>OX336343.1:5017562-10528160 GCA_946902875.1 Nematopogon swammerdamellus
ACCAATTTACTTGATTTCACAGTTAGGTAGCTGTTGCAACGTTGTACATGTAGATGGTGTTATGTAGGTTTGAGTTCCAACACGATATTTATATTGATAATTAATATTATTGGCTTTTTAGGTTTTTTAAATATAAAATAAACAAAAATTAATAGTCGTTATTTTCTCATATTTTTTATTAGTTATTATCACATCTTTATCATGTACTTAAATTAATTTTACATATTTTATATTCTACAAAAACATATCCGCCGGAACTGATTTTGTATCTGACTTCGCACTTTATATACTTCATGACGTCATCCATCACGTAAAACTATATCGTCCGTAAACCGACTTTACAGACAACCATTTTTTTTTAACACAATAATAAGGGCAGGGTTCGGTGCGAAATTGGACGATCTGAGATATCTTTTTTTAGGGTTCCGTATCCGTCGTACGGGACCCTATTACTAAGCCTACGCCGTCTGTCTGTCTGTCTGTCAACTGTCGTGTCAACAACAAAAGCGTGTTCAGTTCCTCTGCGACGGAATAAGGGATGCAAGTTCCTCCGAGCATCGATCATACCTTCGATTCTGATGAGAGATGAAGTTAATATAGGTTAACAATTTATTCGGCATTGAATTTTAAGAATAAGAGAAAATTGTCTTTAGAAGATCATTCGAGCGAGGGACTCAACATTCCGTAGAGTTCCTTGGTCATAGGTACTGCCAAAGGCGTCGAATTTCTCCCGCAGAGGATATTTCAACAATTTGGAAAATCGTTCTTCCTTAGATGTTTACTTAGCGCTTGAAGAGTGCGACGAGTATGTTTATAAAGTAAGAGTACATTTTCTAAGAAAAATATGAAGGCATTAAAACTTTTGGCAAACACATTGCGGCGACGTTCGCTATAACTCAACCGCTGTGCAGAGGCATTAAACCTTCACCGCCATAATGTGTGATAATGTGTTGTACTACGGTTAGGTACTAGCGTGCTAGTTAGATACATGACATCCATTTTCATTAGGTACAAATTAAAGTTAAGATACTTCATAAAAACCGGCCAAGTGCGAGTCGGACTCGCGCACCGAGGATTCCGCACCACAAATAAAAAAACACGTTTCTTGTATGGGAACCCCCTTCATTTTTTACTTTTTCTATTTTTTATTATTTGTTGTTATATCCGCCATAATAACACATATTCTGTGAAAATTTCAGTGGGCTACCTATTACGGTTCAAGATATACAGCCCTCGGACAGACAGACAGACAGACGGACGGATAGACAGACAGACAGCGTAGGCTTAGTAATAGGCTTCCGTACGGGATACGGAAACCTAAAAATGAGTAGATAGGTGTTTAGGTGTTTTATACGTGGCCGCTTTATACCTACCAGACAATGAATCACGATATGTCCCGCGACCGAAGGGAAGCCCTGACATGGCACCTAGTTCACTAAGGTGTTATGGGCTGACATCGCGGATGTAGTCGGTGATGTAGTCAACCGTGTCAGTTTGCATAAAAAAAATATGTAAAAGTACAGTTCCTGGCAGCAAATAATGCGTGTCGAGCTTTAGAAAGAGGCAATCCGATTGTAGAGCGTCGTCCCTGTCGCACAGAGACGCGCGAGTTCGTGCGACAGGGAGTGTCTCTGTCTAAAGCTCGACACGCTTTATTTGCTTCCAGGCACTTTAACTACACAAACACATGTGGAACCTTGTCACATGAATGCTCGGTTACAGCGTGAACAGTTCGTGTTAGAGATAAACCTCTTAACTCAAGTGAATAAACACAAGATTTCTTGCTGTGCCTATCTCTATACTAGTTCGGTCCGATTTTTCGCAGCGTTGCCGTGCGTTAGTCTGGTAAAAATTCGAAAATGGCTCGACGGATTTGAATAATGTTTGTTTTATTTTGTTCGCCACAATACAGGGGTGGTTTAGGAAATAAGAAAATTAGGGGAAAAAGCGCGATAGCGGAGAGGAGCCGCGGGCTCAGCTAATAATTAATGAAATACAAAATTTAATAAAAAAAACAAAAAGATTCTGCTGGTTATGAGCGGACACTGTATCTAGAATTATAAAGGCAGACCAACATATTTGTTTTCTGAAAAAGAGAATGTAAATAAAATTTTGTTAACACTGCATTGTGGTGAGCGGTCCCGAAATGGAAAACACACATTCCCTGCCCGGCTTAAAGCTCGCATAAAAGCCCTCCACTACCCCTACTCACACACGACGGCACACGGTTAATTGACTGCACGGAGCACTTCCCGCGCGGGGCTGGACTGGACCGCATTCACTAATTTAAACAAATCTAATACTAAGGCCCACTTGCACCAACACGAATTTAACGATATAAACCAGTTTAACTCGTTAAGCTAGTACCCGTTGACTGTGGGAACCGCGTTTAAATCCATGTGTTGGCGCAATTGGGCCTTAATGTATTATCGTTATCATTACGTGTAGGTACATAATAATTACGTTAATAACGCACCTCACTGCGTTTGTATAAGAAATTTGATATCAGTAAAAGCTCTTCTATAAGTATGTACAACATTAAGTATTCTGCGCGGGGAACGCTTTATGCAAATACTTTGCGTAAACATAATACCCACGTTCCTTCAGGTGAACGATTAATGAACGCCCTCTAGGCGGGAATTCGATCTACATAGGCCGTCGACCGACGACTACGTCTTCTAACAAAAATTATTCCTTCTTGTCGCGCCGAAAACTCCGTCCGGGCGCTCGGCGCCTTTGCTAACTTTTAAAATATTGGCCGACTTACTTGCTCCTCGTGGGCCGTTACTTTCGCGGGAGAACGACTCGGCAGCGCGCGGCCGCAACCGTGTGCGCCGAAGTCCGGGCGTCAACTGAGTGGAGTGAGGGCTGCGGCCTCCTCAACCCTCGGCGTCGGCGTGGCCCGGCGCGCCCGGGTGCAGCCTCCGGGACCTCCGTCGCCCCTCCCTACCGTCGTCCCGCCCGCCCCGGCGAGATAACTTCGTCGCGAACGCAGAGATGTAAGGTTAGATCGCTAGATCGGATTTCAAAAAATTCCCCCAATCCATACCCCCCATCCCCCCTCCCACAGCTTCGCCATTTTGATATGATTAAAAAACCCTAAATTAAAACTACAAATGTAAAAACTAATGTGAGGTTTATTTAATTACTACATTAAAAGTATCCGCTTACTTGATTTGTACATCAAAAGTCATCGCTTATTATCTGTATATCTAAAGTCTCCGCTTATGATCTGTACATCAAAAGTCTCCGCTTATGATCTGTATATCAAAAGTCTCCGCTTATGATCTGTATATCAAAAGTCTCCGCTTATTATCTGTATATCAAAAGTCTCCGCTTATTATCTGTAAGTATATCAAAAGTCTCCGCTTATTATCTGTAGGTATATCAAAAATCTCCGCTTATGATCTGTACATCAAAACCCTTCGCTTATGATCTGTATGTACATCAAAAGTCTACGCTTTATGATCTGTACATACATTATCGGAGAGGTACTTTCCGGTAATTTACGCAACATAGCGACACAGCATAAAAATACGCGACATAGAAGACAACAAATGTATTTTATCTTCTTATTTGCTCCTCCTTACAAAATTTGTAGGTAAATAAATATTATGATTACTCAAAATGTTTCGCCGAAAATTCCCCCAAAGGATCTCTCTTCATCAAATTTTCGCCAAACTAAATGTTTCCCCAAAAAGAGTATGTGAAGTTCGGCCTATATGACCAATAACGTTAAGCGATATGTCATTGGACAGCGTTTTTCATGTTCTACTACTTTTACGGGAAGTCTCGAATCGCTGTAGGAAAAGTGATCGCTACGTAAAGGCAGCGCGAGTTGAATGAAACACAACTACATACATAGGTTTCAGTTGATAAAGCGACGCGGGCGGGCGGGCGGGAGCAGCCAGTGAGACGGAGGCGTTGGTTGGGGGCGGCGGCGGCGCGGAGGCATATTTCCAAAGTCTAGTATGCGAGTTGCTCTGATTGGTCGTTCTCAACTTTGGCGGGAAATATAAATTTCGGAAGTATTTCCGAAAATAAAGGTTTCTTAGGTGGTTATAAAAAAAAAATTACCATAACATAATTTTAACACCCTAACATTGCTTAAAAAAAATAAAACAAAACAAATTTTGACCAAAGGGACACGAACCCATGGCTGAGATCAAAATAAAAACCCTACACTCTACCACTGAGCCACCAAAGTAGATATGCGACCAAACGAATATCGGATTCAGTACGTTCGCTCGGGTGCCGGAGGCGGAGCCAGACTCGTCTCTCCACTAATCAGAGCAACTCGCATAGTAGACTTTGGAAATATACGGCGCGGCGGTAGGTGTCGGTCGAGGTGTGAGCCCGGAGCAGGAGCCGCGGCGAGCGAGGCACAGTCGTTTCGTGTTCACGTTTGTTTTGTGTTCCTCACGGTGTTTTCCTTCACCGTAGTAGCACAGTAAATAGTAGTAGCAACTTTGTTCGTAATGAAATTCACATATCAATCGCCATTATAGAAAGAAAGACAGGTGAATTTCGGTGCTGGGTGATATTGAACCCGATTCACCTGTAGCAGAAACCCGACCCACTCGCCACTACACCACGGCCGCTCTTTTGGTTTTTTACTTTTGCGTATTTATACAATAAGACGTTTATAATCCATTACAATATCTAATAACCACTGAAAGGCATTAAAATTTTTATTTTTCTTATATAGATATTCTTATTATTATTTCTTATATATATTTCTTATAAAGTTTTGGTCCTGAAGTTTGAGTACCAACACGATGGGTCTAGCTCCAGTGTTTCTCGAGTTATGACCAAAACAAAAGGTCATGTGACAGATGGATAGATCTCACCGAGACCTGAAGTTTGAGTACCAACACGATGGGTCTAGCACCAGTGGTTCTCGAGTTAGGACTAAAATAAAAGTTCATGTGACAGATGAATAGATCTCACCGAGACCTGAAGTTTGAGTACCAACACGATGGGTCTAGCACCAGTGGTTCTCGAGTTATGACCAAAACAAAAGTTCATGTGACAGATGGATAGATCTCACCGAGACCTGAAGTTTGAGTACCAACACGATGGGTCTAGCACCAGTGGTTCTCGAGTTATGACCAAAACCAAAGTTCATGTTACAGATGGATAGATATCACAGGGACCTGAAGTTTGAGTATCAACACGATGGGTCTAGCACCAGTGGCTCTCGAGTTATGACCAAAACAAAAGTTCACGTGACAGATGGATAGATCTCACCGAGACCTGAAGTTTGAGCACCAACACGATGGGTCTAGCACCAGTGGTTCTCGAGTTATGACCAAAACCAAAGTTCATGTGACAGATGGATAGATCTCACCGGGACCTGAAGTTTGAGTACCAACACGATGGGTCTAGCACCAGTGGTTCTCGAGTTATGTATGACCAAACAAACAAACAAACAAACAATATACTTTCGCATTTATTATAAAGTGAGTAACGTAATTTTCTTATGAGTGTTGCAGTTGCATGCATGCATTGCATGGTGCCATTCAGTTTTTGTGAAAAACAACACGTGAAAAATATGCAAAACAATTTTATTATTATGACTATAACGACTAGGAAAGGCTACTGATTGTAATGCGTCGACTGACCGGCCGACTGCATCTGGCTGCCTGAAACCTTCTCAGAATAAAAACGCAACACTAACTCCCAGGCGCAGCGGCGCACGCGCCGTTATGGTTTTGAGATGACTTACGCATACATCTATGACTCACAAACACAACGTTGTGTCCTGTGTAAAGAAGAGTAATATAACCGTTGCGAGAGCGAGAAACCGCTCGGCATTAGTTGCTAGGATGAACGGAGTAAATCAAGTTCATAGTTCATTGGTGTAGTATTTGTTTTTACACTTATTCGGTTTTCCGTCGTACGGAAGCCTATTACTAAGCCTACGCCGTCTGTCTGTCTGTCTGTCTGTCTGTCTGTCTGTCTGTCTGTCTGTCTGTCTGTCTGTCTGTCTGTCTGTCTGTCTGTCTGTCTGTCTGTCTGTCTGTCTGTCTGTCTGTCTGTCTGTCTGTCTGTCTGTCTGTCTGTCTGTCTGTCTGTCTGTCTGTCTGTCTGTCTGTCTGTCTGTCTGTCTGTCTGTCTGTCTGTCTGTCTGTCTGTCTGTCTGTCTGTCTGTCTGTCTGTCTGTCTGTCTGTCTGTCTGTCTGTCTGTCTGTCTGTCTGTCTGTCTGTCTGTCTGTCTGTCCGTCCGTCCGTCCGTCCGTCCGTCCGTCCGTCCGTCCGTCCGTCCGTCCGTCCGTCCGTCCGTCCGTCCGTCCGTCCGTCCGTCCGTCCGTCCGTCCGTCCGTCCGTCCGTCCGTCCGTCCGTCCGTCCGTCCGTCCGTCCGTCCGTCCGTCCGTCCGTCCGTCCGTCCGTCCGTCCGTCCGTCCGTCCGTCCGTCCGTCCGTCCGTCCGTCCGTCCGTCCGTCCGTCCGTCCGTCCGTCCGTCCGTCCGTCCGTCCGTCCGTCCGTCCGTCCGTCCGTCCGTCCGTCCGTCCGTCCGTCCGTCCGTCCGTCCGTCCGTCCGTCCGTCCGTCCGTCCGTCCGTCCGTCCGTCCGTCCGTCCGTCCGTCCGTCCGTCCGTCCGTCCGTCCGTCCGTCCGTCCGTCCGTCCGTCCGTCCGTCCGTCCGTCCGTCCGTCCGTCCGTCCGTCCGTCCGTCCGTCCGTCCGTCCGTCCGTCCGTCCGTCCGTCCGTCCGTCCGTCCGTCCGTCCGTCCGTCCGTCCGTCCGTCCGTCCGTCCGTCCGTCCGTCCGTCCGTCCGTCCGTCCGTCCGTCCGTCCGTCCGTCCGTCCGTCCGTCCGTCCGTCCGTCCGTCCGTCCGTCCGTCCGTCCGTCCGTCCGTCCGTCCGTCCGTCCGTCCGTCCGTCCGTCCGTCCGTCCGTCCGTCCGTCCGTCCGTCCGTCCGTCCGTCCGTCCGTCCGTCCGTCCGTCCGTCCGTCCGTCCGTCCGTCCGTCCGTCCGTCCGTCCGTCCGTCCGTCCGTCCGTCCGTCCGTCCGTCCGTCCGTCCGTCCGTCCGTCCGTCCGTCCGTCCGTCCGTCCGTCCGTCCGTCCGTCCGTCCGTCCGTCCGTCCGTCCGTCCGTCCGTCCGTCCGTCCGTCCGTCCGTCCGTCCGTCCGTCCGTCCGTCCGTCCGTCCGTCCGTCCGTCCGTCCGTCCGTCCGTCCGTCCGTCCGTCCGTCCGTCCGTCCGTCCGTCCGTCCGTCCGTCCGTCCGTCCGTCCGTATGTCTGTCCGAGGGCTGTATCTCTTGAACCGTAATAGGTAGCACGTTGAAATTTTCACAGAATATTTTTCATAAATATGAATTTTAAAATTTTTTATAATTGTTTTTTCGCGGTATTTATTAAAATGTTTATGTTTAATGGAACGTCTGTGTGCGGGCGCCTACAAACAAGGCCGCGTGCTATGTACAGACGACAGCACTCATTTCTCACACTTTGGGAACCCTGTCGAAATAAAAAATTTGATTATTTGTATAATTTTGTAGGGTTAATGAGTGAATGTTAATTTGACAAGGTTGCTAAAGTGTGAGAAATGAGAGCAGTCGTGTGTACTTATGTACATACTACGCTTCTCTAGGCGTTCTCTATGGCGGCGCTCGCCACAATCGGAGGGCACTCGACCGACCCCATTCTGGGCTGGAAGTGTAAGGAAGCCGGGCGTCTGCAGCCGTTCGCACCTCGCTGCGGATGGGTTGATTCGTGGCTTTTCACACAGTGCGCCCATGTTGGGGATTTTTTCGAAAGGAGGACGGGCAGAAATGTAAGGGGCTCGGCCTTAGGAACCAATGACGATAAGCGATATTATGTCATTGGAAAGGTTTTTTTTATATTCTACAACTTTAGAAAAACAGAGCACAAGACCAACAAATTGCAAGCACTTCATAAGCAACAGAGTTGTCGAAGATCGAAACCAACTTCCGGAGGACATTACCAGGCAAACAACATAAACCAATTTATAAACCGTTTGGACACTCATATGAATAAAGATATTAATATATAAACCGTTTGGACACTCATATGAATAAAGATAAAAAAATGCTTCATATTAGTTAAAATTCATGATTACTTAACCCATTGACTGCCAACTACGAGTATACTCGCAGTTGGTTTCTATGGTAGGTGCCGACTACGAGTATACTCGTACTGCTTCAAAGGCACTAATAAAGAAGTGTGGACATGTTGGCGCCCCAATAACCATTCCAATCTATAGATTGGCACCTCGAATAAAAGTCAGAACAAAAAACGAGTGGGATTATTACTTTTATTAGAAAAAAACATTAAATTTTTCTGAATGTGTTTCTTACAATCTAGGTCGGTATTACAATGACAAAGCTGACTTAGTTTCCTATAGTGAAATACGGTTAAAACATCAGAAAAAAGTACAAAACACAATAGAAACAATCAATAGTCATAAAAATATAGAAAACAATCGAATGCTATTACTAAATTATAATTCTTCCATCTCAGAAAGATTTTTGATGAGTGTGATACATTTTAAAACATTTGACAATGCAGAGCGCTGGTTGACCTGTGCACATACCACAGCAGTATGCACTCTCTGTGCGCTTTTTGTTTTTTGTGCAGACTCTACAAAGTTTTGTAGGATTTTTTTTTTTTGGCTAACTAATGGTCGGTTCAGTTTCGCTCAGTCAGTTCAGTCCAGTTCAAATTCCTGTGATGTAGGTGGGTATAGTGCGCGGGACGGATCTCGGCGTGTCGTCGCCGCAGCGGGCGACTCGCCACGCGAATACACTATACAAGTACGGTGCGGGTGCGAGGGAGAACACTGACGAACCGCTGCGGCGGCGACACGCCGAGATCCGCCCCGCGCATTATAAGTCCGTAGGTTTTGCCACTTTGTAACATAAAGTAACATACATACTTTTATGTTACGGTAACATAAAAAGTAACATTAAAGCAACATAATATAAAGTAAAGCTGAGAACATAACGAAAGATTAAGTAGAATTTTAATAAAATTTAATGAGGTGCATAGGAAAGGGAATATAACTAGTACGAGTAAACTCGTAGTTGGCACCCTGGTATAACATTTTTATGCAGGTTGCCAACTACGAGTATACTCGTAGTAACGCGTTTGTATGGTGGCACCGCGATTCTGGTGCCAGCGATACCATGGCAGTCAATGTGTAATGCTTCATACTCTTTTAGGTTCTATACACTTTTTAGTTTCTTCTATGGGAACCACCATGATTTTTTTCCTTTTTCTTATTTTTATTATTTGTTGTTATATCGGCCATAATAACACATATTCTGTGAAAATTTCAACCGGCTATCTATTACGGTTAAAGAGATACAGCCCTCGGAAAGACAGACAGATAGACAGACGGCGTAGGCTTAGTAATAGGGTCCCGAACGAAGGGTACGGAACCCTAAAAAAATAATACTGTCCTGCAATAAGTTCGCTACGTTTTACATATAGCTACGAAGATTAAATAATTATATCGACTACTTCGCGCCATCTTTCTTATTGAGCCTTTGTCTTGTTGACGTTCCGATGAGAGATATGGCCTTATTATTTCATTTTGGCGAAATGGGAGAGGATAGATTTGAAGAAAAAAAAAATCACATTATCCGATGATAATAAATTATATGTAATGACTGTTTTTCCTTTGAGTTCTTCCTTAGAGAGCATTGCCTTTTGTAGCCGATTCGCATAATGTGTTCCGAAATAGATATTTCGCAAAACGGCCGCTTACGTCATTCATTGTGATTCTTTGCGAATGAGATGTTCTAACCAAAATTTATGTTTGAACCATACCCAATGTTCTATAATAATTCAAGCTAATAATTTCTTGGTTTCTCTCTTTCTGTGTCCCTATCTCTCTCACTCTCTTCCTACCCCCATTCCTTCCTCCCTCACTCCCTCACTCCCTTCCTTCCCTCTTTTCCTCTTAGGGGATGAATTTTCCAAAACGTTGATACAACTGACTTTTATTTAAATAAAAGTGGTTATTTGAACCTGCTGCGGGCTGAGTAGGCTGTGGGCTAAGTTAGAGTTTCAAAGTGGTCAACTGGGCTCGCGGGCTGAGTTGACTATAAAAAAATGAATACATATTTCAAAGGGGTCATTTAAGCCCGCGGGCTGAGGGGGCTGTGGGCTGAGTTGACCAATGATTCAAATATATTTGCTGTGCTAAATAAATAGTCAAGTTGTAAAAAACAATTACTCGGTCAGCAAAATTATTATTTGGTCAGCAGAATAACACAATTGGTTAGCAGAAAATTTAAACATGGTTAGCTATATAATTAACGGTGAAGGCCGGCGCGCCAAGGGTCTCGCGTATCCAGAAAAAAAAATTAAGTGCTTTTTTGTAAGTAATTTTGGAAGTAACATGTTGTAAGAATATCTAAAATTAAACTTTTAACACCCCTCTTTTTTCGTCGGGGGTTATTGGTTAGCAGAAAATTTAAACATGGTTAGCTATATAATTAACGGTGAAGGCCGGCGCGCCAAGGGTCTCGCGTATCCAGAAAAAAAAATTAAGTGCTTTTTTGTAAGTAATTTTGGAAGTAACATGTTGTAAGAATATCTAAAATTAAACTTTTAACACCCCTCTTTTTTCGTCGGGGGTTAATAATGAAAAAAACGACATGTGCCGCCTCGACATGGTTATGAACATGTTAGATTAGGGTTAATTTTTATAAATTAAAACTGGTAATTTTTTTAAACGACCTAAACATTTATTTTGAATAGAAATATATGCTTGTATGCTATATATATATATATATATACGAATATATCATATATATATTTTCATAATCATCGCCATCGTCACCGTCCGCGTCACCGTCACCGACATCTCCACCGCCACCGTCACCGTCACCGTCAGCAACGTCGTCTTCTTCTTATACTTCTTCTTCTTTTACTTTAGAAAAAAATCAACGCGATCGAAATATAATTATCATTTAATGTGATAGTGTTACAGGTAAATATATTCATGTTAGTTGAAGGTAGGCAGTAGTACCTACTAAGTGAAAAGATTATCTCATAATTCCTTTATTTTGTAAAATAATTTCATTTTTGTTTGGACAGCTTTGCTTTCGCAACGAATTTCTAAACTACCCTACATACAAGTCTGCTAGTCTTGCTCCAAAAATAACTGAAGCTGTCCAAAAATGAAGTAGCTTTTATACGACTAAAATGCGGCTAAAAATACTTATGAAAATGTGACAAATAAAAACTGCGAGAGTAATAAACATTTAACTCCCACACACCGAACTGTCGCGCCAACTACTCGTGAATAAAGATTTTACAGTCGTATTCAACTAGCTAAAGCACGCCACAGACGATGGTGATGATATGACTAAATAATATATCAATTGCCCGCGGCTGCGCTCGCGGTAGATTCAGTTTAATAGCAAATCCGATTTACAAGCAAATATTATAATGAACGATCGCTTCTCCTACAATTCTCTATCTCTCACCCTCTCTCCCTCGCTCCCACTAACTCCCCCCCCCCCCCCCCCTCCCTCCCATACGTAAAAGATTTCTAATAATCGTCACTTTAGTTTTAGTATCCTACAAATAGTCTACAAACGCAGTATCTCATAAAACATAGTATGTAACTTACTCCATGACCATCCCTTACAAATATTAGTAATACTTATTTGCGTTTAAATAGGATTTGCTATTAAACCGAGTTTACCGCGAGCGAAGCCGCGGATAAAAACTAGTTTCAAAATAAAGCAGTTTTTATAGGTTTTAAATTTAATATTTTTTTTCATTCAAAACACCTACGGTTACGGTAATCTACTCGAGTAGGACTGTCCCTTTCGTTCTGTCACCGATTCTCCATCGTCCTATCCCGCGCGGCGTGAAAATTCGCCGCGTCGTCGTCGCCGCAGACCCGCCTCCGCACACTGCCCTTTCGTCCCGGCATCCGCTACCTACAGCAAATAAGGGCTTAGATGAGTCACTTCAAAGTTAGAATATCTACATTACATATACGAGTAGCATATCTTCCAATTTTGTGATTTTTTTAAGGCGCAAATAAGACTCAAAAGGTCAACTTTAAACGAAATTATTGAGCTATTCATAGAGATAAAAAATCTGTAAAAAATATAATATACTACGTATTGATCTTTAGTTAAACATAGCGAAAAAAAAATATTTTACTACTTTGTAAAGGTGTTAAATAAATCTCCAAAAAATAACGAAAAGTACGAAAATTGTACTTTCAAGTTAAATTATCTTTAGAAGTTTCCCTACAATCGTAGCGAAATATATATTTTTTTTCCATCTTTCCAACACGTGAAATTTTATATATAGTGTGATTTTCGCGCAAACGTTCATCATCGGCGCGACGTATCAGCCACCGCACGAGTAGAACGAATCTCGCACCTATTTACATCTGCATATGGTTCCTGTTTCAATAATCAGTGCTTGGGTTTTGCGGTTTGAGTCTTATTTCCGCCTTAAATAGCCGACTTTCTTTATGGACCCTGGCATGGGTGGTTACATACATCACATTCTAAATCCGTGATTGTAACCTCAGCACCTTGTTTCCCAGTGCCATGTCATTACTTCCGTTTGGTTCGCGCCGACTACGCTGAACTGGACGGAAAACATCGGACAATTTTTTATAGGTTTTTCAATGACTGTTTTGATGTGAAACATTATATGCACGGTCATTTTGTCGCACCCTCTACATCTTACCCATCTATATTAAGTATATGTGTGTTATGTGTACATTTTATGATATGATAAAACACGGGGTTCACATATGTGAACCCCGTGTTTTATGATGCGTTGCATGTGACGCACCACAGAGTCTGTCTAGTTCAATCTGTCGTGTTCGCTACACTGAACACGCAAACACACACACAATACAGATGGATGAGAGAGAGGATGTGACAAATTGAACTACCAGAGACTTTCGGAAGTTAATTTTACTTTACTAGGGTAAAACCCGCCCGGATTGATACCGTCAATCACCGCACAGAAGAAGCAAAATACCAGAAAGATTTATTAAAGAGTTTCTCATTGTAGTGCTTTTATCTTACACTGCCTACTCTACTCTACCGACTCTACCACCCCATTTTTGCGTGTGAACGGCTACTCTACCGAAAACAGTAGAGTACAGTTAATAGGGCAAAATAGTAGGTAGACCAGTCTCCGGCTAACTCTACTAATGTGAACTAGGCTAGTAACAATAGCTAAAATAAGTAACCAGTACCTACTTACACAATATAAATATACCAAAGCGCAAAGTAACAACTATATTACTGACTTCAGGTCCCTTGACTAGGCCGATACGGCCAAATACGTTCAAAATGCATTATTATTATGTCTGTCGGTACACCAACGATGCAGCCAGCTCATTGTTACGTCGGTATTTCGTTCCCGGCTGTGTCTGCGTGCCGGACCTGAGGGCTGCGGTGGTCCCGCCACGCCATAACCCACTATCCGTCATTCCGAGGCCCATTTCTCCGCCTACGCTCCCGCCACATGGTTACAGTCCCCGGCTTCGCCCGCGTTATAATCACACTTGCATTGAAATGGGATAATTTCAATGCAAGTGTGATTCGTTTTGCATATTTCTAATCTGGAAGATGCACATTTAGTTGAGTCGCTCGCTCTATTTCATATTAAACGCTATATGCGCTATATTTCTGCTCTAGAAGCCCCTTGTGTTCACTGTATAGGAGTAACTATTAAGTAATCTGTGGTATAGGCTGGAGGATGGAAAGAATCTCATGCTCAATTCATTTGCTACTACCTACTTACATTCCACTATATTAATCGAATCTCAAACATTAACTGATAGTTTGACTGTAAGAAATCTCTGTAAGGGATAAGTCCACCTTTGCACCTTATGTAAATTTTACAATGTACTTATTACTGTTGAATGTTTATTGGAGCAATAAAGCATTCTCTATCTATCTATCTGTAATTAGATAGCTCTAGAATAGAATAACTATGTTCCAATACCTCGCTCGCTTCTAGACCCCGCTGCTGCTATCGAGTTAAGTAGCTAAGTGTGTTCTATATGTCTACTCCTACTCTATAACTGCTCCCTTGTGTTCGGCCCGTATAGGCTGGAGGATGGAAAGAATCTCATGGCCGTTTTTGCCGACTTTATTCTGTGCGGTGATTGACGGTATCGATCCGGGCGGGTTTTACCCTAGTAAGATAAGTGAAGGGACCCACAAGCACTGCGCTTTCATGTCGAAAATGTCAAATCAATACTAATAATACTGTAGGTCCCTTATAATACTGTAAATAAAACTGTAGATCCCTTCCCTCCTAATCTTACTTGGTGGTAGGGTTTAACCCGCCCGGGTTGGTACCACCGCACTGAATGAAACGTCGGTCGAAACGGCTATGTAAATAGTTTGTGTTCTCCGACCAGCAGGTCTATTCTTGTAAATTCTGACAGCGGAATCAGCGCTGACGTGGCACTGAGAGCCACTTTGGTAAGTGGCTCTCAGCGCCACAACAGCGCTGATTCCGTTGTCAGAATTTACAAGAATAGACCTGCAGTTCAGTGTAGCCGGCAAGATCAAAGGGGGAAGCACTGACATGGCACCTAGTTCACCAGGTGCTATGGGCTGACATCACGGACGTTGTGGTGATGTAGCCAAACGTGTCAGTTTCCATAAAAAAAAAAAAAATTATAATAATAAATCTGTAAGGGATGGTCGTGGAGTAAGTTATTGAGATACTGCGTTTGTAGAATCTATGTATGATACTAAAACTAAATTGACGATTTTTATAAATAATTTATGTATGTATGTATCTCCATAACTCTTAAACCGATCATCCGAATTCGATGAAACTTAGTGTAAACACATTTATCTATACGTGACACAGGATAGGCTAAATAAAATTCAGTTCCGGTTACACTGAGATGTGGCTCTCATACAAACCGATTATTCCGCGCACCGAAATAAAGGTACGGTAGCGGGCTTACCTACTTACTTTTTTCTTTTTAAAATACGAATTTCACGCGAGCGAAGGCGCGGGCAAAAGCTAGTTTGAACAAAATTAATACGGAAAGTGGTGCATGTGAACGGGTTCGAACCTTCTTCTTACAAACAGAGACCTGCTTCTTCTTACAAACAGAGACCTCTGGCCTTTTGAGCACGAGCCGCTGAAGCCACGTGTCAGAATAGCGTTTAATTACTGGAGAGTGACGACGACGAGGTCGTAAATGCGATGTCCAGTAGCCACAGTCGCCAGCGGTGGAGAGAGGCGACGGAAGTCTGCACCGTAAACCTTCCGGGCGATAAACTGGATAGCCGTTATTAGATCGAGCTACTTCTCAAGTTTGATTACGTCTGCTGCAAACAATCCAAAATGATAGAACTGCTATTGGAATACTTTATAATGTTGATACCTTCCGCAGTGACTGCTTTAAATTTGAGATAATACCTTATATCTGTTATCAATTCAACTAATAATAAATCTGTAAGGGATGGTCATGGAGTACCATATGTCATAGAATAGGATAAAATGTTGTTCCGGTTACGCTAAGTTGTGGCTCTCATTCAAACCGAGAGCCCGAAATAAAGGTACGGTAGAGGGCTTACTTACTTTCTTCTTTTTAAATACGAGTTTTACGCGAGCGAAGCCGCGGGCAAAAGCTAGTGCTTTATAAAAATATTCGTCGCTAACACCATATTATACAGGCATGGCGATCTTATTACAATTCCTAGATTCTACACACATAGCACATCAATACTTACTAATAAATCTGTAAGGAATGGTCATTGGTCATGTAGTCCAGTCATTATATCCAAAAAACCGACCCTACCTGTGAATAATCAGTTCTTGGATTTTTTTTTCGTAGGTCCCTCGGGGGCGTACTGGGAGCGTAAATTCAAAAAGTAGACTGATTCAGGCTCCTGTGTATATTCGAAAAACGGTTTTTCTTGAATAACTCGGCCATTTGTGATTTTACAGTAAAACCGTGAGGACAAAAATTGTAGGAAATTTGATTCTCTACAAGTTTGGTCCTCACAATTCTCCTCAAAATATCGATTTTGGGGGAAAAAAAGGTGGGAACAAAAATTGTTCAGAATTTGATTCTCTACAAGTTTAGTCCTCTTCATTTATGCCGTAAAGTTGAAAATAAACGAGATGATGAAAATATTTTGAATTTGTCGCTTTTTTCATATTTAATTTCCAAAATAGCGATCCTAGAAGAAAAATTTTTTTCCTCACGGTTTTACTTTAAAATAAAAAATGGCCGAGTTATTCAAGAAAAACCGTTTTTCGAATATACGCAGGAGCCTGATTCAGTCTACTTTTTGAATTTACACTCCCAGTGACCCCCCCGAGGGACCTACGAAAAAAAAATCCAAGAACTGATTATTCACGGGTCAAATCTATAATGACTGAACTAATGGGGTAAGTTACTTTTTGACGTGAATACGTCTTTAAATTTGCTTCCATAGTGGGAGCCAATTCAGAAAATTGATGATAACAAAATCGGGATATACAGTTTGGTGTTGTAGCTTCATATCTATCATTTACATCCAAAATTTAATTACACCACTCGATAGCTAAAGGATCAAAGAATTCGTTACGCTCTATAGGAAAATATTACCCGTTACGTACACGTATTCACGTTAAACACACGGCCGTGTCCACGACACAGCCACACCCCGATTTTTATTCTGAGATATTACGTTTGTAGACACTATGTATGATACTAGAGCAAATTATGACAAGTTCGAGTGCAGATAAACTGCCATATGAATGATCAATAAACAATACAATACAATATACTAACTTCAACCGCTCAACTATTAGATTCGATGCCAATTCTATCTTTTTGAATGATTTGGTTCGTTGAAACTTCATTGTCCCTCGTCAAATTGAAATGATTTTTATGACACATTTTTATTATTCCTAGTGCATCGATTGAGAATTCGTTGGACTAATGAACAGACCCATATTTTTGAATTTAACATTGTGGAATTTAGATACCAGCATTATTTTTTAGGGTTCCGTATCCGTCGTACGGGACCTTATTACTAAGCCTTCGCCGCCGTCTGTCTGTCCGTCTGTCCGAGGGCTGTATCTCTTGAACCGTTGAAATTTTCACAGAATATGTCTTATTATGGCCGATATAACAACAAATAATAAAGTAAGAAAAAGTTAAAAATTAACGGGCGTCCCCATACAAGAAACTAAAAAGTGTATGCGCGCCATCTACCGAAAATAGTAAGAAGCATTTTAACTAATACATAGATGGATTTAGGTTTTTGTCAGCCTCGATAGCTCAGTGGTGCAGACAGTCAACTGTCGCTATTGAATGTTAAGCAACGCTGGGTGCGGTCAGTTCTTGGATGGGTGACCGCTGACCGTTGGAGGCTGACCGAGGTTCGGATTCCTCGTGAAACTGTAGGTCCCTTCCCTCCTAATATTACTTGGTGGTAGGGTTTAACCCGCCCGGGTTGGTACCACTGCACTGAATGAAACGTCGGGCGAAACGGCTATGTAAATAGTTTGTATTTTCCGACCAGTTCATTGTAGACGATCAAAGGGGGAAGCACTGACATGGCACCTAGTTCACCCGGTGTTATGAGCTGACGTCACGGACGTTGTAGGTGATGTAGCCAACCGTGTCAGTTTCCATAAAAAAAAAAGATGGCGTGAGTGGAGCTGACCATGACATGGCGATACGGAACCTTCGGTGCGCGAGTTCGACTCGCACTTGGCCGGTTTTTTTTTATTATTTTTCTGTAAGTATGTACATACAACAGCTATTGTATATATCACTCTTAACAAGGACGAAACACGACAAAGGAAAATTATGTGAGAATTTGAACATCTGCCAAATTTGATCTTTCAAGGCCTGCGATGCAGAAGCTCAACAACGGATTTTCTTTTGTAGTGAAAACGAATGCTTGAAGTCTAAGAAGTACTCCAGCAAGATGGACTAAACAGCTTTAGGCAAAGCGAGAATTCATGAAAATTGGAGTAACTCTACAAAGTGAATTAGGTACTCGAGTGATTACGGAAATCCCTCAGCAGAGCGGGCGCGGCGGAAGCTGGCGTCTATCCCCACCTTGCTCCGCCCGCCCCCACATTTTCACGAGAGCCTTCATTAACCGCTCATTTGCCACTTGTTAATAATTAATTGTAATTGGCCCCGGCTGTTCCCGCACGGTGCGCCGGTGCATCATGATGCAGGTAGACTGCTCCATGTTACTGGGACGGCCGACCGACGCGACGCTTCAGTGCATATTTCAACTAAATTAAATACACATCAGTCAGTCAGCGTTATTGATTTGGTTATAAAATCAATGGTCAGCGTGAATGCGTCCCCTGCTGGACATACGCCTCTCAAATTTTCCTCCAGTCCTCTCGAGGCCTACAGCGTTACGGAACCACTGCTTTGCCACCGATGTACAGTAGATCCGCTTATTTTTTTTTTTTATGGAAACTGACACGGTTGACTACATCACCTACAAAATCCGTGATGTCAGCCCATAACACCGGGTCAACTAGGTGCCATGTCAGTGCTTCCCTTCGATCGTGCCGGCTACACTGAACTGGACGGAAAACATAAACTATTTACATAGCCGTTTCGACCGACGTTTCATTCAGTACGGTGGTACCAACACGGGCGGGTTGACCCCTACCACCGAGTAAGGTAGGAAGGGAAGGGACCTACAGTTTTACGTGGAATCCGAACCACGGTCAGCCTCCAACGGTCGAGCGGTCACCCATCCAAGTACTGAGCGAGGCTGACGCGGTGATAAATAATGAACATCGATCTTTAGAAAGAGACAAGCCGGTTGTAGAGGGTTGTACCACCCGGGTGGTGGTCTTGAGTCAAGACCAACACCCAGGTGGGACGACATTACATTACACTCCGATTCGCTGTTCTAAAACACAAACTGTTTCCGTAATTTTAAAAGAATGTTACGATAATCTTTCGGCGTTTTATTGATACAATTTAATTTATTCGATGTCATTTCATGATGTATGTCGCCTAATAAATCTTAAAATTATTTATAGATTTAAACATCAATACATAATTAGTGAACTAATTTTAAAATTGGCGTGTCTGTACATTTAGGATATTTGCTAAAAAAAAATTATTGGCTTGTTGAAGAATGCATTGAGATAATTTTTGAAAATCTTGTCCGTTTGTTTATACGTATGTTGGTTTGTGCAAGGTTCACGTAAAACTACTAACCAATTCGAATGGAGCTTTCACAAAAAACTTGCTGTAAATATATGCTTATGTTACACGAAATTATTCATTACGATCTGAGCAGTGCAGTCGGAAGTGAATACATTCTGAAGAAAAATTATAACTTCGGTATGCATTTATGTGATTTATTCGAAAAATACTCCACCGATGTGCAATGTGGGTTTCGAGCTATATGATCTGTGATGTTTTGCAATTATTAGTATTTTTTGTAACATCACCCCATCTCTTACAGGGGATGAGTAGTATGGTCAATGTAATATAAATTTAAGAAAATACAGTGCACTATGTACCGTTGGTACCTAATTTAAATGATAATTTAGCCCTTTTATTATCCCACTGTTAGACATAGGCCTCCCACTTCACGCCTATAATCATATGAGCTCAGCAGTTGGGTCGGACGGAAGTAAACGCACTCTCTCATCACTCATCAGTTTCAGAACCATCTTGTATTCTCAAACGAGAAAACCAGGCGAGCGAAACCGCGGACTCAGTACCTAAGCTTGTAACGGTAAATATGTACAAACTGTAATTGAAAATTGAAAGCAAATTTATTCAAATTAAGAATATACAACGTACAGTTCGCGGCACCAAATAATGCGTGTCAAGCTTTATTTTTATTTATTAGAAAACAGACAGCCTAATGACAAACAGATAAAACATAAGTTGTGCATACATAATTACATTGAAGTTGGCCAAGTTGTTTCCGTGATTAGACCATAGTTTAGTGGGATCAAACGAGGGTGTGTGTGTGTGTGTGTGCGTGTTGTGTAGTGAGTGTCAATGCAGTGTAGTGTTGTGTAATTTAGTGTGGTGTAGCATAGTGTTTTGTGGTGGTTGTGTAGCGTAGTGTAGCGTAGCGTAGTGTAGTGTAGTGTAGTGTAGTGTAGCGTAGCGTAGCGTAGCGTAGCGTAGCGTAGCGTAGCGTAGCGTAGCGTAGTGTAGTGTAGTGTAGGTTAATGTAGTGCAGTGTAGTGCAGTGTAGTGCAGTGTAGTGTAGTGTAGTGTAGTGCAGTGCAGTGCAGTGCAGTGCAGTGCAGTGCAGTGCAGTGCAGTGCAGTGCAGTGTAGTGTAGTGTAGTGTCATGTGGTGGGATGCAGTAGTCACGTACCAGGCAGTTTCCTTACAAAATTTTGAGACCAGGCCTTTTTAAACCAAACATAGATGAAAATCGAGCTTTAGAAAGAGACCATCCGGTTGTAGACCGTCGTCCCAGTCGCATGAACTCGCACATCACTGTGCGACAGGGACGACGCCCTACAACCGCATATTGTCTCTTTCAAAATAATTTGCTGCTGGGATATACAGAGTGTTTCAGGATAGGCTTGAGAAACTTCAGGAAAAGAATGTACTCATTATTAGAAGAAAAAAAATCTTATCGCTGACTTACCATACAAATGGAAATTTGTAATAAAAACTCGATGGACAGTGAGATGAGTGCGGGAGATTTGGCAACAGTGCTGTACTAGGGAGTGCAATGACCTAATCCAGTCCCCTTTTTTGGTTTCCGTATCTCATACGGAAGCCTACTAAGCCTACGCCGTCTGTCTGATGTCTGTCCTACTGCTGTGTCTTTGGAACCGTAATAGGCAGCCGGTTGAACTTTTCACAGAATATGTGTTATTTATTATGTTGGATATAACAACAAATAATAAAATATAGAAAATAGCAAAAACTAAGGGCGGTTCCCATACAAGAAACGTGTTTTTTTTTCAAAGTATTTTTTGTGGTGCGGAAACCTAGGTGCGCGAGTCCGACTCGCACTTGGCCGGTACTCGCCAGTTTTTTTTCTTTTGATCTCATTCAAATTTAAGTGTACTAAATTTACCTTTTTTATTTTTATTTAATAAAGGCGGACGTTAAGCGGCCACCAAATCTCGATTAAACGATTTTCACCAAAAAGTACTATACAATGGCCGAATCTGGGAAAAAGTTTCAGAGCTTTTCGTCTTGAAATATTGACCCCTTTCGAACCCTGAAGTTACGAAACCCTATCCTGAAACATCCTGTATATTTGAATGTATGTCGTATGTCGTGTGCCTACGTATTGTTTTGTATAGATTGAGTACCAATACGATGGATCTAGACATGTCTAGTCTAGACCCAGCGGCTCTCGAGATATGACCAAAAGAAACGTTCATATAAACTTCACGAGCAACTTTCCTACACGATTCACGAGCACGCGGTTCGAATTTCTTTGTATTGTCGAGCGAATTTCATTACTTTCGCGAAAATAATATCCCCTGAGGAATTCCAGCGGGCCTTTGAGGTTGCGCTGATTTTCATGAAAAGGTGACATGGTTTATTGCCACCTGTAGGCGTTACCCAGGGGTATGGGGTAGTCCCCCTATCCGGAAGAGCCGGCTCTCCCTCCCAGGGAAGACGTTAACTAGGGCAGGTTAACGCAGACGATTTTTCAAGAAATTTAAATTCTGGAAGTGTAATCGAGGGTCTGACGCTCTCGCTATAATCGTCTTTAAAATTCAATGAACTCTGAGAAATAGGCGAAAAAGCCACGCGAAAAAACTCGGAGGTATGCGCAAAAAAAAAACAAAAACACAGATAAAAACGCCAAAAAATTTAAACAAATTTAAATTAAGTTAAGTATTACTGGAATAATATGAAATATTGAAATATGAAATGAAATGAAATGAAATGAAAATATGAAAATATGAAATAGATAATTGCAATAAGAAACGTGTGTGAAGCATGCCGAAAAATGTTATGCGCCTGCAGCTAATCCAGCAAGAACAGGAGAAACCTTTTGAAGACATTTTTATAGATTTAAATATACCATGCGCTGTATCCCGACAATCGGTGTAAGCAGAGTAGTCGGTGTTGTGCTGCAAGTACTCTTGTAAATTACTGCAGAGCACCGACCACCACCTTTAGCAAAGTATTTGGACAAGATAACTATCAAGCAGAAAGTAAGGCACGAAGACCCACCTTCTACATGAGTTGTTGGAAGGACCGTAACAAGGTGAGAGGTGGCTATCCTGTCGCCCTTATGCAGGGCATCTTGTTCTTATTCTTTAGTAGCCATCAGCGACATGCAGTGGATTTATTTTACATAGAAAGTTAATATTATTGTATGTTGATAGTTTGATAGTATAGTACTTACAAACTAATTCAAAATTATGTAGGTACAAGATAATAAGTACCTACTTAGGTGGGTACTTACTTTAAAAATATTAAATAACTCCTAATAAGATTTAAGTACAAAATTGCTATAGAAATACTACAAAATGTCTTAGTAACTAATAGTAATTACCTAATATTTATGTTTAACATACAATAGGAACAAAACACTACATAACGAAGGTCGCAGCTCCGTACAATCCCATTTCTAAGGAATCCGATCCCTTGGGAACAAAGTGAATATTGGATTGGAATTTATCCTGTACCGAATGTTATCTAACTAGGGCAGACGGGTGTGGGAGTGACGTCACGTAGGGTCGGTCGTCCCTTGTGCCTCGGGGTAGCCTGATTGATGCATTAACGGTCTGTTCAATTTCAATGCTTGTTCCGTGCAATTCGGACTCGAATAGATACTTCGACTTTCTGGAGCAACGTAAACACGATTACTTCATTTGCCTTCTACCATACAGAAGTAAATTGTACCGTGTGGGGTCGGTACTTAAAAAGAATAGCCCCACTGCATCTCTCCCCGTCGCATGTCGTAAAAGTCGACTAAGGGATAAGAATATTCGTCAGCCTCGGTAGCTCAGTGGCGCGGTTGGTTAGTCAACTGTTTTTAAGCAACGCTGAGCGCGGTCAGTGATTGGATGGGTGACCGCTCGACCGTTGGAGGCTGACCGTGGTTCGGATTCCACGTTAAACTGTAGGTCCCTTCCCTTCTTACCTTACTAGGTGGTAGGGTTTATCCCGGCCGGGTTGGTACCACCGCACTGAACGAAACGTCGGTCGAAACGGCTATGTAAATAGTTCGTGTTTTCCGTCCAGTTTAGTGTAGCCGACATGAAATGAAGGGAAGCACTGACATGGCACCTAGTTCACCCTGTGTTATGGGCTGACATCACGGATGTTGTAGGTGATGTAGCCAACCGTGTCAGGTTCCATAAAAAAAAAAAATTATAGTGTTATTTACATTAACTAAACATAATACGAAATGTTATATGCACAATGGATTACTATATTTTAAGTTTACTTTTACATGAAGTAACGTAACATTTACAACAACAAAATAATTAATACAATGTGTTTGGCCCCTAAGGACATCTTTTATTTATAAGTTGTGTCCGTAAATGTATATAATAATAATACTGAATTAAAAATGTTCAGAATAATTTACGAATACATTTAAGTATATTAAATCTAGACCTAAAAATAACCTATAAATAAAAATAATGGTCCATAGGCCATAGGGACCCATTAGCATGGTCCCCATGACCACCCATGACTGAATCGTCGTTCCCCCTCTGGATCGCCAGGCTGATCCGCTGCTTGAAATGCGACCGGGCACGGCGCGTAGGAGGTTAGGTCCCCAGACGCGTCAATGAGAAATTTTCCCAGTTTTTTGGAAAAAACGAATATGGAAGAAGCGTCGGACTTGTGTCAGAAGGAACGTGACTCGCGGGGAACCGTTGGCTCTGTTCATCCCATTGGTAAACAAGCGTGACGTTGCCTACTCGTATGTAGGAAAGCCTTATATTCATCAACAGTCCACACGCGACCTATATAAGGTGTTTCGTTAGTCATGTCATTAACTTCGGGAGGGTTACATACACACTCAAATAAACACTTTACGTAAGAAAAAAACATATGTATAAAGGAGCATTTTTTCTCCTAACAAAAAAAATTTAATAAATAGCTGTAAAAACCAATCATAGTGACCTTGTGACTTACTTACAACAAACAGCTGTTCTGTGCTTGAACATAGTACGGTCATTGACCCCGTACAATGCAATTTAAAGACCCGTATATATGACCAGTGTGTCCTCCCGGTTATGACGTCCGGGTGTGAAACGTGGACTCTGACGGTCGCTGTTGTCCAAAGGTTGAAAGTTGCCCAGCGAGTAATGGAGCGAGCCATGCTGGGAATATCGCTACGTGATATGGTGCGTAACGAGGCAATCCGCCGACGCACCAAAGTAGTCGAAATTGGACACCGGGTGGCTAAGCTCAAGTGGCAGTGGGCTGGGCACGTTAGCCGAAGAGACGATGACCGTTGGAGTAACCGTGTCCTACACTAGTATATAGCAACCATAATGTATATAATAATATATAGTAAGTATATATAAGCATATACAGACGTAAAAAGAAATAAAAGTACAGAAAATACATAATTATGTTATGATGAATTAACTCACAAACTAGGGACACGGAAGGAGATGAGGTTTAGGATTTTAGGAGATAGTCTTTCAAGAGCTCTCTGAACGTGAGGATCGATCGATGCACACTGTCGTAGACGTAATTGACCTCGCTGTTCGCGGAAATGCCCAATGAAAGAAGAATCCGTAATAAAAAATGGCGGCATTTGTCTTCGCTAACGCGACCGTTCAGCTGCATAACTCCGGGCCGTGTCTGCGGCACTTTTTTTAGGGCTCCGTATCCATACGGCTAAAATTAAGTAGATAGTAGTATTATTTATTAGATTATTACGTAAGTAATAGGGTAGGGTGGGGCTATTTCGCCGAAAATTCATGTTTTTTGGATGCCATTTCTTGCATTGTCAACTTTTACGTAGTTTAATTATTGTATCCTTCCAAATGGCTCTTTAGCTATTCAATTGCAGCAAAAAAATTATTATAGTCAACTCTTTATATTTTTAATAAATTAAAAACAAAAGGCTGTCAATGCCGGCGGAATAGCACCACGGGGTGGGGTAATTCCGCCGGTCTCTTTTTGAGCTGTATTTACCTTTGGAACTTTACTGGTCATATGCATAATTATGTTTAGCCTCAGCAATACCTGATTCTGACGATAAAATGCCGAGTTTTCGATATCGGCGAAATACCCCCACGGTGGGGCTAGGTAAATGAGGGTAGGAAAAAAAGCCGTCATGTGCGAGTTGAGCTCGCGCACCGAGGGTTCCGTACCATCACACAATATTTATTTGTATTGTGTATGTACAAAAATAATTGTGTTTTGGAAATCACGAAACGCCTAAATAAAAACTACACCAGTGGTTTGACTGTCAGACATTCGTGCAGTTTAAATATACAAACATATATTTATTATATGACATACCTACAAAACAATTTTCTGATTTTTCCTTTACTTGTGACCTTGCTTCTTGCCAAATTTCATTGCTCTAGGTCAACGGGAAGAACCCTATAGGTTTGGATTTGATTTGAGTGAGTTTGCGAATATAAAATCCGACATTTTAATGGCCGTATTTTTTGATTGCGTTAATTTAGAAGCTTATAATTTCTACACCTCGAAGAGATTGCAGACTTTAGTATTTCGTATTAAGTTCAATTTGATATCTTCCAATTCTGAGAAAAAGGGTCTTGAAAAAAAAAACATTTTTTTTAAATATCAAATAAATACAAATTTACTATTTTCGGATTTTTTACTTTACTTGTACTGTAAGACCTTGCTTCTTACCAAATTTTATGATTCTAGGTTAACGGGAAATACCCTATAGGTTTTGATTTGATTTGAGTGAGTTTGCGAGTATCAAATCTGACATTAATGGCCGTATCTTTTGATTGCGTTCATTTAGAAGCTTTCGTATGTAATTTATTTAATAAATAACAAAAAAGTAATACTAATAACTAAAGAAATAAACCTACCTAACAAACATTAAAATAACTATCAAAAGGGGCATTTTCAAATGTTCCTAGAACACTTGCTGCATTACCCCGCTGGATGGCAAGGCTTACCCTTTGAATGAAGTAGGCCCTTGATTGAGGGACACCAGTTGCGTCCACCAGCAGAGGCCCAAGCCTCTTCAAGAAGCTTTTGGCTTCACGGCTCCACGGACCGAGCGTTTCAACCGCAAACGCAACAAATTCGAAATCTTGAATAATATTTGAATATTTGTTGCGTTTGAGGCTCTCCGCTCCGGCCGCGGCCGCGCCAGCCGCTCTTGAAGAGGCCCGAACGTGACTTGGAGCCAATGTGTCGACACAAGTGGCGTCCCACATCAATGACCTACCCTTAGCCCATGGCACCAGGGTGATACCATCGGGCCTCTTGCCATCCAGCCGGGAATAACCGCAAGGTTCTAGGATGCACGGTATGTTTGCTGTCAGAAGCGTGGACTTTATAATAAAATTTAAATTTTGATGCCTGGAGTTTCTACCTGCACTTTTGATACATGATAGTCCGTGGTGGCCATATATGTCGACTGGTGACCCACACACACAATTATGACTTTCACAAATTTTGAGGCCTAAACGAAGTGCAACCGAAATTTTGGTGGTTTTCTGATCTTATATTTTTTGAAGCTTATATTTTCTACATCTTTAAGCAATCATAGACGTTACTATTTTGTATGAATCTGAACTCAATACCTTGACCCGTTCCTGAGAAAAATGGTCTTGACATGCAAAACATGTAAACTTTTTTTTTATGTAATATAACTATCAATTTACAATTTTCGGATTTTTCCTTTATTTGTTTTGTGAAACCTTGCTTCTTACTTAATTTTATGATTCTAGGTTAACGGACCCTATAGGTTTTGATTTGTTTTGAGTGAGTTTGCGAGATAAAAATATAACATAAATACCCGGATCTTTTGATTGTGTTAATTTAGAAGCTTGAGTTTCCTACGCCTTTTAGAAATCGTAGACATAAGTATTTTGTATTAATTTGAACTTGATACCTTGACCCGGTCCTGAGAAAAAGGGTCTTGACATACAAAACAAGTAACATTTTTTTTTATGTGATATAATTACATATTAACTATTTTCGCATTTTTCCTTTTAAGTGTGCTGCGAAAACTTGCTTCTTACCAAATTTTATCATTCTAGGTCAAGGGAAGTACCATATAGCTTTTGATTTGATTTGCCTGTAGCAAAATATGTGACATAAATAGCCGTATCTTGGGATTGCGTTGACTTAGAAGTTTGAATTTTTTACAACTCCAAGGGAACGCAGACCTTAGTATTTGGTATTAATTTCAACTTCATACCTCTTCGCGTTCCTGAGAAAAAGGGTCTTGACAGACAGACAGACGGACAACCAAGTGATCCTATAAGGGTTCCGCTTTTTCATCTTTTGAGGTACGGAACCCTAAAAATGAAAATAATGACATGCAACCTTCGATATATTGTATTCTAAAGTACTTATAATAGTTTCACACCATTTACACAAACAATTTTTTTTTTAATACCAGAAATAACCCGTTTGACATGCCTCTTTTTATTTTATTTTTGCGCGTTCAGATAAATTTATTAAAAAAAAACTAACCTATGCCAAGTTATAATTACTTCTAATTTGGAATAAATAAGGCTTTGTATTCATTGAAAAAAAGTTTCAAGTCATTATCTTAGAAAACAAAAAAGTTACATCCATTCAAATGACAAAAAACGGGTTGCCGGCGGAATTACCCCACCGGCGAGTAGCCCCATCCTACCCTAGGATCTAATAAGCATAAGACATTTTTTTTTATTAAATTCGTCCCTTTTCGGGACAGGCAAAACTAATTAAAGTATACAGCCTTTTCTGTTGTACTTCTAATGTCTGTTGTTTTCTTCTCGTATTTACGTCGCGACGACGCGACAAACAAACTTGTTCATCCGCCATCTTTTTTTTCTAAGCATTTGACAGTTTAATTATTTTTGTCTTTTCTCTTGGTTCTGTACATCCCTTGTCATTGTTTTTCATTGTTTTAAATTGCTAGTTAAGTAATAATGTTGTTGCTATACTATTATAGTAGCTATTCGGAATGTAAGAATTCAAGAGCAAAAAAAAATAAAACCAATAAAACCCATTCAGTTCTCTTACTAAGCCTACGCCGTCTGTCTGTCTGTCCGTCCGACGGCTGTATCTTTTGAATCGTAATAGGTAAACGGTTGAAATTTTCACAGAATGTGTTTTATGGCGGATATATAAAACAATTATAAACATTTAAAAAAATTGTGGGGTCACCATACAAGTACCATCATATGCAAGAGTGTGCCATCTACCGAATTATCCAAACATTTTAACTACAAAAGTATGAACCGTACGTAACGTGTGATTGATGCGCACACTCGCTATACGTGCATATGGCCACGGAACCCTCAGTGTGTAAACAAGGTTCTCACTTAACAGGTTTTTTAGTACCTACTCACTCTAATTGCTTATTGTGATGACGCGAGACTATTGTCTTATTCACGGTTGTGATGTGATGTGTGTCATGTCATGCATGCATGTGTGACATAAAAAAAAAAGGATAATTCTCAGAAGATCCATTGGCCAGATCTATCATTAAACTGTCTGCATTCCTAAGAAGGGATGTGAACTTTCGGTCGACAGTTTGTCGATAAATTGTATGACAATAACCTAAATTATCGACAAACTTTCGATCGAAAGTTCACGTCCCTTCGTAGGAATATGCAGACAGTTTCGTATATTTCCAACGCATCATAACTTCCTGGTGGGACTATACCTATATGGATGTTCGCTACCTATTAATGCGTGGCCGAGTGGTTTGGGCATCGGCTTCTCAAGCGAGAGGGAGGTCCCATGTTCGAATCCGGTCGGCGTGTACCAATGAGTTTTTTCTGACGAAAAAATTTACGTGCATACTTACACCTGCTGCTTCACCGTTCGGAACCGGTGTAAAACTGTAGGTCCCTTCCTTCCCTTGCCCCTTACTAGGTGTTAGGCTCAAATTGTAGCCGTCTGGGTTGGTACCACCGTACTGGATGTAAGATGGCCGCATAGCAGCCCCGTCTGTGTTCTTCTCTAGTCCAGTATATAGCCAGCAATCCAGGGAAGACTTCGGTATGGCACCTACCTTCTCAGAGGTGATATTGGCTGGTCAGAGCATGTGCTCTGGCTAGGCCCCTCTGATTCAGCCACCCATACCGGATTACATAAAAAAATAGCCACTAATATTCTATGTTCGTTTAGGCTTTTACCGCTATTACACATTGTATAAATTTTTCGGTTATGCGGTATAGGTATAGCGACTCACTTTTATTAGTCAACGTGTCGTCCCTCGCTCCGGGGACATCGTCAGGACTCGCGGAACTGCGACGACCTGGAGGACACCCGACACGTCGTCCAGTCAGATGTCACTGCCGGTCGCCGCTGACGTAGATTGTAGCGATGCGAGGGTAGGTTCGGCCGATGCGGGTAGGTTCGACAGCTCTTGCTGGAAAAGGTCGGTGCACACGTAGCGCACTGTGTCTATGGCTGCCAGAGCTTGATGCTGGTTACCATCCGAGCCATGCTTCGACAGCAGAGGAGTCCACGACGAAGAGAGTACCATGCTGTCTTCCCTGTTGAAATTGGCATGTCTGGAAATTTCTCTCATCTGACTGGACGACGTGTCGGGTGTCCTCCAGGTCGTCGCAGTTCGGCGATGTCCCCGGAGCGAGGGACGCAACGTCGACTAATAAGAGTGAATCGTTATACCTATACTTACCGCATAACCGAAAAATTTATGCAACACTAATATTCTCTCTTCCGTTTTCACTCATATTCTCTCTTCCATTTGCATGTCTTCACATGCAAATATTATCATCACGATTATATTAAAATGATCGCATTAAAACTCATCTCATGCTACGGATGCGCTAACGCTCCTCACTCGCGTGTTTCCTAATATAATACGATAAGGTAAGCCATGCGACATATCAGGCATGGTGAACTCAGCTTATAAGCTGATTTGGTCAGTGACATGTTTTTTCTGGAGTGTTTTATGAGGAAGGCTAATCTAGTTCGGTGTTCTGTCGTACAGAATTTACTGGTATGTAGACAAAGCTGAATTAATTAGAAGCAAATTAGAATATATTTTCCTCTTAAGGGCAGCTCATATGTGCTTTATTTTTCAAGGCATTAAGCATGTTTTGTAACGTTTATATCCTCAATAAATAAAATATAAAAAAGCAAGTGGTTGATATAAAAAAGGAAGTGCGGAACGTGAGTGGTAGAGACAAAACGCAAATCCTCGACGTGAGTAAGGAAGGACCTCTCGACTCGACCTGACGGAGAGATGTCGATGGGAAATATATCACCTAACAAGTAATGTATAGGAGAGAAAGCTGTATGGACACGTTAACAATGAAGAAGAATTTGAAAATAATAAAAATAAGGCACGTAATAACCGTTGGGGGTGCAACCCTCGAACTTGTGTTGGAATGAGCAATTCTAGGCAAATGTTTGAAATCCTTAATGCGAAAATATGTACAAGAACCTAGGTTGTCGTCATTGCTAACGAAATTAGCGAGCTGAAGTTGCAGTGGGCTGGGCTCATCTGTTGCTTAACCAATCCGTGCAATATGAAAAACCATAGATATCTCCTTGTTCATTGAGATGCCCGAAAATTTTGGATTTTTCTTAACAAATTAGAATGTATAAAATTATCATTTCTTATCTACTACTAGCTCTCTCTAAAAAGTATCTTGTCTATATAATACAACTAATTATTATCTCGACCTTATATATCTATCATCCATCAATCTTGACGAAGAAAATAGGAACGCCGAAATGAACTGTCGCGATCAGAAGCGTATTTACGTAGTCTGAAACGCGCCATAAACGGCACTAGACAAACATTTTCCGCCCCCAACCACACGGTATGAATGAACACTTTACTAATTGGGCACTTTGACTGACAGAACCTCATCTCCACGTTTTGAGGTTCTCAGCATCTAATAATCAGTACTTTACTTTTACAGTGTATGTCGTAAAAGGCGACTAAGGGATATGACTCCCTTCTTATATTACTAGGTGGTAGGGTTTAAGCCGCCCGGGTTGTTACCACCGCACTGAATGAAAGGTCGGTCGAAGCGGCTATGTAAATAGTTTGTGTCTTCCATCCAGTAAAGTGTAGCCGGCACGACCGAAGGGAGGCACTGACGTGGCACCAAGTTCGCCCGGAGTTATGGGCTGACGTCACGGATTTTGTAGGTGATGTGGCCAACCGTGTCAGTTTCCATAAAAAAAAAAATAAGTTGGCAAGCTGTAGGTACAGTAATCTATGTAATAACATATTAAAAATACGGTGGGCGTACTTAGTTCACATGGATTTTATTGCTCCTAATATCTCTCACCAGTCACCGCCACCGTGTAAATCTATTATCTGCGCTGGTAGCATTAGCTGGCCCCAATCTAAATAAGTCTCTGGTCTTACGGGGCGCAGACTCCACTCGGGAGATGAAGACAGGATGAAGGATCGGCGAATAAGTGCTACTCATGTAGAGTATTAGGTTTAATAGCTAAACAAATAACCCCGTAGGATGGTAGAGCACCATGACAAATTGAGCTGTGGCGTTGTGTTGAGGTTGCGGACCGCTTGCTTGTTAGTGGTAATTACATACATACATACATATCACACACGATGAAACCCGACAATCGGGGTAAGCAGAGTAATCGGTGTTGTGCTGCAAGAACTCTGGTAAATTACCCACCGCCACGTTTCGCAAAGTATTCGAACAAGATTCAATCGATCAGGCAAAAAGTAAGGCACGAAGACCCACCTCCAGTATAACTCGGTGGAAGTACCGTGCCATGTGTGAGAGGTGGCGATCCTGTCGCCCTTTAGCACGGCATCTTGTCCTTATCCCTTAGTCGCCTTTTACGACATGCATGGGGAGAGATGCAGTGGGGCTATTCTTTTTAGGTGTGTGTACCTAATTAATGTTCTAGTTTCTGGATTTCCCACAGAACAACGATTGGGCCACACCGCCCGCGCCGGGCAAGACTGGTCTGGTTCAAAGCTCCTTGGTGTTTCCATACCCAGTACGGAAACCTATGTCTGCTATCTGTCTGTTCCTTTTTTTTATATAGTCCTGCATGGGTGGCTGAGTTAGAGGGGCCAAAGCACATGCTCCGACCATCGATATGCTCCGACCAGCCAATGTCACTACCGAGAAGGCAGGTGCCATACCGGAGACTTCTGGTGGATTGCTGGCTATACTGGACTAGAGGAGAACACAGACGAGGCTGATATGCGTCCGGCTTTTCCGTTAGTTGTGTCGTTCAATGTCTTCAATGTCGGATTTTATTAATTTTGTATTTGACATGTAGGCATATTTTTGACAATCTCTAGTTAGGTTCGTAAGTATCTACTATCTGCGATATTTTTAGATTTTAGTGTATTTCTTTTTATCGTTTAATTTTAGTATTTACCGTATTGGGCAAACACGTGCGAACGTAGTGACGGATGTATGAAAGCTGACAGCTCAGGTACTCTAAGTTGTTCGATTTAGAGTACCTGACTTGACACGCAGGGGAAAGCTGATGGCGCTTCTTGTTGTTTTATTAGTTCAATGGGTTCAACAGATACATCACTCGGACGGACAGACGGACAGACAGACAGAAGACGCAGGCTTAGTAACAGGCTTCCGTATGGATACTGAACCCTAAAAAGGAAGACAAAGAAAATTATCCTCAATTTGAAATACATCTACACGCATATTGCACGCATAGGGTTTTTTGTCTTGTGTATGACATTACTATCGATCACCTTACACAGGTAAACACAGGAAACCTGCTGTCTGTGAAACTAGTTTTTCTGTTATTTGTAACTGCCTACGAGTAATTCGAATATGACATTTTCATCTCGCATTTCATGCAATGTTGAATCGTTTTATATGATTCCTGTATGCACACCTGTATGCGTGCTGACTGCTGCTCAATGCAACCAAGAAGCAGTCAATTTCACATATAAGCCAGTAATTGTGGTCAAGTTACAGGTAAATAGTTGTCAGACAATGTGGTCATAAAAATAACAGCAACTTTTGACTGGAAGTTTCCTAAAGTATCCATTACTGGCAACACAGCCGCGCCGAGAGCGAGATGGAACGAACGACCACGTTCGCGGTGGGCCTCCTGAAAGACTTCCTGGCTCCTTCCTGGCTCCTTTAGCTCCTTTCGGCAGACTTCGGCTCGAAGAAAAGTGTGGTATGAGTGATGTTTTGGTGGCAAAAATTTACCCTATCCTAATGTTGAGGCGGTGCATGTCGTTTTTGTTACGTTTCGTTTCTAGCCGAGTCTTTACGAAAGGAGCCAAAGAAGCCAGGAAGGAGCCGAAATGTCTTCCAAGTGTCGAACGAATTTTTCCCTCCACCAGTGCTGCCAGTATTGACGTTTAATTATGCTAAATTTAGCGTATATTGCAGCGGCTTAGCACAAAAAAAATAGTATAGCCTGACCAGGAATATATTATGAGGGGCCGCCATATTGCGGAATTTCGTTGGAACTAATTTCTTACACTGGCCACAATTATGTTTGATGATTGATAATCTGTTGTCAATGTCAAAATTGCTTCTGAATTCACATTTAGCTAAAACGTTATGTCATTGTAGTGAGATTGTCATGAATTGGCCGCCGTAACGTACAATTAGGTAATTATTTTTTGTTCTATCTAGGTGTATCGCAAGCATCTATTTACCGAATAGCAAACAAAAGAGGGTGTTAATATTATTCGTTCTGAACAAAAAACATTTTTTAACTTTACAGAAATACGAAACGTTCGAATAAAAATAGCTTAGGTTAAGTTTTTCTGAACTAGAATTTTTATCAAAAAGTTTAGTGTTTCAGCAAAGTCGATTAATAATTTTTTTAATAATTTGTACACTTTGCTTCAGGACATATCTGCAGATACATGGAAAAAATGTTGTGAACATGTAAATGTCAAGGCTAGCTCTTTTTACATTGACATCATAATATATATAAAAGATGCATTAAATTAAAATACATTTTGTATTTCAGTGCAAAAGTACATTTTGAATAAAAACATCGGCCAATTCAATATGTGCGTACTATACTGAATGTTGCTATATAAATCTAAAAAGTGGCTCCATCTTGACAGCTCTCATATATTCCTGGTCAGGCACATCGAAATAAATTTTAACAGCTTTAAATAGAAATCTTAGCACATTAATCAAAGCAGCCTAGACTGCCCAAATAATGTTGCTGCACCAGTGAAGCTTAGGTTTGTTCTTCCAATTGTCCATTCATATAATGCGCGGGGCGGATCTCGGCGTGTCGCCGCCGCAGCGATTCGTCAGTGTTCTCCCTCGCACCCGCACCGTACTTGTATAGTGTATTCGCGTGGCGGGTCGCCCGCTGCGGCGACGACACGCCGAGATCCGTCCCGCGCACTATACCTGAGTAACAAAAAAATGTTTCTCATTATCATTCAGTGAATGACAGTTCCACGGTCTTCTACAATTTTTCCTTTAAGCGTAAATTCGCTTGTACGACTTTAGAATTATTTAGTACTTGAAATGAAATGAAAATATTCTTACTTTATGGTTCAACGGGTATAAGGTGTATAAGGGTCACAAAAGGCGAAATATATTGTTCATATATACATATAACCAATTATGCATCCTTACACATACATAATTATATAATAAATATAAATAAAATATTGTACTAACACCTTTATAGCACTTTTGCCATTGCGTTTTAGCACCTTGTGGAAAAAAATGTTGGCAACATTACTCAGCTGCGCCCACCGCGCTGCTGTCTTCGTTCCATGCATCGTTCCAATAGTTCCAATTTCCATCGATCACACTCGTCTCGTGTCGTGTCGTGGAGGGAGGCGGTGCGGTGGTTTGGTTTTAAAATGTGTTATCTATTTACGTACCTAATGTCAAATTAGTGAATTGAAGTCACAACCATTCTGCGTGCCGAACTTAGAAACCAATCACTTCGCAAACATGATGAGCAAGGTTTTGTTGAGAGTTTTATGTAAATCGTCGGGAGTTTTAACGACTTCAGAAGCATTTATTGCAAGAAATTGCCAGTATTATGCACAAGCCACTATAATTTCTGTGGTAAGTTTTAGTAAATAAATATCCTTGGTTCGAGTTAGCTAAGATTGACTTGGCAGTTTGAATTTGAAATTTACCGCCTTTTTTTCATGTCGTCGTCGGCAGTTATTGGTAATCAAGCTGTCAAACTATAAGTGAGGTTAAAAAAACTTTTTATATCAAAGAAACTTTTTTCCTTTTTTTGTTTTTTAGAACGTAAAGGCTAAAAAGGGTAGTTTTTCATTCAGCAGGCAAGCCACGTGCTATTGAGTAGGTCCATATCATTTAATTTTTTAGTAAGTAGGTACAACTTTATATATTTTACACCCACCACCAGTAACTTTCGGCAACACACATGACATGAGACACTCGTCAGCAAGAATAGCAAGCGAGTCTGATACAGTGACCCCTGTTATTTCTGTAGCCCCTTATCTATAGAGGTCAACAATCCTTGAGGTCAACTGGTTGTTATGTTAAATTATGACGTAAATAAAGTTATTGTGCTCTGAATATAATCTAATTGACCCATCCATCGCTATCGTGCGTGCTTTCGTTCAGTCTGACTCGTCGTGCGCTGCGGCTCTGTTGATATTGGAAATTTACTGCAACATAAAAAGGTAGGCTCCCAAGAAAACACAAATCTTTTCTGATTCTTAGATTGTAATCATTGTATGTCCAAACAGGTTTTTGTTACCATAAAATCATTTCGTAAGTCGGTTGGTTGTCAAAAATCATTCCAAACTTTGCAAAAATATCTAAATTTAGATTCCGTTTGGACCCTCCGTAGACCACAGAAGATTTCGAACAGATTTTCCGCACTGGGTCTATGAACTGAGCACAATGATTATTTTTCCCTAAATTCTTCCCAACATATTTTTTGTCAACTTGTGGATTGGCTTTAGTTTACATAAGGATGTTCAATTTTTATACAAACATTTTTACAATATTTTTATGACTAACCATACTTAAATGCACTTGTGTCAAGGGAATATTTTGGGTGAGTATTAGATTAGCGGGGGTTAGATCGAATATTGCTGGTATGCTTATTGTGTAGGCCTAGATAAAAGATGAGTTATAGTGAAAGAATTGTTTGCCGGAAATGCGTAGTTTCGGAGAAAAAAAATTTTGAAAAAAATATTTTTCATACAAAATTAATTTTTGATTTTGATTTTTTTTTTTAATGCACCAAAACATTTATTTTGAATAGGAATTTATGCAAAAACGACATGCGCCGCCTCAACATTAGGTTAGGGTTAATTTATAGAACATGCGTCGCTCCGCTATAGAGCATGTCGACGCATCTTCAATAAATTAACCCTGGTTATTTTTTTTTTAAACCACCAAACCTTTCACCCATATTACTTTCCTTGTTTTTACATACATTTATATTCAAAACCAATGTTTTGGGGCTTTAAAAAAAAAAAAAAATTATTTTGTATGAAAAATTTATTTCGTATGGGAAAAAATTTTTTTCTCCGAAACTACGCATTTCCGGCAAATAATTCTTTTACTATAATTCATCTTTTATCTAGGCCTACACAATAAGCATACCAGCAATATTCGATCTAACCCCCGCTAATCTAATTCCCCCCCCCCCCCCCCCCCCCCCCCAATATTTTTAATGTGGGGTTCTTTCTTTGTGACGAAACAAATAAATATATGTATGTGAATATTATAGTCATAACCGTGACCAAAGAGTGGGTTAGGTGCCTCGCAAACAGATTTTGAATATGTGTCTGTACAAAATAGATAGCAAATGAGTGTTCTTCTGAATCTGGTCAGTTTATAAAATGCTAATTAATTAATCTAAGGACCAAATAAACCTTCTCGCAAGCGAAGCAAGTATTATTATCTAATTTCAGTTATACATTTCAATATAAAGCAATTATGGGGTTTTCAAAATTGTTGGGTTATTCTGTCAGGCCGATATCATAGAATGTCCCTGGGCATCGTTAGACACCTGGTCATAGGTGTAAAGAAGCCACATTGTGGCGCTTTCCATAAAGAAAAATTCATGATAATTTTTCAATGAGAACTTTTAAGACTTAGGATTTTCGTTTAGGTTTTCTAAACTATAAGAGAGGCCCTATATTTTCCAAATTTCAGACTTAGTAGATTCAGGAGGGGTAAGCTTGGTTTTCTTATATTTTTTTAAATATCTAACTAAAAATAACAACTAAAAAAAAATATATGTCTTATAATAATGAGTCCTTTCATTTGACAAGTCACATGATGCATGATGTTGAAATTTTTTTTTTAACTTTTTAATTTGACCCCCAAAATTAAGTGATATGGACAGACAGACAGACACGAGAGTGATCCTATAAGCGTTCCCTTTTTTTTTCCCCTGTTGAGGTAAGAACCCTAATAAAAAAATATATAATTCATTTTTTTATGGAAACTGACACGGATGGCTACTTCACCTACAACATCCATGATGTCAGCCCATAACACCTTGGTGAACTGGGTGCCACGTCAGTGCTGCCCTTCATCTGTTGCATTCTCTTCCAGCCTGTACATTGCACCGGCCGCAACCTCCACACATCCGCCACAATGAGCAGCCAGCTACTGAACAGCAACCTGTGGGAGAGCGATCCTGAGCTGTTCGACATCATCCGCAGCGAGAAGCAGCGGCAGACCGCCGGCCTTGAGATGATCGCATCGGAGAACTTCACCTCTCTGCCGGTGCTGCAGTGCCTCAGCTCCTGTCTCCACAATAAGTACTCGGAGGGCATGCCGCATCAGAGGTGCGATCTTTTTTATTTTAATTTTTTTTATGGAAACTGACACGGTTGGCTACATCACCTACAACATCCGTGATGTCAGCCCATAACACCGGATGAACTTGGTGCTGCGTCAGTGCTTCCCTTCGGTCGTGCCGGCTACACTGAACTGGACGGAAAACACAAACTATTTACATAGCCATTTCGACCGACCTTTCATTCAGTTCAGTGGTACCAACCCGGGCGGGTTAAACCCTACCACCTAGTAATATAAGAAGGGAGTCATATCCCTTAGTCGCCTTTTACGACATACACGGGGAGAGATGCAGTGGGGCTATTCTTTTAAAGTACCGGCACAGATTACTTAATAGTTACTTCGTAACACATGAATCTCTTCATAGAAAAAGTTCCATACCTTCGGCTTTAATAGCCTAAACTTTTGCTTCGCCAGTCGCTGCGTGCGAAAATGTACCTAAACTAAAGAGCGTAAAGTGATTATTGCTTTGCAGTTGCGCGCGGACGCGGGGCCTTGAAGCAAACTCGGTGACGCTAGGGCTGCTACTTTCGATAAAAATATCAATGCATTATATTGTAAAGAGGAAATATGTGTGAATGTTTGTTCGCACATATTTCGCAGATTTAAAAATGTTTTTTTACTGTTAGATAGGTAACTATCTTTTTTTTTTTGGTTTAACATATAGGCTACTACTAACTTATGCCCGCGGCTTCGCCCTCATTAAAATATATTAGAGGAAGAAATTAGTTCAGCCCGAAAATACTTCAGGTAATCCTACCTACTACCCCCCTGTAATGTTATTATTGTTACCTGTACGCATGCTTATCTGACTGATTTTATTCGGTATAGATTAATAATACATCTGCCAAGCGAATCCTGACTTATTGCCGGCGGAAATTACTTCCAGTCGACCTTTACATACACCTTATATACACACCACCTGACGTGGCACCAAGTTCACCCGGTGTTATGGGCTGACATCACGGATGTTGCAGGTGATGGAGCCAACCGTGTCAGTTTCCATAAAAAAAAAAACCTTTCTGCTTGGCAGAAGGCGGACTTATTATATAAGAAAGCCGACGTTTGCTTTAAAGCAGATGAAAGCGCGGACCGCACGTGTCGGTCTTATTAGACTGAACGGCGGCGGCGTGTTGCGGCGGCGCGTGGCGCGGCGCACCAACAAAAGAGTCAAAGGAAGCCGACAAGCGAACCGCCTACCGCTACGCGCCGCTAGCACATGCCGCTAGCTTTCTTAAAAGTGTCGCGCGCCGCGCGTGCACCGCTAGAATTAATATGTAATATTTTGGGATTATTCGTATTTGTAAGAATGATGTCAGTTTTGGCCGCCGCACTGAATGAAAGGTCGGTCCAAACGGCTATGTAAATAGTTTGTGTTTTCCGTCCAGTTCAGTGTAGCCGGCACGACCGAAGGGAAGCCCTGACGTGGCACCAAGTTCACCCGGTGTTATGGGCTGACATCACGGATGTTGTAGGTGATGTAGCCAACCGTGTCAGTTTCCATAAAAAAAAAGATCTTCCTAGGTCGCAGTGATAACAGGGCCTTAACTCTCACACTTTAAATTATAATCGTGCATAAACTCTTGCCGTAGGTATTATGGAGGAAATGAGTACATCGATGAGATTGAGATCTTGGCGCAGAAGCGAGCCCTTGAAGCGTACAGGCTCAACAGCGACGAATGGGGTGTCAACGTTCAGCCGTACTCGGGTCAGTCGTGTTGTTTCACTTCCGCGAAGTAACCACAATTGTTTAATTTTACGACCTATTGTGTTGTAACATTACCTACAGTCCCAGTATAGGCAGTTGATTGTAACCAGATTGTAACATAACACAACACACACTAGGTACCTCGTGTTGTGTTACGGAAGAAGGAGAAATGAATTATTTCTGATGAAAGTTGATATTATGTATTGCATGATACGATCAGGCCTTTCTTTGTAATTTTTGCATATTGTTTATGAATTAAATATTTTTATTCAACAATATTTGGTTGGTTTCAGATTTTTATATAGGTATATTTTATATACAATACATAAAAAATATGCATATTACACATATTAAGAAGATGTGTAATATGCATATTTTTTTCGACTTTTTTTCGAATTAAATATAAGTATGTGTCAAATCATGATGACGAATGATAGATGGCGTTGTCATGAGTTTGAATTATTGTGTGAATTGATGTATGATGATGATGAGATCTATTTCTTTGAATGGTGGGCTGAATGACTTAATGATGCGGACGGTGAAGCTTTGTTTGATGGTTTGCATATTTTTTGAATTATTTTAGATTAGATAAACTATTTGTCAAGTAATGTATTAAGTTATATCATAATTTGTGATATGCTGCACTAGGTACCTACACTTTTCCTTTTCCAAAAAGCTACAGTAAAATTTATTTTGAGGAAGATTTTTTTTTTACTTCTAAAGTTATAACATGTCTGAATACTTGTATCGTGTTTTAATAAACACTTTAATCACCTTATTGAGTTTCAATTAATGCAGCAGTTCACCTGGAGTAGGCCAGATGGCACAGAAGTAAAATAGTGGTCCTGAAGGTCAAGATACAGAAAGCGGCTGGGATTAACCATCAGCACAATTTAATAATATTTTTGTTAAGCTTTCAGGGTTAAATAGTAGTCACCGTAGACTAGCTGACGAGGGCTTGCCACGAGCCGAAACGTACCGCAATCTGGAGAACTATAGAGTGGCCACTCGCTAGTCCCGACCTCGATTGACACTCCTTTATTGCCAATGGCCCCGGATATGTTCGGTGAAGCCATCGCAAGCTCAGTTCAACACCTTCCATTATGTCTGGCGTGCAGGATCTCCAGCTAACTTCGCAGTGTACACGGCGCTGGTGGAGCCCCACGGCAGGATCATGGGTCTGGACCTGCCGGACGGCGGACATCTCACCCACGGCTTCTTCACGCCCACCAAGAAGATCTCGGCCACTTCCATCTTCTTCGAGAGCATGCCCTACAAGGTTGCTCATGTTTAGATCAGATATCGAAATGAATTTGCGAAAAAGTTTTATTATAATTTTTAGGTTTCCGTATCCCGTACGGAAGCCTATTACTAAGAATCCGCTGTCCGCCCGTCCGTCCGTCTGTCCGAGGGCTGTATCTCTTGAACCGTAACAGGTAGCCCGTTGAAATTTTCACAGAATATGTGTTACTATGGCGGATATAACAACAAATAAGAAAATGTTAAAAATTAAGGGGGGCACCCATACAACAAACGTTAGAAAAATCGATTAGTCACACTATTGAATAATAGATGGCGCCACAGACTTTCATACATTGCATTGTTAAAAGACAAAAGATAGGCGGATAATAGCGGATAGATACGGAAACCTCCGTGCGCGAGTAAAACTCGCACTTAACAGATTTTTTCTCTTGCCCACTGACGAGGGAATGCGACGGCAATCATTGGAACTGTAAAAGTTGCTACCAATGGAATTAGTGGTATTTTTAGTTTTAGTTGAGTGGTCACAGTACCCGGCAGAAAGTAATGAAAATCGAGCTTTAGAAAGAGACAATCCGGTTGTCATATAGCATCGTCCGTGTCGCACCGAGACATGCGAATTCGTGCGACAGAGACAATGCTCTACAACCGGGTTGTCTCTTTCTAAAGTTCGACGTTCATTACTTATTGCACGGTACTGTACATGTTTTCGAATTTTTTTATTTTTCTAAAATTATATATTCTAACTAAAAAACAGTGAAATTAAATTTCAACACAACTTTATCATGGTCCTAACTGTAATGCTGCATGCATGCATAGGTAGTTACTAGCTAGGTTATTATCAATAAAATATGATAGTATTAATGTGGCTGGGCTCTTTTGACAGGTTGATCCGAAATCAGGATTGATCGACTACGACAAGTTAGCGGAAACTGCTCGCCTGTTCAAACCCAAACTGATCATCGCCGGCATGAGTTGCTACTCCCGCTGTCTGGACTACAAGAGGTTCAAGGAGATCACAACCGAGAATGGTGCTTATCTGATGTCGGATATGGCTCATATTTCTGGATTAGTCGCTGCCGGTAAGTAGAGAAAAAAAAGGTTTTTTTTCAACTATATATAAGCATTTCTTTCTATGCCAATACTCTTGTAGTCAGCCTCGGTAGCTCAGTGGTGCGATCGGTCGACTGTCGGTCGGATCATAAGCACACCTGGGCCCGGTCAGTGGATGGACCTTTGGAGGCTGACTGAGGTTCGGATTCCACGTAAAACTTTAGGTCCCTTCCCTTCTTACCTTACCACCTAGGTAGGGTTTAACCCGTCCGGGTTGGTACCACCGCACTGAATGAAAGGTCGGTTGAAACGGCTGTGTAAATAGTTCGTGTTTTCCGTCAAGTTCAGTGTAGCCGGCACGACCGAAATGAAGCACTGACATGGCACCTAGTTCACCAAGGTGTTATGGGCTGACATCACGGATGTAATAGGTGATAAAAAAAATGGTATGGTTAGACAGACATACTTCTGGTATTGTCCGTACCAAACGTTTTGTTTCATTTGCATCTTCATAATATTGTATTATTTTCTTTATCCATTTTAATTATGTACCCAAACAACCATCACTCATTAGGACCAATACCCACGTTCATGTACAAATTATTTACTGATGAAATAGGTAAACAACTAAGTGGAATATTTCACATGTGCCGATAAAACGTGACAAGGTCACAATCTGCTAAAATTGTTTATCTTTTTTTTCTTTACCAAGAGTTTAATATTTTTTACCAACTTGTCATAGGTCTTAATCACAACACCAATGAAATAATTGATAACATAAAAAATTCTCTTATTTGTACACTAATATAAAATATAGCTATTTAGTAGAACCCGGTTTTAGAATTATCTATTTAGAATTATCCGGTATGTCATAGTTGCTATGCACGCAAACTGTCGCGAGAGGGCACACGCGTGGCTAGGTGTGACCGAAAACAAGACGACATGATCCTACAATGCTCTCTTTCTTCAATAAACCTGTACTTTTATGTTAAGGCAATACCCTCGATGATTTTGTTCAAACTTTCAAAGACCAGTTTTGTTATTAGAATTTAAAAATACACTGCTTTAAAAAAATCTCTCCATCTCCGGTATGGCACCTACCTTCTTGGAGGTGATATTGGCTGGTCAGATCAGAGCCATCCATACCGGAAACCATAAAAAAAACTTGTTTTAATTTTTCGAATTGGTGTGAATAAGTATCTGAAAAAAAATAATTGTAAAGGGCACCTAATTTTGACGTTTTATTCGTTTTACTACTTACACAAGATTAGCAAAACAACCAAAATATGCCTTATATTATTTACCATGATGGTAGTTTTGTAATAATACTGTATAAAATTCCTAAAAAATTGCAGCTGAAAATTTTTAATTTGCCACAGTTATTGGTATCATCTTAACACTGTACATACTTACACTTTTATTTTACTGTAAGACTGATTATCCAGATTTTCCATTATACGGACTGGTCCCAATTAGTTATGATAATCGGAGTTCTACTGTACTACATAAATTGTGACTGCGTAGAAAGATACTGACTTTTACTTATTGTCAAGACACCTTACAATTTTTAGGGTTCCGTATCCGGTGCTATTACTAAGCCTACACCGTCTGTCTGTCTGTCTGTCCGAGGGCTATACATCTTGAACCGTAATGGGTAGCCGCTTAAAATTTTCCTAGAATATGTGTTATTATTGCCGATATAACAACAAATAATAAATAAAAATAAGAAAAAGTAAAAAATTCACAGGGGTTCCCATAGAAGAAAATAAAAAGTCTACCGAAAAGACTATGAAGCATTTTAACTAATCATGAATTTTAACTAATATGCAGCATTTCATAAACACGCCATAGATGGTGTGAGTGGCGCTAGCCATGACATGGCGGTACGGAACCCTCGATGCGCTAGTTCGACTCGAACTTGGCCGGTTTTTACCTTTGGGCTGTCAGGACTTCATTACCATCTATAATTTCATTTGCAGGAGTGATTCCCAGCCCGTTCGACTACAGCGACATAGTGACAACCACCACGCACAAGACACTTCGCGGCCCCCGCGCTGGCATCATCTTCTACCGCAAGGGTGTCCGCTCGGTCAAGCCCAACGGAGACAAGGTGCTCTACGATCTGGAGGCCAAGATCAACCAGGCGGTGTTCCCGGGGCTGCAGGGCGGACCCCACAACAATGCGATCGCCGCTATCGCCACAACTATGAAGCAGGCCACTACGCCGGAGTTTGTCGAGTATCAGAAACAGGTTAGTTTTTAGTGAAAAAAAATAATTACAGGAGAAGCAAATAACATTCTCGTTGACGATGGCCGATGCGGAGCTGGGGCCTCTGAATTAAAGTGTTCAGTATGCCTAATCGATACACTAAATCTGCACTAACATCTCCATACAATTACAAACACCTTCAGATTGCTTTGAATGTCTCCTCCGACATGTTTGTCACTAGCTGTCCCGTCCCATTCTTCAGTCTTTTATATTCGTCTAGGGCTGCCTTCTCTAAAATCATTAAACTAGGACAAAAAGAAGTAAAACCCCGGATTTTCATATAAAAACCCGGACATTGCTTTTTTCTTATGACAATTATTCTATTTTAAACTTTTTGACAAAATTAAATGTTCATAATATATATTATTAAAATATTTAACGGCATTACTCACGGTCGTTTCCAAGCCATTTGGCTCGACGTTTCTGATTTGATGCGAGCGTGTGAAGACGACCGATCGGACCGAGCGGCCCCGCCGCCCGGGGCGGCGCGGCGCCCGCCCGAAATCGTACGTAGGAATTGCGCGTTGTTTGAGCGAGCGAAGTTCGTTCGTAGTTCGTTCGTTCAGTCAGCTCTTATCATAGAGTTATGCAGCACTTTTTTAATTTTGTGTAACTGCTTTAAAAAATCCCCCTGGACACCCCCGGACGCCTTCAAAAAGAGGACAAATCCGGGGAAACCCGGACAGATGGCAGCCCTAATTTGTCTATGATGGATGATTATATTATAGCACTAGCAGTTTAAAGCTGATGCGTGCATTTCATTTTTTTTTTCTCCAGAGTGCTCTTGTTAATATTTTAATGATTTTTTTTCTAGCTATTTACATTCTATTAGTAATTTGTTTCTCCTTTTAGGTGTTTATCTAACTGGCTTTTAAATCCGTTTACTACTAACCTTATGTGTGATTTTAAGTGCAATAAACGTTTTTTTTTTATTTTATTTGTTTTTAAGTACCGTGTGGGGCCGGTACTTTAAAAGAATAGCCCCACTGCATCTCTCCCCCCGTATTTCGTAAAAGGCGGCTAAGGGATATGACTCCCTTCTTATATTACTAGGTGGTAGGGTTTAACCCGCCCGGGTTGGTATCACCGCACTGAATGAAAGGTCGGTCGAAACGGCTATGTAAATAGTTTGTGTTTTCCGTCCAGTTCAGCGTAACCGGCACGACCGAAGGGAAGCAAGCTGACGTGGCACCAAGTTCACCCGGTGTTATGGGGCTGACATCACGGATGTTGTAGGTTGTTGTTCCATAAAAAAAAAATAAAAAAAATTTGCTTAAGGTCATGGTCATATGACAATGTATTGACACATCAGGTGATAGTGAACGCGCAGCGGCTGTGCGCGGGTCTCGCTGCGTGCGGTTACAACATAGCGACGGGCGGCACGGACGTCCACCTCCTGCTGGTGGATGTGCGCGGCGCGGGGCTGACGGGCGCGCGCGCCGAGCGCATCCTCGAGCTCTGCTCCATCGCTTGCAACAAGAACACAGTGCCGGGCGACAAGAGCGCGCTCAACCCTAGCGGCATCCGGCTTGGTATTTATACGCACTTTCTCGCTCGAGTTTTCCCCTCCCTTCCCGTACCTCTCCTTCTTTCTTCTTCTCTCTTTATCTTTTTCCCTAAACCTTTTCGCTTTCTCTCCTGATGGAGATCTGCTTAATGCATTATTAAATAAAAAATAAAAATTGTAAAACCAGACTGCTAAAAAATTTAAGGAAACAAGGAAATATCAGTAGAAAATGCTGTAGTCAGGCTATCTGTCTACTGAGCATTTTTTTATTTTTTATTGAAACTGACACGTTTGGCTACATCATCTACAACATCCGTGATGTGAGCCCCTAACACCGGGTGAACTTGGTGCCACATCAGTGTATCCCTTCGGTCGTGCCGGGTTCACTGAACTGGACGGAAAACACAAACTATTTACATAGCCGTTTCGACTGACGTTTCATTCAGTGCGGTGGTACCAACCCGGGTGTGTTAAACCCTACTACCTAGTAATATAAGAAGGGAGTCATATCCCTTAGTCGCCTTTTACGACATACACGGGGAGAGATGCAGTGGGGCTATTCTTTTAATGGACCGGCCCCACACGGTACAAAATTTTCTTCTGATCTTTCCTTGTTTCCTTAATTTTTTTTTTAGTAGTCGGGTTTTATAAAAAAAAATTTATCGCCTTTTCGAGCTCTTGGCAATGATACCCCGCTCGATGGGGTTTGAAGAAAAACTATTTTCAAAGTTTGACACAATGGCGCCTAACAGCCGCCATTTTGAATTTTCCAATTTTTATAGCCTATAAAACACTTCAATATAAATGAATCTAACGACACCTCATATGTAAAATCCATCAATATGTTTAGGCTACGGCGCATGCCATAGAAATAGTCATACATACATATGTACATACATGAATTTATTCATAAATGCAAACATACATACACTGGAAAAACATTACCCTCCTTTTTACTTCACGCAGTCGGGTAATAAAACAAATATTGATGGCCAGTTTCTATATCAGGTCAAATTATATTACTTTATAACTGTTTAAGCCTCTTTTTTGTTTACCCAAGTCTGGTAATGAATGTAATTATATTATGTTAATTGTTCGTGTTATCGATGTTTGCACAGGCACTCCTGCGCTCACCACCAGAGGACTGAAGGAGAAAGACATGGATGTCGTAGTTGAGAAGATCAACAAGGCGCTGAAATTGGGCAAAGAAATTTCAGACACGTCGGGACCCAAATTAGCTGACTTCAACAAAGTGATTGGGGAAAATGTCTCCTTCAAATCCAAGATCGCCAGCCTAAAAGAAGAAGTTGAGAACTTCAGCAGAACTTTCCCCTTACCGGGATACGAAAAATACTAATAAATAAATGTTTTATTCCAAATGTATTTATAAGTTACTCCACTGTAATGTTACGTATTTTTCTAATTAAATATTGAGAGTGAGGCGTTTATCTGTGGCTTATTTACGAACTTAATGTTATTGATTCTGAGAACATCACTCGAAAAGACAAATTGTTTTACAAGCAAATAATACTATTGGTTAAATCTTGAAAGGAAATGAAAATGAACTTTATTCATTGATTTACTTTATTGTTCATCATTATGTAAAAAAACATACTTATATATTTTACATTTACATACAATCAACTTAATAGAAGATGTAAGGGCATCAATGAGTAATATTGCTTTCCCTACGGATCGCCATCAGGTATCAGAAACAGTTTACGATCTTCAATATGGAATTGTGCAAGTTGACTGAACGCAGGAGATTACGTCATACCTACTATAGAAGGTTCGAAATTTAGAGAGAATACGTCATCGACCTGATGGCGAAATGGTAAATTTGTTTTAAGTAAAGCATGAGATATGGCCTGCGCCAGACTAATGCCGCGGTGTAGTCCGATGGCACCCACGGGCATTCGGATATTTACGGGGACTGCGAATACCATGTCGGTCGGCTAGGTGCACCTTCACATTATGTTTGAAGGACCCCAGACTATATATTGGGATTGGAGGAAAGGATGCAGGTGGGAGTGTGTTGCACAGGTTGGCGACCTGTAAATAAAGTATTTACACGGTTTATTTATTTATTATTTATTTGTATTTTCCATCTAAGTCATGGGTTCGAGCCCAATGTGTCAATCTTTTTTTTTTCTTAGTGTTGTATAAATAGGTTATGGGTTTTTTTATATCCACATAAAACACTATTTTCGGAAGTACATATTTCGAGGGCATTCTTCAAAAACGAGTTATCTGCAAGAATTGTAGTTTTGAGAAAAAGGCTTTTGAAAGTTTAAGTGCTTGGAAAACTGTCTTTAGTTTAAAAATTATATCTACGGTTTTTTTATACTTAGCCACTGTTTCATTAACTATTCATTCTGGTCGGAATTTTAACAATCAAGTTGCAGTTGTTTTTTTAAAGTTGTGGCACACGCGCGGTAACGGACCGACGACGACGCGGCACGGGGCGGCGACGCTGCGTAGCGGCGGCGTGGCACGGCGTGGCACCACTGAATTGGGAATCCAGGGGCACAGTAATACGAATCGTTTGCAGACTCAGTGCAGTAACGCTGCTCCGCCGCACCTGCTGCTTCAGCGTTCGGAATCGGTGATGTAAAACTGTAGGTCCCTTAAATAAACATATTCCAAAGAAGGTAGTGTAGATAGCTCGTTTGAGAAGTACACTATTTAGGGAATTTGAACTGGTTTACATGCATTTTAAAGATAAATGCTTTTATGGCGCTTGACTTGCACAATTTATAAAAACAATCAAACAAACTTTTCAACACTTTTCAGTACAAAAAGTACAATTTGTTAAACTTATTTGCTTTACATAACAAACTTAGATACTTTGTCATATGTAATTCAAAGGGATGTATTTGATATAAAATGAATACAAAATTAAAATGCTAAACAAACTACTTACATAAATCAAAGTGTTTTGAAATTAAACAATATTTTTTCAAATTCTTCATCTGAAGACTCTTCTACTGCAGGCTCAGGCACACGATCAACTGCAGTAGAATTGGTACTGGCTTTGAATCTGGCTTTGAAACTCTTCCGGGATAACTCCTTTTGTACACAACTTGACCAGAAAATTTCTCTTCACTACGCTGATCGGCAATGGTTTATTATAGAGGGGTTTTAAATGAATATCACTTCGTCTTTTTATTCTTGTTGAATGGCTGCGGGGTAAGCGTGGAGTGTATCTTTTAGAAGTTTGCGACAATTTTTCTGACATGTCGTATATAATATTTTATCTGGTTCGCCTTTGACTTGGTATCAATTATCACCTTATTCCGGTCAATATTTTAAGATTCAAAGTCAAGTTTTTTTAAGATCTTGCTCGCTTGAAAATTGAAAGCCTATCAGGCATTTCATAAATGGAAGTAGGTACCTATGTCTCTTAGCAGACCCTATACTACTATGCACGGAGTCTGCCTCCATGTGGCTGTGGCGAGATTCCAAAAAATTCTGCTTTATCACATGGAGGTTTTCAATACGTTGAACAGCCCATAGTAATAAAGCCACAGCCCACAACATTATGGTTGCAGTTTTGGCCGCCACAAGTGTCTGAATAAAGGTTTATTTCAGTGATATTATTAGGCAAACAATTCTTAAGAATGGTACCTTTAATATTAACCCCACTTCAGAGCTGCCTTTTTTATTGCCATTAACCATCGACCAAGTAAAACAATATCCAGCATTTGGCAGAGTTGCCTCTTAAAGTGTAAGATTAAATACACACATTTTTCGTGTCTAGTACAAAAGGCCGACATTGCCACTGGGTATTTGAAGGATTGCTTGCATGTTGAAAGTTGGGACAAGTAGTTTGTTTCATCGTTTGCTCTTTGTTTATCTTTTAGTTTTTCGTTGTTAGATTTGGTTTCCTCTCTATGTGTTGCTATTGTTGCAACTCTTGCTTTGCGCTCGGGCTGGCTTTATCATAATTTGAGCACACTATAGGCTGATCTTTTTTGGGATCAGACACCGGCTCTGTAATACCATCTTCTTTGCACTTCTCTAGGTAAACCTTGTTTGTAATGCGTCCAGGAAATGATTCAATATGACTTTGAACATGATTAAGTATACCTGGTTTTGTTTTGTTGGGAGGTTCTTTTTTGCCTTTGTGGTCATTTTCTTCGTAAATTCCCAATTCATTTTTCTTTTCAATCCCTGATCACTGATCCTGAGCCTGACCACGTCTGGTGAAATGCAGAGTGTGAAGCAAAAAAACTTTAGACAAACTTTTATGGAACTTTCGCCTTTACGAAGAAAGCAATTCTACCTCTTAAGACGAGACGGAAGTTAACTTTCTCCATACAAAATCGTCTTTCGGCATTTATCTTTTCTAGCCCCATAAACCTTATCCGATTTACTTGTCTTAAGGACAATCCAATCTACGTTCCTGTCATTTTCTTGTTTAGATGAATTATACCTACAACACCGGAGCTAAAAATTTGCATTTCGGCCGAAAACCTTTGTATTTTTTATTTTTTGATGTCATGAAGTTAATTAAGCTTTATTGAGTCATCACTTTAGATATCCAAAAAATAAAAACACAGGAACGTAGCTTCGACTGTCCTTATTACACAAAAAAAAAAATAATTGTAAAAATCGAATAAGGTTTAGGAGGCTAGAAAACATAAATGCCGAAAGACGATTTTGTATGGAGAAAGTTAACTTCCGTCTCGTCTTAAGAACTTCATCTTCTTGGAACTTCATTCACTGGCCAAATAACACTTTACACGCGCACGCGCAGGGCTCGACACGTGACAACCTGACAGCGCGGAAGTACTGTTCTAAGCCGTAAACATACTATAAATCGTTTGACTTGCAATAAAGTTGTTAGAAATTGGGGTTTCGTATGTGCAAGTGAATTACACTAAAGTGTTTTATTGTCTTTCTCCTGCAAAGTATATATTGTACTTAATATGAGCATAATACAGGTAAAACAAGCTAAGTGAATATACTGTATTTGACTCGAAATAGCCAACGAATGTCTTTAAATAAAGTGACAAGTAAAGCCAGGCAAGCTACTCTAATTGTTTTGTCTGGGAAAAAATTACGAAATTGTTTCATTATATGATTTTAGTGGGTTTGACATGTTTTTAATTTGTAATAATTGTTTATTTATCAGGTTCTACCACAATCTAATTTAAAAACGAAGCCTTATATTAAGAAATGGGTTTTACTGGGAGGTAGAAAATTAAAAACCGTCTAAAACTGCATTGTTAGTTCATTTTTGCAAAAAATGTCAGATAACTCGTTTTTGAAGAATACCCTCGATTTATGAATTCTATATTTCCCGCCAAAAAACTTTTTATTTTTAGGCATTGTTAGCGTTGTAAAAATAGTTTATGTATTTTTTATAATCACATATAAACTTTATTTTCAGAAGTCCTTTTGGAATTTATTTTTCCCGCCATAGAAAGTTCGTCACTAATAATAAATAACGACGAATACCAATCCGAGCTCAGATTAAAGGAACTTGACACTGTATAGACTGGTTTGACACCTGACAGCTCTAGTGGCTCCTGCGCCTCCTAGATCCTACGGCTCGGGTTAACTCGGCTCGAAAGCGAACCAACTGAATCCGATATTCGTTTTGTCGTTTATGCAATCTGGTGGCTCAGTGGTAAGAGTGTAGGGTCTTTATTTTTTCGATCTCGACCATGGGTTCGTGTCCCTTTTGTCAAAATTTGATTTTTTTTTTAAACAGTGTTGGGGTGTTAATTATGGTAATTTTTTTTTATAACCACCCAAGAAAGCTTTATTTTCGGAAATACAAACGTAACAAAAACGAAACGTTCCGTTTCGCCGAAAGGAGCTAAAGGAGCCAGGAAGTCTTTCAGGTGGCGCACCGTTATCCTAAAAGAGGTTTTGAATGTTTCATGTTGTCATATTGGCAGCACTATCGGTGGTCCATTGAACGGACTCGGTTCACACATTTCCAGTGACTTACAAAAACTAGAGTGGGACCATAGCTACTTCGTGCGAATATGACAGCCCTAAAAATCTCAGTCTAGCTGGTTACTACTGTTTAGTATAGTACTAGAGGAATGGCGAATGGACAGACTTGATGGTTCAGATATTTTGTTTATCTCTTCCTTATAATTTTATAAAATCGTTGTTCATGTTTGAATAAAAAAACTGCAAAAAAGTGAACCGTAATAAGGTATACCCTTATTACTGCATTGGCTAATTATTATAGTGCATAGATATAATAAAATACTTAATTAATACCGTAACAATGCTAGAAAGAAAAAAAGAAAACAAACGTTATTTGCACAACCCCTTGTGACTGGAACACGTACGACCAAAAATTAAAAAAATGAAAGATTTACCCTAGTACACTCTACCAGTACACCATCAAAGCATATGAATGACCAAACGAATACTTATCTAACTTTCTAATTTAACAGACAGGAAATGTAAAATACAGCGGGCGATTGATATGGTCTCATCGTGCGCCCTAATCCACCATTGAAGAGCACGTTTATTTATAATCACTCTAACTATGTGAACGAGCCAATAAAAAAGTAAATAACGTCAAGCCAAAAATAAACACAACTGGCAGGAGCCTTGTTTTGTCGCCAATTTGTCGCTTTACAGCTGACTGACAAATCGTACATTGTTTGGTAATTTGGTCTTCTCGTCGTACTCGTGATACCTCATTTTATTGTGTTTTACGTTAAATATAATGTAATACAATTTAATATTCTCCAACAAAATCTCAAAAATGTCTTCCTGTTGTCGTGTAACGTTGTGGAAAGTTTGGAGAGCGAATCCCCAGAGCACGTTGTCACTGCGTGATGCGCCGCGACGACATAAAAGCGGAATGCAGTGGCTGGAGCGGCAAATGAGCGACCCATACGTCGAGAAAGCAAAGATCAGTAACTACAGGTAAAATGGCTTGTAAGGGCTAATAGTATTGTTCATATAAATTTTAAAAGGATATGTAATGCAAAAAAAAAAACCATGACGAAAAGGTGCAAACGAACAGAAAACAATTACTATAGGTGGGTGTAAATATTCAGTGCTTGGTATAATATATATTAATACCCTTTAGATGTCCAGCTCGTTTCACATTCTGCTATGATACTATTTTAACCTGTAGACTTTTGGAAGCACCAATCGCCCCCCATGGGTAAAATTGACATCGTTCAGATTCAAATAATTTACGTGATCAAATAATAAGAATGACTGTGAACTGTTCCGGAATGTATCTAAGAAGAGATTAAGAGCCGAAATTCTCCTTTCATTTCGTTTCATTTTCGTTCAAAGAACTCTTCTGTCGACTACAAAGTGGTGTTTAAGGTGTCGACTACAAGTGGTGTGGTCCGCAAGAGTACGGCGGGTTTGGCGAACAAGAGGAGGAGGGATGAGGGAATATGTTCTTCTATTACTAGTACTAGTACTACTATTTACCAACAATCCAAACAACATATGGGGTACAGGGACCACCATAACATATTCCACAGCTCTGGCTTCTTTTTAATCCAACTTTTGTTTTTTTTTTTATTGACAGAGCGACATGTGGCGCCGAACCACCCGTAAAATGTCTAAAGACGCTCATGGACATTCGGTCGCATGCGGGGGTTTGCGAATACCTTCCCAAAGCAATGCATAAAATGTGGAGGTAGTGTTTCCGTAACTCATCGAAAGTTAACCTTGGTGATGTTGTTGTAGTAGTAGTAGTAGGGGTTGGCTCGAAGCCTGCAAACTAGTCCCTCTTGGTCGGGGAGCTTCGTGCAAAACCACTCGATCCCCAGCCACCCCGGCCAGCCTTTTTTTTTTATGGAAACTGAACACGTGTGGGTACATCACCTACAACATCCGTGAGGTCAGCCCATAACACCGGGTGAACTTGGTGCCACGTCAGTGTTTCCCTTCGCACACGTGCCTGAACTGGACGGAAAACACAAACTATTTACATAGCCGTTTCGACCGACCTTTCATTCAGTGCGGTGGTACCAACCCGGGCGGGTTAAACCCTACCACCTAGTAATATAAGAAGGGGTAATATCCCTTAGTCGCCTTTTACGACATACACGGGGAGAGATGCAGTGGGGCTATTCTTTTAAAGTACCGGGCCCACACGGTATTGGCAGTCTGTTGTTCATTTGGCACCACGCAGGAGGCACGTGTCACTTGAGGATCTTCAGGTGTCGCGGACGTGAACAGCGTTACCCCTGCGCGTTGCCCCCCCCTGGTTGACGTCTTCCTAACACAGAAAATTTCTATCAGATGCCGCAGTGCCTTCAAGCTGCTGGAGATGAACGAGAAGGTGAAGTTCTTGACTCACGGCCTCACAGTAGTGGACCTCGGTGCGGCCCCCGGATCCTGGACGCAGGTGGTTGTTCAGAAGACAAACGCCGATGGTGCTGAGAAGAACAAACCCAAGGGAACCGTCATATCCATCGATAAGCAGTACATCTTTCCTATTGAGGTACCCACCATCATCGGCAATAGGTAGATTATAAATACCTAATGTTGGCGATAAGACATAACATGGAGTGGTTAAAACCACCTCTTTCGGAAATTCTGAAAAATTCCCGTGAATTCCGGGATTTGAAAAATTTATCCTGGTAGTGATATAGTTAGTAACTTTTGACACTTGTAACATGCTGAAAAACCAAACAATTATTTTGAAAAAAAAAATTGGTATGGAAGTGACTTTGATTTGAAAATAATTAATTATTGGGTTTTATAATAAGGTATTCAGTGAACCTACACATCGATATATGACTTGTAAGGGGGTATTGTCAATTTTAGGTTAGAAAATTTCGGAAAACATGTCTAGCTTGTTTTATTTTTTCTTGAGTTAAAAAAACCGTGGCCGTGGACAGGGAAACAAAGTGTGAGAAGACCACCTGCCAGGTAGGACGACGATACCACCTGGCGGGTGGTCTTCCCACAATCCGTTTTCCTGTCCACGGCCGCGAGTGTAGGACACGGTTACTCCAACGGTCTGCGGCTGAGGTGTCCCTCCGCTTAAACGCATAATTTTTTCGCATCCAGGGTGCAACAGTAATGAACAACATGGATTTTTCGACAATCGACGCTCACGACAAAGTAGTGGCGCACCTCGCGGGGCAGGAAGTCGACCTGGTCGTGTCGGACATGGCACCCAGTCCGACAGGAGTCCGCGAGCTCGACAAGGACCGCATCATCGCCCTGTGCTACATGGCGCTCCGCTTTGCGGCGCAAGTCTCCAAGCTCGACGGGGCGCTACTCTTCAAAGTCTGGGACGGTAAGGAAGTACCCGTTCTCGAGTCGGATCTGAGCCGCTTCTACAAGAGTGTGAAAATATTGAAACCGAATGCGAGTCGATCCGATTCGGCTGAAAAATTCTTCCTGGCGAGAGGGTTCAAGGGGTTACTGAAGCGCGAGGAATAATCATGGACCGTTATATTTTTATCATTGGCTCTTTGATAGAAGCGGTACTGAACGCATATATACCACACAAGGTGGGAAATGAAGGGAAGCACTGATGTGGCACCTAGTTCACCCGGTGTTATGGGCTGACATCACGGATGTTGTAGGTGATGTAGCCAACCGTGTCAGTTTCCATAAAAAAAAAAGTTGAGACCGCTGCTCGGCACGGCGCGACACAAAATTGAGCATACATTGATTGCCGCGCCGCGCAGTGCGGTCCCACCTTTATAAGGATTTTAGTCCTTACCGCCAGTTTGGAAAATGTTTCAATTTTGTTTTTTTTTTTCTTATTTGAAAAGAACTTTACCTATTTAACAGGGATATAATTTTTTTAGAATTTGACGGGTTTTTCCTTAAGTTTCCAAATGTAAATATATCCAAGGTGTGATATGCAAAACATCTGAGATATACATCAGACACAAAAATACCTGATTGTGGATAACTAGAGCCAGACAACATTGACATGTTGTTTTTTACACAAAAGTAAATAATGCTCAATGCTCATATATCTTGATGTCCACATGTACGATAAGACTTGAATTGATAAAAGGCGCACATATCCATGTTTGACAATAATTTTGTAAGTACACAGTAGAGCCGCGATAGTACAAACACGGCCTAATCCAATGATCGCGGTACATAATCCGAACGATCGGAAATTCACAAATTCTCCCGCCAGAGCCCTGATTACTGTGGAATGATTCGCGTAGCAAGAGTTTTTGCGTAATTTTGGTGTAACTCGCATAAACACAATCATGACATGACAATCAAGTTGATTTATTCACATTTATTTCAATTAAACATAATTGATGGGCAAATATGTTATAGACACATGGAAATGGAAATAAAACACATAAAAAGAGTTTGTTTTAATTTCAACCCACAGGGAATAGGTTTCATGCTTACTATAATTCAAACACACGTTAATTTGAACCGTCCTTTGTTTTTATTAGGAGTTCGGATTAGTGCGGCTCTACTGTAGAAGGATGCTTATTTTTGTTAAATGTTTATGTATTATGTAAAAATATATGTAATAAGCAAAATAATTTCATAATTATGAAGGCATCAAGTATGCTGATAGTTTTGTCCAAGAAATAGTTTATGCTTTTTTGTATTTTGGACTATTGTACAGAGCCATAACCAAATAGTAGATACTTGTAAAAATAAAATATTACGCTGATCTTAGGAAGATATTATAGAACTAGTATTACTCACTTTCGTTGGCAAAAGCATGTTTTCACAAAGCGCAAGCAACTAAGCCAACAGCTCAGGAACATGTTCTCGCTGCTAGGACGCAGCTCCCAACTGACATGACAGTCAAAACTGCTTATCTACTCTTGAAGCCAGTATGGAACTATGGCATTCAGCTATGGGGCACCAACGTTGCCATCATACAGAGGTTTCTATTAAAAATTATTTCGACATGCCGACAGTGGAATCTCAAATGAAAACATTAACAAAGGCCTATGTAAGAACATAAACATCCCAACGAGCTAGCCATCAATTTGTTGAATGACAGGGAGACACCACGGAGCCTGAAAAGGAGGCTGCCGCCGGACAAATTTGGCATTAATTATTATAGGTATTGTGATAGTGGACCACAAACCATTCGCGACATTAATTAAATCGACACAAAACATTTGGATATCCCAAAAAAGTGATAAATGTAATAAAAGAAAATAAAAAAAACTCACTTCAAAGAGTGAGTTTGCCAAGGTTCTACAGGTATATTGAATTTTTTGGAATTTACTGTACATACAGGCTCTATAGAGGTGTAGACTGAACCTTTCACCGGCATGATCCCCAGACTATTTCGAGCCGAAAATGCCAGTGAAATGTTTTTGTTAACTCAATACTTATCGAGATATTCATTGTTTTTATTTTTATTTTATATAAAAAATTTAGGAATGTTTAAAAATGTAGAATTTTGTAGATAGTATTGAGTTTTATATGAAGAAAGTGATGTAAGAGAAACATACTATGTAGTTTTTTGTATGCCTCTAAAAGGTCTACGGTACGTAATTTGCTTTATTATCAGAAGTTTGAAAAGGGAGTTAGTTTAAAAACCTGTGCGTCAAGGCTGCCTCCTATTGAACACAAAGAAGAAAATAAATACGACTACGGTACGTTGCTACTTTATTCATCAGGTATATTATGTAAATGCCTGTATATTATGTAATGTATTATATTCTATACATATCTACCAAGTATTGGTATGTACACTTTCGTTAATTTAGGTTTTAAGTAGAAATTGTGTTATTATCATTAATTTGTTGTACAAATAAAGATGTAAGTTTGCTATTGTGATAATATTATTTGTAAAGTTATTAGCCATATTATCTGTGAGCAATAAAGAGATATGAAATAATGCACCTGTGTTTTATCAAATTTTACTGTACTTATACTCCGATTGCATTTCTCAATGTATATACCTAATTCTAAAAAAAATTTGGAGAGAAAGTAGCGGAGCCACTTCTGAAATTAAATCAGGTAGAAAATGTAATAAAAACAAACATAATAAAAAAGAACATTAATTTTATTTCTGAAACTCGTGAAAGCCTTGTCCTAATACAATAAAGATAATATAATATCACCTAACAAGTTATACAATTTAACATCAGCACGTCGTGGACAGTTGATGATTGAGAATATTGTGCATACATATACAATCGTCTTATCCTAGTTCTATGCTAACTGTATGGCTTATTTAGGGAAATAATTTGACACAACATTTTGTGTCATTTTTTCTAAACTTTTTCAGTAATCAATCACACAGTTGCTATCATTAAAGTATTATTTTTTGTAATTTAAGGAAGGTAATTGTCAAAAAAAACGACTGCTTTGAAAATTCTAGGAAAATTCATATTCAAATTCAAACAATATATTTTCACGCTTATAAATATTATGTACTGTTTTCGGTTACGCGGTACACACTAATCAGCGAGGGACGAAACGTCGACGATGGTAAGTCGCTCTGATTAGTGTACCGCGTAACCGAAAACAGTACGATAATGTGAACAGCGGTAAAAGCCTAAACGAACAGCCTTCTAAACACTAGTAATTGAACATAGAATGAGTAGGTAATATATGTTTGTGCAACAGATACTTTGCGACTTAGTTAATATTCAAAGCACCACATGTCCACATTCATTCGTAGTGTAGGTACATACATAATAGTACTTCATACTTCATAGGCACATTCCGACATAACACGCTTTATAAACGAAACCTATATATTTCATTGAATATTATTTGTATAACGTTAATACCGATGAGCATGATAGCGATATGACAAGGTTGAAACACATTCAATCACATCACACGGCAACAAAAGGTTTGCAGTTTTTTTAGATAATGTATTCTGCAAGTTTAGATGCTCGAAAATTGGTTGGCATTTGTTAAACATTTTCAGGAAATTCTGCATTGAAACGTAGATTGAAGATAGCACTATAACCAATCTATGATTGAAATAAAAATACACTTTAATAGTTTAGAACATAATTAAATATTGCGAAAAAAATTAGGATTGAGGATGGCTTGCCCAGTTTCTCCTGTAGTCCAGTATAGCTAGCAATCCAGGTAAGTCTCCGGTATGGCACCTACCTTCTCGTGTGCTTTGGCCCCTCTGACTCAGCCACCCATACCGGATTACATAAAAAAAAAGTTTAAATGAAACATGTATGTCTGACTGGGTTTGAAATCATCCCACTTTCGGTTTCAAAAAAGAATTTCTGAAAAACATTACCCTCCTTTTTGTTTCGCGCAGTCGGGTAAAAAGAGAACAGCGTCGGGTAGCCTATTAGTCAAGCACAGACCACTGGTTCGAGGTCTGTGTTTCGAAACCTGTGACTTTTCCAATAGAAAAATATGAGTGCAATACACATCTATACATATAACTCCGGTGAAGGAAAACCGCTGACAATATCAAATGCCTCGCCTGTATACCAGTCAAATGGTTGACTGTAAGAAATTAAGCATTTATTTATATCGCGGAACTTTATCTACAGTAATTCTGCCCTTTAGCACCGCAGAAAATTAAAATACATTAAGTATTGCGATGCCGAACGTGCATTCACTGCTTCAATTGCTTCTCCGACTTCATTCATAAACCCTCTTAAAAGTGTGTGCCCCATTACACAAACTGAAAGCTGTTCTTTTTAGTCAGCTTGTCGAGCTGGGCCGACGAGAGGATGTTGGAGTGTGCTGCGTGGTCCAGGAGCAACAGACGCTCCCCCTTGTCTCCCCCGTGCACGCACAGAGTGTGCATGTGCATCTGGGGCACTGTCATCTCGAGAGCGTATGTGCTGACGCAGAGGATGCCGTACACGAACGCCAGGATACCGATGGTGACGAAGAGCTCTGTAATAAAGACAACGGCAGAATAGGAATTGGGGATCTGATCACATTCTTTTAAGTTCCTCCCCAGAATTGTTGTTTTAAGTTCCTCCCCAGAATTGTTTTAAGTTCCTCCCCAGAATTGTTGTGTTCCTCTCCAGAATTGTTGTTTTAAGTTCCTCCCCAGAATTGTTGTTTTAAGTTCCTCCCCAGAATTTTTGTTTTAAGTTTCTCCCCAGAATTGTTGTTTTAAGTTCGTCCTCAGAATTGTTGAAACACTAATTTATTTGCACATGACACGACGAAAAGACATACCACGCTGTATTCCGACAATCGGGGTAAGGAGAGTAGTCGGTGTTGTGCTGCAGTACTCTTTTAAATTACAGCACAACAACGACCACCACATTTGGCAAAGTATTACGATATAACTATCAAGCAGCAAGTAGGTAAGGCACGAAGACTGGTACCTACACACCTTTGGCACGTGGAAGGACCGTGCCAAAGGTGAGAGGTGGCTACCGTCGCCCTTATGCACGGCATCTTGTTCTTATCCTTTATTCGCCATTTACGACATGCACGGGAGAAATGCAGTGGGGCTATTCTTTTTAGGTACCGGCCCCACGCGGTACGCCATACTACATACATACATAGCGTCACGCCTGTTTCCCGGTGGGGTAGGTACGTACGCCATACTATGCCGAAAAAGACAGAAAAAGCGAAACATCATCACCACACGGTACAAAGATGTACCTAGCGTCGATATTTATTTATCGAGTAAAGTATAGGTATAATTAAATCACAAATTCAAAAAACCCCCGACCCTTAAAAACTCAAAAATAATAATAATAAAAAAAACCCGCATCCAAATCGGTCTATCCGTTTGGGAGCTACGATGCCACAGACAGACACATCCATACAAACACGTGAAACATATAACACCCCTCTTTTTTCGTCGTGGGTTAAGAAAAAGAACGAACAAAACGACGTACGGTACATGCGATGAGAGCCGAAGATGTCCACGACGATTTGGTAATTGTTACCAACGACGGCGCCTCCGATGCCGATGACGGCCGCGACGCTTGCGCATACGATCCACGCGATCACATACTCGCGCTTGCCGGTCACAGCGCCGTGCAGTAAACCCACGCAGCACAGAAGATAGACGGCCATGAGGACCGTCACCGTGTACAGCAGAACCACAGTCACTGAAATATCGCGAGTAACAATTTCTGGACGATAAACAGTCGGTTGAAACGGCTATGTAAATAGTTTGTGTTTTCCGACCAGTTCAGTGTAGCCGGCACGATCAAAGGGGGAAGCGCTGACATGGCACCTAGTTCACCCGGTGTTATGGGCTGACATCACGGACGTTGTAGGTGATGTAGCCAACCATAGGCGCCGACTACGTGGGTGCTCGGGGGCTTCAGCACCCACGAGCGGTGAGTAGTGGGTGCGGAGCACCCACGACGATAGATATAAAAACTGATCAGTAATAGGATTTGAGCTACGATAAAAGTGCCTTATTTACTTACAAGCCTTTGAGCGGCCACATTTACACATTCGCACTAGTGGCGCGACGAATAGCGAACGTTATAGTACTCCTATATTATTCTATGCCATTCAATAGAATATAGGCGAGCACTACATGTGTAGGTACATCGTGCGAATGTGTAAATGCGGCAAATGCAAAACATTGTGCGAACGTTTTGCGAATCCATGCTGCCGGGTGCCGGGAGAATTATGAAAAATTGGAGAAGCATATGTCCAGCAGTGGACGGCAAAGCTTGGATGATTATTGTTCAATAAAAAAGAAATTGCATGAGCACCCACGAGGATTTCTAAAAGTCGGCGCCCCTGTAGCCAACCGTGTCAGTTTCCATAAAAAAAATAAAAAAAAAAACAGTTGAGACACCAGACATGCTTTTTTTTCCTTTGGTCCAGGCAAGCTCGGACCAAAGGCGTAATAATAGGTATATAAGCGGCGGGTGGCCGAGTGGTTTGGGCATCGGCTTCTCATGCGAGAGGTCAGAGGTTCGAATCCGGTCGGCGTGTACCAATGCGTTTTTTCTGATGAAAAAATTTACGTGCATTGCATACCTACACCTGTTGCTTCACCGTTCGGAACCGGTGTAAAACTGTAGGTCCCTTCCCTTATTGCCCCTTACTAGGTGGTAGGTTCCAATTGTAGCCGACTGGGTTGGTACCACTGTACTGGATGTAAGATGGCCGCATAGCAGCCTCGGTTGTGTTCTCCTCTAGTCCAGTATAGCCGGCAATCCAGGGAAGTCTCCGGTATGGCACCTACCTTCTCGGAGGTGATATTGGCTGGTCGGAGCATGCGCGTTGACCCCTCCGACTCAGCCAACCATATCAGATTACATAAAAAAAAGTTGTTTTGGTGCCCGATGACCCTATTACTAAGCCTACGCCGTCTGTCTGTCCGTCTGTCAGTCCGAGGGCTGTATCTCTTGAACCGTAATAGGTAGCCTGTTGAAATTTTCACAGAATATGTGTTTTATGGCCGATATAACAACAAAATATAAGAAAAAGTAAAAAATTCACGAGGGTCCCCATACAAGTAACTAAAAAGTGAATGCGCGCCATCTACCGAACATACAGTATGAAGCATTTTAACTAATCCATAGATGGCGTGAGTGGCGCTGACCATGACATGGCGATACGGAACCCTCGGTGCGCGAGTCCGACTCGCACTTGAGCGGTCTTTCTATTAAAGTTATAGAAATGGACCCGTTGATTTATAAATAGCTAGAACTCTGGTGATCACAAAACGTTCCACTGCGACGAAGGTGCGTAAAATAACAAAAGTTCTATCATCTTCATTAAAATTTTTTTTTATGGAAACCGACACGCTTTGCTACAACATAGCCGTTTCGACGGACGTTTCATTCAGTGCGGTGGTATCAACCCGGGCGGGATAAACCCTACCACCTAGTAAGGTAAGAAGGGAAGGGACCTTATTGATTGTATATTGCAACAAAGCAAGCATGGAAAGGAACGAGCTATTCCCAATGCTTCATTCTACAGCGAGAATGGCTTCCATCCAGCGCAGGTGTACGCTTCTATCTACTCTCCAGTGACGTGTTATCCTCTGTTTTGGTGGGTATGAGCGAACGAGCGCTATGAACGATCCAACTTCTCGACTCGATGCATACTCACGCGAGGCCAAGCTCTGGGCGGTAGCGAACCTCTTCTGGTTGTTGGTACTGACACCGTCGCCCTCGTGGAACAACAGCTGGTCTCCGTATGCGACGTCGTAGAATCCCCGCCGTTCGGCGTCGTCCTCCATGTCGCTGTGGAGGAGGTTTTGCATCTCGCCCACGTGCGAGACTCCCACCAGCAGCACCAACAGCACGAAGGACGATAGAGCCTTCAAATCATATATGTACTTAATGTTACGAACAAGTAACAGAGGCGGCGCAAGGCGTGGGCGACCGCCCACGGCCTCGCGGCCCGTGGGGCCTCGCGCCTCGAAAGTTCATGCAGCTTTGCTTCATGAAAAATATTCTGCTAGATCTATTAAAAGATACCCCGAAAAGTCTAAACATGTTTAATGTTTAGACTTAATCAATCAAAGGCAAACTAAAGCCTACTATAAAGCCTTTGTCAGACACGAGATGGAAACGCAGGACAGAGGCAGTGAAGGCTGTATTATTGCAATTTGATTATGTTTACTTTTATCGAAGAAAGGTATGCTAATAAAAATGTTTAATTTGATCAGTATGCCGGAAATCCATTTCAACAGTGAAAATCCATAAAATCCATGCCACCAGAGTCCAGAGGGCCTCGCAAAATATATCTTGCCCACATCAAATTTAGGTCTTGCCCCGCCGCTGGATAGAGATCAAGAAAAAGACGTAGCTAATAGTAATAGCGTTACTTCGGACACCAAACTTAAAAGAAGGTACCTAACATGTGCAGTGGCGACTGGCGACCCTTTTTAATACGAAGCGCTTCATTGAGCACCGTTCCACTCATTTACAAAGAGTTAACGCGGTGCCCATGGACTTGCGGATTGCGGGGCTGCGTGCGAGTGCCTAGCCTTAAGCACAGCATATACAGGGTGTAAAAACGGCGAGTACATTAAATTTAGGAAATGATTATTGGGATCAAGAGTAACAAAAAAGTCAAATAACTTTTTTCTGAATTCCCTTTAAATAAAAAGTTACAGTTTTCATACAAACGAATTGATTATTTTAGTGTAAAAATGATCTAATGACAACAGGGCGGGGCGGAGGGGGGAAGAGCGGGTGAGACTTGAGCGCCTCGGACGGAGGTGTTGGCAGGAGGGGCGGGGGTTAGCTTTGTGTGTGGAGGACTGGAGGTCGACAGGGGGAGGGTGCGGAGCGGCAACAACGCGTTAAATTACACTAGACGAAAACATACATTTCAAAAATTCATATCTCGAAAACTAGACACTTTAGAGAAAAACTTTATTTGCTTTTTTGTCTAGGAAAAACATGAGGATTGCGCTGGCGAAATTAATGTACTCGCCGTTTTAACACCCTGTATATGGCTAAAGCAGTATGGAAACTACGTACAAAACGATCGAAACGACGCACTCACACACACGCACGCCTCAACAAGGCCCCGAAGCGAATGTCGCAAACAATCAGTCGCGGGTGCCGCGTCCGAGTGGTCGTGTTTGTTTTTGTTGCATGCGCCACGGAAAGTCCGCGATCTTTCAGAATGCAAAAAAATTTTTACCAGCGTTTTTCGACTGTTGTCACTTTATATTAACTTTTGACAAATGTTGACAACTTTTGTCAACTTTTCTCATCTTTTGCCAACTTCTGACACATTTTGTCAACTTTTATCGACTGTTGTCAAGTCTTGTCAACTTTTCTTATCTTTTGCCAACTTCTGTCAACTTTTATCGACTGTTGCCAACTCTTGACAAGTTTTGTAAACTTTTGAGAACTTTTGTCAACTCTCGGTAACTTATGTCAACTCTTGTCAAGTTTTGTAAACTTTTGAGAACTTTTGCCAACTCTCGGTAACTTATGTCAACTCTTGTCAACTTTTGTCAACTTTTCTTATCTTTTGCCAACTTCTGTCACCTTTTGTCAACTTTTATCGACTGTTGTCAACTCTTGTTAAGTTTGTAAACTTTTGAGAACTTTTGACAACTGTCGGTAACTTATGTCAACTCTTGTCAACTTTTGTCAACTTTTCTCATCTTTTGCCAACTTCTGTCACCTTTTGTCAACTTTTATCGACTGTTGTCAAGTTTTGTAAACTTTTGAGAACTTTTGCCAACTCTCGGTAACTTATGTCAACTCTTGTCAACTTTTGTCAACTTTTCTTATATTTTGCCAACTTCTGTCACCTTTTATCGACTGTTGTCAACTCTTGTCAATGTTTGTCAACCTTGGTCAACTTTCGTCAATATTTGTCAACTTTTGTCATCTTTTGTCAACTTTTATCGACTATTGTCAATGTTTATCAACCTTGGTCAACTTTTGTCAACTTTCATCAACATTTGTCAACTTTTGTCATCTTTTGTCAACTTTTATCGACTGTTGTCAACTCTTGTCAATGTTTGTCAACCTTGGTCAACTTTTGTCAACTTTCGTCAATATTTGTCAACTTTTGTCATCTTTTGTCAACTTTTATCGACTGTTGTCAACTCTTGTCAATGTTTGTCAACCTTGGTCAACTTTTGTCAACTTTCGTCAACATTTGTCAACTTTTGTCAACTTTTATCGACTGTTGTCAACTCTTGTCAATGTTTGTTAACCTTCGTCGGCTTTTGTCTACTTTTGTCATCTTTTGTCAACTTTTATCGACCTGTGTCAACTTTTATCGAATGTTGTCAACTCGTGTCAATGTCAATCTAACCTTGGTCAACTTTTGTCAACTTTCGTCAACATTTGTCATCTTTGTCAACTTTTATCGACTGTTGTCAACTCTTGTGGTTGTTTGTCAACCTTAGTCAACTTTCGTCAACATTTTGTCGTCTTTTGTCAACGTTTGTCAACTTTTGTATACTTTCTCGACTTTTGTGAACTTATAGCCACTTTCGTCATCTTTTGTCAACTTTTGCCAACTTCTCTCAGCTTTTGTCAGCTTTTATCATATTTTAACCACTGTTGTCAACTTTGGTCACTTTTATGAACTTTTGTCAGCTTTCGTTCACAAGGAGTTGACAAAAGTTGACAAGAGTTTACATAAGTTGACTAAAGTTGACAAGAGTTAACGAAAGTTGAAAACTGGACAAAAGATGGGAAAAGTTGACGAAAGTTGACAAACAGCTGACATAAGTTGACAAACGTAGACAAAATATGAAAAAAGTTGACAATACTTAGTTGACATTAATTAACAATAGTTGACGAACGTTGACAAACGTTGACAAGAGTTGACAAAAGTTCACGAAAGCTGACAAAAGTTCATAAAAGTGACAGAACTTGGCAAAAGTTGACAATAGTGGTTAAAAGTTAACAGAAGTTAGTAAAAGTTGACAAAAGATGACGAAAGTTGAGAAAAGTTGACGGAAGCTGGCCTAAGTTCATAAAGGTGACAGAAGTTGGCAAAAGTTGACAAAAATTTCCGAAAGTTGACAACAGTCGATAAAATTTTACAAAAGCTGATAGAAGTTGGCAAAAATTGACAAAAGATGACGAAAGTGGCTATAAGTTAACAAAAGTCGACAAAAGCCATAAAAGTAGACAAACGTTGACGAAAGTTGACAAAAGTTGACAAAAGTTGACAAAAGTTGACGAAAGTTGACAAAAGTTGACAAATGTTGACAAAAGTTGACAAGAGTTGACATAAGTTACCGAGAGTTGGTAAAAGTTCTCAAAAGTTTACAAAACTTGACAAGAGTTGACAACAGTCGATAAAAGTTGACAAAAGGTGACAGAAGTTGGCAAAACATGAGAAAAGTTGATAAAAGAGAACGAAAGTGGCTATAATTTGACAAAAATCGAGAAAAATAGACAAAAGTTGACAAACTTTGACAAAAGATGACAAAAGTCGACAAATGTTGACGAAAGTTGACAAAAGTAACCAAGGTTGACACACATTGACAAGACTTGACAACAGTCGATAAAAGTTGACAAAAGATGACTGAAATTGGCAAAAGATGAGAAAAGTTGACAAACATTTACAATGGTTGACAAGAGCTGACAAAAGTTGTAAACAATTTACAAAAGTTAATGAAAGTTGACAAAAGTCGAGAAAAGTTATATCAATTCATATTTATAGCAACCACGTTTTGAACTTATTATTGATGATTGATTATATTGATTATTTGATCATTACATTACAGAACCTAAATAAATGTTTTAATAAATAATAATTTTACAATTTTGCAAAAAAAAATTGATTGACATCCCTAACGCTCCAATGGAGCGTAGGTACTTATTTTAACAAATAGGCCTAGTTTCCATACTGCTTTAGCCATATATATGCTGTGCCTTAAGTCAGCTGTACCCTCCATCAAAGAAGAATCACTAATTAGTGGCCCCACGTAAAGGAAAGAACCTATACTGTAAAGAAGGTACCTAGCAGTGACCGGAACGAGGAAAATATCTGTTATACCTACGTCTAATGTAACTTACGATTTGATGGACTGCTATCAGTATGGTCCCCTGGCGCAAAGTCAATGTAAAGATAAAGTTGTTGAATCGTGTCATAGATTTCAGCGTAACACTGCAGCACTGTTTCGTTTTGTCGATCATCTTGAAGTTATTTGTTTTCATATTTCACTTGGGGGTGATGCTGTCGGGGCGCCCGCCGCAACCGGGCCGTCGGCGCATGCGCGAGCTTATTGATTCAGAAGGTTGATTTGAATTTGGCTCCAGCTATTCTAACAACTCCTATAGGTATCGAATTGTATTTTTGTGGCGGGAAATTTACGAAATGCGAGGAGGTTGGAATGTTTTCGAGATGTCAAATAAAAGGAGACAAAATCTTTGTTCCTTTTGATAGGTAGATCGTGTTTTCTCGTACGATGCACCTTCGTACCGTGCGGGGCCGGTACTTTAAAAGAATAGCCCCACTGCATTTCTCCCCGTGTATGTCGTAAAAGGCGACTAAGGGATATGACTCCCTTCTAATATTACTAGCTGGTAGGGTTTAGCCCGCCCGGGTTGGTACCACCGCACTGAATGAAAGGTCGGTCGAAACGGCTATGTAAATAGTTTGTGTTTTCCGTCCAGTTCAGTGTAGCCGGCACGACTGAAGGGAAGCACTGACGTGGCACCAAGTTCACCCGGTGTATGGGCTGACATCATGGACGTTGTAGGTGATGTAGCCAGCCGTGTCAGTTTCCATAAAAAAAAAAACCTACGCATATTAGGTACCTAGTGACTGTTGAAATTATCAGCATACCTAATACCTAAACCAATGCGAGATAATTACGCGTGTGTGCCTATAAAGACAGCTGAAGTAATTGGCTGAATCTTTCCATAAACCGTATAAAACTGAAAATATACTTTTTTCTGTAGACTTTGAGGTGAATTTATAGGGCACACTAATAAAACTTCGCTTTAACCAGAGACCAAACGATTACCCAGGTATTACCTATAATACATAATGTTCTTGCTATAATATTGTGGTTTATTATTTATTTATTAGAATAAGCTAGATCTATTATATAAATCCTCCGGCCTGTAATCCAACGAAATGAATGAAATAATCCTTACCTATAATAAAATCCAACGTCTGCTTTCTGTCTGAGTGTATGTATGTATGTCTGTCTGTCCGCTTGTAACTCGAGAACCACTGAACCGATTTTAATAAAAAAAAATCTACGGATAGCTTGATTCTTCCCATCAACTACTTACTATCACGCTAAATGGCTTATGAGGTTAGCAGTGAAGTGAAATATGAGAGCGGGCGGAGCCGCGGGCACAGCTAGTTTTTAATAAGATAAAAATAATAAAAGTTAAATTACAAATTTAAAAAACCCCCGACTCTTAAAAAGTCAAAAATAATTTCCGTTTACTTACTTAAAGGAGTCGGTAGACCGCTAAGTGAATTCCCGCGCAACTTTTGAGTCTTTATATTTAATTTACTTAGCGGTCCCCCGACTCCTTTAAGTAAGTAAACGGAAATTATTTTTGACTTTTTAAGAGTCGGGGGTTTTTTAAATTTGTAATTTAACTTTTATTTGAAGCTTTTTAAAAAAAACCGCATGCAAATCGGTCCACTTTTTAAGATAATTATTTTTTTTATTACTTAATTACTTTATTACTTGATTAAAAACATAGCTAAGAACCATCCCGATTAAAGAAGCTTCCTAATAAAAAAAACCGCATCCAAATCGGTCCATCCGTTTGGGAGCTACGATGCCACAGACAGACACACACACACACACACACACACACACACACACACGTCAAACTTATAACACCCCTCCGTTTTTTTCGTCGGGGGTTAAAAATAGCGACATCTACTCAATTATAGAGATGAATTATTTTTTCCACTGTCTGATGGTGTGACTAGGCCATACATAGAGGCCATAGTTCGTAAATGGAGCTCTCATCTCTGTACTCCGTACCAAACATAATGGTGCCAAGCACGAGCTCTATTTACGTCTCTCTAACTATACTTGTAATTTAAGACTACTGGAAACTGCCGGATTTGTTTGGTGGCTGTTCGTGGGATCGATGAACATTAATATATCCTGTATTTGTGTAGTTTGGGATGCAGCCGAACATTTAATATATTTTAGGAAAGTTTTATTACCAAGCCGGATTTTCAGGGAATTTAACCTGCATCAAAAATTTCAACTTTTTCGAAATCTTAACATTTAAAAAAAGTCGAAATTCGTCCATTTACCCTATCTATATATATATGTCAATGATTGGGTATTGGGATTGGCATCGACAGGCGGACAGACAGACGGGACACGAGAGTGATCCTATGAGGGTTTAGTTTTTCCTCCTTTGAGACGGAACCCTAAAAGTATTATAAACAGTTGGAGTTAAGACCCAGCAGTACCAAAAATCAGTTTCTCCCGGTTGATGTTTCTCACTGTAAGTTTGGAGCAAATACGTCCAGAATCAACAAATATAATTGTAGGCGTAATATTTATTAAAAGAAATAATACCGGAGTATTGTATAGGTATTTATCTATTATGTAAAATTACATTGGTACAACATGATAAACTGCACGGAAACATGGGTTTTCCGAATTTTCGAGACCATACTTTGCGATTTTTCTATAATCAATTAGTGTTACAGGAGGCCAAATAATAGTCCGTATCGATAGTATTATTTTAATTTAGGTCTTCTCAGTACAACGAGATAATTCGATTAAGTATGCACGTAGTGTTGGTGGTGTCCCGGCGCGGAATGTGTCGACCCACCGCGCCTCCTCTCCTGCCTGCCTGTGCTCTCAAGTGCCGTGTCGGTGTGATGTAGGTGTGCGTGCGTGTATGCAGCCGTATGTATGTGTAACATTAGATCAAATTGCGTTTTAGGCTCCTTATTGGGAAGCAGTAAGTAGTCTTTTTTTTTTATTATTGACAGCGCGACATATGGCGCCGAGGCACCCATAAGGTGTCTAACGACGCCCATGGACATTCGGAGTATGCGGAGGTTGCGAATGCCATGCCGGCCTGACAGGTGCCCATTCACGCCCTCTTGAAGGACCCGAGACTGTACTTGGGGGGAAATATATGAGCAGGGAGAGCGTTCCAGAGTTTACCGGTTCTGTAGAGGAAAGATCTGCAGAATCGATTAGTACGCATCCGCGGTAAGTCCAGCGTATAGGGATGCAAGCCCTGCCCAGTCTTGTAGAAAGTCAAATGTTTTTCTAACATCCAACTCAAGATTGGTTTACGAGAAACATTAATCGGGAGAAACCGATTATTGGTACTGCTGCGCCTTAATCATGAGGCAGTTAGTCAGAGTGTATGCATCCACTGCTGGACATAGCCTCTCAAACTTTCCTCCAGTCCTTTCGGACTTCAGCGATACGGAGACACTGCTTTCCGCCGACGTACCTGATGACTTCGTCCCACCTGGCGGATGATCTTTCCGCCAGTGGCGGCTTTGACCAATCAATTTTAGTGAGGCGATTAAAAATCCACCTACATAAGTAATAGCTATTATTTTATTAATGTTGTATTGCAGTTTTCATTTCGCCCAAAGTTTAGCAATAAATAAACATCCATGTTGATTGCGTTAATTAATGTGTATCTACCCTACTCACAATCCCAGATAATGCCCTTAGGCCTTAAGTCCGCCTTTTGTCACTTTTTGTGCAATAAAGTATATTTTCATTTTCATTTCATTTCAAGACAAATAAATATAACATAGAAATGACTAATAATAATTCATTGAAACTTATCAATAAACCCTTTTTTTTATGGATAGCGCGACATGTGCCATTGTTTTACCTACAAGTAAACGATTGGCTACATCACCTACAGCATCCGTGATGTCAGCCCATAACACTGGGTGAAAACTAGGTGCCATGTCAGTGTTTCCCTTCATTTCATGTCGGCTACACTGAACTGGACGGAAAACACGAACTATTTACATAGCCGTTTCGACCGACGTTTCATTCAGTGCGGTGGTACAAATCCGGGCGGGATAAACCCTACTAAGAGGTAGATATTATTTTACTTTATTATCAATAAAGTAAAGTACCTAATATCTAACGCCGGTTCCATTTTAAACATTAAATTTCGTGAAAATATAAATTTGTTTGTTCATATACTTAATCAAAATCTTTCGAGTTGTAAGGTACCTAAGCGTAGTTTTAGTTTAGAGAAAGTAAAAAAAATATTAAGATCGACTCCCGCGCTAGCGCGCGTGTTTCGAATGCGTCAAGTCAACCTCTCTCGACGAATGGACTGAACTGACTGATCGGCTCGGCCGGGTCGGCCGGCCGTCAGCGTGCGCGGCGCGGAGAAGCGGCGGTGGCGGCGCGCGCCTCCCGCCCGAGCGACGGACAGCTGGGGTTCAGTGTTGCTTACGCTATGCGAGCTAGACCTCCCTGATGAAATGAAAAAGGTACTGAATTCGAATGAATAGCGTTAGCCTCTTCTAAGAATACTTCTAGTCCAGCCAGCCATTAAAATTAGTAGGCGTTTTCGACTAGTACTTCTATTCAATAGAACCATTTTCATCTACGCGGTATTTTGTCATACTTTGTATTCTATCTATCTTAATTCCACCAGTGGTTAATTCCTACCATTATTATTGGTAATGGTTATTTCGATCATTTAGGTTTAATTGGTATATTTATAAATTTTTTATATTCCTTTTATATTTCTATTACTAATATAAATATTACTTTTACAAGTAAGTTTCGGACATAATTTTGCCACCTTGCAGCCTTGTGTGTTCTATCTAACAAAACGAAAAGTAACTCACTAATGAAAATACATAATATCTAGACCAAATATCCCGAGTCTGACCAAAAAAAATCATTACCATTAATGTTAAAAAACATCCCAACTCGGGAGGTAAAACAACCCGACTTGGCAACACTAGAAAGCGTGAATGTGACGTCGTGAATCGCCTCATCTCGCTCTGCGTTCTAATGGTTGGATATAGATGTCTCGTCCGGCGGCATTTAACAGAGCCTCAGTTACTCCCTACATACGAAGCCTTCAAGGTCAAAATGTTCTCTATTGGCGTAGTGAAGCGATATCAGTCGAAACGGTCCGGCGCCGCACCGGACGGAGCGGAGGTGAGGTGACTCACCATATGCCATGCCGCACGCACGTCACGTCTGTGTGCGTGTGCGTGCTGTGTAGTGGCTGTGGTAGTGGTAGTGGTGAGTCATGCATGTGTATTGTATGCACTAACACATATTTGGCGCTGAGCCGAGTATTTCGTCGCGCGCGCCTCTAAAGACCCCCCTCGCACCACCTCCGCGCGGCACCCCGCCGCCGCCGTCTCCTCGCCTCCACGCCGCCGCACCGCCGCGCCGCGCCGCTGCGCTAATGTTCTGACCAGTTCGGATCGGATAGACTTTTTTTATATATTCTTTCATGATATTTTGAAATGTTTTTTTTTCTTTACCTCAAGATAATTAAGTGAGGCGGTGCTTCACTTGCTTCACCTGGGGAACCGCCACTGCTTTCCGCACCTCCTTTTAATCATGCAGAAATAAAACAGGAGTAAATTTTAAGTTGTTATTTTATCATTATTCTCAATAAGTTTACAAGTAACTAAAATGACTACCGATAAAGCCAAACTTTTAGCTGGCATGATATTTGGGTGTATTTCAACAGTTTAGTTAACTACATACATAGGAGTTATTTTTACAAACAAAAAAATAATAATGTTAAAAATAATGCAAGCTCCCAACATCTTGTGAACGATCAATTCATTCATTTTGGTTGTTTTTTCACATACTACCTCACTTATAATAGGTTAGACACAGTCTTCTATCGAAGTTCAAGTTTAATAGATGCCCTGATTTGTAAAATTAAGTAATGAAGTGAATATATTTGTAAGAATTCTTCACATGCCCAGAGTCAAGGTGCGTACAGACATCGCGAGGCATGCGGCGCAAATGGTTCGTCACGCATGCCTCGGGCTGTGTGGACGTGAGTGCTCACTGTGAGCATTCGCCGCGTACGCTCGTTGCGAGGCTGCCTCAGTACGAGCCGTGCGTTAAGTGTGGACGGCGCACGCAACACAATACAGCCGTCCACACGGACGGCTGTATTGTGCAACGAGCGTATGCGGCGAATGCTCACAGTGAGCACTCACGTCCACACAACCCGAGGCATGCGTGTCGAACCATTCGCGCCGCATGTCAGTGCAGCTTGAGCATGTGCGTGCGTGGTTGTTTGCGTGCTCAGCTTGAGCATGTGCCGTTCAGGAGTTATGCATAAATGTTGCGCGCATGCCTCAGGTTGAACCATTCGTGCTGCATGCCTCGCGATGTCTGTACGCACCTTTAACGATAGCAATTATAATAATAATTGCAGTAATGTGTTGATCATTTTTGCTTTTCACCACATCGACAATGCTGGCTTCAAATTGGGAGCTTCACAAAACATATCACAATCAAATCATACATAGTTGCACACTGCTCCTTCGCCTATTCTAGTTTAGGTTACAACTTAGAAAGTAGGGATATAGTAATTAATATGAAAGTGTGGGTTTGGGTCACAGACCGGCATACTTTACTAGGCACCCAGCCAAAACGGTAATTTATTTATTTATTTGTTAGAAAACAGACAGCCTAATCACAAACAGATAAAACATAAGCTAAGTCTGGCCATATTTTGTTTATACACGGTGAACAAAAAACCTGTCGAACACCCGAAGGCAGGAAGTACAGTTTCAGATACTGAATCGGATAGGCTAGTTTTTTTTTTAATTCGGACAAAAATTTTCAATAAAAAAATCAAATTAGTATCACGACCTTTTACTTCTATGCAAAATTCTTTACTCTAGGCGGCGGCGCAGCGCGCAACACAAAGCGCCTGCCGCGCCGGTGTCATAAATTATCTTGAGGCGGCTTGAATGATGTGAAGACAGAGAGCGTTTTCTTATGTCTTTAGTGAAATTCTTTGTAAAATAATTTGCCGATTTTGATTATTTTTGTCTTCTGTACTGAAAATGAAGTCGGTAAGTGCTTTGAGGTCAGTTAGTGTGCAACAACTATTATTTTGTATACCTAATAAGTTTTACAATATTACCTAGGTAGGTACATATAAAACTGCTATCACGTGCTTAAGACATATGGTAGTAGGGATTAACTTCACCTCACTGTTATGATGGCATGCAGACATAATTTAGTTGTTTCTTGATACTTTAGGAATATTGAAAAAGGGCATATTTTCATCAGAATTTTGAAAAAAAAATAAAACTAGCCTATCCGATTCAGTATCTGAAACTATATTCCTGCCTTCGGGTGTTCGACAGGTTTTTTGTTCACCGTGTATATTGTTTGTATATTTATATATTGTATATTGACTATTGTTTAGTAAGTGGGATTAAACGTGTGTGTGTGTGTGTGTGTGTGTAGTGAGTGTCAATGCAGTGCAGTGTGGTGTAGTGTAGTGTTTTGTGGTGGCTGTGTAGTGTAATGTGGTGTGATGCAGTAGTCACGTACCAGACAGTTTCCTCACAGAATTTTGAGACCAGTCCTTTTAAACCAAACACCGATAAACATTAATTATTGATTTTTTATATTTTAAAGAAGAGATAACAATACACTTTTACTTAATATGAATCAAACAATTTTATTAATTTATTAATATAATCAATATAATCAAACAGGCCATCTTGAAATGTCATTTCTCCTCTCAGTTTGTCTCCAGTGAGTGAGTGAGAGAGACAAACCCGCCGCTAGCGGCACCGCTGTGTGCCTAGTAAAGTATGTCGCTGTGCAACACGTTGCCCGGGCGTATCGCCTAACTAATTGGCACTGTTAAAAAAAACAGAAGTACCGAAAAGTTGACTTTATATATTATTCACAACACATTTAGCCTGTACAAGAGCAGAAAATATGCTCCAAATCTTGTATGTATTATAAAGGGTTTAAATTTGTTTCTATTGTTGCCGAACTGGGTGGCTGTGCGTGCTCGAAGTCGGAGCCTCAGGTGCAGCCAATATCACCACCCGAGCAGATGCCAGCCAAGGCTATTAACGCTCGATTTGAAGATCCATGGATTGTAGGAGTAGGCAAAGATATTCCCTGAAAGCACCTTCCACACCTTTGCAGTGCGACACAATAGCGATTTAGATTATCGTGCAGTTCGAAGAACTCTTCTGTTGACTACAAAGGGGTGTCCGCGAGAGTACGGCACATTTGGCGAAGGCGAACAGGAGGAGGAGGGATGATGGGAGCGAGTTAGTAAGAGCAGCGGCCATAGTGGTACCGGTAAAACAGGCCAGTATTTGTTTGAGACTTATTGTAGTATGCAATTTCTTCCCGTTAACCTTGTATATATAACCTTGTATCTGCGCTCCAGTCTGACAATACCGGTCATTCACCCCTTCCTCTCAGCACGCACACATGCGCAGAGAAGCGTGTGTATCATAACATAGTACGAACAGTCAGGCGGCCGTCCGGCTACCACAATAAACTAGCGACAGTAATTTCGCTCGTTACGCGGAACATAGGGAAGTATCGCTTCCGCAAATACGAGTACGTTGGTAGCAAGGGGTGAATGACCGCTATTGTCAGACTGGAGCACAGATACTATAGAAACATTTGAACACTGTTAGATTGCATACAGGTTTCTTTGCCCCTTCAACGTATATCGATCAGGCGAATCGCGCAATGTCCTATATAGGCCGGTAATTAACGGCCGGATAAGGGGGTGACAAGCAAAAATCTGTATGACCAAGCTGCACGATAATCCAAAACCATTGTATGGGCGCGCCCGAGGGCTAATGTGTTTTGACCTTCTGAATACTTATGAAGACCACACGGGAAGAACATTGCAAAAGCCAAAAACATTATTTCGAGAAAACCGATTTTTAAAATGTAAAACGCTATAACATCATAATTTTGTATGTCATCAACCCTTTAAAAAAAATTCATAAAAATGTAGACTTATTGCCCGAACTACCAACGCATGGTTCAAGCAAGATGCTTGAGGAAGTCCTCAAGCGTCTTGAATGCTGCGTGGCTGTAAACAAAATTTTCTGTGGCCTTCAATTGTTGTTCCCGTGTTTGCGTGGGCTTGAAATATTACTCCCGTGTACGCCAATTCTTTTTTCATCGATAGCATCTGACTTACAATATTTATCCCAAGTTTAATATTGCCATTCGATTCTACTACTATTGTACTATGGATTACCATCAAAAAGTCGAATTCGCAAAAAAATGGAGTTGCAATGTTCTTCCCGTGTGGTCTTCATATGGAATGGCATAGAGAAAAAAGTTAAGTATTACCTACCCGCTGAAACTGACGTAAACTGAGTAACATAGAGTATGCACTTCAATCTAATAGATACCAAGATTGCAGATATGTTGCAATGTGTGTATTTAGTTGTCAGCCCAAATGACATCCCATCATACTCGACAATGGTCAGAGGCAGTGTTGTGTAGATCGCTGAAGCTAAAACTTAACATTGTGAGAAAATAAATTCGATATTTGTCTTGACTTAATTTATAACGACACAAACTATTCATTTGTACGCACTTTTAAGTGAGATGACAAAATGAAAATACATCGCATAGTGTCAGTCGGTGGTTAGATACAAATATTACAAAATATTGGACAGTGTGTGTGGTTCATTACGTGTTAGGCTTAACTCACACGTATCACATTCCAACCACACCGTGACAAAAAAGTCACAGTCTGTGGAGAGAAGCAAATTACCATGTAGCCGAGGACCGCCGTTGCGGTCGGTCGGTGGTACGTGTGAGTTCAACCTTAATTGTTAAGTTAATTGACGTAGCATTTTTTGTTCTTTCGTGTAAAATTATCAAATGTTTCAATGTGACGGTACCAAATTTGCACTTGTGTAACGCTTAGGTCAATTAACATAGCGTCATGCACAGAACACACCACATTCGTACATTACCTAACTAACGGCTACGCTAGGGATCACGCCACCAAAGAAGTCCCGTAGACACGGCGCTGTCGGCGCACAGCAGAATTATTTCACGAGCCGCACTTCGCAAGACTTTAGGCATCGTAAACAACGTTTTACTCACAAAAATATATTCAAATTCGACAACACTCTTCAAACGGACAAACATCGGCAATAACACAACACGGTCGACCTGTATGAATTAGTTCATTTTAATGCCGCGGGACTTCTTTGGTGGCGCGATCTTTAATATTCAAAGTTTATACAAGACAATGGACAGCTGTCGGTGGCGAGGAGTGAAGTGACAGAGTATTCACAAACTACAATTAAATAACAGTTCGTATTCACATTCGACTCGACACAGTAACAACAATAGCTTACTCTTATCCTTACTTACCGCGCTAATCACAAATCCATATTACACATTCTGTGTTCAGCCTACTCAGTGATAGGTATTTTAAACCAGATAACCACAAATTCCTTTAGCTATTGTAGAAAAAAAATACTATCATTTTCACAATTAAAATGCCAGAACGATCATTGCATTGATATTAAGTGTCCTCGTGGCGGAATATGATGCCGAGGCAAGATCATACAAACTTGACATAGTTTGGTACTCCGTGCGATGAGAGATTTAATATTAATTATACAATACATTATAGCAGGAGTACTTCACTAATGTATTTCAAAATTAACATAATTATCATATTTTGGATTCAACTAAATATGGCATGATTACTCGATGGCAAGTCGTGCGAAGTCTATAAAATATTTCTCGACATCTCTCTTTATCTTCGCGCAGCAACTTGGAAGACAAAAGTAGAACGTTTGAGTAGCACGAAACCAAATAATTCCAAAATATACAGAAAATTTTATATATAGCTTATTATTTCATCTAAAGCACTCGCAATGCACAAGATGACTCCAAATCCATTTAACACACGTTCAGCAGTCCCAATGATAAATCACATCACAAAATATCCCAGTTTTCATCACCTAATGCATACTGCGCACTTACGTACGGCTCAAGTAGTGTCGTGCGATACGTATGAAACACAGTCTCATTCGTTGTGTCCGTGCGAGATAGAACGGATTGCCTCTAGAGCGCCCCCAGGAGGGTGGGAAGGTGTGTAAGAGCGAGAGAGGACTAGGAGAGTACGCATGAGTTGCGGGGCGCGCAGTTGAGGCGGGCCGGGGGGGAGTGTTTGCCGCGGTGGTGGCGGTGGCGGGCGGGCGCCGCGCTGATGGCGTAGGACTTGAGGTGAGACTTGAGCACGGGAGGCAGCGGCAGGCGCTCCAGCCCGTACACGGAGGTGCGCGCCACGATCGCGCGGCAGCACAGCTCCTGCAGGCTGAGCACTGCAACACACACAACTCTCACTGCTTGCTATTGCATAATGCCAATACAACAGCTATCATTCGATTGATCCTGTATGTACAGCGTCAGTTTGCAAATAATTCACAATTCCTTTCAACAGTGCCGTGAATAAGCAGGCACCTGTCAGGCCGGCATGGCATTCTCAAGCCCCGCATGCGACCGAATGTCCACAGATTATTTTTTTTAATAGAACCGGCATAAGTCTCCATACGCAACTGTCAGTCGAATGAAGAAAGTCAGACATAGCCAATAACACCTGTGAGGCAGACGAAAAGATCATCAGACATTTGTCCCCACGGCTTTTGAAGACAGCCAAGTTACGGGAGTCAGGAAATACAATTTTTTTGTTGAATACACCTACACCATTTTGTTAGAATACCTAAATCGATACACATTGGAAGAATGACAAGAACCAATTTGCAAGAAACAAAAAAAAACACATTTTCAACACACTTTGATCTTCCTGGCAAGTTCTTTATTTATTTATTTTTTCACAATTCTTCGCGAACCCACGCTCAGAGAGGCGCCATGCCGGCTATGAAGCGGACAAAATGAGGCGGAGTCCATTTTGAAATTTCGTTAAAAATAACCCGGTCTAACGATATATTAGACAGACTGCAAACTTTCAACACAATGTGTACATTATTGAAATATATAATGGCTTTACTCACAGAAAAGTGACAGTTCTCCTTAAACCGTCGCGCCCACAGAGCGCTCGTGAGAATGCGCCAGAAATGTCGAGCTGCAAGGCTCGGAGAACAACCGCAAGTAAAGCCATTATATCTTTTAGTTATTGAAAAACCCATATGTGCGTACATGAAGTATAATAAATAACAAAGACTTACCCTTATTACTCCTCCAGAGCCTCTCCATGCCGTTGCGTGTGAGTGCCATGCGCGACAGCTCGCAGAAGCTCTCCCGGATGTTGAAGTCGCACAACGGACTGACCTCGAAGAAGGCCATGTGATTCTTGGCCGCGTAGATCTCGGCGTCTCGCTCCAGCACTTGCCGCTTGAAGGCCAGGTGCAGCCGGTTACCGACCAGCACTTTCGGCACTCCCGGTGCATGCTGCCAATAATCAGTGTGACATGATATAGATTTTATATCCTTATAAAGTCATAATAGATCTATAAGGTCTTAGCACAGTGGAGCCCAATGCAAACGCCCCACTAACATATCACTTATAACTGCAAGTGATTTCTTCTAGTCAACCTTTTTAACCATATTTAATACGTGCGAAACCAAAGGGTTAATATTTTTTTTCCAGGTTTAATGTTTTTTTTTTTATGGAAACTGACACGGTTGGCTACATCACCTACAACATCCGTGATGTCAGCCCATTACACCGTTTGAACTTGGTGCCACGTCAGTACTTTCCTTCGGTCATGCCGGCTACACTGAACTGGACGGAAAACACAAACTATTTACATAGCCGTTTCAACCGACCTTTCATTCAGTGCGGTGGTACCAACCCGGGCGGGTTAAACCCTACCACCTAGTAATATAAGAAAGGAGTGATATCCCTTAGTCGCCTTTTACGACGTACACGGGCAGAGATGCAGTGGTGCATGGTTATTCTTTTAAAGTACCGGCCCCACACGGTACCTCAGAAATCTGCAATCAGTCATCAAGTAGATTTGTCTATTGGAGCTAATGATAGTGTAAGAATCTCTGCTCTTTATAAAATAACATTTATGAATAGTAAAAAAAAAATTTTCCTCTACAACTAAATTTCTTCTTCTGTCATCGCCCCGGTTGAGTAAAAACCAACGAACCTTCTCGACCTCCTCGAGCCAGCGGTCGATGCTGTCGAAGGACCACTTGTTGGTGATGTCGTAGACGAGGAGTATGCCCTGCGCGCCGCGCGAGTACGACCGGATGATGGTGCAGAACCGGCCCTGCCCGGACGTGTCCCACAGCTGCAGCTTCACTCGCTTGCCGTCCAGGAGGATCGTGGTCGTCTTGTATGCTGTAACGTCAACATTACTAGTCAATATTCTTTTTTTTTATTTTGGACTCGTGTTGTTGTTGTTGTTTGGTTTGGGGTTGGCTCTAGGCCTGCAAACTAATCCCGCTTGGTTGGGGACCTTCCGGCAAAACCCCGCAATCTCCAGCTACCCCAGCCAGCCTATGTCTTCCATGAAAGCCACAAGTCGACCGGGGTGTCTGCAGACCGCTGCAATGGAAGATGGAGAACGGAGTATGTCCCTTCTAGCCCAGTAAATAGAGGCGGGTAACGTTACAAACGGTCCGGTAGTTCTAAATTTTTGATATGTTATCTAGGATGGTTAGAAGTATTTAAAATATAAAATGCACAATTCCCCCCCCTCCGCGCCCGCCGCCATATTGAAAAAACCAAAAAAAGTCGGCACTTTCTTCTGATTTTTGCTTATATCTTCATTTCCGTGCATTTTAGCTATAAAAAATATTACTCATTGTTGTAGATCATTAAATTTCCTATTAGTAACATTTAAAAATTTTTTTTTAAGACTGATACTTAAGGAGATATGAACTTTTAAAAGAAACAAATTTTCCGGAAATTTGGCAAACTTCTAACTTTAGAACGCTGTAATTAAGTTATGGCCTATTCTAGGAAAAAGTATCAGGATAAAATTTGTAGGGAATTTAATTACCTACAAAACGCATGTAAATTTTTTTTAACCAACCCTACGGAGTGGGTGGTAAAAACAAAAGTTTAAACAACGGAATATTGCTTTTTTTGCTATTGTGATGCCAGGTGATCTTGTATCTAAAAAAATCACTAATAACTTTGCAGTTTTGGCTTGAATTTGGTGTTTATACCAATCCTACTTGAGTTTCTTACATGTTACAGCGCAATGCTCATGAAGTCATGAGGCAGGCACTATTTCACTTTAGTCCAAAATGAATGTAGAGCAGTGGCGGTTCCCCAGGTGAAGCAAGTGAAGCACCGCCTCACTTAATTATCTTGAAAGTAAAGAAAAAAAACATTTCAAAATATCAAGAAAGAAAACTTAAAAAAGTCAAGTATATCCGATCCGAACTGATCACAATATTAGCGCGGCGGCGCGGAGGAGGCGGAGGCGGCTGGTGCGACGCGCGCGACGAAATACGTTAAAGATGTGTTAGTGCATCAACACCACCAACACAGCACGCACACACACACAGACGTGACGTGTGACGTGTCACGTACGGCATGGCATATGGTGACTCACCCGGTCCGGTGCGGCGACGAATCGCTTATTTTGATATCGCTTCACCAAGCGTAAAGACAACAGGTTGACCTTGGAGGCTTTGGATGTAGGGAGCAGCTGAGGCTCTGATAAATGGCGCCGAACGAGACATCTATATCCAATTAAAAGAATGCAGAGCGAGATGGGGCGATTCACGTTTTCTATAAGTCGGTTTGTTTTACCTCCGTGATTAACATGATGGCGAAATTGGCATTAGTTAGGGTAAGTTTCATAGCTCAATGGTTTAAGCTTCGCTTTTCAATCTAGTGACGTTGGTTCGAATCTCACTTTTGCGAATTCTTTTTTTTTTGTTTTTAGGGTTCCGTATCCGGTACGGGACCCTATTACTAAGCCTACGCCGTCTGTCTGTCTGTCTGTCTGTCCGTCCGTCCGTCCGTCTCTTTTTTTTTATGTAATCCGGTATGGGTGGCTGACCCGGAGGGGCCAAAGCGCATGCTCCGACCAGCCAATATCACCTCCGAGAAGGTAGGTGCCATACCGGAGACTTCCCTGGATTGCTGGCTATACTGGACTAGAGGAGAACACAGCCGAGGCTGCTATGCGGCAGCAGCAGGTGTAGGTAAATTTTGCACGTAAATTTTTTCGTCAGAAAAAAACTCATTGTTACACGCCGACCGGATTCGAACCTCGCACCTCTCGCATTTGAAGCCAATGCCCAAACCACTCGGCCACCCGCCGCTTGTCTGTCCGTCCGTCCGTCTGTCCGAGGCCTGTATTTCTTGAACCGTAATTGGTAGCCCGTTGAAATGTTCACAGAAAATGTGTTATTATGGCCGATATAACAAAAAATAATGAAAATAAGAAAAAGTAAAAAACTCACGGGGGTTCCCATAGATGGCGCGCGCGCATACACTTTTTGGTTTCAAAAAGTGTATGCGCGCGCGCCATCTACCAAATAGATGATGAATCATTTTCTAATCGTGACTAACTAATATGAAGTATTTCATAACACGCCATCTAGATGGCGTGGCGTGTTATGAAATTCATCTAGTGGCGCTAGCCGTGACATGGCGATACGGTACCCTCGGTGCGCGATTCGATAGTAGTTTTTTTTTGGGCCGTTTTGGGCCGTTCGATGGTAGTTTTTGGTATTGTTAGGGCCAAAAAAAATTTGGTTTAGGTTTTTCAATTTATCATAAAGTAATAGCAATGTAGGTGGATTTTTAGTCGCCTCACTAAGATTTATAGGTCAAAGCCGCCACTGATGTAGAGACCAAAAGAGGAAGGTTACCTTACAAACGGTCCGGTAGTTCTAAATTTTTGATATGTTGTCTATGATGGTTAGAAGTATTTTAAATGTAAAATGCACAATTCCCCCCCCTCCGCGCCCGCCGCCATATTGAAAAAACAAAAAAAAATCGGTACTTTCTTCAAATTTTTGCTTATATCTTCATTTCCGTGCATTTAACCTACAAAAGAGTTTGCTCATTGTTGTAGATAATTAAATTTCCTATAACGACCATTTTAAATTTTGTTGCTAGGACTGATACTTACGGAGATATAAACTTAAAAAAAAAGGAATTTTCCGGAAATTTGGCAAACTTCTAACTTTAGAACGCTGTAATTAAGTTATGGCCTATTCTAGGAAAATAGTATCAGAATAAAATTTGTAGGGAATTTAATAACCTACAAATTTTATTCATATACTTTTTTCCTAGAATAGGCCATAACTTAATTACAGCGTTCTAAAGTTAGAAGTTTGCCAAATTTCCGAAAAATTGTTTTTTTTTATAGTCCATATCTCCGTAAGTATCAGTCCTAGAAACAAAATTTAAAATTATGGTTATAGGAAATTTAATTATCTACAACAATGAGCCCACTCTTTTGTAGCTAAAATGCACGGAAATGAAGATATAAGCAAAAATCTGAAAAAAAGTGCCGATTTTTGTTTTGTTTTTTCAATATGGCGGCGGGCGCGGAGGGGGGGAAATTGTGCATTTTACATTTAAAATACTTCTAACCATCCTAGACAACATATCAAAAATTTAGAACTACCGGACCGTTTGTAAGGTAACCTTCCTCTTTTGGTCTCTACATTCATTTTGGACTAAAGTGAAATAGTGCCTGCCTCATGACTTCATGAGCATTGCGCTGTAACATGTAAGAAACTCAAGTAGGATTGGTATAAACTCCAAATTCAAGCCAAAACTGCAAAGTTATTAGTGATTTTTTTAGATACAAGATCACCTGGCATCACAATAGCAAAAAAAGCAATATTCCGTTGTTTAAACTTTTGTTTTTACCACCCACTCCGTAGGGTTAGTTAAAAAAAATTACATCCGTTTTGTAGGTAATTAAATTCTCTACAAATTTTATTGTGATACTTTTTTCCTAGAATAGGCCGTAACTTAATTACAGCGTTCTAAAGTTAGAAGTTTGCCAAATTTCCGGAAAATTTGTTTCTTTTAAAAGTTCATATCTCCTTAAGTATCAGTTTTAGAAACAAAATTTGAAATGTTACTTATAGGAAATTTAATTATCTACAACAATGAGTAAGGTTTTTTATAGCTAAAATGCACGTAAATGAAGATATAAGCAAAAATCGGAAGAAAGTGCCGATTTTTTTTGGTTTTTTCAATATGGCGGCGGGCGCGGAGGGGGGGGAATTGTGCATTTTATATTTTAAATACTTCTAACCATCTTAGACAACATATCAAAAATTTAGAACTACCGGACCGTTTGTAAGGTAACCCCCCTCTTTTGGTCTCTATTTACTGGGCTATTCGTGGGTTGTCAAGGACACTGCACTCCAACAAAACATGCTCGGCCGTTTCATCCGCTGCCAAGCATCCTCTGCATAGTGGACTATCCGTAATACCTATGGTGTGTAGATGTTTATTTAGTGAACAGTGGCCACTCATCAGACCAACGGCTATTCTTAGCTACGTGGTCGTATTGTATGCTGCAATGTCAACGTTACTAGTCAATACTCTTTTTTTATTTTGAATTCGTGGTCCCACCAATTTTGTCCCATTATTACTTGTGGTCCAAGCCCTTTGAGTGCGAACACCCATATTATGGGTGCGGGCAGGAATGTCCACAAGTGCAAACACCCATATTATGGGCGCGAGTCTATGTCATACTAAATAATTTATTGTAACGTGCAACATCCTTCTTAACTCTTCTAACGAATGTCTAGTTATTCGTGAAAGAGTAGGCTACCTAAAAATACACACTTCTATGTGCTTTTCCTGTCAAAATAATTTTGACAAGCGATCTTCAGTCGGTCTCTTCGCGTTCGCGGACGGTGACGTGTGCGCCTCGTGTTTTTAGTCGGTTTTTGTGGATTTTTTGGTGTTTTCTTTGTGAAAAACGATGGAAGGGTAAGTAATCTTCATTTACAATAGTTTCTCGGCGCTGAGGAACGATTTATTCGTAAAGTATCGTAATTTTGGTAACCCCCTAGGCAAAAACCGTTCCGAAAATTCTTGATTTTTTTAAACTAGTTTAAACACATTACCAATGAAATTATAGAAAATTTAATGTACATTTGGAAAATAAAACCTTTTCATATACGTTTAAAAGAAAAAAGTCTAGAAATATCGCCAAAAACGCAGAGCGCACCCGATTTTGACCAAAATTGATTTTGTCCAAAATGGCGTGTCGCACTTATGGGTTGACAGCTAAACTGGTTGTTCGCACTCAAAGGGCTAATCTTGAACACCATGGCTCGTGGTCCCACTACTTAGTGAGATCACTAGTCATAGGTGTATAAAGTAGGGCTCGTGGTCAAACCGTCATGGATGAAGATCATTAATTATGTTAATCGGATATTTATGAACAAATAGATAATTTCACACGGAAGCCTGTTGTTGTCGTGCCTTACTTGCTGCTTGATCGATTGAATCTTGTTCGAATACTTTGCGAAACGTGGTGGTCGGTGTTGTGCTGTAATTTACCAGATTGCCGAGATTCAGCGTGTGTGATATGTATGTATGTATGTATGAAGCCTATTACTAAGTTTACGCCGTCTGTCCGTCCTACTGCTGTATCTGTTGAACCGTAATAGGTAGCCAATTGAAATTTCACAGAATGTGTTATTATGGCAGATATGCCAACAAATAATAAAAAAAACAAATACTAAACAATGAATGTGGGTACAGTGGAAACCAAACTTAAGTGCGTATTGGCCTGAAGTTCGGCCGCTTGACTGTATATGTATAGTCAAATAAAATATTCAATTGAATATTTTGCCCGAAAATTTATAAAATTATTATATTATCATTTGTAGATAAAAAAAGAGAGACTTGCTTTATATTATTGTATTATATTATGTTTGTGCACACCGATGTATCGATCATGGTTAAAACCGGTTAGAAATTACGACGTGTTGGTGTTGTTTGGGCGACCCCGGTAAACGCACTTCGCCAATAAACATTTATCATGCTAGCACCACACATAGCTGTATGTACACAAATATTTGGTAAACATTTCCGTTTGGTCTTCTTCTAATGGCTTGGTTAGAGTGAGATAAAACTAAAATGTTTGCAAAAATCACGAATACGAATAAACATGTGTGAAACCACCATTAGTAGAAAATCTACCGCGACACTACGGAAGAAACAAATAAATAGTGAGTGACTGTACAATGGCGCACGCACAGATGAGAGGGGGGCGTGCGGGCGACAGGGCGCGGGTGGCGACGGCGCGCGGGTGGCGACGGCGCGCGGTCGTATCCTAGCAACGCGGGGGAGCGCGGTAGGGTGCGCCGATACCCCCTTTGCACACCTCCCGTTCTCCCCCCCCTCTGCCCTAATAATCGTCTTTTGCGCAGACACACGGGCGCATCTCACAGCCGCATTTAAGTTTGCTTTCTACTGTACAGCTGTTGTTGCAGCTGATATATTTTAATGTGCCAGTAATGTTATGTAAGACATCTAACGACATTGTAGCGTTATCAGAAGAATTAATATTTCTTCATATTTCGAAACAAAAATGAAGAATATGAATGGTAGTTACAGGAGCCGCTGCCGCTACAGAAGGGCGAGTCAGCAGAGCCATCCTCCAAGTCCTGCAGGATCTCCTGCTTGCCGACATCCGAGTCTCCTACCAGCAGCACCTTCAGAAGGTAATCGTAGGACTTGGGCGCTGCCGGCGGGCGCCCGGGCCGCTGGTGGTGCGCCCGCGGCAGCGTGGCGGTCGCCGTGGGCACGGAGAGCGGCGCGGGCGGCGCGCTCGGCGACTGCGGCGCCGCCACCGGCCCCGCACTCCAAGACATCTCGTACTGGACCTTCACTCGGGCTCGCCGCGGCCGGACCGCGCCGCCGCATGCTCCACTATACGCGCCCGACCGCGCCGTCCGCCCCCATGCGACCAGCGAGCCAGCCCGGAGGTACCTCTCTCCTTCTGGGCAAGTTCACTTGCCCCCGACCGACATGACCACCCACATCAACTATGAAGGTTGCAATCACAAAACAACCACTGACAGTTCTGTCGCCCTCACAAGTCTCTCACTTCACTGATTTGAAAAACCAAAATAAGCGACAGTCCTCCGTCTTTAAAGCAAGCTAATCAGTCTCATGCGATGTGAAACAGATGGTGGAAGGAATTCTCTAATTTTCTCATAAATACAACACAATTTGCAAATAAATAACCACGACTATATCTCCCACGAAGAATTTATGATCCAGGCCAGGCAGGATTATATTCTTTGTCTAAGATTCTTCCACCACCGGGGAGCCACCTGAAAGACCTGCTCGATCCTGCAACCTACTCTTATTCCTTTCGGCAAACTTCGGCTCGAAGGAGGAACGTGTGGTATGATATGATGAATGAGTGATGTTGTGTGGTATGTATTAGTGATGTTTTTGGTGGTTAGAAAAAATAACCAGGTGTATCAACTTTATTAAATCATTTACATAACAATCAATCTGATGAAAATATTGTCAAGCTCTTCATTTTTCTATCTGTCACGCCTTGTCGCTACTGACAGCTCTTGGTTTTTTGGTATCTCCGGAGAAGGTGCCATATCACCCCCCCACGGAGAAAGGAAGCCTAATAATGCTTTGTAAACCGAACTAGACGGCCCGAACGTGTGGTAATGTTCATCGGAGCGGTTGGTGCCGTGTCCGGAGCGGTTGGTGCCGTGTCCGGAGCAGTTGGTACAGTGTCCGGAGAGGTTGGCGTGATTGTCGGAGCTGTTGGGACAGACATCGGACCGGTTGTTTGTAATCCAACGGATGTTTCACTCTCGACCTCAACGTGCGCTGGTTTAATGCGATCTATACTGACCGTGATTTCCTTACCCTTGATGGACAAGGTCACGGTCTTGTCCGTTTTGCTGATTATCTCATGCGGACCAGTATAGGGTGGCTGTAAGGATCGTCGTATTGCGTCTTCTCGTAAAAAAGCGTGAGTGGCAACTGCCAAATCCTTAAAAACAAACGTCCCAGGCTGTGCATGTCGAGAAGCGGCAACTGGTCTCAAGTTCGCCATTTTCTTCCTCAGTTGAATGACAAAATCCGTCGCATCGTCGAAACGTTCAGGAAATGGGGAAGGAACCAACAGTTCACCTGGTAATCTGAGAGGCTCCCCGTAGACTAGCTCGGCCGAAGATGTCTTAAGGTCTTCCTTCAAAGCCGTGCGCATTCCAAGCAGTACTAAAGGTAGCGCCCTGGCCCATGTGTCAGCATGGCACATCAGAGCGGCCTTGAGTTGGCGATGGGGGCGTTCGACCATTCCGTTGGAGCAGGGATGGTAGCTGGTTGTCCTGATGCGCTTAGTGGCAAAACTCGTCAACAGTCTGCGGAGTAGGTCAGATTCAAATTGTGTGCCCTGGTCTGTGGTAATGATGGTGGGAACTCCAAATCTAGATATCCAGCCGTTTGTGAAGGTTTCAGCGACTTCAATCGCTGTGATTGTAGACATTGGCCATGCTTCGAGCCATCGTGTATATCGGTCTATTGCAGTGAGGCAGTATTTTTTCTCATTACATACTGGCAATGGACCAATTATATCAACGTGTACATGTCTGAATCTGGCAGATGGGTTACTGAAATGGCCCAGTGGTGAGGTAATGTGTCTGGTAACCTTACTTCGCTGGCAGGGGATACATGTGCGAGCCCACGAGTGACAATCTTTCTGCATAGATGGCCACACGAAACGATCAGCCACCAAGTGCGCAGTTGCTTTTGCCCCAGGATGGCTTAAATTGTGCAATTTGTTGAAAGCAGTTCGTCGGAAAGGAGTTGTTAGATAGGGTCGTGGTTTTCCGGTAGAGGTGTCGCATGTGACCGTTATGTCTGTGCCAGGAACTGTAACCCGTTCCAGTTTAAGAGAACTGTGAAGATTGCGGAGTTCATTGTCAGTTTCCTGGGACTGGGCTAAGGCGGCGAAGTCATCTTCTATCGAAATTGCCTCTATGCGGGACATGGTGTCTGCTACTATGTTATCTATGCCCTTGATGTGAACAATATCAGTGGTAAATTGTGATATGAAGGATAATTGATTGAGTTGGGCAGGTGGCAGTTTTTCTCGGCGTTGCACAAATGCATGTATTAACGGTTTATGATCTGTAAAAATTGTGGCGTGTTGCGTTTCTAATATATGCCGAAAATGTTGCACAGCCTCGTACACCGCGAGTAGTTCTCGGTAGTAAATCAAAAAATCAAAAATCAAAAATCTTTATTGCTTTTTTTGCAGCTTTTTTACAGTTTCTTCCATTACGGGTTTTTTGAGTATGCAAAATGCCTGAATGGGCGTACAATACAGCCTTCACATGCATAGAGCCATGCAAGGCTGGCTTTACAAATATAACTTTTACAGTGTATCCATAAAAATAAAAAATAACTAAAAATAAAACAATATAACCTATTCGAAAATTTGCACAAACTCGTTCACTTTATAAAAACATTTGTCTAATAACCATTTAAATAGAGCATTTTTAAATAGTTTGAGTTCAGTGATTTCGTTTATTTCCTTTGGAACATTATTATAAATTTTAACTGCCATGTAATATATACTTTTGCGATATTGTGTAGTTCTAGGTTTTGTATTTATTAGTGTATTTTTCTGTCTCGTGTTATGGCTGTGCAATTCTTTCACTGGCTTAAAATATTCTGAGTGAGTTCTAACAAATACACACGTTTCATAAATGTACATAGACGGTACTGTCAATATCTTTAATTTTTTAAATAGCGGTTTGCAACTTTCTTTCTGTTTTACTTGGCAAATAGCGCGAATACATCGTTTTTGAATTTTTAAAATATTTTCTACGTTTGTAGAGTTCCCCCAAAACATTAAACCGTATCGTATATTTGACGAGACATACCCGTGGTATGCTGTTACAGCTGATTCTTCATTTGTAATTAGTTTTAATCTTCTTAATGCAAAAACGAATCTGCTGATTTTTGATTCAAGCTGGTCTATGTGTTCTTTCCAATTGCAGTTGCTATCGAGATTTATTCCTAAAAATTTCGTTTTGTTTACTTCTTCAATTTTTTCTCCCTTGTAGTTAATTTTAATGTTGTATTTGTTTCCATTTGTATTATAAAATTGCATTATATTAGTTTTACTTGTATTTATTATAAAATTATTATTTTCTAACCAATTTACTACTTTGGTAATACCTTTGTTTATATTTTGTTCGAATTCAATTAAATTTTCTTTTGAGCCTTTAACAATAAATGTGCTGTCATCTGCAAAAAGTACCATTTTGTGTGATATAGAGTCTGGCAAGTCGTTTATGTATATTAAGAATAATAAGGGGCCTAAAATACTCCCTTGTGGAACTCCATGTGTAACAATTTTAAATTTTGATTTGTATTTCATCATCTTTTTTGTTTCCTGACAAATTTTAGAGACTTCTGTGCATTGTTTTCTATGTATTAAATATGATTTTATCCATTCCAAAACATTTCCTCGAATACCATATCTTTCCAGTTTATCAGTCAATCTTTTGTGACATACAAAATCAAAGGCTTTTGTCATGTCCATGTATACAACAGCGACAGGGTTTTTGTTATTCATATTTTCAGTTATTTCTTTCATTAAATATGCCGGCCACTGAACTTGATGAGCACCTAATTTCTTGCTAAAAAATGCGAGTGGTCTCCAGGTGTTGACTTCACGTTGTTGGAGACAAGCACCAATTTGCGCGCTGGAAGCGTCTGTGAAAAGGTCCAGAGGAGCATCGTACACTGGGTGCGCTAATGAGGTTGCATTGGATAAACTACTCTTGCAGGCTTCGAAACAGCGCTCGAGTTCCGGTGTCCACTTAACAGGCTTAGCGCCTTTACCTTTGGTCAATGCCACAGCGTCATTTAGGGGCGCTTGCAGCTCCGCTGCGTTAGGCAAAAAACGGCGATAGTAATTGATCATACCTAAGAATCGTCTGAGGCCTTGGACGGTCTTGGGAACAGGGTATTCTTGTAGCGCGCTGATTCTTTGGGGAGGTGGTCTCGTGCCCTCTGCGCTGATATCGTAGCCCAGGAATGTGACCTTATCAACGCCAAGTGTGCATTTTGATGGGTTGACCACAACTCCGTAATCCTTGAGACGTTTGAAGAGAATACGAAGATGCTCAGCATGTTGAGTTGCGTCGCGTGAATACACAAGGATGTCATGAACGTATGCAAAACAAAAGTTAAAACCTTGTACCACTTCATCTATGAAACGCTGGAACGTCTGCCCAGCATTCCGTAGGCCGAAGGTCATGAACGGGAACTCGAACAAACCGAAGGGAGTGATGATAGCAGTTTTGCAGATGTCATCTTCGTGCACTGGAATCTGTTGGTAAGCTTTAACAAAGTCAATCGTGCTGAATACTGTTGAGCCTGCGATGTTGTGGGAGAAATCACCGATGTGCTTTACAGGGTAGCAGTCCGGCACTGTTCTGGCATTCAAGGAGCGAAAGTCGCCGCATGGACGCCAGCTGTTGTCGCGTTTTAGTACTAAATGTAACGGGGATGACCACGGGCTCTTCGATGGTCTGGCAGTGCCACAACGCATCATTTCGGCGAACTCTTTTTGGGCTGCGAGAAGCTTTTGTGGTCCGAGTCGACGAGGACGACAGGCAACTGGCGGTCCGTCCGTTGTTTTGATATAGTGTAATGTGTTGTGTTTCACCAGTCTTGGGACACCAGGCGGCCGTGTGATGTCGGGAAAATCTAAAAGTATTTTATTAAATGGAGAATCTGTTGCTGTGACTGCTTTAATGCTGGTCTGGTCTATGGTGGCTATGGAAGCGGGTGAGGAGAGTCCGGTGCTGGCGTCTAACAGGCGTTTGTTTCGGCAGTCAGGCAGTAGATGATAGTATGCCAAAAAATCGGAGCCGATTATGGCTGTGCTGACGTCAGCGATGGTAAAACGCCAGTGGAAGTCTCGCCGCAACCCAAGGTTTAAATTCATCGGTAAGTCGCCATATGTTTTTATTGAACTGCCGTTGGCTGCGCTGAGGTCATAATCGGTGGATCGGTAGCGTTCTCGGAGGAACTGCCTCGGAAAACAGCAGAGGTCGGAACCGGTGTCGATGAGGAAACGGCGTTTACTAGCTTGGTCGGTTATGAATAGTCGGCGGCTTGGCAAGGGACAATCAGCTGCCGACGCTGCTAATTGTCGAATCTGTTTTCCTGACCAGCCTTCCAATTGCAGGGTGTGGTACACTTTCGGGCTTTAGATTGGAATCGTTTGTGGTACCAGCATATCTCGTCTTCGGGTGAATTAGACCTGCTCTGCTGCGGGGCTCGTCTTCTTGAGTTTGATCTTGATCGGCTTGGAGAGTAGCCGCCAGTGCTCAGGGCAGCCACTTGCATAGCTAACTCGTTAACGCGATCAGCTAGGGAAGACAGCAAGTCGGATGTAGTCTGCGGTGCTGTTGCAGCATGTACCATCTGTGATACTGGGGTTGGTGAGACCTCCATGATTTTATCAGCAAGCTCTGCCGTTTTGTCCAATGGGAGCTCTGCTTGGGTCGTAAGGATGGCCTGTACATGTTGGGGAAGACGACGAAGCCAAAGCTGCCGCAGAATGTCCTGATCTGATAGTGTTGCACCAGCGAGCGAACGGAGGTGGCGCAGGAATTGAGATGGTTTGCGGTCACCTATTTCTTCATCGCTGATCAGTTGCCTCACCCGCTGCTCTTGTGACGTTGAGAGGCGGCGTATAAGTTCTTCTTTTAATTTACTGTAACGATTGGCAGGCGGAGGATTGGTTATGATGTCCTCCACCTCTGCGGCCAGTCGTGAATCCAGCTGAGATATTACGTAATTATACTTTGTCGTGTCGACCGTTATTCCGGCGATTTCAAATTGTGCCTCTGCTTGTGCAAACCATATTGCTGGTTTGTCTTGCCAAAACGTTGGTAATTTAATAGCCACTTTAAAATCATTTGAACCGGCCTCGCCTTGTGGTAGTGCTGATGTAGTTGCCACGGACGCACGCCCCTGCTGAAGCTGTTGTTGCAGGGCCAAGTTTTGCGCTTGTAGAGTTTCCAGGCGAGCCTCCATCTCCTCCGAGGTGAGCGGCATTGCGGAAGTGATTTAGTGGTTGTATTCGCTTTTATTTGCGGTTGCGAAAGATACGGCGCGGCGCGATGGTAGCCGGCCGTACGTGCTGTTCAGTCGAGGGTCACCAATGTAGCAACTTTATTAAATCATTTACATAACAATCAATCTGATGAAAATATTGTCAAGCTCTTCATTTTTCTATCTGTCACGCCTTGTCGCTACTGACAGCTCTTGGTTTTTTGGTATCTCCGGAGAAGGTGCCATACAGGGTTAAAATATAAAGAAGATGCGTCGCTACGCGACGCATCTCCTCTTAACCCTAACCTAATGTTGAGGCGGCGTATGTCGTTTTTGTTACGCTTGTATTTCCGAAAATAAAACTTTCTTAGGTGGTTATAAAAAAAAAATAACCATAACCTTATTTTAACACCCCAAAATTTAACACGAAAATTTTGACAAAAGGGAGACGAACCCATGGTCGAGATTGAAAAAATAAAAATCCTACTCTCTTATAGCACTGAGCCAACAAATTACATAAAGGACCAAACGAATATCGGATTCAGTTAGTTCGCTTTCGAGCCGAGTCAACCCGAGTGTTTCCGAAAGGAGCGTAGGAGGAGGGGCAGGATCCAAATCCCTTACACCACCCACAGAGGGAATAGAGTTGCCACTTCGAAATTTCAAAGGCAGTAATATTTACGTAATATTTTGTGGCCGGAGGCGGAGGGGAAAATGCACAGAACAACGATCGAGCCACACCGCCGGTCGGCCACCTGAAAGAATTTATCCAATCCCTCGAATCCTTAATCCCGCAATCCTTCGTTTGGTTCTTCGGCATGTGATAAATAAATGATGTTTTGGTGGTTTAAAAAAAAACAGGGTTAATATATAGAAGATGCGTCGCGAGGGATTCGAACCCATGGTCCAAAAAATGCAAACCCTACACGCTTACCACTGAGCTAACAAATTACTTAGACGACCAAACGAATATCGGCTTTTGTTGGTTCGCTCCGGCCGGGCGAGGGAGTAGGAGGAAGGTTTCGAGGGATTAAAAAAGTCTTTCATGTGCCGTACGCCCCACACCGCCACAAGCCCGGAAATTTTTGCTCTGTGGGAAAATGACATCAAAATTATTATATTTTGTTCATGTTATTTGTTTGTTCATAATAATGTTTAGGTCAGGCAGGTCGTTGCCGCCCGATCCAGAATTGAACGGTTTCAATAATTAAAGTACCAAAAGTAAAAAATCCTATGTATGGCTATCAGTATAGCAGTAATTTTAGTCCTCTGTTCATAAAAAAAACAACAACAACAACAACTTCAAATGTCAAACGTCAAATGTAAAATAAAATAATTAATGGTCCCGGCGGCGGCGCGGGCCGGCGGGAATGAAACGAAAGACCAAAAGACGTGTTTGCTTGCTTAGAAGTTGCTTGGAAAAGTTTTTCTGGGTTCCTTGTTCCCACGGGTCATGGTTTGCAGCCACGTTTGGCTTTACCTAGGGACTCGTGTGCTTCATACGCGACTGAGCTCTTATGGCGGAGCCAGTGTGATAAGATTCATAAACATTCGCAGCGCATCCACCGTTGTTATGAAATATTTGAATGTTGCCGAGAAGAATGATGCCGCAAAGAACATCGCCAGCCAACTGTCTCGCGGCACGTCTCGCCGAGTGAGTAAACGCTGCACTTGTGAAAATAATTATATGTAGCTCTTCACTTTACATTCCAAAACGAACTTTAATAAACTTTATTTCCTAAATAAATCCTTTCTGAACCCACCTCTGAACTGTCGGACTATCATCAGCGATAGCTCTGAACTGCCTTAACTCTCAACTGCGACAATTATGATCTGCCTCAACTCTCAACTGCACCAATTCTGAACTGCTTCAACTCCAACCTGCACCAATTATGAACTGCCTCAACTCTCGACTGCACCAATTCTGAACTGGTTCAATTCCAACCTTCACCAATTATGAACTGCCTCAACTTTCGACTGCACCAATTCTGTACTGTCCAACTATCATCAGCGCTAGCTCTGAACTGCCTCAACTCACAACTGCAACAATTCTGAACTGCTTCAATTCTAAATTGCCCTAAGTTTTCTAAATAAAGATTATTCAAGCTTCCATGTTGTCAACATAATAGCGAGAAGGCTACTCACAATACAACAAGATCTACGAGTTTGAAGACGAGGTGTTGGGGCAGCGGAGCACGATGGTGATGACATCTGTGTCGGGACACCTGCTCGCGACGGAGTTCGTCGCTGCGTACAAGCACTGGCAGTCCTGCAGCCCCCTGGCGCTGTTCGACGCGCCTGTCTTCAAGTACTGCCCCGAGAACTATCAGAATATTAAGGTTAACCCTTTGAATTTCCGCCTATTAAATATATCCCCTGTTGAGTTCCAGGTATGTCAGAGACATTGAACTCTGACCTTGACAAAAACTAAAATATTTCGTAAAATAAAGAAGCTAGACCAATAAACTAAAATGGCTGATGGAAGAATTCAAAATACTGACTAAATTTTTAAGCTAGCCCATAACTACTTGTCAGCTTCGATAGCTCAGTGGTGCAGACAGTCAACTGTCGCTATTGAATGTTAAGCAACGCTGGGTGCGGTCAGTACTTGAATGGGTGACAGCTGACTGATGGAGGCTGACCGAGGTTTGAATTTCTCGTAAAACTGTAGGTCCCTTCCCTACTAATCTTACTTGGTGGTAGGGTTCAACCCGCCCGGGTTTGTACCACCGCACTGAATGAAACGTCGGTCGAAACGGCTATGTAAATAGTTTGTGTTTTCCGGCCAGTTCAGTGTAGCCGGCACGATCAAAGGGGGGAGCACTGACATGTCACCTAGTTCACCCGGTGTTATGGGCTAAATCACGGATGTTGTAGGTGATGTAGCCAACTGTGTCAGTATCCATAAAAAAAATAACACCATGGTGAACTAAGTGCACTATTTACACAGCCGCTTCGACTGATCTTTAATTCTGAACTACTGCCTCCACGGTTGAAAGGCGTGCTTAAATTCATGTACGGCGGCCGATCGATCGCACCACTGAGCTACCGAGGCTGACAGAATGCTTTCACTGTGCAATCCATTGTTGTTTTTGAATGTGTGTGACTGTGATTTTCAGAAAACGCTAGAAAGGGAAATCCGCAGCTGCCAAGGTCTGATAATATGGACGGATTGCGACCGAGAGGGCGAGAACATCGGCTTCGAGATCATCCAGGTGTGCTCGGCCGTGAAGAGCGGCCTCAACATCTACCGCGCCAAGTTCTCGGAGATCACCGCCGTCTCTGTTAGGCGCGCTCTGGCTAATCTGGAACGGCCCGACAAGAATGTGAGCGATGCGGTCGACGTGCGGCAGGAGCTGGACCTGAGGATAGGTACGTTTATTGTTTACCTATTGTTTCCTTACCTTTAATAAAATTCAACGTCTGCTTTCTGTCTGTCTGTCTGTATGTATGTATGTCTGTCCGCTTATAACTCGAGAACCACTGAATTGATTTTAATAAGACAAAATTCTACGGATAGCTTGATTCTTCCCATCTTGGGAAGACAACTATCAAGCGGCTAGTTTTTTTTTTTTTTTTTTTATTGAAACTGACTCGGTTGCCTACATCATCTACAACATCCGTGATGTCAGCCCATAACACTAACATAACATAGTTACCTAATGTGTGGTAATCAAAAGATGTTGGTACCACCGCACTGAAAGAAAGGCCAGTCGAGGCAGCTATGTAAATAGTTCTTGTTTTTCGTCCAGTTCAGAGTAACCGGAACGACCAAAGGGAAGCAATGACATCGCACTAAGCTAAAGTAAAGTGTTATGGGCAGACATCACATTTGTTGTATGATGTAGCCAACAGTAACAGTTTCCATAAAAAAAAAACCTAAAACCTACAGAATTGTCTATGCTGAGGAAATAAATTAAACAGGTTATTGTCTTGTCTGTTACCAATTTTTAGATTCTACTAGTCAACCCGGTTCCAACAATATGTCTCTTATTTATTACATAAAAACATATTTTTATTATTTCAATGTTATAGTTATAAGATAATATTCGATGGACAATTTTTAAATGTCTTCTAGAGTTTATGCAAAATAATATTCCTCTAATTTCGTACCAAATTTCAACTTGGTTCAACCATTTAGAAGTTATGACCCTGCGACAGTCAGACGGACGCATGAGTCACACCGTTAGGTTCCGTTGTAACACAAAATGTTTATAAAAGTCTAGCTGTGCCCGCGACTTCGTCCGCGTGGACTTATTACGACTCCATCTACCGTGTGTATTTTCAAACCATCCAGGGACCTACTCAAATATTCACACAAAATTTCATACAAATCGATCCAGCCGTTTAGGCGGAGTTAGGTGACGAAACACCCATACAGAAGAATTATATATATTATTATTAAGATATGTGAAATAACAACAATCAATAATCTTAATAATGTCACTCGAAACCTCCATGCACCGTCAGATGTCATGATAATATTAGACCTACGACGGTGAAGGGTGCAACACACATAATAGTCCCGGTTTATGTCTCATACAATCGCCTCGACACACGCAGGCGCAGCGTTCACGCGCTTCCAAACGCTCCGCCTGCAGCGCGTGTTCCCCGCCAAGCTGGCAGACAGCCTGGTGAGCTACGGCTCCTGCCAGTTCCCCACACTCGGTTTTGTGGTTGAGCGATATCGCGCCGTTGAGAGCTTCGTGCCGGAGCAGTTCTGGAAAATTAAAGGTAACATTGCAAAATCACTGACGCGGTGATTTGGCTCTACATATATCACTCCTCGTGCGAACATGGCGCCAAATGACTCAAATTTGAGGCAGTAGACAAGTTCTTTGTTCTGTCGCGGCCTCAAATTTGAGTCAATGCGTACATGATTTTTATTTTCTTGAAGTTGCTGTATGATAAGTGGCCAACAAGTATATATTCTTATAAACTAGCTAGACTATGATACCTTTATTATAATATATTTATTTTTGAAAAAGATGTTCCAAAAGAATTTTTTAAACAATTGTTTTTACTTTTTCGTTAAAAATATAGTTTTGTTTTAGAACCATATCTATTATGTAGTAAAAATGAAATCCTTATTTAATTTTATATACACTAAAACGACACCAGACAGTCCCTACTAGCATTAACTGATCAGTAAAAAAAAATTATCGAGATGTGAATCAGACTTCCCTCCACATCTGAAAATCATCATCAGACATCGGAATCCGCGGGGCACGAATACGACCTTGTTAGGGATTGACTACGGCGATCAATAAACAATCGACACTGTTATCGATACTCATATTTATTTGTTTATTGTATTTTATTCATGTCATATTTCAGACCTGAATACTTATATACCTACAGTACTTATATAAACATGTATACTTTATGTTAACGATTAAGTAAATATAATACATATTTATATAAGGTCTTTCAAAATTAGTTCATAGGGGTTCTGTATCATATAGGGAGTAAAACCTATATAAAAATTTTTGGACCTTGGGCTTTTTTTAAGTAAAAAAAATTTTTATGTAGGTATTTAAATAAAAAAATAGGTGGTTGATTTTTATAACCTAATCGATTCAGTTTCATAACAGTAACAAAAAAGTCTTCATGACCATTATGATGTAACACGTGTAAGTTGGTAAAAAAAAATTAAATTCTTTCTATTCCATACTAATAAAACTAATATTGTGGTTTGAACAGATTTGTATTGTACTTACAAAGTAAATACAACATTTGTTTATTATATCTTATTTTCTATAGAAATACTCTTAGTTTTAATAATCGACATTATTTCATATTATTCTAAAATAACGATCGATTTTCGATATTTGTGGATACATTGTCCCATCACTAAACAACCTTGAATCATTCGTGCCCCGCGGATTCCGATGTATGATCATCATCGTAGCACATCCTATCCACGGTAGAAATTTGATGGTTCTAACCTGAAGCGCACAATTATGCCCCAACATGGAGCGAAGCACTTCCATTGATGATATTGTACATAAAAAAAACCTAATAAGTGTTAACTAAAAAAAACTACATTCAGACACAGACTGCTCAACAAAAATGTATGACTAAATCAGTTCAAGTTGTTTGGCCGCAGTGAACCACACGATCGGGGAGCTGAGCGTGGACTTCACATGGGAGCGCGGACGACTGTTCGACGAGCTGGCGTGTCGAGTTGTACACGAGCTGTGTCTGGAGTTGCCACATGCCACAGTTGTAGACGTGAGGACCAAGCCCAAGTCTAAATGGAGACCCCTGCCGTTGGATACAGTCGTGAGTTTATTGTTTTAATAAGGATTTTTTTTACAAGGAGAAGTTGACTAAATGGGACCATTAGTTGACCAATTGGCACCGTTAGTTGACCAAATGGCACCATTAATTGACCAAATTGGCACCATTAATTGCCCAAATGGCACCGTTAATTGACCAAACGGCACCGTTAATTAACCAAATGGCACCATTAATTGACCAAATGGCACCATTAATTGGCCAAATGGCACCATTAATTGACCAAATGGCACCATTAATTGGCCAAATGGCACCGTTAATTGACCAAATGGCACCATTAATAGTCCAAACGGCACTGTTAATTGGCCAAATGGCACCGTTAATTGGCCAAATGGCACCGTTAATTGACCAAATGGCACTGTTAATTGGCCAAATGGCACCGTTAATTGGCCAAATGGCACCATTAATAGACCCTATGGCACTGTTAATTGACCAAATGGCACCATTAATAGACCAAATGGCACTGTTAATTGGCCAAATGGCACCGTTAATTGACCAAATGGCACCATTAATAGACCAAATGGCACTGTTAATTGGCCAAATGGCACCGTTAATTGGCCAAATGGCACTGTTAATTGACCAAATGGCACTGTTAATTGGCCAAATGGCACCGTTAATTGGCCAAATGGCACCATTAATAGACCAAATGGCACTGTTAATTGACCAAATGGCACCGTTAATTGACCAAATGGCACCGTTAATTGACCAAATGACACCATTAATAGACCAAATGGCACTGTTAATTGACCTAACGGCACCGTTAATTAACCAAATGGCACCATTAATTGACCAAATGGCACCATTAATAGACCAAATGGCACTGTTAAATGGCCAAATGGCACCGTTAATTGGCCAAATGGCACCATTAATAGACCAAATGGCACTGTTAATTGACCAAATGGCACCGTTATAGGACCAAATGGCACCGTTAATTGACCAAATGGCACCATTAATAGACCAAATGGCACTGTTAATTGACCAAATGGCACCGTTAATTAGCCAAATGGCACCGTTAATTGACCAAATGGCACCGTTAGTTACCTACATTAAGCGTTTTGTATAAACCTTCCTTGCCCCTCACAAGTTGTAGTCTACTGGGTTGGTACCACCGTACTGGGCGTACCTTTTTATTTAAACATTTTTCTCAGGGGTACTTGGGCCTTTGTAAGGCGTATTCATTAAAATATAATTGAGAATCGCTGCCTTAGCCGAACGACTTTTTCAGGAACTGGAAAAACTCGCATCGCGAAAGTTGAAAATCAACGCAAAGGAAACGATGAGACTGGCGGAGAAGCTGTACACGCAAGGCTTCATCAGCTACCCCCGCACAGAGACGAACCGTTACCCCGAGGAGATGAACCTGGCTCAGCTGGTCTCACTGCAGACGGCCAACCGCAACTGGGGCGCCTTCGCTCAGGGAATACTGGACGGCGGCGGCCCTCGCCCCAGGCAGGGCAACAAAAGTGATAAGGCCCATCCTCCCATACATCCTACCAAGTATACTAATGGTCAGTTTTAATATACATAAGCTAGTTTTTGCCTGTGGCTTCGCTTTGTGTGACTTTTTACTTACAGCTCAGGCCGCCGATGACTTAGCGTTATGATTTATAGCCTTAAATCATCCTGAAAAGTGACCAAATGTCACAGTGAAAACCGCATGTAAATCGATAAAGTGGTTCTCGAGTTATAAGGATTTTTTTTTTTTTTTATGGAAACTGACACGGTTGGCTACGTCACCTACAACATCCGTGATGTAAGCCCATAACACCGGGTGAACTTGGTGCCACGTCAGTGCTTCCCTTCGTTCGTGCCGGCTACACTGAACTGGACGGAAAACACGAACTATTTACATAGCCGTTTCGACCGACCTTTCATCCAGTGCGGTGGTACCAACCTGGGCGGGCTAAACCCTGCCACCTAGTGATATAAGAAGGGAGCCATATCCCTTAGTCGCCTTTTACGACATACACGGGGAGAGATGCAGTGGGGCTATTCTTTTAAAGTACCGGCCCCACACGGTACGAGGATATTCATATATTGTCGTAGGTACGTCAGACGGTCCGTCGGAACCTCGGACCTCTCGCACAAGATGCCGACGCCCATACCACTCGGCCACCCACCGCGCGCCTCCCGTTTAACATTATGTCTCAGTCAGTCAGTCAGTCAGCGTGTAAGCGTCCACTGCTGGACATACGCCTCTCCAATTTTCCTCCAGTCCTCCCGGCCTTCAGTGGTACGGTACGTTATGTCTATGTTTATATTATTGTTGTCTAATGTTTTAGGCCTAGCCGGTAACGAGCAACGTCTTTACGAGTTCATAGTGCGTTCGTTCCTCGCCTGCTGCTCCAAGGACGCAGAGGGTCAAGAGACGGCCGTGTCGGCGGAGCTGGCCGGGGAGAGGTTCTCGGCCAGCGGACTCATGATCACCGCGCGCAACTACCTCGACGTCTATCCGTACGACAAGTGGTCTTCTAAGGAAATACACGTTTATGAAGTGAGCCAACGTTTGCAAAAAGAAAATAGAAATTATTGCGAAATTATTATCACTGGTGGTAAAAAAAGTTTCAATGCTAGTTGTAGCCACGGGTGGTACACCTTGTTTTCATCATGTTACAAATTGTGTAGCTCATCGGCGCGATCGATCGACCGCCGTTCGTGATCTTACGCACACCTGGGCGCGGTCAGTACTTGGATGGGTGACCGTTCTATTGTTGAGGCTGACTGTGATTCGAATACAAAAATTGTAGGTCTCTTCCCTTCTTACCTCACTACGTGGTAGAGCTTAACCAGCCCGTGTTGGTACCGCCACACTGAATGAATTGTCGGTTGAAGAGGCTATGTAATAGTTTGTGTTTTGAAAACAACTGGACTGAAAACACTGTTTTCAGTCCAGTTCAGTGTGGCCGGCACAACCAAAAGGAAGCACTGACCTGGCACCTAGCTCACCAAGGGGCTTCCAATTTTTGAACGGTGACGCGTGAACGCTTAATATTTTTGGTGTGCAATAAATAATTTTTAATCTGTTCTATTCTAGGTTTAGGCATGTCATAATGGTCATAAAAAATTTTTTTGTTCTTTTTTATAGCCTAATATTGTCGCTATATTTGTTTATAGTTCTTTAATTATTTTTGTTTTTGTTTATTTATTATTATTATCATTCTTTTGTTTTTGTTTCAACAATAAGTAATTTAAATCGCTACAGCGCAGCCTATGCTGGGCTTCGGCCTCTCGCGTTCGCGAGGTGCGGTCTACTCTCCCTGGCTGACCAGGCCTGTCTGGGAAAGGTTTCTGTCAATACAAATAAGAACATATAGTCTAAACACAATGTACATAATTTACTTTTAAAAAAAAGGGACTACGGATAGAATTAAAGACAGTTATAGGAAATTCTTCATGTTTTTTTTATTTTTTATTATATCTTGTTTTTTTTTACTTTTTCTTTCTCTTTTTCTTTTGTTTTTTTTTTGTTTGTTTTTTTTTTTGTTATTTAAATAATAAGAAAAAAAAAACAAAAGCAATAACATACATTGGGATATGGTTTTCAGAGAGGGCAAGTGTTCCAGCCGACGAGTATCGACATGGTGGACGGGAACACCTCCGCGCCCAACCTCCTCACCGAAGCTGATCTCATCGCGCTCATGGAAAAACACGGCATAGGTACCATCCACTATAAAATAGAGATACACCAGGTAAATCCATATATAAGGTCTTTCAAAATTTGTTAATAGTACGCTAAGGGGGGGTTCTGTACCGGAAATAGATCATTTTTCAAGAACAAAGATTTAAAAAAAATAAAAAATAAAAAATTTTATTAAAAAAAAATGTCTTAATCATTTCAGTTTCATGCCAGGAACAAAAAAGTCTTCCAACACATAGATCTCTTTCTTTCAGAAATTGTGAAAAACCACAATTTTAGTTTTATTAGTATGGAATAGAAAGAATTTGATTTTTTTTTATCCACTTAAACGTTGGTAATGAAGACTTTTTTGTTACTGTTATGAAACTGAATCGATTAGGCTATAAAAATCAACCACCAATTTTTTTATTTAAATACATAAAAAAATATTTTACATGAAAAAAAAAGCCTAAGGTACAAAACAATTTATATAGGTTTTACTCCCTATATGATACAGTACTATTAACTAATTTTGAAAGACCTTACATATTTATTTATTTATTTTAAACACTGACAACTAACAGTTGGTGATAATTTGTTCCAGGCGGAACGTACCCGTACCACCATGTCCAAATTTTGGGCCCCTTTTGCCCCCCCCCCCCCCCCCCGCCCCCTCTCCCCCCTGTGACCATGCGTGGTATTTTGACAAACTATAAAAAGCAAATTACGTGGCGGGATGATGACGTCAAGTATGTGGGCGGAAAGCGGCGGTTCCATACCGCTGAAGGCCGGGAGGACTGGAGGTAAATTGGAGAGGCGTATGTCCAGCATTGGACGCATACACGCTAACTGACTGACTAACTGACCTATAAAAATCCCTATAAGTGCACTAAAAAAATCCCTTCTCCATAACTTATAGGTACAGACGCAACTCACGCGGACCACATAGAGACAATCAAATCGCGTTCATACGTGGCGCTCGCTGATCAGGTCCACTTTGTGCCGGGTCTACTGGGCATGGGCCTGGTGGAGGGTTACGACGCGATGGGCCTAGCCGTAGCCAAGCCGGACCTCAGGGCCAACTTGGAGGCCGATTTGAAAGCTATTTCTGAGGGGAGGAAGCAACCCGATATTGTGTTGGCAGAGCAAGTAGGTATTGTTTATTGCTGATGAATATTTTGGATTTTAATTATTGAAATTATATACGCTCTTGTTCGCATTTAATAATGGCACAAAGTTAGGAATCAATTCTAATAAAAAAGACATATACTTAATAAACTTAATTTAATTGGCACTGTCCTTCCACCGAGTCTTGTAGCAGGTGGGTCTTCGTGCCTTACTTGCTTGATAGTTATTTTGTCCTAATACTCTGCTAAATGTGGTGGTCGGTGTTGTGCTGTAATTTACAAGAGTACTTGCAGCACAACACCGATTACTCACTTTACCCCCATTGTCGGGATACAGCTTGTGGTATGTATGTATAATTTAATTCTAAAATTAGAAGTGATTCACCCTTGTGACATTTTGGGTTTATTTGATAAGTCGGAAAGTTAGTTATCTCTATGAAAAATGTATGTAAATAAGTGGCCAAGATAGATGATTTAAGATTTAACGGACAGAATGTAACCGACAACCGAATTTTGTAATAGAAATAAGTCTCAAATAAATGAAAATTTTTACAAATGTTTACCACAGAACTTAAGGTTACACCTACACACAACTATACAGGTGTTTCAGTAGTCACTATGTTTACTTCGGGAGAAGATTCGTGGGATCAATTCGAACAAAAAGTGTATGAGCATTTTTCTAAATTCAGCCTGAAGAAAAAAATACAATTTCCATACATACTAATTAAAGAACACCGCATTACACTAATAACCATTGATATTCAACATTGATTATATCAATAAAAGTTTTTTACTTGAAGTTTTGTAAGTAGTTTGTTTAGCATTTTAATTTTGTGTTCATTTTATATCAAATAAATCATTCAATTAAGTGGGAAAGTACACATGAATCAACCATAGCTATTTTAAAAAATCTTCCACTTTATAAAAACATTTTATCATAAGCCAGTCGTATAATTTCTTTTTAAATAGTTTTAGTTAAGTTGGCTGTATTCCTCCGGAATCTTGTCAGAAATCTACGAGGATTGCCCTGTTGAAATTAAACAGTGACTAATATGTGCAGGCACACCAACCTTAGTCAATAAATGTAATCAATAAATACACATTCTCGTTACAGATAGCCAAATACAAGGAAGTGTACGTGACTGTGACGGCCGAAGCCTTGAAGATAGATAACGCTTTAGCGGAGAGGTTCAATGAGAGGCCCATAGATTATGCACCTAATGCCGATGTCGTACCGGCTGACTTATCCCCAGGTATTGCTCGCCCTGCGGGGTATTTTTGCTTTTCTGTTAACTACCGGACGAGAGACCCTGTTCCCCATAGCTCAGGGAATCCTATTTTGGGAAACAGGGTTTATTTAAGTAGGTACATGATATCTGTGACTATCATGTTCAAATTCACTCTTTCTTTATTCATTATTGTTATTCTTGTTTATATTTTGAAAAACAAAATATTTTTTTACTTTATTTTTTACTTTTACTTTACTTATGTCAGCCTTGGTTGGTAGCTCGGTGGTGCTGTGCATCGGCGTCCGATCTTCGAAGTCAAGCGGACCGGGTGCAGTAGAACTTTAGATACCCATCACCACTCGACCGTTTGGGTTGGCCATGGTTGGAATTCCACATAAAACCACAGCTTTCTTACCTTACTGGATGGCAGGGTTTAATCCGTCTGGGCTGATACCCATCATATCGAATGAAGTTCGGTTGAAAGGGCCATGAAAATAGATAGTGTTTTGCCAAAAAAATTGAGTTTATAACCTGTCTTCCGATGAGTGTGTTCCCACCTATATAACCTGGGGATCTTCAAAATGTGTATCAATAAATCGACGACCTTTTTGTCCGCCTCATAGCCGGCATGACGGCGCCTCCATGAGCATGGTTTCGCGAGGAATGGTGTTATTGTCTGTGTGTGATCTTCCTTTGAAGTATAGGGCAAAGACACCCGCGCCGGCTGTCTATAAAAAAAATACATATATATTGTTTCAGCGCTGAAATGCCCTAAATGCAACATGGACATGATTCTAAGGCTGAAGAAAAATTCCGATGAGCACTTCATAAGCTGTACCTCGTACCCGCAATGCAAGAACGCTATTTGGTTTCCAAATATTGTGCGCACTGTTGAGGTGCTGCCTGAACATTGCCCTCATGTGAGTATTAGGGGTTTTTTCCCTTGATTTTCCGATGTTCCACTTGCAATCAATGTTTTATATACATCATATACATATCAGCGGCGGGTGGCCGAGTGGTTTGCGCATCGCGATAGGTCCGAGGTTCGAATCCGGTCGGTTGAGTGAGCCAATGAGAAACCAATGAGTTTCTTCTGATGAAAAAATTTACGTGCATACCTTACACCTGTTGCTTCACCATTCGGAACGGGTGTAAAACTGTAGGTCCCTTCACTACCCCTTATTAGATGGTAGGCTTAAATTGTAGGCGACTGGGTTGATACCACCGTACAGGATGTTAAGATGGCCGCATAGCTGCCTCGGTTGTTTTCTCCTCTAGTCCATTATAGCCAGCAATCCAGGGAAGTCTCCAGTATGACATCTACCTTCTCGAAGGTGATATTGGCTGGTCGGAGCATGTGCTGTGGCCCCTCCGACTCAGCCACTCATACCGGGTTACATAAAAAAAAAATACGTAACGCAATGGCTACTTGCGCACTAGGCGATAACAGCACACCATGGCACCCTAGCAGTGAGACAAAAGTTTATGGAATACTGTGACAGACAGCATGACATTTTAATGTCGCCAGTTTGTGCGAAAACTATTCATAATAATATGATCAAGGCGAAAGTTTATTGTATAATTTCATCCGTAGGTAGGTAACCTAAATAAAGTAAAGTAAATAATTATTATTTACTTTACGGGAAATACTTATTTATATACTTATTTATATACTTATTTATATACTTATTTATATACTTATTTATATACTTATTTATATACTTATTTATATACTTATTTATATACTTATTTATATACTTATTTATATACTTATTTATATACTTATTTATATACTTATTTATATACTTATTTATATACTTATTTATATACTTATTTATATACTTATTTATATACTTATTTATATACTTATTTATATACTTATTTATATACTTATTTATATACTTATTTATATACTTATTTATATACTTATTTATATACTTATTTATATACTTATTTATATACTTATTTATATACTTATTTATATACTTATTTATATACTTATTTATATACTTATTTATATACTTATTTATATACTTATTTATATACTTATTTATATACTTATTTATATACTTATTTATATACTTATTTATATACTTATTTATATACTTATTTATATACTTATTTATATACTTATTTATATACTTATTTATATACCTATTTATATACCTATTTATATACCTATTTATATACTTATTTATATACTTATTTATATACCTATTTATATACTTATTTATATACCTATTTATATACCTATTTATATACCTATTTATATACCTATTTATATACCTATTTATATACCTATTTATATACCTATTTATATACCTATTTATATACCTATTTATATACCTATTTATATACCTATTTATATACCTATTTATATACCTATTTATATACCTATTTATATACTTATTTATATACTTATTTATATACTTATTTATATACTTATTTATATACTTATTTATATACTTATTTATATACTTATTTATATACTTATTTATATACTTATTTATATACTTATTTATATACTTATTTATATACTTATTTATATACTTATTTATATACTTATTTATATACTTATTTATATACTTATTTATATACTTATTTATATACTTATTTATATACTTATTTATATACTTATTTATATACTTATTTATATACTTATTTATATACTTATTTATATACTTATTTATATACTTATTTATATACTTATTTATATACTTATTTATATACTTATTTATATACTTATTTATATACTTATTTATATACTTATTTATATACTTATTTATATACTTATTTATATACTTATTTATATACTTATTTATATACTTATTTATATACTTATTTATATACTTATTTATATACTTATTTATATACTTATTTATATACTTATTTATATACTTATTTATAATCTTCCCCTCCTGGGTACACAAAAGGCATGGATTTACGATAACTACCTGACATCAAAACTTTCATGGCCATTTCTCGTCTACGACTTTACAAAGCAAAACCTGACTAAATTAGACTCGTATGTGACCAGATTCCTGAAATCATCTAGGGCTCCCAAGATCGACGCTAAGCTCATATATGGAGAGAGCTTCGAAAACGTCACTGGAAGCATCCTACAGAATATGGATAGGTAGAGAGAGGGAGGTCGAGAGCGGGACTGGTGGTTTCCCCGCGTCCTAGTCAACGCAGACTAGCTGACGAGGGCTTGAAGCGAGCCGAAACGTGAAGCATGCGCGGGAAATTTAGAGTGGCCACTCGCTAGTCCCGGCCTCGATTAATACCCTCCTCTACTGCCGATGGGCCCGGATATGTTCGGTGAAGCCATCGCAAGCTTAGATCCACATCTTCCTCCTTCCACATTGACATTTTGTATTGTATTGTATATTGATCATTCATATGGCAGTTAGACTACACTACAAGTATTTTGACTAGCCACATAATAACATCACCTATAGTCTATCACCAAAAACACAGCTTGAGAGCAAGATTAACAATTTCACTGAGAGTTCTGACTACAAAGACTTATTAATTTAGCGTATCAGGTGTAAAAAGCCTTTGTCAAACTTTAAACGTAACTTGTATGAACTTAATTATGTTAGTACATTTAATATATTATAATAAGTGTCAAAAAATAAAAAAAAATATACTTTACAATATGCATGTGCTATCCAGATAATAAATAAAGCAATTTTATTTACAGTGTGGCCCCAACTACAGAATGCTTAAATTTCACTGGCGCAACAACTCGATAAGCCACCTGTTTCCACCTCCGTACAGGGCCTGTATAGGCGGGTGCGACACTAACTTGTTGGACATTTTGAAAATCAGTCTCGCCTCGGTTAAACCCGGCGCAGCCGATACTAGGAGTTTAAACAATCCTAACACTAATGGAATTGTCAATAGAATGGCGAACAGACCTAATGCTAATGTAAACAGACCTCAAAACAATAATAGGAATGACCAGTCAATATTACCGATGCAAACTAGAACTATACAGAATACTGCTCCGGCGACCAACAACCAAGGGACGACAAGAGTCACCAACAGAATAGTTCCGAATCAGAGAGTTAACGCGCCGGCGGCCGAGGATAACAATGTGATGTGCGGCTGCAACCAGAACGCGATGTTGCTCACTGTCAAGAAACAAAATGCCAATTTTGGTGAGTCTCTATACGTCCCTCCCATGCCAGAACGACGATTCATGTGCAATTTTGGCGAAAATGACATTTTGATGTAGTTTCATTAATTTTTATCAAATCTTTGCAATGCCAAAGTCACAAATCTCTAAATTATCGGTACTCAGAGATATTTTGTTGTGAAGTAATAACGAATGTGACTTTTTTCGATGTTACTGTGCCAAACACACTAATGTTTAATATTCGTGAAATAATTCTAATATAATTTAGAAGTTCTTGAATTTTAGCCATGCCATAGTCACGAATTTGTAACATTGGTTAATTTAGCACTGACAATAAAAGGCAAATATCTCAGAATGACTTTTTTGCATATTCGTCGTTTTGGCATGGGAGGAACGAACCACGGTTGGAATTCGCAGTCGCTATGGCCGACGTTTCGGACTGGCGCGTGCAGTCCATCTTCAGGGCGAGTGCCTGGCTGCGGCGGTTATTTTGAATAAGAATTATTTAAAAAAAAAATAAAAATTTGTCAGATGTAAAAAAAAATATTTTCTTAATCGTTTCAGTTTCATGCCAGGAATAAAAAAAAAGTCTTCCAACACATAGATCTCTTTCTTTCAGAAATTGTGATAAACCACAATTTTAGTTTTATTAGTATGGAATAGAAAGAATTTGATTTTTTTTACCAACTTACACGTGTTACATCATAATATAATGAAGACTTTTTTGTTACTGTTATGAAACCGAATCGATTAGGCTATAAAAATCAACCACCTATTTTTTTATTTAAATACATAAACAAAAAAATATTTTACATAAAAAAAAGCCCAAGGTCGAAAAAAATTGATATAGGTTTTACTCCCTACATGATACAGAACCCCCCTATCCCCCCCCTTAGCATACTATTAACTAATTTTGAAAGACCTTGTATACACAAAGTTGACAAAACACCATAACCTAGGTTCACATCCATTCCAGGTAAAAAGTTTTACAAATGTAGCATCGGCAAAGAGAACGGCGGCTGCGACTTCTTCCTGTGGGCTCCGGAGAGCACAGAGCAGCGAGGAGCCGCCGGCAGCGCGGACACTCCGCCGCCGAGCAGCGCGCGGGGCGCGGGGGCGGCGGCCGGCGGCAGTGGGTGGGGCATCACACCCAGCGCCGGCGGCGGCTTTAGAAGGGGAGGCCAGGACGCGGGGGACGATGTCGTCTGCAACTGCAATTTGCCTTGCAAGAAGTGAGCGATAAAATTATATATATATCCATATATTTTTTTTATGGTAACTGACACGGTTGGCCACATCACCTACTACATCCGTGATGTCAGCCCATAACACCTTGGTGAACTAGGTGCCATGTCATTGCTTCCCTTCGGTCGTGTCGGCTGCACTGAACTAGACAGAAAACACGAACTATTTACATAGTCGTTTCAACCGACCTTTCATTCAGTGCGGTGATACCAACCCGGGCGGGTTAAACCCTATCAACTAGTAAGGTAAGAAGGGAAGGGACCTACAATTTAACGTGGAATCCGAACCACGGTCAGCCTCCAACGGTCGAGCGGTCACCCATCCATCCACTGACCGCGCCCAGGTGTGCTTATGATCCGACCGACAGTCGACCGACTGCACCACTGAGCTACGAGTGTGAGAATGTAAAATATAATATAAGGAAAATAACTATGATAAATTATAATGTACACTACATGTAAGTACGTACTAGTTAATTAAATGTATAAATTACAAATTATAAATTAAATTAAATACATAAAAGTATAAATTAAATACATAAGTAGATAGATAGAAGATATACTTTATGGTTTGATTTAATATTTTACAGAACCCAACACAGCGGTAAAAATTAAAGGAAAAGTAATTAAAGCTGGCAATTGTTTTCAGAGTAACTGTTCAGAAGGAGGGTCCCAACAAGGGCAAATTGTTCTACGGCTGCGCCAATGATTACAACTCCAGGTGTAACTTCTTTCAATGGGCTGATTCTGCTCCAGTGGTTGGTGAGTGACATGTAACCTGGTTATTTAAAGAAAGGGATTGAAAATGGCTGCGTTTTATAGCTGTACAGTCGGCATGCAAATTTATTTTTTTCATAGTATATATTTTTTTTGCAAATTTTTATCTTCCAACAATTACTTTATTTTCTTTAGTCGACAATACTGTGTGATAGAGAGGAAAATAGGAACACCGCCATTATCGATCCCTTTCTTTAAATAACCAGGTAGTATATAATATGACGTGACTGGCCACACCGGCACATTTCTTTTTGTTTGGCTCAGAATATTAAAAAAATACATACATAAGTAATATCCATTTGAACCCTCACTATGAGTAATTCTTATTTATTTGAATTATCTTATTTTATTACAACTTGAACCGTTCAATTCATTCTTTCGTCTTCACAAAGAAGAACTGGCCATAGGGTTCACTGAACCTAACGATATTTAAACGTAATAGTATACTCAGATTTCCTTATCATTAATTACTGAATGTTGTCAGCCAGCTGGTATCTATTTATTAATTCTATATTTAGATTGCAATAAAAACTAAAATCCAATATTCCAAATATTTAATCAGTTAATAACTTACTTTATCAGCGGACTGGGGCAGCGGCGGCGGGGGAGACGGCGGCGGGAGGGGGGGCGGACGCGGTTGGAGGGGCGCGCGGGGCGGGCGCGGGGTTGGGGGCGGCAGGGCGGGAGGGGCGGGCGCGGGGGCGCCGCGCGGCGGACCTCGGAAGTGCGGGCACTGTCGGCAAGAGGGGCACACTAGGAACAGATGTCCCAATCTTAACAACTAGCTTTATACTTACTGTTTTGTCAAATATATATATTTTATACTGAATTTATATTCTGTATTTTAATTTCACAGTCTAGTTGGCTCACACAATATTTCATATTGTTCAGCAGCGCCGCCGTTACAGAATAGGCTATCTATCCAGTCTTCTTGAACTGGTATCGACTGTTCCTGCAAAGTTGGCAGCAGGCAGGTTGACAATTCCATGCGAAATAGTAACAAAGCATGAGATGGTTTTTATCTACAATGGTCATCTAATTGCTGTTGTTACCTGCAATTAAGCAACTCGTATAATGATGTAAGTCCCTGGGCGACCGAGCTTCGCTCGGCGTCTACAAGAGGGCGTTAGAAAAAAAATTTTTTGTATGGCACTTATCTAGACAAAGTACATTGGGCATTATTTACTCGGTTTTTAAAAAATCGCGAACAAAAACCGAAATACGTTTATATCATAGAGTTTCCAACCAGATTTAATTTTCTGTAGTTATTTCAGTTCATAACTAATCGGTAAATTGTAAATCATTATACACGGCCGCCGCACTCTTGGGAGTTGCGAGCACATCGCCAGTGTAGTATATGTTTTATCTTATGCTAGATATCTAGAGAAATTTCACGCACCCGCGGCGTTTTTAGATGAAATAATGATGGATTTGGATGCAGCAGAATAAAAGTAAATAGAAAAATATGTTTGTTATTTTTCATTCCGCTCGAAAAACGTATCAATTTTAAGTTTTTGTTTGGATATTTTTGTGTTAATTTTCTCGTTATTCCCACCACCCACAGAGATGCGACCTATACCATTGCAATTTAGATGTAATTACCTATCCTTCTGACCTAATTTTATATTTGTCCGCTGTGGGTAAATATCCATAAAAAATGCCCAATGTCCTTTTGGAAAACAAAACATTGTTTAAATACAAGATTTCATCTTAATCGTTAGAGGTGTTTCCGAGGAACAAATTATATATAAACAAAAATTTGGGTTAGCAGCACTCAATCTGGGAATCGGGAATCCTAACCTAGGTACTTCAACATAAAAATGCATTAACGATTACACAGTCTGTTGCAATACCTACCTTAGGAAGGAAGAACTTGGCTTGTATGTAATAAAACAAGTAGGATATTAGTGTATATATTATATAATCTTAAATCATGAATTTTTATATTAACTACAATGCAGACAAACATATGGGAGCACTTTCTCACTACGTCACTACATTTAAATCCATTTTACTCAACTTACAAATTAGTCATGGCAAGGCATGACTAAGTATAGTACGTTGCGGAAGCCGATTTGAAGGAAGATAAGCAACGAGGAGTAATTTCAAATATCACACGATTATATAAGATGCAAACTGCTCACATTTAAAGTTTTCTAAACTTCTACCGCATTCAACCTTTACAAAACATTGTCTAATGCACGTCGTGCGAAAGAATATTGAGATATTACTTATTAACAATTCATGAACCAGAACTTGTTTTTGTGGTTTATAAGACGGAGATACCGACAGGCTTGCTGACCGACCCCTTAAAACATTGCCTTCGGAGGTCAAAGCCTCAACCTTTCAGCAGTGTCTGTCTTAACATTTTTGGAAGTAATGATACAGAACCATCTTAATACATTACTGTTATGATGCTAATGTTTTATTTCTCGAGATTTTGAATTGATTAACCTTTCTTCCGCCGGCGCCGCGCGAGAACTGCCTCCCTAAAAAGCCGCGACTTTTTCGCAGGGGCGATTCGTTACGCAAGGAGAATAAAAACTTTTTTTCGGAAGAAAAATATCGAACACATATAGGAAATTTAGCATGGTTGTAATCCTTATAAAATGTCCTACAAATTTATCTATAACTTGTAGTGCTCTGACTTTTATTTTGATTCCAAATTGTGAGTTGAACATTGCACGAACATTTCACTTACCAAATATAGTGAGGCTATGTTTTGTTTCGATTTTACACTCGCCAATGGATAAAACCTTCCAATAATAACACATTCACTTCATAAATGTTGTATTCTTTCGAATTTATACAAAAACACAAACAAACTAATGACTAAAAACATCAAAAATCATTTTTAATCGGGGCGTGGTCGCGGCGAATTCGCGCGCGAACATGTACGTTCGTCGCCACTGCTCGAAAACAACTGAAGAGATCTTTAATTTTGTGCTCTAGCGTGGCGACAAAGTGAATCATTTCGAGAAGGGCATAACTTCACCTTTTTTTAGAAGTATAATTGAACCTAATCCACATATTGAAAGAGTGCGTATTTAAATGCCGAAAGTCACTAGTCATGTTGCCGCAGATCTACGCTTAGGCAGTTAGAGGGCGATGCGCAGATCTGCGCTTGGGCATTCGAAAGGTTAAATGCCTATAATTTTTGTAGATGGTTTTTCAGATTGATTTGAGTGGCAAAAATGTCAGCATATTCAGGCGTTCGCCTTTTGCGACCTATATTATTATTTTTATTTTACTGAAACTGACACGGTTGGCTACATCACCTACAACATCCGTGATGTCAGCCCATAACACCGGGTGAACTTGGTGCCACGTCGGTGCTTCCCTTCGGTCGCGCCGGCTACACTGAACTGGACGGAAAACACAAACTATTTACATAGCCGTTTCGACCGACCTTTCATTCAGTGCGGTGGTACCAACCCGGGCGGGTTAAACCCTACCACCTAGTAATATAAGAAGGGAGTCATATCCCTTAGTCGTCTTTTACGACATACACGGGGAGAGATGCAGTGGGTCTATTCTTTTAAAGTACCGGCCCCACACGGTAGATGGTGTGGAAAATGTTAACAGAACGTGCCTGATGAATTGGTCTAATGTTTAGTTAGCTTGTAGGGAGTTCTGTTTCTATGCAGTGAGCCCGCGGCGGCGTGCGCGTCGAGCGTGCGGCGCAGCTCCGGCGCGCGGTGCTCGCACTCGGCGCTCTGCTCGGCGAGCATGTCCAGGATTATCTCGAACTTGAGCCTCAGCATGTTGTTCTCCTCCTCGAGCTGCTGCAGAGACTTCCTCAGCCGCACGTTGTCCTTGTGCGCCTGCCCCGCGCGACCCGACACTGCGCCCAATTTTTGACAATTTCACAAACCTGCATCACCGTTCCCAGTTGCTGGCCAAGCAACTACTGTTAGCGCGCGCGGTCGTGGCCTCTGCGGGCGGAGGCCGATAGATCTTTAAACGATTATCCCGGTTTTGTCTTCGTACTTCAACCACGCAATAAAACCTTATTAGATAAATAATTTAAATGCCATAAATAAAAAAGAGGTTTCGTAAATGTCGTTACCACAGAGCATGAAATGCGCGCGCCCGCCCCTACTAGAGGCGCCGTGAGCGCGATTTCTCTACAACGCCGTTGAAGCCTGTGGGCGTGGCCTATGACTTACATATGTGTGTTGTGCGTGTGCATTTGTTTTGTGCGTGTGCCTAACTTGCTCCTCTTTGTGTGTAGTGTCGATACTAGCACACACACACACATACGAAGCGCTAGCAGCTCAGCGTACGGTTATTGGGTTTCAAATATCATCGCTTAGGGCGCCTCTAGTAGGGGGCGCGGGCGGTAGGTATTTGATGCTCTGTGGTCGTTACTTTTAGAAATTGATTCACAACACTATACATTCCATTCTCGCTTTCCTGCCGGAGGCCACGAACGTACGCGCTGACTGTAGCTAGCCAATCAAACACCTTATAAAGGGTCCCGTTTCAAAAACAGATAAGTACAGTGTGCGGCAGTGAATAATGCATATGGGGCTTTAGAGACAATCCGATTGTAATGTTGTCTCTGTCGCACGTCTCTGTGCAACAGGGACCACACTCTACAACCGGATCGTCTCTTTCTAAAGCCCGATGTGTATTATTATTATTATTTTATTTTTATGGAAACTGACACGGTTGGCTACATCACCTACAACGTCCGTGATGACAGCCCATAACACCGGGTGAACAAGGTGCCGTGTCAGTGATTCCCCCTTTGATCGTGCCGGCTACACTGAACCGGTCGGAAAACACAAACTATTTACATAGCCGTTTCGTACGACGTTTCATTCAGTGAGGTGGTACCAACCCGGGCGGGTTAAACCCTACAACCTAGTAAGATTAGGAGGGAAGGGACCTACAGTTTTACCAGGAATCCGAACCTCGGTAAGCCTCCAACGGTCAGCGGTCACCCATCCAAGTACTGACCGCACCCAGCGTTGCTTAACATTCAATAGCGACAGTTGACTGTCTGCACCACTGAGCTATCGAGGCTGACAAAGGCGCCTTACAAAGGGCCCCGTTTCAAAAACATAAGTACAGTGTGCGGCAGTAAATAATGCACATGGGGCTTGTAAGAGACAATCAGATTTTTTTTTGTGTAATCCGGTTTGGACGGCTGAGTCGGAGGGGCCAAAGCGCATGCTCCGACCAGCCAATATCACCTCCGAGAAGGTAGGTGCCATACCGGAGACTTCCCTGGATTGCTGGCTTATACTGGATTAGAGGAGAACACAGTCGAGGCTGCTATGCGGCCAGCTTACACCCAGTACGGTACCAACCAGTCGGCTACAATTTGAGCCTACCGCCTAGTAAGGGGCAAGGGAAGGGACCTACAGTTTTACACCGGTTCCGGACGGTCAAGCAGCAGGTGTAGGTATGCACATATTTTTTTTCATCAGAAAAACTCATTCGTACTCGCCGAACGGATTCGAACCTAGGACCTCTCGCATGAGAAGCCGATGCCCAAACCACTCGGCCACCCGTTGATTGTAGTGTTGTCTCTGTAGCACGTCTCTGTGCAACAGGGACCACACTCTACAACTGGATTGTCTCTTTCTTCTGTGATAATCGAACTGGCGGAATGTTACAATGTAAATATGACAAATCTGAACGCAGTGTACTGCCAATAGATGCTAAATAAACAATAACCAATAAACTTGGCCCGATGTGTATTATTTACTGCAGCATACTGTAATTAAATAGGTGGAAACATTGAGTCAGAAGTGAATTGACTGGGAAGACCACCCGCCAGGTGTGACGACGATATCAAATACGTTGGTGGAAGGCAGTAGTTCCGTACCGCTGAAGGCGGGGAGGATGAGGAAAATTTAAGAGGTGTATGTCCAGCAGTGTACACATACACGCTGAATGACTGACATTGAGTCAGATAACCGACCATACCTACCGTCCAATTGGTTCATTCATGAAACCCTAATAGTCCCCATCCCGTCGCTGTAATAGATAACCCACATTTTCAACGGCCGAGTGTGGGCGATAATCTATTAGTCAGTGGATATTCTGTGGTGGTAGCGGCATAATATTATTATCTTATCTTATCAGAGTTGTAAAGCAATAAATCGTACCTATTGTAATTGCGTTCACTTCTCAGTAACCGATCAGAGCTAGTTTTTTGACTAAATGTCTCAATGTAGAATGTTGGATTGTATGCAAATTGTATGCTGAGTCATATTCAAGTATACACTAATTAGCTCACCAGGTATCCACTGCCCATCCTCAAAACTTGCTTCAAAATCCCCCAACTTCAGTTTCAGTTGTCCTACATCCAAGGCAAGCTCTTTGGAGGCATATTCACTACCAAATTCTTTCTTGAGAACAAGCGTGTCTTGTTTTCTAACTGGAATCTTCTTGGGAGAAAACTTATTAGTAAACAGTGGCATACTGGTCCTTCGATTCCAGCTCTACCTATTGATCAAAATGTAATAAGTGATTATAATTCATTATTACATTGTGTCGATGTGATGAAACCTCAAAGTTTGACTTGTCCGTTTCCATAGCAACATTTGGAGCAGTGTTGCCCAGTAAGGATCGTGTTCAGTTCATACCTGAAGGCTGACAAAATAATGTAGCACATACTAGTGAATAATAATTTAATACTTTTTAAAATGTTCTACAAATATATTTCACTATTATAAATTAAGAAACAAGTTACAGAAATGTATTACGAAGATAATAAACGCACAACTCACAATCTAACATTTATGTATACTCTACGCTACGGTCCCAAGTCATTGTAATTAATTGTAATTTTGGCCCCCTTTCCACGATGGGGATGATAGAACGTTATTTACTAGATATTGAAAGGGTAATATCAGTCAAGATAGTGTATACATTTGGAATTGATTATATTGTTTCTTGAAGGATTTTAATTATAACAATTTTTTTTTTCATCACCTATTAAGCATTTTGAAATTCAGTTGGGATATGTACATGCTAAGCTCAAGTGGCAGTGGGCTGGCCACGTCAATAGAACAGACAACAACCGTTGGTGTCCTACACTGGCAGTTGTGGACAGGAAAACGTGAGTGTGGGAAGACCATCCATCAGGTGGGACAACATCAAGTACTTTGGCGGAAATCAGTGGTTCCGTACGCTGAAGGCCGGGAGGACTGGAGGAAAATTAGAGAGGCGTATGTCCAGCAGTGGACGCATACACGCTGACTGAGTACTAGGCAGGACAGATAAATCATTTCAAGAAAGGTTTCTTAGAAGCAAATAAAAAATTCAGCATTGGATGGGTATTTTGTAAGGACAAATAAAAAAGGGAAAACTTATTTTTGCTTCATTTAATCTTATGCTTTGTTCAACCCACTGTTCCCGCTGTTGTACATCACTTAACATTTACAAAACAACAATCCATTGCTTATAAATACAGTTTCTCCCTAAAAAAGATGTTAAAATTAATCAAACAACCAGCTGCTTGCTCAACCGAAGTGACACAACATTAGAAATGTCACAAACATAACATTATTTTAATAATGTAATCACAATTTAAAATCTAAGTTAATGAATTAATTCCATTCGATATTATATTATATAAATTTATTTATAACATATTTTATAAAAATAACCGATTAGTATAGCGCTATCACTAATTCAATTAATTATGCTTATCGAAATATTGTTTTTATAAAATATTGCAATCTAGCTGCATTGCATTAAATACGAGTTAACAAGACAACCTTAATTTAGAACACTCGGATGTAAAAATAACTCTAAATATATCAAAATATAGAATAGATTCTCACGAGCTCGTTAAGGCAATGGGGTTTATTGTAATGAAGTCGAATACTATTTTGACACAGAAGTCGGTTAGCACCAGTCCGCCATGTAGGTGAAGTGCGTGAAGAGGTTGTGGTCCGCGGAGGAGAGGGGGCGGGGCTCCTTGGGCGGCGTCAGCACGGCCGTCTCCGACGTGAACTCACTGTCGAAGTTGCTCACATCCTCCAGCCCGCTCACCGTGGGCACGAACGGCGGTCGCACCTTGCGCAGGAGCAGCTGCTCCCACTGCACGTTGCGGAAGAACGCCTGCTTCTTCACGTCCTCCGCGTCGCGCTCCGACGAGCCCAGCCGCCGCTCGGGGTTCTTACGCAGCAGGCGTCGCATCAGCGCGATCGCCTCCAGGGAGAGCGTGCGCGGGTAGCGCACCTCGTCGTTCACGATCGAGTCGAACACCTCGCCCTCGTCGTCGCCGGGGAACGGTGACTCTCCCACCAGCATCTCGAAGATGAGCACACCGAGCCCCCACCAGTCGACTGCGCGCGTGTACGATGTCTCAGTGAGGACCTCCGGCGCGAGGAACTCGGGCGTGCCGCAGAAAGTGCCCGTGCGGTCGCCCCAGCCCATGCCCTCCTTGCAGAGGCCGAAGTCGGCGATCTTGACGTAGCCCTCCGTGTCGAGCAGCAGGTTGTCGAGCTTGAGGTCTCGGTAGATGATGTTGTTCTCGTGCAGGTACTGCAGGCCGAGCACGACGCACGCCGCGTAGAAGACGGCGCGCGGCTCGCTGAACACGTCCGCGTGGATATGCATCATGAGGTCGCCGCCGGCCGCGTACTCCATCACGAAGCAAACATGCTGCTCCGTCTGGAAGCACGCGAACAGGTTCACCAGGAATGGGTGCCGGATTGCATTGGCCACCTCAAAAATTCTCTTCTCCGACAGCAGAGAGTCCACCTCGTCCCTAACGATGATGTCTCCCTTCTTTAAAGCTTTGATGGCGAAATATTCACTGGTGGGCTTGTACTGAGCGAGGATCACCTTGCCGAAGTGACCTCTGCCGAGGACGCTGAGCAACTTGAAGCTGTTCATGCTCATCTCGCCGGACTGACGCCGCGAGTCCGGCGGCTTGTCGTACTCCACGACCGACGGTACGGATGATATCCTCATGTTGTTGGTGATCTCCACGATCTGGTTGTCGTCGGTCGGGAAGTCGAGGAAGAGTTTTGGAGAAGGCGAGGGAGGATATTCGACAAGCGGACCGTCAACTGAGGGTGTCTGGGGGTCTCTGGTCGTCGCGTAGTTTTCTCTCGTGTACGTATCTTCCAAGAACGCAAACGCCTCCTGCAGCTCCTTCTCCATGCGGAGGGTGGACACGTTGGGGGGCTGGTAGAGGGGTAGAGACGGCTTGGGAGGGGGCGTGGTTGGGCGCGGAGGGGCCGCGGCTGCGGGTAGGCCGAGGGGCCGCACGCCCGCCATGCCCGCCAGCGTCACGTTGGGATTCTCCGGTGTGGACTCCTTGCTGTCCACGGGCATCGCCTCGAAGTTGAGCTGCTGAGGGTGAGTGATATGTGCATTCTGTATATTCTGGATGGAGGGAGACGAACGTTTCAATAATCTCCCCCATGTGGCGACGTTGATGTTCATTTGATTCGCCCTCGGGATATTCTTCACTTGTTGCTTGAAGATCTTCTTTTGTCTTTGAAGTTTTGGTTTCCTCGATATCATGGGATTGAGGAACTTGATCTCGGCGAAGAGCAGTCCCTGAGGCTCCAGCTCGAGCGCCATGCCGTGCCGCACGTCGTCTATGAACTCTTCTAGTCGTAAGAACTTGACGGCGCACAGACCTCGCCAGTCTTTCCAGTGAATACCAATTTCCAGTTCCCGTGATTTATCCAGTTGAATTGAAAACCTGCAATGGAAGCATTACTAATCAGCTAAGGTCTAAAATAAATAAATAAAACATATCTTAATACTTTTTTTGACTTTTTACTTTTAAGGGTTTTTGAAAAGGGGTGTGAAAAGGCTCCTGTCAGGCCGGCATGGCATTCGCAATCCCCATGCATCACAGAATGTCCATGGGCACCGTTAGGAATCTACCTACTCGTAGGTGAAACGATGCCACGTTGTGTTTTCACTAAAAAAATATACATGCAGTTTTATCATTGAAAAATATTAAATACTATTTAAATGTAGTTGTAGTTATTCACACATATTATTATAGTAGGGTAAAGGTACAGTCACGGCGGTAAATAATGCGTGTCGGGCTTTGGAGAGAGACAGTCCGGTTGTAGAGCGTTGTCTCTGTCGCACTAACTCAGATATCTGTGTGACAGGGACAACACTTTACAACCGAACTCTCTCCAAAGCCCGAAGCGCATATTATTTACCACGACATACTGTACAAACTCCATTACTGATCAATTAAATGTGTATAGGCAGAAAATGACAGAAAATGAATCGTTAATTCTACATTCCTTGCCTTTTGTGGTAAATACAATGTTTCAACATTTGAAGACAGATAAACGATTAACATTTGCAAGTGATTATGTTAAGAAATAATATAGTGAAGGTGAAGGAGTTAACCTCTGGTCCCAGGCCTGCTGGGAGCACGGCCGCCAGCTGGTCTGGCCGACCGTGTGGTTGTCCAGCTTGAGCACGGCCATGATCTCACTGCTCGTCTCCTCCTTGATGCTGTAGGACTTGATGGAGTTGCGGATGGTGACGCCCTTCACGAAGAACTTGAGGTCCGAGGGGCTGGCGGAGGAGTCCTTCTTGGTGCGGCCGGGCACGTCCTCTAGCAGGTCCTGGCAGCCCATCAGCCGCACCTCCAGCTGGCCCGTCACCTGCACGCACTGGCTCAGCGCCGCCAGCGAGGGCGACGCATGCGAGCTCGAGCGCGGCAGCGACGAGTACAGCGAGGTGTAGGCGGCCGCCGGCTGCGGCGACGTGTTGAGCTCGTGCGAGAGCTGCAGCGCGGCGGCGCAGTGCGGCGGCAGCTGCTGCCGGCGCACGTCCAGCGAGCGCCGCACCAGGTCCAGCTTCTGGCTCGACTCGAGCAGCGTCGCCTGCGCCTCCTGCAGCGCCTTCTTGTCGGGCGCCTTGCTGCTCTGCAGCAGCCGGATCGCGTTCTTGGAGCCCTCGACGACGGCCGCCTCGATGCGCAGCCGGTTGCGCAGCTCCGCGACGCGCTCGTCGGCGCTCGGCTCGCCGCGCGCGCCGCCCCCCTCGCCCTCGCCGTTGGCGCCGCCCTCCCCGCCCTCCTTCTGCTGGCGCGTGTGCCTCGTGATGCGCAGCTTGAGGAACTCTATCTTGGTCTTGGAGTCAGCGAGCATCTGGTGCGCCTCGGCGAGCAGCTTCTTGTCGCGCGACTGGTGGTGCGAGCCACTGATGCTCTGGATCATGTTCTCGGCGCCCTGCTTCACTTTCAGCTCGATGTTGAGCTGCTTCTCGAGCGACGCGAGGCGGCGGTCGCCGAGCGGGCCGTCGCCGGCGTGCCGCCGCCGCTGCGCCGCCTCCAGCATCGCCTCCTCGTCGCATGACATGTCGTGCGGGTCCGGCGGCGCGAGGCGCCCGCGCGACAGTATCAGCTGCGACTCGAGCTCCTGCAGCTCCGCGTTCAGCTCCTTGAGCTTCGCGTTCGCCTTCTTCACGATGCCGGCGACGTCGGCGAGCGAGCGTCGGTCGGTCGCCACCTCGCGCAGCTTCTCGGCGCCCTCCTTGATCTTCAGCTCCTTGCGGATTTCGCGGCGAATCGCCTCCTTGAGCTCCTCCAGTCGCGCGGGCGGCACATCGCTCGCGTCGAGGGCCGCGAGCGAACCGCGATCGCCGGCGTCCATCGCGGAGACGTACTCGCCGGGAGCGAGCCCTCCGCCGGCGGCGCGCCGCTGCCCGGGCGTCGGCTCGCACATCGCGACACGCACCTGCACTGCGCTATCCGTTCCGACGTCAATTTCCCATAATTACCCCGGTGCGTCGCGCAAGGCACGGAGCGACGGGCGGACGCGGAGACGACAGCGGCGAGAACGTGACGCACGCGCGCTTGTCTCCGCTCACCCGACAGTTTGCGTTATCTATCACAGTAGCCGAGCGACACGACTCGATCGAACGAGCCACAAAACCGCGAGCGCGACATCCGACCAACATCAAGCAAGACAGACAAGAATGTACCATAAATTAAACGAACGACGACGGACGGACGGAACGGACCTGCTCCGAAACCATAAACAATGTTTTCTTCGTTTTAGTACCTAGTGCACATCACATAGCGGCATCTCCTTTCTTATTCAATGCAAAAAAGAGAAACAAAATGGAAACTCTGAATCAAGGTCCGGTTTACTATTGCAATCATTTTAAACCTCGACAAACATATAAATAACCCGCTCTGAAAATAATTTTACTTCTAGTGTGTTTACTGAGTGAGTGGGCGGTCGTGAGACTGATTTCTAACTACCTACGTACGCCAAGGAACGTTTCGCGACTAGATGAAGAGGAGCATCCTACTTGTTGTCACTTTACAAAATATAAATGTCTGTACATTGTACAATAAATAATACTACGAATGTGTGCTGTTGTGTGTAAAGTTAGCTACATGATCCAGCCGCCAATCTACTGCACTTTCTTCTCCCGCTTGGCCCTGACTGAAATGATTTTACTCATTTCTACTTTTCAGTGGCAGACAGACACGTTTCACGACAAAGTTATTTAACTACTTATGCCTACTGTAGACGAAAAAATAATTATACTATAAATAAAATAAATGTAAATAAATAGGTAATCAGTAATCAATCACTAATCACAGTTCTAAGCTAATGAGTTTGGTATACATAAAAAACAAAAAACAAACCAATAAAATATTTTTATATTTTATTATCATCATAGAAATACCCATCAAAAAGTTGAATACGTGCACGCACGCACGCACAGAGCCAAAGAATTTATACATTTTATACTACATTTCCAGGTGTGAGCTGTGAACTTGTGAGTAATAAATTCTTTGTGTGAGTGCGACTGCGACGTGCACGCACTATGTACGGCACGGGCACGAGACGAGCGTCTCGGGGCAATACATCAATTGGCGTTCACTAACATCATGAGGTGTGGAACGGGCTCCCAGGGAATATCTTCCCCTACTCCTACAATCCACGGATCTTCAAATCGCGGGTTAATAGCCTTTCCCCAGCAACATTAGTCCACCTCCAAGCCGGACTGGCACCCCCTCGAGGGTGAAATTGGCTGCGCCTGAAGTTGCGACCTCGGACAAGGCCACCCAGTTCGGTAGCAATAAAAAAAAACAAAAAAAAAAAGGCTCAAAACGAAACGTAACAAAAACGACATGCGCCACCTCAAAATTAGGTTAGGGTTAATTGTAGAAGTTAACCCTGGTTATTTTTTTTAACCATCAAAACCACCAAAATATTCACAATATTTTGGTGGTTTAAAAAAAAATTACCTAACCTAATGTTGAGGCGGCGCAAGCGCTGCGCAAGCGCAACCTACATCACAGATGTGCATGTCCCTATATTTCACGATTCCTTCATCGCAGGAGAGCTTTGACGCAGCTGCTGTGGCAGTATACAAACTGCACTATGGGAGTTTTCACGAAAACGGCATGCGCCGCCTCAACATTAGGTTAGGTTTTTATTATTTTTATTATATTTATATATTTATTATTTTAGTTTTTTTAAACCACCAAAACATTCATTCACTTTGATAGTTTTAGTTAATAATCTCTGTTTTAGGAGAAAACTCGCATAGTGCCGTCCGTCACAGCTGCGTCAAGTGCTACAGCGTGAACGGGTGAAACGCGAGACGGTCATCTGGCAACACCGTGTGGCCAGCGTGGCCAAGCGGCGGGTGGCCGAGTGGTTTGGCCATCGGCTTCAAGTGCAGGAGGTCCGAAGTTTGAATCCGTTCGGCGTGTACCAATAAGTTTTTTCTGACGAAAAAATTTACGTGCATACCTTCACCTGCTGCTTCACCGTTCGGAACCGGTGTAAAATTGTAGGTCCCTTCCCTTGCCCCTTACTAGGTGGTAGGCTCAAATTGTAGCCGACTGGGTTGATACCACCGTACAGGATGTAAGATGGCCGCATAGCAACCTCGGTTGTGTTCTCCTCTAGTCCAGTATAGCCAGCAATCTAGGGAAGTCTCCGGTATGGCACCTACCTTCTCGGAGGTGATATTGGCTAGTCAGAGCATGTGCTTTGGCCCCTCTGACTCAGCCACCCATACCGGACAAAGATTACCAATGATACCGGATTACATAAAAAAACCGTGGTGGCGTTAGTTTCGCTGTCAGCCACGTTCACGTCATTTCAATGTAGTCGTGGGGAATATATTATACAGCAGGCAACATATTATATTATAAATTTACAGCATTTCCAACGTTAGAAATATTCCACCACATCTGCTGTTTGCTGTAATGCTGTTTTGCTATTTTATCTCGTACGTACCGCCATCTAGTTGATATAATAAAAATTATTTGTTGTAGCCTGTAGGTATTTGAAGCTCTCGCTCGATAGAGGGCAGTGTTTATAGTATTTTGTAACTTAACCCTTAATGCAATGACTTAAGGTTACATTTTAAATAATTAAATAAAACAGCAGACTCGCACGTTGGAAATATATCATAGACTAGACTGCTGTTTGTTAGAAACAGCAACCATAAACAGCAGACTGGCACGTTAGAAATATATTAAAATTCTGCCTGCTGTATTCCCGTGATATAATATTTATCTCCTAGTTCAATTATGCTAGTTATTCCAACAGCGTTAGGTTCAAATTCGAACACCACCAAAAACAGCATTCTAACGATACAGCACAATAACAACAGCTGCGATATAAAAACAGCAGATCATTATAACGTGCTGTTGAAAAACAGCCGTTGTCCCCCTCTCTATTTCAATGAGCTCAGGCAGGGCTCAGGTGTTCGACACCTGAAAGACATTTCGGTTCCTTTTCGGCTCCTTTCGTGAACACTCGGCTCTAAACGAAACGTAACAAAAACGACATGCACCGCCTCAACATTAGGTTAGGGTTAATATAGAGAAGATGCGTCGTCGCCGCGACGCATCTCCTTTATATTAACCCTGGTTATTTTTTTACCACCAAAACATCACTCATACTACACTTTCCTTCGAGTCGAAGTCTGCCGAAAGGAGCCAAATGAGCCAGGAAAGTTTTTCAGGAGGCGCACCGAGGGCTCAGGCTCGTGTTCCCGCCATTACAGGTTTGTGTACTATGTACCTTATTTATGAATGTTAAACATTTATATTATTATGTATGTTTTGTCAGTCCGGGTGGCATATTTCCGAAGTCTATAGGGTGAGTTGCTCTGATGAAAAACGACATGCGCCGCCTCAACATTAGGTTAGGGTTAAATTATAGAAGATGCGTCGCGTGGCCACGCATCTTCTATAATTTTAACACTGTTTTCTTTTTAACCACCAAAACGTAGAAAACTCGCATATTGCAGTTCAAATACTTCCGAAATTTAAATTTCCCGCCAAACTGGCATCGACCAATCAGAGCAACTCACCCTATAGACTTTGGATCTATGCGTCCAGGTGCCGCGCCGGCCTGATCCTTTCTTGAAGGCTTTGTTTTGGAAGCGCAAAGTGAACTCCAAATTAAATCACGATCGCTATCCTTGTTTTATGTAGAGAGGGATGTGAGTGATCAAAATGTATAGGTACCAACATGACGCGATCTGCCTAATCGAATCGCTCGCTGCTGGGCGCTGGCTGTCCTGCCTGCCTGTCAGTTCAGTCTGTCAGTGAATTGTCTAGTCTTGTTTCATGTTTGTCTGTTTGTCATTTCCGTCATTTCTTTCATCCATCAGGTTGTGGCGAGTTGGGTGGGTGTCGTGTACTTGTGATGTGAATGTGGTCTAGGCGAGACTGACTGCGGGATGCCCGTGCGAGTGACCCACACGCCGCCTCCGCCTGCCAACAGCGTGCAGCCCGGCGTGACCGCCTCGCTGCTCTACAACGGCTCCAAGTTCACCGGCCACCAAAAGTCGAAAGGCAACTCTTACGAAGTCGAAGTCGTTCTGCAGGTCTGTGGCGTCGTAGATTTGTGCCAAATTGTTAACTAATTGCGCTCGCATTTTGTCGATGCGTCAGTTTCCACCGGATCACGGGTCAAATCGAATGATTTGTCCCGTGATCCAGTGGAAACTGATGTTTGTTTGCGAATTACAATATCAGTCCAGCTTTCTACCAGTTTCTAGCTGACTGCACTGGACGGTGTAAAATAGCTTAATTCATTGTCTATAGTTAGTGTTTAGACAGTCGGTTGTGTAACTTATGCTATGCTATCGTTTTCTTAATTGGATACAATAGATAATTATGTAAACACTTTTGACTTTCAACATGTACAATGATAATAATATTGTAAAGTTTAAACCTTGGACTAATTGACTCGAACAAACACATTGAACAAAACTGTCATAAATAATCATGTTTAAAAAATCATATTTAACCACTCACGCGTCGTACGCCGCGCGCGCACATATTCCGTGAGTGTCGCGGTGTTCGCGACTGCGACCGCATAAGGACGGGGTTACGGGAAATACGCTTCTTTTAGGAAAAATTATATAAACACCTATAGCAAGTTTAGCATGGTGGTAATCGTTATAAAATTTCGTACACAGTTATGTATAATTTAGTTGTATTAACCTTTTTTCTTATTCAAAATCGTGGGTTGAATGCTGCACTTGGTGAGGTGATGTTTTATTACGTCAACTCAACGTGTTGAGGCCTTTTCTAAACAAGATCTCAATAATATGACCACTGCACTACCAAATATGCACTCTACACTCAATTGCGCTTCTAAAAACACCAAATACGAAATATATCTTGCCTTCGGCACTTGGGAAACATCGTTCGAACACGGGCACTCGTTCACCGCCATGACACTGAACTGACTGGCGGGCGTGGTTCAAATATTTTTTTCAACGAGAGACGATGCTGTCATCATTTGAACTATTGAATCAGATCGAAAGAGCATACCTTCACCTTATTTTAGAGGTAAAATAGAGCCTTATCCCCATATTAAAAGAGTGTATATTTGTATGGCAAAGGTCGACTGCAGCGATGGGACATACGTCTGTCCCAGCGAAGCGCGAGTGGTTAAGCGGCGGGTGGCCGAATGGTTTGGGCATCGGCTTCTCATGCGAGAGGTCCGAGGTTCCAATCCGGTCGGCGTGTACCAATGATTTTATTACGTGCTAACCTACACCTGCCGTTTCACCGTTCGGAACTGGTGCAAAACTGTAGGTACCTTCTCTTGTCCCTTACTAGGTGGTAGGCTCAAATTGTGGCCGACTGGGTTGGTACCACCGTACTGGTTGTAAAATGGCCGCATAGCAGCCTCGGTTGTATTCTCCTCTAGCCCAGTATAGCCAGCGGGAAGTCTCCGGTATGGCACCTACCTTCTCGTAGGTGATATTGGCTGGTCGGAGCATGTCCCCTCCAACTCAGCCACCTATACCGGATTACAAAAATTGTACATTAAAATGTATGGCCGCAAAAGTGTGTTAGTCACCTAATAGTCCGTTTTAATTCTCGTGAGTGTGTCAACGCTTGCGCAATGTTTCATGTGTTTTGAATACCAAAAACATTTTCAAGGTATCACTCGCTCTCACAGTTCTCCAGACTTGTAGAAACATTTTGTATCTAGGTACTTCATTTCTTTGTAATTAATAAATACGGACGCATTTGAACTCTATTGTTATTTTGTTTGTATCTCTGTGTGTTATTGTTTGTTTCTATTGTTCCTTTGTATGTTTCCTTCTGTATGTTTGTTAGTTTTGTTGTGCCGTAAAGAATTTCTGTCTATAAAATATCTAAAGGTTTAGGTAGAACTTTCTGGTATGCGAATCATTTGTTGCAGAGAAATTCATCCAATTTGACATGCTGGGCACCTGTGACGACTAGTCTCTTAGAGAAGCTAGTAAATGTGATATACAGGTGTACATGGACACCGTTCTAGAGGTGGCAATATTAACGAGATTCATATTGTTAACGAGATTCATATTGTATATTTGATTTGATGTATTGTACCGCGTGGGATTGGTATTTAAAAAGAATCGGCATCGGGCATCGGCTTCTCATGCGAGAGGTCCTCGGTTCGAATCCGATTGGCGTGTACCAATGAGTTTTTTCTGATGAAAAAATTTACGTGCATACCTACACCTGCTGCTTCACCGTTCGGAACCGGTGTAAAACTGTAGGTTCCTTCCCTTGCCCCTTACTAGTTGGTAGGCTCAAATTGTAGCCGACTGGGTTGGTACTGGATGTAAGATGGCCGCATAGCAGCCTCAGTTGTGTTCTCCTCTAGTCCAGTATGGCCACAAATTCAGGGAAGTCTCCGGTATGGCACCTACCTGCTCGGAGGTGATATTGGCTGGTCGGAGCATGCACTTTGGCCCCTCCGACTCACCCACCCATAGAGGATTACATAAGAAAAATTTTTTTATTTCCCCATGCATGGGTCAAGATGCCGTGCTAAAGGGCGCCAGGCTAGGCCACCTCTCATCTTCCTTCCACCGAGTCGTACAGCTGGTGGGTCTTCGTGCCTTACTTGGTGCTTGATAATTATCTTGTCTGAATACTTTGCTAAAAGTGTTAGTCATTTTTTTCCTGTAATTTACCAGAGTCCTTGCAGCACAACATCGATTACTCTGCTTACCCTGATTTGTCGGCATACATTGTGCGGTATGTATGTATCATATTGTCACCTCTAGAACTGTGTCCAATTCAATAACTAGCATTGATTTAGCGAGAAACACTCGAAGGCGGTTATTGTGTCAAGGTTCTTAAAATAGTAAACCCGACCGTACGCCCTTGTAAAGATCTGATTTTACTTTACGTAACCTAACAGATGATGGCACGGTCCGACTACTTCAACGGATGCTGTGCATTAAATCATGTTTAATCTGCCAGGTCCCAACTGGTCCGCGCGGAGCAGGTATTTCATAGTCCGCCGGCTCCCATCTGTATCCGCTCGGATTTTCGTCTAGTACTATTTCAGTGAAGTTTTCTTATTAGAACGAGAGAGCACTTAGATAGAGGATTAAAAAAATCTTTCCATTTTTGTGAAACACACCTACAAATAATTGTACACTCAAACAGAAAAAAAATTTATATACACGGTGTTGCAACCCCAACCGTAAAACCCGAAAGGGGGTGATTCTGTACGTGAAATAGAACAACTTTTTATGTTCTACGACTTATTTATTTGAAGAAAAAAAAATTTTTTTTCTCCATTCATTTTGAGAATAGGTAATTAAAATTTGTATGGAAAAAATATTTTTTTTTTGTTTCAAAAAAATTTTTTTCTTCGCCGAAGTTGTTTAGTTTCACATATAGAATAACCCCCTTATGTCAGTTAAAAATATTACGGGGGCAACTGCAACACCGTGTATAACCAATGGGAACCAACAGGTTAGTAATGTTTACACACACACATTATTTATTATTTGGTCCAACAAGTAGCCGAAACCGATTAATTTTTGTTATTAATCTTTATTGTTTTGTTGTTTCAATGTTTGTCTTGCCTGTATTTGAATAAGGTATAGTGGATGCTTTGATGACATCCTCAGCCAGTTAATTCCTCTTATAAATTTTTGTATATTCCAAACCGAAACTTTCCTCGATCGAACTTGACTAAATCGTGTTTACATCAGCTTCGTTGCGAATGGAATTCGTTCTGTTGCAGCATGTCGACGAGGAGAACTCATACCTGTGCGGTTATCTCAAGATCAAGGGGCTCACGGAGGAGTTCCCCACACTCACGACATTCTTCGACGGGGAGATCATCTCCGCCAAGTACCCGTTCCTCACGAGGAAGTGGGACGCCGATGAGGATGTCGACCGCAAGCACTGGGTACGTTGCATTGTAATGCATTACAAGCCTAACGAGAGACTAATTGTGTAGTTATGTAACCGGTCTATTGACTTGCTCAATGCGTAAAAGGCAGACACTTTTTAATAGGCACGATGATGCCAGCACTGTAGTCAAATGTTGGATGAAAGCGTTAACAAAAATAAAAAAATAACAATTTTCTAGCAGTACAGAAGCCTAACTTTTTTTTTTATGGAAACTGACACGCTTTTTCACCTATACCCACATCCGTTATGTCAGCCCATAACACCTTGGTGAATTAGATGTCATTTCAGTGATTCCCTTCGGTCGTGCCGGCTAAACTAAACTGGATGGAAAACAAGAACTATTTAATTTTTTAAATAAAAAAAACTTTTACCTACCGTTTTAGCCTATTCTTTTCCCATTTTAACCTACCATTCATTCAGTGTGGTAGTACCATCCCGGGCGGGTTAAATCCTACCAACTAGTAAGGTAAGAAGGGAAGGGACCTACAGTTTTACGTGGAATCCGAACTGCGGTCGGCCTCCAACGGTCGAGCGGTTATCCATCCATCCACTGACCGCGCCCAGGTGTGCTTATTATCCGACCGACAATCGACCGACCACTGAGCTACCGAGGCGGACAAAACTAACTTACTTGACGAGACTAACTTATTGGAGGATGAAATATTTTTTTGGTCGACCTGGTAGACATCAACTCATTTGCACTGCTCTTGAGCACATGATTCCTAACATTATTAACATTATTCCTAAGATTACCATTGGTACATTTAGAATTTACTGATATTTGTTGAATGTTTTATATCTTAAATATCTCAACATTTTCAGGGAAAATTCGATGCATTCTTGCAGTACGTGAAGACGTTCAATTCAGACAGTTTCGACTATAAATCGCTCGCCGACACGGACTTTGTGTTCATGAGGTGGAAGGAGCACTTCCTTGTGCCGGACCACACCATAAAGGACATAAATGGGGCCTCTTTCGCGGGTTTCTACTACATATGCTTCCAAAAGTCTGCCGCCACAATCGATGGGTTCTACTATCACCGGAGTTCCGAATGGTAAGACTGTGTAGTTGTTTATAAGTACTATAGAAATGCGTTCTACTATCACCGGAATTCCGAATGGTAAAACTGTGTAGTTGTTTATAAGTACTATAGAAATGCGTTCTACTATCACCGGAGTTCTGAATGGTAAAGGCCCGGCTGGCTCTGACAAATCGACTTGCATGTGCAAACAGTTTGTGCAAAAATTTGCACAAAAACATCGTGGAAGCAGGAATCTGTTGTCATGTCCTGATTTCATGAATCTAGGAGACAATAGGAATCTAAGTAGTCACAGAAGTGAATTGTGATCTTTTTGAGGTGGATCCTAAAATGAAAGAAACATACGCATATTATTAAGTTTTTTTTTTTGCAAAAATGTGTGACGTGCAAGAAGAATTTTGCTAACTTTCCTGGAAACATACGTAATTAGTGTTTTGTTAAACATATCAACTTATCTACTTCTCGGGGTCAGCGCCACTAGTGTGGTATGTATGAAAATTATATATCATCTTGTGTGGTACATTAACCTACCTATTGTCTTCCCAATTATTGAATATGCTTACATCCCTCGGTTTCCATGCCATTGTTGCTGCGCGAACACACGCAAAATTTGGAGCAAATATTTCGTAAGACCTGGATATATTTTTAAAGTGTGTCCTATAGGAAAGACAAAGGTTTTTATCTGTACAGCGAGTTCTTCTCATTTGTTCATGTGAGAAAAGTTTTTGAACCCCAAAAAAATTTGGGGTCCAGCCGGCCGTTCCAGAAATCAATGGATGTAAGCGGTTCAGGGGCCGGCTGGTCCTTCCGGAAGCCAACAGGTTAAGTAGGTTTTAATTTAAAATGCTACAATCGCAACTTCCAAGAAAATACAAGAAGAAAACATACAGAAGAACAAAAGATCCGGAACAATCGAACTGGCTAGGACTAATTGTGACGAGATCGAGTGCAGTTTTACTGCTAAATGAATTATCAATAAACAATAATACATAGAGATTATTGTGAGAATTTGGAATAAGCATAATAGATTTGTTCCAAGAGTTTTATCTGCTATTCACTGTGTAGGTGTAGCGCAGCGTGTAATCTAGAGTTCGCGGGTTCGACTCCCTGTTTTATCTGGGAGGCGGACATTGTTCTTTCAACAGTTTAAATACCAATGTTCAATGTTCAGCTTTAATTTTATTACAATGCTGATATTGTCCACTTACTTACATAATCTAACCTCTAATGAGTAGGCACTGATTACATATTATTATTATTTATTCGTTAATTTTTTTTTTATATTAATTTTACATAAAAAACTTAAATCTAAAATTAATATAAAATAACAAAATGGAATTTCCACCACTGGCGGCAGAGCGAACATAATTTTATATATTTTTTATTTCACGTTTTTAAAATATATTATATTAATTTTACATACATTTTACAAAAAGTAATAAAAATACACAAAATTAATATAAAATCTAAATAAAAACGGTAATTTACGCCGGCGGCGGGAGGCAAGCCTCCAAGCACGCCGGCGGGTGCAGGCCGTGGCTACGGAGTTCTCCGAGACGACGCGAGGCAAGCTACGAGCGATAGGTGGTGGTACTAGACACGTAGGCCACCACCACCCCCATCTCGGAGAGCTCCGTATCCACTTACTGCGGAGCGACGACACGCAGCACTTTAAGTGAACTTGTTCATCGTGCGCGCGCCGCGAGGGTGTTGCACTATGGCACCGGCAGCGGGGGCTGTAAGTGGGGTACGGGACCCCGACGGCCCCAAGTCGGCCGGTGCCGGACACGGTCCCCGTCGTGGATGTGGCGAGGGCAGTGTCGACGGTCCGCCGTCCTCTTTTGAAGGCGAGCTGGACGTGGATAGTGGGCGTGCAGGAGTGGAAGAAGATGCAGGTCTCAGTTTAAGAAGCGGCGGGCACGGCGACTCAGTCGCCGGTGTAGGGGAAGAGGGCGCGGTACTGCACGACGAGGTGCTCTGGCGGCGCGCCGGCTGCACTTGGTGGCTGCGCGCTGGCCTGGGACGTCCTCTTCCAGTACTGCGACCAGTTGCCGCTCCTGTCCGCCGTCGTCTTCCTGCGTTGCTGCTTGCTGAGAGGCTGTGTTGTTCACTCGCTGGCTACGTTGTGGTTGCGATGCCGGGCTCCGGCCTAGGAACGTCCGCATGCTGCAGGACCTCGCGTCGCCGTTGCTGATGAGTCCGCGTCAAGCGGAGACCCGGCAGGACGCCTTCGTAGCCTTTTATCTTTATTTCATAGCGAGAGAGAAAAATTTCACAACCTGTCGGTTTGACAGCTATCTTTTTTTTTTAATTATTATTTTTTATATTATTATTATTATTATATCTTTATTTACACATTTACGGTGGCCACCGAAATCCGTTATAATGATTGTGCATAAACTGAGCAATATAAAACTGTTTTCAGTATCTTAGAATATCATAATCAAAATCAACTACAGCTTTATGGCTTGTTTTTTCCAGTTATGGCTTTGTTTAAGAGATATATATTATTTACTTGAGTGGCAGCACCGTCGCCTGTCATTTTGCACGACACGCTCTTAATCGAAAACATTGTTAGGCATATTTTAAAAATATATGTTTTGTGAAAAAAAATGCACATTCTAAATTGAAATGTCGTTGATGTCTTAATTGGACAGCTTTAGTCGTGGTTGTTTGTCCAGTTATGTGTCTCGATGTTGCGAGCCAAGCGTGCGGCCCCTCGTGAGTAATCTGCCACACAACATTTGACAATCTTGTCTCCTCTGTAATCATATTGACAGTAATAAAAAAACCAGCCAAGTGTGAGTCGAACTCGCGCATCGAGGTTTCCGTACCACAAAATAAAAATATTGAAAAAAAACATGTTTCTTATATGGGAACCCCTTAATTTTTTACTTTTAATTTTTTGTTATATCCGCCATAATAACACATATTCTGTGAAAATTTCAACCGGCTACCTATTACTGTTCTAAAGATACAGCAGTAGGACAGACAGACAGTCAGACAGACAGTCAGTCAGACAGACAGACAGACAGACGGCGTAGGCTTAGTAATAGGCAGATAGACAGACAGACGGCGTAGGCTTAGTAATAGGCTTCCGTACGGGTTGTGGTTGTTGTTGTTTTGGTTTGGGGTTCGCTCTAGGCCTGCAAACTAATCCCGCTTGGTTGGGGACCTTCGTGCAAAACCCCGCAGTCTCCAGCTACCCCGGCCAGCCTATGTCTTCCATGAAAGCCACAAGTCGACCAGGGTGTCTGCAGGCCGCTTATCCCTTAGTCGCCTTTTACGACATGCACTGGGAGATATGCAGTGGGACTATTCTTATTAAGTACCGACCCCACACAGTACGGGATATGTAAACCTAAAAACAAAACGTAAAATAAAAATTACAATCTTCAATTTAATGTTACAGGTTCCAGTCGCTGACACTGTGCCACGTCCCCGAACACAGCATCCAAATCTACGAGTTCAGATGAAAGGGCTCACGCAGACGGAGGGATATACAAATTATAATATCTTTGTACTTATCTTACGATGATCCATCCTTTTCATACACATTTGGTTTATATAGAACAACATCATCACAAAAATACTCATTACATGTAAACCGATTTCACTTAGTTTACTTGGCCTATTACTTTTGTCAGTGCACGTGTATATGCCTAGTCTACACGAGGTTAGTATCTGTCGCTCGCACTTGTGCCCGCGTGTAAACAAGGCGTTAAAGCAAGTTAAACTGACAGGTGCAAGTGAACAGGAGGCCCACTTATCAAGCGGCAAGCAGCTACTTTCACCACAATTTAACTAAACACTAGTCGTTTTCCGAGTAGTGTGGGCAGCTAAGGCGAGTGTTTAGTGACAAATTGTTGGTCCATTCCGACCTGATATACATACATACATACATAGCGTCACGCCTGTTTCCCGTTGGGGTAGGCAGAGACGACGGATCTTGACACACCTCTGCCGCCTCTTCCACTCTCACAATGTTCTTCATGCATGCTCGTCGGTTACGGGTACTGCGCACTTGATTCTGACGATTCTGTATTAAATTTCTCCAAGACCAATGTGTAAACCAGCGGTTCCCAAATAGTGGTACGCGTACCCCGAGGGGTACGTAGGCTCAAGAGAAGGGGTACGCGTGGGCCCACTTGACTACAATCTTAAGTAAAGAGAAAGGTGCCCACATATCTCATTAGTGAAAATTATCTCCACTGGTGAATGGTTGATCGGGACCTATTTCGTAGTAAAAATAACGATCATATGAAAGAGCAATGGCGAACTACCATACATGAAAATAGTTGACATTATTTGGCATCGTCTAGAAATAAAAAATATATGATTAGGTTCTGTTAAAGCCTCTTAAAATTGGTGTATTTTTTTTTTTGCCGAACGAAGCCACAAAAATTTATTAAGGTTTTTTTTAGATTACATATAGACATGTTTGGTTCTATTTATAGAAAAAGAACTCTTATTTCCAATGAAATAACACTCAATATAGGTCCCCATAGGCAAAGTTGATAAGACATAATAAAGTAAACCACTGCCCCAGCGCAAAAAAAAAGGGCAAAGATACACGCAGATAGAAGTATTTTTTTGCGATCGGATGCGTTCCGATACTGACACCATATTTGGTGTCTAGAGAAAGAGAATTTCGTGGAGTCGAATCGTGTCCTTGACATCAATAAGGGGAAATGTTGCCTAGATGAGCAATCGCCCATTTTGTGCGAAACTATTAGAAGTCAATAATGCTTCTTAAAAATAAGAATATATTTCATGTGGCTTTTATAAATCCAAGCGATTATTGCTAAAAACTAAGAAAATTATTCTAAGCAGATTTACTAATGTCGTGTTTATAGACGCTAACAAACAAAGTCAAATATTATTTCGCCATTGCTCTTTTTTACGTTTTCGTATCCCGTACGGAAGCCTCCGCCGTCCGTCCGTCTGTCCGAGGGCTGTATCTCTTGAACCGTAATAGGTAGCCGGTTGAAATTTTCACAGAATATGTGTTACTATGGCGGATATAACAATAAATAAGAAAATGTTCAAAATAAAGAGGAGCTCCTATACAACAAACGTCCGAAAAATCGATTAGTCACACTATTGAATAATAGATGGCGCCACAGGCTTTTATACATTGCATTGTTGAAAGACAAAAGATAGCCGCTCAATTGCCAACGACCTCATTGAGGTGCTGTCATTTTCCCACCGTCAATTGCCATCGACCTCATTGAGGCTTCTCTCCGATCGTCCTACATATCTTCCAAATTAAAATTCAAAGACCATGCCACCTGAGCGGATCGGCAGATATTATTGATAGCGGATAGATACGGAAACCTCCGTGCGCGAGTAAAACTCGCATTTGACAGATTATTTTTTATTTAAACATTTTGCTCAGGGATACTTTGTTTTCAGAAAATTCGCTAAGGGGTACCGATTGAAATATAATTGGGAACCGCTGGTGTAAACGATTACTTCTCACTTGTCTCTAAAGCTTAGTACTAATGTCAATGGACTAAGCTCGTGTAAGCTAGGTGTAAATGCGCATAACAACGAACTTACGCCGACCACTGTATCGATGTATCAAAATTTCGCAATTAATGCCATTTATTGTAAATAAAGCACGCATAGCATGTTTATATCGTCTTAAGAATTTACCCATGTTCCGAATTGTGAATACAGCAATGAGAGCGAGAGTGTACAGACGACAGCACTAATTTCTCACACTTCAGGAACCCTGTTAAAATAAAATATTTGATTATTTGTAGGGATGTAACGATACATGAATTTGCCGATACGATACCGATACTGATTTTTGTAGTAAATAATCGGCGATGCCGATACCGATACTGATATTGATGGTTTAGTAGATAATAAATAAAATAATGAAATAAATAATGAAGGATATACCTCGAGCGTCTGTATGTCTTTATTATGCATAATACTTACCTATATTTAACAGAGACTTAACCTTGGGATGGAAAGTGTAAAAAAAAAAGTAAATAAAAATGTCAATCAAAATTCAAAGAAAATATTTATAATAATTATGAACGAATTATTATCAAGCAATCAAAGTGTTAATTAAGAAAGTAATTAAGTCATTATTCATTACAAATAGTAATATTAAAAAACAAATGACAAAGAGTTTTTTTTTCACAAACAAGAGTTATAAATGTCTGGTACAAGCTTCCACATGAAATAGTCTGCTTAACCTCTGCGACGGAGCGGCAATGTCGCGTGCGCGTCGTTTCGTGGCTTTTCGAATAGTTTGATATCGGCTTGTATGTATCGGCGATACCGATATATCGGCCTAGCCGATATATCGGTATCGGTATCGTTACATCCCTAATTATTTGTATAATTTTGTAGGGGTAATGCGTGAATGTTAATTTGTTGACAAGGTTCCAAAAATGTGAGAAATGAGAGCAGTTGTGTGTACATGGAATTTCTACCATAAGCACATCGTAGTCAACAGGCATTCATCAGAACAAAATGTGTAAAAAAAAACATTTTATACATGACCTTTACATGTGGGTTCGCGAGGAGTGGTGTTATTGGCTGTGTCTGATCTCCCATTGAACTTTTGGGTACAGCCACGCATGCCGGCTGTTTATGCAAAAAAAAAATAAAAAAAAATGCTTTATGTATTACATTTTTATTTTTTATTTTCCATCACTAACAGTTTTGGTTGAAATGTTTTATACAGAATGTCAGCCTCGGTAGCTCAGTGGTGCGGTCGGTCGACTGTTGTTAAGCAACCCTGTGCTCTACCGTCGGAGGCTGACCGTAGTTCGGATTCCACATAAAACTGTAGGTTCCTTCCCTTCTTACCTTACTAGGTGGTAGGGTTTATCCCGGCCGGGTTGGTACCACCGCACTGAGCAAAACGTCGGTCGAAACGGCTATGTAAATAGTTCGTGTTTTCCGTCCAGTTCAGTGTGGCCGACATGAAATGAAGGGAAGCACTGACATGGCACCTAGTTCACCCGATGTTATGGGCTGACATCACGGATGTTGTAGGTGATGTAGACAACCGTGTCAGTTTCAATAAAAAAAAAAAACTTTGGGATGGGTGAGCGACCCACCGCTGCTGTTCGTGGCGGTTCGGAGTCCACGTTAAAAGTGTCGCCTCCATTCCTTACCTTAATAGGCGGTAGGATTTAACCCATCCCGATTGGTACGACACCGAATCAAGGTCAGTCCGAACTGCTATGGATATAGTTTGTGCCGGCACAGCCTAAGGGAAGCACTGACATGGCACCAAGTTCACCAAGGTGTGATATGTGGTCCACCATATCAGGTTCAGAAACAACAAAATATGGCTGTGAAGAATTACCGATTAGAAATGTGTTGTGTCGACCGTGCGCTGTGTGTGTGTGTGTGTATATCAGGTCGGAATGGATCAACCATTTGTCACTAAAGACTTGCCTGCAAAATGAAGAAGAAAAAAAAATTTTCTGATACATTATTTTTTTATTTAAAACAATGGCTATTAGAATGAGCGCTTTGCGTCTGTAGTGTTTCACGGATCATATACTTAAGCCTTTTTTTATACAAACAATATAAAATGTCTAAATTAAAGCTTTATTTATAAAGAAAAAAATTTCACATGAAAAAATTATTATGTTCACAATAAGTGTTAAGGTTTTTTATAAATAAATTAAATATTAAAAAAAACCCTCAGTGGGCTGGTAGAAAATTTTGTTCAAATGGCTGACTAGGTAAAGTGATGAAAGATGAAGCGCTAGCAAATTACTGAAAAAAAAATGATGCTTTGAATTTTTTTTATGACTCTGAAACGGCTGTCTACTAGACCTACTCCACTCCACCCGTGATGTCTGTCCATTTTTTTTAAATTTTTTTTTTTATTGAAACTGACTCGGTTGGCCACATCACCTACAACATCCGTAATGTCAGCCCATAACACCGGGTGAACTTGGTGCCACGTCAGTGTATCCCTTCGGTCGTGCCGGCTACACTGAACTGGACGGAAAACACAAACTATTTACATAGCCGTTTCGACCGACGTTTCATTCAGTGCAGTGGTATCAACCCGGGCGGGTTAAACCCTACCACCTAGTAATATAAGAAGGCAGTCATATCCCTTAGTCGCCTTTTACGACATACACGGGGAGAGATGCAGTGGGGCTATTCTTTTAAAGTACCGGCCCCACACAGTACACATAAGCTTAGTGAACTAAGTGCCATGTCAGTGCTTTCTTTCGGACGGAATCTAAGATTGAAATCAAACAAGCTGTAACTCAGTATATGCATACATGCATACATACATACCCACGCTGTGTCCAAGGTAAGTAGTTTCAATGCATATAATATAGCATAACTTGTGAACTCAAGTCGACAGTGAAGTGTTTCGTAGGAAAATCAATTTGTAAACTACATACATACCGCGCGCATACATGTTTACAGAAATACATGTGAAGTGTTCAATTCTTTCGATAGAATATTTCATACACATTACACATGGTGTTGCCTTTCATAAATAGGTACCTAGGTTTTATTTTAGCATTTGATACTGTACAAGAAACTGAATTGCTTCACCTTGAGGGTACCATATTATAACATTTTTTTTTTTATGGAAACTGACACGGTTGGCTACATCACCTACAAAATCCGTGATGTCAGCCCATAACACCGGGTAAACTAGGTGCCATGTCAGTGCTTCGCTTCATTTCATGTCGGCTACACTGAACTGGACGGAAAACACGAATTTTCACGATCAATATTCATTTCGACCTACGAGTTATATTGATAAAATAGTATTTTATTAGTTTTTTTTACTTTTACATTGTAAATAACGTTATTTATAGTTGATTTGAAATATAATACATTTTCCCCAATGTTTATCCCAAAACAAAAAACTCAGTAGATAGTAAAGTAGTTTTAAAGTAAAAAAAAAACTAAAGTCCATTTAGTGCTTTCGGCTTAAACTCTATTTTTAAGAGCGTTCCGTGCAAAATGAACTCAAGTAGATAAAAATACTTTATTTAACTTAAAAAACTTAAAAATTTATAACTCAAAAAAATAACACAGTAGGTGGGCAGTCAAGATTACAATGGAAAGGACTAACAAGAATGGTGTACGAAAAAAAAAAAAATATTAAAATATGTAGATGTAACGCAGGCCCACCTACGCATAAGCACATTAATGGTGAACATATGGGATAAGTATATCCTGGGGAATCACAGTACCACTGGCCCCTGAGACGTCCCCACGTCCCTAGGCCCGTACTGCCTCCAGCCCGTCACGTGCTCCGTGTAGATGTCACGGTTCCACTTGATCACGTCGGATACCGCCGCGTTGGCGAAGGCGCGGATGTCCCTCGGCCGCAGACCCAGGCGAAGCAGCAGCTTTTCATATAAACTGACTATATTTTAAACAAAGCCATAACTGGAAAAAACAAGCCATGATGCTGTAGTTTATTTTGATTATGATATTCTAAGATAATGAAAACAGTTTTGTATTGCTCAGTTTATGCACAATCATTATAACGGATTTCGATGGCCACCGTAATCCGTTATTATGTTTATGGATAATCAGAGCAATACAAAACTGTTTCCAGTATCTTAGAATATCAGAATCAAAATCAACTACAGCTTCATGGCTTGTTTTTTTCAGTTATGGCTTTGTTTAGGAGATATATATTATTTACTTGAGTGGCAGCACCGTCGCCTGTCATTTTGCACGGAACACTCATAATATAATAACTATGTAGGTATCTTAAACAATAAATAATAGAGAAAATTAGACAGAAGCGTCTCACAGGCGCGTCGGTCTGATGTGATGCACAAGTAGGAAGGAAATGGCTCCGGAACCCCTCTGTGTGTGAAAAACGTTCTATACGTGAATAACTTTTTTCTAGATTTGTAAGGAACTGTGGGTAAAAAACAATGACGTATCATGTATTCTACTAGACCTCTTACCCGGGCAACAGCCTTCGCTCCACCGCGGTGGAGTAACCATTACGCGGAGGGACCCTCTTGAGACTAGTAGCTCGCGAGCGACCGAACGCGGCGGACGCGCCGTCCGCGCGCTCGCTGCCGTCCGTCTGCGGCTCGCATCACGCCAGTCATTATGCCCGGTTGTGTGTTGCGATATTGCAAAAATCATACCAAAAATATTGGGAAAAGTGATGGCATCTCATTTCATAGGTAAGTATCACTTCATTGTGATCTTAATATATAAGGTCTTTCAAAATTAGTTAATAGTACGCTAAGGGGGGGTTCTGCATCATATAGGGAGTAAAACCTATACAAAATTTTTTGGACCTTGGGCTTTTTTTATGAAAAATGTTTTTTATGTATGAAAATGTATGTATGTAAAAAAATATGTGGTTGATTTTTATAGCCTAATCGATTCATTTTCATAACAGTAACAAAAAAGTCTGTAATACCATTTTGATGTAACACGTGTAAGTTGGCAAAAAAATCAAATTCTTTCTATTCCATACTAATAAAACTAAAATTGTGGTTTTCACAATTTCTGAAAGAAAGAGATCTATGTGTTGGAAGACTTTTTTGTTCCTGGCATGAAACTGAAACGATTAAGAAAATAATTTTTTTTTTACATTTTACATTATTATAAATTTTTTTTTGTAAACAAAAATCTTTGTTCCTCAAAAGTGATTTATTTACGATACAGAACCCCCCCTTAGCGTACTATTAACTAATTTTGAAAGAACTTATATATAATATCTTGTTTTCCATGTGCTTAGAAATATTTGGTTCAACTGGCCAATTAGGGCTGTCACAACGCTACTTCAATTTGAAAATTTTGTACATTTTATGTATTGACCTCGCATTGCAATAACATAAGCATTATTTAATTAAACAAATAAATTGAACGCGCTCATTAGGGCTGCCACATATGAATGATTAGAAATAGAGTTCTGGGATATAATGTATGAAAGTAAATAAATATGTATTAAACCACGTTAAAATATGAGAGTGAATTGACCGCTAATTAGGGTTGTCGCTATTCTTTTAATTTTTTTTAATTAGTAAGTAATTGAGAAATTTTCATAAAAAAAATTTTTTTTACATAAATTTTTTTTTTTACATATAGTATGTTATATTTAACATAATGAAAACTTAGTATGTAAGTTATATTTAAAAAAAGCTCTGTAAGGTTTCTTACCCGGTTCTTCCTTATAGATTGCACTACTGAACGGGACATCATAAAAAATGATGACGAACCATACTGAATATGCATATGTCTCAATGAAATATTGTTATTGTTGTGTGTTCTTTATGGCGAAATAAATATCTGAATCTGAATCTGAATCAAGGTTTCCACATCCTACTAAGGGATCAATACGAGAAAGATGGATAAAAATAGTCCAAGATGATACATTGTTTAAGGGAAAGTGAAAATTTAAATTTGTGTAAAGTGAAATTTAAATTATTTTGTTTAAGTACGGAGGAAGAGTTATTTTAGTTGTGTGTAGTCCAAAGTATACCTAATGGTTTTTTTAGTTATATATATATATATTTTTTTTAATAAATGCTGCACTCTTTATTTTATGTATGTTTGGTTTGGAGATTTTAAGTTTAGTCCAAGGCCAAGACCGCAGTTATGAATTCTTTATTATTAAGTTTAGTTTTTTAGATATTATTCTAGTTATTAAGTGTAGGTATTATAAGAATACAAAACGGCTTTACTCGCGGTCGAAATACGAGCTGTGTGGCTCGACGTTTCGGGCCAAACGTATGGCCCATCATCATGAGCACTCTGGCCGAAATGTCGAGCCACACAGCTCGTATTTCGATAGCGAGTAAAGCCGTTGTTACTTCTTAAAATGTCAAATAACCACGGTAATTTAAAAACCCATATAAGTTTAGGTATGTATTTCAAGTTATTATAGTTCTGTATTTTAAGTTTAAATACATAAAAACGTTTTTTTCGATGAAATTCACTATCTGTTTTCTTCTATAATCCTTTAAAAAGTCCCACTGCTAGGCACGGCCTCTGCCCACTGACATAGGAGGTATTGTTTTTATTGTTGTTGTTTTATTGTTTATTGAGTATTCTTATGGCAGTCATATTGCACTCGAACTTGTCACAATTTGTTATATCCGGTTCGATTACTCGTACATGGTGACCAGTGGAAATCAGAAGCAGTTTACACAAAAATACCTTTCATAGACCAGTGTGCACTAGTTACCTAACTTTATTTTTCTTCATCGGAGCGATCGTACCTATTCGTTATGAAATGCACGTATATCAATCCTTATCAAGGAAATAAATAAGTACATTAGTTAGTGCCCGGGATTTGAACCCGCAACTTCTGCATTGAGAAGCGTTACCACTAGACTACGGGCACAATTAACCATAATAAATCGAAAAATATATTTTTGGTAGACTAAGTGACAACCCTACGTATTCCAATGCACGTATTATTTTTTTTTTTTTGGCAATCACACTTAATTCGTGTATTTATGCCAAAGTCCCGTATTTAGAGTTATATAGAAGTTGCATGAGCAAAACATTTATATTTATTTTATAAACAATCAAATTGAAGAGGTTAAAAAAAACGCGCATACTACGAAACAAGCGAACAGTGAACAGCTTGCATGCATGAAAATAATAAAAGCAAGTAAGTAGGTAGACTGACCGGCCGGGCCGCTAGCCGCTAGTCGCTCGCTAGCTAGCCCCTCTCCCGCTCGCTTCCCGCCCCGCGCGGCTCAGCGTTCCGCCACCCCGCTACCTTACCTCATACCTCAGCTATTGGCCGTCATTTCTCTGTATTCTTTCTTCGTAGTGCTCACTCTATACATAAAATCTCTTTGGTAAAAAATACAACATCACGATGTTAGGAATTTGCAACATCACAATAATATTAAGTAAATGTGTCAATGTTTTTACAAATAAATGAAAAAGGTGCATTATTCTCAAGCATTAAACATAGAGTCGGATATTAGACATAAGCGCGGACAAAGCCCTAATGTTCTTCTATATCTTTTTTCTGCTTTTGTATTATTTACATATCATTAAAATAATGAAATAATTCAGATTAATGCATAATTGTGTTGTATTTATTTATTGTCAACATAAAAATATGTACCTACTTATTATATTCTACGCAATATAATTTTAAAATATAAAATTAAGTGTTGAAAGAAGAGAGTGATCCAAAATCATTGACTTATGGAACCGGGTAAGAAACCTTACAGACCTTTTTCACGTGATAACGTCTTATAAATTGATGAACACGGGCAGCACGTACGAAAGCGTGTCACGTTGATAGTCACGTTGATATTCACGTTGATATTCAAAGTTACCATGGAAACGTCCTCGGCCCAAGCGGCAGTGTTGCCAAACGTACGGTAATTGCCGTATCGTACGGTAATCGAGGCTAGAAATCGAAAAATGTACGATTGTACGCGCGCACTTTCGGTGTGAAATAATTTTAAACTTTATCTACATACTTAAAAAGACCAATATCGCTTGAAAAGGTCGAACGGCCGCGTGCGGCCGGCGGCGGCGCCGCCGCCGCCGGCCGCTTAATTTCATTTATTCTGTCGTAAAATTCTAATTTTTTGATTCAGCCTGCCTATTCTCCATTAACGATCATCGCACAATGCGTCTCACCTAGACGCATTGAAAACCCTGTAGGACCAAGTGAGAGGTATAATGATGTTAAAGGGACCAACCGAAACCAGGCCATACGGGGCACGTTCGTACAGCAAAATTCTGAGTTGGTTCCTTTTTTCGCCTTCACCTTGTTGTTTATTTTAGTTTTTATAGAAGAAAATAAATATATATATTTTTTTTTCATTTCATAATAAGAAATTACTAGTTAGCGATGATTTGCTAATAGAAAATAGTTTAAGTGATGAGTTTTAAAAATTTAAAAGAATGAAATAAAAATAATTTTAAAGGCTAGATCTCAGAAAATTTGCTACCGGGGTGCCTACCAATTAAAATAAATATAATTGGGAACCGCTGGTCTAGGCAACTAGGTGAAATTGAAAGTTCTGGGGCAGTACGGGCATGTCAAAGAAACAATGTTACTATTGTTTTAAAATTTTAATATATTAATTATTTACACAATACTGGCATTGAAATGTTTCTTACAGATTTATAAGATTGTACTGATTAAGCAGGATATATAAGGGGTAAGATATTGGAAATGCAACTAGAGGATGTATTTCAGTCAGCTGCTTCAATTGAAGGAATTGCCAAGGCCCATGTTGTATTTTATGAGGACGGGCAGGTCCAATATACCTAACCCTCTGTCAGCTAATACAAAAACAGGAATTCGCCGAAGGTCACACTATAATGAAGTATATGGATGGATCATCGTCCGACGACTCTGCTGAAGACGACATGCCACTCTCTGTTCTTCAAGAAGTTCATTTCACTTCACGTTTTTGTCCCATAAAGTGCCAAATTAACCATGAAAAAAGTGAAGAAAACTACCTAAAACTGTTCTAAACTGACCACACATATTATGTAACGTGAGTTACTAAAATTGTGTAAGGTGAGTTACCGAGGTTTTTTATTTTTTTATTGATTTGTGAACACTGTAATTTTTTTTTGTCCATTTTGTTCTATCGTAGAACTAGATGGACTAACCCAAATTTTTAAGAATAAATGGACACTTTCTTTGTGCAATTGTTTTTTTTCTGTTTTAAATTCTTTATTAGAACAGAACAGAGTCTTGCATGTAATGGAAGGTACATATAAACCCATGGCACCATGTTATGTAACGTGAGTTACTACTAAAATTATTAGGAGTAAAAAATAAAACAATAATATTTCACGTAGTTACACTAGGTCTATTAATTCAGTTATTCATAATTTTGTCTTAGAGTGCAAGAGGATAGATAGAAAGAATTAAGAGAATAAAAATGAAATGAAATGAGTTTATTTATCTCATACAATACATACACACACAGACACAGTAGATACAATAAACACAATACGTGCAAGACAAATTTGGACCTGACACAGCCTTTGTTTCTCATCACCGATTCCGGGGGCCACTGAGAGGGACGCTGATTTTAAGTCAGGCTCAAATATAAAGCTATATGTAACGTGAGGCGCGGAGTCGTGGTCGAAACGTGGTCGTTGTAGTCGTAGTTGACGCCGCCGCCGCCGCCGTCCACGCGGCTGTTGAGCTGCTCCAAGATGTGCTTCTCGAGAGCCTCCTTGTCCAACGTCACCTTCTGCTGACACAATTCTATATCACTTATTTATCTCCTAATTAGGCAAAGGCCGCACTGCGGCCCGCAGGTGGTATCGCTTAAGGCTGGGGAGTACATACATACATACCTACATATCACACACGCTGAATCCCGACAATCGGGGTAAGCAGAGTAATCGGTGTTGTGCTGCAAGAACTCTGGTAAATTACAGCACAACACCGAACACCACGTTTCGCAAAGTATTCGAACAAGATTCAATAGATCAAGCAGCAGGTAAGGCGCGAAGACCCACCTGCTGCATGACTCGGTGGAAGTACCGTGCCAAGGTGAGAGGTGGCGAACCTGTCGCCCTTTAGCGCGGCATCTTGTCCTTATCCCTTATTCGCCTTTTACGACATGCATGGGGAGAGATGCAGTGGGGCTATTCTTTGTACCGGCCCCACACGGTACAGCCGGGGAGTACTTGAGGAAAATTGCAGAGGCGTATACCTACGCGCTGGCTGACTGACTAAACTAGCGTTAAGTGCAGAGAAAGTTGGCTGACTTCCAAAACAATTCGTGGAAAGCGTAATCCCCATAGAGAAACAATATAAGCTTTTTTTTATAATATTCAATAAACAATATAAAATGTTTAAACTACAGGTATGGTAATCCCAGTTTCGAATTGGATGCAAATCCGATTGATATTGCGTAATCGTTTATATTGTTTCCCACGAAATTGTGACTTGCGTCTGCAAGCGTTAGATCGTCGTTAGTCCTTCGAGTCCTTTCGAAAATGTGCGAAGAAAGGCAAAGCGGAGTTAGGCTCAATCCACACTGGGACGGCAGCGGCGCGGCGCGGCCGGCAGCGGCCGGCAGCGGCCGGCGCGACAGCACAGATTACTTAAGGCGGTGACAAACGCCAAATACGCAAAACATGCAAAAAGTGCGACAAAGAAGGTCCAAAACTGACCAATTGACACACATTCAGAAAATTAAAAAAATACCAACCTATATTTTGGTTCCTTACCAACAAAGTGCATTGCTGGTTTTTTTTAATAATGAGTAAAAGTAAGTAATAAACATAAAATTAAAAATATATAAAAAAAGCATGAATTTTTGAAAATCTGAGTATGTGTGTATTATTACAATTTTACAATACCACCGATTCAAAGGTCACAAAGCTCTGAGAAAACTCTATTCAATTTGTTTTATTATTTTATCCACGAAAGGAGATAAAAATAAAAAACAAAAAACGCCTACATGAAATTATTGACGTAATTCTTCAGTCGGAAGGGTAAAATTTTTGCCTTCGTCAATTTAGCAGGCACTTCAATACTAGATACAATTTTAGTTCCGGGCTCGCTTGCTCGCTCCTGCCCTGCTGCGCCCGCGTGTCGGTCGTCATTTCTGTCTTCAGTGTTTGGATCGAATGGAAAAAAGATAGGTAGGTTAGGTATATTTGTACCGTGTGGGATGGTAATTTAAAATAATAGCCCCACTGCATCTCTCCCCGTGCATGTCGTAAAAGGCGACTGAGGGATTTTTTTATGTAAACTGACACAGTTTGCTATATCACCTATAACATCCGTGATGTCAGCCCATAACACCGGGTGAACTTAGGTGCCATGTCAGTGCTTCCCTTTGGTCGTGCCGGCTACACTAAACTGGACGGAAAATACAAACTATTTCGGGATATGACTCCCTTCTTTATTTCCGTCCAGTTCAGTGAAGCCGGTACGACCGAAGAAAAGCACTGACATAGCACCTACTTCACCAGTTGTTACGAGCTGACATCTCGGATGTTGTATTGTAGGTGATGTTGCCACCGTGTCATTTTCCGTACCAGTATACAGTACGACCGTATCAGTAATATCTCTCTTCTGTGGTATCTATCAGTATACGCTCCGGTACGTAACTTGACGGGGCGTTATACGCATGGCTTTCGTTGGTATAACCACAGAATAACTAATAGGTACTGTGGTATAACGCTGTCTGCGCTTGAGATGCAAGGACTATAGAACCGTGCCTAAATAAAAGTAGCCTAGCAACAGCGGCGCGCTGCGGAGCGGGGGCGGCGGCGGCGGCGGCACTGTGGTGGCGCGGAGCGGAGACGACGCGGCGGCGCGGCGCGTTTTGAGCGTCCATTTGTAAATTGTTATTTAGCATTATTCATAGTGCAATAGAAGGGGGTATATTGATGTGTCCATAGACCATCCATATCTATTAGGACGCTTACTATACTACTATCACGTAGTATCACGTAAGTATATTACGTACACTATTCGTTCAATGATCTGACGAATTTTGATATGGTAAGAAATACATAGGTAGGTAGGTAGGTACCATCGAATTAGAAAGGGGTCTGGAAGGAGCATAGCACGGCGACTGAACGCAAGCGAGTGAAGCTAAAAGTTGGACGCCGGGGATACCCGCGCAACCTGCCGCACACCCGCAGCGACCTATAATTGACCGCATATTGGACTCATTTAGACGAATATTGACGGCTTCAAATGTGCGCTAGAACGTTCCTTCCAGATCCCTTTCTAATTCGATGGCAGAGCCTCCCGCGCCTCCACCGCGCCGCCGCCGCCGCCTCCGCCGCCGCCGCCGCCGTGCCGCCTCCGCACCGCACGCTGCTACTGAGTTACCGCACCGCACCATTAGTGAACCTGTAAGGCATTTTCGGCAGTGAGATTCACTAATGCAAAACAACACACTTTCGACTTTTCTCGACTTAACGTTCTCGCGCGCGACGAGACGACGCGTTCGTGCGTGCCGGTATCGTCGCCTCGACTAAACGCACGTATAATGCGCGGGACGGATCTCGGCGTGTCGTCGCCGCAGCGGGCGACCCGCCACGCGAATACATTACAAGTACGGTGCGGGTGCGAGGGAGAACACTGACGAACCGCTGCGGAGGCGACACGCCGAGATCCGTCCCGCGCATTATACGCTACGCAGTACTCTTCCTTCTGGGGCGGGGTTGGGGGGGTAATACCTATGTCAGCTGATGGGTACTTAACGCCACAGAGATATTATAGGCGCGCGCGCCGCCGCGCCTCCGCGCCGCCGCCGCGCCTCCGCGCCGCCGCCGCCGCGTTGCCTTCCCGAATCAGCTGTGCGAGAGTCAGAGTTCAATAACCCTTCAATAACGCATTCGATTTACGTGCCGTTGTTTCGCTATGAACTTGAAACTTTTACAATTATTATCTCAGTAATTGTTATAAATGGAAACATACTTTCTTAGCAAAAGGTGTTTAATATGTAAAAGAGAGTTTTTTAAAAATATTTAATAAATATAAAAAAATTACCCCCCTTTTTTATAAATTATATTATTATTTTAATATGATCTATTTCCGATACAGAACACCCCCTTTACGTTTCAACTATTAAAAAAAAAAGACCTTATATATAAAATTAATGTAAAATGTTTTATATGTGAAATAAAGGACATAACATAAAATAATAAAAAAGCAAAAAAAAAAAAACATACGAAAGTGGGATTCGAACCCCGAACCATCAACTCTTTAGGCTGATAGCGACAAACTACGCTAAATGTGACTTGAACGTGCAAAGCGAAATTAGCAGTCGCATGGTACATTATGTAGAATTCCCGAATGCTCAAGGTCGTTGGCGTTTGTCACGGCCTTAATAGTTACTTCGTGCGACAGGCTCGCGTCGCCGCGCGTGGCCGCCCGCCTCTTGCTTGACCAGTCTAGTCACCGCGCGACCGCCAGCGGCGCGCCGCCGCCGGCCGCGGGCCGCGCGTCACCGCGCGGCGCCGCGCGCGGCCGCTCGACGTTTTCAAGCGATATTGGTCTTTTTAAGTATGTAGATAAAGTTTGAAAATATTTCACACCGAAAGTGCGCGCCGCGCCGCTGCCGTCCCAGTGTGGATTGAGCCTTAGTGTACAACTTAGTGAACAGGATAATTACAGTAATGCACCCGTCGCCGCTGGGCCGAATGCCCTCCGGGCAGTTGTACGGCGGTTTTATGACGAACTTGGCTGTTATCCGGTGCGGCGACGCGGACGGGTCCCTGCTCTCCGGACTCTGCAGCCTGTTGCGCCACGCCTGCTCCGACGCGCCTCGGTCCAGTGTCCGTTGCCCGGTTCGGGGGTTCTGTTCGGGCTCCTCGTGGGAGGCCTCGTCGTGGGGCTTTCCTTCGTCTGAGTGTGGGTGCGCCGGCGCAGGTGGCTCGGCCTCAGCCTCCGAAGACGCCAGGGGCGCTGCGACAACACTCAGCAGCGCTATAACGATCCACGGGTGCCACATTGCACTCATCTGGAATTTAAATAGATTTATTATTTCCTCGTAAAACGGAAGTCTCGCGTAGGTACTGTGGGGCAACAGATTAATTTCTTCCGGTGTGTGTGATTCAACAGAATGATTTCTTACGGTGTGTGTGATTCAACAGAATTATGTCTTACGGTGTGTGTGATTCAACAGAGTTATTTCTTACTGTGTGTGTGATTCAACAGAATAATTTCTTACGGTGTGTGTGATTCAACATAGCGGTCGTCTTCTCTTCGGCTAGCGTGCCCAGCCCACTGCACTTGAGCTTAGCTATCCGGTGTCCAATATCGACTACTTATTCCCTGCATGGCTCGTTCAATTGCTCGCTGGGAAACTTTTAACCTTTGGACTACAGAAACCGTCAAGAGTCCACGTTTCACACCCTTATGCCATACATAACCGGGAGGACGTACTGGTCATATAAGTATATAGGTCTTTAAATTTTGCGGAAGGTCAGACCTCAGGACGAGTTTTAACTCCAATACTCGACGCTGGCAGTAATGAGGCCAAGTTATACAAAAAGAACAACTGACATTCACGTCGTACGTACCTACCTACTCATTCTTTAATTTCGAATGAATGTTTTATTCAAATTGTATTTGCTGCCTGTTCTCAATTGACAATGCAGACACCGAGGATATGAAGGGTTTCGAAATCCATCCCTTAAATTAATGTTCTCACATCTTCTGGCCAATTTTCTAGATGTATTTTATATATTATGTTATTCCGGGATACACACTGTCACTGCGCAAAGTTTCGTCAAAATTCGTTCAAAAACTGTTCTAACATGTTCAGTTTCCATTGAGTTTATGTCAGTTTCTTATTTTAAGTCGCCCTGGTAGATTTTTTTCGATTATATTCAATTGATGTAGGTACAGACTTTTTTGCATTTACGATTGTATTATATGTATAAATTAGCTTTTGCCCGCGGCTTCGCTCGCGGTAGACTCGGTTTAATAATTATAATGAACGATCGCTTCTCCTATATTCTCTTTCTCCTTCTCCCCTCTCTACCCGGCATTACCATTCGACAAATGTTCCGTTCATACTATACTTTCTTTGGTACAGCTCAGCCCTATTGCTATTTAGCATGATAGTATGTAGACGATAGTGAGCGTCAAGAACCTACTCTTTGCATTGGTGCAGACCGCATCAAAATCTGTTCAGTCTCTCCGGAATATATCTCAAATATACATACATACAGACAGACGTTCCCTTTTATAAGAAGAAGAGATAGAGATAGAGAAGAAGAGTAGAGATATTTACCACAACAGGAAGTCGAACTCAACCCTCGTGTTTACTTGGAGCTCCTCCACATTTTTATCTAACTAAACTTTTTAGTCGTAATCAATTACCTTCCAAAATAAATATAAAAATATTGAGGTGCGCGCACAAGTTGCCACCGAACACTGAAGCGTTGCCGTGAACGATTCAATTAAAAATGTTTACAACTTCATTTATGAACGCCAATAGCGACCGACTGTTTAGTCATCCGCCGACTGTTTAGTCATCCGCCACCCTAATTAACGCTGCACTTTCTGACCGCAGCGCCCCCACCTGCAGAGTTAGTGTCCATAGTATGTCAACGACTAAACAGTTGAGTTGGAGAAAAAACAGCCGCATCGTCGTGGCCAACTCGACTAAACTGTTTAGTTGGTGACAAAATCGTTTGTGTGCTTAGGCCCCTAGCCAGCAGTCGGTAACTGCGACCGCCCTTACCTAGGGCGGACAAAGTGACCGCTATCCGTCGCCAGCCAGCTGGTCACGGCGGCGGCGGCCGCGACGGCCCTATTGTAAACTATAGGACGGACAATGTGACGGCAGGCCTCGCGCGGAAGCCGCACAAAAAGACCGGTTGCAGTATGAAAGTATTCCGACTAATACCTTTTTCCTTCACAGATTCCAGATTCCAGCCCTTAGGCGACTGCTAACCAACCTGCTAACAATGTACACTGAGCTGAACGGAGCGAGCTCGATAATGATAGGATCCCAAACAAACAAATGCTTTGTTATTAGATCGACTAGAACTCGATAATGTGACATTTCTATTTCCCTCAGGCAGGCCAGGCCCAGTTGTTGTGATTAAATTCTCATTAGCGATATCGTTTTAATTAAGGTAAGCGTCCACAATCGACATGTCAGCAAAGTACGCATCGTACGCATAGCTTGTCTGAATACAAACGGACTTTACTAAGACTAAGATTAGATAGAAGAAACATAATGGCGTTAGTTTTAGTGACATATTTTGTGTGGCATGTATTGTGTTTTGAATTGTTAAACATTGGTTAATGTTATTAGAATTTTAATTTATTATTTTAATGAGCCCCCTCATTTTTTTAAAGACAAAACAGCAAGGAAGTATTCAGAAGCGTCGTGATCGGTGGTCGTGATGGATGACGTCACAAAAATCATCACGCAGGCAGTCGCGTCGGCCAGCGTCCGTATTCAGATTGCTGCAGTAGGTACAACATCCGTGATGAGTGGCTACATCTCCTACTTCTTGCTGCTTCCCTTCATTTCATGTCGGCTACACTGAACTGGACGGAAAAACGAACTATTTACATAGCCTTTTCGACCGACGACGTTTCGCTCAGTACGGTGGTACCGACCCGGCCGGGATAAACCCTACCACCTATAAAGTTAAGAAGGGAAGGGACCTACAGTTGAACGTGATATCCGAACCAGGGTATTTTTACTCCTAGTGTCATGCTGGTGAATATCGGAATGAAGAGTAGCGTTCTGCATATAGGTACTTCCTAGCATAGCAGATATTTTGATAAATATAAACACTGGTTAATGTCATGATTCCTACTTTATGAAATACGTATTTCTAAAAGAGTCCCTGGCTCTTCTCTGGCTGGCTGGCCTGGCTGCAGCGGGAGCACAAATGCGTCGATAAGCCTATATCGATCGATAAACATCTATTCGTCTTCTTCTATTCTACTTCGTCGAACGAAGCAAATAGATGTTTATCGATCGATATAGGCTTATCGACGCATTTGTGCTCCCGCTGCTGTAGGTCTACCGGCGTTCACTCACTCGCCCGTGTGAGTGCGAGAAATGTGGCGAGAACGCTTTATTGGCACCGGTGAAACAGGCGAGTGACGTCATTCTCGCACTCCCACATTTTACTCGCTAGAGCTGTCGATCTAGTCGATTATAGCCTTCTCTATATGTCCTTTCAAGACGACAAGGACGGAATACAGAAGGCTATGAGTCGACACGGAGTCGATCTATCAAACAATTGGCACCGGGGTTTTTGACGTTTCTTTGACAGATAAACTCCCCGATATTTGCCGCTAAACTCGCTAGCTAAGGATCAACTTTTTGGCGTTCACTTCATGAGAAAACTGACGAAAACATCGAAATAAATTTATTAACTGAACAAAAATATTATAAAAGTCTTTACAAATACATAATAAATACTGTAGAAAATATAGAAATTATAGGAAATAAAATTAAAGAAATGGCAGAAGGACCCGGCATCCAAGCCAATAATTATTAAAAAAAAAAAAATTACAGCGGTTCGTAAACAAACAAGCAAACACGACATTCGCTTCGCGATGTTTATTTTGTGGTTTCTTTCTTTCTACGAAACATTTACGTAAGCGGCGGGCGGTTGGCGCGGTCTTGGCTTGGACTCTTTTGCTGGAATCCGGCCGACATGCGTCGATGAGCTTACAGCAAGAACATCGGCGCGAACAAGAATCCACTCAAGGGAGCTGCGCTTCGCCACTTTACGAACCGGCCGACACCCACAAAAGAAAGCCGACGCTATATCACCCACTTCCAAGGTATGTACTTTGTCATCTGTGCGACAGAAGGTTGAAAAACTACAATAGCTTTGCATCAACCTCTACTTTCTATGCTGAATCAAATGTTGCTCTTAATTATTAATAACCAATTCTAGTGTACAGTACGCGGCGGTAAATAATGTGCATCATGCTTTGATGACTTTCTGGTTGTAAAGCATTGTCTCGGTCATACAGATACTTGCAGTGCGACAGAGACGACACTCTACAACCGCACTATCTAGTTTATCACCAAAGAACATTGCGCATTATTTTAAATTGTATTTGCTAGATAATGACTGCCCTTCCATTTTATGCAAGTGATACTTACCAACGCACGGAGGGTCATATATACGCTTCTCTCAAAATGAAGTATTCTTATCTCTGGTAAAAAAAGTAAACAAAACAATAATAAGAATAAAATATTTTTATTTACACATACAATTTACACAAAAACCTATTTAGGTAAACTAAAGAACTAATTGAGCATCTTAATAATAAACGCTGAGCACATGCTGGCATTGATGTTGTGGAAGGACTTGGTGCTTGCAACCAGCAGATGGTAGTGTGCTGCACCAAACCCGAGGATGTGCTCCGTTTATGTAGGGAGGGTGTTCATTGTCCCAAGTGAGCCACTGCTGGGGTTTGTTGAAAACGCCCTCGGTTGTCCTGCAAGTTAAAACAAAAAATATCTTTAAATTATATTGTTTTGATTAGCGTAGGTACTTAGATGTATTTGGATCACATTAGACCATTACATTGCTTGGACATTTAAAAACAGGAGCCAAGTGCGAGTTTAACTCGCGCACTGAGGGTTCCGTACTACCACACAAGATATATTTTGTTATACACGGTGTTAACTTTTTTCGCGACATTTCAATTTTAATACCGAATATTAAACCATTTCGTATACTGATTATTTTGTGGTACTAAAAAATAAAATCTAAAATAGTTTAAAAAAATTTGCATATTTTCTTCAAAATTTTACCTCAGCGACAATTTCTCTTTGGAATGGTGTAGCGAGCGCCGCCGCGCGCCGCGCGCCTGCGACCGTGCGTACCCAGCTGACTGACCACGTGTCGCGCGCTAGCTGTTGTATCGTGTCGATATGAATGTGATTTTTTTTATTTATTTGAAAAATTACTCAGCTTTCGATTTTTTTGGTAATGCAGTGTGATTCCTATTATGAAATACCATGTTTTTATACCAAATATAGAAATTGAAAATTTTAAAACCAAAGCTAAAAAAAAAATTACCCCCTTCTTCGGCATCAGTATGTGACCCAAAACAACCCCCTTTCGGGAATGTTGCCTATTTAAGTTAACACCGTGTATATTTACCAAAATAATTGTGGTGATATGTCCTATAAGGGTTCCGATTTTTCCTCCAAAAACCTTTTGTTTAGTATTGAAATGGGAATTAGTTTATATGGTTACTGAATGTTTTTATTTAGTCTGAATTCATCGTACACCTTTATTATTTCTGTTAATCCCATGAATCTGCTCCCGGACTTAATGTAGTGACTGCTGCAACAGCCTGTATGTATTATATAGCAATACTTACATTAAAACATTTTTTTTTACCTGCAGAAACTGCCGCAGAAGCTCCAACTGTTGCCGCCGAAACTCCTCCTGTGACACCAGGCACCACTCTCTGAGGGCCATGTCCTGCCGCCTGTCTTCAGCGTGTACCCGCTCGTACTCCTCAATAACCTCGCGCATAGGCGGGTTGATTTGCACGAAGCTCACGAGGGGGGCGGCCAGCAGGCGTACCTTAATGGAAAAAAATAATTTAATTAGGCATCTATCTTTTTTAACTTTAAGACATAATTTTGGATGATAAAGTATCAGGCAGATCTTTATGATTTATATTTATGATTTAACGTAAAACCATCTTAAGAAATGACAGATTGTAACAGTGAAAACAGTATGTAAATTAATAAAGTGGTTCTCGAGTTATAAGGATATTCATATTTTTTTATTTTTATGGATCCTGACACGGTTGGCTACATCACCTACAACATCCGTGATGTCAGCCCATAACACAGGGTGAACTAGGTGCCATGTCAGTGCTTCCCTTCATTTCATGTCGGCCACACTAAACTGGACGGAAAACACGAACTATTTACATAGCCGTTTCGACCGACGTTTCGTTCAGTGCGGTGGTACCAACCCGGCCGGGATAAACCCTACCACCTAGTAAGGTAAGAAGGGAAGGGACCTACAGTTTAATGTGGAATCCGAACCACGGTCAGCCTCCAACGGTCGAGCGGTCACCCATCCAAACACTGACCGCGCTCAGCGTTGCTTAATAACAGTTGACTAACCAACCGCGCCACTGAGCTACCGAGGCTGACGAATTTTCTTATCCCTTAGTCGACTTTTACGACATGCGACGGGGAGAGATGCAGTGGGGCTATTCTTTTTAAGTACCGACCCCACACGGTACATATATTATATAGACGTGCGTTGGCCAGTCGCAATTATAGCTCGGTACTTTATTGTGAAAAATTTTGCTTCTATGTTACCTACTTTACTTTTATTCAAGAGAGAGTAGTGTTGTTGAAAATAAAATTGATTAAAAAGAAATGTTTTCCTTGTTTTCTTCCCTAAAACACATTGGCTGCTTGCATACTAGACGATAGCGTCGCGGCAGCGGTGATATGACCGCGACGCGGCAGCAGGTTTCGAGCATATCGTCACGGTATTGCGTACATTTTTCCTGCCCTGCTGCCGTGACGTCACCGTCTAGATAGTGCATAAACAGTCGTTGGTTACATACATACAATGAAGTATGTAAACAATACTACAGTAAATAAATACCAATGTGATTTAAAATATGCTTACCGGTAGAGTGTTCACTATGACCTCGGAGTCCCCGAGTCCGAAGCCCTGTCCCAACACCGCCAGCATCCGCTCGTCCTATTGCTCCAGCAGAGCTACCGGTGCCGCCGGCCCACAGCCGTTCCGTGGGCCTGCCGCCTGGCTCTACCGGCCAAGTTTTTTAAGTGAACTTTATTGTCCGTCCAATACTGAAAAAACAGATGAACATATTTGTAAAATATTATATTAGTACGACCATTGTAATACGACTTATTAAGTTTGATGTTTGAAAGGAATTTGTGAATACATAAATATAACACACCTTGTGCTACTGTTGCCATGTTATGGCGCAGCCCCCCGATGCTTTGAGGCGCTCCGTTAGGCCCATCCAGAGGCGCGAGCATCGCATTCTCTCCCGACAGCCGGCCCCGCGCCAACTGCGGATTTTGTTCCATGAACTCCGCCATCACATCATATCTCTTTGCACCGCAGTTGGCCGGGAGCGGAGTGTGGATGAGGTGCCTGCACTTGGCTCATGTTGCGTTACTTACACTCAAGTACGGTACATTACTTATAAATATTTATTGAAGAAAAATTGGTAAATTCTTCTTCTTTTTTTTTTTTAATAAACATGACAGTTGATTGACTGACACTGGCACATGGTCTAGGTCGACATAGTCTATGCTAAGCACTCATTTGTATCAGTAAAAATGGTTAAAAGGTAATAATTGATAATTTTTTTGGCATAAATGTTCACGAACTTCCATAAATTATAAATACAACATATAAATAATTAGATAACATAAGATAATAATAAGTAATCGCAAGTAATCTAGACCGTCTTATCTATGGTAGGTCGACACTCACTTGAACGCCGGTACCGATACAAATGACGCTAAAAGTGAGAAGGAGTACGAGTAAACTCCCTCGCATATTTCAAGCGAGAAATGCCGGTAGGGCCCCTGGTCTCTTCAATAATGTTTCATTCTCTTTAAAGGTAAGCGTCCACATGTCCGCTTCTTACGCATCACACACAACGGATCAAACTGATTTTTAGAAGTACCTGCGTCCACTGTATCTGCTGTAGGTGATGTAGCCAACCGTGTCAGTTTCCGTAAAAAAAATGTCTATGCTACCACCCGTACCCCGTACGGAAGCCTATTACCTTCCTATTATTAAGCCAAAGCCGTCTGTCTGTCTCTCTGGCTGTAATAGGTAGCCGGTTGAAATGATCACAGAACATTGTGTTATTTTATTGCCGATATCCTAACAAATAATAACAATAAAAAAAAAGTAAAATACAATTTAATAATTTCCACAAGAGCGCCATCTACCGAATTATCCAAACAATGTGACAACGGTCACCCATAGATGGCGTGATACTGAGATAAGTGCTTAGTGCCACTCTAAAGTTAAATAAAACGTCGGTGTGCTAGTTCGACTCGTTCTTGGCCGTTTTTTTTTTTCATTATTTGTTTCCAATTGTTTATTATTTTTAGGATTCTGTTCCTTAAAAGACGAAGAAACCGAACCCATAGGATTGTTCTCGTGTCTGTGTGTCCGTCTTTCACAGCTTATTTTCTTCGAATGTACTGGACGAAAAAAGTTGAAATTTGAACATACAGGGTGTTGTAACGGCCACTACATTAAATTTAGGAAATTATTATTGGGATCAATAGTAACAAAAAAGTCAAATAATTTTTTTCCGAATTCCCTTTAAATAAAAAGTTAAGAGTTTTCATACAAACTAATTTATTTATTTAGTGTAAAAGGATCTAATGTTCCGCGCGAACGTGAGAATGAAAGGCGCGCGGTGAGTGATTGAGCAGGGACGAGTGCGCGGAGAGAAGAGATGTGCGGAGGCGGCGCAGTGTGAGTTTTTCGTCCCTAACCGTTCCCGCGCCAGCACCTTCCTCCCTCACGCATCATATTACACTAGACGAAAACATAAATCTCAAAAATTAATATCTCCAAAACTAAACACTCTAGGGAAAAACTTCATTTACTTTTTTTTCTCGGAAAAACATGAGGATTGCGCTGGCGAAATTAATGTACTGGCCGTTACAACACCCTGTATAGCGTTTGATTGATGACCCAATGACGGACGCATAGTGCCAATTTTCAGTGTAACTGGCACGAACGAACTACTGACATGGCACCAAGTTCACCAAGGTGTTATGGGCCGATATCACCACGGGTGTACACTAGTGATGTAGGAGGCAACCATGTCAGGTTCCATAAAAATCACGTATAATCTCATGCAAACGGAATGTTGTTAACAAGGTGAATGGACTGCATGCTTAACAAATTTCATGATGCTAGGTTTTAAATTTACAAAAATAAAATAAAAGTAATATTAAAGGCTTGATCTCAGAAAATTAATATAATAATTGGGAACCGCTGGTCTAGGCATCTGGGTGAAAATATGAAAAAGTTGTGGGACAGTACTTAGGAGCTTGACAAAGAAACAATGTTACTACTGTTTTAAATGTTTAATACATTAATTATTTACACAATACTGGCATTGAAATATTTCTTACACATTTATAACATTGTACTGATTAAGCAGGATACATTTGAATACAATTTACTCTTCATCGGCGTATGCTTGCCAAAATATACACTACATTTTAATAATTTCTACACACTTAAAACATATTTGTACACTTGATAAAACAATAAAATTGATATGAATAGGTAATTTAGATTATATTTTATCGAAAAAGTTAATATTGCAATATTTAAAATATATTTTAAATGTAACTGATATTGTGGTATACCTTTGTTGTGTCCAGCACCAAACAATAGGTTTAGGAGCCACAGTAAAATTTTACACAAATTTCCAGCAAGCAAAATGACAAAAACTTATTTTCTACAACTTTGGTGGGATTTCCTGGCTTGGCTTCACTGAATTCATAAGCGGCCAAACAGTTTTTCAGTCAGAGTTTAGTAGAGAAGAGGCGCGGCTCACCTCAAATTGTATGTATGTTATTATCAACTATGCATACATTTGTTAAGTTTTTGTTTTGAACAGATGAATACGCTAACAAATACCACATTTGAAAAACATTTTAATTAAATTCATTCAGTAGTAAAAGTCTTATACGTTTGTTATTATTATGATTTAGTGAAGGAACTGGTATATTCCAGATTGCCATCGATTATAGAAAGTCTCTACTAAAATGTCTCGTACATAGTTTCACAATTTCAATAGATAATTTTGAACATTGTTTCGTCAAAGTAACTACGGTATCAAAAATATAAATCGCTGCCACATAGGACAAAAAAGTCGCTGCCGCGCAGACTATTACATATATTTTTAAAATAGAGAAATCTTTTCAATTGTTTTGTAACCGTAAACTCTAAAATGACTTCTATTAATATAATAGATAGGTTCATAATTATTTACATGTGCAAACAAAAATATACAATGAGTTGAAATTGACAATAGTAATGATTAACAAGTAGGTAGTATAGGCGGGTTTCGTTACGCGTTATAGGATGAATGATATTGATAAAATAATAAAAACTTAGAATCAATTCATGAAAAAAGGTGTTCGTTTAGGCTTTTACTGCTGTTACACATTATCGTAATGTTTTCGGTTCGCGGTTTATGACTCAAAGCGATTTACATTCGTCGACGTTTCGTTCCTCGCGCCTGACGAAGATTGTAGACGTAGACCGGCAGTTGACATCTGACTGGACGACGTGTCTGATGTCCTCCAACTCGTCGCAGGACTCGCGGTCCTGACGATGTCCTCAGAGTCCCCATGTCGACGAATGTCAGTCGCTTTGAGTCATGTATCGCGTAACCGAAAACATTACAACAAAAAGAAAAAAAGGCCTTATGAGAAACAGTTTTGTAACATCTCACTAAAAAACCGAAAGGGGCGTTAACGAGCATGGTGCATGCAATTTTTTTTAGTTTTTTTAACCGGAAGAGAGGTTTTAATTTATGAAGACGTGTTACGAGTGTGTTTCGACACATTGTCAAGTCTATGTTGGTCTGTATGGACTGTCCTATCCTGACTTCTTCGATCCTTTTTCTATGAGACCGTTAAACTCAAAACAATTTATGACTTTTTAAATTCAACAACTCATTATATAATGCAAACTTAATATGGTTTATGGTAGACTTGGTAAAATAGCAGTATTACAAGCGTGGTATACAGTTGGCATGCACGCTCTGAACTGGAATCTATTATAATATAAGTACCGCCATAATAATTACAAAACATTTATGAAATCTACTACGAAGTGGCCATTAATACGATACACGGGTTTAACATTAATTATTTTATTAGATTTTACTATTTAGGTGGAAAGAACAGATTCGGTGGAATTTGAGGCCGATATTATGTAATTTATCGAAAATAATGAAACATTAAAGATTGCTTATTAAAATTAATTAATTAAATAAATATATATGTACATTAATGATTTTAAAATATAAATCTGTTAGCCGTATATTTCTCATCACCATCTCGGTTCACTTCCACGGTAATTGATAGACACATTTACTAAACCTTCGCAAATAATAAACGTAAAATAAATTAAGGTACACGACAACAATAATACTACACGCACATTCTAAAGCACAAAATAAAAACACTTAAAATATATTTACACAACATAAAGAACAACACAAACAAAATATTACATTCTTAAACATAAACTATGACTTTAATATTTGGCTTCGAAATAATTTAACTAATGGCGGTAACATAAATAAAGGCTTCAGCTGTAGTAACAGGCTATCTCTCGGCGGCGCCGTCGCCGCTCAACCAGTGCCGCAGCGCGAGCAGAGTGTACAGGTCGCGGGGCGCGGGTTGCGCTGGGGCTACGTCGGGGCGGCGCGCGCGGCGCGGCGGCTGCGAGTACGAGTGGTGGTGGCGGCGCGGGTTTCCGTGCGCGTACGGTCCCAGGTACAGCTCGGGGCGCGCCCAGTACTCCTGCACGTGACGGAACGGGTAGCCGGGCGGCGGCGCCGGCGCTGGGTACCGGGGGTACTCCAGCTGCGCGCCCTGCCCGAAGCTCGACGGCTTCGGGTAAGCGACGTGCGAGGCGACGCGGTCCGCGTAAACGGAGGGCGGAGGAGGAGGCGGCGGCGGGTAGAGGCGCGCGTAGGGGTCGGGGTGCAACGGAGGCGCGGGCGCCACCTCGCGGTCGGCGGGCCGCTGCCGGCGGCGGTGCTGCAGCTTGGTGCGCGTCCCGAGCGGCCCCTCCTCCTCCGAGTGCTTCTTCTGTTCGTTCTTGAATGAGTCGTCGGTGGTCACTTCAGCGTAGCGACTTATGATCTTGACCGCTTCCCCGATGTCCGAGTAATCTATTTCTGGGTGCAGTTTCGTCGGCTTCTCGTTCTCCTTGAGATTGTGAGTGGACTGTGTCGTCGTTATCACTGCTGGAACCTGGGCCGTTTGGGTAGCGGTCGTTTCGCCGGTTTTAGATGCGGAGGTGTCTGCTGCATCAGACGGATGTTCGGCAACGCCGTCGTCTGGTTTTGTGATGTTGCTTATATCAGGTGCGTGAACCGCTTTCGTGTTGCTCGCTGATGTGTTAGTTTTTTTGTTATCGGCAGATTCTTGCACGTAATTGATTTGTGTTTGATTCGCCAACATATATGTGTCCTCACTGACGTTTCCGAAGACGATTTCCTTCTGTCCTTGGTCCTGGTCGGATTCCGGGGCTGTGTCATTTTCTTTGCTGTTGTCACGTTTCAGTTTGTCTACTGTCGTCGTATGGTAATCGTCGAGAACGACGTGCGTCTGTGGTTTGCGAAGGTCATTGCCGTTGGTAAGTCTGTCCAATTCCAATTTCAACTTTTCTAATTCTGCTTCGAGTTCCGCATCTTGCGATTCGGGTTTCCTGTTTCCGTTCTTCTTGTTCGGTGATAATCGAGAAGGCAGGTTCTGGAACAGATGATAATGTTATTAGAACTTTGACAATTTTATTTATTTGTTGACCTTTACGAGTATTAATATAAGGAACAGGACGGTCATTAGGTATACTCGTATTAGCAATTAGTAGTAAAACGAACATATAATATAAACAGATGTGTTTTTATGGTAATCTGATGATGTTAAGTGACTGATTTAAACTTCGAGGTAGCTAGTGCGCAAATCTGGTCTGTATCTAGGCGTATTAAGTTCCACGAGAAGAAGCCATTTATCGGCGATTTGTAAAACAAAATAGGTTAAATGGGCAAGTCGAGACTTCACTTCACTTGCCCCTTACTAGGTGGTAGGCTCAAATTGTAGCCGACTGGGTTGGTACCACCGCACTGGATGTAAGATGGCCGCATAGCAGCCTCGGTTGTGTTCTCCTCTAGTCCAGTATAGCCAGCAATCCAGGGAAGTCTCCGGTATGGCACCTACCTTCTCGGAGGTGATATTGGCTATTTGGAGCATGTGCTTTGGCCGCTGTGACTGAGCCATTCATACCGGATTAGATAAAAAAAGGTAAGAGAAGGAGGAGGATGTGTTACCTGCGAAGCGGCTGCTGCTATAGGTAGACCCAGCGGCAAATTGAGCTGTAGCGGCCCCTCGGCGGCGTCGACGGAGGACGCGGAGCCCTGGTCGTCGTAGTCGTACTGGACGCCGCCGCCGTCCACGCGGCTGTTGAGCTGCTCCAGGATGTACTTCTCGTGCGCGTCCTTGCCCAACGTCACCACCTGCTGACACAATTCCAGTTCACTTATTCATCCTAATAAATAAAGTAAAGTTTCTACTGCGTACGTCAATATATGAATATCCTAATAACTCTAGAACAACTTTATCGATTTACAAACGGTTTTCACTGTTACATTCTGTCACTTCTCAAGATGGTTTTAAGCTATTAAACATAACGCTACGTCATCGACGACCTGAACTGTGACCAAAAAGTCCTAAGAGGGGCCACAGCACACGCTTCGACCAGCCAATATCACCTCCTAGAAGGTAGGTGCTATACCGGAGACTTCCCTTTGGATTGTTGGCTATAGTGGACTAGAGGAGAACACAGCCGAGGCTGCTATGCGGCCATCTTACATCCAGTAGGTGCATCGGCGGAAAGCAGGTGATATCGCTTAAGGCCGGGGAGTAGTGGAAGAAAATTGGAGAGGCGTATCTCCAGCAGTGGACGCATACGCGCTGACTGACTGACTATTTACACTAGCGTTAAGTGCAGAGACAGTTGGCTGACTTCCAAAATAATTCGTGGAAAGTGTAATCCCAATTTCTAAGTGGATGCAAATCCGATTGATATTGCGTAATCGTTTATATTGTTTCCCACGAAATTGTGACTTGCGTTTGCAAACGTTAGGACGTCGTTGTTCCTTCGAGTCCGGGTTTCGAAAATGTGCGAAAGGAGTTAGTGTACAACTTAGTGAACAGGTTAATTACAGTAATGCATCCGTCGCCGCTGAGCCGCTTGCCCTCCGGGCAGTTGTGCGGCGTGATAAAGACGGACTTGGCTGTGATGCGGCGCGGGGGCGCGGCGGGGTCCCTGCTCTCCGGACTCTGCAGCCAGTTGCGCCACGCCTGCTCAGACGCGCCTCGGTCCAGTGTTCGTTGCCCGGTTCGGGGGCTCTGTTCGGGCTCCTCTTGGGAGGCCTCGTCGTGGGGCTTTCCTTCGTCTGAGTGTGGGTGCGCCACCGCAGGTGGCTCGGCCTCAGCCTCCGCCGACGCCAGGGGCGCTGCGATGACACTCAGCAGCGCTATAGCGATCCACGGGTGCCACATTGCACTCATCTGAAATGTAAATAGATGTATTATTTCATCGTAAAACGGAGGTCTCGCGTAGCTATTGTGGGGCAACAGATTTATTTCTTACGGTGTGTGTGATTCAACAGAGTTATTTCTTAAGGTGTGTGCGATTCAACACAGAGTTATTTCTTACGGTGTGTGTGATTCAACATAGGTATTTCTTAAGGTGTGTGCGATTCAACAAGAGTTATTTCTTACGGTGGTGTGTGTGATTCCACAGTTATTTCTTACGGTGTGTGTGATGCGGGTGTGGATGCGGATTTCATCTGCACGCAAGCGGAGATGTCCGCTCGCCCGCTTTACTTTAAAAATCTACGACTGCGGACAAAATCCATACCCGCACCCCCATCCGCGTAAAACAAAACGCGCGTAGACTGGCATTTCGCCGCCAAGTAAACGCTTTCTTAGTTCGTTAACGCCAACCGAGGCGTTGTGATTTTTAGGGTTCCGTATCCATACGGAAACTTATTACTAAGCCTACAAAGTTTGTCCGTCCGTCTATCTGTATATCCCTCCGTCCGTCCGTCGTAATAAGTAGATAGCCGGTTGAAATCTTTACAGTGCTAACAATCAGTTATGTTTACGCTACTCAATGATAGATGGCGCGACAGGCAGTTTGGTATTGCAGATACAAAAGATAGACGGATATGATATTTTCACAGGTAAGTTATAGCGGTTCTACGGAACCTTTTGTGCGTGAGTAAAACCCGCGCTTGAGCGATTTTTTTTCTGGTATTAACTCTGTTCGGCGAATAGAGTATAACTGCTTCTGCTTGCAATAAGGTACCTACAGAGAGCCTGCACTGCAAGCAAACGCTTGGGTGGTAGGCACAGAGCATCAAATACCTACCGCCTTTCATGCTCTGTGGTGGTAGGTAATAGGTATGAACCACAGAGCAGCGATCGGAGCGCGCGCGTCATTTGTTTCCTCCAAAGTATGACCAGCACATTTCCGTAAACAGAAAAAAAACAATATTGACACACATATGCTAAGGTGTGACTTTTTTTTATGGAAACTGATACGGTTGGCTATACAACACCTACAACATCCGTGATGTCAGTCCATGACACCTTGGTAAACTAGGTGCCATATCAGTGCTTCCCCTAGGGCGTGCCGGCTACACTGAACTGGACGGTAAACACGAACTATTTAAATAGCCGTTTCAACCACCGAGCATACAGACTCCACCAAGCATACAGTATCCTCCTTGGTTTCAACCGACCTTTCATTCAGTACGGTGGTACCAACCCGGGCGGGTTAAACCCTACCACCTAGTAAGGTAAGACGGGAAGGGATCTACAGTTTTACGTGGAATCCGAACCACGGTCAGCCTCCAACGGTCGAGCGGTTACCCATCAATGCACTGACCGCGCCCAGATGTGCTTATGATCCGACCGACAGTCGACCGACCACACCACTGAGCTACCGAGGCTGACATATACAGGGTGTTTGATGACAATAGGTCATACATAAGGCAAACTATCTCAAAGGCTCAGGAGTACATGGTTTGCTTTATGTATGACATATGGTCATCAAACACCCTGTATATATTTTACTATTTATATTTATTTTATAGCAATATTTATTAACGCGTGTAAAAATAATGTTATTTGCAAGCTATTTGATATTTTATTTATTTTATTTTTTTATTTTTTTTTTATTAAGGAAACACACAGTTATACAACATACATATAGGTAAATGGGTACATACAATTTAACATTAACCAATAAAGTTTCCACATAAATTATATAACTTACAATAGCTAACACTGATGATAACTTACAATATATATATATCTTAAAAAATAACAAAATACGAAAAAGAGTATAGAAGTTTAAAAGTTAGAGAAAAATATATTTTTTTTTTTAAATCTATTTGTTTTTTTTTATAATTTTTTATTTTTTTTTATGAAAATAATGTGTAGTATTAGTATATACATAACATAATACATACCTATGAGTAGGTACCACGTAGGTACTCCACAAATATTGACAAGTTGACCACTGCTGTGACTGCCTGCATAGATAACAGAAAGGTAGGTAGGTAGGTACCTACCTACTTTCTAATTACTATAATGGCCGTCGCTACGTTTAGTAGGAGCTGTCAACCAGTTTGGTGGATGAGTCGATTGGTAGGTGCCTATTTCATTTCTATACCTTGTATCGACCTACATTGGAACAGTCGGCTTTGAAAGTGGCGATATCACCACTCTTTAACACTCACTATCTTTCAGTAATAAATTAAATCGAAATATAAAATATTTTACGATTATAATCCGTAAATCAAAGAATTAAATCCATAGATATAACAAAGCGCTCAATAGTTTGTCACCGATTAGACATGACGGTGTGTGTCGTGTGATACTTTGTGTACAGTAGTAATAAAAAATCGCATCAACGACTGCCTCATGTAACAAAATGCTAACGCTCTGCATTCGCGCATCGGCGCGTTCAAATTCAAATTCAAAATTATTTATTTTTCAATTCCCTTATTAATAACATATACAATCTTTATACAATATACGTGTTGTGAATTGAAAAAAAAAGGTGTAGACGCAGCATGTGGCACTGGCATTTCAGTGCAGCTGATTTTAAGCCTAACCTTGTAGGTGCCTAACTAAAAACCCAAAAGTGACAATAATGTAAGTGAAAGGTAGGTAGAAAAGAAAGAAAGGATAGGCGATGTGTTAAAAATATGAATGAATAGTGTTGATTATTGCTGTTGTGTGAAGGTAGTAGGTGTTCCGTTCCGTTCCGTGAAACGACCTCTCAACACGCGCATGCGTGGCGCTGCGACTGATGCATGGTATGGTAAGTAAGTAGCCGCATGCGGCCCTTTCATTGGTGACATTGTCTGTAAGTGCGCCATGTATCCATTTAAATATTTGCCGTATCGAACGTCGTACGACGCAACCTGTGCTAGACGTCGGTACAAGTGTGCGTGCACACACACGCAGTATTGTGATACGTGACACAATCCCTACGACGATAATATCGCGCGCTCGCCCCCACCCGGCCACAGATGACAAGAACGAGCGAGAAAGACGTCATGCGGCGCGTTTGCCGTCTTTCCGCCCACTCCCATCACCAGCAGGCAAGCGAGAACGAGAACGCGATACCACCGGACCGTCACACGATCCTATCCGTGACAGCATGGCTTCTTAACACGCCGTAACATGCTCAGGCGAAACAAACAACAACGTTTGTCACTGTCACTCTTTATAACAGCAACCGGGCATGCTGCACACACGCGTCACCGACTCGATACAGACATGCGTGCGTTCAACACGCCCCGCACACGCCGTATGAAGCGGCTGTCCGTGAAATCTGCATTATATGCGGTTCTCGTCGAGAACATATTTGTTCGGGAGTGATGTATGGGATGGGCCAATCTAGATGTTTGCCGTACTTAAATTAAACGGTACACCTTATGTTGTATTATTATTATACCTGCAAGTACGTACAGTATACCCGGCAGTAAGTAATTAACATCGAGCTTTAGAAAGAGACAATCCGTTTCCACAGAGACGTGCGACAGAGACGACGCTCTACAACCGACGGACACAACCGATACACTACGTGCATACCCAATCTAGTTATTTCTTTTGTACTGAGAAGACCTTAATTAAAAATGTGTACCTAATAAATAACTATCGATATGGGCTATTATTTGACCTCCTGTAACATCAGCCCCCCTAGATTACACGTATATAGTTAGTTAGAGTAACAAACCACCGACTACTGGAGCCTACAGACAGACCAAACATCAGCGCGCCTCCCGCTTATGTAATTTTATGCGCTGGAAACGCATCAATGACTGGCAACGGCCTATTTTATTAATCCTCGACGCAAAAAGAGGGGTGTTATAAGTTTAACGTGTATGTGTATGTGTGTACAGTACACAGTACTTCATTATTATTTATTATATAGTGACATTATTAGGTTTTTTATAAGTAGCTATCTATCTATATAATAATAAAATAAAAAATTTATTAGTTTAAATACGTCCACAAACCCCAGTACAACACGAGAAGTTTTACGTGTATGGGTGTGTCTGTCTGTTACATCGTATCTTCCAAACGGATGAAACGTTTTGGATGGTTTTTTTAGTAGAAAGCTGGTTTAATCGGGATGGTTCTTAGCTATGTATGTAATCATAATCAAGTTATCTTTTATTACTTAATTACTTGATAACTTATCAAGTAATTAAGTAATAAAAAAAAATATTATCTTAAAAAGTGGACCGATTAAAATGCGGTTTTTTTAAAAGCTTGAAATAGTAGTTAAATCACAAATTTAAAAAACCCGCGACCCTTAAATAGTAAAAAATAATTACCATTTACTTACTTACAGGAGTCGGGGGACCGCGTAAATAAAATATAAACTCAGAGCTGCGCGGGTATTTACTTAGCGATCACCCGACTCCTTTAAGTAAGTAAACTGAAATTATTTTTTACTTTTTAAGGGTCGGGGTTTTTTTAAATTAGTAGGTAATTTAATACTATAGGGCGGACAATGCGACGGCAGACCTCGCGCGGAAGCCGCGCAAAAAGGCCGGTTGCGGTATGAAAGTATTCCGCCTTTTTTAGGGTTCCGTATCCGTCGTACGGGACCCTATTATTAAGCCTACGCCGTCTGTTTGTCTGTATGTGTTATTATGGCGGATATACAACAAATAATAAAAATAAGAAAACTTAAAAAAATCACGGGGTCCACATAGAATAAATTAAAATCTACCGAAAAGATTATGAAGCATTTTAACTAATACATAGATGACTTGAGTGGCGCTGACCATGACATGGCGATACGGAACCCTCGGTGCGCGAGTTCGACTTGCAGTTGGCCGGTTTTTTCCTTCGCAGATTCCAGATTCCAGCCCTTAGGCGACTGGTAACAGTGTACGCTGAGCGAAGAACGAAGGGGGCTCGATAATGATAGGATCCCAAACAAACAAGAGCTTTGTTATTTATTAGATCGTCTAAAACTCGATAATGTGATGTTTCTACTTCCCTCAGGCAGGCCAGGCCCGCTTGTTGTGATTATATTCTCTTTAGCGATATCGTTTTACCGAATTAAAATAAGCGTCCACAATCCACATGTCAGCAACGTACGCATCGTACGCATCGCAACTAACGGATTTAGTATTATTTAAATGGTTTGCCATAGAAATGCGTTCACTCAGCTGCACCGGCAATGCCGACGACACGCGACGGGGCGTGCCGATGAAAGTGACAAATGAAAAATAATTTATTTAGGAAATGTCTACGCCTATTATACAAATAACCATGTGTCTGCCTGCTCTAATCTCTCTTGCAGGGAGACTTACTTCATTAAAATACCATGCAATTAATTTATGGCGATCATATGAACTATATTAAGTTTCATATGACTAAGACTAAGATTAGATAGATAGAAGTAACTTATTGGTGTTAGTTTTTAGTGACATATTTTGTGTGGCATGTATTGTGTTTTTAATTGTTATGTTAAACATTGATAATTTTATTCCAATTTTAAATTATTATTTTAATGAGCCCTCATTTTTGTTAAGACAAAATAGCAGCTACATAGTCTCCAGAAGCGTCGTCATCGATGACGTCACGAAAATCATCATGCAAATTGCGGTCGCGTCGGCCAGCGTCCGCATTCAGATTGCTGTGGATACAGTGGTCGCAGGTACTTCTAAAAATCCGTTTTATCCGATGTGTGCGATGCTTACGACGCGGACATGCGGACGCTTACCTTTAAAAATAATTAAACATTATTGAAGAGACCTCAACTTGTTAGCAGGTGAATCGAGAGGTGAATAGTACAGTGAGTCAGTCAGTCAGCGTGTAAGCGTCCACTGCTGGACATACGCCTCTCCGATTTTCCTCCAGTCCTCCCGGCCTTCAGCGGTACGGAACCACTGCTTTCCGCCGACGTGCTTGATGTCGTCGTCCCATCTGGCGGGTGGTCTTCCCACACTCCGTTTTCCTGTCCACGGCCGCCATTGTAGGACACGGTTACTCCAACGGTCGTCGTCTCTTCGGCTGACGTGCCCAGCCCATTGCCACTAGAGCTTAGCCACCCGGTATCCAATATCGACTACTTTGGTGCGTCGGCGGATTGCCTCGTTACGCACCATATCACGTAGCGTTATTCCCAGCATGGCTCGCTCCATTGCTCGCTAAGCAACTTTCAACCTTTGGACAACACCGACCGTCAGCGTCCACGTTTCACACCCGTACGTGATACAACATAACATAACCGGGTGAATAGTACACAAAGACGAAATTACCAATAGTATATGTATATCTGTGTCACACTCTTTTTAACCGACTTCAAAAAAGGAGGAGGTTCTCAATACGTCGGAATCTTTTTTATGTATGTTCAGCGATAATTCTTTACAACTTTACAACATGGACCGAATTCGATGATATTTTTTTTATTACAAAGGAGAAACCTTAGGTAATCCCATATACTATATTTGCTCAAAGTTCTGATGATAGAATCCATGAGATGCATAATATGCATGTGCATGAGACCAACCACCTTTCACGTTGGCAAGGTCCTTACACCGAGTCATGCAGCAGGTGTTCCTTCGTGCCTTAATTTCTGCTTGGCAGTTTAATTATCTTGTCCGAATACTTTGCGAAATGTGGTGGTCGGTGTTGTGCTGTAATTTACCGGACTTCCTGCAGAATAATACCGATTACTCTGCTTACCCCGATTGTCGGGATACAGCGTGTAGTACAGCGTACAGTCTTGTAGAGTAGATCGGATCACTGCCAAGACTGTTTATGTTTTACATACATACATACATAGTATCATGCACGCCTGTTTCCCAGTAGGACAGGCAGAAACAACGGATCTCCACACGTGCCACGATCCTGCCTGACGCACCTCTGCCGCCTCGTCCACTCTCATAATGTTCTTCATACAATAGGTATGTTCGTCAGTTACGGGTGAAGGTGATACGCACCCTGTTTGAACACATGCACTGTTTGTGTTGTGTATTATGGAAAATAGATAAAAAAATAATTTGCTCGTACCAAAACCCAAAATTTCACATTACATAGTACCTACTTTCAGTCTCAATGCCAAGTTTTTATTAAAAATATCTTGTCGGAAAAAAAAGCTCGCTCGAACGAACATTTCGCTCGACGAAAACGAATCTGAACGAAACAATTTCGGAATAGAAAGTAAATTCCAATACATTTAATCTAACATCTTAACATAGTATGTTAGAGGTATGAGAGGTATGTAGCGCATGACCAGATGTCATGCCGTGGTGGTGTCGAGAGAAGCATGCAGGTCATTTTGTTACAAAGAATTTAAAAGTACAGACGGGGCATCAGATCACACACACAATACATGAACACCCTCACTCTTCACGTAGTTGTATTAATATAATTAATAATCTTTACTTAATAATAATTATTATGTATAGGTTTAGATAATATGTCTATGCTACCATCAGTTTATTTTTAGGGTTCCGTATACGGTACAGGACCCTATTACTAAGCCTACGCCGTCTGCCTGTCTGTCTGAGGGCTGTATGTATCTCTTGAACCGTAATAGGTAGCCCGTTGAAATTTTCACAGAATATGTGTTATTTATTATGGCCCAAAAAATAAAACACAAACCACAAACAATAATAAAAATAAGAAAAAGTAAAAAATTCACAGGGGTTCCCATAGAAGAAACTAAAAAGTGTATAACAATAACCACAAATAATAAAAATAAGAAAAAGTAAAAAAATCACAGGGGTTCCCATAGAACAAACTAAAACGTGTACCAAATGTTAACAAGAAAAATGGAGTGCATGCTGACCAAATGTTGTTAACAAGATGAATGGGATGGAGTGCATGCTGACCAAATGTTAACAAGAAAAATGGAGGGCATGCTGACCAAATGTTAACAAGAAAAATGGAGTGCATGCTGACCAAATGTTAGCAAGAAAAATGGAGGGCATGCTGACCAAATGTTAACAAGAAAAATGGAGTGCATGCTGACCATATTTTGTTAACAAGATGAATGGGATGGAGTGCATGCTGACCAAATGTTAATAAGAAAAATGGAGGGCATGCTGACCAAATGTTAACAAGAAAAATGGAGTGCATGCTGACCAAATGTTAGCAAGAAAAATGGAGGGCATGCTGACCAAATGTTAACAAGAAAAATGGAGTGCATGCTGACCATATGTTGTTAACAAGATGAATGGGATGGAGTGCATGCTGACCAAATGTTAATAAGAAAAATGGAGGGCATGCTGACCAAATGTTAACAAGAAAAATGGAGTGCATGCTGACCAAATGTTGTTAACACGATGAACGGAGTGCATGCTGACCAAATGTTAACAAGGAAAATGGAGGGCATGCTGACCAAATGTTAACAAGAAAAATGGAGTGCATGCTGACCATATGTTGTTAACAAGATGAATGGGATGGAGTGCATGCTGACCAAATGTTAACAAGAAAAATGGAGGGCATGCTGACCAAATGTTAACAAGAAAAATGGAGTGCATGCTGACCAAATGTTGTTAACAAGGTGAACGGAGTGCATGCTGACCAAATGTTAACAAGAAAAATGGAGTGCATGCTGACCATATGTTGTTAACAAGGTGAACGGAGTGCATGCTGACCAAATGTTAACAAGAATAAAACCGACTTCCTAAAAAAAGTAAAACTAAAAAACTATTTAAAATAAAAATATAAAAACCGCCTTCAAAAATATATGAAATAAAAACCTAAAAAAAAAAAGAACCCTAGAGTTGAAGGCGGTGCTAAAAAGGCTACACAAATCACAAAGGATATTATCATCCACTCATGTTTTCTTTCATGCATCATTTTTGCTTGCTTTAGCACCGCCTTCAACTCTAGGGTTCTTTTTTTTTTTAGGTTTTTATTTCATATATTTTTGAAGGCGGTTTTTATATTTTTATTTTAAATAGTTTTTTAGTTTTACTTTTTTTAGGAAGTCGGTTTTATGTTTTTTAAAACTTTTTTTTTATTTCACAGTTTTTTTTAGTAATTTTTTGCTATTAATGTACTCGGCGGAATCGCTCGGCCTTCGGCCTCGCGATTCCGCCTCGCTTTCCAATCCGATCTTGACCCAATTAAAATAGGACCACGTCAGCTTCGATAGCTCAGTGGTGCAGACAGTCAACTGTCGCTATTGAATGTTAAGCAACGCTGGGTGCGGTCAGTACTTGGATGGGTGACCGCTGACCGTTGGAGGCTGACCGAGGTTCGGATTCCTCGTAAAACTGTAAGTCCCTTCCCTCCTAATCTTACTTGGTGGTAGGCTTTAACCTGCCCGGGTTGGTACCACCGCACTGAATTAAACGTCGGTCGAAACGGCTATGTAAATAGTTTGTGTTTTCCGACCAGTTCAGTGTAGTCAGCACGATCAAAGGGGGAAGCACTGACATGGCACTTAGTTTACCCGGTGTTATGGGCTGACATCACGGACGTTGTAGGTGATGTTGCAGAACTTAGTAGAATGGACAGACATAAACGTGTTACGGAACCCTACTTTTATTATAAAATAACCGTCGGAGGACCTTGGTTGAAAATTGTAAAATTTAGTAGAAAAGACAGACATTCATTTGTTACGGAACCCTACATTCATTTTGCAGAACTTAGTAGAATGGACAGACATAAACGTGTTACCGAACCCTACTGAACAGTTGCACTCCGGGAGTGCCGGCAGATCCCGTGCCACTCTAACTTAACCCTTAATGCAATGACTTAAGGTTTCATTTTAAAAATGACGCTGACGCGATGTCGCGAATTATACATTTTTTACCCACCTAAAAAGTGCCAAGCGCCGCTAAAGAAGTTTTCACTTCAACAACCTCAGGGTTATCCCCTTTCAAATAAAAAAAAAAAAGAATTTTCAAAATCGGCCCACAATTGACGGAGTAATCGCGTAACAAAGATCCAAAAAAAGAAAACATACCGTCGAATTGAGAATCTCTTAGGTCTAAAGTAAATTGCTCGTGAAGACAAATGCAACGAGCCCAAACACGATGGGTTTATCATGTGTAGTTTAGGAGTTCCTATGGCCACCTTCTGTCTCCATCATCAGACCAGCTCGATGGTACTCGTACCCAAAGAGTTTGAATTACGTCGCCGACGTAATACAAACTCTTTGCTCGTACCATAATAAATTAAGCGCACCTGGCCGGTCGGAAAAGATAAAAAATTTCAAATTTAGAATATTCATGAAACAAGGGTCCGAATATGTATCACTAGTAAATATCGATTCATGTATTTCAACAGGACAGAGAAAATTTCAAAATATTAGGTATTTAATACTTTTTAGTTCTTTTTTTTTTGTTTTTTTGAAATCGGTTTAATATTTTTTAAAACAGTTTTTATTTCATTCTTTTTAGTAATATTACATAAAAAAGAATAATCGAAATCGAATAATCGAAATCGATTGAAGTGGTACAGAATTATTCGCCATATGTGTCAGACTGCAAATTGCTGAATAAGTCCACATCACAAAAGTTTTGCTGAAGGTAACCACACACCATACTAATTTATCAAACTGAAAATTGCCGAATACGACCACATCACAAGTTTTGCTGAAGGTAACCACACACTATAGTATTATGCTGATTTTTCGAAAACCACTGAACCAATTTCGATAAAATTGAAATGGGACCACCTCGGAAGTATGACCTAACTAACAAAAAAAGAATTTTCTAAATCGGCCCTCAATTGACGGAGAAATCGCGTAACAAACATACAAAAAAATAAAAAAAAAAAATAAAAAAAAAATAAAAAAAAAAAAAACATACAGACGAATTGAGAACCTCCTCCTTTTTTGGAAGTCGGTTAAAAATGGAGTGCATGCTGACCATATGTTGTTAACAAGGTGAACGGAGTGCATGCTGACCAAATGTTGTTACAAGGTGAATGAATGTATGCAATGACTTGTCTGTGGTATGGATTGCTCCAAATACGGGGCGACCTTGAGCCCTTCGTCTTCTGTCGGGGAAAGTGAAAGCAGATATGGCAATCAGACGCGTGCGGTGTCAGGTGCGGTGCCGCCTTATCATTACTGTCATTACGTTCAAACTAAATTATGGACTTCTACCTGACCGTCTGCTGAATGCTCAAAGTGGTATCATGCATTTTCTCTTTGCACAAGTGCCTTCTATGAACAGTAGATTGCTTTTCTAACTACACAATTATTAGGGTTCCGTATCCGGTGCGCGGGCCCTATTACTAAGCCTACGCCGTCTGTCTGTCTGTCTGTCTGTCAGTCTGTCCGAGGGCTGTATCTCTTGAACCGTAATAGGTAGCCCGTTGAAATTTTCACAGAATACCTATGTGTTACTATGGCGGATATAATAACAAATAAGAAAAATAAGAAAAAGCAAAAATTCACGGTGGTTCCCAAAGAAGATACTAAAAAGTGTATGCGCGCGCGCCATCTACCGAAAAGAGTATGAAGTGAAGGGAAGCACTGACATGGCACCTAGTTCACCCTGTGTTATGGGCTGACATCACGGATGTTGTAGGTGATGTAGCCAACCGTGTCAGGTTACATAAAAAAAAAAAAAAAAAAAAGTATTCTAACTAATAAAATTATGAATTTTAACTAATATGAAGCATTTCATAAACACGCCATAGATGGCGTGAGTGGCGCTGACCATGACATGGCGATACGGAACCCCGCGGTGCGCGAGTTCGACTCGCACTTGGCCGGTTTTTATTTATAACTAGCATTTAATCCAATCGAATACTTTCATACGAAATATCCCTTTAAAAGATTTTTTATGTAATCCGGTATTGGTGGCTGAGTCGGAGGTACCAAAGCGCATGCTCCGACCAGCCAATATCACCTTCGAGAAGGTAGGTGTCATACCGGATACCTCCCTGGATTGCTGGCTATAATGGAATAGAGGAGAACAACACAACCGAGCCTGATATGCGGCCATCTTACATCCAGTACTGTGCTACTAACCCAGTCGGCTACAATTTGAGCCTACCACCTAGTAAGGCGCAAGGGAAGGGACCTACAGACACCGAGACTCTTGGGAGATTAGTGGGCTCGCGGAGCCGTTTACACGAGCGAGTTTACCGTAAGTTACTCTCTGACTAAAACTTGCGCGATTTTCTAGCTGGAGATCGTGCCGGAACCAGCCTATGTGTTCCCGGCAGCAAATAATGCGTGTCGGGCTTTAGAAAGAGACAATCCGGTTGTAGAGCGCGTCGTCCCTGTCGCACAGAGACGTGCGAGTTCTTGCGACAGGGACGACGCTCTACAATCGAACCTAATACCGATAGATAGGAACATAGGGTGATGGACTGATATAATAATAATTGGTAGATGATGTAGGCAATTAGGTATGTAAGGTTACATAAAATTAAGTACCTGGGCGACCGAGCTTCGCTCGGCGTCTGTACCTATCTAGATAAACTTAAAAAAAACTAAAACCCGACTACTGAAAAATCACGCTCTAAAAAGTATGAAACAAGAAAATGTTCTCATCTGAAATTGTTATGTACAAACTATTCAATATTTTATCGTCTATTAAATAAACAACTTACACGTAATATATTTTAATGTATTTAATAAATATTCATAGTGTTGTTCAGAGGATAGCCATGGTCGTATGCCACTTTGCCCTATAGGGTAGGTGGCATACGACCACGGCTATCCTCTGAACAACACTATGAATATTTATTAAATACATTAAAATATATTACGTGTAAGTTGTTTATTTAATAGACGATAAAATATTGAATAGTTTGTACATAACAATTTCAGATGAGAACATTTTCTTGTTTCATACTTTTTAGAGCGTGATTTTTCAGTAGTCGGGTTTTAGTTTTTGAACTTATTTTTTATTTTAATTATTTTGGGGATATAACTTCGTGATAAAGTATTTGCAGAGCCGTTTTACATGTTTTGTTTGTTTAGGTTTTACTGTTTTATAATTTTAACATGTGTACCATAGTCCATAAGGGCAAGCTGGGTTCAGGTAAACGATAAACCGACTCGAAGAAAGTAAGTAACAAAGGGCGAGGCCGAAGGCCGAGCTGCGTTCAGGAAGACGACAAACTTTCTCAAAGAAAGTAAGCAACTATGGGCGAGGCCGAAGGCCGAGCGGCGCTCAGGAAGAGGATGAACCATCTTTAAGAAAGTAAGTAACTGAGGGCGAGGCCGAAGACCGAGCTGCGTTCGGGAAGACTATAAACCTTCTCGTAGACAGTAAGTAACTATGGGCGAGGCCGAAGGGCGAGATGCGTTCAGGAAGAGGATAATCCTTTTCGAAATAAGTAGCTAAGAAGTTACTTTCTTCGAGATGATTATGGTCTTCCTGAACGCAGCTCGATCTTCTGACTCGCCCTCGAAGACAGTAAGTAACCATGGGCGAGGCCGAAGGCCGAGCTGCGTTCAGGAAGAGGATAAACCATCTTTAAGAAAGTAAGTAACTGAGGGCGAGGCCGAAGGCCGAGCTGCGTTCGGGAAGACTATAAACCTTCTCGAAGAAAGTAAGTAACAAAGGGCGAGGCCGAAGGCCGAGCTCCGTTCAGGAAGACGATAAACTTTTTCGAAGACAGTAAGTAACTATGGGCGAGGCCGAAGGCCGAGCTGCGTTCAGGAAGAGGATAAACCATCTTTAAGAGTAAGTAACTGAGGGCGAGGCCGAAGGCCGAGCTGCGTTCGGGAAGACTATAAACCTTCTCGAAGAAAGTAAGTAACAAAGGGCGAGGCCGAAGGCCGAGCTGCGTTCAGGAAGATGATAAACTTTCTCGAAGACAGTAAGTATATGGGAGAGGCCGAAGGCCGAGCTGCGTTCATGAAGAGGATAAACCATCTTTAAGAAAGTAATTAAAAAAGGGCGAGGCCGAAAACCGAGCTGCGTTCGGGAAGACTATAAACCTTCTCGTAAACAGTAAGTAACTAAGGGAGAGGCCGAAGGCCGAGCTGCGTTCGGGACGACTATAAACCTTCTCGTAGACAGTAAGTAACTATGGGCGAGGCCGAAGGGCGAGATGCGTTCAGGAAGAGGATAATCCTTTTCGAAATAAGTAGCTAAGAAGTTACTTTCTTCGAGATGATTATGGTCTTCCTGAACGCAGCTCGATCTTCTGACTCGCCCTCTTTTACTTACTTTCTTCGAAAAGGTTATCCTCTTCCTGAACGCAGCTCGGCCTTCGGCCTCGCCCTTTGTTGCTTACTTTCTTAAAGATGGTTTATCCTCTTCCTGAACGCAGCTCGGCCTTCGGCCTCGCCCATAGTTACTTACTGTCTTCAAAAAAGTTTATCCTCTTCCTGAACGCAGCTCGGCCTTCGACCTCGCCTGTTGTTACTTACTTTCTTCGAGAATGTTTAGGCTTCCCGAACGCAGCTCGGCCTTCGGCCTCGCCCTTGGTTACTTACTTTCTTAAAGATGGTTTATCCTCTTCCTGAACGCAGATCGGCCTTCGGCCTCGCCCATAGTTACTTACTGTCTTCGAGAAAGTTTATCGTCTTCCTGAACGCAGCTCGGCCCTCGGCCTCGCCCTTTATTACTTACTTTCTTCGAGAAGGTTTATAGTCTTCCCGAACGCAGCTCGGCCTTCGGCCTCGCCCTCAGTTACTAACTGTCTTTAAGAAGGTTTATCTTCTTCCTGAACGCAGCTCGGCCTTCTGCCTCGCCCTTAGTTACTTATTTTCTTTGAGTAGGTTTATCGTCTTCCTGAACGCAACTCATTTACAAACTTTCGCGTTTATAATATTAAGATGGTTTTAAGTAGGATGTATTTGGGTAGGTTTGGAATGAGGCCGAGTACCGTGTGGGGTCGATACTTAATAAAAAGAATATCCCCACTGCATCTCTCCCCATGCATGTCGTACAAGGCGACTAAGGGATAAGGACAAGATGCCGTGCTAAAGGGCGACAGGGTCGCCACCTCTCACCTTGGCACGGTACTTCCACCGAGTCATGCAGCAGGTGGGTCTTCGTGCCATACTTGCTGCTTGATCGATTTAATCTTGTTCGAATCCTTTGCGAAACGTGGTGGTCGGTGTTGTGCTGTAATTGACAAGAGTTCTTGCAGCACAACACCGATTACTCTGCTTACCCCGATTGTCGGGATTCAGCGTGTGTGATATGTATGTATATATGTATGGAATGAGGCCTGATTTTATTTTATTTAGAAATTATTCCCAATGATCGGGTGCATGCAAGCAAATCCGAAAGCAATAGCTAACAATATATATATTTTTGAAATGTGCTAATTAAGCCCTTTCATTTGATACCCAACACGGCATCATTAAAAAAAATTTTTTTTTTTGTTCATGACTTTTTGTCATCTAGAGGGCGCCATAGTCAATTTTGTGTGACGTCACATAGCCTATAACCAGCGGACGATCAAGACGCTTTCAACGATACCTCATTTGTCAAATTGTGATAAGTAGTTTAGAAGTTATGAGGGAACAGATGAACATACATACATACATACATACATACATACATACATACATACATACATACCGGTCAAACACATAACCCTCCTTTTTGCTTCGCCGTAGTCGGGTAAAAAAATAACATTATCTCAATAGCAAATTTCATCCATATCGTTCGAGCCGTTTCCGAGAAACCAATTATATAGGTATATACTATATACAAGTTCAGCTCACTTAAAGTAATAGGATATAGGGAAGAAGACCAAGACAACAAGTCCATATTTAACGAGATATTTAATATATACTACATACATACTACAGAGTATTAATTACTTGTGACCGAAAAGCATTGCCAAGACAGCCGCCACGTAGGCGTATCTCGTCTCGTCAGACCACTCTGACAAACTTATCGCTAATGCAAATTGCATTGCAAATGCAACTCAGCCTAGATTCTTCGGTGCCTGCTCAGACATAAGTACCGCGCGCCGCCAGGCCAGTCTGTAGGTGGTCGATGACGTGTGGCGTAACACGCACGACACAAAATGCGTTGCACTCGTGTCCCTCGCTACGCGTGTTAATGACGCTAATTTGAACTCATTAATGACACTCTCCGGTGCGTAGCTAATCGGAGAACTACGCGTGCGCGCGCACCGGGTCGGGGCCGATGGGAGAAATTTATGAGGCTACAGAGTGGATCCCTGTCGCACACCGCGCGACGAGACGGCGCGCAGCGAAGACGCGACGTCTGCGGAGTCAACTTTTCACTCTCTGTAGATGAAGGCAAAAATTGCCTTTATAATTTTATAGTAAGATTTATTAAAGTAAGCTAAAGTATTTAGGCCACTAGACAAGACAGCTCTTGACCGAGGGGTGCACAGACCATGTGAGTAGGTTCAGTTCAGATACCATATTCCGTGGAGGGGTATATGTGCACGCATGTGTGCCTAGCTAGATAATACAACTTACAACGAGGATCAATCTCATCTGAAAGACAGATGGAACATGAAAATTATGAAAATAATTAGAATCGAAAATTGAGACGTTTCAAACGAAACTAACGGTTACTTCTTTACCATCGAATGTTGCAAAATAATTCATCTGATGAAGCGCAGTTACATACATACTTAAGCAACTTATATCAAAGATATAGAACGTTTCATCTCAGGGCTGAACACGGAAGTGGCGCATGATACACCGCTACAACTAAACTCACTGCGATCTATTCCTATATATTTTAATAAGCTGAAAACGACGACGAAGAAGCGAAGTTCGGCCCCGAACACCGGCCCAGATCGCATCGCAGTAGAGGATCAGTAGCAGTAATTACAGAGACGTACTCATAAATAACCATCAAGTGGTTCGGGGAAGTAAATCAGGCGATTCAAGTGCATCGAGTATTATCTGTTCCTAACTGGGGCTTAAAGGAAATTTCCAGACGTTTCTCAAACAAATATACACATAGATGAAGTACGTAAATGTGCAGCTTGTAAAAACTCATAAACGTCATGTGATCTCGGATAAATCTGTTGGCAATGATGAGACAAGTGAATGTTGAAATGACAAAACCATGTTCCATCAGCATTCGTCCATAATACCGCAGATCATTGATTTGTGGTCCATACGTTCATATGTCCAGCAGTCCACTGTTTGACAGACTCCCTGCATTCAGCGGTGCGGAACCACTGATTGCCTCAGAGACGTAGGCAAAAGGTATCGTCGGAGGCAAACTGAACCGTCAGACGCGCCCAGTCCATTGCCATTTGAGGTCTATCAATATTTTTATGCATTTCAATAGTTTCCTAAGTCTAATAAATAACAATGGTTATAACTGTCATTTTGAGCGTGTTTGAAGTAAATATTAGTAAGTACAATAATATATGTACGAAGACTCACAAGTGACAACATGAATGAGAGCACGAATGTTTGGCCACGTGTAATGTTTCTGAAAACGCTCCGTGTCTTAGATCACTCATAGGACGGGAAGTAGGTGGAGCACCCGTGACCGTTACCCGCTAACTGCTAACAAGGCTCCGGCATTGCACCGGCTCTACACAGGCGGATCGGCCTCGCTTGTGCGAAGTCACTGGCTGCCATTGTATGGTAATTTTAATGTAGCAGAGCTCGCGAGCTTGGGAGGCATGTCGCGAGAAAGTTTTGTCATTTCGTAGTTCGTGGTCACGCCGACGAGATGTGAACGAACAGGTGAACGAGGGCTGTATGTTGTCATCACATTCACGTAAATAGTTTTATTAATAAACGCTTATTTGTCAATAATTCTTTAGATATGACCTGAGCTCGTGATAGTGGTCAAGAAGGATGCAGTGTTGTTCTCGATAACGAAATAGGCTACACCTGTTGTTTCACCGTTCGGAACTGTGTAAAACTGTAGGTACCCTACCCATGACCCTTACTAGGTGGTAGGCTCAAGACTGTAGCCGACTGCGTTGGTACCACCGTCCCAGGACGTCCAGACGTCCGATCCGCAGCTTTGGATGTTTTCTTCTGTAGTCCTAACCTAACCAGCAAACCAAAGGGAAGTCTCCGATATATGGCACCTTCTCAAAGGTGATGTTGGCTGGTCGGAACATCTGCTCTGGCCCACTTTGGCCCCTCTGACTCAGCTCTGCCCGTACCGGATTACACAAGAAAAATGATTATAAACACGTAGATTCCATCAGCTGACGCGTCGACGAAACAAGCCACTAACAAATGGAACACTTAGCGTAGACACTGCACTAACCAATTTACGGGACCTTCGTCATTGCTGATTTTTGATGTAGCAATAATGTTGTAAAAATACTCAATAAAAAATAAATTGCTCTGACATTTTTGCGAAATTTTGGAGGAGGAGAAGCTAAGGCTGTCCCTTGGTCCCACTCGAGTTAATTATTTAGGCTTGCGACTGTGATCATCTTCGAGCTTCCAAACCTGTTTGACACTAATGGAATCAATCTACCGCAGCTGTGCAGATACGCGCTATAAAACATGCGCGTGCGTCGTATCGTGTTTGTAGATACAGATAAAAGAAAAAGAAGGAATCGCTCGAATGTGTCAGAGTGAAAGTGAAGGAAGTCCCAAAACCAACAGCACTTTTTTTCTGATCGACGAGTGATTGTGTGTGAGACGTTGCTGACAACAAAGGTAGATTCGTTAATGTCGCCGACTTCACGGTACAGTTGTGCTGGGCAAGTGTGTCAGAGTCGTCGTTGTCATTACAAGCTAATATGAGAAGTCGTTAACTTGTCGCAGAATAGCACACAACACACTTCCCTCTCGTTGAACGAGCGAGAGTGACTAGTCCGAGGATTTTATAAGAAATCAATCTTATAAAATGTAAATCGAATCCTTATTTAGTCTGGGCGAGTGGTCTCGGGCCTCTCTTGCGAGAGGTCCGAGGTTCGAATCCGGTCAGCGTGTACCAATGATTTTTTTCTGACGGAAAAAATTACGCAAACCTGCTGCATCACCGTTCGGAACCGGTGTAAAACTGTAGGTCCCTTCCCTTTCCCCTTACTAGGTGGTAGCACAGATTACTTAATATGGTGGTAGGCTCAAATTTTAGCCAACTGGGTTGCTACCACCGGACTGGACGTAAGATGGCCGCATAGCAGCCTCGTCTGTGTTCTCCTCTAGTCCAGTACAGCCAGCAATCCAAAGGGAAGTCTTCGATAGTCTGTCTTTTCGAAAGATACAGCCCTCGGGCGCCAAGACGGCGGCGGCGCGGCGTAAGTAGGCTTAGTACTAGGCTTCCGTATGGATGCGGAACACTACTTCCAGGGAACACCATGAACTACTAGAAATTACGGAAGAACGTCGTTCGTTGATTCCTCAATGACAAGTCATTGAGGAATCAACGACAAGTCAAGAGATCATTGAGAATCGGGAAGGATATTCCCTATGCACCGAGTGCAGTTCGACCGAAGCGCCCAGTTCCCGGGCCGTTTATTTATAATGCGGCTCATTCATCTCCCCTTTCATTCTCGACATCGTCTAATTTAATTTTACGCATCGCATACGTTAGATCACTTTACACGCCGCACTTTTGTTATTCTAACGAATCGTGCGAGCGATCGCGGAGCCCGGAACTTGCGGCGCGACGCGACGCGCGTGCAGGCGGGCCGTTTCCGAGTGCACTCGAGTACGTGCGTCGTTCAAAATAACTCATTCGAGAACGCATTTAATTTTCGGGAGCGTCTGAGACTGTCCGGCGGCGACGGCGCGGCGCCCCGGGCGGCAGCAGTTCTGAGGCGGCAGATGCGAACAAGAGGCGAAGACAGAAATTGCTCCTGAATAATAAATATATCACGTTTGCTTCCACGGCCGCCACCGCGCCGGCGGCGGCAGCCAACGCGCCGGTGTGGGACGTTAACGTGAATTATGCAGTCGGCACGTGTTGCATTGCATCGCCTTGGACAACTTCAAAACTCTTCAGAGCATGCTAAAGACTCGCGTAAACTGGAAACCGAGTGTTGGAATGTTTTCCTACGGCGCGGCAGGTTGAACCAGACTTGTCGATTCCTAACAGAAACAGGAAATGAGAGAAGTCAACTACTGACTGACGGGGAAACCAGTCTAAACCGGACAAAGAACCTTTTTAATTACAAAACATTTAATGAAACTGAACAGCAGGTTTAGAAAAATTGCCGAGTGAAGGTCGATTATGATAGTGCTACGGTTTGCAGTTGACTAACGAAGAGAACGAAGTGAGCGCAAGCGGAAGGAAGACGGGATGGTGACATGGTGAGAGTGAGAGTAGCTTACCAAATAGTTCAGCACAGGAGCGGAGTTAGCGTGTCGCGGCAGGCAGGAGCCGTCCACGTTACATCATCACACCCGGCCCGCGTCTGCTGTCACCGCCTCACCTGAAACCAACGAGAGAAACCTTCACAAGTGTTTCGGCAACTTTCACAATAACGGTCCCCGTTGCACAATCGTTTACATCGACAGGGGTGTTCAATTTGAATGCGGCTGTAGCAATGGCAGAACAACCTGTACGTACACTCTTAACAGTTGATTTATTTATTCTTCCGTGATAACATTTTTAATCGAATGCTGTGTATGATTATCTGAAGTGCATAAACATTTTATTGCATAGTTTTCCAGATTCATTCATTCACGCACAAGTGGTGTAGATTTCCTCATATTCACGCTACAAGTGCTAGGAGTCATATAAATGCTTCCTCTAGGAACGCATGTTGAAATATATCGCAATAATCGTCGCAGTATCGAACATGTGATCAAAAGAGTCACGGGTATAGTGACGCGGGTGGTCGGGTTGGACGTCCACACCGCAGGGCAAGGTCACATTGGCCCACAAATTAGAAACACTAATGGAAAACTACGCTGTAAAAACAATGAATACAAAAATGTAATCAACATTCAACAAGACGCTTACGTTACCAGGTCGTTCGGGTTAGGACATAGCGATAAACTAGCGATCGTGTGGTCAGAGTCTGAAAAATATTATTACAGTTCATTGTCTTAAACTTACAACATATTAATTACAGTGTTCCGCGTCGGTGCTTCGGACACTGTTAATCCACATGTCAACGTCACTCAACGTACACATTTTCTCAATTTAATAACAATGAGAAAGATAAGGAATATCTGCAAGATTTGAAGATGACTAACACAAGAGAGAGAGAGAGAGCGTTTTCTGGAACTCCGAGAACGTATTGCACTCAGGAAGATAAGAGTGGTGCTAATGAATTAATTTGCGAATCCGTGTACCGTATCTGCCGTATCGCTCGGCCGCCTGACCTCATTATCTTAAAATGTAATTGTTTACGAAGATAAGTGACAATTTACGGCGGGTCACAATAATCTATTCTCTAAATTGACTTTTCACAATAGTCGTCGCAGAAGTGACGATGTCGTGCAAAATCTACCCACTCGCCAATAGATTATTCTATAGAACATTTCATGCCAGAACTAACTGTAAGGGAGTGTGAATACTCGCGTACACAATATTACAATCAGGTTGCGTGGGTTTGCTCGGAACCCTTATCTCGTAGACGTACAGGGCGGGCAGAGCTTCTGAGGGAAGGCATTGGGGAACCAAATTCCTCAGTTTTCCGCGAAACGTTGAGATTTGTCCCATTCACCTCCATTGTCTCGCCAGGCGACCGGGAACTACGTGAATGTATCGGTGGTATCGGTTCATAACGGATGTATACGCTTTGTTATGTTATGAATTATGATTTATGATGTTACAAAGCGATATTTGCCAACCATTCCAACTGAATAATAAAACTGCAACAAACATAGAAATACATAGCAAGTGTGGATGAAGAAGATAAAGCGGCCGACAGAACCGTGAACGTGAGGGACTTGTACATTTTCTCGTTATCGTTCTCGCCTTGAGAAAAAGATTCCGACTCGGGGATTCTCTTAGCTGGTCATCACGTCAAACTGATTTATGTCGACCTTAAAACACATGTGGCATTTAAAACAATTAAATTGCACAGCTGGATAAACGAGCGCCGAGTACGTTCGAGTGGAGTGGCCGGTTCGGTCCGAGGCGCCATTTATTAAAAACCTGATCTTATTGTGCACTACCAGCCTGACGAGAGCCATGAAAATTGGACGTTTCGAATTCGATACAATGAACCTGCTGGAGGTCAAACTAAAAATAATAAGTTTATTAATATAGCCTTAATACAAAAGCGACCGAGCGCAAATTTGCACTTACTCGCACAGGATTCGTACATTCCAACTTTTGCACCACATTTGTAAAGTTTCCTCTTTTATGTAGGGTTTCTGAGTCAGAGGAGCCGAAGCACATGCTCCGACCAGCCAATATCACCTCCGAGAAAGTAGGTGCAGACCGGATACTTCCCTTTGGATTGCTGGCTATCAAACATAGCCAAGGCTGCTATGTGGCCATCTTACATTCAGTATCTCCCTCTCAGTCCTTTGCCTTAGTTTGTTATAGCTTTTTCTCTCTTCCTTGAAATATCTGCAGCAGCATAGTTTTTATGATCGAAGATCGGCATTCTTACCAGCCATTCATTAGGTATTTCTATCAATCTATAAAGGCAGCTGAGATATCGAGTATCGGCTATCCGGGATCATTTCAGTATACTGAAATGACGCCGTTCTTTGGCAGAATGTGTTTTAAATTACATTTTATGTCGCACGCAACCATCTGCAGTTCGTGTTATCATCTGAACAAATTATAGTTACAAAAAATTACTTCATTTGGACTTGTTTGAGATCGCATACCGACACGCCGAACTCAAGAGTGTGATTTCGTATATACGTATCTGTGTTCTGCGTTGTGATTTGCAATGCGATAATAAATAACCGTGTATTGTACAAGGCCAGATCACAGATCACGGTCAGACGACAACGAACAGCAGAGTCACAGGTCTGGATCCGAAAATACAACATGTTCACTATCATCAATAATGCCTAGCTAGCCCTTACACAAATTTTGCACAGACACACACAGCACAGTCATTCCTGTACGTACGCACATATTATGAATAAACTTGCAAATTGTATCTACGTGTATGTTAAAAAGTGGTCAAGTGCGAGTCGAATTCGCGTGGAGAGGATTCCGTACCATTTTGTTTTCTGTGAGGTTTTCGTTTGGGTTTTCCTGTAAACTATAAGAGAGGCCCTATATTCCCAATTTTTTTTTCTTCAAAGTTTTTAATAGAGTGGTTTCGAAGATAATGGGGGAATTGTTCGATTTTCGTATATTTCCTTTAATATCTTATATAATAATATCTAAACTATGCATTTTAAAATTATTATTCGTATTTCTTATAACGAGTTCTTGCCACTGATACGTCACATGATGCAGTTGAAAAAACTTTTTTTTTTACTTTTGTCTCCTAAAATTTACTCCCAAAACCAAAATTAGTTCATTTATGCTATACATCCGTGAGCTAACTAATCATGCGTGTCATCAACTCTATATACAAATAAAGTGTACTAAAGAGCGATACTAAAGTTAATTTTTTGAATTTTGAAAAATTTAAACGTTTTTCGACCAGTAGATTCGGAGAAAATAAGCTGTGACAGACGGACAGACAAACAGACACGAGAGTGATCCTATAAGGGTTCCGTTTTTTCCTCTTTTTTGAGGTACGGATTCCTAAAAACCGATCACACCAATTCCAATTTCGTTTAAAATGTAATCGGATTAAATTGATTGCTGTACTCAACGCCCAAAATTCCCCTCTATTTGTTACTTTTCCAATAGGCGTAATGGATCCGTGTTAACAGTTTTAGAATGACATTTCTGTATTTTGAACAAAATCCCATACGAAGGTACTTCGTATGGGATCGAACGATGGGATCGAGACGGCCAGTTTTACTTGTCTACAGACACGAGCCAAGGTATTCCAGAAAGTAGAAATTAATTAGGCCACCCAAGATTTTCGCGGACAGGCTTGCTAAGTAAGCGTCAAACGAATTGCTATAGTAAAATTTAGTAGAACTTGGAAGTTGATTAGTTATTTGAGCGAGGAGGCACACAACCATGGCAACACATTGAAACTAGCATCATTGGTACTCCGGAAAAAGATAAAAAAGGCCATGGACTGTGCCCAAATGAAACTTGATGGCTGAATGTTGAGTTGTTGACCACCTCAAGTAATTCATTTCTTGTATGGTATTTTTAGGATTTAATTAATGATTTGACCAACCGCCAAGTTTGGTTTACCTATAAGTATAGTTTTGATCTATGTCTAGACATTTATTGTCTCAGAGCGTTTTGATAGTCATGTCACAGTTGAGGTAAGTCATGTTCTGGATTTCACCGAATAACCACACTGCCTCTATCCCCGTGTATGTCGTAAAAGGCGGCTAAGGATGAGATTCCGTGCTAAAGGGCGACAGGAAAGCCACCTCTAACCTTGGCACGATGCTTCCACCAAGTCATGCAGCAGTATTCGTGCCTTACTACTTCCTGCTTGATAGTTATCTTGTCCGAATACTTTGCTAAACGTGGCGGTCGGTGTTGTGCTGTAATTTGCCGGATTTCTTGCAGCGGAACACCGATTGCTCTGCACACCCCGATTTTATTTTTATTGACAGCGCGACATATGGCGCCGAGCCACCCATAAGGTGTCTAACGACGCCCATGGACATTCGGTCGTATGCGGGGGTTACGAATACCATGCCGTCCTGACAGGTGCCCATTCACGCCCCTCTTGAAGGACCCGAGACTGTACTTGGGGGGAAATATATGGGCAGGGAGAGCGTTCCAGAGTTTACCGGTTCTGTAGAGGAATGATCTGCAGAATCGATTGGAATAGAACCCGATTGTCGGGATACAGCGATTGGATGTTCTGTTTTCATAACAAGCGGGACCTTCTATGATGCGGAAGGTAGCGTAATGATTGGGTCTGTCTTCGATGATGGATGAATTCGCAATTCATTAGATATTCTAATTAGCGTGTTTGTTGAACAGCCATCAAGCAGACTGTCGACATAGTGTCTCCTGCAGTCAACAATCATTACAATGGATACTATTCCGCCTACGCCCACTTTAGAAAGTGAAACCGATTGTCTGGTATTGTTTCTACAATAAGGCAGCATTCCATTATGATGCCTGCCAATGATGATCGCTTAGTTAGATCATCAGCTGTTGAAGGAATGTTGTGCAATATTCTTTCTAGACTCGAATATAGATTTTTAATATCAACGTTGTTTTTTTTTATTGCAATAAACAACGTTGTTATTAAAAATCTATGACATCGTTGTTTTTTTTTAATCTATGACATCGCGACATATGACGCTGAGCCACCCATAAAGTGTCTAACGACGCCCATGGACATTCGGTCGTATGCGGGGGTTACGAATGCTATGCCGGCCTGACAAGTGCCCATTCACGCCCCTCTTGAAGGACCCGAGACTGTACTTGGGAAGAAGGATATGGGCAGGTAGAGCGTTCCAGAGTTTACCGGTTCTGTAGAGGAAATATTTGCAGAAGCGATTGGTACGCATCCGCGGTAAGTCCAGCGTGTTGCGGAGCGTGGATGCGATCCCTGCCTAGTGCGCGTGTTGCGGAGGTGGAGAGGGGACTACGAGCACTGCCCATTGAATAAGCGATAGAACACACTTAGGAAGCCAACATCCCTACAGAGTAGCAGTGGTTCTAGATCTCGGGACACTTCGCGGTCACCCACTAGTCGCACGGCTCGACGCTGGGTGCAGAGGTGCAAGCTGGTATTTGGCAGAGTCATCCCATAGGTGCGAGCAGTACTCCAAGCAGGACCTGATCTGCGATTTATACAAAAGCAGATTCTAGACTGACGTAAAGTACCGTCGCACCTTGTTGAGTTCGGCTAGTTTTTAGCTTGTTATTTTGGTGTGCCAATAATTTCCAATAGTTCAATAGAACCCAAATAATTTCTCAAGATTCTGAAGTCTTTGGCGAGTGACAGTGATCAAATATCAAGGCTGTATTTATGTAAGTATTAAATGCACGCAACAATTCCAACGCTAATTACATATCTACAGTAATTTTGGCAGAGCACGCGTCCGGAGTCCGGAGACCAGATGTCAGTCAGTCAACACGCAACGATTATGTCCCGAAATTGGATTGATGACAATATCTATTTTTTTTTAATTATTTCTACCAAACAATAAGTCATTCGTTCGGAGAGATACCTAAAATTTTTGTATAGTTATGTAAGTAATTCTTCTTTTTTACTTTAATAAGTGTATTGTTTCCATTCTAAATAAATAGTTTCCTCCTGTTTCGGGCATGTGTTCAAAAAGGGTCAAGTGCGTAGTAACCGTAACCGACGAGCATGCATGAAGAACATTATGAGAGTGGAAGAGGCGGCAGAGGTGTGTCAGGATCGTGGCACGTGGAGATCCGTTGTCTCTGCCTACCCCACCGGGAAACAGGCGTGACGCTATGGATGTATGTATGTAGTTTCTGCCTATATGTAATTTATATACGAAAAGTAATTTGACATTATACAAATTGTTCGAACCACTTTGGTACCATTTTGGTAAGGCGTAAGACGTGTTTGATATGAATACTGATGTTTTAGTAAAATTCGTCAAAATATACGGTCCGGGTCGCCTCTCTCTTACCCTCAAATATGGTTGAGGGAGGCGATGACGTCTGGCCCTGGCATGGCGTGATGCTCGTGAACGGGTGTTGTTTGTGGAGACTGGCCTGCTCCAATTGGCAGCATGTTATCTGAATTGTTACATATATCTGTATAATACCTTACCTGATTGTAAAATTATTTAACGCTTGACTAGGTACGATTAGTATCCTAATTTTATTAACCCATTGATAACTTGATACTTCAAACATTTTTATATTTATTATTTTAGATTTTTTGACAATTATACTACTTTGTGTATGCTTAATGTACTAACATGTGAGTTGATACAAATTACGTATCAAAGTTTGAAAAAGGCTCTTTACACCTGAATACCTGATACAGTTAATTTCTTCAAGGTCTTTGTAGTCAGGCAGGACTTTCGATAAACTGTAAGCGATATTATTATGTGGATAATCAATCACTAAAATATTTGTAACAATATTTATATAAAAAAAATACCCTGCGAAGTTTCTTGCTGGTTCTTCTTCGTGGGTGTAATCGAACCGGATAGAACAAATTGTGACAAGTTCGAGCGCAGTCTAACTAACTGCTATAAGAATGCTCCATAAAAAATTAACAGTATACCTAAACGAACAAAACACGCCTAATAAGCTTGTTATTCTTCACGTTTGCAATTATAAGCCAATAGTTCACCACATTCCACCGCGTTACTTTGGTTGGGCCCATTATGAATTTGATTCGGTGTTCGCCCTGAGTGGCGGTGCAGCGGCGCGCGGCGGATACGGCCGTGCACGCGGGGGGCGGAGGCAGAAAATCGCTCCACTAATTAGTGGCGGGTTCGACGACTCGAGCTGAGTAATTAGTGAAGTTTGTTGTTACTAATGTGTTGAGAGGCGTTTCTTTCTCGGCCGCCCCGCGCCGCGTCGCCCGTCGCGTCGCGTACGCAGCTGCGACTGTCTTTTGTTTCTGGTGTCATCGCCTCGACAACGACGAGGCGATAGCCCGCGATGTTCCCGAGGGCTACTGCTGCCTATACATTCCAATACTAAATGTATTAACACAAGAAAAGTACCCGACGCGACGAGACGTAATGCCCTCTTCATAATGAACATTTCCATCCTCTTTGGAGTACCTACGACTAACGCCGGGCCTGCACAGGTTAATACACCAATGCCATCAGGCAGGAACATTACTTGCCATCAGGTATGGACTAAACTTTTGGTGTCCTCCCTTCCTGTTTCAACGACGCCGCCGTCTCGCGGCGTCTCGTCCCCTCCGAAGACTAAATTATTTTGTAGGTAGGGGAAGTGGAGATTTATGAGTCCCTACTCCCATTCCCAGGAGTCCGAGCTTATCTGTTTATAGGGAATCGATATTGTATCGCTTGCTTCTTCAGATGTCGAGCTATATTTTCTTGGAGATGATGATGTGTCAGTCAGATCAGCAAAGCGGCGCGGGCGGCGGCGGCCGCCGATGGGACGCGGTGGTGACGACGAACGGCGCGGTGCTGCGGACGGAGGCCCGGCGACAGAGGCTAGGCGGTGCGCGTGTTGCATAAGCACTGGACGCGTGCGTGAGCGACTGGTATTAGAAATTTGCATCCTTGCCGACGCGTGCGCATCCGGTTTTGGAAACACCGCCTGTCTTTATAAGTAATAATAACTTAACGACGATCATTATGGAAGCAAAATATGTTTTCGATCGATACAAATGGGAACGAGATAGGTAGTAAGGTCCCATGGACAGAAATGGAAACTATCGACTCTCCGTATGGCCGTGCAGAATTGAATTGCGATCCATTCGTCTATTACAAAATGCACGAAGCACCAATACGTACCGTTACAGTACAGTACAGGACAGTAACGTTAGAAGTGCGTTCATTATCGTAAATCCGCGTAAATCATCGGATTGAAGTCGTCGGAGGCGATGATTCGGCGGTAAACTGCTATATTGGCTATTCGAAACTGAATGAGTCGGTCGGTCCAATCGAACGATGTTCGCAGATGAAAAGGAGTACGAGTGGATAGCAGACGACGCTCGCGTATTGCGTATTGTGTCAGAGAGGTATTGTCCTCTGTGTTACGTCGACTGGCGGCAGTGGCGGCCTACTGAACTCATTCATCGCGTCCAGTGTGCAGTTCCGCCCGCTACACATCGGCGGGCATTCCGTCGCGAGGCCGCCGCCACTTCTATCTAATACCCTTGTTTGCTCAAATCTCGTAGAACCTTTATTCTTGTTAGAAAAACTTATCATCTACTAAACGATATTCTTTCTCGATGAAAGTTACTTACTTTCTCTTCGAAAAGGTTTATCGTCTTCCTGAACGCAGTTCGGCCTTCGGCTCGCGCTCAGTTACTTACTTTTTTTTCTCTTTTTTTTTATGGAAACTGACACGGTTGGCCACATCACCTACAACATCCGCGATGTCAACCCATAACACCGGGTGAACTAGGTGGCTAGGTGCCATGTCCGTGTTATTACTTTCATCTATCTAAGAAGGTTTATTGTCTTCCAGAATGTAGCACGGTCTTCGGCCTCGCCCTGAGTTACTTACCTTCTTCGAGACGGTTTATTGTGATGTGATCGATATGCTTTCTCGAAGAAAGTAAGTCAGTAAGGGCGAGGCTGATAGACGAGATACGTTCGTGATCGGTATGCTTTCTCGAAGAAAGTAATTCACTAAGGGCGAGGCTGAATGCCGAGCTCCCTTCACGTATACGATAAAATATCATTATAAGAATGTAAGTCAAGCAAATATAAACGAATGATGTATGTCGTTCGAATGATTCCATCCGGACAACGCGATGATGCTTCTCTGGTATGTTTGTCTGCTAAACACGCAATATTTAACATAAATATTTTAACTGTTCTCCATCATTGCGTGCAACAGGGCGGCTACATCCTGCCACCTAATAGGGAGAGGGAAGAGAATCATTATATCATCTAAAACGTGACGTCATATTTGTCCATGCTATAAATGATAGGGCGCACCAGTCCTTCCCTCATTCTTTTCCCGAATGCCTCAGCGAATGCTCGTCCCGGCTTCTAGTCTCGATTTTCACGTGTGTATCAGTGACACAAGAAATGGCAGTGCATGGAGTCAGTGACGGCGTGCCGTGTGCGGTTTGGAAGATCCGCTAACTAACTAAACTACCTTCCGTCTAAACTAAGCTAACTTCTCAATGCTCACCGAATCGCGCATTAGAACAGTTTTTAATTGTGCATCCTGGTTGTATCATCTGGAAAAAATGTAAGTAAGTAAATACAAACTTTTATAAATTTAACGACAATTTTTTAAAATAAAATTCAGAGTTAGAAAGAAAGAAAGAAAATGTTTATTGTTCTTACATATTAGAATACTTTCAAATGATCTCTGTTTCCCAATATAGGATATAAATAGTTTTTTGTAGCTTTACAAAAAATTTATAGATAATACACATGCACACGCTGTATCCCGACAATCGGGGTAAGCAGAGTAATCGGTTATGTGCTGCAAGTACTCTGGTAAATCGCAGCACAACACCGACCACAACGTTTAGCATAGTATCCGGACAAGATAACTGTCAAGCAGTAAGGGTGAAAACCCACCTGCCGCATGACACGGTGGAAAGACCGTGCCAAGGTGAGAGGTGGCTAGCCTGTCGCTCTTTAGCACGGCATCATGTCCGTATCTCTTAGTCGCCTTTTATGCACGGTGAGAGATGCACTACAATAATAATTTGAAGTAAGGCTAACATTTAATGTTTGCGAAATAGTTTCAAAAATATTTTTATTCCAATGAGCTCTTCTCATTTTTATTAATGTTCATGTCATGTTCACGTTATTAATTCATATTTATCCCGTAAATTTATGTTCTGTTTTATTTTAACAAACTTATGTCAACACATTCGTGTATAATATCAAACGATAGAATAGGAACATTCCATGATTTACACGGTGTTGCAGTTGCACCCGTAATATTTTTAACTGACGTAAGGGGGTTATTCTATATGTGAAACTAAACAACTTCTGTGAAGAAAAACAAATTTTTGTAACAAAAAAAAAATATTTATTCCATACAAATTTTAAATACTTACATATTCTCAAAATATATGGAGAAATAAAATTTTTTTTTTAATAAAAAAGTTGTAGAACAAAAGTTGTTCTATTTCACGTACAGAATGAACACCGTTTTACATACATAATTACTCGTATATAGGTAGCAATGCAATTTTCGCTAGAAATTATATCTACTTACCGTTTACTTCATGAACTTTTATTAATCGATATTGAACCAAGGTACTTTTTACTTTTTGAATCTTCAGCAAACCTGTAAAAATGTTTTCTGGTTATAAAAGTGTTTGAACCATATCGTGTTGTGTAATGCTTGTGGGTAAAATAATCATTCGTGTTGTTTTTTAATCATTTTATTGAATTTGTATTTTTTATAGGTTTAGCTTAGTGTAAACAAATTTTAATTTATATTTTAATCATACACGTCATAGTTTTATGATCTTATTTATAGACTTACCTATAGCAAACTTTAAAACTTTGTTTTCCCTCAAATTCATTTCAAACGCAGATAAAAAGTCAAAGAAAAGAGTTACGAAAGTTACAAATTACAATTTTGTGCCTTCAATTTGCTTCAAGTTCAGAAAGTCAAGTAAGTACTGATATCAAAGCAAAAAAATTAAAGTTGTAATTCGTCAACTTTCCCAGTCGTCCCAAAAATCTACACCAAAAAAAAATTCTCCCGAATGCTAAATTTCAGTACGTTTGAAATTTTGATTTTTAATTTCAGATGGAACAAAAGCTGCTTCCGACGCCATTCGTTGAAAAGATTTTAATTTTGGAAATAATTCAGTGGTTGGGAGTTGGGACCATCAACCATTCACACACGCACACGCGGTCTGAGGAAACGATTCCCTACTATTGCCCGCTATCAGAGACTTATACTGGCACACTATTTAAAAAAAATAATTATATAATCCGCTATGGGTGGCTGAGTCACAGGGGCCAAAGTATATGCTTTTGACCAGCCAATATCACCTCCGAAAGGTTAGGTGCCATGGGGACTTCCCTTTTGATTGCTGACTACACAGCCGAGGCTGCTACGCGGCTATTTTACATCCAGTACAGTGGTACCAACCCAATAGGCTACAATTTCAGCCCACCACCTAGTAAGGGACAAAGGAAGGGAGAACAGTTTTACACCGGTTCCAAAGGGTAAAGGAGCAGCACGTACATTAAAAAAAAACTCATTTGGCTGGAATCGAACCTCGGCCTTTGAGATCAAGCGTCCAAGCCAAGACCGAGAAGACTAGCCGCCGCTTCAAATACATGTACCAAAAATCTTGGATATCTGGTCCATAACATCCAGTGCTGCATATCGGAGTCGACATCCTCATCTATGGCAGACCTAGTTTTGGTCGTGTTTTTTTTATGAACACTGACACAGTTGGCTACATCACCTACAACATCCGTGATGTCAGCCCATAACACCGGGTGAACTAGGTGCCATGTCAGTGCTTCCCTTCATTCCATGTCGGCTACACTGAGCTGGACGGAAAACACGTACTATTTACATAGCCGTTTCATTTTCAGACCGACGACGTTTCATTCAGAAGAAGGGACCTACAGTTTTAGGTACGTGTAATCCGAACCGCGGTCGAGCGGTCACCCATCCAAGTACTGACCGCGCTCAGGGTTGCCTAATAACAGTCGACCGATCGCACCACTGAGCTCCAGAGGCTGACATAACTCTTACATAAATCTTACATGCTCTGATATGTTCTGAAGTCCGTTCTGTGACGCTGCGCATCGTTTGGCCGATGTAAGATTTCCCACAGCTGCACGATATTTGGTAGACACCTGGCGACTGTTCTGTCAACCGCGGCGGAGGCAGCCGGGCACTCGCCATGAAAATGGACGCACGCGCTAGTCCGAAACGTCGTCGGCCAAAATTACGTCATACCGCGAATACGAACCATGGTATCCCAAGTTTAACCAAGATTAAAGGGTTTAGATACACGGTGTCTGAAAAATGTTTTTAAGCTGACATATAAGTATGTGGTCTCAGTTTTAATAGTGATAACTCCAAAATGACAATTGTCCAGGAGAGTGATTTGAAAGTTAAAAAAATCCTGTAAATCATGAATTTCTACTTGCAAAATGTAATCTTTCATCTATTACTACTAAGCCAGTGAACATGTAAGTAGCCCTAAGTGAGTTAAAGCGGACTTATCCATTTTATTATGTGAGATATATAAAAAAAAACACATCTCGGATCATTTGGTCAAAATAGTGATATCTTTTATTCTATTTTATTTGGGAAACACACAGTTATAATAAATGGGTATACAGTAATATAAGCATTAACCAATAAAGTTACCACTTAAATTGATACACTTAAAATAATAAAAATTATAGTATGGTAATTATATTATTATTGGATCAAAATTTTATCAAAATATTCAAAATTACTATTTGGTTAGAACTTGATAATTATGTGATGTTATCACTATCTGACCAAATCTAAAAATGTAAAAACAGGAGATATTGGTTTTGGGCCGTTGTCGTAGAGACATTTCTACTCGTGATGGAGTTATCACGAACATACAAAAAAAAAAAAAAAATGTTTAGCCCAAACTGTATTAAAAACTAAAAATCGTCAAAAATGGAGTTATCACTATTAGACCAGTGACCACAGAAGTGTTTTATAGTCTAATTTCAGTACATTTGAAAATTTCATTTTTAATTTCAGATGGAACAAAAGCTGCTCCCGACGCCATTCGTTCAAAATATTTGAATGTTCGAAAGACTGAATTCAGTGGTCGGGAACATCAACCATTCACACACGCACGTGCGGTCTGAGGATGTCACCGAGCATACCTACGGTATGGTATGCTCTGTGGAGGATGCCATGTGCCAAGTAGCCCAGTGGATCTAGGCTTTGAGCTTTCATAAATTCATAATAATATTTTCTTTTTCTCGTTCGCTAGTGTATCCTTATAATTATGAAAGATTTACAGAGATGTTACAGAAATTTGCAGTGCATTTTTTAAAAATCAGTTTTTTAAGTGCTCCTTCTCAACGGAAGAATATTAAAGAAAGATTTTTTTTTTTCAAAATGTTGCTAATATTTGTATCGAAAAAATTCCGATAAGAAAAACACGAATTTTAGACTCAATAACGCACCAAGCGTTGTATTGTATATGAAGAAAAGGTAATGTTATTTATATTAGAAAGACTTCATTCCTTTTTTACAGCTTAGATACAAATATCGCCAACATTTGGTAACAAAAAATCTTCCCTAATATTCTTCCGTTGAGAAGGAGTACTTCAAAAGGATTTTTTTTTAAATGCACTGTTAAATTCTTTAAGATCTCTGAAAATCTAATTAATATATAAAGATACACAGAAAATAAGAACTTTATTATGAATTAATGCAAGCTTGACCCCTTTTTAGGGTTCCGTACCTCAAAGGAGGAAAAAAACGGAACCCTTATAGGATCACTTTGTTGTCCGTCTGTCTGTCTGTCTGTCTGTATGTCAAGACCTTTTTTCTCAGGAACGGCGGTAGAGGTATCAAGTTGAAATTAATATCAAATACTAAGGTCTACGTTGCCTGGGAGGCGTAGAAATTGTAAGCTTCTAAGTCACCGCAATCACTAGATACGGCCATTTAAGTCACATATTTTGGTACTGGTAAATCTAATCAAAACCTAACTAAGAAGCAAGCTCTTGCATCACAAGTAAAGGGAAAAATTCAAAATTAGTAAAGTAGTTTATGATGACATTGATGACATTAAATGATTTTAAATTTATTTTTTTATGTCAAGATCCTTTTCCTCAGGAAGAGATCAAGATATCAAATTGAAATTAATACGAAAAACTAAGATATACAATCTCTTTAAGGTGTAGAAAATGCAAGCTTCTAAATCAACGCAATCAGAAGATACGGCCATCTATGTCAGATTTGATACTCGCAAACTCACTCAAATCTAATCAAAACCTATAGGGGTATATGAAGCAAGGTCTCACAGCACAAGTAATGGAAAAAAATCCGAAAACTTTAAACTTGCAGTTATATGATATTGGAAAAAAAATCTTGGTTTGTATGTGAAGACCCTTTTTCTCAGGAACGGGTCAAGATATCAAATTTAAATTAATATGAAATACTAAGGTTTTCGATCCCTTTGAGGTATAGAAAATGCAAGCTTCTAAATCAACACGATTAAAAGATACGGACATGTATGTAAATTTTTAATACTCGCAAACTAACTCAAATCAAATCAAAACCTACAGGGTACTTCCCGTTGACTAAGCTAGCATAATGAAGTTTGGCAAGAAGCAAGGACTCACAGCACAAATAAAGGATAAATCCTAAAATAGTAAATTTGGAGTTATGTCATATAAAAAAGAAAATCGTATATTTCAACTACAAGAATGCCTAACAGTCAAACCATTGTTGTATGTAGTTTTTATTTTTACGTTTCGTGATTTTCAAAATAACAATAATTTTTGTATACATACATAATACAAATATATTGTGTGACGGTACGGAACCCTCGCTGCGCGAGTCCAACTCGCACTTAGCGGCTTTTTTTCAAGCTTCAACCGCCGCCGGCCGGGCTGAAGGCTCATTTCAGAGCGCGGCCAGTGTTCTGGGTATCGCTTGGGGTGACGACGGTTTTACAATTGTGTAATTTTATTTACACGAAAAAAAATAATTAAGTATTAGCGCTGATAATTCATGATATTATCGGCACCAACGACATCTTACAAGATATATAAGATATTTTTTTATTTCGATGGTCGGCACTAAATTTGAATGGCTATATCGAGTTACCGCCGCCTTTATAAGGAGTATTACGAGGAGTAGTATTATATTATAACGTATTAGCATTCAGGCAGCTCAAATCAGCAGTTTATTTATATCTAAATATTTTACATAATGTGGCCGGTTGCGCAAACAACTATTTTAACGCGTTTTCATTAACTTGCTTTCTTGTCTGTCTGTTTATCTGTTCGGTACAAATGCAATCGATTTTAAATTAACTTCCCAATGAGGTAGAAACTAGAAACTATAAAAATAGCTCAGAAATGAATGAGAAATAAACACACCAGACAAGGAGTGTATAAGAGCATTAACTCGCTTTCTAACATTTTTTAGTCATGTCAGTGCTTCCCTTCGTTCGTCGTGCCGGCTACACTGAACTGAACGGAAAACACAAACTATTTACATAGCCGTTTCAACCGACATTTCGTTCAGTGCTATGGTACCAACCCGGGCGGGATAAACCCTACCACCTAGTAAGGTAAGAAGCGAAGGGATCTACAGTTTTACGTGGAATCCAAACCACGGTCAGCCTCCAACGGTCGACCGGTCACCCATCCATCCACTGACCGCGCCCAGGTGTGCTTATGATCCGACCGACCGCACCACTGAGCTACCGAGGCTGACCATGTCTATGCCATAATCTCATCAAGATGTTTAAAATTGATTTCAAAATTTTGCGGCGGCGGTAAAATTCAGCTTAGGCGGCGGAGGCGGCGGAAAGCCTGTGTGGCTTAACAATCGGGGCGCCTGCGGCGCGGCGCCCCTCTAACGCAGGGCTCCCAGGGCGCCCGCCTCGCTCGCCCCGCCCTTGAGACGGCCCTGTGGAGTAAGTTACTTTTTTTAATGAAATACTGCATTTGTAGACTCTACGTATGATACTAAAACTAAATTGACGATTTTTAAAAATCTTTTCTGTATGTATGTATGTTCCTCCATAACTCTTAAACTGATGATCCGAATTCGATGAAACTTAGTAGTACATTTAACTATGACACAGGATCATAGGCTGTATACATATAAGTCAGTTCCGGTTACGCTAAGATATGGCTTTCATAACTACAAACCGAATTGTTCCGCGCGCCGCCGAAATAAAGGTACGGTAGCGGGCTTAATATCGATGGGCTTAATTACTATCATCTTTTTACATACGAATTTAACGCGAGCGAAGCCTCGGGCAAAAGCTAGTAAGTAATCAATAAATCAAAAAAATTTAATAAAGTAGCTTTATCTTACTAGCTTTTGCCCGCGACTTCGCTCGCGTGAAATTCCTATTTAAAAAGAGAAAAGTAAGTAATCCCGCTACCGTACATTTATTTCGGCGCGCGGAACAATTCGGTTTGTATGAGAGCCACATTTTAGCGTAACTGGAACTGAATTTTATTTAGCCTATCCTGTGCCCGTATAGTAAAATGAGCTTGTACGAAGTTTCATTGAATTAGGATGATCGGTTTAAGAGTTATGGAGGAGGCTACATCACCTACAACGTCCGTGATGTCAGCCCATAACACCGGGTGAACTAGGTGCCATGTCAGTGCTTCCCCCTTTGATCCTGCCGGCTACACTGAACTGGTCGGAAAACACAAACTATTTACATAGCCGTTTCGACCGACGTTTCATTCAGTGCGGTGGTACCAACCCGGGCGGGTTAAACCTTACCACCAAGTAAGATTAGGAGGGAAGGTACCTACAGTTTTACGAAGAATCCGAACCTCGGTCAGCCTCCAACGGTCAGCGGTCACCCATCCAAATACTGACCGCACCCAGCGTTGCTTAACAACAATAGCGACAGTTGACTGTCTGCACCACTGAGCTATCGAGGCTGACTAAAAAGTGCCACCAGAGAGGGCCTCGCAAAATGTATCTTGCCTACATCAAATTTAAGTCTTGCCCCGCCACTGCCGATGTATTTACTGGTCTACGTGATTCAGAGAAACTTGCATTTGCAGGTGACTACAGAGATATTGCGTACTCACTATACCTATAGATTGTTATAACAATGCCGGAGAAGACAGAGATACAGGAAATTCACGAGTTTGGTGGAGTGCATCATCGAGGAACTCCCCACTTTCTATCTATTGCACGGCGACAGAAAAGTAATTAAATTCTAAATCATTTACTACGTAAAAAGTGCATACTCTGTTAGCTCTTTCCTCTGCACTAGCTTGTTGACTGTGCTGTAGAGGACAGAGTATTTCTTGAATATATAGTTATGCTGTGCGGATCCGTGGTGCGGTATCTTAGCCTTAAATAATTAGGTACGATTACACTGCTTACATCAAAACACTTTTTAACCCCCGACGAAAAAAACGGAGGGGTGTTATAAGTTTGACGTGTGTGTGTGTGTGTGTGTGTGTGTGTCTGTCTGTGGCATCGTAGCTCCCAAACGGATGGACCGATTTGGATGCGGTTTTTTTTATTAGGAAGCTTATTTAATCGGGATGGTTCTTAGCTATGTTTGTAATCAAGTAATCAAGTAATTAAGTAATAAAAAAATGTATTATCTTAAAAAGTGGACCGATTTTCATGCGGTTTCTTTTAAAAAGCTTGAAATAAAAGTTAAATTACAAATTTAAAAAACCCCCGACCCTTAAAAACCCCGACCCTTAAAAAGCCAAAAATAATTTCCGTTTACTTACTTAAAGGAGTCGGGGGACCGCTAAGTAAATAAAATAAAAAAACTCAGAACTGCGCGGGAATTTACTTAGCGGTCTCCCGACTCCTTTAAGTAAGTAAACGGAAATTATTTTTGGCTTTTTAAGGGTCGGGGTTTTTTAAGGGTCGGGGGTTTTTTAAATTTGTAATTAGTATGAGTAGCGGTAGTGCGTGAAGGTGTGATAAGGTTTGAATGAGGTTTCAATTTATGTCACACTTTTGAAGTCTCTTCACAAATTACATAAATATTTTTTATACTTCTCTCTACAGGTAGGTACTTCCTATGCACCCTTTGGACTTTTTGCATGCTTGGTTTTGAGGTTGAAGCTCGAATTGTCAGTTTTAGGATCTAATGACTGGAGGGACGAAGGGATGGTTCGTTATGAAGAAACCTTAGAGGCTTCTTAGAGGAGATAATTTGAAATGTTTAAAATTCCAATTCAGCATAATATTATTCTTTGTTATTGTTTTATTTTCAGTTTATTTCTATAGTTTTATTGTTACACATTATTAAACACAAATTTTAGTTAATAACGTAGATGGAGCTTTAGAAAGAGAGACAGATGATTGTAGAGCGTCTTCCCTGTCGCACAGAGATGTGCGAGTTCGTGCGACAGAGATGACGCTGTACAACCGGATTGCCTCTATCTATGTTCAATATAAGCTCTATGTACAATATTTACTGCGGCGTACTTCACTGTAGATTGAATAGTGCCTATTACGTAGTACTGTTATAGTGTATTAGTTTGTCTTAAATGATCTTTCAAATAAACTTTTAATTTCTGTGTCGAATGCATATAGGTTAAGTTGCCCCTAAATAAATAAAAGTCGGTAGCGGCTTTAACATTTGCACAAGCCGAGGCACAAGCAAACATCAAAGAAAAGGGCAAGGAATCCTTTCTGAGTGAGAATTTTAAAAATATCGAGTGACATGACATGCCCGCTCAGCGATGCTTTCGGAATAACCTGGAATTATTTCCAAGCCTGGATATTTCCCCGGTTCTGTCTAATCTGAGAGTTCCTCAAAAATTACACATGAAAAATTACTTATCCAGCACATAAATATGTTTACTATCATATCGTTTCGTACCTATTCTCAATTTCTCACCACCTAACACCTACAACTTCATGTTCACTTTTAAGGCCGATATTATTATATTTTAATAAACAAATCCTAATGGACCACGGGGAGGACCCTCTTAAAATGGGTTCAATTACCTGGGCTATATCCTTCAACAATCACTGAAGAAGGATATAATGGGCGTATCTATTGTGATACCGGTCAACACAACACAACTAAACTACTCAAGGGACGAAGCGAAGGAGAGACTATTTGGGTCACTGAACAATGAACAGGTACCTAATTACGTTCGTTCTTACAACGTACTCACAGGCGGTACATTAGGTTCTAAAAGCAAAGAAATTCCTTGTGTAGTTGGTACCTACATAACACTCAATGACTTGTTGTGCGAACGGATGACGACATGGAAGTATAACAAGGTTTTACGGGTTTATTTTAATGTTGTACCCTCAGAGCGGTCCGAGAGGGAGGGAGGATGAACCGCTCACCGATCGATATATCTGACAACCTTGGCATGAATATGGACTTGAAATGCTCGAAGTGTGGGAAACAATATAAGCGAAAAATCTGGCTAGAAAAGCACGTGAAGGAGAAACATAGCGACAGTGAAGCAGGGCAGAAAGCGCCTGTAAGTTCTCCACCTGACACTATTGACAGAGTACAACCTCACACGTCACAAAGTGTTGCGCAACCTTCCTCTCACCATGAAGCATTTTCGCCCAGAGACCGACTAAGCTTACCGAGCATATCCGAGACCACTTGGAAGCAACATGATCGATGCCTAGCCGAAAGACTTGACCTCCCAGGCTGCAGGCAGAGTCCCGAAGATCAGCTGTATGACTTCCAGGGAACAATTTACAATTACTTCTCCGAATTGTACCCTGTTCGCTATCACCACAACCCAATGGAAAGAGAAAACACTTTCAAAGCAAAGCTTAGGAGAAGGAAGAGAGAGTTGATAAAGCAGCTAAGGAAGGCTAAAGCCTCAGGAGACAGAAATCTATGCCACCAATTAGCCAGAGCGATGAGATCTATCCTAAAACTCATCCAGAAAGTATCTGAGCAAATTACGGTTGCTGGCAATGAATTTCGAAAGGCTCAGAATATAGCAGCTTTCGAGAAGAACCCCTTTTATTTCGCCAAAAAAGCTTTTAAGGAACAGCAGGGTACAATTAGGTTAAGTACGGACGAGATGTTCAACTACTTTAAATCCACATATACCACCCCGGAGGCAGATATAACTTACAGGGATCCACCAGCTCCAAAACCCAAAGAACCTGCTCTAGCATTTGATGCTGATTCACCGACGATGGAAGAGCTGGAATACCACATAAAAAGGAAACCAAATAGTTCCGCCCCGGGACCCGATGGCATACCATACATCATATACAAAAAATGTCCATCAGTGCGGAAACACATGTTGAACATCTACAAAAGAATTTGGACGAACAGAGAAGTGCCAGACTGTCTTGGTAAAGCCGTGTTTGTTCTTCTACCAAAAAAGAAAGAAGTTACTGATCCCAAGGATATTAGACCTATAGCCCTTACGAACACAATTTCGAAAATATTCTTCTCCATTATACAGGCCAGACTACTCAAACACATGTGTACCAACGACTACTTACCGAAGAAGTACCAGAAAGGTTTTCTCCCAAGAGTTGCAGGGTGCCTCGAACATAATTCTTTGCTGACTGAATGTCTTAGAGATGCAAGGAAGAATGAGAGACAATTAACTGCCACGTGGTTAGACTTTGAAAACGCCTTCGGTTCGGTGCGCCATGAGTTACTATTAAAGGCGCTAGAGTGGTATGTGCCACCTCTGATCTGTAATATAATAGCCTCCTACTACAAAAAACTTTCCTTTGTAATACAAGTAAAAGGCGAAACGGAGAAGACACCGGAAATTCGTTACGGCATAGGACTTTTCCAGGGTTGCTGCCTCTCTCCTGTCACATTTAACATTGTTATCAACATTCTAATTGATACGCTTGTCGTAAAAGAAAAGAAATGGGGATACAGGTTCAAATATGGAGACACATATATGGCGGCCATCCTGGCATTTGCGGATGATATTACGCTGTTAACCCGCAATCCAAAACAAAATCAGTCGCTTCTTAAGGTGGTGGATGACTATTGTGAATGGACCAAAGGGATGAAGATAAAACCAGCGAAGTGCTACTGTTTGAGCTTAACCAGGAAAGGTTCAAAGTTTACCTCGAGCAATCCAGGTTTGACAGTAGCCGGAAAACCAATCGCAACCGTGGCTGATGAAGCTCCTTTTAAATTCTTGGGCAAAAGGATCACCAGCAGAGGAAAGGAGCATCCTACTGATGATATTGTCCAACTTTTCGAAGAGAGCCTCCGCCAAACTGACAATCTTCCCCTCCTGGGTACACAAAAGGCATGGATTTACGATAACTACCTGACATCAAAACTTTCATGGCCATTTCTCGTCTACGACTTCACAAAGCAAAACCTGACTAAATTAGACTCGTATGTGACCAGATTCCTGAAATCATGGTTTGGACTGGCTCACCCGGCTGACTCGTCAACGCTATACAGATCTCACAATAACTTTGGACTGAACATTAAGAAACCGTCGATATTTTATCAAAAGGCGAGAATAGCCAAACGATGTATACTCAAAGACTCCAATGATAGCGCTATTCAAGCCTTACCCAACACATCACTATCAGATGAACTGGAATCGAGACTCGACTTCTACAAATCATTCCAAGTTGGTACACGCACCAATAGATCTGGATTGGGCATAGAAACAGCAAAGTCTGATAAAGAAATACTGAAAGGTTTTGCTCAGGAGGACATGGAACAAGGCTTCAAACTTCACGCCTTAAACCTAGAAATGCAGAATGATTGGCTAACAGTGGGTGACTTCTGCATCCCTCCTGTATTGAAGTGGAAATCCATAATATACAACTGGTCCCCTGAGCTGCTTAAGTTCTACTTAAATGCATTCCAGCTTACTCTCCCCGACCCGAGTAACCTAGTTAGATGGGGGAAATCTACAAATAAACTATGCCCGTCATGTAAGGAGTTCGTAGGCACGGCCAAACATTTGTTATGCGGATGCAAAATACTACTTGAGCGAGGCCAGTATTCCTACCGTCATGATAAAGTCCTCCAAATCATCAGAGAGGCCATCAACCTGTCAATTGCACGGACCAGGAAAGGGCAAACCAGTAGCGGCTTCCAGAAGGTCAACTTTGTGAAACCTGGAGCCAATAAGCTGCCCAAAGATAGGACTAAACCTTCTTCAATTTTGGGAGCAGCAAAGGATTGGGAATTGTTGATGGACACACATGAGAAGCATTACCAAATGCCTTCGGAAATCTGTACCACAGCATTAAGACCGGATATACTCATATTCTCAAAAGCGACAAAGCATGTAGTACTTGTTGAACTTACAGTTCCATGGGAAAGTAACATACCGAAGGACCACAACATCAAACTTAACAAGTACTGCAACTTAGTAGACCGGATTGTGAGAAACGGATTCAAGACTGATCTCTTCGCTGTGGAAGTCGGAGCAAGAGGACTACCAGCGAAGTCGCTCTACAGTCTCTTCAAGAATCTAGGGCTCCCAAGATCGACGCTAAGCTCATATATGGAGAGAGCTTCGAAAACGTCACTGGAAGCATCCTACAGAATATGGATAGGTAGAGAGAGGGAGGTCGAGAGCGGGACTGGTGGTTTCCCCGCGTCCTAGTCAACGCAGACTAGCTGACGAGGGCTTGAAGCGAGCCGAAACGTGAAGCATGCGCGGGAAATTTAGAGTGGCCACTCGCTAGTCCCGGCCTCGATTAATACCCTCCTCTACTGCCGATGGGCCCGGATATGTTCGGTGAAGCCATCGTAAGCTTAGATCCACACCTTCTTTCTTCAGTTGCTTCCGCCAAGACATTTAAACTGAGGGCAGACTGACACTGGAGCATTAATATTATATAAAACCCTAGCGGGGATGTTATAATATCTATCGGGCTAGGGTTATAATATATATTCACTGGGGGAGCAGTGTTACGACGGCGTTACTGGCGGCGGATAATAAAGAAGACATGAAAGGTGACAAGGATTGTCACTTATACCGTGGATGCAAAAAGCTGGGTTTTATAAAAATATCAATTGATTTCCTTGATGAATAAATGTTTTAATCCTACACTGTGTTTCAGTATACACCGAGAGATCGACGTCACTTTGGTGGCAGGTCATTTTGTAAAATCTGCAAATTAATTAAAACACGAAAAAGTCCTTAACTTCCAAATTTTCATTAAGACGTTGCCCTATTACCTACCTAGGTATAAACACTCTTGAAAGTAACATAAGCCAAATAAATTATTAGAAGTGCCTACGTCGCACTTAGGAGCCGAAAACCATTATTTTAAGACAGCTCGTACGAATAATATAATTTCCATTTACTATAATATCCAAATTTAATTGTACTAAATTAGAAACTAGACTAATTAACTATAGACGCCATTCCAATTACCGCACAAGGACGATTTAAATTGAATACCTACATATAGTAATGTACATAAGGCTTGCCTCCGTAGTAACTCAATAAAACATAATGTAGGTCTAATGAGGTGGTACAGATACGCAAGAGAAATATGACTATGAACGATTTATCACAATATAACTGATTAGGTGAGTTGAGAACTACAGGCACTTGAAGAAATCATGAAGATAAATGCTGAGCTACGGAACGAGGTGGCATCTTTCGTCCAATTCTTTACATAATATACAATTTAGATTGATATGCCACAACACAACAATGACATCGCATTATACAAGTAGGTCAATACCGAGAATGAAAGCATTTTCCTCTTACGTATTTCACTATTTCGCTCTCACTGGGTGTTACTAATAGATATCGATGGTGTACTCACATTTAACTTTATATACACTAACCAAATCCGGTAACTCCGTAGCCTCAAGTTAATATGCAAATTGTAGTTTACGATAAGTGTCAAGGCTTCGATTTACTTGAACTTATTTAGATGTAACATGGTGTAAATTCAAGATCATCAAACTACAACTCTCTTATAATGAATTACATGTAATATAATTCAATTTACTTGTGAAAATGTCCTAGGCACAGCTCAATGTGCTGTCAATTAATAACGTTTTTTATTAGGGTTCCGTATCCGGTACGGGACCCTATTACTAAGCCTATGCCGCGCCGTCTGTCTGTCTGTCCGAGGGCTGTATCTCTTGAATCGTAATAGGTAGCCCGTTGAAAGTTGAAACGGGGGTTCCCATATAAGAAACTAAAAAGTGTATATGCGCGCCATCTACCGAAAAGAGGATGAAGCTTTTTAACTAATCATGAATTTTAACGAATATGAGGCATTTCATAAACACGCCATAGATGGCGTGAGCGGCCGCGGCGCTGACCATGACATGGCGATACGGAACCCTCGGTGCGCGACTTCGACTCGCACTTGGCCGGTTTTTAAATGTAGAAGGAATGCAAGTGGCATTGAGTAAACAAGTCCCTAGTCTAAAGAGGAAATATCATTACCAAAGCCATCGCTCACTAGAGAGATAAATCAACGCACCGTACTGGAGACGGGTCAACTCAGCTCAAAGGAGAGGTCAAACGCACGCCGAAATAGAGCAAATGAGATTCTACGAAGGCAACAAGTGAGAAAACACATGCGATAGAACTATCACATGGACATATAATTTTATTTCGAACAGAGAAATCTCATAACAACATTAGCTTTTACCTGTTCGACAATACTCAACTGATACCATCATGCAACATTTTAAGATATCTGATGATCTGCGTTTAAGAATAATAAAAAAAATTAGTATCCCGGCAATGGGGGTGACAGAGTAATCGCTGTTGTGCTGCAAAATCTCTTGTAAATTACAGCACAACACAATGCTCAGTAAAATATTCGGACAAGACAAGATAACTCTTAACAAGCAGTCAGTGAGGCATTTTTAACCTACGAGTATTTATATTTTACACTATTATACACTTAATTTAATGCAAAATTTGCCAAATCGGCTCAGCGTATGCCAGGGCAGAACAGAATCTCTTTCCTGGCGCCGATTTTCAGCCTCTGTCATGTGTGCGCACGGTGTGTGTGCGAGTGACTGCGTTGTCAAAGAACTAAACCCATTTCGTACGTCCAATGAATCCAATGATCGCACGCTAACCACGCCACGCACGGCAACTTCGTGATCAATGTTTGTGGATTAAGATCGATTAGGAGAAATATTTAAAAGCGTAAACATAGGTCAGTTCCGTTCGAGGCGAGGCACGTCCGTCAGTATCCTTCAGATAATGATCACGCGATGGCACCGGTTGAATGAACGAACCAGACGGACGGACAGACATTAGCCGCAGGGAAACCGTAGCGTGCAGAGACAAAGCGCATCCGATGACGCCCGGCTGTCTGCTCTGGCTACCTGTTGAGGCAGTCTCAGCCGGGGGCGAGATGTAATGGGGGCGTGAAAACAAGGCTGTAAACGGTCAGTACCTACCTGGAAAGAACAACATAATTCGGAGGCCGCACGCCACTTTAGAAGGTGTTTGGTTGGTCTTTAAATTAGTGTTTTCTCTGTGTTCTTGTGCTGCCATTCCTGAACTGGGTCTGTCATTCAGTCAGCCAGTCAGCGTGTAAGCGTCCAATGCTGGACATATGCCTTTCAAATTTTCCTCTAGTTACCCGGCCTTCATGGGCATGCATGGGCATCTTTCAACCTTTGGAAACAGCGACCGTCAGAGTCCATGTCTCACATCCGTATGTGGGTGGGTGGCTGTGGTGGGTGGTAACACTAAAGAGCGAATGCACTGTGCGTCTTTCGTTGGAGGAATTAATTCAATTTAAGTAATTTCAGTAAGTTTGCGTCCAGTGACTATAATTCGACTGCGGCGACGTTTTATTGTTATGGAAGGCATAAAATTAAGATGTAATTTTTAGAATTGGGTGTACCAAAGAAAGCAGACCTTCTCAAAAGTAAACAAGAACGAAGAGTAGTGAAACTTGTGCAAATTTAAACAGTCGAACGGTCTTGTGAGTGAAGGGGGCTTATAAATATTAAGCGAAGGAGGTACAATTCAAAAATTATCAAGCAATATCGAAATTGTTACGAAAGCTGAACAAAGATTTACTTCAATATTTTGATAAAACTCAGTTAAGGCAAAAGATATTATTGTTAGAATTCTTGAAATACTGGACAAATTATCAGAAATTATCGGACAATAATTTTTGAGAAATATCTACGGATTAAAACCGAGAAATCTCGAACAACATTTTATAAGAAACGAAGTGCGTATAACTTTATCCCAAAATTAATTTGTCCATCATTATCAATCAATCATCAATACCAATAATAAATCCCTAAGGGATGATCATGGAGTAAGTTAATTTGTTTTATGAGATACTGCGTCTGTAGACTCTATGTTTGATACTAAAATTAAATTAACGATTTTTAGAAATCTTTTCTGTATGTATGTATGTATGTATGTTCCTCCATAACTCTTAAACTGGTCATCCGAATTCGATGAAACTTATTATAATTTTTTTTTTATGGAAACTGACACGGTTGGCTACATCACCTACAACATCCGTGATGTCAGCCGATAACACCGGTTGAACTTGGTGCCACGTCAGTGCTTCCCTTCGGTCGTGCCGGCTACACTGAACTGGACGGAAAACACAAACTATTTACATAGCCGTTTCGACCGACCTTTTATTCAGTGCGGTAGGGCGGGTAAAACCCTACCACCTAGTGGTATAAGGGAGTCATATCCCTTAGTCGCCTTTTACGACATACACGGGGAGAGATGCAGTGGGGCTATTCTTTTAAAGTACCGGCCCCACACAGTACAAGCACATTTGATTATACTGAACACAGGATAGGCTAAATAAAATTCAGTTCCGGTTACGCTAAGATGTATCCTTACCTATAATAAAATCCAACGTCTGCTTTCTGTCTGAGTGTCTGAGTGTCTGAGTGTATGTCTGTCTGTCCGCTTATAACTTGAGAACCACTGAACCGATTTTAATAAAATAAAATTCTACGGATAGCTTGATTCTTCCCATCAACTATAGGCTACTTACTATCACGATAAATGGCTTATGAGGTTAGCAGTGAAGTGAAATATGAGAGCGGGCGGAGCCGCGGGCACAGCTTGTCTCTCATACAAACCGAATTGTTCCGCGCGCCGAAATAAAGGTGAGGTAGCGGGCTTACTTATTTTCTTCTTTTTAAGACGATACCCATAGCTGGCTGCTTTGCATAGAAAAAGGTCGTGAAAGAAATCTAAATAAATCATTTTTTTCATCTGACGCAAAAGTGAATGAATAAAACGAATTTTTTATTGCACTGATAAATAAGTAATAAATAACTAAACCACAAGCACAGAACACTATTGTTGTAGATTTTTTAATTTTATTACCATTATTTTTTTTAAATTAAAAAACAACACCGACTTACGACCTTTTTCTATGCAAAGCAGCCAGCTATGGGTATCGTCTTAAATACGAATTTCACGCGAGCGAAGCCGCAGGCAAAAGCTAGTATTATTATTATAATTTGTATTTGTACGCCACGCCGACCGTCAGCCATCTCCCCTTCTTCGTCTCGGCTAAAACAAACATTCGCCTAACAAAAAAACGTGTGATGTCGTAGCGTGCATTTGAGAGTGCAACCACCCATGCAGCGATAAGAGAGCAGGTGCAGGGTGCAGTCAGGCTCGCTTCCTACCTACCCTATCTACTGCGTCGTGCTCGTGGGTGACTTGCGCTTTCATTCTTTTTTTAGGGTTCCGTACGTACCTCAAACGAGGTAAAAACGGAACCCTTATATTATAATCCCTAATTTCAACCATGGTAAGCACTAACCCAAATACCAACCATTATATGAATATCCATGGTAGACTAAAAGTATTTATACAGTGTAGCCAACATGAAATCAAGGGACGCACTGACATGGCACCTAGTTCATCCGGTGTTATGGTCTGATTTCACGGATGTTGTAGGTAATGTAGCCAACCGTGTCAGTTTCCATAAAAAAATAAAATAGGATTACTCTTGTGTTTGTCCGTCCGTCTGTCACAGCCTATTTTCTTCGAATCTACTGAACCAAAAAAGTTGAAATTCGGTACTATAATACTATAATAGAGTTTGATGACCCTATCACGGACGTATAACGTAAATAAACGAATTTCGATTTTGTGGGTGAGTTTTGGGGGACAAAGAAAGTAAAAAAAAATAATGTTTAATTGAATAATATATTTACGACATGCACGGTGAGAGATGCAGTGGGGCTATCCTTTTCAAGTACCGGAACCACACAGTACCAAAAATAAAATGTCCATGTAGGTAGCGGCACGAGTTAAGAGCGCTGCTCGGCGAAAATTGTGGGGTATCTCTTCTATAGTCTAACTAGGGTTGCCAGGCGGCCGGGACTGAGCGGGATTGTCCAGAAGTTTTACTCCAGAGTCCCGGTTTGGACAAAAATGTCCCGCCAAAATTAAGTCCTCCGTCCAGTTGAAAGCAGCGTTAACTTTAGCCTAGCCTACCTAGCCCATGTGCCGCCGCGCCGCCATCGCACACGCGCGCGCGATGGTAATTTAAAAAGGTATTTATAGGTATAGATATTAATTTTATTTATTTGTCCCGACTTATATCGTAAAATCCCGAAATTTTAAGATCAATGCTCAGAAAATGCGCATCTCTGATCTGGCAACCCTAAGTCTAACGCACGCGTCACCCGCACCGGCACATGGCGAGCTTACCCCCACATTTTTCGCCGAGCGCTCGTAACTCTTGCTGGTACCTATACTTTTTAACCGACTTCAAAAAAGGAGGAGGTTCTCAATTCGACTGTATTTTTTTTTATGTTTGTTACTTCAGAACTTTCGACTGGGTGAACCGATTTTGATGAATCTTTTTTTATTTGAAAGCTGGTGCTTCCCGTGTGGTCCCATTTCAATTTTGGTCAAGATCGAATTGGAAAGCGAGGCGGAATCGCGAGGCCGAAGGCCGAGCGATTCCGCCGAGTACATTAATAGCAAAAAATTACTAAAAAAACTGTGAAATAAAAAACTATTTAAAGAAATATAAAAACCGCAAAAATGTATGAAAAAAAAATGTAACCCTAGAATTGAAGGCGGTGCTAAAGCAAGCAAAAATGATGCATGAAATAAAACATGAGTGGATGATATCCTTTGTGATTTGTGTAGCCTTCTTTAGCACCGCCTTCAACTCTAGGGTTCGATTTTTTTTTATTTCATACATTTTTGAAGGCGGTTTTTATATTTTTTGAAATAGTTTTTAGTTAATCAGAAAGCCCAGGAAATGGGATCGACGTAAACACGTTGACTTCCACACACTACCCACTACGCGAGGATCGATTTCTCACCGCCTCTATTGACAGAACGGGCCGATGTAATGAAATTAATATCGAAGCAATCGATATCTCTTTATTTTTCCTGCACGAACTTGTTCTAATAGGAAGCGCTCGCGCGACCGCTTTTTAGCTCAACAACATGTTTACATACCTACGGTCCACGATTGCACTGGATGGCGAAGCCTTCAGCTTCATTGCGACTGCGTAAGACACGCATATCACATTATGTAAATTATTTTCAATTGTAGGTACAGTCACTCCAGTCACTGCTAAGTTGTCACTCACATCACTGTAACATTTTTTTTTATGGAAACTGACACCGTTGGCTACATCACCTACAACATCCAAGATGTCGGTGCTTCCCTTCGATCGTGCCGGCTGCACTGAACTGGACGGAAAACACAAACTATTTACATCGAGATTTACATAGACGTTTCGACCGACGACGTTTCATTCAGTGCGGTGGTATCAACCCGGGCGGGTTGGACCCTACCACCAATTACGAAACTATAAGTGCATGCATCATTCATATACATCCAGACATTAGTTTGACAGTTGTCGAGTGAGTGTTGCAAGATTATTCAGCCTTCTCTCGGCATAACACTCAGGCACCACAAGCATAAATAAAAGGAAACTTCGATGTAAAGAAGCGAAGTGCTGAATGCCAAGGACGTTTCTTGATCTACCCGGTTTTATGTTCTTTGCAAATTGCAGAACAATGCACGGATGCATGTATGTAGGCAACGATTTAGGTACAGTACGCGGCGGTAAATAATGCGCATCGGGCTTTGGAGAGAGAAAGTCCGCTAGTAGAGCGTTGTCCCTGTCTCACAGAGACCTGCGAGCACGAGTCAGTAAGCCTGGATGCGCTATACATAGGAGGACAGGGGTAGCCGCGCGCCGGCGCAAACGCGCCAGCGCGTCAATCTAGCGCCGCCGGCGACCGATCTTAGTCTCCGTCCGCCGCTCAGGCGGAGCGAACGTGCGCGTCTGTCACAAAATGCCCCATTGTGCAGTGCTTTGGTGCAAAAAGTCGTCGAAAAATTCAAACTTGAACACAGATGGAGTCACCTTTCACGAGTAAGTACTTTCATTCAATTTGATAGCATTTTTCGCTTGAATTTCAGTAACAAACATCGGCGTAAATATGTATGGAGAGCTCTTTTCTGCTTACCCACCATAGGTCGACTATCGTGTTGGATGCAGTTAGCTCTTGTAATTTTTTTTGTTTATTGATAAATATGTATGTTAAATGTATACAGATATTTCATGCATTCTGCCTTATTGCCAAAGGACATTTCTTCTAGTCAACCTCAGCAGGTTTCCTCGTTCAATATTCGTTTATCGCGCTTTTTTCATTCAACCAGTACCTACCGGTTTTTACTTTTGAGCGACTCTAAGGAGAAAGGAATTAATTTCTTTAGGTCATGCGTCTACCGGGAATATCAGATCGCGGATATTTAGGAGAATTAAAAATAATTGACGTAATAGTTTAAACGTTTGCCTTTAATGTCAGAGATTCAGAATGTATAGAACGTATATAAATGTACAGGATGTATATGTAGATGGTAGGGTTCAACCCGCCCGTGTTGGTACCACTGCACTAAATAAACGTCGGTCGAAGTCACTATGAAAAGTAGTACCTACGTGTTTTCCATCCAATTCAGTATAGCCGGATCGATTAGGGGGAATCGGTGACAAGGCACGTACCTAATTCACCTAGGTATATTTATTTATTTTAGACAGGCAGCCTTGGCTGATGTATCTAAATCCGGTTTTTCTTCATATTTTTTATTTTATTTGGTTTGTTTGTTTTTTTTTTTATGTATTTATCGATCTTGATTATTTTTATTATTTTAGTTTATTGTAGTTTTATTTTAGTATTTATATATTGGGCTCCCATCATCACTGGTACCAAACTGAAGCATTATTACGATGATGGAGCCATCCGTATCAGTTTCCTAAAAAACGTTAATCTTTATGCTTAACTATTTTCGCATACATTTTGATAATTTTTATTATGGAATACACAATTGTAGATTTATAATAAAGTATCCGAGGTATCTCAGAACTTAGAACTATGATCGTGTTTATGCGAAAATCTGCAAATTCGCAAAATTGTGAAAGGGGCGTTGCCTTTGTTCATTTAAGAAAGTTATATTATTCCCTTGATGTAAAGAAGGGTTAAATATTGTTAAATCCGTTTCATCTTTTCATCGCGAATCGACACAATGAGCGACTTATTGTATGAATCCCGTTCAAATGTATGGAAGACTGGCGTCACTTGGCTACCTACTCGCTCGGCCAATCACGGCGTTCCATGCGCCGCTCCCGCCTCAGACTTCACACCCCTTTGGCGGCTACCTCGGTTCTCATACAAACGATGCCGTATTTCCCATCCATTATTTGCGCGCATTATTATCTTCACAGAAGCAGGAATATCTAGAGAGAGAGAGAGAGAGAGAGAAAGAGACGAACAAAAACATACAGACATAGGTCATCTACATACAGGGTAGGTACATATGGAGAGCACTTTCAGTTTCAATCTTTCAGTCTGCTTCGTTTTACCGCTCACTTTACCCCATTCGGATGGGTGATCGATCAGATCATGATCATGTCTTGCATTTGCGACTTCGCTTCGCGCGACGTTTTGCTCACAGCTCAGGCCGCCGATGACGTAGCGTTATGATTTATACCCTAAAACCAACTCGAGAAGTGACATAATGTAACAGTGAAAACCGTACGTAAATCGATAAAGCGGTTATCGAGTTATAAGGATATTCATATATTGACGTACCTACATAGGTACATACCTACTTACTTACACGGCCGCGTGGCCGTAGAAACTTCGCTTTATTTATCCGAAAATGCTGCTACGTGTCGACACTTGGCTGGAAAGCAAAATAAACGTAGTAACGCGGCGAGGGCGGGCGGAGGGAGATACAGAATGTTCCTACTTCTATAGTTTTCATGAAATATTTTATCCGCAGTTTCTACTTGAGTGTAATCGATCAGTTGATCACTGATCTATGAACAAAATACTAAATATTCGTTTCCTCCAAGATATTCGTAGTACCCTCGGTAGTACCTACCTATCGCTGGTGATCTGGCAGAAAGTCCTATCTAATTTTTTGCCAAATTCAGATTTTGGTGGTAATATGTCCTATATAATTTTTTCCACAATGTCAGGACAAAATTCAGGCGACTTTATTCTAAAATGAACTAAAATAAAATAAAATTGTACGTGTTTTTTTTTACATTGTATGACCCTAAGTTCTGAACAAAACAGTTTCACGCCTCTTGAAAAATTTACATTTTTGAGATAGGACTTTCTGCCAGATCACCAACGCTATCATTCATAAATAATTTTCTTTACAATGAATTTGCCGATTATTCACGAGTTTATTCCCTTTGTTTATTCCATAGTTATGTATTTCCAAAAGTAAGAAAATTATTACAAGTGCATCACAGAATGTCCACGGCAATCGTTAGACGCGTCGTACTTTTTTATGTAATCCGACTTGGGTGGCTGAGTCGCAGGGGCCAAAGCGCATGCTCCGACCAGCCAATATCACCTCCGAGAAGGTAGGTGCCATACCGGAGACTTACCTGGATTGCTGGCTATACTGGCCTAGAGGAGAACACAACCGAGGCTGCTATGCGGCCATCTTACATCCAGTACGGTGGTGCCAACCCGGTTGGCTACAATTTGAGCCTACCACCTAGTAAGGAGCAAGGGACGGGACCTACAGTTTTACACCGTTTCCGAACGGTGAAGCAGCAGGTGTAGGTATGCACGTAAATTTTGTCGTCAGAAAAAACTCATTGGTACACGCCGACCGGATTCGAACCGAGGACCATTCGCACGAGAAGCCGATGCCCAAACCACTCGCGGCCAACCGCCGCTTAGAAGGCCGTACTTGTAGGTGAAACGATGCCATATGTCGCGCTATCCATAAGAAAAGTTCAAATTCAGAGGTGAATAGTTTTCTTGCTTACGCAGACACAGTGGCGGTGCTGATGCAGGTCCCCGGAGTATGCCGGAGTGCAGCAGAGGAGACGTGCTTCCGTCTCAGTGTGTTGCCGTCGCGTCGCCCTACCATTACCCAATTGAGTGTTTTATTGCTCTCTCTCTCCGCACACACAAATTATTTAAACCCATATTGACGTCTCGCACGTTGCACGAAATGCATCGCCTGCTAGCTTACTCATTCGGAATCTGCGTCTGTTTAATAGAAGATTTACTTTTCCGAAACGGACGCTTTTCGATGTGTAAACACCTATTTTTTATAGTGTTCCGGGACCAGGAGGATTTCGGGGCTGGAGTGAATTGAGATGAGAGGTAACTAACGACGCTTCACGCTCGTGATTGATGTACCTTTTAAAGTTACATCATCATCATCCACGAGTCTCGGTAGGTACTTACTCAAGACTTTTTATATCGTTAGACACAGGTTGGCACTTATTTTTACCCGACTGTGGCGAATCCAAAAGGAGGGTAATGTGTTAGCCTGAATGTTTGAATGCATGTATATAATGTGTCTTAGGATGACTGTAACCCTTAAACGAATCGTCCGATTTAGATAATTCTGGAACTGGGTATAATATTTTTTGGAAAATTCAAAATAGCGGTGCCCCCTCGCCATATTGTCCAACTATAAAATATTTCTTCAACAGCCATCGAGTGGGTTATCATTTCAAATACAATGACAAGTTCTTCGGTAATTATGTAATAATATGTACTACCTACTAGGCAAGAATACGTACCTAGAGAAAATACAGGCACATACAGGTAACAAAATTCCCGACCACGACGTAATAACCCTGCTCTACAAGACCGCAAGTTTAGTTGGAATTTTAATCATGCATAATGCCAGTGGGACTGGGTCAAGGGTTCAAGGGTTATATATTACATACATACTAACAGCTGATCACGAATTGTGTGTGCTCGATACAGGAAATACGAATAATAATGTTGAATCGAGTGATGTTGAATCGAGTGATGTTGAATCGAGTGATGATGAATGACAGATGGAAACGTTTAAAAAAGTTTTGAAGCTAAGCGTGTGTGTGTGTGTGTGTGTGTGTAGACATGGCCTTAGCACTTAGAGACACACGGCGGCGGCGGGTGGCCGAGTGTTTGGGCATTAGCTTCTCATGCGAGAGGTCCGAGGTTTGAATCCAGTCGGCCTGTAGGTACCTACCAATGAGTTTTTTCTGATGAAAAAATTTACGTGCGTAATACCTACACCTGCTGCTTCACCATTCGGAACCGGTGTAAAACTGTAGGTCCCTTCCCTTGCCCCTTACTAGATGGTAGGCTCAAATTGTAGCTGAATGGGTTGTTACCACCGTACTGGATGTAAGATGGCCGCATAGCAGCCTCGGTTGTGTTCTCCTCTATTTCAGTATAACCAGCAATCTAGAGAAGTCTCCGGTATGGCACCTACCTTCTCGAAGGTGATATTGGCTGGTTGGAGCATGTGCTTTGGCCCCTCCGACTCAGCCACTCATACCGGATTACATAAAAAAAACGGTGTAGAAGTCTGCTTTGTGGTTTTGCTTATTTGGTTAGTTCTACACCTCAATATTTTCTGACCAATAATACCAATCACTTGGACTGATTGGTGCAAAGAAAAATAAATAACACTTCTTTGGACTTTAGACATTTACTTAATTTGAGCACTCCCGCCCGAAATGTATGCTAAGCGACTCGGCTCTGGACTCTGACCAATCACATAATATATTATGTAAGTTCTAATAAATAAAGCGGAAAATTTGCGGCCAATGACCGACCAATCGACGCGCGATCGAGGATTCCAAAAGACAGGTAGCTCGACTACAGCATTTTCGATCAACTTATCTTGTTATTTCCTTCGTTTTACGTAGTCGGGTTTTGTAATTTTTTTTTAAGATGGTAATTGCCAGCAATATTTGTATTTCAGTTCTAGAATGGAGAAGTTACAGTCTAGAATGGAGCAGTTCTAGAATTTAATGGGCATAGGCGTAAGTGTATAGTGAGTCATTCATTCATTATTACTCATTAAATAAATTTAAAACAGAGCTAGGACTTCCTTTAATAAAATTTTTACTTCTTGGCCCGTGCCGCAAATGCCGCAATAAACGTCATTTTCAATAGGGATGCAAAACAGTTGTCACGCCGATATACTTATCGATGCAAAACTATAAACCACGGCTCACGGCTCATTAGCATAAGAAAAAAAGTAATTTGTGCAGAAATAAAATAAAGATATTTTATATACACACCATTCTCCTTGTGTTTGTGCTACAACAAAGAAAATGCCATCTGGAATTCACGAGCGTGCGCTCATGTTCGCGACCGGGGTCAGGGACCGACAGCATATATGACCATTACGTTGTGTAAAACATACTAAATTGATACGTGAGTTATATGCGTCCTCCGGGTTTCCGTAAAAGGAGGCAGACTTTAAAGCCTTCGTTCTCGTCGACGATATAAATAGATCGAACCAGGTTATACGAGAATATGGCCGGCGGCGCTCGCTACCTACTACCTAGACCAGGGATGGCAAACTACGGCCCGCGGGCCATCTCCGGCCCGCGAAAGGTTGCAATCCGGCCCGCGATCATCGATCCAGAAGTAGATAGTAATATAACATAAATCACGGAAACATTCCGTTAAAATTAAATAGTGTACTTTGTTATATTAATTAATAAATCTTTGTTCCTATTTTATAGAATACCTGCAATCAATATTATATGTATATTTCCCTTTTTCATGGTGCTCCAGGTATATACACCCGATTCGAATATCTATAGTTAGATGCAGGGTTAGGTCTGTATTGTTTTTTTATCTAATTCTTACATGTTTGTTTGGAATAATTTTGTTCGTGTACTGTTGTAACCTAGTTTTGTATTTTTTTCTGTATGTGTTTCTTTGGTAATAAAGAATTTTGAATTTTGAATTTGAATTTTTGAATTTAATTTTATATAAATAAGAGAACTTTTAATGTTGTTGAAAGTTTAAACCTATGAGTCAATAAATAACTTCATTTCGGAAAATAGGTACAAATATTTTTATTCCAATAAAGAATTGTATTATAGCCAAAAATTTAAAAACCTGGCCCCCCATAGATTATGTTTGTAAATATTGGCCCGCGTAGAAAAAAGTTTGCCCATCCCTGACCTAGACCGACAGCAGCAGTGCGAGCAGCGACGAAGAGTGGTCTGACGTCTCGAATGTTTCTATTTTCTATTAGCGTAAATAAATCTACTTAACGAGTGTAAAGTCACTTTCGACGGGCGGGGGGGCAGTTGTCACTTTCGTTCGCTGGCGCTACAGCAGCGGTGACAGGTCGGCAAACCTTGCGGCGTAATAAGCGCGGCAGAATAATTGACACTGATGAGTGGAGCGATACACGATAGCCGCCAGCCAGTTCTTTTGGCGGCAGAGCCGGCGCGGGACGAAGCAGCGGCGGCGCCACGGCCGAGACAGACCGCGGGCTGGCTGGTCATCTAGGGTTGCGCGATTGCGAAATATCGATAATTTCAATATCGAGGTCAAGATCAACCGAGTGAATTCTCTGGTTACACAATCGAAAAGGAGAGTAAAGTATGCATTTACAGGAAGACGTCGCGTCGGAACGGAACACGGTCTTGGAAGACGCAATTTCTATTGATATTTATTAATAAAAATAGATTTACATATCTTATGTTTTTAGATTTGTATTTAGCAATAACATTGAAATATTTTCAGACCTAAAAAGTTGTACATCAGAAAAAATTAATTAAATCGAATAAATGAAAAAAACATCCTGTTGGTGATTGTGAAACTTCTTCCATATTTTATAAGCACTTGATCGAATTGCTGATCGATTGAATTAATCTTTATTATGTATGAGGATGATCAAGAGAAGTTTTAGCTATGATAAGATACCGTTACTGCAGATCTCAAATTGTTTGACAATTCTTATTTTCTGTATTTAATTTATTTTAATCTTTATTATTTAAAATATATGACGAACATTTTATTATTACTTACAATGTTCTTTATTAATAAATTATTTGAATTTGAATTTGAGTATAAGTTAGTAAACAAAAATAAAACTTACAATTAAGTTTTTTACAATTTTGACTTTATTTGACAACTGTTATTGTTATTGAATTTTTATTCTGGCAATTAATTGAATGAGTTTTGTTTAATAGTTATTTTAATTTGTTATTACAAACTTGATCATCGTAGGTAGTTGTGTTATCTTCTGAATGCACCTAGTTTAGTTGATTGACGATGGCCTATTTTTCTTGCTTGGACCACAACATAGAACCATAGAAGTATAAACCTTATTGTAATATTTAGAAGAAGCTAATATTGTAACTTGTTGCAAAAAGAGAATAAATGAATTAATTGATTGATTGACAAAGTGTACTCTGAGCTGCTGATATTTGAAACAAAAATACCAAGATGTATCTTAGTTAACACTGACGTCCCATGGTTGACGCATTCACTTTGAAATTATGTTCAGTATAGCGGACTTCTTAGATGAAATCATGTCAACAGTTACCATCTTATGTATGACCCACACGTTGGCGAAGTAAGACAAAATTTTAGTTTTATCTCGCTCTAACTAAGCAATCATCGGGAGATGCAACTAAAACTTTTGCTTTATTTGGCCAATAACGTGTTACTTCGTTGGTTGCAAAACGAGAGGCTGTAAGTAGGTTCAGGACCTAAAAGCACCTCGTAAACATGTACGTGTATGAGAATAGGTCTATTTTATAAAGCGGCTTTCGTAATCAAGAGGTTGTTAGAGGAAACTGCATCTCACGACCTGCACGTTCCCTACATCCTTCTGCTGCTACTCCATCGTTATACAACACGAGAGTTCAAGCTATCTCTTCTCTTGGTCTCGCGCACGCCCAGTCGTCTTGCTGTTAAATTTATTTAAAATTCAAAAGGGCACGAAGGAACTTACACAACTATAGAAAATAACGACGAGGACGTTACAAATCGCAATATGAATATACCTACAATAAGTACAATACAATACGAATACTTGCTGAAGGCTGTTACCACGAAGACAGCCTTCAATAGAATGTATAAACAGAAGGAATAAGGTAATTAAGAAATTATTTTTAACGAATCTTAAACAGGTCTATCAAAAAAACTGGCCAAGTGCGAGTCGGATTCCGCACCACAAAAAGAAACACGTTTCTAGTATAGGGACCCCTTAATTATTTTACCTTTTCTATTTTTTATTATTTGTTATTTATTATCCGCCATAATTACACATAGGTATTCTGTGAAAATTTCGACTGGCTAGCTATTACGGTTCCAAAGATACAGCAGTAGGACAGACAGACAGGCAGACAGATGTACGGCGTAGGTTTAGTGATAATAGGCTTCCGTATGGGGTATGGAAAGCTAAAAACTGCTTACGCCACAAACGTGTGATTGACAACCTGTTGTAATGATGAACTGAGCCGTGCGTGGTCACAGTACCTACCTAATCATTTTATTTTAGAAGTCTCATAGATGGCCATATTGTCTACGTCCATTAAACCTATTATTTTGCGATTTCAAACAAAAATAAAATTTTGGACCCTCAGAAATCTAGCTTTTTTATCAAACCCATGACGTTTCAGATAAACTAATAATTATTTGGATCACTTTAACTACAAGTATTTCAGAATTTTCAAATATAAAATTATCTAAATAGGAAAAAGAGCCATTCCATAAGATACACTTTTTTTGCAATTTTGCGGCGGGATCCCATCGCCATACTAAAAATACTTCAAAAGATTACCATCGTGTTATGGTTTTAAGTATTTGTGAATCTCTTCGTTAGTAAGGAGGTGTGGTGCAGTAGCGTTCGTGACCACTTGGCTGGCTGGCGGCGCATGGTCGAAGATTAAGACTAGGTAGTAGATCAAGCGATCGCGCATTGTGATTCCGTGTGACGTGACATCATGTTGAGTTCATCGCACAAGCTACGACTGCGATAACCCCATACTCATCGTAAATCGCTATAACCCACACCACCACCACTACATACCAGAGGACACGTGGCATCACCAGCGGCATCAAGGTCATCGCCACTATTATATCTTACCTTTCTAAAGATGCAATACCAATATACATAGGTAGGTACCCAGTATGTGCATTTATAACATCATCAAGAACGACTGTTGCAATCGACATAACTGAGGTGCCAGTGCCAGGCAAGCTAAGAATGATTGAAGCTGCTTATAAAGTATTACAAATTTAAAAAACCCCCGACTCTTAAAAAGTCAAAAATAATTTCCGTTTACTTACTTAAAGGAGTCGGTAGACCGCTAAGTAAATTCCCGCGCAACTTTTGAGTCTTTATATTTAATTTACTTAGCGGTCCCCCGACTCCTTTAAGTAAGTAAACGGAAATTATTTTTGACTTTTTAAGAGTCGGGGGTTTTTTAAATTTGTAATTTAACTTTTATTTCAAGCTTTTTAAAAAAAACCGCATGCAAATCGGTCCACTTTTTAAGATAATTTTTTTTTTTTATTACATAATTACTTTATTACTTGATTACAAACATAGCTAAGAACCATCCCGATTAAACAGGCTTCCTAATAAAAAAAACCGCATCCAAATCGGTCCATCCGTTTGGGAGCTACGATGCCACAGACAGACACACACACACACACACACACACACACACACACACGTCAAACTTATAACACCCCTCCGTTTTTTTCGTCGGGGGTTAAAAATCAACTGGATTGATCATACATGTACTGTACTCACACCTGTTTGTGAGAGGCAAAACATATGTAACGAAGCCAGTATTATAGGTGGATATAATGAATAAGGTATATGGCCGTGAATAACGGCAGATGTTTATAGAATTGAAATTATTGGGCACGCCTTCTACAAGCAATATTAAAAATGTCTCATCAAAGGCTTTACCGAAAAAAATGATGGAATTTATAAACAAAATATTACGTAGGCAGATATCTACAACAACGTGCGTTGAATGGGCTCGGCGGCATCAAGCAAGGTAGAAATGTGCCTAGCTTTCATATGCAAAACATAGTTGTTGATTATTTCGCTTGCGTGAAACAAGATACTTGTATACACAACACAACACGAAGAACGATTCAGCTGAATTCCACCTGATTACGTATTACACGATATTCCCATCCCAGCATGACTGGATCCAAATCTCGCTGGGTAACTTTCAATTTTTGGACGATGATGGCGTGGCGACCGTCAGAGTTCTTGTTTCACATCCGTACACCATAACTGTAAGAATGAACTGGTCATAAGTTCGGGTCTTTAAATGTTGGGGCATACCGCCGAACACATCTCAGGGAACAATCTCAACTGGAAGTTAAAGATTCGTTTTTTTTTATAAATACAGACAGGAACTAAAATTATTATCGTTATTTTCGTAGTTCTCTTTGTCGCTTCTACGTCTACGTAATTGGTTGCATTGCCAAACCTCACTTTAGAGGGCTTCTATTATTAGACAGTTATTTCGAGGAGAGCCTCCTCCAAGAATAGGCGACAACGGCCACCAGTCCAGTTTCTGTATACAGTTAACATATTATTTACGTTCAGTGAAGGCTGAGATGAGTGCATTAATATTGGCCATCTAGTCTGCCTGCACTGCAAAGTCAGGGCACATGTTAGGTTATCATCAGTAGATTTTGTAATTAATGTTATTCACAAATGGTGTTCTTAATGTAATGTAACAAGGAAATGTTAACCTTAGACTTGAATTGAAATACAAACTTTTAGCCGCATAAAATATTTCACTCTAGAGGTAGAGACCTAGGTACTTGGAACGGATCAGAGTGTTTCTTTCAAGGTGGAACAGTCACGGAATTCCCACATTGGGTGGCAATCGATCATTTGTATGTTTAAATAATAATTAGGTGCCTACATAATGATAAGTATACAACTATAAAACTGATAAGAGAAATAATAATAATAAACATTTCTGTACATAAGCAAGCGCGTGGTGTAAAATAATTTATATTATTCTCATGCTTATTCACCATTCACTGATAATGAGAGTAAGGTATTTAAACTGCTGCGAGCCGAAATGAGCGATCAAAACAAACAAATAATTCATCATTATCATTAACAGCTGCCACAAACCACTGTGGAGACTCCGATACAATAAATGAACCGCTTACTTATCTATCTAATCCCCTGCTCCCAAGATTAACAAAACAACGCACTGAACCTCATGAACCGTTATGCGCCGTGCGCTTCCCAGAAAAAGTTTGAGCGCGAAAGAACCGTAATGTTGTCGCCTGCAACATGTTTAAGGTCGGAAATGCGAGGGGTTAAGATTTTTAAGTGGCAATAAATATAAAAAAACAAGACGTGCTAGTGACATCTCTAGTGTTACCATATGGCACAATTCCCAAGGCAACGTCGGAGGTGAACATAATAATATGTATATTTCTGATCGTGTCTCGGTTGCCTTGTCGGCTGTCGTCGCCTGCGATGCTATCTATACCCTTAGCAGGCAGAATAAAACTGCAACCAATTAAGTAAAAGTAAAGCGCGTGATGTCTATTATCCAGGGTTGCCAGATGTCCGGTTTTTGAGGCTTGTATCCGGTCCGGTCATTAAAATAATGAAAAATTGGGCATCAAGACAGCCGGTATTTTCTTCATATAACGCAAATATCTTACTGTGTTCTTCGATTTTGCAATCAGTTCGATAGATTCAATCCTTTTATTTATTATTCTTATCTCTCATTAATTTTCAAAAGCAAAGGTCACGAACAATTTTGTACCTGAAAAACCAAAGGCCCTTTCATGAATAAATGTCCGGTTTTTTTCCCACCATCAGGCAACCCTGATTACCATATGCATTGTGTGCATTGGTAAACAGAATCATACAGAACTAAGATTTAAAATAAATAGGTGCATAGGTGTTGTGTAAACATGTAACACCGATTTCAACTGAGCCAATACCGATAGCCGAGTCAAAGCGATAAAAACTTATCCATCAACATGACAATAGCAGGAAAAGATTCTCGACGACGACGCCGTCGAAGGAAGAAATATGGTGTGGAAAGAAAATCATTTCCTGGAACTCGAACTGAATGCCAACGATCGCGGCGAACAATACGTTCCACAGTCGAAGGTAAAAAGACGAGGGGTCGTCTCCATTGTTGATAATAAACAATATCCGGAGAAAGAAATTAATACGGAAGGTGGTGATGTCGTGGGATCGTGCCGTGCGGGACCTGTGAGCACTGTGCCGGCGACCTGGCGCTGCGCTGTCGAGACAAGCGACACCCGATCACCTGACCCCGGCGCGGCGGCGTCGCATGCGAAGAAAAACCCCACTGCTGGATACGCTTATATTGCATTCGGTATGCGTAATACATTCGCAGAGTCATCTGATAGTTCTGTTTTGTGTGCAAGCTCGCACGCCGGAGGAAGAATATAAACTACAGCTTTGGCCGCGGCTTCACTCGCGGTAGACTTGGTTTAATAGCAAATCGATCGCTTCTCTTATATTATCTCTCTCTCTCTCTCGTCCATACTATACTTTCTTTGATATTGCTCAGCCCTAAGGCTATTTAGCGTGATGGTATATGGTCAGCCTCAAGAACTACTCTTTCCATTGGTGAACACCGTATCATATCTACCGGTTCCTTATATATTCTTCCACTCTCATCTTAATATGCATGTTAATTTAACTATCCTCCCGCTCTCATCTTGATCATCTTGATGCACCTATCCTATCTACTTAATTTTTCAAATTTTTAGGTAGGTAGACATTATCGATAACACAGTAAAAAGATAATTTTAAACTAAAACCGCTATCGAATTGTGATTCAGGTAAGTAGACGAGAATAGTAATCGAATGGTTACGCTCTGCCAACAATGGGCTATCGTCCGTCGTCGGCATAATAGCAACTGTATTTTTAATTATACATTTTTACACTTATCTAGAAGAGTATCTTTATACTGACTAGCTAGATGCCAAATGGATCGATTCCATAAGGTTGCTGTACAGACTGTCAGCAACAATCTTGCCACAATCTTGGTAAGATTGATGCTCCGGTTCAGGGTATCGTCGTAGTATGGATTTAGTGTTGACGAGTATCGTTTCTACGACTGCATCAGGCGCGATTGGCAGATGATGAATTGATGATAGAGTCGATGATTAAATTCGATTGATTCGACACAATTTTCTCCTTACGTCGACGAGTCGGATTTCGAAGCGGTAAAAAGTAGTCTTCGATATCATTCAGCGGCGCATCGATTATTTCGATTGAGGTCTCAACGACCATCGAAATTTGGACCGCATCGTCAGATTTCTTCGCGGACAGTAGCAAAACGAGTTGCTCCACCCCGCCACCGCATCGCAGCGACGACCACACCGTACCGGCGGCGGCGGGCGGCGCGTTTCGAGCATTTCATGATTTCGCTGATATCAGAGTCGAGTCTTCCGTGCTTAATTGTAGGGTTTCTGAATTCTCTCTCATTCTCTAAAGACTATTGTTCATCTAAGCCGTTGGCGTCTGTCACGATTATATCGGAGGAAATGAATAAGCTACTGCGTGATCGGTCTTCGGTCGTTTCGTTGAGATCGCACCGAAACGCACCTTTAAAACCACGGCGCACTTCTCTCAATGTTGAAAGTGCAGCCGAACACGAGGTGATTTATCACGATAAGGCCGCAATGAAATACGAGGCAGGCAATTTGTGTACAGCAACAAGAGGTTTGTTGGCGATTGTGTTTGTTGTTGTCGCGTGTCCGCCGGACTCCGGTCCGGAGCGAGGCAAACATTAAACACTATTGTCTACGTCTACGTGACACTTCCTCGCCGGCATCGATTCCGCGGCGGTTGATGCGAGCGGGTACTTCTTCAGTCTTTCTTTAGCAGTATACGGCGAAATGTTGTTTTCTGTACCATACAAACGAGTTGTCCTCTTTGTTACAACGTTATTGGTTTTTTAGGTATGTATTGACTAGTAGCCTGAATCGATAGCGTAAGAGATCAGAATATTATGGATACTGTTGATTAATTTATACACAATATTGAGAAAATGAGCAATCTAATTGTTATTAAGGACCTATGCCGTATTAAAATTATAATTATCCATCAGTTTACCACAACAATGACTACACAATTTACAATAGTTGTCTCATTCATGGAAATGTTTTAAATGTGTTATGATAACAAATCAATTAGTAAATCGTGTGTTTTAACTCTTTGTTCCGTGGTGTGTGTTCGTTCGTTGGCTATCGCCTGAATCAGGTGATAGCCATCGAACATCAGGCGGCCTGATGCCTGCATTTTCTGACACTTTTTGCCATTGATTCAGTATGTCGGCGGATTGTAGGAATTTAGGGCATCCGTTTACTTCGGATTCTTGTTTAGGTACGCACACCAGCTTGTGATGGAATCACACAAGGTAAAAAAGATAAATATATAGCCAATAGTAATTCAAAGCTAAATTATAGAACATTAAAACGTTTCATTAACAAAATAATTTATATTACAATTTAACTAATCACCTAATAAATTCAATCGTGACTGCACACTCCACTAAGAAATAAAATGGCGCGAACGGCCATTACAATACGACGCGCAATTAGACAAACAAGAAATATAATAACATCAGTTGGTTCGCATATAAAACACTATAGAGCGCCGAGGCGGGGAAGGTAGCATGAGGTAATCCTGACACGCGGTGAGAGGGGAACAAGACATGGGCGCGTACGAAACGGCGGAGAGGTGAGGTAAGAAGGCGCGCGTCTTGCGGGCGCGGGGTCAGAGATCGCGGTATCATCACGCCGTTTGAGCGCGGCTTGAGGTAGCGAGTCAAGGAGCGCGAGTAGTGATTATTTCGCTGCGAGTTGTTAGTATGAAAGAATGAATTATTGTCAAGACACGATCGTGACACGCTCATACTGCGGGGCCACCGTACGTTTTGTTCCTATGTGTCAGAAACGTGACAAGCTCATACTAATAATTTATTTTTATTTCCATACTAAATTTGTGTCAGGACACGAATGTGACACGGCCATACTACGAGGCCGCCGTTCGATTTGTTCCTGCATGACACAACCGTGTCCAGCACATACTAATTAATCTAATTTTATCTCCATACTAAAATAGTATCAGGACACGAATGTGACACGGCCATACTACGAGGCCACCGTTCGATTTGTTCGAGCGTGTCACAACCGTGTCCAGCCCATACTAAAAATTAAATTCTATCTCCATACGAAATTTCGCTCTGTGACACGAACGTGTCACGGCCATACTACGAGGCAACCGAGCGTTTTGTTCCTGCGTGTCAAGAACGTGTCACGGCCATACTAAGAGGGCGCCGTTCGATTTGTTCCTGCGTGTCCGATTCGTGTCGAGTCCATACTAATGATTCAATTTAATCTCCATACTAAATTCGTGTCAGGACACGAATGTGACACGGCCATACTATGAGGTCGCTGGTCTAATTGTTCCTGCGTGTCTGGAATCTGGACATGACGGAGTTTATGGGAATTTGAAGTTTCGTGATCTCTGTGAAGATATCGCACAGGGTCTAAAATTATTTTAATAATTATTTATTAATGATTCAAACTAATACACTAAACATTTTATAAAGGGAAGAGTATATAAACAAAGTACCAGTTATTAAACAAAAACATAAAATAAAACAAAACAACGTTTCATTGAGTATGACGCCAACATTCAAATAAATATCCGTTGGAGCGTGCGCGCGGGGCGGAGAGAGGTATGAGGTAAACAAGACAAGGGGTGAGGTATTACCGAGCTGCGGGCGCGCGTGGGCCGCGGGGCGAGGCGGAGCGACCTGAGGTAATTTGTCAAGCGGTGCGGGAGGGGTTTTCGTTAAGCGGTGTTAGTATGAAGGAATGGTTTCGTGTCCTGACATGAATAAAACACGACGATGGTAAGGAGATTTCGATTGGTTTCTGCGTGTCCAGGTTCCGTACATGAATAGTATTATCAAACACGGAAGATGGTATCACGCATGTACAGGAATTAATATATAGACAATAAGAAAACTAACAACTTGGAACGTTAGCATTTTAAATGAAAATACTCGAAGAATATAGACGATATTAAACAAAAATATATAAATAAAACACTCCGTTATGGCGCTAAAAGTCGATTTATTAATAGAGCACATGTAATAACATCAATTAATTTATATAACAAAAGCAACAGTTCTCTGCATGCGGAGATGCACAATGGGTGCGGGGAAGTGGTGTTAAAACCCCCGAAGTAGAGGTAAATCGCATCGCTGACGAGCGAAACAGCTTTAGGTACCATGTGGAAGGTACGAAGAGGGTTTGTTTTCCCTCCAAAATCGAATTTATATCGTGTCACAAACGTGTCCAGTTCATACTAAAAACATAAAATTATCCTCCATACAAAATTACGAGTCCGGACAGAAACGTGACACGGCCATACTACGAGGCAGCCGATCGATTTGTTCCTGCGTGACACAAACGTGTCCAGCCCATACTAAAAATCGAAATTCAATCTCCATACAAAATCGCGCTCCGTGACACGAACGTGTCATGGCCATACTAGGAGGCCACCGTTCGATTTGTTCCTGCGTGTCAGGATTGTGACACGAGGAAAGATTATAAAAGGAGAGGGAGGGGAGCGTGGGGAGTTCAGTCTGTTTTGGGAGTCGAAGGAGACGGTCGTGCGTATTTAGCGAGAGCCCAGGTACGAAAGTTAGTACGGCTTCGCTCGCGTGAGTTTTCGAATAAGTTCGGGAAAGAAGTATCGCTCGGCTTCGCTCGCGTGTATTTTCGATTGGGTTTTCCTAGTGAATAATTTCACTCGGCTTCGCTCGCGTGTATTTTTGATTGGGTTTTCTTAGTAAATGAATTTGGTAAAAAACCCCGGTGATTTAAATTAGTTTAATTTCGTGAATATTAGTGTGGGAATTTCTGTAAAGCTTTCGGAGTTGCAAATGAAGGTTGAGCTGGATTTTGTAATTTTGGGGGTGATATAGGGGTTTTCAACTAGTTTTACGGAAAATATTTTGGATGTTCTTTTTGAGCCTTTTGAGTTCTGGATGAAGGTCGAGCTGGATTCTGGAATCTTGACTGGTGATGGAAGGACTTCCAAAGAACTTTTACAATGACACTATGTCCGAACTGGCCTACCATGAGGACTGGTACATTGGGAAGGTTTTCTTAGTTCATAAATGATTTTGTAAAAACCGGTGAATAAAGTTTGTTTGTTTCGTAAATTTTAGTGTGGGAATTTCTGTAAAGCTTTCGGAGTTGCAAATGAAGGTTGAGCTGGATTTTGTAATTTTGGGGGTGATATAGGGGTTTTCAACTAGTTTTACGGAAAATATTTTGGATGTTCTTTTTGAGCCTTTTGAGTTCTGGATGAAGGTCGAGCTGGATTCTGGAATCTTGACTGGTGATGGAAGGACTTCCAAAGAACTTTTACAATGACACTATGTCCGAACTGGCCTACCATGAGGACTGGTACATTGGGAAGGTTTTATTTTATATTAAAATATAATGGACTGTGACCTGATCATAAATTTCACGCACATAAAGGAAGTCAGTGAATGGAGTTTGTTTGATTCGTGAATTTTAGTGTGGGAATTTCTGTAAAGCTTTCGGAGTTGCAAATGAAGGTTGAGCTGGATTTTGTAATTTTGGGGGTGATATAGGAATTTTCAACTAGGTTGCGAATTATATTTTGGATGTTCTTTTTGAGCCTTTTGAGTTCTGGATGAAGGTTGAGCTGGATTCTGGAATCTTGACTGGTGATGGAAGGTTTTCCAAAGAACTTTTACAATGACACTATGTCCGAACTGGCCTGCCATGAGGACTGGTACATTGGGAAGGTATTTTAAAATATAGAGAAGATTAAAAGAAACAAAACCCGATCTTTAAATTCGTAAATCCTACGTATATAAGAGTGTTTGAACCACGCGTAATATTTAAAAATATGTCGAATTTAAATATGTAAAATCAGTGGTTTTACCGTATTTTGATATAAAAGTATATTTTTATTAAGTGTTAACTTCGCGATTAGATTCAGTGGCGGGTGTTGTGGTTTCGTTTGAATTTATTATTTTACGCTATTCTATTTGTAATGGTGTTTTATTTAAGGTGATTTTAGTGAATCGTGTCAGACCGGTTAGGATAGTGGAATTCAAAGGTAAATTTTGTAATATATATGCACATGCAACATTCTGGCTAGTTACGTTTTAGGACGTAGGGAGATTGCGTAAATCAGGTTTAAATATACCTGTATAGGTTATATAGATTATGACCAACACACCATTTTAATAAACCCTTAAGAAAATATTCCTAATTGATTTCGGTGAAAGGTGGACCCCTGACCGCATCATTTGGAATAAAACAATTTCTGTAGGTATGTCAATAGATAGCCACAGAAATGTAAACCATAACATATACACTATACACTCACAATTAAAAGCATACACTTATGCCTTTAGGGAGGACAAAAGAATATCTTTTGAACTCCAACATAACACTACGAGATTAAATTGATAAATCTGTCTGAAGATGTATATTTTGTACAGATTAGAAAACGGGGACTCCTAGGGACAAATAATAAATTTGTAGCTTAAGTACAAATTTATCTGCGTTGGGAGTCACGGGGACTGGCGATGGATAAATATCGTATGGACCGAGGGTCCATACGAATTTAGTGGGGCCAGTTCCACAAACCCCTTCAAAAGGGGTCAATAAAAGTTTGTATTGTTGAAGTTCTAAAATTTAGAAGAAAATATAAAATAATAGATTTCATCTATTGAACAGCACAACAAAATTAAGCTATCAAGTAATACATTGATCATAATTTAATAATAACAATAACACAAACATCAGAACACTTTCATTTTGAATTTTGGCGGGTCTCACAAGCTCGCAAGCGAGGCGCGTGAGCGCGCTGTCGAAGCGTGCACATAGAACACAGAGGGAAACCAGAAGGGTTTAATGACTATAGATGAATGAGCAATTAGTTTAGTAAGCGCTTTAATGATGATATTAGAATTTACTAGAATACATTTAGGAAATGAGAGTTAGTACTCTGAGTTATTACGGTACACAACGGCTTCCTGAAAAGGAAGTAATAATTGGGTCCATTTTACAGGAATTATGTGTACGAATTAGCGACACTGTTTCTGACAAACCTAGAGATCACTTGAAAGTTATACGCTGGCCATATTTCGATTCTTTATATTCTAGTTGTTCTAGAGCTAAAGAGTTGATTTTTGATAATTCTGCCTTTAATATCTAAGGAAAAACAATAGGTATAGGGTAGAGGTTATTACAGTAGTGCGCGTGACCAGCATATAAAAAAAATTATGTAAAAATAAGTTCTTTTTTTAGTTATAGTAGTGTTATCATAAATCCATGGAATTCTAAGGTCCAGGTACGAAAGTTATCGCGGGTGTGCCCGTGACCATGGTTTAGGAAAGTTTAAAATGTGTAGATATATATATATAAACGTTTTGTAATGGTCTGACACGAGAAATCTTATTATTTTGTGCCAAAACGTAATTTGCGAGCGAATTGTATGGTTACGATTCGTAATGTAAGTCTAGGCGTGCCCAGTCTACTGCCAGTAAACATCGGAGCAGTTTCCAGCAGATGACATCTAACTATGGTTTGGTCCATAGCAACAATGTGAGTTATTCCATTATCCGGCGAGATACAAAATAAGTGTTTCTTTTCAGAGGGAAAATGTTGTACGTAATTGTGAAATGAATTACATGACCTACGCAATTACATCGTCATAAGTATGTTATTAGCCATTTATTATAAAAAGAAATTTTAATGTCACTTGCATAATGATTATTTGTTCTATGGAAAAGTGGAACTGGAGAATTATTGATTGATGAGCGCTTGGCCAAGGCCACAGAATACTTGCGGGCGCAGGGCTACCAAATTTTTGAAAGACTAGTGTGGACTGGTTTTAAAGATGAAGCATGTTTGGGTGCATTGTGTGTTTAGAGAAATTCGTGCTAAAGGGTTTGGGAAGTTTAATCTGACTTATTTAATTATATTGTTCAAAAAAAAAAAAAAAAGGGGAAATAGGAAATAATAATAATATGTGGTGCACGGAGTCGTATTATACAGATGTTGTTTATGTATGTGTCACATTATGCATTGAATTGTTTTGGAATAAAACAAACAGATACCAAAGTCCCTGTAGAGCAGCGCCGGTTGCTCTATTTGCCTGGTTTGTCGGAGGGGGAAGCGTGTGTTGTGTGTATGTATGTATGATTTCTATTACTTTGTTATTATGTGGAAATTGCAATCACGAAATTTGAAGTGAGAAGGTGGAATATTTTTGGCAACCCTACACAAGTTTGTAAATTTCGTGTTGATTAGGCCCATGAGGAGAGAACCATGGTCAAGAAAGATTGATTTATGGGTGCACGTGTTGTACTGTTTGTGTTTGATCATTAGTTTCGTTTGGCATAAGTGTACGAATGATTCTTATCTCTTTCCCACTAGTATAAAGTGTATGCAATGCAAGTAAGAGTTAGAACGAGACAGTAGACTAGAGCGCTATTTTATACTTGCTCTTCTAGTGGGGTGTGAATGAGAGAGAGAGAGATACAATTGATATACGAGACTAACAAAAGTTGAAGAATTCAACCACGTGGCGATGCAGGTGTTCAATTTAGACAAAAAAAAAATGGAGAAGCGCGTGGTTTAGCTCAGATTGCTAATACAAAGATGTTTGTCTGGTTTGTGTATTTTGGTAAAAGAGTGAATGAATATTGGTATATATATAATTGTCAGAGGCAATGAAATAGCAGTGCCGAGAAAGAAAAAAATTTTTTTTTCATGTTTAGGTAAACGAAATGAATAGTGAATGATGAGTAGGTAAATGCATGTTAGATTTTACTGTTAATTTTTTGGGTAATTTGTGTATTTTTAAATGTGTGCATAATAAACTGTGCGAGTATCATACCACAGTGGATGTTTGTATATGAAATGGTTTTATTTGATTGAGAATAAATCAATACATATTGATTTATTACTTCGTGACTTTATGTGTTGCTGTGCTATAAGACGACGGACTAGCCACCTCTCGTTTTGTCATGACTTACTCGAATGTTGTACAGACGGATGCGTTTTGTACTGTCGCGCGTAGTTACTGGAAAAAGTGTCGCAACTGTACTTGCGACGTGCTACACCTCAGGGGTGAGTAGCTGTGACAACGTGTCTTTCGTTTTGTTGAAGATAAAGATTACATGTTTATCCAGTATGAATGTTTGTGTACGGTTTGACTGGATGGATTGTCAACGCACGTTGACTAGACCGTTTTGATCATTTTTGTGACGCAGGGACATACGCTCATTGGACGGATTGTTGCTATTTTAACATGATTCTAGTATACTAAGCGGAGACTCTGTTGAGTTGATGACCGAGCAGGGCGTAGCTCGCGCGCGCGTCCTGCGGGCGCGGAGACAGAGTTCGCAACACCATCACGCCGTTGGAGGTGCGGCGTGGTTGGCGAAGTAATTGAGGAATGGGAAGGCCATTAGCGATGTTAACAGTAGTACGGTTCTTCTGTTGTGTCAAGTATCTCGTCGGGAAAACAATGCGCAGAAAATACAATTTATTTTGTCATGCACTGAGTCTTGAGATGTGTATGGGTTGAGTGATCGGCGTTGTGCCTCGGTTAATATAGTATTAAGCGGCATAGCATAGAATATTACAAGTTGTAGGATGCAGGTTGGTGCACAAAAAGCGAATGATGAAATCGTTTTGCGGAGCCTACGCTGTCTGCTTGTATGTCTGCCTGTTCTACTAAAGTTGAAATTTGTTTCAGGGTAAATGTAGAGTTCTGTAGAATGGTTGTGTCTGTCCGTTCTACTAGAATTGACAGTTAATTCGGAAGGAATGAGGAGTTCTGTAATAAGCGTATGTAGATTTTGTTTCTGTCAGTACTCCTGGAGTGCAATTGAGGGTTTTATTGTTGTGCTGTGTCATTGTAAAGCATTGGGATGCTATGAGTTCGTTTTACGTCCGGTTCTATAGTGCCACTTAAACATTAATAATATGAACATGCCGGCTACAGCGTCAGAAACTTGCAGTTTCATAAGAACAAATGAGAGGCCGGACGGTTACAATTTGGAATTGTCGCCAGGCGAGGCGAATTTGTTGGGGCGCATCGGGAGATTTTTTTACTGATGAATTAAAAAAAAACTTTTATCAAGTAATATGTTAAGAAGAGAGTATAGTTCTACGATAATATATAGGAGTGATTGTGAGTGAGGCGGAACTTTGCGGATGACGAATCGCGCTTTGTAGGGAAAGAAAAAAAAAAACGAACTTGCGATGTTTTGCTTCTTGCGAATTTGTTGGGGCGCATCGGGAGATTTTTTTACTGAAGAATTAAAATTTTATCAAGTAATATGTTGTGAAGAGAGAGTAGTTTTATGCTAGTAGAAAGGGGTGACTGTGCGTGAGGCGAAACTCTGCGGATGGCGAGTGACGGACTGGCCACTTCTCACCTTGGCACGGTTATACTGTTAGGTAGTGCGGGAAAAGGACCCTGTATCTTGTTGCAATGTGAAGGTTGACTTGCCTGGATGCAGCATGTTGGTATGTGTGGGAGATAGGTTTTATGGATGCCATGTCGGAGTGTTGGTTATCTGTGGAATTGAATATACGTTAGTGTGGTCAGCAGTATAACGCTGTTTATTTCACTGCTTGAGATGTGGGTTGGAATAAAATATATATATCAGTTTGTGATTGTATGTATTTGTCAAGCAGTAATGTATATAATTGGCTGTAGAGCAGAAGTTTGATATTAGATGTAACGTTTCAGCTAATTAGAACATTATAATTGTGCCAATTAATATAGATAATGGAAGGGACTACAGTTTTACAACGATTCAGAAAGATGAAGTTAAAAGTGTTTGTTGAAAATCAAGCAAGAAGGCTATTAAGCGCCTAGTCCGAGGCGACACGCAATAGAATTACTAGTTGATGGTTTGTTGCGGTGTGTTGTCGAAGGCGTATTTCACTATCAAACAGTGTAGATCCATTTTATCAACTTAGTTATGAATTGGAAATGTTGGATGGTATGTATTTGAGGAAGTATGTTTGAGCTAATGTAGGTATATGGATTCCGTGTTAACTGAAGTCATATATTTTGTGTATGGGAACGAAGCATAAATATTTGTCTAGTTGTATGAGTTTGTTCATTTTATAAGCGAGTACATGGATATATTAGTATTTATGTATTCTTACAACGTGATTGGGAGTTAGAAGATAAGATAGTCGTATCTTGTCTCACTAACATTATTGGGGAAATTGAATGGATGTGATGACGGTCTAATAGAAAACGTATGCATTAACTTTTCTATGTAGAAATTCAATTCTGAAGATGTGTATTATTGGATTCCATTAATTATCTTATGTCAACGTATTGACTGGAAGTGGAGGTTTTCCTATATTAAGTATCCTGTCTGCGGATGTCGGAGCAAGACACTGTTGTCCAGAAAAAAATTTTTTTTGCCTGACGTACTCAGCCCATTGCCACTGGAGGTGGACAGTAGATGTTGCCTGTTTTATGGGTCGGTTGTATGTGAGCTGTTTGCTTGTGAAAATTACGTGAATGAAGGGGTGGGTCTAAGAGTTGCCGGAAATAATACATTGGTGCCACCATTTTGAATAGAGGATTGATGCGGCTGTATGGTTGATTCGAGTTTGGTTCAGTTCAGTGTGGCCAGCATTAACGGGGTAGGTAGGCATTCGTGTGAAACCTGTTCCGCCAAATTATTAGAGCAAATAGCTTAGATATTATAAGTAGATTATTAATTTAATTTAAATACGATTTAGATTTTGAAAAGAATGAAGTGAGGTCGTATATTGGCCGGTCATTCATTATATTCACACAAGATGCAAAACCGTGGCGGCATTTCAGTTCTAGGCTTTCTGAGAATCAATATGCGATTGGATAATCATTTAAATGTGGATGTTATAGAAAAGCTTTATAGAAAATCCATATTCCAAACTGATCTTCTTATGTGGAAATCTGTAAAATGATAAAACTAGTATGAAATGCCCGGATATTTAATTCCACATTTTATCTTGAAAATCATTTAAAAATGGATAATTCCATATAAATGGTAACGTTGCTGTGGTTGTGTATTAACTGACTCAGGGCACCCGGTTCAAAAATATTTGAAGGAATATGGATCTTATCGCGAACAATAAGAACCATTGCTAGTGTTTGTTTTGCTTTCACAGCGTAAGGGGACCAGACTTGCGTACTAAAACAAATAAGTACCAACCTTACGGAGTGAATTTCGGAGTAAATCCGAAAAGGAGAAAAAAAAAGGGGAAAGAAAATAAGTCGAATGGAGAAAGATTTGGTAGGGTACTCAAATACTCAAGAACCCGGGAAAATGGGAAAAAGAAGGAAAAAGGAAAAAAATTTAAAATTAGGAAATAAACATACCCACAGTTCACAATGTTCACATCATAGTGACATCTGAAAGGAAGTGGTTAAGAGGCAGGGAGGGAGTGAGGGGTTATGAAAAATGCTTAATGATTTTGCAGAAGCAAATTATACTTATACAATACTAGTATTATGTTTGGAAGTGAGTTTTGCGAAACATGGAGTATTCTATTTACTTGCCATCTATTGGTGTATTAGTGAAGTTTTGACATTACAACGTAGAAAATTTTGTTGGGCATTGTTATACATAGTGAGATAGGTGTCGCTGGAACAAAATAATTATATTTAAAATTCAAATTAAACTTTTCCTCCCTTTTACAAAAGTAAACATCAGGGCCCCTGCCGTGCTGGTTTCGCTCGCACGACGAGTTCGGGTTGCGTTCGACTCGATCGATCGCACGAAGCAAATTATTTTGGTACCGGCGTACGGGTGAGTGCGCATGCGAATGTTGTACAGGTGACGAAATTATCGAGCGAGTGTCGATCCACCAATCTTGCCACTATTAAATTTTACTAAATGTATTATGCTACCTAGAATGCAAAGCGCTCATTTTGTCAGGTATCAAACGGTCAATATAGTATGTATACTATTTGTCAGAATCTTTATGTTAATTAAAAGAGGAAAAAGAGTATTGACTAAATTGAAAACGCGTATAAATTGAACACCTCGATATTTAAGAGTAGCTATTTAGTATTGGTAAAAATTACATCGTGGTAACACACGTGATGTTGGTTGTCGGTCGGTCAGCCAGTTGTGTGAGTGATGATGACAATCATTTTGAATCTCTTCCCCTCAACCCTCCGCCTTTCCTCCAGCCATATTACCTAGCCACAAAAATACCCCGATAACGGTACTAACGAGGTGAGACCGCGGTGAAGTGCGGAGGAAAGCGCATTTATTCGAGGAGAGGAGGTGCCTAGCCTATAATGCCTATATAGAAATTCCGACGGGTAATACATAGCTGTAGATACCTAACTATCTAAAAATAAATAACTCCTGTATGTACCTATCTATTATTATCATACTTGGTTATACACTATAGCTCCACTACCGGTCACCTATAATTTAGTTACATAGGTAGGTACATACTTAGATAGGCACTGTCAAATTGATATGAGTCGTGTACTTAGAACACAAGACTTTATTTAGCATTAACAACGGTACCGTGCATGTGAGCCGGTCGGTATTAATGATAGTGGCCCCGCTGCGTTTCTCCCTGTGCGTGTAGAGGAGGAGGCGGCTGGGGTGCGGGGAACATGATGCCGTGCTGAGGGGCGGCGGGCTGGCCCCTGTCGCATTGTCGTGGTCCTTCCGCCGAGTCGTGCGGAGGGGTGGGTCTTCGTGCTTGCTTGCTGCTTGAAGTGGTTGGGTGTGTGTGGCGCGGCACCGGTTGCTCTGCTTGCCCCGGTTGTCGGGTTGATGGTCGGAATGTGGCGTGTGGTATGTGTGGTATGTGTGGTGTGTTGTGTGTGTGTGTGTGTGCCTAGGTACAGACTTTATTCTTATTTTATTTTAGTGATAGGTACATAAGTACCTACTTGTATTTTATCTATAATATTTGAGTGAATACTTAATGAATGAAGGAATGAACAACTTGTAGATAGAATAATACATGTTTAAATACCTCTACACTAGATTCAAAGAAGGGAATCATTAATTTGGCATGTGATCAACCTTGAGATTTTCTAAACTGTCGCAGGGGATGATCAAAATCAATCAAGTGTTTGAGTGAGCGTATACGTCAAGATGACTCGAAGTCCGAGTTCACATTTCGTGCAACTTTGCCAATGACTGTCAAAATGTGGTGGAACGACGTACGAGTTCGAGTAGACCACGAGACCGTTTCGTGCACTCACTCACTTGTACATTTGACAGATACGACGGTGCCATTTATACCTACTCGTTCACTTTGCTCGAGCTCGTCGATCGAGTGGAATTACCACGGTCGGGCTGCTGAGTGTATAGCCTATTAAATGATAATGTTAAAAGTATGAGAGTTACATTAATCCGAATTAGTTTAAATTTATATTATTTATTTAAGGTTTACCATAACTAAAGATCTTGAACTTGCTCATTGATGAGTATTTTGAAAGGTAAAGTGACAGCGTAAAGTTTCGGCACGAATGTGTTTATATATTTTGTAGGGGGTCTTATATAAATACCTTGGTTCGTATTAGTCGGCAGCGGCCTGTGTCAGACTGCTGCTGGACGTGGGCATTTCCAGGGGTTTCCCACCTCGCTCGGTGTTTCACTTTAATTTTATTCTGCTCTTGCCTACCTATGGGGTTATAGGTGCACTTAACTGAAGGAGGAGCGTTCCATTTTATGCTTAGGCGTGGTCGACGATCGGGCGTCTGTCTGCTACAGAGTATCGGATAAACGACGAATGTGCTCGGACACTGCATATGATTGCGCAACATTTGTTGGAATGAAATTATGGATATTTATTTATATCTGTATGTGTAAGATTGTTTGGATAACTTTTGTTGTAATTGGGCGTTGCCAATGGACGAGCATACTAGAGAAGTAATGGGTATGCATTCTGAGTGAACGGTTCCGGACGAATGAATGTGTGAGGGGATGATCAGTGCCTGAAACTTTTGAAGTTCGTTACTTCCAGGAATTCATAACGGAAAGTGTGAATTGGTAAAAGTTTGAATCGAGGTTAAATGATAATTTCTCACAGAATAGTTTGTGAAGTGGAATTGTAAGGGGTATTACGGGGTTTGAGTGATTTAGGGGATTAGGCATTGGATGGGTACTTGCTGAAAAAAAAAAAATTTTTTTGTAAAATATATAAAATATTGACATTTTGTGTTATTTTACAGGTTACAAGAAAACCTACAAAGGAAAAGGATTGTGATAAAATAGGAACCAGAGAAAATTTATCTAATGGAATAACTTTGTAAAATAAAGTAAAATTAAAAAAAAAAAAAAAAAAAAAAAAATGTAATTTTATTAAGCGCCTTGTCAAAATTGATTATGTGAAACAACCTACTGTTACGCATAATCGTTACACTATACAAAACCTTCTTCAATTTCTATTATCACGTTATCTATCGGTGACTTTTATCATGTTAAGGATACTTTGTCGGTAGCGAGCGTATTGAATTGTTGATAGACGTAGTTGTGGGTAGCATTCTCATAAATACTGTAAATAAACACTAGAGTAGTGCTCATTAAATTATTGTTAAAATAAATAGATTCATGCGGGTTAAAAAAAAATTAAATTAAAATACACTGAGTAAGAAAAGTCATGCGGGCGAAAAAATAAAACTTTAAATAAAAAAAAAAAAAAATTTAAATGAACTGCTTGCATAGCCTAAGCCGGTGGTGGTAAGGTATGTTATGTGTTCTTCACGGACCCGCTCTGTCCTGCCGAACTGCTTGCATAGCCTAAGCCAGAGGTGGTAAGGCGTGTATTGCATTGTAAACGGTGATGTACTGTTTCGGTCCTTACGTTAAATAATAATAATAATAATAATTCTCGTCTCCCGTCGCCGGCGAGAATACCGTTTTTGTTTGTGTCTGTTTGTATAAGTTTTATATAGGTAATTTATTTTATAAATATATAAAATTGATATAAATAGGTATAAAAAAAAAAACGGGAAAACAAATATGACAAAATAAATAAATAAGATGCTGTACAGTGAGGAGAGTTAAACTAAATTACTTCTAAATAAGAAGTAACAAAAGTTTAGAGTAGACTTGTTGACTTGAGTGGATGGTTTTGGATGTTTGTGTAAAATACGCGAGTAAACCTGCGGGTATTATAGTGTCTGTACTCTGTAGTGAAATTTCCTTCTAATGAGAGCAGCGCTCTAACCTGAAGGGACCTTTACAAGGAATCAGGATACTTTGGTTTCGTTTGGTTTTCCCATACATTGCTTCGAAAATAATGTTAAATTAAATTCAGTGTGATGAACACACAATTTGGGACTTAGAAAAGGTGAGGTGAAAATGCCTTAAGTGCAGAACTTTACATTTTACTGAGTCCGACTCACGCTGGGGAGGGATTATGACATCGTCTACTAAAGGCGTTCCGAACACACAAAAAATGGAGCGTTGGAAGTTCAGGATGACATTTTCTGGTCTATGTACAGTGAATGAGTGTAGTATTTGGTTTGAAATCATTAACCGGAGCAATGTTGGATGAGTTAAAGTAGAATCGTTTACAAGCATACCGAGTCCGTCTATTCGTCAATAGGTGAGTTAGGATCCAAAATGATGCATGAGTCGATTTCGAAGTCTTTTGAAAATATGTATCCCGATTACTCTGCCTTTAATGGAAGCTTGTTGTGCTAGGATACATGCATAGCCTAAGCCGGAGGTGGTAAGGTGTGTTATGTGTTCTTCACGGACCAGTTCTGTCCTGCCGAACTGTTTGCATAGCCTAAGCCGGAGGTGGTAAGGTGTGTATTGCACTGTAAGCGGTGATGTTCTGTTTCGGCCCATACGGTAAAGGGTGAGACTAGAGGTTCCTGCACTGTTGGGAAATCTGTTAGAGGCAGAATATAGGGATCTAAGGCTTTGAGGTGATAACTTTTGCCTAAATTCCTAGATTTATTAATAATAAACTAAATCAATTACACTAAAATATTTGTTTAATGTAGTATTGGCACGAGCTGCAAATGGAAGATAAGGGAAAGAGTGCAAACATGGTCTAAGCCGGAGGTGGTAAGGTTGTGGTATGCATTCTAAAAATCTTTTCTCTTTAAGCTAAGGGAGATAAATCCTAAGCTGGAGGGTAAGAACTTCCTAAAGCACGTGGACAGATGGTGTTGAAAAAAAAAAAAACACACAAATTAAAAATTATAGAAGAAGGGGTCTCTGGAAGGGAACTTGAACCCTAACAGTGATAAATGATTATATATACAAACTTCTTGGAAGGGAACAATAAAACCCTAACAAAGAAGAAGTAATTTTCAAGATCATAATGTATATAGCTTCTTAACGAGATCAAGCGTCACGGAATGAGGTTCCGTTGACTTTGCTTCGTTACGAACCTCTATGCGGGCGACTGTGATGGAATCACACAAGGTAAAAAAGATAAATATATAGCCAATAGTAATTCAAAGCTAAATTATAGAACATTAAAACGTTTCATTAACAAAATAATTTATATTACAATTTAACTAATCACCTAATAAATTCAATCGTGACTGCACACTCCACTAAGAAATAAAATGGCGCGAACGGCCATTACAATACGACGCGCAATTAGACAAACAAGAAATATAATAACATCAGTTGGTTCGCATATAAAACACTATAGAGCGCCGAGGCGGGGAAGGTAGCATGAGGTAATCCTGACACGCGGTGAGAGGGGAACAAGACATGGGCGCGTACGAAACGGCGGAGAGGTGAGGTAAGAAGGCGCGCGTCTTGCGGGCGCGGGGTCAGAGATCGCGGTATCATCACGCCGTTTGAGCGCGGCTTGAGGTAGCGAGTCAAGGAGCGCGAGTAGTGATTATTTCGCTGCGAGTTGTTAGTATGAAAGAATGAATTATTGTCAAGACACGATCGTGACACGCTCATACTGCGGGGCCACCGTACGTTTTGTTCCTATGTGTCAGAAACGTGACAAGCTCATACTAATAATTTATTTTTATTTCCATACTAAATTTGTGTCAGGACACGAATGTGACACGGCCATACTACGAGGCCGCCGTTCGATTTGTTCCTGCATGACACAACCGTGTCCAGCACATACTAATTAATCTAATTTTATCTCCATACTAAAATAGTATCAGGACACGAATGTGACACGGCCATACTACGAGGCCACCGTTCGATTTGTTCGAGCGTGTCACAACCGTGTCCAGCCCATACTAAAAATTAAATTCTATCTCCATACGAAATTTCGCTCTGTGACACGAACGTGTCACGGCCATACTACGAGGCAACCGAGCGTTTTGTTCCTGCGTGTCAAGAACGTGTCACGGCCATACTAAGAGGGCGCCGTTCGATTTGTTCCTGCGTGTCCGATTCGTGTCGAGTCCATACTAATGATTCAATTTAATCTCCATACTAAATTCGTGTCAGGACACGAATGTGACACGGCCATACTATGAGGTCGCTGGTCTAATTGTTCCTGCGTGTCTGGAATCTGGACATGACGGAGTTTATGGGAATTTGAAGTTTCGTGATCTCTGTGAAGATATCGCACAGGGTCTAAAATTATTTTAATAATTATTTATTAATGATTCAAACTAATACACTAAACATTTTATAAAGGGAAGAGTATATAAACAAAGTACCAGTTATTAAACAAAAACATAAAATAAAACAAAACAACGTTTCATTGAGTATGACGCCAACATTCAAATAAATATCCGTTGGAGCGTGCGCGCGGGGCGGAGAGAGGTATGAGGTAAACAAGACAAGGGGTGAGGTATTACCGAGCTGCGGGCGCGCGTGGGCCGCGGGGCGAGGCGGAGCGACCTGAGGTAATTTGTCAAGCGGTGCGGGAGGGGTTTTCGTTAAGCGGTGTTAGTATGAAGGAATGGTTTCGTGTCCTGACATGAATAAAACACGACGATGGTAAGGAGATTTCGATTGGTTTCTGCGTGTCCAGGTTCCGTACATGAATAGTATTATCAAACACGGAAGATGGTATCACGCATGTACAGGAATTAATATATAGACAATAAGAAAACTAACAACTTGGAACGTTAGCATTTTAAATGAAAATACTCGAAGAATATAGACGATATTAAACAAAAATATATAAATAAAACACTCCGTTATGGCGCTAAAAGTCGATTTATTAATAGAGCACATGTAATAACATCAATTAATTTATATAACAAAAGCAACAGTTCTCTGCATGCGGAGATGCACAATGGGTGCGGGGAAGTGGTGTTAAAACCCCCGAAGTAGAGGTAAATCGCATCGCTGACGAGCGAAACAGCTTTAGGTACCATGTGGAAGGTACGAAGAGGGTTTGTTTTCCCTCCAAAATCGAATTTATATCGTGTCACAAACGTGTCCAGTTCATACTAAAAACATAAAATTATCCTCCATACAAAATTACGAGTCCGGACAGAAACGTGACACGGCCATACTACGAGGCAGCCGATCGATTTGTTCCTGCGTGACACAAACGTGTCCAGCCCATACTAAAAATCGAAATTCAATCTCCATACAAAATCGCGCTCCGTGACACGAACGTGTCATGGCCATACTAGGAGGCCACCGTTCGATTTGTTCCTGCGTGTCAGGATTGTGACACGAGGAAAGATTATAAAAGGAGAGGGAGGGGAGCGTGGGGAGTTCAGTCTGTTTTGGGAGTCGAAGGAGACGGTCGTGCGTATTTAGCGAGAGCCCAGGTACGAAAGTTAGTACGGCTTCGCTCGCGTGAGTTTTCGAATAAGTTCGGGAAAGAAGTATCGCTCGGCTTCGCTCGCGTGTATTTTCGATTGGGTTTTCCTAGTGAATAATTTCACTCGGCTTCGCTCGCGTGTATTTTTGATTGGGTTTTCTTAGTAAATGAATTTGGTAAAAAACCCCGGTGATTTAAATTAGTTTAATTTCGTGAATATTAGTGTGGGAATTTCTGTAAAGCTTTCGGAGTTGCAAATGAAGGTTGAGCTGGATTTTGTAATTTTGGGGGTGATATAGGGGTTTTCAACTAGTTTTACGGAAAATATTTTGGATGTTCTTTTTGAGCCTTTTGAGTTCTGGATGAAGGTCGAGCTGGATTCTGGAATCTTGACTGGTGATGGAAGGACTTCCAAAGAACTTTTACAATGACACTATGTCCGAACTGGCCTACCATGAGGACTGGTACATTGGGAAGGTTTTCTTAGTTCATAAATGATTTTGTAAAAACCGGTGAATAAAGTTTGTTTGTTTCGTAAATTTTAGTGTGGGAATTTCTGTAAAGCTTTCGGAGTTGCAAATGAAGGTTGAGCTGGATTTTGTAATTTTGGGGGTGATATAGGGGTTTTCAACTAGTTTTACGGAAAATATTTTGGATGTTCTTTTTGAGCCTTTTGAGTTCTGGATGAAGGTCGAGCTGGATTCTGGAATCTTGACTGGTGATGGAAGGACTTCCAAAGAACTTTTACAATGACACTATGTCCGAACTGGCCTACCATGAGGACTGGTACATTGGGAAGGTTTTATTTTATATTAAAATATAATGGACTGTGACCTGATCATAAATTTCACGCACATAAAGGAAGTCAGTGAATGGAGTTTGTTTGATTCGTGAATTTTAGTGTGGGAATTTCTGTAAAGCTTTCGGAGTTGCAAATGAAGGTTGAGCTGGATTTTGTAATTTTGGGGGTGATATAGGAATTTTCAACTAGGTTGCGAATTATATTTTGGATGTTCTTTTTGAGCCTTTTGAGTTCTGGATGAAGGTTGAGCTGGATTCTGGAATCTTGACTGGTGATGGAAGGTTTTCCAAAGAACTTTTACAATGACACTATGTCCGAACTGGCCTGCCATGAGGACTGGTACATTGGGAAGGTATTTTAAAATATAGAGAAGATTAAAAGAAACAAAACCCGATCTTTAAATTCGTAAATCCTACGTATATAAGAGTGTTTGAACCACGCGTAATATTTAAAAATATGTCGAATTTAAATATGTAAAATCAGTGGTTTTACCGTATTTTGATATAAAAGTATATTTTTATTAAGTGTTAACTTCGCGATTAGATTCAGTGGCGGGTGTTGTGGTTTCGTTTGAATTTATTATTTTACGCTATTCTATTTGTAATGGTGTTTTATTTAAGGTGATTTTAGTGAATCGTGTCAGACCGGTTAGGATAGTGGAATTCAAAGGTAAATTTTGTAATATATATGCACATGCAACATTCTGGCTAGTTACGTTTTAGGACGTAGGGAGATTGCGTAAATCAGGTTTAAATATACCTGTATAGGTTATATAGATTATGACCAACACACCATTTTAATAAACCCTTAAGAAAATATTCCTAATTGATTTCGGTGAAAGGTGGACCCCTGACCGCATCATTTGGAATAAAACAATTTCTGTAGGTATGTCAATAGATAGCCACAGAAATGTAAACCATAACATATACACTATACACTCACAATTAAAAGCATACACTTATGCCTTTAGGGAGGACAAAAGAATATCTTTTGAACTCCAACATAACACTACGAGATTAAATTGATAAATCTGTCTGAAGATGTATATTTTGTACAGATTAGAAAACGGGGACTCCTAGGGACAAATAATAAATTTGTAGCTTAAGTACAAATTTATCTGCGTTGGGAGTCACGGGGACTGGCGATGGATAAATATCGTATGGACCGAGGGTCCATACGAATTTAGTGGGGCCAGTTCCACAAACCCCTTCAAAAGGGGTCAATAAAAGTTTGTATTGTTGAAGTTCTAAAATTTAGAAGAAAATATAAAATAATAGATTTCATCTATTGAACAGCACAACAAAATTAAGCTATCAAGTAATACATTGATCATAATTTAATAATAACAATAACACAAACATCAGAACACTTTCATTTTGAATTTTGGCGGGTCTCACAAGCTCGCAAGCGAGGCGCGTGAGCGCGCTGTCGAAGCGTGCACATAGAACACAGAGGGAAACCAGAAGGGTTTAATGACTATAGATGAATGAGCAATTAGTTTAGTAAGCGCTTTAATGATGATATTAGAATTTACTAGAATACATTTAGGAAATGAGAGTTAGTACTCTGAGTTATTACGGTACACAACGGCTTCCTGAAAAGGAAGTAATAATTGGGTCCATTTTACAGGAATTATGTGTACGAATTAGCGACACTGTTTCTGACAAACCTAGAGATCACTTGAAAGTTATACGCTGGCCATATTTCGATTCTTTATATTCTAGTTGTTCTAGAGCTAAAGAGTTGATTTTTGATAATTCTGCCTTTAATATCTAAGGAAAAACAATAGGTATAGGGTAGAGGTTATTACAAGCTAAACGGACGGGATGCCATGGGATGCGATAAGAAGGAATGGATAAGTTTTGTCATATGTTAAAATATTGTTACAATTAGAGTTTTATTATTTTTTTGAATTAGTTACCTATATACACGTGGAACGATTACTTACACCTCATGTAATACGTGGAATAACTTTCTTATACCATTATAGGTACTGGCAGTATCTACTTGTAAGTATATATATTATCATTATTAATATATTAGGCAGTCACCTACTTAACTTGATTTTGTACATACAGAGATGTTCTGTCTGTGGTTTTGTATACCAGTTGAATGCATGCACCTAGGTAGGTAGGCGGACACATGTAATTAAGTAAATGAGATTATAGTATTGCACTTTGATCCGTTTTAGTGTAGGTTACGTTACGACAGTTCTATATACTTACACTAATGATGTAAGTAAATAAATGTACTTACCTATACTGTAGTCAGTTTTTTGCAAGACGGAGGAAAGTGACGTTTGGAGTGTTGCCAGTTTCCGTCAAAATAGTCATGTAGCAGTTTTTATCGATATTTTAATCGATTGATTAACGAATTAAATGCTGTGAACTCGAATATTTACCTCATTTGGATTTTTGACAAAATCTTCAGCTAAATCTAGCTAGAAAGAAGCTAGTTGGCATCACCGCAGATGAGATATTAGTTACTACGTGCATCAATCAACACAGGTGTAGCGTATATGTGTAAAGGTGTGTGTGACACTATAGTAATCTGTGGTGTGTATAGTGATAGCGGAAATAAAATATTTGTGTTTCACTTTATTAGTCAGGATTTCGAAGTCGAATTATAACTAAACTAAAGAACATACAATCAATAAAAGTCGATAGTATTTTTATCGACTTCGATCATAAGCTGTGTGAAGAAGGGTGCAACCCTATAATGTCAGTCAAACAAATGTCACTTTCCTTCGATAAACCGTGTACCGGCTGTGGAACGTGTTCAAATTATTTCAGGGTCGATGGTATTTTATTGCCGATGACTTAGCTAAGTTTTAGGTCTAATGAATTAACATACCAGTAAAGAAGACTCGTATCAAATTCAAAAACTTCACGAAGCGCAGCTCCCATAGCACAGTCACACAAACAAAATAAACTTCACTTCACCGAGTTGTCAGTCAGTATCCAGCCGGTCAAAATAAATATTGTGGAACTTTCAAAATAAACCGGCCAAGTTCGACCGAGTCCGCCGCCGCTCTAAATATAGCAGTTCCAGTCTAACTACTTAGAGAAACTGAGCACTTTACTCGATTCACACGCCGAAATGTCGTATCGTACGTTCGGATTATTCGTGCGAGTGAAATATACTCGCGCGACGAGTGAACTTTCGCGATGAGAAAGCGGCACCGGGCGGAACGACCGTCTCCGGTGAGGTAGCAGAAACGAATGCGGAGCGAGCGAGCGAGCGAACGAACACCGCCGCTCGCTCGGCAGCGAGCAAGCAGTGCGGGCGGAGCGGAGGCGGTAGCGGTACGGAGGCGGAGGACGACTGCTGGCTGGGCACGTCCGCCCCGCAAAGACGGGCCGCGCCAAAGCGAAAGGAAACGGATGATTATACGCACTGCACTCTGCACCCTGTCCCTGCCTTGTCTTCCTTCAGGGCTGTCGCATGTCAGCAGCACGCAGGACAGCCGCGGAAAATCATTCATTTGGAAGTATTATGGAAATTACAAATATATTATTACAAAATATTGTATAATTTTGTTCAATCTAGTTTTTTTTTAATCCGGTACCTATAAGGCTGGCTGAGTCGGATGGGCCAAAGCGCATGCTCCGACCAGCCAATATCACCTCCGAGAAGGTAGGTGCCATACCGGGGCCTCCCCTGGATTGCTGGCTATACTGGACTAGAGGAGAACACAACCGAGGCTGCTATGCGGCAATCTTGCATCCAGTACGTTGGTAACCAACTCAGTCGGCTACAATTTGAGTAGGTATGAAGGTAATTTTTTTCGTCAGAAAAAACTCATTGGTTGGTACACGCCGACCGGATTCGAACCTCGGACCTCTCGCATGAGAAGCCAATGCCCAACCAAACCACTCGGAAACCCGCCGCTTACGATATAGGTATATAGGTAGGTGGACACATTTAATTGAGTAATGAGATGATACATTGAGCAAATGTTTTCCGTTATATTCATGGGTAGCACACCGTGCTCTGTTCCGTCGGAAGTATTGCTTGTATGTATGTACCTACCTACCGGAATTTAGTTTTTAATTACTTTTTATTTTATATCTTTGTTTGTTATATAAGATTGTTTTTCTGTTAACTATTCAAAGGGCTGAATATAATGCCTTCTTTCATTTCATGGTTGGATCAGAAATTCAGAACCTATAATAGAATAGAATTACAAGCTCAGAACACCAACCAATCAGCGTGGCCTTCTTTCTTTACCCAGCCGCGCGTTTTCTTGCTCTGTGGTCATAACAGTAATTTTTGAGAAATAAATAATGTGGAAAACTTTTCCCTTCCAACAAATCAATTTTCACTTCACGAATTAAGATGGTGGAGAGGGTCGAGGAATTTATAGGTCGTGGGGAAATTTGAGTTACGTTGAGTTCTAATCAAGGAATAAGGAGTAGCTGGAAGGGCAATGGAACAGCCGTACTAATGAACTTTACCACCAAACCACGATTACCGTTTCACTTGTGACATTTTAGTCGTTATTACGATAGAAGTAGTCTACTCGGACATGTTTCTTTCTACTGCGGCTGAACATAATATGCACTGTCATGCGATGCGAACTCGTGCGCAGTACCTATGAACTAAGTCAACCGGTACTTACTTGCAGCGCGGGGACCACGCCTCCTTTTCCCCTCTAATCAACTCAAATGATCTGTGGTTCTAACTCATACATACACACATATCATACAAGCTGTATCCCGACAATCGGGATAAGCAGAATAATCGGTGTTGTGCTGCAAGAACTCTGGTAAATTACAGCACAACACCGACCACCACCATATATGACCAGTGTGTCCTCCCGGTTATGACGTACGGGTGTGAAACGTGGACTCTGACGGTCGCTGTTGTCCAAAGGTTGAAAGTTGCCCAGCGAGCAATGGAGCGAGCCATGCTGGGAATATCGCTACGTGATATGGTGCGTAACGAGGCAATCCGCCGACGCACCAAAGTAGTCGATATTGGACACCGGGTGACTAAGCTCAAGTGGCAGTGGGCTGGGCACGTTAGCCGAAGAGACGATGGCCGTTGGAGTAACCGTGTCCTACACTGGCGGCCGTGGACAGGAAAACGGAGTGTGGGAAGACCACCCGCCAGGTGGGACGACGACATCAAGTACGTCGGCGGAAAGCAGTGGTTCCGTATCGCTGAAGGCCGGGAGGACTGGAGGAAAATTGGAGAGGCGTATGTCCAGCAGTGGTCGCTTAAACGCTGACTGACTGACTGACCGACCACCACGTTTTGCAAAGTATTCGGACAAGATATCTATCAAGCAGCATCGATTCAAGCAGCATGTAAGGCACGAAGGAAGACCCACCTGCTGCATGACTCGGTGGAAGTACCTTGCCAAGGTGAGAGGTGGCGTGGCGAGCCTGTCACCCTTTAGCACGGCATCTTGCCGTATAATCCCTTAGTCGCCTATTATGACATGCACGAGGAGAGATGCAGTGGGGCTATTCTTTTTACGTACCGGCCCCACACGGTACTAACTCTCTTCTGATTGTATTTTTATCTGCTATAATTTTCAGTTATCACTCATCAGTCAGCGTGTATGCGTCTACTGCTGGACATCACCTCTCCAATTTTCCTACAGTCCTCCCGGCCTTCAGCGGTACGGAACCTCTGCTTTCCGCCGACGTACTTGATGTCGTCGTCCCACCTGGCGGGTGGTCTTCCCACACTCCGTTTTTCTGCCCACGGCCGCCAGTATAGGGCACGATTACTCCAACGCTCGTCGTCTCTTCGGCTGACGTGGCCAGCCCAGTGCCACTCGCTTGAGCTTAGCCACCCGGTGTACAATATCGACTACTTTGTGGTTCTCACTTCAAGTTTATCATTGCATTTCTACTTCTGCTAGTGGCGGTCCGACGCGCCGCCGCCGTGGGGTAGGCCCAATTTCCTCCGAGCGGTAGCTACTCTAGCTACACAGATACGGCGGCGCTTTTCACTGTGCAAGTATGTGACTGCGTTCCACTTCGTTCATCAAGAAGACGATCGCGTGCGCTGCGGAACGCATCCGTCCAGAGTGCATACCCTATCATCATCAGTCAATCGGACGCGTAATACAGATGGGTCAGACCAGCCCCTGTACCGGCGTTACTCACTCGCCGATGTGAGTATGAGAAACGAACTCACTCAACCAATCAGAAGGCGTTCGGTGAGGCATCCGGCCCGGCTATTGGTTGAAATATGCGAGTAGTTAGAGAGTGAGTTAACGCCGGTAGACCCCCTGATGTTTTCCGTATTCGCTATAGCACACTGCACCTAGAATAGTATAAACTAAATGCGGGTTCTGCTCCCTCGGAAGCATGATGGTTTTAAGGTGCAATCTACAGCACGGTCTTCTTTATGTAACCCGGTATGGTTGGCTGAATCAGAGAGGCCAAACACATGCTCCGACCAGCCAATATCACCTCCGAGAAGGTAGGTGCCATACCGGAGACTTCCCTTTGAATTGCTGGCTATACTGAACTAGAGGAGAACACAGCCCTCTTACATACAGTATGATGGTACCAAATCCAGTCCGGTACAATTTAAGCCTACCACCTAGTAAGGGGCAAGGGAAGGGACCTGCAGTTTTACACCGGTTCCGAACGGTGAAGCAGCAGGTGTAGGTATGCACGTAAAATTGTTTCGTCAGAAAAAAACTCATTGGTACACGCCGACCGGAATCGAACCTCGGACCTCTCGCCGACGACGCCCAGACCGCACTCGGCCACCCACCGCATCAAGGTGCTGCGACCCCGGGCACGTGAGTGGCCTGCCGCCGTCGCGGGCCCCACCCGTCAATCACATCCACTCCACTAGCAGCGCTCTTGTACAGACAACCAGCCAGTATGCTTCACTGTAAAATTGAACACATTTATGTAACCTTGTCACATACGCGCTCTCTCGCAACTTGGCAGTGTATCTCTCGGAACGCAGCATACTTGTAAACTAGACATGGTTCCATTCTAAACGTGTCTTCCGCGGACCGACGACAGATCAAGTCGGACGTAAATAAACCCAACGTGTGTTCAGCGTTACATTTATCGATTATTTTGCGACAGATAAACAAGCAAAACGTTGAATGGATTGCGATAAAAAAAGGTTTATTGAAATTGCTTACAAACATAATATTATAAACTTATGTGCAATTCCACAGCGACTAGTTGGAATCGTCATTCAGATGTAGCGGTTGAAGAAACTTAATGTCTTCCTGGTTCGCCGTGAATCGCGCTAAATTTATTATTATTATACAGTTTTACATGTTAACTATCTAAACAAATAGTTCTAGGAATCTATAAAACTACTGCTATATCTTCAGTTTAATGATTTATCATCATGTGCGTGTCAATTTCCCTTCGCTCATACTCTTTTTTGCTTTAGGACCGTGAGCGCGTGTTCAACTTCGGAAACTGTTGTTGATATGAAAATACATTATTATAATACATCAACGGCTATGTAAATGGTTTGTGTTTTCCGACCAGTTCAGTGTAGCCGGCACGGTCAAAGGGGGAAGCACTGACATGGCACCTAGTTCACCCGGTGTTATGGGCTGACATCACGGACGTTGTAGGTGATGTAGCCAACCGTGTCAGTTTCCAAAAAAAAAACATTATTTGATAGCTAAAATATATTGCATGTTTTATTTTTCGAAATAAAAAACCACAATTCCAATAGATATACTTATAAAAAAAACCCTTAAATGGTATTTAATTATTATTATAAGGAATTTGCATGTGTCAAATTTAAAATGTTATTACTAGTGAGCGCAGAATGAATATATTATGCCACTTTATTATAGAAGTATGTCTGCGAGATAGAAATTTTCTAGTGCAGGAAACTCGCTTATTGTACTGTATGATTTTATGTGTTAATAAGTATTTTCATTTCATTTTCAATTTACAATTTTCCAGTGATAATTAAATTTCACATCTTGCGTGGCTTCTCCAAGTGATATGGGTCTATCCCAGATATTATTGTAGAAGTAAGAGTTGTAGGTCCAAAAATTTGAAAATTCCTACGAAAAGATTTCAACGCAAAACGGTGGCGGTGACCGGCACACGTGACACGACGCGAGACGGGGCGCTGTGTGCGGTTGTGTCGAAACTGACCTGCCTTGAAAGTCTTGAAACTTGATTATCTCTATATATATGTATATATATTTTTTATGGAAACTGACACGGTTGGCTACCCACCTACAACATCCGTGATGTCAGCCCATAGCACCGGGTGAACTAGGTGTCATGTCAGTCCTTCCCTTCATTTCGTGTCGGCTACACATACATATATACGGCTATACTTACATAGCCGTTTCGACCGACGCGACGTGGCATTCAGTGCGGTGGTATCACGAGTCAGTATCATCCCGGGCGGGATAAACCCTACCACCTAGTAAGGTAAGAAGGGAAGGGACCTACAGTTTTACGTGGAATCCGAACCACGGTCAGCCTCTAACGGTCGAGCGGTCACCCATCCAAGTACTGACCGCGCTCAGGGTTGCTTAACAACAGTCACTCCACCGCACCACTGAGCTACCGAGGCTGACATATTATTTAGACATAATTTTATGTAATAAATAATTGTTTCTGAACGAATCCGTGTACTTACCCGAATACCTAATAATTAGGTAAATATTCCGTAATACATCTCCAGGGTGATTATAGAGGTACCGTGAAACTTTCACCAGGGTATTCCCTTGGTCATTTAGAATAAAAAAAATCTAGATAGCATTTTTTTCTCATCATCAGCCAGTATCTGTCCACTTCTGGACATGGGCCTCTCCCAAACCACGCCACTACACGCAGTCTTCCGCTCTTCTCGATCCATCCACTCCCGGCTACCTTTTTACCGTACCCCGTACGGAAGCCTATTACTAAGTAGACTACGCCGCGCCGTCTGTATGACCTACAGCTGCATCTTTAGAATCGTAATATAGACCTGTAGCGCTAGGATTTTTGGTTTCAAAAATATTAAAGTTGTTTATTTGTCGCATATAGTTTCCGAACCATTTGCCCAACCTAATATATTAGTTTGTGTCATCCTAGGAATTTGCATACGTAGAAATTTAGGTATTTGTCTTTTAGATCAGTATTGGACGAAAAGAAAATTAGAAAAGAAAATTTTACTTTCATGATAATATTGAAGTAGTAACCGATGTGCAAAAACATTTTGTGTCATCTCTGTCCACGGAAATCCTTAAATTTAACCAGTACCTAATACATCGCGCAAATAGCTCTAAAAGAATATTAGAAAAGGTTAAATAGGTGTTACGCGTTTTAGAGTACTGATATCTGTTGTTCAAAATATTTTGTGTCGAATTCATCCACGACATTTATAGATATTTAATATTTTTATTACAACAACCTCTAAAAGCCACAAAAGAAAATACGGGCTGTTAGAGTTTACGTCTTTTTGATTATTATGGTGTAACAAAACACTATTCATAATTTGTGTCGTTTTTATCCACGGAATTTTATTATTTGTAAAAAAAACACTAACTTCGCATGAAGTGCGAGCGCGGGGAATAGCGCGGGCGCGGGCGGCGGGGCGGCGGGCGAGGCGAGCGAGCGATCGAGGCACGCGCACGCCGCCTCCTCCCCCCCGCCCCGCCGCGCTCGCGGGTCGTTCAGCCAGCCATACGCGGGGCGCGCGTTGCGTTGCGTGGCGCGGTGCGAGTTGCGACGTGCGTGCGTTATCATCATACGCCGTTATCGCGGGGGCACGAATGTGACCTTCTAAATATATTAGTGTTGGCGGGGACTCTCCGCCCTATTTGAGTATAACCTTGGTTTGTTCGTGCCCCCGCGATAACGGCGTATGGTTATCATATCAATTATCAATTATTATTATTATTACTAATAATAAATCTGTAAGGGATGGTCATGGAGTAAGTTACTTTGTTTTAGGAAATATTGAGTTTGCAGCCTCTATGTATGATACTAAAGCTAAATTGACGATTTTGAGAAATCTTTTCTGTATGTATGTATGTATGTATGTTCCGCCATAACTCTTAAGCCGATTATCCGAATTCGATGAAACTTTGTACAAGCACATTTAACTAAGTATACGGGACACAGCTTGGGACACAGGATAGGCTACATAAAATTCAGTTCCGGTTACGCTAAGATGTGGCTCTCATACAAATCGAATTGTTCCGCGCGCAAAATAAAGGTATGCAGCGGCGGACGGCTGGCGGAGGTGCGGGGCGCGGCGCTGCGGGAGGGCGAGTGGTTCTAATAGCGCACCAGGCTTCCGCGCTGCCACGCGGTGTGTGTATGCATTGTCTCGAGCAGTTTCTTATTTAATTCCATTTCATAATATTATGTAGATTTACTTCGTTGGGTATCTATTTGATTAATTTTAGGTGCAAACCTATGTAAAAAAATGTGTTGTTGCGAGTCGATGTTAGCGGATATTTACTTAACTGAAGTTCCTATTTGATTTAAGTTAATTGATCGTGTGTTTATTATATTGTACGTAGTGTAGTATGCGCGCAATATAGCGAACAGATTCTTATTTTTACCCGACTACGGCGAAGCGAGAAGGAAGGTTATGTGTTTGACCGGTATGTATGTATGTATGTATGTATGTATGTATGTATGTATGTATGTATGTATGTATGTATGTATGTATGTATGTATGTATCTATGTATGTATGTATGTATGTATGTATGTATGTATCTATGTATGTATGTATGTATGTATGTATGCATGTTCATCTGTTCCCTCATACATAACTTCGAAACTACCTACTTATCATAATTTGACAAATCGAAGTGCTAGACCCATCGTGTTGCTACTCAAACTTCAGGTCTCGGTGAGATCTATCCATCTGTCACGTAAACTTTTGTTTTGGTCATAACTCGAGAACCACTGGTGCTAGACCCATCATGTTGCTACTCAAACTTCAGGTCTCGGTGAGATCTATCCATCTGTCACGTGAACTTTTGCTTTGATCATAACTCGAGAACCACTGGTGCTAGACCCATTGTGTTGGTACTCAAAATTTAGGTCTCGGTGAGATCTATCCACCTGTCACGTGAACTTTTGTGTTGGTCATAACTCAAGAACCACTGGTGCTAGACCCATCGTGTTGGTACTCACACAGATGGATAGATCTTACCGAGACCTGAAGTTTGAGTACCAACACGTTGTGTCTAGCACCAGTGATTCTCGAGTTATGATGAAAACAAAAGTTCAGCTGACAGATGGAGAGATCTCACCGAGACTTGAAGTTTGAGTACCAACACGATGGGTCTAGCACCAGTGGTTCTCGAGTTATGACCAAAACAAAAGTTCACGTGACAGTTGGATAGATCTCACCGAGACCTGAAGTTTGAGTACCAACACGATGGGTCTAGCACCAGTGGTTCTCGAGTTATGACCAAAACAAAAGTTCACGTGACAGGTGGATAGATCTCACCGAGACCTGAAGTTTGAGTAGCAATACGATGGGTCTAGCACCAGTGGTTCTCGAGTTATGACCAAAACAAAAGTTCACGTGACAGATGGATAGATCTCACCGAGACTTGAAGTTTGAGTACCAACACGATGGGTCTAGCACCAATGGTTCTCGAGTTATGACCAAAACAAAAGTTCACGTGACAGATGGATAGATCTCACCGAGACCTGAAGTTTGAGTACCAACACGATGGGTCTAGCACCAGTGGTTCTCGAGTTATGACCAAAACAAAAGTTCACGTGACAGATGGATAGATCTCAGCGAGACATGAAGTGTGAGTACCAACACGATGGGTCTAGCACCAGTGGTTCTCGAGTTATGACCAAAACAAAAGTTCAAGTGACAGATGGATAGATCTCACCGAGACTTGAAGTTTGAGTACCAACACGATGGGTCTAGCACCAGTGGTTCTCGAGTTATGACCAAAACAAAAGTTCACGTGACAGATGGATAGATCTCACCGAGACCTGAAGTTTGAGTAGCAACATGATGGGTCTAGCACCAGTGGTTCTCGAGTTATGACCAAAACAAAAGTTCACGTGAGAGGGATAGATCTCACCGAGACTTGAAGTTTGAGTACCAACACGATGTGTCTAGCACCAGTGGTTCTCGAGTTATGACCAAAACAAAAGTTCATGACGAAGTTTCTAGTTCTCACAGAAAACGGGATATTAGTTCAGCACGATTGTGTTAGGGTCATGAAAGGTGGGTCAGTTTGAACTTATGCAAATTTTAAGCGAATCGAAGCGTCAATCTAAAATAATATTGACCACATTGACCATTGACATTCGTAGGTATTGAGATTGCTGACGCGGGCTTTGTACAAAATTCGCACTGCATTATTTATTATCTCTATAGGAGATACCAAACTTCTTTGCACGAAGTGCGAGCGCGGGCGCGGGCGGCGCGGCGGGCGAGGCGAGCGAGCGAGGCACGCGGGGCACGCCAGCCAGCCACCGGCCGCCGCTTCGCATAGAAGAAATCGTAGGTACCGAACGAACGTGTGTGCGTGCGTATGCCCCCCGCCCGCCGCCACCTGCCCGCGTCCGTCCGCTTTGACCGCAACAACTGTTTTTGTGTTTTATTCATTTATTTCGAGCATGAAAATGACACAAATTTACAATGTACATTTTTGATGCATTTATGAAATTGAATATGTAAACTCTAATCATTCTAATATTTTTTTGAAGCTTTTGTAGCTTGGAAAAATAACATAATTGAAAATCTTAAAATTGCGTGCCCTAATTTGGCACAAATTCATTTAATGGGCATATGTAAGTGATCTGAGATAGGAAATAACAATTTTGTCAATTCTAATTTTGTTTTAGGCACTGTTTTTACATACTGACCATAGGTCAGTTTGCACTGGGCGAAGATGACACAAACTGGGTTTGCACACTCCGCAGGCTATCCTAGATATGATACCATAATTATTTTAAAGTTTAGATTAATTTTGCCAGTTTTGAATGGAATTAAAAAAAACAACCACAAATCTTCGAATTGCTGAAAATGCAAGTGACAGATGTGACACAAAACGCAATATTATGCTTCTTATGTACGACTGTATCCACAGGCAAGAAATAAGCAAGTTTAGAATTTTTTTAACTTATGTCCTCAAAATAGCCCAGCGCTATCGGTCTAATAGCTAGCCGGTTGAAATTTTCACCGAATATGTGGTTATCCTTCCTTACCTATAATAAAATCCAACGTCTGCTTTCTGTCTGAGTGTCTGAGTGTATGTCTGTCTGTCCGCTTATAACTCGGGAACCACTGAACCGATTTTAATAAAACAAAATTCTACGGATAGCTTGATTCTTCCCATCAACTATAGGCTACTTACTATCACGCTAAATGGCTTATGAGGTTAGCAGTGAAGTGAAATATGAGAGCGGGCGGAGCCGCGGGCACAGCTAGTTATGACTATAATGTGGATATGCTAACAATAAAAGAAAGAGTGAAAACATTTTGTCTTCTATACAAGACGTGTTTAAAACAAAACAAAAAAAATCTTGTTCTATCGTTTATCTAAATGGAAAAAATAAAATTATAAAATTCGACTGCTAAAAAATTAAGGAAACAAGGAAAGATCAGTAGAAAATGCTGGTAGTCACGTATACTACGTAATATACGGATTGTACCTATAGTAGCAGGTGGCTTCTTCGTGCCTTACTTGCTGCTTGATCGTTGTCTTGTCCGTATACTGTGCTAAACGTGGTGGTCGGTGTTGTGCTGTAATTTACCAGAGCCCTTATAGCACAACGCCGATTACTCTGCTTACCCTGATTGTCGGGATACAGCGTGTGTTATGCTTATGTATGTATGTATGTACCTGTAGTACACGTACTGTACAGTAGTTACATTAGTTAGTTAGACTATTAGATGAGGTGAGCCATTAGCACAGAAAACACCGCCAGTAAACTTTCCGAACGTCTTGAATTTATCGTACATAGGTAATTTGTTTCTGAAGTCAATCTATTCTTAGATTACGGCTATGCCACGTTAAAAATACAACTAAAAAACCCGACAAATAAAGTATTTTATAAGGAACACTTTTGACGTGAATTTGATGAAACGTCTTCGGGCTGGGGTAAGGGGGTGCGACTAAAAAAAATTAAGACTTTTTTGTACTTTGCGACGCTTAGTACTCAGCAACCAGACTACGTACAACAATTCTAAATATGTCGAATAAAAACCCATCTGACCACTTCAAATACGTTATAAATTTTTATTTCGTCATTCCATCCCTTCTGGCCCAAATCAGGCCTTCAAGTTGGCAGTTTTGAAAAATGCGAAAACACGCAAACTTCAAACACCTCTCGCGCTTTAGTCGTTAACGCTGCATAATCGAGACTCTGACGAACAGACAAAAGTTTTATCTTTATTCGATACTTCAAACTAAACCTTGTATGAAGCCTAGGTGGGGCAATATGGGCTACCAAAGTTGAAATTTTTTCTTACGAAAAAATTCTTTCACACTGCGCGAACATCAAATTCACGAACTAAGTTTGACGGCTACATGTGTATATACAGACTCCATCGATTTTTTATGGAACATGAAATGGTGGACGACTACATGGGGATTGGGGATATAGCCCAGCAGCTCATCAGGTATGTTTATTATGAAATAGCTTTTACCGGCGGCTTCGCTCGCTGTAAACTCGGTTTAATGGGAAATCAGATTTAAACGCAAATAACCGATCGCTTAACTTATATTATCACTCTCTCTCTCTCTCTCTCTCTCTCTCTCTCTCTCCCTCCCAGCCTCTCTTCCTCCACTCAATCCCTCTCTCTCCCTCTCTCCCTCCCTCCCTCATTCCTTCCTCTCTCCCTCCCAGCCTCTCTTCCTCCTCTCAATCTTTCTCTCTCCCTCTCTCCCTCACTCTTAAGGGATTAATTTCCCTAATCCCTCCCTAGTATAGAAATTGTGCTCGAGTTATGAGGATTAACAAATTCATAAATATTGATGTATGTTACACGACCGGCGCGGTATGCAGGCCGACCGTAGAAACTTTATTTAATAAAATTTTAAAATGAGTATATTTTAATAACAGAGTAATCTTAAAAACATTTTTGTACATTATAGTGGGGCCGGTACTTTAAAAGAATAGCCCCACTGCATCTCTCCTCGTGTATGTCGTAAAAGGCGACTAAGGGATATAACTACCTTCATATATTACTAGGTGGTAGGGTTTAGCACGCCCGGGTTGGTAACACCGCACTGAATGAAAGGTCGGTCGAAACGGCTATGTAAATAGTTTGTGTTTTCCGTCCAGTTCAGTGTAGCCGGCACGACCGAAGGGAAGCACTGACGTGGCACCAAGTTCACCAGGTGTTATGGGTTCACATCACGGATTTTGTAGGTGATGTAGCCAACCGTGTCAGTTTCCGTAAAAAAAAAAAATTTAAGGAAAAGGTCCTTCAGCCACTACCTACATCGAGCAAGGAGCTTAGGACACTGCCCGTCGGGAGACCGCCTAAAACAGAAGTAATTGTTTTAAGGGCCCCGACGACGCCACTTCATTGCAATTTGCAGATAAATTGGGTTACCTGAAAAGCTCTTCCATCGTCTTGACTGTTTGTATTTTGTCTGTCCATTGTTAGCCCGAGATAGCCCAGGAGACATTTTCGATGTACGCCGTGCCTGCTTCGTCTTTGCGGCGTATGATTTAATTTTGTCATTTCTTCAGTTTATTCCCTTAGCGAGAGAGAGAGAGAGAGAGAGAGAGACAGAGAGAGAGACTGTGATTCCCGAAGACGTAGCAATAAATTATGTGTGTCGGCAATGTTCTAAGTCGTGAAGATAAAGCAAAAGCACAACAAATTGATAAGATAAGATAATTGTTTTTTTGTTGTTTATTGATCATTCATATGGCAATAAAACTGCGCTCGAACTTGTCTCAATTTGTTCTATCCGGTTTATTTTTCATATAACCTTAACCTTTATTCTCAAATCAAAACAAACGTGCAGTTCGCATAATAAAGTTTTATGGCTTAGTAAAGGGAATGTCCGTTCACTAAGCCATAAAATTTTGTTGTGCGAGCTGCACGTTTGTTTTGATAATAGTATAATTTCATATGATATTCCTTTACTGAAAAATTGACCAAGTCGGCTCAGCGTGTGCCAGGGCAGAACCGAAACCTTTTCCTGCCGCAGATTTTCAGCCGCAGCCGTGTATGTGTGTGCGTGCGTGCGTGCGTGCGTGCGTGCGTGCGTGCGTGCTTGCGTGCGTGTGTGCGTAGTAAGTACGAATTTGTTATGCTTTTTTCCATCCCTTTTCAGATTCACAAGCAGCATACCACCATTGGTATAGCCTGTAAGTAGATATCTGGTTCCACGGACACTCCTCGCTATGTCATAAAGAAAAATAGTTTTAGTGTAGGTGTCTCCATATGTTGATGTTTTTTTTTCGTTACAGGTTATGAAAATTGTAATGCCCACACTCATTGTATAATATACTATTATCAGAAGCAAAACAAATGAATAAAGACAAGATTTCGGCATTATAAGTTCACCTAAACTTTTAGAGCCGACGACGACCGCACATTCAGGCCATAATATAATCAAACTGTCAGATTAAAACTAGTTATTTTCTAAAAAGCTCCATAAAGTAAATCATTATTGGCAGACGCGTAGAAAGCTTTTGCGGCGATATTTACTTAAGTCGATTTTGGCGACCCGAATTGACATAAACCTAGAAATAAAATTGAAATGTTTACCGCAGGAAACGCTTCTTGAAATGTGGGCGAAATATGAAAGCTTGCATTAGCTGAGATAACATTTGTGCCCTTTCCAACTTGAGACCTTTAGTTTGCCGTTTTAGCTTCTCCCTCCCTCCACCTATAATAAACCGCGCCTCGCATATAATAAAACATTCGCTACGTACCTCACGCACTCATAAAACTTACAGCAAGACCAAAGTGTCTCCCCGCGCCATTAGCCACCATAAGTGGAGCCATTTCGCCATTACATTGTACACCCGGCCCCAGAGGTGCACAGGAGTTGCGCGCCTAAATTTCGACCAACATTGTAGGAACAAGGGTTTGACACCTGAAAGACTTCCTGGCTCCTTTGGCTCCTTTCGTGAACAAATGGAAGTGCTATCAGACAGTTTTTCTTTACGTTTTGTTTATAGACGTGCGGAAATAACAGCCTTATGGCTACAAAATCCAGACGTCTATACCTGCACTCTTGCGAGTACAGTGATCATGTATGCCAGATCGAGGCCCCATAGCTGTACCGTTCTTCCGAAAAAATCCCATGGGAAACACAGGCTGTGACCTTTCCCCAGCTGACCCGAGCCACCACCCGTCCACCCGAAGGAATCCCCGACCAAAGTCGAGAGCCGGGGGTGAAGTCTTCACTGCCACTGGGGTCCGCACCCTATCAAACCACAACCTGTGCCCAGGGCCTCAGCACTTTGTTCTAGCCGAAGCTTTGGTTTTCACCAGCTATGTATATGCGTGCAAGTGCATATGACCACCACCTAATGTGTACCGGGGATCCACCGGTCTTGAAGAACTTATAGCGTCTTTGACTCGTGAGAAATCCAACCCACATCCACATATAAGTGTGTGTTGCACCGACATACCGATCTACATTATTCGCATGTCTACCAATTATCCACATTGGTTACGGAGCTCTAAGTGGCTTATTCCCGTATTAAGTACTTCGATCCTTTGAAAGAAGCGCCAGGGAATCAACGCTAAACCACAACCCCTGCGAGACCAACTCCAGTGTTCCGTGCAGAAGCACGAAGCATTCTGGGGCTTTTAACGGAACCCCGCAGTACTCAACCCAGCGTTTAGGGTAGTATCTCATTTTGACTCACCGACCTGAGTGGAGTCAGCAGCGTGAGCTAAGCGGGGGCCTAAACCCCCAACTTAGTACTCATGTTAGACTTGCAACGTTTAAAGAGTAATCGTCGAGAACAAGTTCTCTAACCACACATTATTTCTAACAGTGACGCCCGTTGCACCGCCCAGTTGCGGGATAGGGTAGCCATCTGCTAGTTTTAAGGGTAGCCGCCGTGTGGTCTGCATAGGGAAGCGTCACGGATACTAGTACCCAACTCCGACACCTTGGACGACTGAACGCCCCTGCGATCCCGCACAAGGGTCGCTAATACGGGGTCGGCTCGAAACGAAACATAACAAAAACGACATGCACCGCCTCAATATTAGGTTAGGGTTAATATAAAGAAGATGCGTCGCTACGCCGCGCCGGTCTGGTAATTTTTTGACGTGATGACGTCACGTCTTATAAATTGATGAACACAGGCTGCACACACGAAAAAGTGTCACGTTCCATCTGAGCCTGTGTGTGCAAGCGAGAGCGCGTAACAAGCGATAGAGAGGCACAATCGGCCCAAGCGTCGGCTAGTACCAGGACAGCACAAATTAAAAGGAGGTTACTCGTACCATAATATATTACGCGCAACTGGCCGGTCGGAAAAGATTTCAAATTTATAATATTCATGAAACTTCTAAAGTACCAGGGAATCACAATTGAAAGGAGTTTGAATTGAACTCGTACCATCCTTCCTTACCTATAATAAAATCCAACGTCTGCTTTCTGTATGTCTGAGTGTCTGTCTGTCCGCTTATAACTCGAGAACCACTGAACCGATTTTAATAAAACAAAATTCTACGGATAGCTTGATTCTTCCTATCAACTATAGGCTACTTACTATAACGCTAAATAGCTTATGAGGTTAGCAGTGAAGTGAAATATGAGAGCGGGCGGAGCCGTGGGCACAGCTTGTAATATATTAAAGCGCAAATAGCGGGAAAGAACTTTTTACTAATCTGTTCCTTTTTTGAAAATGTAACGTTTTTAATGTCATCAAAACCAGCCAGATACACTTTAGAACCGTTCCCAGTAGTCTTACCACTTTATGACGTCATCACGTAAAACTATCGTCCGTAAACCGACTTTACAGACAACCAATTTTTTTTAAACCACCAAAACATCACTCATACCACACTTTCCTTCGAGCCGAAGTCTGCCGAAAGAAGCTAAAGGATCCAGGAAGGAGCCAGGAAGTCTTTCAGGTGGCGCACCGGTAGGAACAATACCTGGGTACAAAATTGTCAAGTGATTTTTCTCTAAACATTTCGCCTTTCTTTTCTTTTTTTTTTCTTTTTCATCTACCTCGCGATATGCTCGCGATACCGAAGCAATAATATCGATAAGAAAATAATTTTCGAAGACTTCTCTTTGGGTCTCACGAACTGGAAACATTTCATCGACCTTGAAGATGTTACAAGATCAATATGGAAGCTCTGGTGAATCACCTTACCTTGAAAATTTTCAGGTGACTCTGTAGGTATAAAATGTGTATTAGGCCTTGTAATAATTTTCCCAAAGAGGCGCGGAGGCACTCAGCGACCTTCTTCGGAGGCTCCGACTTACCGCACTCACTCGTAATGCGATTAAAGACTACGGCGATGAACTGACGGCGGCGCGGCGGTGGTGGTGTCGCTGAAGAGATCGCCGTCGTGTCGTCGCAATTATGTATAATTCCATAATATTTTGGAGCCGCGAGAAAGTGAATCCCCTTCACTCGAGATCGGATAAGCCGCTAAGCCAACGCTATGTTGAATCGGTAGCGATTATAGCTTTCTTCATCTCGAGAGGTGACGGATTAAAACGGATGATTTTATTCTGTCCGGCACTGTCCAATGTTGTACGGTTTGTATATGACGAAACCGAGCTTGAGAGGATCTACCAAGAAATAAATGGCATTTAATCCAGTGTCTACTCTTAGCTCTCTGGAAGAGGACGCTAACATCGAATCTCCGAGCGGGGAAGAAGCCCCCAGGAAGAGACATCCGGTTAACATCCGAATGATCGGCGCTAATAGTAGATTATGTGGCGGGAAACCCCTTGGGACCAGTGTTGTTGTTGACCTTGAGCTGGTAGAAATTATATATATAGGGGCGTAGGTCCAAGCAGACTAGTAATTTAAATTGTTTGTTGTCACCCAAACCGTGGACGCTCTCCAGACTCGACGCTGCGCTGGCAGTATGTCTCAAAGTTACAGAGAGAGAAATTGCCAAGGCAGCTAACGTGGACTACAACATAGTGACTCAAGTTCAATTGGAAACAGAAAACGGAAATCAAAGTTCCCATAGTAACTATGCCGCTGATTGCACTTGAATGTTTTAATGCACACGATGATAAGCAGGAGCTTAGAGGCCGGTGGCGCGGCACTATGGCTACGACACGAGATAAGGCTAATCCGTTTGGTGAAATTTCGCATGTGTCGAGTGCTGGGAGCAGGTTATCATTTAATGAAGCCAGTAATGAAACAGATGATGGATGTGCCTTCACGTCGCGTCAAGCGGCGCTCGATTAGAGAAGCTCGGAACGCTGAGTTTCGCATTTACCTTATTGTGTAGTACCTATTGGTGTGCCTTCTGAACACATCGCTGGCTAAAAGTGGCGACTAGTCCTGCCTCGGATGAAAGTCAAAAATAATTTTCCGTTTAGGTACTTACTTAAAGGAGTCTGAGGACCGCTATGTAAATAAAATATAAAAAATCCCTTAACTATAAAAACTCCCGACTCCTATAAGTAGGTAAACGGAGATTATTTTTGATTTTTTTTAACGATCGGAGGTTTTTAAATTTGTAATTTAAGTTTTTGTTTTTATTTTTATTTTTGTTAAATAATAAAGGCGGATGTTAACCGTCTACCAAATCTCGATGAAACGATTTTCACCAAAAAGTACTATAAAATGACCGAATCTGGGAAAAAGTTTCAAAGCTTTTCATCTTCAAATATGGACCTCTTCTCAAAAGTCAAGAAGATACTCGTACAGTAGTAGGAAGTGAATCGTTCTAGATGTGAAATATAAGTTTTGAGGTGACTTTTCCAGATGAACCTAAGCCAAACGAAAACAGGAAACGTGAAACATACCAAAGACATAAAAATTCTCTCTGAAGGATAACACACGTTTTTAATGCTTCAATGTAAATATTGAAGTAACCGTAAATATGTGTCTGTTATTGATATTTCTCGAAAGCAATAAATACTATACAATTAAACATATTCCATTAAACATGTTTCAGTGTTCGCTGAATCAGATTTTTTTTTTTAATGGAAACGGACACTGTTGGCTTCATCACGTACAACAACCGTGATGTCAGCTCACAACACCGAGTGAACTATAGGTGCCATGTCAGTGCTTCCCTTCATTTCATGTCGGCTATACTGAACTGGACGGAAAACACGAACTATTTACATAGCCTTTTCGACCGACGTTTCATTCAGTGCTGTCACACCAACCCGGGCGGGATTAACCCTACCACCTAGTAAAAGGTAAGAAGGGAAGGGACTTACAGTTTTACGTGGAATCCGAACCACGGTCAACCTCCAACGGTCGAGCGGTCACCCATCCAAGTACTGACCGCGCTCAGCGTTGCTTAACAACAGTCGACCGACCGCACCACTGAGCTACCGAGCCTGACAAATCATGCCTCGACTCGATGGCGATACGTGCGGGTGCCACTCTAAAGTAAAATATCAAATAATAAAATTGGTTGTCTGTAAAGTCGGTTCACGGACGATAGTTTTACGTGATGACGTGGAATAATCGTAGTACATAGAGCAAAGATCAGTTATTCTATTTCCAGTAGAAAGATTAATCATCTTGTGACTGGCCATCAATAAACTTCTGTTGTCTGATCTTGACAGTTTTACTTCTTAAGACGTTTCCATGGTAACTTTGACTATACCGATTGTGCCTCTCTATCGCTTGTTACGCGCTCTCGCTTGCACACACAGGCTCAGATGGAACGTGACACTTTTTCGTGTGTGCAGCCGGTATTCATCAATTTATAAGACGTGACGTCATCACGTCAAAAACCGACCATTTATGTGGTGGTACGGAAACCTCGGTGAGCGAGTCCGACTCGCACTTGGCCGTTTCTTTCATAGGATTCGTATTTTTCGAGATAGGTAATCGAGGTTTTATACGTTAGAAAAGGGATCGCTAAAACTATGCCTAACATCGGAAACTGGCAATGAAATGACATGAAATGGCGTTCATATACAAACATAAGTGTCCTAGAAAAAACAATACGGAGCTTTTTTTGAAGTTTCTTCAACGAAGAATACCGTCATGGTAATCAAATCCGAACTTGGACACACTGCGTATTCACTTAATGTAAATTCTACTTCCAGTGCAGTAGGTAAGTTGGTGTTTATTTTTCGAAATGTTCGAAATTTTATAATTTAGCCCCTTAATGCATGAATTTAGAAGGAGGTGGAAAAATAATATTTTTTAAAGTGAACACTTATTTTATTTGGTTAAGTAATTAGTCCAAATTAGAAAAAAAAATTACCATTATTATTTTAGAAATGTTTATACTAAGCCATTTATGGCTTCGTATGCATTCAAGTAAAACTATACAAATCCATATATGACTTCGTATGCATTTAAGTAAAACTACAATCATGTTTTGTGGAAATCTTTGAAGTAGTTTCGTTTATCATTGCAGCATAAATGAGCTTGACATTTTTCACACTAGGTGAAAGAACAGAATTTTGAGCTGTTCTGGCATATTTCTCGAAATGTTTTCATCCATTTAGGGAAATGATACACTTTATCAGCAGAACGCACAGTGTCCAAAGGTAGGTAGGTCTTGATGCCTGGCCGGAGTTTTTCGTGAGTTTTTGTTGGATATCGGTGAATCGGGCAAGCTGGATACATACAGTGTCAACTCGGCTTGTAGGAGTATTGACTCGGCTTGAGGTCGGTGTTTTTTTTTGGCCAAAGCCAACACCTTTCCTGCCTTACGAATATGCTCGGAAACTGCGATTTTGAAATCAATCAGCGTCATGTCTCTCGTCACTTAAGAAACCATAACCAGGAATAGAGTTGACATGCTTGGAAGCACCATAGAGGCTGGAAGGATCCATTCTTGTAAAGAACAGAAAGCAACCTTGAATGCATACGAATCCATATTTGGCCGATATCTTTTTGACGGGATTGCATACGAAGCCAAATATGGCAATTTCAAAATAAAGCCCAAAATCCAAAGAAAACAAGAAACCCCACAAAATCACACTAATCTCACAATCTTGAATATGTTAAGAATATATTTTGAAATTATATGTTTTTTTACTTACCGTTTTATATGTTTTTTCCACTGATAAAAGTAGCACTTCAACGTTCGGGCTCGCTGCATGTAACCTCAAATAGATTAACAGATTGCACTTACCAGAGACAAAAAAAAAATAGTTTCCGTTACACGAAGAAATGTACAATTAGTTTTCAAAGTTGGTTTTTAAAAAAAATAATCTTTTAACATACTTTAAAAAAAATGAAACTTTTGCAGCCAAATATGACTTTGTATGCGGTAAGGGGTTAAGAAAGGGGTCGCCAAATCTATGTCCGACATCGGAAACTGACAATGAAATTTCATGAAATGGTGATTATATCCAAACATAAGAGTCCTAGAAAAAACAGTACGGAGCTTTTTTGGAAGTTTCTTCAACGAAGAATACCGTGATGGTAACCAAATCCGAACTTGGACACACTGCGTATTCACTTTAATATAAATTCTACATCCAGTGCAGTAGATAAGTTGGTATTAATTTTTCGAGATAGGTAATCGAAGTTTTATACTTTATGAAAGTGATTCCACAATCTATGTCCAATATCGGAAACTGACAATGAAATGACATGAAATGGCGATTATATCCAAACATAAGAGTCCGAGAAAAAACAGTACGGAGCTTTTTTGGAAGTTTCTTCAACGAAGAATACCGTGATGGTAACCAAATCCGAACTTGGACACACTGCGTATTCACTTTAATGTAAATTCTACTTCCAGTGCAGTAGGTAAGTTGGTATTAATTTTTCGAGATAGGTAATCGAAGTTTTATACTTTATGAAAGTGATTCCACAATCTATGTCCAATATCGGAAACTGACAATGAAATGACATGAAATGGCGTGTATATACAAACATAAGAGTCTTAGAAAAAACAATACGGAGCTTTTTTTGAAGCTTCTTCAACGAAGAATACCCTGATGGTAAGCAAATCCGAACTTGGACACACTGCGTATGGCAAAACAAAAATTCGAGTCGGCGGCACTGAGCAATCGAGCGCAGTGCGCGTGTTTATATGGTTAAATTTGTAGTTTTTGTTTGTTTAAAAATTATTAGGATTTGTTTTTTTTTTTTTTAAAATGCTGCCTTAGTGTCTAGAAAATTAAAATCCCTATACAATGACGTAAATTTTATTCCAAAATAATTATTCAGTATGGAGCTAGCTCGACATAAGAAATTAAAATAGAGTCACATTCAGAAATTTGTTTCACCATGAAAAAATACTGTAAATTTAAAAAGTCTGCTTCAGTGTGTACTTATTATTATCTAGTTTAAAAAAAAAATCGTATTATGTAACTACATAGATTAAATTTTCGTTTGAAGTTTAACAATTTTCGTTGTTTTGCCATATGAATCCTCTTAAATGTAAATTCTACTTCCAGTGCAGTAGGCACTAGTTGGTATTTAAAAGTAAGTAAGGCACGTGGCAGTGGGCGGCGCTCGTGCAAGTCCTCCGCGTGACTTGAGGACGGACCACGCACGCCTCAAGCACGCCGCACAACTTCTAACTCGCGTCGGCATAAGCTCCGGAATACAAGTGCATATAAAATACTCATCTAAGTCTGAACACTGAGCGTCAAGATAGCTCCGAAGAACAGTAACGGATGTTTTTTTACCCGCAGTAACAATCGTTTGTGAAGTTCAAACAATTCTCACTATTGATAAAATGTGTTGTCGTATGTAGCACCTTTCATCTAATGGTGACGCAGCCTCCGCATTTGCATCGGAAGCTGGAATGGAGATCTAAAAATAGAAATTAGAGTCAAAATCAAGAACACACGTTCGGAACGCCCACATCTGTGTCCGTTCACGTGTGGTGGGCACATAATATAATATAATTTATTATAATATAATATATTATAATATAATATAATTTCTTATTAAAAAAAATAACCCTGTCATGAAGTTGCTGCCTCAGCTGTCATAAATATTGCAATATACAGTCTTTGGATGATGAGTAATGGAGTAATTAATTAGAGATGGTAGATATGCGTTTAGCTGGTGGCAAACATTTTTCTAAAGTAGACTAAGCTTACACGTTGAAAACATATCCAGTGAAGTTTCTTCTCAGTTCTTCTTTGTTGTGATAATCGAACTGGCGGAATGTTACAATATAAATATGGCAAACTATCTGAGCGTAGCGTAATTAATTACTGCCAAGAGATGATAAATAAACAATAAACAACAATTCTCACTGGAATAGACGAATTTCAGATCAAGTTAGTGTCTAGAAACGGCTGCGTCTTTAGATATACTTACCCATCGATGTTACTTACCAACATATTTTTATGTGGAATTTTTTAAATGTAAACCAAAATGGGTGGTTGTGCCGAGGGACCAATGGTGCAGTCGACAGCGCCTTAAACACCTCTCCTCGCGAAACCACGCTCCGAGAGGCGCCATGCCAGCAGATTTTCGGACTATTGCTCGGTTTGAAGACACCGGGAAACACACTCGCCGGAAGACAGTTCCACACCCTAACCTGCCGACTTTTACCGACTACACCAGTGATGTCAGCTAATAACACCTATTGGTGAACTATTTGAGTGCTTACATTTGGTCGTACCGGCTACACTGAGCTGGACGGAAAGCAAGAACTATATTTACACAGCTGCTTCGACCGACTTTTCATTCACATCTCATTGATGGTCGAAAAATAAATTACTACGCGTGAATACTAATAAAGTATACTATGTTTTGAAACGTGTTGGTCGGTGTTGTGATGTAATTGACCAAAATCTTTGCAGCAGCTCAACACCGATTACTCTGATTACTCTGATTACAGCATGAGCTTTTTTTTTACCTACAAAATCCGTGATGTCAGCCCATAACACCGGATGAACTAGGTGCCATGTCAGTGCTTCCCTTCGGTCGTGCCGGCTACACTGAACTGGACGGAAAACACAAACTATTTACATAGCCGTTTCGACCGACGTTTCATTCAGTGCGGTGGACCCTACCACCTAGTAAGGTAGAAGGGAAGGGACCTACAGTTTTACGTGGAATCCGAACCACGGTCAGTCTCCAAAGGTCGAGCGGTCACTACGACAGTCGACTGTGTGCACCACTGAGTTATCGAGGCGAGCTTTTTTACGCGTATTTCTGAAAGCTTTCACTTAAAATATCCCGGCAAAAGGACAATTAAGGATCATCTACCATGACAAGTCAACTTTGTAACTTGGTTATGGTTAGCAAAGTGAGAAGTTTAACTCCGAAAAATTTTGAGCGCCTAACCCAAATCTCGACGCCGCGTTAACTTGACGAGAGTCTGGCTCGAAATGAGCCGATGAAGAAAATTTTAGAAAAATTGGTCAACCGTGAAATGAGATGAACGAGGGTTCCATTATGGCATTTTTGCCAAAAATAGATATTCGATTATTACCTTGAAACAAATGCATTTACCCGGTGGTAAGAGAGTCATGCAGCAATTTTTTTATGTCAATACGGTGGGTGTCTTCGTGCCTTACTTGCTGCTTGTTAGTTATCTTGTCCTAATACTTTGCTAAATGTGGTGGTCGGTGTTGTGCTGTAATTTCCAAGAGTACTTACAGAACAACACCGCACAGCGCCAAACTCACAGATACTATTCCAGTTTTTTTAGGTTTCCGTGCCCCGTACGAAAAGCCTACAACGTCTGTTTTTCCGCCTGTCTGTCTGTCTGTCCGTCCGTCCGTCCGATGGCTTTATCTTTGAAACCGTAATAGCTAGCCGGTTGGAATTTTCACACAATATGTGTTTATTTTTGGGTGGATATAACAACAAATAATGAAAAAGTGAAAAATTAAGGGGGTCCCCATACAAGTAAGTAACGTTTTTTAGTAAGAAAATCCGTCCCGTGGTTTATGAATTATGTATGAATCACCTTAAAATATTGGGGATATTTAATATTTGTTGGATACAAAAAAAAAAAAAATTTAATTATTTAATTACTTGTATTACTTTTTTATATTTTCTGGAATAAGAAGGTTGATACTAATATATTGGGAAAGAGTAGGTAATGTATTCAATTCCAACGCCATGCATCAGCCGCGATGTGTGAAGAAAAGTCGAAAAACAAAACATAACGTATGAGAACGTCATAACAAAACTGCCAACCAAAATGAAACGGAGTATCAAAAGAGCAGTAAAGTCAAAATGCTATGCTTACAATGAATTAGCGTAATACAAACTCTTTGGAATTACTATTGTACCCACCTCCAACGACCACACCGACCTCGCAGCAACACAAATTTAGAGACGGTTTGATAATACGTTATGGATACGAACCAACAGGACTACCAAACTGCTGCGATGACTGTGGTGAGAAGCAGTTCGACTTAAACCACGCTCTTAACTGCAAAAAGGAGGTCTTGTAAAGCAGAGCCATGACCAGCACAGAGATGATTGCAACGACTGAGCAGAACTAGCCATGGGACGCAGCCACCGTCGAACCGATCATGCGCGAAGCTCAATCGAACAGCCCAGAACTTATAGGTGACCTCATGCTTCACGGAGTTTAGAAACCAGCGAGGAAGGCGTTTTTTGGCGTATGCATAGTAAATGCTGAAGCCTGCTCATACAAAACAACATGGTACAACATCTGACATTTTTTATGTAAACCAGCATGGGTAGCTGTGCCGAGAGACCAATGGTGCAGTCGACAGAGCCAAAATCACCTCTCCTCGCGAAACCACGCTCAGTTAGGTGCCATGCCAGCCGATTTGCGGACTGTTGCTAGGCTGTCTAGCCCGTTAATACGACGCTTGAAGACACCCAGGTTAAAGGATTCAGGAAATACACTCGCCGGAAGGCAGTTCCACACTCTAGCGGTGCGACAAAGAAACGATTTAGAGAACCGATGGGTTCTCAAAAGCCCAATGTTAACAACAAAAGGGTGCTGAGTCTCTCTGCGACGAGTCATGCGGAGATAGGACGAGTGGCAGGGAATAAGGGATGCTAGTTCCACAGAGCATCGTCCGTGATAGTATCTGTAAAACAGACTAAGCGAACCCACCAATCGTCTGTGACTCAGAGACTACAGACCACATAACCATTAATCATACCATTCCCGTACCAAAACACCGTAAATAGGACAGGGCCACCGAAGACCTCCGAGCATAATTCACGCCCTTGCCCTTGGTAATAGCTTGCGATAGTGCCATTTGTATGGAATATAATATTATTATAAAACTAACAGCAACTAAACTAGCCGACAAGTGGCAGAAGCCTTACTCACACATCGTGCGATGGTTGAAAACAAAGACGTAGATCTCCATCATAAGGGCAGTTTCAACGAGAATCCGTGGCACACGTAGAAAAATAAACAGATGGTTGGGGCTAGAAGACTGCGCTGGCTTATTTTCTACCGAAGAATAAGCCGTGAAAACTGAAGAATAATTTTAATGATCACATTCAAAATAAGTGTAAGCACCGATCATGTACCTATTTAGGATAATTCTGCATAATATAAATTCATTACCTATCTTAAGGAAACAATTCCTTCTCTTTCCGTTTTAATTTCTATTTATCGTCACGATTTATTCGCTCTGCTATCGCAATCACAGCTGACTAAGAATTCAATAACTACCTACTTTGGCTTACAATATTTACTTTCAGTTCTATTGTTCCGCTCCGTCATCATAATATTATCTAGAGAAAACAATCTGAGAGCACAATAAGCAAAAAAGTTTGCATTTTAAAAATAGTGTTTTCATTAATTTACGGACGAGTACATAATTAATTATAAGAATAAAAGTCTACAGCTTAACTTTTTAAAAGCTACGCCGGCAGTCCCGTAAGGCTCTTCTTCAACATATTGGGTGAACGTTCGCAATACGTTCGGTTATTTCGTACCAGCGAGCAACAGTCAAATAAAAGTTTATTCATCTCTAGATCTCTATCTCTATCTATCTCTATCTCTATCTCTATCTCTATCTCTATCTCTATCTCTATCTCTATCTCTATCTCTATCTCTATCCCTATCTCTATCTCTATCTTTATATTTACCTTTATTTCTTATAAAGGGGAACGTCTGTCTGCATGTATATATGTTTGATTGAAGTACACTCTGGAACCACTGAACATATTTTGATGCGGTTTGCACCAATGGAAAGAGACTCACAATCACAATAGGCTATATTGCTAAATAGCCTTAGGCCTTAGCAGCATTAAAGCAAGTATAGCGTGGACGGGAGAGAGAGAAAGATAATATGAGAGAAGAAATCGTTTATTATAATATTTGCTTTTAAATCGGATTTGTTATTAAACCGAGTCTAACGCGAGCGAAGCCTCGGGCAAAAGTATCTATTGCGGTTCAAAAGGTTCAGCACTGACGGACGTATCCGTACGGATACGAACCCCTACAAATAAGAAATTGTTAAAACAAAATCCTTCTTGAGAATCAAGAAGCTTCTTGTCCGGCGAATGTTTGGTTTCGGAAGGTTCTGACCCATTTTCTAGGACCCCTTAATTAAAATTATTGTTGGACCTGTGATGAATCACAACCTACCTCAATGAAAATAGCTAGCAATAGGACGTATGAAGGCTGGCTGGTAAAATGTTATAAGGCGTAGGAGTTAGTTTAGCGCCTGGGTAGTGAGTATAGCAAAGAGACCGCGTTGCGTATAAATCGTAGCGGGTGGCATGTAGTCAGGCGCAGATAATACAACTTGCATACATTTTGAACAGGAATAGCTAGCAACACCGTATAAGCGACAGATGATGATAGATAAGTATTATACGTCGGCATGCAGTAAGATATAGGACGAATTGACTGTATTACATCTACTTTTGTGAATTCGTAGCATTTTTCAGAGATTAGTTACTGAAGGTTTTAGGGAAATATGGAACGCATTTTTAAGGAAAATTGCTTCAGGCATTGTGATTGGTCGACCAATGGGAGACGCGGAAATGATGTTAGGGATGATTTCCGATTGGTCGTGGGGGTAAGGGTGGGAGTAAGAAAGCGAGGCTATTTAAGGGCGTGTAACACGGGAGGAGCACTTTTTCTGCAGCTGCGAGCCTCGGAGGAACAACTTGCCTGAGCCCGGTCATCGCTAAGTCGCATCGAGCGCCATTGCTTTTCGGCATCAACGTTTCGGTGAGTCTCGGACGCCGCGCGCTATTTTGGAGTTTTCTAGTTGCAATTCGACCAGTTCTATTAAATTGCATTGTCTTGAAGTCTTCTTTTGGTGGCTGGGCTAGTTTTGGAAACAATACTGGCTTTTCAGAAATTATTTGCTAGTATTAGGGATGTGAAATATTTTTATATGGACCATCATTGGAGCACTGTGTGGGATGCTAGCTATGCTGAAATATGCATACATGCATACTATTACAGGGCTCTTTTTCCCTTTTGGAGCACTGGGTGAGGGAGCAGGTACGCTGAAATATGCATGCACGCCCACTCACGCAGAGTTCTTTCACGGAATGTTGTGAGGGAAGCGGGTTTTGCTGAAATATGCATACACGCACGATCTCACAGGGTTCTTCCCTGGAACGTTGTATGTGGGTTCGGGTACGCTGAAATATGCATACGCGCGCACTCATGCGAGGTTCTTTTCCTTTCGATGGAATGTTGGGTGGCAATGCTAGCTATGCTGAATAAGCATACACGCTTGTTCGCACAAGATTCAGTTCATTCTCTATGATATCACGAGAAAATGCCTCGTGGTAAGAAGACGTAACATAAGGTCGAAGAGCAACTGGAATTCTGGCTAAACTATCAAATTATAACGTGGGTAGTTAGGTTCTTCAAACACTAAATTCATATTGGTAGGTTAGCCATGTAGCTGTGTGAATTAATTCTCCTTAGTTCTGCAAGGGAGAGAGGGTTCGCTTCGTGGGAGTGAGTAGTATCATAGTGTGTAGTATTTAGTGAGGTAGGTACTAGGAAGGCCAGGTAGGTACCCCTCAGTAATTCTCCTTAATCCTGCTAGGCCGTGGGGACCTTTTCATTTTATTAGTATTAAAGTCATATGGTAGGTTAGCCATGTAGCTGTGTGAATTAATTCTCCTGAATTCTGCAAGGGAGAGAGGGTTCACTTCGTGAGAACGAGTAGTACCATAGTGTGTAGTATTTATTGAGGTTAGGTACTAGGAAGGCCAGGTAAATACCCCACAGTGGTTCTCCTTAGTCCTGCTAGGGGGAGAGGTCCAAAGTGTTATGATCTGTTAGAGCGATACCTATTCTATCTGGCGAAGGGGTGGCGGTACTCTAAGGACCGGTGCAAGCTGAGCTGACCGTCTGAGGAGGAAACCTGTGGTAGCCTTTTTTCGATAGGCGGAGCCCGTCGGACGAAGTACTACGAGGTTAGGATAGGGACCACACACACACTTACACACACACGCACGACTTTAGGATTTGGGGTCCGTAGGGGCCCTAAATCATCCACATTACACCACGAGTTTCATTTTAAATCTCTTCCTAAGAGAAACAGTTTCTTCACAGGATAGGAAACAAAGGGGGCCATTAGGTATACAAAATAGAGCTGCTGGTAGTAAAGCAGCCCTATATGGATGATGGCCACTGTGAGGAGCGTGGAGAGCCCGGGTGAGGAAACCCGGACTCGTGGAGCTCCTTACTTCCCCCTCCGGGGGAAATTGTTTGAATAATTTGAAAATTACTGGTTGACACAATTTCTGGGAGGAGAGAATACAGACAATTACAATGTGATGGAAGAGACACAGTGATATAGGAGAGGCGGACTTAGGCAGAAAATTACATATGTATTTAGAATATTATTCGAAGAACAAAGGTTAGGATAGAAAGCTAGGGATTGAGTTAGTACTCTGGGTTATACGGTTACACAACGCTTCCTCGAAGAGAGGAAGATACAGGGTCCATCTACACTTAATTCAGTGTAATACGTATGTATACATTGCGTGAGTTTACCTAGAGATCACTTGAATGCTAAACGCAGGCCATGTTTTATTTTAGAGGTTACTCGCGGAAGCGTGGAATTTCGGAATAATTATTCGACAACACCTATCAGGTGAAGTATAAATACAAAATATACTTTGGTGAGAGGCTAGTTCGTCGCAGTGGTGCCTAAGTCCAGGATAGTTCCTACCTAAATCTAGGATACCTAGGGTTCAGAAAAAAAAGAGAGGGAAAAATGGAAGAAAAATGTAGTTCGTTGCGGTAGTTCAGGACAATAATAGGGGTCTTATATACTCAAAAGCGATAGGAAAAAATCCAACTCATAGGGAGTAGCGATATAAGTAAATAGCGTTATAGGAAGTGATACCGGGAAAGTGATTAAGTGTGGAATTCGGTGAGGAAATGCGTGAAAAGTGGTTCGTGGAACGCGATGCTGACTGGCAGTTTCGCGAGAGAAGAGATTTGGACTCCCGCCTACGAGGCGGGAGGTTTCGCCGCTTGAAGCTGAGAGTGAGTACATATTTCATTTTCCGGCGCGAGTGCAGTCTGTGTACAATTAATTAATTTTCAGAAATATTGTCTACAATTTGCCGACAATGTTGCTAGAAAACCGATTTTAACGTGAACGAATTGTCACCAGAAAGTCGACTAGAGATTCATCTTTGAGTTCGTAAAAGAAAATTGCTTACATTTCCTTCTAGGAAGTTCATTATCATTGTTCTGCGGACAACTAGAAATAGTTAAGTGAAAACCAATTTTGACCAATGGGATGTGAGCGCCGGTGCGGGATGGCGTTCGCTATTGGCTAGAATGAGCAGCGCCGTGATAGAAAAAAAAATCTGTTTGCACGAAGAATGTAGTCGGGTTGAGAGGTGATAGACTAAACAAAGTGGAAGTTAGGGGAATGGTATGTATGAATGGTGTGAGGCATATTTCTAAGCGGAATGTTAGCAACTTCGTAGAAGTAAGGTGGGGCCAAAGGAAAATATTTTATCCAGAGATTGTGAAACTAAAATCAATAATTTATTCCGGGTACACCGCGATATAGCAGGAAGAGGAAAAATTTTTTTTAATGGGTTATCGGAAAAATTGTGCTATAAGCCTAAAAGCCAATTAATTAAGAATCCTAGAATGAGCTAAAATCAACAATATTGTAGTAAGAATATTCTATGAAAACCTTAGTTGTAAAATTGGATAGCCATTCTACTTAAGTTAAGGCACGTCAACTGAGCGCGGAGGGCTTCATACCTAAAACACGGAAGTTATGTTCGAAAATAATTTCGTATTGTGTAATAATTAGGTACGCTCGCGCGCGAAATAGTTTATCGGGGCCAGTTTGAGGCCAATAAAGGGAATTTTCTAGTTGTTTGGTGGAAATGAAGTTGGATGGGGTGTAAGCTTCCTTTGTAAAATAAAAAAGCCGTAAAATATGTGTGTTTGAAAATAGTGGTTATGTTTGACCGGGTTCCAACAGACTGATTTAATTTTGGTTGAGATTGTCGCCGAAGAATAAAAAGATTCGAATCTTTATTTCATTTTAATGGAATGCGAGAAGAATGGAAAAAAAAAATGTCATTTTGAAAATGTATAATGGATGTTTAGTAAATAATTTGTGTAGTAGTAATAAGGTGTGAATTTTAGGCTCCAAAGTAGGTATTTCGCGAATTAGTAGCGAGCGACGGTATGGCACCTACTAGTGGGGAGATGGTAGATTAAAATTAGGGGGATCCCAGTTAATTGATGTGACTGATTAGGTGCCATGTACAAGGGAAGGTTGGTTGTAAAGTTGTGTCTAGGTCTGACTTTGCGTGTGTGGGCGATATGGTACTTACTAGATTAGGTTAGTGGTAAACGAAGGTCATGGTGTACAAGTTGACCAGTGGAAGTAATTAGGTGCCATGTACAATGTTGGTTAGGTCGTGAGGTTGAGTCTTGGTCAGATTTTTGTGTGTGTGTGGCGAATAGAGGCTCTTGGTGAACATGCCGAATACGTGGTTCATTTCGAGTGAGTGGTTTTGGGCTTGAATGTAGTGTTTGTTTATTGATAGGGAATGGATTATTAAGTTTGTTTATTTTGGAGCTGATTGGCTGGTATGAGGAATGGGGGGGTTCCAGTTGCTCGAGGAATGCGGGCTATGTATGGGATTAAAACGGTTAGGAGGGAGCAAGTGCCATGTCGGAGAACGTACCGGTCGAGATATTGACTTTTGATCGGTCATGCTTGATTGTTGTTCCTGCGTAATGTGGAAGGAATGGATTATAAAGAGTATAGGAATTAGGTGCCATGACAGAGGTCCAGGTTTCGATTTTAGGTTGCGGTCGTATGTATAGGTGTCAAAAGGTGAGAGGGCCAGTTGGTGAGTGTTGGTGCGGTTGGAGGTCGAATTGAGCCTGTCGATTTGTGATCCATATCGAGTGAGTGGTTTTGGATTTGCCCATAAATGTGTTTGTTTAATTAATTAGATTAATTTATAAATAATATTTGATACATGTGTACATGTTGCACGCGTTGAAAGAAAACAGTCGGGGTGGGCGGAGTGATTGATGTTGTGCGGTGGGAGCTCTGGTGAATTGCAGCACAACGCCGATCACCACGTTTTGCAAATTATTTTATAACTAAGTTTGGTTATTGTGCGGGCTACAAGGTGGTGTCAGGGGTTTCTAACTTTTCTAAAGGGAAGTGTCAGGGGTTACAAACCTTTTTCCAAATTTATAGGTCAGGGATTTTAAACTTTTTCAGATACATATATATAAGCAGTTTCCAAACTTTTAGGCTTGGTAAGTGTCATGCCTTTCGAATTCATGATATGTAGGGGGTTTTAAACATTTTACAAGGGCACGATAAGTCAGGGGTTTCCAAACCTTCCAACTTTGGAAAAGAGTAGTGGTTCTTAGAACATTTTTGAATTTCGCAATGATTCAGAGGTCTAGACTTTCGATATATTTTCGAATTGGTATTATATCAGGAGTTCTCAACCTTTTCCAAATTTAGGTTGTAAGCCTTTTCAAATTCATGATAAGTCAGGGGTGCTCAAACTTTTCTAAATTTATATTGTCAGGGATTTCGAACTTTTTCAAATTCAGGATAAGTCAGGGGTGCTCAAACTTTTCCAAATTTAGATTGTCAGGGATTTCGAACTTTTCAAATTCACGATAAGCCAGGGGTGCTCAAACTTTTTCAAATTTATATTGTCAGGGATTTCGAACTTTTTCAAATTCATGATGAGTCAGGGGTTCTCAAAAGTTTCCAAATTAAGTTTGTGTCAAGGATTTCGAACCATTTCAAAATCGTGACATGTCAGGGGTTTACAACTTTATTTACAAAAATATTTTTGATTTAAGGGAGGCCTCGACATCCCAAGAATATTTCGGAGTCAGGGGTTCTCAACTTTCGGAATATTTGCTAATTTTAAATATTTTAGGGTTCTCAACTTTAGAAAAATATTTTATTTTTCCTTAGGATATTTAAGGGAGGTCTTAACTTCCAAACATATTTGCACTTAGCGGTTCTTAATTTTCAAAAATATTTTCAAATTTTGAAATTCTAGGGTCTCAACTTTAGAAAAATATTTTATTTTTCCTTAGGATATTTAAGGGAGGTCTCAGCTTCCAAAAATATTTTGAACTTAGCGGTTCTTAATTTCAAAAATATTTTCAAATTTTGAAATTCTAGGGTCTTAACTTTAGAAAAATATTTTATTTTCCTCAGGATATTTAAGGGAGGTCTTAACTTCAAAAAAAAAAAAAAAAAATTGAACTTACCGGTTCTTATTTTTGAAAAATATTTTCAAATTTTAAACATCTTAGGGTTCTCAATTTTTAAAAAATATTTTATTCTTCCAGGATATTTAAAGGAGGTCTCAACTTCCAAAAATATTTTGAGGTCAGACATTCTAAACTTTCAAAATTATTTTCAAATCTTGAATGTTTAGGGTTCTCAAATTTAGAAAATTACTTTCATTTTCCAGATTATTAAGGGAGGTTTCAAATTCCAAATATTTTGGATTAAGCGGTCCTCAGACTTTCGAGAATAGTGCCAAATTTGGAATGGTTTAGGGTTCTCGACTTTAGAAATATTTTAATTTTAGGAATGTTTAGGGAGGAGTCCGACTTTCAATATGTTTTGAGTTCAGGAGTTCCTAACTTTCAAAGTGTTTCGGATTTTGAATATTTCAGGGGTCTATACTCTAGTAATGCCTTTATTCTTTCGGAATGTAAGGGAAGTGTGTTATGTATATTGCACTTAACGCGAATCAAGAACACGGTAATGGGCTATTAGAGATATTGTAAGTAATTATAAATTTATACCGTGCAGCGCTGTCACTCGATGCTGGCAGTAGTGAACGAATTCGCTATTCGTTTGATTCCACGATTAATAACGGAAGAAAAAAGGAGAAACTTTATTCTAATAAACACCAATACACACGGTCAAACAAAATATCAAATATTGTGTGTGTATACAGGTTCAACTCGAGGTTTGATTATTGGATAGACTATCATGAATTGGATGTGATTTATAGTGTTAATTATTAGTTATTTTTAGTAATTTACTTTCTTATCTTTGAACTTAGCTATATCTGCTTTTGCATAGAGGACATTTTCCCCACATGCGCAGGCATGTCTGTTCGCGTGCACGAATGATACTTGCGTACTTAGGGATCGTGAATACATTGGTGTTTGGGTGCGTGGGCGCATATTTAATTGTTTACTTACATATCTCCTTGAGTGTCTATAGATACCTAATTGCGTGCGTACATGCGTGGATGCGTGCAGGCGTTCGTGCGCATATGTAATTGTGTGCATACTTGCTGATTGGTATGACTATGCTTGCGTATCCGTGCATACATGCATATTACGTGGTTACCTGCGTCGGTAGGGATTGATGTGGATGCGCGGGGAGAGGCTTCGAACCCCGGACTGCGGGTGGTTCGTCACTCTTCGGTTTATGATCTGCCTACGTATTTGTGAGTGAGCTGAGTACATCTTAATATTATTCTACTGAAAAAAAGAGTAACAAGAGAAAATAAAAAAAAAATAACCAAAAGAATAACAAAAGGTAAGTGTATCTCGCAATATTATATTTTAAAATGATAGAACAGGGACTTATAGTTAAATAAGATGCTGATGAGATATTTTGCTACTACTCTCAACCATCCAGGGATTGACAGGAAGAAATTCCTATAATGGGATAAGTCCGCCTTTACGCCTCAGGTAAATTATGTACCGTGCATGTTTCTGTGAGATGTGTCCGAACGGTCGGGAATTATTATTTATCTATTTATGTTAAATAATTTATTTTCGTGGATGAATACTAAATCACATATTTACATAGACTAATCACGTGTTTATAGGGTGTATACTTACATGGACTTAACTATATATATATTTTTTTTAAATATCAATTCTATAATTAATTATTAGACCAAATAAGAGGTAGAGGATTTGAATATTGTTTTAATTGTGATTTTTCTTTTTCAGGAAAATACTTATTCGTCTTTGAATAAATAGGTACTTGAGTGCGGTTAATGTTAACGTTTTATTTATAGTGGGGTTTACATAAGTCTACGCATACCAAAATCAACGAATATTCTTCGATGCACATGCGGATTGCAATATTGCAGGGCAATATTGCATTATTATTATTAATTTGTAATCAAGATCGAAAAAAAATATATATATACGAATTAAACTTGGCGTTTTATTAGGTACACTGGACCATTTAAACGGTGCCCTGTATCTATTCTTATTAGAAGGTCCTATTGTCTCATATTATGATCGAACAGGTGGTAAAATGTTTCAAGTTATATATAAAATTACTTATAAAATAAGAATCTGGTTTTATTGTTCGGGTTGTGTGAAGCAGAATACTGTTACACACATCGCCTTGACATTGCGGGGTATTTTATAAGTATCTCAAACTGTTTAAAGTATTGTACGTCGGGTTGATAAATGCTGTATGAGTTGACGAGTGTTGTGTAAAAAAGTTTTATCATCGTGCTAGCTGAAGGCGGGTAATGTTGAGCGGATCTTTATGCATTTGTTTTGGGTGGTGAGTTATTTAGGAGAGGTTGGGGTTGGGGATGATACATTAATTTTATGGGAGGATGAGCAATGGAGGATACGACGAATCTGGCGGGCGAACGGTGAGTCTTCAACAATCGTACTAACCTTTATGTTATGCATGTATACTATTATTTAGAACGCGGAATTTGGAAGGCGAAGAATTGGGATAAGTTTGGTTTGACGTACAGTAGAGATTTCCTATTTATCTGGTAACTGAAAGGACGACTCCTTTACGGCGTACGCGCATCATATTGTGCCGTAACAAGAGCATACTTGTTGTCTTTAGGGTTACGGAATGCATATGTTTAGGCGGGCGAGAAAATGGAATAGGTTAAAATTAGATAGAAAATAAAATAAATGTTATAGAATAAAATAGGTATGGTAATGATCAAAGATAAAAACTACCTTCTTATCACAGTCTTAAAGGAATGCGAATCTGTACGTGTAGAACATAGGTTTAGGGAGGGCCGTGATCGTCTAGTTGGTAGGACCCTACGTTGTTAAGTTAGTATTGCTACAGTGCGATACTGTTTAACTTAGAGCAGTAGTAGAATAATGATTTATTCACTGTTCACTACTGAAATTTCAGAATTGAAACTGATTCAGTTTGGTAAAATCCGGTAAGGTGGTACGATTTGACTCCGTTTGGTAAAATTCGGTAAGTTTGGTATGAGATGCCACAATTTAGTAAAATCGGGTACATGAAGATAGATGTGGAGAAGGTAACGTTTGGTCTACTGAACCGATTGGTCATAGGTAATGGCTTAGGAATTTGGTGAGAGTAGAGCAACATAACAAGGATAAATAAGCAGGAACAAAGGGAGCAGGAACCTGAGTAAGGAATGCCGGGTGATAACGAAGGAGTGAGCGATAATAGAGCAGTAAGGTTAGGTTAGAGGTTAGCCCCATGAGATTACAAAGCCACGTAGTTGTCATAGGATAGGATAGAGTCCGGCGGGCGAGGTAGGTCACTAGGTAGGTTATTTATATTTCTTATATGCAATATAGGCAGGGAACACATTAAGGAACGATCGACATTTGTTGGACGAGCTATAGAGTAAACATAGTCTGGCGGGCGTATTGCTTGGGCTGTTACGTAGATAGAATATAGTAAAATAGGATAAGAGAGGAGTTTGGAATAAAGGTTATAGAAAAATATTACTATTGATGGGGTTCCGTTCAAAAGGTACTATAGGAAGGGGACGGTGAAATATTACTAACGACAGGGTTCCGTCCACCTGGTACAAGAGGAGTAGGTAGAAGGGAGTCTTGAGCGACAGACTAGGGATTGGGGTCATGGTTTATATAGGGATAAATAGAGCGTGTACAAAGGGTATATTTCGGATAAAATATCAGTTAAAACAGTCAGTTAATACGGTGTTCATAGATTAATCACGGATTTTACATAGTCAGGCGGGCGAATAGAGTATGAAAATGAAGTAAAATTGGTAATTAGGGCATCGAACGTAGCCGCGGATCGTGTGTAGGTTGGCGAGTTAAATTATGCTGTCCTGAAGTAAGGACGAGTTAGGAGGTACAGTTGTAGATATAGATTCTTAGTATTATTCTGGGGTTAATTAAAGGACGGAAACAGTAGAAACTATAGCATATATATAGCTAGGGAATAGAAAGCTCTAACGAATAATACCCGCTACGGACAAATAGGAATAAAATCCTGTTCGGCGTGGGGGAGTTGAGTTATTGATAATTATGAACAAAAGGTTTTAAGACTTAGAATAGACTTGTTGGTAGATGCTGGGTTTGGATGGTTGTGTAAATACAGAAATACGCGAGTAAACCATTGGGTATTATAGTGTCTGTACTCGGTAGTGAAACTTCCTTCTAATGAGAGCAGAGCTCTGACCTGAAGAGACTTTTACAATGAATCAGGACACTTTGGTTTCGATTTTTATTGCATTTCCCATACATTGCTTCGAAAAGAATGTGAACGTAAACTCAGTGTGTTGAACACACGAATGGGACTTGGAAAATGTGAGGTGAACAAAGCCATAGTGCAGAACTTTACATTTCATCGAGACCTTAATTTGTTCTCGCTCGGGAGGGAAAATGTTATCATGTACCGAGGGCGTTCTACACTAAGCAAAAAGGAGCGTTTAAAGTTAGTGGTGACATTTTCCGGTCTATGAAAAGTGATAGAACATAGCAATTTGAACCATTGACCGGCGCAATGTTGGATGAGATTAAAGTAGAGTCGTGTACAATCAGACTGGGCCCATCCATTTGTCAACGGGTGAGTTAGTTAGCAAAGGTTATGATTCGTAAGAAGCAAAGTCAATTTAAAATTTTCTCAGTAATAATTTCCCAGTTTTCCTGTCTATAACTAGAAAGGTTAAGGTGTTGGAATGTGCGGCGTGTCTAAACCGGAGGTGGCAAGGTATGTTGTGCGCTCTCCCTGGAGAGAAGTACTGATCCTGCCCTACCAGCGAGGGGTAAGACTACAGGTTTCCTGAGCTGGTGGGAAATCTTTCTATGGCATGAAACAGGGTATTAAGTGTTTAGTAATTTCATTTTGAGCTTCTGATGAGTCTAACCTGACTATACTAGGACGAATGCCCATATGTTGTGTTGTGTGGTCGGGACTGCTTAGCACCCAAAATAAAATGCCACAATCATTCTGGTAAGGGAACAAGCACCCTATTAGAAGAAGTTGTTGGTACTACGGACCTTCTGGAGAGGGAACGAACACCCTAACAGAGGCACATCTACGAAAAGCAGTACTGCAGCCATAGCATTAATATATGTTGGCGACAGACAGACATAGACTATAGTGTGGTGTAGAGACGCTAGTCGCGATCATGGAAGCAGAAAATAAATTCTTTCCCATGCCGCGAAAATCGCCTCTAGGCGGGCGACTGTGATGAATCACAACCTACCTCAATGAAAATAGCTAGCAATAGGACGTATGAAGGCTGGCTGGTAAAATGTTATAAGGCGTAGGAGTTAGTTTAGCGCCTGGGTAGTGAGTATAGCAAAGAGACCGCGTTGCGTATAAATCGTAGCGGGTGGCATGTAGTCAGGCGCAGATAATACAACTTGCATACATTTTGAACAGGAATAGCTAGCAACACCGTATAAGCGACAGATGATGATAGATAAGTATTATACGTCGGCATGCAGTAAGATATAGGACGAATTGACTGTATTACATCTACTTTTGTGAATTCGTAGCATTTTTCAGAGATTAGTTACTGAAGGTTTTAGGGAAATATGGAACGCATTTTTAAGGAAAATTGCTTCAGGCATTGTGATTGGTCGACCAATGGGAGACGCGGAAATGATGTTAGGGATGATTTCCGATTGGTCGTGGGGGTAAGGGTGGGAGTAAGAAAGCGAGGCTATTTAAGGGCGTGTAACACGGGAGGAGCACTTTTTCTGCAGCTGCGAGCCTCGGAGGAACAACTTGCCTGAGCCCGGTCATCGCTAAGTCGCATCGAGCGCCATTGCTTTTCGGCATCAACGTTTCGGTGAGTCTCGGACGCCGCGCGCTATTTTGGAGTTTTCTAGTTGCAATTCGACCAGTTCTATTAAATTGCATTGTCTTGAAGTCTTCTTTTGGTGGCTGGGCTAGTTTTGGAAACAATACTGGCTTTTCAGAAATTATTTGCTAGTATTAGGGATGTGAAATATTTTTATATGGACCATCATTGGAGCACTGTGTGGGATGCTAGCTATGCTGAAATATGCATACATGCATACTATTACAGGGCTCTTTTTCCCTTTTGGAGCACTGGGTGAGGGAGCAGGTACGCTGAAATATGCATGCACGCCCACTCACGCAGAGTTCTTTCACGGAATGTTGTGAGGGAAGCGGGTTTTGCTGAAATATGCATACACGCACGATCTCACAGGGTTCTTCCCTGGAACGTTGTATGTGGGTTCGGGTACGCTGAAATATGCATACGCGCGCACTCATGCGAGGTTCTTTTCCTTTCGATGGAATGTTGGGTGGCAATGCTAGCTATGCTGAATAAGCATACACGCTTGTTCGCACAAGATTCAGTTCATTCTCTATGATATCACGAGAAAATGCCTCGTGGTAAGAAGACGTAACATAAGGTCGAAGAGCAACTGGAATTCTGGCTAAACTATCAAATTATAACGTGGGTAGTTAGGTTCTTCAAACACTAAATTCATATTGGTAGGTTAGCCATGTAGCTGTGTGAATTAATTCTCCTTAGTTCTGCAAGGGAGAGAGGGTTCGCTTCGTGGGAGTGAGTAGTATCATAGTGTGTAGTATTTAGTGAGGTAGGTACTAGGAAGGCCAGGTAGGTACCCCTCAGTAATTCTCCTTAATCCTGCTAGGCCGTGGGGACCTTTTCATTTTATTAGTATTAAAGTCATATGGTAGGTTAGCCATGTAGCTGTGTGAATTAATTCTCCTGAATTCTGCAAGGGAGAGAGGGTTCACTTCGTGAGAACGAGTAGTACCATAGTGTGTAGTATTTATTGAGGTTAGGTACTAGGAAGGCCAGGTAAATACCCCACAGTGGTTCTCCTTAGTCCTGCTAGGGGGAGAGGTCCAAAGTGTTATGATCTGTTAGAGCGATACCTATTCTATCTGGCGAAGGGGTGGCGGTACTCTAAGGACCGGTGCAAGCTGAGCTGACCGTCTGAGGAGGAAACCTGTGGTAGCCTTTTTTCGATAGGCGGAGCCCGTCGGACGAAGTACTACGAGGTTAGGATAGGGACCACACACACACTTACACACACACGCACGACTTTAGGATTTGGGGTCCGTAGGGGCCCTAAATCATCCACATTACACCACGAGTTTCATTTTAAATCTCTTCCTAAGAGAAACAGTTTCTTCACAGGATAGGAAACAAAGGGGGCCATTAGGTATACAAAATAGAGCTGCTGGTAGTAAAGCAGCCCTATATGGATGATGGCCACTGTGAGGAGCGTGGAGAGCCCGGGTGAGGAAACCCGGACTCGTGGAGCTCCTTACTTCCCCCTCCGGGGGAAATTGTTTGAATAATTTGAAAATTACTGGTTGACACAATTTCTGGGAGGAGAGAATACAGACAATTACAATGTGATGGAAGAGACACAGTGATATAGGAGAGGCGGACTTAGGCAGAAAATTACATATGTATTTAGAATATTATTCGAAGAACAAAGGTTAGGATAGAAAGCTAGGGATTGAGTTAGTACTCTGGGTTATACGGTTACACAACGCTTCCTCGAAGAGAGGAAGATACAGGGTCCATCTACACTTAATTCAGTGTAATACGTATGTATACATTGCGTGAGTTTACCTAGAGATCACTTGAATGCTAAACGCAGGCCATGTTTTATTTTAGAGGTTACTCGCGGAAGCGTGGAATTTCGGAATAATTATTCGACAACACCTATCAGGTGAAGTATAAATACAAAATATACTTTGGTGAGAGGCTAGTTCGTCGCAGACCCCTTTTTAAATATTTTTTAGCTAGGTAGGACCCAGTGACTTCTACGTAGTTGTGTACAAAATATGTTTTAGTCCCATAGGGATGATAAATACAATAAAACTATATTTATAATTTTGAAGTTAGTAGTAGTAGTTAATACTATTAAATCATGTTTATAATATAAAAATATATTTTTAATTAAATATAATACGTATGTACCTTATAGTATTTTATTTTATATATATATGTATACGTTTGTCTCCATTTATTTAATAGTTTGCACTTAACTTTAACACTGCATTGTCCAACTTTTATGTTACTGTTTATGTCCATGTTTTTATCGTGTACAATAAAGTATATTTGATTTGATTTGATTTTATTAGTATTACTTACATGGAAACAGCACGACTACCGAATAGAACTTGGAATAGAATCGACCTGGCCACAGGTCCAGGCCTGGCGGCTCCGGGGCCTTGCGCGCGGATTAATTAGAAAACTTTCTACTGAAGAGTGCAGTGAGCGGCTGGATTAGAAGTAAGCCGATCGAGAGGAATTTAAAACGGAATCAAGTCATCTGATTGGATATGTCGACTGACAGTTCGAGCGAGAGTTTCGTATAGTAGAAAATGTAAGTGTCCTTGAGAGTTAGGGTCGGAGGATCAAAATTTTTTTAATTTATGAAAACTGCCACGCTTGGTTTCATCACCTACAATGTAAAAACAAAATTGGACAAATTCTAGCGTATTGTACTTATTACCATACGAATAATAATAAAGAATAAAGAATGTTATATTTAAATCTCTCTGATTTGATCACAACAACACCAATGTCAGCCCATAACAACTTGGTGAACTAGGTGCAATGTCAGTGATTTGCTGTGATCGTGTCGGCTACACTGTACTGGACGGAAACCAGGAACTATTTACGTAGCCGCTTCGACCGAGATTTTATTCAGTGCGGTGTGGGTATCAATCCGGGCTAGTTAAACCCTACCGCCTAGCGATTCCAACGGTCGTACCCAGGTCTGTTTAAGATCACGGACGGCGGTCGATCGATCACACCACTGAACTACCTAGCTAGGCTGACTAATGCACAATATTAATATAATATCGTATCGTAACGTAATCAACGAATTAATTAATTAGAATGTCGTTGATCGTAATACGACAATGTACATTTGAGTATTTTTTAATTGGAGCGTGGGTTGAGAATGCCGAGCTGCTGTGTGCCTATTTACGCCCCACTTGAAGAATCCGAGACTGTACTATAGGGGAAATGCATGGGCAGGGAGAGCATTCCAGATCTTACCGGCGCCGGCGCTGTCTGTAGATTTGAATGCAGCAGAACCGTTAGTTCGCAACCGTGGTAAGTCCGTTTATGAACGATCGGACACTTTGCCACGTGATGATGGGACGATTGGAAGAAAGTCATATTTGTCAGCCATCATGTAGCCGGGTTGTAATATCAGGCAAGCGGCGGCGGATGGTAGATGCGGTTTTGGCTTGGACACTTGGTCTCTGGTGGGGTGCGAGGTTCGAATTCAACCGACAAGCACCAACGAGTTTTTTTTGTGACGGAAAAATGTACGTGAATACCTACACCTGCTGCTTCACCGTTGTTCGGAACCGATGTAAAACTTTAGGTCCCTTCCCTTGCCACGTAGAGTTTTTTCATTTTACGGAGGCACGGGGGTACGAGGTAGGAAGTGGTGCGAGAGGCGACCGCACGGAGCTCAGTAGAGAGAGAACGAACTCGATGCCAGGTCGGTACACACGTTCTACACGTCTCCCCGTCACTCCGTCGTCGAACCGAGTCGTTCCCTACTGAGCTCCGCGCGGTCTCACACCACTTCTTACCTCATTCCCCTCGTGCCTTCGTAAAATGAAAACACTCTATACTACGTGGTAGGCTCGAATTGTAGCCGATTGGGTTGATATCACCGTACTGGGCGTAAGATGGCCTCACAGCAACCTCGGCTGTGTTCTCCTCTAGTCCAGTATTGCCAGAAATCCAAAGGGAAGTCTCCGGTATAAACACCTTCTCACATTTGCTATTGGCCTTACTAAGCCACCCATACATACCGGCAGTGGCGGCTGGTGACTTCAGTGACCGGTAGTGCGCTAAGTACCTACCTACTTCAATACCAAATTTCCCAACACATTCCCGTCATGTTATTTTAAGATCGGGACTTCCGAATTTTTTAAACGCCTGCGTTTTATTATGTACGTACCTAGTATGAATATTCTCAACACACTCAATGAGTTGCAAAAAACAAGAAAAGAAATCCAAACATAAAAAGAAAAGCATTTGAAAAGTAGGAATTGAACCCGGGATCACCTGATTGTAAAGCCTTACCTTTAACCAACGCTTAGGCAAATATCGGCACCACTTATTCACAGTATCACGTGACAGAAAGCACAAAACCTAACCATATCCCATTTTAAATATTCGCGCGCTAACGGGTATGTGACATCACATGACAGCGCGCTGACTCTAGCTAGGAGACGGACTCGTGCGAATCGCTCGCGGCGTGTCGCACGCGCGGCTATTCCCGATATAGCGTCCTTGTTTGGCGCTCGTGCGCCGCACGTAGAACTCCATTTCGGCCCATACTGTTTCTATGAAGTATCTTTTGTCTCACGCGCCAGCGGTGTTTTGCCGATTCCCATATATACAGTAAGGAGACCCGCGTGCGTTTTCCGAATCCGCACGGGGCGCGCGTTTACTCGCAAAAAAGTGTCTTGGGATCTATAAAATAAGGTCGAATTCACATTCGTATTTATTTGGAGTACGATCTTTATAGTTTTAATGTAGGTATGTTGTAAGATATTATTTATTTTAAGTGAAGTGAATACTTCTCGTGGTATGGTAGTGCGGCGCACGAGCGCACTTTAGGACCAGCCAGCCAGTGCATACCGGATTACATAAACAAAAAACAATTTTCTTTATAACACGGTGTAAGCCTAAGCGGTAGTTCTGATTGGCAGATATCGCGTAGTTCGGCCAGATAAAATAATATTATAGTTACTTTGTAATTCGTGGATCTCATTCTCGTGTGCTGTATATATAAATTCAAATTATGTGTTCAATTTAACCTGTTGTCTGAAAAAAAAGGTTACTTATATTTTTAGGGTTCCGTATTCTGAAGCCGAACTAAGCCTACGTCGTCTGTCTGTCAGTCTGTCCGTCCGCCCGAGTGCTGTATCTTTTGAACCGTAATAGGTAGCTGGTTGAAATTTTCATAGAATATTATGTTATTTTATTATGGCGGATTTGCCAACAAATAATAAAAAAAGTTAAAAGTAAAAACAAATTAAGGGATCCGCATACAAGAAACGTGCTAAGAAGCGATTAGTCGCGCTACTGAATAATAGATGGCGCCACAGGTTTTAATATTTTGCATTGCAGAAAGACAAGATGGATATGGTTGTCTGACAGGTATATGGTATAGCGGATCTACGGAACCCTATGTGCTCGAGTAAAACTCCCACTTGACCGATATTTTTTTATAATTGAAGAGCCGACTGTATTAATTTAGAGGGCACAAAAATTAAACGTAAACTACAAATTAGTGGACATGTATTTATACTCACATGAGAGTACTGTTCGAGGGCACACAGTCAAGTACCTTCAACTTCGCACATTTCGTCCGGTCGCGCTGCTGTCATCTCAGAACTCTAAGTAAAATTGTCCTGAGGCCAAAACAATTAATTGCCATTCAGACATTCATTGTTTGTGTGTTTATTCATTGTCGTAGTCAGACTTTCAGCAAAATTGTTAATCTTGCTCTCAAGCTGTGTTTTCAATAGACTGTAAGCGGTGTTATTACGTGGCTAGTCACTAAAACACTTGTAATACGAATTATATGTATAAAAAAATTCCCTGCGAAGTTTCTTGCCGGTTCTTCTTCGCGGGCGTAATCGAACCGGATAGAACAAATTGTGACAAGTTCGAGTGCAGTCTGTACCGTGTGGGGTCGGTACTTAAAAAGAATAGCCCCACTGCATCTCTCCCCGTCGCATGTCGTAAAAGTCGACTAAGGGATAAGAAAATTCGTCAGCCTCGGTAGCTCAGTGGCGCGGTTGGTTAGTCAACTGTTATTAAGCAACGCTGAGCGCGGTCAGTGTTTGGATGGGTGACCGCTTGACCGTTGGAGGCTGACCGTGGTTCGGATTCCACGTTAAACTGTAGGTCCCTTCCCTTCTTACCTTACTAGGTGGTAGGGTTTATCCCGGCCGGGTTGGTACCACCGCACTGAACGAAACGTCGGTCGAAACGGCTATGTAAATAGTTCGTGTTTTCCGTCCAGTTTAGTGTAGCCGACATGAAATGAAGGGAAGCACTGACATGGCACCTAGTTCACCCTGTGTTATGGGCTGACATCACGGATGTTGTAGGTGATGTAGCCAACCGTGTCAGGTTCCATAAAAAAAAAAAAAAAAAAAAAAAAAAAAAAAATTGCCATATGAACACCATATGAATGATTAATAAATAATCCAATCCAATACAATACAAATTGAAAATGTTTCGGGATTAAACGTTGTGGTCGATGTTGTGGATGATGTTTGATTATTTTCAACATCATGTGACGTTTCATACATATCACACACGCTGAATCCCGACAATCGGGGTAAGAAGAGTAATCCGTGTTGTGCTGCAAGAACTCTGGCAAATTACAGCACAAGACCGACCACCACGCCTCGCAAAGTATTCGAACAAGATTCAATCGATCAAGCAGCAAGTAAGGCACGAAGACCCACCTGCTGCATGACTCGGTGGAAGTACCGTGCCAAGGTGAGAGATGGCGAGCCTATCGCTCTTTAGCACGGCATCTTGTCCTTATCCCTTAGTCGCCTTTTACGACATGCATGGGGAGAGATGCAGTGGGGCTATTCTTTTTAAGTATTGGCCCCACACGGTGACGTTAAAATTTTCCAAAAATAGGGAATATGTTTAGGGCCTCTCTTATAGGTTACAGGAAAACCTACAAGTTATTTTTTTTCAACATCTTGTGATGTGACGTATCAATGGAATTGGCTCGAAAAAAAAAGACAGGTCACTGAGATAGAAAGAGGTAGCCCGTCTACAGTATTTTCGATCAACGTTCCTTGTTATTTTCCTCGTTTTTCGGAGTCCGTACGTCAAAAAAGGAAAAAATTCACAGATCTCGTGCATTACACGACCTTCGAGGTACATTGAAAATGAACTCAACAAAATTAAAAAAGTAATAAGTACATTTATATATATTTATTATTTTTCAAAAACACAAGCAGCTTAAAAAATTTTAACTAAAATTTAGACAGAGAAAGAGATAAGCTTGACATTGTGTCTAACTAAAGTAACAAATTAATAAATATCAAATATAAAAATATAATATAGGTTAGGTTAGAAGATGCATCGATACTTCCGAAGACAAATCCAACGAGCCCAAACACGATGGGCTTATCATGTTTAGTTTAGGAGTTCCTATGGCTTCCTTCCGGCTCTATCATCAGGACCCTGGAAATAACATTTGACTGGAGTACTTGCGAAGACAAATCCAACGAGCCCAAACATGGTGGATATATCATGTGCGATTTAGGAGTTCATATGGCTTCATTCCGGCTCCATCATCAGGACCCTGGACATCCTATATGACAAGAGGACTTGCGAAGATAAATCCAACGAGCCCAAACACGATGGGCTTATCATGTGTAGTTTAGGAGTTCCTATGGCTTCCTTCCGGCTCCATCATCAGGACCCTGGACATCCTATATGACAAGAGGACTTGCGAAGACAAATCCAACGAGCCCAAACACGATGGGCTTATCATGTGTAGTTTAGGAGTTCCTATGGCTTCGTTCCGGCTCCATCATCAGAACCCAACTAACAAACTAACAAAGTCACCCGAGGATCGCAGAGCTGTGATTTGATTTTTCACAATTGATTTCATACATCCAGATATTCCTCCTCGCTCTCTACGCTGTTGCATTTCCAAAAGTCGATTTAACACTCAGCGAAAATGGGAAAAAATCGAGGGACCACCTACAGCACGAACCATCATGGATAGACGAATGTTTTTTTTTAATGTAGCCCAAAGTCCAAATCTAAACAGCTTTTTTGTTTAATTTTTCGATATCACATTTAGCGCGTCTTGCACCAACACGAGTTTAAAGTTAAGTAGCGAGTTATGGATTTAAACGCGGTTCACACATACAACGGGTGCTAGTTTAACGAGTTAAACTGGTTTATATATTAAATTTGTGTTGGTGCAAGTGGGCCTTAGTTTTTGAGATATAAGAGATTTAGTTAGAAAAAAATAGAATTTTTCACATTTTTGCATTAAAAAATTTTTTTTTTTACTTTTTCGAAAATTGCTTTGTAGAGTAAGTAGTTGGACCGGCGGCGGCGTGAAAAATCGCCGACATCGGTAGAGGATCCGTAATTTTCGAGACCTAGTTTCGCCTTGGACTCTATGAGCGATCGAAACCCAACGTCCCTGGACACATCCATACCCAGGACGCTCAGACTACCATCGTTGGGGACTTGGAAGCCCTGGAAAGTGGCTTGAAGGGGAAACGGATCAGCCTTAGTAGAGAAGGCACAAGCTTGCGTCTTGGCTACGTTGAAGTTGACTAAGTTCTTCTTCCCCCAAGAGGATACTTTTTCGAGATACGGATACGGTTCAAGAGATACAGCTCTCGGACAGACGGACAGACAGACAGACAGACATACGGAGTAGGCTTAGTAATGGGGTCCCGTACGACGAATACGGAACCCTAAAAACGAGCGTACCCCCCCCCCCCCCCCCCCCTTTCTCTAAACTACTGAGTAAAAATTTTCGAAAAATAGGGAATATGTATAGGGCCTCATAGATAGGAAAACCACGGAAAACGGATCGGTACGGAACCCTCTCCATGTGAGTTCGACTCGCACTTGAAAGCTTTTTTTTTTGTAGTCGTGTTTTATAAACATTTTGAACCGTGTGGGGCCGGTACTTCAAAAGAATAGCACGACTGCATGTCTCCCCGTGTATGTCGCAAAAGGCGACTAAGGGATATCACTCCCTTCTTATATTACTAGGTGGTAGGGTTTAACCCGCCCGGGTTGGTACAACCGCACTGAATGAAAGGTCGGTCGAATTGGCTATGTAAATAGTTTGTGTTTTCCGTCCAGTTCAGTGTATCCGGCACGACCGAATGAAAGCACTGACGTGGCACCAAGTTCACCCGGTGTTATGGGCTGACATCACGGATGTTGTAGGTGATGTAGCCAACCGTGTTTGCTTCCATAAAATAAAAGAAGAAGTGTTTTCGTTCTTTCTCTGTATTAATAAATTGGTACATAAGACGTAGTGGACGCCCTGCGTCGCACGAAATATCGCACATTATTGTAATGAATGACGCCCTGTGAATAAAATGGATGATGTTTAATTGGTAGGTAGGTAGTTACCCTCTCGGTTCGGCCCAACAAGAAAATATCGTAGTTACTGGAAATAGAACCATTATAATTTGTAATTATATTAACCAAAATACCTATAGAATTCCCTTTCATTTGCTTTCCATGGTGATAGGTTATTTATTTAATTAAGTTAATTAATTAATTACCGCGAATTAGCATTGCCATTCAGCGGGGAAACGCTGCATCCGTCATGGGGACTGTGTCGTTAATCCCCATGATAGAGGTATTTTTGTTTGTATACCTACAAGATTTTTACTTCAAAGTAAATCAAATATTCTATTTTGTTCAACTATTCAATTGTGTACAATTGTAGGTATGACTAATGTAAAATGCATTAAATAATAACATGCGTATACAAAATAAAAAAAAACTGCCAAGTGCGAGTCGAACTCGCGCACCGAGGGTTCCTTATTGCCATGTCATGGTTAGCGCCACTCACGCCATCTATGGCGTGTTATGAAATGCTTCTATTAGTTCAAATTCATGATTAGTTAAAATGCTTCATACTCTATTCGGTAGATGGCGCGCGCGCATACACTTTTTGGTTTCTTCTATGGGAAACCCCATGATTTTTTAAAATTTTCTTATTTTTATTATTTATTGTTATAACGGCCCTAATAACACATATTCTGTGAAAATTTCAACGGGCTACCTATTACGGTTCAAGAGATACAGCCCTCGGACAGACGGACAGAAAGACAAACAGCGTAGGCTTAGTAATAGGGTCCCGTACCGGATACGGAGGGTTCCAAAAAAGGATGTAAGCATAGGTTTTACAATATTATAACCACGGGTTATAACATTGTTTCTGATTTTAAGCCCACCCTAATAAATAAATTGCAATGAAAATATATTATGTACTAGAGAAATAGTGAAATAGAGAAATGGCAATACAGAAATTTTATTTTTTTCATCCTGAAATCTTATAAATTTCCAGGCAAATCTAGCAATATAATAAATTATGTAAAACGAACTAGTTATCAGAAATGCAAGACTCCCTATTCGATTGTGCACAAGTAGTGGCTGAAGCCCTCAGGTCGTCCAATATCGACTGCTAATCGGATTAGTTCTCTCGAGTGCACCGCGCGGCGGGGGCGGCGGCGGGGACCGGCAGCGGAGCCCGGGCCGCGGCACGTGGAGCCCGCGGGTCTGCGGCGGCGGGTCACGAGACACGTGGCTAATACTTCAGCAGATTGTGGAGGGCTGCTCTGGTCCTGTAGCTAACTTGATAAGCTGTTCAGGTTGCACGTTTTGGAAACTTATTGTGGATTAAAAAAATGTTCTAACATGTTCAGTTTCTCATTTTAGGACACCCTGGTTGTTTTTTTTTCGACTAAATTCAATGTACAGACTTTTTTGCATTTACGATTTTATTATATGTATAGATAAGTGTTTCTTAAAATTTTCAATCACTTCAGTCATCTGTACCGTGTGGGGCCCGTACTTTAAAAGAATAGCCCCACTGCATCTCTCCCCGTGTATGTCGTAAAATGCGACTAAGGGATATATGACTCTCTTCTTATATTACTAGGTGGTAGGGTTTAACCCGTCCGGGTTGATACCACCGCACTGAATGAAAGGTCGGTCGAAACGGCTATGTAAATGGTTTGTGTTTTCCGTCCAGTTCAGTGTAGCCGGCACGACCGAAGGGAAGCACTGACGTGGCACCAAGCTCACCCGGTGTTATGGGCTGACATCGCGGATGTTGTAGGTGATGTAGCCAACCGTGTCAGTATCAATAAAAAAATAAATAAAAAATAGAGTCACGGATCACTTTTAAAAATGTAAAATAAATTTTAATTTTTATTTTTTGTCGGTTTTTTTAATAATAATTTTAGATTAGTTTTAGTTTTAGTGTAGTAGGTAGTATCCAAGTTCTTAGTTGTTCAGTTCTTAGTTATATCTATTCAAATAAAGTTATTCATTCCATCTCACTAATATCATAAATGCGAAAGTTTATGTTTTCGATTTGTTCTCGAAGAGCTTGGCCGCGGACAGGAAAACGGAGTGTGGGAAGACCACCCGCCAGGTGGGACGAGGACATCAAGTGCGTGGTTGGAGCGAAGTGATTCCGTACCGCTGAAGGCCGGGAGGACTGGAGGAGAATTGGAGAGGCGTATGTCCAGCAGTGGACGCTTACACTGACTGACTGACTAACTATATTTACGCAGTTTTGTTTCAGCGCTTGACTTCGCCGGAGATCTCACTGGAGATCAGAGGCGGCGCAAGGCGTGAGCGACGTGGGCGGCCTCACGGCCCGAGGGGCCTCGCGCCTCAAAAGTTCATGCAGCTTTTATTGATGAAAAATATTCAGCTAGATCCATTAAAAGAGACCCCGAGTAAACATGTTTAGACTTAATCAAAAGCAAATTAAACCTTACTATAAAGCCTTTATCCGACACAAGATGGGAAAGCAGGACGAGGCAGTGAATATTTCAATAATACAGTGGCTGTATTATTGCGATTTGATGATGTTGTTGAATGTATTGAGTATTGGCAAAATTGAGAGGGCCTCGCAAAATGTATCTTGCCCACATCAAATTAAGTTCATGCCCCGCCACTGCTGGAGATCTACTGATTAAAGAATTACCTTTTCAACACTTCGAAAGACATCCGAAAGATTATGTTATAGAACGATTTGTAAGGCGTCCCAAAGTTTTAAGTTACCTAATCTTATATTACAGTCTAGTGTAATATAACACTGGGGTCGAAGAATTTTGTTTTTCTCAAAGTTATAGGTCAATGGGGGTCAAAAAATTAACTTTATCGAGTAGGATATCGAATTTTCGAGTTCAATTAATTTCTTAGAAATTTCGAAAGGGTTAGATAACAATATGGTTGATGAAAATTACTTCTATTCGTATCAATGTTGACATATTCTCAGTGTCGGTAATGGTGTGGGTACATATCTCATTTACTAAGAGTTCGTCAGTGTATTCTTGCAACGATGCTATCGGTTCTGTTAAATATTTTTGTGTCTGCAAAAAAATAAACTCACAGAGCAAGAATCGCGTCTCTGGGGAAAGACGGCCGCCAATCGCTGCTCTGTGGTATAAACAATATGACAATAAAAACATTAATATTTATAAAGCCAGCCTTGCATGGCTCTATACAAGGAGGGTTTCATGTGAAGTTTCTGTATTGTACGCAATGCCCATTCAGGCATTTTGCATGTTCCGAAGAGCCTTTCTGTAAAAAAAAACTGCAAAAAAACAATAAAGATTTTGATTTCGATTTTGAGAAATATTTTTTTTATTAAGTAAAATTCCACGTTACAAATTGTTTAAAACTACATAATATGTAAATATTATTTATCTTTTTTCTGGAAGTGACCTGTCGATTTTCGTGGAATTCGAACCAAGGCCAGAATCAATGCGTAGTAGCTTTCAAATTTATTTATTGTTTTGCTTTATTTTTTAATTTACATTACATGCGTATATGACTAAATACTTAATTAGTTTATTTATTCAAACCATTGCTAAATACGCCAAACTATGGTTCTGTCAAATACATTTTCTCTGTTATATTTATAGCTTGTTGTTTTTCATTGTTTTTACATTTCATACTATAGTTGCCATTCGAAAGCTGATAACGAATTCTAATGAAAAATTTATTTGCCTACGAATGATAATAATAAAACCTAAAACCTCTATTCAGAGGAAAGATATACAACTGCGGATTGGTCCTCGAGGGACAAAGCTGCATGAGGTCGCGTGTTCTGGCTCAAATTGTCTTACCTTACTATGTAGGTGGTAGGCTTTATCCCGCCCGGGTTGATAACACCGCACTGAATGAAACGTCGGTCGAAACGTCTATGTAAATAGTTCGTGTTTTCCGTCCAGTTTAGTGTAGCCCACATGAAATGAAGGGAAGCCCTGACGTGGCACCTAGTTCACCCGGTGTTATGGGCTGACATGACGGATGTTGTAGTTGATGTAGCCAACGGTGTCAGTTTCCACAAAAATAAAAAAAATCTGTAACAAATCTGCGTCAAAAGACGTTGAGGGCTAAATGTCTTGTGCATTCTATAGAATTGTAGCCCACCATGCCTAATAGGTATGTATTTAGTTGGGAAGAGGTAGTATTAACGTTTGCTTAGTTCCATACAAACAGACATTCGTTGCATCTTTAAAATAGTAATAGTGATAGCCTTGAAAAACGAATACACATCAGTAATGAGATAATGAATGAGTCATAGTGGTTTTTACATTTACGATTTCGTCCATTTCGGAGAGTCGTTCATTGACCTGATGGCCTATTAACGAATTATGAGTACAGAGCGGTGTCGTTCGAGCCTGACGCAGAGGCGGTTATCCAGGTGAAGCAAGTGAGGCACCGGCTCACTTTTATCTTGAAGGTAAAGAAAAAAAAACCATTTCAAAATATCACGAAAAAAAATTAGATTTAGATAGATTATAGACGACACGCGAAACGTACACGAACACGTGGTGCCCGACCAAATAGATCGACTCCCGCGCTCGCGCTTTTGACTTTCTCTAAACTAAAACTACGCTTACCACTCGAGAGATTTTAATTTAATTTGTATTAAGTAAGTACCTATATAAACAAACAAATTTATATTAGCACGAAATTTAAGATTTAAAATTGAACTGGTGCTAGATATAATTAATTTATTGATAGAAACACCTTTAAAACACAAACTAAAACTTTCGTTTTTGAGCTTGGTAGTGAACCTAGGGTTTATTGATAAGTTTGAATGAAGTGTATTAGTCATTTTCATGTTAGATATCTGTCTTATACACATTAATTAACGCAATCAACATGGATGTTTTTATATTGCTAGATTTTGAGCATGTCCTGTCCTCGAAATGAAAATGTATTGTTCAAAGCCGCCACTGGCTTGACGGCTTTCGGTGATTGTCGATACGATTATGAGCAGTACCGAAATTTTCAAAGTTGTCGGAATTGGGCATTGTGAGACGCAGATCAGAGGCATGGACAATATGGACATGGATATTCAAATGTGTCGCCGATTATAGACGCAAACAATATTATAGGTAATTTTTATAGAGGAGTTTTTTTATTTATGTATTAGGTAATTACGGTTTCCATCTACGTTAGGTAATTTTTTTTTATTATTGATTATTTTAATACAAATTGTATGTGAAATAACATTACAAATTTAAAGGGTTAAGATGTAGTCGAAGAAAATTAAATTTTCACATTAATTCACAGATTCTGCAATAACTACCAAAAATTTAAGGGATGAATCCGGACCTTAAATTAATAACTTTTTACATTTGTATAAGTTTAAGTTTGAATTGTTTGTTTTTAACATTAAATGTGTAGTTAAATATAATATACATTCTTGGGTGTACTCTTTCGAGAAGCGTATGTACAAATAAACTCTAGAAATACTAATTGACGTATATCACACCTGAGTTTTGAACTGATCTACGTAAATAAATAAATAAATATGAATAACGGCATGGGTGGCTGTGCCCAACGGTCAGTCGTGTGAAGACAGTGAGACACAGCCAATAACACCTCACGCGACACCACGCTCCGTGAGGGCCATACCGCAGCTATGAGACGGAGGAAAATGTCGTCAGATAGTTCGTTCGAATTTTTGAAGACTCCCAGTTGTAGAATTCACGAAACGCGCTGCCCGGAAAACCGTTCGATATTTTCGCGGTAGGTACTACACAACAGGAACGATTTTGAGAAGCGATGCGAGACAATAAGAGCACGAAGACATAAACACCGACCATCGCTTGATGAGTCACTCGCTGGTAGGTTGCGAGTCGACAGGAAGTGGGATCCACGAGAGGAGGGGATCTCACGCACCGCCAGCGAGTGAGACACCAACCTGTTCTCGACTCACGGAACAAAATCTTCTAAGTGTAAGACCCCCTTCGCACTAGGCGGTTGGACCGAGACGGTTGAACCGAGGCGGTTTGTATCAGCGATACAACTACTATGAAAATGACTGGCGTTGTTCACACTACTGGCGGCCGCCCGCACCGACCGCCGCGGGTGACTAGAGTGAGGCGGTGCGCCGGGCGGTAAACCGCCTCCGTTGGCTGTTCGCATTGAGGCGGTCCGCGCCGGCCGCGGTTCAGTCAGTCAGTCGCATCGGACACTAGCGTAGAAAGCACGTATTTTGACGACACAATGGCTCGGTTCAGCTTCGATACGGAGAGATTCATTCAAGAAATTGAGCTGAGGGAATCAATATGGAACCAAAAGTGCGCGGAATATTCTGACAAACATGTTAAAATTCGGCACTGGAACGAACTGGTGGATATTTTCGGAGGAACAGATTTGTCATCACAGGAAAGAACAAAGTTGGGTGAGTTAAAAAAGAAAACACATTTATTAAATACTTATATATTTATTTATTACACATTAAAAGTGTAATGTCAAATAATACGAGTATATCCGTATAATATGTAGGTAGGCCTAACCTAGAAACGGGTTTATATGAATGTTAGAATTTACAATTTCAAGTATTTTTCCTGCCATTCAAGCTTCCCTTCTCCTTCAAAGTATTCAGCAAATAAATTACGGTATTGTGTCGGAATTTTTCTTGGCCTAACGCGTATGGTACCGTCGTTGTTTTCCACATCTTCACGTTCAATATCTTCAGGCCATAAATGCAGTGTATCTTCAAAACGAAACCCGTCCCTTTCTCTTACGAAATTATGTAATATACAGCATGCTTTTATTATGTCATTAGTTAGCTGAATATCTACATTTACGGCCCTGTGAAAAATACGCCATTTATTAGCTAATATTCCGAAAGAGCACTCAACAAATCGGCGTGCTCTACACAACCTGAAGTTAAATATTCTCTTTTGCTTGGACAAATTTTTACCTGGATATGGGCGCATTAAATTTTTGGAAAGAGCAAATGCTTCATCTCCCACAATTACATAGGGCATAGATATAGGATTTGTTTGTGAGATTGGTGAAGGTGCTGGAATATCGAGATCACCGTTTTCAATTTTTTCATATAGTACAGATTTTTTGAAGATAGTTGAATCCCCAAACTTTCCTGAAGCTCCAACATCTACGGCAATAAAACGGTACTCGGCATCGCAAAGGGCCATTAATACAACCGAAAAATAACTCTTGTAATTGTAGTACATGGATCCACTGTGCGAAGGTTTGATTACACGAATGTGTTTACCGTCAATAGCACCTATGCAATTCGGGAAATTGGCGTGATTTTTGAAACCATTTGCTATATTTATCCAGTCGTCTTTTTTTGGTTGGGGCATGCAAATAGCTCTCAGATTTAGCCATATCGCTCTACAAACTTCTCTTAATATTTCAGAAATAGTGCTAATACCGATGCGAAACGTGTAATATAGTTCTGCATATGAGCACCCCGTTGCTAGGTACCTGAAATTAAATATAGGCATTTTATTACAGGTGAAAGTATCCAGAAAAAGTGGAAAAACATTAGAGACTGTTTCGTCAAGGAACACAAGCGTATTAAGACATTGAAGAGTGGATCAGAATGTAAAAAGAAGAGTCCATACGCTTTCTACGCTCAATTGTCGTTCTTGAAGGATGTAATAACGCTTAATTTGACTGAGAGTAATCTCGTCAATGCAGAGGATAGATCAGAAAACACCAATGAGATATGTGGGCCATACACAAAGAACAAAGAAAACAAAGAGAACATAAATAAAAATAAGAAACAAAAACTATCGGATGATGACATCGGAAAGGAACTCATAAATGTACTAAACCAATCACAAGCTCAAAGAGCTACTTTTGAAAATGACTCAGACAGGCAATTTTTTTTGTCTTTGGTGGAAGATTTTAAAAAAATACCCGAATATTTAAAGTGTCGTACCAAGTGCCAAATACTGGAGGTAATAAATAATGCACAGATTGTAAACGCAACTCCATATACCAACTACGAATACCCTGTGTACCCTGGTCCTAGTGGTTATCAAACAGCAAGAGGCCGCTCTTCCGCCCGTGCATCTAGACCATCATCAACATACAGAAATCCGACAACGGAACGATCTTCTGACCAAGCTGTTACTACTACAGAAAATGAAATAATATGCCCCGAAGAAGCATACGAAATTATGCGAGCCTGTGAAGCAATCTCTCCTGCTTCTGTGGCTTCGCAATTTTCACAAATATCAACGGAGACAGAAATCTTTCAACTTTAACTTTTATTCTCTTGAAAATTAGTAAAAATATTGAGGTATTGATTTTTTTAATTTGTATTCAAAAAGCAAGTAAACTAATAAATGTTGTGTTCATAATTTATATTTTTACAAGCTTTTATTTAGTTTCACCCGTCCTGGTGTCTGTCTGTAATCAAATCTTATAAGTTAAATTTGAAGCACTTCCCAGTGTTCGATTGAGCGGAAATTTTGCAAACATATATGTTTGCAAAATTTCCGCTCAATCGAAAACTGGGAAGTGCTTCAAATGACAAACGCAATATAATGATGCCATACTAAAAAGTAAAAAATAAATAAACGTAAAAAAAATATATTAAAAACAAGCTTTTATGTTGATAAAAATAAACGAAAAAGTTAAAAATAAAAAGTAAAAGCGTGTTACACCAAAATCTCTTTTTCGTCTGTAGTTACACCCTCTTTTCTCTCCTCCTCTCCTATAGAACACACTTTTATTTAAATTTATTTTTAACTTTTTAGTTCATTTTTTTAAACTTTTATCATTACGTTTATTTTTATATCGGAAAATCGCTTACCTTATAGTTACTATTAATCTCTCCTCTGCAGAAATTGACTCTCGAAAAGTAGTATCCATATGCTCGATCGAACCTCTCACTCTCATCAAGAGTTCTTCAAATGACCGAGTACTCATTCTGGTGTAGTTGAAGAACTTATCTTCATACTGCTTCAATTCATTAAAAAATATGACAAAGAGGCCCTTTTCTCTGCGTGCTTCCAGCAAGGGATGAACCCAATATTTTTTTATCCTATTTCGTCTTTGACGACGCCTATTGCGGGCGAACAGGTACACGAGCGCAGTTATTTCTTCCACGTCCATCTTGCCGAAACGATTCGCGAAAATGAAATGTTTCGGAGGCGGTGGAACCGCGATAAGGCGGTTAGAACCGAGGCGGTTCAACCGCGTTAAAAACCGCTTATTCAACCGCGTTGCGCGGCACGCCGGCTCGGTTCCACCGCCTCGGTCCAACCGCGAAGTGCGAAGGGGCACTAAGGCCCGTACTACACGAGCGGTTCTCCCGCCGCGGAAAATCGCTTGCAATCTGTCGCAGGGGGTCATATGCTGCATGTGAGTCATACACTGCGCGGTTTAGCGCCGCCGCGCCGCCGCCCGCCCCGCCAACGCGTCCGCGACGGTTTACGAGCGGTTTTCCGCGTGGCGGGAGAACCGCTCGTGTAATATGGGAATAAAGGGTTAAATTATAGCGAACTAGACTCAGTGTTAAATGAGTGAATAATATAATAGTAGACATGAAACTATGGACATATCTAACTCGTTAGTATTTCGTCATTTGAAAAAAACATCTAGGTGGAGAATATTGTTAGTCACACAGATAAAATCAATGTCTTCGTTAATGATTTCGAACTTTTAGAGTGTCGACAATCACGTTGAGTTGTTAGCCTTGTTTTAGTAATAAAGTACCTAGTGACTAACAACATTTTATCGCTAACCCTGACTTAACCGTAATGCCACTTTTCTACTACAAAATGCAATATCGCCGATATCTACACTTCTATACTATCTACATCTACACTAATAATATAAAGAGGTACGTTTTGTAAGTTTGGATGTAGGAGGTAATCTCAGAAAATACTCAACCGATTTTAAAAATTATTTCACCAATATTTAGAATGGACCTTCAGTATGGACATAGGCTATGCGAGCGAAGCCGCGGGAAAAAGCTAGTGGCAAATGTTTTCATAACACTGAAAATAAATAATAACGATAAGCTTATCGGTTTTTCAGGAATCACTTTTAAAAAATTCCACTTTCAAACAATCTCTAATCTATATGATTAAACCGCGCGAGTCATCTATAAGATTCTTCCTTATAGATTACATCGCTGAAAGGGACCATATTAAAACCACAAAATGATGTAGCCCCGTTGCATCTCTCCCCGTGTAGTGTATGTCGTAAAAGGCGATTAGGGGATATGACTCCCTTCTTATATTACTAGGTGGCAAAGTTTAACCCGCCCGGGTTGGTACCACCGCACTCAATGAAAGGTAGGTCGAAACGGCTATGTAAATAGTTTGTGTTTTCCGTCCAGTTCAGTGTAGCCGGCACGACCGAAGGGAAGCACTGACGTAGCACCAAGTTCATCCGGTGTTATGGGCTGATATCGCGGATGTTGTAGGTGATGTAGCCAACCGTGTCAGATTCCATAAAAAAAAATGTCGAACGATACTGAAGTGTATTGTTTATGGCGAAATAAATATCCGAATCTGAATCTAAGAATTAATGTACCTACTTAAGCTCTTCTTCGTAGAAGCCAGGCTTCTTCACCCATGTGGAATTCGAGATTCAAACGCCGAAACAAAGGAAACAACGAGCTTCATCTTTTTTTATATAGCTCCCGACCGCGGTGGCAGTGCTCGAGTCGGAGCGTCAGGCACAGCCAATTTCACCAGGGTTGCCAGTCCGGATTAGTAAAAGTAAAAAGTAAAATATGTATTTATTTCTAAATAATTGCACGCGGACTGTATTCGCTGGGGAAAGGCTATTATGCCGCGATTTGAAGATCCCCATTGAGATATTTTTTTTATGGAAACTGACTCCGTTGGCTACATCACCTACTGCACCCATGGCTGGCTACATAACCTACGGTTGGCCACATCACCTACGGTTGGCTACATCACCTACGGTTGGCTACATGACCTACGGTTGGCTACATCACCAACTAGAACTACACCCATGTCAGCTGGCTACATCACCTACTACACCCATGATGATGTCAACACATTTGTGAACTAGGTGACATGTCAGTGCTTCCCTTCGGCCGTAGTAGTGAAAGATATTCCCCGCGAAGCCCATTCCACACCTTTGCGCTGTGCCTCTGGTTCTCCGCTAGTTAGTCTCTATTGAGTGTGCCACTGTGGACGCGGCCCGCTGCCGCTCGCCTGACTCACGACTCCGCGATTCCTAACACTCCGACTTTTTATTATTTTATCTCACGATTACGGCACTCTTAATTGTGCCTGAGTCATGATTCCCGGGGAACGTAACGAGCCGTACAATAAAATAATAAAAATACCGACAAGAAATCGAGCCATCGCCGTTCGACATAGGCTGTGTTTATGCAAAATCGTTTTTTTTCTTCTCATCTAGAAAGTAAGCCTACTGTTACATTGTCACGACTGCGTTTCCTTTATTAGTTTGGCATTTGTTTGATTTATTTCAAAATGTAAGTAGACCTATAAGAAGGAAGGAAGTAAAGTGCAATTTGAACGGAAATTCTTATGCAATTATTCAGCTTCTTATGAAACACTAGATTTTGCTCGCGACTTCGCTCGCGTGAAATTCATATCTTGTCCTTATCCCGTAGCCGCTTTTTACGACGTGCACGGTGAGAGATGCAGTGGGGATATTCTTTTTAATACCGACCCCACACCACACGGCATTTTTTTAACCTGAAATAAGCACTATTAATTTACCTCAAATGCATTGTTAATTGGGTGGATCAACTTTTTCTTGTAACAAGCTCCAAAGTCAAATAAAAAAAAGTTTATTACAATTTATTACTTATAGTTGAAAATCAATAAGTATAAAATACTTAGGTTGATAGGCAATTGAAATAAAAGTAGAGAACTATTAAAATAAAACATTAACCAATTTTTAGGGGTGACCCAGGGGACAATTTTGTCCCCAGTTTTGTATGGAAAAAAGGGGTTGTCCTCAGGGTAACCAATATTTTTTTTTAAATTACTCAAAATTATTTGTGCAACTTCTTTCTTATTAATCAATTAATTATCTGAGAGTTGCTGTAACTATTAAAATAAGGCGAATTTATCAAGATAATATGCTGTTTCAGACAGATACCAAAAACAAGAAAAAGTTCATTCACCCAAACCTAAAACTTAGATAATAATGAGGCGATTTCTTAACAAATGTTATTATTTATGTTCTGTGTCATTGTTTTCACAAACTCAATCAATATCAAATCTAATCTTTTTCAAGCGAACTTAATCAAACAAACTCGATGTTCTGTTCTACAAGTACGTAGGTACGTAGGCACTTCAGTAGTCAATAAAAGGACAAGTTGTATTGTGGATCTAATCAGTACCTGTACGTACAAATAACGTAGTAAGATGTCATCTAAAGTAATTCTGGTGTGTCTCGCTGTGGGCCTTGTTGTGGTGAGAATATGAGTTTTCTTTGGTTGTTTCCGTATAGTACCGTTTATATTGTGCGAGTTTTCCGCTAGGTCAACTACCACACCGACCTCACACGCACGCACGCACGCACGCACGCACGCACGCACGCACGCACGCACGCACGCACGCACGCACGCACACACGCACGCGGCAGCGGCTGACCCAGTCACCGGGTCCTACCTAGCGCACCTCAATAATATTTAAAAAGGGGTCCTAACAATAATTTTAATTAAAGGGTCCTAGAAAATGGGTCAGACAGAACCTTCCGAGATCGAATATCAGCGCCCGGCCCGGAAAAGACTTCTGTTCTGCCCTGGCACATGCTGAGCCGATTTGACTAATTAAAAAAAAACAAAATAAACATTTATATTATCATATCTTATCAGTTATCACTGTATTAATAATAATCGGTACTGTGTGGGGCCGGTACTTAATAACAATAGCACCACTGCATCTCTCCCCGTGCATGTCGTAAAAAGTTACTAAGGGATAAGGACAAGATGCCTCGCATAAGGGCGACAGGCTAGCCACCTCTCACCTTGGCACTGTGTTTCTACCGAGTCTTGCAGCAGGCTTTACTTCCTGAGTTATCTTGTCTAAATACTTTGCTAAACGTGGTGGTCGGTGTTGTGCTGTAATATACAAGAATACTTGTAGCACACGACCGATTACTCTGCTTTCCCCGATTGTCGGGATACGGCGTGTGGTGTGTATGTATGTGTGTAATAATCTGTATCTTTAGGTTAATGCTGCACCACAACCAGAGCCACACATTCTCGACATTCAGGATGATCTTCAGGTAAGCATCACTCCGCATAAATAAATTGGACAGTAAGAGGTATAACATTCTCCTTTTCTCCATCGCTTACTATTGCAATATCTATATTCGTCACCACTTACCAGGCCTGGATTTCCCATTAGGCCGTATAGGCCGCGGCCTAGGGGCGGCAAACTTCAGGGGGCGGCAGATTTCCGAAGGCTTTAAAGAATATTACAAGTAACACTTGCGCCTTGGTATAGTGTAAGCCGTCAAGTTTGTGCGCGATTAAGGACGCGAATACTCAAGCAAGTCACATGTGGATAGAGTTTGCGATCTATTAAATGCTAAGTATCATTTGGATAAAGGTGCGACTTAGTAATAATCCTATCCTATGTTATTTATATTTTGCGCGGGCGGCGAATGTCAAGTGGCCTGAACAGTATAAGTCCGGCACTGCCACTTACTATGTCGATGAGTAAGTTAATTGTTTATGGTTTATTATTTACAAGCTGTGCCCGCGGCTCCGCCCGCTCTCATATTTCACTTCACTGCTAACCTCATAAGCCATTTAGCGTGATAGTAAGTAGCCTATAGTTGATGGGAAGAATCAAGCTATCCGTAGAATTTTGTTTTATTAAAATCGGTTCAGTGGTTCTCGAGTTATAAGCGGAAAGACAGACACTCAGACAGAAAGCAGACGTTGGATTTTATTATAGGTAAGGAAGGATTGTAAGTATAATTTAATTCATAGGTAGGTAACCTACGCTAGGACATGTCGAAAATTCCGCCAGTCACAATCTTTACAGGGATAAGTCCGCCTTTGCCCCTCATGTAAATTTCTTATTGTTTGTTTATGTTAAATGTTTTTTGGAGCAATAAAGTATTTCTATCTATCTATATCTTTTGTTAGTAATTTTTAAGTATTATATTATATTAACTTACAATACTTAACCCATACTACCGCTCACAAGAACATTAATATTCACAGCATAAACATGAATACTGAAGAATCTGACCACTCTGCCTATTTACATTACCTATATCTGGTGTATAGTGCCATCGTTAATTTTGATACTTCATTATATCAAGTCAAATAAAAAACAATTAGTATAAGTAAAGAAATGTAATATAATAAGTCATATTAAATTAAGCGGTTTGTGGTTGGTGCGGTTTTGACGTTGGCCCCTTGAACTCAAGGTCCAAGATACGCATCCGGTCTTCGTGCACCAATCAGTTTTTATGATTGAAAAAAAAAAAAAAACATTTGCATGTTATGCTTTTCATGAAAAGAAAAATAATTGCATACAAAAATTTAGGTTCTATCTCGATCTATGGAGAAGGAAACTCAAATATTTTGTATTTTACGCCAGGGGGCAAATACTCTTGCAACATAATTTTTTGTTATGGAACATGGCACGGTTGGCTACATCACCTACAACATCCGTGATGTTAGCCCATAACACCGGGCGAACTATGTACCATGTCAGCGCTTCCCTTCATTTCAAGTCGGCTACACTGAACTGGACGGAAAACACCACATGCCAAGAAACATTCAATATTTAGCGCGGCAAAGGACGGTGATGTCTCTACTGGTGTATTTAGACAACTTTTCCCTCGGCATGTTCCAAGATAATCCGCAAACATGCTCAGTAGAAGTTTTTGGTTTTTTTTTACATGTGGTGCCGAGCCACCCATAAGGTCTCTAGCGGCGCCCATGGACATTCGATCGCATGCGGGGGTTGCGAATGCCATGCCGGCCTGACAGGTGCCTATTCACGCCTCTCTTGAAGGACCTGAGACCGTACTTGGGGGGAAATATGTCGACAGGGAGTGTAGCGTTATTCCTGACTGATTAGAATTTTGAAAATTATTTAAATAAGGAAGATATGAAAAAAAGAAAAATGTTGACAGACAGCTGTCAGAGAGAGAGAGAAAAACTAGAAGGAAAAAGAATGGATTGGATTTTGGGAGATTGAGAGTTTTTTTATGTTTCTGCTGCTGTGAGCCATGTAGACTGCCGTGAATTGAGTCCAGGACCTGTGGCCGAGGCCTTCTCTAAGGCCGGCTGAAGAGCTGAAGAGGACGATCAACCGGCTCCAGTATTTCATTGAACTGGCTAGCTGCACCCCGTTTATCACTTCGTACGCGGCAGCCTATGGTACCACCAAGATGTAATCGGAAGGCGTTGATTTAGAGTGCGGACATGGGCGGCGGTGTGCGGGAGGATGAAGTCGATTACGCCACACTGACCGCCCTCATCATGAAGAGTTCGGCAGGAGCAACCTGCATCTACAGCGGAGCTCGTCTGATACGTCCTTGACGCTCGCATCTGTTCCATTGCATAGTGCTGGAAAAGACCTACTGGATCAGTCTTACGAGGTTGATGAGGATCCCATTCTGCAGGGGCTATGGGCGGTTTTAATCTCAAATATCTTGTACTCTGAACATTTTAATTTCTGCTGTGTGTATATCGTATGGTGTGTTTATTATTCTCTATTTAATTAAGTTTTGCTGTATTGTGTGTTGATAAAGATGCTGAGAATGACATTAAATTACTTATATTGTTAAGACTTTTCCATCATTTTAAATAGAACCCCGACAGGAGAGCGTTCCAGAGTTTACCGGTTCTGTGGAGGAAGGATTGGAAGAAGTTACGGATATGTCCCGCTACATTTGCCATTTGCGCTCTAGTGAATCCAGAGCTGTAGTCCCAGAACCTGGTGGTGCCTAAAGTAAGATTATCGTTGACGAGACCTTATATCCTTTTGAATTTGCCGTACTCATTGACATTATGTATACCCACGTGTGTTTGATCTGGACGGTTGTACACAGGCAGTGGTGAATCGGGACCTCCAGCAGCTAGTGGAGAACCTTAGGGGTTGCTACAACGATGTGGACGAGAGGTCCCAGCAGATCGGTTCACACATGAAGGCTGCTTTTGACGAGGTACGTTTTGCCTGCTCTATGATGATTTTAATCATGGAAAAATCCCGTTTGCGTAATTTATTTTATGGCTGTTTTCAATACCTCGGCATAAAAGTCCAAGAATTATTATTTGTCGGCTAAAGTGACATTACTCATCTCATTCATTTGACTGTAGTTAACCGACAGCTGCATTTTAGTCGTAGGTGGTGAAATCGAACGTATGTTAGTCAGTTAGCCTGCTGAAGATTGGGATGTCAACTTTTTATTTTATTTAGGAAATCAAAGAATACATATAAATAAAAGCACAAAACAGATTATAATAAAAAGTACAATTACACTGGTGACATTTTTATCCGACTTTACTGTTAAATTTTCATCGTGATCGTGAATGACAATAGGGAGAATAATTTATATACCATATTTTTTTTTTAATGGATAGCGCGACATTTGGCATCGTTTCACCTACAAGTAGGTATCTAACGATGCCCATGGAGATTCTGTGATGCACGGGGATTGCGAATGCCATGCCGGCCTGACAGTAGGAGCCTTTTCACGCCCCTTTTGTAAAACCCCAGGCTGTACTTGGAAGGAAATAGATGGACACGGAGTGCGTTCCACATTTTCCCAAATTTTAAAATTTGCCCATTTTTTAAAATCTAATTTCATAAAACAAATAATGACAATATGGACCCATCTCAGCATGTGCTATGCTACTTATAGCTGCACAAGGCGACCTATAGCGCTATGTTTTTCAGATGGGCCCAGTAACACATAAAACGTTGATGGATGTATGTATTTTGCAGTTGTTGGAGAAGTCGTCGCGCGGCCGACAGTACATCGCGGACTGCGAGAGCCAGCGGGCCAGCGTGGAGGAGTTTAGCAATTGCTATTTTCCGAAGGTTAGTATCAGCTTACATGACACCTTATTCCGATAGGAGTCATCTAGGCTGACATCGTGGCCGCATAAGAGACGAAGATGGAGCCAACCGTGGAAGGTCTCATAAAAAACCCCCGACCCCTAAAAAGTAAAAAATAATTACCTTTTACGTTTTAAAGAAGTCGGGAGACCGCAAGTAAATTCCCGCGCAGCTCTAAGTTTTTATATTTTATTTACTTAACGGTCCCCCGACTCCTTTAATAGGCTTCCTTATCATTTTTATTTATCTTTTCTTTATTTATTTATCTTTATCAGTGCAATTGAAATTTCGTTTTAGTCATTCACTTTTGCGTCAGATGAAAACAACGAAATTTTTATTAAACCACAAGCACATAACTCTATTGTTGTAGATTTTTAAATATTATTACCATTAATTTTTTAAAATTAAAAAACAACACCGACTTTTTTCTATGCAAAGCAGCCAGCTATGGGTATCGTCTTAAAATATAAAAATGTTTGCAGTCAGATTTCTAACAAAAAAAACCATACTGATTAGGAACGTTCAATCCTTGTGACCTCTGAATTTAGATCGGTACGCGGCTCGGATAACAATTTCAAACGTGACGAGCAGACAAACAGACACCACTTGAATTTTATTATTTTTTTCGTATTTCGTGCCCTCTCGTGCGTAGGCGGAAAAGAATAGAGGCGCCTTTTGCACATAAAACAAAGATGCAGTAAACCCTACCACCTAGTAAGGTAAGAAGGGAAGGGAAATACAGTTTAACGTGGAATCCGAACCACGGTCAGCCTCCAACGGTCGAGCGGTCACCCATCCAAGTACTGACCGCGCCCAGGGTTGCTTAATAATAACAGTCGACCGACCGCACCACTGAGCTACCGAGGCTGACAATTTAATTGTCATTGCAGGTTATAAATCTTGCTGATGAGGCTGTGAAATCGCTGTCTGATCTACGACAGGCTCTGAGCCAGGGCTCCAACGCTATGACGGACACAGTGAACCAGGGCGTCGCATGCGTGACCAGGAATCTGCCATAAATTATCAAGAATATTATTGCAATCGGCGTATGATTAGCACTAGCACTTTGAAGTGAAAATTTTTATGAAATTAATATCTACATTTATTTATTCTGAAATATTGGATATTTTTTGTATATGTATTATGGTTTTGGTGTATATAATAAATGAAAACAAATATTTGCTTCATACAATGTGTTTTATTGCATTTTGAAACAATCGAGTCGTAACCGCGTGTGGTGGCGTACCTTGCGAGAGGCCAATGTCCAGCAGTGGACCGATATAGGCTGATGATGATGATGATGATGAGTCGTAACTGGAGAGGGTTCCGTACCATTCCGTTTTCCGTAAGAAATTTAAGACTTTGGTTTTCCTGTTAACTATGAGAGAGGCCACATATTCTCTATCGAAAATTTTATACCCAGTCGTTTTGAAGATAGGGCCCCCAATTGTTTGTATATTTTCCTTAATATCTTTTAAACTATGTATTTTCAAATTATAATTTTTTTTATCAAATATTTGTATTCCTCATAACGAGCTATTTTCATTTTTTTGACAACTCACAAGATGGAACAAAGATTACTAAGAACTTAAAGGAGAAAAGTATAATAGAATAGACAATTACATTATTAATATTAGATAACAAATATAAACTAAAACTACCTAAATTAAAATTACCTAAAACTAAAACTATAAAAGAAATAATAATAAATAAATATATAAAAACCTTAACGGGAAATCCCCGAAGATGCTACACGAGCACCTTGCCGACAGCAACTAAAAGTAAAAAAGCTATTTTCATTGATATGTAAAATGATGCATTTAAAAAAACTTTCTATTTTGTCCCCAATTTTACCCCCAAAATCTAAATTTGTTCATTTACACATAATTGTGTGACTGGGTCATCGAACTCTATAATATGTGGAGAAAATAAATTGTGAAAGACAGATAGACACGAGAGTGATCCTATAAGGTTCTGCTTTTTTTCCTCTTTTGAGGTGCGGAACCCTAAAACGGAATTTATGCTGCCGCACCCGTTATATGTACAACATACTTACTACTACTATCTACAGAAAAACATGGTAAATTGGAAAATACGCTGACCTATTATGGTAATTGGTTTATCTGTGCACACATGTAGCGTAATTTAATACGAGAACTGCGAACCACGTGACGTCACAGGCGGACCGGCACCACCGCACTCATACCATCCCTCGGTGACCTATCGACCTATAGGGTCACCCACTGGGTTTACTTACTTTACTTGGATCAAATAATTGTTTCACAGGAACACTTTAGGAAAACATTTTTTTTTTATGAAAATTGACACGGTTGGCTACAGCACCTACAACATCCGTGATGTCAGCCCATAACCGGGTGAACTTGGTGCCATGTCACATCCGGCGATCTTCACTACGGACAGATTATTCTAGATATAATAATAATTTTTTACAGGATTAAAATTGTTTTATAATGTCATCATCATCAAGTAATTATAATGTACAAAAATAAGTTTTCAGGGTCCCGTACTCGAAAGAGGAAACAAAACGAAACCTTATAGGATCTCTCTCTTGTGTCAGTCTCTTCGTCTGTGACCAGTGGCGGCGCTAGGCGTCGGCGACGACGTCCACGATCGCCGACGGCCTCGCGCATGAGGGGGCCTCGCAAAAATTCGTTTACCCTAGCTTTTTTTTATTGCTTCCGAACTGGGTGGCTCTGCCCGAGGTCTTAGCCTCAGGCGCAGCCAATTTCACCGCCGAGGAGGTGCCAGTCCGGCTTGGAGGTGGACTAATGTCGCTGGGGAAAAGCTATTAACCCGCCATTTGAAGATCCGTGGATTGTAGGAGTGGGGAAAGATATTCCATGGGAGCCCGTTCCACACCTTTGCAGTGCGGCACAAGAACGATTTAGAGAATCGTGAAGTTCGAAGAACTCTTCTGTCGACCACAAAGGGGTGTTTCGCGAGAGTATGGCTCCTGACTCCCTTTGGGATCGCGCGATCCCAAAAAGTCTCATCAAAGTATGGTCGTACACTTTGGGCTATTGTTTATTGGATTATTTATTTTAATTTGTGATTACTCCTGTAATTTTGGTCAACATTTCATTAGCAATAAACTAAATCAGTCTCATTCTATTAATCGTTTTCTTTCTGACTGGGAAATAAAAGAGGCCTCGCAAAGCTGATGTCGCTGACGTCTACATTTGGTCTAGCACCGCCACTGCCTGTGACAGCTTATTTTCACCGAATCGACTGGACGAAAAATGTTCAAATTTGGTACATATAGTACCTATAGAGTTTGATCGATGACCCAATCACGGACGTATAGCGTAAATGAACGAATTTCGATTTTGAGGGTTAATTTTGGGGGACAATTTATCTCCGAAATAGTCTGGCTAGACTCTAGAGGTCTAAAATCTAATAGGCTTCCGTACCAGTACCGTACGGAAACCTAAATAAAAATAGAACAGTTTTGCGTTTTGAATTAAAAACATTTCGCTTGAGACCCTCAGCCACACCACTAGAGGTATCTGCTAACCACAATGAATGACTACGTGATTTATAATCACCAAGAGTTCGTGGAGCGCATTATATATGCTGTATTAATATTTTAATTAATTATGCGGATGAGCAGGAGATGCCTCGGCTTGCGTTGGCTGTGACTTGAGATCAAAGTTTCGTAGCTACCTTTCGAGCGACTGCCTAATCCCGTATGCAGATAGTGGCGGCGACTATGGAGGCTCGAGCAATATGGGCTGCCATACTGTGTGGTAGAATCGGGGTTCATACGACTATTCAACACTTCGGGAAAATTCGTCGAAAATTCGGTCTATAATTGGTTTTGCATCAGCGAGGTTTAAAAAAAAAACTCTAACAGTGCGTCACGCCTGTTTGCCGGTGGGTTAGGCAGAGACAACGAATCTCCACGTTCCTGACACACCTCTCCCGAATCTTCCACATTCGCTCCATAAATGTCTTTCGTTAGTCTTCTATCATCAATTCTTCCAACATGACTTAACTACCGAAGCATTCGTTTCTCCAAGATATAGTAACGAGGGTTGAAAAAACTCTAACTAAGAACTAATAACAACTAATACGTATGTATGACTAAGTACATACACCGGTCAAGGTTGTTATAGATGAGAAAACAATAAATAAAATAGATTACATTACAGACTTACCAGATTACAGACTACAAACCATAATAAATAAAATATTAAAAAAACCCCGACCCATAAAAATAAAAAAATATTTCCGTTTAGTTACATAACGGAGTCTTGAGAGTTTTTATATTTTATTTACTTAGCGGTCCCCCGACTCCTTTAAGTAATAAATAACTAAACGGAAATTATTTTGGACGGATGTATCTTAAAATTTTAATTTAACGTTTATTTCAAGCTTTTAAAAAAAATCGCACCCAAACGGGTTCATCCGTTTGGGAGCTACGATGCTACAGACAGACACACATACACACAGACAGACAGACGGAGACGTCAAACTTACAACACCCCTCCTTTTGCGTCGGGCGTTAAAAATATATTGACCCAACCTGCGTGCAACTAACACGCTTCTGTGTTGCCTCTTCCTACACTAAATGTATCTTCCGCAACAGGTAAATAATTGCGAGTCCAACATGGAAGCTCGTATACGTATAATTTGCTAAGGAGAGCCTTTGAGCGACTACCCTTAGTAGTTTACAGGCCGGAAGCCCACGTGCCGGCCGGTGTGGTGGCGCGGCGGGCGGGGGGCTGGCGGCATCCGGTGAATGGAGCGTGTATTGGAGAAGTTCTTGTGTTGTATGCGTTGTGAGCGTTTACAACCGGGAGCCACCGCGAATAGTGTGATGTTGAGACGTATGGATTGGATACGCAATAATTATGTAAAACTATCATCAATATTAATAATGAATCCTGTAAGGGATGGTCATGGAGTAACTTACTTTGTTATAGGAGATACTGCGTTTGTAGACTCTATCTATGTATGATACTAAAACTAAATTGGCGATTTTTAGAAATCTTTTCTGTATGTATGTATGTTCCTCCATAACTCTTAAACCGATCATCTGAATTCGATGAAACTTAGTACAAGCACATTTTACTATACGGGACACAGGATAGGCTGAATAAAATTCAGTTCCGGTTACGCTAAGATGCGGCTCTCATACAAACCGAATTGTTCCGCGCACAAAATAAAGGTATGGTAGGCGGCGGCGGACGGCGGCGGGCGGCTGGCCCGATGTGGAAGATGTGGCTCTCATAGAAACCGAACCGTTCCGCGTGCAGAAACAAAGGTTCAAACAAGCTCACGGCTTTGGTCAAGGCTTAGTTACTTTCTTCTTTTCAAATACTAATTTCACGCGAGCGAAGCCGCGGGCAAAAGCTAGTAATATATATATGTTTTTTTTTTTTGTATGTAGAAAATTTGTAAAATTTGTTTATTTTTCCGATAATTTTCTTATGCAGAAGGACCATACATACATTGATTAGGTTTTAGTTGGTGCTGGATGACTTTATTTGTTTAGGACGCGGACGTGTAAACAACATCGACGATCCACAAGATTGTTATCAAGTCGACTATGTTTATAAATTTGTTTTCTAAACCTGAATCACGATATCATTAAGATCACTACACGCTACCGGAAACCTCCAGGCCGGATAACACAGGAGCAGACAGCATTTTCTAATGAGTATTTAACTCAGTCGGATGTGAGCATCGATGATGGCTTACGGGTTAGTTTGGGTAATCAGTGTCTTATCGTGCATTATGGTAAATCCCACGTCAGAAGCAGCACGCAGGCGCGGCGAGGCGCTTTCCGGAGGAACCTCCTACACACGCGTGTGGCCGCTCAACGTGCGCGAGTGTTGAAAGGAAGACGCGTCATTCACTGATTGCATTGCGTGTTGAGAAGTAGTAATACCAAGTTGCTGACTTGTATCGAGAAGTAAACGTCACACGACATATTGATTTTTTTTTCAGTTTCAGTTTATTTAGATAAAAAAGGAAAACATGTACATTTAATAAAAATAAACTAATAAAAACAGACTTATAATATAATACTTAGACGTGAAAATAAATCATAAACTTATAGAAACTTATACTTATAGAAATAGACTTATATCTACTCTACCATTTAAGAACTAAATCTAAAGACTAAACTAAGACTGAATCTAAGAACTAAATCTAAGAACTAAAATTACTTTTAGTTCTTAGGTTAGATTGTTCTACCTAGTACATTTTCACAAACTCAAAATTATGCTCAGGATACGTCAGTATAACGATATGCTAATCCTTTCCGTTGAATTCAGTAGCCTGCCTACTGCATCATCCGAACATAAATCCATGATCCGAGCAGTCAATTAAGGGCTGTTATTTCGATGAAACGAAAATTAACGGATTTCCGACAACTATAGCGTGATGGATGAGTGAGCTATTTATTTGATATCGATCACGGGAGAGCTACCGGAAATATCTGACCACCAAACCGTAGGTTTTATATAAATATTTTTAGCTATAAATAATAAAAAGAACTAACAGTAAAAAATTAAGGGCGGTCACCATACAAGAAACGTGTTATTTTTTAAAGGTTTTTTTTAGGTTTCCTACGTCGTCTGTCTGTTTGTCTGTCTGTCCGTCCGAGGATTGTATCTTTTGAACCGTAATTAGGTAGCCGGTTGAAATTTTCACCGAATATGTTATTATGGCGTATTTGCTAACAGATAAAAAAAAATTAGGGGGTCCTCATACAAGAAACGTGCTAAGAATCGATAAGTACATATTCACGTTACTAAATAATAGATGGCGCCACAGGTACTTTGCTTTGCAGACATACAAAAGGTACACAGATATAGTTTTTGACAGGTATGGTATAACGGATCTACGGAACCCTCCGTGGGTGAGTAAAACTCACACTTGACCAATTTTTTTATGGTTGGCAATATCACGTGATGTTAATCCATAAAATGAAATAATAAAAATTATACATAGGCTTTTATTGGTCTTTGAGGGTAAATGTAGAGGCCTAAATGATCATCACTCTTCCAATAAAAAAATAAAGCATGAATGGATATCATAATGGCTGTTCGGCGGAAGGTGGTTAGTGTCGTCACTCACACTCAGACACGTCACTCGGATGCGCCACTGCTGCGCAAATATTTATCGATCATAATATTATTATTTTATTGCGTGAGGCGCAAAATACGGGGAAGGATGCAAGTGACGGTGGCACTTTCTTATGCCTCGCCTCCGCGCCGCCGCAGCCTCCGCCGCCCCGGTTCCATGTTTACCTAATGAATATTTCAGAACTGGCCGTTTCAAGAGCTATTTGAAATTACCACAGTTGATTTGTAAACCGCTTGATTACACACAGGGACGTTTTAGGCCATGCAGGGTACATTTGGTGCCCTTTTAGAATGTAAAAAAAAATGAATGAAAATATCATATTTGTATACATTTTATAGAATAAAACATTTGTTAAAAAATATTTAGTAATCCCACCGGGTTTCCGATTTACATTCAAATTTATAAACGGTAATTCTTAATATTCACTATGAATTATGTAAATATTTTTGTTCACAACAATATTTGGTTTTAGATTTATATATGTATATATTTTATACACAATTAATATGTGAATTTTTTTTAATTTAATATATTTCAAATGAAAGGTTTCTTTTATTTGACTAAAATATACACAATACACAACAGCCTACAAAATACAACTATAAGTACACTAATCCACTAAAACTAAAACTAATCTAAAATTAATATCCAGAAAACCTACAAAAAATTAATTTCTGAAAAGTCCGCCGAAGCCCCGTCTCTGCCGACGCCAAGTGTATTTAATCTATCTATACATATCTATACATATAATAAAATCGTAGAGGTAAGAAAGTCTGTACATTGAATGTATTCGGAAAAAAACTAACCAGGGTGGCTTAAAATGAGATACTGAACATGTTAGAACAGTTTTTAAAATTTTTGTTTGTTTGTTTGTTTGTTTGTCTGTACGCGCATCACGCAAAAACCACTGAACGGAATTAGACGAAACTTTGTATAGTGGCAGTTTATATGCCGGGTTAACATAATACGTAAAAAAAATTAACAAAAATAAAAAAAAATTAACAATTATAAACATTATTGCGCGTTTAAAATCACGTAGTCCAAAGTAAAGGTAAAAACAATTTTAAATGTCATGTTGACAACGGAGAACTGTCATCTCGACGTGAGCTGGCCGGTGACAAATTGTTTGATAAATAAAAATAATAATTGAAAGTCGAAGTTATGTCGCTGTCATTGGTGCAATAAAATTTATATATCTGTTGCCCGCGGCTTCGCTCGCGTGAAATTCGTATTTAAAAAAAATAAAGTAAGTAACTAAAGGCGGGCCCGAAGGCGGATCTGCGCTCACGTAAACGATATTCTTTCTCGGTGAAAGTAACTAAGGGCGAGGCGAAAGGCGGAGCTGATTTCAGGAAGAAGAAAAACATTCTTGAAGAAAATAAGTAACTAAGGGCGAGGCCGAAGGCCGAGCTCTATTCTGGAAGACCATAAACCTTCTCGAAGAAAGTAAGTAACTATGGGCGAGGCCGCAGGCCGAGCTGCGTTCAGGAAGAAGCTAAACCATCTTGAAGAAAGTAAGTAACTAAAGCGAGGCCGAAGGCCGAGCTACGTTCGGATAATTGAAAAACCATCTCGAAGAAAGCAAGTAACTAAGGGCGAGGCCGAAGGCCGAGCTGCGTTCAGGAAGAAGCTAAACGATCTTGAAGAAAGTAAGCAACTAAGGCGAGGCCGAAGGCCGAGCTACGTTCTGACAAATGATAAACCATCTCGAAGAAAGCAAGTAACTAAGGGCGAGGCCGAAGGCCGAGCTGCGTTCAGGAAGAAGCTAAACCATCTCGAATAAAGTTAATTAATATTAAGATTGAGTTAATTTAATTTAAATTTTATTATAAAGTCCACGCTTCTAACCTCAGCTTCTAACGGCAAATATACCGTGCATCCTAGAACCTCGCGGTTATTCCCGGCTGGATGGCAAGAGGCCCGATGCTAGAGACCTTAGTGCCATGGACTAAGGGTAGTTCTTTGATGTGGGACGCCACTTTTGTTCTCACATTGGCTCCAAGTCACGTTAGGACATCTTCAAGAGCGGCTGGCGCGGCCGAGGCTGGGGCGGAGAGCCTCCAACGCAGCAAATATAGAAATATAATTCAAGATTTCGAATTTGTTGCGTTTGCGGTTGAAACCCTCGGTCCGTGGAGAAGTGAAGCCAAAAGAGGCTTGAGCTGGTTGACGCAACTGGTGTCCCGTCATCAAGGGCTTATGTACTTCATTCAAAGGGTAAGCCTTGCCATCCAGCGGGGTAATGCCGCAAGTGCTCTAAGAACATTTGAAAATGCCCGTTTTGATAGTTATTTTAATGTTTGTTAGGTAGGTTTAATTCTTTAGTTATTAATATTACTTTTTTATTTATATGAAATAAATAGATTGAGTAAACGATATTATATTCTATCGAAGAAAGGAAGTCTTTAAGGGCGAGGCCCGAAGGCGGAAGAGGGTTTTTGGTTTACCTGAACGCAGCTCGGCCTTCGGCCTCGCACTTAGTTCCTTCCTTTCTTCCAGAAGGTTTGTCGTCTTCCTGAACGCAGCTCGGCCTTCGGCCTCGCCCTTACTTACTTCCTTTATTTGAGAAAGGTTTATCGATTACCTGAAAGCAGCTCGGCCTTCGGCCTCGCCCTTAGTTAGTTACTTTCTTTAAGAAGGTTTATCGATTACCTGAACGCAGCTCGGCCTTCGGCCTCGCCCTTAGTTACTTACATTCTTCTTTGGAATACGAATTTCACGCGAGCGGAGCCGCGGGCTCAGCTAGTATATTATAATTTAACCAGCCCAAACGACCTACAAGTATTTTTATTTTGTTTATTTTACTTATACGTTTTTTCTTTCTTTCTTTCTTTCTTTCTTTTTAAGGTTTGTTGGTATGTCGTGGGTTTTTTAAATTTGTAATTTAAGAGAGGTTATTTTTTGATTACTTCATTACTTTGATTACAAACATCCAGTTAATAAATCCAGCTTTCTAAGAAAAAAACCTCATCCATTTGGAAGCTACGATGCCACAGACAGACAGACGTAAAACTTATAACTTATAACGCCCCTCCTTTTTTACGTCGGGGGCTCGGTCGCGGGGGTTAATAAAATCTATTGATGGCTGTTACCTGTAGCACAGATTACTTAATAGTTACTTCGTAACAGATAATTCACTCCATAGAAAATGTTCCTACCTTCGGGCTTTAATAGCCTACTGTTTCACGTCGCCAATCGCTGCGTGCGAAAATGTACCTTAACGATCGAGTGTAAAGTGTTTATTGCTTTGCAGCTGCGCGCAGTTGCGTGGGCGAGCGTCTATGTATACTTCGCGCGGCTGACGAATTTGTACTGAAAAAGACCGCCGGCGGCCCGTCGGGCGATAGGTAGTTAGCGCGCGCAAGTACATAGAGTGCGTGAGGCCTGCCTGTAGTGTCTGCATAATTCATACAAGGCTACGATATCCGCGCCAGGGTTGCCCCAGATACCCGGTTTTGAAACGGACAGTCCGGTTTTGGAGGCTTGTGTTCGGTCTCCAATATAATGAAAAACCGGACATCCAAACACACGGTTTTTTCTTCATATATTTATTTTGTTCAGAACATTTTAATACTAATCTTTCTTCAATATTGCAAACTGTTCGATCAATTCAACCATAATACTCTCAATAAATGATTGGGTGCCTTTTATTTATTATCCTTTCATCTATACATATAATAAAATCGTAGAGGTAAGAAAGTCTGTACATTGAATGTATTCGGAAAAAAACTAACCAGGGTGGCTTAAAATGAGATAATGAACATGTTAGAACAGTTTCAAAAATTTTTGTTTGTTTGTTTGTTTGTTTGTTTGTCTGTACGCGCATCACGCAAAAACCACTGAACGGAATTAGACGAAACTTTGTATAGTGGCAGTTTATATGCCGGGTTAACATAATACGTAAAAAAATATATGAAAAATAAAAAAAAAATTACAATTATAAACATTATTGCGCGTTTAAAATCACGTAGTCCAAAGTACATAATTATATCTTGAGAACTGGCAGCAAATACAATTTGAATAAAATATTCATTCGAAATTTAAAAATAAGTAGATACAACGAAAATGACAGTTCTTCTTTTTAAACGGTTTTATTTTTATAACTTGAACACAATAGTCTATACATACATGTCTATTCTTTCTATACATATAATAAAATCGTAAATGCAAAAATGTCTATTTGTACGCGCATCTCGCAAAAACCACTGAACGGAATTTGACGAAACTTTTTATAGTGACAGTGTATATCCCGGATTAACATAATAATTAAAAAATATAATAAAAATCACGTAATCCAAAGTAGAGGTAAAAAACAATGTTGACAACGGAGAACTGTCATCTCGACGTGAGATGGCCGGGGGGGACAAATTGTTTGATAAATAAAAAAATTTGAAAGTCGAAGTTATGTCGCTGTCATTGGTGTATTAAAATTTATATATCTGTTGCCCGCGGCTTCGCTCGCGTGAAATTCGTATTTAAAAAAAAAAGTAAGTAACTAAAGGCGGGCCCGAAGGTGGATCTGCGCTCACGTAAACGATATTATTTCTCGATGAAAGTAACTAAGGGCGAGGCGGAAGGCGGAGCTGAGTTCAGGAAGAAGAAAAACATTCTTGAAGTAAGTAAGTAACTAAGGGCGAGGCCGAAGGCCGAGCTCTATTCTGGAAGACCATAAACCTTCTCGAAGAAAGTAAGTAACTATTGGCGAGGCCGCAGGCCGAGCTGCGTTCAGGAAGAAGCTAAACCATCTTGAAGAAAGTAAGTAACTAAGGCGAGGCCGAAGGCCGAGCTACGTTCTGATAATTGAAAAACCATCTCGAAGAAAGCAAGTAACTAAGGGCGAGGCCGAAGGCCGAGCTGCGTTAAGGAAGAAGCTAAACCATCTTGAAGAAAGTAAGTAACTAAGGGCGAGGCCGAAGGCCGTGCTCTATTCGGGAAGACCATAAATCATCTCGAAGAAAGCAAGTAACTAAGGGCGAGGCCGTAGGCCGAGCTGCGTTCAGGAAGAAGGTAAAAAATTTTGAAGAAAGTAAGTAACTAAGGCGAGGCCGAAGGCCGAGCTACGTTCTGACAAATGATAAACCATCTCGAAGAAAGCAAGTAACTAAGGGCGAGGCCGAAGGCCGAGCTGCGTTCAGAAAGAAGCTAAACCATCTCGAATAAAGTTAATTAATATTAAGATTGAGTTACTTTAATTTAAATTTTATTATAAAGTCCACGCTTCTGACGGCAAATGTACCGTGCATCCTAGAACCTCGCGGTTATTCCCGGCTGGATGGCAAGAGGCCCGATGCTATCACCTTAGTGCCATGGACTAAGGGTAGTTCTTTGATGTGGGACGCCACTTGTGTTCTCACATTGGCTCCAAGTCACGTTAGGATATCTTCAAGAGCGGCTGGCGCGGCCGAGGCTGGGGCGGAGAGCCTCAAACGCAACAAATATAGAAATATAATTCAAGATTTCGAATTTGTTGCGTTTGCGGTTGAAACTCTCGGTCCGTGGAGCAGTGAAGCCAAAAGAGGCTTGGGCCTCTGCTGGTTGACGCAACTGGTGTCCCGCCATCAAGGGCTTATGTACTTCATTCAAAGGGTAAGCCATGCCATCCAGCGGGGTAATGCCGCAAGTGCTCTAAGAACATTTGAAAATGCCCGTTTTGATAGTTATTTTAATGTTTGTTAGGTAGGTTTTAATTCTTTAGTTATTGATATTACTTTTTTATTTTTATGAAATAAATAGATTGATTAAACGATATTATATTCTATCGAAGAAAGGAAGTCTTTAAGGGCGAGGACCGAAGGCGGAAGAGGGTTTTTGGTTTAACTGAACGCAGCTCGGCCTTCGGCCTCGCTCTTAGTTCCTTCCTTTCTTCCAGAAGGTTTATCGTCTTCCTGAACGCAGCTCGGCCTTCGGCCTCGCCCTTAGTTACTTACATTCTTCTTTGGAATACGAATTTCACGCGAGCGAAGCCGCGGGCAACAGCTAGTTTTCGATATAAAAGTAGATCATGAAACATTTTTCACTTCAAAATCAAAGACCCTTTGATGAAAAATGTCCGGTTTTTTCAGCTGAACCATTTGGCAACCCTGCGCGACCCCCAGGCGGCAGCGTCTTTTTACTTACAACATGGTAAGCGGCGGGTGGCCGAGTGGTTTGGGCATCGGCTTCTCATGCGAGAGGTCCGCGGTTCGAATCCCGTCGGCGTGTACCAATGAGTTTTTTTTGACGAAAAAATTTACGTGCATACCTACACCTGCTGCTTCACCGTTCGGAACCGGTGTAAAACTGTAGGTCCCTTCCCTTGCCCCTTACTAGGTGCTAGGCTCAATTTGTAGGCGACTGGGTTGGTACCACTGTACTGGATGTAAGATGGCCGCATAGCAACCTCGGTTGTGTTCTCCTCTAGTCCAGTATAGCCAGCAATCCAGGGAAGTCTCCGGTATGGCACCTACCTTCCCGGAGGTGATATTGGCTGGTCGGAGCATGCGCTTTGGCCCCTCCAACTTAGCCACCCATACCGGATTACATAAAAAACAAAAAAAAAACAAAAAAAAAAATTGGCGTGCAGTACCGGCCGCTCGTGTTTCGTGTCCGCTTTGCCATACAACAGGTAAGGTTGACTGCACACTACGATTTATTCGTAGACTGCACACGAAAGGTTGTTTCTCCGGAAGCTCTGATGACGGCCAGCCAATTTCAGGCGAGCGGAGGCTGTGTTTGAGTAGTTGATGTACCGCCGCGGGATAGCGTGATGAGAAACCTCGTTCACCTCTTGTTACAATAACAAAATATGCGTACATAAAGTAATCACTTCGCTTTGCTTGTTTTTAATTTGGAAAAACATTCAGAAGTATTTTTGTTTACACAGTCGAATTTAATTTCTTTCACCGCTCACTACCTAATAATAAAATATAAATGTATGCTGTGAAGTAATATTTTTATTGACTGTTTGTTACACAGAGCATCAAATACCTACCGCCCGCGCCCCCTACTAGAGGCGCCCTAAGCGATGATATTTGAAACCCAATAACCGTACGCTGAGCTGCTAGCGCTTCGTATGTGTGTGTGTGTGCTAGTATCGACACTACACACTAAGAGGAGCAAGTTAGGCACACGCACAAAACAAATGCACACGCACAACACACATATGTAAGTCATGGGCCACGCCCACAGGCTTCAACGCCGTTGTAGAGAAATCGCGCTCACGGCGCCTCTAGTAGGGGCGGGCGCGCGCATTTCATGCTCTGTGGTTTGTTACCACACGTGATTGCATGAGTTGGTTAAATTCGGCCAAGTGCGAGGCGGGCTCGCGCACCGAGGTTTCCGTTCCGTCACTTAATTGGCCGGTTTTCATTGTTTGCTGTTTTCTGTTTCACTATTAATCACATATAGATTGAGGCTTGTATGATTATCGTTTTATAATAGAGCAAAAAAAAAAATTTTTTTTTATGTAAAATAACTATAAACGGGAATTACCCTATAGGTTTTTATGAGTTTGCGAGTCATCATCATCAGAGTCATCAAAATATGTGACATAAGTGGCCGTATCTTTTGATTGCGTTGACTTAGTCAGAAGTTTGAATTTTTAACACCTCCGTGACCGTAGACCTTGTCGGCTACTCTTGTGAGAGGTCCGAGGTTCGAATCCGGTCGGGGCGTGTACCAATGCGCTTTTTTTTTGACGGAAAAATGTACCTGCTCTTCGCCATTCGAAACCGGTGTAAAACTGTACGTTGTCCCTTGCTAGGTAGGTGGTAGGCTCAAAGCCGACCGGGTTGTTACCATCACACTGGATGTAAAATAATAATTACCGATTAGCAGCCTCAGCTGTGTTTCCTCTCGTTCAGTATAGCCAGAAGCCTAAAGGGAAGTCTCCGGTATGGCATCTACCTTCTGGGAGTTGATATTGGCTTATCGGAGCATGTCCTTTGGCCCCTATATGACTCAGCCATCCATGTCGGATTACATAAAAAAACTTACTTAAAAAAACTATAGTATTTCAAACACATATCGTTTTATAATTGCCGTTTTGCTATTATAGGGTATATTCTGTGAACATTTCAATCGGCTAGGTACCTACCAATATTTTTTTTATTGAAAGCGCAACATATGGCTCCGAGCCACCCATAAGGTGTCCAACGACGCCCATGGACATTCGTTCGTATACGGGGTTTGCGAAGGCCATGCCGGCCTGACCTTACAGGTGCCCATTCACGCCCCTCTTGAAGGACTCGAGACTGTACTTGGGGGGAAATATATGAGCAGGGAGAGCGTTCCAGAGTTGAGCGATTCTGTGGAGGAAAGATCTGCAGCTGACCGATTGGTACGCATCCGCGGTAAGCCCAGCGTGTTGGGGTGCAAGCAATCCCAGTGCGCGTGGTGCGGAGGTGGAAAGGGGTCGGCGGGATCGCGTTAACAACCTATTACAGTTCAAAAGATACAGCCCTCACCTCGGACGGACAGGCAGACAGACAGACAGATGGTGTAGACTTCTGTATGTATACGGAATACGGTTCCATAAAAAGGTTGATTTTGTCTCGCAGACATACATAAAAATTAGCTTTGTTACTTTTTCGGCACTTTCAATTTTCGTACATCGATATTTTTTGCTTCTTTTTCGGTATAAGTATCTAATCTCACAGGGCCTCGGGGCAGGCAGCGTTTGATATCGCAGTAAGATCGCGGATTATGTTCATATTGTAGCGTGTGATGGATGGATCATGGAAATTTATCTTTTGTGAGAGGTTCGATCGCGCGCCGGATGTATGGCTTCTTCACGCACGCCCACCGCTTCCGAGACGTTCAACTTTTTAGGGTTGCGTGACAAACATTTATACAAAAGGTTATGGTGACTCTGCGTTGATTTCCCTTAGCAGCGGTCTGAAGTCTCGAAGTAATACTTCTTTAAGCATTATGATGATTTGAAATTAATAACGAATTCATAGTTCGTTACAACATGTTATTTCCGCAGCAAATTGCCGTTTAGGCATAATTATAGATCTTGGATATTTTTTTTTTCACTTCTAGGGCGAAGCCACAAACGTCTGAAAAAAATTATTCCTATTTATTCCGATTTCTGTGGGCGAAGCTAATGCAACATGCAACTTGTATCATTATGTATGATGGTAGGGTTGATGGGCTTATTGTAAGATGTAATTTCTTTTAGTTAACCTTGTGCACAGCAACACTTTTGCCATTATTAATATTATGCTTTCACGGTACTTTCCTTCCACGGAATTAAAGAGTGTAATAAATTTTTTTTTTCTATCCGAAAAAACTCCTTTAGCACACTTGGGTTACAGGCTCGATTTCACACCTCTATCGCTAGCCTAACCGTAGCTAATTATGCGATTTTCCACATTAGTGAACGCCAGTAAACATTGATAAAGCCAAAGTGATAGTGTTGCATAAATCATACATTAAAATTTTGATGTGCTTCGAAATTCATAATTTGACTCTGACAAACGACTATAACGGTGCACAGCAGCTCAAAGTGTTTAATAAATATTAATAAATAGCAACAAGGTAGGTAAGAGATGAAAAGCGATGAGGGAATGCCATCTGACGTGGTTGTGCAACGTGCAGCCGCCACCCGTTGCATTAGATTCGGCTGTGCAGCGCGGGATCACTACGATCGATCGACTTATTATTAGTCGAAAGCACATTGTGTTCATATTGAAGGTTTCAATTACTATATGGCAATGCAATGATAACGATAGTGTTGTTGATTATGTACAGATAATATCCTATTACTTTAAGTTAACTATACTATAATTATGTATTATTTCATTTATATAAGGTCTTTCAAAATTAGTTCAGAGTACGCTAAGGGGGGGTTCTGTATCGGAAATAGATCACTTTTGAAGAACAAAGAATTTTTTTTTTACAAAAAAACATTTTTTTTAAGTAAAATGTAAAAAAAAAAATTTTTTAATCGTTTTAGTTTCATGCCATGAACAAAAAAGTCTTCCAACACATAGATCTCTTTCTTTCAGAAATTGTGAAAAACCACAATTTTTGTTTTATTAGTATGGAATAGAAAGAATTTGATTTTTTTTACCAACTTAAACGTGTTAGATCATAATGGTGATGAAGACTTTTTTGTTACTGTTATGAAACTGAATCGATTAGGCTATAAAAATCAACCACCTATTTTTTTATTTAAATACATAAAAAAATATTTTACATAAAAAAAAGCCCAAGGTCCAAAAATTTTATATAGGTTTTACTCCCTATATGATACAGAACCCCCCCTTAGCGTACTCTGAACTAATTTTGAAAGACCTTATATAATTTTCAAGTTTATCTACATAGGTGTGAACGCTGAGCGAAGCTCGCGAGCTCCGGCCGACTATTCCTGGACAACCTTCCCGTCTTTTTAGGTTCAACTTTTTGATAATTATGTTGCTAACAACACTGAGCAGCTCATGGCGATGTGTGAGACGCGTAAAGTCACTTCTGGGCGTGTTTTCTGATTGGGCGCGCGAGTGGGCGCGCGTTACAATATGTCAACTTTACGTAATTTTGAATATTCCTAATAAATAAAGCGAAGTTTCTACGGGCAACCGGCGACCGACCATGTAACATACGTCAATGTATGAATATCCTTATAACTCGAGAACCACTTTATCGATTTACTTACGGTTTTCACTGTCACGATGGTTTTAGGCTATAAATCATACATAACGCTACGTCATCGGCGGCCTGAGCTGTGAGCGAAAAGTCACGCGAAGATAAGCCATGAAAAAGCTAGTACGAACTAAAAGTGATTATTTAACAAAGTTACAACGCATTCACTGATGTCTATAAACAATTTCTCCACTAGTGTTCTTAATTTCGCATTGATCCCCGATGCATTCCTGATTACATCCGCGACCGTTACCCACTGCATCTCACCTCACCTCCTCCGCGCCGTCAGCTCTGCGCCGGAGCCGGACCCACGGTGTTACGTCACATGAAACAAATTGCGATGGAATGGAATCCCGGATGCGTTCGTTTTGTAATATTGTGAGCCGAAAACGGCTCGACCTATGCTGTGCGGTAACAACCGCGACCGCTACGGATTATCGTGTTGCCCAATGTGCCATCCGACCTCGCCATCCGCACTCCTACGCCGCCATCTTCCTTGCGTACACTCGGCGTTTATTATTCGAAAAGTATGTCTATAGTTATAATGTTGGTTTTATTTTATTTATTTATTATTTATAATGCTTTCATAATAACAAAAATATTAAAATTACCTATTCAATCTCTTTGATTAACAAGGAAACAATTACATACATACATACCACACACGCTGTATCCTTACAATCAGCGTAAGCAGAGTAATCGGTGTTGTTCCGCAAGAACTCTGGAAAATTGCAACACAACATCGACTACCACGTTTAGCAAAGTATTCGGACAAGATAACTATCAAGCAGCAATTAAGGCACAAAAACCCACCTGCTGCACGACTCGGTACTCGGTGGAAGGACCGTGCCAAGGTGAGAAGTGGCAAGCCTGTCGCCCCTGAGCACGGCATCTCGTCCTTTTACGACATGCACGGGGCGAGACACAGTGGGGCTATTCTTTTTAAGCACCGGCCTCACGCAGTACAGGAAACAATTTTATTACTGTTTTACAAATGAAAAAAAAAACAATATAAAAAAAAAATCAACATTATTTATTCATTTAAAAAACATGGAATACGTGGCATTAGCATCCTGCACTAGAATAAATCTGTCTTGCAGGAGGTTTTCTTTAAGAAATTATACATTAGATAATATTATGTGCTCATTTATATCAAGCAATTTACATTTAATTAAAATATATTGCATTAAATTAGGTATAATAAGTGCAAAATATTTCTCACAATTGGGGCTGTTATTGTTGTTGTCGATATTGCAAGCTAAGTGCGGATTTTATTGGTGATCTGCAAGAGGTTTGTAAAAGGTTTGATGCTAATGGCATAGTGCTAATGGCGTGTGAAGGCGCTATGCCGCTTCCAGCATTTACTTCGGTGCGTGTGGCCATGTCCGCAAGGCAATGTGGCCGAGAGTGAATGCGGCGCACGCACATCATGCCGCGATGCCGCAAGTAAGTGTAGATAGGTAAAGTTGCTTTCACGAGTCATGAGCACAGTACCCTTATCACGAGTCACCTACACCGCGTACTACGCTACGCCGCGGCCGCGCCGCGCCGTGTTCTGTATGGAGAAACGGAGCAGCGCCTCTAGTGATAGATTTGCGAACTTGCGGATGTAATCAGGAATGCATCGGGGATCAATGCGAAATTAAGAACACTAGTGGAGAAATTGTTTATAGACATCAGTGAATGCGTTGTAACTTTGTTAAATAATCATCACTTTTAGTTCATACTAGATTTTTCTCACGGTTTAGCTTCGCGTGACTTTTTGCTCACAGCTCAGGCCGCCGATGACGTACACCGCGTACTACGCTACGCCGCCGCGTCGTGTTCTCCGCATCATTTTGTATGGAGAAACGGAGCAGCGCCTCTAGTGATAGATTTGCGAACTTCGTTTCTCCATACAAAATGATGCGGAGAACACGGCGTAGCGTAGAGCGTAGAGGTGTAGGTTAAATCTCGTGATAAGGGTACAGATGGACAGTGGACTAACATTGCACGCAAGTGTATAATAGAGTAGTCGAACGACGCGTGTGCGACCAATAGGCGACGAGCGTCGACTCAAGCTGACTGAAGAACCAATCGCGTGAAGCGTCGTCGGTGCCATCGACGTCACATCTCGTCAAACCGACCAATGAAAAGTGTGCTCATGACATGACTCGTGAAAGCAACTGTACTGCGGTGCCAGAGTACTCAGACGACCTTGACAATGCCGCTTGCTGCCGCCTCCGCCGACGCTGCCGCATCCGCCAACGCTGCCGTAACCAACTCAGCCGGAGATGACTCTGTGAGAGAGAGCAAATATTATTGATCTTTCATAATAAAAAGAAGGATTTTAAGGTGTTAAGCGGATGTTTCAATTGTTAATTGTTTTATGTAAACCAATCTGAGTGGCTGTGCCGAGAGACCAATGGTGCAGTAGACAGAGCCAAAATCACCTCTCCTCTTGCTTTCCTCGCGAAACCACGCTCAGTTAGGCGTCATACACGAGTCGTTCCGCGCACAAAGTCTCCGCTCATTTCCTCCGTCAAAAACAGCTTTGGTGGTTTAAAAAAAAAATAACCAGGGTTAATATAAAGAAGATGCGTCGCTCGCTACGCGACGCATCTTCTAAATTAACCCTAACCTAATGTTGAGGCGGTTCTATTTCCGAAAATGTGACGGAGGGAATGAGCAAATCCCATAGATAGACTTTGTACACGGAACGGCTCGTGGCGTCATACCAACAGATTTGGGGACTGTTGCTAGGCTGTCTTAGCCTTATAAAGCCGCGTCTCCAGCGAATATATTTTTGGAAACATTACACAGAAACATCGAAACATTGGGGCGTGGCCATCCACATTTGTATGAAAACCCTTGTTACCTTCACGGTTTAAAATTAAATAAAAGATTCCCAGAATGTAAAAAAAATTATTTAACCAAAGATAATTAATTTTATTTTAATTAAAGCAAGAAGGTCGAGGTTCGGTGGTAGCTCCGAGCGGTCTTATAAGATACCTAAATACCTAAGAAGTTTCCATTAACTAAACAAAACAGAATAAACCTAACTAATCAGGCATTATAACCAAGAATAAACCTAACTAATCAGGCATTATAACCAGGTAACAAGAAGAACAAGAGAGACAAGAGAACTAGTTACAGAACTTCATAAAATATAACCAGTTAAAAAGATAACCAGGTAACCGGTATCGGATAACCGAATCAGGGTCGCACCCTAGGCTCACCCCACGACGATAACTCGTAACAACGCGTAATGTCCTAGCATGTAAAAATGCAACATATGTCACTCAGCTGTGAGCCTCAAGACAGTCTTGGTCGAGGCTCCGCACACGTGGGACGCGACTTCACCAGATCATACAGACGCCTCCCCGGAACGGCTCGAGTGACACTGGTTTACGCTGTGCACTGGTGTCTAGATGAAGGCAGACTTTACAGGAATCGGCACACAGCCTCCTGACCGCGAACATTGCTAGTTCGCCTCGGTACACGGTTGAGATGCCGCTTGACCTTATCTCACTAGATTATCCATCCTAGATGCGATTATATTTACAATTTCTCTACGGAAGCTTTTTATAGTCCGTCTTAGTTTGCCAAGTCCGTGATACGCGTCGTCCGCTTTGCGCATGTCAAATTTTACAATCTCCAGACACAATCTTATTTTAAATAATTTACAGCAACAGACGAAAGTCATTGTACGGCGGATTTTCCCCCGTAACACCATAGAGAAATAATGTTTTTTCTTTCATGTTTTTTGTGTATTGTTTCGAAAAAACATGGGCGGGAGACGCAGCTTAATACGATTAGAGTGAAGAATCCGGGAAACACACTAGTCGGAAGATAGTTCCACACCCTAGCGTTGAACAAAGAAACTATTTTGAGAACCGATGGGTTCAGATTAGCAGCCGCGAATACGAATAACTTCACTCCCTAAAAAGTGTAAGTAGTGTAATTGGAGCTTGTTCCTGGGACGGTGATTTAAAATGGTATTACATACATTCCACACGCTGTATCCCAACAATCTGCAATGTATCTGGTAAATTACAGCACAACACCGACCACAACGCTTAGCAAAAAGTTAGGACAAGACAATAATTAAGCAGCAAGAAGGCACGAGGACAGTTACCTACAAATTGCATGACTGTGGAATGACCGTTCCAAGATGAGGGATGATGAACCTGTCGCCTTTTGGCATGGGATCTTTCTGAAACATGGTTCCAGGAACTATAATACCAACTCTGTAGAGACGTCGGCTCCCTAAGTGTGTTCTATCGTCTATTTCACGGGGAGTGTTCGGAGAAGCTGTTTAATGCGATTCAGCCGTCCCCATTCCACCTTTTTTTATGTAAACCAGCATGGGTGGCTGTGCCGAGAGACCAAATGCGTACTGGGCAGGGGATGCACCCCTATTCAATCGACCTACCACGGCACAAACTATTTACATAGGTAGCCGTTTCGACCGACGACGTTTTATTCAGTGCGGTGGTGGTACCAAACCGGGCGGGTTGAACCCTACCACCTAGTAAGTCAAAAAGGGAAGGGACCTACAGTTTTACGTGGAATCCGAACCACGATCAGCCTTCAACGGTCGAGCGGTCACCCATCCAAAAACTGACCGGCCCAGCGTTGCTTAACCATCAATAGCGACAGTCGACTGTCTGCACCACTGAACTATCGAGGCTGACAACATGTAGCGTTATCTATAAAAAAAAAAACATACAAACACCTGTAATGTGAATGGCGTAGGCTGGCAGGGCAGGATATTGTATGCGCCAACTGTAGTTCATATTACCAAATTCTGCAGGTCTATTCTTGTAAATTCTGACAGCGGAATCAGCGCTGTTGTGGCGCTGAGAGCCACTTTGGTAAGTGGCTCTCAGCGCCGCAACAGCGCTGATTCCGCTGTCAGAATTTACAAGAATAGACCTGCAGCAAGCACTTAAAGATGTTGTCCTGCGCTCTGAGAAGGAAAAAGTGCATAAAGGAAATAAAAGTGTCAGGGAGAATGAGAGGAGGTCGCTCGGTCGTCGTCGAGTCGTCGTGAACGTTGACTGTCGCGAATAAAATTTTCTCACGATTCAATGAGCTGAATTAAAATGAATGAGGGTATAGTCTTGCAAGTTACGCTTTGACAGGATTCTTCATTTTGACAAATGCACCGGAATGCCAGAGCAGCCGTCCTTGTTATTCAGATCAACAGGACCGATCTTTCCTCTTTTTTTTTTCATTTGTAGTCGTACTACTTACGTACGTACTTTTTTTCATTTGTACCGTGTGGGGTCGGTACTTAAAAAGAATAGCCCCACTGCATCTCTCCCCGTCGCATGTCGTAAAAGTCGACTAAGGGATAAGAAAATTCGTCAGCCTCGGTAGCTCAGTGGCGCGGTTGGTTAGTCAACTGTTATTAAGCAACGCTGAGCGCGGTCAGTGATTGGATGGGTGACCGCTCGACCGTTGGAGGCTGACCGTGGTTCGGATTCCACGTTAAACTGTAGGTCCCTTCCCTTCTTACCTTACTAGGTGGTAGGGTTCATCCCGGCCGGGTTGGTACCACCGCACTGAACGAAACGTCGGTCGAAACGGCTATGTAAATAGTCCGTGTTTTCCGTCCAGTTTAGTGTAGCCGACATGAAATGAAGGGAAGCACTGACATGGCACCTAGTTCACCCTGTGTTATGGGCTGACATCACGGATGTTGTAGGTGATGTAGCCACCCGTGTCAGGTTCCATAAAAATAAAAAAAAAGTCGGTACTGAGGACAGCGAAAGAACCAATTTATTGCCTAAAGGCCTTAATAAAAACCGGCCAAGAGCGAGTCGAACTCGCGCACCGAGGGTTCTGTATCGCCATGTCATGGTCAGCGCCACTCACGCCACGGGAACCCCCGTGAATTTTTGAATTTTTCTTTTTTTTATTATTTGTTATATCGGCCATAAAAAACACATATTCTGTGAAAATTTCAACGGGCCCTCGGACGGACTGACAGACAGACAGACAGACAGACGGCGTAGGCTTAGTAATAGGGTCCCGTGCCGGATACGGAACCCTAAAAATGTACCGTGCTGGGCGGGTACTTACAAAGAATAGCCCCACTACATCTCTCCCCGTGCATGTCGTAAAAGACGACTAAGGGATAAGGACAAGGAGCCGTGCTAAAGGGCGACAGGATATCCACCTCTCACCTTGGCGCGGTCGTTCCACCGACACATGCAGCAGGTGGGTCTTCGTGCCTTACTTGCTGCTTGATAGTTCGTCCTAAACATTGCTAAACTAATCGGTGATGGATGTGCTATAATTTACAAGAGTACTGGCAGCACAACACCTATTACTCTGCTTACATCGATTGTCAGGATAAAGCGTGTGGTATATGTATGTATGTAATCTTAAAAAAAAATAGAGGCGAAGGTATCAAAATCGCACGAAAGTGTCAATTGTGGCGAGTGGCTGGCCGAGTGGTCTGGGCGTCGGCTTCTCTCGCGAGAGGTCCGTGATTCGAATCCAGCCGGCGCGCGTGTACCAATCAGGGATGTTGCGGATATTCGCATCCGCATCCGTAAATGCGGAGCATCCGCATTGATTTTGACATCCGCATCTGCATTCGCATCCGCATTAAATCGATGCGGAACTCATGCGGATGCGGATGTACTGCAGGTTGAGACTTGAATGAAATTGGGCGGAGTCCGCGAGTGGCGCGCGCTGCAATTGACCAATAGGAAGGGAATATGCTGTGCGACGGTGCAGTGCAGTGCTGACGACTTTGTTTTCCATTATTATTGCGTCATTTCATTCCGTCACGTTTCGTGTATGCATGCGTGTCTAAACACGCGCGACGACGCGTCTTCTAAGTTGAATTTCCGACTCGAGTATTCCACTTCCACTGTATATAGTGCGGCGAAGTATAGTGTCGCAGAAGTGAATGTCTGAAAAGGCAGCCAAGTTACTTTTCATTAAATACAATAGCCCAATCTTGAAATTTTCTTACTAAAAATTGATTGATCAATGAAAGATAGCATAATCTCTTTTATTCAAGGACTTCAACTAACCGGCTCTTCAAGCAATCTTGTTAACCTCCGCATCCGCATCCGCATCCGCGGATGTGAGCGTCCAAAAATCCGCATCTGCATCCGTATCCGCGGATGTCAAATAAATCGCATCCGCAACATCCCTGGTACCAATGAGTTTTTTCTGATATGAAAAAAAAAATTACATGCCTACCTTGCATGCATACCTATGCATACCTTCACCCCCTGATCCAAGGTTCGGTTTCTATGTAAAAATTTTAGTCCAACGGCTTGACTGGAGGAAATTGCCTAAGGCAAGAAGTCCGCCCTTGCCACGCATTAAGTGGCATAAAGTGTATTATTATTTTAAAATTAATATGGAAAGAAACACTGATATTTTATGTCTGGAAAGAAAGAACTATTATATCATCTGCCACATATTCAATTAGATACAATATGAAAGTCATATTTATTTAAGTCATATAATACTTATTATAAATCTACGTCGTAATTATCTGCGTTTACATTGTTAATTGCTAGGGTCAGTTTAAACCTAAACGAGTAACCAAAATAGCAAATCCAACCAGTCAGGTCGAGTTCTCGCCGCAATTTACCGCAATAGGGTTGCCACTTTATTATTATTTTTTTATGTAATCCGGTATGGGTGGCTGAGTCAGAGGGGCCAAAGCACATGCTCTGACTAGCCAATATCACCTCCGAGAAGGTAGGTGCCATACCGGAGACTTCCCTGGATTGTTGGCTATACTGGACTAAAAAAGAACACAAACGAGGTTGCTATGCGGCCATCTTACATCCATTACGGTGGCATCAACCCAGTCGGCTACAATTTGAGCCTACCACCTAGTAAGGGGCAAGGGAACTATTATTATCACTGTTATCACTTTTAGTCCGAGACATAGACTTCGTTCTATGTTTTTAAAACGAGAATATAAATTAATCGTCAGTTCATGTTAAAATTGCTATGTAAGTAGTTGCTATATGCTTACGAAAGAGTTTTATGAAAAAACCTGCTAAGTGTGAATCGGACTCCCACCCCACCACGTAATTGGCCAGATTTGATTATTTGTTCATTTACTTTAGAGTTTGCACTATAAAATCACACAAAGACATCGATGCACAAAGTACGATGCATGTCTGTATTGCCGTTTATACGATAGAACAAAAAAAAAAACGTTTCGTGTATGGCGTTCGTTATGTGTATGTAACCCCACTTAATTATTATTATTTTTTTTTATTTAATTTTTACTTATATAATTATTTGTTAGGGTATCCACAATAATAAAATAACACATATTCTGTGAAAAAGATAAAGTCCTCTAGAGATAGGACGGACAGACAGATGGACGGACGGACACACAGACGACGGCGGCGCGACGGCGGCGGGTGTAGGCTTAGTAATTAGGTTCCCGTACTGGTACGAAAACCTAAAAAGTAAATGGTGTTTTTTAGGATCCCGTCGCAAAATGCGAAAAAGGGACCCTTATGGGATCGCTCTGGTGTCTGTATGTCTGTCTGTTAGTCACACGCAGATATATCCGGATCTACTGAACCGATTTCGATGAAACTAACGCTGTATAATTTTTGCCGCTAGATATTTTATATATAAATTTGTCAAATAGTCTTGTGAAAAGTATAGGGTGTACCCCAAAATGTGAACGAAAAATAAATTTTGTTTTTTTATTTATCGAAACCGACACGGTTGGCTACTGCACCTACAACATTCGCGATGTCAGCCCATAACACCGCGTGAACTTGGTGCCACGTCAGTGCTTCTGTACTTTCATGTTATTTTACTTCATCAAGTCCAGTGTAAAGATGGGAACTGGCAACCCTGCCGCGATGTACGTGTAGCGTGTGCTGGTTGTGTGATGCAGAGTAAAGTGTTTCGAGGATGAAATATAGGCAGATCCAATCAGCAGTGTTTGCTCTGTGCTAACCGCTACGGCCGCACCGCCACAGTGCAGTGGCCACTATTATAATTGGGCCGCAGGCAACTAAAATCCCTATAGCTAGAGTTTTTGTAGGGTTACTATTAATTTTGTGCGAAACTAGCATTTGCCCGCGGCTTCGCTCGCATTAACGAGGTTGAAAAATATTGTAGTAAGTAGCAGATGTTTACCTTAGATTAGATGAAATAAGATAACTTTCGATACAGCATAGATAGATCAAACAGTTTTAATATTAGTTGGCTTAGTAATAATCGAGAATAGAAGTTAGTAAGTAATTAGATCCGTATAGATACCTATACGGGAGAGGCCTATGTCCAGCAGTGGACCGATACAGGCTGATGATGATGATAGATACGGAACCCTAATAAAAACTGACCAATTACGCGGTGGTACGGAAACTTCGGTGCTCGAGTCCGACTCGCTCTTAGCCGATTATAGGGTTCCGTATCCGGTACGGGCCCTATTACTAAGCCTAAGTCTAAGTCTGTCTGTCTGTCCGTCCGTCCGTCTGTCTGTCCGAGGGCTGTATCTCTTGAACCCTAATAGGTAGCCCGTTGAAATTTTCACAGAATATGTGTTATTTATTATGGCCGATATAACAACAAATAATAAAAATAAGAATAAGTAAAAAATTCACGGGGGTTCCCATCGAAGAAACCAAAAAAGTGTATGCGCGCGCGCCATCTACCGAATAGAGCGTGAAGCATTTTAACTAATCATGATGAAGCATTTCATAAACACACCATAGATGGCGTGAGTGGCGCTAACCATGACATGACGATAAGGAACCTTCGGTGAGCGAGTTCGACTCGCACTTGGCCGGTTTTTTCTTAGTAAGTCTCCATGGTACGGTAGACAGAGAAAAGGCAGCACACCTGTTGGGTGGTGCAACCACCGCACCGTCAGTATTTAATTTTCTAGCATAAGTTATCACTTGTCACCGGAAAGCGTGTCCCGACGACGCGACGAGACGCGAGAAAGTGGGCAACGGGCCGGATTATGCAAAAAACCGGCCAAAAGTGGGTCACGCATCACGTCTGATTTATCCATGACCACGCACGACCCCCTTCCCGCGTTTCCTGCCGAACCGCCACGCCGCCGCCGCCGCCGCGCCGCCGCCGCGTCTCATGCGCCGCTCCCACACCCCTCCGTCGTGCGTGACGACTGCCTTACTCCGATGCCAGCTTATCAAAGTTGGCTGTTTATGATGATTACAGAAATCATGTTTTTAGCATAGAGGTGGAGAATTCTGCCCCTCCAAGGTTTTTAGTCATTGGCGTTTTTAGACGACTGTTGTGTGACAGTTTTTGTCATTTTTAGGATTTCCGTACGGAAGCCTACAACTCGTCTGTCTGCCTGCCTGTCCGTCCGTCTGATGACTGTATCTTTGGAACCGTAATAGCCAGCCGGTTGAAATATTCACAGAATATGTGTTATTTTGGCGGATATAACAACAACTAATACAAAATTGAAAAAATGAAAAATTGAAAAAGCACATTTTTTGTATGGGGATCCCCCTTACATTTTTACTTTTCGTTTTTTTATATATTTATTATTTGTTATATATACATGTTTTGTGAAAATTTCAACAGGCTACCTCTATATTTTTCAAAAGATACAAACCCTTTAAAGGTAGGACAGACAGACAGACGGACGGACGGCATAGGCTTAGTACAGATACGGAAACCTAAAACGAATCGGTTCAATGTCCCAAGACACTCTTGTCGATTCCTCTACTTCCACTACCGCCCCGGCTGAGCAGAATCGAATGTGAGAAATCAAATTGAATCTACACGAATGATTAAAATAAAACATTGGGTAAAATTTACTTTTTCAAATAACAGACCTACGAACCAATGTTCATTAAAAGGACTCCAGAAGTTTATGAAGCCTAACATTTTAGTAATGCCGGCGCGCGTGTTCCGAATCCAGGCGCTAACAATATGCTGACCTAAAAACCAACTAACTTCTAATTACGCACGAGGTTACTACAGAACCTAGTAACTAACTAACGAGGTAGTCCCATAGGAGGTGCCTTCTCTCTACGAGGCATAGAAGTAGTAATATCTAGAAGCAGCTAACGGTTAAATTAATTCACGACTGACTGCCTGTGTCCATTGTGTCCAGGAAAGCAAAGAGCCACATAACGCTTCCAAGACACAAGTTTTCGCGTTCAGTGCGAAGAGAGCGGCGTTCACACTAGCTGCTTCCTTCCAAGGGACGTCGCATCACTTAAATTAAGCGATCACCTCGGGGTCCTCGGAGTCGAACTGTCACACGACCTAAACTTTCGTCGCCATATCGAGGATAACGCCAAGCAGGCTTAAAGCTGGACGTACCTACTCAATAAGGTGCGACGGTACTTCACGCCAGCCGGACCAAAAACAGTTTTTTATAAATCGCAGTCAGGTCCTGCTTGGAGTACTGCTCGCACCTGTGAGATGGCTCTGCCAAATACCAGCTTGCGTCTGTGGACTCGATCCAGCGTCGAGCAGTGTGACTGGTGAGTGACTCGGAAGTGTCACGAGATCTAGAACCACTGCAACTCCGTAGGGATATATGTCGGCTCCTTCGACCGACCGCATCACTGAGCCACAGATTACTTAATAGTTACTTCGTAACAGATAAATCACTCCATAGAAAATGTTCCTACCTTCGGGCTTTAATAGCCTACTCTTTCACAACGCTAATCGCTGCCTGCGAAAATGTACCTTTACGATCGAGTGTAAAGTGGTTATTGCTTTGCAGCTGCGCGCACTTGCGTGGGCGAGCGTCTATGTATACTTCGCGCGACAGACGAATTTTTACTGAAAAAGACCGCCGGCGCGGCGGCCCGTCGGGCGGTAGGTAGTTAGCGCGCGCAAGTACATAGAGTGCGTGAGGCCTGACTGAGCTACCGAGTCTGGCACTTTATATGATTTTAGGTAAAAATACCTAACTTCTGTTATGAATATTTTTTGGATTCTTATAAAATAGGTTTAATTCATGATACTTCATCGTACTGTGAAGTCAAATTTGACTGAGGAATTTATGCGGGCTCCACCCTCTTGATTGACTACACTACTAGTTCGCTCTTTCTGGATTTCTGATTCTGCGTAAGGAGGTACCGCGGAGCAGGTAGTGTCTCGCTCACTCAAGAAGTGGAGTTAGCAGGTAGGCAAACTCAAAGTAAAAGAGCTAATTAATTTAATTTACTTCTCCTGCGAGTGTTCGTCGGATCCACCTGGACAAGCCCTCGCTCGGGCGCACTCGTTGCCACCTTTTAGGATTCCATGTTTTATTGCAAACAACTTTGTTGCTGGGTGCCGCGAGAAACAATCTCGTAATTGAAGCTCGTTGTTTTGTTCAGTGCTAGGAAATATGTTTTTAAGAGGATTCTATCCGCTCTGCGTAACTTTTTAATTCTAAGAGAAAAGAGGTATTTGAAAAATATATATTATGCCAATATTCATTCAAAGGCAGGGCCTGTGCTTAGGACTTTTTGTGTATCTCAATATTTTACATATAATAATTTTTTTTAAGTGCGTGAGCACTCACTGGAATATTTTTTAAAGCCAAACTACGCAATTATTAAGTGTATGGGAAATATTAAAATACCTATATATGTACATAACGCACGCTGTATTCCGACAACCGGGGTAAGCAGGGTAATCGGTGTTCTGCTGCAAGAACTCAGGTAAATTACAGCACAACACCGACCACCACGTTCAGCAAAGTATTAGGACAAGATTCCTATCAAGCAGCAAGTAAGCACGAAACCCCATCTGCTTGCTGCATGACTCGGTGGAAGTATCGTACCAAGGTGAGAGGTGGCTAGCCTATCGCCCTTTAGCACGACATCTCGTCCTTTTCCCTTAGTCGGCTTTTACGACAGGCACGGGGAGAGATGCAGTGGGGCTATAAGTACCGGCCCCACACTGTACAGTACCGGCCCCACATGGTAATTTCAGCTGTTTTAACCCCCGACGCAAAAAGAGGGGTTTTAAAGTGTGTGCGTGAGTATATGTGTGTATGTGTGTATAGTTGTGTCTGCAGTGGCATCGTAGCTCCCAAATGGATAGACCGAGTTGGATGCGGGTTTTTTTAAAAAGCTTGAAATAAAAGTTAAATTATTTTAATTTATTTATTTATTTATTTATTGTTGGCACAAACAACAGAAATATGTCACAACATGTTAAAATAAAGATTACTATAATTTACAGACATGCTTCCTAAATGTTTGTACACTTCGTGGTTAATTTAGAGCAGTAACAAAATAAAATAAAACAGAACAATAATCAGAACAAAAAAGATTATATGTAAGAAATAAATTAACTAATAACAATAACTCAACCTTTCGTGAATGATCCCATGCATTACCAAGTTTGTAGACGAACGTAAGAACCATTTTAACACATTTGTTACGGTCGAGTTATTTTGAACATCTCTGTGTGTAATTTGAGTAAGTATATAAAATGTAGATTCGACGACATCGCCTGAAACTTTTCGATTAAACTGCTTAACTCTTTCAACAGCTATAGTAGGACAGAGTTTCAAAAGCATCTCGCCGGAAGATCTCAAGATGTTAATTATTTAAAACAAAATAATGCGCTGGCAATTCAAAGGAAATTTTTCATCATCGAACAAAATAACTTCAACAACAAAGATTTTTTAGTAGCTCGGTAAGTAGCTTTTAAAAGTTTACTTTAATACTTTAAAAAACCAGTTAAGTGCGAACGTTCACACACAGAGGGCTTCTTAGCCATTTCCTACTTGTCCATCGCGTCTGTCAGTCCTTCCTCGCGTCGCCACCGTGCCCCCCGCGCCGCGCGCCCATGAGACGATTCTACGGTCAGTAAGTCAGTACAGTACAGTACGGTCGGTAAGTAAGTCAGTAAATACTAATGAATGGACTAATTAAAATTTATTTTTTTCTAGATTTTTTTTTATTGTTAGCTCGACATATGGCGCCGAGGCACCCATAAGGTGTCTAACGGCGCCCATGGACATTCGGTCGTATTCGGGGGTTGCGAATGCCATGCCGGCCTGACAAGTGCCCATTCACCCCCCTCTTGAAGGACCCGAGACTGTACTTGGGGGGAAATATATGAGCAGGGAGAGCGTTCCAGAGTTTACCGGTTCTGTAAAGGAAAGATGTGCAGAATCGATTGGTACGCATGCGCGGTAAGACCAGCGTATATGGATGCAATCCCTGCCCAGTGCGCGTGGTGCGGAGGTGGAAAGGGGACGGCGGGATCGCGTTAAACAGTTCCTCCGAGCACTCCCCATGGAATAAGCGATAGAACACACTTAGGGAGCCGATATCCCTACGGTGTTGCAGTGGTTCTAGATCACGAGACACTTCGGGGTTGTTTTAGTTGGCTTTATTTATCAAATAAAACACTTACATGTTTCATGCGTGAGATGTGTATTTATATTTTTCAAATCGCTTTTACGAATGCTGTCAAACCGCAGCCATGGCAACCATTACTTTTTTAAATGATATATTTCCACATGCCCCTCTTAAAGGAAACCCCCTGAATACAATAAAAAGTAAATTAACATTATTGTTAAACAAAATAACGAACTAATTATATATAAGCCACAATTTGACTAGTGATAGTTGAGCCTATCAGGAATTCGCCTATCACGCCCTGATCTCCTGACATTGGGTGCGTCTGAAGGATTTGTATTTACATAATCGTTCGAATTCCCATTAACACCTGGTACATGTTCAGTTGTATTTCTAAATTTGTCTGGTACAGGTACATTTTCATTCTTATCATAATTACAATTTCTTTTCTTTATATGGATTACATTTCGTCTAAAATACTTATTTTGTCTTGTTCTTAAGAGGTATGACCTAGGTGTTTGGAGTATTTTAATAATAACAGCTGGCTCCCACAAAGACGTTACAGTGTTTTGTAACCAAACCCTTTCCCCCTCACTGTATTCATGTTCCTTACTCTTTGCTTGTTGATCATAATAATATTTTTGTTTCGACTGATTATTTGTCATTAATTTGTGAACATGACTGTCATTAATCGTGTTATGCTTTAATTCCTCAGACTTAATTGGTAATTTGGTGCGGAGTTTCCTATTCATCAGCAGCTGTGCCGGAGAGTATGGCAATTTCGCTACAGGAGAATTTCTGTAATTTAATAAATACAATTCCATACCCTGATTGCATTCATAACTTTTTTTTAACATATTTTTTGCTATTCCGACATATTTTTCAACAAGGCCATTTGATTGTGAATGATATGGGCTGGAGGTTTGAATTTCGAAATTCCAGTCTTTTGCGAAAGAACCCATTTCAAAACTGTGAAATGGCATGTTGTCTGCAATCGCGATTCTAGGTATGCCATATTTGCTGAAAATATCCTTTAGCTTAGCTATTACTTCAGTACTTGTTTTATTACGTAGACGAGGCATTTCAAACCAGCGTGAATAGTAATCAACGACAATCAGGTAGTCAACTCCTGCATGAGTTCCTATGTCCATACCTATTTTATAGAAGGGTATGTCGGGAATGTCATGACTGATAAGTGAATCTTTTTTGTTTGATCGCGAATATTTAGCACATGTGCAACAACTTGTAATTAAAGAGTATATGTCTGACATGACTCCAGGCCAGTAAAAATTTTCTTTGGCAATCAATTTGCTTTTTTCCAATCCTAAATGGGTTTCGTGTAAGAGATTTAAAATTAGCTTACGCATGCTTACTGGTATAACTAACCGGTTCTCACAATAAATCAATTCTTTTTCTACAGTTATATTCTGTTTAAATTTGAGAAAGTGTGCTAATTCACCTAGGGCCTCTGATTTATTTGGCCATCCATTCCGATAATATTCTAGTACTTTACTTAGACAAGCATCTTCTTTGGTTTCCTTTTGAAACTGTTTACACTTTTCATCGGTAATGCTCAATGAACCGTCTGTAATCGTGTGAACTATATCCCGCATACTATTGTCATCCCTGACATCTGTATGTACAATATTTCTACTGAGTAGGTCGGCAATATACATCTTTGGTCCGGGTAAGTAATGTAAGTTTATGTCATAACAAACTAATTTCATTTTGAGGCGTCGAAGTCTATTATTTTTTACTTTATCAATTGGCTTCTTTATTACAGTTAGCAGTGGTTGGTGATCTGTATAAACTTGTATTCGGTTTCCATAGATTAGGTTATGGAACTTTTCGCAAGCAAATGTGATACTCAATAATTCTTTTTCGATTTGGGCATAATTACATTCGGTCTGCGTTAAAGATCTAGACGCATAACAGACAGGCTTACCCGACTGTAGCATACAACATCCAAGTGCATACTGAGATGCATCACATTGCAATTCTATTTCTTTTTGTTGGTCAAAAAGTGTCAATGTAGCGTTGTCACATATTATCATTTTTATTTTTTCTAGCAAGTCCGTATGTACTTGAGTCCACATCCACTCTACATTGTTTTTTAATAATTCTCTAAAGGGGTAAATCATTTCAGAAAGATTCGGTAAAAATGGCCTTAAAAAATTAATGTATCCTAAAACTTGCTGAAGTTCTTTTTTGTTGTTTGGTGGTTTAAGGTCTTTGATAGCTTGAACGCGGTCCGCATCAGGTTTTACACCTTCCTTACTAAAAATTAGACCGAAGTATTTTACGTGAGTCTCAAAGTATTGAACTTTTTCTGAATTGAATTTTACGTTATATATTCTCGCTCTTTCTAACACCTTGGACACGATTACATGCAATTCTTCTTTGGAATCTGCATGTAATAGTAAATCATCAAAATATACAAAGACACCGGCAATATCACCGAAGTATTTAAAGGTTAGTTTCTGGAAGATTTCTGGCAAAGAACACAGACCAAATGGAGCTCGTAGGTATTTGAAGCACCCAAATGGAGTGCTAAATGTACACAATCGTGTCGACTTAGGGTCCAATTTGATTTGGTGAAACCCATCTTTGAGGTCAAAGACACAAAAATATTTTTTGCCTGCTAGACCTGCAGTGATATCTTCTAAATTTGGAATTGAGTAGTATTCCCTAAGAATGTATTTGTTTAATTCGCACGGGTCTATGCATACCCGAATTGTTTTATTTGGTTTCTCAACCACAACTATGTTGTTTACCCACTCCGATGGTTCCGTCACAGGTTCAATAATTCCCTTTTCCTGAAGTTCTATTAGTTTGCTTTGTAGTCTGTCTTTTAATTTTAAAGGAACTCTTCTCGGCGGACTCGCTTTGGGAATTGCATTGGGTTTTAATTTAATCTCGTACTGGTCCGGAAAACAACCTAAACCTGAAAATATGTCAGAATTTTGACAGATTAATTGATCTTTTGTGGAGTATACGTTTACTTCATCTATGCGTTGAATAAGTTTAAGCTTTATGCATGTGGCCAGTCCCAATATGGGAGTACAATTCAAATCAACGACTAGAAATCTTATGTTGTCCGTACATTGGTTGTTGGCCTCCACTGATAGATCGATGTACCCTATAGGTTCAATTACACTTCCTCCAAAACCCTGAAGGCGACTATCACATTTTTTTACATTAATTGTGTTGTCTTTATTTAAATATTTTTTTGGTAATACATTAACTTCAGCACCACTGTCAATCTTAAAATTTACATAGTCCCCTGCGATTTTAATACGTTTATACCAACATCTTACCTCGTTTACATTTACTGAAGCTATTTTAAAAACGGTCTGGTTGTTGTCGTTATTGTTGAAAAAATCTGCATCGCTTCGACTTGCCAGGTCCTCTTTCACTTCTTTCACTTTCTTGAATCGACAGACGCTTGAGAAGTGATTTTTCTTTTTGCACACGAAGCATTCAGCGCCGTCAGCCGGACACCTGGACCCGTGTCTGTGATTGCCTCCACATCGATAGCATGTTCTGTTCCCAGTGACCTTCTTCTTTGAAGTGACGGCCTCGACATCTTCAGCTTGTGTCAACATTTTCGTATTCTTCTCTGCCAGCGATACTGATCTGCAGTAACTGATTGTTTCTTTCAAATTCAGTTTATCATTACGTAGTAGTTTTTCTTGCAGTGAAATGTTGTGTACGCCGATAGTAATTTGTGACTTAATAAGCCTGTCTTCTAGTAATCCGAAGTTGCAGCATTTTGCTTTCTTTTTTAGATCTGCGTAGAATATTTCAAAAGGTTCGTTGGTGCCCTGTTTCCGTGTGAAGAACTTGAAGAACTCCACCGCCTCATTTCTTTCTGGAAGGCAATGTTGCCTCAAGGTTCCCAAGATGCTGTCTACGGTCTCCTCCTCGTCGGTTTCCTGGTTTTTAATTGACTCGTAGAGTTTTAACGCCTCTGTTCCCAACAAATTCTTTAGGCGTGCTACTTGTACAGGAACAGATTTCTTTGTACTTTCTGTAGCAATAAAGTATATTTTAATGCTGCTTTCAAAATCTTTGTAATTTTCTGCGACGTTACCTTCCAGTAGCAAACACGCCGGCTTGTGAAACAACTCCATGCTTTAGTAAATTGTAGTTCCGACCTTGTTGATGTTTAACGTGTCTGATGACGACGTGATGATGTTGTGATGATGAGCCAACGACTCTCAGGGCGGCTGCGCCATGTTTTAGTTGGCTTTATTTATCAAATAAAACACTTACATGTTTCATGCGTGAGATGTGTATTTATATTTTTCAAATCGCTTTTACGAATGCTGTCAAACCGCAGCCATGGCAACCATTACTTTTTTAAATGATATATTTCCACAGGGGTCACCCACCAGTCGCACGGCTCGACGCTGGGTCGAGTCCAGAGGCGCAAGCTGGTATTTGGCAGAGCCATCCCACAGGTGCGAGCAGTACTCCAAGCAAGACCTGATCTGCGATTTATACATGAGCAGCTTTTGGTGCGCCGTGAAGGACCGTCAATTACGTACGACCATTTATTGGGCAATTTATTTTGGAATTATCGCCTCGGTTACAATACAACCTATAACTTTTTATTTATTTATTAAATTGGGATTAGTACAGATACAGGAATAGAGTTCAGCCTAAATTAGTATACTATATGATTGCTGACCTGCCTCCGTCGTTAAATCCTCCAAAACATAATTAGTGAATATAATGACTAAACTATATGAAGAGAAAAGTTGTAGATAAATAGAGTTATATACCTAGTGGTTAAATGAATAATAAATATAATATAATAAATCGAACAGTAATGAGTGGAATATTAATTAATTTTATAAGATGAACAATATGTATTTCTAACAATAGTAATAATCTGCTGCGCCGCACGATGGTAACCTCGTCAATAAGGAAGCAGAGAAGATGTTAAAATATCTGGATCTGCAGCACGAGGTTACCAAAATGTGGCCCGTCGAATCGACGATCGTTGTGCTCATAGCCGTTTCGGCCCATGGGCTGATAGCGAAGAGCCTCGACGACCACCTTAAGAAGCTCTCGCTGAGTGGTTGGGTCAAGGGCCAGATCCAGAAGGCAGCCCTGCTCGATACTGCACGCATCGTCCGGAGGTTTCTCTCTTTGGGACCCGACCATCGGTAGCCTGGCCCAGGCTGCCTGGGTCCGCCCCGCCGTCGCCGCGCTGGTGGTGGAAACTCAATTTGTTTTATATACCAATTTTAGATTTTAATGTTTAGTTTATAAAAAAAAATGTAAAATTGATATGAAAAGAAAATGTGTTAATAAAGAAATTAAAAGTAATAATCTTAGACTATTTATTTTAAAACCTTTTCAACGATGTTTCAGGTCGTGTGGTATACACGACCTATAAGAACAATATTTTTATTCACAACTTAATTTTTTGCGGCTCTTATTAATTATAGTTGAGGACGCCTGACTTTGCTTACGCTTTTGATTTTGTTGCCTACCAATACACACTTCAAGTTTCATAAAGATCGCTCAAGTTTAGGTGCTGACAGACCGGGCTGTGACAGACAGTCGGACACCTGATCGACTCCATAAGGGTTCCTGCCAGCGTCTTCGTCGCTGCGGTTACTGGAAAAACTAACAAGTGTTCATCCCTTAATTTGCCACCCTTAGGGGCGGTATTATTTCAAACAATTTATGAAAGGACCACCCCTGAGATATACCCTACTCATGAAAAAAAGAATCATTATTAAAATCGGTTCAGAATTGGCGGAGAAAGCAGGCATACACACAAAAAAACATACAGACGAATTTTATTGAGAACCTCCTTCTTTTTGGAAGTCGGTTGAAAAATATACCGTTATCTAAGTATTTTCCAGGGAAAATGTTATATCGACGAGACGTCAATGCCTGCCTAGTACCTACACTACATAAAGTATTGTGTAGTAGTCGTCGGTATGACGAGATGGCACCGCGCGAACGCAGGAAGAGCCGGATACACGGAGGCGGAAGGAAGTTACAGACGGCTCTATAGATATGTATAGACATAGGTGGAACCTTTTCACAGTCACTTGCTCGCAACTGTACGAGAGGTGAGATAGTATGATGGAGAAGATAGTTAGAGAGGAGTTGCTGCTTCCTCTAATTTCTAGTAAAACACTTGTCGCCAGTTAGTGTAGTAAATGAGTGCTCAAATAAGGGGTCTAGCCGAAAGCTCGAAAGCAGAAAGTTTGACTTCGGAACTTTGTTCTGACTAGTTAGGAGGTAAACATACTAAAAGTCCCCACTACTGGGGGGTGCGCCCTAGGGGAGGGAGCACAAAGAAGGTCCCATATTTCGGTTTTTCGCATATATCTCAAAAACGGTGCATCATAGGAAAAACTATTCAATTAGGGAATAAGAGGTGATAAAATTCTCTACAACTTTGATATACACACTTTTTACCAATTCTCAATCGTTGTCGAGATATAAGGTCCGAAAAGAGGCCGATTTTATTTGCAAATAAAAGCAAAAATCTGTTTTTGTCATACATTGCTTTAATTTGCAAATAAAATCGGCCTTTTTTCGGACCTTATATCTCGACAACGATTGAGAATTGGTAAAAAGTGTATATATCAAAGTTGTAGATAATTTTATCACCTCTTATTCCGTAATTGAACAGTTTTTCCTATGATGCACCGTTTTTGAGATATAAGCGAAAAACTGAAAAATGGGACCTTCTTTGTGCTCCCCCCCCCTAGGGCGCACCCCCCAGTGGTGGGGACTTTTAGTATATTTACCTCCTAACTAGTCAAAACAAAGTTCCGAAGTCAAATTGTCTGCTTTCGAGCTTTCCGGCTAGAATCATTCGTTTCCTGGCCTAAGTGCGGGGAGTATCGCGGAGAGCACTGATTCCATAATCACGTACAGTACCCGGCAGTAGGTAATGAATAGCAGATAATCCGGTTGCATAGCGTCGTCTCTGTCGCAGTAACTCGCACGTCTCTTTGCGACAGGGACGACGCTCTACAGCCGCATGCTCTCTTTCTAAAGTGCGATGTTCATCACCTACTGTCGCATACTGTACCATTTAACTGCACCTGCGCTGGGCGCGAAAGGCGCCGTGTCGCTACACGGCAAAAGAAAAATGGCCATGTCACTACACGGCAAAAAAAAGTGGCCGGGTCTCTACACGGCAAAAAAAGTGGCCGTGTAGTGAAAGCGCAAAAAAGTGGCCGGGAATCTACACGGCAAAAAAGTGACCGTGTAGTGACACGGCAAAAATAGGGGCCGTGTCACTACATGGCAAAAAGAAAGTGGCCATATCACTACACGACAAAAAAAAGTGGCCGGGTCTCTACACGGCAAAAAAAAGTGACCGTGTAGTGACACCGCAAAAAAAGGGGCCGTGTCACTCACTACACGGCCATTTCCATGAGTTTTTTTTAAATAATATGGTATGGGTGGCTGAGCCAGAGGGGCCAAAGCACATGCTCCGATTAGCCAATATCACCTCCGAGAAGGTATGTGCCATATCGGAGACTTCTCTTTGGATGGCTGGCTATACTGCACTCGAGGAGAACACAGCCGAGGCTGCTATGCGGTCATCTTACAATATCCAGTACGGTGGTACAACCCAGTCAACTAGGAGCAAGGGAAGGGACCTACAGTTTTACGCCGGTTCCGAATGGTGAAGTAGCCAGGTAGTTAGTACCTATGCCCGTAAATTTTTCCGTCAGAAAAAACTAATTGGTACACACCGACCGAATGCTAACCTCGGACCTCTCGCAAGAGAAGCCAACGCCCAGACCACTCGGTCACCATCTGCTTAAAATACGATCTATCTTCATTCTAAGATAAGCTGACTATTCTCTGTTCCTATTTTTTTAATTAATTGATTGATTAATTTGAGTTCCACGTTCAAGCACAAACTGCGCCCTTAGCCTAATTGATCGATTTCTTACAGCTTTCTTTGTAGAGCACTGTTAGTGCGAGAGGGTGAACGCACCGGATACCGACACGACCGGGTATACTAGACTTTCTGAATTAGATACCACGTAGTGTTAAAAATAAACGACGACGAAGTAAACTCAGCTATTGCTCTCATGAATGTGGACCTCAATGCGGTATATGAATGGGCTGCAAGATGTGGTCTGCTAATTAACCCATCGAAGTCGCAGGCCATCATAATCGGTTCCACAAAACAATTGGGCAAGCTGAATAGGGATACCCTTCCAGCTGTTACCCTTAATGGAATAGTTATTCCTTATACCAGGCAAGTAAAAAATCTCGGCCTTATATTAGACGAAACACTATCATGGAACGTTCAAGTTCGAGAGGTTAGCCGCAAGGTCTATGGCAGTATGCACTCTCTTCAACGGCTGAAAAACTTCATACCTGTGGGCACCAAGACTACGCTTATCCAATCTCTTATTCTTCCCATTCTCGATTATGCCGATGTCTGTTATCTCGACTTAAATGCCGATCTTCTCAACAAACTTGACCGCCTTCTCAACTTGGGTATTCGTTACATTTTCGGTTTACGCAAGTTTGACCATATTTCTGAGTTTCGTGCTCGTCTCCAGTGGCTTGACATTCGGCATCGCAGGAATACTCACATACTCTCTCTTCTCTTCTGCACACTGAATGACCCTGGCGCACCTAAATATTTGAGTGAACGGTTCCAATACCTCAGTTCTCATGGGCTGGGCTTGAGGTCCGCTGACAACCTACTTCTAACCATACCGAGTCACTCTAGTTCGTGCTACGCTGACTCTTTAACCGTTCGTGCAGCCAAGCTGTGGAATCGGCTACCTCTATACATTCGTATTTCTCCTAATATCAAAATTTTTAAAAAGAATATTTACAATTATTACTTGACCTCCTCAGTGTAACATTTTCTGCACATTAGCACTGTTCTCCCAATAGCCAATTATATATGTATGTATGTATGTATTTCTTTACTAATTATTGTATTGTATAAATATATATTTAGGTATTTTAATATATTTCCTTATTTCCTTTTTCCTTATTTCCTTATTTCCTTACCTATAATAAAATCCAACGTCTGCTTTCTGTCTGAGTGTCTGAGTGTCTGTCTGTCCGCTTATAACTCAAGAACCACTGAACCGATTTTAATAAAACAATTCTACGGATAGCTTGATTATTCCCATCAACTACAGGCTACTTACTATCACGCTAAATAGCTTATGAGGTTAGCAGTGAAGTGAAATATGAGAGCGGGCGGAGCCGCGGGCATAGCTTGTGTATATATAATATACAGGAATAAGTACTATGTATACTTATATATTATATATTGTAATCATGTATGTATGTTTATTCATACCTATTTATTTAGTTACTATTCTCTCACATTATCTGTGCGCCTACTTATACACATTTACCACATCCCAAAGGTTTCCTCTAACATAATGCAGATCTGCATTCAGCCGACCTTTTTGTACCTTATTTTATCGAAAAATGGTGTACAATAAAAAATAAATATAAATACATTCACGCGATCGTTTTTAGGGCTCCGGCAGCGGGTCTCCAAGAAATGTGCTAAGAATCGATTAGTGACGCTACTGAATAATAGATGGCGCCACAGGTTTTCATATTTTGCATTGTAGAAAGACAAAAGATAGACGGATATGGTTTTTGGACAGGTATGGTATAGCGGATCTACGGAACCTTCCGTGCGCGAGTAAAACTCGCACTTGACCGATTTTTTTTACAACTTCCGTTCCTATTGCTTTCTTAATTGCTTGGATAATATCCACAATAGCATAATGATCCTTTTGAGGAAACCTTTAAAAATAATTCATCTGATGCCGAAGGTAATAATTGCACCGAGTAGGTACTAATTGCCCTTCCTGAAGGTATTACAATAATTGTCAAAAGAAACGTTTTGCTCGCCTTTTCCTACAAGATAATAATGAAAAGAAAATTCAAATCTACTTGCGCCTGCTCGCTTTGTTTAGTAATAATATGCCAGAAAGGTTAAGGGTTAGTAAATAACAACGAAAAACATTATAGTACATTTGTACATAAAATTTATTTCCTAGTTTTGTAATAATCGCCTATAATAAATACATATATTTTAATCAATTACTAATAATAAATCTGGAAGGGATGGTCATGGAGTAAGTTACTTTGTTTTATGAGATACTATGTCTGTAGACTTTATGTATGATACTAAAACTAAATTTACGATTTTTAGAAATCTTTTTTGTATGTATGTATGTATGTATGTATTACATTACTCTTAAACCGATCATCCGAATTCTATCAAACTTAGTACAAGCACATTTGATTAAACGGGACACAGGATAGGCTAAATAAAATTCTGTTCCGGTTACGCTAAGATCTCTCATAAAAATCGAATTGTTCCGCCCGCCGAAATAGAGGTAAGGTAGCGGGCTTGCTTACTTTCTTCTTTTTAAATGCGAATTTCACGCGAGCGAAGCCGCGGGCAAAGCTAGTAATAAATATAAATTCCTTCTCTTTTTACCTTTGTAGGTGGCAGCGTTTGACCCGCCTGGTTTGGTGCCACCGCACTGAATGAAAGGTCGGTCGAAACGCTTATGTTCATAGTTCGTGTTTTCCACCCAGTTCAGTGTAGCCGGCACAACCAAAGGGAAGTACTGGCATGCCACCTAGTTTACCAAGGTGCTACTGGCTGACATCAAGGATGTTGTAGGTGATGTAGGAAGCCGTTTCAGTTTAAATAAATAAATTGGAACAACTCGAAATTTAACAAAACTGCACTGAAATATTTTCTGAAACAAGATAACAATGAGTGTGTACGGAGTGGGCCAACCCGAATAATGATGAGTTTATTTCCGATCGCTTCCTTCTCAGAGCATTCATATGGAAATGTATATTTCGGTGGTCGCTTCGCCATGAATGAAATTATGTATACTTACTTACTGTTTTGTGACAAGGCATACCGCTTGTTTCCCGTTTTTTTTTTTTTTTTATTGTAACTGACATGGTTGGCTACATCACCTACAACATCCGTGATGTCAGCCCATAACACCGGGTGTACTTGGTGCCACGTCAGTGCTTCCCTTCGGTCGTGCCGGCTACACTGAACTGGACGGAAAACACAAACTATTTACATAGCCGTTTCGACCGACCTTTCATTCAGTGCGGTGGTACCAACCCGGGCGGGTAAACCCTACCACCTAGTAATATAAGAAGGGAGTCATATCCCTTAGTCGCCTTTTACGACATGTTGTGGTAGGTATATGTTTGAAGTGACTTTGGCCACCCACAAGTTCGCAAAGCCACCAGCTTGCAATGAGGCTATTGCAACTTTCCATGACTCTGAAATTTTCGCAAAAACGGAAACGTAAATCTAGTAATTATTTATATAATACCATTAGGGTAGTTTATCTCACAATATATTTTGCACCTAGGTGCTGGACTATCAAACTTTTTAGGGTTCCGTATCCGTCGTACGGGAGTACGGGACCCTATTACTAAGCCTACGCCGTCTGCCTGTCTGTCTCTCTATCGGATAGACTCTATCCGTCTGTCTGTCCGAGGGCTGTATCTCTTGAACCATAATAGGTAGCCCGCTGAAATTTTCACAGAATATGTGTTATTATGGCCGATATAACAACAAATAAATAAAAATAAGAAAAAAACAACAAAATTCACGGGGTCCCCATACAAGAAACTAAAAAGTGTATGCGCGCCATCTACCGAAAATAATATGAAGCATTTTAACTAATACATAGATGGCGTGAGTGGCGCTAACCATGACATGGCGATACGGAACCCTCGATGCGCTAGTTCGACTCGCACTCGGTCGGTTTTTTTAAATGTGCATTTTTTTTTATTTTTAAATAAAAATAAAATAAAAACGTTATTTTCTCAAGACTGCCATAATGAATGTATATTTTTTGTGTGTTTGTATATTTATTATTCTTTGGGAACTAAGGTAAACAATTAGATTCATCAATCACGTATACACTTTTTATATTTAGCAAATATTTCTTACCAAAATAGCAAGAGGCTATCATTTTTAAACATAAGTACACCAAGAACATAAGTACACAATGGAACGTTGGCTACATCACCTACAACATCCGTGATGTCAGCCCATAACACGGGTGAACTAGGTGCCATGTCAGTGCTTCCCTTCATTTCATGTTCGATTATAGGGTAAGTAAGATTACACGCAACGTAACGTTAGTTGTTTGTTGTAATTTGTTATTTCCCCGTTTTTTGTACTATCCCAAATATAAGAAAAAATGAAATTTCCCTTGCCACTTACTAGGTGGTAGGCTCAAATGGTAGCCGACTGTGTTGGTACCACCGCGGTGGTACTGGATGTAAAATGGCCGCATAGCAGCCTCGGTTGTGTTCTCCTCTAGTCCAGTATAGCCAGCAATCCAGGGAAGTCTCGGGTATGGCACCTACCTTCTCGGAGGTGATATTGGCTGGTCGGAGCATGCGCTTTGGCCCCTCCGACACAGCCATCCATACCGGATTACATAAAAAAAAACAAGATTTTATAATAAAACTATATACAAAACTAGGTAATGTAATTTTTATCAACTTGGGTACTGGGAATCATTGTGGCAATACTGGCTTAATACCACATGTATAAAAAAAAAGTTAATTTAAAAAATAAAAAAACCCGACTGCGTAAAAAATTAACTTTAAATAAAAACTGAAAAGAAAAAAAACAAGTCCAGTAGTCTAGAACTCTGTTAAGTAATATTGAATAACTACACCATTGAAATAGTTTCATGATCGATACACACATATAATAAAACAAATAATAAACTCTAATGCGGAACATAGCGACTTTAACAGTCGGGACCCATTATTGGGAAAATGTCAATTGGTCCCGACTGTTAAAGTCGCTATGTTCCGCATTAGAGTTTATTATTTGTTTTATTATATGTGTGTATCGATCATGAAACTATTTCAATGGTGTAGTTATTCAATATTACTTAACAGAGTTCTAGACTACTGGACTTGTTTTTTTTCTTTTCAGTTTTTATTTAAAGTTAATTTTTTACGCAGTCGGGTTTTTTTATTTTTTAAATTAACTTTTTTTATTTTACACTTTTTAGTTAGGATTATAAATTATAAGACCGTAAATATCGTAATCATGTCATTTAATTGAGAAAGTTAATATCGTGGTGATTATTAAGTAGCTTTCGGTGGTCTAAACTACTGATAATTTTATTGATTATTATTAATGATTGTCACGTGGTATCGAGATACGATTTGTTTTCTTTATTTTTGAAAATTACTAAAATCCCAGCCTTGAACCCTTGTAACTTTTTCGTTTATGATTGTATCAGCACGAAATAAAATTTATTGGATTTTATAATGTATCCTTATTCTAGAAAAAATATCATTTGATGAAGTTAATACAATGAATAGAAATGAAATGAAATGAAGTGAAGTGAAATGAAATGAAATGAAATGAAATGAGTTTATTTATCTCATCCAATACCTACACACACAGTAGATACAATAAAAACACAATACGGACAAGACAAATTTGGACCTGACACAGCCTTTGTCCCTCACCACCGAGTCCAGAGGCCAGTGAGAGGGACGCTGATTTTAAGTCAGGCCCAAGTACACAACACAAATAATATTCTAATATACCCTAACACAAACATAACAACCAGAGAAAAAGGAGAAGAAGAAGTCTTAAAGTTACAGTACACAAAACACAATAACAAACACAACAATCCATCCGTCCGTCTGTCGGTCCGCACGTCATAATAATACATTTTGGAGGCATAGGGCCTTGATTTTATAGCAATAACATTTTTAACTGTTGGTCAAATATAAATTTCCTCAATTTACATTTGAATGTATTACAATTAGTAATCTCTCTGAGAGGAGGCCTCAGCCTCAGGAGGTTCCAACACCGAGTTGCCGCATATTTTGAAGGAACCTTCAAATGCGGCGCCTCTGTGCCTAGGAGCTTCCAGCAGTTTACCCACAGATCTCGTGCCAGAGCAGTGCGAATCTCCCAACCAGGTGAGTTTATCGTACAGTGTTTTGGGCTGTTTTTTTTAATCACAGCTTGAACTAGGCACGAGAAGTGTAGGCGCCTGCGGTTGCGCATATTCACCGTCCTCAGTTTATTTAAAATGGGTGTAATGCGAGCACGTCTCTTAGGCCGCTCGCAATACCTTACACACGAGTTCTGGACACGCTGAATATGCTTGGCCGTCCTCTCGAGGATGCAAGGACCGAAAACCACGTCGCAGTAATTAAAGTTGGACAGAACGAGTGATTCAGCCGACTGTCTCCGAACCTCCACACTGACACAGTTCCGAAATTTGTACAGACTTTTAAGTTTGCCATATGACCTGCGAATTAGTTGCTCCACGTGGGCTTAAAATTTCAGCCCGCCGTCAATCAACACGCCGAGATCCCTGGCCGATGTCGCGATGCGTATGGGAACGTTGTTTAACTTGAAACATGGACTGAATTGCATCATTTTACTAATCGCGTGCTTGGTCCCCAGCACAACTATTACGGTTTTATTCGGGTTCAGGCCCAAGCCGCACTGCTCTGCTCTGAATAGGACTTATGACCTCCGAAAGTCCCGAGAACGAGTAAAAATATGACAGAATCTTAGTTTCTTAATTCATTTAAAAAAAGACTGACAGCATTTTCTTTTAAAAAGTTTGCTAGTTTACGCCCTTTCCAACGGTATACCAAATGTCATACAAATAATTCACTATGTGGTCAAAATTAGGGACATAGACCAGAATAGAACGACAACACAGGCACTTTGTAACAGGACCACTTACTTATCGGTGGTCGCTTCCCGTACTGAGTGCGTTTTCCGGAGCATTTTCAAATTTAGAACATGTACCGGTCGCGCGGGCACTTTGTTCAATTCTCCAATATTAATGTTTAGACTCTTGCAAATTATCTCTAATTTTGATCACATAGTGAACGATTTGTATAAAATGTGGTATACCTTTGGAAAGGGCGTAAACTAACAAACTTTTTAAAGAAAACGACGCTCTGAATTGGTGTTGTTTTTTTTTTAATGAATTAAGAAATTAAGATTCTGTCATCTTTTTACTCGTTCTCGGAACTTTGGGAGGTCATAAGTCCTTTTCATGGTAACATGGTTCAACTTCATCAAATAATTTTTTTACTAAAACAAGGATACATAGTAAAATTCAATAAAATTTATTTCGTGCTGATACAAACATGAACAAAAAAGTTACAAGGGTTTAAAGCTGGGATTTTGGTAATTTTCAAAAATAAAGAAAAAAAAAATCGTATCTCGATACCACGTGACACCTGACAAAAGGTATGTTAGGTCAAAACGTTGCAAATGACCCCACTTACCTACAAAAAAAAATTGTCGTCCGATATGCCGAGCATCCTGTATAATAAGAACTTTATCACAGCTCTATTATTATAAGAGTGAGAATGGCTGCTAACAAACTTTAAATCGTTATAGATCCTAAATGGTCATTCGAAATGAAAAATGATAAGAGAAAACTAGAGATAATTTTCAAATACCTATTCAACGATACCCCACTTAACATAGATAGTCAACTTTAATTTTTTTCTTTTTCACAATATGGCACCTAGTTGTCGCCATATTGAATTTTGATTACTGTCATGTCTTCAGTGACACTCGCAAGATTAAGACAAATCGATTGACGTAAGAATCATCAAAATCGGCCCACGCGTTTGGTCTCTAGTGTGCCACAAAGGAACAAACATACATACATACATACATAGGCTGATAAACACATTACCCTCCTTTGCGTCGCGCAGTCGGGTAAAAACTGACCGTTAACTGCATTGCTCGCGACGTCCTGTCTTGACTTTTTAATTAGTCAAAGGTTCTAAATAACAATTCAACAAAGTGTATTTCATGTATCCTCAATTATTACTTTGCCTCGACTGCAAGAGATAACACGAACGTTTGCAACCACCATGTCTTACGACATCTAATAAAAATACTGGGGTGAAAACGTAGAAATAAATCGACAGGAACGGCGGCGGCGTACATTTAATTTGTATCTAGTTTCACACACATTGGTCGGCTTGCACTACATCTGCGGCAGACAGAATACATGTGCGTGACTAAAGAGACAGAGATACTTATGCAGGTTGTACAGAACGTATTTGGTTTATTTAAAGCAAAGCAATTTGCATAAATTTATCGAGATTTTTCGCTTTTTTTATGTAATCCGATATGGGTGGCAGAGTCGGAGGGGCCAAAGCGCATGCTCCTACCAGCCAATATCACCTCCGAGAAGGTAGGTGCCATACCGGAGACTTCCCTGGATTTCTGGCTATACTAGACTAGAGGATAACACAACCGAGGCTGCTATGCGGCCATCTTGCATCCAGTACGGTGGTAACAACACAGCCAGCTACAATTGTTGGTTGTTGGTGTCGGGAACGTAAAAGAATGAAGGCGTCCGAGCGGGTCAACGAACGGCTGCGGTCACCAAAGGAAAAACACTCATCGCTGCTTATACATACATATAATACGCACAAGGAAAATATTACCCGTTACGTACGTACGCGTATTCACGTAAAACACACGGCCGTGTCCACGACACAGGACCCCCGATTTTTTTTCGTCAGAAAAAACTCATTGGTACACGCTGACCGGATATGAACCGCGGACCTCTCGCATGAGAAGCCGATGCTCAAACTACTCTTCCACCCGCCGCTTGCAAAGTATCGCGATGTCAGTGTTTATTGTTTATTTAGCATCTATTGGCAGTATACAGCGCTCAGATTTGTCATATTTACATTGTAACATTCCGCCAGTTCGATTATCACAACGAAGAAGAACTGACAAGAAACTTCACGGGATTTTTTTTCAATAGTCTACTTTACAAAAATGTTTGCCACTGCCTAGACACGCATATGTGCTGATTTATTATGTATGACAGATGCAGCAATTCATGACAAAGTGAAAACATTTTTAATATGAAATTGTATGAAGTTATATACCCACCACACTGCCACATGAAGCAGGCCAGTCTCCACAAACAGCACTCGTTCACGAGCACCACACCTGGGCCAGCCATCACCTCCATCAACCATATTATAGGGTGGGAAACGACCCGGACCGAGTGTCGCTGCGGTTTGAATGTGCACTTTAGCACTGTGGAGTTTTGTGACAGGAGCACACATAAGTAATGTATGTTTAAACATAATAGAATTAATTTGTATACATGAATTAAAAAAAAAACCATTATTACATAAAACCCACTGCTAAAAAATTCTGAAAAAAGGAAAGATCAGTAGAAAATTATGTGGTCGGGCTACCTGTCTTTTCTAATTTCTAAATCTACTGAGCTTTTCTTGTTTCTTAAATTTTTTCAGCAGTTGAGTTTAACAATTTTTTATTCATTTTAGTTCTAAACCTTTAAAGTGTTGAATATTTTTGATCACATTTTCATGCTCTTGGCCATGATAACCCATATGATGTGGTTTGAAGAAAAACTTTTTTCCAAGTTTTATCATGGCGCCTAACGGCCGCTATTTTGAATTCACGAACCCTATGATACTCGCGTGAGTGAGAGGAATCCAACGACACCTCATATGTCCATCAAGCTGTTTAGGCTAGAGAACGTGACATAAAATAATATATTATAAGAGGAAAATCCCATTAAATTTTTTGCTCGAAATTAGCTCTGGAATCAATGTTTTATGTAGTTATTGACCATTCATATTGTATAGTGCCACCAGACACAGACCATGCGTGGGAAATATGCGAAACTGTCTGCATTTCCAAGGGATGCGAAGTTTCGGTCGAAAGTTTGTCGATAAATTGTATGACTTAATTTTATCAAAAGGCGAGAATAGCCAAACGATGTATACTCAAAGACTCCAATGATAGCGCTATTCAAGCCTTACCCAACACATCACTATCAGATGAACTGGAATCGAGACTCGACTTCTACAAATCATTCCAAGTTGGTACACGCACCAATAGATCTGGACTGGGGATAGAAACAGCAAAGTCTGATAAAGAAATACTGAAAGGTTTTGCTCAGGAGGACATGGAACAAGGTTTCAAACTTCACGCCTTAAACCTAGAAATGCAGAATGATTGGCTATCAGTGGGCGACTTCTGCATCCCACCTGCATTGAAGTGGAAATCCATAATATACAACTGGTCCCCTGAGCTGCTTAAGTTCTACTCAAATGCATTCCAGCTTACTCTCCCCGACCCGAGTAACCTAGTTAGATGGGGGAAATCTACAAATAGACTATGCCCGTCATGTAAGGAGTTCGTAGGCACGGCCAAACATTTGTTATGCGGATGCAAAATACTAATTGAGCGAGGCCAGTATTGCTACCGTCATGATAAAGTCCTCCAAATCATCAGAGAGGCCATCAACCTGTCAATTGCACGGACCAGGAAAGGGCAACCCAGTAGCGGCTTCCAGAAGGTAAACTTTGTGAAACCTGGAGCCAATAAGCTGCCCAAAGATAGTACTAAACCTTCTTCAATTTTGGGAGCAGCAAAGGATTGGGAATTGTTGATGGACACACATGAGAGGAATTACCAAATGCCTTCGGAAATCTGTACCATAGATAGACCGGATATACTCATATTCTCAAAAGCGACAAAGCATGTAGTACTTGTTGAACTTACAGTTCCATGGGAAAGTAACATACCGAAGGACCACAACATCAAACTTAACAAGTACTGCAACTTAGTAGACCGGATTGTGAGAAACGGATTCAAGACTGATCTCTTCGCTGTGGATGTCGGAGCAAGAGGACTACCAGCAAAGTCGCTCTACAGTCTCTTCAAGAATCTAGGGCTGCCAAGATCGACGCTAAGCTCATATATGGAGAGAGCTTCGAAAACGTCACTGGAAGCATCCTACAGAATATGGATAGGTAGAGAGAGGAAGATCGAGAGCGGGACTTGTGGTTTCCCCGCGTCCTAGTCAACGCAGACTAGCTGACGAGGGCTTGATGCGAGCCGAAACGTGAAACATGCGCGGGTAATTTAGAGTGGCCACTCGCTAGTCCCGACCTCGATTAACACTCTCCTCTACTGCCGATGGGCCCGGATATGTTCGGTGAAGCCATCGCAAGCTTAGTTCCACACCTTCCTAAATTATCGACAAACTTTCCATCGAAAGTTTACGTCCCTTCTAAGGAATGCAGACAGTTTCGCATATTTCCCGCTCATCATAACTTCCTGGTGGCACAATTAACAGCCTGTTTATGTACCTATATGTAATTCCGTCTTGTGCCCTTTTTTAAACTTCGTCGGCAAGCTTTCTACGTATTTATTTGTATGGGGTGAACCTGTCCTGCAGGAGAATGGACTCGTAAATAAGTTTCACTGTAAGTTCAGGAATTCCCCTCTTGCATTTGCCGGCACGAACGCAGTCCCCGCGGGAGCGGGTCTGCGCTAGGGCGCAGGTGTGTACTCTTAGTATCTACCATTGATTTTATAGGGGGAGTCAGATGTACCGTCAGCGATGTTTTAAAGGTAACATGAAATTAGTCTTCAATTATGTCCTAAGATGGCGCCAGGAGTATCGAATTTGAATTAAATAATTTATTATATTTTTAAATCTGCTAATTATAGAACGATGCTAAGCGGGAACAGCATAGTTAAATTTAAAGATTATTTTATATTAAGTAGAAATTTCAAAATAGTGTATTTTAAGGTTTTCATAATTTTTCCAATAAATATTTTCATGTTTTGTCAGTCCGTGAGCTTGGCGGATAAAATGTATAATTTCGCCGCTTCTGCATCATAGATGTCAGACCAAAGTTAAGTTGTCCTATTTGTCTATAGATGGCATGCCTATTTCTTATTATATTTTTAGTTGCCAAATACCAAAGAGATTAAATGTCTTTGCCAAATACCCACCAACCAAACCTGCGTGCAATTCAAATACGCGCGTGCGGTTAGGATAAAGTGGAGATACCTTCTTTAAAATTATATTTTTTTACCTCACCTTTGAAAACGGAAACAAACACGATGGATTAAATATAATAATAATAATAAAAATCGTTAGCCATTTATAAGAAAATCGACCTCAACGAAATAATTTGTATGACAGCTACCCTTATTTTTTTTAATTAAAAAAAACTAAAAAAGGTACCCCTAGATTATCATTTCAAACTACTAAATACGAATTTTGAACGAAATCGGTTGAGCAGTTTAGGCACAAGGTCGCTGGACGGACACACACACACACACACACACACACATACATGTTTCTCAAAACCACTTTTTTGGGATCGTTGACAGATATATAGCCCAAATCTGTACTGTGTGGGGCCGGTACTTTAAAAGAATAGCCCCACTGCATCTCTCCCCGTGTATGTCGTAAAAGGCGACTAAGGGATATGACCCCCTTCTTATATTACTAGGTGGTAGGGTTTAACCCGCCCGGGTTGGTACCACCGCACTGAATGAAAGGTCGGTCCAAACGGCTATGTAAATAGTTTGTGTTTTCCGTCCAGTTCAGTGTAGTCGGCACGACCGAAGGGAAGCACTGACGTGGCACCAAGTTCACCCGGTGTTATGGGCTGACATCACGGATGTTGTAGGTGATGTAGCCAAACGTGTCAGTTTCAATAAAAAAAAAAAAAAATCAGTCGCATTCTCAACTTCGACATTTTGGACGATCACAATACTTCCTTTCTCCTTACAGTCGCTCGAAAGTAAAAAGCCACCTCCATAGTTTTTAGCCGTTGCGGCAATTTATCGATCGACGCGCGACGTTCGCTTGTTTTGGAACACGCAAATGTTTGCGTGGAGCGTGCAGGCAAGCGATACGGGTTACTGCGCGTGGAAAAAGGATGACACAATATCGATGCGATCTCTTGAGACGGTCGGTTCTGTATTCACGCGATACGCACACTACCATAATCGCGGTGTCTCGTTTTAGTAATAGTTGAAGTATGAACAAAATGTCTTTGAGTATGAAGTAGGGAGTCCAGGCACCGAATTAAAAAAAGTTGAGTCCAGGGCTATTTTTTCCATCTACGATGCTGCTGGTGGTGTTATACCAAAGAGATTAAAAGAGGGTGGGTTTAATGTATTTGTGATAAGTTTTACAGAATATATAAGTCAATGATATTTTATATAAAATTGTAAAATTGTAGATTTTACCGACGACGACACGACGACGAATAAAATAAAAAAATAGTAAATCTGATTTAAATGCAAAATTGATAATAAACCATCGCTTCTCTTATATTCTCTATCTTTTTCGGGAGGAAGGAAGGGATTCCTTCCTCGCCCATCTCTCACTCACCTCTCTCCCGGTCTTCTCTCCTCGATCCCGCCTTCCTCCCCTCCTTCCCCTCACCCTTCACGGACCCCCTCTTTGCCACCTTCCCTTTCGCCCATTCCCTCCCTCTCTCCCTACTTCCCTTCCTCCCCTCATGTCGCCCCTCCTTCCCATCACCCTCGCATTCCATTCCTCCCCTACTACCCCTCATCCTGTCCGCAACCCCCTCTTACCCCGCCCCTTCCCCCTTTCAACCTCTCACTCCCTCGATATCCATTCCTCCTCGTTCCCTCTACTACCTCCCTCCCCCACACCTACCCTCATTCACTAACCCTTCCTCCCTCCATACCTCTCCTCCTCTTCTTCTTTTTTTTATGGAAACTGACATGGTTGGATACATCACCTACAACATCCGTGATGTCGGACATGTCGTGCAGGCTATACTGAACTGGACGAAAAAAACGAAAAAACTATTTACATCAAATCTCTTTGATTTACATAGCCGTTTCGACATACGTTTTATTCAGTGCGGTGGTACCAACCCTAGTAAGGTAAGAAGGGAAGGGTGCTACAGTTTTACGTGGAATCGGAACCACGGTCAGCCTCAAATGGTCGAGCGGTCACCCATCCAAGTGTTGACCGCGCCCAGGGTTGCCTGCACCACTGAGCTACCCAGGCTGACAAACGTACCTCCCACCCACTCCCCCTTCTTTTCTCTCCCCCTTCCTCTTCCTGACCATTATTCATTATTTCTTACCAAAAGCAGTAACTATTGAGTAATCTGTGCCAAAAGCCTAGATAATAAATTTTCATATCCTTACCTAGAGAAATCATGGAGTCCCCATACAAAAACTTTCACCCCTATTTCACCCCTTATTTTTAGGTTTCCGTATCCCTGTACGGAAGCCTATTACTAAGCCTCCGCAGTCTGTCTGTCCGTCCGTCCGTTTGTCTATCCGAGGGCTGTATCTCTTGAACCGTAATAGGAAGCCCGTTGAAATTTTCACAGAATATGTGTTACTATAGCGGATATAACAACAAATAAGCGGAGCTAGGTACAACCCAAGTACAACCAAAGAGTTTGTAAATTCTTTGGACCGGAGTAAAACCGCAAACAGGAAATTACAATCTTACACGTTCAACGCCACATGAAAAATCCAGTATTTCCGTTTGGGCCACGGGGCTCACCGCTCACCGGTGAGCCTTTCCTTACTGAACCATTCAGGGCATGGGGGTCACCGGTGAGCCGCGTGAGAGGGCCTACGTAAACGCTTCCTACAAGCCACAGAGCGCAGCTACAAAGCCAATATGGAAGTGAGCCGCATGGCCTTGTAGTCGAAGCGGAAGGCGTGGTTTTCAAATCCAATAGAAACTTGTAGTTTTTTATTAAGTTAATTGTAACGATGCTAGGGCTGCTCTTAACGATAAGGTAGAAAATAATATTTGTATTAATAGAATTAATAAAACCAGAAAATAATAAGAAAATATTCGTCAAAATAAAAATGAACATAAAATTTTCTTCATTGCCAAATAAGAAGACATTATTTATTACGAAAATAATTTATGAAATTGAACAAAACAAAATATTTATGAAATTGAACAATCACAACATTATGACACTTCATTATTTAAAATAATCAATCATCTTAACCCCAAAGGGTTTAACCATAAACAATAAAGAATTATCCGTGAGTCATGTTAAAACAAGGCAAACAAAGGAATGGTTTAGTTGGGCTGCTTTGGCAATAAGTGGATACTTTTTTCGACTTGGTTTTAGCCTGTTTGCTACCCATTATTGGTACGTTCTTTGCATAACATTGGTGACATGTTCTTCTCACTTTTCTGGCCAATCCCTCTTTCCTTTCCAGAGTGTGTTTCATTATCTTCCGTCTTTCTATATGCATTTCATAGTCGCTATCCTCACTCTCCGACAAAAGAATTCGACAGCATCTTCTTTTCGTTGGTTGAACTTGTCACGTAGTGAATTTTAATAGCGGACTGTCGAAATGCCGTTTACCGAAGTGTCAGAGACACATTGCCAGTACGGAGGAAAATACTCCGTACTAAGGCTACGGCACACGTGAGGCGTCCGTTACTATTCAATATTATTACTGCCAACCTACATTTTTGAAAATTCAATCACACATATCTCGGCGTACTACACTCTCACTACGTAACCGAGCACACATTCTTGCATCATTTACCGAGCGTGAATTTCCACGATCTCTTTCCGCTGTCAGCCCATACTAAAATTATATATTGTTTGACGTAACGAAAAAGGTAGCGAGCGTCGGTATGGAATTTCTGTTTGCTGTATTTGGCAACACCGCACATCGCGGTGTTGATTAATGGGTTGCCAGGCGGTTAAAATATATCCCAAATAGACGGGAATTCACATTCACCTCGGTTGTATTTATCTTACATATTAATTCAGACATCATCGGAGGACCCCTAGTAGAGGTCCATTATTATCAACAAATGGTGTTACAGGCCTTCAGCCACTTAGATTCAGGTAACCACATACAGTGCGCGTCATTGCGTGCTAGCCGACTTCATTCCGCAGCCACACCACAAACGCGCGCTGTCACCTATAAAAGCGGTACTCAGTCAACCAAGACTTCACTTCTTCTGTTAAATAATTCTCCGCTGCAAGATAAAATATAACGCGCTCGATCTGCCGCCGTGAGTTACACTAGTTTCCCTCGCGACCGTGCCACTGTCAACGAGCCGCGGCGCTGTACCACCGCTGCCGTCGGACGTTTCCAGCCGTTCATCTCAGCGTTGAGAGAGGAGTCCCCACAGCCAGGGTTACGGGTAACATTACACTCTCTTCAGCTCTGCCTTGCCTGTCGCTTGTGAGACACCGCCGGCCTAGCGGTTGTCGTTGCGCTTCACGCACAAAACGTATAACGCCCATCTGTGTATTTTCTCTCTTCCCATCCACAGGGCACCGTGATATGTGTGCATTATTTAATGTGGGTGTGTTTGTGTGTGTGTGTGTACAGCTCCTACGTCTACACGTAGTCTCTTCTACGTTACACGTAGACTTCCACGTTCTACGTTCTCCGTCCGAGGACGCCTGCATCATCTGCGACGGCATAGCCGGTACGAGCCACCTGGGCCCTACTCCTCGTCCGGCTGTTCCGAAGCAGAACTTTGTGAAGAGGGTGGAGATCGAGCGACGCGTCGGAGACTTCGTGTCGGCCTTCCTGCGAAGACCTTCGTCTCCCCTTCCGAAGCTAAGTTCTCGGATAGAATTATAGCTCTAATCGATTAGCTCGGTCGTCACCCCTACGATGCTCAAGTGATTCTGAAAACTCACACCCTGTCTTTTTACATCGTATATTTGTGTTTTATGAAATAAACGATAAAATTATATTTCTGAGCCGTATTCTATTATTTAAGTCCCCTTTTTCGTCTCAAACTACGTCTTCATAGAATCTATTCCGAAACTACGGTTCAGAAGATCTATCTCGATGTTTTCTAACTGCGTTAGCGCTTCTTGTGTTAACTCGAAATCTTCAAAATAATCATTTTTGGCGAGAAAAGCGTAAAACATCCTCAATTGTCGACGCAGCCGGACCGGGATTGATCGCTGCGTCCGCGGCGCGCGCGCAACGGGTGGGCCGCGGCGTGACCCCGCGGCCCCAGCCAACAGAAAAATACAAATCCTTCATAGGAGGCCACACGATCCACCCGTGAGCCTTCTGCTATATCTCGAAAATTAGACGGTAAAAGTCGCAAATTTTTATTTTCCTTACAAATTACCGCATTTTATAAACTTTGTGATGAAAATCTCAAGTTGATGAAAATTACGGATATAATGAGTTTGGCTTGGCCCGAACCGAAAAGTACGCTAGGCCCACCGGTGGGTCGTATGGCGTTCAACGTGTTAATTGTGGGCTGATTTTGAAAATTCTTTTTTTGTTTGGTAGGTCATACTTCAGAGGTGCTCCCATTGAAATTTTATTGAAATTGATTGAGCGGTTTATGAAAAAGCAACAAAATACTATTGGTGTGTGGTTACCTTCAGAGAAACTTTTGTGATGTGGGCTTTTTCAGCAATTTGCAGTTTGACACATGGCGAATAATTCTGTACCACTTCAACCGATTTCGATTATTCGATTTCGATTATTGTTTTTTATGTAATATTGTTTTAAAAATATAAAACCGACTTAAAAAAAAATAAACTAGAACTAAAAAGTATTAAATAGGTAGAATAGGTACCTAATATTTTGAAATTTTCTCTGTCATTGTATTGAAATACATGAATCGATATTGTCATTCATATTCGGACCCTTGTTTCATGAATATTCTAAATTTGAAATCTTTTCCGACCGGCCAGATGCGTTTAATATATTATAATACGAGTACGAGTACCATCGAGCTGGTCTGATGATGGAGACGGAAGGTGGCCATAGGAACTCCTAAACTACACATGATAAACCCATCGTGTTTGGGCTCGTTGAATTTGTCATCACGAGCAATTTACTTTAGACCTAGGAGATTCTCAATTCGACGGTATGTTTTCTTTTTTTGGATGTTTGTTACGCGATTACTCCGTCAATTATTGTGGGCCGATTTTGAAAATTCTTTTTTTTTGTTTGAAAGGGGATAACCATGACGTGGTTCCATTTTAATTTGGTCGAGATCAGATTGGAAAGCGAGGCGGAATCGCGAGGCCGAAGGTCGAGCGATTCCGCCGAGTACATTAATAGCAAAAAATTCCAAAAAAAACTGTGAAATAAAAAACTATTTAAAAAAATATATAAAAACCGCCTTCAAAAATGTATGAAATAAAAAAAATCGAACCCTAGAGTTGAAGGCGGTGCTAAAGCAAGCAAAAATGATACATGAAAGAAAACATGCGTGGATGATATCCTTTGTGATTTGTGTAGCCTTCTTTAGCACCGCCTTCAACTCTAGGGTTCGATTTTTTTAATTTCATAAATTTTTTAAGGCAGTTTTCATATTTTTTTTTTTACATACAATGCTGACATTATTAGAATGAAGAGTGACGAGTATTTGTTTAACTGTTCAACTAAATAAATACGTTCTATCCACAGAGCACGGAATACCGCGCGCGCGCGCGCGGGGGTATTCCGTGCTCTGTGTGGATCTATCTATTAAAAGCGCACAAACAGGAAATTACAATCATAATAATATTTTGTTCCGTATACCAAATAATTTTCAAAACATTTTTTTATTTTATTTAATTTGATAAGAAGTGTTAGTTTAATTGTAAATTGTCATAATTTTATTATTCAAATATAATTAAAAATTTTGGAATTTACATAAATAATGTTCTTTATAAATATAAATGAAAGCGCCATCTTTTGTCTAGTAGCAGTAATTCTACAGCCTAGTGACAATTAAAGGTACCTAGATACATGTTGTATTTCAACTAGATAGCGCCCTTAGTATAGAAGTATTAACAAACATTAACGCCACCTGTTTGTTTTACGACAACATCAAGAAAAATTATTAACGCCCTCTGTTGGTTTTACGATTTACAACGTTACCAAATTTGTTATATGGAGTGGTCTATCTGTCCCGACAGGGTTATAAAATCAATGGTATCTACCTATACACAGGTACGCAACGCAATTTACGAAAAATCAATACTTTTTAAGCGACTTCCAAAAAAGGAGGAGGTTCTCAATTCGTCTGTATGTTTTTTTTAATTTTTTTTTTATTTTTTTTTTTATTATTTTTTTGTATGTTTGTAACACGATTTCTCCGTCAATTGAGGGCCGATTTAGAAAATTCTTTTTTTGTTAGTTAGGTCATACTTCCGAGGTGGTCCCATTTCAATTTTATCGAAATTGGTTCAGTGGTTTTCGAAAAATCAGCATAAAACTATGGTGTGTGGTTACCTTCAGCAAAACTTGTGATGTGGTCGTTTTCGGCAATTTTCAGTTTGATAAATTAGTATGGTGTGTGGTTACCTTCAGCAAAACATTTGTGATGTGGACTTATTCAGCAATTTGCAGTCTGACACATATGGCGAATAATTCTGTACCACTTCAATCGATTTCGATTATTCGATTTCGATTATTCTTTTTTATGTAATATTACTAAAAAGAATGAAATAAAAACTGTTTTAAAAAATATTAAACCGATTTCCAAAAAACAAAAAAAAAAAAACTAAAAAGTATTAAATACCTAATATTTTGAAATTTTCTCTGTCCTGTTGAAATACATGAATCGATATACTAGTGATACATATTCGGACCCTTGTTTCATGAATGTTCTAAATTTGAAATTTTTTTATCTTTTCCGACCGGCGTTTAATTTATTATGGTACCTGGCCAGTACCTACTGTACCGAGTACCATCGAGCTGGTTTGATGATGGAGACAGAAGGTGGCCATAGGAACTCCTAAACTACACATGATAAACCCATCGTGTTTGGGCTCGTTGCATTTGTCTTCACGAGAAATTTACTTTAGACCTAAAAGATTCTCAATTCGACGGTATGTTTTCTTTTTTTGGATGTTTGTTACGCGATTACTCCGTCAATTGTGGGCCGATTTTGAAAATTCTTTTTTTTTTTATTTGAAAGGGGATAACCCTGAGGTTTTTGAAGTGAAAACTTCTTTAGCGGCTCTTGGCACTTTTTTAGGTGGGTAAAAATGTATAACTCGCGACATCGCGTCAGCGTCATTTTTAAAATGAAACCTTAAGTCATTGCGTTAAGGGTTAAGTTAGAGTGGCACGGGATCTGCCGGCACTCCCGGAGTGCAACTGTTAAGTAGGGTTCCGTAACACGTTTATGTCTGTCCATTCTACTAAGTTCTGCAAAATGAATGTAGGGTTCCGTAACATATGCATGTCTATCCGTTCTACTAAATTTTACAATTTTCAACCAAGGTCCTCCGACGGTTATTTTATAATAAAAGTAGGCTTCCGTAACACGTTTATGTCTGTCCATTCTACTAAGTTCTGCAACATCACCTACAACGTCTGTGATGTCAGCCCATAACACCAGTGCCATGTCAGTGCTTCCCCCTTTGATCGTGCTGACTACACTGAACTGGTCGGAAAACACAAACTATTTACATAGCCGTTTCGACCGACGTTTAATTCAGTGCGGTGGTACCAACCCGGGAAGGTTAAACCCTACCACCAAGTAAAATTACGAGGGAAGGGACTTACAGTTTTACGAGGAATCCGAACCTTGGTCAGCCTCCAACGGTCAGCGGTCACCCATCTAAGTACTGACCGCACCCAGCGTTGCTTAAAATTCAATAGCGACAGTTGACTGTCTGCACCACTGAGCTATCGAAGCTGACGTGGTCCTATTTTAATTGGGTCAAGATCGGATTGGAAAGCGAGGCGGAATCGCGAGGCCGAAGGCCGAGCGATTCCGCCGAGTACATTAATAGCAAAAAATTACTAAAAAAAACTGTGAAATTCCGCCGAGTACATTAATAGCAAAAAATTACTAAAAAAAACTGTGAAATAAAAAAAAAGTTTTAAAAAACATAAAACCGACTTCCTAAAAAAAGTAAAACTAAAAAACTATTTAAAATAAAAATATAAAAACCGCCTTCAAAAATATATGAAATAAAAACCTAAAAAAAAAACGAACCCTAGAGTTGAAGGCGGTGCTAAAGCAAGCAAAAATGATGCATGAAAGAAAACATGAGCGGATGATAATATCCTTTGTGATTTGTGTAGCCTTTTTAGCACCGCCTTCAACTCTAGGGTTCGTTTTTTTTTTTAGGTTTTTATTTCATATATTTTTGAAGGCGGTTTTTATATTTTTATTTTAAATAGTTTTTTAGTTTTACTTTTTTTAGGAAGTCGGTTTTATGTTTTTTAAAACTTTTTTTTTTACTGTACGAGGAACGCCTGCAATGCTTTCAGTAACCAGTGTTGATTTATATTTGCAGAGGGTACTTAAAAAGAATAGCCCCACTGCATCTCTCCCCGCGCATGTCGTAAAAGGACGACTAAGTGATAAGGCCAAGATGCCGTGCTAAGGGGCGACAGGCTCGCCACCTCTCACCTTGGCACGGTACTTCCACCGAGTCATGCAGCAGGTGGGTCTTCGTGCCTTACTTGCTGCTTGATCGATTGAATCTTGTTCGAATATTTGCGAAACGTGGTGTGCGGTGTTGTGCTGTAATTTACCAGAGTTCTTGCAGCACAACACCGATTACTCTGCTTACCCCGATTGTCGGGATTCAGCGTGTGTGATATGTATGTATGTATGTCTTTTATTAAAATAAAAGTTAATTGTTTCCTAAACGCCTACAACCCTCAATTTAATAACCATTAAAAAGAATATTCTGAAACTAAATTTTTTTTTTTAATATAAGTAAATCCAAAAACCTTATACAAAAACAAGCACGATATTTGCAATGTAAAGGCGGACTTATCCCTCACAGGAATTTCTTCCAATCGGCCTTTGGATGTTAGAGTATGATTGTAGTTTAATATACATTGTAGTTTAATATACTAACATAGTTATGTTGATACAAATTACGTATCAAAGTTTGACAAAGGCTCTTTACACCTGATTCACTTAATTAATAAGTCTTTGTAGTCAGAACTCTCAGCAAAATTGTTAATCTTGCTCTCAAGCTGTGTTCTAGATAGACTATGGGCGGTGTTATTATGTGGCTAGTCACTAAATTCTTGTAAAAATATGTTTAAAAAATACCCTGCGAAGTTTCTTGTCGGTTCTTCTTCGTGGGTGTAATCGAACCGGATAGAACAAATTGTGACAAGTTCGAGAGCAGTCTAACTGCCATATGAATGATCAATAAACAATACAATACAATACTGGATGGGGCTGATGATTATATTGATTGGAAATGAAGAAACAAAGTTGTAATTCAAACTTTTAATTAAAAACACGAAGGAAATAATAAAGCAATCACAACAAAACGTTTTAATTTCTAAATCTCTAATTACATACATTTTATTTATTTAACATCAATCCAACTCGAGAAATAAACAAGCTGTGATAGATTAAACGTTGTTAGTATAAACAAGCACAAATGTAATCAGTAAACTTGTTCAAAAGCTTTCGGTGTGACCTAATTCTACGAAGATGTAATTAAGTACCGTGTGGTGCCGGTACTTAAAAAGAATAGCTCCACTGCATCTCTCCCCGTGCATGTCGTAAAAGGCGACTAAGGGATAAGGACAAGATGCCGTGCTAAATGGCGACGGGATCGCCACCTCTCACCTTGGCACGGTACTTCCACCGAGTCATGCAGCAGGTGGGTCTTCGTGCCTTACTTGCTGCTTGATCGATTTAATCAAGGATCTAATCTTGTTCGAATACTTTGCGAAACGTGGTGGTCGGTGTTGTGCTGTAATTTACTAGAGTACTTGCAGCACAACACCGATTACTCTGCTTACCCCGATTGTCGGGATTCAGCGTGTGTGATATGTATGTATGTATGTAATGAATACAGATAAAACTGATATTTTTTAATGGACACCGACACGGTTGGCTGCATCACCTACAAAATTCGTGATGTCAGCACATAACACCTTGGTGAGCTGGGTGTAATGTCAGTGCTTCTGCTGAATTAGACGGAAAATACGATCTATTTATATAGCTGTTTAGACAGAACTTTCATTCAGTGCGAAGATGCATAGATTTGAAAGTATGAAACTATCTTTATACTAACTACACCAGAAAGCCTCAAGACTAAAGTTATCAGGTACAGAGCTAGGATACGTGGCAGTCATTGCTCCAGGTAAAACAACACGTCGATTGGCGAAATTTCGCCAATCGACGTGTTGCAAATTTCACCAAATTGGAAGTTATAAGTTTAATTCACTAAATCTCTGAAAAGGCTATGCAGTCCCGAGTTATAATATAACGATCTTATGTTTCTAACTGGTAAATTATATAAAATAAAATTAAACATATGCGAAGTTTCTATGGGGTGTGACCGGCGGCGGCCGTGTGAATTAATATTCTTATACTTAACTCGATAGCCACTACATCGATTTACACACCGTGTTCACTGTTACATTCTCTCACTTCTCTAGAATGGTTTTAGGCTAAGGCTAAGTCATACATAACGCTACGTCATCGGGGGCCTGAGCTGTGAGTAAAAATTAACCCAAATGGAAGCCGCGGGCAAAAATTAGTAAACATAAATATGCTTAATGTTTTCTAAGAATCAAGTATTATTCTGTCTTTTCTTTCTTTCCCCATTCGTCGTCGGACTCCGGCACCGCCGCCACCCTACAATAACGGGTTTGTCGTGCATCGTTTTCAGTCCGTGATTGTTTGTTCCGTTCCGGTTCCGGTCTGATGCGGATGAATGAACGCACTTCTATGCAAACGCAAACTATGCCAATAATGATAAAATACAGCCTTATACCGAATGTCATCTCTCCATCCGATCTAATCAATTAATCATTAGTACAATTTAACTGTTTAGCAAAATTACAGTCAAAATTCTTCTTAAAATGAGAGTAATATTTTATTTACGAGGAACCCATTTCAGTTGAGGCTTCAAGGCCATTGTCACTGCTGACCGCATCTTAGGGATAAAGGGACCACGAGTAAAGGTCAAATTGTGAAACGACAGACTCAATGAATTAAACAACGACAAACCAAATTCTGGGTAGATAATTAATTATTTGTGCACTATGTACCTAATATATGAGTCGTATATATACAGTTATACGACTTATTATATTATATTATATATACATATTTATGCAGTTATCATTTTTTATGTAAACCAACATGGGTGGCTGTGCCGAGGGACCAATGGTACAGTCGACAGAGCCGAAAACACCTCTCCTCGCGAAACCACGATCAGAGAGGCGCCATGCCAGCAGATTTGCGGACTGTCGCTAGGCTGTCTATAATATTGATACGACGTTTGAAGACGATTGTAAATGTTGCTCATTTTTCGTTCATCGGCATCGCTAATAGTCGAAATTGGGCTGTTGATTCCACCTTATCTCTGAAACTACTGAGTATACATTTTCGAGAATTTTCAAAAAAACATTGAGAAAATAGAGCCTCCCTTATAATTTAAAGGAAACCCTAAACCAACATTCTAAGACCTAAAGTTTTCACGAAAAACGGAATGGTATGGAACCCTCTTCACGCGAGTTCGACTCGCACTTGACGGCTTTTTTTCTACGGGATATACTCGAATGCTTCATCCTTTCGGACTCAAGACAAAACACGACGTTGTCCAGCGTTTAGTGTCCTGTCTCCCTGCCCAGCCTTCATTCATAACGGCTGCGGCATGCGAGACGTTTTTCTTTCCAAGAACATCGAATCCAGTGCGTGCTTCTCTACTACGACTAGAAGTACCCAATAACACAAAGATCGTTCCAAACTAGAGAGAAGCGGCGCTGAGGCTCTGCGCTTGCTCCGCCAAAAGGAATAAAAACTGTTTTAAAAAACATAAAACCGACTTCGAAAAAAAAAAAAAAACAAAACTATAACTAAAACGTATTAAATAATATTAAGAAATTTTCTCTGTCATTGTATTGAAATGTATAAGAATCGATATTGTGATTCATATTCGGACCTTTGAGTTGGCGGGCTATGTCATGTCGGCTACACTGAAATTGACCTATTTACATAGCCGTTTCGACCGACGTTTCATTCAGTGAGGTGGTATCAACCCGGGCGGGATAAACCCTACCACCTAGTAGGGAAAGGACAATTTTTACTTAATTGTTTTTTTTATGGAAACTGACACGGTTGGCTACGTCACCTACAACATCCGTGATGTCAGCCCATAACACCGGGTGAACTAGGCGCCATGTAAGTGCTTCCCTTCATTTCATGTCAGCTCCACTGAACTGGACGGAAAACACAAACTATTTACATAGCCGTTTCGACCGACGGCGTTTCATTCAATGCGGTGGTGCCAACTCGGGCGGGTTGAACCCTACCACCGAGTAAGGTAGGAAGGGAAGGGACCTACAGTTTTACGTGGAATCTGAGCTATCGAGGTTGACAATGGTTTATATGTTTACATACATATAAACCAATTGTGGTAAGCAGAGTAGCTGGTGTTGTGCTGCGGAAACTCGAGCAAATGACAGCACTACACCGACCACCACGTTCCAAGGACAATATAATTATCAAGCAGCAAGTAAGGCATGTAGAATTACCTGTACTGCATGCACGATTACTGACTCGTGACTGCATGACTTGGTGGAAGGACCGTGCCAAGGTGCCCTTTAGTAAAGAACTCTATATTTTGAAAGTATTTTTATTTTTACCGTGTGGGGCCGGTACTTAAAAAGAATAGCCCCACTGCATCTCTCCCCGTGCATGTCGTAAGAGGCGACTAAGGGATAAGGACAAGATACTGCGCTATAGGGCGACAGGATAGCCACTTCTCACCTTGGCGCAGTCCTTCCACCTAGTCATGCAGCAGGTGGGTTCTTCGTGCCTTACTTGCTGCTTGATAGTTGTCTTGTCCGTATACTGTGCTAAACGTGGTGGTCGGTGTTGTGCTGTAATTTGCCAGAGTCCTTATAGCACAACACCGATTACTCTGCTTACCCTGATTGTCGGGATACAGCGTGTGATAAGTATGTATTTTTTTTTTATTGGAAAAATGCATGGAATCTGACACCGTTGGCTACATCACCTACAACATCCGTGATGTCAATGCATAACACCGGGTGAACTAGGTGCCATGTCAGTGCTTCCCTTCATTTCATGTCGGCTACCACTGACGGAAAACCGTCCACAAATTCCTAAAGTCATTCCATGCAGGTTATATTTTTCTATGTTCCTTGGTCTCGCTCGACGGCCTTCCTTTCAGGACGTTCCATAAATGTTTCAACGGCTTTCCAAGAAGAGGTCGGTCCTCCTCGCATGTGCGGGTTCCAGTTTGTTTATTGTCTGTTTTACTGCTCATCACGCCAAGACTTTACAAAATGTTTCGAGAGGAAAACAAAAGTCGTAGAGTAAGGGACTCGAGGCGGACGATAAAACTTCGATTATATGATTACAACTAGACTCTCAAGTGAATGGTCGTGCAGTCGTCGTCTTATTGCGCTCCCAAACTACTGAGTCCCAGAGACCCCAAATACCCAGAAACACCGCAACGGCAACATTCTGATTATCATCTAGCTAGGTTAAATAATACAGGTAATATCCTTTGTACAAGCTGTCCGCAGCAATACTGGAAAGAGTTATTGTCTGTGTGAAACTGGATAACTTTGTTTTAGGACTGTTTTTTTTATTTTTAACCGACTTAAAAAAAAGGAGGAGGGTCTCAAATCGACTGTATTTTTTTTTTATTTTTTTTTATGTTTGTTACCTCAGAACTTTCGACTGGGTGAACCGATTTTGAAAATTCTTTTTTTATTTGAAAGCTGGTGCTTCCTGTGTGGTCTCATTTTAATTTGGTCAAGATCGGATTGGAAAGAGAGGCGGAATCGCGAGGCCGAAGGCCGAGCGATTCCGCCGAGTACATTAATAGCAATCAATTGCTAAAAAGAAAACTGTGAAATTAAAAACAATTAAAAAAAAATTACGTTTCGACGACGACGTTTCGGGCCATACGCTTGGCCCGAAACGTCGAGCCACATAGCTCGGAGTGAAACCGTGAGTAAAGCTGATTGATTTAAAATAATGTCTAACAACCACGGTAATTTAAAAACCCATATAATTAAAAAAAAATATAAAAACCGCCTTCAAAAATTTATGAAATAAAAAAAAATCGAACCCTAGAGTTGAAGGCGGTGCTAAAGAAGGCTTTCTTTCATGCATCATTTTTGCTTGCTTTAGCACCGCACCGCCTTCAACTCTAGGGTTCTTTTTTTTTATTTCATACATTTTTGAAGGCGGTTATTATATTATTATTATAAGGCTATTACTAAGCCTACGCCATCTGCCTGTCCGTCTGTCTGTTCGAGGGCTGTATCTTTTGAACCGTAATAGGTAGCCTATTGAAATTTTCACAGAATATGTGTTATTATGGCAGATATAACAACAAATAATAAAACATAGAAAAAGTAAAAAATTAAGGGGGGTTCCCATACAAGAAATGGTTTTTTTTTTTAATGTTTTGTTTCTGGTACGGAAACCACGGTGCGCGATTCTGACTCGCACTTGGCCAGTTTTTTTTTTCATTTCATCTTGTACTTCATTTCTTTCTATTACAATAGTTTAATTTTTAACAGGTTATCGACAAAAACTACTAAATAAATAACAGGCTGTAACTGTTATCCGTCAAGAAGTTTTAATAGATACGTATAGATAGATCGTAGATGAACACTCGTCCATACATTACATTGCTAGATCTTACCTATACCACACTGCTCTCAAGAGGCGTGCTTCAGAAAACAAATACGCATAGAAATCTTTATCTTAGAAACGGTATATTGTCATGCGTTGTTTACATTTTACCTTGTTACCGCATTTGGTCGGCGTGCACTCAATGTAGTATTGTAATGTTGTATTGTATTGTTTATTGATCATTCATATGGCAGTTAGACTGCTCTCGAACTTGTCACAATTTGTTCTATCCGATTCGATTCCACCCACGAAGAAGAACCGACAAGAAACTTCGCAGGGTATTTTTTTAAACATATTTTATAAGTATTTAGTGACTAGTCACATAATAGCACCGCCCATAGTATATCGAAAACACAGCTTGAGAGCAAGATTAACAATTTTGCTGAGAGTTCTGACTACAAAGACTTATTAATTAAGTGAATCAGGTGTAAAGAGCCTTTGTCAAACTTTGATACTAATTTGTATCAACATAATATGTTAGTATATTAAACATACTACAATGTAGTATAATTGTCAAAAATAAAAATATATGAATATTAAGATACTTGAAGTATCAAAAACCATTTGTACTGTGGGGTCGGCACTTATAAAGAATAGCCCCATTCCATCACTCCCCACCAGGCGACAGGATAGCCACCTCTTCACGATTCTTCCACCGAGTCAGGCAACAGGTGGGTCTTCGTGCGCATTGTATGTATGCTCTCAATATGGTTATGACTGGGCAATGGGACAGATAATTTTTTTATACGGGGCGCGACGCGGGACACCCTTCCCCACCCATTTATACTCCAGTCCTTTTGGTTTTTTAGATTGCGACGGTTACGAATGACGAGCAGGACTGACAGGTGTATATTTACGTCCCTCTTGAAGGACCCGCACAACTCTTTGCACAAATTTAATTACAGTTAATCTACAATAACAACAATACAAATACATTAATAACAGGTACATTGATTTTAAAAATTTCAACAATATAATTATGTTGAATGAATTATGAGTATGAATTTATTCTAAATTTTTTCTATGTGTGCATGAAAGGACATTAATGAATCAAATGTTCTACCTGGAAAATCGACAGTTTCACATCTAAGTAGTTCTACATATAGTTTAGATTTAAAAAAATCATATATTTTGACTTATTCTTATTCAACATAAAATTATTACATGTGAACCATTTTCCGAGTTCTTTTATACATAATTCTAGTTTACCGGTTAAATTATCTTTGTCATTTGAGACAACAATACCCTCGTATTTTAATCTACTATTTGCCTTAAAGCAGTGATTTTTCAGCTCCTGCACAAGTTCAATCCTATTCTATTCTTTGTAATTCTTTGCAAATAGTAACGTATTCAAATGACCCCGCCCGCCAGCATCCCACAGACACGATCCATTATCGATGAAAGTTTCACGTTTTCAATTCCATTTATTTCGAGTCGAGCAAACCGCTCCGTCCTTTGGGGCGAGAAGTTAAACTACAATGAGAGTTTTTCCCTTTTTATTAAGAGTGCCGGTTAACTTAGATTTGAAAGGCACAAAAGTAAATTTGTTTTGATGAAAAACCAAATTGGATAAATAAAACTATGATTTCGCCAAAAGATTGACTTTACAAAAATACACCCTAGCGGATTGATTCGGGGTTTCCACAGAGCAAGCACCGCTTAGACGGCCGCCGATCTGTGTTCTTTGGGAACTTCCTTATTCAAAATGTTTTCTTAGCAAATACAGCCAAAACACGACTGCTAAAAAATTAAGGAAACAAGGAAAAACCAGTAGATTATGCCGTATTCGGGCGTGTACAAGATTCGAATATAGACAGATAGCCCGCTTGCAGCATTTTCTACTGATCTTTCCTTATTTCCTTTATTTTTATAGCATTCGGGTTTTATACATTTTAATTTTTTTTATTCTATTAGTCCATACCCCCAGTGCGCTATTCCATACTCCACACGATTTAAGAACCTTGAAAGTGCCATGCCAAGGACCTCTGGAGATATGTATTTAGTTAGAGAGATGCTATAGCGTTGAAAGCTCCAGCAATATGCGCATTAGATATCTCTCGAACAGTTCACTCGAGATGTTGGTTGTTTATTTATTTACAAGAGCAATGTACTGAAGGAAGTTGCGGTGGACTCGTGCATGCTTGAATGTGAATAATATGATCTTCAGAGCGTCGGAGTATTTAAAAACCGGCCAAGTGCGAGTCGGACTCGCGCACCTAGGTATCCGCACCACAAAATAAAAACAAAAAAAAACACGTTTCACAAGAAACGTGTTGGTCTCCCTTAATTTTTGACCTTTTCTATATTTTATTATTTATTGTTATATCCACCATAATAACACATATTCTGTGAAAATTTCAACTGGCGTCCTATTACGTTTCCAAGATATAGCAGTAGGACAGACAGACAGACAGACAGACAGACAGACGGATGGAGTAGGCTTAGTAATAGGCTTCCGTACTGGATACGGAAACCTAAAAAAGTAAAAACTAATAAAATTATGACGTTCAAAAAAAAAAATTGTCCCGTTTTTAGGTTTCGTATCCATATGTCAGACTAAGCCTACGCCGTATGTCTGTCTATCTGTCAGTCCTAGGGCTGTAACGTTTGAATCGGATTAGTTAGCTGGCTGAGATTTTCACAGAATATGTGTTATTATGGCGGATGTGCCAACAAATAATGAAACAAGGTGATGGGATAAAACAAATAACAAAATTAAGGGTCCCCATAAAAGAAACGTGCTAAGATTCGATTAGTACATATTCACGTCATTGAATAATAGATGACGCCACAGGTATTTATATTTTGCATTATAGAGAGACAAAATATAGGCGAATGTGGTTTTATGATCTACGGAACCTTCCGTGCGCGAGTAAAACTCGCACTTGACCGATTGTATGCAACAATGAGAGTTTAATATTTGTCTGTATGGAAGCAAGTTTGTAAGTAACGAAGCAATGTATATACAACACATTTACGACATAATTTTTTTTTTACCTCATAATGAAATCTAGGTCGCTTCTCAATCTTTCAAAACTTTCATAATGAAACGAAACTGATACGATCGCGATAAAGACTTCCGACTGTAATGAACTTCTGACACTAAGCTTCAGGCCGGAGGATTCTCATCTAACATAGGGCTTAGTCTTAAAGGGCGAGGGCTTACAGGCAAGAATACTTTCCTTGTGCAAGAAACATATAAAGTATCTGGTGAAGTTATAAGCTCCAGGCTACTGGCAGCTAGGCCTGGTGTTGCATTTCCCTTCCAAGCGGCTGATGAATTTGACGTCATCGTTATTTTGAATTTCGAATGCATTTTATCTGTTTGGTAGCTAAAAGTCTTATGGCATGTGTTCCAATTCTTAAGCCGTCTACAATTACTTGTAAGAGAATTTGGATGTTTGAAGTTTTTTTGATTCCGTACCTCAAAAGAGGAAAAAAAAACTGAGCCTTATAGTATCACTCTCGTGTCTCTCTGTCACACCTTCCTTTCTCCGAAACAACTGGACAAAAATAGTTGAAATTTCGTACATGTATAGAGCTTGATGTCAAAAGTCACGGACGCATAGCATAAATGAACGAATTTCGATTTTAGATATTTTCCCCCCTAAATTTACCAAATGTTGGGAAAAAAAAAACGTTTTTTTTTTAAGTTCCACTTGCGACTTTCAAATGAAAGGGTTCCTTATACGAAATACAAATACATATTTTTTATAATGTTAAAATGCACAGTTTATAAGATATTAAAATCCAACGTCTGCTTACTGTCTGTCTGAGTGTCTGTCTGTCCGCTTATAACTCGAGAACCACTGAACCGATTTTAATAAAACAAAATTCTACGGATAGCTTGATTCTTCCCATCAACTATAGGCTACTTACTATCACGCTAAATGGCTTATGAGGTTAGCAGTGAAGTGAAATATGAGAGCGGGCGGAGCCGCGAGCACAGCTTGTATTAAATAAAATGTAGGAAAATCTATCATATCCCCCGCTTATCTCTGAATCCACTGAGTTTAAAATGTTGAATACAAATATTTAACATAGGGCCTTTCTTATAGTTTACAGGAAAACTTAAACGAAAATCCTAAGTCTAAAAGGAAAATGGAATGTTACGTAATGGAACCCTCTCCATTTTTTGTCAGTTTTTTTGTTGTTGATTGAAATGTTGCCGTTGAAATAAAATATTTCAACAAAAATGTATAAACACCTACATAAGGTGCATGTTGTATTTTCCACGACTGCACACATGTTGAAATGACGACGTACTCCGAAGGTATCGTGTGATTAGAATGTACCTTAGAGTATTTCTAGAGGTTGGAAATGTTACAAAACACCTTTGAGGAAATATTATATAGAGTTCTCGCTCCGAAGAAATATACAGAGAAGCGGTGTTCGAGCGGCTGAGGTTTGGGGTAAGGTAGCGGGGAGGCAGAGCGCAGAGTCGAGCGGGAGAGGGGAGCACGCGCGGGGCGGGAAGCGTGTGGGAGACGGTCTGGCGGCCGGTGTGGGGGGCTCGCGCGTGGCGGGAAGCGTGCGGGAGAGAGGCAAGGGGTAGGGAGAACGATCGCACTCGTGCGTCGGTGTGCATATTGTCTTTTCCACAGAGCATCAAATGCGCGCGCCCGCCCCTCCTAGAGGCGCCCTGAGCGCGATTTCCCTACAACACCGTTGAAGCCTGTGGGCGTGGCCTATGACTTACATATGTGTGTTGTGCGTGTGCATTTGTTTTGTGCGTGTGCCTAACTTGCTCCTCTTTGTGTGTAGTGTCGATACTAGCACACACACACACATACGAAGCGCTAGCAGCACTGCGTGTAGTTTTTGGGTTTCAAATATTATCGCTTAGGGCGACTCTAGTAGGGGGCGCGCGCGGTAGGTATTTGATGCTCTGTGGTCTTTTCATTCTAACACTTCATCTCCAGATTCGCCATCGCACCTTCGCATCGACGAAGATGTGTAAATGTATTAGTTTAAAGTAGGCGAGGCGCGATCGCAGCAGGCAGGCGACGACTGCGCGCTGCGGCCTCTCGCGCTCGACTAAGAGACTTGATGATCGTGAACCGCAACTAGGTGGAACATGTGAGCTAGTCGAGTGATTGATCTAGTACGTAATATATCTTTGCAAAACACACATTTAAAAGTTGGAAATGTTACAAAACACACAGCCGACTGTACTCAAAAGTTTTCATAGTAAAATCATTGCAGTGCGTTTTCCTGCGTAGTGGGTATGTAGGATGCCGGGTGAGCTCAAATACTGAAATAATGTTGATAGGAAACTTTATTTACATGTTAATCCAAGCAGACGCGACGCGCGCCGCGCCGTCTCAGCTGAACATGTGTGGGTGTTCATCAGGGTTGCCAGGTTGCCCTGATAAATAAGGTGGAATTTTTTCACCAAAAAAATAAAAATACCCTATGATTTTTCGGGTTAGATTTTTTCTCAAAATACCTTAGATTTTTTGGGGGACCGTTTCATAATACGGAGGCAGTAAGGAAATATATAAATAATTTATAGACATAGTATTAAAAAAAATCAATTAAATCACCTGCAAGCAGTCTTTCAACAATCTTCTATATATTAATACGTGAAGCAAAAACTTTGTACCCCTTTTTACGAAAATTGTCCAGACGGAGGAGTATGAAATTTCGCACACTTATAGTTTATATTATAGAGAAGGAGTGCAGAATGCTAATATTTTTAAAAAATTATTCATAAAAAATCAATGACGTATTATCTTTGTAAAAAATACAATAAATCATTAAAAAAACCATTACACACACTACCATGTATTTGACACACAAGCATATATAATCTTTTGATTATTGTTTGTCTTTAATCTGTGATTATAGAAGTATAGTCTTTGAAAATAGAACCTTATTAATGTTCAAATTAATAATAATTTAAATTAATTATGGTCGAATTTCGACCACAGGGCGACCACTAGTTTGAGTAATTAAGTGTGCGCGCCAAAATTAAAAAAAAAAACAAGGACATTTCATAGTCCTCGTTGCTTATAATAATACGTGGGTGGATTGAAAAGTTCGCGGCCTGACTATGAAAGAATAGACATACAGTTTTCAAATTATTTTATTTTTCGACATAATCTCTATGACGCTCAATACATTTCTTCCATCTTGTTTCTAATAACGTTATGCAATTTTTAAAAAATGTTTCACCGAGGCCCTCAAAAAAGACGTCTACTGCTGCTTCAACCTCATTATTACAGGAAATTTCTTTCCTCCTAGGTGTTTTTTCACATTTGGGAACAGGTGGAGGTCCGATGGAGCCAAATCCGGCGAATAAGGCGGGTGGTGCAGCAACTCAAAGCCGCAAGTGTGGATTTCCGCCATAGATTGCAATGAGGTGTGAACTCGCGCGTTGTCTTGGTGAAGGAGTACTCTCGTAGTCAGCATTCCAGGTCGTTTTATTTTCATTTCTTCACGTAAATTACGCAGTAGAGAGCAGTAGTAGTCGGAGTTTATGGTTGCACCCTTTTCGAGGTAATCCACCATGATAATGCCCTTTGCATCCCAAAAAACAGAAGCCATAACCTTTTTTGCCGACAGAACTGCCTTTGCTTTCTTTGGGGGCGGAGAACCAGTACGTCTCCACTGTTTAGACTGTAATTTTGACTCTGCGGTATAGTGGTGCACCCATGTTTCATCCATTGTTACAAATCTTTCCAAAAATTCTTGCGGATCCGCTTCATATAGCTCCAAACAGTCGCCGGAAATGGTTAGTCGGGTTCGTTTTTGTTCAACTGAAAGGAGTCGTGGCACCCATCTGGCTGACACCTTAGTAAAGCCAAAGAGTTTGTATTACGTCGCTGCGCAGCGACGTAATACAAACTCTTTGAGTAAAGCCCAGTTCATTAACAAGATTTTTTTTAGTTCTTTCATATGAGATGTGCAGCTCCTCCGCTATCTCTGAGATCTTCAATCGTCGGTCTGCCATGATCATGTCGCAAATTTTTTCCACGTTTTCTTGAGTAGTCGACGTTGCAGGTCTACCAGAGCGAGGGTCATCTTTAAGGGCCGCGAACTTTTCAATCCACCTACGTATATTTTACCGTGAACAGAACGTCGAAAACATGGACTGTACACGGTAAACAAACGTGAACACCTGGCGACCCTGGTGTTCATAGTTATTTATTATGTACGAGCGGTTTTTTTTTCTCGGCACGTTCTTTACACCAGTCGACCATTGCAACAGCATTTGTGGACGCGTCAGGCTATAGTAGACAAACTATAAGCGTGCGATACATTTTGAACTTCGCATATGCCAGCATATACGAAACTCTTGAAAAACAGATATCATTATTCTGTTCAAGACATGAAAGCGTTGCTAGTGGCAGATACGCCAAATTGGTCTGTCGACCAATTTGGCGTATCTGCCCACTTGAGCATTTCATATAGTTTTTATTGATTGAAAATTTTCCATACGTAGGTATTTTTCGATGTACTGTTGGCGCCGAACAAAAACGTTCATTTCTATCGTAGATCTCCGTACATACAAGCATAGTAATATAATGATTCTTGCCGCAGAAATTCGTGAAGTCAGCAACCCCAAGAAAATTTTCAGGTTTACAAGAGGCCAAAATAAAAATTGTCGATGATAAAATGATAAAAATGTAGTATTGTAATTAAGAAGATCAAATTTAGTTTTGTAACTTTGTAGTAACAAAGTTCCACTTTTTAATTAAGCCAGTAGGCTTAATTTTTTTAAATTTATATATTGTAACTTGTTTAATGTACATTGTAGCTGCTAAGTTTCCAAAATAAATAAATAAATAAATAACAGGTAGACGGCACAAGCAGGCAGCACCTGATTGCAGGCCAGAAAAGAGAAAATGAACCATTTTGAAAAACACATTAAATAAATACTTCAGTCAGTCAGTCAGTCAGCGTGTAAGCATCCACTGCTGGACATACGCCTCTCCAATTTTCCTCCAGTCCTCCCGGCCTTCAGCGGTACGGAACCACTGCTTTCCGCCAACGTACTTGATGTCGTCGTCCCACCTGGCGGGTGGTCTTCCCACACTCCGTTTTCCTGTCCACGGCCGCCAGTGTAGGACACGGTTACTCCAACGGTCGTCGTCTCTTCGGCTGACGTGCCCAGCCCATTGCCACTTGAGCTTAGCCACCCGGTATCCAATATCGACTACTTTGGTGCGTCGGCGGATTGCCTCGTTACGCACCATTATCACGTAGCGTTATTCCCAGCATGGCTCGCTCCATTGCTCGCTGGGCAACTTTCAACCTTTGGACAACACCGACCGTCAGCGTCCACGTTTCACACCCGTACGTCATAACCGGGAGGACACACTGGTCATATTATACGGGTTTTTAAATTTTGCGGAAGATCAGCCCTCAGGGCTAAATAAATACTTAATACTTACGAATTCAATGCTTCTGAGTAAGTTTTCCTTATTTATAGCAAAGATACCTTATATTTTTTCTGAACGCAAATAGTATGATAGGCTCAGAACTACATCCACCAGTCCCATATAAAAAAAAGATGCATTGGCGCGGACCTAAATGGAAGAGTTTTAAATTTTAATGCAAGTCAGTCAGTCAGTCAGTCATCGTGTATGCGTCCACTGCTGGACATACGCTTCTTCAATTTTCCTCCAGTTTAGTTCGCTTTCACTGCGAGTTATCCTTCGGTGGCAGAGTTTTATCCAGACCGCTTTTACAACACGCTCGTATGTAAGAAATGTCTCTAATGCCCACTTGCACCAACACGAGTTTAGAGTTAAATAGCGAGTTATGGATTTAAACGCGGTTCAAACGCGGTTCCCACATACAACGGGTGCTAGTTTAACGAGTTAAACTGGTTTATAGTTAAATTCGTGTTGGTGCAAGTGGGCCTAAGAGACATAAGTCCGCCTTTGAACCTAATGCAAGTTGTGTTATGGAAACTGACACTGTTGTAATCTGTCTAAATGCTGTGCTGTTGTCTACATCACCTACAACATCCGTGATGTCAGCCCACAACACCGGGTGAACTAGGGTGCCATGTCAGTGCTTCCCTTAATTTCATGTCGGCTACACTGAATTGGACGGAAAACTCGAACTATTTGTATAGCCCTTGTCGATGCATAGCCGTTTCGACCGACGTTTCATTCAGTGCGGTGGTACCAACCCGAGCGGAATAAACCCTACCACCTAGTAAGGTAAGAAAGGGAAGGGACCTACAGTTTTACGTGGAGTCCGAACCACGGTCAGCCTCCAACGGTCGAGCGGTCACCCATCCAAGTATACTGACCGCGCCCAGGTGTGTTTAACAACAGCCGACCTACCGCACCACTGAGCTATCGAGGCTGACTACTTCTTATTTACTGACTACTTATTTTTTACTTCCTGTAAGTACCTAATTATTATGTTATTGTAAATGTTTTGGAGACCTACAGTACTCGCCCTTGTAATTATTATGTTATTGTAAATGTTTTGGAGACCTACAGTACTCGCCCTTGTAATTATTATGTTATTGTAAATGTTTTGGAGACCTACAGTACTCGCCCTTGTAATTATTATGTTATTGTAAATGTTTTGGAGACCTACAGTACTCGCCCTTGTAATTATTATGTTATTTTAAATGTTTTGGAGACCTACAGTACTTGCCCTTGTAATTATTATGTTATTGTAAATGTTTTGGAGACCTACAGTACTCGCCCTTGTAATTATTATATTATTGTAAATGTTTTGGAGACCTACAGTACTCGCCTTGTAATTATTATGTTATTGTAAATGTTTTGGAGACCTACAGTACTCGCCCTTGTAATTATTATGTTATTGTAAATGTTTTGGAGACCTACAGTACTCGCCCTTGTAATTATTATGTTATTGTAAATGTTTTGGAGACCTACAGTACTCGCCCTTGTAATTATTATGTTATTGTAAATGTTTTGGAGACCTACAGTACTCGCCCTTGTAATTATTATGTTATTGTAAATGTTTTGGAGACCTACAGTACTCGCCCTTGTATTTACTGTTAGCTATTTATAGATTCAATCAATGAAAAGTAAAAGAACAAGATGGCTGCTGGGATTGAGCCGACAAATACATACATACATACATATCACACACGCTTAATCCCGACAATCGGGGTAAGCAGAGTAATCGGTGTTGTGCTGCAATAACTCTGGTCAATAGCTGTGAGCGGACAAAATGTATACAAAATAACATGTATATAGTTACTGGGCACAACTGTCTCAAAAGTCATCTCCACATAAGAGGCAGATATACGTTAGTTAGACGAAGCGAGAGACGGACATCCGGGCGGAGCGTCCCGCCCGGCTCCCGCTCGGCTCCCGCCCGGTTCCCGCCCGGCTCGTTTCACTTAGATGGCGAACTGTAAATATGAATGAAAACTTGGAACAATGCATCTAACGGCTGGATAGAGAACTACAATGGGCCTAGATTAAAAATATACATAGGTACAAGTACAACTACGTTCAATGTATTTTACAAAGAGTTTGTATTACGTCGCGCGCAGCGACGTAATACAAACTATTTGGTATTTTATCTATTTCCTGCCAAGTAAAGCTGGCGTTTTCTAAAAGGGGCGTAAAAAGGCTCCTGTCAAGCCAACATGGCATTCGCAATCCCCCGTGCATCACATAATGTCCATGGGCATCGTTAGACACCTACTTGTGATGCATAGAAAAAATGTTCAGCGTTTTGAAGATTTATAATACGATGGTAGATTTTAGAGCAGTACCTATTTTGTTTGGAAACTCAAATTGAAGATCTAATAAACTTATTAGTTAAAAAAACTACATACCGCCCGCTGTATCCCGACAATCGGGGTAAGCAGAGTAGTCGGCGTTGCGCTGAAAGTACTGTTGTAAATTACAGCAACACACCGTCCACCACGTTTAGCAAAGTATTAGGACAAGATAACTATCAAGCAGCAAGTAAGGCACGAAGACGCACCTGCCACAAGACTCAGTGGAAGGACCGTGCAAATGTGAGAGGTGGCTAGCCTGTCGCCCTTATGCACGGCATTTGTACTTTTCTTTATGTAAACCAGCATGGGTGGCCGTGCCGAGAGACCAATGGTGCAGTCGACAGAGCCAAAATCACCTCTCTTCGCGAAACCACGCTCAGTTAGGTGCCATGCCAGCAGATTTGCGGACTGTTGCTAGGCTGCCTAGACCGTTAATACGACGCTTGAAGACACCCAGGTTAAAGGATTATTCCTTAGTCGCCTTTTACGACACGTACGGGGAGAGTTGCAGTGGGGCTATAATTTATAAGTACCGACCCCACACGGTACTTAAAAAATCTAGTAGTACAAATTACATAAAGAACAGTAACATAATATAACATCGAGTTCTTATAAGTACCTACTTACCTATTTGTATAAAAGAAATATGGATTATTTTTAACCGACTTCAAAAAAGGAGGAGGTTCTATGTTCGGCTGTATGTATTTTTTTTTTATGTATGTTCAGCAATATCTTCCCCAATTGTGAACCGATTTCGATGATTCTTTTTGTGTTCGGTTCTAGCTCCAAGGTGGTCCCATTTTTTTTTGGTCAAGATCGGATTGGAAAGCGAGGCGGAATCGCGAGGCCGAAGGCCGAGTGATTCCGCCGAATACATTAATAGCAAATAAAAATTACTAAAAAAAACTGTGAAATAAAAAACTATTTAAAAAAATATAAAAACCGCCTTCAAAAATTTATGAAATAAAAAAATAAAAATCGAACCCTAGAGTTGAAGGCGGTGGTGCTAAAGCAAGCAAAAATAACCGACCGCCTTCAACTCTAGGGTTCGATTTTTATTTTTTTATTTCATAAATTTTTTAAGGCGGTTTTTATATTTTTTTATTATACAAATAGTTTTATACAAATAATCCACCCACAGCAGGTCAATCATGTCACCATAAGGCATAAGGTCACCTTCATGCCTTACTTGCTGCTTGATGTAGTTATCTTGTCCGAATAATTTTCTAAACGTGGTGGTCGATGTTGCGCTGTAATTTAAAAGAGTACTTGCAGCACAACACCGATTACTCTGCTTACCCCGATTGTCGGGATATGGCGTTAGATATGTATGTATGTAAATATGGATTCGACTACGTTACTGAAAAACTACAAATAAATCGCTTCAATCGTCTTCTCTTTCAAAACCTACGTTCAATAACCTATTCAAAGTCAATGCCAGCCATATTATTTGAAATATATATATATATCTGATGTTAGGCTGCTTTCACACTAGACGATGACGGCACGACGGGCGGTAACGTCACGAATCGTCATGGCGGCAGTAGAGATCAAAAACCGGCCAAGTGCGTATCGCCGGCCCGTATCGCCATGCCACGGCCAGCGCTACTCACTCCATCTAGATGGCGTGTTATGAAATGCTTCATATTAGTTAATGTCATGCTTCATAATCTATTCAGTAGATGGCGCCCGCGCATACACTTTTTGGTTTCTTCTATGGGAACCCCCGTGAATTTTTTACTTTTTCTTATTTTTATTATTTGTTGTTATATCGGCCATAATAACACATTTTTTGTGAAAATTTCAACGGGCTACCTATTACGGTTCAGATGATGAGCCCGAGATGCAGCCCTCGGACACACGGACGGACGGACGGACAGACAGACAGACAGACAGACAGACAGACGGCGTAGGCTTAGTAATAGGGTCCCGTACCTGATACGGAACCCTAAAAATGTATGAAAACATTTTGACATCGCACTGGACGGCGACGATAACGATGCGTGACGATGCCGTCACGGTATTTATCATATATTTTAGTCTCGCTGATACCGTCTCGTCGGCCGTTCCGATAGCCTTTATCGTATAGTGCAAAAGTAGTTGCACGCATCGAATTGGTGGCAACGAAATGAAATAAAATAAAATAATGACGAAAATTTACTTTATTGCACAGTGATAAAAACCCGACTTAAAGCCTAGAGAAAGAAAGGAAAGAAAGAAAGAAATAAGTATATTTATTCAGCATCAGATGACAGTAACTACAAGTACAATACAATACGTTGAAACGGAAACAGCTCAGCAGAGACGCAGTTAGATTGCGCGATGATTTTCAGGGACTCCCTTTTTACAATATAAATACCGAAAATATTACAGTGTTAGAAAATAAAATAAAAAATAAAAATTATACAAAACAAAACAAAAAACTCAACAACACGCTTAAAGAATATTTATTCGATAAGAAGAAAACTAGTACATAATTAACTAATTTAAAAATTATATAAACTAACTTAAGAAATAAACTAACTTAAAAAAAAATTTCATTTAGTGCTTTTGTCCCCGGGATTGTGCCGAGGATGAAAGAATTGAAATATTATTGAAGACAAGCTGTGCCCGCGGCTCCGCCCGTCTTATATTTCACTTCACTGTTAACCTCATAAGCTATTTAGCGTGATAGTAAGTAGCCTATAGTTGATGGGAAGAATCAAGCTATCCGTAGAATTTTGTTTTATTAAAATCGGTTCAGTGGTTCTCGAGTTATAAGCGGACAGACAGACACTCAGACAGAAATGAAATGAAAATGAAATGAAATGAAATTAAAATGAAATGAAATGAGTTTATTTATCTCATACAATACACACACACACAGTAGATACAATAAAAACACAATACGGACAAGACAAATTGAACCTGACACAGCCTTTGTCCCTCACCACCGAGCCCGGAAGCCGGTGAGAGGGACGCTGATTTTAAGTCAGGCCCAAGTACACAACACAAATAATATTCTAATATACCCTAACACAAACATATACATAACAACCAGAGAAAAATGAGGAGGAGAAGTCTTAAAGCTACAGTACACAAAGCACAATAACAACACAACAATCCATCCGTCCGGTCCGTCTGTCGGTCCGCACGTCATAAGAATACATTTTGGAGGCATAAGGCCTTGATTTCATTTCAATAACATTTCTAATTGTTGGTCAAATATACATTTCCTCAATTTACATTTGAATGTATTACAATTAGTAATCTCTCTGAGAGGAGGGGGGAGGTCGTTCCAACACCGAGTTGCCGCATATTTGAAGGAAACTTCAAATGCGGCGCCTCTGTGCCTAGGCACATTTTGACTGCCAGCAGTTTACCCACATATCTCGTGCCGTAGCAGTGCGAATCTCCCAACCAGGTGACTTTTTCGTACAGTGTTTTAGGCAGGTTTTTTTAATCACAGCTTGAACTAGGCACGAGAAGTGTAGGCGCCTGCGGTTTCGCATATTCAGCGTCCCCAGTTTGTTCAAAATGGGTGTAATGCAAGCACGTCTCTTAGGCCGCTCGCAATACCTCACACACGAGTTCTGGACACGCTGAATAAGCTTGGCCGTCCTCTCGAGGATGCAAGGACCGAAAACCACGTCGCAGTAATTAAAGTTGGACACAACGAGTGATTCAGCCAACTGTATCCGAACCTCCACACTGACACAGTTCCGAAATTTGTACAGACTTTTTAGTTTGCCATACGACCTGCGAATTAGTTGCTCTACGTTGGCCTGCAAATTTCAGCCCGCCGTCAATCAACACGCCGAGATCCCTGGCCGATGCAGCGATGGGTATGGGAACGTTGTTTAACTTGAAACATGGACAGAATTGCATCATTTTACTGCTCTGACCAGTTCCAGGATGTTTCAAGGTCTTCGTTGATCTTTACGACGGCTTCGGGAGGCTCGGACGGGAGGAAGGACAGCGTTAGCTGAGAGTCATCAGCGAATAGTTCACATTTCATATGTTTGAGACAATTAGGGTAGTCAGCAGTGAAGGTGGTATAGAGTATGGGTGAGAGGCAGGAGCCTTGAGGGCAACCCCTCTCGACGGAAGCAGGGCACGACTCGGTGACGTCGCCGCATGAGTTGGGACAACGTACTGTTTGGAATCTGTCCGTTAGAAAACTGCGAATTAGACAGGTTGCGCTGCCTGAGACACCATAGAATGCGAGCTTTGCCAAAAGAAGTTCATGGTCAAGGCAATCGAATGCTCGGGAATAATCTAGGAGGACTAGAACCGTCACGCAACCCAAGTCGGCGGCGGACAGCGCGTCATCGACTACATTCAACAATGGTACGCTTGTACCGCGCCCGCGACGGAATCCGGACTGGCATTCGGGAATGATCTCGTTGTCTATGAGGTACGGCGTTAGTTGGGAGGTCATAACCCGCTCCAGCACCTTTGAGAGTGCTGGTAAAATGCTACAGAAAGCAGACGTTGGATTTTATTATAGGTAAGGAATAAGGAAAGGATAATTCTCTACCAGTGGCATTCTCTACCAGTTATGATGACTGGGATTGTGAGTAAGTTAGATGCGTAGTTACAACATAAAACATGTAATATACTTACACATCATCATCAATCATCAATCAATCAATATTAATAAATCTGTAAGGGATGGTCATGGAGTAAGTTACTTTGTTTTATCAGATAATGCGTTTGTAGACTCGTGTGTATGATACTAAAATTAAATTGACGATTTTTAGAAATCTTTTCTGTATGTATGTATGTTAGTGCAAGCACATTTAACTATACGGGACACAAGATAGGCTAAATAAAATGCAGTTCCTGTTACGCTAAAATGTGGCTCTTAATCATCATCATCATCATCAGCCTGTATCGGTCCACTGCTGGACATAGGCCTCTCCCAAGGCACGCCACCACACGGGGTCTTCCACTCTTCTCATCCATCCACTCCCGGCTCTTATGCAAACCGAAATTGTTCCGTGCGCCGAAATAAAGGTACGGTATAGCGCGCTCACTTACTTTCTTCTTTTAAAGGCGAATTTCACGCGAGCGAAGCCGCGGGCAAAAGCTATATATATATATAACACATAAAACATTACAAAATGTCTCGGATATTTTCATCAAGCAAAGGGCGACATTTGCCATAAAGTAGAGAAAATTTATGCAGTGTTGCAAATAGGGCTTGCATTATCCGTGAAATTTTCGTATCCGAATAATTCGAATAGTAGTTAGCCTTACTATTCGGATATTCGGATATTTCGTATAATTCGGATAATTTTGAAAGGAAAGGAACTAAAATTAAAACAACGGAATGCTGTTTAAATGTATCATTCATTATGTATTAATAATTAAGCAAAAATTAAGTTCTTCTTCTAAAATTAACAAACAAAACATTCATCATTATAATATGTATCAGGTCAAACAACATGATTATAATATGTATCAGGTCAAACAATATCAAATGAAACAAACCTAAAAACAATAAAAAGTTTAAACGTTTAACTTCTTTTCTTAATTTATAATATAATTAGGAACTCTTCTCTTCTTAAATTAACCAACTACCCATCTACATACTATTTTCTTCTTAAATCAACGTTTATTTCAGTCTCATCACATTCATTTTTTATTTTTTATTTTGATAATGAGATCTTAAAAAGCTTAAGGAATCCAGGGAGTCGTCTTTCATAGTTGTCCGTAAATGGTTACATAGGTAGCCAGAGGCAGAAAATACCCTTTCTGCCTATACACTGGTGGGTGTTATTGCCAGCAAAACATTGTAGGCCCTTTTTAAGTTCTTGCTTCTTTGGCCTCCCTGGTCATAAAGCGCCATTTCTACCTGAATTGTAGTTAGCAAATCGTTTTGGCGGGATGGAGATCGTTGCTCAGGTTGCGCTTGCTTAATTCGCGAAGATGAAGGTCTCCTCAATACTTTATTAATCTCTTCTTGTAATTGTTCTTTTATTGAACCTTTTACAATGTGAGCGACTGCAGTTACTTGAGGCTCGTTAGGGATAGTTTCATGTTCCTGTACTCCAAAATAAGTAGAATTAATATGGACGATCGTCTGTTGAATGGCTGCATTTGAATGATTCCTAAAAGTTAAATCAGATGTGTCGCGTTCGGCTTCATCATAAAAGCTTTTCGGATTGTGAAGATATTTAATTGTACCACTAAGTTCTGGTACTCGGCGCTTTGCAATTCTTGATTTCAGTGACTCCACAAGATCGGCACTTATTTGGCTTTCACAGTTCGAAAGTTTTTGCACCATGAACTTCAAAGCTATCTCAGCAGTCAACAGGTTTGCTTTTTCTTCACAGATGGATTCCACTGTAGCCTTTACAATGCTGAGAGCGTCTGATATTTCTACAAGTTGATTCAACTCTGCTGCACTAAAAGTAGTTTTAATTTTTAAATCAATAAGGGTTTTAAGCACAGAGTCTTTTAGTTTTACAAATCGGCTGATCATGTTGGCAAGACTGCTCCATCTTGTCTTACAGTCCAGTATAAGGTGAACACCTGTTTTTTCTCCTTCTATGTCGTATTTATATAGGACTTCAAACTTGGTTGGAGAACGCTTAAGCATCTTTACGACTGTTCGTACTTTGTTAATTACATCTTTGTAGTACTTCCGTATATCTGTTCCAGATCCAGATCCACTTCTTGTTCCTGTAGCGACAATAAATCCTTCTTCATTATCCGAGCCGGTGTCGTCACTGTCCATATCTTCATATTCTGTAGCGGACTTCTCGGTACTTTGAGTTTCAATGAGTTCGTGTTCCTCATCGGTAGATTTTTTTTTCTTATACAGAACATCCTGAACTGCTAATTGGATTCCGTGTGCATAACACAACTGGTGGTAGGTTGAAGTCTTTTTCCCTAGAGCAGTCATTACAGTCGCCGCAAAATTGCCACTGGTACGATGTAAGATGTACGATGCACTGCACACAATGCATATTGTTATGTTTTACCTAGTTAATTTGGAAAAATGAACTATCCGTATTATTCGAAATATCCGGATTTCTGATCTTTCATTATTCGGATATAAAAATTGGGCGTATATCCGGATAATTCGGATATCCGGATATCCGGATTGCAAGCCCTAGTTGCAAATATCACAGACCAAGAATTCTGCGCTCCTTGTCATGTCAACCACTTGACACTGGCATAGTCGCTTATGCGAGACACAAAAAAAAAGTCATAAGAGGCCAGTTGCCAATATGGCTAAAGGACTGCTTTGACCATCGCGCGGTCCAAATAGAATATAACCACTAAAACAAGAAGAAGAAGAAGTCGAGATGAACGCATGCATTCTCAAATACATCGAATTGGTGAGTAAGATCATAAACACACGCTTGGCACATCGGCTTGACCCTTATGCTCTCGAAGGATGCTGTATTGTACCCCCAGCCCCAGGGTAGAGTATGTGTGATGAACTAGCTTTGTCCAGGTGCTAACGATATCTCCCAGTGTAAGCATTGTCCAGATGCTGACGATATCTCCCAGTGTAGAGTGTGTGTTAAACTAGCATTGTCCAGGCGCTGACGATATCTCCTAGTGTAGAGTGTGTGCGCTGAAATATAATGTCCAGGTGCTAACGATATCTTCCAGTGTAGAGTATGTGCGCAGAACTAGCATTGTCTAGGTGCTGACGATATCTCCTAGTGTAAAGTGTGTGTGTGTTGAACTAGCATTGTCCAGGCGCTGACGATATCTCCTAGTGTAGAGTGTGTGCGCTGAAATATAATGTCCAGGTGCTAACGATATCTTCCAGTGTAGAGTATGTGCGCAGAACTAGCATTGTCTAGGTGCTGACGATATCTCCTAGTGTAAAGTGTGTGTGTGTGTTGAACTAGCATTGTCCAGGCGCTGACGATATCTCCCAGTGTAGAGTGTGTGCGTTTAACTAGCATTGTACAGATGGTGACGATATCTCCCAGCCACTGGCGGCTGGTCCTAAAGTGCGCTCGTGCGCCGCACTACCATACCACGAGAAGTCTTCACTTCACTCAAAATAAATAATATCTTACAAGATACCTACATTAAAACCATAAAGATCGTACTCCAAATAAATACGAATATGAATTCGACCTTATTTTATAGACCACAAGGCACTCTTTTGCGTTTAAACGCGCGCTCCGTGCGGAATCGAGTAACGCACCCGGGTATCCAATACTGAATGTATGGCGATCGGCAAAACACCGCTGGCGCGTGAGACAAAAGATACTTCATAGAAACAGTATGGGCCGAAATGGAGTTCTGCGTGCGGCGCACGAGCGCCAAACAAGGACGCTATATCCAGTGGTCGAATTGGACTTATTCACGAACCGGAACGCGCCCCCCCCCCCCCCCCCAAGCCCCAATAAAATTGAAACATACGTAATTCATCATTCATCAAACGTAAATGTAAAGAATCTTGAAAGAAATTGATCGTAGTGTCAGATTAAGCGAGGGCTGTAGCAAATGATGTCAGCCAAATTAGGTTCTTTGCTTTGATATAATACCAATCAGCCTCACCTCTAATAACAAAAAATAATGCGTCTGTCATACATACATAACGAAATTTTCGGAAAATTCATTCACTGGTGGTTGGTTCAATGAAACTAAGTACATAGGTACAAAATTCCCTTTTTCACAAAATGTTTTTATCTGTATGCCTGTCTGTCTGTTTGCCTGGGTATCACGTTAAAACCGTTGCTTCTATTATCGTGACATTTCATGAATAAATGAAAAAATGTCCAGAAGATGCACTTGCGAAATATCATCACACTCAATTATCAAAGACAGACAGAGCAGTGACGAATAATATAAAATTAGGTATGACGATATTTTATATTATCGCAAAGAGCACCACCCATATTGGTCAAATTGTAGCTTTTTTGTTATGAAAAACGGAAGCTGTGTAAATAAAATCATCTTTGCGAGCCGGAAAGACTGAGGAAAACTTTTACGAAACGGAACGGTGATTTCACGAACCGGAACGGCGTTCCGGTGCGTTCCGGTTCAATTCGAGCACTGGCTATATCGTGAATAGCCGCGCGTGCGACACGTCGCGAGCGATTCGTTTTGCACGAGTCCGTCTGCCTAGACTCAGCGCGCTGTCATGTGATGTATAATGCGCGGGGCGGATCTCGGCGTGTCGCCGCCGCAGCGGCTCGTCAGTGTTCTCCCTCGCACCCGCACCGTACTTGTATAGTGTATGCACGTGGCGGGTCGCCCGCTGCGGCGACGACACGCCGAGATCCGTCCCGCGCATTATACATACATAACATAACACAGGTTAGCGCGCGAATATTTAAAATGGGATATGGTTAGGTTTTGTGATATCTGTCACGTGTGATATTTGCCTAAGCGTTGGTTAAAGGTAAGGCTTTACAATCAGGTGATGCCGGGTTCAATTCCTACTTTTCAAATGCTTTAATTTTTATATATTTTTTGAAGTATTTTTGGGACATTACTACTGTTTTCTTTTTGAAAGCTGCAGTTAGTGTTGTGGTCTATGGGTGTGTTCATAAAGGTACTAAAAATGAGTTAAAAAACTTGTTTGGATTTTCTTTCTTGTTTTTTGCAACTCATTGAGTGCCTCGAGAATATTCATACTAGGTATGTACATAATAAAACGCAGGCGTTTAAAAAATTCGGAAGTCCCGATCTTAAAATAACATGACAGGAATGTGTTGGGAAATTTGGTATTTAAGTACCTAGGTAGGTACTTCGCGCACTACCGGTCACTGTAGTCACCAGCCGCCACTGCTCCCAGCGTAGAGTACACGAGTCAGTAAGCCTGGCTTACTGACTCGTGGTAGAGTATGACGTGCGATAAAATAGAATGTCCAGGTGCTGGCGATATTTCACAGTGAAGAGTGTGCGCGCTGAACTAGCATTGCCCAGGTGCTGACGATATCTTCCAATGTAGAGTTTGCCTGCTGAACTGGCATTGTCCCGGTGCTGACCATATGGGTCAGTGTAGAGTGCGCGCGCTAAACTAGCATTGTCCAGGTGCTGACAGTGACGTGCTTGGTTCTACATCACTACAGTTACGATCTGACGGACGTGAACACCCTCGTGCTGTGCTCAGGCACCTTCGTCGGCTTCCTAGTGCTGCTCAGCGGGGAAATTATAGGTCTCTCACTCATCTCCTATCCTCCATCATCTCTGTTCTGCTACGCTATTCTCTGTTCTACTCTGTGCTGGTCTGCTCTGCCTTGTACTGCTCTGCTTTTTTTTTATTGTAAGCTCGACATAGTGCGCATAGGCACCCATGAGGTGTCTAACGGAGCATCCGCGGTAAGTCCAGCGTTTAGGGATGCAATCCCTGCCCAGTGCGTGTGTGCGGAGGTGGAAAGGGGACGGTGGGATCGCGTTAAAAACAGCTCCTCCGAGCATTCCCCATGGAATAGGCAATAGAACACACTTAGGGAGCCGACATCCCTACGGATTTGCAGTGGTTCTAGATCGCGGGACATTTCGCGCGATCTAGAACCTGCTCTTGCTCTGCTTTCTGCTGCTTTCTGCTCTGCCTTGTACTGCTCTGCTCTGCTATGCTATGCTCGCTCAATATTTTTTTTACTCTCCTTCCTTTACTCTTCTCCTTTCCTTACTCTTCTCCCCGCCCGCGCGGGGGCGTTCCGTGCTCTGTGGTTTAAACTGATAAATTAGTTTTAATTTATTTTATCTAATAGTGTACATACCTATTTAAAGTACACATTGATTACATTATATAGATCTATGTAAATGTATTTTATTACCTACGTAAAGAATTGAAGCAAAGAATTTATCCTTATATAATAAAATGCCTCGTAAAATGCGCCGTCGCGATCCTGTGTTCGCTTAGTCGAGAACTACTCAATCGAGTAATTGAGGCATATCTAAGGATGGTTACAGGATATTTCCGCGAAGCAAAGCCGCGGGAACCCTATATTTAGCTATAATTTTTGTTTCATACCTACTCAAGACACAACCCTAATAATATCAATGCTCCACAGTAACAAAATTTGTTGTTCATACGTGAATGCTATTCCGTGTTTTTTAACTATTTAAATAATTAGACATGACTAAGAAAAATTATTTATTATGTATGTATATGTCTGCCTTCTACCTGTGTTTTATTTAATTACAATTTCTATGCTACAAACTCTGAGGCTACTATATATTATAATAATGTATGTATATATATATTTACTTATGTATTTAATTTTATTTGTATTTTTCTTTACTAATGTATCGTGTAAGTTTTTACTACTAACGTTTATTTATATAATTCAATAATATGTATAATGCTTATGCATAATAATAATTTGTTATAGATATACAATCTACATACCTACACTATGCTTTCTACGCTTGCGTAAATGTTGTAAAGAATGCAGTCAGACATTAACCTCGCCTTTTGTGACCTTTTTTAAAATTTTTATGCAATAAAGTACCTATATTTTATTTTTTATTTGATTTGAAGTTTTAAGTACCTATATACATAAGAAATGTTTTATATTAATAAGCGCCATCTACTGGTACATCTCCGAATTAAGTGTTCAGCAAGCTAGGTAACTGGAAGTTTGTCCGTTAGTGGAGGTAGAGTTAACGTCGAACTATTTAAGTGTAGATGAAGACCGCTAGATGGCGGTGTTATCACAAAATGAATGTAGCTTAATATGCGGTATATTATACCGCCTACTGATTTATGTAGAAGATGTAGGTACGAGTTATTTATTATTCAATCTACGCTGTGTGTGAGTGAATGTGTGAAGTAGATGCACGAATTATGTTTTCCTAAATACATTTACTTACAGGCCTGCCTATTACTAAGTAGATCTTCAGTAATAATTATAAAATTACGCAGGCGGTATAGACATCCTAAGACGGCTACAGTGTCCGGCCCGGCAGCAAATAATATCTGTCGACAAAAACTTGGTGTCGAGCAAAGACCGTGTCCAGCTTTAAGCCGCCGCGTCTCCTGCGCATGTTTTTTCGAAACATTACACAAGAAACATTACACAAAAAACATTTTTTTTCTCCGAGGTTTTCTTATCCATCCAAAGAAGAAGACTTTCGCGGAAGACCGCGTGTGGTGGCGTGCCTTGGGAGAGGCCTATGTCCAGCAGTGGATCGATATAGGCCGATGATGATGATGATGATGATTTGTTTTCATACAAATGTGGATGGCCACGCCCACGCCCCAATGTTTCGATGTTTCTGTGTTGTGTAATGTTTCGAAAGAAACATTCGCAGGTGCGGTTGCCGCATGCGGCTGACCGGTGCGGTTGGCTATATGTATGACGATCTAAGGAGCCTTGTCTTGTAGTGCTATGCGGCCAAACGCACTGCGGTTGTGGCTAACCGGTCCGGTCCGGTTGCGGATGGTAGCGGTAGCGGGCAGTGCCACGCGGTCCGGCTGCCGGACCGGTCGTATGTACAGTTTTTTGTAAAAGCTTTTTATTGATAATCTAAAGAAATTGAAGAATTTTTGTTCGTCTTCGCGTAATTCAGAAAACAGTAGGTGAAATTCTCCCTTCAACAACCTTGCAGCTACTATTAGGGTGTTGATGAAATCTTCTTTCTGAGCGTTGGAGTCGACGGCGGCGGGCGGCCGGGTCGATGCTTTATCCGCCGATGTATTAAAATACATAGTGAGTAAAAATTTCAATGTATCCATTATTAAACTGTACACAAGCGTTCGTGCTGCAGGCAAACCGCACTGTACTGCAAGCTACACGGAGCGAGCGACCGTGCGTGCGCGGCTAGCCGGAGCGGTTCAGCCGCACCGGCTCACCGCATAGAGAAACCATCTGGTTGTCGAGCAAAAATAAAATTTTACATAAAAAAAAAATTACATTTAGTGTTTCATTCGTTTGATATTAAGTTTATATTAGGTAAACATTGTTTTTTTATTTAATATTTCGTTTTATTTATTTATTTACTTAAATAAATTCGACAGACAACCGACGAATCACTCCGCGCACGAAGTAAATGCTCTTAGTGGGCTCGTATCGTAGCGTTTTGTGTGTAGTTCGTGCGCGGAGTGACGTCAGCGTTATCTATGGAAAGTTGCAACCTTTGTTGCATCGCATGGTGTGCTGCGCGACTTGCGCGCGATCTGTACGCGGCTCTAGCTAGACATCGCATAATCCTTCCCATTTACGAGGCAGACAGAGCAGAATTGAAGTTTATTTTCGGTTCCATAAATAGAATTTATAGCCGAGATGTTCGAATAGACCGTGCTAGTCGAACTAGCATACCGAGGAGGTTTCAGTACAAAAAAAAACCTTGAATAACACGTTTCTTGTACCTATAGGGACCGCCCTTAATTTTTCACTTTTTGTTGTATCCGCTAAAATATGACATATTCTGTGAAAATTTCAACCGGTTGGTTAGCTATTACGGTTTCAAAGATACAGCCATCATCGGACGCACGGACGAACGGACAGACATACAGACAGACAGACGTTGTAGGCTTAGTAAGGCCGGCCGCAAATGTTCGTTTTCCGTATTCGATTTCCGAATTCGTTTTCCGTATTCGGACACACGACTGCAGGTATTTCATACAAAAATTTAGTTCTCATAGGTACGGAAACCTAAAAATGTATGCGCGCAAATTTTTTTTTTTATAGAAAGCGCGACCTGGTTGCGCCGAGCCACCCATAAGGTGTCGTACGACGCCCATGGACATTCGGTCGTACGCGGGGGTTGCGAATGCCATGCCTGCCTGACAGGTGCCTATTTACGCCTCTCTTGTAGGACCCGAGAGGCCCGAGACTATATTGGGGGGAAATATGTGTGCAGGGAAAGCGTTTCAAGGTTTACCAGTTCTGTGGAGGAAATACATGGTTAATTTGTCTCAAATTTTAGAGATTGTGCGTAAAAAAGGTCAAGGTCACACTACCAGCCAGCATGATGTACTTAGATGTGATATAATTTTGTAATTCCTTGAAGGTTAATTTGGATTAGGTCTGTTAGGTACTTCCATTTCCCCGTATGACCACTGTCCAAATGTCTCAAATTTTAGAGATTGCTTGCAAAAAAGGTCAAGGTCACACTGCCAGCCAGCATGATGTACTAAGATGTGATGTAATTTTATAATTCCTTGAAGAATACTACCACAATCACAGATGATACGCCGCAGGAGACACGATACACACACCGATCGACCTCGTCTTGGACATGTACTACAGCGCAATTGGATGCGGACTTTTCTGGTCTTCCGGCACCTTGATACTACTCGCGCGGTTGCGGGAAGAGACACAGGAGAACCCGCCGCAGACCGGCGATGAAGAGGCCGCGATTGCTCTGGCAGCTGTGAGTATGCTTCAGGGAGCGTTCTTGCTGCTGGATTTAGTACTGGCGTACTTCGACGCTGAGGAATACGACGAGGACAGCGTAATATGACAACTTTGGCGAAACTAGAGGAAGATATTATGGTCTGCACTTGATTTCAAGTTTACAATGTGATTTGAGTGCCTATAATATATAAATAAATGCTAATGTATTGTGAAACAGACCAGTGCACTTTCTTACGTAATTTTAACAGACTGGTCACTATGAATGTTTTGGTTTCCACTGAAAGAAATGTCAGTCAGTCAGTCAGCGTGTAAGCGCCCACTGCTGGACATACGCCTCTCTAAATTTCCTCCAGTCCTCGCGGCCTTCAGCGGTACGGAACCACTGCTTTCCGCCGACGTACCTACTTAATGTCGTCTTCCCACCTGGCGGGTGGCTTTCCCACACTCCGTTTTCCTGTCCACGGTCGCCAATGTAAGAAAGAAATGGGAAGGCATGATTTGAAACTGTCCAGAATCTATTCTTCTGATATGACAGACCTTTCATCCGTGTCTAGTAAAACGCCTTATCGTTACATAGATATGTAAATTATCTTCTACTGAGTTTTCTATAGATGACTGTACTGGACTGGAATTTGAAGGACAGGTAAAATAGTGAGGTCATGCATCCAATGCAATCAAATTTACTTACCAGAAGTAAATAATTATAAATTTGGCTTAGTTTTCCACATTATCGTGAAATAGTTTGAGAGACTTGACTTACACATCTAAGCTCCATGCGTCAGCTAAGAAAACGTTGACGGTGATAAAGTTAAGGCGCCAAATTCTTCTAGAAATCCTAGGTAGCTACAGAACTAAGAGTAATTAATTATGCACCATTTTCTAAATCGATCTAGGCTAATGAGAATCTGTACCAAAAAAACAACAGGAATTACCTTAAATTACTCACAATTCTGTAGGTAATTAATTAATTAATTACATTACAGCTAACGCCAAATCGGCATATGTACCTACATAGAATAGAACAACAAACTGTTTGTGGAGACTGGCCTGCTCCATGTGGCGGTGTAGTGGGTATATAACTTCATAAAATTTTATATTAAACAAAATTTCACTTTTGCTTGCTGCATCTGTCATCATAACAAACATTTTTGTAAAGTAGACTAAGTGCACATTGAAAAAAAATCCCGTGAAGTTTCTTGTACGTTCTTCTTCGCTGTAATAATTGAACTGACGGAATGTTACAATGTAAATATGACAAATCTGAGCGCAGTACTTCCAATAGATGCTAAATAAACAATAAACAAAAAACAAATAACATTGTCACAAATGTAATAACAGGCTCAAAACAGCAGATATCATTGACTAATCACTGGCCGTAATATCACGTAATACTTAAGTGTGAAGCTTTGTCATACTCGCTAGTTTATTGTACGTCTCTTTGGCCTCTTTATCTAAAGAACCAGCGTTAAAGTTATGTAGTGATATCATTTATGTAAGTCACGCACGACATCATAATATGATCTACGAATAATTTACATTTTTCTCGTATGAATTTCATAAAGTTCTTCCAAAAGTTTTCGAATACCCTGGGTCGAATAGTTCAGGGAATATAATTTGCTGACTGTCAATGAATGCTCACTCCCCTTGATTCTAGTTTTATTTTAGTCACAGTTGTAAACGTGTCCGTTCGTCTAGCTAGCCCCGGCTAATAAACATCAAAGTTTTTGGATCTATTTTTATCGATTTCTTTAATGTCACGTATTTAGTTCAGTTCATTAATATTTACAAGAAGTTTTATCCACCAGCAAAAAATTCAGAATATATTTTTGATATAAAGAGGAAAAATTCGTCCTGATCAGGATTAGAACCTGGAACAATTAAGTAATCTGTGCTGGAACTCCCTCTCTCTCTGGCTATCTAATGAAGAAAATATAAAGCGAGTAAGTACATGTGCAGTAGGTACTAACGCTCGGTGTTACTAACATAAAAAATACAATATTTGCTGATGCCTCGTAACGGAAAAACAAACAGTTGTCAGCAGAGACACGGATTATTTAATTATCTTTAAAATTTCAATGCTATGCTTAAAGTACTGGTGATACGAACCTCAAATGTTGATCTGTATTTTAATGCAATGTCCCCCTGAATCTTATCTGAAAAGGAGATAAAGTTAAAACACCGTTCATAATTAGGTATGTATTTTATTTTCTACAGTACTTTTAGTTCAAGTGGTATAAAATGCCTCCACTGGATCATTCCTACTTATTTCGGAGCGCTTTCTACTACAAATATGTACTTGAGATTTTAGTCTGTTTCCCTACCAGATGCCCCCGTTCAATGACGAAGCAATGCCCAATGAAGAAGGAACATACAAAAAATCCATGAAATCTCTCAAGTATGTACATTTTTTACTGGCTTACGTGAAGTAAGAGGCGCGGCAGTGCTGCATAAGAAACAAAGGCGTATTGTCATGGTTCTGCTAATTGAGTCTATTAGTACTGACTTCTGAATTGACGCTAACTCCATCACTGATTAAAATAAACTCAACAAATTGTTCAAAATTCTTGGCAAGGTTTTCTCTGAGTCCAAGAACAATGGTGCTTCTTTAGATGTACTGTGAACAGTTGTAATTCGTATAGGCGTATGGCTATTTATTTACGATCTGTAACTCGGAAGGTCTCTTCAAAAAGGCCAGACAAAGTAATTCAGACCTGTTTTTAACACCTAATGCAAAAGGAGGGGTGTTATAAGCTTGACGCGTTCGTCTGTCTGTCTGTGGCATCGTAGCTCCAGAACAGATGGATCGATGCGGATGAGATTCTTTTTATTAGAAAGTTGGTTTAACCGAGATGGTTCTTAGCTATATTTGTAAAAAAAGCTTCAAATAACACTAATTTAAAAAACATCCGACACATTAACAACCCTTATAAAGTAAAAAGTTATTTTCGTTCAGTTACTTAAAGACGTCGAGGGCCACTAAGTAAATAAAATCGTCCCCCGAACAGTGCAGCTCTGAGTTTTATTTTATTTACTTAGTGGTCCGTAACAAAATTGAAATTATTTTGACTTTCAAAGGGTGGTTGATGTCTAGGGGTTTTTCTAAATTTGTACCTAATTTAACTTTTTATAATCTTTGGAATGTGTTGATTATCTACTGAAACGTACATACTTCCACTTATATTGCTTCATCTAGTCTGTATGTGGTACACATGTTCACCTGACTGAACAGAAAAATACTTGTATATATAAGGTGCTTCGTTATTCATGTCAAATGTTTCGGGAGGGTTACATACATACTCAAATATACACGTTACGCAAAAAAAATTATATGTTTTTAGCATTACTTTTCGAGAAATTTAACAAAACATGTTTGCTACCTAAACATTAAAAGGATCAACCTTTGTGTAACAGTAGGTAGCTTGCATTGTACGGGGTCAATGACCGTACTATGTTCAAAGGCAGAACAGCTGTTTGTTGTAAGTAAGTCACAAGGCCACTAGACCTGTGTGTAACAGTAGGCAGCTTGCTTTGTACGGGGTCAATGACCGTAATATGTTCAAACGCAGAACAGCTGTTTGTTGTAAGTAAGTCACAAGGTCACTAGACCTGTGTGTAACAGTAGGCAGCTTGCATTGTACGGGGTCAATGACCGTACTATGTTCAAACGCAGAACAGCTGTTTGTTGTAAGTAAGTCACACACAAGGTCACTAGGCCGCCGCCGCTCTAAAACTAGCTACCTACGTGTGCGGTGTGTGTGTGCCTATGTTTCGTGTTTGCAAGGGTCTATAGCATGATTAGTTTTTACAGCTATTTGATTTTATTTTTTGTTAGGAGATGTTAGGAGAAAAAATACTCCTATAAACATATGTTTTTCTTTTTGCGTAAAGTGTTTGTTTGAGTGCGTAATGTAACCCTGCCGAAATTATTGACATGAATAACGAAGCACCTTATACTATGTGTGTAGAAAGTACAAAGTTCACACAAGGGATAAGAGTTTTTTTTTATAATACTCGAATGTCAGGCAGGATCAACACGACACACGAGCATTCATTAGATACCCACGAGACCTTCATTGTTACATTATTTATGGAATAGAATGGTCTATTCATATTGATGTGCTAAGAAATTAACTCTAATGTACCTGCCGTGATATGAATCGTATATTGCGCTTCCATTCATAGGGTATAATTTATTTAATTGTCATCTATCGGAAATGTTTATTTGAAACTAAAGCTCACCATGGACGATCGCGCCATCGCGTCAGTTGGAACCACGTCACGCCAAAAACTGCCCGTGCGTGTCAAAACATTGAGCCAATATTTGGCGTGACGCCAACCCACGGATTTCCGGGCGCGTCATAATCCATCCTATCGCACCGCCGCGCTCGTGGCGTCATGCCATGACTTCACGCCAGTCCTCCCGTGCATGTGCGAACTCACATCCATTTCGGCTAAGTACCCTAATCACGAGATTTAACCTACTACGCTACGGCCTACGCTACGCCGCGCCGCCGTGTTCTCCGCATCATTTTGTATGAAGAAACGGAGCAGCGCCTCTAGTGATAGATTTGCGAACATCGTTTCTCCATACAAAATGGTGCGGAGAACACGGCGTAGCGTAGCGTAGCGTAGTAGGTTAAATCTCGTGATTAGGGTACAGTTCGCCTGGAGAAGTAGATCGGAGCGGTACGATTGCACGTGCGTGCATCTAGGGGCGAGCGTGTAATAAGTAGACGACTGACTCAGAATTTGGAGCGATCGTTCATCCATCCATTCGTCGTCACGCCAATTGTAATTAAGTCAATCAGCTCGATCGTCCATGCCCAGCTTAAGCCTATGCGCCGTCTGTCCCGTCTGTCCGTCCGTCTCTCCTACCTTTAAAGGGCTATATCTTTAGAACCGTAATAGTTAGTCGATAGAAATCTTCACAGAATAAATGTGTTATTAATAATAACATAATAAGCCGCGCCGTTACTAATTTACTATATGTAGATATGTAGGGATTATCTATCGATAAAATTAACCTTTCACTCCACAACACTAATATTATTTAGAAGGCCACATTCGTGCCCCTGCGATAACAGCGTATGGTTATTATGGCGGATATCCCTAAACAAATAATAAAAAAAAAAAGAAAAAGTAAAGGATGTCCAAACAAGAAAACGTTTTATTTAACTTTTTTTTGCGGGAAAGAGGTTTGTACTAATATGTATAATCTCTTCTTCTCTATCCGTGAGATTGTCAGCCTCGATAGCTCAGTGGTGCAGACAGTCAACTGTCGCTATTGAATGTTAAGCAACGCTGGGTGCGGTCAGTACTTGGATGGGTGACCGCTGACCGTTGGAGGCTGACCGAGGTTCGGATTCCTCGTAAAACTGTAGGTCCCTTCCCTCCTAATCTTACTTGGTGGTAGGGTTTAACCCGCCCGGGTTGGTACCACCGCACTGAATGAAACGTCGGTCGAAACGGCTATGTAAATAGTTTGTGTTTTCCGACAAGTTCAGTGTAGCCGGCACGATCAAAGGGGGGAAGCACTGACATGGCACCTAGTTCACCCGGTGTTATGGGCTGACATCACGGACGTTATAGGTGATGTAGCCAAACATGTCAGTTTCCATAAAAACAAAAAAAAAAGGTAGTCCTAAGACTCGTGGAAACAACCCGACAACCAGATCCTCCAGATGCTCCTGATCATTCTCCTCTGATGAGAAGAAGACTCTATTCTCGCGAGCAGCTCATCCATCGGTAATGTCGACTGGACAGGTGAGCTGATGGGTGCCCCGCTCGACCTGTGGATCGACGTCTTCTACTCGAGCGTCGCTACGGTGCTGTTCGCCGCCAGCGGAGCGGCAACGGCGCACGGCTGGACCAATGTGGCGGCGAGCCCCAGACGATCCGCCGCGCTGGTCTGCAGCGCTGTAGCTATGCTGACCTCCTTCGCCATGTTTCTGGACGCTCTCACAACCCTCTGTCGCCCGCCGAGCGAGGAGAAAATTCAACATTTACAAAAACCTCGCTCGCAACCTACCTCGCCGCGCACAAATCGCAAGCGAACACCGGAGCAATATAAATTGAACAAATTGTGAACGGTTCTGCGTTGTTTAGATAATTATACAGCGTGTATCAGGATAGGTTTTCTATATATATATATATTTCTATAGGATAGGACGAAAAGCTCTGAAACTTTTTCCCAGATTCGATCATTTTACAGTATTTTTTGGTGAAAATCTATTCTTCAAGATTTGGTGGGTGGTTAACGCCCGCCTTTATTAAATAAAAAATAAATTATATCTCATGAATAAAAATGGGTAGGTTGCATACATGTACTATTACAATACTAGTACAATTGAACTGCATGTAGGTAAATTCCAAACACTGAAAGTTCAATGACCTCAAAACAAAAAGAGGACTGAATTAGTTCACTGCACTCTCCAGTCTCACAGTCCATCGAGTTTTTATTACAATTTCCAACTTTTGTATGACAAAAAAACAACGGAATTTCGATTTGAGTGATACTGATAGGGATTTTTTTCTTCTAATAATGAGTGCTTTCTATTCCTGAAGTTTCTCAAACCTATCCTGATACACCCTGTATAGTATAGTTGAGGGTAACCTCTTGGGTGGGAATGTTAGGAAACGGATTTATTTTGCTATTTGCTCTGCTTTGACTACAATAACCTTATACATTATCTTAATACAAATACAAATGATTTCATTAATTTTAGGATGTCAATTTCTTTCGTGGTTCAAATACAGCGAGACAGCGAACAATTTGCTGTACTATACTCACTCCTACACGAGTTCTTGGATCCTAATCGTGAAGGCAATTTGTCCATGATCCTAATGCAGTGCATCCGTTTCATTGTCGGCCGGGTCATTGGGTTAGAAACGTTAGAAATTGTTTTCGATCCAAACTAAGTCGTGACTAATACAAATTAATTTCAACTGCCAACGTCTCAAATGATATATATTTTTTTATGTAATCCATTATGGGTGACCGAGGCGCAGGGGCTAAAGCACATGCTCCAAATAGCCAATATCACCTCCGAGAAGGTAGGTGCCATCGGAGACTTCCCTGGATTGCTGGCTGTACTGGACTAGAGGAGAACACAGCCGAGGCTGCTATGCGGTCATCTTACATCTAGTAAGGTGATACCAACCAACCCAGTCGGCTACAATTTGAGCCTACCATCTAGTAAGGGGCAAGGGAATGATGAGGGTTTTTATAATGATCTGCCATGGTTTTTAGTACCTTTAAGCTAGATTGTTGATTGCCCTTATTCAGTACGATAGCACTGACCTTTATCAGGTCAAGCTTATCGCCTCGTGAAATGATGCCCTGCAGTGTTGCATGATAAGCGAAGCACTGAAGCAGCTTATTCGTCAACGAGATTTGTATTCAGTATGCCTTTGTATTCAGGTGCAAATATATCCTGGTGTTCGTAGCTTTTTTTTTTCTTTTTTTTTTATAGAAAGCGCGACATGTGGCGCCGAGCCACCCGTAAGGTGTCTAACGACGCCCATGGACTTTCGGTCGCACGCGGAGGTTACGAATGCCATGCCGGCCTGATCCTGATAGGTGCCTATTCACGCCTCTCTTGAAGGACCCGAGAGACTATATTTGGGGGGGCTGGGGGGGAAATATGTGGGCAGGGAGAGCGTTCCAGAGTTTCGTGGACTTTGCTTTTACCAGTTCTGTGGAGGAAAGATCTGCAGAACCGATTGGTACGCATCCGTGCTAAGTCAAGCGTATAGGGATACAATCCCTGCCCAGTGCGCGTTGTGCGGAGGTGGAAAGGGGACGGCCGGATAGCGTTTTAAACAGCTCCTCCGAGCATTCCGTGCATCGAGCATAGGTGAAACTTTTGAATCTGCTGAAATACTTTGCATCTACTGAATAAATTGTCAGCCTCGGTAGCTCAGTGGTGCGATCAGTCGACTGTCATTCGGTGCATCGAGCATAGGTGAAACTTTTGAATCTGCTGAAATACTTTGAATCTACTGAATAAATTGTCAACCTCGGTAGCTCAGTGGTGCGATCAGTCGACTGTCATTCGGTGCACCGAGCATAGCTGAAACTTTTGAATCTGCTGAAATACTTTGAATGTACTGAATAAATTGTCAACCTCGGTAGCTCAGTGGTGCGATCAGTCGCCTGTCATTCGGTCCATCGAGCATAGATGAAACTTTTGAATCTGCTGAAATACTTTGAATCTACTGAATAAATTGTCAGCCTCGGTAGCCCAGTGGTGCGATCAGTCGACTGTCGTTCGTGATCATAAGCACACACGGCACGGTCAGAACCTGGATGGGTGACCAATGACCATTCGACCGTTGGATGCCGACTGTGGTTCGGATTCCATCGTAAAACTGTAGGTCTCTTCCCTTATTACCTTACTAGGTGGAAGAGTTTAATGCGCCCGTGTAATAGTTCTATGTAATATTCTATGTAAATAGTTCGTGTTTTCCGTCCAGTTCAGTGTAGCCGGCACGACCGAAGGGAAGCACTGATATGGCACCTAGTTAACCAAGGTGTTTGGGCTGACATCATGGATGTAGTTGGTGATGTAGCCAACCGTTTCAGTTTGAATAAAAGAAAAATGTAAGTATATGCCCATGGGCATTCGGTCCTATGCAGGCGTTGTGAATGCCATGCCGGCCTGACAGGCACTATTCACGCCCCTCTGGCAGGATCCGAGACTGTACTTGGGGTAAAATATATGGTCAGGGAGAGCGTTCAAGAGTTTACCGGTTCTGTAGAGGAAAGATCAGCAGAACCGATCGGTAAGCACCCGTAAGTTCAGCGTGTAGGGATGCAATCCCTGGCCTGTGCGCGTGCGCCCAGACTTGATGCTATTATCATGTACTCGTAAGGTGTATCGAGAAAAGTATGGTACGGCCGTGTTTGCTCGATTTGGCGGCGGCACTGCCGTACCCCCAGATACCAGACTAATTGTTAGTCAGTCAGTCAGTGTCAGCGATGTGCCATGTCAGTCTATGTCCTTTGGTCGTGCCGGCTACATTGAACTGGACAGAAATATTCCGGTGAACCACGGGAAATATTTTTTACCCATGGTCCACCTGGGTGGACTAGGAAGGTGGACCACGGGCAACAAACGAAAACACGTATAATTTTCATAGCCGTTTTCTTCGACCGACCTTCGTTCTGTGCAGGTGTACCAATCCGTACGGGTTAATCCCTACCAGGTAAATATGTACATCGTAAGATAAAGCGATGAAACTGTAGTTTCAAGTGGAGTCCGAACCACGGCCAACTTCAACGGTCGTACGGCCACACCTAAAGCCTGACCGCACCCTCGTAGAAAATATAAGGTACGGCCGCGTTTGATCGACTTGGCCCCCGCCCCGTAACTTGGCCCGTAACCGCTGTTTCGCTTTCATCGAATCTGGGAGCAAGGCAGTGCCCCCGCACTGCCTTGCTCCCAGATTCGATGAAAGCGAAACAGCGGTTACGGGACCCTCAGCACGTGAACGTGGTTCACTTGACCACTTTTGAGATGTGCGCTGAGCCACCCGTAAGGTGTCTAACGACGCCCGTGGACATTCGGTCGCACGCGGGGGTTGCGAATACCATGCCGGCCTGACGAGTTTTATTTTATCTTTTTCAGCTGTCAATAAAATAAGCAATAATAGCGGCAGTAAGTCCGTAATTTGTTGTATCATTAATTAATAAATAAATACCGTCGGCTGTTTGTCTCGATATGCCTATCTGAATCTACCACATGCCGTAAACAATATTAAATTTTACTGTTTATTTAAAGATTGTTTGATTTGAGTTTATGTGACTTCACTCATACTAAATGCTTTACCAATTGTCATATACTCAGGTCGCGTTCTGTATGACCATAGCCGACTATCATTGTCTCCCTCTACGGAGACCAAGCCATGCTGCATCGTCATAGCCCCACTGCGACGTTGCTATCGCTTATTCGCTCTCGCTTGCCTACCGATGACAGGAGCGAGAGAGAAACATGAAATATCTCACCCTTCATCGGGCGACCGACGAAATCTTCGTGTTTCTCTCTCACTCCTGTCATCGGTAGGCAAGCGAGAGCGAGTAAGCGATAGCAACGTCGCAGTGGGGCTATGACGATGCAGCATATGGCTTGTCTCCGTAGAGGGAGACAATGACAGTCGGCTCTGGTACGACTTATTTACCCGTTGACGATGTGTAGTACATAAATAAATACGTATTATCATATACTTAACACACGGATTTTCGTGTGAGTACGATAAATTAGGGTGCGTCTGTGTGTCCATTAGGCCTTTTATTAACCGACTTCAAACAGTTTCTCAATTTGACCTCTAGGTGTTTTTTTATAGATTTTCATTTTATTAAATTTTAATGTTACTGAGTGCGAACTTGAAAAAAAAATTGACGTACCTATACGAAATAAAAAAATTAAATCGAAAAATTTGTTCATAAGTACCGAACCGACACTGGTCCCCGGAGCAGAATGTAATACAATTAATATATTAAAAATAAAATAGAATAACAGACCACAACGTTTAGCGATGTATTAGGACAAGATAACTATCAAGCAGTAAGTAAGAAGGCACCAGTTGAAGAACCGTGTCAAGGTGAGAGGTTGCTAGCCTGTCGCCCTTGGGCACGGCACCCAGTCCTAATCCCACAGTCGCTTTTTACGACATGCACGGGAAGAGATGCAGTGGGGCTATTCTTGTTCAGTACCGACCCCACAAGACAATGTATAAAATACTATAAAATATTTCTGCCCGCGGCTTCGCTCGCGTGAAATTCGTATTTAAAAAGAATAAAGTAATTAAGCCCGCTCACATGTTAGCGTAACCGAAACAAAATTTTATTTAGCCTATCATGTGTTCCGTATAATGTGCTTGTTATAAGTTTAATCAAATTCGGATGATCGGTTTAAGAGTTATGGAGGAACATACATACATACATACAGAAAACATTTCTAAAAATCGAAAATTTAGTTTTAGTATCATACATAGAGTCTACAAACGCAATATCTCGTAAAACAAAGTAACTTACTCCATAACCATCCCTTACAGATTTCTTATTAGTATTGTGACAAAAAATAGTACAATACTAGGGTCTAAGTAGATACCCGTCCAATAAGGAACTCTACCCACCCACAAATGGCAAGCGAAGGTAACAATCGAGGTAACCAATTTGTACGTAATAGTTTCTTCCTCCTTCCACTGATATAATATGACGTCATATAATTGACTATTTACCCGTAAATTTAGGTACAGTGATGTCACTACACCTGCTGGTCACGTAGGATGTCGTACTCAAGTGTAAAGACAAGCATGGCCTGCTCTGGCTGTGATGTCATTAATTTTGTTTTGAGTTGCTGATCAAATTATTGCTGTTGACATGAATACATTATTACGAGGTTAATTGATCATAAAATTCCTCGAATCGTGAATTATACTCTTGAGCGCATATTATTATCATTATTTCATAGGATATGAAGTAACTTCGCGATTCTGTCCGTCTCGGTAGCTCGGTCGGTGGTGCGATGGATCGACGTTCGATAGGGAAAACTCTCTATCAAACGTCGAACTCTATCTAAAGTAAAAATTTTTTACTTTAGCTTTTTCTTATTATTGCTTTATTATTATACAAACAAGTAAGTACCTAATATAAGAAACAATAATTAGTAATTGAATTTTCCAGTTCCTGAAACACAAAGTTAGTAAATGTTAGGTTTCGTAGAAAAAAGTGAATGAAAAATTTCTTTCATCGTTTCATGTACAATTATTTTCATCCTTCAGTGTTTCCAAAGTGCATGCAACCAAATTCGAGAATTTAGTTTTCTTTCAGTACGTATGCTGTATGTATGTATTCGTATAATAAATAGCCCCATATATACCTGTACGTACTACTAGATAGAAATGCTCAGAATGCCGAGGGCTAGCTAAGGCCTAAGAATAGAAATGATTTAATGTTAGATCAAACTAAAATTTTCCTTTGATTTGCCAAACACCAAACACAACCACACGGAAAGCACCCCATTTCGTGTATTGCGGAATGGTAATTAAGCGTCTAAACCATCATAAACAATAAACACCTACGATAACTTTTTATTCTTTTCGCATTATGGAGTTGATTTTCCTTTCAGAATTATCTGCGAGTTGTGTCATTGTAACGTTACTAAGTACGCGGAAGGCAGCCGTGTTAGATAGAGCTAGTGTTAATAAAACAATTAGCGTTCGACATAGAAGCCGTATTGCTCGCGTACTTCGTGACACAATACCAGTAACTTTGACAACGTCATCTTCTATAAATACGCGGGCTGTCAGCGATCAAACTCGAAGCGCGAGGACGACCGACCGGCGCGTATGGAAGCGTCCGGAATAGCCAACGATTTTGCAAGTTTGGAAATAGCCCGTGATAGAGAATGTAAAAGAATAGAACGCTACTGGGTAGGTCTTCCATTCGCTATTGGATATCCAAAGCTCTAAAGTCTGGACACAGCTTGCTCTGAACACAGTTTGCCCTGAACACAGCTTGCCTGACGCAATTTGCCCTGAACACAGCTTGCTCTGAACACAGCTTGCCACGAACACAGCTTGCCCTAAACACAGCTTGCCCTGACTGAACACACCTTGCCCTGAACACAGCTTGCCCTGAACACAGCTCACCACGAACACAGCTTGCCCCGAACACAGGATGCTCTGAACACAGCTTTCCCTGAACACAGCTTGCCCTGAACACAGCTTGCTCTGAATACAGCTTGCCCTGAACACAGCTTGCTCTGAACTATTGATATTATAACCAAAGATTATAATAACCCTAATAATATCAATAGGTTGATGGACTTATAAAAACCGGCCAAGTGCGAGTCGAACGCGCGCACCTAGGGTTCCGTACCGCCACATAATTGGTCCGTTTTAATCAATTACACCAATGATTGACGCTTGTATGCATTACCGTTTTATGATAGAGCAAAAAGAACGATCTTGTATGACCCTCTCTTAATTTTTTACTTATTTTTATGTTATTTTTTAGGGTATCCGCCAGAATAGCAGAGGGTGGGTTTTACGGTTGTTGAAAAGAGGTACTATACATAGGCACATATCTATTTTTAACTTCGCAGATCGCTCTCCGCCCATTGATCCTACCCAATGATATTATGTTTTTGATCCTACCAAGATCCTACGTAGTATAGTTAGGAATGTTGCCTAAACTGGATTTGTGCTTCCGTGTTGATAGTGATCATTCATGTCATGACTAAATAACACAACGATAATAATAGCGCGTGTGCGCATCTCTGCGGCATGGCTCTGTGGAAAAAAAATATGTAAAACGTAAAAATAAAATTAAATAATAGAAAAACCGGCCAAGTGCGAATCGGATTTTTACGATAGAGCAGAAAACAAAAAATGCTCGAAAAAAAACGCGTTTCTTGTATGGGTATATCTCCCCCTTAATTTTTCAGTTTTTTCTTTTTTATTAAAAAATTTTTTTTTGGTTCACATTATGGGGTGCTCTGTACCTTTCACCAAACTATTACACAATTTTATCTATGGTCTGTCTGGAGGCAATTATTCGTATTTTGGCGTAAGTTTCGTCTAAATCGGTTCAGTAGATCCGGAGATATCTCCGTGTGACCGACAGACAGACAGACAGACCGACACCTGAGTGATATCACAGAATACTTGATATGGTGATACCATAAGGTCCCTTTTTTTTTACCCGACTGCGCGACGCAAAGGAGGGTAATGTGTTTATCAGCCTATGTATGTATGTATGTATGTTTGTTCCTCTGTGGCACTCTAGAGACCAAACGCGTGGGCCGATTTTGATGTTCTTACGTCAATCGATTTGTCTTAGTCTTGCGAGTGTCACTAAAGATATGACAGTAATCAAAATTCAATATGGTGACAACTAGGTGCCATATTGTGAAAAAGAAAAAAAATTAAAGTTGACTAACTATGTTAAGTGGGGTATCGTTGAATAGGTATTTGAAAATCATCTTTAGGTTTCTCTTAACATTTTTCATTTCGAATGACCATTTAGGATCTATAACGATTTAAAGTTGGTTAGCAACCATTCTCACTTAACTTATAATAGAGTTGTGATAAAGTTCTTATTATACAGGGTGTTCGGCACATCGACCGACAATTTTTTTTGTAAGTAAGTGGGGTCATTTGCAACGTTTTGACTAATCATACTTTTTGTCAGGTGTCATGTGGTATCGAGATACGATTTTTTTCTTTATTTTTGAAAATTACCAAAATTGTCGTTCTATTCTAGTCTCTGTCCCTAATTTTGACCACATAGTGAATTATTTGTATGACGTGTGGTATACCGTCGGAAAGGGCGTAAACTAGCAAACTATTTAAAAGATAACGAAGCTCTTAATTGCTGACAGTGTGTTTTTTAATGATTAATAATTTAAAATTCTGTCATATTTTTACTCGTTCTCGGGACTTTGGAGGTCATATTAACTTCATCAAATGATATTTTTTCTAGAAGGTAAAATACAATAAATTTTATTTCGTGCTGATACAACCATAAAAAAAAGTTACAAGGGTTCAAAGCTAAGATTTTGGTCATTTTCAAAAATAAAGAAAAAAAAATCGTATCTCGATACCACGTGACACCCGGTAAATGGTAACATGGGTCAAAACATTGCAAATGACCCGACTTACCTACAAAAAACTTTTGTCGGTCGATGTACCGAACTCACTGTATAAATAATTTTCATAATATAATTCTCAAAATCGAATGACAAACCCAGAAATTTACTGCTATGAAATAACGACAATAATATGTACAATCTCAAAAATTTATTCATCTATCTATAGTATCGTGTTTCAAACATACTTCTACCTAGGTATTATACATTCGGAGATTAACGCTTCTACTGGGTCACTATTTTTGGGTTACATCTTTCAAATTCAAATTCCAGCGACGACCGCGCAATAAGTGCGTGCAAGACATGTCATATGATTCCACGCCAAAACAATGTCCATGGAGTAGGTGTCAGAATCGAACCATCGACGACAGACTTAGATGCACTTCGTGGAGAAGGCAATATAGAACGAAAAACGTTGCCATTGATATTGTGCTGGGGTGTTACTGTACATAAGTTACAAGGAACTACTTTGGACCGAGCTGTGGTTGATTTAAGTTCACAAATTTTGCGCGAAGCCAAGCCTATATAGCCTTGAGCCGGGTTAGGTCTCTAGATGGATTATTATTTATTAATTAGTAGACCACCGCAAGGTACTTAATAATCCCCACGATATTAACTCCCTCAATGCAAGGACAAGATTGCGAAATTTACCATCTTATAATCCTAACTAAAATGTGTAAAACAAAAAAAGTTAATTAAAAAAATTCAAAAACCCGACTGCTTAAAAAATTCACTTTAAATAAAAACTGAAAAGAAAAAAACAAGTCCAGTAGTCTAGAACTCTGATAAGTATATTGAATAACTACATCATTGAAATTGTTTCATGATCGATACACACATATAAAACAAATAATAAACTCTAAATGCAGAACATAGCGACTTCAACAGTCGGGAGCCATTATAATTTTCCCAATAATGGGTCCCGACTGTTAAAGTCGCTACGTTCCGCATTTAGAGTTTAATATTTGTTTTATATGTGTGTATCGATCATGAAACTGTTTCAATGGTGTAGTTATTCAATATTACTTATCAGAGTTCTAGACTACTGGACTTGTTTTTTTCTTTTCAGTTTTTATTTAAAGTAAATTTTTTAACAGTCGGATTTTTAATTTTTTAAATTAACTTTTTCACATTTTACGGGGGGACCCTAAAATGGTATGATTTGTGTGTGTGTGAGTTAATGTGTGAAAAACTATATGAATGTAAACTGCTGCCTCTGTGATGTTCAGAATCATTCTGAAAATGGCAGACATCCTCTGATTTTTGTAAAGAGCATTTTTTAAATTTTACGATTTAAAAATGTGTATATGAAGTGCACACTTGGCATCACTAAATTGTTCGAGGAAAGATAATGTGAAGGACAGAAAAATGGTCTGCCAGCACGTTGCATCTGATTTGTAAATTGACAGCGCTTATAAAAATAAAAAATTAAAGGTGTGCTGTATCCATGTGCTATGTCTGCCTCATACTCATGATGCACACAAATATTTGGCAAAAATTTCCGTTTCGTCTCCCTTTAATGGCTTGTTTAGAGCGAGATAAAACTAAAAGGTTTGCAACAAACACGAATACGCTAAGCCAAGTGAAGTGCCGGCATCACAGGTCTGCCTCTTTCACTTATGTTTTTTTTTGGCTATGTACCCGCGATTTGAAGATCCGTGGATTGTAGGAGTGGGGAATGATATTCCCTAGGAGCCCGTTCCACATCTTTGCAGTGCGGCACAAGAACGATTTAGAGAATCGAGCAGTTCGAAGAACTCTTCTGTCGACTATACCCTTTATAGTCGATACCCTTTATAGTGTTCCGCTAGAGTATGGCGGGTTTGGCGAAGGCGAACACGAGGTGGAGAGATAAGGGAAGCAAGTTCGTCAGAGCAGCGGCCATAGTAGTACCGATAAAACGGGCTCAATGACCCAACAATACGTCTGTGCTTTAGAGGTTGAAGGTCCTTTGTGAGTACAGAGTCACCAATGAGGCGAATGGCTCGTCGCTGAATGGAATCCAAGGCTGAAAGAAAGATGACTGCAATATTCCATCACCGGTCTTGTGCTTTATCGAGTGAAAGCAGTTGGACCGGCGTGAAAAATCGCCGACATCGGTAGAGGATCCCTAATTTTCGAGACGCTAGTTTCGCCTTGGACCGAAACCCAACGTCCCTGGACACCTCCATACCCAGGACGCCCAGACTACCATCGTTGGGGACTTGTAAAACCCAAGAAACTGAGGCAGACATCTAGGCCTCTGATATTCCGAAGGTAGACCGTATTATACATATTTTTTTTATTAAATATGACGCTCGCGTCAATCATTTCATTACGCATCAAAATATTCTACGCTTAAATAAAATCAGTGAGCAAAATGTCTGCCAATTTGTTTTCGTATTCAGGGAGTCATCATGAATTGAACGAACGTAACTAGACCACAATTACTTAGAAGGGCTTTTTTTACATTTTTACAACTACGTCACGCGATAGATAATGCAGAGCCCTGGATGTCTGCCCCATGGACTTTCTTCGTTTTCAGGATAATTTCGACCATCAGCCCCAGAGGCCCAGAGGCAGACGTGAGCATATGATTTAGTACCCCTTTCTTCCAAATTCGAAGCGTTATATTGAAACACAAAAACGTAGCGACGTAGGATCTTAATTGATATCAATAAAATATCGATTCGTACTGATCTAAACTTTAATCCCTATCGATGTGAAGCATAACTGCATGGGCAAATCATATACCCACAGAGCATCAAATACCTACAGCGCGCGCCCCCTCATTTGATGCTCTGTGCATATACCCACAGAGCATCAAATACCTACCGCGCGCGCCCCCTACTAGAGACGCCCTAAGCGATAATATTTGAAACCCAAAAACTGCACGCAGTGCTGCTAGCGCTTCGTATGTGTGTGTGTGTGCTAGTTACACACAAAGAGGAGCAAGTTAGGCACACGCACAAAACAAATGCACACGCACAACTCACAACACACATATGTAAGTCATAGGCCACGCCCACAGGCTCCAACGGCGTTGTAGAGAAATCGCGCTGAGGGCGCCTCTAGGAGGGGCGCGCGCATTTGATGCTCTGTGCATATACCGAAATCGTACAAACAACCTATGCATTCGTTGCACTGATGGATGGGCGAGCCGAGAACGACATCGCTTCCTCTCATACAAAGATCAATGAACTGACTCGTTTAAGGATAATCAATTTCTTGGTACAATCTTCTCTTTACAATCCATGTTTACAATCTTATTCGAATCAAAGTGTACCTAGCCATGAAGTGATAGATAGCTAACTCAAGTTTATTGTTAAACGTAGGTATTTGGTAGGTATCACTTCAAGGTTAGTTCCTTATGTTATCTCTCGTTACTTATCTATCACGGTGGCTAATCACAAATGGCAGTGGGCAGCGGGCTGGGCACGTCAGCCGACGAGACAATGACTGTTGTCCTACCACTGATGCATGATGGCCGTGGACTGGGAAAATGAATGTGGGAAAAAGTAATGTAAGAAGCGGTTCCGTACCGCTGAAGGCCGGGAGGACTGGAGAAAAATTGGAGAGGCTAATATAGCAAAGGACTTGACGCTGAAAGAGAAGTTGACTGACTGACTTGTGTTAAATTTTTTGGGCTTACTAAGAAATATTTTAATAATATGCGCCATCTATACTCTACTTAGGCCCACTTGCACCAACACAAATTTAATATATAAACCAGTTTAACTCGTTAAGCTAGCACCCGTTGACTGTGAGAACCGCGTTTAAATCCATAACTCGCTACTTAACTTTAAACTCGTGTTGGTGCAAGTGGGCCTTAGTTATGAGTACATACGTCAATATATGAATATCTTTATAACTCGAAAGCCACTCTATCAATTTACATACGGTTTTCACTGTTACATTCTGTCACTTCTTAAGATGGTTTCAGGCTATACTATAAGTCATAATAACGCTACGTCATCGGCGGCCTGAGCTGTGAGCAAACATTTACGCGAAGCGACAACGCCGCGGGCAAAAGCTAAGATCTTTGTATAAAAATATATCTTTAGCTGGACCTTTGAGAGCTGATAATGTTTGCAATCCCATCTATTCGATGTTCATAAGAATTTCAGAACGATCGAAGGATCTGCCTCATTGAGTTAGAGGTTCTGCCTGGATCAGCCGACCTCAGACGAGTGGGGGATAATAAAATATAGGACAGAACAGATGGATGATGTCACCGAAACGTACGCGAGGACGGGTAAGGAGAGCGAGACACTTCCCCTCCTCCCCCCCCCCCCCCCCCCCCGCTCCGCGAATATATCTCTTCTCTCTTCAACACAACTACAACGTAACCCGTAGCCCGTAGTAATACAGCGTGATACAAACAATTCAATATGAATTAATTAATGGCTTCATTTACCTAAGTCATTGATATTAAAAACCCTTGTTATAATATTAATGAACTAGGGCTAATTGTAGGGTATTAAAGAAACAGCGAAGAACGAGGCAGGCTGGCACAAATTATGGTTCCGTACTAAAACAAAAATATGTCAGCCTCGATAGCTCAGTGGTGCGGTCAGTACTTGGATGGGTGACTGCTGACCGTTGGAGGCTGACCGAGGTTCGGATTCCTCGTAAAACTGTAGTTCCCTTCCCTCCTAATCTTACTTGGTGGTAGGGTTTAACCCGCCCGGGTTGGTACCACCGCACTGAATGAAACGTCGGTGGAAACGGTTATGTAAATAGTTTGTGTTTTCCGACCAGTTCAGTGTAGCCGGCACGATCAAAGGGGGAAGCACACTGACATGGCACCTAGTTCACCCGGTGTTATGGGCTGACATCACGGACGTAGGTGATGTAGCCAACCGTTCAGTATGTAGCCAATCAGGTTCCATAAAAAAAAATGTTTTTTTCCCCGAAAATATTACATTGTCGAAAGAACCTGCAGTTTGCCTGTGGGGGGGGGGGGGGGGGGGGGGGGCGTAGGTGGTGTCGGTAATTTTTTGCACATTTTTTTTTTGTATTTTTTTTTTATGGGTTTTAAATTGGCCCCCCATATTTATGTAAAATAAATTTTAACTAGTTTTTGACGAGCGATATATCATTCATTATGCCAAATTGCAAGTTTCTACGTCGCTGTTTCTAAGTTACGTTACTTAGTTTTCGTGTAAAACCTCTGTGACAGACGGACGGACACCTGAGTAATATTTTAAGGTACGGAACCATAAAAATGGTCAGATTTTTTTTTTTACAAATACATTAGTATTAGTACACAGGTACATAAACTTAGGTGTTTTATTCGTGAAATAGGGCTGGCTGCCTGAAAAAACAGCGCAGTTCTCTGGGCACCGCATGCGTAATATAACAAACAACGACACGAACGAAACGCATATCCAGTGATGAAAGTCGTACTTAGCTACTACGAAAAGGTTCGTATCTGTATGATTAATTACTATTATGGGTACCTATCTAAAATAACTAGGTATTGATTCATTTCGACAAAATACCTTCTCCGACACGTGAGAAAGATTCGTTAAGTATTTAAACGCACTTTGTGCTAAACCAAATGCATCTTTGTGCTAAACTAAAGTGAAGGTTCCGATTCCAACAATACCTTAGTCAAAAAATCACAAATATGTTTTCATCGCCCAACCACATTGTAACTTTAAATCGAGCCTTTATTATAAGGAAATTATGAATAATAGTAAGTATTTAGTTCATCATCATCATCATCATCAGCCTGTATCGGTCCACTGCTGGACATAGGCCTCTCCCAAGGCACGCCACCACACGCGGTCCTCCGCTCATCTCATCCGTCCACTCCCGGCTACCTTTTTTAGGTCATCTGTCCACCTAGCCGGGGGGCGTCCCACGCTACGTTTGATTGTACGTGGTCTCCATTCGAGCACCCGTCTACCCCATCGGTTGTCGGGTCTACGACAGATGTGCTCAGCCCACTGCCACTTCAGCTTGCTTATTTTCTTAGCAATGTCGACTACCTTAGTTCTTTGACGTATCACGTCGTTACTGATTTTATCGGTCAAAGAAATGTCGAGCATTGCTCTTTCCATAGCTCGCTGAGCGACTTTAAATTTGTGGACCAGGCCCTTCGTCAGGGTCCACGTTTCCGCTCCGTACGTCATTACTGGCAGAACGCACTGATTGAAAACCTTCGTCTTCAATGACTGTGGGATGGAGGATGAAAATATGTGGCGGAGTTTCCCAAATGCCGCCCAGCCTAGCTGAATCCTTCTGTTGGCCTCCTTGTCAAAGTTGTGCTTCCCTAGTTGGATGGTTTGTCCAAGATATACATAATTCTGCACAACTTCGACGCCTCGCGACCCGGGCGACCCGCCTCTCCAACTGTTATGTGCCCCGGGACGACGTGTTCGTTGAACATGACGTATTAGTAAAAGTATTTAGTTATTAAGCTTATATCAGTAGGAAGTAGGAACCATGTAGGAACCGATCGAGCGTATTTGTAGTGATGTGAAGTCTATTACGCAGTGTTTCGCTTTCGTGCTTTCTGAACGGGTGTTGCAGTTGCCCCCGTTTTTTTTAACAAAAAAAATATATGTTTTCCATACAAATTTTAAATACCTATTCTCAAAATGTATGGAGGAAAAAATTTTTTCTTTTCTTCAAATTAAAAAGTCCTAAAACAAAAGTTGTTCTATTTCACGCACAGAATCACCCCCTTTAGGGCTTTACGGTTGGGGTTGCAACACCGTGTATAAGTCAATGGGTATAACCTGGTTTTTTTTATAGAAGGCCCGACATGTGGGGCCGAGCCACTCATAAGGTGTCTAACGACGCCCATGGACATTCGGTCGTACGCAGGGGTTGCGAATGCCATGCCGGCCTGACAGGTGCCTATTCACGCCTCTCTTGAAGGACCAGAGACTATACTTGGGGGGAAATATGTGGGTTTTTGACCTTTTAAAATTGTATCAACTGCAAGGTTGCGCGGAGAAGTGGGACGCGGTGGGTCGTAGACGCGCTTATCATTTGTTACTCAGTTTCAAAAGGTCTAATCTTAATAGGTTGCTATTAAGATTAGACCTAACCTAACCTAACCTAACCTAACCTAACCTGGTTCTTTAACTCACTACTTCAGTAACGAAATAATTCCGTCTCAAAATTAAATACGAAGATTGCGGGCTTCCATTCCATCACTGACGCAGCTAGGTGCACGAACCCAAACAAAGCGAAGCGAAGCGAGACGCGACGCACCGAGCCGAACCAAGCGCGCTCGCTCACCCACCCACACCCACACTACAGCCTCAACGGACGACGCGACGCGGCGCATCCACCCACACAGACACATATACAGGCAGGCAGGCGGGGGGCAGGCGCACTGGCCTGGCGCGCGCAATCAGGCCAGGCAGTCTCCTTTTGTCGGATTCCTGACCAAGACGTGTTTTTATTATCTCTTCTGTTCACCGACGCTACTCGTATCGTCGTGCCTTTCAGAGTTTTTCAAGTGAAAATAAATACAGAGTTGTGTGAAGAAAACAAGAAGCAGACATGGCGATCCAACGGCTGTCGATTGTGAAGTTTTTCGAGCTGGTGAGTCGTATTTCGTAAATATAACTATAGAACGCTCGTAAGGCACGCGAATAGATTGGGTTATAGCAAGGGGCGGGGCGGCGGCGGCGCGTAAAGCTGGAACCAGACGGTTTCGCTTTTCTTGCTTCTTTCTCTCGGAGTGACGCTATGCGGAGGATTCTTTGTGTTTTGAAGTTATACTTTTAACGTAGGTACTACGTTATGAAAATGTTATGTGAAAAAAATATCATATGAAAAAATTTGATAATGAAAAAATATGATAGGAAAATAATATGGTCTGAATATGAGGAGTGAACTCAGAAAAAACGTCATCGTCATCGTCACCGCATACTAATATATGTAGATAAGTATTGTGCGGTGGCAAAGCCAAAGAGGTATAATTACATAAGTACCTACCTACCTACCCCTTTTTTTTGGGTTCAGGCAAAACTGGGAACTATAAAGCGCTACATATGCCGTTTGGCCTGTCTATCTGTCAGCGATCTTCTAACTCGTAAATTGAAGTCAAAATTGTAGAATTAAATTTAAAATTATTTACATTTTACTACAGAACCTTGCATGCATTTTATTGTACTAAGTGCCTACAGCCCAAAATACCCTCAACCAATATAATATTTGAAATGTGAATGCCTAACCTTTTTTTCCAGCCAGTCACGCCCATAGAGAAATATACTTCTATGGTCACGCGCCGCATTGTTTGAACTGGTACCTACCTAGTTAGTTAAAAATGCGTTCAGTCGTTATCGAGTTTACCCGTACCTATAAAAGATATAATATACAACAGTATAGTTTTTAGGAATGGAATAGGAATTCGATATATGTCAGTGAATATGCAAAATTCAATGGTAAAATCATTGAATTTTAAATTTTATCTTACACATACCTACACTAAGGAATTAATGTTGAGCTGTATCTACTGAATGAAGCAGTAAATACAAATTCAAATTTATATTTTCCTTACTAGGTACCTACGTTTAGTCATACAAGAAAAAATTGTGTACTTTGACCTCTTTCCGGAGAATGATGTAAACATGCTCACTGAGATAAGTCTACCCACTCATTTGTTTTGCGAACTGACTCATTTCTTGCAATAATGTATTCTCAACAGTCATTGTTGGTAATTTAATATTGAATTCCTTCACTATTTCTTAATTATTGTGAAGACCATCGATGGTGAAGACATGTTGTCAGCCTCGGTAGCTCAGTGGTGCGGTCGGTCGACTGTTTTAAGCAACCCTGAGCACGGTCAATACTTGGATGGGTGACCGCTCGACCGTTGGTAGCTGACCGTGGTTCGGATTCCACGTAAAACTGTAGATACCTTCCCTTCTTACCTTACTAGGTGGTAGGGTTTATCCAACCCGGGTTGGTACCACCGCACTGAATGAGGTGTCGGTCGAAACGGCTATGTAAATAGTTCGCGTTTTCATTCCAGTTCAGTGTAGACGACATGAAATGAAGGGAAGCACTGACATGGCACCTAGTCCACCCGGTGTTATGGGCTGACATCGCGGATGTTGTAGGTGATGTAGCCAACCGTGTCAGTTTCCATAAAAAAGAAGACAGTTTTCGAAACTAATATTTTTACCCGACCACGGCGGCGCGGCGGCGGTGTGAAGCCAAAATAATGGTTATGATTTTTGTAGCGTACCCTGGCGTACCTTTTTGCATGGCGCCTTTCATGGCGCTGTTCTATACTTAACTCAGATTTTTTTCTTCAAACCCCGATTCAAGTCAAGAGTCAAGAGCTTGTCAAGAGCTTATAAAAAATCGGCCATGTGCGAGTCGAACTCGCGCACCGAGGTTTCCGTATCTCCATATCATGGTCAACGCCACTCACGCCATCTATGGCGTGTTTTATGAAAGCTTCATATTAGTTAAAATTCATGATAGTTAAAATGCTTCATACTGTTTTCGGTAGATGGCGCGCATACACTTTTTAGTTTCTTGTTGTGGACCCCGTGAATATTTTACTTTTTCTTATTTTTATTATTTGTTGTTATATCAGCCATAATATATAGCACAAATATTCTGTGAAACTTTCAACGGGCTACCTATTACGTTTCAAGAGATACAACCCTCGGACAGACAGACAGACAGACAGTCGGACGGACACACAGACAGACAGACAGACAGACGGCGTAGGCTTAGTAATAGGGTCTCGTACGACGGATACGGAACCCTAATAAAGGAGCATATAAAAAGGTATGAATGTATGTAGGTATGTATGTAAATAATGCAATGTCTCGAAAAAACTAAGTAATTTTGTTTCATTGCTTAGTTAGATGTCAATTAATTTATTTAATGAGAAGGAAACATCGTTATTACGGTTCAATAGCCCGCTGAACTGAGAGTGATTATTACACTCAAAGAGTTTGTATTACCATAGTTGTATTACATCGAGCGCAGCGACGTAATACAAACTCTTTGATTACACTATCCTATGAAGCACTTTGGTAATTTTCGGTCATAAATTACTTCATCGGCCAGTCTGAATATTTCATGAGGTCCGCTAAGCAGCCAACAATTTGTCTATCACTTTGAACACAGAAAAAAATTATCTAAAATTTTCTTTAAAAAAAAGAGAATCATCATATTGTGCTGCATAAAAAGTATAGTTAGCATCTATTTTCATTTTTTATCTTTTCTATAAGGTCAAAGCGAGAGTCAAAGTCAGTCAGACGGCGCGTGTATGAGTCCACTGGACATACGCCTTTTAAATTTTTCTCGAACTGCACTGCTAACCTTCGACATGCCATACGTGATGCTCTTCCCACAATGCGTTTTCTTGCCGACTGTACGTGCGCCACCTGCCAATAGAAATGGGCAGGTCAGGTATAGAACGTGCCGGCACAGTGGTGCCGGTTACTGAGGCGCGTGTAAAATCGCAGCTGAGCTCACCGCTTTACTTGATCGGTTACGTCAGTCAGTCTGACCGTGGTGCGGTTGGCGATCGCGATCGTTTACGCTGATACCGCAGTTCCTGTGGTCACGGTCAGCGCATAGGGGTTATAACTACTTGCGTAATGTTAAATCCGATTACTCCAGATCACGCCTGTTTCCCAATGGAGTAGACCGGGCGGGACGCATGTTTCCAAAGTTCGAATTAAAAGCCTTTTATGGTTCCGTATCCATACGGAAGCCTATTGCTAAGTCTAGGTCGTCTAGTCTGTCTGCCTATCCGTCCGAAGGCTGTATCGTTTGAATCGTAATAGCTAGCTGGTTGAAATTTTCACAGAATATGTGTTATTTATTATGCCGGATGTGCTAACAAATAATAAAAAAAAAAAACAAAACGTCAAAAATTAAGGGGTCCCCCCCACTCCCCACACAACGTGCTAAGAATCGATTAGTACATATTCATGTTACTGAATAACAGATGGCGCCACAGCTATTCATATTTTGCATTATAGAAAGACACAATATAGACGAATCCAGACGAATATGGTTTTTTGACAGGTATGGTATCGTATAGAGGCTCTACGGAACCCTCCGTACGCGAGTAAAACTCTCACTTCACTGATTTTTCATTTTATTTGGCGTTTGTCTCTTTGAGACATTTTGGCCAGTGTCATGTATTCTGCGTTTACGCACTGTGAAACTACAGACAAACTCACCTTTTTTCCACCGCAAATCGTAACCACAAAGGTAGCTTTTCGAGAGACAACCGAACAGCATAGTGGCGCTCGCGCGTATGTGCGGAGGATTCGGGGTCAGCCAGCAGGTGGGTTAAAAAAAATTGTTACTCTCAAGTCTGGAGTCTCAACGCAGAGTCTGGAGGTCACTCGTTTTTGTTTTTTTTTTTTTTTATGGAAACTGACACGGTTGGCTACATACAACATCCGTGATGTCAGCCCATAACAGCCGGGTGAATTAGGTGCCATGTCAGTGCTGTTGTTGTTATTGTTTGTTTGTGTTTTCCAGACTCTGCGCTGTTGACTAACAGTTTGACCGCACCTGACCATGAATCCACCCACACTATCATTATCCTCCTTCACTGTCTTCCTTCGAAAAGCGAAGCGAAATGTGAAGGAGGCTAAGGTCTTTCAAAATTAGTGAATAGTACGCTAAGGGGGGGTTCTGTATCGGAAATAGATCACTTTGGAAGAACAAAGATTTTTTTTTTTTTTTTTAGAAAAAAAAAATTTTTTATATGTAAAAATGTAAAAAAAAATATTTCTTTATCGTTTCAGTTTCATGCCAAGAACAAAAAAGTCTTCCAACACGTAGATCTATTTCTTTCAGAAATTGTGAAAAACGACAATTTTAGTTTTATTAGTATGGAATAGAAAGAATTTGATTTTTTTTACCAACTTACACGTGTTACGTCATATCATAATGGTCATGCAGACTTTTTTGTTACTGTTATGAAACTGAATCGATTAGGCTATAAAAATCAACCACCATTTTTTTTTTATTTAATACAGGAAAACAAATTTTACATAAAAGAAAAAGCCCAAGGTCCAAAAAATTTTATATAGGTTTTACTCCCTATATGATACAGAACCCCCCCTTAGCGTACTATGAACTAATTTTGAAAGACCTTTACATGACACTGGGCAAAATGTCAAAAAAAAAAACAATCACGCAATATAAAAAAAAATCAACTCTTATAATCATTTGTAGATATCTGTTGCTTACCAAAAATAAACACAGAGCAATCTAATCAGTTCACGTGTAGGTAATACCTACTTAGTTACAGTGCTCTGCGTGCGTGACATATCGTTCACCGTACCGTATATTTTATTACCAGTCAGTTATCTATCAGTACAGTGTGGTGCGGTAGGTACTTTAAAAGAATATCCCCACTGCATCTCTCCCCGCGCATGTCGTAAAAGGCGACTAAGGGATAAGGCTAAGGTGCCGTGCTAAAGGGCGACAGGAAGCCACCTCTCACCTTGGAACGGTGCTTCCACCTTGCCATGCAGCGGGTGGGTCTTCGTGCCTCACTTGCTGCTTGATAGTTAACTTGTCCTAATACTAATGCTATATGTGGTGGTCGGTGTTGTGCTGTAATTTACAAGAGTACCCGCAGCACAATTCCGATTGCTCTGCTTACCCCGATTGTCGGGTTATACAGCGTGTGGTTTGTATGTATGTATGTTATCTATAAGTTACGAACTGCAGTAAGCGAGGCAGTAAGTATGTACGGTGTAGATCTGCTTTTTGTCTTTTTAGGGTTCCGTACCTCAAAGGAGGAAAAAACGGAACCCTTATAGGATCACTTTGTTGTCCGTCTGTCTGTCTGTCTGTCAAGACCTTTTTTCTCAGGAACGGGTAGACGTATCAAGTTGAAATTAATATCAAATACTAAGGTCTACGAAACCTTTGAGGTGTAGAAAATGCAAGCTTCTAGGTCAACGGAATCACTAGATACGCCCATTTAAGTCACATATTTTGCTACCGGCAAATCAAATCAAAACCTATAAAGTACTTCCCTTTAACCTAGAATCATGAAATAAGAAGCAAGGTCTCACAGCACAAGTAAAGGAAAAAATCTAAAATTGTAAATTCATAGTTATGTGGCATTAAAAAAATTGTTTGTTTGTTTTCTATGTCAAGGTCCCTTTTTCTCAGGAACGGATCAAGATAACAAATTGAAATTAATACGAAATACTAAGATCTACGATCTCTTTAAGGTGTAGAATACTAAAAGCTTCTAAATCAACGCAATCAAAAGATACGGCCATCTATGTCATATTTCATACTCGCAAACTCACTCAAAACAAATCAAAACCTATAGGGTATTTCCCGTTAACATAGAATCATAAAATTTGGTAAGAAGCAAGGTCTTACAGCACAAGTAAAGGAAAAAATCCGAAAATTGTAAAATTGTAGTTATTGACATTAAAAAAAAATATTGTTTTGTATGTCAAGGACCCCCTTTCTCAGGAACGGATCAAGATAACAAATTGAAATAATATGAAATACTAAGAGCTACGATCTCTTTACGGTATAGAAAATGCAAGCTTCTAAATCAACGCAATCAAAAGATACGGCCATCTATGTCAGATTTCATACTCGCAAACTCACTCCAAACAAATCAAAACCTATAGGGTATTTCCCGTCAACCTAGAATCATAAAATTTGGTAATAAGCAAGGTCTCATAGCACACGTAAAGGAAAAAATCCTAAAATTGTAAACTTGTAGTTATGATATTTAAAAAAATTTGATTGTTTTGTGTGTCAAGTCAAAACCCTTTTTCTCAGTAACGAGTCAAGATATCAAATTGAAATTAATATGGAATACTAACGTCTGCGATCCCTTCGAGTTATATGCTGCTAAATGAAAGCTTCTAAATCAATATAATCAAAACATACGGCTATTTATGGCAAATTTTAATACTTGCAAACTCATTCAAATGAAATCAAAACCTATAGGGTACTTACGTTGACCTGGAGTAATGAAATTTGGCAAGAAGCATGGTCTCACATCACAAGTAAAGAAAAAATCCGAAAATTTTAGATATTATGTCGTTATGTCATAGTCATAATATAAGAAATATATTTTTGTATAACTTTACGAATGCCGCACAGTCAAACCATTGCTGTAGTGTTTATTTAGGCGTTAGTGATTTTCCAAAATATTTTTTTTTGCACATACCTACATAATACAAATATATTGAGTGATGCTGATGATACGGAACCCTCGGTGCGCGAGCCCAACTCGCACTTGCCGACTTTTTTTCCAGAAGTTTTGTCCAACTAGGTAAGTTAAATATTTCAGCGTCTAAATAAAAAAGAATCAAAGAAATCCGTTGTTGTGGTAGAATTATTCGCCCATTTGACATAGTTAACTGTCCATATCTTGAAAACGACTGAACCGATTTTCATGAAACTTGCACTGTTCCAAGTTGAAGTAAATGTAAGCCAATAAAAATACTCATAATCTGATTAATAGTTTCGGAGAAATACGTGGACAAACATACATACGTGTATTCACTTATAAAATTTTGTATATTTGTTTGGAACCCCAATACCTAGATTATCATAATGTGAATATATTACAGAGTTCCATTAATATTACATACATACGTGTTGAATTGATAACCTCTTTTTTTTTAAGTCGGTTGAAAAGAAGATGATTTCGGGAGTGATATATATGAGATAGGCTCATCTGGCCTCAAAGACCTATATCTGCATTTTCGACCGAATTGTGATATTTTCGTACTGAAATTCCAGAGCGGCACTTGTGCTATCTAAATTCGTAACGATTACGTGAAGATTAGTGAATTACTAGTCGTAAAGATAGGCTTACAACGAAACATTAGAAACAGAAATATTTTCCTCATGAGTTCCGTAGGTGTACCTACGCAAATTGCACTGACCGATATATTTATTCAATAAAAGCCTTACCTTTGATTCTTTGATACATGATTACTATTATACTCGTACTTTGAAATGTACTTATGAGCTTTATACTTATACCAGTATTATAGCTAGCGGAAAAATTAAAGCTGTAATTATTTTTTTTGAGGAAACGACATGGTTGGCTACATCACCTACAACATCCGTGATGTCAGCCCATAATCCCTTGGTGAACTAGGTGCCATGTCAGTGCTTCCCTTCGGTCGTGCCGGCTACACTGAACTTGACGTAAAACGCGAACTATTTACATAGCCGTTTCGGCCGACCCGGTCGGGTTAAACCCTACAACCTAGTAAGGTAAGAAGGGAAGGAACCTACAGTTTTACGTGGAATCCGAACCACGGTCAGCCTCCAAACGGTCGAGCGGTCACCCATCTGAGTACTGACCGCGCCTTTTAGGCCACCGGGCCTTTTTTTAACTTCGTACCCCCGAAAATCGAAATTCGTTCATTTATGCTAACTCCTTACCTATAATAAAATCCAACGTCTGCTTTCTGTCTGAGTGTCTGTCTGTCCGCTTATAACTCGAGAACCACTGAACCGATTCTAATAAAACAAAATTCTACGGATAGCGTGATTCTTCCCATCAACTATAGGCTACTTACTATCACGCTAAATAGCTTATGAGGTTAGCAGTGAAGTAAAATATGAGAGCGGGCGGAGCCGCGGGCACAGCTTGTCTATATTATATTCGAAATTTAAACTTTTTTCGTCCATTAGATTCGGAGAAAATAAGCTCTGAAAGACGTACAGACAGACAGACACAAGAGTGATGCTTTCTATAATGGGTTCGGTTTCTTTTTTTACTCGTTTGTGGTAAGGAACTCTAAAATACTTTATATGCAGGGCAATACGAAAAGTGGGCCAATAACAGTCGACATCATTGATGCCCCTATGCAGCTTACGGACAGACGGACAGGGATTTATTTATAGCACTTTGTACGTGATATGAGTTCACGCACGCGGCACGCGCACACGTATTGAGCGAGTTCGGTACGACGTACGACGATCATGCATTCATTAATTCATTATGTATAGAATAGAATACTGCACACAAAAACACAAACAGAGATACAGAAGACAGAAGATAACATACAGAAGAGCAATAGAAAATTAACAATACTTCACACAGAAATAAGAGAGCAGTAGCGTGCAAAGGCGGACTTATCACTTTAAGTGATTTCTTCCAGTCAAACTTTGTGTGATGGATGAGATGAGATGAGAGTAGGTGAGGAAGTAATATGCCAAGGGTAGTGCAGACATTTGGACATCAAAGTACTAGTAAACCTACACAGGTAAGTAGAAGAAAAAAATAAACGTAACATTTATTTTTTAAACAAGCTTTTTTATTGATATAAAAATGAACTAAAAAGTTAAAAATACATGTAGGTATTCCGATTCTGTAGGATCTGTGAAGACAAATCTAACGAGCCCAAACGGGTTACTTCGTTTCGTTACTGTGTTCCTGTGGCTCCATCATCAGACCAGCTATGACATCGTTATATTGCATTGTCATCCGATTTACGAGTACATAATTATGTATGCGAAATTTCAGCTCAATTGAACACCGCGAAGTGGATCACATGTAAATAACTTGTAACATGGGATATGACTCCCTTCTTATATGACTAGGTGGTAGTGTTTAACCTGCCCGGGTTGATACCACCGCACTGAATGAAAGGTCGGTCGAAACGTCTATGTAAATAGTTTGTCTATTCCGTCCAGTTCAGTGTAGCCGGCACGACCGAAGGGAAGAACTGACGTGGCACCAAGTTCATCCGGTGTTATGGGCTGACATCACGGATGTTGTAGGTAGGGCTGCCACCTTTAAAAACCGGCAAACCCGGAGTATTCAGAAAATTCATTTTTTTTTAATCTTAAATTTTCAGAGGTATAATAACGACAATAATTAGGTAGGTATATTAACGATACAACTTAAACAATGCTGCTATAGTATGGAGGAAATCAAGCAATATGAAGAAAAGTCGTAGCCATCTCTTCTATATACCTACGACAGGTATGGATGTGTTCGTCTTGGTCTCTAGTATACCCATTATTATTTCTCTATGAGTATACCGAACTGCCTGTCGTAAAGCGGAAAAGTGGGGACTTTGGTAGCTATGACGTCACAAAGATGGCGCCGACAGTTATAGATTTTTGCACATATCTCGAGTTCTGTTTCATCAAATTGATTGTGTGAGGTGTTGTTGGAAAGCTAATGAAATGTTCTATGATTGCTTCTTTGAGACCTATTGCCTAAATGTAAATACAAAAATAAATACAAAATAAATACAATTTTTAAAATCATATTTTTTATTTGCTTGTGATTTTTTTTATCAACTTTTCTTGCTCTGGTTTCTTCAAATACTTTAAAAATTATTGACAGGTCATATTATAATTAATCTTTACAATTAACTCCGACTTCACCATGTCGACTGATAAGCAGGTTTCTCGTCTGCCCATAAATTTTTTAATAAGAAAAATACGTATTCCACAAATTCATTGATAATCGGTATTGAAAAAAAAATTCACAGATTTCGTACACAAAATCTGTGAATTTATTTTTTTCAAAAAGGTTGACCTACAGGGCAAACCCTTAACCTGATCGTCTTTGTTTAGGCTCAAATTGTAGCTGACTAAATTGTCCAGAGGAGTTTTTCTCAAATTTTTGATATCATTCTTCGTTTCCAAAATATCGAGCGCCAAAATAAAAAATTCGGGAAAAATTTAATTTTCTTTTCATTATTTCAGCCATAACTTTTTTTGTTTTTTACTTTCTCAAATAATTCTTTTTGCACCTTACAGCTCTCATGAATACGCGTCTTTTGAGTCCACTCCGCTCCGATCATCCAGTGATTCAGTCAGTCGTCGTCGAGCCGAATTCACCGCTCGGCTCGACGCACCACCCGCCCGGTCTGACCCGGAGATATACGATGCTAACCCGTAGCCCAGATGTACACCATTCAAACCCGTAGACTCCGGGTCAAACCCGGAGGGGTGGCAGGCCTAGTTGTAGGTGATGTAGCCAACCGTGTCAGTTTCCATAAAAAAAAAAAAAAAAAAAAGATGATAGATAATAATTAAATAACAGACACCGGGACAGGTGAAACTATAAATAAAAGCTTGTAAAAACTCATCAATTTGTAAACTTGAAATACCTACCTAAGTATCTGGTTTGGGTGATGTGATGTGGTTAGGAAGGAAGGCTCTCCAAAGTTCAGTTCGATCTAAGGCCTACTATCTTAAATTCGGCCGTGGCGGAACGCAAGCCGAACTCCATTTTTGGGGCCGAACATTCGGTCGGCCTCTACCGTGAGGTCATGAGGCCACACTGATGCCAATGAGGCCCAATGTTGCCAATGAGATTATACCTATTACATTAATTATGTAATGCGCTCAGAACAAGAACCACCCAATTAAGACGACCAACCTTACATGTGGCGGGTGGCCGAGTGGTCTGGGCGTCGGCTACTCTTGCGAGAGGTCCGGGTTTCGAATCCGGTTGGCGTGTACCAATGAGTTTTTTCGGATTTGAAAAATTTACGTGCATATGCCTTCACCCACTGCTCCATGGTTCAAGGATCCACGGATTCTATGTAAAAATGTAGGTCCATTGGGTTGACTGGAGGAAATTGCCTTAGGCAATAAGCCCGCCCTTGCCACACATGAAGTGGCATAAAGTGTGTTATATAGGTATATATATTATATATAATCTTTACCTACATCGTAGTACCCAACAATAGTATTTACCCTAACCTTGTACTTAATAGTTAAACAAAATCAAAACTGAGCAGAAATATCTGGCGGGTGTGGTCGACCCTCGACGCATGCGTCTCCAAGGTTTATGTGATGTGGCCTACCTACACTACACCGCTATAGCTAATCTAACCAGTTACAGCACGCACCGAATGTAGCGTAGCGACCTACATTTACATTACTCACGTATAATTCGCCAAACCACCTGGATGACCTTGCGCAACTTCGAGGCCAAATAAAAAAGTTTTATGAAATGAAACGTCCGTCACTGAATGAAATATCGGTCGAAACAACTATGTAAATAGTTCGTGTTTTCAGTCCAGTTCATGTAGCCGGCACGACCGAATGGAAGCACTGACATGGCACCTAGTTCACCAAGGTGTTTTGAGCTGCCATCACGGATGTTGCAGGCGATGTAGCCAACCTTACTTATTCAGTTTCCATAAAAAGACTTGTAGAGAAGCTGTATGTAAAATCTCTCTTAGCTGGTCACTTGATTCCCAATGGCCTCGACAATCGCTAAACGATGGATCGCTTCGAAAATCATATTCTCGCAGTCTTCTACCAATCTAGTCTACTACCAACCACCTTCCTACCAACAATACATATAAATATGCACCATCTTTATGAACGCCGAAAAAGCCTTATAGGTACTTATAAGAATGTTCATTGACAAGATTTGTGATTTGACCTCGACACGTCCGTTTATCAATCGGGTCGCGGTTATGTTATGGGTCGAGGTACTCTCATCAGTGTGACATCATCGGTTGTTTACTCACGCTACTTTATTACTCACTCACCCTCCGATGATGTCACCACAGCACAAACAGGCCACACAGCACAAATCCGAACCGCTTGCTTCGCCCTTTTGCACCGCTCTACGCCCTTTTCCGCGTCATTGTTTATGGTAGGCATTTAATAGGGCTAGGCCGTGTGTGACCTACTAAGTTACAATTAGGACAAACGAGACGGCCACGATGACGCCAGCACTTGCATCCAGGGCATTCCAGGGTCGACGCAGAAGTTTGGGAGCTCTCAGAGAATTTTATAATAATTTACATGAATTGGGCGAGAGCTGATGAAAAACCATTAGCTCTTTTTAATAATTTTGCAGGCCCGTATACTATGATTTTGGCCTCAGGTTTAATCCAATTAGGTTTAAACCATGGAAACAAATATTGGGTATTTATTTTCTTTGGGTAGGTATTCAAAAGGTGCGTTAATAAAATCTACGACAACCGTTTTGTCCGTCTTGTTGCAAGCACGGTACCTCGCTGAGCTAGGAATGGTGCTATTGGCCGTATCTGATTGTCCGATGGACTCTTGGGCACAGCTACGGTGTCAGTATACCCATAAGGTGTCTAAGGACGCCCATAACAAAATTGTATAACAAAATTACGAGGTACCCGAGGCAACCTCCGCAATTCCGCAAACCGAATGCCTGTTGAATTACTATCTTTGTTTGTAGCAGCCATCTCAGCATTTGCCCTATTTTTTCACAAACTGTCATCAATCACTCATCAGGTACTTGCCTTGGCAGACCAAACGACTTGCAGTGGAAAGGCGAAATCCTATGCGAAATCCCTATGGGATTAGGGACTAGGATGCACTTTTGAATGTAGCATCGACGTAGAAGGTCACAACGAACGACAGTATTGGTATTGGTTGGTACCGCACTATTGATGTCATCCAGATGTAGAGGAGCGTGCGTGTTCGATTTTTAAATGTTGATTCCAGCATTGAACTCACAGTATCGTATTTTCCACAGGCGTTGACGTGCGCGTGCGTTGCTCTCCACTATCACAGCTACAACCTGGAGCCTGAGGTGGGGATGCTGGTCACTGGAACCTTCGTTGGTTACCTCATCATATTCGCCGGAGCCGCTGCAGGTGATTGCAGTGATAATTAAATAAGTTAGCTTTTCTTATCTGATCCCAAATACGACTTTGGCGATGACAGGATAAGATTTAGCAACGAATTATAAAGTTGAATTAAAACAGACACACGCAAATCACTAGAGGTTGGCAAGGGAAAGTTTTACAATACCGGGGACTTACCCCATTAAAAGTTCAGGTTAGGAATATTTCAATGTAGACTAAGCTTTTGTAGAATACAGATGACGCAACAGCTTATAAGAGAGAGTAATCCCAAATATAATAGGGGACGAATTGCTATCGAGATAAGGTTCTTATTACAGTGTTTAACAGTCGTAAGCTTGCTGCGTATCATTGCCATAGTTCAATTTCTAGCTCCCACGTTATGTCGACTTTTTCCAATCTTTCTACTACAAGGTACGTTGCTGTTTGTCGAGAAACCCGTTCTCCGCACTGAGACCATATCCAGTCCATTGTATGTTATATTTCCTCTATAGCAATGATGGTAACGTGGTAATTTGTGACATTGCAGGATACTTGCTGCAGACACCCACCGCCAAACGCATCGACATCTTCTATTCGCTGGTCGGCGTAGCTCTCTTCGTGGCCAGTGGGGCCGTCATCATTGACAAGTCAGTATTTATCTTGTTATCTTCTCTTTTATACTATTATATAACGCTTTTTAGTTAAAAACAGCCACTTCAACCTCTGAAGTACCTCGTTTTTAACCTAAAAAGAAAAATCTAAATCGGTTGGGTATAGAACTATTCGTCCATTTGTCATGCACACGCTTATGCAAATTTACGAATTTGATAATTCCTCATGTATCATGTCACCAGAACTTGACCGAATATACATGGGACCACCTGTAAGGTACCCCTTTCTATTAAAAAAAAATAATAATCGAAATAGGTTGGCGGGGTATAGAATTAATTAGGTATTCGTCAATTTGTCATGCACATGCTTATGCAAATTTAAGAGTTTGATAATTTCCTCATGGATCCTATCATCAGAACTTGACCAAATTTATTTGAAGGTACCCCCTTTCTTATATAAAAAAGAAGAATCATCGAAATCACACCAATTATAAAATGCAATGCATGTCTGTCTATCTGTCCGTCTATCTAAATTGACATAACAGGTGTCTGTGCAGCTTTCGATAATATTATCATCGTGAATTTCTTGAGCGAAAACCTTGCGAGAAGCGCGAAAATAATATGACTGTATAGTAGGTACTATTTAGTCAGCGTTTTAGCACGCGTTAGTGTCCACTGCTAGACATATGCTTCTCCAAACCTCTCTAATCGTCTACTAAGTACTCGCAAAACTAAATTCATTTTCGTCTTGAACGTAATCAAAATTTGAAGGGTGTTAAGTAGCTAGATGATCATTTAGCCTAAAATAATTGAGTGTGTTGCAGATACCAGCACGGTCGCGGTGACTGGAGAGACAAGAACCTGGCCAAGGCCTCGCTGGCCATCATCAACGGAGCCATTCTTCTCTTGGACGCCGTGCTCACGCAGCGAGGGGGTTAAACTGACAACCACCAAACCCGATGGATCATTCACTCACTAGTTACGCTATAACATCAGATGGCGCTCTATCTATGAGCGCGTTCTGAAACATGCTGAATGAACAGATCCAGTCGACCTTTCTCAGTTCTAACATTGACCGTACATTCTAGCTGTTCATAGTTCATACGAGTTCTTCCGTAATAAGCGTTTGATAAATAGTGAGGTACCTAGACCTACAAGGGGATAGTTTTTTAAAAATCTAATTTGGAAAATTTTTATTATTCTTGGCTTAGAGATTTTATTTTTAATTTTAATATAGTTTACCATATTTTGGCTTTCCACCTCATAGAATCTTACGGTAAATAAGGTTACGATGACAAATAAAAAAAAAGTGGTCAAGTGCGAGTCCAACTCGCGGGGAGAGGGTTCCGTACCATTCCGTTTTCCGGGAGAGACTTTAAGAGACTCGACTCGAATACGTCACATGACGCACTTTCTAACTTGTCCCCCAAAATTTAAGGCCAAAATCTAAATTCGTTTGTTTGCGTCCGTTTTGGGTCATAAAAGTTTATAATATGTACTTGTACTTTCGTCCAGTAGATTCGGAGAAAATAAGCTGGGACGGACGGGCAGCCAGACAGACAGACACGAGATCCTATAACGTTCCGTTTTTTTTCCTCTTTTGAGGTTCGGAACCCCTAAATAAGACAACAAGTTAGGTAGTTAGAACTGACGCTCCACCTGGTCTGTACGTTCTTCAACAATAAAAAAGGAACCTATAAAACAGGGTCGTTGAGTTGGTGAATAATCCTTCGGGTGCCTATATACGTAAGCGACCACAATTACGAATTTGTCCGATGTGGTCACGTCATTCACCTGGCCACAAGGCCAAACTCTATACCTCATCATCATGCCTCATACGTTCAACTCACACAGACTGGCTCTTAGTGCATGTCTTGTGTAATCCTGAAAGTCTAATGATAATCTTCACTCAAGCATTTCTATTTGACATCACAAAACAATGCCTCAAAGTAGAAATAAACACATAGTACAAACACATACCTACTTATATTATGAATCGTAACCTCTTCTATGCTGGAGTGCTAGGTAGAGAGCGTTTCAACTATATCTTCCCTTCGCCGTTATGTTGGCTCCACTGTCTATCTGTCAAAACAGCGTTGAGGGTTGCTGTGTGTACAGATTTACCCGTAATTATCGGTATGTACCGTATTTATTATATGGTAAATGCCTATTACATTATTAGGTAATATAACCTTCACAATCTGGCAACACGAATTTAAGCACTGACAGTGACACTGGCAGTGGGTCCAACATAACGGCGAAGGGAAGATTTAGTTGAAACGCTCTCTACAAGGATTTAATGACACTTGGATGACATTAGTGTTAGTTTCCTTTCGTTTAGTTAAAAAAGTGACGTTTCACAAAATGGCGGCCGAGAGGGCGGCGTTAACTCCTAAATAATGATTTAGACCACTTGACAAAAGATCCTTGTCGCATGTTAAATATATTTTTTAATATTTGCCTCAGATGTTAAACCTTTGGTGCCCAAGAATATTATGAACAGAAAGAATTGAGTACTTACTGCCAAATTTCACAAATACAAAATACACCTTATTCTGTGGCATTATAGATCATTTTCCGTCTACTGTTTAACATTAGCTATGTTTACACACAATACGAGCTGAGTGAGATTGAAGAGAGCGATAGTTAGTGCCCCCACTATTGATGACATCACGGTGAAGGAGCGTGTTCGAATTTTAAATTTTGATCCAGCTTTCTCATTGGACTTTCGGTTTATACAATGTGCAACAGTAAAAATCTTTGTACAGTGCAGTGCCATTTTTAATTCAACAACAACAAAAAACTGCAAAAATATCGCAAGTGATCGAGCTACCCATTTCTACGAAGTGTTCTGCCTTATATTTAAAATAATTTATCTACTTATTTAATTATTGTCTAAGCGAATAGAATACAATGACTAAGGCATTTATATAAACTCGATTTGAATGTAAACGTTGACAAAATCTTTTATATTTCTAAGCTTATTTTATAGTGTAACATAATTGTAGGTAACTACACGAATAGGTGTTCGTTTAAAATTTAAATTTGTCTGTTAAATGTGCATTGTGTAATGCCTATTTTTTGTAATACTTATACGCAAGTCTTGTAGGCTACGTCTTAAATATATATTTTTAGAATACAAATTAACCAGTGTGCATTACATTTTCAAATATTGTAGATTTGTTTACTCGCATCTATACGTATACCTGATTATCTATTACATTCCCTGATTTGATATCTATATCATAGAGAATACCAACAAAACAAAACAAACATGTCTGCGCGGTGCTTTAGTGCGACAACAAATTGCAGTAACTATTTGTTAGTGTGTACGTGCTAGAAACCCGGCTTTAGTATACACAAGTTTGTCCGTGTGCCAAACTATAATGGCGCAATCACTGGACCTATGCATGTGCTTATATTATAATAGTACGTATAAGTTTTAAGTGTGCTTTTATAAATATTACTTATAGGTAAGTTTGAAGTGATTTTTTTACGCAAATTTACATATTCCTTCATAGCTATATTTACACACTTTGATACAAACGAATCATATAATTTTTGTCAATGTTGTATTAAAAACGAATAATGTTAATAAATGTTTTTGAATAATTATTTGTATTTAATTTTTTACAAACTGTGCTCTATACAGGGTACTAAAAAGGTACTAATCTAGTGACTAAAGTTTGCAATAATTATACATATAGTTTACCCACAACCGAACCAAGAGCTCTCAATATTGAAAAATGTTGGCTCCACACATTTTTTCAATATACTTTTTTACTTTTAATGCCAATACTTTTTCTCCATATTAGAGAACAAAATTTCATCTGAAATACCAATCTACTTCAAAATAATAGCACGGAAGGTTTAAGACGTCTATCCGTTAACAAATCCGTTATAATGTCTAAAAGTGATAAGTTCAGCAATAAACACAAAAATTGAGCAGAGTGCGCCGAATATCAGGCAAAAGAAGCAGCCTGCCACCTGCTGCAGCGTGAGCGGCTCCGGCTGCGCGGGCAGCGCGGCGGCCGGGGCGGCGGCGGCGGCGGGGGAGGAGGGTCCCGGCGCTGCCGCGCTCAGCAGCAGCCCGCTCTCCCGCATGCGCGTCAGCCACGCGTCCAGCGCGCGCGTCAGCGGCGAGCGGCGCCGCGCGAACACCACCAGCGGCAGCGTGACGATCGGCTCCGGCAGCACGTGCACGCACGAGCGCAGGGCGCGCCCCGCGCACGCCGCCCACACGTACTCCAGCGACACCGGCGTCACGAACCGCGCCCGCCCCGACCCCATCCGCTCGAACAGCTCGTCGAACTCCTCGTCAGGCACCTCCACGTACCGCGCCATGACGTCCGGCTCGCGGTCGAAGTGCACGGCCGCCCCGCGCTTGCCGCCGTACTGGTACCCGGCCGCGACCGCCTCCTCGAGCGTCGCGAAATCGCCCGCCGGTACCTCGCTCTTGAGCGCTCCGATCAGCGAGCTCTGGTAAGCGCTGCGCACGGTGAACGCGAACCACACCCACATGCTCACCAGGTAGAAATCGCGGAACTTCCTCGGCTCGATCCGCACCGGCTGGCCGAGCATCGCGCCCCACGCGCGGAACGCGGCCCCCTCGACCGTCTCGATACGCCTGAAGTACTTGCGGCAGGAGCGCCGCACGCGGGGAACTCTCATACCAGCGAGGAAGCCGAACACGAGCGAGAGGGTCGCGAGCAGGCCCGCCCACGCGCCGCGGCTGAGCGGCGCGAGCAGGCGCCCCCAGGCCGGCGCCACCGCCACCGGCGGCCCCACCCAACACACGTCCAGGTAGTAGTACGGGGAGGAGAGGTCAAGCGCGCGCGCCAGCTCCGCGCTCGGCACGGCCGAGCTCAGCGAGAGGTTAGCGCGTCCGTGCAGCAAGTCGCCGAGCGAGCCGCTCGAGTTGTTCGCGCCGTCCGACTCCACCGCCGCGTACTCCGCCACCGCAAACACCGGCGTGAAGTCGAGCACGCGCTGCAGCAGCCGCACTATCTCCATCTTCACCATCTCCACCGGGATCGTGTCCGTTCCGAGAGGATGGTACAGTTTAGTGATTGATATGAACAGTGGACAACCGTGAAAGGAGTTCATTTTGTTCGCATACAAGCTCTCGTCGCTGGTATGATTCATCCGACCTTTTTCGTCTGAGAAAGCGATGAGAACCGGAGAGGAGTCGCCGCAGCCCGCGCCGCGACTGTACGGGTAGTAAGTGTATAGCTCAACGCGACCTCCGGCCGTTGCCGTCACTATTACTACGTCGGTAGCATACAGCCTCCACATGGCCTCGCTCACTCGCGAAATATCCCCGGAATCCAGTGCTATTGCTATCATAAATCGAGCGGTTGTATCGACTAGATCTTTTCCCTTTAAGTTTGGCTTCAATTCTGTTAAAAGCTGAAAGAAATCCGCTACCGTACCGATAAAAATGATAATCTGTTTCGGAAGGGGCTCGAAAGCTTGAATACTCAAAACTACAGAACCATTGAACCTTCTTAGGAATTCGTTTACTACAAATACATTTACACCCTTACTTAACACCATAGTTTCTCTTTGCGGGTCGAAGTGTTGCTGAACTTCTTCTATAACGGTATCTAGTATTTTGTAGATAACCAAGTTTTGCGTGCCGTCAATTGATAGTTTTAAGACAGCACTGCTGATATAAAGTTTGAGCATCAGTAAACTTATTAACATACACAATTTCATGGTTTTGAACAACATCCATATGAAGGAACTATTTATTGACAGAAAGAAGCGAATGTGAACGCCAATTTTTATTATAACTTCCTCGAAACACTCCGCTCCATCGCCAGTCAAGATTTTTGTGGAATTGTTTGTGTTGTGATTTAAGTTTTTATTGTCTGTAATAAACAATAATATTTAGTTTAGATTATAATAAATTGTTTCCACCAAGACACACAAATCTGTATAAAATGTTTAGCCCACTCTGTGTTTCTGCCAGAAATAGAATGAATACCGCCTTTAGCATCTGGGTTTGGTGTGTAAGAACATCATTAATCATGCACCTGCTTTTAAACTGTCTTACATATTGTGTGCATCGCATATATTGCTGTTATTTGGTATTCATTGAACAATGGGTCAGACGTATTTATTGATAGTATCTGCCTATTTGTTGTTTCAACATGTCTGTCTATCAGCACCGCGTCGGGAGGGTTAGGCGAGGTGTTTAAGCTTTATTAAAAAATGTGACAACAGAGTTTTCAGTTTTTTACTGTGTTAGTTACAATGATTTTTTCAAATCTAAATCCTATAGGTATATTGAAGCGACGAACTATCAATCATACCTTACATGCACAACAATATAAGAATAATTCTATGAATGACGTCGATGGCATAATAACTCTACAAAAAAGAATATAATAGACAAAATCCAACCGATAACAAGGAGAACCCAGCAGCTAGTGAAGTGCACTAGTCGAAGAGGCTGGGGATTGTCCTGTGATGCGGCGGCGCCAGCTTCGGCCGCGAGGGATTTCAAAACGTTTCCGCCGGGCACGTAGTTAGCGTACAACCTCTGCGACAAGCCGCCCTCCATTACTACCGAGAGCAAGCGGCTCATCGGCAGCGCCAGGGGAGAGAACCTCTTGAAGTATATTACAGCAGGACTGTTGACGATCTTCGCTGGTATTATCTGCAGTCTACGAGTTCCGCTATTCCTTTTCAAGAAATCGAAAGCAGTCTCCTTGTTCATGGCGATTAAATATTCGATTTTGCTCTCGGAAAGTTCATAAAGTGTTTCGAGAATCTTAGAAGAATCTACATCAATCCAGCCCTCCTGAACCCACAAATCGTCAGCATAATATTCTTTGAGGGAACCGACGCCACCGAAGGGTATTTGAAAATCGAGTGCCGCTTCCTCAAAAGTTTTATAACTGTCTTCGAGCATGTTCACTTTGAGGGAACTGATGAGCGCAGTCTGATATGCAAGCCTAATCCAAAATGAAAACCAAATCCACAATAGAAAAATGGCCGACAACACTGGCTTAATCGGCGGTAGATTTACCGGCATCCCCATAAATATTGTCCAAGAAAAGAACAATAAATTCGTTTTAAACGACTCAATTTTGGTGTACACTTTAATTTTATTCCACATTCGGGTATTTGTCAAAGAATTTAATATAGCTACCAGTACGAATGTAGCGAATAGTACTACTCTGACCTGCATTTTGTAGGGATAGACGAGCTTAACCCACCCGGGCTTCGACAGTGGCGGCGAAGTGACCCAAACAATGTCCATGGAATTATACGGGAGTGATATTTGAAAATGGCTGTAACGTAAGTAAGTTATCGCCGCCGAAGTTATTGAGAAATTGGCTCGATCGTTTTGGACATCGCCAAAGCAGCCTGTCCAGTTATTGCTTTCGAGGATACCCCAGCCTTTGCCGTCGGAAGGTGTCACTACCGTGAGGGTGGCGTTTAGCAAGTTCACCAGAAGCCGCAGGAGATCCCCGTCTCCTCCCGAAGGTTCAGATGCATTATTGATGAACATAAAAGGTGTCTGAATAAAAGTCGAGGCGACAATGGGGCACAAGTGGAGATTTCCCAACTTTTCAGGATACAGGTTCCGGAAGCAGATATCGTTCTCGCACGGCTCCGTGTTTATTTGGATCGGACGTCGGTCTTCGCATCGGCTTCCACTGAAAGGGAAGTACGTGAAGGATGCGTGTTCACCGGTGTCGCTCGTAGTTCTAGCGAATACGACGTTAACGATTCTCAAGTTCCAGCAGAGTCTCATCAGCGCTGCCTCGTCGCAATCCGGGTCGGTGCACACGACGAGAAAGCGACCAGTATTATCCACCTTTGATTTCGAAAGGAACTTTAGGAGAAGTTCGATTTCTTGAAGAGACTTGCCGTAGAGAATGAATTGGTTGACGCGAGCCCTGCCCAGCCACACGAGCGGTTCCTGCTTGACGACGACTGTGCTGCCGTAGGCACGGATGAAGTCGCTAACTCCGAGGGATGCGTACTCTACGAACAGCACTGTCGTCACGAATCTCCACTCGAAGTTAAGACGTGCAATGTTTGCGGCGTATTCGGCTAACATGCGGGTCATCCACGAGTCGATCGGCAGGAGTAGTTCCAGAGTTCTGTTGAGCAACGCGACCTCAGTGGAGTGATTCATCTTGGTACCGGTGTGGTTCACTATTCAGTACTGTACCGGCAGACGTATACTGTTGTCCGATTTGTCGTTAGCATCGACGCTAATCGTAAAAGTGCATTAAGGAAATTACTAGTTAGCGTGCTAATGCATGGTGTCTTATCGATTTATGATCGCTGATGTTTGACGGTAAACACTCGTAACAGGTATTTAAAACTGTAAAAACTATTTCCCACGCTATGCATTTCTGGACATTGGTTATAATTTGAGACGATGTATTTACTGAAATTCTGTGTACGAGTAGATACTAGTAAGTAAGCCTAAGACTTTGGATGGGTGTCCGTCCACCCGACCGTTGAGGAGCTTCGAATTCTGCGTAAAACTGTAGGTCCCTTCCCTTATCTTACTAGGTGGTATAGTTTAACATAGTAGTTATCATGTGTGTAGCACAGGTTGACCTAGGTTTCATTACCCAATTTTACGTACATAAGTAGTAGGTATTGAAATTATAATCTTAAATGTACGTACGTACCTATGTGGATATTCATAGAAATTTTATAAGGTACTTAGGTACATTGGAACCTGAAAATTGAAACATTCATAGAATTTCAAGAATCTGTTCTGAAAGAAGTATTTATGTATCATAATCATCATATTGATTACAATGTATCCAAATAATTTAAATTTAATAGTAGATAGATGATGCGGTCGTTCCACCGAGTCGTGCAGCGGGTGGGTCTTTGTGCCTTACTTGCTGCTTGATAGTTATCTTGTCCGAATACTTTGCTAAACGTGGTGGTCGATGTTGTGTTGCAATTTTGCAGAGTTCTTGCAGCACAACACCGATTACTCTGCTTACCCTGATTGTCGGGATACAGCGTGTGTGGTATGTGCTTATGTATATATTTAGTAGATAGAAATGGTCGCGACAGAGCAGGCAACATACAAACAGTTGAAAGTTGCCTAGCGAGCAATGGAGCGAGCTATGGGAGCGAGCCATGTTGGGCATATCGCTACGGGATATGGTGCGTAATGAGACGATCCGCTGACGCACCAAAGTAAATTGGACACCGACCGGGTGGGTAAGGTCAAGTGGCAGTGGGCTAGGCACGTCAGTCGAAGACTTTGAGTAATTGAGTAAGGCGTTGAGCTTGATCGTTGGAATAACCGCGCCCTACACTGGCGCCCGTGGATAAGAAAATAGAGTATGGGAAGGCCACCCGCCAGTTAGGATGACGACACGAAGTCGGTCGGCGGAAAGCATTGGTTCCGCAATGCTGAATGCCGGGAGGACTGGAGGAAAATTTGAGAGGCATATATCCAGCAGTGGACGCATACACGCTGACTGACTGGCATTCTTTATTCTTTCTTAATCATTCGTATGGTACATAAATAGACAGAGTTTACAGTGTTAAACTGAAGTTTGAGAGCTAGAATAACTATAGTTTAAACTTGATAGCTCTGACCACATAAAATCAAAGTCAACATAAAGTAACAGTCAAAATAAAATCAGGTGTATCAAATGTAGAAGTCAAATAAAAACCCACACTCAAATTGTCAGTGTTTATAATTAATTAAATAACGAATCCAATTAAAAACTGCACCTAATTACACAACTAGTCAAAATATGCACACAACCACTTTATACAAAACGCCTTCATATTTATATTATCTTTGGCAATTAACTCTCGTACTTACATCGAACTGCACAATATACTTACACAACAAACCACTTATTCGCTAAGTTGTCGCAAGTCAATAATATACACAAATCTGAATCGTAAAAGACCGATATAATTTTATATTACAAGCTTTTATTAATTTTGATTAAAAAAAAACAACAACTGCAGAGGAAACAATTATTTAGCTATCAGTTTAAAGTTAATGAAGTTGTGTAAATAAGCTGAGTAATTTGGTTAGTTATTATTACACTGGACATCCTGAAAGGAAAACCTTCGGACGAGACGAAAAAAAAGCGTGGTAAAAAAATTTTATCAGCCAAATGCAGCTCAAAGTGTGTTTATGTCATCGTTAAATTATCCAAATTTATAATAATTATCTAATTATGTAAACGTTTACCTTAGTACTCGTAATTCCTCTTTTCAACGAAATTCAGAAATGATTAAGACATTACTAGGGAGGATTTTGTAAATTGTAAAATTTAGAACAAAAGTAAACATTTTAATTGTGTGACAAATATATAAAAAAAAAGAAATAAATAACATTTTCTTACACTTACAGCTATGTACTATTGCCAACAAACTTAAATAGCGTGAAGTAATTCTTTAGCAGTAATAAATAATATTTTAGGATCGGAGCGGAGCTGTTGAGGGCGATGATGTGAATATAGTAAAGCGATAAGAAAGAATAAAAGTTACTACAATTATCTTTACAACAATTTCAAGTTTGGTGGCCACAGTGTACACTTAATTAAAATAAATAGGTAGGTAATAACGTTTAAAACCAATTAAAAGTCTTAAAATTTTAACAATTTAATTTACAAAAGATTGCACCAGAATGTAGTAACAAATATAGCAAACCATTTTATAACGGCCAACAAGAGTGTTGCTAAATTGCCATTTTTGGTATTAAACTTTGGCTTATCTCTTAAAACAACATCACGATTTAATAAAATAAATATTACTAGGTATCTTAATGCCCTTACTTACACCACTACATCATAAACTATATATTTTGCCCTGTAAAGACGTCTTTAGCTTTGTGATGGGTCCACTTTGATAGTGCAGTTTCTAAGGAACGCGAAAGAAAAAAATATAATAAGTCACTAACATTAAAACAAATAATTCACTGAAGCAAATAAATGTAGAAACATTTGTGGAATTGTTTGTATAATAGAATCAGTATAAAAAAACTAATGTTGGTCCATTTCATAGACGTCATTGGATAACCATCGAATAAAGTTAATGAAGAAAATATACATTATATTTTATCTACATATAATTAATTACTACATTATGACACTGCAGTCTTAAATCCCTTATCATCCTCGGGATTTTTAAATTGTAATAATCTTATTTATCTATACACAGTACTCGCAAAGATAGTGGTAACACTATGATTGTCATCACAGTGTCATCCCATCCCTATTATCTAACCATAACTTTTATTTGCCTGAGTGAAATATGAGACAAAGTATTCCTAACTATACTTAGTTTTATGTCGTCTTTCTTCAGCGTAAGGTGGTTTAGTTCTCTATAGAAACAATGCTTTTGTAGCTATGAGTAACGCTTACTTAGGCATAATTGTGAATGAAGTGTCATTCCAAAACATTATTGGGTAGAAATCACAAACCCATGTACTGTATGCACTTTGAAGATATACCTACGCATTAGCCTGTAAACATTTTGTCTTCTTTCAACCTATCACAGTGGTGCCGTGACCAGGTTCTAGATATTATTTAATAATTCTGACGAGATCACAGTGGTGCCGTGACCAGGTTCTACATATTTCTTTAATAATTCTGACGAGATCACAGTGGTTCTGTGACCAGGTTCTGCATATTTCTTTAATAATTCTGGCGAGATCACAGTGGTGCCGTGACCAGGTTCCACATATTTCTTTAATAATTCTGACGAGATCACAGTGGTGCCGTGACCAGTTTCTACATATTTATTTAATCATTCTGACGAGATCAGTGGCGCCGTGACCTGGTTCTACGCGTTCTCCATATTTCTTTAATCACTGTGACGAGATCACTGTGATGCCATGACCAGATTATTCTTTCATGTATACGCTAATATTGAAGGGGTCACCTCGATTTTCGCTGACCTATATTCATGGATGTCATACGAAGTCGTTGACCTCTTTGAGGTCGCTAATCTCGTCCTTTTCTTGACAATGTCGGATGGCGTCGAGTATTATAATAAGTCTGCGGTCGAGTGCGGCGAGGTGCGGCTCCCACAGGATGGGTGCGATGGGGTCTGAACGCATCGAATCTCGCAACGCTTGAGACAACTTCGATGGTCCGTTGTGGAAACTGAAATGAAGTCGTTATAAATATTTGCATAAGGTATTGATAAATATTATTTGAAGACAGTGGTCGGCACGGCAAGCAGTCGTGAATTGTTAGGCAGAGAGATTTGGCGAAAATGGGGGAGATCTACGTGCACTGTTGTACTCATATTGGCTGACAATAATGATTGGAAATAAACATTTACTAAAGATACGCTTATTCGTATGACATTCTCAGTATTAATATATTTTTACTAGCTTTTGCCCGCGGCTTCGCTCGCGTGAAATTCGTATTTAAAATAAGAAAGTAAGTAAGCCAGCTACCTTAATTTTATTTCGGCACACAATTCGGTTTCTATGAGAACCACATCCTAGCGTAACAGGAAGTGAATTTTATTTTGCCTATCCTGTGTCCCGTATAGTAAAATGTGCTTGTACTAAGTTTCATCGAATTCGGATGATCGATTTAAGAGTTATGGAGGAACATACATACACACATACAGAAAATATTTCTAAAAATCGTCAATGCAATTTTACTATCATACAATCGCAGTATCGCATAAAACAAAGTAACTTACTCCAGGACCATCCCTTACATATTTATTATTATTTATTAGTATTGATGATGATATTGATATGTCGATTGAGTGGTCGGGCTATTCTTACCGTCTACTTTTTGTCCCTGTTACACACGAATATACGACAAACGAGTGCCAATCTTTATTCCCGTATCTTTTCACTTTATATTCACGGCGGGAGGCCCCGGGGCGTAAACAGACGTGTCTGGCTCGAGACGGGCGCGACAGAGGCCTCGCATAATACATTCCCGTCAGCCGCGGCCACAATCTGGGTATTTGTAGACACTCCGAGCGGCTTCACCGCCAATTTTAATGTAGGCGCATCGACGCATCGATGCAGGCGTGCTGAGCATCGGAACAAGGATGTTGGTGTTCGTTCGAACCTAGTTCCGCTGTCGTGTTCAAGAAGCGTTTGATATTAAGCTCCCGTTGTTGGCTACATCACCTACAACAACCGTGATGTCAGCCCATAACGCCAGGTGACCTAGGTGCTATGTCAGTGCTTCCCTTCATTTAATGTCGGCTACACTGAACTGGACGGAAAATACGAAATATTTACATGGCCGTTTCGACCGACTATTCATTCAGTGTGGTGGTACCAACCCATTATTAGAAGAAAAAATCCAAAAAAATTGAAAATTGTAATAAAAACTCGACCGACAGTGAGATTTGGCCATAGTGCTGTCTAGGTCTAGGGAGTGCAATGACCTAGCCAGTCCCCTTTTTCTTTTGATGCCATTCAAATTTAAGTGTTTCGAATTTATCTACATGAATTCTACTAGTTAAGCATGTAATTTAGTCATTTTATGTTTATTTGATAAAGGTGGACGCAACGAGGTTGTATTACGTCGCTGAGCGCAGCGACGTAATACTAACTCTTTGGTTGGACGTTGACCGTCCACCTAAGCTCGATGAAACGATTTTCACCCAAAAGTACTACAAAATTACCGAATTTGGGAAAAAGATTCAGAGCTTTGCGTCTTCAAATTTGACCCCTTTCGAAAGCTGAAGTTACGAAACCCTATCCTGAAACACCCTGTATATCATATTACCTACTGGTATACTTTCGGAGATGTTTCATCACTTATAAATAAATCAAATGTTAATTTCAGAGGAAGTTTCAATCAGATAGCGAGCCAGCTTGTTTACATATTGACCGGACCAACGTAACCGAAGATGGCGGCGGCGTGCATCAGCTAATGAAAATCAAACAGCGTAACCTACCTACGTACACCGCGTCTTACAAGCAAACATGAAGCAACGCCTCAATTAATTAACAGAACTACAAACATTATTTTTTCTTACGAGGATTCATATGGCAAAACAACGAAAATGGTTAAACTTCAAACAAAAATTTAGTTCTATGAAGTACATAATATGAAAAAAAAAAATTTTAACTCGATAATATGTACTAAACACTGAAGCAGGCTTTTTAAATTTACAGTATTTTTTCATGGTCAAAAACATTTCTGAATGTGACTCTATTTTAATTTCTTATGTCAAGCTAGCTCCATGCCGGATAATTACTTTTTTTTTTTTTATAGAAAGCGCGACATGTGGCACCGTTTCACTTACGAGGAGGTGACTTACGATGCCCATGGACATTCTGTGATGCACGGGGTTTGCGAATGCCATGCCGGCCTGACAGGAGCCTTTTCACGCCCCTTTTGAATAACCCCAGGCTGTACTTGGGAGGAAATATATGAGCAGGGAGTGCGTTCCACATTTTCCCGGTTCTGTGAATGAAAGACCTACAGAACCGGTTGGTGCGCATCCTCGGTAGGTCGATTGTATAGGGGTGCATCCCCTGCCCAGTACGCGTAGTGCGGAGGTGGAATGGGGACGACGGAATCGCATTAAACAGCTCCTCCGAACACTCCCCGTGAAATAGACGATAGAACACACTCAGGGAGCCGACGTCCTTACGGAGTTGCAGCGGTTCTAAGTCGCGGGACACCACAGGGTCATCCACAAGTCGCACGGCACGACGCTGGATTGAGTCTAGCGGCGCAAGCTGATATTTAGCTGAGCCATCCCACAGGTGCTAGCAGTACTCCAAGCAAGACCTAACTTGCGTTTTATATAACGTCAGTTTTTGGCCCGCTGTGAAGTACCGCCGCACCTTGTTGAGTACACCCAGCTTTTTTGAGGCCAGCTTGGCCTTGCCCTCAATGTGACGCCGGAAGTTTAAGTCGTGCGACAGTTCGACACCGAGGACCCCGGAATAAAATTTACGTCATTGTATAGGGAATTTAATTTTCTAGACACTAAAGCAGCATTATTTGTAAAAAACTAATCCTAATAATTTTAAACAAACAAAAACTACAAAATTCACCTTATAAGCGCGCGCACTGCGCTCGATTGCTCAGTGCCGCCGACTCGAATTTCTGTTTTGCCATATGAATCCTCTTAAAGAAAAAAATTCTGGGGTAGGAGTCGCTTCGCACTCCTGCCACTGTTCTTTAAAAGTAGAATCACGGCGGCGCGGCGGTGAGAATGCATGATGTTTTCTTGATAGACAATTAATGTCAAAAAATATAAAACAATCTGGTTGTCATGGTTACTCTTGAAACGAATTGAAAAAAAAAATCGTCAACTTTGATGTCTCACTGTGCCTGCAAATAACAATAATAAAAAAATATTTTATTAATGTTGTATTTGCGCTACCTTCCTCATTTTGCTGACATATGTTTTTAACCGACTTCAAAAAAGGAGGAGGTTCTATGTTCGGCTGCATGTATTTTTTTTTATGTATGTCCAGCAATATATTCCCCAATTGTGAACCGATTTCGATGATTCTTTTTTGTGTTCGGTTCAGTCTATCGGTTCGATCTTTTGGTCAAGATCGGATTGGAAAGCGAGGCGGAATCGCGAGGCCGAAGGCCGAGCGATTCCGCCGAGTACATTAATACCAAATAAAAATTACTAAAAAAACTGTGAAATAAAAAACTATTTAAAAAAATATAAAAACCGCCTTCAAAAATGTATGAAATAAAAAAATGAAAATCGAATCCTAAAGTTGAAGGCGGTGGTGCTAAAGCAAGCAAAAATAACCGACCGCCTTCAACTCTAGGGTTCGATTTTTATTTTTTTATTTCATACATTTTTGAAGGCGGTTTTTATATTTTTTTTAATAGTTTTTTGGTATATTCGTTACTTAGAAACTAAGCATTGATAATTTTCTATGTTTCGCGTCGGTAACGTCATATTTTAGCTTCTATGCATCCCACCTTGTACCTTGTAAGTCGTGGTTCCACGTCAAAACCGACTTATAGCACTTGTTGATTATAGAGGTACTGGAGTTACTGCAAATATTGTTGAATCTTAAGCTTGTTTGTTACAATATGCTACTCTTCCATCATGGCAAGGCCATCCAGGGATATTCGACTCTCTCGAACTCACATTGTCAGATGCAGATACTTTAGCAGGCCGTACCTAGGCGCAATAGATTGATAGGAAACATGTGGCGTACACCACTAGTATTTAAACCCCGACGCAAAAAGAGGGGTGTTATAAGTTTAACGTGTGTGTGTATGGGTGTGTCTGTCTGTGACATCGTAGCTCCCAAACGGATGGACCGATTTGGATGCGGTTTTTTTATTAGAAAGCTGCTTTAATCTTGATGGTTGTTATGAAGTAGGTACCTAATTAAATATCAAAAAAAATATTATCTTAAAAAGTGGACCGATTTGCATGCCGTTTTTTTAAAGAAATAAAAGTTATAAGAGGAACCCCTTGCTATTAATAAAATACTTTCACACGGAATTGACTTGTATTTTATGGGCGCTAAGTTGAACACCACGGTCGAAATTAAATGATGATAATGCCCTGCCCAGTATAGTGATAATATGCAGGTGATAACGTGGAAACGCACAGTTATTCTTTACTTATTGTAAGCGGCGGGTGGCCGTGTGGTTAGGGCGACGGCTTCTCTTGCGAGAGGTTCGAGGTTCGAAACCGGCCGGCGTGAACGAATGAGTTTTTTCTGACGGAAAAATTTACGTACCTACACCTGCTGCTTCACCGTTCGGAACCGGTGCAAACCTGTAGGTCCGGTCCCTGGCCCCTTACTACGTGGTGGCTCAAAGTGTAGCCGACTGGTGTGGTACCACCGTACTGGATGTAAGATGGCTGCATAGCTCGACTGTATTCTCCTCTAGTTCAGTATATATAGCCAGCAATTCAAAGGGGAGCCTCCGGTATGGCACCCACCTTCTCGGAGGTGATATTCTCCGAACATGTGTTCTGGCCGCTCTGACTCAGTCACCCATACTGGATTAAATAAAAAATCTGTTAAGTGCGAGTATTACTCGCGCACGGAGGTTTCCGTATCTATCCGCTATCATTAACCGCTCAAGTTGCTTAGAGAGAAGAGAAATCGGAGATAAGCCTCAATGAGGTCGATCGCAATTTACGGAGGGAAAATGACAACCTCAATGATGTCGTTGGCAATTGAGCGGCTATCTTTTGTGTTTCAACATTGCAATGTATAAAAGCCTGTAGCGCCATCTATTATTCAATAGTGTGACTAATAGATTTTTCGGACGTTTGTTGTATGGGAGCCCCCCTTAATTTTTAACTTTTTCTTATTTTTCTTATTTGTTGTTATATCCGCCATAGTAACACATATTCTGTGAAAATTTCAACGGGCTACCTATTACGGTTCAAGAGATACAGCCCTCGGACAGACAGACGGACGGACAGACAGACAGACAGCGGAGTCTTAGTAATAGGCTTCGGTACGGGATACGGAAACCTAAAAACGTAGGATTGTTTAGGTCAAGTGTCAGCTCACTTGAGCAGGGTGGCGAGCGTGGTGTGTCGAATGAGACAGCACTGCAGCAGCGGCGCCAGGATGCTGAGCTCGTCGTGCTTCGCCTTGCCGAACGCGCGTCCTTGGTCCAGGTGCAGCGTGAACGTGTCGTTACCGAACATTCTGAAATCACATACAGGGTGTATCAGGATAGGTTTTCGAAACTTCAGGGTTCGAAAGGGGTCCATATTTGAAGACGAAAAGCTCTGAAACTTTTTCCCACATTCGATCATTTTACAGTACTTTTTGGTGAAAATCTATTCTTCAAGATTTGGTGGACGGTTAACTTCCGCCTTTATTAAATAAAAAATAAATTCTAACTTATGAATAAAAATGGGTATGTTGCATAAATAACTATTACAATTGAACTGCGTGTAGGTAAATTTCAAACACTGAAAGTTCAATGACCTCAAAAGAAAAAGAGGACTGACTTAGTTCACTGCACTCTCCAGTCTCACTGTCCATCGAGTTTTTATTACAATTTCCAACTTTTGTATGACAAAAAAACAACGGAATTTCGATTTGGATGATAAGGTTTGAGTGATAAGGATTTTTTTCTTCTAATAATGAGTACTTTCTATTCCTGAAGTTTCTCAAACCTATCCTGATACACCTTATTATACAGGGTGTCCAAATAAACCTTGTTTGACCTTGTAACTGGTGGTAGGTCTGGTCTGGTCACGTACTATCATAATAACAAAACATGACCTCAGCAAAAACCGCACGGTTTTCAAAATATTGGCACTCTTTGAAAATTATAAGAAATCTGCACGATAGGGCGGTTTTTAAATGCTGTGCATACAAATGGCAACGTTTTTTTTTCTTTAATTTTTTTTATATGATTTCCAATGAGTAATGCTATTGAAAGAAGCAAATAATCTTTCAGTGTCACTCAAACTTTAAAGTAAAAAAAATTTTTTTTATGTAAATTATACATACAGACAGACAAACTTTTCATAAGAAGTAGATATAGAGATATGGAGAAGATACAGATAGAGATAGAGAAGATACAGATAGAGATAGAGAAGATACAGATAGAGATAGAGAAGACAGAGATAGAGATAGAGAAGATAGATATAGAGATAGAGAAGACCGACATATAGATAGAGAAGACCGATATATAGATAAAGATAGAGAAAATAGTCAGGCCGGCATGGCATTCTCAAAAATCCCCGCATACGACCGAATGTCCATGGGCGTCGCGTCGTTAGACACCTTATGGGTGGCTCGGCGCCATATGTCGCGCTGTCAATAAAAAAAAAGATAGAGATAGAGAAGGTAGAGATAAAAAGTGAAAGAGAGTGACTAACTTGAAGGTCTCGTAGTGATGGCGGTCCATGTTGCCGGTGAGGAAATCGAATATCGCCATATCCATGAGGTCGAGCAGACGCCGCCCCGAGTCGTAGGGCGGAGTGGCTCGCACCTGTTCAAGACACACGTTTTTAACCCCCGACGCAATAGGAGGGATGTTATAACTTTGGCGGGTAATATACTAACGAATAATAAAAAAAAAACAAATGTAAAAAATTAAGAGGCGTCCCCATACAAGAACTGTCTCTTTTACAAGGTGTTTTTTTTTCTCTATCGTAGTGTGAAGGATTTAACATGTGTATTGGAGTTTGTTAAACGTTCTCTATCCCTTAGGGACTCTGAGTCCTGAGGAATCGAGAGGAAAGGTACCATGGGGCTGATATTGACGAATTGCTTTGTTAAAAGCCCTAAAATAAATAAATAACAAAAAAGACTGTAATATATAAAACCGTCAAACTTGGTGTGATTATATTGCAAACTCTAAAGTAAAACAACAAACACTAAATATCTCTCATTTTGCTTCGCTCAGTCGGGTAAAAACCGACGAATTACGTGGTGCTACGAAAAACTCGGTGCGCGAGTCCGACTCGCACTTGGCCGGTGTTTATAGTACCGGAGTATATTGTCTTCGGAGGAAATGAACATTTCACCAAATCAGATATTTTTTGGGTTTCATCATAGCGTTGTCAATCAAACGTCTGGGCAGGGTTTGCATCCCTATACGCTTGACTTACCACGGATGCGTACCAATCGGTTCTGCAGATCTTTCCTCCACCGAACTGGTCAACTCTGGAACGCTCTCCCTTACCACATATTTCCCCCCAAGTATAGTCTCGGATCCTTCGAGAGAGGCTTGAATAGGCCGGCATGGCATTCTCAACCCCCCCGTACGACCGAATGTCCATGGGCGTCATTAGAAAACTTATGGGTGGCTCGGCGCCACATGTCGCGCTTTCTATAAAAAATAAATAAAAAAAGGCCTATCCGTCAGACTTGCTCACCGTGTCACAATAGTCGGATTGTAGTTCCCACTGTGCTTTTCTTCTCTTGTGGTAGGAACGCCTCCAAGGATGCCTCCAAACCTGAAATGTGAAACAACAAATCAGCATAAAGTGGCGAATTCAAAATCTAACTCAAAACTCAATTCCTGCATGAGATAGAATAGAATAGAAATATCCTTTATTGCACTTAAATGTTAATTTTACAAAAGGCGGACTTATTACCTATGGCAATCGACCTGTATTCATTGAAAACAAAATATAATGTAGCAACAAAAGAAGAACAATGAAAGAAACATAATACTAACGAAAGTTAAATAATAAAAGTGAACAAGCAGACGCCAGGCTATTATGCCTGGCGTCTGTTACAATCATTGTATCAATGTTATACAGTTACAATCATCAATACTCAATCAATATCAATACTAATAATAAATCTGTAAGGGATGGTCATGGAGTAAGTTACTTTGTTTTAGGAAATATTGAGTTTGTAGCCTCTATGTATGATACTAATGCTAAATTGACGATTTTTAGAAATCTTTTCTGTATGTATGTATGTATGTATGTATGTATGTTCCTCCATAACTCTTAAAGCCATAATCCGAATTTGATGAAACTTAGTACAAGCCCATTTTACTATACGGGACACAGGATAGGCTTACTAAAATTCACTTCCGGCTACGCTAAGATGTGGCTCCCATACAAATCGAATTGTTTCAAGCACCGAAATAATGGGCGGCGCGGCGGGGGTTAGTAGCGCGTCTCGCGGAGACTGGCAGCTCGGCGGCGGCGAAGGCGCGGGACGCGGCGCGGGGTGCGGTCTGAGCGCGGTGTGTGTGTGTATGCATTGTCTCGGCAGAGTTTCTTATATTTTAATTCGATTCATAATATTATGTAGGTTAACTTCGTTAGGTATCTATTTGATTAATTTTAGGTGCAAACCTATGTAAAAGTGTTATTACGAGTCGATGTTAGGGGATATTTATTTAACTGAAGTTCCTATTTGATTTAAGTTAATTGATCGTATGTTTATTACATTGTACGTAGTGTAGTATGCGCGCTATATTAGCGAAGAGATTCTTATTTTTACCCGATTACGGCGAAGCGAAAAGGAGAGTTATGTTTTTGACCGCTATGTATGTATGTATGTATGTTCAACTGTTCCCTCATAATAACTTCGAAACTACTTACCATAATTTGACAAATGAGGTATCGTTGGATGCGTCTTGACCGTACGCTGGTCGTCAAGACGCATCCAACGTCTATAGGCTATAGGATATGGCGCCCTCTAGAGGACATAAGTAATGATAAAAAATTGCCCGCGGCTTCGCTCGCGTGAAATTCGTATTTCAAAGGAAGAAAGTAAGTAACTAAGGGCGAGCTGGGTTCAGGTAAACGATAAACCGTCTCGAAGAAAGTGAGTAACTTTTTGAGGCCGAAGGCGAAGTTGCGTTCAGGAAGACGATAAACCTTCTCGAAGACAGTAAGTAACTATGGGCGAGGCCGAAGGCCGAGCTGCGTTCAGGAAGAGGATAACCTTTTCGAAGAAAGTAAGTAACAGAGGGCGAGGCCGAAGGCCGAGCTGCGTTCAGGAAGACGATAAACCTTTTCGAAGACAGTAAGTAACTATGGGCGAGGCCGAAGGCCGAGCTGCATTCAGCATGCGGGTAAACTTTTCGAAGAAAGTAAGTAACAGAGGGCGAGGCCGAAGGCCGAGCTGCGTTCAGGAAAACGATAAACCTTTTCGAAGACAGTAAGTAACTATGGGCGAGGCCGAAGGCCGAGCTGCGTTCAGGAAGAGGATGACCTGTTCGAAGAAAGTAAGTAACAGAGGGCGAGGCCGAAGGCCGAGCTGCGTTCAGGAAGAGGATAACCTTTTCGAAGAAAGTAAGTAACAGAGGGCGAGGCCGAAGGCCGAGCTGCGTTCAGGAAGACGATAAACCTTTTCGAAGACAGTAAGTAACTATGGGCGAGGCCGAAGGCCGAGCTGCATTCAGCATGCGGGTAAACTTTTCGAAGAAAGTAAGTAACAGAGGGCGAGGCCGAAGGCCGAGCTGCGTTCAGGAAAACGATAAACCTTTTCGAAGACAGTAAGTAACTATGGGCGAGGCCGAAGGCCGAGCTGCGTTCAGGAAGAGGATGACCTGTTCGAAGAAAGTAAGTAACAGAGGGCGAGGCCGAAGGCCGAGCTTCGTTCAGGAAGACGATAAACCTTTTCGAAGACAGTAAGTAACTATAGGCGAGGCCGAAGGCCGAGCTGCGTTCAGGAAGACGATAAATTCTCGAAGACAGTAAGTAACTTGATTGAAGTTGCTCTGATGAATTGGCTTCTCTCATCCCTCCAGCCCCCATCCGTCTCCGCCACACCCGCCGGACTCGCTCGGAACATCCATATGTTGTTGACACCCAACTACTAAGAACACATCGTTTTTCGAAATCTTTCCTGTGTCGAACGGCGAAAATATGGAACGGTCTTCCGGTGAGTGTGTTCCCCACCACCTATAACCTGGGAATCTTCAAAAGGCGTGTCAATAAATTAGACGACAACCTTTTTGTCCGCCTCATAGCCGGCATGGCGCCTCTCTGAGCGTGGTTTCGCGAGGAATGGTGTTATTGGCTGTGTCTGATCTTCCGTTGAAGTATTGGGCACAGACACCCGCGCCGGCTGCCTATAAAAAAAAAAAAAAAAAACTATGGGCAAGGCCGAAGGCCGAGATGTGTTCAGCAAAGAAGTTACTTTCTTCGAGAAGATTTATGGTCTTCCTGAACGCAGCTCGGCCTTCGGACTCGCCCTCGGTTACTTACATTCTTCGAAAAGGTTATCCTCTTCCTGAACGCAGCTCGGCCTTCGGCCTCGCCCTTTGTTACTTACTTCTTAAAGATGGTTTATCCTCTTCCTGAACGCAGCTCGGCCTTCGGCCTCGCCCATAGTCACTTACTGTCATCGAGAAGGTTCAGTTTTCCTGAACGCAGCTCGGCCTTCGGCCTCGCCCTCTGTTACTTACTTTCTTCGAAAAGTTTACCCTCATCCTGAACGAAGCTCGGCCTTCGGCCTCGCCCATAGTTACTTACTTTCTTCGAAAAGGTTATCCTCTTCCTGAACGCAGCTCGGCCTTCGGCCTCGCCCTTTGTTACTTACTTTCTTATAGATGGTTTGTTCTCTTCCTGAACGAAGCTCGGCCTTCGGCCTCGCCCATAGTTACTTACTGTCTTCGAGAAGGTTTATCGTCTTCCTGAACGCAACTCCGCCTTCGGCCTCAAAAAGTTACTCACTTTCTTCGAGACGGTTTATCGTTTACCTGAACCCAGATCGCCCTTAGTTACTTACTTTCTTCCTTTGAAATACAAATTTCACGCGAGCGAAGCCGCGGGCAAAAGCTAGTACTAATAATAAATCTGTAAGGAGTAATCATGGAGTAAATTACTTTGTTTTATGAGATATTGCGTTTGTTGACTCTATGTACAGTCCGCGCGCGAGCTCCGAGGAATCGGTATTTGTGGAAATTTATTTATTATGGAATTTGTATAGCATTTTTATGGAGATGCATATTTTGTGATGATTATACTATACTAGGCGAGTAATATTATAAAAATGTATAATATTAAAATTTTATACAAATTCTATAATAAATTAATTTCCACAAATACCGATTCCTCGGAGCTCGCGCGCGGACTGTAAGTATGATAATAAAACTAAGTTGACGATTTTTAGAAATATTTTCTGTATGTATGTATGTATGTATGTACGTTCCTCCATAATTCTTAAACCGATCATCCGAATTGGATGAAACTTAGTACAAGCACATTTAACCACACGGGACACAGGATAAGTGAGATTCCGTTCCGATTACGCTGAGATTTGGTTCCCATACAAACCGAATTATTCCGCCCGCCGAAATAAAGGTACGGTAGCGCGCTTACTTACTTTCTTCTTTTTAAATACGAATATCACGCGAGCGAAGCCGCGGGCAAAAGCTAGTACTAAATAAGAAGTGATAGAGATACAAGAAGATATAGTGTCTGGATTCTGGTATCCGGTCAAAGAAAATAATATACTTCCAATATTTTTGGTATTGGTGGCAAGAAGGTAGAGCAAACTATACAATGTATAAGAAACTCTACATACATACACCACACGCCGTATCCCGACAATCGGGGTGAGCAGAGTAATCGGCGTTGTGCTGCAAGGACTATTGTAAATTACAGCACAACACCGACCACTACGTTTAGCAAAGTATTCGGATTTCGGGTTCACATTTGATCAAAGGAAATTCCAATATCATACCGAGCCTAGAACATTTTCTATGTGGTTGAACCAATTGCATCCCTGTTAGTGGTGAAAAACATAAATAATAAATATTGTAGTTTAAAAAAACAAGTTTCTCGGTTTTTTATTAATCCCTTCCTTTAAAAAGAATAAATTTATTCTTCATACATCATTAGTATTGAATTTGTCAAATTTACAATCCGGTTCGATTACACCCACAAACAGATGATTTGTGGGTGGGACCATTTGTTGGTGGAGTGTGGTCCGAATGAGGAATTACGAAGAAAATTGCAGGCTTCACTCAGGGTGGACAAACTTAATTTGTTTTTTCATATTCATCGACTGTGGGCAAGCCCAAGTGTGAAGGATTTAACATATTGTGTATTGGAGTTTGTTAAACTTTCTCTATCCCTTAGGGACTCTGTCTGAGCCCTGAGGAATCGAGAGGAAAGGTACCATGGGGCTGATATTGACGAATTGCTTTGCAAAGCCCTAAAAATAAATTAAATAAAAAAAAAGAAGAGCCGGCAAGAAACTTTTTTTTTTTTTTTATGGAAACTGACACGGTTGGCTACATCACCTACAACGTCCGTGATGTCAGCCCATAACACCGGGTGAACTAGGTGCCATGTCAGCGCTTCCCCCTTTGATCGTGCCGGCTACACTGAACTGGTTGGAAAACACAAACTATTTACATAGCCGTTTCAACCGACGTTTCATTCAGTGCGGTGGTACCAACCCGGGCGGGTTAAACCCTACCACCAAGTAAGATTAGGAGGGAAGGGACCTACAGTTTTACGAGGAATCCGAACCTCGGTCAGCCTCCAACGGTCAGCGGTCACCCATCCAAGTACTGACCGCACCCAGCGTCAGCGTTGCTTAACATTCAATAGCGACAGTTGACTGTCTGCACCACTGAGCTATCGAGGCTGACATGTATGCAACTTCGCAGGATTCTTCTTAACGTCTTCGATCACAATACGTTGTGACTAGCTATACACAATAGACACCGTTGACAGTGTTAAAATACAGTTTGAGTGCTACAATAACTATAATTTTAAGCTTGATAATCGCCGGCACGCCTATGGTTAGTACAATAAATAATTGACTTACCTTTCTTTCGGCCAAATCGTTGCCGGGCAGAAACGCGGCAAAGCTACCCTCCAGCATATCGGGATTGCCGCAGATCGCGTGGCCGGTGTCGCAGTAGTAGGAACACTTGCCGTGGAAACAGAAGTTGTTTGCCGGCGACACGAAGAATGTCTTGAGGATCTCACCCTGGGTCACGTCGTAGATCTCTGTAGTCATGTTGACCGTTCGCCCTATCACGGGCATGGCGCGACGGAACCCTAGAAGCCTGTAGGTATATTAGGTATTGGTTAGAAAAATTATGTAGCTATTGTCTTTAAATATATAGGTAATAGCTATAATAGATAATCATACTATGGAGTGTGAACAGTTTGGTATATATTTAAAATTATTTATTAACTTGAAAAGCATGTTATCAGAATTTTGCATTTCTTAAATCATTATTTTCAAATAGGTATTTAGTAATGGTTGGATGTTAGTAATAGGAATCGACAGACGAATTTATCTAATGAAAAAACCGGCCAAGTGCGAGTCGAACTTGCGCACCGAGGGTTCCGTATCGCCATCTCATGATCAGCGCCACTCACGCCATCTATGGCGTGTTTTATGAAATGCTTCATATTAGTTAAAATCCAAGATTAGTTCAAATGCTTTATACTTTTTCGGTAGATGACGCGCATACACTTTTTAGTTTCTTATAATATGGGAACCCCGTAAATTTTTTACTTTTTCAAATTTTTATTATTATTTGTTGTTATATCGGCCATAATAAGTAATAACACATATTTTGTGACAATTTCAACTACTACTACTACCTAACGGTTCAAGAGATACAGTCCTCGGACAGACATACAGAGAGACAGACGGCGGCGTAGGCTTAGTAATAAAGTCCCGTACCGGATACGGAACCCTAAAAATGAACTGATTCCTGATAGACACATACTTATCTAAATGGTAGGAGGCTATCTCCGCGTTGTGACGTTCGTAATCAGAGAAGTAGAAGTGGTTAGGCAGCGTCTCCTGCTCCCGTGGGAACCTGCAATAGAACAAAATAACTGTTATTTGTTTGAAGATAATTTGGTCCACCTGCTGCATGACCCGGTGGAAGGACCGCGCCAAGGTGTGAGGTGGCTAGCCTGCAGTCCTTTAGCATGGCATCTTGTCATTATCCCTTAGTCGCCTATTACGACATGCACGGGGAGATATGCAGCGGGGCTATTCTTTTTAAGTACCGGCCCCACACGTTACTTCGCGTGACTTCATGTATATTTTTTTTTTAACCCCGACGAAAAAAGAGGTGTGTTATGTTATAAGTTTTGGAAACTGACACGGATGGCTACATCTCCTACAACATCCGTGATGTCAGCCCGTAACACCGGCTGAACTAGTGCCATGTCAGTGCTTCCCATCATTTCATGTCGGCTACACTGAACTGGACGGAAAACACTAACATAGCCGTTTCGGCCGACGTTTGATTCAGTGCGGTGGTATAAACCCGGGCGGGATGGAGCCTACCACCTAGTAAGGTAAGAAGGGAAGATACCTACAGTTTTACGTGGAATACGAACCACGGTTAGCCTTCAACGGTCGAGCGGGTCGCCCGTACTGATCCAAGTACTGACCGCCCGACTGCGCACTACTGAGCTACCGAGGCTGACAAAAAGGTATGCAAAATTTCAAGTTTCTTTATCCAAGGACAAATTAAAAATATTTTCAGTGCCCGCCCGGTGATACAGATGACTGCATTACCCTAATACTAGAAAACATTGAGCTAATATATTGTATTCTAGCAGAGTATTATTACTCGGGCAACGGGCATGGCTCCACCGAGTTGAGGCCAAATTGACCAGTTGAGACCAGTCAATCGCGAGCGGCCGAACTCGAAGGAAGACATTATTCCCGGTTCTGTTTTCCGATATTTCAAAAATCATAACATAACACAAATATTGGAAAAACTGATGGCGTGAAATGCACGTGTCGGATTGACCTTGGCTGACGTTGCCACCGAACGCTTTAGCTTACCGCGTTATATTTAAGTCCACTCCTCGCCTTATCGGTAATGTTTTTTTTTTTTGTTATATTATGTTTTTGTTGAGTTATGGACATATTTGTCTGAAATAGAGAGGTTTTATTTTATTTATTTTATTTTATTTTTATTTATGCACCTTGTTGTAATATGTTGACTAACCTACGTGTAGAATAGAATAGAATAGAATAGGAATGCTTTATTGCACACAAAAACGATAACAAAGATACAGAAGAATAACATACAGAAGAGCAATAGAAATTTACAATACTTGACACAGAAACAAGAGAACAGTAGCGTGCAAAGGGCGACTTATCACTTTAAGTGTTTTCTTCCAGTCAACCTTTGGGGGATGATAGTAAGCGAGAAAGAAATATGGCAAGACGTGTAACAATAAATTGAAAAAAAATTAATTGAATTGAATTGAACTGCATCGAATTGAATTTCGAGCTTCACTCTACCGCTCGGCTCTGCGCTCCGCCACACCGCTACCTTACCTCATACCTCAGCTGTTGGGTTGGGACACAATTTTTCTGCATCTTTCTACGCAACTATGCCTATTAGTAGAATACAATATTAGCTCACTGACAAAAGCTTCCTATTTTCGGTTCCAATAGCGCTGGCTTACGGCGATTCAGTTTCCAAACTGAACATGCCAAAACAGTATTGACATATTAAGAACTTTACAAAACCGTGGCGGCTGGCGAAAAGTTGTCGCTCGCCTCCGCCGCTGTGAAGTGAGGGTTGGGGGCAGACACACGTCACGCACACAAGTTCCGAGTGTGTACTCGTAGGCTATCTCAACTAACTGCCGGAGAGTTTGGACACTTCGGAGTGTACGTCGTCGCTTTTGCGAGCATAGACTGGAGGTTGCGCTTTTGAAATATGTCAAGATATGACCGCTCGACTGTTCGTCGCTCCAGTGCATGTCGTGCATGTCGTAACCAAAAAAAGTGCGAAAATTTCGCGGTTTTTCGAGTGCTGCAAAGTTAGCACAGGTCTTTCGAAGCTGCAAACTTAGATATACATTACTGGTAGTGGTCCTAACAACATATTAAAAAAAATCAGAACTAGCCGTTAGTTTGCGATTTTAATGTTAGATATGACTGGCCTATGCGTACGGTTCGTGTTTCAATCATCAGTGCTCGGGTAGCACGGTTTGAGTCTTATTTCCGCCTTAATATCCATAATTTCTTATCCAGTTTCTAGACTGAAATATACAACAGTTCAACTATCACTAATTAACAGTATGATTTATCACGGTAATAGTGCAATTTATAAGGTCTAGGTAATAACTTCTAGTACGTGAAGTCAATTTTCACCTGCTGTATTGTATACTGGAGATGCAAGCCTGCGTAGCGATATGTGTGTGTGTGTGTGTACAGCAAGTTTTATTGAATGAGGTCTACGTCGGATATGCAGTGGAGGTTTGATTTGCTACAGGAGGCACTATCGCATGTGCTTAACAACTTAAATATGATTCAGTACGGACAACTAGAAAGTACTTCATCGTACAGTACGGGCGGCGGATATGCATACCTACACCTGCTGCTTCACCGTTCGGAACCGGTGTAAAACTGTAGGTCCCTTCCCTTGCCCCTTACTAGGTGGTAGGCTCAAATTGTAGCCGACTGGGTTGGTACCACCGTACTGGATGTAAGATGGCCGCATAGCAGCCTCGGTTGTGTTCTCCTCTAGTCCAGTATAGCCAGCAATCCAGGGAAGTCTCCTGTATGGCACCTACCTTCTCGGAGGTTATATTGGCTGGTCGGAGCATGCGCTTTGGCCCCTCCGACACAGCCACCCATACGGGATTACATAAAAAAAACAAAAATATGAAACACATTCACATTTTCAGAGGACAGCCAAGAACACAGCCAACTTATTAGATTAGAATAAACAGCCAATGCGTTAGGGATGGTATACGGACGTACTTTTACGCCATGGGTTAAGTTTCATTCAAATAAAGGTTTTTTATTCGACAGTTCAAATAATGAAAATCGGTCAAGTGCGAGTTTTACTCAAGCACGGAGGGTTCCGTAGATTCTGTCAAAAAAACCTTGTCCGTCTTTAACTTCTAAAATGTTTCTGTCTGTAATGCAAAGTATCTGTGGCGCCATCAATTATTCAGTAAAGTTTCTTCCAAAATTTTAATTAACAATTAAAAAAATCGCTCACTTAAGTACAAAAAACCGGCCAAGTGCGAGTCGGACTCGAACACCGAGGTTTCCGCACCACAAAAAAACACATTTCTTGTGAACCCCCCTTAATTTTTAACTTTTTCTATGTTTTATTATTTGTTGTCATATGATGTCAATATCATATGAACTTTGAAAAATATTATTTTCTGTCTTGAAATTGTTTTTCATTTTTCATAGAAAATTTTCACCATTGTTTTTTATAATGCACTGGTAATTTACATCAAAGTCATTATAATCACTGTTTTCACACACATAGTCCAAAACTGATTGATATTATTCTCTGGAACTGGTTCATTTGACCATACGTCTAATAAAATCCGCCGAGTAATACCATTCGCCAACGCTGAAAAGAAAAATTATAACTACTCAGGACGCAGGTTGACGCAGCTGAATGTAGCATAAATATAATCCTTTAGTACATGTTTGACATAATAAAGTCACAATCATTAGCAATCCGTAGCAATCCCATACTTTTCCAGTCTAATAAATGTAATGCAAATTTAGAAAATTATCGATACACAGATTTCATCAATTTTTTTTGTATGCAAATGAAAACTTTGTTAATGTTTATATGCTAAAAATTAAAGATACTTACCCATATTTACGATATCCACGAAGAAATCCGAGACATAAACCCCGCTACGTCAACTTTGAAGCAGTTAATATGTTCGACTAACAGCGCGGTAATTTTGTGCGCCCCAAAAGACATTAAAACATATTGGGACAAACGCTCGCGACGTGTCAAGTGTTCGACTATGACTGGATTTATTTATTGTGGTGTACTGTCTTGTTAATAGGGCATCTTTTTCAATACTTAGTGATTAAATAGGAAAAAGTTGGATTTTGAGGTTTCGCTCGTTCAGATCGACAAAGCTGACGTACGTGCGGCGTAGGCAGTAATAGGCTTCCGTACGGGATACGGAAACCTAAAAATGATGATGAAACGATGATACTACAGCTCATATTATCATCTACAAATTGTTAGGAAAATCTACTCACCTACTTCGTAATCTACCTCGACTATCTGTCCCGTGCAACCTCACAAAGGAGCTAATCGTCTACTCTGCGAAGAATAAGCCTCTCCCGAAGGAGCGGAGTTGCACTCGTGGAGATCGCCACCGAGATTTCGGAAGCGTGCCGTATCGTACGGTGCGGCGGTCCGCGCCTCGCGCCGCCCGCCAAGGGCGTAGCCAGGATTTTGTTCAGAGGGGGGCAGACAAGGGAAACTAATAAGGTAAATAAGTTTATTACTTAATGGAAACAAATATTTATTTTATTAAGTACACAATGGGTGACCGCTCGACCGTTGGAGGCTGACCGTCATTCGGATTCCACGTTAAACTGTAGGTCCCTTCCCTTCTTACCTTACTAGGTGGTAGGGTTTATCCCGCCCGGGTTGGTACTACCGCTCTTCGGTTCGGGAGCACTCCGAGCACTTACCTGCTAGAGGGGGCAGCGCCCCCCCCCCTGCCTGTACCTGGCTACGCCTCGCGCCGCCCGCCCCACCGCGAGCGGGCGGGGCCGCCCGACGCGCCGCCCACACAGCTGTTGACTTCACGTCAAGAAGTTCTGCTCTTTAGACCGGCTACTCACGTCCCGTGAAATAGGAGCCGATATCGGGCCAGATATTGGGGTTAAAATCGGGCGTTACTCTACGCACGACGCACGTGCCTGCCGCAAGCCTCGGCGAAAGCGCCCCGATTTCGACTGTTCGACGACGACGTTCGACTGCAAATCAACTATGAGTCGTGGGTCCGCATCTCTCCCCATGCATGTCGTAAAAGACGACTAAGGGATAAGGACGAGATGACGTTCTAAAGGGTGATAGGCTAGCCACCTCTCACCTTGGCACGGTCCTTCCACCCAGTCAAGCAGTAGGTGGGTCTTCGTGCCTTACTTGCTGCTTGAGAATCATCTTGCCCTAATACTTTGCTAAACCCGTGGTGGTGTTCCGTGTTGTGCTGTAATTAATCAGATTGTTTGCAGCATAACACCGATTACTATGCTTACTCCGATTGTCGGGATACAGCGTGCGGTATGTATGTACACACGCTCGTGATTCAACCTACTACGCTACGCCGCCGTGTTCTCCGCATCATTTTGTATGGAGAAACGAAGTTCGCAAATCAATCACTAGAGGCGCTGCTCCGTTTCTCCATACAAAATGATGCGGAGAACACGGCGTATCGTATCGTAGCGTAGTAGGGTAAATCTCGTGATTAGGGTACTGGTAAGCTATACAGGATGCGCGCGCCCACCACTGCCCCGATGTCGTCTCCAATTAAAGGGACGTGAGTAGCCAGCTTTACTTGCTGACCTGTCTTTTCGTTTCTTTTGTTTTTACATAGAATACGTACTACATTTTTCGAGTTGCGAGTTGCTATAGGGTGACATATACGAGAATCGAGAACTATGGAAATGACGTAAAACATAAAATGCCTTTTTAGGGTTCCGTACCTCAAACGAAGAAAAAACGAAACCCTTTTTTTACATTTGATGCTGATTCCTATGACAACCTAATCTGCTTTCTAGCGTAGATTCTAAGAACCTAATAAATCTACGGTTCTAGGATTCCATTCGTCCCCACAATACACACACACAAGATAGTTCTTATCAATAGCTCAATATTCCATATTGTTATTCTACTCTGTGGAAATTCCCTTTAGAACTTGTGGACACGAGTTATTTTTTATTTAAGGCCCCTAGTAACGCCAGCGGCGGGCATAGCGCGTAGTAGTTTTCACAAGGGGTTTTTTCATAAATTGCGATCCTTCGCATTAGAATTTTGAAAAGCGTGTGATCGATAGATATAACAAATGGCGTCATTTTGCTTTTTTTTTTTTTTTTATGGAACCTGACACGGTTGGCTACATCACCTACAACATCCGTGATGTCAGCCCATAACACAGGGTGAACTAGGTGCCATGTCAGTGCTTCCCTTCATTTCATGTCGGCTACACTAAACTCGACGGAAAACTCGAACTAGTTACATAGCCGTTTCGACCGACGTTTCGTTCAGTGCGGTGGTACCAACCCGGCCGGGATAAACCCTACCACCTAGTAAGGTAAGAAGGGAAGGGACCTACAGTTTATCGTGGAATCCGAACCACGGTCAGCCTCCAACGGTCGAGCGGTCACCCATCCAAACACTGACCGCGCTCAGCGTTGCTTAATAACAGTTGACTAACCAACCGCGCCACTGAGCTACCGAGGCTGACGAATTTTCTTATCCCTTAGTCGACTTTTACGACATGCGACGGGGTTTTTGATTTGGGATATTGGGATTTTTGCTATACAAATTCCATTCAAATTCTCTTTAGTTTCTGAAATAAAGTCTTCAAAGTTCACGCCAAAATCGACATTTGGTTACCGTATAGTTTGTAAAGAAAATGATAAAATTTTACAACCAAAAACGTGTGATCGATAGACAAAGAATTGTTTTAATATTTTGAAGTAATTTTTATCCTTTAGATCGGTCTGGTTATCGCGGGCTACTTTTTCAAAAATCCACATGTGACGTTACTACGTGCGGCGGGTGGCCGCGTGGTTTGGGCATATCGGCTTCTCATGCGCGAGGTCCGAGGTTCGAATCCGGTCGCCGTGTACCAATGAGTTTCTGACGAAAAAATTTACGTGCATACCTACACCTGCTGCTTCACCGTTCGGAACCGGTGTAAAACTGTAGGTCGCCTCCCTTGCCCCTTACTAGGTGGTAGGCTCAAATTGTAGCCGATTGGGTTGATACCACCGTACTGGATGTAAGATGGCCGCATAGCAGCCTCAGCTGTGTTCTCCTCTAGTTCAGTATAGCCAGAAATCCAGGGACATCTCCGGTATGGCACCTACCTTCTCGGAGGTGATATTGGCTGGTCGGAGCATGCGCTTTGGCCCCTCCGACACAGCCACCCATACCGGATTACATAAAAAAAAACTATGTACGCGCCTTAAATAAATGCCATTATGTGTCCACATTTTCAGCTATTTCATTAGTTAGAAAACGTTAAAATAAATCGAATCCTTTTTTTTCTCTATCGTATGTTAGTTTGCTCTACATTGTGTAAAGGACGAAGGTAAAATTGGGCGGGGCGTAATAAATCTGCAGTTCGATAGAGTTACCGTCGGCGGCCGCTGCGGCGTGGAGCCGCTAGATGTCGCCAGCGAAGTATAGCCCCCCGAGGAGCTTACTACCCATCTCTACAGAGTAGAGGGTAGAAAGAAGAACAGTTTCGGTAAATACAAGTTCAGTCTTGAAAAACAAAAATCGGCGATGATATTTTACAGCTGTTATTGCGATATCAGAGTGGTAGAAATGTAGAGAAATCTTCAATAGAAATTTTCCCGAAAACCATTTTTTCAGATTTATCTAAGTATTGTGCATATGCTTTAGGTGTCGCCAGTGCAGAAGGCGGACTTATTGCAAGATGTAATCTATTCCAGGCGACCTTGTACAAAACAACGCATTAGCAATGTTAGTTTAGGTATGTGTTTACTCCGGTGTTTTAGTTCACCAGAATGAAGGAAATCTAAAGGGTTTATTTTTGTATGTTAGCACGTAAGTAGGTACTAACATACACCTTATGGGTGGCCCGGCGCCACATGTCGCGCTTACTATAAAAAAAGTACTAACTTTAGTACTAGCTTTATATTTCTTTACTAGCTTTTGCCCGCGGCTTCGCTCGCGTGAAATTCGTATTTCAAAGGAAGAAAGTAAGTAACTAAGGGCGAGCTGGGTTCGGGTAAACCATAAACCGTCTCGAAGAAAGTGAGTAACTTTTTGAGGCCGAAGGCGGAGTTGCGTTCAGGAAGACGATAAACCTTCTCGAAGACAGTAAGTAACTATGGGCGAGGCCGAAGGCCGAGCTGCGTTCAGGAAGAGGATAAACCATCTTTAAGAAAGTAAGTAACAAAGGGCGAGGCCGAAGGCCGAGCTGCGTTCAGGAAGAGGATAACCTTTTCGAAGAAAGTAAGTAACTATGGGCGAGGCCGAAGGCCGAGCTTCGTTCAGGATGAGAGTAAACTTTTCGAAGAAAGTAAGTAACAGAGAGCGAGGCCGAAGGCCGAGCTGCGTTCAGGAAAACGATAAACCTTCTCGAAGACAGTAAGTAACTATGGGCGAGGCCGATGACCGAGCTGCGTTCAGGAAGAGGATAACCTTTTCCAAGAAAGGAAGTAACAGAGGGCGAGGCCGAAGGCCGAGCTGCGTTCAGGAAGACGATAAACCTTTTCGAAGACAGTAAGTAACAGAGGGCGAGTCCGAAGGCCGAGCTGCGTTCAGGAAGACCATAAATCTTCTCGAAGAAAGTAACTTCTTTGTTACTTACTTTCTTCGAAAAGGTTTATCCTCTTCCTGAACACATCTCGGCTTTCGGCCTCTCCCATAGTTACTTACTGTCTTCGAGAATTTTTCGTCTTCCTGAACGCAGCTCGGCCTTCGGCCTCGCCCATAGTTACTTACTGTCTTCGAGAAGGTTTATCGTTTTCCTGAACGCAGCTCGGCCTTCGGCCTCGCCCTCTGTTACAGTAAGTAACAGAGTTCTTCGAAAAGTTTACCCTCATCCTGAACGCAGCTCGGCATTCGGCCTCGCCCATAGTTACATACTGTCTTCGAAAAGTTTTATCGTCTTCCTGAACGCAGCTCGGCCTTCGGCCCCGCCCTCTGTTACTTACTTTCTTCGAAAAGTTTACCCTCATCCTGAACGCAGCTCGGCCTTCGGCCTTGCCCATAGTTACTTACTTTCTTCGAAAAGGTTACCCTCTTCCTGAACACAGCTCGGCCTTCGGCCTCGCCCTTTGTTACTTACTTTCTTAAAGACGGTTTATCCTCTTCCTGAACGCAGCTCGGCCTTCGGCCTCGCCCATAGTTACTGTCTTCGAGAAGGTTTATCGTCTTCCTGAACGCAACTCCGCCTTCGGCCTCAAAAAGTTACTCACTTTCTTCGAGACAGTTTATCGTTTACCTGAACCCAGCTCGCCCTTAGTTACTTACTTTCTTTCTTTGAAATACGAATTTCACGCGAGCGAAGCCGCGGGCAAAAGCTAGTTATAACAATAAAAACATATGGTACATATCACTAGAAAGATGTATTTTTTTTTAATTAACTGCATATTTACTTTTCCTTTAAATAGAACAGAAATTGATATATTTCAATTTTCCGCTATTTTCGCTCTCCTGGACAATTTAGCATTTGGTTAATACAGTGTTTCACTCTGGAGCCGATAGGTTTGCACCTAAAATTAATCAAATAGATACCTAACGAAGTTAACCTACATAATATTATGAATCGAATAAGTCTGCTCAAGACAATGCATACACACACCGCGCTCCGCCAGACCGCGCTCCGCCAGACCGCATCCCGCGCCACTAACCCCCGCCGCGCCGCGCCGCCTTTATTTCGGCGCTTGGAACAATTCGATTTGTATGGGAGCCACATCTTAGCGTAGCCGGAAGTGAATTTTAGTAAGCCTATCCTGTGTCCCGTATAGTAAAATGGGCTTGTAGTAAGTTTCATCAAATTCGGATGATGGCTTTAAGAGTTATGGAGGAACATACATACATACATACATACACATACAGAAAAGATTTCTAAAAATCGTCAATTTAGCTTTAGTATCATACATAGAGGCTACAAACTGAATATTTCCCAAAACAAAGTAACTTACTCCATCACCATCCCTTACAGATTTATTTTTAGTATTGATGATGATATTGATAAGATTTTTTTTTTTCACTTTATATTTGCATCAATGGAGAAGTACCTAAAAAAAATCTTGAACCGACTTCAAAAAACAACTAGAACTGAAAAGTGTTAAATAATATTTTAATTCATATTCGGACGCTTGAGGTGAAGGGGGTACAAAATCACAAAAGGGGTCCATCTATAAATTTTCAGGTGTGCAAGTTCAAAATAATATAAGACAGGTCAAACCGTTATTTGCACAGCTGCCGCCCGCTCCCCCTTGTAGCGAAACCTTGAACCGCGCGGAAGCCTGTAGCTGGAGTGCCTCTAGAAGCCCGCCCTACTGAGTGCCTGTCTTAAGTGCCGAACTATATGTCGCTTATAGTTTTAAAACTGCAAAAGTAGCACCAACGAGTGCTTGAGACTAGGTACACTAGACTTGAAAAAATATTGTTTATGTATTTATTTATTTATATATTTATTTATTTTGGACAGGTAGCCTTGGCTGATACGTCTAAATCCAGTTAAAATTTGTTTTTTGTCATTACTTGGATATTATATTGGACGAAGTATTTAATGTCTGTGTAAGTAAGGGAAGGGACCTATAGTTTCACGTTGAATCTGAACGACGGCCAGCTTCAACGACCAAACGGTCAGACATTAAGTTCTGACGGCTCCCGGGGGTGCTTAACTTTACGGTCCGACTTCGACGCACCGAGACTGACGCAAACTTCTTTTCAGTGGGATATCATTAACGTCCATTAAAGTGATTTTGACACGTAAACACGCTAATCTAGGAAACTAAATTCCAACGCCTAGTTTAAGACGAGACGGAAGTTAACTTTCTCCATACAAAATCGTCTTTCGGCATTTATGTTTTCTAGTATCCGACTTTTACTATTTTTTTTCTTGTCGTAAGGACAGCCCAATCTACGTTCCTGCAATTGTTTAGATGAAATATACCTACAACCGGAGCTAACCATTAGTATTTCGATCGAAAAAAAAAAATTGTATTTTTTGTCATTAAGTTCATTAAGCTTTATTGAGGCATCTCTTTAGTTAGATATTCAAAAAATAAAAAGACAGGAACGTAGATTCGACTGTCCTTATTACAACAAAAAATACAGAATTGTAAAAATCGGATAAGGTCTAGTAGGGGGATAAAAAACATAAATGCCGAAAGATGATTTTGTATGGAGAAAGTTAACTTCCGTCTCGTGTTAACTGAAAACACCAGTAAATAACACTATTTGCTGAGCTCACAAGAGTGCGCGGTAAGTTGCACCATCATTCAGCGCACACGAAGAGCGATATCGTAAGGGATTTAGATGGAATCGAGCGCTCTTCGGGGTGGGACGGGATGACACCTCCGCGCGCCGCCGCGCTGGGCACGATAGTAGGGTGCGCTAGAGATGCACTGGAGATTATTTTTTTAACATTGAAAATGTTTTTTCGATCGCTTCAGTATAGCTCCCCATTTTCGCTGAGAGTGTGAAATCGTCTTGGTCTCGCGACTTTTGGGGCTACGCGAGTGGTTGAGGGCTCAAAAGACGCGTATCGGCTAGGGCTACAAGATGGCGAAAAAGTAAAAAATAATAATAAAAAATAATATATTTTAGGTTAGAAAACGCATCTTCTAACCTAACCTATATTATATTTTTATATTTGATATTTATTAATTTGTTACTTTAGTTAGACATAATGTCAAGCTTTTCTCTTTTTCTGTCTAAATTTTAGTATAAATTTTGCTGCTTGTGTTTTTGAAAAATAATAAAAAATATATAAATGTAATACTTTTTTTTTATTTTGTCGGGTTCATTTTCAATGTACCTCGAAGGTCGTGTAATGCACGAGATCTGTGAATTTTTTATGTAATCCGGTATGGGTGGCTCAGTCGTAGGGGCCAAAGCACATGCTCCGACCAGCCAATATCACCTCCGAGAAGGTAGATGCCATACCGGAGACTTCTCTGGATTGCTGGCTATACTGGACTAGAGGAGAACACAGCCGAGGCTGCTATTCGGCCATCTTACATCCAGTACGGTGGTATCAATCCAGTCGGCTACAATTTGAGCCTACCTAGTAAGGGGCAAGGGCATGAAGTGGCTGATCGTATAATGAACGAATCTCATACGAGAGTCGTGGTTCGAATGTTTAGCGTACACAACTTTTTTTTTTATATTCAAAGACTGCATGTGCTTAATTTATCAGTCACTCTAACGCAGAAAAAAAAATACTTGAACACCAAATAGATAGGATGGGACACAAAAGCCAAGTTTGATGGCGGGGGCATTTAAAAAAATCTAAACTTTGGGATGTAGGATTAACGCACGGAGGTGGATAACGAAAAATAAAATAAAGTCAAATTATATAAACATTTGTAAATATACGGAAAACAAAAAAAAAACACATTTTATATATTGATACCTACGCAATATACAAAACCATGTACGCGCACCAAATAAACAAACCAAATTATGTTTTTTTTATACTTGAAACTTCCATAATTTTTTTATTTTTTATTATTAATATTTATGCATTTTTAATGAAATAAGAAACAAAAATAAAACTAACTATAATTAAATTAACCTAATGAAGAACTAAAACTAATTAAGTGTAAGGTGGAAAGAAGGAGGAAACGATAGAGAAAGGGGACCCCCCTTTCTCTATCGTTTCCTCCTGATGTAAGTAAAATATTTCATCCAATTCAGCCGAGTCGGCGACAGTGCCCAATACGCTGGCAGCGTTTCTAAATTAAATATAAATACATAAATGGATATCTAAACAAAATCGCAAAATTGTTGTATGCAATGTGACTGGCGGAAGTAATTGTATTTTGAAATAAGTTCACCTTCTGTATTTTAGAAAACTTTTACACATACATAATTACTAGGGATGGGCCGACTAGTCGGGAAAGCCGACTATTCGGCAACTTTTGTAGTCGGCGACTAGTCGGTGACTAATCGGCAAATTATGCCGATTATAATCGGTTTATAATAAATGAAATAACCCCAACAATTTATGCCTATTTCATTATTTTTATTTCTAAAAAGTATTCAATCAAAAGTATCTAAAGTTGCAGTCTGAAAATATTTTCAAAGAAACAGTAAGGTAACATAATAGGAACTTAGGAATCAGTCAGTAATTCAGTATTTCATTATTCATGAATCAACAATGACACATAACATAACACAAGACCTTAATAACTTTATAAATCCGGGGGGGGGGGGGGGGGGGGCGAAGACCTCCGAAAGACGAGTATTCGAATAATCGGCATTGCCGACTAGTCGGCCGACTATTCGGCAATTTGAAAACCGATTAGTCGGCTAGTCGTCAAATACCATAGTCGGCCCATCACTAATAATTACCATACAAATGTGTAACCATTTTCTTAGAAGCTATATGGTTGGCTATATAGGTAACCCGTAATGTCAGCCGCTTACACCTGGTTCCTGTACGAACGAGGTGCCATATTTTCCAGATTACACTACTGGCACACAAAGAATACGTATTATTAACATAGATATAAGTTTGCAAAAGCTTTTCCAAACAGTGCATAGTCTCGTGTAGGATAGCTGATGCAGTTCCGGCCCACGTCACGTGCAAGGTAAGGCGGGCGGGGGCAGCGGTGGGGCGGAGGCGCAGGGCGGTGGGGCGGAGGCGCTGGGCGGTGGGGGCGGTAGAGACCCCGGCTGAGTTATCGGCGCCGATTGTATGAGAAAGTATTCCCTCCGGCTGTACACTTGATGTATACGATTCGGGGAGATATCTGAAGTTTTTTTTATCAAGAAGTCTTACTGTATGAAAAAAAAAATTGATCACTGCACTTTCTGAATCTAGAGGACTGCTGCACTCGCGGCTTCGCCCGTGTTATAATGCAAATAAACCAAAAATGGGACTCATTAAAAAAAATCTATTTACGTAAATACATTTTTACATACATACATACATATCACACACGCTGAATCCCGACAATCGGGGTAAGCAAAGTAATCACTGGCGGCTGGTCTTAAAGTGCGCTCGTGCGCCGCACTACCATACCACGAGAAGTCTTCACTTCACTCAAAATAAATAATATCTTACAATATACCTACATTAAAACCATAGATCGTACTCCAAATAAATACGAATGTGAATTCGACCTTATTTTATAGATCACAAGACACTTTTTTGCGAGTAAACGCGCGCCCCGTGCGGAATCGGAGGGCGTACGCGGGTCTCCCATGCTGAATGTATGGAGATCGGCAAAACACCGCTGGCGCGTGAGACAAAAGATACTTCATAGAAACAGTATGGGCCGAAATGGAGTTCTGCGTGCGGCGCACGAGCGCCAAACAAGGACGCTATATCGTGAATAGCCGCGCGTGCGACGCGTCGCTTCGCGAGCGATTCGTTTTGCACGAGTCCGTCTGTCTAGCTAGAGTCAGCGCGCTGTCATGTGATGTCACTTATCCGTTAGCGCGCGAATATTTAAAATGTGATATGGTTAGGTTTTGTGTTTTCTGTGTGATACTGTGAATTAAGTGGTGCCGATATTTGCCTAAGCGTTGGTCAAAGGTAAGGCTTTACAATCAGGTGATCCCGGGTTCAATTCCTACTTTACAAATGCTTTAATTTTTTTTTTATATATTTTTTTTAAGTATTTTTGGGGCATTACTACTGTTTTCTTTTTTAAAGCTGCAGTAGTGTTGTGGTCTATGGATGTGTTCATAAAGGTACTAAAATTTGTTAAAAAAGTTGTTTGGATTTCTTTTCTTGTTTTTTGCAACTCATTGAGTGTCTTGAGACTATTCATACTAGGTACGTACATAATTATTAAACGCAGGCATTTAAAAAAATCGGAAGTCCCGATCTTAAAATAACATGAGGGGAATGTGTTGGGTAATTTGGTATTTAAGTAGGTAGGTACTTAGCGCACTACCGGTCACTGAAGTCACCAGCCGCCACTGAAAGTAATCGATGTTGTGCTGCAAGAACTCTGGTAAATTACAGCACAACACCGACTACCACGGTTCGCAAAGTATTTCAACAAGCTTCAATCGATCAAGCAGCAAGTAAGGCACGAAGACCCACCTGCTGCATGACTCGGTGGAAGTACCGTGCCAAGGTGAAAGGTGGCGAGCCTATCGCCCTTTAACACGGCATCTTGTCCTTCCTTATCCCTTAATCGCCTTTTACGACATGCATAGAGATAGATGCAGTGGGGCTATTATTTTAAGTACCGGCCCCACACGGTACTTATTTGAATTTTTTAATATAACATTTTCACAATATTTGCATTCAAATTCCGATTTTTGCTGTTAACCCATATTTTACACGTATTTCCGAAAGTGTATATGAGATTATTGTGTAAAAATCGCCTGATACATTCTTACATCTTGTCTAAATAATTTTGTGCCGTCGTCAGTTTAAAAGTTTACTATTGTAGAAGTTGTCATTTTTATACTTTGTCATTTTTTCGAGTCGTCTTTTGTCGCGTAAATCAAACTAATATGAGTAAAGCTCGTCTGCATTATGTTATGGCAGAAACGTATTGAATATTTGTCATATATTGCTACACTTCACTGTAACCACTTTAGTAACAGAGCAACTAGTACTGTTAGGTATTCAGTTTAATGTAAGCATTAAGCAACTGTGTTTTTTTTTAAACGAAAATGTGACCTAATTAACCACTTTCTAACATATTTGAGTACCTTTTCCTCCATGTTTTGCCTATATTTTTGAATTTTTTTTAGATTCATAATATTTGTACTTATTTTTAGGGTTCCGTATCAATACGGAAGCCTTTTACTAAAGCTACGTCGTCTGTCTGTCTGTCCGTCCGTCCGTCCGTCCTAGGGCTGCATCGTTTGAATCGTAATTTAAGGTAGGCAGGTACGTAAGGTGGCAGGTTGAATTTTTCACAGAATATGTGTTATATGGCGAATGTGCCAACAAATAAAAAATAAATTAAAAAAGTAAAAAATTAAGGAGGGTCCCCATACAAACAACGTGCTAAGAATCGATTAGTCACGCTACTGAATAATAGATGCCGGCACAGGCTTTTATATTTTGCATTGTAGAAAGACAAAAGACAGACGGATATGGTTTTTTGACAGGTATGGAATACCGGATCTACGGAACACTCCGCGCGCAAGTAAAACTCGCACTTGACTGATTTTTAAAATGTATAGTCAATATTTATCCTGACCCTACTGGATCACCTTTGACCGTACCAGTTGTGTTGGAATATCATCTAAATACTTCTACAAAAGTTATAGCAACTTCAATGTTAGTAGTTATAGCAGGCCTCATGCACTCTATGTACTTGCGCGCGCTAACTACCTACCGCACGGTGGACCGCCGGCGGTCTAATTCAGTGGAGATTCGTCAGCCGCGCGAAACATACCTACACTCTCGCCCACGCAACTGCGCGCAGCTGCAAAGCAATAATCACTTTACACTCGATCATTTACATAGGTAAATTTCCGCACGCAGCAATTGGCGACGTAAACAGTAGGCTATTAAAGCCGAAGGTATGGAACTTTTTCTATGGAGTGATTTATCTGTTACGAAGTAACTATTAAGTAATCTGTGCTTATAGTCAAGTATCTCGTTGGTCACGCGGTCGTTTAAGCCTCAATTCATCAAACTTTGGATAAGTTGTCAACGTCCATTTCTTAAAGTAAAATAATACTCTCGATTTTTTCCTCCACTCCCACTAAGTTCTCACGAAGTGCTTATTGCGCTCGAGTATTGCGAGCGCTGCTCGTTCAATGGGGCTTACTTCTCACGCAACTTGCGCGCGAGAAGTAAAGCCCAACTAAATCACAACACCTCTTATAGTTCCGAGTGTTGGGGCGAGTCACAATGCGAACTCTGGCCGGCGGTCTAGGGGCGAAGTTAGCCGAGGCGGAGACACGCTCGGAGGAAAGAATTGGTGAGATGAGAACGTTCGCAAGGGTAGAAAGAAACACACGGATTGAAGTGTTTTTTTTTTATGTAAACTACTACATCACCTACAACATCCGTGATGTCAGCCCATAACACCGGATGAACTTGGTGCCACGTCAGTGCTTCCCTTCGGTCGTGCCGGCTACACTGGACTGGACGGAAAACACAAACTATTTACATAGCCGTTTCGACCGACCTTTCATTCAGTGCGGTGGTACCAACCCGGGTGGGTTAAACACTACCACCCAGTAATATAAGAAGGGAGCCATATCCTTTAGTCGCCTTTTACGACATACACGGGAGAGACGCAGTTGGGCTATTCTTTTAAAGTACCGGCCCCAGGCGGTACGCACGTGTGAAAGAAAATACATTGTTTTTCCTGCTAGTGTTAAAGAAAATGTAATGTTATTCGCATAATATTTTCTTTCATCACAACACCAACCACCACATTCAGAAAAGTATTAGGACAAGATAACTATCAAGCAGCAAGTAAGGCACGAAAACCCACCTGCTACATGACTCATGTGGTGGTCGGTGTTGTGCTGTAATTTATCCAGATTCTTGTAAAACAACACCGACTACTCTGCTTACCCCGATTGTCAGGATACAGCGTGCGGTATGTATGTGCGGCGGCGCAAGCGCGGGGAGTGGCCGAGTGGTTTGGGCATCGGCTTCTCATGCGAGAGGTTCGCGGTTCGAATCCCGTCGGCGTGTACCAATGAGTTTTTTCTGACGAAAAAAATTACGTGCATACCTACACCTGCTGCTTCACCGTTCGGAACCGGTGTAAAACTGTAGGTCCCTCCCTTGCCCCTTACTAGGTGGTAGGCTCAAATTGTAGCCGACTGGGTTGGGTTCCACCGTACTGAATGTAAGATGGCCGCATAGCAGCCTCGGTTGTGTTCTCCTCTAGTCCAGTATAGCCAGCAATCCAGGAAAGTCTCCAGTATGGCACTTACCTTCTCGGAGGTGATATTGGCTGGTCGGAGCATGCGCTTTAGCCCCTCCAACTCAGCCACCCATACCGCATTACATAAAAAAAAATAATAACGTGCAAAGACGGACTTATCCCTTACAGAGCCATTCTCATGATATCAATACAAATGACAAGAGAACTCACCTCATAGGTTTGAAGAGCGCCTGCACCCCGTTGGGATAGTCTATGATGAGCTTCAGCTGTGTGCCCCCTTCCTTTTGTTCTGCGAACAATGCACCGTATACTCTTAGCTTAGACGAACATGTGGAGGTAGAGAACTTTAAAAAAAATAAACTTTATCTCTACTTCTTATAAAAGGCAACGTGTCTGCATGTATGTTTGAAGTAAACTCCGGAACCGTTGAACAGATTTTGATGCGGTTTGCACGAACAGGCTAAATATCCTTAGGGCTGAGCAGTATCAAAGAAAGTATAGTATGGACGGGAGAGAGACAGAATAAGTTAGTCGGACACAGTATCGTATAAGAGAAGCGATCGTTTTGCGCTGAAACAGTTTCTATTCTATTCTATATATTCTATTAAACAGAGTCTACCGTGAGCGAAGCCGCGGGCAAAATCTAGAATATTATATGAAATAAGACTCCAAGCTATATTCCGACTAAACGTGTTTTCGCCATAGAGAAATAATATGTTTTCTTTTCTTTTTTTTTTATGTAATCCTGTATGGGTGGCAGTTCGCAGTTACTTATCGCGAAAATGTCTTCAAAGTTGTCAAAGAAAACTTTTTTAACACCCGACTTTTAAGTAAATAAACGAAAATTTTTATACTTGTAATCTAACCTAACCTAACAAAATTATTATAAGTTCAAATTAAGTCTCCTAAAAACCTTGAAATAAAAGTTAAATTACAAATTGGGTTGTTGGTATGTCGGAGGAACGCTAATAAAAAAAATTTACTTTGGATGAACTCTCTTCTGGATTAAAAGTACTAGGTAAGATTATAAGGGATCATTCAGCAATTACCATCAACATTTTAAGGGGCGATTCTGAAGCTCAAAGAAAGAATAAGAACGATATGATAATAATTTATTATATATAAACATATATATATATACCTACATATATATTTATATTTTTTGTTTTTGACAATTGTATTTTTTACCAACAATATTAACTCTTGACTAGGTACGTACCATTAGTAACTCAACTTTTTAACCCATTGACAACTTGATACTTCAAGTATCTTAAATATTCATATATTTTTATTTTTTATTTTTGACAATACAATTATACTACATTGTAGTGTAATACACTAACATAATTATGTTGATATAAATTACGTATCAAAGTTTGACAAAGGCTCTTTACACCTGATTCACTTAATTAATAAGTCTTTGTAGTCAGAACTCTCAGCAAAATTGTTAATCTTGCTCTCAAGCTGTGTTTTAGATAGACTATGGGCGGTGTTATTATGTGGCTAGTCACTAAATACTTGTAAAAATATGTTTAAAAAAATAACCTGCGAAGTTTCTTGTCGGTTCTTCTTCGTGGGTGTAATCGAACCGGATAGAACAAATTGTGACAAGTTCGAGCTCAGTCTAACTTGCCATATGAATGATCAATAAACAATACAACAATACAATACAATACAATACGATGGAAGGAGGAGTAAGAAGTCTTTAGACCAAACGATGTTAAAGAAGAAAGGCCTGTTAACATTTAAAACTTTTACCACGAACAACTTAACTGCTTACTTAAGGAACGAGCGTGGAGACATTCTCGTCGGGGGAACAAGTGAATGAAGTTAGAGATAATAAAATGTGCGGTCGCAGCGTGACATTTGCTAGCTATTTCAATTAGGCTCTCTTTATATTCCGACGAGGCGCCGCGACGCCGACGCTGCCACCGCGACGCCGACCACCTACAACGAGCCACTAGCCACATGGAGTAAGCTAGTAACAAATTTATCTAATTTTTTATGGTTCCGTACTTTAAAAGTAAAAAGTTAAATTAGAAATTTAAAAAACGCCCGACCCTTAAGAAGTAAAAAATCATTTCCGTTTACATTTTATTTACTTAGCGGTCTCCTGACTCTTTTATGTAAGTAAACGGAAATTATTTTTGACTTTTCAAGGGTCGGGGGTTTTTTTTAATTTAACGTTTTTTTTTTATTTTTTCTAATTAAACTTTTATTTCAAGTTTTTTTTTAAAATCGCATGCAAATTCTCCCGCTTTTTAAATAATTTAATTGTTTCATTACTAAATTGCTTGATTACTTTATTACAAACATAGCTAATAACCATCCCCATTAAACCAACGTTCTAATAAAATAAAAAACTTATAACACCCCTCTTTTTTCGTCGGTGGTTAAAAACTGAACCATTATAAGATCACTCCCGTGTCTGTCCGTTTGACACAGAGTTCAGCGGTCTTAATGATATAAATAAAAATGTGCAGAAAAAAATTACCCCTGGTTTTTCAAGGTAACTAAAGTTAAAAAATATATTTTAGTACTCTTTGTAGATATTAAGTCATAAATTACAGAAAAATATTATCGTGCATATCCATAAGTCATTGGAACGTATTTTAAAAGGCTAAGTTGTCCAAGGGTTGATCCACTGGTAGTTATGTTCGTTGTTCATCTGTGGCACGAAGTCGCGGATGAAACAGAAGAGTAGGTAGGTAAACTAATTTGCCTCTTGCGACGAGTCTGCCTCTCCCGGCCACCTGACTATTGACTATCCAATTAAGTACAACCACTTCTTCTACTAACATCTGCTGATGACTTAAGGCTGCGATAGGCAAATTTTAGGAGAAAACGAGATTTTTGAAATTATCAAAAATTTATTTCATAGAAACCAGGCCACATGGAAAAAATATAAAAATTGATCACAAAAGCCAAGAATAAAGAGAACTTTCTAAAAAAAAATTTACTCAAAATGTGGTTTATTTACTTAACAAATCCCCTTCAAACCCCACCTTGTCGTAAACAATTGCTAACATGGTGTTTTTAGCAGCTTTTTCCAGGGTCAACCTATACAGAATCTAAAAAAACAAGCAGGATAAATAATCTTTCTCATCTTTTTCTTGTATTTGTCCAGAATATTTTCGCTATAGGTGTCTTGATTTTCTTAACAATTTCTTCTAAAAAAACGTGTTTATGGACCTCTGTCGTGTTTTTTTTTTTTTGGCAAAAGTTATAAGAAATAAATCCACGAAATAAGCATGTTATAATTCATATATTTTTATTGAAAAGAAAAACAAATCCGATTGAAAAATATGAGTATTTGGTTTCGAAAATTATTCTAACAAATGACCCTTAAGGTGATCCCTAATCCAAAACGTTCTTGAGATTTGAACTTGAGCAGTAAAAGTGGGCGGAGAAATCGCGATATTTATTTCGTAAAAGCGCGCGAAAGCGGCTCCGCCGGCCGCCCGTCGCGCCGCCCTCCGCGCCTCCACCGCGCCTCCCGGCACCCCGCGTTGAACGCGGTACGCCACACGAAAGACATTCCGGCTCCACGCAAGCCTGCCAACTCGAACGAGACGCTGACCAGACACCAGACCAGAATCTGATGACACATTCGCACAGTGGTCGCCAATAACCAAAAATCTAGACAAATATTTTTCTTTTATTTGCGGTAGGTATTTAGTATTTTATTTATGTATTTTTTTTTATATTTTACTTCTGGTTTATAACTTTAGGAATTAGATTTTTTTTGGGTGACTTTTCTAATTGCTTTGATTGGGTAGCATTAAAAGGGCGGGTAGTCTCAGTTCATTCAGTTCAGTCAACCAACTGCCTCCGCGTTATACTAAAACGCTTAGAGACTAGGTAGCTTCACGTTTGTGGCACGTCGCGCTTGTTCTGGAGGAAAATTTCCTTGGTCTATATAAAGTCTTAGGTAATAATAATATGTCATTCCCTCTCAGTCGTTTGATTGTGAATTGTTTGATTTATAGGATTTGGGTCGGGATTTCGAATATGTGAGAGATCTTGAGTTCAAATGTCAAAATTTTGTGATAAAATGTTGACGTTTTATCGCAACATCTCTTACATATTCGAAATATCGAAACAAACCCCAAATAAGTATATATAATAAATCAAGTATATACAATAAATCAAGTATATTGAATGACCGAATTTGAAAATTTTATGCAGCGGCAATTTTGTTAAAAAAAATTTACATTTGATAGCAAAATCTCTCACATTTTCGAAATCCTTTTGTTTGATCTAAATATGATGTATAAACGTAAAACTGTGGTTAGAACTATACATAGTCTAAAAATACAGCCAATTATGTCTGTATTTTTAGACTATAGTTGTGCAACTGTAGTATCTGTTAAGTATCCTTATAAATAAATAAATAAATCCCGAACCTAAACCCTATAAATCAAGTATAATGACCATTTTTGAAAATTATATGCAGCGGCCATTTAGTTAAAAAAAAATTACATTTCATCTCAAAATCTCTCTCATATTCGAAATCGAGCCAGACATCCCTACAACACGTGATGTACAATGTACTAATGTACATTGTACTACTAGTAATTTCTGTCTTTTTGTTCAGATAACAACTTGAATGAATAACAAGCATCCAAATTACATAATATTTGAATTATGTTATTTAATACATGTTATTTATTTTATTTATAAAAGACTTCATATATAAGGTGCTTTGTTATTCATGTCAATAACTTCGGGAGGGTTACATACGCACTCAAACAAACACTTTACGTAAGAAAAAAACATATGTATATAGGAGCATTTTTTCTCCTAACAAAAAAATAAAATCAAATAAGTAGCTGTAAAAACCAATCATAGTGACCTTGTGACTTACTTACAACAATCAGCTGTTCTGCGTTTGAACATAGTACGGTCATTGACCCCGTATAATGCAAGTTACCTACTGTTACACACAGTTTAATGTTTAGGTAGCAAACATGTTTTGTTAAATTTCTCGAAAAGTAATGTTAACGAAGGGCTAAAAACATATAATTTTTTTTTTGCGTGACGTCTTTATTTGAGTGTGTATGTAACCCTCCCGAAACATTTGACATGAATAACGCAGCACCTTATATATGTATGTGTATGGACGGTAAGTTCATAGAAGTCCTTAGATTATTTTTAGCTTGATGAAACACAGAAGGAAAAAATAGCATTTATTTTAATTTTTAATAAATAAATTGTTGTAAATCAAAGAATTCTTCATATAGGTTCTTATTTTATTGATGCTTTTCCTTTAGTATAACGTTTTTTGCATCCTACATATTTTTTCAGTAGGTATATTTTTCTCAATGACATTTTAAACAGACATTTATTTTTTCTTTCTAATTTCAAAAATGGAACATCCTCCGCACCCTTGAGCTTGTAGCTCAAAGTCAAATACATTTTACATACCCTTAATACATTCAAATAATAATTAAATAAATTGATATTTTACATTTAATTTTAAATTATGAAGTCGCCCCATCGCTTGGGAATCTTGACTGTGCGCCCCGATTTTGTGACCGATGCTGCAGGAACTTCTTTCATTGCACTCACCAACTGCAGTTCCCCCGCCTCATCTTCAGTAGCACTCGCTAATTGTAATTCCCTCGCCTCATGACTGCTTACCTCCATTGAGTATAAACGTTTGAAAATGCCTGATCTTTGTTCCATTAGTAGACCTGACCTTCGATACTCTGGCGATTCCGTTTGCTCCTATGAGGATTTCTTCGATTATTGCTAATGGCCATCCGATTCTTTCTGTGTCTGTTCCAATTAGAACAATATCTCCGATTTTTAGTTCAGTATTATCATTCTCTTTTCCTCTTACAATCAACATGCTGAGGTACTTGTTCTTGAATCGTTGCCTTAGGTCTGCTCTCAATTTTTGTAAATATTTTAATCGCACATTCAAACTATTTGCGTCGACGGTGTCAATGTCCGTAACATCGTTATGCGGAAGTCCTTGAATAAATAAACTTGGAGTAAGGGGTCTCAACATTTTGCTGTCGCTGGCAATGAATGTAAGCGGACGAGCGTTTAGTGTTACTTCACAATCGCACAGTATAGTTTCCATCTCGATATAAGTCAGCGAAGCTTTTACCAACACTCCTCTCAGTATTTCTTTCAAGCTCCTTATCAATCTTTCCCATCAGCCTCCCCACCATGGGGCTGCAGAAGGCATAAATCTTCAATGTATTCGTTGAATCGACGTTTGCTCAATTATCTCTTTCCAGTCTAAATTTTTCAGTGCATTTTCTGTACTAACAGAATTAGTAGCCTTATCAGAATATATGGTTCTCACTCTTCCGCGACGTGCGAAAAATCTTCTTAAAGCCATCATGAACCCTTCGGTTGACAACGTATGTACGAGCTCTAAATGCACTGCCCTATAGACGGTGCAAGTGAATAACACCACCCAACATTATTCTTGTGTTCGTAATAATAATGGTCCAGCAAGATCTATGCCTGTAATTTCAAATACTTCACCACATATGACGCGATCAGCTGGTAAGGGTGATGCAGGTGTTTGGCTGGCCCTTGATTTGTCTCTTTTGCATACCACACATTGTGAAATAATCTTCTTGACCAAATTGCGAATACCAATTATCCAGTGCTCTTCTCGAAGCTGTGATATAAGCATTTATGCGCCTGCGTGCTGTAATTTTACATGTCTGTAACGTACTAGACGCTCGACTATCGCATTTTTTGATGAAAGTATAACTGGATACTTAAATTCGGGCGTCTCTTCACTGAAAAATAACCTTGTCTTCAATTAACAGCCCATCATCATCCTGTAATATCTTTAAATTCTTAGTAGCATTATCTGTATCCTTATTTTCAAAACTTTCCTGTTGCACCACTTTTATTATTCTCTTTTCTGCAGTCTCGTACTCATTAGAAGAGAGTTCTTGTTTTTCATCTATATTTAATATTAGATCTATTTTTAAATCTAAGAATCCATGCTACCATTCTCATAATCTTCGTATATTTTGAAAAATATAGTAGCTTCTCACTGAATGGCACCACTGTAGTCGTGGCGCAATTTATTGTGCATTTCTTACATTCTACGTCAACTTCCTTTTCGTCTGCAAAAATCTCGGAAACAACCATCTTCGTTCAACGGTAAGAAGTTTTTAGTTTCAATTTTTCCAGAAAAATCTGCTCCGATAAGAATGTCAACATCTGGTACATTCGCCAAAATCTGTTAATTTTATACCACGTGCTGTGTCATTTACTCGAGGTAAGTAGCCACAGATCTTTTCAGTAGCGTATGCGAGTATCTCATGTTGGAAAGTACTGGTTTTGTTTTGTAGAGTAAGTTCGTATATATTGTGGTCAACTTTCTCAGTTTCTATACCTGAAAACATTACATAAACATAATTTTATTGAACACACAACATTAACAAAAATAATTAAATCTAGACCTAAAAATAAGTAAATGAACAAATTAGGCTAATTACAAAATAAAATATAAACCTGTAAATAAACTATGTCCCATCTGGTCTGTGCCGATAGGTTTCAAATCCAGTTTCTTCACAATACTTTTCGTTATATTATAAGAATATTGTGAAGCATTGTCTATCAGAACTCGAGTGTTTACTTTACGTCTGTCATTTGTAACGCACTCTACCCTACCATTGTTTCGAGTAGAGTTGTACTGTTCTTTCGACAAAGAAAAGTTTCTGATTTTTGTTTATCGTTCTTTTCTGGTTTCTTCTCATTCCCCAAATCTGGACACATTATGTATACATGACGTTTTCCACAATTCAGGAATTTAGGATAATTTTTACATTTATTTGCAGTGTGACCCACCTTTACACAAATGAAGCATCGTTTTTTATCTTTCAGCATTTGTAATTTTTCATTATATGTAATTTTTGTTTGGTTCTTTGAAACATTCAATCGATCCATGATTTGACACTATAAACATAAATTTTGTTTTCCCCTTTTCTTTTCTTCTCGGTGTGTATCACTTACATGTATTGTTGCAGCAGTTGGTAGTGATATATCTGCTTTTGATCGAAACATACTTTTAGCTGCTTTCACTCGTTCAATCGTCTCAACCTCTTTATTCATACAATTTACCAATGACTCGAGACGATCATGCAGACTTCTTTCGTAATGTTGACTACTTCTCTCCCAAGCTACGATGGTGTCTTTTGGTAGTGCTGATTCTATAAGAGGATATTACATGGCAGCGTATTTATCTGATGTAACTCCCAGTGAATCCAAAGATCTCAAGTGAGTATTTATTCTGTCATACAAACTTCTAAGGTCAACATTTTCAGACATCTTGCTCTGCGATAGAACTATAGAAGTAGCTGTCTGACATAATTCTCTATCAATAAATAATCTCTAGCGAACCTGTTTTTCAGTTGTTCGATTGCCTTTCTGTAGTTGACTCCTGAGGGAGGGAAACTTTCGACCAACTCTCGTGCATTTGTACCTGGTTCTGTAACCTGGATCAAATATTGGTACTTGCCATCATCATCCAGCCTCTCATCAAGATCAATCTTCTTAAATTGTCCCCAGAAAATTAGCCAATTCTTTATTTGTCCTTAATTTTTTTTTAGTTCGATTTTAGGTAATTTGTAATTTTTGTCATACCTTTTAGACCTGCTAGCGATACTTCGTTTCTCGTAGCCCTCCGGACTAGTGAATTGGTCAGATTTTAATTGTGTTGGTTTAGCAGACGACAGGCGGTCTCGTTACATCCATAATCATATGTGCCATACTATCTGGCGCCGATAAGTACCGGTCCGTCTCTCTAGCATCCTGACACATCTCATAAGTACCTTTACAGTTGTCCAACGTTCACAGTACTCAAAAGTAGACTGTGGCAGTCTACTTATGAGTACTAACATATTCTTCCTCGTAATCATCAGAGTGGCTGTTCAGAATTTCATCCAAGAGTCGCTTGTCTTTCAGTTTTTCGTGCTCTTCTTTGAGTATTAAAAAAGATGATCTTATAACATGTGGTTCTTCTGCCTCCTCAAATCTTTTTGCAGCTTCTAAGAAGAGTCTTCTCAAAAATGTTTGCTCTCTTAGTAGGATATCCATATTTCATATAATTCCACTTACTTTTTATGGTTCATATTTAGTTCACGGTCGTCAGATGTTGTAAATCAAACAGCTCTATATATAGGTTCTTATTTTATTGATGCTTTTCCTTTAGTCTAACGTTTTTTGCATCCTACGTATTTTTTCAGTATATTTTTCTCAGTGACATTGTACCGTGTGGGGCCGGTACTTTAAAAGAATAGCCCCACTGCATCTCTCCCCGTGTATGTCGTAAAAGGCGACTAAGGGATATGACTCCCTTCTTATATTACTAGGCGGTAGGGTTTAACCCGCCCGGGTTGGTACCACCGCACTGAATGAAAGGTCGGTCGAAACGGCTATGTAAATAGTTTGTGTTTGCCGTCCAGTTCAGTGTAGCCGGCACGACCGAAGGGAAGCACTGACGTGGCACCAAGTTCACCCGGTGTTATGGGCTGACATCACGGATGTTGTAGGTGATGTAGCCAACCGTGTCAGTTTCAATAAAAAAAAAAAAAATAAAAAATAAAAATTTTAAACGGACATTTACTTTTTCTTTCTAATTTAAAAAATGGAACATCAATAGTTATAATGGTCTTGTGCCAAGTATGAATGAATATTATTACCGTGTTTTGTTGAAGATCGGTATCAGTACCTTGGTAGAATGTATTTTCTTTTTCTTTTTCTTCTCTCGTATTGCTAACCTGTAACAGTGTTTATTTATTACCAAAAATATATATATTTTGGGGTTTGAATTAATTATTGGGTGTTTGCCCATAGAGCATGCATTAGTTTTATGATCAACTATCATACTACCTTTGTTATGTTTAGATATTATTTCTTATATTTGACGATGCAATACATACACAGGTATTCATACTTTTTCAATTACAGAATCAAAATCCGAAAGGGGGTGATTGTGTAGGTACATGAAACAGAACAACTTTTATTCTACGAATTTTTAAATATGAAGCATAAAAAGCGGTAGGTACTTATTTAAAAAATCTATAGAAAATATTTTGTTTCCAAAAAATTTTTCGCCTCAAAAGATGTTTAGTTTCACATATAGAATCAACCCCTGATGTTAAAAATATTTCGGGAGCAATTGCAACACAGTGTATAACATTTCACTTTGCAGAACTAACTTGACTACTAAGACCACCGTGTATGCATTCACCTTAGTGCGGTACATAGTACATAGGTATGCAAATACACACTCGTACATATAGTTGGAAATGTACCTACGTGCGAATACATACATTTAATTTAGGTACCTACATCTATTACTCTATTTAGACTTGCCTAGTAGTCTTTTATTTTTTCTTATAGATAAATAATGTAACAGGTTAGATAAAATATGGCTGTTTATAACTAACTTGTTGTAATTTGTTTTTCTATGCTATACTAGTATACTACTATAATCTTACTTGGTGGTAGGGTCTAACCCGCCCGGGTTGGTACCACCGCACTGAATGAAACGTCGGTCAAAACGGCTATGTAAATAGTTTGTGTTTTCCGACCAGTTCAGTGTAGCCGGCACGATCAAAGGGGGAAGCACTGACATGGCACCTAGTTCACCTGGTGTTAAGGGCTGACATCACGGACGTTGTAGGTGATGTAGCCAATCGTGTCAGGTTCCATAAAAAAAAACTACTGAAGTATCTATCTCTACCTACATACTAACTAAAAAAATGTATTCTAGCTTACCTAACCTACCTACCTAACCAATCACCTATCCATAAGCAATTGAAAGTGTGTAAAGTACAGAGCAGACTCACCCTTCGTACACAATATCTTGTCATTGATCATCGATGTATCTTGTCCATTTTTTCTTCCTGCATCCGTATTGCACCATTTTACGTTTATTTCCCATTATTATTTTTGAAAACAATGAATGAACTGAAAGTTTGCCGCGGTCCGGGAGACCGGCCGGGACACATCCGCTCGATTCAAGCACCAGCGCGCTACTGAAGTGGTATACACGCGAGCGCTGCATTCCGGCAATTTACTTTGTGGGCATAGCAATAAAGGTGTGAATCGCTTACTCAGTTTTGCGGTACAAAGACATTTTATTTTTTTATAAAAAAAGTATTGCCTTTTTGGACATTCTGTTAAATCTAATCACTAGAACTCTTCATTATTCATCTTTTTGGGAACGAAATGAATTATGGTGTTATGGAGCAATTAGTAGATAATCTCTATCAAATATTTCAAAGGAGATTATATCATGGTTCATCCATGGAAAGGTTATTATTTATTTACATCAAAATGAAGATATTGACTCTATCTAGGGAATATAATTTTAATAACTGCAAATTTTTATATGCTTTTCCCATAAATGGCAAAAACGTGATTTACATAGGCCTTTTTTCAACTGGCTGAGTCGGGTCGATTATCCCTCGCCTTAATAGAAGCCAAAACGCTCATCGTTCGCATGTTTTGCATCGGCGGAATAGGGCCTTAAACGGGGTCCTCTGATGCGAATTGCATATCCGATCATTTATTTGGCATTTTTGCAGCTTCAGAGGTATTTTAGATGACCCTTAGAAATTCTATGTTTATAAATGTGTTGAAATTTCGTTTCAAGTCTCCAGATGATCTCTAAATAGTGCAGAAAGCTTTTTATACCTCATATTACACTCTTTGATCTATCGTGGAAACATCCCTCGAACCCTTCCACCGAAGACTGCCCTGCTCATGTAAATTTCAAGTGAATTCCTTAACCTCATTAATCGAGAAACTCACGAGTTATCCGGTCACGAAGGGCTATTGTGTCCATTACATAGGATTCCCGTTAGCTTCATCAACTATTTAAAATTCAATTATTAGATAGAAGGTGGATAATTTGGTCGCTGGAGATTGAATCGGGTCGGGCTGACCGCAAGGGTTGGGACTCCGCACCCGTGGTCCTTCTCGATTTCTTTGACTCCGATTTTAAAATTTAGTGGCAAATTTACTAGGAGCTGTGTGCGAATTACCTTGTCCGTTGAATCTACGGGTAGTGGCGTAGCAAGCCGTGCGTTTTTGTATTGTATTGTTTATTGATCAATAAGGCAGTTAGATTGCACTCGAACTTGTCACAATTTGTTCTATCCGGTACGATTACTCATTACACCTACGAAGAAGAACCGACAATAAACTTCGCAGGGTATTTTTTTTATACATATTATTAAAAGTAATTTAGTGACTAGCCACATAATAACACCGCTTACAGTCTATCGAAAACACCGCTTGAGAGCAAGATTAACAATTTTGCTGAGAGTTCTGACTACAAAGACTTATTAATTAAGTGAATCAGGTGTAAAGTGCCTTTGTCAAACTTTGATACGTAATTTGTATCAACATAATTATGTTAGTATATTAAACATAACTACAATGTAATATAATTGTCAAAAATAAAAAAATATAAATATACGAATATTAAGATACTTGAAGTATCAAGTTGTCATGGTTTAACATTTACCTATTCTTATTAAGTAATAATACCTAAGCCTTTGAGAAAAGTGGGGTTCATGAATACTAATAATAAATCTGTAAGGGATGTAAACTTACTCCATAAGTTACATAAATAAATCAGGCATAAAGGTACGGTAGCGGACTCAATTTCACGCGAGCGAAGCCGCGGGCAAAAGCTAGTAGTCATATAAATAAAATAAGACAAACTCAGTGATAGCCAAAGAGGAATTATATATAGAGTTCTAGCTCCGAAGAAATATACAGAGAAGCGGTGTCCCAGAGGCTGAGGGATGGGGTAAGGTAGCGGGGAGGCGGAGCGCAGAGTCGAGCGGAAGAGGGGAGCGCGCGCGGAACGGGAAGCGGGCGGGAGACGGTCTGGCGGCCTGTGTGGGGAGCTCGCGCGGGGCGGGAACTGGGAAGCGTGCGGGAGAGAGGCAAGAGGTAGGGAGAACGATCGCACTCGTGCGTGCGTCGGTGTGCATATTGTCTTTTCATTCTAACATTTTATCTCTAGATTCGCCATCGCGCCTTCGCATCGACGAAGATGTGTACACTCAGATTTTTCAACATCGAATTGACTGATTGATAATACTTCGAAACAGCGTCTATACTTGACCTTTTTGTTCACCCCACAAAGGAAAGGGGTCAAGTTCGGTGTTCCCCTGATCCCTGCGGTTCTGCTGTAACTTTGTTGCGATGCGGTCATTCAACTTATCAACTTTTGTATACATACATACATATCACACGCCATATCCAGACAATCGGGGTAAGCAGAGTACCTTTTGTATGTACCAAGTTTAAAGTAGGCGAGGCACGATCGCAGCTGGCAGGCGACGACTGCGCGCTGCGGCCTCTCGCGCTCGACTAAGAGACTTGAGGACCGTGAACCGCAACTCGTTGGAACATGTTAGTTGGCCGAGTGAGTTATCTAGTACGCTAGTACATAATACATCTATGGTTATAGCACGGTGATTGACGCAACTTCGGAGACGAGCATTCGGCGTGTTTGCACGTTGTCCGATGGCTGTTCGTTCGCCAGCCCATGTCTATCGGCCGGTATATTATAACTCTCTGGTGGAGATGAAAAAGTATACTTGCCCTCATTTAAAAAGGGTTGCTGCCCGCCGGATATACATACTCGTATATTCCAGGTTCTGCTGTCTAGACAATTTATTTTCAAATGAGTGCCTGCCTTTGTAGACCGCGCTCTGCACACACGGCATGGGATGCATAGCTTGCTGCAACGTCCGGGCCGCATATATCCAAAGTCCACTAGGCGAATTATGCTGATTGGTCGATGCCAGTTTGGCGGAAAATTTAAATTTCTTCTGGCTCCGCCTCCGGCACTCCTAGCGGACCTACTGAACCCGATATTCGTTAGGTCGTTTATGTGATTTCGTGGCACAGTGGTACGGTGTAGGGTTTGAATTTCTTGACCATGGGTTCGAGTCCCACAAATTTTTTTTTGTTTTTTTTTTAAGCAATGTTATGGTGTTAAAATTAGGTTAAGGTTATTTTTTTATAACCACCTAAAAAAACTTCATTTTCGAAAATATTTTCGAAAATACTTCCGAAATTTATATTTCTTCCTTTTTTTTGTTAAGTTATGTTCGGGTGTTAAAATTAGGTTAAGGTTATTTTTTTATAACCACCTAAAAACACTTTATTTTCGAAAATACTTCCGAAATTTAAATTTTCCCGCAAAACTGAGAACGACCAATCAGAGCAATTCGCCTAGTGGACTTTGGAAATATGCGTCCGGGCCGGGAGGGCGCCGCGCGCCGCGCCGCCGCCCCGGCCGGCCCGCCGGACAGAGCACACAGTGCAGCCGCGCCGCGTCACAGGCATTCGCATTATGCAGCATCTAGATTTATGAATTGCTATTCAGAGCCGGGCGCAGGGTTGTTGGCGCATTGTGGCGTCGTCGCCGGCGCACTCCGTCTATTATCTACAAGCGATATATCACTCATCACTGACTTATCTGCGGCGTCGCGTCGGATAAACGATGCTTATGCGCCGACACGCTCGTACCGCTAGTACCGCCGCGCCGCGGCTCGCCGGTGGCTAAATTAAAACTTAAGGCCCTGTGAACCCGTATTCACCCGTACTCCTCTTTCGAGGCGTACGCCTCGAAAGAGGAGCGACGCGTCGCTAGCGCTGGTTGGAGTAGGATGCAACATAATCAATCAATCAAAAATTCGGTTTAATTTTTTTATTCCAAAACTACGGATCGAAACAAAAAAGTAAAAAGCTACGGATTTAGATATAATATTATATTCAACAAATAAAATAATATTTTTTTAAAACCTTGATTTGGTCACGTTGCGAAATACGTTTTTATAACTAAATTCAGAGGTATGTTCATAATTTTTTTCTATCGAGCGAAGTTAATTAAATCGTGTTTTCAAAAAGCTATCGATCTGCGTTGATAGATGAAGTTTTACATATATTAAAACTGAATCTGTCAGGTAAGTAATATTGGCGGTACACTTCTTGAAATTTGAGTCAGACGCAGTCTCACGCATCACCTTAAAACGACAATTAACCAGACCAGAACTGAGGCTTGTTCACCGTTGCTCCTCTTCTGGCTGACATCGACCGACCGGAATTCGAGCATACAAAGGCCCGATTTAACCACCTTCGGCTAAATTATACATAGCTGCCGGTTATTCCGCCGGTAAATCCAGTCAAATGTATGAGAAACGTCAATTTAAACGACAAATCACTATTAGCCGAGACTTAAACGGAGATGGTGAAACCGGCCTTAACATACGCTAGTTTAGGGTTACCATAAAGGTGCAGGTACTGACCGGGACACTATATCAAAACCTAAGAAAAAGTGGTGTTCTTTGAGCGGGGAGATGTAGCATCTGCTCTATGAATATTAAATAAAATTTTAGATGATAGGAATCTTTTACATTAAGCTTTAATATTAAATTAAATTTAGATGATAGGTATCTTTCTCAGGATGCAATCCAACTCCGTGCAAAATTTTATCTAAATCTGTTCAGCGGTTTAGGCGTGAAAAGATAACAGACAGACAACAGAGTTACTTTCGAATTTATAACATTAGTATGGATGGATAAATAAAACTAACTGGCTTTTGATCCCCGACCCGACCGGGACATTTGGAGGTTAGGCGGGACGAGCGTGACTGAGATTCTAAACCGGTGACAAGTCCCGGTGTACCGGGACGAATGGCAACCCTACGCTAGTATAGTCTTCGCCCTGGAAACCCAGAGCAAAGCTACATAAAAAAAAGCCAAAGCATTAACTCATTGTTATAATCTTTATTGAAATCTTATCCTTCAATTTCTTCCATCATAAAACGGTTACGTTCAGTTTTCAGTGAATTCACACACTGTCTGTCTGTATGTCTGTCTGTCAATGTGTTATCTGTCATTATTACGGTACGGTAGAGCTTTGAATGTGGCGCAGTCTTCGGTCGGCTCGTTCTATTTCCTGCTTATATCGGAGCATATTATATTAAGTGCATTTGGGCAGGCTGTGAATAATTGAACGTTATTTCGACGGCGGCGATTCTACTCTACCACAGCTAATCTATCAGTACCTGTGTCCGCTCCCATTATACTCTGCTCTGACTTCTGGGAGTGGTGGGTATAGCCCAGTTCAAATACCGTGTCATCCATTCGTTTTCAAAAATTTTCATGCATAATTTGCGTCACTAATACTATATTTTTTTAAGTTACACTTCTTTACGGACGTTATGAAATAAATCGAACTTCCGAAAATGAGGAGTAAACTCACAAAAACGTCACAGTCATTGTCACCGTCATCGTCACCGTCATCCTCACCGTCATCGTCACCGTCATCATCTCCATCACCGCATAATACTAAAAAAGTAAAAAAAACTTTAAAGAACTGAAAAAAATTACAAACTAAAAGAATAAAAAAAAGCAAAAAATCTCAATAACGGAAAAAAAAATTTAATACTTAAAAACATAAACATAAACAATATCCTGCATATTAAGGTTATGAAATTGTGTACACATTTTATGGATGGATTATGTTCATGACGAACAAAATTGTATGGAATGTATTACAATGACAAATCACTACTTTTGAATAATTTGCGATTGACTCTATTTCCATCTCCATTAGCATTTTGACCGGCTGCGTATGGCCGTGTAGGCTCTAAGTGTGGCATACGGATATAGCATTACCTTTTCAACGAATAATATTTTTTTTATTTTTATATAGCTTTTACCTGCGGCTTCGCTCGCGTGAAATTCGTATTTAAAAAGAAGAAAGTAAGTAAGGCTGACATCACGGAGGTTGTAGGTGATGTTCCATAAAAAAAAAAAGTAAGCCGGCTACCGTTCCTTTATTTCGGCGCGCGGAACAATTCGGTTTGTATGAGAGACATTTCTTAGCGGACCAGGACTTAACCGGAACTGAATTTTATTTAGCCTATCCTGTGTCACGTATAGTTAAATGTGCTTGTACTAAGTTTAATATGGAGGCACATTAGATACATACAGAAAAGATTTCTATAAGTCGTCAATTTAGTTTTAATATCATACATAGATAGAGTCTACAAACGCAGTATCTTATAAAACAAAGTATTTTAACCATGACCATCCTTTACAGATTTATTATTAGTATTGATATTGATAGTTCTTTATCATTGTCGGACTAACTCCGGCGTGTTATTTGGATGGGAGCTATTATTGCTTCAATTTATATAGGAATTCGAGCCTCGAATCGTGAGTTTAAGAGTCCGGTTTAGTAGCTTGAATATGTATTAATCGATTATTAGCACGTATGGGGACCAACCTTATTTTTTTTGCTTTTTTTAATATTTGTTGGCATATCCTCCATAACACATATTCTGTGAAAATTTCAGCGGGATACCTATTACGGTTCAAAAGATACAGACCTAAGACAGAAGGACAGGACGGCGGCTTAGGCTTAGTAATAGGCTTCCGTATGGATAGGGAAACCTAAAATGCCAAGTGCGAGTCTGAATCGCTCACCGAGGGTTCCGTATCATCACGTAATTGGCAGGATTTTATTATTTGTTTTTTACTTTAAAGCGTGCACTATAATCACACTAAGTTTTCCGATTGTATGTATTGCCATTTTTACGTTAGAGCGAAAAAAAAACTTTTTTTTTTTTCAAATAATGTCTTTTCGTTTTTGTTTATCTTTTATTATTTGTTAGTATATCCGCCATTATAATACATATTCTATGAAAGTTGCAGCCGGCTCCCGACTACAGTTCAAAATGTAGGACAGTGTAGTCAGACAGTGTAGACTTCGTAGATAGATTGATTGAAATACTATATTGCTCCAAAACATTTCACAGTAACAAACGATAAGTAATTTTCATGAGGGGCAAAGGCTGACGTATCCCTTTTTTTTTTTATATGGAAACTGACACGTTTGGCTACATCACCTACAACGTCCGTGATGTCAGCCCATAACACCTTACTGGGATAGTTAGTAATGGGGTCTAAAACGAATCATCAATACTAATGGAATAAGTTACTTTGTTTTATGAGATACCTACTGAGTTTGTAGACTCTATTTATGATACTAAAACTTAATTGACGATTTTTAGAAATCTTTTCTGTATGTATGTATGTATGTATGTTCCTCCATAACTCTTAAACCGATCATCCGAATTCGATGAAACTTAGTACAAGCACATTTACCTATACGAGACACAGAATAGGCTAAATAAATTTCAGTTCCGGTTACGCAAAGATGTGGCTCTCATACAAACCGAATTGTTGCGCGCGCCGAAATAGAGGTACGGTAGCGGGATTACTTACTTTCTTCTTTTTAAATACTAATTTCGCGCGAGCGAAGCCGCGGGAAAAAGCTAGTGAATGAATAAAACAGTTCGCGAGGTGGATCGCGCTGAGTGACAGCAGCGTCGGGGGTGGGGCGAGGAAAGGTGAGCCGCCGATCAGCGACTAACTGATCAATTAGCCAGCACGCCGCCCGGCCTATAGTCTAAGCGTAATATCGTGGCGATAGCGGACACCTAGAACGATAAAAAAGGTATGGACGCCGGACTGTCAAATGCTTGTATGAGAACTAGCGTCGCCGAGTTGCGGGGAGCGAAGTGTACTTACCGATGATAAGATATTCCACTATTGTGCACACTAAACTTGGCTGTAGTGTTTTTACACGTAAACACAGAGCATGCGGGCATTTTAAACAGGTTTTTGCGAACGCGGCCGATGACAGACTGACGGGCCAGCGCGCGACCGTCCAATGAAACAGGTATGCTTTTACTTATATCGTGTTACGCTGGCGAGGATAGGGTTCGGGGTCCATACCTTTTATATCGTTCTAGGCGGACACTGACCCTCCAACGACACTCCAGGTGTGCACAACCTTGGTCGATAAGTTTAGGTATTATTGATGTCACAAACACAGCTCCAAGTCCACTTCCAGCTGCGAAAACGAAGACATCGAGTCCGAACTTTCTGAATAAAGTTAATTAATTGCCCAATTACTAAAGAATTAAACCCTACCTAACAAACATTAAAATAACTATCAAAAGGGGCGATTTCAAATGTTCCTAAATGTTGCCCAATTTGTTGTTTAATTAAAATATACTAGGTCGGGTCATAAGTTCTGTCACAAATACTTTATTAAATAAATTGTACGACTTTTCATGTTAGTTTAAAATATATATATGAAAAGAAAGGCAGGTTAAAGTAGACTAAAATTTTATTAAAATTATTCGAAAAGCCCTCCCACATTTTGAATACAGACTCTAAACCTGCGGGGCCAGATGTCCATCGCAGCACGCACGAGGTTCGTGTCTATATCAGGCGCTGCTTTAATCAGGGATGCTTTGAGAGACTCCAAATTCTGGCGAGGTTTAGGGCAGACTTTCTCCTCTAAATGTTGCCATATTTTGTAATCCAATGGTTTCAAGTCTGGGCTGGAGGAGGCCCATTCTTGGTGCCTGATGAAGTCAATTCCATGGGCGGTCAGTCAATTTTGCGTACTTGCTGCCCTATGAGCTGGCGCAGAATCTTGTTGGTATAGATAGTGTTTGTTTTCGAACATTTTGTGAGAAAGAGGTTCCACAATGTTTGAAAGCACAGTATTTTGGTAAACGGCACAAATTTTTACACCTTTCTCACAGAAAAACATCTCAGTTAGGCCTGAATATGAGACTTCTAGCCAAACCATGAATGATGATGGATGATGACCACGCTGAACTTTCGGGATAGGTCCGGTCACTTCTTCACTGTTATGGGCGTAAACTTTTTATCATTTTCTTTTTTGTAACTTTGTACAAGGTAAAAAAAAAATATCTGAAAAAAGGATTTCGCGGTACTTTTTTCCCGCGTACCGCCTTAACAAAGTTCGAGATTTCACTATCCTTATTTTTTTCAGACGCTCATAAACAAAATGTCATATTTTCTTTCGATAAGCTCGTAGTCCCAGGTATTCATTTAATACTCTTTTAACCGTGGTTCTGCTTAACCGCAACTACAGAGCTAAAAAGTTTTGCTTGCGCACAGCATTTCGTTGGATTCGCGCCCTCACTGCCTTGATGACCGCCGGTGTCCAAACCGTAAGAGGGTGGCTTTTCCTCTTGGGATGTTCGAAGCTCGAACCTTCACTGAATCGTTTGATTGTACGTTAAACAAACCTCAGTGTTATTATAATTTTTTTTAGAAGTTTGAAAATCTCAGTTGGCGCGGAACCGCAGCGGTGCAACGCAATAACCGCGATTATTAGTCCAGGAAACGAGGAAATTCCTTGTATGGGCTCTTCGGACTAATTCCTCTGTCGCTGAAACTTTGCAGTGTGATAGAGTAGGGTTTAAAATATACGTTTGACAAATTATCTAGGATTTTTGATGTTTGGAAGTTAGGTATTAAAATGAATGAATGCCTAAAAATGAAAATCGCTTATAACTGCTGATGAAAAATTGCTCCGTCCGAAATTCCTTCGGTATATGATATTATATATTAATAAGAGTATAATATTAACATTATCTAGGAAAATTTCGATTTCGAATAGGCAGAAATTTGAAAATATCTATTTTGTATCACAACTTCTTCAGAAAAATTGCTCTGTCAATTAAAATTTTTTTATATGTCTTAATTTATTTAAATATATCGCTTTTGACAATTATCTAGGAAATTTTCCATATTGATCACACCTTTACAGATTTTCGGCAATAATTCGCTGTGAAAAATTGCTCCGTCCGAAGTTCCTTCGGAATATGATATTATATATTAATAAGAGTATACATACAACATTATCTAGGAAAATTTCGATTTCGAATAGGCAGAAATTTTTTGTATCACAACTTCTTCAGAAAATTTACCATATAAATGCCAAAAGGTACCAACCCACAAATTGATTAAAAATGAGTTAAATATACCAATCGAGAGCTAATGAACCCTCTATTTTTTGCAGAAAAGACCCAGGCAGGCTACTTGGTATGATACTAATAGGTTTCTACACATTCGTCTAAGAACCATCCGCCCAATTGAGGTATATCGCAACAGCAGAAAAGAATTATGCTACTTGGTACTAGCTAACTGGTCAGATTTTTTATTTGCGTAAAAGATCCAAGCGAGATGGACTTTTTTGTTTTTAATGAAGTACGCTAAAAGTATTTATCAAAACAGAGCCAAGATATCTGGTTCTTTTTGGCATTATATAATAAAAACAAACTGTATATCGCAAAGTGGAACCAATTTATGTGGTTCTTTTTAACCGACTTCCAAAAAAGGAGGAGGTTCTCAATTCGTCTGTATGTTTTTTTTTTTTATTTTTTTTTTTATTTTTATTTTTTTGTATGTTTGTAACACGATTTCTCCGTCAATTGAGGGCCGATTTAGAAAATTCTTTTTTTGTTAGTTAGGTCATACTTCCGAGGTGGTCCCATTTCAATTTTATCGAAATTGGTTCAGTGGTTTTCGAAAAATCAGCATAATACTATGGTGTGTGGTTACCTTCAGCAAAACTTGTGATGTGGTCGTTTTCGGCAATTTTCAGTTTGATAAATTAGTATGGTGTGTGGTTACCTTCAGCAAAACATTTGTGATGTGGACTTATTCAGCAATTTGCAGTCTGACACATATGGCGAATAATTCTGTACCACTTCAATCGATTTCGATTATTCGATTTCGATTATTCTTTTTTATGTAATATTACTAAAAAGAATGAAATAAAAACTGTTTTAAAAAAAATATTAAACCGATTTCCAAAAAACAAAAAAAAAAAAACTAAAAAGTATTAAATACCTAATATTTTGAAATTTTCTCTGTCCTGTTGAAATACATGAATCGATATACTAGTGATACATATTCGGACCCTTGTTTCATGAATATTCTAAATTTGAAATTTTTTTATCTTTTCCGACCGGCGTTTAATTTATTATGGTACCTGGCCAGTACCTACTGTACCGAGTACCATCGAGCTGGTTTGATGATGGAGACAGAAGGTGGCCATAGGAACTCCTAAACTACACATGATAAACCCATCGTGTTTGGGCTCGTTGCATTTGTCTTCACGAGAAATTTACTTTAGACCTAAAAGATTCTCAATTCGACGGTATGTTTTCTTTTTTTGGATGTTTGTTACGCGATTACTCCGTCAATTGTGGGCCGATTTTGAAAATTCTTTTTTTTTTTATTTGAAAGGGGATAACCCTGAGGTTTTTGAAGTGAAAACTTCTTTAGCGGCTCTTGGCACTTTTTTAGGTGGGTAAAAATGTATAACTCGCGACATCGCGTCAGCGTCATTTTTAAAATGAAACCTTAAGTCATTGCGTTAAGGGTTAAGTTAGAGTGGCACGGGATCTGCCGGCACTCCCGGAGTGCAACTGTTAAGTAGGGTTCCGTAACACGTTTATGTCTGTCCATTCTACTAAGTTCTGCAAAATGAATGTAGGGTTCCGTAACATATGCATGTCTATCCGTTCTACTAAATTTTACAATTTTCAACCAAGGTCCTCCGACGGTTATTTTATAATAAAAGTAGGCTTCCGTAACACGTTTATGTCTGTCCATTCTACTAAGTTCTGCAACATCACCTACAACGTCTGTGATGTCAGCCCATAACACCAGTGCCATGTCAGTGCTTCCCCCTTTGATCGTGCTGACTACACTGAACTGGTCGGAAAACACAAACTATTTACATAGCCGTTTCGACCGACGTTTAATTCAGTGCGGTGGTACCAACCCGGGAAGGTTAAACCCTACCACCAAGTAAAATTACGAGGGAAGGGACTTACAGTTTTACGAGGAATCCGAACCTTGGTCAGCCTCCAACGGTCAGCGGTCACCCATCTAAGTACTGACCGCACCCAGCGTTGCTTAAAATTCAATAGCGACAGTTGACTGTCTGCACCACTGAGCTATCGAAGCTGACGTGGTCCTATTTTAATTGGGTCAAGATCGGATTGGAAAGCGAGGCGGAATCGCGAGGCCGAAGGCCGAGCGATTCCGCCGAGTACATTAATAGCAAAAAATTACTAAAAAAAACTGTGAAATAAAAAAAAAGTTTTAAAAAACATAAAACCGACTTCCTAAAAAAAAAAGGAAAACTAAAAAACTATTCAAAATAAAAATATAAAAACCGCCTTCAAAAATATATGAAATAAAAACCTAAAAAAAAAAAAACGAACCCTAGAGTTGAAGGCGGTGCTAAAGCAAGCAAAAATGATGCATGAAAGAAAACATGAGTGGATGATAATATCCTTTGTGATTTGTAAAGCAAGCAAAAATGATGCATGAAAGAAAACATGAGTGGATGATAATATCCTTTGTGATTTGTGTAGCCTTTTTAGCACCGCCTTCAACTCTAGGGTTCGTTTTTTTTTTTTTAGGTTTTTATTTCATATATTTTTGAAGGCGGTTTTTATATTTTTATTTTGAATAGTTTTTTAGTTTTCCTTTTTTTTTTAGGAAGTCGGTTTTATGTTTTTTAAAACTTTTTGGCATTTATAATAAAAACAAACGGTATATTGCAAAAATGGAATCAATTTATGTGGTTGGTTTGCCTTTGGGGACCTATAGTGAGTCTTATTTCATTGGAAATAAGAGTTCTTTTTCTAAAAATAAAATCAAACATGTCTACGTTCTATGAAACAGAACGCCTAATAATAAATAAGTTCAGTTCAGTTCACTACCGCGACGAATGTGTCAGTTCACGACCGCGAAGTAAAGTAAATTGCTGTTTTCGACGTGGCTCAATGTACCTACTACGTAGTGATCGCGACATATCGTCAGAGTGTAGTTCGACGTCGTCGTCCAAGCAGGTGCCTACGCCGCGCCGCCTAACGTAACCATTGAAGATAGAATAGAATAGAATAGAATATTTATTTGTATAACATATACAAGTCACAAACTAACATTCACACATTTTAAAATTTTTCTATTTAGAAAATAAAATAATATGAAACATAATAAATGAATCCTATTAAAATTAAAATTATTAATAATAGAAATCCGATATAAAAGTCACACGTGCCTCCTGGGTGGTGCCAAATGAACAGCAATCAGCGTGTGGGAGATCTGCGGATCGGCTGGGTTCGCCACCACACCCCGGGAGAAACAATTACACCGGCATAACAGTTCGCTGTGTTCCGGTGTACTTCCCGGGGACCCAGTAGCAGGTGGGGTTGGCTGTGGTGAGGAGTAGGCCAGTGATCCCGACGCGGATTCGCTGTTCAGAGGTGACGCATCGACACGGTTGACAGGGAGACCCGGTTAAACGGTTATTCCGCTGGCCGCCCGCCGGGTAGTACAGGAGCCCAATCGCGTCTAACCAACGCGAGAGGCTGCCCCGGTCAACCGGCGCATAATCCCGGAGTGGCCCGTCGTGCCGGTTGGTGACCGGAGTAGGGGTTCCGGCGGCCACTTCCGGGGGGGACCGGGGGCCTTCCCGTCTTCCGTGTCGGCGCAACACTAACCTGAGTAGTAAGCGATGAAGCTAGGGTCCACGCTTTGCCCGTGAATCACCACAGCCATCCTTTCATGCTCTTTCCCCCCCTCTTACAAAAATCATGGCAGCGAAAAAAAAGGAAAAAAAGGTTCAATCAGCGGTGCACACCCTTACACCACTATTTAGCGTTGACTCGACCAACGTGCGGGGGTTGCATACCAATTTGAATGCCGTCCATCACCACCTGGAGACGAAGAAGCCGGCCTTGCTTTTCCTGACGGAATCACAAATATATCGACCTGCACTACCCCGGCTACACCCTGGAAGAAGCCTTCCGGTCGCTAGCCGGGGTTTGCTTGTTTGTCAGGGCAGATATTTGCTGTCGTCGCCTGCGCTGCCTTGAGGACTCCGAGCTATCAGTACTTTGGGTCCACGAGGATCTGGGAACGGTCTCGCGGGTGTACGCCTGTCTGTACAGGTCGCACTCTGGTGATGCAGAGACAGCTCGGTTATTTGAGTACCTGAGTGGAGCGGCAGACAAAGTCCAAGAGCGGTTCCCTACCGCGGATTTGGTTCTTCTTGGAGACTTCAATGCCCATCACGAGGCATGGCTAGGCTCCAGGAGAACTGACTTTGCGGGGAGAGCCGCCTACGACTTCGCCCTGACGCATGACCTGTCTCAACTGGTAGACCAGCCCACCAGGCTGCCAGATATAGACGGTCATGAACCCTCTCTGCTGGATCTTCTGCTGACAACGAACCCCACTGGATATAAGGTCGCAGTGAGAGCCCCGCTGGGTTCCTCTGATCATTGTTTAGTGTGGTCCACGGTGCCATCTTCGCCTCCTCAGTCCCGTACTTAAGGAACGCGTCGAATTTGGCACTACGCGTCAGCAGATTGGGATGGGATGCGAGAACACTTCGCATCCTACCCTTGGAGAGAGATCTGCTTCAGTTCGGGCGATCCGTCGCAATGCGCTAATACCGTTGCCGAGGTGGTTCTGGGGGCAATGGAAATGTTTATTCGCAGCGCCTCTGTCTACCTCGGTGGTAAAAGCCAACCATGGTACAGCCGCGACTGTGCTGATGCTGTCGCAGCTAAATGCGCAGCTTATCGGGCATGGTCGCGCGCTCGTGCCGGACGTGATCCGAACGCATCCTAACTGAAGAAGGAATACAACCGCCTCTCCAGATCCTGCAAAAAGGTTATTGCCAGGGCCAAATTTGACCACATCGGCAGAATCGGCGATAGACTGAACCAGCACCCAACTGGGAGCCGTGAGTTCTGGTCTCTCGCTAAATATGTCGAGTCAAATTTCTGCCGCTCCTCTCTTCCACCTCTGCAGTGTCCTGGAGGCTCACTTGCCCACTCCGCAAAGAAGAAAGCCGACTTACTGGTATCTCTCTTTGCGGGGAACTCCAACCTGGACGATGGGGGTGCCACTCCCCCATCCATACCTAGGTGTGAGAACTCCATGTCGGAAGTGCAGTTTCGACAACGGACTGTACGGGCGGAACTTCTCTCCCTAGACGTCAGGAAGGCGAGTGGGCCGGATAGGATTCCTGCATTGGTGTTAAAAAGGTGTGCTCCCGAACTGGCCCCAGTGCTGACGCGCCTATTCCGTCTCTCCTACTCCAATTGTCGTGTGCCGGCGGCCTGGAAATCTGCGTTTTTGCAAGCGGTCCCTAAAAAGGGTGACCGCTCAAACCCGTCAAACTACCGACCTATAGCGATTACCTCCCTTTTCTGTAAGGTGATGGAGCGCATTATCAATACGCAGCTCATGAAGTACCTGGAGACGAATGACCTCATCAGCGATCGGCAATACGGCTTCCGGCCAAAACGATCTGCTGGTGATCTCCTAGCGTACGTCACTCACCTTTGGTGGGAATCGCTTGAAGGTCATGGTGAATTGATGCTACCTATTTTAATTTTGAATTTTAATTTATTTTAATTTTATTTTAATTTTATATTTTTTTATATTGACATAATGTTATAATATTTTTTTATTTTTAACCTTTGACAATTCTATTGATGCGAAGTATTTTAATTTAGCTCTAGTTTTAATTGCCTTTCATGCACAAAACAGTTTTTTTTTCTCTGTATTCTTATAATTTTTAGTTATGTACCTATATTATTGCTAATTATTAGTCCCTTACCATGGCTAGACCCAGACAGTTCAATTGTAAATTTGGTAAACTAAAATTTGACGAACTCAAGTGTACCGATGGTACCTAAGATGGAAATGAATAAATGAAAAATGAAATGAAAAATACTTGGCAATTGGCCTTGATATTGCCAAGGCATTTGATCGGCTTTGGCACAAGTCGCTCTTGGGCAAATTGCCGGCTTACGGACTTCCTTCTGGCCTCTGTGACTGGGTCGCCGACTTCCTACATGGGCGTAGCATTCAGGTCCTAGTGGACGGTTGCTCGTCGGACGCCATGTCAGTGAACGCCGGCGTACCACAAGGATCTGTGTTGTCACCCACGCTGTTTCTTCTGCATATCAATGATATGCTGTCTCTGGGCAACATACATTGTTATGCGGATGACAGTACGGCACACGGATCCTACACCAGTCACCCTTCAGCCAGTCGGGATATTGTGGATGAGAAGAGGCGAAGACTTGTGTCTGATCTCGAACACACACTCGGCTCTATTTCCGAATGGGGCCGTAGCAATTTGGTCGAGTTCAACGCTTCCAAGACACAAGTTTGCGCGTTAAGTGCGAAGAGAGCGGCGTTCACACCGGCTCCTTCATTCCAAGGCACGTCGCTTAAATTAAGCGAACACCTCGGGGTCCTCGGAGTCGAACTGTCGCACGACTTGAACTTTCGTCGCTATATCGAGGGGAAGGCCAAGCTGGCTTCTAAAAAGCTGGGCGTACTCAATAAGGTGCGACGGTACTTCACGCCGGACCAAAGGCTGCTTTTGTATAAATCGCAGATCAGGTCCTGCTTGGAGTACTGCTCGCACCTGTGGGATGGCTGACCCCGCAGTGTCCCGCGATCTAAAACCACTGCAACACCGTAGGGATGTCGGCTCCCTAACAGATGTTGTAGGTGATGTAGCCAAACGTGTCAGGTTCTATAAAAAAAAAAAAAAAAAAAAAAAAAGTGTGTTCTATCGCTTATTCCATGGGGAGTACTCGGAGAAGCTGTTTAACGCAATCCCGCCGTCCCCTTTCCATCTCCGCACCACATGAACTGGGCAGGGATTTCATCCCTATACGCTGGACTTAGCGCGAATGCGTACTAATCGATTCTGCAGATCATTCCTCTACAGAACCGGTAAACTCTGGAATGGAGAGCATTCCAGAGTTTACCGGAATGCTCTCCATTCCAGCTCTGCTCATATATTTCCCCCCAAGTACAGTCTCGGGTACTTCAAGGGGGGCGTGAATGGGCACCTGTCAGGCCGGCATGGCATTCGCAACCCCCGCATACGACCGAAGGTCCCTGGGCGTCGTTAGACACCTTATGGGTGGCTCGGCGCCATATGTCGCGCTTTCAACAAAAAAAAAATAAAAAAAAAACGTTCCTCCATTCTCTTCGCCTCAAGACTCTACCTGCAGCGGTCTTCATGCAAGAAGCACACAGCGCCTCCTGGCGGAAAGGAGAAGAGTCCGGTTGCCTAGGCGATGGACTGTTGTGATCTGACACGTCCGAAAATACAAGCGGGAGCGGGCGGTTTTGTTCAAACATTTTGCTCTGGAAAAGATAAAATCCACCCTGATCGAGCGCGGCGCGGGCTCTCAGGGCTTGTTGCGACCTAATACGGCATAAGTATAGTGAGTGTAGTTTCCGAAGTGTGTGCGTAGCTGGGCCCAGCAGATCCTCGGACACCGGGACGTTTCCGTGCCGATCGACGACCACCACCTGAAGGACCGAGCTATCGAAGGTGCGGCTGCGGGCGGAGACATCAACATCCAGGTAGGAGGTACCACACCACCACACACTTTGCGCTACACCTCGAAGCTAGTCCGACGAATCCCGACGCTGCTCAGAAGGAGTCCAACATTTCCCTGTGTTCCCCCGACGCCATCCAGACGCAGTCCGACATCTACGTGAGCTCGGAAGCTAGTCCGACGAATCCCGAAGCTGCTCAGAAGGAGTCCAACATTGCCCTGCGTTCCCACGACGCCATTCAGACGGAGTCCGACATCTAAGTGAGCTCGGAAGCTAGTCCGACGAATCCCGACGCTGCTAAGAAAGAGCCCGACACTGCCCTGGGGTTCCCCGACACAATACAGACGGAGCCCGACATCCAAGTAAGCCTCAAAGCTAGTCCGACGAATCCCGACGCTGCTCAGAAGGAGTCCGACACTGCCCTGCGTTCCCCCGACGCCACCCAGACGCAGTCCGACATCTAAGCGAGCTCTGAAACCAGTCCGACGAATCCCGACACTGCTCAGAAGGAGTCCGACACTGCCCTGCGTTCCCCCGACGCCATCCAGACGCAGTCCGACATCTAAGCGAGCTCCGAAACCAGCCCGACGAATCCCGACGCGGCTCAGAAGGAGTCCGACACTGCCCCTGCGTTCCCCCGACGCCATCCAGACGCGGTCTGACATCTAAGCGAGCCTCGAAGCCAGTCCGACGAATCCCGACGCAGCTCGGAAGGAGCCCGACACTGCCCTACGTCCCCCGACGCCATCCCGACGGAGCCCGATACTGCCCTGCGTTCCCCGACGCCATCCAGACGGAGCCCGACACCTAAGCGAATTTCCGAAGTCAGCCAGACGGATCCAGACGCTACGCCAAACTAATCCTATCACGAAGCGCAAAATAAGATCTGAACTGACTGATAGATAACAGTAGACAACACCCGTCGCCGCCGCGTAAACCAGCCTCGGGGAAACTTGTAAAAGTCCCAATCGTCTCTTATTTGCCCTATTTCACCCCTTATGAAACTATCAAACCCAGAATATGAGTACCGCTGCGGTGACGGCGTGATATTGCATGTGCACAGTCGCACCCCCACCCAACTACAGTCCACCCACTAACACCACGGGGTGAGAACGACTGTTGCGTACAGCGGCCCCATTCGGAAATAGACCGAAGCGTTTGTTTGAGATCAGACACAAGTCTTCGCCTCTTCATCCACAACATCCCGTCTGACTGAAGGGTCACTGGTATAGGATCCATGTGCTGTACTGTCATCCGCATAACAATTTATGTTGCCGAGTGGCAGCATGTCATTGATATGCAGAAGAAACAGTGTTGGTGACAAGACAACACAGATCCCTGCGGTACGCCGGCATTCACTGACAGGGCATCCGAAGAGCAACCGTCCATTAGGACCTGAATGCTACGCCCATGTAGGAAGTCGGCGACCCAGTCGCAGAGGCCAGAAGGAAGTCCGTACGACGGAAGCTAGCCCAGAAGCGATTTGTGCCAAACCCATTCGAATGCCTTGGCAATATCGAGACCAATTCACACCGTTTCAGCACCAATGCAGGAATCATATCCGGCCCACTCGCCTTCCTGGTGTCTAGGGAGATAAGCTCCGCCCGCACAGTTCGTTGTCGGAACTGTACTTCCGGCATGGAGTTCTCACACCTAGTTATGGATGGGGGGATGGCACCCCATCGTCCAGGGTGGAGTTCTACGCAAAGAGAGCATTTACATTTGCGGAGTGGGCAAGTGAGCCCCCAGGACACTGTAGAGGTGGAAGGGAGGAGCGGTAGAAAATCGATACGACAGATTTGGCGAGAGACCAAAACTCACGGCTCCCAGTTGGGTGCTGGTTCAGCCTATCACCAACTCTGCCGATATGCTCGAATTTGGCCCTGGCGATAGCCCTCTTGCAGGATCTGGAGAGGCGGTTGTATTCTTTCTTCAGTTCGGATACATTAGGATCGCGTCTGGCACGAGCGCACGACCATGCACGATAAGCTGCGCCATTAGCTGCGACAGCTTCACCACAGTCGCGGCTGTACCAGGCCTGGCTTTTACCACCGAGGCGCACGAGGGCGCTGGGAATGAACATCTCCATTCCCCCCAGAACCACCTCGGCTACGGCATTGGCGCATTCTGCCGGAATGCGCCAATGCCGTAGCCAAGGTGTAGATCATCCGAGGTGTAGATCATCCGAACTGAAGCATAGCTCTCTCCATGGGTAGGATGTGATGTATTCTCGCATCCCGTCCCAATCCGCTGACACGTAGTGCCAAATTGGACGCATTCCTCCAGTACGAGACTAAGGAGGCAAAAATGGCACCTTGGACCCCACTAAACAGTGGTCAGAGAAGCCAAGAGGAGTGCTCACTGTGATTTTGTATCCAGCAGGGTTCGTCGTCAGCAGAAGATCCAGCAGAGAGGGTGCATGACCGTCCATGTCTGGCACTTTGGTAGGTTGGTCTATCAGTTGAGGCAGGTCATGCGTCAGGGCGAAGTCGTAGGCGGCTCTCCCCTCGAAGTCAATTCTCCCGGAGCCCAGCCACTCCTCGTGATGGGCATTAAAATCCCCAAGCAGAACCATATCCGCGGATATATATATATATAGGGAAACTACATGCACTTCATCTGCCGCTCTACTCAAGTGCTCGAACAATCGAGCTGTCCCCGCGTCGTCTGAGTGCGACCTGTAGATACTTACATGCGGACACACGCGACTCCGTCCCCAAGTGAACCGATTTTGATGATTCTTTTTTTATTTGAAAGCTGGTGCTTTCCGTGTGGTCCCATTTCAATTTCATCAAGATCGGATTGGAAAGCGAGGCGGATTCGCGAAGCCAAAGGCCGAGCGATTCCGCCGAGTACATTAATAGCAAAAAATTACTAAAAAAACTTAAATAAAAAACTATTAAAAAAAATATAAAAACCGCCTTCAAAAATGTATGAAATAAAAAAAATCGAACCCTAGAGTTGAAGGCGGTGCTAAAGCAAGCAAAAATAACCGACCGCCTTCAACTCTAGGGTTCGATTTTTTTTTATTTCATAAATTTTTGAAGGCGGTTTTAAATTTTTTAAATCGTTTTTTTACAAAAATGTATACACTTTATTTACATACAGACTGTACGTACATGAAATATGTTTAATAAGTTGTTTCGACATACTGTCATACAAATTAAATTACAGAACGAAAATTAAATTTTAAAAGTTCCTAATACTATATAGGCCCTACATTTTCGTTCCATAGGCGGCAGGACGGCGCGGTGGAGCGGCGTTGTAGTGGGACGACAGAGGTGGCGGGCGGAATAGCGAGCCGCGAGCATCGACGACGCTCGCGTGTCGTCTCGTCGGTCGCGGTGCGGGACGATGAGCTGCTGGCGCGCGGGCGGGCGGGCTTATTCTTCCCCACTCCCCGCAGCCCTCCCGCACCCCGAGTTCAGTGTAGTGCGAGCGCGCGCTTTTTAAACGTTGTTTTATTATATTGCGATACTCGAAACTACTCGAAAGTTCATGTTTAATGGAGAAATTTTATTGGATAATATACAATTATATTATATTTTGATGTTCTGTGTCTAATAAGTTAATAAAAACAGACGAAGCAATTTTTCACAGTGCTTGGGTTATTGCCAAAAATATGTAAAGGTGTGATCGATAAGGAAAATTTCCTAGATAATTGTGAAAAGCGATATATTTAAAGAAATTAGGAGATGAAAAAAAATAAAAATTGACAGAGTAATTTTTATAGATATTTTCAAATTTCTGCCTGTTCGAAATCGAAATTTTCCTAGATAATGTTATATATATACTCTTATTAATATATAATATCATATTCCGAAAGAATTTTGGACGGAGCAATTTTTCACAGCGAATTATTGCCGAAAATCTGTAAAGGTGTGATCGATAAGGAAAATTTCCTAGATACTTGTCTAAAGCGATATATATAAATAAATTATGACATATAATAAAATAAAAATTGACAGAGTAATTTTTCTGAAGAAGTTGTGATACAAAATAGGTATTTTCAAATTTCTGCCTATTCGAAATCGAAATTTTCATAGATAATGTTATATATATACTCTTATTAATATATAATATCATATACCGAAGGAACTTCGGACGGAGCAATTTTTCACCAGCAGTTATAAGCGATTTTTATCTTTAGGTATAAATACCTAACTTCCAAACATCAAAAATCCTAGATAATTTGTCAAACGTGTATTTTAAACCCTACTTTATCACACTGCAAAGATTCAGCGACAGAGGAATTACGTCGAGTGGAAATGCTTCATTGATTGGAGTATATGTCTTCCTTTTGCGTCCACTCCATGTTTTAAAATGGAGTAATTTTTCTTTTTCATTTTTAAAAACGCAAAACGTTCCTCATTCAAAATCAATCAAAACATTTCTGGCCAGTATTCGAAATTTGAAAATAATAAGGTTGTGACAGAACTTATGACCCGACTGCGTACTTAGGTTGTAAAATATTCCGCGCATTACTTTAAAGATGATATCCACGATTTTAAACAACTTTTCCCAATAAAAAACATTTTTTTTATGTTAAAAATATTAAAATATAAAAAATAACGTAAGAAAATTGTTTTATACAATTAAAGTAATATCGATTAATTATTTTGCACCCTGTAAGAAAATGTAGTAAGTAACTTTTAGAGTCATCGAAAAAGGCATACAATTTAATAAAAAGTAATTTATTAAATTAAATAAAATTAAAACGTTTATTCCTCAATCAAGAGGCGGTACATAGACAGTTGCCTTAGATTTTTTTTTAATTCGGTATTGGTGGCTGAGTCTCAGGGGCCAAAGCACATGCTCCGACCAGCCAATATCACCTCCGAGAAGGTAGGTGCCATTTCGGATAATTACCTTTGAATTGCTGGCTGTACTGAACTAGAGGAGAACACAACCGAGGCTGCTACACAAATATAGGTGTAGTACCCAGCCCCATGATAGGAAAAGGATCTGGCGAATCATATGACTTGCTTTAAGCACAAATTTAAACATGTCGCTGTCGCTTTAAGTTTCACACCCCTGCAACGACCTCGACGGCAACGTGACCGCTACCACAATACGCTAACGACAGTAATTTCGCACGATACCCACAAGATAGTGAAGCATTGCACTCCCGCAAAATATACTAGAATGCAATGCAAATATATCTTTTTAACCCCGACGCAAGCGGAGGGGTTTTATACGCTGAGCCGATTGGCCAATTTTGCATACATTAAGAATTGTATATAAAATGTAAATAGGTTAAGTTAGTTATTATGCAAAATAAACGATTATCTTATCTTCAATACTAATAATAAATCTGTAAGGGATGGTCATGGAGTAAGTTACTTTGTTTTAGGAAATATTGAGTTTGTAGCCTCTATGTATAATACTAAAGCTAAACTGACGATTTTTAGAAATCTTTTCTGTATGTATGTATGTTCCTCCATAACTCTTAAAGCCATCATCCGAATTTGATGAAACTTAGTACAAACCAATTTTACTATACGGGACACAGGATAGGCTTACTAAAATTCACTTCCGGCTACGCTAAGATGTGGCTCCCATACAAATCGAATTGTTCCAAGCGCCGAAATATAGGGCGGCGCGGCGCGGAGGGGGTTAGTGGCGCGGCTGCTGGCGGAGACTGGCGGCGCGACGGCGGCGGAGCGCGGTGTGTGTATGCATGGTCTTGAGCAGAGTTTCTTATTTAATTCGATTCATAATATTATGTAGGTTAACTTCGTTAGGTACCTATCTATTTGATTAATTTTAGGTGCAAACCTATCGGCTGCTCCAGAGCGAAACACTGTATTAACCAAAATGCTAAATTGTTCAGGAGAGCGAAAATAGTGGAAAATTTAAATATAACAATTTCTGTTCTATTTAAAGGAAAAGTAAATATGCAGTTAATTTAAAAAAAAAATACATCTTTGTAGTTATATGTACCACTAGCTTTTGCCCGCGGCTTCGCTCGCGTGAAATTCGTATTTCAAAGGAAGAAAGTAAGTAACTAAGGGCGAGCTGGGTTCAGGTAAACGATAAACCGTCTCGAAGAAAGTGAGTAACTTTTTGAGGCCGAAGGCGGAGTTGCTTTCAGGAAGACGATAAACCTTTTCGAAGACAGTAAGTAACTATGGGCGAGGCCGAAGGCCGAGCTGCGTTCAGAAAGAGGATAAACCATCTTTAAGAAAGTAAATAACAAAGGGCCAGGCCGAAGGCCGAGCTGCGATCAGGAAGAGGATAACCTTTTCGAAGAAAGTAAGTAACTATGGGCGAGGCCGAAGGCCGAGCTGCGTTCAGGATGAGGGTAAACTTTTCGAAGAAAGTAAGTAACAGAGGGCGAGGCCGAAGGCCGAGCTGCGTTCAGGAAAACGATAAACCTTCTCGAAGACAGTAAGTAACTATGGGCGAGGCCGAAGGCCGAGCTGCGTTCAGGAAGAGGATAAACCATCCCTAAGAAAGTAAGTAACAAAGGGCGAGGCCGAAGGCCGAGCTGCGTTCAGGAAGAGGATAACCTTTTCGAAGAATGTAAGTAACAGAGGGCGAGTCCGAAGGCCGAGCTGCGTTCAGGAAGACCATAAATCTTCTCGAAGAAAGTAACTTCTTTGTTACTTAGTATCCATAGTACCCATAGTTACTTACTGTCTTCGAGAAGGTTTATCGTTTTCCTGAACGCAGCTCGGCCTTCGGTCTCGCCGATAGTTACTTACTGTCTTCGAAAAGGTTTATCGTCTTCCTGAACGAAACTCCGCCTTCGGCCTCAAAAAGTTACTCACTTTCTTCGAGACGGTTTATCGTTTACCTGAACCCAGCTCGCCCTTAGTTACTTACTTTCTTTCTTTGAAATACGAATTTCACGCGAGCGAAGCCGCGGGCAAAAGCTAGTATCTTATAAGTTTAACGTGTGTGTGTGTGTGTCTGTCTGTGGTATCATAGCTCCGAAACGGATGGACCGATTTGGATGGCTTTTTTAATTAGAAAGCTGGTTTAATCGGGATGGTTCTTAGCTATGTTTGTAATCAAGTAATCAAAAGTAAAGTAAAGTAATCAAAAAATTAATTATCTTAGAAAGTCGACCGAGTTTAATGCGGTGTTTTTTTAAAAAGCTTGAAATAAAAGTTAAATTACAAATTTAAAAAAACCCCGACCCTTAAAAAGTTAAAAATAATTTCCGTTTACTTACTTAAAGGAGTCGGGGAACCGCTAAGTAAATAAAATATAAAACTCAAAAGAGTTGCGCTGGAATTTACTTAGCGGTCCCCCGACTCCTTTAAGTAAGGAAATGTGATTTTTATTATTAATAGCGCGACTTGTGGCATCGTTTCACCTACAAGTAGGTGTCTAACGATTCCCATGGACATTGGACATCTTTACCAATTTCCCACGTAAGTACGCTTAAATATTTCGCAGTGTTCAATATTGCCGTAATTCGATACTTCACCCCGCGGGCTCCGCTCCACCCGCACCGCTGCACCCTTTCCCGACGTGACAGCTTGTTTGCGATGTCGGGCCGCGCAGAGCAAACTGCGGTAACGCTCACGAGTTGTTTGCGAGCATGTCGGCTCGTCAAAACTCGGCCCCGCATGTAGGCCCGACTGTTCGTACGTCACGGACTCGATTTGTTTGCGCTGCCGACGGCAAAAGCCCTCGTAGCCAGCGACACGGTGGGAAAATTTTCAGTTTAGCAATTGCGACTACAGCCCGCGATGGCTTCAAAATTATGCACATTGCCGACGGTTTATCGCACGCCTGTACAGATACTCTACAAAAGTCAAGAGACGAAGACAACAGAATCGGGCTACCTTGGGAAAGTTAAAATTCGCTCCAGATTGGAAACGTTAGTGCGGGAACACGGCTCCGAGCAGTGAGCAGCCTTACCGGCGTGCTTGATGGGAAGACGCGCCATGTCCTGCAGCACCATCTCTACCAGAGAGTTACCGGGCGGGTAGAGTTCGTGCTGCGATATCCGCAGCTGGAACCCCTCCAGATTGGAAACGTTAGTGCGGGAACAAGGCTCCGAGCAGTGAGCAGACTTACCGGCGTGCTTGATGGGAAGACGCGCCATGTCCTGCAGCACCATCTCTACCAGAGAGTTACCGGGCGGGTAGAGTTCGTGCTGCGAGATCCGCAGCTGGAACCACTCCAGATTGGAAACGTTAGTGCGGGAACAAGGCTCCGAGCAGTGAGCAGACTTACCGGCGTGCTTGATGGGAAGACGCGCCATGTCCTGCAGCACCATCTCTACCAGAGAGTTACCGGGCGGGTAGAGTTCGTGCTGCGAGATCCGCAGCTGGAACCACTACAGATTGGAAACGTTAGTGCGGGAACAAGGCTCCGAGCAGTGAGCAGACTTACCGGCGTGCTTGATGGGAAGACGCGCCATGTCCTGCAGCACCATCTCTACCAGAGAGTTACCGGGCGGGTAGAGTTCGTGCTGCGAGATTTGCAGCTGGAACCGCTCTAGATTGGAAACGTTATTGCTGGAACAAGGCTCCGATCAGTGAGCAGACGTACCGGCGTGCATGACGGGAAGACGCGCTGTATTCTGCAGTACCATCTCCACCAGAGAGTCGCCGAGCGGGTAGAGTTAGTGCTGCAAAATTCGCAGCTGGAACCGCTCCAGATTAGAAGCGTTAGTGCTGGAACAAGGTTCCGAGCAATGAGCAGACTTACCGTCGTGCTTGATGGGAAGACGCACCATGTCCTGCAGCACCATCTCCACCAGAGAGTTACCGGGCGGGTAGAGTTAGTACTGCGAGATTGGCAGCTGGAACCGCTCCAGATTGGAAGCGTTAGTGCTGGAATAAGCCTACGATAAGTGAGCAGACTTACCGGTGTGCATGATGGGAGGACGCGCCATGTCCTACAGCACCATCTCCACCAGAAAGTCGCCGGGCGGGTAGAGTTAGTGCTGCGAGATTCGCAGCTGGAACCGCTCTAGATTGGAAGCGTTAGTGCTGGAACAATCCTACAAGAAGTGAGCAGACTTACCGGTGTGCATGATGGGAAGACGCGCCATGTCCTACAGCACCATCTCCACCAGAGAGTCGCCGTCTGGGTAGAGTTAGTGCTGCGAGATTCGCAGCTGGAACCGCTCCAGATTGGAAGCGTTAGTGCTGGAACAAGGTTCCGAGCAGTGAGCAGACTTACCGGCGTGCTTGATGGGAAGACGCACCATGTCCTGCAGCACCATCTCCACCAGAGAGTTACCGGGCGGGTAGAGTTAGTGCTGCGAGATTCGCAGCTGGAACCGCTCCAGATTAGAAGCGTTAGTGCTGGAACAAGCTTTCGAGAAGTGAGCAGACTTACCGGCGTGCTGGATGGGAAGACGCGCCATGTCCTGCAGCACCATCTCCACCAGAGAGTCGCCGGCCGGGTAGAGTTCGTGCTGCGAGATCCGCAGCTGGAACCGCTCAAGGTTGGAAGCGTTAGTGCTGGAACAAGCTTACGAGAAGTGAGCAGACTTACCGGCGTGATTGATGGGAAGACGCGCCATGTCCTGCAGCACCATCTCCACCAGAGAGTCGCCGGCCGGGTAGAGTTCGTGCTGCGAGATCCGCAGCTGGAACCGCTCCAGGTTGGAAGCGTTAGTCCTGGAACAAACGACTCACTGTTAATAATACTAAAGATAACGTACTTTACAAATAAATATATTATGTTAACTTTTCTGAAGGCGGTATTATTGCTTTAATTAGTTCCACAGCACCTTGTATTTTTTTTATTAAAAGCGCGACATGTTACGCATAACCACCCGATGACTAGCGACGCATTGCTAACGTACATTTTTAAGATTACAGATTTCCACCGGACGACGTTTATCTTCGCCAGAGTTGTATGACACTGAAATAGCACCTTTGTCAGCCTCGATAGCTCGGTGGTGCAGACAGTTGGCTGTCGCTATTAATTGTTAAGCAAAGTTGGGCGCGGTCAGTTCTTCGATGGGTGACCGCTCGACCGTTGGAGGCTGACCGTGGTTCGGATTCCACGTAAAACTGTAGGTCCCTTCCCTTGTTACCTTACTAGGTGGTAGGGTTCAACCCGCCCGGGCCGATACCACCGCACTGAATGAAACGTCGTCGGTCGAAACGGATATGTAAATAGTTTGTGTTTTCCATCCAGTTCAGTGTAGCCGACACGACCGAAGGGAAGCACTGACATAGCACCTATCTCACCCGGTGTGATGGGCTGACATCACGGATGGTTTAGGAGACAACCGTGTCAGCTTCCATAAAAAAAAACACCTAGTTCATCAACGTGTGAAGGGCAGAAACAAACAAAAATTCAAAAACAAAACTAAATGTGTAGAAGAAGGTACTACTGACTAACTAGGTATTCATTTTTAACATCTCTTTAGTATTCGGAAGGCTCCCCCGGCACGCGGCGGGGGCGGGGTGGGTTGGGCCGGGGCGGCTGGAGGCATGTGGGAAGGTGCAAAAATATGCCGCCTTCGATCTGGCCGAGATTGTGCAGCCCCCCGCTGCCGAATACCAAGCAGATTAGGACATGTGAGGTATTTACTGCAGTTTAGCTTGGAAGGTGAAAAGGGGATACTGAGTTTGGAAATGCTTTTGAGTTTTTATCTGGTTAGGTAGGTAGGTACTTAGTACTATTTAGTATTAAGTTTTAATTTGCTATGATTAAAAAGCAAGGTAAGCGTTGGTAGTTCAGCGGTACGATCGGTCCTCCGCCGTTCGTGATCTTAAGTACACCTGGGCGCGCGGTTAGAACTTGAACAGGTGGACGGTTACCGCGCGATCCGGATTCCATGTAAAACAGGCTCACCGTGGTCTCTTCCCTTCTTACCTTACTAGGCAGTAGGGTTTAACACGCCCGAGTTGATACCACCGCACTGAATGAAAGGTCGCTCGAAACGGCTATGTAAATAGTTCGTGCTTTCCGTCCAGTTCAGTGTAGTCGACGCGACAAAGGGTAACACTGACATGGCACCTAATTCACCTATATGCCATGTGCTGACATCACGGATGTTGCAGGTAATGAAGCAAGCCGTGTCAGTTTCCATAAAAAAAAAATAAAAAAAAATTATAATTTAATGAAACCGATTTTATTTAAAAAATCTTAAATACATAAAATGTTTTTTGTTAATTACCTACATGCCTACATTAAGTAATTACATAAGGGGATTTTTGGTTAGGTTTTTAACAGGGAGTTCAAGACCTTAATAGCGCTTCTCGTTTTGTTTACAGAACCCTAAAAGCAAATTGTTTAAACATTATAAAAAAAATTAACTTTACTCACGGTGGTCTCCGAGATATGTTTAAAAAAAATTATAGTTGTTTTAACCACGGTTCTTTTAAACCCCATATAAATTGTTAAAAAAGATAAAGTAGAGCTAAACATATTCATTCTAAGAATACTCTACAATATCTTGTACCAAAATATTTTTAAGAAAATCACTACTTTCCCAAAGCCGGCGAAATGAACGAAATAGAGAAGGGTATTTGATATTCATAGACAACGGTTACAGCGCAGTCAGTCTCACAATATCTTCTGTGAATTTTCTGCTACGACATATATTATGATTATGATGACACTAGGCGTCTAGTCTAAGGTTGAACAATACCATAGCTTACCAAATATTACCAAACAAGCTCATTTAGTATTCTTTATATAGAATATTTGATCAAAATGTATCAATCAATATGTATCAATAATATTTTGATAAAAAATTTGACAAAAAAATATATTGCAAGAAAAACTTCATACGCAAGCTTTGTCAATTTGAATTGTGTAAAAGTTATACTTCTTTAGCCTCGTTATGAAAATACTCGTATATTATAAAGTAAAATGGGGAATAAAGTAAAAAAAATGCTTTCATTTTTTTTCATCACGCCAAAGAAGTATAACTACATGAACCCTTTTTAGGGTCCCATACCTCAAAAGAGGAAAAAATTGAACCCTTATAGGATCACTTTCGTGTCTGTCTGTCTGTCTGTCCGTCTGTCACAGCTCATTTTCTCCGAATCTACTGGACGAAAAAGTAAATTTTAGGGAACAAATTAGAACGTTAATTTTTTTTAAAGTGCATGTGACGTATAAATGGAAAGGGCACGTTATAAGACATACAAATACATATTTTTTATAACTTCAAAATGTCTAGTTTAAAGATGTGTAGGTATTGCAAATTTTACCGTAAATTACCATCTATGTTTAAATGTTTATCCTCCTTAGCCGCCTTGAGAGGGCGTGCAAGCGGGCGGGGCGCGTCGTCTGCCCAAATAGAGACGTTCCCGTGGATTCTATTTAGTTTTATTGTGCGAAGGAAATCTGGGACAGACCTGTCTTATCGCCGCCGCCGCCGCCACGCCGGGCTCACTTCTATTTCGTGTTAACAGGATTTTAAATAAACTACAATAGGGACATGAGCTGAGATGAGAGAAAGAATTTGTGAACAATTTGCTTCTTATAAGTAAGAAAATAAACAAATCCTCACCTCATGTAATTTCGTGTTGGCATTCTCAATTCTATAATATATTACAATCTAGTTCTAGACGAATTCGAAAGAAGATTTTTGCGAAAAAGAATGCCACTGACGCCTTTACTAATTAAATGTATGGTTCGCCGACATGAACGAAAAGGGGGGTAAGTTCAAGTGGCAGTGGCCTGAGCAAGTCAGGCGACGAGATGATGATCGTTCCAGCAAGTGTCCTACACTGGCGGCCGCGGCCATGTAACGGAAAACGGACGACGGATACGGAACCCTAAAAATCGGACTATAGGTAAGTAGGTACTGCATAAGTGTTCATATATTACGGAAAGGTGGACCGGAAGTCGGATTATCATAAAACATTGAACCAGTCAGCGCAGATACGAGTGCGGTGTTACCGATCCGGCCCGCCTGGACATGTCGTAAAGATAATGCCGCCCGCCCAGTCGGAGGGCGCGGCCGCACTAGGCCGGCGGTTGTAGAGCTCACTATGTAGGCAAAATACTTTCAGCCATTGCTCGTTTCCGCGATCACATGTATGATTACGGAAGATACGTATTTTTACCCGACTGCGCGAAGCGAAAAGGAGGGTAATGTTTTTCGAGTGTATGTATGTATGTATATTCATGTCTATTTCTATAGCACGCGCTGTGGCTTGATGGATTTTAAGATATGAGGTGTCGTTAGATTCGTCTTAATTGTGGAAGTGCCAGAGGGTATAAAAAAATGTGAAAATACGAAATGGCAGCCGTCAGGAGCCATCTTGTCAAACTTTGAAAATAGTTTTTCTTCAAACTCCATCGAGTGGGGTATTATTGTCAAGAGCTCGAAGAGGCGATAAAAAAATTAAAGAAACAATAAGGAAAGATCAGTAGAAAATACTGTAGTCGGGCGTGTAGTTGGATGCGAATAGACAAGTAGTCCGACTACAGCATTTTCTACTGATCTTTCCTTGTTTCCTTAATTTTTTTAGCAGTCAAGTTTTATACATTTTTTATTGTAGTGAAAACTTCTTTAGCGGCTCTTGGTACTTTTTTTAGATGGGTAAAAAATGTTAAACTCGCGTCAGATCTCGCGTCAGATCCGTAGCATGATCGAAAAAGCGTAAAATTCGAAACTTCTTTATCGGCGCTTGGCACTTTTTTTAGATGGGTAAAAAATTTTAAACTCGCGTCAGATCCGTAGCCTGATCGAAAAAGCGTAAGATTCGTTGAAATTATGGATGAAAGTTAATTTTTCTGAGAAATAAACTTTTTGATGTAAAATAATTATAATAGTTCTGTAGTGTTAAATTTTTTATGTAATATAAATTATCATGTTTGTAGACGATAGCGCAATAAATGAATATTGTATTTTACCACATAAATGATAGTACTTTTATACTGATAAATAAAGCAATTCGTGCGAAATTATTCCCTAACCATTCCAAAATATTCAAAAATGCACAACGTTGATGTTTAAGTTTTCACTTCTGCCGGCACTCCCGGAGTGAAACCTTAGGCTTTTTTTTATTTTTGAACGTTTCCATTTATAGTTCAATTTCTAACTTCAAAGTAGGTAGGCATGGTCGTTATGTCGACAACAGCATACCTACGTAGATAGAATATTCTTCCTACCTACTAATATGTAATTTCCAGGATAAAATTTCTCAAGCTGTAAAATTTCTAGTTTAGACCCGGATTCATATCCGCATTCGAACTTCGAAAAGTTCGAATGCGTTTACATAAATAATTAAGGTTACTTAATTAATATTAATTGAGTTTGAGTTTACATAAAATTTTAGTAAACCTCTCTTTAATCCCTGACGCAAAAAAAGGGGTTTTATAAGTTTGACGCCAATGTCTGTATGTCTGTGGCATCGTAGCTCACACACGAATGGAGTGATTTTGATGCGGTTGTTCTTTATAAGAAAGCTGGTTTATCCGCTATGGTACTCAGATAGATAGATAGACAGAAAATGCTTTATTGCTCCAGTAATAAGTACATTAGAAAATTTACATAAGGTGCAAAGGCGGACTTATCCCTTACAGTACTTAGCTATGTTTGTAATGAAGTAATAAAATAATAGGCTTCCGTAGGGGATACGGAAACCTAAAAATCATGTCACCGATACCGAAGCAAAATGCGTTAGTGAATGCCGCCACCGGACTGGATTGCATATCTTATTTATCCGCACGAAACTAGCGAGATTGGCCGCAAGGCATCAAAGCGTCTTATTTACGCGGCGAGGCGAATTCGGGCCAGTCTTGCCGCTGAGGTCGGCCGGCGCAACCGCTCAGAATTCGCCCGTTTCATTTCACTTTTCCAATTGTCGCTGAATATTTCAGGGCGCGGCGAGAGTCAACAGTGGGCGGGTGACGAGGGAGAGTCGGCTTTTAGTCGAAGTCATTCCCCGGCGCCCCCCCCCCCCCCCCCCCCCCAGCCTCCGCGCGCAAGCGCAGCCTGCATAACAAGCTAAGCTTGCCTCTCGACCGTGTAAGAAAGTGCTGTCACTATTTTATTTATAGTGCAATTGAGTAGATTTACCCTACTGCACGAAGCAAAAATGAGGGTTGTTTATTTCGAGTGTATGTTTGTTTGTATGTATGTATTGTACTGATTACCACTTTACCACTGGCCATCAGTACAATCGAATCAAGAAAACTAATTTAATATTTTTGAAAAATCCTTCTAAAACATAAAACGTTTGCTTTTTCCGGTGTTGGTTCGCGAGTCTCGGCCGAGAGACCAGTGTTTGAAATTTTTAGTTATTTTCAATAAAAGCTTGGTCACCTTTCCGAGTTTGATTTGTAGTGTTTAGTGCAACAAGTCGTCAGGCAGATGCCAGAGGAGAAAATAGAATAGATAAGAAAAGTAACTGAAGACGGCGTCTTCAGTGCAGTATGTATGTATGTATGTATGTATGCATGTATGTATATATATATACATGTATGTATGTATGCATGTATGTATGTATGTATGTATGTATATTTCTACGGCTTGCCCTGTAGCCTAAACTGCTTGGTGGATTTTAACATAATATGAGGTGTCCTTGGATTCGTCTGTGTCGCGCGAGCGTCATAGTGTACCAACACGGTTGGTTCTCTGTCAACCAGCGCTCATGAAGATGGGCCATACGTTTGGCCCGAAACGTCGAGCCACATGGCTCGGAGAGGACCGTGAGTAAAGCCGATACATTTTCTAATAATGTTTAATAACTACGGTCATATAAAAACACATTTAGTCTAATTATTTGCCAATGAAATCTTGCAATAAAAAAATCCCCCTTGCTGGAATCCAACACCAAATTATTAGTCTATGGAAACTCGCCGGAAGTCGATCTACATTAGTTCTCCATTTTATGTTTGCTGTCGACTCCCGCCCCTGTTCGTCTTCACGTGTCGCTTTGTAATGGTGAAAATAAATTGTGCTCAGATAAATTACGTCTTGCTTTTCTTGGTGCATCGCCTCTCATCTTCCACGCTTAGTCTACAAATACTCTGCGCTCCATCAACCCTCCTTTTTGCTTTGCACTGTCCGGTAAAAACTCATATGTTCGCGATGACATTGGTAACAAATTAATAAAAATAAAATCTTCAAACAAAAGACATCAATGCGATAGTTGATAGAAGATTGGCTTTCCGAAATTCCGCGAAATTAATATACGGGTGTCCCAAAACTCAACGTCAAGCGGGAACCAGGGAGTAGGCAAGTTTATGAGTACCCAGGGAAAAATAAGAAAAAAAATCGGAGTCATTTGTTTTTTATGATATGAGCATTTTTTGAGAAACGTTGAAAATTTACATTTTTAGGTACTACGACTACAAATTTGCAAATATAATTGTTAAAAATATTTATTGGTAGCCTAAATAACTCTGCTATTGATCAGTATCCCAAACAAAACCAGAATGCCTGTAGTTTTACCAAAAAAAATGTTCAGTTAAATTTTTTTCTAAAAAAATTAATGACTCCGATTTTTTTTTTGAAGTGAATACTTCTTTAGCGGCGCTTGGCACTTTTTTAGGTGGGTAAAAAATGTTAGATTGGCGTCAGATCTCGAAAAGCGTCAGATTTATTTTTATTATTTAAAATGTAACCTTAAGACATTGCATTAAGGGTTAAGTTACAAAATACTATTAAACACTGCCCTCTATCGAGCGAGTATATCAACTAGATGGCGGTACGTACGGTTATAAATAGCAAACAGGAACTCAAATAATTTTAATTATATCAACTAGATGGCGGTTCCGGAAAAGATCGGATGGGGCAGATCCGTAGCCTCATCGAAAAAGCGTCAGATTTATTTAATAGCGAATCAAGGGAATCCGATATTCGTTTGGTCTTTTATGTGATTTCGTAGCTCAATGGTAAGAGTGTAGGATTTGTATTTTTTGAAAATGGGTTCGAATCCCTCAATTTTTTTTTTGTTTTTTTCTTTTGTTTTCTTTTTTACGCAATGTTACGGTGTTTAAATTTTTTTGGGGCGATTAGTTTTTTTTATAACCACCTAAGAATTATTTAAGGAAATACAAAAAGTTTTCACTTCTGCCGGCACTCCCGGGTTGCAACTGGGGCTTTTATATTTTTCCCTGGGTAGTCATAAACTGGCCTACTCCCTGGTTCCCGCTTGACGTTGAGTTTTGGGACACGGTGTATATAAATATATTTTTATATATACCAAAAAATATAAAAAACCTACACCGATCCCTCCCCCGCCCCCGCGCCACCCCGCCCGCCCCCGACGGCGCTATCGGCTCTCCAGACAATTGGAAGGTTTAATCTCGGCGGCACATAACTCAGCTGCGACAATCATAACTTACCGCGAGTGTGCGCGTAATTCTAACCGGCAGATATCTGCGCGATCCAACATTTCCATATGCATTAAGGTATTCGGCTCGCGCACTCTATATCTCCGCGTTACATCTTCAATATCCATAAATCTGGCCCGGACCGGATGCGGAAAAAAACCTACTGTTTCAATTTCTACTCCCGATTTATTGAATCCCTTATCGTGAATTATAGCGACCGAAGCAAATAATAATTTAATGAAACATGTCCTTGCACTACATACGATATGAGTAGTGAGGCATTATTATCTTGTCAGACATTGCTAGTTAGAGTTATAGCTGTAGCATTATAGTATGGGTGTATATGTAGAATAAAAATCGGTCAAGCGTGAGTTTTATTCACGCACAGAGGGTTCCGTAGATCCGCTAGACCATACCTTACCTGTCAAAAAACTATATCCGTCTCCGTCTATCTTGTGTATCTGCAATACCAAACTGCCTGCCGCGCCATCTATCATTGAGTAACGTATACATAATTTATTTTTACCAAATTTCTTGTATGGGGAGCTCCCTTATTTTTTACTTTTTTATTTTGTTTTTATTATTTGTCGGCATATCATCTATAATAAGCATACATCGGAATCCGCGGGGCACGAATGATTCAAGGTTGTTTAGTGATGGGACAATGTATCCACAAATATCGAAAATCGATCGTTATTTTAGAATAATATGAAATAATGTCGATTATTAAAACTAAGAGTATTTCTATAGAAAATAAGATATAATAAACAAATGTTGTATTTACTTTGTAGGTACAATACAAATCTGTTCAAACCACAATATTAGTTTTATTAGTATGGAATAGAAAGAATTTGATTTTTTTTACCAACTTACACGTGTTACATCATAATGATATTGCAGACTTTTTTGTTACTGTTATGAAACTGAATAGATTAGGCTATAAAAATCAACCACCTATTTTTTTATTTAAACACATAAAAAAATATTTTACATAAAAAAAGGCCAAGGTCCAAAAAAATAGGTCTTACAAAATTAGTTCATAGTAGCTAAGGGGGGGTTCTGTATCGGAAATAGATCACTTTTGAAGAACAAAGAATTTTTTTTTTCACAAAAAAATTTTTTTTTATGTTAAATGTAAAAAAAATTTTTTGTCAATCGTTTCGGTTTTGTGCTAGGAACAAAAAAGTCTTCCAACACGTATATCTCTTTCTTTCAGAAATTGTGAAAAACCACAATTTTAGTTTTATTAGTATGGAATAGAAAGAATTTAATTTTTTTTACCAACTTACACGTGTTACATCATAATGGTCATGAAGACTTTTTTGTTACTGTTATGAAACTGAATCGATTAGGTTATAAAAATCAACCACCTATTTTTTTATTTAAATACCTACATAAAAAAATTTTTTACTTAAAAAAAGCCCAAAGTCCAAAAATTTTTTTTTAGGTTTTACTCCCTATATGATACAGAACCCCCCCTTAGCGTACTATGAACTAATTTTGAAAGACCTTATATAAATATGTATTATATTTACTTAATCGTTAACATAAAGTATACATGTTTATATAAGTACTGTAGGTATATAAGTATTCAGGTCTGAAATATGACATGAATAAAATACAATAAATAAATAAATATGAGTATCGATAACAGTGTCGATTGTTTATTGATCGCCGTAGTCAATCCCTAACAAGGTCGTATTCGTGCCCCGCGGATTCCGATGTCTGATAATAAGACATATTCTGTGAAAATTCCAACCGGCTATCTATTACGGTTCAAAAGATACAGCCCTCGAACGGACAGAACAGACAGACAGAAAGACAGACGTTGTAGGCTTAGTAATAGACGTCCGTATGGATACGGAACCCTAAAAACGAGATGGTCAAAATGAGTGAATGACCTAAGATAAGTGAGTCAAAATCTTTGCAGGGTGCGGGGGAAGGTGATGCATACGTCGCAGCGCACCTGCGAACTGCACTGCAACCCAGAACTGACGTCTACAAGCGAACAGCCGTCGGACAACGTACAAACACGCCGTATGCTCATCTCCGTAGTTGCCCTAATCACCAATGCTATCACTCAGTCTGTCTTATTTTTTATGTCTAATAGTATTTGCACGCGGATTCACATTTCGAATTCGAATTTCAAAAGAAGAAAGCAAGTTACTAAGGGCGAGGCCGAAGGCCGAGCTGCCTTCACATAATCGATATGCTTTCTCAACGAAATGTATAATTCGCTGATAAAACAAAAGTAATTGATATTGAATGCCGGGGCGCAAAGCTCAAGTGGTAGTGGGCTGGGCACCTCAGCCAACGACAGTTGCAGCAACAGTGCCCTGCATTTGGCGGCAGTTGACAGATCGGACCTATCACACTCGGCCAGGATCCAAAAAACCCAACTTGAACACTGACTACAAGTAAAAGGTGAATAATTATATAAAAACGCTCTCGTCTCACAAACAAACACAAGCAAGTATAAAGTGAAGGCAAACCGCAGATCGAGCCCGCGTAAATTAAACTTCGATCGGTAAAAAAAACGCCAAAGCGACTGAGTGAAAAATCTGTGCAAACATTCCGAGGACATAAAGTGGTGTAATTACTGCTAGAAAGTTTGGGTGGGAGTCGTCGCGCGGGCGTCGCAGATAGCGTGGCGCGGGACATTACGCCGACAAATTCTACCCGCCCTGCAGGCAATTATACTGGGCGGGCGGCGCAGAGCGGCGGAGGAGCCTGCGGACCGATGCAACTCATTATGTATTCGCTAATGGATGCTTCACCTTCTTGACCTATTCGTTTAATTTATTAAGTCCGACTTGGTTTCCTACAAAGTTCAATATAGCCCTTACTCTACAAATTTAGGACGCATATTTACGAATGTTACAACTCAGATAATATATAGATGAAAGATTTATATCGATAGAATTGGCAGCATATTATCTCAATGGTTGTTGTTGTTGTTTTGGTTTGGGAATGCCTCTAGGCCTGCAAACTAATCCCGCTTGTTTGGGGACCTTCGTGCAAAACCCCGCAGTCTCCAGCTACCCCAGCCAGCCTATGTCTTCCATGAAAGCCACAAGTCGACCGGGGTGTCTGCAGGCTGCTTATCCCTTAGTCGCCTTTTACGACATGCACGGGGAGAGATGCAGTGGGACTATTCTTATTAAGTACCGACCCCACACAGTACTTATCTCAATGGTATACCTATGTATATACTGCATACTTGACTGCATAATTAGTTAACTCTTGCCTAGGTACGATTAGTACCTCAATTTTATTAACCCATTGACAACTTGATACTTCTCTTATTCTAATTTCTACTTATTCATATTCTTATATTTTTATTTTTTATTTTTGACAATTATACCACATTGTAGTATGTTTAATATACTAACATAATTATGTTCATACAAATTACGTAAGTATCAAAGTTTGACAAAGGCTCTTTACATAACCTGATACACTTAATTAATAAGTCTTTTATAGTCAGAACCGTCAGCAAATTTGTTAATCTTGCTCTCAATCTGTGTTTTACCGAATGGACTGTAAGCGATGTTATTATGTGGCTAGTCACTAAAGTACTTGTAATGATATGTATAAAAAATACCCTGCGAAGTTTCTTGTCGGTTCTTCTTCGTGGGTGTAATCGAACCGGATAGAACAAATTGTGACAAGTTCGAGCGCTGCTGCTATATATGAATGATCAATAAACTATACAAAAACAATACAATACAATATTGCATAGGCTAACAAACAATGTCATAAAAGGGTCGCATGCGGCTACTTCGCATCAGACGCAGCGCCAAGCGCCTGTTGAGAGTTCGTTTCCAACCAACATGTCATGCCCGCCGCCGATGCGCGAGTGCAGTGCGTGTGTGTGATATGATAACTACTGTACATGAAGTCACACACACCGTCATGTCTAATCGGTGACAAACTCTTGAGCGCTTTACCATATCTATCGATTTAAATGTTTGATATGAATAATGATAAGTTAGATGTATTTTGAACTAGCTAGCTTAAAATAAGAAGCCCGCAGCATCGCTTCGCGTGACTTTTTGCTCACAGCTCAGGCCGCCGATGGCGTAGCGTTATGAATGATTTATAGCCAAAAAGCATCTTGACTAGTGACAGAATGTAACAGTGAAAACAGTAGAGTATATCATATAATAGTATGTAAATCGATAAAGTGGTTCTTGAGGTATAAACATATTCTTATATCGACGTACGTCACACGGCCACCGCGCCCCGGTCGCCCGTTGAAACTTCGCTTTATTTATTAGGATGAAAGAGTTCCAAAATGATATAGTTTAAAAATTGTACCTAGTTATAATTAATTGCATTCAGATAAACGTTTACATCTTGAAAATTTTACCTAAATAAAAACAACGTTTTAATAAAGTTCTCTAAACGGAATTAAATAAAATTTCCAAAACACTCGTTTTACAACAACATAAAAGAGTTGTTCCATTTTCATTTTATATACTTCTCGAAATAAATTCGTCCCGAACAATACGAGTATGACCGCGGAGGTCGAGTCGGTGAGTAACCGATAATTAATTTCGCCTCACAATAAAATAAAGCCCCCGCCCTGGAGAGAGCTCTTGATTTCCCCAAACACAGATGTAAATTAACAGTAAAATTACAACAAAACAGCAATCATCTCCAGAGAGAGAGTGAGAGAGGCTGCTTTTGTTTGTATACCGAGTGCGAGTGGGCTTCGACGGCGCTCCTACTGGGCTCAGACTGAGGTGGGCTCTCCTCCGTGGAAATATACACTCAAAAGCGGCATTGCTGCACATTTTCTTTAACTCGCTATAACAATACTAGTAGTTTTAATAACTTTTTTTTTCGTAAGTTAGAATACCTAATAATACATTGGATGTGTTATCCTCCGGTTTTTATAATTTTTTAATGTTTTTGAAATTGAAATAGCTTAAGGTTAAGTAGTCAGTATTACTTTTAAATGATCATCATGTAAAAATCGTTCTGTTGTTGTTTTAAGTTATTCCTATATTTTTAGAAATCATTTCTGTATGTATGTATGTATGTAATATGTATGTATGTATGTATGTATGTTCCTCCATACCTCTTAAACCGATCATCCGAATTTTATGTATGTATATATTCTTCATTGAACACCAATTTATAAAATTAGGTACAACAGGCGAGCTTAATGCCGCGAGGCATTCTATTCTAACTAACCTTTGGGATGTGGGAGAATTACACGCAGGCGAACAAGAATAGATTTATTATTGTATATTCATGTTTAAATAAAGTATTTTCATTTTTTGTGGCAATGTGTTAGACTGTTTCAATGAAACTTTGTACAAGCAAAGGTCATTGGGCACTTAAGTATGAAAAATTTACCCACGACCTACAGAAATTAATTGATGTGGGATGTTTCGACATATATCTCTGGTTTACGAATATATGGGTGGCATTACCATAAATAATGGAAATTAGACAGAAAATGATATTAATTGATATCAACAGGTGCAATCGTACTACCTATCTCACTTAGTACGAAAAATATACCCAGAATGTACAGAAATAAAATAGTGTAGAGAATTTCGATAAATTGTTCATGATGGAAAAAATAAAATTCTGTATGTGTAAAAAAAAAAATTTTTTTTTTTTATTTATAAGATTTATTCTATTCCATCAATATCGACTCTAGTACGCTACTACATAATACCTCTTTGTACGCATGGTCTTTTTTAATACAATTCCTTCATTTAAATTGAATGAATTTATGAATTTGTTCTTCGCAATAAATATCTTCAGCTTTTAAATCATTTGTTATATTTTATTCCCATTGTTTTTTTTTAATAATTTTTACTTAAAATGAAAAGTGGGATATACCTTATTAATTTAAAAGTAATTTTGTTTCTGTAGGCAAACCTTCACAAATTGGGTCGGATTGTGCCCAATGACCTTTAACTATTTGGGACACAGGATAGGCCCAGACAGAGGATAGATAAAATTCAGTTCCGGTTACGCTAAGATGTGGCTCTCATACAAACCAAATTGTTCAGCGCGCCGAAATAAAGTACACAGTAGCGGTAGCGGGCTTAAGTACCTAATTTCTTCTTTTTAAATACGAATTTCATGCGAGCGAAGACGCGGGCAAAAGCTATACTTAAATAAACTTAAATAACCTATAACTTATAAAGTAGAGATTAACAGAGAGAGCGATAGAAATACAAATATCGTAGTTTCGTCTTTGTTAACTTGCTTCAGCTTCTCGGCAATGCCTCTTCCAAATATTTATTTCGATCCACTCCTCGATAAAATAATTGTTCGGTGCAAATAGAATCGGGGCTGATTGTTCCTACAACAATCGGCGACCCCTCCGGCGCGGGGCGGCGGCGGCGGCGCTGCCCTCGCGGTCGCAGCGGTGCTTGAAGGTCTGCTCGTTTGACCTAATGTTGTGTGTACTATGTGTGTATCGCATGAGTTGCCGACAAACAGGGTTAAAAACAAACAAATGTGTGAGGAAATAAAAATGTATAGATTTTTGACGTGGTATCACATCTTACTCATATGGTACAAGGTGGGATGCATTTAGGCTAAAATATGACGTCACCGACACGAAACATGTACCGGGAAAATGGTCACTGATCAGTTACGCACATACAAAAAACATATCTCAGCAAAATTAGGAAGGTGGTGCAAATGCAACAATAATAAAATAAACAATAATTATTATTATTTGCAAGCACAGCGAGACATCAAAGTTAGACGATTTTTTTTTCAATTCGTTTCAAGAGTAACCATGACCACAGATTACTAAATAGTTACTTCGTAACAGATGAATCTCTCCATAGAAAAAGTTACGTACCTTCGGCTTTAATAGCCTAAACTTTTACGACGCCAGTCGCTGCGTGCGAAAATGTACCTAAACGAAAGAGCGTAAAGTGATTATTGCTTTGCAGCTGCGCGCGGACGCGGGGCCTTGAAGCAAATTCGGTGACGTTAGGGCTGCTACTTTCGATAAAAATATCAATGCATTACACAATCTTTAATATTATTATATTGTAAAGAGGAAATATGTGTGAATGTTTGTTCGCGAGCTGCAGCACAGATTTAAAAATGTTTTTTTACTGTTAGATAGGTACCAATTTTTTTTTGTTTAACATATAGGCTACTACTAGTTTTAGCCCGCGGCTTCGCCCTCGTTAAAATATATTAAAGGAAGAAATTAGTTCAGCCCGAAAATACTTCAGGTAATCCTACCTACCTACTACCCCTGTAATGTTATTATTGTTACCTGTATGCATGCTTATCTAACCGATTTTATTCGGTAAACCAGAAAATGTCAGCTGTATGCACACAAATGAAAATGAAGTAAAGTGACTGTGATAGACAAACAGACAGATATATCGAACATACCGAAACTCAAGCGAAACACAACATAAACCAAAATACCTATCTACCTGCGATTTTTAGTGTTCCGTACCAAAGGGTGCCACGGGACCATATTACTAAGCCCCGCCGTCCGTCCGTCTGTCAGCGGGCTGTATTTCTATTACCGCTATAACAAGAAATAGTAAAAATATAAAAAATAAAGTACCTACATAGTGTTAAATCTTGTAAGGTGGTACGGAACCCTTCGTGTGCGAGTCCGACTCGCACTTGTCCAGTTTTTTAGAATAGGTAATTATTGCTCAACAAAATCAATATACTCACATTTCTTCATCAGCAGGTAAATGGAAAAAAGAGAGATTTTTATCTCTCCTCTTGCTGGATTTACATCCATCTACTGCACATAAATTGCCACTGCCACTATTAACAGAAGCCATGTCAACTTGAATTAAGACATAGGCAAAGAAACTCTTTGGATATAGGTAGGTAAGACCGTACGAAGCAGTAGCGTGAGCGCGCGCTCACGTAGGTTAGCTCCACGCGGCTGTCGGCAGCCCAATGAATTATGGATCGCCGGCGGTCCGGTCGGCGGTAGGTAGTTATCGCGCGCAAGTACATAGAGTGCGTGAGCCCTGCCATGACAACCAGATTTGATATTTTTTGACATTAATTCATCCATCACATTAGTTATTCCACGTTTAAAGAACAACGGCAGGAGTTCGAGCGACCCTATCCCCAGAATTTTTGAAGTGAAAACTTCTTTAGCGGCGCTTGGCACTTTTTTAGGTGGGTAAAAAATGTTAAACTCGCGTCAGATCTCGAAAAGCGTCAGATTTATTTTTATTATTTAAAATGTAACCTTAAGTCATTGCATTAAGGGTTAAGTTACGAGTGGCTCGGGATCAATTCTGTTCGCATCTCAGTGACCGTAAAGCGGAAAGCGAATCAAGGGAATCCGATATTCGTTTGGTCGTTTATGTGATTTCGTGGCTCAATGGTAAGAGTGTAGGATTTGTATTTTTTGACGATGGGTTCGAATCCAACGACATTCTACTTTCTGGACCGACCCTCGTTATACATTTTACCGGTAGAAAGGTGCGATTGGAGTTCTTCTATATATTCCCAATATTTAAAACAGCGTAAGTGCGCGAGCGCCTCATACATCACGTTACGTTTCCGCTCTGTGAACGTCGATAGAGTAAGACGGTTAAATGGAAATTTGATACGTATAAGGGAGACAACGATTGGAGAGGGTGCTGAATGCTCACAAATAGCGCGCCTCAATTCGGTGCGTTGTATGCCACTTCCCGATAATTTTAATTCGTTGTTCGAATCCCTCAATTTTTTTTTTCTTTTTCTTCTTTTTAAAGCAATGTTACGGTGTTTAATTTTTTTTAGGTTGTTTAGTTTTTTTTATAACCACTTAAGAATTATTTTCGGAAATACAAAAAGTTCTCATTTCTGCCGGCACTCCCGGAGTGCAACTGGGGCTTTTTTTTCAATTTTAATGTACACGACGTGCAACATTTTCGCTTATAAGTCGATAACTACTCATACAATTCAAATAGGATGTGATCTGGACATAGAATATTTTACCGCGAAGCGAAGGCAAGAATTTAGTGATTTATAAAACGAAACCAAACATAAGTATTAATTCATATGAATTAAATTACGTTATTCCAATACATTTTAAAATGAGTAATTTGTAAATCTCGCGACCTGATTAGGAAAATTCCAAGATAACCCATGCGCATGAATAAAAGGTCAATATGGTTACGATAGTAATTAAACCATACTATTCCAAGCTGCACTTCAAAAACACACTTAGATAATGAAGCGAAGATAACCCTTCAAGCACACATTTGATATTTTATTAAAGGGACTTATCGTTTCATTTAGCCTACCATTTTGTTCAGTGTCTTTACAAAAATATATTTCGCGGTTTTCGCGTTGAATCTGAAGAGGCAGTTAAAATATAAATTGTAATTATTGTTATAGACGTCGGCACCCCCCCTCCCACCACACCTACCCCTCCCCTCTCTTCCCCCTCTCCCCTCCGACCCTCCCACCGCGGTCGGGACTTGGCAAATTCTTCTCACTTTAATGACTTTCCCTAACGTTTTTCATGTCGACCGTTTTAATTAATTTTTCTTCCGAGACATAACATCTGAGCTAACCGTTATTTAATGCTCGGGCTAGGCGTTCGCACCGAATTGTATTCAGCGGTTTTCTATTACGCATTTCGTAAACCAAAAATTAAATTAAATTAATTGTACTCTGAGAGTCAAATTTTCAGCTAAACATGCTCAGGAGTCTCCAGAAAAAAGGTTGACGCGAGAAGCAGACGGGAAAAAGGTTAACCGTTGTCGGCGACGGGCAGGCCCCAATCAAAAAAATCTAAAAACATGGCGACATCATTTAGCATAAAATCGGGTTGATACGGCCTTTTTATTAGGGCTCATTTGTAATAAAACATAACAAAAAGTAAGGTTTAGGAGTTTTAGGTCGCGATACGGGCCGAGGTCGTCGCCATAAAGTCTCGATTGTCCGTCGCATCAACATGGAGGGGCGGGATCCGTACGATGCTTCGCCCGTGCGCATTTTATTCTAACCTACCCCCGACGCAAAAGCAGTTTTTTTTAAACTTGCGTATCTGTGTGTCTGCTGTGGCATCGTAGCTCCTAAACGGATGGACCTATTTGGATGCGTTTTTTTTATTACAAAGCTGATTTAACCAGGATGATTTTAACCAGCAGGTTAGCAAAAAAAAATACGTCTCACGGATGGACCGAATTGGATGAGGTTTTTTTAAAAGAGCATGAAAAAAAGTTACATAAATTTTTTTAATAAAAAAGGGTCAGGACCTTTGACCCTTGAAAAGTCAAAAATAATATCGGTTCACTTAATTAAAGGAGTTGGGGGACCGCTAAGTAAATAAAATATAAAAACTCAGAGCTACGCGGGTATTTACTTAGCGATCCCCCGATTCTTTAAGTAAGCTAACGAAAAAATATTTTTGACTTTTTAAGGTTCGGGGGTTTTTTAAATTTGTAATTTAACTTTTTTCGACACTGAAGAAAGAAAACGTTTTCGTTCCGAAGATTGATGTCCGCGATTTGCAAAAAATTACAAATCAAAATTGCATCGGGATTATTCCATTAGATCAGTGTTTTCAATCTGTGGGTCGCGACCCCTGGGGGGGTCGCGAAGCCTTACTCGGGGGGTCGCCGGCAAAAGGAAAAAGGCAAGGTTTTACACTACAATAAAACAAAATTTACACAATTTCAGTGAAAAGGATGGGCCTTTTTATTATGTCTGGGATGTTTTTGTTTATTTATTATACTGTCTGGGATGAATATAGGTACCAAAATAGAGTAAATCATAAACATAGTGTTAAATTACTAACTTTTTTCTGTCTATGGCCCAAGGGGGTCGCGAGAATTTTTCAACCTGTAAAGGGGTCGCGTATTCAAAAAGTTTGAAAAACACTGCATTAGATTCAGCAAATCGTCGAAATTGTTTTAGGATATACATATAATATATGTCTCACAATTCAATCCATACAAATGTGACTTACTTGGTACTTTCGAATTTCGAAAGCTTAGTTAATAAAATAAAAGATTGTTGTGATATTAGACGCATCACTCTATATCGGGTCGTGTCGAAGTATCGTGCGTATCCCCCGAGAGGCGGAGGTTTCGAGGGAGCGGGCCGGCATCGAAGATGGTCGTCGATAGCGGCGCTCCCGTCTCCATTTAGATATGACGAGCGGAAGCAGCCCCCCGCTCAAATATTATACCGTCCGAGATTCCGGTCAACCGGCGCTGAGTGTATTCTATATATTCAAAGTTTACCTAATCAAGTGTGCTAGACTGAGCCGTATACTTAGGTATCTTGGTGTTATTCTCCGCCTGATAGGCCGCCTGCCTATCACTTTTAGTGCTTATTAGTTGCTATTTACCTATATTGTTTGGGTTATATATATAAAAAAAAAATAGGTAAAAAAACTTTTAAGTTAAACGGTTTTATTAAAAAAAAACTAGAAACAAAAAATCTGCTGTACAAAAAACTAGAAAATAATAAGGACACAAACCTGGGCCTTCTTAAGATTTTACGTCTGGGTAAGAAATCGTGCAGTGCTGTCTTCTCATGTCGGATGCCAAAGGGCACTTTGTGTCGCTGCGTCAGCGGAATCAGTAATAAATTGAGACTTTAAACAGACTAATATAAAAACGTGGGGCGCATTTGAAGAGTTCCACTGTCCACCTCCTGACTCCATCATCAGACCCTCGTTACCAAGTTGAAATTATCATAATATTGTATTGTCACGAGAACTCAACGTGTGTGCAAAGTTTCATAAAAATCGGTTCAGTAGAAGTAGTTGAAAAAGTTGTCGCAAGATTTGAAACAAAGATAGAAACAAATATACGGAGTCAAGCTAAATAAAACCGTTTAAAAACCGGCCAAGTGCGAGTCGGACTCGCGCCAGGCTCACGCACTCTATGTACTTGCGCGCTCTAAATACCTACCGCCCGACGACGGGCCGTCGGGCGGTCTAATTCAGTGGAAATTCGTCAGCCGCGCGAAGTATACATAGACGCTCGCCCACGCTACTGCGCGCAGCTGCAAAGCAATAACCACTTTACACTCGATCGTTAAGGTACATTTTCGCACGCAGCGATTGGCGACGTGAAACAGTAGGCTATTAAAGCCCAAAGGTAGGAACATTTACTATGGAGTTAATCTGTGCTCGCGCACCGAGGTTTCCGCAAAACAAAAAACACTTTAAAAAAACAAGTTTCTTGTATGAAGACCGCCATAATTTTCAAAATTTTCACCTAAAAGCCGCCACTAATATGCCTTGCTAAAGGGCGAATGGTTAGCCACCTCTCACCTTGGCACGGTCCTTCGACCGAGTCATGTAGCAGGTTGGTCTTCGTGCCTTACTTGCTGCTTGATAGTTATCTTGTCCTAATAGGTACTTTATATGCGGACTTCGTATACACTTGGCCTGTTTTTTTTTTTGTCTGATTGACAAACAGTACTTACGTGCAATCAGACTTAAAACTTTATAAAATCAAAAGAGAAGAATATGAAACAAAGACAAAGCACTAACCTCGGCTTCACCTCCGCCAGCTCGCCGACGGTCGGGTTCTCCTCCCTCAGCACGTTGTCGTCGCGCTCGGGCGGCACCACCACCGGCGACGTCCTCGTCTTGTCCTGCAGTAGCCGCTGCAGCTCGCGCTGCAGGTCCTCGTACGAGTCGTGCGGCTCCGGCGGCGCGGGCGCAGGCGTCACCTCGCCGCCGCCCGCGCCGCCCGCCGCGCCGCCGCTCGCCTCCCCGCCCGCTGATTGCTCGTACTCCTTCGACGTGTTGCCGCTGCCGTAGCTGTTGGAATAACACGTGGATTAGAATAATGATGAATAGTGCAAGTTCTTGTGTGTGTGGTGTGCAACGGGCTCCCAGGGAATATCTGGATGTAACGTGGGGGGGCCGGTACTTAAAGAATAGCCCCACTGCATCTCTCCCGGTGTATGTCGTAAAAGGCAACAAAGTGATATGACTCCATTCTTCCTTCCTTCCTTATCCTTACCTGCCCTTAATAAAACCCAACGTCTGCTTTCTGTCTGAGTCTCTGAGTGTCTGAGTGTCTGAGTGTATGTCTGTCTGTCCGGTTATAACTCGAGAACCACTGAACCGATTTTAATAAAACAAAATTCTACGGATAGCTTGATTCTTCCCATCAACTATAAGCTACTTACTATCACGCTAAACGGCTTATGAGGTTAGCAGTGAAGTGAAATATCAGAGCGGACGGAGCCGCGGGCACAGCTTGTATCATTATATTACTAGGTGGTAGGGTTTAACCCGCCCGGGTTGGTGCCGCCGCACTGAATGGAAGGTCGGTCGAAACGGCTATGTAAATAGTTTGTGTTTTCCGTCCAGTTCAGTGTAGCCGGCACGACCGAAGGGAAGCACTGACGTGGCACCAAATTCACCCGGTGTTATGGGCTGACATCACGGATGTTGTAGGTGATGTAGCCAACCGTGTCAGTTTCCATAAAAAAATATATCTTTCCCCACTCCTACAATCCACGGATATTCAAATCGCGGGTTAATAGCCTTTCCCCAGCGACATTAGTCCACCTCCAAGCCGGACTGGCACCTCCTTGGCGGTGATATTGGCTGCGCCTGAGTCTTCGACCTCGGGCAGAGCCACCCAGTTCGGAAGCAATAAAAAAAACGTTGACTGAACGCAGGAGATGCATCATATCATACCTATTATATATAGAACGTACAAGCAACGGTTCGAAAATTTACGAAATTGGCAACGCGCTGGCGGCTCAAGGCGGAGTTCCAAAAAACCGGCCAAGTGTGAGTCGAACTCGCGCACCGAGGGTTCCTTATCGCCATGTCATGATTAGCGCCACTCAAGCCATCTATGGCGTGTTTATGAAATGCTTCATATTAGTTCAAATTCATTATTAGTTCAAATGCTTCATACTGCTTTTGGTAGATGGCGCGCATACACTTTTTAGTTTCTTCTATGGGAACCCACGTGAAGTTTTTACTTTTTCTTATTTTTATTATTTGTTGTTATATCGGCCATAATAACACATATTATGTGAAGATTTCAACGCGCTACCTATTACGGTTCAAGAGATACACAGCCCTCGGACAGACGGACGAACGGACAGACAGACAGACGGACGGCGTAGGCTTAGTAATAGGGTCCCGTACCGGATACGGAACCCTAAAAACTACAATCTACAATCGGCTCGGGATATTTACATAAGAATTAACGTATATCACAATATTTATTTAACGACGACGACGCTTGGATCATGGTCGGAGGAGGTAGGTAAAAGCATTCGTCCTTGAGGCGGGTTCAAGGATGGCAACCGCTACTGGAAACCAGTCTCTCGTATCTCCGAGCAGAGTCTGGGTATACAGAGGGACAACGCGGCCGCCACAGTCCTGGGAACCATGGAAACGTGAGAAATGGATTTTTTATAAGATTGTTTTTATCTAGTAGTACTGTGTGGGGTTGATATATAAAAAGAATAGTCCCACTGCATATCTCCCCGTGCATGTCGTAAAAGGCGACTAAGGGATAAGGACAAGGTGCCGTGCTAAAGGGCGACAGTTTAGCAACCTCTCACCTTGGCACGGTCCTTCCACTGAGTCATGCAGCAGATGGCTCTTCATGCCTTACTTGTTGCTTGATAGTTATCATGTCCTAATTCATTGCTGAACGTGATCGTCGGTGTTGTGCTGTAATTTACAAGAGGACTAGCAGCACAACACCGATTACTCTGCTTACCCCGATTCTCGGGATACAGCGTGTGGTATGTATTTATGTATGTATCCGTAACCGACGAGCATGTATGAAGAACGTTATGAGAGTGCAAGCGGCGGCAGAGGTGTGTCAGGATCGTGGCACGTGGAGATTCGTTGTCTCTGCCTACCCCCACTGGAAAACAGGCGTGAAGCTATGTATGTATGTATAGATTTAAATTTTTAAGTTTTAGTTAATTTGATATGTAGTTTTATTTTAATTTCATTTCATGATTGTTAATTGTATATTATAAAATAAAAAACATAATTAAGTCTTGCATATAAGTAATTATGTGTATAGTATGTAAGGATGTATATGTATTAAGGGAACATATTTCACTCATTCCTAAAAAAAATTACAAGTTCATTAACCGCAAAAACAAAGATGAATAAAACGTTCATAAGGTATAATAAAAGAATAAAACCCACTGTGACAAATGAGGGTTCACTCACCATATTATATACATATTAACATTTTAATGGCTACACAAGTTTGTAATAATTTACCTGTTCCGCTTATATTAATAACTTTTTCTTCATCGCGAACGTACAATAAAAACAAACTAACAATTCAAGCTTTAATTGCCTCAATGCACGCATTATAAATTCGAAAATATTTTGGAAAATATCTCATCAACCTATTTCATTAAACACGTTCTAAATTATATTTTTACATTTTCAGATGCGTAGTTAAAGTTAATAAACAATACAAAAATAAACATAGTTTCAGACTTACGTGTCTTATTAGTAGTATACGTACTTGCATACATAAATACCACCACGCTGTACCCCGACAAACGGGGTAAGCAGAGTAATCGGTGTTGTACTGCAAGGACTCTCGCAAATTGCAGCAAAACACCGACCATGCGGATCTGGATCCGGATCCGGGTCCGGGCGGGTTAAACGCCATATTCAAAAACAATTAAAAATTACTTCTTGCGGAAGGTCGAAGAAAAAAAGCCTACTAAATTCTTCCACTGCTTCCTGTGAGTCGGCAAAAGATCTGCCACGCAATTTTTTTTCTATTTCTATTTTCTATTATTTGTTGTTATATCCGCCATAATAAATAACACATATTCTGTGAAACTTTCAACCGGCTACCTATTACGGTTCCAAAGATACAGCAGTAGGATAGACGGGCGGACGGACGGACAGACGGCGTAGGCCTTCCGTACGGAATACGGAAACCTAAAAAACAATTTCCTCATTGTCAGTACCGGTCAGTACTTGGATGGGTGACCGATGACCGTTGCAGGCTGACCGAGGTTCGGATTCCTCGTAAAACTGTAGGTCCCTTCCCTCCTAATCTTACTTGGTGGTAGGGTTTAACCCGCCCGGGTTGGTACCACCGCACTGAATGAAACGTCGGTCTAAACGGCTATGTAAATAGTTTGTGTTTTCCGACCAGTTCAGTGTAGCCGGCACGATCAAAGGGGGAAGCACTGACATGGCACCTAGTTCACCCGGTGTTATGGGTTGACATCACGGACGTTGTAGGTGATGTAGCCAACCGTGTCAGTTTCCATAAAAAAAAAAAATTAAAAATGACCGATAAATCGTTGACCGCTTTTGCGGTGCGGGAACAAATATTGGTACAGCTTCCAGACGAAATATGAAGCGTTCACCAATCAACGCGCTATCTAATTATGAAATCAAAAGTGAATGCAATTAGGTAGACAGATTTTTGGAATAGTTTCCATTTTGGCAATTATTTGTGAACTCCTCGAAATTTTTTATAAAAAGTCTAATGGCTTCTGTATGTATGTTTTTTTTTTCAAACTCAAACTCAAGGATTTTATTTGTTTAAAACAGAAAACATTAATTTAAAAAAAAATACATTGCCAAAAAAAATTCAAAGACCGCGAAACATTGGCAAAAAAAATGGTGGCCAGTTTTTTTTACACGGAGTGGACATTTTGCAATATAAATGCTAGAGAATTGTAGGCCAGTTAAATCAGAATGGTACACTACAGTCGCATTGCCAAAAGTTATCAAAGCTGTGCAGGAAAGACGACCAAAGACCGGACTCCGGGGAATGATGCTGCACAACGACAACGCATCTTCACACTATTCAAGAATCTGGTATTGAAACCCTACCTCACCCGCTTTACAGCCCCGACTTAGCTCCTTGTGATTTCTTTTTATTCCCCACCATAAAGGACAAGATACATTTAAAGTTGTTTTCAAGTGCCGAAGAATTGGCGGCTGCCTACGAATAAGCCATTTCTGACCTGTCGGAGGAAGACGAATAAATATTTCCAGGACTGGTTTAGGCGGATGACACAGCACAACACAGACCGCCACGTCTAGCAAAGCATTCGGACAAGACAATCAGGCAGCAAGTAAGGTACGAAGACCCACCTCCTACATGATTCGGTGGAAGGACCGCGCCAAGGTGAGAGGTGGCTATCCTGTCGCACTTTAGCACGGCATCTCGCCCTTATCCCTTAGTCGCCCTTTACGGCGTGCGCGGGGAAAGATACAGTTGGGCTATACTTTTATACACATTGCGAGTGCTATATCCGCGAGGATGGTGCGCTCGGGAGGTGGTGGGTTAGAAGTATACTTTTTAAGTACCGGCCCCACACGATACCGCTTCCTCTTCGATATTTCCCTTCACATAAAATAATGTCATACACCCTGAAAATATCTATAAATGGGTTATATACAGGGTGTCCTAAAACTCAACGTCAAGCGGGAACCAGGGAGTAGGCCAGTTTATGACTAGCCAAAAAAAAATGTGAGTCATTTATCTTTTTAGAAAAAAATTTAACTGAATTTTTTTTGTAAAATTATAGGCATTCTGGTTATATTTCGGATACTGATCAATAGCAGGGTTATTTAGGCTACCAATAAAAAAAAAATTAACAATTATATTTGCAAATTTGTAGGCGTAGTACCTAAAAATGTTGTACAATAAATGTTCAATGTTTTTCAAAAAATGCTCATAAATAACAAATGACTCCGATTTTTTTTTCTTATTTTCCCTGGGTAGTCATAAACTGGCCTACTCCCTGTTTCCCGCTTGACGTTAAGTTTTGGGACACGTTGTATAACAGTATCCGTCCCGAGCGAGATTTGCTCAAAATGGATCTTTGCTTTCACAAAGTTTTGTCTTTTTACCCGACTGCGCGACGCAAAGGAGGGTAATGTGTTTATCAGCCTATGTATGTATGTATGTATGTTTGTTCCTTTGTGGCACACTAGAGACCAAACGCGTGGGCCGATTTTGATGATTCTTACGTCAATCGATTTGTCTTAATCTTGCGAGTGTCACTGAAGACATGACAGTAATCAAAATTCAATATGGCGACAACTAGGTGCCATATTGTGAAAAAGAAAAAAATTAAAGTTGACTATCTATGTTAAGTGGGGTATCGTTGAATAGGTATTTGAAAATTATCTCTAGTTTTCTCTTATCATTTTTCATTTCGAATGACCATTTAGGATCTATAACGATTTAAAGTTTGTTAGCAGCCATTCTCACTCTTATAATAATAGAGCTGTGATAAAGTTCTTATTATACAGGATGCTCGGCATATCGGACGACAATTTTTTTTTGTAGGTAAGTGGGGTCATTTAGGATATAAAAGGGAGACTGAATTAATCTCCTGCTAATGCTGCACCATCGCACGATGGTGAAGTAGTAGCGGAGTGAAATTCTTTCTCCAATTTCCGACTCACACCTCCTCGCGGTGTATCCTGGAAACTTAGGTGCGTAATACCATAGGTATTACAATCCTAAGGCTGACGAGAGCGGAAGACTCGCCAAGACGTTTGGCCAACGTGGCGTTTTATGGCCAAAACCTCCAATGAAAAGTCCTACAGTACCTCGGCCCCTAGTTCCCAGCGGCCCCGCTATTCCGGATCATCGTGGTGGCGGTCCAGGTTCCGGCGGGGCGAGGGGTGCTAAGAATCCCTGGGTTAGATCTGGCTGCCACACCCAACTACACTTGGCTACCCATAACATACGGACTTTGAGAACGCAAGAGAAACTGGTCGAGCTGGAACAGGAGCTGGCTCATATAAAATGGGACATCCTGGGTCTTTGCGAGGTCAGAAGAAAGGGCGAAGAGACTGAAGTGCTACGATCCGGCAACTTATTCTACTTCAGAGGAAATCCCCAAAAATCGGAAGGTGGAGTGGGATTTATGGTGAGGCGCAGCCTCGTGAACAGCATCATCGAAATCGACAGCGTGTCGGACAGAGTGGCCTACATCATCATCAGGCTGAACAAGCGGTATCAGCTGAAGGTGGTGCAGGTATACGCTCCCACAAGTTCACACGCTGACGACGAGGTGGAGCAGTTTTACGAGGATGTATCCAAAGCCTTAGAAACCAACAAATCTCACTTCCAGTACGTGATGGGAGATTTTAATGCCAAACTGGGCAAGCCTCTGAAGGGAGACAGAGCAGTAGGTCCGTACGGTATCGGTGTCAGGAATCGACGCGGCCAGATGTTGGTCAACTATCTCGAAGCCAACCAGCTCCACGCCATGAATACCTTTTTCCTGAAGAAGGAAAAAAGGAAATGGACGTGGGCCAGCCCTGACGGTTGCACGAGGAACGAGATCGACTTCATACTGGCGGACAGTAAATCGTCGTGTATAGACGTTACTGTCCTAAACCGCTTCGATACTGGCAGCGATCACCGACTAGTGCGAGGTACGCTGAAGCTAAACCTCAAGATGGAACGGCGCAAACTCATCCACAAACCGTTGGCCAAGCTAAACATACCGGACGAGACGCTCGAAAATTTCGAAGCCAAACTCGCGGATGCTTTTAGCTTAGCGCCACGAGATGAGGATGCCGACATCGACAAGGTGTATACGAGCTTCGTATCCGCACTAACGGACACTGCAGAGCAGCACTTCAGCAAAAGTCGACAGGCACCCCGTAGCAAGCTATCCGCAGAGACGTTGAGGCTCCTGGAAACACGACGGAATATGAAACCGGAGACCCGGAGTAGTGTCGTGCACAGGAACCTCAACAAGACCATAAGCAAGTCCATTCGCCGTGATATTCGCCGAGAGAACATGAAGATGGTTGAGCGCGTTATAGAGGAAAATCGAGGCAGCAAAGTGTTTGCCCGTGCCTTCTCTACCGGCGCTAACCAAATCTCGAAACTCGAGCGGGCGAATGGGGTTGTCACTGCAAGAAAGCCGGATATTCTTGAGGCGGTAGAGGAATTTTATGGCCAATTGTACTCCGCAGCAATCCCTGCCCCAAGTCCAAGCAAACCAGTCGACTCTGATAGGCGTGCGCCGCTCACTAGACACTACACGGAGGATCTACCCGATATTAGTGTCTATGAGATAAAGGCTGCCTTGAAAGGACTCAAAAAACACAAGGCTCCAGGTGAAGACGGGATAACGACAGAGCTGCTGAACGCTGGCGGACGACCGATCCTGAAGGAACTGCAAAAACTGTTCAATGCAGTTCTTGAAGGCGGTGTAGTTCCGGCCGCATGGCGAAATAGTGTCGTTGTCTTGTTTCACAAGAAGGGGGATAGGGCGAAGTTGAATTAATTTAAAAAATAAAAAAACCCGACTGCGTAAAAAATTAACTTTAAATAAAAACTGAAAAGAAAAAAAACAAGTCCAGTAGTCTAGAACTCTGTTAAGTAATATTGAATAACTACACCATTGAAATAGTTTCATGATCGATACACACATATAATAAAACAAATAATAAACTCTAATGCGGAACATAGCGACTTTAACAGTCGGGACCCATTATTGGGAAAATGTCAATGGGTCCCGACTGTTAAAGTCGCTATGTTCCGCATTAGAGTTTATTATTTGTTTTATTATATGTGTGTATCGATCATGAAACTATTTCAATGGTGTAGTTATTCAATATTACTTAACAGAGTTCTAGACTACTGGACTTGTTTTTTTTCTTTTCAGTTTTTATTTAAAGTTAATTTTTTACGCAGTCGGGTTTTTTTGAATATTTAATTCAACAGGTTAATTGACTTGATTCGTCCATTTGCGTCGGCCTCATTTTTGCTTCTCCTTTTTTCGCCCGTCAATAATTAATGCTTCAAACATTTCAAAACTCAAGCTATTTGGCGGCTGACTTCGATTCCTGTCTTATAAATACATTTAAAAAATTCAAGTATTTATCTATTTTAACTTCTTGTATTTCTTTTTATTCGTCGGCTACGTTTAAAAAATTGGTTTTTATTGTACTGCTCGCTCCCGAACTCAGTGCCTGTGATCTCAGGCAAGGTCAAGCCTCAGGCGCCGCAGCCAATTTCACCCCCGAGGGGTGAGAAAGGTTATTAACTATTTTATGTATATACAAGCTGTGCCCGTGGCTCCGCCCGCTCTCATATTTCCCTTCACTGCTAACCTCATAAGCCATTTAGCGTGATAGTAAGTAGCCTGTAGTTGATGGGAAGAATCAAGCTATCCGTTGAATTTTTTTTTATTAAAATCGGTTCAATGGTTCTCGAGTTATAAGCGGACAGACAGACACTCAGACAGAAAGCAGACGTTGGATTTTATTATAGGTAAGAAGAAGAAGAAGGATAATGCAAAAACATATATTTTTTTATGTAATCCGATATGGGTGGTTGAATCGGAGGGGCCAAAGCATATGCTCCGACCAGCCAATATTACCTACCTCCGAGAAGGTACGTGACATACCGGTCCCTGGATTGCTGGCTATACTGGACTAGAGGAGAACGCAATCGAGGCTGCTATGCGGCCATCTTGCATCCAGTACGGTGGTACCAATTCAGTCGACCTACCACCAAGTAAGGGGCAAGGGAAGGGACCTAACAGTTTTACACCAGTTCCCAACGGTGAAGTAGCAGGTGAAGTGTGTGTATGTACGTGAATTTTTTCGTCAGAAAAAACTCATTGGTACACGCCGCGCCGACCAGACTCGAACTTCGGACCTCTCGCATGAGAACTCCGCCACCCGCCGATAAATGTCAATAATTTCTTTTTATTCCCCACCATAAAGGATAAGATTATTTTTTTTTATTTAAAATATTACAGATACATAACTAGAACTACGATTTTTTTTATGGCAACTGACGACTCAGTTGGCTACATAACCTACAACATATGATGTCAGCCCATAACACCTTGGCGAACTAGGTGGAATGTCAGTCAAAATATTGTGCAAATTTAAATTTCCTTAGATGCCCTTGTCGTTTAATCTAACTAAAGTCAGTCAAAATATTGTGCAAATTTAAATTTCCTTAGATGCCCTTCTCGTTTAATCTAACTAAAGTCAGTCAAAATATTGTGCAAATTTAAATTTCCTTAGATGCCCTTGTCGTTTAATCTAACTAAAGTCAGTCAAAATATTGTGCAAATTTAAATTTCCTTAGATGCCCTTGTCGTTTAATCTAACTAAAGTCAGTCAAAATATTGTGCAAATTTAAATTTCCTTAGATGCCCTTCTCGTTTAATCTAACTAAAGTCAGTCAAAATATTGTGCAAATTTAAATTTCCTTAGATGCCCTTGTCGTTTAATCTAACTAAAGTCAGTCAAAATATTGTGCAAATTTAAATTTCCTTAGATGCCCTTGTCGTTTAATCTAACTAAAGTCAGTCAAAATATTGTGCAAATTTAAATTTCCTTAGATGCCCTTCTCGTTTAATCTAACTAAAGTCAGTCAAAATATTGTGCAAATTTAAATTTCCTTAGATGCCCTTGTCGTTTAATCTAACTAAACCACAAGCGAGCAAAGTTCAGTTTATTTTCTAAATCAGTATTGAGATAAGTCGCATGGCATCTACTTACACTAGTCAAGTTTATCTCAGCCGATACACTTTTGACACCGCACAGTTGTATGCAATTTCATTAATATGTAGCGAACACCCAATGCATTGCTACCAACTGCGTATATTCTATACTTACTTGTTTTAATTAATGTTAATTTTAGTACATAATATTATTGTGTAGCTAAATTGTATCATTCAGCATTTGTAAGATAAACATGCGCCATTACCATTAGAGAAGCATCGAGATGAAGATTTCAATGTATTTCACATACACACCACACGCTGTATCCCGACAATCGGGGTAAGCAGAGTAATCGGTGTTTTGCTGCAAGCACTCTGTATTACAGCACAACACTGACCAACATGTTTAGCAAAGTATTCGCACAAGATAACTATCACGCAGCAAGTAAGGCACGAAGGCCCACCTGCTGCATGACTCGGTGAAAAGACCGCGCCAGGGTGAGAGGTGGCTAGCCTGTCGCCCTTATGCACGGCGTCTTGTCCTTATCCCTTAGTCGTCTTTTACGACATGCACGGGGAGAGATGCAGTGGGGCATTTTTTTTTACCGGCCACACACGGTGCTGCAGTGGGTAAGTACCGGCCCCACACGATACTGCAGTGGGCGTTTTCTTTTTAAGTACCGGCCCCACACAGTACTTCAGTTGACGTTATTCAAACTGCATACAGTTTTGTAAAGCGCTCTTGTGATGGGATAGGTATTTAACAGCTTGTGCACTCATATAATCATCAATACTACTAATAATAAATCTGTAAGGGATGGTCATGGAGCAAGTTACTTTGTTTAATGAGATATACCGTTTGTAGCCTCTATGTATGATACTAAAACTATATTAACGATTTTTAGAAATACCGAATTCGATGAAACTTAGTACAAGGAAATTTGATTATCCGATTATTTATATATATACAAGGTGGGCCAAAAGTAATCACCTGATGTTATTTGGCTGTAATTTTTTTTTTAAAAGGAAAACATTGGTTCTACTTATGGATTATGTTTATTTAATGATTTAGAATATATTTCATTAAATCGAGAAAATGATATCGGTCAAGTGTCTGCTGTCAGAATTAATGACCATACGGGCTCGTTTTATGGCAGTTTTCATCACTTGTGGCAGAACTTCCCGGGATAGGTTCTTTAAGTGGTTCATGAGTCCGAGGATTGTTTACATAAATCCGGGACTTTAAGTAACCCCACAAAAAATTGTCTGGAGCGGTCAAATCGGGTCATCTGGCCGAAGTCGGAAATTTTCGACGAAATTCACGCTGCGTCAATAACACAGACGAATTATTGCGCAAAAAAATGGATTCAATTATTCCGCGTTCTTGAGGAGAATAGCGTTCCATGGCTTATTGACGTGTATTCTGCATCTGTTTACTTCACAAATGTCAAAACAGAATTTACATTTGCCCCCATTTGGAAAAGTTATAGCGTCGTCCAATAGGGTGATTACTTTTGGCCCACCTTGATAAATAAAATTCAGTTCCGGTTACGCTAAGATGTGGCTCTCATACAAACCGAATTGTTCCGCGCCGAAATAAAGGTACGGTAGCGGGCTTACTTACTTTCTTCTTTTTAAGTACGAATTTCACGCGAGCGAAGCCGCGGGCAAAAGCTAGTAATATAATATAATGTAAGTACCGATATCGTATGTCGTATGATATTTTATCATATTTAATATTTGTCCAGCTGCTTAGAGTGGATACAGCTGTCGTCATATAGCAAAACTAATTTATTATAACCGATTACATTATAGTGAACAATAACATTGGGTATTAATGCCAACACTGTTGAATGTACTTGTTTACAAAATGGACAATATTATTTCAATGAACAAAAAAATATAATCGCACAGCCATGATCAAAATTATGAAAATCGATACATTTGTTCAGTTTGCGCGAATTTCTCAAGTTATTTGCGGTACAACCCGGAAGGTGATTCTCCTTTATTTTTAGGTTCCCGTATACCCGTACGGAAACCTGCGCCGTCTGTTCGTTTTTTCCGACTTTTTTGTTTGTTACAAGCGTCAAACTTGATGTGATTATAGTGCAAGCTCTAATTTTACACCAAATAATAAAAACCGGCGAATACGAGTCGGGCTCGCGCTAAGGATACCGAACTGAAAGAAAGAAAAAAAATTTTTTTTTGGTAATTACATATCACAAATAAACACAAATATATTGTGTGGTGGCACGGAACCCTCGGTGCGCGAGTCCGACTCGCACTTGGCCGATTTTTTTTATTAAATAAAAAATTGTCGGTATTTTTGAATTTTGTATATGAAAAATAAAATTCATCTCAGATAGAAATGCTATCTAGATTATTTACTCCAAATGACCATGAAAATGCTCTCGCGAAAGGTCCACGCACAGGACCCACTAATGTTGCTTTTCTAATTAATGTGATCATTCATCAAATAATCCCAAAGGTCTATGTAAACACAATAAACCAGCATTAGCACTCAACATGGACCCTTATCTTAATCCAACTGATAATGCAAGCGAATTTGTGTGCGGTAAAAGGGCATATCATATACATACCTACATACTCTTGGCAGTAACGGTTCACTCAAATTCGTATTACACGGACTCCTTCACCGTACAAACAGCTCGCCTTTGGAATATGAAACTCCAAGTTAAACCTGTCTAGACCTCTCTCTCTCTCACTTAAGCTCTATAAGTTTCTTACCCGGTTCTTCCCTATAAGGTTTCTTACACGGTTCTTCCTTATAGATTGCATTGCTGAACGGGACAAGACAAAAAATAATGTCGTGTGTTCTATAGATGGCGAAATAAATATTTGAATCTGAATCTAAATATTAATCATTACGTAAGTATGTAAGTAGTAGTACCGTCAGGCTTCACGCACTCTATGTACTTGCGCGCGCTAACTACCTACCGCCCGACGGGCCGCCGGCGGTCTTTTTCAGTAAAAATTCGTCTGCCGCGCGAAGTATACATAGACGCTCGCCCACGCAAGTGCGCGCAGCTGCAAAGCAATAACCACTTTACACTCGATCGTTAAGGTACATTTTCGCACGCAGCGATTGGCGTCTTGAAAGAGTAGGCTATTAAAGCCCGAAGGTAGGAACATTTTCTATGGAGTGATTTATCTGTACGAAGTAATCTGTGGTACCGTGTGGGGTGTCGGTACTAAAATAGAATAGGTCCACTGCATCTCCCTCCGTGCATGTCGTAAAAGGCGACTAAGGGATAAGGACGAGATGCAGTGCATAAAGGCGACAGTTTATAGCCACCTCTCGCCTTGGAACGCTCCTTCCACCGAGTCATGCAGCAGGCAGGTCTTTGCGCCTCACTTGCTGCTTGATAGTTTTCCTGTCCTAATACTTTGGTGGTCGGTGTGGTGATGTAATTTACAAGAGTACTTGCAGCACAACACCGACTATTCTGCTTACCCCGATTGTCAGGATACAGCGTATGGTATGTATGTATGTAATGTATGTAAGTAGTAGATATTCTTATGTAGCGAGCCGTAGAAAATAAGATTTAATCACTAATTTAGTTACATGGACCTGCTAATTAATGTAGAGAAGCTAATTACATATCGTGAGTGTCATTAGCGGGTGTGAATGAATGTGATTGTCACATGATTCACACGGCGACAACGCCTGGACAATCCCTTGGTATTGTTTTCACTTTAATTATATCATCATTGATTTATTAAACTTGATATGAGATATTTATGACGTCACCTCTAGATGAACGCTTTCTTGTTCCTCTGCATTTTCCTATATACCTATCTTTCTCTTTGATATGATATTATGTCCGCTTTTATTATTTATATTTACGTTTTGGTAATTAATTTATTCTATCACAGAGAAGACGGAAGTTGTGAAGGACCCGTTTTTACCTATATAGGGTGTTACGCTGACCATGTCATTAACTTCGGGAGGGTAACATAGACACTCAAATAAACACGTTACGCAAAAAAATAATATATGTTTATAGTATTACTTTTCGAGAAATTTAACAAAACATGTTAGCTACCTAAACATTAACCTGTGTGTAACAGTAGGTAACTTGCATTGTACGGGGTCAATGACCGTACTATGTTCAAACGCAGAACAGCTGTTTGTTGTAAGTAAGTCACAAGGTCACTATGATTGGTTTTTACAGCTACTTATTTGATTTAATTTTTTTGTTAGGAGAAAAAATGCTCCTATAAACAGATGTGTTTTTCTTACGTAAAGTGTTTATTTCAGTGTGTATTTAACCCTCCCGAAGTTAATGACATGGTCAGTGAAACACCTTATATACATTAACACCAGGAACGTTGAGTGAAATGAATGAGGCTTCTCTACTAAAAATACAAAGGAAATTAAATGATCATGCAGGTAAGTACATTCTATTTGTATGTAAAATCAACACATATTGATTCAGGAAAAATTTGCTAAACATTTATGCTGACACGTACAAATAGAACGAAAAATTATCAAAATTAAACCTACATGAATCTAAATAACGATAAGAGTAAAAATGATAAACATAATTTTATGTGAATGATCGTAGGTGCAGAAGAGCTGGAATTGCAGCGGTACTGGGAGCCACCAACAATGAAAAGAGATAGAAAATCTCATCCATTGGCACCGACGACGACGAAAAGACTCCCATACTTAACTAGGGTTAGCATTTAGAAATTTGAAGTCCAAACAAAAAGCCGGACATTTAAAAAAAGTTCACACATTTATTATCAGTGCAAAAAAAGTAAACCAATTTAAAAACAGTTTGGACACTCATGTGAATAAAGATAAAAAGTTACTAAGTGAATTAAAACCGAATAAGTAAAAAAATATATACTAATATTATAAAGATGTAAAGTTTGTAAGTTTGGATGTAGGAGGTAATCTCCGAAAATAATCATTCGATTTAAAAACTTATTTGACCAATATTTAGAATGGACCTTTTGCGAGCGAAAGCTAGCAGCAAAAGCTAGTATTTTATAAAGATTGAAGATATTTTATTTTTAAGTAACTGCTAAAATTAAACATTATTTCAGTGTTTTTCCATATAAGTCAAAAATTCGGACAATTTACAAAAAGCCGAACAAAGTCAGAAGAAGGTCGAACATTCGACCGGACAAATCCCAATGGATGGTAACCCTACCCGTGACGCTCGCTGCGTTCCTCTGCACGGCCAGACAGACGCATCATTAAACGAAATCCTGAAACATGTTCGTGCTTGACCGGTTTTCACTTAGGACTTCTTATTCTTCCGCATTTCCAACACAAAGGCTCATAGGCGTGTTGCCAAGCAAGATTGTATGACAAAGCTCACTCCTCAACACCTGCAGATCCTGCCGGACAACTTGTAGGCAACTCTTAATAGTAGCATCGTGTCACAGGCACTTAAACAGCTCGCAGACGTGACAGCATCCGTAATCTCTTTCTGAGTCAATAATTTTGCAAGATAAAATTATCATTGTTTCCTTGTTTACTACGCAAAACGCGAAGATAAATTGTTCGAAGATGCAGATGCTTTATCTATTATATTATTTTATATAAAAAGTTGGCGAATTGACTCTTGCAACTAATGAAAACAAAATATTATTTAAACTTTATTTTTAAAATTGTGTAAAAGCCATCTCCATAATTTTTAACGCACGACGCAAAAGGAGGGCTGTTATAAGTTTGACGCCTCCGTCTGTCTGTCTATGTGTCTGTGTGTCTGTCTGTGCTGTGGCATCGTAGCTCCCAACCTGATGTACCGATTTGGATGTTTTTTTTTTTAATAGAAAGTTAGTTTAACCGGGGTGCTTCTCAGCTATGTTTGACGAAGGTCAGGTCAGCCGATTCGAAGATCATCAGCACTTTCCCCAATTGATTGGGATATCTGCTGTAAAATGGTTTATTACACTTTCACTCGTCGCCTTTAAGTCAATAAACGGAAAGTATTACAAGACTAATTTATAAACTTGTAACTTAACCTAATCTAACGTAACAAAATTATTACAAGTCATTACGCCTCTTAAAAAGTTTGAAGTTGACATAACATTGTAATATTTTATTTTTGTGTTACCCTGATCCAACCCGAATACTTGCAACTTGTGTGGGACCTGTTGTAAGCCTCATCTGCATCGCTGGTTAATAAATGATGAATGATGACGAACCATAACCACGACTGAATATGTATTTCTCTGAATGAAATATTGCTAATGTTGTGTCTTATTTATGGCGAAATAAATTTCTGAATCGGAATCTGAATACTTTGGCCGACCCCGCTACAAGTTGGCGACAACAAGCACGTAGGCGGAAAGCAATAGTTTCGTACCGCTGAAGGACGCAGGAAGGCTGGAGGACTGGAGGAAAATTGGAAAGGCGTATGTCCAGAAGTGGATACTTACACGATTACTAATTGACTGACTGATACAGCACAGCTTGAAATGAATACGTTGGACAACCAAACCAATATCCCTCTCTACACGTAAGCGCTTGCCAGTGCATTGGGCATTGGAAAGCGCTCACTTGTAGAGTAGGCCCTCCTGCCCCCATCCGTCTCCGCCACACCCGCCGGACTCGCTCGGAACATCCATATGTTGTTGAAAATTCGCGGAATGGAGGGGTTGGCGGGGGATGGGGAGGGTGTCAAGTACTTAGTCCTCTTAAGTAACTCATTAGTAGTATAAGTGTCGAGTCTTATCATGATCGGGTCATAACTCTTTCAAACATCGTCGATTAAGCAAGTCAATCTGGAAGAAAGCGCCGAGCATGGAGAACATTGAGTACCGCGCTGTCATAAAGTTCCTGATTAACCAAGGCAAGCCTCCTCAAACTATTTTGGAGGAGATTCCAACAGGTCACGGGGACTCTTGCCCTGGGAAAACCATGGTTTACAAATGGCATAGTCTCTTCAAGCAAGGCAGAGAATCACTTGAAGACGATCCGCGGCCTGGGCGGCCCATCGAGGTGACCACACCGGAACGGAAATCATCGATAAAGTCCAAAATTTGGTACTGGATGATGCACGCCTCAAGAAGAAAAAGCTCGCAGAAATGGTTGGAGTATCTGATACAAAAATTTTCAAGATCCTCCACTATGACAAAAGTCAGTGCAAGATGGGTGCCTAGAATGCTCACGCCGCCACAAAAACAACATCGCATCGTGTGTGCGCGTGAGTTTTTGAAGCTCTACAGCGACGACAAGGATGGAGTACCGAGTCGGATTGTCACTGGGGACGAGACTTGGGTTCACCATAAGAACCTGAGTCCAAGCAGGACTCCATGCAGTGACACAAAAAGGGCACACCACCGCCAAAGAAGGTGACTCCGTCGGCGGAAAAAATCATGGCGACAATTTTTTGGAACAACGAGGGAATCCTTCACATCGATTACAAGGAAAAGAGTGTTTCCATAACAGGAGAATACTATTTGCTACTCTTCTGGAGCGCTTGAGAGACTACAGAAACAGATCAGAGAAAAAAGAAGAGCAAAACTTGCCAAAGGTGTGCTGCTTCTTCACGACAATGCGCCCGTTCACAGGAGTCAGGTTGCAGTGGCTGCTTTGAACAAAGCGGGCTTCGAAATTTTGAACCACCCACCCTACAGTCCGGACCTAGCCCCCAGCGGTTATTACCTATTCCCCAAATTGAAAAAAGAACTCCGTGGAAAAAAAATTACCACCGATGAAGAGGTTAAGTGTGCAATTTCAGCGTATTTTGAGGACAAAGACAATTAATTGAGAGATCTGAAAAATGTACTCGTATTAGAGTTAAGGGGGAATATATTGAAAAAGAAAAATTAAACTGTTTTTTTGTTTACCCTCTTTACCCTCCATTCCGCGAATTTAAAGACGTCCCGTAGTTTTTCGAAATATTTCCTGTGTCGAACGGTGAAAATATGGAACGGTCTTCCGGTGAGTGTGTTCCCCACCACCTTTAACCTGGGAATCTTCAAAAGGCGTGTCAATAAATTAGACAACCTTTTTGTCCGCCTCATAACCGCCACGGCGCCTCTCTGAAAGTGGTTTCGCGAGGAATGGTGTTATTGGCTGTATATGATCTTTCGTTGAACTATTGGTCACAGACACCCCCGCGTCGGCTGTCTGTATAAAAAAACGCTTAGGCAAAATAATTGGTAGTAAACAAATCCAATTAAATTACTGAGTAAATTTGGCTTACCATGGTTATAGTATTCGCGGTCTTTTTGGTCGACGTTTCGGACTGACGCGTGCAGTCCCCATCTTCTGAGTCTCCATCTTTGAGTGCTTTGTCAACCGCGGGTCCGACCACAGCCAGGCTTTCGCCCTGAAGATGGACTGCACGCACGCGCCAGTCCGAAACGTCGACCAAAACGACCGCGAATACCAACTAAGGTGAGCCAAATTTATCCAGTAATTTTACCATACATCCATAGTAGACTAAACATGTTACATATCCATCCAGCGCGACTAGTGGGTGACCCTGAAGTGTCCCGCGATCTAGAACTACTACTGCAACTTCTACGGCTCCCTAAGAGTGTTCTATCGCTAATTCCATGGGGAGTGCTGCTTAACGCGATCCCGCCTTCCCCTTTCCACCTTCGCACCACGCGCACTGGGCAGGGATTGCTTCCCCACACGCTGCACTTACCGCGGATACCAATCGATTCTGCAGATCTTTCCTCTACAGAACCGGTAAACTCTGGAACGCTCTCCCTGCTCATATATTTCCTCCCAAGTACAGTCTCGGGTCCTTCAAGAGGGCGTGAATGGGCACCAGTCAGGCCGGCATGGCATTAGCAACCCCCGCATATGACCGAATATCCATGGGCGCCGTTAAACACCTTATGTATGTCTCGGCGCCATATGTCGCGATTTCAATAAAAAAAAAATTATGTATTTTCTGCAAACACTTCAATCAGACCAGAAACTGCGAATGCAAGCGGCTATAACTCATGTGCTGAATATATAGCGAACTAATTATGCCGCAAACGTATTAGTCATTGTCGATGGTGGAATATTTGCTGTATATCTACTTCGCGTACGTCTACAAAATATAAATTAATAATTAAACCTTACTTGTGATAAGAAAAAAGATTATTCTTATCTCTCTCACCTTACTTACAGCGATAGCGCTGGGCCTGTTTGGCTGCAAATTCTAATATATTATTATTTTTCCTTCTATACGTAAATCGAAATAACTGGAACGCCATAAATGATTTTTTTATGGACATTGAGACGGTTGACTTCAGTCCTGTTCACCAAGGTAACACCTTGGTGAACAGAGTGCCGTGTCAGTGCGTTCTTTTGGCCGTGCCGGCTACACTGAACTAGTCGGAAAACACTATACCTGCAACAACATACATTCTCACATACACACAGACAGCAGACTTTGTATCATATCAATACAGTCATAAATCTGTAAGGGATGGTCATAGAGTAAGTTACTTTGTTTTATGAGATACAAGCTGTGCCCGCGGCTCCATACCTGCAACAACATACATTCTCACATACACACAGACAGCAGACTTTGTATCATATCAATACAGTCATAAATCTGTAAGGGATGGTCATAGAGTAAGTTACTTTGTTTTATGAGATACAAGCTGTGCCCGCGGCTCCGCCCGCTCTCATATTTCACTTCACTGCTAACCGCATAAACCATTTAGCGTGATAGTAAGTAGCCTATAGTTGATGGGAAGAATCAAGCTATCCGTAGAATTTTGTTTTATTAAAATCGGTTCAGTGGTTCTCGAGTTATAAGCGGACAGACAGACACTCAGACATACAGAAAGCAGACGTTGGATTTTATTATAGGTAAGGATAAGGAAGGAAGGAAGGAAGGAAGGACAAGCTGTGCCCGCGGCTCCGCCCGCTCTCATATTTCACTTCACTGCTAACCTCATAAGCCATTTAGCGTGATAGTAAGTAGCCTATAGTTGATGGGAAGAATCAAGCTATCCGTAGAATTTTGTTTTATTAAAATCGGTTCAGTGGTTCTCGAGTTATAAGCGGACAGACACTCAGACAGACGTCTGACGAAAAGTGTATGAAGCATTTTAACTAATCATCATGAATTTTAACTAATATGAAGCATTTCATAAAACACGCCATAGATGGCGTGAGCGGCGCTGACCATGACATGGCGATACGGAACCCGCGGTGCGCGAGTTCGACTCGCAATTGGCCGGTTTTTTAGAAATATTTTCTGTACTTATGTATATTCCTCCATAATTCTTAAACCGATCTTCCGAATTTGATGGAACTTAGTACAAGCACATTTAACTATACGTGACACAGGATAGGCTAAATAACATTCAGTTCCGGTTACGGTAAGATGCGGCTCTCATACAAACCGAGGGCTTACTTTCTTCTTTTTAATAAATACGAATTTCACGCGAGCTAAGCCGCGGGCAAATGCTAGTCTTGAAGCTAGTATGATGATTCATTTGCTAGTAGCAAAGAGATTTAAGATTTAAAGACGGACCGATTAAATAATTTTTTACCCTTATGGAAAAATTCAAAATACTGACTACATTTTTCCAAGTAGGTATCTCTAGCCCTTAGAGGCTGGCATAGTCATTTGGCGGCTAACACCCTATTTTAATGAAGAAGAAAAAAAATCAATAGGTCATGTCATAATAGAGATTCCCAATGACCTCCTACCCCCCGCATTGGGAAATTTATGCATGAACTTTGATCTCAAACGTCAAGGTAGTAAGTAAGTAATAGATATTTTAAACGACGAATTAAACTAATTTAATTGAAAGGAGTTATTTATTACACTGTTAAGGGTGCTTTAGCTCTGACCATAATTGTATCTAAGCATATACTGGTTTTTTCCACTAAAGTACTTTAAAAATTGGATAAACTTTGCATCTTTAGATTTTTAATTTGACTTATTACATTTCCCTGTAATAAACTTTTACTAATTGTTGTTGATTTGACTTGATAATGTAAATAGGCAGAGTCGTCAGATTTTTCAGTATTCAATGTTTCTACTGTAAATATTAATGTTGTTGTGAGCGGTAGTATGGGTTAATTATTTGTAAGTTACTATATTATAACACTTATAACTTTATATGGTACTAACAAAACATTGTGACTTGCGAAGTTTGTTTGTGTCAGTTTTTCTTCGCATTGAATTTAGAAATGGCGGAATTCTCGACATGTCCAAGCGTAGGCTACCTACCTATGGATGAAATTATACAATAAAACAATAAGTAGTAAACTTAAATTGAAATAACGCGCCTACGACACGAATACACAACACAGATTATTCTTGTCACAAAAATCTCTCGCACTGTAAGCAGAACGCATAGTTTGTTTGTGAGTAGCTCGCGACAGAATTGAGTAAACAGAGATAAACTCAACTTATTACTCCGATAAAGAAATCACATTCAAGAGTCCCTCGGTCGGCCAGCTGAGGCGCGACACCGATCATATGATTTGTGTTCGTTTGAATATTTTATTCAGTCTAAACGTCTCAGAGCTCATTTTGCATTTCCTTTTGGATTCTGCGGAAAATTGCTGAAAACGTGGACAGCGCACGTGACTGATATTGATAATCTATAATGTGGTGCTTTGTTACTTAGCTCTGCCGCGTGAAACAAAAGTATTGATTTTTTTATGTGCGTACTGAAGAGATAAACATTATGTAGTGAAAAAAGATTTAGATACATTTTTAGAATAGAATAGAATAGAAACTCTTTATTGCACACAAATTGAAGGAAGAACAGTACACGACGAGAAACAAGAAATACAGGTGTGCGCAAAGGCGCACTTATCGCTACAAGTGATTTCTTCCAGTCAACTTTTACAGTCAACAAATTTTTAACAAAATAAATTATAAATGTTCACTATTTATTTTAGAGCATGATTATTCTTTGATTTGTTTGACTTTTAATTTTTTTTCCACACCGGAAGGATGAGCTGAACTAACAATGAAGCAGAAGAACAGCTTATCGACTGACCTCCTCTGCAGGAACCGCTTCCGGAACTCGATGTAGGCGGAGGAGCCTTTATCGGCGTCATCTCCGACATGGATCCTGCCGTGGCTGGGCACGCGGTGCCCGCTGATGCCGTAGTCCATCTGCAGGTCGACGACCAGCAGCAGGGTGAGCATGACGACGGAAGCGCTCAGGCCGAGCACCAGCCGCTCCTTCAGCTTCATGTTCCGGTTGAAGCGGGGTAGCGAGAGAGGCATCGTGTGGCGCGCGCTCGGCGCCGGGCACGCGGACTGACTGCGCGCACGCGCATGTCCCGGCCGCGGCGAGTGCGCGCCGCCGTCGTCGACGTCGACCGACGCGCTCGAGGCTGCTCCGGGCGGCGTCGGCGACGGCGAGCGCTTGAGCTTGCGGGCCGCGCACGACGCCGCCGCCGAGACGCCGCGCCACCACGCCGCCAGCGCCGCGCCCCCGCCCGCGCGCGCGACGCGCCGCCCCACCCCGCCCTGCCACAATACAAACACAACCACTTAGTACAATGAACTGTTTATTTATTTATTTACTTTATTTTAAATCTACAACATCATAAACATTACAGGCTTAACCTAATGCGTCTTACTCTTATATATAACGTGTCCCAAAACTGAACTTCAAGCGGGAACTAGGGAGTAGGCCAGTTTATGACTACCCAGGAACAAAAAAGAAAAAAAATCGGAGTCATTTGTTTTTTATTATATGAGCATTTTTTTAAAAACGTTGAAAATTTACATCTCGTACAACATTTTAGGTACTACGACTAAAAATTTGCAAATATAATTGTTCTAATTTTTATATTGGAAGCCTAAATGACTCTGCTATTGATAACTATCCCAAATAAAATCAGATTGCCTGTAGTTTTAAAAGAAAAAAATATTCAGTAAAATTTTTTTCTAAAAAAATATTTTTTTCTTATTTTCCCCTGGGTAGTCATAAACTGGCCTACTCCCTGGTTCCCGCTTGACGTTGAGTTTTGGGACACGTTGTATATGTATTTATGCTAATTCCTTGTATAAGTATATGACTATATAACACTTGTATTTATTCAAACTATTGATAAATATGTCGAACTCTTGGTTCTGTCGAGTTAATTTTATTTATTATATTTTTTAGCTCTATTCAGAGGAGAATACAACTGCAAGTTGGTCCTCGAGGGAATTGGTTGCATTAGATCGTGGTTTCTGGCTCTTAAGTAATTGTCTGGTGAGTAAAGCTTAAATCTCTGTAAAAAATCTGGGTTGCATACCCACTTAAAAGAACGTGCGTGGAATCATTTTACACCACAGTTTATGCCAATCTCGTGCGGTTTGAATTTATAGGTATGAAACATTCCAAGCATTTTGTGCCATCGAATACCGAACAGAAATGCAGAAATTGAAGTTTAATGAAAAATGCGAAGTGAGTATTTGTTATATGAGTCGCAGAAAAACGAAGAGGTAAACTTGTAACGTAGTTTGCAAAATGTTTTGAACATGTTGCATTTTACCGTACATGTACCGTGTGGGGTCGGTATAATAGAATAAAGAAAAGCCCCACTGTACCTCTCCCCGTCACGTACCTAGTAAAAGGTGACTAAGGGATAAGGACGTGATGCCGTGCTACAGGACGACGGGCTAGCCACCTCTCACCTTGACACGGTCCTTCCACCGAGTCATGGAGCAGGTAGGTCTTCGTGCCTTAACACCACCCGCCGCCCTTTAACTCAGCCTCCCCCCGCTCCTGTTTTATTTTGCGATTAGTATTATATTAGGCCCGGACTAGATAGAGTCGTTTTATTTTGCGATTAGTATTAGGCCAGGACTAGATAGAGTCGTTTTATTTTGCGATTAGTATTAGGCCCGGACTAGATAGTCGTTTTATTTTGCGATTAGTATTAGGCCCGGACTAGATAGAGTAGTTTTATTTTGCGATTAGTATTAGGCCAGGACTAGATAGAGTCGTTTTATTTTGCGATTAGTATTAGGCCCGGACTAGATAGAGTCGTTTTATTTTGCGATTAGTATGGGCTCGGACTAGATAGAGTTATTTTATTTTGCGATTAGTATTAGGCCCGGACTAGATAGTCATTTTATTTTGCGATTAGTATTAGGCCCGGACTAGATAGAGTCGTTTTATTTTGCGATTAGAATTGGGCCCGGACTAGATAGAGTCGTTTTATTTTGCGATTAGTATTAGGCCCGGACTAGATAGAGTAATTTTATTTTGCGATTAGTATTAGGCCCGGACTGGATAGAGTCGTTTTATTTTACGATTAGTATTGGGCCCGGACTAGATAGAGTCGTTTTATTTTGCGATTAGTATTAGGCCCGGACTAGATAGTCGTTTTATTTTGCAATTAGTATTAGGCCCGGACCAGATAGAGTCGTTTTTCCAACAGTCGAAAAAACAACTGCCACGCCTCTTGTGGAATACATGTCGTGCTGAATAAAAATATTCTACTCTGTCGCCGGCCGCTCTTGGAGTCGGATGTGCATATTGTGCATCAAGCATGGATAACTTGAATTTAGTGACAATCTTATGTTTGGCGGTCGCAGTTAGGCTCGCAGTTAACAAAGCAAGAAATAAGAAGAAAATGAGATATTGGGTTCATCCAATGTACCAAAACCGGTTGACTGAAGGAGTTTTTCAAAACATGTACCCAAAAATTTGAAAATACCCAGATAAATTAAACGAGCTCGACTGGAGAAGTCCAAAAATTCGACTCGGTGAGAGCGCGTATAGTCGGCGTCATACAACTCCATACGTTCTGTTAACTCAAGTCGACTCGTGTCCAGTCGAAGAAAACGCAACATGCAGTGGATTTTTTCAACTCAGCAAGCTCTCAAATCGCACGAGTTGTGCATGTAGTCGACGGGTCAAAACTCCATACATTTCTATGGAGCGTCGTTTTGGAGGCGTGACCTATTTCTCTCGACTGTTGGCAAAAACTACTCATGGTTTTCATATGATATGGTTAGTTACATCAGGTGTGATTTCAGACTGCTCCTGTCACATTTGTTTTGAAAGAGTTCTTTTATTCACAGAACCGGGAAAATGTGGAACGCACTCCCTGCACATCTAATTCCTCCCAAAAAATACACCCTTGCGTTTTTCAAATGGGGCGTGAAAAGGCTCCTGTCAGGCCGGCATGGCATTCGCAATCCCCGTGCATCACAGAATGTCCATGGGCATCGTTAGACACCTACCTAAAAAAAATTATAAATTTGGTGCCTATCAGGTAGCACCTTATCTTAGTTTAGTACTGCTCAGATGTGTATTGCAATAATTTGTATTGTACGTGAGGCTGAACGAAAATGTGCTAAACGTGGTGGTACGTGTTGTGCTTGTAATTAGTTATTGCAGCACAACACAGATTGCTCTGATTACCCCCGGTCGGAATGCAGCGTGATGGTATGCATGTAATTGTACGTGCTCTATTCAGTGCATTGTGTAAATAGCTATTTTTCATTTCCGCGAATAAGGCACGCATCGCAAGTCAGCCTCGATAGCTCAGTGGTGCAGACAGTCAACTGTCGATATTGAATGTTAAGCAACGCTGGGTGCGGTCAGTACTTGGATGGGTGACCGCTGACCGTTGGAGGCTGACCGAGGTTCGGATTCCTCGTAAAACTGTAGGTCCCTTCCCTCCTAATCTTACTTGGTGGTAGGGTTTAACCCGCCCGGGTTGGTACCACCGCACTGAATGAAACGTCGGTCTAAACGGCTATGTAAATAGTTTGTGTTTTCCGACCAGTTCAGTGTAGCCGGCACGATCAAAGGGGGAAGCACTGACATGGCACCTAGTTCACCCGGTGTTATGGGCTGACATTACGGACGTTGTAGGTGATGTAGCCAACCGTGTCAGTTTCCATAAAAAAAAAAATGCATGTTTTCATAAAAAATAATTCACTTTGGATGGTGGTATTTTTAGGGTTCTGCATTCGTACGGAAGCATATAACTAGGTCAGCGCCGCCTGTCTCTCTGTCTGTCTGTTCGTCCTACTGCTGTATCTTTTGACCCTTAATAGTTTGACCCTTTGTACCGTGTGGGGCCGGTACTTTGAAAGAATTGCCCCACTGCATCTTTCCCCGTGTAAGTCGTAAAAGGCGACTAAGGGCTATGACTCCCTTCTTATATTACTAGGTGGTAGGGTTTAACCCGCCCGGGTTGATACCACCACACTGAATGAAAGGTCGGTCGAAACGGCTATGTAAATAATTCGTGTTTTCCGTCCAGTTTAGTGTAGCCGGCACGACCGAAGGGAAGCGCTGACGTGGCACCAAGTTCACCCGGTCAGGCCTCACGCACTCTATGTACTTGCGCGCGCTAACTACCTACCGCCCGACGGGCCGCCGGCGGTCTTTTTCAGTAAAAATTCGTCAGCCGCGCGAAGTATACATAGACGCTCGCCCACGCAACTGCGCGCAGCTGCAAAGCAATAACCACTTTACACTCGATCGTTAATTTCGCACGCAGCGATTGGCGATGTGAAACAGTAGGCTATTAAAGCCCGAAGGTATGAACATTTCCTATGGAGTGATTTATCTGTTACGAAGTAACTATTAAGTAATCTGTGACCCGGTGTTATGGGCTGCCATCGCGGATGTTGTAGGTGATGTAGCCAACCATGTCAGTTTCCAAAAAAACAAAAAAAAAATTGGTAGCCGGTTGAAATTTTTACAGAATATGTGTTATTATAGCGGATTATCCTAACAAATAATAAAGAAAAATTTCAAGTTAAAAATTAAGTGCATCCCCATACAAGTAATGTGTTTTTTTACATACATACATAAATACATAACACAAGCTGCATTCTGACAATTGGGCTAAGCAGAGTAATCGGTGTTGTGCTGCAAGTACTCTTGTAAATTACAGCACAACACCAACCACCAGGTTTACCAATGTTAATTACAAGCGGCGGGTGGCCGAGTGGTTTGGGCATCGGCTTCTCATGCGAGAGGTCCGCGATTCGAATCCCGTCGGCGTGTACCAATGAGTTTTTTCTGACGAAAAAATTTACGTGCATACCTACATCTGCTGCTTCACGGTTCGGAACCGGTGTAAAACTGTAGGTCCCTTCCCTTGCCCCTTACTAGGTGGTAGGCTCAAATTGTAACCGACTGGGTTGGTACCACCGTACTGGATGTAAGATGGCCGCATAGCAGCCTCGGTTGTGTTCTCCTCTAGTCCAGTATAGCCAGCAATCCAGGGAAGTCTCCGGTATGGCACCTACCTTCTCGGAGATGATATTGGCTGGTCGGAGCATGCGCTTTATCCCCTCCAGCTCAGCCACACATACCGGATTACATAAAAATGTATTAAGTAGGACAAGATAACTATCAAGCAGCAAGTAAGGCACGAGGACCCACCTGCTGCATGACTCGGCGAAAGGACCGCGCCAAGGTGGCTACCTATTGTCCTTATCCCTTAGTCGCCTTTTACGGCATGCACGGGGAGAGATGCAGAAATCAGAAGTATATAGCTTCGGAACGACATGAAATAACATACCAGTCTTATCATGTAAGTCTCACCTTCAAATGCAGTTCTCTGTTATCTTTGTTATTTCTCACGTATTTCCTTCAGAAAATACGTACAATTTTTATTACGTATTATGTGAATGAGCCTTGTGTCTCCTCACCTACTGTTCGGCATATCGAAGCGATTCGCTCGCATGGGATTCGTTACGCTTCATCTACTTCCAATAAATACGTACAACATTTTAAGCATTGAGCTGTTTTCTGTTTTATATTTAACATCTTGAACAGCATTTTTGACTACAAAACACGTGTGTAAAAAAAAACCCAACAGCAGAGCAGCGATCGGCGGCCGTCTTCACCCTTCGCGATTTCTTGCTCTGTGAACCTAACCTAACCTAACCTATCCTAACCTAACCTAACCTAACCTAACCTAACCTAACCTAACCTAACCTAACCTAACCTAACCTAACCTAACCTAACCTAACCTAACCTAACCTAACCTAACCTAACCGAACCTAACCTAACCTAATTAAAATACCTATATCTTAAGGTGGTAAAATTAATATATTGCTTGCAAGACCGATTGATGGGGCCGGTACTTTAAATAGCCCCACTGGATCTCTCCCCGTGTATGTCGTAAAAGGCGACTAAGGGATATGACTCCCTTCTTAGTGTTGGTAGGTTCCGCCCGGGTTGGTACCACCACACTGAATGAAAGGTCGGTCGAAACGGCTATGTAAATAGTTAGTGTTTTCCGTCCAGTTCAGTGTAGCCGGCACGAACGAAAGGGAAGCAGTGACGTGGCACCAAGTTCACCCGGTATTATTGGCTGACATCATGGATGTTGTAGGTGATGTAGCCAACCGTGTCAGTTTCCATAAAAAAAAATGGTAGGTACCTAATTTTTAGAAATAAAAAAAAAAATTGTGATTCTTACATAAAATCTCAGCCACAGGAACTCGGTCGGTCGTGCGATGCTCGGCTACTGATCGCCATAGGTAAGCAACGTCGGACCTCGTATAGTTTGGATGCGTGACCGTCCGACCATTGAGCCTGGCAACGGTTCGGATTCCACCTAAAACAGTATGTCCCATCCATGTACGGTCTGATTGGTACCACCGCCCTGAATAAAGTTCGTTCGAAGCTTCTATGAAAATAGTTCGTGGCCAGCACTGGACGGAACAGTTCATCCTGTCGGAATTCTTATGAAATTTTTCTTCCAATGCGCTGTGGTCAGATTTTACCCCAACAAGGTAAAGAAACGTATTTACAATTTCACATGCATGTAATCGGACCATATCGCAATATTATTAACGACACCAACTGACCAACAAATATAATTGCATACCTTCTATGACATCCTGAATTCTACACACATAGATCAAACTATAAATGAGTCGTATAGTTCCAGAACCCGCCAAATCCATTTCTCTAAAAATATTAGTTATAAACTGTTTCGAATAAAGTATTAAATTTGTCACTTATCTGTAAACAAGCTGTGCCCGCGGCTCCGCCCGCTCTCATATTTCATTTCACTGCTAACCTCATAAGCCATTTAGCGTCATAGTAAGTAGCCTATAGTTGATAGGAAGAATCAAGCTATCCGTAGAATTTTTTTTTTATTAAAATCTGTCGAGTGGTTCTCGAGTTATAAGCGGACAGACAGACATACACTCAGACACTCAGACAGAAAGCAGACGTTGGATTTTATTATAGGTAAGGAAAGGATGTAAACACATTATGTACCTAACACCGTCCAATACAGAGTGAATCGCAAAGAAAAATTAACATGATTTCCAGCTCCCTTGTAGTTTGTATGGGCGGCTATTTATCGAGGTCTAGTTTTTTCGTCTTACTGTAAAATTGTCCGAAATGGAGTTGGCGGGTTCTGGAACTATACGACTCAAATATTCTACCAGTATTTTCTAATGTTTTCATTGCATCAGCTCTCAGCTCAGACCGTTTGATAGGAAGGACAAGTTACAATCTTATCATGCAACATGATAATTTTCCACGACCTACTGACTTTGTATGAATATTGCAGATAAATGCATTACAGTGTCAGAGATCAAGTCGTATTGAACGGCTTAAATACGCGCGTGTAACCTTTTCTATACTTATGTCCTCTGTTTCAGGAACAGCATGCGCCCATTCACTGAAGAGAATATTAAAGTACTTTGTAATATAGTTACACAGCTATTTACATTTTTAGGGTTCCGTATCCGGTACGGGACCCTATTACTAAGCCTACGCCATCTGTCTGTCTGTCTGTCTGTCTGTCTTTCTGTCTGTCCGTCCGTCCGTCTGTCTGTCCGAGGGTTGTATCTATTGAACCGTAATAGGTAGCCCATTGGAATTTTCACAGAATATGTGTTATTATGGCCGATATAACAACAAATAATAATAATAAGAAAAAGTAAAAAATTCACGGGGGTTCCCATAGAAGAAACCAAAAAATGTATGCGCGCGCGCAATCTACCGATTGGATTATGAAGCATTTTAAATAATCATGACATTTAACTAATATGAAGCATTTCAGAACACGCCATAGATGGCGTGAGTGGCGCTAGCCATGACATGGTGATACTGAACCCTCGGTGCGCGATTTCGACTCGCACTTGACCGGTTTTTTAGCTATATCATAAAGCCCACTGAACTTAAAATTGTATGTTTGATTTTTTTTAGAATCCTTACAGTTAGCTCTTTGGCATGAACCCGATATGTTAGTTTCAACGTTTTTTTATTGGTATCACCGGGTGGTCTTTGGTTCCTTTTTCCTTTTAAGGTACGCATAAAAACATAAAGAAAAAAAAAAACAACTGAGATTAAACTAATAACTAAATTATGTAGATACATTATGTATCTCAAATAATAAGTTTACACTATCAAATTGAAACAAACATTAATTAAAACGACAATATATTTTTTATTTTGAGAGTGGAAGAGGCGACAGAGGTGTGTCAGGCAGGTCGTGGCACGTGGAGATCCGTTGTCTCTGCCTACCCCACTGGGAAACAGGCGTGACGCTACATACATAATGTATGTATTTTTTTTAAAACTTTTTTTGTGTGCTGTTTATTGTGAACTTCGTATGGGTGGCTGAGTCAAAGGGGTTAGAGCCCAGCTCTTCATCTAAAGTGGGACTCTAACGTATTTTATCCCGGAAGTTTTTTGATTGAGGCTTTTCTCATTATCAGTAGCTCTGAAAAATTTATTTTCTGCTCAAATTGTATAGCGAACGAATTAAGTTATAAATGGACGAACATATTTTTATCCTTGACGACAAAAAGTTGTCCAAAAAGGAGAGCTATAAATTAACTCACTTTATCAGTCCACTATCAACATGTGTTTATTGGTGTTCGCAGAGGATTATGTTATTTAGGTAGGTACCTACATTATCAATTTATAGATATACGTATCTTCCTTGTTTAGCAGTTATAGTCGTATGAGCCAAGATTTAATATTAATTTTAAAGAAATATGTATTTTTTGTGGCTAAGCACAAGTGGCCGAAGAGACGACGACCATTGGAGTAACCGTGTCCTACTCTGGCGGCCGTGGATAGGAAAACGGAGTGTGAGAAGACCACCGGCCAGGTGGGACAACGACATTAAATAAGTCGGTGGAAAGCAGTGGTTCCGTAACGCTGAAGGCCGCGGGAGGACTGGAGGAAAATTTTGGAGAGGCAGCAGTGTACGCATACTGACTGCTGCTACCTGACTGTTTTTTTTTTTACTTTTTATAAGACACGCTATAAGGTAGAGAAGAAACCTGTAGAGATTTTCTTTCGAAGTGCAGAAGAGTAGTTATACCCTACAATCTACATAACGGAAATTATTTTTGAATTTTAAGGGTCGAGGGTTTTTTAAACTTGTAATTTAACTTTTATTTCAAGCTTTAAAAAAAATCCGAATGCAAATCGATCCACTTTTCAAGATAATTAATCTTTTGATTACTTATTAATTCATTAATTGATTACAAACATAGCTAAGAACCATCTCGATTAAACCAGCTTTCTAATTTAAAAAAAACCGCATCCAAATCGGTCCATCCGTTTGAGAGCTACGATGCTACAAACAGACACACCCGTAAAACTTATAATAGCCCTCTTTTTCGTGTGTCGGGGGTTAAAAATAACAAATAATGAAAACGGACCATTTACGTGGTGGTACGGAAACCTCAGCACGCGTGTCCGACTCGCACTTGGCGGCGGTTTTTTATTTACTTCCTTTTAGTTTTAAACAGAGCTCTTGACCACAATACTCTACCTACACTCTACACGATGGTGTATGAGAAAAATAAATTTCTAAAGTTTAACAATATGGCGCCTGTTATGGTCGGCAAGTGTACACAGATTTTTTTTAATTACGCTTCATTCATTCATTCATTAGGCTTACTTTGAATTTATTTAAACGCGCCTACCTGGCGCCGAACCAGGCCACGAGTTGACAATATTCTACGAGTCTGCAATTTTTTCGCCGACTGTACATTGCACCAAATATCAATTATTGCATTTTCATATTCTGAGCATTGTGTGTGAGTAGCAATGTTCTCTCTGCCGGCTTCACAAGTGTTGCTATTGTCTAGCTGGAGTGCTCACATCTCATTCCTATTTATTCTGTGTTATTCTGTGTTATTTTGTGGCTTTGGCAACGAAACCATTATTCGCTGAAGAGACATGATAATTTCCAGCCAAGTACAGCCTCGATATATTCAAGAGAGGCGTGAGTAGGCTGTCAGGCCGGAATAGCATTCGCAACACCGCTTACGGCCGACTGTCTATGGGGATCGTTAGACACCTTATGGGTGGCTCGGCCCATATCTCGCGCTTTTTTTAAAAAAATAATAAAAAAATAAAATAAAATAATTTATTTATTTACGGTATATAATTTACTTACTTATGCACCTATGCACGCAAATCCGTTCTCTGTTCACTGTTCACAAGTACCTATATTCGCAATAGTAAGTAAAGCAAATATACCACGGTGTAATGAATTATTTATTGCAAATCAGAAAAAAACTACATAGACCAGCCAAAAACACGCATTTCCAAAAAAATAAAAAATATTTCGGACTACATTTATATAGCACTTTGAAAAGATACGAGTGTGAGCGATAGATAGATAATATAACTAATTGCGATATTTTAATATACAAATTGTATTAAATTTCCTTATAGATTCCGACATTTGCTCAAAATTTAGGTACATATTTTGATCTTTTTCGATTAAATGTCACAATCTAGGAAATTTAATACAATTTGTGTACTAAAATATCGCAATTAGTTATATCTAATCGGTCCAACGTTTTCGGATGGCGGAAAGCGATGGTTCCGTACCGCTGAAGGCCGCGCGTGAGCACTAGACGATAATCAGCAGCGGACGCTTACGCGCTGACTGACTAACTGATGTGGTTTTGGCTGGTCCTAGTGCTCTAAGGAAAAAAGTCTTTCAATAGGTACCTACATACTCATTTATTTTTGTAGCATTCATTCTAGGCAACAAATGCGGTTTGAATCTCCATTTTATTCACTTCATTATTCATTATGTTTTTTTTTATGGATAGCGCGACATGTGGCATCATTTCACCTACGAGAGTACGAGTAGGTGTCTAACGACTCCCATGGAAATTCTGTGATGCACGGGGATTGCGAATGCTATGCCTGACAGGAGCCTTTTCACGCCGCTTTTGAAAACCCCCAAGGCTGTCCTTGGGAGCAAATAAATAGGCATTTTTTATCATAGTCGTGTCTCCAATAGTTTCGAACTGTTGCGAAATGTTGACCCCAGATAACCTCGAATACAAGGAAAATAAGAAAAGTCACAAAATACCTAGGTCGTAATATTTAGGTAAAAGGGGGCAAGACAATTTGATTCATAGCCCGCTCATAAATCGAATGGCTGACACTGTTTAAAGCTAGTACGAGTATATAGGTAAAACGAAAGTGGCTTGCTTGCTACTAATGATCGCCACTGCTTCCCAAGCCAGTGGATATCGAAGTATGAGCAATCAACAGCTGATAGGAATATCCAGAAAGAGCGAACAAGTGCGAACGGTCGATCGCAATCGACCGGTCGATTCCAAGAGACCTTTAGGTCGATCGCTGAAAATATGTAGAGCAAAAAGTGACTTGTAGAAACATCAAAGAACTCATACATAATATTTGATTGATATGACAAAAATTATCTGTACTGGGTCTTCCGCAAGGACCGAAGTGAGAACAAAATATATAATCGATATAATGAACATAGCTGAAATTGAATAATTGACATCCTTGAAGGATGTCAATTAAATTTGAGCCACCAATCTTGAACCCATCTTGGTTGGTTTTATTGATTAAATAAATTAATATTAAAAAGTGGTCCTGAACTATATTTCAAGGGAAGGGAACTAGAGCTTTACGTGGAACCACGAGTCGGGGAGGCAAACCGCGGTCAGCCTCCGACGGTCGAACGGTCACCCATCCAAGTTCTTTCGTGTTTTATTTTTCATCCTTGAAAGTAATATATCTAGCGTTTCATTAAACCACAGAGCAAAAAAGTCCGGTCCTGTCGCCCCGCGGGCGGTGTGGCCCATTCGTTGTTCTGTAGATTAAACAATAAGGGGCGCCATCTATTGTTTGCATAGTGAGTGAGCGATGAAGTGCGCATGTCCATTACTCTCTCTCTACTAGTACTACTCCGCCATCACAGGCAGCGCTCGCGTCACCGCTTGCAAGCGTTACAGCAGCGCGACATCTATCGGTAAACTCATGAACTATGAAAATTGGGTAGCGTGCGCATCGTGTAAATAAAAAGCCGGCCAAATGCGAGTCAGACTGGCGCACCGATGTTTCCATACTACCACGTAATTGGCCGGTTTTTATAATATTTTTTTGTTATACTAGTAGGTATATAGCTTGCACTAAAATCACACCAAGTTTCATGCTTCCATGTATTACCGTTTTTATTTTGGAGCAATAACATAAAACGTTGAAAAAACACACATCTCTTGTATGGGGAACCCCCTTATATAATATAATAAATAACACATATTCTGTAAAAAATTCTTACCTATTACGGTACAAAAGATACAGCCCCTTATACGTAGGACAAACAGACGGATGAACAGACGGCGTAGGCTTAGTAATAGCCTTCTTATCATAGAGAAATAATATACGCTTCTTATGTACCAGTACGGTACGGCAACCTACAAAAATAAATACCCGGTGTGTCGTAAAAAACGTCTTAGATTGATTTTATTTTATTATGCTAGAAATTTTAAGCAGCCTTAAGATAATGTGGATAAACAAGTGATAGAGATGGGCGGGTCCTTGTTCTTTCGTCGTTCTGCATGAACAAGTGATGCTCCCTTTAGGTATTTATTTTACGACTAGCTTTTGCCCGCGGCTTCGCTCGCGTGAAATTCGTATTTAAAACGAAGAAAGTAAGTAAGCCCGCTAGCGTACCGTACCGCGCGCGGAACAATTCGGTTTGTATGAGAGCCACATCTCAGCGTAACCTGAACTGAATTTTATTTAGCCTATCCTGTGTCTCGTATAGCTAAATGTGCTTGTACTAAGTGTCATCGAATTCGGATGATTGGTTTAAGAGTTATGGAGGAACATACATACATACAGAAAATATTTCTCAAATCGTCAATTTAGTTTTAGTATCTATCATACATAGAGTCTACAAACGCAGTATCTCATAAAACAAAGTAACTTACTCCATCACCATTCCTTACAGATGTATTATTTTATTAGTATTGATTGATTGTGTTCATTTACAATCTTTAAAATTGTGTTTATTTATTACGCCGATTGTTCGCAACGTCCGTCGTGCGGGACGGATCATCATTCGTCCGGACCGTCTAAGCGGCCTTTGTACAGTGTGCGGCAGAAAGGTCGGATGGTTTAAAAAAATATCGTTAATTTCACCTTAAAAACAAATTTATTGACGGATTCTACCTCGTAATTAAATAGCATTTTGGAAACTTAAGAGTGGAAAACCACATCTTTCATGTAGTGTCCGTTATTATTAATTTATTATGATGCACTGCTAGGCGTTCTTGGAAGTTGGCATCCATTCTTTCCAAAATAGCTCTGTCAATTTGGGCGATGTCGAGATGATAAACAACTTCTTTTGCCTGAATTACGACGAAGACGTATTCCGTCCAATCCGACCTATGTCAATACATTAGTTTTTAAGGAGAAATTAACGATTTTTTTTAAACCGTCCCACCTTTTTAAGCGCCGTTTTTGGGCCGATATAGGCCCTCCGGCGCGCGATAGGTAAGTATGACCGTCTTGCTTGCTTGCTACCGTCATGAGTAGTCATGACGGACGCCGAAAATTCGGCTTGATCGGTTGAACCTCTACAATGTAGAGGATGATGTAGAGTCTACATCATCGGTCCGTCAATAACTCGGCCCGGGAGTAGCGGCAATACAAAACGCGTGTGATCTCTATCTCTACTTCTCATAATAGAAAAGGGAACGTCTGTCTCTATTTTTTTTATGTATAAATGTTTGAGTTAAACTCCGAAACCAATCAACAGATTTTTATGCACCAATGGAAAGAGTAGTTCTTGAGGCTCTCTATAGGCTATAATACCATCACGCTAAATAGCCTTAGGGCTTATCAGTATCAAAGAAAGTATATTATGGACGGGAGAGAGAGAGAATATAAAAGAAGCGATCGTTTATTATCATATTTGCGTTTAAATCGTATTATCTATTAAAGCGAGTCTACCGCGAGCGAAGCCGAGGGCAAAAACTAGTACAGTCATAAATAACTCATACATAACTCATAAATGAACCACCCTCAGTAGAGTGTGACACAATCATGCAGCATGAAAGCTTGCGCGTCATAGCTCATTGGACATTCTCGAGACATTCTCGGTACCCACAAGGTTTGACTTTAGGGCAAGTTACTGGTGGATAGGCTACTAGGTTGTGTCTATGCAGATACTCAGTGATAGCAAGCTGCGAAGAACCAGAAACCTCTCTGAATGTCTGAGGGACTCGTTGAAAATTTTTGAGAAAAAAAAAACACGTTTCTAGTAAATATTGAGAGGCCACCACCAATTGATTACCCCCTTGAAAGACCTTATATAAGCGATAAGTATTCACGTAAAAATGAATTGTTAGGTCTGTCATTTTCCCACCGTAAAGTGCTATCGACCTCATTGAGGCGTCTCTAAAAGATAGCCGCTTCTTTCTTTGGTCGTTCTAAAAAAATAATTTTCAGAAGTTTGATATTTGACAGATCATTTTTAAAACATAAAGTGACGTTACTATGGTAACAGCTGTCAGTGGGCAAACATGGAGACCTGTCATCATAACATAAACTTAATTCGAAGACCATGCCACCTGAGCGGATAGGCGGATATTATTGATAGCGGATAGATACGGAAACCTTCGCGCGCGAGTAAAACTCGCACTTGACAGATTATTTTTTTGAAAAAACGGGTCAATGTTTTTATTGAAACAATACATGATACGTCGTTGATTAAAACAGGTTTTATAAATAATAACTTAAATTGTCTATCTACAGGCTTTATGCAATATATTCTCTCATTTCGAGCCCAAGACAATTTTTGAGCCTTTCAACTTGATAGGATCATCCGTTTAGAAGTCATGTATGTATGACCCTGTGACAGATGGTTCACTTCTTTGAGGTCGGAACCTAATAACCCTGTTGCGCGTCGGTCTGCCGTTGTTCACCACGTGGTGCGCTAAACTATTTTACTACATTACTAAAGTACTAAAATACTAATTACTTTTTCTGCTCTTGAACCTGAACGTCTAGTTCTAATTTTTATTTTATCTAATCTTTTAATTTTGCTTAACTCTGATACCTTTCCATTTTCTTTGTTGTGTGATCGGTTACGTATGAATAGACTATGATTTTAGAGAAAGTTGGAGAGGAAAATACCTCGTTATATTTTTTTTTGTGTCTACATTATATCCCTGTGAGGAAATGTCAAAAGACTATCGGGGCTACTGAAGACAATCCATCCGAATAGAATGATACAACCGACTGACTTGATCATTAGTTGAGTCATCCATAATCATAACATAACATAAGTAACATAAGAGACACTCTGATAAACAACGTTCACTGTCTTCCTCGTACGTCTTCACTGCGCGGCTCTCAAAAGCATCTGGCCTGGCACCCCTCCGCACCGGAAGCTGCCCCATCTCGCTCGCCATTCTGTCTCCTGTCTCGCTCTACCGCGCGTCCATTGGATGCATAGATCTTTGGTTCGCTTGTTCAAAGGAAGGTGGAGATTACACGTGCGCATTCGTCCACAAAGTCCGGTGCGCCGGATCCGTCATTTTGACGGACCGGACGTCGTTGCGCGCTTGAGCATTTGGTTCGTCCCAGATCGAACGTAGTGCACATACTCGTAGGTAGTGGACAAACGAGATTCGCCTCCGTCATCCATCTGTCTTCCGTCTTCGTCAAAATGCCGGCATCCGTTATCCGAGAAAAAACCGGACCGCGGACGACGACGGCTGGTGTTAGCACTAACGCGGATATTGATGAAATTAAATAATGTTTAAGCAAATATTTTATCAAGTGTTAGGAGAATGACCGCAAAGAGAAGTGTGCATAATCGGTTTAATTATATGCTTTAGGAACACGTGTACAAATAAAAATGTTAGTAAATCGCTTATAGATTATTTCTGCACGTGTAAAATTTTCTTGAATAACAAGAGTTGTTTTTGCGCGAGCTTGAATAGAGATTTTAGCGAACAATTTCTCTAGGGATGGTCGTCGGATAAATCTTTTGTTATTGAGGGGAAAATAAAGTGTGAAGATTCGCTTGGGAGAGGGTTAAATTCAGGTAGGAAAATTCAATCTAAGGCCTACTTAGTTACCACATAGTGACGTATGCTCACTGATTATATTATAATAATATAATACTCGCAATATCATGTAGTTGTGTATATAGGATTAATATGAACATTTCGCACCTTGAGAACTATAAGGCACTAACTAACAAAAACTACTTTCCGAGATAATGAGCAATTTGTCTTTTTTTCTTCGTATTTTAACATTCATATTTTTATAACTCTTAGTACAATAAACTTACAAATGTAATTTTTGGGAATCAATATGTTCATTTAATGGGTTTAATATTAGTAGTGATAATTTTTTGGAAATGTTACTTTTTCAGGCTTTTTTGCACATAATGTCTTACAGCTCTAAACTGAAAAATAAAAATGCAGTATACTCGGGTTGTATCGTTCCTCATATAATGGGATAAAATTTTTGGGATTCCATTAATATGGGTACGTATGATTGACTTTATCGCTTCATTTATTTTCTTATGATTTGGGTGTGCCTCTATAATCGTTCTCTACGAAGATATCTTTGGTTTTTAATTGAATAATTCTTGCTAACTTGTCAACTTGATTGGACGCATGTGCCCCAATGTTGGCAACACGTCGCCAACATAAAAACTATATGGCATTATCTGCAAATAATGCCTTACAGTTTTGAATATGTTAATACCAAGTGTTAATATTGTTTTAGTGCAATATGGAATTATGTAGCCATTGATGCCTTATAGCTCCGAAAATATTTTAAAGATGCACCAGTGCCATAAGGCATTCAAGGGTCTATGAGAATGCTATGCGAGAACGCCTTATAGCTATTAAAAGAGGATTTTTTTGCAGAAATGCCTCATATTTAACTCAATTTAGCATTTTTTTGCAGTTAGTGCCTTATAGTTCTCAAGGTGCGATGTATAAAAGAGAAAAAGCGTGATATTAAAGGAATCATAATATAAATTTTAGATTTTAAATTTGTAAATATATAAAATTTATTTAAAACAATGTGGAAATAAATGGATGAAAAAATAATATAAAGAAGATGTTAAAGTAGGTATCTGGATCCGCGACCAAATGTGGCCCATCGATCGTTGTGCCCATAGTCTCATCAGCGCTCTTGGGCTGATAGCGAAGATCCTCGACGACAACCTTGAGAGGTTCTCGCTGAGTGGTTGGGTCAAGGGCCAGATCCAGAAGGCAGCCCTGCTCGACACTGCACGCATAGGCCGGAGGTTTCCCTCTTTGGGAACCGACCATCGGTAGCCTGGGTTCGCCGCGATGGTTTATAATCATATTTGCGTTTAAATCGGATTTGCTATTAAACCGAGTGTACCGCGAGCGAAGCCGCGGGCAAAAGAAGTTATAGTATATTCTTATACTCATTCGTGATTGAGATGAATGTGATTTAATATAATATATCATGCATCCGCACGAACGTTCTTTTAACGAAGTACAATGGGATTGGCAGATGGTGAACTACACGCACGGAGCATTTGTCGACATTAAGTACGAATTAGGAAAACGGTTTCCGAGTTCACATTACGGATGTAATGAAGAAATTAGAGAGAAAAAATATTAACGGGTCTTTGAGAGATATGTGCACGCACGTTAGAGCAAACTCTATAGAACAGCAAACAAAAGATTGTATGAAGAGACACGAAGGTTTCTTTTTAGGGGTCCATATCCGGTACGGACCCTATTACTAAGCCTACGCCGTCTGTCTGTTTGTCTGTCCGTCCGTCTGTCTGTCTGTCTGTCTATCCTAGGGCTGTATCTCTTGAACCGTAATAGGTAGCCCGTTGAAATTTTCATAGAATATGTGTTATTATGGCCGATATAACAACAAAAAATAAAAAGTAAAAAATAATGGGGGTTCCCATATTTCAGATGGAGATGATGTTCCTATTGAAAACATTCCTGAATGTATGAACATGCACTTCCTGAATATCGGAAGTAAGCTAACAGCCCTGAATCCAGCTTCTCCAAGCAAAGCATTGTCCCTAATGGTAGACATTCCCAGTCTTGATGCCGACCAAACCTTTTGCCTACCCTATGTCACACCTGAAAAAATTTCAAAATTAATACGTGACAAATTATCTAAAAAAAAGCAGTCTTGATATTTTTGAGTTGTCGGGAGAGTTGATTGCCAAATGTTCAAATAGTTTGTCGCCATACATATCAGTATTGGTTAACCAAATGTTTGAAGAGGGTACCTATCCTAATGTACTAAAACAGACCCGTGTATGTCCCATTTATAAAGGAGCCGGCGAAAGAGCTGACCCAAATAACTATAGACCTATAAGTTTAGTGCCAGCACTATCTAAAATCATAGAATCTGTTATATCTGACTCTGTAATTAAGCATCTTGAGGATAATAAACTTCTTTCTCCCAACCAATACGCATACCGTAAAGATCACTCCACAAAATCAGCTGGCATGAAGCTGGTAGGAGAGATAATAAAAGGTATAGACAAGAGGAACAAGGTTGCAGGTATATTCTGCGACTTGTCGAAAGCATTCGATGTCGTAGACCACAACCTCCTCTTGCACAAATTGGAAAAATATGGTGTAAGTGATAAACCACATGAATTGCTAAAGTCATTTTTAACAGATCGAAGACAGGTCACTGAGGTCACTTTAAAAAGAAACAAAAAAAGTTCCGAGCCAGGTAAAATTAAAATGGGTATTCCACAGGGTTCTGCATTAGGTAATACATTATTTTTAGTATTTATTAATGACTTAGCCTTGATTAAAATAGGTGGTGTTTTAATACTTTTTGCCGATGACACTAGTATAATAGTCTTTGCTGAATCCATGCATGAACTGGAAATAAAATTAAATATAGTAGTAGGAAAAATATCGGAATGGTTTGCTGCGAACGGACTGATACTAAATACATCGAAGACCAACTATATGGTATTTTCCGGACGAAACTGTGGTCCCCGTGAGCTCTCTATTTCGAATTCATCCGGCTCTATTGGCTCCCAGTCATGTATACGATTTTTAGGGTTCTATATTGACCCAACTCTAAGTTGGAAAAGTCACATAGACAAACTATGTGACAAGATGGCTAGAGGTATTTACGCACTAAGAGAGTTACGCCGCTTGATCAGTCCGGAGGCTTTGAGACAGTCTTACTATGCGTACGTACACTCATTACTGTCGTATGGTGTAATCCTGTGGGGTAACTCAACCGATGCTGAAAGAGTGCTAATACTGCAAAAACGAGCGATAAGGGTATTAGCCAGTGTACCGCGAACAACATCTTGTAGAGACTTTTTCAAATCCTTTGGTATATTAACGGTGTGCTCTCTATATATATATGAAGTAGTGGTATATGTACGCAAAAACATGAATTCTTTTGAGTCAAATGGCGCAAGTCATAATTATAACACACGTAACTCAGAGCGTTTAAAATCTGTTGCGCATAAATCGGCGATGGCTGAAAAAGACCCTGACGTGATTGGACCCAAATTGTACGAAAATGTTCCTGATACAATAAAATCAATAAATAGTGACAATGTGTTCCAGAGTCAGCTGAAAATATTTCTCTTAGACAATCCATTTTATAAGTTAAGTGAATTTTTTTCATACTGTAAATAAAAATTCTGCTGACTTTGATAATTCAAATTGTTTATATGCATAAACACAAATTTTATTAATAACTTGACTGAACCCTATGTTCTTTGTTTTGTATTTTATTATCTTTTTTAATGAGTATATTTTTGACTTAGTATTTTTAATTTTTTGCTTAGATATAGTATGTTATATTTAACATAATGAAAACTTAGTATGTAAGCTATATTTAAAAAAAGCTCTGTAAGGTTTCTTACCCGATTCTTCCTTATAGATTGCACTACTGAACGGGACATCATAAAAAATGATGACGAACCATACTGAATATGCATATGTCTCAATGTAATATTGTTATTGTTGTGTGTTCTTTATGGCGAAATAAATATCTGAATCTGAATCTGAATCTGAATCATAGGAGAAACCAAAAAATTGTATGCGCGCGCGCCATCTACCGAATAGACTATGAAGCATTTTAACTAATCACGAATTTTAACTAATATGAAGCATTTCATAACACGCCATAGATGGCGTGAGTGTCGCTAACCATGACATGGCGATACGGAACCCTCGGTGCGCGAGTTCGACTCGCACTTGGCCGCTTTTTAATTGACACCGTTTTTCAAGCACCTTTTATGTTGTGTAATAAAATTTTGGTCCGCCTTATTTTCAATGTCTATTTTTTTATTAACACCCGACGCAAAAGGAGGGGTGTTATAAGTTTGACGCCTCCGTCTGTCTGTGTGTCTGTGTGTGTGTGTCACTCTATGGCATCGTAGCTCCCAAACAAATGGGCCGATTTTGGGATGATTTTCTCATTCTAATAACATGTTGTCGTCGCCATATTCAAGTTACTTGAAGTCAGGTACATACTCTGAAAACGGAAAAACTATATTTTCGGACTGACTAATCTCGACACAAATGATTGTGGGACAGCAAACGATCTCAAATTAAAACTAAGGTCCAGTTCTCTCAAAACTTTAATTCCGCTCGATCTACCTGCGCAGTCCACGAATTTTAGGTCATAATACGTAGACCATAGGGTAGACTTTAATGCCGCTCTCAGCTTGCGTTCGCGCATGTGCAGTGAAGCAATTATCTACCCTATGATCTACGAGTGATGACCTAAAATTCGTTGACTGCGCAGGTAGGTCGAGCGGCATTTAAGTTTTGAGGAACTGTACAGCCATCAAATCAGTTCACAAAGACAGATATTTCTATAATATTGTCATTCCACTTCCGAAACATTCAGAATGACGATTCACTAGCTGCACTTTATTTTGCGTATTATTAGTTAGGATATTAATAGGATACTGTGTGGGGTCGGTACTTAACAAGAATAGTCCCACCCACTGCATCTCTCCCCGTGCATGTCGTAAAAGGCGACTAAGGGATAAGGACAAGATGCCGTGCATAAGGGCGACAGGATAACCACCTCTCACCTTGGCACGGTCTTTCCACAGAGTCATGCAGTGGGTGGGCCATCGTGCCTTACTTGCTGCCTGATAGTTATCTTGTCTGAATACTTTGCTAAACGTGGTGGTCGCTGTTGTGCTGTAATTTACCAGACTACTTGCAGCACAACAGCGATTACTCTGCTGACCCCGATTTTCGGGATACGGTGTGTGGTGTGTAGTTTTTTTTTTATATAGCCTTTATTCAGATCCATATTACAATTAAATGAAAAAACTATACATAGAAAACTTAAATTAAATGTAAAACTAAATCTAGTCTTTTATTTGAATTTTACTTATTTCATCTAGATCTGTTTGCCAGTCGGCAAAGGCCTCCTCCAACTTTTTCCACTCATGTCTTTCTCGCCACTCTGTTCCATGTGACATCTGTCACTCGTCTTATGTCGTCATCCCATCTTTTTAGTGGTCTACCTCTCTTCCTTTTACCTTCTCTAGGATACCATCGTGCCACAATTTTGCTCCATTTGTCTTTTCCTCTTATCATATGCCCTGCCCATCTCCATTTAAGCCTTCTGATTTTACGCGTTATGTCTATACGCGGTGTATAGTTAGGATATTGTAAATTAATTAAAAATGTTCGTACTAGTGCGTACCTACTGCAGGTAAGTTGTCCATGTTCGTCGTCGGAACAACCCGCGCTCGGCTGCCGAACTCTGCGAACAGAGCGAAGTGGCCAAATGTTGCTATTGCGCGACTGCCGCAATTTGCCAGAGAATTCAACAACCCGCCTCGCAAACTACTACTGGAGCCGAGGCACAGTAGTGTTATGCCATATCTATCTAATGCTGCGCGGACAGGTGTAATTAACTTAATTAAAATTAAAATAAAACCAACTAACTGAACGCAAGAAAAATGTCAACCAGCACTGACACGGCTGATCGAGAAAAACAAGGCGCGCAATTAGCTGACATTGGGGTAGTAGACGATGTTGTTGATGGCACAACAACGACTGCTGTAATAAATACAATATTTTATGGACATGATTTTTTAATTTCAATTGTTGTATTTATTAATAATTTTGTATTTTTTGCCTGTGTTTGTTAGGATATTATGTTTTATATAAATGTCTTATTATTAGGCTTTTTATGTATTAATCCGCAATCAGAGAATCTCATTGGTTCAGTTGACATCTGACTGGAAGACATGTCGGGTGTCCTCCAGGTCGTCGCAGTTGCCGCGAGTCCTGCTCCTGACGATGTCCCCAGAGCGAGGGACGTTGTCAAATGTGAGTCGCTTTGAGTTACATACTGCGTATCCGAAAATATTAGTTATTATAGTGGTAAAAGTCTAAACGAACAAATCTCATTGGTGCACATCGATGGGATTCGAATCTCGGACCTCGAAATCGAGAGTCCAACGCCAAGACCGCACCGACCACCTGAAGAACTGAGAACGGCGGATAATAATTTACAACAGTAGGTAGTGAGAAAATATGTAGGGATACATATGATGTAGTAACTGTGTACCTATTCTCTCAGGCTAGACAGCAGCGTGCCTGCACTAATTTGCCCGTATGAAATATTACATAGATTTGCACTGAATGTAATGAAGCTGCCGACCGAGGTAGTTCATATTTTCAAGCCGCCTGACTAGTCGAACTGAGTGTTGCCATAATATACTCTGTATTTCCGCTCTTTTACCCCGCATTCGTTTGGCAATGAATCCACTTTCCGTTATAGAGCAGCGCTGATCCGCATTTCACAATGTTAGGCTGCTTTCCTATCTTAAAAACTGATTTATCCATGCTTAAAAACTAACAGCACTCACAGCAAACAGAATGTACTTAAATGTTTTTCCTGAGAAGAACAGTCCATTTTAACTTAAATTAAAGTTTTGTTTTTCACGACAGAAAAGATCATCTGCATTTCTTATGTTATTGTATTTCTCTATCTCTCTCTCTGTTTTGATTCCTTTCCAAAAAAAGGAAAGCAATATACCCTTATTGCTACAAATAATTTGTGACATCAACATTTCAAGCCGAATTTTATCTTCTAATGAAAATTTACCAAGCCGTAAGCGTTTCAATAAATAATCTGTATACAGAATGTTTCAAGATAGGGTTTCGTAACTTCAGGGTTCGAAAGGGGTCCATATTTGAATACGAAAAGCTCTGAAAGTTTTTCCCAGATTCGGTCATTTTATAGTACTTTTTGGTGAAAATTGTTTCATCGAGATTTGGTGGACGGTTAACATCCGCCTTAAATATAATAAAAATAAAATAAAGTGGATATAGGTAAATTCCAAACACTTAAATTTGTTCTTACAGCACAACACCGATTACTCTGCTCACCCCGATTGTCGGGACTCAGCGTGTGTGATATGTATGTATGTATGTACTTAAATGTGAATGATACATAGGGCACACTAAAAGTTTCCGGAATTGGCCACTTACATAAACATATTTAAAAAGTAATTACAACATTTGAAAATGGAACTCTTTGGCTGTAGAATGCAGTTTGTTTCATCTGACTGTCAATTGTTTTTCCATTGTGGCGCCATTTTAAAAATTGCGTGTCTACATTAACATAAATTTAACCCGGGAAAATTTTCGTGGTATGATTTTCTACGATTTTAAGTGTAATTTTACAGCTCATCAGAGCCTCGCTCGGCTTCAATCTGCTTTTGGCGATGAAGCACCATGCAAGACGACTATTTATTGCTGGTTTGCAGAATTCAAGCGCGGTCGTGTCAATCTCAGTGACGAATCTCGGGATGGTCGCCCGTTCACCGCTGTGAACAACAAAAACATCGATGCTGTGCGCCGTATGATCGAAACAGACAGGCATGTGACCTACCATGAGATTCGGACATCCTTAGACATAGGCATGAGTCAAATACAATCAATCCTACACAAACATTTGGGTGTGAGAAAGCTGTGCTCGCGGTGGATCCCACACAATTTGACCGAGGCTCAAAAAACGCACCGCGTCACTTGGTGCAATGCCATGCTTACCAGATTCAACAAAGGCGCCTCAAATTTGGTGTGGGACATAGTAACAGGTGACGGCACCTTGTGACTTTTTTCTGTTCCCAAAAATTAAGAACCAATTACGCGGTCAACGATTTTCATCACCAGAAGAGGCTGTCGAATAATATGAAAAACACGTTTCTGAGGTCACCACGAAGGAGTGGCACAAAAGTTTTCAAAATTGGTTTAATCGTATGAAAAAGTGCATTTACGCAAAGGGAGAATATTTTGAGAAACAATAAATTCATTTTTGACCTTTAATAGTATTTTATTCTTATTAATTCCGGAAACTTTCAGTGTGCCCCACGTATCAAAAGAAAAAGGGGGACTGGACTAGGTCATTGCACTCCCTATACAGGGTGTCCCAGAAACAGACGATAATCCTTTAACAGGTGATAGGGCTGCTAATTACCTCTCAGATTATCTAATTTTAGGTTTAGTAAAAATGGCTTAGTTTTTGAGATATTGTCATTTTTGTAAAAATCCAAAATTTTCTTCCTAAGCTCATTTTTTTATGAGCCTCAAATTTGGTGTGGGACATAGTAACAGGTGACGGCACCTTGTGACTTTTTTCTGTTCCCAAAAATTAAGAACCAATTACGCGGTCAACGATTTTCATCACCAGAAGAGGCTGTCGAAGAATATGAAAAACACGTTTCTGAGGTCACCACGAAGGAGTGGCACAAAAGTTTTCAAAATTGGTTTAATCGTATGAAAAAGTGCATTTACGCAAAGGGAGAATATTTTGAGAAACAATAAATTCATTTTTGACCTTTAATAGTATTTTATTCTTATTAATTCCGGAAACTTTCAGTGTGCCCCACGTATCAAAAGAAAAAGGGGGACTGGACTAGGTCATTGCACTCCCTATACAGGGTGTCCCAGAAACCGACGATAATCCTTTAACAGGTGATAGGGCTGCTAATTACCTCTCAGATTATCTAATTTTAGGTTTAGTAAAAATGGCTTAGTTTTTGAGATATTGTCATTTTTGTAAAAATCCAAAATTTTCTTCCTAAGCTCATTTTTTTAAATGCCACAAGTACAAATGTAAGATTTTCTTAAATCTAGTTTTTGTCAAATATACCTGAAAAGTAAGGCTTTCACACGGTATAATTTATTTTTTCATTTTTAATCCTGTTTAGCTGAAAAACGACTAAAGAGCCACATGTTAAAATTTTTTCAGCCTCATCCCTTCAGTTTGGCCCTTCGCGGTGAAAAGAAAATTACTACACTAAAGTGGAATTATGCAACAAAAATACGTCCATCTAATGTAGTTTTTAAAATGGTACATCACTTACCGATTTGCCCAATAATTTATGAGATATTGTTATTTAACTGCAAAAAGACCTCGGAATTTGATAACTATTCTACCAACTACGAATTGGAATAAAATAAACACTTGAAGTAATTGGTCTTTATGAACCCGTTAAAGTAGATGTTCAAATTGTTTACAACCTGCACAAATGCTAGCTCGACATCTTCTCACAAATGCCCGGTTGATGCGTCGAGCAAGTACTCGATGCAAGTGCAGATACGTCCACCTATGCTATGTAAATAGTTTGTGTTTTCCGTCCAGTTGACTATAGTCGGCACGACCGAAGGGAAGCACTGACGTGGCACCAAGTTCACCCGGTGTTATGGGCTGACATCACGGATGTTGTAAGTGATGTAGCCAACCATGTCAGTTTACATTAAAAAAAACCTGAGCTACTGCCGTAATTCTTTCTTTGAGCTCTATCAACTTTTCCACCGGTTTCCCGTAAACTTTTTCTTTTAAATAGCCCCAATAATAAAAACCTAACGGATTTAAATCCGGTGACCTAGACGTCCGATCCATCTGTGGGGATATGCTTGGTCTAAAAAATTACGCACTTCTCTAGCGTAATGGGCTGGGCAGCCATCATTTTGCAACCACCTCCGTATTGCCAATGGTACATCATCTTCTAAAAGGCTCTGAAGCTCCTGTTGCAGAAACTCAAGATAATTCGCCCGTTCAAAGTCTCTATAATTCAACGGACGTCTTGTGGCCTCCTAGCTACTTGCATCCCCACAGATAGACCGGACGTCTAGATCACCGGATTTAAATCCGTTAGATTTTTATTATTGGGGCATTTAAAAGAAAAAGTTTACAGGAAACCGGTGGAAAACTTGATAGAGCTCAAAGAAAGAATTACGGCAGTAGCTCAGGTTTTTTTTTATGTAAACTGACATGGTTGGCTACATCTAGTCAGTCAGCTGGCTACATCTAGTCAGTCACATGGCTAGTCAGAGCATGTGCTTTGGCCCCTCTGACTCAGCCACCCATACCGAATTACATAAAAAAATACATCGTGAACTTGGTGCCACGTCAGTGCTTCCCTTCGGTCGTGCCGGCTACACTCAACTGGACGGAAAACACAAACTATTTACTTATCATAGGTGGACGTATCTGCACTTGCATCGAGTACTTGCTCGACGCATCAACCGGGCATTTGTGAGAAGATGTCGAGCTAGCATTTGTGCAGGTGTTAAACAATTTGAACATCTACTTTAACAGGTTAATAAAGACCAATTTACTTCAAGTGTTTATTTTATTCCAATTCGTACTTGGTAGAACAGTTATCAAATTCCGAGGTCTTTTTGCAGTTAAATAACAATATCTCATAAATTATTGGGCAAATCGGTAAGTGATGTACCATTTTAAAAACTACATTAGATGGGCGTATTTTTGTTGCATAATGCCACTTTAGTGTAGTAATTTTTTTTTTCGCCGCGTAGGGCCAAAATCAAGGGATGAGGCTGAAATTTTTTTAACATGTGGCTCTTAAGTCGTTTTTCAGCTAAACAGGATTAAATACGAAAAAATAAATTATACCGTGTGAAAGCCTTACATTTCAGAAATATTTGACAAAATCTAGATTTAAGAAAATCTTACATTTGTACTTGTGACATTTAAAAAAATGAGCTGAGGGAGAAAATTTTGGATTTTTACAAAAATGACCATATCTCAAAAACCAAGCCATTTTTACTAAACCTAAAATTAGATATTCTGAGAGGTAATTAGCAGCCCTATCTCCTGTTAAAGGATTATCGTCGGTTTCTGGGACACCCTGTATATACCTAGACAGCTCTTTTGCCAAATCTTCCCAAACTCAATGTCCATTGAGTTTTTATTACAATTTTAAATTTAAAAAAAAAAAAAAAATGCCGACTTTCGATTTGAGTGATAAGGTTTTTTTCTTCTAATAATGAGTGCTTTCTATTCCCAAAGTTTCTCAAGCCTATCCTGAAACATCCTGTATAATATAGCTTTATAGATGTCTCCCTCTCGACCAACCATTGCACTTAAAGAAACAACGCTCGGTCAGAAGTGCAACAAGAAAATGCTTTTCCGTTTAAAGATTCATGTTAGTGAAGTTCAAGTGGGTGTACAACCAAGAGAAACTAAGTATACGGGGGCCATTAGAAAACGGTCCAACGATTAATTAAATGCTTGCTTACTTACTTAGAGCTTCAAAATTGCCCAAAAAAAATTATTTTCTCCAAGGTGGTCCAGTACTGTAAAGAATAGCCCCACTGCATCTCTCCCCGTACATGCCGTAAAAGGCGACTAAGGGGAATAAGGACAAGATACCGTGCTAACAGTGGACAAGATAGCCACTTCTCACCTTGGTACGGCCCTTCCACAGTTCTTGCAGCACAACACCGACTACTCTGTTTACCCCGATTGTCGGGATACAGCATGGTGGTGTGTATGCATGCATTGCCCTTTGTATTACATGCTCAAGGCCTCTACTCTACCAACTGTCCAGGATCTGTCCAGGGCTCAGACGAGGCTTTTGAAATAATAATAATTCACTATTTAATTTAATGGTCACCGCGTTTTTAGGGTTCCGTATGCACACGGAAGCCTATTATTAAGCCTACGCCCTCTGTCTTTTTCTTATAGTAAACGCGACATGTGGCACCGTGCCACCGATAAGGTGTCTAGCGACGCCCATGGACATTCGGTCGCAGGCGGGGGGCCACGAATCCCATGCCGGCCTGACAGGTGCCCATTCACGCCTCTCTTGAAGAACTGAGACTATACTTGGGGGGAAATATGAGGGCAGGTAGAGCGTTCCAGAGTTTACCGGTTCTGTGGAGGAAGGATCTGCAGAACCGATTGGTACGCATCCGCAGTAAGTCCAGCGTATAGGGATGCAATCCCCGCCCAGTGCGCGTTGTACGGAGGTGGAAAGGGGACGACGGGATCGCGTTAAACAGCTCCTCCGAGCACTCCTAAGCATGTCTTTCTGTCTGTCCGTCCGTCCGTCCGTCCTAGGGCTGTATCTTTCGAACCGTATAAGTGGGTAAGGGATATGACTCCCTTCTTATATTACTAGGTGGTAGGGTTTAACCCGCCCGGGTTGGTACCACCGCACTGAATGAAAGGTTGGTCGAAACGGCTATGTAAATAGTTTGTGTTTTCCGTCCAGTTCAGTGTAGCCGGCACGACCGAAGGGAAGCACTGACGTGGCACCAAGTTCACCCGGTGTTATGGGCTGACATCACGGATGTTGTAGGTGATGTAGTCAACCGTGTCAAGTTTCAATAAAAAAAAAAAAAATAGGTAGTCGGTTCAAATTTTTACACAAAATATTTATTATTTGGCGGATATCCTTACAAAATATGATAAAATCAAAAAGTAAAAAATTAAGGGGGTCCCCATACAGGAAACGTGTTTTTTTTCAGCGCCATCTACCGAATGATCAAACATTTTAACTACAAAAGTATGATAGATACACCGATAGATGGCGTTATGGAGCACATGTAATTAGGTCGCCAATTGTAACTTGCTAGATACGAAGGAGGAGGTATACATACATATACCAATACAAAATAAGTTGTGCCGAACGCGAGGTTACTGTGCACTCTCGCCACACGTGCAGCAAGAAGAAAAATAATATGGCTACGGAACCCTGTAAACAACATTCTCACTCAACAGGTTTTTAGGGTTCCGTATCCGTCGTACGGGATCCTATGACTAAGCCTACGTCTGTCTGTCTGTCCGTCTGTCCGAGGGCTGTATCTCTTGAACCGTAATAGGTAGCCCGTTGAAATTTTCACAGAATATGTGTTATTAATTATTATGGCCGATATAACAACAAAAAAGAAAAATAAGAAAAAGGTAAAAATTCACGGGGTTCCCTCGCACATAAGAAAGTAAAAATTGTATGCGCGCCATCTACCGAAAAGAGTATGAAGCATTTTAACTAACACATAGATGACGTGACTGGCGCTGACCATGACACGGCGATACGGAACCTTCCTCGGTGCGCGAGTTGGACTCCCACTTGACCGGTTTTTTTTTTTCTTATTTACGATACATAGGTATTTCGATAGCTACGTTGACCTGTTGTCGGATGACATAAATTAACCCACACCGGATGTCCTTAAACGTCTAACCGCCAGCATCCGGGCAGTTGTTGTCTTGTGACCACTTTGTGTCTTGCTCTACCAACAAGTAGGTATGGAATTACCTCCAGGGCACGCTGCTGGCAAGGTGAATCCCTAGTTTATTTTTATTTTTATGGAAACTGACACGGTTTGGCTACATCAACTACAACATCGGTGACGTCAGCCCATAACACCTTGGAGAATTGCGCTTGCACTAAGTTTCATCGAATTCCGATGAACGGTTTAAGAGTTTTGGAGGAACATACGTAAATTTTTTTTTTTTGGAAACTGACACGATTGGCTACATCACCTACAACATCCCTGATGTCAGCCCATAACACCGGGTGAACTTGGTGCCACGTCAGTTCTTCCCAAGGAGGGTTCTTCCCTTCGATCGTGCCGGCTACACTGAACTGGACGGAAAACACAAACTATTTACATAGCCGTTTCGACCGACCTTTCATTCAGTGCGGTGGTACCAACCCGGGCGGGTTAAACCCTACCACCTAGTGATATAAGAAGGGAGTCATATCCCTTAGTCGCCTTTTACGACATACACGGGGAGAGATGCAGTGGGACTATTCTTTTAAAGTACCGGCCCCACACGGTATATACATACATACATACATACAGAAAAGATTTCCAAAAATCGTCAATTTCGTTTTAGTTACATACAGAGAACCTATAAACTCATTATCTCATAAAACTAATTAACTTATACCATGACCAGCCAGACCATCCCTTGCAGATTTATTATTAGTATTGATTGATATGTACCGTGTGGGGTCGGTACTTAAAAAGAATAGTCCCACTGCATCTCTCCCCGTCGCATGTCGTAAAAGTCGACTAAGGGATCGTCAGCCTCGGCAGCTCAGTGGTGCGGTCAGTTATTGGATGGGTGACCGCCCGACCGTTGGAGGCTGACCGTGGTTCGGATTCCACGTTAAACTGTAGGCCCCTTCCCTTCTTACCTCACTGGGTGGTAGGGTTTATCCCGGCCGGGTTGGTACCACCGCACTGAACGAAACGTCGGTCGAAACGGCTATGTAAATAGTCCGTCAGTGTAGCCGGCGCGAAATGAAGGGAAGCACTGACATAGCACCTAGTTCACCCGGTGTTATGGGCTGACATCACGGATGTTGTAGGTGATGTAGCCAACCGTGTCAGTTTCCATAAAAAAAAATATATATAATATTAATATTATAAAGAGGTACAGTTTGTAAGTTTGGATGTAGGAGGTAATCTCCGAAAGTACTAATTATTTTTTTTTTTTTTTTACGAATAGGTATTTCTATCTGCTGCTCTAACCAACTGAGTCATTTGGCGCGGGAACTGCAGCACTACGTAAGGATTTTTTGCTAGTTCTGAAACTTCCAAAGATGACAAAAATTTAAAAAGTTCTTGAGCTTGAAAACTGAGCCAGTTATTGAATCAAGTAAGTAATGTATTAGTATGCAAAAATATCAAAATATGAAGTACCTACCTATGCAATTACAAACAAAAACATATTTTGGGGTAATGAGACACACAATAGTTCTAATGTCGACCGCATGGCACTAGAATTAGGGATGCAGAAAATTACTGCGTCTAAATTTTAAACGTGCCCATTCTAAACTGGAACAAAAACAATAAACTAGACGACATTTAAATATAGCTCAGAAATTGTAATAATTTCTTGAGCAACAATAACATTTCCTACTTACTTACTCGTATATTTCACAACATACGACTTTCAAATTTTTAGAAACTTTATTGAGATATCTTCAGTCAACTTGAAAATATCTCTGTAAAAAATAAGTCTCTGCACCTTTATTGCAAATGAGACTTATAGACCTGTAGCGCTAGGATTTTTGGTTTCAAAAATATTAAAGTTGTTTATTTGTCGCATATAGTTTCCGAACCATTTGCCCAACCTAATATATTAGTTTGTGTCATCCTAGGAATTTGCATACGTAGCAATTTAGGTATTTGTCTTTTAGATCAGTATTGGACGAAAAGAAAATTAGAAAAGAAAATTTTACTTTCATGATAATATTGAAGTAGTAACCGATGTGCAAAAACATTTTGTGTCATCTCTGTCCACGGAAATCCTTAAATTTAACCAGTACCTAATACATCGCGCAAATAGCTCTAAAAGAATATTAGAAAAGGTTAAATAGGTGTTACGCGTTTTAGAGTACTGATATCTATTGTTCAAAATATTTTGTGTCGAATTCATCCACGACATTTATAGATATTTAATATTTTTATTACAACAACCTCTAAAAGCCACAAAAGAAAAAATACGGGCTGTTAGAGTTTACGTCTTTTTGATTATTATGGTGTAACAAAACACTATTCATAATTTGTGTCGTTTTTATCCACGGAATTTTATTATTTGTAAAAAAAACACTAACTTCGCATGAAGTGCGAGCGCGGGGAATAGCGCGGGCGCGGGCGGCGGGGCGGCGGGCGAGGCGAGCGAGCGATCGAGGCACGCGCACGCCGCCTCCTCCCCCCCCCCCCCCCCCCCCCCCCCCGCCCCGCCGCGCTCGCGGGTCGTTCAGCCAGCCATACGCGGGGCGCGCGTTGCGTTGCGTGGCGCGGTGCGAGTTGCGACGTGCGTGCGTTATCATATCAATTATCAATTATTATTATTATTACTAATAATAAATCTGTAAGGGATGGTCATGGAGTAAGTTACTTTGTTTTAGGAAATATTGAGTTTGTAGCCTCTATGTATGATACTAAAGCTAAATTGACGATTTTGAGAAATCTTTTCTGTATGTATGTATGTATGTATATATGTATGTTCCGCCATAACTCTTAAGCCGATTATCCGAATTCGATGAAACTTTGTACAAGCACATTTAACTAAGTATACGGGACACAGCTTGGGACACAGGATAGGCTACATAAAATTCAGTTCCGGTTACGCTAAGATGTGGCTCTCATACAAATCGAATTGTTCCGCGCGCAAAATAAAGGTATGCAGCGGCGGACGGCTGGCGGAGGTGCGGGGCGCGGCGCTGCGGTAGGGCGAGTGGTTCTAATAGCGCACCAGGCTGCCGCGCTGCCACGCGGTGTGTGTATGCATTGTCTCGAGCAGTTTCTTATTTAATTCCATTTCATAATATTATGTAGATTTACTTCGTTGGGTATCTATTTGAATAATTTTAGGTGCAAACCTATGTAAAAAAATGTGTTGTTGCGAGTCGATGTTAGCGGATATTTACTTAACTGAAGTTCCTATTTGATTTAAGTTAATTGATCGTGTGTTTATTATATTGTACGTAGTGTAGTATGCGCGCAATATTAGCGAACAGATTCTTATTTTTACCCGACTACGGCGAAGCGAGAAGGAAGGTTATGTGTTTGACCGGTATGTATGTATGTATGTATGTATGTATGTATGTATGTATGTATGTATGTATGTATGTATGTATGTATGTATGTATGTATCTATGTATGTATGTATGTATGTATGCATGTTCATCTGTTCCCTCATACATAACTTCGAAACTACCTACTTATCATAATTTGACAAATCGAAGGTATCGTTGGATGCGTCTTGCTCTTGACCGTCTGCTGGTTGACTATGGTTGGCTGGTTGGCTATGTGACGTCCCATAAAAATGGGATATGGCGCCCTCTAGAGGACATAAAGTGATGACCTAAAAAAAATGTTTTTAGTGTGGGGTATCAAATGAAAGGGCTTGTTAGCTGTTGCTTTCGGATTTGCTTGCATGCATCCGATAATTGCGAATAATTTCTAAAATCTATCTATCTGTCACGTGAACCTTTGTTTTGGTCATAACTCGAGAACCACTGGTGCTAGACCCATCGTGTTGGTACTCAAACTTCATGTCTCGGTGAGATCTATCCATCTGTCACGTGAACTTTTGTTTTGGTCATAACTCGAGAACCACTGGTGCTAGACCCATCGTGTTGCTACTCAAACTTCAGGTCTCGGTGAGATCTATCCATCTGTCACGTGAACTTTTGTTTTGGTCATAACTCGAAAACCACTGGTGCTAGACCCATCGTGTTGCTACTCAAACTTCAGGTCTCGGTGAGATCTATCCATCTGTCACGTGAACTTTTGTTTTGATCATAACTCGAGAACCACTGGTGCTAGACCCATTGTGTTGGTACTCAAAATTTAGGTCTCGGTGAGATCTATCCACCTGTCACGTGAACTTTTGTTTTGGTCATAACTCGAGAACCACTGGTGCTAGACCCATCGTGTTGGTACTCACACAGATGGATAGATCTCACCTGAAGTTTGAAGTTTGAGTACCAACACGATGGGTCTAGCACCAGTTGTTCTCGAGTTATGACCAAAACAAAAGTTCACGTGACAGATGGATAGATCTCACCGAGACCTGAAGTTTGAGTACGAACACAATGGGTCTAGCACCAGTGGTTCTCGAGTTATGACCAAAACAAAAGTTCACGTGACAGATGGATAGATCTCAGCGAGACATGAAGTGTGAGTACCAACACGATGGGTCTAGCACCAGTGGTTCTCGAGTTATGACCAAAACAAAAGTTCACGTGACAGATGGATAGATTTCACTGAGACCTGAAGTTTGAGTATCAACACGTTGTGTCTAGCACCAGTGATTCTCGAGTTATGATGAAAACAAAAGTTCAGCTGACAGATGGAGAGATCTCACCGAGACTTGAAGTTTGAGTACCAACACGATGGGTCTAGCACCAGTGGTTCTCGAGTTATGACCAAAACAAAAGTTCACGTGACAGTTGGATAGATCTCACCGAGACCTGAAGTTTGAGCACCAACACGATGGGTCTAGCACCAGTGGTTCTAGAGTTATGACCAAAACAAAAGTTCACGTGACAGATGGATAGATCTCACCGAGACCTGAAGTTTGAGTACCAACACGATGGGTCTAGCACCAGTGGTTCTCGAGTTATGACCAAAACAAAAGTTCACGTGACAGATGGATAGATCTCAGCGAGACATGAAGTGTGAGTACCAACACGATGGGTCTAGCACCAGTGGTTCTCGAGTTATGACCAAAACAAAAGTTCACGTGACAGATGGATAGATTTCATCGAGACATGAAGTTTGAGTACCAACACGATGGGTCTAGCACCAGTGGTTCTCGAGTTATGACCAAAACAAAGGTGCCTTGACAGATGGATAGATCTCAGCGAGACATGAAGTTTGAGTACCAACACGATGGGTCTAGCACCAGTGGTTCTCGAGTTATGACCAAAACAAAAGTTCACGTGACAGATGGATTGATCTCACCGAGACCTGAAGTTTGAGTAGCAACGCGATGGGTCTAGCACCAGTGGTTCTCGAGTTATGACCAAAACAAAAGTTCACGTGACAGATGGATAGATCTCACCGAGACTTGAAGTTTGAGTACCAACACGATGGGTCTAGCACCAGTGGTTCTCGAGTTATGACCAAAACAAAAGTTCACGTGACAGATGGATAGATCTCACCGAGACCTGAAGTTTGAGTAGCAACATGATGGGTCTAGCACCAGTGGTTCTCGAGTTATGACCAAAACAAAAGTTCACGTGACAGATGGATAGATCTCACCGAGACCTGAAGTTTGAGTAGCAACACGATGGGTCTAGCACCAGTGGTTTTCGAGTTATGACCAAAACAAAAGTTCACGTGAGTGATGGATAGATCTCACCGAGACTTGAAGTTTGAGTACCAACACGATGGGTCCAGCACCAGTGGTTCTCGAGTTATGACCAAAACAAAAGTTCACGTGATAGATGGATAGATCTCACCGAGACTTGAAGTTTGAGTACCAACACGATGGGTCTAGCACCAGTGGTTCTCGAGTTATGACCAAAACAAAAGTTCACGTGACAGATGGATAGATCTCACCGAGACCTGAAGTTTGAGTACCAACACGATGGGTCTAGCACCAGTGGTTCTCGAGTTATGACCAAAACAAAAGTTCTTATGACAGATGGATAGATCTCACCGAGACCTGAAGTTTGAGTACCAACACGATGGGTCTAGCACCAGTGGTTCTCGAGTTATCACCAAAACAAAAGTTCACGTGACAGATGGATAGATCTCACCGAGACCTGAAGTTTTGAGTACCAACACGATGGGTCTAGCACCAGTGGTTTTCGAGTTATGACCAAAACAAAAGTTCATGACGAAGTTTCTAGTTCTCACAGAAAACGGGATATTAGTTCAGCACGATTGTGTTAGGGTCATGAAAGGTGGGTCAGTTTGAACTTATGCAAATTTTAAGCGAATCGAAGCGTCAATCTAAAATAATATTGACCACATTGACCATTGACATTCGTAAGTATTGAGATTGCAGACGCGGGCTTTGTACAAAATTCGCACTGCATTATTTATTATCTCTATAGGAGATACCAAACTTCTTTGCACGAAGTGCGAGCGCGGGCGCGGGCGGCGCGGCGGGCGAGGCGAGCGAGCGAGGCACGCGGGGCACGCCAGCCAGCCACCGGCCGCCGCTTCGCATAGAAGAAATCGTAGGTACCGAACGAACGTGTGTGCGTGCGTATGCCCCCCGCCCGCCGCCACCTGCCCGCGTCCGTCCGCTTTGACCGCAACAACTGTTTTTGTGTTTTATTCATTTATTTCGAGCATGAAAATGACACAAATTTACAATGTACATTTTTGATGCATTTATGAAATTGAATATGTAAACTCTAATCATTCTAATATTTTTTTGAAGCTTTTGTAGCTTGGAAAAATAACATAATTGAAAATCTTAAAATTGCGTGCCCTAATTTGGCACAAATTCATTTAATGGGCATATGTAAGTGATCTGAAATAGGAAATAACAATTTTGTCAATTCTAATTTTGTTTTAGGCACTGTTTTTACATACTGACCATAGGTCAGTTTGCACTGGACGAAGATGACACAAACTGGGTTTGCACACTCCGCAGGCTATCCTAGATATGATACCATAATTATTTTAAAGTTTAGATTAATTTTGCCAGTTTTGAATGGAATTAAAAAAAGCAACCACAAATCTTCGAATTGCTGAAAATGCAAGTGACAGATGTGACACAAAACGCAATATTATGCTTCTTATGTACGACTGTATCCACAGGCAAGAAATAAGCAAGTTTAGAATTTTTTTAACTTATGTCCTCAAAATAGCCCAGCGCTATCGGTCTATTATTCCACCCAGCCACCCATAAGGTGTCGTCTATGGACATTCGGTCGTATGACGATGGCACTATACACAACGACACTATACACCAGATATAGGTAATGTAAATAGGCAGAGTGGTCAGATTAAGTATTAATGCTCTTGTGAGTGGTAGTATGGGTTAATTATTTGTAAGTTGGGTTGGTACCACCGCACTGAATGAAAGGTCGATCGAAACGGCTATGTAAATAGTTTATGTTTTCCGTCCAGTTCAGTGTAGCCGGCGCGAAATGAAGGGAAGCACTGACATAGCACCTAGTTCAACCGGTGTTATGGGCTGACATCACGGATGTTGTAGGTGATGTAGCCAACCGTGTCAGTTTCCATAAAAAAAAAAGTATCTATAATATAATACTTATAAGGAATACTTTTTGGTGTAACTGAACAGTGCCTGTCGAGTTCTTAGCAAAACAGTGCCAGTACATGCCACCAAGCGAGCGAAGGTACTAACAAAACATTGTGACTTGCGAAGTTTGTTTGTCAGTTCTTCTTCGCATTGAATTTAGAACGTCCAAGCGTAGGTTACCTACCAATGGATGAACATACATACATACATACATAACACACGCTGTATCCCGACAATCAGGGTAAGCAGAGTAATCAGTGTTGTGCTATAAGGACTCTGGCAAATTACAGCACAACACCGACCACCACGTTTAGCACAGTATACGGACAAGACAACTATCAAGCAGCAAGTAAGGCACGAAGAACCCACCTGCTGCATGACTAGGTGGAAGGACTGCGCCAAGGTGAGAAGTGGCTAGCCTGTCGCCCTTTAGCGCAGTATCTTGTCCTTATCCCTTAGTCGCCTCTTACGACATGCACGGGGAGAGATGCAGTGGGGCTATTCTTTTTAAGTACCGGCCCCAAACGGTAATGGATGAACTTATACAATAAAACAATACGCGGGGTTGCGAATGCCGTGCCGGTCTGGCAGGTGTCCATTCATGCCCTGTCGAAAGACCGGAGACTGTACTTCGGGGTAAATATATCGTGATTGTTTCTGTAAAATGCTTTTGGAGCAATAAATTATTTCTATCTATCTATATAGCTTTTACGTGTTGTTTCTAGAATATTTTATAATGTATGGTTTAGTGAAACGAAATCAAATAACTTTAGTAATTTATAATGTATTAACACATGTATGGCTTGTATTTTACTACCATGTACTCATATGTATTGTTAATAAGTATTCTTATTATTATTTCATCTTCAATTCTCACGCTCAACTCTTTTGCTACTACCTACTCTCGAACATCCAAAGGTTGACTGTAAGAAATCTCTGTAAGGGGATAAGTCCGCCTTTGCACCTTAAGTAAGTTTTCTAAACTGGAGCAATAAAGAATCTAAATGTCAATAGATAGCGCTTATCGGCAATTACGCATATTAATTATCTTGTAACTGGAGGAAAACGCTCCAGGAGGCAAGACATGGATTTTATGAACTGTAAGTGAAATTTTGACGTGCCCACCAAGGCAATAATTTCTAAAAGACCTAGGCATCTTTATATAAGTATATAATTCTTCTGTACGTGTGTTTGTCGCCTAACTCCTCCTAAACGGCTGGACCGATTCGGATGCCATTTTGTGCGTTTATTTGAGTGGGTCTCCGGATGGTTTGAAAATACAATTAAACTCGGTAGATAGCGTCGTGATAAGTCTACGCGGACGAAGTCGCTGGCACAGCTAGTTTTTTATGTAAATTAACTACTACAAATCTGGGTTCCATCGAATTCTAGCTCATAGCTCGCGAATGCATCTTCTGTCACCATTATTTATACGCTTTCTAGGTTTGGAATAAGGCAACACTATCATTAGTGGGAAATTACACTCGGTGTTGCCTTTCAACATTATAAAGCGACTGATTATATACAGTGTGGGGCCGGTACTTTAAAAGAATAGCCCCACTGCATCTCTCTCCGCGCATGTCGTAAAAGGCGACTAAGAGATAAGGACAAAACGCCGTGCTAAAGGGCGATAGCCACCTCTCACCTTGGCGCGGTCCTTCCACCGAGTCATATACAGCAGGTGGGTCTTCGTGCCTTACTTGCCGCTTGATCTTTTCCTTATACTAAACGTGGTCGTCGGTGTTGTTCTGTAATTTATCACAGCTCTTGCAGCACAACACAGATTACACCGCTTACCCTGATTGTCGGGATGAATAGACATTATAAAGCGACTAAGCTCACCTGCGGCTCCGTGTGCGTTATATAGGGTGTTACGATGACCATGTCAAAAATTTCGGGAGGGTTACATAGACACTCAAATAAACACGTTACGCAAAAAAAAACAAATGTTTTTAGCATTACTTTTCGAGAAATTTAACAAAACATGTTTGCTACCTAAGGATTAACCTGTGTGTAACAGTAGATAACTTGCATTGTACGGGGTCAATGACCATACTATGTTCAAACGCAGAACAGCTGTTTGTTGTAAGTAAGTTTCAAGGTCACTATGATTGGTTTTTACAGCTACTTATTTGATTTTATTTTTTTTGTTAGGAGAAAAAATGCTCCTATAAACATATGTTTTTTTATTACTTAAAGTATTTATTTGAGTGTGTATGTAACCCTTCCGAAATTTTTGACATAGTCAACGAAACACCTTATATACATTTTGAACAGAAAATTCCATTTATATTTAATTTCCGATGTTATCCTTTCATATCCCTGCATAGTCCATAATCAGGTGTTGTATTTAACAATACGCGGCGGCAGTAAATAATGAACATGTCGTCCCTTTTTTTATCGAAACTACATGGCTACATCACCTACAACATCCGTGATGTCAGCCCATAACACCGGGTGAACTAGGGGCCATGTCAGTGCTTCCCTTCGGTCATGCCGGCTACAACACGAACTATTTACATAGCCGTTTCGACCGACGACGTTTCATTCAGTGCGGTGGTACCAACCCGGGCGGGATAAACCCTACCACCTAGTAAGGTAAGAAGGGAAGGGACCTACAGTTTTATGTGGAATCCGAACCACGGTCAGACTCCAACGGTCGAGCGGTCACCCATCCAAGTACTGACCGTGCCCAGGTGTGCGTAACAACAGTCGACCGACCGCACCACTGTACTACAGAGGGTGACAAAAAGTATTGGATCCATAAAATAGTATTGGATGACCGTTGGCTGAAAGTGCGCGTGCCAGCAGTATGGTAGACATTTCGAAAAGTGCTGTACATCGCATATTGACTGACAATTTTTGCATGAGAAAACTGTGCGCAAGATGGGTGCCGCGTTTAATCCACAATGAAACCAAAACAGCGTCGTGAGGATGTTTCAGTCGAGTGTTTGGCAATGTTTAACAATAATAAATCCGAATTTTTGTGTCGATCTTTAACAATGGACGAGACATTGGGTCCATCATTTCACACATGAGACGAAACAACAGTCAAAACAAGAATAAAGAATAAGAATAAAGAATAAAATATTTTTATTTACACTCACACACTTTTTACATTATACTTACATTAAAATACATTTAATCTTATCAGTACAGCCTAAGTGCAGTATGTAAATAAGTAGCGGCTCAGCATATGCCTAGCTGGGATTGCGCCCAGCTGACGCTGTTTTTCAGCCGCAACCTACCAGAGGTAATCAAAAAATAATAACATGGCGAATATAGAAAAAAAAACAAATTTACAACTACAAATAAATATGACGAGAAAACAAATTTACAATTACAATAATATACAAGATCCCATATCGTTGAACGAAAACATCATAAAACTAAAAAACTTAAAAAAACTTTGTACTGTGTGGGGCCGGTACTTTAAAAGAATAGCCCCACTGCATCTCTCCCCGTGTATGTCGTAAAAGGCGACTAAGGGATATGACTCCCTTCTTATATCACTAGGTGGTAGGGTTCAACCCGTCCGGGTTGGTACCACCGCACTGAATGAAAGGTCGGTCGAAACGGCTATGTAAATAGTTTGTGTTTTCCGTCCAGTTCAGTGTAGCCGGCACGACCGAAGGGAAGCACTGACGTGGCACCAAGTTCACCCGGTGTTATGGGCTGACATCACGGATGTTGTAGGTGATGTACCCAAGGGTGTCAGTTTACATAAAAAAAAAAAAAAAACTTAAAACAGACAGAATATACAAACTAGGTACACATACTAGAACTAACAGTATCGGGCGGGTCCTTCATTTTAATTTGAATTTTTAACACTTCCCATTTTTCAGCGATTCAAGTAGGGCTCAAATGGGATAACCGGCTCTAAAGAAGGCTAAGACAGTTCCATCTGCTGGCAAGGTCATGGAGTAAATTTTTTGGGATGCACGTGGGATATTTTCACTATTTTCAAAAATACAAAACAATCAACGACGAGTATTATGAGCTTATTGCAGCGTTTGAAATCAAGAAAATTTGGCCGCATTTGAAAAAAAAACCGGCCAAGTGCGAGTCGAACTTGCGCACCGAGGGTTCCTTATCGCCATGTCATGGTTAGCGCCACTCACGCCATCTATGTCATGTTAAGAAATGCTTCATATTAGTTAAATTTCATTATTTGTTAAAAGGCTTCACCCTCTATTCGGTAGATGGCGCGCGCGCATACACTTTCTGGTTTCTTCTATGGGAACGCCCGTGAATTTTTTTACTTTTTCTTATTTTTATATTTTTCTCTTAATTCTAAAAACTACTTCTAAAACTCGCCTTTGCATTTTTTTATGGAAACTGACACGGTTGTCTTCATCACCTACAACAATGTGGTGTGGAAAATTTGGAACTCACTCCCTGCCCATCTATTTCCTCCCAAGTAAAGCCTGGGGTTTTACAAAAGGGGCGTGAAAAGGCTCCTGTCAGGCCTGTCCATGGGCATCGTTAGACACCTACTAGTAGGTGAAACGATGCCTAATGTCGCGCTATCCATAAAAAAAAACATCCGTGATGTCAGCCCATAACACCGGGTGAACCAGGTGCCATATCAGTGCTTCCCTTCATTTCACGTCGCCTACACTGAACACGGAAAACACGAACTATTTACGTAGCCGCTTCGACCTATGCTTGCATCTACTTGTAATGAAGAAATAAATATTTATCTATCTTCTATCTATATCTATACATATAATAAAATCGTTAAATTAATAATCTCTCTTTGTCTGTACGCGCATCACGCAAAAACTACTGAACGGAATTTGACGAAACTTTGTATAGTGACAGTGTATATCCCGGATTAACATAATAAACCAAAAAATATAATAAAAATTAAAATTATTATAAAATTTAAATGACAAGTTGACAACGGAGAACTGTCATCTCGACGTGAGCTGGCCGGTGACAAAATGTTTGATAAATAAAAAAAAAAAAAATTGAAGTCGAACTTATGTCGCTGTCATTGGTGCAATTTATATTTCTGTTGCCCGCGGCTTCGCTAGCGTGAAATTCGTATTAAAAAAAAGTAAGTAACTAAAGGCGGAGCCGAAGGCGGATCTGCGCTCACGTAAACGATATTCTTTCTCGATAAAAGTAACTAAGGGCGAGGCGGAAGTCGGAGCTGAGTTCAGGAAGAAAAAAAACATTCTTTCTTGAATGAAGTAAGTAACTATGGGCAGGCCGCAGGCCGAGCTGCGTTCAGGAAGAAGCTAAACCATCTTGAAGAAAGTAAGTAACTAAGGCGAGGCCGAAGGCCGAGCTACGTTCTGATAAATAATAAACCATCTCGGAGAAAGCGAGTAACTAGGGCGAGGCCGAAGGCCGAGCTGCGTTCAGGAAGAAGCTGAACCATCTTGAAGAAAATAAGTAATTAAGGCGAGGCCGAAGGCCGAGCTACATTCTGATAAATAATAAACCATATCGAAGAAAGGAAGTAACTAAGGGCGAGACCGAGGGCCGAGCTGCGTTCAGGAAAAAGCTAAACCATCTTGAAGAAAGTGAGTAACTAAGGCGAAGCCGAAGGCCGAGCTACATTCTCATATATAATAAAACATCTTGAAGAAAGCAAGTAAATAAGGGCGAGGCCGAAGGCCGAGCTGCATTCGGGAAGAAGCTAAACCATCTCGAAGAAAAAAAGTAACTAAGGCGAGGCCGAAGGCCGAGCTGCGTTCTGGATGAAGCTAAACCATCTCGAATAAAGTAGGTAACTAAGCGATATTAAGATTGAGTTAAATTAATTAAAATTTTATTATAAAGTCCACGCTTCTGACGGCAAACATACCGTGCATCCTAAAACCTTGCGGTTATTCCCGGCTGGATGGCAAGAGGCCCGATGGTATCACCTTAGTTCCATGGGCCAAGGGTAGGTCTTTGATGTGGGACGCCATTTGTGTTCTCACATTGGCTCCAAGTCACGTTCGGGCATCTTCAAGACCGGCCGGCGCGGCCGAGGCCTGGGCGGAGAGCCTCAAACGCAATAAATATTTTAGATATATAATTCAAGATTTCGAATTTGTTGCGTTTGCGGTTGAAACCCTCGGTCCGTGGAGCAGTTATTGAAGCCAAAAGCTTCTTGAAGAGGCTTCGGTCTCTGCTGGTGGACGCAACTGGTGTCACGCAATCAAGGGCCTACTTCATTCAAACGGTAAGCTTTGCCATCCAGCGGGGTAATGCCGCAAGTGTTCTAGGAACATTTGAAAACGCCCCTTTTATGATAGTTATTTTAATGTTTGTTAGGTAGGTTTTAATTATTTAGTTATTAATATTACTTTTTTATATATTTTATTAAATAAATAGATGGAGTAAACGATATTATATGCTATCGAAGAAAGGAAGTCATTTAAGGCGAGGCCCGAAGGCAGAAGAGGGTTTTTGGTTTACCTGAACGCAGCTCGGCCTTCGGCCTCGCCCTTAGTTACTTACTTTCTTCGAGAAGGTTTATCGTCTTCCTGAACGCAGCTCGGCCTTCGGCCTCGCCGTTAGTTGCTTACTTTATTTGAGAAGATTTATCGTTTACGATTCTTCTTTGAAATACGAATTTCACGCGAGCGAAGCCGCGGGCAACAGCTAGTTTATATATAAATGTATATATATTCTTGGTCCATATATCCGCCAACGCTATAAGCCCCGACAGCTAGGTCTATCTATCTACACATACAGGGTGTCCCCGGACTAGTGTAGTTCCTTTAAGGAGGCTATTCTACGCTTTGTAACAAAATCACTGGTGAAGATTTTATTAAATATGTGCTTTCATTAAAATTTTAGGACTTCCTAACAAACTAAATGCGTACTACAATGTGTGGGCGACCTTTAGCGGCGGACGGTACGCGGGCGGGGCGGGCTATCTGTTTGCGTTCACTCGCGTCGCGTCCGTCCGTATTCCCGCTGCCCGTTGCCCCGCACCCCGCGCGCGCCCGATTAGATCACTACAACATTACACTATTTTAATAACGTCAAAAATGTATATCTCGGCAACGGGCGTACCTAGAACCCTACTTCTTTTCCTAATTATGTTTGTTACCAAGCGTAGAATAGACTCCTCAAAGGAACTACATCAGTCCGGGGACACCCTGTATATACCAACGGGCGGTGTTACTTCCTAGGCGTGCCCCAGCACGCTGTACGCGGCGGCACCTCCTACGCCACCGCCGCAGCCTACTACACGGGAGACCACAACGCAGTAATGCAGGGAGCCGCTCGTGACTTACAACCACGACCAACCTTTGTTGTCGCTGCAGGAAAAGGTGTTTGAGAAAAAAAAATTACTTAGTAAAAATTCTAAGCCGACTATGCTACAAAGAAATTAAGGCGGTACAGCTTGGAAAGAAAATATGACTTGTGGTGTCGAGGTGTGTCAGGATCGTGGCGCGTGTAGCACGCTTGTCATATGTTGCTTTACGATAAGCGCGTGTGTGTGTGATGCGTGGTCTCTGCCTAACATATTGGGAAACAGGCGTGACTTTGTGCATATCGACACAGTTAGTTTTTTTTTTTATTTTTTTTTTTTATGGAAACTGACACGGTTGGCTACATCACCTACAACATCCGCGATGTGAGCCCATAACACCGGTTGAACTTGGTGCCACGTCAGTGCTTCCCTTCGGTCGTGCCGGCTACACTGAACTGGACGGAAAACACAAACTATTTACATAGCCGTTTCGACCGACCTTTCATTCAGTGCGGTGGTATCAACCCGGGCGGGTTAAACCCTACCACCTAGTAATATAAGAAGGGAGTCATATCCCTTAGTCGCCTTTTACGACATACACGGGGAGCGATGCAGTGGGGCTATTCTTTTAAAGTACCGGCCCCACACGGTACAACAACAAGGTAGTTTTGAAATATATACGATTATTTTTCTGTGTAAATAACGCAGAAGTTCAACTGTGTGCCAACATTTCTGTGTTACGTAGATTGGCAGTTTTAATTTATCAGATTAGGCACCCAAAGCGGCGTCCAATGAAAGCGTTTTCTTGTCTTTTTTTAAGGCGATGGATCACCGGCGTCTCGTCTAAGAGTCAATCAAAATGTGAAGGAGCACTTGGAGATCGTGAATGTGAAAGCTTTCAGGATATCGGCGTACTATTTATTTAAATGAGCTCCACGTACAGTCGGCTCTTGAAGTCGAGATCCATGTGAATCTATGTACATACGTCATATCACAGGCAACATACATGCACGGGGAGAGATGCAGTTTTTCTTTTTATGGAATCTGACACGGTTGGCTACATCACCTACAACATCCGTGATGTAAGCCCATAACACCGGGTGAATTAGGTGTCATGTCAGTGCTTCCCTTCATTTCATGTCGGCTACAATGAACTGGACGGATAACACGAACTATTTACACAGCCGTTTCGACCGACGTTTCATTCAGTGCGGTGGTAAAAACCCGGGCGGGATAAACCCTACCACCTAGAGGTAAGAAGGGTAGACCGTTAAACTGTAGCTCCCTTCTACAGTTTAACTTGTAATCCGAACCACGGTCAGCCTCCAAAAGTTGATCGGTCACCCATCCATCCACTGACCGCGCCCAGGTGTTCTTATGATACGACCAACAGTCGACCGACCGCACCACTGAGCTACCGAGGCTGACAAATAGTATTGGATCCATAAAATAGTATTGGATGACCGTTCGTTGGCTGAAAGTGCGCGAGCTAGCAGTATGGTAGGCATTTCAAAAATTCATTGAGTTACCGAGGCTGGTTATTTATTCATATCATAAGTACCGGCCCCACACGGTACAAGCAATTCTATATTTATGTAAATATTTTAAATTTTTTGTCCTAATTTTTTTTTTTTTTTTTTATAAAAATTAATGACAATGTTAATCTAGTGTCAAATTAATTAATATTTTATTATATTGAATGAATAAAATATACATTCTATAATTTGAATTATTTTATTACAACTAGTGAGTGCGAAAGGGTTCTACAATTAACACAACCACATCGCTGAACAAAGTGCAGTTTGCCCACGACACCGCTCAATGCGCATTGTTACCAACATCAGACACCGCATAAATGTCGGGCAAACCATCTCCCACACAATGGAGGCATGGCGTTAAATTATGTAGCATGTTTTGTATGTAAGGTTAATAAGCCATGGTGCGGTCGTGCTCGGGTTCCCATCAAATGGCTTGTCGCGCCGCGCATGTCGGCCGACTTGTCTGTGCGTGCGCATGCCGGTAACCGACCATGTAAATCGTGACACACTTGTAACATTGTCCGTATTTCGTGACTCAAGAGCGATTAGCCGCCTCTGTGTCTTGGTAAACGTAATTTGAGTTAAAATAGGCCAAGTCCACAGGGAGTACTCTGAGGAGCCGTTTGGTGCGCTCCCGCCGCCGCGCCGCCGTCTCCGGTCAACCTTCGCACACCGCGCACTGGGCAGGGAAGGGATTGCATTCTTACACGCTGGACTGTACGTACATATAGGTTCTGCAGAAATTCCTACACAGAATAGATAAACTCTGGAATACTCTCCCTCCCTACCCATATATTTTCCCCCGAGGACAGTCCCCAATTCAAACCCCCCCACCCCCCCCCCATTCAAAGTCCGCCGACCGCGCCCGGTGTACTTACTTTGACGATCGAGCGCCGATGCATGGCACCACCGGGCTACAGAGGCTGCCAAAGCCCAAAGCTGACGTTATGTACTTGTGTACTTCTGGAGCTCTGATCTCAAGACCTTCGTATCGCACGTCGAAAACGACTGACCTCCACGCAGAACATGTATCATCTCATCACAGCTGTTTATATATAAAGCGGTACTTGTGAAAGAAGCGAAGCCGAACGTGGCCGAACGCTTGTCCTGTGTCAGTCCGATAAATGATAATCCGGCTCGTTTGTGTGGAGAACGAACGATCGAAGATGTGCCAAAAGGAGATAACCAAAGATTTAAATCGATAGATAGCACAAAGCGCTCAAGAGTGCGTCACCGATTAGACATAGCGGTGTGTGTGACTACCTACTGTACTAATATGGAGTTAACGGCAAACCACAGGAATTGCTAAAGTCATTTTTAACAGATCGATGTCAGGTCACTGAGGTCACTCTAAAAGGAAATAAAAAAAGTTCCGAGCCAGGTATAATTAAAATGGGTATTCCACAGGGTTCTGCATTAGGTAATACATTATGTTTAGTATTTATTTGACTTAGCCTATGAAGATAGATGGTGTTTTAATACTTTTTGCCGATGATACTAGCATAATAGTCTTTGATTTTGATGCGATTCCTAATGACTACTGTACTAATGTACAGTAGTCATCAAGAATCTCATTAAACGCTGTATCATGTTAACAAAACGCTAATGCTCTGCACTCGCGCATCGGCGCATTCCGTTCCGTGAAACGACCTCTTGACACGCGCGTGCGCTGCGACTGATGCATGCGAAGTAGCCGCATGCGGCCCTTTCATTGGTGACTTTGTCTGTAGTGCGCCATGTTAGACTAGGCTCTATCTATGGATTTAAATCTGTGGAGATAACCTTACTAACACGATTATTAAGGTTTCGAAACATTCAGGCCCCTTTCGTAGACGCTCTTGTTTACTACTTATTATTAAAAAAAACCGGCCAAGTGCAAGTCGAACTCGCGCACCGAGGGTTCCGTATCGCCATGTCATGGTCAGCGCCACTCACGCAAGACTCACGCCATCTATGGCGTGTTTATGAAATGCTCATATTAGATAAAAATCCTGATTAGTTAAAATGCTTCGTAGTATTTTCGATAGATGGCGTGGCGCGCATAAACTTTTTAGTTTCTTCTATGGGAACCCCCGTGAATTTTTTACTTTTTCTTATTTTTATTATTTGTTGTTATATCGGTAATAACAACACATATTCTGTGAAAATTTCGACGGGCTACCTATACGGTTCAAGAGATACAGCCCTCGGACAGACGGACGGACGGACAGGCAGACAGACAGAAAGACGGCGTAGGCTTAGTAATAGGGTTCCGTACCAGATACGGAACCCTAAAACCCCCAAAAAAAACTTGCGTCGAGGGTTAAAAATGCAACAGTCTGTCTGACTTATGTCGAACTCTTGGGGTTAACTTACAAATACATAACCAGGAGTTGCGCCATCATCCACCTACCCAGAGTCTAATTACTTACTAAATTCCATTGGAAAACATTATTTTGAACTTTTTAGGTACCTACACGATTTCCATAACTACATATGTAACTTTTTTTAGTTACACGTTTTTCATAACTAGTTTTTTTCATAACTAACTTTTTCATAGTTGGGTTTTAGTTTTTAATTAAAAAAAATTCCACACCATCTTTAGCGTTCGCAACTTTTCACCGAGGTGCTCCCTGCATCCAGTTCTGACAAGATAGTAGTGCATTGACAAACATGCATATGGGTAGCGAGCGAAAGAGAGCCGCCCATGGACGTACACATGTATAAGGGGCATACACTTCTCGTGATGTGGAAATAAAAGTGCACAAATACGAAGTCACTGATAATATGTATATCTCTGTCACACTTCCTTATTCACTTTTGTACCTGCAAGAACATTTAATAGGTAAGGACGTCGGAGCTTCCCCGCGCCAGCGTATCACGACGTTTGTATAAACGTAAAAATGCCATTCGTTACCAACCAATCAGAGCGCGATACCGCCCGATACCACCCAATCAGAGCGCGCGCCGTCTCCTCCGCTACCCTCGGAGCTCGGCGACGCTGTTTCTCATATAAGCATTGAACAGTCTGACGTCCATACCTATTTAAATGTTCTTGGGTACCTGTTACAAATGAGTTGAGTTTATGCAAATTACGTAAAAAAGTTTGACAAAGGCTCTTCACACCTGATACACTTAATTAATAGGTCTTTGTAGTCAGAACTCTCAGTAATATGGTTAATCTTTCTTTCAGACTGTACTTTCGATAGACTATAGGCGATGTTATTATGTGGATAGTCACTAAAATACTTATTAAAAAAATACCCTGCGAATTTTCTTTAAGGTTCTTCTTCGTGGGTGTAATCGAACTGGATAAAACAAATTGTAACAAGTTCGATTGCAGTCTTACTGTCATAAGAACGCTCAATAAACATTCAACAATATACTTACAACAATGGGCACTGTTAGAACTCTTGAATGGGTGGAGCTGTACACGCACGTGTCCCCTTAGTTACGTCAACTTAGGTACATAAAAGGGAGCGGTGGGCGGCATGATCTTGACGTTGGACTATCGATCTCATGGATCGAGGTTTGAATCAAGCCAACGTGCACAAATGAGTTTTTTTCTGACGGAAACATTTATGACCATATTATCTATGTACACCTATGCAGATGATGCTTGGGAACGGATGAAACGGCCGAGCATGTTTTATTGGAGTGCAGTGTGCTTGACAACCAACGAAGGCACATACTCCGTTCCCCATCTTCCGTTGCGGCGTTCTGCAGACACCCCGGACGGCTTGTGGCTTTCATGGAAGACATAGGCTAGCTGGGGTAGCTGGAGATTTCGGGGTTTTGCACGAAGGTCCCCAACCAAGCGGGATTAGTTTGCAGACCTAGAGCCAACCCAAACCAAATCAACAACAACAACAACATCTATGTATGTACACCTGCTGCTTCGCCGTTCGGAACTGTAGCCGATTGGGTTGTTACTACCGTATTAGACGAAAGATTGCCGCATCGCAGCATCGGCCGCATTCTTCTCCAGTTCAGTGTAGCCAGCAACCCAAAAGGAAGTCTCCAGTATGGCATGATCTCGGAGGTGATATTGGCTGGTCTAATCATGTGCTCTAATCCCTCTGACTCAACCATTCATATCGGATTATATACAAAAATTTTGTGCATGCCGACCAAACATTTATAAGTAAAATGTATACAACGTATGACAATGCTGTGCCTGTATACTGATTTCCATGATGCCCTCGCCGCGCCGCCCGCCACGCCCGCCGTCTGCCGCCTCCGCCCTGGCTGGAGGCTAGCCAACACGTTAGCAACGTGAAATATTTCACGAGCACCCGAGTTATTTTCTAATCATAGTGAGCTTGAACTTCCTATAAAGATACTAAGACTGTTTACGTGCCGGCCCGCTGACTTGGAACGCCTTGAGAGCAAATATGTGAATTTTGAATTTCGAACAGAATCTTGTAACCAGCCGATGAGAGTTGATTCCTTCTTACTATTATTATAAAGCCAGGCGCTCACTGGCAACTTTTGTCTCCAGCAACTACATTCCTTTCCCTACAATATTAATCTTTATTTTCATACTGACTATACCTTGCATCCCTTCCAAAAAATATAATATGAGGATCTTTAAGGATATATGATTCTAAGGATGCCGTCTGTGTGTGTGTATGAATGTATGTATGTTCGCTTATTATTCAAGAACGACTCAACCTATTTACTTGAGGTTTAGCCTAGCACGCCATTGCTCATATGAGCTGAGCAGTGGAGTCGGAGGTGAATGCAGTCGGCAAAAATCTATCGATTCGGTTAGCTTATCCATCCTGAAGGTCCATTCTAAATATTGGTCAAAGATTTTTTTAAATCGGATGATTATTTTCGGAGATTACCTCCAAAATTACAAACTCACAAACTTTACTACTTTATAATAATGAAAATAGACTTTATTGTACACCATTGTACAAAAGGTTACAAAAGGCGAGTTTAATGCCTTGCGGCATTATTTACGAACTACCCTTTGGGATGTGGAAAACACGTAGGGGCGGACAATGCAGTACTAAAGAGGGAACAGTAGTATGAAATATAAATACACACATATACAAATTGTACAAAGACACATACAACCAATATACATCCTTACGTATACATAATTACATATAAGTATACAATAAGAAACATAAATATTATAATATAACTACATCAACTCTTATATACTATACATGCATACATAAATACATACTTTACATATATTTCAACTGGATTGAAGATGCAAGGGCATCTATGAGTATTTATATTTATTTTACCTACTCATTGCCATGCCTACTCATTTGCCTATAATATTAGTGTAGAGAGGAAGTTGTGATCATATGACAGACGGACAGACGGACGAACGGATAGGTAAGTCACAACATTAGGTACCGTTTTCACGTCTTTGAGGCACGCAACCTAATAATATAGAAATTAATATGAATATGTTTCTAAAGAAAAACTGTAAATAAAGAGATGAAATAGAAAATGCTATTTAATGTGCCCCATAAAAAAACCATCTGAATGACAGATCATTTCATTAGAGAAACTAACTATAAAGTTCTTGAGAACGTTTATTCTGCGTAAATATGTATTTTATTTCAAGATTTTAATGGGGTCTTGGAGCCAATGTGAAGAATATTATCCGATTTGCTTTTTCAGAGTCGTATTCAAATTTAAGAGGCTATAACATGATACAACGGCTTTAAAAGTGGAGATACGCCTGTAAAACATTTTCTAATTCATATTAACTGTCTGCTTTAAGTTTAACTATGACTTAGAAAACACTTTAAGTACCTAGCTTAATTTAAAAAAAAATCATAGTTGCACTGATAAATCATTTGATTCAAATCAGAATAGTTGAATTTACCAAATTGAAACAATACGTGCGAATGTTTTTCATGCGCAGTGGGTTCCGTAGCTATTCCCTTCTTGCATGCATAACGAGTGGGTGCGAGCTTGCTTCGCGCTCCGTATTCTGCCCCGCACAGCTAGCCGCCGCGCGCCCGTGAGAAGTTTCTTCACTCAGAAAAATACGATTTCCTCTTAACCACTTATGATCCAAACTTCTAAATAGTTATAATGCTGTAATAAATAAATAGACTACTTACTTCAATTTTTTTTTCATATACTTTATTTCACATTTACAATTTTTATATTAATTTTACATATATTATACAAAAGTAATAAAAATACGCAAAATTAATACAAAAATTAAAAACGGTAATATCGCCGCCGGCGGCGGCGGCGGGAGACAATCCTCCAAGCGCGCCGGCGCGTGCAGGCCGTGGTAACGGAGCTCTCCGAGACGACGCGAGATTAGCTTCGAGCGATGGGTGAAGGTTTTCATTGTTGAATAATCGCCCCGGACAGACCAATTTTAATTATTCTTCACTTTTTTTTATGCTATTGAAAATGTAAAAAAATTGTAGTAATCTAGGCTTTGTATTATTTATTGATCATCCATATGGCAGTTAGACTGCACTCGAACTTGTCACAATTTGTTCTATCCGGTTCGATTACACCCACAAAGAAGAACTGGCAAGAAACTTCGCAGGGGTTTTTTTTTTGTTTTTCATACATATTATATCATTTACCAGTACCTATTTTAGTGACTAGCCACATCGCCTACACAGCTTGAGAGCAAGATTAACAATTTTACTGAGAGTTCTGACTACAAAGACTTGAGCATTTGTCCTCGCCTTCGTCAAACTTTGATACGTAATTTGTATCAACTTAATATTTGAACTTTAATATATTACAAGCTGTGCCCGCGGCTCCGCCCGCTCTCATATTTCACTTCACTGCTAACCTCATAAGCCATTTAGCGTGATAGTAAGTAGCCTATAGTTGATGGGAAGAATCAAGCTATCCGTAATTTTTTTTAAATTAAAATCGGTTCAGTGGTTTTCGAGTTATAAGCGGACAGACAGACAGACAGAAAGCAGACGTTGGATTTTATTATAGGTAAAGGATAAGGATAAGGATAAGGATAATATTCATTTATCAAAACTATACATATTCTCGTTATATACTCGTACGCCTTTATGTATGTATCGAATGCATAAGTAATGTATGTTTCTCCAGATCTGACGCCCGTGAGTAATGAGCGCTGAAGTATTTCAGATTTACGAGCGCTTTCAATAACTTAGCTCATCAGACCGATCTAATGCTGGTCGCTGAGTTTTCTATAAACGAGCGTAATGATGACAAAACAGTGCTCGTATACTGTTCAAATGTGAATTTATAGGTCCACAATTTGCAGAATCTAAATATTGTTTGTATAGTCTGTGCGATACTTAATATACTTTTACTAGTATGTGTAGGTATGTATGTATATATTCTTTATTGAACACCAATTTATAAAAATTAGGCGCAATAGGCGATCTTAATGCCGTGATGCATTCTATTCTAACTAACCTTTGGGATGTGGGAGAAGTATATGCAGGCGAACAAGAATAGTTTGTGGTAATTTATTAAGCAGTAAATCAATATGATAAACTACGAACGAATACTAAATAAATACTTTAATACGCATAGGCATATATTATGTACATAATAGACTTACATATTATGTACATGAATCAGTGGTAATGTTATTCAACACCATCAACTGAATGACAAAGATAGATAGAGAAGAGGGGAGTTAAGATATGTATGCAATAGTATGTTATGGTAGAGAAGTTAGTAAACATGTTCTATATACTAGATTCCAGACTGTATTTGAATCTAATTTACATAGTAACAAGGCCCAAGTGCGTAATACTCGTGACCACCGACATGTATGAAGAACATTATGAGCGCGGAAGAGGCGGCAGAGGTGTGTCAGTAAGGATCGTGGCACATGGAGATTCGTTGTCTGTGCCTACTACTACAGTCAATGACATGACCTAAGAAAGGACTTAAGGTTAAAATCACATATAAATATACAACATTCTTAAACCAGAATGACTGAACCGATGGTTTAGATACCGAGCGGTCGATGTCTCACAGCGAGCTCTACATCACCGTTCGAACAATGCTATAAAACGAACACAAGTGGAGCGATAACAGTACCCCGCGACACACTCCGACTGCGAAATGTCGCTGTATCACCTGTGCACCGATTGTTCGAACCCGCATGCGCAATGAACAGCATTGTTCTAAATGTGGACAGCTAGACCTAGAAACCCATTGATTGATTCGTGTTTTAGGATTCAATAATTTTCATCAATAAGAATCTCACGTTAATTTTTCAGGCACACCTACAGAAATCGGATGAACTAATGCAGATTCAGATTTTGATGCTGCCAGGAATAACACAACACAGTGAGAATAACGTTTTACGACCGATGTAAATATTACGCCGAATCGACCTGATGATAAGAGCAATAAAGTCGTAGGTAGAACAGGAATAGGCCTGCGAAAATGCTTGGTCTCTAGGTCAAATATTTGTTATCTGTAGAAGGTTGAAGGTATTTTCGAGGAAAAGAAGACAGTATAAATATAAGTTAGCTAAAAACTGAAAGCTACCTTAAAACAGATAAGCTATGCTTTCGTGTTGTGTTCCAAAAGCAATGTATCTACTCGGCGCCAAAAATTATTGCCGCTCGTGCCGCATGTTCACAAAATAAGCTATGCACGGCTATGCGGAGGGACGTGCAGGTAAATGTACGGCACGCTTCTCCCTCTGTCGTAAAAATCTACTTCTGCGCCCCAGGCCACTCATGTCATGGGACGTCACACATTGAATGTGCAGAAATAAAGTTTGGGCAAAATTGTACAGAAGTTAAACAATCTGAATACATGTCACTCCAGACAAAGATTTTCTTATCAACCAATTTTTCTCCAATCGCTTCAAGCGACTATCCTGATCCACATGCCTATAATGCATCTACAGCAGATCTAGTCTCTGTAGAGACAATCTAAGATACTGCAGGCGATGTCAATGTATGTATGTGTAAACGCTTCGCCTTGCAGTGAGCTGGCTGTATACTATATTTTCAGTGGGTAGTTTAGTTACACAAAATGCAAAACAAAAACAACCGTCTATATGACAACCGTGTAGGTTAGTTTAGTTAGACGGAAGTGACTAAACTAGCATACTATTTTATGAATTTTTATTATTAAATTGTTTGTGTTATATTATTAAATACATTTTTGATTTGATTTTGATTTTGACATATCCTTACGGCCAAGTCGCCCGTGGTCCTTAGAGTGAAGTCGTTGGCGCCCGATCATTTGATCTATTTAGTACAATAAAAACTTGTCATTCAGTCGCAAAGTCCACCTAAAGGCAGTCACAAAGATTATGGCAATTACTAACAGGTTGGGTAACATACATACCACGCGCTGTATTTCGACAATTGGGGTGAGCAGAGTAATCGGTGTTATGCTGCAAGGACTTGTAAATTAGAGTTAGAGCTCAACATCGACCACCGAGTTTAGCAAAGTATTCGGACAAGATAACTATCAAGCAGCCAAAGAGTTTGTAATACGTCGGCGCGACGTAATACTAACTCTTTGCAAGCAGCATGTAAGGTACGCACGCCTACTGCGCGACGCGATGGAAGGATCGCGCCAAGGTGATAGGTGGCTATCCTGTCGCCCTTTAACAACTGGTGCTTAGTCACCTTTTATGACATGCACGGGGAAGATGCAGTGGGGCTATTATTTTTTAGTACTTACCGGCTCCACACGGTACACAGGTTTGGCAAGAGTGAAGATATAAGAATGTTTGCACTATACTGATGCCTCTATTCTTCGTATTCCAATCACAAATATTCGCCATAAGTCATACCTAACTGCTGGTGATCTCTATCTCTATCTTCTCTATCTCTATCTCTATCTCTATCTCTATATCTTTATCTATATCTATATCTATCTCTATCTCTATATGTACCTCTATCACTATATCTATCTCTATCTATATCTCGATATATAATCTTTATATCTGTGATGTACGGAACCTGAAGAGGGCCACACCAGACCTGCCGAATGTAATGTGGCTTACCCGGAGTGGACCGACGAGGGCTGGCGACGCGTTCGCGGCAGCTGGCCGGCTGCACCCCCGGGGGCCTCTGGTCTTCGGGCAGGTCTTAAGCGCGTTCAGATTGTAACACACACGCACGAGAAGCACGACGTTGAAAATGTCGTGCTGTTTGAGTCGTTTTTTATGACAGACTGAAATTGACATTTTAACTGTCTAATATTCTTCTTTAGCCGACCCATCTAGGCGAGGCTCACATCAATCCAGCAGTTGATGGCCAGCCCTGCTTCCAGATGAACCGTGCGCAATTTAAATGTTATTTGTCGAAAGGTTGAATTTAGAATTTATCTTCTAAGGGTACAGAACATACCGGCCGCCTTAAAAGAATGTGATGTTTTTAATGAATTTAAATCATAATAATAAAATTACTAACTAGACATAGAAGTATCCTAGTAATAAAAACACCTTAAATTGATAAACAAAACAAAAACAAAGATGAATTTCCATCTAAAACTAAATTTCATTAAACAGTGACAGGTAGACGACTTAATTTCACAACAGGTCGCCTCATTACACCGTTAGTGGTACGTACAGTTACTACACGAACAACTCCGTCGTGTCCCGGATGAGTATCAATAACCCTTCCCAATCTCCAGTGAAGAGGAGGCATATTATCCTCCTTAATGAGAACAAGGTCATTGTTTTTAATTGGAATAGCTCCTGGACCAAACCATTTATTTCTTTGCTGAAGTGTATTTAAGTACTCAAGATGCCATCTCTTCCAAAAATGTTGAACACATTGCTGAAGGACATGCCATCTAGACAATCTGTTTGATGCTGTATTTAGTAAATCCGGTTCCGGCAATGCAATCAAAGGTTCGCCTATCAAAAAATGTCCTGGTGTTAATGCTTGTAAGTCTGTGGTATCGGCACTTAGTGGACATAAGGGACGAGAGTTCAAAACAGCTTCGATTTGGCATAAAAGAGTGATAAATTCCTCAAGGGTCATTACGTGGGTACCGATGGTTCTAAAAAGATGACCCTTTGCACTCTTCACACCGGCCTCCCATAAACCTCCAAAATGTGGGCTTGAAGGTGCATTGAATGACCACGTTATGCTCATGGATGAACTCCATTTTGATAAATGATCTCGAAATTCAGAAGTCTGCATAAGTTTGTGCATGTCCTTCAGTTTATTATTAGCTCCTACGAAATTGGTACCACAATCGCTATAAACATGCGAGCAAATTCCACGGCGCGCTATGAACCTTTTTAGAGCGGCCAGGAAAGCTTCTGTAGTTAGATCCGATACGACTTCTAAATGAATCGCCTTAGTCGAGAAGCAGACAAAGACACAGATGTATGATTTAAATATCTTGGAGTTACGTATTTTGTTATTGCGAATATCAAAGGGACCTGCAAAATCCACTCCAACCTTCAAAAATGGACGTGATGAAGTAATACGGTCTGCAGGCAAATCTCCCATTATTGGTTGCTCGTGTCTAGGGCGATTGCGAAAGCATCTTATGCATTTAAAAATTCGTTGTCGTATTATATCACGCGCTGACAATATCCAAAAACGTCGCTGTAATATGTACTGCAGGGTTTGTGCCCCGGCATGCAAATATGATATGTGTGCACTATCAATTAGTAGTATTGTAAGAGTACTATCCTTTGGTAGAAGTATTGGATGTTTCATCTGATATGTCAAATTTGAGTGCCCAATCCGTCCACCTACACGGATAATCCCATTAGTGTCAATAAAGGGTTTTAATCGCTGAAGGCGCACTGAACACGCACTGTTTTTGCGTAATTTAAACAAATCATCAGAAAATGCATGGTTCTGGACTATCTTTATCCAGCACAGTAAGGCATCATTCAACTCTTGCACTGAGATTGGTCCCTTTACACGAAGCGCTATATTTTTTCTACAATTATTCGCAAAACGGAAGCAAAATGCTGTTACTCGTTGTAGTTTTTCCAGCGATGAATACTTATTCAATAGGAAATCGTTCAATTCTATTCTTGTTTGAACAACCGTTGCAATATTTTTTTTCTCCATGTCAATATTTGTACTAAATTCCGTGACAGTATTTGGCCATTTTTCACATGGAAATTTTAAAAACCCGGGACCTGTCCACCATAGTGGATGATTCACCAATGCTTTTGGATAAAGACCTCGAGATGCGCAATCTGCTGGATTTAATGTACCACTCACATGTCCCCAACACTCAGGCGGTACGTTGTCTTGTATTTCCGATACTCTATTTGCTATGAATGTTTTCCACAAATGAGGAGAAGATCGAATCCATGCAAGGGCCACCTGGGAGTCCGTCCAGGCAAATGTTTGGTTAATGTTAAGTTGATCTTGCAAAACTCTCAAAAGATACTTAAGTAGACGTGAAAGCAAAAGTGCTCCACATAATTCGAGTCGTGGAAGGGACACTCGTTTTAATGGAGCTACTCGTGATTTGGCCAATAGAAGTGTAATTTTTACTTCTTCATTCGAGTTTTCAACTCTCAAATATGCCACTGCTGCAAATCCTTTCTCAGAACTATCACAAAATCCATGCAGTTGAATATTATCTCCAGGTGACAAGCAATAGCGTTCTATGTGTACATTGGATATGGCCGATAATTCATTTTCAAATTTCATCCAACTATCCATAATATTGCAAGGCGGTACGTCATCCCATTTGATACCCGCTACCCACAGATCTTGTATCAACGCCTTCACAAGAAAGACCATAGGAGATAGCCATCCCAAAGGATCGAAAAGACGCGCAATGCTTGATAGCATGGTACGTTTTGTGCAAGTTGCATCCGTTGAGTTGATTTTATACACAAATGTGTCACTGATAGGGTTCCATTCGAGGCCAAGCACCTTAATACAAGTTGTGCTTTCAGACTGGGAAAAAGAAATATTGCCTTCTCTATGTTCAACAGAAACACTAGATATCAATTCCGGTTTATTGCTCGACCACTTTCTAAGTTCAAAGCCTCCCAGTTTACACATTTCAATTAAATTATTTTGTAAGCATAAAGCATTGTTCAAGGTTTCAGCTCCAGTGACAATATCATCGACGAATACCTGGTTAAATATAACTTTAGCTGCGTCAGGAAATTCCTTGCCTTCATCGAGTGCGAGTTGTTTCAAAACTCTCATAGCCTGAAATGGAGACGAGGCTACTCCAAATGTGACTGTACATAGTCTATAGTCCTGCACTATACCACTCTTCTCATTTTTCCAAATAATACGTTGATAATCTCGATCCTCAGGGTGTATTAGGACTTGACGATACATTTGCTTTATATCCGCCGTTAGAGCAATGGGTTTCAAACGAAAACACGTAATTATTTTGACAATATCGTTGTGTAATTTGGGACCAGTTAATAAATTATCATTTAAAGAGCACCCAGACGATGACTTAGCCGAAGCATCAAAAACGACTCTGTGTTTTGTGGTTGAACTGCTTTCTTTAGTCACACAGTGATGTGGAATGTAATATGGATTTTCGACAAAAGTGGTCGACTCTGTGACAGCTTCCATGTGATTTAGTTGTAGGTATTCATTTAATACATTTGAATAGTCGTTTCGAAACGTTGAATCACGCGCGAAGCGTTTCTCCAAGCCTTCAAAACGTTTCAGTGCCGAGTTACGAGACTTTCCTAAATTAGGAGGATATTCCCGAAAGGGTAAGCGTACTATGTAGCGACCAACTTCATTGCGAGTGTGTGTTTCTTCAAAATGCTTCTCGCATACTTCTTCTTCAAGGGAGAACCTCTTTACAGCAGGTGCTTCTTCAACCTCCCAAAATTTGGTTAGTAAATGATCAATGTCCACCTTTAAGCAGGTAACGTGAGAGTATACTTGAGATTGTTGACCTCTTATGTTTCCCATTAGTATAAAACCTAAAGAAGTGTTTTGGGCAATAGGCGTATTTGGTTCACCCTTTATCAGTCCATCAAGTACTATGTCGCAGTATACATCCATACCGAGCAATAAATCAATTCTGCCAGGTCTTTCATACGTAGGATCGGCTAAGCGCAAACCAGTCAAATGAGGCCAGTTAGCAAAGGGTATACGCGTATTGGGAATATTTGTTGTAATTTTCCGCAGGATCAGAGGGTTTATGGTAAGTTGAAAATCATTTGGCTTTTTAGGTTTGAGAATGCATGAAGTCATATTTTTTACTTGTGTGTTCGCAGATAGTCCAATACCAGAGACAGTGATGTCCACTTTTCTTCGAATTAAACCTAACTTCTGCGCGCAATTTTCAGTTAGGAATGTGCACTGAGAACCCGTATCTATCAAAGCGCGTACTGTCATTCGATGTCCATTTTCAGAATTATAAAGCTCCACTTGGGCAGTGGACATCAAGACCGTATTTCCTTGTAGTGGAGACGTAGAAAGAGAGACTATAGCCTCATCGTCTTCAGCGGTCTCAGACGAAGAGCTCTGTTCGTCCTCCGCGTCTTCAGTTGCTACGTAGACTGCAGCATTCTGTGTATCACCCTGATGCAACAAAGAATTGTGTCTTTTGTCGCAAACACGACAATTGCGCTTACTCGAACAATCATTTGTGTTGTGTGATGTTTGTAGACAGTTTTTGCAGAGACGCATATCATTTACTTTGGCAAACCTCTCGGAAGGCTGCATATTGATAAATTCAAGACAACTTCGTAAAAAATGACCCTTTTTGCAGAGAGGGCATTCCGGTACCACAAAGGGTACCTTTGACGATGAATCTCGCTTTGACACCAGACTAGTAGTCCGCGTCCCGCCTGACGTCTTACCTTTGGAATCAGACCCTTTATTAACATCCATAACCTCTAAGGCAGCAGCCTGCCTTTCAATGAATTTAAGGAAGTTATGTAACTTTGGAATTTCAGACGGTGGGTCTAGAGATGTTTCAAAGAGAGTGCGCGTGTAAGGATTTATTTTTCTTAATAAAAGTGTAAGGATCACGAAGTCCCAATGTTCAGTGGGAAGTCCCAGTACCTTGAGCGAGCTTAAGCTTTCATTTACCACTGTTAACATATTTCGAAAATTTGGACCAGACAGTTTGTAATTGGTGGTAATCGGTTCCAAATCAATAATATTTTCCAAGTGCTTTGCAGCAATGATTCTCGTATTCGAATATCGAGATTTCAGTATTTCAAAGGCCGTTACATAATTATCATGAGTAACTGGCAATGATTTGACTAAGCGCAGGGGTTCGCCAGAGAGGGATAACAACAGGTACTGAAATTTCTCCACATTGTGTAACGACTCGTTTTTGTGAATGAGTGTACTGAATAGGTCGTGAACACTGGCGGCCGGTCCTAAAGTGCGCCCGTGCGCCGCACTACCATACCACGAGAAGTCTTCACTTCGCTCAAAATAAATAATATCTTACAATACAACATACCTACATTAAAACCATAAAGATCGTACTCCAAATAAATACGAATGTGAATTCGACCTTATTTTACAGATAACAAGGCACGTTTTTGCGAGTAAACCCGCGCCCCGTGCGGAATCGATAAACGCACGCGGGTCTCCCATCTGAATGTATGGGGATCGGCAAAACACCGCTGGCGCGTGAGACAAAAGATACTTCATAGAAACAGTATGGGCCGAAATGGAGTTCTGCGTGCGGCGCACGAGCGCCAAACAAGGACGCTATATCGTGAATATCCGCGCGTGCGACACGTCGCGAGCGATTCCTTTTGCACGAGTCCGCCTACCTAGAGTCAGCGCGCTGTCATGTGATGTCACATACCCGTTAGCGCGCGAATATTTAAAATGGGATATGGTTAGGTTTTGTGCTTTCTGTCACGTGATAATTGTGTATTAAGTGGTGCCGATACATGCCTAAAAGTTGGTTAAAGGTAAGGCTTTACAATCAGGTGATCCCGGGTTCAATTCCTACATTTCAAATGTTTTTTTTTCGTTTGTTTAGTATTTTTGGGACATTACATTGCTATTGTTTTCTTTTTGAAAGCTGCAGTAGTGTTGTGGTCTATGGGTGTGTTCATAAAGGTACTATAAATGAGTTAAAAAACTTGTTTGGATTTATTTTCTTGTTTTTTGCAACTCATTGAGTGTCTAGAGAATATTCATACTACTACTACACTACTACATAAAAAAACGCAGGCGTTTGAAAAATTCGGAAGTCGCGATCTTGAAATAACATTGGGAATGTGTTGGGAAATGGTATTTAAGGAGGTAGGTACTTAGCGCACTACCGGTCACTGAAGTCACCAGCCGCCACTGGTCGTGAAAGTGTGTCCACTCCGTCGAGAGACCGGAGTAGGTGGGCAATGTCAGCTTTGGCAACCGAACATTCGGTGCGCTTGAGCTTGTTGTCTCAGACGTGTGGATTATTGGATTTTCATTTTCCATCATAGTGTCATGAATCGCTATGACGTAATAATACAACTCGTCAAAGCGTGTGTGCACTGCTGATTGCTCTGCCGAAACGAATGTTTTGTTTTTGATAAGTAGTTTTTCAATAGCATTTTGAGTGCTAATGAATGATTTCTGCAAAGACTCTACATCGCGGAATCGAGAAAGGAAAATTCTTTTATTTTCAGTTGTTGTCAGAAGCTTTTGAAGTTTATCAAATACAAGTTCCCTGTCAAATAATAGCTTTTCCATCTCCATTTTCGTTTTTCGAATCACATATAAATAATCAAAATGACGATGAAATAAAATAATTGACTGTTGTCATAGCAACGAGATAAAATACATTTTATGAAATGAAAATGAATCGTAGACAGAAAAAATAGTTCTGGACTCCGCACTTCATACTTCAATTATTACTAAAACGAGACACCGTGGTTATGGTAGTGTGCGTATCGCGTAATACAGGACCGACCATCTCAAGAGATCGCAGTGATATTGTGTCATCCTTTTTCCACGCGCAGTAATCCCGTATCGCTTGCCTGCACGCTCCACGCAAACATTTACGTGTTCCAAAACAAGCGAATGTCGCACGTAGTCGATCGATAAATTGCCGCTTGCTTCAACGGCTCAAAACTATGGAGGTGGCTTTTTACTTCTTATTATTAAATTATTTATTAAAAACATTTATTGAAATTTTTTTCGTTTATTTTTTTTTATGGAAACTGACACGGTTGGCTACATCACCTACAACGTCCGTGATGTCAGCCCATAACACCGGGTGAACTAGGTGCCATGTCAGTGCTTTCCCCTTTGATCGTGCCGGCTACACTGAACTGGTCGGAAAACACAAACTATTTACATAGCCGTTTCAACCGACGTTTCATTCAGTGCGGTGGTACCAACCCGGGCGGGTTAAACCCTACCACCAAGTAAGATTAGGAGGGAAGGGACCTACAGTTTTACGATTTACATTTATTTGTGAAAGAAAACCTATGGACGATGAGTGAATTATTTTATAAAAATTTCAAACGGATTTGTCAATTTATGTCGACTTTAGACGTGTCTTATATCACTTGCAACTAAAATCACCTAAAATTTGACAGACGTGCTTAAATTAAGATTATTAAATCATTCGTTCATCTCCTGTCTTTCTTTCTCAAAATGACAATAATGACAGGAATATCAAAATTTTTGCTTTAATAGTGTGAAGTGTCTACTAGAAATAAAGCCAATATGTTACTAACATTAAAAACACAGACCAAGTTGACCAAACCACAAACCGAGGGTTCCGCACAAATACGACGGGGGCGTGGCTTTGAAGTGGGGAAGTTTGCTAGCAAATTGCTAGTAAGCTTATTGTGTAGACTGAAGTTAAAAAATAAATTTTAGTGAAATAATGTTTTGCCGGACGCGTAGTTTATTTAGTTTACTTAAAAGAAGAAACAGGTTTCCATACAACTTTTAATTTTTAATCTTTCATGCAAAATTAAAACTTTACTTTTTTTAACTACAAAAACATTGATTTTGAATAGACATGTATGCACAAACGACACGGGCTGCCTCGACATGGTCCCTATTAGGTTACGGTTAATTTATAGAAGATGCGGAGCGTAGTGACGCATCTTTTATAAATTAACCTTGATAATTTTTTTTGAACCACCAAACTGGTTATAATAAGAAAAACATTTCTCACCTCCACTCATCACCTTTTTGATACATAAATATATTACAAACAAACTTAATTTTGCAGTCAACCTAAATAATAATTTCTCACTAACTATTTAAACGAGAACAGTTTTAATATTTTCGTATTCCTCCCTTTGATGTTAACTTTTTTGAACCACTTTGTCATATACGTTTCATAAAGCAAATAAATATGTTATTCAAAATCTGTAAGAATCAAAAAAGAACCAACCAAGAAAGAAACACGTAAATTTCTTGTGCACCTAAGTCCTTTTGCACAAATCGCAGATCAGGTCATGCTTGGAGTACTGCTTGCACCTGTGGGATGGCTCTGCCAAATATCAGCTTTTAAAAGTGAAATTGTTTGAAAAGAGGAATTTGTTAAAAAGGATTGCATTCCCACACGCTGGACTTACCGTGGATGCGTACCAACCTCTTCTGCAGATTTTTCCTCTATAGAAACGGTAAACTCTGGGACGTTCTCCTCTCTATATATTTCCTCCCAAGTACAGTCTCGGGTCCTTCAAGAGGGGCGTGAACAGGCACCTGTCGGGCCGGCATGGCATTCGCAACCCCCGCATACGACCAAATGTCCATGGGCGTCCTTAGACATCTCATGGGTGCCTCGGCGCCACAGGTCGCGCTTTCAATAAAAAAAAAACACAAAGAAAACACAAGCAAAAATCTGTAAATAAAAATCATGTAAGGGTTCTGGTATTTTGTTGATTTTATTGTAGCTTTTCAAATTGCCATCTAATATAGTAAAATATATATATTATAAAAGAATTCTTTTGGGAATCCAGTGTTACCGTTTTCAAAGGTGGTGACGTAAAAAAATTTAATTTTAAAGAAGCCATCTCCACTTAATCCAAACACATTAAATGTATGAAGTGAAAATTTTTACTTTTTCTTATAAAACATTGTATTTGAAGGGATTTTCACTCTTGAAATATAATGCCAGATGCTCTCGTATACTACGCAGAGGCCTGAAGCCGGCATTTGTGTAATATTGAAGACGCTGAAGCAAGTGCTCTCGCGCTGGCGGTCGATGGCAGAATGAGCGGGCGATGCACGTAATATTTGAATTGCACGTATTTTTGGTGGGGCACGAATCGCCCTGACATGCGGAATCTTAATATTTTTTATGATCGAAGAAATGAATAGATAATGGAATAGATTATAAAATGAAAATATAGATCATAGACGATCGGTATGAACTGTTCCGTAGGGAGGAATCCAGCTGATGAAGGACCAAAATGTGATGTACGGAACCTGAAGAGGGCCACACCAGACCTGCCGAATGTAATGTGGCTTACCCGGAGTGGACCGACGAGGGCTGGCGACGCGTTCGCGGCAGCTGGCCGGCTGCACCCCCGGGGGCCTCTGGTCTTCGGGCAGGTCTTAAGCGCGTTCAGATTGTAACACACACGCACGAGAAGCACGACGTTGAAAATGTCGTGCTGTTTGAGTCGTTTTTTATGACAGACTGAAATTGACATTTTAACTGTCTAATATTCTTCTTTAGCCGACCCATCTAGGCGAGGCTCACATCAATCCAGCAGTTGATGGCCAGCCCTGCTTCCAGATGAACCGTGCGCAATTTAAATGTTATTTGTCGAAAGGTTGAATTTAGAATTTATCTTCTAAGGGTACAGAACAATATCTATCTCTATCTCTATCTCTACTTCCTATAAAAGGGAATGTCTGTCTGGCTGTATGTATGTTTGAGGTAAACTCCGGAATCACTGAACATATTTTGATGCGGTTTGCACGAATGTAAAGAGTAGCTCTTGAGGCTCACTATAGGCTATATACCATCACGCTAAATAGCAACAGGGCTGAGCAGTATCAAATAAAGTATAGTATGAACGGAAATTTGTGTCGAATGATATCGCCGAATGGAGAGGGGAGAGAAGAACAGAGGGGAGGGGTAGGAGGGGAGGAGGGAAAGGGAGGGGAAGGGAGGTTAATGGAGGGAGAGAGAGAATAATAAAAGAAGCGATCGTTTATAAATATATATTTGCCTTTAAATAAGATTTGCTATTAAACCGAGTCTACCGCGAGCGAAGCCGCGGTCAAAAGCCAGTTTATTATAAGTAACGTTCCACTCAGCACACACCACACTCATCCATGACATCGACGCTTTCATTTGCTCGTTCGTACGCCACAACAACGCTACTTTGGTTTCGCAAATTTTCTCGAAAGTGGCAAAATACTTTTCAAATGCACCAACCGCTTACCTACCATGGCGATTTCTTTTTGTTATAGTTCTCGTGATGATGTCGCGCTGTTTGATGAATGATCGTTATTGATAAACATTATTGTTGGAAATTGAGTTTCTTTATGACCAGATCAAACTGTAATAATGATTATGTATGAGATAATTATGTATGAGATGTGAAGAAAAGCCTCTGTTACCTCTAGGTGGTAGGGTAGATTCATATTCAGATTCAGATATTTATTTCACCATAATGAACACACAACAATAACAATATTTCATTGATGACCGCCCGACTGTTGGAGGCTGACCGTGGTTCGGATTCCACGTTAAACTGTAGGTCCCTTCCCTTCTTACCTTACTAGGTGGTAGGGTTTATCCCGGCCGGGTTGGTACCACTGCACTGAGCGAAACGTCGGTCGAAACGGCTATGTAAATAGTTCGTGTTTTCCGTCCAGTTCAGTGTAGCTGGCGCGAAATGAAGGGAAGCACTGACATGGCACCTAGTTCACCCGGTGTTATGGGCTGACATCACGGATGTTGTAGGTGATGTAGCCAACCGTGTCAAGTTTCCATAAAAAAAAATAAAAAATTTAGACATGCATATTCAGTATGGTGGCATATTCAGGAATGCAATCAATAAAACCGGTTAAGAAACTTTATAGAGCGTTTTTTTTATATAACTTATTTACATACTAAGTTTTAATTACTTATGTTAAATGTAACATACTATGTCTAAATAAAAAAGAAAATAAATTATAGTAAAATACAAAGAACATAGGGTTTACCATTTAACCTGCCCGGGCTGGAACTACCGCATTGAATGAAAGGTCGGTTGAAATGGCTATGTAAATACGAGTAGTTCGTGTTTTTCGTCCATTTCAGTGTAGCCGGCACGACCGAAGGAAGGGAAGCACTGATATGGCACCTAGTTCACCAAGGTGTTATGGGCTGACATCACGGATGTAGTAGGTGATGTAGCCAAGCGTGTCAGTTTCCATAAAAAAAAAAACTGTGTACTCGTATGGACCACGTTTCTTAAATTACGGTCTTTCGTGACATTAGTACTTTTATTATAGTTTGCTAGTATATAATTGTTTATCAATTAAAAGCTATTACATAAAGTGAAGGAAGCTTAATATGTGTTCCTATGTTCCGCATCCGGTGGGCGCGCGGTGCCATGCCAGACGGACTGCGCGTGCACTCTTGCTTTCGTGCGCACCGCGCGCGCAGGCGCACGCGACCCCGACACGCATCTCTACACTTCTAACGTCTCACGTTATATAAAACCGTTTGTTTGGAGAACGTTACTTTATTGAAGCATATCATGACTCCAAACAACCGATTTACTATAGCGCCTTGACAACAAAGGTTTTTTTTTTTTTTTTTTATGGAAACTGACACGGTTGGCTACATCACCTACAACGTCCGTGATGTCAGCCCATAACACCGGGTGAACTAGGTGCCATGTCAGTGCTTCCCCCTTTGATCGTGCCGGCTACACTGAACTGGTCGGAAAACACAAACTATTTACATAGCCGTTTAGACCGACGTTTCTTTCAGTGCGGTGGTACCAACCCGGGCGGGTTAAACCCTACCACCAAGTAAGATTAGGATTGAAACCGTAGAAACGTAGGATTGAAACCGTTCTCTTGACAACGATCTCAAACGAAATATATTATCATTGTACTATCGTCATTCATCAATCGAGGAGGTTAAGAACAAAAGGTCACAAATCCACTTTAGCCAGTTTTAATTTTTTTTTATATATTTTGAATTGCATCGATTCCACACACTGTAATTATCGAAATGTACTCAAATCCGATTGATTGTAGCTACCAAAAAGTGACAGTTGGTTCAAAATGTAACAAATCCGAAAAAATCTACACTAAATTATTCCTCTTCGATCACTACATCAAAAGGGCAACAAATACAAACCAATTTCGGTGCATAATGCCGCCCTGTGGTTCTAAAAGTAACATTTTCAATTATTTTGTAATTTTGTGGGGCACATATCCTTATACTTGTGAACAAAAATTAACAAATCCATATACCTACAAATTATTACTCCAGTACAAAAAGGCACAAATCCAAAATTCAAATCCATGTATTCCGTATTAAAAAAAACAAAAAACAAATCGGCACGACCGAAGAGAAGCACTGACGTGGCACCAAGTTCACCTGGTGTTATGGGCTGACATCACGGATGTTGTAGGTGATGTAGCCAACCGTGTCAGTTTCAATAAAAAAAAAAATGGTCTAGGATTAAATTACTTTGTTTTATGAGATACTGCGATTTTTGAAAATCTTTTCTGTATGTATGTATGTATGTTTCCCCATAACTCTTACATCCGAATTCGATTAAACGTAGTACAAGCACATTTTAGTATACGTACGGGACACAGGATAGGCTAAATAAAATTCAGTTTCGGATACGCTAAGATGTGGCTCTCATACCAATCGAATTGTTCCGCTCGCCGAAATAAAGGTACGGTAGCGGGCTTACTTACTTTCTTCTTTTTTAATACGAATTTCACGCGAGCGAAGCCGCGGACAAAAGCTAGTACATAATATAGCTATTATATTAATAGAAACAACGTCAAAACTTCAAATATAAGGAAAAGTCTGTTATATTTAAACGAAGAGAGTAGGTAGAACAACATTCTAAAAGCAAGGTTAAATTAAAACGCCGATAAAAATTTAATTATTGGTAGGGAAGGCAGTTCTAAGAAAAATATATTAATGATATAATGCATATTATTAATGTACTTAGTAGAAATAAATAATAAATAAATTATTAATGAATGTTAAAATCATATCACTTTGACTTTAGTGCAGCTAGTGATTCTGATTATATACCGTTAGCGACTGTTGATTATATATATACGAGTATACGGCAACAAAAAAATTTCAACGAAATGATTTTAAATGTGCTTTGCAAATAACCCTGTCAAGTGTAATTACTATGACTTAGGCGCGGATACAGGGGGGAGGCAATTAATACAATAATCAATTTTTATTTAATGCTTTTTTTCAAGATTGATTAGCGTAATGAAACACGAAGTAACAATATATAATGTTTTTTTTGTTTCGTTTTTTTTTAAAAGAAATTTTCTGGAAAATATGTAAAATCATAGAGACGGCACCCTAAAACATTCGAACTTGGTGTACAGCATAGCATGCTCTTAAAAGTAGGAAATCGTAGCGACCACGTTTTCGTGTGACACTGTTCGTAATATATGTTTCCACTTTTTTATAAGACTGTACAAAGTACATACAGCGTAAAGATAAAGCGCACTGTGGGTTATTTTAGTATGAGTGTACACTAGTGTTGTAGTGGTGCGACATTCTTACCTGTTTACTCCAGTTATAGTAGGTCAAGTGCGAGCTGGCGGTGCGCCAGGAGAGGCCGAGTCTACAACCTTTTTAATGGAAACTGTCACGGTTGGCTACATCACCTACAACATCCATGACGTGATGTCAGCTCAAGTTTTACGTGGAATCTGAACCACGGTCAGCCTCGAATGGTCGAGCGGTAACCCATTTAAGTACTGACCGCGTTTTAGGGTTGCTTAACAACAGTCGACCGACCGCACCACTGAGATACCGAGGCTGACAAACTTCCACAAGCATACTACTTTTTACTCCATTACCAACACCAACGTTAAATTTTCTTGATTTGTGAAAGGAGTTTGTGTTCTAATATGTGAGTTCATTTTTTTTATTGAAAGCTCGACATGTGGCGCCGAGCCACCCATAAGGTGTCTAACGACGCTCATTGACATTCGCTCGTATGCGGGGTTTGCGAATGCCACGCCGGCCTGACAGGTCCCTATTCATCTCACCAAGTATAGTCTCGGGTCCTTCATGAGAGGTGTGAATAGGCACCTGTCAGGCCGGCATGGCATTCGGAACCCCCGCGTACGACCGAATGTCCATGGGCGTTGTTAGACACCTTTTGGGTGGCACGTCTCTACATGTCGCAGTTTCTATAAAAAAAAAAACAAAAAACAAATCGGCACGACCAAAGAGAAGCACTGACGTGGCACCAAGTTCACCTAGTGTTATGGGCTGACATCACGGATGTTGTAGGTGATGTTGTAGCCAACCGTGTCAGTTTCCATAAAAAAAACAAAAACAAAAACAAAAAATTAATGCCCTTTTGAAGGACCCGAGATTGTACTTGGGGGGAAATATATCAGCAGGGAGAGCGTTCCAGAATTGAGGAGTCATTTGGAAAAACAATCTATGTAAATTTTCGGTCGATCACTTTTTTTTCGCTCTATGGATTCCTTATCGGTCGGACTATGGGTTGGTAAAACGAAACTAAGCAAAAAACAACCAGTGTCATGGTTAAAATAGCCAGAGAAATCCGGGTAGTATTGGAAGAATAACAAATGTCGAAGTGGATTATGGGGAAAACAACCAAACTCCACTGACACAAATATCTATTTTCCTATAAAATGTATTGGTCATTGTGTAACTTATGCTGAAAGACCTTTAATTGCTCTCATCGAAATAAATATAGTAATTAAAAAAAATTTCATGTATGCCCATTTTACAAAGTTTTTTCTCTCTCCTGGAAAATTAGTCGAAAAAAACAATGGTTGTTTTTCCAAATGGCTCCTCAATTGCATGTTTTTTTTTTTTTTATGGAAACTGACACGGTTGGCTACATCACCCGCAACATCCATGATGTCAGCCCATAACACCGGGTGAACTTGGTGCCATGTCAGTGCTTCCCTTCGATCGTACCGGCTACACTGAACTGGACGGAAAACACAAACTATTTACATGGCCGTTTCGACCGACCTTTCATTCAGTGCGGTGGTACGAACCCGGGCGGGTTAAACCCTACCACCTAGTAATATAAGAAGGGGGAGTCATATCCCTTAGTCGCCTTTTACGACATACACGGGGAGAGATGCAGTGGGGCTATTCTTTTAAAGTACCGGCCCCACACGGTACATTCATACACACATGTGAAGGCGCTACGCCGCTTCTAGCGTTAGGAGGCGTAATATGTACCTACGTTTCAGTAATTCAGGTACACTATTGTATTAGTTCCAGCAATGAGACCCAGCATTATAGTCACACGGGCAGAATGCAGCAACAGGCAATCAGTAGGTACACGTGTCGCGAGTTGCGACCACATAATACTTAAGCATTAATGTTCTTTCCCAATGAACTAATTGAGGAGTATGGCTTAATCATATCCTTAGATCATGTTCACTGAGGCCATTGGACGATAGTTAGCTTACAGCCTTGCTATAAAGAGTAGAACGAAGTGAAGTAACTTTATCGTTGCGATGGCTACACCAACCTTACCCATAAAAATAATAAGCCTAGGTACTATAAAATTAAGTCCTCTTTTTACCCAGTCGGCTACAATTTGAACCTACAACCTAGTAAAGGGCATGGGAAGGGACCTACAAACAGCTTTACACCGGTTTCGAACGGTAGGTATGCACGTAAATTTTTTCGTCAGAAAAAACTCATTGGTACACGCCGACCGAATTCGAACCTCGGACCTCTCGCATGAGAAGACGATGCCTAAACCACTCGGCCGCCCGCCACTTAAGTTAACCCTAACTTAAAAACGTATCCGGTCTAGGAAATATAGAAAAAACACGATAAAGTTACTAATACAATTTTAATTTCCTTTTGCCTTAGAATTATAAATTATATCTACATACTTCTAAAGCGGTTTCGAAAAACAATAAATCAGAAAATTTCTAAGATTAACAATTTCATAGACAAATGCCTGTGTATCTGCTCATAAAATTTTTATTAGCTATGTACCAAATTGCGTATATAAACATGCAAGACGACAGGCGCATGAATGTACAAATTATAGTTATATATGGATGGATGGATGGATGGAAGCCATTTGATTGCGGCTGGATTACGTCAATCGGAGGGGCGGCGGACGCAAACAAAATGCTACGTTCCGGTCTTCGCAATGAACAGTTCACAATTGAACTGATTGTAGGCACACACTAGTGACTAGTCACTAGGCAAGCGACAACCGCCAGCGACACATACTGGACTTGTACGCACCGATGCACTAGACCAGCGGCTCCCAAATAGTGGTGCGCGTACCATCAGGGCAAGAACATTTAATAGGTAACGACGTCGGACCTTCCCCGCGCCAGCGTAACACGACGTTTGTATAAACGTACAAATGCCATTCGTTACCAACCAATCAGAGCGCGATACCGCCCGATACCACCCAATCAGAGCGCGCGCCGTCCCCTCCGCTACCCGCGGAGCTCGGCGACGCTGTTTCTCATATAAGCATTGGACATTTTACTCAGGGGGTACTTGGGTCTCAGAAAATTCGCTAAGGGGTACCGATTGAAATATAACTGGGAACCGCTGCACTAGACCAGTGGCGTCCAACTGGTTTCGCCTTAAGAGCTACTTCCATATTATTTCTGTCAAGCGCCACCTTCCCCACCCAAGCACCTTCAAGTAGGGACAGTACCTATGTATGACGTTTACCTATAAATTTTAATGGGATACCTGGCTATATTGATTTTCAGACTTTACAAAATCTGCTATACAGGGTGTTTCAGGGTAGGGTTTCGTAACTTCAGGGTTCGAAAGGGGTCCATATTTGAACACGAAAAGCTCTGAAACTTTTTTCCAGATTCGGTCATTTTATAGTATTTTTTGGTGAAAATCGTTTAATCGAGATTTGGTGGACGGTTAACGTCCATCTTTATTAATTAAAAATAAAATGAGTAACTTACATGCTTAATAGTAATATGGAAATGCATGTAGGTAAATTCCAAACACTTAAATTTGAATGACATCAAAAGAAAAAGGGGACTAGACTAGGTCATTGAAATCTCTAGCTAGCTAGACCAAAGCAGCACTTTTCCCAAACTCACTGTCCATCGAGTTTTTATAACAATTTTCAATTTTTGTATAAAAAAAAATACGGAATTTCGATTTGAGTCATAAGGATTTCTTTCTTCTAATAATGAGTACTTTCTATTCCTCAAGTTTCTCAAGCCTATCCGGAAACACCCTGTATAATCCATATGACAGTATTAAGCCTTTTTAACATGTTCTGGAGTATTCTTGGAGTATTATACGTATCTCTAAATTTATTTTTTATAAAAAAAAATCGCGGTATTTTTTCAATGTTTATGTTTAATGGAACGTCTGTGTGCGGGCGCCTACAAATAAGGCCGCGTGCTACCGTGGGCCCGCGTACTACCGGTTGAACACCGCTGCACTAGACTATAGGAAGTTTCTATGTAGGTATTGTAGCTTGCTTGATTGATTTGCTACATATTTGCTACGTCAAACTATGGTAAAGAAAAAATCCGCCAAGTGCGTGTCGGACCATGCAGGGTTCCGTAGTCGGGAAGAACGTTCACGATGTAACCGAACATAATAATCTCATATCTCAAAAACTAGACGACACATCATAATCAAACGAATTTTCGTTTTTTTTTTTATGTAATCCGGTATGTTTGGCTGAGTCGGAGGGGCCAAAGCACATGCTCCGACCAGCCAATATCACCTCCGAGAAGGTAGGTGGCATATCGGAGACTTCCCTGGATTGCTGGCTATACTGGACTAGAGAAGAACACAACCGAGCCTGCTATGCGGCCATCTTACATTCAGTACGGTGGTACCAACCCAGTCGGCTACAATTTGAGCCTACCACCTAAGTAGTAAGGGGGAAGGGAAGGGACCTACAGTTTTACACCGGTTCCGAACGGTGAAGCAGCAGGTGTAGGTATGCACGTATTACTTGTCTATTGCTGGTTTGCCTCTACCTCAGCCCGCGCTTCCGCACATCCCGCCTCACGCCACACCCGCTGACGCCTAGCTCAGTAGCGTTAGTATCGCTGTCGCGTAGCTAAAGAATATAATACCGCGTAGCCACGCCCGTATTATATGTGTAATTGAGCTACCTACCCCTCGCGCGTGTACGAATTTTGTTTTTTTTTTGTGTTATTTGTTTTATTTTATTACTAACATTTGTTGTGTTCAAATGCCAATACGAGTAAAAAAAGGAATAGTAATATGACTATGACGTGTGCGCTAGCTTCACTAGTCATGTCACTTAATTACGTAAAATTATTATTACATGGTAGTACATATATTAATTATATGCCTGAAATACGAAGTAACGACAGTTCAGTTTAACACCTGGTGGCGGGAGCATTCGTCTATCCGACTTTTTTGTCGACGGTACCGATAGCTGTTACGTCATAACCGTCAGCGGTGGCATACTGGAACCAGACGACTAATAAATTTTTTCGTCAGAAAAAACTCATTGGTACACGCCGACCGGATTCGAACCTCGGACCTCTCGTATGAGAAGCCGATGCCCAAACCACTCGGCCACCCACCGTTTTTTTGTGTTTTTGTGGTTCCGTACGGAAACTAAGCCTACGCCGACTGTCTGTCTGTCTGTTCTGTCTAGGTAGCCGGTTGAAATTTTCACAGAATATGTGTTATTAATATTATGGCGAATATATATAGAAAAAGCGAAAAGCAAAAAAATTTGAGGGACGGCCGTCGTCAGACACCTTATGTATGAGCTCAGCATGTGGATTTCGTGCATTCTATAAAAAAAATAACCTATATTCATCATGTAAGTGAGACAAAAATCGTTTTACCGTTCATAAAAAAAAAAAAAAACCATATCAACCACTCATATGTCATAAATATCAACACCATACATAATATGTTATATTTTTCACTGATGACGACAACACAGTCGAAATATCTGTATTGTGTAATTTTATAAATAATATTAATATATAAAAATTCATCAAACAAACATTTTGTAAATAAAAATAATTTATTGTCAATCATGTAAGTGAGACAATTCGATATCTAAATTTTATTATTTTTATTATAATAGTAAAATGTGTGGGAAAGAGTAACAAACAACTACACAAGGTGTTACTGCGCAAGAGTTGTTATAATATTATCGTTTTATTGTTTCGCGGCGACCGACCCACAATTTAATTCTCATTACTTTTGACTATCTGTGAGAAGGTCGGCCCTGTAGGTGGACACATTCTCATTGCGAAGTTATAGGTACGTGTCTATAGGATGTTGCAGCAGTCACTTTCAAATAATTCTCGTATTTCTGAAAAAAAAATCGGTCAAGTGCGATTTTTACTCGCACACGGAGGGTTCCGTAGATCCATACGTGTCAAAAAGCCATATCCGTATCTATTGTCTTCCTACAATGCAAAATATAAGAGCCTGTTGTGCCATCTATTATTCAGTAGCGTGACTAATCGAATCAATGTTTATGGGCACATCCGTCTTATTAAAACATATTCTTTGAACATTTCAACCGGCTATCTATTATGATCCTAAAGATACAGCCCTCGGACGGACGGACATACCGACAGACAGACGGCGTAGGCTTAGTAATAGGCCTTCGTGTGGATACGGACGGAACCATCAATAGTCGAAAACTAGAACGATAAAAAAGGTATGGACCCCGAACCCTATCCTCGCCAGCGTAACACGATATAAGCAAAATCATGCTTGTTTCATATGGACAGTCGCGCGCTGGCCCGTCAGTCTGTCATCTGCTGCGTTCGCAAAAACCTGTTTAAAATGCCCGCATGCTCTGTGTTTACGTGTGAAAACACTACAGCCAAGTTTAGTGTGCACAATAGTGGAATATCTTATCATCGGTAAGTACACTCCGCTCCCCGCAACTCGGCGACGCTAGTTCTCATACAAGCATTTGACAGTCCGGCGTCCATACCTTTTTTATCGTTCTAGGTCGAAAATGTATCATACGAATCAGCTCCCGAAGTGACTGTGCTGCAACACGCTAATATGTATACGCAATTAAATTAATAATTACGATGGTAGGTTGTAATCGACTTAACCTAACCTGTTTACACTTAATAGCTCGATGCAGCCTCCCCGACCTTGCTGCGGCGCGGACGACCATGTAGGGTTGGCAGAAAAGTTTGTAAGTGTCAGTGTAAATCAGTGAGGCGAGAGAACTTGTGAGAAACTCGATCGGATTGGTAGTGAAGTCGGAATGAAAGGTCGGTCAAGTAGTTCTTGTTTTTCGTCCAGTTCAATATAGCTGTCGAAAGGGAAGCACTAACATGGCACCTAGTTCACCAAAGTGTTATATGGGCTCACATTGCGGATGTAGTAGGTGATGTAAACAACCATTTAAAGTTTTCGTCTGTGGTTTAACCACACAGAATCATTCTGTACATACTAAAATACAAATCTTAAAATATAATATGTAACATGGCTTGAACATGACCAAATTAAAATAATGAGTAAGCTAAAATTAAAACTGAAACTAAAACTAATAAAAGAACAAACAATACAATTTTAAACAACACACATACAATTTACAGTAAGTTATGTACATAAAAAAAAGAAAAGAAAAAATGAAACAAAAAGTACCTACTATGTACTTTACATACATTTTTGGAGATTTTTTTTAAAAGAATGCAAGGAAGCAAACGACGCGAGGTCAAGTGAATGGGCGTGGTAAATAAATAACATTGTATAGTTGAGGAAATTCGAGAGAGGGGCGAACATTTTCCAAGATTCGTTTTATTAACCGACTTCTAAAAAAAAGGAGGTTATCAATTCGACCCGTATTTATGTAATATCCTTGGAATTGTACAATATTCGTATGTTAGACTACGTGGGCTTCTAAACTGGTTTGCCAATTTCAAGTGTATGTATGTTTGTATGTTATTTATCGGAAACTAGAAATGGAATTGCCATAAATTTTTTTATTGGATTAAGTATTTTCCAAGTTAGGGAATAGTGCAAGTTTCATCAAAATCGGTTCAGTAGTTTTCAAGAGACTGTTAAGTGTGTACCAATCATTGGAAAAATGCGTCGTCGGTTTAACGCCCAATTCTACGCAGAACTTGCTATATGATTTAACTAAAAAGAGTGAAATAAAAAACTGTTTTAAAAAACATTGCACCGACTTAAAAAAACAACTACTCACTCAAGTCAGTAGAGTCGACAGCCCTAGCTAGCGGTGCGGAGTGCGCAGCGGAACTCGGTCAGTGTTACAGCAAGTGAGTGCGTGCTGGAGATATACTGCTTGTACGAGTAGGTATATGTATCTATTGCGACATTCAAATTGCATACATACAACAAGCTGTATCCCGACAATCGGGGTAAGCAGAGTAATCTGAGCAGTGCTGCAGGTACTCTTGTAAATTACAGCACAACACCGACCACCACGTTTAACAAAGTATTCGGACAAGATAATGATAAAAGCAGTAAGTAAGGCGCGAATACCCACCCGCTGCATGACTCGGTGAAAGGACCGCGCTAAGGTAAGAGGTGGCTATCCTGTCACCCTTTAGCACGGCATCTTGTCCTTATCCCTTAGTCGCTTGTTAGGGCATGCACGGAAGATAGATTCAGTGGGGATATTCTTTTTAAGTACCGGGCTCACACGTGTCGATTAAAATGTGGTTTTATAATTCATTTATTTAACCGGTTCAAGACGATCTATTAAAGTTAGGTAGTTATTAGAGAAAGTATCAAGCCGACAAAAGGCTACAGGAAATGCCAAATTGTTTATTGTTTGTTGTATGTTACCAGGTAGGTAACCAACACTTGGACATGTCACAATTTCCGCCAGTTCTAATTGCGAACTGACAAACAAACTTTGCAAGTCACAATGTTGTGTTTCTACCTTATAAGTATTATAATTACTCACAAAATAATTAACCCATACTACCGCTCACAAGAACATTACTATTTACAGCATAAGCGTGAATACTGAAGAATCTGACCGCTCTGCCTATTTACATTACCTATATCTGCTGTATAGATCGTGATATCGTCAATTTTGATATTCATTAATTTTGTTCAGCTTTAGGCGCGCCTATTATTTTGGCTTCAAGCTTGAACTCTCAGTGGGCTAGAAAGGAAATTGTCTAAGTTATTTATAAAATTATTCTTTTTTATTTTAATCGAAACTGACACGGTTGGCTACATCATCTACGACATCCGTGATGACAGCCCATAACACCGGGTGAACTAGGTGAGATGTCAGTGCTTCCCTTCATTTCATGTCGGCCACACTGAACTGGACGCAAAACAAGAACTATTGACATAGCCGTTTCGACCGACGTTTCATTCAGTGGCGGTGGTAACAACCCGGGCGGGATAAACTCTACCACCTGGTAAGATAAGAAGGGAAGGGACCTAACGTTTTAAGTAATTGCCCGGTTTTTAAGGGCGTTTTCTGAGCGTATACGCTCAGAAAACGCCCTTAAAACTATACTATACCACTATAGTGCACTGGGTGTAAGATGACCGCATATCAGCCCCGGCTGCGTTCTCTTCTAGCCCAGTATAGCCAGCAATCCAAAGGCAAGTCTCCGGTACGGCACCTGCTCGGAGGTGATATTGACTGGTCGAAGCATGTGCCCTGACCCCTTTGACTCAGCCACCAATACCGGATTACATAAAAATATGTTGAATTTTTTTTTATTGAAAGCGCGACATATCGCGCCGAGCCTAACGTGTCTAACGGCGCCCATGGACATTCGGTGGTATGCGGGGGTTGCAAATGCCATGCCGGCCTGACCGGTGCCCATTCACGCCCCTCTTAGACTGTACTTGGGGGGAAATATATAGGCAGGGAGAGCGTTCCAGCGTTTACCGGTTCTGTGGAGGAAAATCTGCATTACCGGTAATTGGTACGCATCCGCGGTGTAGGGATGCAATCCCTGCCCAGTGCGCGTGGTGCGGAACTGGAAAGGGAACGGCGGGATCGCGTTAAACAGCTCCTCCGAGCACTCCCCATGGAATGAGCGACTTTTTGTCTCCGCTGTTGGTTATCGTCACCGTCCCGTCATCGTCCAGCGCGCAAGCAGCCCAAGTCACTAAATACTACCTATACGTCCACCAAATACACCAATATTGACATCCGCACTCAACCCAATGAACCGCGTGACATTTCGTAAGCGACAACAGATATACGTTATCTATCATCAAGAAAATGCTTCCACAAACACAAACGGCCCCCTCTTCAGTTCGTTTGCGGAAAGACGTAACCGTTCTCGTAAACTGACACCTAAAGGTCAGTAACTGCGCGTATAATTAGGCAAGTCTAGTTTGGGCGGCGCGGCGCGGCGAGGGCGGGCAGACTGAAATAGTCCACGCGGCGGTGGGCGGGCGGTCGTGTGACGGCGCCGTGATAACGTTACCCCGGTTTTACGTTATACTGTTCACGTGGTGAGTTTCGCAACTGACGTGGTGATCATAATTTATCATAACATTACAAATTGCAGCGTCAGAGTTATATATATAACACAAAAACGGATATGATAGCGCCATCTATACTATATTCCTTGGTTCGACTTCAAAAGACTCCCATAGATGGCGCTCAGGCAGCATTAAGCGCGACCCAGCCAATGAGGAGCGTTGCAGTTTTCGTTTGCACTTTCGTGGCGTTTAACTTTTTCTGAGTTAGGTCCCCATACCAAACGGGGCGTTAAAAAGCTTCGCTTCAATAAATATTTATTCACGTACAAAGTATTTCTTGTAATGATAATATGCACGGCGGCGTGCAAACAATACGAGTAAGCCTTTTAACTCTATCGTCTACGAGTATTAAGTGATGGGAGGTATTGGAATATTGATAGTCTTATATTGTCAAAATAATTTATGCTTCATTAAGCTAAGGATTTGGTTTGACGTTTCAAAATTAGGAGATTCGATTGGAAACATTGGCTTATGAAACATTTATTTATGTGTCTACACCGAGCAGGCAAATGGACACAGATATGGAAATCATCGCCTAAATCTAAGTAAGCTTGTTTGAAGTTTTTAAAAATGTCCGAATTATATAACTATCAGTCAGTGTTTATACATATGTAAATAATTCCCTAAAGGCCCTAATCTTCAGAGACAATGGAGTATTATTGTTCGCCACAATATTATTCAAATTCTCATCTCCAATTTTGCAAATCATACTGAGACACTTATGGTAAACTACGAACGAGACTACGAAGATTGCTACCGCAATTTTCCTTATTATCGTGTTAGCGATTCTTATCTACACGGAAACTTCGATTCTTTATTCTTTATTATTTATCCACCATTCGTATGGTAGTACAGTACGCTTGAATTTGTCCTATTTTTTTATTTTAGAATCCGACAATGAAACTTGCGGAAGATGCACTTTGCTTGTTCCTAATGTGATGAGGTACATTGAACATAACGCTGGTGATCTGGCAGAAAGTCCTATCTAAATTTTTGCCAAATTCAGATTTTGGTGGTAATATGTCCTATATAATTTTTTCCACAATGTCAGGACAAAATTCAGGCGACTTTATTCTAAAATAAACTAAAATAAAATAAAATTGTACGTGTTTTGTTTTTTACATTGTATGACCCTAAGTTGTGAACAAAACAGTTTCACGTCTCTTGAAAAATTTACATTTTTGAGATAGGACTTTCTGCCAGATCACCAACGAAACTATAATTTTGTTTAAACACGCATAAGAGCAAGATTTTAATCTGTTTAATTTTTTTAAATAATTTTATATGTGAACCACCAACATGTTTTTTAACCCCCGACGAAAAAAACGGAGGGGTGTTATAAGTTTGACGTGTGTGTGCGTGTGTGAGTGTGTGTGTCTGTCTGTGGCATCGTAGCTCCCAAACGGATGGACCGATTTGGATGCGGTTTTTTTATTAGGAAGCTTGTTTAATCGGGATAGCTATGTTTGTAGTCATGTAATCAAGTAATTAAGTAATAAAACAATTAATTATCTTAAAAAGTGGACCGATTTTCATGCGTTTTTTTTTTAAAAAGCTTGAAATAAAACTTAAATTACAAATTTAAAAAACCCCGACCCTTAAAAACCCCCAACCCTTAAAAAGCCAAAAATAATTTCCGTTTACTTAAAGGAGTCGGGGGACCGCTAAGTAAATAAAATTTAAAAACTCAGAGCTGCGCGGGAATTTACTTAGCGGTCTCCCGACTCCTTTAAGTAAGTAAACGGAAATTATTTTTGGCTCTTTAAGGGTTGGGGGTTTTTAAGGGTCGGGGGTTTTTTAAATTTGTAATTTAAGTTTTTTATAACTTTTAAATAAAAATCATAATGCTGTTTTGGTGTATTTTTAATGTTAATCGGTACGGGTGGCTGTGCCGAGGCAACAAAGGTGCTCGAAACTGCCAAATCTACCTCATCTCGCGAAAACACGCTCATCGAGACACCATAACAGCAGATTTGCGGACTATTGAAGCAATAATACAACTTTGAAGCAGACACAAATGTAGGTATGTATTCAAATAAAACTCTTTATAATTTTATTTTTTTATTTTTTTATGGAAACGTACACGATTGGCTACGTCAGGCATCAGCCCATTACACCGTGGTGAACTAGGTGCCAAGTCAGTGCTTCCCTTCGGTCGTGCCGGCTACACTGAACTGGACGGAAAACACGAGCTATTGACATAGCCGTTTCAACCGACCTTTCATTCAGTGCCGTGGTACCAACCCGGGCGGGTTAAACCATACCATCTAGTAAGGTAAGAAGGGAAGGGACCTGCAGTTTATTATTATTACCATACCCCCAAAATTTTATCTACATAATAAAATTGTATTCATCTACAAATTAAGTATCAAAGTTTGACAAAGGCTCTTTAAAGCTGATACACTTAATTAATAAGTCTTTGTAGTCAGAACTCTCAGCAAAATTGTTGATATTGCTCTCAAGCTGTGTTTTACCAAATGGGCTTTAAGCGATGTTATTATATGGCTGTTCACTAAAGTACTTGTAATCATATGTATAAAAAATACCCTGCGAAGTTTCTTGCCGGTTCTTCTTCGTGGGTGTAATCGAACCAGATGTACCGTGTGGGGCCGGTACTTTAAAAGAATAGCCCCACTGCATCTCTCCCCGTGTATGTCGTAAAAGGCGACTAAGGGATATGACTCCCTTCTTATATTACTAGGTGGTAGGGTTTAACCCGCCCGGGTTGGTACCACCGCACTGAATGAAAGGTCGGTCGAAAGGGCTATGTAAATAGTTTGTGTTTTCCGTCCAGTTCAGTGTAGCCGGCACGACCGAAGGGAAGCACTGACGTGGCACCAAGTTCACCCGGTGGGCTGACATCACGGATGTTGTAGGTGATGTAGCCAACCGTGTCAGTTTCCATTAAAAAAAAAAGACAGAACCAATTGTGACAAGTTCGAGTGCAGTCTAACTGCCCTAAGAATGATCAATAAACAATACAATACATCCTTAAGATCTTTTTCGTGCCATGTGACATTTAGCTCAGTTTGCGTTTGCGCTAAAAGTGCAAAATAATTAGCACTTTCCAAATCAGTAACTCACTAGGTACTCGCACTTGTATGGATTGTGATTGAATGAGCAAACATCGACCTGACGCTGTGTTGAAATGTCATCAAATGTACACTAATTCAATAACATTTAGTTTAACTTTGAATTTAAATATAGTTTTTCTTCCTCTATTGCCACTACATCTATTGCCCTGTCGTCTTTCTCAATCTTTGCACACATGTCATTCATTATGCTCGATTTGCATTTATTGTGGCTTCCCATAACAGGTAAAATAACCTAACACATTGCCGAAGAACCAAGCTATTCAACAGTGAAAACCCTATTCCAATGCACAGTTCTTCAGAAGGTACGAGTATTATCTCGAAAATCATCTCTAATTTGAGGCCAGCAGAACCAGAGTGACCCATTGCACAGTGAGCTTATTGCAAAAATACATAATTCAGAGTAGCCAAAAATTGGTTTTCTCACAGAATCATAGATAGCGACACTAAAATAGTTTTGGCATCGTAATTTTATATGTAAATATTATATTTATGTAGACCACAGGTCTAATATTAGGTATGTACATATAAAATTCAAACTACAAAGTATGTACAAAATAATATTTTTTTGCAAAATGTATTCCGTGTGGAAGGATTCGAATAGATAGATAGCCCGACTACAGCATTTTCTTCTGATCTTTCCTTGTTTCCATCATTTTTTAGCAGTCGGGTTTTATACACGGTGTTGCAACCCCAACCGTAAAACCCGAAAGTGGGTGATTCTGTACGTGAAATAGAACAACTTTTGTTCTACGACTTTTTTAATTGAAGAAAAAACTATTTTTTTTCTCCATACATTTTGAGAATAGGTATTTAAAATTTGTATGGAAAAAAATTTTTTTTTTGTTTCAATAAATTTTTTTTCTTCACAGAAGTTGTTTAGTTTCACATATAGAATAACCCCCTTATGTCAGTTAAAATATTACGGGGGCAACTGCAACACCGCGTATTATATTTTGAATTTACTTTTTACCTATATGCATTCTTCATATAAAATGTCTCTGTGCATAACTAAATGATCTTCCATACAAATCAATTTTGTGTCGCGTCGGTACTCCGTCGATGAGGTAACGGCTGCTAACGACGTGAGTTGTTAGAGTGCAGAAAACGAACGAAAGTGATCGTACCGGTTCCGCCGCCGGCCGGGGGCTTCTCATGCTGGATTGGTACCGCTGTATGTGTGTCGACACTTAACCTTAACTTGTCTTGTTACTTCCAGTAACTTGACATACGACATTTACAGAACGGTTACTGCAAATTGCAGTTCTTCCAACTATCTTTTTTAGGGTTCCGTGCCTTAAAAGGAAAAAGTTCAATTATAAAATTTAAAAAATCCTCGACCCTTAAAAAGTCAAAAATAATTTCCGTTTACTCACTTAAAGGAGTCGGAGGACCGCTAAGTTAATACCCGCGCAGCTTGAGTTTTTATATTTTATTTATGTTTTTTACCCCCCAAAACCTTATCAGATTTTTACAATTCTTTTTTTGTTGCAATAAGGACAGTCGAATCTACGTTCCTGTCTTTTTTGTTATTTTTAATATAGAAAGTCAGAAAAACTGGCAGCAGGGTGGTAATAATTGCGGGAAAAGATAGCCTTTTTTGTTGTAGTACGGAACCCAACGGTACCACCTTGTGCGAGGCTGACTCGCTCTTGACCGGTTTTTGTTTTATATCCGAGTGTCTCGTAGAGTGTTTTCATTTTACGAAGGCACGAGGGGTATGAGGTAGGAAGTGGTGGGTGCGACCGCGCGGAGCTCAGTAGGGAACACAGGTAGGGAACGACTCGGTTCAACGACGCAGAGACCGTGTAGAACGTGTGTACCGTCCGGGTACCGAGTTCGTTCTCTACTGAGCTCTCGCACTCCTACCTCGTACCCCTCGTGCCTTCGTAAAATGAAAACACTCTAACACGTGCTGTTACCTGAGTTCGATATTTAAAAACGTTTGACGTCTCTCTTTTGTTTTGAACAGAAATGTTATAACGTGATCGACGTTCGCCGCGTGTACATCTCCCACATTTTCTTTATGTAAACTGACACGGTTGGCTGCATCACCTACAACATCCGATACGAGCCCATGGCACTTGGTGGCACCTTGGTGAACTAGGTGCCATGTCAGTGCTTCCCTTTGGCCGTGCCGGCTACGCTGAACTGATCTCAGAGATTAGCTAGAATAGAATGCCTAAGGCATTAAGCTCATCTATTGTACCTAATTTGTATGGATTGGTGTTCGATAAAGAATATATACCTTATACCTACATATTGTTATTTAACATTTTTTTATTCTATTTTTTTTTAGTTTTAAATTTGTTTTTGCCCGCGGCTTCGCTCGCGTGAAATTCGTATTTCAAAAGAAGAAAGTAAGTAACAAAGACCGATCTGCGTTAAGGTAAACGATAAACCTTCTCAACTAAAGTAAGTAACTAACGGCGAGGCTTCAGGCTGAGCCGATCAGGCGCCGGAGGTCTACTTATCAAATAGCCTATTTCTCATTTTGACTACTTCTCTAGGTGACTACTTCGCTATTGGCCACTTAGCAAACAGCCGATTTCGCATTCTGTCTAATTCTCAATCTACCTACTTCGCAGACTGCATTCTGAAGACAATAAACCTTCTCGAAGAAAGTAAGTAACAGAGGGCGAGGCCGAAGCCCGAGCTGCGTTCAGGAAGACGATAACCTTTTCGAAGGAAGTAATTAACAGAGGGCGAGGCCGAAGGCCGAGCTGCGTTCAGGAAGACCATAAACCTTCTCGAAGAAAGTAAGTAACTAAGGGCGAGGCCGAAGGCCGAGCTGCGTTCAGGAAGACTATAAACCTTCTTGATGAAAGTAAGTAACAGAGGGCGAGGCCGAAGGCCGAGCTGCGTTCAGGAAGACGATAACCTTTTCGAAGAAAGTAAGTAACAGAGGGCGAGGCCGAAGGCCGAGCTGCGTTCAGGAAGACCATAAACCTTTTCGAAGAAAGTAAGTAGCAGAGGGTGAGGCCGAAGGCCGAGCTGCGTTCAGGAAGACCATAAACCCTTTCGAAGAAAGTAAGTAACTAAGGGCGAGGCCGAAGGCCGAGCTGCGTTCAGGAAGACTATAAACCTTCTTGATGAAAGTAAGTAACACAGGGCGAGGTCGAAGGCCGAGCTGCGTTCAGGAAGACTATAAACCTTCTCGAAGAAATTAAGTAATTGATATTCCTCTCCCTCTCGCTCTCGCTCTCGCTCTCGCTCTCGCTCTCGCTCCCGCTCTCGCTCTCGCTCTCGCTCTCGCTCTCGCTCTCGCTCTCGCTCTCGCTCTCGCTCTCGCTCTCGCTCTCCCTCTCCCTCTCCCTCTCCCTCTCCATCTCCCTGCCCCATACCTCCCTCTCCCTCCATGCCTCCCTCGTTCCACCACCCATCCCCCCTCCCTTCCCTCCTTTTCCTCCCCCTCCCATCGCTGCTCTTCCTTCCCACCCTCCTTCTCCTTCCTCTCTTCCTTCATCTCCCTACCTCCCCTCCTCTCCCGACCCTTCCTCCCTCCCCTCCCCCTCATTTCCCGACCCATCCTCCCTCCCCTCCCTTCCATCTCTCTACGTCCACCTCCCCTCCCGCCCCTCCCTCACCTCACACCCTCTATGCCTCTATTTATCCCCCCCCCCTTTATTCTCCTTTCATAGCTCTCCCTCCCTCACTTCCTCTCTCCCTAAACGAAAATCCTAAGCCTTCTAGTTCTCACAGAAAACGGGATAGTACGGAACCCTCTTTACGCGAGCTCGACTCGAACTTGACCAGTTTTTTTTAAATTATGTTACCATGGGATATATGTACACTTAATTTACAGGAAAACCTAAACGAAAATCCTAGCATTCTAGTTCTCACAGAAAACGGGATGGTACGGAACCTTCTTTACGCAAGGTCCACTCGAACTTGACCACTTGTTTTTAATTATGTTACCATGGGATATACACTTAATTTACAGGAAAACCTAAATGAAAATCCTAAGCCTTTTAGTTCACAGAAAATGGGATGGTACGGAACCCTCTTCACGCGAACTCGACTCGAACTTGATAATTTTTTTTTTAATTATGTTACCATGGGATATTCATTTAATTTACAGGAAAACCTAAACGAAAATCCTAAACCTTCTATTTCTCACAGAAAACGGGATGGTACGGAACCCTCTGTAAGCGAGCTCGACTCGAACTTGACCACTTTTTTTCAAAATTATGTTACTCCGGGATATACACTACCACTATACAAAGTTCCGTCAAAATCGGTCCAGCCGTTCAGACGTGAAAGAGGAACAAACAAACAAACAAACAAACAAACAAATAAACAAATATACTTTCGCGTTTATAATATTATATAAAAAATATAATATAATATAAGAATAAGAATAAGAATATAAGAATATAAGAATAAGAATATAAGAAAGATAAGATAAGATAAGATAAGATTAAGATTAAGATTAAGATTAAGATTAAGATTAAGATATTAAGATATTAAGATTAAGATTTCTTACATGGCGCATACTAACACCCAATTTAAAATCAAATTAACATTACATATACTTTATTAATACTTAATGCATTTTACAATATTTTGCATTTAAACCAGGCGAATAAACTCACTGGTTGGCAGGTTTACTTCTAAAATTGCGCTCCCTTTCCTTCTGTACTATGTTCCCCAAAGTTCACCCTCTCCAGCTCGACCGGCAGTCATCGTCAGTGACATTCTCGTCAGCCAACATTCAACGTGACCTTTTGAAAGTGACATCACGTCCAGCCGCTGCTATGGTCTCTGCGTAGTGTAGCCGCATAAGGCTAGTGGGCGCCTTATGCGACTAAAGAGGACACACACTTTCCATTCAAATATTTACACAGTCTCATACTGTCAGTCAACGTTGTTGCTCAGCGGATCGCCTGCGTAATAGTACGAAGAAATTGAAAATTGTATTGTCGACATATCTAGAAGACTGACACGAGTTTTCAGTAGGTACCTCCGCAACAATATACCTGACCAGCAATTTTGTTTCTAATTATTATAGAAGATTTTATGCAATTGACTGCTGCAGAATGTAGATAGTACGCACACATGATATATATTATATAGTTCGTGTTTTCTATTCAGTGTACACGACATGAAATGAAGGAAAACATCATGGTGCCTAGTTCACCCGGTGTTATGGGCTGACATTACAGTGATGTTGTGGGTGATGTAGCCAAGCGTCTCAGTTTCCATAAAAAAAAATTGAAAATTGTATTGTCGACATAACTAGAAGACTGACACGAGTTTTCAGTACCTCCTCCGCAACAATAAACCTGACGAGGAACTTTTTTTTTTATGGAAGCTTACACGGTTGGCTACATCACCTACCCTACAACATCCGTGATGTCAGCCTGTAAAACCGGGTGAACTAAGGTGCCATGGCGCCTGTCTGTCTGTCTGTCCGTCTGTCTGTCCGAAGGCTGTATCTCTTGAACCCTAATAGGTAGCCCGTTGAAATTTTCACAGAATATGTGTTATTATGGCCGATATAACAACAAATAATAAAAATAAGAAAGTGTAAAAAATTCACGGGGGTCCCCACACAAGAAACTAAACAGTGTATGAGCGCCATCTACCGAAAACAGCGCTGACCATTACATGGCGATACGGAACCCTCGATGCGTGAGTTCGACTGGCACTTGGCCGGTGTTATTTTAAGTTCTTAAAAGTCAGTGAATACGTAACAATTATATGTGCTGTGCAGTGCTGAAGCGCAAAAGGAAGCATTCTCAATTCTGTAATTGGTGTTAATAATATTGTATTGTACAATACAATAGTACGAGTATATACAAACGCATTGGAAGATGTGTTCAAGACGCTTGAGTGGGACAACATGGGTATCAACTTCAGAGATCAGCTTCAGATCACCTTTACACAGCGTCGATGAAGGTGGGTCTGAAGATGAACCGGGACAAAACCAAGGTCATGGCGACCGAGGTTATGACAAGAGAGCAAATTGTTATTGACGGAGAAGTGATCGAACAGGTTGAAGAGTATGTATATCTCGGTCAAATTCTGCGGCTTGGTAGACAAGGTCTGCTAAATGAGGTCGAAAGACGGGTTGAACTGGGTTGGGCTGCCTTCGGAAAGTTAAATTCGCCCTGAGGTCTGACCTTCCGCAAAATTTAAAGACCCTTATATATGACCAGTGTGTCCTCCCGGTCATGACTTACGGGTGTGAAAGGTGGACCAAATCGGTGTTGTCGGCCGTGGACAGGAAAACGGAGTGTGGGAAGACCACCCGCCAGGTGGGACGACGACATCAAGTGCTTCGGCGGAAAGCAGTGGTTCCGTACCGCTGAAGGCCGGGAGGACTGGAGGAAAATTGCAGAGGCGTATGTCCAGCAGTGGACGCTTACACGCTGACTGACTATGATAGGTGCCATGATAACTGCTGCTGAGTGGCGGAAAGAAATATTATAAAGCATCTTATTCACCATCCATCTTGCTGTACGTCCCGTCAAGGTCGCCGTGCTGGACGTAGCATACACACCATCGTGCGCGCATCCAGCGTGCTAGTTGCAGTCGAACGAGTGAGAGAGATAACACGTCTGTTGTTTGGTTGTCTATAAAACGTCAAAAAATAGGAATTTCCTGTACAGCAAGCCTACACACGATCCAGCCCCGGATATTCATTATCCATCGGCGACGTACGTCACGCTTAGACAGTGGTGGGGGGACCGTTGCTGGATGAAAAATGCGTCCAGCGGGTCCAGCAAGCAATTAATAATAATTACCGGCGTACGTCGAGCCTATTCATTGTCGTTTTTCATCGTGCATCGTGCGTGGCCTTGGCAGGACGTACAGCGGCTGGATGGCATCATATGACAGATGTACTAGAATACAAAAGATAGATAAACATAAATATAAATAGACGTAGAGTTGATATGACAGGTGCGATATTGTCGCAAATGGCGCGCAACGTGCAACACAACGCCGCTTCCCACGGGCTACGCAACACGCGGCAACAGTATCGCGTTGCAGTTGTGCAACTGATACAGCAACCGGCTCCCATGTCCGCGCTCAATGAACCTCGTGTTACAAGAGTTGGAAAGCATGTGATTGTTGAGACAAAAGCCACTGTCTGACACTGCAGAATAATTTATCACACCTAACATCTATCACACCAACACAGTCCCTATGGAAGAGCTTTTTATTTTAATTTAGTTATTAGTTTGCTTATACCAAAGAGTTTGGATAGCCCCCGCTCTCCGCGAGGGCCGGCGCGGCGGGTTACGATCTCTGTGGCTTATACCACAGCTTATACTCTGTTGTTTTCTTTTTTTATGTTTTTAATAATATTATTACACATAAATTCCTTTAATGTGAAATAATTATCAATTTATTGACACATTTCATCCTTATCCTTTACCTATAATAAAATCCAACGTCTGCTTTCTGTCTGAGTGTCTGAGTGTCTGAGTGTATGTCTGTCTGTCCGCTTATAACTCGAGAACCACTGAACCGATTTTAATAAAACAAAATTCTACGGATAGCTTGATTCTTCCCATCAACTATAGGCTACTTACTATCACGCTAAATGGCTTATGAGGTTAGCAGTGAAGTGAAATATGAGAGCGGGCGGAGCCGCGGGCACAGCTTGTTTTACATAAATTTTACATCTTTACAAAATTAGAATATAAAATTTATACAAAACAAACGGGGTTTCCACCACCACTGGCGGCGCGAACCCAGGCCCGTGTACCCGACAGGATTAATACTACCGTACTGGACGAAAGATAGCAGCCTCGGCTGTGTTCTCCTCTATTCCAGTATAGCCAGCAGTCCAAGGAGAGTTTCCGGTATGGCCCCTACATACATTCTTTGAGGTGATATTGGCTGGTCGGAGCATGAGCTTTGTGTCTGACTCTACCGAATTGCATAAAAAATTAAAATTTTACGAAAACCAGGATGAGTGGCTGTGTCGAGGAAGCAACAATGGTACATACATCCGACACAGTCAAGTGCCATGCTCTCTACAATCGGGGTAAGCAGAGTAACCGGTGTTGTGCTGTAAGGACTCTGGTAGATTTCTTATGGACTTTTTTTTGCTGACACGGTTGGCTACATCACCTACATCATCCGTGATGTCAGCCCATAACACCGCGTGAACTAGGTGTCATGTCAGTGCTTCCCTTCATTTCATGTCGGCTACACTGAACTGGACGGAAAAGACGAACTAGGTACATATTTACATAGCCGTATCGACCGACGTTTAGCTCAGTGCGGTGGTACCAACCCGGCCGGAATAAACCCTACCACCTAGTAAGGTAAGAAGGGAAAAACTGTAGGTCCCTTCCCTTGCCCCTTACTAGGTGGTAGGCTCAAATTGTAGCCGACTGGGTTGGTACCACCGTACTGGATGTAAGATGGCCGCATAGCAGCCTCGGTTGTGTTCTCCTCTAGTCCAGTATAGCCAGCAATCCAGGGAAGTCTCCGGTATGGCACCTACCTTCTCGGAAGTGATATTGGCTGGTCGGAGCATGCGCTTTAGCCCCTCCAACTCAGCCAACCATACCGGATTACATAAAAAAAAAACCTCCGGGAAGGTAGGTGCCATACCGGAGACTTCCCTGGATTGCTGGCTATACTGGACTAGAGGAGAACACAACCGAGGCTGCTATGCGGCCATCTTACATCCAATACGGTGGTACCAACCCAGTCGGCTACAATTTGAGCCTACCGGCATCTAGCACGGCATCTCGTCCTTATCCCTCACGACGTGCACGGGGAGAGATGTAGTTGGGCTATTATTTTTAAGTACCGGTCCAACACAGTAAATGATGGAAGAGTCTTGGATATAACCAACGAAGGGAAGCACTGACGTGGCACCAAGTTGACCCGGTGTTATGGGCTGACATCACGGATGTTGTAGGTGATGTAGGGAACCGTGTCAATATCCATAAAAAAAAAGTTTCTCAAAAATAACACACTATTTTGTATGACGGATTTGGCCAGTCCATTTTCAATATTTTCTACATAAAATTAACACAAATATTTTCGAAATAACAAAATTAAATTTACGTAAGTGTAGAGAAATCATCACTCCTGGTTGACTGCACACCAATTCACTACTCAAAATCTGTAAAAAACCTGGGTCTTTTCATGGATGAAAATCTTACGTGGCAGGAACATATTAATAATGTTAGCAAAAAGGTTTACTACAGCTTACACTCGCTACGTAAAATGAAAAGGTTCCTACCCAAACATATCAAAATTCAACTTGCTCAAGCATATATACTCCCCCTTCTTGATTATGCAGACATATGTTATTTAGATCTAAAGAGCGAATTAGTTGATAAATTAGAACGGATGCAGAATGCCTGCATTCGATATATCTTTAATCTAAGAAAATATGACCATGTCTCAGTCTACCGGAAGGAACTCAAGTGGCTTAAAATACGGGATCGACGCAATCTACACATATTAACTTTTCTGTACAAATCTCTAACGAACCCCGTGACCAGTGGCGGCTGGTGACTTCAGTGACCGGTAGTGCGCTAAGTACCTACCTACTTAAATACCAAATTTCCCAACACATTCCCGTCATGTTATTTTAAGATCGGGACTTCCAAATTTTTTAAACGCCTGCGTTTTATTATGTAAGTACCTACCTAGTATGAATATTCTCAAGACACTCAATTAGTTGCAAAAAACAAGAAAAAAAATCCACAAGTTTTTTAACTTATTTTTAGTACCTTTATGAATACACCCCATAGACCACAACACCACTGCAGCTTTCAAAAAGAAAACAGTCCAAAAATACTTTAAAAAAATATATAAAAATAAAAGCATTTGAAAAGTAGGAATTGAACCCGGGATCACCTGATAGTACAGCCTTGCCTTTAACCAACGCTTAGGCAAATATCGGCACCACTTAATTCACAGTATCACGTGACAGAAAGCACAAAACCTAACCATATCCCATTTTAAATATTCGCGCGCTAACGGGTATGTGACATCACATGACAGCGCAGCGCGCTGACTCTAGGTAGACGGCAAAGAGTTTGTAAGACGGGCTTGTGCAAAGCGAATCGCTCGCGACGCGACGTGTCGCACGCGCGGGTATTCACGATATAGCGTCCTTGTTTGGCGCTCGTGCGCTGCCCGCAGAACTCCTTTCGGCCCATACTGTTTCTATGAAGTATCTTCTGTCTCACGCGCCAGCGGTGTTTTGCCGATCCCCATACATTCAGTATGGGAGACCCGCGTGCGATTTATATTCCGCACGGCGCGCGCGTTTACTCGCAAAAACGTGCCTTGTGATCTATAAAATAAGGTCGAATTCACATTCGTATTTATTTGGAGTACGATCTTTATGGTTTTAATGTAGTATGTTGTAAGGTATTATATATTTTGAGTGAAGGGAAGACTTCTCGTGGTATGGTAGTGCGGCGCACGAGCGCACTTTAGGACCAGCCGCCAGTGCCCGTGACACCCACGTACATAAAAAATATGTTCTCTCTTCTTGCTGGCCATGGAGTCCCTCTGAGGTCAACATCAACCAACTTATTATTAATCCCGGAACACAGGTCTGAATTTATGTCTCGCTCATTCTCTGTTCATGCTCCGCGGCTCTGGAATGCATTGCCTGAGCCCATACGCAGTGCACAGAGTGTGCACATTTTCAAATCACGCCTGAGGGAACATTACCTGTCGCAACAGTAATCGGTTCTCCTTATCCCCGTCCACGGTTGCCATTGTTTTACTGATTCATAAAGTGTTTTTATTGCTTTTATTTTTCTCTTTTCTGTAGGTGCGTACAATTTGGGACTTGTTCGCTGTGCCCCATTATTATTAGTGCCCTTAAATCTAATGGATGAGCTGGAAGAGATTGCCATAGGGCAATAACCTCACCCATTGGATGAAGGAAAGCAAAAATAAACTATGCACTTATCTATAAAATGTTATTTAGCTAGATTTTTTCTTCAAAATTGTTATTTATTTGTTATTGTTTTTAGTTATTATCTAGTTTTATTTTTACTGTGTGTTTTGTTATATTGTTTTTATGTCTTCTTTTCATCCAATAAACGGTTATATTATATTATTATTAGAAATGTGCATAGTATTTTGCCTTGAGCATCTTGAAAGCGAACGCTACATGCCAACTAAATGAGCGAGGAATTTCTGTCCTCTCCTCGGGGGAATGAATAATAAAGCGACTGTGTCACGAGATGACACGACACTGGCTTCTGATTGGCCAGCTCGGTCTGATTGGCTAGGTGGGTCACTTGCGCCGACGCATAATAATAAGAGACATCCATTTTCAAATGTAGTACCAACGACGACACGGCTCTGCCGTGCCACAGTAGTCGCTCGCTCAAAGAATTCGACAGAATTATTTTATTTTAACAACAAAAAACAATAGTTAAAAAACTAGTCAAGTGCGTGTCGGACTCGCGCACCGAGGGTTCTGTACCATCACGTAATTGGCTGGTTTTTATTATTTGTTGTTTTACATTAAAGTTTGCACTATAATCACAAGTTGAACGCTTGTAGGTATCTGATGATGATCAAAAACCAAATAATATCAAAAAATATATAATATTTATATGATTATCTACAAATTAATGATTTTCTGATGTTTTCCTTTACTTGTGCTGTGAGATCTTGCTTCTTTCCAAATTTCATTATTCTAGGTCAACGGGAACTATGTAACATAAATGGCCGCGTTTTTTTATTGCGTTGACATAGAAGCTTGAATTACACCTCCAAGGGACTTACTTAGGCCTTAGTATTTTCTATTAATTTCAACTTGATGCTTGAGAAAAATTATCTTGACAGACGGACAGACGGACGTACAGACGGACAAAATAGTTATCCTATAAAGGTACCGTTTTTAGGTTCGCTTGGGGGATGCTCGGTTTTCGTATATGTTCTTTAATATCTTTAAATAATAGATAAGTATACACGGTGTTGCAGTTGCCCCCGTAATATTTTTAACTGACATAAGGGTTCTATATGTGAAACTAAACAACTTCTGTGGCGAAAAAAATTTTGTTGAAACAAAAAAAAATATATTTTTTCCATACAAATTTGAAATGCCTATTCTCAAAATGTATGGAGAAAAACAATTTTTTTTTCTTCAAATTAAAAAGTCCTAGAACAAAAGTTCTTCTATTTCACGTACAGAATCACCCCCTTTCGGGTTTTACGGTTGGGGTTGCAACACCGTGTATATTTATTGGCTACGGAACCTTAAAAATACAAAATTACTAAAAACTACTTATAAAACATGAATGTAACGCTGTAATCTAGTCATTCTAAATTATTCAAGGGCATTAATTAAGTCGTTAGGCAGGTGTAATTAAAAGTGCGTTAATTAAATGACGTTTTTAAAGACGAAATAAAATGTAAGAATAGCATAGAATAGAATAGAAACACTTTATTGCACACAATTGATAGAAGAGCAGTGAATGGAACGAAACGAGAAAATATAAATATGTGTGAGTTTACAAAGGCGGACTTATTACTGCAAGTTATTTATTTCAGTCATCCTTTGGGTGATGATGAGGAATACAATTATAAAGAAAGAATTGTATGTCTAATAATCATGTGGCCAATACTTACGTATCTTTATCAACATTCAACGCGCCTGCTACGAATAGGGTTACCAACTATTCGGGAATGACCCGGTCAATTCCGGAATCGAACATATTGTTCGCCTGGCTAATAAAAAAAAACCGGGAATTTTTTTTATTGCTTCCGAACTGGGTCGCTCTGCCCGAGGTCGAAGCCTCAGGCGCAGCCAATTTCACCGCCGATGAGGTGCCAGTCCGGCTTGGAGGTGGACTAATGTTGCTGGGGAAAGGCTATTAACCCGCGATTTGAAGATCCGTGGGAATACCCTTTTTGGTCAACGACGAGGTGCCAGTCCGTCTTGACGGCGCGTACTAAAGTCAATTTGAATATCCTTGGACTGTGGGAGTAGGGAAATGAAATATATTCCCCGGAAGTCCATTCCACACCTTTGCAGTGCGACACAAGAACAATGTGGTACTATGGCTCCAAGGTGGTAGGGTTTATACCGGCCGGGTTAGTACTACCGCACTGAGCGAAACGTTGTTCGAAATGGCTATGTAAATATTTCGTGTTTTCCGTCCACTTTATAGTGTAGCCGACATGAAATGAAAGGAAGCACTAACATGCCACCTAGTTCACACGGTGTTATGGGCTGACATCACGGATGTTATAGGTGATGTAGCAAACCGAGTCAGTTTCCATAAAAAAAATTTAAAAAGAAATTTGTTATAGAATCGTGCCGTTCGAAGAACTCTACGTTTTAAGCTGATGTTTTTTTTTCCGAAAAAAAAAGTGATAACCCTAGCTACGAACCGTAAGCAAACAATACAATGACAAGTTCTACATACGGCAATGATTCTGAATATTCCCTGGGCGTGAAGTTTATTCTACGTAACTGATTCGACCTTGATTGTGAACTGTTGCCTTGATGATGAGTTGATGACCCTCGGCTCGACGGATAAACTGGTGGATGAGATCTAGGTCTAGATTAGTAATTCGACCGTTCTCGAATGATTACACGCAACATTGAAAACTAGGTTATACTGAGTGTGTACCAGGTTTACCGCCAGGCATAACTTTGTCGGAGATGTCGAACGGCGACAATTCTCATATAGCTTTGTTAGCAAATTCTCATATAACGTTGTTCGCATACAGAGGGTTCCGTAGCCATCTATCCAGCTCCGCGCTATCCGTCTAATTGGTGATCCCAAGCTCACGGAGGGACTTGAATCATTGGGCCACAGGCGAACAATCGATTCTCTTAGCCTGTTCTATAGGTACTACCATGGACGTTTAGGGTTAGGCTTAAAATCAGCGTTCTTATGGTTCACCGCCATAGGAATAAGAGCTGTGCCGCATCCTTTTTGCGAACAATGTGTTGTATTTGTCTTAATGTTCTTTTTTTGTTATAAGTATTTAATTATTTCTGTTTTTATCGTGTATTTATTTTTTCTTTTATGTTTTCTGTTTTACGTATTTGTTTGCAAATAAAAATCTTGAATTTGAATTTGAATTTGGACGTTGCTCTAATGAATTGGCTTCCCTTATCGCTCCTGCCCCCATCCGTCTCCGCCACACCCTCCGGACTCGCTCAGAACAACCATAATGTTGTTGACACCCAACTTCTAAGAACATATTGTTTTTCGAAATCTTTCCTGTGTCGAACGGCGAAAATATGGAACGGTCTTCCGGTGAGTGTGTTCCCCACCACCTAACCTGGGAATCTTCAAAAGGCGTGTCAATAAATTAGAAGACAACCTTTTTGTCCGTCTCGTAGCTGGCATGGCGCCTCTCTGAGCGTGGTTTCGCGAGGAATGGTGTTATTGGCTGCGTCTGATCTTCCGTTGAAGTATTGGGCACAGAAACCCGCACAGCTGTCTATAAAAAAAATATGTTTCTTCTTGCACGTATAGCGAGTGTGATTACTGTAATCACGTGGATGTATTTAGTAAGTAGTAACATGCATGTGTAATTAAAATTTTTAATCATTCGGTAGATGGCGATGAAAAAAATACACTTTTTTATTGTATATAGTCCGGTCGACAGGTAGTTTCAGATAGAAAAAGATCGGAAGTTAATGAAACTTTGAGAGGTTATTCAGTATGCAATTTAGCATTCGTCACTGATCGTGCGAATAATATACGGTACCGTAGTTCGTCGAGGTTGTCATTGTCAATGTCGCCTCCATAAACTGCTACCAGGAACTTTTCTCCAGCGTCGCTGATCCTGTAAGTGCTGCAAATTGTCTTCTTCCCCAATCCATACGGTGCTGACGTGGTATCACAACCACTCACTGCGTGGAGAAAAAGTATGTCCTTGGAGGGAAAGGAGCAGGAACTTGGTGAGTAGAGGACACTGGGACTACTCCCTCTTCCACTTTTCTGAAGATAGATTTTTTTAGCGAATTTTGAAAAATGACCTTTTATTGAAGCGCCTTATCTCGGTAACGAATTAACATACAAAGATGTCTAAATAGTCAAAGTTGAAGGAAATTTAACGATCTATAAAAGCTATCTAGATACTTTTGCCGAAAAACGTAAGAAAAAAAAGTTATTGAGGAAAAACCGGAGGAAGGTCGAAATTTTTTTAGTTTTCCTCTCCCCCCCTCTTTTAGCACAGGGTCCTCGAGGTCCAAAACTTGAGAAAATGTTGATTAACCATCCCTGAACAACATCCCAAAGTTTCATTAACTTCCGACCTTTTTCCGCGTAACCCCAATTTTTACAACCTGTCGACCGGACTAATATTGATTTTTTACTTTAGGTTTCTTTTCCTCTTTTTTATCCCCCTTAATAAACACATATTCTGTGAAAATTTTAACTGGTCACCTATTACGGTTCAAACGATACAGTGCTCAGACCGACAGACAGACAGACAGATAGACAGACAGACAGAGAGCGTAGGCTTCGTAATAATAGGCCTCCGTACGGATACGGAACCATAAAAAGGTCAATTTTCAATTTTCCAAGTACATGGTCAAAATTTTACATAAATTTTTATGATTGAAACTATCATTACAATTTTTATTTATATTGCAATTTTCTTAAAGAGAAGTGATTTTTCAATATTTAAAATAATTTATTTATATTAATAGAAATTTACTGTGGCCAAAAAGAGAATAAAGATTTAGAATTTGATTTCGCATTTTGGGGGACCAATTAGAAAGCAAAAAAAAAAGTTTTTTTAATTTTATAATGCATAGTTTAAGAGATATTAAAGAAAACAATAGTCGAAACTCGAGCATACCCTGCCCCCACCTTATCTCCGAAGTTACTGAGTCGAAATAGGCAATATAATATAGGGCCTCTCTTATAGTTTACAGGAAAACCTAAACAAAAACGGTATAGTACGGAACCCTCTCCACGCCAATTAGTCTCGCACTTGACGGGGTTTTTTTTTTGCCGTCTAGTGGCCTATTTCAACCAACACGTCCGCCTACATTTATATGTCTGTTAAAGTTACAATTCTCATACAGTTGATAGGAGTTGTTAACCTTTAGCCGAAGATGGTGAAATCTCCCGTAACTGGCAATATTTTCACGACTATACAAAAAAGTTTACAAAAAGACGTCTTCATTGTAGAATTTTATATCAGAGCTTTTAAATGCACCCTCTCGTTCCCGCTTTCAGTTGAAAAGTGTCTATTCATAGCGGTTCCAGTTTAGTACTATTGGTCAATAAATCACGCAGGTCTAACGTGGAGCGTTGGCGTCCAGCTATTATGAGATCGAGACGTGAAGATGTTTTTTTAAAACATTTGCGTCGACCCGAGCGAGAATAGCGAAGATGCGGAGAGTTGGATTAATCTGTTTCAATTTATTCCCGCGGCCAGTCACGTGTCGTTGGCAGAAACCAAATTGTGTTTTCAAAACGTACTACCTATCTTTTTTTTGGAAACTGACACGGTTTGCTTCATCACCTACAGCAACCGTGATGTCAGCCCCTAAAACCGGGTGAATTTGGTGCCACGTCAGTGCTTCCCTTCGGTCGTGCCGGCTACACTGAACTGGACGGAAAACATAAAATATTTACATAGCCGTTTCGACCGACCTTTCATTCAGTGCGGTAGTACCAACGCGGGCGGGTTAAGCCCTACCACCTAGTAATATAAGAAGGGAGTCATAATCCCTTAGTCGCCTTTTACGACATACACGGGGAGAGATGCAGTGGGGTTATTCTTTTAAAGTACCGGCCCCACACGTTACAAATATCTGTCCTGATAGATGAAGTTTTACAGTTACTGTATTAAAACTGAACTTACTGCGGATGCGTACCAATCGGTTCTGCAGATCTTTCCTCAACAGAACCGGTAAACGCATTGCAAATTTAATTTTTTGACTATATTAATACTCTTGTCTATGAAATACCGTTTAATTTGTCTCAAACGGATAAGTCGTTTGGTCGCTAGCTCGTTTCTAAGTGAGCGGCGACCGCGCCTCGACAAATTTTCAGACCAACCTTCCGGAGGGTATGACGTCATTGATTATTAATATTATTAATTGAAGCGCATATTTTTTTTTTTTTTTTTTTTATACTAAGCGCGACATGTGGCGCCGAGTCACCCATAAGGTGTCTAGCGACGCCCATGGACATTCGGACGTATGCGGGGGTTGCGAATGCCATGCCGGCCTGACAGGTGCCCATTCACGCCTCTCTTGAAGGACCCGAGACTATACTTGGGGGGAAATATGTGGGCAGGTAGAGCGTTCCAGAGTTTACCGGTTCTGTGGAGGAAGGATCTGCAGAACCGATTTGTACGCATCCGCGGTAAGTCCAGCGTATAGGGATGCAATCCCTGCCCAGTGCGCGTTGTACGGAGGTGGAAAGGGGACGGCGGAATCGCGTTAAACAGCTCCTCCGAGCACTCCCCGTGGAATAAGCGATAGAACACGCTTAGGGCGCCGACATCCCTACGAAGTTGCAGCGGTTCTAGATCGCGGGACACGTCGGGGTCATCCACTAGTCGCACGGCTCGACGCTGGATCGAGTCCAAAGGCGCAAGCTGGTATTTGGCTGAACCATCCCACAGGTGCGAGCAGTACTCCAGGCAGGACCTTATCTGCGATTTATACAAAAGCAGCCTTTGGTCCGGCGTGAAGTACCGTCGAACCTTATTGAGTATGCCTAGCTTTTTTGAGGCCAGCTTGGCCTTGCCCTCGATATGGCGCCGGTAGTTTAGGTCGTGCGACAGTTCGACTCCGAGGACCCCGAGGTGGTCGCTTAATTTAAGCGACGTGTCTTGGAAGCAAGGAGCTGGTGAGAACGCCGCTCTCTTCGCACTGAACGCGCAAGCTTGTGTTTTTGAAGCGTTGAACTCGACCAAATTACTTCGGCCCCATTCGGAGATAGACCGATTTTTGTGTTGTATTCAGATGGATCTTTCAGGTCGTATAAATATATTATTTTTCTATCTGCTATAGTTTAGCCGTACGAAGACGACGAAAGTGCATCATTTTTCCGAACGACCCCCTCCCCCCTAACAAAACGTAAGACGATGATCGGATTCACGTCAAAACGTTCAGGTCAAATCCAAGTACTGACCGCGCTCAGCGTTGCTTAACAACAGTCGAACGACCGCACCACTGAGCTAGCGAGGCTGACTGACAATAGCTCTGACTCTGAGTTATCAATACTTAGCACCATTAGCTCTACATTATTTCTTCTGTGACTATAGGTAGGTTGGTTGGTTGGTTGGTTGGTAGGATGTATGTACAAGGTACCTACAAAGATAAGAAATGAGACGCGTGCGTGGTCTGACAACGGCCAACCCAACACGAATCACATAAGTGTTTAACGACGTCGTTAATTCATCGTCGCACATCGCAATAGTGTGCTGACGTGACGTCATCGTGTCATATACCCAACACAATAGTGATAAAATATTTAGAAAGGACATAATAAGTATCCTACTTCCTACTAATAATATAAACGCGAAAGTTTGTGAGGATGGATGGATGTATGGATCTTTGTTCCTCTTTCACGCAAAAACTACTGAACGGATTTTTATGAGACTTTACAGTACTATAGCTTATACATCATAATAACAGATAGGCTATATACCATCACGCTAAATAGCTTTAGGGCTCAGCAGTATCAAATAAAGTATAGTATGGACGGGAGAGAGAGAATATAAAAGACAAGAAAAACAAAAGCCTATCAACGTCACATAAAAACTTCAATTTCGAATTCTGTTCTTTTTTTTAAATCCACGCGGACGAAGTCGCGGGCAAAATCTAGTACATAATATAGGCGTCAGAGGTGCTTCAGGAACGTGGCACGTGGACATCGTTGTCCCTGCCTACCGCATTGGGAAACAGTGCGGTAAAGGCGCGGTAAATCGGGCCATCTAAGTTGTGTTTGTGGTGACAATAAAAATTACAAAAATTGAAATGTAACTCTGGCCAGAAATCTCTAAAGATGAGTGATAGAAATCTAAATTCGAGGTAGTAGCAATTTTATTGTGATTCCAAAAATTGTATTAAGCGTTAAAAATATGTTTATAAAATTCTTATTTATTAATCATTAAATCATTTTAAGTATATTTCGTTCATACAAACGCTGCATTTAAGGCTATCTACTTTTAAATATGGGAAATACTTTAAAAATACGAAAATTTTCACACAAATTTACAGCGATGTGTCCGAAAACTCTGCAACTATTAAAATAAATTGCCTGATAGGACTTTCATTTTACGAATTTCAGGCATATGGGAGCCTACAACGTCTGTCTGTCTGTCCGTCCGTCCGTCCGACCGTCCGTCCTAGGGCTGTACTGATGCCCTAACAGAACCCTAAAACAGAAAGTATAGGAAGACGAAATGAGAATTATCTCCACACTCCTTGAAGTGTGAACATCTATACCGGGACCCAGAAGATTTGTCGGGTCTAGAGTGAAATGCAACTTGGTAGCACCGACAGTGACACTCCCGTCCGAACGAAGGCCGAAGCGCGATGTTTACACATACCGCGAATTCCGGCATTCACAATATTTTGATATGTAAACTATAAACCGGGGCCCTGGGCTGGAGTGTTGTAAAAGATACCGTATTAATTCAATGAGTGCGGATATAAATACTAATGAATACCATAAAGAGCGGTGTTTTTCTAGACGAAATATAGCTGGAGTTGGAGTGAATTCACGTAACGCGCATTTACTTATATTACTAGTGCAATATAGAGGGTGTTGTAACGGCCAGTAGATTAAATATAGGAAATGATTATTGGGATCATTATTAGCAAAAAAGTCAAGTAACTTTTTTGTGAATTTCCTTTAAATAAAAAGTTACGGTTTTCATACAAACTAATTGATTTATTTAGTGTAAAAAGATCTAATGTTCCGCACGACCATGGGAATGAAGGGCGCGCGGTAAGTGAGCGAGCAGGGACGAGTGTGCGGAGAGAGTAGACGCGCGGGGCGGCGCGGCGTGAGTTTTTCGACCCCGACCGTGTTCCTGCCTGCCTGCGCCAGCACCCTCCCCCGCGTGTGTCAAATTACACTTGGCGAAAACATACATTTCAAAAATTTATATCTTCAAAACTAAACACTTCAGAAAAAAACTTTTTATTTATTTTTTTCTCCCGGGAAAACATGAGGATTGCGCTGGCGAAATTAGTGTACTGGCCGTTACAACGGGTCGTTCCTCGTGGTCCCACTAATATGCCCCACTGGTGGGAAAATCACTTGTAACGCGTCACAGCTGTGACCACTGAAATTATTGGGTTTGTTGAATTCAGTGGCTGTGACGTTCGCGAGTTGAGTGAAGTTTTACGCATCAGTGCGACGAGTCCCGGCACTCAGACTTTTATTTACGTACAAGCTATTACCCGCGGCTTCGCTTGCGTGAAATTCGTATTTAAAAAGAAGAAAGTAAGTAAGCCCGCTGTGTACGACAGCGGCTTTATTTCGGCGCGCGGAAAAAAACGGTTTGAATGAGACCCATATCTTAGCGCAACCGGAACTGATTTTTTAGCCTATCCTGTGTCACGTATAATAGTTTCATCGAATTCGTATGATCGGTTTAAGAGTTATGGAGGAACATACATACATAAATTTAGTTTTAGTATCATACATAGAGTCTACAAACGCAATATCTCATAAAACAAATTAACTTACTCCATGACCATCCCTTACAGATATATTATTAGTATTGATAACTTCCGTCTGTTGCGAATGGAGTGCAAGCCGACCATTTGGAAAAAATTTAAAATGTTTACAATGTATGGCAAGTCTGGCAAATTATTTCCATGCCCACCACCCTCCTCATTACTTGCTCGTGGCATTGTCAGCTGATATTTATTTACTTGTAAACTTATTACTCGAGGCATTTTATTACACCTGACATGGTTGGATACATCACCGCCACACCCGAGAAGTCAGCCCATAACACTTCCGCTCCACATGATCACTCAAATGGAAGACTGGAAGAAAGCACATGTAGTGATAAGGTCGCCTCTGTGGCCTATTGTATTTTCTTTGTGTCTTTCATGTACATACATACCACACGCTGTATCCCGACAATCGAGGAAAGCAGAGTAGTCGGTGTTGTGCTGCAAGTACTCTTTTAAATTACAGTGCAACACCGACCACCACATTTAGCGAAGTATTAGGGCAAGATAACTATTAAGCAGCAAGTAAGGCACGAAGACCCACCTGCTACATGAGTCGGTGAAGAACGTCATGCACGGGAAGAGATGCAGTTTGAAAGAGTATTTATTTAACAACCAAAAAATTAAGATACAATAAAAATTAAACTAATTATCTAAGCTAAACTAATATAAAATATAACTAAGTTAAAAAATAAAATTAACCTAAAATTAAAACTAACCTAAAAAATATAAAATATTTCGTCCAGCCCGTCCTCCGTGTCCTGTCCGCGAAGCGAGCCCATTACACCTGCTGCATTCCCACGCTGGATCGCCAAGATGTATTTCATGTAAGAACAGTTTTTCTGTAATTCTCTTCAATTCTTTCTATTCTAATCCGTTCCATTCCATACCATTCTATTCTATTCCACTGGTCCCTCCTATCCCTTTTAATTATTTTGTTCAATAGATACGTTGTCTACCTACACGATATTGGGTATGTTCACAAATGGCACGAACTTGAGCGTCACAATATCACAGGAGGAAGCAGGACGGCATGTCTGTTGTTGAGAGTAAAAAAAAGACAAGTTAATTTTCGGGCGAGGCATTTGCCCTGGTTTGAAAGTGCCACTTGTGAAGCTCGGAGAACACTTCTAACTATTTTTATTAAACATATATAAGGTCTTTCATTAGTAGGTAACGATACGCTAAGGGGTGTATGTGTATCAGATACTGATCACGTTTCCATGCCATTTTTTTACGATATAAAAAACCTACTCACTCCTCAAATTGTATACGTGAAGTGCGCGTATTTCACCTTAATAAGTATTGCTATGGGAACGTGATTCAGTATCTGATACACATACACCCCTTAGCGTATCGTTACCTACTATTGAAAGACCTTATATAAGGTCTTTCAAAATTAGTTCAGAGTACGCTAAGGGGGGGTTCTGTATCGGAAACAGATCACTTTTGAAGTACAAAGAATTTTTTTTTTATAAATTTTTTTTTTTAATATAAAATGTAAAAAAAAATAATTTCTTAATCGTTTCAGTTTCATGCCAGAAACAATAAAGTCTTCTAACACATAGATCTCTTTCTTTCAGAAATTGTGAAAAACCACAATTTTAGTTTTATTAGTATGGAATAGAAAGATTTTTTTTTACCAACTTACACTTGTTACATCATAATGGTAATGAAGACTTTTTTGTTGCTGTTATGAAACTGAATCGATTAAGCTATAAAAATCAACCACCTATTTTTTTATTTAAATAAATAAAAAAAATATTTTACATTAAAACAAGCCCAAGGTCCAAAAAAATTTATATAGGTTTACTCCCTATATGATACAGAACCCCCCCTTCGCGTACTATGAACTAATTTTGAAAGACCATATATATCATTGGTATTGTTGTATAGAATTTTTCACGGTGGAAATTGAGGGTTTTCTTATCGTCACGGCCCGAGGCCGAGCTCGTGAGCCGTGTCCAATTGGTTTGTAATATGCTCGTGTGAGAGAATTGCCATGAATTTAGTAGGCACAGTACTGACGCCTATGTACCTTAGTCGGAGCATTATGTACTCTTAGATAAAATATATTTATGAGGAGTGATTAATAAATTGTGTGGAGTGTAATAGGTACGTTTAATTTAATAGTCAAAATGCACCGAACTAAATAGCAGTGCAAAATTGTGTTAAACTTTAATTGCATTATCTTTCGCTCAAGAAGCGAGGTGAGTTTTCTTTTTCACTACGAGCTAGAATAGGCGGACAACGGACGTGTTAAAGTTTAATGTGTGACCGATTGAATCAGTAAAGAAAGTGAAATTATTTTTTCAGTAATATTTTAGTATGTATGATAGATAAATAATGATTTAATATTTTATTTATATTTATTTTGTATTTTAAACTAGATGCTGTGCTAAAGGGCGACAGGCGAGCCACCTCTCTCACCTTGGCGCGGTTTTTCCACCGAGTCATGCAGCAGTTGGGTCGAAGTGCCTTATGTACTTGCTGCTTGATAGTTATTCATTAAACGTTGCTAGTCTAACATGAGTACTAAGTTGGGGGTTTCGGCCTCCTCTTAGCTCACGCTGCTGACTCCACTCAGGTCGGCGGGTCAAATGAGATACCACCCTAAACGCTGGGTTGAGTACTGCGGGGTTCCGTTAAAAGCCCCAGAATGCTTCGTGCTTCTGCACGGAACACTGGAGTTGGTCTCGCAGGGGTTGTGGTTTAGCGTTGATTCCCTGGTGCTTCCGTACTTGTGTAGTTAAAGCACCTAACACGGGAATAAGTAGCGAAAGCTGCGAGTGGTGAGCCACTTAGAGCTCCGTAACCAATGTGGAGAATTGGTAGACATGCGAATAATGTAGATCGGTATGTCGGTGCTACACACACTTATATGTGGATGTGGGATGGACTTCTCACGAGCTAATGACGCTGACGTAAGTCTGTCATTCGAGACCGGTGGATCCCCGGTACACATTAGGTGGTGGTCATATGCACTTCCACGCATATACATAGCTGGTGAAAACAAAAGCCTTTGGGCTAGTACAAAACGCTGAGGCCCTGGGCACAGGTTGCGGTTGGATAGGGTGCTGACCCCAGTGGCAGTGAAGGCTTCACCCCCGGCTCTCGACTTCGGTCGGGGGTTCCTTCGGGTGGACGGGTGGTGGCTCGGATCGGCTGGGGAAAGGTCGCAGCCTGTGTTTCCCATGGGATTATTTCGGAAGAACGGATGTTCGATAGAGCAGCTATGGGGCCTCGATCTGGCATACATGATCACTGTACTCGGAAGAGTGCAGGTAGTAGACGTCTGGATTTTGTAGCCGAAAGGCTGGTATCTCTGGACGTCTATAAACAAAAACGTAAATCAAAACAAAATGATAGAAAAGAAAGTTAGCTTGATAGTTATCTTGTCCGAATACTTTGCTATACATGGAGGTCGGTGTTGTGGTGCAATTTACCAGAGTTCTTGCAGCACAACATCGATTAATCTTCTTACCCCGATTGTCGGGATACAGCTTGCGGTATATTTTATTATCTACCTATTTCCGGCACATCTTCATTTTAATACTAGATACATAGTAAGTACTTATAAGTGAATTTTTAATATCGTTTCTATATCAAGAAGAACAATAAATATTAAATTACATACACCTGGCTTTGAATATGCATGAAAACATTATAAATTAAGCACTATAGTCTATTAAGTAATCTTGTGCTTTAATAAAGAAAATGTTCTATCTATAGCAGCGGTTCCCAAATAGTGGTACACGTACCCACAGGGGTACGCTGGCTCAAGCGAAGGGGTACTCTGGCTCAAGCGAAGGGGTACGCTGGCTCAAGCGAAGGGGTACTCTGGCTCAAGCGAAGGGGTACGCTGGCTCAAGCGAAGGGATAAGCTGGCTCAAGCGAAGGGGTACGAGGCGCAACTAATGGCCACGTTTACCTCTACAATCTTAAAAGTAAAGAGAAAGGGGCCCACTTATCTCATTAGTGAAAATTATGTCCACTGATTGGGACCTATTTCGTATTAAGTAGTGATTACTAAGTAGATATTAGAACCTAACACATGACTGAATACGATGGATAAACAACATTATTTATTACCTACTAGCTTTTGCCCGCAGCTTCGCTCGCGTGAAATTCGTATTTAAAGCAAAGAAAGTAAGTAAGCCCGCTACCGTTCCTTTATTTCGGCGCGCAGAACAATTTGGTTTGTATGAGAGAAACATATTAGCGTAATCGGAACTGAATTTTATTTTACCTATTCTGTGTCCCGTATAGTTAAATTTGCTTGTACTAAGTTTCATCGAATTCGGATGATCGGTTTAAGAGTTATGATTTATGATGAAGGAACATACGTATAGAAAATAATTCTAAAACTCGTCAGTTTAGTTTTAGTATCATACCTAGAGTCTACAAACGCAATATCTCTTAAAACAAAGTTAATTACTCCATGATGATCACCCTTACAGATTTATTATTAGTATTGGTGTAAATTTAACTAACATGATTTTTTTTATTTAAACAATTTTGTGAGACACATGTACGAGTGTACTTGTGTCTCACAAAATTCGCTAAGCGGTACCGATCAATCTCTATCTTCTCTATTTCTCTCTATTTCTTATAAAAGGGAATGTCTGTCTGTATGTATGTATGTCTGTATGTATGTATGTTTGAGGTTAACTCCGGAACCACTGAACAGATTTGGATGCGGTTTGTACCAATGGAAAGAGTAATTTTTGGGGCTCACTATAGGCCATATACCATCACGCTAAATATCCTTAGGGCTGAGCAGTAACAAAGAAAGTATGGTATGGACGGGAGAGAGCGAGAGAGAATATAAGAGAAGCTATCGTTTATTATCGTATTTACGTTTAAATCGGATTTGCTATTAAACCGAGTCTACCGCGAGCGAAGCCGCGGGCAAAAGATAGTATATAACAATTTCGTACCGTGTGGGGTCGGTACTTAAAAAGAATAGCCCCACTGCATCTCTCCCCGTCGCATGTTGTAAAAGTCGACTAAGGGATAAGAAAATTCGTCAGCCTCGGTAGCTCAGTGGCGCGGTTGGTTAGTCAACTGTTATTAAGCAACGCTGAGCGCGGTCAGTGATTGGATGGGTGACCGCTCGACCGTTGGAGGCTGACCGTGGTTCGGATTCCACGTTAAACTGTAGGTCCCTTCCCTTCTTACCTTACTAGGTGGTAGGGTTTATCCCGGCCGGGTTGGTACCACCGCACTGAACGAAACGTCGGTCGAAACGGCTATGTAAATAGTTCGTGTTTTCCGTCGAGTTCAGTGTAGCCGACATGAAATGAAGGGAAGCACTGACATGGCACCTAGTTCACCCTGTGTTATGGGCTGACATCACGGATGTTGTAGGTGATGTAGCCAACCGTGTCAGGTTCCATAAAAAAAAAAAAAAAAATTGGGAACCGCTGATCTAGCATTATATAAAAAAAAACCTTGCGTTGTGTTAAGGTCAACAGATCCAATTATAAAAAGTTCAAGCCATGTAAAATGCTAAGCTCGATAAAATGCACACACGCAACAAAATTGTTTTAATTTCGAGCTTATGCAGCGGAACACATTTTTTTATTGCATGTAGGCAGTTAGTTACCTACAGTACAATCAAGTAAATAAGTTACACGCGCGGAATCTCGTCAAGTCACTCTGCAAGTACTGTCAGCGCTCATCAAAACATACATAACACACGCTGTATCCCGACAATCAGGGTAAGCAGAGTAATTGGTGTTGTGCTATGAGGACTCTGGCAAATTACAGCACAACACCGACCACCGCGTTTAGCAGAGTATACGGAGAAGGCAACTATCAAGCAGCAAGTAAGGCACGAAGAACCCACCTGCTGCATGACTAGGTGGAAGGACTGCGCCAAGGTGAGAAGTGGCTAGCCTGTCGCCTTGTCGCGTGGCTATCTTGTCCTTATCCCTTAGTCGCCTCTTACGACATGCACGTGGAGAGATGCAGTGGGCCTATTCTTTTTAAGAACCGGCCCCACATGGTACTCATCAAAACACAACGCGAGAATTGAGAGTCAGATAGATCTAGGAGTTTATTTAAACGTTTTGAAAGGACTGTATGAGCAAACTTCCCACTGATACAGTTAGTTAATTTTATTCGTATTACGCGATATTTATTAAAAAAAAAAATTCTATTTTTATTTTCATTACTAGAATGAAATTAACATAATGAAGAACATATTAAAAATATACAAAAACTAAATTAATTTAATGCGCAAAGAAAGAGAAAACGGGATGTGTGCTGACACTGTGCTTCGGTGCATAGAGAAAGGGGAAAATGATGAATGAAAGAAAACATGAGTGGATGATATCCTTTGTGATTTGTGTAGCCTTCTTTAGCACCGCCTTCAACTCTAGGGTTAGATTTTTTTTATTTCATACATTTTTGAAGGCGGTTTTTATATTTTTTTAAATAGTTTTAGACAGACAGCCTTGACTGATACGCCTGAATGCAGTTAAAAGTAGTTGGTTTTATGAGAATGCGAACATTGTGAAAATGTGTGAATTAAAGAGGCGCGTTGATAAAGATATACTAGGCCACAAGTTTGACAGACATAAACATAATACGAATTTTAAATTACGTGTTTGTTCAAACCTATATTATTGATAATGACTCCGCCTGTTCAACGCCTCATGCCTCATTGTTTTACAATGTTTGGTCTGTTTGTAATATTATTAGCAGAAACCTTCGGCACTCGGTCGATACCCGGAAAATAATTAGGAAAAAGCGAAGCACTGACGTTAGAAGCAGGGCATAATGTGTGATCGCGAGACATAATTATGCGTGTGGGTTCGTCTTCACTTTGTACCTACGTGCTCGTACGTCAATCACGCGCTCTCGGCAGCTGTATTCAGTTTCACAACACAGCGACGACGAGACGACGACGCGTCAGCTCGAGCCATAGTCAGGCCAGGCGCACTCCGCACTTTAGTTAGGAAGCTACAAGTACAAACGGCTATGTAAATAGTTTGTGTTTTCCGTCCAGTTCAGTGTATTCGGCACGATTGAACGGCACGTTGATAACACCGCACTGAACGAAAGGTCGTTCGAAACGGCTACCTATGTTAATAGTTCGTGTTTTCCGTCCAGTTCAGTGTAGCCGACATGACACGGAGGGAAGCACTGACGTGGCACCAAGTTTACCCGGTGTTATGGGCTGACATCACGGACGTTGTAGGTGATGTAGCAAACCGTGTCAGTTTCCATGAAAAAAAAATCTGCGGGCCCGGCTAGGCGGGCCAATTCAGTGAAACGTGCCGCGTCAGAAGAGATAGAGTTACGCGATAGAAAGACAAGAATGTTGTAGGTGCATATAATTTTAGGCAAGCAGCGCTATGCGAGCTGGATTGCACCTTATTGCGTCGTAGCAAGAGTAGCTATTTATTTATGTGTCTTTGTAGAGTGGTCCTTCTGTACGTTAGTACTATTTATGTATTCTGTGCCACAATCGAGTAGGTAATACAAAAGTGGATATGCACTGTAGAATTACTCGCTCGAGTAAAATGTCTTGAGTCGCGTAGTGAGCGTGACCTGCTGTTAGGTAGGACGAACCAATATTGATAACATTGTAGGTACTTTACGGAAAAATAAACATCAGAAGCAGAATCAGCACCTTTACTTTTAGAGCTAATTGTAAAATAAATGAAATGAAATGCAATATGTTTTTTTTTTACTTTATATTAATATTACATGGAAGCAGCAAGATAAATTGGTGTCTGTCTCAGCTTATTGCTGCGACATTATGCGAGCGTTCTGCCGCAACACAGATTTTCAGACAGACCCCCGTTAACATTATAACTAATATGCAGATACATAATATAATATACAACCGAACGTGAGAAATTTTACGTACATACTACATCAAAACTATGTATTATTCAATCCGGACTATACATTAACGAAAAAAACTTTATCTATAGAAATGAATATGCTACTCGAAACAAAAAACATTTGCTAGGTAATAATTAGTGAATGTGTGTTAAATGGACTACCGGGTAAGTCATACTAATCGCGTCTCACGAAATAATATTAAAAAAAAAATTTCAAAATCCAAACCTTTAAAGTCCTGCGACTCATAATAAGAAATATTTGACGAATAGTGGGAGTATAAAGCTCATAATAGCAAAGAACCATCATAACATGAGTGGAAGCGCGTTATGTTATTATGAAACAGAATGTGGCGGCGCGAGGCGTGGCGAGCAGGCGGCGCGCGGCGCGTGGTCACGCCGGCTGGTGCCTCCGTCTGATTACGGCGGCGCGGCGGCGGCGCGGCACCTATTATTTGACTGGTCGATGTCCTTACCTGTCCGCCGTAATTACGGGCAAGCTACAATTTCCACGTGACAAGTGGACCAGGGGGAAAATGTGAAATAATTCGATAACCTTTGCTTTTTAGGGTTCCGTATCCATACGGAATTGCTATTAAACGGAGTCTACCGCGAGCGAAGTCGCGGGCAAAAGCTAGTCATAAATAATTCATTAGACGACCAAATAATGCAACGATGAAGCAAAACTAGATTAGCTGACAATACGCCTATGGATGTGCAACGCGACATTTATCTATCCTTTGATTTCGTCAAGCCTTAAACAAAAAATCATGTAATCAGCAGAATGATACTATTGGTTAGAGCGTTGTGTAAGTTTACGCAGTCGTCAGTTTGTCAGTAGCGATGGTTATGCCACGAAATGCCTGGCCGTGCGTAGGTCGACGCGGTTTCGAAACAAATTTGCTCACTGCACTGAGCTCGTCTTGTAGATGCCTAGCTGCTCACACAATAATGTAATAATTTCAAATAAGATACATTGCTTGCATACAATTAAATAGCCGACGACGTGTCCCGCGATCTAGAACCACTGCAACGGTTAAGTGTGTACCAATTACTGGGAAAAAACGTCGTCATTTTAACGCCCTATTCTACGCAGAACTTGTTGTTGTTATGTGATATTATAAGTTATAACACTCGCTCAGCGGCCATTTTTTCCAGGATTCCCAATTTAAATTTACCTAATGTAGCTGTCAATTGACAGCATCAAACATTAATAAAATTCGAATTCTGAAAATTTTACGTTCGACTAATCTTCACACTGCTCTGTCACATCACACCAGTGTGAAGGTTAGGAAAATTATTTCCTAACCTTCACATTAGTGTTAAGGATAGGAAGTCGCTTTCCTAACCTTCACTCCGTCAAATTTCTTTTCTCACCTTCACACTCGATTGCATTTCGTGCGCTTTATTTTCAAAACCATCAAACAGTTTTTATTTCACAGTAGCAATATATTCAGCACATCGCAGACACGGTTACGAACACTGAAATTAAATCATGCCGCCATCCATCTTGCTCTAACCAACTATCTGAAGCGCAGCAGGATTGAATGGGATACCCGGGATAGCTGGATGACAAGCGTGCACGTGCATCGCCTTTGGACTTCGCACGCTACTTCCATACCTCGGCGAACATAATAATATAAACACTATTCTCCGAACCGAATTCGACGCTCGACAGAATTCTCATACGCCAATTTTAACAAAAGACAGCTGCGTCTATTTAAAAGCTTTAAAGGAGCATTTTTAACCCCCGACGCAAAAAAGGGGTGTTATTTATGGTATATCAATAGTAGGTAACGATACGCTAAGGGGTGTATGTGTATCAGATACTGATCACGTTTTCATACCAATTTTTTTACGTTAATTTGAGGAGTGAGTGGGTTTTTTATATCGTAATATTGGTATGGGAACGTGATCAGTATCTGATACACATACACCCCTTAGCGTATCATTACCTAATAATGAAAGACCTTATACATACAAGTTTAACGTGTGTATCTGTGTATCTGTGGCATGCATCATCGTAGCTCCTAAACGGATTGGCCGATTTGGATGCGTTTTTGTTTTGTTAGAAAGCTGCTTTAACCGGGATGGTTCTTAGCTATGTCAGTAACCAAGTAATAAATTAATTATGAAGAAAGTAAGAAGAACCGGTTTATTCAGTGCGGTGGTATCAACGCGGGCGAGTCAAATCCTACCACCTAGTAAGGTAAGAAGGGAAGGGACCTACAGTTTTACGTGGAATCCGAAACACGGTCACCCACCCATCCACTGACCGCGCCCAGGTGTGTTTATGATCCGACCGACAGTCGACTGACCGCACCACTGAGCTACCGAGTCTGACAATCGAAGTGGAAGCTCGCGGTAGTGTGGAAGCCTTCGAAGACATTCGAGTGCGATGCGAACGTCGCGTCGTCGACGCGCGTGCGTGACCGCCCGGGAGCATCCGTCAACTACTCGTCAGACGCAATGAATGAACTGCAGTGTTCATTGCCAGCTTTTAATTATTTATTTCGCATTTTGAGTGTGTGCGTATCGCATATCCAAGTTTTCGTACTTCTATGAATCACTAATGTAAAAATTACTATTTGACTCTGCAATAGTATTCCGATCCATCCTCAGTTCAAATTGTGAAATGTTTTATATACCTAATTAAGTAAGGTTTTATTTTCTTTAATAAAACATTCTGTTTACATTTTAACATCAAATGTTTCAACAACTTTATAAAAAAAAACTGAATGAGTTGGTTTAACGTTTGACATTGAAAACTGTTTATACAAATATTGTGTATGTTTTTGGAACATTGACTGAGGCCCGGAACATGGACAAAAACAATTAAATTAATAAAAAACATTTTTGGAAACGTATGATATTATGTTAATTAATTTTAGGTCTATTATTATAACTGTTTTGCATTGTCATTTGCAACAAATTAGTGTTTATGTAACTGTTTAAAACTATATTTTTTACTAGGTTGAGGTGTCGACATTAGTCTACATCTCAATAACTGCAAATGGTATTTATTATTCTTCCTGAATTATGTAACTGGCCATAAATCCTACATTTTATAAAATTTCCAGAATAAATTTTTTTTATATCTTCCGTGCCCCCCTCAATGTTAAAATTTTTTTGGGATCATTCTGACATGAAACTCTACATTTCTGAGAAAAATATTCCGTTTCAAAATATAATGCGTTTCCCAAACCACATTGTTCCCGAGTAAGGTACTCGTATATACTATTAGAAGCATCGATTATTAGAAGTATGGTTAGCAGGCAAAGCTGGCGCGTAGAGTATGCTTTTAAAATAAATGTACTTACCCTAATCTGTGCGTGCAGACTGTGATACTTTGTGATGAAGTATGTGATGAAATTGGAGGAACCCATTGAGCGTTTATTCCCAACGAATTTCCCACGCACAAGAATGAATCTCATGTAACAATAACGTACTTACCGAGCCAGAACATTTTTAATGTGATTTCATAAAGAAAACATTATGTTATGTTATTAATTTCAGAACTCATTCATCAGCCTCGGTATAGCTCAATGGTGCGATCGGTCGATTGTCGTTTACGATAGTTTAAGCACACCTGGACGCGGTCAGAACTTGGATGGGTGACCGTTCCACCGTTAGAGGCTGACCGTGGTTCGGATTCCACGTTAAACTTTCGGTCCCTTCCCTTCTTACCTTACTAGGTGGTAGGGTTTAGTAAAAAACCGCATGCAAATCGGCCAATCGGTTTGGGAGCTACGATGCCACAGACAGACAGACTTAGGCGTCAACTTATAACACCCATCTTTTTCGTCGGGGGTTAAAAACATACCAACAGTTACAAACATTTTTATAAAACCCGACAATGAAAAACTAATCAAATAACTGTCAACATTGAACTTTGACAAAATTATTCGTACACGCCCGACAACACGTTACACGACCCAACGTGTTGTTCGATTAACTTTCCTTCAGTATGGATACGGAACCCTAGAAAGACATTTTTCTTTGCATACCTATAGGTTTTTGTTTTATGGAAACTGACACGTTCGGCTACATCACCTACAACATCCGTGATGTCAGCCCATAACACCGGGTGAACTTGGTGCCACGTCAGTGCTTCCCTTCGGTCGTGCCGGCTACACGGAACTGGACGGAAAACACAAACTATTTACATAGCCGTTACGACCGACCTTTCATTCAGTGCGGTGGTACCAAGCCTGGCAGGTTAAACCCTACCACCTAGTAATATAAGAAGGGAGTCATATCCCTTAGTCGCCTTTTACGACATACACGGAGAGAGATGCAGTGGGGATATTCTTTTAAAATACCGGCCCCACACTGTACTTATTGCATGTACCTACATACTTTTTTTCCTCATAAAATACTGAGGCATTTACGTACTTCCCGATATTGAATAAGTTAACTACATCAGCCGTCTTTCATGGTTAGCTATAATAAGTTAATTGAAAAATATTATTACCTACTACTACATAGAGGTTGTTACTGTAAATTAAAGTACAGCACGCGACATTAAATAATGCACATCGGGCTTTAGAAAGAGACAATCCGGTTGTAGAGCGTCGTCCCTGTCGCACTAATTCGCACGTCTCTACAAGCGGATTGTCTTTCTAAAGTTCTGTACAATCATAGATACTGCAAATATATGTAATTTTACCAAATTAATTCATAGATACCTACCGCGTGGACAAAAATTTACCTTGGAACGTTCACTAGGACATTTCCTTTTTTTTTTTTTTTTATGGAAACTGACACGGTTGGCTACATCACCTACAACGTCCGTGATGTCAGCCCATAACACCGGGTGAACTAGGTGCCATGTCAGTGCTTCCCCCTTTGATCGTGCCGGCTACACTGAACTGGTCGGAAAACACAAACTATTTACATAGCCGTTTAGACCGACGTTTCATTCAGTGCGGTGGTACCAACCCGGGCGGGTTAAACCCTACCACCAAGTAAGATTAGGAGGGAAGGGACCTACAGTTTTACGAGGAATCCGAACCTCGGTCAGCCTCCAACGGTCAGCGGTCATTTGAAGTCAAAAAATCTAGACGTCAATCCTCTGCTAATTCTCTTTCTATTCAAAACTCCGTTTTTCATACAAGTCAACAGTACTTACAGATTTTTATTTGTCGATCAAAGTGATTGTCGATCGAACAAACGTGCGAGTCGAACTCGCGCACCGAGGGTTCCGTATCGCCATGTCATGGTAAGCGGCACTCACGCCATCTATGGCGTTTTATGAAATGCTTCTTATAGTTCAAATTCATGATTAGTTAAAATGCTTCATACTCTTTTCAGTAGATGGCGCGCATACAATTTTTAGCTTCTTATAAGGGGACCCCCGTGAATTTTTTACTTTTTCTTATTTGTTGTTATATCGGCCATAATAATAACACATATTCTGTGATCTAATCTAATCTGCGGAACATGCCGGTGAAAGGTTCACGCTACGTCTTTGTACATCCTGTACGTAGGTACTAGTATTAAATCTCAAGGTGTTTCTATTACCGCAATACTAGCCGTATCGAGATATTTTCTCCATTCAGTGGTTAGTAGTTATCTATCACTCACCAAGAAAAATATAAATAACTAGCTTTTGCCGGCGGCTTCGATCGCGTGAAATTCGTATTTAAGAAAGTAAGTAAGTAAGCAAGAAGGACGAGCTGTGCGTACTCCTGCGTTACCTTTATTACGGCGCGCGGAAAAATTCGGTTTGTATGAGAGCCACATCGTAGTGTAACCAGAATTCAATTTTATTTAACCTATCCTGCGTCACGTATAGTTAAATGTGCTTGTACTGAGTTTCATCGCATTCGGGTGATCGGTGGAAGAGTTAAGGAGGAATAAGGAAATCATAGATACATTAGAAAAAACCGGCCAAGTGCGAGTCGAACTCGCGCACCGAGGGTTCCGTGTCGCCATGTCATGGTTAGCGCCACACAGGTTAATGTTTAGGTAGCAAACATGTTTTGTTAAATTTCTCGAAAGTAATGCTAAAAACACATAATTTTTTTTCCGTAACCAATTTATTTGAGTGCGTATGTAACCCTCCCGAAGTTATTAACATGACTAACGAAACACCGTGTATATAAAAGTTTTGTTATCTAACGACGACTAATAAAAGTGGAAATATTATGTAAATTATGTGTGCTTTTTTTTATTTATTGTGTACAAAATATAATTATATTGTAAAAAATCTAGTACTTGTTGATAAATAGGTCACATAGTATACCAGCCTAGTTTTCACCGCCTCTCGCAGTCAGCCGTAAAATTACATAGAAAATACTAACCACAAACTTACGCAACGACCAATAATCAAATCCGAAGGAGCGACAATGCGATAGCACGAGGAATGAGTATACAATCGGAAGGTATTGTTTACTCATTTTGTTAAGAGATTTAAGATTGTGAAAAGAGGCGAAGGAGTGAAAAGTGTAGAGCTACCATTTTTTGTTGCTTGCACATAATTTAGTTCGTCACCAACATATGACTTGAAACGTGAACGAAGAAGGGTTTACTGGAAAATATGACCGGTCAAGTCCGTCTTTGCACTGTAACCGAACGATGTAAATTCGGTAAAAATTATTTAAGAGGCTGGCTGGCAGAGGTTCGACGCAAGGACTTTCGGTAACGTCCTAGGAAAGCTCCTTATTGATAAGTCTGGTGACCGACGCGCCAAGTCTTTCTTCTTTCAGCAAATAGGCCTAGCCATTCAAAGGGGCAACGCAGCCCGCATATTGGGTACTGTGGCGGAGTCGGAGAAGTTGGACGACTCCGACTACAGTAAGTACTGTAAGACTTACATCATGTTAGTATTTAGTTTTTATTTATTTATTAGGTTAATTTTATCAATATTATACATTTGTCTCATTACAATTTGAAAGATACCAAATAGATTAAAATTAATTATCAATTCGGTGTCAGAATTTGTGAATAATTATGTGTAAGATCGCACCTCAATTTTTTCCCCCTGGAAGTTCTTTCCCAATTACTGTTGTGTGAAATAAAAAATGTCAACAGTATTCTATATTCAACAAATGCACACAATTAATGATGTGCGACGGATGTTTCGATACGTCCACGAGCGGGAAGAGAGATGTACATATAGGAAGGGTACAGTGGAAGAAGGGGCTCATCGCAAAAAAAACAAAATTTTCACAATTATCAATTAAATAATTAAACTGCACCTGACGGGATATATAATTTATTTTATTCTAAAGTAATAATGGAAGTTCATATAGAAATTTATCTAGAAATGTGGAAAAAAATAGAAATACTCAATCTTAATACTATATTATAGAAAAATGATAAAAAATACAAAACATGGCCGATTTTGTCAGTGCAAGAAGGAGCTCATTTCATAATTAGCCCCTTCTTGTATAGTACGAAATATTTGATAGATGGTTGAATGGAAACAATGAATTTTATATTATTACTAGCTGTGCTGTGCCCGCGGCTCTGCCCGCTCTCATATTTCATTTCACTGCTAACCTCATAAGCCATTTAGCGTGATAGTAAGTAGCCTATAGTTGATGGGAAGAATCAAGCTATCCGTAGATTTTTTTTTATTAAAATCGGTTCAGTGGTTCTTGAGTTATAAGCGGACAGATAGACATACATACACTCAGACAGAAAGCAGACGTTGGATCTTATTATAGGTAAGGATAAGGAAGGAAAGGAAGGATGTTTACAATTTCTGCTTTAGGTTCCGTAACCTAGAAGAAAAAAAAACGGAATGTAATGGTGTGCGTGACTCTGCGTCCTTTAGTTTAGCCTGTCTGCAATTTCGTCCGTCTATTAGGTACATGTTTTTTATGGAAACTGACACGGTTGGCAACATCACCTACAACATCCGTGATGTCAGCCCATAACACCGGGTGAACTAGGTGCCATGTCAGTGCTTCCCTTCATGTCATGTCGACTATACTGAACTGAACGAAAAACACGAACTATTTACATAGGTAGCCGTTTCGACCGACCTTTTATTCAGTGCGGTGGTATCAACCCGGGCGGGATAAACCCTACCATCTAGTAAGGTAAGAAGGGAAAGACCTACAGTTTTACGTGGAATCCGAACCACGGACAGCCTCCGGCGGTCGAGCGGCCATAACTACTGAACGGTGGCTAGCCTGTCGGCCTTTAGCACGGCACCTTGTCCTTATCCTTAGTCGCCTTTTACGACATGCACGGGGAGAGATGCAGTGAGGCTATTCTTTTTAAGTACCACCGTCCCCACACGGTACCTTGGAACGGTCATTCTACCGAGTCGTGCAGCGGGTGGGTCTTCGTGCCTTACTTGCTGCTAAATAGTTATACTTTGCTAAACGTGGTGGTCGGTATTGTGCTCTAATTTACAAGAGTAAGTACCAGCAGCACAACTCCGATTACTCTGCTTACCCCGATTTTCGGGACACAGCCTAAACGGTTGGGTGTTGTATCAAGTTGAAATTTGGCAAGAATTTACATAATATAATTCCGCACAAAATCTAGAATACCATTTCAAAAAAAAATTTTTTTTTTTTATGTGTTAGTACTAAGCATGATCCCGCTTTCTATATTTTTCTTTTAGATAAATTTTTTCTCTTCATTTTCGGCTTTGCGTTTATCTAAAAGAATAACATTTCAAAATTTATTAAAAATTGCTGTCGAAAGTGACATTGAAAAATAAAACCGGCCAAGTGCGAGTCGGACTCGCGCACCGAGGTTTCCGCACCACAAAAAAAAACACGTTTATTGTATGGGAACCCCCCTAAATTTTTTACTTTTTCAATTTTTTATTATTTGTTGTTATATCCGCCATAATAACACATATTCCGTGAAAATTTCAACGGGCTACCTATTACTATACGGTTCTAGAGATACAGCCCTCGGGCAGACAGACGGACGGACCGACGGACGGACGGACAGACAGACAGACAGACGGCGGCGTAGGCTTAGTAATAGTACGGGATACGGAAACCTAAAAATATTGTTTTATGTATGTGGCAAGTGACTCGATGGCTCTTCTATGATTTTGAAAATAATGTCAGAAATTACAGATTGTTTTGGCCGTCGTCGTCGGCATTGGTTATGTGCACGAAGCCAACGCGATAATGCACTGCCGATTGTAAGTATGTAGTTATGCAAACTTAAGCGATATCGGAGAGAACATTTTTACAAATGTTTGTAACTACTTACCGTGTTAGCGTTAACTACGGAAACGTAGCCAACATAGGTAGGCGTAGGCTAGACACAGGTGTGTGACTCGTGGACCCACTGACTTTGTACCACCATGACTCATGGTCCCACTAGACCTAATATTCTGGACTCGTGGTCCCACACACATCTTGGTGGGACCACGCAGCAGTTAGGCTGTCTTAAAATCCAAGAACATTTGGTGTTCTTGTTAAAATCTATAGATTTAGATTTGATTGTACCATCTGGGTTCGGTATTTAAAAAGAATAGCCCCACTGCATGTCTCCCCGTACATGTCGTAAAAGGCGACTGAGGGATAAGGACAAGGTGCCGTGCATAAGGGCGACAGGCTAGCTCTCACCTTGGCACGGTCCTTCCACCGAGTTATGCAGTAGATTCGTGCCTTACTTGCTGCTTGATATTTATCTTGTCCTAATACTTTGCTAAATGTGGTGCGGTCGGTGTCGTGCTGTAATTTATTCTGTTCTCGGGTACTTGCAGCACAATACCGACGACTCTCCTTACCGTGATTGTCGGGACACAGCATTTAGTGTGTATATATGTTTATGTAGGTATGTACCTATTGATTTTTCAATTTATTTCTTGGTTTTTAGGTTTCCGTATTCCGTACGGAAGCCTATTACTAAGCCTCCACTGTCTGTCTGTCCGTCCGTCCATCCGTCCGTCCGTCTGTCTGTCCGAGGGCTGTTTGAAATTTTCACAGAATATGTGTTACTATGGCGGATATAACAACAAATAATAAAAAAAGAAAATGTTAAAAATTAAGGGGCTCCCCTTACAACAAACGTGCGAAAAATCGATTAGTCACGCTACTGAATAATAGATGGCGCCACAGGATTTTATACATTGTATTGCTGAAAGACAAAAGATAGGCGGATATTATTGATAGCGGATAAATACGGAAACCTCCGTGCGCGAGTAAAATTCGCACTTAAAAGATTTTTCAGTTTCCGTACCATACGGGTATGAAATCCTATTACTAAGCAAGCCTACGCCTTCTGTTCGTCTGTCTCTGTATGTATCTTTTGAACCGTAATAGGTAGCCGGATGAAATTTTCACATATATGTGTTATCTATTAATAAGTATAATTTTAAGGGTCCCGTACCGGATACGGAACCCTAAAAATTATACTTATTAATAAATTATACTGATAACTAAACAGTATGCAGGTAAATTATATAAATCATCATCATCATCATCAGCCCGTACCGGTCCACTGCTGGATATAGGCCTCTCCCAAGGCGCGCCACCACCACAGAATACTTCCACAACACGCAGTATTCCGCTCTTCTCATCCATCCACTCCCGGGGCTAACTTTTTAGAGTTCCGTATCCGTTGTACGGGACCCTATTACTAAGCCTACGCCGTCTGTCTGTCCAAGGGCTGTATCTCTTCAACCGTAATAGGTTGAAATTTTCACAGAATATGTGTTATTTTATGGCCGTTATTACAACAAATAATAAAAATAAGAAAAAATAAAAAATTCACGGGGGTTCCCATAGAAGAAACTAAAAAGTGTATGCGCGCCATCTACCGAAAAAAGTATAAAGCATTTTAACTAATACATAGATGGCGTGAGTGGCGCTGACTCCTCGGTGCGCCTGCTTGTACGTGGCCTCCATTCGAGCACCCGTCTACACCCCAACGGTTATCGGGTCTGCGACAGATGTGCTCAGCCCACTGCCACTTGACTATAGGTAGGTATACTTAAATAATACATAATTAATGTTACGTGAACCAACGAAATGACTGCCAGGCGATTAAATACAGGGGCAATCATCACTACATTTTGTTATAGTCATTTAGAATACATTTACTATTCCAAGTAAAGTTTAATTTAGGTAAAATTGAAAATTTCACACTTTCTAATAAACGAAGTGTTACCGACGACGGAGACCGAAAACATTTTGGAGTTGGACTGTGGGGCATCGCGCGTAACCGGAACCGCTCCGTGATGCGGCGGCGCGGGCGGCGGCGGCGCGGCAGATGCTGAACAGCGAACATCATCACTTCATCAGACGTAGTCCGGGTACACAGGGTTGCCAGATATCCGGTTTTGGACCGGACAGTCCGGTTTTTGAGGCTTGTGTCCGGTCTCCAAAATAAAGAAAAACCGGACACCAAAACTTCAGATTTTTCTTCATATAAATCAAATATTAACTTTTTCAGAACATTTTAATACTAATATTACTGTGTTCTTCGATTTTTCAGTAAGTTCGATCAATTTAACCATTCCATTTATTACTCTATCTCCAATCTATTTTCAAAAGTAAAGGTCATGATCATGAAACATTTGGTACATAAAATCAACTTAAATTTTGTACCTGAAAAATCAAAGGCCCTTTGTTGAAAAATGTCCGGTTTTTTCAACTGTGCCATCTGGCAACCCTGGGGCAATGCTGGGGTCAACAATCATGATCTCGTTGTGTCACTTTAGCCTGCGTATTATAAATACGGATTTGAACTATGATGCGCTTCGGTTGGACGGGAAAACGTAGCGCGAGAAGATCGCCCGCCAGGTGGGACGGCGACATCAAATTTGTCTCGGCGGAAAGCAGTAGTGGTCCGCTGAAGGCCGGGAGGACTGGAGGAAAATTGGAGAGGCGTATGTCTGGCAGTGGCCGCATATACGTTGACTGACTGAGCTTCGGGTGTTGATGATGTTTTTTAGGTTTCCGTATCCCGTACGCCTCCGTACTAAGCCTCCGCCGTCCGTCCGTCCGTCCGTCTGTCCGAGGGCTGTATCTCTTGAACCGTAATAGGTAGCCCGTTGATATTTTCACAGAATATGTGTTACTATGGCGGATATAACAACAAATAATTAAAAAAAGAAAATGTTAAAAATTAAGGGGAGCTCCCATACAACAAACGTACAATAAAATCGATTAGTCACACTACTGAATAATAGATGGCGCCACAGGCTTTTATACATTGCATTGCTGAAAGACAAAAGATAGGCGTATAATAGCGGATAGATACGGAACCTCCGTGCGCGAGTAAAACTCGCACTTAACAGATTGTTTAATTTTTTTTTTTATCTCTGTGGAGTATCTACGCATTGTACGAGGGAACGGACTATTGAAACGTTGAAAAATTATATTGTTTATATTACTCATAAATTTTCCAAAAACAACTTTCTCTGTAATTTTATTCCGCATCATCCAAAGGTTGACTGGAAGAAATCACTTGCAGTGATAAGTTCGCCTTTGCGCACTCATGTAATTATTGTTTCTTTTCGTGTAACTACTGTTCTTCTATCAATTATGTGCAATAAATAGTTTCTATTCTATTCTATAACAATAACTAAATTCAAATATGTATACAGATTACCTACATTGATCGCTGTTATTTTAGGAATTTAATATACCTACGGGAAATGTCTCAGGCGGGTTAGCCTTTCTAGCTCAGAGAATAGAATAGAAATGATTTATTGCACACAAAAACACAAACAGAGATACAGTAGACAGAAGATAACATACAGAAGAGCAATATAAATTAACAATACTTCACACAGAAATAAGCTTGGAGGAGAAACAAGAGAACATACATACACATACCACACGCTGTATCACGACAACCAGGGTAAGCAGAGAAATCGGTGTTGTCCTGCAAGTACTCTTGCAAATTACAGTACAACACCGACTACCACGTTTAGCAATTTATTAGGACAAGATAACTATCAAACAGCAATATTAAGGCACGGAGACTCACCTGCTGCATGACTCGGTGGAAGGACCGTGCCAAGGTGAGAGGTGGCTATCCTGTCGCCCTTTAGCACGGCACCTTATTCTTATCCCTTAGTCGCCTTTTACGACATGCACGGGGAGAGATGCATTGGGGCTATTCGTTTTAAGTACCGTCCCCACACGGTACTAGCATGTAGAACAGTAGCGTGAAAAAGCGGACGCAGTACCTACCTATGTAGTTAGATACTGAAAACTTTAAAAGTATATATTTATGGTGAAGTTTGAATATTATTAACTTGCAGTCGGCCCTGCCAACTATGAAATTCATCGTAAATATAATTATTAGCTCTTTTTCCGAAGATCTTGAATGCGTTATATTTTCAAAATTTCGCAAATGGCCGTAGGACAGCGTTTCTTAAAGTGGGGTCCACGGACCCCTTAGGGGTCCGTAGCATGTGTATCAGGGGTCCGCAGTAGCTCAGTTAAACCTTAACATATTTATTAGGAAATTGTACAAAAAGAGGTGTCAACGCATCTGGAAACCTTGCAGAAGTATTTTGAAGGTTACTTTAGCTCAGAAGAGCTTGATAAGGAAACTTGGGTGCGGAGTCAATTTTTAATCAAGTATGGATAATATCAGCGATGAAGATCTTATTAAAGATGACTTAATTGACATGAGATCTAAAGAAGTTTTGAAAGCTGAATTTAATGAAAAAGGTCTTGGCGAGTTTTGGTGTTCTTTTAGTCAAGCTTACCCTCTTCTTGTCAAACGAGCTATGTCCGTTCTTATACCATTTGCTACTGCGTATCTTTGTGAGGCAGGGTTCTCGGTTCTGGTGTCGATAAAAACAAAAAAATCGCAACCGATTGAACGTCGCAGATGACATGCGCCTTGCCTTGTTGAAGAAAAATCCACAATTTCACGTACTCATTGATGCCAAACAGCAGCATCCTTCTCATTAATATAGTATTTTGTGTAATGAAACTACCAATAAAAGTTATTTTTTAATATAAATAAGGCTTGTTTTTTTTTCTAACCTAAAATATTATTTGACAGGGGTCCGCGGATATTTTTAAATTCTGTAAGTGGTCCGTGACTGCAAAAAGTTTAAGAAACCCTGCCGTACGAGTTCTCCCGAGAGTTCTCCTCAACGTTTGGACACAGCTTTGGGTTATCTATCTATCATGAACATGAAAGAGTGTGGAGTGCGTCAGCGGTAATTTGTTTTATTATGCCAATTTATTATGGCTAGTAACAAAACAAACAATGATACAACTAAACATAACAAAACTAAACATGCCAAGACTAAACAATAAAGTCAATGGGAGTGGCAGAGAACAATTAATAAGGAAATTATATCGCGCGATCAAAACAAAACTGTAACTCCTAGTTCATCCGGTGTTATGGGCTGACATCACGAATGTTGTAGGTGATGTAGCCAACCGTGTCAGTTTAGATAAATAAAAATTGGAGATGATGTGGATATACAATGTCAACAAACAATAAAACAATACCTGGACGAGAGAGCTTCGCTCGGCGTCTACACCTCATAGATGAACTTGAAAAAACCAACATTATCTAAATACAAAATTAATTCAACATATAATGCAATTATATATTTATTTATAAGGATAAATATTATATATAATACAAGCTTAGCTCACTTAATATAAATACAACTACGTACATAACAAATTGATAATAAATTAGTTCTTTTGATTAAGTAGGAGCAAGAGAACATTTTTTTTCTGAAATAAAGTCATAGAAATTTGATTTTTGTTTTATTTCACAATTGTTCGTGCCATTTTTTACGAACGTAGGTAATATGTTGATGTTTCAAGATAAAGCCTACAATCTAGATGAAACATGGACAAATAAAATAACTGACAAGACATTGTATTTTAAGGTATTTTTACTTTTAAGGGACCATTTATGCTACAGAACGATGTGTCATTAGTTTTTGATAAAAACGATGACATCGGGTACCTATATTAACATGACGGACAAAATCTTGCTATATTTAACGTTCTTGGAACCCTAACAATTTATTCAAACTTATTTTTAGTATAAACAACGCAACTGCGCTGTAAACGGTAAACCACAGCAATTTATGCAAGTTTTTCGCTCATCACTTTGCGCTCTTCCACCTTATCTTTGGTGACAATAGTAACTCATCTTCATAGACTGTGTACGTACGTACATTAGGCTGAAACAGGGTTGCCAGATGTCCGGTTTTGCACAAGATATTCCGGTTTTTTGAGGTTTGTGTCCGGTATCCAAAATAATGTAAAAACCGGACATCAAACGTACGGTTTTTTCTTTTTTCAGAACATTTTAATACTATATTTTTATTAGAAAAATTCAAAGCGAAAATCATTGGCAAAAATACATCCCGGCCAGGATAATTTTTCCTATCAATTCGATTCAACAGTTCGATCAATTCAACCATTTTATTGACTTCCTCTCCGATTCATTTTCAAAAGTAAAGGCCATGAAACATTTTGTGGGTGGGTTTAGTTACTGGCCGGTGTCGGAGGGGGGAGGGGGGGAGCTTGGTGTATCGATTTATGAACCTCCCCCCGCCCCTCCCCGAGGAGGGGCCGTTTAGGGAGGGGGGCATACAAAGTACCTCCAAAAAGGGAGCGAAAATGAGAAATGAAGCATATAAAACAATGAAGGGAGCAGAAAAAGTTTTCAGTTATTTGCAAAAAATTCAAACGTACGATTACAGCGGACGGGGGCTGCACTCCCTCCGCGCCTCCGGCTTATATAAACACTCTAGGGAATAGCCATACTAACAGGTTATGTCGGGGCGGTGAATTTAGTTTTTCCGCAAAGTAGCCATGTCTGACCAGTGACCTGTTAATATTTTAAAAAAAAATCTCGAAAAGTATTGATCTCCTCGGGCTAAATTCTTTCACTAATATTCTTCTAACATCCTAAACTACAGAATATTAACTACCGGCAATTTGCTATCAAACCGGCCATTAACTAAACCTCACCCACATTTTGATTTTTTTATGAAATATTCGTAAGTACCTGAAAAATCAATGGCCCTTTGATGAAAAATATCCGGTTTTATTCAAACTGAACCATCTGACACCCCTGGGCTGATGATGAAACCTTGGCCACCTTCGCTGATAGTGAGATAAAATTTTTCTCTCATAAAATAAGTAGGTACTTTGGTAGTAAGTTGGTACCTAAACCTGCCTCTATTGTTGTACATGGAGAAATTACAAACAAATAAATTAAGTAACGTTCTATGTTTATAATGACGTACCTACCGAAAACCTGAAAGTAAACAAGTGTCAAACAAACGACATACATACCTATGCGTAGATATCACCCGCAAATTGTCTTCTCGTAAACACCGTCAACTTGTCTTATCAATCACTTATCATCACCAGTCCCGTCCATCACTGAAATAACTTCTCTTGGAATTATCTATTCCCACGGTAAAGCGGTTTTTTTTAGGGTTCTGTAGAAGTTGGAGTTTTGTTTTGATCACGCGATATAATTCTCGCGTACCGAACGGGCGGCCCGTGAAGCGAGCGCGATATTCCGTGCGCTCTTTCGACCAAGTCGGCGTATACTAAACAAGCAAGCAAGACTCACTTCACTGCCGGCGGCGCGGGGGACGGCCGGCGCGCGCGGAGGAAGTGGAAAGCAGCCGGCCGTGGTCATAATAAATAATATATAGTGGTCCTCCTGTTCGCCTTCGCCAAACCCGCCATACTCTCGCGGAACACCCTTTTGTAGTCGACAGAAGAGTTCTTCGAACTGCACGATTCTCTAAATCGTTCTTGTGCCGCACTGCAAAGGTGTGGAACGGGCTCCCAGGAAATATCTTTCCCCACTCCTACAATCCACGGATCTTCAAATCGCGGGTTAATAGCCTTTCCCCAGCAACATTAGTCCACCTCCAAGCCGGACTGGCACCTCCTCGGCGCGGTGAAATTGGCTGCGCCTGAGGTTTCGACCACGGGCAGAGCCACCCAGTTCGGAAGCAATAAAAAAAAGCTACATACCACACGCTGTATCCCGACAATCAGGATAAGCAGAGTAATCGGTGTTGTGCTGCAAGGACTCTTGTAATTTACAGCGCAACACCGAACACCATAACCAGCACGTTTAGCAAATTATTCGGACAAGATAAATTTTCAAGCAGCCAGCAAGACACGAAGAACCACATGCTGCATGACTCGGTGGAACGACCGTGCCAAGGTGAGAGGTGGCTACCCTTTCACCCTTTCTTTAGTACGGCATCTTGTCCTCATCGCCTTATAGTCGCCTTTTACGAATGACTTACAGATGGTCTTGCTGGAGTCCCTGAGTCGCAGACGATTTGTGGGTTCGCTTAGTCTGTTTTACAGATACCTACTATCACGGACGCTGCTCTGCGGAACAGCATCCCTTATTCCCTGCCACCCGTCCTATCTCCGCATGACTCGTTGCAGAGAGACTCACCACCCTTTTGTTGTTGACATTGGGCTTTTGAGAACCCATCGGTTCTCTAAATCGTTTCTTTGTCGCACCGCTAGAGTGTGGAACTGTCTTCCGGCGAGTGTATTTCCTGAATCCTTTAACCTGCGGGTGTCTTCAAGCGTCGTATTAACGGGCTAGACAGCCTAGCAACAATCCGCAAATATGCTGGCATGGCACCTAACTGAGCGTGGTTTCGCGACGAGAGGTGATTTTGGCTCTGTCGAGTGTCGACTGCACCATTGGTCTCTCGGCACAGCCACCCATACTGGTTTACATAAAAAAAATGCGAGGGAGAGATGCAGTGAGGTTAAAGTACCGACTCCACGCGGCCCCAAGAGTGAGTACCTACTTGTGAGAAAATTGTACATAGGAAAGGGAAGGTGTGGATCTAAGCTTGCGATGGCTTCACCGAACATATCCGGGCCCATCGGCAGTAGAGGAGGGTATTAATCGAGGTCGGGACTAGCGAGTGGCCACTCCAAATTTCCCGCGCATGCTTCATGTTTCGGCTCGCTTCTGGAACACCAGTCCCGCTCTCGACATCCCTCTCTCTACCTATCCATATTCTGTAGGATGCTTCCAGTGACGTTTTCGAAGCATTCTCCATGTATGAGCTTAGGGTCGACCTTGGCAGCCCTAGATTCTTGAAAAGACTGTAGAGCGACTTTGCTGGTAGTCCTCTTACTCCGACTTCCACAGCAAAGAGATCAGTCTTGAATCCATTTCTCACAATCCGGTCTACTAAGTTGCAGTACTTGTTAGGTTTGAGTATATCCGGTCTTTATGCTGTGGTACAGATTTCCGAAGGCATCTGGTAATGCTTCTCATGTGTGTCCATCAACAATTCCCAATGCTTTGCTGCTCCCAAAATTGAAGAAGGTTTTGTCCTATCTTTGGGCAGCTTTTTGGCTCCAGATATACATACATACATATACATATCACACACGCTGAATCCCGACAATCAGGGTAAGCAGAGTAATCGGTGTAGTGCTGCAAGAACTCTGTTAAATTACAGCACAACACCGACCACCACGTTTCGAAAATTATTCGAACAAGATTCAATCGATCAAGCAGCAAGTAAGGCACGATGACCCACCTGCTGCATGACTCGGTGGAAGTACCGTGCCAAGGTGAGAGGTGGCGAGCCTGTCGCCCTTTAGCATGGCATCTTGTCCTTATCCCTTAGTCGCCTTTTACGACATGCACGGGGAGAGATGCAGTGAGGCTATTCTTTTTAAGTACCGGCCCCACACGAAGAAAATTGTATTGCTGTATACTTGGGGATCTCTGGACTCTGAGGACTAGCTAGACGCACGCAGGCTGTTAAATTAATAATTTACTAGAGGCCAAATGTCAGTCATTCAGTCAGCGTGTATACTTCCACGCTGCTGGACATACGCCTGTATAATCTTCCAGTCCTGCCGGCCTTCAGCGGTACGGAAACGCACTGCTTTCCGCCGACGCCCCATCTGGCGGGTGGTCTTCCCACGCTCCGTTCTCCTGTCCACGGCCGCCAGTGTAGGACACGGTTACTCCAACACGGTGCCCAGTCCAGTGCCACTTGAGCTTAGCCGCCCGGTATCAGTGGCCAAATACAAGGAGACTATGAAACTCGCACCAAGCCCCAATAAAAAAGAAGCTAAGCGTGAGGACCGGTGAACAAAAAACCTGTCGAACACCCGAAGGCAGGAAGTACAGTTTCAGATACTGAATCGTATAGGCTAGTTTTTATTTAATTTAAACCGGAGATCGCAGCGCTAACACCATCTGCTGACAAAAAGCTTCACTCTTTTGAGATCTATCTGTCGAACAGGCGCTCAATATTAAGATGTGCTCAACCTAGACGTGAAATTGCAAACTGTCTACAGATATATTTATACCTTTTTATTTTATTATATTTTCTGTCCTCTGCAAATCCAAAATGAGTCAGTGCTCTGTCTGCACAGAAAAAATCACAAGAATAAAACCTGGCCTGCAATGTATGGGGGAATGCAATGGATGGTATCACATAAAATGTACAAAACTTACAACTCAAGACATAGCGACCATCAAGAAAAGCCAGCTGGAGTGGAAATGTGAAGCCTGCAAGAAATCATCAAAAAGACCATCATTCATAATGGAAGAGGAGCCGCCGACCAGCCCTTTCACTGCTCCGCTCGACATCAGTAACGCGGTCACCTCCGTCCAGTTCGATGTGAAGCGGATTCTCGCAGCTCTGCAGAAAAACGAGGAGAAGCTCGACGAAATACAGAGAACTCAAAATGAGCAAATACGAAAGCTCCAGGACCAGGTGAAGTCACAAGACGAGCAACTGAGGTTGGCCGGTGACGAACGTGACGAGCTGCGTCGGACTATCGAGGAAATTCGGTATAAATTCGACACCCTGGAACAGGATGCCCTTGCAGCCAACTTGGAAATACAGGGAATACCAGACAGCGTGGACCCGTCTGCGGCTATAATGAAGCTGTGCGAGCGCGCGGGGTGCCCTATTACAGAAGCAGATATTGTATCCAGCTACCGTCTCCCGCCGCCACCAGCTCGGCCCACACGCACCGGACGCACCGATGCTGCCCCCACCACCACCGGTACCGGTACCGGTCCCGCCTCAGCCTCCACTGATCTCAACATGGGAGAAACACCAGCTCCGCTGCGCACGTCTTCCGTCATCGTGAAGTTGGCTAGCGTGGAACTAAAACGGACGGTTATAAAGGGATGCCGCAAGATGCAGCCTCCAGTCAAAGCGAACATCTTCAACGCAGTACTACAACCAAAATCAGCAGCATCAATTTATATAAACGAACATCTCACGACTCAGCGCAAAACCTTGCTTAAAAAAACAAAATTGTTTGCAAAAGATAACGGGTACACCTATGTATGGATAAGAAACGGACATGTTCTCTTAAAGAAACAAGAAGGAGGCAAGGTACATTACATAAAAAGTGCAAAGGATTTTTTAAAACTAGGGAATGTTTCGAGTGCTATAAACTAGTCATTTTGCCGGTACAAAATGAAAAAAGCCGGATCTATGGGACTCGAAACACGATACGTATTACTGCTATGCATTCATGTACAAATATTTTAGAAATGTTCTATACCTGTATTGATTGCAATTTTATTTATTTTTTACTTTATGTGTTTAACCACTTACAGATTACATTTGTGCCAAATGCATGGAAACTGTGTACCAGCAAATCAATTATGTCTGATCTAACATTTATTTCTGTGTTATGTGTTCTTTATACTCCGTATAAATTTCTAACTTATATTAATATTAATATAAAATATTTTAAAATAACAAACCCTTTTTACTACTCTCATATGCATGAAGTCTATCATATCCATTATTCTATCATAACAATATACATCCATAAACAGTCCTTTACAGAAAACCTATTTAAAAATAGCCAGATTATGCCAGTCTGCAAAATGATATCTAGCCGATTATTCATAAGTAAAAACAAAAATGTTCGACTTAAGTACTGCCTACGCAAATTCCTTGAAAATGGTTAGACACACGAACGAAGATCTATGTAATAACATTGATAACGACGAATCGGCTGGATTACACAAATTCATAATGACAGACTGGCAACATTTTAGTTTCCCCGGAAACAAAGAAACAACTTTAACATGCCTTACGCTAAACATCAGAAGTGCGAACAAAAATTTTAATAATCTAACAGTTCTCTTAGCCAAACTAAATATAATGTTTGACGTAATTATTCTAACTGAAGCATGGCTCAAAGATACATCCTATCAACCCCAACACATTAATGGTTATGTGGCTTATAGTACCACCAAACATAATCGGCAAAACGATGGAGTCATAGTATACATTAGAACTCAAATTACAGTAATTACTGAAGAACCTGATCTTAAAGATGCAAACGGACTACTACTGAAAATAGGTACCGATTGTGTAATTTTAGCGATCTACAGATCACCCTCAGTCCAAAACATTGACCCGTTCCTGGATTCGGTATACGAAACTCTGAAACTGTACCATAATAAAAACTGTTGCATTATGACTGGTGACATTAACATAGATATATCAAATAAAGCAAGAAGTGAGAGAAAAACAAAATACCTATGTCTCTGTGCTGAATTATCCCTGAAACCAGCAGTAACCGATGTAACACGAGAAAACGCCTGTCTAGACCACGTAATGATAAAAAGCAAATCAGAAATAACAACTATAGTCTATGAAGCAACTATAACAGACCACTCGCCTGTAATTTCTTTCTTACATAATCAAAAGAGCAAAATAAAGAATACCACGACTACACAATCATCTAAAACTGATTTCATTAATCTATATAAACATTTAGAGACTACTGACTGGACTGACACTCTCTGCGAACAAAACACAAATTACGCGGCTGATACATTTATAAATACACTTCAAACAGCCATAAGCAAATTTACATCCACAAGCACAGTTAATACTAAAACTAAGATAAAAAAACCATGGATAACAAAGGGATTGATTAAATGTTTCAACAAACGGGACAAGTTGCATAAACTAGCGAAGACTTATCCATTTACCTATTTAGAGAAATACAAATGCTATAGGAACATATGCAACTTGGCCGTAAAAACTGCCAAAAATAACTACTATGAAAGAGAAATAGCTAAAAATATCAGAAACACTAAAAACATGTGGAAAATTCTAAAAGAAGCCGCAGATATAAATACATCAAAGGACCAATCAGCATCAATACATCTAATAAAAACCGAGGAAACCAATGCCGAAAAAGAAGAAAAACTGAATATGTATAACCAATACTATATAGGAGTAGGAGTAAACTATGCTAATAAAAATCTTAAAAGAATTAAAAAAGGAGAAATTGATCTGATAAAGGAGGAGGAAGCTGTGGGAAACGCAACAAATGACTCGTTTTATATGAGACCAACAGATCCACATGAAATAACAAAAATAATAAAAGCATTGAAACAGGATAGTGCATCAGGTTGGGACGGCATAGGCGGTAAACACATTAAAAGCATATGCACTTTGGTACTCGAACCACTAACCCATATATGCAATCTAAGTTTAAAAACGGGTGTCTTCCCAACAGCCTTCAAAACTGCAATCGTATGTCCAATCTTTAAATCAGGTGACCATAGTGAAATAAAAAACTATCGTCCTATATCTCTGCTTCCTACCCTATCAAAAATATTAGAAAAAATAGTGAAAACCAGATTAATGTGCTTTTTAGAAAACAAAAACCTTCTGTCGAATAACCAATATGGTTTTAGGCCAAAACGATCGTGCGAAAATGCAGTTAATTGCCTAACCCAATACACTGTCGAACGCCTTGACAGGGGCCAAAAAACTCTAGCAGTATTTCTGGATCTTGCCAAGGCGTTTGACACAGTATCAATACCCATACTACTAATTAAAATGGAAAAAATTGGTATTAGAGGTCTACCTTTAAAATGGTTCCATACCTATTTAAAAAATAGGCATCAATTAGTTAAAATAGGCGATTATAAAAGCAAAACTGCTGAGATAAATTATGGCGTCCCTCAAGGCAGTGTGCTGGGTCCTTTACTGTTCCTAATTTATATAAATAACCTCTGTAACCTTACACTACACAACTGTCAAATCATTACCTATGCGGACGACACAGTTCTATTATTCTCGGGTAGGACATGGGCAGAAATATTCGAAAATGCAGGAAAAGGTCTAATTAAAACAAAAACATGGCTAGAAAATAATCTTCTCACACTGAACTCCGCAAAAACTAAATACATGTGTTTCTCTATAAATGCAGCAGGACAACCGGACAGTACACATAAGCTTAAACTTCATGACACAAGTTGCCCCATATCAGGTACATGCATCTGTGAAATATTAGAAAGGGTAAATCAGTTTAAGTATTTGGGAGTTACAATAGACAAGCACCTAACGTGGCGGTTTCACATAGAAATTGTAGCAAATAGACTCAGAAAGCTGACCTACTTTTTCAAATCAATTCGAAACTGTGCCACCGTGCAAACAATAAAAACAGTATTTAGGGCTGTCGCCGAACCCATTATTGCCTATTGTTTAACAGTCTGGGGAGGTGCAGCTAAAACCTATTTAATCGAGGCTGAGCGCGCCCAACGCACAGCTCTAAAAGTTCTATTTAAAAAACCTTACAGGTATGGCACACAAGACCTGCTTCTAGAGACTGGAATGCTATCTGTGAGGCAATTGTACATATATAATACTATTTTTGCTGTGCAACAAACTAAAAGTACTGCTATAACAGATAGACCTAACACGAGGAACCGAGAAAATCCACAGACAAATCGTTTACACACAACCTTCGCCCAAAGATTCAATATTTTCCTAAGTAACCACCTATATAACAAAGCTATAAAATGCTGTAATTTTCAAGAGAAAACTGGCAAACGTCGCAAACAGGAAATTCTCTCATGGCTGAAAACACTAAATTACGAAGCTACTGAAGACTTACTTGCTGTTTTGTCTTAACAAAACTGTATAACATTTAATGGATAGCTAATTAAAATCATTCAATTAATTTATATATTTAACAAAATTAACTAATGCTTAACAAACAACTAAAACACAAAACACAAAGAAAATCTAATAGAAAAAAAAAAAAAAAAAAAACTAACAACTATAGAACTAACTTTCCTATTACTAAAAACTAAGAACATCATAATGTCTATACTCTATCCCATTTTAATCTTAATTTTATATGAAACTTATTTTATTAAACTCAATAAGAGCGCCATCATGTAATTAATATATACGTGTTATTCTATAAAACAAGTCTTCCTGCAAGACAGAGTTTCTCTAGGGCAGGAGACATGATTGTAAAATAGGCTTAAACACTTTTCTAAATAAAATAATTTTCATTTTCATAATTTTCATTTTCATTTTTCATTTTCATTTCATTTCATTTCAATTCGGACAAAATTTTTCAATTAAAAAATAGAATTAGTATCACGACCTTTTACTTCTAATGCAAAATTCTCTAGGAGGCGCGGCGGGGAGGTAGCGGCGCGCGCGAGACACAAAGCGCCCGCCGCCGCCGCCGCCTTGCCGCCAGTGTCATAGTCATACATAACATAACGTGAAGGCAGAGAGCGTGTTCTTATGTCTTTAGTGAAATTCTTTGTAAAATAATTTGCTGATTTTATTTTTTGTCTTCTGTACTGAAAATGAAGTCGGTATGTGCTTTGAGGTCAGTTAGTGTGCAACAAACTATTATTTTGTATACCTAATAAGTTTTAGAATATTACCTAGGTAGTTACTTAGAAGACTGATATCACGTGCTTAAGACATTATGGTAGTAGGGTTTAACTTCACATCACTGTTATGATGGCATGCCTCGTATGGCATGCAGACATAAATTTAGTTATTTAAAAGCATCTTGATACTTAGGAATAATTGAAAAAGGGCATTTTCATATAAATTAGCCTCTCCGATTCAGTATCTAAGATCTACTGGATGTAAGATGGCCACAAGCAACCTCGGTTGTGTTCTCCTCTAGTCCCGTATAGCCAGCAATCCAGGGAAGTCTCCGGTATGGCACCTACCTTCTCGGAGGTGATATTGGCTGGTTAGAGCATGTGCTTTGGCCCCTCCGACTCAGCCACACATACCGGATTACATAAAAAAAAAACAAATCTGAAACTGTACTTCCTGCCTTAGGGTGTTCGACAGGTTTTTTGTTCACCGTGTATAATAGTTTCGTCCGATCGTTGAGGCTGGCCGTGGTTCGAAATCCAAATAAAACTGTAAGTCCGTTCCCTTACCTTCGGATGTTTGAAAGTCGTATGTATGTTGTGAAATATAAGTAGGTAGTAGCAAAAAAACCATAATATACACATATAAGTACGTAGGTAACTACTGGTTAATTAAAAAGTAATACATGAATACATTTACTGATTACAATTTATATAAATGTAATATCTTAATATACAGGGTGTTAAAACGGCGAGTACATTAATTTCGCCCTTTGACAAAAAGATAAAAAAGCAAATAATTTTTTTCTCTAAAGTGTCTGTTTAGTTTTCGAGATATGAATTTTTGAAATATAGGTATGTTTTCGTCTAGTGTAATTTAACGCGTTGTTGCCGCTCCGCACCCTCCGCCTGCCGACCTCCGTCCTCCACTCACAAAGCTAACCCCCCGCCCTTCCCGCCAACACCTTCGTCCGCGCCGCCCTGTTGTCATTAGATCATTTTTACACTAAAATAATCAATTAGTTTGTATGAAAACTGAACTTTTTAATTTTTATTAAAGGGAATTCAGAAAAAAGTTATTTGACTTTTTTGTTACCTACTCTTGATCCCAATAATCATTTCCTAAATTTAATGTACTCGCCGTTTTTACACCCGTATATACAAACCAAGAAATTTGGACGGGGAAATGACAGATAGAACAATAGCCGCACAAAGGCGAACGGCGAACTTATCACTATCGGGTAGTGATTTCTTCCAGTCAACATTTAATTTGCCGAATCAAAATTTCACTCTTCTCTCTTTATGCGTTTCGTTTTCTTGTGGCTAATAAGGCGTGAATCGAGAAATTGTTGGTCTCGGCAAGCCGCAAGGCAGGCCACATGCTGTGCTTGTCAAATGGTGGCGATCATCGTGACATGACGTGTCGATAGCTTCCATGGTTTTATTTAATTCGTCGCCATAATAAGCTGTTTTTCATTTTATTTATTATTTACCTAAGTTGGTAACATACACACCGCACGCCGTATCCCGACAATCGGGGTAAGCAGCAGGGTTGCCAGATGTCCGGTTTTGGACCGGACAGTCCGGTTTTTGAGGCTTGTGTCCGGTCTCCAAAATAATGAAAAACCGAACACCAAAACGTCCGGTTTTTTCTTCATATAACGCAAATATTTACTTTTTCAGAACATTTTAATACAATCTTACATTGTTCTTCGATTTTGCAGTAAATTCGATCAATTCAACCCTTTTATCTATTACTTTATCTCCCATCTATTTTAAAAAGTAAAGGTCATGAAACATTTGGTACATAAAAATCAAATTTCATTTTGTACATGAAAAATCGAAGGCCCTTTGATGAAAAATGTCCGGTTTTTTTCAACTGAACCATCTGGCAACCCTGGTAAGCAAAGTAATCGGTGTTGCGCTACAAGTATTCTGGTAAATTACAGCACAACACCGACCACCACGTTTAGCAAAGTATTCGGACAAGATAACTCAGATCAGGCAGCAAGTAAGGCCTGCTGCAAGACTCGGTGGAAACACCGTGCCAAGGTGAGAGGTGGCTATCCTGTCGCCCTTATGCACGGCATCTTGTCCTTATCCCTTGGTAGCCTTTTACGACATGCACGGGGAGAGATGCAGTGGGGCTATTCTTATTAAGTACCGGCCCCACACAGGTTGGTAAATAATGGCAAAAAAGGTGTGCAAAAATAGGAGTTCTGTGGCAACGACACACACCCCTCGCCCAGTGGAAAATAAGGTACATATGCACTTATGTAAGTGAGTCCTCCCGGTTATGACGTACGGGTGTGAACCGTGGACTCTGAAGGTCGCTGTAGTCCAAAGGTTGAAATTTGCTCAGTGAGAAATGGAGTGAGCCAGTATAGCCAGCAATCCAGGGAAGTCTCCGGTATGGCACCTACCTTCTCGGAGGTGATATTGGCTGGTCGGAGCATGCGCTTTGGCCCCTCCAACTCAGCCACCCATACCGGATTACATAAAAAAAAATTATGGAATATCGCTACGTGATACGGTGCGTAGGTAACGAGGCAATCAGCCGACGCACCATAAAGTAGTCGATATTGAACACCGGGGCGCTAAGCTCAAGTGGCAGTGGGCTGGGTACGTCAGCCGAAGAGACCGTTGGGGTAACCGTGTCCTACCCTGACGGCCGTGGACAAGAAAACTGACTATGGAAAGAACACCCGCCAGGTGGGACGACGACATCAATCAAATACATCGGCGGAAAGCAGTCTGTAGTTCCGTACCGCTGAAGGCCGGGAGGAGTGAAGGAAAATTTGAGAAGTGTATGTCCAGCAGTGGACGCAAACACGCTGACTGACTGACCTTAGTAACGATCTTGTGTTATTTAGGTATTATTGTAAAGTTTGCTATCTCGTACGCGACTAACAGCTTCACTACTCCTCCCTCGTTCGGATCTAATGTTGTAAGATTGTAAGTATTTATTACCTGTGCTGTGAAGTATTACAATACAAAATCAGATATTTCCCTCCGAATTACTTTTTTTTCAAGTTTGGCGCCGCGCCGCTCCGCGCCGCGAGCGAGGGAAGTGATTGTTCTGAAAAGGTGAGTGTTTGTAGGCCCTCTATCGACGAAACAAAGGAATAACGAAGCGCAACGGCTTGGCGCAGCAGGTGCACCAATTTAAAAATGTTTGACGCCGCGGTGCAAGCGCCATCTATCAATAGCTTGATTAAACGGACATCGGAAGAAATTGAAATACATATTTCTAAATATTTTATCTACTTTCATTATAAAATCCTTATCTTATTTATATTATGTTAAATTTTAAAAATGTTGCCTATATAACACTTTTGTAATAGAAACGTTTAGACAACATTGTGAGGAATTTCTTTTGTGCGGACTTCACATCGCCATGTTGGCGGCCCTGCCGCCATGACACCTCTACCTCTCGCCCCTCGCGGCTCGGCGGAGTGTTTACCGTGCTCTTTATTCGCTTCTCGTAAATCGAAATTCTCGTAGAATTCGAAACGTTATCTTCGTCGAGAGTGATATTCCGGTAAAAGCAGTGTGAGCGATGCGGCAACGCCGGGAGCCGGCCTCCGGCGCGCCGTGCGTGGCGAATTAGACTCGGTTTTGTGCGTGTTGTCTCGTAATGGCGGGCGGTCGCGTCCCCCGCGCTGCGCCGCGCCTGCAGCTCGCTGACAGCCCACTCCCCGCCGCTCCTGCTCACCCCGAACGCTGTTTACGCGCGTTTTGATTGTTATTTTGATTATTTTCCGCGTGTGAGGGCTTCGTATAATGAATCCTGAGCATCACAACCTCAACACCGCGGGCGGGCAGCCACCGGGGAACGCTGGCGAAGTGAGTTCGATCAATGCTTTAAAAAAAATTGCCTCTCATTTAATCATTTGAAGTGAATTTCATGTTTTTCGAGCCCTCACTGAGCACATCTCTACAAGTGGACCACTGGGCGCCATCGGTCGGTAGGTACCTGCCATTACATTGCACGGTCGAGCGTCGGGTGGGAGTGGGTGTACCGCCCAGCTATGTATATATTGTATGTCGGTACCTACTTGCCGCTATAGGCAAATTGGTTGAAGTTTAGACCTCTTTGTGAAACGTCTTCACTTTTAGTTTCACGAGTACATAATTTGAACCGTACCTGCCTATGAATGATTAGAGCTAGGTAAAGTAGGTATTATCCATTCATACCAAGTATGAAATGTGCTCTGTAGAATCTATTTCGTTTTTGAGGATCATAAATGATAAATAACTGTCCAATGGGATAACTATCCAGTCGAAATATTACTACTTCCACTGTAGAATTGAATTACGTACTTACAAAGTGTCCCATTCAAGTTTGCGCATCCATGGGCAGTTACACGCAACCACCATAGTGATGTCACAGCGTCAGCGGCAAACCTGAGTGGGACATGTTGTACCTGTAGAGTTGTATGGTACCAAGGCAGTTCGAGTTTTTGTCTGTTAGGTACTGTTGTACATAGTACCTAGCTAAATAAATAGTTTCACAATGCTGTTTTCAAATTTATTCATGTATTTGTAGCTGTCGAATATTCTATGTGATTCTACAATCTAAATGAATCTACTTTTTCTGGTGTTGAAATATATTTTTATTATCACCAAATAGTATGGCTTTATTATTTACATAATAATAATGTATGTAAAATTAATATGAAAGTTTAAAAACGTGAATAAAGAGAAATATTAAAAAAATTACACACAAATATTTCGAAGTGTCTGTCGTCATCAGTGGAAATAATATATTTATAATATATAATAACTAGATGTGGTTCTGGTGTGGGACAGGGTGGGTGTGTATTCTGTTCACTTGACCAGTCTTTGTCCACGGTCTGGCTATTTCTCGGATGACGGATGCCGACGTTTTGATGGAGACGAATATCGTTTGTCCACTACGTTCGATCCCGGACGAACCAAATGTTCAAACGCGCAAGAACATCCTGTCAAAATGATGAATTCGGCACACTGGACGTCGCGGACAAGAGCTCATGCGTTTTGTATTGCTGCTACTCTGGACCGGACCGATGTAGCGGTTCGGTTAAAGTCGGTCCGTCATGAAGAGTCTCGTACTCCGGATGCCTAGTGGAAAGACCGTCATATAAATGCACAGTCGGTCCATCATGACGAATCTCGGATGACGGATGCCTAGTTCGAATCATAGCTGACGTTGGTAGTACAATTAGCTCTAAAAAAAATTTTTTTTTATGTAATCCGGTATGGGTGGCTGAATCAGAGGGGCCAAAGCACATGATCTGACTAGCCAATATCACCTCCAAGAAGGTAGGTGCCATACCAGAGACTTCCCTGGATTGCTGGCTATACTGGACTAGAGGAGAACACAACCGAGGCTGCTATGCGGCCATCTTACATCCAGTACGGTGGTACCAACCCAGTCGGCTACAATTTAAGCCTACCACCTAGTAAGGGGCAAGGGAAGGGACCTACAGTTTTACACCGATTCTGAATGGTGAAGCAGCAGGTGTAGGGTTGCACGTACATTTTTTCGACAGAAAAAACTCATTGGTACATGCCGACTGGATTCGAACCTCGGACCTCCCGCATGAGAAGGCGATGCCCATACCACTCGGCCACCAGCCGATCATTACTTAGGGTTTTTTTTGTTAACAATTATTATTTTTATTTTATTATGACGCATGTATGTGGCTATACACGCGTCGTGCCACATATGCAACACAATTTCAGTTCCTGTATACAGGAACTCAATCCTACACACCTTGTCACACTCTCACACGTAACGCGTATTGCTGTAGGCCAGCCAGCGCACATCGCAGAGCCAGCAGCCCGCGGGAACGGCCCTTACACCGACGACATCGGCCACCGACCTCCGCGTCAACTCGACGGCCGTCAACGTTGCTCTCTCCAGCGTTGCCAAGTACTGGGTCTTCACCAACATACTGTCGGGGCCGCAGGTCTCTATATACGGTCTGCCGACGGGCGCACGTCTTGAGAATGGGAAACCGGTGCAGGTGAGGCTTATTTTGTGAATGCAAAACGAAATTTTCATACTACTCAAGACAGTTGGTGACAGAAGGAACTTTATGTGAGGCAATATCTGTCACATAGTATTATCCCTAGACATCAAATGGGAGTTGAATGGTCAGCCCTTAGCTTTCGCAGTTATAATGAGTGTTTTATAAATGACCTTGAATGAATTGCTACGGTTTGTCTATAACTGCGATACTGGCTGAAGTGACATCTTTAGGTTGATAATGCAAAATAAAAAAAAATCTAAATTCCATATATTTGATCATGCTGTAATGCCTCATTTTTTCTAGAACTTTTTGTATCATTTCTTTGTTAGGCGTTACGATGGACCAGCCCAAACCACATTATCTAAAAAAAATTGTGTTATGTCGTGCTATTTACAAAGTAGCACTTTGAAAAAAGTCAGATCGATAAATATAACTAATTGCTATATTTTAGTGTAAAATAAAATTTTCATATAGATACAGACATTTGCTTTAAGCAAATGTCTTGATGAACACAATATTGTCAACTTTTTTTAGTAAATGCTGAATCTGTATGGAAATTAAATACAAGTTTCATGCTAAAATATCGCTATTAATCTATCGGTGCAACTCTTTTCAAAGTACTTCTTGATAATTAGTGCATAATATAAATAATTTTTGCAGAATGTGTTTCTGGCGCTTGGCACCATAACTAAACTGAATAGAAAATAAAATTCCATGTGTGCGTATACCTAGATTCTTTGCAGTTAGCAACAAGTTGAAATTTCAGGATGCTCTAACTCAGCAGCATGCAACTGGAATCCTGAACGGGGACCCCAACATTATTTTGGGCCACCACGCTCCGGGTCAGCCCCCAGTCAGCATCGTGGCCTCTGGGGGCCAGCAGATACCCGTCTCACAGATTGTCGCCACGCAGGCCACTCAGGGACACGGTAATTTTTGTGTTTTTTTAATTAATGCTCGAAAGTCGATTCTTTATTGATTTCAACAGTTTATTATTTTATTTATTTATTTATTTATTTATTTTAGACAGGCGGCCTAGGCTGATACGTCTAAATCCAGTTAAAGTTTGTTGTTTTTCGTCATTATCTTAGATTTTTTTTTTATTATGGTTCTTGAGCACTCTTTTTGAGATTATGTTTTATCAATAAATTCATATAATATCAAATTCTAAATCACAATATGTAAATATTTATTTAAATGTAAAGTGTTTTTTTTTTTATGTAATCCGGTATGGGTGGCTGTGTCGGGGGATGGGGGGCAAAGCGCATGCTCCGACCAGCCAATATCACCTCCGAGAAGGTAGGTGCCATACCGGAGACTTCCCTGGATTGCTTACCATACTGGACTAGAGGAGAACACAACTGAGGCTGCTATGCGGCCATCTTACATCCAGTACGTTGGTACCAACCCTGTCGGCTACAATTTGAGCCTACCACCTAGTAATGGGCAAGGGAATTACCATACCTCTGACTTTTTCAGCGCTAACAGGGCCAGACACAAAGAAAAATAAAAAAAATGTATAATTTGTAATTTTTATTATTTATCGCCATCGCCAACAATTACCTTTTCCTCCTGACTCTGTTCATTCATTTCACTCGTTTGCAATTATTATTGGTGAAAGAGAGACAGCGCCCTGGGTGACGTGATCGCACGGCAGCACAAGACGTCGACGCGACACCGCGCCCGCGCCGCCGCCGCTGCCTACCTACTTATCTCGTGTATTGTCTTGCATGCATGCAACGCAGTGCGTAAATAAGTAGATCAACATCGGAATTTTCGTCATCGTTCAAGGTCGCACGTTGCACACACACACACGCGCACGCTCGATGTGTGTAGGTGCAGCGCAATGTAGTACCTACAATCTTTGGTTCAACACCCCTCCGACTCAGTCACTCATATCGGATTACATTTAAAAAAAAAATCGCAAAGAGTACGCGTGTATATGGTGACTGAGAGCAGCGTGGTTGTGTCAGGTCTGGTGGCGCACCAGCAGCAGGAGGCTCAGCACGCGCAGGGCTCAGCCGCGTCGCAGGCCTCCGCCGCTGCCGCGCACTCGGCGTCGCACTCGCACCACCACCAGGTCAGGCAGGCGCACAGCTCTTTTTTTTTTATTTGTTGTTGGTGTTGTTTATCGGGGTGACTCTAAGCCTTGGTTACTACAAATTTCCACTCAGTCTGAGAAGGAATATTGAGTGACAGATTCTCCGTACTATATCTGTCACAAAACTTTTCTAGCCCTAAGTGGAAGATGAAATACCAGGTTCTTAGCCTGCAGATGAGTCCCTGTTGGTCAGGGATAAATTGTTCAAAAAATTTATAAAAAATGATGCATTTAAATAATAATTAATGAAAACAGTTACAACGTTTAAATTAAATACCTACTATTGTAAATATTTTGTGTGGCCAGTTGGTGCATTTTTTTATCTATTAGGAAAACCTTGAGAGTAATTTTTCTAGAATTAAACTTTCTAAGTATGAAAGTTATATTTGATGGCTACAATAAGTGTCCAAAATTGTTTTACTGAGGGACATTTTTAACATTTTATAAGGAAAAATGGAATGTTGATATCTGTTAGCTGAATCTCTTTAAACATTTTGATATTGCCAAATCAGACGGGCACGTGATTTTAAAACAGCAGGAAGCGTACACTAATTGGTCCATTATGGCCCATCGCACCTCGTGATTACAGTGTACGTGAAGTGTACGGAATGACAATAGGGTAGACTAAAGTAGTGTAACACAATGCAGACGGGACACCACGGGCAGCAGCAACAGCACCTCATGCAGCAGCAGCTGATGGCGGGCCGCGAGCACGCCGGCACTCAACAGGTAACTACATCTACTAGCCTCCCCACACCCGCCCCGCTCCGCCCGACTCACTCCCCCCGCCCCTCGCCGGACTCACTAGCCCCGCCCCGCCCGGACTCGAGGTACGTTCCGTTACTAGGTGCACGTAGTGTTATCGGTGTTGTTCTGTAGTTGTCGAATGTGGTCAAAAAAAAAACAATAACTAAAACTGTAATAAAGAAAAAAACAGTTTTCATAATATTCTTTCTGACAAGATTTCATAATTTTCTCGGAAGCTCTATTTCAAACTGCTGTAATTTTTTTTTTTTAACTGTTTGACCTTTCATCTTCGCTCTTGTACTTCGGTCGTGTTTTCTCTCCGCTTCAATTTCTTCCGCATTTTTCGCTATCGCTCCGTTTGCCGAGCGAATATTTCGAACTTTTAGTACAACTAGCACTACTCGACACTACAACAATCCGACGATGACTTGCAGCAAATCCAGCTGACTGTGTCGGAGGACGGGATCGTGACGGTGGTGGAGCCGGGGGGCGGCGGGGGTGGCAAGCTGGGCGGGGCGGGTGAGAAGGAGGAGCACGGGGGGGCGGAGCCCCTGAAGCTCCCCGGGGGAGACCACGCCCTCACCGTGCACCAGCTACAGCAGATAGTTGGACAGCAGGTTACTCACTCAATAAAAAGGCGTACACAGATTAATCTGGAAACCCTCGAAAATGTACATAATCCAAGTGTATCTCTGTATTTTAACCTGAACCTACACCTAACCTTCCTTCCTCTTTTATTACTACATTAATTCTGGGTATTTGAGAGTATCATCATAGGATCAACACTGCATCAGAGTATAAAACAATTTCTCATTCATTTTAAACAAGAATTCAATAACATCCCAAACAAAAAGTATGCATAGATAGGTTAAGAATGAACGGGTGATAAAAAATAAATTGCATTTTACCCTTTAGTTCGTGTGATATCGAATCAAGATACATTTAAAACCATGTCACTCGCGATCATCAAATCGTGTCGTCATTGTCGTCGTATTCTCAACACATTTGTCCCAACACTAGGTCCTATCATGTCGTTCTGCGTATGCTGGATGTATAAAGACGCACCTTGAGCCCACGTCACCAGGTAAGTTAGTGGTAAAAAGAACCAGACAGCTTTTTCATATAAAATAAAAGCAATACACAACATAAATAAAATAAACCAACAGGGAACATATATACGAACACACCAGCTTCGGCTGCTCGTTCATCAAGTAAAAAATAAAAAAAACGGCCAAGTGCGAGTCGAACTCTCGCACCGAGGGTTTCCGTTCCGTATGTCATGGTCAAAGCCACTCACGCCATCTATGGCGTGTTTATGAAATCCTTCATATTGCAGTCAGAACTTCAAAAACAAAACAAAAATCTGTTTTTGATCTTGCTCTCAAGCTGTATTTTCAATCGACTGTAGGCGGTGTTATTATGTGGATAGTCACTAAATGCTTGTAAAAATTATTATGAAAAAAAACCCTGCGAAGTTTCTTACCGGTTCTTCTTCGTGGGTGTAATCGAATCGGATAGAACAAATTGTGACAAATTCGAGTACAGTCATGCTGTCTAATGAATGCTTAATAAACAATATACAATATACAATATACAATTAGTTAAAATGCTTTATACTCTTTTCGGTAGATGGCAATCACTTACACTTTTTAGTTTCTTCTATCTATGGGAACCCCCGTGATTTTTTTACTTTTTCTTATTTGATTATTTAATATCGGCCATTATAACACATATTCTGTGGAAATTTCAACGGGCTACCTACTACGGTTCAAGATATACAGCCATCGGACAGACAGACGGACAGTGTAGGCTTAGTAATAAGGTCCTGTACCAGATACGGAACCCTAAAAATCAATTAATGTCTCCATGTAAGTTGTATTGGGTTTATGAAATAATTTAATATTGCATCGCCAAAGAGTCTGGTGGGTGTGCAGGTCGAAAGGTCCCCGGTATGCCCTATTACACTCTGCATACACCTGAATAGAGCTACATACTTTAGAATTCAACAGTGTGTGTAGTCCTGACTAGGGTTGTAATGAATATCCGTATTCACATTCGAAATTCCGAATATTCGGTTCATTTTTAATATTAAAGTTGATACTAAAGTTTAATTATTAAATAAAGAAGTCCGTATTCATATAATTTTAGGACTCAATGTAGGTAGATCTACATATACAGGGTGTCCCAAAAACCGACGATAATCCTTTGACAGGAGATAGGGCTGCTAATTACCTCTCAGAATATCTAATTTTAGGTTTAGTAAAAATGGCTTAGTTTTTGAGATATTGTCATTTTTGTAAAAATCCAAAATTTTCTCCCTCAGCTCATTTTTTTAAATGCCACAAGTACAAATGTAAGATTTTCTTAAATCTAGTTTTTGTTAAATATTCCTGAAAAGTAACGCTTTCACACAGTATAATTTATTTTTTCATGTTTAATCCTGTTTAGCTGAAAAACTACTTAAGTTATAAATAAGTTATAAATACGACCATATGTTAAAAATATTTCAGCCTCATCCCTTGAGTTTGGCCCTTCGCGGTGAAAAAAAAAAATACTACACTAAAGTGGCATTATGCAACAAAAATACGCCCATCTAATATAGTTTTTAAAATGGTACATCACTTACCGATTTGCCCGATAATTTATGAGATATTGTTATTTAACTGCAAAAGGACCTCGAAATTTGATAACTGTTCTACCAAGTACAAATTGGAATAAAATAAACACTTGAAGTAAATTGGTCTTTATTAACCTGTTAAAGTAGATGTTCAAATAGTTTACCACCTGCACAAATGCTAGCTAGATATCTTCTCACAAATGCCCGGTTGATGCGTCGAGCAAGTACTCTATGCAAGTGCTGATACGTCCACCTATGCTATGTAGTTTTTTCCGTCCAGTTGAGTGTAGCCGGCACGACCGAAGGGAAGCACTGACGTGGCACCAAGTTCACCCGGTGTTATGGGTTGACATCACGGATGTTGTAGGTGATGTAGCCAACCAATTTCAATTCTTTCTTTGAGCTCTATCAAGTTTTCCACCGGTTTCCCGTAAGCTTTTTCTTTTAAATAGCCCCAATAATAAAAATCTAATGCCTTTAAATCCGGTGATCTAGACATCCGGTCTATCTGTGGGGATGCAAGTGGCTAGGAGGCCACAAGACGTCCGTTGAATTGGAGAGACTTTAAACGGGCGAATTATCTTGAGTTTCTGCAACAGGAGCTTCAGAGCCTTTTAGAAGATGTGCCATTGGCCATACGGAGGTGGTTGCAAAATGATGGCTGCCCAGCCCATTACGCTAGAGAAGTGCGTAATTTTTTAGACCAAGCATATCCCCACAGATGGATCGGACGTCTAGGTCACCGGATTTAAATATGTTAGATTTTTATTATTGGGGCTATTTAAAAGAAAAAGTTTACGGAAAACCGGTGGAAAACTTGATAGAGCTCAAAGAAAGAATTACGGCAGTAGCTCAGGTTTTTTTTTATGTAAACTGTCATGGTTGGCTACATCAACTACAACTTCCGTGATGTCAGCCCATAACACCGGGTGAACTTGGTGCCACGTCAGTGCTTCCCTTCGGTCGTGCCAACTAATAGTCAACTGGACGGAAAACACAAACTATTTACATAGCATAGGTGGACGTATCTGCACTTGCATCGAGTACTTGCTCGACGCATCAACCGGGCATTTGTGAGAAGATGTCGAGCTAGCATTTGTGCAGGTTGTAAACAATTTGAACATCTACTTTAACAGGTTAATAAAGACCAATTACTTCAAGTGTTTATTTTATTCAAATTCGTAGTTGGTAGAACAGTTATCAAATTCCGAGGTGTTTTTGCAGTTAAATAACAATATCTCATAATTTATTAGGCAAATCGGTAAGTGATGCACCATTTTAAAAACTACATTAGATAGGCGTATTTTTGTTGCATAATGCCACTTTAATGTAGTAATTTTTTTTTTTCACTGCGAAGGGCCAAACTCAAGGGATGAGGCTGAAATTTTTTTAACATGTGGCTCTTAAGTCGTTTTTCAGCTAAACAGGATTAAACATGAAAACATAAATCTTACCGTGTGAAAGCCTTACTTTTCAGGAATATTTGACAAAAACTAGATTTAAGAAAATCTTACATTTGTACTTGTGGCATTTAAAAAAATGAGCTGAGGGAGAAAATTTTGGTTTTTTACAAAAATGACAATATCTCAAAAACTAAGCCATTTTTTTACTAAACCTAAAATTAAATATTCTGAGAGGTAATTAGCAGCCCTATCTCCTGTTAAAGGATTATCGTCGGTTTCTGGGACACCCTGTATAATAGAAAATTTAACCCTTCGAGTCTCAAGTGGAGCGCGCGCTCCCGTTTTCGTCGCCTACCCTTGGCTCCCAAGTGGAGCGCGCGCTCCACTTATTGCGCGCCGCTAGTTTTAATTCAGTATCTAATTCTACCAATTTTCTAACAAAACACTCAATACTGGTATCATTTCTTGGTTAAAACTTACTAATAACTATTCTCAGACACGACTGGGCACACAATAACCTTCACACAGAAAAAAAATAATGAAGTTGACAGAAAATAAAATGTCACTTTTGGCAGCTGACATTTCCACTGACCCTGGAATAGACAAAGATTGTACCCGTAAACGTATTTCGGTATTTGATAGTTCGTTTCAATGCGCTTATTTCGGTATACCATATGTAAGACGAAATTGTACAGTTTTGGTCAGAAAAATTCAAAAAAAAAATTCGAGTGTGTTTTTTTTTGCCTGGAGTTCAAAAAATCGGTCTGTGCTTCTAAATAAGTGAATCCTGAAGAGTTTGGTATCACTGAACGCGTAATTTCAGTACAAACAAGACAGAATAACGAGTATTGATGGATCGATCGATTGAGGCGGGATATTCGAATTTGTGTGGGAGCGCGCGCGCCAAAATTTTGCGTTTTTGAGCGCCGCCAAAAGGGCCTGGGAGCCAAGGGGAGTAGGACTATTTTGAGTCAAAGGGACTCAAAGGGTTAAGTGGATAAGAAAGTTTAATTTTTCATTTAGATATACAATTTCATATTTTTTTTTTCAATATTCGTATTCGTATTCGCGAATATCATTTTGGAATATTCGTATTCGCGAATGTGAAAAAATTGGCATTTGTTACAACACTAGTCCTGACAAGGGGTTATGCGGTCTCGGATAGGTGTTAGACAGCGTGGTGCGCATCGAGCAGGCGACGGGCGAGCCGGCCAACATCCTCGTGACGCACAACGCGGACGGCACGACGTCGTTCGAGGCGAGCGCCTCGGACGCGCTCGTCAAGGACGAGAAGAGCGTACCGACCAAGCTGGAGGCGGGCCAGTTTGCGATTCCAGCCGACGTCAAGGAGATCAAGGGAGCCATCGATCTCAAGGTTAGATCGTGTTTGCGGAACTGCCCGATGTAAACTCTTAACGCTCACATAAATTTGACAACATGAGTGAAGCTATATTTTGAAACAGTAGAGAATAAAATAATTGTACATAAATATAAGAAGGTGGTAGCATCAGTATCTCTACTTCTTATAAAAGGGAAGGTCTGTTTGTATGTATGTATCTTTGAAGTAAACTCTGGAACCGCTGAACAGATATTAATGCGGTTTCCATAAACGGAAAGAGTAGTCCTTGAGGCTCACTATAGTAATGTAAAGTTCTATCTTAGATGCTAAACAATTGTTAGCAGATTCAGTTCTGTTACTTTTTGCATTGCATGTTGTGTTATCAATACAAGAATCAGTATTAGTTTCATCGAAAGTGAAATAGTCTCTGACGTTGTTTGATGCGATGTGGGGCAGAGCGTGGGCGGGATGGGCATGGAGGGTGCGGTGGTGAAGATCTCGGCTGGAGCGGCGGAGCACGACCTGCACGCCATGTACAAGGTGAACGTGGAGGACCTGTCTCAGCTCCTCGCCTACCACGAGGTCTTCGGCAAGCTCAACACGGAGCCGCAGACGCAGGCTAAGGTGACACTCACTTTGTGATACTGCCAATATGACACTATGGTCTAGTGACAGTCTGACACTTTGGCTACTGACAAACTGACACTTTTGGTTACCGAGAATCTGACACTTTAGCTACCGACAAACTGGCACATTGGGTTACTGAGAATCTGACACTTTGACTACCGACAATCTGACACTTTGTGCTAAAGAGAATCTGACACTTAGGGCAACCGAGAATCTGACACTTCGGACTACCGAGTATCCTACCAACAATCTTACACTTTCGGCTACCGAGACTGACACTTTGGACTACTGATAATCTGACACTTTGGCTACCAACAATCTGGACAATCTAACACTTTGGGCTACCGAGAATCTGACACTTTGGACTACCGAGAATCCTACCAACAATCTGACACTTAGGGCTACGGAGAATCTGACACTTTAGCTACCAACAATCTGACACTTTGGGCTACAGAGAATCTGACACTTTGGACTACTGATAATTTGACACTTTGGCTACCAACAATCTGGACAATCTGACACTTTGGGCTACCGAGAATCTGACACTTTGGACTACCGAGAATCCTACCAACAATCTGACACTTTGGGCTACCGAGAATCTGGACTACTGATAATTTGACACTTTGGCTGCCAACAATCTGGACAATCTGACACTTTGGGCTACCGAGAATCTGACACTTTGGCTACCGACAATCTGACACTTTGGCTACTAACAATCTGACATTTGGGCTGCTGACAATATCGACACTTTGGACTACAGGTATGCCAAGCAACTGAATGCAAATAGCGAATTGTGTGAGTGCGCAGGTCCTGTCGGAGGTGGAGACGGAGGCGGGGCCGAGCGCGGGGCTGACGGAGGCGGAGTCGCCGCCCGCCGCCGGCGGCCACCACGCCTGCGACATCTGCGGGAAGCTCTTCCAGTTCCGCTACCAGCTCATCGTTCACAGGTCACCTACCTACACTACCATCAACCGTCCGTCGACGTTAGCTTAAGCCACAAACCGTGATTACCGTTTATAATACCGATATGCCGTACCAGATATTCACAGCCCCTGAGTCCTATTATCACAGCAACCTAGATATTGTGATCGTTCAATAGTTCGGACGAGTTCGGACATTTCATTTCATTTTCATTTTAAGATAATATCAAGCAGCATGTAAGGTACGCAGAATCACCTGCAGCGTGACTCGGTGGGAGGACCATGCCAAGGTGAGGTGTATAGCACAGCATGCCATCCTTATCCTTTAGTCGTCTTTTACGACATGCTCACTATATTTGTGAAGTGCAATGTTCAACTCACAATTTGGAATCAAAACAAACGTCAGTGCATTGTATGTAAGGTATACGACATATTTTTGTAGAAAATTTAGTAATGATTGCAACCAACCATGCTAAATTTGCTATATGTGTTCATGGCCTCATCGACCGCATCAACCTCAACGTTTTATGGAGATGAGGCCACGGCGGCGCCGACGCCTGAGCGGTTAAACTACATTGATTTTGTACCGTGTGGGGCTGGTACTTTAAAAGAACAGCCCCACTGCATGTCTCCCCGTGTATGTCGTAAAAGGCGACTAAGGGATATGACTCCCTTCTTATATTACTAGGTGGTAGGGTTTAACCCGCCCGGGACGGTACCACCGCACTGAATGAAAGGTCGTTCGAAACGGCTATGTAAATAGTTTGTGTTTTCCATCCAGTTCAGTGTAGCCGGCACGACCGAAGGGAAGCACTGACGTGGCACCAAGTTCACCCAGTGTTATGGGCTGACATCACGGATGTTGTAGGTGATGTAGCCAACCGTGTCAGTTTCCATAAAAAAAAAAATTTACAGACTAGATAGAGCGTTACCGCTAACACTGGGTGTAGCTTGAGATAAGTGTGGGTGTGGTGTTGCAGACGTTACCACGCGGAGCGCAAGCCGTTCACGTGCCAGGTGTGCGGGCAGGCGTTCTCGTCGCCGGCCGACCTCACGCGGCACGGCAAGTGCCACCTCGGTGGGTCCATGTTCACCTGCGCCGTCTGCTTCCATGTCTTCGCCAATGCACCCAGTCTCGGTACTTAGACTTACCACCTACCTAGCACCTAGCCGTACCTACCCGCACCGCCCACCCCTCGTATGTGTCGTCCAGATAGACAGTGTTATGTTATAGTCTTCGTCCTCTAAACCCAGCGAAAAGCCATACAATCATTGACTCATTGTTAAGTGGATTGATATGGGATATTTGTTCCGAATGACTACTGCAATAAAGTTCAGTTTAGCATAATTAAAAAAAATTAACACTTCATACATACCACAGCACTAAAACAGTTCACCCTTTTATGGCCTTTCTTTGGGTTTAGATGGTGAATACTATACAACCGAATGTTTTTCCAATAGTATTGTGAGAATTCAAATTGAATAATCTCAGACACAGTAATGAAAGTGTTAATAGAACTAGGGTCGTGCTTATGGCATGTACACTAAAAGCACTAACAATGAAAAATAATTGCAATAATACTAAATGCATGTCAAAAATTTATTATCGCCTGTCACAAAGTAATGATCGATTCATAACAATAATTGTGCCTTTTCCAACCTTACTCATCTCTGAAGATAATTTCCTCAGATCAGCATGTGCTTTTAGAACGCCTCCCATTCAGCTGTGTTTTAAAAAAATTGTTTAAAATAAACAAAATCAATCAATATAGGCTAAATTCTTAATTAAAGAATTTGACCTATATGGAAAGAAAGCTATGTTTTACCGAGACTGTGCATGTAATATATAACTTACTCACATTTTAAATTTGCATGAAACATTTCAAACTCCCGACAGTTTTAAACCCACACTTACAATCTCTATTCCTGCCTGACCCAGTCTAGATTTCATGAAAACTTAATCCATCGTCCTAATATACACTAACAAGACCGAAACAGGTAATGCTGAACATAATATTTACTTACATGAACTCTGAATATGTACAAGTACAAATATCCAAGTGTTACACAATACATAGTCTTACTTTTTGTCCTTTAGATAATATTTACAAGAGAGAATGTGAAGAAATGAAAAGCCATAAATAATAATGTTGTGAGTGGGTAGTATGGGTTAATTAATAATTATAAGTAGGTAGGTATATATAATAATTATAAGGCACTAATAAAACATATTGTCTTTCAAAGTTTGTTTGTCCGTTCTTCACGTTGAAATAGAACTGGCGGAATTTTCAACATATCCAAGACTATCCTTAATTATGCAATAATCAATAAAACCATATCTCGTTTTCTACAATGTTTCTTCTATGTAGTGTCACTTGAACATTCATTGCTGTTTGGGAGAGTAAGAGAAATAAGATTTATTGCAGGGGGGGGGGGGGGGGGGGGGGGGGGGATTAGGAGGAATTGAGCCCAAAAAAATTGCACACAGCAGAAATATCCTCTGATTTCGTCTTATTATATGTTCTGTATCTGTATTGTTTTTGTTTATTGTTTATTTAGAATCTATTGCTGCGCTCAGATTTGTAATATTTACATTGTAACATTCCGCCAGTTCGATTATCACAGCGAAGAAGAACTGACAAGAAACTTCACTGGACATTTTCTCAATGTGAGAAAATCCGAATATTAGTGAAATCATATACAATCAAGAGGATAATCTTCCTTCACGCAAATTGGGCCCAAGAGTCCAAAGCAGAGTACCTTAATTAGCTTTGCAGAAATTTGTAGACACCCCGTACGCACGATTGGTTGATGAGGGCGCAGGTGACGAACTCGTCACACAGTGGCTTCACCGAACACATCTGGGCCCATTGCAAGTTGGAGAAGATTTGAATTGAGCATATGTCTTAGCGATTGGCCTATCTTGCTCTCTTACAGCGAGCTAGAACTTTCGGCTCAGTCAAGCCCTCTTCCGCTAGTCTGGCGCCGACTAGGGCGCGTAGCAGAACTAGTCGCGCACTCTATTTCCCTCTCTCTTCAGATCCAAATTCTTAAGAGGCATTCAGACCTCTTAGTCCGGACTCGACCCTGCTGACCGACCGGTCAGTGTAACTAGGAAATGCTACAGTACATCATAAGATTCGCCGATTAGCGCTGATGATCAGCGTGACTCGGTCAAGTATATACTTATCACCAATCTAGGCAAGCTTATGGACGCCACACACCTTCAATTAATATTTCGCAAGTCCAGACTTGTGCAAGTCTGCATGACGGTGATGGAAACTTGACACGGTTGGCTACATCACGTACAACATCCGTGATGTCGGCCCATAACACCGGGTGAACTAGGTGCCATGTCAGTGCTTCCCTTCATTTCGCGCCGGCTACACTGAACTGGACGGAAAACACGAACTATTTACATAGCCGTTTCGACCGACGTTTCGCTCAGTGCGGTGGTACCAACCCGGCCGGGATAAACCCTACCACCTAGTAAGGTAAGAAGGGAAGGGACCTACAGTTTAACGTGGTATCCGAACCACGGTCAGCCTCCAACAGTCGGGCGGTCATCCATCCAATAACTGACCGCACCATTAAGCTGCCGAGGCTGACGATCCCTTAGTCGACTTTTACGACATGCGACGGGGAGAGATGCAGTGGGACTATTCTTTTTAAGTACCGACCCCACACGGTACACTTGCACAAATCTGGACTTGCGCAATATTAGTTGAAGGTGTGTGGCGCCCATTAGGTTGTTGACACGGAGAGCGTGCATAGTGAAATGTAGCGTCGGTACGAGGGGTGACGGTGTGTGTGGTTGCAGAGCGGCACGCCAAGCGGCACGCGCAGGAGAAGCCCTACGCCTGCACCACCTGCCACAAGAGTTTCGCGCGCAAGGAGCACCTCGACAACCACGTCCGCAGCCACACCGGCGAGACGCCCTACAGGTCGCGCACCGTTTTACGTTCATTAAAATATATTCCGCTCCAACCGCTCTCGCGTCATCACCGCTCACCGCTTGCGGTCAAAATACGATCCTCGGCGGAGCCTCTAACCGGTGGTGAGTAGTGTCATGGCACCTTGTCGGCACCATGATGTATTCCTCCCTCGCTCTGCACGGCAGAGAGGTCTATCTACAGCACAATTGTAGCCGACTGGGTTGATACCACCATACTGGATGTAAGATGGCCGCATAACAGCCTCGGTTGTGTTCTCTAGTTCAGTATAGTCAGCAATCCAGGGAAGTCTCTGATATGGCATCTACCTTCTCGGAGGTGATATTGGCTGGTCGGAGTAGGTGCTTTGGCCCCTCTCACCCTGATAGTCAGGAAAAAAAATTGACACCAATTATTAAATTAAATTATGAAAATATGCCAGAAACAGCGCCAGGGTCGCGTATATCTGCCCAGTCGTAAAGAAAAGTGTCCAGGGATGCCAGGAGTTTTCAAGCAAACTCCGCCCCGAACCTCCAGCGAAAATATAAAGAAAGGTGACAGAATAGAATTTAATTTAAAAATAAATATTAATATAGATATAGCTGACAAATGTGACGAGTTTCTGGTGCCGCTTGATCGGGACCAATAATAATAATGTGGGATTGTGCGACGCGGTGCAGGTGCCAGTACTGCGCGAAGACGTTCACGCGCAAGGAGCACATGGTGAACCACGTGCGCAAGCACACGGGCGAGACGCCGCACCGCTGCGACATCTGCAAGAAGAGCTTCACCCGCAAGGAGCACTTCATGAACCACGTCATGTGGCACACCGGTGCGTACACCCCTAACTACTCACCCTTAACTAAACATAACCTCACTTGACACTTTAATGTGTATATGTTAACCGGCTTAGGACAAACTACATAGTTTGGCACTACTGTGTTTTAGGGTTTGGTACCTCGGTACAAAAGAGGAAAAACAAAACGGAACTCTTATAGGATCACTCTTGTGTCTGTCTGTCTGTGTCTGTCACAGCTTGTTTTCTCCGAATCTACTGCTGGGATGAAATGTTTTTAAATTTTGTACATGTGTAGAGTTGGATGACCCAACCACAGACATATAGCTTATATCAGTGGTGCCCAAACGGTCGATCGCGATCGACCGGTCGATCCCAAGAGGCTTTTAGGTCGATCACTGAAAAATGTAGAGCAAAAAGTGACTTGTAGAAACATCAAAGAATTCATAGTATTTGATGTGACAAACATTTTCCGGGTAGTGTCGTCGTCTTCCACAAGGTCCGCAATAGTAACAAATATAAAGAATGTAATGAACATAGCTTTCTATTCAGACAAAAATGACTACAAATTATCAAACAACGAAAATTTTGGTACAATTTTCGATCTCACAACCTTTAATTTTTTGTAGGTAGATCTTCATAGAAAAAAATAGGGGCACCACTGGCTTATATCAATGATGTTGATTTTGGGGCACAAATTAGAAAGTTTAAAAAAATATTTTTTTAAGTGCATCATGTGACATCTGTTAGTTTAGGTTGAATGAGCACTTTTCTTATTTATTTACATTTATATAAAACATTTTAAAAATATTAAAACATAAAAAAAAACGGTTAATTAAAGGCCACTGCATAACATAATTTTTTTACAGACTGTTTATCTTCACCGATAGCTCAGCAATTTCTTTAAAACGTTGAGCGTTTGTTTTGTTTTTGAGTGCTATTTCCGCCTTAAATGAGGTGGAAACGTGTTGTGTTAGAATCGTGTGAACAGACCTATAAATGACTACACAATTTGAAGAATGTCAATGGTATCTAGTTTTGACTGAATCCTGAGCTCCTTTAGAGTTTGAAGATCCAGACTATTGAATTTTTGTGTTTGTTCTAGGCAACAATAAAAAGATTATTAGATGTATGTTTGTGTAACATGCTTCGAATTTTCGCAGTAAATATAAGAAGGAATGCAGATACAGATATTATTTAAAAAATGAAGAAAAAGGAAATGTTAAACTTCATTTAGTCAACGATTTTGTAAACATTTTATCGTGACAAACATTTAGCGTTAGGCACAGTCACATTGTCATACAGATAATGATGATGAAGCAATAACCCCTTGTACCAATCAGTAGTTACTCTAAGCCTAGCGCCACACTCACTCTATTTTGCGCAGCGCATTTTGCAGAGTATTTCGACGTAACAACGTATTTTGTGCTCAGTGTGGTGCACAGTAGAAATTTATATGTAGAGCAATATATAATACGTACGACACAATTCACAAACGCAGTGAAAAATACCCTCAAGTGTGGCACTAGCATAAAAGAATGTAACTCATTTGTATTATCGTAATTTATATTTCCTGTCTCAGGATATTTTGTATATTAGTGATTATCGCAATTTTCACAACTCACTCATTTCTAATATCAATCAATTGCTTATATACAGTATCCTAGCATACTAATTCATCACAAAATGGCTGTACTTATGCTTTACAATTTGACTAGCTGTAACTGCAGCTTCGCTTTGCAGAAATATATCCAAAAACCATCCTAAAGGAGCGTACTCACCGGGAACTAGAAGTTCGCGTTACAAATTTTGTCTCGCCACATGATCCCCCAAATTTTACCAAAATGTATCTTCTAGTAAAATACATACGTACATACATACCACCTGCTGTGAGCCGGCAATCAGGGTAAGTTAAAAGTTTGCGCGAACTTTTGTTCACGGCGCGAATGTTTCTGATGAGTACGCTCCTTTAGATGTGCCTTAATGTGTGAGTGAACACCCCACATTCATTGATTGAGTACTTCTCGACTTATATGGGAACGCAGAATGATGCCGTATCGAATTTACTTTGTGCTCTGCTTAATGTCTGGGTTATCGCGTATTCTATTTCAACTCATAATTTTGTTTGAACCTGTCTGGATAGCTCTGATATAATTATTTTCAGTGAAACATCTGTATGGAATTATTATGTGAAAATATTATTTTGATATTGAAAATATAAACTGAATACATGACCTAGGTAACTAAATGAATTGCCAGACAGCCAATTTGTGATACACATCCTATATTGGGTTTCTACGTCGACTGTTGAAATGTTGAAGTAAATGTGAAGAATGCATGAGTTCATCAGAAGAGCAATGAGTTTCATCTGTCGCCGGAGCACGGTCACCACTGTGGTGGTCACCACTGTTATGAGGCGAAGCCATCTTATCCCAAGACGCACCAGTTTTACAGCTAACTTAGTACGTGATGTCAGGGTAGACTTCCCATTGAATGATTCAACTATGCCATACTTCATTGGTATGGATCGTAAAACTATCAAAATTTGATTCCTGAAAGAACCTACCGATCACCAATTAAGTTTGCAGAATGGTGTTGAAATATGTTTCGTATGCTCGTAATAGTTGCATCATTGAATATTAACATATTATTTTTCGCTCCCCTTCGTAGGTGAGACACCCCACCATTGTCAGATTTGCGGCAAGAAGTATACTAGGAAGGAACACTTAGCGAACCATATGCGCTCCCATACAAATGACACCCCGTTTAGATGCGAACTCTGCGGGAAATCATTTACGCGTAAGGAGCACTTCACCAACCACATTATGTGGCACACCGGTCAGTATGCTGCCTCTATTTCTTGTTTTACTCACTCTTCAATTACTCCCGGGCCCTTCCTTCATAATAATATCGTCCGCGATGGGATGACTGACGGGTGTTCACCCGAAGATTGCCTCAAGATGATGCTTAAAATGTTGAAACTGACTCCATGTGATGCAAGGGCCCGGTGGTCGTTCATTAACAATTGACTGAAAGTAGGGATCCAGAGTTATCCAGGAGAGCTTATAAATGGCATTGCACGATAGATAACATTCCATGCCAGTCGCTTACTATTTGATCGTGTAAAGTTGGTGTGATGCTTGGGATAAGCTGTGGAGCTGTACACTGGCATATTCCCGCGACACCAACCGCGCGCTCGGCTCAGAGCCACAAGCGATGACGTGAGCCAGCTCGCGCGCTGCGTGCTGTCCTTTTACTTTCTCTTTAACTTTTGTTTATTGTTTATTGAGCATTATTATGGCATTAAGACTGCACTCGAACTTGTCACTATTTTTATGTTCTATTCGTTCTTCTTTTGAACTCACTTTTTTAACCTTTTTGCTTTGTTCTTTTATAGTTAATTATTTTCGTTGTTAGTTTTATAGCCAATGTTTTTATCAATGCAAATTTCAAACTCAACTTTAAACATCTTGAGACGAGCTGCCTTTTTCAATGTTTCATATCCTCCACTGAGGCATGCTGTCTCTTGCATACTTTCAAAAAGATTCCAAGTTCATCAAACGAACGACATGGCAGACACTTCAAATATTAATTTACTAACACTAACAAACCACAATGACAATACAATAAGTCACGGGAACGATCTGACGATGTTTCCGGAGCGAGAGCTCGTGGTGGTGTGCCTGTGGTTGCGAGCGCGGCGGGCGGGTTTGGTTTGCTAGTCCCCGGCGGGCACATAACAGTGGATGTGACGTTACCATGCGGCAGGCGAGACCCCGCACCGTTGCGACTTCTGCTCTAAGACGTTCACTCGCAAGGAGCACCTACTGAACCACGTGCGCCAACACACAGGGGAGTCCCCGCACCGATGCAACTACTGCTCCAAGTCCTTCACGCGCCGCGAGCACCTCGTCAACCACGTCCGCCAGCACACCGGCGAGACGCCCTTCCAGTGCGGCTACTGCCCCAAGGCCTTCACGCGCAAGGACCACCTCGGTGAGTTCACCGCACGCTTCGGCCTTCCGCCAACTCTCACTCGACCGAAATATCAATGCATGCTTCCTGCCTTCAGAATCCCCCCAGTATTAGAGGTTCCCCTAAGTGAGCAATAGCCATATTTATGTATAGCAAGTTTATTAAAAAAAATTTGTCACAGTTTCTTAGTGAACCCCCCTACCAACCCAGATGTGTACGTGCTAAAAATTTTGATTTTATACGTTTTATGTTCTCGTTTGCAGTTTCACAATATTTGAAATAGTATTAGTGAATAATTCTAGAAGAGAAGAGTGGTTGTTAGTGTTTTCATTTTACGAAGGCCTCGTGCCTTCAGGTACGATGTAGGAAGTGGTGCGAGAGGCGACCGCGTGGAGCTCAGTAGAGAACGAACTCAGTGCCCGGTCGGTACACACGTTCTACTCGTCTCTGCATCGCTCCGTCGAACCAAGTCGTTCCCTACTGAGCTTCGCGCGGTCTCACACCACTTCCTACCTCATACCCCTCGTGCCTTCGTAAAATGAAAACACGCTATTGCTGCTGTATGTGAAGAAGAGAAGTGCGTGAATGAGTGCGTGCCCGCCCGCAGTGAACCACGTGCGGCAGCACACGGGCGAGTCGCCGCACAAGTGCTCGTACTGCACCAAGTCGTTCACGCGCAAGGAGCACCTCACCAACCACGTGCGCCAGCACACGGGCGAGTCGCCGCACCGCTGCCACTACTGCTCCAAGTCCTTCACGCGCAAGGAGCACCTCACCAATCATATACGGTGAGTGCGCGGCGCGGCGGGTGTTGCGGGCGCGGCGGGCCGACGTCGAGCGTAGTCCAGCGACAATATATTTTTTTTTGTGTAAACCAACATGGGTTGCTGTGCCGAGAGACCAATGATGCATTCGACAGAGCCAAAAACACCTCTCCTCGCGAAACCACGGCTCTCGGCTGTCTAGCCTGTTAATATGACGTTTGAAGACACACGTTATTGTGTAGCCTTGTGCAATTGTCGCTATCAATATCTGAGGCTCGGTCAATGATCTCTAGATTAATCCCTAGATTCGAGGTTAGTCTCTCGACTGGTTTTTAGACTAGACTCGGGACCGGCTCCTAAACATGTCTGGTTTCTGGTCAAATATGTAGACTAGCTTCTGGACATGTTTTTAGACTAGTCTGTATACTAGACTCTCGCCCAGTCTCTAGGCTACTGTAGACTAAACTTGTTCGAATACACAAATATTCACCTTGGTGACATAGATTGTAGCTGAACCCAAATTCAAAACAACAAATCAAAACAAATGTTATAAACTAGCCGAAGATATTGTCATCCAAGCACTTAGGGTGAGACCGAACGAGTGTAATTTTGTGAGTTCTGAGACGTATATTTTGTTTGAGTCACGTAATTTACGCTGCATGCTATCAGACAACTCATTTTGCGTCGCGGTGTGGCATAAACCGAACTTTTATATGAAGCCGAATGCAGCGTTAATTACGCGACTTGAAATACGCGACTTACAACTCACAAAATTACGCTTGTTTGGCCTCACCCTTAATGGGAACTCAGACTTAACAAATATTTAAATGCACACCCGTCAACAATTCATGATAAGTTGAAAGGGACTAATTCGCAGACTACACTCGACTACAACTGAATCCGCAATGCTCTGTTATCTATCTAGTTAGTTATTTGGAAGAACAATTTGTTTTGTCCGTTTAGAGGTGGTATTTTTTGCATGAAATTAAACTTTTAGATGTATGGCTTGGTGAATGAGGCCTCAGATCATGTCCTGTGGTGTAGGTTCAGTTGGTCGAAACGTTTTTATCAGAAAAGACCACATCTTCACTTTGCTAAAGAACAAAACAAAAAAAAAACAATAACTTGTGTAAATCCCCACGTCATACTATTATAAGTTGACTGCTTGGAATGTCTGTATAATTAAAAAAATAGCGCGGTATCTAGAGTGATTGGGAATGCTTGAGCAGAAGTGTGTGCACAGGGGGGAGGGGGGCGGGAGGTGTGGTTGTTTTCTGATAAATGCCGTTTGTTGTTGAGCAGTCAACACACAGGTGAGACACCGTTCAAGTGCTCGCTCTGCCCCAAATGGTTCAGTCGCAGAGAGCACCTGACGAACCATGTGCGACACCACACCGGCGACTTGCCACACAAATGCCAATATTGCACCAAGGCCTTCTCCCGCAAGGAACACCTCACCAACCACACGAGGTAAGTGCGGCGGCGGCCGCGGCCGGCCGGCTTGACAGTCTCGGCGCGGAGTGTGTGTCACCCGTACGTTGTGAATACGCGCGCGTGCAATCAGTTTGAACATTGGTCATTTTGATGTGACTGCATAAACGACACAGGATAGATTTTTCGTTAAGTGACACATCGATGTGAACGAGACTATCAATCTTGTTGCGTCCGGTCGGTGCATGTAGTCCCTGTTGCGAGATATAACGATTTATTTACGTTTTAAGCTGGAACACTTGTACTTTTTTTCAACTCGCTCTCTTTGCTGTAAATTTTTATTTCCTCTAATTTGTGCATATTTTTTTATTTTAATTAATAGAAATATTACATCAATTAATGTATAATGTAGATAAATTTGTTTTATATCTCGTAACATAGGCAAGCGTGCGACTCTAATATTGACCTTTATTAATTTTTCATTTTCATTTTGGTTACAAAGGTCAATGTTAGTGGTACAACGTACATTTGTGTGAGTTTCCGCCTGGGCAGTATCTCGGTAACATTTTGTAAGCACGCAGGAATGTACATTCCGATTTGAGCGTAACTTCAACTCAATCTTCACTTTTCTGGGTCTTCGCGCTCCATTCCTTACATTTCCTTCCCTACACAACCGGTGGATGGCATATAGGATCGAGAATGTAATAGTAAGTTTGAAGATGAACATTCAAAGATGTCCACTAGTAATGATTCTGTGTCGAGTATGCGGCGAAATGTTATACTCCTAAGCCGAGTTACTCGGAGAGCTAAAATCCATCTCCGCATGACGTGAGCTTGAGCGCGAGGTGCGTGGGCGGGGGCGGCGTCGCTCGAAACGTATCTCAAATCGGAACGTACGTTCTCTGTTGCGCAGGCAGCACACTGGGGAAACTCCACACAAGTGCACGTATTGCGCGAAGGCGTTCTCGCGCAAGGAGCACCTCACCATCCACATCCGGCAGCACACGGGCGAGACGCCGCACCAGTGCACCTACTGCAGCAAGGCGTTCAGCCGCAAGGAGCACCTCACCAATCACATTCGGTACGTACCGGCCGACGTTACCTCGCCCCGTCTCTCACACCCGACACACGCACACGCGACACCGCTCACACCGGCCAGTACGCAGTCTCCGTCCACAGCGACGGCTAAGTCGCGACCACGGCAGCTGGGGAGACAATAATGCTTGGAGGAAAAAAATTAGGCCTCAGCGGTCTCGCAGAATAATTCACAAAATCTGACACACCAAATTGATAATAACCACATGCAAAAATGACGTATGAAATATGACACTATAAATGTTTGCCTCTAAGCAAAAATGTATGAAAAATCTTTGAACAGTTTTCGCACTGGCCGGCGACAGTAACAACAAATGACACATTTTTATCTCCACTGAAGCTGTGCTGTGGCCGTTGTCGTCTAGTGCGCAAGCGACCAATATAGACATTGGTCGCTGATCAGCGTAGAGATGCATCGAAGAACTAAACATTAGGCATACGACTAATCGTATTTAATTGTAAAATTTGTGATAGTGAAAAATTAAAAAAAAACATCCAATATTTTCTTGTACAGTTGACTTGAATTTGTAATTAATATTGATTCAACATTATTTATAAAATGGTCTCGCTGATATCTTTTGGGTTCAAATCGGAACACATTTTTTTGATATTTTAAAATAACTTTCAAACGATTAGAATTGACTTCTCCGCCAGATGGTGCATTCCGATTGGGACTGAAAGGATTCCTTGCTCGCGAACTAAAATGAGTTGTTGCAATAGAAATTCAGTTGGATGTGTTCTAATCGGAATGTACTGCGTGCAGACAGCACACTGGTGAGACCCCATACAAGTGTACGTACTGCACCAAGGCCTTCAGTCGCAAGGAGCATCTCAACAACCACATTCGGTACGTAGCGCATACATACATACGTCGTACGTTAGATTACGTTACACGCACACACGTGTACAGCTGTTACGATCGGTAGACCTATACAATCTCACCCTTAGACTTAAGCTGCAGCGGAGATTGTGCGAGATGGTAAGAAACGGTCGCGTTCGCTGATTGGCTTCGGTCTAATCTTTGCGGTTCAAATCGGAATAGTTGGTAGTTTTTTTGCGGTTAGTTTTCTTACTTTTTAACGGACAATTCCATGAATGATAATCATGTGTTTGGCATTGCGCAGTTGCGCTGAAATTTATCTTTTTAATGCAATGCTTAGTTTTTCGGAGTTGTGTGTTGTTGAAATATTGCACTGAACCAAAAATGCATGCTGAATGATCTATGAAATCAAGTTAACTCTTTCACTGTTACGAATGAACGAATTGTCCGACAAACCGAAATGCGCTCTGAACAATTCGTTTGTGGTGGTGAATAGGTTAAGAGTTTCTTAATTTTGTTTTGATTTGACGTTTTGTATTGTTTGTTTTATATTTTTTATCGGTATCATTGTAATCAGAATTTAAAACTGAATTTCTTTTAAATAATGAATAACATAAGAAATCATAAAATAAAAGTTATTCAAATTTATCATAATCTTGACTGTGGAATCAGTGGAAAAAAATTGTAATCAGCATGCAATTCAAAAACATTTTTGGTTACAGACAAAACAGTTGTAGTATTACAATGTAGACAGAGCTCTGCTATATACATCAGTGCAGTTCTCAAGAGCGCATTATTTCTCGAACTAAACGGATCTAAGCTAATGTTTAGGATGATCTTTTTGGAATTGTCTATGAAAGTTTTATGGCGCGTGTAAAGGTTATTTTGCGAGCTAGACAGTGCATTCCGATTGGGACTGAAAGGATTTTGTCGTTAGCGAATTAAAAGAGTAAAGAAACATACGGATGAGTTAAACTGGATGTTCTAATCGGAATGTACTGCGCGCAGACAGCACACGGGCGAGACGCCGTACAAGTGCACGTACTGCACGAAGGCGTTCAGTCGCAAGGAGCACCTCACCAACCACATACACATGCATACCGGAGAAACTCCCCACAAGTGCCAGTACTGCGCCAAGACCTTCTCGCGCAAGGAGCATCTCACCAACCACGTCAGGTCAGTTGTCGCCCGCGTCGCACTCTCCACTCACTCGCCCCACTCCCGCGGCGCAGCCCAAACAGCTTGTACTAGAGTACGGATCTGGCAACGCGGATGCAGTGATGTGCGGGAAAATTTCCGTATATTGTGTGCACCGCGGCGTCCTTTTGCAAAAAAGCCGCAGTGTATGGAGATTGGTGCCTCGCACAATCGCATCGGGCATTGTCACGCTTATAACCTGAGACGCTATCGTGGGATGTTTAGGATCAAATTAATGATGAATGATTTCGTCCGTTTCGAAAATATTTGTGTGGGAAACGGTTGCACAAACTCACTTGTTAGAGGTGCGTGTGTTTTGTCCGTATATTATTTTCGAAATGGGCGAAATTTGTTTGTCGTTCATTTGATTTACTTTAACGTAAACATCCCTCTGTGCAGAGTCCACGCTGTCACTAATCCAAGCTGCCATACAGATTCTCCGAGTAAAATAATCATCTGAGTTTAAATAATTGTAAATTAGAGCTGAATTGTAAGTAGAGGAGATTAGCTTTTGCAAATGAAATGAGCTGTCGCCGGGGTGGGTGAATGGCCGCTCTAATGCGTACGTGCTGGGTGCAGACAGCACACCGGCGAGACTCCGTTCAAATGCACGTACTGCACGAAGGCGTTCAGTCGCAAGGGGCACCTCGCCAGCCACATACTCAGGCACACCGGCGCGACGCCGCACAAGTGCGCGTACTGCCCCAAGGCGTTCTTGCGCAAGGAGCATCTCACCAACCACACCAGGTCAGTGTGCGAACCCATCTCTTCTTTTAACTCTCGGATTACACTCCGGCCGATCCATCGACCACGCTCCACTATACTAACATGCTGTTTAAATCACTATTATATTGTCGCTGGAATTTGACTGACAAGAGGGGAGATTTCATCATCTTGGGCTAAAATCTAGCTGAGGGTTAACTCCTGTCAACTGTGTGAGAAATTTCACTCTAAGCGAAAGAAAGTTAGTCGAGTCTTAACCGGAGTTGGTGAAAGAAGCCAAAAGATATCAAATTTCCAGCGATGATATTAGCGACTGCAAATCGGTAAGTAGAAGTAAGCAGGGTAGCAATAAATAGACTGAAGCTTATGAACACGACACATTGTACTTAATCTAGATTAATAGTAATTTAAGATATATAACTGTGCACATACTAAAACATGTTGCAGGTTCTCTATTGTGTACTGAATGAACAATGTCCAGAGTTTTATGTGATCAGTTAGTCCAAAATAACCACTTGTGGCAATGACAATTTGGTACAGTTCCCGGCAGCAAATAATGCGTGTCGAGCTTGAGAAAGAGACGTACCGATTGTAGAGCGTCGTCCCTGTCGCGCAGAGACGTGCGAGTTCGTGCGACAGGGACGACGCTCTACAACCGGACGGTCTCTTTCTAAAGCTCGACACACTATATTTACTGCCGCGAACTGTAGCGAACAAATTCTAACAGTTTATGAATACCATACTTACCGTTTAGTTATGTAGGTAGAGAGAATAAAATTTTCCTCATTTTTACAGACAATAATTTATTTGGAACTATTTTGTGTGGACAAATGAAATTTGAGGGGCTATATACAGGGTGTCCCAAAACTCAACGTCAAGCGGGAACCAGGGAGTAGGCCAGTTTATGAGTACCCAGGGAAAAATAAGAAAAAAAATCGGAATCATTTGTTTTTTATGATATGAGCATTTTTTTGAGAAACATTTTTTTAACATTTACATTTTTCTTGTAGAAATGGAACTAGAAATCAAATGTGCACGTTTGATTTGATACTGTTTGAATGCAACTTCTTCTGTGTGCTGTTCGGCTCTTTTCCGGTGATGGTTTAAAAAATGGTATATCTTCTCTTGGGCTGTTGTGTGTTGTCAATAATGTCACTGAAATAACTGAGAACTCGGCGTATGAGAGTGCGGACGAAGGACGACGACTTATTGAGGGTGAGAGGATTGAGAATGATAGGAAGGATCGGCTTACTTATTGCAAATCAGAAGAAACGGCTATGTAAATAGTTTGTGTTTTCCGACCAGTTCAGTGTAGCCGGCACGATCAAAGGGGGAAGCACTGACATGGCACCTAGTTCACCCGGTGTTATGGGCTGACATCACGGACGTTGTAGGTGATGTAGCCAACCGTGTCAGTTTCCAGAAAAAAAAAAAAATTAGAACTTAATGTGAATAAACACATTACCCTCCTTTGCGTCGTGCAGTCGGGTAAAAAGAGGAATGATCGACTTCTTAATGCTAATGAAAGGAATAATCTACTTACTTAATGCAAATGAGAGGAGTGTACAACTTACTTAATACGAATTAGAGGAATGTACGACTTACTTAATACAAATGAAAGGAATGTACGACTTACTTAAAACGAATGAGAGGAATGTGCAACCTTACTTAATGCAAATGAGAGGAATGTACGACTTACTTAATACAAATGAGAGGAATGTACGAATTACTTAATACAAATGAGAGGAATGTACAACCTTACTTAATGCGAATGAGAGGAATGTACAACTTGATGCGAATGAGACGAATGATTCACTTACTTAATGCAAATGAGAGGAATGTACGAATTACTTAAAAGGAATGATCTGCTTACTTAATATGAGTGAGAGGAATGATTGACCTTACTTAATGCGAATGAAAGGAAAATCTACTTATTAATGTGAATGAGAGGAATGATCAACTTAACGCGAATGAGAAGAATGATCAACTTACATATTGTGTTGCACAGAATTCACACGGGCGAGTCGCCGCACCGCTGCGACTTCTGTCAAAAGACGTTCACACGCAAGGAGCATCTGACCAATCACCTGAAGCAGCACACTGGCAACACTCCGCACACTTGCAAGGTGTGCACGAAGCCGTTCACCCGCAAGGAGCACCTCGTTAATCACATGAGGTACGTACCGGCCGACCGACCTGTTCCTTTTTTTTTATGTAATCCGGTATGTGTGGCTGAGTCAGAGGGGCCAAAGCGCATGCTCCGACCAGCCAATATCACCTCTGAGAAGGTAGGTGCCATACCGGAGACTTCCCTGGATTGCTGGCTATACTGAACTAGAGGAGAACACAACCGAGGCTGCTATGCGGCCATCTTACATCCAGTACGATGGTACCAACCCATGCTACAACCTCTACTGATTCGTTTTCTAACATTGTCTGTCTCGAGCTCGCGATAATATTACTATTATCATTCTCCACAGAGCCTCACAATCATTTAGCGGTATGAACAAATGAATATAGGTATTCTTAATTGTGTTGGTATCGCTCCTGAGACGGGCTGATGGTTATATTATGTCACACTCGAGCTGTCAGTGGCACTTGATTTGCCTCCAGTTATACCTATTGTCATAGTACAGATACGTAGTTGACATTGGACGCTAAGCTCAAGTGGCAGTGTGCTGGGCACGTCAGCCGAAGAGGCGACAACCGTTGGAGTAACTGTGTCCTACACTGGCGGCCGTGGACAGGAAAACGTGAGTGTGGTAATACCCACGGGACGGCATCATGTACGTCGAAGGTTAGCAGGGGTTCCGTACCGCTGAACGCCGGGAGGATTGGAGGAAAATTGGAGAGGCGTATGTCCAGCAGTGGACGCTTACACTCTGACTGACTGACTGACATAAGAAGGAAAGTGGGGAACTAAGCTTGCGATGGCTTCACCGAACATATCTGGGCCCATGGACAGTAGAGGAGGGTGTTCATCGAGGTCGGGCGCGGGACTAACGACTGGCCACTCTAAATTTCCCGCGCATGCTTCACATTTCGGCTCGCATCAAGCCCTCGTCAGCTAGTCTGCGTTGACTAGGACGCGGGGAAACACCAGTCCCGCTCTCGACCTCCCTCTCTCTACCTATCCATATTCTGTAGGATGCTTCCAGTGATGTTTTCGAAGCTCTCTCCATGTATGAGCTTAGCGTCGATCTTGACAGCCCTAGATTCTTGAAGAGACTGTGAGCGATTTCGCTGGTAGTCCTCTTGCTCCATCGTAAAAAGAGAGGCAGATTATAACGTAAAATCGAATGATAAAATAATAAGATGGCCGTGTGGTATATGTGTCGCCGCCAGCCGGTGTCACACGGGAGAGCGTCCGTTCAGCTGCGCCGAGTGCGGCAAGTCCTTCCCGCTGAAGGGCAACCTGCTGTTCCACGAGCGCTCGCACAACAAGGGCCCGGCCGCCAGCCGGCCCTTCCGCTGCGACCTCTGCCCAAAGGACTTCATCTGTAAAGGTAAACACCACATTTTTAATGTCTTTTGAAATATTTTATTCTTTTTATAATAGTTCAAATGTTTGTGCAGTCTTTTTAATTATTTGTGTAATATTTCAAATGTTTGTGCTGTTTTTTGAAATATTTGTGTAATATTTCAAATGTTTGTGCTGTTTTTTTTAATATTTGCGTAATATTTCAAAAGTTTGTGCAGTCTTTTTAATTATTTGTGTAATATTTCAAATGTTTGTGCTGTTTTTTGAAATATTTGTGTAATATTTCAAATGTTTGTGCTGTTTTTTGAAATATTTGCGTAATATTTCAAAAATTTGTGCAGTTTTTGAGTATTATTTGTGCAATATTTCAAATGTGTGTGCTGTCTTTTGAAATGTTTGTGTAATATTTCAAATGTATCCAGTTTTTGAATATTATTTGTGCCATATTTCAAATGTTTCTGCTGTCTTTTGAAATATTTGCGTAATATTTCAAATGTTTGTGCTGTCTTTTGAAATATTTGCTTAATATTTCAAATGTTTGTGCTGTCTTTTGAAATATTTGTGTAATATTTCATAATGTTTGTGCAGTCTTTTTAAATATTTGTTCAATATTTCAAATTTTTGTACATTCTTTCAACTACTGCTTCTAGTTTTACAATGTTCATAAATTCTTTTAAGTATATTTAAATGTTAACGCACGGTGACAGGACACCTGGTGTCTCACCGCCGTGCGCACATGGACGGCGGCGAGTCTGTCGCGGAGGTGGTGGCGGCGGCGGGCGCGGGCGCCGGCGCGGTGGAGGCGCCGGGCGCGGCCGAGGCGGCGCCTCCGCCCGGCCCCGAGGGCCACGTCGTCTCCGCCATGTGCGCGCTCTGCGTCAAGAGCTTCCCCGACGAGGCGGCGCTGCAGCGTCACGTGCGGAAACACCACGACAGGTAGCTAACATTATATTGATTTACTCTTTCTTTACGCAAGACCTGTCAGCCTTGGTAGCTCAGTGGTGCGGTCGGTCGACTGTTGTTAATGCAACGCTGAGTGCGCTCGTACTTGGATGCTAGAACGATAAAAAAGGTATGGACTCCGAACCCTATCCTCGCCAGCGTAACACGATATAAGCAAAAGCATGCTTGTTTTGTATGGACGGTCGCGCGCTGGCCCGTCAGTCTGTCATCGGCCGCGTTCGCAAAAACCTGTTTAAAGTGCCCGCATGCTCTGTGTTTACGTGTAAAAACACTACAGCCAAGTTTAGTGTGCACAATAGTGGAATATCTTATCATCGGTAAGTACACTCCGCTCCCCGCAACTCGGCGACGCTAGTTCTCATACAAGCATTTTCCAGTCAGGCGTCCATACCTTTTTTATCGTTCTAGCTTGGATGAGTGACCGCTCGACCGCTGGAGGCTGACCTTGGTTCGGATTCCACGTAAAACTGTAGGTCCCTTCCCTTCTTACCTTACTAGGTGGTAGGGTTTATCCCGCCCGGATTGGTACCACCGCACTGAATGAAACGTCGGTCGAAACAGCTATGTAAATAGTTCGTGTTTTCCGTACAGTTCAGTGTAGCCGACATGAAATGAAGGGAAGTATTGACATGGCACCTAATTCACCCGGTGTTATGGACTGACATCACGGATGTTGTAGGTGATGCAGCCAACCGTGTCAGTTTCCATAAAAAAAACCTAACAAAGGCTCAAATCATAAGGAAGATCCACTTTGAAGGTGGAATTTAGACAAATAACCAACCCTAACACATCACCAAAACTATCACACTATGGAAAACAGGCACAGCCAATAACACCACTTCTGACTGATAAGTCTATATCTAAACGTTCGCTATGTCCATTTGTCACAATCACCTGCCCCAGACCTGTCACAATCTTAGTTTACTCAGTGGCAATAGTGTTTATTGCTACTACCTAACCTGCAGCTTTCTTTACCATTGGTTGGAATTTTGAATTATACATTCAATATTATTTTAAATAGTTTGTTTTCTTGCAGACCGGCGGCAGAGCGGCCGAATGAAGGAGCGCCCAACGCACAGACCAGCGCTGGCGTCATGCAGATGACCGGGCAGGTTAGTGCTCACATTCAACTCATTCATGTGCATTAATTACATCAAACTTATTTCTATGCATTAAACTCATTCTGTGTATTAGATCAAATTAATTCATGTTTATTAAACTAATAAAATTGATGTGCATTACTCCAAATTCATTCATGAACAAAATTAATTAAACAACTAAATCCGTTATTTTTATTTTGTAACCTACTTCAGGTCGATTATATTACTTGCTAGACTCGATTATATTGCTGTTCCAGAGCCAACTGTCATTGTCTCCCTCTACGGAGACAAGCCATGCTGCATCGTCATAGCCCCAGTGCGACGTTGCTATCGCTTACCGATGACAGGAGCGAGAGAGAAACATGAAATCGCTCACCCTTCATCGCGCGACCGTCGCAATCTTCGTGTTTCTCTCTCACTCCTGTCACAGGGAGGCAAGCGAGAGCGAGTAAGCGATAGCAACGTCGCACTGGGGCTATGACGATGCAGCATTGCTTGTCTCCGTAGAGGGAGACAATGACAGTTGGCTCTGGCTGTTCTCATCGGATCTTGGGATCACGCTAATGCTTTTTTTTATTTTTTCCTACACAGTATGTAAAAATTAATTTCGATGTGATTGGTAAGATGAATGTTGGTGTGCCCAGGTGCGCGGCGTGAGCGTGAGCGGTGGTGTGGTGGGGGGCGCGGGCGGCACGTTCGTGCACCCCGCCCCGCCGGCGCCGCACCCCACCCACCCGGCCTCCCTGCAGCACCACCCAGTGACCGTCAACTACTAGCCCTAGTGGCACCTGCGCCACTACCACCACCACCACCAATACCCACTCTACCCCCACCACGTCAAGTGGCCGCCCATGTGGTAGCCGCGGCCGCCGTACCTATCGTGACTCCCAACACTAACGAACAACTCTTAGAGAGTCAAAGGCTGCCCTTGCAGTTTCTTAACTGCATTGCTTGGGAATGCGTTCATATATGGACGGACGCTAAACATGAGTGCTATTGATGTAAAGCGGAACCGACATCTTTGGTCACAAGCCCGCAATGCACTTTTTTGACCCATCTTCGTGGTAACGGGCCCAGTAGAGACATATTTGGTGTGCTGAGGTGAAAACTGGGAGAACGCCACATCTTGAGGAAGTATTGAATTTTTTTACAATTTGATATTTTCTAAACTGCGAAAGAGTTCGAGTCGCCTGGAATGCGACACGAAGTAACTCATACGCCGGGGGCCCCGAGGACGGAGGCGACGAGCGGCGGGACACGGGTGGGAGTGGCTACTCGGGAGGTAAACGAATCTAAAGTGGTGTAGCATCAGAAACTATGCCCGGAGGGCGCGTGGATTCGCGAGCGGCAGTCCTATGTGAAATAATGTAAAAATTATACATTTGTGTAGTTCTTGTATTGTAGCGAAATTGAAATTGGAACCTCTTAGTCGGTTTTGATACTGCAACGGCATTTTGTACTGACTATCCAATTTCATAGAGCAGCTTTTGGCAGCGTCGAAATATAATAGATTTAAATCAGTTGTTTATTTTGTCTCAAGATTGCCGCCAAAAGTACCAATATTTATATACATACGGTAATAAATGGACCAGGAATGCAGAATTTGAAGCGAGTATGTTCAACATGCTATCTCATTCCAAGACAAGCGTGTGTTTAAATACTGCATTATTATTTTATCTAAAATTTAAGTTAATACCGCTTTCGTAAGAAACATGTACATACAACCTTATTACTGAATAATTATTTATAATTTTAAGTTTTAAATGACACTCAAATTTATGAAATCACGAAGTAAAGCAAACAATAAATGCACCAAAGTCTATGTTACGATCGGTTAGTTGCATTTTGTAGTAAATATTGCATTACTATTAAAAAATCAACATGGAATACGTATGTGTATTTCATAGAACAATTGTCTGTGGTGTGGTTTCTTCATCGTGTATTTGGTTTTTGAAAGTTAATTTTTTACAGAATAAGTATGCACTGTTTTGCGTCATTGTATTAAAGCAGGTACGGATATGTAAGTACTGGTAGGAGTTGTGGTTTGTCACCTTGTCTGTTGCCATTTCAAGTGTGATAATGTTTTATATTGAATGATGACTTGTATAGAATATGTGAGTCTTTTATCTAATAGTTCTAGCTTAGTTGTGAACCTTCCTCCACCACTGAACCGACCACTGCTCCAATGCAATCCCACGTCTAGCTCTGGCGACAATGTTGTATGAAACTGTACATAAGAATGTGTGTATCCTCTGTAGTGCTCTAGGGTAATCGGTTTCTATCCTAATGTGATCAGTTTGTTCGGTGCATTGGTTCTGTTGAATTGTTTAAGAAATTCACAATTGTAAATTGTGACGTGCGTTTAGAGAAATGGTGTTATACTCGTAAGGTGTGAGAAATAATTGAAATAAAGTATATCAAGACCGTGCATACGGAGACTTATACTTATCTATACATAATAAGATTTAGCTAAATAGGTACGTACTAAATTATGTTCGCTAATTTGATATGAATGAGATTAAAAAAATTAACAATAAAATTGTTTTTATTTATTAGCCCTACTACCCTTAGCTATTACCTATCACTGTTGTCGAGTACCTCATTTTGAGAGTCTTCATAGTGTACTCTAAAAGTCAGCAACTGGACCTTGGATTCCACAATAGGGGTCAATTCACACCGAAATGGGTGGGCCTAGCCTGGCAAGTAACGACTCCAAGCGAAGGCGAGGGGCTGTATGCGGAACCTCTAGCCTATCTGAATTGGTAAAGTTTTCAGGAACTGCGGGCGATGCTACACAGTCTGCGGAGGGAGTGCAGACGAAGCAAGGTGGCTGCCCTCGTCGCTGCGCGAGCAGTCGTGTGTAGTCGCCAGATCGCAAAATCACGCGATAGCCCCTCAAGCTATACTTTAATTTTAATAAAAGTTTTGAAACAGCTCGCCGCTTCGCTACCATCTCCGTGTGAATTGAGCTTTACGCTTACTGTCCGCGCGTACGTTCGTGGCCTCCGACAGGAATGCGAGAATGGAATGTGTATGTTGTGAATCAAATTCTGAAAGTATTGACATTTACGGAACCTCCTTTTTATTTATGACATTAAATTATATATCTATTAAGGTTTTATTCCGTGGAGTGGTTATATATATGATAATGAATATTATCATTATTACTTAAGAGCGTTCCGTGCAAAATGACAGGCGACGGTGCTGCCACTCAAGTAAATAATATATATGTCTTAAACAAAGCCATAACTGGAAAAAACAACACATGAAACTGTAGTTGATTTTGATTATGATATTGTAAGATACTGGAAACAGTTTTGTATTGCTCAGTTTATGCACAATCATAACGGATTACGGTGGCCACCGTAATCCGTTCGGACAAGATAACTATCAAGCAGCAAGTAAGGGCACAAAGACCCACCTGCTGCACGGCTCGGTGGAAGGACCGCTCCAAGGTGAGAGGTGGCAAGCCTGTCGCCCTTTTACACGGCATCTCGTCCTTATCCCTTAGTCGCCTTTTACGACATGCACAGGGAGAGACGCAGTGGGGCTATTCTTTTTAAATACCGGCCTCACACAGTACTTATAGTACAGTACCTTTAGGCTCAATCCACACTTGGACGGCAGCGGCCGGCGCGGCAGGCTCGCGTCGCCGCGCGTGGCCGCCCGCGTGCCTATGCTAGAGTCGAGTAGGTGAGTAGAGCGGGGAGCGCGCGGCCGCCCGGCGCCACGGGCGAGGCCGCTGGCGGCTGCGCGAGGACGCGCGGCCACTCGATCTTTTCGAACTTTTCAAGCGATATTGGTCTTTTTAAGTATGTAGATAAAGTTTAATATTATTTCACACCGAAAGTACGCGCCGCGCCGCTGCCGTCCCAGTGTGGATTGAGCCTTAGAATATACATACTAATAGCTCTGAGATGGCTAAATTAACATATTGTACTTGAACCTTTCATATCTTGGCATAGCAAAAACCATGTTGGTAGGTTATAGGTAATGGTTTGCAATGTGCATTATTTTGTAAGGTGGATGTCACTCCAGACTATCGCTACATTCATCAAGTTTCTGAAAATTCTTCCGCACCCATAAACGTGAGACCACACTGCGCGGCACAAAATTGTCCATACGAATTGCTTGCTGCGCCGTGCATTACTGCTGCCACATAGTGCGGTTTACTTCATACAAATATTTGATGCGCCGTGATGCTCCACTCTGCAAGGCCCGCTCCGCTGCAAGGTGCGGTCTCGCCTTTGTTGCTGAACAATGTTTACGAGCTTGTCCACATTGTTTCCATCAATTCTGCACGCGGCGGCTAGCTGAGTGTTCTGGGTGTCGGCTTCTCTAGCAAGAGGTCCGAGGTTCGAATCCTGCCGGCGTGTACCAATGAGTTTTTTTTTACGGAAAAATTTACGTGCATACCTACACCTGCTGTTTCACCATTCGGAACCAGTGTAAAACTGTAGTCCTTTCCCTTCCTTGCCCGTTACTAAGTGGTAGGCTCAAATTGTAGCCAACTGGGTTGGTAGCACCGTCCTGCCTGTAAGGTGGTCGCATAGCAGCCTCGGCCGTGTTCTCCAGCATAGCCAGCAATACAAAGGGAAGTCTCCGGTATGGCACCCACCTTCTCGGAGGTGATATTGGTTGGTCGGAACACTATGCTCAACTGGTTTCTTGCAACTTTGATGCTCTATTAGTTGAAACTTCAATAACCAATGCTGGACAATGAAATACACAATTATTACAACTATTAAAATATGAAAATATATTCTTAATATTAGTTTTAACAAAATAAATAATTTATTGACTAGGCTTCAAGTGCAATTTTCTTGGTTTTTTCTTTCTGTCTCCTGGGCTTCTTCTTCTCCGCGCTGACTTCTTCATCGGAGATCTCCTCGGGCAAGTCCGGCAGCGCTGTCGGCACGTCGGGAAGGGCCTTCCCGACGTTGATGATCTCCTCGAGTTCCGCTTCCACGGCCTCCTCGTCCTCTTGCGTGAGTGCTCCCGAGAGCAGCTCGTCGATCTCTCTCTGCTTGTCGACGCCTTCCTTGGTCTCGTCCATTATTCGTTCGATCTCGTCTATGTTCAGCACTTCGTGGACCTTCTTCAATGCTGCGTTACCCGTTTTCAGGCCGTTCAGTACCTGGAAAATATGAGTTTTGACAATACTGACATGTAGTTTTTCAAGCTCGACTGACTAACTTCAACGAGCACAACAGGGCTATCCTTCTGGAAAAAAAAAAATTATAGAGGCAGAATCAGGCTATAAAATGTACTGCACGAAAGTGTTTGCTACCAATGTGGCCCTGTTACAAGTGTTAAGCTCTCGCGTGAGTACTTGTATTTAGTACTAAACAACTAAATTACTAAACGCATAGTGCTGTTTACATGTATAAATGCATGTAAACGAAAGAGTTTAGTAAATACTCGCCGCTCCACTGCTACTAAACACTAAGCAGGTCCACGGGCCGAGTGAGTAGTATGAGTGGTGGTGGAACCCACTCGCGTTTAGTAAATAGAACGGCTTCCTATTCACTCTACTCGCAAATTTACTTGCTTTAGTACTAAATCGACTGTTTACACACGCGAGTGCTAAACACGTGTAAATGGGCCATTATTCCGTGCGTCGTCATATAGCTGGTATGTATTTGATGTGTTTGTGATTTGTGAATTATTTTGTACTAGCTGACTGAGCCTGAGACTCTCAAGGTCGACTAACTTCAATTAGCAAAACAGGGTTATCTTTCTGGAAAAAAAATTATAGAGGCAGGGTCAGGGTACTTTTAAAATTTATCACACGAAAGTGTTTGTTATCAATGTTTTTCCATGCGTCGTCATATAGCTGGAATGTATTTTTTTTTGTTTTTTTTTTTATTGAAACTGACACGGTTGGCTACATCACCTACAACGTCCGTGATGTCAGCCCATAACACCGGGTGAACTAGGTGCCATGTCAGTGCTTCCACCTTTGATCGTGCCGGCCACACTGAACTGGTCGGAAAACACAACGCCGTTTCGACCGACGTTTCATTCAGTGCGGTGGTACCAACCCGGGCGGGTTAAACCCTACCACCAAGTAAGATTATTTGATGTGTTTGTGAATTATTTTGTACTAGCTGACTGAGCCCGAGGCTCCGCTCGCCTGGTTTTCTTGTTTGACAATGCCAGTTTGGTCTGAGACTGGGAGACTGCGTTCACTTCCGTCCTACTGCTCGGCTCATATGAATAATGGCGTAAGCCCTATACTTTTGTGAAAGCTCTGTTTGAAACGGTCCAGCAGCTTTTACGTGATACGTGCACAAACAATAATTTGATTATGCCTGTCGTGTAAGGAGTTCATAGGCACTGCCAAACATGTGCTATGTGGATGCCAAATACTACTTGAGAGAGGCCAATATTCCTACCGTCGTGATAAAGTCCTCCAAATCATCAGAGAGGCCATCAGCCTCTCCATCGCATGGACAGACAAACCGGACAAAAAAACGGGACATAGAAAAAAGTACTCAAAAAGATTGCAGAATAAAGTTATCAGGTGTACACAAAGATTTAAATCGATAGATAGTGCAAAGCGCACAAGAGTGCGTCACCGATTAGACATAACGGTGTGTGACTTTATGTACAGTAGTCATCAAGAATCGCATCAAAAGCTGCCTCATGTTAACAAAACGCTAACGCTCTGCATTCGCGCATCAGCGCGTTCCGTTCCGTGGAACAAACTCTCAACACGCGTGTGACGCTTCGACCGATGCGAAGTAGTCGCATACGACCCTTTCATTGGTGACACTGTCTGTAGTGCGCCATGTTAGACTATGCCTATCTATTGATTTAAACCTTTGGGTGTAACCCATTTTCAGATCTACCACCTATTAACACTTTGCATTTTCACACTTTAAATATGCTTACCATGTAAAAAATATAACATGCAGAAAATATAATTTTTACCTCAATCTCTATTTGCGCAAACTCTATATCGTGCACAAGCTTTTCCAAATTTTCCAGTTGTGCGTCGGTATTCTCCAAAAGCTGCTCCTGATACCGTTTCTTCCTCAAAAGCAACTTCGCACGGTCCCTCTTGTTATCCGCTAGCAGCCTCTTCGCCATCTGTCTGTCCTTTTCTAAGTTTATTTCTATTTTCTTCTGGTACTGCTTTAGCTTATCACGTTGCTGCTTTAGCTGCAGCACGGCTTTATCCTGCTCTGTCACCCGACTTTGCTTTTTTTGTTTGCCGAATAGTGCTCCCATTTTACTATGTTTTTATATTATATTCGTCTCATAAACCTGAAATGACAACGAAAAATTGAATTATAGATTACCTACCAGCGATATGTTACCTACTGATAAATTGCATTACGATTTATAGTCACTCCCCAGTATATTTAATGTGCCCCGGTGCACTATTCGGACGATATAAAGAATATACCTAATACTACGTAGAAGACCGATATGCAGAAAGGCAATGCGCAATAAAATAGAACTACAAAAAAGGTACGACCTACCAATTCTTGAAGTCGAATAAAATTATAGAATTTCGTCAATATATATATAGCATGTACAACTGATTCAATGTATCCCCAAAATATAAAATTGGGAGCAAAGACGATAAAGGCGAAACAATTCCTTGGGCGCACAAAATTCAAAATTTGGCTGTGATTCGACAATGTACAATAAATACCTTGGTGCAAGGGGCAGTGGCTAACTAAACGCCAACAGGCCTATAGACACTACGAAGAACATTGAATGGACGTTAGAACCAAGTTAGAACGTAGCGTAGCGTAATGATACTAATGTTTAACCCTTTGTTTACTTCTAAATAACTTCTAAATAAATTTACCCTTGTGAACAAACAATTATTTTACAAATTACTTATGAAAGATAATCTATAATCTATGCACATGACCATTGACCAAAGCAGTAGCACATGACATGACATGACATCATTTTTTTTATTTAATTCGTCTCCTCCCGAAACAGGCAAAACTCATTAGAGTATACAGCCATTTCTTTTGTAGCTTTAACGTCTGTTGTATAAATTCTCGACCCGCGAGAACCACAAAAACATATTTTTTTAATTACAACGACGACGCGACAAACTTCCGCCGTCCGCCATCTTTTTTTTTCTTTTTGACATGACATCAATCAAAGAGCAAATGACTGACCAGTGTTGCCAACCTTTGAGGAGACGAATTCTGTATTCTACTATCGACATCCGTATAAAATCCGTATGTTGTTATGTTTTATAGGCAGAGGATGTTGGCACGGCGATTAGGGTTAGTTTTTTTTTATTGAATAGGGTTAGTATATGTAATGAAATAAACTCGCCCGTGATAATATTTTTATTTATCAGTAAAATAACACGGCAGTGTGCGGTAGATCGGCAGATAGGGATAAAAAGAGAAAGTCCTCCATCCGGCGTAGGTTCTTATAGCCTCTCGTGGTGGAGGGGTGTTCCCTCCCTCCATTTGCCCGCCAGCCAATCGACGCGTACCAGCAACAACACATTTCAGCACAGCTCGGCGCATACGCCCTCGTTCAGCACGGCTCAGCTAGCCGTTACATATAGGTGCTACGTAAAAAAAAATGGTTGTCTGTAAAGTCGGTTTACGAACGATAGTTTTACGTGATGACGTCATAAAGTGTATAAAGTGCGAAGTCAGATACAAAATCAGTTTATAATACTTCATCGTGCTTAGAAGTTTAATTCTTAAATCGCAAATGTGAGTACTTTAAAAACTATTATTATTCATTTTATCAATATAAACTTTTAAATTACGCCATCTACATATCAAAGCGCAACTACAACGTTGCAATGCAACCTACCTAAATGCGAATCAAGTAAACTACCGCTGAAGTATTTCATTTAGTATATTCGCTAGATGTCCAACGTTGCAACACCTACCTAACTGCGAATCAAGTAAACTACCGCTGAAGTATTTCATTTACTATATTGACGCTAGATGTCGCTCCAAAAGACTCAACGCCATGAAATCTTCACCTACTGGTGACCGCATTCGCTTCGCTAGTACATGATCGATTTAGCCGGGTGGTTAAGACGTCTGGTCGGTCACACAATATTGGTGGCAGGGACCGCGGGTTCGAGGCTCGCAAAAGACGGACAAATATATTTTGTATTTCCTACTCTCCTTATATGCCTCTCTATCGCTTGTTACGCGCTCTCGCTTGCACACACAGGTTCTGATGGAACGTGACACTTTTTCGTGTGTGCAGCCGGTGTTCATCAATTTATAAGACGTGACGTCATCACATAAAAAATAAAACAGTTTTTATTTCATTCTTTAGTAATAAATAAAAAATAATTAATAATTAATAATAAATAAAACTACCTGTTCCACGAGCACAATTCAGGTGTATAATAATTATTAATCTGTCGTATAATCGATCGTCTGTACTTTAGACACTTATAAAATAAATGTTCATAATATAAAAGCTAATGAAACCAACATGTTAAACAATTTGAATGAATTAAAATTAATTATACCTAAGTGTAACAACACTATACCATATGTTATTATTATGTAAGTCCGAATTTTTCCTATACTATGACTAGGTATGTTTTATTTTTACATATTTTTGACGTGTCGTCCACTTCAAGGTTGTTTATTTCCTTCTCAACAGTTCTTTCATGTAGAGCAGGGCAGGGCTATTCGCAGGTACGCCAAACATAGATTATTAACTAAGAACTCGTAGGTTTGCCAAACAGAGATTATTAAATAAGAACTGGGAGTGTCTTATTTGATTTCCTGCGAATAGATCTACCAGGCGGGGCGGGACAGTGCTATTCGCAGGTATGAGGTATTCGTAGGTACGAACTGCACTATGCGAGTTGGTTAAAAAAAAAAATAACCAGGGTTAAATTACAGAAGATGCGTCGCTGCTACGCATCTTCTATAATTTAACCCTAACCTAATGTTGAGGCGGCGCATGTCGTTTTTCCGCATTACTAATATTGTACGCAGACGATGCCAATGCAATTGTTATAGCAAAAGATCAAACTGAATTGCTAAACAAGTTAGAATACTGCTTTTAAAGCTTTATTCGACTGGTTCACAGCAAACAAGCTACTGATGAATAAATAAAAAACAGGATGTGTGCATTTCACGATAATCATTATAGGGGATTTAGGAAATAATAAGTGTGTTCGACATTTCGGCGATGTCATCAAGTTCCAAAACTCCCATAAATTCCTAGGACTTACGCTCGACAATAACCTTAGGTACTCGGACCACATCGACAGTGTTTGTGCCAAATTGAGCAAAGCATGCCACTGTCTCAGAATTCTGGCCCAATCATGTGACATAAAAACAATGATACGGCTATTTCTACTCCACAATGATATTCGGGTTGGAATTCTGGGGAGTAGCAGGCGACGCCCACACCATATTCATACTGCAAAAACGTGCAGTACGAATAATAAGCAAATCAGCGTGGGACGACCACTGCACACCAATATTTAAAAAGCTAAAGATGCTAACGATGTACGATGCTTACGTGAAGAAAGTCGCGCTGTTTGCGAGGTGTAACGGCTCAGAATATAACGCACGCACACACACCTACACCACCAGGCACAAGCAACTACTTCAAATGCCAAGCCACAGCACCACGAAATTCCAAAAAAGCTTAAAATTCAAGGCGGCTAGCATTTAAAACAAACTGCCATTGAACTGCAAAGAGAGGAGAGCGAAGTCACTTTTAAAAAGAAACTCCATAAATGGCTCGTTTATAACGTTTAAAACGTTTTATGTCATGACATATTTTAAGTTAGATATATAAGACAAAATTGCAGAAATGATAATAATAATGTTTAATACCTAATTTATTTAATTTTTATATTGTTTTTAATATTGTTTAATATCGTTTAATTTTATTGAATTATCAATTCTAAATTTTAATGGAAGTATTAATATGATATGAAAAATTATATACTTACACTATCTTAATTTTTATGATATCACTGAATAAATTATTTTGATTTTGATTTTGACACGTCTTCCTGGTAGAGCAGGCCACTTAGGATGTAGGTAGGAGGCGCAGGAGCCACTAGAGCTACCAGGTATCAAACCCACAAAGCTGTGGTTTATATTCTCTTTGCCAAAGACAAGACGAGTGGATCGGGATTCGGGATCACTATCTGATTACTCTCACTTTTTTTTTCTTATTTTTTTTTTATTTTCGGAAATATTCGGAACTAAACCAACTGTTTTGGTGGAAAAAATAACCAGGGTTAATATAAAAAAGATGCGTCGCTACGCCACGCATATCTTCTTTATATTAATATTATCTTCTATATATTATATCAACCCTAACCTAATGTTGAGGCGGTGCATGTCGTTTTTGTTACAAGTTTGTGTTTCCGAAAATAATTCTTAGGTGGTTATAAAAAAAACTAAACACCCTAAAACAATTTAAACACCGTAACATTGCTTAAAAAAGAAAAAAAAGGAAAAAAAAAAACCAAAAGGACTTGGTGGGATTCGAACCCATGGTCATAAAACTACTTTTTTTTTTTATTTTTTTTTTATCCGTTATGGGTGGCTGAGTCGGAGGGGCCAAAGCACATGCTCTAACCAGCCAATATCACCTCCGAGAAGGTAGGTGCCATACCGGAGACTTCCCTGGATTGCTGGCTATACTGGACTAGAGGAGAACACAACCGAGGTTGCTTGCGGCCATCTTACATCCAGTACGGTGGTACCAACCCAGTCGGCTACAATTTGAGCCTACCACCTAGTAAGGGGCAAGGGAAGGGACCTACAGTTTTACACCGGTTCCGAACGGTGAAGCAGCGGGTGTAGGTATGCACGTAATTTTTTTCGTCAGAAAAAACTCATTTGTACACGCCGACCGGATTCGAACCTCGGACCTCCCGCATGAGAAGCCGATGCCCAAACCACTCGGCCACCCGCCGCCGCTTTATTTATCTACCCGCCGCTTTAGCTACTAGTCCTAGACCCTCACCCCTGAGCCACGAACTCAATAAACGAACAAACGAATATCGAATTCCCTTGATCCGGTTTCGGCTCTATGGCGTCACAACTGTCATGAGAGTAATCAGATAGTGATCCCGAGCCACTCGTAAGCCAAGCGTGAAGCGCCAACAATCCAACCAATCATTCGTTTTTATTTCTGCTTTTTCCATCGCGTTGTTTTCGGAATTATCGCGAATGAACGCTTGAATTTAGAAATAATATGTTGAAATGTGTTAATTAATAGTTTCTTTAGTTATTATTGACCGGACCGATTGCCGAGTGCGCGCACTATAGAATCGATTCGAAGGTGTGCGTTCAGCACGCTAGAAATTGTTTTTGCCTTCTAAGCGTTCAGCGGTTTGATTGAAGACACAGAACAGGAGTAGGAAATGGCGGTGCTAGCGGCAGCTCAGTTACTGGACGAGTTGATGGGCCGGCATCGCAATGTGAACCCCAATGAGAAATTGAAAAAGCCGAACTGGGCGGATCCTGAGGTAAGAACTTCTTACTTACCTATACATACATGCCAAGTTCCTCATACATCATCCGGCGAGCCGGTCACGGCTACTACGCACTTGACCCTTTTTGAGCACATGCTCGATCGTCATTGCGAAGTAAACTTTGTTCGTTTTCAGTATTGCAAATACTACATGGTGAAGTTCTGCCCCCACGACTTGTTCGTGAACACGCGGGCGGACCTGGGCGTGTGCCCCAAGGTACACGACGATGAAGTGAAGGATCTGTTCGACAAGGCCGAGTCTGACTACAAGAAGACTCAGTACATTGAGGAGTTTCTCCGCTTCTGCAGAAGTATGATCAACGATGTAGAACGTGAGTTATATATGTAATTTTTTCTTCATGTAATCCGGTATGGGTGGCTGATAAACCAGGGGCCAAAGCACACGCTCCGACCAGCCAGAATCACCTCCGAGAAGGTACGCGCCATACTGGAGACTTTTCTTTGGGTTGCTGGCTATACGGGACTAGAGGAGAACACAGCCGAGATTAAAATGAAACAAATAACAACCCAGTCGGCTACAATTTGAGCCTACCAGTAGTAAGGGGCAAGGGAAGAGACCTACAGTTTTACGCCGGTTCCGAACAGTAGCAGGTGTAGGTATGCAAGTAAGTTTTTCCATCTGAAAACTTCATTCGTACACGTCAACCGGTTTTGAACCTCGCAACTCTCTCAAGTGAAGCCGGCGTTATGATAATGCTTACCCCCCCTGAGTCCCAGGCGTTTTCGCCGTGCCGCGGCCTCGAGCGTCAACCTTGACCTAAACTCAAATATTTCATAAAATAAAGAGGCTAGAGCAATAAACTCTTTTGCATCTTATTTATTTTATTTTTATTTAATATGCTTTATTGTTTAATATAAATTATATATAACAAATGGCGGACTTATTGCCTAAGGCAATCTCTGCCGGTCAACCACACTATTACAAAATATTTTATTGTAGGTATTTAAAGAAACAACACTTAACATATTAATAAATTAATGAAAAAAAAAACAACAAAGATAACTTGAACGCCTAAAATAACACTATAATATTATATACATACATGAACATAGATAAAAAAAAAATACATATTAATACATACAGACATACTTATATAAGTATATTAAATAATATGAATACTCCATATGTAAAATACTTAAACTACATAAACATACTCATATAAAAAAAAAATGTAATACACCAATTATTCCTTTGAGAGGTATAGTACCTTTAAATGTTTTTTGAAAACGGTTAGTGAAGGGGACGCTCTAATTCCGAGTGGGAGCTGATTCCACAGGCGCGCTGACATGACGGTAAAAGATTCTGAATAGCTGGAAGAGCTGTGGGGAGGAATAAGAAGCAAAAGATTATCAGCTGACCTTAGTGGTAAGCCGTGGGACGAGAGATAGACGAATCTCTCCCTGAGATAGGAGGGAGCATTGGGGTCGTTCAGAATTGAGAAGAGAAGAGATAGGACATGCATGTTCCGACGCTGACGAATAGGGAGCCACTCAAGTTGGTCACGATAGGCAGAGATATGGTCATATTTACGCAATCCGAAAATAAATCGGATGCCAAAGTTGAGTAGACGATCCAACTTATTGAGCAGCTCTTCGTTTAAATCAAGATTACATATATCACCGTAATCTAGAATGGGGTGAACGAGGGATTGTACCAGCGTAATTTTGGTTTTCACCGGTATGAATCTATTGAGTCGCTTCAGGGAATGCATAGCACCGTAGACCTTCTTGCACACCCCACTGACATGCTGGACCCAAGAAAGAGTGTCGTCCATGACAACTCCGAGGTTCTTGACTGCTGTATTGTAAGAAATTATGGCACCGTCATAAAGCACAGCCGGCAGATTGCCTCTGCTTATTTTAGACAGAAGTTTGCTGCTGCCCACTATCATAACCTGTGATTTGGAGGGATTTACTTGGAGACCAAAGTGTTCCGTCCATGAATGCACTCCAGATAAATCAGTGTTAATCAGGTTGATAGTGACCAAGAGATCAGGTAGGGAGAATGTGCGATACAGTTGTAGATCGTCAGCATAGAAGTGATATTTACATGTAAGAATGGGGGCTAATGTATTGATAAATACAGAGAAAAGGAGTGGGGAAAGCACACCTCCCTGAGGGACACCGGCTATAAGTTCACACCAATCTGAGAAGTTATTCTCCAGGCGAACTTTTTGACGGCGACCTCTAAGGTAGGAATCGAACCAATCTAGAACCGGCTGTGAAATATCAAGAGAACTCAGTACCGCAAGCAAGATGTCAAAGTCAACTGTATTGAAAGCATTACTGAAATCAAGTAATGTAATAATTGTGAGTTGCCGGTTGTCAATTCCATGGCGAATATCATCAGTGACTTTGACTAAGGCAGTGGTTGTACTGTGAGAGGGGCGAAAACCCGATTGAAAAGGGTTAAGAAGAGAGTGATGATGTAGGAAGCGGTTTAATTGAAAATGCACTACTCGTTCGAGTACTTTAGATAGGAAAGGAAGGATGGAAATAGGACGGAAGTTGTTGGGAGAAACAGGGTTGGGAATTTTTGGTAAGGGTAAGACGAATGCATATTTCCAGGAGTCCGGAAAGCAACCCGACATTAGAGAGTAGTTCAGTATGTGGGAAATGGTAGGTAAAAGCTCGTCTAATATCGGGGTGAGCAGAGCTCTGCTCAGTTCGTCGCATCCTACCGCCTTGCTTTTAATGGATAGAATTATCTTTTTTATTTCACAGCCGGATACATGGGAGAAAGAAAAAGGTTGGGTAGATGAGGCCATATTGCTTCTTAGCTGGCGAATGGTTTCCGTCTTAAGGGAAGGGTCCACAGTTATGGGGGGACAAGAAAAGTGTTTATTTAAGGCATTGAGGTCGGCAGTGGGAGTAGTTGTGGACTTCGACTTACCCAACCCAAGTGAGTTTAAAAATTTCCACATGTCAGCGGGGGAGCAGTCTTCAACAGACTCCTGGATGTAACGGCGCTTAGCGTCCCTGCACATCCTGGTGCACCTGTTTCTGGCCGCCTTGAAACGATTGCAGTTCTCTTCGGTTGGAGATCGCTTGCATTTGCGCTTAAGCGAATCCCTGATAGCCATGTGATGGCGGATTTTATCGGACAGCCAAGGAGCAGGAGCGTGTCTCATTCGGACTGAGCGTACAGGCGCATGCTTGTCATACAGATCAATAACGGTTGATGTAAAAGCAGCGACCTTCTCGTTCACATCAGTCAAAACATGCACATGCTCCCAGTCCACGGCAACTGCATCCGCCCGCAGAGACTCAAGATCCATGGCCCGAAAGTTACGTTGGAGGAGAGTTTTAGGTCTCTGCTTGGGAGGTTTCAGTCTATAGGAGAGGTAAATAAGATCATGGTTAACGAAACCCCCAGCAGTGAATTGGCCAAATTTGTCAACTCTGCCCGGGGACGAAACTAGAATTAAGTCAAGGAATGAATGACAGGTGTTAACGTGGTAGGTGGGGCCGAGGGGTAAACAGGTAAGATTGTGTGACTCCAAGATAGTCTGAAAATTAGAAAAACGCTTATCAAGTTTAGTGTGACACGTATTAAAGTCACCCAAGATGACAGCGTGGGAATAGTCATGAAGATGGTCTGACAGTAAAACATCAAAGTTATTGAAATAATTAATGGAGGGAGGACAATAGAACACGCCGAGGAGAAATTTAACATGGTTTATAATTAATTCTAACAGGATATATTCCGCAGAGGCAGTGTAAGTGGAGGACGATTGAGATACCACCTTGTATGCGATATTACTACGTAGATAAATAGCAACTCCACCACCTCCCTTGCCAACCCTGTCATTCCTAATGAGCACGTATCCTGGAAGAGCGTAAGAAGAAGACGGGAGAGAAGGCTTCAGGAACGTCTCTGTAAAAAGGCAAGCATGTAAGTGCTTGCTAGTGAAGGATGAAAGTATATCTGGGAAATGCCCAGGTATGCTCTGGCAATTGATGTGACAAATATTAAAATTCCTGGGAAACCCGGAAAAAGTGTTGTCAAGTAAATCTGACAAATGAAGAGGTGAAACCTCAGAAATAGATGAAGAGGTAGAGGTGTTGATATCACTAGTGATGGAAGCATCTATGAAAATATCCTCAATTGAGGGGGAAGGCGATAAGGAATAATAGGTGTCAGTGCCCGAAAGATCGGACATAAAGTTACATATACATAAATTAAATTAATATAGATAAAAAAGGCGCTAGAACAAAGAGATTATCCTTCTGACAAAGGAATTACTTAACTACTAGATTAATTTACAAAACCGCGGCCCGACCCGCCGGCAAATGACAAATATTCAATAACAATTAGGTAACACACGCATAATTCACAAGGCAAATTTATAAAAAGTAAGAAAACGACTAACTAGATAGCCATAGAAAATTAATACAAAGTTATCATACTACTGAGACTGCACAATACTATTTTCCTTACAACGATAGCTATAAACTTTAAAATAATATATTATACTCAACACAACACACAAAGATAGAAAATGAATACAAAGTATTCATACTACTGAATCTGCACAATATTATTTTCTTTACAACGATCGCTATAAACTTCAAAATAATATATTATACTCAACACAACACACAAAGTACACGCGCCGGCATAATTTGCTGCTAGTGAACACTACCAAACAATTATAATAATAAAAACACCTGCATTTTGTTAAATAAGGTAGTAATAATGCTAATTACTTACTATATTATATTACAGTAATATAATTTGATCATACCTAGCATACTCTGAATAAAAAGTAAGCTGCGTGCATAGTAATATGACATAATATTACCATGCAGGCGACCTGATGCGCGCGCGCGCGCCTCAATTAACGTACGCTGTTTTATCAGTACACATAATATATAACGAACGCATCCATCCACTTCTATACATACACCTGCTGTTGGTGTTGCGTTACAAGTTCCAACCAACACGAATGTTGGTTGTTACGTCAGTAGTACTATCCCTATCGCGCAGTAAGATGAAAGACAGAGATAAACCTGACATAAACGGTTTGGCGCGATGGAATCAAACATTATGGAAGAAAACTGTCACAAGTAAAATAAAAAAAAAAAAAGAAAGAAAACAACACAACAAACAAACCATAGATAGACTAAAGTGTTGAAGTAAGTGAAATACATTCTGAGAACATTTATTTATAAGTGAGGGTATGAAGAGAATACCTATGCACAATGTAAACAATAACAATGAAATGTGACGAAATCTGTAACAAGTAGGCAGTGCACTATGAAGGGATTTTGACGACTATTTGGATTTCGCTGGCTTAGCTTGCAAGCGTGTGCTCGGGGGCCGTTGCCTCGCTTCTCCACGGCCGCCAACTGCACCCTGTACGCCAGATGATTCGCTCGCTGCGTCCTTGGTCTCCACCAGCTGACGGAGTTGATACGCCGTCGACACCCGAACAGCAGAGCCAGTCGACGCCAAGACGAACACGCTACCGTCGCGGGTCCACGACTTCGACACGCCGAACGCTTTCTGTGCCTCGCCAAACAGCGAACGCCGCCTGGGTGTTAGGAACTCTGACAGTGAGACCCCAGACCCCTTCAGCTTTGTTTTGGCGCTCCAGACGATGGCTCTTGTCTGCATCCGCCGGAACTTAATAATGAGGGGCCGCTTCCGGATACCATCACCGCCAGTGCGCCCCAGTCGATAGCAGGCAGCAAAGTCGGCCGTTGTGACAGCACCGAGACCCAGCTTCTCGGCGCACAGTCGGATGACCAGCGTCGTTGGGTCCTCTCCCTCGCTCTCCGCCACGCCGTGCAGCAGCAGCACCTTCCTCCGTGCATGCGCCTCCAGCTCGTCGACGCGCAGGTCGAGCTGCTCGTACTGCTGACGGAGCAACTCGAGCGCCTGCTGCATCATCAGCTCAAAGGCGCGGAAGTCGGCGCGGAGGGCGCTCAGGTCCACTGGTGCCGCGGTGGATTCATTAAGGCGGGCGTTGAATGCCGCCATTTGTGTTGTGAATTTAGAGTCTAGAATTTGGAATGGGTTGTTACCACTTGCCATTGTTATAGAGTGAGAATATTATACCGGTAGGTCAGGCCACAGCACAGCACTTAAATAGACATGTATTTATATAACGTAAGTTGATAATTTAATTATAATTATTAAAAATTATAAGGAGGTGATTTTCTTGATGTTGATTCTTAGACTACCCACATAAAAAACTCTTATAGCTAGGTAATCAAAATACCTACAAAAAAATGAAGGAAAAAAAGTGAGGGCTTCCTTGTTTAGAAGTGCCAGATATTTTAGTTAGATATAATGTGTGACCATGTTTCGAATAAAATTTTGGGCCCCGATCGGGGCCTCAGGGAGCCAAAGTGTGAAAACGAATTCGGGGCCCTAAGGAGTAAACAGGTTAATGTAAGTAAAGATTCCTCACAGCGATTTCCCTTCACCGCTTTCATGGTTGAGATTATGAGAATACATTCGTTGGAAATTTTAAGAATTTGTATCATACAAGGCTTTCGAACCTCCGAACTCTTGGATGAGAGCCGCTGCATTCACCAATGTACTACGATGCATCACTTGTTTTATGATATATCAATCGTGTCATTTATCTAGGTCGTAGTCTAGGAGATGGAAAGTCCAGCCATGCAGGAACAAAATCTTGTTTCAACGTTCAGTCATGAAGTACGTGCTAATGTTGTGTTGTTATTCACTAGCATGTACTGCATGTCTGTCCGTCGTTGCAAAAACTTACAACATAACGGATCTGCATCAAGAAGTTATAGTGGTTTCAATGGCATTGTTGGTACTTTCGACTTTATAACTTTCGAATTGTTGTCATTGTGTATCTTCAAACTACAAAGGTCGACTGATATAGGTAACATTGAATAATTTATTGTTACAGGAAAAATTACTAAAGGCAAGCAGCGCTTGGAGCTAATGAATACTAAACCCGAAGCTCCACCTATGACACAAGCTCAAACAGAAAAAAATCAAGAGCAGGTATGCAATTTTCATAAGTTTGAACATAAATGACTATTTCAACAAAACAAGTAAAGTAAAAAGTTTTTTATTATTGATTTCTAAAACATTACATTACAATAAATTTTCACAGTTGTAACTTCTTTTAGATAGACATTTAATAATCACTTCCAGTTAAACTGACCATTGATGGCTGTACCATAGGCGGTTGATATAATGTGTACTTGCACCTATTGCACGAAGGTCCCCAACCAAGCGGGATTCGTTTGCAGGCCTAGAGCCAACCCTAAACCAAAACAACAACAACAACTTGCACCTATTAACAAGTACAAGGTTATAAAAGCAGAAACCAATGGAATGGCGAATGCAAAATGAATTTCAGATGGTTCCGCACTCGCTTGGTAAACATGCCCACAGAGTAAAAAATATTATGACGTTTTGAGTTTATTTCGTAGAATGCTCATGAAAATATACTAACACATAACAAAATGTATTCAATGTTCAGTGACGTTTTCGGAGCTATCTCCATGTATGAGCTTAGCGTCGATCTTGGCAGCCCTAGATTCTTGGAGAGACTGTAGAGCGACTTCGCTGGTAGTCCTCTTGCTCCGATCTCTTCGCTGTGGAAGTCCTCTTGCCTCCGACTTCCACAGCGAAGAGATCAGTCTTGATTCCGTATGTACACGACAGAGTACGTGAATGTTACTCTTCCTTATGTTAGATGTGCACTACGGAATTGTGTGTTGTTGGTGTGCAGCTGAAGATGCTGGGGGAGAAGGTGCAGAGTCTTGAGCGTGAGGCGGAGGAGGCGGGCACGCGCGGAGACGTGGAGCAGGCACAGGGGCTCATGAAGCTCTGCGACCGCCTCAAGGAGGAGAAGGAACAGCTCCTCAAGCAGGCCGAGAACAGGTACTAGGTGGTAGGCACAAATTGGAGCAGACTGGGTTGGCGCAACCGCACTGGACGAAAGATGGCTGGCCGCATAGCAGTGTCGGCACATTCTCTTGTACAGTATAGCGAGTATTCCAAGAAAGGAAATTTCCAGTATGACTGATATTGGCTGGTCGGAGGATGTGCCATTGTGGTCCATTTGGCCCTTCTCACCCATACCTGATTACATAAAAAATACCAGTCAAGTGCGAGTCGGACTCGCGCACCGAGGTTTCCGCAAAACAAAACAAAAAAACATTGAAAAAAAAACATGTTTCTTGTATGGGCACCCCCTTAATTTTTTACTTTTTCTATTTTTTATTATTTGTTGTTATATCAGCCATAGTAAGAACCGAAAAATTTCAACCGGCTAGCTATTACGGTTCCAAAGATACAGCATTAGGGCAGACAGACAGACGGCATAGGCTTAGTAATAAGGCTTCCGTATGGAAACCTAAGAATGACCTATCCATCACTAAGCACCTCACATCACCTGTACGTATGTATGAAATTTTCGAGCTGACAGAAATTATGAACTATACTCTATTTCGCGAGACAAGCCAGTACTAGAACGGTAATAATAATGCGCAGTGAAGCGCTATTGGTCCACGTCAACTCGTTAAAGCTGCGGTCATATGGGCCGCCGGCTTGTCGCGCGCTGCTGCCACGCTCAGTCGTGTTTCCAACCTCGTGCAGTGCAGACGTGTCAACATTCAGTTTTCTTTCTGTTTTTTCATTGTGCCGTATGAAAGTTGGTGACATGGCTAATTTAACAACCGAATCCGCCTGTAACACGAACGAACGAACTGTGAAATGAGCAAAGCGTCCGCAAATCTCACCACAGCATACCGCGCGCCGCGCCCGCTGAGCCAATCACACAGCACAAGTACGACAAGTATAAACGCGCCTTAACAAAATGAAAGCATTAAGCAGGCGTGGTGGGGATAATGGGCGCGGTCTAACCATCAGCGGTCTCCGTCTTAGAACTATGGTAAACATGAAATAGCAACTCTCAGTACTGGCCTGTTTCGAAAAATAAAGTATAGCTGGATTAGCTGGAGGCCAAAGTGATTACACGATGGTTCCCGACTTCAAGGGAATAGTTTACAGCTTCACCGAACAAAGTCTGGTTCATTGCATATTAGGGAGAAATCCTATTTTCACCCAAACGAACTAGCTCCGGAGCGAATGCAGTCGTAACGGTTGTAATGTTTGTGCGCGCAGCCACTGGTCGATAACGGCGGAGCTGGCAGCCGCTCAGGAGAAGCAGATGGAGGTGTGTCCCGTCTGCGGCGCCTTCCTCATCGTGGGCGACGCGCAGCAACGCATAGACGACCATCTCACTGGGAAGCAGCACGTTGGGTCAGTGTATACTTCTTGACATTTACTCGCCTGGCGTCCTAGTGGTAGAACACGTATTTAAATGAGAATTGCTAGAAAGCTAACATGCTTGCAGACAGAATACTAGCACTAATAAAAACATATTTATGTCTCCTTTGGTTTTTTTTTTTTTCCTGATTGTGCCAGTATGAGCGAAATGGTGAACCGGTTTAGACGAAGATAATGTTTCTTTCCGGAAGGACTATGGCGATTAATGGTTGAGGCGATGTTTTGTATCAAAGGTCGGCTAAGATTGAAGACCTAAAATGCTCGTCAGCCTCGGTAGCTCACTGGTGCGGTCAGTCGACTGGGAGCATAGGCACTCCCGGGCGCGGTCAGTGGATGGGTGACTGTGGTTCGGATTCCACGTAAAACTGTAGGTCCCTTCCCTTGCACCGCACTGAATTGCCAGCCTCGATAGCTCAGTGGTGCAGACAGTCAACTGTCGCTATTGAATGTTAAGCAACGCTGGGTGCGGTCAGTACTTGGATGGGTGACCGCTGACCGTTGGAGGCTGACCGAGGTTCGGATTCCTCGTAAAACTGTAGGTCCCTTCCCTCCTAATCTTACTTGGTGGTAGGGTTTAACCCGCCCGGGTTGGTACCACCGCACTGAATGAAACGTCGGTCTAAACGGCTATGTAAATAGTTTGTGTTTTCCGACCAGTTCAGTGTAGCCGGCACGTTCAAAGGGGGAAGCACTGACATGGCACCTAGTTCACCCGGTGTTATGGGCTGACATCACGGACGTTGTAGGTGATGAAGCCAACCATGTCACGATTCCATAAAAAAAAAAAAATGAAAGGCCGGTTGAAATGGCTATGTAAATAGTTCGTGTTTTCCGTCCAGTTCAGTGTAGCCGGCACGGACCGAAGGGAGGCACTGACATGGCACCTAGTTCACCAAGGTGTTATGGGCTGACATCACGGATGTAGTAGGTGATGTAGGCAAGCGTGTCAGTTTCCATAAAAAAAAATGCATTCTATGATTCAACTTGTATTGTAGGTCTGGCCAACTTGTACATTGTCTTTTCGTGTTTGCATCTATCTATCTCAGACCTTTCCTTGCATAATCTGTAGCAGTTGCTATTAGTCGTGAACATTGTGTATTTGGTCTATTGTAATGTGAGCACATCCTCCCGATGAATCCTATGACAGGTGCCAGTGCATGAAGAGAGTACAGTTGGACATGAATATTTCGACTTTCAGACATACACTACGTGCTGATGTGTTCACGTGTGTGTCACCAGCATGTACTATTAGGTCTGACCGTTGTTATAAAGATACAACACAATCTGGAAGCAGAACGAATATTCTGCAAGCTGACATTTGGACATGAATATTTCGACATTCAGACATACACTACGTGCTGATGTGTTCATGTGTGTGTCACCAGCATGTACTGTAGGTCTGACCGTTGTTATAAACATAAAACACAATCTGGAAGCAGAACGAATATTCTGCAAGCTGATATTTGGCCATGAATATTTCGACTTTCAGACATACACTACGTGCTGATGTGTTCACGTGTGTGTCACCAGCATGTACTGTAGGTCTGACCGTTGTTATAAAGATACAACACAATCTGGAAGCAGAACGAATATTCTGCAAGCTGACATTTGGATATGAATATTTCGACTTTCAGACATACACTACGTGCTGATGTGTTCATGTGTGTGTCACCAGCATGTACTGTAGGTCTGACCGTTGTTATAAAAATACAACACAATCTGGAAGCAGAACGAATATTCTGCAAGCTGACATTTGGACATGAATATTTCGACTTTCAGACATACGCTACGTGCTGATGTGTTCTTGTGTGTGTGTCACCAGCATGTACTGTAGGTCTGACCGTTGTTATAAAAATACAACACAATCTGGAAGCAGAACGAATATTCTGCAAGCTGACATTTGGACATGAATATTTCGACTTTCAGACATACGCTACGTGCTGATGTGTTCTTGTGTGTGTGTCACCAGCATGTACTGTAGGTCTGACCGTTGTTATAAAAATACAACACAATCTGGAAGCAGAACGAATATTCTGCAAGCTGACAGTTGGACATGAATATTTCGACTTTCAGACATACTCTACGTGCTGATGTGTTCATGTGTGTGTCACCAGCATGTACTGTAGGTCTGACCGTTGTTATAAACATACACCACAATCTGGAAGCAGAACGAATATTCTGCAAGCTGACATTTGGACATGAATATTTCGACTTTCAGACATACACTACGTGCTGATGTGTTCATGTGTTGTCACCAGCATGTACTGTAGGTCTGACCGTTGTTATAAACATACAACACAATCTGGAAGCAGAACGAATATTCTGCAAGCTGACATTTGGACATGAATATTTCGACTTTCAGACATACACTACGTGCTGATGTGTTCATGTGTTGTCACCAGCATGTACTGTAGGTCTGACCGTTGTTATAAACATACACCACAATCTGGAAGCAGAACGAATATTCTGCAAGGTGAGTGGTGACATTTGGACATGAATATTTCGACTTTCAGACATACACTACGTGCTGATGTGTTCATGTGTGTGTCACCAGCATGGGTCTGACCGTTGTTATAAACATACAACACAATCTGGAAGCAGAACGAATATTCTGCGAGCTGACATTTGGACATGAATATTTCGACTTTCAGACATACACTATGTGCTGATGTGTTCATGTGTTGTCACCAGCATGTACTGTAGGTCTGACCGTTGTTATAAACGTACACCACAATCTGGAAGCAGAACGAATGTTCTGCAAGGTGAGTGGTGACATTTGGACATGAATATTTTGACTTTCAGACATACACTACGTGCTGATGTGTTCATGTGTGTGTCACCAGCATGGGTCTGACCGTTGTTATAAACATACACCACAATCTGGAAGCAGAACGAATATTCTGCAAGATGAGTGGTGTCATTTGGACATGAATATTTCGACTTTCAGACATACACTACGTGCTGATGTGTTCATGTGTGTGTCACCAGCATGGGTCTGACCATTGTTATAAACATACAACACAATCTGGAAGCAGAACGAATATTCTGCAAGCTGATATTTGGACATGAATGTTTCTACGGTCAGACATAGGCTACGTGCTGATGTGTTCAATGTGTGTGTCACCAGCATGTACTGTAGGTCTGACCGTTCTTACAAACATACAAGACAATCTAAAAGCAGAAACTGCAAGGTGACACTTTGACATGAATAGATATCTTGTATCCTCAATCAAAAATATGATACGTGCCGATGTACAGTGGGGCCTTGATAATCCAGACGAGCGATTACAAAGTCGTCCGGATTATAGTATGAAATTGTTTTAATTATCTGCTTATCCCAAACATCTTCGAAATCGCAGTGTAACTATCACCTTTATTGATCGTCTCGAGAAATCGCACTTCGTACTACAGTGTTAGAAGTATTTACATGGCGCCATTTATTCGCACACAAGTGACCAAAATATCCTACAACAACTGAAACGACGATGAAACAGCAATTCTAGCGTTGTATTTGGTGCGTGGAGATCGCGCGGCCACGTGCGTAAAATACAACCGATATTAGACAAAAAGTCGCGCATGTGTGCCTGCCTTTAAAAGGGGATGCGTCAGGCCGCGCACGACCTACCTCCTCGCCGCCGCCCGCCACCTCTACCGCCCGGTTTCCGGGTTACCGCGATCACTGGACTATCAGGGGTCCGGATTAACGAGGCCCTACTGTATTGACGTGTATGTCACACACCGTGTGGAGCCGGTACTGTACAGTGTGGGGCCGGTACTTTAAAAGAATAGCCCCACTGCATCTCTCCCCGTGTATGTCGTAAAAGGCGACTAAGGGATATGATTCCCTTATATTACTAGGTGGTAGGGTTTAACCCGCCCGGGTTGGTACCACCGCACTGAATGAAAGGTCGGTCGAAACGGCTATGTAAATAGTTCGTGTTTTCCGTCCAGTTCAGTGTGGCCGACACAATCGAAGGAAGCACTGACGTGGCACCAAGTTCATCCGGTGTTATGGGCTGACATCACGGATGTTGTAGGCGAAGTAGCCAAATGTGTCAGTTTTCATAAAAAAAAAACACTAAGTACTTGCAAAGAACTGACAAGAAACTTTGGAGGGATTAATAAATTAATTTTAATAGAATTTTTTTTTTTTGTAGATACTACAAGCTGCGGCAGGCATACGACGAGATGGTGTTGGCGCGCGACGCCGAGGCAGAGGAGAAGGACCGTCGGCGGCGCGAGGAGCGTGCGGCTCGAGGCGGCCCCGGGCGCAACGAACGCGAACGTCCCGAGCGCAACGACCGCGATCGCGAGCGTGAACGCTCCGACAGAGATAGGGAACGCCCGGAGAAGGAGCGCGAACGCTCCGATAATAAGGACAGGGACCGTTCGGACAAGGACAAAGATCGCTCTGAGAAGGACAAGGACCGCTCCGACAAGGATAGAGAACGCTCAGATAAGGACCGAGAACGCTCGGATAAGGACAAGGAACGCTCGGAAAAGGACCGGGAACGCTCAGACAAGGATAGGGAACGCGATCGCTCCGACCGTGACAGGCGCTCACATCGGTAAATCTATTGTAAATCTAAATATATAATATCTATCTATTAAAGATATCTTTATTTGTGATTGATTATAATAATTGTTATCCTAGTTGTTCTTAATTGACAGAACAAAATGTTTTGTAAAATTTAATTGCAGCAGTATATTAAGTTTACAAGAATTAACCCTTAATATACTCCAAATGTATTACTTGAATGGATAAATTCATTGCCTACACATTCATATGCAATTTGTGTAGGGGAATTGTCAATAATAGGTTAGAAAAATATAAAAAAAGTTTGTAAGTGTTTCGTTTTTCCGATTTCAAAAAATTTGTCTATGCTTCTAAACAAGTGGATCCTCACTTTTTTACTTTCTTTCATGGGTAATTTCATTGGCTATTATACTCGGTATGAGAATATCGATCATTGACCCCTTCTTCTCAGCACGCACACATGCGCAGAGAGGCGTGTGTATCATAACATAGTACGAACGGTCAGCGGCCGCCCGGCTACCACAATAAGCTAGCGACAGTAATTTCGCTCGATACGTAGAACATGGGAAGTATCGCTTCCGGAAATACGAGTACATTGGTAGGAAGGGGTGAATTACCGATATTCTCAGACTGGAGCTCACATACTATAGTGCGAATAGATTTTATTGATCTCACTTCATTATTACGAAATATTTGAGTTTATGTGTGATATTTTTCGCGCCACGAAAATGGCATGGCGACGAAGTGGAGCGAGGTAGTGAGACTGTTGTTGTTGTTTGAACACAGATCTAGCCGGGAGGAGAGGAACGGGGCTCGGCACGAGGACCGCGATCGAGACCGCCGCCATCGCAGCGACAAGGGTAAGCATTCTATTCTATAGTCATCGCAGAAAAACTACAACCACTCACATTAATCAACTTGCGCTGGACAGACAGACGTTGTAGGTTTCCGTACGGGGGGACCTACAGTTCCATGGGAAAGTAACATACCGAAGGACCACAACATCAAACTTAACAAGTACTGCAACTTAGTAGACCGGATTGTGAGAAACGGATTCAAGACTGATCTCTTCGCTGTGGAAGTCGGAGCAAGAGGACTACCAGCGAAGTCGCTCTACAGTCTCTTCAAGAATCTAGGGCTCCCAAGATCGACGCTAAGCTCATATATGGAGAGAGCTTCGAAAACGTCACTGGAAGCATCCTACAGAATATGGATAGGTAGAGAGAGGGAGTTCGAGAGCGGGACTGGTGGTTTCCCCGCATCCTAGTCAACGCAGACTAGCTGACGAGGGCTTGACGCGAGCCGAAACGTGAAGCATGCGCGGGAAATTTAGAGTGGCCACTCGCTAGTCCCGACCTCGATTAACACCCTTCTCTACTGCCGATGGGCCCGGATATGTTCGGTGAAGCCATCGCAAGCTTAGATCCACACCTTCCTAGACTTAATATTTTCTGGGTGGTGTCGTCTTCCGCAACGGCCACAATGCTAACAAATATAAAGGATGTAATAGCTTGCAAGGATGTGAATTCCATTTAATCATGATTGGTTTAATTTAATTTAGAGTTTAAATAATAAATTACACCCAATGCAGTTTCATTTAAAAAATTGTTTTAATTGTAATTTAGTAACAATACATAGTTACATATGGTTTACATACCCTAAAATAACAAAAATAGGTGAAATACTTTAAATTATAATTAGTCCAACAAAAATTACTACAAATATTGAACAACAAAAGTTTTGGTACAATTATTGTAGTTAGTATAAAGTTTAGGCACCACTGCTACCTTACCTTTATTAAATAATGTATATAATGTGTGTGTTCAGGCAGCCGTTCGTCACACGAGAGCTCCCGTCGGCACCGCAGCCGCTCGCGAGACCGCCGCTAGCCCCGCCCACTGAGAGGTATCACAAATAACAGCACAGCAGGTGAGCCACTAACCCACACACCCACGTCCGGACCCTTACACGCACACACACACACACACGGCACAACGCATGCTCACTCTCCCGTCTCCTCTGCCCTGTAGTCTCCCGCCGAAAATACAATTTTTTTATTCTGGTCGGCTGCATCACTTGATACGCTCGTGACAGCCCATCCGACCTTGTTCGTGTCGGAACAAGATACCATGCCATTACTTGTTCCATAGAATTGCCAAGTCCACATAGCACTAAACTTCCCATTTTCCTCTTATCGAAGGACAAAATTAACGATGACACATTAAAAAAAATATTTGACATAACATTTTTATTTTTATATCTTCTTCACTTTGAACCGTCCTTTAGAATGTCGTTTTGTCCAAGCGCTTTTTGCACTGCCCTTTTGCAGTCATTCCAGATGTTCCCAGTGCTTCTAAGTGTACGCACTCCTTAATCTCGCATTAGCCAGTCCTTAAATCCTCCAGTCATCCGACAGTTCCGTGACATGTTGATGCTGTGATAGTGTCCGAGAAGCCCATTCATAAAATAATGAAGCAATCGCTATTGTTTTGCAGCCGTGCATAATTCCGAACGCATTGACCGTCTAATATGATAAGTGGCAAACAGTGAGGAGGTTTAGATCTCTGTAACGAACGCCATATCGGTCGTATCGAACGTAATAGTCGCGCGGCCGACGCACGAACGGACGGATCAGGTATTTGATTATGATTTTGAATAGACGCAGCTCGCAGGCGGCCAACGACGTTGAACAAACAGTGTCGAGGTATTTATGATTCGTACAACTACGGGCTTAGTGTCTCGTGACGGCGGTGTGTTGCAGTTCGAGACGCGAACTTTATTTCAGGTACCCACTGAAGTTGAGTTAGTTCATCTAGAGCCTCTGGCAGACAATCTTCCGTTTATTGTCATTCGCTGCGGCGCGGCAGTTAGGTCGCGACATTACGTCTCTTGGTTACATTAATTAGTGAAGACAATTCAGTGTGTTCTGTATGGTGCACATTCTGTAATAAATATTAAGAGAAAACGCGGGCGGCGTTTTGTTTATACAAACATATTCCCTTATTTACTCCCTGGATTATGGCAATTATTTTTGAATACACCGTCTGGATATCCATCATCAAAAAAAAAGGGATATAAATCCTCAAATTAAACACCATCAGCAGACGCCCAGTAAACAACTTTAACGACCAGGGATCAGAATAGTTATAGTATAAATACCGAATGTTGGCGAAAAGACAACATGGAGTGATTAAAACCACTTCTTTCGGGAATTCTGAAAAATTTCCGGAATACCTTCTTAAGAATCCCAAAAATTCTTTTCAAATCAAAATCACTTCCATACCAATAATTTTTTTCAGTTAATAATGACTAATGACTTAAAAAAAAAAGCAAAATGGTACAGCCATACAGAAATTTCTTCTAATACCATTGATGAAAACATCTTAAAAATTATCCCACCCTTGGAGGAGGAAATAGAGGAATACGAAACCACCATTTGGTTTATTTGATTTAGGATGTCCCTATCACTCGGTATTTGAGGGGTAGATAAATGGTGGAACTCGACAGCAACAGAATTATTCATAAAATGTCTCGCAGCCCGCATTTCGCCTTAATATTTTATTTCTGAGGAAGTAAACAGGTGTCCTGTTATTCTGCAGTTTTTTTTACAAAGGAATGTTTAGCGAAATTTCATATAAGTTTTCTACGAAAATTGATAATAAATTATGAATTTATTGATACTTCATTGATTTTAAATTGTACCACTGCTAATAACCAAATCAACGAACTTACTTAGGTTAGGTTAGTTAGGTGTAATATGTAATTCTTTACTGAAGTTCTTTTAAAACTAAACATATTAATTTCTATAAGCTTGACTCACACTCTGGCCCACATCTCGGAAACTGCTTTATGGCATCAGCCGTGAAATAATTGCGGAATCCCGTGTTGCCAACTTGGCATGTCACCGGATCGTATCATCAGGTACATATTTGATATTCTAAAAAATATGACAGCAGGTTTTATGCCCTCAACACTTGAATGAGCGAGTCCCCGTTTTGTCTGGTTTCATCACTAAATAGTATAAAATGAAGTCGCTTTCCGCCTTTGTCTGTATATCCGGTAACTCCTCCTAAACCACGCAACGGATTTTCATGCGGTTTTCACCATCAGTTAGATAATTTCACGGAAGGCTTATATATGCAACTAGCTTTTACCCGCGACTGCGCTCGCAGTAAAGTCAGGAGTGGAGCGGCGCGGCGCGGGTTGGCGCGACGCGGGGCGGGGCGGTGTAGGACGGCGCGATGCGGCGCGGGTCGGCGCGGAGCGGGGCGGCGCGGGGCGGCGCGGTGCGGCGCGGAGCGGCGCGGGACGTCGCGGTGCGGCGCGGGGTGGCGCGGGTCGGCGCGGAGCGGCGCGGGGCGTCGCGGCGCGGTGCGGCGCGTTGAGGCGCGGGGCGGCGCGGGACGGCGCGGTGCGGCGCGTTGCGGCGCGGGTCGGCGCGGGACGGCGCGGTGCCGTGCGGAGCAACGCGGTGCGGTGCGGAGCGGCGCGGTGCGGTGCGGAGCGGCGCGGTGCAGTGCGGAGTGGCGCGGTGCGGTGCGGCGTCTGACGGCGTGGAGCATACGAATTTCACGCGAGCGGAGCCGCGGGCAAAAGCTAGTTCCGAATAAAATTATCCATCCTAAGTGGCCGGGCTTGTTCAAATGTTTGGTGTAGATTCGTTTCTCGTGGTGTTCTCGTAATACATTTGATGTACGTAGAATGAAACCTGTTGTCTATTTGTACCCGTGTGCTCCACCACAGCACTAGCCGCTGGGTATCATTGGTGTTTGGTGGACAATTTCAGTGGGGCTCGGTGCGGGTCGGTCGGCAAGCGGGAGCGGCGCGGGGCGATGAACGCGGCGCGGCGCGGCGCTGCGACCGAACACGAAGGAAGACCATGAGGTATTTTTGATGTACCAAATTAGAATACTGTTATCGGATCAAAAGAAGAAGACACTGGACGCCGACCGGATGGAAATTCGAGGAATGTGGAAGAATGAGATGCCGGTCCTGAGAGACGCCGCCGCCGCCTCCACCGTTGTTGTCGCCACCGCCGCACCACACTCAAGGTGACCTAGCCGACATAAGCGATCCACATTGCGTCTGCTGCTGTTACTGCTGTGGATACCGAAGTTGTTTAGCGGATAAGCTATTTTTTTCGTTTAACGTTTATGCATGTAGCGATTAGAGTGTTTATAATGTCGGCCGAACGCCGAATTAGGCAAGCTTCACTCTAACATTGTGAATTTATACTTGAAGGATTCCATCATAATGTTGCAATAAACCTACGACGTTGCCGCTGTGAGCCATCCGTTCTACAGCTGAGTAATATCAGGTATTTATGACGTTTTCAAGAACATTCTATACTAGACGTGCGTCTTAACCACTCGCAAATGTTAATGAATGTATTCATGTGGTTGTCGAACAGTTTTGTGAACATTGTGTAATCAATTTGAAATATAGTATGAATAATTAATTACGTGTTGTTTCATTTTGTTGTTATTCCTTTGCCTGCTGATTTAAATTGTCACAACAACAGTTGCTGACTGTGCAGTTTTCAAATTCAGTGATAATGCAAAATGGTTAAATTATACTGATCGGTTCTGCAGATCTTTCCTCTACAGAACCTGTAAGCTCTAGAACGCTCTTCCTGCCCATATATTTCCCCCCAAGTACAGTCTCGGGTCCTTCAAGAGGGCCATGAATGAGCACCTGTCAGGCTGGCATGGCATTCGCAACCTCCGCATACGACCGAATGCCCACGGGCGTCGTTAGACACCTTATGGGTGGCTCGGCGCCACATGCTAAGATTTCAATAAAAAAAAATCTGGCATAGCAGTCTCTTCGCACTCCTGCTGCTGTTCTTTAAATGTGCAATCACGGTGGCATGTGGAGAATGCATGCGACAGAATGCCAATGGGCGTCGTTAGACACCTTGAGGTTGGTACGGTGTCATACGTCGGGCTTTCAATAAAAAAATTAATGGGAATACTCATATGAAAGGAGAAAAAAACATCACGCATTGTGGTTTTCAGTTTATTTTTCAAACTAACATTTTTGTCATAACTGCAAGTAACACCCGCTATTAACTAGATCAGCCATTCGAGTTGGCTTCTCTCGACCGGCCGGTCTCCGCTCGCGAACAACCAATGACGTTGGTTGGACGCGCAATTCGTAACAGTGAGCCGGAGCACAAATACACGGTCGAGAGAGACCGAACGGAACGGCCGGTGCACCCGCCTAATGAACATCGTTCATGCTTAGGACTTTAATAAATTTATCCGTCTATCAGTACCGAGAGAATATTATCGTAACTTGTATCACGAAAATAATGATATATCACTAAACCTATCAGTAAATTTAATTCCGTTTGATCAATTCATTCGACGTAAAATGATCTTAGTTCTACCTCGGTAAAGAATAACGACAATACTTTATTTTCGAAGAAGTTAGATATTATATTCTAGGAGGAACGGACACTCAAAATATTTGCTTACATTATATATTGTGATTTATGTTTACGCACCCCTGCATTGTATCTATAGATACAGATATTCTATCTCACGAAGTCCGTTTGGCTATGAATGTTGTCAGGCGTACACATACACATTGTTTTAGTGTGTGTAACCTCGAGAGCGTTGTCACGATCGCGACGCGGTCCACGCACACAAGCGCGCTTATCAGTTCACGTCGCTACTACAACCAGAGGCGAGCGGACTTCCTGAGATAGAACATCTGTATCAGTACATTTAATGTACTATTTTGCTGACGAGAGTGAGGGGCAAACTGCAGATTGCATCAATAAGCATACTCACTCTTTACATTACAGAAAGTACAATCATAATTTCAACTGCAAGGCTTAACTCACATGTACCACATTCTAACTACATCACGACGACAAAAACTTCGCAGGCTGTGTATAGTAAATACCTACCACACGCGACCTTGCGACACGCCTGACTCACTGTCTTCACGGGCCGACCACAAGCTGACGACGACACTGCCTTTGTAGTGTAGTGTGGCCTGCCGCGTATTGTACAGATGTTTTATCTCACGAGTGCGGGTGAGCCACGCTTGTGTGTGTGTAAATATACATGCACACGGTCTTTGTCTGCGTAAGCTCGGGAGCGCTACCTGCGCTAACGCTACCTGTACTTACGCACACAGGAGCGCGTGTCTATACGCGTTACAACTACAAGTATGGCTCACCCGCGCTCGTGAGATAAAACATCTGTACCTACGAACGAGGTACAATACCCGGCTGGAAATAATTAACATTAAGCTTTGGAAAGAGACAATCCATCCGGCTTTAGAGCGTCGTCTCTGCCGCACAAGCTCACACGTCTCTGTGCGACAGAGACGACGCTCTACAACCGGTTTGTCTCTTTCTAAAGCTCGATGTTCATTACATACTGCCGGGCACTGTAAGCCTAATTTGAATAAATAATATATTTAGAAATATTTACCTGAAAGAAGGAGAGAGAATGATAATAGTGCAGTTTAGTGTTGACGTTCCTCTTAAAACATAAAACGAAACTACAATTTTAAAATGTTCGCTTCGAGCAAGTCTATCAGATCATTACAAATAGTCTTCGTACTAGTCTAGTCTAGACAGTATACAGCTCAGAGTACAAATATCAGGTCTTTGTAGGTATCTGACTAATACATTAGAAATAGGAAAGGCACAGTTGAAGTATATTTTTATTGCTGTATTCGCTAACTATGCTATAGACAGATTTTGATGGACAGTTTATGCAAGAACGTTTATTGATGGGTCACGAGCAGACTTTGGTACACCTGTGTTTTGTATATTGATCTTCGTTTAAGTTTATTTTCAAATAATTCAATCTTGTGGAAAGTGGCTTTTTAGTACAATGTAAGTCCGGAAACCCAAATATATGTAAATTTGGCACAACACTCTTAACTAACTAATTTGTTTCCCAACATAGTAAGTTCCAATGAACCGGTCTGCTAGACTCTAGGATGCAGTGCTCAATGCTTCATTCATCAACAGATATAGCGAATCTCTTCACATACACATACTTTAAATACTTATTCCTTTTCTACACACATGAGATTGTAAGAAAATAGGATATTCGTTTTTTTAGAAAATATGTTTTTAACTCCTTACTGTTCGTAGTCAATTCGCAAGTGATTGGTTCTTGTTTGTCTTCGATGAAGATAGAAAATACCTATGCCTAAGTAATTGATTCATTAACCGTACACCTAAACACTTACATCGTTGCTTTCAGACATGCAGCTCAGCTCGGAGAAGCAAATCCTTTCAGGCTAATTTGAAAGTGAAGGTTGTGCCTGGGGTAGGCATTTTGGTTTGACTGCAAATGCGAACTAAAGGTCAGTTACATTAAATGCAAGCGGTTTTGTGCGTACGGTGTGCCCGATTGGTGGCCACAGGATTGTTTCTTTCACGGACTTTCGGACGATGGAAATTCCTAGAAGTTTTAACTACATTTAGCTACGCAGTTGTCGGATTACTACTTACTACTAAGAAGAAGCCAGTGTAAAAAGTATTACAGACAATATTAAATTAATATAATTCGAAGGCAGTTCAACCTAACCCTGTGAACGAGGCTTAGAGAAGAGAAAATTTCATAGATTACCTAGACTAGATTGCCACAGCGCAGCCATTATGTAAGAGCATAGAGTCAAGAGCACTGGTAGGAACCACCACAACAAATTGACTAGCACTAGAATGCTATTGGTTCGATAGCCTACCTACTCGTATGTATTATACACTTCCTTATAATTAAATTTATTGAAGTCTTGTTTCACATATTTTAGAACCGGCCGCTTCTGAATAGGAAATTGAATACTGGGATTGCTGCACGGAAGTTTCGACACTCCCGCACGATAAAGGTGTAGACGAGACATCCAACGCAAGGGAAACTCCGTATGCGATTATTTACAAAGGAACTATAAGAATCGAAACCATAGAAATACTTCGGAAATGAGAAAATACGCGCGCCAACATTCACTCTGGAATCACCGTTTGTACAACACCAACAGTCTTTGTCGTAGATACTCCTCTGCTGCAGTCCATCCAAGCGACGTGAGTGGAGAGAGGTGGGGGTGAAGGGAGAGGTGAGGAGGCGGGAGGGGAGAGGTGGGAAAAGGTGGGTGGGAGCGGGTCTACTTATATGTAGACCTCGTGGTGAGAATGCGGCCGGCCACGCCTGCACTAGGAGCCACCGCCTCTCTCTGTCAGTTCCACAGCGCCCACCGCGCCGCCGCTCTCGGGCTTGCCGGTCTCCATCTTGCGTCGCTCTGCGATCACGCTTCGGATCTTTTCCTCCTCGGTGAGCGGCTCGCTTTCCGGCGGTTGCGGCGGGGGCTCGGCCGCGTGCGACACCTCCTCCGTCGTCGCCTCGCTGATCGAGCTCGTGCGCTCCGCTCTCGGCTCCGACGCAGAGTTCCGGCTCTCCGCCGGCGAGCACGACTCGAGCGTTTGGCGACGCAGCGAGGGCTTCACGAAGGAGGCGAGGCGCGACGGCGGCCGCCCCAGCCCCGGCACCGCCAGCAGCGTCGGCGCCGGTCGCAGCAGGCGCGCGTCTTCCCCGCGCGCCGCCACACCTCGCGGTCGTCGGTTGTGCGCGAGGGAGTTGCGGCGCGGCGCGTCGTCGCGCGACGGCTGCGGCTGCGGTTGCGGCATCGGGTCGAGCTCGTCGGCGTCGGCGTCGATGAAGCGTGCGTCCTCCTCGTAGAGCGCGACGACGGTGAAGTCGGCCGGCGCCTCCGAGCCGGAGGAGTTGAGGCGGCGGCGCACGAGCGCGTGCGGCGAGAGCGAGGCGCGGCGGAGGGGCAGCGCGCGGCGCGGCGGCATGCCCGGCGGCGCCGGCAGCAGCGCGTGCTGCGAGTGCATGGTGCGGCGGCGACAGGCGAGGCGGGCGGGCGACGGCGGCGCGACCGGCGCCGGCTCGCTGTAGGTGAAGTCGGCCGGAAGCGATAGCACCTTGGTGGGGTCGCGCGTGACGCGCGGCTGCGAGTCGAGCGCGAGGCAGAGCGCGCGGTCCTCCTCGTCGTCCGCCTCGCGCTCCAGCTCGCGCTCCAGCTCCACGTCCATGTCCATCTCGTCCTCCATCTGCTTATGCGACTCCTCCAGGTGCTTCATCAGCACCTGAACACACGCAAACATAAAAGTCAGGCGTGTTATTTTCTGCGATAGTTAGATTATCTTCAAGGCGAATACTTCCGATTTTTTGTTTGTTTGCTGCCCAGCCTCCTTTTGGGAAGGCGGGTGGGCCATTCTCCGCACTGAGACCTCTAGACGGTCCGTTGTACGTTGGCACTCGGGTGGTGCTACTCCAGCCACCCGAGCTCTTCCATGAAGTGGAGCACTCTTCTCGGTCGCTTCCACATTCCATGGGCAGTGGCAGCATTCCTTTCGGCATTCCTCGGGCATTTAAGCGGCGGGTGGCCGAGTGGTTTGGGCATCGGCTTCTCATGCGAGAGGTCCGCGGTTCGAATCCCGTCGGCGTGTACCAATGAGTTTTTTCTGACGAAAAAATTTACGTGCATACCTACACCTGCTGCTTCACCGTTCGGAACCGGTGTAAAACTGTAGGTCCCTTCCCTTGCCCCTTACTAGGTGCTAGGCTCAAATTGTAGCCGACTGGGTTGGTACCACCGTACTGGATGTAAGATGGCTGCATAGCAGCCTCGGCTGTGTTCTCCTCTAGTCCAGTATAGCCAGCAATCCAGGGAGGTCTCCGGTATGGCACCTACCTTCTCGGAGGTGATATTGGCTGGTCGGAGCATGCGCTTTGGCCCCTCCGACTCAGCCACCCATACCGGATTACATAAAAAAAAAAAAAGTTCCTACGTTTCCAAGAAACTGCAGTCGTTCTGCTGCCACCACCGGGCACTCCAGGAGCACGTGGGTGACTGTTTCGTCCTCCGCCATGCAACCTCTGCATACATAATATATAACCTCTGAATACTTCCGATGTAAATTAGTGAAGACTCACCGCTACCACCACGTTTACTAGTACGAATTGCGCCATGAGGACGAATATGACGAAGAATATGGGAGCGATGACGGTGGAGACGCAGCAGTTGCGCACGCAGTCGACTGTGCTGTCGCAGTCCTCGCGCAGCGTGTCCTTCATGATGCCGTTCCAGTTGTCTCCGGTCGCGACGCGGAACAGCGTCAGGAACGCCATTCCGAAGTTGGCGAAGTGCGCGTGTTCGCCGAGCCCTGTCGAATACAACACGATCAATAGATCAATAGATCTACGTTCATTCTCATAGCCGCAAATGCATAACGCGTGAACGATTTTATAGATTGAGAAATACCTTGGCAAGGAATTTCATCGGAGCATTCGAGTCTGCCGAACAGCTCGACCCCGAGGGCTGCGAATATGAAGAACAGTAAGAAGAAGAGCAGGCCGAGGTTGCCGACCTGCGGCAACGCCTGCATCACCGTGTCGAGGAGCGCTCTGATGCCCTTAGCCATCTTCAGAAGCTTGAGCACCCTCGCTATTCTCAGCACCCTCATCACCCTCATGATGGTCGGGTTGATTGGAATGATGTTGGTCTGCAGCTCCTCGAGGACTATCCCGACGATGGAGAGGATGACGATGATGACGTCGAGCTGGTTCCATTTGTCCTTCATGTAGATCTTGATGCCGAGCGCGACCAGCTTCATGATGGCCTCCAGGATGAAGACGGCCGTGAAGAAGTAATTGAAGATCTTGAGAGCGTACTGAAGCGCGGGCGGCATGCGGTAATACTCGATGGCCATAGTGACGACATTGAGACCGATGACGCCGGCGATGGCCAGGTCGAAATACTTTGAAGTGACCACATTGTGCACGAATAGTCTGATCTGGCTGTAGTTGGAGTAGTACGGAGGCTCGTGCATTTCTGCAAATAGACACATAATTTTCAACAGAGAATACAAATCGTTAAACGCATCGGAACCGTTTGGGGCCGGTACTTAAAAATAATTAGACCCACTGCATCTCTCCCCGTGCATGTCGTAACGGGCGGATAAGGATAAGATGCAGTGCTAAAGGGCGAAAGGATAGCCACCTCTCACCTTGCCACGGTCTTTCCACCGAGTATTGCTGCTTGATAGTTATCTTGTCCTAAAACTTTGCTAAACTTGGTGGTCGTGTTGTGCTGTCATTTACTGGAGTTCTTGAAGTACAACACCGATTACTCTGCCTACCCCAATTGTCGGGATACAGCATGTGTTATGCATTTTTGTAATACAATTGGGTTTAGTTAATTAGATACTGCCAATATTCCAACAACCCAGTGAGTAACAATAAAGCTTTAGACAAAAGGTTTCTCACTTCTACGTTTCTTTTCCATCTGCAGCGCTCGCTTGGCGGCGCGACGCACGCGCTCTTCCTTCTCCTGTTCCTCGCGGCAGCGGTGGAAGTTCTCCACCACAACGCCCACGAACATGTTGAGTACGAAGAAGCCCACCAGCAGGATGAACGCGATGAAGTAGAGCAACCGCCACTCCGAGTAGTTCACTATCGGCTGCGGACATGTTACAACATATTTTTTTACTGTGAGGAATCATGAAATCAGTTGCAATGACAATGAATTAAAATTTGATGTCAGTCGTCTTGTCGGTAAACGCGTCAAAATGGGTGGTGTTAGTCGAACTTCTTGGCAAGTATGCATAAAAAGTATAGCAAAGTAATTTGTATCGTGTGGGGCCGGTGCTTTAAAAGAATAGCCCCACTGCATCTCTCCCCGCGTATGTCGTAAAAGGCGACTAAGGGATATGACTCCCTTCTTATATTACTAGGTGGTAGGGTTTAACCCGCCCAGGTTGATACCACCGCACTGAATGAAAAGTCGATCGAAACAGCTATGTAAATAGTTTGTGTTTTCCGTCCAGTTCAGTATAGCCGGCACGACCGAAGGGAAGCACTGACGCGGCACCAAGTTTACCCTTTGTTATGGGTTGAAATCACGGATGTTGTAGGTGATTTAGCCAATCGTGTCAGTTTCCATAAAGAAAAATACAAAAATAAAGTAAATACTAAAAATATTTTGCGAGTAGTTTGGAACCAACGTCATTGAGTTATTCTCAAACCTCTTAAAGATCCTCAATGGTCTGTGACCATTCTAATAGGTGTACACAACTATTTCCTGATCTAGCGTTCAATTTACCTGCTGGTCCACCCCGACAGCGTCCAGGCCGGTGTACATGATGTTGACCCAACCGTCCCGCGAGCTCAGTACAAACAGAGACATGAGCGCTTTGCCGAGGTCGTCGAAGTTGTACTTGCGGTTAGTCCACACGTTGCCGTCTATCGCCAAGCAGTCAGTCTTGTTCTTGACGTTCTTTATATTGGCGCCTTCGCAGTAGAAGAAGGCGCCTTTGAAAAGCTGTAGAAGAGGATATAATAGCATTTCAAGTTCTGTCTTTTTGAACAGGGCATTGTTGTTAAAACTACTGTCGATTTGATTTCTTGGGGAAATTGCTCTGCTTCTAACGCGGTATTAATGGAGGACATAGGCAGGCCTTACGCACTCTATGTACCTACTTGCACGCGCTAACTACCTACCGCCCAGTGGGCCGCCGGCGAACCTAATCCAGTGGAAATTCGTCAGCCGCGCGGAGCGTACCTACACGCGCGCCCACGCGACTGCGCGCAGCTGCAAAGCAATAATCACTTTACACTCGATCGTTTAGGTACATTTTCGCACGCAGCGATTGGCGACGTGAAGCATTAATTAAAGCCGTAGGTATGGAACTTTTTCTATGGAGAGATTTATCTGTTACGAAGTAACTATTAAGTAATCTCTGACATAGAGACCAAGGGGATTGCACATAGTTTCCGATTTTGAGGGATTATTTTGTAGGCGAAGCAGCCACCCCTATTACAAAATAACATCAATATATGCAACAGCTGCGCTAACCTGTACTCCAAGGATGCCGAAGATGATGAAGAATGTGCAGCAAATGAGGACGATGTTGCCGATGGGCCGCAACGAGGACAGCAGGGTCTGTACCACCAGCTTGAGGCCCGGTGCGCGATTTATCACTCGCAGGGGCCTCAGGGATCGGAGCAGGCGAAACACCTGAATAATCGTTTCACGATTTTAAATCTCGATTCGTCACGTCAGCTCTACATTCAACTAAAATTTTAAGTATGTAGTCGAGATTCCTCGGCACACCTCGAGACACCTCGGCTTTATGAAGATATGACTGCACAGCCTTGTCATACTGACTTACTGCGCACATCAATATTATGTTCCTTTATACGTCGAGCGAACGCATCACTAGGTTTTACCAGTTTTTATTTACATTACAGGTAACTTTTAGAGCCAACATTATGTACCTAGGTAAAGATCGATTGAACAGGTGCAGATGCCGAGGTAGGTAGAAAACTGTACTCACCCTCAATATGCCGAATATTCTGGGACTAGATTCGGATACGAGTGACATAAGAAGATCGATGATAGAGATGATGACGAGGGAGCCGTCCATGATGTTCCACCCGGACGTGAAGTACGCTTCAGTACCGTAGAACATTCCCGAAGCTACCACCTGCACGTATATTACATTTAAAACTTTCTATGTCTTCGTGCTGGCTATACTGAATTGGATGGAAAACGTATTTGAATAAGACAAAATACCTAATAGTTTTTAGTTTACATGGAGTATGAATTCTGGAGCAACTCAACTCATGCTCGCGAGAGAAATGCACTTCTCTCATCCATCACACTTTCTTCGAGAAAGATATTTCCAAGGCGTAAGTATGGAAGTTCGCCTTTCGCAAACGAGACAAGCATTATGTAGGTGCGTAGGTACCGATATAAAGTGTCCTTGCCTTGACAAACATCTCCACAGCGAAGACAACAGTGAAGACGTAGTTAGCGCTGCCTAGGAAGGCTCGCTCCCGCGAGTCTGGGGGTATGTTGGGTCGCTCCATGGCCAGCGTGATGCAGTTGAGCGCGATGAACAACAGTATCACGTTGTCGAACCAGCTCCGCGTCACCATCCACGTACAGAATCTTCTAACCCTATTGTGGATGGAGAACATAATACTATGGTATACTCGATTCGATCTTTTCGATTGACAATATCCTATTTCAACCCTTAGAATAGCTTTGTCCTGTCAGACAAGTTGATAATATTTAAATGATAGCTTCCCACAATACTGAATGTGTTACTTGCCTGTTCTCCGGTGCGAAGACATATAAGGAGAAATCTTCCTTCTCCTTAAGACAGCCGGTGGGCTCCATGAACCTGAAGAGTTGCTTCACGTGGAACCCTTCCCTCTCCCGCGGCTCCGGCGGCAGGGTCACGATGCTCACGTTATTGTTTATTGTCACCTGAAAGCGTAATCACAAAATACAAGTCACCCACATGGGTTAGCAATCTGCAATGGAGAATTTAACATCTGGTTCTTATACCAATACTGGAACATAAGGCCCCAAGTGGATAACACCGTTGAAGTTCGGTGTTGCCCACACCGAACTTCAAATTTATCTCCAGCTGTTGTCGGTGTAACGTGCTCACGTCGGTCAGTGTATGCGTCCACTCCTGGACATACGCCTCTGTAATGTTCCTCCAGTCCTCCCGGCCTTCGTACGGAATCACTGCTTTCCGCCGACGTACCTACTTATGTCGTCGTCTTCCCACACTCTGTTTTACTGTCGACGGCCGCCAGTGTAGGATTTGGTTACTCCAAAGGACGTCGTTTCTTCGACTGACGCGCACAGCTCGCTGCCACGTAGTCCGGCCCTAACTCAACGCCGTTGAATAGGTTATCAGTTCGATCAATGAGTTTACAGTGATGATTGCTACATACTTCCTCGTTGATCTGCTTGATGGGCGGAAGCTGGTTGTTGGCCATGGAAAGCGGCAACGTCAGTGGTAGAGGTACCGGGGGGCGCGCGGTGAGCGGGGGCAGCGGCGCCGGCGGCGGCGCCAGGTTGCTGGGCTTCACGACGTCACCTCCGCCCATAGAGCATACTGCAACAATACTTGCATTACGAACGAGAAAGAACTCCAATATTGGAACAAAATGCTGTATAATTTGAGTTACGTAGGAGTAGTGGAGATGCATGAATGAAATGAACTGCAAGTAAGTATAACCCGCGCCAGTAAAGAAGGGAATCTAAAATGGCGGCGCTAGTCATGCCCTCTCACTCGCACACTACCTATTGCTTTCTTTACTCACGTCGGTAGTCGGTACTGCATGCAAAAAAATTATCTGTCTGGATTTGCTCTCATGCTGCTGTCTCGACGGTTTTTGCATGAAGTATTGCAGTAACGATGTGTTTGAGTAAAGAAAGCAATAGCGTGAAAGTGACAGGGCACGAATAGCGCCGCCATTTTAGCTAGAAACTCATTGGGCCCACGTACGCTACGCACGCGTACGTGGGCGCGTCGGTATCCATACATTTTATATGGAAGAGTGCAGCACGCAGTGTGTCGCGTAGCGTAGGGTGGCGTGGGCGCAATGAAACTGCGTGCTGCACTCTTCCATATAAAATGTATGGAGACCGACGCGCCCAGATTCGCGTGTGTGGCGTACGTGGGCCCAATGAGTTTCTAGCTTCATTGGCGCGGGTAATAAAGGGACTAGGTACTTTGTGTAGTTCTCATATTGATCATGACGCTCGGAAACGCAGCAATATAGAATGAATGATGCACATATAAATACAATAAGTATTGAAGTAATAAGCATATTTTACGAAACATTAACGCATTGAATGGAGGTCGATCGGAACGACTATGAAAATACTTCGTGTTTGCTGCCCTGTTAAGTGTAGACAGCACGATGAAAGGGTGACTGACACGGACCTAGTTCACCAAGGTGTCAAGGGCTAACATCAAGGGTGGACCTAGTAGGTGATGTAGTAGGTGAGGTTCCTTAAAAATAAAACATTCAACTAAAGCTAGAAACATGGTCCTTCGAGCCGGATGTAATCGAAGCCACTTCCAAAATTAAACTGATTGAGAATATAACCACAAGTATGAAATATAGAAACTATTTTAGATCCTCCTTGCATTATGATTTTGCGACAGATGATATAAAGCATGATGGATGAAATATGAATGAGTCAGTACCGAGCATGTTACCCGTGAGGTAGTCATTGGTGAGCGAGAGGCGATGCGGTGGACCGGGTCGCGGTCGCGTGTGGGGCAGGGGGGACTCCATGCGCACTGCCTCACTCAGGAGACCTTCTGGAGCCTTCCATGACACCTGGAAATTGCGTACATAAATCTAGAACTCATGTGAAGTATATTTGAAAAGATGGTAAGTATGTAGGTGCCTGTGCTGTTTGTGCTGTTGTTTTGTCAGTCAGTGTTTATGCGTCCACTGCTGGACATACGCCTCTCAAAGGCCCCAGTCCTCCGGCCTTCAGCGGTACGGAATCACTGATGGTGGCCTCCGATGTACCTACTTAATGTCGTCATTCGTTCCACCTGGCGGCTGGTCTTCCCACACTCCGTTTCCCTGTCCCATGACGGCCGCCGTGTTCTGTGTGTGGGGACTGAATCGGCAAGTGGCCCTATGAGGTGGTCTTTTCAACGACCCTTAAGCTAGCCATCGTAAGACACTATTCAATGTACTGTGTCCTTAATGAAGTCTAAGTCCTATTACAGCATCATGCCTGGAGAGACTGGTCGTGCAGAGCAGAACCAAGGAACACGTGGTGGCAAGATATATAACTGAGAACGTTTCACGTAGAGGTCGTTCACGTACATCAGGCAGCAGCCCCTGCGCCGATACTCTGCTCTTGGCTGTGGCCTGGGGCAGCGGCAGAGGGGACAGGTTGCGTAGGGAGGTGGCTGGAGACGCCCGCGTGCGGTTGTTCAGCTCGCCTTGCGTGTCGTTCTTGATTATCATGCTCGAGCCTATTAGGAGATCGTTTTTTCTCGTGCCCGAACCTGCACAAAATATATTAGTTTTAGGTCATCTTCAATAAGCGTTCAGACTACCGTACCGTAGGTACCGTAACCGTGTGGGGCCGCCGGTGCTTTAAAAGAATAGCCCCACTGCATCTCTCCCCGTGTATGTCGTAAAAGGCGACTAAGGGAAATTACACCCTTCTTATATTACTAGGTGGTAGGGTTTAACCCTCCCGGGTTGGTACAACCGCACTGAATGAAAGGTCGGTCGAAACGGCTAGGTATGTAAATAGTTTGTGTTTTCCGTCCAGTTCAGTGTAGCCGGCACGGCCGAAGGGAAGCACTGACGTGGCACCAAGTTCACCCGGTGTTATGGGCTGACATCACGGATGTTTTAGGTGATGTAGCCAACCGTGTCAGTTTTCATAAAAAAAAAAAGACTATAATTAGGCAGGTTTAAGTGTCATCGTGGAAGCCAACGAGATCAGCAGCTCGAAGCATTTTTAAGTTACTGGACCCACCATCCTCTTAGCTAGCGTTAGTTGCACAAAATATGAAAGCATTAAATTCAGACAAACTCAAATATCTGCCAACAGATGTTGGGACATGTTCATACGAACTGAATTTAAATGTCCTCACTAAAGTGGTGGTCAAACCTTAGTAAGAACGCCTAAAATGACCAAAAACCAATTAGGAAACTGAATATCGCATACTATAAATTACATTATGTTATATTTCTATTATTTTTATTAGGAAAATTACTTAATATTGAATATTTTAAATTTTTTATAAGCATAATTTTTGACCACCAGTTTAGTGAAGACATTATTCAGTTCGTTTTACAACTGTATGGACTTGGACAAGTCCATACGTTAGCAATATTATGTAAGTCAACAGTAAGTCCACGACTTTGGGCCCTGCAACCTATTGTCGTACGGTCGTTGCAACCGAGAATGCGACACGTCCCGAGTCAGAAGACCTGACACCATTTTCGGATTAAGGACCGTGTGGGGTCGGTACTTGAAAAGAATATCCCTACTGCATGTCTCCCCACGCATGTCGTAAAAGGCGACTGAGGGATAAGGACAAGATGCCGTGCTAAAGGGCGACAGGCTCGCACCTCTCACTTTGGCACGGTACATACTTCCACCGAGTCATGCAACAGGTGGGTCTTCGTGCCTTACTGTAGCAATCTTCGTTGGCTAACCGTTGCCAACAGTTGGCAAGTGGTCGGCATGGTTGGGGAATGGTTAGTGTATTTGCCAACAAATCCCCAACCTACCCACAACCGTAAATATACAACAAATTTTTGCGAGAACATTTTCAACGTTGGGCCTACACACGGCCTACATTACTTACCTTGCGAATATTCGCCAACAAATCCCCAACCTACCCACAACCGTAAATATACAACAAATTTTTGCGAGAACATTTTCAACGTTGGGCCTACACACGGCCTACATTACTTACCTTGCGAATATTCGCCAACAAATCCCCAACCTACCCACAACCGTAAATATACAACAAATTTTTGCGAGAACATTTTCAACGTTGGGCCTACACACGGCCTACATTACTTACCTTGCGAATATTCGCCAACAAATCCCCAACCTACCCACAACCGTAAATATACTACAAATTTTTGCGTAAAAATTTTCAACGTTGGGCCTACACACGGCCTACATTACTTACCTTGCGAATATTCGCCAACAAATCCCCAACCTACCCACAACCGTAAAAATATACTACAAATTTGCGAGAACATTTTCAACGTTGGGCCTACACACGGCCTACATTACTTACCTTGCGAATATTCGCCAACAATCCCCAACCTACCCACAACCGTAACTATACTACAAATTTTTGCGTAAAAATTTTCAACGTTGGGCCTACACACGGCCTACATTACTTACCTTGCGATTATTCGCCAACAAATCCTCAACCTACCCACAACCGTAAATATACAACAAATTTTTGCGAGAAATTTTTCAACTTTGGGCCTACACACGGCCTACATTACTTACCTTGCGAATATTCGCCAACAATCCCCAACCTACCCACAACCGCAACTATACTACAAATTTTTGCGTAAAAATTTTCAACGTTGGGCCTACACACGGCCTACATTACTTACATTGCGATTATTCGCCAACAAATCCCCAACCTACCCACAACCGTAAATATACTACAAATTTTTGCGTAAAAATTTTCAACGTTGGGCTTACACACGGCCTACATTACTTACCTTGCGAATATTCGCCAACAAATCCCCAACCTACCCACAACCGTAAAAATATACTACAAATTTGCGAGAACATTTTCAACGTTGGGCCTACACACGGCCTACATTACTTACCTTGCGAATATTCGCCAACAAATCCCCAACCTACCCACAACCGTAAATATACAACAAATTTTTGCGAGAAATTTTTCAACGTTGGGCCTACACACGGCCTACATTACTTACCTTGCGAATATTCGCCAACAATCCCCAACCTACCCACAACCGTAACTATACTACAAATTTTTGCGTAAAAATTTTCAACGTTGGGCCTACACACGGCCTACATTACTTACCTTGCGATTATTCGCCAACAAATCCTCAACCTACCCACAACCGTAAATATACTACAAATTTTTGCGTAAAAAATTTCAACGTTGGGCCTACACACGGCCTACATTACTTACCTTGCGAATATTCGCCAACAAATCCCCAACCTACCCACAACCGTAAAAATATACTACAAATTTGCGAGAACATTTTCAACGTTGGGCCTACACACGGCCTACATTACTTACCTTGCGAATATTCGCCAACAAATCCCCAACCTACCCACAACCGTAAATATACTACAAATTTTTGCGTAAAAATTTTCAACGTTGGGCCTACACACGGCCCACATTACTTACCTTGCGAATATTCGCCAACAAATCCCCAACCTACCCACAACCGTAAATATACTACAAATTTTTGCGAGAACATTTTCAACGTTGGGCCTATAAATAGCCTACATTACTAACCATGCGCACATTCGCCAACAAATCCCCAACCTACCCACAACCGTAAAAATATACTACAAATTTGCGAGAACATTTTCAACGTTGGGCCTACACACGGCCTACATTACTTACCTTGCGAATATTCGCCAACAAATCCCCAACCTACCCACAACCGTAAATATACTACAAATTTTTGCGAGAAAATTTTCAACGTTGGGCCTACACACGGCCTACATTACTTACCTTGCGAATATTCGCCAACAAATCCCCAACCTACGTACAACCGTAAATATACTACAAATTTTTGCGAGAACATTTTCAACGTTGGGCCTATAAATAGGCTACATTACTTACCGTGCGCATTTTCGCCAACAAATCCCCAACCTAGCCACAACCGTAAATATACTACAAATTTTTGCGTAAAAATTTTCAATGTTGGGCCTACACACGGCCTACATTACTTACCTTGGGAATATTCGCCAACAAATCCCCAACCTACCCACAACCGTAAATATACTTCAAATTTTTGCGAGAAAATTTTCAACGTTGGGCCTATAAATAGCCTACATTACTTACCGTGCGCATATTCGCCAACAAATCCCCAACCTACCCACAACCGTAAATATACTACAAATTTTTGCGTAAAATTTTCAACGTTTGGCCTACACACGGCCTACATTACTTACCATGCGAATATTCGCCAACAAATCCCCAACCTACCCACAACCGTAAATATACTACAAATTTTTGCGAGAAAATTTTCAACGTTGGGCCTACACACGGCCTATATTACTTACCTTGCGAATATTCGCCAACAAATCCCCAACCTACCCGCAACCGTAAAAAATATACTACAAATTTGCGAGAAAATTTTCAACGTTGGGCCTACACACGGCCTACATTACTTACCTTGCGAATATTCGCCAACAAATCCCAAACTTACCCACAACCGTAAATTAACTACAAATTTTTCCGAGAATTTTTTCAATGTTGGACCTATAAACTGCCTACATTACTTACCTTGCGAGTATTCGCCAACAAATCCGCAACCAACCCACAACAGCAACATTTCTACAAATTTTTGCGTGACATTTTTCTACGTTGGACTTACACACGGCCTACGTTACTTAAAGTGCTCATATTCGCCAACTAATCCCCAACCAAACCAAAACAATAAAATTTTTACAAAGGTTGGGCCTACACACTGCCTACATTACTTACCTTGCGAATATTTCCCAACAAATCCCCAACTAAACCGCAACCGTAAAATTTCTATAAATGTTTGCATGAAATTTTTCAATGCTGGCCTACATTGCTAATATTCCACAACCAATCTCCACAGCTGTAAATCTCCTACAAATTTTTCTGTAAATTTTTTCGACATTGGGCCTACCTACACACGGCCTATAGTGCGAATATTTGCAAGTGCAAGTGTTAGCGAGAGGGACGAACAGACAGAACTCTCAGTTAAAATTTTTTAAATTTTTGCTCTCAAGCTATTTTTTCGACAAATCTTTGTAATTAGGACATTATAATCATGTTTTCGTAAATAAACCAAATGTATAAATACTTACTTTGAAAATGACAAGTATGAAACATGTAGTGTAGGCGGTGGCAAACACTTTTGTAAATGTAGGCTAAGTAGACTTATAAGAAAAAAAAAATGACGTCCAGCGAAGTTTCTTGCCAGTTCTTCTTCGCTGTGATAATCGAACTGGCTAATAGTTTAATGTTAAAATATGACGAATCCGAGAGCAGTGTAACTGTCTATGGATGATGAATAAAGAATAAAAAGAAAAAAAAAGAATAAGACGCTTTCCTTTTAGTGACGGAAAATTATCTCTAAGTGTACGCGTTAAGGTCTATTTTGCTATTGAGTTATTGACTAATTTAGGCAGTACGCCGTCGTTTTTTATTCCTATGTCCATGGTTTCTGCAAGGTGATGATAAATAAGCTACATGCACCTGCACCCTAAGCACCCCCCAAGTATTACATATTAAACCTATTAAACTTTTTCGTCACTTAAGTATCACAAACATTGAAGCTGATTAGCTAACTGATGCTGGAGAGCATAGTCAAGTACTCAAGTCACGTCAAGGGTCAGTTCTGCTTCGATAGTATATGAAGCCTACACCTTCTAAAACTTCAAATAATTGTAATATGTATTATTTATTAATTTTTAGTTATGGCCACCGTTTCCTTCAAAATTCTGGTTTATCTATGGATTGGGGAATTCCCCATAGTCTATAAAGCAAACACGGATGTTGACAGCAGAGAGCAGACAGAAGATGTCATGTGACAAGTGAAAGTGGTGTGCCAGGGATCGTAATACCGTTATTTCGCGCAAACGTTATGTATGAGACTATATCAAAATAAAAACTATCAATCAAGAAAAACTAATGCATAATAAATAACGATTGAAATTTATTAAACGCTACTAGCCAAACGTTTAAAATCAGTTAAAATAACGTTATTCGTTTGTGATAGTGATAGTTATTTCCTCTCCACCCGAAAACCGCTGCCATAGCGAAATGATACCTAATAAATAACGAAACAAAATAACGATTCCACTAACGTTGCAACTACCATTGCTATCTTTCTTCTTCATTTTTCTCATCACCCAAAGGTTGACTGGAAGAAATCACTTAAAGTGATAAGTCCGCCTTTGCACGCTACTTACTTGTACATTACGGACAAGATTGCCAAAACGAACTGATCTTCGTTCGATTCGATACCTATATACCGATATTTCTTTCCGATACCAAGGCTTCGAAGTATCGGCCTCGGGTATCGGTACCGAGTACTCAAGTGGTATCGAGCGAGGGCATGGCATCGATGCCCAAAAATTATCGGTCCTAAAGTATCGATACTACTCAGTATCGAGTATTTACGGAGATCATTTATTTGGAACCTCAACCGCGTCAGACAGAGCATATGAACTTCACATTTTTCCATGGCAAAAAATTATAATAAAAAATATTTGTCCTTGCGAGGTGTAAAAAAAAAATTTATGCAAAAATATAAAATTTATTGAAAGAAAAAATCTTTAAAGTTAAAACTTTTGAAAAAAACAGCTAACGGCTAAAACAGTAATTCGTTTAAGGCGGTGACAAACGCCAAATACGCAAAACATGCAAAAAGTGCGACAAAGAAGGTCCAAAACTGACCAATTGACACACATTCAGAAAATTAAAAAAATACCAACCTATATTTTGGTTCCTTACCAACAAAGTGCATTGCTGGTTTTTTTAATAATGAGTAAAAGTAAGTAATAAACATAAAATTAAAAATATATAAAAAAAGCATGAATTTTTGAAAATCTGAGTATGTGTGTATTATTACAATTTTACAATACCACCGATTCAAAGGTCACAAAGCTCTGAGAAAACTCTATTCAATTTGTTTTATTATTTTATCCACGAAAGGAGATAAAAATAAAAAACAAAAAACGCCTACATGAAATTATTGACGTAATTCTTCAGTCGGAAGGGTAAAATTTTTGCCTTCGTCAATTTAGCAGGCACTTCAATACTAGATACAATTTTAGTTCCGGGCTCGCTTGCTCGCTCCTGCCCTGCTGCGCCCGCGTGTCGGTCGTCATTTCTGTCTTCTGTGTTTGGATCGAATGGAAAAAAGATAGGTAGGTTAGGTATATTTGTACCGTGTGGGATGGTAATTTAAAATAATAGCCCCACTGCATCTCTCCCCGTGCATGTCGTAAAAGGCGACTGAGGGATTTTTTTTATGTAAACTGACACAGTTTGCTATATCACCTATAACATCCGTGATGTCAGCCCATAACACCGGGTGAACTTAGGTGCCATGTCAGTGCTTCCCTTTGGTCGTGCCGGCTACACTAAACTGGACGGAAAATACAAACTATTTCGGGATATGACTCCCTTCTTTTTTTCCGTCCAGTTCAGTGAAGCCGGTACGACCGAAGAAAAGCACTGACATAGCACCTACTTCACCAGTTGTTACGAGCTGACATCTCGGATGTTGTATTGTAGGTGATGTTGCCACCGTGTCATTTTCCGTACCAGTATACAGTACGACCGTATCAGTAATATCTCTCTTCTGTGGTATCTATCAGTATACGCTCCGGTACGTAACTTGACGGGGCGTTATACGCATGGCTTTCGTTGGTATAACCACAGAATAACTAATAGGTACTGTGGTATAACGCTGTCTGCGCCTCCCGCGCCTCCACCGCGCCGCCGCCTCCGCCGCCGCCGCCGCCGTGCCGCCTCCGCACCGCACGCTGCTACTGAGTTACCGCACCGCACCGCACCCCACCGCACCGTGCCATGCTGCCGCCGCGCGCGCCGCGCGCGCCGGCCGGTACCTATGTTGCTATGATATTTGCCATACATACCTAAATGCCTATCTACCTATTACCTACCTACCTATTTTTATTTTAGTTTTCATCGATAGTCTATTTAGAGGTTTATAAAAAGTGGTAAGTACATGAACTAAAATAATTTGGAAGAAATTACAATAAAATGTTATTTAGGTAAAATAATAAAAAATAAAAAATTAGAATCACGCATCAGTTACATAAGCCACAATCATTTTAATAATTAAAATAATAAAAAAGCAAAAAAAAAAAACATACGAAAGTGGGATTCGAACCCCGAACCATCAACTCTTTAGGCTGATAGCGACAAACTACGCTAAATGTGACTTGAACGTGCGAAGCGAAATTAGCAGTCGCATGGTACATTATGTAGAATTCCCGAATGCTCAAGGTCGTTGGCGTTTGTCACGGCCTTAAGCGCTTAGGCTTTAAACGATTGCGCGGTTGGGCCATTATAGCCTTTGCTTTTGAAAATAGCCTTTCGGCTGGTGTTGAAACAGAAGTTAGCAACCACCAGCGTGACGCCGAAATTCATTGTAAAGACCTGGAAAGTCTTTTTTCATGTCACTCATGAACACTTTATTTTGCTTTGCGAAAAAAAAAGTTAAGTGAACGGTGAACGAATTGAATGAACGGATGAATGAAGGAAAAGATGTCCTTCCGAGTGTTCGAATACGAATTCTATAAAAAATATAATTGCTAGTAGCCAAAGGCAAAATGTGAAAATAAAGTACCTACTCGATCGATATCGATACTCGATACTAGGGATTTGTAGAGATATTTCATTTTACGAAGGTACAAGGGGTATGAGGTAGGGTTCCATAACGTCGTAAGCACCGCGGCGATAAGGAATATATTATTGCGTTTTTATTCCGAGCTAGTCGAATTCGGAGTTATTGAAGGGCACACGAGTGCGATCGCTCTCCTCGCCGCTCTAGTTTACGTCATACCCCTTGTACCTTCGTAAAATGAAAAATCTCTACAAGTACCTACTTGTGATTAAGTACCGGGCTGTGGAATCGACTACTCAGTAGGTATAGCGAGTATCGCGATCAAAAGTATCGATTCCTACTGGGTATCTAAAGTATCGTTCGAACCCTTTACCTACCTAGTAGGTATCGCAAGAATGATTCGATGCTAAATGTACTTGGTATCGAAAGAAGAGTATCGAGTACTTATTATACTCGTATTTAGTAGTAAGTACCGGCACGTCCCTAACTATTACGCCCGCCCGGATGGACCCGAAAAGGGGTATTTTGACCCTGACGGATAATTTGGGGGGTATTTTATTACTGGCGCGTCTTTTGACGGGCATTTTCAGTGAATACATCATACATGAATGAAGTAAAACTAATGAAATGAAGTAAAAGTAAAGTAACGAAATGAAGTAAAAGTAACGAATAAAAAGTAACGAGTAGAAACTAGAAAGCCATAAAGTAATGCGTCTCATCACTAGTTCTAACTCTATGGTCTATTTATGGATTGTCTGTTCGTAACAGAAATTCATACTACACTACGCACACAGACAGAACGAAGATCGCCACCATTTTTAACCCCCGACGAAAAAAACGGAGGGGTGTTATAAGTTTGACGTGTGTGTGTGTGTGTGTGTGTGTGTGTGTGTGTCTGTCTGTGGCATCGTAGCTCCCAAACGGATGGACCGATTTGGATGCGGTTTTTTTTATTAGGAAGCCTGTTTAATCGGGATGGTTCTTAGCTATGTTTGTAATCAAGTTAAGTAATTAAGTAATAAAAAAAATTATTATCTTCAAAAGTGGACCGATTTGCATGCGGTTTTTTTTAAAAAGCTTGAAATAAAAGTTAAATTACAAATTTAAAAAACCCCCGACTCTTAAAAAGTCAAAAATAATTTCCGTTTACTTACTTAAAGGAGTCGGGGGACCGCTAAGTAAATTAAATATAAAGACTCAAAAGTTGCGCGGGAATTTACTTAGCGGTCTACCGACTCCTTTAAGTAAGTAAACGGAAATTATTTTTGACTTTTTAAGAGTCGGGGGTTTTTTTTTGGCTCTGTGTTGGATTGGATGTGTAGCTAGCTTGTGCTGTGCGTGCAGCGTGCTGTGCTCGCTCGCTCTCTTCGTTTCGTTAGTTTACTTGGACGTACCTGCTGTGCTGCTGCTGCTGCGAGCCGAGCACCTTCGGCACGTCGACCCGGCTACGGCAAGCCGGTGGCTATACGACGGCTAGTAGGTGACGCCGCGCTTTCTGCAAAGCGTCACCCGGGGGACGTCTTGACGTTATACGCACGGGTATGCATGCTTCAATTTTAAGTTGAACGTGAAGCGCGCGCGAGTGAGCAGGTCGGAGGAGGGACAAGCGGGGCGCCGCGCTTTGCGGGGACTGTGAGTTGACTACGTATCGCTTTCCTTCCTTTCACCAAAACCTGTATGTGCCTATGCTTCGCGGCGGTGCGCGGTGTGGGCAAATGTGGCCAAAGAACTGATTAATCAACTTACACGATGGGTTGCTGGTAAGTACCTACCACATATTCGGCCTCGGATCTACATTTTCAAAAGGGGGATGCAGAGGGCAATTTGCTGCCCTCTAGGACGCATTGCATAAATTGAGATAGCTACTATAATAAGTACATAACCAACAATTCCAGATGGTTTTAGTCGTAAGTACCTACATTGCGTATGAGGAGCGCGAGTGTCGCACTGAGATTGTTACACGCGATGCGATGTTGTAAGATGAAAACGGTCTAGCACCGGGTACAGAGAGCGACCCAGTGGTGGCCACCAGCCGGCCTTGCGGCCGACGGCCGCCCCATAGTCTTCGCCGCTCGGGGCAAGTGCCCCCTCCCCTCCGGGCCTGCAGATATTAGCCAATATTGCAAATATGTGGTCTAAACATAAAAAAAATGTCAAATCACAGTTTCACTAGTCTGCAATGCAGGTGCGGTCCCAGCTAAAGAAAACCCCAGCCGTATATATAGCTGTATGTATATATTATAGTTCTAACATCTTTTTTCAGTCGCATATTCCAGCGTTCAGACGACGAGAGTGAGTGTGGGTCCCGTCTGGGCGTGGCGTCCATGTTTCTTGTGGTCGAATTTAATAATGAAGACGGCGGTGGCATCAGCATCGTGCGGGAGGTCTGGGTAACTCCCCGCAAAAAGGAATGTTGGTGGCCTCCATACAAAAACAGTGCGCAGTTCAACAAGGCACTGGAAAGCCATGAGCAACCCGATGAACGATGGACAATATATGGAATCAAAAGGATATTTTATCAAACAGGTAAGCGCATAGATACAGTGCTATCGTCTGAATGCATTACACTGAAAATATAAACCAATTTGAGATCTAAGGAAACAGACACAAATCTCACAATTTCCTAATATGCAGATCTTATATTTGGTTCTGGATTATTTTTGCCAACCACGCCAATTTATTTTTATTATTTTTTTCTGGAAACCGTCTAATTGATTGTCAATTATATAATTTTTCTTAATTGGGCCCACATATTAAACTTTGACCACTATAACACCTTCGTCTGTGCATACCATAAAAACTGAACTTACTATGTTTCTAACCACAACCTCTCAATTGAGTGAGAGATGTATGTCTACACCGGGCTATGAATACTAACCGACCACTAGCGAAATGCCAATGAAATGTATGCACTTTTGATCCCCAACGCTACCGCTCCGCCTCGCTAGGCTGAATAGGTCCGAAATAATGTAACTGTCGTGTACACTGTGTTGAGGTAATACAATTTTTTACCTTTGGTATGTGAGCAGAACTAGCGCTTCATTGTTTGATTTTAATCATTTTGATTGGGGATTTGTCATGCATTCTGGTATTTTTCAGACGATTTGAAGAAGGCCCGTGAAAAGTGTAAACAAGCCGAATCGGAATCAGATGTCTTGACGGAAATAGAAGACGGACAAGATAAAAGAAAACGCAAACCAAGTAGGAAGCTACAGTTCAGCAGCGATAGCAGTGACGGTACAGATATAGAAATTCTTCAACCTAATACAAAATATCCACAACCTCCAAGCACAAATGCTTTGTTCACAGAAGACCCTGCAGGTAACACATCTCTAAGTTAATTACTGAAAATATAAATTTTAAATACCACACAAAATAATTTTGTTCAAGCTGCAGGTGTATTCATATGTACATACCTGCTTGACAAGTGAAAATCATTAAGAATCTTGATCATTTGTATGATGTTGGACATTCAAATGGCCTACACGCACAAGTGGCCTACAAGTTCAAACATTGCTTGAACTTGCTCGAATAAATGTAAATGTCAAGCCTCTATGTATGTATATACAAGCCCTACAGTATAGCTTCTTCACTGTTGCAGCAGGTTGAGCTGCTGTAATTTTTAGTCATGATCGATGATATAAAATATACAAATTATGTACTAGCTGATGTGCGGCAGGTGGGCGTGACCATGGTACCTGACGAGGTTTTGTTGTCCTATCGTGATGAAACTGGGCAAAAAACCCATTAAGATAAAATAGAATAAGTATTTTGAGTGATATATAAGAGAACAATGATGATGAAAAACATTTTCCAATTCTTGATTATTATGCCGGATTTGTTAATGAAACCCGATGGGTTTATATATAGAATAATTCAAAAATTCAAAAACAGTCATCACACCCTCTGTCTTATATATAATATTAAAATTTTCAGATTTACTGGATTACAATAATAGTCCTACTCTTACGAAAACAAAAGAAAAACTTCTTGGTGAGCTTATTTTTTTTTTATAATAATTATCTTAATGTGTTTATAAAACACATTTTCGTTTAGTAATTTTATTGAAATTTTTTAGATAAATTGGATATCCCTCACGAATCTCGCGAGACACAAGAGCAAAAAATAGTTACCTGTGAGTATGCTTTACTTTTAGATTTATTTAGTATATATTACTAAAAAAATTCAATTTTTTATATAAAAGCTACATCATGTATCAACGTGAGTTCGTTATATATTTTTTTTAGATACATTGGATGACACTTTTCCGGATAGTATTACACCAAGGCAAAATAAAAATGTGATAAAAAAATCTGTCAGTGAGTACCTACATATGTTTAAGTTTTACATTTACATTAGTTATTACTTATTATACTTTAAACTATTTTCTTCAATTAATAAATAAATTACATTTTACTTCATTATAATTTCATTAATCAATCGACTTTACTTTTCAGACTCGCAACTTTTGTAACTAAAACAAAAGAAACCACTAAAACTTAAACTGCCGGAGAACATACTTTATAATATGTACCTTGAAAGACATGAAACAAAACATTCTAACTTCATGTGATATTTTATTTTCAGATCCATTGAGTGAAATCTCTCGAGACTCCTCTTGTGCAACTACACCAAAGCAAAATCGTACAATTGGGGCCCAAACTCTTGGTAAATATTACAAAAAAAACTTCAGACAGAACCTATTTTTTAGGGATGCAACGATTCGCCCATTTCGATTACCTAAGCATCGTATGATTCTATATCAGCGGTACTCAACCCGCGGCCCGCGGGCCGCATGTGGCCCCTTGTGACTTTTCATGCGGCCCTGGAAAAATCCCCTAGAAAAAAATCACTCAAGTCTAATTTTATTTGTGTGTCCTTTGTATGTACTGAGCTCGTGTATAGCCAAACTTTCCATGTCACCCGTCGTGGCCGAGTCCCTACCCAAGCTCGGTATTCGAAACTCCCGCGCTCGCTCCGTTCGTTCAAGTAATGCACGGCCCTTCAAAAAATTTCATGTGTCTTTCTTGGCCCTCTACGTATAAAGGTTGAGTACCGCTGTTCTATACGATTACGAATAAATTATGTTTGTTCAAGAAAAAGATTTTTGAACCCGTACTTGAAAACAGCCTTTCTAATGCAACTGTCGCTAGCTTACGGACGAGTATTTGACAGCAAGTCTATGTATTTTAATCATTATTAATCGTAATCGGCGTTATAATACTGGATTCATATGGCTGATGATAATTGGTTTCATGCATGCACCATGCACCACTTCGGTATCAATTTGTATGGATCGACATACTATTGTGTATTTTCTAACAAAATGTGTTGATAATTTTTAGACATCATTGCAAAACATCTCTCTAGAATTGAGAATAAATTAAATGAATTGAAAATAACTCAAGACGAAATACTCAAGAAACTGCCGGGTGATGTAACAACGCCCATTACCCTGCCATCTGATCTTAAAATCCCCTGTGAAACTATAGAGGAATTAAATAACTTGGAGCGATGGTTGGAAAGCGAAGACAATAAAAACAACCTGGTAAATATGTTATTTAGTTAGTTATTACCCAAACTGTAAATCTGTGTACACCTATTTTGTGGCTTATAAGGGTATTTATTTCAGGAAATAACACTAAGTCTCGTCGGTGGAAACAAAATTCCCAGTACTGTCCGAAGAATTTTAGAGAAATTATTTACAAATAAGTTGGCAGGTGGATGCAACTGGACTGGCAAAAATAAAAAAACTCCACTGAAGAATTTAAGGGTCATAAACACAATTCAAGGTAATTAAAGTTCTCCATTACATTTTATAAGTATACTTCAAAACTCTAATTCTACCCGCTAAAATTGTCACATAGATTGTGCAACAACAATAATGTTGTTGCAATAAGTTATTTATTAATGAGTATTATTTATTAAAAATGATATTCCCCATCTAGATTTGTCCTTTTTTGTATGGTATTTGCATAGAATTACATGAATTATATCAACCTTGCTTGACAACCTTGTCTACTGCCAATGGACCTGAATATATTCGTCGAAGCCATTGCACGCTGAGTTCAACATATTCTATGCTGCAGGTGCAGTACGCAGAAATAGAGTGACAGAAAAGGCAACAGATGCCGAAATTCAGAGTGCAGTCTCAAGCTGGTTCCGGTTCACCAAAGACAGGGATGGAGGGCGAGAGGAGAGAAGAAGGACGAAACAACAGGACGAATAAACGGCAATACAGTGGATCATCAAAGCGTACCAAGGCACGGCGGCTAGCTGAGACCAAACTAAGCATCCTAACTGAACTTAATGTAAATATTTCTGAAGAACTATCCACTGAAGATGGCATATCTGAGCAATCGTGTACTTGCTCTAATAATGGGTTTAATAATTTTGGTGATGGTGAATGTTCACCTCCAGCTTGTTTGGGAGACTCTATTTCTGGGCACTCATTATCATCGGTTAATTCTACTTCAGGAAAATTTAATTCTGAGTATGTTGTTGTACCTTCAGTTGATACCAATATTAAAACATCTTTCATTGCATGCACTAAAAAACATAATTTAACACATGCTGCTATTAATGATATATTAGCAATATTCAAACCTTATCATCCCAGTTTGCCACTTGACGCACGGACACTTTTAGAGACGCCAAAAAATGTGAATGTAACGCAGTGTGCTGGAGGATCTTATATATATTTTGGACTTAAAGATAAATTAACAGAAATAGCCTTGCTAGGCTTGACATTATCACACTACCCTATAATGGATAAAAAAAAGATACTTATGAAATGGGAAAACTTGTTATCGGTTACTATTAATGTAGATGGCTTACCTGTACATTCAAGTAATACTAATGCATTTTGGCCAATTCTCTGTATATTAGATCAATCAGTTAAGAAAATCCCATTTATCGTAGCACTTTATTACGGTGAGTCTAAACCAAACAATACTAACGATTATTTACGTCCATTTGTTAATGAATGTATCAGTTTAGAACAAAATGGTATCATTTTAAACGGTGAGCAGTACACATTCAGGGTAAGCTGTATAATAGCTGATGCACCCGCAAGGTCTTTCTTAAAATGCATAAAGTCACATAATTCACTCAATGGTTGTGAAAAATGTCAGCAAGAGGGTACTTACCTTGGTAGGACGACGTGGCAGTATTCAGAGAACTTTAACCTTAGATCTGACATTTCTTTTAACAATAATGAGTATGAAGACCACCAGGTATTAAAAAGTTTACTTACAGAGCTTGACATAGGTTTAGTGTCCCAAGTGCCACTAGATTACATGCATCTAATATGTCTTGGGGTAATGAAACGATTGCTGAGTGTTTGGATTCATAAGGGACCAAAGAAGTGTAAACTAAGAGCACATAGCATAGAAACGATATCTGAGAGATTGTCTGTAATTGGCAAACAGCATTTCCCAAAAGAATTTTCTAGGAGGCCAAGACCTTTAAAAATGTTTAAGTTTTGGAAAGCAACAGAATTTAGATTTTTTCTTTTATATTTAGGCCCAATTGTCTTGTACCGAGTTCTACCACCTCATTTGTATAACCATTTTTTGGTTCTTCACTGTGCAATATATATACTAAGCTGTGAACTTTGTAAGGCAGAAGAGTGGAGAAAATATGCAAATAATTTGCTGCATTGTTTTGTTCGGGACATACATAAGTTATATTGCAGAGAGCTTCTAGTTTACAATTTCCACAATCTTTTACATTTGGAAGGGGATGTAGAAAATTATGGTTGTTTAGACAATTTTGCTGCATTCCCTTTTGAAAATTTTATGGGTAAAATCAAACGTGTAGTTCGTTCCAATAAATTACCATTACAGCAAGTAGCTAAAAGATTAGGGGAACAAGTACTTAACCAAGGTAATTTTACGAATTTTCACACCCAACTAGACACAGCTCATAATAATAATGAGATTAGAAAAAAAGGCGTCATCAATTCCATATGTTTTCCTGGTAACAAATCTTGTAAGGTGAGTACAAAGTTAGCAGATTCTTGTTTCCAAATTAATAGTGGAGATATTATTGTTGTAAAATCTATAAAGGCAATTAAGGGGTCTTCTTCCTACAATTTACTATGTGATGTTTTTTTGCAAAAGACAGATTTTTACAATGTTCCTATAAACAGTAGCAGATTACAAATTTATAAGGTAGGAGTAAGTGCTTGTGAAACTGGAAGAATAATTTCATCGTTAGACTTATCTAGGAAATGCATGCTTCTTCCAGATTTTAATGATGAAACATCTTATATCTGTATACCATATTGTAACATGGCTCTATTTCACTAAAAAAAATATTTTTGAATCTAGCTAGAGGAAATAATAGAGCAATTTTATATCTTATGCAATAGCTTTTCAATTTCCTTGAATCCAGTAAGGGCACGCTGTATATTAGCCAACCATGTATGTTAAAAAATAATGTAATTTTAATGTTAAGTAATTATGTATTTAATGTTAAGTAAATATTATGTTGTACTAGTTTAAAACAATTTTAATATTTTTTTTTTCAAACTGACGCGAAATGTCGATATTGCGAATTATTAAATCATTAGTTGATATTTTCGTTCTAGAGTAAACAATTCGCTGCACCATATGTTTGAACAATTTGAATTGTTCAATATCGGTGGAAACAAAAACATTCTTATAAGTAGTTTTACGATCGTGATCGTCTACCCTCTGTCCGCGTTCAAACAAGGTATTCGACTATACCATAGAGATAGAATAACTTTATTTAAATGTCTTTGGACTATACACAATTTTTAATTTCAATTTTAACACAATATGAAAGAATTATTTTGTTTTGTTTGTTTTGTTTCAGAAACATTTTACCTTCAAAATAAAAACAAAATTAGAAATTAGATGGGGAAATAAAGTTTTTTTTCCTTAAAAAATAATTTCATGTTCTAGAAGTACCTGGTTAGGATAGGATACTCCTTACCTCACAGCTGACATCCTATAGAATTAAGGAAAAAAGTTATAAATAAACCCATTTCTAATGTCTACATATATAATTTTATATAAAAATATGCCTGTCAAATTTATACTCAGTAAAAGAAATTCAAAGTAATGTATAGAACTATTTACCATTTTGGCAATAATAAAATGTAATTACAGTCACATTTGAATGAGGTTTTCAGTGTTATGAAGCCAAATCAAAATATATACATTGTATAAAATAATGACCATCAGTTGCTTACACCCTGTGTACTTCAATGTTACGATTAAATATGAATGTAAAATAAATTTATAATTGAGGCGTTATCTAACTTGTTTTCATTTTACGATATTAGTGGTCTTACTCTTACTCGTAGTTTCAATAAAAATCTAATAAAACTAGCTGAAGTCATATAAATATAAAATGTACACATTTAAAAATAATGAGACACCTCATACATAAGCACAACATTAAAAAAGCCTGATTTTTCACAATATTTTTTTTAAATTCATGGTTATTTTTATGTAGACACCATTATTTTCCGTATTCATTCATTCCAAAATATTTACTTAATTATTTTATTGGGTATGTGATATGTTTGAACTATTCTATTCCTTCGAATGGAAATAGGCCATATATATAGTTTGGCTATAGTTTCCCTTCGAAATACAACCAAAGTGTTAGGTACCCATTAAATACAGGGTGATTCTGCAATGACTGCCTTAACTTGGAGGGATGGTTTTGTATGTGAAACTGACCAATTTTCATTGCAAGACAAATATAGAAATTCGTCAGTTTCAAGTATAAAATACCCCCGAATTTTAGAATTTAGAAGGGATGATTATGGCCCTACTGCTGGGCCTATAAAGTAAAACGGTTGGCCTACCTACCGTATTAGTTGGCATTCCGTATGTAGGATAGTTGGAAAGATTTTATGGCCCAACTGTTGGCCCAATAAAGTGAATTGGTTGGGTGGCCTACCATTTTAGTTGGCTTTCCGTGTGCGGGATAGTAGAGGGATACTTATGGCCCAACTGTTGGCCCAATAAAGTGAATTGGTTGGGTGGCCTACCATTTTAGTTGGCTTTCCGTGTGCGGGATAGTAGAGGGATACTTATGGCCCAACTGTTGGCCCAATAAAGTGAATTGGTTGGGTGGCCTACCATTTTAGTTGGATTTCCGTGTGCGGGATAGTAGAGGGATACTTATGGCCCAACTGTTGGCCCAATAAAGTTAATTGGTTGGGTGGTCTACCATTTTAGTTGGCTTTCCGTATGCGGGATAGTAGAGGGATACTTATGGCCCAACTGTTGGCCCAATAAAGTGAAATGGTTGGGTGGCCTACCATATTAGTTGGCTCTCCGTGTGCGGAATAGTAGAGGGATACTTATGGCCCAACTGTTGGCCCAATAAAGAGAAATGGTTGGGTGGCCTACCATATTAGTTGGCTTTCCGTGTGCGGGATAGTAGAGGGATACTTATGGCCCAACTGTTGGCTCAATAAAGTAAAATGGTTGGATTGGCCTACCATATTAGTTGGCCTTCCGTGTGCGGGATAGTACAGGGATACTTATGGCCCAACTGTTGGCCCAATAAAGTAAAATTGTTAGTTGGCCCACCAGTAAATTAGATCGTCGGCCCAACAGTTGGAAGCGACGTTGGCAAAGTTGAAACCAAAAGTGCCAAATCTTACCGTTGGCCAACCATAGCTGTACAGTAGGCCTAACCAAATGCCAACCAGAAATTGCTACTAGGGTTGCTGCTTGATCGATTGAATTTTGTTCGAATACTTTGCGAAACGCGGTGGTCGGTGTTGTGCTGTAATTTACCAGAGTTCTTGCAGCACAACACCGATTACTCTGCTTACCCCGATTGTCGGGATTCAGCGTGTGTGATATGATAGCAAACCAGCAGATCCGTACCGTTACACCTGGAGTGGTCCCTTCCATTGTTGAGTACTATGACGGCGTCAGAGTCGGAGCCGCTGCGGTGCTTCGTGCTGGTCTTGCGGCGGAGACTCGGCCGTGATAGCTTCCAGCTGTATCCGCGCTGGACGCGGCATCGACCTTCGTTCGGCTTGTCCGAACCGCTCGTCCTGCAATTTGAATGTTTGAAAATTTGTTATCTCAGAGGAACGCCATCTAACGGAATGTTTTAGCAAATTATCTTAGAATGAGTTCTCTCTTCCGTCGATAGAGGGCGTGCGCAGTTGTAAGTTAAAAAGGATTTAGTTTGAAAATGGAATAACGTAACTGTACTTTCCCCGCGCGCGACTATAAAGTTTTAAATTGATGAAATGTTTTATAACTAACTACATGTCTGAAAACATAATATTTAACCGGTCCATAATAATCCATTGACTTATTATCACTGTAATAATCACACTAAACTCCGGTCGCGAAGCAGGAAGAATTTCTTAGTATGGAAGTTCTCTGTCGCTCGCGCGCGAGCTACACAGGTATTGCCGTCGCGCAAGAAATTCTTCCTGCTTCGCGACCGAACTTTAGAAGCAGTATTTCCATATTTATTTTGGTAGGTAGGTACATTTTATAATTTGCTACTAATAACCCAATGATTTAGGAGAATGCGTGAAAAAAATTTAGTGACTATCATTCATAATATTATGATACCTACTCTTATAGGTAAGTACTTACTTATCTTGTGTCTTGTGAAGAGTGCGTGCATGTAATTACGTTTATTTTTACAGTAGGTACCTATGTAACTTCGCTTTATTATAAAATCTTATAGTGAGAGTGAGTGAGTGAGTGAGTTAGTGAGCGAGCGAGTGAGTGTGCGAGAAGGTGTGTATGCGCGCGCATGATAGGATATTTACCAAAATGTGCACGAAATAGTGAAACACCGAGGTACTGTGTGGGGCCGGTACTTGAAATAAATAGCCCCAGTGCATCTCTCTCCGTGTATGTCGTATATGGCAACTAAGGGATAAGGACAAGATGACGTGCTAAAGAGCGACAGGCTACTCACCTCTCACCTTGGCGCGGTCCTTCCAACGAGTCATGCCAGCAGGTGGGTTTTCGTACCTTACGTGCTGCTTGATAGTTATCTTGTCCTAATACTTTGCTAAACGTGGTGGTCGGTGTTGTGCTGTAATTTACAAGAGTGCTTGCAGCACAACACCGATTACTCTGCTTACCTCGATTGTCGGGATAAAGCGTGTGGTATGTAGTGTATAGTCAAACACGAGTGTAGTGCACAAAATGTTATGATAGGTAGGTACGCATCTAAGTAGGTACTCAAAATGGCTGTGCTTGCGTTGTGAAGTAATTTATAATGTATTTATTAAGTACCCTGTCATGAATCCATGCTCCGGCAGGATTACGGTGTAAATAGGTGACGACGTCATGTATCTGGTTGGTGGTGTAGCCATCCATGCGACAGGTCATATACAAAAAAATTAAAATAGATGTAAAGTAGGTATTTTAGATAATAATGTGTTTGTGTTTTGAACCTCTAAAAATTAACAAACCATCGTTAAACCTCACATAGTTATTAGAACAAAAGGTTCTTATTATTAGTATTGGCAGTTGTGACGAGCGGATCGTCACATACCTATTTCCAAACCAATTTTCAAATACATAAATGTACCTATTAAATATTTATAACAAATTAAATTTGTTCACTAATAAATTTTATCACTCTAGTCATTACTCTGGATCTGGATTATTCACTTAACTACTATTTAACTTTAATATGCAAATTTTCTCTTTGTAAGTATATCTATATGTAGTTTAGTTATCATATTCACAAATTATGTTTTGGAGGATTGTACGGCGGAGTCAGGTCAGAAATCATATTGTGTACTAATTTTATGCATACCTAACTCTATTCCTATCTCTGTACGTCTGTCCAATTTAATAAATAAATATATATACATCTAGGTCATACAGTCAGTCAGCCAGTCAGCGTGTAAGCTGCTGTCCACTGCTGAACATAATAATGCCCCTCCAATTTTCCTCCAGGCCTTCAGCGGTACGGAACCACCGCTTTCCGCCGACGTACTTGATCTCTAGGGTGTCAGGAGCGGACGCTTGGGCGAACGCGAGTATATCAATCGTAGGAATATAAATGCATAAAAAAAAATTGGTTGTCTGTAAAGTCGGTTTACGGACGATAGTTTTACGTGATGACGTGGAATAATCGTAGTACATAGATCAAAGATCAGTAATTTCTATTTCCAGTAGAAAGATTAATCATCTTGTGACTGGCCATCAAAACTTCTGTTGTCTGATCTTGACAGTTTTACTTCTTAAGACGTTTCCATGGTAACTTTGAATATCAACGTGACACGCTTTCGTGCGTGCAGCCGGTGCTCATCAATTTATAAGACGTGACGTCATCACGTCAATAAGAAAAACTCCGCTGAGCATGCGATTTGCTCAAAATTGGATAGAGAGAGGGCGCTCTTCTATTCCTCATCGCACGCACAAATAGAAGGCGTGTGACTGAGGCGCGTGAGGAATTGAAAGAAACATCGAAACATTGGGGCGTGGCCATGTACATTTGTATGAAAACCATAAAGAAATAATGTTTTTGTTTAATGTTTTTTGTGTATTGTTTCGAAAAAACATGCGCAGGAGACGCGGCTTAAGAAAATTGATTTCTTTGATAGGGATGTTCGGTTGTCGCGATCGCGGGAGTTCGGGATATTTCTGTAAATTAGAGATCTAATGAAGAAGGGGGATGATGACGTTCGAGCCTCGGACGGTGAAACAGTCGATAGTGGTCCGTCATCAGGAGCAAACTTCTTCGGCAGTCGGGAGTAACCACGCGCGTGGAGGTAATGACCGCCCCGTCGTCGTCGCCGAGACGCCGCCGGTCAGAAAGCTCTCCTAGGTTTTCAAAACCATAGAAGTATTTGTTGAGAGTGGTAAATATTACAAAACCGGGTGCGAGATACCCTTCTATGTCGAACCTTTTCGATCAGTGATCCCTGCAAACCCAGTTATTTCCACAAGCGAATTCAATCACACGAGCAAAGCTATTGCGTAAGTTTTTTAAATTGGGGTGATTGCAAAGTTCAATCCTTGTACCGATCAATATATTTATTTTTAGTATTTTTCTATAATTGATTATAGAATCAAATTATATTTTTATGTACACAACATACCGCGAAATTAACAGTAGATTCCTCTCCGAATTAGTTTTGCTCACATGAAATTTTGGAGGCTAACTAGGAGAAAATCTACAAAGTCCTTCTGACTTCGATTTGTCAGCCACTTTCTTCTGCGATGGATCTTGAGGCAGTAGAACTAAAAAAATATATATAAATTATTGTTGAAATTGCGATCAAAACTATAAGAGCTCATATTTCGCATGACACACATACCTATACCTACGTTAAACGACGCAAAATAAGGGTTACTACCTACCTACGAACAATTATTAATTGTACATGACATGGGTTAGATTTAATTTTATTAAATGTTCACGAGTTTAAGGCTCGTGAAGCAATAACGATCACTTAAAAGTTGGCCATTATTGTTAATTTTGAATGTCTGTAAAGACTGGAATTTTACCTTTTCGATGAACGTGTCTGACCGCATTGGTATAAGATTATGATGAACCAATTAATTGGGGGTCACACAGTGTAAAGGTTTCACTGTATCTTTCCCTTCATTGGAGTATCTGCGGGGCACATTACTTTGTCTCCATTTCGATAAACTCATTGGTGTACACCTGGTTTGCATAATTAGGGCCATGGAAACCATGTAGATATGTAAACATCAATGTGACGACCGATTATCAGCATAATATTCGTTAAAAATTTATTAACGAGACCCAAAACCTCCAAAAGTATCAGTATGAAGTTACCTCTGCGCGCTGAGTAGGCTCGACTTGTCACTGCTATTGATGCAGTTCTCCTCTTTTGGCAATGCGACCTGCAGACCGGCCGGTGGCGGCGCAGGCGTCAGCACTGGTGGAGGAAGGGGCGCCGGCGGTGGCAGGCGAGCCTTGTCTGCCGCTAACTGTGCAGCCGCAGAGTGCAGGGTTAGGCTGTAGCTGTTCGGCGGCTTCAGGAGACCGGGAATGCTGGTGCACTGGAAGTAAAGTCAGAGATTGCTTTGGCAGAGATTGCTTTAGGTAATAAGTCCCTCTTATGTACAATTTTAATATTGGAGAGCAATAAATAGGATATTTCTATTCTATTCTAAAGTCGTCTAACTTTTCAGAGGATTCGCAATGATAAAATCACCATAGGCACGTTGACGTACAGAGACGATAAGATTCCTATTAGGGGAATTTTTCTTCATCTAGGGGAAAATACAATTTTCGATGATCATGGCCTTCTAGGGAAGAATTCAGAAAACTTAGTTCCTACCACGAAATGTATTCGATGCGGACGCTAGGGTCTTGTGTGGGACTTGCAAAGGCTAGCCTGCCTAAATGTAAGCATATATTTTTCAGATTTTGGCGGGTGTTGGTTTTTCTTCGCATTTTTTGGTATATCCGAGAGTGGTTTATCCACAAAATCTATGTGGAATGACCAAGTGAGGCACAAGTGCTGATGTAGGTGAGGTCGAGAAGCTGCTGCGCTGGGGAAATTGGTGGTTACAGGAAGATCTCCTTTGCGAAGAATCCATAAATAGGACAGGCAAGCAAGTTTCCTAACGTGCCTATTGTAGTTACGAGTCTACTTACCGAACTGCGGTCTATGGAGTCAAGGCTGGACAGAAGCGAAGAGCGGTCTAGGCTGAAGGCGAGGTTGAAGTCCCGAAACGATGCTCCGGGCTCCATTGTGGTGGATGGCGAGTCTTGAGGAGTCGCAGCCGTGTGCGTGATGACGGGCAGAGGCGGCTCCGGTGCTCCGCCTGCCAGCATCTTAGATTCCTAAAGCCACGATAAACACAATCATTCAAGATGCTCCTGCGAAAAAAAAATCACCAGAAACAGAACATTTTCTTCGTTTCTGCGTCCTCGTAGTTTAGTCTCCGTTGCAGTACCTACACAACAATAAATTAACATACATCCTTTCCTACTTAAAGAAGGCGAATTGGGTGACTTTTGCTCAAGGAGACCAAGGCACAGTCAATTTCACCCACTTTTTAGTACAGGTACCTACCTACAGAAATAATAAATACCTCATAGCATTTTTACTACGACGAGAAGTATTTTATTATTCCTAAAATTGGAGTAACGGACAGTTCACTGTTCAGAGCATGCCTGCAGGCAGACTAGACCCCCACCCACATGCTGCTAGAGTGCGAGGAGGTGGCACTGGCAGACCTAAGAGCGAAGGAGCTGGGAGGCCCGAGGACACTTCTAGAGGCGTGCCAAGATCCAAAGAGAGTGCGCCGCTTTCTGGAACAACTCGGCTGGTTGGAGTAGGTGAGGCCGTAGGTAGGACGCGCAAAAGACTCACAATGGAGTGGGCTTAAGCGCGGAGAACGAGTCCGAACAAAAACCACCTCTAATAGCAACGAGAAAGGCTCACTCACACGCTCAGTCATGGAATATGAAAGGGCCGATGATGAGGTGCTTAAACAGCCAACTGACCTTCTGAATGTTGCACTTGGATGAAGTGGCGCAGTCTCGGCACGCGGCCGGGTCGTGCCGTTTCCTCTTGGAGCCGTCCTCGCCGAAGGTGCTCTGACGTAGGCGCGCCTTCAGCTGCTGCTCCTTGTGTCCGTTGGAGTCCTTCACCTTGCGCACGTCGTCCGCCGACCGCCAGTAGTTCTTTATATCGTTCTGGAAAACGATGGAGACACAAAGCGGCAATCGCCTACCTGACTTTGTGTTAACTATTAAAGCGCTTGCTGAGCGACAGACCTCGATGGAGACCTGCATACTTTTCTAGTTACCTGACAATGTATTTGTCTATGCAGCTATGTTATGCATAAATCTGGGTGGCTAGTAAAGTATGTAGGTCCATACATTCTGGGATCGGATGCTTTGTTTGCTTGTTCATTTGTTTTGCTTTGTTCAACAAATGCGATAAAAATGAAGGACACCTCTGTTTCGAGTTGAGTATTATCCGTACGTACTTCCTTCTTACGTATGGCCACATATAATCTTACAAAATAACATTCCTGGGGTTGTCCCAACTCTAAGTATGCGATCCACGCGCGGATACGGCGACAGTCGCTCACGCAAATGAAGTGGCCGTGCTGCCTTGTCACTATTTTAGCTGCATCAGTTCCGTGAGCTGGGCTCGGCGATATAGGAGGCATAAGGGGACATTTTGGTGAGCTCTCTTGTTAACCTGTGGCACTCTTTCAAGCCGTATATAATACTGGTATTTTTGACTATTTTCTCAAAACCATCCAAAAAAAGGCTTTTGAGAGAACAAGAAGGAAGTTCTTCCCAGGCAAAACCTTGTCACAGAAAGCAGATACTTTCATGCAATGACTTGTCAAGGAGTGAGGTTTATTCATTTATTGTGGACATTTTTCCTGTGAAGGATTTTTTTGCCAATTCCTTTGGTTTCTGCTTCCCCAATAAATCTGTGCCTTTCACTAGAGCCATTGGTTTCGTTAGAACTAGGAGTTTTTTTATTGCTTCCGAACTGGGTTGCTGTGCTCGAGTGTTTGAGCTCGGGTGTCGAAGGCCCAGGCGCAGCCAATTTACCCCCGAGGAGGTGCCAGTCCAGCTTGGAGGACTAACGTCGCTGGCGAATGGTGATTTAAAAATTTGTGGATTGTTGGAATAGGGAATAAAGGATGTTGGAATAGAATATTTCCGCAAAAATATACAGCCCGTTCCACACCTTTTGCAGTGCGACACAACAAAGATTTAGAGAATTAATGATGAGGCGGCTGAATTCCAACTGCAAAGCTTACGATGTTCAGCTGAGCTTATGAACTAACCTGTGAGAAACTGTCGCTGGAATGTGATCCGGAGCGAGAATCATCGTACGGCAGTTCGTTATTGTCCGAAAAGCACTCGCCAGACAGTTTAGACTTGGCGAGTTCTCGCTGCTCGCGCTCTCGTCTCTCGTTTCTCTGCAAGTTTAAAGTAAATATTGTAGGTCCGATTGACTTTTTACAGTTAACACTTGAAGCATGCTTAAATACACTCGACAATTCCACAATGAACTACTTTACTAGGCATCCAGAATTGTATTCATACATAGCATATACTTCACGCCGGACCAAAAGCTGCTTTTGTATAAGTCGCAGATCAGGTCCTGCTTGGAGTATGCTTGCACCTGTGGGATGGCTCTGCCAAATACTAGCTTCCGCCTCTAGACTCAATCCAGCCTCGAGCCGTGCGACTATTGGTAATGGGTTATCCCGCGATCTAGAACCACTGCAACTCCGTAGGGATGTCGGCTCCCTACGTGTGTTCTATCGCTTATCCCATGGGGAGTCCTCGGAGGAGCTGTTTAACGCGATCCCACCGCTCCCTTTCCAAATCCGCACCACGCACACTGGCAGGGAATGCATCCCTGCTCCAATCGATTCTGCAGATCTTTCCTCTACACAGTAGACTCTTTACAGAACCGGTAAACTCTGGAACGGTCTCCCTGCCCATATATTTCCCCCCAAGTACAGTCTCGGGTTCTTCAAGATGGGTGTGAATGGGCATCTGTCAGGCCAGCATGGCATTCGCAACCCCCGCATTCGACCGAATGTCCAAGGACGTCGTTAGACAACTTATGGGTGGCTCGGAGCCAGAAGTCGCGTTTTCAATAAAAAAAAGCATGGCTGCACAGATAATACAAATATGGGCGCCTAGTTGAAGTAAGTTTTAGGTCTCTACAATTATGTTTGCAACATTGAGATGATGAGAGAGTGTATTGAGACTTCTGACTTTTTCGGCCTATCTGGTTGCAATTTTTTCCAATTTGGGGCTAATGCAATGACGTCCCTTTGGATACGGTGATATATAAATCGTAATTGTTTCACGAGTGTTACTAGTATTGTATTGATTAAGAGCTTGAAATACTTAAAAACTTACAAGATAAACCCGATTATGTAGTTCATAACTCACCTCGGAACTGAATCCTTCTACAAGAATGGCCACTAGCAAATTGAATAGCACGTAATTGCCAAAGGTCATGAGCGCTACGAAGTACAACGCGGCCCAGTGGCTCGTCTTTTCCATTCCGTTGAACAAGACAACATTCCAATCTTCCTGTGTCAAAACCTGAAAATGTACACCCACTGGTAACAGAGGATAGGTCTCCTAGCGGCGCGTTCGTGATATTATTGTGAACAGTATATCTCGTTGACTCGATATAAACTCGTAAAATTCGGCTCAAAATCATATCACGGACGCTGAGATCTTATGCTACGTTAGGTATTTCAAGTAATTACTGGAAAACAATACGAAAATCACAAGTCTGCGTGAGCGTGTTAGTGGAGCTGTAAGTGTCGAGAGTGGCGGTGTGGTGGTGTGTGGTTGGGGTGTGGCGGGGCGGGGCGGGCACGTGCGCCGGCGCCGCCGGCTAGCTACCGATGCTGACTGAATGCTCAAGCAAACGTACTCTACACAAGCCGCATGCACTAAAGCTCTACTGAAGCCGGGCCGGGGATGCAGCGCGGGCGCCGGGGTCTAGCGTGCGCGCGCGCACGCGGCGGAGCGGCGGCGGCGAGTGGAACAAAACCAAACCGACTACCATCTAGCAAGTGATGTAGTGAGCTCACCTGGAACACCGTCACCGTCGCCCAAAGGATGTTATTGAAATGTTTCCGGTCGCATTCGCATCGTGGGTGTTGCGATATGATCTCGGGACAAGTACATTCGCGCTCGTTGCCCGAGTCGTCCACGAACTTGCAAAACTTACCCCCGAACAGATACATGCCGAGAATACTGCCCGTCCCGCGCAGCACGATGCGAGAATGAAAGAAAAACAAAATGCGATGCGCACACGCGGCGACAAGTTCTGTCGCGAGCGACTCGCGCCTCCGCGTACGTCCACTCGGGCTTGGGGAGGGCTGAGCTCACTCCGCCAGCAACTCCCGCCGCCCGCCTTGTTCACCGTTGCTGTCACAATTATGGGTTAAGATCTACTGTGTCAATTAGCTCTAAATTATTTATCATCAACCATGTTATTATAGTTACAGTATTTCAACTATGAAGCGTCGTCCGATCGTGCCGTGCCGTGCCGCACTGTCATATCATAACACGACGTGTGATTGTGTTACGTTAGGTTGCCAATGATTCTATATTACGATTTGCGAATGCAAATATACGAATGCTGCCAACTCCAATATACAAGGATAAATAGTGTAAATTTGTCATCATTCACAATTAATCGAAAGTAAATACTTAAAAGTAGGCAAGGAGTAGTTCGATGCATATCCTGTGATGGGTGATCCACAAGATTCGAAATCCTTACGGATGCTCAGTGCTTACAGAATGCAAGACCAATTTAAGAGTTTACGTAGGAGACAGAAGACATACGGAAGCATTAGTCTTGCATACTAGTAAAGGTTACGTTCGTTCTCGATACCAGATCAGACAGCGTGGGCAGGCATTAAGTAGGTTATGTAAAAAGGAGGACGAAAAGTAAAAACGTGAATAATAGAAAGAAGATAGGAAACAATCGATTAAGAAACTGGATAAAACGTTGGGGACGACGGGCGTGGAGACTGCGGAGAGTTGAACTAAGTAGGGCGAGCCAGTAGAGAAGCTGAGCGTATGTAATCGTTTGGGCCTGTCGACGGAACAGATCCTCGCTCGTCGTCCCCGGTCGGTGTGTCAAGATCGGCTCAAAGTGATGCAAGTAAGTGGAAGCGGCATGCAGAGTGGGTTGGGGTGTCGTACCAGAACACTTGGTGCCGGCGAGTGAGTGACGCGGACGTGGCGGGGAGGGCTCGAGGCCAGCTCGCTACCTACTACCAGACCTAACTGTCTACTCGGCTCCTAGCGGGCATTACTGGTCAATGAGTTATGGCAGCTACGCAGTCACAGCGCGTGACCGGTGGAGTGGAGCTAGCACTCCGCTAGCAGAGTGATGATTGGCATCGTCTGAATGGATGCTATTTCAGAACGGTTGGAGGCGTCCGCGCGGGCTGCAAGCTGACTGCCCCGCCGCGCTGTGAGGACTGAAGAGAGGCGGCGGCCCGCAGACCTGCGGTCAGCTTACAGCGAAGACGAAGACGCCTTGGTGTGGCGCGTGGAGGTGGATGGTTAGTGGCGATTAGCCGTTAATGTTTGTGGTTAGCGCTAAGTCGTTCTGTCGTGAGTGTGAACGGGTATCGATGCGTTGAGATGCGTTTAGATGCGAGTGAATATTTCAGTCTGTTCTTTGGAGTCTGTTAGGTGGATGCTTTAATTTAAAATATTGAATACCTGAAACACCGTGACAAAGGCCCACAATAGCGTATCAAAGTTTTTTCTGTCGCACTCTACGTCTTCGCCTTCGGTGCGGTCGCAGAATTTGCACCCGAACAGGTTCATACCTAGGATGCTAAACGTGACCAGGGAACATTCAGTATTACAATGTGACATTACTGGAGGAGCCACCTCGCCGCCGGAGGCGCTGGCGGCAGGAGCTTACGCTATAGTTGACCTTAAGCTCTCTGAGGATCAAACACAACGAGTTAGGTAACATCTTCAGGTACGAGTACTCTGTAGGGAAGCGCTCCGCTCGTGGGTGCCCTAGCCTTCGAGGATTTCTGGATGAAACACGTGAGGGGGAGTGAGTCGTGAAGAAAACTTTAGACAACATAAAACGGACGCAAAGCACAAAAGCGTGGAAACGAAACAGACGCACACTGACTAGTAGAGTGAGAGAACAAAGAAGACATCGGAGAGAGAGACAGAGCGAGGTAAGTAGAGTGTAGACGAGTGGATAATGTGGAACACAGTGATGGTAGAAAGTGATGCTGGAAGCTAATGTCGCGTCGAGAGGTAGACTGTAGGTAGGAATTACACAAACGGCAACCGATAGTGGGTAGGTACCACTTATACAATGTTGGGACTAGGATGCGGGTACAATAGAAAGAAGAGACAAAAGATTAATGAAAATAATAATTTGAATGATCGTCGGCTACGGGACATATGTCTACTGTCTACGACAGGGAACAAGATAGAGAGAGAGAGAGAGAGATAATAAATAAATAAATAAATAAATAAATAAATAAATAGAGAAAAAAGAGTCTTAACCTAATGTACCTAGATCATATCCGTAAGGTTTTTTTAATTCATCGTCGTCGCCTCTGGATTTGATTGGTTTCCACAAGTATACCTACTCTTCTACCTATCAGGCCTATTAATTGCTGAAATAATATTTGCAGATGGTAGCAATAATAAAATTCGTTTTGGTCGCGCGATTTGATGCGTGCCTTGATATTTGTGCAGCGTAAAGTCTGTTCTTTGTTTTAATTCAGTGGTGTTCTAATAGATGCTGTCAATATGAATTCGTTTATCATCCTGGATAGAGTCGGCCTTGCCTGTTTCTATTTAGAAGATTTCTCATTGAAGTTTAGCTAATATAAAGTGGTTTTCAAATAATGCCATGTTATTCCGATAGCCGCGGAGCTCGGTCTGGCCGCAAACGTTCCCTTGCGTGCGAGCTGTGCTAATATGGGAGCAAATAAGTGTTCACTTCGTTGGCGAAGCGCACAAGTTACTAACGGTTGAGCTGCATCAAGAGTGTTATTCCAATATCGTGAAGAGTTCTACGAAGCTAATGTAAGGGTAACCTCGTATGTAAAGTCGACACGAATGCGCCAAGAGAAAATGGTAAAGCCGTGCTACACCTCTCGCACGCTGAACTTTCCTCGTTGCACCAGCCGCGAGTGGAGGACGAACTAAATTTTGCCAAGTAAAGCTTGGCCACTCTGTATGCGAAATTGTTTGTGAACTTATTCAAAACGCATACCTCGACGACTGTTTCGTTGGGCTTTGGCCAATTAGACGGGGCTTAAATATGGAACTCGATGCTGTTTCGAGGATTCAATTTGAATTAGTATGCATTTATTTAAACCGAATGCAAGCGCGCGGTTGACCAAAACCGCACCGCTAATTCTTAAATAATCCCGTACAAAATGTTAATTGGGCCACCCATTATGCATCAGATGGCCGCGCGGTAGAGTGCTCTAAGTAGGCGTCCGCTTCTCTTGCGAGAGATCCGAGGTTCGTATCAGGTCGGCGTGTGCCAATGAGTTTTTTCTGACGGAAAAATGTACGTGCATACCTACACCTGCAGCTTTACCGTTCGGAACCGGTGTAAAACTGTAGGTTCCTTCCCTTGCCCCTTACTAGCTGGTAGGCTCAAATTGTAGCCGACTGGGTTTGTAACACCGTACTGGTTCTAAGATGGCCGCATAGCAGCCTCAACTGTGTTCTATAGTCATTCCTATACATTCGATAAAACGGAAATTATCAAGGGCACTATTTTAACTGCAACAAATTTTGAATCATCTCACTGAACAGGATGTCAAGCATGACTTACGCGAACCCTATCCAGATTATAGTTATTATAAGTGGTCATCTGAATGGAGCGAAATTTTCATGGTTCTGACCAAATCCCCCAACGAATGCCAAATGTTCGTTCAACCTTGTAACAAGATCATCTGCGTGCGCAGCCAGCAACACTACGCAGCCAAGTCTTAGCTCATTCGAGATGTTTACGAGATGAAGATAATACAGTTTTCCTATACAGTACCCTTGATCGAGCTTCGACCTAGTTTACGAATTCGGTTGGTGAATTTATTGCGAAATCAAACGCACTTAGATATTATATATCACCACCATCGGTTGCGCGGAATTTAGGAAAACTCACGTCTAACGCACGCACGGGAGATGCGAATTTGCAACGATGTCAGCGAGTAGGTACCGGTGCATTTGTACATTCGGATTAATTTTATCTTTTAGACATATGTTTTATAAATGCATTTAAATATTTACGCGGAACGTCAGCATTTTCAACAGCAGTGCAAATATTGAAATTAAAGGAACGTGGATAGCGTATAGATAAATCTGCAAAAATGTTGAAATCCCGCGATTCGTGGTGGGATTTCTGCAAAACGTAATGCGCATTTTTGATTCAATTGAACATTTCAATAAAGTAGCTCGTATGACCTATGTAGTACTACAATTTTGCGCAAATCCCACTGTATTAAGATAATAAAATTACCCAAAATAGTGACATATACGTGGTGATATTAAATGTGATAATGAACTCGTAAGAACTAAAATAATATGTACCTGAATATAAAAATAAAAAGAACGAGAAGAGAGAAGAAGACTGCGACGTTGTCCATGGTCCTCAGCATGACGAACAGCTGCCTTCTGAGGTTGGGCATGAATCTGACCAGCTTCAGTATTCGGAGCAAGCGGAATGTTCTAAGGACGGACAGGCCCGAACCTCCGTTGTGGTCTTGCTCATCCGACATGCTCTGGGCCAGTTCAAAGGCGCTGTTGGATCAGAGAACATTTTATTGCTGTATTAAATTAAAAATCAGCTACGACGACAAGTCTTGATATCGCAAACTAGACAATTGAGCGTGTGAACATAATCAAATTTTAAGTCGCCGCAGATCTACAAAATTGTGATAACGGACCATTATATGTCTCTTCGAGAGTCATTGCCGAAATAAAATCGAAACGGAATCCGAACTCTACCATTGCTTTGAGTGTACTATGTAATACGCCTTGAGAAAAGTTTAAACATCAAACCTCGACCGCAATTAGATGCAAGTGACGCTGCAAGACCACAAATGAACGCGCAAACTTTCCCGTTGCCAGACACTGCCATTATTTATCTCGGTCGAGCTCTGATTTTGCATAACAAAGGCAGGCGAAAATCCAATTTGAGCATATTTTTCTTGCCTTTCGCGGAGGCGCTTGAGGAGCGTTTTAAACAATTAATTCGCCAGAGCAATAACTCAACCGAACTTACCGAAGATTGCGAGACTTCGGTGTTTGTAGAACCCTTGATGATTTATACCTACGAGTAGGTATTTCGCGAAACTTTCGGGCTGGGCACCTATTCTCCATACGCATGTACACTCTTAGTTGCGACTAAAGTGTATCCATATAATTTGCCACTTCGAATCTTACAACTTTGATTTAATCATTCAAAGTGACTTTTTATTTATGTATGTTCTACTTATACACTGTAAAGTTTTCATGATTACACATGCATCATGGTGGATACCTAATTTTACTGTTGATTCAATATTTGGAATACTACCAACATGGTAAAAAAATGGGAAACTGATCATTTGACCGATCGATCTTTGAAAAGGACCTGCTCTATTGTCATGAAAATTGTACAGCTCATTCATTAAATCGTGGACTATCAACAACTGACCTTAAAATAACAATGATTCCATCGAAGACGTTGAAACCATTGGCGATGTACTTGAAGGGTCCCTCAGCGACGACCTTGAGCAACATCTCCACGGCGAATATAGCCGAGAACACCACATTGCTGTACTCCACAATCACCGTCAGTTCTTCCGGCTGGTTGTGGTATTCGATGCCCATTGACAGCGTATTGATGAGGATCGCTAGCAATATCCCTGTGTTGTACACATTTATGGTCATTACAGGTCATCGGCCAATCAGGGCTGGAATAGTGACCGGGGGAGAATCGGCCACGCATTTTATACAATTCAACTTTAAGAATATTATGTTTAATTGGAGAGTTCCCCATCCCCTTTTTCTCAATATCCCTATGTTTAACACATTTATCGCCATTACAGATCATCGATCAATCATGGCTGGAATAGTGACCGGAGAAGAATCGACCACTTATTTTATACAACTCAACTTTAAGAATATTATGTTTAATTGGAGAGTTAAATTCCCAATCCCCTTTTTCTCAATATCCCTGTGTTGTACACATTTATCGTCATTATAGGTCATCGATTAATCAGGGCTGGAATAGTGACCGGAGGAAAATCGACCACGCATTTATACAATTCAACTTTAAGAATATTATGTTTAGTTGGAGGGTTCCCAATCCCCTTTTTCTCATTGGCCGATTTTCTACTATCCGGCTTTCTTGACCAAATCAATCTGCATAATTATTTTCACTAAATCTTTAGTTGTTCAGCGACAAGATATCACGCAGCACGATAGAGCATTTGGTTACTGAATCTAGAGATACTAGCTACCTTTGATCATTGGCCATCGACTATTTATAGATCAGTTGGTTAGAATCAAGAAATAAGAAATAATAAGAAATAGGAAATATTTATTTTTTCGCTTCAGCATTACATTATTACATTATTAAAACACACATTTAAACAATTACAGAAGAGGAAAAAAAGGACTGGACACAGCCTATGCTGAATCTAGGGAAGATTTCACTAGACTCAGCGCTGTATTTAAGTGAACAATTGAAATTTTAAAAAATTGAGTTACGCACACCTATTCGCGCAAGCTTACAATAATTTAATGGTAAGTGAAATACGATTGTTTAGTCATATTAATTAAATATATGTACGAAAGAATAAATCAAAATCTCACCCTGTTGAAAGTACTTGTGCTCGACGATTCGCTTGTCGTGCTTACGCAGGTAACTGAGGAACCGACATATAAGGTTGACGAGGCGCGCGCAGCCCTGGTAGATTTGGGAGCGCCGACTTCGAACTCGGGGCTCCAGGGCTCCGAGTTCACATGCCTGGAGGTCCGCGCAGCAGGAATAGTCTTCGAGATCCAACGCCTGGACAATGACAGAGGAAATATGTCTGCCCTATTTAATAACTTCTCGCTGTATGTATCTTTCCACAAAGACAGAGAACTGAGAGTGAAGTTAGAATTATGTACCAACATGAATCAGGCAGGATTTGCAAGCATATTGATTTCTGTTGATGTAGGTGTATCGCGGAATACTTATTTACGAATACGAATACGTATATGTAGGTAGAGTCTAGATAATGGAGACCGAGATACGACTGGAGGTTCCAAAACAGACATCGGACTAGCAACTAGTAGGTGGGCTAGTAGATAGATAGAAAATCCTTTATTGCTCCACAAATATTTCACAAGTATAACACAATGAGGTGATGGTACATGGTACATGAGGTGCAAAGGCGGACTTTTCCCTTGAAGAGATTTCTTACAGCCAACCTTTAGGTGTGTGAAATGTGTAAATAAAGGAATGTAGGTAGTAGCAAAAATAAGATGTGACAATTTTTTATTTAAGAATATAAGGACGTGTGAAAGCCTGAAAAATCTGCCCCTAAAAGCTAGTATAATAGTTTGAATCTTTAGGAATACGAGTACGTATGTGTAATTGTATTGCGCGGAAACCATTCATTCGTAAAAAAAAATATTAAAAGATTATGCCTTCATACTAAAAGTAAATTATTCAAGATGACTTCTTGCAAAACCGAGATGTGAGATGCTCATTTTATCTGTAGAAGCTTATTACGTTCACTAATGTTCCTCGAAACGTGGTGGTCGGTGTTGTGCTGCGATTTACCAGAGTCCTTGCAGCGCAACAACGATTAATCTTGCTTACCCCGATCGTCGGGATACAGCGTGTGATATGTATGTATGTAATGTTCCTCAAAAGTACTATAGGCGAGCGAGCGGAAATAGATATGCCAAGATAGTAGAGCTGTGTACCTTCAATGTACAGAAGACTGAATTCGGAAACATCCTGTTAATGAATATCGACAGATCGACAGAAACGAAGATTAATGCGATACGTGTACAACTTTTCTCGCTCTCTGAAAGCCTTTTTTTATACTGACACGGTTGGCTGCATCACCTACAACATCCGTGATGTCAGCCCATAACACCGGGTGAACTTGGTGCCACGTCAGTGATTCCCTTCGGTCGTGCCGGCTACACTGAACTGGACGGAAAACACAAACTATTTACATAGCCGTTTCGACCGACCTTTCATTCAGTGAGGTGGTACCAACCCGGGCGGGTTAAACCCTACCACCTATTAATATAAGAAGGGAGTCATATCCTAAAAAACAAAAAAAAAAAAACAAAATTGTTTCATACCTGGATGGACAAGTATCTATGTATATTTATTTGTACATAATATTCTATATATTTAGTAATTTATATGTATTAACACATGTACCTATGGCTTGTATGTACCTATGTACTCATATGTATTGTTAAAAAGTATTCTTATTATTATTTTATCTTCAATTCGCACGCTCAACTCTTTTGCTACTAACTACTTACATTCCACTATATTATCGAATCTCAAACATCCAAAGGTTGACTGTAAGAAATATCTGTAAGGGATAAGTCCGCCTTTGCACCTTATGTAAATTTTCTAATGTATTTGTTACTGTTTAATGTTTACATCTATCTATCTGTCAGCCTCGATAGCTCAGTGGTGCAGACAGTCGACTATTGCTATTGATTGTTAAGCAACGCTGGGCGCGGTCAGTTCTTGGATGGGTGACCGCTCGATCGTTGGAGGCTCACCGTCGTTCGGATTCCACGTAAAACTGTAAGTCCCTTCCCTTCTTACCTTATTAGGTGGTAGGGTTCATCCCGCCCTGAATGAAACGTAGGTCGAAACGGCTATGTAAATAGTTTGTGTTTTCCGTTCAGTTCAGTGTCCGGCACAATCAAACGGAGGCACTGACATGGCACCTAGTTCACTCGGTGTTATAGGCTGCCATCACGGATGTTGTAGGTGATGTAGCCAACCGTGTCAGTTTCCATAAAAAAAAATATATATATATTCTAAAGCTGTATACCTTGGCGTCGTTCCTGTCATCGCCCGCTCTCTTGCTGATGCCCTTCGAAAGCTCCTCGAAGAATGTGTCGAGGGCGACCTGTCCCGTGGGCAGCGCCGCCGACAGCGCCCCAGAGAGCGCCAGCAGCTCCTGGCACGACATTGCGCCGGCGCCGACCGCGCCCGCCGCTCCGAGGGCTCCGCCGCCGGCCTCGTCGGGGGCTCCATCGCCTGCCGGCATGTCGAACTCTAGACCGCGGGGATGAGTCACACTACAGTGCACTATCTATACATACTAAGAGTTTTACTAAACTATTGGCTCGTTCGAAAGCATCATCTGGCGATACATTTTTAGTGTTCCGTATCCGGTACGGGACCCTATTACTAAGCCTACGCCGCCGGCGCCGTCTGTCTGTCTGTCCGTCCGTCCGTCCGTCTGTCTGTCCGTCCATCCGTCTGTCTGTCCGAGGGCTGTGTATCTCTTGAACCGTAATAGGTAGCCCATTGAAATTTTCACAGAATATGTGTTATTATGGCCGATATAACAACAAATAATAAAAATAAGAAAAAGTAAAAAAATCACGGGATTCCCATAGAAGATACCTAAAAGTGTATGCGCGCGCGCCATCTACCGAATAGATTATGAAGAATTTTACCTAATCATGACATTTAACTAATATGAAGCATTTAATAACACGCCATCTAGATCTAGGCGTGAGTGGCGCTAGCCATGACATGGCGATACGGAACCCTCGGTGCGCGAGTTCGACTCGCACTTGGCCGGTTTTTTTTATTAGAAAGCGCGACATGTGGCGCCAAGCCACCCATAAGGTGTCTAACGACGTCCATGGGCATTCGGTCGTACGCGGTGGTTGCGAATGACATACCGCCCTGACAGGTGCCCTCTCTTGAAGGACCCACCTAGTTTTAATCACATGTTAAGTGATTGAAACTATTGAAGAAGTTACGAAATGCAATTCAAATGTGAATTTGGAATAACAATTGTAAAATGATAATGAATGGCGAAATTCGTCTAAGCATAGTGAAAATATGTAAAGTTGAAAATGCACAGTGACGAATATAATATTGTTTAGAATTTTGAAAATGATGTTTCCGAACGCCACTATTAAGCAACACTCAGAACGGACTTAAGAGCAGTTAGAAAAGTTTTTTAAGGAAGAAGGTTATTTTAAGAGAAGGAGGTTATTAGCTGAGGAAAGCTCCACTTAATTGATAGAAGTATGAAAATGACAGAACAGTATATTATATAACTATTTGCTAATGTATTATAGTATAACTGACTTACATAATGGTAATTTTCTCAAGTTGGAACATAATAAACAATCGGCTATTACTTGTTACATGTCGTAGTAGTACAAAGTAAGTTATAGCGTTCACTATTTTCAATGTTTGTGGTTTACATGAAACTATTCGTTTCTTTAATGTTTTTCTGTTATCGTTTTTTATACGTATCTTTCCAAATTCAAATTCCAAAATTTATTCCCGCAAATTCACAGATACAAGAATACATTCAATACAAGATATAGAATACAAATTGAAATAGGTACATGAAAAAATATATAAGTAAAGAAATTGTAAACTACAGATCTGTAATATTTACTTGATTTTATTGTTTTGTTAGTAAAGTTTGTGTCATTCTTCTACTCTGTTTGCTAACCTTATAAGTGTTAGTGTTAATAATTAAGTCTGGTTGACTGGCAGAGATTGCCTTAGGTAATAAGTTCGCCTTTTGTACAATTGTGTATTAGAAAGTAAATAAGTATATTCTATTCTATGATTTGTGAACGAGTCAAAAGAGGCACAACTCCTAAGCCCCGGCGATAACTGGGAAGACGCTGATTTAACTCTGACCCCTAAACAATATTTTGGTTTTTTTTTTTTTATGGAACCTGACACGGTTGGCTACATCACCTACAACATCCGTGATGTCAGCCCATAACAAAGGGTGAACTAGGTGCCATGTCAGTGCTTCCCTTCATTTCATGTCGGCTACACTAAACTGGACGGAAAACACGAACTATTTACATAGCCGTTTCGACCGACGTTTCATTCAGTGCGGTGGTACCAACCCGGCCAGGATAAACCCTACCACCTAGTAAGGTAAGAAGGGAAGAGACCTACAGTTTAACGTGGAATCCGAACCACGGTCAGCCTCCAACGGTCGAGCGGTCACCCATCCAATCACTGACCGCGCTCAGCGTTGCTTAATAACAGTTGACTAACCAACCGCGCCACTGAGCTACCGAGGCTGACGAATTTTCTTATCCCTTAGTCGAATTTTACGACATGCGACGGGGAGAGATGCAGTGGGACTATTCTTTTTAAGTACAGCTAACTTATGAACACATAAAAAAAATAATTACAATACCAATAATAAAGTTTTCAGTTTTACATAACTATCATTTACGAATATACAAAATACGTCCTGATATCTAAACAACATTAAAGATGATGCTTTTAATATCCCGTAAAGTTGCCGTTAATATTCCGCAAAGATGCCGTTAATATCCCGCAAAGTTGCCGTAAATATCCCGCAAATTTGCAGTCAATATCCCATAAAGTTGCCATTAATATCCCGCAAACGCTACGGTTAATATCCCGCAAAGTTGCCTTTAATATACCGCAAAGTTACCGTTAATATCCCATAAAGTTGCCGTTAATATCCCGTAAATGAATTCTTTGTCTCTATAAGGTGAGTCGTAGCTTCCTTCTCTTAGCGTCTGCCAATGCCACTCTATTTAGGTTTTGAATGAGGGTGCCTGCAGGTCTCATATTAGCAGCAAACCGGCCTACTGACATTTCATCGCAATATTTAGTCAGCTAGTCAGGCTGCCGCGCTCGGACGCATTGCCGTTAAAGGAATTGCTCTAAATATTAATGAGATGTTGGACCGCCGCCGCCGCGCCGCATAGTGCTTGTTAGATCCGTCACACACAAACAGACGAATTTATAACGAACATTCCTCGTTTGGACGTTTCGTGTAGGTGGCAGCGGTGCGTTGAAAACGACTGCTATCTTTGGGCTTCTCGAGACAAACTTTCTCGAGACTGCGGAGTATGAGGCAATGGTATTTGAATGGCACATTGTACATCACCTTTCACACCCGTGATGTCAGCCCATAACCCCTTGGGGAACTAGGTGCCATGTCACTGCTTTCCTTTGGTCGTTTAGTTTGGTGGTAATAATACGGTCGAGTTAAACCCTACCACTTAGTACTAAAAAGGAAAGGAATCTACAATTTTACGTGGAATTGGAATCACGAACAGCTTCAACGGTTCAACCATCACCCATCAGGGGGATCATCGCGCACGGGTGTGCCTAATTTTCGATCGGACGTCGATCCATCGCAATGGCGGCTGATTCTACTCCAAAACCGACTAATACCTCTTCTTTTTGGCTTCGTAATGAAATCTCTACTTAGCACAATCGCGCAGAGTTCGCTGTTAAGAGTTAATTTCATTTTGTCTCCTTGGAGGCAGAAAAGAAACTAGGAAGAAGCCATAGTACATGCACAAACAGATACCTACACACACAGATATGAACTAACATTGAAGGCTACAGTAAATTACCTGATAGTGAGTTGTAAGTTACTATTATCCAGCATTAGCACTTATAAAGTAAAATGTAAGATTCATTTATATATTTATCAATATTTGATTATGTGTAGGTAGAGCAGAGTGTTCTTGACACCTATGTAGTAACTTTTATTTTATGGAAAGCGCGACATTTGGCACTGAAGGTACTGATCCACCGTGCAGAACAAATGCGCCACAGTGCCGCGGTGCTACTAGCGCCTTGACTGCCAATAGGGAGCGTAATATCCAAGATGGCATTGCTACTAGCGCCTTGACTGCCAAAATGGGAGCGTATTTCCAAGATGACGTTCCTACTAGTGCCTTGACTGCCAAAACGGGAGCGTAATATCCAAGATAGCGCTGCTACTAGTGCGTTGACTGCCAAAAGGGGAGCGTAATTTCCAAGATGACATTGCTACTAGTGCCTTGACTGCCAAAAGGGGAGCGTAATATCCAAGATGACGTTGCTTCTAGTGCCTTGACTACCAAAATGGGTGCGTAATTTCCAAGATGACGTTGCTACTAGTGCCTTGATTGCCAAAAGGGGAGGCGTAATTTCCAAGATGACATTGCTACTAGTGCCTTGACTGCCAAAAGGGGAGCGTAATATCCAAGATGACGTTGCTACTAGTGCCTTGACTGGAAAAACGGGAGCGTAATATCCAAGATGACGTTGCCACTAGTGCCTTGACTGCCAAAAGGGGAGCGTAATATCCAATATGGCGGCTTTGCCGGTGTCTCGATTGGCAACACGGGAGCGTAACATTAAAGATGGCGGCGTCACCAGTGCCTTGCTTGGCGACACGGGAGGGTAATATCAAAGATGGCGGCGTTAGCAGCGCCTTGATTGGCGACACGGGAGGGTAATATCAAAGATGGCGGTGTTAGCAGCGCCTTGCTTGGCGCCTCGGGAGGGTAATGTCCAAGATGGCGGCGTTACCAGTCTGCGTCATCTTCTCCGAGGAGCAGACGTTGTGCGGCGTGTGCGGATGCGGAGGTGGCGCGTGCAGGAGCACCGTGTCGCTGAACATGACGGACGAGCGGCGGCGGGACAGCGACGGCGGCGACAGCAGGGAGAGGTTGGATGAGTTCTGCGGACACGTACGAATAGTCAGTTGCGATATTATATAATGTCTTTCAATAGTAGGTAATGATACGCTAATATAAGGGGTGTATGTGTATCAGATACTGATCACGTTCCTTTACCAATTTTTTGTTTTTACGATATAAAAACATACTTATTAAGGTGAAATACGCGCACTTCTCGTATTAAATTTGAGGAGTGAGAAGGTTTTTTATATGGTAAAAAAAATAATATTAGTATGGGAACTTGATCAGTATCTGATACACATAGGCCCCTTAGCATATCGTTACCTACTAATGAAAGACCTTATACATATATTCGTACTTGCTTACCACCTATTCGTTTATAAAAATACACCTAAGTATACAATTATTTACAAGTATTTATGTAGTCGTTTGTAGTTTATCATATTGCTTTACTGCTTGCCAAAAACTATTCGTGTTCGCCTGCATATACAGGGTGTCCCAGAAACCGACGATAATCCTTTAACAGGAGATAGGGCTGCTAATTACCTCTCAGAATATCTAATTTTAGGTTTAGTAAAAATGGCTTAGTTTTTGAGATATTGTCATTTTTGTAAAAATCCAAAATTTTCTCCCTCAGCTCATTTTTTTAAATGCCACGAGTACAAATGTAAGATTTTCTTAAATCTAGTTTTTGTCAAATATTCCCGAAAAGTAAGGCTTTCACACGGTATAATTTATTTTTTTATGATTAATCCTGTTTAGCTGAAAAACTACTTAAGAGCCACATGTTAAAAAAATTTCAGCCTCATCCTTTGAGTTTGGCCCTTCGCGGTGAAAAAAAAATTACTACACTAAAGTGGCATTATGCAAAAAAAAATACGCCCATCTAATGTAGTTTTTAAAATGGTAAATCACTTACCGCTTTGCCCAATAATTTATGAGATATTGTTATTTAACTGCAAAAAGACCTCGAAATTTGATAACTGTTCTACCAACTACGAATTGGAATAAAATAAACATTTGAAGTAATTGGTCTTTATTAACCTGTTAAAGTAGATGTTCAAATTGTTTACCACCTGCACAAATGCTAGCTCGACATCTTCTCACAAATGCCCGGTTGATGCGTCGAGCAAGTACTCGATGCAAGTGCAGATACATCCACCTCCGATCCATCTGTGGGGATATGCTTGGTCTAAAAAATTACGCACTTCTCTAGCGTAATGGGTTGGGCAGCCATCATTTTGCAACCACCTCCGTATGGCCAATAGGTACATCTTCTAAAAGGCTCTGAAGCTCCTGTTTCAGAAACTCAAGATAATTCGCCCGTTTAAAGCCTCTACTATTCAACGGAAGTCTTCTTGCCTCCTAGCCACTTGCGTCCCCACAGATAGAACGGACGTCTAGATCACCGGATTTAAATCCGTTAGATCTTTATTATTGGGGCTATTTAAAAGAAACAGTTTACGGGAAACCGGTGGAAAACTTGATAGAGCTCAAAGAAAGAATTACAGAAACTTTTTTTTTATGTAAACTGACATGGTTGGCTACATCACCTACAACATCCGTGATGTCAGCCCATAACACCGGGTGAACTTCGTGCCACGTCAGTGCTTCCCTTCGGTCGTGCCGACTATAGTCAACTGGACGGAAAACACAAACTATTTACATAGCATAGGTGGACGTATCTGCACTTGCATCGAGTACATGCTCGACGCATCAACCGGGCATTTGTGAGAAGATGTCGAGCTAGCATTTGTGCAGGTGGTAAACAATTTGAACATCTTAACAGGTTAATAAAGACCAATTTACTTCAAGTGTTTATTTTATTCCAATTCGTAGTTGGTAGAACAGTTATCAAATTCCGAGGTCTTTTTGCAGTTAAATAACAATATCTCATAAATTATTGGGCAAAGCGGTAAGTGATGTACCATTTTAAAAACTACATTAGATGGGCGTATTTTTTTTGCATAATGCCACTTTAGTGTAGTAATTTTTTTTTCACCGCGAAGGGCCAAACACAAAGGATGAGGCTGAAATTTTTTTAACATGTGGCTCTTAAGTCCTTTTTCAGCTAAACAGGATTAAACATAAAAAAATAAATTATACCGCCTTACTTTTCGGGAATATTTGACAAAAACTAGATTTAAGAAAATCTTACATTTGTACTCGTGGCATTTAAAAAAAATGAGCCGAGGGAGAAAATTTTGGATTTTTACAAAAATGACAATATCTCAAAAACTAAGCCATTTTTACTAAACCTAAAATTAGATATTTTGAGAGGTAATTACCAGCCCTATCTCCTGTTAAAGGATTATCGTCGGTTTCTGGGACACCCTGTATACGTCTCCCACATCCCAAAGGTTAGTTAGAATAGAATGCCTCACAGTATTAAGCTTGCCTATTGTACCTAATTTGAATACATTGGTGTTCAATAAAGAATATATACATACAATTTTATATTCGACCGGCTCCGGTCGCGTTAAAGGAATCGGTCGATTTTTTTCCGACTGCGTTCACTTCTGACCCCACTGCTCTGCTCATATGAATAATGGTTTGATGCTATAAGGCCTATAACCTGGATATATTTACGATATATTTTTGTTAGGTACACTAAACCAAATTGAACACCATGGTAAGAAAACTTTCGTAATAAACATCAGAGAGTAACAGTAAATAAAATAAGAAAAAAAAGTGCCTAAAAGCACAGAAAATATGTTTCGAAACAGAAAAAGGACACCAAAGAAAAATAACGGGACAAATTTGTAGCTTACTTATATATTTGTCCGCAAAAGCCACAAAAAGTCTCCTAGGTAAACGATGTATGTAGTCAATTCGAAATCGATACGAGTTCTTGGAAGAAGTCCAATTCATCTACGAGTAGACTCGTAACGCCACTCCGAATACATTCAAAATGAGAGAACCGCTCTTGCCACGCATCGGAGATAATTAATATCTTAAATCCTAACTAACTAATCAATCGGCAAATCCGCCGAGGCGCCATTATCAATTCTATGTTCGCTTATTTGGTCTTAAGGTGTTTCCATACTAACTGCAAATATTTTGGGAGGGACACACCCTCCTCCTCCTGTTCGCATACGCCAAACTCTCGCTGAATTACTCTCGCGGTACACCCATTTGTGTCGACAGAAGAGTCTTTCGAACTGCACGATTCTCTAAATCGTTCTTGTGCCGCACTGCAAAGGTGTGGAACGGGCTCCCAGGGAATATCTCTCCCCACTCCTACAATCCGCGATCTTCAAATCGCGGGTTAATAGCCTTTCTCCACCTGGCACCACTGGCACCACCTCGGCGGTGAAATTGGCTGCGCCTGAGGCTTCGACCTCGGGCAGAACCACCCAGTTCGGAAGCAATAAAAAAAACATAGCCATCATAATAAAGACGCTAAGAATTTTTTTTAGTGTTAGTTTTCGAGAAATTTAACAAAGTAAGTCTATCCTCTAATGATGAAAACGTGCCACTAGGTACCTAAACAGATGATTATTGATCCTCCTTTCTGTTTTAGCGCACGGGGTGCCGCGCACGCGGCTTGCGGCCATGAGAAGTAATCCAGGTAAGTCTCCGGTATGGCACCTACCTTCTCGGAGGTGATATTGATATAATATTTGTAATTGTTTGCTTAGATATAGTGCATATGTTATATTTAACATAATGATACTTAGTATGTACGTTATATTTAAAAAAAAGCTCTGTAAGGTTTCTTACCCGGTTCTTCCTTATAGATTGCACTGCTGAACGGAACATGACAAAAAAAATGATAATGACGAACCATACTGAATATTCATAATGTCTCAATGAAATATTGTTATTGTTGTGTGGTCTTTATGGCGAAATAAATATCTGAATCTGAATCTGAATCTATTGGCTGGTTGGAGCATGCGCTTTGGCCCCTCCGACTCAGCCACCCACACCGGATTACATAAAAAAAAAATTACAGTCATGACCTCAAATAATAAGCTCTTTAGGTACCTAGTGGCACGCTTTCATAGTTAGGGCATAGGCATACTTTGTTAAATTTCTCGATGACTAATACTAAAAATTTTTTTTTTTGCTTGACTTGTTTATTAGCTTAACTTGTTTATGGAATATTTTGGGAGGGATAAATATTCCTCCCAAAATATTTGCAGTTAGTATGGAAACACCTTATATAAGTCGAGAACTACATGCTCAATTCACATGGTATTTTCACTGATATTTTCGGGCACATTCTCATCGAAGAAATAAAAGAACATAGAATTTTCTATATAAAGATCACATAAAGATATGTCCTTGCCCCATACGGTAAGCCACGGGAAAAACTCGGAAAATTTGGGTATTTGCTTATCATCTACAACAAGAAATTAGCTACTATTCTTAGAACAATTTAACTTAAAATATATTTGGACTATGGATAAGTTGTTTTGTGCTAGTATGGGGACAGGGAACTTTTTTTTTATGGAAACTGACACGGTTGGCTACATCACCTACAACATGCGTGATGTCAGCCCGGGAACGTGTTTCGTGTTTCGACATCGAAAACCGATTCATCGCACCACCCAGCGGTTATCGAGACTGACAAACTACATGAAAATAAATGCTTCAGCTAATCAGCGCGTTGATGGCGCTTCTGCCCTGTGTAACTCTTTGTGCAAGGTCAATAAAGCGAGGGAGGATGTTGTCGGCATGTAGACGTGTTGAAATAAAAGTATTTCGTTGTTTAAAAACTTAACTTATGTTACTTCCGGTTGTATTGCGCCATCTGGTGTGTAGAGTTTAGAAGAGCTGAGGTTCTGTCGGCGACAATTTTTTCGTTCGTTCTGTTGTACGTTTTACATAATAAAAACATAATATGGTTGACTAACTCAAGTCTGTTTTATTCAAACAACATAACTCAACAGGTTATGGGCCCAGGACGCGTGTGATGTGATGTAAAACAGACAGTTTAGTCGTGTGTGAGATGTGAAGTTCTGCGTCGTATTTTTCTTTGTTCACGGGCGTGTTGGTGAGCGCGGAACAAAAGAAAAATGGAGTTCGCGTCGTCGGCTCTGGTGAAGAGATTTGACGGTGGCGTGGGGTATAGACAGTGGAAGTTCCAAGTAAAATGCGCATTAGTTGCGAAAGGGCTTGGTGATCACATTACGACAGAAAAGTCCGCGGGACTCAAAGAAGCGGAGGAAACAAAATGGCTTCAGATGGACGCACAAGCCATGTTCATACTGTCTTCTGGTTTGGAATATAATCAAATCGCATTGATAGAAACGTGTACAACAGCCAAGGAAATAATCGACAAGTTAGACGCGATTTACGAACAGAAAAGCGAAAACAGCAAGTTATTGTTACATGAGAAATTTTACAACATGAAGTTGGTAGATGGTGAACCAATCGCCTCATACATTGCGAAAATTGCAAGTATTGCTCAGCAACTTCACGACGTGGGAGAGAATATGTCTCAAATGAGTGTGATTACAAAGATATTAGGATCTTTGCCAGAAAAATATCGAATGGTGAGGCAAGCGTGGCTGTCAGTCGATCCAGTTAGACAGACAGTTGCGAATTTGACAGCTCGCCTGTTGGATGAGGAAGCGTCATTTAAAAACACCGAGGAGACTGCACTCGCTACCGAAAAGAAGAAGCAATAAGCCCGTGACGCCGTACGAGCTGTGGACGGGACAGAAACCAGATTTGTCACATATTAAAACATTCGGCTGTGATGCTTACATGCATGTGCCCAAGGAGAAGCGAAACAAGCTGGATGTAAAGAGTAAGAAGCTGACACTAGTCGGCTATGATAGAAATTCACAGAACTACAGACTATATGATCGTCAGACTAAACAAATACATGTGTCGAGAGATGTCATCTTCAATGAAATGGAAGAGTCGCTCGGCGGAGCAGGGAATCGAAAAGAACCACACTCGTTTTTATCACTTGAAAATGATGGAATAATTGAAAATGATGAACAGTCATATGATTACGACAAATTTGAGCAGTTCTATCAAGAAAATATTATGCAGGAGTTATCGGCTATTGATCGGAGTACTGAAAAGCTTAACCAAGAGGACAATGAAGAAGAAAACAGAAACAAGCAAAATCAACACTCGTATAATCTCAGATCGAGACAAAATTTAGTTCATCATGTAAATTATATGGAAGTGATAGAACCGGTAACATATGAAGAGGCGATGACAAGTGCGGAGAAGGAGCGCTGGGTGGAAGCGATGGAAGACGAGTTAAATTCTCATGAGGTAAACAAAACGTGGGAGCTGACCGAGTTGCCCGAAGGAAAGAAGACTGTTGGCTGCAAGTGGGTGTACAAGCTTAAGGAGAATCAAGATAACACAGTTCGTTTCAAAGCAAGACTCTGCGCTAAGGGATACTCGCAAAAACATGGAATTGACTATGAAGAAACATTCTCTCCGACTATTCGTTTTGATACGGTTCGACTCATGCTCTCTCATGCGGCAAAAGAACAGATGCACTTAATGCAGTTTGATATAAAAACAGCATTTTTATATGGTACTTTAGATGAAGAAATGTACATGGAATCTCCTCCTGGATTAGAAACACATGGACAAGTATGTAAACTTTTAAAATCATTGTATGGCCTTAAGCAATCTCCCAGATGTTGGAATAATAAGTTTGATCAGTTTCTTAAAAGTTTAAGCTTCATCAACTCTAAGGCAGACAAGTGTTTGTATATATCTAATGGCAATAATGAACCTATGTATTTGTTGTTGTATGTAGATGACGGTTTAATATTAAGTAAAAATAAAAGCTTAATTGATAGATTTATTTGTGAGTTAAAACAAAGTTTCGAAGTAACTGTAATGAATCCTAAGAACTTTGTCGGTTTAGAATTACATATAAAAAAGGACGGAATTTTTATTAACCAGCAAAAATATGTTGAAAAAATTGTTAAAAGATTCAATATGGATAGTTCTAAAAAATGTAGCGTTCCGTTTGATCCTAACGTGAAGTTATGCGAAACAAAAAACGACGATTGCCGTGTGCCATATAGAGAGGCTGTAGGTTCATTGATGTTTGCAGCTACAGGCACTAGGCCTGATATCTATTTTGCTGTGTGTACTGTCAGTAGATATTTGAACAAACATGATAACACACATTGGGGTGCTGTCAAACTAATTATAAAATACTTGAATGCTACTGCTGATTACGGCATCTGGTATGGAAATTGTGTTGATACAAGAAAGTCAGTGTCTGGCTACATTGTTATGATGAATGGTGGTGTGATTACGTGGAATTCACAAAAGCAAAAATGTATCGCACTATCGACTACCGAAGCAGAGTACATAGCGGCCTGCTCTGCCACTAAAGAGTTAATTTGGGTAATGCAAGTGTTAAAAGATATTGGTATTAATTTGTATAAAGTTCCCTTGTTGGTAGATAATCAGAGTGCTATCAAACTTATTCATAATCCTGAATTCCACAAACGCTCTAAACATATTGACATTCAGTACCATTATGTACGAGAAAAATATACTGAAGGCATTATTGATGTCAACTATGTTAGTACGGAGGAACAAATAGCTGACATAATGACAAAGCCTTTGTACAAAGGTCGTTTTGAATATATAAGAGATTGTCTTAGTGTTATAAAGAATTCATAAGTTAATTTTTACGTGGGAGTGTTGAAATAAAAGTATTTCGTTGTTTAAAAACTTAACTTATGTTACTTCCGGTTGTATTGCGCCATCTGGTGTGTAGAGTTTAGAAGAGCTGAGGTTCTGTCGGCGACAATTTTTTCGTTCGTTCTGTTGTACGTTTTACATAATAAAAACATAATATGGTTGACTAACTCAAGTCTGTTTTATTCAAACAACATAACTCAACAAGACGAAATGAGGATAATTCGGCAACAATGAACGAATATTGTCCCGAAAATTGTCCACCTCTATTATATTTGAACGATAAGTCCTCGCGTCTGTTAATTAGATAGAGTAGGTAATATTAATAACAAGGTTGTTTAGGAAATGAAATATTACTTTGTTAAATATACTGTTACGAGCACTGGGGCCGGATAGAAAATTAAACAGCACAAACGCTTTTCTATTCTTTACTTTTCAAACTTTACTATCGCATTTTTATGTGACAACAAAACTCCCTGTCATTTTTGACAGCTTTCTTCTTTTTATACATCAAACTTTAGGTGGTCGTGACATCGTCCCCCGCTCAGATACGTTCGTCCCGAACGTAATTTGACCCATGGTACTGAGCCAGTCGGTCCACATGCACAATTTTGGGTTTGCTCCTTGAATTCCTTTGTATGCGGTAAGTGACATCATTAATACGGGTCACCACCGTGTATGGCCCATCCCATCTGGGCTGTAGTTTAGGAGATTTTCCTTTTCGACGTACAGGATTATGTAACCACACTTGGAAACCCTCTTCAAAAGTGTGGTCGTTAGCCTTCCGATCGTAGCGCGTCTTCATCCGTTCTCCTGCTTGTAGACTGATCTCCCTCATATGAGCGTGGATTGAGTCCATCTTGTCTCGAAGATTAGCCACGTACTCCGTTATGGGCCTCGGTGAATCTGGAACATTTCCTGTTAGGAGATCTGCTGGGAGGCGAAGCTCGCGTCCAAAATTGGCCAAAGCTGGCGTTTCATTGGTGGTCTCATGCACGGCAGACCTATACGATAACAGAAACAAGGGAATGTATTTGTCCCAGTCCCTCTGATGATTTTCTACCAGCTTGGCTAAATGATTCTCTATCGTCTGGTTAAACCTCTCCACCATGCCGTCCGACTGCGGTCGATACGCAGTTGTCCTGGTCTTGTGGATTCCCATGATGCGGCACGCTTCCAGGAACACTCCAGCTCCGAAGTTAGTCCCTTGGTCAGTGTGTAACTCCAGCGGCACTCCAAAGCGACAAAAGACCTCATGAACCAATTTTTGTGCAACTGTCGTGGCTTCTTGATTCGGAATGGCAAAAACTTCAGGCCACTTTGTGAAATAATCCATAACGACCATGAAGTATCTATTTCCGTTGTCTGTTACTGGGAATGGTCCAGCTATGTCAACTGCGATTCTCTCCCAGGGAGCACCAACATTATACAGCTTCATGGCTCCCTTACAACGGGATTGCGGACCCTTCACTGATGCACAAGCAGTGCATTTGCGGCACCAGTCCTCCACATCTTCACGGCAATGTATCCAGTAAAAACGCTGCCGAACCTTCATTAGGGTTCTCTTAACTCCCAAATGACCTCCTGAAGGACCGTCGTGAAGGCAAGCCAACACGTCCTTCACCTTCGTTCGCGGGATTACCAACTGTAAATATGTCTCTCTCCCATTTGGTGTCTCCCATTTCCGGTAGAGTAGCCCGTCATGGAGGAGAAGGCTAGACCATTGTGCCCAATAACTTTTCGTCGTTGCACTTCTTGGTGCTACTTCTTTCCACTCAGGTTTGTTTTCATACGCCATTTTCCAATAAATGATGGGCAACAAATCCTGGTCTTCTTCCTGCGCCTTCTTCATGGCTTCATTACTCCATTCTTCGCTTATGTTGTCGGTCCTGATTACTTTTACGGAGCAACATGCTCCGTACTCTTTCGTCTCATGTCTCGCGCAGTGTTTACATTCTTCCGGACATGGTCTTCGAGATAGGGCGTCTGCATTCCCGTGGGACTTGCCGCTCCGATGCTCTATATCGAACTGGTATTCTTGCAGTTGCTCAAGCCAACGTGCAACCTGACCCTCAGGGTTTCTGAACTGGAGTAACCACTTTAATGCTGCATGATCCGTCCTTAAACGGAATCTCCTTCCGATTAAGTATTTGCTAAAATGCTGCAGACTTTTGACCATCGCTAGAAGCTCACGCCGGGTGACGCAGTAGTTTCGCTCCGGCTTCGACAATGATTTGCTGAAGTAAGCTATTACTACCTCCTTGTCTCCTCGTTGTTGTGACAGCACGCCTCCAATTCCCGTGTTACTTGCATCGGTGTCGACGATGAATACTCCATCTGTCTCGGGATATCCCAAGATTGGTGAATCACATAGGTACTGCTTCAGTTCTTCAAAGGATCGGTGGCAGTCTTCATTCCATTCAAAGTGCCGTTTCTCTTCTGTCAGCCGATGAAGGGGCTTAGCAATTTCCGAAAAACCCTTCACAAATCGTCGGTAGTAGGAGCATAAACCGAGGAATGCGCGTACTTCCGTTTTGTCCTTAGGGATTGGCCACTTCTGTACCGCTTCGATCTTCTGTGGGTCTGTCTGAACACCGTCCTCAGATATCACGTGGCCCAGGTAACTGACCTTGCGCTTAAAGAAATCACATTTTTTAGAGCTTAGCTTTAGATTCGCTCCACGGATTTTATATAGTACATTTTTTAAATTGCTCACGTGATCATCGAAAGTCTTGCCAACAATGATAATGTCATCCAAGTACACTAAGCAGGCATCTCCAATCAATCCAGCGAGTACTCGATCCATTAACCTCTCGAATGTCGCAGGAGCATTGCAGAGGCCAAACGGCATGACATTGAACTGCCACAACCCGCTGCCGGTTGAGAACGCAGTCTTCTCTTTATCTTTGGCATCAAGCTCCACTTGCCAGTAGCCGCTTTTCAAATCCAACGTTGTAAACCACTTCATGCCGCTCAGTGTATCCAAAGTATCATCTATCCGCGGAAGTGGGTAACTGTCCTTTTTAGTAATGTCGTTCAGCCGTCGATAGTCTACACAGAACCTGGTACTGCCATCCTTCTTCTTCACGAGGACTACAGGCGAACACCAGGGGCTCGATGACGGTTCAATTACTTTGTTCTTGCGCATGTCCCCAATCATCTGTTGAACCTCGCCTTCTTTCGCCACTGGCACCCGACGTGGACGTTGTCGGATAGGCAGTGCATCCCCCGTATTAATTTGATGTTTCACCATGTTGGTCCGTCCAATGTCCCCGTCGTCGGTCGCGAAGATGTCCGAGTACTGTGTTAACAGGTCTACTGCCCTCTGATACTCCATCTTGGTAAGATCCTTTTTACTTTCTTCCAAGAGCGAGAGCACTTTGGTTCTGTCTATCTTATCGCTCACAGTGATGGGCTCATCACACTTACGTAGCCAGGATACTTCATCACATTTTCCCACCACTGTGTCTGTTTCGAGTTTAATATCGGCCCGGCTCAAATTGATGATGCGCACGAATGCCTTATCCTGATTCTTTACCAAAGTTCGTGCAGTAATCCATTGACAGTCACATTCACGCTTATCCAAGTTTTCAACAAGTGTACATCCCGTTGGGCCTTGGCCAGATGCATGCGGTAAATTCACTGGCACCAACGTCTGAGATCGTGCCTGCAATATGGTCGGCCTCGAACAGCATACATCTCCTGACAACCTTCCTCCTCGAAGAAATATTTCTTCACTTCCCAGCTTGAGAACTCCATTTGTTATATCGATTTTGCAGTCATGAAGTTTCATAAAGTCCAGTCCAAGAATACAGTCATCAACTATGTCTGCCAAGATAACGGAGTGATGATAAATTCTGCACCCAATTTTTAATGTTACTCCTACCTCTCCATGGACAGGTATGTTCTGTCCGGTGGCAGACTGTAGTTTGTAGTAAGTGTACCGCTGCTGTTGATTCTTAATAAAATTCCCTAGAAGTTGCGATTTAACAATGGTCCGCGATGCTCCGGTATCCAAAGTTATTTTACACTCATAGCCGCTGATTTGTCCATCCACTACTAGGCTATTTCCGTCGCATGCTTGTGAAATCAAGACTATGGGGGCTTCCTTGCCACCAGCCAGCACTCGCCCCGTGGTCCTGGCGGTTACTCGTTTCCCTGATGCTCCTCCGTTCTCGGTGCTTCCATATTTGATTGTTCATTGTTTGGGCAGCTAGAGCGGATATGTCCAAGAATACCGCAGCGGTAGCAGCGAGGAGTAAACGTATTCCTACCCGGTGTATATTCCGACACCTTCACTTCCCTCACTCTTTGTCTGCGAGAGTCAGCACGCACTGCTTCTACTTCTAATGCGTGCGCTAAGGCATTTTTCAGTGTCTCGTGATGCCCCAGTCGCACGGCTGCCCTCACTTCCATGTCCCAAATTCCGTCCACGAAAGCCTGAACCAGTGTGCTAACGATGAATGGTGCCGACGATGCTTGGTATGCCTTTCGGACAAGCTTTTCTATTTCCAGAGCCCACTGTTGAAGGCCCTCGCCGGCTTGCTGCACACGGTCACGAAGTTGGGCTCTGAACACATGTTCCAAGTGTTTATCGCCATATCTTGTCTCCAGAGCCTCCAGCAGTTCTTCATATGTGGTCCTCTCTCCGACGGCTTCCAAAACATGTAGGGCCTGGCCACGCAACCCCAATGTCAACGCGGTGAGTGCCTGGTCGTTGTTCCACCCGTTAGCCCGCTCCACAGACTCAAATTGTTTTTTGTAGGCGGCCCACGAGGTTGTGCCATCATAAGGTGGAACTTTAAAACGTGTTCCTCCAGTCGAGGCATTCACGGTTACTCCAGTGGTTTGTATTTTTTCTAGTCTTGTCATTCGTGCCTCGTAGAGGTGTAACATGGCATCCTGCTCCTCCACTTTGGCGGTCACCTTCTCCAAGTCTTGGCGCAACGTGGACAGCGCCCCGTTTACTGTGTCCAGGATCGCTTGCCGACTTTCCTCTGTAGCTCGTCGACTCTCCTCCGACTTGGCCTCGAGACGCTCCATGGCTTGCCGACTTCCTTCCGTAGAGCGACGATTTTCGTCGGCCATTCCGCTTAGCATTTTCATGAGCCCGGCCATATTGAATGAGCTCGGGTTCTGGGATGTTGCTTCTTCCTCCACTTCCGGAGGTTGTGAAGTACTGTCCTGGACCTCTTCTACGACGCCACGCTGTTCCTCGTCATTGTTCAGCGCGGCCGCCGCCATCGCCCTGGTTTGCATGCATTCGTTGTCCCTCGGCGTTATTGACATTTTCTATCCCCACTCTGACACCAATTGTTACGAGCACTGGGGCCGGATAGAAAATTAAACAGCACAAACGCTTTTCTATTCTTTACTTTTCAAACTTTACTATCGCATTTTTATGTGACAACAAAACTCCCTGTCATTTTTGACAGCTTTCTTCTTTTTATACATCAAACTTTAGGTGGTCGTGACAATACCTATATTATGAGGGGGGGGGGGGGGGGGGGGGTCGAGGAGGGAGCGAAGAGAGGAGTGGATGAAACGTTGGTGACTTGTTGTACGGTATACGCACGCGAAAGTTTCTGCTTAATACTACTATACTAGAGAGGGAGGGTGAGAGGGAGAGAGGGAAGGGAGGGAAGAATCTTGACACATACCCCCCCCCCCCTTTCTCCGAAATTACTTCGACATTTTAGAAGGCAAGAGATTATCGCAAGGGCAATGTTAGTGACGTATGGCTCCTTGCGTATGGCGATCGAATGATGAATGTTCTAAATACCTAGTTTACTAGTATGTTGGAGAAGGGCAAAGAGATTAAAATTAAGGAAGTAGGAAGTTGAATGTCTTTGGAGAAGGGTATTTATTCGCACCTCAAGATCAGTGGCCGACAGCGAAGGCACCCGCAGCAGGCTGGGCCGCCCCAACGGAGGCTCTTCGCCGCCCCCTCCGCCGTCGTCGCATCCGGCCGCCCCAGCGCCCGCTCCGCCCTGCTTGCCGCCAGCGCTCGTCTGTGACATCACAAGTCGGAAATAACTTTTAAATTGGAAAATTGTGGGTTTTGTTCGAGGAACAATAGTAGACTAATATTGTCCACAACTGCCTCTGCGAGACAGATAATTCTAGTGCAGAGCATGTGTTTAAAAAAAATAATAAAAAAAGACGTGTCATCGGAAATAGGTTTGTCTGTAAGAAATCTGTCCATGTAAGGGTTAAGTCGGCCTTTGTCCGTCGTGTAAATTTCCCTCGTGCTTAATTTTTGTAAAATGTTTTGGAGCAATAAAGTATTTTCTATCTAACAGTAAACATTAAAACGGTCACCAGTATTAAGTTGATAAACTGTTTGACAGACAGTGAATTTATTCTTTAATTATATATAATATACATATATTCTTAACATAATATCTATTCTTCAATTATATTTTTCTTATGTGCCCGTTAGGAAATTAAATGGCCGACACTCACACTTAACTTTAAGTCAGCCTGACAATTGAAAACTCGACCCTTAGGATTATCATTAGAGCATTTCAGCAACTTACTTTTATCGTAAGTGCCTTTAAGATGAGCAAGTGGACTTATTGTGAAGTCGGTGTTCACTAATAACATTTCTTCTTCATTCTCACTTAAGTCAATTATTAGCTAGGCGCTTTACATCTTCAAACGACTTGTCTAGAGCGCTCACGAACCCATTACAATACAGTTCGAGAGCGATCCAATTACTAGACGCAAACTGCTCGTTTCAATTGAATTTTATTCTCGTAAAGTGAATTTTATTAACTTTCTCCACGCCTACAGGTCGACTGAGGGAGTGTTCAGTGACTACGTAACTCGACGTCGTATCAGACATTTAAGCGATTGGATGTAAGAGCAAAAATTAAGGCTAAAATAAATGAAATATATATGTACTTCTTGGAACAAAACGTTTACGATGATGGCTACTGCATGCATTTCGTCTATAATACACGTTGGCTCATAAGTCGTTAGAAATTTGAATTTCGAATTAAACATATGACGTATGAAACATGCGGGAAAGTCGCGCGCGTCTATGTTCTTAATTCGAACGAAATTCAATTTCTGGGAATTCAGTCGCCATGGAGCGTGCGGGTCGCGCTTTTTATTTACGCGAGTTTTATCGGAACAAAAATTCGGCGACCATTGCGCGGTGTAAACTTTAAATTTTTTGTCGCCCTCAGAACATGGTTCTGTATGTGAAATTTTATAACTCTTGTTAGCAGATGACTAATGACACTCCATCACTTCAAACGATCAAGAATTGGGTTATAAGGTTTGAGGAGGAGGAGGAGACTGGTTCGACATTTGACAGCGGTCAGGCCGACCAAGGACATCGCGAACAGAAGAAAACAGAGTGGCAGAGCTTATTCGTGAGGATCCTACCCTGTTTACTCGTAATAATAATTCCCATTAATAAATAATACAATTAATTAAGTAATTAATGTAATTCCCATTTTGTTGTGATTCAATTGAAATAAACATCTTTTTTTATTAATTTTTCGTTTTTGTTTTATTCAATATTTAAATTTCTAAGAACTTATTGGCCACCGGTATTATTTGAAAATACAAAACTCTTCCCAAATTACCTACTCTTGTTCGCCTACAGAAAATCTCTCAAAAGATACAGCCCTCGAACGGACGGACAGGCAGACAGACAGACGGCGCAGGCTTACTAGTAGGCTTCAGTATGGCCTATGGATACGGAACCCTAAAAATGGATCAAAACCTCGCGCGCATCACTTTTCGGCATGCGCGAGTCATTTGCACATGTACATATCACACGCTGTATCCCAAAAATCGGGGTTAGCAGAGTAATCGGTGTTGTGATGCAGGCACTCCTGTGAATTGTGACTGTGAATTACAGCACAACACCGAACGCCACGCTTAGCAATGATAACTATTAGGCATGAAGACCCACCTGCTGCATTACTCGGTGGAAGGACCGTGCCAAGGTGAGAGGTGGCTACCTGTCGCCCTTTATCACGGCACCTTGTCCTTATCCCTTAGTCATATTTTACGACATGCACGGGGAGAGATCCAGTATGCATTAATAAGATGACGTAATATAGTTACGACTAGCTCCAAAGGCTCAGAGCCCCTAATCCGCAGTGAAACAAAGTGAACAGAGCGGTAAATAGCTTTGCTAACCAACCAATTCATCCTAATAAATATCTACAGCTCCGTGTCTTTGCCGAAGTTTTTACCCGCCCCGACCGCGCTGGGAATTTAAAGTAAGCCAACATTAGAAAAAAAACCCGGCTAAGTGCGAGTGAAACACGCGCACCGAGGGTTCCGTATCGCCATTTCATGGTCAGCGCCACTCACGCCATCTATGGCGTCTTATAAGAAATGCTTCACATTAGTTAAAATTCATGATTAGTTAAAATGCTTCATACTGCTTTCGGTAGATGGCGCGCATACACGTTTTAGTTTCTTGTGTGGGGACTGGGGACCCCCGAGAATTTTTTACGTTTTATTATTTTTATTATTTGTTGTTCTGTGAAACACATATTCTGTGAAAATTTCAACGGGCTACCTATTACAGTTCAAGAGATACAGCCCTCGGACAGACAGACGGACGGACAGACAGACAGACGGCGTAGGCTTAGTAATAGAGTCCCGTACGACGGATACGGAACCCTAAAAAAGAATGAATTTGATAAATGAAGCTCATTTCTTGTAGCGCGCCACCCCTAGAGTATCGAAGCAGAAAAAACACACAAATCCGTATGCATAAATTTCGTTTCGAATAAGTGGAGCCTCCGGGTGCGCGCAGATTTTTTCATGCGAGAGGAGATACAGTGAAGGCGGAGGTCTGAGTAAAACAGTGGGCGTGTCTGTACAAACAAACATTGCATTGACGCCCAACCGAAGAGTTCAAAATTATAGACTTAAACATTACTTTGTCACTGAGAATTTTTTTTTTTACTAAATTGTTTAATAAAGTCGTTTTATACTCAAATTTGGAACGTACTAAATAAAGTTACCTTGACCGGTTAACTAACCACAATTTAGTAAAACCCTCTTTTGTAACCAACTACCGAAGTAATAGCTACTATTTACAAAATTAATTGTTCACTGAATTGTTTGGCTACACGTGACCAAACGTGCGCTATTTTGCCGAAACTAGTTCAGCTATACATTACAAATCTATTTAGCCGTTATGCAACAAACAGTTTTTCTTAAACTCGGTTTAGTTGTGGTAACTGTTAGTTTTGTAGTCACCACAGCAACTAAACTAACATATTACACTAAATTTAGTTACTAACTGACTAACCGTTTTTTTCAGAGTTGCCTCGCGCATTCGGGTAAATACGTCGAGCGGGGTACGCTGGTACGCACCTGACGCAGAAAAAGGAGAGTTGGGTGCATGTGTTAGGCATCCTCTACACGTTGGCCAATGATTTTTCCAAAACGTTTGCCAATGCGTTGCCAATGCTCTGGCAGGCTCCGTTACAGTTTGGCGAATCTACAATAATTTTTATTGCGGAAGAAATTATTTTTTCTATAGAAAACCCGACATGATGTTCCTGATGACGCCCATAGATATTTGGTCGCACGCGGGGTTGCGAATGTGATGCCGGCCTATTCCGAGACTGTAACACTGCACTAGTAACAGAAGGGGAGGGGGGTGGGAAGGGAGTGCGTTTGAAGTTGATTGTATACTTTTTTTTATGTAATCCGGTATAGGTGGCTGAGTCAGAGGGGCCAAAGCATATGCTCCAACCAGTTAATATCACTTCCGAGAAGGTAGTTGCCATACCGGGGACTTCCCTGGATTGCTGGCTATACTGGACTACACGAGAACACAACCTGTTATGCGGCCATCTTACATCCAGTACGGTGGTAGCAACCCAGTCGGCTACAATTTGAGCCTACTACCTAGTAAGGGGCAAGGGAAGGGACCTACAGTTTTGCACCGGTTCCGAACGGTGAATGTACCGCATAAGCGCAGTTCAATCCCTTCGAAGTCTTTGCATCCGTCGCGCGTCGTATCGCAGTCCCGTTGAAACGATAAATAAGAAACGATAAAATAAGCAGAGCAGTCAGCTGCTGATAGAGCCCTAAAGCACTTTTTGCAGAAAGCAGGAATTCAGGGCGAGTTTTATGTGGGAACGGAGTCGCAATATTGTATTTTACTATACTAGATATGCCTGAGCAATCATTGGTAAGCTAGCAGCAGCGTTTAAAATTAAATCAAAAACTCATAATAACCCTTCCTTTTTTGGCTTCGCCGTAGTCGGGAAAAAAAAAGAGTTTTTAATCAGGAACAGATTTGTACATAAATACTATAATGAGTAATGAATGACGTATGGCCATTTAGAACTTATAATATGTACTTATGGATACCCGCGAGATCCAAAGAGGTATTATGTACTAGCGTGCGCTAGTGCGCTAGTACATAATACCTCTTTGGCGAGATCAAATAATTTGATGGACACTGTCGCCTAAACTAGCTCTAAGGCTCTATCATACATAGATGACATTGTGAGGTCAATTTGAGTACTTAACCCTGACGTTTAAAACCTAAATATTTATATTATGTACTTATGTTAAAACTAAGTGCAATGCCAGTGCTTCCCTTTGGATGTGTCCCTTCCGTTCTATTGACAGATGTCAGGTCAGGTCAGGTCAGGTCGGGTCGGGTCGGGTCGGGTCGGGTCGGGTCGGGTCGGGTCGGGTCGGGTCGGGTCGGGTCGGGTCGGGTCGGGTCGGGTCGGGTCGGGTCGGGTCGGGTCGGGTCGGGTCGGGTCGGGTCGGGTCGGGTCGGGTCGGGTCGGGTCGGGTCGGGTCGGGTCGGGTCGGGTCGGGTCGGGTCGGGTCGGGTCGGGTCGGGTCAGGTCGGGTCAGGTCGGGTCAGGTCAGGTCAGGTCAGGTCAGGTCAGGTCAGGTCACATTAGATTAGTGATGTGTGGCTAATACTACTATTAGATTAGTGATGTGCTGTTAGTGATACTTACAGTGTGCTGCTGGTTGCGCGGGCAGCACGGATGGTGGTGCCTGGGACGCGGCGCCGCCGGCAGCTGCAGGGTCTCTCGGCTGGCGCGCCACCTGCACTGCGCGCGCTGGTACCGGTACACCCTGCACACACTACAGTTACTCCCCTGTCGTGATCAGCGGATGCGACCAGCTCTACGGCTCTACTCACAGAACGCAACGATGACTGTCAAGTGCGAACGCCGCTCGCATGGATTGGGCTCCGTAGCAATTTTCTCCTTGCACGTATAGCAAGTGTGCGCAGCAACCGCGCCGTAGCCCACATAACAAGAATACTATTTTCTCTTTATCCGTTTGAGATTAAAACTTCAAAATAGTTTCACGCCGTACGCACGACACGAACTAAATTTAATTTTTTTTTTATATTTATTGAGCTTTACGTTCCGGTGTAATCACCTCGGACAATTCAATTCAATTCAATTTATTATCTTTAGGTAACAAGTTTACACTAAGGTTCAATAACATGGTCCAAGCAAGAAATAGGCCATCGTCAAGTTTGTTATCGCAATTTAAATAACGTAAAAAAAACATATGCAATTAATTTTCAGAATAGAATTGTAGACAGCGCGTGTGACAGACAGACAGACGGACGGACAGATACCTGAGCAATTTTATAAAGATCCCCGACAAGATTGCTCACTACGGAACCCTAAAACTAGTAGAAGTAGCACGATTACTGTTATAATTTGTGCTTCACTTCTGTGCTTCTTCTTTAAGCTTCGCTTCCACAGAGCAAACTATCGCTTGTCCCGCGACAACTCACCTTTATTTTTTTGGATGAGCTACAGTTTTACTTGGAAGTCCGAACCACGATCAGCCTCCAACTGTCGTACAGTCAAACCATTCGAGTTCTGACCGCGGCCAGATGTACTTATGATCGCGATAGTCGACCGATCGCACCACTGAGCGCTGCCGAGGCCGAATGCTTTAAGATTGCGCCGGCGCCGCCCACAAACACGTGCAGTAAAAAATAACGTGTTGACCAACGATGCTCGCGAATTACCCTCTACATTAGGGTGTAGGCGGATTAAATTACTACCTGATCTTTTTAGCTATCCTCCGTTTTGCCCTCCGCCAAAGGTGTGCAACATATTTGACTATCTCCGCATAGCACGTGGCCGGCTCGCTGTTGTTGGTTGAGGATGCGAGGGTCGAAGAGGAGGTGAAGCGGGCTCTCTCGGCGCGCATGCGCTCCATCTCCCGTTTCTTCGTCTCGGCGAACTGCGTTGCGATGACGACCAGGCACAGGTTTATCATGAAGAACGAACCGATCTGCGAAGCGTTAGGACCTGATCAGCCGTTATTACAAAGAAGCATAATTTCTAGAATCCGGGTCCGCGTGCAGAGTGCATTCTTTGCTTCTTAAAAAGTACTATATGTAGATGACGTAAACAATTAAGAAAAGTGTATAAATGAGCCAAGGAAAAAAAAAACGTTAGAACGCTATATTGCTCTTTCAGTGTCTTCACATGAGTTTATAGATGAAAAAAATACTTACATCAAAATGTTTCAAAAGATTTTGTATTTCAATTTAGAATTTGAAACACACTTTTATCCTATATTCCCGTATTCGTCAAGGGCATAATGTAACCTAAGTTCTTCTTGATTATTAAGGCTTCTTTGGGTGTATTTAAAGTAATAAATAACAATGCAATTATAGAAGATATAGCAACTTACAACAATCAAGAGGACAAAGTAGATCCAATCCCAGAAGCTGTGTGCATCCTGCACGTAGTACATTATGTCTGTCCATCCCTCTAGCGATATAACCTGCAACACCCATCACCTTCATCATTTTATTCCACTGGTACAAACAATATCAAAGCGGCACGTAGCCAAACACTATTTATCCAGGTTATGGTTGCCTGGAAATTACAAAACAAATTGAAATTGTGATAGTCATCAAAGGTGATGATGAACTGAATTTATGCAACAGTGTATTCGCAAAAATCAGAATCGCAAAAGACAAAGCGTTTCAATCTTCTACTTCAATGGGAATTGATTTTGCTGAAGCTCCTTCAATAAGCATTAGCTATTTTGAATGAAGCGAATGCAATGTATTGGGAACGTTTGAAGTTGAACATTGAAGCATCTTCAATCGTTAGTGATTAGGTAGGTGAATTCACTGAATGCTGATGGATGATCATCATCGAATTGGTTCAGTTACTCATTCAGAATGACACATTTTTGCATTTCTGTGTTCATTTAACCGCATTCTTTACAGGTTGCAGTTATGTACTGAATTGTAGAGAATATTGTGTTGTAGTCTGAAATGAAATAGGTCGGCGACTGACTGGTGTTTCATCGTAAACTAACTTAAGAGGGCTTGCCGCGAGCAAAAACGTAACAAATACTGGAGAACTACACATAGTGGTAACTGGCTAGTCCCGACCTCGATTGACACCCTCCTCTACTGCCAATGGGCCCGGATATGTTCGGTGAAGCCATCGCAAGCTCAGTTCAAGACCTTCTCTTCATGCTTACCAAAAATATAGCAACCCAAGCGAGCCCGATATTGTCGAAGGAGATTGTTCCTTGAAAGGGATTGGAGCCTCTCTTGGTGCAGTTCGTGTAGTACTGATTCCAGTTGACGCAAGAATAATCTGTGGGTTCGTTGGGGCTGCGTGCTAGCATCTTGTCTGGTCTGGCCGTCTCGTTGCAGACTAGGGGCCCATAGCGGAACGGTGGGAAGTCGGAGCACGAGTGCATACCGTTGTCTTCGGGCGTTGTGCATATGTAGTCCTGCTCCTTTGAGAACTCGTAGTAGAACGATATGCTGCGCAGAGAGAAACATGTTTTTGGGACGCAGTTGCTGTGGAGTCAGTAGGTAGTTAGATAAAGTTACTAAGCTATCTTGTTTAAAATTATTTTTAAGGAACTACTCTTGACATGATTCGCTTCTTCGGAAATCACGTTAAAGAACTTTTGAAAGTGTCTATAAAATCATTGAAATCGACCCCTTTGCACAAAATGTATGTTGATTGTAATAATGGTTGAGTCTATGAATTGGATGTTACTGAATGAAATGTCGGTATGGAAATATGTTACATGGAAAAGTTGTAAAGGGTAAAATGCACTGGCTCATGGGTTTAATGGCACTAATTTTCCTTAAAGGAGGGTTCGTTAGTTCGTTAATGAACTGCTTCAATACAACACATGCTTCAGCCAAGGGCCTAACAGCCAATGATACACAAAATACATACACTACTGTGGCATGCACAACTACCTACAGGTTATATTGGTACGAAAACCTACTATACTATGTTTTGCTAAACATTTTACGAGTAATTTCCTATTTACATTACATTATTATCAATCTAACACATTCACATCTACATAATATAGGTAATATACTCGATCCTTTTTTACGTAGGCAGTCATCAGCTGTATAAAAATATATACCTACGAAGATGTTTACGACATAAAAACTATTTTGAAGTTTATATCTTGTACGGTTACTCGTGCATCCAGGGTACACCACACAATATAGTTTTTGTGTTAAGTATTTACCAAAATAATTTTGTTTTTGAAAATAACGAAACGCCTAAATAAAAACTACAGTAACTGTTTGACTGTCAGGTAAACCATTGCTTCCTTCTTGCATAGCTTTAGAAACCCTAAAAGATCCCCCTATTATACTAATACCCTAATTATACTGGACTAGCGCATGGCGGCGGGGCGCCGCGCGCGATGCACGGTACGATCGCGTGATCGATGCGTGAAATCGCTATGCGTGCAAGACGGAAACGGCTGCGGAACCCTCTCTGTGTGAACAAACTTAACACTTAACCCTTAGACCCCTGCATTTGATCTCGGGAACTAGCAGAGCAACCTTTATGAAAATTTGTACACTTTTTGTAGACATAAAAATAGATGTACTTGATTTTTTTCAGTCTTCTATTTACATAGATTTCAGGTTTTTCAGGTGGGATAACATAGATCCCAGTAGTGGTTTATGGGTTGGATTTTTATATGCCAGCAGTATTTTATGAATAAAATAATTATTTTAACACTATGATTATAATTTTTTTTTGTATTAGGTAATCTATAAATAAAAGGCAAAATGACACACAGAAGTAAAATTAAATTAAATTAAATTAATTCAATTTACGAAAAAGTAACAACGCGTGCGTCCTTAGTCACTCCGAATGATGTGTAAAGTTAGGTGCAGATCATGCTACCAACACTCCAATATGATAGCATTGTTCATAAACTACGGGATGGCTTAAATTTCATAGAGATTGGGTATGAAATACATACAGTAGAATTTTTTAAACTTTTTGGGATATAAAATTACCCCATAGGGGTCTAAGGGTTAACAGCTTTTTATAGAGAACCGGCAGATACCGGCACGTTTGGTGCTCTTTGCCGAAATGTAAACCACAGACAGCGCGCGCTATTCTAGCCACATAGAAGTGACGAGCTCGTATTCGCTTTCACCACGAAAGCATTCTATTACCTTCGGAGAGTGCTAAGCTCCGTGAATGGTGTCGGTCTAGGGTCCTCCACTCACGAACAAAGCCGAATGGCTGACGACGACGACGCGACGACGAAGAGGCGATACATCGGTGGGACTATCGATGACTGCTGAATTATATCCTAGGTGGAGATATTTTAGGATACCAGGCTGCAATGTGATAGTTTGGTTTGTTTGAAAGTTTCGCTCGAAATGGTGAAATAAAGTATTGTGATTAAACTTAACTAAATAAATATAATACTCTCAGATATTACCTATTATTTTATTAACTTATTGCAGGAATGATATATAGTTGGAATATTTAATGACCTTTAGGGCATACAAAATAGTATTTTTAAATGAAAATAAATAACTTTTTCTACCTATGGACAAACCATTTAATTAATGCGTACCAGCCGAGTTCTTCCAGGAGGCGACAAACTCTCTTTGAATTTGACACCACTATGATAGTGAATCTCCTCCTATTCGCAAAGTACTCTTGTGTGTTTTTGTCTAATATCGTGGACTCGAAAACTATTTCATTATTGTGACAGATTTGCTGAATTCTAGAAAAGAACATAGGAACTACTTTATTACAAGAGATGGTTTCATTTTCACCATCAGGATCTTTCGATATTGCGGTCGTATTGTGTAGGCGGTCTATGATAGCCTATTGAACGCAGGTACAACGGCTAGCCGTAGAAAGTAATGGTAGTGTTTTTCGTCAATATCTAGGAAAAAAACCAAGTTATTTATATTGCGACGAACGACCTTAGTGTTGTCCATACCTACCAACCAACTAACCTAACCTAACCTAACCAAACATGTTGTCACGTGACTAACCTCTGTTATGCCTCACTTGCATTAGTTATCTCGAAGCATTGAGACATTTTCAATTCAATTTTGAAATTGAAATGACCGAGGCGGCCACAGTATCTAAATCGTGACTGTTTCCGAATTCCGTAGGAGCTCCCGTCGTTGTTGGTCGAATGGACCGAGCTGCAATTTGAATTTGGAACGCGCGAGCGTGCTAATTTTCATCTCGTTTCACCGTTCCTGCTTTGTAATTTGCCTGTCCCTTTCACACATACTTGAAGCCAAATTGAGCTGAAGCCATGCATGCATACGCGGTGCTGGTTCGTTCCATTTTACCTATCTTGTCGTTGTTCTACATAAAATTATTATTAGATGTCATACGAAAAAGAGCAATTAAAACCATCCAGATAATTTGATTTAGCTAATTCGAAGATGATTATCTTGACTTAATATTTTTAATTTTTTGCTTAGATATAGTATGTTATATACATTAATAATGAAAACTTAGCACCCATGTAAGTTATATTTAAAAAAAGCTCTGTAAGGTTTTTTATCCGGTCCTTCCTTATAGGAAAGGGACATGACAAAAAAAATGATGAATCATCATACTGAATATGCATATGTCTCAATGAAATATTGTTATTGTTGTGTGTTCTTTATGGCGAAATAAATATCTGAATCTGAATCTGATTAGTGCCATTAGTGGTCATCCTTTCTTTGATTGTTGTTGTTATTGCTGTTGTATAATTTCGTCCATAGGTACGCCTAAGCTTACGCTTAAGCTTAAGCATAGGTAACCTACGCTTGGACATGTCGAAAATTCCGCCAGTTCTAAATTCAATGCGAAGAAGAACTGACAAACAATCTTCGCAAGTCACAATGTTTTGTTATTACATGAATACTGAAGAATCTGACTACTCTGCCTATTTACATTACCTATATCTGGTGTATAGTGCCATCGTAAATTTTGAGTTGTCCAGAGGTTTAAAGTTGCCCAGCGAGCAATGGAGCGAGCCATTGAATATCGCTACGTGATAATTATGATGCGTAACGAGACAATCCGCCGACGCACCAAAATAGTCGATATTGGTCACCGGGTGGTTAGGCTCAAGTGGCCGTGGGCTGGGCACGTCAGCGGAAGAGACGACGACCGTTGGAGTAACGATGTCTTACACTGGCGGCCGTGGACATGAAAACGGAGTGTGGGAAGAAGACCTGCCAGGTGGGATGACGACTCCCAAATCGGTCACGTGGTTAGGTTAGGGTAGGGATATATGGTTAGGGAACGTACCCAACGTTCCCTAACCATATATTTAGAGTAAGTATGTAGGTATAGTTCATCTATATTATCTGGCCAATCTGAGTCTGAGCCGGTTTATCACATGCTGACACACCATATTGGCTCAAGCTGTACGTCGGCTAGCAAGCATGTTCCATTAACGTCTTCTGCCAAATAGCTTGCAATAGTTAGCTGGCTGGTTGGAGCGCCCTGGAGGTCAATTCACTGCCACGAAAATGAGAATCGAATACGATATTTCGATTAAAGTGAAAACATTACGAAGGCATTACATGTTTTACCTAGAAAATGTTTTAGATTTTGGTTCATATGAGTGTTTGCCACTACGCGGGCGAATTCAGGAAGCGGATTTAGCGTCAGCTTTAGTTGCAATATTTAGTTTAATTCAAAAATGTTGTTGGTGCTACTGACGCAATATTATTGTATGATCTCGTGTCGTAGTTAGGACGCCATTTTGAAAATGATATGACGCACCGTATCGCACTCTGCACTCCCGGATCGACTGGACCACATAATTGTTTCCCTTCAAATATGCAAAAATTGAGCATGGGAGGATACCTCGACGTATTCTGCGTAAAATTTTGGGTCGTGATACAATCGTGTGATATGGTTTTGGTTCCGTTTTATCCTACGTGACTAACGATGCCAGTGGATATTGCGTTAGCGGGGGTTGCTATATCATGCAGACTTCACGGATACATTTCTCTGTCCCTCTTGAAGAATTTGGGATCGATCGAGAAAAATCGTTTTTTAGGGTTCCGTACCTCAAAAGAGGAAAAAGCGGAACCCTTATAGGATCACTTCGTTGTCCGTCCGTCTGTCTGTCAAGACCCTTTTTCTCAGGAACGCGAAGAGGTATGAAGTTGAAATTGATACCAAGTACTAAGGTCTGCGTTCCCTTGGAGTTGTAAAAAAATCAAACTTCTAAGTCAACGCAATCACAAGATACGGCTATTTATGTCACATATTTTGCTACTGGGAAATCAAATCAAAACCTATATGGTACTTTCCATGAACTAGAATTATAAAATTTGGTAAGAAGCAAGTTTTCATAACACACTTAAAGGTAAAAATGGGAAAATTGTTAATTTGTAATTATATCACATAAAAAAAAATGTTACTTGTTTTTTATGTCAAGACCCTTTTTCTCAGGACCGCGTCAAGGTATCAAGTTCAAATTAATACAAAATACTTACGTCTACCATTGCTGAGAGGTGTAGGAAACTCAAGCTTCTAAATTCACACAATTAAAAGATACGGGTATTTATGTTATATTTATACTCGCAAACTCACTCAAAACAAATCAAAACCTATAGGGTACTTTCCGTTGACCTAGAATCATAAAATTAAGTAAGCGCAAGGTTTCACAACACAAATAAAGGAAAAAATCCGAAAATTGTAAATTGATAGTTATATAACATAAAAAAAAGTTTACATGTTTTGTATTTCAAGACCAGTTTTCTCAGGAACGGGTCAAGGTATCAAGTTCAAATTAATACAAAATACTAACGTCTATGATTGCTTAGAGGTGCAGGAAACTCAAGCTTCTAAATTAACACAATCAAAAGATACGGGTATTTATGTTATATTTTGATACTCACAAACTCACTCAAAACAAATCAAAACCTATAGGGTACTTTCCGTTGACATAGAATCATAAAATTCAGTAAGAAGCAAGGTCTCACAACACAAATAAAGAAAAAAATCCGAAAATTGTAAATTCATAGTTATATCACATAAAAAAAAAGTTTACTTGTTTTGTATGTCAAGACCATTTTTCTCAGGAACGGGTCAAGGTATCAAATTCAAATTAATACAAAATACTAACGTCTACGATCTCTTAAAGGTGTAGGAAACTCAAGCTTCTAAAACTTTTACTAAGGCCGCCTTTGACCGCAATATCACCTAATGATGATAAGTCAAGACAATGTCGAAGACGGAGCATACCGATTCTATAAATGCCGATACTCTCGCCTTAAAGATACCATGTTGTAGTTATACGTTTCGGGGAATGATTTTCGGGGGAAACCTTAAAACATAGGTACTCGAAAAAAAACGGGCAAAAATCTTCGAGACTTGATTTACGTGATGGCCGAACTATCTACATACAAGTTTGTACGGAACCCTCGGTGCGCGAGTTAAACTCGCACTTGTCCGGTTTTTATTTCTGGAGGCGAAACACTAGCCCGTTCGAGAATTCTCGTGTGCGATGCGAATCTCAATATATGCATCGAAATATAATATAATATATAATTTGAATCGAAATATCGTAATTGATCCTAGATTGTTTAGTGAATTGGAGACCAGAACGCCTCCGGCCGGCCGTGGCAGGGACTCAGCTGTCTAGTCGCCAAATACGAGTAGAATAGTTATACTTAGGTAATTAGTGGAGTATATTGGGCGCAGTTATGGCAAGTTATGAGGTTGGATGTATGTATCTTTAATTTTTTAGTGAATTGGAGACCAGACCGCCTCCGGCCGGCCGTGGCAAGGACTCAGCTATCTAGTCGCCAAATACGTGTAGAATAGTTATACTTAGGTAATTACTGGAGCATATTGCGCGCAGTTATGGCAAGTTATGAGGTTGGATGGATGTGTCTTTTATTTATTTTTTTTAACTTGGTAGCGCTTAGGAAGGACATTATGCAAGTGTTGAGAGGAATATTCGTATTTTTGTTTTATTTATTAAGCGTTTGAAAAAAATCGAAATAACTGAAAATAAAAATGGTTTATCTTCGGTAGGTTGGTGGATTTCCTACATTTCAACATCTTTAGCGTACATTGTATGCAATTATGTAAGTAGGAACCAACTGTGTAAAAACGGTATTAATAATATTTTTTTAACTTAATTTTAAATCTTTCAATCAATGGATTTCTTAATTTGATGACAATGTTTTTCGATTACGCGGTATAGTACTGAACACGACTCACTTTGTTTGTCGACGTTTCGTCCCACACTCCGGGGACATCTTCAGGACTCGCGGTCTGCGACGACCTGGAGGACACCCGACACGTCGTCCAGTCAGATGTCAACTGCCGGTCGCCGCTGACGAAGATTGTAGCGATGCGAGGGTACTTCGGCTGATGCGGGTAGGTTCGACATCTCTTGCTGGAAAAGGTCGGTGCACACGTAGCTCACTGTGTCTATGGCTGCCAGAGTTTTTTTTTTTTTATGGAAACTGACACGGTTGGCTACATCACCTACAACGTCCGTGATGTCAGCCCATAACACCGGGTGAACTAGGTGCCATGTCAGTGCTTCCCCCTTTGATCCTGCCGGCTACACTGAACTGGTCGGAAAACACAAACTATTTACATAGCCGTTTAGACCAACGTTTCATTCAGTGCGGTGGTACCAACCCGGGCGGGTTAAACCCTACCACCAAGTAAGATTAGGAGGGAAGGGACCTACAGTTTTACGAGGAATCCGAACCTCGGTCAGCCTCCAACGGTCAGCGGTCACCCATCCAAGTACTGACCGCACCCAGCGTTGCTTAACATTCAATAGCGACAGTTGACTGTCTGCACCACTGAGCTAACGAGGCTGACAGCTTGATGCTGGTTGCCACCCGAGCCATGCTTCGCCAGCAGAGGAGTCCACGACGAAGAGAGTCCCATGCTGTCTTCTCTGTTAAAATTGGCATGTCTGGAAATTTCAATGGATTCCCGAGCCAAACGTGGTACATAGTGTTTTTCCACTGATATCGTCCTGGTTTGGTCGAATCGAATCCAATGATTTGGGCCGCTGTCCAGAGCATGCTCACAGATGGCTGACTTGTGGAACTCGTTGTTCTTCATCGCCCTGATGTGTTCCGACAACCTTGTCTGAACACTCCGCTTCGTTTGTCCGATGTAGCACCTCCCACAGCTACATGGTATTTTGTATACACCTGGAGCCTGCAGTGGAATCTGATCCTTGACTGTTCTCAACATGCCTTGAATTTTTGGGAGAGGTTTGTGGAAGGTCTTTGTGCTTAACTTGCTCATCAACTTACCTATACGGTCCGTGATCCCCCGTATGTATGGCAAGTAGGCGCACCGCCTTCCGACCGCTACCCTCTGCCGCCCTGTTGTTGCATGTTGAACAGATAGGCAGGCTCGTGGTTTGTAGCCATTCTGCCGCAACGCTGTCCTTACTTTGGCAAGTTCCTCCTCGATGTGATCTTGGCGGATGTGGAAGGCGGCGGGTGATGGTGGGAGGCGGTGCGCCTACTTGCCATACATACGGGGGATCACGGACCGTATAGGTAAGTTGATGAGCAAGTTAAGCATAAAGACCTTCTACAAACCTCTCCCAAAAATTCAAGGCATGTTGAGAACAGTCAAGGATCAGATTCCACTGCAGGCTCCAAGTGTATACAAAAGACCATGTAGCTGTGGGAGGTGCTACATCGGACAAACGAAGCGGAGTGTTCAGACAAGGTTGTCGGAACACATCAGGGCGATGAAGAACAACGAGTTCCACAAGTCAGCCATCTGTGAGCATGCTCTGGACAGCGGCACAAATCATTGGATTAGATTCGACCAAACCAGGACGATATCAGTGGAAAAACACTATGTACCATGTTTGGTTCGGGAATCCATTGAAATTTCCAGACATGCCAATTTTAACAGAGAAGACAGCATGGTACTCTCTTTGTCGTGGACTCCTCTGCTGGCGAAGCATGGCTCGGGTGGCAACCAGCATCAAGCTCTGGCAGCCATAGACACAGTGAGCTACGTGTGCACCGACCTTTTTCAGCAAGAAATGTCGAACCTACCCGCATCGGCCGAAGTACCCTCGCATCGCTACAATCTTCGTCAGCGGCGACCGGCAGTTAACATCTGACTGGACGATGTGTCGGGTGTCCTCCAGGTCGTCGCAGACCGCGAGTCCTGAAGATGTCCCCGGAGTGTGGGACGAAACGTCGACAAACAAAGTGAGTCGTGTTCAGTACTATACCGCGTAACCGAAAAACATTGTCATAATGTGTAATAGCGGTAAAAGCCTAAACGAACATATTCTTAATTTTAAACTGAAATATCTACAGCAAAGCAAACAATAACGCTCATGAATGGAGGAATTCGGCGGAGTCGGTTGGCAAGTTTCCTCGCATCCACGATACATTATTGTGTGAACAAGGCTCGCACCCCGCCCAGGGTGAAGGGTTGTTGTTAATCTCACATAGGGCTTTCGCATGAATTCAGTCCCACGAGGCAGGCATGCGAGTATTAATTCTCTAAAATCGTGAGCCAACCGACTGTATAGGTAACAAATCGTTGCTCTGTGGAACTAACTAGCATCGGTGCGGTGGTATCAACCCAGTCGGCTACAATTTGAGCCTACCACCTAGTAAGGGGCAACGAAAGGGTCCTAAAGTTTTACACCGGTTCCGAACGGTGAAGCAGCAGGTGTAGGTATGCACGTAAATTTTTTCGTCAGAAAAAACTCAATGTAGTACACGCCGACCGGATTCGAACCTCGGACCTCTCGCATGAGAAACCGATGCCGAAACTACTCGGCCACGCGCCGCTTGACATCTGACTGGACGAAGTGTCGGGTGTTTCGCGAGTCCTGACCTGACGATGTCGTCGGAGCGAGGGACGAAATGTCGACAAGTGTAAGTAGTTTTTCATGAATATACCGCATAGCCGAAAACAGAATCAGTCCGGCGAGTTCGACTATACATCGATATCCCGATACATCGATATGGATATCGGCTAGCCCAGTCTGCGTATTCTACAAGGTGTTTTAGGATAGGCTTGAGAAACTTCAGGAACAGAAAGTACTCATTATTACAAGAAAAAAATCCTTATCACTCAAATCGAAATTCCGTATTTTTTTTTCATACAAAAATTTAAAATTGTTATAAAAACTCGATGGACAGTGAGTTTGGGAAAAGTGCGGTTTAGGTCTAGGGAGTGCAATGTCCTAGTCCAGTCCCCTTTTTCTTTTGATGTCGTTCAAATTTAAGTGTTACATGCAGTTCAATTCTACTATTTAAGCATGTAAGTTAATCATTTTATTTTTATTTAATAAACGTGGGTGTTAACCGTCCACCAAATCTCGATTAAACGTTTTTCAGCAAAAAATAATATTTTATAAAATGACAGCATCTGGGAAAAAGTTTCAGAGCTTTTCGTCTTCAAATATGAACCCCTTTCGAACCCTGAAGTTACGAAACCCTACCCTGAAACAGCCTGTATATTAGCGATTATAGCAAAAATAGCGATAGCCGCAGCTGTGATTCACTGCAAGCATTGAGAATCCCGCTGGCCGTCTCATGAGAATATTTGCTAGTAGCGGTGAATTGGCTATAGAGATATTGGCTATAGATCCATAAAAAAAAAAGGAAAAAAAAGAGAAAAGCCCCGCTGGGGCTAACAGTTTCACACTGGCTTCGAACTGGGAAGCAGTAAGTGTAACTGTATGCACAACAACAATTCATCGGTGCACATCCGTCGGATTCGAACCTCGGACCTTGAGAGAGAGAAAGGCGAGTCCTATACCAATACCGGTCCGCCACTATGGACGTTCATTTTGGAGTTTTGCTAGACTGCAATTTTCAGGCTCAGATATTTCTGAAGGAACTTAAAAGGTTTCCCAGTAATACAATACGGTAGACATATTGTGTCTAGAATTATCTTAATTGATTAATTAATTGATGGAAACTGACACGGTTGACTACAATATCACCTAACAACACCCGTGATATCAACCCAAACATTTTGGTAAACTAGGTGCCATGTTGGTGAGTGCTCCCCTTTGGTCGCGACGGCTACACTGACCTAGACGGAAAACACTAACTATTTACGTAACCGCTTCGAGCGACCTTTCATTCAGTGCGATGGTACCAGCCCATGGGGGTTAAGCCCTACCACCGAGTAAAGTAAGAAGGGAAGGGACTTACAGTTTTACGTGAAATCCGAACCATGGTCAGCCTCCAACGGTCGAACAGGTCACCCATCCTAGTTCTGACTGCGTCCAGGTGTGTTAAATCACGAACGAAAGTTGACCGATCGCATCACTGATGCTGACTGAGGCTGATATTCCATTCTCTTCTACAGGGTGTTGTTACGGCCAGTACATTAAATTTAGGAAATGATTATTGGGATCAATAGTAACAAAAAAGTCAAATCCCTTTTTTCTGAATTCCCTTTAAATGAAAAGTTACAGTTTTCATACAAACTAATTTATTAATTTAGTGTAAAAAGGATCTAATGTTCCGCGTGAACGTGGGAATGAAAGGCACGCGGTGAGTGAGCGAGCAAGGACGAGTGCCCGGAGCGAGGCGATGCGCGGCGGTGGCGCGGCGTGGTTTTTTGACCCCGACCGTTCCCGCGCCAGCACGCTGCCCCGCCCGCGCCATATTACACTTGACGAAAACATAAATTTCAAAAATTAATATCTCGAAAACCAGACACTTTATAGAAAAACTTTATTTGCTTTTTTGTCTCGGAAAAACATGAGCATTGCGCTGGTGAAATTAATGTACTGGCCGTTACAACACCTGTATATCGCAATAAGCTGGCACATTTCAGACCCACCGCGAGTGTGTTACAAGTTGGCGACACCGAGTTGCGTGTCCCCTTCCCGCCCGCGTCGGCCGCACCGCTCTACATCCGCCCTTAACTTCCGGCACGCGCCTTCTGTACCGGAAGTGTTCATCTGTGTTGCGCGCCGCGCTGCGACGCCGCACCGCGCTCCGTGACTCCGCGGGCGGGATCGGTATGAAAGAGCGTAAGAGGTAAGATAGAATGATCCGGTTCAATGTAGCTGTTATGGCACCTCGCTGACACTGACTCTCTGACTAACAATGACTCTGAACAATCTGTATAAATGCCTTATTTACAATAAATAATACAATTTAGATACTTTCTGAAAATAATACTGAAAACTTTCAATTCACGAACGCGACGGCGAAACCCAGGGTGTACGGAGCGCGAGCGAAGGGAGCAACCCGCAGATAGGCCGTTATTTCCTCTGTCGGTCGGTCTAACATTGTTATCGTTTGAAGCCTCTTTGAAGCGAACGACTGCGGCAGATTAAAATTGAATATTCAAAAATGAATTTCGAAATCCACTGTACGATGTCTAAGAGAAAGGGTACAGAATGAAATCACTGTGGAAACCTTCAAGGCCACGTCTGCGGCTGAAAACAGAGGGAAGTACCTACTAGTGCCGTCAATTGCTAGTGCGCTGGAACCTTGTCCCTTAGGGTTCCGTGCCTCAAAAGGGGAAAAAACGGAATCCTTATAAGATCACTTTGTTGTCCGTCTGTCTGTCAAGACCTCTTTACTCAGGAACGGGTAGAGGTATCAAGCTGAAATTAATATCAAGTACATTTCCTCAGAGGTGTAAAAAATTTAAGCTTCTAAGCTATTAATTAAGCTATTATTAAGCTATTTTGCTACTGTCAAATCAAAAACTATAGAGTAGCTACTTCCTGTTAACCTAGAATCATGAAATTTGGTAAAAAGCTAGGTCTTACAGCACAAGTAAAGGAAAACATCCAAAAATTTTAAATTTATAATTATGTGACATTAAAAAAATTGTTTGTTTGTTTTGTATGTCAAGAACCCTTTTTCTCTGGAACGGATCAAGATAACAAATTTGAAATACTAAGATCTACAATCTCTTTAAGGTGTAGAATGTTAAAGCTTCTAAATCAACGGAATCAAAAGATACGGCCATCCATGTCAGATTTCATACTCGCAAACTCACTCAAATCAAATCAAAACCTATAGGGTATTTCCCGTCAACCTAGAATAATAAAATTTGGTAAGAAGCAAGGTCTCATAGTACAAATAAAGAAAACAATCCTAAAATTTTAAACTTGTAGTTATATGATATTATTAAAAATTTGCTTGTTTTGTGTGTCAAGACCCTTTTTCTCAGGAACGGATCAAGATAACAAATTGAAATTAATATGAAATACTAAGATCTATGATCTCTTTAAGGTGAAGAAAATGCAAGCTTCTAAATCAACGCAGTCAAAAGATACGGCCATCAGTAACGAGTCAAGATATCAAATTGAAATTAATATGAAATACTAACGTCTGCGATCCCTTCGAGTTATAGAAAATGAAAGCTTCTAAATCAACATAATCAAGAGATACGGCTATTTAAGGCAAATTTTCATACTTGCAAACTCACTCAAATGCAATCAAAACCTATAGGGTACTTACCGTTGCCCTAGAGTAATGAAATTTGGTAAGAAGCAAGGTCTTCACAAGTAAAGGAAAAATCCGAAAATTGTAAATATATCGTATGTCATGTAAGAAAATATTTTTGTATATTTCAAATACACGAATGCCTCACAGTCAAACCATTGCTGCAGTGTTTATTTGGGCGGTTCGTGATTTTCCAAAACAATTGTTTTTGTACATACATACATAATACAAATATATTGATTGATGATACGGAATCCTCGGTGCGCGAGTCCAACTCGCACTTGGCGACTTTTTTTTTGTATGAAAGTTTTTTTAATACTCGTGCGTTCCTGATCCTAATAAATGATGTTAGTGTGACAAGGTTCCCGCATATTAGCACTCTCGCATATTTCTTTTTTGAATATTTCGAGTAGATTTTTTTTTCAATACCTATGTATGTTAATTTCGATTTTAATCAATCATACGAATGAGTTCAAAGGCAATTTTTTATTCAGCCTCAAGGGCCGTAGTCGCCTATAAGAAAGATACCTATGCATATTTCTCAAAGATCCTTATTAGATATTACATTTAAAGTTACATAAATATATATTAAAATATATCGACCACTGCCACTAAGTCTTCCCTCATGCTTCAATTACCATGATTGCTGAAACCGCAGTCATTCAGCCTAATCCCACGATTAACGTTCCTCAGCGCCAGTGCAAAGCTGAAGATTTGCGTACGAAAAACGCTGAAACCGTTCAAGGGTCGTCACTCGAATGATAAAAGATTTATCATTCGGATAGAAGATTTACTCGTTGTAATCCTCAATTACTGTGAATTCCGGATTTAGTCGCTCCTGCCTGTCGCCTCCTCGGAATTATTGTTAATAATTCATAGAGGGCTACAGCAAACGGACAACACACGACTCGAGATGGGATTCGTACCATTGATCGAACACAGCTTAGTCAACTAGACTAAGTTTTGTATATACTATTGTGTGGATACGCTAGCAGCTTATAACTGATGCGTGTACATCGTATTTGGCAATAATTGGTAATGCATTTGTTTTTGTTTAGGTTTTGTTTTGTTTTTCTTTTTTGTTTTTTTTTCATTTATTTTAATTTGTTTTTATAATATCTTTTTTGTTTTCTATTTCATTATAATTTTTTTTCTAAAGTTTGTTAAATGTTTTACAAATTGGTACGGTCATCTGTAGTAATGAGTTCGTCAAGATGCTCTTGGATACATAAATAAGTCGGTTTGCTGCGTATTGTTAGAAAACTTTCGAACAATTCAAAATACCACCACCTTTTTGCATAAATTGTTCGTAAACACAAATATGCAAAGCGAACGATTTAAGCGAATACGAGTTGGCACCTATGCATTCACAAACAAGCTGTTTGAACAGCTTTTGCTCAAGTATCGTGTCGATGCATGGATACTACAAAGCATACCTCAATCAATGTGTTGACGTCGAGCTCAGTAGGTAAGTCGATCTTAGCTATGTCGATCTATCGCACTAATCGTACAGTTTGTGGGTCGCTTCCTTTTGGCTAGATTAACTCGCAGACCTACTAACCCTGGCTTAGGTGAAATTAACCCAAATACGCGTATGAATATATTTTAGTATTTACCTACACATACATGTAGGTACTTGTAGGTGCTATGTAGACAAATGCGTGTGCATTTCATAATGGCCCCGTTTGGTTTGTTAAAACATATTAAATTAAATTAAAAGAAATAATATATATTTGTTATTCCACAAAAACAAGTTCACAATAGGCAGACTTACGGATAGGTAGTGCAATGAGTATGGGTCTTTTCAAGCAGCTGTTTGCATACAGGGGGTTTAGCTAAAAAAATAATAAGCATGCATGCATACTATGAATCTATGAATCTAGTACATATATCTATGTATTGTATGGGTATGTATGTTAAATAAGTGTTTAATAGACTTACTTTAATGTACAACTACCTTCCTAATAAAATAAATATAGTTACAAATATACCTACCATTCTAAGACTCTACAGTACATAGGCTATATATACTTTGACAATAACATGCGGTAAGTTATTACAATATGCCGGACTAGTCACAGGAGCAGAGGCAAGATTGATCGAAAGAATATTCAGTTTGTCTACTGGACGACGGAGACAGGTCGTGACTTGTATAAGTCCCTAACGGAAATTCCAAATGATTTCTTTACTAAGTAAAAAGCCCTCAAAGGCAGAAAGTCTTGCTGCCTTTGAGGGCGGAGAGGGGCCAAGGGGTCATTTTATGACAAGCAAAAATAACGAGAATCGGACAATTCTGGAAGAAGCCAAACGGGTTCGAGTATGAGTGCGCGGAGCGAAAACGAAATAAATTGAACTTATTTAGGCGCGTGTTGATTCCATGTTCGGCATATGTACACACAAAGCGATCTGCCCAGGGTAAGTTTTCATTTTCGGCTTTGCATTCTATCTCATGAAGAAGTAATATCTAAAGTAGTAGTACTCTTGTAAAAATTTTAAATGTGTTCCCTGTAGACAATTTAGAGTTTCCGTTAGCAAAATGCTCTTTGCATTTGATGTGATTACAAAAATAAGCTTCCATCGTGTAAATTCAAATAAGGTTGCAAAGATGACTTAGTGCACGGGAGCGAAGGTACTTAATGTGCTCGCTGTTGATATGAATTTCAATGAATGTGTTTGAATTTTTAAAATACTTGTCACAATTTATGCACAATTATGCAAGCGCTGTTCCATAAGTAGTGATAGAGGTTTTGAACAATTATGGAAAATATGATCTACATGAAATTGAACAACGTTTGTGTCATTTTTAAAATTCTTGCTCACACGATCGAGCGCTCACTTACGAAGGTGGGCTATACGTTTGGCCCGAAACGTTGAGCCACACAGCACAAGTCAGTGTTGCCAAGAGTAAGATTATGTCCAGAAATCTAATGTACCTAGAGTGTGAAGTGCCTAATAGTGTGCCTTAAACGTCGAATGTGCTCACAACCTACGAAGACATGAAGGAGTACAGTCAGTGAAGTAGGAGGTGTTGAAGTATCGAATGTTCTCGAGAGCGACTGCGATCCGACCTCTTCAGTTTTTACTCGACCGTGCTACTCGATAATAAAACTTTAACTATAATTCTGTAATCAAATCTGAATTAATTATATTACGAATCACCGTATGAAATACGAAATATAATTACAATTTCGCGAAAGTAACAAATCGCGAAACTTTCCAGTCGCACAAATGTATTCAACGACGACGGTACGATTCCGTTATATTCTGCGATACGTAAAGAGTATCTGAGTGCGAGATCTTTTCCGAAATGAATATTCATATTTGCGTCGCCGAGCCCCAGTCACACGGCGCTGAAGATCATTCCATATTATCATAATTCATGCGTAAAGTTCAACTTATGTACGTAAGCTGGTGCGCTCGACGAAGCTTGACACTGCGCCGCGCGGCGCGCCCCTACCGCCGCGGTCGCTCCCCGCGCACCGTCCTCCGGCCGTAGTACCATCGATCAACCACAACCACTAGATAAGTGACCCCATAAAAATGGAACACATTTATTTAAATATTTTTTTAGATTTTTGCTTTCTCAAAGTTATTATTAATTTATAATTGTTTTTGTAGAAATATCTACATAATGGTTGAAGCATCGGAAATTATAGAGAGAAAAAATAAATCAGCTCTTAGGCTGCCCGTTCGAGTCCCATGTCACTAAACCAAGATAAATAGTAAACAAAGGACAAGTATGGCAAAAAACTGGAGGAAGAGTTCGAAAACACGACCCGCCGTTTTGGAAGAATGAGACACAGAATTGTTCTATTATTGCACCCGAACTGGGTGGCTATGCTGGAGGTCGGAGTCCTGGGGCACACCAAATTGCAGGTGGGGAGGTGCCAGCCCAACTTGAAGGCGGAGTAAAGTCGCTGGGGAAAGGCCATCACCTTACTTACTTGCGCTTTATAAAGTGTAAGCAGTTGGACCGGTGTGAAAAATCACCGACATCGGTTTTTGATCCCAAATTTTCGGGACGTTAATTTCGTCTTGGGCTTTATGAATTATCGAAATCCAACATCACTGGACACCATAACCAGTAGGCCTAGACCATAGTTGGGGACTTAGCTGACTTGGAAAGTAGCTTGAAGATGGAATGGATCAACTTTAGCAGAGAAGGCGCAAACCTGCGTCTTGGTTATGCTGAAGTTGACCAAATTATTCTTCCCCCAAGAGGGTATCATGTGTGAACAGGACAATTTGTACGTCGACTGAGTGAATATGAGACGAGCCGTCCCATTTTATGTGGACCAATATTTACGCCGCCGTACCAAATCTAGTGTTCATGTTGATCGACGCGTGTGTATACGCACAGTCACCGCACCACACGCTCTTCTGGCGGTGGCACTGGCTGCGGGGAGGGGCCGAGTGTGTTAGGAACATCTTGTTATTACTGCTCGGTTATTACGGGGTGATGTTCTTATACCTTTTTACTAAGTTTTGGAGTAATTTTGGTGAACATTTACAGATGAGACATAGACGAACTTGCCATATCTACAATATCTTTATTTATTTCCTTTTGATTACTTTAAACTTAAAAAACTACTCAGCTCAGCTGCAGTATTCCAAGTATGAGATCAGTGACTTAGTAAGAATTGCATCACAATAAGCAACACAACTTTGTCATGCCTGACGTGATGCGTTGTGATTGGTGGACTTTCCAGTGCACTTAATTTATGTTGCCGGTTCGTAGCGGATTTCTACAGCTACACACAAGTTCGTGCAATCATCGATCAACGGTGACACTAGACACGTGACCACCATTCTTATCACATCACAAAAGCGGACCACATTTATTTATACGCTCCATTATGAGAATAGTTAACAAAGACAAAAGTATCAAAATACAGAACGCGAAGAAAAGATGGAAAACTCGATCCGCCCTTTTAGAACAATGAGACACATAATGTTAATTATCCTATGTGTGAGCGGGATAATCGTACGTGCACTGAGTGAAAACGAGACGAATCTCATTTTATGTGTCCACATAAAATGGGACAGTTCGTATTTACGCCGCTATAACAAATCTGAGTTTTGATCGATGCGTGAAATATTGGCGTTGCGTCACATTTGGATTCGATCTACTGCTTAAAAGGTGTTAACAAAAACTAATATTTTTCCGCTGTTGTTTAAATTAAAGTATTAATCGTTTAGTGTTAATACTTAAGTTTTTTTTATTATTCGCTTTTATACTCGACTACTGCAAGGTCAAAGGCTTATACTATGTTCAGTCGTAAAGTTTTTGCCACCATTTCAACACAGACTAATAGTTCCTTTCCCTTATTGCTTACTGAAAATTTACGATTTTTTTTTCGATTACGGCGTGTGAACTAGTATTTTTCCGTCAGTAAAATGTGGAAAGACGGAGTAAAATGCGAAGCGGTCGGGTCGCGTCACCTCTCGCTCGGCAAGCGACACATCTGGCGAAAGCAGACGTGGACAGTTAGCGTGACAACAGTGTATAGGACGAGAACAACACTTCTCCAAATCTCCAAATACATCTAAGACTTAGAACCAAACGGATCAGTTTTGCTCTTACGAGTTGACTCGGACGCGCACTCTGTACCATTCCCAGAGGTCTCTGGAACACAACATGAGAAAATGGCGGGGGGGATACGTGTTGGGAATGCGTCAGGCGGTAAAATTTATTACTACGATCACTTAAATTTCTATGACAATTAAAAATTTACGTATGAAAATTTGTAAATTAAATTTCGAACCTCTATTTGACTCTAGTCTTGTTTTCGTGATACTTACATGAATTTTGTTTTTGCAACAGGAAACAATAGAAGAATTTAAGCTGGCGACCAAAAGCCAAAATTGTTTCAGAATGTGATTCCAAAGCTGAGAATCGAGCTGGAAAATGGCGTGAGGACACGAAGCGAGAAGCTGTGGCTGGTTAATGTTAACGAACAGAACGATATGTACACGGATTCACTACTGTTACAGGGACTAATGGTACTTTCGAGATGTTCGTTTATGTGAGACTGTTGCATTGTGTGGTGCTATGTTCTGTGTCCTGGTTTAAAGGGGTAATTTTAGTGAAACACATGAAAAGGCGTTGTTTGTATTGCATTATATAATTTTTTGAAAGATAACAATCGAGGCAGCAAACTTTTTTTCTTAAAACTAGAGGCATAGTTTCTTGAACAAATAATATAAAAAAAAAATATAATAATCAGTCGGTCAGAATGGCAGCATTTTCATGATTCACACTTGATCGTTGACATTAGAATAAACCATTGAATAAACAAAGAGTTTGTATTACGTAATACAAACTCTTTGAGAATAAACAGTACAGACCGACCAAGTTATCTGTGAACTGAGTGGTGCGCTGCCATCGTTTCATTGTTGCCAGTGTTGTGGATGTCCCCGTTTTATTTGATGTTTCATTATCGAACAGTTCAGTTCGTATGTTGCTTTGTGCAAACAATATTGATACTGATTTATTGATATTCATAATAGAGGAACGGTTCGAGAGTGTAATATCAAATAAAACGGCGGCATTCACGATTGCACCGGTACTTTACTACTACTGCGGTGTTGTCACGGCGCGCGGCGCGGCGCCAGGGCGATGACGGTGCCGCGCCGCCGCGCCGTGGTGATGTGGCCGGGCCCTAAGTCAAGATATTTTACATAATATGTGGTTGACTATTTAGAATAGCTATTTTGCTACAATTATCAGCCAGAAGACGTCTACTGCTGAACATCCTCCATAGATTTTATTACTTGTTATCAAAACTATGCATGCGAGTATATTATGCTAAAAATAACTAAAAACCAAATATTGGTATAAACAAATATCTTATTCGTAAATAGTGAAATAAATAGAGGATACAATTTCAATGTGAAAAATGTGTATGTACTCAAAAATAATTGTGTTTATTCAAATCCTGGTTTACAATAAGTATGATCACTTGATTTCGCTCTGATTTCAGTTGTACACGTATTATATAGTCGTGATCAATAGGCCACACCCCAGGCATATTGTTTTAGATGGTTTTTTTTTTTCTTTTTTTCTTGTGAATATCTGGCTCTCCAAGCAGTTATTTCGTGTTTTTCCTTGTTTTTCTAGTACATCCAGAAACCATTCGTAGGTCGGTATTTCTTTTCTCACCGAGTACAATTTATGAACTTTTCTTCAGATGACCCCACGGTCAAATGAATCAACATGAATAAAACCATTTTTATTTGTCTGCCATATTATACCAGCTGTTGTAACTTTTGTACGTGTTTCTTCTGCAGCGTTCTTTTCCTTAAAAATTTTGGAAATGAGCCCTTTGCTTACACCTGAAAATTCAATGAATCACAAAACATCAAATTAAAATGTATCTGTTATGTGGGAAAAATTTGGTTTACAACTGACAACACTAAACTGTAGCAGTTTATATTCTTTTGTAAATCTGATGAAATGGAATTATCGGCGCTTGTTGTCGAGGATCCTCTTCAAAAACTATTTTACTTTTAGGATTATATTCCGAGCATCACTGTGAATAGCTTTCGGCATGATAAAATGCTATAAAGAGACAGAAAACTCGAACTGAACACGCTTTGACACATATGACAGCCGAATGACACTTCTGTTAGTTCCTGATCTGCCACTTCACAGATAACTTGGTAGGTCTGTAATTCCAAATCTTCTTTGTCGCTGCGAGACAATTCCAAGTAAGTTTCAGATTTTCCTTCAACTTAGGACAAATTGTTCATTATTTACATACACAAAATGTTTCTTTTTACTATGTCATGTCATGTGTACTTAGATCTATTATTCGTGGATATTTCAAAACTCGATGCTGGCACCAATGCGCCTAAGATAAAGAAGTCAATAGCCAAGTTATTAAAAAAAGAAGAAGAATATTGGTAATCTGTGATAAAAACTCTCTCTTTGTCTTAAATATTGGTAATCTGTGCTCTTTGTATCGTTTGTATCAATCACGGTATCAATGTAAATAGTGTGTCATATTTAAAATCTGTTTTCCACCATTACAGTCAACCAGTCAACCAATGTATCAATAAAATGGAGATTTTACATTCATCTAATCAATCAAGACAGACAATAGCGACTATCTACAGAAACCTCCTCATTTTCTCGAATCAATAAGGTATTCGTAGTCCCGGGTACCTATTTCCAATGATCCCGATGTCGATCTTAAAAGTTTCTCGAAGACTACGTTGAAATCAAAGGCGGGTAAGTTAAAGGTGAACTAAAACTATGTACTTTGGAAAAGATTTAAAGCGATTTGGCATTTGTACATAGACAGAACTAAACGCCAGAAACAAACTGCCAACTCTCTCCGGTCGGAAGTTAGCTGGCTCGCGAAGCTGAACAAATACCAGTGGAATTAAGATGTTATTGCCTTCATCCCATTGCTGTGCCGCTGCCTGCCAGCGCTAGTCGCCTCCTTTGTGCAAGAACTCGAGGCTCATTGTTTTGGCAGAGGGTTCGGTAGGATTCGGTCACAGAGCATCGAATACCGCGCGCGCCTCTCCTAGAGGCGAAGGTAATAATAATATTTGAAACCCAATAACTACACGCAGTGCTGCTAGCGCTTCGTATGTGTGTGTGTGTTAGTATCGACACTACACACAAAGAGGAGCAAGTTAGGCACACGCCCAAAAACAAATGCACACGCACAACACACATATGTAAGTCATAGGCCACGCCCACCGGCTTCAACGGCGTTGTAGGGAAATCGCGCTCAGCGCGTCTCTAGGAGGGGGCGCGCGCGGTATTGGATGCTCTGTGGATTCGGTGTTTATTGCCCAAAATCTTTCAAATTTAATTCGAAATACCGAAGGTGGAGCTTTCGATAAGGCTACGTCAGCGTTACGCACAGAACATAAAAATGAGAAAATGAAGCGCAACGACTTGCAAGCATTAATACCAGTGTAACCAAAATCCTATGTAATTTTTTATACCGCCAAGTTAGAATTTACCACCTTTCCATAAATTCCTTGTGACGCATCAAAGTAGTCGATATTGGACACCGGATGGCTAAGCTCAAGTAGCAGTGGGCCGGGCACGTCAGCCAAAGAGACGAGTTGGAGTAACTGTGTCCTGCACTGGCGGCCGTGGGCATGAAAACCGAGTGTGGGAAGACCACCCGCGTGCGACTGCGACATGAAGTACGTCGGCGGAAAGCTGTGGTCCTGTACCGCTGAAGGCCAGCAGAAACATTTGAGAGGCGTATGTCCAGCAGTGGATGAACACACGCTGAATTAATAACTGATTTGTGAATCTATCGATTTTGTGTTGTAATATAGCATAATAAGGCATTTGTGTATTTTTTAGCTTGATGACTTCCATGACCGCAAGGACAGGCGCCATATGTGGGATTAGATCAAGTACGCGGAACTACGCTTACTTGTGGCACGCACGACGACTCGTTATTATGTTCTGTGGGTACCTGCTAGCGTAAACTGTTCCTGCAGTGTGAATTGGATTTGTGGAGGTGCTTGGACGATAGATGGGTTATTATATGTTTAGATATTGTGTTGTTGGATAAATTAATGTTTGCTGCGTCGATTGTGTTTTGTTTTTTTTTTCAATAGCTTAGTTATTATGTTTTCATGTGTTTTATTGATGACAGAATGCAATATTTTGATTGTGTATTTAGGATTCGTGAGAGTCGACTGCCCAGATTTAATTGTATTTATCACGGCGAAAGTTTACGAATATCGCATTTACATCGACGACATGTAGTAAAGATTCGAGCTCTCACTAGAGACCAGTGAGGCCGGGATCGCCTTGAAAATAAATTAAATCTGTGTATTGCATGTTAAAAATGAATGATCATTGAAAGCTACGCAGACTTTCTTCATTCGTGAAATTTTATCAAATTACGTCAACAGCAGCAATGGAACTGTGCCAGTGGAGAGGTGGTAAAAAGCATTATAAATATTGCATGCAGTCAACCATTAGTGATGTCAAAAGCGCAGCCCTACCTCGAGCAGTTCCGAGCAAATGGACCAAAATAATAAAAGGCTACAGGCGACTAGACAGACGGAGGCGCTATGATAGGGTATTCGTTCACGTTGAAGTAAATCGAAAGAACGACTATCACCGTTTCAAAAATATTACATTACGAACCATCATGGTGTATCCCGAGGAGCGGAGTTAATTTCAAATTCAATGTTCTAGGCTAGGCGTAGGCTCTGTCCTCTACACTAGTCTTAGACTGTGCTGTAGAGGACAGCTTACAATATTTTGTCGTAATATTTAGGGTGGTTTAAATTACGTACATCTAATAACTTAACAACTTGTTCACGTTTGCACGTTTTTGTGTGAATCACATCAAACTCTTTCAAATGCCTTCTGTCTCATAATAGCCTCTAGTAGAATGAAATCTCTAGAGATAGCAAAGTAATCAGCGTGGGCTGCAAGAACAGAGCCTCATCCGTGAGTCTTGACAGTTCGTCTTGACCAAGTAAATATTCGTATGGAGCAACGATGCAGTGCCTGTAGCGGGTCAGTTGGTATTAAAATTGCCATTTAATTGTCCTTTTGGGAATTGTCCTTTTGGGAAGTTGTCCTTTTGGGAATTGTCCTTTTGGGAAGTTGTCCTTTTGGGAATTGTCCTTTTGGGAAGTTGTACTTTTGGGAACTTGTCCTTTAGGGCATTGTCCTTTTGGGAAGTTGTACTTTTGGGAAGTGATCCTTTTGGGAAGTTGTCCTTTTGGGAAGTTGTCCTTTTGGGAAGTTGTCCTTATGAGCCGAAAGGAAATATTCACAAATCAACGCGACACTTGAACGTGGCGAAGTATAAAAAAAAGTGTCACGGTCGAGCCTCTGGTGAATTATGGCACAAAAACCGATCTTCACGTCTAGCAAAAAAATAGACAATATAACGATCAAGCAGCAAGTAAGGCACGAAGCCAGTTACCCACTGCATGATTGTGGAAGGGCCGTTCCGAGGTTAGAGGTGGCTGGCCTGTCGCCTTTAAGGGCGGGATCTTGCCCTTATCCCTTGGTCGCCTTCTTTTCAAGTACCGGGCCACTCAAGGTACGGTCGAAATTTTTTTGTATGGACAAAACGTGCAGCACGTCTAGCGGATCACTTGGTGCAAGTTTCTCCTAAACATAGTTTTTGAAGCGGGCGAAATTCGTTCATCGTTCATTCGATCGTATTTACCCATGATAGCCCCTCAGACTGTCTGTTGTCGCCTTGTTGAGGTCACACGCGATACGGGGGACACTCTGACAGTACACCCTATGTTTTAACGAGCTCACCATGCTATTAATAACTGGGGTTTATTAATTTTTAATTTCACAATTATATTTATCTTTTTCAGTCGATTTATTCAGTTCGAATTCGAACAGATGTATCGTTTTAAAAGCTTCACGAAATGTGTGGGTAGTCGGGACATACATATATTCTAATCAAACCCGTACCTAATAAACTCATCTACGTTACATGGACTTGGACACTGAACAGTTCTGACTGACTGTTTATTGTTGTTGTCCGAACAGACATTTTAATAATGGAGTAGGCGAACTCATTGTAGCCACAGTCAGTGAATCAATAAACACTTATGGTGCTATTTAGATTGCATCGTTTTAACTCCTGAAGCTAGCAAACTGAAAATGTTGATTGGTTACATCATACGCTATCCTGACTGATATAGCTATAAAATATAGATATAAAACTGATTTTATTTGTTGATTTATGTCGACCGGTGATGAATCCGAATTTGTCCTCCTTAATACATTTTGTATCCATGCGGTTAGCATTAGAAAAATACAAATCAGATCTAGATCAGAATAAAATTGCGTGATGGAAGAGCAACTTTTTAGTTTGCTAGATACAGAAGTATTGCACGTCTATTATTAGTTTTTCTTTAGCCAAATCGCTGAGCTATTTCAACATCGAAGAATTGTATGGGAAAGATCCAGCGTCTATCGGGCGATTGGATGCTTGCGTACCAGACGACATCGGCACGGTTGACGGTAACGTCACGACCACGAAGCAGCAGCAGTGGAGACAAAAAAAAATTGAAAACATGAACAGCTTTCAATGTTATTTTGGAGCTCATATTTATACAAAACTGTGCTGAATTATGGTCGTGACGTTATCGTCGTCGCCATGCCGCTTACGTGTGTTGCAAGCAGCCATTTGCTTACTAAAATCGAACATTGACGTTTTAAATTGCTTTGTGATTTCGCTATTGGAAAACGCTCATAATAAACGCATAGGAACTAACAAGGCGCACTATATTTCTTCGCCGCAGTTGACAAAGGTATGCAGGATACTAACTTGGGTCTGCGCACGTTCTCAGGTAGGACGAGTTCGCAGCGCTGCCGCAAGATGCCCTCCCAGAGCTGGACGCCGACGATGCCGAAGATGAAGAACACGAAGAAGCAGAGGAGGAGGACATTGCCTAGCATCGGCAGAGTGTCAAGCAGCAGCATCACCAGGATTCGCATACCTGCGGACAACAGCGATGCCTTATAATCTGTCCAAACTTATACATTTCACTTTGGCTTTTCAATTAAAATAATGCGTTTTATGTTGTAGTGTATGTAAGTGTGAATTAGATAATACACATTTTTTTCATGTTAATGTTCCGTGATGTCATCCCATAACACCTTAGTGAACTTACTTCTCTCCCTAGACGTCAGGAAAGCGAGTGGTCCGGATAGGATTCCTGCATTGGTACTAAAGGTGTGCTCCCGAGCTGGCTCCAGTGTGACGCGCCTATTCCGCCTCTCCTACTTAAACTTCCGTATTCTGGCAGCCTGAAAATCTGCGTTTGTCCAAGCGATTCCCAAAAAAAGGGCGACCGCTCAAACCCGCTAAACTACCGACCTATAGCGATTGCCTCCTTCCTCTGCAAGGTGATGGAGCGCATCGACGCACAGCTCATGAAGTGCCTGGAGACGAATAACCTCATCAGCGATCGGCAGTACAGCTTCCGGCCAAACCGATCTGCTAGTGATCTAGCGTATGTCACTCACCTTTGGGGGTCATGGTGAATCCCTGGCAATTGACCTTGATATTGCCAAGTCGAGTTCGCAGCAATTGACCTTGGGTCTGGCGGAAGTCGCTTTTGGGCAAACTGTCGGCTTACGGACTTCATTCTGGCCTCTGTGACTGAGTCGCTTACTTCCTACAGGGCGTAGCATTCAGGTCCTAGTGAACGGCTGCTCTTTGGACGCCAAGTCGTGGCAGTGAATGCCGGCGTACCACAGGGCTTGGTGTTGTCACCCACACTGTTTCTTCTTCTGCATATCCATGATATGTTGCCACTCGGCCAATTAATTTGTTATGCGAACGACAGTACAGCTCACGGATCCCACACCAATTCCCCTTTAGCTAAACAAGGCCAATCTGACTTCTAAAAAGCTGGGCGTACTCAATAAGGTCCAACGGTACTTCACGCTCGGCCAAAGGCTGCTTCTGTATAAATCTCAGGTCAGGTCCTGCTTGGAGTACTGCTCGCACTTGTGGGATGGCTCAGCTAAATAACAGCTTGCGCCTCTGGACTCTATCCAGCATCGAGCCTAGTGGATGACTTCGAGGTGTCCCGAGATCTAGAACCACTACAACTTCGTAGGAATGTCGGCGCCGTCGCTTTTCCATGGAAATTTCTCGGAGAACCTATTTGACGCGATCCCGCCGTCCTCTTTCCACCTCCGTACAATGCGCACTGGGCAGGGACTGCACCCTTACACGTTGGGCTTTCCGCTATATTTCCTCCACAGAACGAATAAACTCTTTCCCACATATTTCCCTCCAAGTACAGTCTCGGGACCTTCAAGAGGGTGATAGGCACCTGTCAGGCCGGCATGACATTCATAACCCCCGCATGCGACGGTGCGACCTAATATTCATGGGCGACGTTTTACACCTCATGAACCATACCCATTTTACATCTTATGAGCCACTCCGGTGTCACATGTTGAGCATTCTATAAAAAACTAAAAAAAAAACTACCTAGGTGTCATGTCAGATGCTTCTCTTTGGTCATGCCGGCTACACTGAACTGAACGGAAAATACGAACTATTTACATGGCCGCTTCGACCACCGTTTATTAGGTGCTGTTTTACCAACCCGAGTTAAACCCTACCACCTAAGCAAGAAGTAAGAAGGAAAGGGACCTAACAGGTTTACGTAGAATTCCAATCACGGTTAGACTCAACGGTCGAACGGTCTGAAATGGTCGAATGTACATACACGATAAGTTTTTAATTCAAACGGCAACATTTTCAGCTATTATAGTAGGTGTCTTGCTGAGATTGTTTGAAGTTGCAAACAGTTGCGTAAGTCGATTTTATACAACCATCTTTTAACATCAATAATTTAAATCTCTTCGTTGAAAACTTTTCCAACATTTTCCTCTATATCTCTTCCTCCATTTTGCCTGTTGACTTAACGGAAGATTAACCTCGAGTACCTAAGTAAATTAGATAAAGTCTCCAGCCAGTGATCTTCAGAATGTGTAGGCGGACTTAGAACATTTTATTATAATAAAACAACTGAGCTAATCCTCTTTGTCTTGTTCTCTTCAAACCTCTTGAAGGATAAGTCTTTCGGTGGACAGTTTTTTACCATTTCAAGTCGCTACTTTTTATTATTTCATTTCTATGTAAGTAAACCAACACGGGTGGCTGTGCTGAGGGACCAATGGTGCAGTGGACAGAGCCAAAATCGCGACTCGCGAATCCACGATCAGTGAGGCGCCGCGCCGTGCCAGCAGATTTGCGAACGGTTTCTAGGTTGTCTAGCCCAGTGGTTCCCAAAAGGTGTTCCTCGGAGAGTCACAGGGGTTCCGTGGCTTACAGCCACGTGGCTTACAGTTCCGTGCTTGACGGCAATGGATTGGGTCAACAAATTATTATTTTTAAATTACTATTTCCAATTATTCAGTTCAAAATGGACATACTCATGGAATAAAAATCAAAACCACTGCATTTTATAAATTTATTATATTTACGATTTACATTTTTGTAATTTTTATTGTAACTCGTTTTTTATTTTAATGAAAATAAATCTTTTTTGCTTTACTTTACCAATTAAAACGATATTAAAATAAAAAATGTGCTTGCTAATCTTATTAGTGATAGCAACCATTTGGTTTTACAACAAACATATGGTCGCCTCAAGAAGTTGAAAGTTGCGAAGAACACAAAAAATGCCAAAACCATATCAATACTACTAATAATAAATCTGTAAGGGATGGTCATGGAGTAAGTTGCTTTGTTTTTTGAGATATTTGGTTTGTAGACTCTGTGTATGATACTAAAACTAAATTTACGATTTTTAGAAATCATTTCTGTATGTATGTATTGTGATATAGGAGCAGACACGTAATGAAACGCCTAGTGTCCGAAAGCAACTGAAATATATTTCATGGTAGACAACATAGGTATACAACGTGCGTGCGCTAGGCTGCGACGCTGGAGTATGTATATGACTATAGGACATCGCATTATCCCCCTAACAAAAAGTAACCTTTTTGTTCTTAACACTCAGTACCTAATCACATTCAAACACCCCAACATATATAAAACCATAAACACAAAAACAGATTACTCAATACAATATGTTGAACTCAAAACCAAACTAATACTATTCTTCTAATTATAAACGAAAAACACTTTACTCCGTGTAAAGAGGACTAAATAACAATGAATGGCAGAAGTGCATAATGTTTTCTCGTAAGTTATTTAGATCTCATTTCTCATTTGCTATTATACCCCCAACGATCCGGTTTGCGAATTTGGCGTGATGCCCTGCTGGGTGAGCGGGGTCGCCGTGGGTGTGGGGATGCGGGGGAGGCGGCCGCTGCGCCTTCTGGCGACCGCTGCGGAGGCGCCTGCGGCGTCAGCGTGCGCGGCGCTGGCGGCGGAGGCGGCGGAGGTGGCGGCGGCGATATCTGCACGTGAGGCGGCGGAGGTGTCGATTGTGCTCTTCTGGGCGTATGCGGTGAACCCCGCGGCGGAGGCGGCGGCGTGTCACCTATCTGCGGCGGTACTGCTACTCTCTGCGGAGACGGCGATGAAGCAGGCGCTCCAGACGTAGAAACGGAAGGTACGGGCGAGGTCGCCCTGTCGACTGCGGCGTCTGCGAATTGTGTTCGCTGCTCAGGCACGGCATACATCTGGTCCACGTGCCTGCGATGACGCTCTTCTCCATCTCCTACCACGTACATTGTCTTTCCTATTATTTCGAACACTCTGCCCCTCTGCCATTTCTCTTTTTTATTGACTAATTTCTTAAACATGATTGCGTCACCGAGCGAAAACTGCCGCATTTTCCCGCCAAAGTGTTCTATTTGCCTATCCTGTGCTCTTTTAACTATTTCGTTTGTATTTGGCAACATCACATCCATACTAGTACGAAACCGTCGGCCGCACAGCATTTCGCTCGGTGTCTTGCCGGTGGTGGCGCTGGCTACATTTCTGTAATTTAAAAGGAATCTATTTAATGCTACATCGGACGGAACCCCGGAAGTCGCTGCTTTCTTGAGACATCTTTTAACTTGGGCAACTGCGTTCTCAGCAGCGCCGTTACTACGCGGGTGACGCGGAGGGGAAAACATGTGCGTGATGCCGTTACTTTTTAGAAATTTAGCAAACTTGTCGCCCTTGTAGGGTGGACCTCCGTCTGTGACTACTTCTACCGGTAACCCCCACCTCGCAAACGCATTCCTCAGTTCACGAATTGTACTTTCAGCACCGGTGCTATTAACTTTAACCGCTTCAATCCATTTGGAGTGTGCGTCCACAATAACTAGATGATATTGATTGGCGTACGGTCCTACAAAATCCATGTGCAGTCTGTACCACGGATTTGTCGGCCACGTCCACGGTACGAGCTCACTCTTGCCGGGGTCGGGCCGCTCCTTCAGACAAACTTCACACGACTTACAAACTTCCTCTATGTGCTTGTCCATCGACGGCCAGTATGCGTACAACCTAGCGACCGACTTGCTCTTCACGATACCCATGTGGCTAGAATGTAACTGCGCTAACACTTCCGAACGAAGCGCGGACGGCACGACGACGCGGTAACCATACATGACACAACCGTGTTCGATGTTTAAAAAATCTTTCCTGTGGTAGTAATCCTTGCAATCATCGGGTACGTCAGAACTCTTATTAGGCCAACCGTGTAACACGTAGCCGAAAATTCGATTTAAAATGGAATCTTTTCGTGTGTATTGCGCTATTTGCTTACTGGTGACCGGCATATCCTTTTCAATGAAACATAGATATGGAGAGCTACCTATACCTATCGTAGTGTCGTCCTCGACGAGCGCACATCCACCGTTGCCAGCTGGCACCGGGTGCCTACTCAACGAGTCAGCTAAACAGTTCTCGCAAGATTTTACGCACTTTATAATATAATCGTAGCTACTGAGAACGATGGCCCATCTCTGCAGACGGCCGGCTACCATTTGAGGTATGCTGGTATGCGGTCCGAAAATAGAACATAACGGTTTACAGTCACTGATCAATGTGAATCGATTACCATACAAATACTCGTGGAATCGTTTCACTGCGAAAACGATGGCTAAACCTTCGCGGCACAGCTGTGAGTAGTTGCGCTCGCTGGGCGTGAGAGTGCGGCTCGCGTGCTGCACCACGCGCACGCTGCCGTCCGACATCTCGTGTCCGAGCCAGCAGCCCACGCCCACCGGCGACGCGTCGCACCCCACCAGCAGCGTCCGCGACGGGTCGAAGTGTACGAGCACGTCCGCCTCCTTCAGTAACCGCTTCACGGTTATGAAGGCGTTCTCGCAATCGTCGCTCCAATTCCACTCTGCGTTTTTCTTAAGTAGCTCGTGTAGAGGATGGAGGACAGTGCTTAAATTTTTAACAAATTTTCCGTAGTAGTTAATTAACCCTAAAAACGCGCGAAGCTCGTGCACGTTTGTGGGTACAGTCACGTTCAGCATTGCATCCAGTTTGTACTTCTCTGCGGACAAACCCTGCCTCGAGATAACGTAACCTAAGTACGACACTTCATTTTGAAAGAATACGCACTTATCTTTAGCGATTCGGAGGCCGCTCTCGTTTAAAATTTTAAAAACCGCGAACAAATTATCGGCGTGCTCCGTTTCGTTCTCTCCGGTTATCAGCAGATCGTCTAAAAAAATCGCGACGTGTTTAAGTTTTTTGAACAAATTTTCCATTATTCTTTGGAATTTACTCGGCGCCGATTTAATTCCGAACGGAAGCCTATTATACTGAAAATTACCTCTCTGCGTAACGATAGTACATAACTTTTTTGCCTCGTCATCTAACAATAATTGTTGGTATGCGCTACTCAGATCAATTTTACTAAACGATTTACCTCCCTGCATTGAAGCGAATAAATCGTCTATTCGTGGAAGAGGATACTTATCGTCTACCAAAACAGGGTTAAGTGTGACTTTAAAATCTCCACAGAGACGTACTTGGCCCGATTTCTTTACGACGGGGACGATAGGAGTACCCCACGAACCCACGTCCTCCACCGGCGATAGGATGTTTTCCTTCACCAGACGATCCAACTCCGCGTCGACCGCCGGCCTCAGCGCGTACGGAACGACCCTCGGCTTGCACCAAACCGGTTTGGCGTTTTGCGTTACATTTAAGGATATTTTACCTTTATTAAAGGTACCTATGCCATCCGCGAAAACGTCTTTATACTTCACTGATATATCTGACAGGACCCTCTCTTTAGTTAGGCTTACGTGAGACACTCGAGTCAACTCAGGTAGTGTTACCCCCATCTGTCGCAACCACCGTCTACCCACGATAGGTGGACTATCGTTACTATCTACTACAAATAGCTCCGCACTGAAAGTTTGTCTTTTGTTATTTACTACATTGACCGGCATCTTACCGAGCGGTTTTTCTGTGCTTCCATTGTACATTTTGAATTCGACAGACGAAGGCAACAATGGACAGTGTTGAAACATCTGTCTGAAGGTCCTGCCAGAGATAGCACTAACCGACGAGCCCGTGTCCACCTGCATACGCAGCACGGTCCCCTCCACATTCACGTTACAGTACCAAGGACTATCTTTATTACCTTTCATCTGATACACTTCCGGGGCCCCGTCGTCCGAACTAGATTCGTCGTCATTTTCCACACTGTAAACAGATTTCTTACGACACACATTGCTTATATGACCCACTTTGTTACACACGAAACATTTCGCATTCGCAAATTCACATTCGTCGGCTTGATGTTTCTTCGATCCGCATCGATAACATCTCGCAGCGAAGCTTGCGCGCGCAGCGGCAGCGGCCCGCGAGCCTCCGCGCGCTGCGCCTGCGCGGTTCCCTCGCCGCGATGTCGGGGGCGCGCGCGGCCGCGAGCCGCTCGCACCGTGCTCGCCGTAGGATCCGCCGCGCACCAAGTTGACGACCTCAGCCGTCTTGGACTCTCTCTCAGCCGCTTCCATGGACAGCACCAGCTGGGTGGTGCGCGCGTAAGTGAGTTCCCGCTCGGTCAGCAACCGCTCGCGGAACGCGTCACTGCGAAGCCCATACACGAGCTGATCGCGCAGGTTTTCTTCCAGTGCCTCTGCTCCTTTAAAGCTGCACGTCTTCGCCAATGTCTTCAGCCGTAAGACGTAATCCTTGATCGGTTCGCCTACTTCTTGCTTACATGATCTGAATTTAATTCTTTCAGAAATCTCCGATGCCTTAGGGTTCAAGTGGTTCTCTAATAAACAGTCCAATTCTTCGAATGTTTTCTTGTCTGGATCCACTGGACTGCACAGATTAGATAAGAGTTCATAACCCTCGTTTCCGATTAACGTGATGAGATATGCAGTTTGGTGGTTTACTTTGATGTCGTTGATTGTGAAATACGCCCGCAACCTTTTTACGTAGTTAGACCACTTGTCTACCGCCGGATTGAACTCTTTTATAGTACCGATCACACGCTTGGCCCCGTCGGCCATAGTTACGTATAAATAGATTAATTATATTTGTAATATCGCGAAACCACCTCGTCGCCAATGTGATATAGGAGCAGACACGTAATGAAACGCCTAGTGTCCGAAAGCAACTGAAATATATTTCATGGTAGACAACATAGGTATACAACGTGCGTGCGCTAGGCAGCGACGCTGGAGTATGTATATGACTATAGGACATCGCATGTATGTTCCACCATAACTCTTAAACCGATCATCCGAATTCGATGAAACTTCGTACAAGTACATTTACCTACACGGGACACAGGATAGGCTCAATAAAATTCACTTCCGGTTACGCTAAGATGTGGCTCCCATACAAACCGATATGTTCCGTAGGCGCCGCCGTAGCACTATAGGTATTTACCAAGCGGGCGGCCGGCAGCTGGCAGCGGCCGCGCGGAGGAGGGGCAGAGAGTGGCGAGCGGGCAGCGAGCGAACTGAATAGCCGCAATATGATAGAATGGATCTCTGTTCCTCTTTGACGCAAAAACTACTGAACAGATTTTGATGAGCCTTTACAGTACATCAAAATAACATAAAGGCTATAATTTATAAAGACATTGTGTAAATTGGCCCAAATAAGTATATCGATAAAGGTCAAGCAAGTCGGAAAAAATCCTGCCATCTGAGAGCTATCTCAGCGTGCGCTGCGTAAACCGTTAGAGTTACACGAAGATAATGTATGTTGACGTTGTTTCTCATAAATAGTTCTAAAAAAAAGTCCGCGACAGCATATATCTACTTTTTATGTGGAAGCCACTATAGCCAAAATATTGAACGATAAATACATTTAAATTTGGATACTGTATTTACAATGCACATTTTATAGTTTGAATTAATCCTTATTCAAATACAAACTTTTATCACTTCTGGTATTTAAAGTAGATAAACTTTGGATTTTACGCTAAGTAATTTGGACAAATAGTTTAAAAGTTATGACGATGAGAATCTCTATGGCGTCCTGCGGTGCGGCTCACAGTACGGGCGGGGCGGGGGGCAGCGGGGCGAGGCGAATATGTATGTATGAATTTCCTCCATAAAATTTAAGCCGATCATGTAAATTCGATTAAAATTAGTACACGCACATTTAGCTATACGAGACACAGGATAGGCTAAATAAAATTCAGTTCCGGTTACGCTAATAGGTGGAATATTTAACTTAGTTAGGTATCTAAAGGATTTGATTTATTTTAACTGAAGTCTCTTATTTTAATATCGATAGCTTTTTCCCGCGGATTCGCTCGCGTGAAATTCGTATTTCAAAAGAAGAAAGTAAGTAACTTAGGCCAGGGCCGGAGAGTGAACTGTATTCAGATAAACAATAAACATTCTCAAATAAAGTAAGTAACATACTAAAGGCGAGGCCGTAGGCCGAGCTTCGTTCAGGAAGAGTATAAACCTTTTCGAAGAAAGTAAGTAACAAAGGGCGAGGCCGAAGGCCGAGCTGCATTCAGGAAGACTATAAACCTTCTCGAAGAAACTAAGTAATTGAGGGCGAGGCCGAAGGCCGAGCTGCGTTCAGGAAGACTATAAACCTTCTTGATGAAAGTAAGTAACTGAGAGCGAGGCCGAAGGTCGAGCTGCGTTCAGGAAGACGATAACCTTTTCGAAGAAAGTAAGTAACAGAGGGCGAGGCCGAAGGCCGAGCTGCGTTCAAGAAGACCGTGAACCTTTTTGAAGGGAAGCACTGACGTGGCACCAAGCTCATCCGGTGTTATGGGATGACATCACGGATGTTGTAGGTGATGTAGCCAACTGTGTCAGTTTCCATAAAAAAAAATGTTTTTAAAGTAAGTGACTAAGGGCGTGGCCTAAGGCCGAGCTGTATCCTAGAAGACGCTGACGGTAAGTAACTATGGGCGATAGTTACATACTTTCTTCAAGACGGTTTATAGTCTTCCTGAACGCAGCTCGGCCTTCGGCCTCGCCCTCAATTACTTGATTTCTTCGAAAAGGTTTATAGTCTTCCTGAACGCAGCTTGGCCTTCGGCCTCGCCCTTAGTTACTTACCTACTTTCTTCGTGAAGGTTTATGGTCTTCCTGAACGCAGCTCGGCCTTCGGCCTCGCCCTCTGTTACTTACTTTCTTCGAAAAGTTTATCGTCTTCCTGAACGCAGCTCGGCCTCCGGCTTCGCCCTCAGTTACTTATTTTCATCGGGAAGGTTTAGTCTTCCTGAACGCAGCTCGGCCTTCGGCCTCGCCCTTAGTTACTTACTCTCTTCGAGAAGGTTTATGGTCTTCCCGAACGCAGCTCAGCCTTCGACCTCGCCCTCAATTACTTAATTTCGTCGAGAAATTTTATAGTCTTCCTGAACGCAGCTCGGCCTTCGGCCTCGCCCTTAGTTACTTACTTTGTTCGAGAAGGTTTATGGTCTTCCTGAACGCAGCGTTACTTACTTTCATCGAGAAGGTTTATTGTCTTCCAGAATGCAGCTCAGCCTGAAGCCTCGCCGTTAGTTACTTACTTTAGTCGAGAAGGTTTATTGTTTACCTAAACACAGATCGGTCTTAGTTACTTACTTTCTTCCTTTGAAATACGAATTTCACGCGAGCGAAGCCGCGGGCAAAAGCTAGTGCTGAAATAAATGCGGTGCTGAATGTCTATAGATCCTATAGTAAGTATATTTCTATATAGTACCATGTAGTCATTTATAGTTCCAAATCGCTTATCCGAGCCACCCATAATGTGTCTAACCACGCCCATGGGCATTTGGTCAAATGCGGGGGTTGTGAATGCAATGGGCCTAACAGGTGCCTATTCACGCCCTTCTTGATGGGCCAGAAATTATCGCACAGGAGATTGATTTGCAAGGGAGCCGCATTTTGGCCACTTTCTTCAGATAAAAATATTTGATCCAAGTTCAAATGTTAAGTGGACCAACGGATTTGTACCGAGTCACGTGCGATTTTTTTACCCGACTGCGCGAAGCAATAAGGAGGCTAATGTTTTTCGACTGTACGTATGTATGTATGTCCGTTTCTATGGCACGCGCTGTAGCCTAAACGGCTTGATGGATTTTAACATATGAGGTGTCGTAAGATTCGTCTTAATTGTGGAAGTGCTATAGGCGATGAAAAAATGTGTAAAATTCAAAATGGCGACCGTCATGCGCAACATACAATTAGCTACGTTTTATGTAAATAAAAAACAAATTATAAAAAAAAAACAAAAAACCCGACTGCAAAAAACTTAACTTAAAAGATAAAAACAAGCTCTATAATATTTAGAATTTTGTTTCAGCACTGTTTAATGCAGCATGCAATGCTTTTTGGTTCGATGCCTACACACAAGCACATAATAAAATATACTATAAAATAAATAATATCTTGAATGCATAGCAAATAATAAAATATACTGTAATATAAATTATCTTCAATGTTATAATAAGGTATTGCAGATTGGGACAAACAAAATTAATTTACATTTTGGGTATTTGGGAACCTCTAACGGTTCTCGTCTGTAAGTCGAACTTTTAACACGTGCTAGTGTGATTTCTGCTGCATATTTTTTTCTAGTTAGGTTTCCGTATCCCGTACGGAAGCCTATTACTAAGCCTACGCCGTCTGTCTGTCCGTCCGTCTGCCGTCCGTCCGTCTGTTTGTCCTAGGGCTGTATCTGTTGAACCGTAATAGGTAGCCCGTTGAAATTTTCACAGAATATGTGTTATTATGGCCGATATAACAACAAATAATAAAACATAAGAAAAAGTAAAAAAAGCACGGGCGTTCCAAAAGAAGAAATTAATAAGTGTATGCGCGCCATCTACCGAAAAGAGAATGACTAGAAACGTGTTTTTTTTTTCAATGTTTTTTTTTGTGGTGAGGAAACCTCGGTGCGCGCGTCCGACTCGCACTTGGCCGGCTTTTTTTTTTCAACTACATAGAAAATGTACCGGGGTAAGTAAGTGGCCAATGTAAATGCATCCCTAAACTCTACCAACCGCCCGCATCCCTTCGCCGCCCCCTCACAGACTCAGCCACTGGATATGGAAGTAGAGCATTTAGCGCGCAGTCTGACCGGGCAAACAATGGAACAAAGCGAACTGTTTTGTGTTCGCAAGTTGGCTAGCTACACATGTATTTACAGGCGGCCAACTCGGGGTTGACATAGGCTGGTTTGCTATATACTTTAAAATAAAATTAAACTAAAACCCGACTATAAAAAAGACCGTACCGTAGAACCGTAAAAAGTACCGTGGCGGGCCGGCACTTAAAAAGAATAGCCCCACTGCATCTCTCCCCATGCATGTCGTAAAAGGCGACTAAGGGATAAGGACAAGATGTTGCGCTAAAGGGCGACAGGCTCGCCACCTCTCACCTTGGCACGGTACTTCCACCGAGTCATGCATCAGGTGGGTCTTTGTGCCTTCTTGCTGCTTGATCTATTGAATCTTGTTCGAATACTTTGCGAAACGTGGTGTTCGGTGTTGTGCTGTAATTTACCAGAGTTCTTGCAGCACAACACCGATTACTCTGCTTACCCCGATTGTCGGGATTCAGCGTGTGTGATATGTATGTATGTATGTATAAAAAAAGAGTAAAACGCATACGGCCGAATGTCCATGGGCGTCGATAGACAACTTATGGGACGCTCGGCGGCATGTGTCGCGCTTTCAATAAAAAAAGTTGATCTTAAACAGCATGTTTCAACCGGTTCTTCCTCGTGGGTGTAATTAAACCGGATATAAAAAAAACAAATGGTGGCAAGTTCGAGAGCAGTTAAACTAACTTGAGAATCTTTGAGAATGTTCAATAAACTTTTTGTTGCTGTTTTTTTTATAAGAGGGGCCAAAGCACATGCTATGACCAGCCAGTATCATTTTCGAGAAGGCTGGTGCCATACCGGAGACTTTGTTTTTTTTATATTTTTTTTTATGGAAACTGACACGGTTGGCTACATCACCTACAACGTCCGTGATGTCAGCCCATAACACGGGTGAACTCGGTGCCATGTCAGTGCTTCCCCCTTTGATCGTGCCGGCTACACTGAACTGGTCGGAAAACACAAACTATTTACATAGCCGTTTATACCGACGTTTCATTCAGTGCGGTGGTACCAACCCGGGCGGGTTAAACCCTACCACCAAGTAAGATATTAGGAGGGAAGGGACCTACAGTTTTACGAGGAATCCGAACCTCGGTCAGCCTCCAACGGTCAGCGGTCACCCATCCAAGTACTGACCGCACCCAGCGTTGCTTAACATTCAATAGCGACAGTTGACTGTCTGCACCACTGAGCTATCGAGGCTGACTAACAAGACTTCCCTTTGGATTGCTGTCTATACTGAATTAGAGGAGAACACAGCCGAGGCTGCTATATCTTACAACCAGTACGGTGGTACCAACCCAATTGGTACCAGCTACAATTTGAGCTTACCACCTAGTAAGGGGCTAGGGAAGGGACATACAGTTTTACACCGGTTCCGAACGGTGAAGCATCAGGTTTAGGTATGCACGTAAATGTTCCCGACAAAACTTATTTGTCCACGCCGACCGAATTCGAACCTCGGACCTCACGCAAGAGAGGCCGACGCCAAGACCACTCATTTTAGGCTCAACATTTTGGCATTAACGTTCTAAATTTAGGCATTTAGGCTCTACATTTAGGCATTTAGGCTCTGCATTTAGGCATTTAGGCTCTACATTTGGGCATTTAGGCTCTAAATTTAGGCTCTGCATTTAGGCATTAAGGCTCTACATTTGGGCATTTAGGCATTTAGATTTAGGCTCTACATTTTCTATATTCTCATAAACAGTTTTCAGAATCGCATAGCGGCGGTACGGAATTATATTTCCACTCGCGAGACGAATTTGTGTTTCCGGACCCGATACAAAATGCGGAGTTGGCGACTTGCTACCGCCTGAAATGAGGTGGCCCCCCGGCGCGCCGAGATCGATTCCGCCGGAGCCTCGACCCCTCCCCCCGTCCCGCCTGCCCGCACGCCCGCCGCCACCCTCCTCGCCCGGCCACCAGCAACAAGTGAAGAACGCGGGTACTCGGCGCTCTTCACAATAATATCTACCCGGCTACACGCCCGCCTACCGACTTATGTACGTACGGTCCTTCATAGATAGTGCGTTCACAGTCTGGTTGTATTTCTTTATTCCTAGATGGTTTTTGGGTTCCGTACCTCAAAAGAGGAAAGTACGGAAGCCTTATAGGATCACTCTTGTGTCTGTCTGTCTTGTCTGTCCGTCTGTCACAGCCATTTTTATCCGAATCTACAGGACCAAAAAAGTTGAAATTCGGTACAGAGTTTGACGACCCAATTAGGGACGTATTGCGTAAATGAACGAATTTAGATTTTGGGGGTAAGTTTTGGGCATAGATTTTGGAAGGTACAGATTCACAACGGAGAACAAAAAAAATTGAACCAAAAATTTTTTTTGTACCACTAGATGGCGTTACTATTTTTTTTATTCTATCGCAGTGCTACTATACGGAGCCATTATTTTCAAATAATCCAAATTACAAAAATCTAGAAACATTTTGATTTTCAAGGTAAAACATAAAAAAAAAAATGTTTAAATGATACAATGGTAATTCCATTATGAATTATTGTTTAATTAGCAAAGAATAAAATCTAATGAATTTAAATTTCAAATAATTAATTCATTTAAAGATGGCGTTACCAGTGTAACGCCATCTTTTGATTATATTGTAAACAATAATTTGTTGCTTCCATTTTTTTGTTCTACGTTGTGAATCTGTACCTTCCAAAATCTATGGTTTTGGGGTACAAATGAGACAGTAAAAAAACCCTCCGTCTTAAAGCTCTCACCGAAACCGGTATTGCACGCAACACTCTCTACGCGAGTTCGACTCGCTTTACCGCTTGCCCAGCGAGCAATGGAGCGAGCTATGCTGGGAATATCGGTACGTCATATGGTGCGTAACGAGGCAATCCGCCGACGCACCAAAGTAGTCGATATTGGACACCGGATGGCTAAGCTCAAGTGGCAGCTGCCTGAGCACGCCAACCGAAGAGACAGCGACCGTTGTTGGAGTAACCGTGTCCTACACTGGCGGCCGTAGCCAGGAAAACGGAGTGTTGGAAGACCACTCGACAGGTGGGACGACGATATCAATTACGTGGGCGGAAAGCAATGCTGAAGGTCGGGTGGACTGCAGGACATTTGGCCACATAACTTATGCAGCATAATTATGTCCAGCAGTGGACGCTTACACGCTGACTAACTGACTGACATTCCGTTCGTTTGTTAAATTTAATGTTAAAAAAACTTAAGAGTGTGTTTCCCGAATTCTTTAACCTGTGTGTGTACAGCCTAGGAACAGTCCGCAAATCTACTGGCATTGGCGTCCTCTCTGAGCGTGATTTCGCGATTGGTTTACATAAACAATCTGTCAAGTGCGAGTTTTACTCGCGCACGGAGGGTTCTGTAGATCCGCTATACCATACCTGTCGAAAAAACATATTCGTCGTTATTTTGTCTTTCTATAATGCAAAATATAAATATCTGTGGCGCCATCTATTATTCAGTAGCGTGAATATGTACTAATCGATTTTTAGCACGTTTTTTGTAATTTTGTAATTTTTGCTTTTTTTTATAATTTGTTGGCACATGCGCCATAATAACACCTATTCTATGAAAATTTCAACCGGCTACCTATTACGGTTCAAACGATACAGCTCAAGGATAGACGGACAAACAGACAGACAGGCATACAGATGGCGTAGGCACAGATTACTTAATAGTTACTTCGTAACAGATAAATCACTCCATAGAAAATGTTCCTACCTTCGAGCTTTAATAGCCTACTGTATCACGTCGCCAATCGCTGCGTGCGAAAATGTACCTTAACGATCGAGTGTAAAGTAGTTATTGCTTTGCAGCTGCGCGCAGTTGCGTGGGCGAGCGTCTATGTATACTTCGCGCGGCTGACGAATTTCCACTGAAATAGATCGCCGCCGGCGGCCCGTCGGGCGGTAGGTAGTATTAGCGCGCGCAAGTACATAGAGTGCGTGAGGCCTGGCGTAGGCTTAGTAATAGGCTTCCGTCACAGATTACTTAATGCTTCGGTATGGATTACGAAACTAACAAAAATACATACTTTGTGTTATATAGGAACCAATCATTTTTATAATCTGGGGCGTGTCTGAATGCAATCATTGTTTGCATTCATACTGCTCGTAAATATTGTTAAAATGTTGCCATAAAAGCGGTGTCGTATGGCAAACTGGCTAATATTTTAATGCACTCAAAAAATTTTTTTGTCTTTGTCTACGATTAAACCGTGCAATTTGGGTTTTAAAAATCCATTAAGCATCTATCCGATGTTCTTGTGTTGCCATTATGCGGGCGTCGGAAGTGTGGGGCGGAGGCGGTGGTGACCGGGGAAGGGGGGGGGGGGGGGGAGAGGTATGGCCACACCGGAACAACCCTGGAACTGTTTATTCCGAGAGCCGAGATACTAATTAAAGGTAAACACTTAACGGACGGGCCTACCTGAGGGTACTCTTCGAAATCACCGCCGGCGGAATATTACAACCGAGGCGGCGGCGGCGGCGGCGGGGCGGGGCGGGGCGGACTTTTCGAGAAAATTAACTAGCAGCCGCGCTACCGGTACTAACGGCACAGATTGAGCCTTGAAAACATAATTAGTCTATTTTTAACGGGACGATGTAGTCGGCGCCAGAGTTTAAGCAGGCAATTTCGATTCGATATTGTTATATTCAAACGTTCTCGCTTTGAATTTTTACCTCTAATTATTTTCGGTTTATATAGCGGCTTTCGGTCTGCGTAAAGGCGAACGATAAAAAAATAAACCGGCCAAGTGCGAGTCGGACTGGCGCACCGATTTTTGCGCACCACAAAAAAAATGTGGTCAAGTGAACCATGTTCACGTGCCGAGGGTCCCGTACTTTCATCTAATTATATTTTCTACCAGGGTGCGGTCAGGCTTTGGATGGGTAGCCGTACGACCGTGGTTCAGCTGGCTGTGGTTCGGATTCCACTTGAAACTGTAGTTTCATCCCTTTATGTACATATTTAGCTGGTAGGGATCAACCCGTTTGGATTGGTACACCAGCACTGAACGAATGTCGGTCGAAGAAAACTGCTATAAATATTATACATGTTTTCCATCCAGTTCAATGTAGCCGGCACGACCAAAGGAAAGACTGACATGGCACCTCTCTGACACTGACTGACTAACAATTACTCGGGCATACACTTTACATGATAATAGCATCAAGTCGAAGTTTATTTGCATGTTTGTGCAGTCATCACGTAAACTGCTAAACCAATTTGAATGCAGTTTCACAAAAATGTGGAATACGCCACTTTGATTAATAAAAAAGTCCTTCTGCGAGACAGCAACTGTTGAGTGCAGGAGACCCGTTTATTGCACAGTATGATTTTATGTGTTAATAAATATTTTCATTTCATTTATTTCCATTTCCTTTCATCCATATCTCCTACTTCCATCTTAATTATTATTTTGCCATATAAACAAATAAAGTGAAGTTTCTGCGGGCGACCGGTGGCGTGGCGGCCGTGTAACGTATGTCAATTTATTTAATTTTTTTTATTTTATTGAGAGCGCAACATGTGGCGCCGTGCTACCCATAAAGTGTCTAACGAAGCCCGTGACTTTCACATGGGATGTCTCTGCCAAATACCAGCTTGCGCCTCTGGACATGTGTCGAGCCGTACGACTAGGTGGGTGACCTCGAAGTGTCCCGCGATCACTGCAACTCCGTGGGATGTCGGCTCTCTAAGTGTGTTCAATCGCGAATTCCTGGGGGAGTACTCGGAGGAGCTGTTTAACGCGATCCCACCGTCCACTTTTCACCTGCGCACCACGCGCACTGGGCAGGGATTGCATTATATCGGATGCGTGCCAATCGGTTCTCCTCATCTTTCCTCTACAGAACCGGTAGTCTCTGGAACGCTCTCCCTGCCCATATATTTCCCCTTTATTTATACTGTACTTGTACAGTCTCAGATTCTCCAAGGGCGTAAATAGGCACCTGTAAGGCCGGCATGGCATTCGCAACTCTCGTATACGACCGAATGTCCATGGGCATATATACGAATGTCCTTATAACTCGAAAACCACTTTATCGATTTACATATTTATGGTTTCCATTCTGATATATAAATCGTTCTTTTTTTCCGCCCAGTTCAGTGTAGCCGGCACAACCAAAGCATATTTTTTTCTGTCGTACTTAGGTCACATGTAAATGACTTCGTTTGGTAGATAATCCTAATAAATAAAGCGAAATTTCTACGGGCGACATAATATATGAAATATTCTAATAACTCGAGAACCACTTTATAGATTTACATACGGTTTTCACTGTTAAATTTCGTTACTTCTCAGGATCAATCACAACGCTACGTTATCGGTGGATTGAGCTATGACGTCACGCGAAAAATTTAAATTTTGGCTGTTCAGACATTTAACTTTATCTTCAAATGTATGACATTTTGAGGAAAATGAATAGTTTTGTGCACAACTACATAAGAGTACCTATATAGTTTATTTTTTTTCACAATTTTCGAACAACCCTTAATAGGTCAAAGTTCGGCGACAAAAGTGCAGTTTTTTGTCAACTTTTAAACGAAATATTTGTTAAAGTAAACTAATTGATTATGGCAAAGTTATATATTTTTAAATTGCCTTAACAATACCTATAGAATAACGTGACATTTTATTTATTAAAAAAATAAAAATATATTTTTGATTTACATTTTGGGGTACCCTGTACTTTTCACATGACTATTATACAAACTTATCTATAATATATCTAGCGGCAAAAATTATACGTACTTTGGCGTCAGTTTCATCGAAATCGGTTCAGTAGGTCCAGAGATATCTCCGTGTGACCGACAGACAGACAGACAGACAGGCACAAGAGCGATCCCATAAGGGTCCCTTTTTTCGCATTTTGCGACGGGACCCTAAAAAACACATTTATTGTATGGGGAATTAATTCCCAGCTTAATTTTTCATTTTTAAAATTGTTTAATAATCGTTGTTATGTCCGCCAAAATAACACATATTCTGTGAAAAATTCAACCGGCTAGCTATTACGATTCCAAAGATAAAGCCATGGGACGGACGGACAGACAGACTGACAGACAGACAGACTTTGTAGGCTCAGGAATAGGCTTCCGTACGGGGTGCGGAAATCTAAAAAAAGTAAAAGTCTGGAATAATGTTTCCCTTTCCTCTTACTCTTTGATATGGCACGAAGCCAATGATTATGTTATATGTCTGCAGATATTTTGTTCCTCCGGTGAGATATGAGTATTTTGATATTTTCATCTACATTAGCTTTTATCGTGTACATAGAAATACTTTTACCAACTAGTTATTATAGTAAAATATATTTTTGTTTGTAGTTACGAGTGTTTCAAGATAATACGTTCTTGTGATATCTCTTTTTAGGGTTCCGTATCCGGTACGGGACCCTATTACTAAGCATACGCCGTCTGTCTGTCCGTCCGTCCGTCCGTCCGTCCGTCTGTCTGTCTGTCCGAGGGCTGTATCTCTTGAACCGTAATAGGTAACTCGTTGAAATTTCACAGAATATGTGTTATAATGGCCGATATAACAACAAATAATAAAAATAAGAAAAAGTAACAAATTCACGGGGGTTCCCATAGAAGAAACCAAAAAAGTGTATGCGCGCGCGCGTTCTACCGAATAGAGCGTGATGCATTTTAACTAATCATGAGATTTAACTAATATGAAGCATTTCATAACGCACCATAGATGGCGTGAGTGGCCCTAACCATGACATGGCGATAAGGAACCCTCGGTACGCGAGTTCGACTCGCACTTGTTTAGGTTTCCGTACCCCGTACGGAAGCCTATTACTAAGCCTACAACGTCTGTCTGTCCGTCTGTCCGTCCGTCCGTATCTTGGGAACCGTAATAGCGAGTCAGTTGAAATTATCACAGAATATGTGTTATTTTTGCTGTTAATGCGCGGGGGCCGCGCAGCCCGGGGGGGCTGCGCGGCCCCCGCCCCCCCGGGGGGCGCGCGGGTTAAAGGCGGCGGCGGAGGCGGCGGCGGCCCCGGGCTTGGGAAGGCGAAGCACAAATTCAATTTCTCCTTCGACAATAGGATTGTATTAGCTCCTCGACATTCATAATTTTACTCGAGAAGAAAATTCTCACAGATCTTGTATTCGCCGCGGCTCCGCGACGAGGCGCCCCCCTCCCCCCCCCCCCCCCCCCCGCCTCCCGCGCTCCACCCCCGCGCTCCACCCCCGCGCACCCTCCCGCCGGGGAACAGTATCGAGACGAAGCAATATGAAATATTTCGTGTTGTAAAATTACTGTAACTCGTTCGAAAGGGATAATTTTATTTGCGAAAATATAATTGTCTCTCTTTTATTTTATGGAAGCGTCTTAAAATGAAAGAGCCCTTTACTGTGAACATTAATATTAAGTACATGCATACATATTTACTTAACATAATTTTAATTCGTCATGCCTTTTTATTTCCGATTGGGGTTGGCAGAAGCGACAGATCTCCACACGTGCCATCATCCTGACGCACCTCTGCCGCCTCTATACCACGCTCTTCGTCTACGGGTACTACGCAATTGTAAATGTTTTTAGCAAGTAATTAAGTTTCTATAAGTAAATTTATCAATTTATCTACCCTTTTCCATATTTGATCCTAAAATGCACATATAATTACACACAAAATATACCTTCAATTAGTGGTATTCAAATTTTAATAATTATCACTGTTATTTTATTTTCGAGAGTTACCTATTTAATTAATCATTAATCATCATTAATGATTAATTAAATAGGTAACTCTCCCCACACAAAAATTGGTCTTTACATTGTGCGAGAGAATTCGGCCAGTGTCATGGGCACATTTCCGACAGCAAGTGCGATGAACGAGATTTTTTACTTTTAGCTGTTGGCGGCACGCGTCTTCGGGGGTTTCCCGTAAAAGTTTTTATTTATTTATTTATTTATACTGTTATTACTTTATTTCTAATATTTCTTGATAGGCCTTTTTATTTAGATGTTTTAGGTAATTTTAATTTGTTAGGTAGTTTTAGTTTCTATATTATTTTGAAATGAAATGAAATTATAACAGAAAAAAATTAAGGATAGAACTGCGACGAAATGCTTAATGTTTTAAGAAAATAAAAAACAAATAATTTTACTTGGACATATTACATACTAGATTATGCCCGCGGCTTCGCTCGCTGTAGACTCGATTTAACTAAGTATATATTCGTCCAATTTTAATCAACGCTTTTTAGATGAAATTAAACCACAAATTCGTGAACACAAAAAACGGCGGACCATTCAAATGCAGTCGTAGGAGAAAAGTGGTCCAGAGCTAAGGCGACGGCGGCGGCACAAACATACTGACTCTAATGTCAACTATGTTTTACGATTGCTTTGCTCACAAAGGATTTCAACGCGCGGCGCGACGACGACGCGCGGCGCACACTTCTCGCTTACTGTAAATCAAATTAGATAATTTCTCACTCGTCTGCGGGTAAAAAATAATTTAATTCACTTAAATTAAATTAAGATCTGGCTGGTTAACCATATGAAGGGCGCAGAGGAAGAACGAGCTCAGTCACAAAAAATAAAGTTTACAGGAGAGCGTTTTAAAGGATTGAAACGGTTATGAAAAATCAAGCGTTTGAATTACCCACTTAATATATGGTCACATACTGGCATGTCTAATCTAGTTTTAAATTTGATTATAGATTTGGAATTATTTTTTATGGTTTAGTAGAAACAAATTTTTTTGTACCTTAACTCCTTGACTTTTTGGGAAATAACAGGCTAAGTCCCTGGACAAAACCTGTTTATCCCAAAGATATATTATGTACTAGCGTACTAGATCAATCACTCGGCCAACTAACATGTTCCAACAAGTTGCGGTCCACGGTCCACACGTCTCTTAGTCGAGCGCGATCGCGCCTCGCGCCGCGCGCAAGCGCCAGCAATAATGCCCACGTGTGTGTTAATGTGTGGTATAATGATATATAGCTAGCTAGTCGAAGGTGCGATGGCGAATCTGGAGATGAAGTGTTAGAATGAAAAGACAATATGCACACGCACACCGACGACGCACGAGTGCGATCGTTCTCCCTACCCCTTGCCTCTCTCCCGCAAGCTTCCCGCCCCGCGCGAGCCCACAACACCGGCCGCCAGCCCGTCTCCCACACGCTTCCCGCCCCGTGCGCGCTCCTCTCTTCGGATCGGCTCTGCGCTCCGCCTCCGCGCTACCTTACCCCATACCTCAGCCGCTCGAACATATTTAGCAGATATATTTCTTCGGAGCGCTGGCTCTATATAATATTTCCTCAAAGGTTTATCCCCTGTAAATTGAAGTTGATTTATATGAAAATAAAAGTTTGTTTATATTTTCATACATTTTTATTATAGAAATTATAGCTACTACCAATTACGACAATATTTACTTATATCCTGAAAGTCTTCCTAACATCTTCAACCATATTCATATTATTTTCTATTTTCCTTGAAATGGTGAGAAAATACTTTCACAAACCTCATCCAAAAATTACAGCTGATTTTGACGCAAATGACAGCAGCAAATAAAAATTAATTATTTTGTTGCCAGTGTTTAAAATAAAACAATCTTGCCATTCGCGCTTTATAAATTGTGGACGAAGCTCCTGTTTCCCCTGTATAAGGTTTTTTCCCGCGCCGATTGTGGCGGACTGGGCCACTTTATCGCCAGTTGCCACGCCACGCCTAGACCACAGGATAGTACCCGAAATTGCCTACAAAACTGCATCAATAATTCAGTTTAGCAAAAATTGGACTGAGCTCGTTCTTCCCCTGTGCCCTTCATATGTGAGCTGTCCTTTTTAACTTTCTCCATACAAAATCGTCTTTCGGCATTTACGTTTTTTACCCCCCTAAACCTTATCCGATTTTTACAATTATTTTTTTTTGTTGTATAAGGACAGTAAAATCTATGTTCATGTCTATTTATTTTTTCAATATCTAAAGTGATGATTCAATAAAGCATTAATGAACTTTATGACATCAAAAAATAAAAAATTCTATTTTTTTCGGTCGAAATACAAATTTTTCGCTCCGGTGTTGTAGGTATATTTCACCGAAACAAAAAAAAAGATTGGACTCTCCTTAAGACAAAAAAAAAAACAATTGTAAATATCGGATAAGGTTTAGGGGGGTAAAAAACGTAAATGCCGAAAGACGATTTTGTATGGAGAAAGTTAACTTCCGTCTTAAGATTCGCAAGATACTATGATGTCCAACAGTCTTGAACTTTGGGAACACATTTTGTCAGAAACTAGCGGAGCCCGCGACTCCGCTCGAGCTAAAATCGCTTTCATAGCAAATCTGATTCGATCGAGGTTCTCTGAATGTGTTCGGTTTCGGCCCCATTGCTCAGCTCATAATATTTCATGTCAAATGTTTCGGGAGGGTTACATACACACTCAAATAAACACGTTACGCAAAAAAAATTGTATGTTTTTAACATTACTTTTCGAGAAATTTAACAAAACATGTTTGGTACCTAAACATTAACCTGTGTGTAACAGTAGGTAACTTGCATTGTACGGGGTCAATGACCGTACTATGTTCAAACACAGAACAGCTGTTTGTTGTAAGTAAGTCACAAGGTCACTATGATTGGTTTTTACAGCTACTTATTTGATGAAATTTTTTTGTTAGGAGAAAAAATGCTCCTATAAACATATTTTTTTTTTATTTTTTTTTTTTTTTTTTATTGCTACCGATCTGGGTGGCTCTGTCCGAGGTCGCAACCTCAGGCGCCGCCAATTTCACCCCCGAGGAGGTGCCAGTCCGGCTTGGAGGTGGACTAATGTTGCTGGGGAAAGGCTATTAACCCGCGATTTGAAGATCTGTGGATTGTAGGAGTGGGGGAAGATATTTCCTGGGAGCCCGTTCCACACCTTTGCAGTGCGGCACAAGAACGATTTAGAGAATCTTGCAGTTCGAAGAACTCTTCTGTCGACTACAAACGGGTGTTCCGCGAGAGTATGGCGGGTTTGGCGAAGGCGAACAGGAGGAGGAGGTGTAAGGGAAGCAAGTTCGTCAGAGCAGCGGCCATAGTAGTACCGATAAAACAGGCTCAATGACCCAACGATACGTCTGTGCTTTAGAGGTTGAAGGTCCTTTGTGAGTACGGAGTCACCAATGAGGCGAATGGCTCGTCGCTGAATAGAATTCAAGGCTGAACGAAGGTACTCAGGGGAACCCTCCCAAAGATGACTGCAATATTCCATCACCGGTCTTACTTGTGCTTTGTAGAGTGTAAGCAGTTGGACCGGCGTGAAAAATCGCCGACAGCGGTAAAGGACCCCTAATTTTCGAGACGCTAGTTTCGCCTTGGACTCTATGAACGATCGAAACCCAACGCCCCTGGACACCTCCATACCCAGGACGCCCAGACTACCATCGTTGGGGACTTGGCTGCCCTGAAAAGTGGCTTGGAGAGGAAACGGAACATATGTTTTCTTCTTACGTAAAGTGTTTGTTTGAGTGCGTATGTAACCCTCCCGAAGTTATTGACATGAATAGCGAAGCATCTTATATAGCCTATAACTTGACGGACATATGTCGCGTTACATAGACAAAAGCCGCAAGCGAATATGTTGATCAGTTCTTTATTTTTTTTTTATGGAAACCGACACGGTTGGCTACATCACCTACAACATCCGTGATGTCAGCCCATAACACCGGGTGAACTAGGTGCCATGTCAGTGCTTCCCTTCATTTTATGTCGGCTACATTGAATTGGACGGAAAGTACGAACTATTTACATAGCCGTTTCGAGCGACGTTTCATTCAGTGCGGTGGTACCAATCCGGGCGGGATAAACCCTACCACCTACAAGGTAAGAAGGGAAGGGACCTACAGTTTTACGTGGAATCCGAACCACGGTCAGTCCGGTCAGTTATAAGCGAACGTACGTACATACATACAGACGGCAGAAGTTGGATTTTATAATATGTAAGGAGGATAGGGATGATGTGCTAGGCTTCAGATTCACGCGAATTTATTTTTATATGCGGTACTTACTGAGTATATTGTGTTGGAAGGTTGAATTGAATAAATTGTATTTGGGTCTACCTTACTTGAGTCAGGGAATAAAAAAAAAAGGGTAAGCGATTAGAGGAGGGAATATTTTTTGCTCTATTTCAATAGATATTATTGAATGATTCACAAAATCTCCGACCAAGAGAAGATTGAACTGTAACCGTAAAATTAATCGGCCCTGCTTTTTCGCATAGAGATATCGTAGGCAGCTTCCTCTCGTAAGAGATGCGGGTTCGATCTAATTATATCGCTTACTCTTTCAGAGTTTTAAAAATTTGAACATTATTCCGAGGTTAATAAATTATACTAGTGCCTACGCTTGCCCTTTACCTGAAGTTTACCGCCGAGTCACTGACGCCACCACTTCCTACGACAACGGTCCTTAAAAATACATTTTCTTTGTGAACTAAAAAGTATGAAATAAAATATATCATTGAAAAAAAAAAACTGGCTCCGAAATACAAAAATGAACAAAACGGGTTTGTTTTTGTAATATATTAGGACAATGTGCAGTCAAGAATACTAGCAAAACTTCGGCAGTCAGATTTTTTGGATTTTTTTATTGAATCGGATATTTGGTTCTGAAAATATAGCATTATGTATCGATATTAAATCATGTACTTGAACATAGACAATCTGTTTCTTCATTAGATAAGTGAAAAGCCGAAAATGAAGAGAAAAAAATATGTTCCGACCGGATATACAATCTGCTTTTATAATATGAACAAAAGGTCACTGGAAAACAGCCGGAGTCAGCAAAATTCTTGAAAATTTAATTCGTACCAATGCCCTTTTGTTCATAATATTTAATGCAATTTGAATATGTTCAAGTACTTGATTATTATCGATACCCAATGATATATTTTCATAACCAAATATCCGACTTCCGAGATTTTGCTAATATTCTAAACTGCGCTTTGACCAAGTACATTAAAAAAATAATTTAGTTTTGTTCTCTTTTGTCTTTCTTAGTCGGGTTTTTTGTAATACATAATTCTATTGGAATAGTCTTAATAAAACCTTACTACAAAGGGGAATCTTGTAATTGACTGACGCGATTTATTTCGAATGCGGCTTATGATGGCACGTTTAAAATCTATCGGAAATAGCTACAGCTCCAAACAGCTTCAATTCGTTTTCTCACTGACAACGGGCGACCGCAAACAAATTTGCAAATCGTATTTGGATAGCCGAATCCGAGAGATGCCGCCAAAGGAAATGTTTATTCTCTGACAATTCGCTCGTTCGGTCACATATTAGGGGCCGACCTTCCGTGAATGGAAAATAGTTTTCAGGGTTTATTTTTAGTTTTATGGAAACTGACACGGTTGGCTACATCACCTACTATATCCGTGATGTCAGCCCATAACACCGGGTGAACTTGGTGCCACGTCAGTGCTTCCCTTCGGTTCTGCAGGCTACACTGAACTGGAGGAAAAACACGGATTATTTATAAAGCCGTTTCAACCGAACTTTCATTCAGTGCGGTGGTACCAACCCGGGCGGGTTAAACCCTACCATCTAGTAAGGTAAGAAGGGAAGGGACCTAAAGTTTTACTTGGAATCCGAACCACAGTCAGCCTCCAAAATGGTCGAACCTTCTTACCTTACTAGGTGGTAGAGTTTCACTCGTCCGGGTTGGTTAGGTTAGGTTAGGTTAGGTTAGGTTAGGTTAGGTTAGGTTAGGTTAGGTTAGATTAGGTTAGGTTAGGTTAGGTTAGGTTAGGTTAGGTTAGGTTAGGTTAGCTTCCTCTCGTAAGAGAAGCGGGTTCGATCTCATTATGTCGCTTACTCTTTCAGAGTTTTAAAAAATTTGAAGATTATTCCGAGGATAATAAATTATACTAGTGCCTACGCTTGCCCTTTACCTGACGTTTACCGCTGAGTCACTGACGCCATCACTTCCTACGACAACAGTCCTTAAAAATACATTTTCTTTGTGAGCTAAAAAGTTTGAAATAAAATATATAATTAAAAAACAAAAAACCCGAATACGAAAAAAAATTTAAGAAAACGAGTTTGCTTTTGTGATATATTTGGACAACGTGTAGTGAAGAATACTAGCAAAACTTCGGCGGTCAGATTTTTGGATTTTTTTATTGAATCGGATATTTTATTCTGAAAATATAGCATTAGGTATCGATAATAAATCTTGTACTTGAACATAGTCAATCTGCTTTGATAATATGAACAAAAGGTCACTGGAACACAGGCGGAGTCAGCAAAATTCTTAAAAATTTTGTTCGTATTAGATACCAATGCTCTTTCGTTCATAATATTTAATACACGTTGACTATGTTCAAGTACTTGATTATTATCGATACCCAATGCTATATTTTCAGAACGAAATATCCGACTTCCGAGATTTTACTAATATTCTAAACTGTACTTTGCACAAATACAAATACAAAAGTAATTAGTTTTGTTCTCTTTTGTTTTTCTTAGTCGGGTTTTTTGTAATATATAATTCTAATGGAATAGCCTTAATAAGACCTTACTACAGAGGGGAATTTTTAATTGAATGACGCGATTTATTTCGAATGCGGCTTATGATGGCACGTTTAAAATCTATCGGAAATAGCTATAGCTCCAAACAGCTTCAATTCGTTTTCTCACTGACAACGGGCGACCGCAAACAAATTCGCGAATCGTATTTGGATAGGCGAATCCGAGAGATGGCGCCAAAGGAAATGTTTATTCTCTGACAATTCGCTTGTTCGGTCACATATTAGGGGCCGACCTTCCGTGAATGGAAAATAGTTTTCAGGGTTTATTTTTAGTTTTATGGAAACTGACACGGTTGGCTACATCACCTACTATATCCGTGATGTCAGCCCATAACACCGGGTGAACTTGGTGCCACGTCAGTGCTTCCCTTCGGTCCTGCAGGCTACACTGAACTGGAGGAAAAACACGAATTATTTATAAAGCCGTTTCAACCGAACTTTCATTCAGTGCGGTGGTACCAACCCGGGCGGGTTAAACCCTACCATCTAGTAAGGTAAGAAGGGAAGGGACCTAAAGTTTTACTTGGAATCCGAACCACAGTCAGCCTCCAAAATGGTCGAACCTTCTTACCTTACTAGGTGGTAGAGTTTCACTCGTCCGTGTTGGTTAGGTTAGGTTAGGTTAGGTTAGGTTAGGTTAGGTTAGGTTAGGTTAGGTTAGGTTAGGTTAGGTTTTTTTTTGTTCTTCATCTTTGTCTACCTCCCCGGATATCAACTTCCGGGATTTGATTACTGTCTATTTTTATCGATTCTAATTTTAACATGGTATATCGTCGGTTTGCAGCAGAAAGTCATTAACTAACAAAATCTAAATTTTATAGGAGAGCATTTTAAACTTTTGTTAAAGATTTTGGCCATAGAGATTAATTTATGACACACATTAATATAACTCCCTTCTTATATTACTAGGTGGTAGGGTTTAACCTGCCCGGGTTGGTACCACGGCACTGAATGAATGGTTGGTCGAAAATATGTAAATAGTTTGCGTTTTCCGTCCACTTCAGTGGAGCCGGCACGACTGAAGGGAAGCACTGACGTGGCACCTAGTTCACCCGGGGGTAAGGGCTGACATCACGGACGTTGGAGGTGATGAGCCAACCGTGTCAGTTTCCATAAAAACAAAATTATTGCTGCGGAACCTTCTGCGTGTCGACATAGTTCGCACTTGACCGTCCTTTTTCCACGCTTTGTGCCCCCGGGAACGTTATTTGGGTATCGGCGGCGTGTTGACTTTGAGGCTGCTAGAGCTGGCGGCCGCGGTTCGGTGGGTGGAGAGTAGCTCGGATTTTAGACTGAGCTCTTAGCCAATAGTTTCGGCGGGATTAGTTTAACCGCAGATGGCATTAGAGCGAATCTCGGAGCGAATATGGAAATATAAACGTTGTCAGCCTCGGTAGCACAGGGGTGCGGTCGGTCGACTGTCGGTCGGATCATAAGTACATCTGGGCGCGGTCGGTGGATGGTTGGGTGACTGCTCGACCGTTGGAGGCTGACCGTGGTTCGGATTCCACGTAAAACTGTTGGTCCCTTCCCTTCTTAAGAGCGCGGTACTACAGCATCAAAATGCGCACTGATATGGCGCATTTTGAATAGCGAAGCGTTCGTTTGTTTTATAGTATTTGTTCAAAGTTTGTTAAACCAATTTACATTACACGAATATCCAAATCTGTCAAAAGAAGTAAAATTGTATCTTACATCATCTGCAATTAGTATAAACTCAAAATAATGTTTTAGAAAGCTGCAATTTCGAAACAAAGAGAGCATTTCGGAGTATGGGCGTTCCGTGCCAAATGACAGACGACCGTGCTGCCACTCAAGTAAATAATATATATAGTGACGGAACCCTTTTGGAAAGCGAAATATTTGACCTTAAAGCCCTAAAATAAACCAAAAATTAGTTTTTATTTTATGTTTTATTAATAATCATATTACAATGTAACAGTTACTTGCATAATATTGTAAAAAGAGAAAAACAATAATTAAATATCTAAATACCCTGCGAAGTTTCTTGTCAGTTCTTCTTCGTGGGTGTAATCGAATCGGATAGAACAAATTGTGACAAGTTCGAGCGCAGTCTAACTGCCATATGAATGATCAATAAACAATACAATACAATGGGAGGTATAAAACTGTTTATTTTTCATCAATTGGTTGATATCAGGTTTGATAGAAGAGAGTTGAGTTAGTTCGTCTGCGTAGCCGAGCTGAATCGAGCCAGAGAGAAGAGGTGTATTTTTTTTTTCGTATTCTCGCGGAGCCCCCACGGAGGCTCCGCGGAGCACACTTTGAGTATGGCTGTCCTAAATAAAGCCATAACTGGAAAAAACAAGCCATGAAGCTGTAGTTGATTTTGATTATGATATTCTAAGATACTGGAACAAGTTTTGTATTGCTCAGTTTATGCACAATCATTATAACGGATTACGGTGGCCATCGAAATCCGTTATAATGATTGTGCATAAACTGAGCAATACAAAACTGTTTTCAGTATCTTAGAATATCAGATTTAAAATCAACTACAGCTTCACGGCTTGTTTTTTCCAGTTATGGCTTTATTTAGGAGATATATATTATTTACTTGAGTGGTAGCACCGTCGCCTGTCATTTTTCACGACACGCTCTTAAGACCATTTAGTAGTACGTTTGTGATTTTTTTTTTCACATATTAATTGACATAAATTAAAATAAAAATCAGTCACCAACTTTTAAATATGTTCAACTTTTAGACAGGATTTTTTAATATATATATTTTTGAAATTCGTTGAACAAAAAACCGAAACGAAAATGTGGCAAATTTTGCAAATTGTGGCTCACGCTGTAGTATCGCAGTCTTAACTTACTAGGTGGTAGGGTTTAACCCGCCCAGTTCGGTACCACCGCACTGAATGAAAGGTCGATTGAATTGAAACTAAACTTAAATAGTTCGTGTTTTCCGTCTTCAGTGTAGCGGGCACGACCGAAGGGAAGCACTGACATGGCACCTAGTTCACCAAGGTGTTATGGGCTGACATCACGGACGTAGTAGGTGATGTAGCCAACCGTGTCGTTTCCATAAAATAAAATAAACTAATAAACATTGCAGTATATATTTAACTGGCTTTTGCCCTTTGCTTGACTTTTTGCTCACAGCTCAGACCGCTGATGATGTAGCGTTATGATTTATAAACTAAAACGATCTTGAGAAGTGACAGAATTTAACAGTGAAACCCGTATGTAAATCGGTGAAGTGGTTCTCGAGTTATAAGGATAATCATATATTGACGTGCGTTACACGTCAGTAGGTCTACCGGCGTTCACTCACTCGCCCGTGTGAGTGCGAGAAATGTGGCGAGAACACTATATTGGCACCGGTGAAACAGGCGAGTGACGTCATTCTCGCACTCCCACATTTTACTCGCTAGAGCTGTCGATCTAGTCGATTATAGCCTTCTCTATATGTCCTTTCAAGATGACAAGGACGGAATACAGAATGCTATGAGTCGACACGGAGTCGATCTATCAAACAATTGGCACCGGGGTTTTTGACGTTTCTTTGACAGATAAACTCCCCGATATTTGCCGCTAAACTCGCAAACTAAGGATCAACTTTTTGGCGTTCACTTCATGAGAAAACTGACGAAAACATCGAAATAAATTTATTAACTGAACAAAAATATTATAAAAGTATTTACAAATACATAATAAATACTGTAGAAAATATAGAAATTATAGGAAACGGAAAGAAATGGAAAGAAAGAAATGGCAGGAGGACCCGGCATCCAAGCCAATAATTATTAAAAAAAAAAATTACAGCGGTTCGTAAACAAACAAGCAAACACGACATTCGCTTCGCAATGTTTCTTTTGTGGAATTATATTCTTTGTTTTGTGGTTTCTTTCTTTCTACGAAACATTTACGTAAGCGGCGGGCGGTCGGCGCGGTCTTGGCTTGGACTCTTTTGCTGGAATCCGGCCGACATGCGTCGATGAGCTTACAGCAAGAACATCGGCGCGAACAAGCGAGGCTATCATTCAGCAGAATCCACTCGAGGGAGCTCCGCTTCGCCACTTTACGAACGTCTAAAGAAAGCCGACGCTAGGTATATCACCCACTTCCAAGGTATGTCTGTGCGACAGAAGATTGAAAAACTACAATAGCTTTGCATCAACCTCTACTTTCTATGCTGAATCAAATGTTGCTCTTAATTATTAATAACCAATTCTAGTGTACAGTACGCGGCGGTAAATAATGCGCATCATGCTTTGATGACTTTCTGGTTGTAGAGCATTGTCTCGGTCATACAGATACCTGCGAGTTAGTGTGACAGAGACGACACTCTACAACCGCACTGTCTAGTTTATCTCCAAAGAACATTGCGCATTATTATTTTAAATTGTATTTGCTAGATAATGACTGCCCTTCCATTTTATGCAAGTGATACTTACCAACGCACAGAGGGTCATATATACGCTTCCCACAAACGCTCAACAATGAAGGTATTCTTATCTCTGGTAAAAAAAGTAAACAAAACAATAATAAGAATAAAATATTTTTATTTACACAAAAACCTAATTAGGTAAACTAAAGAACTAATTGAGCATCTTAATAATAAACGCTGAGCACATGCTGGCATTGATGTTGTGGAAGGACTTGGTGCTTGCAACCAGCAGATGGTAGTGTGCTGCACCAAACCCGAGGATGTGCTCCGTTTATGTAGGGAGGGTGTTATTGTCCCAAGTGAGCCACTGCTGGGGTTTGTTGAAAACGCCCTCGGTTGTCCTGCAAGTTAAAACAAAAAATATCTTTAAATTATATTGTTTTCATTAGCGTAGGTACTTAGATGTATTTGGATCACATTAGACCATTACATTACTTGGAAATTTAAAAACAGGTGCCAAGTGCGAGTTTAACTCGCGCACTGAGGGTTCCGTACTACCACACAACATATATTTTGTTATACACGGTGTTAACTTTTTTTGCGACATTTCAATTTTAATACCGAATATTAAACCATTTCGTATACTGATTATTTTGTGGTACTGAAAAAAAAAATCTAAAATTATTTAAAAAAAATTCCATATTTTCTTCAAAATTTTACCTCAGCGACAATTTCTCTTTGGAATGGTGTAGCAAGCGCCGCCGCGCGCCGCGCGCCTGCGACCGTGCGTACCCAGCTGACTGACGACATGTCGCGCGCTAGCTGTTGTATCGTGTCGATATGAATGTGATTTTTTTGATTTATTTGAAAAATTACTCAGCTTTCGATTTTTTTGGTAATGCAGTGTGATTCCTATTATGAAATACCATATACAAAACTGTTAATATACTATATACAAAACTGAAAAAATATATAAAAATAATTTTTTTATGTGATTATGTCCTATAAGGGTTCGGTTTTTTCCTCCAAAAAACTTTTGTTTAGTATTGAAATGGGAATTAGTTTATATGGTTACTGAATGTTTTTATTTAGTCTGAATTAATCGTACACCTTTATTATTTCTGTTAATCCCATGAATCTGCTCCCGGACTTAATGTAGTGACTGCTGCAACAGCCTGTATATATTATATAGCAATACTTACATTAAAACATTTTTTTTACCTGCAGAAACTGCCGCAGAAGCAGAAGCACCAACTGTTGCCGCCGAAACTCCTCCTGAGACACCAGGCACCACTCTCTGAGGGCCATGTCCTGCCGCCTGTCTTCAGCGTGTACCCGCTCGTACTCCTCAATAACCTCGCGCATAGGCGGGTTGATTTGCACGAAGCTCACGAGGGGGGCGGCCAGCAGGCGTACCTTAATGGAAAAAAATAATTTAATTAGGCATCTATCTTTTTTAACTTTAAGACATAATTTTGGATGATAAAGTATCAGGCAGATGATATATCTTTATGATTTATATTTATGATTTAACGTAAAACCATCTTAAGAAATGACAGATTGTAACAGTGAAAACAGTATGTAAATTAATAAAGTGGTTCTCGAGTTATAAGGATATTCATATATTATATAGACATGCGTCGGCGCAATTATAGCTCGGTACTTTATTGTGAAAAATTTTGCTTCTATGTTACCTACTTTACTTTTATTCAAGAGAGAGTAGTGTTGTTGAAAATAAAATTGATTAAAAAGAAATGTTTTCCTTGTTTTCTTCCCTAAAACACATTGGCTGCTTGCATACTAGACGATAGCGTCGCGGCAGCAGGTTTCGAGCATACCGTCACGGTATTGCATACATTTTTCCTGCTCTGCTGCCGTGACGTGACCGTCTAGATAGTGCATAAACAGTCGTTGGCTACATACATACAATGAAGTATGTAAACAACACTACAGTAAATAAATACCAATGTGATTTTAATATGCTTACCGGTAGAGTGTTCACTATGACCTCGGAGTCCCCGAGTCCGAAGCCCTGTCCCAACACCGCCAGGATCCGCTCGTCCTATTGCTCCAGCAGAGCTACCGGTGCCGCCGGCCCACACCCGTTCCGTGGGCCTACCGCCTGGCTCTACCGGCCAAGTTTTTTAAGTGAACTACTGTCTATTGTCCGTCCAATACTGAAAAAAAAGATGAACATATTATTTGTTAAATATTATATTAGTACGACCATTGTAATACGACTTATTAAGTTTGATGTTAGAAAGGAATTTGTGAATACATAAATATAACACACCTTGTGCTACTGTTGCCATGTTATGGCGCAGCCCCCCGATGCTTTGAGGCGCTCCGTTAGGCCCATCCAGAGGCGCGAGCATCGCATTCTCTCCCGACAGCCGGCCCCGCGCCAACTGCGGATTTTGTTTCATGAACTCCGCCATCACATCATATCTCTTTGCACCGCAGTTGGCCGGGAGCGGAGTGTGGATGAGGTGCCTGCACTTGGCTCATGTTGCGTTACACTCAAGTACGGTATTTATATTTATTGAAGAAAAATTGGTAAATTCTTCTTTTTTTTTTTTAATAAACATGACAGTTGATTGACTGACACTGGCACATGGTCTAGGTCGACATAGTCTATTTTGTATCAGTAAAAATCGCTAAAAGGTAATAATTGATAATTTTTTTCCCATAAATGTTCACGAATTTCCATAAATTATAAATGCAACATATAAATAATTAGATAACATAAGATAATAATAAGTAATCGCAAGTAATCTAGGCCGGCTTATCTATGGTAGGTCGACACTCACTTGAACGCCTGTACCGATACGAATGACGCTAAAAGTGAGAAGGAGTACGAGTAAACTCCCTCGCATATTTCAAGCGAGAAATGCCGGTAGGGCCCCTGGTCGCACCTTGTTAACAAATTAATGCGAGTGCGGAAGAATATTGGACCGATATGTCTGCTTACCCCAGAGACCGACTTGACGTTATGTGTACACATGGTCACAGATTACTTAATAGTACATGGTGCTACATTTTCGGTGGTAGGTACTTTTTGGATTTCATCGAAAAAATTCAATACGTTAAAAAAAAAACGTTAAAATTTTCGACACTTTTGTATGAAGAAAGTGAAACTCTCAACACGAGCCGATCGAGGTGATTAGTCATTACTCCCGAAGGTAAAGGTCAATATCTAAAAGAAAATATTATAAAGTAGTCTGTTTATATAATCGAAGTTTATATTTAGAATAAAAAAAACCCCGAATCCTTAGAAAAGTAAAAAAAAAAATCCATTTAGTTACTTAAAGGAGTCGGGGGACGGCTAAGTAAATACCCGCTCTGAGTTTTTATACTTTTTTTTATGGAAACTGACACGGTTGGCTACATCACCTGCAACATCTGTGATGTCAGCCCATAACACTCGGTGAACTAGGTGCCATGTCAGTAATTTTTTTACATTTGAAATTTAACTTTTATTTCAAGCTATAAAAGAATATAAAATAATTGAAGATAAAATAAGTACACGCTAGTTATATAAATATCCATACTTGGGTTAATAAATGTAAATTACTAATTATATAAAATCAACCTAACCAGATATTTTTTCATTGAAATCGGCGCAGTAATTTAAAACATATTTCCAAAGAAAACAAAACACAACAACAACGAGAAACTTCTTCTATAAACTTCTCGGAAATCACTCAGAAAGTTTAAAAGTAAGTTACCATGTTGCCTCCGCAAGTGCCAGCCTTCTCTCCCGGGAAATTTACTTACTACAACACTACCGTAGTGATGGGCAAATTACCATAAACCGGCGACTTCATTCCACCCTCCATTTTCGCCCGCAAATTTCTCATCGATATTGAGAGCTATAGAGGTTGAGCCAGCGAATAGAGAAAAATAATTATTTATAGGAAAAAAATCTGCAGGTTTTTTAGCGGTTGATTTTAACACCGCACCGTCTAAATAATATCGGCTCATTAAGCTTTGTTTCTGTTAGAAATAGGTTTAATTTATTTAATTATTAATTTTGGAAGAACATAGTTTTTTTTTAATGGAAACTGACACGGTTGGCTACATCCCCTACAACATCCGTAATGTCAGCCCGTACACCGGGTGAATTAAGTGTCATGTCAGTGCTTCCCTTCATTTTCATGTCGGCTACACTGCATGAACTGGACGGAAAATACGAACTATTTACATAGCCGTTTCGACCGACGTTTCATTCAGTGCGGTGGTATCAACCCGGGCGGGATAAACCCTACCACCTACATAGTAAGGTAAATCCAAACCACGGTCAGCCTCCAACGGACGAGCGGTCACCCATCCAAGTACTGACCTTCAACGTTTTAGAGTAATTAAATTAAAAATAAATGCCGTCTGTGCTGCAGTAATATACCTGTACATAGATATACGCTTGAAAACACATATAGTATAGCAAAAGTGTCGTGACGGTCGAAATCTTACACTTTTTTCGGCCTAGCTCTCATTCGCCAAGTGTCTCGAGTGTAGCGTACGATAAGGAACTTCGTTTCAATAAATAAATATAGGTAATTAATTATATTTTGAACGCTTAATTTTTTTTTTATGAAAACTGACACGTTTGGCTACATCACCTACAACATCCGTGATGTCAGCCCATAACACCGGGTGAACTAGGTGCCATCTCAGTGCTTCCCTTCGGTCGTGCCGGCTACACTGCAATGCAATTAAGCGAAACTACCTAAATCACGAATTAATTTTCTTGCACAAAGTAAAAAAAACATTGCTTTTCAAAGCTAACTAATTAGGCGTTAAAAACTGTCTACACTATGGAGAATTATACAGTGTGTTGTAAAGACCAATACATTAAATTTAGGAAATGATTATTGGCCTCAATAGTAACAAAAAAGTCAAGTAACTTTTTTCTGAATTCCCTTTAAATAAAAAGTTACAGTTTTCATACAAACTACTCGATTAATTTAGTGTAAAAAGGATCTAATATTCCGCACGAATGTGGGAATGAAAAGAGCGCGGTGAGTGAGCGAGCAGGAACGAGTGCGTGGAGCGCGGAGATGCGAGGCGGGGCAGCGCGGGCGGTGGGGGGGGGGGGCGTGAGTTTTTCGACACCGACCGTTCCCGCGCGTCAAATAACACTTGCCGAAAACATAAATTTCAAAAATTCATATCTCGAAAACTAGACACTTTAGAGGTAAACTTTACTTACTTTATTATCTCGGAAAAAACATGAGGATTGCGCTGGCGAAATTAATGTACTCACCGTTACAACAACCTGTATAATGTACCTACAACTTCTGTTTAACAAACCAATTACTGTAATTCCAGAGAGTTTTCTATAAAACTAAAGTATGAAAAGAGTTTATGTGTTTGGACATCTAAATTAAATTATCTCAATTATGATTTTTTAATAAGATTACTAACGTCCGAAAGTCTTATCTGCGATGAGGATTTTAAAGAAAAACTAAATTATTGCCTAGTTGCGCCATTCAGAGTTCAATAACCCACGTAATTAAAAACAATATTTTGTATACACGTTCGATTGTGGATTCAAAATAATGTAAGCGTATTCATGCCAGTTCTGCCCTTAGCTGTTACCTCCAGACTCTGAGATACTGATAAACGAGATACGCCGACGACGCCGACGACGCGCCGGCGCGCGTCGCGTCACGCTGATGGCAATGGAATTGAAATCGTTAGATAAATCAGCTCGTTCACGCGTACAATCTTGAATGTAAGATAAGGGCTATGAATTCGACGTAATTTGGTGAACTGAGTCGTGAGATGGAGTGCTAATATGGTAGGTTACTGCTTTGAATTGCGCGCTGGCCTAAAATTGATTGTAATTAATATAAGGCTGAGCCTGCCCCCTACATTTACCTATGTTGTCAGAACTTTGTTTTTCTTTACTTTAGGCACCATTTTTAGGTTTCCGTATCCCGTACGGAAGCCTATTACTAAGCGTCCGCCGTCCGTCTGTCCGATACGAGGGCTGTATCTCTTGAACCGTAATAGGTAGCCCGTTGAAATTTTCACATAATATGTGTTACTATGGTGGATATAACAACAAATAAGAAAAATAAGAAAATGTTAAAAATTAAGGAAGCTCCCATACAACAAACGTCCGAAAAATCGATTAGTCACACTATTGAATAATAGATAGCGCCATAGGCTTTTATACATTGCATTGTTGAAAGACAAAAGATAGGCGGATAATAGCGGATAGATACGGAAACCTCCGTGCGCGAGTAAAACTCGCACTTAACAGATTTTTTTGGTAGCGCCGAACTGCCCAACAATGTCCATTAGGTAGGTACTCTAAGATCACATTAGATTTTTTTTAAGTTTTTCTAAATTAGTTTTTCGATTTATTGAGCTTCACGTTCCCGAGTAATCACCTCAGACAGCGCGTGTGACAGACGGACAGATAGACGGACGGACGGACTGACAGATGCCAGACCAATTCCCTGCCAGCACCGCTGTCTACAGAACCCTAAAAATGTGACGGCATGTAGATGAAAAAGAAACCCCATTCATACTAGTAAATACATATAGCAATATGGAATTTCAATTTATTGACAAGAAAAATTAAAATATGTACAGGAAATATAATATGTGTGTATAAACAATTTCAGAGCGTCCTACACAGAAAAACGAACGGCGGCCGTCCCCCGGTCCTTTTTATGGTAAGCAATGGTGCGCGCCAGACTAACAACAAAAACAACAAAACAACAAAAACTTATTTATTGTACCAAAAACAAGATTTACATACGTACTTATACAATTTTCTTAAATCTAATTTGTCATTCATTCATTACTTAAACGCTACTTATCTCCTCCAATTTACAGAAGAAACAGTAAGTACTTGAAGTTAACGCAGTTTAGTCTAACGCAGAGGTGTAGTCCGACACGGCGCCCACGGGCATTCGGATATTTACGGGGGCTGCGAATACCACGTCGGCCGGCTAGGTGCACCTTCACATTATGTTTGAAGGACCCCAGACTGTACATTAGAGGAAAGGATGCAGATCCACATTTTGGCAACCCTGTAAATAAAGCATTTACAGGATCGATTTGTCCTAAGTGGGGGGATATCGACAGTGTGTGGATGCATTCCCAACCTGTTGCGCGTGGAACGATAGTAGAATCTCTCTCCGTGGTACAGGCGATAGAACACACTCAAAGATCCAACGTCCCTGCGGAGTTGTAAGGTCTCTAAGTTCCGAGATACCGTTTCTTGCTCTGTGGCGTCCTAGTCTGAGTGATTAGGGGTTAGGTTGTCTCCTAGAACACAGCCCTACCCTGCATCAACGGCAACAACAACACCATGTAAATTTTTTTTCGCTATTAGTTTTGTTTGGAAAATGCTTGCCTAAATATTATCTCCAAAAAGCATAATCATAAAAAGCATATGATTTCACAATCCTCATTTTCAGGAACGATTGAAACGTTGAGTCGACTTTGAAATAGGAAGAAAAGTTTCTACACATTTCCAATAAGTAATTATTCACGTCAGCCTTCATCGTCTCCGGGCGACCTGTTGCGCGAGTTTCCATTTACTTCGCAATTTCAATCGCGAAAGCTGTGAGGGCGAGGAAGCTGTCACCTTTGATACTGAATGTCGATCGATTTAGGAGTTTCCCGATAATGCTGACGCTTGTCGAAATGGTAATGATATAAATGTAAGATCAATCTTTATCTTTATGGGTACCGCTGGGGTGACATTTTCATACATTAATATTATGTATTTTAGTTTTTATATTACTAAAATTTTTAGTTTCTTTTAATATTACTTTAATATAGAAATGAATATGTAAATGTAAATATTTTAGATAGATATATTAAATTCTTTATTGCCAAAACATTAATAAACATACAAAAGAACAATAGAAATACCTATACGATAATACACAGAGAAAGAAAAGAAAAATAGCGTGCCAAGGCTATAAATGATTCCTTCCAGTCAACCTTCGGGTAATGAGAGTAGGTGAAGAAGAATGATGGTAAGGGTAGTGCAGACATTAGGAAAAGAAAGGAATAACACAAAATATAATAAATTATACACACATGTATGTATTAGTATACATCTTTATAAGTAGGAAATATTTAAGAAAACCCTTCAATGGATGTGGAATATATTTTGAGATAAGGCTGTGCAGAGATACGAATAAAATAAGGTAGCTTTAACATTTCGAGCGAGACATCGATTTTGTTTCTGATGTGGGTGGGACTCAGTGCGATCGATCACACAATATACCTACAAATACTATATATTGATCACACAATATACTTACCTACAAATACTACCTATGTATTGCTCTCTAAATGTTCCGTCCCAATTAATTCAATTTGTAATAAGACATTCTTATAAGTGATAAAAAACGTCAAAAAAGTTAAGAGTAACTTTCTCAATTAAAATCTCAACAAGTAACACTTAGGAAGTAATTTTTTGGAGTTGTGGAACTAACGAATTATATTATCAAAACTCTCTTGCCTCGCATTAGGATCAAACATTTCTATGGCGTCAAATTACCGATATAATCCGGATGTGGAGAAACCTCCGGATTAAGGCTCGTCTAGTACTTACCTGTCGGTTAAACTTGCGTTTCTCATATAGTTGATTGGAGTTATTAACCGGTAGTGAAATATAGCTAGCCGAAGGTGATGAAATCGATTCTATTATTTTTCAAGAAATAAAATGACACAATTGTGGGTCTTCGTGCATTACATGCTTCTTGATATTTTGTTCTAATACTTATTTTACAAAACGTGGTGGTCGATGTTGTGCTGGAATTTACAGGACTACCTGCAGCACAACTCCGATTACTCTGCTAACCCCGATTGTAGGGACACAGCGTGTGGTATGTAAAAAAACCTTAAACTCAAAATACACTCATTCCTGCAGGCATTTAGAAAATTACCTTCACAGTGCCACATTCACTCGAGTTTCCACCACGCTTTCCTTCATTGGCATATCACAGACGATACAAAGCGAGCGAGCGCGCCGTCGTCCCCCCGAGTTTCTCTACGGGATATAACGTCATGTTTATCGTCGTCGTGAGCGGATCCAGGAGGGGAAAGCGACTCTGGCGGGCTAATGGACGTCACCCCTTTCCCAGTAGCAATGGATTTTGTTGAGTAATAGAGGTCGTTCCTTTTCCCATTAGAAAGTTCTTTAAGACAGTCGCAGTCGGTCGTATGCTTTCTCATTCCATATTTATATATCGAATTTGGAACTTTCGTGGGCAAACTTTTATATAATATACAGAGATTACTGTTACCGCGAAGAAGCGTTAGGGAAGGGAGGGAGGGATTTGCGAGATAGACCCTCCCACGTTCAAGGCATTTAGAATTTGGGACGCTTAGGATGTTGCACGTAGAGGCTGAATTACCGCAAAGGCGAAAGGAGAAGATTTGGAATAACGAGATTAAATGGATATTTCGAATTTGGAACGATATAACACACTTAGGGAGTCAACACGTCCCTAGCCGTTGCCATCTCAGGGTCACCCCCAAGTCGTACGGAACCACGCGAAGACGCTAAATTTGAGGCGGCGCACGCATGCGCAACCAAATTCAACTGAATCTCGGAGGAACTTGCATCCCTTATTCGTTGCCTTCCAACCTTTCTCCGCAGAACTCGTCGCAGAGAAACTGACAATTTTTTCTTTGAAATTGGGCTTTTGATAACCCTCGCTTGTCAAAATCGTTTCTTTGTCCGCCAGAGTGTGGAACTGTCTTCCGGCGAGTGTGTTTACCGAATCCTTTATCCTGGATGTCTTCAACTGGCGTTGCATGTCCTTTAATAGTTGTCTTCATAAGTCGTATTAACAGGCTAGACAGTCGACTGCACCACTGGTCTCTGAGCACAGCAACCCGTGATAATTTAAAAATAAATCTGATAAAAGTTAATGACCCCCCTAAGTCCTCCAGTAATGCCATGCCCCCCCCCCCCCCCTCCCCCAAGTCGGAAGGGTTCCCTCATTCTCCGTTGTTGTGATTTGCTATTGTGTCTTGGAAGGAGATTTATGTGGTCAGCTAATGCGCCACTTTTATCGCCTCGCTCTGTTTGCTCGAGCGGGAACGTCTCACTGCGCTTGACAAACATAATATCTTGATATTGAAAAAGGAGAAAATAGGCGGATTGTCTGGCGTAGTTCTGGCAAATCACTCTTGGCGAAATAACACCGATATCTACATAATACTGTCATTGATAACGATTTCTTTTCATGAATCCTGATTACTTTATGTTCTTAAAGAAGCACTTTCTGTCCTGGAAACATTCGTTATCCAAAACGATGGAACCTATTTTTAGAGTTAGTATATAAATACTTTGTATTTCTTTACTTATGTTTATATCTGGTATATAGGTATAATATTTACATCGTACGTACATTAATATTAGTATTTAAGTTTATGTTATCTTTTGTGTTATTGTCTTATTATTGTCGTATATGTATTTCTTTCCGGCACTCACCTAGCAGTTGTCTTACCACAAAGGTATTCTGTTAGAAAGTGCCTAGAGGCAATATGTGTTCCCTTTTGCTCATATTTTATTTGAGTGCAATAAATATATAAAATACAATACGGTACATTGTGTATTGTGTGCAGTGCACTGAACAGTACAGTATATTACAGTATGTAATATACTGTACAGTATATTACAGTATGTAATATACTGTAATACAGTAATATACTGTAAGTACAGTAGTCATAGTCAGTAAACAGAGCCAGAGTTTGAATTTGGAGTCATTGTCTCGTTAAATTGTGAATAAAATGGTTTCATACATTTTGTCAGTACAAACTCTTTTGTTGCAGAGTGGTCAGAAGTTAGTCAGGACCGTGGCACGTGGAGATCCGTTGTCTCTGCCTACCTCACCGAGAAACAGACGTGACGCTATGTATGTATGTGTAGTACTCACTGGGTATCCTGTTGATGGCGCGCAGCGGTCGCAGTACCCTGATAGTCCTGATGGCCGATAGGTTGATGTTCTCCACGTTCAGGCAGTACTCCAGCGCCCTGCCGCAAACACCATTTATTACAAGAGCGTTAGAGGTAAGGACATCGGACCTTCTCCGCGTCAGCGTAACACGATATTTGTAAAAACGTACAAATAACATTCGTTACCACTCAATCAGTACCCTAATCACGAGATTTAACCTACTACGCTACGCCGCCGTGTTCTCCGCATCATTTTGTATGGAGAAACGAAGTTCGCAAATCTATCACTAAACGCGCTACTCCGTTTCTCCATACAAAATGATGCGGAGAACACGGCGCGCGGCGCGGCGTGGCGTAGCGTAGCGTAGTAGGTTAAATCTCGTGATTAGGGTACAGAGCGCGCGCCGTCGCGTCCCCTCCGCTACCCGCATAGCTCGGCGACGCTGGTTCTCATATAAGCATTGGACAGTCCGACGTCCAACCTCTCCTAACGTTCTTGATTTATTACATTTAAGCCGCAGGGACGACGACATCAAGTACGCCGGCGGAAAGTAGTGGTTCCGTACCGCTGAAGGCCGGAAGATCTGGAGGAAAATTGGAGAGGCGTAAGTCCAGCAGTGACTGCATGACTACCAAAAATTGGTTTCTCCCGATTGATGTTTCTCGTAAACTACAGTGAGTTCACGAAAATGCGGAAAAACCTAATTTCTGTACCTTTTATCGTGTTATGCTCTTGTAATTTTACATAATGGATAAAAATTACTAATATACATACTCTTTCCCGACTAAATATAGAGTTTTATTACTTTGATTAAATATTACACCTAAATACTGTGTGAGGCCGGTACTTAAAAAGAATAGCCCCACTGCATCTCTCCCCGTGCATACCGTAAAGGGCGGCTAAGGGATAAGGACGAGATGCCGTGCTAAAGGGCGACAGGCTAGCCAACTCTCACTTTGGCACGACCCTTCCACCGAGTCGTGCAGCGGGTGGGTCTTCGTGCCTTACTTACTTGCTGCTTGTTATGTAATCTTGTCCGAATCATTTGCTAAACGTGGTGGTCGATGTTGTGTTGCAATTTTCCAGAGTTTTTGCAGTACAACGCAGATTACTCTGCTTACCCTGATTGTCGGGATACAGCGTGTGTGGTATGTACCTAAAATATTTATTGCTAGATGATTGCAATTACCTCCTTCAAAATTACGGTGATTTACGAGAAGAAACATCACTCGGGAGAAAGCGATTTTTGGTATACTTAATTTAAAAAAAATTCATGCACGGCATTTCTATTTATAAAACAGAGTAAACGTGTAAATTGCATTCAGTCCACCGCAATTTTTTTGAATTTTTTATTTTTTTATGGAAACTGACACGGTTGGCTACATCACCTACAACGGCCGTGATGTCAGCCCATAACACCGGGTGAACTAGGTGCCATGTCAGTGCTTCCCCCTTTGATCGTGTCGGCTACACTGAACTTGTCGGAAAACACAAACTATTTACATAGCCGTTTCGACCGACGTTTCATTCGTTTCAAATGCGGTCGCATGTAAGTTCGGAAGCCGAATAGCGAAAAGTCAGCCGGGACCGAACAAATCGCGCGCGGAGCAGCAGCGCTCGTTCAATTCCCTGTTGAGAACGCAGACCAAAGAAATACACACCATAGAAGCGTCATAATCATACATTGCGCACGTTTCAGCTTGTCACCACCAATTGGCCGGCATGCACTCCATTCCTTGCATCAGATAGACGATTTTTTTAACCCAGGAAAAAGCAGGCGATTCTCACGTGTCGTCGAAGCGTATATATATTTTTTTATGTATAGCCGCCCATTACTTTTTACAGAGTAGTTTCTGTTTCTGATTTTGGTGAATATTTTTTTATTGGATAGGGTATATTATACATCGAAGTTGATCCCATTAGAATTTGAAAAAAAAATCCTAGGGGTAGAAAAAAAGAAATAGGGAATTATTGATTTTTCACCTGCGAACCGATTCTGTTGAAACTTGACACACATATTTTGTTCTGATGAAACTACAACATAATAGAGACCGGAGCTAATCTGATGATGCAGACGGAACACAGTCGAGCCGCCATTATAACACAATATATCCTATGAAATCTAACTTTCGAACGTTCAAAAGATTGATACGTTAGGTACATGATGTACTTGAAAAAAAAAAACAATATTTAAACTTTCTTATTTGTCCACCAAAAGTGGCACCCAAAATCCAAATTCGTTCATTTACGCAATACGTCGTAAATAATGTAATTGCTTTAAAAAGTGACAATCCGGATGTAGAGCGTCATGTCTGTCGCACTTACTCGCACGCCTCTGTGCGACAGGGACGACGCTCTACAACCAGATTATCTCTTTCTAAAGGCCGATGCACATTACTTACTGTCGCGTACTGTACCTACTGAGTTCTATAGAAAGAGGCGCTCCATATTAAATCAGTAAATCATAATGTTACTCATAACAGTTCCCTCCAGAGATTGTCGTAAAAATTCATTCACCGAGCGTAGGTAAGGGATATGCTTGAAGTTACCTGCTCATTCGGTTAAATTGTCTGTCAACTACAAGCCGTATGGCACCGGACAGCCGAAAAAAAAACCGTTCGTCCTAATCGTGTCGTGCATGCGCCGGAAAGGGCGTGCTCGCGTTTCAAATTTGACGAGGGTACGAGGAAATGGGCATTCCCTCTGAAATATGCATGACCTCTGTTCATTTCGCCTAAATTATATCGAGTTGAAAGCAATTTGCCAGTGGATGTTTTCCTGTCACTGATTGGATTTCTTCATTGTAAATCATGTTATTGCCCAAAAGTCTTAAACAATTTTCTGTCAAATATATTATAATATAACAATATATATAAATAAATAGTAATAATATAATGTATAAATAATTATACTTATAGCGTCGAGCGGAACTAACCCGGCGAGGACGCTGAAGAATTCGAGACGGTTTCTGGAGTCATCGAGGTAGGTGGAGCGGAAGTTCACACTCACCGCCATCATCTTGATTGTCATCTCGATAGTGAAGAACTATGATAGGGGCGAGCGGTCCTACCCCGGCGAGGACCACGAAGAAGTCGAGACGGTTCCAGGAGTCAGCGAGGTAGGTGGAGCGGCTGTACACACCCATCGCCATCATCTTGATCGTCATCTCGATAGTGAACAACTATGATAGGGTCGAGCGGTACTAATCCGGCAAGGACGATGAAGAAGTCAAGACGGTTCCAGGAGTCAGCGAGGTAGGTGGAGCGGCCGTACACACTCATCGCCATCATCTTGATCGTCATCTCGATAGTGAAGAACTATGATAGGGTCGAGCGGTACTAACCCGGCAAGGACGATGAAGAAGTCGAGACGGTTCCAGGAGTCAGCGAGGTAGGTGGAGCGGCCGTACACACCCATCGCCACCATCTTGATCGTCATCTCCAGCGTGAAGAACGCGAAGATGAAGTCATCGAACACCTGATGATGAGTGTCAAACATTAATGACTATGACTATGATGTGTTTTCTTAATAGAAAACTGGCGCAGAGATAGAAAATAAAGCGAAGTTTCTACGGCTGACCGGCGGCGACGGCTGTGTAACGTACGTCAATATATGAATATCCTTATAACGTGAGAACCACTTTGTCAATTTACATACGATCTTCAAGTGTTACATTCTGTCATTTCTTAAGATGGATTTAGGCTATAAATCGTAACGTTACGCCATCGGCGGCCTGAGCTGTGAGCGAAAAGTCACGCGAAGCGAAGCCGCGTGCAAAGTAACAGACTTTGCAATAAAAACATTGACAATTACATTTTGTATGGATAGGATTCAGGGTCTTCCTATCTTGTGATTGATGAAACAACAAAACAATGCCTTATCCAACAGAGCAGCGATGGCGCGGGGCGGCTACCCCTAGAGCGCGCGGCGCGTATCATTGCTCTGTGATTTATCTGATAAAAAATAATTTGGAGCTAGTGAAAGATTCTGAAATTGAAATAATGTTTTCTCCTTCTCCAGAAATCCGACAGCGCTTAGCACACGCACTCACAGTAAGCTTAAAAAAGGGATATACTAATACATACATATTGAGAAATAGTGTAGTGCGAGAGCGCTGTGGTCTGAAAGAAGATGCAAGTGACAAGGATTAAGAAAGGAATGCTTCGGTATGGTTCCGTCATGTTGGAAGAATGAATGATAGATAGAAGACTAACGAAAGAAATTTATGGAGCGAATGTTAGTGGAAGAGTCGGGAAGGGTCGCCCCAGACGCACGTACCTAGACCAGATCGGGCATGTGCTCAAAAGGGGTCAAGCGCGTGGTACACATAACCGACGAGCATGCATGAAGAACATTATGAGAGTGGAAGAGGCGGCAGAGGTGTGTCAGGATCGTGGCACGTGGAGATCCGTTGTCTCTGCCTAACCCACCGGGAAACAGGCGTGACGCTATGTATGTGTGTATGTATACGTACATATGTATAAACGTCATATTTTGCCCGATGAAACCAAATGGAAGGCACAACAAAATGATCTCGCTAAGGACATAAATTGAAAAGCGATTGGATTTTGGCATATTTATTGCTAAATAATAAACAGGCATTTCAACGCGTCTCGTAATGGATTTTACTCGTACTCTCGAACGAAAGCAATGAAATGTCGGCATCAATAGAGCACAATTTTATATACACGAATTTGTAATATTTGTGTGAGTTTTAAACTGAGCCGAACAGAGATTGGGAGTGTGGCGTTGTTAATGAGCGAATTTACTCTGTTCATGCCTTTCTTGTGGTGTAGAGACTCGAATTCTAAAGATTTAGAGAGATTTTAGATGTTTATTTTAATTTAATGACATTGTTAGGGTTCCTTACCTCAAAAAAGGAAAGCGGAACCCTTATAGGTTCACTCTTGTGTCTGTCTGTCCGTCTGTCACGGCTTATTTTTTCCGAATCTACTGGACGAAAAAAGTTTAAATTTGGTACACATAGAGTATGAATAACCCAAAACACGGACGTATAGCGTAAATGAACGTATTTGAGGGACAAATTAGAAAGCTAAAAAGAAAAAAAAAGTTTTAAGTGCATCATGTAGATCTATTATAGATTTCTGTGCTTGTGGTTTAGTTATTTATCAGTGCAATAAAAATTTCGTTTTATTCTTTCACTTTTGCGTCAGATGAAAAAATATATTTAATTTAGATTTTTTTCATAACTATGACACAAAAGTGAATGAATAAAACGAAATTTGTATTGCACTGATAAATAACTAAACCACAAGCACAGAACTCTATTGTTGTAGATTTTTAAATTTTATTACCATAAATTTTTTTAAATTACAAAACTACACCGACTTACGACCTTTTTCTATGCAATGCAGCCAGCTATGGGTATCGTCTTAATCGGTTACCTGTAGGATCTTGCACCGGTTGGTGACGCACTGGTCGTCGACGCACGGCTGGTACATGCCCAGCGTGATGCAGTTCAGCAGGATCACGAGCATCGACGTCCGCTCGAACCACGTGCACGTATTCAGTTAAGGAAATATTCACACAATACAGAACACACTAGATCGTGAACAATAAATATATTGAAGAATTATTAAACAAATTGTATTCATCGAAAACTCCTTAATTTTATTAGTTCTGTACCAAATTCCTGCCAAAGAAAGTCAGCATTTTGAGGGATATAATACGATAGCGAAGGACCACAACTTCAAAGTAAACAAGTACTGTAACTTAGTAGACCGGATAGACACACACATACACGCACGCACGCGCCCGCACACATTCGAACACAAACATGTTCTGTTTTTGGTAATAATTTAATTTCTTTTTTTTTTATTATTTTATATCCTTTATTTCACATTATTAAAATTTTACATTAATTTTACATATATTATTCAAAAAAGTAATAAAAATACACAAAATTAATATAAAAATTAAAAATTATTTTATTTATTATTAATAGTCTAAATTCATCAAAATAACCTAATACAATAAAATTAAACTGTTTAGGAACGCCTTTCGGGCATTTAAACCACCCCTGTTATTCTCACTGAAATAGTTTATCGTCAATTTCGAAAAAAAAAACCCTGCGCTAGTGCTATTCGCACAATGTAATTGGCAGCATCTAATGTGAAGACGCTTGCGTCGTGTACAAGAAATTTTGTACACGAAATAATTTGCGAGTCGTGAAATTTTATATCTGAAAACGATTTGTGCTCGGGTTCAACCGCAAGGAGATCACAATCAATTGGGTTATCGTAAATTAAATAAGGCTCGTACTGGCCGGGGGTGAGCTACGATTATTCGGCATAAATATAAGGTGAAACAGTAAATTGCAAAAAAAAATATATATATACAATACAAATTTTAATAATAATAAAATTTTTATAAAACAAAAATACCGCAGTCGTAATGATCAAACCTGAATCTCTATATTAATAACTACGTCATGCGCGCTATTATGATCTGAAATTATGATCTGATATGCGATCGTGAAATGTAAGCACACCCGGGCGCGGTCAGAACTTGGATGGGTGACCGTTCGACCGTTGGTGGCCGACCGTGGTTCGGATTCCACTTAACTTTAGGTCCCTTCTCTTTTTAACTTACTCGGTGGTTGGGTTTCACTCGGTGGTTCTCTTCCGTCCATTTCAGTGTAGCCGGTACGATCAAAGGGAAAGGCTGACATGGCACCTACTTCATCAATGTGTTATGTATGAGCTGACATGAAGGGTATAGTGGGCAGTGTAGGTAACCATGTCATTTCATAAAAAAAGGTGAGGTGTCGTGGGACACCCGACACTCCTTACGCTTTGTATATAAAATCCAATTATTAATTTAATTTCAATCGGGATAGCGCCATCATCGGTGCGATATTCCTTTCAACTTATACAATGGTTCGACTTCAAAAGACCCTTGTGGATGCGCTGGGCAGTGCAGATAACGCTGCAAGAGCGTTGTAACTTCCGTTCGTACTTTCGTGACGTTTCACTTTTTACGGTTCCGTATCCGGTACGGGACCCTATTACTAAGCCTACGCCGTCTGTCTGTATGTCTGTCTGTCCGAGGGCTGTATCTCTTGAACCGTTATAGGTAGCCCGTTGAAATTTTCACAGAATATTATGTGCTATTATGACCGATATAACAACAAATAATAAAAATAAGAAAAAGTAAAAAATTCACAGGGGTTCCCATAGAAGAAACTAAAAAGTGTACAACAAAAGTGTACCAAAAATTCTACCGAAAGAGTATGAAGCATTTTAACTAATCATGAATTTTAACTAATATGAAGCATTTCATAAACACGCCATGGATGGTGTGAGTGGCGCTAACCATGGTGATACGGAACCCTCGGTGCGCGAGTTCGACTCGCGCTTGGCCGGTTTTTTCTAAGTTAGGTCCCCATCCCAAAGGTTCGTTAAAGAGCTTCGCTTCAAAAATTGTTTCGTCACTTCTCTACTAATTTTCAATACAATACATTTTGCTTTTTTGCCTCTGTCGATATAATGTGATCACCTCAGATCTTAATATGCTTAGATATCGAGGGTGCGGCCGCTAGGAGAGCCCACCCCACATCGCCCACCGGCCGAAGTGAGGGCACATCCGATACACAGTTTATCTCACGACACGCAGAGACGATCGTACGGCTATAAACTGCTGGACGAGCCGAATGAAGTGGCTATCGTAGCGCGAGCGTGCAAAAACCCATACCTACGCGTTAATATTCCTGTTAGGTTTACTGGCTTTGAAGTTTATTCTTGTGGGAAGTCTAAGTTTTAGCAGATGGCAAATATGGGTAGGTGTTAAAGACGTAAGTTTTATGAACTTACCTTGAGCACAGACTTTATTTGAAAAATTGATACTGGGAATATAAATTTTTGAAAAAAAAAAATATTGTGACCTGACTACGAAAAAAAAATTAGGGAAATAAGGTACAAGGCAAGTTGATAGCTAATGCTATCTTTTGGAATTCTTACGCCTGACTAAGCATTTTTATTTTATTTTCCAAAGCATTTACTAATCAGCATTTTTATAGTCAGGTTTAAAAAACATTTTTTTTTATTGAATTCCTTTTAGTTTTTGAGCAACCACCAAACTATGAGCGAACTTCTAAGAGGATACTCCAACTGGATCGACATTTATCAAAGTAGGAATTGCTTCCGCGCGTTTTCGCTCGAAAAGGAAGGATGACTAAGTTGACGAGGTGTAAGGGTCATGTCAGCTCTTTTCGCGAACATTCAGAACGTCGTAAAAATTTAGCACAATGAACAAAGCGAATCAAGTGGAGCGGAGGACCCACCCTCCCCGCCTCCGCCCCCGCCCCCGCGGTCGGCGTAAGGAGAGAACAACGTTCAAGTTTTAATTAGCTGACTACTCGGATAAAGTTATTGAGGGTTTTCGCTCGTTGCAATAGTATTGTGCTGGCGAAAAGATTAAATTTCGGAAAGGGCTGTGTCTTTGTCCCGTTGATTTTTGCACACGGCTTAATTCAGTTGTCACAGTTAGAGCTCTGGGATTGTCATTTCGTTTCAAGGATTTTTTTGCGGTATAAGTTCTTGTAATAAATTCTTTGAAATTAATGATTAGGTCGCAGTCGCAGTGGATAGTAGGTACATATTTAGTGACTATGGTCGTTGTCATTGGTATTTTGACTTTAGGCTTGCGTAATAACCAATTGTTTTTAGGGTTCCGTAACCGCACGGAAACCCTATTACTAAGTCTACGCCGTCCGTCCGTCCTATCTTTAAAGGGATTTGCCTTTTGAACCGTGTTAGGGTGCTGTTAAAATTTTCGTAGCATGTGTTCTTATTGCGGATATCCTATCAAATAATTAAAAAATTAAGGGAGTCCCCATACAAGAAACGTGTTTTTTCAACGTTTTTTTTTGTTTTTGCTCTATGGTAAAAAAACCGCTTTAACGCTTTATCCCGACAATCGGGGTAAGCAGAGTAATCGGTGTTGTGCTGCAATTACTCCGGTAAATTTTCAGCACAACACCGACCACTACGCTTAAATTATTAGGACAAGATAATTCTCAAGCAGCAAGTAAGGCACGAAGCCCCACCTACTTCTTGACTAGGTGGAAGAAGTGCCAAGGTGAGAGAACGGTCACCCATCCAAATTCTGACCGCGCCCGGGTGTGCTTAATATCACGAACGGCGGTCGTTACATCGCACCACCGAGCAACCAAGGCTGGCTGTATAAAATGTTTTACGAATACTATAATGAATATTCAATTTATTGAATTAGAGTGACCAAAATTTGTGTGAAATTTTTTATGTTGTTTAGGTTAGTTTATTATTAGTCTTTTATTTATTTGTTAATTTCATATTGTGCAACAAATATATTTTTCATTAAAAAATAAATACAAATTATTATTTATCCATTCGCAGAACCGTGTAACAGAGTAATTGTCTTAATTTTCTCAACTTTACGCCTGAAACGTATTGTGAAACTTAAAACTAGCCCAATTTTCAAACGAGTCAACAGCAAAAGGCCTTGTTCGTTCTCGTACGCTTGAGTGCTCTGTTCATTTCGATTGAACAAAATTGTAAGGCTTAAATGATTTTTATTCGAGTAATTTATCGCGATTAGAATCATAAGTAAGTATCTATCAAATATAATTTTTTTTCTATATTATTTAAATATTTATCTTAATTGTGTAATCATTTATCTTAATTGTGCAATTTGCATTTAACTGATTTTACATTTACATTTACATTGTTTTATTATTCAATTTCATTGTTAATTTTATCCTAAATTGTAATAGTTATTCTTATTGTGCAATTCACATTTAGCTGATTTTACATTTTGACTAGTAATTTTTATATAGGTATATCAATTCACTATTGTTTTGATGTTTTTATTTTTCTTTAGTTTTATTATTCAATTTTATTTAAAAAAATAAAAAAATAAAATTACTTATATTTTTATTATTTTGCTAATATGTAATTTGCAATGTTTGTATTGTACGTGTACTAGTGCTAATAGGATCGTCATGCCTGTTTGTGTGTTACCGACGAATTTTAATAAATAAATAAATAAATAAAAATAAATGTTGCTCAAACTAATTTTCCTACATAAAATAAAATTTGGCTATCAAATAAATTATTTTTGCAAGTTATGTTATTTTCAATTTTAAAATTTTTTTCAAAAATTACATGACCAAATTATTTAAGTATAAAACGAAAATATGCTTAAACTTATTGAAATAGGCAGGCATTGCAATAAATACTTCAAATTTGTATTGTTTTAAAAAATTTTACTCATCAAACACAACAAACCATTCTGACCAAGGCTTTGCAATATCGCTAACATTGTGTGCTCTTTCTACGAAAATAAACGCTGAAACTGAAACATTTTGTTATAGAAAAATGTCGAGGGTAGAGAGCTTAAGAGAAATTGATCAGAAATATTGGGTACATAGCTCGCTAGTTGTTCGCATAATGTAGTTCACACTGAAATAAATAAACAGAAATGGCATTGTAACACTGACCTATATATTATACGGGTGTTTCAGGATACGCTTGAGAAACTTCAGGAATAGAAAGTACTCATTATTAGAAGAAATAAATCCTTATCACTCAAATCGAAATTCCGTATTTTTTTTTCATGCAAAAATTGAAAATTGTAATAAAAACTCGATGGACAGTGAGTATGGAGATTTGGCAACCGTGCTGTCTAGGTCTAGGGAGAGGCAATGACCCCTTTTCCTTTTGATGTCATTCAAATTTAAGTGTTTGGAATTTACCTACATGTAGTTTAATTCTACTAGATATGCATGTATGTTAGTCATTTTATTTTTATTTAATAAAGGCGGATGTTAACCGTCCACAAAATCTCGATAAAACTATTTTCACCAAAAATTACTATAAAATGACCGAATCTGGGAAAACATTTCAGAGCTTTTCGTCTTCAAATATGAACCCCTTTCGAACCCCGAAGTTACGAAACCCTATCCTGAAACATTCTGTATAGAGCTGACACTAGGGCACGTACCTTGGTTCCATCGAAATCAGGTTAATTCGTAGACTTCCTTTCAGTCGACCCCAGGTGATCATTGATGGTGGTCATTAGTGTGTAATAGTATGTGAATACCGAGTCGAGGTACTTTTGAAATGATGTGGCGGGTGGCCGAGTGGTTTGAGCATCGGTATCTCGTGCGAGAGGTCCGAGGTTCGAACCCGGTGGCCATGTACGAATGAGTTTTTTCTGACGAAAAAATTTACGTGCATACCTAATTTATAGCCGACTGGGTTGATACCACCGTACTGGATGTAAGATGGCCGCATAGCAGCCTCGGTTGTGTTAATCTCTAGTCCAGTATAGCCAGCAATCCAGGGAAGTCTCCGGTATGGCACCTACCTTCTCGGAGGTGATATTGTCTGGTCGGAGCATGAGCTTTGGCCCCTAAGACTTAGCCACCCATACCGGATTACATAAAAAAATGTGTCTTTCGATACTGCCACAATAATAGCAAGAACGTATCAAACTCATTTCAAGGACGAAGGAGCAAGGGCTGTGGATCTCTCTTTACTGACTTCTTTCATTTCCTCAGCAACCGATGCCGCTTCTAGGTAACGGACGTGCGTCTAGCTGGTGTTTGCGATAGGGTGGCTGTGTCGGAGGCCGGACGTGCGGGGGCGCCAGCGTCGCGACTTATCGCGCCGCAAGGGGAGGGGTGCGTTCCGGCCTCTGCTCTACTGTCGATGTATACGAGTACATTGCGGTAGGTCGAAATATCGTTTCCGTTCTATGCTTATCTTACTTTGTGGGTTAACTGTATTTTATAAATACAGCAGAAATACGTCTGCCTCTGGACGATTCGCCTCAACAAATTGTTTATAATAATTTTTTATTTAGTATTAGATTAGGTTATGTTTTTAAATGTATTGTACAATAATTTTTAGGATTTTTATTGAAGTAAGTATCTAATATTTATTTGTAAGTTAAATATGATTAGTAAAATATTGTATTTTTATATTTTTTTAACTTTAATTTCGCACTACCCACAATCCCAGCAATGACTGGTAGTGGATGGTTTTAGGCTCTTAGTCCGAGTTTCTTCACTTATTATTGTTCAATAAATTATATTTCATGTCATTTCATTTATTTCTGCATCAGAGGGATTAGTTCCATCGACCCCCTTGAACTGCCCGCCCACCCTTGAGCGGGTCGTTAGGAAAAACATTTCCATTCGCCCTCTCGGCTGGTTTTTTTTTTTTTTTTTTTTTTCCTAATTACATCTCCCTTGTGTTTATTATCAAGGGCCTTTGTAAGTTTCATGCATTCGTCCATCCATCCATCATGTGTCGCATTCTGTGTCCCCACGGCCTGGTGGACCACGCTCGACCGTGGTTACACGCTCCTTCCAGTAGGATGGGACGGATCCTTTATTCTTATATTTACTTATTTGCTAATTTTACTTCTTACGCTTACTTATTAAGTGTCCTTCTATTACATGTTTTTCCTTGTTATATTATACTTTACTGCTTTTATTTTATGTATTTGCATCTTTGTCTTATGACAATTACATATTTAGGTTGGAGAACTTATATAATATTAATCTGTTTATCCTTAATTTTTATTTCCTATTACTATTACATATTCTAGTCTATCTTATTTCTTTACCTACTTATTTACATTATACCTTACATTTATTTGTTTACAGATTTTACATTTTTTGCGCTTACTTAATATTATTAGTTTGTATTGTTTCTACCTTATTATTATTATGATTATACTATAGCTTACATTTATATATTATTTACTAAATTATTCTTATTATTATTTACAATATTTCTTAGTTAATTTATTAATTAATTTATATCCTATGCTATCTGGAGCTGTGCTCTTTACTACAGCTTTTAATTACTTGTACCATATATTTATTGAAAGCCTCGCTTGATCTCTTACTTGTCATCAGAGTTGGCCAGTCTTCTTTGGTCAGCGTTTTGTCCAAAATGTCCTCCAGCTCTTTCCTAGGCTTTTCGAACCTCGGGCATTCGTTGAGGATGTGTTTAATAGTTTCCTCCTTGTTTGGGCATGTCAGACACATAGGGTCTCCTCTTAGCTTGAACCTGAACAAGTAGTTGGCTATTCCTCCATGGCCTGTCCAAATCTGGGATCTCCAAAAGTTTGCTGGGTATATTATGAGTGTTTTGTAGGCTTCGTTTACGTTAGGGAAAAATGTTCTGGTCAACTCTCCTGTTTTACTTTCTTCATACCTGGCCTGCCATTCCGCCAGCGTTCGGTTCCTTATGCATTTTTTCGCATACGATATTGGGAAGTCCGAGTAGACCGGCGCGGTTTTCAATTTTGTGGCGGCTTCTTTTGCGAGAAGATCTGCTCTCTCATTTCCTGGTGTGCCTATATGAGCACGTAGCCAGAACAGGTTTAACCTCCCTCCCGAGCCCGTAATCTTGGCAATATTGTTTTTAATTTCGAATGATATAGGGTGGTATGTGTTACGATTGGTTAATATCTCGAGGGAAGATTTGGAGTCGCTGAGGAGGCACGCCTGTGCTCTCGCACCTTGTTTAATAAGCCATTCCGTCGCTTTTAGTATCGCAACTAGTTCGGCTTGAAACACGGTGCAGAAGTCTTCCAAGCGATACTTCCCGCTGCCAATTTCGACGCCGTTCCTCCAGCACGTTATCGCCGCTCCTACCTTGCCACCTATTTTGCTTCCGTCGGTGTATATACACAAGCCGTCCAGATCGCATTCTTGTTCTTCCGCTTGGTCTATTCTTACTAGGGACTTGTACGTCATCGCTAGGCCAACCGCCGGATGGTCCAACTTTTCGAAGGGTATATTAGTTTCAGCCTCCCTATCTGCGGCTTCCTCTAGAAGTGTACCCCTTTTTTTTGTTATGTAAAGTTGGTGGTTCTCTTTTAGGCGGAGATCTAGCGGTATCAGCCTCGCCAGGAGAATACTCGACGTGTAAGAAGTGGTTCTATATGCTTTCGTGATCTTGATTGCGAAAATTCTTTGCAGAGAGCCGAGTTTGTTTTGGGCATGTTTTCTGTTCGCGATCTCTGCCCAGGCTGGGGCTGCGTAGAGTAATATAGGCTCTATTACCGATATATAGATGGTCCGTATTATCTCCGAGTTGAGACCCCACGTCGCCCTAGCCGCCGTACATAATTTCTTGTATATTCCAATAGTTTTCCTGCACACCGAGTCCAAGTGTGTGCGAAAGGTTAGTTTCTTGTCTATTGTTAGCCCCAGGAGTTTGACTGAATCGACGCATTGGATGCGCGCTCCTCCCAAATATAACTCTGGGATCTTGACGTTAAGTTTATTTGTCAGAACCATACTATTCGTTTTTTGAGGGGAGAACTTCAGCTTACTTTTGCGGCCCCATTCGTCTATCACTTCAAGTATCTGGTTGGCTTTTTCCTCAATAGCTGTCATTTCCGTGGCCGATAATACAATTACGATATCATCAGCGAACGCTTGGAAGTATAGCTCTACTTCTGAGTCCTTATATTTTTCTAGTATTTCGAGTAGGGAGTCCAGTACTATGTTCCACATTAGTGGGCCGCAGGTGGAACCTTGAATACACCCTTTATTTGTGGTTTTTGTGGTCTCTCGGCAGGTTAGGTTAGGTTAGGTTAGGTTAGGTTAGGTTGGGTTTTTTTTTTTTTTTTTTTTTTTTTATAATTCCAATAAATGACACCTCGGCTATACATGCCGAGTCCTTTCACAGTCCTTACGCTACTTCCCACCATCATTCGCCCCCCTGCACACTGGTTCCAGCAGTGGTGCAGGTTCCTTCTCTTTCATTCCTTTTTTTTTTATTCAATTTGATATACAAATTTTTATTTACACATGTACAATTTGATAAACATATTTTCATGATTTTATACATTTACACATTTACAATTTGTTATACATCTTATATATAGTAGATACACACAATGAAAATAATTAAAATGTACTTTGTATAGTGCTATTCGTCTATTTACACGAGAAGTTGTTTTTCTTAGGTGCTGTGTTCATTCTATTTATGATCGTTACCTATTACTACTAATACCAAAAAATATATACTTAAACTTATCATTACATTACCGTACTAGTTACTATTACTTATGGCCAATATCTATTGATGACTATCTTGCTGGGACCTTGGATTAAGAATTTTGGACTTAAGAGTTTACACTGTCATTTTTACAGACACTGTTCCCATTACTAACAATTTGTTGAAATTACACTGCTTGATTCATTGAAATAGTTACATTAAATACCTACATGTTTCAACTACTTTGCTAATAAATTAGAGATAGCACAGTCTGCCTCTTGCCAACCTGTCCCAGAGGGCTCTTTCCGGGCAGTCGCGGCTGTATGCGGAGTGGCGAACCTGATCCGCGGAGTGAGACTTGGGGCTCTTCTTGCAGTTAACGCAAGAAGGCTGTCCCCCCTCTAGTCTCACTTCACAAGCCGCGTTCTTGTGAGGACCGCCGCAGTACGTGCAGGCCTGGGCCTCGGCTTTGCACACTCGTGTAGTGTGGCCGTAACCGAGGCACTTACCGCACTGAACGAGGGGTGACTGGTCGTAGACGGACACGACCCGAAAATGAAGATAGAGCCAGCCATACTCCACCATTTTCTTATGTAATGGAGGTGATGCCTCCATTACAATATGGCAATGTTGTATGTTTCGGGCTGGCCTTCTATACTTCACTTTCATTTCGCGTCCGTCCTCCTCGCTCAGCAGAAATTTGTTCTGCGAGACGAGGTGTCCGATCACCTCCGCGTCAGTCAGGTCTTTCTGCACGCCAGTGAGTACGACGAGAGGGTTCCTCGTTCGGGCCTCCTCCACATTCAACTTCGCCGAGACAAGAATATCACGCACCTTGGCCCTGGTTTCCGAAGTGTCAAGACCAAGTACCACCTTCCTGTCTCGGGCTTTACGGAGGAGGTTCACTCCGACGCCCAGCTCGTCGACCTTCACCGCCGCAGCGATCCTCCCAATCACGGCCTCCGCGGTGTCAGCGACGTCCTCCGAGGACACGATGAGGGCGTGGCCACCGGCACCAGGCCGCCTGGCCGCAGGCTCAGACCGGACAGCAGACACCACGTCGGCATACGAGCGCGGGGCTGTAGACTCAGCCGAGGCACGCATGGCCTCCAGTTCCGTGTGAACTTTCTGGAAGCCATTGTCCAGTTCGCTCCTCAGCCGGTTGACCTCCCCACACAGCTCAGCGACGTGCGCCGCCGTCGTCACCACCTCCCGCGAAGTCCCCGCATCAGGCCCGCCGGTCCCGGCAGCTAGCGGCCCCCGTTGGGCTGGACTCATTTCAAACGCGAGGAAGCTGCGGGTGCTTACAATTTCCCTTTTAATAAGCCCCACATTCTCCTCAAGCGCTTGGTTGCTGGAGGTCAAGGCGGCCATCTCCCTGGAGTGTTTCCGCTCCAGGTAGAGGGCCTCCTTGACCTTTTCCGTCCGAGCCCGTTCGCACTCGGCAACAGAGCGCGCCCTGGAGTCAGCAAGGCGAAGTATTATGCCGTACATACCTTGCATACAGTCCGTGACAACCTCTCGGATGTCCCTTTTCAGGTTTCCGGACTGCTCCAGGGCAAACTTCGCCTGCTGCAGGAGCCGGTTGGCCTGCTGCGGAAGCTCATTGATGAGGGGCGTTTTGTTGCGGGCGGAGAGGGAGCAAGACGAGGCGATTGAGCGGTCTCGAGTGGGAGTCTCGACACCTAGGTCCGAGGCACGCCCGAGACTATCGCCCCGGTTTGACCCCTCCGCGTCAGACTCCTCCTCGGGGGGCCGCAACGAGGGTATCGGCCACGTCGGTGCAGGCTGCTCAGCCAGCGGCGGCGCGGGCGTCTCAGCTAGCGTCGGCGCAGGCGTCTCGGCAAGCCGGACGTTCGCTGCCCGTACAGGCGGCGGCGAGGCCATCGAGCCGGCAGCCGAGGACCCAGCGAGCTCGGAGGCATTCTTGACCGCCCGGTGAAGCAGCGATAGTTGGGGCGAGGGTTTGGAGGGAGATTTGAAGGCAGGTATGGGAGGGATGGGCCCGATGTCGGCCAAGGTGACAGCTTTTGTCTTCGACACCTTGTCGGTTGTTCCGACTTTTTTGCCACCCCTCACTCCGGCGGCCCCCCCCGGCCCCACCCCCGCCACTGCAGGCCTCACTCGGGGCACCCGTGCCCTGCTTGCCGACACGTTGGTCCGCATCGAGCCCTCAGAACCGCCGCTACCGGAAGAAGCAGACATAATTACTACTCAATTATACCAAAATATTCAACAAAAATGTCAACAAACGCAAAACATGAAATATCTATTAAATATTCGTATTAAATTAGTAAATATGTACACCACCAGATCCGGCTTGACGAGCTCTTTCTAACAAGTGGTCACACACCCGGGTTATAGAGATCCACCAAACTTCTAATGAAAGAAAGAGCTTAGTGGATGTGTCCGGGTCTCAGTGTCAAGATTTTTAAAAGAGCTCGTCGACACAAATCAGCGACTAATTGCCACGACTTTAACCGCACGTCTTTTGTTCTGGTATCAATGCGCTATGGTCCACATGAAGCCCTCGGAACCGCCGCTACCGGAAGAAGCAGACACAATTACTACTCAATCATACCAAAATATTCAACAAAAATGTCAACAAACACAAAACATGAAATATCTTTTTATTATTCGTATTAAATTAGTAAATATATGCACCACCAGATGCGGCTTGACGAGCTCTTTCTAACAAGTGGTCACACACCCGGGTTATAGAGATCCACCAAACTTCTAACGAAAGAAAGAGCTTAGTGGATGTGTCCGGGTCTCAGTGTCAAGATTTTTAAAAGAGCTCGTCGACACAAATCAGCGGCTAACTGCCACGATTTTAACCGCACGTCTGTGGCGGTTAGGTTAGGTTAGGTTAGGTTAGGTTAGGTTAGGTTAGGTTAGGTTAGGTTAGGTTAGGTTAGGTTAGGTTAGGTTAGGTTAGGTTAGGTTAGGTTAGGTTAGGTTAGGTTAGGTTAGGTTAGGTTAGGTTAGGTTAGGTTTTTTTTTTTTTTTTTTTTTTTATAGTTCCAATAAAGACACCTCGGCTATGTTTGCCGAGTCCTTGCGTATTCTTCCATTCATCTCGCCCCCATGCGCCCTCCTGCACCTTGGTTCCAGCAAGGTACAGGTTCATTCTCTTTTGTTCAAATTTTTATTAAATTTTATAACATAACAATAACATTTTGGCATAATATATAACTTATCTTACAAATCTACATTCTTAAAGTTAATTTACAAATTTTCTACACTAAGCCTAAGTCTGTACATCTGATTCTACTATTGAATCTTCGGTGCAAGGTACATTACAGTGTTTAGGTGTTGGTATTATAGGGCTGTTACATTTTTATTACTTTCCGCTGACCATGCTACCACATGCACACAGAACTGAGCGAACTTCTCCGACAGAATCTTGTCAGAAACGAGGACCGGCCAGTTCTCCGTTACTAGTTCGGTTCTGGATTCCAGCTCGAGCTCTGATCTAAGCGCAGAGAACCTCGAGCAGTCATTAATTAGGTGGGTTATCGACTGCTCGGGGTCTCCGCAGAATCCGCAAGCTGGTGAATCCTTCACTTTGAACCTGTGAAGATACTGGGCCAGGCCCCCGTGTCCCGTCCAAGCCTGTGTCCGAAGATAGTTCGCTGGGACCCTGATCAGAGCTTTGTATGCTCGTTGAACATCCGGGAAAAACATCCTGGTGGTGGCACCGGTCGAGCTCTCGCTGTAACGGCGTTGCCATTCCGCCAGGGTGCGTCCCCGGATGCACTTCTTTGCAAAGGACAGCGGAAAATAATCGTAAGCGGCGGCCGACTTCTTTTTGAGGGCTGCCTCTTTGGCAAGGGAGTCCGCTCTTTCATTACCGGCGGTACCCACATGTGCTCGGACCCAATAGAGTTGAACGCTGCCGCCCTTGGTGGCGATGGTATTCAGGTTAGTCCTGATGGCATACGCCAGGGGGTGACAGGTGCGTGGGTTTGCAATGAGGTCAAGGGAAGATCGGGAGTCGCTGAGGATCTTTATCGGCCTCCCGCCTCCTTGCTTTAGTACCCAGTCAGTTGCTTTAAGAATTGCAAGCAATTCTGACTGGAATACAGTGCAAAAGCTTTCGAGACGGAAGGTTCGGTGGTCGATCTCCCGATCTCCCTGCCAGCACGTGAGAGCAGCTCCCACCTTTCCCTCAATCTTGCTGCCGTCCGTGTAGATAGACACTAGGTCAGCGCTCCCGTCGGGAGTCAATGTTCCGTCACCCGTTGCGATCTCATGCATCTGCTCATATGTGACGCGTTGTCCAGCAGCGGGGTGGGACAGCCTGGCGAAAGGCACTTTTGACTCCACTTCTCTGTCGAAAGCGTCCAAGAGAGGTCTGCCTCGCTTCGTCTCATAAAGCTCCTTGGCTTCTTTCAGACGAAGGTCGATGGGGAGCAGGCGTGCCAGGGTGACGCACGAGGCGTAAGATACCGTCCTGTACGCTCTGCATATTTTTATTGCGAACATTCTTTGTATGGTCTCCAGCCGCCCTCTAATGTAGACCTTGTCCGCTGCTTCTCCCCAGGCACAAGCACCATACAGCAGTATGGGCTCTATAACCGAGATGTAGAGCGTCCTGAGGATCTCAGAGTTTAGTCCCCAGGTAGCCTTCGCAGCTCTACACAATCTCTTGTGGATCCCAACCGCTTTCGCAATGGTTGCTTGTAGGTGTACCTTGAAGGTGAGTTTGTGGTCGATGTGGAGACCCAGGAGCTTAATTTCATGCACCTGCCTTATTGGGGTACCGCCCATGGCAAGATGGGCTGCGTCAACTTTGAGTTTCTTCGTGATGATCATGGCCAGGGTCTTGTGCGGAGCGAAATTTAATTTAGCGTTCCGCCCCCAGACATTCACGGCACTCAGAATGCTGTTTGTAGTCGTTTCAATGGCTCCCATTTTGCCACCGGACACGACCAGCACCACATCGTCCGCGAAAGCTTGGAAGTAGACCTCCGTATCTCGTCCCTCGTGGTGTTCAAGTTCTGTAAGCAGAGAGTCGATGATAAGGTTCCACATTAGAGGGCCGCACGTGGACCCCTGGATACATCCTTTACTGGTTGTCCTAGTGACTTCACACCCCGCGTAGCGAAGTGTTATGCTGCGTTCGCTAAGGTAACCAAGCACCAGCCGGAAGAGGTTGTTTGGGCACCGTTTATCTATTAACTGGCTCAGGACCGAGGGCCACCATGCATTATCAAATGCCCCTTCTATGTCTAAGGAGACAACAACGGCTATGCGCTTTCGCGATAGCTGCCCTCTGATGTGCGCCAGGACATCATACAGCGCATCGTCCGTTCCTCGCTGTGGCATGAATCCATACTGCCGCTCGCTCAGTTGTCCCTTGGCCATCAGATTCCACAGGATTCTAGTGGTGAAAAGTTTCTCTAAAATTTTGCCTAGGATCGGAAGGAGGCCTATAGGGCGGTATGACCTCGGTTTCGTGTAGTCCGGTTTTCCTGGCTTCCTGATCACGCAGATATATGCATTCTTCCAGATTCTCGGGAAGTGGCCATGTTTGAGACATTGGTTGACGATTGCCAGATATATCCCTATATCACTCCTTATAGCCGCCTCGCAGATGTCCGAGGATAGACCGTCAGAGCCGGGGGCCTTTTTTGGATTTAAGGCCTTCAGGACGGTCTCAACCTCGTTAGGTGTGAATAGCGGGTCATCAGGCGTGTCCAAAGTGGGGTGATTGGCGATCTTCCGTCTTACCAAAATCTGCCTCTCGTTTTCACCCTCTCTCCGGTCTTCCGGAAAAAATGTTTCTGCCAGGCTGTGGGCCGACTGATCCGGAGTGAGAGACGCACCAGACTCATCAGTGAGGAGTTCATCTTCTGGCCTCGCTGAGGTGTTCCGCAGCACTCGGTAGATTCCGTCCCACATACTTTCCCTTTCTTGGGTGGAGCAGAAATCTTCCCAGCTGGAGGTTTGAGCCTCAGAGATGGATGTTTTGTAGTCTTCCAGCGCCTCCAGGTACTGTTGAATTACGTGCTCCTTCCTGGTTTCCCGTGCGCCTCGTATCCTTTTCCTTCTCCTCACCATTTCTTGCCTCTTCTGAGTAAGCTCGTGGGACCACCACGGATTCCTGTATTTTTTGTCCTTTATGAGAGGTATGTTTTCTTCGCAGGCGTTATTTATACACTGGGTATATGTGGACACAATCGCTTCGATATGGTCCGACGAGTTGCCCTGCGGCTCGGACACCATTGTCTCAGTCAGTCCCATCACGTGGAATTGTCTCCTCATGTCGTCGGCGAAAGCTACCCAGTTCACCCTTTTCGTGTGGTACTTCCTCGTTGTGGGTAGAGGTCTAGGGGGTATTCTATTCGCCAGTGATATCGCGAAGGTTATAGCGTTGTGATCAGAGATTGTGAAGTCTGGGTCGACTGTCCAGTCGTGGAGTTTGTCTATCATAGACGTGGAGCACACGGTGACATCCACAATACTCGTGTGTAGACGCCCTTCCCTGTATACAGCAAAAGTTGGGGTCGAGCCTCTGTTCATTATGTGAAGTTCATTTTCAGCAAAGAACTCTGATGTGGCGCGCCCTCTCCCGTTATCGCTCTCACAGCCCCACCACACACTCTTGGCATTTAGATCTCCTCCCAGTATTATGTCTCTCGTTCCCGTTGCAGCTATAACCTCTTTCACGCGGTGCAGGTGTGGTTCCACGTCTTCGTCTCCTTCAAGGTAAATGGACAAGAACGCAATTTTGCTTGCCCCTAGGGATACTATCGCCACTGCCACATTTTCGCTCTGCAAACGCGGGTGCATAGCTATCACAGCATCCTTATGCAAAATTGCCACCGCTGCCTTCACCGGTTTGTTCCTAGGCGCAGTCATTTGGATGATTCTGATATCTGGGCGGGGTCTCATTTCACCCTGCACACCCACATAAGGTTCCTGGAGGAGCGCCAGTGTGCTTCCCTCTGCCACAGCCTTGATGAAAAAGTCCTCCGTGGCTGCCTGTGATCTTTGTAGGTTTGCCTGTGCTATTCTTATCTTCATCTGCATCGTGTCGCCCTTAGCACAGATAATTAACCCTGGCTCTGGCTATTGACTCCCACCTGGCCCTGACCGGGCAAGCCTCAGCATAAGCCGGGTGGTCACAGGCTGCGCCGCCCGCTCTCGTGCAGTTAACGCACTGCGGTGCGCCTCCCTCCCTTCGCGTGGCGCAATCCACGGCCTTATGGTCCGCACTGCAGTGCGCGCACGACAGTTTGCTTGCCTTGCACAGCCTGGCCACGTGGCCATAAGCGAGGCATCTGCCGCATTGCACCAAGGGAGATTGGTCGTGAACGTTGACGACCTGGTAACCAAGGTAAGCAAAACCTTTGGAAACCAGGTCGCGATGCACCGCAGGGTCCAGCTCCACAACCACGTGACATTGTTGTGCATTCCGGGCCCCACGGCGGTATTTCACCTTGACTTTGTCTCCTCCGCTGACCACTGCGCGGTTTTGGGCCACCAGGTGGGAGACAATCTCTTCGTCAGTGAGGTAGCTGAGCACATTTGTGAGCACAGCTAACGGGTTTTTGAGGGGCGCCTCCTCCGCCACAAAGTCAGCAGACGCTAACGCTGCCCTGAGCCTACCCGCGTCCTCCACCGACCCAACGCCGACCACAACCCTCGAGTCCCTGGCTTTCCTCATCCTGCTGATCCCAATCCCCAGCTTGTCCAATTTGACATCCTTAGTGACAGGGCTTTCCAATGGTGCCATTGCCTCATCGCTAGCAACCGTGTAAAGGGTTGAAGCCCACCAGGGAAATCCCTGGAGACAACTTTTGCCCAACAAAAATATTTGTGTAAAAGCCACAAGGATGATGTTATTTTATGGCCTCACAAGTTTGTAAAAAGATATAACACCTTAGGAGGAAAAATTATCAAAATTACACATTGTCTGAAAAGAGTTAATTTTACATTATAAGGAAAAACTATATAAATTTGATGCGTATAAACGTGTCCCGTAAATTAGAATAGTCTGTGTTGCCCACCTAATACTTTGTATTTATGTTTGTACCTTGGGTAAAGGGAGTCCTGTACTTTGGAAATTGTTCGTTCTTAAACTTTGTATCTATGTAGTTGTACGAGGTAATATTGTACTTTGGAAATTGTTCGTTCTTAAACTTTGTATCTATGTAGTTGTACGAGGTAATTGTAATATTCTCTTTATTGTTTATTATATTCTCTTTATCGCTTTGTATTGTTTATTTGTATCTGTAGTACGTGCATGGGTGAGCGACACTGGCCGTGTGTTTAAGGCTTGTCTCATTAATCCTGGCACCGTTATAAGCTGTAGGCTTTGTATCATTATAACCGTTGTGCTTTATCTGCTGTTGGTCGGCATCTGCTTGCTTGCTTGTGTTACCTCTTTATTTATCTGTATATAGCAACACGACCTTATTCAATAATAAAACCGTTCGATAATACTTGCTTTGGAAATGAGCGCACCGTGCGAAGCCAGTGGCAGCGACCCGGGGGACGGCCTGAAAAGGAAATCCCAAAGTCCGGGCCCCAGGGTCCGCACCGGGCGAACACCAGCTACCAGGCCATCGGGTAGCATGACGACTGCCCGTCCGCAAAAGACCCAGTCCAGCACGCAGTCGGACTCCGGGGGGCGTGGTCGGGGACTCAGGGTCAAGGTCCTGAAGAAGCAGGCGAGCCTGCAGGACGTGGCCGACCCTGCGTCCGTGACAATCGACCCGACCGGTCCTGCCGGCTCACCTGTCTTGGCTCCTACTCCTCCCGCTCGCCGGGAGGTGTCAGGCGCTGCAGCAGCGGTGGCAGGGACGAGCTTGCTGCAACAAAATCCCGATGCTCCGGGAGCGGAGTGGACTCCGACCGAGCCCGAGTGGGAGCCATTAAACCCGGTCGCGGGAAACTCCTCGGAGTCCCGACTGGACATCGACCGTGAGCTCCGGGAGCTCGGGGTCGAGATCCAGTCGGACGAGGAGTGGTCGTCGGTGGGCTCGCTCTCGCGCGACCCTTCACCTGCCTCCTCATCCCGTATGAGCTTGCTACCGGCGACGCTGGGTGCGGGGGTCAGAATGGACCAGGCAAACGCCCGTGCCAACGAACTCCTCCAGCGAGGCAAGGCGGCCCTGGAACAGGCGGGCAACATGAGGAGGGAGTGCAAGATGACGGCACACGAGTGCATCCAAGGGTTGTACGAAGTTGCCCTAGCACTCTCCGACTCTCGGGCCCGCAGGCTAGCTGATCTGGAGGCCTCGAAGGCGCGACACGCAAAGGAGCTGGTCCGCGTGGAACGTGCCCATGTCAGAGAGATGATGGCACTCCACGCGAGCCATGCGGAGGCTCTGCAGGCGGCCCATGCAGACGTGAGGAGCACCCTGGAGCAGATCTCCAGCATTAGGAACTGGCTGGCGTATGAGACGCCAGGCCAGCTGGACAAGCTGGAGGAGATGCGTAGGGGTGTCGTTGGCCTGCTTGCACGCCCTGCGGCTGCAGAGACATCCCTGATTGAGGTCGAGGGACCTGGTGTTGCGTGGCGAGACTCCGGGGAGGCGGTGCGGGCGATTGGTGCTGGTCTGGTGCGGGCGCAGGAGCGCCTCCTGGGTATTCAGGGCATAATAGACGCCATGTACACCGCGCATGCGCAGAGGGACTCAGCCTCCCCGAGGCGGGAGGCCCTGCCAGAGCCCGAACCGGCTGCGAGGGCCACGGGTGCGTCGGAGGTCGTCTCGGCCGTCAGGGATGCTCTTGCTCCGATACTGGAGGGTGTGGTAGAGCTGCGGGCCGCAGCGGCGTGGATGGCCGAGGGGTCACAAGGGCAGGCGATCTTCCCTAGGGAGGCAACCACTGAATGCATGGTGGAGGCTCTAAAGCCGGTGACCGGCGAGCTCGAGGGAATGCGGAGCGCTATTGCCGATCTTGCGGCACGGGAGGCCCAGCATACGGCGCTGCAGTCGACACCGCTCTCTGAGGAGTTGACGACAGCGGGCCTACAAAAGGCAGTGGGTGAGCTGACAGTTAGCAACCGAGATATGATAAAGACCGTCGCGCAGCTGGCGTCAGCTCGCCCCCTGCTTACAACTGATAGGGAGGGGCGCCCCTCCAGATCCTACGCGACCGTGGCCTCCGCCCCCCCGTCGGCCCGACGGAGCCCCGAGACAAGCCATGTCCTGCTGATCAAATCGAAAGATCCCCAGGACACCAGCGATTCTGTCATCCGAAAGATCACTAAGGTTAGGTTAGGTTAGGTTAGGTTAGGTTAGGTTAGGTTAGGTTAGGTTAGGTTAGGTTAGGTTAGGTTAGGTTAGGTTAGGTTAGGTTAGGTTAGGTTAGGTTAGGTTAGGTTAGGTTACGTTACGTTACGTTACGTTACGTTACGTTACGTTACGTTACGTTACGTTACGTTACGTTACGTTACGCGACAAAGAGAAACATAAAAGCTAGCTTATCGCTGGTAATGTTTTCTTTCAACCAACCTTTTCCCCGTAAATTCGTCGACCTAAAGACGCCGTCGCCGTCGCCACAGAAGTTCCCAAATCCTCTCCTCTTCCCCCTTTCTTCTCCACTTCTGTACGCGACGACGACGAGCTACTGTGGGCGGCCGACTCGGATTAGGCCGTCGCGGCTGCGTTTGATTTGAGATTTGCTGGAATATCTTTTTCCTCGCCACTGAGTCGCGAGTGTGATTTCACAACGAGGCGGGCTTGAGAAAATCGGCGCGGGCTTGGGTAACAAACAGGACTTGCGTGCGAGAGTGAATAAACACGAAGTAAATAATGTAATTTTTAGGCTTCCGTACCTCAACAGAGGAAAAAAACGGAACACTTATAGGACCGCTCTTGTGTCTTTCTGTCCGTCTGTCACAGCTTATTTTCTCCGAATCTAATGAACGAGAAACAGACACGTAAGTACCTATAGCGTAAATGAAAGAATTTAGATTTTGGGAGTCAATTTTGGAGGACAAATATGAAAGTTAAAAAAAGTTTTTGACGTGCACTGTGTAACGTATCAATGGAAAGGACTCGTCATAAGGACACAAATAGATTTTTTTTTAAATTTTAAAATTCATAAATCGGGCACTCCCCCCTTATCTCCGAAACTACTGGGTGTAAAATAAAATAAAAAATTAAAATATAGGGCCTCTCTTTTATTCTTATAGTTTACAGGAAAACCTAAACGGAAATCCTAAGTTTTAAAGTTCTCACGTAATATGGAATGTCTGGCTGGATGGTGATAGGGTTTAAGCCCCGCTTGGATAAACTCTACCGCATAGTAAGGTAAGAAGGAAGGGCCCTACAGTTTTACGTGGTGACCACGCTCAGCCTCCAACAGCCTCCAACCGAGGGCGTCTCGTCGTCCCTGTCGCACGAACTCGCACGTCTCTGTGCGATAGGGACGACGCTCTACAACCGGATTGTCTCTTTCTATAGCTCGATGAACATTATTTATTGCCGCGTACTGAACAGACAGGGATTGACGCGAGTTGCATCAAGCAATCATCAATCAATGCTAATAATAAATCTGTAAGGGATGGTCATGGAGTAAGTTACTTTGTTTTAAGGCGGTGACAAACGCCAAATACGCAAAACATGCAAAAAGTGCGACAAAGAAGGTCCAAAACTGACCAATTGACACACATTCAGAAAATTAAAAAAATACCAACCTATATTTTGGTTCCTTACCAACAAAGTGCATTGCTGGTTTTTTTAATAATGAGTAAAAGTAAGTAATAAACATAAAATTAAAAATATATAAAAAAAGCATGAATTTTTGAAAATCTGAGTATGTGTGTATTATTACAATTTTACAATACCACCGATTCAAAGGTCACAAAGCTCTGAGAAAACTCTATTAAATTTTTTTTATTGTTTTTATCCACGAAAGGAGATAAAAATAAAAAACAAAAAACGCCTACATGAAATTATTGACGTAATTCTTCAGTCGGAAGGGTAAAATTTTTGCCTTCGTCAATTTAGCAGGCACTTCAATACTAGATACAATTTTAGTTCCGGGCTCGCTTGCTCGCTCCTGCCCTGCTGCGCCCGCGTGTCGGTCGTCATTTCTGTCTTCTGTGTTTGGATCGAATGGAAAAAATATAGGTAGGTTAGGTATATTTGTACCGTGTGGGATGGTAATTTAAAATAATAGCCCCACTGCATCTCTCCCCGTGCATGTCGTAAAAGGCGACTGAGGGATTTTTTTATGTAAACTGACACAGTTTGCTATATCACCTATAACATCCGTGATGTCAGCCCATAACACCGGGTGAACTTAGGTGCCATGTCAGTGCTTCCCTTTGGTCGTGCCGGCTACACTAAACTGGACGGAAAATACAAACTATTTCGGGATATGACTCCCTTCTTTTTTTCCGTCCAGTTCAGTGAAGCCGGTACGACCGAAGAAAAGCACTGACATAGCACCTACTTCACCAGTTGTTACGAGCTGACATCTCGGATGTTGTATTGTAGGTGATGTTGCCACCGTGTCATTTTCCGTACCAGTATACAGTACGACCGTATCAGTAATATCTCTCTTCTGTGGTATCTATCAGTATACGCTCCGGTACGTAACTTGACGGGGCGTTATACGCATGGCTTTCGTTGGTATAACCACAGAATAACTAATAGGTACTGTGGTATAACGCTGTCTGCGCCTCCCGCGCCTCCACCGCGCCGCCGCCGCCGCCTCCGCCGCCGCCGCCGCCGTGCCGCCTCCGCACCGCACGCTGCTACTGAGTTACCGCACCGCACCGCACCCCACCGCACCGTGCCATGCTGCCGCCGCGCGCGCCGCGCGCGCCAGCCGGTACCTATGTTGCTATGATATTTGCCATACATACCTAAATGCCTATCTACCTATTACCTACCTACCTATTTTTATTTTAGTTTTCATCGATAGTCTATTTAGAGGTTTATAAAAAGTGGTAAGTACATGAACTAAAATAATTTGGAAGAAATTACAATAAAATGTTATTTAGGTAAAATAATAAAAAATAAAAAATTAGAATCACGTATCAGTTACATAAGCCACAATCATTTTAATAATTAAAATAATAAAAAAGCAAAAAAAAAAAACATACGAAAGTGGGATTCGAACCCCGAACCATCAACTCTTTAGGCTGATAGCGACAAACTACGCTAAATGTGACTTGAACGTGCGAAGCGAAATTAGCAGTCGCATGGAACATTATGTAGAATTCCCGAATGCTCAAGGTCGTTGGCGTTTGTCACGGCCTTAAGAGATATTGCGTCTGTAGACTTTATGGATGATACTAAAACTAAATTGAGGATTTTTAGAAATCTTTTCTGCACGTATGTATGTATGTTCCTCCATAACTCTTAAATCGATCATCCGAATTCGATGAAACTTAGTACAAGCACCAATTGATTATACGAGACACAGGATAGGCTAAATAAAATTCAGTTCCGGTTACGCTAAGATGTGGCTCTCATACAAACCGATTGTACCGCTTGCCGAAATAAAGGTGCGGTAGCGGGCTTTCTTAGCTACTATCTTCTTCTTATATACGAATTTCACGCGAGCGAAGCCGCGGGCAAAAGCTAGTATTTAAAATATGTTTTTACTTTTGCTCACGTGCTGGTAAGCTCACATATTTTTGGCACGGGAGCTGTGAAGGTGTGGTCGATAGTTTCGACCATTTCCGCCGTCGTCGCTTTGTAGATTCGGTCTGAAAACGACAAAGTATTCGAACCGTAAAGTCGGCGTCGAAGGCGCGACGACGGTGGCGCCGCGCCACGGCGACATGACCGACGATTTCTGCTGAGATTTTACGATGCTTTTATGGCAAGCAGGCGCCGCCGCCGGCTAGCGGAGACGCCTCGTGGAATGGGCAACTGTTGGTTTTGAAAGACAAAATGTTGGGACACTTTAGGCAGAATGGGATGCTTATCAATCAACATGTATTTATTTTATTATAAAGCCATAACATTACTTATGAAAACCGGCCAAGTGCGAGTCGGAGTCGGTTTTTTAAATTTTGAATTTTTATTGTTATATCCGCCATAATTATTCAGTGAAAGTTTCAACCGGCTAGCTATTACGGTTCAAAAGATACAGCCATCGGATGGACAGACAGACGTTGTAGGCTTAGTAATAGGCTTCCGTACGAGGTACGGAAACCTTTTTTTTTTATAGAAATCGCGACATTTGTCATCGTTTCACTTACGAGTAGGTGACTTACGATGCCCATGGAAATTCTGTGATGCACGGGGATTACGAATGCCATGCCGGCCTGACAGGAGCCTTTTCACGCCCCTTTTGAAAAACCCCAAGCTATACTTGGGAGGAAATAGATGAGCAGGGAGTGCGTTCCACATTTTCCCGGTTCTGTGAATAAAAGACCTACAGAACCGGTTGGTGCGCAATAGTGCGCATCCTCGGTAGGTCGATTTTATAGGGGTGCATCCCCTGCCCAGTACGCATAGTGCGGAGGTGGAATGGGGACGACGGAATCGCGTTAAACAGCTCCTCCGAACACTCCCCGTGAAATACACGATAGAATACACTTAGGGAGCCGACGTCCCTACGGAGTTGCAGCGGTTCTAAGTCGCGGGACACCACAGGGTCATCCACAAGTCGCACGGAACGACGCTGGATTGAGTCTATCTGCGCAACCTGGTATTTAGCTGAGCCGTCCCACAGGTGCGAGCAGTACTCAAAGCAAGACCTAACCTGCGTTTTATACAACCAAAATTTTTGGCCCGCCGTGAAGTACCGCCGCACCTTGTTGAGTACACCCAGCTTTTTTGAGGCCAGCTTGGCCTTGCCCTCAATGTGACGCTGGAAGTTTAAGTCGTGCGACAGTTCGACACCGAGGACCCCGAGGTGGTCGCTTAATGTAAGCGAAGTAAAGGAATAATAAAGGAAGGATCTGGTGTGAACGCCGTTCTTTTCGCACTAAAAGCGCACACTTGTGTCTTCGAAGCATTGAACACGACCAAAATTACTCCGGCCCCATTCGGCAATCGACTCGAGGGTTTGCTTACCTAAAACCTAAAAAAGTTCAGTTATGCGTTCATAAAATCCAATGATGTTCGTGTGTTTGTAACTCTTAACCATATCAGAATCTGAGAGATTTTGCTGAGAGAGCTCCAGGCAAGTATCTACCATTAGTGAAACACAAGGCTTTGTGCTTTGGGCTGGAATTGATCAAACGCTCATTGTTAGTGCTAGTCTAGATGTACGAGTGAGCACAACATACAGGTTGACTAGTACGGCGTGATCCTAAATTCTAAGACGTGACAGTAGAGGTAACGCACATTGCAATATAGCAAATCTCAATAGATTCTGAGATACACCTTTATATTTTATGTTTTTGTGAAAATTTCATATTTTTTTATTATTTGACAAGTATTAACAAGGTTGGTGTTTGGCTTACCACGGTTGGAATTTGCGGTCACTATGGCCGACGTTTCGGACTGGCGGGTGCAGTCCAGAGCTGCGCTTCGTGCGCACGAAGCGCAGCTCTGGTGCAGTCCATCTTCAGGGCGAGTGCCTGGCTGCGGTCGGGCCCACAGTTGACAGAACACTGCCTGTCAAACGTCAGCGGCTGCGAAGATTGTACTTGCAGCTGTGGGTAGGCACAAATTGGGCTTTTTTTATCTTTTTTTTTAAGTAATACTGTATGAGTGACTAAGTCGGTGGGGCCAAAGCACATGCTCCGACCAGCCAATATTACCTCCGAGAAGGTAGGTGCCATGCCGGAGACTTCCCTGGATTGCTGGCTATACTGGACTAGAGGAGAACACAACCGAGGTTGCTATGCGGCCATCTTACATCCAGTACGGTGGTACCAACCCAGTCGGCTACAATTTGAGCCTACAACCTAGTAAGGGGTAAGGGAATGGACCTACAGTTTTACACCGGTTCCGAACGGTGAAGCAGCAGCTGCAGGTGTAGGTATGCACGTAAATTTTTGCACGGCTTGGGCTGCGTTCCACACCTCCGCCGAGGAGCAGAATGTACTGACGGTGTCTTCCTGCTGCTGCTGGTGCATACTGCCAGACCTGCCGCTCTTCAGGAGGACGAGTACTGAATTCCATACCGAAGACAGCCTGTATGAGTCTTCTCTGTTGAAGTTGGGATGCTTCGAGATCTCGATGGACTCACGGATGATGCGTGGAAAGAGTCGTTTTGGTAACTATGGTAAGCCAAACACCAACCATATGAATATCCATGGTAAACTAAAAGTATTTAAATATTGACAAATACTATTGATGCTATTGAAATATCTTTTGATTATTTGGTAATTTCTACATATGTACATACATACCGCACGCTTTATCTCGACAATCGGAGTAAGCAGAGTAATCGGTATTGTGCTGCAAGAGCTCTGGTAAATTACAGCACAACAGCGACCACCACGTTTAGCAAAGTATTCGGGCAAGATCAAGCAGCAAGTAAGGCACGAAGACCCACCTGCTGCATGACTCGGTGGAAGGATCGTGCCAAGGTGGGAGCCGCGTTTTACGACATGCACGGGGATTTTTTTTTATTGACAGCTCGACATATGGCGCGAGCCACCCATAAGGTGTCTAACGACGCCCATGGACATCCGATCGTATGCGGGGGATGTGAATGCCATGCTAGCCTGACAGTTGCTCATTCACGTCCGTCTTGAAGGACCCGAGACTGTACTTGGGGGGAAAAATAAATATGAATATAGATAATAATAGCGATAAAGACATGTATACGATATTAATAAGTGGGTTAAATTTATTGCATACCCTCTACCTACAGTCTACAATGTCGCCTTAAGAGGGAATACGTCGATTTACCAGTCACGCTGTATATAATAAATGTACATATAAATACAGACTGTTTGCTTACACGTGAATAAACTACTCAAGGGATAATGGCAAAAGTGGGTTATCTCTCTGCGTAGGCCGTGGACGAAGTTCTCGATAAAACCCAATAAAGGTTTTAGATAAAATCTTTTTGTTGCTCCTGATATATTCGGCCCGAGAGTTCATCTGCAAAAGGGTTCTTATTCGAAAACACTATGAATTACATAATACAGTTGTTTTTCTAATCTGATTTCCGATGGAATTAAATTTTCTGTCACATTTCGTCCTGGTAGAGTAAAACAGAGCCAAGCCACATTTTAGCGAAAACGCGTTTTTAATGCCAAAATACTCAGAATGAGACGGAGATTATAGTGGAAAAGAGAGCTAAGCGATTACGAGGTTAGAATTACGTTATTTCAATAATGATAAAGGGATGTTAACTGAAATTACATATAAACTTTTTAAAAGATAAATGACTTTAGGCATCATAGTATTGGTTTACTATCAATTTATTTTTCAATATTTCTGTGCTACCGAACGAAGCCTAGCCACATAAATACTGTTGGCCATCAACATTCACAGAAAATTGGTTCTTATTCGTTCTTAAATTGTAGTGCTAAACGGAGCCAAGTGTCATGAGTACTAATAATGATTAATAATTTGACACCGGGTGCGGTAATACTGGCAACCAAATTGTATGGCAAATTTTCGAGACTTCAAATCTTTAATCGTCAATATCTCGAAATGTTGCTTGTGTGGCTTGGCTCTGTTTCTCTCTACCACGACGATTTATTAGATTAATAGCAGTAAAGTATATTTACTGTACCGTGTAGGGTCGGTACTTTTTTTTATGGATAGCGCGACATATGGCATCGTTTCACCTACAAGTAGGTATCTAACGATGCCCATGGACATTCTGTGATGCAGAAAAACCCTGGGAGGAAATATATGGGCTAAAAATAATATCCCCACTGCATCTATCACCGTGCATATCGTAAAAGGCGATTAAGGTATAAGGACAGGTTGCCGTGCATAAGGGCGACAGGATAGCCACCTCTCACCTTGGCACTGTTTTTCCATAGTCGTGCTGTGTAGGTAGATCTTAGTGTCATCTTGCTGTTTGATAATATTTTGTCTTGCTCTAATATTTTGCTAAACGCGGTGGTCGGTGTTGTTCTGTAATTCATCCGAGTTCTTGCAGCGCAACACCGATTGTCCTGCTCACCCCGGTGGTTGGGATACAGCGCGATGGTATGTACGTATAATAAGCACTTCACGCAATAATTTTCGCAATATATTGTAGCGGCGATAAAGACATGTTCACATGAAATATGTTAAGAGGAAAGACAAAATCATTTGTTTCAGTTATTCTCAGCGGAGCACTTTGCCTTCCCCCCGGGCCGGTGCGGTGGCGTCAGGGGTGCCGATTACCGGCCGCCCGAGTGGCACTTTACTCTACTATCGCTCCATCTAGCGGCCGCGACCGGGTGACAAATGAGAGGTTGTGATGGCCGATAACATGGGGGCAAGGAGAACGCGCGTATGACGGAACGGGCTTATGAATAGAAGCGGAGCGCGTACCGTATTTTTTTTTCTTCTTTTTGCGACTATCGCGATTTTTTTGACGTAAATACGTCTTTAAATTTGCTTCCATAGTGGGAGTCAATCCAGAAAACTGAAGATAACAAAATCGGGGGATACAGTTTGGTGTTGCAGCTTCATATCTATCATATCTACATCCAAAATTTAATTACACTACACCACTCGATAGAAGAATTCGTTACGTAATACGCTCTAGAAAAATATTACCCGTTACGTACACGTATTCACGTTAAACACACGGCCGTGTCCACGACAGCCACACCCCGATTTTTATCTGCTCGTTTATACCAGATGGCATATAAATTGGACCAGTGCAGTAGCCGATTTTAGGGTATCTTTGGTGGAGGGCGCGGGATGCGACGGCGGGGAGAGCGCTTGCAGACCGCGTGATTGGTTGGCCAGTCGCCCGCCGTTCGCTCCCAAATACACTTCCGTACCTGCGCAAACTGGTTCAAGTTATACCTATGTCGTCTTGGTATACACAAGAAAAAACTTCTTTTTTAGGGTTCCGTATACGTCATCATCATCATCATCATAATCAGCCTGTATCGGTCCACTGCTGGACATAGGCCTCTCCCAAGGCACGCCACCACACGCGGTCTTCCGCTCTTCTCATCCATCCACTCCCGGCTACCTTTTTTAGGTCATCTGTCCACCTAGCCGTATACGTACGGAAGCCTATTACTGTCAATCCATCAACCAATCAATATTCTTCCTTCCAATACTTCCCTTCTTACCTTACTATGTGGTAGGGTTGAACCCGCTCGGATTGGTACCACCGCACTGAATGAAAGGTCGGTTGAAGCGGCTATTTAAATAGTTCGTGTTTTCCGTCCAGTTCAGTGTAGCCAACGAGTTAGAGACAGAGTCACGTTGCGTTTTATAACAGGCTGAGATAGATCTAAGTCCACGCGGGCGAAGTCGCGGGCACATCTAGTTATTAATATTATATCAGTTTTCCACACACACAAAAAAAAGGCGAGGTGTCGTGGGACACCCGATAGAAGCGAAGCTTCTTATGTTTTGTGTTTAAAATCCAATTAATTTTTATTTCGACCGGAATAGCGCCATCTATGAGATATTTCTTTCAACTTATACAATGGTCAAATTGGCGCTCAGGCAGCCCTACGCGCGGCCCAGCCAATGAGGGTTGTTGCAACTTCCGTTCCTACTTTTGTGACATTTCACTTTTTAACCGAGTTCAAAAAAGGAGGAGGTTATCAAATCGACTGTTTTTTTACCCGACTACGGCGAAGCCAAAAAAGGAAGGGTTATTATGTTTGTTACCTCGGATCTTTCGACTGGGTGAACCGATTTTGATGATTCTTTTAAATTTGAAAGCTGGTGCTTCCAGTGTGGTCCCATTTCAATTTGGTCAAAATTGGATTGGAATGCGAGGCGGAATCGCGAGGCCGAAGGCCGAGCGATTCCGCCGAGTACATTAATAGCAAAAAATTACTAAAAAAACTGTGACATAAAAAACTATTTAAAAAATATAAAAACCGCCTTCAAAAATGTATGAAATAAAAAAAAATCAAACCCTAAAGTTGAAGGCGGTGCTAAAGCAAGCAAAAATGATGCATGAAAGAAAACATGAGTAGATGATATTCTTTTATGATTTGTGGAGCCTACTTTAGCACCGCCTTCAACTCTAGGGTTCGATTTTTTTTTTATTTCATACATTTTTGTTATTAGTTTGGTCCCCATTCTAAACGTGAGCGAACAATTCGACTTTGCGGTGGAGGCGTAAAATATGAACGCGAAACTGGTATAAGAATACTGTTTAATGAAAATAAACGTCGCGGCTTATGGTACAGAAATATTATATGATATAAAATGTATCTTATTATCAGCTCATTTGGCATGTCTGGCTGAGCGTCAATACTCCCTGTTCTATGAGTGATAGTATGCGGCGCGCGCGAAGCAAATTCTTTATTCCGCAGAGTGCTTTCAGGACTTCATGAAACAGTCCTGTAGCCAACAGCGCTCGAAGTCAACTTCAGTACGTGTAACTGATGTTCATCATTTGAGACTTTCTTTCAAGAAAATGAGTTTATTTTATTTTCACGTACTTATCACGTACATATCAATGTAGTTAGATATTTTTATATGGATCGATTGTTTGATGACTCGTTTCGACTTGGTTACAAATGAGTACAGTAAAGTAAATAAATAATGAACATCGAGCTTTAGAAAGAGACAATCAGGTTGTAGAGCGTCGTCCCTGTTATATTTTTTTATGGAAACTGACTACGGTTGGCTACATCACCTACAACATCCGTGATGTCAGCCCATAACACCGGACGAACTTGGTGCCACGTCAGTTTTTCTCTGAACTGGATGGAAAACACGAACTATTTACATAGACGTTTCAACCTACATTTCGTTCAGTGCGGTGGTACCGACCCATGTACTCGTATGTAGGTATGCGTTATCAACATTTTTAAGATGGAAACTTATATACTCGTTTACAACGTGTCCTAAAACTCAAAGTCAAGCGGGAACCAGGGAGTAGGCCAGTTTATGACTACCCAGGAAAAAATAAGAAAAAAAAAATCCGAGTCATTTATCTTTTTAGAAAAAAATTTAACTGAATATTTTTTTTTTGGTAAAACTACAGGCATTTTACATCTTACATACAGGATTTTTTTACTTATTTTTCCCCCCGGGTAGTCATAAACTGGCCTACTCCCTGGTTCCCGCTTGACGTTGAGTTTTGGGACACTCTGTATACAAAATGTGAGTTTAAAACTTTAATATGATTAGAAATGTAAATGATAAATTTGACTACGTTCTATTGATTAGATCAAACACTACTAGAAATATAGTTTGGTTGGTAGTACCACAAAGCATCGATTAGGGTTACCCGACTGGTAGGTACCACGCTATATTTGAATCGAACATCAAGACACTTTGGTTGGGCTCTAGCTCTACGCAATTTTATTGATTTTCTGATTAGCACTGGAAGTCCAAATACATATGTTTTGGGTCGAACGTAATGATTTACAAAACTAGTATTCGGTTCTATTTTCGAATTTTTATTTGTAAAATATAATTAAATATGTATATGCTTTAGTTAGATGTTAGATTAGTTCAGTGTAACCAATTCATATCAGGAAATAACGTTATGTAAATAAGTGAGCTATTTAAAGTAACGTGATAAATTTATTTGAGCCCTATTTTCAAAACGATTTGTTTTGGAAATATTTCCACTCTGGAACGGCTGATTGATAGGTACCGGTTACCGTACTAAAATACAGTTAAATCATAGTCTATTTTTTTTCTTTTTGTTTTTGAATAATATATTACCTTATGTCCTAACTAATAACAAATCTGCAAAGACCGACCGACGCTCCGTCGTCGATCTGTATTCGCTAATAAGCCAAGAACAATTCAATCAATTTAAATTGTAGCGAAGCGAAGCCGCGGAAACATCTAGTATCTTATAGAACAAACTTGAACTTACTTGTCTTGTATACACTAAAAAGCTAAAGAAAACCCGACCAAGTTCACAGTGGTTTTTGAGTCAAATCAACACAGAGAAATCTGATTCCTGACGTTGCTGGCCCACGCTTCTCGAATTCGCTCGTCACGCCATAACTCGAAGCCGCATCTACTACAAATGGAATTCCGTGAACAACTCCCAGGCTAACCCTTTGAAATATGAATCAGCAGTCAAACATTTGATATTTGCTGCCGGCTTTCTGCTCTCCGCCCCCAACGCCTCCGCCTCAAACTTCCCTCGCCCCTCTCGGTCCCCCGCACCCCCTAATCCCCTACCCGCTCTAGTCTCCCTCTCACAGACGTTGTTTGTCTCATACAAATCACATATAAATTATCTGAATGGACCCTTTCTTGTAAGGAGTTTAGAAGGATGGATAGAGTGGAAAAGAAATAAAAAAAAAAATGTGGAATATATTCTCGATTTCAGTCTCAGTATAAAAGTTAATGATGATTTTTTTACGTAGGTACCTGCTTAAATCTAGAAAACTGGGACATCTCTAGTAAAACGGAAAGTCTGCCTGTCTGTTAGTTAGTTGTAACTCGAAAACAGCTGAACCAATTTATATCCAGTTTTTTTACTAATAATATCGGATAATGTTAGATTTTTTTTGTAGCTAACCTGAAGCAATGTGTTGAATCTGTAAAGGTGAGACGGCACCTAGTGGCACTGCACTTCAACTTAGCGGCGCGGCACGGCGGCGCGTCAAAATATTGTTTGTATGATTTCTTTTAAATTGCTACCGCAACTACACTGCAGCGGCATTGCGCGGGGCGGTAATCAATTTGCCGCGCTGCCCCATTGCTGTGTAGTGCGGTCTTACCTTTACATGTCAGACTTCATTACCCGATTCTAACTGACATACAAATCTAAGGGCCGATTGTATCGACACGGACTTAAATATCTCTAAAGACCCGTTAACTAACTGACAGCTTAAATCAGTAACTGATTAAGTGAAACCACGACTTGCACAAAGACAAAATCACCCGTCTAAATGGTCGCTATCTCTGAGAGTGTGTTCTTGTCTCATTAAATCATAAATTTCTACGCTCTAACAGTATTCAACTTTTTTTTTTTTTTTTATTGAAACTGACACGGTTGACTACATCACCTACAACATCCGTGATGTCAGCCCATAACACCGGGTGAACTTGGTGCCACGTCAGTGCTTCCCTTCGGTCGTACTGGCTACACTGAACTGGACGGAAAACACAAACTATTTACATAGCCGTTTCGACCGACCTTTCATTCAGTGCGGTGGTACCAACCCGGGCGGGATAAACCCTACCACCTAGTAATATAAGAAGGGAGTCATATCCCTTAGTCGCCTTTTACGACATGCACGGGGAGAGATGCAGTGGGGCTATTCTTTTAAAGTACCGGCCCCACACGGTACATATAAGAAGAGAGTCATATCCCTTAGAAATCCCTCTTCTCTAGTGTCATCTCCATCTTTCAACGTTTAGAAAACAAAGGTGGCACTATATTGTGCAATAAAGCCGTAATAGTCCCTAAAACTAACTGTTGACACACAGTTGACGCTACTAATTAGCTCTTCATGGCAGTTTTAAAAGCGGTGCTTGTTAGAAAATTAAAAGGCCGAACGCGCAGACTTAACTTTAAGTCAGCTTAGAATTCTAATGACAGTATATTTCAACTTTGGCGCAACTTTTATCGTAAGTATCTTTAAAAGCATAAGTGCAATTAATTGTTAAGTATGCATTGGTGGAATCGGCCCTAAATCTCGATTTATTATTACAACTCAGTTTAGCTGAAGATCCATCCGGAGCACCGATGTCTCAGTTTCGAACAGAGTAATTTCCTTTGAGACATTACCCGGGCCGCCGATAAGCTTTCTGTAGCATTTGACTCTTATTCGGGTAAAGCTAAACGAGGTGGGAACATTTCAGTAGAGTTGCTCTCTATCTTCAGACGAATGCTTCATGAAAGCAACGTTCCACTTAGCCTACTAAGCCCATGCTCTGTCGTGCATTATACATCTTAGCTAGACTATTTCATTAATTAAATGTCGATTATCCTGTGTAGATACTTGTAGAAATATAATTTATTTATAGCTTTTGCCCGCGGGTTCGCTCGCGTGAAGTTCGTATTTAAAAAGAAAAAAGTAAGTAAGCCCGCTACCGTTCATTTATTTCTGCGCGCGAAACTATTCGGTTTGTATGAGAGCCACTTCTAAGCGTAACCGAAACTGAATTTTATTTAGCCTATCATGATTGCAAGTAATTAAATGGGGAACATACATACATACAGAAAATATTTCTAAAAAGGTCAATTTAGTTTTAGCATCAGACGAGTACATAGAGTCTACAAACGCAGTATCTCATAAAACAAAGTAACCTGCTCCATGACCATCCATTACAGATTTATTATTAGTATTGATTTACTTCACGAACATTTACCTTTTACAATATAATATATATACCTACATATATTAAACAACCTCTAGGGGTCGAGACGTGCGTATAGAGAAAATATGTACAGAAGGAGTAGCAAAAAAAAAAAAAAAGATGAGGTGTCGTCGGTCACCGGACAGAAGTTTACGCTTACGCTTTGAATAAATTAATTTAATCCAATTATTAATCTAATTTTGATCGGAATAAAGCCACCTATGCGATGTTTCTTTCAACTTATACAATGGTTCGAATTCAAAAGACTCTCATCTTCTACTTCTCATCAAGGCTGGGCATCGCAGACCATTCCTCGGCTTCCTCATTAGCTGAGCAGCTGCGCGCTGATATGATATGACGTGTTCGTACTTTCGTGACGTTTCCATATTTCTGAGTTAGGTCCCCATCCCAAACGTGCGTTAAAAAGCTTCGCTTCAAAAGTTGCATACATATATACAAGCGTCACGACTGTTACGCAGTTGGATGGGCGGAGACAACGGATATCCATATGCCACGATGATCTTAATACGGCTCTTGTTGCCGTTGAAAAGGTATTAATGTAAGAATTTGGAAGTAGGCACCTACAAAGAACCTTTATGTACCTACTCGTGCATACATTGTCAGTACTAACTTCAACTCAGCCATTTAATGTTCTAAGGTTTTCCGAGTCAGCTTCTAAAACAATTTCGTGCAATTTTACGATAGTTGCTTGTGTAGCATTTCGAAACTTATATCGCCGTGTAGCGATAAAAATATCTCATAACAATCTTAAAATGTTGCCACGAAAGCTTCTGCCAAGTTTTATGTTTCCATTCATAAAACAAATATTTGAATAAATTATGTAAAAATATGCAAACTTTCAGTACTTACTAGCCTGGAAAAATGCATTTTCATCTAGGGTTCAGTTCGATTGTGCCTTGAATATCCTTACCTATAATAAAATCAAACGTCTGCTTTCTGTCTGAGTGTCTGTCTGTCGGCTTATAACTCGAGAACCACTGAACCGATTTTAATAAAACAAAATTCTACGGATAGTTTGATTCTTCCCATCAATTATAGGCTACTTACTATCACGCTAAATAGCTTATGAGGTTAGCAGTGAAGTGAAATATGAGAGCGGGCGGAGCCACGGGCACAGCTAGTGAACCATAAATGCAAAAAAAACGGCCAAGTGCTAGTCGGACTCGCGCACCAAGGTTTCCGCACGACAAAAAAAAACCTGAAAAAACACGTTTCTTGTATGGGGTCCCTTAATTTTTCACTTTTTAATTTTTTTATTATTTGTACATATTCCTTGAAAAATTCAACCGGCTAGCTATTACGGATCCAAAGATACAGCAGACGGACGGACGGACGGACAGACATGCGGGTCTTTAAATTTTGCAAAAGGTCAGACCTCTGAAGTTTGTACAAGTGTGTAAATAAATAAATAAATAATAGTAAATGGTTATAGATAAAATCGCATTGTTCTCAGTCTTTTCGACGCATAAAACCATATATACAAATATACACCACACGCCATATCCCGACAATCGGGGTAAGAAGAGTAATCGGTCATTGCTACAAGTATTCTGGTAAATTGCAGCACAACACCAACCACCACATTTAGCAAAGTATTCGGACAACATTATAACTCAGATCAAGCAGCAAGTAAGGCACGAAGGCCCACCTGCTGCATGGTGCGGTGGAAACACCGTGCCAAGGTGAGAGGTGGCTAGCCTGTCGCCCTTATGCGCGGCATCTTGTCCTTATCTATATCTCTTAGTCGCCTTTTACGAAATGCACGGGGAGAGATGCAGTGGGGCTATTCTTATTAAGTACCGGCCCCACACAGTACCATAAAACCAGTACAGTAAAACCATATATACCTACGCGAAACACCAACTAGAGGTTTTGTGGCGCTTTGCGGATTAGTAGAAATAATTATTACGTCAAATACCAACTACTTACAATTCCACAAACGCAAAAGTTCGGTGCCCGCGCCTAATTCTGTGATAATAATTTATGTATATGAGTTTTTTTTTTTTTTTTTTTTTTTTTTTATGGAAACTGACACGGTTGGCTTACATCACCTACAACATCCATGATGTCAGCCCATAACACCGGGTGAACTTGGTGCCACGTCAGTGCCTCCCCTCGGTCGTGCCGGCTACATTGAACTGGACGGAAAACACAAACTATTTACATAGCCGTTTCGACCGACCTTTCATTCAGTGCGGTGGTACCAACCCGGGCGGGTTAAACCCTACCACCTAGTAATATAAGAAGGGAGTCATATCCCTTAGTCGCCTTTTACGACATACACGGGGAGAGATGCAGTGGGGCTATTCTTTTAAAGTACCGGCCCCACACGGTACAAAGTTTAAGTTTAATTTGTACAAATTATTATGAGTGTGAACTACACAGAATATGATATACACACAACGTCGCGTGACATGAGCGTGTTTAGCGTTTTAGAGTTCTTGTCAAATATGGATAAGAGTCGGAGAGAAAAGAACAAAAATAAAAATGCAAATAGAATAATCGTTTGTTTTCAACGTTTTCAAAGCGTTGAGTCAAAAACACTGTTATCGCGTCTGCTGGCGCTCGAGAGAGGGTCTACAAAGCGGTATTTTTTGTTTGCTCTGAAATGTATGTACATCGAAAGACCTCGCATCTTTGTGCTTAGAATAAACACCAGATCAGTAGTGTCACAGAATAAACATATCAGTAGAAGGCACATGAACGAATGTTAAGTCAACTTTTATTGGTGTAAGTAAAGTAAAGGCCTCACGGCGATTTCCTTGACGAACTTACAAACATTAAGGACGTAAATTTGTCGATATAAAAAAAAAAACAGATTGTTGTATACCCCGGTAGGTGGACATTTCATTGAACTTATAATAACTGTTGAAATATTAACTATTCAATATAAAATAAAATTAATATAAATTAAAACTAAAATACATAATATTTGTCAAACCATTGGTGTAAATTTGTATTTATTGTATTATTTATGATTTCACAAAAAACAATTACTTTTGTACATACATAATAAACATTTATTGTGTGATGGCACGGAACCCTCGGTGCGCGAGTCCAACTCGCACTTGCCGACTTTTTTTTAATTACCCTGGTTGTTAAACATTATCTTTACTCATTTCTTACATTAACATAGTATTTAAACCTAGCAAGCCTCCTGTTGGTTATTCATTCAATGGTCATACCGAAAAAAAAACAAAGAGTCTCATTTCTCTCGCACCCAACTTTTTAAAGCGCCGAGTAACCAACCACACTCGCCTCCGATAAGCTGCCTCCCCACCCCACCGCCGCCCTGGCAAGCGGGGGCGGGGCGGGGCGGAGCGGGGGGCGGAGGCGCGGCGTGATGAATGCGGAGGTTAGGAGCACCTGCGATAATTTGGTTGGTCATTAACTCAAGACGTGATCCCTGGATGCTTCGCCGCAGTGGAATTGGGGAGACTCGTGCCTCGCCAGCTCTCCGGACGGGAAATTATTTGGGGGAAATACCTCTCTTATGGAATCCGCGGTCGGTTTCATAATCTTGGACGATCCGAGCATAGTTTGGCTTAGGACTTCGATATATTTGTGCGTGTATTGTGGTAAGGAATGTAATTGATTCTATATTCGCTGTTTAGAGGTGTGTAATACTATACATATTGTAGCAGCAGTAAGTATAATAATTTCAACAGGATAGTCCTTGTTGTTTTTTGATTAAAACCATTTTTTAAGTACTATGTCAATAAAGTGTCTAGCTTCCGAGATGAGCGTGCATCCTTGTATGACGTTCTAACATCGCTTTAAACTTACTCTACAAAGTATATCGCTTACGTGAACGCAGCTCGGCCTGCGGCCTCGCCCTTAGTGGCTTAGTTACTTCGAGAAAGTATATGGTTTACCTCAACGTAGCCCGACCTTTGGCCTCGCGCTTAGTAAGTTATTTCTTCGAGAGAGTATATCGTTTCCGTGAAGACAGCTCGGCCTGCGGCCTTGCTCTTAGTGATTTAGTATTTTCGAGAATGTATATATTTTACCTGAAATCAGCTCGGCTTTTGGCCTAGGACTCAGTAAAAGTGAGGCGGCAACGGGCAAGCAAAGGCTATACAGAAGCGATAGTTTGTTATCATACTTTTTCTTCAGACTTCAACTTCAGATTTCGCAGATTTTTGTAAGGAAAACATATATTATACTTTACTATTTCTAAAAGTATGTTTATTTACGAGTATAATGGTATAAATATTATAAAGGTGTGTTGTGAATTTCTAGAAGTAGTAATTTTTCAAAAATTATCTAGTGATTTTTTTTTTTACTAAAATATCTGGTACTTCTAAACAAGTAAGCCCTCACTTGTTTGGAATAGTCGAGTAGGTCATTTCATCACCTTTATCAAACAAAAGAGTTTATTGATCTAACTTCCCTAGTTTACGAAATATTTGAGTCTATGTCAAGTTCGGCGCGCAAGCCCGCGCGGGCCCTGAAACACCTGGAAGTCAAAGGGGGTAAACATATTTTATAGGTGGGAACGGTTAAATCAGATTGCCTATTACGACTTTACCGCGAGCGGAGCTTGTCTGGAAACTTGAGAATTCAGAAAAATTCCCTTACACTTTTTGTTCCTATTGATCTCACGAATGCGCTCCCGTAGTGTGAGTGCTTCAACATTCTGTATAATAGAACTCATTAGTCCAAGAAGCGGTACAGGTAGAAACGCAAAAAAGAAAAGATACACAGTAAATAGTACTTTAGCACATTCACACTTACGAGAGATCCTGAAACCCTATTCAGAGTTCCAGGATAATATCTGACACGCTGGTGGACCTAATGAGTAATGACATTTGTCGTTTTTTCACGTAGTTATATATCTATTCCAACTAAAGCACAAAGACAACTTCCTACATTTGTATATAATATTTACATATATAAATACATACCACACGGTGTATCCCGACAATTGGGGTAGGCAGAGTAATCGTTTAGCCTCGGTATATCAGTGGCTGACCTGGATTTCACGTTAAACTGTAGGTCCCTTCCCCCTTCTTACCTTACTAGGTGGTAGGGTTTATCCCGCCCGGGTTGGTACCGCCGCACTGAATGAAACGTCGCCGTCGGTCGAAACGGCTATGTAAATAGTTCGTGTTTCCGAACATGAAATGAAGAGAAGCACTGACATACCACCTAGTTCACCCGGTGTAGAATTATGGGCTGACATCACGGATGTTGTAGGTGATGTAGCCAACCGTGTGAGTTTCTATAAAAAAATGTATTAGGACAAGATAACTATCAAGCTTCAAGTTATGCACGAAGACCCACCTGCTGCATGACTCGGTGGAAGGACCGTGCCAAGGTGCCTAGCCGGTCGCCATTTAGCACGGCACCTTGTCCTTATCCCTTAAGCTGGAAACTCATTGGGCCCACGTACGCCACACACGCGAATCTGGGCGCGTCGGTCTCCATACATTTTATATGGAAGAGTGCAGCACGCAGTTTCATTGCGCCCACGCCACCCTACGCTACGCGTCACACTGCGTGCTGCACTCTTCCATATAAAATGTATGGAGACCGACGCGCCCACGTACGCGTGCGTAGCGTACGTGGGCCCAATGAGTTTCTAGCTTAAGTTGCCTTTTACGACATGAACGGAGACAGATGCAGTGTGGCTATTCTTTTACGTACCGACCCCACACGGTACGGTAAATTTATAGTATATCTCATGTTTTTTAAAGCGTAATAAATAAATGATTAGGATATAAATAACATTGTTGATTTGATTTTGTTACTTAATTTCAATTTAAAATGTAAATAAACATTTTGTTTAGACTAAAATATGTAGGTGCTTACATTTTGTGAAACAATTATTTTGCCATTATGTTGTAGAAATTCTTTAGTTTTTCTCGTCTCTGCTTATGTAATTGTGTGGAGAAAAAAACCGAGGAAACATTGTGACAGGAATATAGGAATGATCTAGGAACAAAAACGAGGTAATTAGTACGCGGACCTCGCCCACGTCCCTCCAACCGGGCACTTCTACAAAAAATTTATACAAAAACTCATACAGGAGCTGGGGGTAATGATAGTAAGTTGTACTGAGATATTTTCGGAGTATTATTTTCATTGAAAAGAATAAAAAAAATGTGCGTAGTACGCGCGTTAGAAGTAAACTTTCTCTACGCTGTGAGTTTTTTTAATTTTTTGAGTTTTTATAAGTTTTGACTTTTCTGACTTTTTTAAGTTTGAGTCTTTTAATTTTGAATTTTATGATTTTTTTTTATTTTTTTTGATTTTTTCACGTTTTTGAGATTTTTTTGTTCTTTGATCGTCGGGCCCTCGGGCACTTCGGGGCCCCTCGGCCACCTCGGGCCTCTCGGCCATTATTAATTTCGTTCCGCGGGATGCCATTTTTGTATGCGGTGACGGTGACGGTGACGTTATCTCTCAGTTTAGGTACTACTTATTTTCAGAAGTTCAGTTTATTTCATAAAGCCCGTAAAGAAGTGTAACTTTGAAAACTGAGTATTTTTTATGCGGTTCGATTTATAGTAGGTATGTATGTAAATACTTGACTGATATTGTCACGCTATAAAGATGGTGGACAAGTCGGAGAGATGTTTTTGAGGTAATTTGAAGAACATTCAGTATAGGCTTACACACTTTACCAGGCACCTAGTATTATTTATTTATGCAGTTATTGACATTTGACAGGTGTGCCTAGTAAAAGCCTTCTTCGTCTGACCTTACACATGGTCCGGATATGAACGGACGCAAATACATGTTTATCCTTTTCTTTAATTAATTGGCTTGACGTATCCAACATTATTGGGTAATAATTTATTTAAAATCCAAATAAAATAAAATAAAATAAAAATTTGATAGTAACAGCGATAAAAAAAATAGAAGAAGCACTATTATGAAAGGTAAATTAATAACTAATTCGCTATGCGTGCAAGTAGAAAATTGATACGGAACCCTGCACTCATCGTTCGCACTTAAAAGGCTTTTTTAATTCACATTCCATACTATTTAGATTCTTAATTTTTCTGTTAGTGAATCGCACCCCTGATCCGTCGCTTAGGACCTGCTGTTTTTCTCGTCCGAAACTATTAATTCAGGTTAAGCGGCTTACGTTAAGTATAACAGGAAACTCTGCCTGGGTAAACGGAGGCAGTATTAAGCGAAAGCTTATGGATCCTGTAAGTTCGCTTCTTAGCGTTTCGGCTCGCACTTTGACTTAAAATGTATCATCGAAGTAATTTATTATATAACATAGAGTTCATGTTATATGCAAGTCACTATTGTTTTTCAGGGTTCCGTATCCGGTACGGGACCCTATTACTAAGCCTACGCCGTCTGTCTGTCTGTCTGTCCGTCCGTCTGTCCGAGGGCTGTATCTCTGGAACCGTAATAGGTAGCCCGTTGAAATTTTCACAGAATGTGTGTTATTATTGCCGATATAACAACAAATAATAAAAATAGGAAAAAGTAAAAAATTCACGGGGGTTTCCATTTTTTGTTTTTTGTTTTTATGGAACCTGACACAAGAAACTAAAAAGTGTATCCGCGCCATCTACTGGAAAGACTATGAAGCATTTTAACTAATCAGGAATTTTACTAATACGAAGCATTTCATAAAACACGCCATAGATGGCGTGAGTGGCGCTGACCATGACATGGCGATATGGAACCCTCGGTGTGCGAGTTCGACTCGCACTTGGCCGGTATTTTTTTATGGAATCTGACACGGTTTGCTACCTCACCTACAACATCCGTGATGTCAGCCCATAACACCGGGCGAGCTAGGTGCAATGTCGGTGCTTCCCTTCATTTCATGTCGGCTACACTGAACTGGTCGGAAAACATGAACTATTTACATAGCCGTTTCGACCGACGACGTTTCGTTCAGAGCGGTGGTACCAACCGGCCGGGATAAACCCTACAACCTGTAAGGTAAGAAGGGAAGGGACCTACAGTTTTACGTGGAATCCGAACCACGGTCAGCCTCCAACGGTCGGGCGGTCACCCATCCAAGTACTGACCGGCCGTCGACTGTCTGCACAGTAGTCGCACCACTGAGCTATCGAGGCTGACATAGTAGGCTGTTTGATGACCATAAAAAAATGGCAAAAAAAAGTTTACCGTAGCACAAAATGTCATCTAACTTTTTTGCTCCAAATAGGCTCAAGAGTACCTGGTTTGCTTTATGACCTATAGTCATCAAACACCCGTATAATATTTTAAGTATTAGTTAAACTTGAGACTCGCAGCTTTTGAGATGAGCGAGCGACAACTATCTAAGAGTTTTGGGTCCGCTTACAGACAGGTTCCAGAACGACGGCGCGGCGGCGCGGCGGCGGCGCAGGTCGATGGCTATCACGGCCAACAGGGTCGACGTTTCATTGAAAAGACAATGAATTTTCAGAACAAAGGTCTCTCAACGGCACTCGTCCCTTCTTTGCCCTAATGTTACTGCGAGAAATCACGGAACACTCGATTCACTCGAAATAAACGAGTGTCCCATTGTTAATTTATTCGCGAGGCCGCTGCCGTCTTAAATAATTTAAAATATCTCTAGAGCATGGTCGGTGCTAATTTAATTGGAAAACGTATGGAAGAAACGATTGTGCGTTTAATTAGTACGGTCATTATTCTCTTGCTGTTTAGAAAAAATACAAAGAATGATTTCATGTCTAACAGCGATGAAAACTGAGACTAGAAATAAATTAATTTAAGTAATAATTGGAAAATAATGTAGCAGGTGGGTGTTCGTGCCTTACTTGCTATTTGATAGTTATCTTGTCCTAATACTTTGCTAAATGTTGTGGTCGGTGTTGTGCTGCAATTTACAGAGTAGGTACTTGCAGCACAACATCGACTACTCTGCTTACCCCGATTGTCGGGATACTGCGTGTGGAATGTATGTATTTGGAAAATTACTAAATTCGGAGTTTCGAAATTTTTATTTCCTTTTTTAAGGTTCCAATATCTCAAAAGAGGAAAAAACATAGAATGATCTGTCACAGCAAATTTTCTCCGACTCTACTGAACGATGTCTAGCGTCACATTTTTTTATAGTAAGCGCGACATGTGGTGCCGAGCCACCCATAAGGTTTCTAGCGACGCCCATGGACATTCGATCGCATGCGGGGGATGCGAATGCCATGCCAACCTGGCAGGTGCCCATTTACGCCTCTCTTGAAGGACCGTATTTAACGTATTATTGAGCGTATTTTACGTAGCGTAAATTGCGTCGCGTCAAAATACGTCGTTAAGTCTAAATTTATACGCGAAGCAGTACGTTACGTTGCGCAGAATAAGCTCAGTGTGGCGTTAGGTTTAGTCTAGTATTTATCAATATCAAAACCAAGTATTTATGTATATAGAATACTAGCTGTTGCCCGCGGCTTCGCTCGCGTGAAATTCGTATTCAAAAGAAGAATGTAAGTAACTAAGGGCGAGGCCGAAGATACTGCATCTCTCCCCATGCATGTCGTAAAAGGCGACTAAGGGATGAGGACAAGATGACATGCTAAAGGGCGACAGGATCGACACCTGTCACCTTGGCACGGTACTTCCACCGAGTCATGCAGTAGGTGGGTCTTCGTGCCTTACTTGCTGCTTGATCGATTGAATATTGTTCGAATACTTAGGGAAACGTGGTGGTCGGGGTTGTGCTGTAATTTACCAGAGTTCTTGCAGCACAATACTTATTACTCTGCTTAACCCGATTTATTATGTTTTTTTATGTAATTCGGTATCGGTGGCTGAGTTGGAGGGGCTAAAGCGCATGCTCCAACCAGCCAATATCACCTCCGAGAAGGTAGGTGCCATACCGGAGACTTCCCTGGATTGCTGGCTATACTGGACTAGAAGAGAACACAACCGCGGCTGCTATGCGGCCATCTTACATCCAGTACGGTGGTACCAACCCAGTCGGCTACAATTTGAGCCTACCACCTAGTAAGGGGCAAGGGAAGGGAAAACTCATTGGTACACGCGGACGGGATTCGAACCTCGGACCTCTCGCATGAGAAGCCGATGCCCAAACCACTCAGCCACCCGCCGCTTGTGTACGCAGTGTGGCGTTAGGTTTATTGTTGTATTTATCAATGTCAAAACCAAGTATATACGTATGTACAATATTATATAAAGTATATTTGGAAACTTATACAATGGATTCAACAAGACGAAGTGTTCGTACAAGCAGAGCGGGAGTGGTCGAGTGGCGGATATTCAAACAAGCGCGGTGGTGGGGGCGGCGCGGCGGCGGCGCCTACCCCCGACCGCGCCTACCCCCGCCCGCGGAGTGGGCTGGGGGCGGACCGGGCGGGGGTGGGAACTCGAGTGGCGATCACGGATGCTACTTGAAAAGAGCAACAGGCGCGGGGCCGCCGAGATGGGTGGTCGGTGGCGCATTTTGAAAATTGATGACTGAATGTTTGTTGAAATATCTACTAGCTTTTGTCCGCAGCAGCGTCGCTAGTCGGTCGCGTGAAATTATAACAAAACTTACGTTAGCCGTAGTAGACTGGGAATCTTCAAAAGGCGTGCCAATAAATTAGACGAAAACCTTTTTGTCCGCCTCATAGCCGGCATGGCGCCTTTCTGAGCGTGGTTTCGCGAGGAATGGTGTTATTGGCGGTGTCTGATCTTCCGTTGAAGTATTGGGCACAGACACCAGCGCCGGCTGCCTATAAAAATATATATATTGGACACCGGGTGGCTGAAATGAAGTGTTACTGGGCTAGGCACGTTAGCCGACGAGACGAAGACCGTTGGATTAACAGTGTCCTACACTGGCTGCCTTTTCTTCGAGAAAGTATATCGCTTTCGTGAACGCAGTATGCTCTTCGGTATAACCTTTAGTTACTTACTATTTTCGAGAAAGCGTTTACGTGAACGCAGTATGCCCTTCGGTGTAGCCTTTAGTTGCTTACTATTTTAGAAAAAGCGTTTACGTGAACGCAGCTTGCGTTTTGGTGTAGCCCTCAGTTACTTACTATTTTCGAGAAAACGTTTACGTGAATGCAGCTTGCCTTTTGGTGTAGCCTTCAGTTACTTACTATTTTCGAGAAAACGTTTACGTGAACGCAGCTTGCCCTTCTGTATAGCCTTTAGTTACTTACTATTTTCGAAAAAGCGTTTACGTGAACGCAGCTTGACCTTCGGTATAGAAAGATGCAGTGGGGCTATTTCTTTTAAGTACCGACCCCACACGGTACTACATTGTCTAAAAAGTAAGCCATTATTCTTAGAGTTATTTAATGTCATTGAGGTAATGCTAAAATATTATGTTATGTGCGTCGGCGAAGGGATTAGTTTTAGGGACAATACGGGTTTTAGAAACTACGGTTTTCCGTTATTACGTTACCTTAGAAAAAATACACAAAATATGTGCGTGCTCACAAATCCATTAAGTTGATCAAATAACATTAAAATGTATTTTCCCCGCGTCTACCGTTGTTTGTGGTTGTTTGGAATTATTTATGTACCTAAATCAATACTAATAATAAATCTGTAAGGTGTTCGGACTTTTACGCATTACATAATTATAGCCGATTTTGATCTATTTTGCTGGTAAACGAGCTAAACCATCATATCGCGCAGTGTCTTTTTTTACACTTGTGGTTATTCCTCTACCGAAATCAGTTACCAACGAAGAATAAATATTCTTTTACCGAAACCAGTTATCAACGAAGAATAAATATTCCTCTACAAAAACCAGTTGCCAACGAACAATAAATATTCTTCTACCGAAATCAGTTACCAACGAAGAATAAATATTTTTCTACCGAAACCAGTTACCAACGAAGAATAAAATATTCTTCTACCAACCAGCAGGTCTATTCTTGTAAATTCTGACAGCGGAATCAGCGCTGATGTGGCGCTGAGAGCCGGTTTGGTAAGTGGCTCTCAGCGCCACAACAGCGCTGATTCCGCTGTCAGAATTTACAAGAATAGACCTGCAGGTCTGGTCACTGGTCATGGAGTAGTTACTTTCTTTTATGAGATACTGCGTTTGTAGACTCCATTATACTATATACTAAAACTAAATTGACGATTTTTATAAATATTTTCTGTATGTATGTATGTTCCTCCATAACTCTTAAACCGATCACCCGAATTCTATTAAACTTAGTATAAACACATTTTACTACACGTGACACAGGATAGGCTAAATAAAATTCAGTTCCGGTTACACTAAGATGTGGCTTTCATTCATACAATCCGAATTGTTCCGCGCGCCGAAATAATGGTACGGTAGCGGACCTCGCCACTTGATCGAGAAAGTTTATTGTTTACCTGAACGTAACTCGGCCTCCTTCTTATTTAATTTCTTCTTTTTAAGCGGCGGTTGGCCGAGTGGTTTGGGCATCGGCTTCTCAGGCGGGAGGTCCGAGGTTCGAATCTGGTCGCCGTGTACCAATGAGTTTTTTCTGACGAAAAAATTTACGTGCCTACCACAGAGCATCAAATACCTACCGCGCGCATAGGGGCGCGCGCATTTGATGCTCTGTGGTGCATACCTACACCTGCTGCTTCATCGTTCGGAACCGGTATAAAACTGTAGGTCCCTCCCCTTGCCCCTTACTAGGTGGAAGGCTCAAATTGTAGCCGACTGGGTTGATACCGTCGTACTGGATGTAAGATGGCCGCATAGCAGCCTCGGTTGTGTTCTCCTCTAGTCCAGTATAGCCAGCAATTCAGGGAAGTCTCCGGTATGGCACCTACCGGTATTGGCTAGTCAGAGCATGTGATCTGGCCCCTCTGACTCAGCCACCCATTCCGGATTACATAAAAAAAATACGAATTTCACTTGAGCGAAGCCGCGGGAAAAAGCTAGTATCAAATAAGCAGTGTTTCCTGGGCTTTGTAAGTTGTTGCTTTCAACCACATGTGATGGATGAATTTGTGAATTATTGATGTCCATGCTTTGATGTTACGTTAAATAATCAAAATCAATAGAATTTTATTTTTTAGGGTTCCCTACTGTGGTTCCCTACCTCAAAAGAGGAAACAACCTGAACCCTTATAGATCACTCTTGTGTCTGTCTGTCCGTCTGTTACAGCTTATTTTATCGGAATCTACTTGACGATTATTTTATTTGCTACATATACAAGGTGATTCGTTAGTCATGTCAATAGCTTCGGCAGGGTTACATACACACTCAAATAAACAGGTTACGCAAAAAAAAAATATTATATGTTTTTAGCATTACTTTTCGAAATTTAACAAAACATGTTTGCTACCTAAACATTAACCTGTGTGTAACAGTAGGTAACGTGCATTGTACGGGGCAATGACCGTACTATGTTCAAACGCAGAACAGCTGTTTGTTGTAAGTGAGTCACAAAGTCACTATGATTGGTTTTTACAGCTACTTATTTGATTTTATTTTTTTGTTAGCAGAAAAAATGCTCCTATAAACATATGTTTTTTTTTTGCGTAAAGTGTTTGTTTGAGTGCATATGTAACCCTCCGGAAGTTATTGACACCTGACATGACCAACGAAACACCTTATATAGAGTTTGATAACCCAATCACAATTTTTTCAAAGTGCAAGCGATATTATATGAAATGAAATATTTATTCACTATAAATGATAAGTGAGTCACTTTAAATGATAAGAAATCAGTTAAAGTGATAAGTCCGCCTTTGCATGCTACTGTTCTCTTGTTTCTGTGCGAAGTATTGTTAATTTATATTGCTCTTCTGTATGTTATCTTCTGTCTTATGTATCTCTGTTTGTGTTTTGTGTGAAATAAAGCATTTCTATTCTATTCTATGTCTTTTGCTTCTTTGTGCTTCTGAATTTCTTTTTGCAGTGTGTTTTAACTCATATATTCTGTGTGCGCTGTGCGCGAGCGTGGATTTTAATTACGAAGCTCGACTCGTGTCGACTCCGCTGAATGTGTTACTTTGCGTAACGAGATACTTTGGCGTGGCGGAGTGTGAAAAGCTATGTCCATTGTAAATCCAGGCTACGCTGGTGGCCGTTCAAGTGCCAGAGATAAGACGTACGTAGTATGCACTTTATTTATTTAGTAGTTTTTTTAAATTAAAATTGGGTGGCTGTGCTCAAGGTCGAAGCCTCAGCCATAGCTAATTTCACCTTCGGGCAGGTGCCAATTTCATCCCCGAGCAGGTACCAGGATTTTAGGCGGACTAAATTCGCTGGGGAAAAACTTTTGGCGCGCGATTTGAAAATCTGTGGTTTTTAGGAATAGAGAAATAAGTTTCCAGGAAACCTATCCCCACACCTTTGCAGTGCGGCCGTAGAACGGTTTAGAGAATCGTGCGGCGTGCCTATTTGATTACACAACTAGCCAACAACCATCCCGATTAAACCGGCATTGAAAAAAAAAACCGCATCCAAATCGGTCCATCCGTTTGGGAGCTACGATGCCACAGACAGACACACCCATACACACATTCACACACACGTTAATCTTATAACACCCCTCTTTTTCGTCGGGGGTTAAAAACAGGCCAACCTTTCTCCAAATGAAACGTATTACTATAACTTATTTCTATCAAAGGAAGAGCTTGAATAATTTATTTACAAAGTTTAGTGACAATTTGGCATGAACAATTTTTTTTAATCACTTGCCGCTACTTTTCAGCAATACGCCACTGGTCAGCTCGTATTACGTTTGGAAATTGAAACTGAAACGATTTCCACCGAGTAGCTAAGCTATTAAAAGAGATAGTTTGTATTGCGAGTGGGTCATTAAGTTTATGAATAATTCGTTTTATAGTCACGTAAAGCGCACCACACCATCACAACTCACTTCTCAACTCAAATCTCTTGTATAAATACACCGTACCTAGATACCGAAAATGTAAAAAACTGTTTTAAAAAACATTCCACCTACTTCAAAAAACAACTAGAACTTAAAAGTGTCAAATAATATTTTGATTCATATTCGGACCCTTGAGTTGAAGGCGGTACAAAAGCACAAAAGGGGTACATCTATAAATTTTCAGGTGTGCTTTTGTACCGCCTTCAACTCAAGGGTCCGAATATGATGAGTTTTTTCAACAATAGAATGATCACAATCCGATTAATAGTTTCGGAGAAATGCGTGGACAAACATACATACATACAAAAATACATACATACATACAAACATACATACATACAAACCTACATACATACAAACATACATACATACAAACATACATACATACAAACATACATACATACAAACATACATACATACAAACATACATACATACAAACATACATACATACAAACATACATACATACAAACATACATACATACATACATACATACATACAAACATACATACATACAAACATACATACATACGCTTATAAAATTTGGCACACCTGTTTAGAAGCCCACATAGACTAACATACGAATATTGTGCAAATCCAACGATATTACATATATACGTGTCGAATTGATAACCTCATTTTCTTTAAAGAAGTCGGTTAATAAAAAGGGACAGGGCATAGAGCGAATTTAAACTCAGAGGGACATGTAAAATTGAATTGATTTATTTGCAGAAAAGAGAACTTTCACAAAAAAAATGGCTTAGTAACTTTTACTCGCCAACGTCGTTGGAAAGCTCTGCCGTAATTTATGGCATTAAAATGTTTTCCAACTAAAAAGAACTCGGACAGTGAATTCAATTTTCTATTTCTACGTCCAAGCTGTTCCTGCGAGGGCTCCAGGCGGTTGGGAGGGGGCGGAGGAGGGGGCGGGACAGGGTCGTGGAACTCTGCCCCCGGGGGCGGTGGGGGAGGGGGGGGGGGGGGGGGGGTCGAATCATCGCAGATACCCAGACTAATTGATCTGGCGTTAATTAAAACAGAATATCCGAACTCTCTCCTCTGCTGTGACGCGGTAGATGCGTTTAGGCTAACTTGTAAGGTTCTATTGTAAACGACGACGGTTATTAAAGCGAAATATTATAAAAATGTAGAAAACATTCTGAAAATGGAAAAGGTGAATAGTTTTGGTTCCCTTTTCCAGAGCATACCCTTACACACCACAACAAACTAATTTTGAAAAAGAAAACACGTTTCTTGTATGGGGACCCCTTAGTTTTTCAATGTTTTTAACCGACTTCAAAAAAGGAGGAGGTTCTATGTTCGGCTGTATGTATTTTTTTTTATGTATGTTCAGCAATATCTCCCCCAATTGTGAACCGATTTCGATTATTCTTTTTGTGTTCGGTTCAGTCTAGCTCCAAGGTGGTCCCATTTTTTTTTGGTCAAGATCAGATTGGAAAGCGAGGCGGAAGCGAGCGATTCCGCCGAGTACATTAATAGTAAATAAAAATTACTAAAAAAACTGTGAAATAAAAAACTATTTAAAAAAATATAAAAACCGCCTTCAAAAATGTATGAAATAAAAAAATAAAAATCGAACCCTAGAGTTAAAGGCGGTGGTGCTAAAGCAAGCAAAAATAACCGACCGCCTTCAACTCTAGGGTTCGATTTTAATTTTTTTATTTCATACATTTTTGAAGGCGGTTTTTATATTTTTTTAAATAGTTTTTTTTATTTTTTTTATTATTTGTTGTTATATCCGCAAAAATAACACAGATTCCATAAAATTTCAGCCGGCTAGCTATTACGGTTCCAAAGATACAGCCATCGGACCGACGCCACGGACGGACAGACAGACGTTATACGCTTAGTAATAGGCTTGCGTACGGGGTACGGAAACCTAAAAAAAGGAAGGGTAATCCATATTTTGTGTCTTATCTGTCTTGTCAAATTGCCTAAAAAATATACCGTTGTTATTTTTTACGAAGTCTCTTTATTGAAACAATCTGGATAAAATCCTAACAGGTTATGGGCCCAGCAGGTCTATTCTTGTAAATTCTGACAGCGGAATCAGCGCTGTTGTGGCGCTGAGAGCCATTTACTAAAGTGGCTCTCAGCGCCACATCAGCGCTGAGTCCGCTGTCAGAATTTACAAGAATAGACCTGCAGAACGTTTGTAAAAGACAAATATAGTTGCGGTATGTAAATACGTGTGCGCGACGCTGTGTTAACGACTATGTTAGTTTATGTATGTATGAATCACGGACTAAAATTGGTCTGTTTAAAAATAAACCTCTTTTATTTACAAATTAGTCCTGCCATGATATTGTATATTTTTCAGACACATCCATGCATCGATATGCACCACCTGTCAATATAACTCAGAGGCACTCTTTATCCGAAAACTCTTACCTGAAATGAATAATTAATTTACTCGACCGGCAAGCGAAAGCAAGTCACTCAGTCACTACCTACCAGCCACGAAGCAGCGAGCGATCTGTGTGATCTCATTATGTACCAGCTTTGTACCTAAGTACCTGACGTATCTACACGATGCACCTGGCTGGCGAACCCTACTTGACGTACTAACAAGAACAACGTAACGTGTAACGAAACGACTAAACAAATATCGTTTGACAATTTAATTGTGTACCTGAAACGGAACAGCATAAAATATACATACATACATACCACACGCCGTATCCCGAAAATCAGGGTTAGCCGATTAGTCGGTGTTGTGCTGCAAGTGATCTTGTAAATTACAGCACAACACCGTCCACGATATTCAGCAAAGTATTAGGACAAGATAACTATCAAGCAGCATGTAAGGCACGAAGACCCACCTGCTGCATGACTCGGTGGAAGGACCGTGCCAAGGTGAGAGGTGGCTAACCTGTCACCCTTTTGCACGGTATCTTGTCCTTGAAGCTTAGTTGTATTTTACAATATGCATGGGGAGAGATGCAGTCGATATGCAGCATAAATATCTAGGAGAATTATTTTAGCTTAATATTATATAATTTATATTCTCTATTATTCTATTCTATGAAATGTTTATATTCTAATGAACTTTACATCCGAAGATCGAAAACTGCGATAAACATGGATAAAGGTCGCTCGTCTGATCTTACGTAATCGAGGCACCGGGTACGATCATTAAATTTATCTATACTATCCGATTCCCTATTAATATAATATATTATATTAGATAGTATAATAATGTTTCAATAATAAATACGATTAAAAATAAAAAATTTTGTGCGATGTTATTTTTAGGGGACTTACTAACTTTGGAAATACTCGTACATACTTGCTACTACCTATAGTTTGCGTACTATGTTATGTAAATAATTTTCAGGCTTTTAATAAATCTATTCAACATTTGGCCGTAGCAGCGACAAGTAAGGAAACTCAAAACAAAGCGGTTTTCTCCGATTTTGTATATTTGAAAATATGTTTTTGTTTAAATGGACGTTTTTCGTTGAAATGCAATTAAAGAACAATTATCGTGTCGGTCCGTCTTTTTCGGCAAATTTAAAGAAAAGTTGGCTGATTTCATCTAGTCACGCACGCGTTGGAATGACCGGGAAATATGATAGAAAAATAATGTAAAGCTACATAGAATTTAAATTTATTATTTTTTCTATGAAATTGCTCAACCGACTAAGTAATTATAATAATAATAGACACGTCTCTTCATAGACTAATGCCGTGCATTTTAAAACGGTTTTGAATAACAACTGAACCAATATTATGTGCCAAGAAAATGCACGGCATTACGGCAACACCTTGCCGGTGAAGAGACGCTATGACAGGAGATATAATCTCTGGGCAGTGCCAAACCTGCTGGTGCTAACAGGACTATGATAAAATATATTTTCAGAAGAATAAACCAAAATTTTATGCCACTTAATGCGTGGCAAGGGCGTGCTTGTTGCTTTAGGGAATGTCCTCCAGTCAACCTAGTGGACCTAAATTTTGTGTTAATTATTATTTTTTTTAATTTATTTAGGAAACATGGAATCCGAAACCCCCTCCTCCCGAAATTTGCATACTAACTAGGCATGCAATGGTGTTCGACCACCTAGAAAATTTTCTAGACTCCTTCCAGTATTAGAATTTCGATTGAACAAATCTGAATCACCCCGAAGCAAAATACTGGGCACGCCGCCCGTTCAACCGGCTATACTCTACGATGCGTAGTCCTGCTACCTACATCCACCTATATATTACCTCTACCAGTACATTATCTATGGTTTAGCATCGATTAACCAGTGCACGCGATTATGGTTGTACATAATTTGGGAGGTGCCATTGAATCGGTCGACTGGTTGGCCGATTCCAGTGCAGTCTATGGACCGGTTGACAGATTGAGGAGTGTGGTGGTGCAGGCAGATAAGCACAGCGGCCGGACTCGGCGAAATGAGCAACGTTATAATGGCGGCTCTTGTGAGCTAGTGAGGGGCCCAGTTAGAGAGCCGGACAACTTGTCAATAAGATGAAAACCAAGCACCCAAGCACTGCAAGGGGTTGTGGAAACCCTTTGCAGTATCCTGGTGCTCGCATGTGTCAGCAGTTAATGATGAGGTTCTAAGAGATGAAGATGACTTGGCAAAAGAGCGCTACGAGAGTCTTGTTAGGGAAGCATTCCAATACTCAAAAAAAAAAACCTCTCAAAGTGAAAGTCGGATTCACCGTGGGTTTCGTAGCACCACGTATTTAGCCGGTTTATATTAGGTGTTTGTTGTTTTACTTTAGAGTTTGTACTATAGTCACATCAAGTTTGACGGTAGTATGTATTACCGTTTTTACGATAGAGCAATTTTTTTTTTAAACATTACCGTTTTACAATAGAGTAAAAATATTGAGTCCTTCGTATCATGCCATCTATCGGTGAACATTTTCGGTGACTTTGTAGTTAAAATGTTTGTTGAATAATCATTCGGTAGATGGCGCTGGCTCTTCCACATATTATGACAATTATTGTATGAGGATCCCCCTTAATTTTTTACTTTTTGATTGATTGGTGGCATATCCGCTATAAAAATGCATATTCTGTGAAAAATTCAACCGGCTACCTATTACGTTAGACAGACAGACAGCCAGTCAGACGGCGGTGTAGGCTTATAATAGGCTTTCGTGTGGATATGGAACCCTAAAAACAGGTCAGAAGTCCATGCAATTAAGACAAAGATCTATTTTATACTGGTGTCTTCCTAACCGGTTATCATCTTGGTTTAACCGGGTTTTCTATACAAAATAGAACGTTTCACGGTAGTCATTGTCAGCGATAGCACAGCAGTCCTTACCAGTCTGCAATAGTGGTAGTGGTAGCGCAATCCAATCTGAGTTGGCGTTTCAGATACAATTCCAATTTCAATATGGCGCCGAACCCGTTTGTGCCAGAGAGCAATTTTCTCTCGTTCCAATTTCAAATTTTATTTTAGAATTCAATCGAATCTGCGCGAGAAAGCAGTCGCGTCATTTTCTCGCGTTACATTTTCGAATTAGATTTTAGAACTCAATCGACACCGCGTACATCCCTAACGCCGCAGTGCATGTAATGATGGGAGAGATTTCATAAAATCGTTGGTGGAGCGCGGTATAAAATAGCCGTACGTGGTACGGTTGGCACGATGGTGTCTCCCTCGGCGTGTTCGCTGAGCAAGCTCCAGCATTGTGTGTACGTTCTCGTTCCATTCTTAGAATGAGCGCTGTATGGTTACGGTCAGAATGTGCTGTTCTATAATGGGAGTGAATGCTTTGGTTATGTTATGTATGTGATAGTAGAGAGAGAGAGAGAGAGATGAGAGAGCGATGCGCGATATGGGATGCGAGTAAGAGGATCCGTGGATCTGTGGATCCGTCTGAACTTCGAGGGATATACTCGTATTGCTTGTTTTAGATAGATAGATAGATAGAAAATTCTTTATTGCTCCAGTAAACATTAAACAGTAACAAATACAATGAAAAATTTACATAAGGTGCAAAGGCGGACTTATCCCTTACAGAGATTTCTTACAGCCAACCTTTGGATGTTTGAGATTCGATAATATAGTGGAATGTAAGTAGGTAGTAGCAAAAGAGTTGAGCGTGACAATTGAAGATAAAATAATAATAAGAATACTTATTAACAATACATATAAATTACTAAAATACATATATACTTGTCCATCCAGGTAAGTATGATAAAAAAGCTGTTAAACACTATGATAAAAACAAAAGTGTTATTGTTTTAACCACAAACTTAACTGCGAATACTTACGAAACTACGAAACTTAATCGAATTCAAAAATATACACGTATAACTGTGCTTATGGAGGCGCCCGGGGATCGTTATCATCGTGCCAGAGCGTTCCTCACTCAAAGCATAAGCTGGGCCATTCAGCGGGGGAATGCTGCCTCGGTCCTTGGGGCAACGGCAACAGCCGCCATGAAGGAGATATTTATTTTAATTTAGCTAAGTAGTTTGACCGTAATATAATAAGTACCGTGTGGGGTCGGTACTTATAAAGAATAGCCCCACTGCATCTCTTCCCGTGCATGTCGTAAAATGCGATTAAGGGATAATGACGAGATGCCGTGCTAAAGGGTGACATGTTAGCCACCTCTCACCTTGGCACGGTCTTTTCACCGAGCCATGCAGCAGGCGGGTTTTCGTGCTTACTTGCATAGGTTATCTTGTCCTAACACTGCGAAACGTGACGGTCGATACTATGCTGTAATTTAGCGAAGTTCTTGCAGCACAACTTCGATTACCCTGCTTACCCCGATTGTAGAGATACAGCGTGTGTTGAATGTATGAAAAAAATTATAAAAAAAACATCATTAATTCTTTATATTCTTATAGAAATTGCCACAAAAATAGAGTTATGTTTGGATTTTTTTTTCAATCGAGTTAAAAATCTTGCTCTTTCAACGTCGAGGCTCCCTAAAGATAATCATGCAGATTGAAAACCTAGAACATAAAGAACATTTTCTATACTTATCTATAACTTTTCATATGTCTGCATCATCCTACGGTACAGATGAACCGGGTGGTAGAGGCTTAAAATCAAGATGTCCGTATTTAATATCTACATACATATACCGTACCGTGTGGGCCCGGTACTGTACCGTGTGGGCCCGGTACTTAAAAAGAATAGCCCCACTGCATCTCTCCCCGTGCATGTCGTAAAAGGCGACTAAGGGATAAGGACAAGATGCCGTGCTAAAGGGCGACGGGGTCGCCACCTCTCACCTTGGCATGGTACTTCCACCGAGTCATGCAGTAGGTGGGTCTTCGTGCCTTACTTGCTGCTTGATCGATTGAATCTTGTTCGAATACTTTGCGAAACGTGGTGGTCGGTGTTGCGCTGTACCAGAGTTCTTGCAGCACAACACCGATTACTCTGCTTACCCCGATTGTCGGGATTCAGCGTGTGTGATATGTATGTATACATATAAGTGTGACAAGCGAACATCGCTACTTAGCTTGCGCACAAAGTGTAGTTTTGTCGCCAAGCTCTATTCAGAGAGAGAGCTCTTGTAAATACGGAACGCTTCGTTTAAGTTGGCTTCGCTTTCATGGAGTGCAGAGGAACTGCGCGATAGTTGTGAGCTCAGCTTGAGAGTTCATCCCGGCGATATGAATACGGTTGGAAAACAAGACACGAATGGGACAATTTTGTATATACGAGTATGAATAATAAGTTGTGTGGGGGTTCACGAGACGGCGTATAAATAGGATGTTCCACATTAATATGCCTGCTATTCGAGACATATAAAGAGATATAATATTTTGTGTGAATATTTCAGGTTATAGTGATTGAGTATTGTTTTTATAGATAAACTAGCTGTGCCCGCGGCTCCGCCCGCTCTCATATTTGACTGCGCTGCTAACCTCATAAGCCATTTAGCGTGATAGTAAGTAGCCTATAGTTGATGGGAAGAATCAAGCTATCCGTAGATTTTTTTTTATTAAAATCGGTTCAGTGGTTCTCGAGTTATAAGCGGACAGACAGACAGACAGAAATCAGACGTTGGATTTTATTATAGGTAAGGATAAGGAAAGGAAGGATAAGGATAAGGAAGGATATTTTCATGTGAAGGCTGTATTATACGCCCATTCAGGAATTTTGCATGTTCAGAAAACCCTTAATGGAAGACAAGAATAAAGAATACGCGTATATGTATGTTTATGCTATTTGTATTTTATTTATATTATATTACATGTAGTTATAATCATCATAAAAATAAAACACCTATTCCTCCTCCCTATCACTTGCACTACCCATACATCGTTCTATGTATTTTATTCCTCATCATCAGCAAAAGGTTGACTGGAAGAAATCACTTGTGGTGATACGTCCGCCTTTGCGCATTCCTGTATTTCTTGTTTCTTGTCGTGTGCTGTTCTTCTTTCCATTTTCTGCAATAAAGAGTTTATATCTATTGTTTCTATTCTTCTGAAGTGTCATTCATTATATTCGATTCAAAAGAAACAGCCAAAGAAGCCACTCATCCCGAACAATGTGTATTTTGAAATATAACATTTATATTTGAAGAAAAAAAAAACAGAATGTTTGGACAGAACATCCTATGAAACGAAATCGGCTTTCTCTGCTTTATGCCAATGAATCTACTTAGGAACTTCTACAAGATGTAAATTTGCGTGGAAAATAAAACGAGAAAGCGGCGGCAAGACGATGTTTTTTCACAGAAATTCCTCTTTGAGTTGAGTTATTCGATTTGTGAGCGGGTCACGGAGCGGCGTCGGATTCAGTCATACGACCAATATTTTTCGATAGAAAACTTTACATACTTAATTTTAGAAAACAATTTAGCATTTTTAGGATTCTTTGGCGACGCACAGTATTTATTCATAAATACTTTTAAAATTGCTATTATTTTATACTTGTTATATTATGTCCCGCTGTTGTTCGTCTGTTGGTGTCGTTGGTTTACACACTAAGTGTGTAAACCAAACGTAGGTAAGTCTTACGAATATAATCTAAGATTTTGGTAGGAGTAGACATGCGAAGTAGCCGTGTCCGAGACAAGGTAATGTGGGTAGTTTCCCCCATATTAACGATCCACGTGGATGCAACGCTTTGGATTAGCCAAAAATCGCTGGTGCGAATGTGTACGTGCGTTCGTGTGTGTGAATTGTGATTGTGTGCGTTCGGAAACTGACGACAGTGGTTCCGATACGAGCGGGGCGTTCTTGACAGATCTTTTCTTCTTCCAAAATCTCTGCTAATAGCCAAGCCTAGCTAGCCTAACCAAGCAAGGTAGGGTTTAATACGTTTGGATTGGTACCACCGCACTGAAAGAGCGGTCTAGCAGGGGCGCAGTAGGTTAGGTAACAATTTATGTTTCTATAAAAAATCCACATGAAAAATTAAAATATTGTCACAAAATATTTTATTTACTGCATAAATGTTTCATGTTGCATAAATGTATTATGTACGAGCCATTGACTGTTTTAGTTTATTTCTATGGTACGAGTACATTTATATAGATCATAATGATTTCTTCGTTATATAATCCCTACAAACTTGTAACTAAATCATGTTAAAATTTTGTATTAAATTGTGCCTGAGGAGGCGAGCGAGGAGGTGCCAAATGTAATTGAATGACTAAACGAACTTACCTGGAGTGACGTACTAAGATAATTGTGTGAGGAACCTACTCAGGCATATGGTTCCTCCCACGTTCAGATAATTTCATTATTTCAGTACAAATTATTGCTCCCACTTGTAGAGGAAAACTAATGACAGCTGGAACGTGCGTTCGAACCGCTTCTCGGTGTGGCGTTGTCGTCGCGGTACAAAGAATCGCGTGCTTATATTCTCTTTGTATTGCCGCCGACCACAGAGCATCAAATACCTACTGCGCGCACCCCCTACTAGAGACGCCCTAATCGATAATATTTGAAACCCAAAAACTACACGCAGTGCTGCTAGCGCTTCGTATGTGTGTGTGTGTGCTAGTATCGACACTACACACAAAGAGGAGCAAGTTAGGCACACGCACAAAACAAATGCACACGCACAACACACATATGTAAGTCATAGGCCACGCCCACAGGCTTCAACGGCGTTGTAGAGAAATCGCGCTCAGGGCGCCTCTAGGAGGGGCGCGCGCATTTGATGCTCTGTGCCGCCGACGAACGGGTCCGTAATCTGTTCAGATTGTTTAATACCTAGCTGAATAATAATAATTATGCGAAGGTTTATTTTTGGATGTTAGAACTATTCAGAGCATGTTCCTACTCGCAAAGTTTCTTCATTACGTAGATGGAAGGAGGACAAGAAAGAGACGAAATACTTCCCGACCAGAATTTGAGGTTCTAGCACGAACGAATTGCTTTTAAATATAAGGTGTTTCGTTAGTCATGTCAATAACTTCGGCAGGGTTACATACACACTCAAATAAACAGGTTACGCAAAAAAAATAATTATATGTTTTTAGCATTACTTTTCGAGAAATTTAACAAAACATGTTTGCTACCTAAACATTAACCTGTGTGTAACAGTAGGTAACGTGCATTGTACGGGGCAATGACTGTACTATGTTCAAACGCAGAACAGCTGTTTGTTGTAAGTGAGTCACAAAGTCACTATGATTGGTTTTTACAGCTACTTATTTGATTTTATTTTTTTGTTAGCAGAAAAAATGCTCCTATAAACATATGTTTTTTTTGCGTAGTGTTTGTTTGAGTGCGTATGTAACCCTCCCGAAGTTATTGACATGACTAACGAAACACCTAATATATGCGTGTAAAATGTGTACGTGTAAAATTAGAATTTTAAATATTTCACATTTTTTTAAACACAACAGATTAATTAATTGAATAGGTACCATAAAATTAGATAGGTACTCAAATTAAACTATATACTAACTAAAAAAAAATACTTTATATGGACCTCTCGGGAAACCGCCACGTTGACACACCGCCATCGTCACAGAGCAATTCCCTCGACGGCCTCAGTTCGCTATAATATAAAAAAAAAATCATCCGCAGAGGCCGAAGAGGGGAAACAAGAACATTGTTCTTGAGGGGAAAGTTCCCATAACACTAGCGGCTTGACTAGCGGCGTTACCTCGCTGCACCGACAGGCCGATTAAAACTGTGATTTTACCAATTATTGTTTTTTTCTATGTGTTGTAAAGGACAGGTGATGTTAAGTTGTTTTTAATTATATTGCTAAAATTTTAATATTTTATCTTAGCTTATGGAAATTATTCTTAATCCATCTACATACCTAAAGAGTATATAAAATGCTTAACAATACCATAATACGCTGCTAATTTATGTAATATTGAAGAAGGAAAATTAAGGTATTTCTAATGAAAGACAATGCAAGTTCCAGCCCTGTGATTGAGAAGCCCTGCGAGGGACAGACATTAATTCGAGGTACGCACTCGATGATAATCAACTATGAAGAGAATTTGCAAATTAAAACGTGAAACGCTCGTGGAATTTCTGCCGGCGCGGCGCGTTTTATTATTTTTTTATCGTAACCCTAATTACTTATTTTATTTCCGCTCCTGGAAATCGTCTGCTAATGAACAAGCAATTAGCAGTATTGTGAATGGTTGAAAATGAAATTTTCTACGTTTTTCTAATTTTGTCGGTTTGTCTTGCATAATATGGTCTTCACTTTATAAATATATATATTTTTTAATTAAATACTAACAACTTTTTGTTGCTTTATTTTTTATGTAAAACACATATTTTATTAATAATAATAAAATATGTTATGTGTTTATTTAAACATTGCCCATCATACTACATCGGTGAAACAATCAACCCCCTTCATATCAGGCTTAATAATCACCGCTTTACAGTCAACTCGCTCGCTTATTCCTCATTACCTGTACCAGCACACGCCAGATCACACCAACTGACATATAACAACTGCTTCCACGTCCGTATCATAAAATCATTCTCACCTCCCCTCCCTGAAATAGAGTTGCGTACCCATGAAACTTCATACATATGGATCCTTGGCTCATACCATTCACCAGGCCTCAACGTCATTCACTAAATTAAACATACATCACCAGTATACCTTTCACATCTCATAACTCATATTAATTTACGTTCATCCACTCACCATGTATCCATAAAACCATCATTTGCTTTCTATTTCTATATAAAAAATAATAAAAAAGAAGAAAATATTAAAAAACATATCTATCAAATCATTATTTCTCACTTGACTGAAGACGCCACCGACATCGGGGCGAAATATTTCATCAATAAACGTGCTTTTTTATTATTATTAATAAAATATGTGTTTTACATAAAAAATAATATGGTCTTCACGAGAAGCACTATGTTTCTTGTTAGCGAATGGGTACAATATTCAAGAGAACATATACGACCATTCCAGTGTACCTACAAGTATTCGTGCAAACAAAATAAGTAAACACCGTGTCCCAAATTAGTTTCCGCATACTGAAAAGAGTGTTTTGTACCTGAAACTAAACAACATTTTGTTCTACGACTTTTATTTTGCTAAAAAAAAGATTTTCGACCTCAGGTATAAAATAAGCCATTTCAGTTTTCGAAAATAAAACATACAAACAAATATATTATAAAAAAACTAAAAGGCACATTTATATTATAGAACAACTCCGCACATGGCTTCCAAATAGCGTCGCATTCCTAACTTTCCTAACTTAATCCGGACCTATAGACCTCAATTAATAGTAGGTTCTCGACCGAAGAAACCCCTGTGGGGGATTATCATATTGATTTCTGTTTGGCAAACATCCCTTTTAATTCCTTTAGCCCGGCCAAGAGGTCTATTCGTTAGATCCAAAATCGAGAACCGACTACGATATTTCTTGTACAAACTTCATTGCGACATTTACCATTTTTGAACCCTAAAAAAGGTTCGGACGAATTAAAAACCTCATACTTTTTTTGAAGTTGGTTAAAACCCATAGAGATAAAATATTCGTGGGTGTATGTATGTATGTATGTATATTGCACCCCAATTAATACAAATTAGGTACAACAGGCGAGCTTAATACCGCGAGGCATTCTAACTAACCTTTGGGATGTGGGAGAAGTACATGCAGGCGAACAAGAACAGTTTGTGGCAATGTGACTGTAAAGAAATATGTATGATAAAATATATAACGAATACTACATAAATACTTTAATACGCTTATAATGTATATAATAAACTTACATATTATGTACATTAATCGGTGGTACTGTTGCGCAACACAATCAACTAAATGACGAGAGAGAGAGAGAGAGAGAGAGAGAGAGAGAAAAGAATACTGCTATTGTGAAAACTACTACATATTTATGAAGGCCAATAACTAGTCGACAAAAACGTGTCACTTTCTTAATAGTAAAAGTGACACTGTATTAATTTGACTGGAAATATCGCAATTAATTTTCTATTTTCCTTCTAGTAAATTGGCCTTAGGGGGTTGAAGAGCAAAACGGGTGGAGTGATACCAAGGGAGGCATTTGGGTGAATAATGGCCCAAATTAATATCCCGGTATTAGGACAAATAATTAAAGCCGGGGATTCCCATTCACCCCATTTCCGGAGACTGCCGAAGCTAATCAAGATTGCGGAGTTTTTTTATTCTGAAATTCGCTGTTTCTCGGATTTTGCCGAATGATTTTTACTAAAGAGGGCCTTTTCCCAAGGAGATTTATTCCAGATTCTTTCATGCTATGTAATTTAACTCGTCAAAAGATTGTTAGAACATAAATTATTTTGCTTTGCTTTATTGTATAAATAAAAATTCTGTTTTTTTTATATTTCTTTCAAAGCGATTGAAAAATTTAGCTTCATTCAATACCTAATATAAATTAACCTTGCAATAAAGACTTAGGAACTAGTCATACTCGTAAGCAGTATGACTACTGTAGAAACTACAGCTAGTTGGTGATTACTGGCTGATTTCACAATCTCCCATTTTATCTCGTTATTCATCTGTCTGATAAAGTGAAGTTTCTAATTTGTTTATGGAAACTGATATGGTTGACTACTTCAGCTACAATACCCGGGATGTCAGTGCATAGCACCTCGATGAATTTGGTACCATGTCAGTAGCGCGGGCGAATTTTTTTTTTATTATCACCTCCGAGAAGGTCATACCGGATACTTCCCTGGATTGCTGGCTATACTGGACTAGAGGAGAACACAACCGAGGCTGCTATGCGGTCATCTTACATCCAATACGGCGGTACCAACCCAGTCGGCTACAATTTGAGCCTACCACCTAGTAAGGGGCAAGGGAAGGGACCTACAGTTTTACACCGGTTTCGAACGGTGAAGCAGCATGTGTAGGTATTCAAGTAAATTTTTTCGTCAGTTTTTTCGCATGAAAAGCCGATGCCCAAACCACTCGGCCACCCGCCACTCATACTAGTAGGTGTCTAACTATGTCCATGGACATTCTGTGATGCGCGGGGACAGGAGTTAACCCGGAGCTGTATTTTATCCAAAGGTGGCGAAGGCGGCTCCCTAAGCGTGTTCTTTCGCTTATTCCATGGGGAGTGCTCGGAGGAGCTGTTTAACCCCCTTCCACCCCCGCACTACGCGAACTGTACAGGGATTGCAATCCTACACGCTGGACTTAGCGCGGATGCGTAGCAATCGGATCTGCAGATATTTCCTCTACAGAAGCGGTAAACTCTGGAACGCTCTCCCTGCCCATATATTTCCCCCCAAGTACAGTCTCGAGTCCTTCAAGAGGGGCGCCTGTAAGGTCGGCAAGGCATTCGCAACCCCCGCATACGCATGTCCATGGGCGTCGTTAGACACCTTATGTCGGCTCGGCACCATATGTCGAGTTATCAATAAAAAGAAAGTCTGCCCTATGACAGTGTGTACGAGGTGGTAATGCGATTATGAAACTAAGTGAAAAAACACCCGACGAACATGGCGACTTTGCAATATGACAATGCATCACGCGATATCGCGTCCCAGTAGTTGAACGGCCGTGACCTGCCATCCACACGCTAACTGAACGAGTGCAATCAGGGACATAACCCAATTACAGCCACCGACTACCGCCGCCGTACGATTCCCCCGCCCGCCCACGCTCCGCGCCGCCGCGCCGCCCGCCCAGGCAAATACTCAATTATTACTTCATTTCCCACACTCACTGGACACTGCACTGCCCCTCGAACCCCTCCCTAGCGCGGAGCCTCGCTGTCAGTTTAAATCAAACAGTTTGATTGATCACGCCCGCCCCGTATCGTCCGACGCGAATGCCGTAAAAGCGACCATGTCGCCCGGTATGGCGTAGTACATAAAAACCGGTCAAGTGCGAGTCGGACTAGCGCACCGACGTTTTCGTACCGGCGGCGCGTAGGTTTTTCTTATTTGTTTCGTCGATTTTTATTTTACATTGTGTTTTTTTATTGCAATTTATTACTTTTAATTTAACTTGTGTGTGACATACGTTATGAATTTATTTTGATCGAATTAATATTTTTTTTATTGAATTTTTTTTTTTATTTCACTTGATTGCTAGATAATATTTTTTTATGTTTTTACAATTTTGTTTTATTTCAAATGATAATTTTAGTATTTATAGTAATTTTTAGTATTTTTATTTATTGTAAATTGTTGTTTTGACGATGCCCTATTTCTGCTTGGACAGAAATAGAATAAGAATAATGTTTATACAATATATAAGACATCATTAAAAGAATTGAATTGAATTGTTATTTTACTTTTGAGTTTGCGCTGTAACCACACTAAGTTTTACGCTTGTATGTATACCGATACGATAGAGCAAAAACAAAAAAAAAACGTAAAAAAACAAGTTTCTTGTATGGGAACCCCCCTAATATTTTACATTTCTTTTTTTTGTTATTATTTGTTAGGATATCTGCTATAATAAATAATACATATAGTGTAAAAATTTCACCCGGCTACCTATTACAGTTCAAATATCCTTTTAAGTTCGGACGGACAGACAGACGGACAGACAGACGAAGTAGGCTTAGCAAATAGGCTTCTGTGCGGGTACGGAAACCTAAAAACGAACGCTGTTTACCTATTTTTGTGGGAGCTGATAGCTTTTATTTTCCATCTGGAAACATGCAATCTTTACAGATGGATGGTTTACTTTACTAGAAGGGAAATATTCTAAAAAGCAGTAGCCAGTACATAATTCAGTTGCTTTGGACTACCGACCGGCACAATATTGCCATAGAATGTTAAGATTAATTTTATTTAAAACAAAATGTTAATAGCATGAACGATCTCATATCTCATATCATATCTCACGCACACGCTGTATCTCGACAATCGGGGTAAGCATAGTAATCAGTGTTGTGCTGCAGGTACTCTTGTAAATTACTGTACAACTGTACCGTGTGGGGCCGGTACTTTAAAAGAATAACCCCACTGCATCTCTCCCCGTGTATGTCGTAAAAGGCGACTAAGGGATAGGACTCCCTTCTTATATTACTAGGTGGTAGGGTTCAACCCGCCCGGGTTGGTACCACCGCACTGAATGAAAGGTCGGTCGAAACGGCTATGTAAATAGTTTGTGTTTTCCGTCCAGTTCAGTGTAGCCGGCACGACCGAAGGGAATCACTGACGTGGCACCAAGTTCATCCGGTGTTATGGGCTGACATCACGGATGTTGTAGGTGATGAAGCCAACCGTGTAAGAATCAATAAAAAAAAAAAAACAACACCGACCACCAAGTTTAGCAATGTATTAGGACAAGATAACTATCAAGCAGCAAGTAAGGCACGAAGACCTACCTGCTGGATGACTCGGTAGAAGGACCGTGGCAAAGTGAGAGGTGGCTAGCCTGGTCCACTATAGCACGGCACCTTGTCATTATCCCTTAGTTTCTTTTTACGACATGTACGGAGATAGATGCAGTGGGGCTATTCATTTAAATTGAAAATGTTTGTTTTCGTGATCGAGTATAATGCCTCGATTTATAAAATTGTGACATTTACCTGTAGTTTCGCAGATATGAGAGGTACGCGGATGGGAAAAATCGCGTCTACCGGAAAATTTTTTCGCCGACTTGGATCGAGAATTTCCAAATAACTTTTTTATGAGCTCGCTATTCAAGAAACGGAACAAATTGAATCTCGGGATTGAATTAAGCTACAGTTTGAGCCATCTTAGGAGGCGGGCGGACAAAAACTGTAGGCGGTAGCGCGTCCCTTACGCGCGAGGTCAGTCTGTGCTCCGTTCACTTTGTCGTCAGTACGATAAACAATGAATTCCTATTATCAAATTTGTCAAATTTTATCGTTTGCTTTATTTCTAAATTACATTTTTAATGCCTTTGATAGTTGCGCGTAGAGATCTGTAGATTTTTAAATACCTGCCCCTCATGGTAAGAAATAGTGCTACGTTCGTAATTGTACTTGACGTAACAACTCAAAACCGAATGCGCCACCCGGTGCTGGAATTGGGTCAAATTTAAGTCAGGTTTGAGTGAGGTACAGACGAGGGGTTAGCGGAAAGAGTGAGAGAGGGAGAGAGCTGTACAATTGTCGATTTGCATCGCATCGTGAGTCGGAAGCGAGGCGGAATTGTTTCCTAATGGCTTCGGGTCGCGGACTCGGTGCTGAAAAATGACGTGTTGTCAATTTGCTCCGTTTAGCAAGTTAGTAGGAACACAACTGATGGTATGGGTGAGCCTCGCAACGTCATACAATTAGGATGGTGATTAAGGTACGGGAGGGTTATGTAGCGCAATTCCAAGTTTAGTGCGATTTAACATTGTTTTTTTTTTATTGAAAGCGTGACATGCGACGATGAGCCACCCATAAGTGTCTAACGATGCTCATGGATATTCGTATGCGGGGGTTGCAAATAATATGGCGGCTAGTAAAAAAAATATTTTTAAATAAAAATTACATAAAAATAAAAAACATTTTCATTTAAGACCTTTTATTTCCGAGATATTGAGAATTTTGGGCTGCTATTTTTATTAGAAATGATTGGTAGCTTATCAGCTTTCAGAAAAATATCAATGGAGTGCCCAAAAATAGGGATATTTTTTTACAACTTTTTTTTCGATTACAAGTACGAAATTTGAAAAAAATCTTAAAACCCCGATAACTCGGAAACCGCTCATTTCCGACCGCCAGTTGATGGGACTTAAATTGTTCCAAATAACCTCTAGCATAACCCCGTTCAAGGAATAGAACGAATTTCTAGTCACCCTGTATACACGAAACGCTTGTGCGTTGCGATGGTAGTATTAAACATGGAATAGAGTTTCAGAGTTTCTTGATTGATTGTCCTTCTGAATGGACAAGTATGTATGTATATATTTAGGTATTATGTATTATATGAATTGTAATTCATATGTATTTAATTTAATCTATAAATAGTAATTTATACGTTTAATTAACTAGTATGTACTTATATGTAGTGTATATTATAGTATATTATAGTTATTTTCCTTATATTATATTTTACATTCCCACACTCAAGTCTTTTGCTACTACCTACTTATATCTCGCAACATACGACTCTCAAACATCCAAAGGTTGACTGGGAGAAATCCCTGTAAGGGATAAGTCCGCCTTTGCCCCTCATTAAATTTCTTATTGTTTGTTTATGTTAAATGTTTTTTTGGAGCAATAAAGTATTTCTATCTATCTATCTATCTGGTTGGTTGGTGAGATTGGTTGCAGTTAGTGTATCGGCCGTCGTTATCTGTAAACTACCAGTATGCCAGAGTCTACGTTTATGTATGTACATGCGTGCAAATTTAATCTGCAGTTTGAAGTTTGTGCAAACGCTTCAATGCTTGGGCGGAATTAAAGATTGCAATGTTTTTAGCGATATGCTGGAGTACCGTGTGGGGCCGGCACTTAAAAAGAATAGACCCACTGGATCTCACCCCGTGCGTAAAGGCGGCTAAGGGATAAGGGCGAGATGCCGCGCTAAAGGGCGACAGGTTAGCCACTTCTCATCTTGGCGCGGTTCTTCCACTGTCATGCGGGCAGGTAGCTTTACTTGCTGCTTCATAGTTATCTTGTCCCAAAATTTTGCTAAAGCGACTTAGTGGAAATCTCCAAACAAGTTTAAATACAAATCAAATCGTAGCAAATGAAAGAAAAGCTGGTTCACCACCAAAGTAACCATGCGTTGCTACCACCGCGCTGAAAGAAACGTGGGTCGAAACGGCTATGTAAATAGTTCGTGTTTTCCGTCCAGTTCAGTGTAGCCGACATGAAATGGAAGAAAGCACTAATATGGCACCTAGTTCACCCGGTGTTGTGAGCTGACATCACGGATGTTGTAGGTGATGTATGACCAACCGTGTCTGATTCCATAAAAAAAAAATAACCACCAGCGGTATTCCGTTTTACGTGGACTCCGAACCACGGTCCAACGGTCTAGTGGGTCTAACGGTCACCCATCCAAATACTGACCGCGCCCAGGTGTGCTTAACAACAGTCGACCGACCGCACCAATGAGCTACCGTGGCTGGCCTGTTCGTCAGAGCCGAGAAGCTGTCTCATACACATTTCATATTCAGCCGGTCAGCGTGTATGCATCGACTGCTAGACATGCGCCTCTCCATTTTCCCTCCAGACCTCCCGGCCTGTACCGGTACCGTGTGGGGCCGGTACTTAAAAAGAATAGCCTCACTGCATCTCTCCCCGTGCATGTCGTAAAAGGCGACGAAGGGATAAGGACAAGATGCCGTGCTAAAGGCCGACAGGCTCGAAACATCTCACCTTGGCACGGTACTTCCACCGAGTCATGCAGCAGGTGGGTCTTCGCGCCTTACTTGCTGCTTGATCGATTGAATCTTGTTCGAATACTTTGCGAAACGTGGTGTTCGGTGTTATGCTGTAATTTACCAGAGTTCTTGCAGCACAACACCGATCACTCTGCTTACCCCGATTGTCGGGATTCAGCGTGTGTGATATGTAATGTACCTCCCGGCCTTCAGCGGTATGGAAATCACTGCGCATTGTCTGGTACTCGTAACTCTGGTAAGTTACAGCACAACTCCACCGACCACCACGTTTAGCAAAGTATTCGGACAAGATAACTATCAAGCAGCAAGTAAGGCACGAAGACCCACCTTACTACAAGACTCGGTGGGATGTGGCTAACTTGTCGCCCTTTAGCACGGCATCTTATCCCTATGCCTTAGTCGCCTTTTCAACATGCACGGAGAGAGATGCAGTGGGTTTACATACATATGTAGATAGTATTTATAATTATAATTATAATACCTAAATTGAAACTAAAATACATTCAAAGTACATAATTAAAACCGTAAGACATAAAATCTCATGCTTAAAATCTTTATATAATACTTAGCATATTCCTTTGTCTCATAGCTGGTGAGTTTCATATAAGCTTTCTCCAGTGACTTCGTTCGGATAACATTTTTAGATATTTTCACAAAATCTAAACTTCAATAGAAATAAATAAAAGATAGATAGAATTTTAGAAAGGTTGATGAATGAAATGAAATAATTAGGTAGGTTTAAACTTAAACAACACCGAAGACAGATGTTATAAAAAGAACCTGTACATAAATATTTTCACTCAACGTTGACTGAAACCCCTTCATATGGTGATATACGAACCGGCAAACTGCTTCCTCTTGCTAGGGTTGTCAACCATACTTTATAATAAAGTATCATATTTTATTTTCGTCCCTATACTCTATGTTTTCTAAGCCATAAGTATCCGAAAATACTCTATATTCCGTTTTAGGAACATTCGTAATTTTCGAACGATTTATTAGTTCGACAAAACATAATGGAACGCACGCTCTTATGTAATGCTAAAATTTATTTGAAAGGAATGAAACGTAAAAATTTGGAAAACACTATCGTACTGTTTTCGGTTACGCGGTACACTAATCAGAACGACTAACAGTCGTCGACAGGTAACAGTACCATAATGTGTAAGAGCGGTAAAATCATAAACGAACATATTGTAAAACACTTTCAATTTCATTGACACACTTTTTATTTTTTGCTTTAAAAGAAAATTATGTTGTTATACAAAAACAGTTGGCGAGCTCTAGTGATATGGGGGTTTTATACTTAACATGTTTTGGATTTTGGTTGAACGTTCTCTAAGCCTTAGGGACTCTGAACCCTATGTAATATGCAGCGAATATTTTCATTGTTTAAGGCTCCAAATTTTTGTTTTTTTAAATACAAATTACGTTATTTTACTCAATACTGGTTGGGAACCCTACCATTGGCCCTCCCGAAGGAGCGGCGCGGCACCAGGGACGGCTGCGGGTCCTAATCTATTTTCCTTTAGGTTTTATTGCGGTAACCGGTCTTTAATCTAATGTTTGCACAGAGCCGGCGATATAGGCCGGCGGCGGCGTGAGCGTGGGAGTGAGATGCGGCAAATGGAAATAAAAAATGATTATTCTCGTATCCACTGTGCGGTGGTTATATCGGAAGAGATTTACAGAGTCCTACGTAATATATGGAGGTAAATATGTGTAGCCAGATCACACTACGTAGGTATGTCTGTTACATACATACCACACGCCGTATCCCGACAATCGGGGTAAGCAGAGTAATCGATGTTGTGCTGCAAGGACTCTTGTAAATTACAGCACAACACCCATCACCAGGTTTAGTAATGTATTAGGACAAGATAACTATCAAGCAGCAAGTAAGGCACGAAGACCCACCGTCTGCGTGACTCGGTGGAAGGGCCGTGCGAGGTGAGAGTGAGAGGTGGTATTATCAATTTGTAAACTTATTGAAGTGAAAACTTCTTTAGCGGCGCTTGGCACTTTTTTAGGTGGGCGTCAGCGTCATTTTTAAAATGAAACCTTAAATCATTGCATTAAGGGTTAAGTTAGAGTGGCACGGGATCTGCTGGCACTCCCGGAGTGCAACTGTTAAGTAGGGTTCGGTAACACGTTTATGTCTGTCCATTCTACTAAGTTCTGCAAAATGAATTTAGGGTTCCGTAACAAATGCATGTCTGTCCGTTCTACTAAATTTAACATTTATTTCAAAATGAATGTAGGGTTCCGTAACAAATGCATGTCTGTCCGTTCTACTAAATTTTACAATTTTCGACCAAGGTCCTCCGACGGTTATTTTATAATAAAAGTAGGGTTCCGCAACACGTTTATGTCTGTCCATTCTACTAAGTTCTGCAAAATGAATGTAGGGTTCCATAACAAATGCATGTCTATCCGTTCTACTAAATTTAAAATTAATTTTTAAAAAATTATTATTTTTTTTTAAGCAGTGTTACGGTTTTGTTTTCACTTCTGCCGGCACTCCCGGAGTGCACCTGAGGCTTTTTTTTTATGGAATCAGACACGGTTGGCTACAGCACCCACACACCACACCCCTGAGGTCAGCTCATAATACCTCGGTGCCATGTCAGTGTATGACTTCGGCCGTGACGGTTACACTGTACTGGGACGGAAAGCACGAACTATTCATTACAAAGCCGTTTCGGCCGACCACTGCTGTCCGCTTTCACCCAGGTGCTGTGCGGTGGTGGCAATACCTGTAATTATTATTTCGACGTAAAATACATTTTGTAAATCAGTTTAGGATACCCGATACCTGAAAAAGAAAATATTAAAAATATTACCTAACTTTAAACTTTCAAACACGCCTGCATTTATTGCCTGAGTCTAAAAACCTATAAAATTGGGCTACTATGAAGATAAAAGGTCACAAGAATATAAGCCCATTCGGGTGATAATTTTTCCTACTGGTAAACTTTCAGCCTGGTGTCGAGCTAGCTAGATCCATGTAATCCGGGCGCCGCTAGTTGAAAATAACGAGCCAAGAACCCCGGAAATTTCGTTCCGCATTATTTATTTTTCCCAAGTTCATTATTAGGGTCCACGTGCGCTTAGTATTTTTTAATAACAACTTTTGTTCGAAGGTTCAATCCCAGTTTCGAGGCTGCAGCCGGCGCGGAGGGGCCAGTGGGGGCAGAGGGGCCAGTGGGGGGCGGCGGAACGGGAAGCGAGCAAGGGGGGGGGGGGGGGGGGGGGGGTGATGGTCAATTTAATTCTAAATATGTAGGTCATTCTAATGGTGCCGTGTGGGGCCGGTACATAAAAATAATAGTCCCACTGCATCTCTCCCTGCGCATGTCGTAAAAGGCGACTAGGGGATAAGGACAAGATGCTGTGCATAAGGGCGATAGGCTAGCCACCTCTCTGGCAGGGTCGAAACCTTCCGAGATCATTAAATCGTGTCATGCAAACACCGACTACTCTGCTTACCCAGTTTGTCAGAATGCAGCGTGTGGTCTGAGTAAAATCTGAGTAAAATTGGCTGTTAGCACAACTTTAACGCGAATCGAGCCTCGAGCACTGTATTATCTATTAGATAATGTTATAAGAGGATGCTAGCCTTCAATAAGTATTAGGTAACATCCAGTAATCCCTAAAGGACCTCAGCCTTATTACCAACTTGCCCGAAACTCCTCCACTCTGAATTTACCTTCAGGTTAGGATAATTAAGCCGTCCTAAGCTTAGTGAGTTCTGAAATCATGTTACAAGCTCTTGAGAATATTGAAATAGGGATTTTTCGCAAAACGGCAGTAAATTAGAATCGATCGTAATGATTTCTTCAGGTTTTCAGTAGCAGTCAGTCTGTCATTCAGTCAGTGTGTATGCATCCACTGCTGGACATAGACCTCTCTAATGTTCCTCCAGTCCTCCCGTTCTTCAGCGTTAGGGAACCGCTGCTTTTCGCCGACGCGGTTGATGTCGTCGTCCCACCTGGCGGGCTGTGAGCTGTAAATTTGTATTAATATCAGTTTTATTAAACCCCGACGCAAAAGGAGGGGTGTTATAAGTTTGGCGCCTGCGTGTGGCATCGTAGCTTCCAAAGGGATGGACCGATTTGGATGCGGTTTGTTTTATTAGAAAGCTGATTTAACCAGAATGATTCTTAGCTGGCTGACTAAACGTCATGTTTTTAATCATGTAATAAAGAATTAAGTCCCTTAAAAGCTTTTTTTTATTGATAGCGCGACATGTGACATCGTTTCACCTACAAGTAGGTGTCTAACGATGCCCATGGACATTCTGTGATGCACGGGGATTGCGAATGCCATGCCTGCTTGACAGGAGCCTTTTCACGCCACTTTTGAAAAACCCCAGAATTTTCTTGGGAGGAAATAGATGGGCAGGGAGTGCGTTCCACATTTTCGCGGTTCTGTGAATAAAATACCTACAGAACCGGTTCTTAAGAAGCTCTTAAAAAGTAAAAAATAATTTCCTTTTAGTTACTTTTAAATGCGTTGGAGGGCCGCTAAGTAAATAAAATCGTCCCCTGAAACGTTCTGTCCTGAGTTTTATTTTATTTACTTAGTTCATCGTGGTACCGACCCCTACGTCTTCAAGTAATTAAACATAAATTACTTTTTGAATTTTTAAGGGTTGTTCATGTATCGGGGGCATTTTTGTAATTTGACTTTTTATTAAAAGCAGATGATAAGCAGAATCTTTGGTGTAATGTAATTTCCGATTTGTATTATTCTCGTCACTGTATTATTACGGTACAGTCGTGTCACAATCGCAAACTCCGTGCACGCTACGCGATGCGAAAAATGGGTGCTCGTGACAGGATTCCACAGTTTTATTCAACTTTTCGACAAGACTGTACATAATGCCGCCTAACACCGCCTTGCAGGTCCGATCCATCTGTCTTATTTTCGTCTCGAGCCAAATTGAGTTAGGGCTGCCCAAAGGCCGTTTGGATCGCACACGTGTGTGTACCAATAGTTCCATTTGTGGGATAAAAAACAACTGAAATGGACCGAAAGAGCTGGAGCTTTTTTTCGAATGTTAGTGAAAGAGTATCTCGTACAAAGGGACCTTTCTTTCGAGGATAATAAATCAGAAGGAATATTTGCGACACAATCAAGCTGATACAGCGTGCTACGGAATTTTAAAAAGTATAGAAAAGGCATCAACTTTATGTAGATCTTTCATTCACAGAACCGGGAAAATTTGGAACTCTCTCCCTGCCCATCGATTTCCTCCCGACGACAGGCTGCGGTTTTTCAAAAGGGGCGTGAAAAGCCTCCTGTCAGTCTGGTATGGCATTCGCAATCCCCGCATACGTCCGAATGTCCAAGGGCTTCGTTAGGTACCTTACGGGTAGCTTGGCGCCATATTATGTCGAGTTTTCAATAAAAAAAAAAGTATAATTTAAACAGATGATAAAACGCAAATACATATAAATAGAGAAATATACATATTATCTCTATCTCTACTTCTTATAAAAGGGAACGTCTTTCTGTATGTATGTATGTTTGAGGTAAACTCCGGAGCCACTGAACATATTTTGCACCTATAGAAAGAGTAGTTCTTGAAGCTCACTATAGGCTATATACCATCACTTGAGGCTCAAAGTAGTAGTTCTTGAGGCTCACTATAGGCCTCACGCTAAATAACCTTAGGGCAGAGCAGTATCAAAGAAGGTATGGACGGGAGAGAGAGAGAAAAATATAAGAGAAGCGATCGTTTATCACATTTTGAGATTAAATCGGATTCTACCGCGAGCGAAGCCGCGGGCAAAAGCTAGTATAATATAGAATAATATGTAAACATACATACAAATGAGATATGTATATACAGGGTAACGTTAGAATTTAGGTCCCTTCCCTTCTTACCTTACTAGGTAGTAGGGTTCAATCCGCCCGGATTGGTACCACCGCACTGAATGAAACGTCGGTCTAAACGGCTATGTAAATAGTTTGTGTTTTCCGACCAGTTCAGTGTAGCCGGCACGATCAAAGGGGGAAGCACTGACATGGCACCTAGTTCACCCGGTGTTATGGGCTGACATCACGGATGTTGTAGGTGATGTAGCCAGCCGTGTCAGTTTCCATAAAAAAAAAAACTTTAAACAATTTCCGATGACAACAACAGTTCCATGATTTCGATTTCATCGGCATGCTCGGAATGATATTTAGTTGAAGAATTTTTTTTAATGAGGCACTCGTCAACTTGACGGAGAGGATAAATAATGTGGAAATGAAATTTCTCTTTTCTTTATATATGTATCTACATTTCGATGGCGTCTCACATTGTATAAATCAACATTGTTCGTTAATGGAGGCTTCCATCTGTTTGCTGACGAAGTGCTTGCGAATATTATTTTCTTTGGGCTTTCATTAATGCTCATGAATATTTTATGTGCATGAGTAAATAATTTTTGCTGGCAATTTTCGTGTCGTGTGGTTTTGGTGATTCTAAATCATAATCTATGTAATGAAATGAAAATATACTTTATTGTACATCACCTAGATAAAAGGATTACAAAAGGCGAGTTTAATGCCTTGCGGCATTCTTTACAAACAGCCTTTGGGATGTGGAAAACACGTATGGGCGGACAGTGCAGTACTAAAGAGCGGACAGTAGTATGAAATACACACATAGACAAATCGTACAAAGATACATGACGTGAGTTCGACTCGCACTTGACAGCTTTTTTTATTTATTTTTTTGTTATACTTACTATACAGTTCGCACTGTACTTAATAATAATAAATAAGTTTGGCGGTTGTACATATTACCGTTTTTACGATGGAGAAAAAACAAAAAACGTTGAAAAAAAAAACTAGTTTCTTGTATGGGGATCCCGTTAATTTTTTAATTTTTTAATATAATTTGGTAAAATTTCCGCCATAATAACAGATATTTTGGGAACATATGAACCGGCTACCTATTACGGTTCGAAAGCCCTTTAAATGTAGGACAGACGGACGGATGGCGAAGGCCTAGTAATAGGCTTCCGTATCCCTACGGTGCGGAAACCAAAAACCAATGTCTAATAGGTCAAGTGGTGCATCGTTGGTACTAGGTGGCTCACATCCATCGAGTTATATTACTAAATAATGCGCTGTGAATAAAGTTTCAAAGAAATCCCGGCGAAATAATTTAGGTATGAGAGTCCAGTTTAGTGTAGCCGACACGACCGAAGAGAAGCACCGACATGGCACTTTCACCAAGGTGTTATAGGCTAACATCACGGATTTAGTAGGTGATGTAGCCACCGTGTCAGTATTCAGAGATGTCACACACAGTCAGAGATGTCATATTTGAAAATCAAATACATCAATGTGAAAACTGTCATGAAAAAATTAAAAACCAAAATGAAATTGTCTTTTCAAATTTCGAAAAAGTAAATAGGTATTCAAGAATATGTATCCACTATTATCTGACTATTTTTTGTCTTTCAACATGCAATGTATAAAAGCCGTTGGCGCCATCTGTTATTCAATAGTGTTACTAATAGATTTTATTTTACGTTTCTTGTAAGGGGCCCCCCTTAATTTTTAACATTTTCGCATTTTTCTTATTTTCTTGTTTCATCCGCCATAGTAACGCATTTTCTGTGAAAGTTTCAACGGGCTACCTATTACGGTTCAAGAGATACAGCCCTCGGACAGACGGACGGACGGACGGACAGACAGACAGACAGACAGCGGAGGCTTAGTAATAGGCTTCCGTACGGGATACGGAAACCTAAAAAACTATATGCGGTCGACCACCTCTTGGCCACCCTTATTCCAGTTAGAGCCGCAATCTGCGCTAGAGCCATCGACCATCTGCCACCTTCCCAATATTGTCACATCTCTGATCCAATAAACCGACCGTCGCGCATTCTGAAGCTATTGAGAACTGAACCGAGCTATTTTATCGGCAATTACTAACGGATATGTGGGCCGTGCGACACGACCGATTCAATAACTATTTGTGTCTATGTTGGTAAAAACTGCGTTTAAGGATTCCATAGGTGGTCGAGTGGTCTCGGCGTCGGCTTCTTTTGCGAGAGGTCCGAGGTTCGAATCCGGTCGGCGTGCACCATCGAGTTTATCCTGACGGAAAAATGTACGTGCATACCTACTACACCTGCTGCTTCGCCGTTCGGAACCGGTGTAAAACTTTAGGTCCCTTCCCTTGCCCCTTACTAGGTGGTAGGCTCAAATTGTAGCCGACTGGGTTGGTACCACCGTACTGGATGCAAGATGGCCGCATAGCAGCCTCGGTTGTGTTCTCCTCTAGTCCAGTACAGCCAGCAATACAAAGGGAAGTCTCCGATATGGCACCTACCTTCTCCGAGGTGATATAACTGGTCGGAGCATGTGCTTTGGCCCGTCTGACTCAGCCTACCTATGCCGAATTACATAAAAAAAGGGTATTTGTTCCGTAGATACGATTTTACCGTAGCGCAAAAGGGAATAATTCCATCCATTTGCATATTGGTGTGTGTGACTCATTATGAGTATAATATAATATGAGGATTGTACCGTGTGGTGCCGGTAGTACCGTGTGGTGCCGGTACTGTACCGTGTGGTGCCGGTACTTAAAAAGAATAGCCCCACTGTATCTCTCCCCGTGCATGTCGTAAAAGGCGACTAAGGGATAAGGACAAGATATCGTGCTAAAGGGCGACGGGCTCGCCACCTCTCACCTTGGCACGGTACTTCCACCGAGTCATGCAGCAGGTGGGTCTTCGTGCCTTACTTGCTGCTTGATCGATTTAATCTTGTTCGAATACTTTGCGAAACGTGGTGGTCGGTGTTGTGCTGTAATTTACTAGAGTACTTGCAGCACAACACCGATTACTCTGCTTACCCCGATTGTCGGGATTCAGCGTGTGTGATATGTATGTATGTATGTATAATATGAGGAGCAACGCAACAAAATCACACATGCTCACATTAACTTTGTTTACATGAGAGCCAAAAAACTAATAAACTAAAATACGAGTATGTGTGATTTTGGTGCAAATTTTTCAAATCCTATGATTTAGTAGGTTAACTATATAACTTATTCTATTTCATTTGTGTGATTATAATCGTAAGTTTAGAGTTTGACATCAAAATACGACATTGTTTTTTTTTTATGGAAACTGACACGGTTGGCTACATCACCTACAACATCCGTGATGTCAGCTCATAACACCAGATGAACCTGGTGCCACGTCAGTGCTTCCCTTCGGTCGTGCCGGCTACACTGAACTGGACGGAAAACACAAACTATTTACATAGCCGTTTCGACCGACCTTTCATCAGTGCGGTGGTACCAACCCGGGCGGGTTAAACCCTACCACCTTGTAATAAAAGAAGGGAGTCATATCCCTTATGTACCAGGATATGTGTGATTCTGATGCAAACCTTGGATTTCTAGCGATTATACAAGAGCGATTAGTGTGATTTTGAATACTATAAAACTGCTATTCGATAGGTTTCAGGCTAAAGATGTCGAATCGATAAAAAAAAACACGGGATATGTGTGATTTTGTTCCGTTGCTCCTCATATAAATATACTTTAGTCACTTGAACGTGAAATTTGGCTCGTCGGAGTTAGCTTTCCTCGTCATAATTTAAAATTAATTGAAGTTACCTGAACATTTCACTCCTAAGCAATCTCATTTGTATCTTGCACAGCGAAATAATATATTGTCTTGAATTTTAGATACCTTCGAGCCATCGGGGGTGTCTGCAAATCTAAATAACATTTAAATTTTAAATTTGAAATTCTAAATTCGGAGTAACTTGACGATTTATGGATGTAGATGGGGAAAAGAGATTTTGAGTAAATTATTTACTCGAGCGAGACACACTTTTCTGTTGTGCGATTTAGGCGTGTTCGTGTTTAACTGTATTATAGTTTTAAAACAAGAAGATATTTTAGTTTTAAAACAAAGGCTTTGCTGGTATTTCAAAGCAGTTCGATTTAATTCTCTTCTCCCTTCGCTCTTCAAGGTCTTCTACTCGATAAATCACTTTGAAAGGGCTTGAGATTAAAAAGTAATAATTTAAATAATTTTCTTTTGACATAGATTTACGATTTCTTTTTTATAAAAGTGAATTTCAATAATATTCACAAGATGACGCTATACGAGAATAATTTCAAAGTAAATAATCTGTACCGATTTACTCACTTCTTCACTTCGTATGTTTTATATATTTTTTTAAGTATGTTAAATTTATTTACATTTCCGTAAATTTATCGTCGATCCTTTTTCTTGCAGCACAACACAGATTACTCTGCTTACCCCGATTGTCTGGATATGGCGTGTGGTGTGGTCTTTTTACTCGTGCAGAATTATCATTATTGGTATATATATATTGGTATACATATAGGTCCCACACCAATGGTACAATAGTTACATGTATAGATAATGTTTTACTCTGTGGTACATGGGTGGAAAGTAACAAATGGGAGGTTTTGTTTTTTGTATGTACCGAATTTTAATCAATACTAATAATATCTATAAGGGATAGTTTTATGAGATACTGCGTTTGTAGACTATATGTATGATACTAAAACTAAATTGACGATTTTTAGAAACATTTTCTGTATGTATGTATGTTCCTCCATAACTCCTAAACCGATCATGCGAATTCGATGAAAGTTGGTACTAAAGTTACATTAAAGTTATAGTAGTACATTTAACTATACGTGACACAGGATAGGCTAAATAATATTCAGTTCCGGTTACGCTAACGTGTGGCTCCCATACAAACCGAATTGTTCCGCGCGCCGAAATATGTAAAGGTAACGCAGCAGGAACGCACTTCGGCCTTCTTTCTTCTTTTTCTTCTTACTTACTATCTTCTTTTTATTAACTACGAATTTCACGCGAGCGAAGCCACGGGCAAAAGCAGGTATAAAATATGATTTAAAGGCGCGTTCCATTGCTTTTTATTTGATGCTGAAAACACATTACGTACCAGTAGTCTCTGAATAATTTTAAAGAATTTATTTTCCTTTTGAGTAAATGATTCCGACTTCGTCGAACATACGAGTTAGTACTTATGCAGATAGAACGTCTACACATTCTGCCATCGAAAACTTTCTCTAGGCACTTTTCCGATTCGAGTTTTTTTCCAGTTTCCAATGTTTTTTCCTTGTATTTGCAGCTGGCGAACCTGGGAGGGGATGGAGGGGAGGGCTTGAGTTGAAACCGTCGAGCATAAAGTTGTGCGGAGTTGTGAACAATTCGATAATGTATGTGGCGACTACAACAGTTCGGGCCGTTTTTTAGGGTTCCGTAAAAGAAAGGGCATTGCCTAAAATTGGTGCCTTTTTTATTTATCATTATTTTTTGTCGCGCGGCCATCAACCAAACTGTTATTTTAGTTCAGAATAATGTTACAAACAAAACTTGTTACGACATTTATATGCCTAAACTCAGTCCGAACGAAGTATATAAGGGTCAGAAGTTCGAATAATATTCATAATTCTGAACTAAAATAACTAAGTTTGGTTGATGGCCGCGCGAAAAAAAAAGCACCAACTTCCATACAAAATGTGGCATTGCTTGCCCTTGAAAGTGTGGCCCGGCATTTAAATCGGATCAGTCAAATTGTTGTTTAGTTAGACTTACTAGAATAAGTACCGGCCCCACACACGGTACCGTTTGGGGTGGTGTCTCTTCGTCTTTTAATTATTTTGGTTCCGCATTCACTTCCTCCTGCCATGCAATCTCGACGTTTTATTTTGTTGGTCGTTCTCACAAAGGAATATTTCTTTTATAAATTCATATTCGATTTTGTGGATAGTAAGAGGGAACGTGTGTATATCCATTTAAATAAATTATAGCAAGTGCATATTATTATACAGGGTGTCCCAGAAACCGACGATAATCCTTTAACAGGAGATAGGGCTGCTAATTACCTCTCAGAATATCTAATTTTAGGTTTAGTAAAAATGGCTTAGTTTTTGAGATATTGTCATTTTTGTAAAAATAAAAAATTTTCTCCCTCAGCTCATTTTTTTAAATGCCACAAGTACAAATGTAAGATTTTCTTAAATCTCGTTTTTGTCAAATATTCCTGAAAAGTAAGGCTTTCACACGGTATAATTTATTTTTTCATGTTTCATCCTGTTTAGCTGAAAAACGACTTAAGAGCCACATGTTAAAATTTTTTCAGCCTCATCCATTGAGTTTGGCCCTTCGCGGTGAAAAAAAAAATTACTACACTAAAGTGGCATTATGCAAGAAAAATTTGCCCATCTAATGTAGTTTTTAAAATGGTACATCACTTCCCGATTTGCCCAATAATTTATGAGATATTGTTATTTAACTGCAAAAAGACCTCGGAATTTGATAACTGTTCTACCAACTACGAATTGGAATAAAATAAACACTTGAAGTAATTGGTCTTTATTAACCTGTTAAAGTAGAGGTTCAAATTGTTTACAACCTGCACAATTGCTAGCTCGACATCTTCTCACAAATGCCCGGTAGATGCGTCGAGCAAGAAGTACTCGATGTAAGTGCAGATACGTCCACCTATGCTATGTAGTTTGTGTTTTCCGTCCAGTTGAGTGTAGCCGGCACGACCGAAGGGAAGCACTGACGTGGCACCAAGTTCACCCGGTGTTATGGGCTGACATCACGGATGTTGTAGGTGTAGCCAACCATGTCAGTTTACATTAAAAAAAACCTGAGCTACTGCCGTAATTCTTTCTTTGAGCTCTATCAAGTTTTCCTCAAGTTTTTACAAAAATGACAATATCTCAAAAACTAAGCCATTTTTACTAAACCTAAAATTAGATATTCTGAGAGGTAATTAGCAGCCCTATCTCCTGTTAAAGGATTATCGTCGGTTTCTGGGACACCCTGTATATATATTTAAATAAACAATATTTAGTCTAAAATATTGTTCTTTAGAATTAACCGAAAAGTTTTTCAGTATTATAATAACATTCTGTACCGTGTGGGGTCGGTACTTAAAAAGAATAGCTCCACTGCATCTCTCCCCGTCGCATGTCGTAAAAGTCGACTAAGGGTTTGTCAGCCTCGGCAGCTCAGTGGTACGGTCAGTTATTGGATGGGTGACCGCCCGACCGTTGGAGGCTGACCGTGGTTCGGATTTCACGTTAAACTGTAGGTCCCTTCCCTTCTTACCTTACTGGGTGGTAGGGTTTATCCCGGCCGGGTTGGTACCACCGCACTGAGCGAAACGTCGGTCGAAACGGCTATGTAAATAGTTCGTGTTTTCCGTCCAGTTCAGTGTAGCCGGCGCGAAATGAAGGGAAGCACCTAGTTCACCCGGTGTTATGGGCTGACATCACGGATGTTGTAGGTGATGTAGCCAACCGTGTCAGTTTCCATAAAAAAAAAAAAAACATAAGCCATTCAGCGGTGGAACGCTGCTTCGGTCCTTGGGACTGCGGTCACCATAATGCCGCCACAGTCCCAATGGAAGAGCTTTTTATTTTAATTTAGTTTTTTTAATTTGCTTATACTGTGTTAAACATTTTATATATTACCCCAATTAATTATTTTGCATAATTATTTTAAATTACAACATCATTAATATGAAAATTCATAAACAGCCATCGCTAAGATGATGACGATGAATTGAATAATGATTGGAAAGACAATGATCCAATAGCCGCGAGCATAAACGAAATGGAAAATTTCGGAGTGCCTAATTAAAAATAATAATGCATCGGTTCATCTACCTAGGCGGACCGTATGCCCTTTGCGAATACCTTGTGTTTAGCGATTCTTTTAGTGCTCCTGTGTTTCGGATTTTGCTTAACGCGTCCACCTTTGAAACTTTGGATTTGTAAAGTGTATTGCTAATTTAATATTTATATGAAACTAGATTAAACACGCGGCTCCCGCTCGCTTTGGAGTCTGTACAGACATTATCTACTTTATTATATCTAATAAATAACAATAAAATTTAATACTTTCGCACATACATACAGACCATCGGGGTAAGCAGAGTAATCGGTGTTGTGCTGCAAATACCCTTGTAAATTACAGCACAACATCGACCACCACATTTAGCAATGTATTAGGACAAGATAACTATCAAGCAGCAAGTAAGGCACGAAGACCCACCTGATGCATGACCAGATGGATGGACCGTGCCAAGGTGAGACGTGGCTCGCTTGCCGTCCATAGGCACGGCATCTTGTCCTTAATACTAATACTTAATACTTTCGTCATTTATTTTTATAGACAAACAAAGAAATAATTTTTAAACCCCGACGAGAAAAAGAGGGGTGTTCTATGTTTAACATGTGTGTGTATGGCTGTGTCTGTCTGTGGCATCGTAGCTCCCAAACGGATAGACCGATTTGGATGCGGGTTTTTTTTTATTGGAAAGCTAGTTTGATCGGGATGGTTGTTGCTAGGGTTGTAATCAAATAATCAAGTAATTATGGAATAAAAAAAATAATTTTCTTAAAAAGTGCACCGATGTGCATTCGGTTTTTTTGAAAAAGCTTGTAAATGCAATACATACAGATATAACAAAACCTAACTGCCCAATCACTGGTTGGTCGGATTCATAGGCGATAAGCTATTGACTTCTCGGCTGCTAATCGGCAGACTCCTCACAAGGGATTAAAACAACAAACAACTAAACTCAATAATAACAATACCTAGGCACTTATTGGTGGCTCTCCGTGGTACGGATTATTCGGCTTGTATTCTAGGAGATAGTACGTTAATTTCATAGTGCGAATGCTGTATCAATATAATTATCAGTAATTTATAAAGCTTTTGAGATATTATTGGTTTTTTTTATTTTATTTTTTTTTATTGATAGCGCGACATGTGGCATCGTTTCACCTACAAGTAGGTGTCTAACGATGCCCATGGACATTCTGTGATGCACGGGGATTGCGAATGCCATGCCGGTCTGACAGGAGCCTTTTCACGCCCCTTTTGAAGAACCCCAGGTTGTACTTGGGAGGAAATAGATGGGCAGGGAGTGCGTTCCACATTTTCCCGGTTCTGTGAATAAATGATCTACAGAACCGGTTGGTTGGTGGTAGGTCGATTGAGTAGGGGTGCATCCCCTGCCCAGTACGCGTGGTGCGGAGGTGGAATGGGGACGGCGGAATCGCGTTAAACAGCTCCTCCGAACACTCCCCATGAAATAGACGATAGAACACACTTAGGGAGCCGACGTCCCTACGGATTTGCAGTGGTTCTAAGTCGCGGGACACCGCAGGGTCACCCACCAGTCGCACGGCACGACGCTGGATTGAGTCTAGCGGCGCAAGCTGGTATTTAGCTGAGCCGTCCCACAAGTGCGAGCAGTACTCCAAGCAGGACCTAACCTGTGTTTTATACAGCGTCAGTTTTTGGCCCGACGTGAATTACCGCCGCACCTTGTTTAGTACGCCCAGCTTTTTTGAGGTTCCGACGGTAGAAAAAACATAGCGAGCCGAACTCGCGTTGAGAGGGTTCTGTACCATTCGTTTTCAGCGAGAAATTTTGGTTTTCCTGTAATGTGAAAGAGAAACCGAAGAATATTACATTTTGTATATTTTCTTTAATATATTTTGAATGAGGTCATGCGTGGAGTATTGCTCGCATCTTTGTGGTCGGGCTGCTCAATATCGACTTGGCTTGTTAGCCTCGATCCAAAGACGTGCAGTTCGCCAAGTTAACGACTTTGAAGTGTCGTGCGAACTTGAACCTTTGCAGCTCCGTAGAGACATTGGTTCACTAAGTGTATTCCTATCGACTGTTCTACGTCGAATGCCCTGAGAGGCTGTTCGAAACGATTCCGACCTCACCATTTCACCATAGGTAGCAGACAGGGAATGCATCCCTTTACAAAGCTGCCTAAAGTGCGGACTAAGCGCTCCAGTATTTCTTTTATCTTCCCCACTCCTTCGGGAATCAGTAACGAACTTGACTTAGAAAATAAAAAAAATTTACAGATAATAAATTAAAAGAGAATGCAATACAAAAGAAACAAAAAGTGCTAGCAGATAGCTTAAGAGATGATCCACGAGGCGCGCAGGTCACTATTCCTTTGTCAAACGCTTCTCTAATAGCTAATACTTGTGCTTGAAGATAAATCGATAGTTATGATCAAACAACATCACTAAATAGCATCGGAAATAGTCTCTAGAACAGACACCAAACATAAGTTATCTCTACCCGGAATATGTAACATGCCATTATTCATTGGCCTAACTACCTAATTAATCTGATAGTGACCTTATTATTTTTACTTCAATCTTATTGTGTCACTATTTCTAGATACATAAAATACAGAATTCCGGGACTCGGTCAAGAAGTGAGAAGGGAGGGATAGGAAGTATTAGGTAAATATTTTGTAAAATAGAAATTATATTTTAAAGTGACGCAAATATCCGCGTACTTGCTCCAAGGGTACTCGATTTAGGAGCGTATAGCGACGAGCGACTGAGAGGACGGATGGTTCAATAAATCTCGATTTTAATTAACCCCGAGCTACATAGACAATAATTAATTTATTCAATTGAAAAGCGTCGATAGCCGCATCCGCCTCAACCCTAATTCTAGGCAGAGTAACAATGAAAGGTGAAAGGTTACTAGGCGGAAAGAACAAAAGATGGCAAAATATATAGATTCGTAGAGCGTTTTTTTCATTCGGCGATACCGAAAACGACCGGTCACGGTCGTGGCGATAAAACAACGTTTGTGGGGAAAAGAGGTGGAGTTGTTTAAGCAAACTGAGTTAGTTCATCGAAAGCAACTGTGGGATCTAGCGCCAAGGCCAATCTAGAGTCACATAATACATTGTATAATGCCTTCGATCTACAGATGAGGTTTACCTTATTTCTACGGCAACAGTGTCAGGGGAGTACAGTGTCAGGGGGTAGAAAAATTAAATAATATTAACAAAATTCCATTAAACTGTAGACAACTTGCCATAGCACCATCTTAATGTTTATCTAAAATACTTGTATTTTCTGATGTATTTTTTTATGAACAACCGGAACGGGTGGCTGTTCAGAGATCAGAACAGAAGAAGACCAGACACATCCAATAACATCACTCCTCGCGAAACCACGTTCAGAGAGGCGCCATGCCATCTACGAGGCGGACAAAAGGGTCGCTGTATTCCATGTTTTCTTCTATTTAGTGTAATTTATGTTCCATACAGGACATACTACAGTACCGACACTCGGTTTTGGAAGCCATCGCGCGAAATGTAAGAATGTTTTCAATATTCAGTCGATAGTCAATATCGACGATTTCTCAAGGGGTTAATATTTCATATCATAAATTCGCAATTTGTAGCAACATTTTGATGTGAAGTAATGACGACATATATTCGGTCGGGAAAGTGAGAACTTTTAGAACAAAGAACAAAGTTAGAACTGTAATTAAACTAGGGAATATAGAATATCCTTAGGTTGAAAGCAACCCGCCTAAGTTTGCCTTCGTGACTTGAGTTCCGGAGAAGTTTGTACCTAAGAAATAAATTATTAGTTTCTTTTGTTAATTTTTAGGGTTCCGTAGGTACCTCAAAAAAGAGGAAAAAAAAAACTGAACCAGAATGACTCTCGCTATCTACATATCTCGGATCACACTCTGTCACAAGATACTCACGATTACCAAACCCGAGCAGAGTGAGTACCTGTTAATGAGTCTGCGCCACTTCTCGGTCACCTTTGAAGGTTGCTTTATATATAGCGCGACCAACCTGATGGTCGAAACAAAAAAAAACTGGAACAACCTTCCGCCGTCCGAGAAAAAATCAGTGTTCTTGGTTTTAAGCGGGCGTGCAAGGTTTGGCTTCTAGAGTCGCAAAGGACTAACCTTGAGCAGCACTGCAGCACTTTCATCGCAAGGCGTAGCACGTAAAGCTGGCTCCGTTTTCCTCCTATTTCTATGTTATTACATGTTCTGTATCTTATTGTGTGAATGAGGAAATAAAGGATTTTCTATTCTTCTATTCTATTCTATTCAATTTTATTATAAACAATTCTATAAGACTTTACAATATAAATATTTTGATTTCAAACAAACCATAAAACATTCTAACGAGCATCCATGCAAATAAAGATAACAGCACAATCTACGAATTTGCAGCAGAATTTCCACGAAATCCTTTCGTACAAAAAGCGGTGTCCAATTTCAATCCTAAAGTACTGATTTCATTCACAAAATCGGCGATTTCTTTAAGCTGCCCGCTATTGCTCATTACTCTTACATCGAGTGGGTCGAGCGGAGGCCCGGCCGGCACCGGAGGCCGGGGCCTCCATTATTCATCACGGGGTGCTCCGGGCCTCCATTCACAAAGATTGACACGAACATTATGGCGACCCTGGAGATAGAGGTCGGTGAAGCGACGTCGCGGGGGCCCTAATGAGGTTCTTTTATTTACTCATACTCTTAGAGGAAATTATTTCTAGGCGAAAATTAGGATTTATTTCGCACATTTTTCGTATAAAAATCGGCGTGGGCATCCTTTGTTGCACTGATTAGGTGCAAGACTTTTTGCAACACTCTAAGGTTGAGAAATCATGATATTCTTTTCAGTAAGAACGTTTATGCATGACACAAACAAACGTTTTTTGCATTGGATGGTACTTTTTTTTTATTTCACCGAAAACTCATTCTGTATGTGAATCTGAAACATTTTGGAAATATAATTTTTTCAATGTGAAACCTTTGAATTATTTCTCTATAGGCTATATACAATTTTTTCTAAGATAATGAAAAAAAAAATTTAAGTCGTAGAACAAAAGTTTTCAGTTTCGAGTGTATAATCAATAGGTTAGGAACCATTTGGGTACTACTACCTATTATGTATATATGAATAGTTCAGTAATCTTTCTCATAATTTCCAGGTGTGGTATTCAATGCAGACTTGCATGGACCAAGGAAACCCGTAGATACTGGGAATAGAAATGCTGTCATACTAAATGCCTGGGTATAAGTTTACGATTTTTTAGGGTTCCGTAGCCAGCGATGTTGGCAGGACCCTTATAAAATCGGTCAGATCAGATGTCTGTCCGCCCGTCTGTTAGTCAAACGCGCTGTTCGAGGTTATTAGTCCGAACCGGAAATTTAAATATATAAAAAAAAAAAATTTTAAATAGTCTTACATAATATTTTATATTTATATTTATGTAATCCTGTGTTGGTGAGCTGAGTCAGAGGGGCCAGAGCACATACTCCGACCAGCCAATATCACCTCCGGAGTAGGTGCCATACCGAAGACCTTCCTTTGGATTGCTAGCTATACTGGACTAGAGGAGAACACAGTGTAGGTTCTCAGTTTCAGTGTAGCCGCGACAAGCTGAGAGAAGCACTGACATGGCACCCAGTTCAACTAAAGCATGGCAACCATGCACTGAAAAAAATGAAGTAGCACAAAAGTTCGGGTACTCAATTTTTTCCCAAATATCTGCTGCTAATTACAAAAGTTATGTTGTTTTAGCTTAATCCATTATGCTGTGTTAGACAATCGATTTTGGGTAACTCTGTTTTGTCTACCAGCAGCCAAAAGTTTAGTTTGTACAGCTAACCTAATGGCTACGACAGCATAACAGCCTTTTAGCCCAATAATTAGTTACATGAACAAAACCGTTGTGCTTGTCGTAACAAAGTTTATGCAAAATACGTTTGGTTGTGCTCGTCAATCGAAATTGGCTAATTGTTATTAGCCTATGGATAGCCAAAGTTTGCCTGAAATAGCTTTTTACGTGGCTAGAACAGCATAACAGCATATTGGCTAAAGAACTAGGTACAGACTCTGGGTACAGGAACAAAAACGTAGGGTTTGTCGTACCATAATAGTTTTGCAAAAACACACCTGTAAAACATACAAACGTTGCATAAATATGAACATATTAACTAAACACGAATTAACGCGCTACCGTAATGGATGAATAATGTGAGGTAATCCGGGGTTGCCTGGATGAAATTGCCTGAGGCAATAAGTCCACCCTTGCAAAATAAACGTACCATAAAGCGTACTATTATTATTTTATCTTATTATAATTACAACTGAGCCCAAATTGGTAAATTAAGCTACATATTGTTTAACGCCTATAATACATAGTACTCTTATTGTTAGGCTAAATGCTGCCCAAATTTATCGAATCACGTCTAATTTGACTAACACAGACAAATCTTAGGCTATTTTCTTTTCTTCATTTGCATACTGCCAAATCATGCTGCACGCAGCCAAACTGTTCGGCAAAATCCAAACCAAGCACGCATTTCGGTTGCATCCAGCCTAACTGTTTGTGAAGACTCTGCCTAATTTGGCTACCACAACCAAACCTAAGGCTGTTTTATTTTCTTTGCTTGCATGCTGCCAGATTATGCTGCACGCAACCAAACTGTTTAGTAATATGCAGCCAAACGCGCATTTTGGCTGCATCCAACCTAACTGTTTGTGAAGAACTTGCCTAATATTGACAACCACAGACAAACTTCGGCTACTTTCTTTTCTTCGGTTGCATACTGCCAAATTATCCAGCACTTTGGCTACCACAACCAAACCTAAGGCTGTTTTATTTTCTTTGCTTGCATGCTACCAGATTATGCTGCACGCAACCAAACTGTTTAGTAATATGCAGCCAAACGCACGTTTTGGCTGCATCCAACCTAACTGTTTGTGAAGAACTTGCATAATATTGACTACCACAGACAAACTTCGGCTACTTTCTTTTCTTCGGTTGCATACTGCCAAATTATCCCTGCATGCAGCCAAACTGTTCGGCCAAATGCAAGCCAAGCACGCGTTTCGGTTGCATCCAGCCTAACTGTTCGTGAAGATTCTGCCTAATTTGGCTACCACAGCCAAACCTAAGGCTATTTTATTTTCTTTGGTTGCATGCTGCCAAATTATGCTGCACGCAAGCAAACTATTTAGTAATATGCAGTCAAACGCACGTTTTGGCCGCATCCAGCCTAACTGTGTGTGAAGAACTTGCCTAATATTGACAACCACAGACAAACTTCGGCTACTTTCTTTTCTTCGGTTGCATACTGCCAAATTATCCAGCACTTTGGCTACCACAACCAAACCTAAGGCTGTTTTATTTTCTTTGCTTGCATGCTGCCAGATTATGCTGCACGCAACCAAACTGTTTAGTAATATGCAGCCAAACGCACGTTTTGGCTGCATCCAACCTAACTGTTTGTGAAGAACTTGCATAATATTGACTACCACAGACAAACTTCGGCTACTTTCTTTTCTTCGGTTGCATACTGCCAAATTATCCCTGCATGCAGCCAAACTGTTCGGCCAAATGCAAGCCAAGCACGCGTTTCGGTTGCATCCAGCCTAACTGTTTGTGAAGATTCTGCCTAATTTGGCTACCACAGCCAAACCTAAGGCTATTTTATTTTCTTTGGTTGCATGCTGCCAAATTATGCTGCACGCAAGCAAACTATTTAGTAATATGCAGTCAAACGCACGTTTTGGCCGCATCCAGCCTAACTGTGTGTGAAAAACTTGCCTAATATTGACTACCGGTTCCGTACCCAAAGGGTTCCAACGGGATCCTCCGTCCCCGTCCGTCCGTCCGTCCGTTCATCCGTCCGTCTGTCCGTCTGTCAGCGGGCTGTTTCTCGTGAACCGTAATAGGTAGACAGTTGAAATTTTCACAGAGTGTGTATTTCAAAGATTTAAATAGGTGTATTTATATCGCCGCTATAACAACAAATAATACAAATCAAAAATAAAAAAAAATAAAAGTACATAGTGTTAAATCTTCAAATCAAAATATACTTTATTGTACACCATATAAAACATGGAACACAACAGGCGAGTTTAATGCTAAATAGCATTCTTTACTCTTGTACGATGTGACGAAATCTTGTACGATGATACGGAACCCTTCGTGTGCGAGTCCAACTCGCACTTGGACGATTTTTTAATCAGCGAAATAAACCTGTCCTCGTTGACGTCGTCGAAAAGAGCCTGGCTATAGTAGTCTATATTGCGCAAATTCTTCACACACAGTTTGGTTAGGTTAGGTTAGGATAGGTAGGGTTGTGTTGGGTTAGGTTAGATTAGGTTAGGTTTGGATAGGTTAGGTTAGGTTAGGTTGGGTTGTGTTGTGTTGTTTTTGGTTGGGTTGTGATGGGTTGATTGGATTGGGTTGGATTAGGTTAGATTAGGTTAGGTTAGGTTTTTTTTTTTTTTTTTTTTTAATGTTCCAATAAATGACACCTCGGCTATATATGCCGAGTCCTTTTACAGTCCTTACGCTACTTTCCACCATCATACGCCCCCCTGCACACTGGTTCCAGCAGTGGTGCAGGTTCCTTCTCTTTCATTCTTTTTTATTCAATTTAATATACATATTTTCATTTACACATTTACAATTATTATACATATTTTCCATTATTTTATACATTTACATATTTACAAATTATCATACATCTTATAAGAGATACATACAATGAAAGAATTAAAATGTACTTTGAATAGTGTTATCCGTCGTTACACGAGAAGGTATTTTTCTTTGGTGCTGTGTCAATTATGTTTATGATCGTTACTTACTACTAATACAAAATAAAATATATACTTAAACTTATCATTACATTACCGTACTAGTTACTACTATGTATGGCCAGTATCTTAATTTTTACACACACTGTTCCTACTACTAACAATTTGTTGAAATTACACTTCTTGATTCATTGAAATAATTACATTATATACATTATTTAACTACTTTTGCTAATAAATTAGATATAGCACAGCCTGCCTCTTGCCAACCTGTCCCAGAGGGCTCTCTCCGGGCAGTCGCGGCTGTACGCGGAGTGGCACACCTGATCCGCGGAGTGAGACTTGGGGCTCTTCTTGCAGTTTACGCAAGAAGGCTGTCCACCATTTAGTCTCACCTCGCAAGCCGCGTTTTTGTGAGGACCGCCGCAGTACGTGCAGGCCTGGGCCTCGGCTTTGCACACTCGTGTAGTGTGGCCGTAACCCAGGCACTTACCGCACTGAACGAGGGGTGACTGGTCGTAGACCGACACGACCCGAAAATGAAGATAGAGCCAGCCATACTCCACCATTTTTTTATGTAATGGAGGTGATACCTCCATTACAATATGGCAGTGGTGTATGTTTCGGGCTGGCCTTCTATACTTCACTTTCATTTCGCGTCCGTCCGCCTCGCTCAGCAGAAATTTATTCTGCGAGACGAGGTGTCCGATCACCTCCGCGTCAGTCAGGTCTTTCTGCACGCCAGTGAGTACGACGAGAGGGTTCCTCGTTCGGGCCTCCTCCACATTCAACTTCGCCGAGACAAGAATATCACGCACCTTGGCCCTGGTTTCCGAAGTGTCAAGACCAAGTACCACTTTCCTGTCTCGGGCCTTGCGGAGGAGGTTCACCCCGACGCCCAGCTCGTCAACCTTCACCGCCGCAGCGATCCTGCCAATAACGGCCTCCGCGGTGTCGGCGACGTCCTCCGAGGACACGATGAGGGCGTGGCCACCGGCACCAGGCCGCCTGGCCGCAGGCTCAGACCGGACAGCAGACACCACGTCGGCATACGAACGCGGGGCTGCAGACTCAGCCGAGGCACGCATGACCTCCAGTTCCGTGTGGACTTTCTGGAAGCCATTGTCCAGGTCGCTCCTCAGCCGGTTGACCTCTCCACACAGCTCACCGACGCGCGCCGCCGTCGTCACCGCCTCCCGCGAAGTTCCCGCATCAGCCCCGCCGGTCCCGGCAGCAAGCGGCCCCCGTTGAGCTGGGCTCATCTCGAACGCGAGGAAGCTGCGGGTGCTTACAATCTCCTTCTTTATAAGCTCCACATTTTCCTCAAGCGCTTGTTTGCTGGAAGTCAAGGCGGCCATCTCCCTGGAGTGTTTCCGCTCCAGGTAGAGGGCCTCCTTGACCTTTTCCGTCCGAGCCCGCTCGCACTCGGCAACTGAGCGCGCCCTGGAGTCAGCAAGGCGAAGTATTATGCCGTACATACCTTGCATACAGTCCGTGACAGTTTCTCGGATGTCCCTTTTCAGGTTTCCGGACTGCTCCAGGGCGAACTTCGCTTGCTGCAGGAGCCGGTTGGCCTGCTGCGGAAGCTCATTGATGAGGGGGGTTTTGTTACGGGCGGAGAGGGAGCAAGACGAGGCGATTGAGCGGTCTCGAGTAGGCGTCTCGACACCTAGGTCCGAGGCGCGCCCGAGACTATCGCCCCGGTTTGACCCCTCCGCGTCAGACTCCTCTTCGGGGGGCCGCGACGAGGGTATCGGCCATGTCGGCGCAGGCCGCTCAGCCGGCGCCAGCGCGGGCGTCTCAGCTAGCGTCGGCGCAGGCGGCCCCACCAGCGCCGGCGCAGGCGACTCGGCAAGCCGGACGTCCGCTACCAGTACAGGCGGCGGCGAGGCCGTCGAGCCAGCAGCCGAGGAATCCGCGAGCTCGGAGGCATTCCTGACCGCCCGGTGAAGCAGCGATAGCTGGGGCGAGGGTTTGGAGGGAGTTTTGAAGGCAGGTATGGGGGGGATGGGTCCGATGTCGGCCAAGGTGACAGCTTTTGTCTTTGACACCTTGTCGGCCGGTCCGACTTTCTTGCCACCCCTCACTCTAGCGGCCCCAACCGGCTCCACCCCTGCCACTGCAGGCCTCACTCGGGGCACCCGTGCCCTGCTTGCCGACACGTTGGTCCGCATCGAGCCCCCGGAACCGCCGCTACCGGAAGAAGCAGACATAATTACTACTCAATTATACCAAATTATTCAACAAAAATGTCAACAAACACAAAACATGAAATATCTATAAAATATTCGTATTAAATTAGTAAATATATACACCACCAGATGCGGCTTGACGAGCTCTTTCCAACAAGTGGTCACACGCCCGGGTTATAGAGATCCACCAAACTTCTAACGAAAGAAAGACCTTAGTGGATGAGTCCGGGTCTCAGTGTCAAGAGCTCGCGTCAGGCGAGTCGCCACAAATCAGCGACTAACTGCCACGACTTTAACAGCACAACTTTCGTTCTGGTATCGATACGCAGGCGCAGAGACGACAATTACGACTAAATTTTAAAATCACTATGTCCTCGATCTAGTTTTTGAGCTATAGTCAGTTATATATTACAAAAAGTTTTCAAAAACACAAAAATCACGATAAGTGATTTAGGTTAGGTTAGGTTAGGTTAGATTAGGTTAGATTAGGTTAGGTTAGGTTAGGTTAAGTTAGGTTAGGTTAGGTTAGGTTAGATTAGGTTAGATTAGGTTAGGTTAGGTTAGGTTAGGTTAGGTTAGGTTAGATTAGGTTAGATTAGGTTAGATTAGGTTAGGTTAGGTTAGGTTAAGTTAGGTTAGGTTAGGTTAGGTTAGATTAGGTTAGATTAGGTTAGGTTAGGTTAGGTTAGGTTAGGTTAGGTTAGGTTAGGTTAGGTTAGGTTAGGTTAGGTTAGGTTAGGTTAGATTAGGTTAGGTTAGGTTAGGTTAAGTTAGGTTAGGTTAGGTTAGGTTAGATTAGGTTAGATTAGGTTAGGTTAGGTTAGGTTAGGTTAGGTTAGGTTAGGTTAGGTTAGGTTAGATTAGGTTAGATTAGGTTAGGTTAGGTTAGGTTAGGTTAGGTTAGGTTAGGTTGGGTTGTGTTGTTGTGTGGTTTTTGGTTGTGTTGTGATGGGTTAATTCGATTGGGTTGGGTTAGGTTAGGTTAGGTTAGGTTAGATTAGGTTAGGTTAGGTTAGGTTAGGTTAGGTTAGGTTAGGTTGGGTTGTGTTGTTGTGTGGTTTTTGGTTGTGTTGTGATGGGTTAATTCGATTGGGTTGGGTTGGGTTAGGTTAGATTAGGTTCGGTTAGGTTAGGTTAGCAAGTTTAATAAATGTTTGTTAGTTTGAAACGAAGTAATATTTTTAGTCAGAATGCTTGTAAACTATAGAGAATGTGCTGCGTGATTGCATGAAAATGCATCACCCTCTTGAGATAATTGAGGAGTCGGCGAACAAAACGATCTTCAATGCTTATTCCATTTTTACAGGAGAAACAAAAGACTTAATAACATAGTTACTTCCATTCGCTTATTCCTATATTTGGTTTTCTAGTTGATACCTTGGCTGATTTGTACATGATCTAACATTCGCAAGAAACTATTTTCTTATGTGGGGCATCGGACACCCCTTAATTTTTAATGTTTTCTTATTAAATTAGTAAATCTGCCATAATACGAGTAACGCATATATTCTGTGAAAATTAGAAGCGGCTACCTATTACAGTTAAAAAAAACGGCCAAATGCGAGTCGAACTCGCGCACCGAGGGTTCCGTATCGCCATGTCATGGTCAGCGCCACTCATGCCATCTATGGATTAGTTAAAATGATTCATACTGTTTTCGATAGACGACGCGCATACACTTTTTAGTTTCTTCTATGGGGACACCCGTGAATTTTTTACTTTGTCTTATTTTTATTATTTGTTGTTATATCGGCCATAATAACACATATTCTGTGAAAATTTCAACGGGCTACCTATTACGGTTCAAGAGATACAGCCCTCGGACAGACAGACAGACTGCGGCGTAGTCTTAGTAGTAGGGTTCCGTACGACGGATACGGAACCCTAAAAAATACAGCCCTTTAAACGTAGGACCGACAGACTGAAGGACGGACAGACGGACGGATAGACTGACGGACAGACTGCGTAGGCTTAGTATTAAGGGTCCCCTGTGGGCAATCGTAAAAATCTCGCAAATGACAAAATTCCCATTGGTTTATCTGTGATAGTAAATATTTGGCAAGTTCTTCACAAACAGTTTAGGTGGATGGAGCCAAAGGGCGTGCTTGGTTGCACATTACCAAACAGTTTGGCAGCATGCAGCATAATTTGGCAGAATACAGCCAAAGAATATAAAATAGCCTTTCGTTTGGCTGTGGCAGTCAAATTTGGCAAGTTGTTGCCAAACTTGAGCTACATACAGCCCAATTTGGGCTGCTTTTGACATAATTTTTGCAAACCAGTCCTATTACATAACCGCTGTTAGGGACGATTTTCTTTCATTCCTTATTTTACTTTACGTGGGTGGGTACGAACGAACGACTCGCGTCACGTCACTATACAGTTTGCTGACCTCACGCAACGAAGGAAAATCACTGCTCACTCAGTTTGAGCATTCGGGCCTGCTCAATAATGTCGCACGGAGAAAACTTTGCAACCGCATGATCACAAGTCCACGTCTTCACGAGCTGGCCTGTCAAATAAAAGAAGTATGACTTCAAAGCGCTCCGCCAGCAGAAGGGCTTACATCTGGTGTGTATTATTTTATAAATTATTTTTTTATTAACACATTTTTATTAGCTTGACCTGTATGTGTGTAATGAAATCTTTCAGATTAATTTTCATCAACTTCCAAACGTACGCATAATTTTAAATTTTTCACATGTAGTAGGAACCGATAACAATACAATAAATTAAAAAAAAACACGATTTTATAGCAATGTGAACTGAAAAGTAAAACGTAATTTTTATTAAATAAAGTTGTAAAAAAAAGCTTTCAAAATTTTTATAATAACCACTTTTTTTACATACTTGAATTTTTTTTTTTTTATTGTTTCCGAACTATCTGGCTGTGTCCGAGGTCGAAGCCTCAGGCGCAGCCAATATCACCCCCGAGGAGGTGCCAGTCCATACTTGAATTTAAAAGTTATTTTTAATTTGTTCTTCATAAAGTTGATATTTATTTTGGATTTCAACGTATTATTTCATTTTATTTTTTCAGTTGCTCCAAGACTTCAACACACTCTTTCCGGCCTACGACGATGCGTTATATACCAATCTGCCTCTACATCGCAGCAAGATCCTCGCAGCAGCAGCGGCCAGCAAGCGTCAAGAGCCCTTCGTGAAGGAACTTTTGAGTGGCATTGAAGGTCAGTTAATATAGTTGATTGTTTTTTTTTCAAGCCTTTACACCGGAAATAGATCAATGTTATTTTCACCTTTTCTCATGACTTTTCACATATGGCAATGACTTTTTAACGGAGGGGTGTTATAAGTTTGACGTGTGTGTGCGTCTGTCTGTGGCATCGTAGCTCCGAAACGGATGGACCGATTTGGATGCGGTTTTTTTTATTAGGAAGCTTGTTTAATCGGGATGGTTCTTAGCTATGTTTGTAATCAAGCAATTAAGTAATAAAAAATTAATTATCTTAAAATGTGGACCGATTTTCATGCGGTTTTTTTAAAAAGCTTGAAATAATAGTTAAATTACAAATTAAAAAAAAACCCCCGACCCTTAAAAAGTAAAAAATAATTTCCGTTTACTTACTTAAAGGAGTCTGGGGAGCGCTAAGTAAATAAAATATAAAAACTCAGAGCTGCGCGGGAATTTACTTAGCGGTCTCCCGACTCCTTTAAGTAAGTAAACGGAAATTATTTTTTACTTTTTAATGCTACTTGACTGTTGCTACTTGCCTCGTTACTCACTACAACTTTTTTTTATTATAATACCTAGCTTGGGTGCCTAGACCGATGAAAACAGATAATGCACAATCGATCCTCTTTTGAGGGCCCCGTATCTAAAGCATCAACACCAATATAATGTCTGTCTGCTAATTAACCCGTCAGCTAGATAGGAATTAAGATTAGGATAAAAATTAAGATTAGGACCGTAATTTTGTAACTAGTGCGTTTATTTCTGGGTAGTTAAAAAAAATTGATTATATTTTTGTGATTTATTACAGAAGAAGACGAAGAATTCCTCAACATTGCTGCGTTCATGCTTCTTCCGTACCTGATGAACCCGAGTGCCATTAAGACCGCAAAAGGAAAGCGAAATTGGAGACCTTCAAAGGTGGAGATACTCGAGTCTTTCATCACACACATCAAGAGTCCTGCAGAACTAGAAGAAACCATCACGTGGAGGCGTGAAAAACTGGCAAGTCTCGGTCTAACACTCCAGCCTTACATTATTATTGAGGGGTCATCGTTGAAAGACATCACCGCACGCTACATAATTGTGGATAATTCCCGTTATAGGACTAATGATTTAGTGCAGTATCAGATAACGTCAATCACACAAGCCGTAGATTCGTTGGCGTTTATCTGTTGGCGAATAAAATTTGTAATTTTGTTTTTCAAAAATGCCAGTTTGCTTTTTATGTTCCAAAGTTCTGCCTACAGTGAAGAATTTATTTAAACATTTCGCTCATTTTCATTGTCAAGACAAAATCATAGTATATCGTTGTGCCGAGGGTAATTGTAAAAGATCATTCCAATTGAAAAATACTTACGGAAAGCATCTCAATAACCACCACAACTCTGAAAGTAATATTCCTGTCCCCACAGGCCATGTTGCCGAGAGATTGTTACAAGGGTCAGTAACAATGGATGAGGTCTGAGATCTCAATAACATTGTAATATGATGAGTTTTTTTATGGAAATTTTTTTATTGGCATTAATTACCTTTCACGATAAAAACATGTTAAAATGTAGCCCTCACCACTTAAGTATCCCGGTGTGAATGTGTGTGAATATGTTTTATTTATATAAGGTCTTTCAAAATTAGTTAATAGTACGCTAAGGGGGGGTTCTGTATCATATAGAGAGTAAAACCTATATAAAATTTTTTGGACCTTGGTCTTTTTTTTTATGTAAAATATGTTTTTATTTTATGTATTTAAATAAAAAAATAAGTGGTTGATTTTTGGCTAATCGATTCAGTTTCATAACAGTAACAAAAAAGTCTTCATTACCATTATGATGTAACACGTGTAAGATGGTAAAAAAAAACAAATTCTTTCTATTCCATACTAATAAAAATAAAATTGTGGTCTTTCACAATTTCTGAAAGAAAGAGATCTATGTGTTGGAAGACTTTTTTGTTCCTGGCATGAAACTGAAACGATTAAGAAAAATTTGTTTTTTACATTTTACATTCCAAAAAAATTTTTTATAAAAAAAAATTCTTTCTTCTTCAAAAGTGATCTATTTCCGATACAGAACCTCCCCCCCTAGCGTACTATTAACTAATTTTGAAAGACCTTATATACATAATTGGTTTCTTTTAATTTTATCTTTTTTCTAGATAGCTAGAAATTATTTATTGCTCCAAAGATTTTACAGACACAAGTTTGTTAAATAATATACGTGAGGGGCAAAGGCGGACTTATTCTAGTACAGGGGTCGGCAAATTTTTTAAGCGGCGGGTGGCCGAGTGGTTTCGTCGGCTTCTCATGCGGGAGGTCCGAGGTTCGAATCCGGTCGGCGTGTACCAATGAGTTTTTTCTGACGAAAAAATTAACGTGCATACCTACACCCGCTGCTTCACCGTTCGGAACCGGTGTAAAACTGTAGGTCCCTTCCCTTGCCCCTTACTAGGTGGTAGGCTCAAATTGTAGCCGACTGGGTTGGTACCACCGTACTGGATGTAAGATGGCCGCAAGCAACCTCGGTTGTGTTCTCCTCTAGTCCAGTATAGCCAGCAATCCAGGGAAGTCTCCGGTATGGCACCTACCTTCTCGGAGGTGATATTGGCTGGTTAGAGCATGTGCTTTGGCCCCTCCGACTCAGCCACCAATACCGGATTGCATAAAAAAAAAAAAAAAAAAAAAAAACCAGAAGAGCCAAATCCTATGTGAACGGCTGCATGCGGCTCGCAAACTGCAGTTTACCGACCTCTGGTCTAGTAATATTTTCACAAATATTAATCACTATTTGTAACAATGTTTATTATAGTCATTAATACGTACAAAAACTAGCACAGTCAAAATATGTTTAATATGTACCTAGCCCTCGCCACATAAGTATGCCGGTGTGAATGTATGTGAATATCTTTTAGGTATATACATAGTTAGTTTCTTTTAATTTTATATTTTTATTTCTAGCACAGGGGTTGGGAAAATTTTTCAACAGAAGAGCCGAATCCTACATGGTGCCTACATGCATGCATGCCGCATGCGGCTCGCAAAGCGCAGTTTCCCGACCTCTGTTCTAGTAATATTTTTATAAATGTAAACTCGCTGTTTTTACAGTATCCTCATTACGTTATAGCCGCTCTCCGCTCTCTACTTGCCCAGTGTCGACTAGGGTAGATAATTGTTTTACTGTATCCAAGATGAGAGCGGCATTAAAGTCAACCCTACGATCTACGTATGATTACCTAAAATTTGTTGACTGTGCAAGTACATAGACAGAGCAGCAATAAAGTTTTGAGGATACTTAACAATGTTTATCGTAGTCATTAATATGTACAAAAAACTAGCACGGCCAAAATAAGTTAATGTGTAGCCCTCGCCACTTAAGTATGCCGATGTGGATGTATATGAATATCTTTTATATATTCACAACTAAAATTTAAAAAAATAAAAAGCCTAATGTGTTTATTATTGACTTTCATTGTTATTTTAGAAATATTTGACTTCCCCATATATAGCCTTGAGCATATTCATTGAAAACATTTAAGTATATTATAGTTTCGTGAGTTTTGCTTTTATATACCTTGTACTCTCACTGTTGAATATTTGACTGTTGCAGGTGTTTGGCTGGGGGGTAAACAGTCATGTTGCTATTATATCTTCAGTGTTCCGGTGTCACTGCCAAAATTTTAACTGTGGCAGCTATTATGCTCCCTTCGGTTGCAATAATGGAACATTTTGGTAAAAAAAATATTTCACAAATAGAACTTAAGTTTTGTTATATACACTTAGAGATGCCATTTTTGTTTTTAAAACCATAACAGTGTATATAACAAAACTTAAGTTCTCTTCGTGAAATATTCAGTTTTTTTTTACCAAAATGTTCCGTTATTATTACAGCCAAAGGGAGCGTAGCTGCCACAGCTTAAGTTTGGCTGTGATATCCGAAACACTTAAGCTATTCTAGCAAAATTATTGTTTACCCCCAGCCAAACATTTTGGCTATAACAGTCAAACATTTGGCAGCGGCAGCAATAAGCATTAAGCTGTAGTAGCAAAACATTAAGTAACCCCAGCCAAACATTTTGGCTATAGCAGTTCAACATTTGGCAGCGGCAGCGCAACCGTTCGGCTGCAGTAGCAAAACATATTGTACCCCCAGCCAAACAATTTGGCTACAGCAGACAAACATTTTGCAGCAACAGCATAAGCATTAGGATGCAGTAGCAAAATATTAAGTAACCCCAGCCAAACATTTTGGCTATAGCAGTTCAACATTTGGCAGCGGCAGCGCAACCGTTCGGCTGCAGTAGCAAAATATATTGTACCCCCAGCCAAACAATTTGGCTACAGCAGACAAACATTTTGCAGCACCAGCATAAGCATTAGGATGCAGTAGCAAAATATTAAGTAACCCCAGCCAACCATTTTGGCTATAGCAGTTCAACATTTGGCAGCGGCAGCGCAACCGTTCGGCTGCAGTAGCAAAACATATTGTACCCCCAACCAAACAATTTGGCTACAGCAGACAAACATTTTGCAGCACCAGCATAAGCATTAGGATGCAGTAGCAAAATGTTAAGTAACCCCAGCCAAACATTTTGGCTATAGCAGTTCAACATTTGGCAGCGGCAGCGCAACCGTTCGGCTGCAGTAGCAAAACATATTGTACCCCCAGCCAAACAATTTGGCTACAGCAGACAAACATTTTGCAGCACCAGCAGAAGCATTCGGATGCAGTAGCAAAATATTAAGTAACCCCAGCCAAACATTTTGGCTATAGCAGTTCAACATTTGGCAGCGGCAGCGCAACCGTTCGGCTGCAGTAGCAAAACATATTGTTCCCCCAGCCAAACAATTTGGCTACAGCAGACAAACATTTTGTAGCACCAGCATATGCATTCGGATGCAGTAGCAAAATATTAAGTAACCCTAGCCAAACATTTTGGCTATAGCAGTTCAACATTTGGCAGCGGCAGCAATAAGCATTAAGCTGCAGTAGCAAAACACTTTGTACCCCCAGCCAAACATTTGGCAGCACCTAAGCTGCAGTAGCAAAACATTTTGGCAGCACCTAAGCTGCAGTAGCAAAACATTTTGGCTACAGTTGCCAAAATGAATTAGCAAAAATGAGTTAGCTGCCGCAGCTAAAAGTTAAGGAGTCACTCAAACAACGAAACTTTTTGGCTGCCAGTAGCAAAATTTTGGCTCTGTACACACAACTTTTTTCTCAGTGTGTCAGATTCTTTAAAAAAACCTAACTTGCTTCAACATACATACACAACACACGCTGTATCCCGACAATCAGGGTAAGCAGAGTAATCGGTGTTGTGCTATAAGGACTCTGGTAAATTACAGCACAACAACGACCACCAACGTTTAGCACAGTATACGGACAATACAACTATCAAGCTGCAAGTAAGGCACGAAGAACCCACCTGCTGCATGACTAGGTGGAAGGACTGCGCCAAGGTGAGAAGTGGCTAGCCTGTCGCCCTTTAGCGCAGTATCTTGTCCTTATCCCTTAGTCGCCTCTTTCGACATGCAAGGGGAGAGATGCAGTGGGGCTATTCTTTTTGCCTACCTTGCTTCAATCCTTTTAAAATTAGCTCCCGGAGCCCTTTGAAAATATAAAAAGAATAAAGCTTCCTTAGAACAGCTGCCCGTGTTCTCGCCAGTCACAAACCTAGAGGTCACTCGGTCCGGAGCTCGCTCTTGCCGCTTCAATCTCTGTCGTCGGTAATGGCCACACCGCATACACTGTCTCGGTGGGATTGATCGATGGCGGCCGGCCTGTACTGTACCGGTCTGCGGCGATAATGAGATGACGGAGCACCGGAGTACGGGATTGGTAGAAAGTTTATTCTCCTAAAAATGTTGCTTACTTTATTGGTTTTTTAAATTTCAAATTTATTTTATTTCATAAAAAATTAATTGCCCGGCAGTAAGTTTTTTATTTTTATTTTTTTATGGAAACTGACACGGTTGGCTTCATGACCTACAACATCCGCGATGTCAGCCCATAACACCGGATAAACTAGGTGCCATGTCAGTACTTCCCTTCATTTCATGTCGGCCACACTGAACTGGACGGAAAACACGAATTATTTACATAGCCGTTTCGACCGACGTTTCGCTCAGTGAGGTGGTACCTACCCGGCAGGGATAAACCCTACCACCTAACAAGATAAGAAGGGATGTAGGCACTATTAAAAATAAGGATCATGGAAGTAATGAACTTCGTACTGTAGAAAGAAACACTGAGGCTGGCTAGTACAAAACGCTGAGGCCCTGGGCACAGGTTGTGGTTGGATAGGGTGCTGACCCCAGTGGCAGTGAAGGAGGCTTCACCCCCGGCTCTCGACTTCGGTCGGGGGTTCCTTCGGGTGGACGGGTGGTGGCTCGGATCGGCTGGGGAAAGGTCGCAGCCTGTGTTTCCCATGGGATTTTTCGGAAGAACGGATGTTCGACAGAGCAGCTATGGGGCCTCGATCTGGCATACATGATCATTGATCACTGTACTCGCAAGAGTGCAGGTTGTAGACGTCTGGATTTTGTGACCGGAAGGTTGGTATCTCTGGACGTCTATAAACAAAACGTCAATCAATAAAATGATAGTAAAGGGTGTGTAGAATGAAACAATCCGGTTGTAGAGCGTCGTCCCTGTCGCACAGAGACGTGCGAGTTCGTGCGACAGAGACGACGCTCTACAACCGGATTGTCTCTTTCTAAAACTCGATGTGAACATCGCACGTTCACTTTTGCCTGCGGCACGTAAGCCACCACTATGCAAAATGTCTAGTTAATAAGTTGCCTGGCTGGCACGTTAAGACGATACCCATAGGTGGCCGCTGTGCATAGAAAAAGGTCGTAAGTCGGTTTTGTTTTTTAATAAAAAAAAATAAATAATGGTAATAAAATTTAAAAATCTACAACAATACAGTTCTGTGCTTGTGGTTTAGTTATTTATCAGTGCAATAAAAATTTCGTTTTATTCATTCACTTTTGCGTCAGATGAAAATAAATCAAATTAAATCATTTTTTTCATCTGACGCAAAAATGAATGAACGACATTTTTATTGCACTGATAAATAACTAAACCACAAGCACAGAACTCTATTGTTGTAAATTTTTAAATTTTATTACCATTAATTTTTTAAAATTAAGACACAATCGTCTTAAACACCAAAGAGTTTGTATTACGTCGCTGCGACGTAATACAAACTCTTTGTTAAACACTAAATCTAGGTCCTTTCCTTTTTATTTTACTAGGTGGAAGGATTTAACCCGCCTGGATTAGTACTACCGCACTGAATGAAAGTTCGGTCGAAGCGGCTATGTAAATAGTTCGTGTTTTTTGTCCGTTCCGTGTACTTAGTCGGCACCACCAAAGGGAAGCACTGACAAATGGAACTCAGTTCACATAAGTGTTATGGGCTGACATCAAGATGTTGTAGGTGATGTAGCCAACCGTATCATACACACCACACGCCATATCCCGACAATTGGGGTAAGCAGAGGAAGCGGTGTTGTGCTGCAAGTACTCTTGTAAATTACAGCACAACACCGACCACCACGTTTAGCAAAGTATTCGGACAAGATAACTATCAAGCAGCAAGTAAGGCACGAACGCCCACCTGCTGCTTGGCTCGGTGGAAAGACCGCGCTAAGGTGAGAGGTGGCTAGCCTTGTCTTGTCCTTATCCCTTAGTTGCCTTTTACGACATGCACGGGGAGAGATGCATTGGGGCTATTCTTATTAAGCACCGGCCCCACACAGTACCCCGTACAAACCGTATCAGTTTCGATAAAAAAAAGTTGGGTGCGCGGTTCGCTTGGTACGCGATTTTAATCCCCAGTGTATCTACATCCCGCAACGCACCATATCGCGCAACGAGGCAATATTTTGTGTATTTCTCGATTATTGATAGCTTTTGTGATACGAAACTGAACTTGGTGAAGCGTGGTGATGAAAGAAATGATTAATATGTCAGCGCGTGATAAAACACCAGTAATCAGATCGCTACCGTCGAGTAATAATAAATGCGACCAAGTTATAATTAATGTTACCGAACAGTCGTAGTAATTGGTTAACTTTGCGACGAATTTCGTTTGGAGTTTGCGAACGTTTTGGGGCCCAACACAGAGGGTAGGTGACACAGAGCAAAACGAGTGGAAGTAGCGCGATAATGTACCGCAAGTAAGCGAAGCTCCGCGTACTTGATCTCCGCTCCGCCTATATCAGGTGATATTGGACGGTCGGATCATTTGCTCTAGGCCCTCTGACTCAGTCTACCTTACCGGATTACATGGTGCCTGGCTGCCTGGTACGTGACTACCGCATCACACCACATTACACTACTTACGTTACATTACGTTACATTACATTACATTACGTTACATTAAGTTACATTACTTTGTTCTTGCCACATTCCATTGAATGCATTGAATAAATTTAAATTCCTCATGAAAAAGAGAGATTCTACAAATTGCGATCGGTGTAACAAGGAGGATGACATTTACCATTTTGTGATGGAGTGTGATCAGAACGAGGAATTACGGACGGAATTACAGACGTCACTTAGGGTGGACAGACACAATTTGTTTTTTAGCATACATAACCAAAAAAATTAAGTACCTAATGTTATTAGATTTTTTTTATGAGGTTAGTAGATCTTTATTGAACACACAACATTAACAAAAATAATTAAATCTAGACCTAAAAATAACTAAATTAACTATAAAGATAAATCTAACTATAAATAAAAATAGTCGTCCATAGGGACCATAGGCATGGTCCCCATGACGGAAGCGGCGTTCCCCCTCTGGATCGCCAGGCTGATCCGCTGGTTGAAATACGCCCGAGCACGGCGGTCACCAGACGCGTCAATGAGTAGTTTTCCCAATTTCTTGGAAAAACTGATCGCGTCCGGGCTCCATGCCCCAAGAGTCTACATACATAACCTGTTGGCGAGCCGAAGTGAGAGGGATTTAGTAATTGTGTTGAATTTCGTGGAGCGTTCTCTATCCCTTAGGGACACTGGGCCCTAAGGGATGGAGAAGATTAGTACTATGCGGCTGATATTAACAAATTATTGTTAAAAGCACTAAAAAAATAAATAAAAAAACATGTTACATTACGTTACATTACGTTACATTGAATTACGTTACATTATATTACATTACGTTGTAGTACATTTAAAAAAAGTTCTGTCTCAACCGATGATGTGTGCCAGAGTGCTCATGAAGATAGGACTTTACGTTTCGCGTGAAATTCTGAGCTGCTCAAACAACAAACATTCAAAACATTTTAAAGCGAAATTTAATTACTTATGTTCTACAGGTTCGTGGAGGAATATATTATTATTGTCATGCGCATTTAATTATTTTCGAAATAATTTCACTTTAGGATAACTACTTATTCATAGAAAGTATTCTCGTTTAAATGTGAAATTTAATTTAATCTCCTCGTCGCCGTGGTTGTTGCTGACGTATGCACTATAAAAGCAGCTGCAAAAGTGAAAACACATCAATGGAACCTTGTCATGAACGCTCTCGATTATGACATGGAATATTTATTGAGGCGCGTAACGATCTGGCGAGTTCGCGAAGGTTCTACCGTGTTTATGTGCTTTTATAATCGACAGTATGTGCGGGTTGCGAAAAACGTGAGATTAAAATTCTGTAGCAGAAGCGGGCGGCGGCGGCGGCGACACGGTACTGGCACCGCGAAATGCTTACCAACTCGCTACGACGATCTCAATCCTTACCTATAATAAAATCCAACGTCTGCTTTCTGTCTGAGTGTCTGAGTGTCTGAGTGTATGTCTGTCTGTCCGCTTATAACTCGAGAACCACTGAACCGATTTTAATAAAACAAAATTCTACGGATAGCTTGATTCTTCCCATCAACTATAGGCTACTTACTATCACGCTACATGGCTTATGAGGTTAGCAGTGAAGTGAAATATGACAGCGGGCGGAGCCGCGGGCACAGCTTGGACATTATAAAAAAAAATACATAGGTACATATTCAATTCAATTCAATGTTCTGCAAGAACGGGTGCACAACACCAAATACCTCAGCTTTCATCAGCCTCGGTAGATCAGTGGTGCGGTCGGTCGACAGTTGTTAGGCACACCTGGGCGCGGTCAGTACTTGGATGCGTGATCACTCGACCGTTGGAGGCTGACCGTGCTTCGGATTCCACATAAAACTGTAGGTTCCTCCCTTCCCTACTTACCTTACTAGGTGATAGGGTTTATCACGCCCGGGTTGATCGTACTGAATGAAACGTAGTTGCTCGAAACGAAACGGCTATGCAAATAGTTCGAGTTTTCCGTTCAGTTTAGTGTAGCCAACATGAAACGACTTGAATGACGTTGAATGACATGCAACGAGGTGAGATGCAGTGGGCCTATTATTTTCAAGCACCAGCCCACACGCAGTACGCGATACGTTTATAAGATCTGAATATTTTTTTTATATTTGGAACTAGCGTGACTCCGGCGTGCGAACAACAACCCACCAAAGTTTCACCGTGATCGGATGAACGGTATACGAACGCATAGAAGACGAAAGAACGAACGATGGAAAATTTATTTTTATAAAGTAGATTTATGTATGTTTCTTTGTTGAGTTTGTTGGGATTAGTATTAGGGTTATTGGCCATTTTATTTGTGTATAAAATCCAGCAAAGATGGCCGCGCCGAGGAACTAATGGTGCATTTGGCAGATTAAAATTAACTTCAACCGCAAAATCACGCTCAGAGAAGTGTCAATCAGCAGATTGGCAGCACGAGTCACAAACATGACTTATGTGCACACATTGACAACAGGCTCCAGTTTACACGACAAGCTGCTGTTAATTTGAGATCATAAATGTGTGTGTCTGTCTAGCCGTAAATGAATTATAGAATGTACCGAACATGCCGTCGGTTTGTTCGTCTGTGTAAGGCCGCACTTTGTATTGAATTCTGCATCGCTCTTCATTTTGTGCTCGTTTGGTGTTTGCATGGTGAGGCACGCTGGATTTTTGCAAAACTAGGTCAATGTGGACGGTCACAGTCGGTAGTACGTGTACGGATTTATTAACGTCCAGTACTAGGTATATCTGATAAATGCCCAAACAATGCAGCAATTATTTCCTAAATCTACACAATAAAAACTAGGTAGGCTAAGTGTAGCCGACTGGGTTGGTTACCACCGTACTGGATGTAGGATGGCCGCATAGCAGCCTCGGTTGTTTTCTCCTCTAGTCCAGTATAGCCAGCAATCCAGGGAAGTCTCCGGTATGGCACCTACCTTCTCGGCGGTGATATTGGCTGATCGGAGCATGTGCTTTGACCCCTCCAACTCAGCCACCCATACCGTATTACATAAAAAACCGGCCAAGTGCGAGTCGAACTCGCGCACCGAGGGTTCCGTATCGCCATGTCATGGTCAGCGCTGCTTCATACTGTTTTCGGTAGAAAGCGCGCATACACTTTTTAGTTTCTTGTATGGGGACCCCGTGATTTTTTTACTTTTTCATATTTCTATTATTTGTTGTTATATCGGCCATAATAACACGTATTCTGTGAACATTTCAACAGGCTATTTATTACGGTTCAAGAGATACAGCCCTCGGACAGACAGACGGACAGACAGACAGACAGACGGACGGCGTAGGCTTAGTAATGTAGTACGCCATTACTAAACCTACGACGAAAAAACTCTCGTATAGATATTGATGAAGTTCCATTCGGCACACATGTTATTGTGCGGTGTTCCCTACTCAGTCCCTTTTATCTTCATTATCCCCAAACCGTGCACTACTTGTTAGGTCTGCTCTCTCTCTCTCTCACACACCGGAGCAAGCTCGTGCGAGCGAGCGACCGTCGCGGACACCTCACATCAATCCCACAGGATTCCTTTTTCCTCAATTACCCAGCGCAGACCCGGGCGAGACAAAAACCTAAGCTACGTTTTTTTTTACAGGCTCGGTGCGAATTTATTACAGGAAACTGCTTAGCCGGCGTGTTTAATTAATATGTATGGAGGATGCCGCCGCTCCTGATGGCTCCAATCAGGATGAGGCGCGGCGTGCCATCATTTGGCCCCTCCATGGCCCGTCTCGACTCACGATGTCGCATTTTATGTCGGCGAGCTTTATCGAAAGTGATCTGTTAAAATATATCTTCTCTACAGGGTGTTGGAACGGCCACTACATTAAATTTAGGAAATGATTATTGGGATCAATAGTAACTTTTTTCTGAATTCCCTTTAAATAAAAAGTTACAGTTTTCATACAAACTAATTGATTAATTTAGTGTAAAAGGGATCTAATGGATCGCACGAACGTGGGACTGAATGGCGCGCCATGAGTGAGCGAGCAAGGACGAGTGCGCTGAGCGAGGAGATGCGCGGAGGCGGCGCGGCGTAGGTTTTTCGACCCCGACCGTTCCCGTGCGAGCACCCTCACGCCGCGCGCGGCGGTCACGGTTGGTTACATTTATAACATCCGTGCTGTCAGCCCATAACACCGGGTGAACTAGGTCCCTTGTCAGTGCTGCCCTTCATTTCATGTCGGCTACACTGAACTGAACGGAAAACACGAACTATTTACATACCCGTTTCGACCGACGACGTTTCATTCAGGGCGGTGTTACCAACCCGGGCGGGATAAACCCTACCACCTAGTAAGGTAAGAAGGGAAGGGATCTACAGTTTTACGTGGAATCCGAACCGCGGTCAGCCTTCAACGGTCGAGCGGCCACCCATCCAAGTACTGACCGCGCTAAGGGTTGCTTAACAACAGTCGACCGACCGCACCACTGAGCTACCGAGGCTGAAAACGGACGCTTACCTGCCTTCAGTATTACCACAGTATTACGCAACGCGAGTTGTAACCTTCGGAGGCATTATTGCTTTCAGTCTTCAGGAAAATATGGGAAAAGTATTATGAAACATCGAACGCAAATGTTTTCCCTCCCCCGGGGAAATCAGGTGGAAGCTTAATATTATGTTTAAGAGAATTATGTATTTATTACATTTTTCTCGTGTACTTCAATACTTCTACTCGCAAGGTCCGACGGAATAGACTATTAATTTCATCGCAGCTGGCTTTGTCGATAAAGGTTGATAGGTCGTCAGATAATTTGGAAGGCAGTAAATAGTAGACGGTTCAATGGTAGTAGCGGCCAATTTGAAGTCGCTTTATCTCGACTTTGAGTATTATTTGATTGCTGTTTGACGAAGCCAGACTTTGGAAGAAAATTGTAGCTAAAATTTTATTATTTTATAGATTTTCTTGTAAGGCTGACTTATGATCGTTTTCACTACCTTCGATTAAGTTTCATCCAACAGTTATTTGTCGGTTATAAATAGTCACAGAAGTTGTTACAGTGATATTTCTCATAAATTACCGGCAGCTACATTTTAGCGAATGCTGGGGAACTCGGCATCGTTTTTTTTTTAATGGATACTGACACCGTTGGCTACATCACCTACAACATCCGCGATGTCAGCCCATAACACCGGGTGAACTAGGTGCCATGTCAGTGCTTCCCTTCATTTCATGTCGGCTACACTGAACTGGACGGAAAACACGAACCGTGTAACGTGTTGGGCCGGTACTTAAAAATAATAACCCAACTGCATCTCTCCCCTTGCCGTGACGTAAAAGGTGACTAAGTGATAAGGACAAGATTCCGTGCTAAAGGTCGATAGGTTGGCCACCTCTCATCTTGGCGCGGTCCTTCCACCGAGTCATGCCTTACTTGCTGCTTGATAGTTATCTCGTCGGAATACTTTGCTAAACGTCGTGATCGGTGTTGTGCTGTAATTTACAAGAGTCCTTGCAGCACAAAGCACCGTATGGAATGTATGTATATGTGTATATGTATGTATGCATATGGTTGTATGGGGATATTGCCCGCTGTAACCCAAGAGCAATATTCATAACCGGAGAATAATTTGAGATTGGACTCTGCACCTCCGAGTCTTGCATCCGAGTTGGCTGCCGTAATGGATTACTTTAACTCTGTCGTTCACGCAACTCATTCTTAGTTCACGATAAATTGTAGTTCACGGAAGTTGAGCAGCAACCCGGGCGCCGCCGCCGCCGCCCCCCGGAGAAGGCGGAGCGCGGTCTGGGCGGGGGTAGGCAGCTTGGGCGGGCGGGGCGCGGCGGCAGAGCGAAGCAAAGAAGCATTCATTTGGAACTTGTTTGTAGGAGTTTGGCGACGAAATTCTCAAAGCGGGGGCTTTTTTTTGCAACTAATTTGCTGTTTACTGGAAAAAGCAGGTCTAATTAATTTATTACTGCGCGGAGACATTCCGAGTTCCGGCACGGGGCAGCGTCGGCGCGTGGCTCCTTCGGGAGGCGGCGAGGTGATCGTGAGAGTTGGTTGAACAAAATTATTCAGAAATACTTTTGAAATTAAAATGAAAATCAAATTATAGACAACTTTGTATTTATTATATTGTTTTGTTTTTTTATCAGTTTTTGAGCCCGTATGCCTGAGTAGGGATGACGGGAAGAGACCGGACGGAGTGACGCTGACACCTTGGTCCAGGGGCAGGGCTCTGGTGTGGGACGCTATGTGCGCAGATACTTTGGCTGATTCCCACGTATTTGCGTCTTCACGGACAGCTGGCGAATCAGCCGCTAGCTCAAAGCACCTAAAATACTCGGCACGACTATGGGTGCTTGGAGTAAAGAATCAAAATATAATTTGTTCGGTCAATAGGTTCCAGATTATCGGAAATGTCAGGAGTACCTAACTGCGAAACATTCCTCAGGCAAAGGATAGCCCTTGCTATCGAGCGTGGTAATACAGCGAGTGTATTAGGTACGCTTCGCGTTCATTTCGGGGACAAATTAAACGAGATTTTTTATATATTATAGTTTTTAATTGTCTATTAACATTATGTTTTTTTTTTTGCTGTAGAATAAATAAATTCATCTCTCATTTGATGACAGTATGTTAGCAAATTCCACACCTCGTCGTCTATTCTATGTTCGCTTATAACTCGAGAACTACTCAATCGATTCAGATGCGGTTTTCACTGACGTTTTCCGACACATCCAATTTCATTCCGCCGGCTATTTTGCCGAACACGGCTGGTACTATAGAAACGAAACCCATTTTTATACAGTCAGCATTGACAGAAGCTCACCGCGTGTCGCCCTCGCCGCAATATTGAGCTACACCGGTCGTTAAGTAAAGTCGGGATCTCACCGCACTAATATGTCGCGCGTCGTTTGTCACTTTGATTTATTTCCCACCGAGACGCTGACGGCGACTCTCTCCTCGCCGCGGCGAACAACGCTCCGCCATTGGCTCGGCTAGACTGGCGGAGCTTGACAAAGTTCAATAATATGCAGAAATAGAAATGATAACTTATAAACTTTGATACTTAATTTCTATCAAATCTAAATAATGTTAGTATATAATTTTTTTATAGTAAGCGCGACATGTGGCGACGAGCCACGCATAAGGTGTCTAGCGACGCCAATGGACATTCGGTCGCATGCGGGGGCTGTGAATGCCATGCCTGCCTGACAGGTGCCCATTCACGCCTCTCTTGAAGGAAACATACTACAAAGTAGTATAATAATGATTCGATTATTGTAAAAAAAATAATATATAAATTAAAAAAAAAATTAAGATACTTGAAGTATCAAGTTGTCAATGGATTAATAAAATTTGGATTTTAATATTAGATAGATATGTAGAACATTTCAAAGGTAATTTCAAAGTGCGCTTCTGAAGTCATAAAAAGTGTGCCTCCCCCTCCCATTCCCTAACGTTCAATTATACAATGAAAATTTCTGAAAAAATTTAAGGCTTCCCGACGAAAATTCGTTTAAATAAGATGTATCGTGTAGTTTTGAGATATGGGATATTTTTGGTAACTAATATAATATCCTATCCAGCTCCCCCGTTGACATGTATTGATTCTAGGAAGTTTAGTTCAGAAAATTAAATTTAAATATTTTTACATTTTTAATTGTAATGACGACTAACTAAAAGAAAAACTTAGTTTACATACATACATAGCGTCACGACTGTTTCCCAGTGGGGTAGGCAGAGACAACGGATCTCTACGTGCCACGATCCTGATATACCTCTGCCGCCTCTTCCGCTCTCATAATGTTCAGAATCAGAATTTTTTTATTTGTCCTAATTTATTTTTATTTTTTCTGTAGTAGCGAAAAGCCTGGGAAGGAAGGAGCTGGTGTGAACGCCGCTCTCTTTGCACTGAACGCGCAAACTTGTGTTTTTGAAGCGTTGAACTCGACCAAATTACTGCGGCCCCATTCGGAAATAGACCGAAGCGTTTGTTCGAGATCAGACACAAGTCTTCGCATCTTTTCATCCACAACATCCCGTCTGGCTGAAGGGTGACTGGTATAGGATCCATGTGCTGTACTGTCATCCGCATAACAATGTATGTTGCCGAGTGGCAGCATGTCATTGATATGCAGAAGAAACAGTGTTGGTGACAGCACAGATCCCTGCGGTACGCCGGCATTCACTAACATGCGTTCGACGAGCAACCGTCCACTAGGACCTCAATGCTACGCCCATGTAGGTAGTCGGCGACCCAGTCGCAGAGGCCAGAAGGAAGTCCGTACGCCGGAAGCTTGCCCAGAAGCCATTTGTGCCAAACCCTGTCGAATGCCTTGGCAATCTCAAACAAAAATGTTAACATTTTATGCCGTGTATAACGGTTATGTCAGCTAACTTAGTCTAGAAAGTTAACCTATGCACCCGATTATAAGAGCGATTTAATAGTGCGCTTGTGCGGATGGAAGATGTTAAATCGGAAGATCTTTCATTCCATACATGCTCGTCGGTTACGGGCACTACGCACTTGAACCTTTTGAGCACATGCCCTTAAAATATTTATTGCATTTTATTTCAGTGATAACTGCGAATTGAGAATTAAAAATAAAAACATATTAAACATTCAGCCAGTAAAATCCCACACAGTATGTGTACGTTATTAAGCTAGGTATATATGTAGAAGCACTTAACAATTTGTGTAATTGAGTATTCTAATAAAATATGAGAAAAAAAAATAATAATTTGTCCAATTAAATTCAGCGTATCAAAAGGAAACAAATGTGCGGAAAATTGTCATTTCTTTTTATTATTTTCGATTTCAATTTTTCGAGTCACCGAAGCAATTGTGATAGCCGATATCTCTCGAGTTCGTACTTTGTGGGTTTCTTTGTTGAACTTTTCAAAGCGTGAAAACAATATATTTTCGCAAACTCAACATTATCCGTCCAGTTGAGTGTAGCCGGCACGACCGAAGGAAAGCACTGACGTGCCACCAAGTTCACTCGGTGTTATGGGCTGACATCACGGATGTTGTAGGCGATGCAGCCAATCGTGTCAGTTTCCATAAAAAGATAATAATTTTTTCGAATTATCTCTTTTTAGCACTAAAATGGTCTTCTGTCAGATATGCCTGATTTTCACAAGAATTCAAGTACGAGCAAATGTGAAAAATTGCCTTCCGAAATACTTGGATCTTGGTGATCTACAAAGGGCCAATAAATATTCGATGACGACTTTTTGTCCGTCGTATAGCTGGCGTCGTCATGCCTCCCTGAGCGTGGTTTCAAGGCGAGTGGAGTTATTGGCTGTATCTGATGTTACATTGGACTGTTGGGCACGGTGACCCATGCTGGCTGTTTATAAAAAAAATTATATCTAGTAAAACTAATCTCTCTTATTGCATCTCTCCCCATGCATGTCGTAAAAGGCGACTAAGGCATAAGGACAAGGTGCCTTGCTAAAGGGCGACAGGCTGGCGACCTCTCACCTTGGCACGGTCCTTCCATAGAGTGATCTTCGTGTCTTACTCGCTGCTTGATAATTATCTTGTCCTAATAGGTACATTGCTAAACGTGGTGGTCGGTGTTGTGCTGTAATTTACAAGAGTACTTGCAGCGCAACACCGATTACTCAGCTTACCCCGATTGTCGGAATTTAGCGTGTGGTGTGTCTATATATGTATGAAAACTAATCAACGCGTTATTGTATTGTATATTGTTGTATCGTTTATTGATCATTTATATGGCAGTTAGACTGCGCTCGAACTTGTCACAATTTTGTTCTATCTGTTTCGATTACACCCACGAAGACGAACCGACAAGAAACTTCGCAGGGTATTTTTTTTATAAATATTTTTACAAGTATTTAGTGACAAGCCACATAATAACACCGCCCATAGTCTATCGAAAACACAGCTTGAGAGCAAGATTAACAATTTTGCTGAGAGTTCTGACTACAAAGACTTATTAATTAAGTGAATCAAGTGTAAAGAGCCTTTGTCTCTTTGTTAAACTCTTCTCGTCTCGTTACATCAATATATCTATAAACATGTGAGTCAACAGGTTAACAGGTGTGTGTGCGCGGTTCACTGAAATAAATTGCATCACACCGGAAGTCCGTCTTTTGTCCCCTTGGCAAGTGAATATTACAAATCTTCAAGCATGTTTCAAGATTACTTTTCTATCGGCTAAGATAAAACCCAACCACTTCCACATCGTCCTGTCAATTGCTTTATTCATCCAGGGATCTTGTCCCTTCATTTCGAATTCTGCCCATGTTACGTTATTCACCGTGTCTAAGAGAATTCCCCCGCGAAGAATGGGAATGACGGAGAAAGCGAGGGGTCCTCCAGAGGTCGCGGAACGGAAATTGAGACGAGCGGCCTAAATGGGTGACCTCCAGCCTTCTCCCAGGGGGCCCCGTGTTCGGACTGCGGGGTGTTCCGAAGCCTGTAATAGAGCGTGCGGGTAACAGGGTATGATAGCTTCTCACTATCGTCGCTGTAACGGGGGCTTCACAGTGCCGGATTATCCATATAGGCAATGTAGGCAACTGTCTATGGGCCCTGTGCCGCCTAGGGGCCCCTCGGCCCGTGAGACAAATAAGTAAAAGTATTTTTAATTTTGTGCTTTCGTTTTCATTTTACAAAGTTTTTAGGTGATTTTTTTTAAATGACAAGTAATTTCAAAAAATCCATTTCATTCCATCATTGGGTACTTGTTATGAGCATAATATAAGATGCACATTTATTTCTCTAAAATTAAACTCAATGACATTAACAGAAACAGAAAACTGCCCCATCGCTACCTCGGAAATGTTTATTTAAAATTTCAGAACCCATTCCACATCAACTCCACACCGTCGTACTAGCCTTAACTTAAATTATCTTGCGTTTTTTGCAAATTGAAACTGGATATTTAATAAAATTACATTACATTACCTTTTTTAACCCCCGACGCAAAAAAGGCGTGTGTGTGAGTGTGTGTGTGTGTGTGTGTGTCTGTCTGTGGCATCGTAGCTCCCAAACGGATGGACCGATTTGGATGCGGTTTTTTTTATTTGGAAGCTTGTTTAATCGGGATGGTTCTTAGCTATGTTTGTAATCAAAGTAATCAAGTAATTAAGTAATAAAAAAAATTATTATCTTAAAAAGTGGACCGATTTTCATGCGGTTTCTTTTAAAAAGCTTGAAATAAAAGTTAAATTACAAATTTAAAAAACCCCCGACTCTTAAAAAACCCCGACCCTTAAAAAGCAAAAAATAATTTCCGTTTACTTACTTAAAGGAGTCGGGGGACCGCTAAGTAAATAAAATATAAAACTCAGAGCTGCGCGGGAATTTACTTAGCGGTCTCCCGACTCCTTTAAGTAAGTAAACGGAAATTATTTTTTGCTTTTTAAGGGTCGGGGTTTTTTAAGAGTCGGGGGTTTTTTAAATTTGTAATTTAACTTTTTACCTTATATTAATAATTTTGTTTTAATAAATGACATACATTCAACCCTTTATAGGGCAATCTTAAAAAACAGGTACTTAAGTACCCACCTACATTAAGGGCGATATTTCTAGAACGACACTATGAACCATGACTTAATCACCACACCTATAAAATATGAAATTAAAATTAAATGTAAAACGACTCGATTATTTTTTTAAAACCTTAAAAGAATTAGCACCAAGTAACGATGGCAAGACTCTACCTATGTTTAGGAGTTACTATGTACTGTTGCGGACAATTTTGTTGAACTAACATTTTGTATTGCCTAGGTACCTAAATAATTTTCATACATCTATAAAATATTTGACAGCGTGCGTCCATTTTAATTTTGTTCGCTCTGCATGTTAATTTTTCCTTCACTGTAGCCCCTGGGAATAATATTGTCAGTGATGTACTTATAAATAAGCCGAGATGTGCCAGATTCGGTTAGTGAAAATGGAATTTAAATCGTTTGGGCCATTTGCGAATTTACTCGAGAGAAGTAGAAGATGTATCACATAGTACATTTACGTAATCACAAACGCGTAGAACGTAATCGAGACAGCACAAACCGCAGTTGACTGACACACCGTTCGTCCTCCGAAGTTCCCTCCCCCCTCCATTCAGACTACACGGGAACTGTTTTAGATTCCTCCACAAGAGGGGCGTCTGGCAGAGTGAAGCTCTTCAGAGTTCCAGCTAATTGATGGTACTTACATCAACCTCATTCGGGATTGTGGAAGAAATTGTTTGCATGAGCTGGAAATGCACTCTGTTGCAATGTGTGCAGTTTTTAGTGCAAAGTTTAGTTTCAGTTATAGTGCAAAAGGCTTCCGGGGAATATCTTTCCCTATTCGTACAATACACGGATCTTCAAATCGCGGGAGATATCCTTTCCACGGCGAATTCAGTCCGCTTTCAAGCCGGGCTGGCCTCCTCGGGGTGAAATTGGCTGTGTTTGAGGCTTCGACATCTAAGATAGCAGAAATAAAAAAAATATAGCGGTTAAACTTGGTTATTTAAATTTTGGAACAGATTTGAGCCGCTCAAAAGTTTAGGCGTCGTTAGATAGTCGTTTCATGAACTATGTGAAAATCTGTATACTGAGTGCGACCGCTCTATGCGGAACTGCACTGTAGTAAAATATACTTTGTATGAAATTGTATATGACGTAAACGGCACTGCGTGACGGTTGCCATGTCCAATTTTCTAAACCCGGGACAGGAGACTAAAAAAACCAGGACATTAGAAGAAAACACCAGGACCCTCACATTTCTTCATTAATACAATTATGTACTAAACTTTCTAATTTTGTAAAATGTGTATGTTACGTAGTGTATGCGAACATAGGTAGGGATCGCATTTATGTAGGTGTGGGTTCAATAAACATACCAAATGAATATTTTATTATTTATTGTATCATTTATACACGTAAATTTAAAACCCGGGACAAAATGAAAATCCTCCCGGGACGCTCCCAGTACGCCCTAAAACCCAGGACATGTCCTGGGAACATAGGACGGATGGCAGCCCTATGGCAGAACGGCGCGGCATGGCGCGACGGAGGCGCGGCGAACGGCGCGGCGGCGGCGCGGAGGCGCGGCGGACGGCGGCGGCGCGGAGGCGCGGCGGACGGTGGCGCGGAGGCGCGGAAGCGCGGCGGATGGCGGCGCGGAGGCGCGGATACCAATTTATATGGAACAATATTTTTTGCCGTGCAGCAGTGTAGTGCGGTTGCACTGAATAGTATTTGCAGCATTCACGAATGTGACCGTAAAGGTGTGTATTAGGACAAGATAACTATCAAGCAGCAAGTAAGGCCTGAAGACCCACCTGCTGCATGACTCGGTAGAAGGACCGTGCCAAGGTGAGAGGTGGCCATCCTGTCGCCCTTTAGCACGGCACCTTGTCCTTGTCGCCATTTACGACATGCACGGGGAGAGATGGAGTGGGGCTATTATTTTTAAGTACCGGCCCCACACGGTATAATCTTTTCTAGTATAATCATAACACTCCAAAACCATTGTCCTAATTACCTAAGTAACAAAGGGCGAGGCCGAAGGCCGAGCTGCGTTCAGGAAGACTTTCCACCTTCTCGAAGAAAGTAAGTAACTGGGGCGAGGCCTAAGGTCGAGCTGTGTTGGTCGCCCTTAGTTACTTACTTTCTTCGAGAAGGTTTATGGTCTTCTTGAACGCAGCTCGGCCTAGGGCCTCGTCCTCTGTTACTTACTTTCTTTGAAAATGGTATCGTCTTCCTGAACGCAGCTCGGCCTTCGGCCTTCGGCGTCGCCCTCAATTACTTAATTTCTTCGAGAAGGTTTTTAGTCTTCCTGAGCACAGCTCGGCCTTCGGCCTCGCCCTCAGTTACTTACTTTCATCAAGAAGGTTTATAGTCTTCCTGAACGCAGCTCGGCCTTTGGCCTCACCCTCAATGACTTAATTTCTTTGAGAAAGTTTATAGTCTTCCTGAACGCAGCTCGGCCTTCGGCCTCGCCCTTAGTTACTTCCTTTCTTTGCGAAGGTTTATGGTCTTCCTGAACGCAGCTCGGCCTTCGGCTCGCCCTCTGTTACTTGCTTTCTTCGAAAAGGTTATCGTCTTCCTGAACGCAGCTCGGCCTTCGGCCTCGCCCTCAGTTACTTACTTTCTTCAAGAAGGTTTATAGTCTTCCTGTACGCAGCTCGGCCTTCGGCCTCGCCCTCAATTACTTACTTTCTTTGAGTAGGTTTATCATCTTCCTGAACGCAGATCGGCCTTAGTTACTTACTTTCTTCCTTTGAAATACGAATTTCACGCGAGCGAAGCCGCGGGCAAAAGCTAGTATAATATATTTATTGCACTAAAATAAAAATATGGCCAGAAGGTAACACCTAATGCCTCTAGGCACTATATTACTGAACTTTCAACTATCCAAAGGTTGACTGGAAGAAATCTCTGTAAGGGATAAGTCCGCCCTTTGTATCTCATGTAAATGTAATAAATAATATATTTATGTAAAAAAAAAATGAGCAATCAAATTATTTCGTATACATTTTTTGTTTATTGAAAGCCTGACGTGTATCGCCGACTGCCGAGCCAATCATAAGGTGTCTAACAACGCCCATGGAAATTCGGTCGTATTGCTAATGCCATGCCGGCCTGACAGGTGTCTATTATCATCGATCCTATTATCGACTCTCTTGAAGGACCCGAGACTGTACTTGTGGGGTATATATGTATTCTGTCTATCCAAAATGTGAACAACATATAGAGTGGTAGAACGAACGAGCACAGTACGTCGCCGTACTTGCTTGCGGAGTCCTTATCGTTACATGCGCCAGAGAATACGAGCACACATGATGCTTTCCACTTCCAGCCTGGCTCCGCAGCCGGCACTCCCGAGGCTGGAAGCCGCGACGAAAGCTTTATTAGGGTTGCTTATTTCGTTGGCTGTTTTCATTAGTACGCCTTTTTAGGGTTATCTATACGAAATCCTAAATGCGTCTGTCTCCTGTGTGTCTGTAATTCCGTCCGAGGGCTGCGTATTTTGTATCGCAATAGGTAGCAGTTTGAAATTTTCACAGAATATGTGTTATTATGGCGGATATGCCAATAAATAGAAGGAAAAGAAGTAAAACATTAATGACCTACCCACCTATTAAAACAATTTTTTTTATTAAAATTCAAATCTATCTTTGTTGCAGCCCTAATCCATTGTCATGTCGAGTTGGCGTCAACAGCGTCATGGAACGCTCGTTCTCGACTCACTGCATCTCCCGCGTTGCCTATCCGCATGGAACGCTTGTCCGCATCCGCAGAACTGGCCCGCATCCGTAGTGGCCATCCGCACGAGCTCACTTAGGCAAATGATCGAATCGTGTATTTGCAGTTTGCTGTGTTCCAAATTATTTGCGATTCTGTGATTCAGGGTAAAAACTTTAACACCAGATCGGTATGTTTTTGAGTGTTATGTATGTATGAATTGTATCAGTTTGTATGTTGTGCACGTTTTGTGTGACGTATCTTATATGACGAATGTTCAAAGCTAGAAGTTCAAAGTATAAATGTTTTTTTTATTCACAATTGTCAGCCTCGATAGCTCAGCGGTGCAGACAGTCAACTGTCGCTATTGAATGTTAAGCGACGCTGGGTGCGGTCAGTTCTTGGATTGGTGACCGCTGACCGTTGGAGGCTGACCGAGGTTCGGATTCCTCGTAAAACTGTAGGTCCCTTCCCTCCTAATCTTACTTGGTGGTAGGGTTTAACCCGCCCGGGTTGGTACCACCGCACTGAATGAAACGTCGGTCTAAACGGCTATGTAAATAGTTTGTGTTTTCCGACCAGTTCAGTGTAGCCGGCACGATCAAAGGGGGAAGCACTGACATGGCACCTAGTTCACCCGGTGTTATGGGCTGACATCACGGACGTTGTAGGTGATGTAGATAACCGTGTCAGTTTCCATAAAAATAAAAAAAAATTATTATTTTACAATAATAGAGACGAGATAAGAGAGCATTTTATTTGAGAGTTAGAATCTTTTGATTGCGTTGACTTACAAGCTTGAATTTTTTACACCTCCAGGGGGCCGTAGACCTTAGTATTTGATATTAATTTCGACTTCGACTCAGTACGAGGTCAGTACTTGGATGGTTGAGCGCTGACCGTTGGAGGCTGACCGTGGTTCGAATTCCACGTTAAACTGTAGGCCCCTTCCCTTCTTACCTTATTACTAGGTGGTAGGGTTTATTTTGGCCGGGTTGTTACCACCGCACTGAACGAAACGTCGTCGGTCGAAACGGCTATGTGAATAGTTCGTGTTTTCCGTCCAGCTCAGTGTAGCCGACATGAAATAAATGGAAGTACTGACATGGTAACTAGTTCCTTATGGGCCGACATCACGGATGTTGTATGTGAAGTAGCCAACAGTGTCAGTTTCCAAAAAAAAAACTTGACACCTCTACCCGTTCCAGAGAAAATGGTTCACGACAGACGGACGAAGAACAAAGTGTTCCCATATAAGAGTTCAGCATTTTTCCTTTTAATGCACGGAACCCTAAAAACAAAATAATAAATAAAAAAAGGAGTGTGCAGGAGTTCGGCCTCGAGCTACGTGGCAGTGTTTAAAACTTTTCCAGTGGCTCAAACTTCGAGTGGAGAACCCCGCAGCACTTACAGCGCGGTTGAACGGACAATGGAGACCGATGATCGCCTTGTATTTGGAATAGTTACGGTATAGTTTGTAAGGGAAGTTGGTTCGTTGAGTGATTAATTATTTAAAACAATTGTTTAGATTTTGACGTACAATACGTCTTAGATTTCGGGCTGTACGAGTGGCTATAATCAAATCAAATCAACTCAAATCAAATAGGTACTTTAGTTCCAATAATTAGTTTAGGCTCTGTGAGGGAACGAACGAACTCGCAAACATACATACGTACATAGCTGCGGGAAAAAGCTAGTATTGTATATAAGATTACGTATATATTTTGTACACAATAAATTAAAAAATAAACATAATATACATCTTATATTTCAACTTTTTTAGATCGTCGTCCAAAAGTCGAAATATCAGATATGTGTAGGTATTTTTATATTTATTGTGTACTAAATACATATAAAATTCAAAACCCAAATATATTGGTGTGAATAAAAATATTTCATTCATATAAGATTATTGGAACTTGTAATGTATAGAGTTCGGGAAGACGTGGTCTTTTCAAACGAAATTATTGATATTAAATTCTAAAGCAATGCTATTTTAATAAGATTGAAGTACATACATACAGTACCGTGTGGGGCCGGTACTTAAAAAGAATAGCTCCACTGCATCTCTCCCCATGCATGTCGTAAAGGCGACTAAGGGATAAGGACAAGATGCCGTGCTAAAGGGCGACAGGTTCGCCACCTCTCACCTTGGCACGGTACTTCCACCGAGTCAAGCAGCAGGTGGGTCTTCGTGCCTTACTTGCTGCTTGATCGATTGAATCTTGTTCGAATACTTTGCGAAACGTGGTGTTCGGTGTTGTGCTGTAATTTACCAGAGTTCTTGCAGCACAACACCGATTACTCTGCTTACCCCGATTGTCGGGATTCAGCGTGTGTGATATGAGTATGAAGTGCATACGCCAATGGCGACTTCGACAGACTCACAATACGATGGAATCTTCTAATGCCAAATGTTTGCGTGAAGTTCTGACACACACCAGCACTTACGTTCTTTGTAATTTGACGGCGAGGCACAAAATTATGCAGGCAACTTCCACCTTTCGTCCTTTCTTGGCCGTGCGAGAGAGGGACACAAACAGAGATGCGTACGGCGAGTGTGAGAGGAGTGAAGTGGGATTTGTGAAGGGAAGTAGAGTGAATTAATTATTGAAATTTTAATGACCAGGCAAGAAGGAGTGACCGAAGGGCCACAATTAGAGCTCCCGACCGGGGGCGGGGCTGGCGCGCGCGTCCATTCAACCTTCTTATTTATTAAGTTAGCGGTTCTGTGTAAGTGTACCTCGTTTGTTCTTCTCCGGGGAGTCTACAATATTCGATCGGACGTCCAGCTAGATTGGAAGCAGATGAATGATTTCGAATTCGATTAGAGGTACTGCATCTCTCCCAGTCAATCAGTCAGCCAGTCAGTCAGCGTGTAAGCGCCCACTGCTGGACATACGCCTCTCCAATTTTCCTCCAGTTCTCCCGGCCTTCAGCGATACGGAACCACAGCTTTCCGCTGACGTACTTGATGTCGTCGTCCCACTTGGCGGGTGGTCTTCCCAAACTCCGTTTTCCTGTCCACTTGAATTTTTACATGAAAACCTAAAACAGGGAGTGTGCCTACCCACCTAATGTCCACCTAATGTTTATATGCAGCTCCAATTATCGAATCAATTATTTGATATCCAAGGTAAGTAATCGCGAATCGTCAATTCCTCACACAATTAAACAGCGAATGTGAAAAGCGGAATCAAACGAAATAATTGACGAACTGTACGTAAATTTCACCCGGCGCCTCTTTCCGGAGGTCCCGGGAAAAAGCTCCCAGAGTTAAGCTACGTAAAAGAAAATCAATTCCGTTCTTCCGGGTAATGGATGTCGGGCGTGGAGGTAATGGACGGGTGTAGTATGTGTATGTAGGTGTAGATCGGGCATGCAACAGGCGCGGCGGCGGGGCGGGTGCGGGGGGTGGTGGAGGGCTCGGCGCGCACTTCCGGGCGATGAGAGACACAATGGCTCGCGCCTCGCCGTCCGCGCCGCCGCGCCGTGTTGGAAATATATAAATTTTATATTATACTGGATGTAAAATGTGTAAAATGTAAACCGGAGGAATTCTATTCTTGGCTATAAAGTTTTTATATTGTTGATTTTAAATTTTTTTATTAATATAAGCTGTGGAATTCTCTAATATATAAATATAAATGAATAAATAAATAAATAAAAGTACTTGCGGCTCCGCTACGGTTGAACTTGGAGTTAAGAGTAAAATCATTTCAGACAAATTAAAAAAAAACCGATGAAAACAATATTTAAATGGGAAAACAGCCCACTAGGTGGTAGGGTTCAACCCGCCCGGGTTGGTACCACCGCACTGAACGAAACGTCGGTCGAAACGGCTATGTAAATAGTTTGCGTCCGTCCAGTTCAGTGTAGCCGGCACGATCGAAGGAAAGCACTGACATGGCACCTAGTTCACCCGGTGTGAACATCATCTACATAGGTACGTACGGTCTGACAGTCTACGTAGGTGATGTAGCCAACAGTGTCAGTTTCTATAAAAAAAAAGGAAGCTGATGAGACCATTGGGGCGAATTAATTTGATGAAAGCTAGGAGTCGGAGCATTTGCATGATGTCTGCATATACATACATACATTGATCACATACCATACACGCTACTATATCGCAACCACCGGGGTAAGCAGAGTAATCGGTGTTGTGCTGCAATAGTTCATATAAATTATAGCACAAAACCGATAACCACGTTTAGAGAAGTATTAGGACAAGATAACTATCAGGCAGCAAGTAATGACAATTACGTACATCATGGCAGTGGAAGGCCCGTGACGACGTGACATGTGGCTACGCCGTTGCCGTTCAGCACGGCATTTTATCTTATATTATGTCTTTAGTCACCTTTTACGTCATGCACGGAAAGAGATACAATGGCCCTATTCTTTTAAACCTATTAATTGAAGCTGAAAATGTGAACATATTTTTTAAAGCTGCTTCAAATTCGCTACAAAATATAATTGACTCCTTTCCTTCCTTCACTAAATAAAAGAGCGTGTTTGTATAGGTAGAGTTAGGAGGCAGTAGGCGGTGGCAGTAGGAGACGAAAAGAGGTAAGAAGGGAAGGGACCTACATACAGTTTTACGTGGAATGCGAACCACTGCCGTCCTCAATGGTCGAACGGTAACCCATCTAAGTTTTGACCGCGTGCGCTCATGATCACGATCGACAGTCGACCGACTGCACCACCGAGCTACCGAGCCTGGCGAAGCCTCTATCTACACTAACTAAACTAATATTATAAAGAGGTAAAGTTTATAATTTTGGACGGGTCTCTTTCTTTGTTTTTATTATTTTCTCTTTTTTATTTATTTTGTGGTTTTGTTTTTTTGCGTTTTTGAACTCTTTTCTTTATTAGTTATGAAAGTTGTCAAAATTGTGTGAAAATTAAAAAAATAATGGGATAGGCTTAAAATCAGCTTTCCTATGGTTCACATTAGAAATAAGAGCTGTGCCGCATCCTTTTTGCAAAGAATGTGTTGTTTTTTTATGTGATTTTTGTTTGTTATAAGAATTAAATTTTGTTTTATTATGTATTTACTTTTTTCTGTTTTATTTAATTTCTAGTTATGTAATCAATTAGGTATAAATAAATATTAATAATACTTTGTAAACCTGCTACTTTGTCTGCAAATAAAAACCTTTGAGTTTGAGTTTGATGTAGGAGGTAATCTTCTAAAATTCTTATCGATTCCGATTTTAAAAATATTATTTGACCAATATTTAGAATGGACTTTCAGGATGGACAAAAGTAGGCTAGCGAAACCGCGGGCGAAAGCTAGTGTATAATAATTACGTATAATTAAGCTATGAACTTCGATAAAATAATAATAAATAGAGGTCCGCTTAGGGCATTAAATTTGCCACACGAAAATGTTACCAACAGTCACACTCCATACGTCAGTTTGGTACGAAACCGTTTGATACCAGTTAATTCGAGAGTTAATTGAATTATCTTATACTAGCTTTTGCCCGCGACTTCGTCTGCGTGTAAAAGAACAGAATTCGAAATTGAAGTTTTTAAGTGACGTTGATAGGCTTTTGTTTTTCTTGTCTTTTATATTCTCTCTCTCACGTCCATACTATACTTTGTTAGATACTGCTGAGCCCTAAGGCTATTTAGCGTGATGGTATATAACCTATATGTTATTCTGATGTATAAGCTATAGTACTGTAAAGTCTCATCAAAATCCGTTTAGTAGTTTTTGCGTGAAAGAGGAACGAAGATCTATACATCCATCTATCCTCACAAACTTTCGCGTTTATAATATTAGTAGGATGCTTTGGTAGGATGAGACCGTATTCTATATTCGGACCGACCGTCGCCTCTGTATTTCTTCGACGGCTATGACTTTGAAACACACACACACCTACACTTTCACACAACATCTCACTTATCATTATCGAAATCACTCACGTTTGAGCAGTAAAATAACTACCAGTGTGTAGTGCACCTAGGTACGCGATATGTCACGAGCAGGTAAATAAACAGGTCAGTGCAGGCGCGGGGAGAGGCGAGGTGGGGGGTGTTCTCTCCCACCATCCCTCCGCATACCCCCTCCCCCCCGGAGCGTCAGATCGATATCAGTGACGAACTGACGAGTGAGCCTCCGGGCCGCATATTTCCAAAGGCTATTCTAAATACTACATGAGTTAGGTAGCGAATGCCTTTTTTTGTTTTGGAAATATGCCTCCGGGCTGCGTGTTACCCTACAGAAATGGACTGACTGTGTGAATCTTTACAGGTAAAAATATTGTTTTATTATTTTCAGATTTTTTTTCGAGAACAAAAATCTGGATTTAGACTACCAATGATGTCACCTAACGATTTGAAAAATAAAATATTGTGGTATGTATGGTTTTAATTGTTTCGATTTTAAACGCAGTTACCCACTTTCCTACTTAGGTATTTAAACATTACACACATATCAATCAATATAATCAATCATCAATCAATCAATCAATTATCAATACTAATAATAAATCTGTAAGTGATGGTCATAGAGTAAGTTACTTTGTTATATATAAGAGATACTGAGTTTGTAGACTCTATGTATGACCCTAAAACTAAATTGAAGATTTTTAGAAATCGTTTCTGTATGTATGTATGTATGTTCCTCCATAACTCTTAAACTGATCATCCGAGTTCGATGAAACTTCGTGTAAAGCACATTTACCTATACGGGGCACAGGACAGGCTAAATAAAATGAAGTTCCGGTTACGCTAAGACGTGTCTCCCATACAAACCTAAATGTTACGCGCGCCGAAATAAAGGTACGTTAGCGGGCTTACTCACTTTCTTCTTTTTAAATACGAATTTCACGCGAGCGAAGCCGCAGGCAAAAGCTAGTTAATAAAACGAGGACACACGTGGATGCGTAGTGGTCACAGACCAGCGACGCTCACTTTGCATTTTGTCGCGTCGAGTCGCGTCGTTAAAAAAGATGAGCACTCGTAAGACATAACAGGCAGCTTTTATAGCTCAGCATAAAATGTGCTTACTTGAACATTAGTACGGTCAGAATTCGGGAGATGTTCAATCTCTACTTCTTATATAAGGAAACGTGTCTGTATGTATGTTTAAAGGTAAACTCCGGAACCACTAAAAAGATACCACTGGTAGATTGAGGTGTATTGTAAATTAGTAGATAGTCTTTAAGGGTCACTATAGGTTATATACCATCAAGCTTTAGGGTTTAGCATTAACAAATAAAGTATTGTATGAACGGAATTTAGTTTCGAATGGTAGTAATAGATGGCGTTAACAGTTGCGTTGGAGTATTAGTTTGGTAGAAACAATCTTAGATACATAGAATAAAGAGTATAATATTGACTTGCGTTTAAATTGCGGATTTGCTAGTAAACCGAGTTTACGGCAAGCGAGGCCGCGGGCAAAAGCTTGTAGTAAATTAAACATGCATTTTGTATTCGCATTTGGCACAGCTAGCCGTTAGCACAGCATATATATGGCTAATATATTAGCCATATATATGCTGTGCCGTTAGGTTGTGAAACGGTCTTGCAGCGAGTGCGTTTCTCAAATCCTAATATCGTATCAATAGGTTAGACCTAGACACTAGACAGCCCATCAACAGTCCGAAAATCTGCTGGCATCTCACTAAGCGCGGACAGGCTAGGACTATGCACTTAACACGGCCACCTACGCTGGTTTTCATAAAACATTTTTTTTATGTAAACCAGCATGGGTGGCTGTGCCGAGGGACCAATTGTGCAGTCGACAGAGCCAAAATCACCTCTCCTCGCGAAACCACGCTCAGTTAGGTGCCATGCCAGCAGATTTGCGGACTATTGCTAGGCTGTCTAGCCCGTTAATACGACGCTTGAAGACACCCAGGTTAAAGGATTCAGGAAATACACTCGCCGGAAGACAGTTCCACACTCTAGCGGTGCGACAAAGAAACGATTTAGAGAACCGATGGGTTCTCAAAAGCCCAATGTCAACAACAAAAGGGTGCTGAGTCTCTCTGCGACGAGTCATGCGGAGGTAGGACGGGTGGCAGGGAATAAGGGATGCTAGTTCCACAGAGCAGCGTCCGTGATAGTATCTGTAAAACAGACTAAGCGAACCCACAAATCGTCTGTGACTCAGAGACTCCAGACCATCTGTAAGTTTCGGGTCACCAACAAGACGGATGGCTCGGCGCTGTATCGAGTCCAAGGACGCAAGCAGATAATGCGGACTACCCTCCCAGATATGACTGCAGTACTCCATCACCGGCCTCATCTGTGTTTTGTATAACAGGAATAGTTGTGCCGGTGAGAAGAACCGCCGATTGCGGAAAAGCATTCCCAATTTTCTGGATGCAGTTTTGGCCTTAGACTCGATTAGTTGCCGGAAACCCACGCCTTTGGATATAGTGGTGCCCAGGAGGTCCAGGTGCTCTGAGACAGGTACGACGCTACCTTGAAAAGGAAAGGGATCGACCTTAGCAGATAATGCGCAGCACTGAGTCTTACTAACGTTGAAGGCGACAAGGTTCTCCTGGCCCCATAGAGCTACTTTTCCGAGAACCTTATCGACTTTATCAACCACTGAACGTTGAGCCTCCCTGTGCCGCGAATCTCTACTCTTCCAGTCCTTAACATAGCCCTCGTGCTCCGTGCTGTCGTCTGCATAGCTGTGTATCATGCCCAAGGACAGTAGGTCGTTTATAAATATTAAGAAAAGCGTAGGCGACAGCACAGAGCCCTGCGGAACACCAGCGTTGATTGGAAAGTCGTCCGATTTCGAGCCATCGATGGTAACGAAGATGGAACGACCCGCCAAAAAGCTGGCGATCCAGGTACATGCCGAAGGACGGAAGCTTGAATAGGAGGCCTCGGTGCCAAACGCGGTCGAAGGCCTTGGAGATATCCAGGGCAACTGCCAGCGACTCCCCAAATTTGTCCAATCTTTCGGCCCATATACATAGGGCACACTAAAAGTTTCCGGAATTGGCCACTTACATAAACAATATTTATAAAGTAATTACAACATTTGAAAATGGAACTCTTTGGCTGTAGAATGCAGTTTGTTTCATCTGACTGTCAATTGTTTTTCCATTGTGGCGCCATTTTAAAAATTGCGTGCCTACATTAACATAAATTTAACCCGGGAAAATTTTCGCAGTATGATTTTCTACGATTTTAAGTGTAATTTGACAGCTCATCAGAGCCTCGCTCGGCTTCAATCTGCTTTTGGCGATGAAGCACCATGCAAGACGACTATTTATTGCTGGTTTGCAGAATTCAAGCGCGGTCGTGTCAATCTCAGTGACGAATCTCGCGATGGTCGCCCGTTCACCGCTGTGAACAACAAAAACATCGATGCTGTGCGCCGCATGATCGAAACAGACAGGCATGTGACCTACCATGAGATTCGGGCATCCTTAGACATAGGCATGAGTCAAATACAATCAATCCTACACAAACATTTGGGTGTGAGAAAGCTGTGCTCGCGGTGGATCCCACACAATTTGACCGAGGCTCAAAAAACGCACCGCGTCACTTGGTGCAATGCCATGCTTACCAGATTCAACAAAGGCGCTTCAAATTTGGTGTGGGACATAGTAACAGGTGACGGCACCTTGTGACTTTTTTCTGTTCCCAAAAATTAAGAACCAATTACGCGGTCAACGATTTTCATCACCAGAAGAGGCTGTCGAAGAATATGAAAAACACGTTTCTGAGGTCACCACGGAGGAGTGGCACAAAAGTTTTCAAAATTGGTTTAATCGTATGAAAAAGTGCATTTACGCAAAGGGAGAATATTTTGAGAAACAATAAATTCATTTTTGACCTTTAATAGTATTTTATTCCTATTAATTCCGGAAACTTTTAGTGTGCCCCACGTATGCGTAACGTACGTTAGAAGATCTCCTGTTGACCGCGCTTTCCGGAATCCGTACTGCTTGTCATCCAGGAGTTTATTTGCTTCTAAGTACGTTAGGAGCTGGGCGAGGAGCTGGGTGTTGATAAGGCGCTCCATAACTTTACATAATAGTGAAGTTATCGCAATGGGCCGATAGTTATCGCAATGGGCCGACATAATAAAAGAATAGGCAAGATGACAAAACAAGTTAGAATTTTGTTGCATTCGATATTATATAAAATACATTCCGACATGGCATTCGCAACCACAGCATTCGACCGAATGTCCATGGGCGTCGCATAGAAACTTTATGGGTGGCTCGGCGCTTCTTTAAAAAAAATCTGTCTCCATGCTAGCTTATATCTCGAAATCGTCTCGAACTATTTACTTCGCTAATGAAATGTGAAACATTTAGCACGTTTTGGTTAACGCGAAGCACTAGTACCTAGATGCCTAGTGCCATGGACCAAATGTACATCGACACAGTCAAAGCCACCTCGTCCCACAAAATAACGAAGTGCCATGCCAGCGGATTGGCGGATCATTGATGGGACTTTCAGCCTGTTGGCACCGTGGCGGTTCAAACCTACCACGTAGAAATGTCCGATAAAAACTCACTGGTAGACAATTCCAACCACCTTCGGCTACAAACGAAAAATTTCAATTTAACCGACAAATAACTGTTGAACGAGACCGGAGGCGGTGAAAACGGCTATATGCCCGCTTTTTTGGGTTCCGTATCCGTCCTACCCTATTAGTCTGTCTGTCTGTCTGAGAGCTGGATCGCTTGAACCGTAAAAGGCAGCCCGTTGCAATGTTCACAGAATATGTGTTATTATGGCCGGTATAACAACAAATAATAAAAATAGGAAAAAGCAAAAAAAAAAAATCACGGCGGGGACGAGGGCGGGGACCCCCGAATCCCCGAATAAAAGAATCTAAAAAGTGTATGCGCGCCATCTACCGAAAACAGTATGAAGCATTTTAACTAATCATGAATTTTAACTAATACGAAGCATTTTATAAAACACGCCATAGATGGCGTGAGTTGCGTTGACCATGACATGGCCATACGGAGCCCTCGGTGCTCGAGTTCGACTCGCACTTGGCCGGTTTTTTATAATAATAATAATTGCCTCGACCATCATCGATAACTATTGCTTTTATTACTAAAAAATTAAGCACATCACTAACGAATTCCTCTAACCCGCACTCCAGCTCTGTTGCGTACTGTATGTATACTTTCTTACAGCTCAACCGAGCACAGAGATTGTAGATCCGGCAAGCGAGTCAGCGAGCAGCGGATCAACACTCTGCAACAGGGCGGAGTAAGTAATGAAACGTCAGGGAGAGGCCGCGGGCGGGCGGCCGTCGCGTCATACATCGCCCGCCGGCGGGCGGCGTCCGGGCCCCGCACTGCATCGGCGGCGCGGTTGGCAGCGCAGAATGCAAACGGGAACGTTATTCAGCGGCCTCGCTTTATAATTCTGTGGGCTTAGGAAAGGATAAGTTCGCCTTGGCCTCACATATTTATTACATAACTAGCTTGTTTATGTGAAATGTTTTTGGAGCAATAAGTATATTTTTGACGTGAATTCGTATAAACGTCTATTTTTATGGAAACTGACACGGTGATGACGCCCATAATACCGCGTGGACTAGGTGCCATGTCAGAGCTTCCCTTCATTTCATGTCGGCTATACTGAACTGGACGGAAAATACGAAATATTTTCATAGCCGTTTCGACCGATGTGTCATTCAGTGCGGTGGTACCAACCCGGGCGGGATAAACCCTACCACCTAGTAATATAAGAAGGGATATGATTCCCTTCTTATATTACTAGGTGTAATATAAGAAGGGAGTCATATTCCTTAGTCGCCTTTTATGACATACACGGGGACAGATGCAGTGGGGCTATTCTTTTAAAGTATCGGTCCCACACGGTACATTTTTGACGTGAATTCGTATAGCAACCATTGACGACACACTGACGGGTGAAGCACGGTTCAAGGCGGCCTGTGAACCAGAAACGGGTGTATGGCTACACTCGCTTCCCTCATCGATAATAGGTACATCACTAGATGATAACACTTTTCGGGTCTGCGTAGGACTGATACTCGGCTGTGACATTGTTCAACCACACAAGTGTGTATATGGTGCTGCAGTTGAGAGAGACGGTTGACACGCCCTCAGCTGCTCTAAGAATCCCGTTAGACACTTGCGTCACCATGCTGTCAACGAACTCCTAAAACGGGCATTAACTTCGGCCAACGTGCCGTCTATGCTGGAGCCATGTCTCAGCAGGCAGGACGGCAAGCGCCCAGACGGGATGACACTGATTCCCTGGTCACACGCTAGTGCTCTCGTCTGGGACGCTACCTGCGTCGACACGCTTGCGAGTTCGCACGTCGCATCAACCGCCACGACCGCGGGCTACGCTGCTGAGACAGCAGCTCGCGCAAAAATATCTAAGTACCGGACTATAATTTCTCAAAATTATATTTTCATCCCGTTCGCAATAGAAACTTTAGGTCCGATTTGCGCAGCCGGAAAACAATTGTTGAGGGAGCTGGACAAGAGGCTGCGCGAATCGTCTGGGGACAGTCGGGCCGGCTCGGTCCTCCTCCAGCGCGTCAGTCTGGCCGTGCAGAGGGGGAGCGCTGCGAGCTTTCCGCTGTCGGTTCATCCATCGGGACCATCCCCATGGATGAGATTTTCTAATGGGCACCAACGTCGTTTGTGGCTACCGGCGACGCTGCAATTCCGACTCGTCTGTCCCTGGACGTTTTTTATTATTAATTTATTTTTTTAGGTTTAGATTAAATTTTTTAAAGATATTTTAAATTTTTTAGTATAATAGGTTCAGTTAGATTTATATTAATTTGTCATTTGGTGTTAGTGTATTTGTATGAACGTCTATTCGCTGTGAACTGGGGGTGCATGTCAGAAATGCGATTGAGACAATTTTACTGTACTTTTCGAGCCTTATATCTCGAAATGTATAATAGATGGCGGGACGGGGGTTCTAGCATTGTATCAGGCATATCAGCCCGAACGGAAAAGTACCGGGTTCGTTCATTCCTAACTTTCTTGTTACATACGAATTCACGAAACAATAACGGCAGTGTGAGGACACTGCCTGCCGGATTTTTTTTTATGGAGAGCCGACTTGGGTGAAGTCAAACATGAAATTTTGTTTAAAATACTTATGTACGTCTAGCTAGAAAATGAATTTTTTGGTTTGGGTTCCATGAGAACACATAGCGTAGATGCTAGTTCAAACCATTTGCTTTATATTAGAATTTATTTTGAATAGTTTGGAATAAGTAAAATAATCAAATAAAAATGTATTTGATTATAAGATGGGTATATTGATTTAGTATTTAAGAATTTTTGTTTTCTCATTTTTTTAAATGTATTTATTTCATATAGCTCTGGTCGCGGTATTGTCGATTTTTTTCTAAATTTTCTGAACTATACTCGTTTTTTTTTTTTTTTTTTTATGGAACCTGACACGGTTGGTTACATCACCTACAACATCCGTGATGTCAGCCCATAACACAGGGTGAACTAGGTGCCATGTCAGTGCTTCCCTTCATTTCATGTCGGCTACTCGTAACAGTTTCATTACATGCTATAACTCAAATCAAAACAAACGTGCAGTTCGCATAATAAAGTTTTATGGCTTAGTGAAGGGAATCTCCGTTCACTAAGCCATAAAATTTTGTTGTGCGAGCTGCACGTTTGTTTTGATAATAGTATAGCTTGTGTTTATGTATCTTTATAAGTTTTAAATTAAAATGTTATTTTACTCCAGTGACCTATTCTGGGCATAGGATTATTCGTGTCCTCGTAATAATGAAAAAAGAAAAGAGTTCGCCCGTACTATTTTCCGCCGAGTCAGCAGACGTGCACAGAATATGTAATGTATCTACTAGTTGCCGGCAAGTGATTCTCGGATCGAACGCGTTCCGAAACCTAATCCACATTGTCGAGGTGTGCGCACACCCTGATCCATATCGAGATGTGTGCACGATTGTGTCAGGATAAATTGAATTTAAATTAACATTTTTATATTTATTTATATATAAAAAAGTACAGCCATTAACATTCATGTACATACATTGTTATTATACACCAGCTTTTGCCCGCGGCTTCGCTCTCGGTAAACTCGGTTTCCATAGCAAATCCGATTTAAACGCAAATATAATACCTAAACGATCGCTTCTCTTATATTCTCTCTGTCTTTCTGCCTCCCGTCCCTCCTTCCATCCCTCGATTTCTCCTCTCCCACCCCTCCCCTCCGTCATTCTCTTATAATAATTTTTAGATATTATGTAATAAGAATTTTTATTAATATTTTGTATTTTAGGAATATAAACAGTTCACAGAAATGCTTAAAAGAACAAACATATTATTGAAAAAAAAAAACAGAGAAGACAAAAAAAAATTAGAAAAAAGATAAATTTAAACAAAATACAACGTAAATATTTATATATTTTGAGCAAAAATATATTTATAATATAAATATGATAACAAAAATATGCCAGATTATAATATCAGCTGAATAGACCCATAAAACAAACAGAAATGAAGGTACATGAAGGCTGACATCACGGATGTTGTAGGTGATGTAGACAACCGTGTCAGTTTCCATAAAAAAAAAACAGAATGCGTTTTTATACTATAATGTAATTTCAATTTGATTGTAAACTTGTTCACAATGCGCAGGAAACGTTTGGAATTTTGAGCTTTCAACACAGACACACGCATAATATGAACCCAAAAGTTCTAATTTTTTTTACGAGTATCTTCAAAGTTTTAATGAGCAGAAATTTGTCTGTGAGCAGGCTCTGTAACAGGCATAAAGAGGCAGTCCGTTTCAGGTGCGACATTTAGCGCTGAGCAAAGTGATTTAGTTCTCAGCGCTTGTGAAGTTACATAATTGAGCTTGTGACAAGTAGGTACATGACTAAACTTCTCAAATCTCTAACTAGGCATAAGCCTAGAAATTCAAAGAGGGAACGCTATAAGCGTCCTAGGCAGCCTCGGCTCGGCTGAACTGAAATATTTTATTTGTTTACAAGTTCTTGTGTTTGTGTTGTTTTTTTTTATTTACTTTACAGCACAGAATGTCCGAATAAATTATTTCAAATTTAGATAGATTAAGAAAAAAAAGTTTTTTTGTAAATGCAAAATAACTAAGTAGGCAAATAAATTACAATTTTATTTCTGTACGACTATAGGAACCCTTATAGGATTATCCTCGTGTCAGTATGTCCGTCCGTCTGTCACAGCTTATTTTCTCCCAATCTACTTGACGAGAAAAGTTGAAATTTAATACATATATAGAATTTGACGTCCCAATCACGGAAGAATTGCTAAAAATCTAATTCTTTAAATAAGTCCAATAGCTAGAATTACGCCTCTCTGGGCGTGGTATCACGAGGAGTGGTGTTATTGACGGTGTCTAATCTTCCATTGAACTTTAAGCTCAATAAACAAATAATATAAACAAATCTAAAGGCGGTTTTCTCAGTAGGTTGCTCAGTGATTTTGCAAGCAGAATAAATATAGTAGTAATAATTATTTATGTATGTAAGTAGGTATGTATGTACATTTATTTGTATACAGGGTGACCCCGGACTGGTGTAGTTCCTTTAAGGAGGCTATTCTACGCCTTGTCACAAAAGCACTGGTGAAATAATTTTTTAAATATGTGCTTTCATTAAAATTTTAGGATTTCCTAACAAACTAAATGCATACTACAATGTGTGGGCGCCTTTAGACCGCGCGACTGTGAAATGCAAGGCGGAATGACGCGGGTCGGGGCGCGAGCGGCACGCGGGCGGGGCGGGCTATCTGTTTGAAATCACTCGCTCGCGTCGCGTCCCGTTCGTATCCCCGCTGCCCGCTGCCCCGCGCCCCGCGCGCGCCCGATTAGAGCATTACAACATTACACTAAATTAGTAACTTTAAAAATTTATATCTCCGCAACAGGCGTACCTAGAACCCTAATTCTCTTACTAATTATGTTTCTTACAAAGCGTAGAATAGCCTCCTTAAAGGAACTACACCAGCCCGGGGATACCCTGTATTATATTCTATATATTTAGTAATGTATATGTGTTAACACAAGTATGGCTTTTATTTAACTAGCATGTGCTTACATGTATTATTAATAAGTATTCTTATTATTATTTTATCTTAAATTCTCACACTCAACTCTATTGCTACTAACTACTTAGGTACATTCTACTATATTAATCGAATCACGAAGATCCAAATGTTGACTGTAAGAAATCTCTGTAAGGGATCAGTCCGCCTTTCTAACTTACGTAAATTTTCTAATGTACTCATTACTGTTTAATGTTTATTGCAGCAATAAAGCATTTTCTCTCTATCTATTTATCTAAATATTTCGCCAGCGGTTCACGGGTTACATGGCTGGATCAGTCCGCGCACTCGGAACTCCGTCGGATTATGTGGGATATTAAAATCATTAAATGATCGACACGGGAATTCGGGACGCGTGGAATGTAGGTCCCGCACGCAATATCCCAGAGCCTGCTTCCCCGGAGTTTCGGGGGACCATCTCTCCCTCTCAGGCATTTGGATGCATATGAATTTTGAAATGAGTCATACTAACCGGTAAGTACGGAGCAAATAATTTGAAATTATAGGACATCCAATTGACAAACATTTCAAACAATTGAACTATCTCCGTCAGTGTGAAGTCAAAAGCTAGAAAATCCATTAATTCTGAATGGACAAGTACATAGGCTGTTCCGAAAATTGTTAGTGAAATGAAAAATAGTTTTAGTGCTTCTATTATAAAATAGTTAGAATATGAAAAAAAATTATTTACAGCTTTTCAAAATATTTCCCTCCAATCCCTATGCACTTATGAATTCGGGTGAACCAGGTTTCAAAACATTTAAAAAACGTATCTTGCGGGAGGTCGAAAAATAACCGCCGATATTCTCGACGGTCTCGTCTGCAGTGTTGAATTTTCGCCCGGGAAGCATTTTTTTTACCGTGGGAAATAAAAAAAAATCGCATGGAGCTAAATCTGGGCTGTACGGAGGATGGGATAACCTTTGTACCCCGAAGTTGTCAAATAGTCCATGTTTCTACCGGTGTGTGAGCGGGCGCGTTATCTTGGTGAAAAAGAATGCCACGGACGCCTCTCCTTGGGCGCTCGCTATTCAACTCCCCGAAAGCTTGAGGCAGACAAACTTCGCAATACCAATCTTCAGTTCAGCCTGAATCTCCCGATGTGTAATGTGTCTATTCTCCCGCAATAGCCACTCTACCCTGATGACGTTTTCATAAGTGACTGCAGTTGATGGTCGGCCGGGTCTAGGGTCATCGTTTAGGTTCTTCGACCACGTTTAAATTCACGAAACCAATAAGTAACTGTTGCTAACGCAGGCGCAGACTCCCTAAAAGCAGCTTGCAAATTTTCGTGAGATTCCTTGAAGGTTAACCCTAGTTTATAAGCATAGAAAATCATAACACGAAAAGCTTCTCGCGAGACGTCCATTGTTGCAAATAAAATATGAGTGACGGATAACCGTTAAAAATATTTAAAAAAAGAACTACACATAGGTGGCCAATAATTTTCATCAATGAGATTTGTATTTAAATTAGCCGTCAAATCAAAATAGTTTCAGGAAAAAAAATTTTTTATTTATTCTGTGGCTAACAATTTTCGGAACAGCCCACGTATGTACATATGTATATATTTAGGTATTATGTATTATATAAACTGTAATTCATATGTATTTAATTTAATTTATAAATAGTAATTTATACGTTTAATTAACTAGTACGTACTTCAATGTAGTGTATAATATAGTTTATCATAGTTATTTTTCTTATAATATTTTTCTACTACCAACTTATTGTATCTCATTCATAACATACGACTCTCAAACATCCAAAGGTTGACTAGGAGAAATCCCTGTAAGGGATAAGTCCGCCTTTGCCCCTCATATAAATTACTTATCGTTTGTTACTGTAAAATGTTTTTTTGGAGCAATAAAGTATTTCTATCTATACATAACAATTTACTCACAATATAACTTAAGAATGCACACAATTTGGACCCGTCAGTCGGTCTGTAAGCGTGGCAATGGACATTGGACATACGCCTCTGTAGTTTGGTCCACTCCTCCCGGTCCTCAGAGATTCGGAACTTTCACTTTCCACAGTTCCACACTTCATTGGACTCGACAACAGTTACCGTCACGATATATTTAGTCTATTTTATTTTGAATGTATAGAAGAATTATTATACAGAACGGAGAAGAGATTTTTAGTCCTAATTCCCTGCCATTCCGTTTTTCGTGAGAACCTTAAAACTTAGGATTTTCGTTTAATTTTTCCTGTAAATTATAATAATAAAACCCTATATTCTGTATATATATATTTTTTTTATTTTAGACTGAGTAGTTTTGGAGATAAGCGGGGGGGGGGGGGATGGTAATGTTCGATTTTTCCTTGAGTTATTCCGGCCTTCAGCGGTATGGAACCACTGCTTTCCGCCGACGTACTTGATGTCGTTTCCACACTCCATTTTAGTCTCACGCTCCAGACAATTACTTTTTCCCTCGAGGACGAACCTACTGGTGGTCCCCTCTTAATAAAGCTATAAATATAAAAAATAAAATTAACTCGACAGAGCCAGAGTTTGACCTATAAATAGTTTGATTAAGTATAAGAATTATACTTATACTAATTTAGTTAATAACGAATTAACAAAATATACATGTATAGGACGTATTATGCTTAATTACACATTAGGTTAAGTCCGTAATGTTTCTTAGATTTTAAATAAATTAAATAGATAAATAAATAAATAAATGCACGGTCTAATTTTTGATCTCTTTGCTACGAGGCATATTGTCATTCGCGGCTTCAAAAATTATTCACAACAAGCTGTGCCCGCGGCTCCGCACGCTCTCATATTTCACTTCACTGCTAACCTAATAAGCTATTTAGCGTATTAGTAAGTAGCCTATAGTTGATGGGAAGAATCAAGCTATCCGTAGAATTATGTTTTATTAAAATCGGTTCAGTGGTTCTCGAGTTATAAGCGGACAGACAGACACTCAGACAGACAGAAAGCAGACGTTGGATTTTATTATAGGTAAGGATATGCTCTGCTCTGCGTAATTTGAGTTTGTTTCGTCAACTTTTATAAAGTTAGATTTTAAAATATTCGTTAGTCATTTATTATCAAATGTACAAAATTATTCTTTAATAAATTTTAATAAGTAGTTATCACAGGAAGAATTTCATTAGAGGTGGGACGATGATTTATGTGAGAAATGGTTTGAGAGCTAAAAATAGGTCAGATATTGTTAAAATGTCAGTCGAGAAAGAGTTTGAAGTTAGCTGTGTTGAAATTTAATCTTTTCTTATCCTTTCAGTATATAGGTCTCCCTCAATGAGTTTACAGTCTTTCTCAGACGGACTGGAGGAATGTTTAAATAAATTAAATCAAAATAATAACAAATCTATCAAAGTGTGTGGTGACTTTAACGTTCGATTTCCTATAAATACCGGAGAGAAACATGAACTGTCAGACTTAATGGATAGTTTTTTACTCAAGCAATCTATATATGAATATACCAGAGTGACCGATTCATGTGCAACCTGTATAGATAATATTTTTACAGATGCTGACGTGTTACAATCAAAGGTATGCCACGGAGTTCATTCCGATCACTTTGCACAAATAATATCAGTTAAATGTGAAACTAATTATTGTAATAATAAAGCAGTGTATAAACTAAGTAGAAAAATAAGCAATGACACCATTAAGGCATTAAATAGAGACCTAGTAATTGAATTTTGAAATGTCGAGAATAAAATAAATTTAAATTTTTTTTTCAATACTTTTGTCAGATATTTAGAAATGCACATGCCTATGAAATCTAAATCTAATCTAACGTACTTGTTACTATTACCTATAGTAACAAGTTTGCACAGTGGGCTACACCCGGTATTATAAGATCCAAAGAAAAATTATTTATATTGTATGATTTATTAAAAAATAATAGTAATCCAAGCCTGAGAGCGTATGTGTCCTCATATAGTAAAATTTTCAAACTAGTTACAATTAAAGCAAAACAATTATATTTAAAGGAAAAAAATATTAATATCTGAGAATAAAATAAAAATGGCCTGGGACATTATCAAAGAAGAAACTGGCAAGTCTCCCAAGTCTACCAATACGAAAATAGAATTAAAGATTGGAGACGAATTAGTTAGTGAAAACTCCAGTGTTGCCAACTATTTTAACAAATATTTTTCGACTATTGCTCAAGAAACTACAAAAAATGTTAAGTCAAGTGCTGATGCGGCGTTAGTATATTTGAAAAAATATACGCCCCGCAATACTGAATCAGCAAAATTTAAACCTGTCACACACGAAGAACTTAAAAATATTATTAGTCACATTAGTCATATTAGTCACATTATTAGTCCAAAAGTTCCCAGGACCTATGGAATATTTCACCCAAGTTAATGAAGTCATTAACTTGTAGTATTATAGATCCATTAGTTACTGTAATTAATCAATGTTTTGCAGAGGGCACATTCCCAGATATATTAAAAATAGCGAGGATGGTACCATTGTTTAAAAAGGGGTGTCATAGTACTATTGGAAATTATCGGCCTGTCTCTTTGCTTCCTGTGTTTAGTAAAGTGTTTGAAAAAGCCATAGAAAAAAGGCTAATTGAATTTTTTAATGAAAATAATACTTTGAATTATAAACAGTATGGATTCTGCAAGGGCAGATCAACTGGTGATGCTATTGCATCAATGATAAAAACAGTCATACAATCGCTAGATAATTCACATCACACGTATGGCATTTTCTGTGATCTGTCAAAGGCGTTTGATTGTGTTAATCATGAAATAATTCTAAATAAACTTGATCACTATGGCGTGCGAGATATAGAGCTAAGTATATGTAAATCCTACTTAAGCAACAGACAGCAAATATGTGATGTTAGTGGTGAAAAATCAAGTTGTGAAATCATTTCTATGGGTGTTCCTCAAGGCTCCATTCTTGGACCTTTGCTCTTTTTAATCTACGTCAACGACATCTCGAGTTGTATTACAGATGATATAGAACTAATCATGTTTGCTGATGACATCTCAGTAGTCTTAAAAAATGAAAGCATTAATGATTTGCGCGATTCGTTTAAAGCAGTAATACAATCTCTAAAAACTTGGTTTGAATCGAATAATCTACTACTAAATGTAAATAAAACTAACTTAATGCATTTTGCTTTAGGAACTCAAAGACGCATGGCGAACAAAGAAATTGTTAAAACTGGAGAAGAACTAACGCTAAATATTGCTAAAGAAATTACCTTTTTGGGAGTACTATTTGATGAAACTCTCAGCTGGAAGCCCCATATAGACTCACTTGCTGGTAAATTAAGTTCAGCATGTTATGCCATCAAAAAAATCAAAGAATTATGTGGTGTACAAGCTGCAAAAACTGTTTACTTTGCCTACTTTGATAGTCTCATGACGTATGGATTATTGTTTTGGGGAACTGCAGCTGAAGTAAACAGAGTATTTGTTCTGCAAAAAAGAGCATTGCGTTGTATACTGAATATGAAAACGAGGGATTCTTGTAGAAATGAATTTAGTAAAATAGGAATTATGACACTACCAAGTGCTTATGTGTATCAAAACATTTGCTATGCTAGAAAATACATAGAAAATGCTACCCTCCAGTCTGATATACATCACCATGAAACTAGACATAAAAATGATATAAAAATTGTGAAACACAGGTCGTCCAAAATGTCTAAGAGTTTTGTTTGTAATAGCATTCGATTTTATAATAAAATACCATTAGAAATAAAAAATCTTAATGATGTATATTTTAAGAAACGCATTAAAGCCATTCTTATAAAAAAAGCTTATTATAATGTAAAAGAAGCTCTAACTGACAAAATATTGTACTCTGAGGCTGACCGTGTATAGGTTAACATAGTGTCCTCGGTGCTAGTGCGAGTGGTATTAGTATCTAATAACAGGATAAACAGAATCTGTATATATTATATGTATACAGGTTTATAGATCTTCATATTGCTTTGTCATCAGGGCACTGTAGCAGTTGGTGACAGAAGCAGAATGCAGTTGGTGACAGAAGCAGAATGAAAACAAAATGCAAACATATCGTAGAAGTTTCATGTTACAACTGGAGTAATGCTTCGCTTTAAGGTCTTTGCTTACGGTGACGCTTGGTCCGGGTCGCCTCTCTCCCTAAAACATGGTTGAGGGAAGCGATGGCTGGCCCTGGCGTGATGCTCGTGAACGGGTGCTGTTCGTGGAGACTGGCCTGCTCCAATTGGTAACATTGCATATTTTATATGTTAGGCGTATATTTTTAAAAGGAACTATAGTATCTGTCATGAACTGTTACATTTGTCGCAGATTTATATTTTTCATTATATTACTTTTTGGTCTTTGAGACTTGTACTACCTCGTATTATCACTGGTATAAACTGAAAATACTACAAACATGTTCACTTGAGATTCTGACTGCATACAAATTTTGAATTTTGACAGGGTACAACCTGTACCTTAATTTATACTGCTGACGCATGCTAAATATTAATTTGACTAATTGATACATTAAGTATCAAGTTTATTTAGCACGCATACTAAAATATTAATTTGACTAATTGATACATTAAGTATCAAATAAATAAATTAATTTATTTTATTTATTTTTTGACATTGTACTACAATGTGGTATGAATATTTATAATTGACATGACTTGATACGATATGTATCAACAATTTCTGACAAAGGCTCCATACACCTGATTTTATTTATACTTTTACTTTTACTTTTGATTTTATGTGGTCAGAATTATCAAGCTTAAATTATAGTTATTCTAGCTCTCAAACTATATCTTAACACTGTAAGCGGTGTCTATTGTGTAGCTAGTCACAATGTATTGTAATTGAAGACGTTAAAATAGAACCCTGCGAAGTTTCTTGCCGGCTCTTCTTTGTGGGTGTAATCGAACCGGATTGTAAAAACTAAACAGGACAAATTCAAGCGTAGTGTACTACCATACGAATGATGAATAAAGAATAAAGAAAGAATAAAGAATCTCCGCTAATAGCATTTTCTATGTTACTGGGCTACTCCGACCAGCCAATATCGCCTCCGAGACGGTCCCATACCGGAGACTTGCCTTTCCCATACTCAACTAGAAAACTGCCGAATGAAGCCATCTTTCCCATTTTCGCATTATTACTTCGATTTTGGGTTTATTTTATACCTATGCAAGTACCGACGTGGTTGGTGGCTCCCGGCATCGCTGAAATTCCGGCTCGTCTGTCCCTGGACGCTTTTTATTAATTTTTTTTTTAGGTTTAGATTTAAATTTATATTTGTTAGTTTAATATAATTCGGAACGTCGGAACGAAAATTCTGAAACGACGGTCGAAATGGCGATGTAAATAGTTCGTGTTTCCGTCCAGCAGGTCTATTCTTGTAAATTCTGACAGCGGAATCAGCCCTGTTGTGGCGCTGAGAGCTACTTTGGTAAGTGGCTCTCAGCGCCACAACAGCGCTGATTCCGCTGTCAGAATTTACAAGAATAGACCTGCAGTTCAGTGTAGCGGATATGAAATGAACGGAAGCACTGACATGGCACCTAGTGCACCCGGTGTTATGGGCTGACATCACGGATGTTGTAGGTGATGTAGCCAACCGTGTCAGTTTCCAGAAAAAAAAAATGGTTCATGTTTTTAATGTTATCTTATGTAAATTATGTTTGTATTGTAATTTTTATGGTGTAATATAAATTCATTCCATAAATAAAAATACAAGAAAGCAACTAGAAATTACATATATATATTTTTTGCTGTGTCCAAAATAGAATAAGAATAATGTTTATACAATATTTGATACGTCTAATTGTATATAATGTACCAAAGGACTAATAAAAGAATTGAATTAAATTGAAATGTATGAAGAACATTATGAAAGTGGAAGAGGCGGCAGAGGTGTGTCGGGATCGTGGCACGTGGAGATCCGTTGTCTCTGCCTACCCCACTAGGAAACAGACGTGACGCTATGTATGTATGTATGTAAATTGCAATTTTTAACTAGCTCTTCGGTCATTTATTTACTGGCAATATACCTACTAAGTTTTTTAGAAATGTCTGCAGGGAGATTTTTCCGAGAGCGATAAATTCTGAAAGCAATGCCGCCAGCAATAAATATACCCTTTACAATTTACGCCGCGACTCCGTTAATCAATAGCTTAAATGAAAATGACTGTTCGTCGTTATTTGAAATGGCCAACTGAGTGAGATTGAAACTCGGCTCACTGGCGAAACAAATTTCTTTGCTTTATTTTTAAACTGAGAGAACATTGATTTGTTGAGCTTTAATAAATATTTAACAATAAAGTATGCCAGCATCTATTGCCTATTCACTGGGCCGTACTGATAGATTGTAAATTAAATTATTACAAATAATTTGACTTGATGAATTTCTGATGCGTTAAATTTTATTTAGTTGGAACATGATTAGAAAATTCCAACTTAACGTTCAATTTCATATACATACATAACACACGTTGTATTCCGACAATCGGGGTAAGCAGAGTAATCTGTGTTGTGCTGCAAGAACTCTGGTAAATTCAAGCACAACACCGAACACCATAGCAAAGTATTAGATCAACTGATAATTTTATTAAATAAAATAAAATTATCGTGCATTACACGACCTTCGAGGTACATTACAAGTATTACATTTATATATTTTTTATTAGTTTTCAAAAACACAAGCAGCTTATAAAATGTAAACTAAAATTTAGACAGAAAAAGAGATAAGCTTCACATTATGTCTAACTAAAGTAACAAATTAATAAATATCAAATATAAACCTAAATACATATTTATTTATTCACAAAGAATCACTTCTGGCTTCCTTCCGGCTCTATCATCAGGACCCTGGAAATCATATATGACTAGAGTACTTGCAAAGTATAATATATTAAATATATAGAGAAAACTTTGAAAGACAAATCCAACGAGTTCAAACATGGTGGATTTATCATGTGTAGTTTAGGAGTTCCTATGGCTTCCTTCCGGCTCCGTCTTCAGGACCCTGGAAATAAATAAAATATGACTAGAGTACTCGCGAAGACAAATCCAACGAGCCCAAACACGGTGGATTTATCATGTGTGGTTTAGGAGTTCCTATGGCTTCATTCCGGCTCCATCATCAGGACCCTGGACATCATATATGACAAGAGTACTTGCGAATTCAAATCCAACGAGTCCAAACACGATGGCCTTATCATGTGTAGTTTAGGTTACTGTGGCTTCCTTCCGGCTCCATCATCAGAACTCAACTAACAAGCTAACAAAGTTACTCGAGGATCTGCAGAACCCTGATTTGATTTTTCACAATTTATTTCATACATTCGGATATTCCTCCTCGCTCTCTACGCTGCTCTTGCACTTCCAAAAGTCGATTTCCCACTCAATTTTGAGGGACCACATACAGCACGAACCATCATCGACAGACGAATGCTCTTGTTTTAAATGTAGCCCAAAGTTCAAATCTAAACATGTTTTTTTAATTTTTCGATATCACATTTAGTTCTTGAGATATAAGAGATTTAGTTCGAAAATAAAAATAGATTTTTTTTGCATAACATTTTTTTTTTTACTTTTTCGAAAAAAAAAAACCATCTTGTAGCCATAGCCGATGTGTTTATTGAGCCCTCAACCACTCGCGTAGCCCCAAAACTCGCGACACCAGGACGATTTCACACTCTCAGCGATAATGGAAGCGATCAAAAAACATTTTCATTATTAAAAATAAAATAAATAAATTTTCTGTGATCTGTGCCCTGCCGCGTCGAGACGAGCGCGCGTGTGCAGGTAATTTCGAAAATGAGGCTCTGTTTCGCGCCGAAATGTCCCATTCGCAGGTTGGCGAGGAGGGTACACGACGACAATGGAGCCCTTCTGAAAATTTGGGGCATGCAAACATCCCTTCATTCGCTTCATCTTTAATGAAGTGTCTGTTATTGTCGCGGTGTTCGGGAGCAGCGGCCGGCCGAGCTCTCGAATATCACAAAAGGTTCATTTTGCAGAGAAAGGCGACACGGCACACCGCGCCACCTTCATAGCGGCTCCGCCATAGTAAGCTTTGTGTGGTGTCTTGAATAGGCGCGCAAATTTTTCAATAAGGCATTCTGGAGAGAACGTAGAACTCACTTAATGGAAATTATTTTAGTATTCGTAGATAGATATCATCAGCTTTTGTCCGTGCTCTAAAAGGACTTTTATGCCCAATAGTGGCATTAATTTATCGAACCTTACATTATTAAAACTTGTTTAATTTCATAAAGACAATTTTACATTTATACAGGCTGTTTCAGAATAGGCTTGAGAAGCTTCAGGAATAGAAAACACTAAAATCGAAATTCCGTATTTTTTTTCATACAAAAATTTAAAATTGTATTAAAAACTCGATGGAAAGTTAGGATGTGGAGATTTGGCAGCAGTGCTGTCTAGGTCTAGGGAGCGCAATGACCTAGTCCAGTCCCCCTTTTCTTTTGGTGTCATTCAAATTTATGCCTTTGGAATTTTTTTTTATGGAAACTGACACAGTTGGCTACATCACCTACAACATCCGTGATGTCAGCCCATAACACCGGGTGAACTAGGTGCGGTGTCAGTGCTTCCCTTAATTTCGCGCCGGCTACACTGAACTGGATGGAAAACACGAACTATTTACATAGCCGTTTCGACCGACGAATTTACCTGTATTATAGCAGTTTAATTCTATTAGTCAAGCATGTAAGTTAGTAATGTTATTTTTATTTAATTAACAGACGTTAATCGTCCACCAAATCTCGATGAAACGATTTTAACCAAAAAGTACTATAAAATGACTGAATCTGGGAAAACGTTTCAGAGCTTTTCGTCTTCAAATATAGACCCCTTTCGAACCCTATTGTTACGAAACTCTATTCTGAAACAACCTGTATATCATAACCTTGAGAGTCTCTTGCTGAGTGATTGGGTCAAGGGCCAGATCCAGATGGCAGCCCTGCGCGACACTGCCCTCATCATCGTCCGGAGGCTTCTCTCCCTGGGGCCCGACCATCGCCAGTAGCCTGAGTTCGCCCCTCCGCGCCGCCGCCGGTGGTGGAAAATCCGTGTATTTCTAGGTTGATTTTGTATATGTTTTTAATGTGTTATATTTTAAATATGTACAGAGTAAATTCCGTCTGGAGCCGGTAGGTACTTAATAAGAATAGCTCCACTGCATATCTCCCCGTGCATGTCGTAAAAAGCGACTAAGGGATAAACACCGAAGAAAGGTGCCGTGCTAAAGAGCGATAGGGGTAGCCACCTGTCATCTTGACACGGTCCTTCCACCGAATCATGCAGCAGGTGGGTCTTCGTGCCTTACTTGCTGCTGGATAGTTACCTATCTTGTCCGAATACTTTGCTAAACGTGGTAGTCGGTGTTGTGCTGTAATTTACAAGAGTACCTGAAGCACAACTCCGATTACTCTGATTGCCCCGATTGTCGGGATACAGCGTGTGGTGTGTATGTACAAAATAATGGTCATTACGCCTTTCTGCTGTTATTAGATGTCATGTCAGTGCTTGCCAGTTCCAACACGATCGTCTCCCACTCCCACGCCGCCGCCGCCGCCGCCCGTCCGGAGACTGACAAATAAAGGGATTCTGCTGGTCCAAAAATAAATAGCGTTCAATCAATTTTCGGGAATTGAAAGCGTGATTTAATTAAAAGGAATGGAGCGGGTAGGCTGCGCGGTTGTTTGGCTGAACATAATTTTTGTACGGACTTTTTTGGGTTTCCGTACCCCGTACGGAGGCCTATTAATAAGCCTACGCAGTCTGTCTGTCTGTCCGAGAACTGTATAGTATCTTTTGTAACCGTAAAGGCTGGCCGGTTGAAATTTCACGGAATATGTGTTATTTATTATGGAGGATATCACAACAAATAATAAATAAAAATAGGGGGGGGGGGGGGGGGGGGGGGGGCGGTGGGTTCATACCAATATCTTAATTTTCAGAAGGGTGCCATCTACCGAATTATCCAAACATTTTAACAACAAAAGTGTAAAACCGTGTGGGGCCGGTACTTAAAAAGAATAGCCCCACTGCATCTCTCCCCGTGCATGTCGTAAGAGGCGACTGAGGGATAAGGACAAGATACTGCGCTAAAGGGCGACAGGCTAGCCACTTCTCACCTTGGCGCAGTCCTTCCAGCTAGTCATGCAGCAGGTGGGTTCTTCGTGTCTTACTTGCTGCTTGATAGTTGTCTTGTCCGTATACTGTGCTAAACGTGGTGGTCGGTGTTGTGCTGTAATTTACCAGAGTCCTTATAGCACAACACCGATTACTCTGCTTACCCTGATTGTCGTGATACAGCGTGTGTTATGTTATGTATGTATGTATGTATGTATGTATGTATGTGTAAACCCAAACCAATAGATGGCGTGATGCTGAGATACGTGCGAATGCTACTCTAAATAAAATAACAAATAATAAAAGCCGACTATTTACGTTGTGGTACGGAAACCTCGGTGCGCGAGTCCGACTCGCACTTGGCCAGTTTTTTCTGTATATATAACATACCTAACAGCGTAGATAGATAATTATCACTTCCCACATTGATTCCACTTCCCGTCTGGTAATCGAACTCCGGTCTCTCGTGTGACAGGCAGCGGGGACACTGGCCACTATACTGGTCGCAAGGCTGGTGCCAAGAACCAAATGTTCTTGGCTGGTGCGTTCGGGTCAGTGGCGGGTGAAGAATGACAAAACTATTCATTGATTCTATTCATCGATATTCGTGGTCGCAGGAACTCTCACGCCCTCTCTCTTCTCTTACGCACATTTAATGACCCTGCTGCTCCCAAATATTTGAGTGAACGGTTTGAATTTCTTTCTTCTCATGGTCTGGCTTTAAGATCTGCTGACAACCTACTCTTGGCAATATCGGCTCACTCAAGTTCGTACTACACGGACTCTTTCACAGTACAAACAGCTCGCCTATGGAATAATCTGCATGTACATTTACGCTCTACTACGTCTATGAATGTATTTAAGATAAATTTGAAGAATCTTTTCCCATCCTTAAATACTTTGTAAATATATTGCATTACTTAACTCCCCTCTTCTCTCTCTCTCTCTTTCTTGTCATTCAGTTGATGGTGTTGAACAACAGTAAGTACCACTGATTTAAGTACATAATATGTAAGTCTATTATATACATATATATGCGTATATTAAAGTATTTATGTAGTATTCGTTTGTAGTTTATCATATTGATTTTCTTCTTAATACATTGCCACAAACTATTCTTGTTCGCCTGCGTATACTTCTCCCACATTTTTTTTTTTATGGAACCACATCCCAAAGGTTGGTTAGAATAGAATGCCTCACGGCATTAAGCTCACCTATTGTGCCTCTTTTGTATAAATTGGTGTTGAATAAAGAATATATACATACATTCCATTTTCAAATCTCTTTTGAAGGAACTTTATGTCGTCACTAGCTTTTGCCCGCGGCTTCGTTTCGCGTGACTTTTTACTCACAGTTCAGGCCGCCGATGACGTAGCGTTATGATTTTAAACCATCTTGAGGAGTGGCAGAATGTAACAGTGAAAACCGTATGTAAATCTATAAAGTGATTCTCGAGTTATACGGATTTTCATATAGGTATTGACGTACGTTATATGGAATTTTATGGAAACTGACATGGGTGGCTACATCACCTATTCTCAAATCAAAACAAACGTGCAGCTCGCACAACAACATTTTATGGCTTAGTGAAGGGAGATTCCCTTCACTGAGCCATAAAACTTTATTATGCGAACTGCACGTTTGTTTTGATTTGAGTATAGTACAACAGTGATGTTAGCCAATAACACCCTGGTGAACTAGGTGCCCTGCCAGGGCTTGGTCGTGCCGGCTTACACTGTACTGGACGAGACACACGAACTATTTACAAGCCACTTAGCACCTAATTGCCGAGTTCAATTTCTTACAGTTATGTTCCATGTATTTCGACATCCAACTAAGAGGCGAACACACGAGAGGTTGTCCTTGAAGACTGAAAAGAAAATTGAAAAATGAGACAGCGCGCCGTCAAACTTGGCGGCGCAAGTTTGAAACTTGATACGTTTTTAGAAAAATAAACGGTCTCGGCGAGGCGACGAGGCGATAAACGCAATTTTCTATTTTCCCGTCTGGACAAAAATCTTCGCTCGGGTGTGTGTTCTAAAGTAGATGACAGTGTAAAGTTTTCCTTGATACCCCATTATGGCTATTCAAGTTTTTTTACTTCGTTTTTAGAGCGTAGCACCCGTAACTTACAAAGAGAGGCAAAACACGATGAAACATCGGTAAGAAAGTGTGGGTGCCTTCCCATATGCGATTTGTCACCAATGAGTCAATATTAATAATAAATCTGTAAGGAATGCTCATGGAGTAAGTTACTTTGTTTTAAGAGATATTGCGTTTGTTTTCTCTATGAATGATACTAAAACTAAATTGACGATTTTTAGAAATCTTTTTGTACGTTGTATGTATGTTCCTCCATAACTCTTAAGCCGATCATCCGAATTAGACGAAACTATAAGCACATTTAACTATACATGACACAGGATAGGCTAAATAAAATTCAGTTCCGGTTACGCTAAGATTTGGCTCTCATAAAAACCGAATTGTTCCGCGCGCCGAAATAACGGTAGCGCGCTTACTTAGCTACTGTCTTATTTTTAAATAAAAATTTCACGCGAGCGAAGCCGCGGGCTAAAGCTATTTAATTTTAAGGTTTATTTCAAACGATTGCATTAAAAGTCATATCATGCTATGAATGCGCTACCGCTCCTCACTCGCCTATTTGCGGAAATAACACGATGAGGTGAGGCGTACAACACAAGCACCAGCCATTGTGAACTCAGTTTTAAGCTCATTTGATCGGTGACGTGCTTTTTCGGAAGTTATGTAGGAGAAGGGTCATCTAGGTACTTTATGTCAGCAGTGGAGTGCCCGATGGCGCGCGAGCGAGCCACACGGAGGAAGCGTTGCTCGCGAAGGCGGCGGGGCGGCGTGCGAGCAACACTGCGAGTAAGCAGGCAAAAAAAAAAAAAACCGGCCAAGTGCGAGTCGAACTCGCGCACCGAGGGTTCCGTATCGCCATATCATGGTCAGCGTCACTCACGCCATCTGTGTATTAGTTAAAACGCTTCAGAGTATCAAGGCGCGCTGGTAGGTGGCGCGCATACACTTTTTAGTTTCTTGTATAGGGAACCCCGTGAATTTTTTACTTTTTCTAATCTTTATTATTTGTTGTTAAATCGGCTATAACAACACATTTAGTTGAAAATTTCAACGGGCTACATAATTACGGTTCAAGAGGTACAGCCCTCCGCCTCCGACAGACAGACAGACAGACTGTGTAAGCTTAGTAATAGGGTCCCGTACCCGGATACGGAACCCTAAAAAGCAAAGACGGGCCCGCTCGCGCCGCCACCTGACCGGAGATGGATCGACAGGCCCCACCCTGAATAATGCATGAGCTCGATACCTGCTCCATTCAAGGCAAAACTCTCGCCCGGTGAATGAAAGTTGGGTGAGTGGCAATGTTTAAAAAATTACCCTATGATTTACGATCGTCGCCCCTGCATCATTCATGAGACGATTTTAGTATGTAATCGTATAATGTCTGGAAGAAAAATCAATAAGTTTGAAATGCGCGTGCTCGCTTGAAATGAAACGAAAACTAATATCGACGGAGACTCGAAGGCGCCGCGCCGCGGCTGCTGTGACCTCGGCAGTCGGGAGCAGTAAGGGATCTCGGAGACGATCAATTGCGATTGTCAATTCTACGCGTTTGACAATTTGCGATTGATTGTTTACCAACCCGATTGAAGTGATTGTCATTTGCTACGACGTGATTGAAGGTAATTGATGAACATTTAATTGATGGCAATTGACGTGCCGTACATTGGCGCTCATTGACGGGAAATTGACAATCGTTTTCTTTATACCTCATATCTTTGTACAGAGATTGTTCTGTGTTGTGCAAGTTGAAAGGTAATGATTAAATGAACAATAACAAACGGTCTTAAAGAAACGCCATTCAAAGAAAATTTGTATGATCAGCCGGCTCGGTTTCATGAAGAGTTCTTTGCAATTGTTCAGAATGAACCGATATCTCAATGTGTATACCATTCCTTAGACCAAAGTCTGGTTCTTTTCTTTTTTTTTCCTGAACAGAAACCGCAAGAGTTATTGCAAAAAATGCCATATCTGCGTTTGAAATCATTGTTTATGTATGAGCGACACTACCGTTCACATACACATATATAAGTTAGATAATAGAAGGTAGATATTAGAGCATAGATTTTAAAATGGTTTAATGACGACTGCCTCTATGACGGCCAATTGGGCCAGTTTAGGCACAAGTGTATAAAATAAGTGAACACAACAACAAGACAAGTATGCTTCGTTCGCCCTACTGTATTTTCTTGTGTATCATTCTTAACACAGTTCAGCATTCGAATAAGGCGTGCGCTATTTGATGCACTGTTAATTGGAGCTTTAATCTCCCATCAATTGAAACCTTTAATCACGTAGACATTGTCAATTGCAATTGATCGTCTCCACTGCCCCTAAGAGGCGAGGCTGGCGGAGAGAATCAATTTTAGTATCACATTTCTTGAGAATAAATACATCGGAACATACGCGTACAAAATACAAAAACCAACACAATATACTTCGAACAAATTACCTAAGTTGACTTCAAAAGTTTTGGTTTAAGAATTGTATTTGGAACAAGTAAGCCGAAAAATTACATTGGCCTTTATAGCCTGTATGTCATTGGAATATATCAAGTCTGTAGGTATAGGTAGAGGAAAATTATAGAGGCGGTTCAGCAGCGGATACAAACACACGGACTGACTGACTGACATATATTTTTATTTTTGTGGAAACTGACACGGTTGGCTACATCACCTACAACATCCGTAATGTCAGCACATAACACCGGGTGAACTATGTGCCATGTCAGTGCTTCCATTCATTTCATGTCGGCTACACTGAACTGGACGGAAAACACGATAACCTATTCGACTGAAGACGTTCCATTCAGTGCGGTGGTACCAAACCCCCGTACGGTTTGGTACCACCCTAACATAAAATACCCTAACATAAAATATTGTTGTAAAGTCGCTATTTCAATGTTGATCGCTTTAGCCTTACATACGGTTTGAATTTCGACTCCATTGCTGATTTGTACTACGTAAGCTCTATTAAATAGGAGCTTATTCATTATTTGCTATTCATAAACGTTACTCGAATGCTCCAGCAGGTTCAATATAATTTTGTTTAATAGGCGCTCAATAACTTCGTGCTCCGCATCACATCAATTACTAATAATAAATCTGTAAGGGATGCTAATGGAGTAATTAAATTAGTTTTATGAGATATTGCATTTGTAGACTCTGTATGATACTATAACTAAATTGGAGATTTTTAGAAATCTTTTCTATACTTATGTATTTATGTATGTTCCTCCAAATTCAGTTTTGATTACGCTAAGATGTGGCTCTCATATAAATTATAAATCGTTCCGCGCGCCGAAATAAAGGCACGGTAGCGGGCTTACTAACTTTCTTTTTTTAAATCTGAATTTCACGCGAGCGAAGCCGCCGGCAAAAGCTGGTTAAACAATATATCTAGCGAGAAGAGATTAAGCTTCGCACCTTGAATATTATGGAAATTTTGGATATTAATTTTGAAGTAAAATTCAAGAAGCATACCGTACATAATTTTAAGAGAGTTTCATTAGCAATTTGTAATCTTCAGTATACACACGTCATAGTTAATTTAAATTTAAATAAGGCCCAGAACCAATGTGTTGTCTCCAAAGGCGAGTAATGCCACTCCACTCACAATCATCTCCACATAGGTGTCCGTCCAGTTCAGTGTAGCCGGCACGACCGAAGGGAAGCACTGACGTGGCACCAAGTTCACCCGGTGTTATGGGCTGAAATCACGGATGTTGTAAGTGATGTAGCCAACCGTGTCAGTTTCCATAAAAAAAAAATTATCGCTACATAAGGTTCCGGGTGAATAAATATTATACATACATACCACACACGCTGTATCCCGACAATAAGGGTAAGCAGAGTAATCGTTGTTGTGCTGCAAGAAGTCTGGAAAATTGAACACAACATCGACCACCGCGTTTAGCAAAGTATTCGGACAAGATAACTATAAAGCAGCAAGCAAAGCAAAAATAAAGATAAAGACCCACCTGCTGCACGACTCAGTGGAAGGACCGTGCCAATGTGAGAGGTGGCAAGTCTGTCATAAACATACCATACCATACCCATAACACCTTGATGAACTAGGTGCCATGTCAGTGCATCCCTTCGTTTCATTTCATGTCGGCACGACTGATGATACACATCAGATGATCGGTTTAAGAGTTATGCAGGAACTTAAATACATGAAGAAAAAAAAATATCTAAAAATACAGTATCTCATAAAACAAAGTAGGTAACTTCCTCCATGACCATCCCTTACAGATTTATGTTCGTTTAGGCTTTTACCGCTATATATTTTTATTAGAAAAATGCAAAGCGAAAATCATTGGAAAAAATACATCCCGGCCAGGATTCGAAATTTGGCTTGAGCCCCCAACGCGATAACCAACTACGCCACCGGCCCGTTACGTATTATCTCCAAATTTTCGCTCTCTTGCACCTTCATGATGATGTCGCATAATTTTTGCGAACAGTCAACATGCACGGTTCAATGTTGAACCCTATGCTGTCGTCACCAAAGTCGTATTTGGCATCAGACACTAGAAGTTGACTTGATGTTTTTAATAATATTTTATGTTTATATGTTAGTACTAAGCACGTACTCGCTTTATATATATTTTTATTAGAAAGATGCAAAGCGAAAATCATTGGAAAAAATACATGCCGGCCAGGATTCGAACCTGGGTCTTTGGCTTGAGCCGCCAACGCGATAACCAACTACGCCACCGGACCGTTACGTATTATCTCCAAATTTTCGCTCTCTTGCACCTTCATGATGATGTCGCATAATTTTTGCGAACAGTCAACTTGCACGGTTCAATGTTGAACCTTATGCTGTCGTCACCAAAGTCGTATTTGGCATCGGACACTAGAAGTTGACTTGAGGTTTTTAATAATATTTTATGTTTATATGTTAGTACTAAGCACGTACTCGTTTTATATATATTTTTATTAGAAAAATGCAAAGCGAAAATCATTGGAAAAAATACATCCCGGCCAGGATTCGAACCTGGGTCTTTGTCTTGAGCCGCCAACGCGATAACCAACTACGCCACCGGACCGTTACGTATTATCTCCAAATTTTCGCTCTCTTGCACCTTCATGATGATGTCGGATAATTTTTGCGAACAGTCAACTTGCACGGTTCAATGTTGAACCTTATGCGGTCGTCACCAAAGTCGTACTTGGCATCGGACACTAGAAGTTGACTTGAGGTATTTTATAATATTTTATGTTTATATGTTAGTACTAAGCACGTACTCGCTTTATATATATTTTTATTAGAAAAATGCAAAGCGAAAATCATTGGAAAAAATACATCCCGGCCAGGATTCGAACTTGGGTCTTTGTCTTGAGCCGCCAACGCGATAACCAACTACGCCAACGGACCGTTACGTATTATCTCCAAATTTTCGCTCTCTTGCACCTTCATGATGATGTCGGATAATTTTTGCGAACAGTCAACTTGCACGGTTCAATGTTGAACCTTATGCTGTCGTCACCAAAGTCGTATTTGGCATCGGACACTAGAAGTTGACTTGAGGTTTTTTATAATATTTTATGTTTATATGTTAGTACTAAGCACGTACTCGCTTTATATATATTTTTATTAGAAAAATGCAAAGCGAAAATCATTGGAAAAAATACATCCCGGCCAGGATTCGAACGTGGGTCTTTGGCTTGAGCCGCCAACGCGATAACAATGATTTTCGCTTTGCATTTTTCTAATAAAAAAATATATAAAGCGAGTACGTGCTTAGTACTAATATATAAATGCACTATCCATATGTATATATAACATATAAATGCACTATCCATATGCATATCCATATGCACTGGGTCAGGAGGGAAGGGACCTACAGTTTTACGAGGAATCCGAACCTCGGTCAGCCTCCAACGGTCAGCGGTCACCCATCCAAGTACTGACCGCACCCAGCGTTGCTTAACTTGAACAGCGTTGCTTATTTTGAAGGTATTTTAAAATAATTTGTAAGAACCATAGTGTACGCCTCCATCCACACAGATACCTAATCCAAACCAAAGAGGTATTATGTACTAGCGCACTAGAGTTATCGCTCCGAAGAAATATACAGAGAAATATAGTCCCAGCGGCTGAGGTATGTGGTAAGGTAGCGGGGAGGCGGAGCGCAGAGCCGAGCGGAAGAGCGTAGCGCGCCCGGGGCGGGAAGCGTATGGGAGACGGTCTGGCGGCCGGTGTGGGTGGGGGAAGGGGGGGGGGGACTCGCGCGGGGCGGTAAGCGTGCGGGAGAGAGGCAAGGGGTAAGAAGTAAGCCAGAGGGGCAGGGAGAACGATCGCACTCGTGCGTCCGTGTGCATATTGTCTTTTCATTCTAACACTTCATCTCCAGATTCGCCATCGCACCTTCGACTAGCTTCACTAGCTAGTAGCTACATATCATCGCGTGATCGCCACAGGCAGGCGACGACTGTGCGCTGCGGCCTCTCGCGCTCGACTAAGAGACTTGAGGACCGTGAACCGCAACTCTTTGGAACATGCTAGTTGGCCGAGTTAGTTCTCTAGTACGCTAGTACATAATACCTCTTTGATCCAAACACAGTTACTTAAAGGGTCCATGAAAAGGAAATGAGAGAGCGCGCAATGGAACCCTTCGCCTGTTGGTACATACGTATAAGTTTAATAACAAGTCTAATCTTCTTTCTCAACTTACTTTTCAGTTTACTTTCGGAGAATGCGTAATGTAGACAGAGCTATCTACATTATTCGCGAAAATAGAATATTTGAGCAACGTGATATGAATTGAAGCCATCCCCCGGGTCCGGCCGAAAACTTTGCGCAGACTTCAGTCGCCAACTCGTCACACTCTTTCTACTGGGGTATTATTAGGTTATATTAAGAGAAAAACATGTCAGAGCATGTTGGTTATAGGTATTATATTATACTAGCTGTGCCGACACACGCGGACGAAGTCTTCGTCCGCGTGGACTCCATGACTCCATCTACTGGGTTCAATTGTATTTTCAAACGACCAGTGTATTGTAAGTGTATTTCCAGCGACCCACTCAAATATACACACAAAATTTCATCCAAATCGGTCCAGCAGTTTAGGCGGAGTTAGGTGACAAACACACGTACAGAAGAATTATATAATGAGGATGTTTAAAACTCTATACTGGGACTGTTTTCGGGGCTGGAGTGAATTATGATTTGGTAACGCGTCGCGCGCAACGCGTGATGTTCGTGATTCGTGAATAATGTTTACACATTACCCGTAAGTCTCGGTACTCATCTTTTGCCCGATCCTTGGCTGGGCCGGTTATAGACCCTGCCAAAACTGTGATATGATAACCTACCTACCTACACAGTTAAGTTGAGGACAAGATGTCGTGCATAAGGACGACGGGTTAGCCACCTCTCATTATGGCACGGTTCTTCCACCATGTCATGTAGCAGGTGCAAATACACATGAATACTTATACAAACAAAAAATAATTGAATAAGAAAATAGCAGGTTTAATTGAAAATATATGTATTTATTAATGTACTTTTGCGTATATTTTAACTTGAGGATCGGGAGCACGGGAACAGGAAATGATGCGTCGGACGTGACGTCGCCCCTCCCCGCCCGCGCCGCTACCGGCGCGCGTCGTCGTCCGGGGATCCGAATATATTTTTCTAAAACTCTCGTTGGCCTACGCACCGTGGGACAAATTGTGAAAAAAAAAATTGGATATGAATCGAAGACCGCGTGTGGTGGCGTGCCTTGGGAGAGGCCTATGTCCAGCAGTGGACCGATACAGGCTGATGATGATGATGATGATGAATCGATAATGTCTAGCCAAAATAATATTTGTAACATAAAATGTGAGGTTTTTTTTATAGTTAATTTAGTTATTTTTAGTGTACATTTAATTCCAGCTTTAATTACTTAATAATACTACCAGATTTAATTACTTAAAAAAGTATCTTATTTAACATAAAGTGTACAAGACGGAAATTTGAGGTTGCTGTGGCATCTGTGGTACCTAATATCTAATATTTTGAAATTTTCTCTGTCATTGTATTGAAATACATGAATCGATATTGTGATTCATATTCGAACCCTTGTTTCATGAATATTCTAAATTTAAAATCTTTTCCGACTGGCCAGATGCGCTTAATATATTATGGTACGAGTACCACCAAGCTGGTCTGATGATGGAGACGGAAGGTGGCCATAGGAACTCCTAAACTACATATGATAAATCCGTTGTGTTTGAGCTCGTTAGGATTTGTCTTCACGAGTAATTTACTTTAGACCTAGGAGATTCTCAATTCGACGGTATGTTTTCTTTTTTTGGATGTTTGTTACGCGATTACTCCGTCAATTATGAGCCGATTTAGAAAATTATTTTTTTGTTAAAAATGGGATAACCCTAAGGTGGTGTCATTTTAATTTGGTCAAGATCGGATTGGAAAGCGAGGCGGAATCGCGAGGCCTAAGGCCTCGGGATTCCGCCGAGTACATTAATAGCAAAAATGACGAAAAAATAAGTTGTGATATAAAAAACTATTTAAAAAATATAAAAACCGACTAAAAAATGTATGACATAAAAAAAATCCAACCCGAGCGTTGAAGGCGGTGCTAAAGCAAGTAAAAATGATGGATGAAAGAAAACATGAGTGGATGATATCCTTTTGTGATTTTGTGTAGCCTTTTTTTGCACCGCCTTCAACTCTAGGTTTCGTTTTTTTTTTATTTCATAGATTTGTTTAGTCGGTTTTTATATTTTTCTTTTTAAATACGAATTTCACGCGAGCGAAGCAAAAGCTAGCATTATAATATTATAATGATTCTATAATTCATGGAACTACGCAGGGAAGGGAGATGGGAAAAAGCCTATAAAGCGTGCACTTCCCATGTACGAGTATAATGTGTCCCAAAATGCGGGCGGGCGTCCAAGACGCGACTTTCACAACAGAAAATCGACGTTCGTGCGGGCGGCGGCGGCGGGGCGGGGGCGGGGGGGGGGGGGGGGGGGGGGATCTGACGTCAGAGGAAGGAAGCGCCGTTTTAAAGCACTTTTTGTGTGGCTCCGCGTTGTCGACGAGAAAGTTGTTTTTCACGTTTTTAGGTCGGTTTTGGCCGGGGCGAGTTACGACGCGCAAGCTACCGGGGCCAGGCGCTCTATATCTCCACGGTCCTGGCTGACATACCTAAACCAAAATTTGGCGAATAATTTTTAAGGTCAGTACAAAAATTTTTATAATAACATTGGTTTTGTTTCATTTTACAGAATCACCCGCTTTTTACCCGACTGCGAACGCAAAGGAGGTAATGTGTTTCACTTTGATGTATCTGTAGTATATAATAGAGTGAGTAGTTGACTTTCTTTATTACTTCGTAACTCCAATACTGCCGAACGAATTTTAATGAATGAGTTGCCTCGCGATTTGTCATAGCACCATGAGTGACATAGGCTATGTATGTGCTAAAAAAATATAAATGATTCCGTTTTTTTTCCTTTTTGTGAGGTATGGAACACTAAAAACAAAAAGGTGGACGCTGATAGTCACATTTTTAAACTTTGAATTAGTTTTTTTTTTGTTCGAAACCAATCATTATCCTTGTAAAGAACTTAAAAAAACTAAGTGTAAATCAGCCTAAAGAACATTTAAAAATTATACTGCGCACCCAAATTATTTCATGACTCCACGCAATCCAAGTGAGATTTCAGGAGATTTCACACACACGGTGATTTTTCTTGCGTTTTTTGGCGTCAAGCGTTGGAATCATGTGGAGTGGAGTCTCCGTGTGTGGCAGGCTTTAGACAACAGCGAACGTCAGAGTCCACGTTTCACACCCTTACGTCATACATAATTGTCATATTAGGATTAGGAGAGATAAATTACAATAACGTAGTTAGAATGCCCAGTATTAATCACTTTATGTTACTTAGCAATGAGAACAATGAGTGTTTACAATGTGCACAACACACCAAATGTTCCGCCTTACTTACTTGACATAACATACGTGTATTATATGGCTATCGACTTAAATAATGTGAGGTCGGAGGTCGAGCCAGCCTGTGCCGGGTCGGAGTGTAGGAAATATTTAAAGTTGAGTAGGTAGGTACCTACATACATTATACAGTGCGAGGTGTGTCACACACAACTCGTACTACGCGATCCTCTCAGGGGCTGGTAAAGTATTTATAAATCTGGAGCGGCAACATTTCTTGACTTGCCAAAATAAAACACGGCGAAAACTATGACTCTGTATTTTGGTATGTCATCATCATCATCATCATCAGCCTGTATCGATCCACTGCTGGACATAGGCCTCTCCCAAGGCACGCCACCACACGCGGTATGTACTCTTATGTAACTTTTTTTTAACGCGCAACATGTAAGCGCAACATGTGGCACCGCGCCACCTATAAGGTGTCTAACGACGCCCATAGACATTCGGTCGTATGAGGGGGTGGCGAATGCCATTTCGGCCTGACAAGGGCCTATTCACGCCCCTCTTTTAGTAGTGGCCCTTCTGTACTTATTGTGATGTATATGTATAGAAGCCTATTATCATTTGTTCCTTTTTGCTCTTCGTAAAAACTGTAATACATACAAGCGCCAAGCTTTGTGTGATTATAGTGCAAACTCTAAAGTAAAACTTAAAAAAAAAACGGACGGGTTGCACTCCGGGAGGTCCGGCAGAAGTGAAAACTGAAACATCAACGTTGTGCATTTTTGAATATTTTGGAATGGTTAGGGAATAATTTCGCACGAATTGTTTTATTTATCAGTATAAAAGTACGTACGTATATAAAAGTAAGTATCATTTATGTGGTAAAATACAATATTAATTTATTGCGCTATCGTAGACAAACATGACAATTTATATTACATAAAAAGTTTATTTCTCAGAAAAATCAACTTTCATCCATAATATCAACGAATGTTACGCTTTTTCTATCAGGCTACGGATCTGACGCGAGTTTAAGATTTTTTACCCATCTAAAAAAAGTGGCAAGCGCCGCTAAAGAAGTTTCGAATCTTACGCTTTTTCGATCAGGCTACGGATCTGACGCGAGTTCTGACGCGAGTTTAACATTTTTTACCCATCTAAGAAAAGTGCCAAGCGCCGCTAAAGAAGTTTTCACTTCAAAAATATTTAACTGACCAAGTGTGAGTCGGGCTTGCGCCAGGAATCCCGTATGGAATAAAAGAGAAATACAATTTTTATTAGTTAAAATACATAACACAAAAATATACGGAACCCTCGATGCGCGATTCCGACTCGCACTTGGCCTATTTTTGTACTATGTTGGGATCGAAGAACACTGTACGCATTTTTAGCGTTTTGAATTATTTACCTAAAGAAGACGAGGATTGAGAAAGGAAGTGTTGGAAGAATCAATTCCAGGAGAATATAACTAAATAAACTACATAAATACTACTTTAATATAGATTTACAATATTATGTACGTTAATCGGCGGTACAGTGGTGTGTCAGGGTCGTTGCTCGTGGAGATCCGTTGTCTCTGCCTACTCCCATCGCGAAACAGGCGTACTTAAACTAAATGATAAATCAACAAAACTATGTAGAGAATATTACAACTCAGCACCACTCGGAAGATCAAATCAAGAGATGCGGACACGGGCAGTTAACATCCTTAATTGTGAGGAATCGCCAAAGTTTGGGCATTGCGGCGCCTCAACGGATCCATTAAAGTCAGGCGCGCTTTCACGCTTGACCGTTTTTGAGCGCCGCGTCCTCGTGGGCGTTCTGAAAGTGTCGCAGCGTCGGGAAATCCCGCTGGAGTCAGGCTACGCTGTGACTAGAAAATGCTGACAAATTTTAGTCATGCGACCGCGATACTTTCATACGCGATGCCCGCACTCCCGCCTGAAAGGTGTGACTTTTTATTTTGAAGACACATTTTTGAAGGGAAGCTTTTTGCGTGTTATCGGAAAAAGCTTCCCTTCAAGGTTCCCTCTGAGGTTGTCCACTCTCTTCCGTTAAGCCGCAAGGCTCCAAGAAGGATGCAGCATCTGGAAGAGAGTGGCCAACCTCACAGACAGTGTTACCGCACTTTTTAACGCGCGTTTGGGATGGGGACCTAACATAGAAAAAGTGAAACGTCACGAAAGTACGAACGGAAGTTACAACGCTCCTCATTGGCGAGCATCCGCATTCCGCATCTATGAGAGTATTTTTAAGACGAGCCGTTTTGTACCTATTGGTTTTTACCAAGCTCGATTGTGAAAGAATATTGCACATAGATGGTGCGCTATCCCGATTTCATTAATAAAGCCTTTTATTTCTAATCCCCATCATTTGGAGGTTAGGCCTCCTGAAACTGAACGGTTTTTCTTTTGTAGAAAACGGAAAGTAGCAGCGCCCGCGGCTCCCATCACGGTAAAGTCGGTTTCATAGCAAATCGAAAATCATCGAATTTTCTCCGGATGTGTTCGCTTTCTGCACAACTGCTCAGCCCATATGAATAATGGCGTGATGCTATTCGTCCTAATGCTAATGACCTTGCGGAGATACGTCGTATTGCAGAGGTAAACACCGTAAGTAAATAGGTTGACCCTTTCTTGACTTCTATGCGAACATACCTACATATATTTTAAATTATGTAGATATATGGAACATATATTTAGTGCACTTATTGGCCAATACACAAACAGTTGTAAAATAGTTAAGACGTTATTGCCCGAAATAAAAATCTTTATATACATTACATAAAATATTATTTCAACCTACCTAAGGTTGGCCCACTGAATATGAACACTGCAAAGCACTTTTTTTTAAATTTCTTACAGGTTCCATCTCAGATAATATCTCAACAGTCTTTGTGGGGTTGGCAGCAAAGCGGAAATGACAAAAAAGGTGGGCTTATCTCTTGAAGATATTTCTTCTAAGCAAAACTTTGGGGATTGTAAGCGTACGTCTAGTGAAAATAATAAAGTAGCAAAATATTAAACTCAAATTGTTGTTTGATCATATAATATTTTGTTCAAAGAAATAGAAAATATATAATTAGGTAATTCTAGAGAAATAATAATTAATGAAATTAATTTTTTTTTCATTCGGATTTGAATGTTTCAAATACAAATAGTTTAGGCTTGGTTTTTTTTATTTTCTATACTGAAAGCGCGACGTATGGCGCCGAGCCACGTTATGGGTGTCTAAAGTTGGATAATAAAATTTTATAATTTTATTATCTTTTAATTTCCCTTGAAAAATATTTCACTATTAATTTTGAAGAGAAAAAATTATTTTTTATTTTTAAGACGTATTATTATTTTTTCTCTTCATTTTCTTCTTTGCTGAAGTCTACCTAGTGAACAACGAACGTACGAACTTAAAAAAAATTAATATTTTACTATTACGTTTCGAATGTAAGATTAAATTAAAATGAATAAGACAGGTTAAATAAAAATTGACAGTGATGGAGTATGAATGGAGGGAGGATACTCTATTTAGGAGACCAAGCTCTAAAAACATTCAAAACACTGAAAAAAAAAAAATAGCTGGACTGAATTTTGCACTACCTTAAAAGTGGCGGGTGGCCGAGTAGTTCTGGCATCGGCTGCTCATGCGAGACGTCCGAGGTTCGAATCCGGTCGGCGTGTACCAATGAGTTTTTTCTGACGAATAAATGTACGTGCATACCTATACCTGCTGCTTAACTGTTCGAAACTGGTGTAAAACTGTAGGTCCTTTCCCTTGCCCCTTACTAGATGGTAGGCTCATATGATAGCAGACTGGGTTGTTACCACCGCACTAGATGTAAGATGGCCTCATAGCAGCCTCAGTTGTTTTCCCCTCTAGTTCAGTATAGCCAGCAATCCAATGGGAAGTCTCCGATATGGCACCTGCCTTCTCGGAGGTGGTATTGATAGTTCGTAACATGTGCTTTGGCCCTTCTGTCTCGGCCACCCATACCTGATTAAATAAAAAAAAAGAACTAAAAATAAAGTCTTGCTAAAAATTATTAAAATTACCTCAACAAAAAGCGCCCCAATCTAACACCTACACAGCTTCAGAAAAAGCAACCTACAAATTTGGTCTGTTGCTACGGCCAGAGAGATCAGTGTTTCACAAGATTTTCGGAAAACAAACACTTTCACTCGATCTTATAGATTTGAACCTTTTGCCCGAATGGCCCGATTTTTTCCTTTAGGTTAGGTTCAATTAGAGATTCAGGCAGGCTATTTCCGCCTCTAGGCGCCTCTTCCGACCCTTCCGCGCCGTCCGAATGACACCGGAAACAATTTAGTGATCCCCAGAAGAGGTTAGAAGTTATCGAATTAACAGGAAATTGTATTATGCTCGTAATTGATAGTATAGCCGGTGCGGTAGGAGAAGCCTAGTTTATTGAACAAACAACATTTAACGATGTCTTGTATCTATATAAATACATTTACGGCGAGATCTTCCTGGGATTGAAATTGAATTGACTTCTGTCTCTTCTTCTTTTTCTTTTTTTTCTTATAATAAAAGGGAACGTCTGTATGTATGTATGTACATATATATGTTTGAGGTAAACTCCGGAACCACTGAACGACCTTTCATGCGGTTTGAACTAATGTAAAGAGTAGTTCTTGAGGCTCACTATAGGCTATATATCATCAAGCTAAAAAGCCTTAGGGCTGAGCAGTATCAAAGAAAGTAGATATAGTATGAACGGAATTTAGTCGTATAGTAGTCATAGATGGCGTTAGCAGTTCTGTTGTGTTGCGTTGCAGCATTGGATTATTGCAGCATTGAGTTTACCGCGAGCGAAGCCGCGGGCAAAAGCTAGTACTTCTTATATAAAAGGGAACGTGTCTGTATGTATGATTATGAGGTAAACTCCGGAACCACTGAACAGATTTTGATGCGGTTTGCACCAATGCAAAGAGTAGTTCTTGAGGCTGACTTTATGCTACATATGTACCATTACGATAGCCTTAGAACTGAACAGCATCAAATAAAGTATAGTATGGACGGGAGAGAGAGAGAGAGAATTTTAGAGAGCGATAGTTTATTATCATATTTTCATTTAAATCGGATTTGCTATTAAACTGAATCTACGGCGAGCGAAGCCGCGTGCAAAAGCTAGTATAATATAAACATTAATCTTGATAGCTGAGAGACCTTGGTGGATTCTTGAAAAAAAATTGCAATCAAATACATCTACCCATACAGAGCAAGGTACTCCGATAACCCTTTCATGAAATGTATTTAACCAACTATTTTCAAAGTGTTACTTCATAAATAAAACATCCAGCCAGTCAGTCAGCGTTAATGCGTCCACTGCTGGACATACACCTCTCCGTTCTTTTTCCAGTCCTCCCGGCCTTCAACGGTACTATACGTAACGGAACCGCTGATTGCCTCCGTCCGACGTAATTCATCTCGTCGTCACACCTGGCGGGTGGTCTTGCCACACACAGGTCTTTTTCCCGTGGCCGCCAGTGTAGGACCTGTTTACTCCAAAATATACGTAACTAGCTTTTGACCGCGGCTTCGCTCGCGGTAGACTAGGTTTAACAGCAAATACGATTTTAACGAAAACATGATAATAAATTATCGCTTCTCTTATATTATTTCTCTCTCTCCCGTTCATACTATTTTTCCTTTGATACTGTTCAGCCCTAAGGCTATTCAGCTAAGGCTATTTTTGTACAGCCTCAAGAACTACTCTTTCCACTGGTGCAAACCACATAAATATTTGTTCAGTGGTTCCGGAGTTTAACTCAAAGATACATAAAGACACAATCCCTTTTATAAGAAGTAGAGATTTTTTTTATGGATAACGCGACATGTGGCATCTTTTCACCTACAAGTAGTATGCACGATATAATTGCAATTTAATGCAGATCAGTGTTTCTGGCGACTACATAGCACACGCTGTATCCCGACAATCGGGCTAAACAGAGTAATCGGTGTTGTGCTGCAAGTCCACAGCACCGACCACCACGTTTAGCAAAGTATTAGGGCAAGATAACTCTCAAGATCAAGCGGCAATTAAGGCACGAAGACCGTATTTGACATTAATAAAAACACATTACAAAAATTAAACATTACACAGACATTAAAAAAAAAAAAGCCCTGCGAAGTTTCTTACCGGTTCTTCTTCGTGGGTGTAATCGAATCGGATAGAACAAATTGTGACAAATTCGAGTACAGTCATGCTGTCTGTTACATGCATTAATGCTTAATAAACAATATACAACAACAATGTAATGTATAATTAGTACACATCTTGTTTAGTTTAAAGTAGCAACTAAGATATTGCAGTACTTTTTTATCATTTTCTGTATTGTAAGGTAAAAGCACCAAAAGGCGCGGTAAATCGGGCCATCTAAGCTTTGTTTCCTTATAATTTTTTTTGTAGTGACTTTCTGGACATGATTTTTTACATACGTTTCAGAAATATATTCAGCTATATAAAGATATTTAAAAATGGTCAATGCAACAAACAATGAAAATTACAAAAATAAAAAAGCAACGGTGGCCAGAAACCCCTAAACGCGAGTGATAAAAATCTAAATCCGCGGTAGTAGTGCCCTAAACTGCGAGTATGTTTTTCCATAAGGAAAAAGGCTGTATTTTTTTCCTTAAATTTTGTTTATTTAAAAAGGAGTAAGGCCAACTTTTTTAAGTCGAAAAAGTGTGGTAGTGTAGTACAGAATTTAGGAAATATCAAGGAAATAAAAAATACATCGATTTTAGGTGCCTCTTTTCTGTTGCCGCGAACATAGGCGCTTTTACCTTACGAAGGTTTTTGCTAGATGCACAAATAATACATCATAACGTAATTCCTCGCATTATTCCTAAATTTGGAAAAAAATCCTAAAAAAAACCTGCTCCATGACTCGATGGAAGGATCGCCGCCAATACATGCTGAATCTATTCCACAAATTTGAATGCTTACATTACATACACACAGCTCGATCCCTATTCAGTTATAGCTGAATGCTCAGTGCATAGCTCGACCCCCTGGCTACATATGAATGATGAAACATGATGCGCTTCTCGCTGCTATCTGCACAGATGTAGGTCAAGGCGCTGGTGGATCTGGGCCGCCGCCGTGGCTCCGGCAAGGCGGCTGCTATTGGCGGAAACCCCCACGTCCCGCCCGCCCCTCCGCCGTCGTCGTCACCCCCAGCTCGCGCCCTCGCGCTCATGTTGGCTTAGAGCCGAGCGTGGATGTAGAAGTGTTGACTCTTTTTAACCGACTTCAAAAAAAGGAGAAGGTTCTCAATTCGACTGTTTTTTTTTATTATAATTTTTTTTTATGTTTGTTTCCTCACAACTTTCGACTGGGTGAACCGATTTTGATGATTCTTTTTTTATTTGAAAGCTGATGCTTCCCGTGTGGTGTTGGTCAAGATCGGATTGGAAAGCGAGGCGGAATCGTGAGGCCGAAGGCCGAGCGATTTCGCCGAGTACATTAATAGCAAAAAATTACTAAAAAAACTGTGAAATAAAAAACTATTTAAAAAAATATAAAAACCGCCTTGTATGAAATAAAAAAAATCTAACCCTAGAGTTGAAGGCGGTGCTAAAGCAAGCAAAAATGATGCATGAAAGCAAACATGAGTGAATGATATATCCTTTGTGGTTTGTGTAGCCTTCTTTTTTATTAAAAACAACAATCGTGCCCGGGCGCATTTCAACCAGCGATCCAGAGGGGAAACGCCGCTTCAGTCGTGGGGATCATGCTAATGTTCGTGTGTCCGTCCAGTTCAGTGTAGCCGGCACGACCCAAGGGAAGCACTGACATGGCGCCTAGTTCACCCGGTGTTATGGGCTGCCATCACGGATGTAGTAGGTGATGTAGACAACCGTGTCAGTTTCCATAAAACAAACTATATTTCTAGTCTCTCTATACTTTATTTGACTCTGTACTGAGGTGGAACAGGCGCCTTAGCTTTTGTTGTGGGCGAAATATTTCAGTTGTCGAGTTGCCGAGGTAGAAATGTGGGTAAAGTGATAACGTTACGCTGTTTAAGTAAGGGTTGGTTTGAGAGATAATGAAAAAATAGCTTTTCGGAAGGGGATAAGGACGTTGAAACGTTTAAGCTTTTTTTTTATTGAAAACGCGACATATGGCGCCGAGCCACCCATAAGATGTTTAACGACGCCCATGGACATTCGGTCGTATGAGGGGGTTGCAAATGCCATGCCGGCCTGACAAGTGCCCATTCACGCCCCTCTTGAAGGACGACAAATTACGTCAAAATTGTCTTTCGGGGCTTATGTTTTCCCGACCCCTAAACCTTATCAGATTTTTACAATTCTTTTTTTGTTGTAATAAGGACTGTCCAGTCCAATCTACGTACATATATTAATTTTTTTTTTAAATATCCAAAGTAATGATTCAGTAAAGTTTAATGAACTTCGTGGCATCAAGAAATTAAAAGTGATTTTTTTTTTCGTTAAAAAAAAAATTGGTTGTCTTTAAAGTCGGTTTACGGACGATAGTTTTACGTGATAACGTCATAAAGAAACACAGCTATAAGAATTGTACAATCGTACATTTGTCGATTTCTAGCCTCGATTACCGTACGATACGGCAATTACCGTACGTTTGGCAACACTGCCGCTTGGGCCGAGGACGTTTCCATGGTAACTTGAATATCAACGTGACTATCAACGTGACACGCTTTCGTACGTGCTGCCCGTGTTCATCAATTTATAAGACGTTATCACGTCAACAATTTAACTCTGGCATCGTATATTTAATCTAAACAATGGTACGCAGATTAGACTGTCCTCATTACAAGACAAAAGAATTATAAAATCGGTCAAGCTTTAGGGGCTGGGAAAACATAAGCCCCGAAAGTCACGTGACTAACGTGTCTGCTATTATTAAGCCTACGATTCACTTGGCAGCAGATGTCGCCGCACATGTTCTCCGACCAAATCAGTAGAGATATCGCATGTCACCACCGCATGTAACAATAGATTTTTTTTATATAAAGCGCAAGAAGCTTCGCTTCTGTCGGGTGTCCCACTTCATCTTTTTTTAGTTTTCCGTACCCCGTACGGAAGCCTATTACAAAGCCTACAACGTCTGTCTGTCCGTCCGTCCGTCCGACCGATATGGCTGTATCCTTGGAACCGTAATAGCTAGCCGGTAGAAACTCTCACAGAATATGTGATATTTTGGCGGATATAACAACAAACAAATAATTAAAAAAAAACTCGGTCCGCGAGTCCGACTCGCACTTGGCCGTTTGTTTTTTTTATGTAAACCAACATGGGTGACCGTGCCGAGGTACCAATGGTGCAGCCGAAAGAGCCAAAAACACGCGAAACCACGCGCAGAGAGGTGCCATGTGAGAAAATTTGCGGTCTAGACAATAACAGCCAATAGTTTAAAACGATTTTTTTTATAATACAGTCAGGAACAGTTAGGTAGATGATCACCAAGAATAAAAAATAGGTAAGTAAACTGTTTATTTTTCGTTTAAAGAAAGGATGCTTTTATCCCAATTTTAGCGCAGTATACAGATTTCTTTAAAATTTTTCCGCGTTATATCTTGATCTTTGCCCTGTTTTAACAAACTTTACAAACTCACTCACTGAAAAGCTCGGCCGTCTTAAAAAATTCCCGAAGTGTTTTTTTTTTATTTTTCGTCGCCCGTGGCCGAGCAAAATAATGTTTTTACATTTGGGCGACCTTGAAATAATTACTCGGTAGAATGAATTGAAATTTCAATAATTTACAGTTTCTTAATGATGTCAATTTAAGCCCCCCCCTAGATTTGATTCGTTCATAATGTTAGTTAATAAAATTAACTAAAACGAAATAAACAAAATATTATAGGTTAAATGGTTATAATGTGCTAAGATCACAGAAAAGCGATCGACGATCGCCACCGCGCCCCGCGCGTTTCCTACCTTTGTGCCTAGAATCTATGTTATCCATAGGAAGATAATAATTAAAAATACAACTGGCCAAGTGCGAGTCTGACTCGCGCACCGAGGTTTCCGCACCACAAAAAAAAACATCGAAAAACATATTTCTTGTATGGGGCCCCTTGATTTTAAACTTTTTAAATGTTTATTTGTTGCTATATCCGCTATAACACGATTCTGTAAAAAAATCAACCAGCTAGCTATTACAGCCATCGGATGGACAGACAGACATTCATACGTTATAGGCTTACGAATAGGCCTCCGTACGGGGTGCGGAAAGCTAAAAAACGTAAATCTAAAATAACTTAATAAAACTTAATTTCCCATAATTAAAAAACATAATCTGCGTACTAATCCTGCCATTGATGACATAAATAAGACATAAATCCTTCAAAAATCCTTACATAAAATGACTAGTACATTTTAATTTCAACTCATCCGAGACCGAGACTTCTCAGGCTTTTCAGTTATTTACGTAAAAGATCTCTGCCTCGGTACCAGGCCGCTGTAAGGCCGTGCTTAGTGTGGAGAGAGGCTTTGTGTCGCGGCCTTCGCGCTCGAAATGTCTCCAGTTGCCATCTACAAGAGCATGCATTGTATTGCTGTACGCTACGCTTGAAGGTTTCACGCGAATATTTTTTTTCAGCAAAAAGACGATACATAAATACATACATAGCGTCACGCCTGTTTTCCAGTGGAGTAGGCAGACACAACGGATCTCCCACGTGACAGAATCCTGACAAACCTCTGCAGCCTCATTCACTTTGGAAAAAAAATCCGCCCCATACAAACTAACAAAATACATCACACCATCACACTATATTATGTTTCCGTACCCCGTACGGAAGCCTATTACGTCTGCCTATAACAAGTACCGTGTGGGGAAAGAATAGCCCCACTGCATCTCTCCCCGTCGCATGTCGTAAAAGTCGACTAAGGGATCGTCAGCCTCGGCAGCTTAATGGTGCGGTCAGTTATTGGATGGATGACCGCCCGACTGTTGGAGGCTGACCGTGGTTCGGATACCACGTTAAACTGTAGGTCCCTTCCCTTCTTACCTTACTAGGTGGTAGGGTTTATCCCGGCCGGGTTGGTACCACCGCACTGAGCGAAACGTCGGTCGAAACGGCTATGTAAATAGTTCGTGTTTTCCGTCCAGTTCAGTGTAGCCGGCGCGAAATGAAGGGAAGCACTGACATGGCACCTAGTTCACCCGGTGATAGGGGCTGACATCACGGATGTTGTAGGTGATGTAGCCAAGCGTGTCAAGTTTCCATAAAAAAAAAAAAAATTAATTACGTCTGCCTGTATGTCTTTTTTTATGGATCTGTCAGTTTTACCGTCTGCCTGTCCGTCCGATGGCTGTATCTTTGGAACCGTAATGCCAGCCCGTTGAGATTTTCACAGAATATGTGTTATTTTGGCGAATATAAAAACAAATAATAAAAAATTTAAAAGGTGAAAAATGTATAAAACGACACATACAAGAAACGTGTTTTTTCAACGTTTTTTTATGGTACCGAAAATTCGGTGCGCGAGTCCGACTCGCAAGTCGCCAAGTTTTTTTTTATAAATAAAATTTTTCAGTGTTTAGTAGCTCGTTTTAATTTTATACCATTGCTAATTTCCATATAATATAACATATTTCCCCCCAAATACAGTCTCGGGTCCTTCAAGAGAGGCGTGAATAGGCACCTAGCAGGCCGGCATGGCATTGGCAACCCCCCTGAATGTCCATGGGCGTCGTTAGAGACCTTATGGGTGACTCCGCGCCACATGTCGCGGTTTTCTATAAAAAAAAAACAATTAAGTACTAAACATACCTTCCTTTTGGCCTCGCCGTATTAGTACGGTAAAAATAGCACTCTGACTACTTCGGACACTGCGAACACTGAATCACAGAAATGGATTCTCAATAAAAACCGAACAGTCATTAAATAAATTCTTGCACACATCGGAATTTAAAATATTCAGTGACTATTGAAATCGAAATGTCGATGTTTATACAGAAAAATATGTGAATACCGAACGTAGGCGAACATGTATTCATTATTCCGGTTAGACTATAGATAGAATTGACATTCTTTTTTGTGTGTAAACGTTACAATATAGGGGCGAAGGTGAAAAGGCTCATAAGAGTGAGTCGAATTCAACGACAACTTACTTATTAAAATCGGTCCAGTTCTGTGGAGGGTTATTTCGTATTCGTCACCGTTAAATGATGCATGAAAAAATCGGTTTCTTGCACTAATTCTTCGCATTCGTCACCGTAATATTATTGTAATTAATATTTCTTCGCATTCGTCACCAGTTTTGGGCAGGTGTGGAACATAGTCTTATACGTACGTTTATGTACATACATATGTATGGACTTCACGGAAAAATCTATCCATATGCCCTGATAGGTGAAGTTTAACATGTATTAAAACTGAATAATGTCAGATGAATAACATTGATTGTACATCTCACAGGTGGGTCTTCGTGCCATACTTGTTGCTTGATTGTTGTCGGCATTGTGCTGTAATTTACTAAAGCGTAACACCGATTACTCTGCTTACCCCGATTGTCGGGATACAGCGTGTAGTGTATATGTATGTATCTCTCAGAAAGAGACCGGAATTTTACGATGTATGCGAAATATTCTAACTAAAGCGACTTCTGTTCCTACTTTCCACTCCAACCCGTGATTTCTCCTAGAGACTCCATACGTATGCAGACTGAATCGTGAATCAGGCCGAAGAATGTCCATGGGCGTCGTTAGACACCTTATGGGTGGCTCGGCGCCATATGTGGCGCTTTCAATAAAAGAAAAGAAGTAGTCGTCAGCCTCGGTAGCTCAGTAGTGGTGTGGCGGTAGTAGTAGTAGCGGTCGACTGTTGTCAAGCAACGCTGAGCGGGGACAGTACTTGGATGGGTGACCGCTCGACCGTTGGAGGCTGACCGAGGTTCGGATTCCACGTTAAACTGTAGGTCTCTTCCCTTCTTACCTTACTAGGTGGCAGGGTTTATCCCGGCCGGGTTGATACCACCGCACTGAACGAAACGTCGGTCGAAACGGCTATGTAATAAATAGTTCGTGTTTTCCGTCCAGTTTAGCGTAGCCGACATGAAATGAAGGGAAGCACTGACATGGCACCTAGTTCACCCGGTGTTATGGGCTGACATCACGGATGTTGTAGGTGAAGTAGCCAACCGTGTCAGATTCCATAAAAAAAAAGGATTGAAAAGTATTCAGTCGAAGTTTTTCTTCGAGCGGCTGCCAGTACAGTTTCATGGATATACACATTTTCTTTGCTAATTGAATGTAATTTGAACAAGCCCGGGCGGGCAAACTTCTTCTGCACATTTAATGCGAATTTATGTAGCTCACTGAGGGCGGTGCCACGACGCGCGGCTCGGTGTGGTCATAGATCTGGAGCTGTTGTTTGTATTGCAATTGTGATAGCGTATGCTAATTAGTGATAAATTATGAATTAAATATATTTTTATTGTTACAATTTTTTTTTGTTAATATATTTATATATATTTATTACAAAACACACATTCTAATATTCTAATGTAATATATTTCGACTTTTGTCGGTGTGTCAAGAATGATGATGACGGATTAAAAATTAACAACGCCATCTATCATCCATCATCATAATTCTTGACACACCTCAAAGTTCTAAATATTTTAATTAAGTATCTATCTTTAATTTTTTATATATAACTGATGACGACAAAAGTCGAAATATATCTAATTAGTGATAATAACAATGTCTTGCCGTTGTTATGTGAAATAATAAAAATATCTATACATACATATAAATGTGGCTGTTATTCATTCATTAGAAAAGATATTAAAACCTCAAAGTTTTCATAGACATTATATAAAGCAACTTGTATAAGCAACAACTAATTTGATAGATGGAAAATTCTTTATTGTCCACAAATATTTCACAAAAATAACACAATGAATACGGGTACATTAGGTACAAAAGCGGACTTATTCTTTGAAGATATTTCTTAAACTAGCCTTTAGGTGTGTCAAATGTGGAAATAAAGGAATATAGTAGCAAAGAGAGGAAGTGACAATTTTTAATTAAAAAAATCTCGCTTGTTGAAAACCCCGGAGGTTTTGACAGCCAGTTTGATGGTTGTTAGACGGGGTCCAGGGGGTCTCGCGTGAGTCGTTGTATAAAATGAATATTTGTGACCACCGACATTCAAGTTTTATTTTTTGCTTAGATAATTAAATTTGTTCGTCTTTTTTAACCCGTTGTCTTCCAACAGTTACATAATGAAGCAATACTTATAGGTTTTTCGAAAACAAATTTATGGAATAGTAAATGCTCATACGCCCTTTTTATATGTTTCTCACGGTATTTTACGAGAATATTTTACCAAATTCCATGGCAAAATTATCGATATGCCAGCAGCCTCGTTTTTAGTAAGTTAACATTTTTTGACTTTGAAAATTATAAAATTGTTATGGTGTGATGTAACCGCACGGTTCTTAGCTCCAGATTTAGTGTTATGGCACGTTCAAGACGTCCTCGCAACTTTTAATGCACTGGAATTAGAAGGCGAGACGGGCGCAGCTCTTCCGTCGCCAATAATCATTGGGCAATATAAGCCCACGCTCAATAGGTTAAGCACTATACTTAGAAAAGTAAATCATTGCTAAAATTAATTATTTTTTAATTTTTTATGAAAACCAGTATGGGTGGCTGTATCGAGAGAACAAAGGTGCCCGACGCAGCCAGCATTTTTTTTTAACTGACACGGTTGGCTACATCACCTACTACATTCGTGATGTCAGCCCATAACACCGGGTGAACTAGGTGCCATGTCAGTGCTTTCCTTCGATCGTGCCGGCTACACTGAACTGGACGGAAAACACAAACTATTTACATAGCCGTTTCGACCGACGTTTCATTCAGTGCGGTGGTACCAAACCGAGCGGGTTGAACCCTACCACCGAGTAACGTAGGAAGGGAAGAGGGACCTACAGTTTTACGTGGAATCTGAACCACGGTCTGCCTCCAACGGTCGAGCGGTCACCCATCCATACACTGACCGCGCCCAGCGTTGCTTAACAATTAATAGCAACAGTCGACTGTCTGCTGTCTGCACCACTGAGCTATCGAGGCTGGCAATCCACCCCACCTCGCGCAACTGCACTCTTGGTTGAGTCAACAACAGTAAGGAAGGCATGTAAGGGAGGGCGCGGGCGGGCGGCGACGACGGCGTGACACGGATCGCTCTTTTATGCCTGTGTTTTATTTCCATCGGACTATTGCGCACAGCCGCCCGTGCCACTAATTTAGAGAGGCGTTAGAACAAAAATTACTATAAAAAAAATTATGAATTTTAACAAATCTTAGAATTTGTGTATTATTGCAATTTTACAATACCACTGATGCAAAGATGCACTGAGAAAACTGACTTGTTGAAATTTTATTATTGTAACCACGACAAGAGATAAAAATGAAAAACAAAAACGCCTACACGAAATTATCGACGTAATTAACCATACGTACCTAAATACACCTATCTATACCTACCTATAGAATGACAATACTCGATGTATTAAACATTTATATATTTTTTTCACTTTTTGGGGTAGCCCCTAATTTCCACAATACTATTATACAAATTTATCTGGGTACCGTTTGTGGGCAATAATCTACGTATTTTGACGTCACTCTCGTCAAAATCGGTTCAGTAGATCCGGAGATATCTGCGTGTGACCGACAGACGGACGAACAGACAGACAGTTGTTCCTACTGATACTGGTGATACTTTTTTTTCTCATTTTTAGACGCGACCCTAAAAACCAATTTACAATCTCAAATGTTGTTTAGAAGCGTGCTTTGAATAAATATTCGAAGCAAATTTGAAAGAGACTACGAAGAAAACAGTGTCAGGGCTTTATCGACAGTGGAGGCGTTTAGCAGTCGTTTTCGGGTAGATAAAATTAACGAATTGAAGAGACAGGACGGGCGGACCCTATAAAGTACGGTCGAGTACGGTCGAGATTTTAAGGTAATTGACTCGAGAATCTTTGTTATGCAAATTGGTGTTCTAATTAAAGGAGGGACGAGACGTTCGGATGACTTTGAACTTGTCCGTAGAAAATTAAAAGATTTTACATTTTGACCGTCGATGTTAATAACACATCTCCCATTTAGTCGATTCGATTAGTCCTGAATAGTCCTGATTAGATCATCTGTGAACAACGTCTCATTGATCAACGATCAAGACATCCTGGTTGGTTTTTTTTCCGAATATATTCAATGGACAGACTTTTTTGCATTTACGATTTTATTATATACCTAGGTCGGAAAATGTGCCGCAGCTAAATTTAAATAAGTGCAATTATTAGGACATAGATTATCTAAAACTTCAACAAACTTTATATGTAATAGTGTTAGATGTTATAATAAACTGTCTTCAAACTTAAAACAATTAGATGATAATAATTTTAAATTATAAACTTTTACTAATTGTTGTTGATTTCATTTCATATATAAAAATTTACGATGGCACTATACACCAGATATAGGTAATGGAAATAGGCAGAGTGGTCAGATTCTTCAGTAGGTATTCATGTTTATGCTGTAAATATTGATATTCTTGTGAGCGGTAGTGTGGGTTAATTATTTGTAGTTTACTATAATATAATACTTATTATAAGGTACTAACAAAACTTTGTGACTTGCGAAGTTTGTTTGTCAGTTCTTCTTCGCATTGAATTTACAAAGGTGAAATTTTCGACATCTCCAAATTACCTACCTATTGATGAAGTTATACAATAAACAATAGGAATTTGTGGAAAGATACTGGAATTCTTTGGAATGAGCGTTGCTGCGTTGTTCACTCCGTTCTTCTTTCTGTACATTATTCCGTGTTTTCTTCCTCAGAGATAGCTTGAATTTGAGCGATTGTGACTGCGGTTAGTGATGATGACTGCCGCCACTTTTTTTTTAATGGGAACTGACACGGTTGGCTACATCACCTACAACATTCGCCATGATGTCAGCCCATAACACCGGGTGAACTAGGGTGCCATGTCAGTAAGTAGTATGTATATATATATTACTTTCCTGTCCAAATATCTGCACTACCCTTGCCATATTTCTTTCTTACTTACTCTCATCACCCAAAGGTTGACTGGAAGAAATTACTTAAAGTGATAAGTCCGCCTTTGCACGCTACTGTTCTCTTGTTTCTGTGTGAATTATTGTTAGCTTCTATTCCTCTTCTGTATGTTATCTTCTGTCTTGTATATCTCTGTGTTTTTGTGTGCAATAAAGAATTTCTATTCTATTCTATTCAGTGCTTCTCTCTATTTCATGTCGGCTACACTGAACTGGAACTGGACAAAAAACACTTGTCGCCCGCCCAGACCAGCGGCGACCAGAAAACATTTATACAACTTGTTCAAACAAATTGTTCGGAAGCTATTTAGAAGTGAATATACACTGGCGCGCCCTCTAGTTAACACACAAATAAATACTTATGTGTTAGGTTAGGGCGCGGAGAGTAAGGGCTTGTTACTAAGTCAACATAGAAAGGCCGCGCTGTAAACAAGACGCATGGTGCCATCCTGCGACGACACATATATATATACAAGTCCTTTTCAGCTTTATGTATTCAGTGTAGAGATACCTAAATGTGGGTACATACATACAAAGGATACGCATTTATATGGAACTAGCTTCTGCCCGCGGCTTCGCTCGCGTGAAATTCGTATTTAAAAAGAACAAAGTAAGTCAACCCGCTACCGTACCTTTATTTCGGCGCGCGGAATAATTCGGTTTGTATGAGAGCCACATCTTAGCGTAACCGGAACTGACTAGCCTAGTCTATCCTGTGTCACGTATAGCCAAATGAGCGTGTACTAAGTTTCGTAGAATTCGGATGATCGGTTTAAGAGTTATGGAGGAACATATGTACATGCAGAAATGATTTCTAAAAATCGTTAATTTCGTTTTAGTATCATACATACATAGAGTCTACAAACTCAGTATCGCATAAAATAAAGTAACTTACTCCATGACCATCCCTTGCAGATTTATTATTAGTACTAGGTATATATTGAATATGATAATATTGTAATGCATTATTGCAGTACCGTGTGGGGCCGGTACTTAAAAAGAATAGCCCCACTGCATATCTCCCCGTGCATGTCTTAAAAGGCGACTAAGGGATAAGGACAAGATGTCGCGCTAAAGGGCGAAAGGCTAGCCACCTCTCACCTTGGCGCGGTCCTTCCACCTTGTCATGCAGCAGGTGGGTCTTCGTGCCTCACTTGCTGCTTGATAGTTATCTTGTCCGTATACTGTGCTAAACGTGGTGGTCGGTGTTGTGCTTTAATTTACCAGAGTACTTATGGGAGTGAAAGTTGGGTATGGCAGGCGAAGCATGAGAGCAGGATAAATGATGTCGAAATGAGCGCGTTGAGAGGAGTATGTGTGGAATAGGAGGAGTATGTGTGTCTGTAGAATGGATTATAGGAGACTAATGAAAGAAATCTATGGAGCGAATGTTAGTGGAAGAGTCGGGAAGGGTCGCCTTAGACGCACGTACCTGGACCAGATCGGGCATGTGCTCGAAAAGGGTCAGGTGCGTAGTACCCGTAACCGACGAGCATTTATGAAGAACATTATGAGAGTGGAAGAGGCGGCAAGTGTGTCAGGATCGTGGCGCGTGGCGGTTGGGTTGTTTGCGTGGGTTGGGTCCGTTGTCTTTGCCTGCCCCACTGGGAGGCAGGCAGGCGTGACGTTATGTATGTGTATGTATGTATGAACTTATAGCACAACACAGATTACTCTGCTTACCCTGATTGTCGGGATACAAAAGCGTGAGTTATGTATGTAATGTATTATTTTTGCTGTGCAGACGGAATTATTGCTTTGAATCAACCTTATAAATAACAAGATGTGCATACATTTTTTTTGTTTTAATTGACGTAGTTGGCTACATCATCTACAACAACCGTGATGTCAGCCCATAACATCCTGATGAACTACGTAAACTGACAGTGCTTCACTTTAGTTGTGTCGGCCACACTGTATTGTTAGTGTAGACTGTAGGTACATTTTATTATTAATCATTGTTTTCTTTAGTTTGCTATATTATCTACTTTTGACACATTGGGCATAGAAAATTAGTCAGATATATAATGGGATTTGGGAGTAATCCGAGCAGGGTATAGCCGTAGACGGAAAAAATACTTATATGAAAAATATGATATATGGAAAAGAGTTAAAAATATTTTTATGATCGAAGGGTATGGCGCGTCATCTACATAAATGGACGAAAATTAGAAACAAACGTATTATTCTCTGATTTTTTTTTAGTAGTTTGAAAATGGAATAAGTCGCTACGAGATATTTCTTGAAAATTCGAGTATTTGGAATTTTATTGTTTTTATTTTCGGTTACATTATGCTGTTGCTTTTGTTAATAAGAAAGTTACACATGCTTTCGCATAGAGATAAAAAGGCACAGTCTCATACAATATATTCACAAATTCTGACACACCGAGAATTGATGCCATAGGTAATCAAAACTGATGTATATAAGAGTTTATCAATTGGTAACAAATTATTAACTATTTATTCATCGAAGTGCTTTTGGCTATTTAGCACTACTGGATACACGGCACTCACGATATGCGGGTAGGATTTTCTGTACACAGCATGTTTCAGCAAAGTTACACTTCGCGAAGGGATTGGAAAATTAAACATCCTAAGATTGTATCTGTCTGAAGTCGAAAGTAGGTTTTCGTGAGCAATGGATACAATGCCTGGCTACATTATTAGACCCACGAAAATGAAATTCTACACTTACATCGCAGAACAGAGTTCGGCGTCCGTCCTCCCTCCACCAGGCCAGGCGCGCGCCGTGTTTCTTACTTTGTGGTCTTCATATAGGACGGCCCTTTGAAAAGCCCTGAAGTTAAAAAATACTCCGGGCACTGTAAGTTATAGTACTTTGCACATCCTAGTTCCTGTGTAATTTAGCAATAAGTTGCTAATTAAATTATATATATAATTAAAGCACCTATACCTTTGAGTAAAAATAAGATTAATAATAAATAGGCTTCCGTACAGGGGTATGAAAACCTAAAAATTAATAAAGAAATTTGAAAGTGGCACGTGCCTTTTTTTTTTTTTTAATTGAAACTGACACGGTTGGCTACATCACCTACAACATCCGTGATGTCAGCCCATAACACCGGGTGAACTTGGTGCCACGTCAGTGCTTCCCTTCGGTCGTGCCGGCTACACTAACCTACCTACGCCAAATATCGTGATTTTCAGTGCCATAAAAATATCGTTGAATATTAAATTTCTTTTATAGGAAACTCAATTCTTCCAAAGAATTTTTAATCTCCTCTTTCTGCGAAATTCAATATATCTCGATAATTTTGAATTGAAATGCTCCCGGCGTCGAGTTCGCAAACAGATCGAAGAGCAAAAAAAGGTTAAGAGCATCGAGACTCTCGCAGCTTTACGATATATTTGCATAAGCCTCACCATTTATTTGCCCACATTTTCTAACATACACCAGGAGCAGATTACCCTATCAATACTAATAATAAATCTGTAAGGGATGATAATGGAGTAAGTTACTTTGTTTTATGAGATACTGCGTTTGTAGACTCTATTTTAGTTCTCCCAATGTCCAATTATATATGTATGTAAGTATGTATTTATTTACTAATTATTGTATTGTATAAATATATATTTAGGTATTTTAATATATGTATATATAATATACAGGAACAAGTACTATGTATACTTATATATTATATATTGTAATCATGTATGTATATTTATTCATACCTATTTATTTAGTTACTATTCTCTGACATTATCTGTGCGCCTACTTATACACATTTACCACATCCCAAAGGTTTGCTCTAACATAATGCAGATCTGCATTCAGCCGACCTTTTTGTACCTTATTTTATCGAAAAATGGTGTACAATAAAAAATAAATACAAATACAAATATTTTATGATACTAAAACTAAATTGACGATTTTTAGAAATCTTTTCTGTATGTATGTATGTAAATATACTAATAATAAATCTGTAAGGGATGGTGATGGAGTAAGTTACTTTGTTTTGTGAGATACTGAGTTTGTAGACTCTGTGTATATATGATACTAAAACTAAATTGGCGATTTTTAAAAATATTTTCTGTATGTACGTATGTTCCTCCATAACTCTTAAACCGATTATCCGTATTCGATTAAACTTAGTAAAAGCACATTTAACTATACGTGACATATAGGATATGCTAAATAAAATTCAGTTCAGGTATTACGCTAAGATGTGGCTCTCATACAAACGGAATTGTTCCGCGCGCCGAAATAAAGGAACGGTATCGGGCTATGCTTATACTATCTTCTTTTTAAATACGAATTTCACGCGAGCGAAGCCGCGGGCAAAAGCTAGTTTATAAATAAAAGACACTTCCAAAGAGTTAGGTGGAAATACTGTTTTTCTGCGAGGTTAGATAACTTTCATCAACACATAGATGTATGTACGCGCTGTAACCCGACAATCAGTGTGAGCAGAACAATCGGTGTTGTGTTACAAGAACTCCGGTAAATTACAGCACAACACCAACCACCACGTTTAGCAAAGTATTAGGAAAGTATCAAGGGGAAAATATGGCCCGAAGACCGACCTGCTGCACGACTCGGTAGAAGGACCGTGCTAAGGTGAGAGGTGGCTACCCTGTCGCCCTTTAGCACGGTAACTCGGCCTTTCCCCTTAGTCGCCTTTTACGACATGCACGGGGAGAGTTGCAGTGGGGCTTTTAGTGTTTAGTACCGGCCCCACACGGTACTGTCTTTCTATGATATTAAAATCTACCATTTAATTAGTGCTGTAAAATAGTTCTACGTTCTAATCGTAGCTGAAAACTTGACTTCTTCTTATTAACTATAAACAGTTCAGTGTAGCCGGCGCGAAATGAAGGGAAGCACTGACATGGCACCTAGTTTAGCCGGTGTTACGGGCTGACATCACGGATGTTGTAGGTGATGCAGCCAACCGCGTCAGTTTCCATAAAAAAAATATCTTACTGTATAAAATATAAATTGTAATTAAACTTTGATTTCAAGCGTTTTAAGATACGTAATTTTTTGATTACTTGATTAAAAACGTAGCTTCCTAATAAAAAATCTGTCAAGTGCGAGTTTTACTCGCACACGGGGGTTTCCGTATCTATCCGCTATCAATAATATCCGCCTATCCGCTCAGGTGGCATGGTCTTCGAATTTTAATTTCGAAGATATGTACGATCGGAGAGAAGCCTCAATGAGGTTCCATCGACCTCATTGAGGCTTCTCTCCGATCGTCCTTTGACGGTGGGAAAATGACAGCACCTCAATGAGGTCGTTGGCAATTGAGCGGATATCTTTTGTCTTTCAACAATGCAATGTATAAAAGCCTGTGGCGCCAGCTATTATTCAGTAGTGTGACTAATCGATTTTTCGCATGTTTGTTGTATTGTAGCCCCCCTTAATTTTTAACATTTTGTTTTTTTTATTAATTGTTGTTATATCTGCCATAGTAACACATATTCTGTGAAAATTTCAACGGGCTACCTATTACGGTTCAAGAGATACAGCCCTCGGACAGACGGACGGACGAACGGACAGACAGACGGCGGAGGCTTAGTAATAGGCTTCCGTACGGGATACGGAGACCTAAAAAACAGCGTCCTAATCGGTCCATCCGTGTGAGACAGACACACAGACAGATATATATATACCAGACAGACACATGGACAGACGCAGGCGTCAAACTTATAACATGACTTTAAGAAAAAAAAATGATTTTTTTTAAACTCCTAACACAAAAAAAAAAATATCCTTAATTTTCAATATTTCTTTTAACTGAAAGAACTAATGATAAAATTAATTGCCTCGGTCACTTCAGCCTTTCGGAGCCACTCCGAATCTGGACGCGAATCGCGAGTGATTTTTTTTTTCGAGATATTTGCTTTCCTTTGGTAAAAGCTTCCAATTAATTTTAAAAAGTTTAGAAGTCCAGGATTATTATATAAAATATTTAGATTTTGGTACAAAAATACGCAAATGTATAAAACATATTTGATAACTCGAGGTTTGGTTAGGTTAGGTACGTTTATGTTATTTTAGAGATGATTTTTTCCTGAATTTTACTTTAATTACTGGTTGATAGTAATCTTTTCCAAATACTTTGCTAAATGTGATGGTCGGTGTTGTGCTTTAATTTACCAGAGTACTTGCAGCACAACACCTATTACTCTGTTTACCGCGATGTCGGGATACAGCGTGTTGTGTGTGTATTTTGGCTTTGCTCGCAACTTTGGAGTAAATAAAATTTAACATAGTACGATACATTGCTTACTGCCGGGGATGGTCCTACACTGCTAAAGACAAACGATTGCCCATATTACTTACCAGAACTTTAAATAGATGCGAGAACAGATTGGCAAGTGAGTAATCAAAATGAAATCAAATATATTTATTTCTTCAAAAAACGAGATCCATATAAAAAACCAAAACATTCTAATATAATAATACCTAAAAAAATAAAAGTTATAAAAACTAAAACCCGACTACGTAAAAGCTAATTATGAAAATCGCTTAAATAAAAAAAAAAGTTATAAAAAACTAAAACCCGGCTACGTAAAAGCAAATTATGAAAATAGTTTAACTATAACTAATTATAAAAAACTAAAACCCGGCTACGAAAAAGCAAATGATGAAAATAGTTTAACTATAACTAAAAATAACAAAATAATGTTTTCCATATAATTTATCAGATACAGCAATTCTCTTTTTATATTGATTCTACCTTAGCACTAACTCTATAAATTTTGATAAATTTATTATTTTTAACGTTCTAAATATAGAGCCGTGGTCGGGCGTTCTTCGTCCAACAAGACAAGTGAGACCGTCGTTGTGCATTACAGCCGTTGACGTTCGGTATTTACCTATGTATCTACTTATAATAATTTTAGATTGGCTCTGACTGATCTTACAAAAAGATGCCAGTATGACACAATGGCGATGGCCGTCCTAAGTTCCGCGCTCTAATAATGCACGACGACGGCCTCACTTGTCTTGTTGAACGAAGAACGCCCGACCACGGCTCTATATTTAGAACGTTAAAAATAATAAATTTATCAAAATTTATAGAGTTAGTGCTAAGGTAGAATCAATATAAAAAGAGAATTGCTGTATCTGATAAATTATATGGAAAACATTATTTTGTTATTTTTAGTTATAGTTAAACTATTTTCATAATTTGCTTTTTCGTAGCCGGGTTTTAGTTTTTTATAATTAGTTATAGTTAAACTATTTTCATAATTTGCTTTTACGTAGCCGGGTTTTAGTTTTTTATAACTTTTTTTTTTATTTAAGCGATTTTCATAATTAGCTTTTACGTAGTCGGGTTTTAGTTTTTATAACTTTTATTTTTATTTTAGGATTTTTTTAAAACTGTTTGCATACTTTAAATGTTGTATGTAACTCGTATATTGATTTTTTTTATGGAATCTGACACACCACCTACAGGCTACAACATCCGTGATGTCAGCCCATAACACCGGGTGAACTTGGTGCCACGTCAGTGCTTCCCTTCGGTCGTACCGGCTACACTAAATTCTACCGACCTTTCATTCAGTGCGGTGCGGTGGTACCAACACGGGCGGGTTAAACCCTACCACCTAGTAATATAAGAAGGAAGTCATATCCCTTAGTCGCCTTTTACGACATACACGGGGAGAGATACAGTGGGGCTATTCTTTTATATAAGTACCGACCCCACACGGTACAAAATTGATACTATCCGTCCGTTTATTTGTCGTCATCTCTATTTGAAACTAAAGTTTTCTGCAAATAGCGCATGAGTGAGTACCTACATATATATACAAATTATGTATAGTTTAACGATGTATAGTCTTGAAGTAAAATGAAAAGTCAGTCAGAGAAAGACCGAAGACTGAGCTGTGTAAGTACACGATTTTCTTTGTCTATGTAAGTAAATATATCTGGCTGGGGTGAAGCGGATTCGGGAAGTAAGTAAACCAATCAGTTCAAGGCCGAAGACCGAGGGCGGTTTCAGGTTGTACATAGTTGAATAATGTACTCACTCGAAGCAGGTAAGCCACTAAGGCGAGGCCAAAGCTACTGATATTATTTTTATAGTAAGCGCGGCATGTGGCGCCGAGCCACCCATAAGGTGTCTAGCGAGCGATGCCCATGGACATTCGGTAGCATGCGGAGGCTACGAATGCCATGCCGGCCTGACAGCTGCCCAGGTTGAAGGACCCGAAACTGTACTTGGGGGAAAATATTTCTCTCTGTTTGTATTTCAACAGGCTCTGATTTAGTTATGTATTCCTACGGAGTTGCAGTGGTTTTAAATCGCGGGACATTTGGGAGTCACCTACTATTCGCACGGCTCGACGCTGGATCGAGTCCAGAGGCGCCAGCTGGTATTTGACTGAGCCATCCCATAGGTGCGAGCAGTACCCCAAGCCAGGACCGAATCTGCGATTTATACGGCCTTGCCCTCGATGTCACGCCGGAAGTTTAGATCGTGCGAAAATTCGACTCGGAGGACCCCGAGGTGGTCGCAAAATTTAAGTGACGTGCCTTGGTAGGAAGGAGCTGGTGTGAACGCCGCTCTCTTTGCACTGATCGCGCAAACTTGTATCTTGGAGGTATTTAACTTGACCAACTTGCTACGGCCCATTCGGAAATAGAGCCGAGTGTTTGCTCAAGTTCAGACACAAGTCTTCGCCTCTTTTCATCCACATCCCGCCTAGTTGAAGGGTAACTGGTGTAGAACCCGTGTTCCGTACTCTCGTATACATAACAATGATATGTTGCCCCCTGAATGCTACGCCCACGCCTTCAACGTTAGCAAGGCTCAGTGCTGCGCATTATCTGCGAAGGTCGATTTGAAGGTCCTTTTGATTTCCAAGCCAGTTTCTAAGTCAGCGTCATACCTGTCTGGAAGCACCAGAACCTCCTGGGCACCGCCATTTCCAAAGACGTAGGTTTCCGGCAACTAATCGAGTCTAGGGCTAAAACTGCACCCAGAAAATTGGGAATACTTTTCCGCAATCGGCGGTTCTTCTCTTCCAAAATATCCCGCTTAGCTGAAGGGTAACTTGCATCCGAAAATATTGTAGGTATTAGGTATATTTAATGTACCTACCTTTTTTTTTTTTTTTTTTATGGAAACTTTACACGGTTGGTTACATCACCTACAACATCCGTGATGTCAGCCCATAACACCGGATGCCATGTCAGTGCTTCCCTTCATTTCGCGCCGGCTACACTGAACTGGACGGAAAACACGAACTATTTACATAGCCGTTTCGACCGACGTTTCGCTCAGTGCGGTGGTACCAACCCGGCCGGGATAAACCCTACCACCTAGTAAGGTAAGAAGGGAAGGGACCTACAGTTTAACGTGGTATCCGAACCACGGTCAGCCTCCAACAGTCGGGCGGTCATCCATCCAATAACTGACCGCACCATTAAGCTGCCGAGGCTGACGATCCCTTAGTCGACTTTTACGACATGCGACGGGGAGAGATGCAGTGGGGCTATTCTTTTTAAGTACCGACCCCACACGGTACACCTACGCTACATATTATGCTTACACTAGGTACATGGACATTTAATACCAATTTATTTTAGCATAGTACTGTATCTAATAATAATATTATATATCTATATAAAATTTGCGGTAGATCAGTGAGTAAGTATGTAGGTATATTACCAACAATACCATGTCGCTTCTTCGCGTCGCGTCGTCGCGTGTCGTCGCGCGTAACGTAACGCGTGTACGCGGGGGGGGGGGGGGGGGGGGGGGGGGGGGCGCGGCGCGGTGCGCGGGCGACTACGCTTCATCGCGAATAATCGCTATTCATACATGCGCCACACATTTTGCTCTATTTCTCTGTACACATAAGTTTAATAGATAGCAAAGTATATATTTTCGGAATCGTAATTTAATTACCTTTAATTTGATACCCCACTCAATATATTTTGAAAAACTAATTTGACATTTTGAGGCCGTGCGTCCGCCATTTTGAATTTTGAAAATTGTTATATAGCCTATGACACTCCCGTGAATAAGACAAATCCACTGGCGCAAGAATTATTCAAATCGGCCTAGTACTTTAGGCTGTAGAGTGGAATATAGATAGTCACATACATACATACATACATACATACACGCCAAACTCATAACCCTTCCTTTTTTTGGCTTCGCCGTAGTCGGGTAAAAATAAAGTTATATTACTATTTTTAATAAATCCAGTCACCGGCTTTTTAACCCCGACCCAAAAGGAGGGCATGGCATTCGCAACCCCTGCATACGACCGTATGTCCATGGGCGTCGTTAGACACCTTATGGGTGGTACAGCGCCATATGCGCGCTTTCAATAAAAAAATGTATTATACGCCCTTAAAGTCGACTTCGTTGCTAAATCATAGGCATCTGAACTGCAGCTGTCCCTTTTGCACGATCTAGAGAGTTAGCGAAGAGAGAGAAAGACAGCAAACAAAATTCTCAATATTGAAATATGTTTATAATTCAAATATCCTCTTAAAACTATTAATTATACGTGTGCAATACTTATTCTTATAGGTTATACACACGTTCGAGAACTGAGCATCCGAATTCCTTCAGCAGCGCAGCCGGATGTCGAACCAATAAATTAACATGCCGAGACCACGCCGCCACGGGGCACCTAACCTGTAATAACAAACACGATTCGAACGCAATCGTGAAACAATCGAATTAATTCTGTTGTGTTGAATCATGACTATGATTCATGACTGAATCATCATTTCGAAATTTGAAATTTTCGTTACCAATATTTCAAATTTCGTACTATCTACCGTATTTTTTTTTAACAAAATTAATGGTGAACCCGATTTCTAACCTAAAACGAATTGGGGCGAGAAACATAATATGAATAATGCAATACAAGTTTTTGTTATTATTTTATTTAGATTTTAATTTAGTTTTAATAGAATAAATAATAGCAAAGGAAGTTAGCGATCAATACAAAAAAGTACATCGAGCTTTAGAAAGAGACAATCCGGCTGTAGAGCGTCGTCCCTGTCGCGCAGAGACGTGCGAGTTCGTGCAACAGGAACGACGCTCTACAACCGGATTTTCTCTTTCTAAAACTTGATGTACATTATTTACTGCCGCTTAACGTAATTTAAATGATACTATTTAAATTCCAATAATGATTACATACATACATATCACACACGCTGAATCCCGACAATCGGGGTAAGCAGAGTAATCGGTGTTGTGCTGCAAGAACTCTGGTAAATAACAGCACAACACCGACCACCACGTTTCGCAAAGTATTCGAACAAGATTCAATCGATCAAGCAGCAAGTAAGGCACGAAATATAATTATACAATTATAATTACTAAAATTATTATTATTGTGTGAGTGTGTGGGTACGTATGGGGCCGGTAGGTACTTAAAAATAATAGCCCCACTGCATCTCTCCCCGTGCATGTTGTAAAAGGCGACTAAGGAATAGGGACAAGATGCCGTGTTAAAGGATGACAGGCTAGCCACCTCTCACCTTGGAACTGTCCTTTCGTCGAGTCCTGCAGCGGGTGGGTCTTCGTGCCTTACTTGCTGCTTGATACTCGTAGTTACCTTGTCCGAATACTTTGCTAAACGTGGTGGTCGGTGTTGTGCTACAAATTACAAGAGTACCTGCAGCACAACTCTGATTACTCTGCTTACCGCGATTGTCGGGATGCAGCTTATGTGCGCGTCACTGTAGCACGAGTATGTACTGCATAGTATTTAATTGTATAATTAATATTGAATATTTGTTTACCAGTTTGAGAGTTTAGGGGAGATTAATTACGAACGAATTAGAAAATACGAGCCGACTACTTATTTGCACGGTCACATGTTTTACTCGTTACTTATGTATGAGTCACAGAATATATGTTGAGTACCTATTATTTTCAATAGGTACTCAATTCGTGTTCGAAATTTAAATCGACATTTATTTTCGATCTCGTTCGTTTCTAAATTCTCTCCTACAATCGAATCGATACTAAACTCGTCCGTTGCGTTCCGTTGTATTTCTACACGGGAACGTTGCTATTTGATATTCCTGACTTTTAGAGCTCGCATGCCAGGCACACCTTGCACCGACTCCGCTCCATTCGAGGTGTGTTGCTTTGACGTGAAAGCAGGAGAACTTATGTGAAAACCGAGCTTTGACCTTTCATTGCATTTAATTAAACTTTGGGAATTCGTAGCGAAATATTCTCTTTGACTATTGAGAGAGTCAGAAATGTCGATATTGAATGAAATAAAACACAATCTTATATGACGACAAGGACAATATGTTTATATTCGGTTGCAAGAACTACTCGCATGTACACTCAAAATAAAAACGGAACCAAAATATTCTTTATTGTACAAAAAAAAAAAACTGTTTTAAAAAACATTGCAGTTTTTTATTTCACTCTTTTTAGTTATATTACATAACAAGTTCTGCGTAGAATTGGGCGTTAAACCCACCCGACGACGTGTTTTTCCAGTGATTGGTACACTCTTAAAAGTTCATATCTTGAAAACTACTGAACCGATTTTGATGAAACTTGCACTGTCCCCTAAGTTGAAGTAATAAATGTAAGCCAATAAAAAAGAATGGTTACAATCCGATGGTTACAATAACCAAATGTTCTTGGTTACAATGGTGGGCGTGGGCGTCCCACCTTACATTTTTATACGTACCTACTCGTACATACAACATGCATGAATCTCTCATGTCGGTCCACGTGCTGATACGAACGGCTATCAAAGTAAGTGTCCTAGTCCTACATGCTCGTATTTTTTGGCAGGCCGGGCGACCCGTGGGTTGGGGTGGCAAAGCGGCGGCATCGGGCACTCGTCCAAATGTAATGCACAGCCTTATCTCTGCTTATTTAACACTCGATTCTCCTAGTGCCACCGACATGAAGTGTACTTCTATTAGGGAGTGCGCTCGGACGACGGCCTGCCATGTTCCGCCGAGTTGAAGCTGTCCAGCCGCAACTGAGTTAGTTGGTCGCGATCAGTCGACGTCGCTACGCTACACGCGCAGACCGCGCGCACTTCTCCCACCGCTCCCCGCGCCAGTGCCTCTCTGGCCCTCGCCTCGCCCCGTTTCCTTCTTTCATACCGGTGGTAGGTCTCAGCTCAGTAGCATTTCTATTCTGTGTCAGTAGTTCCATTGCCTAGTTCCATCATGGAACTACTGGGAAAAAAAATCCCACCTGTTCCATTAAACTAAAGTACAAAAAAAATCAGTCCCAGTTGTTCCGTTGTTGTCAAATCTCTTATATTCTCTCTCTTTCTCTCCCGTCCATACTATACTTTCTTTGATACTGCTCAGCCCTAAGGCTATTTATAGTGATGAAGGTAAGTAGCCTATATCGAGCCTCAAGAGTTATTCTTTCCATTAGTGCAAACCGCATCATAATCTGTTCAGTGGTTCCGGAGAAACGTCTGTCTCTATGGTACTACAAACATACAGACAGTCGTTCCCTTTTATAAGAAGTAAAGATAGAGATATCGCTAGTACACAAAATATATCATTGCATTTACTTTCACGGTTCAGCTGCCATTCGCATTTAGAGTTCGTTTACATTATTATTGAACGCACGACTGATGCTGCTTTAGGTAGTTCTGGGAAGAATTCAAACGGACAGAAGACCCATACACTATTTAGTAATCTGTGCCCATACGCCTGCCGAGCACATGAAGAAGAAGAAGAAAGAAAGAAGAAGAAAGAAAGAAGAAAGAAATATTTATTTTTATCCCCTATAGGTAGCATTACATTATTTTTATTACACACTAACACACATTTAAACAATAAAGAAATAACAAGGAAATATTAATTAACACAACACAATTAAAGGATTACAGAAGAGGGGGGAGGACTGGACACACACAGCCTATGCTGAATCTAGTGAGGATTTCACTAGACTGAGCGCTGTATTTAAGGTGACGTGAGGCTGCGTCTAACTCGAATTTCAAAAAGTTTACCACCAATAGTACTCACCTGACAGATTCAGTTTAAATATAATACCTATATGTATTCATCTATTAGCGCGGATCGATAGCTTTTTGAAAACACGATTTGATTAACTTCGCTCGATAGAATAAAATCATGTACATGCCTCTGAATTTAGTTATGAAATCGTGACCAAATGAAGGCTTTGGAAAACAATTATTTTATTTGTTGAATATATATCTAAAACAGTAGTTTTTTTACTTTTTTATTTCGATCAGTAGTCTTGGAATTAAAAAATAAAAACCGAAATTTTTATTGATTGATAGTGTTGCATCCTACTCCAGCCAGCGAAAGCGGCGCCTTGAAAGAGGATACGGGTGAATACGGGTTGACAGGGCCTTAAGTCATTTAGGATTTATTAGGATTTATCATCCGTATACATTATTTATATTCCACTCGTATTTCTACTTTTAACCAGTTCGCTTATCACAGCTGGCAAGAAATTTCGCTGGGCTTATTTTTTAAGTCCACTTCGTCTACATTTATCAAAGTGTTCACCACTGTATACACACACACACACAGTTACGTTGAGTAGTAAATAATGTAACTCTCTAGTTCCGACCTCGATTGTACACTCTCCTGTACAGTAATATATATTCGGCGCCTGTACTGCCAATGGGCCCGGATATGTTCGGTGAAGCCATCGCAAGCCTAGTTCAACACTTTCACGACGCTTTCTGACAATCTTTATGGAACCTTGTTTACGTTACTACACCACCTACGTTATCACCACATACGTGATGTGAGCCCGGTGCACCTTGTTAAAAATTTTTTTAAACTTATTTATTTTGAATATGTACCGTGCGGGGCCGGTACTTAAAAAGAATAGTCGCACTGCATCTCCCCCTCTGCATGTCGTAAAAGGCGACTAAGAGATAAGGACGCGATATCGTGCTAAAGGATGATAGGCTAGCCACCTCTCACCTTCCACCGAGTCAAGCAGCAGGTGGGTCTTCGTGCATTTCCTGCTGCTTGATATAGTTATCTCATCCGAATACATGCTGTAATTCATAAGAGTACTTGCAGTACAACACCGATGACTCTGCTCACCGCGTTTTTTGTTTATGTATTCCGGTATGGGTGGCTGAGTCAGAGGGGGCAAAGCACATGCTCTGACTAGCCAATATCACCTCCGAGAAGGTAGGTGCCGTACCGGAGACTTCCCTGGATTGCTGGCTATACTGGACTAGAGGAGAACACAACCGAGGTTGCTATGCGGCCATCTTGCATCCAGTACGGTGGTACCAACCCAGTCGGCTACAATTTGAGCCTACCACCTAGTAAGGGGCAAGGCAAGCGACCTAAAGTTTTACACCGGTTCCGAACAGTGAAGCAGCGGGTGTAGGTATGCACGTAAATTTTTTCGTCAGAAAAAACTCATTGGTACACGCCGACGGATTGGAACCTCGGACCTCCCGCATGAGAAGCCGATGCCCAAACCACTCGGCCACCCGCCGCCGATTGTCTTGATACGGCGTGTGGTATGTAAATGTTCTATATTTGTACATTCTTTGGTAAGGTACTGTGTAGTGTGTAGTGTAGTGTAGTGTAGTAATTATGTCGTGTTTTCCTCTGTTTGCGCATAGATTTGATTGTTACAGCACGCGCGCGCGCCGGTTGGATAGGCGTAGGTGCAATAAAGCATGGTTCGCGGAAAGCACTCACGCTGAAGCACCTCTTAGCTGCCGGTGCCGCGTAAAATGTTTATGAATCTAGTCTGCCGCGTGCGATATGTACTGGCGGCGTTATGTTGTAGTTGTTACGACAGTGAGATCTGCTTTATCTTGTTCGTTGTAACAAGTATCGCTTGACAGCAGGTAAGAGATATATTTATTTGTGTATTTATTGTCAGCCTCGATAGCTCAGTGGTACAGACAGTCAACTGTCGCTATTGAATGTTAAGCAACGCTGGGTGCGGTCAGTACTTGGATGGGTGACCGCTGACCGTTGGAGGCTGACCGAGGTACGGATTCCTCGTAAAACTGTAGGTCCCTTCCACAGAGCATCGAATACCGCGCGCGCCTCCTAAAGGTGAAAGTAATAATAATATTTGAAACCCAATTTTTTTTTTTTTTTTTATGGAAACTTGACACGGTTGGCTACATCACCTACAACATCCGTGATGTCAGCCCATAACACCGGGTGAACTAGGTGCCATGTCAGTGCTTCCCTTCATTTTGCGCCGGCTACACTGAACTGGACGGAAAACACGAACTATTTACATAGCCGTTTCGACCGACGTTTCGCTCAGTGCGGTGGTACCAACCCGGCCGGGATAAACCCTACCACCTAGTAAGGTAAGAAGGGAAGGGACCTACAGTTTAACGTGGAATCCGAACCACGGTCAGCCTCCAACATTCGGGCGGTCATCCATCCAATAACTGACCGCACCATTAAGCTGCCGAGGCTGACGATCCCTTAGTCGACTTTTACGACATGCGACGGGGAGAGATGCAGTGGGGCTATTCTTTTTAAGTACCGACCCCACACGGTACAATAACCGTACGCAGATCTGCTAGCGCTATGTGTGTGTGTGTGTTAGTATCGACACTACACACAAAGAGGAGGAAGTAAGGCACACGCACAAAACAAATGCACACGCACAACACACATATGTAAGTCATAGGCCACGCCCACAGGCTTCAACGCCGTTGTAGGGAAATCGCGCTCAGGGCGTCTCTAGGAGGGGGCGCGCGCGGTATTCGATGCTCTGTGGTCCCTTCCCTCCTAATCTTACTTGGTGGTAGGGTTTAACCCGCCCGGGTTGATACCACCGCACTGAATGAAACGTCGGTCGAAACGGCTATGTAAATAGTTTGTGTTTTCCGACCAGTTCAGTGTAGCCGGCACGATCAAAGGGGGAAGCACTGACATAGCACCTAGTTCACCCGGTGTTATGGGCTGACATCACGGACGTTGTAGGTGATGTAGCCAAACGTGTCAGTTTCCATAAAAAAAAATATATTTATTTAGGTTTTTTTTATGTAATCCGGTTTGGGTGGCTGAGTCGGAGGGGCCAAAGCACATGCTTCGATCAACCTATATCACCTCCGAGAAGGTAGGTGGCATACCGGAGACTTCCCTGGATTGCTGGCTATACTGGACGAGAGGAGAACACAACCGAGGCTGCTATGCGGCCATCTTACATCCAGTACGGTGGTATCAACCCATTCGGCTACAATTTGAGCCTACCACCTAGTAAGGGGGGCAAGCGAAGGGACCTACAGTTTCAGGTATGCACTATTTTTTCGTCAGAAAAAACTCATTGGTTTGGCACACGCCGACCGGATTTGAACCTCGGACCTCTCGCATGAGAAGCCGATGCCCAAACCACTCGGCCACCCGTGTATTTATTTATTTATTTATTTATTTATATAAGCCATTACAGCCAAAGTGTACAGCCATTCGCATTAATGTAGAGACATTGTCATTATATCTAGATTATGGCCAAGTACACGTTTCCCTGATAAGCATTTTTTAGGGTTCCTTATCCACACGGAAGCTTATTACTAAGCCTAAAATGCCGCGCCGGTCTCTCCGTCTGTCTGTCCGCCCGTCCGTCCGTCCGTCCGTCCGTCCGACCGTTTTGGGCTGTATCTTTTGAACCGTAATAGGTAGCCGGTTGAAATTTTCACAGAATATGTAGGTATTAATATTATGGATGATTTATGCCAACAAATAATTTAAAAAAGCAAAAAGTGAAAGGAATAAGGATGATGAAATGATACATGTCATCCTTCTTGTTACACCGATCACAATTCGGAGAATTGCACGAATGAACGCTGTTGGTACTCCACTTTGCCGCGTAACATCCTGAAAAACTCAATAACGAAGAAATTTTTTATAACAATTAATTGTTTGCGCGACCACGTCGTATCGACGACCACTTGTTGTAGCTTATGTATGAGCTAATAAATCGCGTGATGGTATTAATATTTTGCAGTTGATTTGGGACTTCGTGTACCTATATAAAATTATACAGGATGTTACAGGAAAGGGTTTCGTAACTTCAGGGTTCGAAATGGGGTCCTTATTTGAAGAAGAAAAGCTCTGAAACTTTTTCCCAGATTCGGTCATTTTATAGTACTTTTTCATGAAAATCATTTAATAAAAATTCATTAGACGGTTAATCCTAACCTACGCGACGGCGAGCGCAGCGTACCTAGAAGAATTGAACTGCATGTAGGTAAATTCCAAACACTGAACGTTCTATGACATCAAAAGAAAAAGGGGACCGGACTAGGTCATCGCATTCCCTAGACCTATACAGCACTGTTGCCAAATTTCCACATACTTACTCACTGTCCATCGAGTTTTTATTTCTTTTTTGTATGAAAAAAAAAATACGCATTTTCGAGTTTAGTGATAAGCATTTTTTTCTTCTAATAATGAGTACTTTCTATTCCTAAAGTTTCTCAAACCTATCCTGAAACATTCTGTATATGCGTAGTCTAAAATGTACCAGAGACAGAGTATGTACTGAGTTCTATATTATGTATACTCTGTGGATCGGTCAACTTATCTAGCAGTTTCATAAACTATTTTTAGCTATCCCTAGCACGATGAGCAAAAATTTGTATTGTAGGGCCGCCCTAGGAACCAGAACTGGCGTACCTATTAGTAATTTGTGATGTAGTATTAGATAATATGTTGACATAAGAGTAAATCTTTGTTCTTTCATCTTTCGCGCGTGGTTTTATCTTCAAATTCTTCGAATCTCAAGTACTCATTACCCTGGATCGGCCTTGGAGCGGAGTTCTTTGTCGGTATCCGTTCTCGAATGTTCTAAATATAAAATTTATGTGTTTACAGAGTTCTACCCGTACGGTCGAGCAGTAAAATCGACCAGATACATCACGGCGGCGGGGGCGATTTGTCGCCACCTGAAAGAATGGGCTCGCGCGGGCAAACTGTTCGAGACGAGGGCCCTGGAAGCCGCAGGGGGTGTAACGGTATGAGCGTACTTTCTTGGGTTAATCTAGCGTGAGTAATAAATAAATGGTTTTGCGTGCCCCGAAGGAGGTTGAGTTATATGGCGTAACTAGCCAAATTACACACGAAAATGTTTTTTTCTTCTTATTACTAGAATAGTTCTAGCTTTACCTGGGAATTTGCAACGTTAATTCGTCTTAAGAGCACGCTGCTCGCGTCGGCTCTCGTACTAAACGTAATCGAAGGATAACTTGAAGATTATTTGGCATAGGGTGTCGACTGATGGGCACACGCACCATGGCAGTTTCAATAAAAAAAGATATTCTTTATATTCTTTATTCATCATTCCAATGGTAGTATACTTATATACTACAATTGAATTTGTCCAATTTTGTTTTTACAATCCGCTTAGATTACACCCACAAAGAAGAGCCGGCAAGAAGTTTGGTTACAATACGTTGTGACTAACTACACAATTGACACCACTTACAGTTGAAACTACAGTTTGAGAGCCAGAATGACTACTATATTTTAAGCTTGATAATTCTGACCACATAAAATCAAAGTAAAAGTAAAAATAAAAATAAGATCACGTGTATAGAGCCTTTGTCAGAAATGTTTGATACATAGATTAGATATCGTATCAAATCATGTCAATCAGTAATTTTCATATTACATTGTAGTGCAATGTCAAAATAAATAAATAAATAAATACCTAACGTATCAATTATTTGTCAAACTAATATTTTAGTATGGTAAGCAAAATGGATTAAGGTGTAGGTTGTACCCTGTCAAAATTAAAAATTAATATGCAGTCAGAATCTCAACATACTGTCTCTGTACGAAATTTTTTAAATAATATTACATAAACATTTTTTTAATCAATTTACAATCAATTACTTCATGAATTCAAAGTGATATAGTTCCATTATGTTAGTATTAGATCCGGCTATTTCATCCGAGGACAGAGAAATATGCAGCATGCTCTTAAGAGTACACATGACGCATGACGCTTGCTATTCCGGCTACAAACGTCTTTATCTGTCTCGTATTGTGAAAGACAGTGTATGTAACTGATTATGTAAGGATTTTGTTTTGTTTTTTTATTATTATATGTGCCCGCGGCTCCGCCCGCTCTCATATTTCACTGCACTGCTAACCTCATAAGTTATTTAGCGTGATAGTAAGTAGCCTATAGTTGATGGGAAGAATCAAGCTATCCGTAGAATTTTGTTTTATTAAAATCGGTTCAGTGGTTCTCGAGTTATAAGCGGACAGACAGACACTCAGACAGACAGAAAGCACACGTTGGATTTTATTATAGGTAAGGAAGGAAGGAAGGATAAGGATAAGGATACTCGTATGTAACACCTTCTGTAATATGGAAATGAATGTGTCTGAACTCGTGTGTATTGTGTGTGTGTAATGTTGTGTAAACTAGTAATAAAAAAATTGTGTAAAAGTGTTAAATATACACGTAGCTTTTTATTATTAGTGTAGGCTACGCTTACAAACAGCGGCCCTTGTGATACTCGCAAGTGGCCATTATGCTGCGCCTACGCTCTCTCTATTTGTACAACTGTATGTTGCTATGTGTTAATGTGTGATAATTTATGTATAATTGAATAAATGACTATTCTTTCCGTAGTCGACTTCAAGTCGTTTTAAAGTCTGGATAAAAATAATTTTGATTTTAATAAAATAAATAAATCCTAAAATGTTAACAACAATAGACTATACAATTTAGTATTGCATTTTTTATCCAGACGTTAGAACAAAAATATACCTCGACCTTGAGATCGAGAGCACGAGCCAAGGCCGCGCCGGCCGACCACCCGCCGCTCTCAGGCGGAGTCATCGCGTTTGAACCGTGCGATTGATTTCTCAACTCTATTTCCAGTTTGGACCAATCCCCGGGACTCTATAGTCACAGTTAATTGGCTGTCGTTAGGTAACCGGCGGCGGCGCCCCGGCTGTAATCTGACGTATTTTACAACAAATTACAAACGCCGAGAGCCTCGGCCGGGGCGGCGATGTAAACAGTCTGAGCGGCGGCGGCTCGCCAACTCTCTTGTTATGCAAATTTGAGCCTAAAGAACGCCTTCCACAATTTTGTGGCTAGATTTTTTTCACAAATCGACGCCTTGTAGAATTATGTATGAGAGAGAGTAACAGAGAAATATCAGATAATAACGTATCTGTAGAGAGAGAGAGAGAGAGAGAGAGAGAGAGAGAGAGAGAGAGAGAGAGAGAGAGAGAGAGAGAGAGAGAGAGAGAGAGAGAGAGACAGAGAGAGAGAGATCATACAAGTTTGTGACATTACTTTTTTTTATTTAATTTTTTATTTAGTGTCCACCATGCGACAATGCGTGTGGTGGCGTGCCTTGGGAGAGGCCTATGTCCAGAAGTGGACCGATATAGGCTGATGATGATGATGATGATGATGCGACGACGGTGCTTGCACCTCTAGCAGGTTCGGTGGGCATGTAGGGTGGGCCATCCCTTGAGTATTACCCCCTTTACTGAAGATGGCTTTTTATGTGTGTGGCATTACTGCCATTAAAGTTCACAGCGAGTAGTAAGTGATCAAAAATTATCCATCAAATAATATTACCGTTAATATAATCGGAATGAACAGATAGTTAACCACATACTGATTAATATTTACAGTGAGCGACCATTTTCCACCCCCTATCTTATCCACAAGAGACCTAACGAGCAGAATTCAGCCGCAGTTAACTTGCCACTTAGGTGTTGCGGTGCCGCCGCAGTTGGGCGGCGCAGGGGCGGCGGCGGCGGCGGGCCGGTGGGGGCGGCGGGCGGCTCGGCCTCGCCTCGTTCCACTTGTTCGAATTAACTAATACCGCGTAGCGAACATCTTGAACGGTCCTCGTTTTGAATGCTGAGTGTCTTGTTATTAATTTTTATTTAATTAAAAATGCTTAAGCGGTACGAAATTTTCAAGTTATTTCGAAGCGCGATTTTTTAAAGAGATCTTGTCGTTTCCTTTGTTTATTGTAAGAACATTCAATTATCGTTTTTCTTCTTTAGATTTTCTTTCACAACATTGAGTGTAACTTCTAAATTGTTCAAATGTTTAGGTTCGGGGCAAATAAAGTTGAATTTTATGGAGAGCTGCTTATAAATAAAAACATTTCTTTCGAAATTGTATTTCTAAGCTTATAAGTAATGATAATTTTTCATTGTCAGTAACGTGGAGAAACCAACCAAAGTTACGTTGTTGATCACTTTGATAAGGAAGGCAGCATATGAGCTAGCAGTCAATTTCTGCCATCCGAAAAAGCCTTCAGAGCAGTCTTACCAAGAATTGTTAAACGTTATAGGTAATGATGTGGATCGGAAACCATCAGCGCTGGCAGAGAGGTCTACATTTCGGCAAAGGAAACAGTCTTCTAATGAGACAATATCAGAATTTGTTCAAGAGTTGAAGAAGCTGGATGGATGAAAGCTTGAGATACAGCTGGTGTGTGGTCTTAGCAGTGCTTTGATACGCCAACGATTGTTTGCTGAAGATAAATTAACACGTATGCATTATTATGTGAACTAAATTTAATCAACGGTTTTATATACACGGTGTTACATTTTAAGTGGTATTTTTAATTTTTTTTTATTCTGACTGAGATTTTTTTACATTTTAAAATGTTAAATTTTTTCTTACATTTTTTAAAAGGAAAGTGAAAAAAAAGTTCTCAAAATTTAAAGCCGTAGAACAAACTTTTTTCATTACACGTGTATAATCGCCCCATTTCGTGTACTTATTACGTCGTGTATAGTAGAAATTACCCAATTAATTTATTACAACAAGGCATTAACGAAAGGATACAACATATTAGTACCGTGTGGGCCCGGTACTTTAAAAGAATAGCCCCACTGCATCTCTCCCCGTGTATGCCGAAAAAGGCGACTAAGGGATATGACTCCCTTCTTATATTACTAGGTGGTAGGGTTTAACGCGTCCGGGTTGGTACCACCGCACTGAATGGAATGTCGGTCGAAACGGCAATGTAAATAGTTTGTGTTTTCCGTCCAGTTCACTGTAGCCGGCACGACCGGCACTGACGTGGCACCAAGTTCACCCGGTGTTATGGTCTGACATCACGGATGTTGTAGGTGATGTAGTCAACAGTGTTAGCTTCCATTAAAAAAATATACATACTTATATGTAATATTTAATCGTCTCTGGACTGTCTGGACTTTACCACGATATGTTATGATCAGTAGAATGTTACGCGGATAGAGTAGCCACGCATTACCGAACCCGAAATAGTTGAAATCATAAATCCATTCTCATAAGCAATGTTTATTTACTCTGCTGCTCCCTGCGTCTCCTACCTAAGCTTCTAAACCCAATACGTAACTATACTCGTACGTGTCTGTTTATGCCTGTACTAGCTTTTGCGAGGAGCTCCGCTCGGGGCTTTGTCGGACTCAGGCGAACTTTACTTAGGAGCTTAATCTAATCTATGACTTTTTGAAGTGAAGCTTTTTAAGGCACATTTGGGATGGAGACCCAATTCAGAAAAAGTGAAACGTCACGAAAGTACGAACGGAAATTGCAACGCTCCTCATTGGTTAGGCAGCGCGTTTTGCTGCCCTTGAGCGCTATCTATGAGAGTATTTTGAAGTCGAACCATTGTATTGGTTAATAGCTAGGTTGTGATAGAGTAAGTTGAAAGGAACATCGCATAAATAAGGCAATCCCGATCGAAATTAAATTATATTAATTAATAATTGGATTTTATACAACGTGTCCCAAAACTCAACGTCAAGCGGGAACCAGGGAGTAGGCCAGTTTAAGGCTACCCAGGGAAAAGTAAGAAAAAAAAAATCGGAGTCATTTGTTTTTTTATGATATGAACATTTTTTGAAAAACGTTGAAAATGGACATCTCTTACAAAATTTTTAGGTACTACGACTACAAATTTGCAAATATAATTGTTTTATTTTTAGCCTAAATAACTCTGCTATTGATTAGTATCCCAAATAAAACTAAAATACCCATAGTTTTATCACAACAAAATATTACTTACTTGAGTAAAATTTTCAACGTTTTTCGAAAAATGCTCATTTATAAAAAACAAATGACTTCGATTTTTTTCTTATTTTTCCCTGGGTAGTCATAAACTGGCCTACTCCGTGGTTCCCGCTTGACGTTGAGTTTTGGGACACGATGTATACAAGACGTAAGAAGTTTCGCTTTTGTCGGGTGTCTCACGTCACGACATCTCACCTTTTTAGGGTTCCGTATCCATACGGAAGCCTATTACTAAGTCTACGCCTCGTCTGTCTGTCTGTCTGTCCGTCCATCCGTCCTAAGGCTGTAGTATCTTTTGGTTGAAATGTTCTTTTTTTTTTTTTATGGAAACTTGACACGATTGGCTACATCACCTACAACATCCGTGATGTCAGCCCATAACACCGGGTGAACTAGGTGCCATGTCAGTGCTTCCCTTCATTTCGCACAATATGTTATTTTCACAGAATATGTTTTATTATGCCAAATATAGTAATAGTATGGTATAGCGGATCTACGTAACCCTCCGTGCGCGAGCAAAACTCGCGCTTGACCTATTTTGTTTGTAGACCTAACTATAAATGCTACCATAATTTTATTCATACATCAAATTCAAATATATCTAAGAGCGTAATTTATGTGACGATATGGTCATTTTATTCCGCGCAGTTATTATTTATATAGTAATTTGCGAAACGTAGTGGTCGGTGTTGTGCTGTAATTTATCAGGGTCCTTGCAGCACAACACTGATTACTCAGCTTACCCAGATTGTCGGGATACAGCGCAGCGTGTGGTAGGTTTGTATGTACAGTTCCCACGAGCTCGCACGTCTCTGTGCGACAGGGACGACGCTATACAACTGGATTGTATCTTTCTTAAGCTCGACACGTATTTGCTGCCGGGAACTGTATTCGCTAGAAAGTCAACTCTATATTGGGCTACAACGCTACAACGGAACAATCTTTTAAACAAACACAAAAATACGAAAATAATAATAAAAATACTTAATTATTACAAAGCTCTATTGAATATTTCGCTAGAAAGTCAACTCTATATATATTAGGCTACAAGTTACAACGCTACAACGGGACAGCCTTTTGAACAAACAGAAAAATACGAAAATTATAATAAAAATACTTAAATTATTACAACGCATTATTGAATATTTCGCTAGAAAGTCAACTCTATATATATTGGGCTACAAGTAACAAAGCTACAACGCGACAGCCTTTTGAACAAACAAAAAAATACAAAAATTATAATAAAAATAATTAAATTATTACAAAGCTCTATTGAATATTTCGCTAGAAAGTCAACTCTATATATATTGGGCTACAAGTTACAACGCTACAACGGGACAGCCTTTTGAACAAACAGAAAAATACGAAAATTATAATAAAAATACTTAAATTATTACAACGCTTTATTGAATATTTCGCTAGAAAGTCAACTCTACATAATATATTATATTGGGCTACAACGCTACAACGGGACAGCCTTTTGTAACAAACAGAAAAATACGAAAATTATAATAAATTATTACAACGCTTTATTGAATATTTCGCTAGAAAGTCAACTCTACATAATATATTATATTGGGCTACAACGCTACAACGGGACAGCCTTTTGTAACAAACAGAAAAATACGAAAATTATAATAAAAATACTTAAATTATTACAACGCTTTATTGAATATTTCGCTAGAAAGTCAACTCTACATAATATATTATATTGGGCTACAACGCTACAACGGGACAGCCTTTTGTAACAAACAGAAAAATACGAAAATTATAATAGAAAATTCGCGTGGAAAGAATACAAATTACACGGCCCGCCACGCCGACCTCCATCGCCTAGCTGGGTCGGGATCAGCATTTGGACCTGACATATTGATTGCGACTGTATTCGACAACCCTACTCACGTGCGCTTGCGGCCTAAAAATACACAAGCGCGCGACTCCAGCCAGACAGCAGCGTTCAAAGCCAATCTTTAGATCTTTTCTTTCAATACGTTGTACTTTTATTGTTACGAGTATGTAGACAGTGTAAGTCCTTTTAGGGTTGGTATTTTGCAAATAATTTTTTTTTTATTGAAAGGTCGAGCTTTCAATAAAAAACCGGCCAAGTGCGAATCGGACTTGCGCAACGAGGTTTTCTCGCCACAAAAAAAAACATTGAAAAAAACGTTTCTTGTATGGGAACCGCCCTTAATTTTTTACTTTTTATATTTTTTATTATTTGTTGTTATATCCGCAATAATAACACATATTCTGTGAAAATTTCAACCGGCTACCTATTACGGTTCTAAAGTACAGCAGTAGGACAGACAGACTGACAGACGGCGCGGCGTAGGCTTCCGTACGGGATACGGAAACCTAAAAAGCACGATCCACGAAAGTCTAGCGGCGCCCATGCACATTCGGACGTATGACCAAATGTCGTATTCGTCAAATTTCTATCGAATGCCATGCCGACCTCACAGGTGCCTATTCACACCCCTCTTGAAGGACACGAGACTGTAATATTTGTCAATTGGAATATTTGTCATTAGCTTTTGCCCGCGGCTTTGCTTCGCGTGACTTTTTGCTTACAGCTCAGGCCGCCGATGACGTAGCGTTATGTTTTCTAGCCTAAAACTATCTTCACAAGTGGCAGAATGTAACAGCGAAAACCGTATGTAAATCGATAAGGTGGTTTCTTTTTATGGAATCTGACACGGTTGGCTACATCACCTACAACATCCGTGATGTCAGCCCATAACACCGGGTGAACTAGGTGCCATGTCAGTGCTTCCCTTCGGTCGTGCCGGCTATACTGAACTGGACGGAAAACACAAACTATTTACATAGCCGTTTCGACCGATGCGACGTGCGGTGGTACAAACCCGGGCGGGTTGAACATTACCACCTAGTAAGGTAAGAAGGGAAGGGACCTACAGTTTTACGTGTAATCCGAACCACAGTCAGCCTCCAACGGTTCTCGAGTTATAAGGATTCTACGTTACACGGCCGTAGAAACTTCGCTTTTATTTATTAGGATTTGTTATATCGCGCGTATGCCTACCTAGGTATAAATTCAAACTGCGCGTCAGCAGGCTTTTTCCAAGGAGCTTAGACCACCTACAAAGCCTGACTGGCACCTCATCGGGGTGAAATTGTCTGTGTTTTAGGCTCCGACCACGAGCGCAGCCTCCCAGCAGTGCCCCTAATCTCTACTAGCGATCATCGCAAAAATTGCGGTAGCCGCAGTTCTGTCTCACTAGACACAACGAAAACTCGTTGGAGGGAACGAGAAGGATCATGAGAAAATGCTAGCGGCGATAAAATGCTTATAATTCGCTACTAGTACAGATTCTCAGTGGGGTAGGCAGAGACAACACGGATCTCCACACCCCCTGACACACCTCTGCCGCCTCTTCCGCTCTCATAATGTTCTTCATATATGCTCCTCGGTTTTGGCTACTACGCACTTGACCCTTTTTGAGCACATATATTAGTAAATATAAAAAAGTGCCTTGGCCAAAAATACAAAACATCTTTATCTCCCTTGATTATCTTAATCATTACTGTATATTATGGGTGTATTATGGCCGTGGAGGTGGAAAAACACCTCCATGATTATGGACCCATTCAATATTATTAATTAAATCTGTTTACTATACTGTACCTAAAAGCAGGACACTCCCAAGTGTGGTGTCCCGCGACTTAGAACCACTGCAACTCCGTAGGGACGTCGGCTCCCTAAGTGTATTCTGTCGTCTATTTAATGGTGAGTATTCGGAGGAGCTGTTTAACGCGATTCCACCGTCCCCATTCCACCTCAGCACTACGCGCACTGGGCAGGGGATGCATCCCTATTCAATCGACCTAACCTACCTCGGATGCGCAACCAACCGGTTGTGTAGGTCTTTTATTCACAGAAACTGGAAAATGTGGAACGCACTCCCTGCCCATCTATTTCCTCCCAAGTACGTCCTGGGGTTTTTCAAAAGGGAAGTGAAAAGGCTCCTGTCAGGCCGGCATGGTATTCGTAATCCCCATACATCACAGAATGGCCATGGGCACCGTTAGACACCTACTTGCGGGTGAAACGATGCCACGTGTCGCGCTATCCATAAAAAAAAACTTTTAGTACACTATTACCACAGAGAGGAAGATGTATCGCGACGGGCGGCTGCCGATCGCTGCTCTGTGCTCGTAACCGACTGCACGAAAAGTCAACAAGCAACAAGCCGAAACATTTCTGAAGGCTGTCCTGTCACAACACACGCGCGTGACAAATCACCCGCGCTTGACGTTTGCTATTCATAAAATTCCACCTTATAAGAGGCACTTAAGTGCTTGTCACTCTTACGCACACAGCAAGAAACACCGCGCGACCGGTTGACGGTTGCCGCGGATCGTTGTTCTGTGCTCTAATATTAATATAATAAATTTACATACGTTACGTACAACACAATATATTCCGAAAATAGGGTTCAGCAGAGTAATCGGTGCTATAATGTGTGATAGATTATTGTAAATAATCTTGTAAATTCTCTGAACAATAAGTGGGTGAAAAGTGGTAAAAACTTTCGAAAATGCATTTGCTATTAGAATCTACCCTCGTTACAAATACGTCCATACAAAAAACGCTCGCGCACGGCAACGGCCCAAAATTCAGAATGTTCAAAGATAGTTCAGTGAGAAACCATTTATTCTGTAAAAGTTTGAATTTATTTAGTTGATTCTTAGTCTTATTGACTCTAAGCTCAATGAAGCATTTTTCGTATTAGATGCATTTGTAAAAAATGGCGAGGGAAATACCAAAGGCATTTTTGAACGATTACCACGAGAACCACATATTTTGAAGGGAATTTATAAGATAAAATTAAAAATAATGTATTCACATTATACCTTGAATCTTTACCTAACTATAGGGCATATAAATTATAGTTAATTCACTGGGAATATGGGTATGGTTAGGGAAATACGAAGTGCAGCTGAACATTTTAAGGAAAATTTCAGCCCGTACCAGATAATCTTGAAAAGGTTGAAAAATCAACAAAAATCTTGACAATTCCGAGCCGTTCTCTCCGAACGGAATGGCAGGTATGGATTACTCACGCCCGTAGATGGCGCTGTTAAGTGTTTACTTATTGGCTGAAGTGACCTCCCTTAAATCTACCTTATATGTCTACGTTCTATTTATTTAGGCGAAACTCGTTTAAAAACACGGGCTTATGCCTTTCACTCTCGCAGATTGCCAAGCAAAGATGTCGAAATAATGCGAGAGGTATCGGCTCGCCAATCAGGTGGAATGTCAATATGAATGGTGTGCATAAATAGAGACGATGTTATAATAATTATATACCTATGCCGTAGAGTGAATGCGAGTGGAAGAGTCGGGAAGGGTCACCCAAGCCTAGACGCACGTATCTGGACCAGATCGGGCATGTGCTCAAAAAGGGTCAGTGGGTAGTACCCGTAACCATCGATATCTATTTTATAGATCGAACGTCGTACGATGCAACTTGTGCTAGACGTCGGTACAAGTGTGCGTGCATGCACACGCAGTATTGTGATACGTGACACGATCCCTACGACGGTGCTATCGCGCTCTCGCCCCCACCCGCCCACAGATGACAAGAGCGAGCGAGAAGGACGTCATCGCTCGCCCACCGGTGCGTTTGTCGTCTTTCCGCCCACTGCCATCACCAGCAGGCAAGCGAGAACGAGAACGCGATACCACCGCACCGGCACGATCCTATTCGTGACAGCATGGCTTCTTAACACGCCATAACATGCTCAGGCGAAACAAACAACAACGTTTGTCACTGTCACTCTTTATAACAGCAACCGGGAATGCTGCACACACGCGTCACCGACTCGATACAGACTTGCGTGCGTTCAACACGCGCCTCACACGCCGTATGAAGCGGCTGTCCGTGAAATCTGCACTATATGCAGGTCTCGTCGAGAACATATTTTTTCGGGAGTGATCGGGGCTAATCTATAAAATAGATATCGATGCCCGTAACCGACGAACATGCATAAAGAAAATTATGAGAGTGATAGAGGCGACAGAGGTCTGTCAGGATCAAGGTCAGGATCGTGGCACGTGGAGATCCGTTGTCTCTGCCTATCCCACCGGGAAGCAGGCGTGACGCTATGTATGTATGTATGTATGTCGTAGAGCGACAACGCGGACGCGTGGTAGTTCGTCCGTCGTTTGGGCAAATTGCTCGTGGATGCCACGAACGACAGGTGCACCGCGGGTACAGTAGTTTTTAGGGTTCCGTATGCATACGGAAGCCTATTAAGCCTACCAAGCAAAAAATATATATAATTAATCGGCTAAGTGCGAGTCGGACTCGCGCACCGGAGTACTTTAGAGTTTTCATTATAATTACAACAAGTTTAACGGTTGTACGTATTATATTACGGTTATTACAAAAATATTGAGTTAAAACATTGAGTCCTACAACTCAAATGATCATTAGGTAGATGGCGCTGGCTCCTCCACACATGATAATTGTATTAGAACTACCCTTAATTTTTGTACTTTTTGCTTTTTGTATTATTTGTTGACATATCCGCTACAGTAACGCATATTCTGTGAAAATTTCAACCGGCTACATGGTTCAAAACATACAGCCCTCGGACAGGCAGCCGGACAGACGTACAGACAGACAGATGGCGTAGGCTTAGTAATAGGCTTCCGTATGGATACGGAATCCTAAAAAATATACATACATACATACATAACACACGCTGTATCCCGACAATCAGGGTAACCAGAGTAATCTGTGTTGTGCTATAAGGACTCTGGCGAATTACAGCACAACTCCGACCATCACGTTTAGCACAGTATACGGACAAGACAACTATCAAGCAGCAAGTAAGGCACGAAGAAACCACCTGCTGCATGACTAGGTGGAACGACTGCGCCAAGGTGAGAAGTGGCTAGCCTGTCGCCCTTTAGCGCAGTATCTTGTCCTTATCCCTTAGTCGCCTCTTACGACATGCACGGGGAGAGATGCAGTGGGGCTATTCTTTTTAAGTACCGGCCCCACACGGTACAAAAAATATGTATGTTTAATATTTCGCTAGGTTTTATAGGTGACTGGTGGTGGTGCAAATACGAGTATTGTGCAGACTATGGGGGAACGGGGCAAACTACATACAGTGTGTGACAAAAACATTTCCATCTATTTGAATGTTTTATTGTCAACGCACTCACCTGAGTAAATGTTTCGACCTTTAAAGAGCGGAAATTGTCGTAAAGTAGAAACGACAGAGCGGTTGTGCTAGACTGCTTGGAACCGACGAAGATGGCACCTGTCTAACCAGAATGCGTGAAATTACGTCCACGTACAGTTGCTTTCACGAGTCATGAGGACACTTTTCATTGGTCGGTTTGACGGGATGTGACGTCGACGGCGACCGACGCTTCACGCGATTGGTTCGTCAGTCAGCGTCAGTCGACGCTCGTCGCCTGTTGGGCCCACACGCGTCGTTCGACTACTATACACTTGCATGCAATGTTAGTCCACTGTCCATCTGTGCTCTTGACTCATGAAAGCAACTGTACCGTAAAGGTTCGGTGCCGTGCAAGATGTAAAGAAGATTTTACGATGTTTCGTGGTACAGTTATCGAAATAAATGAATACATGCTGTTTTAGATTAGCTCAATAGGCACAGTACAGTACTTCACTCTTATTATACCCTGTATATCATAATCATTAAAGTAGGCTTGCCATATGTTCGGAATTCGGCCGCATGTATGGCCGCGGCCATTTGAGATATTTTCCTCAGGTCTCAAGTCACCTTAAGCATCCTTAAGTCATATTTGTCAGCCTCGATAGCTCAGTGGTGCGGACAGTCAACTATCGCTATTGAATGTTAAGCAACGCTGGGTGCGGTCAGTACTTGAATGGGTGACCGCTGACCGTTGGAGGCTGACCTAGGTTCGGATTCCTCGTAAAACTGTAGGTCCCTTCCCTCCTAATCTTACTTGGTGGTAGAGTTTAACCCGCCCGGGGTGATACCGCCGCACTGAATGAAACGTCGGTCGAAACGGCTATGTAAAAATTTGTGTTTTCCGACCAGTTCAGTGTAGCCGGCACGATCAAAGGGGGAAGCACTGACATAGCACCTAGTTCACCCGGTGTTATGTGCTCACATCACGGATGTTGTGTGTGATGTAGCCAACCTTGTCAGTTTCCATAAAAAATAAAAAAATAAATCATTAAAAATGGAAGAATGAAGGTTTGAGAGAAATTCCACACTGGCAAATATACAACCGCAGGTAAATTAGGTAATTTACATATTTTTTAAATTTTATATTGAGAAAATTGCTTTTGATGTTTATAACCAGGTTGACTAGATGTATTTTAAGGTGACAACTGCCTGCTTACATAATTCCAGAATACTCGATCCCGCCATCACCTTTTCACCTCCGCACAACGCGCACTGAGCAGGGATTCCATACCTATACGCTGGACTTATAGCGTACCAATCGCTTCTGCAGATCTTTCCTCCACAGAACTGGTAAACTCTGGAACGCTCTCCCTGCCCACATATTTCCTCCCAAGTATAGTCTCGGGAATAGGCACCTGTCAGGCCGGCATGCCATTTGTAACCCCCACGTACGATCGAATGTCCATGGGCGTCGTTAGACAACTCATAGGTGGCTCGGCGCCACATGTCGCGCTTTCTATTAAAAGAAAATTATAAAAATAAAATTAAAAAATACTTATATTTCCAAAAAGATTTCGTTTGTCAGATTATACATTCGGAAAGCTAACCGCCCCGGCGACTGTCGTTTAGGTACATTTTCGCACGCAGCGAATGGCGACGTGAAGCATTAGGCTATTAAAGCCGTAGGTATGGAACTTTTTCTATGGAGTGATTTATCTGTTACGAAGTAACTATTAAGTAATCTGTGACACCGGCCAGTGTAGCCAAGCGCACGCATTTCGACAATCTAATCGTTGAATGGCGCGATCACAACGTCAGTGTACAATGCGTTGTTCATGTCGCTCGGATTTCCTTACGGCATCGGAGACTCATCCCCCTTACGTCTTGTGATAGCAGGAATATTTCTGACGTGACACAATGACAGGTTAAAACGGGGCGCCCCTTGCCACCTCAGGCGCTATAAACATACATTACATTATTTAGATATAGTTTATAGTCACTGAAGAAGCAGGCATAGGATAGTTGCGTCAAGCGATATTGAGCGAGGGGAGGGTGAAACTTTGGTGAGTTGAAACGAAACGTTATACGCATGCGAAGGTTTCTGAAATAATCCAATTTGAGGGAGAGAGAGGAAATTCATCCCTTAAGAGGGAGGGAGAGAGGGACGGGGGAGGAAGAGAGGGAGAGTCGGGTGGGAGAAAGGGAGGGAGGGGTGGGAGGGAGAAAGGGAGGGAGGGGGCGAGATAGGGAGGGAGAAAGGGAGGGAGGGAAATTATCATCGTTTATTTTATAGTTCAAATCGGATTTCCAATTCAACCGAGTTTACCGCGAGTGAAGCCGCGGGAAAAAGCAAGTGTAATTAATTATATTGCTACCTATACTAATATTGGAATTATATGAGTATGTAACACCGACATGTCTGTAATTTTGGAAGGGGAAGCTGACGTTCAATATTAAAATAGACACAATGTTTGCATACGCTATGCTCGGGGTTAAGACGCTTCAATAAAAAAATTATTTGGTTTTTATTTGGAATCAAAAGTTGACTTTCAGTATATGGCCGCGTAGTACGCGATTTTGTTCCGTCCAGTCTGCGAGCTTTTTTTAAGTGAGTGGAGATGCTCTACCTTCAATGCTGGAAGTTCTAGCCAAGCACATGACCTTCGCATCAATCGGAATGCGAACGCTGCCATCGACGCGACCATCATTTACATTCGGATTTTAATGACGTCATCAGCATTGCGGCTTCGTCGATGACGCCAGTATTCTGTGATGAGATGACGCTCCGAAGCGTGCAGTCCGTGAGGAGGGGTGAATGCACGTTTATAGTAAACTATACAAAGAATAATAAAAACAGATTGATGCGATGCGTGCGTTACGTTTCATCGCGACATGTGTACGTAAGCTTATCTGAAGCATTCTGCACATTTAGAGAAATATTTCGAAATTTGAATTTCAAATGCGATGGAATGTTTAGTCCGCGGACTAAAGATCGCTTAAAATAATTGAGAGGGGGGCGAGAATGCGAGCCCCACTCGTTACATCAGCGCCTGCCTCGCGCCATGGTAATGCGCTAGACGTGCCACTCAAGTAAGCCTTCTGAGCGGGGAAAAGTGTGTAACGGGTTGCTGTCAACCATAAAATGAAACCAACCAATAATTGGTTGGTTTCATTATTTTTTTTTTTAATTTATTGGTTTCACGTCTGCCAAGGCGAAACCATCAATTATTGAAGTATTATTTGAGTATGATATTGATCAATTATTGAGTATTCGCCTTGACAGACGTGATATCAGTGGATGAATACGACCAGTTGCTGATTAAACATATATTTTAAATAATATATTACAAAACACGCATTATTCTAATCTTATATATTTCGACTTTTGTCATCATCAGTTATGATGAAAGTCAGTCCAAATTCGATGAAATTTCGTACACGTACATTTAGCTATATGAGACACAGGATAGGCCAAATACAGTTCAGTTTCGGTTACGTTAAGATGTAGCTCTCATACAAACTTTAAAAATAAAGAAGAAGAGTTAACACAACTTTTTCTTTAGCGTATTTTGGCTTATATCACCTCCGAGAAGGTGGGTCCCATTTTTTTTTATTTTTTTTTTTTATTGTTAGCTCGACATATGGCGCCGAGGCACCCATAAGGTGTCTAACGGCGCCCATGGACATTCCCATTCCGGAGACTTCCCTTAAACGTTTTGAATTGCTTAAAGTCATAGTGCCTATTTAACCTACGTAAAATTTTTTGCCTAATTTAAAACAGTTTCTTTTGAATATGAAGGCGTGTCAATAAATTAGACGATGCGACGTCATTTTTGTCCGCCCCATAGCCGGCATGGCGCCTCTCTGAGCGTGGTTTCGCGAGGAATTGTGTTATTGGATGTGTCTGATCTTCCGTTAAAGCATTAGGCAGAGATACCCGAGCCGGCTGTCTATAAAAAGCCGGCCAAGTGCGAGTCGGACTCGCGCACCGAGGTTTCCGCACCACAAAAAAAAAATTGAAAAAAAACACGTTTCTTGCATGGGAACACCTTAGTTGTTTACTTTTTCTATTTTTTATTATTTGTTGTTATATCCGCCATAATAACACATATTCTGTGAAAATTTCAACGGGCTACCTATTACGGTTCAAGAGATACAGCCCTCGGACAGACAGACAGACGGACAGACGGACAGACAGACGGACGGCGTAGCTTATTTGGAAAATATACCTTTACCCAGCGCTCCATAGTGCTGAGCTCGGGTATAGCAAAGGAGTAGCAAAGCAAGTTGGTAACTTGAAAATATACCCGAGCGCAGCACTTTTCTCGGGTATACTTTCAAGTAACGAAACTCCGTTTGGCTTTTTTTTTTTTTTTATGGATACTGACACGGTTGGCTACATCACCTACAACATCCGTGATGTCAGCCCATAACACCGAGTGGACTTGGTGACACGTCAGTGCTTCCCTTTGGTCGTGTCGGCTACACTAAACTGGACGGAACACACAAACTAAATACATAGCTGTTTCGACCGACCTTTCATTCAGTGCGGTGGTACCAACCCGGGCGGGTTAAACCCTACCACCTAGTAATATAAGAAGGGAGTCATATCCCTTAGTCGCCTTTTACGACATACACGGGGAGAGATGCAGTGGGGCTATTCTTTTAAAGTACCGGCCCCACACGGTACATTAAAGTACCGGCCCCACACGGTACACGGTGGCTTCCTTTAATGTATACCCGATCCCAACACGATAAGTGGTATGAGTGATGTTTTGGTGGTTTAAAAAAAATAACCAGGGTTAATACATAGAAGATGCGTCGCTACGCGACGCATCTTCTATGTATTAACCCTAACCTAATGTTGAGGCGGCGCATGTCGTTTATATCGGGTCGTCGTATAAGTCGGGTATATTTCAAAGTGCGTGCGCGCGAAGTCCTGCATTTGAAAGTATACCCGACGCCAGCGCGATCATTGACGTCACAAATGCTGGGTGAAGGTACATTTTAAAGGGCTTAATTATCAATTTCTGTGTTTGAAAATATACCCGATGCTAGCGCGGCCAGTGACGTCACGAGCGCTGGGTAGAGGTATATTTTCCAAATAAGCGACGGCGTAGGCTTAGCAATAGGCTTCCGTATGGGATACGGAAAACTAAAAAAGAAACTCGACGGCAACTATTGTTTCGGTTTCTTCCACGGGCGCGCTCCAATTTTACACGATAGCCCCGCTGAGCGAGCTACCGAACTGCCGTGTTTTACGTCAGACTCGATTATGTTAATATGTCTTACGGCTCATCCCGTGAGACTGGGCGTGGGAGGTTAGTCTGTAATTCCATACAGTTATCATGCCCGTAGTTGCGGAGGCTTACTCACTGTCGTCTCCGAGCTATGTGGCTCGACGTTTCGGGTCAAACGTAGGGCCCATCCTCACTAGCGCTCTGCCTGGTGCGATGGTTGGCAGAGAATTCGCACCAGCAACCAAGCACCAACCGTCGCACCGGGCAGAGCCCGAAACGTCGAGCCACATAGCTCGGAGACGACCGTGAGTAAAGCCGAAAACCAAGAACGTTAGTAGAGGTAGGGACGTCGGACCTTCCCAGCGCCAGCGTAACACTATATTAGTAAAAACGTACCAATAACATTCGTCGGTCGCCCGCTGGCCACATAGCGTCAACCTTCCCCCACCCGAAACCACCCAATCAGAGCGCACGCCCTCCCCTCCGCTACCCGCGCAGCTTGGCGACGCTGTTTCACATAAATAAGCATTGGATAGTCCTACGTCCCTACCTCTTCTGACGTTCTTGCCGAAAACATTTTGTAATTATATTTTTTTCTGTTTAGGCTTGACGTACAAAGTTTCAATTCTTCGTGTCTGTCTGTCGGTTTACAGATTTTTTTATTAATCAGAGTTACCAATCATACGATATGTGTAGTTTAAAATTTTAATTTTAAGATTTTTTCGTTGTAACAACTTGTAATAATCTCTGCAAGCGAATGTGTACGTTCTTTGAGATAATAATTGATTCTTTAAACCGAAACCGAAAGTTGCAAAATATAAAGGAAAACAAATGTCGTATTCATCTTTCTCTTTCAGTGTGATTTAAACCGATAGGATCTCGGCTTTTAGACTTTTACATTTTCTCTTTCTTTTCTTACCTACATTTTCTATTCAAATTGACCCTTTCCGTCTCAGAATCGCGGTGCCTATTGTACTTTCCAAAAATATCGGCAAGGACCAACGCATTTTCTCAGCTTTATTATAAATTTAAGTGAATTATTGCGTGAATTGTTGATTTTTGACGTGATGACATCACGTCTTATAAATTGATGAACACCGGCTGCACACACGAAAAAGTGTCATGTTCCATCTGAGCCTGTGTGTGCAAGCGAGAGCGCGTAACAAGTGATAGAGAGGAACAAACGTCATCACGTAAAACTATCGTCCGTAAACCGACTTTACAGACAACCAATTTTTTTAATTAGAAAATTATGATGCCAATGTTGATTTATTCAATTAGAAAATTATTATGCTAATGTTGATTACCGAAATAACTATACATACGTAGAAACTTACGTTCGCTTTTAGAATAATTTTCATTGAATCATCCTGTTTGAAGCTCTTTCTATGAGTCAAGTTCAAATTTTTGAGAGTGGTGGAATTGCGCCAAAAATATGACGCACTCATGCTAGATAAACGTTGAAAATTATTTTGTACTAGCTTGTGCCCGCGGCTTCGCTTGCGTGAAATTCGTATTTTAAAACAATTCAGTTTGTATGAGAGCCACATTTCAGCGTAACCGGAACGTTATTTAGCCTTTCTTGTGCCACATGTAGTTAAATGTGCTTATACTAAGTTTCATCGCATTCGGATGATCAGTTTAAGAGTTATGGAGGAAGATACATTCATACAGAAAATATTTCTAAAAATTCATCAATTTAGTTTTAGTATCATACATACATAGAGTCTACAAACGCAATATCTCATAAAACAACGTAACTTACTCCATGACCTTCCCTTACTTAGTATTGATTGATAACTTAAAATACATATTTAACAACCATGTTTTTAACTTGAAATTTTTGTTTAAATTAGTGTTTAGCATTACAAATCTTTTCACTATCTAAGCTCTAATACGCTACAGTACAGTTAAACCGGCATGAGTCTTCTAGCCATAAAGCATTCCGACCAGTTGCCATTGAAGACAATGGGTCTGATCTGAGCCATAAAACGTTGCAGTGACGTTTATTGAGGCAATGGCCAGGAAGAAATAATTTTAATATAAGGCAATGAGTTATATATTTTTTTTTGACGTGATGACGTCACGTCTTATAAATTGATGAACACCGGCCGCACACACGAAAAAGTGTCACGTTCCATCTGAACCTGTGTGTGCAAGCGAGAGCGCGTAACAAGCGATAGAGAGGCACAATCGGTATAGTCAAAGTTACCATGGAAACGTCTTAAGAAGTAAAACTGTCAAGATCAGACAACAGAAGTTTATTGATGGCCAGTCACAAGATGATTAATCTTTCTACTGGAAATATAATTACTGATCTTTGCTCTATGCACTACGATTATTCCACGTCATCACGTAAAACTATCGTCCGTAAACCGGCTTTACAGACAACCAATTTTTTCATGACTATGGCCATAATAACATCACTTACAGTCTATCGAAAACATAGCTTGAGAGCAATATTAACAATTTTGCTGAGAGTTCTGACTACAAAGACTTATTAATTAAGAGTATCAGATGTAAAGAGCCTTTGTCAAAAGGTGATACGTAACTTGTAACAACTGAATGAACTATGTATGTCAGTATATTAAACATACTACTATGTGGTAAAATTGTCAAAAAATTAAAAAAATATATATAAATATTGAGATGCAATATATTTAAAATATATAAACAAAATCGGAAGGGTGTATACTGTTCGTTACAGCATTTTTGTTCTTCAAAGGTGAATTCAAAAACTTTTGTAAATCAATTTCCCATCCACAATAACTAAACCGAAGTCCGGCGGCAAATTGGATAAAGTCGTAAACTTAAGGGGAACCCAATTTTCCTTCCATAATAAACCTAGAAAACTTATGGAGGAAACCCTTTGTCGTGGCATGGCGTAGAAGGGAGTTCCGATTATTTCGCTCAATGCGTGAAGCTGTCGCTTCTCTTGGGCAAGAAAAAGAAAAAAAAACATAAATCAAGATAAAGTAGATAACGGTGGGATAAGAGGCGCCAGTAGAGTTTAACTTAATTTTATTTATAAAACCTCGTCTTCTGTTGAATTTGGAAGTTGCTACGTTAGGTGGAAAATGGAAATAGCGGGGCTCTTCAGATTGTGTTAATGTTATCAATTTTTATTAATACTAATTTTAATTTAGACGAACTGCCTTTGTATCAATCTATGTATATCACCTGAATTAACATTGTATCCTATTACCTTAAGTGAGCTAAACTTGAATATCTAAATACAATTGGTTTCTCGGAAACGGCTCTAACGATTTGGATGAAATTTAGTATTTAGATAATGTTGTTTTTTATAAGTTTATCTAGATAGGTGTAGACGCCGAGCGAAGCTCGGTCGCCCAGGTACTTTTATTTAAATCAATTACATAATTATATACATATACACAACTAACAATTAATAACATTAAAATTAAAACTATACTAAATCTAATATAATACTAAAATGAAACTATGTATATTATGTATGAAAGTATGTATGTAGGTATTTTTGTTATTGTTGTGTATTTAACGCACAGAACAGCGATCGACGGCTGTGTGTTTCATAGGGCAATTGACTGAATTTAACATTTGAATTTTATTATAGCATTTCTTTTATTCGGAAGCACCGACGGGCACATACAAAAACAAAATAATATCGGAAACTTTTAAGTTGGGTACATTGCACTGTAGCTCACGCGTTTATTAACCCTAATGTTGATATTAAAACCAAATTTGTTTAGTCTTTCGCGTCCACTTTTTCAGGCTTTATTTATTATTTTCCGTCTTTCTAACGATCGATAAAAATAATTGTACACAGATCGACATGTCAGCGTCGACTTTTCGCTTCAGCCGAGACAGGATAAATCCGGACTCTTTGCTTCGAGACATGCGGTGGTTTCGTAAAAAAAGAATATAGTCCGTAGAATTTATTACGTGCAAGTAATTGAATTTGTTCGATTCCTTGTAGAGCCGGCTGAAAAAAGGGGACGTATTGGGATATGTTCTGTGATTGGGATAATAATTTATGAGCATCTCAGTTGTCAAGTCAATTATAAAGCATACATACAATTTCATTTTCATTTCATAATATTCTTGAAATAATTAGAGAAAATTTATTACAAGTGGGCATGACTCGTCGCAGAGAGACTCAGCACACTTTTGTTGTTTTTATTGGGCCTTGGGCCTTCGAGAACTCATCGCTTCTCAAGATTGTTTCTTTGTCGCACCGCTAGCTTGTGAAACTGTCTTCCGGCGAGTGTGTTTCCCGAATCCTTTAACTTCAAACGTCGTCGTATTAACAGGCTAGACGGCCTAGCAACAGTCAAATCTGCTGGCATGGCGCCTAACGTGGTTTCGCGAGGAGAGGTAATTTTGGATCTATCGACAGCACAATTGATTAATTTAATTAATTGAATAATTCGCACCACAAATGTTGATAGGTTTAATTAACTTATGAGAGATGATATATACATATACATAGATAATAATCGATCGTTTATTATGATATTTGAGTTTAAATCGGATTTTTGTCTACGTCGAGCGAAGCAATTATTTATAGTTGAGTCAAATATTATGTTATGGACTAGTTACTCGTCTGTTGAAAGTTGAATATAAAATTTGTAATGTACTGTACACACCCTTAGAACATTTATCCCGTTCAAGTAATATTAATACATTATGTTCATTACTCACAAATAAAAATGTGCAATCATCCTTTTTGAAATTTCTTTTGCCTCTTTATATTTTGAAAAAAGTTCAGACTTTCAACGAAATTTGAAAGGAATATGGATATGAACGTAAATGTATATTTGTATGAAAGACGCGGCAGAGGTGTGTCAGGGTCTTGGCACGTGGAGATCCGTTGTCTCTGCCTACCCCACCGGGAAACAGGCGTGAAGCTATGTATGTATGTTTGTTATTGTGTGTTCTAGCTCCTATTTACAACAATATTATGCCACAGAAGTTGTATAATCTCGCTTTTCTCCCTCACCCCCCCCCCCCCCACCCTTTCCCCTCCCCGCTCACCGAGTCACGTGCCGCTGTGACGTCACTCGATATTGTGTCTTCATCATTCCTATGACTTTTGTAAGCAAATAAATAAATTAGCATTTTTATCGCCCGCGGATAAAAGGCAATCACACCTCCCTCCCTGACCGTGATGTAAGGCTGTAGCTTTCCTACATAGAATTCAAATGAATAGAACTAGCGTGGCATTATTAAGTGATATTAATAAGCTATATATATACTACAGGCTATATAGGTACTTTACCGTGTGGGCCCGGTACTTAAAAAGAATAGCCCCACTGCATCTCTCCCCGTGCATGTCGTAAAAGGCGACTAAGGGATAAGGACAAGATGCCGTGCTAAAGGGCGACTGCCTCGCCACCTCTCACCTTGGCATGGTACTTCCACCGAGTCATGCAGTAGGTATTCGTGCCTTACTTGCTGCTTGATCGATTGAATCTTGTTCGAATACTTTGCGAAACGTGGTGGTCGGTGTTGTGCTGTAATTTACCAGAGTTCTTGCAACACAACACCGATTACTATGCTTACCCCGATTGCCGGGATTCAGCGTGTGTGATATGTATGTATGTATTAATAAGGTCACCTTATGTGTTCCATGTTTAAAAGAGCATACTGTACGTTACCTACATCTCGGCTTCTCCTACAAACAATCGAACGAAAAGTTCAAAACGATTTGACTTATGTATGGTAAAAATGTTACTTTGTATTGAACATACATACCATCAAGCTGTACACCAATAGTTGGGGTAAGCAGAGTAATTCTAAGAACTATCAAGCAGCACGTGAGACGCGAATACGGTTACCTACCGAACGCCATCGGAAGGTGGCTATCCTGTCGCCATTTAGCATATTGCCTTTTATTACATGCACGGGAAGAGATGCAGTGGGACATATTCGCTTAATGTACCGGGCCTTCACGCTCACATATTTTTTTTATTTAAATAATATTATTAAACATTAAATAAAATTATGGAAACCGAAACGCTTGGCTACATCAACATCACCTATACAACATCCGTGATGTCGCCCATAACACCTTGGTGAACTAGGTGCCATGTCAGTCCTTCCCTTCGGTCGTGCCAGCTACACTGAACTGGACGGAAAATACGAAAATTGAAAACCGTTTCGACCGCCCTTTCGCTCACTGCGGTGGTACCAACCCGGGCCGGTTAAAACCGGCTGATGCCCATTCTAACACTTTCAACTCTTTGCTTTACTCTGAGGAAGCTTTCAACTTTATTAACAGAGCTTCCTTCCAAGGTTGTAAATAATTATTGGAAGGAAAACTTCCAAGTTTCTGCAGACTGTCGCCGACTTATAAATTACCTGTGGATGAAATTATGAAGGAATAAGTTGATAAATTTTCGGTTACAATTTCAATATTTTCAGCAATGAAAAAACAATAATTAGGAAAAAAATATTATGTTGGAAGTTCTCGGTGTGTTTTTCCTGAATTGAATTTTCTCCTTCATCTTTTTTAACTTAAAACATTTTTTTAATAATATTCAAATTTGATTAATAATGAAAATACAAAATACTAAAACTAAAATTAAAAATAATTCGACCGTCGTCGTCGCCCCTGTGGTACCCAGCACACCTGGCTGCGTTGCCCCTTTGAATTTCGAGGCTAACTCGCCGTACGAGATGAGCCTTGCCTCGTGGTTCAACGGACTTGTCGACAGGCATATCGCCCAATTTGTCTACGAACTCTTTCGATTCTGGTGCCCACGCGCCGAGGGTCTCGACGGCGAACAACGCCACGAAAACAAACACTTGAATACATTTTTGTTTCAAATATTTAAAATTGTATCGGGTAGACAGGGACGATGTAAGAGTTTTGTGGTTTTTTTGTTTATGTAAGAGGTTTGAAAGAATGTTTTAATCCTAATAATTTGTACCGTGTGGGGTCGGTACTTAAAAAGAATAGCCCCACTGCATCTCTCCCCGTCGCATGTCGTAAAAGTCGACTAAGGGATAAGAAAATTCGTCAGCCTCGGTAGCTCAGTGGCGCGCTTGGTTAGTCAACTGTTATTAAGCAACGCTGAGCGCGGTCAGTGATTGGATGGGTGACCGCTCGACCGTTGGAGGCTGACCGTGGTTCGGATTCCACGTTAAACTGTAGGTCCCTTCCCTTCTTACCTTACTAGGTGGTAGGGTTTATCCCGGCCGGGTTGGTACCACCGCACTGAACGAAACGTCGGTCGAAACGGCTATGTAAATAGTTCGTGTTTTCCGCGGTGTTCAGTGTATAGCCGACATGAAATGAAGGGAAGCACTGACATGGCACCTAGTTCACCCTGTGTTATGGGCTGACATCACGGATGTTGTAGGTGATGTAGCCAACCGAGTCAGGTTCCATAAAAAAAAAAAAAAAAAAAAAAATAGACGCCCATTTCACATAAAGTGTATTTTTATTTATGCGATATTTTGTAATGTTTTGCTATTGTAATAATAGGTATAAACAAGTACAGTATCGGGTCCTTAAAGAAGGTGTTAATAGGCACCTGTCAGGCCGGTATAGTATTCGAAACCCCAATATAAGACTGAATGTCCATGAGCATCGTTAGATACCTCATGAGTGAAACGGCGCCACATATCGAGCTTTCTAAACGCCGGACAAATAAATCTACCTATTATTAGATTATCTACATACTTAAACTTCCCTTGCCCCTTACTAGGTGGTAGGCTCAAATTGTAGCCGAGTGGGTTGGTACCACCGTACTGGATGTAAGATGGCCGCATAGCAGGCTCGGTTGCGTTGTCCTCTAGTCCAGTATAGCCAGCAATCCAGGGAAGTCTCCGGTATGACACCCACCTTCTCGGAGGTGATATTGGCTGGTCGGAGCATGCGTTTTGGCCCCTCCGACTTATCCATCCATACCGGATTACATAAAAAAAAACGTGCATATTATGTATAATTTCATAAATCTATTAACAGTTCCCGGCAGCAAATAATGCGTGTCGACCTTTAGAAAGAGACAATCCGGTTGTAGAGCGTCGTCCCTGTCGCGCAGAGACGTGCGAGTTATTTCGAATGATTTCGTTTATAGAACCAAGGCAGGCCTCACGCACTCCATGTACTTGCGCGCGCTAACACCTACCGCCCGACGGGCCGCCGGCGGTCTATTTCAGTGGAAATTCGTCAGCCGCGCGAAGTATACATAGACGCTCGCCCACACAACTGCGCGCAGCTGCAAAGCAATAATCACTTTACACTCGATCGTTAAGGTACATTTTCGCACGCAGCGATTGGCGACGTGAAGCAGTAGGCTATTAAAGCCCGAAGGTAGGAACATTTTCTATGGAGTGATTTATCTGTTACGAAGTAACTATTAAGTAATCTGTGACCAAGGCATCTTTTCTTATATTTTACGAACTGTATTCCTAAAAACAAACAAATTAAAAGCAATAGCGACACTATGCCCTCCAGAATGAGAAAATTGAATTTGTTATCATAATTTTAAATGTAATTTATGCTTCCCACTTCGCTCCGCAGTCCCAAGGCATTACATAACATTAAAATTCAATAAACAAGATGTTTACGCTCTCGGTCGGGGGTGACTCCCAGGGAAGGACGAGGCGGCGGGGCAGGTGCTTTCCGACACTCCAGATAAATGATATTTCATTAAAATTCGACTCGGAATAATAGACAATTTTGTCCGCCCCCTCACCTCACAGGCTTTTACAAAAATTGCTTCAATTTTAATATTTTGTGCGACCCTGAATGTGTCGCCGCTATAGTGCGGAGTTGACGAAAATGTTTGATAAAAATGAGGACAGAAAAATTAACGACCGGACAGCTTCCTTTCTGAAGTCATTTGAAATGCCTAATGGCTTTAGTGTTTTATTCTCGGAAGTACGAGTAAATGTAACGAAGAGAACAGAAAGATTGTGTTAAAATGTACGAGATGTCTTTACGGGAAATTCAGATTACTTATCTGTGTAATCCTGCTTACAAATTTAAACAAGAAATTTTAATAATTAAATTGCCTTAAATTGTCAATGTCTTACGAAGGATTAAAATATTAAATTATTCATGATTGCAAGTCTAACGAAAATGTAAATAAGAATAATGTCTTAAAATGTTCCTTCTAAATCACCTCTATGTTTTAAATTAGCTTTCAGTATAATTTCCAACAATAATGAGTTCGATATTAAAAATGTGACGAATTTTGGTTCAGCTTTTGCATTATTTAATCGTATCTTGTATGAATATATATTTTCTCTGATCAATTTTATTAACACCAATCATTTTCGACAATGCGTGTTAATGATATATTATATTTAATCATGCGCAACATGTGTACGATCTACAATTCAATTAACATGATCAGGGCTACGCACTGAATACGTAGTTGGGTAGTGTAGTTCATACAGGCATTGTGAATATTTTTGTTTTCTCTTTAACATTTTTCTTATTTATTACAAATGTGTAGGCTATACTTACGTTTTCGTTTTTGTATAAACGATAATTTCGCTACACATATGTGATTATAATATAATAATAAATGCTCTAAGAATATATGAAGACAATCCATATCTTGTTCACATCGCAACAAGAAGCTTGGGACGACAAAAGATCGTCTAACTTTTCGTAGCTTATTTGATATTTTTTTAAATTATTTTGAATACATTTTATGAAACCAACACTTGTAAATAAATATATTTGCTTCCTTCAAAATCTGCTAAGAGTTTATTCATTTTTATTACGTTTCCGGATCAGTAGGTGTACTAAAGACTTACATAATATAAGTCGACGTTTCACTCGCTACGTCACGGGCTTCTTCAGGAACTGCAGGAGTTCCTGGGGCCGACGTCTGGTGTCCGTTGTGCCAGACGTCAAACTCCCGCAGTCCTGTAGGGCTATTACGAGTTTCGCTACGCCCCGGCTACGCCGAGGTGTAGCGTGCGTAGAGAGCGTAAGCGTCTGCGCGGAAGCGAATGCGATAGATTTGCGAACTCGCTTCCGCGCAGCGGCTTACGTTCTTTACGCACGATACACCTCGGCGTGGCCGGCGTAGCGAATCTCGTGATAGCCCTGCTGAATAAGCCCGTGACTTAGCGGGCGAAACGTAGACTTATGTGAGTCTTTAGTACACCGGAAACTTAAAAATGAATGTAATTAGTAACAGAGTAAACTTAAAAACATTAGTTTGCTAAGAGTTTTTCCTCCAAAATAGAAAGTATATAAAACAGTTTGTACTTACGACCGCCGGCCGCTCTCTTATCTATTGAAAAGGATATGGATTGGTGATAAGCTTGAGGCACCAGCTGCGCGGCCGCGTGTCCTGCGTGAGGTAGCGCAGCGCCACATCCGCGAAGCCCGGGTAGGGCAAGTCGGGACCCGGCGAGGAATCACTGCTCGCGCCCCCCTCCGAATCCGTATCACCTTCCGACCCCCCCGCCCCGCTCGACCCCGTCTCCGACCCCTCCAAGCCCCCCTCTCGATACCCGTAATACGGCATCTCCGCAGACATTAATCACTAACATTTAAGCTCATTTTGTTATATTTTTTTTTTCTATCAACTATGTAATATCTTTAAGAAATAGTTTAACCATTTTAACGGCTTACGGTTACGCTAGACGCGAAAGTGGCATGGTTAAAGGGCCGGAGAGGCACGAAGTGGTAGGAGATAGTTTTGCGGTTTCACTTTGGAAGCTCTAGAGACGTCTCGCTTCGGTGCGTTTATCTGTAACAAGAGAAACATAATGTAGTTACATAGTTACAGTATAGCATATATACATAGTTACATAGTTACATAGTTACAGTATAGCATAAGATTCAATTTGGAATCGTGCAACGCAGGAGCTTCGGTGACACACTTTAGAAACAGCGGTTCCCAAATTGTGGTATACGTACCTCCCGGGGTGTACGCAGGGTGAGGAGAAGCAGTAAGGGCGGGCGGGCTTAGTGGTTATGTATTATTATTTTACTAATGATTGTTGTTGATTAATATAAGTCGAAATATAAGATGTAATATGTGTATTTTTAGGGTTCCGTATCCGGTACGGGACCCTATTACTAAGCCTACGCCGTCTGTCTGTCCGTCCGTCCGTCTGTCTGTCCGAGGGCTGTATCTTTTGAACCGTAATAGGTAGCCCGTTGAAATTTTCACGGAATATGTGTTATTATAACCGACATAACAACAAATAATATCAATTTGAAAAAGTAAAAATTTCACGGGGGTTACCATAGAAGAAACCTAAAATTCGTATGCGCGCGCGCCAACTACCAAATAGATTATGAAGCATTTTAACTAATCATGACATTTAACTAATATGAAGCATTTCATAACACGCCTGGCGTGAGTGGCGCTAGCCATGACATGGCGATACGGATCCCTCGGTGCGCGAGTTCGACTCGCACTTGGTCGGTTTTTTAATTTATTGTGTACAAAATATATATTATATAAATGTATATAAAAATACATATGATTTTAGTTCAAACGCGTTCGAAAACGTTCGAATTTTAGGATACGTGGTTCCGTGGCTTACACGCATACCTAGGGAGTAGGCGCGGGCGTAGCGATCGCGCGGTCGCTCAGTGCCTCAGTACCTCCGCCACGCCCCGCGCCCCGTCGCGCCCCGCTGCGCCGCAGTCTAACCGTTTCAGTTTCAACTTCAAAATAGTTTTCATTCCGTAAGGAATAAATTATCTACAGATTCAGATTCAGATATTTATTTCGACATAAAGAAATAAGTATCTACTTTATAATGTTTGTATATTTATTTATTAATTTTTTTATGTAATCAGGTATGGGTGGCTGAGTCGGAGGGGCCAAAGCGCATGCTCCGACCAGTCAATATCACCTCCGAGAAGGTAGGTGCCATACCGGAGACTTCCCTGGATTGCTGGCTATACTGGACTAGAGGAGAACACAGCCGAGGCTGCTATGCGGCCATCTTACATCCAGTACGGTGGTACCAACCCAGTCGGCTACAATTTGAGCCTACCACCTAGTAAGGGGCAAGGGAAGGGACCTACAGTTTTACACCGGTTCCGAACGGTGACGCAGCAGGTGTAAAAGCACGTAAATTGTTTCGTCAGAAAAACTCATTGGTACACGCCGACCGGGTTCGAACCTCGGACCTCTCGCATGAGGAGCCGATGCCCAAACCACTCGGCCATCCGCCGCTTTATTTAACTACACGTTCCGATCACCTCGCATAGCGCGTGAGACAGACAGACGGATGGTTGGACGGACAGACACTTATTGATTTCATAAGGTCCCTGGCGGCGGCGTCGCTCTCTACGGAACCCTAATTATTTAAATATGTTTTTTATTTTGGCTGTTAGTTTCGTAAATGAATGAAAAGAAAAAACTAGATTTTTTTATAAAATTTTATGAGTAGTATTAAATAAACACGTGAATGAACATTTTCATCTACAAGTCGTGATACAAAATCGCGCTTGTTTGTGCTAAATTACAGATTAAATGAAGCAATAATAAACCTTACCGTGATACAAATAAACATTAAAGCACCAATATAAAACAAAGAAAACAATAAGTAGGCAATAAAAGAAGTTAACTACAGTTAGGCCGGCACCGGCACTGCGTACGGAAAGTTTTCATAGCGTTCCGGAAAATTGAACACGTGCTAATTTTTTTACGATTAATACGTTTATACGATTTTCACGTCACGAGGTTATGTTCTAACTAGATAAACTTATAATTCAGGTCGGTTAACTAAAGCTGGCACGTACACAGTACTCACACCAATGCAATTGCCCGAGTGCGAGTGAGACAGATCGGGTTTTCGTGATGCGTATGCAGTGAGACGTCTCACTCGCACGCGGGCAATTGCATTGGTGTGAGTACTGTGTACGTGCCAGCTTTAGTTAACCGACCTGTACGTGACTGGGGAAAATTGTCAAGAACAATATGTTAGTTTAGGCTTTTACTGCTGTTACATATTATACGAGTAGTAGGTACTCAGACTCGGTAGCTAAGTGGTGCGGTCGGTCAACTGTTGTTGCAACCCTGAGCGCGGTCAGTACTTGGTTGGGTGACCGCCCGACCGTTGGAGGCTGACCGCTGAATGAAACGTCGTCGGTCGAAACGGCTATGTAAATAGTTCGTCTTTTCCATCCAGTTCAATGTAGCCGATATGAAATCAAGGGAAGCACTGACATGGCACCTAGTTCACCCGGTGTTATGGGCTGACATCACTGATGGTATAAGGTGATGTAGCCAACCGTGTCAGTTTGCATAAAAAACCGGCCAAGTGCGAGTCGGACTCGCGCACCGAGGTTTCCGCACCACAATAAAACACATTGAAAAAAAAACACGTTTCTTGTATGGGAACCCCCCTTAATTTCTTACTTTTTCTATTTTTTATTATTTGTTGTTATATCCGCCATAATAACACATATTCTGTGAAAATTTCAATGGGCTACCTATTACGGTTCAAGAGATACAGCCCTCGGACAGACGGACGGACAGACAGACAGACGGCGTAGGCTTAGTAACAGGCTTCCGTACGGGATACGGAAACCTAAAAAAGTACTGTTCTTGGTTACGCGGTATATTCGTGAGATCGACTTACACTTGTCGAAGTTTCGTCCCTCGCTTCGGGGACATCGTCAAGGACTCGCGGAACTGCGACGAGCTGGAGGACAACTGACACATGACTGGACGAGACGTTTCGAGTCCTGTCGATGTCCCCGGAGCGAGGGACGAAACGTCGACAAGTGTAAATCGTTCTCATGAATATACCGCATAACCGAAAAAAATCTATAATGGTAAGAACAAATTGACGTATTTTAGGAAATTTATGTCCTTAGGAAATTAAGGTCAAATATTACAATCCAGGGTGATAGTTATGTACCTACTTGTGATCATTTACCAAGATTTCTTGGCTAACAAAATATATTCAACGTGAAAACAGTTTAGAAACTTTAAACATTTATAAAAAAATTATTATTGTTATTAAAATTTGTGTTTTCCACAAAAGTACTTTCCGAAATTTGAATCACTTCTTTTCAGATATGTCCCACGTCTTGGCCGGCAATTATTGCCTTTTCATTTCATTCTTTATGGATTAGGTCGTGAATACAAAATCAATAACATTCACATCGAAGTTATTGACCCAAGTTAATAAGGACGAGGTTAAACTGACCTGGAGCATTAATAAATCCTTTGAGTGGCTTTATGAAAGTTTTCATTATCCTTTCAGTTGATTGAAATATACAATCAGGTTTAATATTATTTATTTAAATGGACAGACATTATTTTATTCATTGTAGTAGATTTGATACTCGTAGATAACAAATTGTCATTAAATAATTTACGTGTAGGAATGTAATTCCGTAAGGGCTTACGGAAACCTAAAAATACACACCTTAAATAATACTTTTGAATCATATTTTGTAAATTATACTTACATCCTTTTATGACACCACAGAACAAGAAACACGCGTCTCGGCCGGCGGCCTCCGATCGCTGTTCTGTCTATGACACACATTTATGAATTTTCATCTCTTTGGATGAACCTTATGATCTTTGTATTTTATTATCTTTTTTTATGGATATGTCTTCGAATTAATATTTTTAATTTTTTGCTTAGATGTATGTGATATTTAACGTAATTAAAGCTTAGCACATAAATACATGCATATCGATACGCCTGTTTTGCAGTGGGGTAGGTAGACACAACGGATTCACGTAACAATCGATTCTGCAGATCTTTCCTGTACAGAACCGGTAAACTCTGGAACGCTCATATATTATTATATAGCAGGGATGCTCATATATTTCCCCCCAAGCACAGTCTCGGGTCCTTCAAGAGGGGCGTGAATGGGCACCTGTCAGGCCGGCATGGCATTCGCAACCCCCGAATACGACCGAATGTCCATGGGCGCCGTTAGACACCTTATGGGTGCCTCGGCGCCATATGTCGAGCTAACAAAAAACAAAACAAAAATCTCCACGTGCCACGAAATTTACACAGCTCTTCCGCCTCTTCCACTCTCATAATGTTCTTAATACCTACATGCTAAAACTTAGTTTCTTGCTCGGTTATTCTTTATAGATTGCATTGCTGAACGGAATATGACAAAAAAATAATTACGAACAATACTGAATATCATGTTATGTCTTTATGGCGTACTTTATTGCGAAATAAATATCAGAATCAAAATCGGAATTTTGGCAAGTAAGTGCAACTGCTAATATTTTCAATTATAACATTAATTTACAGCTAGGCGTCGTTACGTGATAGTCCGCTAGACCACACGTGTTCGCAGTCCGTCGTTACGGAAAGCTGTTACGAGTACAAGCTTTCGCTCACAGAGCTCGTCGGTGGGCAAAGTATTTACAGCTTGCATTATCATAAACTATGATGGAGTGTGTAAAACTGCCGCCCGCTCCAGACCAGACCGCGCTACTCGTAAATAACGGGCATAGCTGTTCAGGATGGGACGCGCTTGACATGATGTATTTTTTTTTTATTTGTTTATTTTTTTTTATGTAATTCAGTATGGGTGGCTGAGTCGAAGGGGCCAAAGCAGATGCTCCGACCAGCAATTATTTAGTGTCATCTCTATATTTTAACATAAATAGTCTCGACGCTATTCAGTCGCTTTGAATGGCAGATGCCAATTTGACTTGTCTTAAGTGCCTGTTGAAAGAAAGGCCGAATACCCGGACTTACTTTAAGTTAGCTTAGGATTCTAATAGAGCATTTATTAATCGTTTGGGCAACATATTTTCATCGTAAGTGTCTTTAAGATGAGCATAAATAATATAAATTGGGCGGCGGGTGGCCGAGTGGTTTGGGCATCGGCTTCTCATGCGGGAGGTCCGAGGTTCGAATCCGGTCGGCGTGTACCAATGAGTTTTTTCTGACGAAAAAATTTACGTGCATACCTACACCTGCTGCTTCACCGTTCGGAACCGGTGTAAAACTGTAGGTCCCTTCCCTTGCCCCTTACTAGGTGGTAGGCTCAAATTGTAGCCGACTGGGTTGGTACCACCGTACTGGATGTAAGATGGCCGCATAGCAACCTCGGTTGTGTTCTCCTCTAGTCCAGTATAGTCAGCAATCCAGGGAAGTCTCCGGTATGGCACCTACCTTCTCGGAGGTGAAATTGGCTGGTCGGAGCATGCGCTTTGGCCCCTCCGACTCAGCCATCCATACCGGATTACATAAAAAAAAAAAATAATAAATAAGTGGACTTAATTGTTAAGTCTGTGTTCGCGCCAAGTATTTGGGAGTATTTTTCTTTGTAGTTCCTAAACATTTATAATAGTACATTCACTTTTTTAAGTAATCCGGTATGTATCGCTGGGTCAGAGGATTCAGAGCACATTCAACGACCAGCCAATATCACCTGCGAGAAGGTAGGTGCCATACCGAAGACTTTCCCGGATTGCAGCCGAACTGGCTGTGCTTGAGGTGGAAACCTCCCTTCCTTCATGGATGAGCCAGTGCAGCTTGTGAACGGACTAACCGCTGGGGAAAGGCTATTAACCCGCGATTTGAAGATCCGTGAATTCTTGGGATAGGAAAATTGTTGGGTTTGTGTGAGGTATACCAGCGGCAAAATCAAGGCTGGAGACAATAATTAGTTTTGTAGGTAATAATTACCTACAAAACTAATTAAGTATAAAATAAAATGGCGCAGCACAAATTGTGCCTAATGGCTCATTCATTAGTTAAACTACCTCGTTCAAATTAATACGGGCTAGACTACCTCGTTCAAATTAATACGGGGAGTTATTCTCGCGCACCGAGGGTTCCGTATCGCCATGTCATGGTCAGCGCCACTCACGCCATCTATGGATTAGTTAAAATGCTTCATACTCTTTTCGGTAGATGGCGCGCAACATTTTTTATTTTCTTGTATGGGGACTACCGTGAATTTTTTACCTTTTCTTATTTTTATTATTTGTTGTTATATCGGTCATAATAACACATATTCTGTGAACATTTCAACGGGCTAGCTACCTATTACGGTTCAAGAGATACAGGCCTCGGACAGACAGAGAGACAGACGGCGCGTAGGCTTAGTAGTTAGGTCCCGTACGACGGATACAGAACCCCAAAAATGAACTAAAAAGTAAAAAAATAAATGTATTCCGATTGGAAACAAGGCATTTTCTCAGTTTTTTACAGTTTTCATAAAAGCTTGTTACATTTGACAGGAGGAGAGAAAAGTTAAATTACAAATTTAAAAAACCCCCGACTCTTAAAAAGTCAAAAATAATTTCCGTTTACTTACTTAAAGGAGTCGGTAGACCGCTAAGTAAATTCCCGCGCAACTTTTGAGTCTTTATATTTAATTTACTTAGCGGTCCCCCGACTCCTTTAAGTAAGTAAACGGAAATTATTTTTGACTTTTTAAGAGTCGGGGGTTTTTTAAATTTGTAATTTAACTTTTATTTCAAGCTTTTTAAAAAAAACCGCATGCAAATCGGTCCACTTTTGAAGATAATAATTTTTTTTATTACTTAATTACTTAATTACTTGATTACAAACATAGCTAAGAACCATCCCGATTAAACAGGCTTCCTAATAAAAAAAACCGCATCCAAATCGGTCCATCCGTTTGGGAGCTACGATGCCACAGACAGACACACACACACACACACACACACACACACACACACGTCAAACTTATAACACCCCTCCGTTTTTTTCGTCGGGGGTTAAAAAAGAGGGTGTAACACGCTTTTATTTTAAAACTGTAAAAAACAGAGAAAATTCCTTGTTTCCAATCGGAATACAGTTATTTTTAACTTTTTAGTTTATTTTTATCAATATAAAAAAACAAAAGCTTGTTTTTAAAATATGCAGATGCTTATTTAATAAGTATCTGCACTGTAAGTTTACCGAAATAAATAAAATAAAATAAAATAAAAAATAAATAAAAATAATTTTTTACGTTCAAAAATATTTTACTTTTTATTATTTTATTATAACAAAAACGTCATCTAGGACCAGAGTACTTGTGATGAAAAATCAAACGAGCCCAAACTCTATGGGGTTACGTCGTTTCATTACAGAGTTCCTATGGCCACCTTCCGGCTCCATCATTAGACCAGCTATGGCAACATTATATTGCATTGTCATCCGATTTACATATTATGTATGCAAAATTCCAGCGCAATCGAACATCGGGAAGTGGGTCAAATTTAACTTGTAAGATTTGATTACCCACAAGCACCGGGACAGGTGAAACTAAATAAATTATTGTAAAAAATAGAAGATAAATTATTCAACTGACAAAATTTTTAAAATACTCATCAAGAAAATAACTAAAAATAAGTCCAGCCTTCCCACTCACTAAGTGGCATAAAGTCTAACATTATTATTGTTAAATTCGTAGTTTTAATATGTTTTATTGTGTTTTCTATTTTTTTAATTACTTTTGTGCACTAAGCTCGAAAGGCCTATCCGGGCCACCGACCTACCCGGTACAAGTTTAAAGTATTTGAGCGGTGTGTCGCTTCCGCATACAGTGCAGTTAACTTTGCACTCCGATCAGTTTTTGACACACAATTAAATATAATTCAGCTTAACTTTTGTTGATCCTGTGGCGGTGACTCATTGGGCACATTGCACATTTCATGACAGTGCAGCAAGGTGGGGCACTTTCCCCCACGCGCCAGCGGACTTACGTGCCCTACTAGTACCACCACGTCGCCCCAGCTCCTCAGTCTTCGGCTAAGCAACCTAACGTGTATACGTGCACTGCGCCTGAGCATCCGGCTCGCGCTTACGTTGTACTCGTGGGCAATATAAAGTATTAACCTAAACTGTTGCGTTTACTTTAGCGCCCACACACCGAGACTCAAGTTAAGTGGACACGGACATATATTACTTATATCACTCCAACACTTACATTGGTGACCCCGAAAAACAGTGAACACCTAGGGCGGGCGGAAAATTTTGAACACTCGGACAGTTAAAATCATAAAGTGAACTATGGACGAGTATGGACGCCCACTGCCTCTGCAGTCGCGACCGGCGGCGGCGAACCCCATATCGCAACCTACAGTGCCCGTGGGGGTGCCCGCGTCTCCCGCCCAGCCAATGGCTCACGTCGACATGGGCGAGCTGGCAGCAATCTCAGTATCAAACCGGATACCAGAATTTTGGCACCAAGAGCATGCCACCAAGACGGACATCGCGGCGATCGACAGACGCCCAGCAGCTTTATCAGCGTCGTCAAAACTGGAGGACACCATAGCAAAGATGTCCAGACAACTCGCGCAGCTGACAACCGACATCTGCGAGATAAAGGCCGACCGAAGCCACGTAGCACGCGAGCGTTCGAGATCGCAGACGGGCCCGAGGACATCACGAAGCGCCAGCCGATCACGCTGGCAAGAGAAGCGCGCAGCAGCTGACCCCAACTTGCTGTGCACGGCTCACTTCAAGTACAGGGAGAAGGCGCGGTCATGCAAGCAACCGTGCGCGTGGACGAAGCTGTCGGGAAACTAAACAACGAGCAGCGGCCCACGTCGGCAGACCTCTGCTCGCTGCACTACCCCAACAGCCGACTCAAGGTGCGAGACCGGGAGACAGGGTTGTCTTTCCTCGTGGACACGGGCGCAGGAGTATCCGTATTACCTGCGACGGGGAAGACACGAGTAGCAGCAGAAGAACGCGTACTTTATGCGGCGAACGGTACGCCCATAAAGACATACGGTGATAGGACACTAGTGTTAAATTTGGGACTTCGGCGACCGTACAGGTGGACATTCATCGTCGCCGATGTAGCAATCCCGATTTTAGGCGCGGACTTTCTTAGCTACCATAATCTCTTAGTGGAATTGAGGAGAAAAAGACTCGTGGACAACACCACTACGCTCGAAGTGTGTTGTGTGATAGACAGGAGTGAACTTAACACGTGCGTACAGACACTGAATAGTGCGGAACCACTACACGAACTATTGCGTGAGTACCCTAGGTTAAGTTCCACATCGAATATTGTCAACGAGGTCCCATTACATGACACTGTGCACCACATCGAGACGACTGGTCCCCCAGTGTACGCGAGAGCTAGACCTCTCCCGCCGGACAGGTATAATAAGGTCAAAAAAGATTTTGAAGACATGCTGGAACAGGGCATATGCCGTCCGTCGAAATCTCCTTGGGCCAGTCCTCTCCAGGTGGTGGTGAAAAGTAATGGAGATTTACGTTTGTGTGGGGACTACAGACGCTTGAATTTAGTGACTAAGCCAGATCGATACCCCATACCTAGATTACAAGATTTTATGTATTTAGCCTATAATAAAACTGTTTTTACGAAACTTGACATGAAACGCGCATACTACCAGATTCCGGTTCTAGAGAAAGACATAGAAAAAACAGCTATAATAACGCCATTTGGATTGTTTGAGTTTCCTAGGATGACTTTTGGCCTACGGAATAGCGGTCAGACGTTCCAGAGGTTCATGCAGATGGTGTTACACGGGCTAGATTTCGCTTTCATTTACCTAGATGATGTTTTGATAGCCTCCGAGACACAAGCGGAGCACACAGCGCAGGTTAAAATGGTACTAGAGCGACTTAACAGGTACGGAGTGAAGCTGAATGTTCAGAAATGCTCATTCAACTGTACTTTATTGGCCTACCTTGGGTACGAGGTGTCGAAGGACGGCATCCTACCTTTGCCCGAGAAAATAGAAACGATAACAAGTTACCCCCGCCCGTCCACGGTCAAGCAGTTGAGGCAGTACTTAGGTCTAATAAACTTTTACCGCGACAGTGTAAAGGACGCGGCGGACCATCAGCGACTTCTAAACGCGTATCTGGTGGGGTCCAAGAAAAAAAACGACAAAACGGTCATAGAATGGACACCCACGACGATAGAAGCGTTCGAAAGGAGCCGGGAGAGCATAAAGGAAGCTACTGCCATAGCTTTCCCGTCTCCGGACGGGGAACTATATCTGATGACAGACGCGTCCTCTACATGTGTCGGAGGAGCGCTATGCCAGGATAACAAAGGTGTAAAACAACCCTTGGGATTTTTCTCAAAGGCGCTCAGTCCAGCGCAAGAGAAATATTCCACATTCGACAGAGAGTTGTTAGGTATTTATTTATCCGTTAAACACTTCAGACGACTCATAGAAGGTCGAGATCTCACGATCCAGACAGATCACAAGCCACTAATCTATACATACCAAAACGGTGCAAGCGACAACGATACTCCGAGACGAATCCGACAGTTGGGATTCATTTCTCAGTATTGCGCGCGTTTAGTGCACATATCGGGTGTAGACAACGCGGCGGCTGACGCAATGAGTAGAATAAATTCTATTAGCTGTCCGTCACCGCTGGACTGGACAGAACTGGCTGTCAAGCAAATCACTGATAAACAGTTACAGAAGATAACGGTTAAAGACCCTTCCCCAGTCACGAGGTTAAACATACCTACTGGCGATTCTCAAGTAACATTGTACTGTAACATCCAAGATGGTAATGTGAGACCATACATACCTGAGCAATTTCGTACGCAAGTATTTAATATTGTTCACGGAATTTCTCACCCAGGGACTCGCGGTACGCGACGTCTGGTAGCTCAGCGTTATTATTGGCCCAGCATGAATAGCGACATTGGTAAGTGGACAAAATCGTGCATACAATGTCAGAAGTCTAAAGTGACCAGACACACTCATTCACCTTTAGGGACATTTGAGGAGTCTGGGCGCTTCGAGCATATACATGTAGACTTAGTCGGACCACTACCCATATCAAACGGATGCAGATATATAGTCACGATCATAGATAGGGGTACGTCATGGCCAGAAGCAGTACCAGTTTCGGACCAGTCCGCCGAAACATCAGCGAGAGTCGTATATGACAATTGGATCACGCGTTTTGGTTGTCCAATCCGTATCACGACTGACCAAGGTCGTAATTTCGAATCAGATCTTTTCTTTTCACTTAGTAAAATAATGGGGATGAAGAAGATACGCACGACGGCGTATAATCCAAAAGCCAATGGCAAAGTTGAGCGATTCCATAGGGGACTAAAAGCCTCACTGATGGCCCGCTGCAACACCGAAAATTGGGCTGAAGAATTGCCCACAGTACTGATGGGCTTACGAGCCGCATTGCGTGAAAATGCGGACGTAAGCGCCGCACAGTTGGTATACGGCACGCAGTTGCGACTCCCAGGAGACTTCTTTAAACACTCAAATCTAACAGATGAGGTAGGTGAAAGCTTCGTTGATAGGCTCCGTATGCATACCGAAGGTATAGCACCGGTGCCAGCTCGAGAAGCACGACAAAACTCCACTTTCATACATGCGGACCTAAATAAGACTGCACATGTCTTCGTAAGAAACGACCATGTAACGAAACCGTTGATCCCTCCGTACGCGGGTCCATTCAAGGTCATAAAGCGATGCGAGAAGTATTTTATTGTTGAGTTACCCCAAGGAGAGAAAGCGGTCAGTATCGATCGACTCAAACCAGCTTTCATACTAAACAATAAGGGTGCACAAGACGCCACACAGCGACAGGCTGGCGTGATTCGCACTGCGCAGCAAGCGCATTCCCCGCCAGTCCCGGCAGACGGTGTAATCGACACCGACGCTGCAGCTGATGACATTACTAGATCAGTTCCGATAAGCACTCGCAGCGGCCGAGTCATTAAAGCACCGGTCCGATTCTGTTAACTTTTTTAAATGAATGTATTTACTTCTACTGATAAGAAATTTCAAATAAGGAGTATCGGAACCTGATATTATGCAGAGTAATTTTAACAAGCGTTGGTACAATTTTAATGTTAATATTAGCTGTATTGTAAATGTGTAAATTTAAAATGTAAACATAGGTTGTTAAGGCAACTTGTAAAATATACTTTGCTCAACATTTTTACTTAATTCTCAAGACGAATAGGCTTAATATTCTGTCCTGATTTAGGAAAGGCAGTGCTGTATTTTGTACAAAAATGAAACACATATGAGATTAATGTAACAATTGTAACGATAAATTCTGAAATGTATCTTGTATTTATCTTTTATGAAATAGGGCGAGGGCAGGCCACATAACGTTGACCAAGTGACATACCAAAAATTGTATACTCAGTGGCCCCGTTAAAGAATAATGTATTTCAGTAGGGTTTAATACCCTACTACGTATGCAAAACGACATCCTCGAGATGATGTGCAAAAATTTGTAGGTCACCTCAGCTTTGGCCGAGAAACATACAAAAAAGTGCATACTCCGTGACCCGGTTAAATAAATGTACTCGTAGTTTAGTAAGTTATCAATGCATGCAAAAACAATTCTCGATATTGTTCGAAATGTTTCGCACCTGGTCAGCAAAAGTGAAATATAGTTCACCTCGGAATTGACCGACTGACACGCAAAGAAATTGTATACTAAGTAACACTGTTAAGAAAATGAAATTAGTAGGTTACTGACGTATGTAAAAATAATTGTAAACATTCTGTGCAATTTGTCATATAAATGCATAAGCGAGTAGGTACAAAGCTGCAGGCGAGCGATGCACTCGTTACGACGAAATCTGACTCAGCAAGCGTTTCGCGCGCGCATATCGATAAACGCCACAGTAAACCACAGTACAGTGTGTTCGATTGTTAATATCGACTTGACCATAGTACATATTTAGTAAAGTAAAACACTTAATTGTAATTGTAATTTTTGTTGAAGGAAATTGTATAGTTTTTCTTTAAGTTTTTTTTGGGGATGGAGTGATGTGGCGGTGACTCATTGGGCACATTGCACATTTCATGACAGTGCAGCAAGGTGGGGCACTTTCCCCCACGCGCCAGCGGACTTACGTGCCCTACTAGTACCACCACGTCGCCCCAGCTCCTCAGTCTTCGGCTAAGCAACCTAACGTGTATACGTGCACTGCGCCTGAGCATCCGGCTCGCGCTTACGTTGTACTCGTGGGCAATATAAAGTATTAACCTAAACTGTTGCGTTTACTTTAGCGCCCACACACCGAGACTCAAGTTAAGTGGACACGGACATATATTACTTATATCACTCCAACACTTACAATCCAAAAAAAAAATATACTGTTGATAATATAAAACAGCATATTAAAGAAAACACCTGTCGCTCTGGTGAAAAAAAACAAATTTATAATGAACCATATTCTAGCGATGCTCAATTTTCTTTTTTGCTAGTGTTAAATAAAATACGTCGACTTCAGGATGTTTTTTTTTAGGTTTCCGTATCATCGTACGGAAGCCTATTACTAGTCTGTACGCCTGTCTGTCTGTCTGTCGATCTGTCTGTCTGTCTGTCGGTCTGTCTGTCCGTCCGTCCGTCCGTCCGTCCGTCCGATGGCTGTATCTTTGGAACTGTAATAGCTAGCCGATTGAAATTATGTGTTATTATGGCGGATAGATAGAACAACAAATAATAAAATTATAAATATAAAAAAATTGAGGAGGTCCCTATACAACAAACGTGTTTTTTCTACGTTTTTTTTTTGCGGAAACCTCCGTGCGCGGCTTGGCCAGCTTTTTGTAAATAATCTTGAACATGTACAGTCAGTATTCTCGAAATTAATTAACCAAGCACCTAAATAAATATATCTATTTTATTCTATATATATCATCAATTTACCAGAACTCTGCCTCACCGAGCATTCGCCGAACTTCACAAGCGCGTGCCGCATGATGGCAGATGAGCAAGATCTATGTATTGCGGTGCGGTGCGACTCCGCTTCGCCCGACGCCTAAGAAGATGTGCGAAGTAAATTGCGTAAGAAATCACTTGACAAGACTTCTTGAATAATTAGAACTTGTCAATATTTTAGAATTATTTACCTACTTGTGTTCGGTTCTATGTGTCTGTGTGTCTGTCCGTCTGTCTTCGGAATATTTATAAGATATCTAACCTTGTATATTGTACCTAAAATAATTTTATTTTACTAATTTCTTTCTATTTTATGCTTATACTTATATTAATTATTATTTTATGCTTATAATTAGCAGCAGGTGGGTCTTCGTGCCTTACTTGCTGCTTGATCGATTTAATCTTGTTCGAATACTTTGCGAAACGTGGCAGTCGGTGTTGTGCTGTAATTTACTAGAGTACTTGCAGCACAACACCGATTACTCTGCTTACCCCGATTGTCGGGATTCAGCGTGTGTGATATGATGATATGATGAATTATATGTAACAGCATAAATATAACGTTATTTGAGATCAATAAAGATTCTTTAAACCGAAGACCAGCAGAGAAACGAAAAGAAATAATTAAAAATCACACACTCATGCTTTTGACGTAGAATATGTTGTAGATTTCAGTTTATATGAAGTGGCTATAGGCTTAGGGTGGCATATTGAAAATTCGAGAAACGGAAAAGGCGTATAAAATAAAGTATAGGTTGTAGACTGTGTGCAGTCATTGTGAAGAATAGACCCGACTGCATATCACTTAAACAATTTATGTTGTTAATGTTTCTGTAAAATGTTTGTGTTTTATGCAACAAATAAAGCATTTTAACATTAAACATTTATATTTTTCATTTTCATTTAATTTCGTTCCTTTTGTTATAAACTATGTGATAATAATTTGCCTTGAAGATACTTCACAGATTGGATTGGATGTCTATGCCTACTTTGAGAAAGAAAATGCATACATTTTTTTTATGTAATCCGGTATGGGTGACTGAGTCAGAGGGCCAAAGCACATTTTCCGACCAGTCAATATCACCTCCGAGAAGGTAGGTGCCATATCGGAGACTTCCCTTTGGATTGCTGGCTATACTGGACTAGAGGAGAAGATAGCCGAGGCTGGTATGCGGTCATCTTACATCCAGTATGGTGGTATTGGTGGTACCTAGTCGGCTACAATTTGAGCCTAACACCTAGTAAGGGGCAAGGGAAGGGATGTGTTAGGTAGGGGACTCAAGCAAGACGGGATGGTAATATAAATTGATGTAGACGAGCTAGTGAGCGAAACATTTTGACTTATTATGACGGTTAAAAATTGTGATTTTGACATTGAAAATGTCTTTTCGATCGCTTCAGTATAGTCCCCGATTTCCAGCAAGAGTGCGAATTAAGGCTACGCTGTGTATCAAATGACGCGTATCGACGAGTGCTGAACAAGATGGTGAAAAGCAAAATTTAAAAAATTTGAATTTTTTTGAGAAAATCGCAAAAAACCGCTTAAAATAGCCGTTTTTAGGACGTTTAAAAAGGGCACTTTTAAACATATTTCTAAATATATATGTTAAACTTTTATATTTTTATATTGTAGATTGACTCAATATATGGGGATTTCTTTTTGATTAAAATTTTTGAAAATTTTTGTAAATTTTTCTTATATTTGAATACGCCCTAAAAGTCATGTTCAATTTACCCAAAGGTTATGTAATGCATGAGATCTGTGAATTTTTTGCATAACTCACTGGTGTTGTGTCATGCATGTCCGAGTGACAAACCAGATCAATAACGTAAGTACAACGAAGCCTCATGTCGCGCTTTCCATAAAAAAAAAACTTTTTGTAGATGGTAAAAGAAATAATTTAATTTTAGGGCTCATCTAAGCTTATTCTCACGCACGAGCATCAGAGACTACAATTTCTGTATTGCCTCGTTTGTGGTTGAGTGCGATGTTATAAATGCGCTTTGAAATTGCTTCTGGTCTCCATGAGGCCGCCTGAAATTGGGTTTTACTGGTAACTTTTAATGCGTGTTTTTATAACGAAATGGTTTGTGAGAGCGAATCTTACAATTCGGAATGCCGCGGTGAGTCATGATGAGCCGTCTTTTAGTGGGCGTAAAATCGGTTTTAGTGGGTCAGATTTCGGGGCAAATGATGTTTCGTGTACAGTAAAAAAACCACAATAACAGCAATAATTTTTAAAGCAGATTGTCGGTTTTAGCTGACAATTCGCTCTCCCTTCTAATTAGGGTTCTGCGTCCACACGGAAGCCTATTGCTAAGCCTACGTCGTCGGTCTATCTGTCTAACTGTTCGTCCGAATGCTGTATATTTTAAATCGAAATAGGTAGCCAGTTGAAACTTTCACCGAATAGGTATGTGTTTATCATGGTGGATGTGCCAACAAACAGTTAAGGGGGTCTCCAACTCAAACTCACTAGCAAATCCGATTTAAATGCCAGTATCTTGCATATCTTCTCCTTATCCTTCAGTCGCCTTTTATGATATGCACGGGGAAAGATGCAGTGGGGCTATTCTTTTAAGTACCGCCTCCAAACGGTACAATAATTACAGTTAAAATAATAGCTATCCTACAGGAACCATAATTTTTTTCGGGATAAAAATTAGCTTATATCTTAAGCCAGTGCTTGATCCATCTACCTACCAAATCCCATCCATATCCGTTCAGCCATTTAGGCTTTAAAGTGGAACAAACAAACAGACATCTATACTTTCACGTTTATAATACTAGTGATTAATTCGGTAACAGAAGTGTGAACAATTTGGGAAAATTGACGAATGAACTATTGCAAACAAAGGACGAACGGAACGTCATACTGCCTGCGCGGATTTTGAAATTTCACATCGAGTTATGTGTGACAAATGAAATGATAACGTATGCATGGCTTTTATTCAATTTTATACTCACACCCTAGGTGTGTGATGGAGCAGCGCACTGGCAGGCCTCACGCACTCTATGTACTTGTGCGCGCTAACTACCTACCGCCCGACGGGCCGCCGCCGCGCGGTGACGCTCATAGACGCTCGCCCACGCAACTGCGCGCAGTTGCAAAGCAATAACCACTTTACACTCGATCGTTAAGCTACATTTTCGCACGCAGCGATTGGCGACGTGAAGCAGTCGGCTATTAAAGCCCGAAGGTAGGAACATTTTCTATGGAGTGATTTATCTGTTACGAAGTAACTATTAAGTAATCTGTGGCACTGGTCGGCAGTGCCGCGCCGCCGCGCCGCCCCGCCTACCTGGGTTAGCCAATGGTTTATTTGACAGCACGAAATGTTATAGGGCGGAGCGACGACGCGTGGCCGCAGATTAAATATGGCGTGGCGCACGCGCCGACGGACGCGACGAGGAACACAAAACAAATAAATACGATCCGAGATGTCAGAACATGTGATAATGTTATGACATGTTTGCTTGTTGTTCCGTTATAATTAAATTTTTATTTTACTTTTATGTAATTATTCACGAGCCAAGGTCTAACATAGTTTACGAGCAGATAAAAACAGTTTACCTACATTAAATTGCGTCATTTTTGTCCGGTCAGCCTATAGTTCAATTTTAAATAATTTATCAAAACGAATAAGAAGATTGATTTGCATAATCGTTTTAACTCTGCGCATCTGATCTGTGAATTCGTGAAAAGTCAGTTAGTGTGTCTAAAATAGTCCAATGCTGAAGATAGCTCTCCAATTTTCAGTTCATAATATATAAGGTGCTTCGTTATTTATGTCAAAAATTTCGGGAGGGTTACATACGCACTCAAATAAAAAGGTTACACAAAAAAAAATTATATGTTTTAGCATTACTTTTCGATAAATTTAAGAAAACATTTTTATTAGAAAAATGAAAAGCGAAAATCATTGGAAAAAATACATTCCGGCCAGGATTCGAACCTGGGTCTTTGGCTTGAGCCGCCAACGCGATCACCAACTACGCCCCCGGACCGTTACGTATTATCTCCAAATTTTCGCTCTCTTGCACCTTCATGATGATGTCGCATAATTTTTGCGAATAGTCAACTTGCAAGGTTCAATGTTGAACCTTATAAACCATCTACATAGGCTACAGCAGCAGTACGGAAGAACCAATAGGTATAGGTATTGCTTTCCGCACACGTAGGTACTTGGTGTGGTGTTGTGGTCCTCCGTTTTCCTGCCCACGGCTGAGTGTAGGACATGGTTACTCCAGCAGCGGTCGTGTCGTCGGCAGACAACTCAGGTACTCTGGAGACTGACAATAAGAGCCAAAAATTTTACAGGATATTAGGTTAGTTATATTATGAATATATTTAGGTTAGGCATTTTATGAAGAACTTGCAAAGGGGTGTCTGAGCGGCGTCCGCGCGCATTTAAATTTTGTATTTTTTTATAGACAGCTGATACGAGTGGCTACGTCTGAAGTACAACGGAAGACCAGACACAGCCAATAGCACCACTCCTCGCGAAACCACGCGCAGATAAGTGCCATGCCAGCCATAAAGCGGACAAAAAGGTCGCCGTATAATTAATTGACAAGTCTCTACATAATCATATAAATTACAAGAATTTAAGGTACACGCATAACCGAGAACCGCATTTCTAAACCATGATTGTGGCCCAGACGCCCATACCCTCGACCCTCGATACGTATTAATATTTGGTCTCATATAAATCTTCACATAAATACCTACATAATTAGTAATATATCATAGTATGTACATATTTTTAGTGGTGTATTTTTAAGATTTTCCTTATTAAGAGAAGAGAGAGAGAGAGAGAGAGAGAGAGAGAGAGAGAGAGAGAGAGAGAGAGAGAGAGAGAGAGAGAGAGGTAGAGAAAACTCTACCTATATGTGTGTTCGTTGAGTAAATTCAAGTGCTTGGTTCTGTCATAGTACTGTTTTCGGTTATGCGGTATATTCATGAGAACGACTTAAGAAAGAAAGAAAGAAATATTTATTTTTCCCCCTACAGCATTACATTATTTTTACATATTAAGACACATTTAAACAATCAAGAGAAGTAATATTAACACACACATTTAAACAAAATTACAGAAGGAAAAGGGGGGAAAAAGGGACTTACACTTGCCGACGTTCCGTCCCTCGCTCCGGGGACAAGGTGAAGTCGACTTTAAGTCGACAAGGGTAAGTCGATCTCACGAATGTACCACATAACCTAAAACAGTGATACAATGTGTAACAGCGGTAAAAGCCTAAACGAACAAGATCGCTTGCTTATATGCTGAAATGAACTTTATATAGACTGTGAAAACTTATAGGCACTCGGGCAAGCGTAGTGGTCTGGCGGTTTCAAAGTTAATAGGAAAATAAGAAGCGACCGAGAATCTGGATTTCAAAGCAACCTAAAAACAAAAGCGGGCGGTGTTTGCAGTGAAATCCTTTTCAGCACCGGAAGTGGGCCGGTCTCTCGCAAATAAGAATTAAATTTTAACGACACAGCCATTATAATCTCACTGTACTGCATTACGGCCGTCGCCGCCGCCGCCCCCGCCTCTCCCGCGTGCCGTCGCGTCGTCGTCGTCTGGGTTGCTATAGGTATTATATACATAGGGTGACCGAATTTGAGTTTTTAAGAAAAAAAAAGACACACACAAATTGTTTTAAATTAAATATTTAGTATTTTGTGCGGAGTGAATGTATTTATTATTGTTATAGTGAATACAGGCGATTAAAGAGACTACCAAAATTTTAAGGGGTAATTCTGGAATTCAAATTTTACAACATTTAATTTTATAATTAAATCTTATTCTTCGGTAGAAAATAAGCCAGCGCCGTCTTCAGCCCCACCCATCTGTTTGTTTTCTACGTGTGCCCCGGATTCTGGTTGAAACTTCCCTTATGATGGAGATCGATGCGTCTTTGTTTTCAACCACCCACGATGTGTGAGTAAGTCTTCTACCACTTGTCGGCTAGTTTAGTTGCTGTTCGTTGTATAAAAGTATTATATTCAATACCAATGGCACCACCGCAAGCTATTGTCATATCCCCCCACTTAGGACAAATCGATCCTGTAAATTCTTTATTTACAGGGTTGCCATGTGGAATCCACTCCCACCTGCATCCTTTCCTCTAATGTACGGTCTGGGATCCTTCAAACATAATGTGAAGGTGCACCTAGCCGGCAGACATGGTATTCCCAGCCCTCGTAAATATCCGAATGCTCGTGGGCGCCGTCGGACTACACCTCTGGGTTAGTCTGGCGCGCGCCATTATGTCGTGCTTCCCATAAAAATAAAAAACCGCAACCTTATTACCAAGGGCGTAAATGATGCTCGGAGGTCTTCGGTGGCCCTCTCGTATTTACGGTGTTTTTCACGCGAATGGTTATGTGAGATGTTGTACCATGTTGTTTTGTATGAGGAGGCGTCAGCATTTACTATGCGTACCTACGTCAAAAAACGCCAAACTCCGTGAAGCATGTTGTTGTTTATTGTTTATTGTTTATTTAGCATCTATTGGCAGTACACTGCGCTCAGATTTGTCATACTTACATTGTAACATTCCGCCAGTTCGCTTATCACAGCGAAGAAGAACTGACAAGAAACTTCACTGGAAATTTTTTCAATGTCCACTTAGTCTATACAAAAATGTTTGCCACTGCCTAGACACGCATGTGCTGATTTGTGACATGCAGCAATTCATGACAAAGTGAAAATATTTTTACTATGAAATTGTATGGAATACTGGTTTCTGTCACAAACTACCACATGTCGTTATCGCATAACTAATTAATTACATTCATGTCGCATCATTAATTATATTTATTTGTCATGTGATTCTGACAACTTGTGAAGTATATAGGTATTATGTAAAAAGTCCGGTGTATAGTGCCATCGTCAAATTTGATAAGAAATTTTATCAAGTCATTATTTGATTTTGTTAGTAAGCAAGTAACATACTACAATGTATTAAAAAATGTCGAGGGTAAAAAAAAAAATAGATACACAAGTACCCATTGTCTTAGAGTTAGTAGAGAACATTACGTTATGTCATACTTTTGTACTTAATTTATTATGTGTCAGAATCACAAAATTCGTCAGTTAAGGCATCTTTAATACTGTAATAGCTTTTTTTGGTTAATATTTTTTTCAGGGTTATTTTGAAAGAATTTTCACCTAGATTCCTTATTTCCGTCACCTATAAATGCTGGGCTGTTCGATTGAGCTTCGCGCATGATTGGTTCGACGGTGGCTGCGCCCCATGCTAGTTCTGCCCAGTCTATGCAATCATCTCTATGCTGGCGTGGCTCTTCTTTACAAGACCGTTAGGTCGAACTGCTTCTTCAGCCATCGCAGCAGTTTGGTAGTCATGTTGGTTCGTATCCATAACGTATTGCCAAACCGTCTCTAAATTGTGTCGTAGTGATTTCGATGTGGTCGTTGGAGGTGGGTACAATAGTAAGCCATTGTGAGCATTTTGACTCTACTGCTCTTTTGATACTTTTTTGCATTTTGGTTGGTAGTGTTGTTATGACGTTCTCATACGTTATGTATTAATTTCTTTTTTGAGTTTCCCATGCTTCACACATCGTGGCTATTGGATGACGTTGGTGATCGTTAACATTTAGCTCCGAACCCATAGCTCATAATTAGTGTTAAAGTTTTTTGTTGGGTCTTTTATTCCAAGACTTCCTAGTCTTGCGAGCAGTGTAAATAATTCATGTTCTATTGACGTAATTTCTCTCTGGGTGATAGACCGAGTTAGACAAGAGGTGATGGCGTCTTTCAGTATTGTGAAGTCTTCTGCAGAGCCAGTGGTGACTCTTTGTAGATATTGGCATTGTAACGATTTCACGTATGCGGCGTGTACTGTTTGTGGGTTCGTTTTGCTTGCCGTAGATAATTTATTTACACAGGCGACCCACTTGCCTATTTTTAACCGACTTCAAAAAAAGGAGGAGGTTCTCAATTCGACTGTATTTTTTTTTATGCTTGTCCCCTCAGAACTTTCGACTGGGTGAAATGATTTTGAAAATTCTTTCTTGAAAAATTTTAAAGCTGGTGCTTTCCGTGTGGTCCCATTTTAATTTGGTCAAGATCGGATTGGAAAGCGACGCGGAATCGCGAGGCCGAAGGCCGAGCGATTCCGCTGGGTACATTAATAGCAAAAAATTACTAATAAAAAAACTGCGAAATAAAAAACTATTAAAAAAATATAAAAACCGCCTTCAAAAATTTATGAAATAAAAAAAAATCGAACCCTAGAGTTGAAGGTGGTGCTAAAGCAAGCACAAATAACCGACCGCCTTCAACTCGAGGGTTCGATTTTTTTTTATTTCATACATTTTTGAAGGCGGTATTTTTTTTAATATCTAGAATGTTACGCTTTTCAATTTCGTCACCTATAACGCTTCCGAGAAGCCAGCGATTATCGGGTCTACGACAGATGTGACCAACCCAATGCCACTTCAGCTTACTGTTCCTCTCGACACTCGTATATAAGGTGCTTCGTTATTCATGTCAAATGTTTCGGGAGGGTTACATACACTGTAACGGGCATATGGGCACATCTGAAATAACAGCGCTGCGCCATCTGGCGGAAGAGAGCGCAGATAGCTACGAACCGCGGACACGCAGCAAGGAACCTAAGCGACGTAGTGAGCCGGCTTACCGACAGGCCGCGCAGAACACCACGAGTGCAGGTTAGGAAAGGAAACGTGTTCGACCGGCAGACATCTTACCGCCATTGAGAAACGAGGTCGACATATATTAAATCGAGAGTGATACGCGCTGTACCGTCGAGCTAAAGAAGTGAAGCTGAGTCGAACGTCGCACCGGACTAACAAAGATCCAGAGAACAACAGAGAGGGTGAGTGGCCGAATGGCAGCAATATTTATTTCGCCGCGGTCGCCGGGAGCGAACCCACTCCCGCGAAAAGGGCGACGGAAGGTTAAAACAGAACAACGATGTGATTGCAGGCCTTCCGGAACGCCCTCTCTGCTTACGGCCAGCGAACGGAGACTCCGGGTGCACTGCCCCGCGGTCCGGCGGACGAGACTACGTCGCAGATAAGTGAAACAGAGTAATACAAGTATATCTTCGAGTGCGGTACGGCAACCCACGTGCGACGTCCTGTGGCCGAGCGGACGGGCACGGATAGGCGTGCGGTGCCCCCCTCGCGCGTCGGACCCGCCGTCGTGCGGCCACGCGAGCCTACGGAGAAGCGCGGGAACCCGCTTGCCACGTGGTTCTCGAACGTTCGAATAAGTAGATAGCCGTGCCGAGTGGAAGCGCAGAGGACAATAATATCACACCTCGTCCTAAAACGATTTGTTTAAGGAGCGATAAGACCAGTTCTCCCGAAATTATGCAAGAGAAATAGCGTATTATTTAGTGAAACATATACGTGGTCCGGTGCCGACCTTGTCCGTGAACTGAGTAGGTATATTAAATTGGACGTTGAGAAATTTCGCGTGACGGTCGTGTAATATTGGTGTACGAGTACCTTGCGGGATTCGGGCGCAGTGCGCAGCGAGTCAGTCCCACAGTATATTATCGAAAGTTTGATAACGTTATTGTGTACTAAAGTGATCCTTGTTGGGTATAACAAAATATTAGTTGATTTGTGTGTATTACGAAAGAGTAAGGTAAAGGTAAATCGTGAGACCCACGCACAGAGTGCGGCAAGTCCGGGTGTTGAAAGTTTGACCACTTTACATTTTGTACTAAAGTGAACCCTGTTAGATTTAGCCAGATTTCTGATAATCCTTATACATCGTGTAACAGTAATGAGAGAGTAAATCGTGAGACCCACGCACAGAGTGCGGCAAGTCCGGGTGTCGAAAATTTGATAAAGTTATATTGTGTACTAATGTGAGACAAGTTGATTCATAATAGATATTGCGTGTAGTGTAGTAAGGAGAAGCGGGCTCGTTTAGAAGCGGCCGCGGATCCACCGCCGTGCCCCGCCAACCCGTCATATCGGGAGGGTTATGAAAACTGGAGTGTACTAATCCGATCCAAACACGGATAATAACGAGCTAGCTAGGAAATTACGGGTAGACGCTCACCCGGCAACGAAGAGCGTCTGGCGCCCACTAGATTAGGTATATAAGATAAGACTGTTAGTAAGTAAGATTGTTCTTTGAAATTTAGTGTGTAGTATTAAGGTGTTTAGGGTAAGGTTATTTGATTGGAAATTACGTGTTTAGATATAAGGTGTAATTCGAAGTCCGTGTTTGACGTAGCCAAATAGTATTCAATAAATTGTGCGATCTTACTCAGCCGTTTCATTCGACCCACGCCCAGCTTATACCCTATCACAATGGCGCCTAATAAAGGAATGAACGGCTGGGTAGTCTAGTGGGAGATTCCATCAGAATCGAACCGGCATTGGACCACCGCTGAACTTAAAATTTTGGGAAAAAGTAATTCGAGTCATTTGGTAATTTAGAGACATTCAGGCAATACTTCAGCGACCGGAGGGGGGGTTTTCATAATTTTTTTAATTTTTTTAATAGCTCACCCAGGGATATAAAGTCAAACACGGTTTAGTCATAAGAGTAATATAAGGTAATAGAACATTTAGGATTAAATAAGTAACAGTAAAGTCATCACGACACAGAGTCATTAAGCCACGCATTCGGGAAAACCGAAAATAGGCATAGGTAACCATGGATAGCAAATATTTATTGAAGGACGAGCTAGAATTCGAACTAGCATGTCGAGGAATAGGCCACATCTCAACAGTATCAGCGATGAAAAGTTTACTTCAACAGTTACTAGATCAAGAAAGTCAAGGTCAAATAGAATCAAAACAAGTAACACCGGAAGTATGCACCACCAACCCACTCGCACAGATGAACTTATGCGAACGCAAGGCAGAGGCATTAGCGGCAACAATCGCGGAAATGGAGTCAAACCCAGACTCAGTAGGATTCAGGCGTACATCCGCGAGGTTATTACATCTGCAAAGGCGGACACACGTAATTGTCACGGAGAGTGAGGAGCAGACGAACCGGAAGAAAGAACTCCAAGCAAAAATAAAGAAACGCATGGCAGAGTTGGCAAGACTCAGCGAAATCGAAGAAGAGAAGGACCAAGACCTGACACAAGAAGATATCGAAACAATACAAAAGTCGCTGGGACAGGAAGCAGAACAGATAGTGGGCAGAATAAAAAGCAATATACACCCAACTCGACAGCCGCAAAACGAGCAGCGCCAAGCCCAGCAAGAAATATCAGTATCAATGCCCAGACAAGGAAAAATACTACCGAGGACATCGACAGTGGACATAGAAGAACCGTCAAATAAACAGAACTTTAGAAGAAACAAACTCGTACCACTGAAGGACTGGGGAATTAGGTTCACAGGAACAGAATGTCAGAGCATCAACGCATTTATCGAAAGGATAAATGAGCTAAAGGATGCAAGAAACGCAACAGAGGAAGACCTATGGACATACGCAATCGACTTATTCGATAAAGACGCACTAGTGTGGTTCAGAGCGAACAGGAAATACTGCGACTCATGGGAGGAACTACAAGCAATGCTCAAAATAAATTTCCAACGCCCATACTACCAAGAGGAGCTACTAGAAGAAATAAGAAAGCGGACTCAAGGCAAAGAAGAGAAAGTCATATTATACATAGCCATCATGGAAAACCTCTTCAACAGACTGCCGGAAAAGTTACCAGAAAACCAGAAGCTAAACATAATACGGAAAAACCTACAGCCATACTATCAACAAGCCATATGTAGGGACCATTTCGACACAATGTACGAGCTTACAACAGTAGCAAGATTATTGGAAAGAACAAAAATAAACTGCGAGACATTCAAGGAACCAACAAAGACCGAGTCATCTATGGAACCAGACTTAGCATACCAACGACCTAACAGACATGAAATGTGCGAGATCCAACCACCCAGACTGGCAAGCGAAACGACACGATCGAAGTGTTGGAACTGCCGCAAAGAAGGCCACTTGTTTAGACAGTGCAACACCCCTAGACAGAGACTATTCTGCTTCAAATGCGGTAAGTTCGGCATCACGTTCAATGATTGTAAGTGTAATCAGCCGGGAAACGAGAAAGGAGTGACCACAAAACCTGCCATGTAGTCACTCAGACACAAACAACGACAAAAAAAGAATGGCAGGATTGGGTGAAAACGGTTTCGAACTTCTTCAAAAAAATTCCAAAGTTATGCAGCATTGACAAACGAGAAGACAACAGGTACTACTGCAAGGTGGACATTTTAGGCACACAACACGTAGGTCTATTAGACTGCGGAGCGACGGTAACCGCAGTAACAAAAAAGTTCAGTGAACGACTAGTCGCAAAAGGACTAAAAGTTCAGAACAGAAGGTCGGAAAAACTTTCGCTAGCCGACAAGAGTGAGAAATATTCACAGGGAGTTATAGATGTGCCATTCGAATGCTTCGAGCAATACAAGATTATACCAGTCCACGTTTTGGAAGAAATGAACCACGACATCATACTAGGCATGGACTTCCTCGACGCATACGGCATACGCTTGACGAGAAATACAAGTAAAATACAACTAGACATGTGGAAATTACACCGTACGAACGGAGAAGGGATAGAGACACTGGAACAGAAACAAGCAGTAATAGCGAGGAGCGAAATGTCACCAGAACAAGAACGACAACTAGAAGACGTAATAAATAAAATGGCATCAAACATCGGCAAAGGGTTAGGCCGAACGAACATGATGACACACGAAATCGACACGAGTGACAACAGGCCAGTGAAACAAAGGCAGTACCCCTTCTCACCAAATATAATCAAGTTGATGGAAACAGAATTAAAGGACATGATAGACAAAGACGTAATAGAGCCATCCTACAGCTCATGGAGCTCACCAATCCTGCTTGTACAAAAACCGGGAAAAAATCGCCTATGCCTAGACAGCAGACAATTGAACAAAGTCACCAAAACGGATTCATACCCCCTACCACGCGTGACATCCATACTGGATAACTTGAGAAACGCAAAATACCTCTCGACTCTAGACCTGAAATCGGCATTCTGGCAAATACCTCTGGAAGAGAGCAGTAAGGAAAAAACAGCATTTGCAATACAAGGTAAAGGGTTATACCAGTTCAAGGTTATGCCATTCGGACTAGTCAACGCTGCACAAACACAACAACGATTAATGGACAAGATATTTCCCCCGGAACTAGAAGGAAAGGTGTTTACATACCTAGATGACATCGTAATTTGCAACCAAAATTTTGAAGACCATTTAGAAACATTAAAAGACGTAATGAGGCGATTGCAAGAAGCTAAACTTACAGTCAACATAGAGAAGTGTCAATTTGGAAGAGAGTCACTAAGGTACCTAGGATACGTAGTAGACAAGGACGGTCTCCGAACAGATACCGAAAAAGTCGAGAGCATAGTCAATTACCCGAGACCGTCAACTTATACAGAACTAAAGAGGTTCATCGGGTTGGCAAGCTGGTATCGGAGATTCGTCCCAAACTTCTCAATGATAGCTGGGCCACTACACGAGTTGACGAAGGGCAATAGCAAAAAACTGACATGGTCCGAGTCAGCCGAGAAATCATTTAGGGAATTGAAAACGGTACTCACGTCGACGCCGGTCCTCACCTGCCCGGATTTCGCGAAACCTTTCACCATCGAATGCGACGCGTCAAATCACGGAACCGGGGCGGTACTAGTACAGGAGATCGAAGGAAAAGAAAAACCGGTGGCGTACACGAGTAAAAAACTATCAGAACGAGAGACAAAGTACTCGGCGTCAGAAAGAGAACTTTTAAGCGTCATTCACGCAATAGAGAAATTTAGACCGTACATCGAAGGGACACAGTTCACAGTCATTACGGACCACAGTGCACTGCAATGGCTCAACAACGCGAAAGATCCACACGGAAGACTAGCAAGATGGTCACTACGCCTGCAACAATTCTCGTTCATAATAAAACATAAAAAAGGAAAGGAGAACATCGTGCCTGACGCGTTGTCAAGAGCAATACCACAACCAGAAGTGAATGCCATAGACATACAAGAATCCGACAAAGATGAGTGGTACAAAAACGTAGAAAACAAAATAGTCAACAAGAAAGCAGGCAACTTATGGCAATTGCACCACGGAAGCGTGTGGAGATACATGAAACTCCGACAATTCCCAAACGAAGACGACTCATGGAAACAAGCTATACCGTCAGACAAAAGGATTGAGGTGCTAAAGAAATGCCATGACGAACCAACAGCAGGCCATTTAGGCATGAAAAAGACCATCAACAGAGTGAAACAACACTTCTACTGGCCGACATTGATAAAGGACTCAAAGGAATATGTACGGAAATGCGAGGTATGCGCCCAACAAAAATCTAGCCAAGAAAGACCAATCGGGTTAATGGGTAAACACAGGGACGTAGCGAACCCATTCGAAGTGATATCACTGGACCTATTAGGACCATACCCAAGGTCGAAAAAGGGGAACACCATGTTATTGGTAATATCGGACTGGTTCAGTAAATACACCCTGTTATTCCCAATAAGAAATGCGACGGCGGACACGATAAATAAGATCATAGAGGAACAAATATTTCTAATATACGGGGTACCAAAAGCAATTATAAGTGACAACGGAACACAATTCACAGCAAAAAAGACAAAAGAACTGTGCGAAGAATACAAAACACAGCTATGGTTCACCCCCCATTATCACCCACAAGCGAACCCCACGGAACGCGTGAACAGGGTGCTAGTCACGGCAATAGGGTCCTATATAGAAAAAGATCACAAGGATTGGGACAGAAACATTCCTCAAATAGGTCACGCCATAAGAACCGCCGTACACGAGGTCACGGGGAAAACACCAGCATTCCTAGTCTTCGGTAGAGAGACATCGGTACTGGGTCACAACATAAGCGGAATATCGGAAAATGAGCCGATCACATTCGATCGAACACAAACATCGGAGAAATTGGAAGAAATGCGAAAGATATACGACGACGTCAGAAAGAAAATGAAGGCAGCACATGATAGGAATGAGAAACATTACAATCTGAGACGAAGAGTACACAACTTCAGAGAAGGGCAGATCGTCTGGCGAAAAACTAAATTCTTATCGAACGCCGGCAATAACTTCTGCGCAAAACTAGCACCGAAATTCGAGAAAGCAGTAATCGACAAAACATTGTCAAAAGACGTCTTCCTACTCAGAAACATGAAAGGCAAGGAAATCGGCAAATGGCACGCTTCGGACCTAAAACCGGCAGCGCAATAACCCAAGGAATCCGGGTCGGATTCCAGGAGAGGAGGGGGGATATTGTAACGGGCATATGGGCACATCTGAAATAACAGCGCTGCGCCATCTGGCGGAAGAGAGCGCAGATAGCTACGAACCGCGGACACGCAGCAAGGAACCTAAGCGACGTAGTGAGCCGGCTTACCGACAGGCCGCGCAGAACACCACGAGTGCAGGTTAGGAAAGGAAACGTGTTCGACCGGCAGACATCTTACCGCCATTGAGAAACGAGGTCGACATATATTAAATCGAGAGTGATACGCGCTGTACCGTCGAGCTAAAGAAGTGAAGCTGAGTCGAACGTCGCACCGGACTAACAAAGATCCAGAGAACAACAGAGAGGGTGAGTGGCCGAATGGCAGCAATATTTATTTCGCCGCGGTCGCCGGGAGCGAACCCACTCCCGCGAAAAGGGCGACGGAAGGTTAAAACAGAACAACGATGTGATTGCAGGCCTTCCGGAACGCCCTCTCTGCTTACGGCCAGCGAACGGAGACTCCGGGTGCACTGCCCCGCGGTCCGGCGGACGAGACTACGTCGCAGATAAGTGAAACAGAGTAATACAAGTATATCTTCGAGTGCGGTACGGCAACCCACGTGCGACGTCCTGTGGCCGAGCGGACGGGCACGGATAGGCGTGCGGTGCCCCCCTCGCGCGTCGGACCCGCCGTCGTGCGGCCACGCGAGCCTACGGAGAAGCGCGGGAACCCGCTTGCCACGTGGTTCTCGAACGTTCGAATAAGTAGATAGCCGTGCCGAGTGGAAGCGCAGAGGACAATAATATCACACCTCGTCCTAAAACGATTTGTTTAAGGAGCGATAAGACCAGTTCTCCCGAAATTATGCAAGAGAAATAGCGTATTATTTAGTGAAACATATACGTGGTCCGGTGCCGACCTTGTCCGTGAACTGAGTAGGTATATTAAATTGGACGTTGAGAAATTTCGCGTGACGGTCGTGTAATATTGGTGTACGAGTACCTTGCGGGATTCGGGCGCAGTGCGCAGCGAGTCAGTCCCACAGTATATTATCGAAAGTTTGATAACGTTATTGTGTACTAAAGTGATCCTTGTTGGGTATAACAAAATATTAGTTGATTTGTGTGTATTACGAAAGAGTAAGGTAAAGGTAAATCGTGAGACCCACGCACAGAGTGCGGCAAGTCCGGGTGTTGAAAGTTTGACCACTTTACATTTTGTACTAAAGTGAACCCTGTTAGATTTAGCCAGATTTCTGATAATCCTTATACATCGTGTAACAGTAATGAGAGAGTAAATCGTGAGACCCACGCACAGAGTGCGGCAAGTCCGGGTGTCGAAAATTTGATAAAGTTATATTGTGTACTAATGTGAGACAAGTTGATTCATAATAGATATTGCGTGTAGTGTAGTAAGGAGAAGCGGGCTCGTTTAGAAGCGGCCGCGGATCCACCGCCGTGCCCCGCCAACCCGTCATATCGGGAGGGTTATGAAAACTGGAGTGTACTAATCCGATCCAAACACGGATAATAACGAGCTAGCTAGGAAATTACGGGTAGACGCTCACCCGGCAACGAAGAGCGTCTGGCGCCCACTAGATTAGGTATATAAGATAAGACTGTTAGTAAGTAAGATTGTTCTTTGAAATTTAGTGTGTAGTATTAAGGTGTTTAGGGTAAGGTTATTTGATTGGAAATTACGTGTTTAGATATAAGGTGTAATTCGAAGTCCGTGTTTGACGTAGCCAAATAGTATTCAATAAATTGTGCGATCTTACTCAGCCGTTTCATTCGACCCACGCCCAGCTTATACCCTATCACAACACACGCAAATAAACACGTCACGCAAAAAAAAAAATTATATGTTTTAGCATTACTTTTCGAGAAATTTAACAAAACATGTTTGCTACCTAAACATTAACCTGTGTGTAACAGTAGGTAACTTGCATTTTACGGGGTCAATGACCGTACTATGTTCAAACGCAGAACAGCTGTTTGTTGTAAGTAAGTCACAAGGTCACTATGAATGGTTTTTACAGCTACTTATTTGATTTGATTTTTTTGTAAGGAGAAAAATGCTATTTTAAACATTTGTTTTTTTCTTACGTAAAGTGTTTGTTTGAGTGCGTATGTAACTCTCCCGAAGTTATTGACATGAATAACGAAGCACCTTTTATAGGTGAATTTAATTTCAAAGTGGTTTGATACATACGTCCTCTCGGACTTAAGTCCGGCGCATAAGAATAAAATAAAATAAGAGGATATATTATAAAAATACCGTATGAAATAGCGGCATAACTCATAAATGACTTGGTTTTGACTTTTGTTGTAAGAAAAAAGTCAATTTAAATTGCCTATCTGTAAGTATGAAGATTATGACGTATTAGCGCCGCAAAGCCCGTCTACTCCACAACAGCAAAAGACGTGCCCATGGAGAATTTTCAAATTGAAATCAAACCGCAATCACAAGACAGGAACAAATGAGGGTCCCGCTGGCAGTAGAAAGAGGAGTTGACGAGTTGCTCGCTAATTACCCCCTTTCATCCACTCCGAGCTGCGGAGCTCGATGACTCAGCCCCGTTACACAGCCTGCGGAATCTCCGCAGAAGCCTACAGAGGCTGCGACGCCGAACGAACACAATCCGGATTAATTAGGAATGATACAAATGCTATAATGCTGACTTTCGCAGTCAAACGATTTTAAGTTGGTGAAATTTCGTCTTTGCTGAATAAATGAGGCGTTTTACTGAGTTTTAGTTTCTTTATTGATAAATCATTATAATTTTGTATCGCGTTCAATAGAATACGAGCATAATGGGAGGATAATCTTTCTTAAAATGAGAGAAATATTACTATGCGAGTTTACTATGTCATAGTAAACTCGCGAGAACGGAAAATAATACCCGATTGCTGTATTTTTCGGACATTCCCGACTCATTTCTTCACAGCACAGGCAGCTGCAGCAGTCGAGAGACTGCGGAAAGCGCTAGCAGCAGTAGCGGATTCGATGTCGCTCGCACCTAGCCAGTAGATCACTGCGACCGCCCTAACTTAAGGCGGACAAAGTGACCGCTCTTCGTCGCCAGCCAGCCGGCCACGGCGACTGCCCTATTTTTTTTATATAGGGCGGACAAAGTGATGGCAGGCCTCGCGCGGTTTACCGAGCAAAAAATACCGGTTGCGGTATGAAAGTCTTCCGAATACCTTTATCCTTTGCAGGTTCCAGATTTTAGCATTATTTTTTTTTTCATTAATAAGATTGTTAAATTAACGTGTTGGTAATTAAGATATGTGCAACAAGAAAAAAAAAATTACAAAAATTTTTTTAGGAGGGGTGAAGGTTAAGTAATACAAAACATATAGATCATTTTTGAATTTTTTTTCTATGTATTTGTACGTTCGTATGTTTGTTTATGCACACATCACGTAAAAACCACTGAAACAATTCGAACGAACAATATATGGCTTAACTCGGTGTAGTGTAACATATACGCTATACGAGTGTCCCCGGACTGGTGTAGTTCCTTTAATGAGGCTATTCTACCCTTTGTAACAATCATAATTAGTAAAGAGGTAGGGTTCTAGGCACGCCCGTTGCGGATATATAAACTTTTAAAGTTAGTAATGTAGTGTAATGTGGTAATGCTCTAATCGGGCGCGCGTGGGGCGCGGGGCAGCGGGCAGCGGGAATACGGACGGACGCGACGCGAGTGAACGCAAACAGATAGCCCGCCCCGCCTGCGTACCGGCCGCGCCCCGCCATGCCGCCGCCGCCGGCTGCCCCGCCCGCGTACCGCCCGCCGCTAAAGGCGCCCACACATTGTAGTAGGCATTTAGTTTGTTATGAAATCATAAAATTTTGATTAAATATAATATTAAAAAAATTCTTTTACCAGTGCTTTTGTTACAAGGCGTAGAATAGCCTCCTTAAAGGAACTACACCAGTCCGGGAACATCCTATAGTATCACGACATTATTCATACGAGCCGAGTAGTGGGGTCAATGTATAGACGATTCCATTCACATTTGACTATCTGCCAAAGATCAATACGCAAACAGCACTCATACAGAATATGTTCTACGAGTATTTTACGAAGTCAGTTTGGCCACAGATTACTTAATAGTTACTTCGTAACAGATAAATCACTCCATAGAAAATGTTCCTACCTTCGGGCTTTAATAGCCTACTGTTTCACATCGCCAATCGCTGCGTGCGAAAATGTACCTTAACGATCGAGTGTAAAGTGTTTATTGCTTTGCAGCTGCGCGCAGTTGCGTGGGCGAGCGTCTATGTATACTTCGCGCGGCTGACGAATTTGTACTGAAAAAGACCGCCGGCGGCCCGTCGGGCGATAGGTAGTTAGCGCGCGCAAGTACATAGAGTGCGTGAGGCCTGGTTTGGCTCTGGTTGTAATAGTGACGTGTACTGATTGATAAGCACGCTAGTGTGTGTTGTGTTCGTGGAACGCGTCGCGATCGTGAAACTCGCTCTCGAGGTTACGCACACTGAAACAATTTGCATGTGCACGGCTGACAACATTCATAGGCAAACGGACTTCGTGCGATAGAATATCTCTACTGTTGAGTAAGTTATATTCTATACTGTTCACATATTATGTAGTAACTATCAGAGTATTATTTATTATACATACGTGGAGCATTCGTCTCGCACTTAAGATTTATGACAAATGAAATTCGAATCTTAAATTTTCATCGTCCATAACCTATTTTACGAGTGAAAAGTGGCAAAGTTCGACATAATTAAAGGTGAATTGAATCGCAAAATCGCAGACTTCTCTACGAGAACATCTGGCGCCGCGCCGGTAAGCAGTAAATCCTTTTATTTACCCATCAGTGAAGCTTATAGCAGCGTTATTAGAAGAACCAAGTTTCTCCGAGGCCGCTTCGGGAGCCAATATGTCGGCACTTCAAAGAACTCGGCTCGACGTGGGTACACTGTAACGCTTACGGGTACAATTTAATTTTAGTTTTGAACCCTAACTAATTTAACCAACGTCCGGTTTAAAGGTAAAGTTCAAAATTCTCGGATTTATCATGGATGTTTTTAGGGTTCCATACGGAATATTACTATCCTACGCCGCCGCCTGTCTGTCTGTCTGTGCATCCGAGGGGTGCGCTGTAGAAAAAGGCAGGTTTAGTAGAAGATTGCTGGTAACTGGAAATGGTAGGTGAGGGTCTAAGGAATTATTAGCAAAAATAATTTTTTGCCGGAGACTTATACTTTTTGTGATTTTTAAAGATATCCAAATATTAGTGAAATTTAAAATTTAGTACATAACCTGTTAGTATGGCTATTCCCTAGAGTGTTTTTTTATCATTTTTTTATATTTTCGTTTTTGTGTAGTAAACTGATAAGTACCGAAAAGTGCATACTTATATCCTTATATCTCCAATGAAGGGGGGGGGAGTAATCCCCCCCCCCTCCCCTCAGCATAGCACCCCCTCCTATACCACGTCTCCCCTCACTGAGTCATATTACGTATTTGCCTCCCCCACTTACCCCTTCCCCTTCCGCGGGTTGGGGTATACCCCAAACGAACCCCCAAACGAACAATTATAAAAAATATAATTCCTTTATAAGTACATAGGCTGTTCCGAAAATTGTTAGTGAAATGAAAAATAGTTAGAATATGAAAAAAAATTATTTACAGCTTTTCAAAATATTTCCTTCCAATCCCTATGCACTTATGCATTCGGGTGAACCAGGTTTCAAAACATTTAAAAAACGTATCTTGCTGGAGGTCGAAAAATAATTCCGAAATTCTTCGACGGCCTCGTCTGCAGTGTTGAATTTTCGGCCCCGAAGCATTTTTTTTTTAGTGGGAAATAAAAAAAAATCGCATGGACCTAAATCTGGGCTGTACGGAGGATGGGATAACCTTTGTACCCCCGAAGTTGTCAAATAGTCCATGTTTCTACCGGTGTGTGAGCGGGCGCGTTATCTTGGTGAAAAAGAATGCCACGGACGCCGCTCCTTGGGCGCTCGCTATTCAACTCCCCGAAAGCTTGAGGCAGACAAACTTCGCAATACCAATCTTCAGTTCAGCCTGAATCTCCCGATGTGTAATGTGTCTAATCTCCCGCAATAGCCACTCTACCCTGATGACGTTTTTATGAGTGACTGCAGTTGATGGTCGGAAGGGGCTGGGCTCATCGTTTAGGTTCTCTCGACCAGGTTTAAATTCACGAAACTAATAAGTAACTATTGCTAACGCAGGAGCAGACTCCCCAAAAGCAGCTTGCAAATTTTCGTGAGATTCCTTGAAGGTTAACCCTCGTTTATAAGCATAGAAAATTATAACACGAAAAGCTTCTCGCGAGACGTGCATTGTTGCAAATAAAATATGAGTGACGGCTAACCGTTAAAAATATTTAAAAAAAGAACTACACATAGGTGGCCAATAATTTTCATCAAGGAGATTTGTATTTAAATTAGCCGTCAAATCAAAATAGTTTCAGAAAAAAAAAATTTGTATTTATTCTTTGGCTAACAATTTTCGGAACAGCCCACGTATAGGCACCAGTCCCATTAATTTCACTCACAGTGTCATACAGCTACTGTGCACAAGACTGTGCATGATGGATAACACTGAAGTAGGTAGGTATAAGATGTTCGAAAACGGCTTTCAAATGCGGCTCCCGCCCGCCACAAATAAATCGACAGAGGCAACAAACATTTAGTATTCATAAAGTCAGCCGGTCCACTCAATGAGTTCAGCGGATCGGACGATCGGACGTGAGGTGACAGTAACACGAAAGCAAACGTATGTAGTTAGTTACACTAGACCGAGGTCGAACAACTAATTAACTATTGCGTGCAATAGTTTGTATAAAAACAGGCCAAAACACACCGAGTTTTCCGTACCACAAAAAAAAACACATTTATTGTATGGGGATCCCCCGGGAACTCATGCACGAACTCGAACGTCTCTGTGCGACATGGATGACGACGACAACCGGATTGTCTGTTTTGTCTGTCACATTTCTTAAAATTACTTAGCCGCGGACAACAATAAACTTTAACAATAATAACAATAAACAATAGACACGCATTATTTGCTGCCCGCCAGGTGGGACGACGACATCAAGTACGTCGGCGGAAAGCAGTGGTTCCGTATCGCTGAAGGCCGGGTGGACTGGAGGAAAATTGGAGAGGCTTATGTCCAGCAGTGGACGCTTACACGCTGACTGACTGACTGACTGGCACTTGCTGCCGGGAACACTACACACGTTTGGTAACGGTAACGCTAGTTACAGTTACAGTTACAGTTACAGCTAGCAAATGAGAACGCGGGCTGAAAACGCTCAACACTAGTAGGACTTCTGTCTGGCGCACGCGACACTGTCAACGGCAGAATGTTGATGAATGAATCTCCATTGAAATGGTCGCAAGCTCTGGCGGCGGCGTTCGAACTCAAGGCACAGAATAGAAATTAGTAGGTACTGGCTCAAAGGCCGGACTTTATACTTCAGATTCTTCTGTGCAGAGGGACTTGTATTTTATTGTACGACCGGACGAGAATGCTATGACTGTAATCAATAAAAGTATCTTCTTAGATACGCGCAATGTGTAAGGGTACGTAATATGTTCGGTGATATAGAATGAAGGAGACATGTTATTGATTCCTTTTGATGAAATCTTCAAACATTGTATCGAGAACTATTTAATCGCTTACAGGCTGACTGACACTGCCTTACGGACCTATATTGCCTATAGGCCACGTTTTGTCAGCCTTGGTAGCTCAGTGGTGCGGTCTGTCGACTGTCGGTCGGATCATAAGCACACCTGGGCGCGGTCAGTGGATGGATGGGTGAGCGCTCGACCGTTGGAGGTTGGCCGTGGTTCGGATTCCACGTAAAACTGTAGGTCCCTTCCCTTCTACTAGTTGGTAGGGTTTAACCCGCCCGGGTTGGTACCACCGCCCTGAATGAAAGTTCGGTTGAAATGGATATTTAAATAGTTCATGTTTTCCGTTCAGTTCAGTGTAGTCGGCACGACTGAAGGAAAGCACTGACGTGGCACCTATTTCATCAAGGTGTTATGGGCTGACATCACGTATGTGGTAGGTGGTGTAACCAACCGTGTCAGTTTTCATAAAAAAAAGGGCCCGCTTTAGGACCGTTATTTCGTGACCTCCAGATCTGAGGTCGTGACTCTATGACTATGAACCCATCAGTTTGTCTAGTACGGCGGCAGAAGGCAGCGTCACTGCGTGAATCTCTGACGCGGCGGTATACGGGGCGGTGGCGGTATGTATAAACAGCGGCTAACAATGCCCAGATGATGGACAGCGAAAATAGAACTGTGTAAACAGTATGGCCGCACAAAAGCACCTCGTTTATTACCGCTCGGCCGTTGCTAAAGCTGTCACGCTTTCCTAGTGCACAAACTGTAAGCCGGGCGGCCGATCGGCACAAATTGATTTGTGCAAGTGAGACGGTGCGAGTCCTCTCCCTACGTTCGAAGGAGATAGATCTAACGTTGAATGTCAGTTACGCTTAATTTAGCGATTTGTAGTAGTTCGCGGCGTATCTCTATCAAGCGCTACCGATCTAACGCGAACGCACCATTTCGTGTCAGTAAATATTCTCGTCGAAATAGGTGTATACAGGGTGTTCGGCACATCGACCGACGACCTTACCAATAGGTTACGAACTTTTTGCTGTTACACCGACGAGAAGGTAGGTGCCATACGGAAGACTTTCCTGGATTGCCGGCTATACTGGACTAGATGAGAGCACAACCGAGGCTGCTATGCGGCCATCTTACATCTAGTACGGTGGTACCAACCCAGTCGGCTACAATTTGAGCCTACCACCTAGTAAGGGGCAAGGGAAAGGACCTACAGTTTTACACCGGTTCCGAACGGTGATGCAGCAGGTGTAGGTATGCACGTAATTTTTTTCGTCAGAAAAACCTCATTGGTACTCGCCGACCGGATTGGAACCTCGGACCTCTCGCGTGAGAAGCCGATGCCCAAACCACTCGGCCAACCGCCGCTTGTCCTTGAAACGACAAGAAAGTATCAATTACAGCGATGCCCTACCCATTGTGCGCTACGCTTATGGGAGCGCGCGCTATGATAAAATTAAAATCGATATTCAATTAGGTTTGGCGAACGTTTGCCTTCAGTAAAAATAATTATAGGTTAGTTTTGTACCGTGTGGGGCCGGTACTTTAAAAGAATAGCCCCACTGCATCTCTCCCCGTGCATGTCGTAAAAGGCGACTAAGGGATATGACTCCCTTCTTATATTACTAGGTGGTAGGGCTCAACCCGCCCGGGTTGGTACCACCGCACTGAATGAAAGGTCGGTCGAAACGGCTATGTAAATAGTTTGTGTTTTCCGTCCAGTTCAGTGTAGCCGGCACGACCGAAGGGAAGCACTGACGTGGCACCAAGTTCACCCGGTGTTATGGGCTGACATCACGGATGTTGTAGGTGATGTAGCCAACCGTGTCAGTTTCAATAAAAAAAAAAAAGTGTATTCTATGCTCTATACATATATTGGGCTTCTATAGCAGCGGTTCCCAAATAGTGGTAGGTACTTGTACCCCCAGGGGTACTCAGGCACAAGAGAGAAGGGTACGCGTGGGCACACTTAATGGTCACATTTCATTAGTGACAATTATCTCAAATTTTTTTTTTATTTTTGTTTTATGGAAACTGACACGGTTGGCTACATCGCCTACAACATCCGTGATATCAGCCCATAACAGCGGGTGAACTTGGTGCCACGTCAGTGCTTCCCTTCGATCCACCGAACTGGACGGAAAACACAAAATATTTACATAGCCGTTTCGACCGACTTTTCATTCAGTGCGGTAGTACCAAACCGGCGGATTAAACCCTACCACCTAGCAATATAAGAAGGGAATCATGTCCCTAGTCGCCTTTTACGACATACACGGGGAGAGATGTAGTGGGGCTATTCTTTTAAAGTACCGGCCCCACACTGATGAATGGTTGATTTGGACCTATTTCGTATTATATGTGATTACTAACTACCGGGTGCGGCGATTGAACTGTCCGTATGTGAAAATTAAATACTTCTGTTAATTTTCAATATTTATTTATACACTTATGCCATGTGAAAATAGTAAGTTCAAAGTTTTATTATGACTTATTCCGAAGGAATAAAACCGCCTTTAGCCTTTACTACAAGCTGAAGTCTCTTTCTGAAAGAAGCGCAGGCTGCTCGAACGACGTTGTCACTCAAACAATTCCATTCTCTCGTAAGAGTAACTTTGAGCGCTTCCACCGAAGTGTGTTTTTTAGCACAGGCCCTGGCCTGTAAAACACCCCAAATACAAAAGTCCAGCGGATTCAAGTCGGGCGATGACGACGGCCACATATCTCGGTCGATCAGCACTGGAATGTTTGCTTTCAACCAATTTTGCGTTCCAATTGCTCTGTGCGATGGTGCCGAGTCTTGCTGGAAAGTCCAACGCTCAGAACCGAATGTGTTGCGTGCCCACGGTATCAGCCCTGGTCGCAAGACTTTGTCTCGATAGATTTGTTGGTTTATTTTGACTTGGTTGCGACCCATTGGAAGAAAAACGAGCGGAGAACGGCCTTTTTCAGACACCGCCGCCCAGACCATAATTTGGTCGGCTCCTTGGCGTCGAGTGACTTGCAATTCGTCTGAATGGTCGCTGACACGTCCCTTCAACCAAACACTGTCATTTTGTTTGTTTAAAAACTGTTCAACGCAAAAAGTTTTCTCATCTGAAAACACCAAATTGGGAAGCTCGCCAGAGTCGAGCAAGCGAATCAGCTCTTTCGATCGATCCAACCGTTTGCTACGCTGTAAAGCAGTGAGTTCCTGAGAAAGGTTTTTTTTAATGGTTTGACTTTAAGCTTTTCCTTCAATATGCGACGAACGCTGCGATCGCTCACCTTGAGATCCTGCGCGAGCTGGTTTGCTGAGCGCGCTGGATTTCTGTCTAATCGATGACGCACCTTTTCGACAACTGCTGGCGCCGTTGCAGTACAGCGTCGTCCGCCACCGTAGCGTTTCTTAACGCTACCAGTCTCATTATAACGTTGAATAGTGCGATGCACAAATTTCTCGTTCAATTGAAGATTTGGCAGCGCTCGACGTATTTCGATATTCGATTTTCCCTCCAAATGTAGAGCAATTACTGAATTTCGTTTTAAATCCATCGTTCTAAATTCGAACGTGTTTCTCTTACAAAAGAATCACTTCAAATGATGATAGAGAACATGTCAAAGACCAACATTTGAAATTTTGGCGGCGTTCGATTCAGTGGTTCGAATTTTAAAACAGTTAGAGACGGACAGTTCAATCGCCGCACCCGGTAGATATTGGAACAAACACGATGGATAAACAACATTATTACTTATGTAAAAATACCAACCACATGAAAATTGTTTTATTAAAAATTTCTCTGAAAATTTTCTTAGATTTGGGTGTCAGAAAATTCGCTAATGGTTACCGATGAAAGTCTCCAATCCTCCCGCTACTGATTACGGTCATATTGACCTACATTATGTTCCCTCCATTCCTACTACACTGTTAAACTCTGTGCACCTACTGACAGGCTACAATATAACCACACGAATTAAATTCGCACCACGCTAGACTCTCGCAATGCAACGTCTGAGTTCATTAATCAAGGTATTGTTCAAATTGTATTGAGCCCGTGACCGATATCCATTGAACTGCCGACGACGGCATCAATACGGTATCGTCTCGGTCGCATTGGAAGGAATTGATTTGAATGTGGCTCTCTTGAGTCCGATATAACTATTGTATGTGTCTGTGGAGCAACTCTTGAGTACAGGTTTCAGGCACTCGTATAATGTTTCCCCACTTAAAATGACATAAATGAAAAAGCAAAACCAATTTTTCAAGTGTACAACACGATTCAAATAAGAATAGGATTCTACGAACTGTCAAACTGACGGGACAAACGTCAAACTGCCTTCACTTCAGTAAGACTTCCGTATGGAGTGCAAACAAATTATATTCTACTTCAGCTCTTCAATACCACTCATTTCAGTATCGTTGTCTGATTGTTCCGACTGCTGCTGCTGTTACTATCATCACCGAAGAGTAAATGAAAGTTATTAGAATATACATACATACATAGCGTCACGCCTGTTTCCCGGTAGGGTAGGCAGAGCCAACGGATCTCCACGTGCCACGATCCTGACACACCTCTGCCGCCACCTTATTAGAATATGTTCATATTATAAACTAATGCACTTATACTAATATTATAATGAGGTCAGCCTTGGTAGCTCAGTGGTGCGGTCAGTCGACTGTTGTTAAGGACACCTGGGCGCGGTCAGTACTTAAATGGGTGACCGTGTTTCGGATTCCACGTAAAACTGTAGGTCCCTTCCCTTCTTACCTTACTAGGTGTTAGTGTTTATCCCGGCCGGGTTGGTAGATACCACCGCACTGAATGAAACGTCGTCAGTCAGCTCGAGTAGACTTCTTGAGGCATGGAGATATTTCCATCTGATTCTGATAAAATTTCCGGGTTTTCAATTGTTGCAGGATCGCCGAGGCGTGTTCTTGTTCGCCCACGAGGAACTTATCAACATTGCTGATAATTTTTCGAGAAGAAAGTCAATAAAAAACTTAACAAAAACACAAAAACAAATAACAAACAAAATTAACGCAGTCCCTGCCCATCTATTTCCTCCCAAGTACAGCATGGGGTTTTCAAAAGGGGCGTGAAAAGGCTCCTCTCAGGCCAGCATGGCATTCGCAATCCCCGTGCATCACAGAATTTCCATGGACATCGTTAGACACCTACTTGTAGGTGAAACGATGCCACATGTTGCGCTATCAATAAACAAACAAAAAATTAACAATTGAAACAAAGTAACGCAAACTTGTAAACCCGTGCGAGCGTCCAGACCGTACAAACAACAGTTTGTCCTGTCAGTTTGACAGTTCGTAGAATCCTATTCTTATTTGAATCGTGTTGTACCATGTGACATATCAACGCTCATTATAAGGAATACAAATATATGTATACATTTTCAACGTTTCCTCCTTCTCTCCACCTTACATTTATTTAGTTTTTGTATATTTTTAATAAGTTCTTCATTAGGTTAAGTACATTCTAATTTGTTTTATTCAGTTATGAAAATAAAGATTAAATAATTTCAAAATGCATAGTTTAAGAGATATTATAGAAAATATATAAAAATCGAGCATACTGACTGACAAAATACTGACTGTAAAATTTCTAAAATAAATAGGAAATATAGAATCTCTCTTATGTTTTCAGGGACCTTCTTCCCTTCCCTTGCCTTTTACTAGGTGGTAGGCTCAAATTGTAACCGACTGGGCTGGTACTACCGTACTGGATGTAAGATGGCCGCATATCAACCTCGGTTGTGTTCTCCTCTAGTCCAGTATAGCCAGCAATGCAAAGGGAAGTGTCCGATATGGCACCTACCTTCTCGGAGGTGATATTGGCTGATCGGAGCATGTGCTTTGGCCTCTCTGACTCAGACACACATACCGGATTACATAAAAAAAACCACATAGGTACTGATATGTACAGTAAGAACGTACAGCCATTACAAGCAACAACAGGTCGGAGCCATAAACTTTTTTTCTAACAGGCGTTCCTAACTTTTTCTAATAGGAATTCCTACTAGGGCGAAGAATGCGAGGCCAGTCGACAAAGGGATCCAATAATAATGGGAGAACGGGAAATTGGTGTCACGAAGGGTCTTTACGAATCAATAGCTGTGACTGGAAATGATCAGAGAGATTTCTAGCCGGCAGAGGTAGACGCGTATTAGACAGCTATAGAAGTGTGAAAGAAGAGAAGGAAAGATGGAGGTTTTTTGTTAAGACCCAGCAATACCAAAAATATATTATTCCTCCCGATTTATGTTTCTCGTACAGATGTTTTATCTCACGAGCGCGGGTGAGCCATACTTGTAGTTGTAATGCGTATAGATAGACACGCGCTCCTGTGTGCGTAAGTACAGGTAGCGTTAGCAAACTCACACACACACACAGGAGCGCGTGTCTATACGCATTACAACTACAAGTATGCCTCACCCGCGCTCGTGAGATAAAACATCTGTAAACTACTGTGAGTTTGGAGAACGTAAGTGCAGAATCAATAAATATTTAATTGTGGGCGTAATATTATTCCATGGGGAATGCTCGCAGGAGCTGTTTGACTCGATCTCACCGTCCCCTTTCCACCTCCGCACGCACTATAAGTTGGACTTATCGCGGATGCGTACCTATCGGTTCTGCCGATCTTTCCTCCAGACAACGGGTAAACTCTGGAACGCTCTCCCTCCCCACTTATTTCCCCCCAAGTGTAGTCTCGGGTCCTTCGTAACCCCCATGTATGATCGAATTTGTCGTTAGACACATTATGGGTGGCCCGGCGCCACATTTCGCGCTTTCTATAAAAAATAAATAAAAATAAAAGAAGCAATGCTCTCTTTGACGGAAAAAAGTATTGTGTTTTTTATTTATAATGTAAAATTACATGAATATAACGATTATACGGCACGAAAACGTGGGTTTTCCGAATTTTCGAGAGTAAATTTTGCAATTTTTTTCTAGATCTAATTGCGTTTTAGGCTCGTTGTTGGGAAGCAGTATGTCTTAAAAAAAAAGCCATATATTATTCTGACATAAAACTCACAGTGGTTTACGAGAAACATCAATCGGGGTAAACCGATTAGTGGTATGCTGAGTCTTAAGAGCAGAACTCAATTTATTATACGATGTTATCAATTATCATCGTTTCGGTTTGTCGAATAAGAACATTAGAGACGACGTGTTGTCTATACTACCGGAAAACAGTGTGTAACGTAATATTTTGTAAATTACCTTTTTTTTATGTAATCCGGTATGGGTGGCTGAGTCAGAGGGGCCAAAGCACATGCTCTGACAAGCCAATATCACCTCCGAGAAGGTAGGTGCCATACCGGAGACTTCCCTGGATTGCTGGCTATACTGGACTAGAGGAGAACACAACCGAGGCTGCTATGCGGTCATCTTTCATCCAGTACGGTGTTACCAAGCCAGTCGGCTACAATTTGAGCCTACCACATAGTAAGGGGCAAGGGAAGAGACCTACAGTTTTACACCGGTTTCGAACGGTGAAGCAGCAGGTGTAGGTATGCATAAATATCGTATCGTTGGAAGCTAGAACGATAAAAGTTGGTAGGTATCATCTTCATTTTATTCCTCACAATAAGACAGCCCAAAGACACAGCCCTTACACGCCTGAACGACGCGCTTTCGAGATAGAGTTACGCGACAGAAAGAGAAGCGAAATGTAGGTGGTTATCGTGTTTAGGCATGCAGCTCTGTGCGAGTCAATTTGAACTTTATCACGTCGTCGCAGAGTAGCTATTTCGTTGTGAGTGTTTGTACAGAGAAGCTTCTGTACGGAGTACTCGTTTCTATTCTGTGGTATAGCTCTCATTCAACTGACTTCTGTTGAACAGTAGGCGGGGCGACCGGTTCCACAACGAATGTTTTAGGGTTCCGTACCCGGTACGGGACCCTATTACTAAGCCTACGCCGTCTATCTATCTGTCCGTCTGTCTGTTCGAGGGCTGTATCTCTTGAACCGTAATAGGTAGCCCGTTGAAATTTTCACAGAATATGTGTTATTATGGCCGATATAACAACAAATAATAAAAATAAGAAAATGTAAAAAATTCACGGGGGTTCCCATAGAAGAAGTAGAGGTAAAATGGCCAAGTGCGAGTCGGACTCGCGCACCGAGGTTACCGAATCACAAAAAAAAAACGTTGAAAAAAACACGTTTCTTGCAAGACCCTCCTTAATTTATCACTTTTTATTTTTATTATTATTTGTTGTTATATCCGCCAAAATTATACATATTGTGTGAACATTTCAACAGGCTAGCTATTACGGTTCCAAAGATACAGCCATCGCACGGACGGACGGACGGACGGACGGACGGACGGACTGACAGACAGACAGACAGACAGACGTTGTAGGCATATTAATAGGCTTCCTGTGCGGGGTACGGAGCCTTTATCTTTTGTAGACGACGTGACAAAACAACGTAGAATACAATGTTGTGTAACACAATTTGCATATTCATGTACTTATGATAGTAAATAAAACAGGCTAATATAAATGCAAGATTAATGTTTGTATAAAAGTTCGCAAATGTATTAAGGCCGTGACAAACGCCAACGACCTTGAGCATTCGGGAATTCTACATAATGTAACATGCGACTGCTAATTTCGCTTCGCACGTTCAAGTCACATTTAGCGTAGTTTGTCGCTATCAGCCTAAAGAGTTGATGGTTCGGGGTTCGAATCCCACTTTCGTATGTTTTTTTTTTTGCTTTTTTATTATTTTAATTATTAAAATGATTGTGGCTTATGTAACTGATGCGTGATTCTAATTTTTTATTTTTTATTATTTTACCTAAATAACATTTTATTGTAATTTCTTCCAAATTATTTTAGTTCATGTACTTACCACTTTTTATAAACCTCTAAATAGACTATCGATGAAAACTAAAATAAAAATAGGTAGGTAGGTAATAGGTAGATAGGCATTTAGGTATGTATGGCAAATATCATAGCAACATAGGTACCGGCCGGCGCGCGCGGCGCGCGCGGCGGCAGCATGGCACGGTGCGGTGGGGTGCGGTGCGGTGCGGTAACTCAGTAGCAGCGTGCGGTGCGGAGGCGGCACGGCGGCGGCGGCGGCGGAGGCGGCGGCGGCGGCGCGGTGGAGGCGCGGGAGGCGCAGACAGCGTTATACCACAGTACCTATTAGTTATTCTGTGGTTATACCAACGAAAGCCATGCGTATAACGCCCCGTCAAGTTACGTACCGGAGCGTATACTGATAGATACCACAGAAGAGAGATATTACTGATACGGTCGTACTGTATACTGGTACGGAAAATGACACGGTGGCAACATCACCTACAATACAACATCCGAGATGTCAGCTCGTAACAACTGGTGAAGTAGGTGCTATGTCAGTGCTTTTCTTCGGTCGTACCGGCTTCACTGAATTCACTGATTACCATCCCACACGGTACAAATATACCTAACCTACCTATCTTTTTTCCATTCGATCCAAACACAGAAGACAGAAATGACGACCGACACGCGGGCGCAGCAGGGCAGGAGCGAGCAAGCGAGCCCGGAACTAAAATTGTATCTAGTATTGAAGTGCCTGCTAAATTGACGAAGGCAAAAATTTTACCCTTCCGACTGAAGAATTACGTCAATAATTTCATGTAGGCGTTTTTTGTTTTTTATTTTTATCTCCTTTCGTGGATAAAATAATAAAAAAAATTGAATAGAGTTTTCTCAGAGCTTTGTGACCTTTGAATCGGTGGTATTGTAAAATTGTAATAATACACACATACTCAGATTTTCAAAAATTCATGCTTTTTTTATATATTTTTAATTTTATGTTTATTACTTACTTTTACTCATTATTAAAAAAACCAGCAATGCACTTTGTTGGTAAGGAACCAAAATATAGGTTGGTATTTTTTTAATTTTCTGAATGTGTGTCAATTGGTCAGTTTTGGACCTTCTTTGTCGCACTTTTTGCATGTTTTGCGTATTTGGCGTTTGTCACCGCCTTAACATAAACTCGAACAAAGGAACACAGAGAGAAGAAGATAATCCAAGGTAACAATAACCGTACAGGGGAGTTACAATGTAATTGGTCGGTCAAAGCTATTCAGAGAAAGGATCTTCTCGAACGTACATAAAACATAATAATATGTACGAAGGGTTCGGACGGACGAACACATCGCGATAAAAGCGGTTAAGTGCGAGTCTGACTTCACAGACGTTCACTTTGGGTTTCACAGGCACAGGTAGCAGATTTCGTCGCAGAATAAAAAAAAAACACTAATAAAATAATACATATTTTCTCACAAACAAAAATAGTTTTCCCTTATTTACGTTTGGGCGTTTTAATTTTTAACTGAAGCACATACAGACAGGATTTTTTTGGGAGAGGTAATTTTAAAAGGATGGTGAAGAATTTTTTAAAGGAACGGGCAAAAATTTTGTTTTCACCCCACAATTCACACACCATTTGGGATTAAAAATTTTTAAGATGGTTTAAGATAATAGGTTTATATTTTATATTATTTAAAATAGTGTTTTTCTTTTAATTGTAAATTGTAATATCAGTCTGTCTGTCCGAGGGCTGTAACTCTGGTCCGTTGAAATGTTCACAGAATGTGTGTTATTATGGCCGATATAACAACAAAGAATAAAAATAAGAAAAAAAGTAAAAAATTCACGGGGGTCCCCATACAAGAAACTAAAAAGTGTATCCATGCCATCTACCGAAAACAGTATGAAGCAGCGCTGACCATGACATGGCGATACGGAACCCTCGGTGCGCGAGTTCGACTCGCACTTGGCCGGTTTTTTATAGCACCTGACTATCTACATTACTTTGAAATGTTACTACATATACCCTTCAAGAGAGGCGTGAATGGGCACCTGTCAGGCCGGCATGGCATTCGCAGCCCCCGCATGCGACCGAATGTCCATAGGCGTCGCTAGACACCTTATGGGTGGCTCGGCGCCGTTATATATATATTTATAATTTTAGGAACTAGAAGGCCGCGACAGAACCGGACGGACGGACTTGAGGAATTTGTAAAAATTCCTTGTTTTGCCTACCGAGCGCTGAAAGACAAAACTTCCATTAAGTAAGTAGTTACATATTACATAAATTTTACGGGAAAAATATGAGTCGCTTGTTCTGGGTGACTCGTTTTTATTCGCTAATTTCGAACAACGGCAGGGGATGATAAAACAAACGATATTATAGTTGACCTTTTCCGAATGGGAGCAACAAAGCGATTTATTTTTCGCGGAGTGGTAAACAAAGTATTCTTCATTATTTTCTTCAGAAATTGGTGAAACGATCTCAAACTGAAGGTCACAGTCTGACTTCTCAATTCTACAGATCAAAGAGACAGTTTGGAGGATAAGGGGCTACTTTACACTGGGTGAAAGTAATGCGCAATAAAATTAAAAGGGGATGATTTTGACAGTGAGTGTATTCTGTAAACTTTTAAAAATCTAGATACATATCACACCGTGTGGGGTCGATACTTAAAAAGAATAGCCCCACTGCATCTCTCCCCGTCGCATGTCGTAAAAGTCGACTAAGGGATAAGAAAATTCGTCAGCCTCGGTAGCTCAGTGGCGCGGTTGGTTAGTCAACTGTTTTTAAGCAACGCTGAGCGCGGTCAGTGATTGGATGGGTGACCGCTCGACCGTTGGAGGCTGACGGTGGTTCGGATTCCACGTTAAACTGTAGGTCCCTTCCCTTCTTACCTTACTAGGTGGTAGGGTTTATGCCGGCCGGGTTGGTACCACCGCACTGAACGAAACGTCGGTCGAAACAGCTATGTAAATAGTTCGTGTTTTCCGTCCAGTTTAGTGTAGCCGACATGAAATGAAGGGAAGCACTGACATGGCACCTAGTTCACCCTGTGTTATGGGCTGACATCACGGATGTTTTAGGTGATGTAGCCAACCGTGTCAGGTTCCATAAAAAAAACACGCTGTATCCCGAAAATCGGGGTTAGCAGGGTAGTCGGTGTTGTGCTGCAAGTACTCTTGTAAATAACAGCACAACACCGAACACCACATTTAGCAAAGTATTGGGGCAAGATAACTATCAAGCAGCTAGTAGGGCACGAAGACCCACCTACTAATAGACTCGGTGGAAGGACCGTGCCAAGGTTAGAAGTGGCTAACCTGTCCCCCTTTTGCACGGCATCTTGTCTTTATCCCTTAGTCGCCTTTTAGTACATGCACGGGGAGAGATGCAGTGGGGCCATTCTTTAAGTACCGATCCCGCATGGTACTACTTTTTTGATCTCAAATGAAAAATAATGATAGAAAGAAGAAAGATAGAAAATGTAATTATAAGAAAATCGAGCATTCCCCAACTTATCTCCGAAACTATTAAGTCTAAAATTTTGGAAAACATGTTTTAGACCCTATAGGTCTCTCTTTTCTTATCGAAAACCTAAACAGAGATTTTAAGACCTAAAGTTCTCACGGAAAACGGAATGGTACGGAACCCTCTCCACGCGATTTCGACTCGCACTTGACCGCTTTTTTTTTACACAGGCTCTACCTCGGTTTTTCTTCATCAATTGTGTCTAGAATGTATCTCATTTACTAAGGCATGTACACAATACGTATGGTATAATTTGAAATAACCGCGATACTATAAACAACCCAGAAATAACGGTCTCGCCCCATTAGGGAACACTTTGAATGTCCTACATTTTTAATTTTCCCATACGGTCCCATGCCTATTTTCTATTCCCGTCCCAGCAATTGAAGTATAATAAACACAAGAAAATAGCCAATTATTGTTTTATGGACTTTTTATACCAGCTCTATATTTTTAAAAGATTTTTATTTCAGAATAATAAAAAAATATGATCCTAATTATATTTTTCAGGATGATTATTTAAAATTAATATTTTCAGCACATTCATGTTAAAGAAAATGGTAGTAGGTAGGTAAAAATATATTGCTCATTCATATATTGTTAAATCAACTTTTATTTCATAACATTCTTACACTTTAACAAAATCGCATGAATCATAAGCAGATTGTGTTGTGATGTAATTTAAAAGAGCAATTTAATAAATGTAATTTACCTGCAGCACAACATCGATCGCTCTGCTTACCCCGTTTGTCGGGATACAGCGTATGGTATATACAATACATACATCTCATAAGCACGTGACTATTTGCACGAGTTGTTGTTTCACGCACGACTCACTGTTTCGCGCGAATGTATTTTCATTTCCAAAAGATGTCGCACTCAAGGTTGTCAAGCGCAGACGCGAGCCTCAGAGACTCGGGCGGGACCTATTTCAATAAATCAGGCAGGCGTGGATATCTTGCACAGACTCGGCGCACTTGACATGTTTCCTTTAGTAGGCGAACTCAGTAACAGCAAAATCTGATATTAATTCGAGTAAAATTAACACTGGCTTTCCGTATCGACATTTAAATAGGTAGAGGAAAATCCTTTTGTTAATTTGTATAATTTGATTCCTATGTAGGTTATCTACTCTAGGATACGTCAAAAATTCCGCCAGTTCTATTTCGATGCGAAAGAAGAACTGACAAAAGAAATTATAAGTATATAGTTACTTACAAATAAATTCACCCAAATAAGTACTTAAGAATCTGACCATTCTGCCTATTTACATTTACCAATCTGGTGTATAGTGCCATCGCCAATATTAATACTTAAATACTTAAATAAAAAATATCATTGTAGTATAAGTTTTAATGTATTCATGGCGATTTTTTTACAGACCCGGTAAGCTCTAGAATGCTCGCCCTACCCATGTTTTTTTATAGAAAGCGCGACATGTGAGGCCAGGCCATCCATAAGGTGTCTAACGACGCCCATGGATATTCGGTCGTACGCGGGGGTTGCGAATGCCATGCCGGCCTGACCCGAGACTATACTTGGGGGGAAATATATGGGCAGGGAGAGCGTTCCAGAGTTTACCAGTTCTGTGGAGGAAAGATCTGCATAACCGATTGGTACGCATCCGTGGTAAGTCCAGCGTATAAGGATGCAATCCCTGTCCAGTGCGCATTGCACTGGCATTACACTGCACAGTGTATTGTCTCCATTGCATGTATCAGGGATACATGTATAGTGTAGCTAGTAGGGTCATTCAAGAGGAGAGTAAATACGCACCTATCGGGTCCGCAATTGGAATGTCCATCTGCACCGTTAGTCAATAATTTTTTTTTTTTTTATGGAAACTGACACGTTTGGCTACATCACCTACAACGTCCGTGATGTCAGCCCATAACACCGGGTGAACTAGGTGCCATGTCAGTGCTTCCCCCTTTGATCGTGGGTGGATCATAAATGGGTGGAGGACTTTTTTTTACGTTTTAATAATTTTTTTAGAGGGTAGTTTTTAAGGTATTTGTTGCTGGTTTGTATACTTACTTTGCATTTTAATTTTTAATAAACCTGATATTATAAGTAAAAAATGGATGGAACGATACGCTATCGCAAGCTTTGTATATAAAAAAAAAGATTCATTTACGGAAATAACGCTTTCTCTCTATGTCGTGTCATGTCATAATTTTTGATACCGATCAAAATTACTAATCATACGATATTGTATAATTTAGTAATTTTGAATGGCATGCTGTGAATGGACCCGCTCTGTATTCAACCATCGGCCTTCGCAGTCCGCTCAATGCGACGGTCCTCGGCATCGCGTCGTCGTACAGAAAGCACTCAATCGTAATAAAATAATAAGTTATTCCCTGGAAGCAAGCGCCTGAGGGCGCGCGAGTGAGAATGCCGAGTTGCCGGAGTTACGGAGTGCCAAAGGACTTGCTTTGCCAATCCCGAAATCAGAGTGAGCAGCTTCTAGGAACAGTTGAATTAATTGACGCTAATGTATAATTTCTGGGGTTTTGACCTTGAATGGACGGGAAAATTGTTTAATATAATTTAGAGCATTGGGCTCAGCACTGAGCTATGGTTTTGGTATGATAAACAATTTAGAAAATGTATCGTTAACCGGTTATGAAAATAAAACCGATCTACTAAAAAAATAAGGAAATAACAAGGAAAGATCAGTAGAAAATGCTGTAGTCAGGCAATAATGTCTATTCGAATCCTTCTACACGCCCGACTACAGCATTTTCTACTGATCTTTCCTTGTCATTTCCTTAATTTTTTTAACAGTCAGGTTTTATTATATTTTTGTTAATTTTTTTTAATAGCCTTTTCGAGCTCTTGACAATGATACCCCATTCGATGGAGTTTGAAGAAAAACTATTTTAAAAGTTTGACAAAATTACGCCTAACGGCCGCCATTTTGAATTTTAATTTTTTAACTAATAGCCCTTCCACATTAAGACGAATCTAACGACACCTCATATCTTAAAATCCATCAAGCCGTTTAGGCTACAGACAGTGCCATAGAAATAGACATACATATACAGACATACATACATACACTCGAAAAACATTACCCTCATTTTTGCTTCGCACAGTTGGGTAAAAATGCAACCTCATCGAATGGAATGTCTAATGAAAGCTAGTTTCTAAAGCTCATTTCCAACCGTATTATGTATTTTGTATTACTTACAGGTTCATGTTTAGTTTTATTTTATTAGATAGGTAAGTTTTGTTTTAGGGTAGTTTTAGTTAAGATCTTTGATATATAATTTTTATATTCTTTGTATAATTACATTAATATGAATAGTATGAACATTATGAAAGAAAACTAAATTTGTTTCAGTACTTAATACAAATATGTTTAAAAAAATACCCTGCGAAGTTTCTTGTTGGTTCTTCTTCGTGGGTGTAATCGAACCGGATAGAACAAATTGTGACAAGTTCGAGCGCAGTCTAACTGCCATATGAACGATCAATAAACAATACAATACAATACAAACAGAATGCCAAAATTAATATAAAATATTATGTATGGCAATGCTGATTTTGACTTATGTTTTATAATTTTTTTACGCTGCAAAATGTCACCAATTTTTTAAACATTACTAGTATTTTACCGCCATACCTACGACAATTTCGCGTACTGTACCATACCCTACCGCACATCTATTAGTCTCACATCAGACATCACTCCTTCATCTGTTCCGAAAGTGCCCCATCCGAAAAGCGCCCAATTCGTATATCATTAGCGCGAGCGAAGTACCCCATCTTCGCCACATACATAAGTGGTGGCTATTAGGTGATAAATGAGGGAGTGCCGTTTAGTGAGGGCCCTGTTAGTGTGAACCAAACACGGCCCTATGCCTAGAGTTCAAAAATGATAGAAGAGTCATCAATTCGGCCAGCAGTTCAAGTCATTATAATGTCGATCAGGTGAAATATGCACTGCCAAGCGGAGCCAGGTTCCTCCTTTTTATTTATTTATAGCTTTTCCCGCGGCTTCGCTTGCGTGAAATTCGTATTTAAAAAGAAGAAAGTATGTAAGCCCGCTACCATACCTTCATTTCGGCGCGCGACATCTTATCGTAACCGGAACTGAATTTTATTTAGCCTATCCTGTGTAAAATGTGTTTGTACTAAGTTTCATCGAATTCGGAGATCGGTTTAAGAGTTATGGAGGAACATACATACGTATGTATATACAGAAACGATTTCTAAAAATCATCAATTTAGTTTTAGTATCATACATAGAGTCTGCAAACGCAGCATCTCATAAACCAAAGTAACTTACTCCATGACCATCCCTTACATATTTATTATTAGTATTTATTTTCATTTTTAACCAACTTAAAAAAAATGGTGGAGGTTCTCAATACGTCGGAATCCTTTTTTATGTATGTTCAACGATAATTCTTTACCACGTGAAACGAGTTCTAGACGAGAGTCTAGTTCTGATGATAGGATCCATGAGAAAATAATCAGTCGTTTTTTTTACTAAAAAGAGTTATCAAATCACATCAAAAATCGTTTCCCTGACCTGTCGCATAGCTAAGGTGTGGAATTGTCTACCGACGAGTGTGTTTTCCGATACTTTAAACCTGGGAGTCTTCAAATGTTGCATAGCGCTTCTATACAGCATGTTGTAACGGCCACTACATTAAATTTAGGAAATGATTATTGGGATCAATAGTAACAAAAAAGTCAAATTACTTTTTTTCTGAAATCCCTTTAAATGAAAAGTTACAGTTTTCATACAAACTAATTGATTTATTTACTGTAAAAGGGATTTAATGTTCCACACGAACGTGGGAATGAAACGCGCGCGGTGAGTGAGCGAGCAAGGACGAGTGCGCGGAGCGAGGAGATGCGCGGCGCGGGGGCGGCGCGGCGGCGGCGTGAGTTTTTCGACCCTGACGGTTCCCGCGCCAGCACCCCCCGCGCGCGCGTCAAATTACACTTGACGAAAACATAAATTTATAAAAAATAATATTTCGAAATCTATACACTTTAGAAAAAAAACTTTATTTACTTTATTCTCTCGGAAAGACATGAGGATTGCGCTGCCGAAATTAATGTAGATACTGGCCGTTACAACAGCCTGTACAGCCCGCAAACCAGCTGGTATTGTATCTCGCTAAGCGTGGTTTCGCAAGGTTAGGTGGATTTGACTCTCGCTCGAGGGTAACACTTTTCCCTCGGCACAGTAACCCATACTGGTTGTCATAAAAACCATTATACAAATGTGGCTGTGCAAAAAAGAAGTAATGAAAATCGCGAACAGTTCTGTTCTTTTGAAATCCGTGAACATTATGGTGGTATAGTAAAAGATCGTTGAATCGAACCCATTGGCCTTTCGAGTTACTGCCCTATAAAGAGTTAATAGGGGGAAGGACGGCGTGAAGAGTAAGAGCTGAAACTAAGAGTACATTCCGTCATTGTCATAAATTAAAATACAATTTGAGTTCTAGCTAGAGTGAGTCAAGTGTCTGTCAGCCTCGGTAGCTCAGTGGTGCGGTCGGTCGACTGTTCTTAAGCAACCCTAGGCGCGGTCAGTACTTGGATGGGTGACCGCTCGATCGTTGGATATATGCTGACCGTAGTTCGGATTCCACGTAAAACTGTAAGTCCCTTCCCTTCTTACCTTAATAGGTGGTAGGGTTTATCCCGCCAGGGTTTGTACCACCGCACTGAGCGGAAAGTGGGTCGAAACGGCTATGTAAATAGTTCGTGTTTTCCGCGGAGTTCAGTGTATAGCCGACACGAAAGGAAGGGAAGCACTGAGATGGTACCTAGTTCACCCGCTGTTATGGGCCGACATCACGGATGTTGTAGGTGATGTAGCCAACCGTGTCAGTTTCCATAAAAAATCTGTCAAGTGCGAGTTTTACTCGCGCATGGAGGTTTCTGTATCTATCCGCTATCAATAATATCCGCCTACCCGCTCAGGTGGCATGGTCTTCGAATTTTAATTTCGAAGATATGTAGAACGATCAGATAAATATCAGAAGTAGATAAAATTTAAATGGGACCACCTCTTAAGTATGACCTACCAAATAGAAAAAGAATTTTCGAAATCAGCCCACAATTGACGGAGTAATCGCGTAACAAAAAAAAAACATACGAAATGAGGACCTCCTCCTTTTGGGAAGCCGGTTAAAAAATCTGTCAAGTGCGAGTTTTACTCGCGCACGAATATTTCCGTGTCTATCCGCTACCAATAACCGCTCAATCGGAGAGAAGCCTCAATGAGGTCGATGGCAATTGACGGTGGGAAAATGACAGCACCTCAATGAAGTCGTTGGCAATTGAGCGGCTCACTTTTGTCTTTCAACAATACAATGTATAAAAGCCTATGGCGCCATCTATTATTCAGTAGCGTGACTAATAGATTTATCGTACGTTAGTTGTTTGGGAGCCCCCTTAATTTTTTAAAATTTTCTTTTTTTTATTATTTGTTGTTATATCCGCCATAGTAACACATATTCTGTGAAAATTTCAACGGGCTATCTATTACGGTTCAAGAGATACAGCCCTCGGACAGACGGACGGACGGACAGACGGCGGAGGCTTAGTAATAGGCTTCCGTGCGGGATACGGAAACCTAAAAAGCTGGAGTAAGTCAAGCAAGTGTACTAAATAGCCAGGCTTGCTGTCTCGACCTTCTCATGGCAAACAAATATCAAATTTTTTGTTTTGGAATCTTAAGTGGTTGACAACTTCATCTACTGCGCCTGTTATGTCAACTCATAGCACCTTTGTGAATTAGGTGCCATAATATTATGTCAGTGCTTCCCTTTGGTCGCGCCGGCTACACTGAACTGGCCGGAAAACACGAACTGCTTACATAGCCGCTTCGACCGACGAACTCTCGCTGAATGCGGTGGTACCAATCCTACCACTTAGTGGAATTCGATTATCGAGCGTACATATATGTGTCATGCGCTGTTGGACATGCGCCTCTCCTATTTTCCTCCAGTTCGGCCTTCAGAAGTACGGAACCATTGCCTCCGACGTAGGTACTAAATGTCGTCGTCGCCCTGGTGGGCGGCCTTTCCCGGTCCACGGCCGCCAGTTAGAACCTATTTACTCTAACAATCGTCGTCCAGTCGGCCGACATGTCCAGTCCACTGCCATTCGAGCTTAGCAACCCAGTGTACAATATCGATTACTTTTGTGCGTCGGAGGATGTGCAGTGGATACGACGGGTCGGGCGCGGAACGCCTTAATCGCATTTTGATCGAGTAGCAAAAAGACTAAATCACAAAATGACCAAGTCGCAAAACGACCATACAGCAAAATGACTAACTAACAAAACGACTAGCTAGTAAAATGACGAAGTAGCTAAATACTACATCGAGTTTTGTTTATTAGAAGTAACTACCAAAGAGTTTGTATTACGTCGCTGCGGAAACTCTTTGGTAACTACAATAAAAAACTGTAGAGAAAATGTGTGAATTCTATTACAGTGTTAATATTTTTGCATCTCTCTCCGCGTATGTCCTCAAAGGAGACTAAGGGATAAGGACAAGGTGTCGTGCTAAAGGGCGACAGGATAGCCACCTCTCACCTTTGCACGGTCCTTCCGCCGAGTCTTGCAGCAGGTGGGTCTTCGTGTCTTACTTGCTGCTTGATAGTTATCATGTCCTAATACATTTGCTAAACGTGGTGGTCGGTGTTGTGCTATAATTTACCAGAGCACGCTTGCAGCACAACTCCGTTTACTCTGTTTACCCCGACTGTCGGGATACGGTGTGGTATGTTTTTTTATTTTTTTTTATGTAAACCAACATGGGTGGCTGTGTCGAGAGACCAAAGGTACAGTCGACAGAGCAAAAAACGCCTCTCCTCGCGAAACCACGCTCAGTGAGGCGCCATGCCAGCAGATTTGCGGACTGTTGCTGTCTAGCCCGTTGATACGACGTTTGAAGACACCCAGGTTAAAGGATTCGGGAAACACACTCGCCGGGAGACAGTTCCACACCCTAGCGGTGCGACAAAGAAACGATTTTGAGAACCGATGGGTTCTCAAAAGCCCAATGTCAACAACAAAAGGTTGCTCAGTTTCTCTGCGACGAGTGCTGCGAAGATAGGTTGGATGGCAAGGAATAAGGGTATTTATGTATGTTAATATTTCTTCAGTGGGCGAATGAGAAGCACGCTTGAAAGTTGCACTAATTCATATAAGTGGTAAGTGGCATGTTGTAAACACTTCCACTCTAAGCGATAGCAATGGGTAATTTGTGAGCCGCCATATGCTAAGTGATTAGTTCTGTTCCCGTGTGGCCGTTATCAAAACTACTCCAGTTTAGAGCAGTCCCGAAAAAAAAACAACTTATAATATTTTTTATGGATCATGCATGACACAGTTGGCTACATACAGTTGGCTACCTAAATTTTTTAGGTTTCTTGGATTGGATTTCTTAATATAATTACACCAAGTTTAACGCTTGTATGTATAACACGGGAGGGGAAGCCTCGGGCAAAAGCTAGTATATAGGTATGTAGGTATGTATGGATTTATTTATTAGGGATTTATTTAGAAATTAGTTTTTTATTTAATAATGTATAAATCGATTTTTTTTATGGATACTGACACGGTTGGCTACATCACCTACAACATCCGTGATGTAAGCCCATAAGACCGGGTGAACTTGGTGCCACGTCAGTGTTTCCCTTCGTTCGTGCCGGCTACACTGAACTGGACGGAAAACACAAACTATTTACATAGCCGTTTCGACCGACCTTTCATTCAGTGCGGTGGTACCAACCCGGGCGGGTTAAACCCTTCCACCTAGTAATATAAGAAGAGAGTCATATCCCTTAGTCGCCTTTTACGACAAACACGGGGAGAGATGCAGTGGGGCTATTCTTTTAAAGTACTGGCCCCACACGGTACAAAATCGTGTTTTTAATTTGTGTTAGTATAAATACAATAATAACTAATGTTTGTTAATATGTTTTAAACTTTCAAAACACAAGCGGAAATAAACACAAGTACACAAGTCAATCATTTGTACGGACGACTTCCTCACATGATACATATATTATCCTACTTCTCACACACTGAATGAAACTGTCAGTTATGTGCTGGAAACAAGCCATGAATCATTGGTATCATCTCATTGATGGACGATAGCCGCTGTGAATGATTTCGTTTACTTTATGCTTCGAGCAAAAATACACAAATAAATCATATGAAATGACTCCGTGTGAACTGATGCATAGACCTAGAGACTCATTTTAAAATGTAAGCGTTTGTGATTTTTGATTTGTTTTACTAATTAAATTTTTTTTATAATTTTTAGGTAGCTTACTCAAGATTTATTTTTGTGGCCATTTTTATTTTAACTAAAGCGTTAACTAAAATGTTGTGGAAAAAAAAACACATTATTATGGGTGTTGTAAGACCAAAAGATATGGTTCGGTAACAATACGAAATAAGTTCCATAATAAATAACGTGAAAATAATAATCGAATATACAAAAATGAATATTAAATTGTGTTCCTTTGTTCGTTCGTTCATTCGTCTTCTATGACTTCATAAACTATTCATCTTTTGTGGGTTGGAGCGCGCGCACCAGCGACGATTTCTGACGAAAAAAAAAATCCCGAGCGGAGCCGTGGGTAAAACCTGCGGCCATTTTAAATATTGGTCAAAGATTTTTTTTAATCAGATGAGTATATTCAGAGATTACCTCAAACAAACTATGTACATACAAACTTACAAACTTTACCTCTTTATAATATTATTAGTGTAGATGTAGATTCCTATAGTAGGTATCCTATATACTCTTACTACCCACCGCACGCAAGTCTCGCTAGTTCAGTTTACGGGAAGTTCGGACTTTCTACCACCACCGCAAGATTCCTGAAACATTCAATGCTGAGTAAGAACTACACGAATTTCCGGTTGTATGGGTGACACACGGGCAAATACGTGTAACGGAAATGACGTTTTGAGTCATTATACAATTATAATTGTAGTAAACTATGTAGTGAGTAAATAAAAGTAAATAAAAGCTTAAGTAAATAAAAAAAATACAACTTTGTTTTTTAAACTTTTCATCATGAGGTGAAAAATATTCACTTCATTAATACAGAGCATAAAAATATATATAAATAAAACACTTAAAAATACACAAATAATTAAGTACCTATAATAAACGTATATCATTATTACTATGATATTAGTGTTTGATTCTATGTTATGTTTTTGTGTTTTTAAGAATAAAATATTTTTACCTTTTACCTTTATAAGATGGTGACCTAAAATATAAAATAGATTAACTTTTCTTAAATATAACTTTTTAGATTTTATTATTTTATCCCCTGATCTTGCAAATAGATCTATAATTTTGTTATTAAGTCACTTCATTCTGATCTATCTTTCATACCGACGTTTTATGGAAAAGAGGAAAGTGTAGACTTTTATGTAAATTACAACTAGATTGTAAATTATTTTATAATATTAAGTAACATTAGTGTACATAAATAAATAAATAAACACTAAGATTTACGTATTTCACACTACATAATAGTACCTACTAGGTATACGTTCAGTTTGTATATTAGCCAGATTCTTGTCCTAGGAACGTTCCAATTCCCACCACGCGGAACCGTCTATCTCTCGGTCCATGTAAACAGACGCTGTGCTTTGAGGCCAAGAGCAGCGTGCTGATGTATGTAACTCACAACGTTTACAGCTCGCTCGGTGCATGATCTGTGCGTGTATATTTATATATCATTAGGTCAAGTTTAAAAATACGGATTTATGAAGCTTCCTCTTCGGCGAGTCAGCGCGCTTGGTTTATCGGAATAATTTGGAAAAGTTGGGCCGGTCGGTCTTCGCGCCTCACTTGCTGCTTGATAGAGTTATCTTCTAAATCAGCGGTGGTTTGTGTTGTACTGTAATTTACAAGTGTACTTGCAGCACAACACCGACTACTCTGCTTGTCGACGATTTTCGGGATGCTTCTATTCTATTCTGTGCCATAAATTATTCGGTAGCTGCCCGGCGGGGCGGCGGCGCGGCGGGTGGCGCGTGGCAAGCAATTCCTATGGAATTTTTTTGTGCTCTCTCATTTCTAAGACGCGCCTTAGAAATGTGTACATTTTTTGTGCTACTTCATTTCTAATGCGGCCTTAGAAATGTGTAAAATTTTTGTGCTCCTTCATTTCTAAGGGGCGCAATATAAATGTGTAAAATTTTTGTGCTCCTTCATTTCTAAGGCGCACTTTAGAAATGTGTAAAATGTTTGTGCTCCTTAATTTCTAAGACCCACCTTAGAAATGTGTAAAATTTTTGTGCTCCTTCATTTCTAAGGCGCACTTTAGAAATGTGTAAAATGTTTGTGCTCCTTAATTTCTAAGACCCACCTTAGAAATGTGTAAAATTTTTGTGCTCCTTCATTTCTAAGGGGCGCAATATAAATGTGTAAAATTTTTGTGCTCCTTCATTTCTAAGGCGCACTTTAGAAATGTGTAAAATGTTTGTGCTCCTTAATTTCTAAGACCCACCTTAGAAATGTGTAAAATTTTTGTGCTCCTTCATTTCTAAGGCGCACTTTAGAAATGTGTAAAATGTTTGTGCTCCTTAATTTCTAAGACCCACCTTAGAAATGTGTAAAATTTTTGTGCTCCTTCATTTCTAAGGGGCGCAATATAAATGTGTAAAATTTTTGTGCTCCTTCATTTCTAAGGCGCACTTTAGAAATGTGTAAAATGTTTGTGCTCCTTAATTTCTAAGACCCACCTTAGAAATATGTAAAATTTTTGTGCTCCTTCATTTCTAAGGCGCAATTTAGAAATGTGTAAAATGTTTGTGCTCCTTAATTTCTAAGACCCGTCTTAGAAAGGTGCAAAATTTTTGTGCTCCTTCATTTCTAAGGCGCGGCTTAGAAATGTGTAAGATTATGACTGTCTATAAAAACGATTTCAATTTACACAACACAATATACGAAATAATACATTTTATTTGTCTTCTGACATTTACGGCTTCATTTATTTCAAGGGATAAAAACAAGAATAATCTGTTCATTTATTTAAATTGTTAACAAGTTTATTAAATTAAACTCTCCTAGCCCGGCCCGAAAACGCGGCGGGCGGCGCGGTACTTGATTTCCCCAGATTCTATTTTCGACGAGGTCAATAAATTCAGACAACAAAGGTGCCATGAAAATTCATTGCTTTGAATTTATCTGCGTAGATCTAGATTAATAGGTAATTATAAATTGAAACGTATATACGTAAATACGATTTATTTAACCAAGTGTGGTTTAATTCATGAAATATATCATACCATGGCGCTATATCAGGATAAACAACGTAAGCAGAGTAATCGGTGTTGAGCTGCAAGAACTCGAGTAAAATACAAGCACCACACTGACCACCATGTCGAGATAACTATCACGAAGATAGTTAGCTGCTCCATGGTATGTCCATGGTTATGGAATGAGCGCCGACTGCCCTAAAGTAAGAGGTGGCTAGCCTATCGATCTTTTTTTAATGCTTCCGAACTGGGTAGCTGTGCCCGAGGTCGAAGCCTCAGGCGCAACCAATTTCACCCCCGAGGAGGTGCCAGTCCGGCTTGGAGGCGGACTAATGTCACTGGGGAAAGGCTATTCACCAGCGATTTGAAGATCCGTGGATTGTAGGAGTGGGGAAAGATATTCCCCTGAAGCCCGTTCCACACCTTTGCAGTGCGATACAACAACGACTTAGAGAATCATTCGAAGAACTCTTCTGTCGACTACAAAGTGGTGTCGAGAGTATGGCGGGTTTGACGAAGGCGAACAGGAGGAGGATGGAGATGGAGGCGAACAGGATGTCAGCCTCGATAGCTCAGTGGTGCAGACAGTCAACTGTCGGATGGGTGACCGCTGACCGTTGGAGGCTGACCGAGGTTCGAATTCCTCGTAAAACTGTAGGTCCCTTCCCTCCTAATCTTACTTGGTTTAACCCGCCCGGGTTGGTACCACCGCACCGAATGAAACGTCGGTCGAAACGGCTATGTAAATAGTTTGTGTTTTCCGACCAGTTGAGTGTAGCCCGCACGATCAAAGGGGGAAGCACTGACATGGCACCTAGTTCACCCGGTGTTATGGGCTGACATCACGGACGTTGTAGGTTATGTAGCCAACCGTTTAAGTTTCCATAAAAAAATAAAGGAGGAGGGATAACGGCAGCAAGTTCGTCAGAGCAGCGGCCATAGTAGTACCGATAACAGTCTCAATGACCCAACGATACGTCTGTGATTTCTTTAGCAGGACATCATGTCTTGGGAAGAAATGCAGTGAGCCGTCTTTTGAAATACCTGATGGACCCGGACGGTGTACAACTACTGAAAAGTATAAACACGAAACGATGGTACCTTCGTTGTGGTCGGATAAAAAACAGGAAACGATTTAGGACGAACATACGAGTAAAACAAACTGAGCAGATCAATTTAAGTATAACAAACGACGAGGTCACGAACAACGTAATCTTTAGCGGTTGTTGATCGACCTTTTAGAGATAGCATTACGTAATGGAGGCCACTGATCGATAATACTTAGGTTGGCATAATGTTTTTTAAGGTTTCCGTATATACCCCGTTCGGCACAGCCTATTTTTTAGGTTTCCGTATCCCGTACGGAAGCCTATTACTAAGCCTCCGCTGTCTGTCTGTCCGTCTGTCCGAGGGCTGTATCTCTTGAACCGTAGTAGGTAGCCCGTTGAAATTTTCACAGAATATGTGTTACTATGGCGGAGATAACAACAAATAATAAAAAAAAGAAAATGTTAAAAATTAAGGGGGTTTTCCATACAACAAACGTACGAAAAGTTAATTAGTCACGCCACTGAATAATAGATGGCGCCACAGGCTTTTATACATTGTATTGCTGAAAGACAAAAGATAGGCGGATATTATTGATAGCGGATAGATACGGAAACCTCCGTGCGCGAGTAAAACTCGCACTTAACAGATTTTTTTGTATTGATATCCTTCGTATACAGCAAGAAAGATGGCAACATAATTACATGTATTCACCGATAGATTATAAGGACATATATAGGTTCATATTTTTGTATTTAAATTGTATGTGGACCAACCTTAATTTTTAGGGTTCCGTATCCGTCGTACGGGACCCTATTACTAAACCTACGCCTTCTGCCGTTCTGTCTGTTTGTCTGTCTGCCTGTCTGTCCGTCTGTCCGAGGGCTGTATGTCTTGAACCGTAATATGTAGGTAGCTCGTTGAAATTTTCACAGAATATGTGTTATTGTGGCCGATATAACTACAAGTAATAAAAATAAGAAAAAGTAAAAAATTCACGGGGGAAACTAAAAGAAAAGAAACTAAAAAGTGTATGCGCACCATCTACCGAAAAGAGTATGAAACATTTTAACTAATCATGAATTTTAACTAATATCAAGCATTTCATAAAACACGCCATAGATGGCGCGAGTGGTGCTGACCATGACATGGCGATACGGAATCTACGGTGCGCGAGTTCGACTCGCACCTGGCCGGTTTTTTAAATTTTTGCTTTTATTTGTTGGTACATTCGACATACTAACACATATTCTGTGAAGAACCGGTTAGATTTTAAAAGATACAGCCCTCGGATGGTCAGACAGACATTTTTTTTTTTATGGAACCTGACACGGGTGGCTACATCACCTACAACATCCGTGATGTCAGCCCATAACACAGGGTGAACTAGGTGCCATGTCAGTGCTTCCCTTCATTTCATGTCGGCTACACTAATCTGGACGGAAAACACGAACTATTTACATAGCCGTTTCGACCGACGTTTCGTTCAGTGCGGTGGTACCAACCCGGCCGGGATAAACCCTACCACCTAGTAAGGTAAGAAGGGAAGGGACCTACAGTTTAACGTGGAATCCGAACCACGGTCAGCCTCCAACGGTCGAGCGGTCACCCATCCAATCACTGACCGCGCTCAGTGTTGCTTAATAACAGTTGACTAACCAACCGCGCCACTGAGCTATCGAGGCTGACGAATTTTCTTATCCCTTAGTCGACTTTTACGACATGCGACGGGGAGAGATGCAGTGGGGCTATTCTTTTTAAGTACCGACCCCACACGGTACAAACCGAAAAGAGACATATAGACAGACGACGTAGTCTTCCTGAAAATCAACTCAACATTTTAAAAATATTTTAAAATATGAATCCTTCAAGAAACAAGTAGACGAGGTGATATCAACTTGGTGAAACTTGTCGTTGTGCTTTTGATGTTTTACTTGAAAAGCTATTAAAAGTTTTCAAAGTTCAGGCTTTCACGTTAGGTGGGCAATTTGTAAAACCTAATTTAAGTGACATGTAAAGACATCTCATTTTACAATCCTTTTACTCAGCTTGTGAATGTCAATTTTAGAATCAGTTTTGATATCTAATTTGGAATACGAGTTGTGTTTATAACGAAAATTATATTAAATGAGATAAGAGATACAAACCATGAGCCTCGGTTTTGTCAGCCTTGGTAGCTCAGTGGTGCGGTCGGTCGACTGTTGTTAAGCACACCTGGGCGCGGTCAGTACTTACATGGGTGACCGCTCGACCGTTGGAGGCTGACCGTGGTTCGGATTCCACATAAAACTGTAGGTCCCTTCCCTTCTCACCTTACTAGGTGGTAGGATTTATCCCACCCAGGTTTGTACCACCGCACTGAATGAAACGTCGGTCGAAACGGCTATGTAAATAGTTCGTATTTTCTGGCCAGTTCAGTGTAGACGACATATAATGAAGGGATGGAAACTGACACGGTTGGCTACATCGCCTACAACATCTCTGATGTCAGCCAATAACACCTTGGTGAACTAGGTGCCACGTCAGTGCTTCCCTTTGGTCGTGCCGGCTACAGTGAACTGAACGGAAACCACGAACTCTTTACATAGCCGTTACGACCGAGACGTTAAATTCAGGGCGGTGATACCAACCCGGGCGGGATAAACGCTACCACCTAGTAAGGTAAGAAGGGAAGGGACCTATAGATTTACGTGGAATCTGAACCACGGTCAGCCTCTAATGGTCGAGCGGTCACTCATCCAAAAACTGACCGCGCTCAGCGTTGCTTAAAACAGTCGACCGACCGCACCACTGAGCTACCGAGGCTGAAACATTTGTAACGTATGCTCCTATAACTAAAAAAAACTGGAAGCTTTGTAAATCCCAAGCTTCAAAAAGGTATGCAAAAACATGAAAAAAAAACCGGTCAAGTGCGAGTCGAACTCGCGTACCGAGGTTTCCGTATCGCCATGTCATGGTCAGCGCCACTCACGCACTCACGCCATCTATGGCGTGTTTATGAAATGCTTCATATTAGTTAGTTATTCATGATTAGTTAAATGCTTCATACTCTTTTCGATAGATGGTGCGCGCGCATACACTTTTCAGTTTCTTCCATGGGAACCCCGTGATTTTTTTACTTTTCTTATTTTTATTATTTGTTGTTATATCGGCCATAATAACACATATTCTGTGAAAATTTCAACGGGCTACCTATTACGGTTCAAGAGATACAGCCCTCGGACAGACGGGCGGGCAGACAGACAGACAGACAGACTAGACGGCGTAGGCTTAGTAATAGGGTCCCGTACCGAATACGGAACCCTAAAAAACACGGTGTCCGCCTTCCAGAACTGCGGGAAATTTCATTGTCGCGTTACAAATGAAAATATGACCAGGACGGTTTCACATTGTACACGGATCAAAAGAAAAGCGCAAAAGCCATTCGGAAAAATGCGCCCATCTATCTTGCACGTGGGAAGAAAAATACGGTCGGTTTTAGAACGGAATTCCGTTGTTTGCGAATGTTACATACTAGACCGAGAGTTAGCGAGGTCGACGTAAGGAGAAATGTTGGTACATACATACATACCACACGCTGTATTCCGACAATCGGGGTGAGCAGAGTAGTCGGTGTCGTGCTGCAAGTACTCTTGTAAATTGCAGTACAACACCGACCACCACGTTTAGCAAAATATTCGGACAAGACAACTATCAAGCAGCAAGTAAGGCACGAAGACCCCCTTGTTACATGACTCGGTGGAAGGGCCGCGCCGAGGTGAGAGGTGGCTAGCCTATCGCCCTTATGCACGGCATCTTGTCTATTTATTTATTATCTTTATTAACACTGTCAGGTTTAGAGTACATTTTATACATTTTTCACATTTTGACAGTTGCACACACACACTAATCTTAACACTAATCTTAAATCCTCACTATTAGTACTTGTCCTTATACCTTAGTCGCCTTTAACGACGTGCACGGGGAGAGATACAGTGGGGCTATTATTTTTAAGTACCGACCCCACACGAAATGTTGGTATTGACCTAATTTGATTAGTAAGAGTGATTTCATATTTTAGGAGAATAAAATGTATTATGTCCATGCATGCTGGAAATATGCATGAGCCGTCGTCGTCGGATATCCCGCGTCGGCGGATTGCCTCGTTATGCACCATGGATAACGAGGCAATCAGCCGACGCACCAAAGAAGTCGATATTGGACACCGGGTGGCTAAGCTCAAGTGGCAGTGGGCTTGGCACGTTGGCCCAAGAGACGGCGACCGTTAGAGTAACCGTGTTCTACCTGGCGTGGAACACATGTTCACACTAATTTCTTGCAGCAGCGCACGCGCAACGCGCCTTCAACGTACTGCCGCTTACTACCGCGTAGTGGGGTTAAATTAATACTAATTCAAAAAAATCATTTCTTGGCACTCCGCGCACCTTGCCTCGGATTGTATAGTGTTGCAATTTGCGGTCTCACATTTATTTGACCCAGCACTGTGCAGCCGATGGTAGAATTTACTATTGTAACCACAGATTATCTTTGATTGTAACACTATTCTTAGAAACACAAGCTGTAGGTAGATAAAGTCCACAGCTGTTTGCTTAACTAGTAGTAACCTAGGTTCTGTTAGGGCGCAGGTTGGTACCTGGAACCTGGAGTTCGCTTTCTCTGACCACCCTCGCATTCTACTTCGGTACTTCGCGGGATCGGTGCGAAATACAGAATATTATTTATGTTATTTTGTGAATGAAAACTACTATCTACATTTCATATAACTTGGATAACCACACTCAGTGAGAATTAATATAGCAGCAGATTTGTGGACTACGCTTGGAAACTCTCAGGTTGAAAGTACTAATCGGAAAAAACACACAAGACAAGTCCACACCTGCTTACCCCGATAGTCGGGATATAGCGTGTGCTATGTATGAGTTATGTATGTAATTTTTAGGGTTCCGTATCCGGTCTGTCAGTCTGTGCGAGGGCTTTATCTCTTGAACCGTAATAAGTAGCCCTTTGAAATTTACACAGAATATGTGTTATTATGGCCGATATACTCGTAACAAGAAATAATAAAAATAGGAAAAACTAAAAAAAATCACGGGGGAACCCCGTGATTTTTAGAATATAAGAAATAGAATAGAAGAAAATAAATGTTTATATGCGCGCGCGCCAACCATCGAAAAGAGTATGAAGCATTTTAACTAATCATGTATTTTATAACTAATATGAAGCATTTCATAAACACGCCATAGATGGCGTGAGTGCCGCTGACAATGACATGTCGATAAAGAACCCTCGGTGCGCGAGTTCGACTCGCACTTGGCCGGTTTTTTTTATCTCATTCTCTACTTCTTATACCTGCTTTAATCAATACTAATCTTCGATCATAAAAAATATTATTATTTAAAAACTATTTTTTCAGTCTACGATACTAATAATAAATGTGTAAGGGATGGTCATGGAGCAAGTTACTTTGTTTTATGAGACTGCGTTTGAAGACTCTGTTTGATAATAAATTGACGATTTTTAGAAATATTTTCTATATGTATGTTTGTTCATCCATAAGTCTTAAACCGATCGTCTGAATTCGATGAAAACGCTACGCTAAGATATGGCTCGTTACGCTAAGATGTGGCTCTCATACAAACCTATACTCCGTCCATCCTAGCGACTAATGCCGAGCGGTTTCTCTTTCTCTGTACTTCTCACTCTCGCAAAGGGTGATTGAAGTGACTGTGAACTGAGGTTATGAATATAGTTTAATTAAAAAAATTTATTGAATTATTGTTTATTTATTTGATGAATGAAAATTTTGCAATAAACCTGTTTATTTTTATTTATTGCTAGGAATCATGTTAAATATTTATATTTTCACTGTAAATTATTAAATATTAAAATTATATATTATTTAAATTTTGTGCCTAATCTACTTACTTCAGCTGTTCGTTCTATTGTAGGTGGATAAGTTAACCCAGTGCCGTAATACCGGGTAATCCATATTCATCACTGTCTGATGATTCCCCCACGTCACAGAGGTCCTCGTCACTGCCGCTGCTATCCTCACGTAGATTTATGATATCCATCCATCTGTCACGTGAACTTTTGTTTTATTCATAACTCGAGAACCACTGGTGCTAGACCCATCGTGTTGGTACTCAAACTTCAGGTCTTGGTGAGATCTATCCATCTGTCACATGAACTTTTGCTTTGGTCATAACTCGAGAACCACTGGTGCTAGACCCATCATGTTGGTACTCAAACTCAAACTAGCACCAGTGTTTCTCGAGTTATCACCAAAACAAAAGTTCATGTGACAGATGGATAGATCTCACCGGGACCTGAAGTTTGAGTACCAACACGATGGGTCTAGCACCAGTGGTTCTCGAGCTATGACCAAAACAAACGTTCACGTGACAGATGGATAGATCTCACCGAGACCTGAAGTTTGAGTACCAACACGATGGGTCTAGCACCAGTGTTTCTCGAGTTATGACCAAAAAAAAAGTTCACGTGACAGATGGATAGATCTCACCGAGGCCTGAAGTTTGAGTACCAACACTATGGGTCTAGCACCAGTGGTTCTCGAGTTATGACCAAAGCAAAAGTTCATGTGACAGATGGATAGATCTCACCGAGACCTGAAGTTTGAGTACCAACACGATGGATCTAGCACCAGTGCGGCCGCCCCAAAACAAAACAAAGTATGTGCCACTTTTACCTAAACACGTTTTTTTGCATCATTGTACTTACTTTTTTATGCTCTATCTGGAAAAAATATGAAAAAAATTCTATCTCTAATATTTCCCAAGATAAATAAGCGTAAAAAGCAAGTATCGTCCACTTTTTGGGTAAATATTAAATTTAATTTTAAGTTCCCATTTCTTAACATAGTATGTGACAAATCCCCACTCCAAAAGCAAGTATGTTCCAGTAGATACTTGGTTATTATTTGGTAACTCGTCTCATACTTGCTTTTGTTATAGTGTGAAAAATGTGATACTTGGTTTTAATAAGGAATATTACAGTTTTGCACTGGCAATACCCAAAATGTCACCTGTCTAATTTGACGTTACGTGTCAGTTGCAATTCAAATAAACGTCAATCATACACATTTTGCGGTTGTTTGTCAGCACTTGGTTAGCGAAGGGTGTGTGTCGTCCGTGTCGTGTGATTTTATTATTAAAAAAACATGGTTAAATAATTAGCAAATACCTATGTAGTAGAAAGTGAACTCCGAGTACTTCTTTGAACAAATTTCTTTTGTAGACTTTCTACAAAAGAAGTTTGACGTGACAAAAATTAAGGCGCGAAATGTAGTACTTCGAGGAATAGAAACAAAAAAAAAATATCGAAAAACTTCTTCCCCTAATGCCTAAAAATAGAAGAATGTTTGGCAAAATTTACCCGATTCCGACAATCTTCAAGATTTAGTTTCCCAAGGACAATGTGTTGATGAATAAATTATTTCATGTTCTTTATTTCACATTTTTTAAATACATTTATATTAATTTTACATATATTATAACTTATTTCATTATTATTAAGTTTAAAAATGAGAATTTCTAATAATAATATGTTTTTTTATAATGATTTAGTTTTGTAAGGACAATGTGTTGATTAATAATAATTTCATTATAAAGAAGGATTTCTAATATTAATGCCGAATTATGTTTTAATTATATTTTGGTTTTCGTTTCATACAATTTCTGAAACCACTTATGCATAAACTAAATCAAAACCAATCATTTCCTCACTTACTTGGTTTTGATGTGATCGGAAAATTAAACTCTCTATAAATACCCAAAAATATACCAAGTAAGTGGTCATACATGTTTTTGATGTGGGAATTGGGTGTATATTTTAATGAATTTAATTTCAAAGCCAAGTATCTGATATTAAAAACGTTTTATTATGAAAACGGATGACCATATTAATTCACCGTAATCAAGAATAGGTATATGGCATTTTTAAGTTTCTGCTAAAACAAATTTTCGTTTATATTTTCTTTCAGAAAAGTTGCTATGATTTTTTTTCGTTTTTTGGCTCTCCTGTAAAATTTGTCATTTGGTAGATACTTGCTTTTGGTTTGAAGCGGCCGAGTGGTTCTCGAGTTATGACCAAAACAAAAGTTCACGTGACAGATGGATAGATCTCACCGAGGCCTGAAGTTTGAGTACCAACACGATGGGTCTAGCACCAGTGGTTCTCGAATTATGCCCAAAACAAAAGTTCATGTGACAGATGGATAGATCTCACCGAGACCTGAAGTTTGAGTACCAACACGATGGGTCTAGCACCAGTGGTTCTCGAGTTATGACCAAACAAACAAAAAAATATACTTTCGCATTTATTATAAAGTGAGTAACGTAATTTTCTTATGAGTGTTGCATGCATGCAATGCATTGCATAGTGCCATTCAGTTTTTGTGACAAACAACACGTGAAAAATATGCAAAACAATTTTATTATTATACACTGATTGTAATGCGTCGACTGACCGGCCGACTGCACCTGGCTGCCTGAAACCTTCTCAGAATAAAAACGCAACACTAACTCTAGGCGCAGCGGCGCACGCGCCGTTATGGTTTTGAGATGACTTTCGCATACACCTATGACTCACAAACACAACGTTGTGTCCTGTGTAAAGAAGAGTAATAACCGTTGCGAGAGCGAGAAACCGCTCGGCATTAGTTGCTAGGATGAACGGAGTTTAATTGTTCCGCGCGACGAAATAAAGGTACGGTAGCGGGCTAAGAATGTAAGTAACTATCAAGCAGCAAGTAAGTAGGCACGAAAACCCACCTGCTGCTTGACTCAGTGGAAGGATCGCGCCAAGGTGAGAAGTAGCCATCCTGTCGCCCTTTAGCACGGCATCTTGTCCTTATCTCATATTCGCCTTTTACTATATGCACGGGGAGAATTGCACTGGGGCTATCCTTTTTATGTACCAGCCTCACACGGTACGAATCTGTATCGGGATCAAGTCTCCCCTGCAGAGTTGGTGCATTATTAATACAGGCGGCACTTGCCGCGCCCGCCTTCCGCTGCAGGCTTATCGCGTCTCCTCTTGTCCGTCGGGAGCCCCCCCCCCCCCCCCCCCCCCCCCCCTAAACCTCTCTATTCCCCTATGCGCTCCCTCCGTTCCCACCCCTACATCTCTAGTACGCTTCACGCTCTCTCTCGTCAGATATTTCTCCCTTGGGATCCCTACGATAGATCGATTCGGGCTGAAGGCCGAATGGTGTGTATTTGACATAAATACGTACCACACGCGGAATCCCGTCAATCGGGGTGAGCAGAGTAATCGGTGTTGTGCTGCAATTACTCTTGTAAATTACGACCACCAATATATTAGGACAAGACAACTATCAAGCAGCAAGTAAGGCACGAAGACCCACCTGTTGCATGACTCGGTGAAAGGACCGTGCCAAGGTGAGAGGTGGCCTGTCGCCCTTTAGCACGGAACCTTCTCCTTATCCCTTAGTAGCCTTTTACAACATGCACGGGAAGAGATGCAGTGGGGCTATTATTTTTAAGTACCGGCCCCACGCGGTACTTTTTTTTTACTTTTGTAAGACCTTTGTTTAGTTAGAGAAAATGACGGAGTAAAACGTTAATATAAGTACCTACTAATAATAAATGTGTAAGGGATGATCATGGATGTATGCCTCTTCAATTTTCCTCCAGTCCTCCCGGCCTTCAGCGCTACACGGAACCACACTGCTTTTCGCCGACGTACTTGATAGATAAATCTTCGAAATTATTGAACATTGTCACACGAACGAGTAAAGTCCCACATTCACACGCGCGCATGTACGCCGGAATTGTCGCTGGCGATAAATCCGCGGAATCCGCGTATGAATGTCGCGCGGTGCGGCTCGGCGCGACGACGCGACGCTCGTCGTCTCGAGCCGCGAGTGGCGCGCCGCGGCCTAATGTGGGTGACGGATTTGTGCGGGGCGGCGCTCGGCACGGTGCTCGTGTAGTGAATGTGGGGTTTAAGCGTTGGAACGCTATCCCTGCCCATAAATTGCCCCAAGTACAGTCTCGGGTCCTTTAAAAGAGCCGTGAATAGGCATCTAGTATCAGGCCGGTATGGTATTCGCAACAAACAACCGCATACTGCTGAAGACACAGGAAACCTGTCGTGAAACATTGTACCTACAATGTGCCTGTGTATGCTTCCCTATTCCCATTTATTTTTTTGTGGAAAACGCGACATGTGGCATCGTTTCACTTACGAGTAGGTGACATGATGCCCATGAACATTCTGTGATGCACGGGGATTGCGAATGCCATGCCGGCCTGACAGGAGGTGGAATGGGGATGACGGAATCGCATTAAACAGCTCCTCCGAACACTCCCCGTGAAATAGACGATAGCACAGACTTTAGGGAGCCGACGTCCCTACGGTGTTGCAGCGATTCTAAGTCGCGGGACACCACAGGGTCATCCACAAGTCGCAAAAAATAAATGTCTTAAATAAAAGTCTACTAATAATTAGCTTATAAGTCAAAAAACGGCTCACACTATTTACAGGTTTTCACAAGTTCAATCTGACGTACGTACCTGCATATCTCTGGAAGCTTGTAAGCGAATAACACAGCGCTGTAAGCTCTGACATACATACATACATACCATACACTGCATCTCGACAATCAGGGTTAGCAGAGTAATTGGTGTTGTGCTCCAAGTACTCTTTTAAATAACAGGGCAACACCGACCACCATGTTTAGCAATGCATTAGGACAAAATAACTATCAAGCAGCAAGTACGGCACGAAGACCCACCTGCTGCATGCCTCTGTGGAAGGACCATGCCAAGGTGGCTAGCCTGAATCTACTATAATTATATTTTCTAGTTTAAGAAATAAACTTCAAAATAGTTTTCATCCCTTTAGGACTAAATTTGTTAATTTATTATTATTATTTTTATTTATTGATAGATTCCGGAGTAATCTATCAATAAATAAAACCACAGGCAGCGCCTGAGACAGACAGACGTACGTGCGGACGGACGGACAGACAGACACCTGATCGATTTTATAAGGGTCCCTGCCAACGCCACTGGCTACGTAACCATAAAAATTATTATTACTTACCTCATTGAAGAATGGACTCGTTCAGAGTTCAGAAGATCTAGTTACACTTTAGAAAAGTTGTTTCTAAACACTATTTTTATTTTTCACTTTAAATTAAATTTTTGAACAATCTGGCGTGTTGTGGTTCACCTGAAAGTAAAGAGAAAGTATTAATTAATATTTATTACTTCAAAATTATTGATGTTGAAAAAATTTTTTAGTAATTATTAATTACGAACAGTTTCATAGACGACCTTTATTTATCAATAGGGCGTCACGACAATAAATGAGGAATTATTTGTAAAAAAATATATAATAAATACACCTTAAGCCACGCCGTATGATAAGGGTGGGCTTATTGCTTAAGGCAATTTCCTTGAGTCGACCTACACTTTAACTTGAAATCCTAACCATGGAGCAGGTGGGTGAAGGTGAATGCACGTAAATTTTTCAAATCACAAAAAACTCATTGGTCCTTTCGCAAGAGAAACAAATGCCTTAGACCACTCGGCCAACCGCCAAAATTATGTCACTATCATTTAGTTTAGATTATACTCATTTGAAACACGGTGCATTATTGACCATTCGTGTAAACTTTTTAAGTATTCAGACCATTTATTTCAACTCTAAGTCGCGTCAAAACCATCGCATGCGGAATCCGTTGTTGCATACAACCTGTGTTCGTAACGCTGCCTCCGCTGCATGTGTTGTGAAACATATAGTATGCAATAGTACCCGGATTTACAGTACTCGGGCACTGTATTAGTTATAGGATGTTTCTACACGCATACTGGACTGACTCCAGTGTCGACTGTGGCGACGACAGCAATAATGTTGCAGTCAAAATGTCCGAGCCAAAGATTTTGGGAGGAGAATAGATATGCGAAGGAGGTGTGTCCGCGACACCGTAGTAATATGGGCATATTTTCCCATATTATATATATATACTAGACAACGTACAACGGACCGTCTTGAGGTCTCAGTGCGGAGAATGGCCCACCCGTCTTCCCAAGAGGCTGGGCAGCAAACAACAACATGGGCGTGAACGCACGTGGATGCAACGCTTTGGATTGGCCAAAAATCGCTGGTGCGAATGTGTACGTACGTTCGTGTGTGTGAATTGTGATTGTGTGCGATCGGAACGGAAACTGGCGACAGCGGTTCCGATATGAGTGGACGTTCATTCATGATGGCACATCTTCTCTCCTTCCAATATCTTTGGTCCGAGCGCAGTTTATAGCGCAGACAGTAACGCCATCTAGCGAAAACAATGAGTATCTGTTAGCGCTAACTGTTATAAAGTCTTTCGGAATTATTGCCAAGATGAATGACTAGCTCAGTGGTTACAGCAGTGCATATACAAGGTGTCCCAAAACTCAACGTCAGGCGGGAACCAGGGAGTAGGCCAGTTTATGAATACCCAGGGAAAAATAAGAAAAAAAAATCTGAGTCATTAATTTTTTTTGAAAAAAATTTAACTGAATATTTTTTTTGGTAAAACTACAGGCATTCTGGTTTTATTTGGGATAGTTATCAATAGCAGAGTTATTCAGGGTTCCATTAAAAGAACAATTATATTTTCCAATTTTTAGTCGTAGTACTTAAAATGTTGTACGAGATGTATGAGATGAATTTTCAACGTTTTTCAAAAAATGCTCATATCATAAAAACAAATGACTCCGATTTTTTTTTTTCTTATTTTTTTCCTGGGTAGTCGTAAACTGGCCTACTTGTCTACTACCCCAGGGAGTAGGCCAGTTCCCGCTTGACGTTGAGTTTTGGGACACGTTGTATAATGCAAATGTAGTGGGTTCGAGTAACACTTCAGATATCTGGTGTGGACTAAATTTTTCTTTCGCAATATTTTTTTGCTCTAATTTCTGAAGCTTCGCAATGTGTAGCTCAATTAGATGTTTCTACATAAAAACAAGTGCCTACAGTACACACATATGTATGAGTAGATATGTATGTATGTATGTATTTAAAGTCTTTTGAATGGTAACTTTTTTAAGCACATGTGTCGGCGAACCACCCATAAGGTGTCTAACGACGTTCGGTTGTATGAGGGACTTCTTAGTTAATAAGCCTTACGTTCACATATAAAGTCATAATACCAAAATAAAAACATTAAATAACCTGAATAGCTGAGGAGAAAACCTCATAGCTCAAAGAATTAGCATCCAAACTCCAAAGGAAACAGGGTTTTCCGCATTTATATTGAAATGTATACGAATATTTCCGCCTTCAGATCCGTCCGCGGTTTCTCTTTGAGTTGCAAGTCGTGTGTGAGAGAAGGCGAAGCTTTTAGCCATTCACCTTGCCCTGTTTACTGGAGCCGACCGCACCGACGCGACGACGACGTCGCGGCTGGGCCCATTTGTAACAGCCATTCACTGTCGCGCCGTCTCAGAACGCACTGGTCCACGGACGTTATGACGTTGTGATACAACAAGTTGCTCCATCTATGGAGTAATCGCCATTTAATTATGATTTGAAGTTTTTTAGGGTTCCGTATCCGGTACGGGACCCTATTACTAAGCCTACGTCGTCTGTCTGTCTGTGTTTCCGAGCGATTTTTTTCTGATTTCATTGGAGGGTTGTTATACATTTGGTTGACATCATAATAAATCTTTTCGTAATATTCCGTTTTCAGTAAGGACTTTAAGACTTAGACATTTAGGCTTTTCTATAAACTATAAGGAAAGCAATATTTCCATTTTTTTCCAAATTTTAGACTCAGTAGTTTCGGAAACCGAGCTACTCCCCTTGGGTTGTATCAGTTTTTGTATATTGTCTTTAATATCTCTTAAACAATGCATTTGAAATTATAAAATATACTTGTACGGGCCCTTTTTATTGATATGCCACATGATGAACTCGAAAAAGAAAAAAAAAACTTTCTAATTGGCCCCCCAAAATTGAATCAAAATGGAAATTCTTGCTTTAAGTCCTTGATTGGTGGTCAAGTGATTGGGTCATCAAACTATATACTATATGTACCAAATTTAATGTTTTTTCGTCCAGTAGATTCGGAGAAAATAAGCAGACGGACAGACAGACACGAGAGTGATCCTATAAGGGTTCCGGTTTTTCCTGTTTTGAGGTAAGAAACCCTAAAAAACATTTTTGAAATCCATTTAGAACTTACTAAATATTTGAGAAGTAATTTAAACAGTGCAGCCAATAAAACTTCATAAAGCAACAGGCTGAAAGAAAGAAAATAATTTTCGGTTAATCGATTGATCGTAAATAACTTCGAATTGAACTCATGTATAACTTGCCATTTTACTGAGAGCGGCAGTCCGGAATCATTCGTCTTCAGCTCAAAACAAATTCGTTGAGTCCGGGACGCGAGTGAATGCCCGGCTTCACTAACCACACACAGCCATTACAGCCTAACTGCTTTGAACCCTAATCTGAAGCTTATCGAAAATCCTAAAAGCACATACTTAGCATACTCCGACATGAAACACAAGTGCTATAATTTATAATATATCGTTGCTGGTTTTCGCTATTTTGCATTTTATGTTTCCGTAATTAATTAATATATTTATTTAGTCCACAAGCGTGTGCCTGTGGCTTTTCGAACGATCACTTCTAGTGCTTCTAACCCATCTGGCATATCGATCGAATCGATTTTTTTTGTACTCAATATAATGTGTCTCTAGGAACAAAATCCTAATAAATAAAGCGAAATTTCTACGCGCGACCGGTGGCCGTGTAATGTACATCATACATACATACATACCACACGCTGTATCCTGACAATCGGGTTAAGCAGCGTAATCGGTGCTGTGCTGTGCGAACGGCGACAGCACCACTGAGCTACCGAGGCTGACTATTTGCGTTTATCAAACGTTATTATATTACCCTACAAAAGCACTCATCATTAAACTAAAAAAAAAAAAAAATTAACGTACTAAAATAAACCCTTCCTAAGTCTTATCAGTCAATATGTCAGCCTCGGTAGCTCAGTAGGGAGAACGGTCGACTGTCGGTCGTGAATCATAAGCACCCCTGAGCACGGTCATTGCTTGGATGTGTGACCGCTTGACCGTTGGAGACCGACCGTGGTTCGGATTACAAGTAAAACTGTAGTTGCCTTCTCTTCTTACCTAACTAGATGGGTTGGAACCACCGCACTGAATGAAAGGTCGGTTAAAACGGCTATGTAAATAGTTAGTTTTTTCCGTCCAGTTCAGTGTAGTCGGTACGACTGAAGGGAAGCACTGACATATTGGCACCTAGTTCGCCAAGTTGTTATGGGCTGACATCACGGATGTAGTAGGTGATGTAGCCAACCGTGTCAGTTTCCATAAAATAATATTATATATGTTCGATATACTAATATGTAGATCTAACTTTGCCCGGGTCTTCGCTCGCGGTAGACTCGGTTTAATAGCAAATTCGATTTAGACGAAAATATGATAACAAACGATCGCTCCTCTTATATTCTCTCCCGTCTATTCTATACTTTCTTTGATACTGCTCAGCCCTAAGGCTATTTAGCGTGATGGTATATAGTGAGCCTCGAGATCTACTATTTATGCATTAGTGCAAACCGCATCAAAATCTGTTCAGTGATTCCAGAGTTTACCTTAAACATACATACATATATACAGACAGTCGTTGCTTTTTACAAGAAGATACTACCTATGTTCCAAAAAAAAAAAAAAAATTGCCCTTTTCAAAGGGTTCCTCCCAGCGGGACAAATGACGCTGAAATCTTTCAGACCCGATCTGTAGGCTCTATTCATGAGGCTCGGATTTCGGCGGCCGCACCGGAAAATTCAGTTATGTAGGAGAATTTACTAGCCACATGCGGTTGCCGGCATTGAGGTAAAGTTAGGCCGGAAGTTGGGATATTATATATGGTGTGAACATTGGAATCCTTGCTATAGTTAGACAACGTATACCTTATGCGCCTAAATTAAATTGTCACTCGAACTGCCTATGAAAATTTTGTTTTCCGTTCCAATGCTGTGTAGCCTGCGTGATAGAAGCATTAAATGTACCACTAAAGTCAAAATAAGTTATATGATAAATGTAGATTTAAAGATTTCGTGATTTATTTTTTATTTTTTTTAATAACCTTATTTTAATTAGATACCTTATCTTTATTATTATTTTTGTTCACGTTTTGACATCATCATCAATCAATACGTGTGTATGTTGAATGTATTTGCAAAAAACATAAATTATGTATGTAGGTAATTATAGGCTGTACAGCTCGCTGCGTGACCGCTTTGAGTTTCAACCTTTAGCCATGGAGACTTTGGGACCGTGGTCGTCTGAAACCAAGGTTTTCACGGAGAAGCTGGGAAAGCTTCTCGCGGACCGCGACCGCCGTTCCAAAGCCTTCCTTATACGGCGGATTGGTATTGAAATTCAGAGGGGTAACGCGGCGAGCGTGCTGGGTACACTTGGCGTCGGCAGAGACGGGGCTTCGGCGGACTGTTCAGAAATTAATTTTTTGTAGGTTTTCTTAATATTAATTTTAGATTAGTTTTAGTGTATTAGTTATTTATTAAAACAATAAATATATTTTGAATTAGGGGATGTAGAATAAGTATTATAATACATTACGGTCACTTTTGAAATTGTTGCCTGTTTGTTATATTAGTCATTTTGTTCGTACAAATATCAAGTGAAAATTTCGGACCCAATTTGGATGGAGTTTTCAGGAAAATATAGGGCTCGGAATAACATACAGGCATGCCATATGCGGTATCCCGACAATCGGGGTAATCAGAGTAATCGGTGTTGTGCTGCAAGGACTCCGGTAGATTATAGTACAACACCGACCACCACGTTCCGATAAAAAAGTATTCGGACAATGTTTTTCGATGCAGTGGGGCTATTATTTTGAAGTACCGGCCCCACACTCGTAGTAGATATATGTATAGTATTATTACACCTATAGTAGCATCACGTCATTGTTGTTTGTTTATTATTTATTGACCATGATTGTCATGGCAGTAAGACTGCCCTCGAACTTATCACAATTTGTTCTATCCCGTTCGATTACATCCACGAAGAAGAAACGGCAAGAAACTTCGCAGGTTATATTTTTTATAAGTATACTTACAAGTATTTTAGTGACTAACCACATAATAACATCACTTACATTTTATCGAAAATACAGCTTCAGAGCAAGATTAACTATATGACTGAGAGAAAATTAACTGAGCATTGGGGTCGGAAGGACGTGAACGCAGTTCCTCTGTCTCAGAATAAACAGGCATTGTCAAATAGGACAACTACGGACAAATGACAAATGCTCGTATTAAAAGTTTAATTGAAAACTCTTTGAAAACCTAATTCTCAATTCACCCTTTCCAAAGGGAATTGTCCAAAGCGCCCTCGTTTCAATTCCCGGAAGTCCATTTCAATCCACGATGAGTGTTATTGTTGAGAAGTGAGAAAAGCGGAGCGGTTAGGGGCATGAGGGGCGGGAAGGGAGGGATGGTGACCGGACCGGATGTAATTGGTTCGGATTGTAAAGTGTAGGGACTTCCGGTATACGCGAGACGCATCAACAATTTCTGTAAGTTATACAACGTGTCCCAAAACTCAACGTCAAGCGGGAACCAGGGAGTAGGCCCGTATATGACTACCCAGGGAAAAATAAGAAAAAAAATCTAAGTCATTTGTTTTTTATGATAATAATATGAGCATTTTTTGAAAAACGTTGAAAATTTACATGTCGTACAACATTTTAGGTACTACGACTACAAATTTGCAAATATCTAATTTTTATATTGGAAGCCTAAATAACTCTGCAACTATTCCAAATGAAACCAGAATGCCTGTAGTTTTACCAAAATAATATTCAGTAAAAATTATTTCTAAACAAATTTATGACTCAGATTTGTTTTTCTTATTTTTCCCTGGGTACTCTTAAACTGGCCTACTCCCTGGTTCCCGCTTGACGATGCGTTTTGGGACATGTTGTATGTACATTTATCTGAAGCACCCCGTTTGGACTTTGGAGTCTTTGAGGAATTTCACTAGGGAATTTGCAAAAGAGTTCAGGTGAAAATATGGAATGGTCTTTCGGAGACAGTGTTTCTACAACCTGTGGGTCAAAAGGCTTCTCATTAAAATCGAGGACAACCATCTACATTGTCGCTGGCATGGCACCTAAATGAGCGTGGTTTCGCGGGGAGTGGTGTTATTGGCCAAAATGAGCACGTGTTAAATTTTCCGGAACGCAATGAAAACTTTCCGGGACCTGTGTCAGCCTAACTGTAGTTAACTTCTTTTATTACCTACTTCTTGTTTTATTTGTTTTATACTGGTGCTTAATGTTTATTTGTATCTCAGTAAAGTTTATTGGTTTATTTAATGTGTAATTTAGCACAAATAAGCACAATTTTGTATCAACTATTGTGATGGAAATTGTTCGTTGACAATTTTTTAGTTATTCATAAAATTAAATAAACAAGCCATATTTACGTTTTCATTTATTTACGAAACGAATAACCAAAAAGACACATATATTATATTTAATTAATTAAATATATAATCAAAGGACGCCGGCATGTCCCTTACAAAATCGGTCAGGTGTATATCTGTACGCCCGTCCGTCCGTATGTCTGTCACGCGCGTTATTCGAGGAGATTACTCTGGAACGTAAAGCTCAAGAAATAAACAATAAAACAAAATTTGTAGTTAATGTGGTCCTTTCGGCACGAAAACTATTTTCAAGTTTATATCCTATAGTGTTCATTGCGTTCCGGAAAATTTAATTAAAAATAAAAAAAAAATACATTTATTTCAGGCCGGCGGCATGGCGTTCGCAACCCCAGCGTGCGACCGAATGCCCATTGGCATCATCGTTAGACACTGACAGGTTTGAAAAAGTCTTAAATGTAAAAAACTACTAATCTTCATCTGCGCCGAAATGTATCGGGCGCGGCGTCCACGTCCGACCAAGCGCATTCGGGTCAAGTGAGCGAAACGGATCGCTTCCTACTCTACACCAGTGCTACTCAAACTTTTTTATGTGACTGGCCGGCATTTTTTTTCTATTGTTAACTAGGCTATGGGCCAGCTTTAGTACATAAGGAGTTTAAAAACAAGTTATGTTTTAAGTGTTTACAGTTTTATTAAATTTAAACTACACATCTTAACACGAACCTGTATATGGAATCTTGCTGTCTGAAAACAAAAATATCCAACTTCATCTTTCCCTCGGGTCTAGCCGCGGACCGGCAGCTTGGGGGGCGGGGCGGACGGGTACGGCACCGGTCCGCGGACCATCATTGGAGTAGCACTGCTCTACACTGTTTGTAGTAGTCGCGTCTGGACTATTGCATTAGGCCGGGACCATAATATAATATAATACGTGAGTCAATAAGCAAACATAATAATTGTATGCGCGTCGGATGGACATATAAAAATATGCGGAAAAACGGTCAAGCATGAACGTACTTCGGGCGCCGATGGTTCCCTAAATTCACTATATCTGATAAGGTATGGTTTTGGAAATGTGAATTCCTCTAATAATATTCCTTTAATCCCTGTGATACTCTTTGCATTCTTGATTTATTTTTTCAGAATTTTATACGCATACGTTTCCGAGATAGGGTGGATGGGAATTTAGTTTTTTGCACTTTTTTGTACAAAGATTTAATAAAAATAATAAATATAAAAATAAATTATATATAATAATATGTATGTATACAGAAGTAAAACAAAATAAAACTAACAAACAAGATACAAATGCGTTCAACTCCGAAACTGGGGACACAGAAGGAAATGAGGTTTTAAGGATTTGAGGAGATAGTCTTTCAACAGCACTTTTTAAAGGTGGCCATAGAATATTATTATTTGTATTTTATAATTTGTTTATAGTAATAAGATACGAGTGTCAAGCAGGTTGTAGGACCATTTAGCATCTATTTTTTCTGTATGTTGTTGTTGTTGTTTTGGTTTGGGGTTGGCTCTAGGCCTGCAAACTAATCCCGCTTGGTTGGGGACCTTCGTGCAAAATCCCGCAGTCTCCAGCTACCCCAGCCAGCCTATCTTCCATGAAAGCCACAAGTCGACCGGGGTGTCTGCAGGCCGCTTATCCCTTAGTCGCATTTTACGACATGCACGGGGAGAGATGCAGTGGGACTATTCTTATTAAGATAGTCCCACTGCATCTCTCCCCGTGCATGTCGTAAAAGAGGACTAAGGGATAAGCGGCCTGCAGACACCCCGGTCGACTTGTGGCTTTCATGGAAGACATAGGCTGGCTGGGGTCGCTGGAGACTGCGGGGTTTTGCACGAAGGTCCCCAACCAAGCGGGATTAGTTTGCAGGCCTAGAGCCAACCCCAAACCAAAACAACAACAACATACAGAAAAAATAGATGATATTTGTATTTTAAACACATAAAAGTAAAACTCTTTGCATTCAGTGAAATACAATTTTCAATTATTTCTCATCGAACCGCGCGTAACCATAATCGAAATGATAATCTCATGCAAAAAAAAATGTAACTTAGCGATTAAACAATGTTTATTTCAAATTCAACTTCACGCCAGCGATACTACGGGCAAAAGTTAATAACAAAATAATAAAATAAGGTTGCCTCCGTATAAGCTCTACTAGATGAAATTGTCCACTTCAGCTTTCAACAAGAATGGCGCGTGTGTCCGACACTCGAATGTTCTCGAAAATTCGGCGAAGCGGGAAGATGGCCGGGCTGAGTGGCCCTCGTGTCTTGGTCATTTGGTCTCATATTTTTACGCTTTTCCAGAAATACGAGAATGTTGCGGACGGTTCTGGAACGTATGGGTGCCTTCGAAAGCACTGTTTGCTGTTAGCGAAATATTTTTCGCCGTGGAGATGAGAGTAGAGAGGAGCTTGTCTAAACAGACTGGGTACTTCGTCACCACCAACTGAGGGCATACGTGATCTCCGCTGCTTCACCGTTCGGAACCGGTGTAAAACTGTAGGTCCCTTCCCTTGCCCCTTACTAGGTGGTAGGCTCAAATTGTAGCCGACTGGGTTGGTACCACCGTACTGGATGTAAGATGGCCGCATAGCAGCCTCGGTTGTGTTCTACTCTAGTCCAGTATAGCCAGCAATCCAGGTAAGTCTCCGGTATGTCACCTACCTTCTCGGAGGTGATATTGGCTGGTCGGAGCATGTGCTTTGGCCCCTCCGATTCAGCCACCCAAACCGGATTACATAAAAAAAAACAAAACAGTCACGTACCACCTCCACGAAGTAATTACCCAGCCCACGTGAAGTTTAACGGCGGCGCGTGATTGGTGATTGCGAATTCGAACCTCCCCCCGCTCCTCCACGCACTGGAGACACAACGTTTTACTAGAATTATAGCTAGGAAAAACTCCTTTATACTCTCGTCTCCGTGTTTTTATATGACAGTGCAGTACGTGCCTGTAAGTAATGAACATAGAGCTTTAGAAAGAGACAATCCGGTTGTAGAGGGTCCTCTATGTTGCACAGAGACGTGCGAGTTCGTGCGACAGGGACGATGCTCTACAAGTGTACAACCGGATTGTCTCTTTCTAAAGCTCGGAAAAAGACCAGTATCGTACTTCCTTTCTTAAAGCTGTTCCCTATCAAATTTTAATTATCGCTGATCACTGATTGCATTCTTTCACCTGATACGCATTTACATAAATAAATAAAAAATATCGAAACATAAAAAATTATCAAAACACGAAAATTGAAACACGAATTTATAGACTTATGTATATTTTTCAACACCGATATGTTACGAACCGACTGATTTATCCTGATGAATTATTATTCATGGATGCGATTGAGACAAATTTTGAACCATAGATTTCTTAATGGGCAGTGCCCTGGATGGTCAACAGCTTTCACAAATGCAATGTTAATTTGCATGCTCCTAAATTCACGTTAACCGTACGTTACGTTAACCGTAGCAATTGAGATTTATGTATTTCTTCTTAGAGAGTGCACTCGGACAACGGGCCATGTTCCACTGAGTTGTAACCATCCAGCCACAACTGTACCGTATGGGGCCGGTACTTTAAAAGAATAGCTCCACTGCATCTCTCTCCGCGTATGTCGTAAAAGGTGACTAAGGGGTATGACTCCCTTCTTATATTACTAGGTATTAATAGGTTAATAGGTTTAACCCGCCCGGGGTGGTACCACCTCACTGAATGGAAGGTTGGTCGAAACGGCTATGTAAATAGTTTGTGTTTTTTGTCCAGTTCTGTGTAGCCGGCACGACCGAAGGGACGTACTAACATGGAAGCAATTTCACCCGGTGTTATGGGCTGACATCATGGATGTTGTAGGTGATGTAGCCAACCGTGTCAGTATCCATAAAAAAATTAATTAGTCGATCCAATCCGTCGACGTCGCTTCGCTACACACAGTCCGCGCGCACAGTCCTCTTCAAACTCCGCTTTCACTTTCTCGCTCGCTGCCCGCGTCAGAACGCCCCCCGCTCGGCTCTCCGCGCTGCGACACCCTCATACCTCAGTCATTGCGACCTGATGTCTTTGAATTCTTCCTGGCGCATGCTCTAGTAATATATGTGTCTCGATGCGAATCTACGTAGCAAGCGTATTCGAATGCAAACAGCCGCATACACACTAACAGACTGATGCTAATGACCAATACCGAGGAATTAAAAAGAATAGAAGAACATCAACTTGTCGAAGAGGGAAAGAAAAGAGCTCAAAATGTATTTTATATGCCAAATAAACATGAATGTTTGTTACAATGGTGGACTCACGTATCTCTTTTGTGATCCAAATACAGCGCGTTAAAATATATGCAACAAGTATACAATTTTTGTGGATTGGATTAGTATAGTATAAATGTATTGTTTGTATAGTATGTATATGTATGTATATTCGATACATTGCGTATGTTTTTTTTTCATTTATTTATTAGGGCTTTTACCAATGATTTGTTATTATCAGCCCCATAGTACTCATCTTCGCTTAGGGCCCAGGATCCCTTAGGGATAGAGAGAGAACGCTCAACGAAATCCAACATAATGTGTATGCCGTTTGTTTGTATTTCCTTATTTCCTTATTTATGTCTGTCTGAGTGTCTGTATGTCCGCTTATAACTCGAGAACCACTGAACCGATTTTAATAAAACAAAATTCTACGGATAGCTTGATTCTTCCCATCAACTATAGGCTATATCACTCTAAATGGCTTATGAGGTTAGCAGTGAAGTGAAATATGAGAGCGGGCGGAGCCGCGGGCACAGCTTGTTATGTATAAAATACAAACAAATAAACTTTGTAGTGAAATATTTTATATAGTTATGTAAGTAGTTTGTTTAGCATTTTAATTTTGTATTCATTTTATATCAAATAAATCTTATATTTTTATGTATTGTATAAGTATGTATGTATTCTATATGTATATAATAGGCATATATTTATAAAATAAAGCATAATATATTCCTCCTCCCTTTCACACTTGCACTAACCATACTTCCTACTCTAGAATCTTATTCCTCATCACCCAAAAGGTGACTGGATGAAATCACTTGCATTGTTATGTTCGCTTTTGCGCTCTCCTGTATTTCTTGTTTCTCTTCGTACACGAGTACTATTCTGTTTTCGATTGTGTGCATTAAAGAGTTTCTATTCTATTCCATTACTAGCTTTTGCCTGCGGATTGGCTCGCGTGAAATTCGTAAAGAAGAAAGTAAGTAAGCCCGCTACCGTACCTTTATTTCGGCAGGAACAATTCGGTTTGTATTAGAGCCACATCTTATCGTAACCGAAACTGAATTTTATTTAACCTATCCTGTGTCCCGTATAATCAAATGTGCTTGTACTAAGTTTCATTCAATTCGGATGATCGGTTTCGAGGAGCATACATACATACAGAAAAGATTTCTAAAAATCATAAATTTAGTTTTAGTATCATACATAGATTCTACAGACGCAGTATCTCACTTACTCCATGACCATCCCTTACAGATTTATTATTAGTATTGATTGATTGATTGAGGTTGATATTGATATTGAATATGAATTTAATGATATTGATTGATGATTATTGATCTGATATGGCAATGATGTTTCTGTGGTATGGATTTCTTTGCCTAATACCTACTAATCGATATTTGACAAGCACTCGCGTCGCCCTTGCTATGGCTATATTATGAGGAAGCTATTAATTAGTAAATACATAGGTAGATACATAATTAAACACGCGGTACCAAGTAAATGCTTTTTGGCAACAGTTGAGATGACTTGGTCAAAACATTTAATAATCATGCCACTTGATGTGTGGCAAGGGCGAACTAATTGCATTATGCAATTTCATCCAGTCAATCCGATGGACCTTTTTTATTTTACTTTACTTACTCGTAGCTTATTTTTTCATAGTTTGATCGAACGAACTCACTACATACATTTAAATGTAACTCTATGTAAAATATAACTAAAATATTGAATTAAATGCGTTGGCTTAAATGCGAATATAATCATTCAAACTCGGTTCACTCAGAATTAATCAAAATAAAGGGAAATTTCCCCCACAATGCCACAAAAATAAAGATTAATCTCCACATCTCGCTGTCTCTCAGTTTAATTTTCGCGGCTGTTAGCTGTCGACGGCCGCGGCGACGGCGGCGCGGGGGCGGCGCGAAGCTATCGCGTAACATTTCAACGAGCGACAGAAAAAAAAATCTATTTGCAACCGGTTTCTACCACTAAGAAAAAAAATACAAGTACATAATACATGTCGTTGTGTGAAGCATGGTCCGGTAGTATAATAGTTAACTAAACGCAATCCAAAGGGAAGTATCCGATATGGCACCTTCTCAGGGGTGATATTGACTGGGAGCCTACGCTCTGGACCCTTTGACTTTGACCCAAGCCGGATTACATAAAAATTATTTCTACTTTTCTTATAATAAAAGGGAAGGTGTGTGGATGTATGTTTGAGGTAAACTCCGGAACCACTGAACATATTTTGATGCGGTTTGCACCAATGAAAAGATTAGTTCTTGAGACTCACAATAGGCTATATATCATCAAGCTAAATAGCCTTAGAGCTGCGCAGTATCAAAGAAAGTACAGTATGGACAGGAGAGAGAGAGTATGTAACAGAAGCGATCGTTTATTATCATAATTGGGTTTAAATCGGTTTTTCTATTAAACCGTGTTTCCGCGAGCGAAGCCGCGGGCAAAAGCTAGTAATAATATATACTCATAATTATAGAGCAACTCTCTCAGATCTAACTAAACCTAACCTTAATACTTAATACTTGCGTAATTAATTACGGAAGGTGATTCAGTGTATTTGGTAAAACGAGAAATTAAGCACCATTTCGCGAGCCACTCTCGCAAAAATCAAAACCTTGCTTCTTCTTACACTACAACTGTTGCGTTGACAACTGTGCGGACAAGAGTAGTCTGATTTCAAAATTGGGCAAACCCATTTGTAATCATTTTAAACTACGGTACGATTTACATTTCTTATATATTAAGGCAACTTAGTTCAAAATCAAGATTTAAGCGGGTTATTAAAAAAAATATTTAGAAAATCTTATAGAAAAACCTACCTTTGTCTCATATAAATAAATATCAAAATTAAAGTTTTAAAGTTTGCATTTGGCTCCTTTTGATAATGAGGTCAATATTTGACCAGATTTGATTGTTAGAGTTCTGGATTTGACCGATTATGAACATTATTGTAAGGATCTGACTACATTTGAAAGTTAATATTAATACAAGGCAGTTGTCAAATAATGATAGAATTTATAAGATTTTGGATGAGGGATAAGAGAGTTAATTCAAAAAGTTTAGATTCATTCGTAGAGCTTTAGCACAATCACTAGTGTGACAAACGTTCATTTGAGATGACATATTATTTAATTTTTATTTATTTTGTTTAATTTTGTTTCGTTGGGGGTTCATTTCAATTCATTGCGGTTCATTTCGCTTCATTGCGTTCCATTTAGTTTCATACGTGCGTACATAATGAAACATCTGTTTTTCAATGGGCTAGACAGATACACGACTCTTCACGTTTTACGATCCTGACACATCTCTGCCGTCGACTCCACTCTCTTTCTTCATACATGCTCGTCGGTTAGGAGCACTGCGGATTTCGTTTCATTTTATTTAGTTTCATTTCATTTGGTTTCACTTCATTTCATTCATTGTTTTATTTCGTTTCTTAAACTTTCCGACATCTTCTTGGAGCTATTTAACAGGGTTACTACAGGTTCCTTAAATTTTCTAAGTAGATATATTTTCTGAAGACTTATTTACTTCATTCTTGAACTCTTTCCAAGTCAATGCCTTACCTCGAAACGGTCCACTCCAAAAATCGTTTTTCCCCGAAGAATCGGCGTGCCCGCTTTTGTGTCGACGTCGAAGGCTCTTTCACGCGGCGCCAAATAATAGGCTTATTTCACACAGATTTCTTATTGAGTCTTCCGCTCTGAAAGGTTTCTCATTCAATCGACGCGGAACTGAAAATGTGGGGCGAGCTATAAACAACTCGCACTGCCCAAGAACTCGAGTCGGAAACTCTACTACGAGTATAATACCAAAGTTAACGATAGAAGCAGACGGCGGCGCTCTAAACAACTAAAGCGCGTTACAGACGATGAACATACTATAATATTTTAACTTAAGATGCGCTAAGACGAAAACTTATAGTATCTTTATGTATCATACACAGCTAAGATACTATAATATTTTATATAAAGATGCCCTAAGATGAATTTTTATAATTATCTTCATGTATCACACACAGCTACGATACTATAATAAGTACCGTGTGAGGCCGGTACTTTAAAAGAATTGACCCCACTGGATTTCTCCCCGTGTATGTCGTAAAACGCGACTAAGGGATATGACTCCCTTCTTATATTACTAGGTAGTAGGGTTTACCAGCCCGCGTTGGTACCACCGCACTGAATGAAAGGTCGGTCGAAACGGCTATGTAAATAGTTTGTGTTTTCCGCCCACTTCAGACTTCAGTGTAGCCGGCACGACCGAAGGGAAGCACTGACGTCGCAGATGATGTAGTTGATGAAGCCAACCGTGTCAGTTTCCATAAAAAAAAAAATATATATATATATATTATGAAACATTCTCATATGAGGATATCGACCGGGTAATCAGTAACGCAGGATTCATGCAAAGTTAAAAAACCTATGAGAAATATAGATATGGATTTCCTATTTTTTCATTCTACAGGATCATCTCTATAGTGAACACACTATAGAGATGATCCTGTAGAATGAAGTGAAGTGAAGCTAAAACAGCAATTTTTTTAACTTCGCTGGATATAATAAAATCCAAACACTATTTTTGCGGGAATTTCCATACTCGCTAAAAAATTTATGTTTGTTCTTTTCATAATTTTTCTCCACGTGCAATTTCATATTCTTTATAGTGAACTCCCATAAAAGATAATTATAAATTTTATAGTCATACCCTACTACTTAATCAAAATAACAACTATTTCCTCCAAATTCGCGTTTCTGTAATTTTTTTTTTCATATGCTCCTTTGAGGCGATTCCATCCCGCTTCAACAAAAAATACTGGCCAAGTGCGAGTCGGATACGCGCACCGAGGTATCCGCACCACAAAAAAAAAGTTAAAAAAATACGTTTCCTGTATGGGGACCCGCTTCATTTTGCACTGTAATTTTTCTTTAATTATTTGTTGTTATATCCGCCAAAGCGGCGGGTGGCTGAGTGGTTTGGGCATGGGCTTCTCATGCGAGAGGTCCGCGGTTCGAATCCGGTCGGCGTGTACCAATGAGTTTTTTCTGACGAAAAAATTTACGTGCATACCTACACCTGTCGCTTCACCGTTCGGAACCGGTGTAAAACTGTAGGTCCCTTCCCTTGCCCCTTACTAGGTGGTAGGCTCAAATTGTAGCCGACTGGGTTGGTACCACCGTACTATATGTAAGATGGCCGCATAGCAGCCTCGGTTGTGTTCTCCTCTAGTCCAGTATAGCCAGCAATCCAGGGAAGTCTCCGGTATGGCACCTACCTTCTCTGAGGTGATATTGGCTGGTCGGAGCATGCGCTTTGGCCCCTCCGAATCAGCCAACCATACCGGATTACATAAAAAAAAACATATTCTATGAAAATTTAAACCAGCTAACTATACGGTTCCAAAGATACAGCCATCGGACGGACGGAACGGACAGACAGATGGACAGACAGACGTTGTAGGATTAGTAAGAGGCTTCCGTACGGGGTACGGAAACCTAATAAATAAAAAGGAAACAGTATCGCGCTGTCTTTGTCCCTGAGCGCATGACGTCATTGTGGACGATATGGGTCGGTATATTACGATATATTTCCATATCGCTTGGTATCTTTCGATATAGCTTCATATATATATATTTAAGACTAGCTGAGCCCGCGGCTCCGCTCGCGTGAAATTCGTATTCCAAAGAGGAATGTAAGTAACTAAGGGTGAGGCCGAAGACCGAGCTGCGTTCAGGTAATCGATAAACCTTCTTAAAGAAAGTAACTAACTAAGGGCGAGGCCGAAGGCCGAGCTGCTTTCAGGTAAACGATAAACCTTTCTCAAATAAAGGAAGTAAGTAAGGGCGAGGCCGAAGGCCGAGCTGCGTTCAGGAAGACGATAAACCTTCTGGAAGAAAGGAAGGAACTAAGTGCGAGGCCGAAGGCCGACCTGCGTTCAGGTAAACCAAAAACTCTCTTCCGTCTTCGGGCCTCGCCCTTAAAGACTTCCTTTCTTCGATAGAATATAATATCGTTTACTCAATCTATTTATTTCATAAAAATAAAAAAGTAATATTAATAACTAAAGAATTAAACCTACCTAACAAACATTAAAATAACTATCAAAACCAATTCAAAACGGGCATTTTCAAATGTTCTTAGAGCACTTGCGGCATTACCCCGCCGGATGGCAAGGCTTACCCTTTGAATGAAGTACATAAGCCCTTGATGGCGGGACACCAGTTGCGTCAACCAGCTCAAGCCTCTTTTGGCTTCACTGCTCCACGGACCGAGGGTTTCAACCGCAAACGCAACCAATTCGAAATCTTGAATTATATTTCTATATTTGCTGCGTTTGAGGCTCTCCGCCCCAGCCTCGGCCGCGCCAGCCGCTCTTGAAGATGTCCTAACGTGACTTGGAGCCAATGTGAGAACAAAAGTGGCGTCCCACATCAATGAACTACCCTTAGTCCATGGCACTAAGGTGATAGCATCGGGCCTCTTGCCATCTAGCCGGGAATAACCGCGAGGTTCTAGGATGCACGGTATATTTGCCGTCAGAAGCGTGGACTTTATAATAAAATTTAAATTAAATTAACTCAATCTTAATATTAATTAACTTTATTCGAGATGGTTCAGCTTCTTCCTGAACGCAGCTCCGCCTTCGGCCTCGCCCTTAGTTACTTGCTTTCTTCGAGATGGTTTATCATTTGTCAGAACGTAGCTCGGCCTTCGGCCTTGCCTTAGTTGCTTACTTTCTTCAAGATGGTTTAGCTTCTTCCTGAACGCAGCTCGGCCTTCGGCCTCGCCTTTAGTTACTTGCTTTCTTCGAGATGGTTTTTCAATTATCCGAACGTAGCTCGGCCTTCGGCCTCGCCTTAGATACTTACTTTCTTCAAGATGGTTTAGCTTCTTCCTGAACGCAGCTCGGCCTGCGGCCTCGCCCATAGTTACTTACTTTCTTCGAGAAGGTTTATGGTCTTCCAGAATAGAGCTCGGCCTTCGGCCTCGCCCTTAGTTACTTACTTTCTTCAAGAATGTTTTTCTTCTTCCTGAACTCAGCTCCGCCTTCCGCCTCGCCCTTAGTTACTTTCATCGAGAAAGAATATCGTTTACGTGAGCGCAGATCCGCCTTCGGGCCCGCCTATAGTTACTTACTTTCTTTTTTTTTTAATACGAATTTCACGCGAGCGAAGCCGCGGGCAACAGATATATAAATTTTATTGCACCAATGACAGCGACATAACTTCGACTTTCAATTATTATTTTTATTTATCAAACAGTTTGTCACCAGCCAGCTCATGTCCAGATGACAGTTCTCCGTTGTCAACATGACATTTAAAATTGTTTTTTACCTTTACTTTGGATTACGTGATTCTTATTATATTTTTTAATTATTATGTTCATCCGGGATATACACTGTCACTATAAAAAGTTTCGTCAAATTCCGTTCAGTGGTTTTTGCGAGATGCGCGTACAAATAGACATTTTTGCATTTACGATTTTATGATATGTATAGAAAGAATAGATATGTATAGACTATTGTGTTCAAGTTATAAAAAAGAAGAACTGTCATTTTCGTTGTATCTACTCATTTTTAAATTTCGAATGAATATTTTTTTTTTCAAATTGTATTTGCTGCCAGTTCTCAAGATATAATCATGTACTTTGGACGACGTGATTTTAAACGCGCAATAATGTTTATAATTGTAATTTTTTTTTATTTTTGTTATTTTTTTTTTACGTATTATGTTAACCCGGCATTTAAACTGCCACTATACAAAGTTTCGTCTAATTCCGTTCAGTGGTTTTTGCGTGATGCGCGTACAGACAAACAAACAAACAAACAAACAAACAAACAAACAAAAATTTTAAAAACTGTTCTAACATGTTCAGTATCTCATTTTAAGCCACCCTGGTTAGTTTTTTTCCGAATACATTCAATGTACAGACTTTCTTACCTCTACGATTTTATTATATGTATAGATACTGCAGATCAAATAATATAATATATTGTCTTCGTAGTGTGCGATGCGATGCCTAGGATTTTATGGTGAGAGATATTGTGGGGCCGGTACTTAAAAAGAAAGCCAAGACGGACAAGATGCCGTGCTAAACGGCGGCATCACCAGAGTTCTTGCAGCACAACACCGATTACTCCGCTTACCCCGATTGTCGGGATTCAGATTGTGTGATATGTATGTATATGTAGATATTGTGAAATATGCACTATAAGATAGATAAATATATTTTATATTCTTCTGTGACCCACAGCCATTCAACATGGAATTACATCCCAATAAATAAAGCGGAAAATCTGTAACGATCGACGCGCCGCCGCCGTCGTAAATTCTACGTTCGCTTATGTATGAGTTATGATATGACTAATTCTCATTGAGTTTTCACTGATGTTTAGTGCAACATGTATGGAGTTAGAGCATTTTTTGCGGTGATGCAAAGCGGTGGGAAGATTTTATTTATTTATTTATTTATTTATTCAGCAGACAAATAGCGTTACAAAACGATAAAAAATATTAATTCATACATACAATGAAGTCTGGCCATATTTTGTCTCCCTGATTAGACCATTGTTTAGTTAGTGGGATCAAACAAGTGTGTGAGTGTAGTGTTGTGCGAATGCAGTGTAGTGTAGTACAGTGTAATGTAATGCAATGCAATGCAATGCAATGTAATGCAATGCAATGCAATCCAATGCAATGCAATGCAATGCCATGCAATGCAATGCAATGCAATGCAATGCAATGCAATGCAATGCAATGCAATTCAATGCAATGTAATGCTATGCAATGCAATGCAATGTAATGCAATGCAATGCAATGGTAATATAATGTAATGTAAGTGTAATATGGTGTGATGCAGCCAGTTTAAAATAATAGTACGTATAAAGAGTAGTACGTTTTAACGTTTTATTATTTATGTAATTTAAATTAATATCTTTTAAATGTAACGATTTATAAGGATTTTTGATGAAACTGTTACAAAACTGACAATGACATGGTTGATTACATCTCGCGCCACACCGTGTTCTGTTAGACCGAACTGTGCTAGTGTGTTTCGTTTTTATTGGGTCAGCTGCACCGGCGCGGCGCGGCGGGCAGAAAGCACGACTCATTGTCATAACCTAAATTTATTGCCGTGGTTGGTACCAATCCGGCGAATTTAACCCTACCACCTACCTAGTAACATAAGGTAAGTGACGTAGTTTTATATGGGACCCGAAGGATGGAAGGACTGTGTACACATACACAACATTAATTATGGGTGCGACTTTTTAGGGTTCCGTATCCGGTACGGGACCCTATTACTAAGCCTACGCCGTCTGTCTGTCTGTCTGTCTGTCTGTCCGTCTGTCCGTCTGTCTGCCCGAGGGTTGTATCTCTTGAGCCGTAATAGTTAGCGCCCGTTGAAATTTTCACAGAATATTTGTCATTATGGCCGGTATAACAACAAATAATAAAAATAACAAAAAGTAAAATATTCACGGGGGTTCCCATAGAAGAAACCAAAAAGTGTATGCGCGCGCGCCATCTACCGAATAGATTATGAAGCATTTTACCTAATCATGACATTTAACTAATATGAAGCATTTCATAACACGCCATCTAGATGGCGTGAGTGGCGATACGGAACCCTCGGTGCGCGAGTTCGACTCGCACTTGGCCGGTTTTTTTTAATTTCACCGGAGAATTATCCTGTATCTGAAAATAAAATAAAAAATTGCATAATCGTCGTAGATTTGTGTGATAATATAAGTACAGTTCCCGTCAGTAAATAATACGTGTCGTGCTTTAGATAGAGACAATCCGGTTGTAGAGCGTCGTCCGTGTCGCACGAACTCGCACGTCTATGTGCGACTTTATCTCATCTTGGCGCACTACCCATTAACCTTACACACAATTCCAGACATGATTGGAAGAAAATGCCACTAGGCATTACATTTGCCATTTGTAAACTTTTTTTTTTTTTATGGAAACTGACACGGTTGGCTACATCACCTACAACATCCGTGATGTCAGCCATCCCATAACACCGGGTGAACTTGGTGCCACGTCAGTGCTTCCCTTCGGTCGTGCCGGCTACACTGAACTGGGCGGAAAACACGAACTATTTACATAGCCGTTTCGACCGACATTTCATTCATTGCGGTGGTGTGAAGTCAACCCGGGCGGGTTAAACCCTATCATAAGAAGGGAGTCATATCCCTTAGTCGCCTTTTACGACATACACGGGGGGAGATGCAGTAGGGCTATTATTTTAAAGTACCGGACCCACACGGTACCTAGTATACGGTTGTTTATGTGCAATAAAGTATAATTATTTTAATTTCATTTCATAGAACAAAAGTTTTTTTTCAGTTTCAAGTGCGGAATCACCCCCTTTGGAAAATACTACCGATTAATATAACACCACCGTGTATAACGAAATGGACTTACAAAATTCAAAATGAGAATGAAATCTCTTTCATCAAGGCAAGGCCTTTACAACCTGGGCACGAACGAGCTGCTCAAAATTAATTATAAAGCAAGCCGAAGTACGCTTGCACTGTGGAGCGGTTAAAATTTCACAGCGCGCTTAACTTTACAAGGCTAATTGGTTTAAAAGTTTAGAATGTGGCCTGGAGGAGTAGATATTGCACATAAAATGTATTAGTCAATATTAGTTTGTTCGGTCAAATTAGTTTCTAAAATACAATAGTTGTTTAATTATTAGTAGGTATAATTAATTTTATTGATAGATTTAGTAAAATGTACCTATTGTAAATATTTTGTTGTTGTCTAATGAACTCTGATACAATCGTTTTACATAATGTATAGTACCTGGGCGACCGAGCTTCGCTCGGCGTCTACACCTATCTAGATAATCTTGAAAAAAATAACATTATCTATATACAAAATTTCATCCAAATCGTTAGAGCTGTTTCCGAGAAACCAATTATATATATATATACAAGTTTAGCTAGCTTTAGTAATAGGATAAATAAAATATATATGCATTATGTAAAACGTTTACATAATGATTGAAAGTTCAGTTCTAAGGCCGTTCGAGAACCCAAGAAATTATATCCTTGTATTGTATTTGTTTTTAAAAGAAATTAGGTAGGTAATAAATCATATCTGCGTATAAGAGTGAACCAATAAAATGTAGCTTATATTTTTTTCATCTTTGAGGAATCGATTTTATTTCGTCAATATTTTAAATTGTCTGTAAGATATTTAAAGAATGTTTACAGTTCATAAAAAAAATTATAATATTTAATTTTGATTACCTAAGTGTTTAAGTTTACTTAGATTATATTTAATTTTGCAGGTTGATTGTTTCCCTGTCGTTTCTGTGACAATTACTTTTTATGTGACAATTACTTTTTAATATCTTAAATACATTTAGATTTGTTTTAATGCAAAATCAAACTGCGTGCACTCCATTCAGTAAAGTATTTTTTAGGGTTCCGTATCCATGCGGAAGCCTATTACTAAGCCTACGCCGCGCCGTCGTCTGTCTTCTCTGTTTGTCCGTCCTAGCGCTGTATCGTGTGAACCGTAATAGGTAGCCGGTTGAAATTTTCACAGAATATGTGGTAGTATGGCAGATGTGCCATCAAAAAAAAAATTTACGTAACAAAATCAATAAAAAAACAATTCCCATATAGGGAAAGTGCTCAGAATTGATTAGTAAGTATATATTTACGCTACTGAAAAATGTATGGCGCCACAGGTATTTATGTTTTGCATTATATGTAGAAAGACAAAATATAGACGAATATAGTTTTTTGACATTGTATGATAAGGCGGATGTACGGAACCCTCTGTGCGCGATTAAAACGCGCACTTGACCGAGTTTTATACCTGACAGACTCATAAAAGCAATGGTTCGAGTGAAAGTCCACAACATCGGCGACTAATACTAAACCTACACAGAGTCGTTCCATAGTTTTTCTGCTCAGCTGTTTTATTCGCACAGTAATAAACTGAGGAACGCTAGCAATAAAATATGAATGATATACTTTTACGGGATCGAGATCCTGACGAAAGGCTGACGTCATTCGGGTACATGTTTTAGGGACATTTTTTATGCAATCCGGCGTAAGTGGCTGATTCAGAGTTCAATATCACCTCCGAGAAGGTAGGTGCCATACCGAAGACTTCCCTTTAGACTGGTTATACTTAACGCGACCATTTATTTTTTGACTCAAAACGGGACTGGGGTCATCGGTTCACAATAGAAAAAAAAAACACATTTTTAACTGGGTTTTTTCAGCCTTCCACAGTTTGTTCATTAAAGAAAATAGTCTTTCTACTGGTGCATTTGTGCCAAGCAGAGATATAATATATTCAATTATAATACAAAAGTTCATATTTAAGATTGTTGGTGTGAAAGTGTTTGAATACTTTCACCCAACGATTTTCCGACAAAACATATAAATTATTCCATTCATTTTATCACGATTTGTGAAAACGGGACAATTTTGCGTCCCGAAGCTTTTTTCGGGGACACCGGGACGCAGAACCGAAAAAAGGGACGGTCCCGTTATCCAAAACGGGACGTATGGTCACGTTATATACTGGACTAGATGACAACACATCCGAGGTTGCTATGCGGCCATCCAGCCGGCTACAATTTGAGCCAACGACCTAGTAAGGGGCAAGGGAAGGCACCTACAGTTTTACACCGGTACCGAACAAGTGGTAGGTGTTGATGAGTAACCATAATAAGTAACTATAAGTGCATCTGGGTGCGGTCAGTACTTGGATGAGTGACCGCTCGACCGTTGGAGGCAGACCATGGTCCGGGTTCCGCGTAAAACTATAGGTTCCTCTTTCACTTCGTACCTTACTAGGTCTACCACCTACTATCGGTTTACCGCCGGCTTTAACCCGCGCGGGTTGATACCACCGCACTGAATGAAAAGTCAATCGAAACGGCAATGTAAATAGTTCGCGTTTTCAGTCCAGTTCAGTGTAGCTGGCACGACCGAAGGAAAGCACTGACATGGGACCTAGTTAACCCTCTGTTATGGGCTGACATCACGGGTGTTGTAGCCAACCGTGTCAGTTTCCATAAAAAGAGAAAAACCTCTCATTTGTCTAAATTGCGTGAAAGGATTTTGGAATAATTGGTGAAATTTGTGTTATTTCATTTGGTAAGCTGTTCTTTTCCGTGTACTGTTTGTGTTCCTAGATAGATAAATAAATTTTAAAAAACTTCGTATAAAAAAAATATATTTTTTTAAGCTCTAAAGTAAAGTTACAAATAACGAAAGCCGGCCAATTACGCGATGCTGCGGAACCCTCGGTGCGCAAGCCCGACTCACACTTTGCCGGTTTTTATGTTCTATGTGTAAAACAAAATTGGACGCAAAGACGTCGGCTGACTGAGTGACTAGTAATGTAGACTATTCGACAAAGTTTAGTAATAATAACATTGAAAAAATAAATATTGTTTATCACTTTTAAACAGTATTGCTGGAACAATTAATGTGGAACGCACTCCCTGCCCATCTATATTTCCTCTCAAGTACAGCCTGGGGTTTTTCAAAAGGGGCGCGAAAAGGCTCCTGTCTAGCCGGCATGGCATTCGCAATCCCCGTGCATCACAGAATGTCCATGGGCAATATGGGCATCGTTAGACACCTGCTTGTAGGTGAAACGATGCCACATGTCGCGCTATCCATAAAAAAGCAAATGTTATTTTCACCAAAATATATTCGATTGTCAAATCGCCTAGCTTACGGTACAAACTTTCACCATCGCGGATGAGTGTCAAAGTAGACACAGGCGGATGTGGACCCCGAAGGCTGTACTTCAAACTTGTAGAGTCGTCGGCAGGCCGTATCGCGTCTCTATCGCGGTCGAGTGACGTCGAGGCACCGGCCCTCCCATCCTTGACTGCCGCCCGCCCTGTCGGCACATTTACGTTCCCTCATGGGTTAGGGGCACGAAGAGCGCTGATCAATTAGGTTATGTTTCAAAATATATATAAACTTGGTGTAATTAAACTTGAGTGTATCGACACCGAAATCTACTGAAGACAAAAGACAAATTTTTTTTTATATAATCGTTTTCTTTATCATTTAAAATAATGGGTTACGGCGTGTGGTGTGAGTGATTGTGATTGAGAAAGTAATGCTTCGATGGTTAATGTTGGAAGAATGTATGATATAACTCATTCAACTCATGTACCGCATTCAACTCAAGGGCAAGGGTCCGAATATAAATCAAAATGTATTATTTAACACTTTTATGTTCTAGTTGTTTTTTGAAGTCGGTGCAATGTTTTTTAAACCTGTTTTTTTGTCTTTAATATCTTTGTAAACTATGGATTTTTCAAATTATAAAAAAAAAATAACTATTCTCTACCGTCATACACTGCCTCAAGCTTGCACATAAGCGTCAGAACCTAACCTAACATAACACAACATAAGAGATTAGAGCCCTTGCACACGAGGGAACGAATTTACGCTCCGCGCCACGACTCCCGGCCGGCCTCGACCGCCACAGATCGCTGGAGATTACAACGTCACCGCTACGGATGTACCTACGCTGAGTTGATAGCTCTGTTTATACGTTGGAGATGTGAGTTATATTATAAGGCCGATGAGTTATATTCCACGTACTAATTTGCTTTGCCGTGTGGGGCAGGTACTTATAAAGAGTAGCTCCACTGCATCTCTGCCCGTGCATGTCGTAAAAGGCGACTAAGGAATAAGGACTAGATGCCGTGCTAAAGGGCGACAGTCTAGCCACCTCTCACCTGGAACGGTCCTTCCACCGAGCCATGCAGAAGGTGGGTCTTCGTGACTTATTTCCTGCGTGATAGTTATCTTGTCCAATTTGCTAAACGTGGTGGTCTGTGTGGTATGTTATGTATTATTGGTTTTATGTGACCGGCCATTGATGATATCACCATTTAGAATCCGCTCAAGTCGATCTTTACAATTCCTGCTTCCTTTTTTTTAAACTGACACGGTTGGCTACTTTACCTACCTACGATATCCGTGATGTCAGCCCATAACACCTTGGGGAACAAGGTCCCATGTCAGTGCTTTCCTTCGGTCGTGCCAACTACACTGAACTGAACGGAAAACGCAAACTATTTACATTGTCGTCGTACAGTGCTTCCCTTTATTGGGAATATTGTTACTCTGGTCTCTATACTAATAAATTAATTGTGTTACTTCTACGCGTTTATTTTGTGTTCTGTGTTTTTTTTTTATGTAATCCGGTATGGGTGGCTGAGTCAGAGGGGCCAAAGCGCATGCTCCGACCAGCCAATATCACCTCCGAGAAGGTAGGTGCCATACCGGAGACTTCCCTGGATTGTTGGCTATACTGGACTAGAGGAGAACACAACCGAGGCTGCTATGCGGCCATCTTACATCCAGTACGGTGGTACCAACCCAGTCGGCTACAAATTTGAGCCTACCACCTAGTAAGGGGCAAGGGAAGGGACCTACAGTTTTACACCGGTTCTGAACGGTGAAGCAGCAGGTGTAGGTATGCACGTAAATTTTTTCTTCAGAAAAAACTCATTGGTACACGCCGACCGGATTCGAACCGCGGACCTCTCGCATGAGAAGCCGATGCCCAAACCACTCGGCCACCCGCCGCTTTGAAACTATAATTAAGCCGGTTTTACCTATAATCGTAGGTAACTATATTAATAATTCTATCAAATTTGCCAATCAGACACATTTAAATTAGACCATTAGTTTCCAAATTGCGGTAACCAAGCAACCTGCTGGAGATTCAATCTGAATTCCCACATTGTTTCCGTAAAAACGATTCCGTCATTATCCACAAACGATGAAAGTCGAACGATATGAATTATTAGCCTGCGCTGCTTAAAGGGAGCCATCGATTTACGCGAAAGGGTCATTAGAGGGAATAAATGGAAGGGGCGGAGTGATGTGTGTGAAGGTAAACTGAAAGAAAGATATGAAAACGTAATTTGAGTCGAAATGCGTATAAGGATGGCAAGCTATTATTTGATCCGATCGTTTAATTTTAATTGCCCCTTTGTAACTTAAAGGTGAAATTTAAGGTTCATTTTTTATTTAAATTAGCGTTGAAAATATTGAACTAAGCGAGTGGTCAATTTGAATTAAAAAAAAAACCGGCCAAGTGCGAGTCGAACTCGCGCACCGTGGGTTCCGTATCGCCATGTCATGGTCAGTGCCACTCACGCCATCTATGGCGTGTTTTATGAAGTGCTTCATATTACTTCAAATTCATGATAAGTTAAAATGCTTCATACTGTTTTCGGTAGATGGCGCGCATACACTTGTTTAGTTTATTGTATGGGGATCCCGAGATTTTTTCGGTCATTCGCAGAGGTTCCACGGAACAGTTCCATTCCACAAACGCGAATTTTTTTTTCGCGATAGTTCCATGGGCCCAGGGTATGGAGCAACAGCGAAGATCTATTTTCGCGATAGTCCCACCACTGTATACATACTTTCGGTTTTTTACTTTTTCTTTTTTTTTATTGTCTTTTGTTATACCGGCCATAACAACACATATTCTGTGAAAATTTCAACGGGCTACCTATTACGGTTCAAGAGATACAGCCCTCGGACAGACAGACAGACGGCGTAGACTTAGTAATAGGGTCCCGTACGACGTATACGAAACCCTAAAAATACCAGTGTCGAGAATCAAAGTGTCCTGTAAACGTCAGTCAGTGATAATAACTCACTAGCGATTGCCACTGTTACTAGTGCTACTGCTACCAAAGCACAATTCACTCCAGCCCCGAAAGAGTCGGATATTGATATTTTCACATAAATATTGAATTCATTGAGTTATTTATTTCACCCCACATTATACACAACATAACTTTTTAGCTCCATTTTGTGCCGATATAGGTAGGCCCTCCGACGCGCGATGAAGACGGTAGAGAAGTATGGGTAAGTATTGAGATCAATAATTTTTTTTTTCTTCTTTTATCTTAGAGAACTTTACACTAAAAAAAAAGTAAAACTAATTAAATAAAATTAACCTAATAAATAATCAAAACTAAATAATGACATGTCAGTCTTAGTGTAAGTAAAAAATTCTTCCAACTCATTCGACTCCAAAAAAAAAACAAAATGTCAATAATAAAATTAACTTTTCGTAATTAATTGCTAATACCGCTAGGTTTATAAATTTAGACGACAAATTAAACAGTGCAAGAAAGCGTAATAGGTAAGTATGTACTAGCAATAAGAAAAAGATCATTTTATTGATCCCAATATTCCACGCACAGGCATGAGTGCTATAGTTGTAATGAACTACACAACACCCATTGGTCAATGTATACACTACGCATACATACACATCGTCACGCCTGTCTTACAAAGTGGGCTAGGCAGATACAACAGATCTTACACGCGACACGATCGGGACACATATTTGTGACAGTCAATCAAAGGAATTCAACTACCGTGCTTTGGCAAGGAAGTTACGCTGCAAAAAATAGCGACATAAAACCCTCGTAAAGTATTAGAAGCGATTACGCAGCCTTTGTGGACAATAACAGCGGAAGCTGCCAAAAGCAGACGTTACCTTCACTCGAAAAATTCAAATGAACGTTATTTATGCCCCGGATATCTCGTGAATTACATGTTATGGTGCACCAGGTCTGATGTTCATATCCAAAGGTATCGAAAATGGTATTTAACACTTTTCCTGTCGATCATACAACCTCTAAAATTTCATTGTTAAGTCCAACTGGGATTTTATCATTAATGGTTTACCTGGCGATAGTTATTCAAATATTTTAATTATATCAAAATAATGGGGGGAGGTGAATGGGGGACGGGACCCACCTCCACAGCCAAAACACGTTTTTTTTCGAGTTTTTGTTTAATTGAAAAGTATTTTTTGGGAATTTCAAATAAAACCCTAAGCCTAAGTTCGTTGTTTGTGACCCGCCGGTGGGTCCCGGACTTCTCAAACAAGTAGTGCGGAATCCGCAGGTGGGTCCCAGGACAGGGAAGGTGTTTGAAATTCCCCGTTTGTTTCTAAGCATGTACTTGAACAATGAAAAGTGTGCTTTTATTTCCTCAGCTCAATATAGGTAACAAAGGGGAAGTCTCCAGTATGGCACCTTCCCGAAAATGATATTTGGTAGTCGGATCAGGACCCTCTGACTCAGTCACCCATACCGATTTGCATTAAAAAAATTATCTGATCTTAAATTTTCCAGACTTTTCGTTTTCAGCGAACAGGAAAATTTGTGTAAGTGTAATTATTAAGTATTCGATGGAATAGACATGACAGACGGACAAACGGAGAGATAGACACGAGAGTGATCTTATAATGATTCCGTTTTTTTTTCTCTTTTGAGGTACGTAACCCTAAAAAGTAAAAACAAAAAAATGTAATTTTTTTGAAGTAAAAAAAAAATACTGTATAAAAATAAAATTTCGTAGAACAACCGTTCTTCAGTTTCAGGCGTAAAATCACCCCATTTCCGGTGGTAGTACCACCTATTAATATAACGCCGTTACCTTGAGGCAGAATCTTCAACAAATAATAACTGCGAACCACGATGGAATGCGGAATCTCGCCTAGGCCAACCACATGCATTTTAAAAAGTATATAGCTAAGTACTTAGCTGGTCTGATTCATGGTTTAGTAATATTTACGTTGCCCCTAAGGCTTGAGTCCGGCATGACTTGGGAAAACAGCAGCCCTCATTTCCTAGTCGTTTGCAGTAGAAGCACGTTCCGGCCATTTAAACTGTCCACGGTAAAGTTCGAATTTTGATTCATGGTGATTTTTAAGTCGGTCGCGAAACTTTTGCATTTTGCATACGACCAATTTATTATTCCCTTCGAGTGCGGTTTGATGAATGTTTTCACCTTTTCGTGCACAAACTTGTGGAAAACCGGCCAAGTGCGAGTCGGGATCGCGCACTGAGGGTTCTGCACCACAAAAAAAATAATTGAAAAAGCACGTTTTTTGTATAGGAATGTCATTGGACGTCGTTAGGCACCTTATGGGTGGCTCTGCGACAAATGTCGCGCGTTCTATAAAAAAAAAAATGGGAACTCTTAATTTCTCACTTAAATTTATTTTTTATTTTTTGTTATATGCGCCAAAATAACACATAATATTAGGTGAAAGTTTGAACCGGTTAGCTATTACGGTTTCGAAGATGCAGCCATTAGACGAACAGACAGACAGACGTTTTGTTGTAGGCTTAGTAATAGGCTTCAGTATGGGATACGGAAACCTAAAAATGCAGTTTTTTTACATAAATGGGGCTTATTGTGGTGGTAACATCATTAATGACCAATTTTAGTGTACGAACTACAGGGTTTGTAGATAAATAACAAATGTTTCATTAGTTTGTTTTAGATTTTTTTTTTAAGGAAACTAACACGGTTGGGTACATTACACCTACAACATCCATGATGTCAGCCCATAACACCGGGTGAACTGGGTGCCATGTTAGTGCTTCCCTTCGGTCATGCCGGCTTCACTGAACTGGACGGAAAACGCAAACTATTTACATAGCCGTTTCGACCGACGACGTTTCATTCAGTGCGGTCGTACCAACCCGGGCGGGTTGAACCCTACCACCTAGTACGGTAAGAAGGGAAGGAACCTACAGTTTGTGCTTGTGTTCTTGAATTGAGTTATATTTTCAAGTGCAGCAGTTTATTTTCAAATCTTAATTCTACCAGTACACTACATTATTTATATGTCTTCGTTAGTTTAACTGTAGATTTTTTCATGAGGTTACGCTACACCAGGTGGACGTTCAAAAATAAAAAAAAACACATTTTTCGCATCTCCGTTTCTAATCTAAGATGTCTTTGGAAGATGCCCGCGACGCGACGGCGGCGGAGCTCATAGATAGAACCACAAACCGCGCTATACTTCTGTAGTCAGCCTTTAAAATAGTTTCCTTTTGCAATAAAATTTCGGAATTCCTTTTCATGAAACTAGTTGAAACACAGTAATTTCTTTTACTATTTATAGACTTTAAATTCCATAATATTATTCCACATCCGCATCCATAGGGTGTTTCGGATTAGTTCCGCATAGCTCTGATATTCATTTTACAATTTTATTTTTTTTAATAAATACTTTCATTTATTATTTAATGCATTTTTATTAAACCAACGTTTTCAATGAGCTTTCGGATTTTTTGTGAGAATTTTGAAATGACTTATGTTTTACAAAATTTATGACGAATATAATGTTTTCTCGTCACCTCACAAGAGTGCGAGTTTCGAGTGGAACAAATTGGACGCTACCGGATGAGACTGTACGAAATATAATGTTACTACAGGACAGGTGAAAGGAGATAGAATGAAGAGGAGAAAGAAGCATGAAGACACAGCAGGAGCAGATAAAGTTTATTTGTTTGAACAAAAGCATCGGCACATACACTGTAGGTAGGTTGGTAGGTTGGTGCGGGCGCCGCGTCCGGATCCGCTCGGCGCGTCAACCGGACCACTCTCACTGTATATATTCGAAATTCGAAGTTAACGGCGGCGGCGGCGCGCGGGGCGACGGCGACGGCGACGCACTGGGCGCTCGACGCGGGCGTCGCGGCGCGCTCGGGGCGTAGCGACCGGCGGACGGCGCCGCTTGCACTGGGAGCCGCCGCGCCGCTGCCTCCGCGGCGAGACGCCCGGCCGCGGCGCGCCGCCCGCCCCCGCGCGAGCTTACAGCCCGCCCGCCCCTCGCGCCTCGCATCCGCGCCCGCCGCCGCCAGCCGCCCCACCTGTTACAGGTGACATTAGGCATTCTTAGACGTACGTTACCTCATTAGCATGTAAGTGCTTTCGTAAACATTCTAATCAGACTTCCTTCTTTTATACCCGGGTCTTCCTTCGCGCTCAAGCTTACCTGCACAGTACAACTGCGCGCATACGTATATAGTTATATTGAATTGCGGTCTCGCCTGGTGCGGTCCCAGTTCGGGTTTGATTAATGATAGTAGCAGTATTCTTGGCCCTTGGGTATCTTAGTTTAGATACCTTTGTTTTCGCGTAGGCAAGGCAGTAAACCGTAAATTGGAATAACGGTTTGTGCTGATATTATCAGTCACGGTACAATTTAAACATTTATGGTATTATATTACATTGTATTGTTGTATTGTTTATTGATCATTCATAGGGCAGTTAGATTGAACTAGAACTTGTCACAATTTGTTCTATCTGGTTCGAATAGACCATCGAAGAAGAACCGGCAAGTAACTTCGCATGGTATTTTTTTTTCATACACATTTTAGTGACTCGCCACATAATAACATCGCCTACAGTCTATCGAAAACACAGCTTGAGAGCAAGATCAACAATTTTGCTAGGAGTTCTGACTACAAAGACTTATTAATTAAGTGTATCAGGTGTACAGAGCCTTTGTCAAACCTTGATACATAATTTGTATCAACTTAATTATGTTAGTATATTAAGCATACTACAAAGTATAACTGTTAGGAAAAATACTAAGATACTTGTAGCATCGAGGTGTCAATCTGCACTATCTACATAAATATTATAAAGAGGTAACCTCGGTAAGTCTGTTAGTTCAGATGTAGGAAATAATCACCGAAAACACTCATTCCATTTTTAAAATTATATGACCAATATTTATAATGAACCTTCAGGATGGACAAAGGCTGTGCGAGCGAAACCGCGAGCAAAATATATGGGTTGATGAAATAAATCTAAACCCTTCCGTAACAAAGCTATGTATGCATTTTTTTATGAATGCTGACTGATACGGTTGGCTACATCACCTACAACATCCGTGATGTCAGCCCATAACACCGGGTGAACTTGGTGCCACGTCAGTGCTTCCCTTCGGTCGTGCCGGGTACACTGCACTGGACGGAAAACACAAACTATTCACATAGCCGTTGCGACCGAGCTTTCATTCAGTGCAGTGGTATCAACCCGGGCGGGTTAAACCCTGCCACCTAGTATTATAAGAAGGGAGTCATATCCTTTAGTCGCCTTTTACGACATACATGGGGAGAGATGCAGTGGGGCTATTTCTTTAAAGTACCGGCCCCATACGGTACGAATCCAAACCCTTCCCCAGCAATGCTTATGTATGCATGTATTTTAGCTGCAATTAAAACCAAGCAACAGTACGCCTCGGTGAGTCAGTATGCTTCCCAATTAAATGGCCCTCGCCAGATGAAGCCTCGCGCTGGTTAAAATGATATAAATATATGCGTGCAATATTAGACCGGGGCGTATATGAAATAATGACAAGTTATTCGCGTAACTATTTCAATTAACCGAGCTCTCGAGTCGCTTGTTACAGGCAACCAACCCGTCTCGGATGTCTACTCCACTCTTCATTTCACCCGTCAGCATTTTTCGTCTCTATCATTTTGTGTGCGTTCGATAGAGACATCGCTAGGTGGTTGAAGGTGTAGAGTAGCGATGGATTTTTCAGTGCGGGTGCGCGGGGCGGTGCGGAGTTGCTGAAGGGGGTGCTGCGGGGGTGTGGAAGGGGCGTAGGGCGGGGGTGGGGAGCGCATGCAACAGCTGAACGTACTCTTTATGTCGCGGCTAGGGCGGGCGGCAGTGGCGCGCGACCCCGCGGCGTGAAGTTAGATTCGGATTGTCGGTGTTAAATGGTGTTAGGGCGAGCGGCGGAGCCGGTATTTCAAGGAAAGTGTTCTAGGTAAAGAGCGGCTCGGTGGTCTATTTCAGTCCGCATTTTGACCTTTACCCGTATATTTCAATATAGAATAGGTACCTACTCGTACCCATGTAGGTAGATTATGGACCGGAGAATGATACTGGTGTTATGATGGTGGTGGTGACTGTGAAATTGCAGATACTGGGAAGCACTGACATGTCACTTGGTTTACCATGATGTCATGTGCTGACATCATGGGTGAAAGTAATATGAGAAACATTTACATGAGGTACAAAGGCGGGCCTTAGAGATATTTCTTGCAGTCGACATTTGGATATTTGAGAGTCGATTAATATAGTGAAATGTAAGTAGCTAGTAGCAAAATATTTGAGTGTGAGAATTGAAGATAAAGGTGCGCGTACTTATGTACGAGCGTTTGAAGTTTTACTTCTTGGGTGGTGTGGCCATACTCCTCCCCCTCCCCTCGACCTCGCCCTTCTCCCATCAGGTATGAAAATTTTATTAGAAAGTACTAGCTTTTTGCCGGCGTCTTCGCTCGCGACAATGCTTAGTTTGAGTCGACGCAATATATCTCCCTCCCTGCTACTTACCTCCCTCCATTCCCCCCTGTCTTCCTCCCTCCCTCCCTCCATTCCTCCCCGTCTTCCTCCATTCCTAACTATCTCCTTCCCTGCCTACCTCCGTCTTAGGGGGTTAATTTCCAAAAATTCTAATACAACAGACTTTTATTTATAAAAAAAATACAGAAGTACTAGCCTAAACATCAATTTCCATATTTCTAACTTGCAAAATGACGCACTTTCCATTTTTTTTTATGGAAACTGACACGTATGGCTGCTTCACCTACAACATCTGTGATGTCAGCCCATAACACCGGGTGAACTTGGTGCCACGTCAGTGCTTCCCTTCGGTCGTGCCGGCTACACTGAACTGGACAGAAAAACACAAACTATTTACATAGCCGTTTCGACCGACCTTTCATTCAGTGCGGTGGTAGTAACCCGGGCGGGTTAAACCCTACCACCTAGTAATATAAGAAGGGAGTCATATCCCTTAGTCGCCTTTTACATAGTCGCCCATACACATTTTCGTCCCTTATTTTACCCCCTTAATTAAAGGCATGCATTTTGAAAAATCCTTTGTTAGTGCTCACCTAGGTTTTATAAAGAACTCCTATGTAAAATTTCACGCTTCTAGACCAACCGGTTTAGGTTGTGCGTTGTCAGTCAGAAAGTCAGTGTAGATGGTTGGCAACTCGAGTACACACCGTACGAATAGACACGCACGCTGTGTGTTCGTTTGGTTGAGTACGTGTGTCGAGTCGAGAGGCACCGCTAGATGGCGGGGCGGAGGGAGGCACTTATTAGCGAGAGCAGTCTCATTCTCGTCTGCGTCTCGTATGCGGATGTCAAGGGATAGATCGGAATTTAATACGTCTTTATTATTTTTTTTTTAGGGCTTTTAACAATGATTTGTTAATATCAGCGCCATAGTACCTACTCATCTTCCCTATAACTTAGGAAAATACGTCTTGTAAGTGTAGTCACTTTGATCGACATATTAATTTTGAAAAATTCTAAAAATCGTCACTTATTTCACAATTAGGAGGCAGTGCAATAGAATAAAATGTGACAAGTTCGAGCGCATTCTAACTGCCATGTGAACGATCTATAAATAACAACAACAAGTGATGGTTTAGCTAATAAAATTACAAAAATATTTTGAAAATATATAAATACGTATATACTCGTATAGGCCCATGACAGGGACAATATTGAAGAACAAGAAGAACACATTTCAGGAATACATGCACGAACGAAAAAATTAAAATTTTATTAACGATCTTCCAAATTTTGTTTTCTCGGCGCTATGCCTTTTGTTCGCTGACGACAACTAATCCTAGAAATATTACCGTTTTTATTTCATTTTTGTATTAATTTTGTGTATTTTTATTATTTTTTAGTATAATATAATATAACTAGTAAAATTAATATAAAATTTAAAAAAGAATGTGAAATAAAGGATATAAATAAATAAAAATAAAATAAAAATTACGTTGTACGTCTTTGAATGCAAAACATTTCTTCATGCTTAAGGGGGTACTAGGCAAAAGCACTTCGTATTTCCCTAACCATACCCATATTTCAAGTAGTTTAACTATAATTTATATGCCTATAGTTGGATAAAGATTCAAGGTATAATGTGATTACGTTATTTTTAATTTAACCTTATAAATTCCCTTAAAAATATGTGGTTGAAAAGTGGTAAAATCGTTCAAAAATGCCTTTGCTATTTCCCTCGCCATTTTTACAAATGCACCTAATACGAAAAATGCACCAATGAGCTTAGAGTCAATAAGACTAAGAATCATCTAAATAAATTCAAACGCTTACAGAATAAATGATTTTTCACTGAACTATCTTTGAACATTCTAAATTTTGGGCCGTTGCCGTGCGCGAGCGTTTTTTGTATGAACGTATTTGTAACGAGAGTAGCAAATGCATTTTCGAACGTTTTCACCACTTTTCACCCACTTATTTTTCAGAGAATTATCAAGATTATATTACAATAATCTATCACACATTATACCTTGAATCTTTACCTAACTATAAACATATAAATTATAGTTATATGTATTGAAATATGGCTATAGTTAGGATAATATGATGTTATGTTTTGCCTAGTACCCCCCCCCTTAACTCTAAACTGAAAAAAATCAGGCCTGTTATATGTCTAGAGTTGAAATATAAGTACTTATCTTATACACGTGATTGTGACGTGTAAATTATTATGACCTCATGGCAATATGGTGGCTCATTGGGTGAAAACTTTTCTGGATTGTGGGTGGCTAAGCTCAAGTGGCAGTGGGCTGAGCACGTGAGCCGAAGAGATGACGGCCGTTGGAGTAACCGTGTCCTACACTGGCGGCCTTGGACAGAAAAAACGGAGTGCGGGAAGACCACCAGCCAGGTGGGGCGGTGACATCAAGTACGTCGGCGGAAAGAAGTGGTTCCGTACCGCTGAAGGCCGGGAGGACAGAGGAAAATTGTAGAGGCGTATGTCCAGCAGTGGACTCATACACGCTGACTGACTGATCCAGTAAACCGTGTATTTAACAAATAAATAAAACATGTATGAAAAACATCCTGAGAGAGGGAGAGGCGGCAGAGGTGTGTCAGGATCGTGGCATGTGGAGATCCGTTGTCACTGCTTAACCCACTGGCAAACAGAAACGTTTTTTTTTATGGAAACTGACACGGTTGGCTACATCACCTACACCATCCGTGATGTCAGCCCATAACACCGGGTGAACTAGGTGCCATGTCAGTGCTTCCCTTCGGTCGTGTCGGCTACACTGAACTGGACGGAAAACACAAACTATTTACATAGCCGTTTCTACCGACCTTTCATTCAGTGCGGTAGTACCAACCCGGGCGGGTTAAACCCTGCCACCTAGTAGATAATATAAGAAGTGAGTCATATCCCTTAGTCGCTTTTTACGACATACACGGGGAGAGATGCAGTGGGGCTATTCTTTTAAATTCAAACTTACATCACAAATTTATCTACCTATCATAATGATCCCGCCTACCCACATTCACGTATCAGGTAGGATGTTTTCAAGCACAATACCCTGTACGTACTCACACGTTCTAAGCCTGGCAATATGTCTATACGACCTTGTCATATTCAGATTCGCTTACATTAGATTACATTGTTATGTAGAGAGTAAAATAATATAAATTGCGACAGGGTTCTAAAGACATGTATAACTTTTTGGAGTGGACAATAACACGCAGTGTTGTGTGCAGACGAGATGTTTCAAGATTTTCACAGCGGTCTGGATGGAGCGTACTGGAACAGAATGGCATTGATCTGTTTGAATAGTTTAATGAAATTGTAGCTGATTAGGCGTTCAGCTACAATTTCTTCCAATTACAATTTCCGTTCTTGGTTGTATAATTTTTATAACTAAGCAAAAATCAAACGCTCGCTGGCTTCAGTAAATATTCCGTCTACGCTGGAGCCAGCGGGCTTATGCCGCACAGACGGGAGAAAGCCAGACGGCATGACGCTGGTGCCATGGTGCCAGGGAAAGGCGCTCTTGTGGGACGCTACGTGCGTGGACACCTTGGCCCCGTCCCATGTACTCGACTCCTCCAAATCTGCCGGAGCCGCTGCATCTAAGGCAGCTGCCATCAAAGTGTCTAAGTACAGCCCGCTGCGCGACCACTTTGAATTTCAACCTTTCGCCGTAGAAACTTTGGGGCCGTGGTCGCCAGACACCAAAACATTCTCGGATAAATTGGGAAAACTTTTAGTAGATAAATCTGGTGACCGCCGTGCCAAAGCTTTCTTTGTTCGGCGAATCGCCATTGAGATTCAGAGGTGTAACGCGGCGTGCGTACTTGGCACTTGCACCGGTGCAGCGACTCTGTTAAATTTAAATGAAATATATTATTTATAGGTAGTTTTAATTTTCATTTATTTATTTTTTTAGGTTTAGTTTATAAGTTATTTTAGTTTAGTTTTATCATATTTCTTAATTTTAGTTTAATTTTATTGTATTAGGTTATTTTGATTAATTTAAATAAATACAATTGATGAGCAAAAATTGTGCATAGTAAGGTTGTACGCATGTGTTTTTTTTTTTGTAAACTTTATTTTTATTAAGTTTCTTATAAATACTATAATTATATATAGTAGACTAGCTTTCGCCCGCGATTTAGCCGCGTGGATAATTGAAATGAAAAGAATATTCCCACTGCATTTCTCCCCATGCATGTCGTAAAAGGCGACTAAGGAATAAGGACGGGATGCCGTGCTAAAGGGTGACAGGCGAGCCACCTCTCACCTTGGCACGGTCCTTCCACAGAGTCATTCAGTAGGCGGGTCTTTGTGCCTTAGGTACCTACTTGCTGCTTGAAAATTATCTTGTCCTAATACTTTGCTGAACGTGGTGGTCGATGTTGTGATGTACATAATTTAGAAGAGCACTTTCAGCGCAACACCGATTACTCTGCTTACCCGATTCTCGGGATAGTGTGGTTGTTGTTTTTAAGGATTATATATACATACATACATATCGTCACGCCTGTTTCCCGGTGGGGTAGGCAGAGACAATGGATCTCCACGTGCCACGATCCTGACACACCTCTGCCGCATCTTCACAGAATGTTATTCATGCATGCTCGTCATTTAAGGGTACTACGCACTTGACCATTTTTGAGCACATGCCCGATCTGGTCTTATGTACGTGCGTCTAGGGCGACCCTTCCCGACTCTTCCACTCACATTCTCTCCATAAATTTCTTTCGTTAGTCTACTATCATCCATTCTTCCAACATGACCGAACCACCGAATTTAGCGGTTTGTGATTATAAGATTTTGTATTATTAATTAGTATATAAACTTCTCGCGAATAAACAGTCGCTGTAACATTAGAAACTTAAACAATTGACAATTTCATCTACCAAGTCTGCAGCCCCTGTAACTTTTTTTTTATGGAAACTGACAAGGTTGGCTCCATCACCTACAACATCCGTGATGTCAGCCCATAACACCGGGTAAACTTGGTGCCACGTCAGTGCTTCCCTTCGGTCGTGCCGGCTACACTGAACTGGGCGGAAAACACAAACTATTTACATAACCGTTTCCACCGACCTTTCAATCAGTGCGGTGGTATCAACCCGGGCGGATTAAACCCTACCACCTAGTAATATAAGAAGGGAGTCATATCCCTTAGTCGCCTTTTACGACATACACGGGGAGAGATGCAGTGGGGCTATTCTTTTAAAGTACCGGCCCCACACGGTGCGTAGGTAACTTAGTTTGGCAAGTCGTTTCGGCCCGTTTCAGTTCAATTCAGCTTCAGCCCGTTTCTTTATCTATGTTCAGTCCGGTCTACGCGTTGCGCCGCCGAAGGCTCTGCAATGTTAATGAGTCGCGCGGCGGAGGCTGCGTCCCGCGCCTGCGCCCACGTGACCCGGCCCGAACCTCTCGCCGGGGAACGGGGGAGGGAGGGGGGGGGGGGCAGGGGGGGGAGGCGCAGGGCCAATTGTGGACAGTGTTACGACTTACGAGTCTGTGTGCTTGGTGGAGTTTTTGTGCGGTCACAGTAGTTAGCTTAGAAAAAAAAACGGCTAAGTGCGAGTTGAACTCGCGCACCGAGGGTTCCGTATCGCCATGTCATGGTTAGCGCCACTCACCTGCCCTCGGACAGACGGACGCACGGACGGACGGACAGACAGACAGACAGACGGCGTAGGCATAGTAATAGGGTCCCGTACTGGATATGGAACCCTAGAAACGGCTAAGTGCGAGTCTGACTCGCCGACCGAGGGTTCCGTACCGCCAAGTAATTGGACGGTTTTTAACATGTGTTGTTTTACTTTGGTGTTTGCGTTATAATCACATCAAGTTTAACGCTTGTTTATTACCGTTTTTACGATAGAACAAAAACAAAAATCATTGAAAGAAAACTAGTTTCTTGTATGGAATCAATTGTCAAATTCATATGAAATAGTTCAAACAGAGAACAACATAGGATAATTTTTTTTTACAAACATTGCAGATTGGCAATATTTCCAGACTACGGGTTTTACAATTTTTAGGGTTCCGTACCTCAAAGGAGGAAAAAACGGAACCCTTATAGGATCACTTTGTTGTCCGTCTGTCTGTCTGTCTGTCTGTCTGTCTGGCTGGGTGTCTGTCTGTCTGTCAAGACCTTTTTTCTCAGGAACGGGTAGAGGTATAAAGCTGAAATTAATATCAAATACTAATGTCTACGTTTCCTCGGAGGTGTAAAAAAATTAAGCTTCTAAGTCAACGCAATCACTAGATACGGCCATTTAAGTCACATATTTTGGCAAATCAAATCAAAACCTATAGAGTACTTCCCGTTAACCTAGAATCATGAAATTTGGTAAAAAGCTACGTCTCACAGCACGAGTATAGGAAAAAAATCCGAAAATTTTTAATTTATAGTTATGTGACATTAAAAAAAATTGTGTTTGTTTTGCATGTCAAGGACCCTTTTTCTCAGGAACGGATCAAGATAACAAATTGAAATTTATATAAAATACTAAGATCTACGATCTCTTTAAGGTGTAGAATGTTAAGGCTTCTAAATCAACGCAATCAAAAGATACGGCCATCCATGCCAGATTTCATACTCGCAAACTCACTCAAATCAAATTAAAACCTATAGGGTATTTCCCGTCAATATAGAATCATAAAATTTGGTATGAAGCAAGGTCTTACAGCTCAAGTAAAGGGAAAAATCCGAAAATTGTAAACTTGTAGTTATATGACATTAAAAGATTTTTTTTGTTTTGTATGTCAAGGACCCTTTTTCTCAGGAACGGACCAAGATAACAAATTGAAATTAATACGAAATACTAAGATCAACGAACTCTTTAAGGTGAAAAAATGCAAGCTTCTAAATCTACTAAATCAACATAATCAAAAGATACGGCTATTTATGGCAAATTTTAATACTTGCATTTCTCACATCAGAAAATTGTAAATATGTCCTTACATCATATAAGAAATATATTTTTGTATATTTCAAACACACGAATGCCTCACAGTCAAACCATTGCTGTAGGGTTTATTTAGGCGGTTCGTGATTTTCCAAAACAATAATTTTTGTACATATAATACAAATATATTGAGCCGACTTTTTTTTATTATATGTATTGATTGATTGATTTATGAAGATTATGATTAGGTTTTATTTCATGAATAAGTTATTCCCTACAAAAAAGAACCTTGAATAAACTTTCCCATGATATAATATTTTGGATAAAATATTCTAAGCTATCCTGCTCATGCTCACATTAGGACACTGTCTTTCACTGCTCACAAAATGTATCTAATATTTCACCGTTGATTCTTTTCATAAAAAAAATAAAATAATAAATAAAGCGTAGTGGTATCGGCAAGAGGTGGGGCCATCGAGAACTGGCCCGGGCTTCATGCTGTTGCCTCAAAATTACTTCCTATATAAGGGTAATCCTCTTAGGCGGCTCGCCAAATTTGATTAGTGGCGTGGAGACGTCAGTTGGCTGTTCAGGCATTTAGCTAATAATTTGGCCAATTTGGAGATGGTATCCGTACTATGAAATTGCATTTCAAATACTACGATATGCGACACACCCTAGCTAGACGATTCTCGTGTAGTCTAGCAGATACCTATTTATGCAAGAGTATGCCAGAGTGGACAGTATTTTTTTTAATGTAAACCAAGATGGGTGTCTGTGCCGATGGCCGAGTGGTTTGGGGATCGGCTTCTCATACGCGAGAGTTCTTATACGAGAGGTCCGCGGTTCGAATCCGGTCGGCGTGTACCAATGAGTTTTTTCTGGCGAAAAAATTTACGTGCAAAAACAAAGAAGTAGAATAATTATTAAGTAGGTATTAAGTAGAAGAAGAATAATTATTATTATTACTTACATGTATTATTCTTATTAATATTTTATTTTCAATTCTCACGCTTAACTCTTTGCTACTACCTACTTACATTCCACTATATTAATCAAATCTCAAACATCCAAAGGTTGACTGTAAGAAATCTCTGTAAGGGATAAGTCCGCCTTTGCACCTTATGTAATGCCTTATTGCACCTTATGTAAAACCCATGTACCCTACTCACAATCCCAGGTATGACTGGCAGATAATGCCCTTAGGCTTTAAGTCCGCCTTTTGTCACTTTTTGTGCAATAAAGTATATTTTCATTTCATTTCATTTTCATTTCATTTCATTTCATTTCATTTGATTTCATGTAATACTATTACTGTTATTATTGGAGCAATAAAGCATTATCTATTCTATTCTATTCTAGAAGTCGGTTAATAAATACTTACATAAATGTATAATTTCTTTAAATGCAAACAATTTTAATATAACGTCTACAATATTCACAGGCGGGATTCAAACGTTACACCTACCAGGTACGCAGGGGGAACCTCCATTATCAGATCGCTCCCGAGACTTCCGCAGCTGCAACCGCGTGGAAAATACACATTGTTCTCACGGCCATTGTTCCCGCGAATCCCCGACAAGCGTTCGGGACTTCCTCGGGAGTGCCCTCACCCTATCTATATCCGCACCTATGGAACCTTCTCACGCCAACCCTCGATCAACGCTTGGAGTATCGAGTGGGGAATGTGTGAACGCAGTGAGTGTGAGAGGGTTCTACGCGTGAATCTCAGCGAAGAGTGTCTGGTAAGACTGCACTGAATACTAAATGCGACGGTAAATAAGATCTATTTACACGGAACCTATTGACATCGGGATGATTAAATTGCGCTATTTGTTCTTGATTTTGAGATTAAGTAGACGGTTTGTTTGAAGTAAACGTTTTACCGAGTTTAAATGGTGAGTGGCTTTGTTGTGGAGAGTTTGATATGAGCATATCTTTTGACCGAACAAAAGTTCATATTGTGTTCGCTCGACAGAAATGCGGTACCATTCAGTACCGTGTGGGGCAGGTACTTTAAAAGAATAGCCCCACTGCATCTCTCCCCGTGTATGTCGTAAAAGGCGACTAAGGGATATGACTCCCTTCCTATATTACTAGGTGGTAGGGTTTAACCCGCCCTGGTTGGTACCACCGCACTGAATGAAACGTCGGTCGAAACGGCTATGTAAATGGTTTGTGTTTTCCGACCAGTTCAGTGTAGCCGGCACGATCAAAGGGGGAAGCACTGACATGGCACCTAGTTCACCCGGTGTTATGGGCTGACATCACGGACGTTGTAGGTGATGTAGCCAACCGTGTCAGTTTCCATAAAAAAAAAACTCCCCACCAACGCAAGAGGGACAGCTGCACTCTCTCAACTAATATACCGTCTTTAATGTAAAAATTTCTCCTTCGAGGCTTATGTTTTCCCGACCCCTAAACCTTGTCAAATTTTTACAATTCTTACATTTTTACAATACACCTGCTGCTTCACCGGCAGGTCCCTTCGCTTGTCCCTTACTATGTGGTTGGCTCAAATTGTAGCCGACTGGGTTGGTACCACCGTACTGTATATAAGATGGCCGCATAGGAGCCCCGCTGTGTTCTCCTCTAGTCCAGTATAGCCAGCAATCCCAAGGAAATTCTCCGGTATGGCACCTACCTTCTCAGTGGTGATATTGGCTGGTCGGAGCATGTGCTTTGGCCCTTCTGACTCGACCACCCATACCGGATTACATGATTTAGTTTTTTTTTATAAAAATTAAAATATCTATGTGTTTCTATTAAAATCCAGGGTTTCACTTCTTTATATCCTGGTTTAATGATTTTAGCACAGAGCACGGAACACCCCGCGCCCGCGCCCGCTCCTAGAGACGCCCTAAGCTTAGGCCCTAAGCGATAATATTTGAAACCCAATAACTGGACGCAGTCCTACTAGCGCTTCGTATGTGTGTGTGTGTGTGTGTGTGTTAGTATCGACACTACACACAAAGAGGAGCAAGGCACACGCACAAAACAAATGCACACGCACAACACACATATGTAAGTCATAGGCCACGCCCACAGGCTTCAACGCCGTTGTAGGGAAATCGCGCTCAGGGCGTATCTACGAGGTGCGGCGCGCGGTATCTCGTGCTCTGTGGATTTTAAATTATGGCAGCCCCATTCAGGAGTTTTTATTACAAGGACAATACAACAGAGCAACCACTGCAAGCAAGCAGCTCTGAATAAAATATAGTCTAACCTTTGATGGTCCTCGTCACTGGAGTGTCGGAAAGGTCGCAAAGGGCCAATAGCGGTCTTGGGAGAACCCTCGGATTACAGCATACAAAGGATCGGCTGGACCCTCTTGAATCTGCCATATGCTAATGAACAAACGCTTCATATATTACGAGATAACATACTACGAGATAACAGATTCAGAACGCACTGGAGATTGAGTGGAGATTGTTGAGAAATTCGATCGTTTAAACAAGGTAGGTTAAGGAGTGCCGGGTAGCCTTGTATTAAGGCCCTGCCAACCCTTATTCACCCGTAGGTACTCCTCTTTTACGGCGCGCCGCTTTCGCTGGTTGGAGTAGGATGCAACACAATCAAACAAAATCCGACTTCCTAAAAAAAGTAGAACTAAAAAACTATTTAAAATAAAAATATAAAAATCGCCTTCAAAAATATATGAAATAAAAACCTAAAAAAAAACGAACCCTAGAGTTGAAGGCGGTGCTAAAAAGGCTACACAAATCACAAAGGATATCATTCACTTATGTTTTCTTTCATGCATCATTTTTGCTTGCTTTAGCACCGCCTTCAACTCTAGGGTTCGTTTTTTTTTAGGTTTTTATTTCATATATTTTTGAAGGCGATTTTTATATTTTTATTTTAAATAGTTTTTTAGTTCTACTTTTTTTAGGAAGTCGGTTTTATGTTTTTTAAAACTTTTTTTTATTTCACAGTTTTTTTTTAGTAATTTTTTGCTATTAATGTACTCGGCGGAATCGCTCGGCCTTCGGCCTCGCGATTCCGCCTCGCTTTCCAATCCGATCTTGACCCAATTAAAATAGGACCACGTCAGCCTCGATAGCTCAGTGGTGCAGACAGTCAACTGTCGCTATTGAATGTTAAGCAACGCTGGGTGCGGTCAGTACTTGGATGGGTGACCGCTGACCGTTGGAGGCTGACCGAGGTTCGGATTACTCGTAAAACTGTAGGTCCCTTCCCTCCTAATCTTACTTGGTGGTAGGGTTTAACGCGCCCGGGTTGGTACCACCGCACTGAATGAAACGTCGGTCGAAACGGCTATGTAAATAGTTTGTGTTTTCCGACCAGTTCAGTGTAGTCAGCACGATCAAAGGGGGAAGCACTGACATGGTACTTAGTTCACCCGGTGTTATGGGCTGACATCACGGACGTTGTAGGTGATGTAGCCAACCGTGTCAGTTTCCATAAAAAAAACCTCAGGGTTATCCCCTTTCACACAAAAAAAAAAGAATTTTCAAAATCGGCCCACAATTGACGGAGTAATCGCGTAACAAACATCAAAAAGAAGAAAACATACCGTCGAATTGAGAATCTCTTAGGTCTAAAGTAAATTGCTCGTGAAGACAAATGCAACGAGCCCAAACACGATGGGTTTATCATGTGTAGTTTAGGAGTTCCTATGGCCACCTTCCGTCTCCATCATCAGACCAGCTCGATGGTACTCGTACCATAATAAATTAAACGCAGCTGGCCGGTCGGAAAAAATTTCAAATTTAGAATATTAATGAAACGAGGGTCCGAATGTGTATCACAATATCGATTCACGTATTTCAATAAAATGACAGAGAAACTTTCAAAATATTAGGTATTTAATACTTTTTGGTTCTTTTTTTTTTTAAATCGGTTTTATATTTTTTTAAACATTTTTTATTTCATTCTTCTTAGTAATCCTTTATATTATATTATTTATTTATTTTTTATATTTATACCTTTAATAAAATCCAACGTCTGCTTTCTGTCTGTCTGTCTGTCCGCTTATAACTCGAGCACCACTGAACCGATTTTAATAAAAAAAAATTCTACGGATAGCTTGGTTCTTCCCATCAACTATAGGCTACTTACTATCACGATAAATGGCTTATGAGATTAGCAGAGAAGTCGAATATGAGAGCGGGCGGGGCCGCGGGCACAGCTATATAACATAAAAAAGAATAATCGAAATCGAATTAATCGAAATCGATTGAAGTGGTACAGAATTATTCACTGCAAATTGCTGAATAAGTCCACATCACAAAAGTTTTGCTGAAGGTAACCACACACCATAGTAATTTATCAAACTGAAAATTGATGAAAACGACCACATCACAAGTTTTGCTGAAGGTAACCCCACACCATAGTATTATGTTGATTTTTCATAAACCGCTCAATCAATTTCGATAAAATTGAAATGGGAGCACCTCTGAAGTATGACCTACCAAACAAAAAAAGAATTTTCTAAATCGGCCCTCAATTAACGGAGAAATCGCGTAAAAACATACAAAAAAAAATAAAAAAAAAAAAACAGTCGAATTGAGAACCTCCTCCTTTTTTGGAAGTCGGTTAAAAATTAGGTTTAAATTTTTTTTTATTCCAAAACTACGAATCGAATCAAAAAAGTAAAAAGCTACGGATTTAGATATAATTCATCAAACAAAATATATTTTTTCCAAAGCCTTGAATGACGTTGCCGTTCGGTCGAAACGGCTATGTAAATAGTTTGTGTTTTCCGTCCAGTTCAGTGTAGCCGGCACGACCGAAGGGAAGCACTCACGTGGCACCAAGTTCACCCGGTGTCATGGGCTGACATCACGGATGTTGTAGGTGATGTAGCCAACCGTATCAGTTTCCATAAAAAAAAATCTATCTACCTAAGAGTATCAATATTTTTTCATTCCTATAAAAAACATCTTAAAATTGTCGAAAACACCGATCCGGGACCACACGATCATTCTGTTAGTCCAACGGCCCCATACTTCATATTCCCCATCTGTAATTCGTCCGAGTCTCTCATGCCAGAGACAATATAAAAAGGGGAGACTGGATAAAAAATTCCCTCATTTCCAAAACTAACCGCCCTTCAGCTCAGCGCGCCCATAAATCAAAGTAGAGGCATCTCCCCGCCTACCCCCACGCCGCAGCGACCGCGGGGGATGCGGGGGGTAGCATCAATCATCCGAGGGCCGATGTGAGCTCATATCGCCACAAATATGATGAAAATATTACTAAAATTTCAATACCAACTGTCGGTCTGCTTGCCTAATCTACGAACGCAGTGATGTATCCTTGGCGTGTGGACTGAATTAATAAATACCTTGACCGTCTTTGCACAGCCACTGCTGCTTCATCTTTTGGAACCGGTGTTAAACTGTGGGTTTTTTTTAGGTTTCCGTACCCCGTACGGAAGCCTTCGCCGTCTGTCTGTCCTACTGTTGTATCTTTGGAACCGTATTTATCTAGCCGCTAGAAATTTTCACAGAATATGTGTTATAATGGCATGGTGAACAACAAATAATAAAAACATTTAAAAGTATAAAATTAAGAGGGGTCTCCCATTACAAGAAAAGTGTGTTTTTTTTCAAGGATTTTTTTGTGGTGCGGAAACCTCGGTTTTTTATTTCTTTTTTATGTAAACTAACATGGGTGGCTGTGCCAAGGTACCAATGGTGCAGTCGACAAAGCCAAAATCACATCTCGCGAAACTAGCTCAGTGATTTGCGAACGAACTGCTACTAGCGTTTGAAAACACCCAGGGTGTTTTCAAACCCTAGTAGCGGTTTAAAGGATTCGGGAAACAAACTCGCCAGATGCAGGTCGATGTAAGATGGACGTACTGGACGAAAGATCGCCGCATAACAGCGTCGGCTGTGTTCTCCTCTAGATAGCCATCAATCCAAAGGGAAGTCTCCGGTATGGCACCTACCTTCTCGGAGGTGATTCTCGGAGGTGGCTGGTCGTAGAATGTGCTCTGAACTTAAAAAAGTGAATGTACTAAGTATAATAAATGTTTAGGCACTACAACAAAAAATACTCCCAAATACTTGGCGCCAACACAGACTTAAAAATTAAAGTCCACTTATTTATGCTCATCTTAAAGACACTTACGATAAAAATATGTTGGCCAAACGATTAATAAATGGTCTATTAGAATCCTGAGATAATTTAAAATTAAGTCTGGGTCTTCGGCCTTTCTTTCAACAGGCACTTAAGAAAAGTCAAATTGGCATCTGCCATTCAGAGCGACTGAATAGCGTCAACTCTTGTCAAACAGTTTGTTTTAGGGACTATTTATGTTGAAATGTAGAGATGACACTAAATAGTTGCTTCATAATGCTGTCAAAGCGTAGAAATTTTATATAAGGTTTGATGAAGAAAGAAAGCACTCAAACAACCATTCAGCTAAAGTCGAGTAATTTTGTCTTGGTGCAGGTCGTGGCATCACTTATCGAGTTATGGATTAAAGCTGTCATTATTTAAGTCTGTTTTGGCGCAATATTCTTTTTTAGTTTGTAACATAACACCTTCCCACTTACAAATCACCTATTGTGTCTTTAATTCCTCCAATTTTGTCTCTTGAATTCCTATTTCCTCCAAGATTTAATTGCGCATTTTTCGTTCTAGTTTATCCATGGTTTGTGAGTTTATCTTTGAATATGAAGACTGGCGTCAAATAGTTTGAATTCAAAAATTCACTACTGAAAAAAATAACAGATGTCAAATACTGACAACAAAATTCAAAATGGGGTTAAACCAATGAGGCGTCGAAGCCTGTGGCTTTAATTTTGATAATGATTAATTTACAATTATGCGCAGTTTCATCATCACTTACAGGAAGTGTTCAAGTACTGTGGGAAATATTAAGCGATTCATTTGGTTTGTATCCAGTTACGATTTGATCTTAATTTCAATTTGCTTTCGAACAATTCTATAAGGTTTTCAACCAATTCATACATAGTTAGAATTTTATGACCACACTTCCGGGATTTTGTCTTATGGGTAGATTTGAGAAGTACTGTTCTATTGGTCTGATGTCATTGGTGATAAAAACCGCATGAAAATCGGCTTCGTTGTTCTAGAATGGGCATACACATAATATTTATCTTTTGTATTTTATATGCATCTAGCCGTGCCCGCGGCTCCGCCCGCTCTCATATTTCTTTTCACTGCTAACCTCATAAGCCATTTAGCGTGATAGTAAGTAGCCTATAGTTGATGGGAAGAATCAAGCTATACGTAGATTTTTTTTTATTAAAATCGGTTCAGTGGTTCTCGAGTTATAAGCGGACAGACATACATACACTCAGACACTCAGACACTCAGACAGAAAGCAGACGTTGGATTTTATTATAGGTAAGGAAGGAAGGAAGGATAAGGAAGTTTAAGTCAAGGGTAAAGTTTATGTTTAGAGCTATTTTATATTATTCATAAATTTATAACTAACGTTGAATGAAGGTCGAGTGGTCTGGGCGTCGGCTTCTCTTGCGAGAGGTCCGAGGTTCGAATCAGGCATGTAAAAATGAGTTTTTTTCTGAATTGAAAAAAAAAATTACGTGCATACCATCACACACTGCTCCATGGTTCGGATTCTATGTAAAAATGTAGGTAAACGCGAAATGAAGGGAAGCACTGACATGGCACCTAGTTCACCCGGTGTTATGGGCTGACATCACGGATGTTGTAGGTGATGTAGCCAACCGTGTGAAGTTTGCATAAAAAAAAAAAAAAAAAAAGGTCCACCGGGTTGACTTGAGGAAATTACCTAAGGCAATAAGCCCGCCCTTGCCACACTCTTCATTCGAAAAATAAAATAAAATATTATGTTCCGTTCGTTTCGGCTGCCTACGTAACCGGAGTTTCGTAACTGGTTTCGATGAAGGAATTATTTTTCCTTGCACGTAACCAGTTTCGATGGAGGAATTATTCTTCTTTTTACGAAACCACGGTTACCTACAAGGAATTTTCATAGATTATGGATTTTTTTTAAACTTGCATAATCTTTATTGGATGGCTATTACATAATTATAATTAAAAAAATACAATCGGGGTAAGCAGAGTAATCGGTGTTGTGCTAGAAGTATTCTGGTAAATTACAGCACAACACCGACCACCACGTTTAGCAAAGTTCGGACAAGATAACTCAGATCAGGCAGCAAGTAAGGCATGAAGGCCCGCCTGCGGCATGACTCGGTGGAAAGACCGTGCCAAGGTGAGAGATGGCTAGCCTGTCGGCCTTATGTACGGCATCTTGCCGTTATCTCTTAGTCGCCTTTTACGACATGCACGGGGAGAGATGCAGTGGGGCTATTCTTATTAAGTACTGTCTCCATAGAGTACACAATATAATACACATAAAAAAACGAAGTAATTCTGTAATTTTGATGTTTTATTATTACAGCCTTGCCTAGTTTCAATAATTATAAGACAAAGGTCACTTTCGTAGACAGCCGACGGGGAATTAAGAATCAATTCTTTGTTCGTAACTATGGCACATAACCGTGGTTTCGTAAAAAGAATAATAATTCCTCCGTCGAAACTGGTTACGTGCAAGGAAAAATAATTCCTTGATCGAAACCAGTTACGAAACTCCGGTTACGTAGGCGGCCGAAACGGTTCCGTTCATTATATTCTGAACGTACTTGCGTTGCGATGCGATGCGATAATATAGATTGATTAAATACATAACTATTAGGTAATAAGTATAAGTGTAAATTAAATAAGGCACTAGGTACATTCAATCTAATTGTTCTTAGAACTTACAGATTATTCCGGTAGGTACGTCCCTACTTAAATGATGTTCTCATGTTTGATATTACCTATGCCCTTCAAACGTAATCGACTGCCCATATTGAAGCTCCTACCGACGACGACGACGCGACGACGTCCGAATGGGCTTTAGTGTCGGCGATTAGCAGTGAAGCTTGCAAGTAAATATCTGGAAGCCTTCCCTCCTAATCTTACTTGGTGGTAGGGTTTAACCCGCCCGGGTTGGTACCACCGCACTGAATGAAACGTCGGTTGAAACGGCTATGTAAATAGTTTGTGTTTTCCGGCCAGTTCAGTGTAGCCGGCACGATCAAAGGGGGAAGCACTGACATGGCACCTAGTTCACCCGGTGTTATGGGCTGACATCACGGACGTTGTAGGTGATGTAGCCAACCGCGTCAGTTTCCATAAAAACCATCAACTGCCATCAACTATTGCAGTATTCTGTGGGAAGGATCTTCCCTTTACCTGTTAGCCTCCTTGGATTCTATCCAGCGCCGCGCCATCTGCCTAATTGGTGATCCCAAGCTCACGGAGGGACTTGAATCATTGCAACACAAGCGCACAATTGGTTCCCTTAGCCTATTTTATAGGTACTACCATGGTTGATGTTCCGAGGTGGCTTCCCTCAGCCCTCCTTCCCCGAGCCGTATTCGTCACACCCGCCGGATTCGTTCGGAACATCCATAATATGTTGTTGACACACAACTTCTGAGAACGCATCGCTTTTCGAAATCGTTCCTATGTCGTACGGCGAAAATATGGAACGGTCTTCCGGCGAGTGCCTTCCCCACCACCTATAACCTGGAAATCTTCAAAAGGCGTGTTAATAAATTAGACATCGACCTCTTGTTCGCCTTGTAGCTGGCATGTCGGCGTTTCCAGTAAAAAAATATCCAAGTGTATACTTTTATGTACTTATAAATGTATTGTTAATAAGTATTTTTTTATGGAAACTGACTACTACATCACCTACTACATCCGTGATGTCAGCCCATAACCCCTTGGTGTACTAGGTGCCATGCCACTTATTCCCTTGGTTTGTGCCGCCTACACTGAACTAGACGGAAAACACGAACTATTTACATCGCCGTTTCAACCGACCTTTCATTCAGTGCGGTAATACGGTGGTAATACCACAGAACAACGATCGGGCCACACCACCCGCGCCCGGCCCCTTTTTTGCTCTGTGGGTAATACCAACAACCCGGGCGCGCTAAACCCTACCTAGTAAGGTAAGAAGGGAAGGGATCTACAGTTTTAAGTGGAATCCGAACCACGGTCAGCTTCCAACGGTAGAGCGGTCACCCATACAAGTTCTGACCGCCCCCAGGTGTGCTTAGATTTGACCGACAGTCGACCGACCGCACCACTGAGCTCTGATAAAGTGTATTGTATTATTATGAATTATATAGGTATGTATTGTCTTTTTTGGTTTTGCTACTAGCTACCTATATTTCAATGTACACATGTCTGAAGCATAAAATCAAATCAAAATATACCTACTTTATTGTACACCAGTTTAAAATAGGTCATGAAAGGTGACTTTAATGGCTCACGGCATTCTTTACAAACTGGTGTATGTGAGCAAACAATGCAAGCGTAGAATGCATAATCTATAACTTTATCCTTCCGCATTTTCCGGAGTCGTCGGCGATACACCATTTGTACTCGCCGGTCTGCCACCCGTCCTCGCTCGAGTGCCTCCCAAGATAGAAGACGGGCCCACCGATCAATCTTGAGTTATATTATATATTATTATCTATTGATCATCACTGTCAGGTGGTAAAATTCCAGTTAGAAATTTCGTAATTATTTTTGTAGTTTCAATTGCAGCCTGTTGTTGGAGTATTTCTAATTTTATACCAGCGTCTAAAGTTTTTATATGTTTCTCTGCAGTTTTATTTATTATTCCAGTAGTGCCAATAACTATTGGGACAATTTCGACTCTTGTATTCCACAATCTTTGAACCTCAATTTTTAGTGCGTAGTATTTAGTAAGTTTTTCATTTTCCTTCCTAGTGAGGTTATAATCGGACGGTACTGTGATATCAATAAGGTAAGTTCTGTTTTTATTTTTGTCTACATATATGAGGTCTGGTCGATTGTTAGGTAACGCATAATCTGTGGTGACAGCAATCTCCCATATTAGTTTAAATTCTTCATTTTCCACCACATGAGGTTCATTTAACGGGCATTTCCACCAAAATTTAGTTGTTTCGAACTTGTGTTTCTTGAGTAAATTCCAGTAAACGTATTTGACTAGTTGATTATGTCTTTTTAGGTATAGTGGCTGTACTAATATTTTGCATCCTGAGATAATATGCCTGACTGTTTCATCTTTTTCATGACATAATCGGCATCGTCCGTCTGTATCAAGTTTTAAAATATCTCGTTCAAACTGTTTTGTTCTAACCGATTGTTCTTGTATTACAAAGATTTTAGATTCCATTTGGGGAGATGTAGGTTGTTTTTTTTGCCACAAAAAAGATTTTTCAATATCTGTATTTGGGTTCATTAGTACCTCTCTCACAATTTGACCATGTAATGGCTTTTCTTTCCAATTTTCTTTGGATCGTTCAGTCTGTTTTTTGTGGATTAAGATTTCATCTTCCGTGGGTAGTTCGATATTAAGTTTTTGTCTAAATTTTTTACCTTGTGAAATTATGTTATATAGGCCTTTTTCCTTATCATGATCAACAATTACTTTTAGGACGTTGTCATTTTTGTCATCTAAATATTTTTCCATTTTAATAGTTAATTTGATATATAGATTTTCTATGTTTAATAGGCCTCTTCCTCCTTCATTGACTGGTAAATATAGTCTTTCTGTATTTGATTTTTGTTGATGCATGTTATATATGTTTAGGAGTTTCCTGGTTTTTCTGTCAATTTTTTTAAAGTCATCCATAGTATAATTTATTACATTGAAAGTATATATAAGAACCGGTGTTGCGTATGTATTTATGGCCTTTATAATATTTCTAGAGTTCAATGTTGATTGAATGATTTTTCTTACTCTTCTTATGTATTCATTTTTCTTCTCTTCTATTATTTGTCTGTGGTTGATTTCCCCATTTTAATCAATGCCAAGATATTTATATTTTTTGTTATTTAAGGCTTCAAATTTGTTTCCATCAAGCAGTATATGGTCTTCACCTTTAGCATTTATTCTTTTACTACCTTTTATTTCTAATACTTTACATTTTTCTAAGCCAAATTCCATTCCAATTTGTTTGGAGTATATTTCTACGGTATCAATTAGATTTGATAGCTGATATTTATTTGCAGCGTATAGTTTTATATCATCCATGTAAAAGAGGTGATTAATTATTTGGCCACTTCTTAAAGTATATCCGGTTTTTTCATATTCACTCAGTCATTTTGATAGTGGGTTAAGACATAGACAAAAAAGTAAAGGGGACAGAGAATCTCCTTGAAATATTCCTCGTTTTATAACTATTGGCTTTGTTGTAATTCTTGAGTCAGTGCTTATTGTATTCATAATCACTTGCCATGTTTTCATAACTTTTGAAATACAATTTGTAATTACGTCAGGGCATTTATATATTTTGAGGATAAAAATAATCCATTCATGTGGTACCGAATCATATGCTTTTTTGTAATCTATCCACGCCATGTTTAGGTTTTTCTTGTATGTGTTTGTATCTTCTAAAATAGATTTATTGACAATTAAATGATCTTTGCAACCTCTCGCTCCCCATTTACAACCTCTTTGGTAGGGAGTCATTATATCATTGGCATTACAATGTTTGTATATTTCTACATATAGGATATATGTAAATAATTTGTAAGTGGTTGGTAAGCATGCAATCGGCCTCCAATTTTTTGGATCATTTGTATTCGTATTTTTTGGGATTAAAGTGACCATACCTGTTGTAAGCCACGGATCTATCTGTTCTTCGTTATTAAGAATTTTGTTAAAGTAATGCAGTATGTATGGATGTGCACTGGTAAAATATTTGAGGTAATAGTTTTGTAGTTTGTCTATTCCGGGGGTCTTCCAGTTTTTTAGATTTCTTATTGCATCTTTGAATGCTACATCATTTATTGCATTAAAATTGTTACTCTGGATTATTGGTGATTTATCTGCAATTGTTTGTATCATAATATTCAAAATTCAAAAAATTATTATTATATATATATATATATATATATATATATATATATATATATATATATATATACAAGCTGTGCCCGCGGCTCCGCCCGCTCTCATATTTCACTTCACTGCTAACCTCATAAGCCATTTAGCGTGATAGTAAGTAGCCTATAGTTGATGGGAAGAATCAAGCTATCCGTAGAATTTTATTAAAATCGGTTTAGTGGTTCTCGAGTTATAAGCGGACAGACAAACACTCAGACAGACAGAAAGCAGACGTTGGATTTTATTATAGGTAAGGAAGGAAGGATATAAATCAACTGCCGTGTGTTAGTCTGGCAAAAACTCGAAAATGGCTCTACAGGGATGGTTTAGGAAAAAATAAAATTACGATAAAAATCACGCGAGCGGAGCCGCGGGCTCAGCCTATCTAAAATAAATAGTAACTAAATTATAATAAATATAAACATATGATTATACAGATACATACAACGTTTTACTGGACGAAATCTCTTTATGTTATAAGTTCAGTTTTTCGTCTCATGTTTGCTACCTTTATAAAATATTTGTAATATATATAAATTATTTATTTATCTAGAAACATTTTATAAATGTAGCAAACATGAGACGAAAAACCGAACTTATAACATAAAGAGATTTCTTCCAGTTAAATTTTGTATGTATCTGTATAATCATAATATGTTTAAATATACATAATATAATATCCTGTCTCCTTCAAACGGAGTGCATACCGGCCAAATTTTAATACAATGAGTGAGGAAATGTGTGTATGTCAATACTGTGTCTGTGTGTTAATTTCCATGCATTTAGGCCTAATTAGAAGGAATATTGTCTGTCAGTGTCCTTCATGATCAGCTTAATTTTAGGGATACGTTCCATACCGTAGCGTACCAAACTTTATTAAAGAAAACCGGCCAAGTGCGAGTCGAACTCGCGCACCGAGGGTCCCGTATCGCCTAGCATGCTAGCGCTACTCACGCCATCTAGATGACGTGTTATGAAATGCTTCATATTAGTTAATGTCATGCTTCATAATCTATTCGGTAGATGGCGCGCGCGCATACACTTTTTGGTTTCTTATATGGGAACCCCCGTGAATTTTTTACTTTTTCTTGTTTTTATTATTTGTTGTTAGTTGTTATATCGGCCATAATAACACATTTTTTGTGAAAATTTCAATGGGCTACCTATTACGGTTCAAGAGATACAGCCCTCGGACAGACGGACGAACGGACGGACAGACAGACGGACGGACGGACAGACAGACAGACAGGCAGACGGCGTAGGCTTAGTCAGAGGCGGACTTTCCATATAGGCCGACTAGGCCCGGGCCTAGGGCGGCCAGATATTAGGGGCGGCCAATCTGTACCTGCTGCTGGAAGCAGTGAGCGCAGGTACAGAATAGAAAGGGTGCCGGCCGGAGCAAGTGCGTGCGACGTGCGGGAGTGGTGAGCGCGGCGGAGGTGATGACGCACTATTTACGCGGAAAAAATAATTTTGCTATGACTATAAGGTCAATATTGCCGTAAAACTTGTAAAAAATACTTTTACTATATGTAAAATAAGCCGAGAAATACCTAATATATTTTTGGCAGGTTGAACCGAACGCAATACTGATTTTCATACAACTTCACATTGTATCTATGCTGTAAACTTGAAAGGGAAAAGATTGAATTGGGGCGGCTGGTACTAAACGGCCTAGGGCGGCTAAGGCTGCTAGTCCGCCTCTGGGCTTAGTAATAGGGTCCCGTACCTGATATGGAACCCTAAAAAAGTCTTGAGGCATTATTTACCTTCGATTATTTACAAATTAACCTTTGGAATGTGAGCGCGTTTTTTTTTTATGTAATCTGACATGTTTATGCAAGCTGTCAATGCTCCGACAATCCAATGCCACCTCCGCGAAGGTAGGTCCCATACCGGAGAATTCCCTTGGTTTCTGGCTCTAACTGGACAAGAGGGGAACACAGGCGAGGCGGCGCGGCCATCTTACACCCAGTCGGCTAAAATTTGAGCCTACCACCTAGGGGCAAGGGAACGGTGAAGCAGCAGATGCACATTATTGACGTTGATTTTTCCATCAGAAAAAACCAAAGACATTAAACTCACCCTCTTCCATATAGACCGGACAACAAGAACAAAATCGTAATCTACTACTTAGATCCTAGTGGTACAAAGTCGTTCAGTCTAGCGCCAGCAGTCCGCATGTGAGGTCGTATTCGTGTGCTAGAGAAAGAAGAAAATCTAAGAAAATATGCCGAGTTGCGCATTGCGGTATTGCAAATCTCGATATAAAAATACGACTGAACATGTAATCAGTTTATTTTCATAAGTATTGTGTATATTTATTCAATATTTGAATATAATACATAATTTCCATAGATTATTCTAGAACAACGATCAACTAGGCCATATTGAAAAAATAAAAAGCGCCCTCTGTTATACAGACAGGCGATAGAGACCTGTGTGTGCAAGCGAGAGCGCGATAGAGAGGCATATACAATAGTTGAAAATACAAAATATATTTCTCCGTCTTTTGCGAGCCTCGAACCCGCGGTCCCTGCCACCATCACTGACCAGACGTGCAAGAAGCTGTAATGAATAATCCCGGCACAGGTCCACCATACACTGACAAGCAACTTCTTTTGACTCAATTTGCGTTTGGGACATGGTTTGGCTGCCTCCCCTGTGTCCAACCAGTGTGACGGACGTTTTCGATTGTCATACAGGATCCACTTTTTATCACAAGTGACAATCCGATTCAGAATCCCCCCATTTCTGTGCTTATTCAAAAAGTTAAGACAAGCTTCGACGCGATTTTGTTGTTGTTTTTCAGTGAGTTCATACAGTAACCAATTTCCGAGCTTTTTTATCTTTTCAATTTGACGTAAATGAATCAGTATCGTTTTATCTCTTACATTGAAGGCTGCTGCTAATTCCGACGTGGTTTGTGATTAATCTGCTTCAACTATGGCTTTAAATTCATTGTTATCGACTCTCGTCTCCGGTCGGCCACGGGGCTCATCATTGAGATGAAAATTTCCAGAACGGAAGCGATCAAACCAAAAACGCACAGTCAGTACGTTCACTTGTCTGGTCCATACACGTCGATGATATTGCATGCCGTCTGTGCTGCGTTGGTGCTGTGACGGGATTCATATTCGAAAATAACGCGCAATTTAGATTTTTCCATGGTCACAGAACCAGCGATGTAAAAAAACCCGAACGGTGGGAAAACAAATGAACAACTGATTTGGAAAAAAGAATAATTTGCCTTTATAACAGAAAATATTTGTAATTGGAATTCCTACCCAAAAAAAAGGTAGCCACTTTCAAAGTTTTATTTTTATTTTTATTTTTTTTATGGAAACTGACACGGTTGGCTACATCACCTACAACGTCCGTGATGTCAGCCCATAGCACCGGGTGAACTAGGTGCCATGTCAGTGCTTCCCCCTTTGATCGTGCCGGCTACACTGAACTGGTCGGAGAACACAAACTATTTACATAGCCGTTTTGACCGAAGTTTCATTCAGTGCGGTGGTACCAACCCGGGCGGATTAAACCCTACCACCAAGTAAGATTAGGAGGGAAGGGACCTACAGTTTTACGAGGAATCCGAACCTCGGTCAGCCTCCAACGGTCAGCGGTCACCCATCCAAGTACTGACCGCACCCAGCGTTGCTTAACATTCAATAGCGACAGTTGACTGTCTGCACCACTGAGCTATCGAGGCTGACATACAAGTGGTCAGTTTGTAGAAACGGCAATTTCATTTTCAATTTCAGCACCTAATATTATAGCTCAAACAGTCTCAAAATCATTTTTACAAGTGAATTTGGGTCAATTGATCAAAACGGAATAGTAAATTAAATTTAACGATTTTATCGCTCATATAAAATCAACTATCATTTTGGTCGTTGGCTCTCGTCCTATTAGACTATTGGCTTCATCTATCGACCGATAGATGAAATGTGTTCTATTTATGTGTTCTATATTACATCATGTTTTTGCTATTCAAAGCTAGATGGCGTATTATAATCTTGAGCTCAAAAAGTTTATATGGAAATATTCGCAATGTCCTCTCTATAGCCCCTTTTAATCTCTTTGGAAAAAACTAATTGATACACTACGAATAGCCTCTCACAAGAGTAGCCTACACCCAAACCACTCAAGTCACCCTCCACCGTCTGAATGCAAGCGTAAGACAGTAAACTATACTATTTGAACTATAATAATAATAATGTATTTAAATTTACAAAATAATAATAAAATTCGGTTTTTTTTTATTGAAAGCGCGACATATGACGCCGAGCCACCCATAAGGTGTCTAATGGCGCCCATGGACATTCGGTCGTATGCGGGGGTTGCGAATGGCATGCCGGTCTGACAGGCAGGTGTCCATTCACGTCCCTCTTGAAGTACCCGAGACTGTACTTGGTGGGAAACATATGAGTAGGGAGAGCGTTCCAGAGTTTACCGGTTCTGTAGAGGATCTGCAGAATCGATTGGTACCTACGCATCCGCGGTAAGTCCAGCGTGTAGGGATGCAATCCCTGCCCAGGGTGCGTGGTGCGGAGATGGAAAGGGGACGGCGGAATCGCATTAAACTGCTCCTCCGAGTACTCCCCATGGAATAAGCGATAGAACATACTTAGGGAGCCGAATAAAATTCTTAATTGCACTTTTTTTGTTTTTAGGTTTCCGTATCCCGTACGGAAGCCTATTACTAAGCCTCCGCCGTCTGTATGTCCGTCCGTCTGTCCGAGAGCTGTATCTCTTGAACCGTAATAGGTAGCCCGTTGAAATTTTCACAGAATATGTGTTACTATGGCGGATATAACAAATAATAAAAAAAAGAAAATGTTAAAAATTCAGGGGGGCTCCCATACAACAAACGTGCGAAAAATCGATTAGTCACGCCACTGTATAATAGATGGCGCCACAGGCTTTTATACATTGTATTGATGAAAGAAAAAAGATAGGCGGATATTATCCGCTCAATTGCCAACGGCCTCATTGAGGTGCTGTCATTTTCCCACCGTCAATTGCCATCGACCTCATTGAGGCTTGGCTCCGATTGAGCGGTTATTGGTAGCGGATAGACACGGAAATATCCGTGCGCGAGTAAAACTCGCACTTGACAGATTTTTTACCCGCCTTCCCAAAAGGAGTAGGTCCTCATTTCGACTGTATGTTTTTTTTTTGTTACGCGATTACTCCGTCAATTGTGGGCTGATTTCGAAAATTCTTTTTCTATTTGGTAGGTCATACTTCAGAGGTGGTCCCATTTAAATTTTATCGAAATGGATTCAGCGGTTTCTGAAAAATCAACAAAATACTATGCTGTGGTTACCTTCAGCAAAACTTTTGTTGTGGACGTTTTCAGCAATTTGCAGTTTGATAAATTACAATGGTGTGTGGTTACCTTCAGCAAATCTTTTGTGATGTGGACTTTTTCAGGAATTTGCAGTTTGACACATGGCGATTCTGTACCACTTCAACCGATTTCGATTATTCGATTTCGATTATTCTTTTTATTTATGTAATATTACTAAAAAGAATGAAATAAAAACTGTTTTAAAAAATATAACACCGACTTCCAAAAAAAAATCACAGATTTCGTGCCTTACACGACTATCGAGCACATTGAAAATGGGGTCCATCATCAGGGCCCTGGAAATAACATATGACTAGAGTACTTGCGAAGACATCCAAAGAGCCCAAACACGATGGGTTTATCGTCGTTTAGGAGTTCCTATGGCTTCCTACCGGCTCCATCATCAGACCCCAACTAACCTTTTCCTTATCCCGACTTTCTCGTGTCGCTCAGCGACAATATTTTTTCGAATTCCGTAGATTCATTTCCAATGTGCTCAATAGTCGTGTGAGGCACGAAATCTGTGAATTTATTTTTTCAAAAAGGTTGAGCTACAGGGCACACCCTTAACCCGATCGTCTTTTTACCCGACTGCGCGACGCAAAGGAGGGTAATGTGTTTATCAGCCTATGTATGTATGTATGTATGTTTGTTCCTTTGTGGCACACTAGAGACCAAACGCGTGGGCCGATTTTGATGATTCTTACGTCAATCGATTTGTCTTAATCTTGCGAGTGTCACTGAAGACATGACAGTAATCAAAATTCAATATGGCGACAACTAGGTGCCATATTGTGAAAAAGAAAAAAATTAAAGTTGACTATCTATGTTAAGTGGGGTATCGTTGAATAGGTATTTGAAAATTATCTCTAGTTTTCTCTTATCATTTTTCATTTCGAATGACCATTTAGGATCTATAACGATTTAAAGTTTGTTAGCAGCCATTCTCACTCTTATAATAATAGAGCTGTGATAAAGTTCTTATTATACAGGATGCTCGGCATATCGGACGACAATTTTTTTTTGTAGGTAAGTGGGGTCATTTGCAACGTTTTGACCTAACATACCTTTTGTCAGGTGTCACGTGGTATCGAGATACGATTTTTTTTTCTTTATTTTTGAAAATTACCAAAATCCCAGCTTTAAACCCTTGTAACTTTTTTGTTACCCGACTGCGCGACGCAAAGGAGGGTAATGTGTTTATCAGCCTATGTATGTATGTATGTATGTTTGTTCCTTTGTGGCACACTAGAGACCAAACGCGTGGGCCGATTTTGATGATTCTTACGTCAATCGATTTGTCTTAATCTTGCGAGTGTCACTGAAGACATGACAGTAATCAAAATTCAATATGGCGACAACTAGGTGCCATATTGTGAAAAAGAAAAAAATTAAAGTTGACTATCTATGTTAAGTGGGGTATCGTTGAATAGGTATTTGAAAATTATCTCTAGTTTTCTCTTATCATTTTTCATTTCGAATGACCATTTAGGATCTATAACGATTTAAAGTTTGTTAGCAGCCATTCTCACTCTTATAATAATAGAGCTGTGATAAAGTTCTTATTATACAGGATGCTCGGCATATCGGACGACAATTTTTTTTTGTAGGTAAGTGGGGTCATTTGCAACGTTTTGACCTAACATACCTTTTGTCAGGTGTCACGTGGTATCGAGATACGATTTTTTTTTTCTTTATTTTTGAAAATTACCAAAATCCCAGCTTTAAACCCTTGTAACTTTTTTGTTCATGTTTGTATCAGCACGAAATAAATTTTATTGAATTTTACTATGTATCCTTGTTTTAGTAAAAAAATTATTTGATGAAGTTGAACCATGTTACCATGAAAAGGACTTATGACCTCCCAAAGTTCCGAGAACGAGTAAAAAGATGACAGAATCTTAATTTCTTAATTCATTAAAAAAAAAACAACACCAATTCAGAGCGTCGTTTTCTTTAAAAAGTTTGTTAGTTTACGCCCTTTCCAAAGGTATACCACATTTTATACAAATCGTTCACTATGTGATCAAAATTAGAGATAATTTGCAAGAGTCTAAACATTAATATTGGAGAATTGAACAAAGTGCCCGCGCGACCGGTACATGTTCTAAATTTGAAAATGCTCCGGAAAACGCACTCAGTACGGGATGCGACCACCGATAAGTAAGTGGTCCTGTTACAAAGTGCCTGTGTTGTCGTTCTATTCTGGTCTATGTCCCTAATTTTGACCACATAGTGAATTATTTGTATGACATTTGGTATACCGTTGGAAAGGGCGTAAACTAGCAAACTTTTTAAAAGAAAATGCTGTCAGTCTTTTTTTAAATGAATTAAGAAACTAAGATTCTGTCATATTTTTACTCGTTCTCGGGACTTTCGGAGGTCATAAGTCCTATTCAGAGCAGAGCAGTGCGGCTTGGGCCTGAACCCGAATAAAACCGTAATAGTTGTGCTGGGGACCAAGCACGCGATTAGTAAAATGATGCAATTCAGTCCATGTTTCAAGTTAAACAACGTTCCCATACGCATCGCGACATCGGCCAGGGATCTCGGCGTGTTGATTGACGGCGGGCTGAAATTTTAAGCCCACGTGGAGCAACTAATTCGCAGGTCATATGGCAAACTTAAAAGTCTGTACAAATTTCGGAACTGTGTCAGTGTGGAGGTTCGGAGACAGTCGGCTGAATCACTCGTTCTGTCCAACTTTAATTACTGCGACGTGGTTTTCGGTCCTTGCATCCTCGAGAGGACGGCCAAGCATATTCAGCGTGTCCAGAACTCGTGTGTAAGGTATTGCGAGCGGCCTAAGAGACGTGCTCGCATTACACCCATTTTAAATAAACTGAGGACGGTGAATATGCGCAACCGCAGGCGCCTACACTTCTCGTGCCTAGTTCAAGCTGTGATTAAAAAAAACAGCCCAAAACACTGTACGATAAACTCACCTGGTTGGGAGATTCGCACTGCTCTGGCACGAGATCTGTGGGTAAACTGCTGGAAGCTCCTAGGCACAGAGGCGCCGCATTTGAAGGTTCCTTCAAAATATGCGGCAACTCGGTGTTGGAACCTCCTGAGGCTGAGGCCTCCTCTCAGAGAGATTACTAATTGTAATACATTCAAATGTAAATTGAGGAAATTTATATTTGACCAACAGTTAAAAATGTTATTGCTATAAAATCAAGGCCCTATGCCTCCAAAATGTATTATTATGACGTGCGGACCGACAGACGGACGGATGGATTGTTGTGTTTGTTATTGTGTTTTGTGTACTGTAACTTTAAGACTTCTTCTTCTCCTTTTTCTCTGGTTGTTATGTTTGTGTTAGGGTATATTAGAATATTATTTGTGTTGTGTACTTGGGCCTGACTTAAAATCAGCGTCCCTCTCACTGGCCTCTGGACTCGGTGGTGAGGGACAAAGGCTGTGTCAGGTCCAAATTTGTCTTGTCCGTATTGTGTTTTTATTGTATCTACTGTGTGTGTAGGTATTGGATGAGATAAATAAACTCATTTCATTTCATTTCATTTCATTTCACTTCACTTCATTTCATTTCATTTCTATTCATTGTATTAACTTCATCAAATGATATTTTTTCTAGAATAAGGATACATTATAAAATCCAATAAATTTTATTTCGTGCTTATACAATCATAAACGAAAAAGTTACAAGGGTTCAAGGCTGGGATTTTAGTAATTTTCAAAAATAAAGAAAACAAATCGTATCTCGATACCACGTGACAATCATTAATAATAATCAATAAAATTATCAGTAGTTTAGACCACCGAAAGCTACTTAATAATCACCACGATATTAACTTTCTCAATTAAATGACATGATTACGATATTTACGGTCTTATAATTTATAATCCTAACTAAAAAGTGTAAAATAAAAAAAGTTAATTTAAAAAATAAAAAAACCCGACTGCGTAAAAAATTAACTTTAAATAAAAACTGAAAAGAAAAAAAACAAGTCCAGTAGTCTAGAACTCTGTTAAGTAATATTGAATAACTACACCATTGAAATAGTTTCATGATCGATACACACATATAATAAAACAAATAATAAACTCTAATGCGGAACATAGCGACTTTAACAGTCGGGACCCATTGACATTTTCCCAATAATGGGTCCCGACTGTTAAAGTCGCTATGTTCCGCATTAGAGTTTATTATTTGTTTTATTATATGTGTGTATCGATCATGAAACTATTTCAATGGTGTAGTTATTCAATATTACTTAACAGAGTTCTAGACTACTGGACTTGTTTTTTTTCTTTTCAGTTTTTATTTAAAGTTAATTTTTTACGCAGTCGGGTTTTTTTATTTTTTAAATTAACTTTTTTCTCAAATTTTTGATATCATTCTTCGTTTCCAAAATATCGAGCGACAAAATCTAAAATTCGGAAAAATTTAATTTTTTTTTTTACTATTTCGGCCATAACTTTTTTCGTTTTTTACTTTCTCGAATAATTATTTTTGTACCTTACAGCTCTCATAAATACGCGTCTTTTAAGGCTTTTTTGAATATCATATCTTTACAACTCTCCGAGATATAAGGGGATCGCACTTTTTCGTGAAATCGGGGCCTATACTGGAACGAACCAAAAGAAATTTTCAATGTCAAAAAAAAACTAGAACTAAAAATAATTAAATGCATAATAGTTTGAAATTTTCGCTGTCATTGTATTGAAATACATGAATCGATATTGTGATACATATTCGGACCCTTGTTTCATGAATATTCTAAATTTTAAATATTTTCCGACCGGCCAGATGCGCTTAATATATTATGGTACGAGTACCATCGAGCTGGTCTGATGATGGAGACGGAAGGTGGCCATAGGAACTCCTAAACAACACATGATAAACCCATCGTGTTTGGGCTCGTTGCATTTGTCTTCACGAGCAATTTACTTTAGACCTAGGAGATTCTCAATTCGACGGTATGTTTTCTTTTTTTGGATGTTTGTTACGCGATTACACCGTTAATTGTGGGCCGATTTTGAAAATTCTTTTTTTTTTAAGGGGATAATCCTGAGGTGGTCCCATTTTAATTTGGTCAAGATCGGATTGGAAAGCGAGGCGGAATCGCGAGGCCGAATGATTACGCCGAGTACATTAATAGTAAAAAAATACTAAAAAAACTGTGAAAGAAAAAACTATAAAAAAACCGGCTTCCTAAAAAAAGTAGAACTAAAAAACTATTTAAAATAAAAATATAAAAATCGCCTTCAAAAATGTATGAAATAAAAAAAAAACTTACCCTAGAGTTGAAGGCGGTGCTAAAAAGGCTACACAAATCACAAAGGATATCATCCACTCATGCTTTCTTTCATGCATCATTTTTGCTTGCTTTAGCACCGCCTCCAACTCTAGGGTTCGTTTTTTTTATTTCATATATTTTTGAAGGCGGTTTTTATATTTTTATTAGTCGGTTTTATTTTTATTAGTCGGTTTTATGTTTTTTAAAACTTTTTTTTTATTTCACAGTTTTTTTTAGTAATTTTTTGCTATTAATGTACTCGGCGGAATCGCTCGGCCTTCGGCCTCGCGATTCCGCCTCGCTTTCCAATCCGATCTTGACCCAATTGAAATAGGACCACGTCAGCCTCGATAGCTCAGTGGTCAGTCAGTCAGTCAGCGTGTACGCGTCCACTGCTGGACATACGCCTCTCCAATTTTCCTCCAGTCCTCCCGGCCTTCAGCGATACGGAACCACTGATTTCCGCCGGCGTACTTGATGTGTCGTACCACCTGGCAGGTTATCTTCCCACACTCGATTTTCCTGTCCACGGCCGCCAGTGTAGGACACGGTTACTCCAACGGTCATCGTCGGTTCGGCTAACGTGACCAGCCCACTGCCACTTGAGCTTAGCCACCCGGTGTCCAATATCGACTACTTTGGTGCGTCGGCGGATTGCCTCGTTACGCACCATATCTCGAAGCGATATTCCCAGCATGGCTCGCTCCATTGCTCGCTGGGCAACTTTCAACCTTTGGACAACAGCGACCGTCAGAGTCCACGTTTCACACCCGTACGTCATAACCGGGAGGACACATTGGTCATATATGGTCTTTAAATTTTGCGGAAGGTCAGACTTCAGGACGAATTTTAGTTTTCCAAAGGCAACCCGACCCAGTTGAATTCGTCTCTCCACCTCCTTAAACAGACCTTGTCTATACCAAGCCGCAGAATTTGACCGAGGTATACGTACTCTTCAACCTGTTCGATCACTTCTCCGCCAATAACAATAGTTCAATGGTGCAGACAGTCAACTGTGTCAGTACTTGGATGGGTGACCGCTGACCGTTGGAGGCTGACCGAGGTTCGGATTCCTCGTAAAACTGTAGGTCCCTTCCCTCCTAATCATACTTGGTGGTAGGGTTTAACCCGGTTGGTACCACCGCACTGAATGAAACGTCGGTCGAAACGGCTATGTAAATAGTTTGTGTTTTCCGATCAGTTCAGTGTAGTCAGCACGATCAAAGGGGGAAGCACCGACATGGCACCTAGTTCACCCAGTGTTATGGGCTGACATCACGGACGTTGTAGGTGATGTAGCCAACCGTGTCAGATTCCATAAAAAAAAAACCTCAGGGTTACCCCTTTCAAACAAAAAAAAAATTTCGCACAATCGGAGCACAATTGACGGAGTAATCGCGTAACAAACATCCAAAAAAATTGGTTGTCTGTAAAGGCGGTTTACGGACGATAGTTTTACGTGATGACGTGGAATAATCGTAGTACATAGAGCAAAGATCAGTAATTATATTTCCAGTAGAAAGATTAATCATCTTGTGACTGGCCATCAATAAACTTCTGTTGTCTGATCTTGACAGTTTTACTTCTTAAGACGTTTCCATGGTAACTTTGACTATACCGATTGTACCTCTCTATCGCTTGTTACGCGCTCTCGCTTGCACACACAGGTTCAGATGGAACGTGACACTTTTTCGTGTGCGCAGCTGGTGTTCTTCAATTTATAAGACGTGACGTCATCACGTCAAAAGAAATCATACCGTCGAATTGAGAATCTCTTAGGTCTAAAGTAAATTGCTCGTGAAGACAAATGCAACGAGCCCAAACACGATGGGTTTATCATGTGTAGTTTAGGAGTTCCTATGGCCACCTTCCGTCTCCATCATCAGACCAGCTCGATGGTTCTCGTACCATAATAAATTAAACCCAGCTGGCCGGTCGGAAAAAATTTCTAATTTAGAATATTAATGAAGCAAGGGTCCGAACCGAATGTGTATCACAATATCGATTCATGTATTTCAATAAAATGACAGAGAAAATTTCAAAATATTAGGTATTTAATACTTTTTGGTTATTGTTTTTTTTTTGGAATCGGTTTTATATTTTTTTAAATAGTTTTTATTTCATTCGTTTTAGTAATATTACATAAAAAAGAATAATCGTAATCGATTGAAGTGGTACGGAATTATTCGCCATAATGTGTCAGACTGCAAATTGCTGAATAAGTCCACATCACAAAAGTTTTGCTGAAGGTAACCACACACCATAGTAATTTATCAAACTGAAAATTGCTGAAAACGACTACATCACAAGTTTTCCTGAAGGTAACCACACACCATAGTATTATGTTAATTTTTAATAAACCGCTTCATCAATTTCGATAAAATTGAAATGGGACCACCTCTGAAGTATGACCTACCAAACAAAAAAAGAATTTTCTAAATCGGCCCTCAATTGAAGGAGAAATCGCGTAACAAACATACAAAAAAAAATAAAAAAAATAAAAAAACATACAGTCGTGAAGTGCGACAAGTGGCACCGGCCGAGCCACCTATAAGGACATTGGGTCGTATTAGGGAGTTGCGAATGCCATGCCGGCCTGAGAGGTGCTTGCCTAATCATGCCCCTCAGTTTAAAGACAAATTAAGCCCATCACAGACGGAGCTATAATATAATTAATATACTAAGCTATATATTATGTTATAGCAAGCTGCCACAGACGGTAGCTATGCTATAATATATATTTTTGCACTCATTAGCTCTGCTGTAGTCAGCGCGTACGCTCGTGGCCTCCGACAGGAAAGCGAGAATGGAATGTATAGTGTTGTGAATCAATCTCTGAAAGTAACGACATTTACGAAACCTCTTTTTTATTTATGACATTAAATTATTAATCTAATAAGGTTATATTGCGTGGTTGAAGTACGAAGACAAAACAGGGATAATCGTTTAAAGATCTAACGGCCTCCGCTCGCAGAGGCCATGACCGCGCGTGCTAACAGTAGTCGTATCGTAATATATCGCATATTTTGATGACGTAATAAAAATATGTTATAGCTGCGTCTGTGGTCACTCGAAGATTACTATAGAAAATATATCTTAATATGCCTTGCTATGATTTATATTAATATATATTATAGCTCCGTCTGTGATGGGCTTTAGGCACTTTCGCAAGTTAAAAACTAGTATTTCATCTAAATTATGAAAACTATTGCAGTTGATATTTCAAACGAAAATATTATTGGAATTTTTTTCAGGTACATCTACTATTCATTGTAATTGATTTTTCGAAAGAACTAAAAAAAATAAACAAATATGTCGCCATTCGAGTTTCATGAATTCGATGAAGAAGAATTCTGTTGGTGTGCTAGTATCCTGCAAACGGTGATAGGTGCTGTTGCCGTAGGCCTGATGTCAGTATTGGGCTTCGCCTTTTACTTGACCAGATCATCCAATCAGAGAAGCTTACGTATGACTGAGAGCAGTAGCTTCAATGATGCACTTTCTACCGCTAGTAGAGAAAATATATTAAAGCTAACAGACCAAATAAAGGGAGACCGCCCATCAGCCGTTGAAAATCAACATCAACAGTTTGAAATGAAACAGCAACAAGTACTAGGTGATGGGGTCAGATCCAATAATATGACATCCATAAAAAGTAACAAAATAATTAAAAATCAATCGCATGGAGGGAAAGATACTAATGGCCATGACACTTCAACCGATAAATTTGGAGAAAATGATATTATGCATAAAAATAATGGTAAATCCAACATGAAAGAATCAGGGCCGAGCATTATGCTAAAATTATACGAAGGAAAAGATTCTCCCTTGCCTTTAAGTATCAATAACATCAATGAATTTGATACGGCCGGCAGAGAGAATGTATTGAGACTATCAGATCAGCCAGTCAATGGAATAATTACTAATGAACTTGCGGAAAAAGAAAACAGCACACCATTAAATACAAGCGAAACATCAGAAACAAATGGAAGTAAAGTACACTTCGCACAAAAAAATAATGATATTGGTGATGTTAGCGTTAAATCATCGCCTCAAAGTAATAACATAAAGCTACAAAATTATGAAGAGTCTACAGCTAAAGTAGAAAGAAATGACGTAAAAAGCAATGAGGGTGAAACTGAAAAAAATATTGCACTAAAATTAAATACAGAGAATAATAGTGATGGTATAAATGATTATAAACAGAATGAATTTGATAACTTGGATAGTAACAGAGTTATAGAGAATTTAAATGATAATATTAACAAATCTTCTGAAGAAGCTATGAAACAAGCTTTAAGTTTCGAAGTTTCAACTATTGCGGAAAAAGGAAACAGCACACCATTAAATACAAGCGAAACATCAGAAACAAATGGAAGTAAAGTACACTTCGCACGAAAAAATAATGATATTGATGTTGATGATGTTAGCGTTAAATCATCGCCTCAAAGTAATAACATAAAGTTAAAAAATTATGAAGAGTCTACAGCTAAAGTAGAAAGAAATGATGTAAAAAGCAATGAGGGTGAAACTGAAACAAATATTGCACTAAAATTAAATACAGAGAATAATAGTGATGGTATAAATGATTATAAACAGAATGAATTTGATAACTTGGATAGTAATAGAGTTATAGAGAATTTAAATGATAATATTAACAAATCTTCTGAAGAAGCTATGAAACAAGCTTTAAGTTTCGAAGTTTCAACTATTGATCCAAGTGAAAGTACGTCGTCGGACGTCACGAATAAAACAGAATCCAATGAATCCCAGATTATAAAGCAGAGGTCGAATTCTGTAAAAGAAATGATAAATAACATAGAACAAAGTAATTATAACAATCTCGAAAATATCGATGAAATTGGAGAATTGAAGAAGAAAACAATGAGACCAGAGAGCGCGGATATTAAAAGTGAATCCCAAGAAAAAAGTACAGCGAAAGACATTAACCGGGATAGTGAAATAAATGAAGAGCAACTAAATCAACGTTCCGAAAAAGAATCCATCGTATCTAGTGGACAAAATAGTCCGGAACTTGTCAAAAAGCTAAACATCAACGAAGAACCAAATACGAATTATGGCAAAAATGGTGCAACGAACAGTGGTGGAGCTAAGAGCGATTCTGCGAGTATGAGTGGTAAAACAAGTGAAACGTCATCCATTAAAGAACATGGAGGGTCAAAAAGGGACCAATTATTCATTAAAGCAAAAGATATCATTTCTTCAGTTGGACCTGGGTTAGCTTTGAATATATTTATATTAGCTTGATTGAATATATTGAATATATTGAATACATATTATATTAGCTTGAGAAATTTAAATATTTAATTTTGAAAGAATTTACTCACAGGAAAATGCATGTCTGAGCCCAGCTTAAAAGAGGTTTCCATACGGCCGTTTATTCACACTTTTTAGAATAATTCGCGATTGTTTTGTTTATTACATACTAGCTTAGGCCAGCGGCTTCGCTCGCGTGAAATTCGTATTTAAAAAGAAGAATATAATTTAAAAAAGTGGTCAAGTGAACCATGTTCACGTGCCGAGGGTCCCGTACTTTCATCTAATTATATTTTCTACCAGGGTGCGGTCAGGCTTTGGATGGGTAGCCGTACGACCGTGGTTCGGCTGGCTATGGTTCCGATTCCACTTGAAACTGTAGCTTCATCCCTTTATGTGCAATGTAAATTGTACATATTTAGCTGGTAGGGATCAACCCGTTTGGATTGGTACACCAGCACTGAACGAACGTCGCTCGAAGAAAACTGCTATAAAATTATACATGTTTCCATCCAGTTCAATGTAGCCGGCACGACCAAAGGAAAGACTGACATGGCACCTCTCTGACACTGACTGACTAACTAACAATTACTCGGGCATACACTTTACATGATAATAGCATCAAGTCGAAGTTTATTTGCATATTTTTTGCAGTCATCACTTAAACTACTAAACCAATTTGAATGCAGTTTCACAAAAATGTGGAATATGCCACTTTGTTTAATAAAAAAGTTCTTCTGCGAGACAGGAACTGTTGAGTGCAGGAGACTCGTTTATTACACTGTATGATTTGATGTGTTAATAAATATTTTCGTTTAATTTATTTCCATTTCCTTTCATCCGTATCTCCTACTTCCATCTTAATTATTATTTTGCCATATAAATAAATAAAGTGAAGTTTCTACGGGCGACCGGTGGCGTGGCGGCTGTGTAACGTGTGTCAATTTATTTAATTTTTTTTTTATTTTATTGAAACGCAATATCGCATCAGAATAAAACTGTCGTAATTAGGAAATATAGTTTTGAGATAATTGAGTTTTTCTGAATATTCGACTTTTAATTAATTAAATAATGCACAATACTTTCAAAAATGCCCTTTATTTTACCAAACTAAAAGTATATTACCCTCCAGAATATTTTACACAAATTCACTTAAAAAATAACATTACAGGTTCGCCTGAAAAATGAATTACTACACTTTTGCACATAGCTTATTTTTATAATTACGACAGTTTGACACAAACTTTACCTTAGTAAACTTTTACTCGCATACAAAAATAATTTATGCAATCACATTTTAAGAGTTGTTTCATTTAATTTATTTTAGATTTTTGTAAAAATTGTGATGTTGTTGTGGTATAAGATTTTCCTGGCAAAGGAAAAATTTAATCTTTTATTTTTTCATTGGAAAGTTTTGGATTTTGTGGGTACGCAGGTTCAAGAGGGACAGGTATGCCCTCTATCTACAGGTATGCTCTCTAAGTGTGTTCTATCGCGAATTTCTGGGGGAGTACTCGGAGGAGCTGTTTAACGCAATCCCACCGTCCACTTTTCACCTCCGCACCACGCGCACTGGGCAGGGATTGCGTTATAGCGGATGCGTGCCAATCGGTTCTCCTCATCTTTCCTCTACAGAACCGGTAGTCTCTGGAACGCTCTCCCTGACCATATATTTCCCCTTAATACTGTACTTGTACAGTCTCAGATTCTCCAAGGGCGTAAATAGGCGCCTATAAGGCCGGGATGGCATTCGCAACTCTCGTATACCTACGACCGAATTTCCATGGGCATATATATGAATGTCCTTATAGCTCGAGAACCACTTTATCAATTTACATATTTATGGTTTCCATTCTGGTATATAAATCGTTATTTTTTTCTGCCCAGTTCAGTGTAGCTGGCACAACCAAAGCATATTTTTTTTCTGTCGTACCTAGGTCACATGTAAATGACTTCGTTTGGTAGATAATCCTAATAAATAAAGCGAAGTTTCTACGGGCGACCGACCGTGTAACGTAGGAATATATAATATATGAAATATTCTAATAACTCGAGAAGCACTTTATAGATTACATACGGTTTTCACTGTTACATTTCGTTACTTCTCAGGATCAATCACAACGCTACGTTATCTGTGGCTTGAGCTGTGACGTCACGCGAAAAATTGAGATTTTGGCTGTTCAGACATTTAACTTTATCTCCAAATGTATGACATTTTGAGGAAAATGAATAGTTTTGTGCACAACTACATAAGAGTACCTATATAGTTTATTTTTTTCAGAATTTTCGAACAAGCCTTAATAGGTAAAAGTTCGGCGACAAAAGTGCAGTTTTTTGACAACTTTTAAACGAAATATTTGTTAAAGTAAACTAATTAATTATAGCAAAGTTATATATTTTTTAAATTACCTTAACAATACCTATAGAATGACGTGACATTTTATTTATTAAAAAAATAAAAAAATATTTTTGGTTTACATTTTGTGGTACCCTGTACTGTTCACAGGACTATTAGACAAACTTATCTATAATATATCTAGCGGCAATAATTATACGTAATTTGGCGTCAGTTTCATCGAAATCGGTTCAGTAGGTGCGGAGATATCTGCGTGTGACCGACAGACAGACAGACAGACACCAGAGCGATCCCATAAGGGCCCCTTTTTTCACATTTTGCGACGGTACCCTAAAAATTAATAAATAATAAAAAAAATTGGTTTGGAAGTAGGTATTCATTTTGTTTAAGTTTGGACATTTATTTGAAGTAAGTAGTTCTATAAATTTTTTTAATAAGAAAATAAAGTCTAATAGTAGTTTTATTTTCTCATATTTTTTATTAGTTTCCATTGTTATTCCGACAAAGACCTCTAAAACTGGGAAAAAATGCTCGTATTCGAACTTTATGTTACTCACAGATGCTCACAGACAATAGAAATAGAAAGAAAGAGTTATTTTTCTTCTTCTTTTTTTAAAGCAAACAAACGAATAGGCAAAGAGATTGTATTACGTCGCTGCGCTCCAGCGACGTAATACAAACTCTTTGCGAATAGGAAGTTCGTTTATTTATTACTGCCAGCAGCCAGTGGCGGCGCTGCACGTTTAAAATTACCGTTTGTGCTTGTGTACCGCCTTCTACTCAAGATCAAAATATAATTTAATGCTTTTTAGAAGTCGGTTCAATGTTTTTTTTAAACAGTTTTTTTTTCTCGTTTGTGATACATGCATAAGTAGAAATGATAAGTAGAAAAAAATTATTGCCTAATTTAAAACTTAATCAATAGGAGCATGATTTTATTATGTTTTTATTTGTAATAGGTACTAATAATACTTCCTCGTATTTTCGAGAGTATGCAAAACTTTTGAAACGTCAGAATTCCACGGAATAAACATTAGGTGTTTGGAGCCTAACAACCTAACTTTTAATGTAGCGAACTATTAATGTACCGCCTCTTGATTGTGAAATAAACGTTTTAATTTAATTTATTGACTAAATTTGTGCAAATTAACATAATAATATTGTATCTCGTTGCAGCATTAAGAACAGCGTCAGTGATAATTCAAGTCCCAGCAGAGTGCAACTGTTGCCGTGTCCGAAGGCAAAGAGCAATGCATGCTGCACCGCAAAGTTAGGATGTTCCGTATGCATCGACGTGCATGAAACTAAAAATAAGTTGCCGTGTCGGGAGACGAAGAGCTGGGCGTCCTGCGTCGCTAGCCAGAAGTCAGGATGTTCCGTAAGCTTCGACAAGCAAGAAAGTAAATCTCTGTTGCCGTGTCGGAAGTCGAAGAGCAGTGCGTCCTGTGTCGCTTCTAGGAAATCATCGGGTTCCGTATGCGCCGACGCGAAAAAAACTAAATCTAAAAAATAAATCTGTTACCAACTGGTAGTTACAGTTACCCATTTCCAAAACCGAGTGCGGGACAATTCTGTGAAGATCTGTTTTTCTCAGCTTGATTTTTTACGGTTTTTTGCGGTAAATTCGCGTGCACAAAGAATAGGTGTACTTTTTGAGAAATTAGTCCCTCACTTGGTTTTGAAATAAATTTGACCGCAGGAATACAGGTAGCAAACAAGGCTTTGCAAGAGTTTTAAAAAAAAAATGCTAGAACTTCGACAAAATTTTGTAAAAGTGAATCCTTTCTTTGGTGTTCCTCTGTAAGTATAGGGAACGAAAATGTTTTATTTTTAAATTAAAATACTTGAATACTTAACTGTTCAAATTATTGTGGTAACGAGTCAAAGAACGAATGAATTATTGTTAAAACAACTACCAGCACAAATGTTTAGAAATGCTGGCGGAAAGGTTTGGAAGCTATTTGCATTTGAAATAAAAAAATCATCTACACTACATGCTACATACCATACCACAAGCTTTATACCGACAATCGATGTGAGCAGAGTAATCGGTGTTGGGCTGCAAGAACTACATCCGTACTACATCACACCCAGCACCGACCAAAACCAAGCTTAGGACAAAATAACTATCAAGCAGCAGAAAACCCACCTGCTGCATGACTCTGTGGAAGGACCGTGACCAGGTCAGGTCTACCTTTAGCACGACATATCGTTCTTATTCCTTAGGAACCATCCATATTTATTACGTCATTTGAAATTAAGGGGGGTGTGGTCTCTGGATGATAGTAATATGACGAAATGTTTACTGTGGTCCAGTCAACAGGACAATCCCAACCTGTATTACGCTCAAGAAGCGGGCTGTACAAACAATTTACGAAGCCGGGTCTTCGTTGTATATTTTTCCAAGTGACGATCCACCGGGCAATAAGCCTGAACGCAGGTGTGCCCTTAATTAAGGACAAATTGTGTCGCGAGGGGCGGGCGACATTTGTGGGGGCGGGAGGGGGGACGGGCGTACAGAACAAAACGATATCGAAGGCTACTTCCCCGAGGGACTCACCACAGAAATACGAGGCTTTCGTGGATGGGATTTCAATTTCAGGGCAAAACAAAACCTAATGCGCCTTTAACTAATTAGTAGAGGAAATCACCGGGAATACACCACTGTACATACATTTATATAGGTATAAATGTATGTACAGGGTGTACGAATGCCATAACGTTAGAAGTTCATGGTACCTACAGGCTTGCCGTCATTTGGCGCTTCACTTTATTGCTGGCAAACCGCTTAAGTATAGTCAGAGCATCATTCCTTTCCTACATCATCGTGGTCACGGTATGCTAATAGATGTATTTTCTGTATGGTATGCTTAGTATGACGCGAGTAGAAAAAATCTCGCAAGGTAGTAGGCAAGCTACTACCGCCCGGGTTGGTTTGGTTTGGACCAGTGACGGTTCCCCAGGTGAAGCAAGTGAAGCACCGCCTCACTTAATTATCTTGAAGGTAAAGAAAAAAAAACATTTCAAAATATCATGAAAGAAAATTTTAAAAAGTCTATATCCGATCCGAGCTGATCACAATATTAGCGCGGCGGCGCGGCGCGGAGGAGCGGAGGCGAGGAGGCGAGGAGGCGACGCGCGCGACGAAATACGCCAAATATGTGTTAGTGCATACAATATACACATGACTAGTCCACGCGCGTGTGTTGGCGCAAATGCTGACATCACCAACACAGCACGGCGCACGCACACGCACACAGACGTGACGTGTCACGTGCTGCATGGCATATGGTGACTCACCTCCGGTGCGGCGCCGAATCGCATTATGTTGATAACGCTTCACCAAGTGTAAAGAAATAAGTTTGACCTTGAAGGCTTTGGGTGTAGGGAGCACTGAGGCTCTGATAAATGCCGCCGAACGAGACACCTATATCTAACCAAAAGATTGCAGAGCGAGATGGGGCGATTCACGTTTTCTAATGTTGTCAAGTCTGCTTGTTTTACCTTCGTGATTAATCTGATGGCGAAATTCGCATTACTTAAGTAAGTTTCATAGCTCAATGGTATATGCTTTGCTTTTCAATCTATTGACGTGGGTTCGAATCTCACTTTTGCGAATTCTTTTTCTTTTGTTTTTAGGGTTCCGTATTCGGTACGGGACCCTATTACTAAGCCTACGCCGTCCGTCTGTCCGTCTGTCCGTCCGTCCGTCTGTCTGTCCGTCCGTCCGTCTGTCCGAGGGCTGTCTCTTGAACCGTAATTGGTAGGCCGTTGAAATTTTCACAGAAAATGTGTTATTATGGCCGATATAACAACAAATAATAAAAATAAGAAAAAGTAAAAAATTCACGGGGGAACCAAAAAGTGATGCGCGCGCGCCATCTACCGAATAGATTATGAAGCATTTTCTAATCGTGCGTGACTAAACTAATATGAAGCATTTCATAACACGCCATCTAGATGGCGTGAGTGGCATATTAAAAATAGGCTTGGGTACTTTTATTTAGTGACTTGAATATTTTGAAGTTTTTACAATCTTTCTTTCTTTCTTTCTTTTTTCTTTTTCTTTCTTTCTTTTTTCAGCTTGGGTTCTTTTTATAGCCACATAAAAACTTGATTTTCGATAGTACTTTTTTGAAAAAAATTTGGTTTAGGTTTTTCAATTCATCATTAAGTAATAGCAATGTAGGTGGATTTTTAGTCGCCTCACTAAGATTTATTGGTCAAAGCCGCCACTGGTTTGGACTTTGGTATCGTGAATTTCATGAAAGTTCGCCGCGTGTTTTCCTGTTCGCAAAATGCCTGAATCTGTCCGTGACAGTTTATTTGCGTGAAAATCGGACGAGTGCTTTTGACGCTATCGCAATTTGTAGGTACTGAGCGCGAGCGCTCAATTGGGCACAGACTAGTTAATAGTATCCTGGGGATGGAGATAGTGGTGATGTCGGTGGGCCCCCCCCCCCCCCCCCCCTGTTACGAAGCGAAACACGTTCATCGAATTCACGTCAAAACCTGGATTTATTATCCAAGTGGCGACGTATTCCAACTCTTTGTATCGCAACGTATTGCAAGACCATGGCTTACTAATGGTGGGGGCACACTAACGTAACACCTGACGCCTTATTTATTTAAATAATTATCGCATTAAACCGCGTCCAAATTCATGCATTAAACAACGCGTGAATGTATGGCTATTGGCTACACTAGCGTATGATGGCAAATGGCATTGTTTATTGCATTTCTAAGATGGAGGAATCGACTATTATCTGGCTTTGTTGCATTGTCAAAGACAGATACCTAGAAAAAGGTGGAGGTTCTTGGATCCCACAAACATATTTCATTTTGCAGTAACTCCAAAAACTCCAAAACTTTTTCGTTTAGCCAATCTGAACCGGCAGCCCCCATCTTTCTTGTTGACGCAACAAACAGCTCATGAAATAGTTTGTCCAATACAGACAACGCGTTAAATCCCTTTTTAATGTGCCAAAAAACCGCCACCGGAGCTATCGCCTAACGTGACGCCAAACCTAACGCCATTTACAATGCCGTTGAAAGAATTACCGCGTTATGCGTGGCTACACTAGCGTGACGTGTTGAACAACACGATAATTTAATGGCATTAATCGTTAGTGTGGCCCCAGCATAATAGTGCAAGACTTCCTCTCTCTAGTCACACACAACCACAGAGCATCAAATGCGCGCGCCACTCCTAGAGGCACCCTGAGCGCGATTTCTCTACAACGCCGTTGAAGCCTGTGAGCGTGGCCTATGACTTGCATATGTGTGTTGTGCGTGTGCATTTGTTTTGTGCGTGTGACTAACTTGCTCCTCTTTGTGTGTAGTGTCGATACTAGCACACACACACACACATACGAAGTGCTAGCAGCACTGCGTGTAGTTTTTGGGTTTCAAATATTATCGCTTAGGGCGTCTCTAGTAGGGGGCGCACGCGGTAGGTATTTGATGCTCTGTGCACACAACTCACAGTTCATCACCAAAGAGAATATAACCATATTACTCTATGATATGATATAACCATCATAGAGTCATATTGTTTAACCATCCATCACCCACAGTGACAGCAAAAGTGACACATAATAAAATTTACAAAATTTTGATAATTTATTATAATAAAATTAATTCGAGTGAGAAAAATATGATATAGAAATAATCATGCCTAGAAGAGGATACAGCGGTAAGTTCATTTGTATCCGCTTGATGAACTTCAAAGTATATAATTATATTAAAATATAAAAATAAGCATAGCTGTTCAGAGGGGGAACGCTGCATCCGCCATGGGGCCCATGCTCTTGTCCCCCATATCGGAATACTTTTATTTGTAAGTATTTTTCTTTTAGATTAGTTTAGTTTGTAGTTTTGTAAATATTTTATGGTGCAATAAAGTTCTTTGAAATATAATTAAAAAAATATATAATAAGGTCTTTCAAAATTAATTAATAGTACGCTAAGGGGGGGTTCTGTATCGGAAATAGATCACTTTTGAAGAACAAAGAATTAAAAAATATATATATATATATATATTTTATTATAATGTAAATGTAAAAAAAAAAATTAATTTTTAATAGTTTCAGTTTCATGCCAGAACCAATAAAGTCTTCCAACAAATAGATCTCTTTCTTTCAGAAAAGGTGAAAACCACAATTTTAGTTTTATTAGTATGGAATAGAAAGAATTTGATTTTTTTTACCAACTTACACGTGTTACATCATAATAATGGTAATGAAGACTTTTTTGTTACTATTATGAAACTGAATCGATTAGGCTATAAAAATCAACCACCAATTTTTTTACTTTAATACATAAAACATATTTTAGATAAAAAAAAAGCCCAAGGTCCAAAAAATTGTATATTATAGGTCTATGTATTATGGTGGCACTTCACTTGGTTTAGCGTATTCGTATGCGTTATCGCTGTTATTTGGTCAACATTTTAGCGCCAACAAACATATACAAATCGGGCATCCACACATGGACACAAATAGCGAATAACTTGTATGTTTGCCATAATTGCCTTGCTACGCTCCCAAGATGGACACGTTGACAGCCGCAGCTCTGTACTATTATCTTAATGCGCAATACTACATGCTATCTCTGCACAAGTAAAAAATTAGTAAAAGTCCATGGAAAAGAAGGCGCAGGTGGATGTTGAAAATTCACAAGAATCGGACCAACCAAGTGTGGACAGCCTGCGCGAATATTTGGTCTATTTGAGTCAAGCGTGACCAAAAACCGACAAGCTGACGGAAAAGATTATTTCCTATTTGCGTTATTTTCTTTTTTGCACAAACAGACAGAATAGAAACGAATATGGCCTCTACATTGATGTATATTTAGAGATATGCCCATCCCATACATTACTCCCGAACAAATTTGTTCTCGACGAGAACTGCATAAATTGCAGATTTCACGGACAGCCGCTTCATACGGCGTGTGCAGCGCGTGTTGAGCGTAAGTCTTACTGTACCGAGTCTGTGGCGCAAAAGTGCGTGTGTTCAGCATGTCCGGTTGCTGTTACAAGTATTGTAACAGCTCAGATCGAAATTACGTAAAGAATGGCGTCTCCTTCCATCAGTAAGTATTTATTTTGCTGGTTTTTTTCTCAAATTTTATGTTAAACAGATTTTTGTATACGTAATTAATATAAAGAGCGAACGAGAAAGAGTAAAGCTGTGTTTTATGCAAGAGTAACAGTGACAAACGTTGTTGTTTGTTTCGCCTGAGCATGTTATGACGTGTTAAGAAGCCATGCTGACTTGTGTGACGTAGCTATCGCGTTCTCGTTCCCACCTGCCTACTGATCATAAGAGCGAGCGGAAATACGACAATCGCGCCGATGGGCGAGCGATGACAACTTTCTCGCTCACTCTTATCATCTGCAGGCAAGTGAGAACGCGACAGTAACGTCGTAGGGATCGCGTCACGTGACAGCATGGCGGTGTGTAAAATGCAAACACGAAAGTATCTCGTGGCAGGAGGCGCGGCGCGCTCCGATGCCCGCCGTTTACGGACATGAAACGACTATATGATGTAAGTGTGTGCTTGTGTGAGTATCACAATACTGTGTGTGAATGCACGCACACTTGTTAAGACGAAACGTAGTACAGGTTAAATCGCGCGACGTTCGATCTATAAAATTAGACATCAATGGGCCTCTACACTTGGCCGTTTTCGAGCAAATAAGGCAAATACATGAATACGCTAAGCCAAGTGAAGTGCCGGCATTAAGGCAATCTTTGTAGGCCACAGTTTACCCGGATTATTGAGCAATCATGCTCATGACGAGATCCCATCAAACTCAGAAAGAGGAACGAAGCCTTGTCGCTGACAGATTGAATGTATTCATGCCTCCCAGCAGAGGCAAGCGGCAACGTCCGCTTGGCAACTACCATTGACAAGGCACCTAGTTCACCAAGGTGTTATGGGCTGACATCACGGATGTTGTAGGTGATTTAGGCAACCGTGTCAGTTACAATAAAAAAAAATCTATAAAATCGTTTATAGAGTGGGCATTGGGAACATTTTCATACTAGTAAAACTTTGATCTCGAACGTCAATGCGTCATACATCGAACGTCAGACAAGCGTGGTACTACTTGTTACCTAGATTTAGTATTCTGTGACCTAGGTAAGAAGCAGTAGATTACGATTTTGTACTCTTTGTACAATCGGGTAAAGTCCGTCTCCCGAAAGAAGTCCCGCAGACGCGGCGCTACGGTCATACACTTCGTCTCACGAAAGAAGTCCCGCGGCAATAAGTGGAAGTGAGACGGACTCTACACTTCCACTTATTGCCGCGGGACTTCTTTCGTGAGACGGAATCTACAACAACTCTGTCTTCTCTCCACTCTTCTGTCTTTACTACTACTAACTGCGGTGTTGTCACGGGCGCGGCGCCGCCGCACAGTGGGGCGATTTCACAAAGTAGGGACATTTGGATTTGGATGTGTTCTACTCATGAAAACAAACATCTTTTATAACTGGATTTTTTTTTATTTGATGCTTATTTTTCGAGAAAAAAACGATCTTAATTTTTTTACTATGGAGCAAAAATTTATTTTATGTTTTTCTCGAAATTTATATATTGAATAAATTTTATGGATTTTAAATTATAAATGCACAACTATATGAGAACAGTTTTGCATAAACACCGCAACTCTAAATATTCACAATTAGTGTATAAACGTGCTTGAACATGGCTCAAAATGCATGTATCGATTATTGTAAATCGTGCAATTTCTATTGACCATAGGGTAAAACAATCTTCTACATTCTTATAAATTCTAATACAGTCGACATCTCATCTCATCTCATCTCACTTTCTCATCTCACTTCTCACTAATATCATAAATGTGAAAGTATGTTTGTTTGTTTGTTCCTCTTTCACGCCTGAACGGCTGGACGGATTTTGACGAAACTTCGTATAGGGGTAGTGTATATCCCGATGTAACATAATTTTTAAAGAAGTGATTAAGTTCGAGTCGAGCTGGCGTAAAGAGGGTTCCGTACCATCGCATTTTTGTAAGAACTAGAAGGATTGGAATTTTCGTTTACGTTTTCCTGTAAATTAAGTGTATATCCCTTGGTAACATAATTTTTTTTTAAATTGGTCAAGTTCGAGTCGATCTCGCGTAAACAGGGTTCCATACCATCGCGTTTTCTGTGAGAACTAGAAGCATTGGGATTTTCGTTTACGTTCTCACGTAAATTAAGTGTATATCCCATGGTAACATATTTTTTTTTAAAGTGGTCTGGTTCGAGTCGAACTCGCGTAAAGAGGGTTCCGTACCATCCAGTTTTCTGTAAAGGGGGAGGGGAGGGAGCGGCAGAGGGAGAGGAAGAGGGAGGGAGGGAGAGGGTGCGTTCAGGAAGGGTATAAACCTGTTCGAAGAAAGTAAGTAACAAAGGGAGGCCGAAGGCCGAGCTGCGTTCAGGAAGACCTTCAACCTTCTCGAAGAAAGTAAGTACAAGAAGGTTTTCTAAGGAAGGAAGGTACTTCTTCAAGAAGGTTTATAGTCTACCTGAACGCAGCTCGGCCTTCGGCCTCGCCTTCTGTTGCTTACTTTCTTCGAAAAGGTTATCGTTTTCCTGAACGTAGCTCCGCCTTCGGCCTCGCCCCCAGTTACTTACTTTCTTCAAGAAGGTTTATAAGAAGGCGCGGCGGGTGGCCGAGTGGTTTGGGCATCGGCTTCTCGTGCGGGAGGTCCGAGGTTCGAATCCGTCGGCGTGTACCAATGAGTTTTTTCTGACGAAAAAAATTAAGTGCATACCTACACCCGCTGCTTCACCGTTCGAAACCGGTGTAAAACTGTAGGTCCCTTCCCTTGCCCCTTACTAGGTGGTAGGCTCAAATTGTAGCCGACTGGGTTGGTACCACCGTACTGGAGTAAGATGGCCGCATAGCAACCTCGGTTGTGTTCTCCTCTAGTCCAGTATAGCCAGTAATCCAGGGAAGTCTCCGGTATGGCACCTACCTTCTCGGAGGTGATATTGGTTAGTCAGAGCATGTGATTTGGCCCCTCTGACTCAGCCACCCATACCGGATTACATTAAAAAATAGTCTTCAAGACTATTTTTTTTAATGTAATCCGGTATGGGTGGCTGAGTCAGAGGGGCCAAATCACATGCTCTGACTAGCCAATATCACCTCCGAGAAGGTAGGTGTCTAAATTGCATAATTAGAACACAGAAAGAAAGAAAGAAAGAAAGAAATATATTTATTCACAATCCATTTACAGTAAAACACAATAATTTTTTACATACGTACCGAATTACACATGAGGACGGTGAATCGCTCGGCCTTCGGCCTCGCCCTCAATTACTTAATTTCTTCGAGAAGGTTTGTAGTCTTACTGAACGAAGCTCGGCCTTCGGCCTCGCCCTCAATTACTTAATTTCTTCGAGAAGGTTTGTAGTCTTACTGAACGCAGCTCGGCCTTCGGCCTCGCCTTCAGTTACTTACTTTCATCAAGAAGGTTTATAGTCTTCCTGAACGCAGCTCGGCCTTTGGACTCGCCCTCAATGACTTAATTTCTTCGAAAAGGTTTATGGTCTTCCTGAACGCAGCTCGGCCTTCGGCCTCGCCCTTAGTTACTTACTTTCTTCGAGAAGGTTTATGGTCTTCCTGAACGCAGCTCGGCCTTCGGCCTCGCCCTCTGTTACTTGCTTTCTTTGAAAAGGTTATCGTCTTCCTGAACGCAGCTCGGCCTTCGGCCTCGCCCTTAGTTACTTACTTTCTTCAAGGTTTATAGTCTTCCTGTACGCAGCTCGGCCTTCGGCCTCGCCCTCAATTACTTACTTTCTTAGGTTTATCATCTTCCTGAACGCAGATCGGCCTTCGTTACTTACTTTCTTTCTTTGCAATACGAATTTCACGCGAGCGAAGCCGCGGGCAAAAGCTATATTACAATACTCTAAAACTTATATAAAATCGTATACATTACTTTATGTATAGTGCAACATAATTCGCAATATGCAAGAAATCACGTTGAGTAACATGTTCAAACACAAATAAAACAAAAAGCGGCGCGAAGCGGCACGCGGTTTTTTGTAAATAGTGCTTAACTATGGTCATACATCACGACTATGTAGGTGCTAGCTCAACCATTTTTAAACATTTTGAGAAATCTACTGGAATATGTTTATCGCCATACAAATAATTCACATTTACTTAATTTTCTCCGAAACTATTAGTTTTAGAGAAATATACGAGAGAGCAAAAGTATGTTATATTTGACCGTCCAATACGATTCTACAAAAAGCATTTCGAAATTCTAGAAAAAGATTCTACAATGGTCCATGTCCACCAAGCTGGGAAATCGCCCCAGTGTGCGCCGCCGCCCCGCACCGCGCCAGGGCGCGACGGCGGCGCCGCTCCGCCGCGCCGTGGTGATGTGGCCGGGCCCTAAGTCAAGATATTTTTCGTAATATGTTGTTGACTATTTAGAATAGCTATTTTGCTACAATTATGAGCCACAAGACGTCCACTGCTGAACATAGGCCTCCCCCATAGATTTTATTACTTGTTAGGTATCAAAACTATGCATGTGAGTATATTATGCTAAAAATAACTAAAAACCAAATATTGGTATAAACAAATATCTTATTCGTAAATAGTGAAATAAATAGAGGATACAATTTCAATGTGAAAAATGAGTATGTACTCAAAAATAATTGTTTTTATTCAAATCCTGGTTTATCAGTGAAAAGTATGATCAGTGATCGATCACTTGATTTCGCTGTGATTTCAGTTGTACACGTATTATATAGTCGTGATCAATAGGCCACACCCCAGGCATATTGTTTTAGATGTTTTTTTTTCTTTTTTTCTTGCGAATATCTGGCTCTCCAAGCAGTTATTTCGTGTTTTTCCTTGTTTTTCTAGTGCATCCAGAAGCCGTTCGTAGGTCGGTATTTCTTTTCTCACCGAATAAAATTTATGAACTTTTTTTTTCTTCAGATGACCCCACGGTCAAATGAATCAACATGAATAAAACCATTTTTCTTCAATGACGTATCATGTATTCTTTGTCTTTTTTTACCAGCTGTTGTGACTTTTGTACGTGTTTCTTCTGCAGCGTTCTTTTCCTTAACAATTTTGGAAATGAGCCCTTTACTTACACCTGAAAATTCAATCAATCACAATACATCAAAATGTATCTGTCATGTGGGAAAAATTTGGTTTACAACTGACAACACTAACATGTAGCAGTTTATATTCTTTTGTAAATCTGATGAAATGGAATTATCGGCGCTTGTTGTCGAGGATCCTCTTCAAAAACTATTTTACTTTTAGGATTATATTCCGGGCATCACTGTGAATAGCTTTCCGCATGATAAAATGCTATAAAGAGACAGAAAATTCGAACTGAACACGCTTTGACACTTAAGACAGCTGAATGACACTTCTGTTAGTTCCTGATCTGCCACTTCACAGATAACTTGATAGGTCTGTAGGGTCTGTACATGGCACTCCAACATCAATCTGACGAAAATGTACGTCAAACAACAGGAGTACCAACTTAACGACCAATAGTGCTATGCGCTCCAGATGTATAGATTATTATAAGCCACTGAAGCTTTGAGATTCTTGCAATAAGGCAAAGGTTAAGAGATAAACATTTATTTTCCTACTAACTGACCCTGTGGACTTCGTTCCGCCTTTATTACACTATGACCTTATTCCGATTATTACATACATTTTACAAATAAAAAATTAGCCAAAACGGTTCATCACTTCAGAATGGCTGGACCGATTTGGCTATTTTTTTAATCATCTGTCCAACATGAGGTAAGATTTCATATGGTCACCTTATTACAATAACACATTTGTCCCACATGACGAATCGCATGTTCTCCCCTCTACTAACTAAATTTATTTCGTCCCACATTAGGTAAGGAATCGTATGGTCACCCTATACAAATAGAACCATTTGGGAATTGCGTGGCCACTTCTATACTAACTTAAAATGTTTTTTGTCCCACATTAGGTAAGGAATTTTATGGTCACCCTATTAAAATAAAACCATTTGTTCCAAATCAGGAATCGCATGGTCACCCCTCTAATAATCTTTTTTTGCCCTACGCGAAGTAAGGAATCGTATGGAAACCCTATTAAAATAAAACCATTTGGGAAAAGCTTGGTCACCCCTCTACTAATTTTTTTTTGTCCCACATTGTTGAAGGCATCGTAAGGTGACCCTATTAAAATAAACCCATTTGTCCCACATGAGGAATCGAATCGTCAACCCTCTACTTTAAAAAAAATTTTTTTGTCCCACATTATTTAAGGAATCGTATGGTCACCCTATTAAAATAAAACCATTTGTCCCACCTCATGAATCGCACGGTCACCCCTCTAATAATTTTTTTTGTCCTACGCGAAGTAAGGAATCGTATGGACACCCTATTAAAATAAAACCATTTGGAAATAGCTTGGTCACCCCTCTACAAAATTTTTTTTTGTCACACATTGTTGAAGGAATTGTATTAAAGTAAAACCATTTTTGTCCCACATGAGGCATCGAATGGTCACCCCTCTACTCGAAAAAAAAATTGTTTGTCCCACATTAGTTAAAGAATCGTATGGTCGCCCTATTAAAATATTTTTTTTGTCAAACATGTGGAATCACATGGTCACCACTCTACTAATTTAAAATTTTAATCGTATGGTCACCCAATCCCAATTGGGAATCGCATGGTCACTCCTCTACTAATTTTTTTTGTCCTAAATTAGTTTACTAATTAAACATTTTAATCGTATGGTCACCCTATCAAAATAAAACCATTTGTCCCACGTGCATGAGGAATCGCATGGTCAGCCCTGCACAATTGTTTTTTTCTGGCGTTTGATTGCGATGGCTGTTGACAGCTACGAACGACACGGTCTGCGTTGGTCTAAGATTCTCACCTCTACATTAACACTTAAACTTTATGGTATGGTATTAAAGTTCAAATTGACTTTTAAGTATTATTACGAATCTTTTGTATGGGAGTATAGAAAAGTGTTGTTTTTAGACTTTTTCAGGCAATTTTTTAAATTTTTCTCTCCGTGAAGAACCAGCAACACATTCAGCGATTCATTTGCTTCGTGAAATTCGTATGCTCCGCCCGCGCCGCGCCGCATCGCACCGCGCCGCTCCATCCCGCGCCGCTCCGCGCCGCACCGCACCGCGCCGCACCGCACCGCGCCGCACCGCACCGCTCCGCGCCGCACCGCACCGCGCCGCTCCGTCCCGCGCCGCTCCGTCCCGCACCGCGCCGCAGCGCGCCGCAGCGCGCCGCACCGCGCCGCACCGCGCCGCACCGCGCCGCACCGCGCCGCACCGCACCGCGCCGCTCCGTCCCGCGACGCTCCGCGCGGCCCCGCGCCGCCCCGCGCCGACCCGCGCCGCACCGCGCCGTCCCGCGCCGCCCCGCGCCGCCCCGCGCCGCCCCGCGCCTACCCGCTCCGCTCCACGCCGTCCCGCGCCGCTCCGCGCCGCACCGCGACGCCCCGCGCCGCACCGCGCCACACCGCGCCGCACCGCGCCGACCCGCTCCGCTCCACGCCATCCCGCGCCGCTCCGCGCCGCACCGCGCCGCACCGCGCCGCCCCGCGCCGCATATAAACCTTCCGTGAAAAATTATCTAACTGATGGTGAAAACCGCATGAAAATCCGTTGCGTGGTTTAGGAGGAGTTAGCGGATATACAGACAGAGGCGGAAAGCGACTTTATTTTATATTATGTATATTGAATTGATATATATATATACAGAGAAGAAGAAGAAGAAAAAGATCGGTTATAAAGAGTAGGTATGATTACAAACAACAGATGCGTTACGAATGATTCTATATAATTCAAATTATTAGGGTCGTGAATTAAATGAGCGATCTATGATCTAAGTATACCTAGGTAGACGACTGGATCGATCCCCAAATGTTACAAATCGTCTTTTCGGTGACATTTTCATAAAATATATTCACTGAAAAGTATTCGATCACTTGTCACTATTTGAGGTAACAAATTAAGCATAAATCAATAAATAACTGTGAAAAATATACAAAAACAAAGTTATACATACCATAGTTAAACCACATACAACACGCACGAACCAGAGATCCGATTTGCTACCTATGTAAATCCATGTAAAAAAATGTGTTCCAAGTTGCGCTAGCCTGACGGTCGTGTTGAATGGTTCTATCTATTATAATTTGATTTGTTGCTTTCAGGATACTGTCCACCACCATCGCGTCCACCATGCAATTTTGTCCAGTGCAGTAAATCTATGTTACACCGTTTTTCGGGCTTCATCAATGGTATCTTCGCAGCGATACTCGGATTTTTCACAACCATTCTCTTCTTCGCTCTCATCGCACTGATGAGCTTCTTTCTGCCGTTTGTGGTCAAGATGTGGAGCCCTGAGCTGACGAGTCTACAGATGACGGTGGACAGAATGGCGGTGAGCTGACAGTTTGAATGAATGGTACATTTACACACGTGGATTTGCCCGGCGTCTGGGTTCGAAATCATGTCTGCAATCAGTAAGAAGGGTTTGGAGCTGAAAAATGTGAGAGCACAAAAGATTTCTCCATACGAGTGATAGGAGATGTGTATACTATATACATATATAGGTATATATACCGTTACATCAATGACACATTTATTCGGATACTAACTATGATAGGACACTAACGAAAGAGATTTATTGAGCGAATGTTATGGGGAGAGTCGGAAAGGGACGCTCTATTAGATGCACTTGTTTAGACCATATCGGGCGTGTACCCAATAAAAAGGGTCATAAGCGTGCATAGCTTAATCGGCGAGCATGTATGAAGACCATTATGAGAGCGAAAGAGCGGCATAGGTGTGTCAGGATAGTGACACGTAGAGATACGTTGGCTCTGTCTAAGACTGGGAAGCCGGCTTCACAATCTGGTACGTTCGTTTTTTTTTTACTGTGTGGCATTTATAACAGTGATAGACAACAATACGTGTTGTGGTGAACCATCGAGATACGTTTGACGCGGGGGCACTACCAAGCTTCTTTCCTCAAAGGGGTGAACGGTGTTTCGATAAGAAATGTATTTACCTAATTATAACGTTTGTCTTAGAAAGAAATGGCCCGGGCAGAAGATGGACTGAAGGCATCTGAGTGTGGAATTTGCAAACTGTGCCAACAAACGAATATGTTTACTTCTGGCTCATGGGTAATACCTATTTCAATATATCTCTCACACGTTTCTAATAAAATTATTATTACATGTTTACATATTTTCTAATACGACAAAGAACCAAGGTAGTCGAAATTGCTAAGAAAATTAGCAAGTTGAAGTGGCAGTAGGCCGGGTACATCTGTCGCAGATGCAATAACCGCTGGGGTAGACGTGTGCTGCTCGAATGGAGGCTACGTACAAGCAAACGGAGCGTTAGACACCGCCCCGGCCAGGTGGACAGGCGAGCTAAAAAAGGTAGCCGTTAGTGGATAGATGAGACCTCGTGTGGTGGCGTGCCTCGGAAGAGGTCTACGTCCAGCAGTGGATGAAAACGGGTTAATGATGATTATGATGATGATGTAATTTCTGCGATCCTGATTTCACGGCCACGGTAGTTACATGTCATTCGATAAACTACCTACACGGTTAGTCACAATACACAAATTGACGATGTTCGGACACTCGCCAGTTGCCACTATGACATAATTGGAGGTCTTGGAGCTGCCGCTCACTCAATTCAGGTAGTATTCTAATATATTATAATTTACGTACCACGATTCCTGATCCGATTCCGACCGTCGACAATTTGCGTGCCACCAAGACTTTTTTTTTTTATGGATACTGACGCGGTTGGCTACATCACCTACAACATCCGTGATGTAAGCCCATAACACCGGGTGAACTTGGTGCCACGTCAGTGCTTCCCTTCGATCGTGCCGGCTACACTGAACTGGACGGAAATCACAAACTATTTACGTAGCCGTTTCGACCGACCTTTCATTCAGTGCGGTGGTACCAACCCGGGCGGGTTAAACCCTACCTACCACCTAGTAATATAAGAAGGGAGTCATATCCCTTAGTCGCCTTTTACGACATACACGGGGAGAGATGCAGTGGGGCTATTCTTTTAAAGTACCGGCCCCACACGGTACAAATGCGGGACGGTACAACGGCCTTCACCCTATATGGTGCTCGCCGACAATAAAATTCCCGTTCATGTGAACACTTTCCTATTGACCATTTTCACCTTAGGTGGTTATTGTAACTTCGAATATCTAAAAGTATACCTTCGTAATATTTTGTCTAAACGAACTATAAACGAAAGATATTTTTTTTAGACACTCCTGGATAAGAACGACCCAGCTCGTAGATGCTGTATGGGCGTCCATGAAAAAGCTGAGAATAAACCCTTATCTTATAACAACGGCGAAGCGAGAAATCTCGACTCCGTCAAAGGGGAAACGAATAATCGTAACGTGCAACCAAAACTAGTAGAAGATGATGAGTTTGTATTCGACGATATCTTCATAAGGAATGACGGTAAAGAGATCGACGAAAAAAACTCTCTGGCATTCTGTAGAACCAGTCGTGATCTATACAAATTGCCATTGAGAAACGAGCATCTTTCTATCGATTTGGTGACGCCTCCGTCCAACCAAGGAGCTCCGGACATCCCTTCTGTACTCGGTCGGCCAAGACAGAGCGCTGAAGACTCTGAACCGTATGTAGCTTCTAAAGGAAAAACACAGAATTCGAAAAACTCCAATGGTAGAGAAAACTCGATGTCACCCAAAGACGGCAAGGCTACGGACAATGCAGTGAAGTCACAGTTTAGAGATCGAGCTTAAGTACACATTTTCTGACTGGTAACTGTAAAAAAAATTATCATACAAAAAATCATACACGAATAAAGTTAAAAATTTGAAGCTTTTTATTTCCTCTACTAGCTGTTGCCAGCGGCTTCGCTCGCGTGAAATTCGTATTCCAAAGAAGAATGTAAGTAACTAAGGGCGAGGCCGAAGACCGAGCTGCGTTCAGGTAATCGATAAACCTTCTCAAAGAAAGTAACTAAGGGCGAGGCCGAAGGCCGAGCTGTTTTCAGGTAAACGATAAACCTTTCTCAAATAAAGGAAGTAAGTAAGGGCGAGGCCGAAGGCCGAGCTGCGTTTAGGAAGACGATAACCCTTCTGGAAGAAAGGAAGGAACTAAGTGCGAGGCCGAAGACCGAGCTGCGTTCAGGTAAACCAAAAACCCTCTTCCGCCTTCGGTCCTCGCCCTTAAAGACTTCTTTTCTTCGATAGAATATAATATCGTTTACTCAATCGATTTATTTCATAAAAATAAAAAAGTAATATTAATAACTAAAGAATTAAAACCTACCTAACAAACATTAAAATAACTATCAAAACTGGCATTTTCAAATGTTCTTAGAGCACTTGCGGCATTACCCCGCTGGATGGCAAGGCTTACCCTTTGAATGAAGTACATAAGCCCTTGATGGCGGGACGCCAGTTGCGTCAACCAGCACAGGCCCAAGCCTCTTTTGGCTTCACTGCTCCACGGACCGAGGGTTTCAACCGTAAACGCAACAAATTCGAAATCTTGAATTATATTTCTATATTTGTTGCGTTTGAGGCTCTCCGCCCCAGCCTCGGCCGCGCCAGCCGCTCTTGAAGATGTCCTAACGTGACTTGGAGCCAATGTGAGAACACAAGTGGCGTCCCACATCAAAGAACTACCCTTAGTCCATGGCACTAAGGTGATAGCATCGGGCCTCTTGCCATCTAGCAGGGAATAACCGCGAGGTTCTACGATGCACGTTATATTTGCCGTCAGAAGCGTGGACTATATAATAAAATTTAAATTAAATTAACTCAATCTTAATATTAATTAACTTTATTCGAGATGGTTTAGCTTCTTCCTGAACGCAGCTCGGCCTTCGGCCTCGCCCTTAGTTACTTGCTTTCTTCGAAATGGTTTATCATTTGTCAGAACGTAGCTCGGCCTTCGGCCTCGCCTTAGTTACTTACTTTCTTCAAAAATGTTTACCTTCTTCCTGAACGTAGCTCGGCCTACGGCCCCGCCCTTAGTTACTTGCTTTCTTCGAGATGGTTTATGGTCTTCCCGAATAGAGCACGGCCTTCGGCCTCGCCCTTAGTTACTTACTTTCTTCAAGATGATTTAGCTTCTTCCTGAACGAAGCTCGGCCTTCGGCCTCGACCTTAGTTACTTGCTTTCTTCAAGATGGTTTTTCAATTGTCAGAACGTAGCTCGGCCTTCGGCCTCGCCTTAGTTACTTACTTTCCTCAAGATGGTTTAGCTTCTTCCTGAACGCAGTTCGGTCTGCGGCCTCGCCCATAGTTACTTACTTTCTTCGAGAAGGTTTATGGTCTTCCAGAATAGAGCTCGGCCTTCGGCCTCGCCCTTAATTACTTACTTTCTTCAAGAATATTTTTCTTCTTCCTGAACTCAGCTCCGCCTTCCGCCTCGCCCTTAGTTACTTTCATCGAGAAAGAATATCGTTTACGTGAGCGCAGATCCGCCTTCGGGCCCGCCTTTAGTTACTTACTTTCTTTTTTTGAAATACGAATTTCACGCGAGCGAATCCGCGGGCAACAGATATATAAATTTTATTGCACCAATGACAGCGACATAACTTCGACTTTCAATTATTATTTTTTATTTATCAAACAATTTGTCACCGGCCAGCTCACGTCGAGATGACAGTTCTCCGTTGTCAACATGACATTTAAAATTGTTTTTTAAACGGTTTTATATATATTTTTTTTTTTTTTAGCTTGACTCCGTATATTTGTTTCTATCTTTGTTTCAAATCTTGCGACAACTTTTTCAACTACTTCCACTGAACCGATTTTTATGAAACTTTGCACACACATTGAGTTCTCGTGACAATACAATATTATGATAATTTCAACTTGGTAACGAGGGTCTGATGATGGAGTCAGGAGGTGGACAGTGGAACTCTTCAACCGTTACTAGTAACCTCCTCGAGTTTGGGCTCTTATGGTTGGTTTGGACGAGTGTCCCATACTTCTACCAATACACTTGGTGACGAGGGTCTGATGATGGAGTCAGGAGGTGTACAGTGGAACTCTTCAACCGTTACTAGTAACCCCCTCGAGTTTGGGCTCATTTGGTTTGTTTGGACGAGTGTCCCGTACTTCTATCAATACACTTGGTGATGAGGGTCTGATGATGGAGTCAGGAGGTGTACAGTGGAACTCTTTAACCGTTACTAGTAACCCCCTCGAGTTTGGGCTCAATTGGTTGGTTTGGACGAGTGTCCCATACTTCTACCAACACACTTGGTGACGAGGGTCTGATGATGGAATCAGGAGGTGTACAGTGGAACTCTTCAACCGTTACTAGTAACCCCATCGAGTTTGGGCTCATATGGTTGGTTCTGACGAGTGTCCCATACTTCTATCAAGACACTTGGTGACGAGGGTCTGATGATGGAGTCAGGAGGTGTTCAGTGGAACTCTTCAACCGTTACTAGTAACCCCCTCGAGTTTGGGCTCATTTGGTTGGTTTGGACGAGTGTCCCATACTTCTACCAAGACACTTGGTAACGAGGGTCTGATGATGGAGTCCGGAGGTGTTCAGTGGAACTCTTCAACCGTTACTAGTAACCCCCTCGAGTTTGGGCTCATTTGGTTGGTTTCGACGAGTGTCCCATACTTCTACCAATACACTTGGTGACGCAGGGTGTGATGATGGAGTCAGGAGGTGTACAGTGGAACTCTTCAACCGTTACTAGTACCCCCTCGAGTTTGGGCTCATTTGGTTTGTTTGGACGAGTGTCCCATACTTCTACCAATACACTTGGTGACGAGGGTCTGATGATGGAGTCAGGAGGTGTATAGTGGAACTCTTCAACCGTTACTAGTAACCCCCTCGAGTTTGGGCTCATTTGGTTGGTTTGAACGAGTGTCCCATACTTCTACCAATACACTTGGTGACGAGGGTCTGATGATGGAGTCAGGAGGTGTATAGTGGAACTCTTTAACCGTTACTAGTAACCCCCTCGAGTTTGGGCTCATTTGGTTGGTTTGGACGAGTGTCCCATACTTCTACCAATACACTTGGTGACGAGGGTCTGATCATGGAATCAGGAGGTGTACAGTGGAACTCTTCAACCGTTACTAGTAACCCCCTCGAGTTTGGGCTCATTTGGTTTGTTTGGACGAGCGTCACATACTTGTCGAACGCAAATGTATGAATGAAACAGACATACCATCTGTTCAAATTGATTTTGAAAGGGACGGCGTACACCTTATCCATCCAAAAGCCATACAGTTTCCAGTAAAGTTTAATAATAGAACAGCTGAGAGACGGATGTTACCGATAATTTTGTCATGGGCCTCCACTGTCCATAAAATGCAGGGCAGTACTGTTGACCATGCTGTCGTGTATTTGGGCTCCAGACTATTTGAGGAGGGTCAAGCGTATGTTGCATTGAGTTGCGTAAAGTCTTTAGAAGGGCTATGTATTGAGGAGCTTGATTGTGAGAAATTGACAGGTAAGAAACCGTGCAACAAAGATGCAATGAGAGAGTTCGAAACAAAGAGATTACGTCATTGGTTCGAAAGGATGAGGAGTTTGCGTAATGATACGAGCCAAAAATCAAACTAAAAACGAGTAAATAAAAAAATAGGTAAAGAACCTTTAAAGTTAAACGGTTTTATTTAAAAAAAAACTAGAAACAAAAAATCTGCTGTACAAAAAACTAGAAAATAATAAGGACACAAACCTGGGCCTTCTTAAGATTTTACGTCTGGGTAAGAAATCGTGCAGTGCTGTCTTCTCATGTCGGATGCCAAAGGGCACTTTGTGTCGCTGCGTCAGCGGAATCAGTAATAAATTGAGACTTTTAACAGACTAATATAAAAACGTGGGGCGTATAATATGCGTAATAACATGCGCCCCACGTTTTTATATTAGTCTGTTAAAAGTCTCAATTTATTACTGATTCCGCTGATGCAGCGACACAAAGTGCCCTTTGGCATCCGACATGAGAAGACAGCACTGCACGATTTCTTACCCAGACGTAAAATCTTAAGAAGGCCCAGTTTTGTGTCCTTATTATTTTCTAGTTTTTTGTACAGCAGATTTTTTTTACCTTTACTTTGGATTACGTGATTTTTATTATATTTTTTAATTATTACGTTAATCCGGGATATACACTGTCACTATAAAAAGTTTCGTCAAATTCCGTTCAGTGGTTTTTGCGAGATGCGCGTACAAGTAGGAATTTTTGCATTTACGATTTTATTATATGTATAGAAAGAATAGATATGTATAGACTATTGTGTTCAAGTTATAAAAAAGAAGAACTGTCTTTTCGTTGTATCTACTTATTTTGAAATTTCGAATGAATATTTTATTCAAATTGTATTTGCTGCCAGTTCTCAAGATATAATTATGTACTTTGGACTACGTGATTTTAAACGCGCAATAATGTTTATAATTGTTTAATTTATTTTTTATTTTTGATAATTTTTTTTACGTATTTTCCTAACCCGGCATATAAACTGCCACTATACAAAGTTTCGTCTAATTCCGTTCAGTGATTTTTGCGTGATGCGCGTACAGACAAACAAACAAACAAACAAACAAACAAAAATTTTAAAAACTGTTCTAACATGTTCAGTATCTCATTTTAAGCCACCCTGGTTAGTTTTTTTCCGAATACATTCAATGTACAGACTTTCTTACCTCTACGTAACAGATATATAAATTTTATTGCACCAATGACAGCGACATAACTTCGACTTTCAATTATTATTTTTATTTATCAAACAATTTGTCACCGGCCAGCTCACGTCGAGATGACAGTTCTCCGTTGTCAACATGACATTTAAAATTGTTTTTTACCTTTACTTTGGATTACGTGATTTTTATTATATTTTTTAATTATTATGTTCATCCGGGATATACACTGTCACTATAAAAAGTTTCGTCAAATTCCGTTCAGTGGTTTTTGCGAGATGCGCGTACAAATAGACATTTTTGCATTTACGATTTTATGATATGTATAGAAAGAATAGATATGTATAGACTATTGTGTTCAAGTTATAAAAAAAAGAAGAACTGTCATTTTCGTTGTATCTACTTATTTTTAAATTTCGAATGAATATTTTATTCAAATTGTATTTGCTGCCAGTTCTCAAGATATAATTATGCACTTTGGACTACGTGATTTTAAACGCGCAATAATGTTTATAATTGTAATTTTTTGTTTTTTTTTGTTTTTTTTTTTACGTATTATGTTAACCCGGCATATAAACTGCCACTATACAAAGTTTCGTCTAATTCCGTTCAGTGATTTTTGCGTGATGCGCGTACAGACAAACAAACAAACAAACAAACAAACAAAAATTTTAAAAACTGTTCTAACATGTTCAGTATCTCATTTTAAGCCACCCTGGTTAGTTTTTTTCCGAATACATTCAATGTACAGACTTTCTTACCTTTACGATTTTATTATATGTATAGATATTAATACTACTGCTGCCATCTATTGGGAAACAGCCAGCCCCACTTCTTGTGTGATGGCACATACGCTAGATAGAACCTTACTGGACTGGAAGGCTTCGCTTAGAAACTTCGGTGGCGTTCAGAGTCATCTGTTGTCCGCTAGATTGCGCTGAATAAACGAGTTTATTTTTGACAGTTTCGGCTGTTAGCATAGAGTAACTTATAGGTGGGGTGGCTGGCTGGAGACCCTGGCTGTTAGTGGTTTGGGCTTGATAAGATGATAGAAGATTATCTGATTTCAGTTTATAGAATAAGTAACATTTATTTATCAATCGATTTGTTTTTAATAATTGTCTAGTTTATAATGGATGCCCAAATCAACAATATTGTGAGCATTATATCAGAACACAGAGCAAGTATACAAGTACAATCAACAAGCAACAATCAACAAGAAGATAGGTAAGTAGGTAGGTAACAGTTTTCAGTTTTACTACGATTTATACATATAGATCTATACATACCGCACGCTGTATACCGACAATCGGGGTAAGCAGAATAATGGGTGTTGTGCTGCAAATACTCTTGTACAGCACAACACCGACCACCACGTTTAGCAAAGTATTTAGGACAATATAACTATCAAACAGCAAGTGAGGCACGACGACGCACTATGTTGAAATTATGTCCTTCTCTTCTATGATTATTCTTAAAATTAGGTACTTAAGTATTATTAATTCAGATTTTTCGTTCAAGAACACTGCAGTCAATATTACACCACCTCTGCATAGGCTCCGTATAATTGCTTATTCCTTCCTCGCTAGGTATTTAACTTACCTCTTTCTTACCTCTTCATGGTCTTCACGGTATTGAGTTAACCTCATAAAAGATCCCATAATGACCTTCATGTGAGATCAGCAGCTCGCTTCGTCCCTGTTCAAAAACAAGTAAGATGTAAAGAATAATGTACCTACTAACAAATCTTTTGTGAAGAGAAGCAAGCTGATTGTTGGCGTAGACCGGGTGCTCGGTGCGAGAACGAGAGGTGAAACATCCGTCCTTATTTGGTTTGTCGTGTTTGAGGTGGGGTAGTAAGGATATCGATATGTGGGACCGGTGAAGTTATCGATACATTGCCACTATCAACCGTGAACCGTAGCAACGATTTGTGAAGGTAATCAATGGTTATAAATAAATACAGTTTGTAACGTCTTGGCACATAAGTCGAACAATTTTCAGGTATGTTCCAGATAATTTGGTAGCCTAAACATGCTCTTTTTTAATGTAGACTTACACGGTTGGCTAAATCACCTAACATCACATCCGTGATGTCAGCATATAACATCTTGGTGAACTAGGTGCCATGTCAGTGCTTCTCTTTGGTCGTGCCGGCAACACTCAACTGAACTGGACAGAAAGTACGAACTATTAACCAGGGCGGCTTAAACCCTACCACCTAGTAAGGTAAAAAGTGGAGGGACCTATAGGTTTACGTGGAATCCGAACCTCGGTCAGCCTCCAACAGTCGAACGGTCACCCATGCAAGTTCTGACCGGGCCCAAGTGGGCTTATGATCACGCACCTCTCACCTCATCGCCTATATTAATACATACAAATTAGTTTACATTGCACATGCATGCATAATTATTATAAAGATTATGAATAAAATAAAATACTTTTTTATAAAACCCGACTACGAAAAAAAAGAAAATAACAAGGAATTTTGATCGAAAATGCTGTAATCGGGGTCCCTGTCTATTCGAATCCTTCTACATGCCCAACTACAGTATTTTCGATGAACTTTCCTTGTTATTTTCTTCGTTTTTCGTAGTCGAGTTTTTAAAAAAAAATCATTTATTTTTATTTAATTCCTTTTATATCTTAACCATTCAATGTGGTATATTGTTAAAATCCTTTGACAATGATACCCCACTGGATGGGGTTTGAAGAAAAAATATTTTCAATGTTTCTTATTATGGCGCCTAACGGCCACCATTTTGAATTCTTTAAAAATTGTGCTGTACTGTCGTCCGCATAACAATGTACGAGTATTTTGCCCAGAGGCAGCATATCATTGATATGCAGTAGAAACAGCAGCCTGGGTGACAACAGATTCTTGTGGTACGCCGTCGTTCACTGACATGGCTTCCGACGAGCAACCATCCACAAGGACCTGACTATTACCTTCGTGTATGAAGTCAGTGATCTAGTCACAGAGGCCAAAGGGAAGTCCCTAAGCCGGCAATTTGCTCAAGAGCGATTTGTCCCAAACCCGGTTAAATACCTTGGCAATATCAAGGCAAATTGCCAAGGATTCACCATGACCTTCAAACGATTCGCCCCAAAGGTGAGTGACTTACGCTAGAAGATCACCAGCAGATCGTTTTGCCGTATTGCTGATCGCTGAAGAGGTAATACGTCTCCAGGTACTTCATGAGCTGCTCATTGATAATGTGCTCCATCACCTTGCAGAGGAGGGATATAATCGCTATAGAGGTAATTATTTTTATGGACGCAGATTTCCATGACGCCGGCTCACGGCAATTGAAATAGGAGAGACGGAATGGGCGTGTCAGCACTGCAGCCAGCTCGGGAGCACACCTTATTAACACCAATGCAGGAATCCTATCCGGCCCATTAGCTTTTTCAAAAAAAATTATTTATCGTTCAGAATACATTAAAAATGAACATTTTTTAAACTTATAAATTAGACTCAAAAAAATTTTTATTTAGCTTACGCAACTCGAGTTATTTTTTTACGATTTTGAAAAATTACGTAAACATCTGTGTAAACGACAAATATACTCGTAAATTACATTTACTAGACGTCACGCATGGCGATAGAGTTAAAAATGCCTTCATTTAAAAATAACTTTATCTAACAAAAATTTACCTATTCTATTCAACATCGACAACCCCTGTCGATGCCGAGCGCGATACAACACTAGACAGACTCCCCCACCCGCTGCGCTCACCGCGTGATGTCATTCAACAAACCGCGCCAGCCAGCCAGCAAGACTGTCCGTGAAGCACGCGCGTGTATAGTCAATCACCAAGTCGCTCGCCATTCGCTAGTGCACGCCGCGGTACCTAAGTGATCCCTTCCCTTAAGTTTAGGTTAAAGTTTAACAAGGAAAATGGCGACCAACCGTGCTACTAAGTCTGGATTCGCCGCCGAGGCTCAGAGGAAGGTGAGTGTGCAACCATCTATCGATTAGGGATGCTGGGATGCCGGCTCATTTATCCCACCCATCTAAACCAAGGGAGCGTTGGGGAAGGGCGGCTGCTGACCTATTTCTGGGATGCGCAGCTCAATACCGACTGTAAACACATTATTCTAGGTCAGCGGTTTTATATTTTGCTAACAACTTCCTTATGTTTTTGTAAGTAGGTATTTCGTTAATGTTTGTTTTAACTATACAGATAAACGAATAGAGAACGACTCTTTTATAATTTATAGTTCATGCGTTGAACGTCTTATCGATGATGTCTAAGAGCAGGTAGACGACCTGCCCCCAACCAACTGTGCCACTTGAACGGTCAAAAACTGGTTCCCGAACAAAAAGGACCCGATACATAGCGCGGTCGTCGGGCGAACATGTTAGGTGGGTGGGTACTTGGTGGGTACATACCTATAGACATGCCTGCGGGACGTACCTAACTATCGTCTTGTTCAAACATCGTGAGGTGTTCTTCGGCCATTTGGATTGCAGACATGACATGAGTCACTTTTGTAAAACGTCGTTACATTTAAACATCAGTACAAATATTTGATAATTCCACAACAAACTAATGACTCGTCGTATTTGCAATGATGATTAATTCATTGTCACTACCTATTCATAGTACAGCTGAGGAGGCGAGATGTTGAGAAACATGTAGCCGTATTGCCAATTCAATAGGTATTATGATTATCTATGAGAACATCTGAATTTGATTATTCAATAAGGCCGTTACCTAAATCTTAACTAAACAAACCTGACTACAGAACACGCCTAGAAGAGATGGAAAATCCATTTTCATTGACACAAACAATTTTAACTTTGGATTGACAATGGAATAAACTTGTTTGTGCGAGTTCAAAGCCAGTAAATTGATATCCTGGTAAGTTCTTATTAAAGCAGCCAATGAGGTAGGAAGGTACCAACGAGCAGAAAAAATCACACAATGAGATACATTTTAAATTAGTTGATTTTCCACTAGGTAGCTGATTCAAAAGACCACACACATGCTGTAAAAGCAATAAAAATAGCAAAAATAAAGACAAGGCGCAGTCATCAGCTTAAATCATTGTTTAAAAATAATGATTATGCCCAACGAACGACATTACCGCGCGTCATTGCTTTGCCTATAAAAACATTTATCCTTGTACGAGTATGATTCTTATACAGGGTGTTTCAGAGTAGGATTTCGTAACTTCAGGGTTCGAAAGGGGTCCGTCCATATTTGAAGACGAAAAGCTCTGAAATGTTATCCCAGATTCGGTAACGTCCGCCTTTATTAAATAAAAATAAAATGACTAACTTACAACTCAACTACTTAATAGAATTGAACTGCATGTTAGGTAAATTCCAAACACTTAAATTTGAATGACATGAAAAGGAAAAGGGGACTGGACTAAGTCATTGCACTCCCTAGACCTAGACAGCACCGTTGCCAAATCTCCCCATACTCACTGTCCATCGAGTTTTTATTACAATTTATAATTTTTGTATGAAAAAAAATACGGAATTTCAATTTGAGTGATAAGGATTTTTCTTCTAATAATGAGTACTTTCTATTCCTGAAGTTTCTCAAGCCTATCCTGAAACACCCTGTATATGAGATAGATTTAGGTAGATTAGATGCCATTAGAAATTACGTCTTCATCATTTCCGATAATTCTTAAATAGGTACCACAGAGTAAGAAAGCGCGCCGCGCCCCGTCGTCGCGCCGCGCGCTGGGAGAAGGAAAACGGCCGCAGATCGCTGTTCTGTGCTAAATACCACCTCCGCGGCTAAATATCTATCAGTTTCTCTATGATCACTTTGAAAATTGAAGCAAATCATTAAACCATTTACCTAAAAACCTACATACCTACATTACCTATTACACGCGTTGAAATCGGACATAGGTAGGTATACGGCTTCTAGCAGATATAATAAAACCCCAAGCCAAATGGTTAAATATGTAGGTACTAGGTAGATATTACAGTTCAAGTTTTACGAAATGTTCACCTTGCACTTGAAAAGATTTGTATGTTTTCCAACTATCGATAGCTAAACGTAAATTATTTCTTATTTAGTCCCATGATATGTTTCGTTCAAACTATGCCTAGGTATAATTATTTCTCGTATCTAGTAATCTCGATAAGTGGCGTGAAAAACGTTACTTACTGTAAGTAAACTGATGTTTTATTGTCGCCCAGTCATGTCATGTCTCTTGACAATTGTGTGAAATATTTAAAGCTTCGGATATCTATTGCTTTCGTTTCTAAATAAAAAACAGAGCAATAACCTTTTAATTATTATTGTATTCGTTTATTTACACACTTTCTTTCTACATTTAATTAAATAGGTACACAATTATTTACATTAAATACCTATATACAAAATTAATATAGAAAAAGAAGCGGGTTTGCCACCGGCAGCGGTGCGAGCCCAAGCTACCGGTGGTCGGACCCGAGAGAAAGAAATCTCCGGACAATTCGAGCGGTGTTGAGTAAGACCGCCTTGTGCATCTGGCCCTTGATCCAACAGTCCAGCGAGAACCTTCTGTGATGATAGTCGAGGCTCTTCGCTATCAGCCCATGCGCAGACACGACTATGGGCACAACGATCGTCGAATCCACGGGCCACATGTCTGTAACCTCGTGAGACAGGTAGATGTATTTAAACATCTTGTCTTTTTCTGCCTTCACAAGGTTCTCGTCATGCGGCACCGTGATGTCAATTATTATTGTTTAATATTATTAAGTATTGATTACTATTTATAAGAAAATCATTATCTACTATTCAACTTGTATTGATACTTATGTCAGCAACGTTGTTTCTGTAACTGCTCTCATCTTTTGTTTACTGTTTTATTGGCAAATTGTAATCTCTGATTTAAGTAATGGGTGTAATTGTCACTTTAACAACTTCTATTGTCTTTTCTCATTACTGCAATTATGTTTTCAATGTTTGATCTTCCTTTGTACTCATCGCTGAAATCGGTTTGATGTACCAACGCAACGCCGACAGTTTAAACCCAGCCTGCTCTCTGTCGGCATGCCTAATTAACTTATATATGGGCACGTTCTTGTATGGCTAAGGAAGGATGTATAGGTAGTTTGTGCTCAGCGAACCGTCTGGCGTCAGAAATCCTCAAGGTGCCCCACTCCACTCCGGTACTAAACTCAGGGGTCGACGCGCCCCACACCGCACCACGAGACGGCTGGTCTTGCTTGATACACATAATTACAATACCAGCTATATGTATACACGTACAGAGTGCATAATAATACCTTTGTTGTGTGCATTCACATTATGTGAAGTTTGAATTTCTCAATGATGACGCGACGACGACGTCACAGCACAGTTGACAAAACCTGAGACAGCATTTCCAAGTTTAGTAGGTACTAAATACTCGCATCCAAATTAAAATTATTTGCAGAAAATTCTTCTAAGAACCGTTCGTTGTACCATTCATTACGTAATGCTTTTGAAGAATAACAGAGATTAATTTTATGCTCAATGAAGTGTAAGAAAAATGTAATAAAAAACTTGCCCAACTGAATCACTAAAAATTACATATACCTTAGCTAGAAAGAATTCAATTGGTTCTGCGACTTGCCTCATAAAATCGACATTTAAATTTATTTTACAGCGTGATACTGCTGAGTAGCTTAGTGGATTTTTAAATGTTTTACTTTTAATAATTTACTTAGCCCACGCCTCTGATGCGAGTCGTGACGAAGCACATACCTATTGAGTCGAAGCTCTTAACCTCGTCTGGGTCTAGGAGCTCAAGGCCAATGTGATACACTAATGTGACTCACGGAGGATTTCGAACATTTAGTAATAGTAGGTTTAAGGTTTAAAAACAACGAAGGTGGGTCAGATCATCGGAGTCAACTCACAGAAATTCCTAAAATATTTGTGAACACGTCAGTTTATAAATCCGATAAACCAAGTAGGATGATAGAACAAGTACTCAGACAAAATCATCTTCGTGCTAAGTCTTATTACTTTGTTAGTACTGACGAGTTAGGCTAACGAATATTAACACTTTTCAATAACTGAATAAGATTATAAGAAGTTTGACGTTATGCTATGAATATAACTTCACAAATCATGGGAAGATTACTTGATGAATTGTAAAGAACTTATTAATATTCTATTTAACAACGAGTAAAAGACCAGAGCTTCAGATTTGGCGTTTCTTGCATTGTTCTGATCTGATCACTGATTTTAGGTTCTGGTGTGGCCACAAATCTCTGAGACAGTTGGACAGACAAATGGAAGTCAATTCACTTCTAATGGTTTGATGAACCCTCGGAGAAAGTAATCATGTTTCACTCGAAAAAATAAAATGATGCTTGATTGAGGGGAGAAACTTAATAGCTGCTCATGGACTTCGACACGTATTCGCACAGAAACGCTTTCGCATATCGGTTGGTTACTCGTAATGTGACATCGGAGATTTTCGTGAAACCTTTTTCCCTTTAATTAATTCAAGTACTAAGGATTCATGAAATTGGAAACTCAAAACTTTACGTTTTGAACATCCACTAGGATTATAGGATTATGATATAGGTCCGCATTAGGTTTCTACCTTTAAGTTATGTTATACAGATCCAGCACATTTTATGACTTTCGAGTTGTTTAAGACTGAACTCATTGTCCAAGTTCTTCCAAATTTAAATCTGGATTAAAAACGAACGATAATTTTGACGTTTTCATGACCTGCTACAGCAAGACGGCAAACGATTCTAGATTTGATAGGATTTATCCTATGATTTGGCAGGTATTTCCTGTTCATATTTATCGACATCGCCGAATTTCTTAAACAACCGGCTGTTCGAATTAAACACGAATTCAATGACACCCACATGACCCAAACAACAACATGACAACAACAACTAAAAGAAACTGTCTTGTTCATGATCCCTCTTCATTATTTCAGTGCGACACAATGATGACTGCTCCCGCTAATTGGAATAATTTAACGCTCATCCGTTACCTATTTTAACTTGTTATTTATTACAGCGTAACTTCATAGTCTGAAACGTATTCACTCTCCGTAACTAATGGAATCATCGCTCTTTGGAAAGAATTTACTAGATATTGTTAGTTATTTCTATATTTGGATTTAGTTAATAATTTGCGGTTGTACATTTGTTTCAATTGAGTGTCTAAAATATTGTGCTAAACATCGATATTAAAAGTGTTAGCTCGTGGTCATCTAGGCCTCACACACAATTCCAATTGATTATCAACGTATACCTACACGTTATGAAATTGAAACTAATGTCTTTGTAAGAAATTTCTTCAAAAATAAAACTAAATATAAATAAGTAGCTGCTATTCATAAACATTTTAATTTTTAACGAAACGATATAGATATAAAAGGGCTGTCCAGTGTCCACTGCGTTGTCAACAGAACCGCTCCTATCTCGACTACAAGCACTAAAGTAGGTCAAGGTTGATTCTTGCCGCCTCTTGTTCCCATTCGACTCCCAGCTTCATGGTTAACGACGTTGTGTCATTTTAAATCCTCTTACAATGTGGTATTTGTCAATGTTCCTTTTATGTCATTGTCATTTGTCAGCATATCCGTTGTTCAATTGTTATACCAATCTATGCATCTACTTATTGGCTAGTAGATTGGCTATCATGTAGTCGTATCATTCCAACTTACTCCAAATGGGTATTAATAATTTCTTCGGAACGTTCAACGAACTCCCCATTATTGACTTGAGATAATACTCGCATGTGAATATTAAAAGACTGGTATTTTGTTCTATTATGATATGATGAATAATGTGACACAATTCAGCAAAACAGGAAATTGTGTAATAATGGAAACTAACTGCTTATCACTTGCGTTTTGAGCTTGATAAACATAAATTGAATATGTTTTATTCAAATTAATTACTCATTTTGGAAATATTATTATTTATATTCATGTCCACGCGATTGAATTTCTTTAGCACCAAAGGGAATGACTGACATGGCACCTAGTTCCAAGGTGTTATGGCACAAGTGTGCCCAGGATTTCAGTTCCCGGGGGTTCAGATCTGATCAAAAGGAAATTCCAACAGACAATCCTAGTTCAGCCGTTCCCAATTATATTTCAATCGGTCGGTACCCCTTAGCAAATTTTCTGAAAACCAAGTAGATGCCCCTAAGCAAAATGTTTAAATATAACCACTTTCATAAGGCTGTTATTTTTACTACGAAATAGGTCCCCAACCTAATCAACCATATTCTTGTTGGTGACCCGAAACTTACAGATGGTCTGGAGTCCCTGAGTCACAGACGGTTTGTGGGTTCGCTTAGTCTGTTTTACAGATACTATCACGGACGCTGGTCTGCGTAACTAGCATCCCTTATTCCCTGCCACCCGTCCTATCTCCGCATGACTCGTGGCAGAGAGACTCAACACCCTTTTGTTGTTGACATTGGGCTTTTGAGAACCCATCGGTTCTCTAAATCGTTTCTTTGTCGCACCGCTAGAGTGTGGAACTGTCTTCCAGCGAGTGTATTTCCTGAATCCTTTAACCTGGGTGTCTTCAAGCGTCGTATTAACGGGCTAGACAGCCTAGCAACAGTCCGCAAATCTGCTGGCATGGCACCTAACTGAGCGTGGTTTCGCGAGGAGAGGTGATTTTGGCTCTGTCGACTGCACCATTGGTCCCTCGGCACAGCCACACATGCTGGTTTACATAAAAAAAATATATTCATCAGTGGAGTTAATTTTCACCAATGATATAAATGGGCCCCTTTCTATTTACTTAAGATTGTAGAGGTAAACGTGGCCTTCACGTGCGCCCACGAGTACCCCTTATCTTGAGCCTGCGTACCCCTAGGGGTACGCGTACCACTATTTGGGATCCGCTGCCCTAGTTAATGTGCAAACAATTAATATATTCGGGCTGGTTTGAACCCCAACCACACGCCTATGCGTTATGGACTGGCATTACGGATGTTGTCGGTGATGTAGCCAACCGTGTCAGTTCCACACAATAAAAACCCCCGACCCTTAAAAAGTCAAAAATAATTTCCGTTTACTTAATTAAAGGAGTCGAGAGACCGCTAAGTAAATTCCCGCGCAGCTCTGAGTTTTTATATTTTATTTACTTAGCGGTCCCCCGACTCCTTTAATTAAGTAAACGGAAATTATTTTTCACTTTTTAAGGGTCGGGGGTATTTTAAATTTTTAATTTAACTTTTATTTCAAGCTTTTTAAAAAAAAACGCATGAATATCGGTCCACTTTTTGAGATAACAATTTTTTTTATTACTTAATTACTTGATTATTTGAATACAAACATAGCTAAGAACCATCCCGATTAAACAAGCTTCCTAATAAAAAAAAACCGCATCCAAATCGGTCCATCCGTTTGGGAGCTACGATGCCACAGACAGACACACACACACACACACACACACACACACACACACACACACACACACGTCACACTTATAACACCCCTCCTTTTTTTTGTCGGGGGTTAAAAAGAACTTTGTTAGCGTTGGTTTTTATGGTTCATCAATAAGTAAGATAAGTAATAAAGTTAAATTTTAAATACTCTCCTTCCGCTGACCACTATTTGCAGTATTTCATTTAGTTGTATAATTTATATTTCCTACCATTACCATAGTAACAAAATATTTCTAGCATAATTTTGTTGATTAATGTGCAAACTACCTCGAGAGTGCTTATCTTGACGAGGAGGTCGTCAGTGTGACAGTTCAGTGGCTTGTTTATAGAAGATGACGTGATTGTATATTTCTTCAAGCCACGATGCTCATCTCCATAGCTTCAAGCGATGGCTTCAAGTATTAAGTCTTGATTGGTAGGTAAATAGTTAAATCTAGAAGGGAAAAGAAATCTAAAAGGGAATGGCTTAAATTCAGCATCCTGATTAGGGATTAGAGCTGCGCCATATCCCTCTTTGTAAACCATCGATTATTTAAGTATTATAGATATGTATTTCTTACCTTATTTTTTGTTTTTAGCTATTATGTTCAAAATTTCTTGTTTGTATTTCTTTTCTTTTGTTTGTGTTAAAGTACATACATATCTAATGTATCTTTGTTAGTTCCATTGATTTTGTTAGGTTTACAAATAAACTATTTGAATTTGAATTTGAAAAAATCATGGGCTATTATCGTTTCGTTCAGCGGTTCATCTCATCAGTTTACGGCGGGTTAGTTGCACACTTATGGCTTCGAATTTGCTTCGCTGAATCCTAGCTAGGTATCAGTAGTGTTTAGTAGTTGAATTTTTACAAACCTAATAAAACTGGCAGATGTTCATTGACTTACAGAATGTCTTAATAATTATTAATAGCATGAATTCCTTGATAATATTCTCGTTCTTGTTGCATGCATAAGAAAACCACTTTGTGCCATATTCGCAACATTAAATGCATATAAGATTGTGTGAGTCACATCTGTGGCCTCGTTTGCAAGAAGCCGACGACGCGGCGGCATCGGGTCGGGCGCTAAATGCACCATATATGGTGTGGAATTGACGACCTCAACCGACACGTCATATACATATTTGGTATAAACTCGGTGTCCACTTTCTAAATGCATGCCATATGTTTGCTGCCAAATATTGGGTGATTTGAGATCACATATTTGTATTGTTGAGTAATACTGATTTGCACCTTCGTAAAGAATAGAACAGAATACAATAGAAACGGACGGACGAAGCATCGGACGACGGTGGAAGCGATGATCTCACGAGCATAGAACTGTCGAATTTACGCTGTGAACATTGGTTGAAAATACTTTTGGTCTTAGACTAGATCCAGATTTGGTCGACATTGAACTGGACAGAAAACGCATATAATTTGTATAGCCATTTTCTTCGACCGACCTTCGTTCAGGTGTACCAATCCGAACGGGTTAATCCCTACCAGCTAAATATGTACATTGTACATAGTAAGATAAAGAGTGAAACTACAGATTCAAGTGAAATCCGAACCACTGCCAACTTCAACGATCGTACGGCCACCCATCCAAAGCCTGACCGTACCCTAGTAGAAAATATAATTAGATGAAAGCGAAGCAGCGGTTACGGGACCCTCGGCGCGTGAACATGGTTCCTTGACCAATCTTTTTGTATGGAGAGATACCACTTATAATCAGTTTACCTAAATGTTATATAAAAGTTTTTTCATCTACAGATATTCACAAGTACAATATCAACCTCGGTTAGTTTTGTTTCGAAGAGAAACTATTAATATTATTTATTGTTAGTAAGTACACAAAGAAAACGTAGTAGGTACAACCGGGAACATCGTCTATTTCTTGCTATTTGATTAAATAGATAGACAGATAGATAGAAAATGCTTTATTGATCCAGTAAACATTAAACAGTAACAAGTACATTAGAAAATATACATAAGGTGCAAAGGCGGACTTATCCCTTACAGAGATTTCTTACAGTCAACCTTTAGATGTTTGAGGTTCGATAATATAGATATTGGAATGTAAGTAGGTATAGAGTAGCAAAAGAGTTGAGCGTGAGAATTGAAGATAAAATAATAAGTAATAAGAATACTTATTAACAATACATATAAGTACATACTAATACAAATGTTAATACATATAAATTTCTAAATATATAGAATATTATGTACAAATAAATATACATACATATATACTTGTCCATCCAGGTATGAATCAAAAGTTGTTTTTTGTTTTTTAGGGTTTGGTCAAATGTGGAAATTCCGCATAGTTCGTCTCTATGAATGGAAAACACGAAGAGTTGCCACAGCCATCACGTATTCACTTATCCTTGGTTCAATATTGCCTGTTTGCATTACGAATACCTTTTACTTATCTACACGACGAACTCTCACGTTCCGAGCGAATTTTCCGTAAACAAATCGCCCGCAGCGTTGTTTCATCGTTGGCATAATTATATCTATCGTACTTTCCAACTTATTCGCTTCACCAGTACCTTATTTCTCTTCGTTATTATTTCTAGTCGGAGAAAATGTTGTCTTTTCAATTTTGAGATTCAGATTTGAGTCAGTTTCAAGGTTCAACACAAAGAAAACCAACTTCTCAAAATCTGAACAACTTTATTCTTGTGATTGTAAGATTATTTTAAGGAGTTTGGTTATTTCTTCTAGGTAAGTATTAGAAATTAGAATTTCTAGATCGACATTATTTGCTGATCCCTACGTATGTTTCACTACACGCCCTTTCACACCTGGAAGATTGCTTTAAGACACATCTACAATGAATATGTCATTTTTGCCCATCACGTAACCAGACCTAGTATATGTTCCTTGCTGTTTGTGGAGCAATGGTATATTTCTTCTTCTTAGGATGCGATCTTTGGTTGGCTGGTTGGCTGGCTACCAGGGGATGCCCGCCATCGAGACTGCAACGCGAAAAAACCCGCTTGCTGCGTTTGTAATATACGGGTGTTGGTTCTTCAGCCAAGATATTCGGTGTCGTCCAGGTGTTCTTTTGCCTTGGATCTTTTTTTTATCGAAACTACACGCTTTTCTACATCACCTACAACATTCGTGATGTCAGTCCATAACATCGGGTGAACTAAGTGCCATTTCAGGGCTTCTCTTCAATTCGTGTCGGCTACACTTAACTGGACGGAAAATACGAACTATTTACGTAGCCGTTTCGACCGACGTTTCATTCAATGCGGTGGTATCAACCCGGGCGGGATAATCCTTACCACCTAGTAAGGTAAGAAGGGAAGGGACCTACAGTTTTACGTGGAATCCGAACCACGGTCAGCCTCCAACGGTCGAGCGGTCACCCATCCAAGTACCTACTGACCGCGACGCTCAGGGTTGCTTAACAACAGTCGACCGACCGCACCACTGATTACTGGTGGATCTTCTCCTATAACCTGCAGCATTGGATATTTGTCGCTACGCAATGCGGGACCGAAATATTCAAGTAAAATTTTTCTGATGGTATTATTGTTCTTGTATTGCAGTTATTATTATTTTAGGTCCGTCTATTTATGAGTAGACCGTGAAAGAGCTTGCACTTTGAAAATTGTTTATTATAATATTTTATTAATATTTACAATTTCACATACGCCCATATGCTGTTAACATTAAAACGATGTAAGTCTTTACATGCTGTAACTGTCCGCAACTGCCGGCCTTGCGTGTGCGACCCCATTCTTTCTTCCATACTTGTAGCACGGTCATTGTGACTCAATGTACTGCTTCCATCAAGGTTGGCTCGGCTTTACCTTATTCCGAATTACTGGACGAGACCGGTTTTATTAAAATTCACGATCGTGTGATTTTTGCACACCTGGAGATCTCATTCGCGAAAAAAAAGTCGTTTTGCTATTTTTATACTTTGACGTCTTAAGGATTTATTAGGCAGATGATGTGAAGATGACAACACTCTTTTATATAGCAACATTATATAATAACATGCCATGTATAGCATATATATTACGTAGGTACTGCTACTATTATATTACTAAATATTGCTAAGAAATGTTGAATGATGAAAAAACATTAAAGATTTCTTCATTTTCATTTTTTCGTCAAGTAACCTAGATTCCAAATTAGTTTTTGTTTGTTTCCAAGCCAATTCTTACATTTCCGCAAATCCTTTTAATAATTTCTTTTTTTACTTTCACATACGTACCTATGTGAACGTCTTTATCGTTTGTGCGTTCAGCATTAATTTTGATATTTTACCTTCAAAACTATGATTTAATTGAACAGTAGATTCTTGTTTAATAATACCTAAGTAATAAATAACTCATTGTCATACATCATGGACATGTCTGAACTGAACATTGTCTACCTTTATCTGCCTACATTTGCTATTTTGGACCTAATTGTTCAGCAAGATCAGTTTCAATAGAAACGACTCTAGTTTCCTCATTTACTCGAGGCTTATTGACAGGCGCTAATAGATCTGCAACTCGCATGGCATGCGCGTGCGCTGCTAATCAGCTCGGTATGCGTGCCGTGTGGCGATGGAGCTTTTGTGTGTACGTGTGTGGCCAAGTTGTATGCACAAGCTGCAGAGAACGGAATAATTATAAGTGGAATGGGCAAACCTATTTGAGAAAACGGAGACCTTGTAATTTTATCGTTTTCGCTTCTTTATTTACGTACATCAAAACATCATCGTGTATGTCGAAAGATAGTTCAATTAGGATAATATACCTAATGAAATCATCACATCCATTTACGGCTCCGGTTTTGACGTCGTGTCCTAACTCCTAACCTAATGTCTTAACCAAAACTGTATTTTTTGGTATATTTGTATTTTAGTAGGTACTTCTGTTATAATAATATGTAAACTTCTTTCCGCCACTCACCTAGCAGTTTTCATAGCCCAAAGGGGGTATGCCAAATATCGGCCCCCCTCAAGGGTTTTTTCACTTTGAAACTCTATTGCTGCCACAATTACGGTCTTAAAAATATCGTTGATGCAGTTTTGGGTAGCTTCATTAATCTTTTTTTCGAAAATAGAACTTAGTTTTACGTAGTTTTTTGGGAAAAAAATTGGCAAGCATTTTAATGCATGAAGGGCGAAAAACCCTAATTCCGGCCGTCTGTGCCCTAATATCAGCCGGATTTTTGCCTAATTGCGGCCGGGTACAGGAGGTTACAAAATAAAACCACAATGATTGTGGATGGAAAGAGACACAGGCTGGCTCAGCTTGACAGATAATTTCACATTTCTGATAAAACTACCGAACGGTTCGATGTTCTGTGATGAAGACGGGCAGACTGGCTGCACGAACAAGGCGAATCATTACGTCATACGAACAACGTGCTGTTTGTTAGTTGACATTGAATCATAGTTATTTATGGGCGCAAAACCGTTTCATACTGTCCATCATGGGATTCACATTACATCAGATCCTTTGAACGTAAGCTTGAAGTATCAATACAAATATTAAATCTGTAAGGGTGATCAGATCATGGAGTAAGTTACTTTGTATTATGAGATATTGGCGTTTGTAGACTCTATTGTATGATACTAAAACTAAAGACGATGTTTAGAAATATTTTCTGTATGTATGTATGTTCCTCCATAACTCTTAAACCGATCATCTGAATTCGATGAAACTTAGTACAAGCACATTCAACTATGCATGACACAGGTTAGGGGGCTGACATCACGGATGTTGTAGGTGATGTAGCCAACCGTGTTAGTTTTCATAAAAAAATGTATGCTAAGTCGATGGTGAGAAGTCAAAAAAACATCTTTCCAAGTCCTTTCCACCAAGGAAATGAAGAGCGAGCGAGCGAGTGCGTGTTCAAATTGTATTGTGTTTGATGCCAAAATGACAAATGTTTTGGTCCTGCTATGAACATCTGTCTCCCCCATTTCGGCGTGGGTTGTGGGTCGCAACTTGCAAGGCAGGTGCGCGCGCGCCGCGCCCCGTGTCAGCCGCGTCCTAATTCCTTTCAAAATATTTTACAAAAGAAATCAACTTCCTCCGTATTAAAATATTCTCGCTTGGAATACTGATGAGTCTACATTGCTTCACGCATGCGTCAGTGCGTTTGGCCAGATATCGTTTTTGTTAGTCTAAAATATTTTTGAAAATTAATAATTTAATAGCTACAAACTGTTGGTGACTACTAATGAAATGATACACAATATAGTAATACAACATAAACACTATTGAATACAAGATCATTAAATATTCCATAGATTAAGTAACATATTATTTGTATTTTTACTATTACTATTTATCATTGATTTTATAACCCTCTATTTATCAATATATAGTTTTTGTAGCTAAGTAACATTATTTGTATTTTTACCCGACTGCGCGACGCAAAGGAGGGTAATGTGTTTATCAGCCTACGTATGTATGTATGTATGTATGTATGTATGTATGTATGTATGTATGTATGTATGTTTGTTCCTTTGTGGCACTCTAGAGATCAAACGCGTGGGCCGATTTTGATGATTCTTACGTCAATCGATTTGTCTTAATCTTGCGAGTGTCACTAAAGACATGACAGTAATCAAAATTCAATACGGTGACAACTAGATGCCATATTGTGAAAAAGAAAAAAATTAAAGTTGACTAACTATGTTAAGTGGGGTATCGTTGAATAGGTATTTGAAAATCATCTTTAGGTTTCTCTTACCATTATTCATTTGGAATGACCATTTAGGATCTATAACGATTTAAAGTTGGTTAGCATCCATTCTCACTTAACTTATAATAGAGCTGTGATAAAGTTCTTATTATACAGTGTGTTCGGCACATCGACCGACAATTTTTTTTGTAGGTAGGTGGGGTCATTTGCAACGTTTTGACTAATTATACCTTTTGTCAGGTGTCAGGTGGTATCGAGATACGATTTTTTTTTTCTTTTTTTTTGAAAATTACCAAAATTGTCGTTCTATTCTGATCTCTGTCCCTAATTTTGACCACATAGTGAATTATTTGTATGACATGTGGTATACCGTCGGAAAGGGCGTAAACTAGCAAACTATTTAAAAGATAACAAAGCTCTTAATTGCTGTCAGTTTGTTTTTTAATGAATTAATAAATTAAAATTCTGTCATATTTTTACTCGTTCTCGGGACTTTGGGAGGTCATAAGCCCTTTCCATGGTATTAACTTCATCAAAAGATATTTTTTCTAGAAAAAGGATACATTGTAAAATGCAATAAATTTTATTTCGTGCTGATACAACCATAAAAAAAGTTACAAAGAGCTTGTAGGTTCAAAGCTGGGATTTTGGTAATTTTCAAAAATAAAGAAAAAAAAATCGTATCTCGATACCACGTGACACCTGATAAAGGTATCATGGGTCAAAACATTGCAAATGACCCCACTTACCTACAAAAAAAATTTGTCGGCCGATGTGCCGAACTCCCTGAATAATCGGTGAAAAATAATTTTCATAATATAATTCTCAAAATCGAATGACAAAGCCAGAATTTTACTGCTTTGAAAGAACGACAATAATATGTACAATCTCAAAAATTTATTCATCTATAGCTATAGTATGGTGTTTCAAACACTCCTACCTAGGTATTATACACTCGGAGATTAACGGTTCTAGTGGGTCACTATTTTTGCGTTACATCTTTCACATTCAAATTCCAGCGACGACCGCGCATTATGTGCGTGCAAGACATGTCATATGATTCCATGTCAAAACAATCCCACCAAAAACATAAATATAGTAAAAAGATGCCAAGTCTCGCACGCAACCTTTCCACCGTAAAAAGTTGTAAGATCCCATGCAGAGCCAAGTCTTTTCATATCATTGAAGCCCGAATTCAACAATCTTGCCATAAATTTATATTTTCTACTTAATAATAATCAATATTTAGTTACTCCTCTTATATTTAACATCTTCATTTCTATAAATAAAAAACACCTTGACTTGGCAATCGGACAGCACAAACAGATCGCTTCGTAAAGATTCCTTTTCAGTTTACAACAAACTGGTATTAGGTTCGTTCATATTATTGTTATAATATTTTAGCTGTCCGTTTGCGGTATGCTGGAAGGTCAAGGTATGCTGGAAGTACCTTAGATTTTTGATAATCGTTGAGTGAGTGAGTCACTAAAAACCGGAACTTTGACTGGTGATATCTCGCAAACTATAAAAGGTACAAACTTATAATTTGGGCGTATAGCTAGGTTTGGTAAGTACTCTTGATAACTAAAACTTCAGGTGTTTATCTCTATCCACAACAAAGATACAGGGAGGCAAAAGTACCCTGAGTTGCTTCGAGAAAAGGATGGTACGGCCGTGTTTGCTCGACTTGGCGGGGGCACTGCCGTGCCCCCAGATGTCCATGGAGTAGGTGTCAGAATCGAACCATCGACGACAGGCTTCGATGCACTTCGTGGACAGGGCAGTATAGAACGAAAAATTTTGCCATTGATATTGTGCTGGGGTGTTACTGTACATAAGTTGCAAGGACTGTTACTGTACATAATTCAGTGCGGTGGTATCAACCCGCCCGGGTTGATACCACCGCACTGAATGAAACGTCGGTCGAAACGGCTATGTAAATTAGTAGGTATGTGTTTTCCGACCAGTTCTGTGTAGCCGGCACGATCAAAGGGGGAAGCACTGACATGGCACCTAGTTCACCCGGTGTTATGGGCTGACATCACGGACGCTGTAGGTGATATAGCCAACCGAGTCAGTTTCCATAAAAAAAAAAAGAACTACTTTGGACCGAGCTGTGGTTGATTTAAGTTAATGTAGCCTTGAGCCGGGTTAGGTCTCTAGATGGATTATTAATCAGTAGACCACCGCAAGCTACTTAATTATCCCCACGATATTAACTCCCTCAATGTAAGGACAAGATTGCGAAATTTACCGTCATAATCCTAACTAAAAAGTGTAAAATAAAAAAAGTTTATTTAAAAAATAAAAAAACCCGACTGCGTAAAAAATTAACTTTAAATAAAAACTGAAAAGAAACCCATTATAATTTTCCCAATAATTTTCCCAATAATGGGTCCCGACTGTTAAAGTCGCTATGTTCCGCATTTAGAGTTTATTATTTGTTTTATATGTGTGTATCGATCATGAAACTATTTCAATGGTGTAGTTATTCAATATTACTTAACAGAGTTCTAGACTACTGGACTTGTTTTTTTTTTTTTCAGTTTTTATTTAAAGTTAATTTTTTACGCAGTCGGGTTTTTTTATTTTTTAAATAAACTTTTTACTATTTATCATTGATTTTATAACCCTATATTTATCGATATATCATTTTTTGTAGTTACAACGACTGAGGTATTTCTAGGTATCTAATATCCATGTATGTATGTGACTCAGATCCCCGATGCTCATGTATTGAATCATTCAGTGGCATGCATGACTTCATTTGACGCCATTGATCTTGTTTCGATCCCATTCTTAGGGTTCCGTAGTCAGCGATGATGGTTACCGATTATAAAATCGGCCAGGTGTCTGTATATCTATCTGTCTGTCATAGGCTGTAGCTCCTAAACAGCTTGAGCGATCTTCATTAAAATCAGCATTAATTAAAATACGGGCTGCAAAAATGTAGTTAAAATAAAAATATGTGTCTCAAACTGTTATCGAGAAAATTGAATTCTTCTGAGCGCAGAAGCTCCTCCATTAGTTTCTTATCATCCATTCTGCCAACTTGACCGAACCACCGAAGCATTCCTTTCTCAATCCTTGTCACTATATCTTCTTTCAGACCACAACGCTCTCGCACTACACTATTTCTCAATATATCATTCATTGTAACTAAAGATGTGGAAATTCGTAATTCGTAAATGTACACCTCAAGGCGCGAATTTCCACATCTTTATTTCGGCGGGTTTAACTCGAATAAATTGTCCCTTATAATTTAGATTTTGATATAGGCTGCCTCGATCCGATGACCAATAAGTATGACCAATCAACATTATCATCTTTTCTCAACCTCAAGGTAATACCCATCCGCTACGTGCTTCAAACGGAAAACTTCAGCCGGAAGGAAGTGATATGTCACGCATGCTTATGTAACGTCTCGACACGTTGCGTACGTCGTGACACGTGACACGGGCCGTTATTGTCGCGCAGTCACGCATAACTGATGCGCTGGCAATCGCAGGGTAATGAATGAAGTATGCCTATCGGTCATTTTGATGTTCCACGTCATGTAAGGTGTTGTGCCGATTCGCTATACATACAGAATCTGCGACTTGCATTCCACCAAGTTGTCGATTCGGTAAAATCAATGTTAAATGTGTGGACATATTTCACAGTCAAGTGAAAAATCAAAACGGCTAAATACTGCATTTAAATAAAACATATGAACTAAGTAGTTCTGAATTATTGTTAACTCAATCCGAAACACCTTGCGAAATTATATTTTAACAGAATAGTTAAATAGGCTTCAAGCATATTCCAAAGAAGTCAATTCCAGGCAGATACCAAAGACTAATACATACTGATCTCAAATTTTCCTACAAATACTCACTAGTTATAAAATGTATGCAATGTATTATTGTAGGTATAGATGTTCGCTTATATCAAATTCGAGAACGGCAAACTTATTTGGATATTTGTCATTTTGCGTATTCCTGATGCTTTTTCATTGATCATTATGCGTATTGGTCAATGTGCGTCTAAACCTTGTTTTGTTTCACCATGCAATCTGAAATATCTCCTGATTATAGGGCATTTATTACTACGCTATCATTAATGCGAGCTGAGCCGATGGCTGATACGCGATACATTTAAACCGAATTCCATAATTAAAGTAAAAAAAGTCTAAACATTTACCTATGTATTTGCACTTAATTTGAAATTTATAAATTACGAACTAGGTAGTTACATATTCTAAAGTTTTTTTTTTCTAGGAGCCTAGCCGTTTCGTAAGCACTCGTTTAAATTCGTTTACCCTTTCGTGACTCTGATATGTCTTGGCAGTTTATTCAGGACATTGGCCCCTTTGATACTTTGAGGTCTTGTGTGCAGTTCAGAGTTCAGCATTCTTGTATGCCTTGTCTCATATTCTTGACAGCAGTTATCAAATTCACAAGGGTTACGCCTGGGGAAGAGAGCAACCTTCGGAGTGAAAACATCGTACAGTGTTAATAAGCCTAGAGACTGAAAAATGGGTTTGCAGTGAGTCCCTACGCCGTCGTCGAATTCCACTAACATTCGATACAATTTCTTTGCAGATCAACAGCAAGTACAGCGAGGAACTAGCGCAGGAGTGCCTGGAATGGATCAAGGAGATCACGGGTGAGCCTGCGGACGTGTCCGGCGATATGGACAACTTCTACGAGGTCCTCAAGGACGGCACTCTGCTTTGCAAGTGAGTAATTACCCTCATTGTTTTATTTGTATAATTCATCCATCGGTAGGTAACCTTACTCTTGGATACGTCGTACAGTCCAACAGTTCTAATTCGATGCGAAGAAGAACTGGCAAACATCGCAAGTCGTAATGTTCTCTTGATTTATTTTAACCCCCGGCGCAAAAGGAAGGGTGTTATAAGTATGACGCCTCCGTCTGTCGGTGTGTCTGTATGTGGCATCGTAGCTTCCACACGGATGGAATGGGATGGATACGGTTTTTTGATTAAAAGGCCAGTTAACCGGGATAGTCCTTGATTATGTTTGATGAAGGTCAGGTCAGCCGATTCGAAGATCATCGACGCTCTTCCTAGTTGGTGAAGAGATCTATGCTGTAAAATGGAAATTTATTACAAACAGTTATTGCAAAACTAATGTATGTACTTGCAACCTTACTTACTTAACTTAACCCAACCTAACCTAACAAAATTATTACAAGTTCAAATTACGTCTCTTAAAAAGCTTGAAATAAAAGTTAAATTACAAGTTTAAAAAACCCCCGACCGACACATCAAAAAGTAAATAATTAAAGTCATCGGGGGACCGCTAAGTAAAAAACATTTTTAATTAATCTTTATATTTTTCTTATTGAAAATAATAATTTTCAATAAGAAAAATATAAAGAGTAAGACACAAGAGCATCGACACAAATATTAAATACTATCATTTCGAAATAAAAATGTTCTTCTAATATTCTTCCGATGAGAAGACTAATTTACAAAACGTAAAAAAAATGCACTGAAAATTTCTGTAATATCTCCTTAAATCTGATTAATATGAAGAAATACTAGCGGACGAGAGAAAAAAAAACGTTATTATGAATTAATTAAAAGGTTGATCACTTTTTCAAGCTTCATCAATTCGGCTACTATTAGACTTGTATTAGACTATTCAAGTTCTGAGTTTAGTATCAAAAGACTGACGTGAAACGACAATCGCTTGCAGACTGGTGAACAGCATCCAAGCGGGTTCCATCAAGAAGGTGAACCAGTCGACAATGGCGTTCAAATGCATGGAGAACATCAACGCCTTCCTGGAGGTGGCGAAGAATCTGGGCGTGCCCGCACAGGAGACCTTCCAGACCGTTGACCTCTGGGAGCGCCAGAACCTCAACTCCGTCGTCATCTGCTTGCAGTCACTCGGCAGAAAGGTGAGCTTTCAATTATTTAATCAGATGTCCAGGTTAATTCCAGGTAGAGGTTAAATCCAAGGGTAAGGCCGACCTACATATTCAGACTATTGTGTGGCCCGGTACTTGAATACAATATGCTCACTGCGACTCTTCCCGTGCACGCTGCACAAGGCGACTAAGGAATAAGGATAAGATCCCGTGCTAAATGGCGACATTCTAGCCACCTCTCACCTTGGAACGGTTCTTTCATAGTTATGCATTTGGTAACTACTGTTTGATAGTTGTCTTGTCCTAATATTTTGCTAAATGTGGCTAGGCTAATAATTATATTTGCAGGCTCCGGGGTGTATTGGCCCAATTGTCAAAATATCTATATCTGTATCCATTGGTCGCCGATCACTCACATATTTCCTCTTCTGTGCCAGGCGGGTAACTTCGGCAAGCCATCCATCGGCCCCAAGGAGGCGGAGAAGAACGTTCGCAACTTCTCCGACGAGCAGCTGCGCGCCGGCCAGGGCGTCATCTCCCTGCAGTACGGCAGCAACAAGGGGGCCACGCAGAGCGGCATCAACTTCGGCAACACCCGGCACATGTAGACTCACCTACACACCTCCTCCCCCGGCTATTTGTACATAATTTCGATGTGACTCCACAACAAGAGGCTAACCATTTCGGCTGAACACTCTGATTGGCCGATTTTACATTTCGAATTTCGAACTCTCTGCCAACAGCGAGCGGGCTAGTTGGTTCTAAATTCGAATAGGCAAATACAATAGTATTTGCCTATTCGAATTTAGAACCAACTAACTCCACGGAATGTTAGTCGCGATTTTGAAGGCATTTACATTCCGGCAGCCGCCACCGACGCCGCCTTTCCGAATCAACCTATTTTGAACTTTGCTGGCAACTAAGAATGGTTAATCAATAAGAATTTTGAAATTGCTCAACAGAAAGTGGCTCACCTGCTACCTCAAAATTGCGATCGGCTTCCCCGCTGCGCTCCAACCACAAGTTGTGCTGTATGAAAGTACAGATGCCCTTTACATACTTTCGTACAAATGAGCAACAATAGAAATCCGAAGAACATTTTGTCGGAGTAGTTTTTATAGGAAATGTACTTCTATGTCTATTTATATGTCATTTCTAACGAGTTCCTCGGTGTAGTAGTTGTGAATGCACATAATTTGAAAATTCTTCATAATAATGTCACATACACCTCTAACTTCGATTGATAATTTTTTTATGAAAACTGACGTGGGTGGCTTCATCACCTACAACATCCGTGATGTAAGCCCATAACTCCTTGGTGACTAGGTGCCACGTCAGTGCTTCCATTTAGTCGTGCCGGCTACGCTGAAAACACGAACTATCTACATAGCCGTTTCGACCGACCTTTCATTCAGTGCGCTGGTAACCAGGGCGAGTTAAATCCTACCACCTTCTTACGTGGAATCCGAACCACGGTCAGCCTCTAACGGTCGGAACCGTCACCCATCCAAGTTCCTGCCGCGCCCAGATGTGCTTATGATCACTAACGATAGTCGACCGATCGCACCAATGAGCTCCCGAGGCTGACAAAAATATAACATGCACTGCATTTTTAATCCCTAAAATTTGTTGTGGAGACTTTATTTAAAACGCAATTTATTTATATTATCTAAGTATTATGTAATTAGATTAGTCCGATTTTAAAACATTACTGCCGCGGATAAACCCACGATGGCCAAATTATTTATTAAATTGGGAATATAATACAAAGTACATAGGTAAGGTGGTTGAAAGCTATAATAAAAAATAGTCTGGTTGTTAGGAACTATAGGATGTCATCGTGAAATACGACAGTACTTACACATAAAATACGAAAGTAGGTACTTTGTTTAATAAATGTCTATTTGAAATATTGTAGATTAAACTTTATGGGCTCCACTTTCACCTTAATCGATTTTAACTAAAACCTGCGCGAGAATGTGTTCCAACATTTTTAAATCTACAAAGAAGAGATACATAAAATGTTAATGATTATAGTACAATAATCTATGTAGGAAAGAGACAATTTATATTTAATAGATAGAAGTTGTGCCTTTCATTCTCAAAGAATAGATTAGTAGTGTAAACGTATTGAAAAAATTTGTTTGTGAGGACTAAAGCCCTTACTACAGTTATTGCGATTGAGTCAAGGCAGCGGTTTCCAAATAGTGGTACGCGTACCCCCAGGGGTACGCAGGCTCAAGATAAGCTGTACGCGTGGGCGCACTTGACGGCCACGTTTACCTCTACAATCTTAAGCAAAGAGAAAGGGGCCCACTTATCTCATTATTGGTGAAAATTAACTCCACCGATGAATGGTTGATTGGGTGGGACCTATTTCGTAGTAAAATAATAACCATTTAAAAATTGATATATTTAAACATTTTGCTTAGGGTTACTTGGGTCTCAAAAAATTTTCTAAGGGGTACAGATTAAAATATAATTGGGAACCGCCTGGTCTAAGGTGATCGGAACTCCTAGAACGTACAGTAGTTCAACATTTAGCTTTGCGTCCTCTTGGGAAGAGGATAATATTATATTGCTCGACTTGACGATGTCCAGCTCAATTATTATTCTGTCTGCTTCGCGGTTAGAACTCTTTGAGAGTGTCTGTCCACCGCTGGCGACGTCATCGTCGGCGGGGTGAACAGCCACACCGAATTCAACCAGACATGTCTATTCATTTTCAACATTCAAAGTTCAAAATACCTTGAAATAAATGTAGTAAGGGCTTGGGTCTTATTGGCAAATGCCACCTATATTTTCGTAGCACAAAATGAATGGTCAAAATAATGAAAATATGTAATGCTCACAATTTGGAAACTCTTAACGATTTTAAAACTTGAAAATATGGTTCATAGAACCAGAAGAATAACTTTGTCCTATCTCAAGATTGTTAATCTGTGTTGTGTTCTATTTTTAAATTTATGAACATTCGTTACTAACACACATTCCATGGTTAAGAGCTCTACGTGAAAAGAGAAATGTTTCGTTTTTTGTATGTCTTTGTTTACGTTATATATAAAAAAAAGTAACAGTACGTACAGCATACTATGACAAGATATTTTTTCTTCCTTTTAAAGATTTCTATTACCCAATTATTATAAAATACATATTTTAGTCGAATTTTCTATAAACTTAAACGTTTTGTTTGCTTTTCGCATAGAATCTGACTCTTCGACAATTCCATGACGCATTGTTGTGATTTTAAAATACAAGATTGATTGAAATGAATTTAGGACTTGCTGTGATTAAAAAGTTTTATAAATATATTTTCATATTATCTAAACTTTCATCGGTACTTTATATGTTTAAGTATCTTCTTAGATTTTACCTTTCTCATATTTTTTAAAACATAAATACCTAGTAATTTGGATTTTAATTTTAGTAATATATCTTACAGTTAAGATTCAACTTTGTTTTATTTTACCTAAAACACAAATAATTAAATTATCTATTACTTACTTATGGGCGTGCATGACTCTACCACACAGTTTCACGGAGAAACGTTGGGCAGGCTACTTTAGATCAAATATTTCCTCAAATTCAGCCGACTCCCCCACAGTAGCCCCACGCACACTAGCTGAAACTATCTCTTTCATTACGTGGACCCTGGACTCGATCAAATATTTGAGGAGGGTGTACCTATCCTAATACTAAAACAGACCCGTGTATGTCCCATTTATAAGGGAGCCGGCGAAAAAGCTGACCCAAACAACTATAGGCCTATAAGTTTGGTGCCAGCACGATCTAAAATCATAGAATCTGTAATATGTGACACTCTAATTAAGCATCTCGAGGATATTAAACTTCTCTCTCCCCACCAATATGCATCCCGTAAAGATCACTCCACACAGTTAGCAGGCATGAAGCTAGTAGGAGAGATAAAAGGTATAGACAAGAGGAACAAGGTTGCAGGTATATTCTGTGACTTGTCGAAACCTTTTCATGTAGTCGACCACAACCTCCTCTTGCGCAAATTGGAAAAATATGGAGTTAATGATAAACCGCACGAGTTGCTAAAGTTATTCTTAACAGATCGAAGACAGGTCACTCTAATATAAAGGGAAATAAAAAAAGTTCTGAGCCATAATTAAAATGGGTATTCCACAGGGTTCTGCATTAGGTAATACATTATTTTTAGTATTTATTAATGACTTAGCCCTAATTAAGACACATGGTGTTTTAATACTTTTTGCCGATGAAACTAGCGTAATAGTCTTTGCTGAATCCATGCATGAACTGGAAATTAAATTAAATTCCGTAGTAGGAAAAATATCGGAATGGTTTGCTGCGAACGGGCTGATACTAAATACATCGAAGACCAACTATGTGGTATTTTCAGGACGAAACTGTGGTCTCCGTGAGCTCTCTATTTCTAATTCCTCCGGCTCTATTGGTTCCCAGTCATGCATACGATTTTTAGGATTCTATATTGATCCAACTCAAAGTTGGAAAAGTCACATAGACAAACTATGTGACAAGATGGCTAGAGGTATTTATGCACTAAGAGAGAGTTACGCCGCTTGATCGGTCCGGAGGCGTTGAGACAGTCCTACTACGCATATGTACACTATAGCTCACTACTATCGTATGGAGTAATCCTGTGGGGTAACTCAACCGATGCTGAAAGAGTGCTAATACTGCAAAAACGAGCGATAAGGTTATTAGCCAGTGTACCGCGAACAACATCTTGTAGAGACTTTTTTAAATCTTTTGGTATTCTAACTGTGTGCTCTCTATATATATATGAAGTAGTGGTATATGTACGCAAGAACATAAATTCTTTTGAGTTTAATGGCGCAAGTCACAATTATAAAACCCGTAATTCAGAGCGCTAAAATCTGTTGCGCACAAATCGGCGATGGCTGAAAAAGACCCTCACGTGATTGGACCCAAATTGTACGAAAATGTTCCTGATACCATAAAATCAATAAATAGTGACAATGTGTTCCAGAGTCAGCTGAAAATATTTCTCTTAGACAATCCATTTTATAAGTTAAGTGATTTTTTTTTCTTACTGTAAATAAAAATTCTGCTGACTCTGATAATTCAAATTGTTTATATGCATAAACTCAAATTTTATTAATAACTTGACTGAACCTTATGTTCTATGTTTTAGTATTTTATTATCTTGACTTAATATTTTTAATTTTTTGCTTGGATATAGTACATAGGTATGCTATATTTAACTTAATGAAACCTAGTATGTAAGTTATAATTAAAAAAAGCTCTGTAAGATTTCTTACCCGGTTCTTCCTTATAGATTGCACTGCTGAACGGGACATGACAAAAAAAAATAATGATAATGACGAACCATACTGAATATGCATATGTCTCAAATCTCAATTAAATATTGTTATTGTTGTGTGTTCTTTATGAATCTGATCCAGCGTCGAGCCGTGCAACTAGTGGATGACCCCGACCGACGTGTCCCGCGATCTAGAAGACTAGAACCACTGCAACTTCGGAGGATGTCGGCGCCCTAAGTGTGTTCTATCGCTTATTCCACGGGGAGTGCTCGGAGGAGCTGTTTAACGCGATTCCGCCGTCCTCTTTCCACCTCCGTACAATGTGCACTGGGCATCCCTGCCTCCTTGCATCCCTATACGCCAGCGGCGATTCCTTTAAGTTGGCTAGGTTGGCGCCGCCAAACCAAATAAAATGAATGCCAGCATTAATATCGAAGTATTTGCAAAAACAAATGTGAAAAAATATCGGGGTTACCTATATTATTTTTATTTTATAACCCACGATGAATGAGCTAAAACGTCAAACCCGTTACATAATTTGAAATTTCGCGCGCGTCACACGCGGGCGCCGAATGACGACACATCAAGGCATTCATTGGACGGTTGGCTACATTTGAAGCGCCATCGTATTCCATACAAGCGGCCGATGTCCCCCGTCCCGCGCGCACCCGCCGATAAGCCTTTCGAGTTGGCGCAGCGGGGTGCGCCTTTAGCGGCTAGTGAGCTAGTCTAGGTGCGTTGTGTGTGCGCGTGTGCGCGAGCTGCTGCGGCAGCGTATGCGTGACTGCTTTGTAAAGAAAATCTCGCGAGTTGATGCTGCATTATATTCCGTTTTGTAGGTATGGACCTGTTATGGATTAATCTTGTGCGATGTTTTTTTTAAGTGATTATTTATTGGTAATAATGGCAAACTCCAGTGCGAAATCTATAATACTCGTAGAAGATCTTTTCGAAAAACCATTCTCAATGAAGACATTTTCTGAAAAAAAAAACTTTTAATTGTTCAAAACGGTCGCCCTTGCCCAAGTTTGTCGAATTTGAAGCTTTACATAAAGACAGCAAAAGGGAATAGGTTATGATCTTTCAGTTTTTGAACTCATTGTGGTAGAAATAAATTAACGCGTAAGTTATGAAATTATGAAAAAAAAAAACTTAGCCAGAGCCAACCCAATACTCAGCACCAGGAGTCGCTACTGCTATACGGTAGACATCCCTTACTGCGGATGCGTACCAATCGATTATGCAGATCCTTCCTCCACAGAACCGGTAAACTGTGGAACGCTCTCCCTGCAAAAAAACATATTTCCCCCCAAGTATAGTCTCGGGTCCTTCAAGAGAGCCGTGAATGGGCACCTGTCAGGCCGGCATGGCATTCGCAGCCCCTGCATGCGACCGAATGTTCATAGGCGTCACTAGACACCTTATGGGTGGCTCGGCGCCACATGTTACTATAAAAAAAGTCTTTCTTCTATAAACTATTCGTTGAAAGAAGAAAGACTTAGCGCGTGGATCACCAGACCTATCGATGAAGAGCTTTCTGAAGTCGTTACCGAAAGTCCTTTGTGTAAAATATATACCGTATCGTATACATTGTAATAGTACTTACTGGGGCCGAACACGAGGAGCATGTTCTAAACATACATACTTCCAACCTGTCCTCTACTTACGAAGATAAGTAACCAAGGAAATACTGACAAGACGCCCATTTATTAGGGTTCCATATCGGTCGTACGGGACCCTATTATTAAGCCTACGTCGTCTGCCTGTCTGTCTGTCTGTCCGTCTGTCGGAGGGCTGTATCTCTTGAACCCTAATAGGTAGCCGGTTGAAATTTTCACACAATATGTATTATTTATTATGGCCGATATAACAAAAAATAATAAAAATGACAAAAAGTAAAAAAATCAAGGGATCATCATATAAAAAACTAAAAAGTGTGTGAAAAGAGTGTGAAGCATTTTAACTAATCATGAATTTTAAGTAATATGAAGCATTTCATAAAACACGCCATATATGGCGTGTTTTATTATCACGTCATCTATAGATGACGTGAGTGGCGCTGACCATGATATGGCGATACGGAACCCTCGGTGCGCAAGTTCGACTCGCACTTGGCCATTTCTTTTAGGTCGTCTACTTACACGCACAGCACAGATGAGAGTACGTGGTCGCCAATCGAGGATCAGTCTAATTCAGCAGTTATCGGGTGTGCCCAGCCCATTACCACTTCCGCCACCACCAAACCGCAGCCTAACCTACGGGGACACGGTGCGCGCGTCTTAGCTTAGGAAATAGCTTAGGGTTTAGCATAGTGAGGAAGCAGCCAAGGTAGAAATAAAATAGAGCCCCCTTTGGGGGGGTAGCATTGCTCGCGTCCGCGACACCTTCGGGTACTAAAAGTCGCACGTGCCTCCTGGGTAGTGCCAAATGAGCAACCAACTAGCGTGTGGTAGACCGCATGGTCGCCTGGGTTCGCCACCACACCCGGTGATAAGCCGCACCGCCAAAAAGTTAGCTGTGTTCCGGTGCGTATCCCTGGGACCCAGTTGCAGGGGGGGTTAGGTTTGGGTATGAAGTAGTCCAGTGGTCTTGAAGCCGATCCGTTGTCTGGGCGTAGTGCATCGACGCGGTGGCCAGGGAGACCCGGAGAAACGGTTTTTTCCGCTGGCCGCCCGCCGGGTAGTTAAGGGCCCAATTGCGCCTAACCACCGCAAGAGGCTGCCCCGATCAACCGGCGCATAATCCCGGAGTGGACCGCCGTGCCGGATGGTGACCGGACGTGGGGGTCCCGACGGCCACTTCCGGGGGGGTCCGGGGGCCCTTCCGTCCACCGCGTCGGTGCTCCACCAACCCAAACAAATACCGGTGAAGCTAAAGACTACCCTTTGACTGCCAAATGTCCGTCCGATCCCCTGTGCCCTTTTACTCCTCAAAACCATGGTAGCACAAATAAAAAGGAAAAAGTGTCTGACAGCGGTGCACAACCCCACTTTTTGCGTTGACACCTGCAACATACGGGGGCTGCACTCCAACCTGGACGCCGTGCATCAACATCTAGAGGCGTCCAGGCCGGCGATGCTTTTTCTAACCGAGACGCAAATATCCCGGCCTGCCGACACATCCTACCTGCATTACCCCGGCTACACTCTGGAAGAGTCTTTCCGCCGCAAAGCCGGGGTATGCCTGTTCGTCAGGTCGGATATTTGCTGTCGACGTCTGCGCTACCTGGAGGATCCCGACTTCTCATCATTGTGGGTACTCGTGGACCTTGGGTCGGAGTCGCGAATCTACTGTGGCGTATATAGGTCCCACAAAGGGGATAGGGAAACAACTCGTCTGGCTGAGTACCTTAGTGGAGCGACAGACAAAGCGCTCGCGCGGTACCCCTCAGCTGAACTCGTGTTTCTCGGCGACTTCAACGCCCACAATGAGTGCTGGCTTGGGTCTGTGAGAACCGATTTCGCTGGGCGGACCTTTCACGACTTTGCCCTTCTGTATGACCTAACTCAATTGGTAACCCAGCACACACGGCTACCCGACCGAGTTGGTGATACGCCTTCCTTGCTTGATCTGCTGCTGACGACTAACCCCACCGGGTATAAGGTGACAGTGAGCGCTCCGCTCGGCTCCTCGGACCACTGTCTGGTGAGGACGACAGTGCCTTATACGGCACCAAATGCCCGTGCAGTCGGTGCACGTCGTGTGTGGCATTATAAGTCAGCGGATTGGGATGGGTTGCGTGAATTTTACGCCTCATACCCTTGGAGGCGGATGTGCTTTAGCTCCCTGGACCCGTCTAGCTGTGCTGACGCCATCTCCGAAGTGATACAAGCAGCCATGGAATTATTCATACCGCACGCTACTGTATCCCTCGGGGGTAAAAGTCAGCCATGGTATAATCGGGACTGTGCTGAAGCTGTAGCTAAGAAAGAAACAGCATTTACGGCATGGTCCCGTGCCCGCTCTAGACAGGGTTCGGAAGTCTCCAAACTGAAGCACGCCTTCAACGTCGCCTCCAGATTAAGCAAGAAAGTAATATTAAGGGCGAAGTCTGACCACGTGCGCAGAATTGGTGATCGGTTGATCAGTCATCCATCGGGAAGCCGTGAATTCTGGTCCCTGGCCAAGTCTGCTCAGCTGAACTTCTGTCGCTCTGCACTTCCTCCATTGGAGGGACCTGACGGTTCCCTCGCTCATTCTGCCAAAGAGAAAGCCGACCTCTTAGTGTCCCTCTTTGCGCGAAACTCACGCCTGGATGACGGTGGTGCGTCACCTCCGTCAATCCCCAGATGCGAGTGCTCCATGCCAAAGGTGCAGTTTCGTCAACGCACCGTACGGAAGGAGCTGCTCGGTCTGGATGTCAGGAAAGCGAGTGGACCCGACAGGATCCCCGCTCTGGTGCTGAAGATGTGTGCTCTTGAGTTGGCCCCTATCCTCACACGCCTGTTCCGCCTGTCCTATTCCTCTGGCCAGGTGCCATCGGCTTGGAAGTCTGCCTACGTCCAGCCGGTCCCAAAGAAAGGCGATCGTTCTGACCCTGCCAACTATCGTCCGATAGCGGTTACCTCCCTGCTTTGCAAGGTGATGGAGCGAGTTATTAACGCTCAAATAATGACGTACCTAGAGACCAATGACCTCATCTCCGACAGGCAATACGGCTTTAGGCCAAAGCGTTCGGCCGGGGATCTACTAGTGTACGTCACCCACCTCTGGGGTCAATCGCTTGAAGACTTTGGTGAAGCTATGGCTATTGGTCTAGATATATCAAAGGCCTTTGACCGCGTCTGGTACAAGGCACTTCTATCCAAGCTGCCGTCCTACGGCCTCCCCTCCGATCTGTGCGACTGGATCGCCGACTTCCTGCATGGCCGCAGTATTCAGGTCCTAGTAGACGGCTGCTGCTCCGATGCCATGGCTGTGAACGCTGGCGTTCCACAAGGCTCCGTGATATCGCCTACGCTGTTCCTTCTGCATATCAATGACTTACTATCCCTTGGTGATATTCATTGTTATGCAGATGACAGCACGGTACATGGACGCTACGGCAGCCGCCCCAGTGCCAGTAAGGAGGAAGTGGAGGAGGGCAGGCGTAGTGTTGTTGTTGAAATTGAGAAAACCCTGCACCTAATTTCATTATGGGGCCAGGAAAATCTGGTACAGTTCAACGCAACTAAAACACAGGCGTGTGCGTTTAGTGCGAAAAAATCGCCATTTCGCTCAGCTCCCGAATTCCAGGGCACAAGGTTGAACGTCGATGACCACTTTAGTATCCTTGGAGTGGACTTAACCCGCGAACTTAACTTCGGCCGTCACATCGAGGACAAAGCTAAGCTTGCCTCTAAAAAGCTGGGCGTCCTGAACAAGGCGCGGAGATACTTTACGCCTGACCAAATCCTGCTGCTGTATAAGTCGCAGGTGAGGTCATGCGTGGAGTATTGCTCGCATCTTTGGGGTGGGGCTGCTCAGTATCGACTTGGCTTGTTAGACTCAATCCAAAGACGTGCAGTTCGCCAAGTTAACGACTTTGAAGTGTCCTGCAAACTTGAACCTTTGCAGCTCCGTAGAGACATAGGTTCACTAAGTGTGTTCTATCGACTGTTCAACGGTGAATGCTCTGAGGAACTGTTCGAAACAATTCCGACTTCACCATTTCACCATAGGTCCACGCGTAACAGACAAGGAATGCATCCCTATACTGTAGAGCTGCCTAAAGTGCGGACTAAGCGCTCCAGTATTTCTTTTATCTTCCGCACTGCGAAACTCTGGAATGCACTTCCTCCTGATGTGTTTCCTTCAGTGTATGACTTGGGATCATTCAAGAGACGCGTAAAAAGGCATCTGTCACGCCGGCACGGCATTCGCAGCCCCCGTTCTAAAACGAATGCTTTTGGGCGTCGTCGGCTCAACAATCCATGCTGACGGCGCCAAGTGTCTCGCGTATCAATAAAAAAAAAAAAAAAAAAAAAAGAGCGCCGTTGTAGAGGTAAAATTCACTAAGTGCACTTTTTGACCAAAATGACTTTTTTTTCTCTATCTACATCAGCAAACCGAAATCTATGAGTGGAAATTATCACTAAGCGCTTAAGTGCATTATTCAGAGAGATATTCAGTAGAAAAAATCATTATGTTTATTCTATGTAAATTATGCTTGGAGGTAAAACTCATCTTACACTTACTGAATTTTTCCACCCATCACTAGTCATGGTAACACTATTGCGCCGTTGTAGAGATAAAACTCATTAACTAACAAACTGTAAGTTCTGAGATAATCCAGTTTTAGTGAAATTTTGGTACCATAATTCACACTGAAGTCCGATGAAAGCCATTTTTTCAGCACACATACACATACCTAATGGTGTACTGTACAATTAAGTGGAATTTGAAGTTGTTTTATTGTTGGTTTTACTGTAAATTTTCAAAATGTAGGTACTTAATGAGTTTTACCTCAAACATGTTATATTGTTATTTCCACTTAAGTAATTTAAACAACTACTTAGTCTGTTTTTGCTCCAAACACTTTAGATTGTCATTACTACTTAGGTACTTTTGCCTCAAACATGTCTGTGTGTTCAGTTTACTTAAATAATTAAAACACCAGTTGAAAAAAAAAAAAAGTTTCATTGAGAATAAAGAGAAAAATTACATTAATTATCATTATCATGAGCTTTCATCAACATGAGGTTCCGGCAATCTATCGACTGTAGACGACGTTGCCGGTAAGTGGTTATACCAGTGATGGATTTCCTCTGGAATTAAATTACTTTTGCACAACTTGATCAAGTCATTCTTTTTTTTAATTGATATAGGTAAAATTTTTTTGTATACCGGTTGTAGTTTTGATTGTACTTGATTTTTTGGGCTGCCTCGCCCAAACACCGAAATCTTCTTATATTCGGAAGAGTGGTCGTACCTGTAAAAAATTGTGCACGGGGAAGTCTTCTCAAATTTCAAACATTTTATTTTTAGCCAGGAAACTGTTCTTCCGTCCTCGCCTTTTTTTCTGTTCTTAATTGGGAGGCTGCCAAGGACTTCAGATCGAAAAAGTCATTAAGTTTTAGTTCTTGCACCATGTACGGGCCATTTTTATTCTTTCCTCTCTTGGAACGTGCACTTTTAAATATTTCAATCCAGTCGTTCATAATGAAAGCACACTTATAAATTTTTTTTTACTTTCTATGGCCGAGTGCATGGAATCGCACTCCATGTAGGAGTGCCCTGACTCCAAAAATTTGTGTTCGATTGTCTGTAAATGAGTTTTGAGTAAACGAAATTGGGTCTATCTTACTCAAATACATAGAGACATTGCCCTCTACTGTGCTAAAGATATCGCTGTTTTCGGATACCTGTGATGGGTAAAACAGAAATCAACAAGTAGCTGCTGTTTTGCTTTACGCTGTTGAAAAAACTCATGTAAGTATAGACAATCGAACAAACATTTTTGGAGTCAGGGCACTCCTACATGGAGTGCGATTCCATGCACTCGGCCATAGAAAAAAAATAAGTGCGCTTTCATTATGTATGAACGACTGGATTGAAATATTTAAAAGTGCACGTTCCAAGAGAGGAAAGAATAAAAATGGCCCGTACATGGTGCAAGAACTAAAACTTAATGATTTTTTCGCTCTGAAGTCCTTGGCAGCCTCCTCAATTAAGAACAGAAAAATTGACGAGGACGGAAGAACAGTTTCCTTGCTAAAAATCAAATGTTTGAAATTTGAGAAGACTTCCCCGTGCACAATTTTTTACAGGTACGACCGAACATAAGAAAATTTTGGTGTTTGGGCGAGGCAGGCCAAAAAATCAAGTACAACCAAAACTACAACCGGTATACAAAAAAATGTTACCTATATCAATTTAAAAAAATAATAACTTGATCAAGTTGTGCAAAAGTAATTTAATTCCAGAGGAAATCCATCACTGGTATAACCATTTACCGGCAACGTCGTCTACAGTCGATAGATTGCCGGAACCTCATGTTGATGAAAGCTCAGATGATAATGATAAATTAATGTAATTTTTCTCTTTATTCTCAATAAAACTTTTTTTTTCAACTGGTGTTTTAATTATTTAAGTAAACTGAACATACAGACATGTTTGAGGCAAAAGTACCTAAGTAGTAATGACAATCTAAAGTGTTTGGAGCAAAAACTCACTAAGTAGTTGTTTCAATTACTTAAGTGGAAATAACAATCTAACATGTTTGAGGTAAAACTCAATAAGACCATTTTGAAAATTTACAGTAAAACCAACAATAAAAAAACTTCAAATTCCACTTTTAATTGTACAGTACACCATTAGGTATGTATCCTGAAAAAATTGCTTTCATCGGACTTCAGTGTGAATTATGGTACCAAAATTTCACTAAAACTGGATTATCTCAGAACTTACAGTTTGTTAGTTAATGAGTTTTACCTCTACAACGGCGAGAGGAGGTTTGATATAAGATAGCTAAGTATAGAATAGGCACAAGAATAGGTATTGCGACATCGATATATTATGCTAAATGAGTTCTTTATTCAAGAAAATATAAAAAAATAATTTTTTTTTTTTTTTTATTAGAAAAATGCAAAGCGAAAAACATTGGAAAAAATACATCCCGGCCAGGATTCGAACCTGGGTCTTTGGCTTGAGCCGCCAACGCGATAACCAACTACGCCACCGGACCGTTACGTATTATCTCCAAATTTTCGCTCTCTTGCACCTTCATGATGATGTCGCATAATTTTTGCGATCAGTCAACTTGCACGGTTCAATGTTGAACCTTATGCTGTCGTCACCAAAGTCGTATTTGGCATCGGACACTAGAAGTTGACTTGAGGTATTTCATAATATTTTATGTTTATATGTTAGTACTAAGCACGTACTCGCTTTATATATATATTTTTTTTTTATTAGAAAAATGCAAAGCGAAAAACATTGGAAAAAATACATCCCGGCCAGGATTCGAACCTGGGTCTTTGGCTTGAGCCGCCAACGCGATAACCAACTACGCCACCGGACCGTTACGTATTATCTCCAAATTTTCGCTCTCTTGCACCTTCATGATGATGTCGCATAATTTTTGCGATCAGTCAACTTGCACGGTTCAATGTTGAACCTTATGCTGTCGTCACCAAAGTCGTATTTGGCATCGGACACTAGAAGTTGACTTGAGGTATTTCATAATATTTTATGTTTATATGTTAGTACTAAGCACGTACTCGCTTTATATATATTTTTTTTTATTAGAAAAATGCAAAGCGAAAAACATTGGAAAAAATACATCCCGGCCAGGATTCGCACCTGGGTCTTTGGCTTGAGCCGCCAACGCGATAACCAACTACGCCACCGGACCGTTACGTATTATCTCCAAATTTTCGCTCTCTTGCACCTTCATGATGATGTCGCATAATTTTTGCGATCAGTCAACTTGCACGGTTCAATGTTGAACCTTATGTATGTATGTTGTATTATATTATAAGGTTCAACATTGAACCGTGCAAGTTGACTGATCGCAAAAATTATGCGACATCATCATGAAGGTGCAAGAGAGCGAAAATTTGGAGATAATACGTAACGGTCCGGTGGCGTAGTTGGTTATCGCGTTGGCGGCTCAAGCCAAAGACCCAGGTTCGAATCCTGGCCGGGATGTATTTTTTCCAATGTTTTTCGCTTTGCATTTTTCTAATAAAAAAAAAATATATATAAAGCGAGTACGTGCTTAGTACTAACATATAAACATAAAATATTATGAAATACCTCAAGTCAACTTCTAGTGTCCGATGCCAAATACGACTTTGGTGACGACAGCATAAGGTTCAACATTGAACCGTGCAAGTTGACTGATCGCAAAAATTATGCGACATCATCATGAAGGTGCAAGAGAGCGAAAATTTGGAGATAATACGTAACGGTCCGGTGGCGTAGTTGGTTATCGCGTTGGCGGCTCAAGCCAAAGACCCAGGTTCGAATCCTGGCCGGGATGTATTTTTTCCAATGTTTTTCGCTTTGCATTTTTCTAATAAAAAAAAAATATATATAAAGCGAGTACGTGCTTAGTACTAACATATAAACATAAAATATTATAAAAAAATAATACTTACAAATAACTTAATAATTCTTTATTGAAAACGTCCATATTTGGATAGGTAATTATTTTCATATTTATTAGTTAGGTTTTAATTATTTAGTTATTTACATAGATATAATAATGAAAGTTAGAAATACATTTAATATTATGGAAATAAATGTTTACCTAAACCGTAGACTTAGTTAGCCAGTAAGCTCTAGGTTTAACTAGCTTCTAAGTTATTAACAGCTTAGTTATAGTTACCTAAGATATATGTATATGTATTTCAATAAATATTGGTCGGCATTTTACTGGAGTAGCTCGAGGCGTGAACGATAAAGGAAACTGGAAAGAATGCGACAGACAAAGAGGAATTAATTCCTCTTTGGCGACAGAGCGGATTTAGTAGGGACCGAGCCAGGCGCCCATTGTTCTAAGTGCCCATTGTCCGCGCTGCGATCGCCGCGCGGGCGAGCCAGGTAGAGAAAGGAATAAAAACCAAGTGCGAGCCGAACTCGCGCACCAAGGCCTTTTGTCAGCCTCGATAGCTCAGTGATGCAGACAGTTGGCTGTCGCTATTGATTGTTAAGCAACGCTGGGCGCGGTCAGTTCTTGGATGGGTGACCACTCGACCGTTTGGAGGCTGACCGTGGTTCGGATTCCACGTAAAACTGTAGGTCCCTTCCCTTCTTACCTTACTAGGTGGTAGGGTTCAAACCTACGGGTTGGTACCACCGCACTGAATGAAACGTTGGTCGAAACGGCTATGTAAATAGTTTGTGTTTTCCATCCAGTTGAGTGTAGCCGGCACGACCGAAGGGAAACACTGACATGGCACCTAGCTCACCCGGTGTTATGGGCTGACATCACGGATGTTGTAGGAGATGTAGCCAACCGTGTCAGTTTCCATAAAAAAAAACCGAGGGTTCCGTACCTACCACCACGCAATTGACCGGTTTTTATGATTTGATGTTTGACTTTCGGGTTTGCACTGTAATCGCATCAAGTTTGGCGCTTGTATGTATAACCGTCTTTACCATAGACTCAGATTTGTGCGACAGAGACAGCTGACAGCCTACCTGCAGCAGTGAAAGAAGGCATCACCGGCAGACGTGTGCCCATCCCTTGCACTACTGACTCCATATCGACTCCAAGCCACTTTTCTCCTTATGAGTGAAGGTATGATGACAACAGAATAAATAAGGTAAGAAACGGTCTAGTCAAAGAGCTGATGAGGAGTTATTTCTAGTCCGTATTAATATTAAGTACCAAACAGAAACTGGAACGAAGATATGACTATTACAAACATATCGGAAAACACACCACACGTTCATAATGCGTGATTTAGAGAGAATAAAGTAGATAAGTAAGTAAGCATTAGATCCTTACCTATGAAATTGGCGTTTTATATAGAAAAATAAAAAAAATTTTTTTTATGAAAAATATATATTTTTTTATTCGAAGTATTGGCCATTATTATCACGCACTTTTGCCATTTTACTGAAAGTTCATTGATGCCTCTGCTATAGAAATCCTGGGGATGGGAATCGATTAACTCTTTAAAGGCGTTTTTCACTGCCTCATCGGATTTGAAATTTTTCCCCTATAGAAATTTATCCAAATTTCGAATAAAAATGGAAACCTGTTGGAGCAAGGTCTGGTGAATATGGTGGGTGACGCGGAGAGTTTGCAGAGGTAACTCCCGTAGTTTTGAGACGGTCCATTGTGCGGTGTGTGGGCGAGCTTTGTCGTGAAGGAGTGGACTAGAGCAATTGGCAAGTCTCGGTTGTTTGACAGCGAGCTTATCCATCATTATTTTCAATTCTTCACAGTACACCCTTGAGAGTCCCCGTTCCAACAAGTGACGTCTCAAAGCCAAAAAATAGGTGCCATGGTTAGATCCGGTTGGCAATATCTTGTTCAAAGTTACTTCGTGTAATGAGAGCGTAGAAACGCGTCCGTCAGTTGGAATGACCCCTGCGACGTAGGTACTTAGATAGTCCTATCATCCGTCGTGGCAAAGGCCACCAGACGACAGAGATAAGCTTATTTGCTGGGGGTACGCCTATCTCTGTTCTGTTCGTTGTTAAAAATACAAGCGCTGTCGGGAGCATCTCTTGGCAACTGCGAAGCTGTAGGTCGATTGGGTCACGCTCTGACGTGGAGCATTGGAACAATTTTATGTGAAAACACAGTGCGAAAACACTAGCAAAACACATAAGTCTCTAGCTTGGCACTATAAGCACCGTTTCATATCGCGACTAGGGTTACCATTTCGAAACTTGAAAAGTGTTGACAAAAAGCCGGAAATAAAAAAATTCCAGAGATTTTAGCCACAAAATGATTGAAGAAAGATTCAATGCTTAGTTACTTATGTTTTATTTTCATATAAGGAGGTAATTTTATTGGAAAATTAAAAAGTAATTTTTATTAAATGTTTCCATCTAAGTAAATATAAAATCCGACCATATTAAAAAGCCGGACATGTCCGGACAAATCCGGATGGATGGTAGCCCTAATCGCGACACATCCACAGTGCATGTTAGGTACAATTTTTTCATCTCTTTACCAATATCTTTTGTAGCTTTGCGTATTAGTTTAGACAGTCTCCTTGTTTTTACAATTTTTTTTTACTATGATCTGGGGCCAACTGCGCTTACCTACGTCATAATCTATTTGTGTGTCTGTCTGTATATCTTTTCGTCTGTCCGTCTATAGCTATATATCTTTGGAACCGTAATAGCTAGCCGGTTGAAATGTTCACAGAATATGTGTTATATGGCGAATATAAAAACCAATAATAAAAAATAGAAAACGCAAAAAATTATTCCCCATACAAGAATCGTGTTCTTTCAATGTATTTTTGACGTGATAACGTCACGTCTTATAAATTGATGAACACCGGCTGCACGCACGAAAAAGTGTCACGTTCCATCTGAACCTGTGTGTGCAAGCGAGAGCACGTAACAAGCGATAGAGAGGCTTAAAAGGAGAGCAGGAAATACAAAATATATTTGTCCGTCTTTTGCGAGCCTCGAACCCGCGGTCCCTGCCACCAATATTGTGTGACCGACCAGACGTCTTAACCACCCGGCTAAATCGATCATGTACTAGCGAAGCGAATTCGGTCAACAGTAGGTGAAGATTTCATGGCGTTGAGTCTTTTGGAGCGACATCTAGCGTCAATAGTAAATGAAATACTTCAGCGGTAGTTTACTTGATTCGCAGTTACATAGGTAGGAGTTGCAACGTTGTAGTATGCGCTTTGATATGTAGATGGCGTTATGTAGTATTTTTCCAGTAGTCTTACCACTTTATGACGTTATCACGTAAAACTATCGTCCGTAAACCGACTTTACAGACAACCAATTTTTTTTTGTGGTGCTGTAATAAGATTAGCAGATGTCCCATATTTTACGGGTTACCCCATTTTTCAGGCTATGATGATAAATGATAATACAGGAACCCGTAATTACGAAAATAAAATAGGTACGGGAAAGCTCCCGTATATTTATTAAATATTCCAAGGACCATTCTTTGTTTTACTCTCGAAACGAGGAATAGTCACGTAATCGCCTTACCTCCGGAACTGTCTAGCTGGCTGATAGATAATAGATGTCTACCGCGGTATTATCAGCCGTCAGTCCATTTGGTTTAGGTAGAAAAACTCCCAACTGAAACAGGTCGAGTACCTCCGGCCGGAGATAGTCTCTGCTCTAAGTAATTAGTAACGGAATGTAATAGGGGCTTCGAATATGGTACCTATGTAAATTGACCGCCAGAAGTACCTACCTACTCTTCTGCTGATTCCGCCTGATAGTTGGACCTGTTTGTTCGCCTGTACCTACTGTACTGGGGATTTTAATGTTACATCCAGCTGTTTCGCTTGCTTTACCGCCTCTGAAAATTATTTATGGTTGTGGACATGCCCACCGTGCCGACATGTGCGTATCCGCGCCTGCCACCAAGTCATGCAGCAGGTGGGTCTTCGTGCCTTACTTGCTGCTTGATAGTTATCTTGTCATAATACATTGCTAAACGTGGTGGTTGGTGTTGTGCTGTAATTTATAAGAGTAGGTAGAGTAGCCCGGTAATGGAGTAGGTACTGTAGTCATCTGTGGGACGGATGTCCTCTTTACTTATTGACGTCCTTGGACTCTATCCAGCGCCGCGATCCAAAGCTCACGGAGGGACTCGAATCATTGCGCCACAGGCGAACAACGGTTCTCTCAGCCTGTTCTATAATAGATACTACCACGGACGTTGCTCTAATGAATTGGCTTCCCTTATCCCTCCTGCCCCCATCCGTCTCCGCCACACCCTCCGGACTCGCTCGGAACATCCATATGTTGTTGACACCCGCAACTTCTAAGAACACATAGTTTTTCGAAATCTTTTCTGTGTCGAACGGCGAAAGTATGGAACGGTCTTCCGGTGAATGTGTTGCCCACCACCTATAAACTGGGAATCTTCAAAGTCATTACCTATAAGTAATATTAGACGACGACCTTTTTTTCCGCCTCATAGCCGGCAAGGCGCCTCTGTGAGCGTGGCTTCGCGAGGAATTGTGTTATTGACTGTGTCTGATCTTCCGTTGAAGTATTGAGCAGACAACCGCGCCGGTTGTCTATAAAAAAAAAGGTACTTACAGCACAACACCGATTACGCTACTTACCCCGATTGTCGGGATACAACGTACATATTTAAGTTTGTATGTGATTTTGCTGCGCAATTTATAATATCAAACCGCCAATTTATCAGTTAATAATTACTCGGAAATGCTTCTAATTAGACACTTTTGCGCTGTAAACTTTCCAAATAATAAGTGTACGACTCTGTATGACCCCATCCGACGACCCCACTAGGATAGGAAGGTCAGACGAGTAAAGATTGACTGTCGCGCAGTAAAAAAAATTAAGTCTGTTGCCCATCCTCCTCTCAGGGTCCTCTTTATCTCAACTACCGAAAGATCAATCTTTTTTTTAATAATTTACCAAATAAAGGCGGTATTAGGCAGTTCACTTTTGCGTTCATTTTCGATATTTCATAGATGAAGCATTGAAAATGAAACGTTTCATCTTTCATCATTCGTGGCTAGTGACTTTCATCGTTCATCACAAAGACTCTTTATCACTTTGGAGGTACAACCCGGATGAATCATCAAAAGTGATAAGTGTAAATTGAGTTTCAATGCGAGTTCAACCAGAGTGAACATCCAAGTTGAACGATGAACGAAGTAGACCTCTTCCTACTTTTGTTGAAAGCAATCTTCAAATCGAACGGATGATTCAACGATAGTGACAGTGAGGGACAAGTCTAAACAGACCAGCCTCATTTTAGTGAATGCGCAGGACAACTGTTGAAACTTGAAAAAAAATCTTTCAAGTAGCAATCTAAACACATGCCAATATTTTTAGTGTTCTACCATCGATAAGAGTGTTTGTGGAACACAAAGTGTTAGGAATACTCAAAAAGTATCGAAAGGGGGAAGCCTAAAAACTTTGTTTTTTTTAAATAATTTTAATACATTCATCTAACAATCCTTGACAAATTTTAAGTATTCCAGCACGCACGAATTCATTACGAACCCGCGACATTTTTACTACAGAATGGATGTTCATCCACAATGAAAATTGAACATGTGTAAACAAACAAACGTTCAATGTTCATCTTCACTTTGGATGAACATGTGTGATGTTGGATGACAGTGTAAACGGCGCTGTAGCCACCCATTCACTTTCATCGGCATTGCTCTTTCATCGGTCATCGTTCATCGGGAATAAACGACAAGTGAAGCGTGTAAACAGTCTGTGGCTCTTTAAATCAAACTATCTATGATCAAAGAAACTCCAACACGCACGACCTGTTTCCGCGACTTAGTGATAAGGAAAGAAATGAGCTCACTATTTTTCACGTTCACTTTTTCATTTACGTTTAAATAGGAAAAGTCATTCACTATTCATCATTCATTGCCATTCATCGAAGGTGAATCACTTTCGAGGAACCGTCTAATACCGCCTTATGCTAAATATACATTGCTAATTATGTAGGTGCTGGTGGCGACGATTTTTTGTGAATTTGTTTGTAGGTAGGACGTACACATAGATTAGATTATTTTAGAGTGCTGAAGTGCTGAAAGCGAGAACAAGCCTATAACAACAACAACTCTTCGATTTGGTCACTGTCGCTTTGGCGCCCATCTTCATCGCATGAATATTATTAACTTTGCCGTCTGCCCACACTGTTCTAATGATGTCGATGAACAGAATCAAGGAGAGAGTACGAACGAGACTCTGGATCACCTTTTTTTTGAATGCCCGACCTTTAACGTCCAGCGACTTACCTTCACAAAAAGATTAATGGAAATTTATAAAAAACCTCTCAGTTTCGTCTGAGAAAAACCTGAAAATATGCCGCGAGTCACACAGGACCTACTTGCTAATACGGAATGTTTCCCATCAATATACGAATTTATTTTAACAACAATTGAAGACATATAGAATTAAAAAAATATATATCTATATAATAACAGACAAGGTTGCATGGTATAATACCTTTGCCTATCCCAAAAAAGTTATAAAAACAACCAAAAAAAAAAACAACGAGAACAAGCCGTGACAGCTGTCAGGTGTGCTAAAAAAATAAAAAAAAACAAAAGATGGCGGCCGGCGGAAGTTTGTCGCGTCGTCGTTGTAATTAAAAATATATATTTTTGTGGTTCTCGCGGTGCGGGAACTTATACAACAGACGTTAAAAGCTACCACAGAATTGGCTGTATACTCTATTGAGTTTTGCCTGTTTCGGGAGGAGACGAATAAACCATTTAAAAAAAAAAAATGTCAGGTGTGTTATTTGACAGTTCAACGTCAATATGTCAACGTTACGTCAAACGGCGAAAAGAAAATTCCATGAAAATTCTGCCTATATTTAGTTTATTCTCGTGGAAATGTTTTTCACGGCGGTCGCCGTCTAAGCAGGTGCTGCGGGCGGAATATTCCGCATAGTTCGCCTGAGCGGATAACAGATAGCAAGAAACATGTGCTGTTTGAAAATTAAACAAAGATGATGGCGGTAGAGAGGTGTCCCCACAGCGGTGGCGGTTCACACTGGGCACCGGAGACCGCGGCTCCTCTCGACCCCGGGGCCGGCGCGCTCGCCCCCGCCGGCCCCGCTCCGCCTGGCGACGCGCAAGTAAGTTAATAACGTGTTGTCGCCGACGACGACGCGACCCCCCGAGGCATTTGTTGACGTGATGTCAGATAACCGCGCGACCGCATTTCATCAGACAGACGCCCGCACAGTTATCTTATTTTTCTCCGCAGGGGGGCATGAGTCCTGGGTGTATATTACCAAAAGGTCAGGGAGATAGGACTTAATTGGCTCTCTCGCATCGACAGAAGCTATTAGTATCTAGATGTGTACCTATAGGATAGATAGATGCCTAGCTATCAAAATATCTATCGTATCTTTATGGTGAGTGCGCTGAAATTCTGTGATACTCCGATATGAATGGGTGAATTTGAGCAGCTTGATTCTCAAATTTTATGCTAAATAATAATACTTAATACCTAAGTAGTTATGCTGAATTATTTTAACTATTCAATCAGTTTAGCCAATGGAACATTGCCAGTGTTTTATTTGTGTCCAAAATACAGATAATAATATTATGGTGGACGCATGATATTTTCCGCTTACCGCCAATACATCCTAACATATAAAACGTTGTATATTGGAGGTTTAATTTCATTTTTGTTAATTATTTGCTTTGTAATCACACTTTCATTCTATGTTTATACTTAGAGTTTGAGGGTCAACTGTGTAATCTTGTACGTACCTACCTAGTCATGTTTATTTTTGTTATTTTAAGACAAATGTAAATTTTAAAAGAAGTTTCATCATAATTTAATAGATCTGCGAAAACTTGTCTCGATAGCTCAGTGGTGCAGACAGTCGACTGTCGCTATTGATGGTTAAGCAACGGTGGGCCGGTCAGTACTTTAATGGGTGACCATTCGATCGTTGGAGGCTGACCGTGGTTCTGATTCCACGTAAAACTGTAAGTCCCTCCCCTTTTTACCTTACTAGGTGGTAGGGTTCAACCTGCCCGGGTTGATACCACCGCACTGAATGAAACGTCTGTCGAAACGGCTATGTAAATAGTTTGTGTTTTCCGTTCAGTTCGGTGTAGCCGACAAGACCGAAGGGAAGCACTAACATGGCACCTTGTTCACCCAGTGTTATGGCCTAACATGACATCACGGTGTTGTAGCCAAACGTGTCAGCTTCCATAAAAAAAAAACTTCAATAATGCATTCTGTGTTCAGCTGAATAAGTCAACTCTAGTAAGTACAGTACCAAGCAGTAAATAATGAACATTGAGTTTTAGAAAGAGGCAATCCGGTTATAGAGCGTCGTCCCTGTCGCACAAGCTCGCAGGTCTCTGTGCGACAGAGATGCCACCCCCTACAACCGGATTGTCTCTTTCTAAAGCTCGATGTTCATTATTTACTGCGGGGTACAATACCGGTTTGGGAAATATATTTTATGACTGATGCCCGCGGCTCCGCCCGCTCTCATATTTCACTTCATTGCTAACCTCATAAGCCATTTAGCGTGATAGTAAGTAGCCTATAGTTGATGGGAAGAATCAAGCAATCCGTAGAATTTTGTTTTATTAAAATCGGTTCAGTGGTTCTCGAGTTATAAGCGGACAGACAGACACTCAGACAGAAAGCAGACGTTGGATTTTATTATAGGTAAGGATGTAACTAATAGACGTCGGTACCTATCATCATTAGCACATACCAAACTAGCTAGAAATACAAACATTATATTAGTAAAATTACTGTTATTACTAGTACTAGTGTTATTAGTAGGTACAATGTCTAAATTGGATTTAAAGTTTTTTTTTTGTGGTCAAATGTTTTACAAAACATTGTACTTATGGCAATCTTTATATAATTTTATTATACTCTACTTCGAAGAAAAAAATAAACAGACGTTTTTTTTCTATGTAAACCAACATGGGTGGCTGTGCTGAGGGACCAATCGTGCAGTCGACAGAGCCAAAATCACCTCTCCTCACGAAACAACGCTCAGATAGGCACCATGACAGGAGATTTGTGGACTATTGGCTAGAGCATCAAACTTGTCGCATGAAAGTCTTATCAATTTGTTTTCGCACTCCATACTTACGTCAGTTTTGTATGCTTCCCAAAATCGTTCCTATGTCGTACTGTGAAAATATGAAATTATCTTCTCACTACTACGACCTGGATGTCTTGAACAAATTATCTGATGACCTTTTTGTCTGTCTCATAGCTGGCATGGCGCCTCACCGAGCGTGCTGTCTCAAGGAGATGTGTTCTTGGCTGTTTCTGACAGTCTTAATTCGACTGGCCGTTGCGGCACAGTGACCCATGTCGATTCTCTATAAAAAAAAGTAGTTATTAATTTGGTGTGACAGAATTTGAGAATTATTTTGTATGAGACTGCTGACCTTTATAAATTGTTTTCTTCGAAAACGCTGTACATAAAAGTATAATTAAGAAAACTAGAATAGTTTGTAAAAGAATGTCCTACAGTATCAAAGTTAAAATACCTATACAGAATTTTCACTGGTTGCAAAATACAACCTGTTCGATGTTTGGCCGGTCACTTTCTACTGAGTATTGCGCTGCATTCTTACTGGCATACTGCGTTTCAAATTTCCTAACAGGAAATTATTGAACTTTTAAATGTATGCAAATACTTGAACCACTTTACATGCTAACAATCAGTGGGTTTAATTTATTTTCACTTTGCTTGAATAGCAATACTTGACCCTACGACTCCCCCCCCCCCTCCAGCACGCAGCACTTCTGCTGATAAACTTATCATATTTATGTGAGTCTTATCGAGTTGCTACTCAGTCCGTCGTCTACTGCCTTCGTGTGAACTAGCTTGCTTCGTTCAATATCAGAGTGCTGTGAAACGAAATTACGCAATTTTGTTGCTATAGAACAATTTTATCATTTTTTCTAATTTAATATCAAATCAATGAACTGTATTTAAATATAAAATAGTTATTTCCTAATGGAACAATGCAAAAGCAATTTCAGTGAGGATTTTGTATCTCCAACCAAATAATAATTTGTTCGGTTTCAACTGCTGCGCGCTTGGCCTGTCAACGTAGTGGCAGGTGTATCTCGGGGGGAATCAATAGTTAAAATTCACTTTAAGGCCGATGTACATGTATCAACAATCCGAATCGCTGCTGCAGACGATGACCATTGCGCTGCTGTACCGAGTGAACCCGATCTATTACTCCGATTATTCCGATACGATTTTCGCTTGAGCGCAGACGAGCCGGTTAAGCAAGTCGCGCAGTACTCTGTATTCTTCTGTGGCTGCCACAGATACGGCACCTGGTTTAAGGACATCACCTGACAAAGGTAGAAACTTGCAATCGGATTGTACGCTGAAGAATCGGCTATCAATTCGAACCTGTTGAAATTGGAAATAATTTTTGGAATTGAACACTAATTCCAAACTGCCCAGTCATGGATATTGTTGCGAATGTAAGTATCTATAGTTCTTTCAATAATATTAGGATTTAAGCGTGATACTTACACAATAGTGTGAACCTTGTCACAATTACCACTTTGTGCTCATTCCAATAAACACATCACGCAATTAAGAAGGTTCATCATAACGTCTAGAACGAAATATATAACTGCATGCAATTATTCTCTCTATCTAAACAGTTTGAACTCTTCAAAGCGTTTGATACTCAAATGGGACAGAGGTCATCTCTTGGCATTGGTTGGCTCTTGGTTAATGAGGCACGTGCGAGTAACAATCTTTGATCTTTGTCACAGTATCACCCCGTGCTGAAGGCATTCCTGGCGGGATCCTTCTCGGGTACGTTCAGCACCATCCTGTTCCAGCCGCTGGACCTCGTTAAGACCAGACTTCAAAACCCGGGCCATGTCACCACAGCTGTTGAGTAAGTATTTTTTTATTGCTCCAAAATTTTTTTACTCAAACAAAATACAATATTTTACATGTTCCATGCATGGCCCCTGCATTTGAATGGTCGGCTCTCCACGTGATTCTGTCAACAGGCTCAAACAAAAGCTATTGTAGCCTAAAATGCTACTTGTCAATAAACACTGACATGGTGTGACTAGTTCACAATGGTGTTATGGGCTGACATCACGAATGTAGTAGTAGTGATATAGCCAACCATTAGAGGTGCCATAAAGAAGATTACTTTATGCATAAAAAAAATTTTAACTTATTTTTTACACTTATATTTTATTATTTTTTAATAGATGGTCCACAATTTTAAGCATTTGAATTAAAGACAATCTAGAGAAGCAGCTTCCTAGGCAATTTTCCTTGCCTTTACATCGTTCACGAATGACAGTTTCAATAAAACCTTCTTCATTGTCACAGTGGGAGACTCCAGCCTGGAATGCTTACCATCTTCACAACGATCGTCCGTCAGGATCAGATCATTGGCCTCTGGCGCGGTATGGTACCTTCCGTCGCCCGCTGCGTGCCCGGAGTGGGGCTGTACTTCTCCACGCTGCACTGGTTGAAGGCGCAAATGGGCAAGACGAGGAATCAGGATCTCAGCGCGTTGGAGGCCGTGTCTCTCGGCATCGTGGCGAGGTCCATGAGCGGTGTTGCCCTCATTCCGATCACTGTCATTAAAACAAGGTGAGTTACATTATTGAAATTTTGATCTTTGGGGTGCTTTTTTTTTTATTTATATATATATTTTCTGTGGGTACTTCTGGTTACCATTTTAATCAGCAATATTGCACATACTTTGTCTCTTCCACCGAAGGATCCAGTTCTTGCAAATATATTACCAATGTTATGCACGGTGTTACATTAATAGGTGGTAGTAGCAGAAAGGGGTTGATTCTACACCTGAAACTGAACAACCTTTTCTTTAACGACTTTTTATTTTGAGAATATATTTTTTTTAATTACTTCAAAGTGATTAAAATATGGACAAAATTGTCTTTAAAGAAAATCAAAACTTAAAGGTAAATAATTTTTTAGTTTCACATACAGAATAATTTATCAGTGAAATTACAAAATGTACCGCCTAAAATTTGACATCATGCATTTTGTAATGTGGAACCTAGAATATGTTATACTTCTTCTTTACTGATATGAATATGAGAAACCAGTTCAGCTTATTTGGTTTAGATTCCTCTTGGTGAGAGAACCACAGCCAAAGGCATATTAAATCATTTCACATTTTAAAACCAAAAAATTTGATACAAATCTCAAGTTTCAACTAATCCCCCAAACATATTTTCATCTCCATTGGAAGTCTTAGGAAAATCAATGCCTACTTAATTCACATTCACCTGATAGAAAAATATCTTGACCCGCAGGTATGAATCTGGTGTATACAAGTACAACAGCCTGAGCGGAGCTCTACGGGCCATCTGGCGGGCGGAGGGCGTGCGAGGGCTCATGTGTGGCCTGGGGCCGACCCTGGCGCGAGACGCTCCCTTCTCCGGTCTCTACCTCATGTTCTACACGCAGTCCAAGCAGGCTGTACCTAAAGGTGAGATACCTATATGTATAGTTTTATATGGTTGATACGTTTGACACGATCCCGTACTATGTTTCCACCTCCGTACTGTTTTTAAATTGCGCTTTGTTTCCAAGTTTTGTATGAAATTGGAATGGAACGGCAAAACATCGGCGCCGCGTCCGCGTCCGATATCCTTTCTTTGTGGCTTGCGCCTTACATGAAATATTATTTCATTGTATATCAGTGTGGTGTGTTGTTTATATTTTTTACCCCATTGATTATTCTATGAATAAATATAAATGTGTATAAATATAATAATAAAACATAACAAACAAAACAAAATGTGACCCTATTTAAAAGGATGCTATTGTAATGAAAATACACTAACTTGTTTTGTAAGTTGATATGTCTTTAAAAATATTGTCTCGTCATAATAAAGACTGCGCAATGCTACGTCAGTGCGGTTGTGGATTAAGATAATAATTATCTTTATTGCATACCATCTGTTATGTGTATGATATTATTCACTTTTATCAGTTATCTCAAATAATAATTTATTATCATCATTTAAACGACGTCACAATCTTTCAAAACACTCAATCTTACAAGTATTGACGTCTGGATATTCCCTGACAACATGTTGAAATTTAAAGTAAAACGTACATGTGCGGGATTTTTTTTATATACAATATATAGCCGGCACTGGTGGCCGTACCCAAAAGTTCAATAGAAGTTCAGACACAGCCAATAACACCACCCATCGCGGGAGGGAGGAGACATGACCACACAGGAACAATTTCGAAAAGTTGTTCAGAAGTTGGGTGTTAACAACATATGGATGTTGCGAGCGAGTGTGGCGGATATGGATGGGTGCAGGAGGAATGAGGGAAGCCAATTCAAAAACAATGTGAGATTAACAACAGTTTCTTCTATCATCAGATTGGTTCAGCCATTCGGGTGCGTCGAGCGTGATCCACTTCTCGTGCGGGGTGATGGCGGGCGTGGCGGCCTCCCTCGCCACCAACCCCGCTGACGTCATCAAGACCAAGATGCAGTTGTATCCGGATAAGTTCCCCAATGCTTTCAGCGCCGCTTTGTACGTTCAACAGGTAAATGTCAACTGTGTGGTTATACATTTATTTAAAAAAAAAGTTTTTTGTCAAAGAAATGATTTTGTTTTAAGGCTTATTCAAAACCCTAGCGAAATTTGCCCGTTCGGTGAAACTGTGGCGCGGCAGAGTTGAGAATGTTTCACTACCCAAGGCGGCAGCAAATTTCGCCAAGGTTTGATTAGGCACTTAAGAGCATACTCGTCTTCCCATACTGACATAATCGAATGATCACTTTTACACTTGGGATAGGTAAACATGTTACTTTGTATAGATTCTACTGTGTAAAATTGCTTTTGTTGGAAAGTTCACTCTTCAATCTGAGTTCATTGGTAATAAGAAAGACGGTTATCACAATACCATTGCAAAGTGTATTACGGTAATAGATTTTGTTTATTTGTGGCCGTGAAAGAGTAATATTGAATGCATTTATGCGTGGCGTGCGTGCATGTACAGTACGCGGCGGTAAATAATACGCGTCGTGCTTTGGAGAGACAGTCCGGTTGTAGATCGTCGTCTCTGTCGCACTAACTCGCAGCCATCAGTGCGATAGGGACGACGATGCTGTACAACCGGACTGTTTCTTTCTAAAGCGCATTATTTACCGCCGCGTTCTTACCATCATTTCGCATACAGAAGACTGAGGTCTCCAACATGTGAATGAGCTCAAGAAAAAAAATGTCTACATGCCTATTTTAAATGTAATGATACATGTCAATAGTTCAACATGAACGCAGAGGCATAATTATGTTGTGTTCACATTGGCGCTGTTGTTCCTTGTGACACAATTAGCACAATCTACCAAGATAAGCGCAGAGGCAACTCCTAAGGCCAAATGTATTGAATTTTAACAAATTCCTTAATGCCTAATGATAGCAATTATCTTATTTTCCTTGTAAATATAATTACGTTTCTTGTATTGACTTATAATTTTGTTGTTGACAGACTTACGGCGTAAAGGGATACTTCAAGGGAGCAGTACCGAGAATGCTTCGTCGTACACTCATGGCTGCTATGGCGTGGACCGTGTTTGAGGAAATAACGCGCTCCATCGGTTTGAAATAAGTCAATATTGAAGAGATAAACTCGATTATTGAGGAAAATTTTTATTCTTCGCACTTGGACCGCAAACAGTCCTTTGTATGTAAAATTGTATATTATTAGTATGAATAGTTATGTGTTATGTTTATGTATGAGTTCTCTAGATCAGCTCTTAATTTTCTAAAATGTTTACTATGTTTTTTGTATTACTATAGTTTAGTTCCTATGTAATAGAGTATTGTCTATGTTCGCTACTGTAGATTTTAGATAACTGTTATTAATCCATACGGAGTAAAAATTTATTATTTTGTATGTGCAATACCTACCTATTTAATATTCATCATTTATTTCTTAAATGTGTTGGGGAGAATGTTTAGAGGACTATCCGTTAAAATGTTTGTAGTGTCCAAATATTTCAGTTGTTATAGTGGATTGGATTGTTCAATCAATAGTGCACCGTGACAGTACAGATCATTTATGTCAATTTAAAAAAAAAAGCTCAGACACTTGTGATATTTAAAGTAGGCGCGTGTTTGTTGTTTTATTGGTTTTAAGTGAAAATAAATTGTTATGCTAAACTAGCGTTTTGTTTTACTTCCTTTCACTTGAGAATTTTACAAAGTATCATAAATCATATATTTTTTTGGGTTTGCACGAAGGTGCTCAACTAAGTGGGACTAGTTTGCAGGCCTAGAGCCACCCCTACAAACAACAACACATAACACCACTAATTTTGGTTACAACAGTAATTTTGTAAAAAAAAATCTAGATTGAACGAGCGAGAAAATAAAATATGACATCAGAAACACGAAAAGTAATTCTGTACACATTTATTTACAATAAATTCCCTAATGCACATTCCGTACAGTCATATAAACTCCAAGCCCTCGTATTTGAGATTATCCACGAAGGTCTCCTCCATGAGCACCGTGCCCTCTATAGTGAAGGCCATAATGTACGTCTGTGTCTTGCCCTCGTGCTCCGTAGTGCGGAGCGCCACTATTGCTTCGTCGTTCGTTCCCGGTATGAACTTGAACGAGGAGAAACCGTGTGTGGGTAGATGCTTTGTGATCTGAAACAGAAAGAAGTATAAGTTTAATACTCTCCATTGTATGAGCAAGTGGTGTCATCCGACAATTACTTAAATGGAATTTTATGGGTAATATTAAATAAATAAATGTATATAAAATAGAAAGGGCATATTTTGGTTGTGATTACAAATATTGGAGCCAAACTGTGTCCTAAACCTGCCGGCTCCCAACAGGTATTTCTTATGCCGCCAGCTCCCGCTCTGTATCCGCGAGGGTTTTCGTCCAGTACTATTTCAGTGAATTGTTCTTAAATTTAAGGTTTAGGTATCTGTCGTACGGGACCCTATTACTAAGCCTACGCCGTATGTCTGTCTGTCCTGTCTGTCTGTCTGTCCGTCTATCTGCCCGAGGGCTGTATCTCTTGAACCGTAATAGGTAGCCCGTTGAAATCTTCACAGAATAAGTATGTGTTATTATGGCCGATATAACAACAAATAATAAAAATAGAAAAAGTAAAAAATTCACGGGGGTCCCCATACAAGAAACTAAAACAGTGTACATAGTGCTATTCGGTAAAATAGCGCCATCTACCGAAAACAGTATGAAGCATTTTAACTAATCTATAGATACGGTGAGTGGCGCTGACCATGACATGGCGATGCGGAACTCTCGGTGCGCAAGTTCGACTCGCACTGGTTTTTTACTTTTTATTTTTTTGTATTATTTGTTAGTATATCTGCGATAAAACATATTCTGTGAAAATTTCAAACGGCTACCTATTACGGTTCAAAGATACAGCCCTATAAAGGCAGGAAAAACAAACGGACAGACAGACGGACAGACGTCGTAGACTTAGTAATAGGGCCCCGTATGGATACGGAACCCATTTTTAGTCTCTATAGGCTTCTGCTATTCTATCAATAGTGTTCACAATTCTCCACAATATGATTTTAAGAGAATAGGTACCTAAATTAATTATTGTTATTATAAATTAAAACATGAGGCTGAGTCTCAGAGGCACAGCCAATTTTCGGTTTGAGAGTATATCTCAGGGGAAAGGCCATTCCATTTATTCCACGTTCATGTCCCTAAAGCAACACAATAAAGCCTGTTGCCCATTTTGGGGTTTCAAGGGAGCAGTGAAAGAAAAGTGGGACTATTTGGGTCTTTCTTGGGTTTGTTCCCAACGAACCACCCAATCCATCAAAGCCAAAGACAAAGATATTTATTAGCAAATCATAGAGCACACAAATACAGAGTTGAAAATATACAGTGCACGTACACTCCATGAGGCACGTCAATACATACTCGTAAGTAACTAAAACACTTACTTAGGATACAAATTGTGTACCTATTCGTTATATTATTTATTATGTATTTACATACATTATCAATTCACATCCACCTAGGTGGTCGGTTAGGTTAGGTTAGGTTAGGTTAGGTTATGTATTGTCCACCTGGGTGGTCGATTAGAAATATTTGAACTAACCGACCACCTTGATTTTTTATGTCGAAGACGAATTGTAGAATTTGCCGTTTTACAAAATGCCTAGACTGTTTCTAAAATCTTCGACATTTATACTATGTGAAAAAAAAACTCTCACATATAAGTAAGGTGACATAGGTGAATGTATTCCTCTTAAAAATTAACTTATTTTACTTTTTCTAAAATATGTCCCACCCTAATAACTGCGGTTGTCAATTCCATCTGGCATGTTTGCATGAACTCACTATTAAAAATTGTGTTTGTTGGTCTCTTCTTCGGCGAGCGTTTATTTATAACTTGCATTCCATGTACTGTATAATAATGCGCATCATCCTGCAGTACTTTCAAAAGTTTGAGGAGGTTGACGTTGCGACTCCCAATCGCATTATTTAAGCCATGGTTCCAAAGTTCCAACCTTCTACGAAATTAGTGGTACGGTGTTTCTCACGGAATACCAACCAAATTTTAATGAATGATTAATTTTTTTAACAAAACGACTGCATATACTTTATGAACGCTTCACATTAATAGTATAAATGTCGAAGGCAAATTGTAGAAACAGTCTAGGCATTTCGTAAAACGACAAATTCTACAATTCGTTTTCAACATAAACAAAAAAATCAAGGTGGTCGGTTAGTTCAAATATTTCTAATCGACCACCCAGGTGGACAATACATAGGTGGTTTGATAGGAATAAAATTCCTAACTGACCACCCAGGTGGGCAGTGGTGGTTTGATAGGAATAAAATTCCTAACCGACCACCTAGGTAGCTGGATAGATTGGATGGTGCGTTGGGAACAAAGAGATTAAAAGGGGTTATAGAGAGGACATTGGCAATATTTCCATATAAATATTTTGAGCTCAAGGTTATAATACGCCATCTAGCTTTGAATAGACAAAAACAACTCATCTATCGGTCGATAGGTGACGCCAATAGAGGTGCATCGAGGGTTACCAGATGGTATCCCAAACGAGGACATGTTCTCCTTTTCGGATCAATTAGAAACGTCCTTTTTTTTATGGAACCTGACACGGTTGGCTACATCTCCTACAACATCGGTGATGTCAGCCCATAACACAGGGTGAACTAGGTACCATGTCAGTGCTTCCCTTCATTTCATGTCGGCTACACTAAACTGGACGGAAAACACGAACTATTTACATAGCCGTTTCGACCGACGTTTCGTTCAGTGCGGTGGTACCAACCCGGCCGGGATAAACCCTACCACCTAGTAAGGTAAGAAGGGAAGGGACCTACAGTTTAACGTGGAATCTGAACCACGGTCAGCCTCCATCGGTCGAGCGGTCACCCATCCAATCACTGACCGCGCTCAGCGTTGCTTAATAACAGTTGACTAACCAACCGCGCCACTGAGCTACCGAGGCTGACGAACATGCGACGGGGAGAGATGCAGTGGGGCTATTCTTTTTAAGTACCGACCCCACACGGTGCGAACGTCCTCCTTCCGTCCTCAATTTGTCCTCTTTATTTGAATTAAGCCAATTATTCAAAGTTCCCCCCCGCGTTGCATTCACCCGCTCAGTTTTATTTTTGTATTTCATCGCAAAATGCAAACACTGAACGAGAGTTTTCCATTATTAGCGCACAATGGACAAAGAAGTTATAATCTTTACTCAGTACAAATGCTACATTCTCTAACTTTTATACGTATTTTCTAAAAAAGTGAAATAAGTTTTATTTTATTAATAACATTTCTCTAATTCGAACCTTTCCAGAGTAAATGAAGCGGTGAGTTCCATAAGGGCCCAATATGTTTTTTTTACGAAAATGCTTTTTTTTCTTTTTCGTATTCTTTAAAGGTAGAACGAATCGCCTTGATGTATGAAAAGAGATCAAAATAAATTATGAGTGAAACAAGGGCCCAATACCTATTACATAATTGGGCTCTTTTACCGCAAATTTGATTTAGGCGATTGTAACTGTTAGATGTCAATGTTGAAGTGTGGCATCAGTTGAATGTCAAAGTCCGTTATTGTGGTTCTGTGCGAGGTTAGGTTTCTTGCTGATTGTTTTGTTGTACTTTTGTGAAAGTTTTTGTTAATACAAATTGTGAAAAATTTTGTTGGGTTCGACAAGGGCCCATTCAATGATTTTTTTTTTAATTTGTCCATAAAATCACTTTAATTTTTTTATGTATATTTTTGCAGTAATACTTACATAATATAGTTTAGTTATAATAAAAAAAAAATACAGAAATGTTTGTTGTTTCATTTCAAAGTTATGAAGTTTTTACTCTCTCCTGTAAAATTTTTATTTTCTGTTTTTGGCCATATTGGGCCCTTATAGAATTCACCGCTTCAAATGTCCTCCTTTTTCAATTTTGCATCTGGTAACCCTAGGTGCTTCTCATCACATCTCTATCTAATAGGACGAGAGCCAACGACCAAAATGATAGTTGATTTCATATAAGCGATAAAATCGTTAAATTTTATTTACTATTCCGTTTTGATCAATTGACCCCAATTCACTTGTAAAAATGATTTTGAGACTGTTTGAGCTACAATATTAGGTGCTTACCTATGAAATTGCCGTTTCTACAAACTGACCACTTTGAAAGTGGCAAACTTTTTTTTGCGTAGGAATTCGAGATTCAAATATTTTCTGTTTTATAGGCAAATTATTCTTTCTTCAAAATCTGTTGTTCGTTTGTTTTCCCACCGTTCGGTTTTTTTTTTACATCGCTGGTTCTGTGACCCTGGAAAACTCGAAATGAATCTCGAACTCGAATATGAATCCCATCACGGCACCAACGCAGCACAGACGGCATACAATATCATCGGCGTGTATGGACCAGGTACCGCAAGGGAACGCACTGTGGTTTGATCGCTTCCGTTCTGAAAAATTTCATCTCAATGATGAGCCCTGTGGCCGGCCGGAGGCGAAAGTCGATAACGATGAATTGAAAGCCATAGTTGAAGCAGATTCATCACAAACCACGTCGGAATTAGCAGCAGCCTTCAATGTAAGTGATAAAACGATACTAATTCATTTACGTCAAATTGGAAAGATAAAAAAGCTCGGAAATTGGGTACCGTATGAACTCACTGAACAACAACAACAAAATCGCGTCGAAGCTTGTCTTAACTTGTTGAATGGGCACATAAATTCTGAAACATTCTGTTTTGGTAGAGGCATCAATGAACTTCCAGTAAAATGGCAAAAGTGCATTGATAATAATGGCCAATACTTCGATTAAAAAATATATGTATTTTTCATAAAAAAAACGATTGTTTGATTTTTTCTATATGTAACGGCAATTTCATACGTTAGGTTAGGTTAGGTTAGGTATAATAATATTTTTTTTTGCCTCATTTCCTACTTTTGTAATGGTCTGGTACGCGCACCGCTACTGACGTCTGAAAAACATGCTCTGGTTATCTTAGATCGGTAATTCAACAACATTCCGAAAATCAGACGGAATACTATGACACGGTTCGCTCAAATTGGTTGCCATTTTTAAAAAATACTGTCAGGAGACGCTACACGAAAAACATTTAGTATCGGGTTGCTTGAGAACAATCAAAGTTATGGATTTTGCGGTTTTGAACGTAATACTATGAGACAAAAATATTGGTTGTGGGATCTCGTACTATAATAGTAGTAAAGCTACTGTATAACAGAGGGCGCTTTTTATTGTTTCAATATGGCATAGTTGATCGTTGTTCTAGAATCATCTATGGAAATTATGTATTATATTAAAATATTGAATAAATATACACAATACTTATGAAAATAAACTGATTACATGTTCAGTCGTATTTTTATATCGAGATTTGCAATACCGCAATGCGCAACTCGGCATATTTTCTTAGATTTTCTTCTTTCTCTAGCACACGAATACGACCTCACATGCGGACTGCTGGCGCTAGACTGAACGACTTTGTACCACTAGGATCTAAGTAGCAGATTACGATTTTGTTCTTGTTGTCCGGTCTATATGGAAGAGGATGGGTTTAATGTCTTTGGTTGGAACAAACGCTTTCTTGTAGGTAGAGCACAAATATATATTGCGTAGTGTTAATGTTGCGCACTATCTGCCTAGTGACACATTTGTATAATCCTTCGTGTATTTTTTTATGATAACATTAATTCTAGAATGAATTATCAATCGTTTTAACTATGAAAATAAAGATGGAAAATTTCTACTAAAGCAGTTATCAAAGCAGATTATAGATAACAAAATTATAGAGATTCTTTTGCGTGTAAAATGTGTCAACAAATGACTGAATGGCATTCTGGCGAGCCTTCTTTGCTTGTCATATTGTGTCATATTCAACAACAAACATATACAACAACACGGAAATCGCAAAAACATTTATGTAGGAGAACATTTCTACATAGGAAGGTGTTAAACTCAGCTTGTGATGGCTTCACCGAACATATCCAGGCCCATTTTGGCAGTAGAGGAGGATGACAATCGAGGTCGGTACTAGCAAGTGGCCTCTCTAAGAGTTCTCCAGCATGCGTTACGTTTCGGCAAAGGGCAAGCCCTCTTCAGCACGATTCCTTCATCGCAGGAGAGCTTTTGACGCAGCTGCTGTGGCAGTATACAAACTGCACTACGGGAGTTTTCACAAAAACGACATGCGCCGCCTCAACATTGGGTTAGGGTTAAATTATAGAAGAAGCGTCGATCACTTCACTTTGATAGTTCTAGTTAATAATCTCTGTTTGGGGAGAAAACTCGCATAGTGCCGTCCGTCACAGCTGTGTCAAAACTCTCCTGCGATGAAGGACTCGTCTCTTCAGCTAGTCTGCGATGACTAATGCGCGGAGAATGACCAGTCCTGGTCTCGACCTCCCAATATGTAATATTTTTTTGACGTGATGACGTCACGTCTTATAAATTGATGAGCACCGGCTGCACGCACGAAAGCGTGTCACGTTGATATTCAAAGTTACCATGGAAACGTCTTAAGAAGTAAAACTGTCAAGATCAGACAACAGAAGTTTTGATGGCCAGTCACAAGATGATTAATCTTTCTACTGGAAATAGAAATACTGATCTTTGATCTAATCGTCCGTAAACCGACTTTACAGACAACCAATTTTTTTTTATGTAAACCAACATGGGCGTCTGTATCGAGGGACCAATGGTACAGGCGAAACCACGCTCAGTGAGGCGCCATGCCAGCAGATTTGCGGACTGTTGCTAGGCTGTCTAGCCTGTTGATACGACGTTTGAAGACACCCAAATTGCGAAATATTCAACGTAAGATAATGTCTGTGCTGTGAATAGGCATGTGGTACTTTTCAACAGCTAGCTAGGAGTCTCTCTCTGCCTGCAAACTAGTCCCTCTTGGTCGGGGACCATCCTGTAATATCTTACTCTTTTTTTTTTACTTTGCAATTAGCCTCTTTATCTTTGGCACATTGGTGCCAGTGTCGAGTCTTGAAAGATTCACGGTGTATAAAAGATAGTCTCTCTTATAATAATTTATTTCCTCAATTATTTAATTCACACCTTTAGCGCCCTCTATACGCAGAGTAGTGCATCCTTCAATAACAATTTATTTAAAATAAAAGTCGGGTAAATGTATCACTGGCTAGATAACAAGTTGTCTTCCACTCGCCACTAGATGGCAGTACAAGCACAAATTTATACTTGACAGAATTTCATAGACAACTTGCTTTTTTCTGCAGCTCCATTCAAATGTATAAGCTCAAAACGTCATAATTATTTTAATCTATGCGCATGGGTACCAGCGAGTGTCGCACAGTCTGAGATTAGCTTCGACTTCACCTCCACATTTTTAAGCATTCAATTTCCAAATACAGACAAAATCAAAATAAACAATTGTGGAACAAAAGCTATTTAGTTTCATATAAGTAAAGAATCTCAGACCTCAGATGAAAATACGGGCATCCCTTATTCCCTGCCACCCGCGTCCTACGCATGACTCGTCGCAGAGAGACTCAGCACCATTTTGTTGTTGACATTGGGTTTTTGAGAACCCATCGGTTCTCTAAATCGTTTCTTTGTCGCACCGCTAGGGTGTGGAACTGTCTTCCGGTGAGTGTGTTTCCCGAATCCTTTAACCTGGGTGTCTTCAAACGTCATATTAACATGCTAGACAGCCTAGCAACAGTCCGCAAATCTGCCGACATGGCGCCTAACTGAGTGTGGTTTCGCAAGAAGAGGTGTTTTTGGCTCTGTCGAATGCACCATTGGTCTCTCGGCACAGCCACGCATGTTGGTTTACATAAAAAAATATATATATAAATAATATGCAACCTATATGAGCATTCGAAGTTCATACCTTCATCGCCCTTACATCCGTGAAGTAGCTATCTGCCGTGATGAGATAGTTGCAGCCCATGAGCTCGTCTCGTGTTTCGTTGTACGCATCTCGTGAGCACCGACGCGGCAGGAACACCCAGCGCTGCTGGCGCTCCGACCATGAGCCGCATTCGTGGATCATGTACCCGGGCCACGATATACCGATCGAGGCACGAATCGCCTTGAAGCTGGTGATCCAATTTATGTGCTGCACCTGTAATTATAAATTTATTTATGTAATTTTTATTTTGTAACGGAGAAACATGTACTATGTACTATGTTTGCTGACTCAAACAAAAATATTGGTCATAGGTCTCAACAAATCTACATTTGAGAATATGTAAGTAAAATAAGAAAAAGTTAAAAATTAAGGGGGCCCCATACAAGAAACGTTTCATTAAAATCGATTAGTCACACTATTGAATAACAGATGGCGCCACAAGCTTTTATACATTGCATTGTTATAGCCGCTAAATTGCCAACGACCTCATTGAGGTGCTGTCATTTTCCCACTGTAAATTGCTATCGACCTCATTGAGGCTTCTCTCCGTTCGTCCTACATATCTTCGCAATTAAAATTCGAAGACCATGCCACCTGAGCGGATAGGCGGATATTATTGATAGCGGATAGGTTTCGACCCTCGTGCGCGAGTAAACTCGCACTTAACAGATTTTTTAAGCACTGGGCAAACACAGCGGAAAACAAATATTAAAACGTAAGAAGCAAGAGATTACATACCTCTCCGTTCATACTGACGGCCTTGACCCACATGGGGTCGTAGCTCTGGAACGCCCCGCCGGGCGTGGTCCACTCCTTGCCCATGGAGCCAACGTAGAGCACGTCGTCCCTCACCGTCGCCCATTCGGACTTGAAGCCCTTCTCCACGCGCCCGTTGCCGTCAGTCAGGATCACCCACGGGATCACTTTGTCCTCCACTATCTCGTATACCTGAAATTGAAAAAAAAAAACATTTAGACAGGGTTTTAAAAATTATTTTTAGGTTTCTGTATCCCGTACGGAACCCTATTACTAAGCCTCCGCCGTCCGTCCGTCTGTCCGAGGGCTGCATCTCTTGAACCGTAATAGGTAGCCCGTTGAAATTTTCACAGAATATGTATTACTATGGCAGATATAACAAAAAATAAGAAAAATAAGAAAATTTTAAAAATTAAGGGGGGGCTTCCATACAACAAATGTCCAAAAAATCTATTAGTCACACTATTGAATAATAGATGGCGCCACAGGCTTTTATACATTGCATTGTTGAAAAACAAAAGATAGGCGGATAATAGCAGATAGATACGGAAACCACCGTGCGCGAGTAAAACTCGCACTTAACAGATTTTTTATAGACAGCTGGTGCGGGTGTCTTTGCCCAATACTTCAACGGAAGATCAGACACCGCCAATAACACCATTCCTCGCGAAACCATGCTCAGAGAGGTGCCATGCCGGCTATGAGACGGACAAAAAGAATAGAATAGAATAGAAACTCTTTATTGCACACAATGGAAAGAAGAACAGTACACGAGTAGAAGAAAAAAAATACAGGAGTGCGCAAAGGCGGACTTATCACTGCAAGTGATTTCTTCCAGTCAATCTTTAAAACCGTCAAAAAGGTCGTTGTGTCTGTGGTAATTCATACTCTGCATACGGGTGATTCTACGTTAAGACTTCCTAGCGACGGCCACAACAAAAAACCCAACATTTTTCGAAAAATTTACACCAGGAACATAATATTTCTTTAAAATACAGCGTGTACTTTTATGGCGGTTAATTTCATCATTTCAATTTGCTTAGTTTGACTACAATCGCAAATTAACCTCGAAAAATATCTCTCCCCTGGCCTGTCCCTCAACAGTATTTTCAGTAAATCAGTAACTTTTAAGTACTTCTCAAATGATAAAATAGGTTAATATTATTAATTTTATAAACTAGAATAACTGATTAATGTTGTATATTAGTAAAACTTCAAAAACATTACCTTTTTCATTAAAAAAATTCAAGACTAAACTTGTCCCCTGCATTTTGTGTCTCCTCCCCTGACATTTTAAATACCTTCAACATTGGGCAAAATAATTTCGTAGTTGCGAACCCAAAGCTGTCAACACTCAGTGTTTCACGTGAAGTTAGCAGCAAACATCACGAAAGCCATCCGCACATTTTCATTGGCGGCCATTCTGGCCACGCCTGTCGTGTTGTGAGGATGTGAACAGTGAACACGGTCTCTCCACTGGAGAGCATTAAATTGTAATTATTTATGTAAATAGATGATTTTATACGTTAATTAACTGTAATGTATGCACAGATTATCATGTTTGTTTGTGATTTCTTAGTGATAAATACTTTAAAAGTAATTTACGTTTTATCGCAAAAATTTCTCTCCCCTGCCATATTTCCCCTGCCTCGAAAGACGCCAGGGTAGAGACGAAGCGTCCAGGGGAGATATTATATATGAGCTCAGTAATATGTAGTAGGTATCAACATGTACTAGAACCGTTATGAGACAGTGTATTCATTTTTAAACTTCTGTGTTAGTTATTATTGTTATTATATTCGCCTTTGGTAGGTAGGCAAAGGTAATGGACCATACAGTCTGTTTCTGGCTGTAGATACGAGGGTAGATCCACAAATTCGTGGCCTAACATAGAAAGAGCCATGACATTTTTTTTAAATGTACCCTCATTTGTTAATACAATTCTTCAGTATTAAATGTGCGAAGTTTGGTTTCGATACTGCAAGCCATATATTTTTTTCGTGATTATTTGTTTAACGCTATCTGACAAGATTTTCAATAATGGAGAAAATTGACACCGAGCAGTGATGAAGTACCTACCTCCATAAAAATGGCTTGTCACCGAAAGATATCCATCAAGATAAGGTGAACACATTGGGGGAGTCTGCTCCATCATATTCCAGTGTCAAAAAGTGGGTAGCTAAGTTTAAGCAGGGTCGGGAGAGCATTCAAGATGACCCTAGGAGCGGAAGGCCTTCGACGTCTACCACGAAGGAAAGCATCAATAAAATATGTGATCTGATACTGAGTGACCGAAGATTGACCATCAATAAGATAGCTGAGATCACAGGGATTTGTTTTGGCCGGGTACCAAACATTATATCAGAAGAATTGGGGTTCCATAAGGTTTCTGCTCGTTGGGTCCCAAGATTGCTTTCAATTGAACAAAAACGAGTTCGCTTCACAATTTCCCACGATTGTTTGGAACTTTTTGAGGCAGATCCCGAGGATTTTTTGTGCCGTTTTTTGGATGAAAGCTGGGTTCACCACCATACTCCTGAATCAAAACAACAATCGAAGCAGTGGAAAAGATCTGGCTCACCCACTCCGAAGAAGGCTAAGGTCGTTTTGTCGACCAACAAAGACATGGTTTCAGTTTTCTGGGATGCGACGGGGATTATTTTCGTGGATTATTTACCAAAAGGCCAAATTATAAATTCAAAATATTATTGCAACCTTTTGTGAAGACTTCGGGAAGAAATCAAAGAAAAAAGGCCGGGGTTGCTGCGGAAGAAAGTGTTGTTTCATCAAGATAATGCCCGGGTTCACACTTCCGCTGAATCAATGTCTGAAATTCATAATTGTGGCTATGAATTATTGCCCCACGCACCTTATTCGCCGGATTTAGCCCCGTCGGATTACCACCTTTTTCCAAATAAAAAAAACACTAGGTGGCTCGGAAATTTATTTTTAAGGCAATATTCTGCCAATTGTTTTTAAAAGCCAATAAGTTATTAAAATGTTTTGTTAAAATTTTGTTTTTGTGGCAAGAAGGAATTTACGTTTAAGGCGCTACTTATTTTATTAATATGGAAAAACTGTTTGAAAAGTACGCCTGATTAATGATTAATACAAACAACTTTAATTTAAAGTTGATTCCTATAAAATTTATCAGTGCTTCATTTACAAATCTACACACAAAGTCCCTCCCCTGTTCATATTGTACCCTACCCTGTCACCATGTCCCTCCCCTGTATAAAATATCTCCCCTGGTGTCTTCTAAAACGAGAAAAAATCAAAAAAATGACTGGCCATCTTACAGAAATGCAAAAAGTAGTTGTTTAAATAAAAATATACTATTATAACGTAGAATTTAAAAAAAAATTGTCATGCCGCCATCCCATACAACCAAGGAAGTCTTAACGTAGAATCACCCATACCCAGAATAGGTGCCCTAAAGAGTACGACAGAGCAAGGAAGATTAGGTTAGTTTAACGTTAGAACATTTATGTAGAAGAACGATGCATGTCACATATTCCGGTGTCACAATTCACTGTACGCAATAAATATACCTACCTAACAACTTTTTTTATGGAAACTGACTCGGTTAGCTACATCACCTACAACATCCGTAATGTCAGCCAATAACACCTTGGTGAACTAGGTGCCATTCCATTGCTTCCCTTCGGTCGCGCCGGCTACACTGAACTGGATGGAAAACTCGAACAATTTACATAGCCGTTTCAACTGACTTTTCATTCACCCGGTACACTTTTCATGGTACCGACCCGGACGAGTTAAACCATACCACATATTTTTTTTTTTTTTATGGAAACTGACACGATTGGCTGCATCACCTACAACATCCGTGATGTCAGCCCATAACACCAGTGAACTTGGTGCCACGTCAGTGCCTCCCTTCGGTCGAGCCACATAGTAGGTTTATGATTTAAAGTGTTAGAGTTAGCGCCCCTGAGCCCTGGTGTCACTGCGACCTAGGAAGATCTATTGTGATCTCTCAAAAGTTTATAGCTCACCGCCAAGTCCGATTTCCGCTATGAACCGAGGTATATTCTTGGGGTTGAGTGCCTGTATTTGGCATGGGTTGAAAAAAATACATACTTAGTAATTAAGTATACCGTGTAGCAAGGTAAGAAAGGAAGGGACCTACATATACCTACGTTAGTGTAATTATGTGTGATTTGTGAAGAATTTGCAAAAATTGCCCACGTCTTACCATGCCGGAGCGGTCGTCGAACGTCAGGAGACGACCGTCGTAGACTATCAGCTCGGACAGCTCCATACCGCGCCCCTTCAGCGAGTAACTCGAAGAAAGCATCACCGGCTCACTCTTGTCCCAACTCACCAACACATACTTCTTACTTGGGCTATAACTCAAGTAACCCTTCTTGAGGTAACTAGTCCACACATCCGCCTTCTGTTTGGACTTGGAATCCGTGTCCAAGTCCGCTATTATACCGACACGAAATGATATAACTCCGCCTGCCGTTAGCGGTTTTGTCAAAGGATATGTTCCGTTGTACTGTCTGCTAGCGGGAAGGTATCTGTGAACACTGTTGGAGGTACGCGACGTCCACAAGTTGTAGTAAAAGATGAGAATTAGCAGACAACCGATCAGTGTAATCAGTAGTACGAGTTGGGGTTGAACGCGGACGGCGTTACCCACGCGGTACGTGGCCGGGGTGCGTAATGCCTTCCGCCAATCGCGCAGAGTTCCCCTCATAGCGCGTTCCTCTAATTCGTCATAGTCTAACATCACGGTTCACGAGGAACTTCACTCACACACTCACTTTTTCACATGTCACTAAGAATAAAGGCCGGTTCCGTGTCATTGTCGGATCGTAAGCAACCTAAGCTACCGGCTGCGGTAATTCCAGATGGAAGAGGGCCGCGATGAACGAAAGAGTCGCTTCCAGCTAATCGTCATCGTAGAGGATTTTCTTTCCTTGTTATAACAGCTGGTCGATATTTGACAGTCCATCCATGATGCCAGCCGTGCCATGACCACTGTTGCCAACTCAAATTTTGAAATTCTCCTAGATTGACTTCGAAAATCTCCTAAAAATCTCCTAGAAAATTTTCGTCCTCCTAAAAAATTCTCCTGTTATTCAAATTATAAAAATGTCACCACATTTTTAGTGTTCCTTATACGTACGGGACCATATTACTAAGCCTAGGCCGTCTGTCCGTCCGTCTGTCTGTCTTACCTGTAAAGAGCTGTATCTTTTGCACCCTGAAAACCGGTCAAGTGCGAGTCGAACTCGCGCACCGAGGGTTCTCTGACAGTCAGTCAGTCACTCAGCCTGTAAGCGTCTACTGCTGGAAATACGCCAATTACGTCAATACGGAAATACGTCAATTTTCCTCCAGTCTCTCGGGCTTCAGCGGTACGGACCACTGCTTTCCGCCGACATATTAGCTTATATACCTGGTTTCCAATGTCAATTACTTTGGTGCCTCAGCGGATTGCCTCATTCATTATTCATTCATTACGCACCATTTCGCTTAGCTATACTCCCAGGCCAGCCCACCATGGCTAATTCCATCGCTCGCTGGGCAACTTTGGAATACAATACTATAGTCATAGCTCACGTTTCACACCTGTACGTCTTAAACGGTAGGACGCACTGGTCATAATATATACAGGTTAGACCTCGGGGTGAATTTTAAATTTCCGAGGCAGCCCTACTCAGTTGAATTCCTCCCTCGACCTCCTTAAGGAGACCTTGTCTACCAAGCAGTATTTAACCGAGATATACGTACATACTCTTCGTTCAATCTGTTCCATCATTTCTCTGCCAATAATGATTTGTCCTCCCATCATAACCACGATTGGCATTCTAACCACCACGTAATTCGTATGTTTTAATTATTTTTTTAATTTTTAACCACAGCAAGTTTGACACTTGTACGTATTACCGTTTTTACGTTAGAGCAAAATCAAACAAACAATTTTTTTTAGAAAAAAAATACGTTTCTTGTATGGGGGCTTCCCCATACAAGATTATTAGATAAATTTTTTTTCTTATTATTTGATAGGATGTCCGCCAATAATAAATAACACATGATCTGTGAAAATCACAACCAGCTACCTATTACGGTACAAAAGATACAGCCGTTAAAGTAGTGCGGACTGACGGACAAACTGTCGACGTAGGTTTAGTAATACTACTGATTATTACAAAGAATACATGTAAATAACATTGATTGATAACAAAGTGTTCGTTCGGTTAGGCACACCCGGTAGTCGGCTTGTTGGTCGATCAATGCACGCACACACTCACAGAGTGTCACATTATCCTATCTAAAGAGCAAGAAGGGGAACCTTGATCTTATCAAAAGCGACTTGAGAAGATGGTTGGTTGATTCACATAGTTCATTCATTGTGTTGTCACCGCACATACCGACATATTTGTTTGTTACTAATAAATATATTTTTCTCACTCCTAAATCTTTTCCTGTAATGATTTTCTTTCTCCTAGATTTTCTCCTACTCTCCTGACAGGCAAAAACTTCTCCTAACACCGCTGAAATTCTCCTGAATCTAGGAGAAAATCTCCTAACATGGCAACACTGGCCATGACGCACGCACGCGTGCGTGACACACAGCTGACAGAATGAAATAACTTTTTTCTTATGCTTGGATACTGGTGCTATTCTAATTCCTGGCTGGATTAATATATTTTATTTTCTATGCCAAAAATATTAAAGCGATAAGTGTTGCCATTATACGTTTTTTTAATACTAAAAAATTTCGTTTGACTTATTTTTAAAACTTTCAAAACTTGCAACTTTAGGTGTAACTACGTTGGCATATTTTCATTCTTGGAAAATACCCAGAAAAATGTTTACATTATTTTATTATACAGGATGTTCGGCACATCGACCGAAAATTTTTTGTTGAAGGTAAGTGGGGTCATTTGCTACGTTTTGACCCATGATACCTTTTCTCAAATGTTACGTTGTATCGAGATACATTTTTTTTTCTTTATTTTTGAAAATTACCAAAATCCCAGCTTTAAACCCTTGTAACTTTTTTGTTTATGATTTTATCAGCACGAAATAAAATTGATTGAATTTTACGATGTATTATTGTTCTATAAGAATATTATTTGATTAAATTAATACCATGAAAGGTCTTATGACCTCCCAAAGTCCCGAGAACGAGTAAAAATATGGCAGAATCTTAATTTCTTAATTAATAAAAAAAATCAATTGATAGCTTCATTTTCTTTTAAAAAGTTCGCTAGTTTACGCCCTTTCCAACTGTATACCACATGTCCTATAAATAATTCACTATGTGGCCAAAATTAGGCACAGAGACAGAACAGAACGACAAAATTACATCAAAATTAGGGATAATTTGCATGAGTGCCCGCGCGACCGGTACATGTTCTAAATTTGAAAATGCTCCCGAAAACGCTCCCAATAGCATCGATCTCAATACGGGAAGCGACCACCGATTAGTGCCCGTAATTTTGACCACATAGTGAATTATTTGTATGGCATGTGGTATACCGTTGGAAAGGGCGTGAACTTTTTAAAAGAAAATGAAGCTATCAATTGATTTTTTTTATTAAATGAATTAAGATTCTGTCACATTTTTACTCGTTCTCGGGACTTTGGGAGGTCATAAAACCTTTCATGGTATTAACTTCATAATATTTTTAATTTTTCTAATATTTTTTCTAGAACAAGGGGTAAAATCCAAGAAATTTTGTTTCGTGCTGATACAATGATAAACAAAAAAGTTACAAGGGTTTATAGCTGAGATTTTGGTAATTTTCAAAAATAAAGAAAAAAAAATTGTATCTCGATACCACGTGACATCTGATAAAAGGTATCATGGGTCAAGTCAAAACGTTGCAAATCGACGGTGGAAAGGAAGAATGGTGAATACGCCGTTTGGCGACTTTACAGTAGAGCAATTTAAAGTTTGAAGTTTAGAAAAAAAAATCATATCTTTGTTAAATTAAATCCGATCTCAATTAAAAATACCTAGTTGTTTAGATAATTTTATTGTCTAAATAATAAACACATAATAAAGTTGAAATCTTTTTTACTTTTGTAGATAATTGGCGCATTATACAATTTTTTTTTTTTTAGGCAAACAGGTAAAATGTTTAATTCGCCATTTTTTACGGAAATTTTAGAGATCAAATTGCCTAAATAGTCACTCATAATATGTATTGCAGTAAAGAAAAGAGTTTTACATTCCTGTATTTATTCAGATTGGGCAATAGTAAAAAGTTAAAACACAATGGTTAACAAGATACATCACAAGGAAAGTGACTAACCTTGCTATCGTAACGTATTTTTGTTGCAATAAAATGTATGACATGTTGGTATTATGAAATTGTCTAAAACCAAACATCGATTGATAACTGGTGATATTATTTATTAAAATTCCTATACACCGATAAATTATTTTGAAACAACTAGGAAGGCGTATAACCAATGAAAAATATAAGTAATTTTGTGAAGGGATAAAGAAAAAAACAGTAAGTAGATAGCCATTTGATATTTATTTATTAACCGACTTCCCAAAAGGAGGAGGTTATCAATTCGAGTGATGTTTTTTTTTGTATGTTTGTTGCGCGATTTCTCCGTCAATTGAGAGCCGATTTAGAAAATTCTCTTTTTGTTTGGTAGGACATACTTCAGAGGTGGTCCCATTTCAATTTTATCGAAATTGATTGAGCGGTTTATGAAAAATCAACATAATACTATGGTGTGTGGTTACCTTCAGCAAAACTTGTGATGTGGTCGTTTTCAGCAATTTTCAGTTTGATAAATTACTATGGTGTGTGGTTACCTTCAGCAAAACTTTTGAGATGTGGACTTATTCAGCAATTTGCAGATTGACACATATGGGGAATAATTCTGTACCACTTCAACCGATTTCGATTATTCGATTACGATTATTCGTTTTTATTTAATATTACTAAAAAGAATTAAATAAAAACTGTTTTAAAAAATATAAAACCGACTTAAAAAAAAAACTAAACTAAAAAGTATTAAATACCTACCTAATATTTTGAAATTTTCTCTGTCCTATTGAAATACATGAATCGATATACTAGTGATACATATTCGGACCCTTGTTTCATGAATATTCTAAATTTGAAATTTTTCTTTTCCGACCGGCCAGATGTGCTTAATATTTATGGTACGAGTACCATCGAGCTGGTCTGATGATGGAGACGGAAGGTGGCTATAGGAACTCCTAAACTACACATGATAAACCCATCGTGTTTGGGCTCGTTGCATTTGTATTCACGAGCAATTTACTTTAGACCTAAGAGATTCTCAATTCGACGGTATGTTTTCTTTTTTTGGATGTTTGTTACGTGATTACTCCGTAAATTGTGGGCCGATTTTGAAAATTCTTTTTTTTTTTTTGTTTGAAAGGGGATAACCCTGCGGTGGTCCCATTTTAATTTGGTCGAGATCGGATTGGAAAGCGAGGCGGAATCGCGAGGCCGAAGGCCGAGCGATTCCGCCGAGTACATTAATAGCATAAAATTACTAAAAAAAATGTGAAATAAAAAACTGTTTTAAAAAACATAAAACCGACTTCAAAAAAAAAGTAGAACTAAAAAAATATTTAAAATAAAAATATAAAAACCGAGTTCAAAAATTTATTAAATAAAAAAAAACGAACCCTAGAGTTGAAGGCGGTGCTAAAGCAAGCAAAATGCATGAAAGAAGAAGAAACATGAGTGGATGATACCCTTTGTGATTTGTGTAGCCTTTTTAGCACCGCTTTCAACTCTAGGGTTCGTTTTTTTTATTTCATACATTTTTTAAGGCGGTTTTTACATTTTTATTTTAAATAGTTTTATAAATCCACTTTTTTTTTGGAAGTTGGTTTTATGTTTTTTAAATCAGTTTTTTTGTTAGGTAATATCACATACATTTTTAACCGACTTCCAAAAAAGGAGGAGGTTCTCAATTCGTCTGTATGTTTTTTTTTTTTTTTATTTTTTTTATTTTTTTTTTTATTTTTTTGTATGTTTGTAACACGATTTCTCCGTCAATTGAGGGCCGATTTAGAAAATTCTTTTTTTGTTAGTTAGGTCATACTTCCGAGGTGGTCCCATTTCAATTTTATCGAAATTGGTTCAGTGGTTTTCGAAAAATCAGCATAATACTATGGTGTGTGGTTACCTTCAGCAAAACTTGTGATGTGGTCGTTTTCGGCAATTTTCAGTTTGATAAATTAGTATGGTGTGTGGTTACCTTCAGCAAAACATTTGTGATGTGGACTTATTCAGCAATTTGCAGTCTGACACATATGGCGAATAATTCTGTACCACTTCAATCGATTTCGATTATTCGATTTCGATTATTCTTTTTTATGTAATATTACTAAAAAGAATGAAATAAAAACTGTTTTAAAAAATATTAAACCGATTTCCAAAAAACAAAAAAAAAAAAACTAAAAAGTATTAAATACCTAATATTTTGAAATTTTCTCTGTCCTGTTGAAATACATGAATCGATATACTAGTGATACATATTCGGACCCTTGTTCCATGAATATTCTAAATTTGAAATTTTTTATCTTTTCCGACCGGCGCTTAATTTATTATGGTACCTGGCCAGTACCTACTGTACCGAGTACCATCGAGCTGGTTTGATGATGGAGACAGAAGGTGGCCATAGGAACTCCTAAACTACACATGATAAACCCATCGTGTTTGGGCTCGTTGCATTTGTCTTCACGAGAAATTTACTTTAGACCTAAAAGATTCTCAATTCGACGGTATGTTTTCTTTTTTTGGATGTTTGTTACGCGATTACTCCGTCAATTGTGGGCCGATTTTGAAAATTCTTTTTTTTTTTATTTGAAAGGGGATAACCCTGAGGTTTTTGAAGTGAAAACTTCTTTAGCGGCTCTTGGCACTTTTTTAGGTGGGTAAAAATGTATAACTCGGGACATCGCGTCAGCGTCATTTTTAAAATGAAACCTTAAGTCATTGCGTTAAGGGTTAAGTTAGAGTGGCACGGGATCTGCCGGCACTCCCGGAGTGCAACTGTTAAGTAGGGTTCCGTAACACGTTTATGTCTGTCCATTCTACTAAGTTCTGCAAAATGAATGTAGGGTTCCGTAACATATGCATGTCTATCCGTTCTACTAAATTTTACAATTTTCAACCAAGGTCCTCCGACGGTTATTTTATAATAAAAGTAGGCTTCCGTAACACGTTTATGTCTGTCCATTCTACTAAGTTCTGCAACATCACCTACAACGTCCGTGATGTCAGCCCATAACACCAGTGCCATGTCAGTGCTTCCCCCTTTGATCGTGCTGACTACACTGAACTGGTCGGAAAACACAAACTATTTACATAGCCGTTTCGACCGACGTTTAATTCAGTGCGGTGGTACCAACCCGGGAAGGTTAAACCCTACCACCAAGTAAGATTACGAGGGAAGGGACTTACAGTTTTACGAGGAATCCGAACCTTGGTCAGCCTCCAACGGTCAGCGGTCACCCATCTAAGTACTGACCGCACCCAGCGTTGCTTAAAATTCAATAGCGACAGTTGACTGTCTGCACCACTGAGCTATCGAAGCTGACGTGGTCCTATTTTAATTGGGTCAAGATCGGATTGGAAAGCGAGGCGGAATCGCGAGGCCGAAGGCCGAGCGATTCCGCCGAGTACATTAATAGCAAAAAATTACTAAAAAAAACTGTGAAATAAAAAAAAAGTTTTAAAAAACATAAAACCGACTTCCTAAAAAAAGTAAAACTAAAAAACTATTTAAAATAAAAATATAAAAACCGCCTTCAAAAATATATGAAATAAAAACCTAAAAAAAAAAACGAACCCTAGAGTTGAAGGCGGTGCTAAAGCAAGCAAAAATGATGCATGAAAGAAAACATGAGCGGATGATAATAACCTTTGTGATTTGTGTAGCCTTTTTAGCACCGCCTTCCACTCTAGGGTTCGTTTTTTTTTTTAGGTTTTTATTTCATATATTTTTGAAGGCGGTTTTTATATTTTTATTTTAAATAGTTTTTTAGTTTTACTTTTTTTAGGAAGTCGGTTTTATGTTTTTTAAAACTTTTTTTTTTCAAAGTAACATTTACGTGATGAAAAAATTACTAAGTAAAATTTGCCGAATGGCATATTGTTATTAGTTTAACAATAAATGTATAATATAATTTTACACACGCTTAAACAAATTAAGGTAAATTCAACACTAACACTTTAAATCTTCTATCTTAATTTTCTTAAGGGGGCTCCTCCCTAAATTGTGCCTCTCACTCTAGCAATGCAATTTTTATTTTATTATGAAGAAATGTACAGTTTTGATCCGTATTTTTTTTTATATTGAGTTCCAAATATTTTTATTGAAAAACATTACTAATTTAATTATGCATCTTTCTACAGGGCGATTTCTTGATAAGTTGTAAATTTCTTCACAATAAAACAAAATGTATGAAAAACGTGCATGTTAGATTGAGAGGCACAGTTTAGGAAGGAGCCCCGTAAGAAATATAAACACAATGTCCCATGATTACAAGTACGTATTTTTTTTTAGTACGTCTTAAATTTATACTCAACATAAAACTGAACAACTTATACATAGAGAAACTCTTATTACTACTTTTATTTTTTATTTTTATGTTCATCAGAGCGACAGAGGTCATTATTGTATCATTCTGTTTAGATTTTATTATTACATTTTCACTTTATTCGTCGTCCTCATCTGACGATTCAGACGCTCTGAGATGACTAAAACGTCAACCACGCGGTATGCCCTTGCGCCAAAAAAAGAGTATAAAGCAATTGTTTTAATCACCTGGTACCACCCGGGTACGATTCACAATTTGATTTACTGTAAAATATTGCTGATTTGCATTCATCTATATTAGTTTAAAGCACGTTATTGTTTTTATGTGATAATTAAGTAATGTTTAATCATTAAATAAATACAGAAATCATTATAACATTTTGTTTTATAAGGATACTAGTACCATAATCGTTGCAATAAAATTGTTTAAGCGTCAACTTGAATTGAAACACAAACAGAAATAATCGATTATACGCCAATGTAAGATTAAACTGAGAAAAGAAAAATGTTTAATACGTCTACGAACATCTGATTCTCTAAATGGTGAAATGTGTAATATGCATCGAAAATTATTTTGATGGAAATTTGAAATGTATAATACGCCTGGTCCTCTAAGAACTGAGAAAGCCTAAGTGATTTAATTACAAAATGTGAAAACGAGTAGGTGATTTAAACGACATTTCTATAAAAAGCAATGAAATCGTGGCGTTTAACACAAACATAATTTTATATGCTAGCCTTATTTTGGAAAGGAAAAATGTGTAAACCGCCAGTTTTTTTCAAGCTATCGACTCGACACCGAGCTAGTTCGACGCAGAATTTTTTTCTGATTTCAACGGTGTATATAACTCATATTCGCCCAAGTGGCGTATTATACATTCTTCCTTTCCACCGTCGAAATGACCCCACTTACCTACAAAAAAATTGTGTCGGTCGATGTTGATTTTTTTACTTTTTGTTATTTTTATTATTGGTTGATAAATCGGCCATAATAAATAACATATTTTTTTGTGAAAATTTCAACGGGCTACCTATTACGGTTCAAGAGATACAACCTTCGGACAGACGGACGGACGGACAGACAGACAGATAGACAGACGGCGTAGGCTTAGTAATTAATAGGGTCCCGTACCTGATACGGAACCCTAAAAACAATGTGTAGGTAACTACTTATACGGCCGATATACAATTCAACAGAATTATGTAAGCACCTATGCACACTAGAAATAATTTATTCGATTGTTACTTTCTTGATAAGAAAGTAACAAGCGAATAAATTTCTTGTTAAGAAAGTATCTAAGTAGAATTCTGACAAAGTATGGGTTGACGATTTAGGTATGATCAGACATCGATGGTATGATCGAACTAGGTTGACGACGATATCCTCTCAATGAAATACCTAGTTACTCCCAGAACTGCAAGCGCTGCATACCACATTATCACAATAACACACACTCACACACAAATCACATACACACCAAACCACATGCCATGCTCTTCTATTACGCAAACAGTACTAGTAGGTACTAATAAATTCTACACTCTGACACTACACTACATCAATAACACTATGAGAGCACGAACCTTGCTAAATCTTTATGGAATTTCATAAGTGCTGAGACATACACAAAGAAAGGTAAGTGGAATCCGCTCAACATCCTGATGGAGAGTGTCGTCGGTCGTCGCGTAGAACGTGCGCCCGAGCGGTTAGCGAGTGAGCTCACCAGTGAGCTATTCACTTCCACATTCACACAGCCGCCAACTACACTGTCTGTACATACCAACACACACACAGCGCTGCAGTATCTGTTCTGCTGCTGTCGCGTTTCGGGGTTTCGGGTTCGGCGTCGGGGTTTTCAGGGCCGCCGCCGCGCTCCATTCTGTGAGCGCGACGGCGCGCGGCGGCCCTGAAACCGACCTGTCGACCGACCGGCCGACCTCTCCTTGCGTTTCAGTTAGGGTTGACAACGAAAAACACGGGTGTTTTTCGTTTCTTTCACGCATGATACCAATACTGGATGCAATTTTAAAATAATCGTATTTTTTGAAAATTTTGTAAAAACATTATTGGAATCAGTTTTCAATAACGTTTTTAATACATGATTCATACAAATTTTGCAATTATTATTATTTTTTACTATATTAAGAGCATTTAATTGATGTGTTATTGGAAGGGTTAAATATTTTACGTAGGTTCGACTGTCGACAGCAACAGAAGACGGTTCGACACCCGATGCTTCCGTGTTCAAAAGTACAGCGTACTTTAGATCAGTCAGACAGTCAGTCAGCGTGTAAGCGTCCACTATGATAACGTTCTTCTATTTTTTAACGCTAACATAACCACCGAATAAATTATGCACAACAAGCACACGCACGCACGCACGCACGCACGCACGCACGCACGCACGCACGCACGCACGCACGCACGCACGCACACACGCACACACACAAAGAGTCTATCTGCCTGCGCCATATCTACGTAACTACGTAAACACGACCATACTTTATCATATCATTCACTCCTGTTGGACTTGGAACTAGGTCAACTAGGTATAGAATACGGGTGCGGGTGGTTAAAAAAAAACCGGCGAGTGCGAGTTGAACTCGCGCACCGAGGGTTCCTTCCTTGCCATGTCATGGTTAGCGCCTCTCACGCCATCTATGGCGTGTTATGAAATGCTTCATATTAGTTAAATAAATTTCATGATTAATTAAAATGCTTCACAATCTATTCGGTAGATGGCGCGCGCGCATACACTTTTTGGTTTCTTCTATGGGATGGGAATCCCCGTGATTTTTTTACTTTTTCTTATTTTTATTATTTGTTGTTATATCGGCCGTAATAATAACACATATTCTGTGAAAATTTCAACGTGCTACCTATTACGGTTCAAGAGATGGATAGATCTCACCGAGACCTTAAGTTTTAGTACCAACACGATGGGTCTAGCACCAGTGGTTCTCGAGTTATGGCCAAAACAAAAGTTCATGTGACAGATGGATAGATCTCACCGAGACCTTAAGTTTGAGTACCAACACGATGGGTCTAGCACCAGTCGTTCTCGAGTTATGACCAAAACAAAAGTTCACGTGACAGATGGATAGATCTCACCGAGACCTTAAGTTTGAGTACCAACACGATGGGTCTAGCACCAGTGGTTCTCGAGTTATGACCAAAACAAAAGTTCATGTGACAGATGGATATTATGTGTTTGACTTATTTTTGCACTGAAATACCGTGATCGTATCCCACAGTGAAGAAATTATGGTTACCCTACTTCATAACCATAATATAATATCTTCAGTTCAGCCGTTCATTGGGCTGCCACACTTGCCAACACTCTTTTATGAACATTAGGCGGATAAAAACGCATTGATTAAGTTTATACGCGTGAATTAAAGTTTAATTCTATTATTTCAATAAAAAACCTCACTTAAATCCAGCCATAAATTCAAATTGAAATTACATAAAAGAAATTAAGTAACTAAGGCGAGGCCGAAGGCCGAGCTACGTTCGAAAAATTGAAAAACCATCTCGAAGAAAGCAAGTAACTAAGGGCGAGGCCGAAGGCCGAGCTGCGTTCAGCAAGAAGCTAAACCATCTCGAATAAAGTTAATTAATATTAAGATTGTTTATTGTTTATTGTTTATTGTATAATTTCATCCATAGGTAGGTAACCTACGCTTGGGCATGTCGAAAATTCCGCCAGTTCTAAATTCAATGCGAAGAAGAACTGACAAACAAACTTCGCAAGTCACAATGTTTTGTTAGTACCTTATTATTATATTATAGTAACTTACAAATAATTAACCCATAGTACCGCTCACAAGAGCATTAATATTTACAGCATAAACATGAATACTGAAGAATCTGACCAGATTGAGTTAATTTAATTGAAATTTTATTATAAAGCCCACGCTTCTGACGGCAAATATACCGTGCATCCTAGAACCTCGCGGTTATTCCCGGCTGGATGGCAAGAGGCCCGATGCTATTACCTTAGTGCCATGGACTAAGGGTAGTTCTTTGATGTGGGACGCCACTTGTGTTCTCACATTGGCTCCAAGTCACGTTAGGACATCTTCAAGAGCGGCTGGCGCGGCCTAGGCTAGGGCGGAGAGTCTTTGCGCTAGACTGAACGACTTTGTACCACTAGGATCTAAGTAGTAGATTACGATTTTGTTATTGTTGTCCGGTCTATATGGAAGAGGGTGGGTTTAATGTCTTTGCTCAAACGCAACAAATCTAGAAATATAATTCAAGATTTCGAATTTGTTGCGTTTGCGGTTGAAACCCTCAGTCCGTGGAGCAGTGAAGCCAAAAGAGGCTTGGGCCTCTGCTGGTTGACGCAACTGGTGTCCCGCCATCAAGGGCTTATGTACTTCATTCAAAGGGTAAGCCTTGCCATCCACCCCGGGGGTAATGCCGCAAGTGCTCTAAGAACATTTGAAAATGCCCGTTTTGATAGTTATTTTAATGTTTGTTAGGTAGGTTTTAATTCTTTAGTTATTAATATTACTTTTTTATTTTTATGAAATAAATAAATTGAGTAAACGATATTATATTCTATCGAAAAAAGGAAGTCTTTAAGGGCGAGGCCCGAAGGCGGAAGAGGGTTTTTGGTTTACCTGAACGCAGCTCGGACTTCGGCCTCGCACTTAGTTCCTTCCTTTCTTCCAGAAGGTTTATCGTCTTCCTGAACGCAGCTCGACCTTCGGCCTCGCCCTTACTTACTTCCTTTATTTGGGAAAGGTTTATCGTTTACCTGAAAGCAGCTCGGCCTTCGACCTCGCCCTTAGTTACTTACATTCTTCTTTGGAATACGAATTTCACGCGAGCGAAGCCGCGGGCAACAGCTAGTAATAAATATATTGCAATTACTGGATTGCTTTGTGTCTGATCTGAGATGATGGCCAACAAAAAAAAAAAATTAATAAAACTAACACGGTTGGCTACCTCACCTACTACATCCGTGATGTCAGCCATTGTTCATGTGTCAGCCCATATGTGAACTAGGTGCCATATCAGTGCTTCCCTTCGGTCGTGCCAGCTATACGAACTAGACGGAAAACACGAACTATTTTACATAACTATTTCAAACGACTTTTCATTCAGTGCGATGGTACCAACCCGCATTGCATGAATGGTCGTTAAGTAACCATCAACAGTAGTAGGCATTACATAAATGTACATCACGCACTCCGTATCATTGTTTATTGTTTATTGTATAATTTCATCCTAGGTAGGTAACTTACGCTTGCATATGTCGAAAATTCCGCCAGTTCTAAATTCAATGCGAAGAAGAACAGCTGACAAACAAACTTCGCAAGTCACAATGTTTTGTTAGTACCTTATACGTATTATATTATAGTAACTTACAAATAATTAAACCATACTACCGCACACGAGAGCATTAATATTAAATATTAATGCTCTCAGATTCTTCAGTATTCATGTTTATGCTGTAAATTTTACAGCATAAACATGAATACTGAAGAATCTGACCACTCTGCTTATTTACATTACCTATGTCTCATTCCTATATCTATTCCATCTATATCAGATCCATTCTATATCAGATTCCATCGCACACTGAAATCTCATAAAATTCTCATACTAAAGCTAATATTTATGTAAACGTCTTGTCCTGCCTATAGTCAATGTTAGGTATATTAATCAGCTTATAAGCTTTGAACGGAAGCGTTTAACTTTCGCACCGAAAATCTAGTTCCGTGAAAGGTCTAGGAATCGATCTAGACCAGTGGTTCTTAACCGGTGGTCCGCGGAACACCAGTGGTCCGCGGAAGCTCCCGAAGTGGTCCGCGAAGCCATCTATTTATTTTCATCAGCATATCTATGCGAGCAGGGGTTCTCGGCGCATCTGATAATTAAAAACAAGAACCGAAATCGGTTGGATGCTAGTGCCGACATGCGTTTGACTTTGAGTAGCACTGAACCAAGGATTCAGCAGTTAGTAAAGAGTATGCAGTCAAAAAAAATCGCAATAAAATGTTATCAGTAATGCAAAACTTTCGTAAAAAATTTAAATACCGTTGGCTTTGAACAATTGTATACGTGTTTTATTTGTAGAGTAGATAGATAGAACAACTGTTTAATTTAATATTTATTGCATATTACCTCCAAACGGTTGGTGGTCCCTGGCAAGACAGAAATTTTGCCAAATGGTCCCTCATCACTAAAAGATTAAGAACCACTGATCTAGACGATCGTAGACGATGCTTCATCAACATTTCATTCAATCGGAATAACACTATTGCCTCCGTGCCCGCGGCCCGCGGCGCCTCCGCCGCATCGCCGATATCAATTTCAAATCGATCCGTAACGAGAAACGTTTTGCAAAACATCATTAGTGTCACTCATATTGAATACTCTCACTTCTGAATCATGTATAATTGCATAAAAAATGATAATGAATGCAAGTATCTAATACCGATGTGATGGAACTATGTCAGTCGTAAAATGTTCGAGTGTGGTTCGAGTAATTGATTCAGTTCAGTCTACAGCTAGCTCTAAAACTTTGATACACTTGTGCAATTTTTTTTAAATTCAGCGCGCTTAAATTATGATCTTAGGAATGTTCGTTCATACGATAGAAAACTGATAGCTTCAAATGCACCCTACAATCGGTACCTACATACATACTATCACGCTGTATACCGGTGATAGGGATAAGCAGTGTAATCGGTATTGTGCTGCAATATCTCTGTTAAATTGCAGCACAACACGTTTAGCCATAATAACAAGTAATAATTTAGAACAAGTTTTTTTTTGGCTATATCCTCGACTTAATATTTTTTATTTTTTTCTATGTTATATTTTACGTAAATAAAACTTAGTATGTAAGTAATGATGAGATGAGAAGAGCGGAAGACCGCGTGTGGTGGCGTGCCTTGGGAGAGGCCTATGTCCAGCAGTGGACCGATACAGTCTGATGATGATGATGATGATGTAAGTAATATTAAAAAAGAACCTCTATAAGGTTCCGGTTCTTCCATAAAGATTGCATCGCTGAATGGGACATGACAAAAACAATGATTACGAACAATACTGAATATTATGTTGTGTGTTCTTTATGGCGAGATAAATATCTGAATCTAAATCTGAATCAAGTAAGTAACAAGTAAGGCACGAGGACAGTTTCCTGCCAACTAAATTACTGTGAAAGGACAGTGTCGAGTAAGAACTGTCTATTCTGTCGCCCTTTAGCACGGCGTCTTGCCCTTATCTCATTTTATGACATGCAAGGGGAGAGAGACATGCAGTGGGCCTGTTCTTTTCAAGTGAAGTGCCTACTGGGACGCACACAGTAGGTTACAAACAGTACCTGGAATCTTGTCTATCCCATCCTACTAATATTTTCACGCCTTTTTCACGTTTATAAATTGAAAAGGGCGACTAAGGGATTCCACGTTAAACTGTAGGTCCCTTCCCTTCTTACCTTACTAGGTGGTAGGGTTTATCCCGGCCGCGTTGGTACCACGGCACTGAGCGAAACGTCGGTCGAAACGGCTATGTAAATAGTTCGTATTTTCCGTCCAGTTCAGTGTAGCCGACATGAAATGAAGGGAAGCACTGACATGGCACCTAGTTCACCCGGTCAGTATTACTTAATCTGTGACCCGGTGTTAATGGGCTGACATCACGGATGTTGTAACTTGTAGGTGATGTAGCCCACCGTGTCAGTGTCTATAAAAAAAAAGGAAAAGATGCCGTGCATAAGGGCGATAGGCTAGCCACCTCTCACCTCGGCATGGTCCTTCCACCGAATCATGCAGCAGGTGGGTCTTCGTGCCTTACTTGCTGTTTGATAGCTATCTTGTCCTAATACTTTGTTAAATGTGGTGTTCGGTGTTGTGCTGTAATTTACAAGAGTACTTGCAGTAAAACACCGACTACTCTGCTTACCACGATTTTCGGGATACAGCATTGTATATATGTACCTATGTATGTATGTATGTAATAGACTTATGTAGATACCTTAGGTCTTACCTACTTCCGTAGCGTCGCCGATGCCCAGGCATTAAACGTTAATGAGAATAATTTAATAAAAAACTTGCAGCATTCTGTATAAAAGAAGCGGGCGGGATGGGATGCATGAGAACTTGCATTTGACGCGGTCGCAGTGCGTGGCCACCGCGGCGGACGACACTAATTCTGCATTGGCGGATGTTCGTATGATATTACGATAGACTCGACCATTGGAGGCTGACCGTGGTTCGGATTCCACGTCAAACTGTAGGTCTCTTCCCTTCTTACCTTACTAGGTGGTAGGGTTTATCCCGCCCGGGTTGGTACCACTGCACTGGATGAAACGTCGGTCGAAACGGCTATGTAAATAGTTCGTGTTTTCCGACCAGTTCATTGTAGCTGACATGAAATGAAGGGAAGCACTGACATGGCACCTAGTTCAACCGGTGTTATGGGCTGACATCACAGATGTTGTAGGCATATGGTTGTAGGTGATGTAGCCAACTAGCCAACCGTGCCAGTTTCCATTAAAAAAAAACTTTTATCCAATGATATTATATTATGTTAAAAAGGAGGTAGATAGGTTATACGAGCTCCCAAAGCGGCACATTAAATACAAGACCACAGTCCTGTTTGAAGTTAGTCGCGCACCAACTACGCACGCGTTCAGACGTGCGTCGTCCTTCCTAAGTAGTTATCAGTTATACCAACCGCCACACAACTTGAATTCCCTCCCTTAATAATTGGAATGAGACTATTCGAGTCGGCGCATCACTTTATAGTTCTTCCTCTCAACTTTTCAAGGACGTGCCATGTGTGAGCACTGTGCACTGAATGTCATATAGATAACCTATCTTTCCTTAAATATTATTGCTTTTATCGAATATTGTTATACTAAGTCTATTGAGATTTGCGAGCCAGCACAGTGGTGCGATCGGTCGATTGTCGTTAGGAATTATAAGCACACCTGGGCGCGGTCTGAAATTGTATGGGTGACCATTGAACCGTCGGAGGCTGACGGTGGTTCGGGTTCCACGCCCAACTGTAGGTCCTTTCTTACCTTACTAGGTAGTAGGGTTTAACCCACCCAGGTTGGTGCCATCGCACTGAATGAAATGTCGGTCTAAACGGCTACCTACGTAAATAGTTCGTGTTTTTCATCTTCGTCGTTCACTTCGATGCATCTGTGCACGACCAAAGGGAAGCACTAACATGGCACCTAGTTCACCAAGGTGTTATATGTGCTGACATCACGGATGTTGTAAGTGATGTAGCCAACCGTGTCAGTGTCCATAAAAATAAAAAAAAAACAAAAAGATATTGGAACCTGATTTTTACCAAAATCGAGTCCTTAATTTAATTAAATCTTCAGTTATTTAAATATTTCCACTTTTCGAGTCGATTGTCTATGAAGACATAGATAACACGCAATAAATTTATATGTAATAGAATAGAAAATGCTTTAGTGCTCCAATAAACAGCACATTAGAACATTTACATACATACCACACACACTGTATCCCGACAATCAAGGTAAGCAGAGTAATCGGTGTTGTGCTGCAAGAACTCTGGAAAGTTGCAACACAACATCGACCACCACGTTTATCAAAGTATTCGGACAAGATATAACTATCATGCAGCAAGTAAGGCACGAAGACCCACCTGCTGCACGACTCGATGGAACGACCGTGCCAAGGTGAGAGGTGGCAAACCTGTCGCCCTTTAGCATGGCATCTCGTCCTTATCCCTTAGTCAACTTTTACGACATGCACGGGGAGAGACGCAGTAGGGCTATTATTTATAAGTACCGGCCTCACACAGAACTTTTACATAAGATGCAAAGGCGGACTTATACCTTACAGAGATTTGTTACAGTCAACCTTTGGATGTTTGCGGTTAGAGACTCGCCAATCATTTTCAAATATCAAAATTATTTAGCGGTATGGTTTTTTTTTATGGAAACTGACACGGTTGGCTACATCACCTACAAAATCCGTGATGTCAGCCCATAACACCGGGTGAAATTGGTGCCACGTCAGTGCTTCCCTTCGGTCGTGCCGGCTACACTGAACTGGACGGAAAACACAAACTATTTACCCCCGTATATTATTTCTCGACCTTCCATTCAGTGCGGTGGTACCAACCCGGGCGGGTTACACCATACCACCTAGTAATATAAGAAGGGAGTCATATCCCTTAGTCGCCTTTTACGACATACACGGGGAGAGATGCAGTGGGGCTATTCTTTTAAAGTACCGGCCCCACACGGTTCAAAGTAGTTGGTCATGAGAGAATCGAAACCCGCTTTCATTGTCTTTGTATAAGTAACTTTAGCAGAATAAAAGAAAAAAAAATTAAACATTTCCGGTAGCTCCGACAAGAAATTTATTCTCTACCTAAAAGTGCAATATCACATTTGATTGACAAGTTAATGTTATGTGAGAGTGTAAGTGAGCGCGTCATATCCGCGTCTCTGCTCGAAGGAGAGTTACGTACGGTCAGAATCACAAACGTAGCTACACTTCAAGAACCATGTCGCTCTCGTTCGATTTTTGAATGCCTCAACAACCACTCTATAAGTCAGTGGTGTCCAACTGGTTTCGCCTTATGAGCTACATCAATATTTCTGTCAAGCCCAGGGGGCACCTTCAAGTAGGGACAGTACATAAGTATGACGTTTACCTATACATTTTAATGGGATACCTGGCTATTTAGATTTTCTGACCAATTTACAAAATCTGCTATATAATCCATATGACAGCATGACACAAGCATGACAGCATTAGGCCATTTTGACATGTTCTGGAGTCAAGGAATTTCTATACCTATTAATTTTTTAGAAAAAAAAATTCACTGAGAGTCGTATAGTTCCAGAACCCGCAAAATCCATTTCTCGAAAAAATTAGTTATTAACTGTTTCGAATAAAGTATTTTATGTTCCTAACACAGTCCAATCCAGAGTGAATCGCAAAGAAAAATTAAAATTCTTTCCAGCTCCCTTGTAGTTTGTATGGGCGGCTATTTATCGAGGTGTCGTTTTTTCGTCTTACTGTAAAATCGTCCGAAACGGAGTTGGCGGGTTCTGGAACTATACCTGTGTGCGGGCGCATAAAAATAATGGTCTGTTAACCAAAGCTGGCGCGTGCACAATACTCACACCTATGCAATTGTGCAAGGGCGAGTGAGACAGATCGGGTTTTCGTGATGCGTATGCCCCGATCTGTCTCACTCGCACTTGCACAATTGTATTGGTGTGATTACTGTGCACGCGCCAGCTTTGGTTAACCGACCTGTATCACCGCCACAGAATACTCCACCGCTACTTCTAGTGAATAAATGTGAGTTTGATAGGATTCTACGCAGGCGCATGAACGTTTATTTGCATCGATCAGCGATTCTAATTGATTTGAGATTCGCATCGCAGATGGATAACATTCTCGTGTGGAACTAACTCTCCACGGACCGTTGAATATGGACAAAATATCCCTGTATGGAAACGACACATTTTAAATTTATTAATCACTAGTTTTTTCCCGCGGCTTCGATTCACGCGACTTTTTGCTCACAGCTCAGACCGCCGATGATGTAGCGTTATGCTTTATAGACTAGAATCATTTTTAGAAGTGACAGAATGTAACAGCGAGATCCGTATGTAAATCGATAAAGTGGTTCTCGAGTTATAGTAAGCCTCGATAGCTCAGTGGTGCAGACAGTAGACTGTCGCTGACGCTGGGCCGGTCAGTACTTGGGTGGGTACTGTGAGCAGAAATGACATTTCAGCATCTCAACCTACGGTTTTTGCCGGGTGCCTAGTAAAGTGCGTAGCATGCCGTGCAAAGGCAAGTTTAAAATATGATCTGCATCTTATTTCGTTCGTATTGTTCATGAACAATTTGTTCTCATCAAACGCCACACGCAAAGCAGTTCGAACCTTCGAACCTACAACAACCCGCTGTGTTCCGCCCCTATCGAGCCGGCTCTCCGTGTTTCCGTTCCCTGTTATTTGCGAAATAAAGAGCTGCTAGGCGCGAGTATGTGTGCGTTGGCTGAGAGCAAAGGAGAACAGGTGAGTCCGGTCTACTTGCTTTTCCTGAAAACCCACCCTTCTTTATGTATGACATCTGGTAGTCTTCCAGATCAAACTATGGTATTAAACCGCCACATTCTACACCTTTGTGGTGTGCGCCGTGTGACTCATTGAGTGTGAGATTGAGTGCTTCTATAGAACGCAGTGCGCGACTCGCTGCGATAGTATGGATAGATATCTTGCTCGGATCGTGCCGATTTCATTTCGTTTTGTTGCGGTTGTCGGCAGTAAATTGACACGGAATTGTTATAAAATTAGATTTGATGAAGTTTGAAAATTGATTTCAACAATTACGTGTGGTCGAATTCGTGCCGCTCCTCCGGCGTAGCTTCTTGTAGCATTTCACTCTTTGTGTTGATGCGATGCATTGGTAATAATTTTAATAACTCTACACGTAATAAGTCAATAGAGAGTAAGAGTGAAATTTTGTATTATGTACTTGAAATTCCCCCAGCCCCCCCCCCCCCCCCCCCCTTTTATTGAAAGCGCGCATATGGCGCCTAGCCACCCACCGAATTTCCATGGGTGTCTTAACGACGCCCATGGAAATTCGGTCGTTTGCGGGTGTTGTGAATGCCCTGCCGGCCGGACAGGTGAGTCCGTGGCGATACCCACCTTACCCACGTACAGACTACTCTCGATTCCCCACTCAAGACAAAGTACAGTTTTAAAAAAAAATCTCGTATTGACTAGTGGAAATAATGTTTTCCTCCGAATCGCTCATTAAGCTAATTTTTTTTTTAGTGGTCAACTTCGAGTCGAACTCGCGTAAAGAGGGTTCCGTACCATCCCATTTTCTGTGAGAACTAGAAGGCTTAGGATTTTTTGACGAAACTTCGTCATGAACTTTTGTTTTGGTCATAACTCGAGAACCACTGGTGCTAGACCCGTCGTGTTGGTACTCAAACTTCAGGTCTCGATGAGATCTATCCATCTGTCACGTGAACTTTTGTTTTGGTCATAACTCGAGAACCACTGGTGCTAGACCCATCGTGTTGGTACTCAAAATTCATTCCTCCCGAAATAAATTTCAAGGGGACGTGCCTGGTACCAGTATCGTAGAATCCATATTTTTATTTAATATTCAATAATGTTATTTGTATACTAAAAATATACAGGGTGTTTCAGGATAGGGTTTCGTAACTTCAGGGTTCGAAAGGGGTCCATATTTGAAGATGAAAAGCTCTAAAACGTTTTCCCAAACTCGGTCATTTTATATTACTGTTTGTTGAAAATCGTTTCATCGAGCTTTGGTGAACGGTTAACATCCACCTTTATTAAATAAACATGACTAACTTACATGCTTAACTAGTAGAATGTAACTTCATGTAGGTAAATTCCAAACACTTAAATTCGAATGACATCAAAAGAAAAAGGGGACTAGCTAGGTCATTGCACTCCCTAGACTTAGACAGCACTGTTGCCAAAATATCATTGTCCATCGAGTTTTTAATACAAATTTTCAATTTTTGTATGAAAAAAAATTTCGGAATTTCGATAGATAGAAAGATAGATAGAATAGAAAATTCTTTATTGCCCCAGTAAACATTAAACAGTAACCGTAGACGGAAAAAATAGTTCTGTACTCCGCACTTCTTACTTCAATTATTACTAAAAAGTTAAATTATAAATTTAAAAACCCCCGACCCGCTAAGTAAATTCCCGCGCATCTATGAGTTTTCATATTTTATTTACTTAGCGGTCCCCCGACTCCTTTAAGTAAGTAAACGGAAACTATTTTTTACTTTTTAAGGGTCGGGGTTTTTTTAAATTTGTAATTTAACTTTTATTTCAAGCTTTTTTTAAAAAGCCGCATGAAAATCGGTCCACTTTTTAACATAATAATTTTTTTTTATTACTTAATTACTTGATTACTTGATTACATACATAGCTAAGAACCATCCCGATTAAACAAGCTTCCTAATAAAAGAAACCGCATCCAAATCGGTCCATCCGTTTGGGAGCTACGATGCCACAGACAGACACACACACACAGACACCCTTGTTTACTCAGTCCCGAAAGCGAGGCGGTCTGTGTTAGTTGTTGAGAAGCACGAAAACGAGGCCTTAGTGATACATCGGTATTTCACAATGTTTTGTGTCTCTATGTGATGTATCTAGAATATAGGTTTCCCGTTTCTCGATAGATGGCGTATTGCATGAGATATTGCAAATTGTCAGAAAAGTGCTAACACACACGAATCCGGAGCGTGCACGAAAGCGAGGTTCGAGCCTCGCTTTCGTCATTTTCAACAGATTTAGAGTGTGTATGAGAATTTATTTAAAACGCCTCGCTTTTGGTACTTTATTTTACCTGAATCCGAGGCAGTCTCACTTTCGTATATTGAATCGCATATGTGTATTACCCACCTCGGAATTGGAGTGCATGAAATTATTATTTTTAGTTATCTGTTTATTTTTTTTTGTTTTGTTGTCGTTCTTGGGATATGGTCTCGCTTTTATATCTATCTTTTATATTAATAAAACTATACGCCCGACTCAATCATCATCGCCCAGCCTAAACCGCAAGACCTAGAAAGCTGAAATTTAGAACACAGGTTAATTTTACAACTCAGGATTGTTGGATTTTCAGATTTTAAGGGTTGAAAAATTGGGATGAAAGTTTGTATGGGAGTATCGATTTTTAAAGGCAGGAACTTGAAAGTTTTTATTATAGCTACTCTCATAAACAAATGATGACGTGTATCAGGGTTTTTGACTTTCAGATATTAAGGGTTGGAAATGGGGGATGAAAGTTTGTATGGGAGTATCGATTTTTTTAAAGGTAGGAACTTGAAAATTTTAGTTGTAGCTACTCTTCATAAACAAATAATGACGTGTTTCAGGGTTTTTGGATTTTCAGATTTTAAGGGGTGGAAATCGGGGATGAAATTTTTTATGGAAGTATAAATTTTTTTATAGATAGTAACTTAAAAATTTTAATTATAGCTACTGTTTATGAACAAATAATAACGTATTTCAGGGTTTTTGGATTTTCAGATTTTAAGGGGTGGAAATCGGGGATGAAAATGTATATGGGAGAATAGATTTTTTTAAAGGCAGGAACTTGAAAATTTTAATTGTAGCTACTCTTCATAAACAAATGATGACGCGTTTCAGGGTTTTTGAATTTTCAGATTTTAAGGGGTGGAAATGTAGGATGAAAATTTGTATGGGAGTATCGATTTTTTTATAGATAGGAACTTGAAAATTTTAATTGTAGCTACTTATCATAAATAAATAATGATGTGTTTCAGGGTTTTGGATTTATGATTTTAAAGGATGGAAATGGGGGATGAAAGTTTGCATGGGAGTATCGATTTTTTTAAAGGCAGGAACTTGATAGCTACTCTTCATAAACAAATAATGACGTATTTCAGGGTTTTTGGATTTTCAGATTTTAAGGGGTGGAAATCGGGGATGAAATGTTTTATGGAAGTATAATTTTTTTATAGATAGGAACTTGAAAATTTTTATTGTAGCTACTTATCATAAATAAATAATGACGTGTTTCAAGGTTTTTGGATTTTCAGATTTTAAGGGGTGGAAATGGGGGATGAAAATTTGTATGGGAGTATCGATTTTTTTTAAAGGCAGGAACTTGAAAATTTTTATTGTAGCTACTTTTCATAAAGAAATAATGACGTATTTCAGGGTTTCTGGATTTTCATATTTTAAGGGATGAAAGTTTTTATGGGAGTATCGATTTTTTTTAGGTAGAAACTAGAAAATTTTAATTGTAGCTACTCTTCATTAACAAATGATAACGTGTTTCAGGGTTTTTGGATTTTCAGCTGTTAAGGGGTGGAAATGGGGGATGAAAGTTTGTATGGGAGTATCGATTTTTTTAAAGGCAGGAACTTGAAAGTTTTAATTATAGCTACTGTTTATGAACAAATAATAACGTATTTCAGGGTTTTTGGATTTTCAGATTTTAAGGGGTGGAAATCGGGGATGAAAATGTATATGGGAGAATAGATTTTTTTAAAGGCAGGAACTTGAAAATTTTAATTGTAGCTACTCTTCGTAAACAAATAATGACGTAGTTCAGGGTTTTTGGATTTTCAGATTTTAAGGGATGAAAGTTTTTATGGGAGTATCGATTTTTTTAAAGGTAGGAACTTGACAATTTTAATTGTAGCTACTCTTCATAAACAAATGATGACGTGTTTCAGGGTTTTTGGATTTCAGATTTTAAGGGGTGAAGATAAAATTCTGTTATTTTTCCCGTAAATAATGTGCGCTCCCCACACACATATTTACAAGGTAACAATAATAATGAAAAGGTCTCAGATTCGGTAATTATAGCATAGATTAGGATACACACTAAACACACTTACACACATTACACACTAAAAAAGCGAGGCGGTCTCGGATTCGTGTCCGATGGATACACACTTGCGACTGCAGCGCCACCTATGGCATACACACTGGAACTACGTATTTTTAGACATTTTCATACACACACAACCTGCCAAAACTACTAAAAGCGAGGCGTCAAATTTGATCTGCTCTGATTGGTCGTCAAATATACGTTTTCTGACCAATCAGGGGTCGCTAATTTCAAATCTGCCGTCAGAATTTTCCTGTCAAATCCGAGGCGGTCTCGCTTTTGACGGCGCCTCGGTTTCGTTAGTGTGGACGGACGAAACACCTCGTTTTAGGGAGTGAGTAAACACACTCACACACACCCTCACACACCCTCACACACGTCAATAACACCCCTCCGTTTTTTTCGTCGGGGTTTAAAAAGGAGACACCGTGGTTATGGCAGTGTGCGTATCGCGTAATACAGGACCGACCATCTCAAGAGATCGCAGCGATATTGTGTCATCCTTTTTCCACGCGCAGTAATCCCGTATCGCTTGCCTGCACGCTCCACGCAAACAATTACGTGTTCCAAAACAAGCGAATGTCGCACGTAGTTGATCGATAAATTCTCGCTTGCTTAAACGGCTCAAAACTATGGAGGTGGCTTTTTACTTTTTATTATTAAATTATTTTTTAAAAACATTTATTGCAATTTTTTTTCCTTTATTTGTGAAAGAAAACTGATGGACGATGAGTGAATTATTTTATAAAAATTTCAAACGCATTTGTCAATTTTTGTCGACTTTAGACGTGTCTTATATCACTTGCAACTAAAATCACCTAAAATTTGACAGATGTGCTTAAATTAAGATTCTTAAATAATTCGTTCATCTCCTGTTTTTCTTTCTCAAAATGACAATCATGACAGGAATATCTCAATTTTAACTTTAATAGTGTGAAGTATCTACTAGAAATAAAGCCAATATGTTACTAACATTAAAAACACAGACCAAGTCGACCAACCCACAAACCGAAGGGTCCGCACAAATACGATGGGGGCGTAGCTTTGAAGTGGGGAAGTTTGCTAGCAAATTGCTAGTAAGCTTATTATGTAGACCGAGTTAAAAAAGAAATTTTAGTGAAATAATGTTTTGCCGGACGCGTAGTATATTTAGATAGAACTGAAAAAAAAAGAAACAGGTTCCATACAACTTAATTTTTTTAGTTTTTCATGCAAAATTAAAACTTTACTTTTTTTAACTACAAAAAACATTGATTTTGAATAGACATGTATGCAAAAACGACACGGGCTGCCTCGACATGGTCCCTATTAGGTTAAGGTTAATTTATAAAAGATTTGGAGCGTAGTGACGCATCTTCTATAAATTAACCATGATACACATTTTTAAACCACCAAACTGGTTATTTTGTGATACATAAATATATTGCAAACAATCTTAATTTTGCGGTCAACCTAAATAATAATTTCTCACTAACTATTTAAACGAGACCAGTTTTTCATATTTTCGTATACCTCCCTTTGAAGTTAACTTTTTTGAACCCCTTTGTCATATACCTTTCATAAAGTAAATAAATATTATATTCAAAATCTGTAAGAATCAAACAAGAACCAACCAAGAAAGAAACACGTAAATTTCTTGTGCACGTAAGTCCTTTTGCACAAATCGCAGATCAGGTCATGCTTGGAGTCCTGCTTGCACCTTTGGGATGCCTCTGCCATATATCAGCTTTTACATACATACATACATACATACATAACTCACGATTTTGTATCCCGACAATCAGGGTAAGCAGAGTAATCCAGCCAGCCAGCCAGCAATCCAGGGAAGTCTCCTGTATGGCACCTATCTTCTCGGAGGTGATATTGGCTGGTCGAAGCATGCGCTTCGGTCGCTCTAACTCAGCCACCCATACCGGATTACATAAAAAAAAATTGGTTGTCTGTAAAGTCGGTTTACGGACGATAGGTTTACGTGATACCGTCATATAAAGTGGTAAGACTACGCATGTCGTGTTTGTTACGTTTGTATTTCTGAAAATAATTCTTAGGTGGTTATAAAAAAAACTAAACACCCTAAAAAAATTTAAACACCGTAACATTGCTTAAAAAAGAAAAAAAAATTTAGGGTTTCGAACCCATGGTCAAAAAATATAAATCCTACACTCTTACCACTGAGCCACGAAATCACATAAACGACCAAACGAATATCGGATTCCCTTGGTTCGCTTTCGGCTTGGGCCGATTGTGCCTCTCTATCGCTTGTTACGCGCTCTCGCTTACACACACAGGCTCAGATGGAACGTGACATTTTTTCGTGCGTGCAGCCGGTGTTCATCAATTTTTAAGACGTGACGTTATCACGTCAAAAAAAAAATCGGTGTTGTGCTATAAGTTCATACATACATACACATACATAACGTCACGCCTGCCTGCCTCCCAGTGGGGCAGGCAAAGACAACGGGCCCAACCCACGCAAACAACCCAACCCCAACCCAATATCAGCTTTTAAAAGATAAATTGTTTGAAAAGAGGAATTTATTAAAAAGGATTGCATCCCCACACGCTGGACTTACCGTGGATGCGTACCAACCTCTTCTGCAGATTTTTCCTCTATAGAACCGGTATACTCTAGGACGCTCTCCTGTCTATATATTTCCCCCCTAGTACAGTCTCGGGTCCTTCAATAGGGGCGTGAATAGGCACCTGTCGGGCCGGCATGGCATTCGCAACGACCAAATGTCCATGGGCGTCTTTAGACATCTTATGGGTGCGTCGGCGCCACATGTCTTGCTTTCAATAAAAAAAAAACAAAGAAAACACAATAAAAAATCTGTAAATAAATATCATGTGGGTTCTGGTATTTTGTTGATTTTATTGTAGCTTTTCAAATTGCCATCTAATATACTAAAACATATATATTATAAAAGAATTCTTTTGGGAATCCAGTATTACCGTTTGCAAAGGTGGTGAGGTAAAAAAATATAATTTTAAAGAAGCCATCTCCACTTTATCCAAACACATTAAATGTATGAAGTGAAAATTTTTACTTTTTCTTATAAAATATTGTATTTGAAGCTGATTTGAAGGGGTTTTCACTCTTGAAATATAATGCCAGATGCACTCGTATGCTATGCAGAGGCTTGAAGCCGGCATTTGGGTAATATTACATATTCGACGCTGAAGCAACTGCTCTCGTGCTGGCGGTCGATGGCAGAATGAGCGGGCGATGCACGTAATATTTGAATTGCACGTAGTTTTGGTGGGGCACGATTCGGACTGACTTGCGGATCGAAAACGACAATACAATGTTATGATAATTTCAACTTGGTAACGAGGGTCTGATGATGGAGACAGGAGGTGGACAGTGGAACTCTTCGACCGTTATTAATAACCCCCTCGAGTTTGGGCTCATTTGGTTGGTTTGGACGAGTGTCCCATACTTCCACCAATACACTTGGTGACGAGGGTCTGATGATGGAGTCAGGACGTGGACAGTGGGGCTCTTCAACCGTTTCTAGTAACACCCTCGAGTTTGGGTTCAGCCGAGAGGGTTACTAGTAACGGTTGAAGAGTTCCACTGTCCACCTCCTGTCTCCATCATCAGACCCTCGTCACCAAGTGTATTGGTGGAAGTATGGGACACTCGTCCAAACCCAGCAAATGAGTACCAACCCGGGCGGGTTAAACCCTACCACCTAGCAATATAAGAAGGGAGCCATATCCCTTAGTCGCCTTTTACGACATACACGGGGAGAGATGCAGTGGGGCTATTCTTTTAAAGTACCGGCCCCACACGGTACATCAGTTTCTCTGGCGTTTTGATAGACGTATTTGCACATTTCGGCACAATGCAATATTTATACTATTTAAACCGGCCAAGTGCGAGTCGAACTCGCTTGGTTTCTTCTATGGGAACCCCCGTGAATATTTAACTTTTTCTTATTTTTATTATTTGCTGTTATATCGGCCATAATAACACATATTCTGTGAAAATTTCAACGGGCTACCTATTACGGTTCAAGAGATACAGCGCTCGACGAATTAGTGCGCGTTGGCTGGCAAGCGCGAGCGCGCGGGTCTTGATTACAGTGACGTCACGCGTAGCCGCGGCGCACTGATTTTAGCGGCAGAAACGGCTTATGTTTATTGTTAATATCTCCATAACTAATGGTCCGATTTGGATAATTCAAAAAGATATGTCATTCTTATGCCATAAAGAACAACGTGGATATAACTTCTATTGAATTTGCTGTTACTTTACTGATCCTCATTGTAAAAAGGAAAAAAAAAATTGTTTATGAAAATTTATATTTTGAGTTTATTTTGACAGGTGTCTTAATGTCTTTAAATGTATTGTAAATTGAATCGTGTAAATTTTTCACAAAAAATTATTTCGGAGGGGAGGGGGGGCATAAAAAGTAATGCCGATATTTTCCACCGCCTTGTGGTTCACCGATTTCGTGGGGCTAGTGGTGGTGCTGGTGTTGTTCTTCATGCTATTGACCTTCATCGCGGAAGTGAACGCTCCAGGTTACCTCAGGAAAAACTACTACGTCAAGAGGTCTCAGGTCACATCTTGTACAAATTCAATAGATTACTTTAGGAGACATCACTACATCAAGAGATCTCAGTCACATCTTGTACAGAATCAATAGGATACTTCAGGAGACATCACTACATCAAGAGATCTCAGTCACATCTTGTACAGAATCAATAGGATACTTCAGGAGACATCACTACATCAAGAGATCTCAGTCACATCTTGTACAGAATCAATAGGTTTCTTCATGAGACACCACTACATAAAGATGTCTCAGTCACATCTTGCACAGAATCAATCATTTACTTCAGGAAACACCACTAGTGGTCTCTGTTACATCTTGAACAGAATTAATAGGAGGCTTTAGGATAACACTATTTCAAGTGGTCACAGTCACATTTTTTTGTTTTGTTTATGGAAATTGACACGGTTGGCTACATCACCTACAACATCCGTGATGTCAGCCCATAACACCCGGTGAACTAGGTGCCATGTCAGTGTTTCCCTTCGGTCGTGCCGGCTACACTGAACTGGACGGAAAACACAAACTATTTACATAGCCGTTTCACATCTTGAATTGTATGTATCTCTGTATTTATTGGACACAAATTTATACAAAATAGGCACAATAGGCGAGCTTAATGCCGTGAGGCATTCTATTCTAACCAGCCTTTGAGATGTGGGAGAAGTATATGCAGGCGAACAAGAATAGTTTGTGGCAATGTATTAAGAAGAAAAGCAATATGATAAACTACAAACGAATACTACATAAATACTTAATTAATAGGATACTTCAGGAGACACCACTACATCAAGTGGTCTCAGTCACATCTTGTACAGAATCAATAGGTTACTTCAGGAGACACCACTACGTCAAGAGGTCTCAGTTACATCTTGTACAGAATCAATACATTATCTTATATATATACCGTCACGCTGCATTTCGATAAATCGAATAAAGCATAGTAATCCGTGTTGTGCTGCGACAACTGTGGTGACTTAACTGTAATACATTATACAAACGTCAAACTTGGCGTGATTATAGTACAAATTCTTAAGTAAAACATTAAAAACAAAAACCGCCCAATTACGTGGTGGTACGGAACCCTTGGTGCGCGAGTCTAACTCGCACTTGGCCGTTCTTGTATTTTATGTTGTATATCAATCATCAATTATCAATAATAAATAATAAATCTGTAAGGGATGGTCATGGAGTAAGTCACTTTGTTTTATGAGATATTGCGTTTGTAGACTCTAATTATGATACTAAAACTAAATAGACGATTTTTAGAAATATTTTCTGTATGTATGTATGTTCCTCCATAACTCTTAAATCGATCATCCGAATTCGAAAAAACTTTGTAAAAGCACATTTAACTATTTCGTGCGTGACACAGGATAGGCTAAATACAATCTATTTCTGGCACGGTACGGTACTGTACCGTGTGGGGCCGGTACTGTACCGTGTGGGGCCGGTACTGTACCGTGTGGGGCCCGGTACTGTACCGTGTGGGGCCCGGTACTGTACCGTGTAGGGCCGGTACTAAAAATAGTATAGCCCCACTGCATCTCTCCCCATGCATGTCATAAAAGGCGACGAAGGGATTAGGACAAGATGCCGTGCAAAAGGGCGACAGGTTCGCCACCTCTCACCTTGGCACGGTACTTCCACTGAGTCATGCAGCAGGTGGGTGTTCGTGCCTTACTTGCTGCTTGATCGATTGAATCTTGTTCGAATACTTTGCGAAACGTGGTGGTCGGTGTTGTGCTGTAATTTACCAGAGTTCTTGCAGCACAACACCGATTACTCTGCTTACCCCGATTGTCGGAATTCAGCGTGTGTGATATGTATATGTATGTATCTATTCTGGCTACGCTAAGATTTGGCTCTCATACAAACCGAACTGTTCCGCGCGCCGAAATAAAGGTACGGTAGCGAGCTTACTTATCTTTTTAAATGCGAATTTCACGCGAGCGAAGCCGCGGGCAAAAGCTAGTATTTTTTTTTTATAGAAAGCGCGACATGTGGCATCGTTTCACTTAAGAGTAGGTGACTTACGATGCCCATGGACATCCTGTGATGCACGGGGATTGCGAATGCCATGCCGGCCTGACAGGAGCCTTTTCACGCCCCTTTTGAAAAACCCCAAGCTGTACTTGGGAGCGAATAGATGAGCTGGGAGTGCGTTTCACATTTTCCCGTTTCTGTGAATAAAAGACCTAGAGAACCGGTTGGTGCGCATCCTCGGTAGGTCGATTGTATAGGGGTGCATCCCCTGCCCAGTACGCGTAGTGCGGAGGTGGAACGGGGACGGGGATCGCGTTAAACAGCTCCTCCGAACACTCTTCGTGAAATAGACGATAGAACACACTTAGGGAGCCGACGTCCCTACGGAGTCGCAGCGGTTCTAAGTCGCGGGACACCACAGGGTCATCCACAAGTCGCACGGCACGACGCTGGATTGAGTCTAGCGGCGCGGCGCAAGCTGGTATTTAGCTGAGCCGTACCACAGGTGCGAGCAGTACTCCAAGCAAGACCTAACCTGCGTTTTATACGACGTCAGTTTTGCCCCACCACCGTGAAGTACCGCCGCACCTTGTTGAGTACACCCAGCTTTTTTGAGGCCAGCTTGGCCTTGCCCACAATATGACGCCGGAAGTTTAAGTCGTGCAACAGTTCGACACCGAGGTCCCCGAGGTGGTCGCTTAATTTAAGCGAAATACTTTGAAAGGAAGGAGCTGGTGTGAACGCCGTTATTTTCGAACTAAAAGCACACACTTGTGTCTTCGATGCATTGAACACGACCAAGTTGCTCCGGCCCCATTCGGCAATCGACTCGAGGGTTTGCTCGAGTTCAGACACAAGTGTTCGCCTCTTCTTGTCCACATCACTCCGTCTGGCTGAAGGGTGACTAGTGTAGGATCCATGCGCCGTACTGTCGTCTGCATAACAATGTATGTTGCCGAGTGGCAGCATATCATTGATATGCAGAAAAAACAGCGTGGGAGACAACACAGATCCCTGTGGTACACCGTCATTCACTGACATGGCGTCCGACGAGCATCCGTCCACGAGTACCTGGATGCTACGCCCATGTAGGCAGTCGGTTACCAAGTCACAAAGGCCAGAGGGGATTCCGTACGCCGGCAGCTTACCCAACAGCGCCTTATGCCAGACCCGGTCAAATGCCTTGGCAATATCGAGTCCAATGGCCAAGGATTCACCGTACCCTTCAAGCGCTTCCCCCCAAAGGTGAGTAACGTACGCTAGGAGATCACCAGCTGACCGGTTTGGCCGGAAACCGTATTGCTGATCGCTGATGAGATTATTCGTCTCCAGGTACATCATGAGCTGCGTATTCATGACGCGCTCCATCACCTTGCACAGGAGGGAGGTAATTGCTAGGGGTCGGTAGTTTGACGGATCAGAGCGATCGCCCTTTTTAGGGACAGGCTGAACGAAAGCTGATTTCCAAGCTGCCGGCACGTGGCCAGTAGAGTACGAGAGGCGAAAGAGGCGCGTCAGTACTGGAGCCAGCTCGGGAGAGCACTTTTTCAACACCAATGCAGGCACTCTGTCCGGCCCACTCACTTTCCTGACATCCAGGGCAAGAAGCTCCTTCCGCACAGTTTTCTGTCGGAACTGTACTTCTGGCATGGAGTTCTCACACCTAGGTATGGATGGGGGAGAAGCTCCCAGCAAAAAGAGATACCAGAAGGTCGGCTTTATCTTTTGCGGAGTGAGCGAGTAATCCTCCAGTGCGCTGCAGAGGTGGAAGTGAGGAGCGGCAGAAATTCGACTCGACAGATTTGCTGAGAGACCACAACTCACGGCTACCAGTTGGGTACCGATTCAGCCTATCGCCAATCCTGCCGATATGCTCGAATTTAGCCCTGGCGATAGCCCTCTTGCAGGATCTGGAGAGGCGGTTGTAGTTCTTCTTCAATTCGGATATATTTGGATCACGTCTGGCACGAGCGCGTGACCATGCTCGATATGCCACAGCTTTAGCCGCGGCAGCATCGGCACAGTCCCGGCTGTACCAAGGTTGGCTCTTACCTTCGAGGCGAAGGGAGGCATTGGGAATATACATTTCCATAACCCCCAGAATCACCTCGGCTACGGTATTGGCGCATTCCGACGGATCATCCGAATTGAAGCAGAGCCTCTCCAAGGGTAGGACGCAAGATATTCTCGCATTCCATCCCAATCTGCTGACGCGTAGTGCCAAATTCGCCGGGCTCCTTCAGTTCGAGACTGAGGGGGCGACGAAGGCACTGTGAATCTCACTAGGCAATGGTCGGAGGAGCCAAGAGGAGCGCTCACTGTTACATTATACCCAGCGGGATTAGACGTCAGCAGAAGATCCAGCAAGGAGGATGTATGACCGTCTATATCAGATATTCTGGTAGGCTGATCTACCAGTTGAGACAGGTCATATGTCAGGGCGAAGTCGTAAGCGGCTCTCCCAGCAAAATCGGTTCTGTTGGAGCCAAGCCACTCTTCGTGGTGGGCATTAAAGTCCCCGACGAGTACCATATCCGCCATAGGGAACCGCTGTTGGACTTCGTCTGCCGCTCTGCTCAGGTACTCAAATGGGCGAGCTAATTTGATCACCTGAGTGCGACCTGTAGACACAAGCGTACACACGCGATTCCGACCCCAAATCCACGTGAACCCAGAGTACAGAAAACGCGAGGTCTTCTTGGCAGCGCAAGCGACGACAGGAAATATCCGCCCTAGCAAACAAGCATACCCCGGCACGGGGACGGAAGGCTTCCTCCAGGGTGTAGCCGGGGTAGTGCAAGTACGACGTGTCGGCTGGGCGAGATATTTGCGTCTCCGTCAGAAAGAGCAAAGCCGGCTTCCCTGTCTCCAAATGGTGGTGGACGGAATCCAAATTGGTGTGCGCACATTTGTTATATCCACGCTAAAATATGTGGGGTTGTGCACCGCTGAGCAAACTTTACTTGTTCTCCTTTGTACTGCCATTGTTGTTAAAAGGGGGGGAGAAAGCATGAAAGAAGGGTGTGACGATTTACGGGCAAAGCGTGAGTCGTGGCATCATCACTATCTACTCAGGATAGTGGAGCACCAACACGATGGACGGAAGGGCCCCCGGTCCCCCTCGGAAGTGGCCGCCTGGACCCCTACACCGGTCACCATCGGGCACGGACCACTTTTTTTTTTTTATTGACAGCGCGACATATGGCGCCGAGCCCCCTAAAAGATGTCTAACGACGCCCATGGACATTCGGTCGTATGCGGGGGTTGCGAATGCCATGCCGGCCTGACAGGTGCCCATTCACGCCCCTCTTGAAGGACCCGAGACTGTACTTGGGGGGAAATATATGGGCAGGGAGAGCGTTCCAGAGTTTACCGGTTCTGTAGAGGAAATCTGCAGAATCGATTGGTACGCATCCGCGGTAAGTCCAGCGTGTAGGGATGCAATCCCTGCCCAGTGCGCGTGGTGCGAAGGTGGAAAGGGAACGGCGGGATCGCATTGAACAGCTCCTCTGAGTACTCCCCATGGAATAAGCGATAGAAAACACTTAGAGAGCCGACATCCCTACGGTGTTGCAGTGCTTCTAGATCGCAGGACACTTCGGGGTCACCCACTAGTCGCACGGCTCGACGCTGGATTGAGTCCAGAGGCGCAAGCTGGTATTTGGCAGAGCCATCCCACAGGTGCGAGCAGTACTCCAAGCAGGACCTGATCTGCGACCTGACAGAAGCAGCTTTTGGTCCGGCGTGAAGTACCGTCGCACCTTATTGAGTACGCCCAGCTTTTTAGAAGCCAGCTTGGCCTTCCCCTCGATATGGCGACGAAAGTTCAGGTCGTGCGACAGTTCGACTCCGAGGACCCCGAGGTGTTCGCTTAATTTAAGCGACGTGCCTTGGAATGAAGGAGCCGGTGTGAACGCCGCTCTCTTCGTACTGAACGCGCAAACTTTTGTCTTGGAAGCGTTGAACTCGACCAAATTACTACGGCCCCATTCGGAAATAGAGCCGAGTGTGTGTTCGAGCTCAGACACAAGTCTTCGCCTCTTCTCATCCACAACATCCCGACTGGCTGAAGGGTGACTGGTGTAGGATCCGTGTGCCGTACTGTCATCTGCATAACAATGTATGTTGCCCAGAGACAGCATATCATTGATATGCAGAAGAAACAGCGTGGGTGACAACACAGATCCTTGTGGTACGCCGGCGTTCACTGACATGGCGTCCGACGAGCAACTGTCCACTAGGACCTGAATGCTACGCCCATGTAGGAAGTCGGCGACCCAGTCACAGAGGTCACAAGGAAGTCCGTAAGCCGGCACTTTTCCCAAGAGCGACTTGTGCCAAACCCGGTCAAATGCCTTGGCAATATCAAGGCCAATTGCCAAGGATTCACCACGATCTTCAAGCGATTCCCCCCAAAGGTGAGTGACGTACACGTACGCTAGGAGATCACCAGCAGATCGCTTTGGCCGGAAGCCGTATTGCCGATCGCTGATGAGGTCATTCGTCTCTAGGTACTTCATGAGCTGCGCATTTATAATGCGCTCCATCACCTTACAGAGAAGGGAGGTAATCGCTATAGGTCGGTAGTTTGACGGGTTTGAGCGGTCACCCTTTTTGGGGACCGCTTGCACAAACGCAGATTTCCAGGCCGCCGGCACACGGCCATTGGAGTAGGAGAGACGGAATAGGCGCGTCAGCACTGGAGCCAACTCGGGAGCACACCTTTTTACCACTCCGAGATTATGCGCCGGTTGACCAGAGCAGCCTCTCGCGCTGGTTAGGCGCGATATGGCCCCTATACTACCCGGCGGGCGGCCAGCGGAATAACCGTTTCAGCGGGTCTCCCTGGCCATCGTGTCGATGCACTACCCCTGGGCAGTGATTCGGCTTTAGAGTCACTGGCCCACTCCTCGTCACAGCCAGCCCCTCCTGCTACTGGGTCCCCGGGAAGTACACCGGAACACAGTGAACTGTTATGGCTGTGTAATAGTTTCCCGGGGTGTGGTGGTGAACCCAGGCGATCCGAGGATCTCCCACACGCTCTTTGCTGTTCATTTAGCACCACCCGGAAGGCACGTGTGACTTAAGGACCTTATGGTGTCACGGACGCGAACAGCTCTGCCCCCCGTATCAAATAAATTAATTAATCGGTTTGCCACTAAGCTCTATTTCAGCGCTTATGACACCAGCGGCAAAAGCTTTTTTTTTTTAATGGAAACTGACACGGTTGGCTACATCACCTACAACGTCCGTGATGTCAGCCCATAGCACCGGGTGAACTAGGTGCCATGTCAGTGCTTCCCCCTTTAATTGTGCCGGCTACACTGAACTGGTCGGAAAACACAAACTATTTACATAGCCGTTTCGGCGGACGTTTCAGTTAGTGCGGTGGTATCAACCCGGGCGGGTTAAACCCTACCACCAAGTAAGATTAGGAGGGAAGGGACCTACAGTTTTACGAGGAATCCGAACCTCGGTCAGCCTCCAACGGTCAGCGGTCACCCATCCAATTACTGACCGCACCCAGCGTTGCTGAACATTCAACAGCGACAGTTGACTGTCTGCACCACTGAGCTATCGAGGCTGACAACACAGCTACAGTGAAAACAAAATTCGTTATCGCCCACAAACAATAAAATGTGTGTATACGTATAAATATATGTTACTAAGCATGTACTCGCTTTGTTTAACCGACTTCAGAAAAAAAAGGAGGAATTCTTAATTCGACTGTATTTTTTTTTATGTGGGACAAACTTAAAAAAAAACTTTCGACTGGGTGAACCGATTTTGATGATTCTTTTTTTATTTGAAAGCTGGTGCTTCCCGTGTGGTCCCATTTCAATTTGGTCAAGATCGGATTGGAAAGCGAGGCGGAATCGCGAGGCCGAAAGCCGAGCGATTCCGCCGAGTACATTAATAGCAAAAAAGTGGTCAAGTGAACCTTGTTCACGTGCCGAGGGTCTCGTAACCGCTGTGCTTCGCTTTCATCTAATTATATTTTCTACCAGGGTGCGGTCAGGCTTTGCATGGGTAGCCGTACGACCGTGGTTCGGCTGGCTGTGGTTCGGATTCCACTTGAAACTATAGTTTTATCCCTTTATGTACATACTAGCTGAGCCCGCGGCTCCGCTCGCGTGAAATTCGTATTTCAAAGAAGACAGTAAGTAACTATGGGCGAGACCGAAGGCCGAGCTGCGCTCAGGAAGTCGATAAACCATCTCTAAGAAAGTAAGTAATTAAGGGCGAGGCCGAAGGCCAAGCTGCGTTAAGGTAAACGATAAATCTTCTCGAAGAAAGTAAGTAACTGAGGGCGAGGCCGAAGGCCGAGCTGCGTTCAGGAAGACTATAAACCTTCTCGAAGAAAGTAAGTAACAAAAGGCGAGGCCGAAGGCCGAGCTGCGTTCAGGAAGACTATAAACCTTCTCGAAAAAAATAAAGCGAAATTTCTACGGGCGACCGTCCGTGTAACGTACGTGATGATGAACGTGATATATGAAATGTTCTTATAACTCGAAAACCACTTTATCGATTAACATACGGTTTTCACTGTGAAATTTTTTCACTTCTAGGGATGATTTTAAGCTATCATTCACAACGCTACGTTAACGGTGGCTTGAGCTGTGACCAAAAAGTCACGCGAATAATTGAAATTTTGGCTTTTCAGACTTTTAACTTTAACTCCAAATGTATGACATTTTGTGGAAAATGAATAGTTTTGTGCACAACTACATAAGAGTACCTATATTGTTAATTTTTTTCAGAATTTTCAAACAACCCTTAATAGTTCAAAGTTCGGCGACAAAAGTGCATTTTTTGCCAACTTTTAAACGAAATATTTGTTAAAGCAAACTTATTGATTATAGCAAAGTTATATATTTTTGAAATTGCCTTAACAATGGGTATAGAATGACAGGACATTTGATTTATTTAAAAAAACAAAAAATATTTTTGGTTAAGATTTTGGGGTACTTTCCACAGGACTATTAGACAAAGTTATCTATGATATATCTAGCGGCAAAAATTCCACGTAATTTGGCGTCAGTTTCATCAAAATAGGTTCAGTAGGTCCGGAGATATCTGCGTGTGACCGACAGACAGACAGACACCAGAGCGATCCCATTTTTCGCATTTTGCGACGGGACCCTAAAAATTACTAAAAAAACAGTGAAATAAAAAACTATTTAAAATAAAGTAAAAAACAAGTTAACCATGTTCACGTGCCGAGGGTCCCATATCCGCTGTTTCGCTTTCATCTAATTACATTTTCTACTAGGGTGCGGTCAGGCTTTGGATGAGTGGCCGTACGACAGTTGAAGTTGGCAGTGGTTCGAATTCCACTTGAAACTGTTGCGTCATCCCTTTATCTTACTGTGTACATATTTAGCTGGTAGGGGTTAACCCGTTCGGATTGGTACACGATGAAATCATTGCAAATCAATCAATAAATCGCTCTATAATACCAACAAGAAGCCATACAGTCCACATCTTGTCTACTGGCTTTATAATTCAACACCATACACGGCTTTCTGTCCAGTTCAATGTAGCCGGCACGACCAAAGTCTTTTTTTTTATGGTAACTGACACGGTTGACTGCACCACCAACAACATCCGTAATGCCAGCCCATAACACCGGGTGGACTTGGTGCCATGTCAGTGCTTCCCTTCATTTCATGTCGGCTACACTGAACTGGACGGAAAACACGAACTATGTACATAGCCGTTCCGACCGACGTTTCATTCAGTGTGTTGGTACCAACCCGGGCGGGATAAACCCTACCACCTACTCAGATAAGAAGGAAAGGGACTTACAGTTTTACGTGGAATCCGAACCAAGGTCAGCCTCAACGGTCGAGCGGTCACCCATCTAAGTACTGACTGCACCCGGTTGTGCTTAATACAGTCGACCGACTGGACAGCGCCACTGAGTTACCGAGGGTGACGAATGACTGACGATCTAGTCTAAGACCAAAAGTCTTTTTACCCAGTCTTCACGGCATAGATTCGACTGATCTATACTCGCGAGATCATCGCTTCTATCACGAGCCGTCTTCCGTTTCTATAACTAGGGCGACTCCCTCCACGGCCGTCCGAGGGCGCCACATCTCAAGCGCTGTTCTTGATCACCGATTCTCCAAGTGACCATACAGAGAGCAGCGCTTATGTAATTTTAATACATTTCACTGATTTACTTATCGATTTTACTGTTACATTCTGGTATGTAAATCGTTCTTGTTTCCGTCCAGTTCAGTGTAGCCGATACGACCAAAGCAATTTTTTTCTGTCGTACCTACCTTGCTGCCAGTAAGTGATTTCGTTTGGTAGATAATTCCTAATTAATAAAGCGAAGTTTACACCTTAGTCGCCTTAAAAGGCGACTAAGGTATAAGTAAACGTAAACGACATGCACGGGGGGAGACGCAGTGGGGCTATTATTTTTAAGTACCGGCCTCACACAGTACAACAATAGTATATAAAAAATAATAAAATGTTACATTACCTTTCATTCAAATTTCTCATTTATTTTCTCTTCAGATACATAGCCGACGGCACATGGGAAATTTCTTAGCACAAGTCGCAGTTTTACAAAGTATAAATTCTGGCGGATTTGGCGATATCTCAACGCAGAAGGTCGCCGGCGAGCGACGATCGAATCCCGCACTTGTGCTTCTGCGAGAAGAGCTGGATATGGGTCATCCGAATGATATGCAGTATTCTGTTAATGGCAATTATTTATTATGGCGCTATGAAGATAGTGAGCCGCACTAAACTGAAGTTCAGCTTGTTCTATGTTTAAATCGAAGCGACGATACGTTATTCCTTGTCTAAGACATTTTATTTATTCCAAATTCAAACATGAACATTGTCATTAATTTATTGGAAGTCTGTTGAAACCATGGGTTGAAACAGATGGCACACATAATTATTATGTGCAAATTGCATAATACTCTGTGGATATTTGTCAATATGTACCTAAATTAATTTAATGAAATAAAAACAATCAAATATGTACTTTCACTCAAATTGTCTTTTCACTTACTATTAAAATAAAAAAATCATATTTAAAATAATTAATTGACCTCCTCAGTGTAACATTTTGCTTCACATTAACACTGGTTTCCTTAATGGCCTGTTATATATATTTATGTATCTATTTATGCATGGCTACATCACCTACGACATCCGTGATATCAGCCCATAACACCGGGCGAACTAGGTGCCAGGTCAGTGCTACACTTCATTTCATGTCTTATTATATTGTATAGATAGATGATATCCCAACAAAAACCTATGTAAATGTGGAAAAAAGCCAAGTTCGCAACAAAAAAAAACTTGCAAGACAAGCAATCGGATATCGGCTTCGCTAATAAAATAAGTGAGATCTAATTGGATACCAAGATCTTTCGAAGTTCCTTAAATCATAGCTCCTGTTATGCATAACGTCCTGCAGTTGCTAAGTATATAAGACAATTTATTATGTTAGTAAAATTGGTTAAAATATCAATTTAAAAAACAAGTATATTCCTGGCTACTATCTATTGGACTTGAAATGAAATGAATAATGGTGTAGTGATGGTGGAAAGTAGATTTATAAGACTGAATACATAGGATACACAGGTAGGTACTGGCTGAGGAAGTGAAATAAAAAAAACTTTTCAATTTCATTTTCTATGTATATTTTTTGACATGATAACGTCACGTCTTAAATATTGATGAACACCGGCTGCACGCACGAAACAGTGTCACATTCCATCTGAGCCTGTGTGTGCAAGCGAGAGCGCGTAACAAGCGATAGAGAGGCACAATCGGCCCAAGCGTAGGCTTGTACACATTTATCTCTCTGGTTCTAAAGTACCAGGGCAGCAGAAATTGAAAGGAGGTTACTTGTACCATTCACGTTCCATCTGAGCCTGTGTGTGTAAGCGAGAGCGCGTAACAAGCGATAGAGAGGCACAGTCGGCCCAAGCGTCGGCTTGTACACATTTATCTCTCTCGTTCTAAAGTACCAGGGCAGCACAAATTGAAAGGAGGTTACTCGTACCATAATATATTAAGCGCATCTGGCCGGTCGGAAAAGATTTCAAATTTAGAATATTCATGAAACAAGGGTCCGAATATGTATCACAATATCGATTCATGTATTTCGATTCAATACAACGACAGAGAACCAAATATTAGGTATTTAACACTTTTTAGTTCCAGGTTTTTTTTGTTTGGAAGTCGGTTTCGTATTTTTTAAAACTGTTTTTATTTTATTATTTTTAGTAATATTAAATAAAAAAGAATAATCGCAATCGATTAGTACACTATGTTTAATTAATTAGTACACTAATTACTTCAATAAGTGGGACAGAATGATTCGCCATATGTGTCAAACTGCAAATTGCCGAAAAAGTCCACATCACAAAAGTTTTGCTGAAGGTAACCACACACCATAGTAATTATCCTCCTTTAAATTTCTACTGCCCTGGTACTTTAGAACCGTTCCCAGTTATCTTACCACTTTATGACGTTATCACGTAAAACTATCGTCCGTAAACCGACTTTACAGGCAACCAATTTTGTCTTTTATCTTCTGACACGTACCTGCCCCCTGCAGACAGCTCACGCTAGTGCAGAGGGCAGGGGTTGATACTAAACATGCTCATTGTAAAAAAAGTATAGACAAATACACATCTTTATTAACCGACTTCCAAAAAAGGAGGAGGTTCTCAATTCGACTGTATGCTTTTTTTTGATTTTTTTTTGTATGTTTGTTACGCGATTTCTCCGTCAATTCAGGGCCGATTTAGAAAATTCTTTTTTTGTTTGTTAGGTCATACTTCCGAGGTGGTCACATTTCAATTTTATCGAAATTGGTTCAGCGGTTTTCGAAAATTCAACATAATACTATGGTGTGTGGTTACCTTCAGCAAAACTTGTGATGTGGTCGTTTTCAGCAATTTTCAGTTTGATAAATTACTATGGTGTGTGGTTACCTTCAGCAAAACTTTTGTGATGTGGACTTATTCAGCAATTTGCAGTCTGACACATATGGCGAATAATTCTGTATCACTTCAATCGAATTCGATTATTCTATTTCGATTATTCTTTTTTATGTAATATTACTAAAAAGAATGAAATAAAAACTGTTTTAAAAAAATAAAACCGACTGCCAAAAAAAAAAACTAGAACTAAAAAGTATTAAATACCTGATATTTTGAAATTTTCTCTGTCCTATTGAAATACATGAATCGATATACTAGTGATACATATTCGGACCCTTGTTTCATGAATATTCTTAATTTGAAATTTTTCTTTTCCAACCGGCCAGATAATATCCGATCGGCCGGCGTAATATATTATGGTACGAGTACCATCGAGCTGGTCTGATGATGGAGACAGAAGGTGGCCATAGGAACTCCTAAACTACACATGATAAACCTATCGTGTTTGGGCTCGTTGCATTTGTCTTCACGAGCAATTTACTTTAGACCTAAGAGATTCTCAATTCGACGGTATGTTTTCTTTTTTTTTTTTATGTTTTTTACGCGATTACTCCGTCAATTGTGGGCCGATTTTGAAAATTCTTTTTTTTTTTTTTGAAAGGGGATAACCCTGAGTTTTTTTTTATGGAAACTGACACGTTTGTCTACATCACCTACAACGTCCGTGATGTCAGCCCATAACACCGGGTGAACTAGGTGCCATGTCAGTGCTTCCCCCTTTGATCGTGCTGACTACACTGAACCGACGTTTCATTCAGTGCGGTGGTATCAACCCGGGCGGGTTAAACCCTACCACCAAGTAAGATTAGGAGGGAAGGGACCTACAGTTTTACGAGGAATCCGAACCTCGGTCAGCCTCCAACGGTCAGCGGTCACCCATCCAAGTACTGACCTGACCGCACCCAGCGTTGCTTAACATTCAATAGCGACAGTTGACTGCTAGAACGATAAAAAAGGTATGGACGCCGGACTGGCAAATGCTTGTATGAGAACTAGCGTCGCCGAGTTGCGGGGAGCGGAGTGTACTTACCGTTGATAAGATATTCCACTATTGTGCACACTAAACTTGGCTGTAGTGTTTTACACGTAAACACAGAGCATGCGGGCACTTTAAACAGGTTTTTGCGAACGCGGCCTATGATATACTGACGGGCCAGCGCGCGACCGTCCATACAAAACAAGCATGCTTTTGCTTATATCGTGTTACGCTGTCGAGGATAGGGTTCGGAGTCCATACCTTTTTTATCGTTCTAGGTTGACTGTCTGCGCCACTGAGCTATCGAGGCTGACGTGGTCCTATTTTAATTGGGTCAAGTTCGGATTGGAAAGCGAGGCGGAATCGCGAGGCCGAAGGCCGAGCGATTCCGCCGAGTACATTAATAGTAAAAAATTACTAAAAAAAACTGTGAAATAAAAAAAAAGTTTTAAAAAACATAAAACCGACTTCCTAAAAAAAGTAGAACTAAAAAACTATTTAAAATAAAAATATAAAAACCGCCTTCAAAAATATATGAAATAAAAACCTAAAAAAAGAACGAACCCTAGAGTTGAAGGCGGTGCTAAAGCAAGCAAAAATGATGCATGAAAGACAACATGAGTGGATGATATCCTTTGTGATTTGTGTAGCCTTTTATATATATTTTTATTATATTATATTTTTATATATATGTATAAGTGTTATGCTGGCGCGGGGAAGGTCTGACGTCCCTACCTCTTCTAACGTACTTGGTCGGTTGAAAAGGCTATGTAAATAGTTCGTGTTTTCCGTCCAGCTAAGCGTAGCCAGCACGACCGAAGGGAAGCACTGACATGGCAGTTCAAAAAGGTGTTACGGACTGACATCACGGATGTAGTAGGTGATGTAGCCAACCCTGTTAGTTTCCATTAAAAAAAACATAGGTACGTAAATGTAGGGTATATGGCGGCGGGTAGCCAGTAAATTAGAAAGAGACAATCCAGTTGTAGAGCGTCGTCTCTGTCTCACAGAGACGCGTGAGTTCGTGCGAAAGAGACGATGCTCTACAATTGGATTGTCTGTTTCTAAACCTAGATTTTCATATTTATTGTCGGGTACTTTACATAAAGATAAATTAAAAAACATAAAACCGACTTCCTAAAAAGAGTAGAACTAAAAAACTATTTAAAATAAAAATATAAAAACCGCCTTCAAAAATATATGAAATGAAAACCTAAAAAAAAAACGAACCCTAGAGTTGAAGGCGGTGCTAAAAAGGCTACACAAATCACAAAGGATATCATCCACTCATGTTGTCTTTCATGCATCATTTTTGCTTGCTTTAGCACCGCCTTCAACTCTAGGGTTCGTTCTTTTTTTAGGTTTTTATTTCATATATTTTTGAAGGCGGTTTTTATATTTTTATTTTAAATAGTTTTTTAGTTCTACTCTTTTTAGGAAGTCGGTTTTATGTTTTTTAATTTATCTTTATGTAAAGTACCCGACAATAAATATGAAAATCTAGCTTTAGAAACAGACAATCCAATTGTAGAGCATCGTCTCTTTCGCACGAACTCACGCGTCTCTGTGAGACAGAGACGACGCTCTACAACTGGATTGTCTCTTTCTAATTTACTGGCTACCCGCCGCCATATACCCTACATTTACGTACCTATGTTTTTTTTAATGGAAACTAACAGGGTTGGCTACATCACCTACTACATCCGTGATGTCAGTCCGTAACACCTTTTTGAACTGCCATGTCAGTGCTTCCCTTCGGTCGTGCTGGCTACGCTTAGCTGGACGGAAAACACGAACTATTTACATAGCCTTTTCAACCGACCAAGTACGTTAGAAGAGGTAGGGACGTCAGACCTTCCCCGCGCCAGCATAACACGATATTAGTAACAACGTACCAATAACATTCGTCGGTCGCCTGCAAGCCACTTAGGGTCAACCTTCCCCCACCCGATACCATCCAATCAGAGAGCGCGCCGTCCCCTCCGCTACCCGCGGAGCTCAGCGACGCTGTTTCTCATTCAAGCATTGGATAGTCCAACGTCCCTACCTCGCTTCTAACGTTCTTGCAACCGACCTTTCATTCAGTGCGGTGGTACCAGCCCGGGCAGGTTAAGCCCTACCACCTAGTAAGGTAAGAAAGGAAAGAACCTACAGTTTTACGTGAAGTCCGAACCACGGCCAGTCTCCAATGGTCGACCCATCCAAGTACTGACCGCGCCCACGTGTGCTTATGATCACGACCGACAGTCGATTGATGGCACCACTGAGCTACCGAGGCTGAAAAAATGTAAGTTAGGTAACTACGTCAGGTCAATTCGAGGCCCTACACACACACAAGCGCGCGCGCGTTTTTATTTCTAAGGCACTTTATCTGCTAGGCCAGTGTTCTTCAATCTTTTTGAATACGCCACCCCTTTACAGGTTGAAAATTTTTCGCGACCCCCTTGGGCCATAGACAGAAAAAAGTTAGTAATTTAAAACACTACGTTTATGATTTTCTCTATTTTGGTACCTATATTCATTATTACAGGGTGGCCCAAAATAACGTTGACAAGTGATTTTTGAAATAATTTTATTACCTTTAATGTTAAATTAAATTAATTTATAAATTATAAAAATACAACTTATTTTATACAAGAATTCCTATTTGTCTTCAAAATAACCTCCTTTAGCGCGAATACAAAGAGTCAAACGCTTGGTAAAATTTTCCACAATTTTCCGCACCTCCTCAACAGATATTTTGTCCCACTCGCGTGTAAGAGAAGCCTTCAGGTCATCAACAGTTCTATGAGGTGTAGTACAGGCCCTTGTCTCTAACATTGGCCATAAACTGTAATCCATGGGATTCAGATCAGGCGAGTAGGGTGGCCATTCTTTTGAGCTGATGAAATCAGGGAAATTGATTTTGCACCACTGTTGAGCACGTAAGGCCCTGTGAGCTGGAGCAGAGTCTTGTTGGAATATCCATGGATGGTTACTAAAGTGCTGTTGACTCCAAGAAAGAACCACAGAACAAGGATGTCTCGTCGATAATTTTCTTGGTTAATTTTGATACCTTTTTCTACAAAAACGAGGGGAGTTTTGCCAGTGGCGCAAATTGCACCCCAAACCATAACTGTTTTCGCGTTTTGGCGACGTGGAATAACTGCAGCAGCTCCAGGACGAGTGGAAGACCAGATCCTGTCATTTTGGTGATTATGGGCTTGTTCTATCGAAAACAATTTTTCGTCAGAGAATACGATATTTTTCCAATTCGAAGCAGCGGAGCGTTGTTTAAGCAAACGACATCTCTCAAGGCGAACTTTTTTGTCTTTCTCTGTAAGCAATTGCGCTTTTCTGAGTTTGTATGGTACCAAATGGAGATCATATTTCACTATACGCTGCACGGTGGAGCGACTTATCCCCAAGTCTCGCGACATTTTTCTCACCTTTTTCTGTGGATTCCGGACTAATCTTTGATTGATAATGTGTTGGTTCCTAGAAGTTCGAACAGTGCGCTTACGTCCTCTCCCAGGACGGTCTCCGATGTTGCCGAGCTCAACATAGCGTTTAATTGCCAAAGAAACTAGCTGACGACTAACACCAAGAATGTTCACTATCTCACACTGTCGCTTTCCACGTTCATACAATTAAATTATGGCTCCACGCTGCTCTGACATAGCGTAATAAATATATTTTAACACTTTTTAGCCAACAAACAATATTAAAATGGCGCCAACGAATGAAAAAACGATAGACAAAAATAAAATGGAATGCAAAGCATTCCATTTTTGAAATATGATCTTTTAAATTTTGTCAACGTTATTTTGGACCACGGTGTACTATGTGAACTGACGTCTTCTTCAATTCAACATTAAAACGAATAAAAAGAGAAATATACTTCTATTAGAAAATGAGTTGACTGTTAACATTTCTAGAATAGCACCACGATTTGACAATTTTTTTAAAAATAAACAGGCCCATCATTCTCACTGAAATTGTGTAAATTGTAGTACTTGCTTTTTTCCTTTTGCCGGCTACCCCCCGAGTAAGGATTCGCGACCCCCCCCAGGGGTCGCGAAGCCTTACTCGGGGTTTCAATCTGTGGGTCGCGACCCCCCCAGGCGTCGCGACCCACAGATTGAAAAACACTGTGCTAGGCCATTGTTTGGGAAAAAATAATATTAGCTTTAGATTATGCAAACAGTTCGGGCGCCTCCGACAGTAGTAGTGACCGATCGAGTTCCCGAGTGTTTGGTCTCGAAATTCCTTTGGAAGGTGCCTTTTGTGTGGCATCGGCGAGCAAACAAAACGCAGGCCTCTAACAAAACTTGAGGTGTTTTAGTTTGTACTGAAGATGGATAAAGTTTGAATCGATATAATATCACTTATCGTTGATATAATTTAGATATAATTAATGAATAGTGGAATGGAAACTCTTTTTTTTTGCATACACATTGCAATACTAATAACAATACTAATAACATCTTTAAGGGATGGTCATGGAGTAAGTTTCTTTTCCTTATGTAATCCGGTATGCGTGGCTGAGTCGGAGGGGCTCCGACCAGCCAATATCACCTCCGAGAAGGTAGGCACCATACCGGAGACTTCCCTGGATTGCTGGCTATACTGGACTAGAGGAGAACACAACCGAGGCTGCTATGCGGCCATCTTACATCCAGTACGGTGGTAGCAACCCAGTCGGTTACAATTTGAGCCTACCACCTAGTAAGGGGCAAGGGAAGGGACCTACAGTTTTACACCGGTTCCGAACGGTGAAGCAGCAGTTTGTAGGTATGCATGTAAATTTTTTTCGTCAGAAAAAACTCATTAGTACACGCCGATCGGATTTGTACCTCGGCATGAGAAGCCGATGCTCAAACCACTCGGCTCAGTGTAGACTCTATGTATGATATTAAAACTTAATTGACGATTTTTAGAAATATTTTCTGTATGTATTTATGTTCCTCCATAACTCTTAAACCGATCACCCGAATTCAATGACACTTAGTATAAGCACACTTAACTATACGTGACACAGGATAGACACAAATAAAATTCAGTTCCGGTTACGCTAAGATGTGGCTCTCATACAAACCGAATTGTTCCCCACATACAAATAAAGGTAACGCAGGAACGAAGCTCGGCCTTCTTACTTACATACATTCTTTTTTTTTGTTTTTATTTTATTTTTTTTTTTTATGGAAACTGACACGGTTGGCTACATCACCTACAACGTCCGTGATGTCAGCCCATAACACCGGGTGAACTAGGTGCCATGTCAGTGCTTCCCCCTTTTGATCGTGCCGGCTACACTGAACTGGTCGGAAAACACAAACTATTTACATAGCCGTTTGGACCGACGTTTCATTCAGTGCGGTGGTACCAACCCGGGCGGGTTAAACCCTACCACCAAGTAAGATTAGGAGGGAAGGGACCTACAGTTTTACGAGGAATCGGAACCTCGGTCAGCTTCCAACGGTCAGCGGTCACCCATCCAAGGACTGACCGCACCCAGCGTTGCTTAACATTCAATAGCGACAGTTGACTGTCTGCACCACTGAGCTATCGAGGCTGACATTCTTCTTTTTAAATACAAATTTCACGCGAGCGAAGCCGAGGGCATAAGCTAGTTTAAAAAAATAAAACAGTGCATGAGAAGAAATGCCAGGAGTGCGCAAAACCGCCCTTATCACTATGAATGTTTTCTTCCAGTCAATCTTAATTTAAATGTGTTAAAGATCCTAATCTTCCAATGAAAATGGCCTGAAATACATTCTCACTAGGCCTGGCCTATTCTCACTAGTACCGTGTACTTAAAAAGAATAACACCACTGTATCTTTCCCCGTGTATGTCGTAATTGATAAGGACACGATTACGCGCTAAAGGGTGACAGGATCGCCACCTCCCACCTTAGCACGGTCTATCCACCGAGTCAAGCAGCAGGTCGTGCCTTATTTGCTGTTGATAGTTATCTTGTCCTAATACTTTACTAAACGTGGTGGTGGGTGTTGTGCTGTAATTTAAAAGAGTACTTTCAGCACAACACCGATTACTCTGCTTACCCCGATTGTCGGGATAGTGCGTCTGTTATCTATGTATGTATGTATGTATGTTTGAATTTTTCATTGTGACGAATTCAAGAGAAAAATGTATTTGCCTCCGAATAATAATAATTAAACCACAAACAATTCAAATATTTTATTCATATTTATATTTATATTTTATTGTTTCATAATTGTAAATTTTGTATTGTTAATTTCTGCCACTAAATGAAGTCTGACCGCAAAAGAGATGTCAAATAAGCAGATTATATCACTTAGGAAGGGGGTAAGAGATTGCTCGTGTGTAATACCCCTTGCCTTTTGAGTAAGCACCGTTACACCAGTCGGCAACAACATAAATCATGTAAATAAATGTATTAAGTTAGACTAAGTATTACTGCTCTGTATGCAAATGTTTATCACACTCAATAAATGGTTTTTCATTATTTTATTTATTTTTAAACCATAAACCATATTATGATAGTGGGACTGTTGGGAAATTATAGGTAGTTGTTCATACGTCAATATTAGACTGCATTAATACTCAAAAAAATGCATATCGGAAAATTCACCCAACAATCAAGTCCAGCCCATCGCGGTGTGCGCTGGCCGGAGAAAACGGAAGCATGTTGCCTAAAACATGCTTCACAACTCTTGTTAAGTACTCGCAGTACCAACCAGTTCTGCATCCGTACACACGGAGGAGCCTTAACGCATTAACTGCCATTAACTAGCACTGCGCAGTCGCTAGTACCCCTCGATATACACCGCTGTGACATAACTACAGAGACCCTTGCCCCTTACTTGGTAGTAGGCTCAAATTGTAGCCGACTGGGTTACCACCGTACTGGATGTAAGATGGCCGCATAGCAGCTTCGGCTGTGTTCTCCTCTAGTCCAGTAAGCCTGCAATTCAGGGAAGTCTCCGGTATGGCACCGACCTTCTCGGATGGCCAGAGCATGTGCTTTGGCCCCTCCGACTTAGCCACCCATATCGGATTACATAAAAAAAAAACATAAAAAAACTACAGAGAGAAAACGCCCTCCCTGATCGACCGCACAACACTACCACCACGCAACAAACTCGTGCTAACTCATGCTACAAAAATAGTTACGTATTGTAACACTTTTTCACCCGACTTTATTTTTTTTTCTGGATTTTTAGAGTCCTGTGGCCAAGTCGTCTTGGCGTCGGCTTCTCTTGCGAAAGGTCCGAGGTTTGGGAAAGTCACCCCCTAAGAGATAGGGAGGGATTGAGGGAGTCGACTCAAATTTACTATAAACTACAATGCCACGAGCGAAGTCGCGGGCAAAAATCCAGTGCTTGCATCAATAAGATAATGTTGGGTGCCTATTAAAGTGTATAGGTCTCTACCGCTTTAAGAACACGCTATGATTATTTACTACCTCCTACTACTCATATTTATGTGAGATAGCTTACTATAAAATTATTTAATATCCAGGGCGTGAAATTAATATTTAAAACGAAGAAAGCAAGCAAGCCCGCTACCGTACCTTTATTTCGACGCGCCGAACAATTCGGTTTGTATGAGGGCCACACCTTAGCGTAACCGGAAGTAAATTTAATTTAGCCTATCCTGTGTCGCGTATAGTTAATATGCTTGTACTTAGTTTCATCGAATTCGGATGATCGGTTTAAGAGTTATGGTGGAACATACATACAGAAAAGTTTCTAAAAATCGTCAATTTAGTTTTAGTGTCATACATAGAGTCTACAAACGCAATATCTCATAAAAAAGTAACTTACTCCATGACCATCACTTACAGATGTATTATTAGTAATATATTGATTATGTATGGATAATTTTTCTTTTATTCCTCTTCTGTATGTTATCTTCTGTCTTGTGTGTCTCTGTGTTTTTGTGTGCAATAAATCATTTCTATTCTATTCAAATTTTCCTGAACCAAAATCACTACCATCTGTGAAATGGAATCTTCGTTTACTACTTCGAAATTCATGACAAAATCACTTCAGAAAAGAAACTACCTGTTAAAATTCGTACAATATTTTTTTCGGAACGAAACAGGCGATGTACATAATAAAATTATTAATATACATTATTTCACATATATGTATGTCACCAGGCTCCGCGCCTTAACTTCAATCTCACTTTTCCGTTTAACGCATTTATACGAGTTTTTCGTATAAGCCATTTGTATGAGCGAGTGAAGATCCAGGCGCTGAAACGGTATCGCGAGATTTATCACTTGCAACTGAAGAACTGGAGTGTGTCCATGCGCAAGGCCTTCGATGTTTAAAAGTCTGAGGGAAATAAAACGATTTGAATAATTTAGCTGAAGGTACCTTTCCATTTTAAATACGTACGTTCTTAGATAACATATTTAACATAGGTATAAAGTAACTCAAAAGATAAGGGGGGAACGCTGCTTCGGTTCTTGGGACCGCTTTAACCTTCCCAATGGAGGAGTTATTTATTTTAATTTAGTTTTACTTTGATTTTAATCTGTTGTTATTTTTCCATTTTTAATTTGTTTTTATTAATTACCAGTGTATCAATAAAGTATTATTTAATATATTTTTGGTATACAGTTGTAATATTTTTTTGTTGGAATTATTTTTATTAGGATTTATTTGGATAGTATATTCTTTATTGCTCCAATAAACATTATGCACCAATTTTTAAAAAGACCATAAAAATTAAATAAAACTAACTAAAACTACACTAAAACAAAACTTACCTATCTATCTAACAAAATAATAGGTATGTTTGGATAGTTAAATAGTATTTTATTTTTTTAAATGTATGTATACTTATGATTTAGACGATAGACATAAGTTATGTAATACTTGTTATTATTTCGCAGAAATTATAGAACCTGAGAAATTATAGAATATGCATAAATTGTAATTTTAACTGTTGTAGTGTTTCAGAATAAAAAATAAATAAAAAGATATATTTTATTGACTTTTTTTATTTTACCTTGTATATGTTTAATTTCAGGTCCTTAAACCTGCCCCAATTTTTAAATATAAAAAATAGAAATCATATCGTTCTTTAAATAAAAATTTTAATCTATTTTCGCTCGTTAGTTATACGAGTATTTATGGCATGGCTGTATCGAAAATGTATCGTATTTTGGTAAAAATCTGCTACTTACTACATAATTTTTGAAATGCGACGTTAGGGCGAGCGAAGCCGCGCGGGCAACAGCCAGTAAAAAATAAAGGTTCCGGGCCGTCAAGTACGAATATTTATATTTTAAAACCTTATTCAGTTAATTAAGATGTGCACTTATACATAGCGTAAAGTTTTATGGCGATTTTAATTATCACCATCTTCAACGTTCAGTCTTGTGGCAGTCTTGCAAATTAATGCAGTGTAGTATTTTTTTTACGATAAATATGCGCAAATAATTTCCTGTCATTATTTCTTTGTTTTTAAAGTATTATGTGTTTTCCATTCTATTCCATATATCTAATTACAACATTGGTAAATTAAGGGTCGATTTCTCCTTCGGCAAAAATACTTGTAACACAAATTTAATTTTACGTAATTACATTCTTGTAACTTCTGTTCAGTTGGTTTTCTACACTTATTTATTTACACTATAAAGAGGTAACTTTTATAAGTTTGGATGTTGGAGGTAATATCCGAAAATACACACCCGATTTTAAAAATTATGTGACAAATATTTAGAATGGACCTTCAGGACCTCCCTAAAAATTTACACCTTTATCATCGGGTCACTGTTCAAGCCCATTGTCCGTCAATTAAGGAGATTTATTTTTTTCCTAAAGATATCATTTTTATGGTTCCGTATCCGGTACGGGACCATATTACTAAGCCTACGCCGTCGGTCTGTCTGTCTGTCCGTCTGTCCGTATGTCCGTCTGTCTGTCCGAGGGCTGTATCTCTTGAACCGTAATAGGGAACCCGTTGAAATGTTCACAGAATATGTGTTATTATGGCCGATATAACAACAAATATTAAAAATAAGAAAAAGTAAAAAAATCACGGGGTTCCCATAGAAGAAACCAGAAAGTGTATGCGTGCGCGCCATCTACCGAATAGATTATGAAGCATTTAACTAATCATGACATTTAACTAATATGAAGCATTTCATAACACGCCATAGATGGCGTGAGTGGCGCTAGCCATGACATGACGATACGGAACCCTCGGTGTGCGAGTTCGACTCGCACTTGGTCGGTTTTTTTTTAAATTTAATTTCAAACAATTTTTTTATTTAGTTAACATTACTTCTTTTTTTAATCACAGTTTTATCTATTATTATATTACATTTGGTTTCCCTTTTCATTGCCAATTTCATTTTACCATTTTTAAACAATACAATTCTCATATTATTCCTGCAGCCTTATCTGAAAGAGGCATCGTTTTCAACCCGGCTAGACCGGAAAATGCACATAAGAGTAAGTACATCACAAGCGATTATTATTATCTAAGTGGTGTGTGAGCTTTTTGAAATGATTTGTAATAAACTTGGTAATTGAAGCTCTTTCTTATGCACGTAAGGGTTAATTCTTGTTTTTGTCTAGGTTCAGTTTAACGATTGCCGAGAGAACTATAAGAATACGATTTGAGGAGGTTAAGAACAAAAGTCACAAATCCACTTTAGACAGTTTTCATTTTTTTTATTTAAATTGCTGAATTGCATCGATTCCACACCTTGTAATTATCAAAATGTACTCAAATCTGATCGATTTTAGCTACCAAAAAGTGACATTTGGTTCAAAAGGTAACAAATCCGAAAAAAAGACACTAAATTATTCCTCTTTGATCACTTTACATCAAAAGGGCAACAAATCTAAACCAATTTCGGTGCATAATGCCGCCCTGTGGTTCTAAAAGTAACTTTTTCAATTATTTTGTAATTTTGTGGGGCACATATCCGTATACTTGCGAACAAAAAGTAACAAATCCATATACAAATTATTACTCCAGTACAAAAAGGCACAAATCCAAAATTCGAATCCATGTATTCCTTATTCTACTGCACAATTTTTTTTAATCTTTGTATGATACGAATGATCTGTACTAGTAGTATTTTTATATGAAATTAAAATAAATATTTCTGTAATGGCTTAGGGACCATTATATTTTTTGTGTTTTCTGAAAAAAAAAATAAACCTAAAGTGGATTTGTGACCTTTTGTTCTTAACCTCCTCATTTATTGTGAGCAATGTTCTCTCGCTTTCTTGTCATTCAGAGATGAAAAACATTTCAGCAAAAAAAAAACGGACCAAGTGCGAGACGGTCTCGCGCACCGAGAAACGGCAAAACAAAAAATTCGGACAGAACAGAAATTCGGCAGCACAAAAACAAAACGTTGAAAAAAAGACGATCCATGCATGGCGATAATTTTTCTTAATATTTCACCTTTTCAATGTGTTATTATTTGTTGTTATATCTGCGGTTCCAAAGATACAGCATCGGACGGGCGGACGAGCGGACGGGCGAACGGACGGACGGACGGACGGACGGACAGAAAGACAGACAGACAGATAGAAGTTGTGGCCTTAGTAATTAGGCTTCCGTACGGGGTACGTAAACCTAAAAAAGTTGAAAAAACACGTTTCTTGCATGGGGACACCCTTAATTTTTCACGTTTTCAATGTTTTATTATTTGTTGTTATATCTGCGGTTCCATAGATATAGTCATCGGACGGACGGACGAACGGACGGACAGAAAGACAGACACACAGATAGACGTTGTGGCCTTTGTAATAGGCTTCTGTACGGGGTACGGAAAAGAGCGAGTCGAACTCGCGCACCGAGGGTTCCTTATCGCCATGTCATGGTTAGCACCACTCACGCCAACTATGGCGTGTTATGAAATGCTTCATATTAGTTAAATGTCAAGATTAGTTAAAATGCTTCACCCTCTATTCGGTAGATGGCGCGCGCGCATACACTTTTTTGGTTTCTTCTATGAGAAACCCCGTGAATTTTTTAATTTTTCTTATTTTTATTATTTGTTGTTATATTGGCCATAATAACATATATTCTGTGAACATTTCAACGACCTATTACGGTTCAAGAGATACAGCCCTCGGACAAACAGACGGACAGACAGACAGACAGACAGACAGACGGCGTAGGCTTAGTAATAGGGTCCCGTACCGGATACGGAACCCTAAAAAAGGGTGTACACACACCCTTTCTCTGCAATAAATCTTCTCTACGATTACAAATTTCGGACGGTCGACATAATATCTATCAGAAAGACAGAAAAGCGATCGGCGCCATCCCCTCCCGAAGGCGGCGTTCGTCTTTCTTCCTCTGTGATCTGAAGTTAGTTACCACCGGGAGCTGAAAACGAGAAATAATAAAAACGGTGAATTACGTGATCGATTACTAATCCGTCGGTGCGCGAATCTGACTCGAACTTGAGCGTTTTTTTTGTACTTTTTGTTGTTCTATTATATTTTTAGGCTTCCGTATCCGGTACGGGACCTTATTACTAAGCCTACGCCGTCTGTCTGTCTGTCTGCCCGTCCGTCCGTACCCGAACTTTTTCCTTATGGAAAAAGTTCGTATAAACGGAAGACGAAAAGTTCGTATAAAGAAAGAAACGGTTATTCCGTTTCTTTCGACCCAACTTCATTCAGTGCGGTGCGATGTTGGTTAATTTACATAGTTTGATTTACATAGTTTGAGATAGAGGTGGCTAACCTGTCGCCCTTTAGCACGACATCTTGTTCGTATCCCTTGATCGCCTATTACGACATGCACGGGGAGAGATGCAGTGGGGCTATTCTTTTTAAGTGCCGGCACCACACGATAGAGCAAACGGTACGGTCGAAAAAAATCTGCACCATGAAAAGCATTCCAATTACAAAAGGTTTTCAATTAATAATTTTAAGTTGACTCTGTTTTTTTAATGGATTCTTTATGGATGGCATTAAATTATATTCTTTTAAATTTTTTACGGATTAATTGTTAGGTACTGAAGACTTACATAACTGGACGTTGCGCCCGCTGCGTCACGGGCTTCTTTAGGAACTGGAGTTGGAGCCGACGACGTCTGGTGCCAGTTGTACCAGAAGTCAAAACTCTGAAACAACGAAACGTCGACTTATGTAAGTCTAAGTACCTACTGTTAATCCGTAAAGGTTTTTAATTCTTCATTACAGCATTTTCTTATAAACATTTGGTTTTACTCAAGGTTACAGTTTCTTCACGCATGAGATTATTGTGAATGCATTACCTACTTCGTTCAAGTTAAGCTTGATTAGTTTTGTATTTTGTACGACATTGAAAGAATCGTCTGGTGCTCAGTTTTTAGGGTTCCGTACTTCAAAAGAGGAAAAAAAGCGGGCAAGTGCTAGCCTGACTGCCGCACTGAGGTTTCAGCTTGAGCAAAAGAAACATGTTAAAAAAAATAAGTTTATTTTATGGAGACCCCTTAATTTTTTCCTTTTTCAATTGTATATTATTTCTTCTTATATCTGCCAAAATATGCCGCGTGGAGTTTTCACGCATATCTGTGAAAACTCCACGCGGCTTGCTATTACGGACAGGGCTATTCGTAGGTATGAGGTTTTGGTGGTTTAATTTTTTTTTAACCCTAACCTAACGTTGAGACGGCGCATGTCGTTTTCTTAGGTTTCCGTATCCCAGACGGAAGCCTATTACTAAGACTCCGTCGTCCGTCTGTCTGTCTGTCTGTCTGTCTGTCTGTCTGTCTGTCCGAGGGCTGTATCTCTTGAACCGTAATAGGTAGCCCGTTGAAACTTTCACAGAATATGCATTACTATGGCGGATGAAATAACAAATCCGAAAAATAAGAAAAATTTAAAAATTAAGGGGGGCCGCCATACAAGAAACATTTTTTTAAAATAGATTAGTCACACTATTTAATAACAGATGGCGCTCCAAAGCGACTCCAAAGACTGGCGTGCGTGGCAACAACAGGTTGCATGCGCACAACTCCGACTACAGCTATGGAGGTAATACTATCTTTAGTACCACTAGACCTGTACGTACAACAGGAGGCTGCGTCAGCGGCGGTGAGACTCAGAACTCTGGGACTCTGGCACACTAACGCCACACTGCCACATACAAAGCTTCTTCAGAAGGTAACAGCGGAGATACCGCTACTGGCGGCCTGCTGTGACCGCATACCCAAACTGTACGTATTTGAGAGATCATACACTATCAACCTGGCCGGAGAGGCCAAAGACCAATCAGAGGAGCTACGCATATACACCGATGGCTCCAAGACGAAGACAGGCACAGGTGCTGCAGCGCACTCCCTGGACCTAAACATCAACAGGTACACTTACCTCGGACAACACAACTCAATATTCCAGGCAGAATGTGTTGGGATCATTGAAGCAGCTACAATAGTGGCCCAGCGGAACATGGAGGGACACAGCATCAAGATACTGTCGGACAGCGCCTCAGTACTAGCGGCGCTGAACGGCAGTATAATGAGCTCAGGACTTATCCATCAATGTCACCTCGCGCTGGAGGCCATTGCTACAAGAAACAAGGTAACGCTACAGTGGATAAAGGGCCACAGCGGATCCCGGGGAAACGATGCTGCTGATGAACTCGCGAAGAGGGGATCCAGCAGCAAACCTGAAGGACCCGAACCTCTACCACACAACCAACTGAAAAGTTGGATACACAAACGTACGTATCAACTACACATAGACAGATGGGCAGCGGGCAGTGACTGCAGACAGGCGAGGGAGGCAATGGCGAAGCCGGACCTCCGTCTCGCCAAGACGCTGCTCCGTGTCCATAGATCAAAACTACGCATAGTGATAGGTATGCTTACTGGTCACTGTACACTTAACAGACACCTCTATGTAATTGGAGTAACGGACAGTCCACTGTGCAGAGCATGCCTGCAGGCGGACGAGACACCCACCCACGTGCTGCTGGAGTGCGAGGAGTTGGCAGACATAAGGGGGAAGGAGCTGGGAGGCCCTACTACACTTCGAGAGGCGTGCCAGGACCCAAGGAGAGTGTGCCGCCTCCTGGAAGAACTCGGCTGGTTGGATTAAGGCCGTAGGACGCGCAAAAGGCCTGCATGGAAGCGGGCTTAGGCGCGGAAAACGAGTCCACTATCATCATCATCAACAGATGGCGCAAACGAATTTTACACATTGCATGCATTGTTAGGTGCTGTCATTATCCCACCGTAAGGTGCTATTCACCTCATTGAGGCGTCTCTAAAAGATTACTCACGTGTCTGTCAGTCTGTCTGTCACAACTTATTTTCTCCTAATTTACTGGAACAAAAAAAGTTTAAATGTAGTGACGATGATGACTCTGAAAAGAAAAAGCATCATCAAAATCGGTTCACCCAGTCGAAAGTTGTGAGGCGACAAACATAAAAAAAATACAGTCGAATTGAGAACCTCCTCCTTTTTTTGAAGTCGGTTAAAAATTAAAATGAAGCGTAAATGAACCAATTTAGATTTTAGGGGACAAATATGAAAGTAATTTTTTTTTTCAAGTGCATCATATGACATCAATGGAAAGGGCTCGTTACGAGAAATACAAATATATTTTACTTAAGTATGTCATTTTGATACATAGTCTCAAATATATTAAAGAAAATTTTTGTCAGCTTCGGTAGCTCAGTGGTGCGCGTTCGACTGTTGTTAAGCACACCTGAGCGCGGTCAGTACTTGGATGAGTGACCGCTCGACTGTTGGAGGCTGACCGTGGGTCGGATTGCACGCAAAACTGTAGGCCCCTTCCCTTCTTACCTTTCTAGGTGGTAGAGTTTATCCCACCCGGGTTGATACCAGCGCACTGAATGAAACGTCGGTCGAAATGGCTATGTAAATAGTTCGTGTTAGTTCAGTGTTAGCGACATGAAATGAAGGGAAGCATTGACACGGCACCTAGTTCACCCGGTGTTATGGGCTGACATCACGGATGTTGTAGGTGATGTAGCCAACCGTGTCAGTTTCCAAACCATTCCATATACATATACGAAAATGTAGCAGTGTATAAATTATCTTACAATGTACCATTGTCATTATATTGGTAGTGGCTGATTACAGAGGTTTGTCGTAGTCTTCCATGTAAGAACACTTAAAATTATCGTATTTTGCTCCATTGTCGCGCCGTTCGTGAGTGGAACTGTCTTCCGGCGATTGTGTTTCGCGAGGAGGTGAATTTGACTCTGTCGACTGCACTATTGGTTCCTCGGCATGCTGGTTTAAAATATATATACAGGGTGTCCCAGAAACCGACGATAATCCTTTAACAGGAGATAGGGCTGCTAATTACCTCTCAGAATATATAATTTTAGGTTTAGTAAAAATGGCTTAGTTTTTGAGATATTGTCATTTTTGTAAAAATCCAAAATTTTCTCCCACAGCAATTTTTTTTAAATGCCACAACTACAAATGTAAGATTTTCTTAAAATCTAGTTGTTGTGAAATATTCCTGAAAAGTAAGGCTTTCACACGGTATAATTTATTTTTTCATGTTTAATCCTGTTTAGCTGAAAAACGACTTAAGAGCCACATGTTTAAAAATTTTCAGCCTCATCCCTTGAGTTTGGCCCTTCGCGGTGAAAAAAAAAATTACTACACTAAAGTGGCATTATGCAACAAAAATACGCCCATCTAATGTAGTTTTTAAAATAGTACATCACTTACCGATTTGCCCAATAATTTATGAGATATTGTTATTTAACTGCAAAAGTGTTTTCCGTCCAGTTCAGTGTAGCCGGCACGACCGAAGGGATGCACTGACGTGGCACCAAGTTCACCCGGTGTTATGGGCTGACATCACGGATGTTGTAGGTGATGTAGCCAATCGTGTCAGTTTCCATAAAAAAAAAAAAGGACCTCGGAATTTGATAACTGTTCTACCAACTACGAATTGGAATAAAATAAACACTTAAAGTAATTGGTCTTTATTAACCTGTTAAAGTAGATGTTCAAATTGTTTACAACCTGCACAAATGCTAGCTCGACATCTTCTCACAAATGCCCGGTTGATGCGTCGAGCAAGTACTCGATGCAAGTGCAGGTACGTCCACCTATGTAGTTTGTGTTTTCCGTGCAGTTGACTGTAGTCGGCACGACCGAAGGGAAGCACTGACGTGGCACCAAGTTCACCCGGTGACGGTTCACGGGCTGTCATCACGGATGTTGTAGGTGATGTAGCCAACCATGTCAGTTTACGTAAAAAAAAACCTGAGCTACTGCCGTAATTCTTTTTATGGTATAAATAGTATAGTATTTGCCAAACTCTACAAAGTTTTTTTTTTTATGGAAACTGACACGGTTGCCTACATCACCTACAACATCCGTGATGTCAGCCCATAACACCGGGTGAACTTGGTGCCACGTCAGCGCTTCCCTTCGGTCGTACCGGCTACATTGAACTGGACGGAAAACACAAACTATTTACATAGCCGTTTCGGCCGACCTTTCATTCAGTTTGGTGGTACCAACCCGGGCGGGTTAAACCCTACCACCTAGTAATATAAGAAGGGAGTCTTATCCCTTAGTCGCCTTTCACGACATACACGGGGAGAGATGCAGTGGGGCTATTCTTTTAAAGAACCGGCCCCACACGGTACAAGATTCTACAAGATGACCAATAAAGCAGGTTGTATAATCAAAATATACATCTACTCCCGGATCAATTAACCACATTCAGCAGGCGGCGGCGGCGCCACCCCCGCCCCGCTCCCAGTGCGCCGGCGCATACGATGCGTGCTCCGCCGCGCGCCGGGCGAAAGTGGCGCCAAGCCGGCCGGACACCGCGGCCGGGCCGGCAGCGCCGCCGACACTTACTGTCATATAAAGTGCGCGACTCGTCCCCGCCGCCGTCCACTCCTGCGCACACCGCCCGTCCGTCGACACCGACGGCGTCTACCGCGATCTACCAGCACCGTACACCGCGTGCGCGGAGCGTGTTCGAAAACAGTGAAAAAAAAAAACATTCTAGTTTTAAATTTTTAAAATCAGTATTAAGTGGCATGGTGAAGTGAATAAACCGGTGAACATTTGAAACATAATTGGATTAATTTTTTTCAATAACTTTCTACGATATTGTGCCGATGCGACCGACTGCTCTACACTGAGGTATGGCGTTTACTTTTATTGAGCCGAGTGGCAAATTGCTCGAAAACGCGCTAAAGACCAATTTAGATGAGTCGATCGGCTCGCTAGATAAGAAATTTCGAATCGAAAGAAAATAATTTAAATCGCGCGTGACTCAGCTGTTGTACTCCAAATGTGTTATTTGAAAGTAACGTCGAAGCAGTGGTGTCTTTATTTTACTTATTAATATTATGTACTTTAAAATAATTAATCTAATCAATCTACCTATATTAAAATTTGCTAATGTATGTAATCTGTTCCATCATTCGAAAAACAAGGTATTTGCATGTAAATAAATTACGAATAAAATAATCAAGATTTAGAAATAATAAAATAATATTAGCTTATAAAATTTGCTCATAAACGTATATACAAATTACATCCTTACTTTCTAACTCCTATATCTATATAATATATATATATACCGCAAGTATTGCAACTCTACATTTCCACAAACAGCACGCAATATAATCAGTGCAAAAGATTTCAACGCACCGCGAAACCCCGCCCTACTAGGCTACCGCGCTCGCCGCCGCGCCGCCGCTCCGCCGCCGTGCGCCCGTCGTCGTCAGCTGTCGAACGATTGAAGCGCTATTTTACAATAACGTTCTAAGTACATAATTCAATTAAAATTTTGGATTTGAGTTGTATATAAATAAATGTAAGTAGGTAATTGCAACAAATTATGAAATAGAACTTATACTAAAAAATTTAAACTATCTATAAATTAATAAATTTAAAAATGAATGAAAATAACCATAATATAAATAAAAACTTTGACGGGAAACCCCCGGAGACGCGAGCACCTCGCTGGCAGCAGTGCAAAACCTTAAATTAAATATTTACAAAAACAACTAAACTTAATAAAATACTGAAATTAAATAAGCTAAACTAACTACCTAACTTAGGTGTACGAGTAGTTAACCATGTTGTGTAGTTTCCATACAAATTCCTTCCTTAAAGTCAATCAAGTCAAGCACTTGTCTTAATCATATTAGGTCAATCAGATCAACTCAAAAATAAAAATACCTAGCATCAATAGAATTGTAAAAACTAAGTCTATGAATTTACAAGTGCCCATTTCGGAAGCGTGAGGCTGGGGGCGCATATACCTGTACATTTTAGGTTATTTGTGTATTGTATAATGTTTTGTTTCCAATAAAAGAAAAAAGAAAAAAAATTTAATAAATTACCAGTAAAAAAAAAATTTACGAAACTAAAATTGTCCCCACCTTTGGTAAGTTTAGTTAAAAAGAAATGTGACAACAAACTTCAAACGTGTATATATATTTACCGTAAATTTTAAAGATCTCGACTTATTTCAGGCAAAATAGTACAGAAATCACATTTTTTTTTCGAGTCTGGAAATAATTGTATGACATTTTAAGATAAATTAAATTGTTCTTAAACGTTTGTTGTACCTATTTATTTCATTTAAAATTTGAAATAGGTACTTTCCGTTATCGCGACTTCTCGAAAACATCAAAATACGACTTAGAACGTTTTTGCGCGTGACCTGTTTTTGCTCTTGTCTGCTCGTGTTGCGTATTTTCATATAATGTGGCCATGCACGTCGAACTGACGCGACAGTTCGCTCCACTAAAGCGCCTCAATTTATAGGTGACCACGGCAAAACCATAATTTCTACCATATCCCGGCTCCAGTAGTCGTATCGAGTACACACTTTGCGATATCGTGATATGGTCAGAATTTGGGACCGTTAGACCGTTGAGGCTGGTCGTGGAAAACTGTAGGCCCCTTCCCTTCCCTGCATTAAAGTCGGTCGAAGAGGATAAGTATATACCTAGTTCTTGCTTTCCGTCCAGTTCAGTATAGCCGGCTCTACCAGAGGGAAGTACTGGCATGACACCTAGTTCACGAAGATGTGATGAGTTGACATCAAGGGTGTAGTTGGTGATGTGGCCAATCATTTTTATTTTCAATATATAGTTTTATAGGGCTTTTAACAATAATTTTTCAAAACCAGCCCCATAGTGCATGCTTATATTCTCTATCCCTTAGGGCCCAGAAGCCCTAACGGATGGAGAACGTTCAACCATATCCTTTATGCTCTTTAAACTTTGTATCAATAGGCTAGAAAGCTCAGCCAATCTGCTGGCATGGCTTCTCAAGTTCGGTTAAGATACCTAAGGAATAGGGTCAGTTCAGAGTAGCCGGTACGACCAAGGGGAAGCAACGTGGCAACATTGCACCCAGTTTCAACAGGAACAAGTCGTAAAAATGGGCTTAACTTCACGGGTAGAAAGATAACTATCTAAGTAAACAACCAAAGTAAGTCAGTCAGTCACTAGTCAGTCAGTGTTTAAGGCCGTGTTAAACGCCAAATACGCAAAAACATGCAAAAAGTGCGGCAAAGAAAATCCAAAACCGACCAATTGGCACACATTTAAGAAAGTTAAAAAAATACCAACATAAAATTTGGTTCCTTACCAACAATGTGGTTGTAAATGATTGTTGGTAAGCAACAATGTGGTTTGTTGGTTTTTTAGGTTTCCGTATCCCGTACGGAAAGCCTATTACTAAGCCTACGCCGTCTGTCTGTCTGTCTATCCGTCCGTCCGTCTGTCCGTCCGTCCGTCTGTCCGTCCGTCCGTCCGTCTGTCTGTCCGAGGGCTGTATCTCTTGAACCGTAATAGGTAGCCCGTTGAAATTTTCACAGAATATGTGATATTATGACGGATATAAGAACAAATAATAAAAAATAGAAAAAGTAAAAAATTAAGAGGGGTTCCCATACAAGAAACGTGTTTTTCTTTTCAATGTTTTTTTTGTGGTGCGGAAACCTCGGTGCGGCCGGTTCGACACTCACTTGGCCGGTTTTTTAAATAATGAGTAAAATTACTATGTATAAGAAGTATGAATTTAAAAAATCTGAGAATGTGTGTATCATTACAATTTTACAAAATCATACGTACCTAAATGCACCTATCTACCTATCTTTGCTTTCGTAAGTACCTATTTTTTTTTTAGATTTCATCGATAGTCTATTTAGTTAGAGGTTTATAAAAAGTGTTACATAAACTAAAATAAATTGGAATTTTAAATTCCCGAATGCTCAAGGTCGTTGGCGTATGTCACGGCCTTAAGCGTTAAATTCTATGCTTCTGTACAATGTTTCCTCAGTCCTCCCGGCCTTCAGCGGTACGGAACCGCGCTGATTACCTGCGACGTACCTACTTAATGTCGTCGTCCCACCTGGCGGGTGGTCTTCCCACACTCCGTTTTCCTATACACGGCCACCAGTGTAGGACCTGTTTACTCCAACGGTCGCCGTCTCGTCGGCTAACGTACCTATACCCTAATCAAGAGATTTAACCTAGTACGCTATGCTACGCTACGCCGTGTTCTCTGCATCATTTTGTATGGAGAAACGAAGTTCGCAAATCTATCACTAGAGGCGCTGCTCCGTTTTTCCATACAAAATGACGCGGAGAACACGGCGTAGCGTAGTAGGTTAAATCTCGTGATTAGGGTACTAGCCCATTGAGCTTATATCGACTATGTACTTTTGGTTCGTTATGCGGTTATTCTAATAAACATGACGTATTTTCTATTCTACATACACACAAGTACAAACACCCTCACTGTTCGGAACCGGTGTAAAACTGTAGGTCCTTTCCCTTACTAGGTAGTAGGTTCTAATCGTAGTCGACGACATGTGAGATAATCATATATGGCCTGGCCGCATAGCAGCCTCGGGCGAGTTCCCCTGTAGTCTAATGTAACCAGTACTCCATTCTTTCAATGTTGATTTTATTTTAGTGATTATTAGGTTTATTTCATTTTATGTACATATTATATACCTACGTGTTTTTTTTATTTTTAGTTTAAATAATTGTATTGTCTTTAACTCAGTTTTTGTGTTGCATTTGTATTTTTTTTTATGGAAACTGACACGATTGGCTACATCACCTACCACATCCGTGATGTCAGCCCATTACACCGGGTGAACTTGGTGCCACGTCAGTGCTTCCCTTCGTTCGTGCCGGCTACACCGAACTGGACGGAAAACACAAACTATTTACATAGCCGTTTCGACCGACCTCTCATTCAGTGCGGTGGTACCAACCCGGGCGGGTTAAACCCTACCACCTAGTAATAAAAGAAGGGAGTTATATCCCTTAGTCGCCTTTTACGACATACACGGGGAGAGATGCAGTGGGGCTATTCTTTTAAAGTACCGGCCCCACACGGTACATTTTTTATCATTTTAATTTTATATTGAAGATTTAGTTGTTGTTGTTTTATTTTCATGTCTCTGTTTCTGTATCTCACTTTATGTATATATTTGTAGATGCACTTCTTACAGATTCAGATATTCATTTCTCCATTAAATAAACTTATAAGTAATGAACAATTATTATGTATTAGTTTATATCCGTATTATGCTTGCTGTGCTTACCTGTCATTGGGGTGCACAGATTACGATTTACTATTTGTGTCACGAATCTCCTATGTCTTAATGCCGTGTGTACTCTGTTGGTCTTTCATATAATTAAATAAATAAAAAAAAATCCAATGGGAAGTCTCCAGTATGACACCATCTCGAAGGTGATATTGGCTCGTCGGAGCATGCGCAACAGGTTGGGAATGCATCCACACACTGTCGATATCCCCCACTTAGGACAAATCGATCCTCTAAAATAATAAAGGATTTAGAGTCTAAATCCTTTATTTTCAGGGTTGCCAACATGTGGAATGCACTCTCATCTGCATCCTTTCCTCTAATATACAGTCTGCGGTCCTTCAAACATAATGTGAAGGTGCACCTAGCCGGCCGACATGGTATTCGCAGCCCCCGTAAATATCCGAATGCCCGTGGGCGCCGTCGGACTACACCTCTGCGTTAGTCTGGCTCGCGCCAATATGTCGTGCTTCCCATAAATAAAATAAAGAAAAATGTGCTTTGACCCCTCTGACTCAGATTCAATCCAAATTCGTACTGCCGCTAACCGTATGTACGTACATTCTGTACATGCATAAACTCTGCTACCTGGAATGCATCTAATGAGACGTATTTTAAGATACTCATTATCTCACCTTTTACGGACTGCCGTTTAGCCCATATAAATAAGATTTTAAGTAGCGAGTGAAAGTATTGATGCGGACAGCGGTTGTTGTGAATTCGCAAACATTAACTTAGCGGTATATCGTATTTTACGATTAGAACCGATATTATACGTTCGCACATTTCTATATGACACAAATATTAGCATATTGCGCTCCGTCTTGTGTTTAGTGCGCGAGCCATTCCATATTTAAATATATTCATTACCGTTTGAATATGATTGGCCGAACAGCTGACTCTTAACTCTATCACTGTCGCTTGACACTTCCCAGTTTCGATTATGTTGAAACCACAGAGCATCAAATACCTACCGCGCGCGCCCCCTACTAGAGACGCCCTAAGCGATAATATTTGAAACCCAAAAACTACACGCGGTGCTGCTAGCGCTTCGTATGACTGTGTGTGTGTGTGCTAGTATCGACACTACACACAAAAAGAGGAGCAAGTTACATAGGCACACGCACAAAACAAATGCACACGCACAACACACATATGTAAGTCATAGGCCACGCCCACAGGCTTCAACGGCGTTGTAGAGAAATCGCGCTCAGGGCGCCTCTAGGAGGGGCGCGCGCATTTGATGCTCTGTGGTTGAAACGAAATGGCATGGCAGTGCATTAGATAGATAGTGTAAATAACATAATCTAGAAATGCATTTATAATTCTCATCACACGTCTCGTAACGCTTCAATTGAATTGTGTTCCGGCGATTGGGTTTCCTGACACATTCCACCTGGGGTCTACAGACGTCGTATCAACAAGCTAGACACTTCAATAGTCCGTAAATCTGCTGGTTTTTGGCCAAGTGAGATGGATTTGGCCGTGTCGGGCACCTTTTGTCCCTCGGCACAGCCAACCATGATTCATACATACATACATACATACCACACGCTGTATCTCGACAAACGAGCTAAGCAGATTAATCGGTGTTGTGCTGCAAGTATTAGGACAGGATAACTATCAAGTAGCAATTAAGGCACGAAGACCCACCTGCGGCATGACTGGGTAGAAGGGCCGTTCTAAGGTGAGAGATGGCTAGCCTGTCGCCCTTGAGCACGGCACCTTGTCCTTTTCCCTTAGTCGCCTTTTACGAAATGCACGGGGAGAGATGCAGTGGGGCTATTCTTTTTAAGTAACATGCGGTATGTAGATATATAATTCATAATTATAGTATGTGCACACAATTTTAAACTTTCCACCTGATTGTCGAGTTGATACGGATTCTATCATTTGTATTTTTTTTAAATCTTTATTCACGCTAATATGACACGCGGAGGCAACCGAAAAAGCGCGGATGCGGACATCGCAACGCTGTCCACTGTCTCACTTTAGTATTGGCGAATTAATTTGAAATGTTGATTGTATTATCTTTGGCGACTGACACAATTGCATGATCGACCTTGTAATTAACCTTAATGCATTCTGCGTGGTCTTTCATAAATTGGTGGTAGAACTCGAAATGATCTCCCGAATTAAACGAAAAATTCTGAAATGATACATCAGAGGACGTTCATGTCAGAAATAAACTTAAAAAGCGCGACAAATCATTATTGTTTATTGTATAATTTCATCCATAGGTAGGTAACCTACGCTTGGACATGTCGAAAATTCCGCCAGTTCTAAATTCAATGCGAAGAAGAACTGACAAACAAACTTCGCAAGTCACAATGTTTTGTTAGTACCTTATAAGTATTATATTATAGTAACTTACAAATAAATAACCCATACTACCGCTCACAAGAGCATTAATATTTACAGCATAAACATGAATACTGAAGAATCTGACCACACTGCCTATTTAAATTACCTATATCTGGTGTATAGTGCCATCGTCAATTTTGATACTTCATATTATGTCAAGTCAAAAAATAAATAAAAATTAGTTTACATTTATTACAAAGAGATGTAATAAGTCATATAAAAAAAATTTTATGATACAAAGTGTATCCAAATGTCAAATTGTCAAAGTTTGTTAGTGGAAAAAACAGTAGTCAAACTCTTAGATAAAATTACGGCCAGTTAATGCATCCTTAATAGTGTAATAACTCTTTTCAATTAACATTAATTTAATCCGTCGTTTGAAATTATTATCATCTAATTGTTTTATGTTAGAAGACAGTTTATTATAAAATCTAACACTATTACAAATAAAGCTTTTTGAGGTTTTAGCTAATCTATGTCTTATTAGTTGTACATTATTCTTACACCGTGTATCATAGTTATGATTGTCGGAATTAAGAGAGGAATCATTAATGTATTTTCTGGCATAGCATATGTTCTGGTAAACATATGCACTTGGTAAAGTCATGATTCCTATCTCCCCGAACGCTGTCCTACAAGTATCTCTAGTTTTCATATTTAGGATGTAAATGAACACAATTGAAAACAGATGTTAATTTTATAAACAGTTTGTAAACAATAAATGTTTAAAATTCTGTTTTAGGTTTCTTCACAACAGCAAAGACAAACTCTCTATTCCTTAGGGACTCTGGGACCTAGGTGATAGGGAAGATGAGTACTATGGGGCTGATATTAACAAATCATTGTTAAAATCCCTAAAAATACTAAAAAAACATCCTAGCCCCTAGCTAGATACTAGACTAGCCCAATTCAGAGGACAAACTTTCTTGGTTACGAAAAAAAGCTTGGGGATCAGTCTTCCTTAGGGAGTGAATGCTTGAATGAGTCGTTTGAAGTGAGTCCCCAGAAAGTAAGTAAATCCCCCAAAATATATAACACTCTTCTTTTTTTCGTCGGTTCCAATTTTTCAATGACTACTTTTGCTCGATCTTGACAAAACGCCCACACACCCACCGTTTTATTCTTTGTGGTTAGACTACATGATCTTGTTACGGTATTTAAAACATTCCTTTAAAACCTTTAGGTATTGAAATATCGATTAAGCGGCGGGTGGCCGAGTGGTTTGGGCATCGGCTTCTCATGCGAGAGGTCCGCGGTTCGAATCCCGTCGGCGTGTACCAATGAGTTTTTTCTGACGAAAAAAATTATGTGCATACCTACACCTGCTGCTTCACCGTTCGGAACCGGTGTAAAACTGTAGGTCCCTTCCCTTGCCCCTTACTAGGTGGTAGGCTCAAATTGTAGCCGACTGGGTTTGGTACCACCGTACTGGATGTAAGATGGCCGCATAGCAGCCTCGGTTGTGTTCTCCTCTAGTCCAGTATAGCCAGAAATCCAGGGAAGTCTCCGGTATGGCACCTACCTTTTCGGAGGTGATATTGGCTGGTCGGAGCATGCGATTCGGCCCCTCCAACTCAGCCACCCATACCGGATTACATAAAAAAAAAAAGTAGATTAATATTTTATTTTTTTTATTTAATGATAATGAGATTATAAAATGTCAATAAATTGCATAATATAATCAATAAAGTTACAGTTAACATATAAGAAGTAAGATTTATTCATTTTACTAAATCCAGAATTCATGTTCAAACTAATAAATTCGATGGATTATTATTATGAAGATATTATTAATGCTGCCATATGTTTTTATTTATTATATTACTATTTTGTAACTGGAGGTGAACTTGTTTTTTAATTGCTTCCGAACTGGGTGGCTGTGCCCGAAGTCGAAGCCTCAGGCGCAGGCAATTTCACCCCCGAGAAGGTGCAAGTCCGGCTTGGCGGCACTAATGTCGCTTGGGAAAGGCGTTCTATTTTTTTATTAAAAAAAAAATCTGTTTTGAATAGGTATAAATATAATATATATAATTTTTTTCTTAAGTCTATGATTTTTTATGTAAATATCAAGTCATTTTAGGTTTCCGTATCCCGTACGGAAGCCTATTACTAAGCCTCCGCCGTCTTTCTGTCCGTCCGTTCGTCCGTCCGTCCGTCCGTCCGTCCGTCTGACGGAGCGCTGTATCTCTTGAACCGTAATAGGTAGCCCGTTGAAATTTTCACAGAATATGCATTACTATGGCGGATATAACAACAAATAAGAAAAAAATAAGAAAATGTTAAAAATTAAGGCGGGCCCCCATACAAGAAACGTAAAATAAAATCGATTAGTCACACTATTGAATAATAGATGGCGCCACAGGCTTTTATACATTGCATTGTTATAGCCGCTAAATTGTCAACGACCTCATTGAGGTGCTGTCATTTTCCCACCGTAAATTGCTATCGACCTCATTGAGGCTTCTCTCCGATCATCCTATATATCTTCGAAATTAAAATTCGAAGACCATGCCACCAGAGCGGATAGGCGAATACTAATGATAGCGGAAACCTCCGCGCGCGAGTAAAACTCGCACTTGACAGTTTTTTTTTAAACTGCTCACCGAAGTAACACTTATCGAATGATCACATTTTACAGGGCGCACACATATAATATTGCTAAATATTTTGAAATGTCATTGCTTACTTCTTGATTATACTCATAAATACATTTAAATAAATTCATTTCGAGAAAGATATCCCCTAATTTACAATTCGTGACGTCATGCGCCGGAGTGCCCCAATGCGTACGTGACGCGCACATTATTCTGCGTGCATTCCGGTATAACGCACAGCTGAATCTAACTTGCATCACACTTTCCTAGTTGACGCGTTTGCAGTAAATTGAGACTTTCTCTGACCGTTGAGGAAATGCGCACGCGGTGACACATTGTAAAATCCGATTCACGAATGTCCGCGAGAAAATTTTGTTGCAAAATGATGACGATGATGTTAATAATACGTTCGGCGAGTCGAGATGCTGAGAACGCGAGTGGGTAAAACCTCTCCTTCCCCCTCCCATCTCTCCCCCAATTTGTGACAGAGTTCATCGCTCTCGCACAATTTTTTTTATAGAATGCGCGACATGTGGTGCCGAGCCATCCATAAGATGTCTAACGACGCCCATGGACATTCGGTCGTACGCGGGGGTTGCGAATGCCATGCCGGCCTGACAATTACCTATTCACGCCTCTCTTAAAGGACCCGAGACTATACTTGGGGGGAAATATATGTGCAGGGAGAGCGTTCCAAGAGTTTACCAGTTCTGTGGAGGAAGCTGTTCTGTGTGCAGCATCCATTCCAAGCATATATCATATGTTCACGTATTAAAATTATGATACGCCTTAGTTAGAGCTTCCCTTGCCTTGCAAGGTGATACAATTTTGGATTTATACCACCGACTTAAATGAAGGTCTGTCGATCCGGCTATTACAAATTTAACTGAATTTTTCGGCCATATCAGTGGAGCCGACACAACCAAAGGGAATTACTGACATGGCATCTATTTTCCACAGTAACAGGGTGTATGCTGACATCACGGATGTAGCAAGTGATTTAGCCAACCATAAATATATTACTGTCTAAAATAATTAAAGATTTAAATTTTTCGGATTGTTTTCACTAGATCGAATAAGGATCTGGCCAAGGGATCTTCTGAGAACGAAAGTTCTTAGTAGATCCACACCTTCAAAACTGGATCTAATATCTCACTAGATCCATCATGGATCTGGCCAAGGGATCTTCTGAGAACGAACCAGTTCAGGAGACAGTGATGAAACGGTGTGTATGTAAATGATATTAAATAAACTGTTTTTTTTTTTACTTTAATAAAAACCGCATTCCCGCGACATAATGTTACGTCGTACTAAAGTTGGAATAGCGCCCAGGGGCCCTACAAATCAACAGCCCGTAGAGTCTGGTCACATTAGTTCCGCGCTATATCCGGCCGCGGCGGCGGCGACACCGCTGCTATTAAATCACACTACACTCACCGAGGAGTAGCTGATATTATCTGCTCACTGTGCGCCGCACTTGTGTTTCTTATCTCTACATTATTTTGAGTTGCATTAAGATCGCGAACTCCACTTTTTCTTAGCTCAATTAATCAGTGTCATTTCGTTTAGGTGTTATATTTTCTTAGTTTGAAGATTTCTGAATGAAAAATACAATTATATAGAATTATGTTTATTCCTTAACCTTTTGCCGTTGGAGCGGCCGATATCGGTCGCTTTATAGATTAATGTATATTTATTATCTCTTGGCAGTACACTGGTCTCAAATTTGTCATAATTTCATTTGTTTTCTCTTTGTATGCCTGGCATCACATTATCTCAATTATATTTATTTCCGCCACTCCCCTAGCAGTTATCATACGCCAAAGGTATACTGGAAGATAATGTCTCAGGCATTATGTGTAAACGTTTTCCCACTTATTCAAGTGCATTAATATAAATACAATAAAGTCCCTACATATGAAACGTCTGAAACCATAATATGATATCACGCAGCTCGGTCAAATAAAAGGCTTCATACATATATGTATACATACATACCACACGCCGAATCCCGACAATCGGGGTAAGCAGGGTTATCTGTCTTGTGCTGCAATGACTCTGGTAAATTACAGCACAACGCCGGCCACCATGTTTCGCAAAGTATTCGGACAAGATAGCAGTTAATGGATTTAATTGCCATGCCGCAAATCTGCTGGCATGGCACCTAACTGAGCGTGGTTTCGCGAGGAGAGGAGTTTTTGGCTGCACTATTGGCCTCTCGGCACAGCCACCCATGTTGGTTTACATAAAAAAAAGTTATCAAGCGGCAAATAAGACACGAAGACCCACCAGCTGCATCACTCAAAAGACTTCAATGCATATTCATTATGCATTTCTTTCAATTATTAATGTTTCTGCTATTTCAAATTATATAGATTACTTTAACCGCATATACAATTTTCCACAACTCAATAAACATTAAAAATTACGAAGAAGTCTTATTATATTTTAAAGCAAACTAGCATGTACGGTAAACATTAACGGCAGTGCTACATTTAGCATAGCTCGAAGCCCAAAGCTATAAAATAAAATAGGTGCCTAAGCTAAACAAGAAATAAGAACTGTGGTTTAACTTGAATACGAAGGTCGGTTTGTTTAAGAGCAGTCTCGTTAAAGTTTTTCACTATTTTTAGGTTCCGCACCTCAAAGAGTCGAAAACGGAACCTAATGGTCTGACTCATGATTCGTCCTTCTGTCTGTCTGACAGAGTATCATAATTCTAAAACGATTGATCGCACCGAGTTGAAATTTGGTACGAAATTATAATGTAATAATTTATTATTAATTATTAAATATTATTTTGCACAAGCTCTAGAAGATTTTTTTCTAAATGTATTAAATATTCCCCAACAGAGGAGTCGAAAGAAACATTGAAATAATATTTTTTTAATTTGGTAACGTTGGAAGCATCCACTTATAGAATGAAAAAATTCTCTCCATCATCTCCAAAATTTCTTTCATATATTATCCATAAAAAAACAGTATGGATAATTTATTGAATTTTACAGGAAAACTATGGCCGATTAAAAATTAGCAAAAAAGTATACAAAATTATATGAAAATATATATAAAAGTCAGTCTATATAGAACTCGGTCTTAATCGCCAACCATCGTGTAATATTTGAGCGATGCGATATCACGTGCTAAGTGCAATATTTGAACGAAGCTCACGGGAAGTAAGTTATTGTGATAAACTTCTATTTGTTCGAACCCATAGCGCGCCGGAGGGCCTACATCGACCCAAAATTCCGCATAAGCTGGAGTATGCTGTTATTGAGTATGTTCCGAAGCGATGGATAGTTTAGGAGTTTTACAAATAGAGGTTAGGTTGTTATTTATTAGTGACAGACAACAAGACAATAACTGTTTAATTTGTTTCTTCGGGGTGGGCGATTTTATATTATATTGTATACTTAGATTGATTGATTGGGTTTTTTATTATAATTTTGTAAGTAATATTGTGTGCATTTTACACTTTTTTTTTTAAATTCACCCGGATTATAATTCTGCTTTCAACAATGCAATCCGATCTAGGATGGTTACAGGCTGTATAACATTGCTAAATACTGAACGCGAGCGAAGCCTCGGACACAGTTAGTCAAAGTATGTGATTTCGGATGACGTCAACACCGAAGACGAAGCGTCTGTTGTACTGTACGCCCATCCTTATGGCACTTACTCGAAATTGTCCGTTCAAAGACAGAAAATCACCATTTACGATTCCACACTACTTTACTTAGGTAATCTATTTTCTTGCTCATTTTTGTTATTTATTGCTTCGCGGTTGAAAAATAACACTTGCCGATCTCGCGTTATTTAAGTTCATAAGTGGAGTTCGTCGTTTAGCGAAATGTACGTTTCTTACTAGAAATAACGTGTGGTTTTAAACTTCACACTCGTGTTCAGTTTTTTTTTTATTGTTTGGCCCTATGCTATATTAAAATGGCCAGGTTCATTATGTTTTTTGCTTTCTATCTTTTGCGTTTCTTCGTTACTCATCGTTATGAGTTGTTATTACTTGATTATCCGTGATCTCAAAAACAGCAGTACCTTTATTCAGTTATTTCCTTAAATAGCCAAATAAAAAATAATTTTTCATAGAAACTGAACAATTGTGTATAATATTATTACTCTATTTTTACGTTACCTACTGTTGCAGTTGTTATATTCGTGTTGTCTTCATTAAATTTTGGTAGCATGTGGTTGAACGTCTTATCAACATTAACATTTTATTATATTTCAAGATTTGATATTTTCAAATGGTAATTTTAGCGTTTAAGGTTTTTATTTTGATTGTAAAAAGTAAAGTAAAAGTAAAAATTGTAAATTGCTGTTTTGACGATGGCCTATTTTTGCTTGCATCGAAATAGAATAAGAATAATTTTTATACATTATTTGGCATGTCCAAGTGTATAAGATGTACTAAAAAGATAAAATAATTGAATTGCATTGAATTGAATAGCCGATGCGCTAAGCATGCCACCTTAGCGCATCGGCTCCAATACTAAAGTAATCGGAAGGCAAATTCATAAAAAATTGGATTAGGGTATTAAAATAGTTGCAAATGAGATAAAGATGTTGAGTAGTAATATCGATACAAATTAAAATACAATAAAAAAAGGGGATCGGGCTATTTTTGCCGAGGAAGCAGATTCGTAGAGCATGCTCTTAAATAAAATAAAATAGCAATTGGCCCCATATTCGAAAACTAACAAGGTATGTTCTGTACACATACACACAGTAAGTACTTGGTGGTTCGGGAATAAAAATTAAAGAATATATTATTTAATTATGAAATAATATTTTGTATTTTTATCAAGCAACCTAACAGAAGCCTGTCTGACATACTCGCCATGGAGGGTGCAGCCCAAGAGGTTACGACCTTACAATCTCTTAATTACTTCTTAATGTCGCAATTACTGCCCGGACCCCGGACACCGCACCGTCGCGTCGTGTCGTCGTTGCGACGAGCGACGCACGATCCGCCCATTTGATGATGTGGAACATTAGCAGATTTATACAATTTTGCAGTAGGTTTTCTAAAAGGTTGACTGTAAGAAATCTCTGTAAGGGATAAGTCCGCCTTTGTTACTGTTTAATGTTTACTGGAGCAATAAAGAATTTTCTATCTATCTATCTATCTAACTATTAAGTAATCTGTGGTATAGGCTGGAGGATGGAAAGAATCTCATGCTCAATTCATTTGCTATTACCTACTTACATTCCACTGTATTAGTCGAACCTCAAACATTAACTGATTTACTGACTAGTTTGACTGTAAGAAATCTCAGTAAGGAATAAGTCCGCCTTTGCACCTTATGTAAATTTTCCAATGTATTTGTTACTGTTTAATGTTTACTGGAGCAATAAAGAATTTTCTATCTTCTATCTATCTAACTATTTTGAGATTTTGAGTTAATTTATGTATTTTTAAATTTTTTCACGAATTCATTGGATTAGCAACCTTAGATTTGAATTATTTTCAGATATTATTTTGTTAGTCCGATTTTTTTTTGTATTCAAAATTATCATGTTTTAAAATAATGAAATGAACTTTAATTGTAATAATTTATTGTTTTTATTGAAAGCGCGGCGTGTGGCGCCGAGCTACCCATATGGTTCTAACGAGGCCCATGGACATTCGGTCGTATGCGTGGGTTGTGAATGCCATGCTGGCCTGACAGGCCCTCTTGAATGACCTGAGCCTGTACGCGGGGAAAAATATATGAGCAGGGAGAGCGTTCCGGAGTTTACCGGTTCTGTAGAGGAAAGATCTGTAGAACCGATTCGTACGCATCCGCGGTAAGTCCAGCGTGTAGGGATGCAAACGCACGTGATACGGAGGTGAAAAGTGGACGGCGGCGGCGGGGGTGGGATCGCGTTAAACTGCTCCTCCGAGCACTTCCCATGGAACAAGCGATAGAACACACTTGGGGAGCCGACATCCCTACGGAGTGGTTTTAGATCGCGGGACACTTCGGGGTCACCCACTAGTCGCACTGCTCGGCGCTGGATCGGGTCCAGAGGCGCAAGTTAGTATTTGGCTGAGCCATCCCACAGGCGCGAGCAGCACTCCAAGCAGGATCTGATCCGCGATTTATACAAAAGCAGTTTTTGGCCCGGCGTGAAGTACCGTCACACCTTATTGAGTAAACAAAAAACAACTTTTGTTTCATACCTGGATGGACAAGTATGTATGTATGTATATTTATTTGTACATAATATTCTATATATTTAGAAATTTATATGTATTAACACATGTATGGCTTATATTTTACTAGCATGTACTTATAAGTATTGTTAATAAGGTATTCTTATTATTATTTTATCTTCAATTGTCACGCTCAACTCTTTTGCTACTACCTACTTATATTCCACTATATTATCGAATCTCAAACATCCAAAGGTTGACTGTAAGAAATATCTGTAAGGGATAAGTCCGTCTGTGCACCTTATGTAAATTTTCTAATGTATTTGTTACTGTTTAATGTTTACTAGAGCAATAAAAAAATTCCTATCTATCTATCTAACCCTATTTTAAATTATCCCTCTATTTACTCGGTACGCAGTACTTGTGCAGTAGGTGTGTAGTTATATGTTAGTTACATAGATAGATAGATATACTTTACTGCTCCAAAAAACATTTTACAGAAACAAACAATAAATAATTTACACGAGGGACAAAGGTGGAGTTATCCCTTACTGGGATTTCTCCTAGCCAACCTTTGGATGTTTGAGAGTCGTATGTTGTGAAAATATAAGTAGTTAGTAGCAAAAGACTTCAGTGTGGGATTGTAAAATATAATATACTAGCTGTGCCCGCGGCTCCGCCCGCTATCATATTTGACTTCTCTGCTAACCTCATATGCCATTTAGCGTGATAGTAAGTAGCCTATAGATGATGGGAAGAATCAAGCTATCCGTAGAATTTTTTTTTATTAAAATCGATTCAGTGGTTCTCGAGTTATAAGCGGACAGACAGACATACATACATACAGACAGAAAGCAGACGTTGGATTTTATTAAAGGTAAAAATAAAAAAAGGAAGGAAGGAATATCTATCTATCAGTCTGGATTAAATTAAATCACCCGAAGGCGACTATTATGTAGTACAACATTAACTGCTCTCATGACATGAAAAACAAAGCAAAAACAAACCCTTACTAGTGATTCGTAAGACAACGAGGCCCACTTAGTCCCCTGGATGGATCCACTTAGACCTGCGTACGTAATAAAGGTTATTATTAAGACATCAATCCGTGCACTATTTATTTATTTTTTAAGAACTTTTACTTACTTATCCATGCAGTGATGGAATAGTGTGAACGCGGCTGCAACTGGTTTGAACTGGTTTTATCGTGTTTCAAGCGTTCGGTTTTTAAAGAAAAAAGCTCGTTAAGTACAGTGTTGTTTGCACACCATTCGGTTCCGTAGCCATTCCCTTGTTCCATGCATATACAACGTGTCCCAAGACTCAACGTCAAGCGGGAACAGAGAGTAGGCCCAGTTTATTTCTACCCAGGGAAAAATAAAAAATAAATATCGGAGTCATTTATTATTTTAGAAAAAAATTTAACTGAATATGGTTTTGGTAAAACTACGGGCATTCTTTTATTTGGGATAGTTATCAATAGCAGAGTTATTTAGGCTTTCGATATAAAAATTTGAACAATGATATTTGCAAATTTGTAGTCGTGATACCTACCTAAAATGTTGTATGAGATGTCAATTTTCAAAGATTTAAAAAAAAATGCTAATTTTTTTTTTTTTTTTATGGAAACTGACACGGTTGGCTACATCACCTACAACATCCGTGATGTCAACCCATAACACCGGGTGAACTTGGTGCCACGTCAGTACTTCCCTTCGGTCGTGCCGTATCATAAAACAAATCATATCATAAAAACAAATGACTCGACCTTTATCGCATCCAAATCGTTCCATCCCACATCCACCATGCCACAGTAAGAGATAGACAGACAGACAGACGGAGGCGTAAAACTTATAACACCCCTCCTCTTGCGTCGGGGTTTAAAAACATGTGTCGTGTTTGTGTAGACAAGAAATAGCGATTGATTCAATGCACGTGATACGTGATGAGTGGATATCCATCCAGTCTACTTCAGTCATTCCATACTCCATGCATCAACTTGTAGGAAACAAAACACTCGTTGTATTTTGATTGCACTTATTAAATTTTAAAAAGAAACATAATTATGTTATTAAGTATCGCCATTAATTAATTTTGAAGAATACATTTGTCGATCGTTCAGGAAATACATTAGCTTTTTTTCGCAGACAAAAGAACAAAGCTTTTGTTAGCAACATTATAACACATTCATACAAAGGTAATTAGTTACATACATAGCGTCACGCCTGTTTCCCAGTTGGGGGTAGGCAGAGACAACGGATCTCCACGTGCCACGATCCTGACACACCTCTGCCGCCTCTTCCGCTCTCATAATGTTCTTCATACATGCTCGTCGGTTACGGGTCAAGGTTACGTCAAAAAGGGTCAAGTGCGCGCACTTTTTGAGCACGTGCCCGATCTGGTCTAGGTACGTGCGTCTAGGGCGATCCTACGTATAAATGTAGGTATAATATAGTATAATGTACCTACATAGAACCTATTGCTTTAGATCAACTCAATATACTCATTGCAGTTGCTACCGGATTTACCCTCTAGCTAGATAACTATCACGCTGTACCTAGACATTCGGGGTAAGCAGAGTAATCGGTATTGCGCTGCAATAACCTTGATGAAATTACAGCACAACACCGACAGCCACGTTTAAAAAAATATTAGGATAATACTATTATCGAGCAGCAAGAAGTTACGAAGTCACTACTTACCTACTGCAGGATTGTGGTAGGACCGTGCCTAGATGAGAGGTACTACCTACCTATCGCGATTTATTATAGCAATTTGTCCTTAAAATACTTAAGTCAGTCAGTCAACGTGTAAGCGTCCACTGCTGGACATACGCTTCTCAAATTTTCCTCCAGTCCTCCTGGCCTTCAGCGATACGGTACCACTGCTTTCCGCCGTCGTACTTGATGTTGTCGCTCCACCTGGCGGGTGGTCTTCCCACACTCCGCTTTCCTGTCCCCGGCCGCCAGTGTAGGACACGGTTACTCCAACGGTCGTCGCCTCTTCGGCTAACGTGCCCAGCCTACTGCCACTTTGGTGCGTCGGCGGATTGCCTCGTTACGCACCATATCACTAAATACTGAAGTCAGTAAAATAATAATTCAAGGTAAGAAAACTTCAAATAGTACTTTTCTATTTATTTATCGAGATAATAATTTGTCTATATAATATTATGTTACCTACAAATTATTTTTAGATGCCGTCATAACCTTTGGAGAGGCTTTACAAATGCTCTTGATCGTCACGAATGCTCAATGTCGCCATTCGTAATCGACAAGCAATGACCACTTTGAAGGCTAATATAGTATAATAAGTATTGCAGCACAACACCGATTACTCAGCTTTACCCCGAATAATAACTTCGCAAAGGGTTTTACCGGTTTATTACCAAGACTTCGAAGAAAAATTTAAAGATAGATATGTACATATATAAATCATATTATAAATAGAGCGAAAACACGCTCAACTGAATTTCCGGCCGAAATTTCCCGGCCGGCTAACTATTACGACAACAGCTACCTATTATCAACCGGCTACCTTTTACCAACCGGCTATCTATTATCACCCGGCTACCTATTGCCAACCGGCTACCTATTACCAACGGGCTACCTGTTATCAAACGGGTACCCATTACCAACCGGCTACCTATTATCAACCGGCTATCTATTACCAACCGGCTACCTATTATCAACCGGCTACCTATTACTAACCGGCTACCTATTATCAACCGGCTACCTATTATAATAGGTAGCCGGTTGATAATAGGTAGCCGGTTGATAATTATCAACCGGCTACCTATTATCGACCGGCTACCTATTATCAACCGGTTACCTATTATCAACCGGCTACCCATTACCAACCGGCTACCCATTACCAACCGGCTACCTATTGTCAACCGGCTACCTATTATCAACCGGCTACCTATTACCAACCGGCTACCTATTACCAACAGGCTACCTTTTATCAACCGGCTACCTATTATCAACCGGCTACCTATTATCAACCGGCTACCTATTATCAACCGGCTACCTATTATCAACCGGCTACCTATTACTGTTCAAAAGATACAGCCCTCGGACGGACAGATGGACAGATATATAGACAGACAGACGGCGTAGGGTTAGTAATAGGTTTCCGTATAGATACGAAACCCAAAAAACTTGATTTTTATCGCCGTCTTTTCGCATCGTATTATATGACGTGCGACTTAATAGCGGAAGCTTTGCGCTCAGTCGGCACTTTAAAAAAGATTCCAATCTTTGAATAACCCAAGAAATTTACATAATCACATTGACAAATTAATTACTCGCCGCTAATTATATTATTACAGACATGAAAATAAATACCCATAAACAGCATTGACGTACATTGTTCATCTTGTTAACAACAGGTGGTATGCATGCACACCATTTGAATCAGAATATACACGTGCAAACAAACGTAACAGAGATAGACATTTATTTGCACATTTCCATACCTCAAAAGGAAAAATTGAACCCTATAAGGTTGCTCCTATTGATGTTCTCAAAATAATTTCTTTGTCGCACCGCTAGAACTGGAACTATCTATTTATATAATTCATTCTAGAAGGCTTGCGCTGCGTGTTCTATTAATTCGCGATTAGAATGTAAAGAGTATCCAAGTTAGAACTGGAACTGTTTTCCGGCGAGTGTGTTTCCCAAATAGTTTAACCTGGGTGTCTTCAAACGTTGTTTTAACAGAATAGACAGCTTACTCTGCTTGCCCCGATTGTCGGAATGCAGCGTGTGATGTAGATAGCCTAGCAACAGTCCACAAACCTGGTGGCATGGCACCTCTGTGAGCGTGGTTTCGCGAGGACATGTGTTTTTGGCACTGTCGACTGCACCATTGGTCCCTCGGCATAGCCACGACTGTTGGTTTACATAAATAAAAATTAATCATAATTTCCCCTCTAAGCGTTTTTATTGCTTCCTCGATAGCTTGAACGCAATTCTATTTATATAATTCATTCTAGAAGGCTTGCGCTGCGTGTTCTATTAATTCGCGATTAGAATGTAAAGAGTATCCAAGTAGATAATGACTATGGAACGAATCGACATTATATCGGCATTATACAGAGACCGTATCAAACATGACATAACTGGTACTTTTATTATGAAGAATGTATCATGATAATTTATTGACACGTAAACCTTGATATTGGATCTTAAATCTAATGATGAAACGAACTAATACTGGCGTGACAAATGTATCGCTTTCATAAATAAAATTTTATGAAAATCAAATTCATCTTTACCTATCAAACGTCTGCCTGTTTCTATGTGTCTATGTGTGTATGTCTGCGGCATCGTAGCTCCCAAACGGATGGGCCGATTTGGATGCGATTTTTTTATTAGAAAGCTGGTTTAACCGGGATGATTATTAGCTATGCTTGGTGAAGATCAGATTAGCCGATTCGAATATCATCGACACTTTTCCTCTAATTTGTGAAGAGATCTCTGCTGTAAAATGGAAGTAAAGTAATAGAAGAAAAGGTGTAATACTTTCACACGTCGTCTTTAACTAATTAAACGGAAATTATTACAAAACTAATTTATGTACTTGTAACCTTACTTACCTAACCTAACCTAACAAAGTTATTACACGTACAAATTACGTCTCTTAAAAAGCTTGAAACAAAAGTTAAATTACGAATTTAAAAAACCTCCGACACATCAAAAACCCTCAAAAAGTGGAAAATAATTTCCACCTAGTTTAAAGGCGTCGGGGGACTGTTAACTATAAAAAGCTCGGTCCCCCGACACCTTTAATTAACTAAACGGAAATTATTTTTTACTTTATGAGGGTTTTATGTCGGGGCTTTTTAAAATTTGTAATTTAACTTTAATTGCAAAAGATTTCCTGAACTAATAAGAGCTTACTCCTCTTTCTTAAAATTCTAAATATTTAAATCGAAGGTATACAAATGGCTCTCAGAAACCAAGTTTATGTGGCAAGGTTCTAGATAATACCTACTAATGTTTCATGTCACACGCAGCACACACGACACATATGGCCAAGTCTCACTTATTAGTTATTTATTACATATCGTCGATATATAATTAAGTAAATACTGTGGAATTCTGGAATTCATCTAAATAAATAGCGCGCGTATACATACAATACTACAGTAGTGAGTGATACATAACAGTTCAGAACAGTGAGTAAGTAATTATTGTAATCAATACTAATAATAAATCTGTAAGGGATGGTCATGGAGTAAGTTACTTTGTTTTATGAGATTCTGAGTTTGCACATATACCTAATTGAATATGGAGTGTCCTTAGGTAGGTTACAGCTATTCTTCTGTATACGAGTATTTCTACCTACTGACCTTCCCATAGTCAGAAAACAAGTTTATCAGTATGCGAATAAGTACAGTCGCATTAAAATTCTCGCCGCGAACGAACATATCTGAAGCCCATTTTAATCAAGCCCTCAGAACTGGAACGCAATTAAAGATGTCCTCAACAGATACCTATAACCTATAAGTTGAAAGGAAGCATTCATAACGAAAAAAAAACAATCGTTCCGCTCCTTCGGCATAATTAGCGAGGGCAACGCTAAAGGGAATCGTTACAAATTAAAATTCCAATAGGAATACTGGCTGTCCAGCCGGGGTAATCGCAGACGTGATGTGCGACAGTCGCTAGTCCGTAGCGTCGCAGTCGCCAGGCATTAGCGTCGCAAACGCCAACAGCTGCAATAATTGTGCAAGTACCAACAGATAGCCAAGTCATTCAAAGAAGTAGATAGAAGGGCTTGTCAAACACACAGAAGCTTGATTAAAGCAGGAGGCACTGAACTTATAGCACAACACCGATTACTCTGCTTACCCTGATTGTCGGGATACAAAAGCGTGAGTTGTGTATGTATGTATGTACACTGCATCTCTCCCCGTGTATGTCGTAAAAGGCGACTAAGGGATAATACTCCATTCATATTACAGGTGATAGGGTTTAACCCGCCCGGGTTGGTACTACCGCACTGAATGAAAGGTCGGTCGAAACGGCTATGTAAATAGTTTGTGTTTTCCTTCCAGTTCCGTGTAGCCGGCACGACCGAAGGGAAGCGCTGACGTGGCACCAAGTTCACCCGGTGTTATGGGTTGGCATCACGGATGTTGTAGGTGATGTAGCCAACCGTGTCAGGTTCCATAAAAAAAAGAGATTCAGACCAGCTCTCCAGAACACTTGCTTACCGTGTAGGGACTTTGGGTTGGTCGGGATAGAAGGGAAACTCACACACACACTTGTGAACACGCGTATCTTTATCAATACGGGTGTTGCGTCCTGTCTCATCAAAATCTTGTGCATGCATTTTATGTCGAAGATGAAGTAAATTGTATGCAATAACGATACGAATACGACAATAGTTCCATCATTTTGAATTCTTTGAGAGACGGCAATAAACATAATACGAGAACGGCGGACATAATTCAGTATCATTGCTGCGATGAGCTTTATTTATGTCGCAGAAAAACATTACTGGCACTTTTTATAGCATGAATTCAATGGAGCGTTTTTGTAAAGCAAGAATGCCCCTCCCGGTAGTTCTTAAAACTCACTTCGCTAGGATAATATTTTAAATGTTTAAATTGAGCATGGTGGGCTGCATCACCAACCCGCTACGCATGTGATTTCAACCCTTCAAACTTGATTATTTTTTTGTCTTTATACAGCGTCTATGAAGGTTGGTCTGAAGATGAACCGGGACAAAACCAAGGGACGGAGGTTATGACGGGAGAGCAAATCGTTATTGACGAAGAAGTGATCGAACCGTTAAAGAATATGTATATCTCGGTCAAATTCTACGGCTTGCTAGACAACGTCTGCTTAAGTAGGCCGGGAGACGGATTCAACTGGGTTGGGCTGCCTTCGGAAAGTTAAAATTCGGCCTGAGGTCTGGACCTTTCGTAAAATTTAAAGACCCGTATAATATGACCTGTGCGTCCTGCCGGTTATGACGTACGGGTGTGTAACGTGGACTCAGACGGTCCTGTTGTCCAAAGGTTGAAAGTTGCCCAGCGAGTATGGAGCGAGCCATGCTGGAAATTTCGCTACGTGATATGGTGCAACGAGGCATTCACATGCAAAAACGGAGTGTGGGAAGACCATCCGCCGGGTGGGACGACGACATTAAGTACGTCGACGGAAAGCAGTGAAGGTGATCTCGTAGGTGATATCGGCTGGTCGGAGCATGCGCCTCCGACTCAGCCACCCATACCGTATTACATAAAAAAAGGACGACGACATTAAGTACTTCGAAGGAAAGCAGTGAAGGTGATCTCGTAGGTGATCTCGGCTGGTCGGAGCATGTGCCTCCGACTCAGCCACCCATACCGGATTACAAGGTTCCGTACCGCTGAAGGCCGGCAGGACTGGAGGAAAATTGGAGAGGAGTATGTCCAGCAGTGGATGCTTACACACGACTGACGGACACCTTGTTTCAACCGTAATCAATTGTTTGGGCCGTGCATTTTTATAGCCGTTGCGATCGATCTTCATTCATTAATATTGCGGGTGGAAGTGGTTAAATGCCACCGATCTAGTATTGTCGGATGCGCCTCGAGTGCCGCTCTAGATAGGGCGCAGCGGGCGAGCGGGTCGGACCGGTGCGACCGAGTGTGATGACATTTAATTAAAAGCTCCGCTCAAGGTCGAGTTAGTCACGGCTGCGGGATGCTAGGTGTCCACCAATAATTGTACGAATTGCAGCGAAGTCGTGTCAATAAATTATATTATTTCACGTTCTTGGTGGTATAATACGGTTCATATTATTTACTGCGCGTGTAGCGGCGTCGTAAAATGACTTGCTGTGCGAGAGGCGAAGTCGGGAGTTGTTCATTGATGCAAATGTTCTTCCGTTAATTTTCAACGAATATAGGGTGGAGGTGAAAATTTATTTACGCGGTCTATAAATTATGTTTTTATAGACACTGATTTGCAATAATTTCTAAAGAATTAAATAGAAGGAATTTGTTGTGTAGGTATGTCTTTCATTTCATTATGCGATAATATAGCTTGTTCTGCCGTACGTGCATTAGTTTTAATTTCAAAACCATTATTAAAACATTGCAAAAATTTCAATTTCGCCTGGTGGTGTCTGCTAACATATTACATTAATATTTGCGAAAATGTTTTTTTTTAATTGTATCATATTCATGCCATGTAATTAGAACATTTTATCCTAACAAACGTTTATCTTAAAAGCTGAATAAACAAAAAAGGTTCCTTTTAATACTTGTTATTATCTACATACGTGTTTGTACACACGGTTTTACAAGTTTTACTAGTTACAACAACTGGACGTCTCCCTTATGTCAATAAGTAAGACACGCCACCCGTATCCTGTATCCTTCGGGGTGTTTAAAAATTATGTTTCTTTAACATACATATTTTACGAGACCTAAATGCTATTGTTCGCCAACTTTATGTGGGCTTACATTTGGAGCCCGGGCTCGATGCTTGAAAAATTTAAAAGAATTGAAAAATTGAAAGCTGGTTGAAAAATTAACGTTTTAGTCACGTTTTGATATAAAATTATATTACTCTACCAACTTATGTATATAATACAGGGTGATGCATCACCACTACATGAATTCCAAACAGGGCAATCCTCGTAGCTTTCTGAAAATAAAAAATATGGAAAGAATATCTCTAAAAAATTATTAGTTTGAGACATATACATTTTCAAATTTTATTCTTTCGTCTAATGTAAAAGTAGGGATGGCATGAGAACATTAGATTGCTTGTACAATGTACATGATTGTTTAAAAGAGAGGAAACTTTATTCAGTGCACATTAGCGCAATTGAATTAATACAGATGGAGTCGTGAAAGTTAAATTACAAATTTTAAAACCTTACTTACTTAAAGGAGTCGGGGGATTGCTAAGTAAATTCCCGTGCTGTTCTGAGTTTTTATATTTTATTTACTTAGCGGTCCCCCGACTTCTTTAAGTAAGTAACCGAAAATTATTTTTGACTTTTTAAGGGTCGGGGGTTTTGAAATTTGTAATTTAACTTTTATTTCAAGCTTTAAAGAAACTGCATACATTTCGGTCCACTTTTTAAGATAATAAATTTTTTTATTACTTAATTACTTAATTACTTGATTACAAACATAGCTAAGAACCATCCCAATTAAACCAGCTTTCTAAAAAAAAAACCGCATCCAAATCGGTCCATCCGTTTGAAAGCTACGATGCCACAGACAGACACACCCTTAGACACATACACACACCCTCACATACACATACACACATACACACACACACATTAAACTTATAATAACACCCCTCTTTTTTCGTTAGGGTTTAATAAAATGTAGAGTTTTAGACAGTTCATGAAAATTGTCATGTTGAATCTGCGTCGAATAAACTCGAGGTCTGTGGTCGAACTCGTTAATTATTTTGTATGGAATCTGTATTTATTTATTCAGGCTGAATTCAGAAAAAAATCTCGCACACTTTTTTGTTGCTATTGATCCCACGAATCTGTTGCCGAAGTCTGTTAACGAAGTGACTGCTGCACTATCCTCTATATGGACAATGTTTGTAATAACGGTAATTAAGTACATTACGTTCAAATTTTAAGTGTTTTAAAAACAAAAAGTTTGTCCCAGTTAATTGTTAGTTTTTATGGTAATTTTTTCCTGTTCACCATCTGTACTTCTCAGAGTTTAGTGTAATTCAGACGTGATCGTCTCTTCGTCTCTCTGACCAATTCTGATATATATCAAACAACAGTCATCTGGAAGGAGCAAATTTTCCATTTGGGCATTAAGAAATATTAACACATTGTTTGACAAATAGTCTGATATTCAATGCAAAATTTTCAGTATTGCTCAGTATGTGATCCTAAATAGATTTTTCATGTAATTCGGTATGGGTGGCTGTATCAGAGGTGTCACATGTTCCGACCAGCCAATATGGCCTCCGAGAAGGTAGGTGCCATACCGAAGACTTCCCTTTGGATTGCTGGCTACACCGGACTAGAGGAGAATACAGCCGAGGCTGCAATGCGGCCATCTTACATCGAGTATCGGCTACAATTCCAGCCTACCACCTAGTAGATAGATATAAATCTGTTTATTTTGCAAAAGACAGATTCAGAGAAAACGGTTACGTTTTTCTCGAATCTTCTGCGGAACGCAACGTTTTTCTGCCTATTTACGTACTAAACGGTAACGTTATGAATCTAATCAATGCAAATAATGCGCATGCGACGTTATGTCGGTCGTGAATACCTTTACGATCAAGTTGCATGCCTTAATAGGCTGGACTGTCTCAGCCGACAGCGTGCGGTGTATGAGACTATGCGCCGCGCGTCTGGCAATACTTTTCACCGAATAATTTTCACTTTCGAGAAATATATTTATTTAAAAACGAAAGTGATACACTATGCATGACAATTAATTGACTATTTACAAAAAATTACAATTACGCACCACACGCTGTATCACGACAATCGGAGTAAGCAGAGTAGTCGGTGTTGTGCTGCAAGCAGTCTTGTAAATTACAGCACAACACCGACCACCACGTTTGCTAAAGTATTTGGACAAGCTATCAAACAGCCAGTAAGGCACGAGGACCCACCTGCTGCATGACTCGGAAAATGACAATTAAAACAAAAATTAAACTAAACTCGATAATTAAAATTATAAACTATCCAAATGAAACGCTCATAGGAAAAATATTTTTTTAGAAATAGTGATGACTCATTCTATGTAGGCAGTGGCAAACATTTTTGTAAATGTAGACTAAGTGGACGTAAAAGAAAAGTATCCAGCGAAATTTCTTGCCAGTTCTTCTTCGCTGTGAATTGAACTGGCAAAATGCTAAAAAAAAAAAGTTTAAATAAGACGAATCCGAGGGCAGTTTACTGTCCATGGATGATGAATAAAGAATAAAGAATAAAGGATTCCTTAAAAAACGCGTAGGGAGTCTGCCGCGACGCGAGTCGACCATCACCGCCAGTCTGCGCGTGTAAGACAATCCTCTCGATGACCACAGTTTGCTAAAAATCATTTTTCTTTTATGGGATATTACAAGTGATTTTGACATTTACGGACTGCGCAAGTATGATCATATTTCTGAATACCGCGTTCGTCTACAATGGCTCGACATTCGACGCCGTAGAAATTCTCATGTTCTCTCTCTTCTCTTCCGCACGCTGAACGACATTGGGGCTCCAGAGTACTTGCGGGATCGATTCCAATTTCTCTGTGCACACGGTCTTTCTTTGCGATCAACTGATTCCCGAGTACTCGCCATCCCTTCTCACTCATCCACTTCTTACTCTGACTCCTTCACCGTGAATGCGGCACGTATGTGGAACTCGCTTCCCCTCGAAATTCGTCTATCGCAGTCGCTGTATATGTTTAAAAAGCGTATACTTCCTCACTTTCTGGAACGATAAATTACTCGCTATTTATGGATTAGAGTATAATGTTAGTTTTCTCTGGATATTTTATTTGTGTATATTTGTATGTATTTATATATTTTTATCTATTTATTTATATTTATGTTGTATAATTTGTTGAAATTTTCTACATCATTCCTATTTGTTCTCTGCCACTCCACACTCATTCATGATAACCCAAAGGTTGGCTGGAGCAAACGCCTACGGTGTTAAGTTGTACCTTTTGCAAAATTTTTAAAAGGCAATAAACATATTTTGATTTGATTTGATTTGATTTTCTAATGAATAAATGTTTTTAAACTTTGCCCAAATTGAAATTTGTATACCTAAAGTTCGTGACACGTAAATAGAGGCCATTAAATCAAATTATTTAATTTATTTCTATACCTCTCTGTCACATCACAGACTGAATAAGAAGAAGTATGAATTATAAATTCGACTCTACAGGTTTTCCTCAGCTCCCGTCGTCCTAGCTTTGCCATAAGATCGATCGCAGATTAAGTCTGAACAAGGCCACAGCTCGGCTGATTTATTTCCTACCTAATACGTATAGTAGTAATGTTGAATAATTGTTTGTTACAACGCCGCCGGAAGAACGTGTCCGAGCGCCGCCGCTATGCCGGTGAGCGGTATATAGGAACGGGTCTTCGAGGATAGTACCGTCGTGAATGCGCGCACACTAACTTTGTTTATTTATTTATTTATTTTTTTATGGATAGCGCGACATGTGGCATCCTTTCACCTACAAGTAAGTGTCTAACGATGCTTCCCATGGACATTCTGTGATGCACGGGGATTGCGAATGCCATTCCGGCCTGTCAGGAGCCTTTTCACGCCCCTTTTGAAAAACCCCAGGCTGCACTTTGGAGGAAATAAGATGGGCAGGGAAGGCGTTCCAAATTTTCCCGGTTCTGTGAATAAAAGTATTTATTTAGGTATACATAACTATATTTTTACAATTTTATTGTTCTGCGAAGCCTGCATAGGCTTATCCGCAAAAGCCGTCAGTTGCGTACATATCTATTCGTGATACAAATTGCCAAATTTATTATATATTTCATTTCTTAAACTGTATTTTTTTTAATAATTTTAATCTTTTATGACAACATTAATAACACAAAAAAATATATATATATATATTTCGTAACAAAAAATAGATAGTAATTTTCGTATCTACTTTTCGACTGTCGTTATCGATGATAAGAATAGAATTTACAGGAAAATCGCATCTGTCATGAGTGGCTTTGTTGTGTGATGGATTTGTGCTGTGTGCTGTGTCCTATGGCCGGTGCGAGTAGTGTCTGTGTGACTGAAAGAGTTGTTGAAACTGAAACTCTGCCATTGGAAACGGTGGGTAAAATATAACACGCAGCTACATAAAAGTAATTATATTTAACTAACGTATTAATATTTAAAATTGTGCCAACAATAACCGTAGAGTAGAAAAGTCGGCACAAAACCCCGAGTGAACATAGATAGTAAAATATATACATAATATGTATAATTAAAATAATCATAAAAAAAATTTTGCTCTATGTTAAATAAAAAAGTGTCCAACTGTTATTGAACTGTTTAATAGCTGTAGTTGTATTTCTTGTATGAACTCATAATGCTTTACTTGATTTTTTTCTTCTCAGGTTCGACTGACTAAATTTTGAATTATATTTTTTTTCAAACGTGCAGAATAAACGAAATTCGGATTTTTCCTTCCATTTTATTTATTTTGGCGTGCCACGCCTCCAAATTATTATTGGTCCTGTGGCGTTCTCCAAATATTGAGAAGTTGTTATTGAAATATTGAACTTTTAAATAATATTTCTGCATAATAACTTAGAATTTTGCAATTCTGATATTAAGGGATCAAAGTAGACATACAATCCTCCTTCGATCCACTCGGGGAGCAGAGTGGAGAAAAAGTATCCTTCGATCCATTAGTGGATCAAAGCAGTGGATCATAGTGGCCGCGCCGGAAATGGTATTGAAGGTTAATGTTCGATTCCGTAAGCATGGGAAGCCGAGGTGTCCAGCATTCTCTACGACTAAATCGTTCAAAAATAAAAATGGTTTCTAATTATGTCGTTAAGATTTACTGAAATTGGTTTCACATAATACTTACTTTTTTTTTTCTTACTTTGAAACGAACTGCACTGCATATCTCCCCGTGCATGTCGTAAAAGGCGACTAAGGGATAAGGACAAGGTGCCGTGCTAAAGGGCGACAGGATAGCCACCTCTCACGTTGGCGCGGTCCTTCTACCGAGTCATGCAGCAGGTGGGTTCTTCGTGCCTTACTTGCTGCTTGATGTTATCTTGTCCTAATACATTTCTAAACGGTGTTGTGCTGTAATTTTCTGGTAAATTACAGCTGCAGCACAACACTGATGACTCTGCTTACCCCGACTGTCGGGATACAGCGTATGTATGTTTGAAGCGAAGAAAACCGCTCGTTTTATAATGATAGAACTAACTTCCGTCTGCAACTAGTTTCATCAATCGCGCATCGCCGCCAATGGATTGTGGTTATAGGGAGTAGGTGCGCCTGCACAGACTCCTGAGAATGCATCCCAGGAAGTGTGGCCAGCCAAGGGTCCGCCAATCAGCGGTATAACGACGCGCGCGAGCGCGGGAGCTGATTGCGCTGATAACCAAAACTAAAAATCCAGTGGCGGAATAACCGCTGATTAAAACTTGGGGCAGCATACTTACTTGTAGCGGGTATCTATATCTATATCTATACATATAATAAAATCGTTAAATTAATAATCTCTCTTTGTCTGTACGCGCATCACGCAAAAACCACTGAACGGAATTTGACGAAACTTTGTATAGTGACAGTGTATATCCCGGATTAACATAATAAACAAAAAAATATAATAAAAATTAAAATTATTATAAAATTTAAATGACAAGTTGACAACGGAGAACTGTCATGTCGACGTGAGCTAGCCGGTGACAAAATGTTTGATAAATAAAAAAAAAAAAAAATTGAAGTCGAATGTCGCTGTCATTGGTGCAATTTATATTTCTGTTGCCCGCGGCTTCGCTAGCGTGAAATTCGTATTAAAAAAAAGTAAGTAACTAAAGGCGGAGCCGAAGGCGGATCTGCGCTCACGTAAACGATATTCTTTCTCGATGAAAGTAACTAAGGGCGAGGCGGAAGTCGGAGCTGAGTTCAGGAAGAAAAAAAACCATTCTTTCTTGAATGAAGTAAGTAACTATGGGCAGGCCGCAGGCCGAGCTGCGTTCAGGAAGAAGCTAAACCATCTTGAGGAAAGTAAGTAACTAAGGCGAGGCCGAAGGCCGAGCTACGTTCTGATAAATAATAAACCATCTCGGAGAAAGCGAGTAACTAGGGCGAGGCCGAAGGCCGAGCTGCGTTCAGGAAGAAGCTGAACCATCTTGAAGAAAGTAAGTAACTAAGGCGAGGCCGAAGGCCGAGCTACATTCTGATAAATAATAAACCATATCGAAGAAAGCAATTAACTAAGGGCGAGGCCGAAGGCCGAGCTGCGTTCAGAAAGAAGCTAAACCATATTGAAGAAAGTAAGTAACTAAGGCGAGGCCGAAGGCCGAGGTTCGTTCTGATAAATAATAAACCATCTCGAAGAAAGGAAGTAACTAAGGGCAAGGCCGAGGGCCGAGCTGCGTTCAGGAAAAAGCTAAACCATCTTGAAGAAAGTGAGTAACTAAGGCGAGGCCGAAGGCCGAGCTACATTCTGATAAATAATAAAACATCTTGAAGAAAGCATATAAATAAGGGCGAGGCCGAAGGCCGAGCTGCATTCGGGAAGAAGCTAAACCATCTCGAAGAAAGCAAGTAACTAAGGGCTAGGCCGAAGGCCGAGCTGCGTTCAGGAAGAAGGTAAACCTTCTTGAAGAAAGTAAGTAACTAAGGCGAGGCCGAAGGCCGAGCTGCGTTCTGGATGAAGCTAAACCATCTCGAATAAAGTAGGTAACTAAGCGATTCCACGCTTCTGACGGCAAACATACCGTGCATCCTAAAACCTTGCGGTTATTCCCGGCTGGATGGCAAGAGGCCCGATGGTATCACCTTAGTTCCATGGGCCAAGGGTAGGTCTTTGATGTGGGACGCCATTTGTGTTCTCACATTGGCTCCAAGTCACGTTCGGGCATCTTCAAGACCGGCCGACGCGGCCGAGGCCTGGGCGGACAGCCTCAAACGCAATCAATATTATAGATATATAATTCAAGCGTAGTGTACTACCATACGAATGATGAATAAAGAGTAAAGAATTCAAGATTTCGAATTTGTTGCGTTTGCGGTTGAAACCCTCGGTCCGTGGAGCAGTCATTGAAGCCAAAAGCATCTTGAAGAGGCTTGGGTCTCTGCTGGTGGACGCAACTGGTGTCCCGCAATGAAGGGCCTACTTCATTCAAACGGTAAGCTTTGCCATCCAGCGGGGTAATGCCGCAAGTGTTCTAGGAACATTTGAAAACGCCCCTTTTATGATAGTTATTTTAATGTTTGTTAGGTAGGTTTTAATTATTTAGTTATTAATATTACTTTTTTATATATTTTATTAAATAAATAGATGGAGTAAACGATATTATATGCTATCGAAGAAAGGAAGTCATTTAAGGCGAGGCCCGAAGGCAGAAGAGGGTTTTTGGTTTACCTGAACGCAGCTCGGCCTTCGGCCTCGCCCTTAGTTACTTTCTTTCTTCGAGAAGGTTTATCGTCTTCCTGAACGCAGCTCGGCCTTCGGCCTCGCCCTTAGTTACTTACTTTCTTCGTGAAGGTTTATTGTCTTCCAGGATGCAGCTGGGCCTTCGGCCTCGCCGTTAGTTGCTTACTTTATTTGAGAAGATTTATCGTTTACCTGAACGCAGCTCGGCCTTCGGCCTCGCCCTTAGTTACTTAGATTCTTCTTTGAAATACGAATTTCACGCGAGCGAAGCCGCGGGCAACAGCTAGTCCTTTAATACAATACAATACAATAAATTCAGTTGTAAGGAAAGTTAGTAAAGAAAGTCAGTAGTAAAGTCCTAATCGGCCGAATCGAGAGTATTGCGAGAGGATTAGTAATTTGTTTTATCCGTATTTCCGTAGAATTATTTACGAGCATATCTCATTAAAATTCCCATATCTGTATATACACATAGGTAGTGAGCACGCACGTGTTTAAATAATTATGTATGGGCAGTGTATTTATTTGAAAAAAAATATAATAAAAAATCTAATTAGCAACACCAATCATAATGTAACCGTGACTGCGGCAAGAGAAAACATCACGAATAACCCTGTAAACTACAATACTAATACTCGTAATATCGTTTTGTGCAATTTTCACCGAAATAAATTACAATGTACGTTCATCTTCTACAGACCAGTAAAGTGTAATAAGCCGAAATAATATAAACACAGGGAAATATGAGTATGTATAAAGGAATTATTAAATTTGTAACCTACCTAAAACTAACATAAGAAAATAAAACTTTTTAACAAAAAAAATTACCAACGAAAAAAGAAACTAAAAAGCGAAAAATAAAATAAATCTTTTCAGTCTTATTAAAAAAGGTAGCCGGGGGTGGATGGATGAGAAGAGCAGAAGACCGTGTGTGGTGGCGTGCCTTGGGAGAGGCCTATGTCCAGCAGTGGACCGACACAAGCTGATGTTGATGATGATGATGATGAATCTTAATAACTTATGTAAGTAACTAATTTTGAGTCGAAGATTTTGTTCCCTAAGAGTGACTAGTCTAGTATACTGCTGCATTCTCACCCTGCACAGCAAGTGCAGTGTCAATACATACGATTTGCGGCCCCCTGTTACCCGGGGCGAGCCGACTCCGTCACCCCCCACTTAGTCCACAATTGCAGAGATGATCGACGCGCGCGCCGCCCGCCGTGCCGCGGTCGCCGTCGAACGGTAGCGAGAGAGGCGCTATGTGATCGCTGTGATGGTTAGTCGTGAAATATCTCATTAAAGAGATAACGTTATTATGAGAATTAATTCTAGGAAAGTCTCTTGTTTGAAATGTGTTGTTGGTAATTTACACTGACGGTCTCACTCAACTATAGGGAGACTAAAACTATAGGTATATCAAACATCCACGCAAACTGGCTTAGTTGAAACGAGGCGGCGGGTGGCCCAGTGGTCTCTACGTCCTGGGCTTCTCTTGCGAGAGGTCCGAGGTTCGAATCCAAACGGCGTGTACCAATTAATTTTTTCTGTTTTGAAAAAAAAAATTACATGCATACCTTCACCCACAGTGGGTGACTGCTCCATGGTTCGGATTTCATGTAAAAATGTAGGTCAACCGGGTTGACTGGACGAAATTGTCTAAGACAATAAGCCCGCCCTTGCCACACATTAAGTGGCACAAAGTGTATAAAAAAATAGATACATAGCGTCACGCCTGTTTACCAGTGGGTTAGGCAGAGGCAAACGTAAAACGTAAAAACTTTATCTTTTGGCATTATTTCCTCAGCACGTTTAAAATTAAGGAGGCAATTTCAAATTAACCTTTAAAATAATGTTTGAAATATATTATTACTATGCTTGAGAGGTCAAGCACTTACAGAGTGCTAAAATATAAAAAGAAATCTGTCAAGTGCGAGTTTTACTCGCGCGCGGAGGTTTCCGTATATATCTGCTATCAATAATATCCGCCTATCCGCTCAGGTGGCATGGTCTTCGAATTTTAATTATCAGATATTTGCAGATGTTTGCCCACAGACAGCTGTTACCATAGTAACGTCACTTTATTTTTTAAAAGGGATCTGTCAAACATGAAACTTCTGAAAATTCTTTTTTTGGAACGACCAAAAAGGAGCGGCTATAACAATGCAATGTATAAAAGCTTGTGGCGCCATCTATTATTCAATAGTGTGACTAATTTATTTTAATGAAACGTTTCTTGTATTGTCCCCCTTAATTTTTAACTTTTTCTTATTTTTCTTATTTGTTGTTTCATCCGCCATAGTAACACATATCTGTGAAAGTTTCAGCCGGCTACCTATTACGGTTCAAGAGATACAGCCCTCGGACGGACGGACGGACGGACGGACGGACGGACGGACGGACGGGCGGACAGACGACGGAGGCTTAGTAATAGGCATCCGTACGGGATACGGAAACCTAAAAACTGAGTATTTGGTAATAAATAAAAAAAAAAACTACTTAAATAAGTATTCAGATCCCTGATGATGATAAGGTAATTTAAATCGATATCTAAAAAAACATTTCAAACTTTTTCAATGCCTCTGTCCGTTCACAGCCTAACTCAAACCGCAACACGCGCGCGCGTGTGAACGCAAGCGCGCGCAATATTCACAATTTATTTATCTATTTATTTATTCCTGCGCGCACTGAATACTGATCCGCTACATTCTAGATCTAACGAGAAACTATTCTCCGCCAAAGGGCAACACAATTTCTAAGATGAAAAAGCGCAGTGCACCTTACCTACCTTTTATTCCTGACTGTTGTATATACAAAGTTTTATTTCAGGTGCAAATAAATGAAAAACACAATAATTATTGTGTTCCTTGGTTTGCCCTGCTGCCGGTGGTGGTGGAAATTCCGTTTATTTTTATATTAATTTTAGGTACATATATTTTTATACTCTGTATACAGAGTAATATGTAAATATGTAAAAATTGGTTGTCTGTAAAGAATATATATCATATCATATTAAGTAAATGTGTAAATAAAATATTAAATAATAAGAAGTAAAAATAATTAATCTAAATCAATTTAAAAAACTGTTTTAGAAAAAATTGGACCAACTTCAAAAAACAAAACTAGAACTTAAAAGACGTGTTAAATAATATTTGGATTCACATTCGGACCCTTGAGTTGAAGGCGGTACAAAAGCACACTGTCTGCACGAAGCACGAACTGTCGCACGACTTGAACTTCCGGCGCCACATTGAGGGCAAGGCCAAGCTGGCCTCAAAAAAGCTGGGCGTACTAAACAAGGTGCGGCGGTACTTCACGTCGGGCCAAAAACTGACGCTGTATAAAACACAGGTTAGGTCCTGCTTGGAGTACTGCTCGCACTTGTGGGACGGCTCAGCTAAATACCAGCTTGCGCCGCTAGACTCAATCCAGCGTCGTGCCGTGCGACTGGTGGGTGACCCTGCGGTGTCCCGCGACTTAGAACCACTGCAACTCCGTAGGGACGTCGGCTCCCTAAGTGTATTCTATCGTCTATTTCATGGGGAGTGTTCGGAGGAGCTGTTTAACGCGATTCCGCCGTCCCCATTCCACCTCCGCACCACGCGTACTGGGCAGGGGATGCACCCCTACTCAATCGACCTACCACGGATGCGCACCAACCGGTTCTGTAGATCTTTTATTCACAGAACCGGGAAAATGTGGAACGCACTCCCTGCCCATCTATTTCCTCCCAAGTACAACCTGGGGCTCTTTAAAAGGGGCGTGAAAAGGCTCCTGTCAGGCCGGCATGGCATTCGCAATCCCCGTGCATCACAGAATGTCCATGGGCATCGTTAGACACCTACTTGTAGGTGAAACGATGCCACATGTCGCGCTATCAATAAAAAAAAAAAACACATGAAAATTGATAGATTGACAATTGACCCCATTTGTGCTTAGACCTTTAACTTTTTTTAGTTTATCTATCGCTCGCTCAATCGACTCTTTTACGATCTCCAAATATTTAAAATACGAAACAGTTTAAACAGAAAACAACGAAAGAAAGGGAACAAAATGGAGAAATCAAAGGCAGCGACGCTTGTGTTATTGAAGCATTGACAGGACTCAACAAATGGTGTAGTTGGAGGAGCTTTGAATGTAGGTACCATTGTTAAAGATGATCGATTTAACGTTCGGTATGCAGTTATTATATCGTGAACTGGAATTAAAAAGAAAACTATTCAATAGTTATGCACCATTAAGCTCGCATAGTTAGTTAAATTGTGAATATTACGCAAGCATAAAACTTTCATGACGCAATAATAATTATTCCATTTAATTTCGGTTCCGTAATAAAGTTATCAGCTTGTCTCTAGAGTCTAGAGACAGGCTGGTTCTAGAACCCTGTCATGTTTATTTGTATATTTATGGAGTTTCAGTATTAGAGATGCAGTGAAAATGTATGAACTGTACAGAGAACTTAGAATAAATTATCAAAACAACAAAAAGTTAAATTACAAATTTAAAAAACCCCCGACCCTTAAAAAGTCAAAAATAATTTCCGTTTACTTAAAGGAGTCGGGAGACCGCTAAGTAAATTCCCGCGCAGCTCTGAGTTTTTATATGTTATTTACTTAGCGGTCCCCCGACTCCTTTAAGTAAACGGAAATTATTTTAGACTTTTTAAGGGTCGGGGGTTTTTTAAATTTGTAATTTAACTTTTATATCAAGCTTTTTAAAAAAAAGCACATGAAAATCGGTCCACTTTTTAAGATAATAATTTTTTTTATTACTTAATTACTTGATAACAAATATAGCTAAGAACCATCCCGATTAAACAAGCCTCCTAATAAAAAAAACCGCATCCAAATCGGTCCATCTGTTTGGGAGCTACGATGCCACAGACAGACACACACACTCACACACACACACGTCAAACTTATAACACCCCTCCGTTTTTTTCTTTTCGTCGGGGGCTAACAAAAGATCTTTTCATATATTTGGTGGTCAGATCCAACTTACAAATGTATGGAGAGATCGAAAATGTTGTTCCCAAAATAACAAAATCGTAGAACAAAAGTTATTCAGGGTTAGTTACAGAGTTATCCATTTCAGGAGGTACTCGGAACTATGATGTATGAATATATGATAAATATACTACTACACTAAAAAAATTAAGAATCTTGTTTCTTAAAATAAAAATGGTACACACAGAAAATAATAAAATTAATTAATTCAAAATAAATAGGAGTATGAACCGTTCAAAATTTTTAAGTAATTATGCTAAAAGATCTTGAAAAACATTGAAATTAAACAGAACATTTCCCCAAATAATGTTTTTGTTAATTTTATGCTTAGAATTACCCTGTGTGTGGTCAGGCTCACTAAACAAGGCAACACGGATATTGAGACACAATTTCTGAGACGCAAAATTGTGATATGCACTAAGTTAACTGATCCTTGATACCTGACACCGAATGAAATCACCACGTGTGTCCCACGCGATGCAATGTTACTGAACAACCTAATGCAAAATGCGAATCATACATATTTCTATAAGTTTATGGGAAATTTATCACCACTGCGAGAACATTAATGACCCATAAGGGAATCTATATGTATGTGAAATGCCTATCCGTGAGGCAGAGCTATTAAAATATGTCGCAATCAACATTAAGTCCTGTAGTATAAGCAAATCGATAGTTTGTGTTGGCTATATCCACGGTGGTGGTTCCCACGAGTGATTTAAATTATACTACTGGTCGTTTAGTAAGTGAAAGCAATATGCTGTGGAATTTAATGTATATGAAAATCCTCAAAATTAATTGCTGGACTTCTATCAACGACAACGTATACATACATACATGGTGGGTGGTCGAGTGGTCTGGGCGTCGGCTTCTCTTCCGAGAGGTCCGAGGTTCGAACCCAACCGGCGGCGTGTACCAATGATTTTTTCCTGATTGGAAAAACAATTACGTGCACACCTTCACCCACTACTTCGGTTTCCATGTAAAAATATAGGCCCACCGGGTTGACTGAAGGAAATTTCCTAAGGCAATAAGCCCGCCCTTGCCACACATTAAGTGACATAAAGTGTATAAAAAAATAGATACATAGCGTCACGCCTGTTTAGCAGTAGTGTAAGCAGAGACAAACGTAAAACGTAAAAACGTTTATCTTTTGGTATTATTTCCTCAGCACGTTTAAAATTAAGAGGGCGTAAGTGTTCAATTCCAAATTAACCCTTAAAATAATGTTTTAAACATATTATTACTTAGCTCGAGAGGCGAAGCACTTATAGAGTGTTGGTTCTTCAAGCTGCTCACGTCCTATTGGTCAATTATTTTAGAAAAAGCTGCGTAGGACATTAAAAAGAAGAGCAAACAGCTTTCTGATTATCTCGTTAGATGTGCACATAGTGGTTCAGAGGCTCAGGCTGCGAGATATTTCTTGTTAGATTCTACACTTGTCTAGTACCTTCATTTATTATCGTTCCGTACCTTAAAAGGAAAACCGGCCAAGTGCGAGTCGAACTCGCGCACTGAGGGTTCTGTATCGTATGTCATGGTCAGCGCCGCTCACGCAAGACTCACGCTATCTATGGCGTCTTTATGAAATGTTGATGAAATGTCAGTCAGTCAGTCAGTCAGCGTGTAAGCGTGCACTGCTGGACATACGCCTCTCCAATTTTCTTCCAGTCCTCCCGGCCTTCAGCGATACGGAACCACTGCTTTCCACCGACGTACTTGATGTCGTCGTCCCACCTGGCGGGTGGTCTTCCCATACTCCGTTTTCCTGTCCACGGCCGCCAGTGTAGGACACGGTTACTCCAACGGTCATCGTCTCTTCGGCTAACGTGCCCAGCCCACTGCCACGTGAGCTTAGCTACCCGGTGTCCAATATCGACTACTTTGGTGCGTCGGCGGATTGTCTCGTTACGCACCATATCACGTAGCGATATTCCCAGCATGGCTCGCTCCATTGCTCGCTGGGCAACTTTCAACCTTTGGATAACAGCGACCGTCAGAGTCCACGTTTTACAACCGTACCTACGTCATAACCGGAAGGACACACTGGTCATATATACGGGTCTTTAAATTTTGCGGAAGGTCAGACCTCAGGACGAATTTTAGCTTTCCGAAGGCAGCCTAAGATTTTACCGAGATATACGTACTCTTCAACCTGTTCGATCACTTCTCCGCCAATAACAATTTGTCCTCCCGTCATAACCTCGGTCGCCATGGCCTTGGTTTTGTCCGGGTTCATCTTCAGACCCACCTTCATCGCCGCTGTATAAAGGTCTTCCAGCATGATCTGAAGCTGATCCCGGGAATTCGCCAGAAGAACAATGCCATCGGCGAAATGCAGATGACTGAGAAGATCTCCATTCACGTTTATACCCATGTTGTCCCACTCAAGCGTCTTGAACACATCTTCCAATGTACGAGGGCTGCTATTTATGTATCCGGAATAACAACAAGAAATAAACATCTATCATTAAATATGGTTTTATTGCTTTTCAAAATATTCGCCACGATGATCGATGCACGCATGCATACGCTGAAACATTTTAAACATTTTTTTACACCAATCGACACTAACCTGTTTTTGTTCAATTCTCAAGTTGTGCGGGATCCAACGCGAACTTTTTTTTTTACAGCCAAATGTTCGTGTAAAATATTATGTGTGCTTGTCATACTTATGCCCAGGGACGTCCCTATCTCGCGATATGTAACATGACGATCTCTCATTATTAGTTCGCGCACAGCATCGAAATTTTGTGCTACAACAGATATGGGACGTCCTTCTTTAAATTCGTCCGTGAGCATACGACCCCCACGATTAAACTCACTAAACCAGTGATACACAGTGGTTTTCGATGCTGCTTTATCCCCAGAAGGCGAAGTGAGTTGATTCATGCATTGTTTTTGAGTTAACATACGCCGAAAGTCGTAATAAATCATCTCACGAAAATTTTGATGAGTTAAATCCATGGTGATGATAAGACACGCAATTTTTAAAATGACCAAACTGTATTCTACAGCCAAAGAGTTCCATTTTCAAATGTTGCAATTACTTTTTAAATATTGTTCATGTAAGTGGCCAGTTCCGGATTCATAAATAGCAGCCCTCGTAGGCTTAGTAATAGGCTTCTATAAGTATACGTAACCCAAAAAAAGAAAAACAAACACTTTCCAATACCGGCATGAAACGGATTAACTAATCAAAATATGTACATGCATTTTTCATTTCTTTTGGAATCTAACATGTGCTAGACTGTTTATAACGATATTTCCCCAGGGAGCTGAGCAGTGAAAGATGCCAGTATTGAAATATGAATGAAAAAAGTACGAAATCAGTACTAAAACCTAACAAGGATTCAACTAATGAAGAACAATTAAGCAAGCGGCTAAGATCCGCCAACAAGTTATCATCCAATTAGTCACCCTCTCGCGTGTTCGCGGCTTCTCCATAATTGCGTATATTTTTATTTTATTTTATTAGGGAAACACACAGTTACACAACATCAATACTAATCATAAATCTGTAAGGGATGATCATGGAGTAAGTTACTTTGATTTATGAGATATTGCGTTTGTAGACTCTACGAGTATGTATGATACTAAAACTAAATTGGGATTTTTAGAAATACTTCCTTTATGTATGTATGTATGTATGATACTCCATAACTCTTAAACCGATCATCCGAATTCGATGAAACTTACGAGGACTTTTAACTATACGTGACACAGAGTACTTACTTTCTTATTTTTAAATACGAATTTCACACAAAGGTGCGGGCAAAAGCTAGTATGTAATACTCGTAAATGGGTACATTATAACTACACTAAGCATTAACCAGTTAAGTTTCCACATAAATTAGGAAAAAAAAAACATATAGAAAACATTGTACACTTATTGTATTAGGTACAAAGATTTAAATGTTGCTTAGGTACTTATTTAATTCCCTTGCCCCTTACTAGGTGGTAGGCTCAAAGTTACCGACTGGGTTGATACCGTCGTATTGGATGTACCTAAGATGTCCCCATAGCTGCCTCGCCTGTGTTCTCCTCTAGTTCAGTATAGTTAGCAATCTAAAGGGAAGTATGCGATATAGCATCTACCTACCCGGAGGTAATATTGGCTGGTCGGAGCATGTGCTTTGGCCCCTCTGAAAAAGCCACCCATATCGCATTACATAAAAAAATACAAATGAAATTTATCAGATTTTTTTTTTTTTTATGGGAATCTCGACATATGGCGCGCGCCAGACTAACGCAGAGGTTTTTTTTTTTTTTTTTTTATCTAATCCGGTATGGGTGGCTGAGTCGGAGGGGCCAAAGCACATGCTCTAACCAGCCAATATCACCTTCGAGAAGGTAGGTGCCATACCGGAGACTTCCCTGGATTGCTGGCTATACTGGACTAGAGGAGAACACAACCGAGGTTGCTTGCGGCCATCTTACATCCAGTACGGTGGTACCAACCCAGTCGGCTACAATTTGAGCCTACCACCTAGTAAGGGGCAAGGGAAGGGACCTACAGTTTTACACCGGTTCCGAACGGTGAAGCAGCGGGTGTAGGTATGCACGTAAATTTTTTCGTCAGAAAAAACTCATTGGTACACGCCGACCGGATTCGAACCTCGGACCTCCCGCATGAGAAGCCGATGCCCAAACCACTCGGCCACCCGCCGCTTAAAAGGTTTAGTCCGTACGGTGTAGTCCGTGTAGATGTAATTCATGAGATATTTTACACGGCTCACGCACGGTTTTTGTTTTTTTGGCGTTTCCGCGACGAAAAACTAACCGTGCGCGTGTTAATTTGTAACAATAACATTTTAAAATGCACTTACTTCAATATATATAATACCTTCAAATAATTTTAACAACACTAAGAAGTAACCCGCACCAAACTATAACACGAACACATTAAAATCAGATTCGGTCCTCACCGATCGCCGACAGCACCCAGTATCCACGCAGTGCAAAAAAATTTGTTTACAAACTGCATTGCAAGAGGTCTGTTGCACTGCATACATACTGGCTGCGGTCTGCGATCGATCAAGAACGAGTCCGATTTTAATGTGGTAGTGTTATACATATTTTTATTTAAATCTTTAATCTCTTCCATATTCCAACGTTCGACGTTCAAGCAATAAAGCACATGCAATGAACTTTATTTTTGTACTCAAATTTAAGTTTTTTTTGCTAAAAGGCTGTATTTATATTTGTTTTTTCTAACAACTAAATTATACGCTACATCTCGAATTCTCTCCGTCCTTCTCTTTTTTCCTCTTTTTTTTTTACTTTATAAGTATTTAGTTCAGTGTATTAGCCTAGTTAACATTTTCTATAAATAAATGTTTAAAACCTTCGATTTTCCCTCTAAGTTTAAAATTAATTTATGCGTTTATATTTATATCAGTGCTCATTGTGATAACTAAGACTAAGGCGGATCATCCTGGCGTACTTTATCGCACGGTCGACCGCACGCAAAACGAGCACGCATTGCTGTCTGTGCACGTGTACATCATCTACAACATCCGTTATGCCCCTAACACCTTGGTGAACTAGATACCATGTCAGTGCTTCCTTTTGATCTTACGTACACTGAACTGGACAGAAAACACGAACTATTTACATATCGGCTTCGATCGAGATTTCATTATTGTATAGAACCTTATTTTTCTTAATTCAGCCTTAATTCAGAAAATAATGCTCGCACACATTTTCATTCCGGTTGACTGCACTAATCTGCTCGCGAAGTGAACGAAGTGACTGCTACAACATTATGTACAGGTAGTGTGCACGATGGTAGATAACATTTGGATGGTGAGAGCCTTTCTCACTGATAATGAGCTTAGTCTGCGAGCTAGTACGTAGATCTCGAGATAACAGCTGAGAAGTGCAAGCTTAGGGGGCATTTGTTGATGTGATGCAGGTATGGTAAGGAACAACCTTACTATAATTATATATTATGGGCCATACGGTCTTTGCTTAAGAAACTATCTGCTTCAGAATGTACATACATACCTACCATTAAGAGCGTTCTTTTAAAATGATTAAAATAAAGTATTTTTCTTTTATTAATTACCTATTATTTTATTATTATATCTGAAATAACTAAGTATACTGTGGAGCTTTTATTACGAAATGGTCATTCATTTGAAGCTATTGCGAAACAAATTAAAAACAAAATGTTGATAGGTAAATAAACTTAAATAAATGAAAAACTTTTACACAACTTTTTACCTTAACAAAACTTAGGTTTTACACATAGTAGATGATTAAGGGCCGGTTCTTCAACTCTCACTTAGTGAAATAATTATATACATAAGTGACAGTCGCATGCCATGCGTCACAAACCGTTTCCTCTAACCCTTTACCCTAGTAGAAGTTGTAGCGGGCCCCTCTTCTATAAAATTGGGTTTTAGTATAGAATATTAAAGTCCCTACGTCCCGTCTTCGCTACTACGCAGTTGGCCTGGTGTTATCGTCTAGAACCCTTCGTGGCTGTAAATTTAACCTTTTTGCCGATTAGAATGGCAATCAGTGTTACATTAATTGGTAATCGATTAGAACTTCCATACCCCCGAGATTTGGGACCCAAGACAACCATTAGGAGAATCCCAGACCTTCCTTGAAACGAATCGGGTCGAAACATATCAGAATATCCTTCATTGCATTACCTTGGGCACCATGGGCCCGTTCTGAAGCATCTCGTCTCTCAGGAAGCCTGCAAGGCATCGTTCTCTGAAGATATCGAAGGTCCAATCCGCATTCCACTCACAAAACCACGACCTTCACAGCTCCCTCCGCTCTGATCTGAAAGCAGCAGTTCACCTTATCACTGTTCTGTTGCTGACGCTAAGTAGTCCTTTTATATACATCCACGCTCAACCATTGTTAAAGCACCTTAACACGAAACACACTTCTGACATTAATGATCCATTATGTTTAGTAAAACAGTAGGAAAGCATGTCAAGTAACACACCATTAATTAAAGTCGAAAATTACAATATTTTGGTAACTACCAACGTTAATAGCGTTTTAATGCATTACTTTTGCTAAAAAACCGTACTTAGCTAACAGTTCGTTTACATGATTATTACATTGGATGTTTTAGATAAAAGTAGTGGTTATAAAATTTAATATAACCACAGAATAAATTGGTACAACTGTTTGGAAATGAAAGTACTGCACTTATTGTTTCGTTTCATGTGAAAATGTTAAGGCACTTTTGCTATTTCGTTTCTTTAATGATCGATGTCTAGGGACAGAGCACTACTGTATACCTAATTTGGACTACTTTATACCATTTTTATTGAACTTACATTTTCTTGATACTTACACTTTATAACCAGCAAACGGTAGCAATAGAATTGTTTTAGTATAGTACCTAGGGCGTCCATATCTGACCACCTATCGTTTTATGAATGTTTTGAAAAATATGAGCACTCATTTTATAATGTGGCTAAGCGAAACCCTCGACAAGAAACCGATTTTCTATTTAAACTCACAAAAGTTGGTCATGCGCGATTACTCCTATAACATAAGCAGTAAGGGTCTTTTTTAATTTTATTTAATAACTAGCTTTTGCCCGCGGCTTCGCTCGCGTGAAATTCGTATTTCAAAGAAAGCAAGTAAGTAACTAAGGCCGATCTGCGTTAAATAAGGTAAACGATAAACCTTCTCAAATAAAGTAAGTAACTAACGGCGAGGCTTCAGGCTGAGCTGCATTCTGGAAGACAGTAAACCTTCTCGAAGAAAGTAAGTAACTAAGGGCGAGGCCGAAGGCCGAGCTGCGTTCAGGAAGATGATAAACCCACTCAAAGAAAGTAAGTAATTGAGAGCGAGGCTGAAGGCCGAGCCGCGTACAGCAAGACTATAAACCTTCTTGAAGAAAGTAAGTCACTGAGGGCGAGGCCGAAGGCCGAGCTGCGTTCAGGAAGACGATAACCTTCTCGAAGAAAGTAAGTAACTATGGGCGAGGCCGAAGGCCGAGCTGCGTTCAGGAAGACTATAAACCTTCTCGAGGAAATTAAGTAATTGAGGGCGAGGCCGAAAGCCGAGCTGCGTTCAGGAAGACGATAAATCTACTCAAAGAAAGTAAGTAATTGAGGGCGAGCCCGAAGGCAGAGCTGCGTACAGCAAGACTATAAACCTTCTTGAACAAAGTAAGTCACTGAGGGCGAGGCCGAAGGCCGACCTGCGTTCAGGAAGACGATAACTTTTTCGGAAAAGTAAGTAACTAAGGGCGAGGCCGAAGGCCGAGCTGCGTTCAGGAAGACTATAAACCTTCTCGAATAAATTAAGTAATCGTGGCCAAGGCCGAAGGCCGAGCTGCGTTCAGGAAGACTATAAACCTTCTTGATGAAAGTAAGTACCTAACTGAGGGCGAGGCCGAAGGCCGAGCTGCGTCAAGGAAGACTATAAACCTTCTTGATGAAAGTAAGTACCTAACTGAGGGCGAGGCCGAAGGCCGAGCTGCGTTCAGGAAGACCATAAACCTTCTCGAAGAAAGTAAAAGGGTGAGGCCGAAGGCCGAGCTGCGTTCAGGAAGACCTTCAACCTTCTCGAAGAAATTAAGTAATTGAGGGCGAGGCCGAAGGCCGAGCTTTGTTCAGGAAGACTATAAACCGCCTTGAAGAAAGTAAGTAACTATCGCCCATAGTTACTTACTGTCATCGAGAAGGTTTAGTGGCTTCCAGAATACAGCTTGGCCTTCGGCCACGCCCTAAAGTTACTTACTTTCTTCGAGAAGGATTATAGTCTTCCTGAACGCAGCTCGACCTTAGGCCTCGCCCTCAGTTACTTACTTTCTTCGAGAAGGTTGAAGGTCTTCCTGAACGCAGCTCGGCCTTCGGCCTCGCCCTTTGTTGCTTATTGTCTTCGAAACGGTTTAACCTCTTCCTGTTCGCCGTCCGGTCCCGGCCTAAGTTACTTTTTTTTTTTATGGGAATCTCGACATATCGCGCTCGCCAGACTAACGCAGAGGTGTAGTCCGACGGCGCCCACGGGCATTCGAATATTTACGGGGGCTGCGAATACCATGTCGGCCGGCTAGGTGCACCTTCACATTATGTGATGTACTTAGTTTCTTCTTTTGAAATACGAATTTCACGCGAGCGAATCCGCGGGAAAAAGCTATCGATATTAAAATAAGAAAATTCAATTAAAATAAATCAAATACTTTAGATAGGTACCTACCTAACTAAGTAAAATACTCCACATATTAGCATATCCGGAACTAAATTTTATTTAGCCTATCCTGTGTCTCGTATAGCTAAATGTGCGTGTAGTAATTTTAATCGAATTTAGATGATCGGCTTAAATTTTATGAAGGAAATTCATACAAACATATTCGCCTCGCCCCGCTGCCCCCCGCTGAGAGAAGCGCAGCGCTTCTCTCAAGACATTCTCGTCGTCGTAACTTTTAAACTATTTGTCCAAATTACTTAGTGTAAAAGCCAAAGTTTATCTACTTTAAATACCAGAAGCGATAAAAGTATGTATTTTGATAAGAATTAATTTAAAACTATAAAATGTGCATTGTAAATACAGTATGCAATTTAAATGTATTTTTGGTTCACTATTTTGGCTATAGTGGCTTCGACATAAAAGGTAGATATATGCTGTCGCGGACTTTTTTTTAGAACTATTTTAGAGAAACTACCTCACCATACACTATCTTCGTGTAACTCTAACGGTTTATGCAGCGCACGCCGAGATAGCTCTCAGAAGGCAGGATTTTTTTCCGACTTACTTGACATTTATCGATATTTGGGCAAATTTACACAATGTCCTTATAAATTATAGCCTTTTTGATGTATAAGCTATAGTACTGTAAAGGCTCATCAAAATCTGTTCAGTAGTTTTTGCGTGAAAGAGGAATATAGTGCGGCTGCTCGGTTCGCTGTTGAGTTTATAGGCCGCGCCTCCCGCTCGCCGCCTCCGCGCCGCCGCCGCCAACTGCCGCTCGCTCGGTAAATACCTATGTAGTATGTATAGTACTAAGGCGCGCGGATTGAACATATCGGTTTGTATGGGAGCCACATCTTAGCGTAACCGGAACTGAATTTTATATAGCCTATCCTGTGTCCCATATATTTAAATGTGCTTGTACAAAGTTTCATCGAATTCGGATGATCGGTTAAAGAGTTATGGCGGAACATACATACATACATACATACATACATACAGAAAAGATTTCTAAAAATCGTCAATTTAGCTTTAGTATCATACATAGAGGCTACAAACTCAATATTTCCTAAAACAAAGCAACTTACTCCATGACCATCCCTTACAGATTTATTATTAGTATTGATATTGACGGGTTAATTCGGTTTAGGCTATTTATATTAATTAGAATAAATTTAAAATTAAGAGCGATCTGCGAGATACGCTAAAATATGCTTTGTCAATACTTACTTAGTGCATCTACTTATACCCTTACTAATTAGTAGTGCATCCAGCGCTCAAAGTCAGTTTTATTTTTTGCCGAGATTTATTGGCGGGTATTTTTCTCATGTCTCATGTCACCTTAATCAGCTGCGAAAATGCAAAATGAACCTTATGAGATGGGCGTGAAGTGTAAAGTTGACTGTTTTATCTTTGCAGATCTATGCACTTGCATGTAGTGTACTCAACGGCCGCAGGCGGCGCGTGAAGAGCAAACACACTGACAGCAAATAGGTGAGTGTTAATATTTTCTATGCACTTCGATACGCGAAGCTAGTTACCGCGGTCCTCGGATATTACCTACTACATTGCGTAAGCCAGGGGTTCCCAATTTTCAATTTTTTTTATCGGTACCCCGAATGTGAATTTTCTGAAACCCTTGAGTCTCAGTACATGAAATTTACTGCCCGATACTGTACTGAAACAATTGTGTCTCAAGGGCCCGACAGTAAATAATGAACATCGAGCTTTGGAAAGAGACAATTCGGTTGTCCCTCGTCCCTGTCGCACGAACTCGCACGTCTCTGTGCAACACGGACGACAAGCTAGTTACCACAATCCCCGGGTAGTAACTGCTACATTTCGTAAGCCAGCGGTTCCCAATGATATTTTAATCGGTACCCCGAATCTGAATTTTTTGGAACCGTTGGGTCTCAGTACAAGACATTTACTGACGGGTATTGTACTGAGATCCTTGGGTTTCAGTACAAGACATTTACTGGCGGTCATTGTACTGAGATCCTTGTGTCTCAAGTACCCGGCAGTAAAAAATTAACATCGAGCTTCAGAAAGAGACAATCTGCCTGTAGGGCGTCGTCTCTGCCGCACGAACTCGCACGTCTCTGTGCGACAGGGACAACGAGCTAGTTACCGCAGTCCCTGGGCTACTGCCTACTACATTGCGTAAGCCAACGGTTCCCAATGATATTTTAATCGGTACCCCGAATGTGAATTTTCTGAAGGGTCTCAAGTACTCGGCAGTCAATAATGAACATCGAACTTTAGAATGAGACAACCCGGTTGTAGAGAGTCGTCTCTGTCGCAAGTCTCTGTGCGACAGGGACGACGCTCTACAACCGGATTGTCTATAAAGCTCGATGTTCATTATTTACTGCCGTATACTGTACCCCTGAGTAAAAGGTTTAAATAAAACAATTTTCACATAATTTTTATTTTTACATTGGTAATAAATAACGCTGTTTAATACATCGTATGCAGTTATTTATTAGGTTCTAATATCTACTTAGTACCTATGTAATTACAATAAAATACGAAAAAGGTCACAATCAATCATTCATCGTGGAAATAATTTTCACAAATGAAATAAGTGGGCCCCATTCGCTTTACAGAGGTAAACGTGGCCAATAATTGCGCCCACGTGTATCTCTTCTCTTGAACCTGCTGCGTAACCCTGGGGGTACGCGAACCACTATTTGGGAACCGCTGACGTAAGCGATCTACGGTCAAAATGTATGAGCTATAGAAACACAATATGTGAGAGCTTTTAGATTCAATCGGGTTTACCGGGCAAATTATCTGGCAGCTGTTAAACAACTCTAAACAAACTGAACAATTCGACGATTCGATTAATTTTTTGGACACAGGCACCCATTCCGGTTCTCTATAACACAAACTGAAGTTGTTAAATCCAAACTTGTTCAGATTCGGAACAACCTTGTGCGGTGTAATGCCTACTCAAAAAAAGTAAACAAATTTAACTCGGTGCCCCCGACGCCTTTAATTAACTAAGTGGAAATCTTTTTTTTTACTTTAAGGTTTAACTTGTAATTGAACTTTTCTTTCAAGTTTTTTATGAGACGTACTTTGAGCTTAGTACTAAGCACATAAATCAGTTTTTTTATAATTTCCGTTTATTTTAATATATTTAATGAATATTAACTGATAATAGGAATAATACACACAGACTATTAAAAATTACTCTCTTTAAATTTATTTTTTTATTGTTTTTGTGAATTCTCGGTATAATATTCTCCTTGCTCCTAATTGAATACGGGTGCTCCAGACAATTAATAATAATACACTTTATGTCACTTAATGTTTGGCAAGGGCGGGCTTATTGCCTTAGAAAATTTCCTCCAGTCAATCCAACAATTATATTCTTTCTCAGTACATAAGTATATTTTTACCAAATCGTGATGCTCACATTATGTTACAGCTAAAAGCGTTTGCTATATTCTTCACCGCCGTGAAGAAAATATGTTATTTTCTGCGCGTTGTCTGATTAAGGCGCTTACCTACCAATTTGAGTTCGCGTAAAATGTTAATTTCGTATCAGCTACTAGACTCAACCGCCTCCCCCGCTGCACTGGCGCCACCCCTGCCTCCGCCCCCGCGCCGCCGCACGGTGGTGGGAACGATTCATATCGCGTTTTGTTTTTACCCGACTACGGCGAAGCAAAAAGGAGGGTTATGTGTTTGACCGGTATGTATGTATGTATGTATGTATGTATGTATGTATGTATGTATGTATGTATGTATGTATGTATGTATGTATGTATGTATGTATGTATGTATGTTCATCTGTTCCCTCATAACTTCTAAACTACTTATCACATTTTGACAAATGAGGTATCGTTGAAAGCGTCTTGATCGTCCGCTGGTTATAGGCTATGTGACGTCACACAAAATTGACTATGGCGCCCTCTAGATGACAAAAAGTCACGATCTAAAAAAAAAATTTTTTTTAATGATGCCGTGTTGGGTATCAAATGAAAGGGCTTAATTAGCACATTTCAAAAATATATATATTGTTAGCTATTGCTTTCGGATTTGCTTGCATGCACCCGATAATTGGTAATAATTTCTAAATAAAATATAAAATCAGGCCTCATTCCATACATATATACATACATATCACACACGCTGAATCCCGACAATCGGGGTAAGCAGAGTAATCGGTGTTGTGCTGCAAGAACTCTTGTCAATTACAGCACAACACCGACCACCACGTTTCGCAAAGGATTCGAACAAGATTAAATCGATCAAGCAGCAAGTATGGCACGAAGACCCACCTGCTGCATGACTCGGTGGAAGTACCGTGCCAAGGTGAGAGGTGGCGAACCTGTCGCCCTTTAGCACGGCATCTTGTCCTTATCCCTTAGTCGCCTTTTACGACATGCATGGGGAGAGATGCAGTGGGGATATTCTTTTTAAGTATCGACCCCACACGGTTCTCGGCCTCATTCCAAACCTACCCAAATACATCCTACTTAAAACCATCTTAATATCATAAACGCGAAAGTTTGTAAATGAGTTGCGTTCAGGAAGACGATAAACCTACTCAAAGAAAATAAGTAACTAAGGGCGAGGCAGAAGGCCGAGCTGCGTTCAGGAAGTAGGTAAACCTTCTTAAAGACAGTTAGTAACTGAGGGCGAGGCCGAAGGCCGAGCTGCGTTCGGGAAGACTATAAACCTTCTCGAAGAAAGTAAGTAATAAAGGGCGAGGCCGAGGGCCGAGCTGCGTTCAGGAAGACGATAAACTTTCTCGAAGACAGTAAGTAACTATGGGCGATGCCGAAGGCCGAGCTGCGTTCAGGAAGAGGATAAACCATCTTTAAGAAAGTAAGTAACTAAGGGCGAGGCCGAAGGCCGAGCTGCGTTCAGGAAGAGGATAAACCATCTTTAAGAAAGTAAGTAACTAAGGGCGAGGCCGAAGGCCGAGCTGCGTTCAGGAAGAGGATAAACCATCTTTAAGAAAGTAAGTAACTAAGGGCGAGGCCGAAGGCCGAGCTGCGTTCAGGAAGAGGATAAACTTTTTTGAAGACATTAAGTAACTATGGGCGAGGCCGAAGGCCGAGCTGCGTTCAGGAAGAGGATAAACAATCTTTAAGAAAGTAAGCAACAAAGGGCGAGGCCGAAGGCCGAGCTGCGTTCAGGAAGAGGATAACCTTTTCGAAGAAAGTAAGTAACAGAGGGCGAGTCAGAAGATCGAGCTGCGTTCAGGAAGACTATAATCATCTCGAAGAAAGTAACTTCTTAGCTACTTATTTCGAAAAATAATTATCCTCTTCCTGAACGCATCTCGCCCTTCGGCCTCGTCCATAGTTACTTACTGTCTACGAGAAGGTTTATAGTCTTCCCGAACGCAGCTCGGCCTTCGGCCTCTCCCTTAGTTACTTACTGTTTACGAGAAGGTTTATAGTCTTCCCGAACGCAGCTCGGTCTTCGGCCTCGCCCTTTTTTAATTACTTTCTTAAAGATGGTTTATCCTCTTCATGAACGCAGCTCAGCCTTCGGCCTCTCCCATATACTTATTGTCTTCGAGAAAGTTTATCATCTTCCTGAACGCAGCTCGGCCTTCGGCCTCGCCCTTTGTTACTTACTTTCTTCGAGAAGGTTTATAGTCTTCCCGAACGCAGCTCGGCCTTCGGCCTCGCCCTCAGTTACTTACTTTCTTAAAGATGGTTTATCCTCTTCCTGAACGCAGCTCGGCCCTCGGCCTCGCCCATAGTTACTTACTGTCTTCGAAAAAGTTTATCGTCTTCCTGAACGGAGCTCGGCCTTCGGCCTCGCCCTTTGTTACTTACTTTCTTCGAGAAGGTTTATAGTCTTCCCGAACGCAGCTCGGCCTTCGACCTCGCCCTCAGTTACTTACTTTCTTAAAGATGGTTTATCCTCTTCCTGAACGTCGCCCATAGTTACTTACTGTCTTCGGGAAAGTTTATCGTCTTCCTGAACACAGCTCGGCCTTCGGCCTCGCCCTTTGTTACTTACTTTCTTCGAGAAGGTTTATAGTCTTCCCGAACGCAGCTCGGCCTTCGGCCTGGCCCTCAGTTACTTACTTTCTTAAAGATGGTTTATCCTCTTCCTGAACGCAGCTCGGCCTTCGGCCTCGCCCATGGTTACTTACTGTCTTCGGGAAGGTTTATAGTCTTCCCGAACGCAGCTCGGCCTTCGGCCTCACCCTCAGTTACTTACTTTCTTAAAGATGGTTCATCCTCTTCCTGAGCGCCGCTCGGCCTTCGGCCTCGCCCATAGTTGCTTACTTTCTTCGAGAAAGTTTGTCGTCTTCCTGAACGCAGCTCGGCCTTCGGCCTCGCCCTTTGTTACTTACTTTCTTCGAGTCGGTTTATCGTTTACCTGAACCCAGCTTGCCCTTATGGACTATGGTACACATGTTAAAATTATAAAACAGTAAAACCTAAACAAACAAAAAATGTAAAACGGCTCTGCAAATACTTTATCACGAAGTTATACCCCCAAAATAATTAAAATAAAAAATAAGTTCAAAAACTAAAACCCGACTACTGAAAAATCACGCTCTAAAAAGTATGAAACAAGAAAATGTTCTCATCTGAAATTGTTATGTACAAACTATTCAATATTTTATCGTCTATTAAATAAACAACTTACACGTAATATATTTTAATGTATTTAATAAATATTCATAGTGTTGTTCAGAGGATAGCCGTGGTCGTATGCCACCTACCCTATAGGGCAAAGTGGCATACGACCATGGCTATCCTCTGAACAACACTATGAATATTTATTAAATACATTAAAATATATTACGTGTAAGTTGTTTATTTAATAGACGATAAAATATTGAATAGTTTGTACATAACAATTTCAGATGAGAACATTTTCTTGTTTCATACTTTTTAGAGCGTGATTTTTCAGTAGTCGGGTTTTAGTTTTTGAACTTATTTTTTATATAATAAAATTAAATTTTAACTGCGCGATTGTAATTAGCCAAGCCAAAATAGACTTCGGTGCAATTACACCATGGGACTGTTATGATGCATTGTGCGCTAGGCACAGTTCTCAGGTGAGCACGTTTTGGAAATTTTGCGTGAATTTAGAGCATCCATTACAAGAGGTAGGCGAGCATGCACAGTGATCCATTCATCTTCTGTAATTTATTTCGTGAGTATGTTGGTACAGCTGTCTCCTTTCAAATGCGGTTCTTTGCATTCTTGTCTTAGAGTAAAAAAATATTGTTGCGTATTAAATACACTAAACTGTACAGTAAATTACTGTTATTTTTACCCGACTACGGCGAAGCAAAAAGGAGGGTTATGTGTTTGACCGGTATGTATGTATGTATGTATGTATGTATGTATGTATGTATGTATGTTCATCTGTTCCCTCATAACTTCTAAACTACTTATCACATTTTGACAAATGAGGTATCGTTGAAAGCGTCTTGATCGTCCGCTGGTTATAGGCTATGTGACGTCACACAAAATTGACTATGGCGCCCTCTAGATGACAAAAAGTCACGATCTAAAAAAAAAATTTTTTTTAATGATGCCGTGTTGGGTATCAAATGAAAGGGCTTAATTAGCACATTTCAAAAATATATATATTGTTAGCTATTGCTTTCGGATTTGCTTGCATGCACCCGATAATTGGTAATAATTTCTAAATAAAATATAAAATCAGGCCTCATTCCATACATATATACATACATATCACACACGCTGAATCCCGACAATCGGGGTAAGCAGAGTAATCGGTGTTGTGCTGCAAGAACTCTTGTCAATTACAGCACAACACCGACCACCACGTTTCGCAAAGGATTCGAACAAGATTAAATCGATCAAGCAGCAAGTATGGCACGAAGACCCACCTGCTGCATGACTCGGTGGAAGTACCGTGCCAAGGTGAGAGGTGGCGAACCTGTCGCCCTTTAGCACGGCATCTTGTCCTTATCCCTTAGTCGCCTTTTACGACATGCATGGGGAGAGATGCAGTGGGGATATTCTTTTTAAGTATCGACCCCACACGGTTCTCGGCCTCATTCCAAACCTACCCAAATACATCCTACTTAAAACCATCTTAATATCATAAACGCGAAAGTTTGTAAATGAGTTGCGTTCAGGAAGACGATAAACCTACTCAAAGAAAATAAGTAACTAAGGGCGAGGCAGAAGGCCGAGCTGCGTTCAGGAAGTAGGTAAACCTTCTTAAAGACAGTTAGTAACTGAGGGCGAGGCCGAAGGCCGAGCTGCGTTCGGGAAGACTATAAACCTTCTCGAAGAAAGTAAGTAATAAAGGGCGAGGCCGAGGGCCGAGCTGCGTTCAGGAAGACGATAAACTTTCTCGAAGACAGTAAGTAACTATGGGCGATGCCGAAGGCCGAGCTGCGTTCAGGAAGAGGATAAACCATCTTTAAGAAAGTAAGTAACTAAGGGCGAGGCCGAAGGCCGAGCTGCGTTCAGGAAGAGGATAAACCATCTTTAAGAAAGTAAGTAACTAAGGGCGAGGCCGAAGGCCGAGCTGCGTTCAGGAAGAGGATAAACTTTTTTGAAGACATTAAGTAACTATGGGCGAGGCCGAAGGCCGAGCTGCGTTCAGGAAGAGGATAAACAATCTTTAAGAAAGTAAGCAACAAAGGGCGAGGCCGAAGGCCGAGCTGCGTTCAGGAAGAGGATAACCTTTTCGAAGAAAGTAAGTAACAGAGGGCGAGTCAGAAGATCGAGCTGCGTTCAGGAAGACTATAATCATCTCGAAGAAAGTAACTTCTTAGCTACTTATTTCGAAAAATAATTATCCTCTTCCTGAACGCATCTCGCCCTTCGGCCTCGTCCATAGTTACTTACTGTCTACGAGAAGGTTTATAGTCTTCCCGAACGCAGCTCGGCCTTCGGCCTCTCCCTTAGTTACTTACTGTTTACGAGAAGGTTTATAGTCTTCCCGAACGCAGCTCGGTCTTCGGCCTCGCCCTTTTTTAATTACTTTCTTAAAGATGTTTTATCCTCTTCATGAACGCAGCTCAGCCTTCGGCCTCTCCCATATACTTATTGTCTTCGAGAAAGTTTATCATCTTCCTGAACGCAGCTCGGCCTTCGGCCTCGCCCTTTGTTACTTACTTTCTTCGAGAAGGTTTATAGTCTTCCCGAACGCAGCTCGGCCTTCGGCCTCGCCCTCAGTTACTTACTTTCTTAAAGATGGTTTATCCTCTTCCTGAACGCAGCTCGGCCCTCGGCCTCGCCCATAGTTACTTACTGTCTTCGAAAAAGTTTATCGTCTTCCTGAACGGAGCTCGGCCTTCGGCCTCGCCCTTTGTTACTTACTTTCTTCGAGAAGGTTTATAGTCTTCCCGAACGCAGCTCGGCCTTCGACCTCGCCCTCAGTTACTTACTTTCTTAAAGATGGTTTATCCTCTTCCTGAACGTCGCCCATAGTTACTTACTGTCTTCGGGAAAGTTTATCGTCTTCCTGAACACAGCTCGGCCTTCGGCCTCGCCCTTTGTTACTTACTTTCTTCGAGAAGGTTTATAGTCTTCCCGAACGCAGCTCGGCCTTCGGCCTGGCCCTCAGTTACTTACTTTCTTAAAGATGGTTTATCCTCTTCCTGAACGCAGCTCGGCCTTCGGCCTCGCCCATGGTTACTTACTGTCTTCGGGAAGGTTTATAGTCTTCCCGAACGCAGCTCGGCCTTCGGCCTCACCCTCAGTTACTTACTTTCTTAAAGATGGTTCATCCTCTTCCTGAGCGCCGCTCGGCCTTCGGCCTCGCCCATAGTTGCTTACTTTCTTCGAGAAAGTTTGTCGTCTTCCTGAACGCAGCTCGGCCTTCGGCCTCGCCCTTTGTTACTTACTTTCTTCGAGTCGGTTTATCGTTTACCTGAACCCAGCTTGCCCTTATGGACTATGGTACACATGTTAAAATTATAAAACAGTAAAACCTAAACAAACAAAACATGTAAAACGGCTCTGCAAATACTTTATCACGAAGTTATACCCCCAAAATAATTAAAATAAAAAATAAGTTCAAAAACTAAAACCCGACTACTGAAAAATCACGCTCTAAAAAGTATGAAACAAGAAAATGTTCTCATCTGAAATTGTTATGTACAAACTATTCAATATTTTATCGTCTATTAAATAAACAACTTACACGTAATATATTTTAATGTATTTAATAAATATTCATAGTGTTGTTCAGAGGATAGCCGTGGTCGTATGCCACCTACCCTATAGGGCAAAGTGGCATACGACCATGGCTATCCTCTGAACAACACTATGAATATTTATTAAATACATTAAAATATATTACGTGTAAGTTGTTTATTTAATAGACGATAAAATATTGAATAGTTTGTACATAACAATTTCAGATGAGAACATTTTCTTGTTTCATACTTTTTAGAGCGTGATTTTTCAGTAGTCGGGTTTTAGTTTTTGAACTTATTTTTATTATTTCATGATGTGCTTAACATTTACATATTTAGATTAGTTACTTTTTTTTTATTTTCTTGTATTTTTTCATAAGGTGTCTAACGACGCCCATGGACATTAGGTCGAATGTGGGGTTTGCAAATGTAATGCCGGCCTGACAGGTGCCCGTTCAAGCCCCTCTTGAAGGACCCAATACTGTACTTGAGGGGAGAAATATGTGGGCAGGGAGAGCGTTCCAAAGTTTACCAGTTCATTGGGGGAAAGATCTGTATACAATATACAAATACAGAGTACAAGCATACAAAGATACTATACCTACCTAAAATTAATATAAAAAATAATAGGCGCGGAGGCGGGGGCGGCGCGCTCGGACCCAGGATACCGATGGCTGGGCCCTAGAGAGACAAACCATTGTTGCAAAATAACTCAGGATATAATATAACTAACTTTTACCAGCGGCTTCGCTAAGAATAAGAATAAAGTAAGTAAGTCCGTTACCTTTATTTCGGCGCGCGGAACTGAATTTTATTCAGCTTATCCTGTGTCACGTATAGTTAAATGTACTTGTACTAAGTTTCATCGAATTCGGATGATCGGTTTAAGGGTTATGGAGGAACATACATATATATAGAAAATATTTCTAAAAGAGTCTAGAAACGCAATATCTCATAAAACAAAGTAACTTACTCCAAGATCATCCCTTACAGATTTATTATTGGTATTGATCATATTAATAGATTGATTCCATTTGTAGCCAATATAATTTATTTATGCGGAAAACATAGGCTTTACTCCGAAGCCACGTGGCTTTGAAATATGCTAACTAATTTTACAACCTGCATTGTGCGAATGGAGTGCACTATAAACATGCCTATAAACGGTGCACAATAAATTAAAACATGATATCCACGATCATATCTTCCGAAGTACTGATTTGGAAAAATGATCCTTATATACTATGGGTAAAGAACGTTCAATTCGTAAATCAAACAGTCTTTTGTTCTCGATTTCAATATACAATCCGCCGTCATGGTCTTGCTATAAATAAAAGTGTCTTCAAACTATTTACGCCATCTATGGCAAACGCCCGCGGATAGTTAATAAATAAGGCGCAATATGTCTCAGTGTGTCGCAGAAGGCAAAGGAAATGTTTTATTGATGCAAGTCTCGCTGTAAGTGAGCCAGTAATGAATAGAGGAAATAATTCAGAGCGCGTTGAATAATTCATTTGTCACCGTCCAGAGTAACGTTACGTAGAGACGAGTAACTGCATTCTGTGTTCTGATTATTTTTATTGCTTGTAAGGTATTTGCTCATTCCAATGAGATTTTTTGTTTGCTTTCCGTACCCCCTACGGAAGCCTATTACTAAGCGTATGCCGTCTGCCTGTCTTTATGTGTGTCTGTCTGTCTGTATGTCCGTCCGTCCGTCCGATGGATTTATCTTTGGAATCGTAATAGGAGCCAATAGAAATTTGGATTCAGTCTCCTTTGACTTAAACGATTTACCTAAGTAATAATTTGGGAAGTGTTCGTAATATGAAATAATAAGAAATATATAATATAGAATAATAATAAGACTGAAATCGACCTATCACAGGTAATTTATTCACAGGACCGGGAAAATGTGGAACGCACTCTCTGCCCATCAATTTTCTCCCAATTACAGCCTGGGGTTTTTCAAAAGGAGCGTGAAAAGGGCTCCTGTCGGGCCGGCATGGCATTCGCAATCCCGGTGCATCACAGAATGTCCATGGTCATCGTTAGACACCTACTTGTAGGTGTCACGATGCCACATGTCGCGCTTTCAATAAAAACAAGGACGTGCCTACTTTTTCTAGGATTTAGCATCACAAATGATTAATTTTCATGTGGTTCTGAAAGAAATTATTTGCCATGTTCAGTTATCCACGCGGACGAAGTCCCAGGCAAAAGCTAGTCACTAATATTTCATTGGAATCGTTCGACTGGTTGATTTGGGCCATTGATGTAGAAGTATAAAATTAACAAAATTATTTGCATAAATTTCTCTCTATCATGTGTTATAAATATTTTATTCAAGTCGCATATTAAAAATCAAAACACTTTGAAATAATACCTCGAATAACGTATGCGTGCGTAGGCATACCATCAAAGCTTTTACTGCCTACAAATTAAGCAACAAACCAACTTTAATATAAATTGTATGTATGTATCATTAAGATTTAGAACCACTTAAGTATTTGTTAAAACTTAAACGATGAGTTCGAGAGAGAAGTATAAATCAGTTGAATCAGTTTGGTATGCCCTCGAAATCCAGCCAAATGCAGTAAAATGATAAACTCTATTGCATTTTTCTCAAGGTCGAGTGGTCTCGGGGTCGGATTCTCTTGCGATAGGTCCGAGGTTCGAATCCAACCGCCGCCGGCGTGTAATAATGAGTTCTTTTCTGGTTTGAAAAAAATATATTACGTGCATACCTTCACCCCTACTGCTCCATGGTTTTTTTTATGGAAACCGAACGCAAATCTGCTGGCATGGCGCCTATTACTGAGCGTGGTTTCGCGAGGTGGAGATGTGATTTTTAACCGACTTCCCAAAAGGAGGAGCTTCTCAATTCGAATGTATATATTTTTTTATGTTTGTTACGCGATTACTCCGACCAATTGTGGGCTGATTTTGAAAATTCTTTTTTTGTTTCGTAGGTTATACTTAAGAAGTGGTCCCTTTTAAATTTTATCGAAATTGATTCAGCGGTTTTTGAAAAATTAACAATATACTTTGGTATGTAAATACGGTTTTTGAAAAATCAACAAAATAATACTTCAGCAAAACTTTTATTGTGGACGTTTTCAGCAATTTGCAGTTTGATAATTACTATGGTGTGTACTTACCTTCAATGCATGTCTTATGTTTTATCTGTTTGTGAATAGGCCGTCTGTAAATAAATAAATAAATAATTTGTACGCAAACTTGGAATTGAGCTACTGCAGACGAAGTCAGAGTGAGACGCTCAATACTCCAATGCATGCATCAGACTATGCCCCCTCATGCGCTCAGTTCATGCATGCATAACTATGTGGTACGTACGTACGTACATATCTACGTAGATCATATTTCTATAATTGCGCGTTCGAATATTTTGCGAATATTTGCGATTGCGAATCGAATGCTTTGACGCGTTTGTTAGTCTGTCAGTTATATATAACTCTCACTGGAGGTATTCATAATGTCGTTAATATTAAAAGTGAGAACATGTAGTAGCTACTATGAAAACTTAGAGCGTACGGCCGAATGACCATGGGCGTCGTTAGCCACCTTATGGGTGCCTCGGCGCCACATGTCGCGTTTTCTATAAAAATAAATTAATTCATTAGGTGTTTCCTGAGAAAATTATTTCCCTAACAACGATAAAACACCAACAATTTTTTTTATAGAATGCGCGACTTATGTGGCGCCCAGCCACCCATAAGGTGTCTTACGACGCCCATGGACATTCGGTCGAATACGAAGGCTGCGAATGCCATGCCGGCCTGACAGATGCCCATTCACGCCTCTCTTGAAGTACCCGAGACTGTGCTTGGGGGGAAATATGTGGGCACGAGCGTTCCAGTTCGGAGCCACATCGCTTTCTATAAAAAAAAAAAACGAAATGCAGAGAGAAAAAAAAATATGCCCCGACCAGGATTCGAACCTGGAACTCCAGCTTGAGCCGCCAGCGTATTACCAATTTCTGCCATCGTGTCGATGACGTATTCTCTCTTGAATTTTTGAACAAATGCACCTTCAACAACACAGCTGTTGTAATCATCACTACCGAAGTATGCATGTTATTCACCGGCATAGATGAATGCAGAGTGCTTGAGCATAATCCAGCGGTTAATTGACCATACAACAGCCACAAAGTTAAGATCGATTAATAGTCTGTTAATACGCTTTCTTCAATAGCAACGGATAACGAACCTATATAAATAATGAAGGTACCTACTTATGTATTTAAAACTTATATAATTTAAAAAAAAAAATTTTTTTTAGGGTTCCCTGTCCATACGGAAGCCGCGGAAGCCTATAATTCAGCCTACGTCGCATCGTCTGTCTGTATGTCTGTCCGTCCGTCCGAGTGTTGCATCTTTTGAACCGCAAAAAGGTAAAACCCTAAACCGGCGAAGAGAAGCCGCGGTATAAAAGCTGTAGTATAAAGAAAAACCGGCCAATTGCGAGTCGAACTCGCGCACCGAGGGTTCCGTATCGCCATGTCATGGTTAGCGCCACTCACGCCATCTATGTCGTGTTATGAAATGCTTCATATTAGTTAAAATTCACGATTAGTTAAAATGCTTCATACTATTTTCGGTAGATGGCGCGCACGTATACACTTTTTGGTTTCTTCTATGAGAAACCCCAATGATTTTTTCACTTATTCTTATTTTTCTTATTTGTTGTTACATCGGCCATATTAACACATATTCTGTGAAAATTTCTACGGGCTACCTATTACGGTTCAAGAGATACGGCCCTCGGACATACGGACGGACGGACGGACGGACAGACAGACAGACAGCCGGCGTAGGCTTAGTAATAGGGTCCCGTACCGGATATGGAACCATATAAATCAATTTCTTCATTCTTTCTATAACAAACCCCGCGACAGCATAACACGCCTAAACCCCAGCGGAACCGGGCAGCACATATCCAAAGTCTAGTATGCGAGTTGCTCTGATTGGTGGAGAGACGAGTCTGGCTCCACCTCCGGCACCCCCAGCGATCCTACTGTATCCCATATTCGTTTGTACCAAAGTACATATACGACATATGTGGCTCTCTCACTTTGGTGGCTCAGTGGTAGAGTGTAGGGTTTTTATTTTTTCGATCTCGGCTATGGGTTCGTGTCCCTTTTGCCAAAATTTGTTTTGTTTTACTTTTTTTTTAAGCAATGTTAGGGTGTTTAAATTAGGTTATGGTTATTTTTTTTATAACCACCTAAGAAAACTTTATTTTCGGAAATACTTCCGAAATTCGTGTCCCTTTTGCCAAAATTTGTGTTGTTTTACTTTTTTTTATGCAATGTTAGGGTGTTAAAATAACGTTATGGTTATTTTTTTATAACCACCTGCTAAGAAAACTTTATTTTCGGAAATACTTCCGAAATTTTTATTTCCCGCCAAAGTTGAGAACGACCAATAAGAGCAACTCGCATACTAGACTTTGGAAATATGCAGCCGGGCACTGAAACTAGTAAATAATCTGAATCCGGATCCAGCGCTGCATTCACCAGCTCTGCCGAAGGGCTAATAGTACAGTCAGAAATAAAAATAAACTTGTCAATCAAAAGTGAGACAGCGGCCGACAACCTGATGCGATATGCTAAGTGCATCCGACAATGATAGCACGACTACCGGAACAATGTCGTGATATAGTGAGAGCTCTCTCTCTTGCGTCATAGGTTGTTTGTCATTAGCATCCGTATTGGCTGCAGTAATGTTGGGAATATCTGATGAACCGCAAATGTCTAACTAAATGAACACGTGATTTTTTTGAAGTGAAGCTTTTTAACGCGCGTTCAGAATGGGGACCTAAATCAGAAAAAGTGAAATATCACGAAAGTACGAACGGAAGTTGTGACGCTCCTCATTGGCTGAAGCTTCGCTTCTGTCGCGTGTCTCAAGACGCCGCACTTTTTTAGGGTTCAGTATCAGGTACGGGACCCTATTACTAGGCCTACGCCGTCTGTCTGTCTGTCCGTCGGTCCGTCTGTCCGCCTCTCTGTCCGAGGGCTGTATCTCTTGAACCGTAATAGGTAGGTAGCCCGTTGAAATTTTCACAGAATATCTGTTATTTATTATGGCCGATATAACAAGAAATAATAAAAATAAGAAAAAGTAGAAAATTCACGGGGGTTCCCATAGAAGAATCCATGTATGCGCGCGCGCCATCTAACGAATAGATTATGAAGCATTTTAACTAATCATGACATTTAACTAATATGAAGCATTTCATAACACGCCATAGATGGCGTGAGTGGCGCTAGACATGAAATGGCGAGACGGAACCCTCAGTGCGCGAGTTAGACTCCCACTTGGCCGGTTTTTTTATAAATCCGGTATGGGTGGCAGAGTCAGATTGACTAGAGCTCCGACCAGCAGATGGTCATGGAGTAAGTTACTTTGTTTTATGAGATACTGCATTTGTAGACTCTATGTATGATACTAAAACAAAATTTGCGATTTTTATAAATCTTTTCTGTATGTATGTATCTTCCTCCATAAATCTTAAACCGATCATCCGAATTCGATGAAACTTAGCACATTTAACTATACGTGTCACAGGATAGGCGGTTACGCTGAGATGTGGCTCTCATACAAACCGAATTGTTCCGCACGCCAAAATAAAAGTACAGTAGCGGGCTTACTTACTTTCTTCTTTTTAAATACGAATTTCACGCGAGCGAAGCCACGGTCAAAAGCTAGTAGGAAATAAAATAATATATATTCATACCATAGCACAAGCTGTATCCTGAAAATCGAGGTAAGCAAAGTAATCCGTTGTGCTGCAAGTACTCTTGTAAATTACAGCACAAAACCTATCACAACGTTTAGCCAAGTAATAGGACAAGATAATAAATATCAAGCAGCAAGTAAGGCACGAATCACCTGCTGCACGACTCGATCGATAGAATGACCGTGCCAAGGTGAGAGGTGGCTATCCTGTCGCCCTTTCGCGCGGCATCTTGTCCTTGTCCCTTAGTTGCCTTTTAAGGCATGCACGGGGAGAGATGCCGTGAGGCTTTTTTTCAGTAAAACGTGACCTATGAACCAGCTAAACCTTACGATTACCTGTCTGCACATACCGGCCCATATTCCATCAGCCAGCCAGCATCCATCACTGTGAAATGTATTCCTCATTAGTTTTCCTCTCCACATCAAGTGGTAAAATAAAACTAAGCACTCATCTCAAACTAACGCTTACATATTGCGTATGTTTTATTTCTAACGGATGCTCTCTCACTGACTGTAAACATATCTAAATGCACGGTTCTAAAATCATTTATCATGCATGATTAACTTATGTTAAGGCGACCGTAGCATAGGCATTCCTGATAGCTTATAAATGTGAAATGAATTCACTATAAAATTATTAATAAAAAAATTATTTTCATTACTATCTTAACCCCTCCGATACGTTGTTGGGTCAAAAATACGGGTACAGTCAGTGCCAGTCCCGATTGTGGCGCGGGCATTAACTAATTCAAATGAGGTTTTATAATAAATATTATATTAAATTATTGTTCCGACAAAGGCACAGATCTTGGATAGAAAAATCGGTCAAGTGCGAGTTTTACTCATGCACAGAGAATCTGAATCTGAATCTTTAGATCCGCTATAACGTCAAAAAACCCAATTTTTTTTTTATTTTAAACTTTTAAAGAAACAAACAGTTACAAAATAAGTACATAGAAAATTAACTCTAGAATTTTCTACAGACAGACAGGCGGCGTACGCTTAGTAATAGGCTTCCTTATGGATACGGAACACTAAAAATCTATTCAAAGTATAATTTTCACCCGATTTCAAATGGTTTTGAATTGATCGTTCGATTACGTAAATGCTAGCGGATTATTTCGTTCGAGGATGCAGAACGTGTGTGTCTAGCAGTAGGTACCTTAACAGTACGGAATAATAAAAAAACATTATAAATTCCGCCCGGGCTCCAAGCTCCCGACCAGTTACACATGATCGCGCGCAGTGCACACATAATCTCTTTCCCAATTTTAATGAGCGGATTTCTGTGAGAACGGACTGCCCCAGTAGATAGACCGATTGCCTGATCAATGCAGATTAGTCTTCTTTAAACGCAGTTGTCATATTATCCGTGATATGTTAAGTACAATATTGTTGTTATTCTTTTTAGGGTTCCGTACCTCAAAAACTACGGAACCCTTATAGGATCACTCTTGTGTCTGTCTCTCTGTCTGTCCGTTTGTCGCAGCCTATTTTCTCCGAATCTATTCGGTACATATATAGAGTTTGGTGTGATGACCCAATCACTGACGTATATCCGAATTTAGATTTTGGGGGGAAAATGTGTAAAGAAAAAAAAGTATTGAATCATGTGGCATATCGTTGAAAAAGGTTCGTTATAAGGAATACAAAGATATTTATATTTTTTATAATTTTAAAATGTATCGTATAAAAGCTATTAGAGAAAATATTGAAAAATCGAGCACTTCATATATATATAAATAAAATTCAGTTCCGGTTAAGCTAAGATATTAAAGTCTCATACAAACCGAATTGTTCCGCGCGCCGAAATAAAGGTACGGTAGCGAGCTTTTTTTTTTTTTTTTTTTTTTTTTTTTTTTTTTTTTTTTTTTTTTTTTTTTTTTTTTTTTTTTTTATGGAACCTGACACGGTTGGCTACATCACCTACAACATCCGTGATGTCAGCCCATAACACAGGGTGAACTAGGTGCCATGTCAGTGCTTCCCTTCATTTCATGTCGGCTACACTAAACTGGACGGAAAACACGAACTATTTACATAGCCGTTTCGACCGACGTTTCGTTCAGTGCGGTGGTACCAACCCGGCCGGGATAAACCCTACCACCTAGTAAGGTAAGAAGGGAAGGGACCTACAGTTTAACGTGGAATCCGAACCACGGTCAGCCTCCAACGGTCGTGCGGTCACCCATCCAATCACTGACCGCGCTCAGCGTTGCTTAATAACAGTTGACTAACCAACCGCGCCACTGAGCTACCGAGGCTGACGAATTTTCTTATCCCTTAGTCGACTTTTACGACATGCGACGGGGAGAGATGCAGTGGGGCTATTCTTTTTAAGTACCGACCCCACACGGCACTTAAGCACGGAGCTTACTTACTTTCTTCTTTTAAATACGAATTTCACGAGAGCGAAGCCGCGGGCAATAACTAGTTAGTTAATACATAAGAATACCTACTGAAAGCACATAAAACAACTGTGTTTATTCAGCAATTTTCAGTTCTGATGAAATAAGAGTAAATGTTTTTTAAAGCTGTATTAATATAATTTCATAACGAATGCAAACATTTTCAAACACACGGTGGGGGTGGAAAATGTAGGGTCAAAGAAGTATTCTACACTAATATTATAAAGAGGTAAAGATTGTAAGTTTGTAAGTTAGGATGTAGGAGGTAATCTCCGAAAATACACATCCGATTTTAAAAAATCTTTTACCTATATTTAGAATGGACCTTCAGGATGGACTTAGGCTATGCGAGCGAGACCGCGGGCAAAAGCTAGTCCTATATAAATTGTTGTTGAAGTGACTTCACGCGCAATCATGCTTAGCATATATTAGACTTCGCCCCGGCTGTCCGCTCCGCTGATGTATCACCAAACTTTATGCTTTTATTATTATTCATGGATATACAGTAGATGTACCTATATACAACGAGTAAGCGCTTATTACGCGCTAATGTTGGAAATTTACGTCGAAAATTAGATTTTCCGACAGAAAAAATTTTTACTCTGCACATAAACGGAGCTCACTTTTTGTTACTTTTGGTTAGAATAGAATAGAGTATAGTAGAGCAGAGTAGAGCAGAGCAGAGCAGAACAGAATAGAATAGAAATAGGTATGCTGTATTGCTTTCAAATATAAATTTTCCAAAAGGCGGACTTATTTACCTAGGGCAATCTCTACCAGTAATCTTAATAATAATCCATCCAGATAATGTAGGTAAAAACCATAGATTATACATTTAATGTATAATCTATGGTTTTTAAATAAAACAAAAGATAATCTAATTAATTTAATTAGATTATCTTTTGTTTTATTTGATTCGTGATATTAGGGATCATAGATTTCCGCGAATTAATCTTATGATTATCGAAATCAGAGGATAATCAGAGGATAAAGCTTTGTTGAATTGAAACACCGATTGCATAGCTCTCGTAACGTTTGTAGTCTTGCATAGCTCTCAAGAGCTTCAACATTTCTCACAAATGATAATAATAAAAACCGGACAAGTGCAAGTCGTACTCGCGCACCGAGGGTTCCGTATCGCTATGTCATGGTCAGCGCTGCTTCATACTGTTTTCGGTAGATGGCGCGCAAACACTTTTTAGTTTTCTGTATGGGGCCCCCGTCAATTTTTTTACTTTTTCATATTTCTTGTTATATCGGCCATAATAAATAACACATATTCTGTGAAAATTTCAACGGGCTACCTATTACGGTTCAAGAGATACAGCCCTCGGACAGACAGACGGACGGACGGACGGACGGACGGACAGACAGACAGCGGAGGCTTAGTAATAGACTTCCGTACGGGATACGGAAACCTAAAAAGGAACGAATCAAAACTATTTCGACCGAAATCAAGCACGTTTACCAGAAAACACCTATCTCTGTGAGCGCTCCTACATAACATAATTTATGCTCAATGAAATCAGAATAGCCCTTCTAATTTAGTAAAGGAGCGATATTTATCAAGGCGACAGGCGCGCGAGGCGACGTCGTCGTCGTCTCGTCCCGTCTCGTCCGCCGCGGGCACACAATGAAAATTGTTTAACTGCTGTGATCCGGTTTCGATTTGTATGATTCATGTACAATCATACATAAGTACACCTAGGTAATATATATACTTCAATAGCAATTTTATCCGGTATTCAGTTATTCTGACGCATCCGGAAATTTTAGTTACCATTGTTTTTTATGTTGATTTATATTACCTACATTTATTTAAATTCAATTTAAATTTTTAATTAGGTAAGTATATTTAATTTCATTTAGGATTATTTAGTATATTTTTTAATTTATAGTTTTTATAAGTAGATGACATACCTATTTATTAAACAGAAAGAACTTATAATAACTAGATAATTTAAATTAAAACTAACCTAAAAAAACTAAACTAATTATAAATTTCATTAGGCGATTTCATGAGTGTGTGTGAGATTGCGTATTGTGTGTGAGGCTGTATGTCATATATCCCTAGTTTCTGAGCAAATTCATAATGTGTTGTGTAATGTCTGAGTTTTATTTTGTATATGTTTATATATGTTTATTATTTATTATGAATAATATATGTGTATTATATGCATTATAAATATAGATATATACTATTTGTCCTTCTATTTTCTATTTTATAAGACTTTGTTTTGTTTACCTTGTCTTGTTGCACCTACCCTGGTTCTATATGTAAATAAGGGTAGGCTGGTGGAAAATGCCATAGGCATTAAGTGCTACCTTCTGTACAACAATTATGTGCAATAAACGTTTTTTTATTTGATTTGATAAAAAACGTATTAAATTACATACACACACACACACATATATGTACCAAATTTTAGCTTTTTTCAACCAGTAGATTCGGAGAAAATAAACTGTGACAGACGGACAGACAGACAGACAGTCACGAGAGTGATCCTATATGGGTCCGTTTCTTTTTCTCTTTTGAGTTGCGGAACCTTAATTTTTTTTTTTGTTATTTCATTGAATTTTCAATTGTCTCTTTTTATATACCCTAGTATAGTTGGCCACTACCACCCATACCCGTGATGTCATACCTCGGCGAACTATATGCCATGTCAATGCTTCCACTGGATAAGTTAGACTTTAACGCGACCGTGGCCGCGGGCAACAGTCAATAGCTACTCTACAACACAAGCAACAGACCATTAGATAGGCATCGCGATATAAAAAGCTTCCCATAAGAATGTGAACGGTCATCTCTCATTACCACTGAGATATTTCCAATCAGTTGCATTGCATTGCGCATGCTCTGTGTACGATTATGCAACCGATGTCATGACAGCAGCGGTGTAGTGTAAGTACAGTGCGCTCAAAATAAAAAAACTATTTAAAAAAATATAAAAAGCGCCTTCAAAAATGTATGAAATCAAAAAAATCGAACCCTAGGGTTGAAGGCGGTGCTAAAGAAGGCTACACAAATCACAAAGGATATCACCGCCTTCAACTCTAGGGTTAGATTTTTTTTATTTCATACATTTTGGAAGGCGGTTTTTATATTTTTTTAAATAGTTTTTTTATTTCACAGTTTTTTTTAGTAATTTTTTGCTATTAATGTACTCGGCGGAATCGCTCGGCCTTCGGCCTCGCGATTCCGCCTCGCTTTCCAATCCGATCTTGACCAAATTAAAATGGGACCACACGGGAAGCACCAGCTTTCAAATAAAAACATAATTTTCAAAATCGGTTCACCCAGTCGAAAGTTCTGAGGTCACAAACATAAAAAAATAATAAGTCGAATTGAGAACCTCCTCCTTTTTTTTGAAGTCGGTTAAAAATCAACTGCACTGGTCATTGGTCGAAGATATACTAACTTTATATGCGTAGGAGTATTTCGAAAGTACGAATGTACATACCACACGCACGCTGTATCCCGACAATCGAGATAAGCAGAGTAGTCGGTATTGTGCTGCAAGTACTCTTGTGAAGCACGACACCGACCATCGCGCTTAGCAAAGTATTTTTTTTTTATGGAAACTGACACGGTTGGCTACATCACCTACAACATCCTTGATGTCAGCCCATAACACCGGGTGCACTAGGTGCCATGTCAGTCCTTCCATTCGGTCGTGGCGGCTACACTGCACCGGACGGAAGACATGAACTATTTACATAACCGTCTCAACCGACCTTTCATTCAGTGCAGTGATACTTATCAACCCGGGCGGGTTAAATCCTACCGCCTAGTACCTAAGGCAATGATGGGAAGGGACCTACAGGTTAACGTGGAATCCGAACCACGGGCAGCCTCCAACGGTCGAGCGGTCCAAGTAATGACCGTGCCCAGGTGTGCTTATGATCAAGACCGACCACCATCGCGACCGACCGTCGACCGACCGCACCACTGAGCTATCGAGGCTGACTGTAATCGATATAAGCGTTGTGTGGGTGGCGAAGTCACTGGAGTTTCGCCCACCAGTGTATAGCGGGTTCACGCCGGCGGGTAACGCAGAGGCGTCGCGTCGCGACAGAATGTAATAAACAGCGTCTGGCTATGAGAGTTCGGGCAATCTTGTTAAATACTGTTACATCATTAGATACTTTTACTAGCTCAAATTGTAGCCGACTGGGTTGGTACCACCGTACTGAACGAAAGATATCCGCATAAGTAGCAGCCTCGACCGTGTTCTCCTCTAGTCCAGTATATCCAGCAATAGTTAGCCTCGGTAGATCAGTGGTGCGGTCAGTCGACTGTTAAGCAAACCTGGGCGCGGTCAGTATTTGGACTGGTGACCGCTCGACCGTTGGAGGCTGACCGCGGTTCGGATTCCACGTAAAACTGTAGGTCCCTTCCCTTCTCACCTTACTAGGTGGTAGGTTCATCCCGCCCGGCTTGATACCACCGTACTGAATGAAACGTCTGTCGAAACGGTTATGTAAATAGTTCGTGTTTTCCGTCCAGTTCAGTGTAGCCGGCACGATCGAAGGGAAGCACTGACGCGGCACCTAGTTCACCCGGTGTTATGGGCTGACACCACGGATATAGGTGAGGAAGCCAACCGTGTCAGTTTCCATAAAAAAAAAAAATCAAAAAAACTTGTTATGTGATATAACTAAAAAGAGTGAAATAATAAAAACATTGCACCGACTTCAAAAAACAACTAAAACTTAACAGTGTTAAATAATATTTTTAGTCATATTACGATCCTTGAGTTGAAGGCGGTACAAAAGAACACCTGAAAATTTATAGATGGACCCCTTTTGTGCTTTTGTACCGCCTTCAACTCAAGGTTCCGAATATGAATAAAAATTATATTTAACACTTTTAAGTTCTAGTTGTTTTTTGAAGTCAGTGCAATGTTTTCTTTAAATAGTTTTTTTAATTCTGTCGAGATACCGACCCGTGGTCTCTATCCCATCCACGGCGCAGGCGCCAGACTTCGCATTACATCCACCGCCGCACTCACGCTCAATTGCCAGGCTATTAGCAAGAAAACCATATATGTATTCTGTGCTATTAGGGTATTTCTTTATGATCCAAACTACCCCCGGAGGCAGTAATATTTAAAAAAAATTATTCTCACGTATATTTCATTTCCAACTACGCAGAGGAGATTTTAGCTGTGCATACGAATCCTTATACATAATATGCTTCATTTGACTTGGAATACGTCTCAGATTTCGGGTTTCATGAGTGGCTGTAGGGTGGCAAACTGGGGAATTGGAGAAACGGAAATGAAATCAATGTTCATTCAATTACAGTAGTTTTGGCACCGGTGAAACAGCGGCGGCATGTAAACCTAATTCAATATTACACTGTATTTTCACGTGATCGTGTGGGATCGAAAACTGTAAAATATATAAATTAAAAAAATATTTACTATGCAATTCTTTTCATTCGCACCTTATAAACAAAAATGCATTATTTGATAATTTCACAGAAATCGGTATTTTTAAGCACGAAAACACGCGAGCGGAGCCACGGGCCCAGCTAGTCGATAATCGTATTTACTAAATTATTTGATGTGCGAAAGTATAAATATTATTTAAACTCATATATCACTGAAGAAAATACAGACAATATATAAAATCGATTTATCTTCAAGAGCTCATGATGTAGGCCAGTGCTACTAAAGTTTTTTGTGTCGCGGCCCGGAATTTTTTTTTGTGCGTTTTTTTTTATGGAAACGGACGCGTTTGGCTACACACCTACAACATCCGTGATGTAAGCCCATAACAACCGTGTGAACTAGGTGCCATGTCTGTCAGTGCTTCCTTCCATTTCATGTCGGCTACACTGAACTGGACGGAAAACACAAACTATTTACATAGCCGTTTCGACCGACGTTTCATTCAGTAAGTAAGGTGTACCAACCCGGGCGGGATAAACCCTACCACCTATTAAGGTAAGAGGGGAAGGGACCTAAAGTTTTACGTGGAATCCGACCCCGGTCAGCCTCCAACGGTCGAGCGGTCACCCATCCAAGTACTGACCGCGCTCAGTTGCTTAAGAACAGTCGACCGACCGCACCACTGAGCTACCGAGGCTGGCAAAGTGTGTTACCAAAGGATCTCCTTGGGAACTTGTGGGATATTTGAACCAGTTATGTTTAAATCTTTAGAGTTTTATTAAAATTAAAGAAAAACACATCTCATCTCATCTCGATCATTCAATGATTGACGAGGGCAAGAATGTTTTATGGACTCTTGTTCTGAAAAAAAAAATGCAATTTATCTTTGTCATTTACATTTAACATTTTACCTCGTGGCGGACCGGCCAGGTAGTGGGACGCCGACCGCCACCGGTCCGCGGACCACCATTTTAGTATCACTGATGTAGACTACGTCCTTCTAAGTAAGTCGCAGGAACTGGTTAGCGCTCCCTTTGAGACCGGCACAATGGTCGCAGGTAACGGAGTACCAACGTATGTCAGGATCGGAATAACGATAGAATAATCTACTAGATACGTCTCTTCCCTTACCTTGAGCGGTTCGCGGCCGAGGACGTGCCTTGCTTAGTAAGTTAAAGGTACAGGGTTCAATCCCCATTGGTGTACACCACTTTATCTTTCTTCCATACTCGTCCGGATTGAAACGCCTCACTGAATGTAGGTCAATCGAAGCCTCTATGAAAAATAGTTGCTGTTTATCGTTCAACTCAGTGTAGCCGGCACGATCGTGCATTGCACACCTGGTTCTTCCAGTGACAAGGTGTAATGGGTTGATTTTTTTATTTTTTTTTATTAAAAGCGCGACATATGGCTTCGAGCCACCCATAAGGTGTCTAACGACAGGTTGATATCGCTGATGTAACGTTATGTAAGTGATATATTCATACAGTTCCTGGTGGAAGTACTGACGGAATCAGTCCGGCGATCAGGTGCACAAGTTGGGACTAGGTAACCTAGCTAGGTGAATTATCTGCTCCCGTCGTCCACTAACTGCTCATAGTCGTCCAGTCTGCCCGTCTTCGCTGCACACTCCAATATTTACTTCCAATCGATTTCTCCAAGTTCTTCCTCGTCGCAATGGTCCTTTTCCAGTGACTTCCATCTCGGTCCTGCATGCATGATGCACTTACCGGCGAAGCGAGCACTGATTTCTACCTCCCCACATTGAGCACATAGTGGGGCGTCACTAAATCTCATTATGTGGAGATGTCTTTTGAAATAGTTGTGTCCAGTAACAGGTTATAGGCAACCATGTCAGGAGTCCATAAAAATACTCGATAGTCACGCCATTCTCTCCATCATTTACTGCTACCACGTCATTAAAATCACTTATCAGCATTCATCACGCCATCTATAGCATTTTCAGCAGCAATTTAGATCAAGTTGGCATGTGAAGTAATTGTGATGCAAACGAGATTCATGCCTAGGGCTTGGTATATTGTAGTATTGGTTAACGCCTTAAAAGGAAAATGGCAACACTTCAGAACACTTTATTCGTCGCTGGAGTGAGGTAAAGATTTATAATGATTGCGTATCGTGCGATAACTTTGGTGTATGTTCAGTTCACGTTATAATTCTCGCAGTAGCTGGTATAAGTTAAAAATAGTGACAAAACATTTTCGGTTTTTCCCAGTGGTCAGATTGATGGTCAGACTAGTCTGGCCAACGGGACTTTTTTCCCCCATTGGTCAGATTACTTAAACTTTTGACTTTAAGTCTAAGTATCCCTTTCCCCTATTCGATATCTACGCTCTACGCATTAGGGTTGTGTATGATCGTATTCGGAGAAAGCCATACTATTTGCTGCTAAGATCTTATGAAGTTTTATTTTTCATGGTGCTAAATCAATGTCATCTTACGATTGAAGAAATGAAAAGCTACTTTTAATTCTAAATATGTAGGAAGTCATAAAAGTATAACATTTCACCATCCCAGTACAATTTTGGAAAAGGAACCACAAAAAGATGTAGGCATTTCTGTTGTAGTATTTTACCTCTTTGTCAGCCTCGGTAGCTCAGCGCAGCGGTGTGATCGGTCCGCTGTCGTTCGTGATCTTAAGCACAACTTGCCGCGGTGAGAACTTAGACGGGTGACCGTTCGAACGTTGGAGGCTGACCGTGGTTTGGAGTCCACGTAAAACTGTAGGTCCCCTCCCTTCTTACGTTACTAGGTGGTAGGGTGTAACCTGCCAGGCTTAATACCACCGCACTGAATGAAAGGTGGGTCGAAGTGGTTATGTAAATAGTACTTCAGTTGAGTGCAGCCGGCATGGTCAAAGGAAACACTGGCATGGCGCCTAGTTCACCAATGTGTTGTGGATTGACATCACGGACGTTGTAGGTGATGTAGCCAAACGTGTCAGTTTCCATAATAAGCCTTTATTCAAAACAAAACATAGGTCTCTATGAACACAAGCATAGCATGCCCACAAAATATTTTTCTCGGGAACATTGGTTTCTCTCTAGCGCGGCTTTTTGTGGGAGAAACAAAAGTGAAGTATTGAAATCCCTTCTACAAGTTCCGAGGTCTTCGGAAGTGGGCTGGCTGGCTGTTTCCCGAACCTGCCCACATTGTTTTATGGAACTTCACATTGTTTAAAGGCGACGACCAGCGTTGCTATCTCACGATTTATTTCTGATCAAATACATTCGTATCCTGGATCTTGGAACCAGTATATACCAGTTTGTGTTACTATATGTACCTGAGCTAGTATATGCATATCGTCACGCTTTTTAGGGTTCCGTATTGGTACGGCAACCTACGCTGTCTGTCCGTCTGTCTGTCCTACATTTAAAGGGATATAACTTTTGAACCGTAATAGGTAGTCGGTGGAAATGTTCACGGAATATTTGTTGTTTTGGCGGATATACTAGCAAATAATAAAGAACGGGTCAAGTGCGAGTCGAACTCGCATGGATAGGGTTTCGTGCAATTCCGTTTTCCGTGAGAACTTTAAGACTTAGGATTTTTATTAAGGTTTTCCTCAAACTGTAATAGAGGCCCTGTATTTCCTACTTTTTCGAAATTGTAGACTTAGTAGTCTCGGAGATAAGGAATTTTTTTTTTATGGAAACTGACACGGTTGGCTACATCACCCACAACATCCGTGATGTCAGCCCATAACACCGGGTGAACTTGGTGCCACGTCAGTGCTTCCCTTCGGTCGTGCCGGCTACACTGAACTGAACGGAAAACACAAATTATTTACGTAGCCGTTTCGACCGACCTTTCATTCAGTGCGGTGGTACCAACCCGGACGGGTTAAACCCTACCACCTAGTAATATAAGAAAGGAGTCATATCCCATACCCCATAGATCTACGAATGTGATGAAAACACACTTATCAATACAAAATAGATTTCGAACTCGAATGTAATAAGCTCCTTTAAATATTATTTTCATGGTCAAACAATAAAGTTAAGTAAAGATAACCAGTTCAATAAAAAGAAAAAATGTGGCATAAAGCTGAATTTTATACATGTTTATGACAAACATACGTGGCATTTACCATCGAAAGGATCACTTAATCTCGTAATATACCACCCACACCGGGGTACCCTTAAAATTGTATTTCTTAAAATATTCCATTCCAGACTTATAAGTACTTAAAAGCCCACATAATATCGCACTTTTCTTCTTCTTCTTCTCTTTAAGTTAAGTTATCGTTTTTATTTCGGATCCATATCATAAAATTGACTTTTATCATGTTAAGATTCCGTTGTTTATTCGTATGCTGGGCCTTAAGTGCGAAAGATTTAGGTAACAATCTAACAATATTAAAACTTCGTTCTGAACACACTCCTTTAAACAAAAGCGCTCACATGATGAGGAAAATTGATTCACCAAATTGTAACTTTTGCGCTAACGTCGAAGATCAATTCCATGTTTTATTGGAGTGTGAACGGAACACTAATTTAAGAAATGCTCTTATCAAAGATTTAAAGACGGATAGATTAAATTTATTTTTTGCTATCCACAGGGCGTTAGGTGAAAAAGGAAAAATGCAAAATACTCACTACATTTTTCCAAGCATCTCTAGCCCTCAGAGGCTAGAGATTGTTTAGCAGTTACGATGGGGCTGACATAGTCGACAGTCGGCTAAAGCCCTATTTCATAAAGTAGAAAAAAAAACAACCTAACTGTTATATACTATGTTCGGCCAGTGTTGACAGTGACTCATCGCAGGTTACAGCGCCTCCAAACCCCCGAGGGGGTGAATGCGCGTTTACATAGCCCGCTCAATCTTCATTTAGAAGTCACTCGACACGGACGCATGCGTTTGTTATTTCCGTCGCGCGCGCAACGCAATTCTTACCGTAATATTGTATAAACATTGTCGCCAGTAGTACTTAAGAATAAATCATAACATATTCCATCCTAATTTAATAGATTTTTTTTCCAGAATAATGCGAATCTCAGCAAGTATTTTTTTCATCTTATTTGAAGAATTTAATTATTTCTACTTTGTTTCTTTACAAACTTTATTGCCTAATTTATTTTTCAAAATGATTAACTCTCATAGTAAAATTTCATTCTGTTCGGATCGTTTCAGAGAATTCGCCTCTATGTAAATGCTCGTTATTTGCGACGAGTCACTCTCAACACTCGCCGAATAGGGTATAGAAAATTTGAATTCGGAACACAGATAATGGTTACCATAGAGAAATAAAATGGTTCCGAATTTTTATGCACAAGTAAATGTTAGGTTATAATAATGTGCACACGTTATAAATGTGAATACTTAGATATACAAACCACAAACGGTAATTGTATTGTATTGTTTATTGATCATTCATATGGCAGTTAGACTGCACTCGAACTTGTCACAATTTGTTCTAAGTATATGTCAATGGCCACAAGTCCACGAAGCTTCTAACCAACGCGTACGCTCCGGCGGCTAACGGGCGAGGCGCTTTTTTAGGTTTCCTTATCCATACGGAAGTCTATTACTAAGCCTACGCCGTCTGCCTGTCTGTCTGTCCGTCCGTTCTAGAGCTGTATCGTTTAAACGTAAAAAATAAGGGGGATCCCCATACAAGAAACGTGCTAAGAATCGATAAGTACAATGTACTCATCATCAGCCGTCTATTATTCAGTAGCGTGAATATGTCATATTCACGCTACTGAATAATAGATGGCGCCACATGTATTTATATTTTGCATTATAGAAAGACAAAATATAGACGAATATGGTTTTTTGATAGGTTTGATAGGTATAGCGGATCTACAGAACCCTCCGTGCGCGAGTAAAACTCGCACTTGTCCGATTTTTTTTCCTCCGTGCTTCTAACACTTTCCAGTCAGTGCAGTTACCCACCGCTGAACTAACTCCCGGTACGGCAACTCAGAAACGCAGTTAATGCATCCGCAGCAGATGGTATCAGGTCTATTACTCGACCGCCAGAGCTGTTCCCACTTCTGATCTCGGCGTGTCTGTCTCACTTATCTCTTCGCTTGATTGCCGCTGTTTTTTCGCACCGGGGCCGCCGCCGCGTCCGTAGTTGAAGGACGCCCTTATAGAGGGATGCAGGCGATAGATCGAAGTTATGAGTTTCTTAAATTATTTAGTAGTGTCGAATGGGACGGCTGTCAACCGTTTGTGAAAAATATGGGTACTATTTTTTTTAGGTTTCCGTATCCCTATTACTAAGCCTACGCCGTCTGTCTGTCTGTCTGTCCTACTTCTGTATCTTTGGAACCGTAATAGGTAGCCGGTTGAAATTTTCTCAGAATATGTTTTTTTTATAGACAGCCGGCGCGGGTGTCTGTGCCAATAACACCATTCCTCGCGAAACCACGCTCAGAGAGGCCCCATGCCGGCTATGAGGCGGACAAAAAGGTTGTCGTCTAATTTATTGACACGGCTTTTGAAGAAGACGTGTTATTAAGGCGGATGTGACAACAAATAATAAAAAATAGAAAAAGTAAACAATTAAGGGGGGTTCCCATACAAAAAACGTGGATTTTTTTCAATGTTTTTTTTGTGGTGCGGAAACCTCGGTGCGCTAGTCCGACTCGCATTTGGCCGATTTTTTAGTACATACATTCTTTGTTTCTTATATCTCCATAAACAAATAAGCGGCGGGTGGCCGAGTGGTTTGGGCATCGGCTTCTCATGCGAGAGGTCCGCGGTTCGAATCCCGTCGGCGTGTACCAATGAGTTTTTTCTCACGAAAAAATGTATGTGCATACCTACACCTGCTGCTTCACCGTTCGGAACCGGTGTAAAACTGTAGGTCCCTTCCCTTGCCCCTTACTAGGTGGTAGGCTCAAATTGTAGCCGACTGGGTTGGTACCACCGTACTGGATGTAAGATGGCCGCATAGCAGCCTCGGTTGTGTTCTCCTCTAGTCCAGCATAGCCAGCAATCCAGGGAAGTCTCCGGTATGGCACCTACCTTCTCGGAGGTGATATTGGCTAGTCAGAGCATGCGCTTTGGCCCCTCCGACTCAGCCACCCATAACGGATTACATAAAGAAAAAAAAAAGAAAAAATCATTTTAAGTAGTCAGTCAGCGTGCATGCGTCCACTGCTGGACATACGCCTCTCCAATTTTCGTCCAGTCCTCCCGGCCTTAAAACGGTACGGAACCACTGATTTCCACTGACGTACTTTATGTCGTCTTCCCACACTGCATGGCCGCCAGTGTAGTAATTTTAAGTATTTATTTAGCTAAAATAAAAAACAACATTTTAAATTTTGATAAATGATCGATATATGGTACAAATAAGCTATCGGCCTTGCCTGATATAAGAAATCGATACTGCGCGATCGTAGCTTGTGGAAACTACGAGTATCTACTGATTACCTGGAATATTAGTTTCGTGCGCAGATGCCCGCTCGGGCGACCATCGTGTTATACTAAATTCATAGCTCAGTTAATTTACTTAATTGTGATTGAACGATATTCAAAGATTATAATAGATACACTTTTTTACATCGGAAAATTAGATATGGATAAATTTGTCAGTTGCTGTTAACCGCTATTTTCATTGACTAGTATATTAATAAGTATATAGCTGATTAATCTTGACACATAAAGCTCATTTATTAGGTCCGTCCGTCCGTCCGTCCGTCTGTCTGAGGGCTGTATGTATCTCTTGAACCGTAATTTTCACAGAATATGTGATATTATTTATTATGGCGGATATAACAAGAAATAATAAAACATTTAAAAAGTAAAATATTAAGGTGGGTTCCCATACAATAAACGTGTTTTTTTTCAATGTTTTTTTTTTGTGGTGTGGAAACTTCGGTGCGTGAGTCCGACCCGCACTTGGCCGGTTTAATTATTCAGTAGTCGTTCAACTCATTACGAAACAAATAATCGATCAATCAATCACACACTCGCGAGTATCGTTCGCACACCTCGCCGCCGCCAGCACGAACAAGATGGCCAGTGAAAGCGGCAGAACTGTGGAGGTCGTGACGGAAGTCGATATAAGTTTGAAAGAAAATCGAGCAAAAACCGCAACCAACAATGCCGGCGACGTAACCGACCCACTGCCCGGAGTAGTAATGAAAATTGTATTAGCTTCAGAATGACAGCCGTAAAATCATATTACGCTTTTTAGGTTTCCGCACCCGTACGGAAGCCTATTACTGAGCCTACGCCGCCGTCTGTCCGTCTGTCTGTCCAATCTTTAAAGGACTGTATCTTTTGAACCGTAATGAGTAGCCGGTTGAAATTTTCACAAAATATTTATTATAATGGCGGATATAAGTACTAGTATATTATATCTAAAAACCGACCAAGTGCGAGTCGAACTCGCGCACCGAGGGTCCCGTATCGCCATGTCACGACCAGCGCTACTCACGCCATCTAAATGGCGTGTTATGAAATGCTTCATATTAGTTAATGTCATTTTTTTTTTATGGACTGTGTCATGCTTCATAATCTATTCGGTAGATGGCGCGCGCGCATACACTTTTTGGTTTCTTCTATGGGAACCCCCGTGAATTTTTTACTTTATCTTATTTTTATTATTTGTTGTTATATCGGCCATAATAACACATTTTTTGTGAAAATTTCAACGGGCTACCTATTACGGTTCAAGAGAGCCCTCAGACAGACAGACGGACAGACGGACGACCGGACGGACAGACTTAGTAATAGGCTTCCGTAAGGGACACGGAAACCTAAAAAGTAAATAAATAAGGAATTAAAAATTAAAAAAATAAATAGGTACCCATACAAGAAACGTGTTTTTTTTTTCTTTAACGTTTGTTTTTGCTCTATTGTAAAAACGTTTACATGCAATCGTCAAACTTGGTGTGATTATAGTTTTTTTTTTATAGAAAACGCAACATGTAGCGCTAAGCCACCCATAAGGTGTCTAACGACACCCACGGACATTCGGTCGAACGCGGGGGTTGCGAATGCCATCCCGGCCAGACAGGTGCCTATAATTCACGCTGCCTAATAGTGCAAACTCTAAAGTAAAAGAACAAATAATAAAAATCAACCAATTACGCGGTGGTACGGAAACATCGGTGCGCTAATCCAACTCGCACTTGGCCGGTTTTAACGCTTCGCTGTTATTGCTTTTTCTTGGGGTTTTTATTCGAAATTTTTTTTTTCGAGAGCGACAGTGAAGAAAGTTGAGTATGAAAAAAGTCGCAGTTCGTTATGCGGAGTGAGCGATCGTGCTCGTTAGAGACACAATGGGACGTGTGCGTTACGTTCCGCGATGCAAATGGCTCTTTTCTTTCCGCTGTATTTTTTGGAAGGCTGCCGGTACCGGACAAATAATTTATTATTATTCGTACAGTATCCGTACGAATAATTTTATTTTATTGAATTATATGTCCAGTTAGGCGGACAATTAATCATAAATTATTTATCCAGTACCCGTATATATAGTCACTGCCTTTTTGAAACGTAGTTGGTGGAAGATTTTGGTATCATATTTATTTTTTTATTTTTTTATGGAAACTGACACGGTTGGCTACATCCACCTACAAAATCCGTGATGTCAGCCCATAACATATGTTATGTGTTATTTTATTAAAATAACTGCAATAAAATTATTGACATGTAGGTAAGATCCTAAGCACTCCAGAGACCAGACACTTGGCGAATGAGAGCTAGGCCGAAAAAAGTGTAATACTTCGACCGTCACGACACTTTTGCTGTAGTATGCGTGTTTGTGTGTTTACAAGCGTATGTCTATGTATAGGTATATTACTGCAGTTGTTAATTTATTTTATTGTGCCTGTTATTTAAAACATAATTTCTATTAATAATTAGAAAGAAACTTCATACCAACCTCTCGTCTTGTTTTTTTTTATGGAAACTGACAAGGTTGGCATCACCAACTACATTCGTGATGTCAGACCATAACACCTTGACGAAACTAGATGACATGGCAGCGCTTCTCTTCGGTCGTGGCTGCACTGAAATGGACGAAAAACGCGAACTATTCGCATAGCCGTTTCAACCGAGCGTTTCATTCAGTGCGGTGGTATCACCCTTGAGCGGGTTAAACCCTACCACCTAGAAAGGTAAGAAGGGAAAGGACCTACAGTTTTACGCGGAATCCGAATCGCAGTCATCCAAGTGTGTTTACTATGATCATGACCGACAGTCGACCGATCGCAGCTATCGAGCTACCGAGGCTGACAAATCCTACTGTATTGTACACAGTTTGTTTGCCAAAAATGTGAAATTAGCCGGACAGTAATTGTAGTGCGGCGTACGAGTGCGCTATTAAGTAGTGTGTTCTCTACGGTGCTAACTGGTCTGTGTCGGTCACAATACGGTTAAATGTAACAGTGGATATGGCATTCGACTTCTAATTGATTGAACATTGTTTATGATTGCATGGTGAGTCAAGTGGCTCCGTTTAGATTTATCCTCTGTAGTCGACAGAAGAGTTCTTCGAACTGCACGATTCTCTAAATCGTTCTTGGGCCGAACGCAAAGGTGTGGAACGGGCTCCCAGGAAACATCTTTACCCACTCTTACAATTCACGGATCTTCAAATGGCGGGTTAATAGCCTTTCCCCAGCAACATTAGTCCACCCTGGCACCTCCTCGGCGGTGAAAATGGCTGCGCCTGAGGCTTCGACCTCGGGCAGAGCCACCCAGTTCGGAAGAAATAAAAAAAAATCTTATTGAATGGCCTTCTTGTATCCGAGTTTAATTGTTTAACCCTGATGACGCCTTTAATTAATTAAGCTAAAAAAAATTATTTTTAAGGGTTGTGATGAGTCGAGCGTTTTTATATTTGTAATTTAACTTTTATTTCAGTCTTTTTAAGAAACGTAATTTCTACTTCTTTTGATTTAGTTTTTAGGTCAGGTTAGGTTACAAGTACATAAATGGTTTTCAAAGAAATATTTCTTTTGTTTATTTGAACACACAACATTAACAAAAATAATTAAATCTAGACTTAAAAATAACTAAATTGACTATAAAAATAAATTTAACTATAAATAAAAATAGTCGTCCATAGAGACCATAAGCATAAATTAGTTTTGTAATAATTTCCGCTAATTTACTTAAAGCCGACGAGTGAAAGTGTAATCAATTTTCATTTTACAGCAGAGTTCCCTTCACCAATTAGGAAAGTACCGATCATGATCTTCTCATCAGCTAACCTGATGCCCATCAAACATCCCGGTTCAACCAGCTTTCTAATAAAAAAAACCGCATCAAAATCGGGCCAACCGTTTGGGAGCTACGATGCCACAGACAGACGGAAACGTCAAACTTATAACACTCATCCTTTTGCGTCAGGGGTTAAAAGCGCTCTCATTTGTGTGATTTATTATCATCATCATCATTACTGGCGAAGCATTGGTTTGGAATCGGCGCACGTAGTCATTTAGCTCGCCGACAGAGCCCTCTGGTGGCGAAGCGTGACTCATTGAAGCGTAGAGAGACAACTTCAGCAAAGACCTATTAAGTGTCTATACTACCTCACGCATGATCCTCTGTTATATCAACAATCACTCTGTAATAAATTTATAGAGTTGAGTGCTAAAGTTAATTTGTATACGTGGCGAAAATATGATTTCATTAAATTGTCTCGATAGAAAAAGAAAAATTGCTCTTCCAAAACGGTCAATAAAACCGCTATCCTCCTTACCTTTATTTATTTATTTATACCTTTAATAAAATCCAACGTCTGCTTTCTGTCTGTATGTATGTCTGTCTGTCCGCTTATAACTCGAGAATCACTGAACCGATTTTAATACAGTTTGCTTCTACGGATAGCTTTGTTCTTCCCATCAATTATAGGCTATATTTCATTATTCAATAATTACTTTAAATTATGAAACTTTGCATAATAATTTTAAAACCTTGATCTTAATATAAAGCAGGTCCTATAGATTTTTTTATGCAAACCGATATGGGTGGCTTAATCAGAGGGCCCAGAACATATGATCCGACCAGCCAATATCACCTTCGAGAAGGTAGGTGCCGTACTGGGGAATACCCTTTTTGGGTTGCTGGCATATTGGATTAGAGGAGAACTCAGTTGTTGCTGCTATGCGGTCATCTTACATCTAGTACGGTGGTACCAATACAGTCGTCTAAAATTTGAGCTTTCCTTCCACCTAGTAAGCAAGCAAGGTAAGGGAAAGGACCTACAGTTTTACACCGGTTCCGAATGATGAGCAGCAGGTGCAGTAGGTATGCACGTAATTTTTTCCGTCCGAAAAAAAACAATTTTCACACACCGGCCGGATTCGAACCTCGGACCTCTCGCACGAGAAGCCGACACCCACACCACTCGGTCACCCGCCGCTTTTTATTATTGAAGTAGTTAATTAGAGTTAATTTTATATAAAATCAAATCTGAGTCTAAAGAATAACAGTGTCAACTTAAAAACATTATATAATTTAAGGTCCGTCCGTCCGTAAATTTCCGTCCAGTTCAGCGTAGCCGGCACGACCGAAGGGAAGCACTGACATGGCACCTAGTTCACCCGGTGTTATGGGCGGACATCACGGATGTTGTAGATGATGTAGCCAACAGTGTCAGTTTCCACAAAAAAAAAAGTTTCGCGAGGCACGAAGGTAAAAAAAACCTTAATCAAGGAAATGCAACGTTTAGTTACCTAATTTTAAACATCACCTAACTTTTATGCATAATTCAGAAACCTTCGCCCGTACCCAGAATGCCGCGGCAGATCTAGTATCAAATATTGCACAGTTTCGCCCTATAAATCCAACTCTACATCTCCACTTCGATGACTGCACCTACAACGAGAAAGAGTGTTATAGTAAGCTGACATATCTTGATCCTCGCGGTAGGAAACTGTCCGCGCGAAGGTCGCCGCGTGGAGGTCGGCCGTCGACCCGCGCTCGGCGGCCGCGGGGCGGCGCCACCGTCATTGCCGTGGCGCCGGCGCATCTATCTCTATTAATACATGCACAGTCACATGCTAGTGTTGCTCCCGTCATGAATTGCCATACTGCAAAAAAAGTTTTTTTTTTCACGCATTATTATGTAGGTGTTTTCTTAGCACCTTCAACCAAATCATGATAGTACATACATATATGACTTTTTAGAATATACATTGCAATATTCCCATGTTTATTTTCTTTTATTTTTTATGGAAACTGACACGGTTGTACATCCGTGATGTCAGCCCGTAACACCAGGTGAACTAGGTGCCATGTCAGTGCTTCCCTTCATTTCATGTCAGCTACGCTGAACTGGACGGAAAACACGAATTATCGTGTCGAGTCGAAACGGCTAATTTTAATCAAAATAAGTCACTCACTGTAGGTGATGAAAACATTTTTCGAAAGAGTATCACATTCTGCAATATCTAAAACTACTAGTACTAGGTGGTAGGCTTGACTTGTAGCCGATTGGGTTGGTACCACCATACCGAGATGTAAGGTGGCCGCATAGCAGCCTCAGCTAGAGACAGCAGTCCTAAGGGAAGTCTCCAGTATGGTACCTATCTTCTGTGATATTGGCAGATCGGAGCATGTGCATGTACATCAGGGTCCTCGGAGTCGAACTATCGCACGACCTAAGCTTTCGTCGCCATATAGAGGGGAAGGACAAGTTGGCTTCTAAAAAGCTGGGCGTACTCAATGAGGTGTGATGGTACTTCACGCCGGACCAAAAGCTACTTTCGGTTCTGAAGATATTTCCTCTACAGAACCGGTAAACTCTGAAACGCTCTCTCTGCCCATATAATATTTCCCCCTAAGTACAGTCTCGGGTCCTTCAAGAGGGGCGTGAATGAGTACCTGTCAGGCTGGCATGGCATTCGCAACCCTCGCATACGACCGAATGTCCATGGACGTCGTTCGAAAGCTTATGGGTGCTCGGCGTCATATGTAAATTTTTTTTCAATAAAAAAATAAATAAAAACAATTTGCTTTAGCCCCTCTGACTCGGCCACCCATACCAGGTAACATAAAAAAACATTAAACGTCATCCTAAATATTATTAGAAACAAAATGTCCTTTCCAATCGGAACGCGAACAGTTAAATTTTCTCCGATACGTTTATTAATATCGGCACACATATTATTATTAAATCGAAATAAAAAAAATGCTAATGTGCGTGCGTAGCGCATACTTGTAATTCTACTCCAAGCAGTGAAGGCCACTGCGTTTGCGCATACAGCACCGCAGGATCAAGACTGGCCAGATCTTGCAGGTACCTTCTTACAGGTTTGATAATGCGCATAATGTATGTGCACTCTGCGAGATGCATCTGGCATAATTTTAAAACAATTTTGCATTATTCACTGCGTTAAATCGACCTATTAAATAATATGTCGATAATTAATATTATTTGGCATTCATATAGTAATAACTCTCTGGTTAAGTGATGATATGGCGACATGAAGTAAGTCATTAGTATTAAGTTGTAAACGCCATGAAACAAATTTTACTTAAGATATGTGACAAGTTGTAAGCGACATTGCTCAAGTAGTGACCGACATGACACAAGTCGCGAGTCATACATAAGCTTATGTGACAAGTCTAAACGACATGCCACAAGTCGAGAGTCATACATAAGCTTATGCGACGAGTCCTAAGCAACATGACACAAGTCGCGAGTCATACATAAGCTTATGTGACAAGTCGTAAGCGACATGACACAAGTCGCGAGTAATACATAAGCTTATGTGACCAGTCGTAAGCGACATGACACAAGTCGCGAGTCATGCATAAGCTTATGTGACAAGTCTAAGCGACATGACACAAGTCGCGAGTCATACATATGCTTATGCGACAAGTCGTAAGCGACCTGACACAAGTCGTGAGTCATACATAAGCAACAGCGAAGTTGACATAACATATAGATCCCCGCAGTGTCGATTGCATTTAACACTTGCGCCTAATTAAATTTTATTTACCGTCGCGTCGTCGGCCTCATGCAATATCGCCTGATAATTTTATCGTATACCGACAATTTTCACGTCAATATTGATAGCTGCCATTTTTTCGAAGTGCTGATGGAATCGATGCATGCAATTAAAATATATTATTAATTTTGCAAGTTGCATACAAATTGGAGCTGCTATAAATGACTACGAGGATTTAATTTGGAAGGGGAAAAGGTGGTTCTATAATAATAACTGCATTTGTTTGATGACTGTTCATTTTGGCTCAAGAGCTCTCTGAGTATTTCCAACTCTCCAGCGAAAAAACGTGATAAACGGTAGCGGCGATCCCTCTCCGCACCCGAAAGTGATTTTGGTCGATCGCGATCGCGAATGGTATTATGCCTTTTTATTTTGCTCTTGAATGTTTTCGGTCTCGGCCTTTTTTTTTCAAATCGGGGCTACAAATGTATTTATGTTCCAATTAATTTTTATATCAGCAATACTCTTGTCTATAAAATGCAGTTTAATTTGTCCAAAATTAACAAGTTATTTTGTCGGTAACTCGCTTCTTAGTGAGCGGCGACCGCGCCTCAACAAAAAAATTCAGAGCAATCTTCCGGAGGATATGACGTCATTGGTTATTAATATTATTCATTGAAGCGCATATTTTTGTGTTGCCTCCGAATGGATCTTTCAGGCGGTATGAGTATTATATTTCTATCCTCTATTAGTTTAGTCGTACGAAGACGGCGAAAGCACTAAGTTTTGGTCAGATGATTTTTTCCCAACGACCCCCGCGGACAAAACCTAAGACCTTCATCGAATTCACGTCAAATGTCTGGGGTGGTAGGGCTTTCGAAGTGCAGATTGGAATTTAAGAACTTAAGCGACGGGTGCTCGACGTGGCTTTGGCATCGACGTTTGATCTCAAGATCCGTGGTTCGAATCCGACCGACGACGTGCACCAATGAGTCTTTATGAAGGAAACATGTACGTGCATACTTTAATTACACCTGCAACTTCACCGATCGGAACCGGTGTAATATTGTAGGTCCGTTACTAAGTGGCTCAAATTGTAGTAGATGTTTGCTGGATTTCTCAAACAAATTCAGGTTATAGCTTCAAAAGCCGGATGTGTACTGTTTAGGTGACCATTGTGAATGATGCCCGTTGCAACTCACTTTATTTCTTACGCACAAAACAATTCATAGAAATTCCAATAGAAAGTAATGTTTCCAATATAAAAAAAAACCAGTTAAGTGCGAACGTTCACGCGCATAGGGTTCCCTAGCCATTTTCTACTCGTCCATCACCGCTGTCCGTCCTTCCCCGCGTTACACTTCGCTCCCGGCGCAACGTGCCCGTGAGACGCTTCTACGCTCAGAAGAATTAGATTTTCTCTATAACCATTTAAGATACAAACTATAAAATAGGGATTTTGCCGTAAGCACCAAATGGACTATCTCAGTATATTTTTTTTAGCTTTATTGGGCAATTCGTTTTGGAATTATTGCCCCCGGACAGAGCAAATTTTATATATTTCAACCTCAAATCAGTAAAGGAGTCTTTACTGATCTGTCCTTTACTGATCTGAGATTTGAACCTATAACTTTTTATAAGACGGAAAATATTATTTTCTAAAAATAGTAAGCCGGGCAATTTTAGACATTTTGAACGATATAAATTTGATTTCATAAAACAACTTTTGTTTCACAAAACAACTTGTTTTATACCTGGATGGACAAGGTATGTATATATTTATTTGTACATAATATTCTATATATTTAGTAATTTATATGTATAAAGACATGTATGGCTTGTATTTAACTAGCATTTACTTATATGTATTGTTAATAAGCATTCTTATTATTATTTTATCTTCAATTCTCACGCTCAAGTCTTTTGCTACTACCTACTTACATTCCACTATATTATCGAATCTCAAAAATCCAAAGGTTGACTCTAAGAAATCTCTGTAAGGGATAAGTCCGCCTGTGCACCTTATGTAAATTTTCTACTGTACTTGTTACTGTTTAATGTTTACTGGAGCACTATAGCATTTTCTATCTATCTATATATCTAAATTGTTTTTAAATTCAACTTGACTTTTGCCGCCTACATTAATTATAGTTGAGAACGCCTGACTATGATTACCCATATCATTCTGTTGCCTCTCGGATATCTATACAGTTCCGGGTTTCATAAAGATCGCTCATTCTGTTTAGGAACAGACATAAAGACGGACAGACGGACATCCGGACAGACAGATGACCGATGTCATAAGGTCTCTGCCAATGTTACTGGCTACAGAACCCTAATAAAACGACATTGCACGAACGGTCGTCCGCTGCACAATCGGACACGCGCCGAGACGATTCTAACTCTTCAATTTATTTCAATTACTCGCATTAATTCCATACAATCTGTTACTCTTGCTCTTGCCGACGATCGGATCGGCCGCCTGTAAAGACAGGTTGCATTGTTGTTGAGCCTTACAGTGATACGCCGCCGCCGCCGCTAGCCTCGATAACAGTAGTCTTGAGGTGTAGTAGAGCGCTACGGTCGGAAACATTGCGGAAGAATAGAATTTACAAAATGACAACACATTATTTAGTTGCTACGACACTTTAGTTGCTATTCTAACTATGTGAATATTGTGTATGTAAAATAATGTGGTCAAGATTTTCGGTTTTGGTGGATTGTTCCTGGAGTACGCTTGAAAGTTAGATTAATTAATTTCCTTATTTATCAAGGACGGAGGCGGCGTTACCTCGTTGGACGGCCATGCTGATGCGTTGCCGCAGGTATTCTGTAGAGCGTTTTTCACCCGAAGCAGCGCGCATGGCCGACCCGATGTCCTTTACGAGACACTTAGCCTCATCGCACCATGTCCCCATTGTCTCTACAGCGAAGGCTACGAAACTGTAGTGTGGTGCCAGCTCACTGTATTTTGTTTTTTTGAGACTGGCCGCCTTCTCAGCGGCAGCACCTGCACGCTTTGAGCTAGCAGCGACATGGCTGCTGCAGAGGGTGTCGACGCGACGCAGGCAGCATCCCAAACCAAGCATTTCCCTATTTTCCAGGGAACAACGGTCATGCCATCAGGTCTCTTGCCGTCATTTCTGCAAATCCATATGGGTCGACCGTTGCTGCCACACCTGCGGAAATGAGGGATCTTTTCAAGATGTTATTGATCATATGATGGCGCGGGAGCCTACCTGCGCATCGCTGGTAGCACAAACCATGTCGGCCAAGCTCGGCTGCAGTCTCTCCACAAACACAGTATGTGAGGTGTTTGTCCTGCATCCGAGGCGCAAGCTTATTGCTATGCGGAGAGAGTGGGGATCAAGAAGCATGCCCGTGGCGGGAGAGGGTATAGCATGCATCCAAGATCCAGCCTCTCTCCCTCGCACAGCCAAAAGCCGGGCCCTGTCTGCTGGAGAGTTTTTCGGAAGATTTTCAAATATTGTTTTACAATAGGTTCGTCCCAGCTCTTTTGTATGTTGGGTTCCTGAGGAGGATTTATTAAAAGTTAAGTCTTCTTCCATTCCTCGTGGGCGTCAATGGCATTGTCCATTGAGTTGTCGATTGAGATATTAGTGTTTCTTAATATTCTATTACACAATATAGTTGAACTATTTATGTACTGTACTGTAACTATGTAAGCATTCTATGTACGATTTATTTTGAACAATACATTTATTTTATTTATTTCTTTCCTTTCTTTCTTTCTTTCTTTCTTTCTTTCTTTCTTTCTTTCTTTCTTTCTTTCTTTCTTTCTTTCTTTCTTTCTTTATACCTTTCTTTCTTTTCTTTCTTTCTAATCCGGACGTAAAGCGTCGTCCCTGTCGCACGAACTCGCACGTCTCTTGTGCGACAGTGACGACGCTCTGACAACTCGATTTTTCTTTCTAAAGCTCGACACGCATTATTTGCCGCCGGGAGCTGTTCAATGTACATCAGTGTAAACAGCGTGCATACACGCATACAAACACACAAACAAGAATTATCAATCAGTTTATAGTTTGATTATCTACACAAAGGACCCACTTATGATTGCGGTTCCTTCTTTTCATTCTGTGTCAAGAATTAGTTTGACCCACATGCATTGATACTTGTCGGTCAACAGACACACAGCGCAGACAGTCACGCCGGCCGCGACTCGAGAACAAAGCGGACCAACGATTACTGATCACTTCCCGCCCGCTGTAATTCCGCTAATCATATACGATTTCACGAACAATAGGTTGCTCGTGCAATTTACTGGAGAAACTCCACACTATTATGTCACGATATCAAATCGCGATTTCTGTGTGTTTTCATTATTGATAGTTGCTTTTATGAAGTTACAAGAAATCTCAGAGGGGCTCGAAGAAATTGGACAAAACTAAACCTGTGATAGTGTTGTACTTGTACACGTTTATGGCTAATTTCATTATCCCTGTGTTACGACGACACTTTTTGACTGACTTAAAATTTGTCGAGGCGCGGTCGCCGCGCACGACGAAACTCTTGTCGCGCGAGCTAGCGATCAAACTGTTGGCCGTTTGAGACGAATTCATCTGTATTTTCATAGTATTGCCGATATTTTGTATACAGAAAAAAAAATTTCACATCATAAACAAATTTGTAGCAACGTACTAATTATTTTTATTTCATTGAAAGTAATATTCATGAAACTAATTGTTTGAAGAAATGTTGGCGGCGCGGCGTTTATCAAACGCTAACAATTGACGAAGATTGCAAAATGCATAAACAAATTTGTAGCGACATACTAATTATTTGTATTTGTAGCGACATACTAATTATTATTACATAAACAAATTTGTAGCGACATACTAATTATTATTACATAAACAAATTTGTAGCGACATACTAATTATTTGTATTTGTAGCGACATACTAATTATTATTACATAAACAAATTTGTAGCGATATACTAATTATTTGTATTTGTAGCGACATACTAATTATTATTACATAAACAAATTTGTAGCGACATACTAATTATTATTACATAAACAAATTTGTAGCGACATACTAATTATTTGTATTTGTAGCGACATACTAATTATTATTACATAAACAAATTTGTAGCGACATACTAATTATTATTACATAAACAAATTTGTAGCGACATACTAATTATTATTACATAAACAAATTTGTAGCGACATACTAATTATTTGTATTTGTAGCGACATACTAATTATTATTACATAAACAAATTTGTAGCGACATACTAATTATTATTACATAAACAAATTTGTAGCGACATACTAATTATTTGTATTTGTAGCGACATACTAATTATTATTACATAAACAAATTTGTAGCGACATACTAATTATTATTACATAAACAAATTTGTAGCGACATACTAATTATTATTACATAAACAAATTTGTAGCGACATACTAATTATTTGTATTTGTAGCGACATACTAATTATTATTACATAAACAAATTTGTAGCGACATACTAATTATTATTACATAAACAAATTTGTAGCGACATACTAATTATTTGTATTTGTAGCGACATACAAATTATTATTACATAAACAAATTTGTAGCGACATACTAATTATTATTACATAAACAAATTTGTAGCGACATACTAATTATTTGTATTTGTAGCGACATACTAATTATTATTACATAAACAAATTTGTAGCGACATACTAATTATTATTACATAAACAAATTTGTAGCGACATACTAATTATTTGTATTTGTAGCGACATACTAATTATTATTACATAAACAAATTTGTAGCGATATACTAATTATTTGTATTTGTAGCGACATACTAATTATTATTACATAAACAAATTTGTAGCGACATACTAATTATTATTACATAAACAAATTTGTAGCGACATACTAATTATTTGTATTTGTAGCGACATACTAATTATTATTACATAAACAAATTTGTAGCGACATACTAATTATTATTACATAAACAAATTTGTAGCGACATACTAATTATTATTACATAAACAAATTTGTAGCGACATACTAATTATTTGTATTTGTAGCGACATACTAATTATTATTACATAAACAAATTTGTAGCGACATACTAATTATTATTACATAAACAAATTTGTAGCGACATACTAATTATTTGTATTTGTAGCGACATACTAATTATTATTACATAAACAAATTTGTAGCGACATACTAATTATTATTACATAAACAAATTTGTAGCGACATACTAATTATTATTACATAAACAAATTTGTAGCGACATACTAATTATTTGTATTTGTAGCGACATACTAATTATTATTACATAAACAAATTTGTAGCGACATACTAATTATTTGTATTTGTAGCGACATACTAATTATTATTACATAAACAAATTTGTAGCGACATACTAATTATTATTACATAAACAAATTTGTAGCGACATACTAATTATTATTACATAAACAAATTTGTAGCGACATACTAATTATTATTACATAAACAAATTTGTAGCGACATACTAATTATTTGTATTTGTAGCGACATACTAATTATTATTACATAAACAAATTTGTAGCGACATACTAATTATTTGTATTTGTAGCGACATACTAATTATTATTACATAAACAAATTTGTAGCGACATACTAATTATTTGTATTTGTAGCGACATACAAATTATTTGTATTTGTAGCGACATACTAATTATTATTACATAAACAAATTTGTAGCGACATACTAATTATTTGTATTTGTAGCGACATACTAATTATTATTACATAAACAAATTTGTAGCGACATACTAATTATTATTACATAAACAAATTTGTAGCGACATACTAATTATTTGTATTTGTAGCGACATACTAATTATTATTACATAAACAAATTTGTAGCGACATACTAATTATTATTACATAAACAAATTTGTAGCGACATACTAATTATTTGTATTTGTAGCGACATACAAATTATTATTACATAAACAAATTTGTAGCGACATACTAATTATTATTACATAAACAAATTTGTAGCGACATACTAATTATTTGTATTTGTAGCGACATACTAATTATTATTACATAAACAAATTTGTAGCGACATACTAATTATTATTACATAAACAAATTTGTAGCGACATACTAATTATTTGTATTTGTAGCGACATACTAATTATTATTACATAAACAAATTTGTAGCGACATACTAATTATTTGTATTTGTAGCGACATACTAATTATTATTACATAAACAAATTTGTAGCGACATACTAATTATTATTACATAAACAAATTTGTAGCGACATACTAATTATTTGTATTTGTAGCGACATACTAATTATTATTACATAAACAAATTTGTAGCGACATACTAATTATTTGTATTTGTAGCGACATACTAATTATTATTACATAAACAAATTTGTAGCGACATACTAATTATTTGTATTTGTAGCGACATACTAATTATTATTACATAAACAAATTTGTAGCGACATACTAATTATTATTACATAAACAAATTTGTAGCGACATACTAATTATTTGTATTTGTAGCGACATACTAATTATTATTACATAAACAAATTTGTAGCGACATACTAATTATTTGTATTTGTAGCGACATACTAATTATTATTACATAAACAAATTTGTAGCGACATACTAATTATTATTACATAAACAAATTTGTAGCGACATACTAATTATTATTACATAAACAAATTTGTAGCGACATACTAATTATTTGTATTTGTAGCGACATACTAATTATTATTACATAAACAAATTTGTAGCGACATACTAATTATTATTACATAAACAAATTTGTAGCGACATACTAATTATTTGTATTTGTAGCGACATACTAATTATTATTACATAAACAAATTTGTAGCGACATACTAATTATTTGTATTTGTAGCGACATACTAATTATTATTACATAAACAAATTTGTAGCGACATACTAATTATTTGTATTTGTAGCGACATACTAATTATTATTACATAAACAAATTTGTAGCGACATACTAATTATTTGTATTTGTAGCGACATACTAATTATTATTACATAAACAAATTTGTAGCGACATACTAATTATTATTACATAAACAAATTTGTAGCGACATACTAATTATTATTACATAAACAAATTTGTAGCGACATACTAATTATTTGTATTTGTAGCGACATACTAATTATTATTACATAAACAAATTTGTAGCGACATACTAATTATTATTACATAAACAAATTTGTAGCGACATACTAATTATTATTACATAAACAAATTTGTAGCGACATACTAATTATTTGTATTTGTAGCGACATACTAATTATTATTACATAAACAAATTTGTAGCGACATACTAATTATTATTACATAAACAAATTTGTAGCGACATACTAATTATTTGTATTTGTAGCGACATACTAATTATTATTACATAAACAAATTTGTAGCGACATACTAATTATTATTACATAAACAAATTTGTAGCGACATACTAATTATTTGTATTTGTAGCGACATACTAATTTTTTTTTTATTGAAAGCGCGACATATGGCGCCGAGCCACCCATGAGGTGTCCAACGACGCCCATGGACATTCGGTCGTATGCGGGGGTTTCGAATGCCATGCCGGCCTGACAGGTGCCCATTCGCGCCCCTCTTGAAGGACCCGAGACTGTACTTGGGGGGAAATGTATGAGCAGTGAGAGCGTTCCAGAGTTTACCGGTTCTGTAGAGGAAAGATCTGCAGAATCGATTAGTACCTACGCATCCGCGGTAAGTCCAGCGTATAGGGATGCAATCCCTGCCTAGTGCGTGTGGTGCGGAGGTGGAAAGGGGACGGCGGGATTGCGTTAACTAATTACTTTTATTTAATTGAAAGTAATAATCATGAAACTATTGTAGTACGAAAGAAATGTTGCCGGTGTTTATCAAACGCTAACAATTATTGCTTTTGATAAACTGACGAAGATTGCAAAATGAATGAACGGGCGAAGCAGAAGCTTAGGTAATATCTTGTCAGCCTCGATAGCTCAGTGGTGCAGACAGTCGACTGTTGCTATTGATTGTTATGCAACGCTGGGCCGGTCAGTACTTGGATGGGTGACCGCTCGACAGTTGGAGGCTGACCGTGGTTCGGATTCCTCGTAAAACTGTAGGTCCCTTTCCTTCTTACCTTACTAGGTGGTAGGGTTCAACCCGCCCGTGTTGGTACCACCGCACTGAATGAAACCTCGGCCGAAACGGCTATGTAAATAGTTTGTGTTTTACGTCCAGTTCAGTGTAGCCGGCACGACCGAAAGGAAGCACTGACATGGCACCTAGTTCACCCGGTGCTATGGGCTGACATCACGGATGTTGTAGGTGATGTAGCCAACCGTGTCAGAATCCATAAAAAAAATCTAAGCAAATGGACAGTACAGAATCGAAACTTTAAGAATTATGAAATACCTAAATTTATTCCTAAAGCATCGTGTCGCGAGTATCTCGACACTGGATTAAAAATAACAAAACGAAGTCTCCTCCTTTTATCATTGTTGAGAATCAAAATCTTTCTATGCGTGCGAGCGTGCAACGTCTATGAAAAACTTTCGACTTTTTGCCAAGACGGTAGAGTCCTTAGAAACTTTATCCATGACAAGATATCGAAAGCCTCAGTATGAATTAACGGACGGGTGGCTGAGTGCATAAATTATTATCGGTCCTATCGACGTCAACATCTAACGAACAAGATAGCACTTACTAGGTTGTCGACTAAACCGCCCCCATGCACCCCCGCCCGCACCCACTGTCCCCCAGAATATAACACTGCCAATCATAATTATTATAGAACAAGACACAGGGATAACATTCAACAACCAAATTTAAATAAGTGTGTCAACTGAAGACAGTAAATACATTTTATTCATTATAACATTCATCGCAGTTAATCGGGATCCAATACTGGTTTCAAGATCATCTTTAGCTGTGAGAGTGCGATTGCTTTTTTTTTGGCGCAATTCTATTTAGGGTCAAGAACTCTTTTATTGGCCAATTAACTAAAAAAAACAATCTACCTGACGGTCGGTAATTCTCTTTTGAAATTTAATATTAACAGAAAATCTCACTATTGTAAAATGTATTTTCTGCAAGCACAAGTACAAGCTTTCAATATTTTTTTAATAAAGCATTTTTAAATATTTATCTATTAAAACATATGTAACCATTTCATCTCTCTCTGTTTTATTGTTTATTATTATATATAATATTAGTAAGTATATGAAAGTAATCTATATTTATTTATTTATTATGAAAACCAACAGCTCTACATATATCTAGTTTATTCTTTCGATTCTTTCTACTTTATACTACATTCAATAATAATTTTAATCTAGTACAGTAAGTATGTGTTATTTGTTAAATTAAAATTAAAACTACAGATACAAATCATTAATTCAACTTATCTTCTAAAAATAAAACTAAATCATAATTTACAAATTTCCTAAAGTAACCTCGTCTCCGGGATGATTCCCAGGACGGCGTCCACGTTGCTCATCTGTATCCCCAGACTAACTTTTTGCCGGAGATACGAGAGGCAACACTGGTTTTCAGTAGCGGCCGTCATCCCGGAATTCACAAGTAAATTGATTCAAGCTTATACCGGTGTGTAAAATTTTACTATGTGAAATAGATGGCTGCTTATTATCAAGATCAAATGCATTCAGGAAGTATAAAACTTTACAAGCAAGCTAAATCCTTTTACAACATATCACTTGTAAACCGTGTCTGTATTCGAGTCCCTCCGCCAATTTACCTCATCCGATGCGCACTTTAGTTCCCTCTCGATTCCTCAATGATATAAAACCCGCTCGTTTACATAAAAGGATAAGTTATTGAGTGTTGGGAGTCAGAATCCCTCGTCTCTGGGGCCGGTTAAATCAGTGGTTTCCAAACTGGGAAAGTTAACTATTTTATTTATGAATGAACTGCAGATCAAATTCAGTAAATATTAATTCAAATGAGGTATTGTTTATTGTTTATTTATCATCTCTTGGCAGTACACTGCGCTCAGATTTGTCATATTTACATTGTAACATTCCGCCAGTTCGATTTTAACAGCGATGACAAGAAACTTCCCTGGAAATGTTTCAATGTGCACTTAGTCTACTTTACAAAAATTTTTGCCACTACCTAAACATGCAAATAAAGTTTGCAAGTAAAGTAAAATATATGTATTATATATTTAAATACATAAAGTAAACGATTTGAAGAAAAGAGTTTCGTAGGTACAGATTTAGTTAGATATATATACTATCGCGCGCCAGAGGGTCAATATCGACCCAACTGTAAAACATCGCATAATTTATACAATTAATAATATTCTTCTTCTTTTTTTATTTAAATTGCATACGTTTCATTATTTTCCGCGGAAAACGACTTTCTGATGACTTACTGCAAAAACAAGATTTTAAGAATGTTAAACCGCATTAAGAATGCAAGTGTTTTGAGAGATAGAGACGAGTTTCAGAGTTAGTTCAGAGGTGCATGCATCTTCAAAGAGATTGGGAACCGTTCAAATAGATAGACTCAGAAGCGCTGATCGCGACACCGATCAACCTGTCTTCAAGCCCTTATTAGTCACTTAGATCGCGATCCGCCGACGACATAAAGAATAATCGTCGCCAAGCAAATAATTCAAAAATATAGAAGCGTCATTGTCACAAACTTAGAATCCTTTAACTAAAATAACTAAATTAACTATAAAAATAAAAATAACTATACTTACTTAAATAAAAATAATCGTCCATGGGACCATGAAGCGACATTCCCCCTATAATATAAAAATAAATATGTTATTGAAAAATGCAACTTTATCAGACTATATAGTTTAATAAACTCCCTATTATCCGAGCTTTTTATTATCCGAGGTAGGCCTGGTCCGAAATAGCTCGGATTATCGTGATTCTACTGTACTTCACTTTTCTGTTTTATAGAGAACTAGTTTTTCCCCGCGGCTTCGCTTACATGCCTAGGTCCATCCTGAAGGTTCATTCTAAATATTGGTAAAATAATTTTTAAAATCGGATGAGTAGTTTCGGAGATTACCTCCTACATCCAAACTTACAAAATTTACCTCTTTATAATATTAGTATAAATGAGATTGACTGTACTGTGTGTGTTGTCACCTGGTGTAAGGGTGTGAGAGGATGGGTTTTTGTTAAGTTTGTTAAGTTATAAACTTTAACAGTCGGCATGTTTAACGCGAAAATGACAAAATGCCGTGCTAAAGGGCGGCAGGATAGCCACTTCTCACAGTGGCGCAGTCCTTCTACCGAGTCATGCAGCAGGTGGGTCTTCGTGCCTTACTTGCTGCTTGATGATTATCTTGTACTAATGCTTTGCTAAACGTGGTGATCGGTGTTGTCCTGAGTTCTTTCAGCACAAAACCGATTACTCTGCTTACTGCGATTGTCGAGATACAGCGTATGGTATGTAGGTAGGTAGATTTATTAAAATAAATTCATATTTAGCTGCTCCCATCGGAGAGTGAGCAGTTCACGACTTAAGAGCGCGGTACTACAGCATCAAAATGCGCACTGACATGGCGCATTTTGAATAGCGAAGCGTTCGCTTGTTTTATAGTATTTGTTCAAAGTTTGTAAAACCAATTTACATTACACGAATATCCAAATCTGTCAAAAGAAGTAAAATTTTATCTTACATCATCTGCAATTAGTATAAACTCAAAATAATGTTTTAGAAAGCTGCAATGTCGAACCTAAGAGAGCATTTCGGAGTATTTAGGACCATTTAATAGTACGTTTTTGGTTTTGGCGTGGTTTTTTTTTTCACATATTAATTGACATAAATAAAAATAAAAATCTGTCACCAACTTTTAAATATGGTCAACTTTTAGACAAGATTTTTTAATATACATATTTTTGAAATTCGTTGAACAAAAAACCGAAACGAAAATGTTGCCACATTTTCGTTTTGCTAATTGTGCCTCACGCTGTAGTGCCACAGTCTTGACATTGGGGCGCAACAGGAAATCTTATTCCTTCGAGGAGAAGTGGCTTTCACACTTCACGAGAAGTGAATTCCTGCGTTCGAATATCTCGGATTTCTAGCATATTATTGTGTGGTTTATTTATTTATTTTATTCGATCGCCACACACGACGAGACAGCGCCAGCGGCGGTGGTCACTCTCCAACGTACTCCGGCAAACACTGCACTTTCAGCAGCGTGTGAAGACACGAATACTACTTATTTTAGAAACCATACCTGAGGTGCAATGTTCGTGTTATTTGAATTATGCAATCTGTCTCAGATCGACCGCATGATTCAGAAATTTTGCTACTTAGGCATTTTGCGTTTTAGACGTCGCGCTCACGAGGGAATATTATTACCAACACACGATCCCTTAGTTAGATCATAAGCTAGAAAAAAAAATTATAACTTTTCTCATCCGTCTAATATTTTTTACGTTTTTCAGGATTATATGCGGCAAGTTGGGGGCCAATAGTGCATAGTATATACGTCAGTATAGTGAAGGAAAGCACTGCGGAGAAGTCTTTAAACTAATATTCCTATGACAGCCCGTACACAACCCGTACAGGATATATACTATTGTCAGTATTACAGTACTGAACCTAGTATACCGATACAAATACTTAGTTACCGTATGGGGAGAAGATAATGTCTCTGTGTTTATCATTACTGGATATCAGTAGTACTGGATATCGTGTATGTGTGAACTGGAAAAAATTATATTCTGCAATAATTCCGCCTACTGCACTGTAGAAAAGTTTATATGTAATACTACTTAAGTACTGGAACGTACTGTTTTACTTCGTAAATGTGTAAAGTGAAATTTTTCTAAATAAAATTCAAAGTGTGATTAAGGAGACAGACTTGAGACGCAAGTATTGATACGTACAGTGAGAAGCGGAATCCAGAGTAAATTAGAAAATTTCATCAATACTAATAATAAAATATCTGTTTTTTATTAATTTTGTGTATTTTAATAAGTTTTTGTATAATATTATAAAATAAAATTATAAATATGTAAAATTAATATAAATATGGTAAAAATGTGAAAATAAATACAAAATATCTGTAAGGGATGGTCATGGAATAATTTAATTTGTTTTATGAGATATTGCGTTTGTAGACACTATGTATGATACTAAAACTAAATTGACGATTTTTAGAAATCTTTTCTGTATGTACGAGTATATACTTATGTATATATATTTCTCCATCCACTCTCCACTCTTAAACCGATCATCCGAATTCGATGAAACTTAGTACAAGCATATTTAACTATACGCGACACAGAATAGGATTTCTATTCTATTCTATTCTATTCTAATAGGCTAAATTAAATTTAGTTCCAGTTACGCTAATATTTGGCTCTCATACACGCCGAATTGTTCCGCGCGCCGAAATAAAGGTACGGTAGCGGGCTTACGTACTTCTTTTTAACCGACTTCAAAAGAGGAGGAGGTTCTCAATTCGACAATTCGTATTTTTTATGTTTGTTACCTCAGAACTTTCGACTGGGTGAACCGATTTTGAAAATTCTTTTTTATTTGAAAGCTTCCAGCTTCCAGTGCTTCCAGTGTGGTCCGGCCGAGCGATTCCGCCGAGTACATTAATAGCACAAAATTGCTAAAAAAAACTGTGAAATAAAAAACGTATTTAAAAAAATATAAAAACCGCCTTCAAAAATATATGAAATAAAAAAAATCTAACCCTAGAGTTGAAGGCGGTGCTAAAGCAAGCAAAAATAACCGACCGCCTTCAACTCTAGGGTTCGATTTTTTTTTTATTTCATACATTTTTGAAGGCGGTATTTTTAAATAGTAAATTTTGTGCGAGCGAAGCTGCAGGCAAAAGCTAGAAGAATAATAAATTCGTCCTTTGTATAGGCAAAATTGGTAACGCCAGAACAATCATGCTGTAGTAGCAAAAGTCTTTCCAATCACGGACTATGTTATTCTTCAATACACAGATTATTAACTGGCATGCCAGCGCCAATATATAGGTGCTATCGGCAGGCCGAGAAGCCTTTCAAGGTCCTAGGCGATTAATGGGCGTCGCCCTTAATGTCTGCGCCTGTATATGGTTTAAATGGGCGAGCATGTTCTCAGTTCACTTTTTAATACGAAGGTTGGAACCGTAATATACTCTCCACACCGTCTGTATCGTTTTTCGTATGACAGCAGTTGTCTAACTGACGAGTCTAAAACGTAACTAAAGAGTCTATATAACGGCTATGTAAATAGTACGTATTGCCGCCCAGTTCAGTGTAGCCTGCATGAAATGTAGGGAAGCACTGACATGGCACCTAGTTCACCCGGTTTTATGGCCGGACATCACGAATATTGTAGGGGATGTAGCCTACCGTGTCAGTTTCCATAAAAGAAATTAAAAAGTACAAAAGGTATACATTTTGGTGTAGTATACGACCACATATACGACGAGTTACATATCTAGCAATTTATTATTTATATCTATCCATCTCTTTCCTTCTACAATACATAATATGCAACGAGTGCTAGTTTTATATATAAATGGACATTAATTACATAAAAAACCGACCAAGTGCAAGTCGAACTCGCGCACCGAGGAATCAGAAAAAAAACTTGAAATAAACACGTTTCTTGTATGAGGACCCTTTATTTTTTTATTTTTATTTTTTTATTATTTTCTGTTATATGCGCCATAATAACACATAGGTATTTGGTGAGAATTCCAACCGGCTAGCAATTACCGTTCCAAAGATACAGCCATCGTACGGACGAACAGACAGACAAACGTTGTAGGATTTTATTTACACCGTTTCAATGATCGAACAATAAATTCTCTATACACAATCATGTACAAATTTATCTATTTAAAATAACTTGTATTATTATCCAATAAATGCTTTCATAAACACATAAAATATTTAATTATTTTCCAGTGAACCGAAGTGAATACTACTTAAGTTCAAAATTTCTATAATAATTTTGATTATATTTTATAAGTTAGAAGCACACAATATGTATATTGAAATATTAATGACGCGCTCTTCACCGGTTTAATCGTTACTAACGCTCGTTAAGTACGCAACGAGGAATGCGAATGAGTGATGAGGGAATTTGCTGCGGACAGTAAGCAGCCGACAGCCGTGCCGGCCGAGTACGTAACTTGCGAACGTCTTAAATTTTCATCAGTTTATGTTTCCGGACGAATGAGTTCTGTGCTATGAATTTGTTTAAAGCGTAATTGAAAGAAAGAAATAGTTACAATTTCTCAAAAAAAAAGTACTGAAAATGTTTACATAATTACTGTATATTGTGTACGTCAGCTTCGGCAGCTCAGTAGTGCGATAGGTTGACTGCCGTTCAAGCACACCTGGGCGCGGTCAAACTTGTATGGGTGACCGTTCGACCGCTGAGGCTGATCGTGGATTTAATTTCACGCAAAACTGTAGGTCCCTTCCCTTCTTACATTATTAGGTGGTAGGGGTTAAACCGCCCGGGTTGGTACAACTGCACTGAATGAAAGGTCGTTCTTAACGGCTATATATATAAATAGTTAGTGTTTTCCGTCCAGTTCACTGTAGCCGGCATGACCAAAGGGACACACTGACATGGCACCTAGTTCACCAAGGTGTTATGGGCTGGCATCACGGATGCTGTAGGTGATGTGGCCAACCGTGTCGGTTTCCATAAAAAATATAGGTTGCCTCTTTATTAGCTGAAAATATTTTGGGAGGGTTACATAACCACAATGATAAATAAATGAAAAACGAAAAACGTTTAAATGAAATGAAATGAAATGAAAAACGTTTATTTATCGCCATTTTGCATTACAATTTTAAGAAACAACACAATCTAATGATTTGTTAATATTGGCGACAAATTGGGCTCAACTCAGCGTGTGCAATAGATACCTATTGCGCTGATTTTCAGTTGAACCCATTTTGCCGGGAAATACATTTTTTTTTACTTACAGGCTAGACATACATTGATGATAAAAACAATTGCGAGAATAACAAAAAAAAGAAAGATAACCTTAAATTACTACCAAAAACACAAAAAAAAAACTAATTCATCTTAAATATGGAAAACAAACCAGAACTGTATAACAAAATATTAAAATGAGAAATAAACAAAATACAACATAAACAAAAGACCTACGTGTGTACATACATATTACAAATTAACATAAAATAACACTACCGACTATAAATTAAGACAAACATTATTACAAAAGAAACTAAATTAATTACTATGAATGAGATTCAACCCAAGAGGTCAGAACGTTGGCACTGCAACAACCAAGGCTTGCAGGCGGCTCGAAAAGAGTATATAGTGCGCTTTTCACGCAAGGGTGGAGGAAGATTGTTCCAGCACTTGGTTGCACAGTACCTGAAAGACCCCTCAAAACCTGCTGAGACATGACGCGGTACTACGAGAAGATGGCCTCTGGCTCTAGTGTCGTGATTATGCATGTTCCGGGACCAAGTAAGCTTTTCATGAAGGTATTCCGGTGTTTCCGTTTGTATAACTTTGAAAACGAGACATGCTAAATGAAGAGCTCGCCTGGTTTTCATTTTCAATATTCCTCTTTCATTGAGGTAGGGAGTAATGTGTGTACGCCGCGGAATGTTCAGACAGAAACGCGCGCACGCATTTTGCACACGTTGTATTGCCCGTGCTGTCTTGGCCAGTAGCCGCGGGCCATACACCGTGTCACAGTAATCAAAGGGCGAAAGGATCAGAGCGTCCGTGAGTAATATTCTTACCTTTTCCGAAAGGTAGGGCCTAATATTATATAGAGCTTTAAGCCTGTAGAAGGCTGCTCTTACTTTCAAATTTACATGTTCTTGAAAGCGGAGCTCGCTGTCGATCACTAGTCCAAGGTTCCGAGCAGAGGGCACGTAAGGAACGGGGAGGCCATTTATGGTAACATTAGGATTGAAAGAATGTATAACGTTTCGTTGATTTTTTGTACCCAGAATAAGAAATTGTGACTTGGTGGGATTTAATACTAAGGTGTTTCGTCTGGCCCAGTCAAAGACGTTTTCTAGGTTCTCATTTAGGCGCGAGATGGCTTGGATTGTGTCTTCTGAGTCGAATGACATGTAAACCTGAGTGTCATCCGCATACAGGTGAAGCTTGCAACCGTGCACTACTCTACAGAGGTCAGCTGTAAAAAGGGTAAATAGAAGAGGGCTAAGGATTGACCCTTGCGGGACCCCTCGAGATAGGGTCCTCGGTTCCGAATGCCTAGTTGAGCCATCCTCGCCCAGACAGGCCACTTTCTGTTTCCTGCCGACAAGAAAGCTCTCAAACCATTTGTTTGCATCACTCGAGATACCGTAATAGGTAAGCTTGGCCAGTAGGAGCGGAATATTCAGGCAGTCAAAAGCGCGTGAGAAGTCCAGCAACACCAGTACACTGCCCATTTTAGAATCTGCAGCTGATATAATATCATCGAGTACATCGGACAGGGCGGTACTCGTGCTGTGGGCCCCACGGAAGCCAGATTGCATCTTCGGTATAACTTTTTGTGCGTTAAGGTAAGCATAGAGCTGTTTATGAACAGCTCTCTCCATAAGTTTGGATATAGCCGGAAGAATGCTGATAGGTCGGAGATCTTTAAGATCTGATACCACATTCTTTTTGGGAATGGGTTTAACAATAGCCATCTTCCAGCCCTCGGGGAACACTCCGTCCACCAGTGACGCGTTTACTATTGAAGTGAGAGCATCTAGCGAATGCGGTAAGGTTAAACTAATCATTTCAATTGAAATGGCATCAGCACCCATTGCCATAGTTTTAATATTATGTATCGATTTTAAAATTTCAGACTGTGTTACTGGTTTCAGGTGAAAAGCTACATCAGAGAATTTGTTGGATTTAAAATAGTTTAAAGTCTCTCCATCCGCCCGCTGCTCCCCTGGGACGTTTAAGAAATGCGCATTTATATTTTCTGGGTTGTTTAATTGCTCAGGGATATCGCAATTTCCAGGGTCATCAAACAAAGATGTTTTTTTAAGGTTCCTCCATAGACTTTTTGAGTCTTTGATATTATTGTTTACGAAATGGGTAAAGTAACCTGTCTTTTCACGTCTATTAGCTGTGATTACTAAATTTTTTAGTTTTTTGTAGTAAGCCTTGTGGGAATCTACTTTAGTGGCACGGGCTCTGGTGAGTGCTTTGTCTCTGAGGGACATCATTTTTCTTAGAATATCCGTGATCCAAGGTTGTGGGCTAGATTTGACACGACATTTACGGGTGGGCGCGTGACGGTCGAATAGAGCAGAGACAATTTCATTGAACATATGAACCTTCTCGTTCACATCCTTGCATTGCAGGATTTTGTCCCATGGAAGACATTCTAAGTCGGCAACGAAGTCTACTTCCACAATATTTTTTATCGACCTGAACGTGATCCACCGCGGCTGTGCCTTCGGTTTTTTTATATTTACTTCTACTATTACCAACGCGTGATCACTGAGACAAGGGTTATGATGCACGTTAATTTGTTTCACTAGATTAGGCGCGTCCGTACATACAACGTCTATGAGCGTCGCCGTCGAGTCTGTGATCCGCGTGGGAGTGTCGACCATTTGCTGAAGACTATGGTGGTTTAAGAACGTGACGAAATCATCGGTGTCCGCCGCGTCGGTTTTCAACATGTTTATATTTAAATCGCCGAGCAAAAAGATGTGGTTGCAATAGTTGAAAGCAGCGATAGATTCGCTGAGGCTGTCCAAGGCGCTCTCCACAGATATTGCAGCGGGTCTGTAAGCCGTACCTATCGCTACGCGCACTCCTCCCAGAGATAGCTCGAGCCACATTTGCTCTAGCGGCGCAGCAGGGTGTGGTCGCACGCGCGCCCTGAGGCCACGGCGCACGTAGAAACCCACCCCACCTCCGGCGGCGCGTGCGCCCGGCCGAGCGGCGTGCCGGAGAGTGTAACCCGCTAGTTTTGGAGCATAGCGCTCCTCGCCCTCTCTTATCCACGTCTCGTTAAGCGCGAGTATATCTGGCTCGTAATTTTCCACGGACATTCTGAGCTCATCCCTGCCAGTATTTAAGGATCTCGTATTTATTAAGCCCAACTTAACTAACTTTGGTCTATTTCTTTGGCCCATTGAAACTTAATAAGTTTGGCTGAAATGATGAAATGGTTCGTAGATTATGAATTTTTAACGAAATCTCTTTGGTGCTAACATTGGCTAATAGTGGTTCCATATTATAGTTGGGAGAAAGCAGGCAATAAGGCAAGACAATTTGTATTAAAAAAGTAAAATTTTCCAAATAAAAAATAAGATATATTAATAAAATAAAAGCAATTTTAAGAGTGGCTAGTAAAAGTGTGCACATCGTAGTGATTATCAGGGCGCAGTGAGAGCGGCAGGAGCGGGTTGGGAGTTCCCTAAAAAAATTTGTTCTATATCGCTTTCCCCCCGCACGCGCTGCGTCCTACACTTTTCTGCTCTCTTTACTAAGATCCGCCCGTCGCGAATCCAAACAAATTTAAAACCATTTTCACGAGCCGCCATCCTAGTTTTATAAAATAATTCCCAGTTTCGTTTGGTCAATCGGTCGTTGATGAAGATCGGCTTGTCGACCCTCGGCAGCCCTATGTCCTGCGACTGGATACCGGCGCGCCGTACGCGCGCTGCCTTCAGGAGGTCGTCCTTGATGCGACGACGTGTCACGCGCAGGACGACGGGGCGGGATCGGCCGTGGGCACCGAGGGACGAATCGCCACCCTTATCAGCGGGCGGGCGAATCGGCCCGACGCGCACGACAGAGTCAATGTCGCGCTCATCTAGCTCCACGCCGATCTTCCTACTAATGACCAGGGCCAGGTGATACAAATTTTCCTCCTTTAGTTCTGGAACGCCGGTGAACTCGATCTCGTTGGCCAGGCTGGACTGCTCGCGCGCCTCCAGTTCGTTCCTCAGCTCGGCGATAGTGGAGCGCGCCGAAATTAAGTCGTTTTGTACTTTCTCAACCACCGCTATCCGGCGATCTATCCCGTCCATCGTCTTCGCCAGGTCATCTATCCTTCCGTGGGCCATCTCAGCTGAACTTCGCAGGTCCTGCATTTCTTGTCGCATAGCTTCAAACTCGCCCCTACATAGACGAACTGCAGCTACCAGACTCTGCATCTCATTTCTCAGCGTGTCTGTAAGGGAGGTTGACGCACCGCCAGTAGGGGAGGTAGAGGCGGATACCTGTTGGTCGATGCCGCTGATTGGCCGGAGAGGGTTGGTGTCCTTAGCCGCAGGGCGGATGGGGGTATTATCTCCGCGTTTTGACTTAGCAGTGCAGGGAGGGCATATCCACGCTTCGCGTCCGTGTCTCGTCAGTCTGTCTCGCCCGAGCTCGGTGTGTGGCTGGTTGACACATAGCCTGTGGTAGGGGTCTTTACACTCACTACATACGATTATGTTTTCTCCAGCGTTGGCCACCTTATTGCATCCACCACACTTCGTTTTAGATTTTTTCCCATCCATACTAAATTTATACTGAGCGTGAGATGTGTAAAAAAAAAAAAAAAAAATATTTGCAGCGTAGATGGCGGCGGCGGCGCGTGGACTAAGGCACGTATTCGCTGTGCAATGGTGATGTTACTCGGCGATGACGTCGGCGAAGCGATGTACGTTGCTACAGCAGCGGCCGCTAAACAGACTGCGACGTTGGTGACGTAGTAGCGGAGTCACGTAGCGATGACGTCAGCGAGACCGGGGCCGGGGCGTGACGTGTGCCGCCTGGCCGGCGGCGTTAGTAGGTACTCGCCTGGTCCGCGTGGCGCGTCATCGACCGGCCGGCCGCCGTCGGTTAGCAGTTGCGTCGCTGCTCGCCTGGTACCTCCGCCGCGCCGCGGTCGCAGGTTCGAGACTCGGTGAGGCGGTGGAAGGTGTTATGAGCGCGCCGCTGCTGGGCAGTGCGCGTGCACTCACCAGAGGAGGAGCGACACCGGAGGTGTCGCCTGTGATTGTTGCTGTCCCTGTCGAGCTCCACCCACCAGCACGTGTTTTCCCTTCAAACTCAACTAGTGGAAGCGAGAAATGGTTTTAAAGTATTTTAACTAATAGTGAATTTAGTTAAAGAATTTTAAGTTAAATTTATAAAAAAACGCGCGACACGACTGCTCACAGTGCTAGCCCAACGATGTATGGGTTAATACCCATAATACGTTATATACGTATACGTATACGTATACGGGATAAATACGTTAAGAAGAATAAAAAAATGTCATTGTAGCATTAATTTTCGAGAAATTTAACAAAACATGTGTACACAATGAAAGCGTGCCACTAGGTACCTAAACAGCTGATTATTTAAGGTCATTGACTGTCTTGGCCTCGGAGCGCCGAGCGGCCGCGGTCGAGGCCGGCCGCGTATATCGAAATGCTACTTCAATACGTCTCTAACGTAACCTAACCTAACTCAGTTCGTCCCAGCCGCGGAGACGTATTGAAGTAGAATTTCGATATCCTATATAGGCCGGGCCTCCTAGGCCCGGCCAGGAGAGCCAGTGACCTCAAATAATCAGCTGCGTCCGTCACCCCTTACTAGGCGGTAGGTTCAAATTGTAGCCGACTGGGTTGGTACCACCGCACTGGACGTAAGATATCCGCATAGTCTTACTCTCCTATTGTCCCGCATAGTCATTAATCAAAATAGAAATCAGCGGTATGGCACCTATGAGGTGATTATTGGCTGGTCGGAGTATGTGCTCAGGCCCCTCTGACTCAGGCTCCCGTAGCGGATTACATAAAAAAATTCACAGATCTCATGCATTACATGACCTTCGGGTACATTGAAAATGACTTTTAGGGCGTATTAAAATATAAGAAATATGTCAATTGTGAAAAATTTACAAAAATGGTCAAAAATAAAAAAAATTTAATAAAAAAATTAAAATTCTTAATTTTCACTCACACTGCAAGATAAAGAGGACTCGTATAAACTCGCATGACGGAAAATAAAAAAAAATCATAACTCCCAAATTTTTCACTTTTTTTCAAAAAAATAAAAAAACTTCCTCGGATATTGAGTCAATCTACAATATAAAAATATAAAAGTTTAAAATATGTATTTATAAATATGCTTAAAAGAGCCCTTTTTAAACCCCCTAAAAACGGCAATTTTAAGCGGTATTTTTGCGATTTTCTCAAAAACTCTCAAACTTTTTTAATAATTTTTTTTTCAATCTTTTTGCCCTCGTGGATAAGCGTCATTTGACATCTAAATATTCACGTAGCCTTAAAACTCACGACACCAGGGAGAATTGGCACTCTCGCTGGAAATCGGGGACTGTACTGAAGCGATCTAAAAGACATTTTTAATGTAAAAAAAACAATAAATGACGACGATATGTCATTATCATACCACCATTACTGCGCGGTAGGACGTAGCAGGCTTAACATTAATTCAACCATCACCGCAACAGAACCGCTCCCATCGAACAAATTACACCAGCTGCCTTCTAAAAACGATGCTCATTACTTACATACAAGTACATCGCTATGTCAAATCACATCAGTGTTGCATAATTCGAAGCTTAAAGCTACCGCGGACCCGATACTGACTACGCTAGTATTTAGTATCGATATGCGGGACAGATGGGCGCGGCGGTTATGTGATACGACTGTGTGCATGGACTTAGGACAGCACTAGTGCTTCTTATCCGGATTAGATTAGATAACTCCCAGCATCGCATAACTCATTTGCAAAGCCCTCCATAGATCTACGATTTGTCGCGGGTCGCGCGTTGGCCAAGGATTTGGTTCGTTCTCCCTTTCTTCCTTATAGATTGCAATGCTGAACCCGACAAAACACAAACCGGCCAAGTGCGAGTTGAACTCGCGCACCGAGGGTTCCGTATCGCCATGTCATGGTCAGTCCCACTCACGCCATTTATGACGTGTTTTATGAAATGCTTCATATTAGTTAAAATTCATGATTAATTAAAATGATTCATACACTTTTCGGTAGATGGCGCGCATACACTTTTTAGCTTCTTATATGGGGACCCCGTGAATTTTTTACTGTTTTCTTATTTTTACTATTTGTGGTTATATCGGCCATATAACACATAATTATCTGTGAAAATTTCAACGGGCTACCTATTACGGTTCAAGAGATACAGCCCTCGGACAGACGGACAGACAGACAGACGGCGTACGCTTAGTAATAGGGTCCCGTACGACGGATACGGAACCCTAAAAAACATGTTAATTGAGAACGTTCCTCGGACACAGAGGGTCCGGTCGCACTCGCACGGATACTTTTTTAAAATGTTAGATAATTCGGTAGATGGCGCTCTTCTGACTATTATTATACTTGTTTAAGGAACTCCTTAATTTTTTCCTTTTTCCTTTTTAGGTTTCCTTACCCTGTAAATGTGTGATGTATTTTCAGTGCGTCTCTTTTCTCACATTTAGTGAGAAAAGAGACGTACTGAAAACACAAATTGTAAAAAAAAAGTTGATCAGTTTCCCATCAGAATAGACCACTGACGAAACAAAACTACTATTTTAATCGTGTTGCTATTATCCCCTTGGCGTGTAGCGTAAATAAATTAATTTGATTTTTGGGGTCAATTTTGGAGGACAAATTAGAAAGTTTAAATTTTTTTGCAAGTGATCATGTGACCTTTCAATGGAAAGGGCTAGTTTTTTTTATAATTTTGAAATGCATAGTTTAAAAGATCTTAAAGAAATATACAAAAATCAAGAATCCGCCCCAGCAATACTATTTCTGAAACTATTGAGTCTAAAATTTTTAACTAAAAAAGTTGGTAATATAATTTACAGGGACAAATTTAATAATAAATTAATTAAAAATTAAATTAAGGTAGTTCTTATTGTATATAGTGTAGATAATTAATTTATTTCTGAGTAATTAATGAAAATTATTTTGTTATTAATAAAATATGTTGTCCTATTTACAGGGATCCTAAACGAAATGGACATAACATAATCAACTTTATGATTTAATTCGCACATACCACAAATACAGACGTAAAGCTCAAACTTCAAAGTGCCTACACAAAGTTATTCTACACCAGTTCTACACCGACGACGTTGCCGCCTATGTCAACCGTTATCATGTCTCACTTTCGTCTTCCGCGAAGTATTATTATGCGTTAGCCGTGAGCTCTGTGAAGTTTGCTCGCTGAGGTCACAAACTGTGCACCGTTCAAGCTGTCTATCTATACGACATTGATGTGTCCAGTTTATTGTATCAAGGCTACAGTACTTTGTATCAGAGAAGTAACTGTTGTTCCATCTGCGCAACCCCTTTGGGGTCGCACTAGGGAGTATAATTTTTGAACAAATATTATACGCAGTTTTAAGTGAATGTGTATATTTTTGTCAACAAATTATATTGTAATAATTAAACGCAAGCTCTATAGTACAGACTATACACTATATATAGTACATACTATCTATATATATACTATCTATAGTACAGGCAGTGGTGCTGAAATTTACAAGAGTACTTGGAGCACAACACCGATTACTCTGCTTAACCCGATTTCCCGGGTACAGAGTGTGATACAGCGGATGTATGTATGTATGTACGATTATTTTATAAAAACATACTTTTCTGTTCTCTTTCAGTTAGGTATGTCGTATTATGATTTACGTAAAAACACCTAATATAAATGTAGAAAAAAATTTTTTTTTTATTTTGACTCGCCACCCAATAAAGATGCTTAGAAAAGTAAAAATTTAAAAACAATTCATTAAAGAAATACTTAAAAGGTGTTCCTCCTCGCATTCCCCGCTACCCTTTCCTCGCTCTATAGCAAACGAGCGTCCCTTTCCGCCAGCTATAAATCAATTTCAATAGATACATTAATTCCTAATAACAATTACTGATTGCTACCGCTGGAGACCAGTAATACTAGTAACTGGTATATATCGAACTGGGTACATAAAATCTGCGAAATAATTATACGAAGGGAGGCGAGAATATAAATTATTAGAAATATATTCTAAATTCTTGCTTTAATTGGCAGAATCGTCTATGAGAGTTGGTGAGGTTCCACCTAAACTGCGAGTAGTACGCATTCTTTGGTATAAATAAGCTTTCTACATATAAACCAGTTAAAGATATATTTTAATTATATCCAGTTATTCATTAAGATAATTCTATAGAGATTAAACTAATAGTATTAAACAAAGATGTTAAAAAAAAATTATTTCAACGAGTGTGTTTTAGGTTTCCGTACCCTGTGCGAAAGACTTTTACGCCTACAATGTAAGTCTGTCTGTCTGTCTGTTCGTCCGTCCGATGGCTGTATCTTTGGAACCTTAATAGCTAAATCGTTGAAATTTTCACAAAACTTTGTGTTATTTTGTTACAAATATTTTGTGTTACAACAAATAATAAAAAAATTAAAAAGTGAAAAATTAAGGGGTCTCCCCACACAAGAAACGTGTTTTTTCACGGTTTTTGTTTTTCTCTTTTTGTCTGGATATTCCATGATAATTTTCTTAATGTGGAGTTGGCTACCCGGCCAGCGGTGCAAACTATAAAAGGTGCTAGTCGGACGTCAACATTGTACCTACTACAGAACATTTTTGAATTATTTCACACTGGCTTACGTTTTGCACGGTGCAATCTCATGCGATGTACATATATTGTAGAGAAAAAGAGTTGAACGGGCGAGGCTAAAAAACTCATCTCGTTTTTACTATGGTTAATTGAAGATTTAAAATTAAGTTTTTGCCAAAACTGAACATGTTAATTGCCTAAAAATCTAGCAGCGTTGAAAATTCGTGCTGCCAGATAAATAACGCTACAACCATAATGGTTTATATACCTAATATGCGATCTAACAACCGCCGTTCGTGATCTAAAGCAGTGGGTGACCGTTCGACCGTTGGAGGCTGACCGTGGTTCGGATTCCACGTAAAACTGTAGGTCCCTTTCCTTCTTACTTTACTAGCTGGTAGGGTTGGCATCACAGCACTGGAAGAAAGGTCGGTCGAAGACGCTATGAATAGTGTTTTTTGGTCCAGTTCAGTGTAACCGGCGCAACACTGAAATGGCACAAAGTTCACCAATGTATTATGGGCTGACATCACGGGTGTTATAGGTGACGTAGCCAAGTATGTCAGTTTCCATAAACAATATATAAATAAATAAATAACGCTCAACTGCCTGTTTTTTTTCTTCGCTTGTATTTTTGAGAACTTTTAATGTTGACGAATGTGAAATGTAATTGAATGTGCCAAAGAAATATTTTTTTTTAGATTTTCCCTGTCTAAATAAACTATTCGCACACTGTTACTATTGCGCCCGGTAGCGAGACAATATAAGCAGTCGACGAAGTGAGCACGTAATGAAATGGCATGCTGTGCCCTTATTTGTAGATACATTTTTTACTACAATTCGCGCGCCCGAGGCGCGTAACGACCGGTAAACGCACTGCGCAGTCAAGTGTCGGCCACGCGTGCGTGCGCAACAAGCGTGCGGTCGCCTTGCATAGTAATCTGCGCTGGAGGCATGCTTTCTGGTGAAATTCATCTGGTGGTAGTTTTCCGGGCATATATCTTCATAACGACCGCTCGGGGCGTTTCACTATTGGCTATTAGACCAAGCCTCCGTCTCTGTGATTTAGTATTTGCTCAAACTCCGTCTGAGAACGGAATACTTCGCAAGGGAAGTGTCGTATGGGAAAATGCAAAAAAGTTTTGTGTCTGCATAATCTTGGGAAATTGTGTAAGGAAACTTTATTTTTATAGAAAGCGCGACATGTGTCGCCGACCCACCCATAAGGTGTCTAACGACGCCCATGGACATTCGGTCGTACGCGGGGGTTGCGGATGCCATGCCGGCCTGACGGGTGCCTATTCACGCCTCTCTTCTTTTAGGACCTGAGACTATACTTGGGTGAAATATGTGGGCAGGGAGAGCGTTCCAGAGTTTACCAGTTCTGTGGAGGAAAGATCTGCAGAACCGGTTCGTGGGTGAAACTATAAAAATAAAGGTTAAACCCTACCAGCCAGTAAAATAAGAAGGAAAGGGACCTACAGTTTTAGCAATCCTCAGCCTTAACGGAGCAGACACAATAAAAAGAATAAAAAGGTTGACTGGAATCACTCACTTGCAGTGATAAGTCTGGTCTCCCCGTGAATACCGTGCTAAGGATTCCATGTTCGGGAGATGTCCACAAAAACCGAACTGCCCAGGTTAAGTTTTTTTGTCCGTCTCGGTAGCTCAGTTGTGCGAACCGTCTACTGTCGTTCGCGCATACATGGGTGAGGTCAGAACTTGAAAGGATGGCCGTTCCACCGTTGGAGGCTGATCATGCTTCGAATTCCGAAATCCGAACCACGGTCAGCATTCCTTCTTACTTTACTAGGTGTTAGGGTTTAACCCGCCCGGATTGGCACCTTCCGCATTGAATGAAAGGTCGCTCAAAAAATCCACAAACCCGCTTGCACACTGTTCTCGCCGCGAGTGTCTTCTCGCAAGGCTGCTGCTGGAGACGAACCTCTTCGCGTGGTGGCCACCCGCTTCGCCGCGCCGAAGGGGTGGGTCCTGTAAATTTCCTTTCCTCTCCTGCTGTGGTTCTCTGCGACTATGTAAATAGTTCGTGTTTACGTTCAGGTCAGTGTAGCCGGCATGAACAAAGGGAAGCACTGACATGGCATCACGGATGTTGTAGGTGAAGTGGCCAACCGTGTCTGTTTCCGTAAAAAAAAGGCATTTTAATAAATAATAATAACTTTACAAAGTATTTACGGAATATAATATGCTTTATTCGCTAAAATACTTTAGAGCCTTCGAAATGTTCAACATTTACTTTGTTAATAAATTTTAGACAATAAAACATAAGGAGATAAAGAAATATTCAAATTACACCTTCTCAAAATGAATTAATGTAATGGTTTTGTGTTTTAATATGGTACGAAGACCATCTCAGCGTTCACTAGGGCATCGTGGCTGTCAGCTTACGAGGCTAGACCCACACATTACCTGCAATTTAACCGATCTAATGGGGTCAGAGAGACAATAAATTCACGAGAATGGCCAGCTCTTGAAGACAGAGAAAAATACTTGTTGACATGAGCGGGGCGAGATACTTAAGTGTTCGTTTGTGCAATTATTTATTGTCGCTATGTAGTTGGATAAAAATATTGCTGTATTTTAAAAAACAGGTTGGCATTGTGAATGTGTTCTGGGTTTGAAAATTCACGGAAAAATTTACGTGCATATACTTACACCTGCTGCTTCACCTTTCGGAACCGGTGTACTGTAGGTCCCTTCCCTTGCCCCTTACTAGTTGGTAGGCTCTCAAATTGTAGCCGAATGGATTGATACCACCGTACTGGATGTTAGGCGGCCGCATAGCAGCCTCGTCTGTAATTTACAGTATAGCCTGCGACTAAAAGAGAAAGTCTTCGATATGTCACCTACTTTCTTCGAGGTGACATTGGCTGATCGGAGCATATCCTTTGGTGCCTCTGAATTAGCCACCCATACCACACCATACCTAGCCATACCATATAACAAATTATATTTATAGAATATTTCAGGAACTAGTTTCGAACAAACTGAATTAAATTTAAGTTTTTTCGAAAGGATTTCAACATTAATATCCCATTGTCTTAGTAGATTATGCCTATGCTAAAAACGTTTTCCACACCTTCAAAATTAAAAAAAAAAACGACTTCCATCTGCGTTCTTGATTTATATTTAATATTTATCTTAGCTCTGTTTTGTTTATCACGCCTAGTGAACGGATGTACTTTTGCGCTTCAAAAGCGTAGTTCCTATAGAGCGAATAAAAGCGAGACTTTGTACACAATAGTTCCTCTCCTGCATCAAAAAGCGTAACCCCGAAAAAGTTCCGGTAAAAGCAGTTCCTGTAGAGCGAGTAAACCTTTCACACAAATATTGTGTGCATAAAGTATTGTTCGTAAAATTTTAAATAATTATTTATAGATGGAAATAATTTGGAAGAAAGTAAATTAGCATCACGCGATGTCGTGTACAATCTGTTGAAATTATTTTGGATATGTTGCGACCAAATTGCAGATTTCGCGAATTTTTAAATTAACATAAATTGCTAAAGTACTGTAATAATCCACTTTGTAGTATTGTCCTAAAAGAATTACGAGTACCTTTAATATTTATATTCATATAATAAGTTATAATAAGCGGGAGTGGATGGATGAGAAGAGCGGAAGACCGCGTGTGGTGGCGTGCCTTGGGAGAGGCCTATGTCCAGCAGTGGACCGATACAGGCTGATGATGATGGAGATGTTGAAGCAGTAAAGAAGTAAACATGTATTTATTTATTGAACAATCAATGCAACAGCGTGTTTGACAAAAATGTTTTCCAGACGAAATTGTATTATTTTCTGATCATTCATTTGGCAGTTAGACTACACTCGAACTTGTCACAATTTGTTATATCCGGTTTTATTACAACCACGAAGAAGAACCGGCAAGAAACTTCGCAGGGTTTACCTATCCAATATCCAACCCATTCCTTATTTGGATAATGACCTCCAACATGTAAATGTTCGCCTTATGAGTAAAAAAAAACCGGCCAAGTGCAAGTCGGACTCGCGCACCGAGGGTTCCGTACCACCGCGTAAGCGGGCTAGTCTCTAGAAGAAAAAAAAATTTGCAGAAGTGAGATTCGAACCCACGACCATCGGATCAAAACTCCATACATGTACCGCTAGGTTAACGGAGATTATGTACGATATGACGAATATTCGATTCAGTTACATCCTGATATAAATGCAAGAAACATATCTGTGGCGCCATCTATTATTTATTAGCGTGAATATGTAGTAATCGATCCTTAGCACGTTTTTTGTACGGGGACCACCACCTTAATTTATTTTTTACGTTTTGCATTTTTATTTTATTTGTTGTTATATTCGTCAAAATAACACATATTCTGTGAACATTGCAACCGGCTAGCTATTACGGTTCCAAAGATACAGCCATATCGGTAGGACGGACGGACGGACATACAGACAGACGTTGTAGGCTTAGTAATAGGCTTCCGTACCGGGTACGGAAACCTAAAAAGTAACTATATATCAGGAATGAAGAGAATTCTTAGAAACAAATTGTCAGAGAAATTGTATATGTTGGCTCATTAATAATGGTCACAGTTGTTAGAGAGACTCTCTTATCGTCAAGTGTGCTAACACTCGTAAACACACTGTCAATAGCACGATACGGTCGCTTTTCATTCATTTTCTTGGAAGCAATTTGTTTGAATGATTTATGATGAATGATGATGCGCCTTTTTATCTTCTCAATGTACTGCGGTTATTGTTAAGCAACAATTACATACGTAGACAGATAATTCGCTATAACTAACAGCAAATCTCACTCCGATGCTTTTCTCCGATTCGACCTCAGATCCTAAAGCCCTGTGTCTATACAACATAGAATTATGTTTTACAGCTTAAAACCTTTCTGAGATAAATTCAATCGCATTGGAGTGAACTACCTATAAATCGGTTGAGTCAGTCTCAAGTTATAAGCTAACATACGTATGTGCATGCAGGCGGGAGGTGATATTTTTTTTAAGAGAAGCTTTGTATTGGTTTTTAGCTAAGTTGTGAAGGAATAATTTGTCAGGGATATCGCATAAATGGCGCTATTCCGACAGAAATTAAATTATATTAATTAATTATTGGATTTTATATACAATGATATCACGTTTTATTATATGTAAAGATATAATAAGGTTCTGTAGGTCTTTTATTCACAAAACCGGGAAAATGTGGAACGCACTCCCTGCCCATCTACTTCCTCCCAAGTACAGCCTGGGCTTTTTCAAAAGGGGCGTGAAAAGCCTCCCGTCAGGCCGGCACGGCATTCGCAATCACCGTGCATTACAGAATGTCCATGTGGTTTGTTAGACACCTACTTGTAGGTGAAACGATGCCACATGTCGCGCTATCCATAAAAAAAGGGATAAGGATAGGATAGGGAAGGGATCGAGATAGGGATCTGTAATAATATGTAACCGCATAAATTTACCTACGTATCTCTATAAGCGAATGTAGTAACGTTCTTTGAGATGAATAAAGATTCTATAAACCGAATTATTCAATTTAAAAAATAATAATAACTCCAAGGTACCATAGCAACAACGAATACGGCACGCTCCGCCAGACAGTTGGTTGGGCCCGAGCCAAGATCACTTTCACTCATTCATCCGTCCGCCAGTTTCCCGCTTCAGTGATTCCGCCGCCGCCGCCGCCGTATTCTCCAACAATTTGAACTTGGAACGGCCGCCATATTGACCGTTAACGAGGAGCTACCGGATGCGATGACCGAGCACATTTCTGTAGATAGTGAAATTAAATTGGTTCAATCGTCTGACTTTATTCGTTTGAATGTATACTAGACCAGCGTTCTTCAAACTGTGGGTCGCGGCCACCAGGAGGGTCGTGGCGACAGTCTATGCGGAGAGGTCGCAACCTGGTCGTAAATTAAGTAAAGTTTTATACCTAAGATCATTTTTAATTAAAAACCAGTAGGTACAATTGAACAAAAAAAAATCATAACATTTTGAACTTGGCACGGCCGCCATATTGTAAAATGCTAAATATGCAGACATGAAATCGAAGCTAAATGAAAACTCGAGACGCCAGTATGTAATCATTTTGAGTTGAAGATATTTCTGTTTCTGTGAGATTCGTGGCCCCCGTGTGTGCGCAGTCAATAAGGGTATAACCGGCCGCAAAATAAAATATTGTTGTCTTCTAAAGGACAAAAACCATATCAACAACAAAACGACAAGTCACCGGAAAACATAACAATTCATAACGCACACGCGTCAGCTCATAAAAAACAATTCAACAATCTTTCCCGTCTTGGGCACAGACCGTTAGCGCCGGTCCGCTTCTTAGTATCAAAATGGTCGTAAGTGGTTGAGCGCTCAGATCAATATTTATGTTTTTTCTCTTGCGACCTTACGTTATCTCCCTGTGCATCAATGATGTTAAATAGGCCCTTCTCTTTAAGGCTTGTTCATTTGTGAATGTATGTATTATATTATATATATCTATGAGTATATAGATATACGTATGCAGATGTAAATCGGTCCACTAATTAGTTTGTAATACATCTCTAAAGTACTGTACCTCTTTGCTATACTTATTTCTTCCTGACCCTTGCCGCAATAAAAGTCACTACACCATTCAACTAGTTTTATAGCACAGTCCCATTGTCTTCAGTAGGAACTGGTAAGAATTATTTATGACTAGAATGCTCAGGACGGTTTATCTTTAGTAAAGTGTAGGGGGATCGCGGTTCGAAAAAGTTTGAAAAACACTGTACTAAACTATAACTACACTTGCCGACTGGGGTATTGCTCGTTAAAACCGCTACAAGTGTGAATTTGTGGAAACGGTTTTTAGCATCATTAAGGAATTACGGACACAATATTTTATTAACTCTGTATTAAGTGTTACACTTCATTTTTTATTTCCCAAATGCATTTTTAATTAAAAGTCGGTACCTGTCTGCGGTACGAATCGTTCTTTATTTTAATTCTTTGGCTGAATTTGTATATTATGTTGATTGTAATAATATATGTTTTGGGACATGTTTGTAAAAGGTGCTTCCGGGGAATATCTTTCCCTACTCCACGGATCTTCAAATCGCGGGTTAATAGCCTCTCCCCAGCGACATCAGTCCACCTCCAAGCCGGACTGGCACCTCTTCGGGGGTGAAATTGGCTGCGCCTGATGTTTCGACCTCGGGCACAAGCACCCAGTTCGTAAGCAATAAAAAAATAAAATAATGTCAAATTAACTTTGATAATACTGCGTATGTATGAAGGAACTTGGCGGCAAATGATATTATGGTAATGTCTAATTAAGATGTGGACAATACCGTTTGAGAGAACAGTTAGTCGTGCATTGCTTGGACACAACTGAAGCGCACTTCACTCCGGTCAAAATGTTCATGTTTTATTCAATCTTTCATGTCGAGTTCAATCACCTCGCACTTTTGTGACGCTGCGCTCGACTATTAATGGCTCACTTTAGTGTTTCTTATTATGTGGTGATTCAGTACTTGGATGGGTGACCGCTCGACCTTGGGAGGCTGACCGTTGTTCGGATTCCACGTAAGGTCCTTTCCCTTCTTAACTTGGTAGGTGGTAGGGTTTAACCCGACCGGGTTGATACCACCGCACTGAATCAAAGGTATGTTGGAACTAGTTCAGTGTATGCGGCACGACCGAAGGGAAGCACTGACACGACACCTAGTTCACAGAGGTGTTATGAGTTGACATCAACGGACGGATGTTGTAGGTAGTGTAGCCAACCGTCAGTGTGTCAGTTACCATAAAAAAAAATCTACAGATCTCACACTACGCGCAACTATCAAAGGCATTGAAAATGTAATTTAGAAATAAAGCACACGATAAAATTTGACAAATTTGTTAATAGGAATTCATTCTTTATCCTACTGACGATAAAGTGAACGGAGCACAGACTGACCTCGCGCGTAAGGGACCCGCTACTGCCTACAGTTTTTGTCCGCCCGTCTCCTAAGATGGCTCAAACTGTAGCTTAATTCAATCCCAAGATTCATTTTTTTGTTTGTTTCTTGAATAGCCAGCTGAAAAAAAAGTTATTGGGAAATTCTCGACCCAAGTCGGCGATTTTTATTTTTTTATTTTTGACAAATTTTGGAAAATCTCAAAAAGTTACCGACCGATTTAGGGAATTCAAATTGCACTTTGAAGCCCTCCGGCACATTTTGACATATGACCCACCCGCGTACCTCTCATATCTGCGAAATTACAGGCAAATGTCACAATTTCATAAATCGGGGCACTATACTCGATCACGAAAACATAAACATTTTCAATGTTAAAATCCACTCCTCTTCAGAATCCAAACGTAACTTAAAACGTGCCGACTTAGGGAATATATTTAAAGCTAATTTCACGCAAGCGAAGCGAGCTAATGCTAGTATTCTGCTGCTAGAGAGAGCTGTATCATAAATGTAACAGATACACACTCCATATTGGGTAAATACAAACAGACAGACAGACAGCACAGCAGTTACTGTGTAGCCGCGCCGCCGCCGCGCCGTCGCGTCGTCGGACGGACGCACCGCTCGTTCGATCCATTAGGCTTAGAGGCGCGGCGGCGCCGCCACCTTACCGGCGGAACAGGAAACAGATGAGAATAATCTGGGTATGGCCATCGATGTAACGAAGAACCGTGTGAGGTGCGTCCTTCGATATTTCAGAAAGGGTATTTTTTGTTTAATTGGAATTCATAGTTTCTTTTAAGAACGAACAGTTTCAGTTTATATACCCATTTATATTTGTTTACTAGCTTTTGCCCGCGGCTTCGCTCGCGTGAAATTCGTATTTAAAAAGAAGAAAGTAAGTAAGACCGCTACCGTCCTTTATTTCTACGCGCGGAACAATTCGGTTTGTATGAGAGCCACATATTAGCGTAACCGGAACAAAATTTAACAACGCCTATCCTGTGTCCCGTATAGTTAAATGTGATTGTATTAAGTTTCAACGAATACGGATGATCGGCTTAAGAGTTATGGAGGAACATGCAAACATACAGAATAGATTTCTAAAAATCGCCAATTAAGTTTTAAATCATACAAACAGTCTACAAACGCAGTCTCATAAAACAAAGTAACTTACTCCATGACCTGACCATCCCTTACAGATTATTAGTATTGATGATTGATGATGCACGTGCCTTTCAATTATTTAACCGTTAAATTTTCGAATAAGAGCAAGGTGCCGTACTAAAGGGCGTCAAGCTAGCCAGCTCTCAACTTGGCACTGTTCTTCCACTTCTGCATGACTGCAGAAGGTGGGTTTCATGCTTACTGGTTGCTTGATAGTAATATTTCCGAATACTTTGCTAACCGTGGTTGTCAGTGCTGTGCTGTGATTTACCAAAGTGTTTGCAGCACAATACCGATTACTCTGCTCACCTCGACTGTCGGGATGCAGCGTGAGGTGTGTACGAATGTATGTATTTACGAATACCAGATTGTATAAAAGAGTATTTAACAAATAAATTGCGCTAGTTTCCTCTTAAACTTTAATGCAATAAATTAAGAAAAACATTGAACCGACTTTAAAAAACCACTACTTAGAACTAAAAATAATAATAAAAATTATTAAATAATTGAGTTGAAGGCGGTACAAAAGCACAAAGGGCTTCATCTATAAATTTTCAGGTTTTTTTAAAACAGTTTTTTATTTCACTCTTTGTATTAGTAATATGACATAGTAAGATCACAGAAATCGGTTGTCGTGGTACATAATTATTCACCCATTTGACACACTTTAACAGTCCATATCTTGAAAACTACTGAACCGATTTTTATGAAACTTGCACTGTTTCCTAAGTTGAAGTAAAAAGGCAATAAAAAGAATGGTTTCAATCCGATTAGTAGTTTAGGAGAAATGCGTGTACAAACATACATACATACAAACATAATTACAAACATAAAATTTGTAAAATTTTGTACATTTGTTTGGGAGACCTGATAGACTATCATATGTGAATATATTGCAGTTCCAATAATATTACATACACACGTTTCGAATTGATAACCTCCTTTTTTTTGAAGTCGGTTAAAAATAAATTATCATTGCGAGCTCCGCTGTTGTAGGTACTTATATGGAAGTTCGATCTCCTCTCTATGTATGAGTACACATACGTACCTAGGTGTGATATACGAGTAGGTAAGTAAATACTAGAGTATTACGATGCAAGCGCAGGAGTGATCACTTCCTCCGCTCGCTATCCCGCGCATTCAGATAACTATCTCCCGCCGTCTCTTTATCTGTCTGTCTGTCTGTCTGTCCGGCTCTTCGCACCTCGCCGCGTGCGTTTGATGCGCGCAGTGAACGCAATGCGCCTGCGTCGAGTGCGCAATTAGGTTTTAATAATTGAAGAGTAAAAATTATGACTGAGTATAAACATTTTATTGTTTCTTGGTAGAAGGCTTCAAAACTAGAAGTGTTGAAATATTACTGAGATAAAATAGAACTATAATATGTCTTAACCTTTTTTTTATGGATACTGACACGGTTGGCTACATCACCTACAACATCCGTGATGTCAGCCCATAACACCGGGTGAACTTGGTGCCACGTCACTGCTTCCTTTCGGTCGTGCCGGCTACAATGAACTCGACGGAAAACACAAACTATTTACATAGCCGTTTCGACCGACCTTTCATTCAGTGCCGTGGTACCAACCCGGGCGGGTTAAGCCCTACGACCTAGTAACATAAGAAGGGAGTCATATCCCTTAGTCGCCTTTTACGACATACACGGGGAGAGATGCAGTGGGGCTATTCTTTTAAAGTACCCGCCCCACACGGTACATGGTAATCTTTGTACTAAAACAAAACCGTTTAATAAGGACAACGCCGCAATCAATGCGGCGTAAAATACGCTCAGTGTGGTGCTAGGCTAATATTATTCGATGGATGCATTTGCATACGCCCTCTTTTTGAAAAATTCCGAACCGATACGTGCGCGGCATGCATCGGCGTTTGAAACCGTTCCGCACTCTGACCTCCAATCCGTGTCTAATGTAACTGACAACATTCTATGAATGCTTATGTGTCGCAACAAAATGTTGCGTAGTCGCTACTGGACATTGCCGCGAACTTGACCACGATCGACACATGTCTTGTCCAAATTGACGTCTGAAGATGCGTTAAAAAAATTTGAATTCGAATTTGAAATTCGAACGGCAGCGGCGGGGATTAATAAAAAGAGCGAGATGTAATTTATTCATTGAGCGTTTTAATTTTAATAGGTGTAATTTTAGAGTTCGTGAACAAGTTTAAGATAAGGCTTGGTGTTACATTTTTTAATCTATCTTAATTAACGAGATATGATTTGCAGTGTTACAACATCAAGTGCTTGGTAAAGCGAGTTCGTGTGATTAGCGGGTACTTACGAAAATTACATAGTTAGTGTTCACAGCATGTGATTTGGCCCCTCTAACTCAGCCACGCATACCGGATTATATAAAAAACCAAATTAAACGAGTATAATGCATACACATGTCCCTTTTACTGACCCTTGACCTAAACATTCGCTATCGTCGCAAGAATTCGCTTACGTCACGCGGCGCCAGAGAAAAAATTGGCAAACACAGAAACAGACGACTTCACAATAATGCAATTGAAATGTGAAAGTTACGGATGTACCTTTGTATGACTATCCGAACTGTGAACTTGTCGACTATTAATCTGCCATCGTCTTATCCATACGTCCTAGCACTGACGACTTACGTACGCGACAGACCGTTAGAGACAGACTACATCAGTACAGTACTAATAATAAATCTGTAAGGGATGGTCATGGAGTAAGTTACTTTGTTTTATGAAATATTGCGTTTGTGGAACCTTTGTATGTTTGTAAACGTGTATTGTGCTTTTCGGGTTTTTATTGTGTATGTGAATCTACTTTCCATAAAATATACATGTTGATTTATTAATTAAAAACATGTACCTGACTTCTGTATACCTATGTATAAATGTGTAAGATGTAATATTTACATGTCTTAATCAATACTAATAATAAATCTGTAAGGGGTGGTCATGGAGTAAGTTACTTTGTTTTAGGAAATATTGAGTTTGTAGCCTCTATGTATGATACTAAAGCTAAATTGACGATTTTTAGAAATCTTTTCTGTATGTATGTATGTATGTATGTTCCGCCATAACTCTTAAACCGATCATCCGAATTCGATGAAACTTTGTACAAGCACATTTAACTATATGGGACACAGGATAGGCTACATAAAATTCAGTTCCGGTTACGCTAAGATGTGGCTCCCATACAAACCGATATGTTCAATCCGCGCGCCTTAGTACTATACATAGGTATTTACCGAGCGAGCGGCGGCAGTTGGCGGCGTGGCGGCACGGTGCGACGGCGCGGGGGAGGCGCGGCCTATAAACTCAACAGAGAACCGAACAGCCGCACTATATTCCTCTTTCACGCAAAAACTACTGAACAGATTTTGATGAGCCTTTTGATGAGTACTATAGCTTATACATCGAAAAGGCTATAATTTATAAAGACACTAGCTTTTGCCCGCGGCTTCGCTCGCGTGAAATTCGTATTTCAAACGAAGAAATTAAGTAACTAAAGGCGAGCTGGGTTCAGGTAAACTATAAACCGTCTCGAAGAAAGTGAGTAACTTTTTGAGGCCGAAGGCGGAGTTGCGTTCAGGAAGACGATAAACCTTCTCGAAGACAGTAAGTAACTATGGGCGAGGCCGAAGGCCGAGCTGCGTTCAGGAAGAGGATAACCTTTTCGAAGAAAGTAAGTAACTATGGGCGAGGCCGAAGGCCGAGCTTCGTTCAGGATGAGGGTAAACTTTTCGAAGAAAGTAAGTAACAGAGCGCGAGGCCGAAGGCCGAGCTGCGTTCAGGCAAACTGAACCTTCTCGAAGACAGTAAGTAACTATGGGCGAGGCCGAAGGCCGAGCTGCGTTCAGGAATAGGATAAACCATCTTTAAGAAGTAAGTAACAAAGGGCGAGGCCGAAGGCCGAGCTGCGTTCAGGAAGAGGATAACCTTTTCGAAGAATGTAAGTAACAGAGGGCGAGTCCGAAGGCCGAGCTGCGTACAGGAAGACCATAAATCTTCTCGAAGAAAGTAACTTCTTTGTTACTTACTTTCTTCGAAAAGGTTTATCCTCTTCCTGAACACATCTCGGCCTTCGGCCTTGCCCATAGTTACTTACTGTCTCCGAGAATTTATCGTCTTCTTTGCTCGGCCTTCGGCCTCGCCCTCTTTCTACTTACTTACTTTCTTCGAAAAGGTCATCCTCTTAAGTTTAGGTCATAACTTAAGGTCATCCTCTAAAGTTACTTACTTTCTTCGAAAAGGTCATCCTCTTCCTGAACGCAGCTCGGCCTTCGGCCTCGCACATAGTTACTTACTGTCTTCGAGAAAGTTTATCGTTTTCCTGAACGCAGCTCGGCCTTCGGCCTCGCCCTCTGTTACTTACTTTCTTCGAAAAGGTTATCCTCTTTCTGAACGCAGCTCGGCCTTCGGCCTCGCCCATAGTTACTTACTGTCTTCGAGAAGGTTTATCGTTTTCCTGAACGCAGCTCGGCCATCAGCCTCGCCCTCTGTTACTTACTTTCTTCGAAAAGTTTACCCTCATCCTGAACGCAGCTCGGCCTTCGGCCTCGCCCATAGTTACATACTTTCTTCGAAAAGGTTATCCTCTTCCTGAACGCAGCTCGGCCTTCGGCCTCGCCCTTTGTTACTTACTTTCTTAAAGATGGTTTATCCTCTTCCTGAACGCAGCTCGGCCTTCGGCCTCGCCCATAGTTACTTACTATCTTCGAAAAGGTTTATCGTCTTCCTGAACGCAGCTTGGCCTTCGGCCTCGCCCTCTGTTACTTACTTTCTTAGAAAAGGTTATCCTCTTCCTGAACGAAGCTCGGCCTTCGGCCTCGCCCATAGTTACTTACTGTCTTCGAGAAGGTTCAGTTTTCCTGAACGCAGCTCGGCCTTCGGCCTCGCCCTCTGTTACTTACTTTCTTCGAAAAGTTTACCCTCATCCTGAACGAAGCTCGGCCTTCGGCCCCGCTCATAGTTACTTACTTTCTTCGAAAAGGTTATCCTCTTCCTGAACGCAGCTCGGCCTTCGGCCTCGCCCTTTGTTACTTACTTTCTTAAAGATGGCTTATCCTTTTCCTGAACGCAGCTCGGCCTTCGGCCTCGCCCATAGTTACTTACTGTTTTCGAGAAGGTTTATCGTCTTCCTGAACGCAACTCCGCCTTCGGCCTCAAAAAGTTACTCACTTTCTTCGAGACGGTTTATCGTTTACCTGAACCCAGCTCGCCCTTAGTTACTTACTTTCTTCCTTTGAAATACGAATTTCCCGCGAGCGAAGCCGCGGGCAAAAGCTAGTCACAAATAAAAACAAAACACGTCCATTGCACATAAAGAAATATTCCAAAAGGTACAACCAGCAATCCAGGGAAGTCTCCGGTATGGCACCTACCTTCTCGGAGGTGAAATTGGCTGGTCGGAGCATGCGCTTTGGCCCCTCCGACTCAGCCATCCATACCGGATTACATAAAAAAAAAAAACTTAACGCCATAAGCGTTCTCTTCCAGCCAACCTTTACCAGTCCAGTACCAGCCAGTAAATTTGTATTATGTATGTACTAATAAAATTCAAGCACTATTTTCACCCTCAAATCTCGGTCGAAACAAACACTCACAAGAAAAATATCTCCAATATTTTATCCTACTTTAAATTAAGTTACATTATGCGAATTAAATAATTTTTAATTTTTTTAGGTACCTTTTTCAATTGTAATATATTTATTGTCATCATAAATAAAGAAATATAATCAAACAAACATAATAACATTAAAACTATAAATTAAATTAATACTAAACTAAACTACGTATAAGAATAAACTAAATTAAATTAAATTATTGGCGCCACCTCGAGTCGGGGCAAGTTCTAGAGCCAGAACAGCTCACAAAATGTTTAAGTATAGTTTTGCCTGGTAGGTTTGATGTATGAGTAGGTATTCATGTTTAAAATGTATTTGTTTCAGGCGCGAGCGCAAGGGGGCGGGGCTGAGGTAGAGAAGAAGCGACTGCACAGTCTTCGAAAATAGAAAGGTGAGAGATACCTACTATCTACTAATTGTCTTTTCTTTTCTTTGTGCCAATATTATGTATATGAAAGTAGGAAAAGCGATTGAATATTGCTTTATTGCAAAAAAATAAAATTAATTCATAACAAAATATGAATATCAGACTGCGGTAGGTATACTAGAATCAACAAGGTAGGTACTTAATTATTTTAAATTAACGTTTGTTCTAAGAACTAGCGGGAGAGATTGCGCCCTGAAGTCCATTGGATAATCAGACACTATAAATAACCATTCCTTGCGAAACCACGCTAGAGATATCACGCCAGCGATAGAGTGGGCAGAGCGATTTTAAAATGCTATTAATTGATTCAAGCGACATGCTGATTACTTAAAGTGTCTCAAAAATTGTAGGAGGCAGATGAGAACTGACAAACAAGTTTAATATAATATTCTCATCATGCTCCTCATTCGGACCAATTAAAATTGTTTAAAATACAAAATAAAAAAAATTTGCTCTAGCTTTCTAAAAATAACTGTAAGCGACTCTGTACATTGGGCACTTGGGTTTTTATCCAGTTGTCATTGCTTGTAGGTACATACCGTACTGTGTAGGTACAGGACAGTGCGACCTCATTTACAATTCTAATATCTTCAATGCTTTTAATTCAATAATCATTTTTACTTATCGCGCGGTTGCCGACCGCGGAATCTTCGTACCGTTCATATTTTATCTTCGTAGATAAATTACAAGCTCCCAGCGAGATATTTGAGGAAAAAACCCAAGCCAGTAACCTCGCCGGCTCGAGAGAATTGTATGCAAAACGTCCTATCAAAATTGTACATCTTTTTTTTTTTTTTTTTTTTTTTTTTTTTTTTTTTTTTTTTTTTTTTTTTTTTTTATGGATCCTGACACTGTTGGCTACATCACCTACAACATCCGTGATGTCAGCCCATAACACAGGGTGAACTAGGTGCCATGTCAGTGCTTCCCTTCATTTCATGTCGGCTACACTAAACTGGACGGAAAACACGAACTATTTACATAGCCGTTTCGACCGACGTTTCGTTCAGTGCGGTGGTACCAACCCGGCCGGGATAAACCCTACCACCTAGTAAGGTAAGAAGGGAAGGGACCTACAGTTTAACGTGGAATCCGAACCACGGTCAGACTCCAACGGTCGAGCGGTCACCCATCCAATCACTGACCGCGCTCAGCGTTGCTTAATAACAGTTGACTAACCAACCGCGCCACTGAGCTACCGAGGCTGACGAATTTTCTTATCCCTTAGTCGACTTTTACGACATGCGACGGGGAGAGATGCAGTCTACTTACACTAATAAATTTGACAGCGATCCTTTACTTCTAGCATTGCTAAGGCCCGGTCAACCCGTATTCACCCGTACTCCTCTTTCAAGGCGCCGGCCGCCGCCGCCGCTTTCGCTGGTTCGAGTAGGATGCAACACAATCAATCAATCGAAAAATTTGGTTTTTATTTTTTTATTCCAAAAGTACGGATCGAAACAAAAAAGTAAAAAGCTACGGATTTAGATATAATATTCAACATGCCCTTGTTCCCCATGTCAGAATACTTTTATTTGTAAGTATTTTTATTGTTTTAGATTAGTTTAGTTTGTAGTTTTGTAAATATAAAAGTATATATTTTAATATATTTGGATATATTCAACAAATAAAACGTATATTTTTTCCAAAGCCTTGATTTGGTCACGCTGCCTTAAAAATACGTTTTTATAACTAAATTCAGAGGCATGTTCATCATTTTTTTTTTCTATCGAGCGAAGTTAATCAAATCGTGTTTTCAAAGAGCTATCTATCTGCGCTGATAGATGAAGTATTACATAATATAAAAACTGAATCTGTCAGGTGAGTAATATTGGTGGTAAACTTCTTGAAATTCGAGTCAGAAGCAGCCTCACGTCACGAGAAAAGAGAAGTCCTTAGAACTCGCCGGTCACAGACGAAAGAGTCCCTTAGGATTCACCGGTATATGAAGAAAGCGTACTAGACAAATGACAGGCAAAAGACCGAAAAAGTCAATTATGAGTTATGACTCACTGATCTAAGATGGATGAGTCCTTAGAAAGCACTGGACGATACCGTGTCGGCTTCCCATACTAATCCAATTATAGCTTCAAAACAATTTGGCATAGAATTAAACAGTTTATTTTGTATCGACTTTTCTAGTTAATATTACATTAGAACTATCTGGTACGATGTCGAAGGGTCATTAGGATATTGGTCGTCATTGATATATAAAAGACTAAGGCAGGACTAGCGTTTCTTACGACCTAAAACAGAAAGACTTTGTAATATAATATATTCATTTCGAAATGCATAAAGATGCACGAAATTTTACTACACAATCTTGAAAAAAAAATTTTATAATCGAAAACTACAGTGATAAAGTCCGCCTTTGCATGCTATTGTGTAGTAGTTCTTTTGTTTCTGTGGGCATTATTTTATACTTCTTTCGTTCTCCTTTATGTTTTCTTCGTTTATCATTGTTTATTATAGTTTGATTTGCAATAAATAATTTATCTATACTGATCAAACTAAATTAATTCAGGGCAACTTTGTCGTAAGTAATGGATAATAATAATAATGCAAAAAGCTAACTATATCAATGATCCCAAGGAGCGTACGATCATCGATTACAAATTGAAGTGAATATAGTAATTTAATGCAAATATTTCTCCCGGGTAAAATGTTAATGGGGGATATGTGGCTGGAATTAAATCATGTCCGTACACTAATGAAGCAACTCGGCTGGAGGCGGATCCGTACCCTTGTTCTACGAATAATTTTCTTCGAAAATATGTTACACAAATTTTACTCACGGTCGAACTACGACGAGCTATGTGGTTCCACATTTCTTTGAAGCGAAATCCCGAAACTTCGAGCACATAGATCGGCGGAGAACGATCGTGAGTAAAGTTATAATTTTAATAATGTTTAAAAGCCACGACTGTTGTTAAGCAACGCTGAGCGCGGTCAGAACTTGGGTGGGTGGCCGCTCGACCGTTGGATGCTGACCGTTTTTCGAAATCCACGTATAACTGTGTAGGTCTTCCCTTCTTACCTTACTTACTATGTGCTAGGGTTTATCCCACCCGGGTTGATACCACCGCACTGAATGGGACGTCGTCGGTCGAAACGGCTATGTAAATAGTTCGTGTTTTCCGTCCAGTTCAGTGTAGCCGACATAAAATGAAGGAAGCACTGACATGGCATCTAGTTCACCCGGTGTTATGGCCCGACATCACGTATGTTGTAGGTGATGTAGCCAACCGTGTCAGTTTCCATAAAAAAAATACAGACCGCTGTAGTAGGTGATGTAGCCAGCCAACGATATCAGGTTACATAAAATAGTTTCGACCTATCGTGCTGCACCCCACTAGTGGTCACGCTCGCTGTGCAACCACAGTTATTAATAATCAATATTGCTCTACCCCTGCGTCTACACAGAGATTAGACACGCAGGCAGAAGGACGAGCCTCCATCTTGTTCCGACGAGGACTCCAGGAAAGGGCCGGCTTTGAACCAGTTACCCGCGTAATAAGGAGCCCACTAGTTAGACGTACGGACGTGTTGCAATTATTGCTAGGCGTTTTAGGAATTAGTTAATTATTTTGTTGTTTATGTTTAAGCTATCTATCACTATCGTAGTTTATCATACATATTTCTTTACAGTCTAAAACATTGCCACAAACTATTCTTGTACTTGCATGTACTTCTCCCACATCCCAAAGGTTAGTTAAAATAGAATGCCTCGCGGCATTAAGCTCGCCTATTGTACCTAATTTTTATAAATTGGTGTTCAATAAAGAATATATACATATACATACATACGAATTTTTTTTATATGCTCAATATCTTTTGCTGAGTTAGAGGGGCTCGCGAACAGCCAATATATCACCTCCGAGAAATGAAATGAAATGAAATGTTATTATCGACAGCATTCAAACAATAACAAATAACTAACAATATCACATTTGAAGTAATAACCTAATGTTACAATGTGCCGACAAGGTTAAGCGCAGCCATGATTGCTTCAAGGTAGAAGGTAGGTGTCATATAGATATGAGACTTGCCTTTGGATTGCTGACTATAATACTGGACTAGAGAAGAACACAGCCGAGGCTGCTATGCGGCCATATTGCATCCAGTGCGGTGGTATCAACCAAGTCGGCTACAATTTGAACCAGTAAGAGGCAAGGGAAGGGACCTACAGTTTCAAACCGGTTGCATCCGCACCATTTGAAAAAAACTCATTGGTACACGCCGACCGGATTCGAACCTCGCACCTCTCGCATGAGAATCCGACGCCCAGACCACTCGGTCACCCGCCGCTTATAACTGAGTTAGCTATTAAACATTATAAAATAATTATTATAGAACATTAAGAAACAAACGGAAATCAAAATAGCTTCATGGAAGAAAACGAATTGGAAAATTGCTTACACTTACCGACACACTTTTATTAAAATTTTCGTACAGTCCAGCAAGAAAGCGTACGCTTCCACGAATGACAACGAACTGACTACGTCCACCTGGCAACACTTGTTCGACTGCGATATTTATTGAGTGTTGCTCGCAAGAGCGATATAGTGGCGACGTAATACTGGAAATACTCTTGTCTTGCTGGACCGTACTTGTCTCCAAGTGCAAAGAAAAAGTTTGTTTTTTAGGGTTCCGTATTCGGTTCGGGACCCTATTACTAATTTTTTAAGACGATACCCATAGCTGGCTGCTTTGCATAGAAAAAGGTCGTAAGTCGGTGTTGTTTTTTAATAAAAAAAAAATTATGTTAATAAAATTTAAAAATCTACAACAATAGAGTTCTGTGCTTTAGTTATTTATCAGTGCAATAAAAATTTCGTTTTATTCATTCACTTTTGCGTCAGATGAAAAAATTATTTAATTTAATATTATATTATATTATATATAATAATACAATAAGTATAATGCCTAAGTATTAGTCTGTGTGAATGTGCCTAATAAGTAGCACAAGCAAAAACATTAATTTCAATTTTAAATGTACCATTTTGTCACATTAATAGTATGCCTGAAGTAATTTTATTTAAAATATGTGGTAATGCTTACATTAAAGACACAATTATTGACTTTGTAGCTATCTCAAGCTATTCGTAGTCACCTCTATGCGAAATCACCATTAATTATTGCATCCGATAAAACGAAGCGATCACATCAGGCAGGTTGACTGCGGCCATTTGTACGCATTAGTAGACTCAGGAAGACAGGAGACCAATTCACTGGCAGCAACATCGAGAAACTGCGGCAAAATACATCGAGAAACTGCGGCAAAATACATCGAGAAACTGTGGCAAAATACATCGAGAAGCTGACAAAATACGAGTACATCGAGAAACTGCGGCAAAATACATATAGAAACTGTGGCAAAATACATGGAGAAAATGCGGCAAAATACACCGACAAACTGCGGCAAAATACATCGAGAAACTGCAGCAAAATATAGTGAGAAACTTCGGCAAAATACATCGAGAAACTGTGGCAAAATACGTACATCGGGAAACTGTGGCAAAATAAATTGAGAAACTGTGGCAGAATACATCTAGAGACTGTGGCAAAAGTAGTTCACACTGTTATAAAAAATATTCATTTTGTACGTAGGGCTGGACATACAGCGCTAGTGACATATTCAATAGATTAATCATAGGCTGCATCCAGTTATTTTAGGGTTCCGTATCCTTATGGGACCCTAATATTAAGACAAATAATTTTTACACATCAATAATTCCATCAAAACTTCTAAAATGGCCAGATCGAATGTCTTGATCGGGCTAATCATTGGCCTCCAGAATAATGTTTTTTTCCAATGTAAATGTCGCTACGGATTGCATTAATAATTTTAATAGAAATATTGTAATTACATTTCTCGATTTTGCCACGAACTAACTATTAAGTAATCTGCGATTTTGCTTTTAGTGAATTGGTCTTCAGGAAGACTGACGCTTAAATTCCTATATCACTCAACTGCCGCCTCGTGGCGGTAGACTTTCTGTTCGATTGCCGAGCACATGAAATGCCATGATCTAACCATGGTTATGTGTAACGGATAAATTGCAAAAGCTGTAATCGTTACGAGACTGGATTACTTAATTTGCCGATGTAATAATGTTCTAGTAATATAGGCACTGAAGACGGTGAATAAGGGAACTGGTATTTTTAGGGTTCCGTATCCGGTACGGGACCCTATTACTAAGCCTACGCCGTCTGTCTGTCTGTCTGTCTGTCCGTCCGTCTGTCTGTCTGTCTATCCGAGGGCTGTATCTCTTGAACCGTAATAGGTAGCCCTTTGAAATTTTCACAGAATATGTGTTATTATGGCCGATATAACAAATAATAAAAATAAGAAAAAAAAATGCAAGGGGGTTCCCACAGAAGAAACCAAAAAGTGTATGCGCGCGCGCCATCTACCGAATAGAGTGAGAAGCATTTTAACTAATAATGACATTTTAACTAATATGAAGCATTTCTTAACACGCCATAGATGGCGTGAGTGGCGCTAACCATGACATGGCGATAAGGAACCCTCGGTGCGCCAGTTCGACTAGCACTTGGCCGTTTTTTTTATATACGTAACAAATAATATATGTTTACTTTAAAACTATCAATGTGTATTCGCAATTCGCTCTGGCCCATGAATAAATATATTTTTAAACTAGCTTTTGCCCGCGTGACTTTCTTCTCACAACTCAGGCCGCCGATGACGTAGCGTTATTTATTAGGATGTAATCCGATATGGGTGGCTGAGTCAGAGGGTCCAGAGCGCATGCCCACCACCACACACGCCGGCACAGGAGCCAATATCACCTCCTAGAAGGTGTTATACCGAAGACTTCACTTTGGATTGCTGGTTAAACTGGACTAGAGAATAACGCAGCCGAGTCTACTAAATGCGGCCAACTTTCGTCCAGTGCGGTGGTACCAACCCATTCGGCTAAAATTTAAGCCTACCACCTAGTTCTAGCAGTCTAAAGCCACGCTAAATCCACTGACAGTCGCGTTAACCCGTCCTCTACGGAAGCATTAACCAAAACAATCCTTCGCCTACACCAGGTGGCGGGCGCGATCGGCGCCGGCGCATTACTCTCGAAAAAAAATCATTTTGGAAGATTTTTCCATGAAACTTCATGAACTAACATATGGATTGTATTTACAGATAAATATTCTAGCTATAAATAGTATTTTTTTATATATATTGCATATTATTATTTTGTAAAGTTGTGTTATATGAAAATCGCGACCTGTCTCAGATTTTTTATTTTTATAAATTTATTAGACCGGAAATCGGTCACATAGTATTTTTATTATAAACACTAATAAATAACGGACCTAATCATACCTTTCTTGTGTATCAGCAGCCCCCGTGTCAACCACAATAAAATTTTGAATTCGCAAAAAATGTTGGCAAAAAAAACACTTTCACCAAGTTTCTAGGCGAAACCTAGGTCACAAAAATGGCTCATTTCTCGTAAATTTACGACATGCAAGCACTAAGCGGCACATATTATTCAACTAGAAGAACTAAGGAACATTTCTGTCACCTCACTTTTTCCAAAAAAACGATTTATTTTGAGAAACAAGCTTCTCAAAACAGGCAAAGTTTGTATGGCGCGAGACCTAGGTCACAAAAATGGCTTGTTTCTCGTAAATGTACGACATGTAAGCACTAAACGGCATATATTATTCAACTAGAAGAACTAATGAACATTTCTGTCACCTCACTTTCTCCAAAAAACCGATTTATTTTGAGAAACAAGCTTTGACAACAACAACAAACAGGAAAAAATTGTCAGTATGGAGTAGGACTTTTCTTCGACTTTTTACGTAAAATGCATCTCAACTCAGTACAAACAAATGTACTCAATAGGTCCGGAATATAATGAAAAAGAGAAAAAACATCACTTACCGGTCCATTCTTCTGTATTTGGTGAACAAACTCAACGAACATTCACTACACCGACCCACAACACAACACCCACAACAATGACGACAGATATGATATTTTTTTCCTACTCTGTCGGCTTGTTATAGTCTTCGGTAATGATAGTGTTGGTAGATCAATTTTGTCAAATTTATAGTATGTCTCTTTGTAGTAATACTCCCATAGTAGATTGTGTAGGGAAAAATTATTTTTCGGCCCATGCAGCGGTTTGGAGCGGTGGCGGGTTAATATTGACCGCTCCATAGATGACGGTATAAATGCTCGGCGGGCAATATTGCCCGCTCCAGTGATAATGTAGTTTTGTATGCAAATATTAGGGTAAAGGTGGCATGTGGTATTGACGCATAAAACCATGACCATTGACGCATAAAGCAAAGTAAAAGTTTATTACTAATTTTCTAAAACATAACATTTATTTACAATTCATCGACATCGTTTCAACAGCACGCCTCCGCCGTCACGGTACGTACAGCAAATAATGCAGCATTGCAACTGCTCTAAAGAACTTGCTTCCCTTATCCCTCCTCCTCCTGTTCGCCTTAGCTAAACCCGCCATACTCCCACATACACATCGGTCCACCTTTTAAGATAATAATTTTTTTGATTACTTACCTAAAAAAATTACTACTTATTACCGGGCTTCGGCGGACTTTTCAGAAATTAATTTTTAGTAGGTTTTCTTAATACTAATTAATTTTAGATTAGTTTTAGTTTTCGTGTATTAGTTATTAAATAAATGATATTACTTCATTACTCGATTACAAACATAGCTAAGAACCATTCCGATGAAACGAGGTTTCTAAAAAAAAAATCGCATCCAAATCGGTCCATCAGCTTGGGAGCTACGATGTCACAGACAGACACACCCTTACAAGCATTCACACATACACACGTTAAACTTATTAAACCCTTCTTTTTGTGTCGGGAGTTAAAAATAAAAGCACCATGGCAATTAAAATCACTATTCGTGAACAGAGAAACACTGGTTCTCATTAAAGAATAACAGATCATTTACGAGCCCAATACAAAGACAAGATCTCCACAACGAATGCAGCCACGAGGCAACAGAGGCTCCGGTATAGGAAGACATCAAGCCGTTTTAATGTGTACGATAACGGTGCGTACGCGCAGACACGGCGGCGCAGGCGCATCGGATTCTTCAAGAAAGCGTAGGAGCACATTAGTCGATCCACTTTCCGCGATCTTTTAATTTTCTCGCTGTAAGCCATTGTTGAGTTTATGGCACTTGTACGAGTATATACATATTTTTATTGTATCTCCTCTTTTCAGCCGCGTCGACGCGGTGGAGTTGTGCTCCGGCGCAATAGCTCGATTCCAAGTTTGTTAAGATGACGTAAACGTTCAATAACGCAAAGTGTTTATATTTTATTTTTTAAGTTAGTACCTACTAAGTATGTACAGCAAATTTTGCTGGGTAGCAAAATTTAATTTAACGTAAAGTAGCAGCCATCACCAAAATCGGTGAAGACAACTTTGGTGATGACAGCGTACTGATTAACTATTGAATCGTGCAAATTTATTGAACGCAGGATTGCGTCATACCTACTAATAGAACATGCAACTGTTCGAAAATGTTTATTATTATATACATTATGTTGTGTATGTATATATTATGTTTTTTATATACAAATAATAATAAAAAATAGAAAAAGTAAATAAAAATTAAGGGAGCATACAAAAAAAACTTTTTTTTTTTATCCTTCCGTGGGCGTCCGACGGCATTTAGCCGGTTTTTTTTTTCTTTATTTTGAAATATATTATGTAACTTTTTGACAGTTACAGAACAGCAAACAGTTGAAGGTGTTAAATAGTTTTTCAATGTCTAGAATATTCTACAGTCATGTTTGCACCATGATGCGCCTGATGCGATGTTTGCAAAAATTATATAATATTTGCGTCGTGCTCAACTTGGATTGGAATCGAGCTACTACGCGGGCGGCTTGTTTGTGATCGCGATGCTTTATTGCCGCCGGCACATACTTGGCTCCTGCGCGTGGTAGAAGCCACTACTCTCATCTGCACTACGTTTGAATTACTCGATCATGTTACGCAGCCATGCTCTATGGCGGTCAACTTTTAAGTCACATATCAGATTCCGATTTTATTTCAGATTCAGATTCAGATATCTACTATGAATCATTTCAGGATACATTATAGAACCTTAGTGGTATATTAATGTTTATAAAGTTGAAATTTTGTGCATAATTTGTACCAAATTCATACCGTATGGTTACGGAATCCTAAAAAAAGAAAAAACTAAAAACGAAGGGTGGTCCCCGTACAAGAAACGTGGTACCTCTGTGCGCGAGTTCGACTCGCACTTGGCTGTTTTTTGTTTTATTTCTCAACGATTTCATCTAAGTCAGTCAGTGAATCAGGGTTTAGTGGTATATTAATGTTTATATTTTTATTCCTGCCTGAAATACACTTACGTGTATTTGTAATACGCGCCCGAGGCAGGATATTGGACATCACAAATGTTCGGTTCGCATTTTATATGCGAGAAACTTTCATAAAGCACTGGATAACAGATGGCTTTGAAGGGTACTGTTCATCCGTCTATCCCTATTTGATTTATATCATTACCAAATGTTATGTACAGAAGATAATTTTATCGCAGGCGGCACCCAATGTACATAGACAGACTTAATTGATTTTTAGGGTTCCGTACCTCAAAAGAGGAAAAAAACTGAACCCTTATAGGTTCACTCTCTTGTCTGTATGTATGTCCGTCTGTCCGTCTGTCACATACGAAAAAAGTTGAAATTTAGTAAAAAAATATGTACCAAATTAAAACGTTGGGATACGTGGGGGAACGTAAAAAATAGGGAATCCTAAAAAAGGAAAAAACTAAAAAATTTGGGGATCCCCATACAAGAAACGTGGTACAGAGACCTCTGTGCGCGATTACGATTCGCAACTTCGCCGGTTTTTCTATTTCTCAAACATACGCATTGCAATATCTCAGTCAGTAAGTGAATCAGCGTTTAGGTGGCCACTGTTGCACATACGCCGCTAGATATATGTATGTCGTACACGTAACGTAACGTCACACCTATCGCGTTCTTCCTAATGGGATAGGCAGAAACAACGGATCTACATTCTACACGTGCCACGATCCGAGTCACGATTCACGACACACCTCTGCCGCCTCGCGGGTGGCTAAGCTCAAGCGGCAGTGGGCTGGGCACGTCAGCCGAATAGACGACAACCGTTGGAGGAACCGCTTCCTACACTGGCGGCCGTGGGCAAGAACACGGAGTGTGGGAAGACCACCCGCCAGGTGGAACGACGACATCAAGTACGTCGACGGAAAGCAGTGGTCCCGCACCGCTGAAGGCCGGGAGGACCGGAGGAAAATTGGAGAGGCGTGCAGCAGTGCACGTATACACGCGGACTGACGGGACTGATGTGGTTTTTTTTTTTACTTTTTATGAGACACGCGAGAAGGACGGGCAAGAAACTGTAGAGATTTTCTTTTGAAGTGCAGAACAGTTTAAAGTAGAGACCACCTAAGGATCAAATACAAAAAATTTTGATGAAATCTGTTAGTTAAAAAAATATGTATAAAACCCGTCTCCAAAAAACTAAGACTGAAATTTTGCATAAATTAGTACCTGACTGCCTCGGTCACACTTTTCTAAAAGTCAGAAATCGGCTTCCTTTGAAAGTTCCCCATTCACATCGGTGATTGTTCTCTAGAATACACCTGCAATCTGTAATCGCATGGCCTGTAGGCAGCACGACGTGTATGGTACTCGATTTATTTCATTTGGTTTCGTTCCAGAATTATTGAATAAGGATGCTCCTGCCTACTCATTAATATGCCACTTATGATGGAAATACATAAGATCAATAAATCAGTACCTAGTAATTCTGCAATAATCGATCGGTCATACTGAACACTCATTATTCATATTATCGAGATAGTTTAAAAATAAATTATTATCAGTGCTTTGATGTTAAACTGCTGTGCAGGGTTTTTCTTCTTTGAAATGATTGTTGTCATAATTTTCGATGGTGAACTACCGTATATGAAAATACTTTCCTTCGATGTTGTAATCTAAAATCACAGGAAGGGAGGCCTAAAATTTTGTTTCTAAAAACTTGGTAAGTAGGTAATGTAGTAATATGAGCACTTTTAACCTTTGGCTCGGCCACGACCTCGAGCGCCGACCTTGGCATATAATAAAATATTACATAAAATAATAATGAAGCTAGATCAATGAACTCTTTTGCACCTAATATACAACGAAATTACCTACAAAACAATGTGAAACATGTTATAGTTTACTGGTTTAGACAGACCTTGAAAAAAAAAAATATTGCTCTACATTTCTTTTATTCGGGATTCGGGGCCCGCGTGGGCCAAATGGAAGCGAGGGGTGTAAAAAGAATCGGGTGTAATCTGATCTTTTTTATATATTATAATATATTTTAAGTACGTATACAACAATGTCTGTTGTATTTATATGTTTTTCACAACATCATGTAGGTTAATAATATCCAATCAATACAACAATAATAATAATGAATACTCGCGTAATATTGTCTGGAAATCTCACCCTAAACAAAACTCCTTCCGACTGGCTATGGCAGCAAAACCTGTAATACTGAATAATATCAAGTTGATTATTCTCTAGTTACCTATCACAAAAGCTAATCCTTGGAAAACAACACCTAGCGCAATTTCTTACTTCTATAAATAACAAAAGAGGCAAACTAGATACGCGGCCGCCATGGAAGCACATATCTAGAAAAGGGATTTTGTCATTATTTTACCTTTTTCTCGCACATCATTTGCAACGGATATTAAATAGTTTAACATATTTTTTATTTTTTATATTGTGTTTTTGTATAAATATAGTATAAATTAAATAAAAAGCCACAAAATTGGTAAAATATAATTTATTGCTAAATATTTTAAAATGTATATTGGACAAATTTACATGTATAGACACAGAGAAACAAAGTAAATGAAAACATAACAATTATAATCTATCTATCTATATACTCGTATAATTATAGTGATTTCCACAGCGTACAAGAGTACCTATAAAATTAGACAGCTGTCTGCACCGATAAAACATACAATTTTGAATTTAAAATTTTAAAAACTAAGTACTTCATGTCTTACCTATTTCTCACTTAATTAGTTAATTATACAAGTTCCTGTAACATATTTTAACATTATTTTTCAAACTAGAACTACTACAATTTATTGAATTAATGGAAAGAATAAAAATTATTAATAAGTTAGTTAAGAAACGTTAGAGAGTCATTTCGAATCTTTGTCTTTGTCTCTTTCATTCACGTCGTCACCAAGAAGACTATCGTAGTAACCTTTCTAGGTGGTTATTTCCACGCCCGGCCATACTTGCGCCGCTAGATGTGAACTTGTTTACTCATGAACCACCGCACAATCCTGTCGCCTATCTGGGGGCTACGGTTTCGCTCGCGAACCCCAAGGAGCCACTTTCGGTTACGTAATGTCACCAGCGAGACTTTGATAGAATTTCGTGGAAACCAGTTAAGTTTAAACCTGAAATGATGGGTGTCATCATAACTCTTGAAAATTTCAATCCATAACGAGAAGCACGTGTACATAATATGATTGAACATTACCGGGAGATATACGAAAATACCTTTTTGGGTGTTGGGGAACATGTGTTTGGGACATCATTAAACAATTTTATTTTATGTTGATTTTAATAGAACTTCACATTTTCTCAATATCTTTGTATTTTATTAAATCACAATAACAATAAAAAAAACTGAAATTAACACCTATTAAATAAAAAAAATTTCATCCATCTCCGCCGACTCCCCCACCGTACCCAAAACACTAGCCGCGTTGCCCCTTTGAATTTCCAGCCCTATTCGCTGGAGAAAAAAAGATTATGCGCGGCGGTCGTTCTGAGGTGATCATCAGTAAAACATTTTGCGTCGGGCGACCACACGCCAAGAGTTTCCACGGCGAAGGCTAAAAACTCAAAGGAGCAAAACAGGGTAGAATATTTGCTCTTCTCAATTAAATTTAAACTAGTTCGTTTTTGGTAGTTCCAATGAAAGTGTTTAATACCTTCACGCCAGGCCAACAGTACTTACCTGTGAACAGTGCGCGACAGTAAATAACGTTCATCGAGCTTAGAAAGAGACAATCCGGTTGTAGAGCTTTGTGCTAATAGGAAGGAAATTCCGCAGACGCTTGAGAACCTCACAGACTTGCACATTCCATGACAGCGTCTCGTCAATGTATAGGCAGAGATGTTTTATCACCTTAACCAGAGAGACGCAACGCCATCAAATAGGTAATTGGTGGTAAAGATGCTTAGTCATGTTTGCCTAAGTATTTACGTAGAACCGATAATATTCGCCTGTGTCTTCTGTGGAGTGACCAGTAAATCATAACGCTCTGCCCTGATTGACCCAAGGTCGATGTTCATGAGAGCAAAAGCACTACTAACATTCCCAATCCTACTTGTTAACCGACTTCCAAAAAAGGAGGAGGTTCTCAATTCGTCTGTATGTTTTTTTTTTTATTTTTTTTTTTATTTTTATTTTTTTGTATGTTTGTAACACGATTTCTCCGTCAATTGAGGGCCGATTTAGAAAATTCTTTTTTTGTTAGTTAGGTCATACTTCCGAGGTGGTCCCATTTCAATTTTATCGAAATTGGTTCAGTGGTTTTCGAAAAATCAGCATAATACTATGGTGTGTGGTTACCTTCAGCAAAACTTGTGATGTGGTCGTTTTCGGCAATTTTCAGTTTGATAAATTAGTATGGTGTGTGGTTACCTTCAGCAAAACATTTGTGATGTGGACTTATTCAGCAATTTGCAGTCTGACACATATGGCGAATAATTCTGTACCACTTCAATCGATTTCGATTATTCGATTTCGATTATTCTTTTTTAAGTAATATTACTAAAAAGAATGAAATAAAAACTGTTTTAAAAAATATTAAACCGATTTCCAAAAAACAAAAAAAAAAAAACTAAAAAGTATTAAATACCTAATATTTTGAAATTTTCTCTGTCCTGTTGAAATACATGAATCGATATACTAGTGATACATATTCGGACCCTTGTTTCATGAATATTCTAAATTTGAAATTTTTTTATCTTTTCCGACCGGCGTTTAATTTATTATGGTACCTGGCCAGTACCTACTGTACCGAGTACCATCGAGCTGGTTTGATGATGGAGACAGAAGGTGGCCATAGGAACTCCTAAACTACACATGATAAACCCATCGTGTTTGGGCTCGTTGCATTTGTCTTCACGAGAAATTTACTTTAGACCTAAAAGATTCTCAATTCGACGGTATGTTTTCTTTTTTTGGATGTTTGTTACGCGATTACTCCGTCAATTGTGGGCCGATTTTGAAAATTCTTTTTTTTTTTATTTGAAAGGGGATAACCCTGAGGTTTTTGAAGTGAAAACTTCTTTAGCGGCTCTTGGCACTTTTTTAGGTGGGTAAAAATGTATAACTCGCGACATCGCGTCAGCGTCATTTTTAAAATGAAACCTTAAGTCATTGCGTTAAGGGTTAAGTTAGAGTGGCACGGGATCTGCCGGCACTCCCGGAGTGCAACTGTTAAGTAGGGTTCCGTAACACGTTTATGTCTGTCCATTCTACTAAGTTCTGCAAAATGAATGTAGGGTTCCGTAACATATGCATGTCTATCCGTTCTACTAAATTTTACAATTTTCAACCAAGGTCCTCCGACGGTTATTTTATAATAAAAGTGGGCTTCCGTAACACGTTTATGTCTGTCCATTCTACTAAGTTCTGCAACATCACCTACAACGTCTGTGATGTCAGCCCATAACACCAGTGCCATGTCAGTGCTTCCCCCTTTGATCGTGCTGACTACACTGAACTGGTCGGAAAACACAAACTATTTACATAGCCGTTTCGACCGACGTTTAATTCAGTGCGGTGGTACCAACCCGGGAAGGTTAAACCCTACCACCAAGTAAAATTACGAGGGAAGGGACTTACAGTTTTACGAGGAATCCGAACCTTGGTCAGCCTCCAACGGTCAGCGGTCACCCATCTAAGTACTGACCGCACCCAGCGTTGCTTAAAATTCAATAGCGACAGTTGACTGTCTGCACCACTGAGCTATCGAAGCTGACGTGGTCCTATTTTAATTGGGTCAAGATCGGATTGGAAAGCGAGGCGGAAGCGATTCCGCCGAGTACATTAATAGCAAAAAATTACTAAAAAAAACTGTGAAATAAAAAAAAAGTTTTAAAAAACATAAAACCGACTTCCTAAAAAAAGTAAAACTAAAAAACTATTTAAAATAAAAATATAAAAACCGCCTTCAAAAATATATGAAATAAAAACCTAAAAAAAAAAACGAACCCTAGAGTTGAAGGCGGTGCTAAAGCAAGCAAAAATGATGCATGAAAGAAAACATGAGCGGATGATAATATCCTTTGTGATTTGTGTAGCCTTTTTAGCACCGCCTTCAACTCTAGGGTTCGTTTTTTTTTTTAGGTTTTTATTTCATATATTTTTGAAGGCGGTTTTTATATTTTTATTTTAAATAGTTTTTTAGTTTTACTTTTTTTTTTCCCAATAAAGAAATCACAACACTCGACCTAACCAGAATAAAACTACTTATACCGAACAAAGGCGTAGGCACCGTGGAATTTTCACCAGGGCATTCCCTCCCCCCCCCCCCCCCCCCCCCCCAGGTTTATCGAAGTAAAAAATCTCACATTTCGATTATTATTTTTTTATTACAAATAGAATTTATATGATACAACATCTAATGTACCCCACATTGAATGTTGTCATCATCATCAATATATATATATATTATATATATTATATATATATTTATATATATATTTACTAATAATAAATCTGTAAGGGGTGGTCATGGAGTAAGTTACTTTGTTTTAGGAAATATTGAGTTTGTAGCCTCTATGTATGATACTAAAGCTAAATTGACGATTTTTAGAAATCTTTTCTGTATGTATGTATGTATGTATGTTCCGCCATAACTCTTAAGCCGATCATCCGAATTCGATGAAACTTTGTACAAGCACATTTAACTATATGGGACACAGGATAGGCTACATAAAATTCAGTTCCGGTTACGCTAAGATGTGGCTCCCATACAAACCGATATGTTCAATTGTTCAATCCGCGCGCCTTAGTACTATACATAGGTATTTACGGAGCGAGCGGCAGTTGGCGGCGCGGAGGGCGGCGGCGCGGGGCAGGCGCGGCCTATAAACTCAACAGCGAACCGAGCAGCCGCACTATATTCCTCTTTCACGCAAAAACTACTGAACAGATTTTGATGACCCTTTACAGTACTATAGCTTATACATCAAAAAGGCTATAATTTATAAAGACATTGTGTAAATTTGCCCAAATATCGATAAATGTCAAGTAAGTCGGAAAAAATCCTGCCTTCTGAGAGCTATCTCGGCGTGCGCTGCATAAACCGTTAGAGTTACACGAAGATAGTGCATGGTGAGGTTGTTTCTCTAAAATAGTTCTAAAAAAAGTCCGCGACAGCATATATCTACCTTTTATGTGGAAGCCACTATAGCCAAAATAGTGAACCAAAAATACATTTAAATTGGATACTGTATTTACAATGCACATTTTATAGTTTTGAATTAATTATTATCGAAATAAATACTTTTATCGCTTCTGGTATTTAAAGTAGATAAACTTTGGCTGTTACACTAAGTAATTTGGACAAATAGTTTAAAAGTTACGACGATGAGAATGTCTTGAGAGAAGCGCTGCGCTTCTCTCAGCGGGGGGCAGCGGGGCGAGGCGAATATGTTTGTATGAATTTCCTCCATAAAATTTAAGCCGATCATCTAAATTCTATTAAAATTACTACACGCAAATTTAGCTATACGAGACACAGGATAGGCTAAATAAAATTCAGTTCCGGTAATGCTAATATGTGGAGTATTTTACTTAGTTAGGTAGGTATCTAAAGTATTTGATTTATTTTAATTGAATTTTCTTATTTTAATATCGATAGCTTTTTCCCGCGGATTCGCTCGCGTAAAATTCGTATTTCAAAAGAAGAAACTAAGTAACTTAGGCCGGGACCGGAGGGCGAACTGGATTCAGATAAAAACAAAAAACATTCTCAAAGAAAGTAAGTAACACACTAAAGGCGAGGCCGAAGGCCGAGCTGCGTTCAGGAATAGGTTAAACCTTTTCGAAGAAAATAAGCAACAAAGGGCGAGGCCGAAGGCCGAGCTGCGTTCAGGAAGACTATAATCCTTCTCGAAGAAAGTAAGTAACTAAGGGCGTGGCCGAAGGCCAAGCTGTATTCTGGAAGACACTAAACCTTCTCGATGACAGTAAGTAACTATGGACGATAGTTACTTACTTTCTTCAAGACGGTTTACAGACTTCCTGAACGAAGCTCGGCCTTCGGCCTCGCCCTCAATTACTTCATTTGTTCGAGAAGGTTTATGGTCTTCCTGAACACAGCTAGGCCTTCGGCCTCGCCCTTAGTTACTTACTTTCTTCGAGTAGGATTATGGTCTTCCTGAACTCAGCTCGGCCTTCGGCCTCGCCCTCTGTTACTTACTTTCTTCGAAAAGGTTATCGTCTTCCTGAACGCAGCTCGGCTTTCGGCCTCGCCCTCAGTTAGGTACTTACTATCATCAAGAAGGTTTATAGTCTTCCTGAACGCAGCTCGGCCTTCGGCCTCGCCCTTAGTTGCTTACTTTCTTCGAGAAGGTTTATGGTCTTCCTGAACGCAGCTCGGCCTTCGGCCTCGCCCTCTGTTACTTACTCCTTCGAAAAGGTTATCGTCTTCCTGAACGCAGATCGGCCTTCGGCCTCGCCCTCAGTGACTTACTTTCTTCAAGAAGGTTTATGGTCTTCCTGAACGCAGCTCGGCCTTCGGCCTCGCCCTCTGTTACTTACTTCTTCGAAAAGGTTTTAGTCTTCCTGAACGCAGCTCGGCCTTCGGCCTCGCCCTCAGTGACTTATTTCTTCAAGAAGGTTTATAGTCTTGCTGTACGCAGCTCGGCCTTCGGCCTCGCCCTCAATTACTTACTTTCTTTGAGTGGGTTTATCGTCTTCCTGAACGCAGCTCGGCCTTCGGCCTCGCCTTTAGTTACTTACTTTCTTCGAGAAGGTTTATTGTCTTCCAGAATGAAGCTCAGCCTGAAGCCTCGCCGTTAGTTACTTACTTTAGTTGAGAAGGTTTATCGTTTACCTTACTTACTTGCTTTCTTTGAAATACGAATTTCACGCGAGCGAAGCCGCGGGCAAAAGCTAGTATCATATAAATTTGGTAATTTTCTGATGATAGAAATCCATGAGAAAATCATCAAACTCTTAAATTTGCTTAAGCATGTGAATGACAAATGGGCGAATAATTCTGACACGCCAAACGATTTCGATTATTTTTAACAGACTTAAAAAAATGGGGGTATTTTATGTTGGAAAGGATGTAGGTACCTACTTCACGGGTTGTAGTCGGTGAAAGAGTTATTTATCATACAAAATTAAAAATCATAACAATAAATATGTGGATAAGTATAGGGTTTATAAAAAAAAATCATTAACATTATCATCTCCAAATAGACCTGGGAACATGCTGCGAACAAGCTGTGAAGGGTCCACGGTGAGTCTTTAATTTTCGGTTTTCACTTCTACCCCAACCCCGCTCTGTGGCGTCGCCGGTCGAGTAATCGCGCAACCTAACGAATATCTCATTTCAATAATAGCCGATTGGAAATATGACGGTGGCGAGCCGCGTATCAGGTTTCCACTCCTGCCATATTTATGCGAGCAGCCACGGACTAGCAGCACCGACCTCTTAGTGAGGAACAACGATGGAGGCCCTACTTACGAGAGCACGGCTCGATGGCCATCATTTGATATCGTATCCAGGTGATTTAGTCGATACACCTGACACCTCCCCCTTTGTGGGGCCGGTACTTAATGAAAATAATAGGTCCACTGCACTGAGAATATTTTTTTACTAAACTGTTTAGTAAAGTCGTTTTTTACTCAAATTTGGTACTTACTAAATAAAGTTACCTAAACCGGTTTAGTTGCGGCAACCTTGCGGCAACTAACCACAATTTAGTAAAACCCTCTTTTGTAACCAACTACCGAAGTTCAGCTATACATTAAAAATCGATTTAGCTGTTATGAAACAAACAGTTTTTCTTTAACAACCAGTTAAGTAGGAAGCAACCAAACTAATTTACTAAACTCGGTTTAGTTGTGGTAACTGCTAGTTTTGTAGTCACCACAGCAACTAAACTGTTTTGTAACATATTACACAAAATTTATTTAATAACTGACTAACCGTTTTTAAGTTTCCGTATGCCGTGCGGAAGCCTATTACTAAGCCTACGCCGTCTGTCTGTCTGTCTGCCTGTCCGTCCGTCCGTCTGTCTGTCTGTCTGCCTGTCCGTCCGTCCGTCCGTCTGTCTGTCCGAGGGCTTTATCTCTTGAACCTTAATAGGTAGCCCGTTGAAATTTTCACAGAATATGTGTTATTATGGCGGATTCAACAAGAAATGATAAAAAATAGAAAAAGTAATAAATTAAGGGGGGTTCCCCCACAAGGAACGTGTTTTTTTTTCAATGTTTTTTTTTTGTGGTGCGGAAACCTCGGTACGCGTGTCCGACTCGCACTTGGCCGGTTTTGATTGATTTTCTAAAACTTTAGCATTTGGTCTGAGGTGGGTTTTTACAATCACGCATTCACATACTCTCTACACTACATTATTTACTGTCGCATACTATACTAATTACCTGTGTACATAAAAAGGCGCCTTCCCCGCCAGCTACTCTAAGTTTGATTGAAAGAAACCACTTGCAGTCATAAGTCGGCCTTTGCATTCGCACTCGCGTATTGTCTGATTATTTCCATGTACTGTTTTACTTTCAATTGTATGAAATAAAGTGTTTCTACTCTACTTTCCGTTCTATTCTACTCGCGCAGTCAACTCCTGCGCAGGTAAGTGCGACTATCTGCGCCACATAAACTGCGCCCATGCAGGCGATAATCCCTGAGGGTGTCGCCGTTACTACCTAAATAAAAGCAATTGTGCTGGTTTATCGGAGAAAGCCATTTACAACGCCTGCTCTTGTTCACTTCCCACCTGTGAATTTATTGACGTGTAGTAAAAGCTTATGCGATTTCACATTGTATTGTTATAAGAAATAATATATGTATAATATGACGATATGGGACCAAACGGAAGCACTTGTATGGCACCTAGTTGTGACTGGACCAATGTAAGTTAAATAATTGCCTCAAACAAAACCTATCTAGTTAGTTAGAAGAGTTTGTAGACAAACTCTTCTAACTAGATAGTCTATGAACTATGTAATTACCTCAAATTATTGTATAATAATAAATGTATTCTACATTTTCGTTAGATATAATATAAATATACTCATACAATGACATACTGTCCCTAAGAGGTGTCAAATTATTTGACGACTGAAGTCGAAATATATTAGAAGACTAGTTATTGCCCGCGGCTTCGTTCCAGTGAAATTAGTTTTAAAAAAAGAATAAAGTAAGTAAGTAAGAACGAAGGCCGAGCTGCATTCCTGCGTTACATTTATAAATGTGTGCAGTGCTTGTACTAAGTTTCATCGAATTCGGATGATCGGTTTAAGAGTTATGGACGAACATATATACATAGAGAAAATATTTCTAAAAATTTATCAATTTAGTTTTAATATTACGCATAGACTCTACAAACGTAGTATTTCATAAAACAAAGTAACTTACTCCATGACCATCCCTTATACATTTATTATTAGTACTAGCTGTTGCCCGCGGCTTCGCTCGCGTGAAATTCGTATTTCAAAGAAGAATCTAAGTAACTAAGGGCGAGGCCGAAGGCCGAGCTGCGTTCAGGTAAACGATAAATCTTCTCAAATAAAGTAAGCAACTAACGGCGAGGCCGAAGGCCCAGCTGCATCCTTGAAGACAATAAACCTTCACGAAGAAAGTAAGTAACTAAGGGCGAGGCCGAAGGCCGAGCTGCGTTCAGGAAGACGATAAACCTTCTCGAAGAAAGTAAGTAACTAAGGGCGAGGCCAAAGGCCGAGCTGCGTTCAGGTAAACCAAAAACCCTCTTCTGCCTTCGGGCCTCGCCTTAAATGACTTCCTTTCTTCGATAGCATATAATATCGTTTACTCCATCTATTTATTTAATAAAAATATAAAAAAGTAATATTAATAACTAAATAATTAAAACCTACCTAACAAACATTAAAATAACTATCATAAAAGGGGCGTTTTCAAATGTTCCTAGAACACTTGCGGCATTACCCCGCTGGATGGCAAAGCTTACCGTTTGAATGAAGTAGGCCCTTGATTGCGGGACACCAGTTGCGTCCACCAGCAGAGACCCAAGCCTCTTCAAGAAGCTTTTGGCTTCAATGACTGCTCCACGGACCGAGGGTTTCAACCGCAAACGCAACAAATTCGAAATCTTGAATTATATATCTATAATATTTATGGCGTTTGAGGCTGTCCGCCCAGGCCTCGGCCGCGCCGGCCGGTATTGAAGATGCCCGAACGTGACTTGGAGCCAATGTGAGAACACAAATGGCGTCCCACATCAAAGACCTACCCTTGGCCCATGGAACTAAGGTGATACCATCGGGCCTCTTGCCATCCAGCCGGGAATAACCGCAAGGTTTTAGGATGCACGGTATGTTTGCCGTCAGAAGCGTGGAATCGCTTAGTTACCTACTTTATTCGAGATGGTTTAGCTTCATCCAGAACGCAGCTCGGCCTTCGGCCTCGCCTTAGTTACTTACTTTCTTCAAGAAGGTTTACCTTCTTCCTGAACGCAGCTCGGCCTTCGGCCTAGCCCTTGGTTACTTGCTTTCTTCGAGATGGTTTAGCTTCTTCCCGAATGCAGCTCGGCCTTCGGCCTCGCCCTTATTTACTTGCTTTCTTCAAGATGTTTTATTATTTATCAGAATGTAGCTCGGCCTTCGGCCTCGCCTTAGTTACTCACTTTCTTCAAGATGGTTTAGCTTTTTCCTGAACGCAGCTCGGCCCTCGGCCTTGCCCTTAGTTACTTCCTTTCTTCGAGATGGTTTATTATTTATCAGAACGAAGCTCGGCCTTCGGCCTCGCCTTAGTTACTTACTTTCTTCAATATGGTTTAGCTTCTTTCTGAACGCAGCTCGCCCTTCGGCCTCGCCCTTAGTTAATTGCTTTCTTCGATATGGTTTATTATTTATAAGAATGTAGCTCGGCCTTCGGCCTCGCCTTAGTTACTTACTTTCTTCAAGATGGTTCAGCTTCTTCCTGAACGCAGCTCGGCCTTCGGCCTCGCCCTAGTTACTCGCTTTCTCCGAGATGGTTTATTATTTATCAGAACGTAGCTCGGCCTTCGGCCTCGCCTTAGTTACTTACTTTCCTCAAGATGGTTTAGCTTCTTCCTGAACGCAGCTCGGCCTGCGGCCTGCCCATAGTTACTTACTTCATTCAAGAAAGAATGGTTTTTTTTCTTCCTGAAGTCAGCTCCGACTTCCGCCTCGCCCTTAGTTACTTTCATCGAGAAAGAATATCGTTTACGTGAGCGCAGATCCGCCTTCGGCTCCGCCTTTAGTTACTTACTTTTTTTTTAATACGAATTTCACGCTAGCGAAGCCGCGGGCAACAGAAATATAAATTGCACCAATGACAGCGACATTCGACTTCAATTTTTTTTATTTTTTATTTATCAAACATTTTGTCACCGGCCAGCTCACGTCGAGATGACAGTTCTCCGTTGTCAACTTGTCATTTAAATTTTATAATAATTTTAATTTTTATTATATTTTTTTGTTTATTATGTTAATCCGTGATATACTCTGTCACTATACAAAGTTTCGTCAAATTCCGTTCAGTGGTTTTTGCGTGATGTGCGTACAGACAAAGAGAGATTATTAATTTAACGATTTTATTATATGTATAGATTGATGTGTATTTAGTAATATAATAAATATAAAAGATATATAAAAATTTAAAAACCAATTATTGGTAGTATCTAATAAAAAATATTTTATCCATCAGTTACAACTACTTACTATATAGTGGATTACTATTATAGCACCTATTATTACCTATACATACTAAGTAGTTGTAAGTAGTAGGGTTGACAAAACAATTATGCGTTCTATACATACACGCTTAAAACTTTATCCCACAGCCATATGCACTTATAAGGGCGAGTTTAAATGCTGACTTTATTCCTTGCACTGCATTAAAACAGTGCAAATGACATAATCAAATTAATTGGCCCATGATTGTCATCAAATCTTGTTAGTTAAGTTTCTCTCAGATTTTCCTCACGCACGACCATTAAGAAAGAATGAGGTGACACGAATGGCTAAAGTGCGTTCAGATTTATATGTCACTTTCTTACTAATGTAATTTATTTTTTAATTATATCTTTTCTATCTTCATCACAGCTTATAAAGTGGGATTTATGTATGTAACTATTTTACTAGATTTTTCTTGTGATTATCTCGACATCGAAATTAAATCGCGGTTTTCACTTAACCGGCTTTTTACCCCCTCGCTTCCATTGGGTCCGGGCGGGCCCGGAATAAAAAAAATCTTGTAATTTTTTCAAATATCTGTACTTATAAGCAAGTAAACATATTTCACATTGTTTTATAGGTAATTTTATTGCCTTTAAGGTGCAAAACTGACAGACCTTAGAAACACATTCTCTCAGCGGCCGGACTTTAGGTAAAAGTAAGTACCTACATCTATTGATCAACCACCAATACACCAAGTACAGCCATCAATGGCGAGTTTCGGTGGGAGTGATTATCTATATTATGTCTGTCTAAAACAATGTTTAACTGTTATATGTTATATGTCATGTTATACCTACCAACTGTGAAAAATGTCTTTTTTAAATGGTAAGCACGACGACGGGCATTCGTATATATACGGGGGCTGCGAATACCGTGTCGGCCGGCTAGGTGCACCTTCACATTATGTTTGAAGGATCCCAGACTGTACATTAGAGGAAAGCGTGCAGGTGGCAGTGCATTCCACATATTGGCAACCCTGTAAATAAAGGATTTACAGGATCGATTTGTCCTAAGTGGGGGGATATCAACAGTGTGTGGATGCATTCCCAACCTGTTGCGCGTGGAACGATAGTAGAATGGGGATGGAGGGATCGCATCGCGCAGATTCTTGGAACACTCTCCGTGGTACAGGCGATAGAACACACACAAGAATCCAAATCTGTGAAAAACCTAGTGTGAATTGTAATTTTTTAGAAATCTATACATATAATAAAATCGTAAAGGTAAGAAAGTCTGTACATTGAATGTATTCGGAAAAAAACTAACCAGAATGGCTTAAAATGAGATACTGAACATGTTAATCAGTTTTTAAAATTTTTGTTTGTTTGTTTGTCTGTACGCGCATCACGCAAAAACCACTGAACGGAATTAGACGAAACTTTGTATAGTGGCAGTTTATATGCCGGAATAACATAATACACAAAAAAATATAATAAAAATTAAAATTATTTTTAAATATTATTGCGCATTTAAAATCACGTAATCCAAAGTAAAGGTAAAAAACAATTTTAAATGTCAAGTTGACAACGGAGAACTATCATCTCGAAGTGAGCTGGCCGGTGACAAATTGTTTGATAAATAAAAAAATTAAAAAATTTAAGTATGTCGCTGTCTTTGGTGCAAATTTATATTTCTATTGCCCGCGGCTTCGCTCGCGTGAATTTCGTATTTAAAAAAAAAGAAAGTAAGTCACTAAAGGCGGGGCCGAAGGCGGATCTGCGCTCACGTAAACGATATTCTTTCTCGATGAAAGTAACTAAGGGCGAGACGGAAGTCGGAGCTGACTTCAGGAAGAAGAAAAACATTCTGGAATAAAGTAAGTAACTATGGGCGAGGCCGCAGGCCGAGCTGCATTCGGGAAGAAGCAAAACCATCTTAAAGAAAGTAAGTAACTAAGGCGAAACCGAAGGCCGAGTTACGTTCTGATAAATAATAAACAATCTCGAAGAAAGCAAGTAACTAAGGGCGAGGCCAAAGGCCAAGCTGCGTTCAGGAAGAAGCTAAACCATATTGAAGAAAGTAAGTAACTAAGGCGAGGCCGAAGGCCGAGCTTCGTTCTGATAAATAATAAACAATCTCGAAGAAAGCAAGTAACTAAGGGCGAGGCCGAAGACCGAGCTGCGTTCAGGAAGAAGCTAAACCATCTTGAAGAAAGTAAGTAACTAAGGCGAGGCCGAAGGCCGAGCTACGTTCTGATAAATAATAAACCATCTCGAAGAAAGCAAGGAACTAAGGGCGAGGCCGAAGGCCGAGCTGCGTTTAGGAAGAAGCTAAACCATCATGAAGAAAGTAAGTAACTAAGGCGAGGCCGAAGGCCGAGCTACGTTCTGATAAATAATAAACCATCTCGAAGAAAGCAAGTAACTAAGGGCGAGGCCGAAGGCCAAGCTGCATTCAGGAATAAGCTAAATCATCTCGGATAAAGTAGGTAACTAAGCTATATTTTATGAAATAAATAGATGGAGTAAACGACATTATTCTATCGAAGAAAGGAAGTCATTAAGGGCGAGGCCCGAAGACGGAAGAGGGTTTTTGGTTTACCTGAACTCAGCTCGGCCTTCGGCCTCGCACTTAGTTACTTCCTTTCTACCAGAAGGTTTATCGTCTTTCTGAACGCAGCTCGGCCTTCGGCCTCGCCCTTAGTTACTTACTTTCTTCGCGAAGGTTTATTGTCTTCCAGGATGCAGCTGGGCCTTCGGCCTCGCCGTTAGTTGCTTACATTATTTGAGAAGATTTGTCGTTTACCTGAACGCAGCTCGGCCTTCGGCCTCGCCCTTAGTTACTTAGATTCTTCTTTGAAATACGAATTTCACGCGAGCGAAGCCGCGGGCAACAGCTAGTTATTAATAAAAACGTTTTACTTTTACTTTATCAACTCTATGTATGATAGAATTGATAGAGCTGAATATTTCGGTTATGCGGGCGAGACGCAAGACGGGATGGAGGAATAAAAAATCAATGTCCCGGTTTTTGTATAAAAATCTGGGGTTTTCCTTCTTTTTATCCTGATTTTATTATTTTAGAGATGGTAATACTACTTGTAGCCAACCATGTCGGGTTTCACATAAAGAACGGGTAAGACAGCTAGGTATGTAGTGTGGGGCGGCGGAGAATTAATTTAGTTGTAGTGTATGTATGTAAGTCTACAGCATAAAGTAAAGTTAATCTGTGCATCTGGAGTCACGGTAGTTAAATTTAAAGGCATTAGTGTTAATTTCTCCTTTATAACAACCGGCCAAGTGCAAACTCGTTTTATAGAGGGTTCTCGCTTATGATGAAAGACTTCAGTTATTAAAACCGTTTTTATTTATATACCCTATGGAACTGTATTACCTATGCATACTTTTAAATAATTTTCAGTTTAGTGTATTAGATTTGTTACGAAAATAGAAAAAAATTCTAAATTTCTTTTTGGACCTTCCACCGAGTAATGCAGCAGGTGGGTCTTCGTGTCTTACTTGCTGCTTGATAGTCCTAATACTTTTGCTAAACGTGGTGGTCGGTGTTGTGCTGTAATTTACAAGAGCACTTGCAGTACAACACCGATTACTCTGCTTACCACGATTGTCGCGATACAGAGTGTGGTATGTATGTTTCAAAATTTCATTATGAATTTCAGTTTTTACCAAGTGCAGTGCAGAGCTAGAGTGTTATATGAAAGATGAACTAAGGGTCGGGCTGACAGACAGACATACATAGCCTCGATAGCTCAGTGGTGCAGACAGTCGGCTGTTGCTATTGATTGTTAAGCAACGCTGGGCGCGGTTAGTACTTGGATGGGTGACCGCTCGACCGTTGGGAGGCTGACCGTGGTTCGGATTCCACGTAAAACTGTAGGTCCCTTCCCTTCCTACCTTACTCGGTGGTAGGGTTCAACCCGCCCGGGTTGGTACCACCGCACTGAATGAAACGTCGGTCGAAACGGCTATGTAAATAGTTTGTGTTTTCCGTCCAGTTCAGTGTAGCCGGCACGACCGAAGGGAAGCACTGAAGTGGCACCAAGTTCACCCGGTGTTATGGGCTGGCATCACGGATGTTGTAGGTGATGTAGCGAACCATGTCAATTTCCATAAAAAAAATGCATACGTCCAGATATGTATGACGACGTAGAGAGGAGAGACTAACAAGGTTTCTAGTTTTTACCTACATACAGACCTGTCATAGACGTAGCCACATATTCTCAAGATGAATACACTCCCGCATATTATGATGTATTACTAATTCCCACTAGAAACCGCCTTGCATTAGGCTCATGAAACAAATAGGTACCCAGAAGCTTTATTGTCTTAAATTTCGTACGTTTACCATGCTACCAACAATTGGTCGGCATTCACACAATTTGTTTATGGAACACGGCACGGTTACTACAACCGTGATTTCAGCTCATTCATACACCTTTGTGATGTGTTAGATGCCATATTCTTAGCGCTTCTCTTTGTTCGGCTAAATAGAACAAAACACGACCCGGCTGCTTTCTCCCGACGTGCGATGTTGGTATTGTGCTGTGAGGTGTGGTGCTGTAATTTACCAGAGTTCTTGCAGCACAACACCGATTACTCTGCTTACCCCAATTTGTCGGGATACAGCGTGTGGTATGTTTGTTTCACCTCATCGTCGAGTTAAAGCGGCGGGTGGCCGAACGGTTTGGGCATCTGCTTCTCATGCGAGAGGTCCGAGTTTCGAATCCGCTCGGCGTGTACCAATGAGTTTTTTTCTGACGAAAAAATTTACGTGCATACCTACACCTGCTGCTTCACCGTACGGAACCGGTGTACAACTGTAGGTCCCTTCCCTTGCCCCTTACTAGGTGGTAGGCTCAAATTGTAGCCGACTGGGATCGTACCACCGTACTAGATGTAAGTTGGCCGCATAGCAGCCTCGGTTGTGTTCTCCTCTAGTGCATTATAGCCAGCAATCCAGGGAAGTCTCCGGTATGGCACCTACCTTCTCGGAGGTGATATTGGCTGGTCGGAGCACGCGCTTTGTCCCCTCCGACTCAGCCGGATTACATAAAAAATAATAATAAAAAAGTGGATGTCTCTTCTAGGTAGGTATTCATTGGTTAATTTGTTCTCACTAGATACTTCACAAAACGACTTCCTCTAATGGACGAGTGCATAGCCTGAACCTCCATTAGCTGATAGAAGTCGACGGCGTCGGACTTGCACTATTTTTGAGAAACATAGAATGCATTTTAGAAGTGCCGATATAGAAACGCAGGCAACGATGTGGAAGAAATCAAAAGCTATAGATGTCCGCACACGCGTATTCATAAACACACCTGGTGTTATGGACTGACATCACGGATGTTGTAGGTGATGTAGCCAACTGTGTTATTTCCAATAAAAAATAGGTGCAAATTAATTAAACTATTTAGTAATAAAATTTACCTATAATAGAATATTCAAGTGTAAAAACCACTAATAAAAATAAAAATGGATTTTTGCCACCAAATCTTCAGACGCTGTAGTGTTTACCAAGACTATAGCTGCTGAAAGTTCAATATAAAAAATTAATACCATATAATATAATTTATTTTAATAAGCTGGAAAATATACAAAAAATTAGCAACATTTGCGTCACTTCTATCCTGTTCTATTTGCTAGTTGGAGAGAGAGTTTAGACGTACAACATTTATTGAGTGCACGCAATCGCGACAGTGGACGGTGACGGATGGCGCCAGTGGACTGAGTGATGCCGTGACTGACGGAGAGGCCTACATCCATACAAATAGAACCGCATTTCCTGACATTAGAAAATCTTGGCAGAGAATTGGAGGCATTATTTTGTATAGAATAGACAATTTTAGCCAGATGTTACATGTGTACAAACTCACTGCATGTCATAAAATGTGTGTGATTTAAAAAATTTAAAATTTACGTGCATACCTGCACCTGCTGCTTCACCGGAAATGATGTAAAACTGTAGGTCCCTTCCCTTGCCCCTTTTTAAATTTTGTTTTATGTGCAGCACGACATACTCGTTTCCGACGGCTCCCAAAGGCATTCGGATATTTACGGGGGCTGCGAATACCATGTCGGCCGGCTAGGTGCACCTTCACATTATGTTTAAAGGACCGCAGACTATACATTAGAGGAAAGGATGCAGGTGGGAGTGCATTCCACATGTTGACAATCCTGTAAATAAAGGTAGACTCAAATTGTAGCAGACTGGGTTGATACTACCGTAATGGATATAAGATGGCCTCATATCAGCCTCGACTGTGTTCTCCTGTCAACACACAAGAACACAAGACTTCTTTCCATCCACCTTGTACCTACACAATGCCTACTTTAACATCTCGTAATGATGTTTTCTTTCGTCGCAGTGAGCATGTCTAAAAATCTTTTGATCTTTGTTTCTCCGTAATATCGATAAATGGATCAACATTTATTATGGCAATATTGAACCTTTTTTTTAACCAAAATTATTTTTCGCAAATATATTGTCATTTCGCGCGTGCATTATCAAACTATGAGTTCTATAATTTATCAGAAATTTATATTATTTCAGTAGGTAGAGTTCTGAATTTGCGAAACAGAAACTTTGGACAAGAGAATTAACTATTTTGTAATTAATATATATTTTTTTATACCTTGGCTCTACCTTTGCTAATCTAATATTTATTAGATTACTGTTACTAATTCAGTTCAGTTGTATTGCTTAAATTAAATAAAAATCCTTCCTCAATTAGCGTGAGGCCAACATTACGCAAATTACATTTTTCAAAGTACAGTCAATTCTAAAATAAGAAATACACCATTAGACTGTACGCACAGTGTTCAGCTAGTATTTTAGATATCGTGACGAATCTGTAAACTGTCTGAATCGATGCAAGATTGTTATGGTGAAAATCGCATGCAAATAGATTAAGCTGTTTTGACATTGAAAATGTCTTTTCGATCGCTTCAGTTTTTTTTCATTTTTGTCTATTATTCAAAATTTACATATTTCAGTATGAAAAAGCAAGTAAATTATAATCAAATTTTTAAACATGAATTCATGTTAGTATTTAGAGGAGCAGAAGTAATTAAATACTGAACAGGTGCGCGCTGTTAGAATCTGGAGTGCGTTCGCTCGTTGAGTTCGTCGCTTCAGCCACACCAGGATATGTTCACGCTCACAGTCGGCGACTCGCTATAGGCATATATTTGAATATGCCCTAAAAGTAATTTTCAATGTACCCAAAAGTCATGTAATGCATGAGATCTGTGATTTTTTTTATTGCACCAGAAGTGGTTGGCTGTACTCGAGGTCGGAGCCTCAGGCACGGCCGATTTTACCCCCGAGGAGGTGCCAGTCCGGCTTAAAGGCCGCGATTTGACGATCCGTAGATTGTAGGAATGGGCAAGATATTACCCGGAAGCCCGTTCCACACGTTTGCAGTGCGAAATATCCAGTCAACCGTGCCGTTCGAAGAACTCTTCTGTCGACTACAAAGAGGTGTTCCGCGAGAGTGTGGCGGGTTTGGCGAATGCGAACAGGAGGAAAAGGGATGAAGGAAGCGAGCTCGTCAGAGGTACAGCCGTAGTAGTACCAGTAAAACAGGCTCAATGATCCAGCGATGCGTCTTTGCTTCAGTGCTTCAGTGGCAGATGAGACGAATGACTCGTCGTTGAATAGAAAATCCAAGGGTGAAAGATGGTACTCTGGGGACCCACCCAAAGATCACTGCAATATTCCATCACCGGTATTACTAGCGCTTCATCGGTTTTAGAATTGTGTATAAGCAAACAATGACACCAGGCAGCATTCCTTCCATTGACAAAACTAAAAAACGTTGTAATGAGACAGAGTTACGTTTAGCATCTGAAAAAATGCTGAGGAACCAGTATCATCACCATTACCAACTATACACTGATGGTTCTCTGGAGGCAAATGGTATCGGTGTTGCATTTTGGGATCCGCACGCTCGTGCTGGGATGCAGTTCAAAATTGAGACACACATTCCGATCATGGGTGCCGAACTGATAGCGATATCTGAAGCCCTCTCGTACAGTCTAAGTGTCGATGCACAAAACATTGTAATACTAACTGACTCCAAAAGTGCTCTACAGCACCTTTTAAACTGTACGAGTGGGACTCGAGGTAGACCTATTGCCTTTCATATCCTGAAGCAGTTTATTCACATTCAGTCGTTAGGCAAGGATGTGACGTTTCAGTGGATTCCGTCACATACAGGTATAGAGGGCAACGAATGCGCCGACGAGCTGGCTAAACGAGCAGTCGGATGTGATAATGTTTGGGCATGTAAACCTTTTTTTGGTGACTTCCTGACAAAGGTTAAGGAGAATTGTTACGTTAATTGGAAAGAATACTTTGACAGGAGGTCAGTAGAAAAGGGCATATGGTACAAAACCATACAAGCGGAACCACTTCGGCAGCCATGGTTTATGGGCTCACGTCTTTCACGTTCAAGCATTAAGTTAGTATTAAAACTCCGTTCCGGGCACACTCCTTTAAACAAAAGCGCTCACATGATGAGGAGGGTTGATTCACCAAATTGTAACTTTTGCGCTAAAGTCGAGGATCAATTCCATGTTTTATTGGAGTGTGAACGGAACACTAATTTAAGAAATGCTCTCATCAAAGATTTAAAGACGGATAGATTAAATTTATTTTTTTCTATCCACAGGGCATTAGGTGAGCCCCTTACGGAAAAATGCAGAGTGCTCACTACATTTTTTCAAGCATCTCTAGGCCTCAGAGGCTAGAGATTGTTTAGCAGTTACGATGGGGCTGGCATAGTCGACAGTCGGCTAAAGCCCTATTTTATAAAGTAGAAAAAAAAAAAAAAAAAAAAATGATTACCTGCTAGCGAAGGGGTATTGTTTATGAATCTTGAAATGGTTGGCCACATAACCTATGACGAAACCCGCGATGGTCCATTTCACCTCGTTCCTGTAGGAACTAAGTGCCGTAGCAGCACGTCCCCTTGGTCGTAGCATGCAGATTATTTTAACCCATCGCGCGCCGGAAGGCCCATATAGGCCCAAAATGGTTCATAGTGTGATAATAACGATGTACAAATAAAATGTAATAGTATCTCCGCTTCTAGAGTCAACTGTACCTCATCTGTTCAATGTCACTGCTCATCAACTAGTGCAGTAACTCTTAGTGGTCATAGAACTCTTGTGTTCGTGATTTTAATAAATTATCATACCCTTGAGCTATAATTTTATATATGTAATTACCTATGTTATGGGCTGACATCACGGATTTTGTAGGTGATGTAGCCAACCGTGTCAGTTTCAATAAAAAAAAAACCTAATTTATGCTAATTAAATAATATTTTCTAAATTCATACCAAATTTCAACTTGGTACGATTAACAGTTTTAGAAGTTACTAGCTTTTGCCCGCGGCTTCGCTCGCGTTAAATTCATATTTAAAAAGAAGAACGTAAGTGAGCTCGCTTTGAACCTTTATTTCGGCGCGCGGAACAATTCGGTTTGTATGAGAGCCACATCTTATCGTAACCGGAACTGAATTATATTTAGCCTATCATGTGCTTGTACTAAGTTTAATCGAATTCGAATGATCGGTTTAAGAGTTATGGAGTAACATACCTACATACATACTGAAAAGATTTATAAAAATCGTCAATTTAGCTTTAGTATCATACATAGAGTCTGCATCTCATAAAACGGAAAGAAATGCATTTTAAATAAACAGATATAATAAATAACATAAATGATAAATGTTGTCTCTGACCATGCCGATCAAAATGTTCACAGGACTATGTAATGTACATCTTTCAACTTTATCAAATGTTCAAGTACACATGACACAAACAAGCTTCTGTCGTGCAACAGGTTCGGTCAGCGACCTCACTCTTTAGAGTTCAGACAATCTATTAAATTATGACGCAAAAACTTTGATTATCCGTACTTACATAATTAAGAATGATTATATACTAGTTTGTAATAATCTCCTTATCGCTAACACTTTGGGCACATTAAGAACAATTTTGGGTTTGAGCAAAATGATAATAATTATCATCAGTCTGAGCCAATTATTAGCTGAGACATCTGTCGTCGGAGAAGAGCAAAGCCTGGGGTGTTTATTATAGTGAATCGAGCACGCCTATTTAATGTTCGAACTTGGTTCGGACTCGATTATCAACACTTTATATGCTTAAATCGTTTGCCTATATAACTAACTAGCTTTTGCCTGCGGCTTCGCTCGCAGTAGAGTCGGTTTTTTATGTAATGAAAAATAAACGGCATTTTCCACGTGGACAAGTCCCCAAAAGGGGCAGTAACGGAAATGTACACGATTGTCCACAGGGGGGAGGGGGGGAGTCAAAAAGTGTCCAAGTGGTATTGAACGGTCCCTAAGCTGAGCTAGCTTCGCCCTCCAAAATGTTTTTCTGCTTTCTAGGTTTAAATTGTAATTGTGGGATTAATGGGAGATAAATAAACAGATTTTTCGTCTTCCTTTCTTATAGCTCTGTAATAATTATATTAGATAACTATCCAGGATTATTTTCATGCCAACCATTTCCGGGGGTTAATTTATATAAAAAGCTGAGTAGATTACAAAAAAGAACGGTACGAAATTTAAAAAAAAAAATGAGATCTCCATACATCCTGAAAAATATCCAACCTCAAAATGTATGGAGAATTCAATTTTTTTTTATTTTCCCCTGAAAGTGCCGGTGGTCAAAAAATCTGCCTATATAGTTTCACAGACACGGGGCAGCAGTATTGATTGGAAAATTCCCCGAATTTGTCAACAAGACAAGCTATACCAACGACCGGTCTCATCTTCATGTACATGGGCCCAGCCCAACACGTCGCTGGCTTCCTAGACATTCATCATTATAATCCAGTTCTAGACGTGTTAATAGGCCATAATTGGCGCGTCATTTGTCGTTCGCTTCACTTGGCACTTACGGCGAGATCTAACAAGTAATGCTCTTAGAACTGTGTCAAATTAACACTCGCTCGCAGCGTGTTGAGTTTCTTAGATCAATATGAGCAAGCGTGTGAGTGTGACAAAGTTTTTACGTTAGTCGATATAGATGTATATGTCAGCTGTCGCAAATTATGTCCGCTGGCAATATACCTTAGCAACGATGCACAGCCACCGGTTACGCCCCGGCCACCCGTGAGCAATACTTGTGATCTGAGCTATCTAAGCAATAGTTACATCATTTAGAAGTCCTATTGGACGAGGCAATAGACCAATGATTGTACATATTACCTTATATTACACATTCAACTACGGATACTTGTAACAGGCTGTTAAAATTATATGCCATCAATGTTATATGATATAAATAAATATATATAAATAAATAGGCAAATAACCACGAGTCCGGTCCGATATAATACCTATAATGAATGAAGGACTTTTGAAGCGAAGCATTTTAAAAAGTGAAACGTCACGAAAGTACGAACGGAACTTGCGAACGGAATGCTCATGCATGCAGCCAATGAGGAACTTTCGCTGCACTGCGCCATCTATGAGTCTTTTGAACCTTGTTTACAATAGGTGTCACCGACAGTCCCCTGTGCAGAGGCTGCATGGCGGAGGACGAATCAGCCACCCACGTGCTCCTGGAGTGCCCGGTGGTGGCAGAAGTACGACTGCAGATTCTTGGGAACGTGGGAACTGCCCATGGAGTGTGGAAGCGTCCAAGAAGAGTGCTCCACTTCATGAAAGAGCTCGGGTGGCTGGAGTAACACCACCCGAGCGCCAACGTACAACGGACCGTCTTGAGGTCTCAGTGCGGAGAATGGCCCACCCGTCTTCCCAAGAGGCTGGGCAGCAAACAACAACAACGAGTCTTTTGAAGTTGAAACTTGTATAAAGGAATATCATCATCTTCTTCTTTATATATATAATTCTTCTGTACGTGTGTTTTTCACCTAACTCCTCCGAGGGTGGACCGATTTGGATGAAATTTTGTGTGTATATTATAATGTTATATTCAGTCAGATGGTACCAATCCGGACGGGTTAAACCTTACCATCTAATAATATAGGGACCTACAATTTTACGTGGAATCTAAACCACGTTCAGTCTCAGCGGTCGAACGATCACCCATCCGAGTTCTGACCGCGTCCGCTTAGTTGATATAGGCACGTTGTTTAATTCTGTACATAATGATGATTTTGTTCAAACTTTCGAGGGCCAGTTTTTTATATAATAATTTGCCCATTTATTCGACTGCAATAAAGATATACGTGATGGCAAATAAATAAGTATGCAAAACAATGTACCGTGTGGGGCCGCTACCTAAAAAGAATAGCCCCTCTGCATCTCTCCCCGTGCATGTCGTAAAACATGACTAAGGGCAAAGAACACGATGCCGTGCTGAAGGGCGACAGGCTAGCCACCTCTCACCTTGGCACAGTCCTACCAGCGAGTCATGCAGCTGGTGGGTCTTCATACCTTACTTGCTGCTTCATATAGTTATCTTGTCCTAATACTTTGCTAAACGCGGTGGCCGGTGAATGTACAAGAGTAATTGCAGCACAACACCGAATACTCTCCTTACTCCGCGATACAGCGTGCGGTATGTATATGTATGCATGAAAAACTACAGTAATATAAGGGTTTTAAATTACCGTGGTTGTTAGACATTATCTTTCTTATACATATAATAAAATCGTAGAGGTAAGATAGTCTGTACATTGAATGTATTCGGAAAAAAACTAACCAGGGTGGCTTAAAATGAGATACTGAACATGTTAGAACAGTTTTTTAAATTTTTGTTTGTTTGTTTGTCTGTACGCGCATCACGCAAAAACCACTGAACTGTATTTGATGAAACTTTGTATAGTGACAGTTTATATCCCGGAGTAACATAATAAATAAAAAAAAATATCAAAAGTCAAAATAAATATAAAAATTATTGTGCATTTAAAATCACGTAGTCCAAAGTAAAGGTTTCTCGACAGTTGTTTTTGGCGTCAGCTGGCCGGTGAGGAATATTTGATTCATGAAATGCAAAAAAATTAAAAATATCAAGTTGACAACGGAGACCTGCCATCTTTACCTCTTAGAGCTGGCCGGTGACAAATTATTTTATTAATAAAAAAAAAATTTAAGTTGACGTTTTGTCGATGTCATTGATGCAATTTATACTTCTGTTGCCCACGGCATCGCTCGCGTGAAATTCGTATTTCAAAAGAAGAAAGTATGTAACTGAAGGCGGGGCCGAAGGCGGATCTGCGTTCAGGAAGAAGAAAAACATTCTTGATGAAAATAAGTAACTTTTTTTTAAGGGCGAGGGCGGACGCAGGACTGTACTCTGGAAGACCATAAACCTTCTTGAAGAAAGTAAGTAACTATGGGCGAGGCCGCAGGCCGAGCTGCGTTCAGGAAGAAGATAAACCTTCTTGAAGAAAGTCAGCTAAACAAATAAAGTAACTAAAGCGAAGCCGAAGGCCGAGCTACGTTCAGATAAATCACAAACCATCTCGAAGAAAGTAATTAACTAAAGCGAGTCCAAAGGCCGAATTACGTATAGATAAATAATAATATATAAAAAATAATAAAATATCACCTCGAAGAAAGTAAGTAACTAAGTAAGTAAACTGCGTTCAGGAAGAAGCTAAACCTTCTTGAAGAAAGTAAGTAACTAAGGCGAGGCCGAAGGCCAAGCTTCGTTCTGATATTAATAAACTATCTCGAAGAAAGTAAGTAACTAAGGGCGAGGCCGAAGGCCGAGCTGTATACTGAAAGACGACAAACCTTCTCGAATAAAGTAAGTAACTATGGGCGAGGCCGGAGGCCGAGCTGCGTTCAGGGAGAAGATAAACCTTTTTAAAGAAAGTAAGTAACTAAGGGCGAGGCCTAATGCCGAGCTGTATTCTGTAAGACGATAAACGTTCTCAAAGAAAGTAACTAATTATGGGCGAGGCCGAAGGCCGAGCTGCGTTCAGGAAGACTAAAAACCTTCTCGAAGAAAGTATGTAACTAATGGCGAGGCTGAAGGCCGAGCTGCGTTCAGGAAGACGATAAACCATGTCGAAGAAAGGAAGTAACTAAGTGCGAAACCTTCTTTTTTTTTTATTGAAACTGACACGGTTGGCTACATCACCTACAACATCCGTGATGTCAGCCCATAACACCGGGTGAACTTGGTCCCGGTTCTTGAAGAAAGTAAGAAATAAAGCGAGGACGATGCGATGACCGAGCTACGCTCAGATAAATAATAAACTATCTCGAAGAAAGTAAGTAACTAACGGCGAGGCCGAAGGCCGAGCTCCGATCAAGTAAACGATATTATTCCCGAAGAAATTAACTAAAGGCGACGCCGCCGCCGATGGAAGAGCTGCGTATAGCTAAACCATGTACTTTCTCAAACAAAGAAACTAAGAACGATGTCGAAGGCCGAACTACGTTAAGGTAAACAATAAACCTTCTCGCAGAAATTAAGCGACTAAGGCCGAGCTTCGCTCGCGTAAATGATATTAAATTATATCGAAAAAAGCAAGTCATTAAGGGCGAGACCCGAGGACGGAAGAGGGTTTATTGTTTACCTGAATGCAGCTCGGCCTTCGGCTTCGCACTATGTTACTTCCTTTTTCTTTGGGAAGTTTTAATATTTACATGAACGGAGCTCGGCCTTCGGCCTCGCACTTAGTTACTTCCTTTCTTCGAGATGGTTTATCGTCTTCCTGAACGCAGCTCGGCCTTCAGCCTCGCCATTAGTTACATTCTTTCTTCGAGAAGCTTTATAGTCTTCCTGAACGCAGCTCGGCCTTCGGCCTCGCCCATAATTAGTTACTTTCTTTGAGAACGTTTATCGTCTTACAGAATACAGCTCGGCCTTCGGCCTCGCCCTTAGTTACTTAATTTCTTTAAAAAGGTTTATCTTCTTCCTGAACGTAGCTCGGCCTTCGGCCTCGCCCTTAGTTACTTACTTTCATCGAGAAGGTTTATTGTCTTCCAGGATGCAGCCCGGCCTTCGGCCTCGCCCGTAGTTGCCTACCTACATTCTTCGTTGAAATGCGAATTTCACGCGAGCGAAGACGCGGGCAACAGCTAGTTTTTATATAAAACAAAACAGCTTTACTCACGGTTCATCCCGAGCTGTGTGGCTCGACGTTTCGGGCCAAGCGTATGGCCCATCCTCATGAGGAATCTGCCCAGTGCGACGGTTGGCAGAGAACTGGTCATGAGGATGGGCCATACGCTTGGCCCGAAACGTCGAGCCACATAGCTCGGGAAAAAACCGTGAGTAAAGCTGTTTTGTTTTAAAAATAATAAAGTAACATAATATAGTATCGGTGCACTAGCTGACTTTCCGAGTGCGAAAGTGTTGTGTGCACTTGTGGAAACCCTCGTCATGCGGGGAAAGTGCTGCCTTCTACACAAATTGCACGTTTTGCCTGAGCCGGTCAGCGACCAGTCTTGATCGTATAGATAGACCGATAGCGCTGGGCTATTTAGAGGTCAAAAGTTTAAAAAATTTTAAAGTTGCTTATTTCTTGCCTGTGGATGCAGTCGTACATATGAAGCTTATTATTGCGTTTTGTGTCATATCTGCCACTTGCATTTTCAGCAATTCGATGATTTGTGGTTGATTCTGTTTATACAAATTCAAAACTGGCAAAATTAATTTAAAGTTTAAAATAATTATGGTATCATATCTAGGATAGCCTGCGGAGTGTGCAAACCCAGATTGTGTCATCTTCGTCCAGTGCAAACTGACCTATGGTCAGTATGTAAAAACAGTGCCTAAAAAAATTACAAATGAAAAAATTTTTATTTCCTATCTCAGATCACTTAAATATGCCCATTAAATAAATTTGTGCCAAATTAGGGCACGCAATTTTAAGATTTTCAATTATTTTGTTTTTCTAAGCTAAGCTTAAAAAAATATTATAATTATTAGAGGTTACATATTTGTGGACATTTGACCAGCCCTCACGCCCTCACGCGCCGTGTAACGCTACATGAGCACCTCAAGTAACATGTAAAGTACTGATGCCAATAAATCATCATAATGATTAATAGTAGGTTTAATACGTAGGTGTTGAGTTTTATAACAGTTAAGCGTGTGTGAAGTTTAATATTGAACAGTTTACGAGTGCCTGGTACATTAAGATGATACCAATAGCTACGGCAAATTCTAAATTTGCAGCGACTAATTTTGTAGAATTTTATCTTTGGTGTATTTTTTGTTTTGTACTTTTCGTACGGACGGGAATTTTTATCCTCATTTTCGGCCTTGCATCTATCTAGTGATGAAAATAAGGCGAGTACATGCTTAGTACTAATATATAAAAAATAAAATATTAATATAGTATTGTTATTTTGAATGAAAAATTTCGATTGTTATTGAGACAAAATCGTTTATGAAATCATTTCACTCATAAACAATATAATTCTTACAAGAAACTATTCTTCATACTGGGAAATGTAAAAGTGGTTATTCATTTTTTTGTATATAATTAAGCAATGTTTAAAAGGTCATCAGCTCATTAAATCGTTTCACACTTGATGCGCTTTTCAGAATGTTCAAAAATTCTAATGGATTTATTTAATTGAATAAATCTATTAGAATTTTTAACACTTACAAAAATAACTTTGCTACCGACCGCTGATAAACAAGTCTTCAATCATTGCCTCATAGTCTCCTATCAATAATTTTATCAAAAATTATTAAATGACAACAATAAATGTATCCGGCCATAGACAAAAAAATATGGGTAGAAAAAATGTGACGTACCCTAATTACCATTACTTACTACTTAGAGTGTGTTCTGCTCATAGGAAAACGTGACATAACTATGAATGAACGTTTTGGTTTTATTTTAACTTGCCTTGATGGTAATTTTATGTCACGAAATTGATTATGAACTAAGAATATGTTTAATTAATAGTAATTTTCCAGTTCTGTAATTCCCATGTCAATATTAACTAAATGTATTACAAGACTGTAAAAGTTATGTAATAAACGATATTATGATTAGAGGCACAAGGAGAAAGAATAAGCGGCATCGGCCTAGAAGACGGCGCCGCGCTGGCATTTTGAAAACTGACCCAGGTGCAATATGAAAAATCTCGTTACCTCTGAAAAAAATTACGTAAGTATTCTCACTATTCAACTGTTTCTCAATGTACGCTAGTCTTATGCCCATTAAATATTTTTTAAATAAAAAAATTGCACTACCGAAGGTAAGCACTGACATGGCACCTAGTTCACCAAGGTGTTATTGGCTGACATTACGGATCTTGTAGGTGATGTAGCAAACCGTGTCCGATTCCATAAAAAAATAATTTATAAAACGACATTTAACTAGCATTCCTATGATGGATTTAAGATGTATCAGCATAATATATGATGAAAGGTTGATTTTTTTTTTATTAGCTCGTGTCTAGTGCTAGGGTCTTCGTGCGTTACTGGCTTCTTGATAGTTGTGTTGTCCTAATACTTTACTAAATATGGTGGTCGGTGTTGTGACGTATTTACAAAAATACTTGAAGCACAACTCCTACTACTCTGCTTACCCCAATTGTCGGGATACAGAGTGCCGTATGTATGTAGCTAGTGTATCTACTTGCTGTTAGTTCTCATCTCAATTTTCTTCAACGGAGTAGGTATAGGATTTTTTTTATAGAAAGCGTGTCATGTGGTGCCGAGCCACCCATGAGGTTTCTAACGACGCCCACGGACGTATGCGTATGCGTAGTCGTATGCGGGGGTCGCGAATGCCATACTGGCCTGACAGCTGTCTATTTACGTCCCTCTTGAATGACCCGAGTCTGTACTAAATATTTTAAAACTACATTTTATCAATGACTATCTGGTCGAAATCAACTAACGATTAATAACAGAATTGAAACATCATAACCATAGAATATTATCAACTACAGTTTTTTTTTTCAACGACTTGTAACAATAATTTCTTAATATCAGCCCCATAGTACTCATATTCTCCGTCCCTTTAGGGTCCAGACTCCCTAAGGGATACAGAACGCTCCACGAAATCGAACACAATTAGTCATGAATTGCTGAATCTGTCATAAATCAGCACATGCGTGTCTACGCAGTGGCAAAGATTTTTGTAAAGTATACTAAAAAATTTGCAGTGTAGTTTCTTGTCAGTTCTTCTTCGCTGTGATAATCGAACTGGCGGAATATTACAATGTAAATATGACAGATCTGAGCGTAGTGTACTGCCAATAGATGCTAAATAAACAATAAACAACCATTATTACTAAATTATATAATAATCATTATATTGAAATAGCACAAAATTATGAAATGATTGCTTTCGCTGTGGAAACATTAGGCCCCTGGTCAGCTGAAGCAAAGTCTCTCTGCAAGGATTTACGCAGACGTCTGATAGAAGTGTCCGGGGAGGCCCGAGCTGGGGCCTACCTCTCTCAGCGCATTAGTCTGGCCATACAGAGGGCTAATGCGCTGAGTGTCTTGGGAACCTTCCCTGGATCTGTCGGTATGGATGACATTTTTTATTTATCAACCTGATTTACAGATCTCATTCATATCATTTGTCCGGTGTTGTTCTTTTTTCTTTTATATATATAGATTAATGAAATTACTCTGTATATACGATAAGCTATTCTTTTATTACTAAATCCCTCTCAAAGTTGCTTCGGTAAACTAGAATCACTCTGTACAGTGGCGACAAAATAATCCGATCGAGCTAAACCGCTTCACACATAATTATCACACACTGATCGATGTTGTTCGCCGTCCGAGTGGGCAGCTAAGATCAACGACCACGGGTACGAGGTAAATAAATTATGAACTGAACAATTTAACATTGAATCGTCCTTAGAAACTAAATACTCGTACGTGCAGTCAATGCACTCGTCTTGCACTCCTCAAGTATCAGTTACTAATTGTATTGATTACATACATATCACACACGCTGAATCCCGACAATCGGGATAATCAGAGTAATCGATGTTGTGCTGCAAGAACTCTGGTAAATTACAGCACAACACCGACCACCACGTTTCGCAAAGTATTCGAACAAGATTCAGTCGATCAAGCAGCAAGTAATGCACGAAGACCCACCTGCTGCATGGCATGGCTCGGTGGAAGTACCGTGCCAAGGTGAGAGGTGGCGAACCTGTCGCCCTTTAGCACGGCATCTTGTCCTTATCCCTTAGTCGCCTTTTACGACATGCACGGGGAGAGATGCAGTGGGGTTATTCTTTTTAAGTACCGGCCCCACACGGTACTTATTCTTTTTAAGTACCGGCCCCACACGGTACTACGGTTGTATTGATTTTTCAGTATAAATGCGTTTTTGATATTCAACACGGTGTTGCATTAATGGGTGGTTGTACCTGAGAGCGGATAATGCTACACCTAAAACTGAGAAACTTTTGTTCTTATATTTTTTATTTAAATATTGTTATTAAATTTTTTTCACTTTCTATAAACAAAAGTGCCGAAATAATTTAAAATGTTGACATAAAAAAAGGGTTTTCTTCAAAATGTGAAACTAATCCTTTAAGCCTGAATGAATAAGTATATGAGTTATATATAAACTGTAATTCATATGTATTCATGTATACTTTTAATTAACTAGTACGTACGTATATTTAGTAGGTATATTATAGTTATATTCCTTATATTATATTTTACATACATTCCCACACTCAAGTATTTTGCTACTACCTACTTATATTTCACAACATACGACTCTCAAACATCCAAAGATTTACCTACTGGGATCCCTGTAAGGGATAAGTCCGCCTTTGCTCCTCATCTAAAATACCTACTTATCGTTTGTTTCTATGAAATGTTTTTGCAGCTATAAATCTATCTAAAACTAAAAACTATACATATCACACACGCTGAAGCAGAATAATCGGTGTTGTGCTGCAAGAACTCTGGTAAATTACAGCACAACACCGACCACCATGTTTCGCAAAGTATTTGGACAAGATAACTATCAAGCAGCATGTAAGGCACGAAGGAAGACCCACCTGCTGCGTGACTCGGTGGAAATACCGTGCCAAGGTGAGAAGTGGCGAACCTGTCGCCCTTTAGCACGGCATCTTGCCCTTATTCCTTAGTCGCCTTTTACGAAATGCACGGGGATAGATGCAGTGGGGCTATTCTTTTTACGTACCGGCCCCACACGGTACAACTAAAAAAACATAAACAAAAAACTATTTTAACTAAAATTTACGGACGCGTCACTGCATGAATAAATCAATCATACGTCAATAAATACAATAATGCTCACATTCAAATGCACGAGCTTGGCAAAGCGAAAGCTTGACCGGGAAGTGAATTCTACAAAAATATTTCTTCGGTTGTAATTCGTGCGAGTATTTTCACATCATTAATTATTCAATTACCGGTCAATTGAGGCTTTGGAGCACATTCAAAAATAAAATTACCTCGTACTCGAACCGCTCATTACTTTACACTTGATCGTTCATTTTTTACAGCTGTTTCCGAAAACACAAGAGCAGATTAACTAAAGCGTTACGCGCATGTAATAAGAAGCCGGTTCGACGTAGCGTCGTGCGAGTTACATCGATTTATTGATAGGTATGCGCTTCGAGCATCATTCATTATCTTGCGGAGCGCCGAGCGGCTCAGAGGCCGCTTAAACCGGATCATTCACTAGCGAACGCGGTAGCAAGCATGTTGGAAGCTAAGTTAGCCAACACATATTAGAGGTACTAAAATGACAGAAAAAGAGATAAGCTTAACATCATGTCTAACGAAATGAATAATTTAGAAATAAAACAAATTAATAAAGACAACTTATAAATAAAAGATTTCCTCTATAGGGGCCAAACACATTGTCCCTAGGACAAGCGCAGCATTCCCCCTCTGAATGGCGAAACACGCTGACGGAAAAATGCTGCAGCTCGCCGGTCACCTGAACATTCTATTAACTGTTTGCCAATTTTGCTGGCGAACTTACACGCGTCATTGCTCCACGGGCCAAGCGTCTCCACGGCAAAGGCGAGGAATTCAAATCTTATGTTACACATATTATGTTAGTACTCCACACATTTTTTTTATGTAATCCAGTATGATTGGCTGAGTCGGAGGGGCCAAACCACATGCTCCGATCAGCCAATACACCTCCGAAAAGGTAGGTGCCATACCAGAGACTTCCCTGGATTGCTGGCTATACTGGACTAGAGGAGAACACAACCTAGGCTGCTATGCGGCCATCTTACATCCAGTACGACGGTACCAACTCAGTCGGCTACAATGCCTCCCACCTAGTAAGGAGCAAGGGAAGGGACCTACAGTTTTTTTTTTTTTTTTCACCGGTTCCGAACGGTGAAGCAGCAGGTGTAGGTATGCATGCACGCACACTTTTCCGTCAGAAAAAACTCATTGGTACACGCCGACCGGATTCGAACCTCGGACCTCTCGCACGAGAAGCCGATGCCCAAACCACTTGGCCACCCGCCGCTTGAATGAATACACTCTCATTCTTGAATGACACAATGACCGTGCATTTCTTCGGACACGGTGTCCATTTCAGTTGAACTTTTTTTATGGAAACTAACACCGTTGGCTAAACCTAACCTAACCTAACCTATTAAATCGGTAATGTCTCAGCCCATACCATAACACCTTGGTGAACAAGCAGCCACGTCAGTGCTTCCCTTCGATCGTGCCAGCTACACTGAACTAGACGGAAAACACGAACGATTTACATAGCCTTTTCAACCGATCTTTCATTCAGAGCGGTGGTACCAATCCGGGCAAGTTAAACTCCACCACCTAGTAAGGTTAGAATTACCTTCAGTTTTACATGGGTCCCGAACCACGTTTAGCCTCCATCGGTCGAACGGTCAAAATACCGAACGTGATCAACATCGAATTAATATATTTAACACCTGAAATAATGCTAGCTGTAAGACTTCATTCTGAGCATATTCCATTTAAATAAATTTAAGTTCCTGATGAAAAAGAGAGATTCTCTAAATAAAATTGTGATCGGTGTAACAAGGAAGATGATATGTACCATTTGCTGATGGAGTGTGGTCAGAACGAGGAATTCCGGAAGGAATTGCAGACGTCAGTTAGGGTGGAAAGACTCAATTTGTTTTTAGTATACATAAACTGTTGGCAAGTGAGAGGGATTTAGTAATTGTATTGGATTTCCTTGAGCGTTCTCTATTCCTTAGGGACTCTGGACCCTAAGTGATAGGGAAGATGAGTACTATGGGGCTGACATTAACAAATAATTTGATAAAAGCCCTAAAAATAAATTTAAAAAATATTTTTTGGGCATTCGTACTGGTTTGCTCTACTCCAGAACTTGTTGGCGTGATTTCACTAGAATCTTGTCTGATTGCACTTACGAAGAAGAAGACGCAATAAGCGAAAGCTTGTGAGGTGCACAACGCTCTTTTAAAATTTTGTTTTGTAATCCGATATGGGTGGCTGGGTCAGAGGGGCCAAAACTCATGCTCCGACCAGCCAATTTTACCTCCGAGAAGGTAGGTGTCATACCGGAGACTTCGCTTTGAATTAGTGGCTATACTGGACTAGAGGAGAACACAGCCGATGCTGCTATGCGGCCATCTTACATCCCAGTATGACTGCACCAACCCAGTTGGCTACGATTTGAGCCAACCACCTAGTAAGGGGCAAAGGAAGGGACCTACAATTTTACACAGATTCCGAACGGTGAAGCAGCATTGTGTAGATATGCACGTAAATTTTTCCGTCAGAAAAAAACTCATTCGTACACGCCGCCGGCCGTATTCGAACCTCGGACCTCTCGCAAGCAAAGCCTAAACTGCCGAAGAAGCAGCAATCGATACTCGCTCGTGAATGAGACATTATAACCCGCTCTCCGGTTTCCGGAGCTCCTTTCATACACGATCATTCGTCGAATTCTACGGATCTGCACGATTTCTTATGCCGTTTCAGACAGTTGATCGACTCAGGTCAATTTTAACAAGGCCTTCTCTCTCTGGATGATATCTTAATTTATCTCTTTCTCCTCATTCATTTAGATATTGCGCACACATTGTGAAATAGTGGAGTTATGTAAGAGAATTAACGTATAGAAAATTATGTTTGGCGTGTTCAAGTGCAGTGTTTTACCAAATTAATATACTTATTAACTGAACTGAACTGTCCTCAAACAATTATGCCAGTTTTTTTTCTAATATTGTTGGTGGTTTTCAATCTTGGTCTAATACTTTGAAAAAGCGTTTTGTCAAACCCTGTATTAATTTTACCTTTAATTTTACCCTTAGTATTAATTTTAATAAAAAATATATAGGTACCTATACGTATATTGTCGGTGTCAGGATTGCCTCTCTTTCTGCTTACCTAAAAATACGCTGTTAAATTAATTGTGGCTTTACAAAATTCAATAATAACATAACTTTCCAATAACAAATAAAAGTACGAAAGTAAGAGTAGGTTAGTGCACTTCAAAAGGAATAATTATTACTGCTTCATTTCTTTTCATTAATAATTACAGGAAATATCTATTCACTGATAAATTATGCAAAAATTACGCAGCGAACGCGAATTAATTTCACACAAGTAAAAGAAATAAACCAAAGTCACGTTTTTATTATTTCGTTCTATCTTAGTATACATATGTATGTACTTACTTTGATTCGCGGCGACAGTGGTTATCAAACTTTTGGACCGCTAGCCATCTCAGGCGTGAAGCAAGTTATTAAATTTGTTGAACTTAGAAAATTATTTTCAATACACAATCTCAAACAAAACAAACATCAATACAACACCATTGTTTATTCTATTGTTACCCATCTACTTCTACTGATAAAAATTCCACGCTTATCGGTTAATATCGGCATCGGCTATATCGAAAATTGTAATTAAGATAATCCAGGAAATTGCATTTGATTACATTCAGATTGACCTAACCCATCCAATTTAATTAAAATCGAAAAAAAATCATATTTTATCAGTATTTAGCCGAGTTCACACGCCATGGAAAGGCTCAAGACTTTTCAGCGCCGTTGAGAAAACGGCATAATTCATGATACAATTATCAAAATCAACAAAATATGAACCATATGTAGGTACGATTTATCAATGCATATAATATATTTTATGCAATTGGTTTTGCATATACTGGATGTCACAGTTTGAACGGATTTGCTTACCACCAAGGGATTCCCCGTTGAAGAAGCTTCAAAATAAAGTTCACTAATGTTTTCTTAGCACTCGTATTTTACGAGATAATCGCCATTCAAATGTCAGTTTACGGTAGTGGACATGACTCTAAGGAATAAATACATCATTCAATACAGGGTATTGAAGCGAATCTTTTTAACGCACCTTCGAGATGAGAAACTAAGTAACCCAAAAAAAGCACGATCGGAGTTGCAAAGCTCCTCATTGGTTGGACAGCGTTTAGCGCTGCCTGAGCTCCATCCGTGAGTCTATTGAAGTCGAACCATTGTATAAGTTGAAAGGAAAATCGCATAGATGGCGCTATCCCGATTGAAATTAAATTAATAATTACATTTTAAATACAAATCGTAACAAGCTTCGCTTCTGTCGGCTGTCACACGACATCTGAACTTTTGTTTTTAGGTTTCCGTACCCCGTACGGAAGCCTATTACTAAGCATACAACGTCTGTCTGTCTGTTCGTCTGTCCGATGGCTCGAACCGTAATAGCTCGACGGTTAAAATGTTTACAAAATATATGTTATTTCGGCGGAAATAACAACAAATAATAACACGTTGAAAAAGTGAACAATTAAGGGGGGTCGTCATACAAGAAACGTGTTTTAACGTGTTTTTTTTTGTGGTGCGGAAACCTCGGTCCGCGAATCCGACTCGCACTTGTCCGGTTTTTTGTTATTTAATAATTTGCGAAAACACAGTTCGCGGTCCGCACATTGAGAGCCACTGCCACGATACGCTTTAAGCTCATCGACGCCCACTCCAATAGCACATCATTCAGTAAGTGTTATAATAATTGTAGGTACCGTACGATTTATTCCTATTACGTGATTTCTTGAAAAGTGAAATCACAAAATTATTTCTTTTGTCTGTGCGAACGGTTTCAGAGTTTCGCATGTGCTCGCCTAATTGTCTTTTAATGTGTGCGAGTTTTTGGCTATGATTTCTCTTTCCAGTAACGGAATACAGCCGACTGGATGGGTCAACGGGGCAATAGTCAAATATTAATGTTCGCCGACCTGCAGACTGAAAGTGATTTTGGGCAATTTGCCTAATAGTGTGGGACTGGCACAATGTGCGATACTATTGTGCAGTATGTGTGAATGGCAAATTTAATCTCATGCTTTGAGATTTTTCATTGAAATTGACGACACGCAAACCCATATTGTTGTTTGTTTTTTTATGATAACTGGCATGATTGGCTTGACTACATCACCTACAACATCCGTGATGTCAGCCCATAACACCGGGTGAATTTGGTGCCACGTCAGTGCTTCCCTTCGGTCGTGCCGGCTACACTGAACTGGACGGAAAACACAAACTATTTACCTACATAGCCGTTTCAACCAACCTTTCATACAATGCGGTGGTACCAAAACGGGCGGGTTAAACCCTCTTCTATTACGTTTTAGTACTAAAGGACTGATCAAGATACGGGTAGTCGTGGGGGAGCGATCGCAGTGGTAGACTTCGGTCTACCCAAGGTGTCGGGCCCGGCCACCAGTATCCATAGACCCGTATTAGCGACCTTTGTACGGGGTCGCAGAGGCGTTTAGTCGTCCAAGGTGTCGGAGTTGGGTACTAGGATCCGTGACGTTTCCCTATGCAGACCACACGGTGGCTACCCTTAAAACTAGCAGTTGGCTACCCTATCCCGCAACTGGGCGGTGTAACGGGCGTCACTGTTAAAATTATGTGTGGTAGAGAACTTGTTCTCGACGATTACTCATTAAACGTTGCTAGTCTAACATGAGTACTAAGTTGGGGGTTTCGGCCTCCTCTTAGCTCACGCTGCTGACTTCACTCAGGTCGGTGGGTCAAATAAGATACTACCCTAAACGCTGGGTTGAGTACTGCGGGGTTCCGTTAAAAGCCCCAGAATGCTTCGTGCTTCTGCACGGAACACTGGAGTTGGTCTCGCAGGGGTTGTGGTTTAGCGTTGATTCCCTGGTGCTTCCGTACTTGTGTAGTTAAAGCACCTAACACGGGAATAAGTAGCGAAAGCTGCGAGTGGTGAGCCACTTAGAGCTCCGTAACCAATGTGGAAAATTGGTAGACATGCGAATAATGTAGATCGGTATGTCGGTGCTACACACACTTATATGTGGATGTGGGATGGATTTCTCACGAGCTAATGACGCTGACGTAAGTCTATCATTCGAGACCGGTGGATCCCCGGTACACATTAGGTGGTGGTCATATGCACTTCCACGCATATACATAGCTGGTGAAAACAAAAGCCTTTGGGCTAGTACAAAACGCTGAGGCCCTGGGCACAGGTTGCGGTTGGAAAGGGTGCTGACCCCAGTGGCAGTGAAGGCTTCACCCCCGGCTCTCGACTTCGGTCGGGGGTTCCTTCGGGTGGACGGGTGGTGGCTCGGATCGGCTGGGGAAAGGTCGCAGCCTGTGTTTCCCATGGGATTTTTTCGGAAGAACGGATGTTCGACAGAGCAGCTATGGGGCCTCGATCTGGCATACATGATCACTGTACTCGCAAGAGTGCAGGTTGTAGACGTCTGGATTTTGTAGCCGAAAGGCTGGTATTTCTGGACGTCTATAAACAAAACGTAAAGCAATAAAATGATAGTAAAGGAGGTTGATCAAGATAAGTACTCTTATATAAATATTTACATGAACGATGGACCCTTTGATAAAACATTATGCATAGATCATAGTCCTTTCTACATGCTTTACCTACTCTGTATGCGCCTGCGACCGCGGCAGACACCCCTTTAACAGTAAATTATGGTGATTACGATTTTTTCTCTTCCATCCTCACATTTAATATTTATGACTGCTGCTGTACAAACAGGATTACTTCAGCTCACTGAATATGTATGAGTAACACTTAGCCATAGCTCTAGTTGACAAAGCATGAAAAAATCGGCCAAGTGCGAGTTAGGCTTGCGCACTGAGGGTTCCGTATCAATCAATAAGATCATCTAACTTCCATTTTAGTCAAATCATATTCCCTACGGTAGGTAAGGCTACATTGTTTTCTCTATTCTCAAAAACTATTTGTGTGTCTTATTTGTGTATATGTATTCGCTCGTTTTTATACTTTTTCATTCTTTGGTCTTTTCATGTAGAATTTTGAAAAAAGTAATATTTTTTCTGTCAGTGGGATAGGTTTAATTTTATTTTCTACATTAAAAAATGGCCGGCTTACTGAAAAGTTCATGAGAATTTAATTATGTTAACGTTAATTCTGGGATAAATTTCTCTTTGGTTTTAGTCTTGGAAATAATAGCAGTTTATTTTTTCTTTTACCTATACAGGTTGTTTCAGGATAGGCTTGAGAAACTTCAGGAATAGAAAGTACCTATTATTAGAAGAAAAAATCCTTATCACTCAAACCGAAATTCCGTATTTTTTTTTCATGCAATAAATTGAAAATTTGAATAAAAACTAGATGGACAGTGAGTATGGGTAGATTTGGCAAAAATTCTGTTTAGGTTAGGTCTAGTGACCGAAATCAGTCCCCTTTTTCTTTCGATGTCATCCAAATTTAAGTGTTTTTGGAGTATATTCGACGGAGGATCGGGGTGGAGTTTGAGCTGGAGAGTCCTACCCCCAGGCACCGCTGCGCCACACTGATGGCATTCCTGAGTGTCTTTCTCTGGACCTGGCTGTGGTGGTTGTTTGTAACCCTGGCGGGGTTCGTGGCACTTTGTTGTTGATTTCATTGTTCTTTATGTCCATTGTTACTTTTTTGTGATTAACTCATATGTTGGTACTTTGTTAAATGTTTTAATTTAAAATTAAGCAATAGCTAAGTGTTTCTCTTATTGCTTATACATTTTTACAATTATCGTTAGATCCTGAAGACCCTTTGCACAAATTTTTAGCACGAAATCCTAAATATGTCCTGCGCACTGCGATGTTTTTATTTGCACAACAGGTATTTAAGTAGGCATCGATAAAGATCGGACAAAGTAATATTATAGTCCTTTTAGCACGAGCAATTTTCATTAAAACTTCATTGCAAGCTAATCGGCCGATTACATTTTAATAAATAATTGAATACAGGATGTCTTTTAAATTAAATCTAAAAAAAATTTATGGTAGATTACATTAGGTTGATAAAATATAGAGGTCTTTAGACCAAAAGACATCAATGCTATGTGTATGGAAACTCCAAAATAGCTAATTTTATAGTAGGCAACTTGAAAATTTACTAGTTGAAAAAAATGTTTTTCCTGACTTCGAATTTTTGTAATTTGAAAATAACTCAACATATTTTGATACGATTTTCCTTAGAGCAAATAAATAAAATTCTATAGACAAGATAAAAAGTTATAGACAATAAATATAATTTTTCATCATGCGGATGAAGTGTTATCGTTACCGCAGTGTTATTCGACTGTTAAGCTAATTTTAACACGAGTTCAGCCGTAGATACAGCCCATAAACGCAATCAAAACCTGTATGAATAAAATTCCAACTTTGTTGCAGTAGCCTATATACGGGAGAAAAAACATGGACATTAAAGTCGAGTTCCTCGTCTCGAGGAAAACAAGAACAGTCTAAGGCAGTGGTGTCCAACTGGTTTCGCCATAAGTGCTACTTCCATATTTCTGTCAAGCCCAGCGGGCACCTTCAAGTAGGGACAGTACCTATGTATGACGTTTCCCTATTTTTTCATGGGATACCTGGCTATTTAGATTTTCAGAGAAATTTACAAAATATGCTATATAATCCAATGGCCTGATAATATTATAGTACTGTAATTAGGTTTCAATAAATATGTTATAGCCAAAAAATTATTAAAAAATTCAATGACAGCATAACAGCATTAGGCAAATTTTAACATGTTCTGAAGTCAGCGTATTTCTATAGATTGATTTCTCGTATTTTTTTTCGGTATTATTTTATTGTTTATGTTTATTGGAACGTCTGTGTGCGGGCTGGCGCATAAAAATAGGCCGCGTGCTACCGTGGACCCGCGTACTGCAGGTTGGCCACCGCTGGTCTAAAGCATTTTGTATCGCGTATTATTAACTGCTCAGCCCATAGATACGCTAATATCGCCGCTTTAATGTCCAAAACTGGACATAAGCCAGGGCTGTAGATGTCGACATGAATACGCTGAGTGGGTGCCGAGCATTTCGTGTGCATTCCTATGAGTTGATTGGGAGGAATTCTCGCGATGTCGTGTTCCCATACAGAGCGTTCTTGATGACCCTTAAAAGTAGCCCATTGAAAATATCGCGACGATACAAAGCGTGTAGCTAGCGAGATCAAATTTCGAGATAAGCCAAACATATTGTATTCAGATAAAATTTACCGATTTAATCGGTTTAGCCATTTCCGAAATTAAGATTACCTAACAATTAGGTACTATTTTTAGGGTTTCGTAGCCAGCGACGCTGGCAGGAACCCTTATTAAATCGGGCAGGTGTCTGTCCGTCCGTCCATCAGTCTGTCTGTCCGTCACAGCCTGTGAACAGTTCGAGCATTCTAGAAACTTGGAATAATGGAAAAGAATCCGGAAAGGTATCGAAATTTTAATTTATTTTTTTCTTATTTTATTTAATTTATTTTAAATGTTCATGGATTTATTTTCAATGTTTTGATTACGTAGTATTTTTTATTTGTAAGTTAATTTTATTTATTAGAATTATCTAGTAATAATTTATATACATTACTTTCAGATACACATTCTCGTTTCCTATAATCGATAGTTTATCCGTTTCCCACAAGCGAGGTGTAAATAGGCAAGGTGATTTTGCATTTTAAGTGGCTGGGCCATAATTCTGTCCACCGGCAAGCGGACGCGGGGGAGTACGAGCAGGGGCGGGTGGGGGCGCGCGGCGGGTGTCGAGGTGAACACACGGCCTTGCAAGGACGCTCGTCATCCCCCTAGTGCCCCCTCTCAAGGCGCTTGCGCGCCGACCCAGCCTTTTATGCGAAGGCCAATTCACTATGAAGAAGCGAGAATCGTGTACAGTATGCGGCAGTTAAATAATGCAAATCAAGTCGTCCCTGTCGCACAGAGACGTGCGAGTTAGTTTTTGTTTTTTATGGAAACGGATAAATTAAAACGTAAACAATTTGGTACGAGCATTAGAATTTAATTAAATACTTTATATATCTATTACATTACGGGTTATTTCAGGATTTTCTTGAGAAACTTCAAGAACTGAAATTATTCATTATTAGAAGAAAAACATTATCACTCAAATTTAAATTCCATATTTTTTTGTTCATACAAAAATAGAAAATTATAATAAAAACTCGATGGACAGTGAGTATGGGGAGATTTGGCAACAGTGCTGATTAAGTCTAGTGACCGAGTCCAGTCCCCTTTTTCTTTTGGTGTAATTCAACTATTAGTGTTTGGAATTTACCTACATGCAGTTCAATTCTACTAGTTAAGTATGCAACATACCCATTTCTATGCATGAGTTCACCAAAAACTACTATAAAATTAATGACAGAATCTGGGAAAAAGTTTCAGAGCTTTTCGTATTAAAAAATTGACTCCTTTCGAACCATGAAGTTTAGAAACCCTATCCTGAAACACGCTGTTTAAGCTTTAATAGTATATTGTCCACTAAATACAGTACAAAGACAGTAGCCATCGAGGGCTAGTAAACCGACATTATCGCTCCACTCCAACGAAAAACAACAGAAGAATAAAATATGTAATTTAAAAAGTGCGAACACGAAAGTTGTCATAAATAGAGCAAACAGTTTTTAATTTATAGCTAATGCAAAAACCAACCTTACGTGCATTCATTAGAAGTGAAATTTGAACATAATTTGCAACATCAGAAAAAAATGCAACAAAGAAATAACATGCAATTTACGGAATTATCTTCAAAACAGCCAGCTAAAATAAATTAAGAAAAATAGTGAAACTAAACCGAGCGAGCTACGCGGGCCGATCTACAAGAATTAAATAAATTATAGAAAATTACGTCCGATCTTGATACTGAACGTCTTAATTTTAGCTCCAGCCTCCTCTCCTTCCTCCGCACCGCACATGCGGAGAGTATCAACAACTGTTGAGTCTGTTATAATGTATTTTATAAATATTAAATTGAGTTTGTAATTGAAAATAAACTTACCATAACTTAACATAACTAACATACTTGGACGGCAGTTAGGTATGTAAATATTGTATAATAGTACTACGTGGGGACGGTACCACAGATGACGGTACTTTAAAAGAATATCCCCACTGCATCCGTGCCGTGCAAGTCGTAAAAGGTGACTAAGGGATAAGGGCTAAAGGTCGACAGGATAGCCACCTCTCACCTTAGCACGGTCCTTCCACCGAGTCATGCAGCAGGTGGGTCTTCATGCCTCACTTGCTGCTTGATGTAGTTATCTTGTCCGAATACCTTGCTAAGCGTGGTGGTCGGTGTTACGCTGTAATTTACAAGAGTAATTGCAGCACAACACCGATTACTATGCTTAACCCGATTGTCGGGATAAAGCATGTGATATGTATGTATGTATGTAAAATTATATATTGTGTATTTTTATATATTATGTAATTTAACCACCTACAAATTAAAAATAATATATTAAGTCATCACATTGTCTACGAAAGCACTTCTACCTTATTCCCTACTCTATGGTGTCTTGAACGCTTTATCTGATGTTGATTGATTGATAGCTTGACAGATTGCAGGCAAGTGCAGAATATACTTGACCGCGCATCATTTATTACCTATAGGGATGATAAATCATTCAGTTTTATAAGCATTATTAAAATGTAGTGAGCAGTTTAAGATCTATTTAATCATTTTATATTAAGTTGTGTAATGTTAAGCAGGTACAAGCAACGAATTAAATTATCGGGAAGTGGCATACAACGCACCGAATCGAGGCGCGCTATTTGTGAGCATTCAGCACACTCTCCAATCGTTGTCTCTCCTTTATACGTATCAAATTGCATTTTAACCGTCTTACTCTATCGACGTTCACAGAGCGGAAACGTAACGTGATGTATGAGGCGCTCGCGCACTTACGCTGTTTTAAATATTGGCAATATATACAACTCCAATCGCACCTTTCTACCGGTAAAATGTATGACGAGGGCCCGTCCAGAAAGTAGAATGTCGTTGGGTACAAGTTTGAAAATTCTCATTTATCTTATCGCATATGTCAGATGAAATATCTAATTCAATAGAAAATTAAATGTACATTATAAAACACTTTCCCATAATTGTTCCTTCCAAGTCATTCATCAAACTACTATACGTATCAAAGTTTCATTAAGGCTCTTTACACCTGATACCTAAGTAATCCGTGCTAATACACTTAATAAGTCTTAAATAAGTCTTTGTAGTCAGAACTCTCAGTAAAATAGTTAATCTTTCTCTCAGGCTGTGTTTTCGATAGACTGTAGGCTTAAGGCTAGATGTTATTATGTGGCTAGTCACTAAAATACTTGTACTAATATTTGTCTTCCGCTCTTCTCATCCATCCACTCCCGGCTACCTTTTTTAGGTCGTCTGTCCACCTAGCCGGGGGGCGTCCCACGCGGAAGACCGCGTGTGGTGGCGTGCCTTGGGAGAGGACCACTGCTGGACATAGTCCAGCAGTGGTCCGATACAGGATGATGATGATGATGATGATGATGATGATGATGATGATGATGATGACGATGATGATGATGATGATGATGATGATGATAATGATGATGATGATGAATATTTATGTATGAAAGAACAAGACCCTGCAATGTTTCTTGCTGGTTTTTCTTCGTGGGTGTAAACCAGAGAGGACAAATTGTGGAAAGTTCGAGTGCAGTTTAACTGCCATATGAATTATCAATAAACAATAAACAGCGACTACAATAAGCAATAGTGTATTATAATAATAAATAAATAAGGAAGCAGAGAAGATGTTAAAGTGTCTGGATCTGCAGCACGAGGTTACCAAAATGTGGCCCGTCGACTCGACGATCGCTGTGCCCATTGTCGTAACGGCGCATGGGCTGATAGCGAAGAGCCTCGACGACCACCTTGAGAGGCTCTCGCTGAGTGGTTGGGTCAAGGGCTAGATCCAGAAGGTAGCCCTGCTGGACACTGCACGCATAGTCCGGAGGTTTCTCTCTTTGGGACCCGATCATCGGTAGCCTGGGTTCGCCCCGCAGCCTCTGGCGGAAGTTTCGTATATTTTTATATTAATTTTATATCTAAAGTACATACATACATACATACATACACATCACAGACGCTGAATCCCGACAATCAGGGTAAGCAGAGTAATCGGTGTTGTGCTGCAAGAACTCTGGTAAATTACAGCACAACACCGACCACCACGTTTCGCAAAGTATTCGAACAAGATTCAATTGATCAAGCAGCAAGTAAGGCACAAAGACCCACCTGCTGCATGACTCGGTGGGGCCGGTACTTAAAAAGAATAGCCCCACTGTATCTATCCCCATGCATGTCGTAAAAGGCCACTAAGGGATAAGGACAAGATGCCGTGCTAAAGGGCGAAAGGTTCGCCACCTCTCACCTTGGCACGGTACTTCCACCGAGTCATGCAGCAGGTGGGTCTTCGTGCCTTACTTGCTGCCTGATAGTTATCTTGTCCAAATACTTTGCTAAACGTGGTGGTCGGTGTTGTGCTGTAATTTAACCAGAGCACTTGCAACACAACACCGAAAAACTTTCTTACCCCGATTGTCGGGATATGGCGTGTGGTGTGTATAAAAATATAAAATAATTGAAACTACTCCTAAAGAATTCTAATTCTATGTCTAAAGAATAAACAATAAATATACCTAAGATTGTCTTAATTGGACATCTCTGCTACATAGTATTTAATTAGTATCTACATCAGTGATTCGCAAACTGGGTGCCGCGGCACCCCGGGGTGCCGCGAACCTACGCCAGGGGTGCCGCGAAAAAGTGGACATTATTTGACCGAGCGAGCGCGAAGCGCGAGCGAAGCGTCTCCGTTTCAGCTTGGGCAAAAATGCGTACGTATGTCCGGATGTCCGGCTGTTTCTCAACAAGTTTTTGGTAATTTTTCAAAATCGCTGAGCCATGGGGGTCGAGGTGCGCCGGTGAACATTTATTCAGTTTTAAGCTATACAAAAACAGACTCGCGAGGTCTACAGCTCACAGAGCCACTCACTAGTAGTAAATAATTAAATTCAAAATAAGTATAAAAGTAATGTACCTACCTACATACTTAATCGAAATAATAATGAAACATTTACATTTCGATGCGTAACTTTTACGCATCGCAAAATTGTGTTTTTTATTCCTTTCGAAAATATTACTTGATTTACATATTTGCATGCTTCGTTTATCACAGTTCAGATATGATGCCTATGAAAGACACCAACCGAATATTGAAGCGGTGTGCCGCACAATTTCTTGAACGGGTTAAGGGCGCCGTCAGCTAAAAAAGTTTGAGAACCACTGATCTACATATTCTCTAGAATCCATACTTACTCCAATCTGGCCTAGCTTGTTTAGAAATAATATCTGAGTGATCCCATAATATACCTGGAAAAGTAATTAAGTGGAGAATTGAATTCCCAACGCCCCGTGTCCATTGTGTCGATGTAAGTGTACTTTATCTACACAATTAGCCAATAGTTGCCACAACCCGCAATCATTGACTTAATAAAATGTACGCTTAAGTACGGTCTACTGTAATGCTATTCGCCCTGCATTAACAAGCGGGCGCGTGTTTTATTTACATACATGTTACATCACAGGTGATAGATTCAGGATGATAAAGTTAGTAGGTGGATGAGCTGCGCAGTACCCGGGTTAGCTTGGATTGGTATTTTTTGGATAAATTACTGTGCATGGAATAATGTTAACTAGCTGTACGTACTTTCCATCTGAAGGCTTCACTATTCTTCAAACATTTTAAGTAGTCATCGATATTGATTTTGGACCAGTGTATTCTTTGGTCAGTGTCCTGTCAACCGTTGGCCTGACCGCACGCACGTATTCGCCTTCCTTGATAATTATTAACTACGCGCGCCGCAAATAAAATCAACTATGCCGCGCAACGCAACAAGGACTTTGACTTTTGAGGAATCTTGCGCTCTCCTGAGATCTCCTATGTAGTTACTTGTTGATGGAGTCGTATAAAAACTGTAAACAAAATAAATATAATATAATAATATTCGTATTGCAATTATCTCCATACACCGTTTCGGACTTCTCGGCATCACAGTGCCGGTTTCATATCCTGCTCCCGACAGATTGGCGATGTTCTTATGTGAAACTCCCACAGTCCAGTTCTTGAAGGTATCGTGCCATAAATTTGTTACTATCAGGGAGGTATTTATGGCAGCTTGCTTTTGGAGAATTGAAATTCTGCTTCCGATTGGCTGTATGTGTCTTTGGCAATCACTCCAGTACAGCCAACGACTTTGGGTATAATTTTATTCTTAGTGTTCCATAATTTGTTTTCTTAGTTCTTAGATATTTGATTAGTTTTTCGGTTTCCTTCTTCTCTATATTGTAATCCGATGGTACATACCGTACCGTGTGGGGCCGGTACTTTAAAAGAATAGCCCCACTGCATCGTAAAAGGCGCTATGTCGTAAAAGGCGACTAAGGGATATGACTCCCTTCTTATATTACTAGGTGGTAGGGTTTATCCCGCCCGGGTTGGTACCACCGCACTGAATGAAAGGTCGGTCGAAACGGCTATGTAAATAGTTTGTGTTTTCCGTCCAGTTCAGTGTAGCCGGCACGACTGAACGGAAGCACTGACGTGGCACCAAGTTCACCCGGTATTATGGGCTGACATCACGGATGTTGTAGGTGATGTAGCCAACCGTGTCAGTTTCAATAAAAAAAAAAACGCATTGTGACATCAATCAAATATGTCTCATTTAGCAAGATGTTATAAAATTCTTTAAAACTTCTCTCACATTGAGGGATGTTTAAGTAATTTTTTGAAATCTCTGTACTTATAAAGTCACCATGGGGCTTACATAATGGAATACGGCTACAGCCCCAAATTTAATTTAAGAATTTACAAAAACAATTGTATAAACATTATGACAAAAATATTAATGTAAAATTTAGCAAATGTTATAAAATTCTTTAAAACTTCTCTCACATTGAGGGATGTTTAAGTAATTTTTTGAAATCTCTGTACTTATAAAGTCACCATGGGGCTTACATAATGGAATACGGCTAAAGCCCCAAATTTAATTTAAGAATTTACAAAAACAATTGTCTAAACATTATGACAAAAATATTAATGTATTACGATAAAAGACCTAGTGACTTGTATTGAAATAAACTGTTCCAATTTCACTTTCATTCTAACAGTTTTTCTCGGCCGGCCTAGTGTAACCGCGATGCATTAGACAACCATAAAGCGTACAATTATTGTGACTCTCTAATGACACTCGTACCGCCTCTGGAGTAGCGTGACTCGCCCAACCAACATCCAGTAAAATTGCACGCAACGTCCTAGGATGAACACATTCGTGGAAAATAGCAGGAAGGGCAATATAACTAGACTATTTTCTTAGGTACCTTTCCGATATACTAAGGCTGCTCGCGCACGGTCTACGACTACTGGTCGCAACTTTGGTCGCAGGTGTAAAAACAAAAAGAGGAGTTGGAAAACACGCTGGACTACAAGTCCAGTTTGGAGTATTCGGCCAGTGGTTACGTACCAAATTGGATCAGTTGAGCTACTTTTTAAGAAATTAAACAATTTACAAATTATTACATAGGTTGGGCTCTGAAGGTACGTGTGTTCACCAGTACACATCTACCTACAACCTTGAACGTTATATTTTGATTGACGTGTGTACTATTTAAATGATCCGCGAGTGAGTAGATTCTGCAACTGTGTTATGCCACTTTCAGAACTGCACGTATTGGGTTTAATCGACAAAGCCGGTACTTAAAAATAATAACCCCACTGCATCTCTTACCATGCATGTCGTAAAAGGCGACTAAGGGATAAGGACAAGACGCCGTGCTAAAGGGCGATAGACTCGCCACCTCTCACCTTGGCACGGTTCTTCCACCGAGTCATGCAGCAGGTGGATCTTCGTGCCTTACTTGCTGCTTGGTCGATTGAATCTTGTTCGCATACTTTGCGAAACGTGGTGGTCGGTGTTGTGCTGTAATTTACCAGAGTTCTTGCAGCACAACACCGATTACTCTGCTTACCCCGATTGTCGGGATTCAGCTTGTGTGATATGATATCATTGTTTCTTTCGTCGCTCAATAGTGCCTTCTCTATTGTTACAGACTTCGAACAATGGAGGTGTCCAGCACACTGGTCGCGCTGTGCTTGCTGTGCATCGCGCTTCCGGCCACAGCCGCGCCGTCAGCCCGGAGATCCCGAGCCGCCGCCCTCGGCGACTCCGCCGACGCCGTCCGCGAGAACAAGCTCACTGCAGCCTTCCGCGAGGCCCCAACGGAGCCTCCTCGGCCGTCCCGCAGGCAGAACAAGGCTCTCAACTTCCTCGGATTCTTCCCTTCCTTCCTCTCCTCCGGTCTCGACTACGGCGAAGACGACGACGACGTCACTTTCGCAGTTAACGACGACAACGTCGCAGAGGAAGAACTGTCGCGCACTCTGCCCGCGCGCCGCCGTCCTCAGAACAAAAACAAGCCGCAGCAACAGCAACAGCCACAGCAACAGCAACAGCAACAACCAAACAACAACTACGCCAGCGACAGCATTAACTCTCTGCAATATGACAATTCGCCTATCTTTTACATCAGACTGCCACCCACGCCATACATGTTCGTGCCGGGTCTCGGCTACGTGTCTCAGCCGCCGAACTTGGGCCCCCCCATGGCCCCGCCGCCGCCTCAAGTCGATCCATTCATCAACGTACCGATAGATTTTGTATCTAACGGCAAGCCGACCAACGTTTACCAGTGGCCGGGCGCTCCAGCTTACCCGACGCAGGTAGACCCTTACGGCTATGGTGCGCCGGCTCCGCCGCCCGTACCCGCCTACCGCCCCCCGATGGACCCGGGCTACGGCTACACGAAGCCTCAGCGTAAGCCGCAGCCTTCTAACACGAAAGTGACGAGCCTGAAAGGCCCTTTCGTGTTCAACGGCAAACCGAACGACAACGTTTTCGTGCTGCGTGACACCTACAACTCCCTCTATTCGGACGCTCTTCAGAACTTCTACCCCTAGGAACCTCGCACGTTTGTGGCTATCTCGACACGAATATGCAACCTCGACTAATTGCAGCCTTTCATCGAGCCACTGTGTGCCTCTCGTGTTTATCAGCTTGCTTTAGAACCGCGGCGGTGACCGCAGAACAGACTGGAACGTTTCGAAAAGTCGATCGAAAATTATGGGAGTGTAAATGAAAATTATAGAGGTAAGAATGAATAAAATGGGTCATGCATAGAAGATTAGGCCGGATAAGCGCGTCTGGAGTGTAATTATTGAAGGGCGATGGGGCGGGTAATTGTAGACGTTATTGATTCTGACACCGACTCCGCAAATAGCGGGCAGGCGGGTTCGGTCTGTTCTTTATTTTAATTTGAACATGGTGTGGTGAGGTGGTTGATAATAACACGGCAACATAGACTACGAACTGCGCGCATGCTCTGAGGTGCCGCTTAGCCCGAGGCGCGTCGGCTGGACGAACAGCGTACAGCCAGGGTTGTCAGATGACCCAGATAAATAAGGTGGGCATATTTCACCAAAGGGGGACTTTGATTTTTCGGGTGAATTTTTTTCGATAAATACCTAAATTTGTTGGGGGATCCTTTTCAGGGTTCCGTATCCGTCGTACTGGACCCTATTACTAAGCCTATGCCGTCTGTCTGTCTGTCATGTCTGTCCGCCTGTCCGAGGGATGTATCTTCGAACCGTAATAGGTAGCCCGTTGAAATTTTCACAGAATATGTATTATTATGGCCGCTATAACAACAAATAAGAAAAAGTAAAAAAGTTCCCATACAAGAAACTAAAACGTGTACCATCTACCGAAAACAGTATGAAGCATTTTAACTAATCATGAATTTTAACTAATATGAAGCATTTCATAAAACACGACATAGATGGCGTGAGTGGCCCTGACCATGACATGGCGATACGGAACCCTCGGTGCGCGAGTTCGACTCGCACTTGGCCGGTTTTATATCACCAATACGGAGGCAGTAATGAAATATTTTGATAAATATGTTATATACATGAGGATTTAATATTTGTTTTTATATTTTAAATCACCGGCAACCGGCAAGTGCTTTCAACAATTTGAACAATCCCTTGAGCGTGCGGGCCAAAATAAAAAAAACAAGGACACTACACTCATAGTCCACCTTGCATATATTTTTTACCGTGGTGGGCAGAATATCGAAAACGTGGACTGTCCACCACGGTAAACGTAAATACGTATGGCAACCCTGCGCGCAGCCGGTATCTTAACTGTGTAGTAAGAGAGAAACATCACATGTAGATAGAACCTTGTCAAACACGCACTCTTTCGAAATGTGTATTGTCAATAGGAGCGTGCAGTAAATTATGAAGTGCAACAAGGTCCCACAGTAGTATATATAATTTTGGAGGTAATTGTACGTGCTAGGTGCGATCACATCAAACACACACCACATAAAACGCATCTTCTCTGTTCAGTGATCTGCTGTTATTAATTTTCCAGTAAAGTGGTTAAGTATATCGTCTACACGACTTGAATGTGTAGATAAAAATACATTGTTGTGCTTATGCCAGTGCATGGGAATAGGTATAGTAGGTAAACATGTGAAGAGAGCTCTCATCGCCATATGTTTTGTATAGGGATGAGAGCTCTATTCACGCGTCTTGAACATATCTACTTACATATCACGTACCTACCGACCAACTATGTAATAGTTTCAAAAATATTGTTTTAATTTGTTTAAACATTCTATAACTTGCATACGAATCTGACCAATACTGAAATACTGGAAGCAACTACCAGAACTATTAGAAGAGGAAGTAATAAACGCACTTGGTATCAAACTGCATCAACCAATTCAAAATAGACTATAGATATAATATTATGTATGTAACAATAATCCTTTAAAAAGAGCGCACAATAACAATGAGTAAATAAAAAACAATTTCAAAATAATGATAACATCAAACAACTTTAAACCGGATTTCGAAATATCAGCCAAGGCTGCATGTACCTGTCTCAAATAAATAAATAGATAAATAACTTTTTTTTTATAGAAAGTGAGCAAGAAGAATCTCATAACAAAAAAATCTTAGAAAAAAATTTGTTGCGTTTCAGGTGTAAAACAACTCCTTTCGGGCACTACCACTACCACACACCTTATTAATTTAACACCGTGTAAAAGTATGATTGATGAGATACTAAAGACAAAATGAACATAATTAGGTACCTACCTACTTGGTAAGAGGTTAGCCAGTGTTAGTAAGAAAACTGTAAGGTTTTAGTTTATCGATAAATAAACATTCAAACTTGGTAAGAAAGGTTAGCCAGAGTTAAAAAGAAAATTGTAAGGTTTTAATTGATCGATAAATAAACTTCATACTTGCTTAAAAAAGGTTAGCCAGTATTAGAAATAAAACTGTATGGTTTAATTTATCGATAAATAAACATTCATAGTTGGTAAGAAAGTTTATCTAGTGTTAGAAAGAAAACTTTGAGGTTTTAGTTTATCGATAAATAAACATTCATACTTGATAAGAAAGGTTAGCCAGTGTTAGAAAAAAAAACCGTAAGGTTTTAATTTATCGATAAATAAACATTAGTTATTATGTTAATTTATTTAATATTTATTTTTCAAACATATGAGATAATGATTTTTCCCAATGCTTCATACTTTATGTATTTCATACTCTATGTTACCATGTAACGCTTAGGTTATTAGGAACTTCTGTTTATGTGGATTTACATAACATTTTAGTGATTATGAATACGCTACAGTTATGTATAAGTGCTAAAAAAGATTTAAAAAATTAAATTATGTGAAGCACAAAATTGTTGTGTTAAAGTGTGAGAGCAAAACTTTTTTCGATGTCATTTTTTACTACATTCTGTAAAATATTTCATGAAGTCATTTAATAGATATTTAGATAGGTATGTAGATTTTCTAAATAAATATTTAGTTATTTAGAGTGAAATATTTATAACTAAGATTAATAGGTAGTTCACTAATGTAACCTTCACCTTTGCATTTACCTACCCCACAAAATCCATAGGTATTAATTTTTAAACCCCAGTTTAAGTAAATTAAGTTATGCCCTCTATAATTTATTTTAGCTGACTCGTCAGTTCATTTTGTTAGATAATAATTTATAAAATTTTACAATTTAAGTTGTAGGCAAGGAATTCACATTAGTAGACCCACTTTTGTCATACATTGCGCACAATATAGCAATGTGCTAATCTTAAGGCGCCTAGTAACGCCAGACATGTGGATTTTTGAAGAAACCACCCGTGAATAACTAGACCAATCTAAAGGCTAAAAACTACTGCAAAATATATAACAGTTCTTTGTTTATCGATCACACGTGGTTTTGGTTGTAAAATTTTATCATTTTCTATACGGTATATACACCAACTATACGGTAACCAAAATGTAGATTTTTTCTTCCGCGTAAGCTTTGAACACTTGATCTCAGAAACTAAAGAGAATTTGAATGGATTTTTGATAGCAAAATTACGCCATTTGTTATATCTATCAATCACACGCTTATTTCAAAGTTCTAATGTGAAGGATCGCAATTAATGAAAAAAAAACCTTATGAAAACTACTACGCGCTACGCCGCCGCGCCGTTGGCGTTACTAGGCGCCTTAAGACTCTCAAATATTATTCTTGGGAATGGAGCAAGAAGTTCGTGGAACAATCGCTGCAAGCTTTGTAAAATGTTGTATGTAGGTGCCAAAAAAAAACTGCATTTTAATTCCTGTCAACTGTATATTAAATGTTACTTTAACACACATGTAACTATAGGCTTAACCGGAGGTGGGGAAGTCGACCAATAATAATGTGCATGCATGAAATACGGGATGCATACCTGCTCAGTAGGTAGTTAAGTTATTATCCAAAAGGTGCATTCTTCGTTTACATTGTATGGAAAGGACGTCGTGTGGGGCCGGTACTTTAAAAGAATAGCCCCACTGCATCTCTCCCCGTGTATGTCGTAAAAGGCGACTAAGGGATATGACTCCCTTCTTATACTACTATAATGGTATCGTTTAACCCGCCCTGGTTAAACTCTACCACACTGAATGAAAGGTCGGTCGAAACGGCTATGTAAATAGTTTGTGTTTACCGTCCAGTTCGTGTAGCCGGCACGACCGAAGGGAAGCACTGACGTGGCACCAAGTTCACCCGGTGTTATGGGCTGACATCACGGATGTTGTAGGTGATGTAGCCAACCGTGTCAGTTTCCATAAAAAAAAACGTCGGTCTGAAGGCGGTGTATGCGAATGTGTGTGCGCTTCTACACGGTACAAGCAATTTCTGTTCTATGAACATTGTGTACGAACGCGCAGAACGTAAAATGCAGTGAATGTATTGACTTACCTACCGATTGCTCCCCGAACTTATCTATTGGGTCGAGAGTCGAGTCGTGTTTGTTCCAACAAATCGTATCGCGCGCATATCCTCTCCCAAACCTGTAGATGTTTTATCACAACTAGTTGTACAACTAAAATGTATGTATGCGCCTAGCCTAGGCGTACAAAAAACGCAGATAGGAAGAGTAGAATAGATAGGAAGAATAGAATAATCGCACCCGAAATTATTAGCTAGTTTTAATTAATAATTTTAGCTAAATCGTGTATCTAAGCGCTTGTACCTACTTCTAAGAATCGATTCCGTCCAATCTATTCCTAACTTTTAAGTTTTACAGACCCACCACCAGGAAATAAATATTATTATTGGCATTTCGTTTATGTGTTATTTCATCCAACTAAGTGAGTGGCATAGTCGAAAGGAGCAGAGCACAATCCGACTACGAAAAAAGAGTTACAAAAGAGTTACATCAATGTATTTATTAACTATCGTTTCGTTTCCACTATTGGCCGACATGTTTTATGGGTCTGTATGCTGGGAGATTGTATGCAATAAACTAATTGTGTAAGTTAAACGTATGTTGTAAGGAAAGAGTTCAATTAAAACGAGATAAGGCTGTTTAAAAATTATACATGAAATGCTTCGCAGTGCAGTGTTATAATTTTGTAGGAAATTGTGAAACAAAATAAACTACCTAAGTACTTACACAATTTGTTTTTGTTTAATGTTGTGTACTAGAATCCTTCCCTGAAATCCTTTCCTATGTACCTACCTACATACCACATTTACCTACTGAGCTACTATAATTTACTAAAAAACTACTTACTATAAAAGTAAGGAGACGACGACAGTTTCTTCCGAAAGGCTTGTGGTTCAAACCGACTGTGCACTCTGCACACTAACCAAAGCCCATACTATGCCTGAAATACAGAGCTCGCATCGAACTAACTGCTTATAATTTCGAAAACACAAACTTTTCATTTTATGATCGAAGTTTTCATTAAAAACCTGAGAAGTTTGTTAAAGATAATATAGGCAGGCAACCACTAGAGTTTGTACTGAGACTATACCACTAGAGTGCACACGCGCTCTACTCATTGACTTATATGCTCTACTATGGTAGAACACACTTGCTATTTTGCGCGTCCCTTTATCATTCATTTATGGAGATTTCCCACCGCGCCCCTAGATAAGCCTCAGAAACTAAATTCCGCATCAGGTTATTGTGGCACCAAGGGAAAGCGTGAGCGCATACTTCCGCAATTTGCCGCCAAAGTCACTATTCTATTATATTAGTACGTGTGAGTATCTGCGTAACAAAAACTAATGGAGGTATATGCAATTTATTAAACGAAGTTTTTTTACTTTTTATTATTCTAATATTGTATTTAATTATAATATTTTGATTAATGTATATGCAATATCGTCATTAACAGTATATTTTGTTGTATATTTAGTAATTTTATTTTTTTAATATATTATGGATCTTCGCATGGAAGGTAACATCGTGAGGTACCATGATCATGATGTGCCTCAGATGGATCTGCCCTTATCACCAGGCCGTCTCATGCATTGAAAGCAAGGAGGATTGAAAGTGAGGAAAAGAGAAGTAAAAATCTGAAGACTTTTTCTTAATTTTGTTGTACGAGCTAATCTCAAATGTTGATTTTTTCATAGATATATATATATTTCTATGAATAAGATATGACTAATACGAGATACGGGAGGCAACAAATTATGAAGAATTAAAATTGTGTTCAATATTAAAATTATTAAATTTTTTTTAAACCAAACCGTAACATTGTAAGTACAATTTTCAGGTACATAATATCTATTACAGTCATATGTTGTTGTCTCAAACTTGGTAAGAGAAAGGATCAAAAGTAAATAATAATTAAAAGTAAGTAAAGACGCTATGCTGGTTATTAGTTTGCTAACCACATAAAAATTGTTAAAAAAACCTCGTAGGTACCGTTGTTTCAGTTATTTGTTGTCCTCATATATTAAGTAATGTATGATCGAAAGTTAAATTACATTTTGTACTGCCAAAATTGCCAATTTGTACTGTCGTCGGCAAAATTACTAATGGCACTAATTGGCACAAAAATTAGCTGTCTCATCAAGCCATTCTATACTATACAGATACAGAGCAAGAAAATAACGGGGGCCGCGCTGCCTGGGGGAACTACCATTGGGAAGAACACGTAATGCAATACAATTTTATGTAATGTAAAATATTTCTTAGTAGCAACACTGGTGCTGCCAAGGTAGAAGTTTCCCCATAATTGCGGAAAATATTGGATGAATAATCGATAGCTTTAGTTACTTTATTAGACTTTGAACAAGTTTTAAATATTATAATAATAAAAATTGAATTTTTTTTATGAAATTAACATTTAACTCATAAAATTCAATGTTTAAACTTAACACGTATATTATATTGCGCGGCTGGTTCGGAAAATCATGAGTGTACAAAATAATTTAATAGATGCAAAAGATCGTATAGTTTTTGTAAATTAGAGTATGTAACTAGCAACATTTCATGAAACATGCACCTGGAATCCAAGCCAAAGTTTAGAAAAATTGAGAAGTCAAACCTAAATGCAGCTGTACAGTCAAACGACCCTCGCCTTTCCGCAGGGATAAAAAAGCGGTAAAATGCGTCCACATGCAGAGGGTTCCGTAGCAATTCCGTACATAAAAATTAAAATGAAAAATAATTTAATGTTATAGCAAAGTTAGCAGTGTCTCCACAACACAAGATTGATTTACGTATAACGTTTTAATAATTATTAAAACACGTTGCTTATAATCTTAACGCTCCGTAACTAATTTGCTGCTTAATGCCACGATGCTGATTAATCAATTATTGATAACAAACAATCAAACAACTGCCAAATTTGGCGCCAAATCCAAATGGCCGCAGAAAAAGTTATACCTAGGTAACCTCTAAGTTGGCCACCCTGTTAGCATGTACTTTTTTTTTTATTACCTACCGCTACAATATAAACAGTTCGACAGCCGAGTCAAATTCACACAAAAGTTGTATTTGTGAAATAGTAGAACGAAATTGAAATTGAAATTGAAACACCACATTTTTCACATTTACTTACATGAAATCTTTCCAGCGTTATTTTTAGATAAGTAGGTATAAGTTTTCTTACTATCACTTATTCATACTCTCTCTACCACAACCATCGAGCACCAAACGTCTGAGCACCACCGTAAAGTGATATTATTGAATTGATGTAACTTGAAACACTTTCCCTCTTTTGATTTATTCTATTTTTCGAGCCACTGTAATATATTATAAATATTGAGAATAGGACATTATTATAAAAATTAATATGATAATTTTAATAAGGAAACGTTACTTAAATATATTATTACTTAATAAATACATAGGGAATACAGAGTCAGAGAGAGAGAGAGAGAGAAAGAGAGAGAGAGAGAGAGAGAGAGAGAGAGAGAGAGAGAGAGAGAGAGAGAGAGAAGCTTCGATGGCTACGGAACCCTAAAAATACATCCATCTCAATGACAGGACTCTACGGTCTGTGATCTTGCTGGTGTCTGAAACATCACAAAAAAAGTAAAAAACTACACTGTCAAAGCAAACGTCAGACGTCAAACAAAATTGCGTCTCTCTCTCATTGGCGTGCGTGTGTGGTGTGGTGTTTGTGTGTAATCTATTGGAATGGAACGTGATCCGAGTAGAATGTGTGCAGTACACTGCTGATTATCTACAAGGATTTATGCAATGAAATTAATTCATGTACTCTCATAAATATAAATTCTTCGAAAATTTTGGTTATTTCTACGGCCATAGTTCGTCAAATCATCCAGCTGTGACGGCTGCTCCAGTTACCTCGCTTCTAGATTATGAGTGACTATACATTCTTAATATAACAACACGTACGTAAACAAAGTCCATTATTTACATATAATATTATGCCGGGAGTGGATGGATGAGAAGAGCGGAAGACCGCGTGTGGTGGCGTGCCTTGGGAGAGGCCTCTGTCCAGCAGTGGACCGATACAGGCTGATGATGATGACATTCAAGAATGCTATGCATTGACTAAATGTTGATCCACAGGCACTGATCAACAACATGTCTGGGGACAGGGCTATTCGTAGGTATGAGGTTTATGTTTCTGTGGTTTAAAAAAAAAATAACCAGAGTTAAAAAATAACCCTTTCCTAATGTTGAGGCGGCGCATGTCGCTTGACACCATGTTTTGTTTTCCTGCGAATATCCTCGGTATGACATGAGGGCTATTCGTAGGTATACCTGCATGCAGGTATATACCAGGTGTATACCTACGAATAGACACTTCCCATGTCTGGAGGTTCCAAAGGAACAATATTATGTGGAAGGGGCTTAGTACGTAACGTACGGAGCATAGATTTCAAATTATAAGTTGGTCACTGCACGAACATTGGACTCCACAAATAATGTAATAGTGGTATATTTTTCGAATTCACACTCGCGAATGGATAAAAACCTCCACTAATAACACATTTACTTCAGAAATGTTATATTCGCGACACCTGAGCGGTTAAACCACCAAAACAAGTTTTGCGTCTCTTTCCCCACCACCTTAAGTTTTAATTTACACGCATCGCCCACATCCTGGCGAAATCGACAGCAGTAAAAATTTTTTTTTGTCTTTTGAATATTTCTACTGTGAGTTCTATACTGAAGGCAGGTTTTTATCCATACAACCCGCCATTCTCATTCCTTTTACCTAATAAGAAACATTCCTTGAAATATTATAAGACAAAAATGTGTGACGTGATTCCGCAACCCGCACCGATATTGTGGGATGCAACCGTAGTAATACGCCTAAAACCCATGAGGGCCTTGTTTGTGGTAAAGGGTTAACTTAGTTGAAATGAGCGGAGCCACGCTTACTTGTAGTACGCACTCGCTCCACTCGTTTCTGTTCTGCATGGGCATAATGTTTACATAAATATGTGTAGAGGCAAAAATCAACATATGTGTTGATTGTTTCAAGCAGTAAGTCGGGGAGGGCTTCACAATGTTTCGCAGTAGAAGTTGGTTCGCCGGCGGGTGGGGTCGCCCGCGCAAGCCGCACTCCCTCGAACAGGTTGGTTGTTGTTTTTTTACATGCAAACTGTTGTTCACTTGGAATAGTTTCAAATTGCCGAAAGTAAATCCATAATTTGAATAAATATTTACTCTATGGCTAATGTACTGTCTACCTCGACGTCTAACTAAAGGTCTATTCAAACTGCAGAGTTATCTGTTACCGCGGCGGTAGCGGAATCTCGATGGCTATGCGGATAATGCGCTGTTCAAAGCATAGTGGTATCCGCTACCGGAGGCGGTAGCGGTCGACTGACGACGCTCGAGCTGTAGTGTCGTTGTCGCCGTCTTGTTTGCTGCACGGAGATTTTCAGTGTTTTACGGCTGACGGGATGGCGCGCGCTGGCTGCGGGCGGCGCGGGGTGCATCCGCGGGGGGAGTACAAAGTTTCGCCGAACATGCGGTACCGCGTACCGCTCTGGTATGCGGTTCCGCTTTCGCGACAGCTGCGGAAATCCCATACTAAATACCGACCGGGATAAAAATCTCATCAGCACAAATTCAAAGAGAGCAATAATTCTCAAGGGAATGTGACAATTTCAGCTGAAGTATCTGCACACGGTGCTGTCACGGAACAACAATGTGTCAGAGAGTAACCGCGGTCTGCTCGTGGAGTCCCTACGGTGCATCGCAGAGATACTCATCTGGGGAGACCAGAACGACAGCTCCGTCTTCGAGTGAGTTCTTCGCTCACACTTTTCATCACTCAGTAAAGTTTGACAAGAGCACCAAACACTTAACTGAACGATTCTGAAGTGATAACAACTTCTAGACCTAGACCTTGAGAATAAATTTTACCAAACAAGAGAACTAGGGAAACATGTGCGTTTAGGCTTTTACCGCTTAACAAGAGAACAATTTTTAGTTAGGAGATTATTTTCATTAATGCAGTTTTTTTTTCACGGACTCAATTCGTTAGGCAAGGAAGAAAAAACATTTTTTTCGAAAGAAAAAATCATTATGAACACCTATAGAAAATTTAGCATGGTTGTAATATGTTAAAATTGTACTTCATTAACTATCTATGCCTTACAGTACACTCACCTTTGTTTTGATTCCAAATTAAGTTTTTCTTGTGCGTTATCTGTATGTGAACGTATTGCAGCTTCTTCTTGGAGAAGAATATGTTGTCGTACTTCCTGCGCATCATGCGTCAGCGCAGCGGCGGCGCCTCCTATGTCTGCGTGCAGCTGTTGCAGACCCTCAACATACTCTTCGAGAATATTCGCAATGAGACATCGCTGTGTAAGCCCACTGCTATGTTTTTAATTAATAAATACATTGTTTTTAATACTAATTAACTAGTAGCTGTTTGAAATTACCTACTTTCGTGTTAGAAATACTACGTATATATTATTATTCTTTATTGAACACCAATTCCATACAAATTAGGTGTACAATAGGCGAGCTTAATGTCATGAGGCATTCTATTCTAATTAACCTTTGGGATGTGGGAGAATTAATTTCATGATGAAGAAGAATTTGTAGCAATCTATTAAACTGTAAAGAAATATGATAAAGTACAAGTGAATACCTACTACATAAATACTTCCATACGCATATGTATGTATCACAGAGCATCCAATGCGCCGCCCCCCCCCCCCTCTCCTAGAGGCGCCCTGAGCGCGATTTCCCTACAAAGCCGTTGAAGCCTGTGGGCGTGGCCCATGACTTACATATGTGTGTTGTGCGTGTGCATTTGTTTTGTGCGTGCGCCTAACTTGCTCCTCTTTGTGTGTAGTGTCGATACTAGCACACACACACACACACATACGAAGTGCTAGCAGCACTGCGTGTAGTTTTTGGGTTTCAAATATTATCGCTTAGGGCGCCTCTAGTAGGGGGCGCACCAGAGGTGCGCTTTTGTGCCGGTTTGTGTCACGATTTCGTACAGCGCACATCTCTGTACTGTTGTGCTGTGCTCGCACGATGGACAGTCTCGTGCAGTTCGTGTCACGATTGTCCAACGTGCACGAAGTAGCACAAACTTGCACGTTTTGACTGCATTATGCAAACTGTTTTAGTTCAGCGTGATTGTACATTTCACTTTATTATTTTATAAGATCTTCAACTAAAGTATGTATGTATCCCTCAATGTCTAAGATTAAATAATCTTTGCCAGACATTTTAAATGAATAAGTACCTAGGTAAATGAATATTATAGACTTTACTGCGATGCAGAAGGCGGACTTTGCCGACACGCGCCAAGGACGAGTGAAGCATGCAGCACTCACAATGCACAGCACAGCACAGTAGAGATTGTAAGGTTCAAATTTTAACCTTAAGTTCAAATTGTAAAATTAAAAATCTCCTGGCAAAATATTCATATAAGCAAGCAGCGCACTCTTCGGTAGCGGGCGGCGCGGCTTGGCGGTATGAACAAAGAGACATGAAAGCCGTGCCGACAGTCCAGCCGACACGCGGCACGCGCGCGGCTTGTCGGGTTTTCGACACAGATCAAAGGCGCGCGCGCGGCCAATGGCCATCGTGCGTGCGTGGCGTGGCGCAGCAGCGCGGTGGTACGTCGCGCCGCCCCGCGCGCGTCCTACCTATCCTTTCCTCCGCGGTTTAAAGGAAAAATATGTTTATTTATTTATAGGAGCTAACATGCGTGACTGTATCCATTTTTTTTTATTTTAAAATGATAGAGCATGGTAGGGTAGGTATATGTACACGGTGTTGCAACCCCAACCATAAAACCCGAAAGGGGGTGATTCTGCACATGAAATGGAACAACTTTTGTTCTACGACTTTTTAATTTGAAGAAAAAAAAAATTTTTTTCTCCATACATTTTGAGAATAGGTACATGATAGGTACTTAAAAATTGTATGAAAAAAACAAATTTTTTTTTCAAATTTTTTTTTATTTTTTTCTACTCTATACTATAATATAATAGTAGCCATCAACGTAAATTTTGTATAGAGAAGTATAGTTACAAATTTTAAACTTCTCTGCATTACATCATCCATTCACCGATTTCGTGCACTTGTGCAAGTCGGCGCCGACTTGTACGAAATGTCCATGCCGCACGACTCTGCACATGTGTCCGCGCCGGTCCATCGCACGGCGCGGCGTGCTCGGCCGACCGAGACTACCGCGTTCATTCGCTTCGTGCTACCGCTTCGCACGCGGTAGGTATTTGATGCTCTGTGGTATGTATACAGTAGACTTATGTACATATTATGTGCATTAATCAGTGGTTCGGGTGTACAACAACATAATCAACTTAATGATAAGAGAGAGAAAAGACAGGAGTTAAGATATGTATGCAGTATATACTTTAATAAATATAGGAAAAGATTCCTCAAATTGAAAAGAAAAAAAAAATCTGGCTTTTAAGGTACCTAGTAAGTTAGTTATTACCACTGACTACATGTCCGGAAGACCCAACACGTGCGCTCCGTTCGTCTAAGCGGGCACCTGAGCTTAAACCGTGGAAATAGACCGACACGCGCTGCCGTTGAATGTCACATTCGATTGGCAGTCGTTCGGTTAGCTCCCTCTTCATTCTGCACACTGGCAACATTTACATTGACATTTAGCGCAGTCGGTTTCAATATTGCAAAGACGCTAGTCTCGGGGCTCATTGGTTGGTGGTTGTTATAGTTATGATGTTGTAGTTATAGTTATGATGATGTTATAGTAAGGTAAAGAAAGTGTGCTACAGTTTGACATGCAACCCGAACCATATAGGAGTTTGATTCCATGAACGAAATGCATTGGGAACTTGGGAATGGGAAAAAAGTTTTGTACCCTGACAGTGAGTTCTAACCTACTGCCTCTCGAAAACTGCCATAGGCCGTCAGATCTTGGCGCTGACCAATGAGCCTCAAGACTCAGCGTCGTTGCAATATTGAAACCGAATGCTCAAAAAAAATCTAGGTTATGCAGAAATGAAGCGGGAAGAGTCGAAGAGGGAGCGACCCGAACGATGGCCAATCCAACGTGGCGATCAGCGTTGGCGCTTGTTGGTCGGTATAATTATTTTGCGTTTTATGCGTGTCCATAAAAGTACTTAGACGGGAGGCACGGTGATGTCTGGTCTGCAGGCTCAGTGGTCGGTGGCTCTTGGTCGCGAGAGCCTCTAGAATATTTTTAAATTATTAAATGATTCAACATTATTATGAAATGATTTCTCTTTCAGACTACCTACTGAGCAACAACCATGTGAACTCGATAATAGTGCACAAGTTTGATTTCTCCGACGAGGAGGTGATGGCGTACTACATATCTTTCCTAAAGACACTCAGCTTAAAGCTCAACAGCCACACCATTCACTTCTTCTACAACGAGGTCAGTCTATTGATTACCATAATTAGGGTTTCATATCCATATCGAAGCCTATTACTAAGCCTACGTCGTATGTATGTCTGTCTGTGTGTCCTGTCAGTCAGAGTGCTGTATTTTTTAACCAATGGTACATACATACATACATACCACATGCTGTATCCTGACAATCGGGGTAAGCAAAGCAATCAGTGTTGTGACAACCTACATAATTAGTTAGCGCTTGACAAGGTACGATTTATACTTCAATTTATTCAAGTATCTTATACATAATATTAAATTTTTTTTTTTTCGACAATTTAAAAAAAATTTCATCATCATCATCATCATCATCAGCCTGTATCGGTCCACTGCTGGACATAGGCCTCTCCCAAGGCACGCCACCACACGCGGTCTTCCGCTCTTCTCATCCATCCACTCCCGGCTACCTTTTTTAGGTCATCTGTCCACCTAGCCGAAAAAAAATTTAGTATGCGTAATATACTAACATCATTAGGTTGATCCAAATTACGTATCAAAATTTGTCAAAGACTATCCACACACTTGATACACTTCATTCTCAAGTCTTTTGTAGTCAGAAATCTCAGTAAAATTGTTTATCTTGCTCTCAAACTGTATTTTTGATATACTTTAGGCGGTGTATATTATGTGGATAATGTGGATAAAATATTTACAAAAAAAAACCCTGTGAAGTTTCTTGCCGGCTCTTCGTGGGTGTAATTGAAGCGGATAGAACAAATTTTGGCAAGTTTGAGTTAATAATATGATTGTCTCACCTTTGGAATATAGTATTTCCCCAAACTCAAGTCGCGACATGGTGACTCCTGGACCACACACCAACCCACTAGTTTGAACGTTTGTCTCCGCAGCACACAAAAGACTTCCCTCTGTACACGGAGGCAATCAAGTTCTTCAACCACCCCGAGTCGATGGTACGCATCGCGGTGCGCACACTCACCCTCAATGTGTACCGAGTGCAAGATGCCAGCATGCTACGCTTCATCAGGGACAGGTATGTTTGTTTGTTTGCTGCCCAGCCCCTTGTGTTGTAGTGGGGCTGAGCCGTTGTCCGCACTGAGACTATAAACGGTCCTTTGTACGCATGGTGATGCCACTACAGCCACCCAAGCTCTTCCGTAAAGCGCTGCACCCTTTTCGGCCGCTTCCACGCTTTAGACACTTTTGGGCACTCTAGGTGCACGTGGGGGCTCTGTCGCCCTCTCCCATGCGTGTGAGACATGACAAGCTGCAAACAATAATTGGACAATGTAAAAAAAATTGGGGTCAACTACAATTTTGTTGGAAAATTTTAAATGTTGGAGTGATCTTCAATGTTAGGAACTATAGCAACAATATCAACATGGTGCATTATTTGTCTGAATGAATAGTGTAATAATTGCCCAAAAATAAATGAATGAAAAAGTAGCACAGAGTATAAATTTTCTAATCAACATGCTTTACGAACTATTAGTAAATGCCCAGTAAAAATCTCATAAAAATTAAGCAGGTATTCAATTGTTTGTTCTGTAATTATTGTGTAATCGATTCAATTAACATGCATTTTTATTGCAGAACTGCCGCTCCATACTTCAGTAACTTGGTCTGGTTTATCGGAAAACACATCCTCGAGCTGGACTCGTGTGTGAGAAATGATGCTGAGTAAGTCTTCCATACTTTCATAATTAACATAAAGAACTATATTATTAACATATATTTTATTGTCCATTGAACTATTATTGTTGTGATATAAAATGTAGATAAGTATATATACAGGGTGGCCAAAAAGTCATGGATCACACGAAGTGAGGGGATAGCTGGGGTCAATTGCGGCAAAAAATTGTTCTATAGGGAGCGTCTATGGTTAACGCCTGAGAAGTTATGATTTATTTGGTGTTTTTTAAAGAAAAGGTAATTTTTCTACCAATCGTTTTAAAAAATTAAGAATTGTGACAGCCTGTATAATTTTTTTTATTTTCATCTCATTGCTAGTAAACAAACATTGCATTAAACATGCCTTTTGTGATTGTCAATGATGTGTGTTTAAAATAAAACACAAATTTAAGAAATTTTCTTTTTCACCATGGAAACATTTGTATTACATTGGACCGCACTGTAAAAAAAAATGTTCTACCGAAAAGTCACCCTCTATTAGAGAAAGTAGCGCAATTAATAAGGATTCTAAAAAAGTATAACACATGACTATTTGCAACTCGCATAACTTCCTAGAGCGATCATTCGTAGTAACGGTCGAATTTACCCAAACAAGTAATTATTGCATGGCTTTCTCCAGGAGACACGCGCATTGCAACTAGACCCTTGACAACAAGAGAGAGAGAGGTAGTGAGTGTCTCTTTGTGATTCTAGTAATTTTTCAAGAGCTTCAAACGATTTGAGATATTTATTGCCACAATACAATAATAATTACTGGTTTGGGTTAATTCGACCGTTACTACGAATGATTGCTCTAGGAAGTTATCCGAGTTGCAAATATTCATGTGTTATACCTTTTTAGAATCCTTATTAATTGCGCTACTTTTTCTAATAGAGGGTGACTTTTCGGTAGAACATTTTTTTTCACAGTGCGGTCCAATGTAATACAAATGTTTCCATGGTGAAAAAGAAAATTTATTAAATTTGTGTTTTTATTTAAACACACATCATTCACAATCACAAAAGGCATGTTTAATGCAATATTTGTTTGTTAGCAATGAGATGAAAATAAAAAAAATTATACAAGACTGTCACAATTCTTAATTTTTTAAAACTATTGGTAGAGAAATTATATTTTCTTTAAAAACACCAAATAAATCATAACTTCTCAGGTGTTGACCATAGACGCTCCCTGTAGAACAATTTTTCCCCGCAATTGACCCCAGCTATCCCCTGACTTCGTTTGATCCATGACTTTTTGGCCACCCTGTATATCATAATATTATTTTCCAGCCACCAGTCTCAACAGAGGCTAAACGACCTGGTCGCGGAACATTTAGACCACCTACACTACATCAATGATATCCTCTGTCTGAACATTCCCGACTTGAACGACGTTCTCACAGAACATCTTCTGCACAAGCTTCTCATCCCCCTGTACATTTACTCGCTCACCTCCGACCAGTCTCAGAGTATAGAAGTTATAACCAGAAATCTGAAGGAGATATTAAAGTACAAGAACGTCGAGATGTCGCCTGCGAAACAGTTGTTTTTGAACCAAAAAGTAGAATCAATGGAGGAGGAGCATAAACCGAAACTATCGTGTGTTATGTCACTATTCCTGTTGTCTCAAGTATTTTTAATAATAACGCATGGGCCAATCGTGCATGCTCTCGCCTGGATCATCCTTCAGTCGGACTTGACAGTATTCGAGGAAGGAGCGACGAAGATCTTAGAGATGTATCTGAGAAATAAAAAAGCCTGCGTCAAGCTGGAGTTTTCGAAGCCTCGATTGACGTTAGAGAAAGCTCTAGAATCGAGCACTTCTTACGACGAGTACCTCTCACCTGGAACTAGTCAATCGCATAGGACTTCTTCCTTCGGCTGCGATGCAGACAAAGATACGGATCAGTCCAGCTGTGACCTCGATCCAGATTTAGTCAGCAACTCCCTGCCGTCCACTTCACATCAGAGTGAAAGCTCGAGCGTAGCTCACGATTCTACGGAGGATCTAGTCACACAGATACAGAAATCTGGAGGCATTGTGCCCAGCGGCAGCTCTGTGACTCTATCGAATGATAATATGCCGGATTCGCCATTGACTGATTCCGGCGTGGCATCCAAGGCGTCGGCATCTACTCAAGAAATAAACTACAACATAACCGACGAAGAAAAACAAAAATTATTAAGGGGTTCAACGCAAACTGAAGCATTGATTTCGACGCCGCCGCCAACTTTAGAAAGTATTTTAGAGAAAGAGATTAAAGAAGTGGAACTGAAACCTTTCCTAAAGACAATACTGGACTCGCTGGACTGCAGTGATAATGATTACAAGGCGCTGTTCGCTCTGTGTTTGTTGTTTGCACTGATCAACAATAAAGGTGAGAATTGAGAATGTAAAGCTGGGTCCACCTATGTGTAAATGCCCGTATCATATTCCCGTATATAGTTGTGGACACCTCGCACTCGGTACTGTTGTAAGGCGTGACTTTTGGGTGTAGCTATAGCCAATGCTATAGGGGGGTGTGTGCGGCATATGGCCTAGAGCATGAGTAAAATAAAGTCAACCGTTACAATTTGAAATATTTAATTTATCGAGAAAATACGACAATTACATGAAAATAATATAAAGTGATCTCAGGGTTTGGTTCATGTCTGTACATATAAAGTGGCTTGCTGCCATAGACTGAAATTTACATATACCTAATTTTACCACGCACATTCACCGAATCGTGCCACCAGAAGAAACTTAGCTTGGGCCTTCCGGAGCTCCCGTGGCTGCTATCCGGAAGACGACGGAGAGAGCTGAAGCCTTCTCTGGTGCCACGATGCGTTGCTTGTCAGCCCCGACGCGGCGCACAGCCGCCTGCCTCGTGACCGAGGTTTCGCGCCACTCGTGCACGAGGAATGCGGCCAGGCGAGGCGCAGGGACCGACACCGGATCCCACACAAAGGGACTCGCGGCCCGTTGGTGCAGCTGCACCCGCTCGAGGAACGCGAGCCCAACCGTAGACTGCGAGCAGAGCCCGTCAGAAGAAGCTACACATAATCACATGCTCAATTTGTACGTCCGCACCACATCCAAACCGGCGGACGTACCCTCAGGCTGATGGCCTTCATACACATTTAAAAGATACGGTGCAATACATAATACACATTGGAGAAATACTGCGACACACGTCGCTCGGAGGGCTGGTGCATTTTCACAATCCTACCACTAAATACAAAATATAATTCTCTCACCGACGTTAATCGCGCGGCGAGCTCAAGAGTGCAGTCCGTACTTTCGTCCTGCACTCGACGGCGTTCGCTCCGCTACGGGGAGAAATTGAGAATGCATTTTTCAAGTTAAGTTTATATAATTCCGTGAATTTGACATTTCCGATACTACACAAACTCCGCGGTAGAAGAAGTAAGGTTACCTGTCAATGTCGCTTCTTCTATCTGCCGAGCCGCCTTCGTAGGAGCTGCCTCCTCACATTAAAAATTAGTTTGCCGACACGCAGAACTGAAATATAAATATAATTCGGCTTGACAACTATCCGCGGGGGCAGCGTAGACGCCAGACGGGCGTGGAAAGAGAGATTAATGATTTTCGAGCGGATGAACTTGGGTGAAAAAAACCTGACACGTTTTCACAAAACTATTTCTGGAGAAAATTCACATTTTAAGTACGAGGCGACTAGAAATAAATGGCTCAGCACTTACAGTTGTTTCCCAGAAACGGTTCTCCGGCGCTCTCAGCGCCCCTTGCTCAGATTGACTTCGCAGCACCAAAATTCTCCCCTTCACATTGTAAATTTTTCGCAGAAGTGACAATTTGCAACGAGCGACGTCCTACGTCACCCGCGCTGGTGGTGCCAACATCACCGCGATACGAATCGGCGCATTAAAACTCACTCGACTTTCTCTCGATGTAAAATACAGTTTTAGGCCGTTTCAGGCTTCGATAACTTATCGCGGAGAATCCACTCTGCACTACATCGTGATAGAAGGCTTAATTTATTTTATTTAACCCCGTAAAATTATTATTTACGCCATTAGGGAATACAATAGCGCCTTGCGTCAACCACAACCTGGCTACACCACTCCAGCCAGTTCACGGCGTTACACTGTATCCATATTGTATTGTATTATTGACCTCGGAAGATCTATTGTGAGCTCTCTAAAGTTTATAGCTCACCCCCAAGTCCGATTTCCGCTATGAACGGAGTTATATTCTTGGGGTTGAGTGCCTGTATTTGGCATGGGTTAAAAATATAAATCCCAAGAATACGGTGTCTACTGTGAATGATCACTTCACATTCACAAAGGTCACATTTTGTTCTGTCTATATTCCATATCTCCTTTGATGATTGAACAAAAACAGACTTAGTTGGAACGGGCCGTTTCGGAGAGGCGTATCAATACCGCGTATCATTACCCGTCCACACCCTGGTGATCCTGATACGCGTCGGAGGTATGTATACTGTGAACGGATCAGCAAAATGTGGACTCTCTTTAGCATTTCTGAAGGCCAAAAGTGTTTTCGTCATGAAGCCCCTCCTGTAGGCACTCCGCCAAACATTGCCACTGATATCTGTAGAAAAGCGATGTAGTTTTATCCATTATTATTACAATTTTAGGTCACACGTTGAGGAAAGAGAATATGTTGTTGGTCCCATAGTTATATTCAATTTTTACTTCATTCGTCAACAATTCAACTTTACAAAATATTTTACAATCTTCTATTCTGAATTATGATCCCAGTTTCATAAGTTTATCATTATGATTTAGCTATATTGGTTTTTTTTTCTTGCTACTATTGGAGTATAGTTGGTAAGTTACGAATTTTAAGTTACCTACATTAGACATTTCAGTACCTATGCATTGGGATTCTTCATAAGATACTCGTAGGTGCAAAGCCTAAAATCCTGGTCGAGATATATTTTTTTTGCGTCTATCTAATGAAGAATAACAAAGTGAGTACATTCTTCTATCTAGCATACACAGAATAACCTACATGATGATTTTGCATGTTTTAGCATGCAAGCACCATAAAAAATTATACTAAACTAGTACTTAAAAAGAATAGCCCCACTGAATCTCTCGCACGGCATGTCGTAAAAGGCGACTGAGGGATAAGGACAAGATGCCGTGCTAAAGGGCGACAGGTTAGCCACCTCTCACCTTGGAACGGTCCTTCCACCGAGTCATACAGCGGGTGGGTGCCTTACATGCTGCTTAATAGTTATCTTGTCCGAATACTTTGCCAAACGTGTTGGTCGGTGTTGTGCTGTAATTTACAAGAGTACCTGCAGCACAACTCGGAATACTCTGCTTACCCGATTATCGGGATACACAGCATGTGGTATGTATGTATGTATAAAAAATAACTTCTCAACACATTACTCCTTCCAGGTGTAAACACAGAGCTGCTGGATCAGCTCCTCTGTACCGCTGCAGCAGTAACAGAACGCAAATGCACCACCACGGCCGAGGCTCGGAGTAGTCCTAGCGAAAAGTCAGAGGATCGGAGTCAGGAGTCGGCTTCCCCGAGGCAAGAGGGACCGAGCTATAACGCTTTGTTCGTTGATAGACTGATGGCCATCGTGCATCATAGCTGTAAGCCTAGTGAGTGCATTAGAAATCCATTAAAATTATAATTTCAAATGCTCATCAAGGAAGCATCATAAAGGAAAATGTAAATGCATCAGATAGTATACCCGAGGCTGACCGTGGTTCGGATTCCACGTTAAACTGTAGGTCCCTTCCCTTCTTAACTTACTAGTGTTAGGGTTTATCCCGGCCGGGTTGGTACCACCGCACTGAGCGAAACGTGTCGGTCGAAACGGCTATGTAAATAGTTCGTGTTTTCCGTCCAGTTCAGTGTAGCAGACATGAAATGAAGGGAAGCACTGATATGGCACCTAGTTCACCCGGTGTTATGGGCTGACATCACGGATGTAGCCAACCGTGTCAGTTTCCATTAAAAAAAAAACAAAAATATAAGTACATAGTAGTACTATTTTAACGTGTGAGACTCAAAGGGTTAACATGAATTTAAATATTGTGAACTCTCTTACGTTTAACTCTTACTTTGTCTTTGTTACCTGATATGAATAGCACGCCCCAGTCAATGGCAGACTAGCTGACGAGGGCTTGAAGTGAGCGAAAATGTCTGGCACGCTGCAAGGGAGCAAGTTTGGCCAATCGCTGGACTCGTGCTCGATTGAAACCTTCTCTTACTTGCGATGGACCTGAACGAGCTCGTGATGCCATTGAGTGCCGAGTTGGTCACGTGCTCTGTACTGATTCATTACGCTATGTTCCTTCCAGTCTCATAGGGTGGTTATGTTGGTGTCTTTCCCAGTATTCACCAATCCAGTATACCAAATTTAACTAAATAAGCAAATTTAATAAATTGTTTTGATTAAGTTCAACGTTGAAAAATCCCAGCAGGTTGAGGTTTACCGAATAGCAAACAAAAGAGGGATGTAAATATTACTCGTTCTGAACAAAAAACACTTTTTGACTTTACAGAAATACTAAACGACCGAATAAAAATAGCTTAGGTATAGTTTTTCTGAACTAGAATTTTTATTTAGAAATTTAGTGTTTCAGCAAGGTCGATTTATTATTTTTCTAATAATTTGTCCACTTTGCTTCAGGACATATCTGCAGATACATGGAAAAAATGTTGTGAACATGTAAATGTCAAGGCTAGTTCTTTTTACATTGACATCAAAATATATATAAAAGATGCATTCAATTAAAATACATTTTTTATATTTTATTGTGTATTTCAGTGCAAAAGTACATTTTTGAATAAAAACATCCGCCAATTCAATATGTGCGTACTATACTGAATGTTGCTATATAAATCTAAAAAGTAGCTCCATCTTGACAGCTCTCATATATTCCTGGTCAGGCAAATGTTACTGTATGCAATGGCAATTCAACTCTCCTCCCTTTCGGCAGCGTCAAAAATTCGCCTAGTGACAGTAGAGCTGTCAGTTCGCTTGCTGCGCGTGGCGCTAGAGGGCGCGCGCGGCGCCGGACAGAGACCTCTGGAGCGCTACCTCACCCTCGTGGAGACGCACAAGAACAGGGCCGCCTCGGCCGTGAGGAACTTCTATAAGTGTGACGATATATTCTTGGACATGTTTGAAGATGAGTGAGTGTATTTTCAATTCATTATCCGCTCAAACGTCACGTGCCAGCTTATGGCAAGTCATCGCAAAGTGATCGAAATGTCGCATGCCACAAGCTGGCACGGTGGCGCGGGCGACTTTCAGCAAGCATATTTAATACGGGGAAGCCATAAGGTTAAAACAGTCTGCAGTCTCTTCAAGAATATAGGGCTGCCAAGATCTACGCTAAGCTCATATATGGAGAGAGCTTCGAAAAGGTCACTGGAAGCATCCTACAGAATATGGATAGGTAGAGAGTGGGAGGTCGAGAGCGGGACTGGTTGTTCCCCGCGTCCTAGTCAACGGAGACTAGCTGACGAGGGCTTGATGCGAGCCGAAACGTGAAGCATGCGCGGGAAATTTAGAGTGGCCACTCGCTAGTCCCGACCTCGATTAATACCCTCCTCTACTGCCGATGGGCTCGGATTCGGTGAATCCATCGCAAGCTTAGTTCAACACCTTCACACTCTTTGAATATGGGGATAGATAAGACTAAATTATACTTTACTTAATGGTGAAGATATGGCTTACTTGATCTCATTCACTTTTCGCCAACCTAGAGCAAACAATTTACAGATTTTGCTGTTGATTTCGAGACTTGGTGACACACATGTTCGCGTGTGAATTCGGCGCGCAAATAAACATTATTTTTTTTTTGTGTTTTTGGTCATTAGTTTGTTGTATTTATGATAAATTCGAAAGAGTACAACATTTCTGAAGTGGATGTATTATTATTTGGAAGTTTTATCCATTCGCGAGTGTGAAATGGAGAAAAAACTTTACCTCACTATATTTGTGAAGTGAAATATTATTGCAATGTTCAACTCACAATTTGGAATCAAAACGAAGGTCAGTGCACTCTAAGGTATAGATAACTTTGTAGGAAATTTTATAACGATTGCAACCACGCTAAATTTAGTAAAGGAGAAAAAAAAAATTTTTTTTAAACATTATTTTTTCTTCCTTCCTAACGAAATGCGCCCGCGAAAAAAACCGCAACATTTTACGGAGTCCGCACCGACGCCCGAGAGGTTAAGATACTTGTTTTTTTCACTCTTCTATTGTGCGATCTGTCACCTGCTTTTTGAAGAATAGAATATAGTTTTGAAAGTATTGTAATGCTTGTAACATTGAGTGCATGAGTAATGGAACACCCAACGCTCGTAGGTATTGCGAGATGTGCAAGCGGCCTCTGAACGTGGAGTGGCTGTGCATGGATGCGGCCATCTTGTTGCCGCCCACGAGATCGCCCATGTCCGGGATCGAACTCGCCAAGAGACTTCCCAGCGACGAGGTCATTTGTTTATTTATCTATCATGTAATTTTATCTCACTGGTCAATTCCTCTCAAAACATACGAAAGTAAAAAACACTCTGTCCTTTCATGCTGAGTAACAAAAATGTTCTCTGTCTGGGACTCAAAAGTAAATCTGCAAAAGTCAGTGGCTTAATCTGGGAGAAGGAAGGCTCATACAAACTCCTAAATATGTATTCAATTGAAAACTCTTAAAAAATCAATATATACGATTGTATGTACTTAGGGTCAATGAATGTTTAGTTAGAGGATCTGTGCAAATAAATTTTTTTGTGGGATGACTATTGAGTTAATTTTTAAAACACAACAGCTTTACTTACGGTTATTCACGAGCAATTGTATAAAGCTGTTGTGTTTTAAAAATAATGTCTAACAACCACGGTAATTTAAAAACCCATATTGAGTTAATGATTGATTATGTGACTAAAGGATAAGGACAAAATGCCACGCTGAAAGGCGACAGGGTTGCCACCTCACACCTTGGCACGGTCCTTCCACAGTCATGCAGTAGCCAGGTAGCTTTGGGCCTTACTTGCTGCTTGCAATAAATTGTCTTAACCTAATATTTCGCGGTCGGTGTTCTGCTACAATTTAGCCGAGTTCTTGCAGCACAAACCTTACTTACTCTGCTTACCGCAGATTGTTGTGATGCAGCGTGTTGGTATGTATCTATAGTTATTGATTAAAAAATCTTTGCAAATTCTCATAGGATCGCCAACACCCTGATTGAGTTCACCTAAGTGCATCCATTGGAAATAAATAATAGAAGATGTTGTATTGCAGGTGGAACGAGCTCGGCGCGCGATACGATCTTTCTTCCTCGTGCGGGACCTTTACCTGAAGCTGACGGGAAAACCGGAGACACAACTACCGCTCGCCAATCCCAACCCCTTCGTACAAGTTGGGGACGTGCTGGACTTGAGTGCGTACACGTAATCATCATCAGCTCACTCTTGTTCTTCTAACTAGCTGCTAAATTGTAAATCTTTCTCTCAAGCTGTGTTTTCGATAGACTGTATGTTTTTATGTGGGAAAGGGAAGTTATATGAAATGAAGGGAAGCACTGACATGGCACCTAGTTCTCCCGGTGCTATGGGCTAACATCGCGAATGTTTTTCCAGATTCTGCAGTATGATTCCAAAGCTGCTTTTGAAACTCTTTCCATGTACGACTTCACGGAGCACATTGGAGTGCATATTCTTGAAGAGGCTGTATATTGTCTTAGCAAAACCGAGTCAGTCAGTCGGTCAGTCAGCGTGTAAGCGTCTACCGCTGCACATACGGCTCTCCAATTTTCCTCAGTCCTCCCGGCCTTCAGCTGTACGGAACCACTGCTTTCCCTCGACTTATTTTATGTTGGTGCTCCACTTGGCTGGCTGGCGGGTGGTCTTCCTACACTTTCTGGTTGTCTTCCTACGTTTTCCTGTCCACGGTCGCCAGTGTAGGACACGGCTGCTCCAGCGGTCGTCGTCTCTGACGTGCCCAGCCCCCTGCCACTTGAGCTTAGCCACCCGGTCACAGATTACTTAATAGTTACTTCGTAACAGATAAATCGCTCCATAGAAAAAGTTCCATACCTTCGGCTTTAATAGCCTACTGTTTTACGTCGCCAATCGCTGCGTGCGAAAATGTACCTAAACGATCGAGTGTAAAGTGATTATTGCTTTGCAGCTGCGCGCAGTTGCGTGGGCGAGCGTGTAGGTATGCTCCGCGCGGCTGACGAATTTCCACTGAAATAGATCGCCGGCGGTCCACCGGGCGATAGGTGGTTAGCGCGCGCAAGTACATAGAGTGCTTGAGGCCTGATCCGGTGTCCAATATCGACTAAAGTAGTTGCGTCGATCGCTGATTGCCTTGTTATGCACCATATCACTTAGCGCAGCAAAACCAAAGTGACCATCGATAGCTGTAAATATTTAAGTGTCAATCACTTGGTGCATAATTTTAAAACAATCAACATTGATTGCTTACTCTCTGTCACTGCAGACGACTCGGACCTGATATCATGCGACATCATCCAGAAGGACGGCACTTGGCACCATCGGTTCCTGGCCGTGGACCACATCCAGATCATACTGGTGGAGCCCGACAAGCAACGGCTCGGCTGGGGAGTGGCCAAGCTGGTCGGCAGTCTTCAGGATCTGGAAGTTCGTCTTTTTGATATTCGTCTTACATTTCGCATTAGCCGCAAAAGAAACCTGTTCCTGTGCACTATTTTCTTTGAGCATTTGAAGTAAATATTTCTCTAAATAATTGTTGCAGACACTAGGGTCAGATAGAAAATAATTTTTATGTTTTATCACTTTAGCCCCTTAAAAATTTACTAATTATTATACCACTTTACAGCTGTCACTGGTATCGCTTCAAAATTAACTTTCGTATTGCATTCCAAAAAGGAACTAACTCTCTTAGCGCCAAATATGAGCTTTATAAGGCAAGTCATAAGATTTTAGTTAAATCACGAATATTCTCGAATCTGCCAGTCCAGCGAATACAAACATCACGAAATTTCGAAAACTTAGTGCTATCTCTGTCCTACCTGCAGACATTCCACATTCTGGCTTTTTCTATCATAATTGAAAAACAGCTGTTACCATTTAACAGAAGTTCACGCTACTAGGTATTTAAGTGCATCGAAATAAAAGTGACAGGCACCATGATCTCTCAAGCCTCGGTAGCCCAGTGCGATTGGTCGACTGTCGTTCGTGATCGTAAGCAGACTTGGGCGCGGCCAGAATTTAGATGGGTGACCGTTCGACCGTTGGAGACTGACAGTAGCTCGGATTCATTCCACGTAAAACTGTAGTTCCCTTCTCTTCTTACCTTACTAGGCGGTAGGGTTTACCCGCCCAGTTGGTACCAGCACACTGAATGAAAGATCGGTGGCTATGTAAATCGTTTGTGTTTTTCGTCCAGTTCAGTATGACCGGCACGACCAAAGGGAAACACTGACATGGCACCTAGTTCGCCAACATGTTAAGGGCTAACATCACGCATATTGTAGGTGATGTAGCCAACCGTGTCAGTTTTCATAATAATAATAAAAACAGTTTTGCGATTACGCAATTATCCCAATGCATAATCTTGTCATCTACTTATGGCCATTTTCACCAACTTCAGTTAAAGTAACATTTCTCATACATTTGACAGGGGCATTTTATCCAAAGGGGGTGAAATTGGGCGTTAATAAAAACTCTCCACAAAACTCGCGAAGCAAATCCTGTGGACCTTTTCCTATAGCAGTGACACTCCCAACAGATCCAGGGCGACAAAGAAGACCCGCGCTGCCTCCACCTCACGATCCACAAGCCGCGCGGCGGGGGCGGCGGTGCGCTGCGCACCGTGCTACTGCGGGCAAAGTTCAAGTTCGACGATCACATACGCAGCATGGCCGCCAAGCAACGGCTCACTAAGGTTGGAGGATACTTCTTTTCTTTCTTTTTAATCGCTCACGCGTTGCAGTTCCAAAATTGGAACGACACAGTAAAGTGACCGAAACATCGCGTCAGTTTATATGTGAAGTGCAATGTTCAACTCACAATTTGGAATAAAAAAAAGGTAAGATATAGATAAGTTTGTACGAAATTTTGTAACGGATACAACCATGCTAAATTAGTGTTCATAATTGTTTTTTTCAAAGAAAACATTTTTTTTTTTTTCAAAAAACAAATGACAAACTCTGGGACGCTCTCCCTGCCCATATATATTCCCCCATGTACAGTCTCGGGTCCTTCAAGAGGGACGTGAATGGGCACCTGTCAGGCCGGCATGGCATTCGCAACCACCGCATAAGACCGTATATCCATGGGCGTTGTTAGACACCTTATGGGTGGCTCGGCGCCATATGTCACGCTATCAAAAAAAAGATGCTTTAAGTTGGTTTGCATGGATAGTATCTCAAGTTTTCCTTCCCACTGCGAAACCTATTATCAAAGCACCTGATAGCACAACGTGACCACACCACAACAGCAATAGCCGGCGTGTGGAAGGATTTTCGCACGTGTTGAGTGCTGTGACTCCTTTCCATACTCATCTGCTACTATCCGAAGACTGCGACTTTTTCGCCGTTGTGGTGTGGTTCAAATCAAATCAAATCAAATCCATTTATTAGCACACATTATCAAACAATTAAAATCGTGATCTTGAGGCATCGTCATTGTACATAAACATTCTTAAATAATAAATAAATAATATATCAATTGTATTCCCGTAACAATAATTTGAAACTTTATAATAATATTGAAATAATTTAAATCATATAATGTTTTTCCTTGTAGCCAGGTATTCAGCTGTAATTTAAATTTATTTATGTCCTCATTGTTCTCTCGTTACTCTTTTGGCAATTTATTAAAAATATTTATACTATTAAATACCAAAAATTGTTTTAAATTTCTCTGTATTGTGATTTTTTTGTATAATAGTGTCCTTGTGCCTGGTTGGATAATTATGATCATAGCACTTGTGCTCTCCAGGATTATTTTTTATATACAAAACTGCTCTTTGCACATAGATGTCGTACATTGTCAGAAATTTAAGACTTTTGAATAGCGGTGTGCAGTGTGCGTCCCATTTGGAGTGAGTAATTATTCTGATGGCTTTTTTCTGCAGTCTGAACACTCTGACGGCTTCCCCCGAGGCACCCCAAAATTCTATTCCATAAATCATTATTGAGTAGAAGTACCCGAAGTATGCACTTGTCAGGGTGCTCAGGTTGGAATGTGGTGTGTTAGTTGAGCTTTTTTTTATATGGATAGCGCGACATGTGGCATCGTTACACCTACAAGTAGGTGTCTAACGATGCCCATGGACATTCTGTGATGCACGGGGATTACGAATGCCGTGCCGGCGTGACAAGAGTCTTTTCACGCTCCTTTTAAAAAATCCCAGGCTGTACTTGGGAGGAAATAGATGGGCAGGGAGTGCGTTCCACATTTTCTCGGTTCTGTGAATAAAAGACCGACAGAACCGGTTGGTCCTGATCCTCGGTAGGTCGATTGTATAGGAGTGTATCCCCTACCCAGTACGCGTAGTGCGGAGGTGGAATGGAGACGACGGAATTGCGTTAAACAGCCCCTCTGGACACTCCCATTTTTTTTTTATATAGAAACTGACACGGTTGGCTACATCACCTACAACATCCGTGATGTCAGCCCATAACACCGGGTGAAATTGGTGCCACGCGTCAGTGCTTCCCTTCGGTCGTGCCGGCTACACTGAACTGGACGGAAAACACAAACTATTTACATAGCCGTTTCGACCGACCTTTCATTCAGTGCGGTGGTACCAACCCGGGCGGGTTAAGCCCTACCACCTAGAAATATAAGAAGGGAGTCATATCCTTTAGTCGCCTTTTACGACATACACGGGGAGAGATGCAGTGGGGCTGTTCTTTTAAAGTACCGGCCCCACACGGTACTTTCTTTCAGCTTAAAACATTTTTGATCATAGGGTCGTACGAAATCGCGGCAGAAGAAGATGCAGCAGATAGGCCGGCTGCTGGAGGTGGCGGGGATGGGCGGCGGCGCGGGCGGGGTGGGGGTGGCGGCGGCCGCGGGCGGCTCCGCCCACGGCCAGCGGCACCGGCCGCTCTTCACCGCCGGCAACCGGCTCCCGGGCTACCCGGCACCGAGGAGGCCTTCTTCAGGTACTGTTCCTATTATCCACCTACCTATTGTAATTGTATAACCTTTGTTATGTATATTACTAATTAAAAAAAACACATATTTATTATTATATTTCGACCTATTGTCGTCGTCAGACAAATTTTTATTATTTCAGATAAAAAAAAATTTATCTGACGACGATAATAGGTCGAAATATAATGATAAATGTGTGTTTTTTAATTATTTAGTAATATCTCACTAATATCATAAATGTGAAAGTATGTTTGTTTGTTTGTTTGTTTGTTTGTTTGTTTGTTTGTTTGTTCCTCTTTCACGCCTGAACGGCTGGACGGATTTGGACGAAACTTCGTATATGGGTAGTGTATATCCCGGAGTAACATAATTTTTAAAAAAAGTGGTCAAGTTCGAGCCGAGCTCGCGTACAGAGGGTTCCGTACCATCGCGTTTTCTGTGAGAACTAGAAGGATTGGGATTTTCGTTTACGTTTTCCTGTAAATTAAGTGTATATCCCATGGTAACAATTTTTTTTTTTAAAGTGGTCAAGGTCGAGTCGATCTCGCGTAAAGAGGGTTCCGTACCATCGCGTTTTCTGTGAGAACTAGAAGGATTGGGATCTTCGTTTACGTTTTCCTGTAAATTAAGTGTATATCCCATGGTAACAATTTTTTTTTTAAAAGTGGTCAAGTTCGAGTCGATCTCGCGTGAAGAGGGTTCCGTACCATCGCGTTTTCTGTGAGAACTAGAAGGATTGGGATTTTCGTTTACGTTTTTCTGTAAATTAAGTGTATATTACAGTAAAGGGGGAGGGCGGGAAGGGGGATGGGGAAGGGATGGGGGAGGGGGGAAGGGGGATGGGAAGGGGCAGGGAGAGGGAGAGAGAGAGGGAGATGGAGAGGGAGAGGGAGAGGGAGAGGGAGAGGGAGAGGGAGAGGGAGAGGGAGAGGGAGAGGGAGAGGGAGAGGGAGAGGGAGAGGGAGAGGGAGAGGGAGAGGGGAGAGGGAGAGGGAGAGGGAGAGGGAGAGGGAGAGGGAGAGGGAGAGGGAGAGGGAGAGGGAGAGGGAGAGGAAGAGGGAGAGGGAGAGGGAGAGGGAGAGGGAGAGGGAGAGGGAATTCGTATTTCAAAAGAAGAAAGTAAGTAACTGAGGCGAGGCCGAAGGTCGAGCTGCGTTCAGGAAGTCCTTCTCGAAGAAAATAAGTAACTAAGGGCGTGGCCGAAGGCCGAGCTGTATCCTGGAAGACGCTAAACCTTCTCGATGATAGTAGGTAACTATGGGCGATAGTTACTTACTTTCTTCAAGACGGTTTATAGTCTTCCTGAACGCAGCTCGGCCTTCGGCCTCGCCCTCAATTACTTAATTTCTTCGAAAAGGTTCATAGTCTTCCTGAACGCAGCTCGGCCTTCGGCCTCGCCGTCAGTTACTTACCTTCATCGAGAAGGTTTATGGTCTTCCTGAACGCAGCTCGGCCTTCGGCCTCGCCCTCTGTTACTTACTTTCTCCGAAAAGGTCATCGTCTTCCTGAACGCAGCTCGGCCTTCGGCCTCGCCCTCAGTTACGTACTTTCATCAAGAAGGTTTATAGTCTTCCTGAACGCAGCTCGGCCTTCGGCCTCGCCCTCAATTACTTAATTTCTTCGAAAAGGTTTATAGTCTTCCTGAACGCAGCTCGGCCTTCGGCCTCGCCCTTAGTTACTTACTTTCATCGAGAAGGTTTATGGTCTTCCTGAACGCAGCTCGGCCTTCGGCCTCGCTTTCTGTTACTTACTTTCTTCGAAAAGGTCATCGTCTTCCTGAACGCAGCTCGGCCTTCGGCCTCGCCCTCAGTTACTTACTTTCTTCAAGAAGGTTTATAGTTTTCCTGTACGCAGCTCGGCCTTCGGCCTCGCCCTCAATTACTTACTTTCTTTGAGTAGGTTTATCGTCTTCCTGATCGCAACTCGGCCTTCAGCCTCGCCCTAAGTTACTTACGTTAGTTGAGAAGGTTTATCGTTTACCTTAACGCAGATCGGCCTTAGTTACTTACTTTCTTCCTTTGAAATACGAATTTCACGCGAGCGAAGCCGCGGGCAAAAGCTAGTACATAATAAATATAATAAAAATAACTAGAACCAATATTGGTGTAAAAAGTATTTAATTCATAAATTGTATAACCTTACATTACAGCATTAAGCTCACCTAAGTTGCCATAATTTTTAATATAATTGGTCTTTAATAAGTTATAAAAATACATATCAAGTAATGTCTGAAAATCATATTAGATAAGTTGACTGGAAGGAGGAATCTCTTTTAGTGATAAGTCTGCCTTTGCGCTATTGTTCATTTTGTTTCTCTGTGAACCGCGACTGGCGGCCGTGTAACGTACGTCAATATATGAATATCGAACCACTTTATCTATTTACATACAGTTTTCACTGTTACATAATGAAACGTGAAGCATGCGCGGGAAATTTAGAGTGGCCACTCGCTAGTCCCGACCTCGATTAACACCCTCCTCTACTGCCGATGGGCCCGGATATGTTCGGTGAAGCCATCGCAACCTAGAAATGCAGAATGATTGGCTAACAGTGGGTGACTTCTGCATCCCTCCTGCATTGAAGTGGAAATCCATAATATACAACTGGTCCCCTGAGCTGCTTAAGTTCTACTTAAATGCATTCCAGCTTACTCTCCCCGACCCGAGTAACCTAGTTAGATGGGGGAAATCTACAAATAGACTATGCCCGTCATGTAAGGAGTTCGTAGGCACGGCCAAACATTTGTTATGCGGATGCAAAATACTACTTGAGCGAGGCCAGTATTCCTACCGTCATGATAAAGTCCTCCAAATCATCAGAGAGGCCTTCAACCTGTCAATTGCACGGACCAGGAAAGGGCAAACCAGTAGCGGCTTCCAGAAGGTCAACTTTGTGAAACCTGGAGCCAATAAGCTGCCCAAAGATAGGACTAAACCTTCTTCAATTTTGGGAGCAGCAAAGGATTGGGAATTGTTGATGGACACACATGAGAAGCATTACCAAATGCCTTCGGAAATCTGTACCACAGCATTAAGGCCGGATATACTCATATTCTCAAAAGCGACAAAGCATGTAGTACTTGTTGAACTTACAGTTCCATGGGAAAGTAACATACCGAAGGACCACAACATCAAGCTTAACAAGTACTGCAACTTAGTAGACCGGATTGTGAGAAACGGATTCAAGACTGATCTCTTCGCTGTGGAAGTCGGAGCAAGAGTACTACCAGCGAAGTCGCTCTACAGTCTCTTCAAGAATCTAGGGCTCCCAAGATCGACGCTAAGCTCATATATGGAGAGAGCTTCGAAAACGTCACTGGAAGCATCCTACAGAATATGGATAGGTAGAGAGAGGGAGGTCGAGAGCGGGACTGGTGGTTTCCCCGCGTCCTAGTCAACGCAGACTAGCTGACGAGGGCTTGATGCGAGCCGAAACGTGAAGCATGCGCGGGAAATTTAGAGTGGCCACTCGCTAGTCCCGGCCTCGATTGATACCCTCCTCTACTGCCGATGGGCCCGGATATGTTCGGTGAAGCCATCGTAAGCTTAGATCCACACCTCCTTCCACACCTTCCCTTCACTTCTCAAGATGGGGTTTAGGCTATAAATCATAACGTTACGTCATTGGCGGCCTGAGTTGTGAGCAAAAAGTCACGCGAAGCGAAGTCGCTGCCAAAATTTGTTATTGTATATTTCTATTGTTTCCGTCTGTTCTCTGCCTGTTCTCTTCACGTATCTCTGTTTATTATTGTTTGGTGTGCAATAAAGAATTTCTATTCTATTTATAGTATATTCTATTCATAATATACTTTACTTCCTTTCTATCCATGAGCATGCATAAAAGTATGTACAATCAAGCCCAAATCATCTTCAAGTTAAAATTTAAATAGTCTTGGAATTCCATATTACTCGTATTGTTAGGTACAACTTAGGGTCCCTTTAATTAAAGAAATATCTACCATGCATGTCACCATGATGTTCATAGTCCTGAGTTTAAAAATTAAAACATAATCACATTTTTGTCCTCTAGTATTTTACAAACTTCTGAAATTTTTCACAATTACTACTCTGTGATCCCATAATGATGTTAAAAGCGACTTCCCCTGCGTCCAGACTATCTGACAGATGCGTTTACTCTTCAGGCGGTGAGGGCGAGGAAGGTGGAAGCGTGGAGCGGCGGCTGCGGAGACAAAGCGGTCACGTACTGAAAGACGGCATCATCGTATACAAGGAGAGGACCACTAGCAGAGAGAGGTTACTACTGTTATTGAGCGCTATATGGTCACCGTTTGTGACGTTGTCTCTCATCTGGGATGCAGACTGACGGACTTTCGGCATAGGGACAATATTCGGAATCGGTGCACTCAATGGGGGCTCAGAACACCTTTATGAGTCCTTCCAAGGGGGGGGAGGGAGGGGGGGCTCAGAACGCCTTTATGAGTCCTTCCAAGGGGGGAGGGAGGGGGGCTCAGAACGCCTTTATGAGTTCTTCCAGGGGGGAGGGGGGGCTGGACAGCAATCAATGCGCGTCATCGGAACCAAATTGGTGGTATCCCGACAGCGGGCCTCGCTGCGTGCAACGATTTTCAATTGATTGTTCCACGTTGAAGTCGTGACACAATGCGGGTGCTGTGGCGGCAAGGGTGGTGCGCTCGGGTCGGTGGCGGGTGAATATTGTTATAGATCGCAAACTCTCACTTTGGCGATGTGTGAACAGGGTTGTTGTAATAGCGTACTCATAACGCGTTCCCCCCACGCAGTGGCGGCTGGTCCTAAAGTGCGCTCTTGCGCCGCACTACCATACCACGAGAAGTCTTCACTTCACTCAAAATAAATAATATCTTACAACATACCTATATTAAAACCATAAAGATCGTACTCCAAATAAATAAGATAATAATTGGGTTTTGTGCTTGCGCCCCATCTGCAATCGCATAGAAAATCTGCTTATGGTCACATTCAGATTGCAGATGGGGTGCAAGCACAAAACAAAATTATTAGAGCCTCGTTTATCAGAATTTCTGTATACAACAGATGCACGTCGCGCGGCAGCAGCGTGAGCGCATCTCGCGAGAGCTCTCCCCGGCCTCGCTCGGAGGAGATCCCGCTCGAGGACATCCGGCGCCGCGCCGCCGCCTCCGTCTCCCACCGCCAGCAGCCCTCCGCCGCCCCCGCACCCGCCGCCGCACATGTGAGGGAGACTTTATGAATTCATTTAAAATCAAGACATTTTCATATTACCATTTTAGGTTAGTTTTTTTTTTTTTTATGTAATCCGGTATGCATGGCTGAGTTGGAGGGGCTAAAGCGCATGCTTTTTTTGTATTTTTTTTTATGTAATCCGGTATGGGTGGCTGAGTCAAAGGGGCCAAAGCACATGCTCCGACCAGCCAATATTACCTCCGAGAAGGTAGGTGCCATACCAGAGACTTCCCTGGATTGCTGGCTATACTGGACTAGAGGAGAACACAACCGAGGCTGCTATGCGGCCATCTTACATCCAGTACGTTGATACTAACCCAGTCGGCTACAATTTGAGCCTACCATCTTGTAAGGGGCAAGGGAAGGGACCTACAGTTTTACATCGGTTCCGAACGGTGAAGCAGCAGGTGTAGGAATGCACGTAAATTTTTTCGTCAGAAAAAACTCATTGGTACACGCCGACGGGATTCGAACCGCGGACCTCTCGCATGGGAAGCCGATGCCCAAACCACTCGGCCACCCGCCGCTTCCTTGTTTAAAATTGCTTCAGGCACAATAGCAGGAATTGTGCGGAAGTCATCCTCCTGTTCATGGGTGTGTAATTTTTTTTTATGGAAACTGACACGGTTGGTTACATCACCTACAACATCCGTGATATTAGCCCATGACACCTTGGTGAACTAGGTGCCGTGTCAGTGCTTCCCTTTGGTCATGCCGGCTACACTGAACTGGACAGAAATAGGTGTGTAATTTTTTTTTATGATAACTGACACGGTTGGTTACATCACCTACAACATCCGTGATATTAGCCCATGACACCTTGGTGAACTAGGTGCCGTGTCAGTGCTTCCCTTTGGTCATGCCGGCTACACTGAACTGGACAGAAATAGGTGTGTAATTTTTTTTTATGATAACTGACACGGTTGGTTACATCACCTACAACATCCGTGATATCAGCCCATGACACCTTGGTGACTAGGTGCCCTGTCAGTGCTTCCCTTTGGTCATGCCGGCTACACTGAACTGGACAGAAATCACGAACTATTTACACAGACCTTTCGACCAACTTTCATTCAGTGCTGTACTATCAACCCGGGCGTATTTTAAACCCTATCACTTAGGAAGGTAACAAGGGAAGCGATCTACAGTTTTACGTTGAGTCCGAATCACGGTCAGCCTCCAACGGTCGAACGGTCACCCATGCAAGTTCTGACCGCGCCCAGGTGTGCTTATTATCACGAACGATAGTCGACGATCGCACCACTGAGCTACCGAGGCTGACAAAATGGGCATAATTATTGGGGTCGAACGGTAATGTTACACGGTTCAATGAAATTAAAGCAATTTCATTGAAAGGCGTTGAACATTGAAAGCGCAGTATGCGTTGAAGCTTTCAATGCGATATTTAGATGTTTCAATTTCATTGAAGCAATGAAATTTAAAGCAATATTGAACCGAAATTGAACCGTGTAACATTATCATAAGGCAATTCAGTGGTGGACGTGCACCTACCTTGTACATTATGCTTACAAAAAATAAATCTTATTGATAATCCTTTTGTCAGGAGGACGCGAGCGCCGTGCAGGTGAGGAAGGAACCCGGCAGGTCAGAGGAGACTTCCTTCATCAGCGAGAACCAGAACAAACGGCGCGGCATCATCGAGACCATATGATATTAGCTCAGGCGATACAGGCAGCCCGGTCCGCTGCATTTCAAGTAGACAGTATGAGATGTAGGAAAATTTAACACATTGTCATCTGTTTGCGGTAGTTTTTTTTTTTGACGTGATAACGTCTTATAAATTGATGAACACCGGCTGCACGCACGAAAAAGTGTCACGTTCTATCTGAGCATGTGTGTGCAAGCGAGAGCGCGTAACAAGCGATAGAGAGGCACAATCGGCCCAAGCGGCAGGGTTGCCAAACGTACGGTAATTGCCGTATCGTACGGTAATCGAGGCTAGAAATCGACAAATGTACGGCGTACGGCAGCGATAGGGGTGCCGTACGAAAAAATACGGTAATTCTTATAGCTGTTTCTTTATGACGTTATCACGTAAAACTATCGTCCGTAAACCGACTTTACAGACAACCAATTTTTTTATTAAAATCACGACTGAAGGCGCCGAGCCACCCATAAGGTATCTAATGACGCCCATTTACATTCAGTCGTATGCGGTTGCTGCGAATGCCATGCCGGCCTGACAGGTGCCTAATCACGCCCCTCTTGAAGGACCCGAGACTACTTGAGGGGAAATTATGAGCAGGGAGAGCGTTCCGGTTCTGTAGAGCAGCGATTCCTAATTATATTTTAATCAGTATACCTTTGCGAATTTTCTGAGACCCTAGTAACCCTGAGCAAAATTTTTAAATAAAACTATTTTCAAATGGTTGTTATTTGGGTGAATCAACTTTTTCTTGTTTTTGGTATTTGTCTGAAAAGAGGGTATTATCTTGACAAATTCACCTTATTTTAATAGTTACAGCAACTCTCAGATAAGTAATTGATTAATAAGAAAGAAGCTGCACAAAGAATTTTGAGTAATTAAAAAAAAAATATTGGTTACCCTGAGGACAACCCCTTTTTTCCATACAAAACTGGGGACAAAATTGTCCCCTGGGTCACCCCTAAAAATTTGTTTAATGTTTTATTTTAAATAGTTCTCTACCTATATTTCAATTGCCTATCAACCTAAGTATTTTATACTTATTGATTTTCAACTAAGTAATAAATTGTAATAAACTTTTTTTTTTTATTTGGTTTTGCAGCTGGTTTTTACGTTACAAGAAAAAGTTGATCCACCCATTTTTACTACGAAATAGGTCCCAATCAATCATTCATCAGCGGAGATAATTTTCACTAATAAGATAAGTGGGCCCCTTTCTCTTTACTTAACAGTGTAGAGGTAAACGTGGCCGTCAAGTGATCCCACTCGTACCCCTTATCTTGACCCTGCGTACCCCTGCGGGTACGCGTACCTATATTTGGGAACCGCTGCTGTAGAGGAAAGATCTGCAGAATCGATTGGTACTAAGTCCAGCGTGTAGGGATGCAAAGATTGGGAAAAGCGGTTAAAGTTTCAAGTGAGATAATATTTACAATACGAGCTGCGTTCAGTAAGAAGAGAAACCTTGCTGAAGAGAGTAAGTAACTAAGGGCGAGGACTTTCTTTGAGAAAGTTTATCGTTTACCTGGATTCAGCTCGGCATTCGCCCTCGCCCGTAGTTACCTACATTCTTCGTTGAAATACGAATTTCACGCGAGCGAAGTCGTGGGCAACAGCTAGTTTAAAATATAAGTTAAATCATCAGATCATCAGATAAAAGATCAGTATCAATCAGTACGTTACACGCACGCCAAGGTTTCTGAAATAATACAATTCAATTTTCATTACACTACATTCATTGCACTAGGGAGGAGGGGAGGGAGGAAAATTAATTCCTTAAGGGGGGGGAGTGGAATCTCATCCCCTATGCCTGGTTGACACGATGCGAGGTTTCACGCACGAGGAGCATGTCGCCTTCTCGAACAAGAAAAGTCGCTATCGCGAAGCGTTCGTCGAGAGTTCGCGAGAACTGTCTACACGGTGCGTAAATGCGTTCGAGTAGCATTTCTCGTGCGTGAACTCGCATCGTGTCAACCGGGCATTAAGAGGAAGGCAGGGAGAGAGAAAGATCAGAGAAGCGATCGTCACCTGTCACGCGATCTTTCCGCCGAGTCATGCAGCAGGTGGATCTTCGTGCCTTACTTGCTGCTTGAGTTATCTTGTCCTCATACATTGCTATTTCGGTGGTCGATGTTTTGCTGTAATTTACAAGAGTAGATACTTGCAGCACTACACCGATTACTCTGCTTACCCCGACTGTCGGGATGTGGCGTTTGGTATGTATGTATGTAGAAGTGATCATTTATATATTTTCGTTCAAATCGAATTTTCTATTAAACCGAGTTTACCGCGAGCGAAGCCGCGGGCAAAAGCTAATGTAATATATATCTGGGATATGTAATATCTATTTCGTATGTAACCATTCATATTGAAGTGTATTTTATGCTATGTATCACTGTTACCTATATCGTATCCCGCCCGGGTTGGTACAGCCGCACTGAATGAAACGTCGGTCGAAACGGCTGTGTAAATAGTTCGTGTTTTCCGTCCAGTTCAGTGTAGCCGACATGAAATGAAAGGAAGTACTGACATGGCACCTAGTTCACCCGGTGTTATGGGCTGACATCGCGGATGTTGTAGGTGATGTAGACAACCGTGTCAGTTTCCATAAAAAAATAAAAATAAATATGTGTATTTCTATCCGCCACGCATTAATAGCAGTTATGATACTGAAAGGTATACTGGTAGAAAATGCCTAGAGGCATTAAGTGTTCGAGTTGCCCATATTTTTATTTGAGTGCAATAAATATATTCTTATAGTACAATACAATACAATATAAACATTTTGTGATACCTCTAATTTTTTTGTGTGACTATCGTTTTTGCTTTGTACTCGTAATATAACACAATATGGCATTTATGTATTTATTTTAACACACCTCTATTAGCTTGACCTGTATGTATGTATGTAACGGAATCTTTCAAATTATTTTTCACCCACTTTTAGACGTATGGCAATACAATAATTTCATAACTTTGACTCATTGTCCTAACCAGGGTCAGGATAAAAAAAGTTGCAAGTGCCAATTTGAATTTCGCGCGTGAAAACATGTTTTTTTTTTTAGTTTCTTTAAACTGTCTTTTTATGTTTCCGTATCCCGTACGGAAGCCTATTACTAAGCCTCCGCTCTCTGTCTGTCTGTCCGTCCATCCGTATGTCTGTCCGTCCGTCCGTCTGTCTGTCCGAGGGCTGTATCTCTTGTTCAATTTGTTTTGCTTTTTTGATGATTTCCGTGACAGTTACTCAAAGGCGACTGAAGTGTGCGGAACCACGCTTACTTGTGGCACGCGGGTACAGCCCACTTAAGACGTCTACTCGTTTTTAGGGTTCCGTATCCGTCGTACGGGACCCTCTTACTAAGCCTACACGGTCTGTCTGGTCTGTCTGTCTGTCCGTTTGTCCAAGGGCTGTATCTCTTGAACCGTAATAGGTAGCCTGTTGGAATTTTCACAGAATATGTGTTATTATGGCCGATATAACAACAAATAATAAAAATAAGGAAAAGTAAAAAATTCACGGGGTCCCCATACAAGAAACTAAAAAGTGTATGCGCGCCATCTACCGAAGAGTATGAACCATTTTAACTAATACATAGATGGTGTGAATGGCGCTGACCATGACATGGCCATACGGAACCCTCGATGCGCGAGTTCGACTCGCACTTGGCCGGTTTTTGTGTTCTGTCCTACACAGCCTTGCATAGATACTATCCATTCTGTGTTACTACCAAATATTACATACATACATTATGTAATGTATTCAATAGCCGAGTGAGTACGTGAATGGCTGTGAATGAGATGAATGAGCAGGGATATATGAGTGAGAATAGTGTTAGTGCTAAGTTTTATACAGTTTAGTGAAGAGTGTTAGAGAGTTAGCCAAAACGGTAGCAATGCATGAGAGGTACAATTATTCCAAAAATTTTACATAGCTCGAAATTTCAAAACTATTTATGCAGTATTAACTTTTCATGTTGATTTGTTTTTCAGTTTGCTTTTTTTATAAAGGCAAATATAGCATTATGCATTAGCCTCAATGCAATGTTTCGTCCCTTTTTTCATAATAGAGCAGTTTTTATAGAATATTGAGGGCTCAAATGTCCCCATGAAATAGGACCCCAGTATTGTTTGATATTTTAACAAAGTAAAAAAAGTAATTTTCCAAAAATGTATGAGCGTTCGTCAATTTATTGTAAGTTAAGAGTGCGGCCGCACTAGGCGGAACTGCACTGCAGCGGAGCGACGTGGCGCGTCAAAATATTATTTGTTTGAAGCAAAACCGCACTACGCAGTAGCGGCGCCGCAGCAAGCATTTCTTATGAAAACATGTGTACCGCGCCTTCCAAAGTCTAAGCGTTCGTGAAAGCATTTTTTATTTATTTTTTATTTTAGTTGGCTATGCTTTTTGTTTTTTTTTTTTTTTGGAGACATTTTGGTCAGTGTCATGTATAGTGGGAATTCGTGGTCAGGTGCCGTCATTTTAAAAATTGTGACCGAGTGCAAAGACTGGAAAACACAAACAAAAGAACATCACACAAAAAATCTGTGCATTCAGTCACAATTTTTTTAAATAATACACACCTGATTATGCATCCTCACTATACATGACACTGGCCAAAATATCAAAATGCCAAATGAAATAAAATAAATAAAAAAGGCTTTCGCGAACTCCCGTAGTGAATTTTGGAAATATTCTGCCGCGCCAATCCGCTACTGTGCAGTCCCGTCTAGTGCGGTTGCATTATATGCACGTAATGCAATTCACAAAGATTTAAATAGATCGATAGGGCAAAGCGCTCAAGAGTTTGGCACCGATTAACATAACGGTGTCCGTGTGACTGAATGTAAAGTAGTCATCAAGGATCGCATCAAAAGCTGCCTCGTGTTAACAAAACGCTAACGCTCTGCACTCGCGCATCGGCGCGTTCCGTTCCGTTGCGTGGAACGACCTCTCAACACGCGCGTGGCGCTGCGTCTGACTGATGCGAAGTAGCCGCATGCGGCCCTTTGGTAAAATTATCTGTAGTGCGCCATGTTAAACTATGCTCTATCTATCGATTTAAATCTTTGGCAATTCATATACCTACTTAAATCGTCCATATTCGTTTAAATGTCTAAGCTAGTACCTTCTCTCACTATCATGTAAGGTAGGTAAACATTAAATGAAATCTATTTATTTAATATTAGATAATGTTCCAATTGCATGTATTAATGAAGTGTAGTAGCAATAACTTGTAAATAATATATAGTGTGTCTATGTGTTGGTTTAAATATTACATATCCTCGTCTAAACATTTATTTTGTCCATTCACATGTTGTATTCACACTCCGTGTTAGGATTATGTGTAATTAGCTCCACGTTGTTTTGTATTATAAAATGTATATTTTAATGTTCAAGTAATAAATAAAATGTCCTAAATAGAAAATGTTCTTTTTATTTTGAGTTGATTCCAGAATTTTAAGAATTCTCCATCCCCGCTAACAATAAAAGAACAAGGGCGTGTGTGTATGGGTGATGTTTTCGACATTCGAACAACATTTTCGAAAAATTCCTTCACTTCGAGTTTTACAAATGAAAGTAAAGTAGAAAATTTCTTTTTTCGAAAATGTTTATCTGTATGTCTGTCGTCCTGATGGCCCAGGACAGGCTATGGTTAAAACCATTGGTTAAATTTTCATGCAATTTTCACCAATAAATTCAAGGTAAATTCAATGTCTGAAGGGTGAACACATATTTACCAGCCCCACACCCACACCTCCATCTTGCGTAGCAACTGCTGGATTTAAAAATACTACGAAAACAATAATGTTTTCAGTTTCTTCCATAAAATAAAATATCTTCTTGCATTTAAATAATTGACTTAAAATGATGGAAATGATCTACCTAACTACATTTAACTTATATCTATTATTATCGTAAGGGCATGCCCATACGAACTTAATAAATGCCCTCACTAATGTCGTGGTCAAACCATAGTAAGAAAACCCAAAAAAAAACCAATTTGGAAACTGAATATCGCATACTATAATTACATTATATTATATTATATTATGTTTAATTGGCAAATAATTAGTTAATTTTAAATAATTTCAACTACTAATTACAAATGAATAATTTTAGAAGCATTATTTTTGGCCACTGCTTAGTGAGGACATTAATGAGTTCGTATTACCTATTACCCTATCTATAGGCATGCCCTTACGTTAGTAATAGTGCAGTACCCGGGCAGTAAATAATGAACATATAGCTTTAGAAAGAGACCACCTGTTGTAGAGCGTCGTCCCTTAGGGGGAGTCTATGCTCTATCGAAGAAAGTAAGTCACTAAGGGCGAGGCCGAAGGCCGAGCTGCGTTCCCGCAGGTAGACGATACCTATATCTACTCTCGAAGAAAGCACATCACTAAGGCCTAAGGGCGAGGTCGAAGGACGAGCTGCGTTTACGTAGATATACGATATACTCTCCCGAAGACTATAGGTACGTCACTAGCTTCACATATCTAGACTGGTTTACGGGGAAGACAGATTAAACTCTGATTAAGCGATCCCCGTGTATGTCGGAAAAAGGGTTTAACCCGCCCGGGTTGTTACCACCGCACTGAATGAAAGGTCGGTCGAAACGGCTATGTAAATAGTTTGTGTTTTCCGTCCAGTTCAGTGTAACCGGTACGACCGAAGGGAAGCACTGAAGTGGCACCAAGTTTACCCGGTGTTATGGGCTGACATGACGGATGTTGTAGGTGATGTAGCCAACCGTGGCGCAGATTCCATAAAAAAAAGCGAGTTGGATTGATGTTTATAAAAGCTGTAGATAGACCTATAAGTTCAAATTTAAGCAGGTCGGCCTTCGGCCTCGCCCGTACGTACGTTTGAGGATAAGTTTCGTTCTACTGTCACAAAGCTTCTAAATTTTTCATAAATAGGGGAAAAAGTCTGTTAAGTGTGAACATTGTTCATACACAGATGGTTACGTAGGTAGCCGTTTTCTTCTTAATAAATAAATAAATAAATAAATATGGAGCTGTCGAAATTCTTAAAATTGCCCTGTGATGTTTCTCCGGCATGCGGCAGTAGAATGGACTGACCTGGAAGCGAAACGGTTCAATCTTTCAAAGGCATTCAGCGGTACGGAACCACTGCTTTCCGCCGACGTACTTGATGTCGTCGTCCCACCTTGCGGGCGGTGCAGGAAGATGTTTTCTTATAAATGTATAAAACGGCATCGACAGAAGAGTTTTGGGGTAAACACGTTTCGCAATGATTTACCCCCAATTTTAACCGACTTCAAAAAAGGAGGAGGTTCTTTGTTCGGCTGTATGTATTTTTTTTTTATGTATGTTCAGCAATATCTTCCCCAATTGTGAACCGATTTCGATGATTCTTTTTGTGTTCGGTTCAGTCTAGCTCCAAGGTGGTCCCATTTTTTTTTGGTAAAGATCGCATTGGAACGCGAGGCGAAATTCGAGGCGATTCCGCCGAGTACATTAATAGCAAATAAAAATTACTAAAAAAACTGTGAAATAAAAAAATATTTAAAAAAATATAAAAACCGCCTTCAAAAATGTATGAAATAAAAAAATAAAAATCGAACCATAGAGTTGAAGGCGGTGGTGCTAAAGCAAGCAAAAATAACCGACCGCCTTCAACTCTATGGTTCGATTTTTATTTTTTTATTTCATACATTTTTGAAGGCGGTTTTTATATTTTTTCAAGTTTTGTTTTCTCGGACTTCTATAAAATGTTTCAAAAGTATCCGCGAACCGTACTAGAAATTAATTGCCTACCCCTGGTTTAAACATATCACACGCTGTATCCCGACAATCCGGATATTCCGGATTGTCCGAAGTAATCGGTGTTGTGCTGCGAGAACTCCGGTAAATTACAGCACAACACCGACCACCGCGCTTAGCAAAGTTTTAAGCCAAGATAAAAACTATCAAGCAGCAGGTAGAGTTTCAGTAGGGAAGTTTCTGGTATGGCACCTACCTTCTCGGAGGTGATATTGGCTGGTCTGAGCATGTACTTTGGCCCCTCTGAATCAGCCACCCATACTGGATTACATAAAAAAAAGTAAGCACGAAAACCCACCTGCTGCATGACTCGGTGGAAGGACCGTGCCAAGCCGAAAGGTGACTATGCTGTCGCCCTTTAGCGCGGCATCTTATCCTTATCTCATAGTAGTCGCCTTTTACGACACGCACGGGAAGAGATGCAATGGGGATATTCGTTTCAAGTGCCAGCCCCACACGGATGGTACAACAGTTCAAATATATTTCTAAATTCCTCGGACGCCGCAATTCGTGCATAAATCAAAGCGCAGCGCCCGCAAGTCCGCGATTCGGCTCTGCCTTATTTGCCACATGTGGCACAATACGGACGATCTGTTGCGCCTGGCGCCTGGCTCCATGCCAACCGAGTTCGCAGCCCACCACCGCGCTGTTGGCCGCTCTCGCAATTTTGCCACTCCATTTTAAACGCGTGTCCTCAACTCAATGAACTACCGCGGGCGCCGTTCCAGGAGATATATATACTCGTTTGTGAAAACCAATTTGTATCGCGCGATGACGAGCCGATTTGCAGTTTGGAGTAGAACGGGATGCTGAAACATATACCGGGTGTGAGACATACCGCGGCGGGTGAAACTTTCACCAGGGCATTAACCAGGTAACGTGGAGTAAAAAATAATTTACGATTTATTGTCACAGATGATTTTTTTGTAATTATTTATAACAAAATAAAAAATGAGTTTTATAAAAAAACTATATTTTCGTAATGTCTTCAAATAAGCTGCAAAAGATGCTGGTGAAAGATCCAGGATACTTCTTTATATACCCTGTAGGTGTCGTGGGTTTGCCAATGTCATTGTCTATGGGTGAGCTGCTGACCTACTAAATATTTAACAAAGTTTAATACTTAATTTGTTTGGATACTATGAAGATATGATTGGACAAATGCACAGAGCACGAAATACCGGGGCGCGCGCGGGGGGTATTCCGTGCTCTGTGGACAAATCATTAGAATGTTTGTTTTTTTTTCATTTTTATTTGCTCTTTATACCCAGATGACAGATTGAAATATATGGGCTCATACGCATTGTGTTTACGTCGAGTACGTTTCGATCTCTCTCTCTCTCTTCAGTACTCGAAGGGCGAAAACGCTGAAACTGTTTTTGTAAAAGTTAAATAGAAAAGTTTCTGGTCCTTCGAGCCGGATTCTAAATATCTAATTTTTCAAACTAAACGAGTCTTCTATATTCTTATGTTTTAGTGTTCTTGGATTCGCGACGCTACGAATTTATAGAATTTGAATACCTGACCACCTAATGATTTTTTATTTTTTAGAATGGATTAATCCATTCTAAAATTATTCAATTTTCACATATTATTATTTAAGGCAGGGCGTTAAAACTCTTAAAGGTTTACGGTTCCATATATGGTTTAGTATAGTTCGGAACACGTAAATTGAGCTCTGGATGCCATATATTTCTTATGGCAGCGTGTCTCGAAATATTCATCTCACACTTCGGTAGCACCATGAAGCACGATAAAAACCTAGACACATAATCTTGAAATATTAGTTAACTGATTGGCGTATGGAAGAGGTGTGAGAGGTGGGTCAGGTGGCAGCCTGACCGTTGCATTGATATCTATGTCGATGGACCGTTGCACGTGGAGATCTCTTTGTCTCTGCCTCCCCTGTTGGAAACAGGCAGGCGTGACGTTCTCGGGTCCTTCAAGAGGGGGGAAGAATAGGCATGATAGGCCGGCATGGCATTCGCAACCCCCGCATACGACCATGGGCGTCGTTAGACTCCTTAAGGATGGCTCGGCAGCATATGCCGCGCCTTTAATTAAAAAAAACGTAGTCAACTCATTAACACTGGAAATAGATTTAGTCTTCGAGCCAAAAAAAAAAAAACTGCAAGTTTACAATTTTTTTAGTGTACTGTCGAAAAATGCGAAAAGGGGAACCCTTATGGGATCACTCTGATGTCTGTCTGTCTGTCTGTCCGTCCGTCTGTCGATCACAACGTAGAATATAATACCTCCGGATCTGCTGAAGCGATTTTGATGAAACTGACGCCAAAACACGCAGAATTTTTGCCCGCAGACAGGCCATAGATAAATTTGTCAAATAGTTTGCTGACCGGCACTAGGTAGGTAACTACTCTCCTAGGTACTGACCTACCATTAGGAATCCCAAAATGTGAACAAAAATGTTGTTTTATATTTAAATCGATTATGTTAGGTACCATTCTATAGGTATTCTTGAGCCAAGTATGCTGTACCAAACATTTTGTTAATTTTGTTTTTAAATAGTAATGAGATTTAAGCAGACAGCTGATGAGCAAACAGAATGAGACGTAAACAGTTTGCATCGTTTATTGTCATCTCGTAAATCTGACACCTAGAAACCAACCGGTCTTACTCCTCTTGGAGCAGTTCAACATCAGTCACCGTCAAGTGATTGACGGTTGAGAACAATTTTTCAGATCATACGGGCATCAATCACAATAAATTGTTAAACCCACTAGTTGTAATCGTATACTAATATGTAGGTAAATTACACGAGGGAGGCCAACGAGTCGCGAATTAACAACTACACCGTGCGCGGTATTTAAATCTTTTGCAATCTTCTTTAAAATTTAAAAAGTTCTTGTAAGCTTTCTTAGCTACGGAAACCTAAATAAATGTATTTGATCAATCGCCGCTTCATGAAAAGATTTCTAAACAAAATGAGTACAAACGCCCTAGACTATTAGTGTGTAATAATAATTAACTAAACTTACCTAAGTAAGTGCCTCCTACCCGCGCGGGTACTAATATGAGCTAGCTGACAACAGGCCGGCGGCGGCGGCCTTCCACCTAATGAACCTTGACCTGCCGCGAAACTGGCGGCTCACGCGAGTTTCGCCCGCTCTGCCGACCCTACATTATTGATAAGTTTTAGCGCGTTTCGGTGCAGAATTGGTGTCGGGGTGGACGGTTTGGGGTAGAATAGAAGGTAATATTTTAGTTTTCGGCGATAGATAAGAAGGGCGCGGCAGGTCCGGCGGTGAGGCGGAGGGTGCGGCGTGGAGAGGCACGGTGGGGGGGCGGCGGGGTTGGCGGGCGCGGTGCGTGCGGGTCCCGCAGCCAGCACGCACGCGCCGCCCCGCCGCCGCCGCGCCCGCGCGGATCCGCCCACTCGCATGCCGCATGCGGGCCGACCCCACTCGCTGTACGACACCCGCCACGAGACTCCCGTCGTCGCACCGTCGACATGTCCCTGTACCTGTCTGCCCCGCCGCAACGTCCAACTTCGACACCACTCTACGCAAACAGGGATTCTATGCAGGGACGCCACCGATGCAAATTTGTTCCAGGCTGGGCGGGCGGGCGATAGGGCGGCAGGGCGGGCGACGCGGGACGCGTGACCCTGCCGCACTAGGTCAGCGGCGGGAGGAGGGGCGGTTTGATTCATGTTTACGGGTGGAGAGCGCCCTCCCCCGCGCGCCGCGCCGCTCCTCGCGTCAGCTGTTTACATGGGATGAATCGTGCGCCGCGTCCGGCCCGCACTCGCCGCCGTCGTTCGCCGCGCGGCCTCGTCCTCTCGCGCCGCTCTCCCGTCCGTCCGTCCTGCTACGCCGCCGCCTCCTCCGCCTCGCCGCCCGAGCGCGCCCCATCGATTGACACGGGAGCTCGCGAAAAAGCGGGCGCCGCGGGTGGCGCGAGGCGTCGCCGCTCCGACGCGGCGCGGCGCGATCGCGACTCCACCGGGCTCGGGCCGGGGCGATGGCGCGAGTCGCGCGCCACCGCTCGCTCGCGTGACATAATTCGGTGTGTAGCCGCGCGAGACGGATGGAGCTCGCGCTGGAGTGAGTCCGGCGTGTGTCCTGTGGCGGGGGCTCATGTCTTGTCCCGGGGCGCCCCGCAGCGCCGCCGCCGCCGCCGCCGTCCCACCGCCGTCGCCGCGACCCCAACAAGGTTAAATCGCACTTATTCCACTGAGTGGTATTTTCGTTTTAGTGTCGTCTTTATATGCTAGGAGACAGGGCGAAGGATCGATGTGATCGGGTTCGCTCGCCGCGTCGCCAGCTCGCCGGCAAATTGCTATTTCGAGGAGTGTCCACCGAGGAGCGCCGTAAGGTGCGCTAAGCCGCGCCGCGCGCCGCGCGCCGCCAGCGCGTCTGTGGCACGTGGCTCGGTTACATCAGTAGAAGAGTAGGTAGGTGGGTATTATGCCGAGCCTCGTGTCAAACTGTAATCACGTGGTAATGAGCCGTCAGCGCGGTGAGCTTCAGCGGCCAATGTGTGACCTATAACCTGTTTCCCTAACCAATGTTATCATACTCTTCGAGATGCGCTCTACTTCTTGTCTGTGCGGGTCAATCGAGTTGACCTAAACTTTAAAATGTATGTTTCGGTTCATAAGACACAATTTATGTTGGTTAAGTAGGTACTCGATGTATATTATATGTAGTTGATGTAGTTTACAATATTCGTCTCTATTTAGGGACCTAGGTTAAAATATACTGTAACTGTTCTCTTTGGTTATGTAAGTAAGAATTTAAATTAATTTTATCTTAAAAACACCAAAGTCATAAACTGTTCGAATTATAATCATACGTATTTACCTACTTATGTACATACATATTAGGTAGCTAGGACACAGAACAAATACAGAACGCCCCTGAATATTAACAAACCATTTGAATTAGTTATGCGATAAGGATACTGTAGGGTTTGTGACAGATACAGTATTTCATTTCATGTTGCCACTGGGGTAGTGCATCGATTTAAGGTCTTTGCTTATGTGGCAGTATGGTGGGTATATAACTTCATATCATTTTTTTTCAGGTAGTGGCAAAGACTTTTGTAAAGTAGACTAAGTGTACATTGAAAACATTTCCAGTGAAGTTTCTTGCTAGTTCATTCTTCGCTGTGATAAATCGAACTGGCGGAATGTTACAATGTATATATGACAAAGCTGAGCACTCCCAAGAGGTGATAAACAAGCAATAAACAATAAGTTATAATAAAACCTAATGCACGTCTAGTCAAAGTATATACATAGATATACCTACCCTATATTTCCAGAGTCGGATTAAGCCATATAGATACCCCTAAGCAATGCAAGTCTCGGGGTCTGACTCCCCGCAGTTAGGTCTCTATGTAGAATAGGTATAAACCGTATACCAGCACCACATTTTAATGAATGTATGTCAAAAACAACAATTTATAGGTACTTAAGTAGTGTAATGTAATGTTTATGCAATACTTGCAAATAGTGAGTATAGTCAAATTTAACAATTATTTATTTCTTGATTAACTGTAAATCATCATCCTCATCATCAATCATCAATATGCTTATAACAATTTATTAATGTAAAATTATTTTTGTGAAATTGTTGTCCTGTAAACAAATAAACCTAAACCTAACCTTTGTAAAATGAAAACGAAAGCATCAATTTAAAACTACTTGACTTATTTTTCTCACGGGCCGCGGGGACCTAGGCGGCGCTATGTCAATAGGACTATAATATGGATAATCCTATTCCCTCCCTTCGCCTACTAATATCAAATATAAAAGTCTTAGTCAATATTTACGGCAAGTAAACATTTCGATGAACTTTCCGTCATTTTGTATAATGAAAATTTTATCTCGCATTTTTTCATAATATTTTTTTATTTTTTTTATGTAATATGTTTATTCTATTTACATACGTATACTTTAAACATATTATTTGAAAATGGCATGCGTGTGCGATTTAAAACATCATGTTGTATCATCTAGCGGCCCGCGGTGGGTGCAATATTTCTTTTATTGTACTTATGTACAGTAAAAAAACCAAAGGACAGACCGTTATTCCTCGTTCTTATCATATCTCACTAGTAACGGAACTATTCATTACAGAACTCCTTCTATATCAAAGAAACAATTTGTAACTTGGCTTACGGAGTATTTATTTGTTATCTTTAAATAAAATTGAAAAATTACTTCTTGTTTGCCTTTAATACCAAAAAAAACATGTTTTTATTTTTTGGTGGCGCGGCCCGGCATGTTATCTTCTTTCTAAAATCTGGTCCGGCTGTTGAAGAGGTTGGCAACCCATGATTTAATATATAAAGCTAAAATTATTTGTCATCGGCATCACAAACCAAACTCTACACTTAGTAAATTAAATGCTAAATTTCTCAGTAACGGAAGTAGGTATGTATTCACAATTTCTCACATCCTCACTAGAGCTCACGCTTACTCCGGTTTGGCGCACACTAAGCTTGTTTAGGTTTCCGTATTCCGTACGGAAGCCTATTACTAAGCCTCCGCCGTCCGTCCGTCCGTCCGTCTGTCCGAGGGCTGTATCTCTTTAACCGTAATAGGTAGCCCGTGGAAATTTTCACAGAATATGTGTTACTATGCCGGATATAACAACAAATAAGAAAAATAAGAAAATGTAAAAAATTAAATTTTAATTCCCATACAACAAACGTCTGAAAAATCGATTAGTCACACTATTGAATAATAGATGGCGCCACAGGCTTTTATACATTGCATTGTTGAAAGACAAAAGATAGGCGGATAATAGCGGATAGATATGGAAACTTCCGTGCGCGAGTAAAACTCGCACTTACCAGATTTTTTTTCTCGAGTGGTGCTACTGGCTGTGTCTGATACCTAGTCTATTGAACTTCTAGGCACATGCTCAGTCATGGCGGCTGTTTAAAAAAAAATCGGTCGAGTGCGAGTCGGACTCGCGCGCCGAGGTTTCAGCACCCTAAAAATAAACCTTGAAAAAAACACGTTTCTTGTATGGGAACCCCCTAAATTTTTTACTTTTCTATTTTTTATTATTTCTTGTTATATCCGCCATAATAAATAACACATATTCTGTGAAAATTTCAACGGGCTACCTATTACGGTTCAAGGGATACAGCCCTCGGACAGACAGACAGACAGACAGACGGACAGACAGACAGACGGCGTAGGCTTAGTAATAGGCCTCCGTACGGGATACGGAAACCTAAAAACTCACTCGAGGAAAAACATTTGGCTCAATACGAAAGTTCCTTCCGTGAAAAAATTAACGACGTATGAAAAGGAATGGCGCCTGGGCGGCTTCGCTCGCGTGAAAGGAACTCATTAGGCGTGCAGAGTTGAGTATTTACCGACCGGAATGCAGGGTGAGGGGTGAGACTATTCCTACATACACTTAGCTATGTATTTTGTCACGTACTTACTTACATATGTACAGGCTGTTGCAGCAATTCAACACGATAATCCTCGTAGTTTTTTAAGAGCATTGAGATGTTGTGAAATTTATGAAGGTAGAGTATAGCGTGGGAATGTAAAATCAAATATAAATTAATATAATTAAAAAATATTATACAAATAGCTGTATGTACATTTTATATAGGTTGGCAGGTAAATTTCATAAGTTTATTATTTGCAATGTTAATTTTAGTTGAATAACATATCGTTTTTAAGTTCTAATAATAAGATTTATTTTAAAATATAATATTCTATACATATATTATATACTAAATATATTTACTAGTTTATTAAAATGAATAGATATTAAATTGCAGTTTATATAAGATGTAACACCTAAATATACACGGTGTTGCAGTTGCCGTACATACTTGTCCGTAATATTTTTAACTGACTTATGGGGGTTATTCTATATGGGAACTAAACAACTTCTGTGAAGAAAAAAAATTTTTTGAAACAAAAAAAAATATTTTTTCATACAAATTTTAATTACCTATTCTCAAAATGTATGGAGAAAAAAAAATTTTTTTTCTTCAAATGAAAAAGTCGTAGAACAAAAGTTGTTCTATTTAACGTACAGAATCACCCCCTTTCGGGTTTAACGGTTGGGGTTGCAACACCGTGTATATACATACTTTAAATATAACCAGCTGGCATGGCACCTAACTGAGCGTGGTTTCGCGAGGAGAGTTGATTCTGGCTCTTTCGACTGCACCATTGGTCTCTCGGCACAGCCACCCATGCTGGTTTACATAAAAAAATACATACTTGTCCGTTCACGGTTAAAAGAAGTTTGCATGGAAAAAATATATTTTTTTAAATCCACTGAATTCAGAAAAATGCTCGTACACATTTTTGTTCGCATTGATCCCATGAATCTGCTCCCGAAGCGAATGTAGTGACTACTGAACACCCTGTACGTGCAGTCATGTGTACCTACACACACTCACTGGTATTATGCTTTTTGGTTATTGACGCTCAGTATTAGTTTTCGAACTACTTTCAGTAGTATTGCTGCTGGAAGTAAAATCAACTACTTTTGCCTTCTCCATTATACCGAACTTTTGCGAGTAGAGTCTTGCCATCTACACTTGGAGCAATTACTTGTTTTATGGAAACTGACACGGTTTTTTTTTTTTTTTTTTTTTTTTTTTTTTTTTTTATTGCTACCGAACTGGGTGGCTCTGTCCGAGGTCGCAACCTCAGGCGCAGCCAATTTCACCCCCGAGGAGGTGCCAGTCCGGCTTGGAGGTGGACTAATGTTGCTGGGGAAAGGCTATTAACCCGCGATTTGAAGATCTGTGGATTGTAGGAGTGGGGGAAGATATTTCCTGGGAGCCCGTTCCACACCTTTGCAGTGCGGCACAAGAACGATTTAGAGAATCGTGCAGTTCGAAGAACTCTTCTGTCGACTACAAACGGGTGTTCCGCGAGAGTATGGCGGGTTTGGCGAAGGCGAACAGGAGGAGGAGGGATAAGGGAAGCAAGTTCGTCAGAGCAGCGGCCATAGTAGTACCGATAAAACAGGCTCAATGACCCAACGATACGTCTGTGCTTTAGAGGTTGAAGGTCCTTTGTGAGTACGGAGTCACCAATGAGGCGAATGGCTCGTCGCTGAATAGAATCCAAGGCTGAAAGAAGGTACTCAGGGGAACCCTCCCAAAGATGACTGCAATATTCCATCACCGGTCTTACTTGTGCTTTGTAGAGTGTAAGCAGTTGGACCGGCGTGAAAAATCGCCGACAGCGGTAAAGGAGTCCTAATTTTCGAGACGCTAGTTTCGCCTTGGACTCTATGAACGATCGAAACCCAACGTCCCTGGACACCTCCATACCCAGGACGCCCAGACTACCATCGTTGGGGACTTGGCTGCCCTGAAAAGTGGCTTGGAGAGGAAACGGATCAGCCTTAGTAGAGAAGGCACAAGCTTGCGTCTTGGCTACGTTGAAGTTGACCAAGTTCTTCTTCCCCCAAGAGGATACTTTTTCGAGAACCTGGTCAACCCGAGCAACAGTTTCGCGTCTCGCGTTTGCTGCTGAGGCCTCTCTACCCTTCCAGTCCTTGATGAACCCTTCGTGCACCGTGCTGTCGTCCGCGTAACAGTGTATTTCGCCGAGCGAGAGCATGTCGTTGATGAACAATAAAAACAGCGTAGGCGACAGCACGGATCCTTGTGGAACACCAGCATTGATTGAGTAGTCGGCCGAGCAGGCACCATCTAGGGTGACAAATATCGACCGGCCACTCAAAAAGCTGGAGATCCAGGTGCACAGTTTTGTAGGGACACCGTAGGCCGGAAGCTTGCTTAAGAGTCCCCGGTGCCAGACGCGATCGAATGCTTTGGATATGTCCAGAGCGACCGCCAGCGATTCCCCAAAACCATCGAGCCTTTCAGCCCATAAATGCGTGACGTACGCTAGAAGATCTCCAGTCGACCTTTGCTTGCGAAAGCCGTATTGTTTGTCGTCGAGGAGTTTAGAGTCTTCTAGGTACGTCAGGAGCGCTGAGTTGACAATACGCTCCATAACCTTACTCAAAAGTGAGGTTATCGCAATAGGGCGATAGTTCGATGGGTTCGCTGGGTCCCCCTTCTTGGGGACCGGCTGGACCGAAGCTCTCTTCCAGCAAGAAGGCATTGATCCGGAGGAATAGGAGCGTTTGAATAGGCGGGTGAGGACTGGCGCCAATTCCAGAGCACAATTTTTCAAGACGATCGCCGGGACGCCGTCAGGCCCACTACTCTTCGAAATATCCAACTCACGTAGTGTTTTATGGACGACTCTGGGGTGGAACCTAATATTTGCCATCATACGCCCGCAATGGGGTAATGAAGGGGGGTTGGCGCCCAGGTCGTCCATGTTTGAGTTGGATGCGAAAAGGCGTGCAAAGATATTCGCCTTTTCTTTCGCGAGTATAGCGAGCGAGCCATCCGGACGTTCCAGCGGAGGTGTAGCAGGACGGCAGAAATTCCGACCGATGGATTTGGCGAGAGACCAGAAGGCGCGGCTACCCGAAGGGCTACGTGCAAGTTTCGCGCCAATTCCACGGTCGTGCCTGAACTTGGCCAAGTTTTGCGTTCGTTTGCAGGACCTAGCAACGACGTTGAGCTCTCGTCTGTTCTCGACAGACCTATTCTGCAGCCATTTCCTATAAGCCTTGTTCTTAGTGTCAATAGCCAGTCTGCATTGACAATCAAACCAAGGCTTATGGCGGCCGCCGATGGGAACGGTGGAGGTAGGTATGAAGAAATTCATACCCTGTGCGATCACATCGACGACCGATTGGGCACACAGGGATGGGTCTGGAGAAGAGAAGCAAACGTCGTGCCAAGGGTAGGCTCCCAGGAAGGAACGGAAGTCATCCCATTGTGCTGACCGGTAGTGCCAAACTGTTCGCGTACTACATTCACGTGCTTCCGCGAAGTGTACAGTTGGCACAGTTGAGCGTACAAGGCAATGGTCGGAGTTTCCGAGGGGAGCTTCGACCCTCACCTTGTAACCATTTGGCTCGGTAGTCAGCACAAGGTCCAACAAACTAGGTCGATGGGCAGGGTTATCAGGTATCCGAGTGGTTCCGGATACCAACTGCGTCAACCCGTGCGCAATGGCCAAGTTGTACGCCTCCCTGCCGGCATGGTCAGTGATGGGGGAGCCCAACCAGTCTTGGTGTTTAGCATTGAAGTCACCCAGCATCACTAACTCCGCCGTAGGGAACTCGCAAAGCAGTTTGTCTGCCGTACTGCTGAGATGCTCATAAAATGCCTCTGTTCTTGACGCACTGAGGTTAGGGGATCTGTATGCACCCGCGTAAATCCTCACCACGTGGGGAAGATTCACGCGGATCCATAACACAGGAAAAGCAGGGTCTTCAAATCGGGTGAGCCGGGTATAGGAGACACCAGATCCAACGTACAAGCAGACACCACCCTTCGCCATGAAACGTTCCTGAAGATTGTAATCAGGAACGTCCAGGTAGGATGCGTCCGCAGGACGCCCGATCTGGGTCTCCGTAAGAAAGAGGAGGTGAGGCCTCGCCGTCTGCAGATGGCAGGCGACGGATGAGAAATTTGTGTGTAGACCTCTTATATTGGCGAGGTCTACCTTAAATTTTGAGGGAGAACGGGCCGCTGAAGGTTTATACAGTTTTCTATTTTTTGTTCGGCTCATAATTTAGATGGGTGATTGATTCGTGGAGTGTATCGGAATGTGCCCAGGGCGCGGTGATGCCTTGTGCAACTCGGATAGACTCAACCAACTGACAGTCGCAGAGAGCGAGAGGACCCCCGGGCCCCCCCTCCCAGAAAACATGTGGTCTCCCATGGTCACCAGCCCCACAATGCTCTCTGACAGGGATTTTCGCGTGTTGATAGGGCAGCCAGCACACGGGTTGGTGAGGGCCGTGTGCCGGGCCCCTGTACTACCACGCAGGCAGGCAGCGGTCACCTGTTTCCACCGGCTCTCCCTGACCCCTGCGGCTGTCAGTCGGTTAAAAGGAGTCTGGAGTGCGAGCGACACTAGCATCCACAACCCAGGACACCCCCGACACACTCAAGTCCACCGACCGGCTAGTCGCAGGCTGGCCTCCAAGTGTAGCAGAGCCACATCAGGAGTTTTTCGCCTACGACCTGTGGTACCAACCCGGACGACATAGTGGAGGACTTGTCTACCACATAGTGAGGCTGAAAATAAATCCTGTTTAGGCGCAGGATGATCGCCTGCGTCCGACATTCCTCAGCTGTTGCGACTCTGGGACGGTGGTAATGCCAAAGGCATCGTCGCAACATTGCCCAGGGAGCACGACGAGGACGTGAATGTCGGACTTGCTGGGCTCTACTTTAGTGTGACCCACCGCTGGCACAGTAGATTGCTAGATTGGTAATTTGGTGAACTCCATACAGCTCCAGAGAACACTACCAATGCTTAACCCAGCGAACCCCCTACATATCCTACAATTTGGCTACATAACCTACAACATCCGTGATGTCAACCCATAACACCGGGTAAACTAGGTGTCATGTCAGTGCTTCCCTTCTGTCGTGCCGGCTGCACTAAACTGGACGGAAACACGAACTATTTACATAGTCCTTTCGACCGACTTTTCATTCAGTGCGGTGGTACCAACCCGGGCGGGTTAAACCCTACCTAGTAAGGTAAGAAGGGAAGGAACCTGGAGTTTTACGTGGAATCCGAACCACGGTCCACCTCCAACGGTCGAACCATCCAAGTACTGACGGCGCCCAGGTGTGCTTATGAATACGATCGACAGTCGACCGACCGCACCCGAGGCTAACAAATATGGCAACACAATTTTTTAATGACATCATAATTTTCCTGTCAGTGATTAATCTTACATATACCTTCCTGCGACAGCGAGAATAATAACTCGATTCCCCAGATTAAAATTATTGAAGAAAATTGAACGAGTTAGTTTGCCATAACAATTAGATAGACAGATATAGAAAATACTTTATCGCTCCAAAAACATTTTTCAGAAACCAGCACAATATAATATTTTTAACCGACTTCAAAAATTCTCAATTCGACTGTATTTTTTTTTTATTTTTTTTTTTTATGTTTGTTAGGTGCCTCAGAAAATTCTTTTTTAATTTGAAAGCTGGTGCTTCCCGTGTAGTCCCATTTTAATTTTGTCGAGCTCGGATTGGAAAGCGAGGCGGAATCGCGAGGCCGAAGGCAGAGCGATTCCGCCGAGTACATTAATAGCAAAAAATTACTAAAAAAACTGTGAAATAAAAAACTATTTAAAAAAATAGAAAAACCGCCTTCAAAAGTGTATGAAATAAAAAAATGCGGTGGTGCTAAAGCAATTAAAAATAACCAACCGCCTTCAACTCTAGGGTTCGATTTTTTTTTTATTTCATACATTTTTGAAGGCGGTTTTTATATTTTTTCTTTAAGTTTTATCATGTGCAAATGTGAACTAATCCCTTACAGATATTTCTTCCAGTCAATCTTTGGATGTTTATAGAGTCGATCAATATAGTGAAATGTTAATAGTAGTCATTGAAATAATAACAGAATATTTAATCAAATTAAAGTAGTTTTATTAATCAAATAAAATTAGTATAAGTCATTATTTAGTACTCTATATAAAGAGCTTGATTAAATTTAGAAAGGTACCTATCTACAGTGTACAGTCCCTCTGTTGTCTCCAAAACTGTAGGTTCCTTCCCTTCTTACCTTACTAGGTGGTAGGGTTTATCCCCCCCGGGTTGGTACCCCCGCACAGAATGAAACGACGTGTCGGTCGAAACGGCTATGTAAATAGTTCGTCTTTTCCGTCCAGTCCAGTGTAGCCAACCTGAGTAACAACTCATAACATCGCTCATAACTCTTTCTTTGGCTTCTCCTTAGTCGGGTAAAAACTCATTTAGCATCGTAGTACATTGACTGGATCATCTCTGTAATTTCCCTGTCTCTACATAATACACATGTAGAAAATATTTTATAATCAACGTTTGTCATCTGTATGAATGTTGTATTTTCACTTATAACTCGAGAACGGCTCAACTGATTTAGATGTGGTTTTCATAAGTGCAATTGGACATATCTCTGGATGATTATAGACCATTGACCGTGGTTCGGATTCCACGTAAAATTTTAGGTCCCTTCCCTTCTTACCTTACTAGGTGGTATGGTTTATCCCGCCCGAGTTGATACCGCCGCATTGAAAAAATATATCTTTAACGAGAGCGGAGCCGCGGGCATAGCTTGCGATAACATATGACGTAATAGCGGCAGCGTAATTTGAAACTCTACCACGTTTGCTGACTCTTTAATATTTCCTGTCGCGTGTCCTGCCCAGTCCTTTTGTCAACAAGAAATTATATCTACAAAACACTTTACATGCGTGTACATAACTACAACATTCAGTACACATAAATATGTATATAATAACAACAAAAACACAGTGCGTAATGTTTTGTTTCGTAATGGACGGGTTTTTTGTTTTGAGCGAAAAAGCTCTATGCAATAAATAAATTCGTTTTATCAAACGTCGACAATATGTAAGGATAGGCCTAACTGGGTATGGGCAGTTTATTTTTATTATCTTTTTTAACTTTGTTGATGTGACTTGTTGACTAATTAAGTTTATTGAGTGGATACAAATTTCGTATCAACAATTTTGACAAAGTCTCTTTACACCTGATACACTTATATTTTGCTTGTCCCAGAATTCTCAGAAAAAATGTTCATATTGCTCTCAAACAGTATTTTCGTTATCCTGTGAGCGGTATGTACGAATATTATGTCACAAACAATTTTAATGAAACACTTGTAAAAAGTGAAGCGACCCCTGTGAAGTTTCTTGCCGGTTTTTTTTTATCGCAGGTGTAATGGAACCGGGTATAAAAAACAAATGATGTCAAGTTCGAGAGTAATACTACCTCATGAATGCTCAATATACAATAAATTTTTTTTTTTTTATGGAAACTGACACGGTTGGCTACATCACCTACAACATCCGTGATGTCAGCCCATAACACCGGTTGAACTTGGTGCCACGTCAGTGCTTCCCTTCGGTCGTGCCGGCTACACTGAACTGGACGGAAAACACAAACTATTTACATAGCCGTTTCGACCGACCTTTCATTCAGTGCGGTGGTACCAACCCGGGCGGGATAAACCCTACCACCTAGTAATATAAGAAGGGAGTCATATACATATACAACAAAGTTTGAGCCAAAATGTTTCTATTACTTCCTTAGGTCAGTTTTCCTGCAAGAGATTAACACCCAAAAATTTTGTGTTTTTTGACATGTACTTACATAACATCAACGTAGACGGAAAATTTATGATCGAAGACCATCACACTTTATTCCGTCAGTCGGGGTATGCAGAGTAATCGGTGTCGTGCTGCAAAAACTTGTGTACCTACTTGTGTTTAGCAAAATATTAGGACAAGATAAACTATCAAGCAGCAAGTTAGGCACGAAAACGCACCTGCCGCCATGGCTGCCGCATAACTCGGTGGAAGGACCGTTACAAGGTGGGAGTGGTGGCTAGCCTGTCGCCATTTAGTAAAGAATCTTGTCCTAATTCTTTAGTCGCCTTTTTTACGATGCAGTGGTTATATTCTTACGGTGTGAGGCCGGTACTTAAAAAGAATATACCCACTGCGTCTCTCCCCGTGCATGTCGAAAAAGGCGACAAGGGATAAGGACGAGATGCCGTGCTAAAGGGCGACAGGATTGCCACCTCTCACCTTGGCACAGTCCTTTCACCGAGTCGTGCAGCGGGTGGGTTTTTGTGCCTTACTTGCTGGTTTATAAATTATCTTGTCCGAATACTTTGCTGAACGTGGTGATCGATGTTGTGTTGTAACTTTCCAGAGTTCTTGCAGCACAACACCGATTACTCTGCTTTCCCTGTATGTCGGGATACAGCGTGTGTGGTATGTATGTATGTATGTATGGATATATTGTTTTCAAGTACCGTGCAAACTGTGTAAACTACCCTTGTAAAAGCGATCAACCCCTTCACTTCATAACCCGTCTCCAAACAGCTTAGCGTTACAGCGCCGCGCGCTCACGCCTCACCCATCCATTGTACGTACAAATTTGCGTCCGTAACCACGAATTACGTTCGTAAATAAGAAAGGGGCGGAATCAACCAGGGCGACTTGGATTCCTCGCGCGTCCCAATCGATCGTTCAACGCGAGAGGCGATAAATTGGACATTAATGGTTATGACGGAACAAAGGTTTAACCTTTCTTCGCCTCTAATTGGAGCACGTTTATTGACGCGAAGTATCTAGCGGTGGACTTATAGAACGGAGGACTGTAAGGCTCCTCGGTAGCTAAGCACACCCGGGCGCGGGTCAGAGCTTGAATGTTGACCGTTCAAGCGTTCAGGCTGACCGTGGTACACATTAACAACAAGAACACAATACAAAATATAAGAAAACCTCATTATTATAATGTGACCGTCCGGGCGCTGAGGTTGGTCTTGGTTCGAGTTCAACGTAAAACTGTAGGTCCCTTCCCTTACGTTACTTACTATAGGTGGTAGGGTTTAACCCGTTCGGATTGATACCACAACACTGCATAAAAAATCGGTCAAGCGCGAGTTTTACTCACGCACGGAGGGTTCCGTAGATCCGCTATCATATACATAAATTGTGTTTTCCAAGCTATTAAGCCATACGTTGCCGAGGCCAAAGTATTTATATATACTAGTTTTTTTTATTGTACCTGAACTGGATCGTTTAAGCCTTAGGCACAACCACCTTAGGCAAATTTGAGTTCTTCATACATTTTGAGGTTAGGTATTTATGAAAATGTATTGAGAACAACAATTTTGTTTTTTTTTTTCAAATGTCGTTACAGCTTTTTTTTTATAATCTATGAACCCCCTGAAATATCTGGCATGGTAACTATTGTTTATATTGCTCCAAATGATATTTCACCTAATGAACAAATGTAATAAATCTGCCAAGTTAATCTATATTCTACAAGTAACTGTATATTTTTTTATTCTATAATTTCGTCCACATGTATGTATACCTACACATACCTACACTCGAATATGTCGAAAATACCGCCAGTTATATGCAAAGAATAATTGACAAACAAACTTTGCGATTTACAAATTACAATAGGATCTACTTAAAAATAATTAACCCATACTCACACAGTTACTCACAAGTATTATTTTAAAGCTTAACCCTTAATTTATCTTAAGGGTCCAATGGACCCACATCAAAAATTATTTAGCTTGCCATTTCGCACTGCGCGAATTGTAGTGGCTGCCCCCCCCCCCACACACAATACCTTCCTCCAGTCCAGAGTGTCCTGGACGGGGTGGCGAGCGGGCGTGCGCTTGCGACTCTCCCTTCGGTAGATATCGATAGCGTATGGTCCATTCTTGACCCATATAGATCTTGAACGAATTTTACCCAAAGAAGAATTTCTTATTATTGTTTTAATTTTATGTTGGAAATTTCGTCCTCTTTTTAGATCTTAGAAGCAAGTACGATGTTAAAGTGTTTTTTTTTTAATTAATTTTTTGTCTTGAAAGAGAGGGTATGCACAAGATATTTTTTTTTTGTTGTGACTCAAATAGAGTTGTCCCGGTTTTAATTTATTCTTGGTAAATGATTACATTAATGCATACAGCGAAACCTTGTTATAATTACTAAATTAAAATTATAAAAAAGAATATTATAGTTTTTCTTTTACAGTCATTTGGAAATGTATAGGTCCAATGGACTCATATAGATAAAATGTGTGATTTCAAGTCACGGGATAAATTAAGGGTTAAATGTGAATACATATTAATCCGACCACTCTGCCTATTTACATTACATCTTATGTAGAGTGCGTCGTCGTAATCATATTATAGACAAACCTGTCGACCATATGTTTACGGAAGTAAATAAAACATTGCCGTTTCTTCATCTCCAATATCTTGTCGCCATTTCCTTATCCCATTTCGCTCAATTTCCCAATTTTTCCTCCCATTTCATCAAATTGCAGCAAAATAACGATAACCTAGTACGTTATCCTTATCGTTACATTTTTTTATAGAAATGAAAACTCAACTCATGTTATCATTTCAACTACCTAGCCATTTGGCAGCTGTCCCATATCGCCTTCACGATTAGACCACAGCTACTTTCTCTCGTCACTCCCCACCATGTAAATAGATAGTAAATAGCCAAAAATATACATATTTAGTAATTTATATGTATGGCTTTTATTTAACTAGAATGTTCTCGTACTAACATCTACATATTATTAATAAGTATTATTATTATTATTTTATCTTAAATTCTGACGCTCAACTCTTTTGCTAATACCTGTACTTACATTTCACTATATTAATCGAATCTCAAACATCCAAAGGTTGACTGTAAGAAATCTCTGTAAGGTATAAGTCTGCCTTTGCATCTTATGTAAATTTTCTAAAGTACTTATTACTGTTGAATGTTTCTTGGAGCAATAAAGCATTTTCTCTCTATCTAAATAGAAGACCTTTCTTTTTAACCCCCCCCCCCCCCCCCCTTCCCCGACACAAAAAGAGGAGTGTTATAAGTTTATGGTTGCGTCTTTTTGTAGCTCGAAGCTCCCAAACGGATGGACCGATTTGGATGCGTTTTTTTTTAATTTTTTTTTTATTAGAAAGCTGTTTTAATCGGGATGGTTCTTAGCTCTGTAATCAAGTAATCAAGTAATTAAGTACCTAATCAAAAAATTATTATCTTAAAAAGTGGACGATTTGCACGCGTTTTTTCAAAGCTTGAAATAAAAGTTTGCAATTTAAAAACCCGCTACCCTTAAAAAGTCAAAAATAATTGAATGCCTGATTGTAAAAACGAACCTTTGTGAACAAAATTTCAAAACCAACTTTTTTACCGGTAGTTGATGCCTATGGCAAGCCACATCGATTGAGCGTAAAAACAACGTCTTACCTACACTGTAACCGACTTTTATTTGGGCACCAATTTTCGATGAGCGTAAAAACCACCTTTATCCAGGGCATAAAGGTTGTTTTACAGTCAATGTGTGGCAACACTAAGTTTTTCTGACAAACGCTTACGTCATTAGCGTAATTCTATCAGCTGATTTAGCTTCAGACTGTTGTCGCGCATGATTTCCTGAATAAATACCAGTTTTTCATTAATTCACTCATGATTTTTATTTTGGAAATGCACGTTTTTTTGAGTTGACTGTAACAACAACCTTTATCCACGAATAAAAAATTTGTTTACAAAAATATCTACAAATATGTTTAATTTGATATTTTAACACAATATCCTTAAGATAAATTGTCATTCATATGGAACCTAGGCGCGCATCATACCCCGGGATTAAATATCGTTCATTAAAAAAAATCATAAAAACATTATAATAAATAAATAAAAAAAAATAAAATGAAAAAAAAATTAAAAAAAACCCATATCAACCACTCATATGTCATAAATATCAACACCATACATATTATGTTATATTTTTCACTGATGACGACAACACAGTCGAAATATCTGTATTAATTGTGTAATTTTATAAATAATATTAATATATAAAAATTCATCAAACAAACATTTTGTAAATAAAAATAATTTATTGTCAATAAGATAAATTGACATCTAGAAAAAAAATAAAAAAAAAATTTTTGTACATTTTTTTTACACTAGACAGTTTTTATTGATTTCCCAAAAGTTTCAAAAATGGATAAAGGTCGTTTTTACAATCAGGCATTCAATTTCCGTTTACTTACTTAAAGGACTCAGGGGCCCGCTGAGTAAATAAAATATAAAAACTCAGAGCTGCGCGGATATTTACGGCGGTCCTCCGACAGTGTCGGAGGAATGCTAAGTCGGACCGACACCTTTATGCAAGTAACGAGAAATTATTTTTGGCTTTTTAAGGGTCGGGGGTTTTTATAACTATCTAATTATCTAACTATCTAATCTAGAACCCATCGGTACTGTAAATCGTTTCTTGGTCGCACCGTTAGGGCGTGGAACTGTTTTCCGGCGAGCGTGTTTCCCCAATACTTTAACCTGGGTGTCTTCAAACCTCATATTAACAGGCTAGACAGACAGCCTAGCAGCAGTCCGCAAATCTGCTGGCATTGCACCTAACTGAGCGTGGTTTTGCGAGGAGATGTGATTTTGGCTCTGTCGACTGCAACATTGGTCTCTAGGCACAGCCACCCATGTTTGTTTACATACAAAAAAACCTATCTATGGAGCTGCTTCTCGTTATAATTTTGGCGGTGTGTATCGTTGTAAAGTCCGCTCACGGAAGCCGAAGGAGTAGATTGTAGGCACATTGCAGTAACCGGTCGCTTAGTTCTCACCTCTCCAAGCTGTATGTAGCTCCCCCGCATACGGGAGGTCGTTTAACGAAATCGCGACGCCTGCCAGACCATATCTGTAAAGATGTGCTTTAGGCTACTGCAATGGTAAATATGTCCGCCTGCTTTAGGTCGACATTCAAATATCGACATCTTATTGTTGTTAATTCTGCTGCATTGCACTGCACTACCTTTTTTTCTTATGGAAACTGACACTGTTGGTTACATCACCTACAACATCCGTGATGTCAGCCCATAACACCGGGTGAACTTGGTGCCACGTCAGTGCTTCCCTTCGGTCGTGCCGGCTACACTGAACTGGATGGAAAACACAAACTATTTACATAGCCGTTTCGACCGACCTTTCATTCAGTGCGGTGGTACCAACCCGGGCGGGTTAAACCCTACCACCTAGTAATATAAAAAGGGAGTCATATCCCTTATAGCTAACATTGCACCTGCTGAGCGTGGTTTCGCGAGGAATGGTGTTATTGGCTGTATCGTTATTTTTTTTTTTATTGAAAGCGCGACTTATATGACGCCCAGGCACCCATAAGGTGTCTAACGGCGCCCATGGACATTCGGTCGTATGCGGGGGTTGCGAATGCGATGCCGGCCTGACAGTTGCCCATTCACGCTCCTCTTGAAGGACCCGAGACTGTACTTGGGGGGAAATATATGAGCAGGGAGTGTTCCAGAGTGTACCGGTTCTGTGAATAAAATACCTACAGAACCGGTTGGTGCGCATCCTCGGTATGTCGATTGTATAGGGGTGCATCCCCTGCCCAGTATGCGTAGTGCGGAGGTGGAATTGCGACGACGGAATCGCGTTAAACAGCTCCTCCAAACACTCCCCGTGAAATAGATGACTTCCCTTTGGAAGTCTGTACTGGACTAGAGGAGAACACAGTGGCCATCTTTCGTCCAGATCTGATTGGTGTGTTGATGTCCGTTCCCGATGGATAAATTCCTTCCTTTTGAACTCGTTCGACCTTCCTTGTTCACGTCGACTTTTCGCGCGGCGAGTGTCGCCCGCTAACGAGACTCAAGAGCTATCTATATCGATTTTCCCTCCGTGCCGTCGTCGTCGCCGCGGTCCGACGCCGCCGGTGGGACGACAGAATGTTACCAAACGCTCTAGCTTCTAGAAGCGTCTAATGAGCTTTCAAATCAAGAACGTTAGAAGAGGTTGGGCGTCGGACTGTCCAATGCTTATATGAGAACCAGCGTCGTCGACGAGCTCCGCGGGTAGCGGAGGGGACGGCGGCGCGCGCTCTGATTGGGTGGTAACGAATGTTATTGGTACGTTTTTACTAATATCGTGTTACGCTGGCGCGGGGAAGGTCCGACGTCCCTACCTCTAACGTTCTTGTTTCAAACCCTATTATATAACCTTAACATTTTCTGTCACTAACATCCCGATTACACACACACAACAACATATAACAAGACAACAGTAGAAAATGTAATAGATCCCTTAGACGGAGGGAGAGAGGGAGGGAGGGAGGGAGGGAGAGAGGGAGAGAGGGAGGGAGGGAGGGAGGGAGAGATAATATAAGCAAGGGCACGGCAGCGGCACGGCAACGGCACGGCAACAGCACGGCAACGGCACGGCAACAGCACGGCAACGGCACGGCAACGGCACGGCAACAGCACGGCAAGCGCACAGCAACGGCATGGCGGCGGTAACGTCACTACCAACGGCGCGGTTGTACTTAGCGAGACAAACATGTATGAAATAAATATCGTGAGGGCACATCGTTGCGGTCACCGCCTTCAAGTGCGAAAGCTGTTTATTTCACTACGGTCTCGCCATGGTCGAACCATTACCGTCTGACTAGTCTGGCGAGCGCAGCCGCATAATTCATGTCTGTAGTAAAAGGATGTGCCATTTCTACTCAGGTATATAGCCTTTATTCTGTGTGTGTGACGACGGTAGTCGGTACCTCCACGTTGCCTCTTTCTGACGCACTAACTGTTGCGATTTCATGCTGCGCCCTAGTCCGCAATGCCTTTTCGCCGTCTTTAGTCACGTCGCTCAGTATAGTAACGGTCTTATTTTTAGGGCACAATAAGAATTAACTGTTGCCCTTGATCCATGGAAGGTAGCTAGCAATAAAAAGGAGAAATCTTCGGTATAGCACTCTCTGTAAAGTGATATTGGCTGGTAGGAGCATGTGCTCTGACCCCTCAGACTCAGCCACACCGAATAAGAAAAAATAGTCAGTTTTGTAAGCTATAGAGCCATCCGCGTCGTCATACATTACAGGATGTTCCTGTCATTTCTGCACACGCTTCGTGCTATAAAATGTTTTATGTCGTTTTGTTCACTTTTTAGGGTTCAGCTATGAAGGCGAACTAATTTGTTGACACGACGACGACGTTTGAAGATCCCCAGGATGAAAGGTCGGTTGAAACGGCGGTGTAAGTAGTTCGCGTTTTCCGTCCAGTGCAGTGTAGCCGGCACGACCGAAGGGAAGCACTGACATGGCACCTAGATCATCAAGGTTATGGGCTGACATCCATCACGGATGTAGTAGGTGATGTAGCCAACCGTGTCAGTTTCCATTTAAAAAAAAGTAGGGAACACACTCACATAATACTTCCTCATATAAAAGCCTCTATTATGTACAGGTGTTGTAACGGCCACTACATAAAATTTACGAAATGATTATTGGGATCAATAGTAACAAAATAGTCAAATAACTTTTATCTGAATTCCCTTTGAATAAAAAGTTAAAATTTTCATACAAACTAATTGATTAATTTAGTGTAAAAAGGATCTAATTTTCCGCACGAACGTGGGAATGAAAGGCGCGCGGTGAGTTAGCGAGCAAGGACGAGTTCATTTCATGTCGGCTACACTGAACTGGACGGAAAACACGAACTAATTACATAGCCGTTTCGACCGACGTTTCGCTCAGTGCGGTAGTACCAACCCGGCCGGGATAAACCCTACCACCAATCTACAATCTCATCTTAAACCTCGGATTTGAACCTCCGACCTCTATCACGAAAGGCCGACGATGCAACGCCTAGAAAACAAGACACCCGCCACTACATATGCATAAGGATACATTTGTATCTCAAATGTACCTTTCAGTATTAAGATGTTGTAAACACCCATACAAATGTCAAACAACACGGGAGATAGAGAGAGAGAACATTCAGACGAAGACGAGAGCGACGCGTACATACACACAGGCATGTCTCGCTACAGCCATTCATACACTTCTTACTCTCTCATCGATCGGTGGCTGCGCCAACCTGATCTTCCCCAAGTGAACGGCGGTTTTTCTCTATGGCGGAGACGGCTTTTAAAGTGGAAACATCTGTTTAGAACCTTGTCACGCTTCTGAATAAGAACATTAGTTTGCGGCGCATTCCTTTCAAGGGATAGATTGTTTTATAAATAGATATTATATAAATTATTTATTGCTTCACAAGCCAGCAACAAACCATCCTAATTTAATAGGCCCTTTTCCTCAGAAAACACCTGCACCAAGCATCTTTTATTATTATTATGGATTCAGACGTATCAACTTAGGCTGCCTGTCTAAAATAAGTAAATAAATAAATAAGTTATTATAATAGGTATAATTTTTTAATTTTATTTTATTTTATTAAGTCCTTTTACAAATTGATTTACGAACTGCACTATTCTCTAAACCGTTCTTGTGCCACACTGCAAAGATGTGGAATGGGCTCCCAAGGAATATCTTTCCCCACTCCTGCAATCCACTGACCTTCAAATCGCGGGTTAATAGCCTTTCACCAGCGACATTAGTCCACCTCCAAGCCGGACTGGCACCTCCTCGGCGGCGGTGAAATTGGCTGCGCCTGTGGCTTCGACCTCGGGCAGAGCCACCCAGTTCGGAAGCAGTAAAAAAAATTATACTAACCTGCCAATAAAGGAGTTTCCCTTTTTAATCAAGTACACTAAGCTTCAAAATGGAGGGTAATGTTTTTCAAGTGTATGTATGTAGATACATATAGAGTGGAGTGGAGTGGAGTGGAGTGGAGTGGAGTGGAGTGGAGTGGAGTGGAGTGGAGTGGAGTGGAGTGGAGTGGAGTGGAGTGGAGTGGAGTGGAGTGGAGTGGAGTGGAGTGGAGTGGAGTGGAGTGGAGTGGAGTGGAGTGGAGTGGAGTGGAGTGGAGTGGAGTGGAGTGGAGTGGAGTGGAGTGGAGTGGAGTGGAGTGGAGTGGAGTGGAGTGGAGTGGAGTGGAGTGGAGTGGAGTGGAGTGGAGTGGAGTGGAGTGGAGTGGAGTGGAGTGGAGTGGAGTGGAGTGGAGTGGAGTGGAGTGGAGTGGAGTGCCATAGAAATAGACATAGATATGTCTATTTCTATGGCGCGCGCTGTAGCCTAAACGGCTTGATGGATTTTAACATATGAGGTGTCGTTAGATTCTTCTTAATTGTGGAGGTTATAAAAAATTAAATTAAATTCAAATTCAAAATGGCAGCCGTCAGGAGCCATCTTGTCAAACTTTAAAAATAGTTTTTCATTCAAACCCCATCGAGTGGGGTATCATTGTAAAGAACTCGAAAAGGCGATTTAAAAAATAAGTTATATAAAAAAATATGTTCTTTATATTTGAACTACAAGAAGCAATGATTTGCCTAACAGCCGAACGATTGCTGCAGTTTTTATTTAGGCGTTTCGTTATTTTCACATAACACAAATATGTGGTGGTGTGACCGAACTCACGATACGCGAGTCCGACTCGTACTTGGCGGCTTTTCTTAATTTATCAAATAAAAATACCACGATGGAGTGCACTTTACAATCTAAACTCCGTCACCCGTCATTCACTACGTACATTACTTTAGCTTCGGCCTCAAAACAGCTGAACACCTGCCACATTATTTTACAAATCACTACTCACTTTCACCGCTGCTCGCGTGCGCTTGCATGCAGCAATGCCCCCCACAACAATTAATTCACACACTTCATTCCAACTGATTGTAGATTGCCATGACACGGTTTCTGTGACACTTTCGGAAACCATTTCTCGTCACTGCCACTTTCAACCGGCGACGGAAGAAAACCCTCTTCACACGCTTCCATTAATTTAGTAGAGTGCAACAAAAGGGGATGAGCATATTGCCCATTCTCCGTATCGTAGGTACATGGCTCAGCCTATTATGGTTTGCACGAGGGTGTGCACTAAGACATTTCGTCGTATGCAAATTCAGAAGAAAATATTCGCGCACCGAGAGTTCCGTACCACCAGCTGATTGACCGGTGTTTTATTATATTTTGGTTTACTTTAGAGCGTGCAATATAATCACACTTAAGTTTGATGCTTGTATGTATTATCGTTTTTACGATAGAGCTAAAACAAAAACGTGGAATAACCGTGTTTCTTGTATGGGGAACCCCTTAATTTTTTTTTATTATTTCTTAATTTATCCGCCATAATAACATATTATATTCTGTGAACATTACAAGCGGCTAACTATTACGGTCAAAAGATACAGCCATTTAAAGGTAGGACAGACAGACGGACAGATAGACAGAAGGGCGGATAAACGGCGTAGGCTTAGTAATGGGGTCCCGTATGTATACGGAACCGTATCTAAAGAGTAACTCCACTCCACTCCACTCCACTCCACACCACACCACTCCACTCCACTCCGCTCCGCTCCGCTCCGCTCCGCTCCACTCCGCTCCGCTCCCCTCCGCTCCGCTCCACTCCACTCCACTCCACTCCACTCCACTCCACACCACTCCACTCCACCCCACTCCACTCCACTCCATTCTACTCTACAATATATATTCGGTGACTCTACTCTACTCTACACGTAAGCCGAAGAGACGTATACCGCAGTCCTAAACTGACTAACTGACTGACTTTACTCCAAATTACGTACTCAATCCTCGTTGTTCCTGCTAGTGAACTGACATCCAGAATGCAATGAGATGGTTGTACTGCATTCAAGTTAGTGCATGTCGGTACTCTCCTGTGGAAACACGCTTCTCTATATTATATACGATGTGCATGGAACTGAGAACATTGCGTGCATAAAGCACCTTAGCACAGAGACCTTAGTTAGACGAGCGTGCAGGGGCAGTAACCATGTAACATAATGCACTTACCCTTGATGAAGGTTAAGAAAGATCATTTCTACGGTGAATTAAATAAAGGAACTTTTTGTCAAGCTTTCTCTATTAAGTATTCGAATATTGAAAAACTTGATTTTCTCTTTTCTCCATACAAATATTTTATTGAGCACGTTACTTGAAAACGACAAACTGTGAAAAAAAACTCACGATCTCTGTTCTGAATGCAAGTATCATATTTAAGATTGCATGGTGCAAGAAGTGCATGGCTTTTAAATCGAGAAATTTTCCTACTGCCTATATATATTCCTAAAATATTAACGATATTATGAACGAAATATAAACTAGCCAATCCCTTGTTCAACGTTTAATTTTACTAGGTATAGATAAAACTTATCTATCTTGTTAACTTAACTTTTTAACCGACTTCCAAAAAAGGAGGAGGTTCTCAATTCGTCTGTATGTTTTTTTTTTTTTTTTTATTTTTTTTTTTTATGTTTGTTACGCGATTTCTCCGTCAATTGAGGGCCGATTTAGAAAATTATTTTTTTGTTAGTTAGGTCATACTTCCGAGGTGGTCCCATTTCAATTTTATCGAAATTGGTTGAGTGGTTTTCGAAAAATCAGCATAATACTATGGTGTGTGGTTACCTTCAGCAAAACTTGTGATGTGGTCGTATTCGGCAATTTTCAGTTTGATAAATTAGTATGGTGTGTAGTTACCTTCAGCAAAACTTTTGTGATGTGGACTTATTCAGCAATTTGCAGTCTGACACATATGGCGAATAATTCTGTACCACTTCAATCGATTTCCATTATTCGATTTCGATTATTCTTTTTTATGTAATATTACTAAAAAGAATGAAATAAAAACTGTTTTAAAAAATATTAAACCGATTTCAAAAAAACAAAAAACAAAAAAGAACTAAAAAGTATTAAATACCTAATATTTTGAAATTTTCTCTGTCCTGTTGAAATACATGAATCGATATTTACTAGTGATACATATTCGGACCCTTGTTTCATGAATATTCTAAATTTGAAATTTTTAATATTTTCCGACCGGCCAGGTGCGCTTAATTTATTATGGTACCTGACCGGTACCTACTGTACCGAGTACCATCGAGCTGGTCTGATGATGGAGACAGAAGGTGGCCATAGGAACTCCTAAACTACACATGATAAACCCATCGTGTTTGGGCTCGTTGCATTTGTCTTCACGAGAAATTTACTTTAGACCTAAGAGATTCTCAATTCGACGGTATGTTTTCTTTTTTTAGATGTTTGTTATGCGATTACTCCGTCAATTGTGGGCCGATTTTGAAAATTCTTTTTTTTTTTTATTTGAAAGGGGATAACCCTGAGGTTTTTGAAGTGAAAACTTCTTTAGCGGCGCTTGGCACTTTTTTAGGTGGGTAAAAAATGTATAACTCGCGACATCGCGTCAGCGTCATTTTTAAAATGAAACCTTAAGTCATTGCATTAAGGGTTAAGTTAGAGTGGCACGGGATCTGCCGGCACTCCCGGAGTGCAACTGTTAAGTAGGGTTCGGTAACACGTTTATGTCTGTCCATTCTACTAAGTTCTGCAAAATGAATGTAGGGTTCCGTAACAAATGCATGTCTGTCTGTTCTACTAAATTTAACATTTATTTCAAAATGAATGTAGGGTTCCGTAACAAATGCATGTCTATCCGTTCTACTAAATTTTACAATTTTCAACCAAGGTCCTCCGACGGTTATTTTATAATAAAAGTAGGGTTCCGTAACACGTTTATGTCTGTCCATTCTACTAAGTTCTGCAAGATGAATGTAGGGTTCCGTAACAAATGCATGTCTGTCCGTTCTACAAAATTTAACATTTATTTCAAAATGAATGTAGGGTTCCGTAACAAATGTATGTCTGTCCGTTCTACTAAATTTTACAATTTTTCAACCAAGGCCCTCCGACGGTTATTTTATAATAAAAGTAGGGTTCCGTAACAAATGTATGTCTGTCCGTTCTACTAAATTTCACAATTTTCAACCAAGGTCCTCCGACGGTTATTTTATAATAAAAGTAGGGTTCCGTAACACGTTTATGTCTGTCCATTCTACTAAGTTCTGCAACATCACCTACAACGTCCGTGATGTCAGCCCATAACACCGGGTAAACTAAGTGCCATGTCAGTACTTCCCCCTTTGATCGTTCTGACTACACTGAACTGGTCGGAAAACACAAACTATTTACATAGTCGTTTCGACCGACGTTTAATTCAGTGCGGTGGTACCAACCCGGTCAGGTTAAACCCTACCACCAAGTAAGATTAGGAGGGAAGGGACCTACAGTTTTACGAGGAATCCGAACCTCGGTCAGCCTCTAACGGTCAGCGGTCACCCATCCAAGTACTGACCGCACCCAGCGTTGCTTAACATTCAATAGCGACAGTTGACTGTCTGCACCACTGAGCTATCGAAGCTGACGTGGTCCTATTTTAATTGGGTCAAGATCGGATTGGAAAGCGAGGCGGAATCGCGAGGCCGAAGGCCGAGCGATTCCGCCGAGTACATTAATAGCAAAAATTACTAAAAAAAACTGTGAAATAAAAAAAAAGTTTAAAAAAACATAAAACCGACTTCCTAAAAAAAGGAAAACTAAAAAACTATTTAAAATAAAAATATAAAAACCGCCTTCAAAAATATATGAAATAAAAACCTAAAAAAAAAAACGAACCCTAGAGTTGAAGGCGGTGCTAAAGCAAGCAAAAATGATGCATGAAAGAAAACATGAGTGGATGATAATATCCTTTGTGATTTGTGTAGCCTTTTTAGCACCGCCTTCAATTCTAGGGTTCGTTTTTTTTTTTAGGTTTTTATTTCATATATTTTTGAAGGCGGTTTTTATATTTTTATTTTAAATAGTTTTTTAGTTTTCCTTTTTTTAGGAAGTCGGTTTTATGTTTTGTTAACACCGACCACCACGTTTAGCAAAGTATTAGGACAAGATAACTATCAAGCAGCAAGTAAGGCTCGAATACCCACCTGCTGCATGACTTGGTGGAAGGACCATGCTAAGGTGAGAGGTGGCGACCCTGTCGCCCTTTAGCACGGCATCTCATCCTTATCCCTTGGTCGCCTTTTACGATACCGTGCCACTCTTTAATTAATACATATTCTGTATTGTCTTTTAACATATTATAGGATGTTTCAGAATAGGGTTTCGTAACTTCAGGGTTCGAAAGGAGTCCATATTTGAAGAAGAAAAGCTGTGCAACATTTTCCCAGATTCGGTCATTTTATAGTACTTTTTGATTAAAATCGTTTCATCAAGATTTGGTGGGACGGTTAACGTCCACCTTTTTTAGAATAGAATAGAAAATTATTTATTGCTCCACAAATATTTCACAAGAATAATACAATGAATGCAGTTTCATGAGGTGCAAAGGCGGACTTATCCCTTAAAGAGATTTCTTACAGCCAACCTTTAGGTGTGTGAAATGTGTAAAAAATGGAATGTAGGTAGTAGCAAAGATAAGATGTGAGATTTTTTTATTTTAAAATACATATAAGGATTTATGAAAGCCTGAAAAATATAATTATATTTATATAAGTAATACTACGTAAGAATAAATAGGAATTAGGAGACATTAATTAAATAAAAATTAAATCCACCTTTCATCATCAGCCTGTATCGGTCCACTGCTGGACATAGGCCTCTCACAAGGCACGCCACCACACGCGGTCTTCCGCTCTTCTCATCCATCCACTCCCGGCTACCTTTTTTAGGTCATCTGTCCACCTAGCCGGGGGGCGCCCCCGCGGTTGTCGGGTCTGTCGCAGACCCGACAACCGATGGGGTAGACGGGTGCTCGAATGGAGGCCACGTACAAGCAAACGTAGCGTGGGACGCCCCCCGGCTAGGTGGACAGATGACCTAATCCACCTTTAATAAATAAAAATAAAATCTAACTCATAGATAGAAATGTGGCATACATAACTAGTAAAATTGAACTGCCTGTACGTAAATTCCAAATACTGAAAACTCAATGACATCAAATGAAAAAGGGGACTGGACCTAGACAGTACTTTTGCCACATCTACCCAGACTCACTGTCCATCGAGTTTTTATAACAATTTTCAATTTTTGTATGAGAAAAAAATACGGAATTTCGATTTGAGTGGTAAGAATATTTTATAATGAGTACTTTCTATTCCAAGTTTCAAGTCAAGTTTCTCAAGCCTATCCTGAAACACCTTGTATAATAATTTTAAACCATGAAATGTAAACCCACAGTGATAGCATTATGCCCCTTAATATAGAAAACCAGACATTTATGTACATTTTCATAACGCTGCGTTCACGATTCTCCTCATTATGTCTACTTTATACTTGGGCTGTTAAGAGGCTTACAAGCGTCTCGGTGCTTATACATATGTAATAAGATTTCGGCGTCTTGGCTTGCACGCGCACAACCTGTTACGCTTCTCGCTTCCTTACAAGCCTGCGTTGAAACCGAGACGCGCCCGCCCACAAGTGGTTCAAATTATTTTCATTTTTTCCGCATCTCTCGCCGTCAAGAAGAGATTCGCCGAAATTGTGTTTGCTGACTCACCGTAATGTGGGGCGGATAACTTGAAGCAATCTGTTGAGCTGATATGAAGAATAAAAAAAGTTATATTGTACCGAACAGTAAGTTGTAATACTCTGATGATATTGCAATTTCCTACAACTCGATGAAACGGTATAGGTATTATGCATTTTATCAAACATGAAACTTTTATCAAATATCAAACGTGGAAGTGCCACACCGCCACCGAATATAACACCGCACCGCTAGCGTACTAAGGACTTTTTACGTCGACAATAATTTAGATAGTTTTATTAATATAATAATGGTATTATTGAGTAGAGGTAAGATATTTTTATTGCACTAACAGCAATGGTACACCGTGTAAAATTAATTAAACTAATATAAAATTAAACAATGAAACTTTTATTATATTCTTTATTCTTTATTCATCAATCATCATCCATAGACAGTACACTGCACTCGGATTCGTCATATTATCTATCACAGCGAAGAAGAACTGGCAAAAAACTTCGCTGGATACTTTTTTTACGTCCACTTAGTCTACATTTACAAAGATGTTTGCCACTGCCTAGATAGTACGAGTCAGCGCTGTTTCTAAAAAAAATACTTGCCTACCTACTAAAAGTAAAATATTTCGTCCAACTCAGCCGACTCCGCCACAGTACCCAATACGCTGGCAGTGTTGCCCCTTTGAATGGCTAGCCCTATTCGCTGAAAGAAGAAAGACTTGGCGCGTCAGTCACCAGACTTATCGATTAGGAGCTTTCCTAGGTCGTTTCCGAAGGTCCTTGCTTCGGGTGACCACACATTTAAATTTTGACATTTGGGAGAAAAATGACAAAAGTCTTTCAATCAGTGCGTTCGTCAGTAATGAATGACGTACGGAGCTGAAACGTGGATTTTGAGCGAAGCCAGCTATGGAAAAAGCAATCTTCGGCATTTCTTTAATCCATAAAATCCGTGTTGAGAAAATACGACAAAAACCAAGGTAGGTAGGCGACATTGCTAAGAAAATTTGCAAGCTGAAGTGGCAGTAGACTGAGCACATCTTCCGCAGACCCGATAGCCGCAGGGGTAGTCGGGGTGCTCGAATGGAGGACACGTACACAATCGTAGCGTGGGACCCCAGGTTAGGCGGACAGGAGATCTAAACAAGTGCGAGTCGAACTCGCACACCGAGGGTTCCGTATCGCCATGTCATGGTCAGCGCCACTCACGCCATGTATGGCGTGTTTATGAAATGCTTCATATTTGTTAAAATTAATGATTAGTTAAAATGCTTCATACTCTTTTCGGTAGATGGCGCGCATACACTTTTTAGTTTCTTTTATGGGGACCCCCGTGAATTTTTTACTTTTTCTTATTTTTATTTGTTGTTATATCGGCCATAATAACACATATTCTGTGAACATTTCAACGGGCATCACGGTTCAAGAGATACAGCCCTCGGACAGACAGACAGACAGACAAGCAGACGGCGCATGCTTAGTAATGGGGCCCCGTACCGGATATGGAACCCTAAAAAGGTAGCCGGGGGTAGTTGGATGAGAAGAGTAGAAGACTGCGTATGGTGGCGTGCCTTGGGACAAGCCTGTCTCCGGCATTGGATTGGACTGTAGCGTGCTGATGATGCATTTTTATTTAACGTAAATGTGATTATGTGTTTAGTAAGTTTGTGTTGATTACAATTATTTAGAACTTTTATGTTCCAAAAACGGATAATTGCACGAACCACATACCTCTCGCATCATAATAATATTATAACTTTAAAGGTATAGAATAATTATAACTTTCTTAGACAATCTCACATAGCATTTGGTCTCTAACACAGATTACATATCTGAATGTACAGTTTCAACACAGCAACACTTGCACTATTGTTGGCGAGTAGAGCGAAAACCTGACAGCAACAGGTCTTATTTAAAAAATATATGAAAATCTTTAAAACTTCTGCAGAACAAACTGAGTAGAATATTCGGTAACACCTGTTGAAGACCTGTTTAAACTTTCAAAAGTATCTCGAGCTATAATACTGACTGACGGTTAAAAAAATGATACCCCGTGGTTGTGAGCAATTAAAACTTGACATATTATTTGGATAGGTACATACTTATTGTGTTTGATATTTCCAGTGTAACATTAATGAGACACGCGCGAATTTTAAGGGCGCGCGTTTAAACTGTTTAGTCATTAAACTGAGAGAAAGTGCTTTAGGAATGTTCAACCCACACTTATAAAACATCTTTACCACACGTCTAATTTGTTTACATTTTTTTTATACTTATTTTTATTCGCAGTGCACATAACTAATTCAAATGGTTCCTTTCCTTTGTTGCCCCGCTAGGGTGCGGAACTGTTTTCCAGCGATAACCGAGTAATGAACTATGGTTATTGCCGTCGTTTTTATAGAAATTTTATTCGATTAAATTACCGTACATTAATTTATTTCACAGGTGACTGATAGATATGGCCTTACAGCTTAAATCTATTAATTTTGGCACAATGAGTCATAATTTCTACCCGCTTGTTTTTTTTATATTTATGAATATTTTGTGATTTATTTGAAATAAAATACTTATAAATAATTAAATCTAACTATAATTAAAAAAAATATATATTATATAGGTATATATTTAGTTCGGTTTAGTCTTAATCTGCGGCTCTACAATAAAAAAAACCGGCCAAGTGCGAGTCGAACTCGCGCACCGAGGGTTCCGTATCGCCATGTCATGGCCAGCGCCACTCACGCCATCTATGTATTAGTTCAAAAATGGTTCATAATCTTTTCGGTAGATGGCGCGCATACACTTTTTAGTTTCTTCTATGGGGACCCCCGTGAATTTTTTACTTTTTCATATTTTTATTATTTGTTATTATATCGGCCATAATAATAACACATGTTCTGTAAAAATTTCAACGGGCTACCTATTACGGTTCAAGAGATACAGCCCTCGGACAGACGGACAGACAGACAGACGGCGCAGGCTCAGTAATAGTGTCCCGTATGACGGATACGGAACCCTAAAAATTATAGGGCAGCTCAAGAAACGTTATACCTATTGTTCAGCTATAAAACTAATGTTCTAATTATATTTGTTTATGTAACACCATCCTCAGGCGAATGGCTTTCTACAACCAACATAAGACTTGGCAAAATCGAAAACCTTGGCTCAGCTCGATACACCGAGTGGCCGATTTGGCAACCGGCTATCTATCTGTGTATCTCCACCGCTAGTCCAAGTTTTATCTCGATCGCTGCTTGTAAGTTTGAAAGTCATTAGGCTGATGCCAAAAGAATGTAAAAGGGGTCGAAGGAGAATATCTTGGTTAATCAAGTGAAAAATCGTGATAAATATGCGAAACAATGACTAAATTACATAAAATCAATTCCCTACACAAGAACGAAGTCAGAGGTTCTCAATTTCTTTTTTCAGGTACCCCTCAAAGCAATTAGATTGGCGGCGTACCACCTTTACCTACAAGAAGCTAATAATAATATTTATCTTCTATATCTACATTCTTAAATTCTCTTTGGAGGTTAGCATCACACCAAAGTTAAATTTTAATGATTCTCTTTCCTCAAAGTTCAATTAGTGATCTCGAAATATAAACTAAAAATTTAAAGGTGTGGAATGGGCTTCCATGGAATATCTTACTCTACTCCTACAATCCACGGATTTCAAATCGCGGGTTAATAGCCTTTCCCCAGCTACTTTAGTCAACTTTCAAGCCGGACTGGCACCTCCTCGGTGAAATTGGCACCGACATCGAGCACGGCCACCCAGTTCGGCAGCAATAGCGGCCTGGCGGAGGATAAGGAAAGCTAGGTGTCTGTGCTGGTGCCTCTATCTGGCCAATTGGAGAGACGCACCTTCTTCGCCTTATCTCCCGTAACCATGGCCGCACCTACCTCAATCGAGTATCTGGGGCACTATCCCAAACAACCAGCTTTCCTTTTCATGCGGTACGATTACATAAATTACACATCACCTATATTACGCATGTATGTGACATTACACATTTACATTGCTAAACGTGGGGGTTGGGGTTGTGATATAATTTACAAGAGCACTTGCAGCACAACACAGCGTACCCCGATTGACGGGGTAAGCAGCGTGTGGTATGTACGAATAAGTATGTATAAATTACACATCATATAAATTACACATTATATACCTAATTTAAACATCATATTTCATTAATTTTCAAAGGTGTGATGTAGTTTTGGTAGATCGGACAAAGTTACAGTCGCTTCAGTAAGTATGTACATACTCGCATACTAATATATGTGGTGTGGCCTCGCTTGGTGAATTACCTCCGTGCCGCCCGCGCCGCGCCGGGGTCCCGTGCATTGCTCCACAGACTTAAATATTCACCGCTAATTACACTTGACGATGTACCTACTCGCACTAGCAACGCCCGCGCTGCCGACACCAGGGTCGCATTCAAACGCGGTATTTCTTAAATTCATTTATACTGTATTCTATGCCTATACATACAGGTAGGACTTACAAAAAGTCAACGGGAAGTTAAGCTAGTAGAATTTTTTATTTTTATTTATTATTTACATACTAACCCCAGACACACACATGGAGAGAGACACATGACGGCAATCCTGGTATTTGCGGATGACATTATGTTGCTAACCCGAACTACAAAACAAATTCAGGTGTTTCTTAGGGTGGTAGATGACTATTGTGAGTGGACCAAAGGGATGAAGATAAAACTAGGTCGCTCCAGGAAGTTTTTTTCTAACCGAGTAGTGGATCCTGGAATAAATTGCCCCAAGAAGTGATAACTTGCTATCTCAATGAACGGTTTTAAAAACCAGTTTGACAAACACTGTATTAATATGAAAGAATACTCACTATGAAATAATTTGAATTATTCACCACTTTATAAAAAACATAAGTAGTCGGACTAAACCCTAATAACAACTGGTAAGGTAAACGAAGGGGCCTACAAATTAAAACCATTGTAAAGTGTTTTCTGGCATTATCCTACTACCTACTGCTAATCCCATGAGCCGCTGACCGAACCGGATTTAACACCCGCTCGGCGCTAAAAGTGATCCACTGCCGGTCTATTTCCGTCGCCATTCACTCGGCATCACTGCATTCTGCACGGTGTGCAGGACTGAAAGAGAATTAGCCAGCGCTCGGTATCCGGATTAGATCGGTAATGTAGTTAGTGTATCCGATGGCTGTGTAGCGTTGTTTTGGCACTAGATATAGACCGTCGATGAATCGGATTACTGAACTGGATAACTGCGAGGCTGTGTTGGGAGAAAATAGCTTTTTTTTATAAGAAATTAAAAATAAAAGTAAAATAAGTGGCGCAGATAAACAATATTTATGGGATAATAAATTAACGATGTCATACACTTTCAAAACCGTTCAAAATTGTATTTTAAAAGACCACATGTTTTTATTGCGCCTGAACTAGTGCTTGAGGTTTTAGTCTCAGTTACAACCAATTTCATCCTCAAAGTGGCTGAGGAAAGGTCACATACCAAGGGATTTGAATGTGCATACGTGCATTCTAAGAGTAGATAAAGATATTCCACAGACGGCCGATTCCGCACCTTTTCTGTGACCGATTAAGAGAATCGTGCCGTTTGAAAAACTCTTCTGCTGACTAAAAAGATTATACGGGAACAACTTTAGTTTAGGGTTTATCTTTTTGATCACAGCTCAGGCCGCGCATGATTAGCGTTATGATTTATAGGCTGAAACCATCTTGAGAAGTGACAGAATGTAACAGTGCAAACCTTATGTAAATCGGTAAAGTGGTCCTACAGTTACAAGGATATTCATATATTGACGTACATAACATGGTCGGTCGCCCGTAGAAACTTTACTTTTATTATTTTGAGGCGCTCATTACTTGTGGACTATTTTTCTACTTTCTCTTTGTTCTCTAAATGTAGTAAACTGCAACATCTGCTAACTATCTGTCCTTATACTTATAACTTGATAATGACTAAACAGATAATATATTCCTGCGTGATTATATTGTTAAAAGGTTAATCCCTAAAATTTGCCTGATTTCCTTTGAAAGGGGTCACCATTCAGTGTGTTAATTTTGGCCATAAACATGTTCAGTTTGATCAAGCCAGCGCAGCGGTCTAATCCCTAACTAAACTATCCCAAGCCACCCTGTTCCGACATGTATCTAGGGCGAGTGAAGAGGATTTGCGGACGGGCCGCGAGGGAAAAATCTCGTTTCCGAAGCACGATTGCAGTCTTTTAACCGCAACCGGATGCGATTAGGTAAGGGAAGCTCTACATTTTGCACTAGGGAGAAAACAAACTATGTATACACTCATGTAAACATTTCGATCGCAATGAGGTTGCAGTACCATTCATTACGTACCTGCTACTAATTGCTGTGTCCACCTGTCGCATTTTATTTGCACGTTATGGACGACGACGTCCAAAAGCGTGGAAGAGGCGAATCATACATTTTCTATTTCAACTTCTAGTTGCGGCGTTACTAAATTGCGATCCGCTTCTATGTATGTATGCTTATATTCTTTATTCAACATTTATACAAATTAGGCACAATAGGCGAGCTTAATGCCGCGAGACATTATATTCTAACTAACCTTTGGGATGTGGGAGAAGTGCATGCAGTTCGCCTGCATGCACTTCTCCCAAGAATAATTTGTGGCAATGTATGTAATGAAATATGTATGATAAACTTACATATTGCGTACATTAATAAATGGTACTGTTGTGCAACACAATCATCTGAATGACAAGAGAGAGAGAAAAGGGGAGTTAAGATATTATGTATGTATTCTAGTTGCAGTGTTACTAGATTGCAGCGAAATGCTCCGTCGCTCCCTGCATGAGGTCGTGCAATGCGAACGATTGTGGCATTTTGAGTGCGACTAATTTGTGACAACCATCTTAGCGCAGCGCCATCATTTATTTTAAGTATTTCACACTAGCTTTTGCCGCTGTTTCTTTCGCTTCACGTGTTTAGGGTTTTACTTTTTTTCTTACAGCTCAGGCCGCCGATGACGTAACGTTATAATTTATATCTTAAAACGATATAGAGAAGTGACAGAATGAAAAAGTAAAAACCGTGTGTATATAGATAAAGTGGTAGAAACGTCGCTTTATTAATTGAGGATGAGTATTAGGTATTATGATTTTATACAACTGTATAATTAAAATTTTCTATGCGACGGGCTATCTGTCGTGTGAATTGATGAAATATGTCGAAATTCACCAATTCGCCTTCCCAATTTAGAAGAATAAGACAAAAATAAATATTGTTTATACCATTTCATGTATTTGAAAAAAAAAATACGTTTTCATACCAACACTAATAAAACTCTCGGACAGTTTTTGTTTAACCAGGGGAACTAAAAGTCATGGAAATGTTTACTTACTTTTAATTACTTTTTAATTTAAGGAAAAATATTTTCATTTAAATCAAAATAGTGTAACAAAGTTACGACCTTGCTACCAAAACTGTCGTCATATTTAACGTAATATTTAAATTAGTGGAATTCAAATAAATAAATTTTAATTTCTTCGTGGAATGCATCCCTGCTCTTCGGCCCTTGACTCGCCGCCACAGATAATAATACCATTGGCAAGGAGGGGCGTGGTCCTGGTCGTCACGAGTATGAACGTATTAACAAACTTGTTAAATATTTGAAAAAAAAATCTTTATATCAGGCGGTACCGTGATTGCGCATTATAAAACACAAACCCACATTTATGAGGACTGTGTGGGTTCTTTATCTAGATATTTATTTTCCTACAGGTACCAAAATTTTCAAAAGTACATACTTTTGAAAATTTTAATGAACATTTCAAGTCATAACTTAGGTATAATAAATTGACGTGTTGAATTATTATTTTGTTTTGGTTATATAACCTGACATAGTTGGCTACATCACCTATTCAACACCCGTGGTGTGAGCCCATAACACCTTCTTGAATTAGGTGCCATGTCGGTGCTTTCCTTTGGTCGTGCCGGCTAAACTGAACTGGAGTGAAAACACGACCTATTTACATAGCCACTTCGATCGACCATTCGTAACAACCCGGGCGAGTTAAATCCTGCCACATAGTAAGGTGAGGTTTAAGGTCCACGTAAATTTTATTGCAGGTCCCTTACTTTACGTGGAAACCGTACCACGGTCACCCTCAACGGTCCATCGGTCACCCACCTAAGTTATGACGGCGCCCAGGTTTGCTTAAGATCACGAACGGCGGTCGATTGGTTGCAACACTGAGCTACAAATGCTGACAAATCGTTGTTCTGCCAAATCGTATCGCTTACATCAACCAATTTCCCCGGTATGAACCTTGTATACGACAATTTGTGAAAAAAAAGACAAAAGGGTCACACAGTTGACCGCGCTACCAACTTGCAGCAGATATTAAAAGGTCACATCCATGAATTAATTAATGAAGCCTGACGCGTTCCTTAAAAACAAAAATATTACTGACGAGTATGCGCCTATGCTAGATTTGGTTAGGTTAAATTAAGTTACGCCAGGATTAATAATAAAATAGTTGGGTTTGTCCACGTGTAACGTTATCCACGCTCACCGCCTGAAAATCGTCTCCCACTCAAATATTGAATCGCGGCTCGCTCGCCGCGATACGCCACATTCGGCATTCAGTATTACCACCCCCAATCGGCTAGTACACTGCATTATGTAAAGGCTAATTCTACTTGCATCTAGCAACCAGCGGGCACTTGTGCCTAGTTTACACGAGCTTGATACTTGTCCTTAGTACTTGTCACTCGCACATCCTGTCAATCGCACTTGTCACTCGCACTTGTCACTAGCACTTGTCACTCGCACTTGTCACTCGCACTTGTCACTCGCACTTGTCACTCGCACTTGTCACTCGCACTTGTCACTCACACTTGTCACTCTCACTTGTCACTCGCACTTGTCACTCGCACTTGTCACTCGCACTCAATAGCGTCTTTACCATAAGGGCACACGGGGCACGGGCCCAGGGCCCCCGACATCAAGGGGGCCCCCCAGGGTCCCCTTGATGAACATTTTTCCGCCGCTCGCATTAGTTATCCTTATCATAGGACCCGCCAACTCAGTCTAATAAGAAAAAAATTACTCTTTGAAAACTACATTACCAGCGATCGCTTAGTTCTATAATAATTGAGTGAATTGAGTATAGTATCAGCTGTCTCAAAACTGTATTTAGAAAAAAAATTTATATATGGCAGCTCAGACGCCAGAAAATTCTCTGATACCCGATAGAAATAAATAAATTACAATTAAACGGTACAATATTAAGGCTTCAATTGATATTCAGTGGCTTCCCATAAGTTTAATAACGACATTAAAAAAACATTTAGTTACAAAAATGATTTTTTCGGACGTAGTTGTGAGGAATGAGAGTACATCGGAAAAATTGGCGCCGTAAGCTAACAAAATGACTATTTTTATGTAAAACCGGCAATTAATTATTGTAAAAAAAAATATTAACTCGCTCTAATAATTTATATACCTAATAACGTGCTTTTATCATGATATGATAAAATATGATTTTTTTTTTCTAAACAGGGCCCCAAATTGTTTTGTGCCCCAAGGGCCCCTGCATGGCCTTAGACGGCCCTGCTCGCACTTGTCACTCGCACTTGTCACTCGCACTTATCATTCCCACTCGTCACTCGCACTTGTCACTCCGCAGCTGTCACTCGCAATTGTACCCACGCGTAAGCAAGCATCAAGTCAAGTAATTAGTAAAACTGACAAGTGCAAGTAAACAGGAGGCCGACTTATTTACTAAGCGACAAACAAGGGTTGTTGGGAGGGTTCCCCTGAGTACCTTCTTTCAGCCTTGGATTCTATCCAACGACGAGCCATTCGCCTCATTGGCGACTCTGTACTCACAAAGGACCTTCAACACAGACGTATCGTTGGGTCATTGAGCCTGTTTTATCGGTACTACTATGGCCGCTGCTCCGACGAAATTGCTTCCCTTATCCCTCCTCCTCCTGTTCGCCTTCGCCAAACCCGCCATACTCTTGCGGAACACCCCTTTGTAGTGGACAGACGAGTACTTCGAACGGCACGATTCTCTAAATCGTTCTTGTGCCGCACTGCAAAGGTGTGGAACGGGCTTCCGGGGAATATCTTTCCCTACTCCTACAATCCACGGATCTTCAAATCGCGGGTTAATAGCCTTTCCCCAGCGACATTAGTCCACCTCCAAGCCGGACTGGCACCTCCTCGGGGGTGATATTGGCTGCGCCTGAGGCTTCGACCTCGGACACAGCCAGCTAGTTCAGAAACAATAAAAAAAAAAAAACAGCTACCGCCAGCTCAATATTACTAATCATCTGACGCTTGCCGAGTAGTGTGACCGGCCACGACAAGTGTTTAGAGACCACAAAGCGTGGCCAGGCCGCGGCATGGCATTTGCAACCGATCGTATTTCAATGGGCGTCGTTCGACACCTTATGGGTGGCTCGGTAAAACAATACGGCGGATGTATGTAACCCATTTCTAACGGATGTCTTACTTTTACTAAGACCAACATGTAAACTTACTTCTCACTTGTTACTAAGTACTTTTTGCGTAGTACTAATGACAAGTATTAAACTCATGTAAACTATGCATTAGCTACTGCTTTGCAAATGAGCTATTGCGGCATGTAGAGTAGCTTCGGTATGTGTGTTGACAGCTTTAGAACTTTAAACAATAACTTTGTTGTCGACAGATGTCGCTAGTTGTACTTTTAGGGCAAGAACATTAGAGGTAGGGACGTCGGACCTTCCCCGCGCCAGCGTAACACGAGATTTGTAAAAACGTACAAATAACATTCGTACCACCCAATCAGAGCGTGATACCACCGAATACCACCCAATCAGAGCCCGCGCCGTCCCCTCCGCTTCCCGCTGAGCTCGGCGACGCTGGTTCTCTTATAAGCATTGGACAACCCGAAGTCCAACCTCTTCTAACGTTCTTATTTTAGGGTTCCGTAGCAAGCGGCAGGGACCTTTATAAAATCCTTCAGGTGAATGTCCGTCCGTCTGACGGTCACAGGAGCATAAAGCTAAAAACAAAAATTATAAAGTAATCAATTTAGTCCTTACGGCATGAAAACTATCTTGAAGTTTATAACTTAAGTATTCTTGTGGACAGCGGCATCGTCGCGCGGTGCGGCACGGAGCGACCGTGTACGCACTCGCTATGCGTACAAGATGGACATTTCCACGGAACCCTCTGTGAATAACGTCACACTGAACGGGTGTTTGATAAGTTTTTTTAAGTGTAACCATCTAGACCGGTCCCACGAGGTTTTTGCAGGGCTGGAGTGAATTGGGATTTGGTGACACGCTAGCGAATGATGTTTCATCAACCGTGTCTCTCGGCACTCAAGACTTTTTTTGATGTATTTCGGTTTTACTATAGAGCAAAAACAACAAAACCGGCCAAGTGACCAAAAAACACGTTTCTTGTATGGGAACCCCCCTTAATTTTTAACTTCTATTTTTTTATTATTTGTTGTTATATCAGCCATAATAACACATATTCTGTGAAAATTTCAACCGGCTACCTATTACGGTTCCAAGGATACAGCAGTAGGACAGACAGACAGACAGACGGCGTAGGCTTAGTAATAGGCTTCCGTACGGGAAACGGAAACCTAAAAAAACGTAAAAAAAAAGAAGTTTTTTTTTTGGGGGACCTCTTATTTTTTACTTTTTTCAATTTTTATTATTTGTTAGGTAGTATATCCGCCTTAATAACAGATATTCTGTTAAGATCTCAACCGGCTTCCTATTACGGACGGTTCAAAAGATACAGCCCTTTAAATATAGGACAGACAGACGGACAGATGGCGTAGGATCAGCAGGTTTCCGTACCGGTACGTACGGTACGGAAAACTAAAAATGACATCCGAATCCAAATGCTTTACGGAGGGTGTAAAATATATTTGCATTCGTCGTGACTACAGAAATACCTTGAAAGTTAGTTTTGTAACATTCATAAAACTGTTTAGAATTTTAATGGCTGGTAAGGATAAGTTATGTATCATACAAATGCCCAAAGTATGATAATGAAGAACGTTATAATGTCAAAGTATGTAAATTATACAATATTAATGTATTTTAATCCAGTATTAAAACTAACGTTATATGCAATTAAAACTTTCTAAGTCAAGTTGTATTAAAACACTTTTTGGATTAATTAAACATTAAGGAAAGTCGACGCTTTGACTGAAGTCGGATACATATCGGGTCGACCGACCGCACCACTGAGCTGCCAGGGCCGGCAAGGCAGTTTTTCTCGCCTCTAAGTTACTTTCCTTAATTACTTACTAACTTACTTGCCTACTAAACATTGCAACGAAATGTTCTTAATAATTATCCGATTATCATGCCAGTGAGTTTCCGCCTGACATCACGTGGAGATGCGTGTGGATTCCGACTGTCCGTATTTTTTTTTATGTAATCCGGTATTGTTTGCTGCGTCGGAGGGGCCAAAGCATATGCTCCGACCAGTCAATATCACCTCCGAGAAGGTAGTTGCCATACCGGAGACTTCCCTGGATTGCTGGCTATGCTGGACTAGAGGAGAACGCAACCGAGCCTGCTATGCGGCCATCTTACATCCAGTACGGCAGTACTAACCCAGTCGGCTACAATTTGAGCTACCACCTAGTAAGGGGCAAGGGAAGGGACCTACAGTTTTACACCGGTCCCGAACGGTGAAGCAGCAGGTGTAGGTATGCACGTAATTTTTTTCGTATAACCTGCTACTGACGGTAGATCCGAGGACTGGAGATTGATAAACCCCCCTACTTTAGACGCACATTGTATACTCAAAACTATGATGAATATGCGTATCCCGTCAACTGCCAGATCCATATTTGAAATGTCACCCAGCAAGTGCCAGGCACTTTTCGAAAAGTGCGCGTGGCCGCCTCCGCCCGCCGCGCCGCCGCCGCGCGTCCTAGACCATATTTCTAGACTTTCAAGAAACCTGCTAAGAATCTATTACTCACGCTACTGAATAATAGATGGCGCCACAGGTTTTATATTGACAAAATATAAAGACAAAAGATAGACGGTTCTGGTTTTTTGACAGGTATTGTATAACGGAGGGCCTAGTCCGAGTTTACGCGACAGCTACGTAAACGTCAAATACCGATCGAATTAAGTTTTTATGTATGGAGCTCTCTAGTGGCGCCGCGGTGGGCGTATTGTGCTCCCATACTTATAAACTCAATTCGATCGGTATTTGACGTTTACGTAGCTGTCACGTTAACTCGGACTAGGCCCTCAGATCTAAGTAACCCTCCGTGCGCGAGTAAAAGTCGCACTTGGGCAACTTTTATCTAGGCAATACTAACAGATTAATCAGTAGGAAGAATCTGTCAGCAGTTAGCTGCAGAAGTAACCACGACTAAAGGTGTGTTCATAACAAAACAGCAAAAAAAAACATTCTCAAATCAAACCGTGAACACCAAATCAGACAGAGCCAATACGTATCTTCACTTTATCTCATAGTTTCGCCTCAATCTATTCCTCCGAGATGATAGTCGAAGGCTGTATATCATGCTATCTCGACTACGGGAGGACCCGGGCAAGCTTCACAAGTCAACCCACCCCTCGCGTCCCCACGAGATACAGAGCCGCGGATAAGGAAAGTTTCGAAAAGGGAGTGCAGAAATCTTTTCAGCCCATTCGTGGCATCTATGAAACTTTGTGCGATAAAACTGGATAAGTATGTACATAATCCCTCGACATCTTACGCGGCTGTCAAACTTCAAAGGGTGTGGACTGGAAGAAATCTCTGTAAGGGATAAGTCCGCCTTCGCACCTCATGTACACTATTGTTATAATATTGTGATTGTTTCTGTAAATTGGTATTTTAATAGAATAGCCCCAATGCATCTCTCCCCGTGGCGAAAAAAAAGCGACTAAGGAATATGACCCCCTTCTTATAGGGTGGTAGGGTTTAACCCGCCCGGGTTGGTACCACCGCTATCGGTCGGTCGAAACGGCTATGTAAAATTCGTGTTTTCCGTTCAGTTCAGTGTAGCCGACATGAAATGAAGGGAATCAATGACATGGCACCTAGTTCACCCGGTGTTATGGCCTGACATCACGGATGTTGTAGGTGATGTAGCTAAACAGTGTCAGTTTCCATAAAAAAACACTAATTTCAAAAATGCAGAAAACGATGTCCTGGGGAGACATTCAAATTGGTGACATATAACATCGATCGCCCGGCATGGATGGTGAACGATGTTTTGACACCTCCGCGTCGTATTTAAATTACCCTCCAGAAATATATGACGACCGTGATTTTAGTTAAATTTTTGGCTCTAGAATCATCCACGAAGAGCTGAAATTGCTATTAAACCCTGTAGGTATGTACAGTTTAACGCCAACCTCCATAATATGCGCCAGTCTTTAGCTGTGTAGGTACAGCGACGAAAGGTATCATTACACGGAGCCCGCTGGATCGCTGCCAGCCTCGATACACTTCTGCCTTCGCTTCACGAGTCGCCCCCCTCCAAACCCCCTCACCTCCTCAAGCCTCAATAATACACCTAGGGCGCTCAAACGGCACAGGTTTGACAACCATTGGCTGAAAATTAATTACGTTATGTCCATTGATTTTATAACCCTATAAAATCAATGATCATGTCAAATAATCAAATTTTAAATCAAGTTAGAAGTTATACTCCTTTGGAAGGCTTAAAAAAATTTTTTTTATTTGCGTACCTATAAATTATTTATTGAAATAAAATAATGAAATGTGTAGGTAAAAAACGCGCTCTCAAATACGGCGGGGGAATTAAAACCACGTAAACTCCATCAAATAAATAAAAAAACACAGACGTCAGAATTGATATTTAGTACAAAATAAATACAACATTTTAAAATTGAATCTTACCTTGACCTTTCAAAGCTTCCACGGAGTTCCTCCGGCTTCCTTTCTTCGCCTTTTCCTTCGCCGGTTTTGGCTGGTTTTGCTTCTATATAGATGCCTAATTTTCATAATGCGCTTAAAGATGTATAACTTATATATGTTAAACATATTTTTACGTAGTTTTACTTCTATATAGATGCCTAATTTTCATAACGCGCCTAAAGAAGTACAACTTCAATAAGGTAAACATATTTTTACGTAGTTTTACTTCTATATAGGTGCCTAATTTTCATAATGCGCTTAAAGATGTATAACTTCTATATGGTGAACATATTTTTAAGTAGTTTTACTTCTATATAGATGCCTAATTTTCATAATGCGCTTAAAGATGTATAACTTCTATAAGGTAAACATATTTTTACGTAGTGTTACTTCTATATAGATGCTTAATTTTCATAACGCGCCTAAAGAAGTATAACTTCAATAAGGTAAACATATTTTTACGTAGTTTTACTTCTATATAGGTGCCTAATTTTCATAATGCGCTTAAAGATGTATAACTTTTATATGGTAAACATATGTTTATTTTCAGGCATTGTGTGTTGTAAAAATCGTTTTTAAATAGTTTTGCATTCCAACAAATTATACATCGACGAGTATTTAAATAGTCAACTGAACTAGTTTTCAAGTCACATATGAGAGCATAATAATATCCTATAAAGACTTACCTGAAAATATAATGAAGCTAATGTATAAATATGAAAAAAAAAATGTACAACCGAAAAATCATTGACAGTTTGTCACGTGATCATGGTTCTCAGTACACGATCTTAAGTGCTTGTTAAATCTCCCCCCGCTGAAGCTTACCTTCATCGTCTAGTGCCTGGTAGTTTTATTAACTTTAAACATATGCCCGCGGCATAAGAAATGTTACCACTTTACGGATAATGTTTTGCTAATCCGAGCCTACGTCCATGGGAAATGGGATTTTCTGATAAGGAAACTGGAATGGAAATTATTCAAATTTAAAGTTTATACACGGTGCAGCGTGTCCAGTAAAATATGGACATAATTATAAGAATAAAACGTCCCTTGCACCTACTAGGTCGTGAGCTCAAACTGTAGTCGACTGGGTTGGTACCACCGTACGTACTGGACGTAAGACGGTCGCATAGCAGCCTCGGCTGTGTCCAATAGCAATCATTCGGAAGGCTCCGCTATGGCACCTTGTCAGAGGCAATATTGATTGATCGGAGCATGTTCTCTGGCCCCTCTGACTCAGATTACATGCTGGATTACTTAAATCAGTTCCAAATTCCAATTTTTTTTTTTCCAAATTCCAAATTATTTATTCAGTACTTACATTATACTTACATTAGTTAGTACAAGCTTTTAATACATTTGCTTGGGAAATATTAAAGCTAAATTATATCTTAAGCTATTTCATTCACGCAGAAAGGCGTAAGAAATTGAGGAAAACATACAGTGAACCTACATAACTGTTATGTGTTAAGATTCATTGATAGGTCGGCTGTCAACATAATTCAACATAGATAATTTCCAGAATAATTCGTAGTAATATTCGAATGAATTAGGGCAACACATCAACGCTTATATAATTATCGACCGCAAGACTATAATCTCTACTTCTTCTCTATCTTCTATAATCTCTTCTTCTTCTCTATCTTCTATATTCTCTACTTCTTCTCTATCTTCTATAATCTCTACTTCTTTTCTATCTTCTATAACTCTAGATCTTATAAAAGGGAACGTGTCTGTATGTATGTATATGGTAAACTCCGGATCCACTGAACAGATTTTGATGCGGTTTGCATCAAAGAAATAATAGTTCTTGAGGCTCACTATAGATTTAATATACCATCACGCTAAATGCCCTTAGGATTGTGCAGTACCAAATAATGTATAGTATGGATGGGAGAGAAAGAGATAATATAAGAGAAGCGATCGGTTAATATCATATTTGCGTTTAAATCGTATTTGCTACCAAACCGAGTTAACCGCGAGCGAAGCCGCGGGCAAAAGCTAGTTACTAATAAACACATTGTTTTTATACATACGAGATTAGATAAAATGAAATAAAAATAAACAATGTTTTGACATGGAATCCATATGTAATGTCTTACCCGTGCCATTTGCAAAAATGGACCCTAGTTTTTAATATACTTTCGGCATACCACTATCTCACGAATCGCTCAACCAATCCCAGCAAACCCGGTGTCAGGTGATAGAGTCACTCGGCCGCCTTCCACCTATGGCAACGTCAATGAATAAGAACAATTGATGACGTCATAGCCTTTACAAAAAATGCTTCAAAAATCAATAAATGCCTATAACTCCTAAACTACCGGTCGGATCGACTTGAAATTTGTTTCCTTCCGTAAAAAAAAATATCTTTCTGAAATAATGTTTTTTCCAAAATCGGTTCAACCGTTTCGAAAAAAAAAGGAAAAAGACTTTGCGACGGCATATCTCGGAAACTACTGATCCCATACTACTCATCTGCTGGAGGAAATGGTAGGTCATTTTTATTCATAGCTCTTATATTAATAAAACACCACTTCTTAGGATACTGATAATAATTTTCGCGAAAATCTGCACGATTCTCTTCGATCCCTCATCGTTTTCGTAATTAGGTCGAGAGCCACCGGCGCAGGTGGCTTCCGGCGCCCGATTAGTCAAGCTAATCCTTCGCCACTCAGAAACGGCAACATCACACTGTGTGCAGTTCGATCGGTCGCCGCAGCGAGGTTCGCGTGAGCAAACTCTCCGGAAAAAATCGAATTCTCGCCACCGCCAGTCTGGGGTCGGCCGGCGAGGCGCGCACACCGCCCGCGCCCAGCGCTACCTTCCGCCACCGCGCACACCGCAACCGCGACACCCACCACACGGCCACCGACCGCGTCGTCGCGCGCGCCACCTACCCGGCCGTGTCGCCGTTCTGTCTGACGTATCAGCAAACTTTCGCGCAACCGACTTTCCTAATTCAAAAAAAGAACGCATCGTATCGATCGGGCGGGTACACACTCAACCAACTTTTAGCTGCAACCAGTGACGAGGAGATTTGACCGTTTAATTAAGGAATTAACGACTCGGCATAGGCTGTTTAGCAGGACGGCGCTTCACATAAATTTGGTCAGGTTTCTTTATTAGCGGTGACGTCAGCGGCCGAGCGAGTCGCGCTTGCTGAAACTAATTTCGCAGTGGTAACAGTTTTACGTCCTTGTGGCATCGCTCGAAAGTATGAAAATAATCATAAGTTTAGAGTACAATTTACTAGCGTAATAAGCTAATTTAATTTAAATGTGTTCGATTACGGAGTGCATATGTGTATAATGTGTATTAAAATGTTGCATGAAAACTTCGTATATGAAATGCAACCCTAATAAAAAATAACTATGATTACCGCAAACTTCGCTTGTTCTCGGATCAAGTTTCAAAGTGTCTAAACCTTTTCCCTAACTCTTCAAACAGGTGCCATGAAATGTTATCCTACTTTGTTGTTTGCTGAAATTGCAGGAAATGTTACACTTTCACAAAGTGTAAATTGGTCCGCCGACTTCCGCGATTGAAGCAGAGGTAGAGGAGAGGATGACTGCATAAATTTATGTAACTTCCATTATCAACTATTATTATCTACTTATATGTGTATATATATTTTTTACCGAGGTTTATCCACGTTAAAACATAATTACACATAAAACAAGCAGTTCTATCATTTATATATTTTTCTAAAAACCCAGTAGATGGTTTACGTAAGGTTGCATTAAAACCTCAACACAATGCAAGTACAATTACCCTAATAAAGCTAAATTTCTACGGGCGACCAGCGACCGACCGTGTAACGTGCGTCAATTTATGAATAACCAAAACAAATATGGAATTAATACAATTTATAATTTCATTTGTAAAGCCTCCACTCTAAAATATTTACAGATTTAATGTTTTCCTATATTAAATGTACACAAAAACAGAACAATATTAAGTACTACTACAGGGTTCCGCTCGGAAAATAAAATAAAATGCCTGACATCATCTATCATAACAGCAATAACGAAAGTAGCAAAAACTTTTTTGTTTGCATTTTTTTGTTAAATAACGAGTTCCTTTCTCTACCGGCCTTGCCACATATCGAAATTTCTAGAATGTCTAAGAGCCAATAAGTTTTACCTGATAATTGCAAAGAAAATGACCCATTCCTTAGACTGAAGAAGGTTTTTTTATCAACGAAACATTTTAATGAATTTTACTAAAGTAGCAATCAAGTATTTCTATTATTTAATTTATCTTAATAGCATTAATAGATCTTAAGTGCGAGTTTTTTCGACTTAAGTGCGACTAATCGATTACGCGAAAAGTATTCCTAACGTTTTCGCTAAATCACGGACGAAAACTTCTTTACGTTACTCGTTTTCTAAATAGCTACCTAGGTATACCTTAAAATAACTAAAAACACATAAGATTGATGAAAATGCTTTGATATTCGATTCGATTACACCTAGGGAAAAGAGAATAAAATTAAACATAATAAAATTAGTTAGAAACCGTAATATTTTTTACAAATTTCGCGATATTCGCTTTCTCTCTCTGTATGAAAGAAAAATACCAACATTTTTCTAATTATAACATCGGTACATGATTACCCACTGCGAACATAACGAGCCCAGTGCGTGTGAAGCGAAGTGCCTGCGCTGCTCCGCGCGTTAGGGTCTTTGTTAGGGTTTGTTGGTATATGCCTTTATATGCGCATGTGTGTGTGTTGGGCTGTGTTGGTGTGTGTGCGTGTACGTGCGTGCTGAGTATGCGGCAGCCTCTTTGACCTATTATCGCGTTGGCCATCTAGAGTCAAGCGTTGGGTTAAATATGGCTGAAGTATTTATTTTCGACGTCGCATTGGAACTTACATTTATATATGCGCAAAATATTGTTCGCGGAAATGCTCGCGTCAAATTTTGATTCATTATTCCAATGAATCTCGAGATGAATCTCCGACTTATGTATATCGGCTGAATATACACGGTGTTGCATTTGCCCCGGCAATATTTTTAACTGACATATAGATGTTGTTGTGTTTTATGTAGTGACGCCAAATCAGGATTTTTTTACACTGAAAAAAAAAATCATGCTGACAATTTTCATTTCTGACAACGTAAGATCGGAAGGGCAGACAGGCTATAAACTCTTAATAAATTTCTTACTCCCCCTATATGTACCCCTTTTTCTGATAAGGTGATTTTAATTTTTTAAACCGCTTATAACCTTCCGAGAATACTTAATAAACACCTGCAGAAATGAAAAACATTCATACGGCAATACAGGTTGATTTCGCAGTGACTGAATTAATTTTGTCCCCGCATCCTCGTACTTTCCATAAAAAAACGGCGAATGAAGGGAAGCACTGACATGGCACCTAGTTCCCCCGGTTCCCCCAGCCCTTAAGGGCTGACATCACGGATGTTGTAGGTGATGTAGCCAACCGTGTCAGTTTCCATAGAAAATTTTTTTTCTTAACGGCCTGATTTAGCAAGATGCACATTTTTTTCAAATATATTATTTTGTATAATGTAAAACTTCACGACGACGTTGTTAGCCACGCTAGTTCACTTACTTATCTAGTCGTACCCGATTTTCTGTTCGCGAAAAACTGAACGTATGACAACACTAGGTATGCTAGCTAATCGAAGTCAAAAGTTACGATGACTTGCGGTGTCGTGTGTGCGTCGTTACCTAATCTCACGCGCACTTATTAGGTCATTTTTACATAAAAACATGAATTCATTCGTTATGTTTGTTTTGTTGCCCTAGACACGTGTATCTAGACCAGATCGGGTATGTGCTCAAAAAGGGTCAAGTGTGTAGTACCCGTAACCAACGAGCATGTATGAAGAACATTATGAGAGTGGAAGAGGCGGCAGAGGTGTGTCAGGATCGTGGCACGTGGAGATCCGTTGTCTCTGTCTACCCCACTGTGAAGCAGGCGTGACGCTATGTATGTAAAAAGAAAGAAAAATAATATTATAGTGTTATGAAGGAAAAAATAAAGTAATTCTAATTAAATTTCATTAAAAAAAAATTGTCAAATTACCTATGGTACAACTTTATGACAGAGTTTTATTTTAAATTGAATTGATAAGATAAGATAAGATAAGATAAGATAAGATAAACGTTTATTTTGCATAATAACTAACTTAACCTATTTAGATTTTATATACAATTCTTAATTTATGCAAAATTGGCCAATCGGCTCAGCGTGTGCCAGGGCAGGACAGTCCTTTCCTGGCGCTGTTTTTCAACCGTTGCCATGTGTGTGTGTGTGTGTGTGTGTGTGTTAAGAGGGTGTGTGTGTGTGTGTTAGGGTGCGTGTGCGAGTGTGTGTGTGTGTGTGTGTGTTTGCGAGAGGGTCCTTTTCAGTGTGTCTACCTGGTAAATATTTCTTTTCTTTAAAATTTGCCATCTCTCTGCAGATTCAGGAGCATCTTCCTGCATGCAAATTTAAATGTTGGGAGACCTGCCATTGCTCTAATGGGTGGCGGGATGTTGTTCCAACATTTGGATGCTGCGTATTTGAAGCTGCCTCTGAATGCTGCAGAACGGTGACACGGAGTTTGTAGTACGAAGCCTTCTGCTCTCGTGTCATGTGTGTGTGTATTTCGCGTCCATGTTAACTTTTTGAATAAGTACTCAGGTTTTTAATTTTTTATAATTTTATGCATCATACATTGAAAATTTCTTTAATATTGAATTTTCATTGTATATAGGGGTAACATGTGCTCGCCTAGGTATGTCATAGCAGTAGCGGAGACATGAGTTCTGTAATCTCTGCACTGCACAGTGTCAAATATGACCTTAAAATCGGACACGTTCTTTTTATTCCAGAAATTAATAGATTTAGTTATTTAAAATGCTAAAGTAAAAGTCCCCCGCCTCTGCGACTTTTAGTTTAGGAGAAATAATTTTTTGAAAATTACACTTTTTTAGTTTCGGAAAAACGAAAAATAATTCTACAATTAAAACTAAGCTACTTATTTAAATTTCACTCAGCCTTATCAAAGACTCTTTCGAATATCCACATTTGAAAAGTTATTCGAGGCTGTGAAAGTTTACAGAAATCGAATTATATTTATTTTTTATTTTTTTTATTTTATTTTTTTTCTCCTAGATCCCATAGTAGTAGGCGGAGATATTTATACCGAAAATAGTTCACTGTTTCCTCTGTCCGTTAAAAAAAAACCGACGCCTAATTCCATGGGATTAAGAAGTTACAGGAGTTATTCGCTATGGGCTAGGGTTGTTACTAGAATGAATAAAAATTTTCCCATTTTTTATTTATTTATTTTTGACATTTGATTAATTTTATTGTATTGTTTCGTGATTTCTTTTAATAATAATTAGCTAGTTTTGGTTTTTGTTTTTGTTTTTTTTTTTTTTTTTTTTTTATGGAAACTGACACGGCTCGCTAAATCACCTACACTACAGCATCCGTGATGTCAGCCCATAACACCGGGAGAACTAAGTATGCATACCATGTCAGTGTTTCCCTTCATTTCATGTCGGCTACTATGTTTAAAATTGGGGAGGCGTATGTCCAGCAGTGAACACATACACACTGACTGACTAACTGACCAGTCCATATACATCCACTGCTGGGACCATATCATTATTTTGCGGAAAAATAAAAGATTTTGTAAAGTGCCAACCCTATTGCCCGAAACTTGATAATTGCACTAAAATGAGCATAACTTCTTAAACCCATGGAATTAGGCGTCGGTTTTTTTTTTAACGGACAGAGGAAATAGTGAACTATTTTCGGTATAAATATCTCCGCCTACTACTACGGGATCTAGGAGAAAAAAAATAAAATAAAAAAAATTAAAAAAAATATATAATTCGATTTCTGTAAACTTTCACAGCCTCGAATAACTTTTCAAATGTGGATATTCGAACGGGTCTTTGATAAGGCTGAGTGAAATTTAAATAAGTAGCTTAGTTTTAATTGTAGAATTATTTTTCGTTTTTTCGAAACTAAAAAAGTGTAATTTTCAAAAATTAATTTCTCTTAAACTAAAAGTCGCAGAGGCGGGGGAGTTTTACTCTAGCATTTTAAATAACTAAATCTATAAATTTCTGGAATAAAAAGGACGTGTCCGATTTTATGGTCATATTTGACACTGTGCACTGCTCGCTCAGTGCGAGCGAGCAGACAAGGCCCATACACCGTATCACAGTAGTTCATTAGTGATAGAACTAATGCCTCCACCAGTACCCTCCTAACTTCCACTGTTAAGTACTCCCTTATGTCATATAGGACCTTCAGTCTAAAGTAACAGTTCCTTATTTTCTTTTGTATGTGTTCTTCAAACCGAAGTCTCCCATCCATTATGAGTCCTAGATTCCTTGCAGATCGCACTAGCTCAACTGGAATATTATTAATTAAAATATTTGGTTGACGCTCAGTTATACGCTGCACCTGTGTAGTAGTACCGGCTATAACAATTTGTGATTTTGACGGATTTAACACAAGACTGTGATTGTCAACCCATTTGGATATAAGTGTTAAATCGTTGTTTATTTTATTCACCGCTGCTTCTGTGGAGCTTGGGCGGAAAGATAGCACAATTTAGGTGTCATCTGCAAACATATGGCCCTGACAATGCTTGAGAACCAGAAGCATATCAGCTGTGTAGAGACTATACAGTTTTGGGGAGAGAGAGGATCCCTGTGGAACACCCCTTTTGATACTTTTGGTTTGTGATACACGGATATTTCCTTTATCTCCTGTACATATCGTCATTTGCTTCCGACCACTGAGAAAACTTTTGAACCAATCAAGTGTGTTCGTTGAGGCACCATAGTGATATATTTTAGCTAACAGTAAATTTGTGTTTAGTGTGTCGAAGGCCCTAGAGAAGTCCAGCAGGATTAGAGCTGATCCCTGTCCGGTATCTGCAGCTGAAATAATGTTGTCCTTCACTTCTAGTAGAGCAGTCTCAGTGCTATAATTTCGTCTAAAGCCCGACTGATTTGGAGGAATTATGTTTTTTTTCATGAAGATACTTCGTTATTTGGGCATTTACTACTTTCTCTAGGATCTTCGACAGCACTGGTAGCAAACTTATAGGCCTCAAATCTTTATGTTCGTTTACCGTTTCTTTTTTGGGTATCGGCTTGACCAATGCCAGTTTCCATGCATCAGGGAATTGTGACGTCTCTAGCGATGTATTTATAATGTGGGCAATTATTCCTAGCGTAGATGTCAAAGTTAGTGTTATCATAGAAATGTTTACATCATCATTGCCGCACGCTTCTGATTTTATTGTTCTGATAATTTTGAGAATCTCCTCCTCGGAAACTGGTGACAATGCAAACTCGTCTACGAACCTCCTGTTATTGCGGTAGTGTTGAATTAGTTCTGCGTTGTCAGTAAGACTACCTGGCGCGTTAAGGAACATATTATTCAAGACATCCGGTTCGTTTAGATGATGTGGTACTTCGCGGTTGTAATTTCCTGATATGGCTGAATTTCGATTCAAACTTTTCCACAGTTTTTGTGGGTTGTGAATGTTGCGATTGACGTTATATGTATGATAAGCCTGCTTTTCTCGTCGGATGGCCGAAGTCACCATGTTGCGTAGGTCTCGGTAGTATTTTCTATGAGAGTCATTTTTAGTTCTAATAGCCCTAGCCTCTGCTTTATTTCGTAGTCCAATCATGAATCTTATATTGTCTGTGATCCATGGTATTGGTTTATCTTTCATTATTTTAGTCTGCTTTGGTGCATGCTTATCAAAAATACCTGTAATTTTGTCCTGAAAGACCTTAACCATTTCAATAATATTGTTGGAATGAATGATCGTTTGCCAATTCAAAGACTGAAGGTCATCATTGAAACAGTTCATATTGATATTGCGTAATGGTCGAAAGGTAACAAATCTTGGTTCTGGCTTTGGCTTCTTTATATCGAATGTTCCAATTATCATTGCGTGATCACTGAGAGCGCTATTGTGATGCACTTCCATCCTTGACGCCCCACCCGGAACATCAGTACATATGAGATCTAAGAGCGATGCTGTGTCTTTTGTTACACGAGTGGGTTCTGCCACAATCTGTATCATATTAAGATGCATTAAAAAATTCAAAAAATTTTGAGTGTCTACGTTTGATTTATTAATTATATTAATATTTAGATCCCCTAGTATTACTGTGTAGGTGCAGTACGCAAATGTTGCAAGTGATTCGCTTAATGCTTCAACTGTCAACTCGACACTGACACTGGCAGGACGGTAAGCTGTGCCTATTCCAAGTTTAACTCCTCCTACCTTGAGTTCGAGCCACACCTGCTCGAGCGTACTCTGCGGATGTGGTCGCACCCTTACTCGGAGTCCTTTCTTAACTAAAAAGCCTACACCACCACCTCGGACATTGCCTCCGCGTGGTATATGCTTGAATGTGTAGCCAGGCACTGGCCTTGGTTTTTCTCCAGACCTTAGCCAGGTTTCATTCAGTGCAACAATATCAGGATTATGTGACGCTAGTGCTACGCACAATTCATCGTATCCGGTTCCCAGTGACCGCACATTGATTAGTCCTATTCTTAATCTTTCTTTATTTTGGAATTGAATTAACTTGTGGTAAAAATATCAACATTGCAGAATAAATCATATATGTTTTTAGCTAAATAGGTATGTGTAGAGAAAGATAAGATGAAGACATGAAGGCTTAATCATAAACATAAACAAAGCTAAGTCTCCAAAGTGCTGTAAAACATGACTTAATGTGCTTGTTAAATATTAAGCCGAACCATCCCTTGCCACAAACTCAACTAACTTTGCCAAGCCCCACTTAATTATGAGATGATTTCAAGCGAAACATGAGAGGTGGAGGCGGCGGCGGCGGGAGGCTGTATTGCAAAACGGAATGCACAAGTGTGCACTGCTACTGCATCCTTCGTCTAGCATCTCATCTAATAGGCGGCAAGTAGATTGGTGGTTAATTCTGCATGCAATTATCGCGTGAAAATTTGTACGTTCATAATTACTGTAAGAGGTTTAGAGAGAGTAATCAAAAACATACATACATACATACATACATACCACACACGCTGTATCCCGACAATCACGGTAAGCAGAGTAATCGTTGTTGTGCTGCAAGAACTCTGGTAAATCGCAACACAACATCGACCACCACGTTTAGCAAAGTATTCGGACAAGATAACTATCATGCAGCAAGTAAGGCACAAAGACCCACCTACTGTACGACTCGGTGGAAGGACCGTGCCAAGGTGACAGGTGGCGATCCTGTCGCCCTTTAATACGGCATCTGGTCCTTATCGTAGTGGGACAGGCTTAAATTCAACGCCGCAGTGGGGCAGGCTTAAATTCAACGCCGCAGTGGGGCAGGCTTAAATTCAACGCCGCAGTGTGGCAGGCTTAAATTCAACGCCGCAGTAGGGCAGGCTTAAATTCAGCGCCGCACACTCCCAGCTCGGAGCGATTGGGTTTGTAGCGGCAAAGGCTGCGCCTGTCCTTTTTTCTCTTCTCTTTTAGTTTTTGTACCGTTGTCATTTTAAGGATTAATTAAGAAAAAATTAAAATCATTTCTTTCTTTCTTTCTTTCTTTCTTTCTTTCTTATCCCTTAGTCGCCTTTTACGACATGCACGGGAAGAGACGCAGAGGGGTTATTCTTTTTAAAAACCGGCCTCACACAATAATCAAAAAGTAACCCTTAAACCTACCGCATTGGCTTATTGTTGTTATTATTGTACGAATTACATAAGTGTAATAAAATAAGTTTGATTTATTTGATTGTTTTTAACTTTTCCTAACTTAAAGGAATCTCACCTCCGCAATACAAAGTGTATTTAAGAAATGGTGAATTTCTACGAAGATTTTTTTTTACATAATGCTGAACATAATTAGTTTTTAGTCCCGCACCGTCACTCATATAAATTAATTATATCGGCTTACCGGTGCGATTATGGCGAGCGCATCGCTGCAGCTCGACGTTTCGAGTCGTCTATGGGACCCGTTCTCAAGAGGACGTGCTAGATTCTCGGGCAGCCAGCACGTAGTGACCATTCACGTCACGTCAGCACAGCAGTGACGTGCTGGCTGCCCGAGGAGCTAGCACGTCCTCTTGAGAACGGGTCCCGTAGAGGACTCGAAACGTCGAGCTGCAGCTGAACATAATGCTTTTTTTACATAATTATTTTAATGCTCATTATGAAGGACAGCCTGTATAAATGAAGCCAGTAGTAAAATGTAATCAGTGTAATCACAGTTTAACCAACACAACGTTGTTTTCATATTGCAACTAGAACAATACTCTAAATTGTAGTAAGTATGACCTATTCTAACTAAACCGACCAATGCGCAGTATTTACCATTCCACGTAGCTCGCCTAGATGTAAATCGAGATATTATTTGAAGGACATTAAGGAGGTAACGTGGTCTGTTCATTACGGCAGCAATCGTGAATATTTAATACAAATGTATGAACACAATAAAAATCAACTTTATGGGCATACGTTTAATCTCTATTACATTTTCCCTCACACCTGTATTTATTATTACTTACATCAGTGTAAAATGTCATGCATTAATGTATATTACAATATTTATTGTACTTGTCGTATATATGTATATACATATATATTGTATATGTCGGTTGTGTTCTCCTCTAGTCCAATATAGCCAGCAATCCAGGGAAGTCTCCGGTATGGCACCTACCTTCTTGAAGGTGATATTGGCTGGTCGGAGCGTGCGCTTTGGCCATTCCGACTCAGCCACCCATACTGCATTACATAAAAAAATGTAAGAATGCACATTGGTATAATCTATGTAAAATTTGTCCATATAAGTTAATATTAAAATTACATCTTATTATCCTTTCATTAAATATTACATTGTCCGTCCGTAGGCGTTTGTCACATCCCAATGGTTAGTTTGTAAATAATTCCTTTTGTTACCCTTTATTTATTGGTGAAACATTTAATATATATTTCATTTCATTTCTATTAGATATTAAATTATAATTTTTTTTTACAGGCGTATGAGTGATGTACGTGATACTGAATAACTTTAAGAAATTATTTAAGATATTTTTTTTTCTATTCTCCATATACTATTTGAGGTCAACTCTTGCCTCTAAAAGTATGAAGAATGGGAAAAAGCATCTCTTCAAAATCGTAAAACAAAACTGATTCAGTTTCACACAAACAACCAGAGATGGTTGTGTATGTGAAAGGCATTTCAGTGTTCCATACCTACGTTACTGCGGACAGCCTGTATAAACAGATCGATTCACAGTGGACAAAACGAACATAATATATAACCTTACTATGTAAACCTAATAATGCAGTTTTCAAATGAGTGTCGCACGAAATGAACTATTCAAGTAACTTGTTCATGAGGTCACGAACATTTCTATCCATCGTCGAACTATAAAAAAAAAATTTCTAATATGGGCCGCATCAGCTGAAAGCCGTTATCCTATTAATAATAATACAACAATATAAAAAATATATATATAAAACTAGATCGGCGGCGAGGTCTTGGCTTGGACTTAAGGTTCGAGGTTCGATTGCGGCCAACATGCACCAATGAGATTTTTTCGGAAAAAATCGTGTACGTGAATTACCTACACCTGCTGCTTCACCGTTCGGTACCGGTGTAAAACTGTTGATCCCTTCCCTTGCCCTTTACCAGGTAGTAGGCTCAAGTTGTAGCCGACTGGGTTGTTACCACCATACTGGATGTGAGATGGCCGCATAGCTGCCTCGGCTCCTCTAGTCCAGTATAGCCAGAAATCCAAAGGAAAGTCTCCAGTATGGCACTTACCTTCTCGCAGATGATATTGGCTGGTCGCAGCATGTACTTTGGCCCCTCTGACTCAGCCAACCATACTGCATTACAAAAAAAACCGGCCAAGTACGAGTCGAACTCGCGCACCGAGGGTTCCGTATCGCCATGTGATGCTCATCGCCACTCACGCCATCTATAGATTAGTCAAAATGCTTCACACTCTATTCGGTAGATGGCGCGCGCGCATACACTTTTTGGTTTCTTCTATGGGAACCCCCGTGAATTTTTTATACTTTTCTTATTTTTATTATTATTATTTGTTTTTATATCGGCCATAATAACACATATTCTGTGAAAAATTCAACGGGCTACCTATTACGGTTCAAGAGATACAGCCCTCGGACAGACCGACAGACAGACAGACAGTCAGACAGACAGACGGCTTAGGCTTAGTAATAGGGTCCCGTACGACGGATACGGAACCCTAAAAAACATCACATAAGCATTACTCGAAAATTCACACTTGAATCACATTCACGAGACCTCCTAACCTAACACAACCTAAACTAACCTATCTCAATATTGAAAATATGCTTCGAATGTCCTTCTCGTGGTATGCGCCAGTATATTACAGCACCTTCGCAATCCGTAACCTTAGAGACCGCTTCCACATTCTTTATTGCCCAAAGGAAAGAAATCCAAAGCTGGTATGCAGTAAAACACCCACCAATCACGCAGCTAATGACACCCCCGCCCCCCGCGCCGCCCCCGCCCCGCCCCCGTCAACCCCCGCCGCCCCGACCTCGCGAGCGTGACAAAGCGATGACTATTGAATTGTACTCACTGAAACAATCAATTTCAAAACTTTCACTTTACGGAGCTTTAGTGACTAATGTGCTTGCGCCATTAAACCCTCTATCATTCATAGTCCGCGTTGTTTAAGATCCAGCTTTTCAATACTTGAATATGTTATTGTAGTGGTACAAAATATTTGGGATAGCTTTTCCCCGCAGCTTTGCTCGCATAGCCTATGTCCGTTCATCCTGAAGGTCCATTCTAAATATTAGTCAAAGAATTTTAAAAATCGAACGAGTATTCTCGCAGATTACCTCCTACATCCAAACTTACAAACTTTACCTCATTGCAATATAAATGTAAATTATCATTCAGTAATTCCTAGAATATTGAACCTAATTTGTAAATGATAAGTGTAATAATGAACTATAGGAAATTTCTTTAATTGTATTGTGAATACTTTTTAGAAAATTGTATTTCCAACTAAGCTAACGATACACCCGCCCACGTCTCCAACTTTGTAATTAATTCCACGTAGCAATACCTTTATCTACTGTCACACATCGGCCCTGAAGCGCGCCAAAGCGTTCTGAAAACGAGCTGAGTTAAAAGATAATAACAATATGCCGGCGAGCTGTCTGTGTGGTATGCTTTGTGTTATGATTTTTCTTTTAATCAGATGCACAGTATTCGCATATCAATGCATAGGTATAATGCTGTTATTATGCATTTTTATTGTAGTTATTTTCTAATAATAATCTAATCTAATTATTATTAGGACTACAATATGTTTATTGATTTAATCTTTGTTACTGAATAAGTGTGTTTGCTACAGAGTGCTCGGCAGAGGGCGCCGCAGCGCCGCCGCCCGCGAGCCTCGACGGCCGCCGCCGATGCGCCCCTCCCCCGCGCGCCGCCTCTCGTCTCGTCTTCCTCTGTAACTTCCGCTTCCGCCGCACGGCGAGGATGCACCGGACCCGCTCGGCTCGGTGCGGTCGTGTAGAGTGGCGCGGCTCGCTGTAGAGCGGACAGCGAGGAGGCGCGGTGGAGCGGGAGCAGGCGGCGCATGTACGCGGCGGCGGGCGGCGCCTCGCTCGCCGGCCGCAAGGCGCGCCACGGCCGCGCCGCACCGCACGCGCCGGCCGTCTCCGACCACGCCGACCACCCGGTCACCGTCCGCGCCTACTCCTGCACGCACTGGGAGGCGCGCTTGCGAAATCCGCCCGTCCCGCCGCCCCCGGCGCACCCGCCGCCCGTCGCACCCTCCGCGCCCGCCGCGCCCGCCGTCCCCGTCGCTCCCGCCGACCACGAGCACGACCAGGCAACATGCGAGGTACATCGCCGACACTGACCCTCCTTCCTCTCCTTCTGTTCTGTTCCAGCCCGACCTAATCAGATCACCGAGGGATTACCGCATCGCTGATCCGCCCAGGTAAGTCCTATATGCCACAAGGACGATAAAATCGTATTAGGGGTATTCGGAGAGCGCCGGCGACGGCTCTGTGCGACCTGACACAAATCCGTTAACCGATCGATACGATGCGATATGTCAATAAATAAATGAATAGTGAAGTGTAGCGAAGTCAGCGCCTGACTGGCAATGCAGTGCGGCGGATGTGAGAGTGTGCGCGAGAGGCGGCACGCGCGCGGCCGCGCAGGCGCGCTGCGGCCATGAGACGGCGGCGCAGCAGCAGCGGCCGCGCCGGCCGGGCGGAGCATGCCACGACACAGACTGTGCGCGTGCGCGAGGAACGAGACCTGACAAGGCGCTCCACCTTGTGATACAATTACTTAGTATAACTTCAAACATATCGCCAAATACGCTTGCTTCCATTACGTATTTTTTCTCGCAATAAATTCTATCCTACTCGTAAGTTAATATTATCTAATGCAATAAATACTTCGACCACAAATCTGTAAATATAATCTAATAAACAGTATAAAAGTAGAGAATTAATCAATTCTAGTACAAATATTACTCGCGCCTTTCACGTGCCTGATTCTAAATCTTAACCAGAGCTGTAGTTAGAGTGAAGTGCGCCTGACATATCTAAATAGTGTTTAAATTAAATCAAAATAAAGTGACTATATTAAACGCGAGACCAATAAAATTAAACCGACGACACAGTGTACAGATATAAAATAAAGTGAGAAAGAAAGTGAGTGTAGTTTAGTTACTCTGCGACCGGCGACACACTGGCCAGCATGCAGGCAGCTCTTATGCTAAGGTCTAAATCTAAAGAGAGACGAAAAGAAAGGCTCAAGAAAGCTGGTCTGAAGACAGAACTGCCCAGTAATGTCGCCACGAAGACTATTGCGCCGTTCCCGAGATATCCTCCTACTACATGGGTGAGTTTTATTAAATAGTTAGCTTTATTAAATAGAAAATGTTGCCTGCAACCAAATATTAGACACATAATACATTACAACATCGCGAAAGTATTTTATAATTTAAATTGATGCAAGCACCTGCTGCTGCTAAGTCTTATTGCATTCTGAGCTCTTAAAACCGTCGCGGCGTGGTAACACATAATACAACAAAGGTAGTCAAAATGTTGCTTTCTACGTCTTTCGTCGACAATACTCAACACCGTAGCACATACACGAACGGCGTTGAAAATACATAAACGGCGTAGCACATATTATAGGGAAGAACGTAGCACCTGCTACGATAAAATTTTGTTTTCTACGACTGTCGTAAACAGCACTAAAAGCTGTCGTAGCACATACACGAACAGCGTAAAACATACATTAACGGCGTAGCACATACAACATAGAACGTACTATACCAACATTTAGTTTTCTACGACTTTCGTAGACAGCACTAAAAACCATCGCAGCACATACACGAACAACGTAGCACCTGTTACGATAAAATTTTGTTTTCTGCGACTTTCGTAGACAGCACTAAAAATCGTCGCAGCACATTCACGAACAACGTAGCACCTGTTACGATAAAATTTTGTTTTCTACGACTTTCATAAACAGCACTAAAAGCTGTCGTAGCACATACACGAACAGCATAAAACATACATTAACGGCGTAGCACATACAACATAGAACGTACTATACCAACATTTAGTTTTCTACGACTTTCGTAGACAGCACTAAAAACCATCGCAGCACATACACGAACAACGTAGCACCTGTTACGATAAAATTTTGTTTTCTGTGACTTTCGTAGACAGCACTAAAAGCTGTCGTAGCACATACACGAACAGCATAAAACATACATTAACGGCGTAGCACATACAACATAGTACGTACCAAAATTTAGTTTTCTACGAATTTCGTAGACATCACCAAAAACCGCCGTAGCCCATACACGAACAATGTATCACCTGCTACGATACAATTTTGTTTTCTACGACTTTCGTAGACAGCACTAAAAGCTGTCGTAGCACATACACGAACAGCGTAGAACATACATAAACGGCGTAGCACATACAACATAGAACCTACTATACCAAAATTTAGTTTTCTACGAGTTTCGTAGACATCAACAAAGGCCATCGTACCACATACACGAACAACGTAGCACCTCCTACGATAAAGTTTTATTTTCTTCAACATTCATAGACAGCACTAAAAGCCGTCGTAGCAAATACACGAACAGCGTAGAGCATACATAAATGGCGTAGCACATACAACATAGAACCTATTATTACAAAAATTTAGTTTTCTACAACTTTCGTTGACATCACCAAAAGCCGTCGTAGCACATACACGAACAACGTAGCACCTACTACGTCAACATTTTGTTTTCTACGATTTTCGTAGACAGCAGTAAAGCCATACACAAACAAGAACAGCATAGAACATACATAAACAGCGTAGCGCATACAACATAGAACCTACTAAGCCCAAATTTTGTTCTCTACGACTTTCGTAGACATCACCAAAAGTCATCGTAGCACATACACAAACAGCGTAGAACATACATAAACAGGTAGCACATACAACATAGAACCTACTATGCCAAAATTTTGTTTTCTACGACTTTCGTAGACATCACCAAAAGCGTAGAACATATATTAACGGCGTAGCACATACAACATAGAACCTACTATGTCAACATTCTGTTTTCTACAACTTTCGTAGACATCATCAAAATCCATTGTAGCACATACACGAACAGCGTAGAACATATATTAACGGCGTAGCACATACAACATAGAACCTACTATGTCAACATTCTGTTTTCTACAACTTTCGTAGACATCATCAAAAGCCATTGTAGCACATACACGAACAGCGTAGAACATATATTAACGGCGTAGCACATACAACATAGAACCTACTATGTCAACATTCTGTTTTCTACAACTTTCGTAGACATCACCAAAAGCCATTGTAGCACATACACGAACAGCGTAGAACATACGTAAACGGGTTAGCACATACAACATATTATTATAACCTACTATGTAAATTTTTTTTTTCTACGACTTTCGTAGACAGCACTAAAAGCCGTCGTAGCACATACACGAACAGCGTAGAACATACCTAAACGGCGTAGCACATACAACATTATAACCTACTATTTATTTATTTTTATTTTAAACTTTTAAAGAAACAAACAGTTACACAATAAGTACATTGAAAATTAAATACTATGCCAACATTTTGCTTTCTACGACTTTCGTAGACAAAACCAAAAGCCGTCGTAGCACAAACACGAACGGCGGCGTAGCACATACACTAACCGGAGGCGTAGCACTTGCTACGATCAAAATTTATTATGAGTATGAATTAATTTAATAAATTGTTGTATTAATCTATGCACCAATATTTTAAGCAAGGCGTCACTTATTATTTGTTTGCTACGTTTTCATAGATAACGTACATACGCGAACGGCGTAGCACCGTCTACGCAAATAAAATATAACTTGCTAGCTACCAAGTTCCTAGAATAGGTACATTTTGTATAATTTGCAACCATTCTTTAATATTTTTTAATGAACTGTATGTTTACATTTTATTTTAAATTATGTCACTTAATGCGTGGCAAGAGCGGGTTTATTGCCTAAGGAAATTTCCGAATCATAGCGCAATGGTTGAAGGTATGGACGTAATTTTTTTCAAAGCAGAAAAACCTAATTTGTACTCTGACGATTACCTCCCCGAATTGGAATCCGAACATTCCGAACCACGGAGAATCTCATCTATCCAACGGTCATCCAAGCTCTGACCGCGCCTGCGTGCGATTAATGTTCACGATCACACGTCGATCCATCGCGCATGGCTGACGACTTGTGCATTTCAGTGTAAACTTCACTGAAAATTATTACTTCTAAACACCGACCGATAATTTATCCTCATAGCACTTTTCGTTAGTTAGAAGATATTATCTACCACCACCAATCACCCACACATAAGTTACCCGGCTTATTTACCTTGGAGGGGAGGAATTCAACGTTTTAGTATATTTTAACCATACGTACATACATACCATACGCTTTATCCCGGGGGTAAGCAGAGTAATCGGTGCTGTGCTGCCAGGACTCTGGTAAATTACAGCACAACATACGTTTAGCAAAGTATTCCGTCAAGGTAACTCTATCAAGCAGTAAGTAGGGCAAGAAGACCCACCTGCTGCATGACTCGTTGGAAGTACCGTGCCAAGGTGAGAGGTGGCTAGCCTGTCGTAAATGCATTTCGTGCTAACTCCATTTTGGTTTGTTAGGAATAACGAATGTTGTGCAGTGAATTGGAGATTTCATAGCTTAAACCAATTTACTTTTTGGTTTGAAGTTCAAATGTTTAGTATTTTTGTAAAAGAGTTTGTTTAAAGGATCTAGAAGTTGTATTTCTATTTTACACATTCTGCCATTATTCTGAGTCAGATAGCACTCTTAACTCAAAACCGCTTCATTTAGAGTTTTTTTTTTTATTGAAAGCGCGACATTCCTTTTCAATCCCTTAAAGGACCCAAGACTGTACTTGGGGAGAAATATAACGGCAGGGAGAGCGTTCCAGACTTCCAGAGTTTACCGGTTCTGTGGCGGAAAGATCTGCAGAACCGACTGTCAACCAGTGTGGGTGACAATACATATGTAATTCTTCTCGGGTACAGATATATATATTTTTTATTTTTTTTATGGAAACCGACACGGTTAGCTACATCATCTGCAACATCCGTGATGTCAGCCTATAACACCGGGTGAACTTGGTGCCACGTCAGCCTTCCCTTCGGTCGTGCCGGCTACACTGAACTGGACGGAAAACACAAACTATTTACATAGCCGTTTCGACCGACCTTTCATTCAGTGCGGTGGTACCAACCCGGGCGGTTTAAACCCTACCACCTAGTAATATAAGAAGGGAGCCATATCGCTTAGTCGCCTTTTACGACATACACGGGGAGAGATGCAGTGGTGTATATTGCAGTGCAGTATATTGATTTTATTCAGAGTTGATGTAAAACCTGTCAGTTGAGTTGAGCTAACGGAGTGGAATATTGGATCGTGGCCTAAATTACACGTTCATTTTCACAGGCCGTTATAACATGTATTTTAGTTAATAGGTGTTATTATAGAGGCGGCTAATGAACCTGAAATAATGACTATCCGTCTAATTCATAGGTTATGGAAAAATATTTTGACTTTAAATTACCCACGATGGATCATCGATGGATCTTTTAAAGCTATCGCCGTAATTTTGTTTTATAATTTACGTGCATACCACACGCTGTATTCCGGCAATCGGGGTAAGAAGAGTAGTCAGTGTTGTGCTGCAAGTACTCTTGTAAAATTTCAGCACAACACCCACCACCACGTTTAGCAAAGTATTAGGACGACGTACAAGTAAGGCACCTGCTACATGACTCGGTGGAAGGACCGTGCCAAGGTCATAGGGGGCTATCGCGTCGCCCTTATGCACGACATCTTGTCCTTATCCCTTAGTTGCCTTTTATGGCATGCACGGGGAGAGACGCGGTGGGGTTATTATTTTTAAGTACCGACCCCACACGGTACTTTTTATAATTTAATACTGGCGCTGCTCTAATCTCCGAATATTTTACTTTCTTTTATATTTTCGTAACAGATGTTCCTTGAATAATTTCAAAGTGCCGAACATAATTATGTTTTCACGTTGATTTCGGATACTGAATGAAAACAATTTCTACTTCATAACATTACAGCAACCCTGACACGGCTTTAGTAAAAATGTTGCTTTAAACTTGTGACCCAATTCTACCGCTAGACAACTCTGTACGTGCGCTCATGCGTTCTTCGTATTATTTAATAAATGCACTTAGAGTTAATTACATACCTATTTACTAGCACACAGTTCGAGCGAGTTTTTTTTTTGCTTCTTTTTTTTTTTTTTTTGTGAAACTATGTTATTGTTGCAAACATGAGGATATGCTTTGTGAAGAATAATATTTTAAAAATATTGCTTGCTTTTGAAATTACTATTTCTTTCATTAATTTTGTGTTCGGTTTTGATTTCTGTTCCTTATTATTGAATTAACCTAAAAGAGACCTGGTGTGCTAATATCGAAGTACTTTGGAAAACAAAAGAGATATTTGTTTCACTAATTCAGTAACTTTCAAAGCATACTAAATTGGATCAATTATAAAAGCTTGTCAAATGAAGTTCTAATTTTAAAAGTTCTCTAAGTTCTAATTTTAAAAGGCCAAATAAAAACACATAAAAACGTACAAAAATTTGCAAATTATATTCTCATGATCAATACTTTTCACATTAGATTTTATTATTAAAGACAGCCGGCATGGGTGGCTGTACCCAACAATCAGTAGAATGAAGGCACTCAGACACAGCCAATAACACCTCTGCTCGCGAAACCACGCTCAGTGAGGTACAACCACACCACGTCAACTATAAGCCGGACGATAAGGTCAGGACACACTTTTTGAAGACACCCAGGTTGTTGGAGTCAGGAAATAAGCTCACCTGTTATAGCGAACGTTCAACCAGCGCAATATTTTTATTTCATTCTGGCCGATTTTTTTTATGGAAACTGACACTGTTGACTACATCACCTACAACATCCGTGATGTCTACGGGGATCAGCCCGTGTGAACTAGGTGCCATGTCAGTGCTTTGCTTTATTTCATGTCGACTACACTGAACTGGACGGCAAACACGAACTATTTACATACCTAGCCGTTTCGACCGACGTTTCATTCAGTGCGGTGGTACCAACCCGGACGGGATAAACCCTACCACCTAGTAAGGTAAGAAGGAAAGAGACCTACAGTTTTAAGTCGAATACGAACCGCGGTCAGCCTCCAACGGTCGAGCGGTCACCCATCCAAGTACTGACCGCGCTCAGGGTTGCTTAACAACAGTTGACCGACCGCACCACTGAGCTACCGAGGCTGACAAAATTATATTATTACCGATATTAATGTCTACCTACTAGCAACAACTTATCACCTTCTATCCAACTTACATAACAGGCTATGTGTTGGCAGCAGCGGGCTCACGATGCTTCCGATGTAACTTCCTCGCGGGCGGGCGGGGCGGGGGTGGGGAAGCGGGTGCCAGGTGGTGTTGCGAGGCCTAGCGCTCCACTGGTAATCGGCTGTGCCCAAGGCTGTAGGCTGTCGGCGCATTGAGCCTGCCCGCGACCTGCCGCCGCCGCCCGCGGGATCACTGCCTCTGACAGACATAAGCCCCTTGAAATAAATAAATAAATAAATAAATGAAAAATATATACACGGTGTTGCAACCCCAACCGTAAAACCCGAAAAGGGGTGATTCTGTACGTGAAATAGAACAACTTTGTTCTACGACTTTTTAATTTGAAGAAAAAAATGTTTTTTCTACATACATTTTGAGAACAGGTATTTAAAATTTGTATGGAAACAAAATTAGTTTTTTGTTTCAAAATTTTTTTTTTCGCCACAGAAGTTGTTTAGTTTCACATAATATAGAATAACCCCTTATGTCAGTTAAAAATATTACGGGGGCAACTGCAACACCGTATATTTAAAGGTCAAATTTCGCAATAAAACACCACTCAGCAATAGTCGGTCAGTCACTTGGCATGTATGCGTCCACTGCTGGACATACACCTCTCCAATTGTTCTCCAGTCTGCCCGGCCTTCAGCTGTACGGGAACACTGATAGCCTCGGGGCAGCGGCACAAAATGTCCATCCTAATTACTTGTCGCGCCGCACACATAGTGCTGGTTATTTCTTAAACAAAATATTTTGACGCGTCGCCGCCGTGTCGTTCCGCGTGTGTTGCGGTCACACCTTTAATGTCGTCAACCTATTTACTCCCACCAGTGGCCAGCCTACCGCCATTGGAGTTTATAACCACACGGTTTCCAATATCGACTACATTAGTGCGTCGGCGAATTGCCTCGTTATGTATGTTACTGTATGTATGGTACTGAGGCAATGCGATCAGTATCAGTTTTCCCAACATGCGGTTCGTTCCATTGCTCTACAAACAGTAAACATAGATATTCTTCCTAACTCATTTAGCTCCTTATAAATTGTTTCGTAAAGCTCGTAGAAATACATTTCAAAAGTCAATATTTTCACAAATATAATGAAGTAATTAAGAAAGAGAACATAATAAATTTTTCATTCGGCAATATTTTCAAAGAAAAGCTTCAAATTACTTCAAACGTGTTCAGAATCGAAGACAACCTTTTAATAAAAAAACACTATTTAAGGCTGGAACAGTATATAATGGACAAAACGCGCGATATCTAACTATGCAACTAAATTGGAATAAAGATTTCCTCCTTTAGGGCTGCTATCATGGTCCAAAGGACCGAAGGAGCCTTCTCCCGCTAAATGGCGAAGCTTAAGTTTTGAACGTTCCGTTCGAACGAACGTTCGTTAAGTTCCGAACACGGACGCCGGCGGCGGCACTGGTGCACCCAACATACAAATTGGTGCTAACGGCAGCTTGTTTTATAGATCTTAAAGTGGTATATTGGATTATTATAACGCGTCACTACTGTAGGGACCAGCGGAAGATCAGCGCTGCGGCGCTCTCATCGCGAAGGAGCCGCGGCATACAAGCTGAGCTGGCTCCCTTTTTACCCGACTACGGCGAAGCCAAAAAAAAAAGGAAGGTTTATGAGTTTGGCGTGTATGTTTACCCGACTACGGCGAAGCCAAAAAAAAAAAGGAAGGGTTATGAGTTTGGCGTGTATGTATGTATGTATGTATGTGACTATCTATATTCCACTCTACAGCCTAAAGTACTGGGCCGATTTGAATAATTCTTGCGCCAGTCGATTTGTCTTATTCGCGGGAGTGTCATAGGCTATATAACAATTTTCAAAATTCAAAATGGCGGACGCACGGCCTCAAAATGTCAAATTAGTTTTTCAAAATATATTGAGTGGGGTATCAAATTAAAGATAATTAAATTACGATTCCGAAAATATATACTTTGCTATCTATTAAACTTATGTATACAGAGAAATAGAGCCAAATGTGTGGCGCATGTATGAATCGCGATTATTCACGATGAAGCGTGGTCGCCCGCGCACCGCGCCGCGCGCCCTCACGCGTCGACGCGACTGCGACGCGAAGAAGCGACATGGACATACTTACTCACTGATCTACCGCAAATTTTATATAGATATATAATATTATTATTAGATACAGTACTATGCTAAAATAAATTGGTATTAAATGTCCATGTAGGTACCTAGTGTAAGCATAATATGTAGTGTAGGTGTACCGTGTGGGGTCGGTACTTAAAAAGAATAGCCCCACTGCATCTCTCCCCGTCGCATGTCGTAAAAGTCGACTAAGGGATCGTCAGCCTGGGCAGCTTAATGGTGCGGTCAGTTTACTGATGGATGACCGCCCGACTGTTGGAGGCTGACCGTGGTTCGGATACCACGTTAAACTGTATGTCCCTTCCCTTCTTACCTTACTAGGTGGTAGGGTTTATCCCGGCCGGGTTGGTACCACCGCACTGAGCGAAACGTCGGTCGAAACGGCTATGTAAATAGTTCGTGTTTTCCGTCCAGTTCAGTGTAGCCGGCGCGAAATTAAGGGAAGCACTGACATGGCACCTAGTTCACCCGGTGTTATGGGCTGACATCACGGATGTTGTAGGTGATGTAGCCAACCGTGTCAAGTTTCCATAAAAAAAAAGGTAGGTACATTAAATATACCTAATACCTCAAATATTTTCGGATGCAAGTTACCCTTCAGCTAAGAGGGATATTGTGGAAGAGAAGAACCGCCGATTGCGGAAAAGTATTCCCAATTTTCTGGGTGCAGTTTTAGCCCTAGACTCGATTAGTTGCCGGAAACCTACGTCTTTGGAAATGGCGGTGCCCAGGAGGTTCAGGTGCTTCCAGACAGGTATGACGCTGACTTAGAAACTGGCTTGGAAAGCAAAAGGACCTTCAAATCGACCTTCGCAGATAATGCGCAGCAATGAGCCTTGCTAACGTTGAAGGCGTGGGCGTAGCATTCAGGGGGCAACATATCATTGTTATGCATACGAGAGTACGGAACACGGGTTCTATCTACACCAGTTACCCTTCAACTAGGCGGGATGTGGATGAGAAGAGGCGAAGACTTGTGTCTGAACTTGAGCAAACACTCGGCTCTATTTCCGAATGGGCCGTAGCAAGTTGGTCAAGTTAAATACCTCCAAGATACAAGTTTGCGCGTTCAGTGCGAAGTGAGCGGTGTTCACACCAGCTCCTTCCTACCAAGGCACGTCACTTAAATTTTGCGACCACCTCGGGGTCCTCCGAGTCGAATTTTCGCACGATCTAAACTTACGGCGTGACATCAAGGGCAAGGCCGTATAAATCGCAGATTCGGTCCTGCTTGGGGTACTGCTCGCACCTATGGGATGGCTCAGTCAAATACCAGCTGGCGCCTCTGGACTCGATCCAGCGTCGAGCCGTGCGAGGTGTGAGTAGGTGACTCCCAAATGTCCCGCGATCTAAAAGCACTGCATCTCCGTAGGAATACATAGCTAAATCAGAGCCTGTTGAAATACAAACAGAGATAAATATTTTCCCCCAAGTACAGTCTCGGGTCCTTCAACCTGGGCACCTGTCAGGCCGGCATGGCATTGGCAGCCTCCGCATGCTACCGAATGTCCATGGGCATCGCTAGACACCTTATGGGTGGCTCGGCGCCACATGTCGCGCCTACTATAAAAATAATATCAGTGGCTTTCGCCTCGCCTTAGTGGCTTACCTGCTTCGAGTGAGTACATTATTCAACTATGTACAACCTGAAACCTCCCTCGGTCTTCGGCCTTGAACTGATTGGTTTACTTACTTCCCGAATCCGCTTCACCTCAGCCAGATATATTTACTTACATAGACAAAGAAAATCGTGTACTTACACAGCTCAGTCTTCGGTCTTGCTCTGACTGACTTTTCATTTTACTTCAAGACTATACATCGTTCAACTATACATAATTTGTATATATATGTAGGTACTGACTCATGCGCTATTTGCAGAAAACTTTAGTTTCAAATAGAGATCACGACAAATAAACGGACGGATAGTATAAATTTTGTACCGTGTGGGGCCGGTACTTATATAAAAGAATAGCCCCACTGTATCTCTCCCCGTGTATGTCGTAAAAGGCGACTAAGGGATATGACTTCCTTCTTTTATTACTGGGTAGTAGGGTTTAACCCGCCCGTATTGGTACCACCGCACCGCACTGAATGAAAGGTCGGTAGAAACGGCTATGTATTTAGTGTAGCCGGTACGACCGAAGGGAAGCACTAACGTGGCACCAAGTTCACCCGGTGTTATGGCACAGATTACTTAATAGTTACTTCGTAACAGATAAATCACTCCATAGAAAATGTTCCTACCTTCGGGCTTTAATAGCCTACTGTTTCACATCGCCAATCGCTGCGTGCGAAAATGTACCTTAACGATCGAGTGTAAAGTGTTTATTGCTTTGCAGCTGCGCGCAGTTGCGTGGGCGAGCGTCTATGTATACTTCGCGCGGCTGACGAATTTGTAATGAAAAAGACCGCCGGCGGCCCGTCGGGTGGTAGGTAGTTAGCGCACGCAAGTACATAGAGTGCGTGAGGCCTGGTTATGGGCTGACGTCACGGATGTTGTAGCCTGTAGGTGATGTGTCAGATTCCATAAAAAAAAATCAATATACGAGTTACATACAACATTTAAAGTATGCAAACAGTTTTTAAAAAAGCCTAAAATAAAAAAAAATAAGTTATAAAAAACTAAAACCCGACTACGTAAAAGCTAATTATGAAAATCATTTAAATAAAAAAAATTGTTATAAAAAACTAAAACCCGGCTAATAATAATAATAACAAAATAATGTTTTCCATATAATTTATCAGATACAGCAATTCTCTTTTTATATTGATTTTACCTTAGCACTAACTCTATAAATTTTGATAAATTTATTATTTTTAACGTTCTAAATATAGAGCCGTGGTCGGGCGTTCTTCGTTCAACAAGACAAGTGAGACCGTCGTCGTTGTGCATTATAGCCGTTGACGTTCGGTATGTACCTATGTATCTACTTATAATAATTTTAGATTGGCTCTGACTGATCTTACAAAAAGATGCCAGTATGACACAATGGCGATGGCCGTCCTAAGTTCCGCGCTTTAATAATGCACGACGACGGCCTCACTTGTCTTGTTGAACGAAGAACGCCCGACCACGGCTCTATATTTAGAACGTTAAAAATAATAAATTTATCAAAATTTATAGAGTAAGTGCTAAGGTAAAATCAATATAAAAAGAGAATTGCTGTATCTGATAAATTATATGGAAAACATTATTTTGTTATTTTTAGTTATAGTTAAACTATTTTCATAATTTGCTTTTTCGTAGCCGGGTTTTAGTTTTTTATAACAATTTTTTTTATTTAAATGATTTTCATAATTAGCTTTTACGTAGTCGGGTTTTAGTTTTTTATAACTTATTTTTTTCCTCCATGCCCATGTGTATAATGTACTGTATTACTGATGTGAAGAGGAAATAAACGCTATTCTATTCAATTATTTCTAGAGATCTCGCTTGTCTCTCCCTTATAGCACTTACTAACGTCACTAAAGAACCTTAATCTGTATAAGAAGGGCCTCTATTAAACAGCTCTTATAACGCCTGTCTTAACACCATAATGTTAGTTGGCACAGCACAGCGCACACAACGAGAATCTGTCAACTGTATGTATCCCGCCTCGCGGACTATGCAGATATTGATACTGCCGACGCGATCGATATGGAAATGACAATGACTACTATAAACGTACATACACACGTCTATATCGTATATAAATCTATAAGGTTTACACATCGACGAGCCTCACAAAGCTCTTTGTCTGTTTACGCTGCCTTCGATATAATAAATAGGTTAAACATTTCACCGGGAATGGGCTTCCCTTTAACTTAGAAAGTCTGACTTGTTAAAAGGTGTTGGCAGGTAGGGTCTTGCTATATCACTATGGACATATTTTGTATTATCTTCTATTCTATAGAGATCTATCAATAAAAACAATATTCAAAATAAGTTAGTACAGCAATTTTAAATTTTATAGATAGTTTTAATTTCTATTTTATTTTGTAATTAGATTTAATTTGATTTAAAGATTTTATTTGATTTTCTCAAAACCATATAATATATACAGCAGTGATGATATTATTTACATATTATGTCATTAGGGCGGATTAAAATTACACACAGCATTGTTTTTTTAATGATGTTTTAATGAAAAATAAAGAACATTGAAAATCTTTATTAAAAAATGTTCGGCTTTACTCGCTGTCGTCTCATAAGTATTAGAAGTGCGGAAAAGTATTTGAATATTCTTTTAATAAAAAAATCCTGCTGTATCTGTAACGTGAAGAAGCATTATAATAATACTTCCTGTTCGCTGCTTTATGAAAGTCATCCCGTGAAATTCCTGAAAATCAAACCATTCAGATTACAGAACACACAAGAGTATGTAGATAAGAACTTGTGTACTTTCATAAATAATTTGACACACATTTACTCTTTTTAGGGTTCCGTACCTCAAAGGAGGAAAAAACGGAACCCTTATAGGATCACTTTGTTGTCCGTCTGTCTGTCTGTCTGGTTGGCTGGCTGGGTGTCTGTCTGTCAAGACCTTTTTTCTCAGGAACGGGTAGAGGTATCAAGTTGAAATTAATATCAAATACTAAGGTCTACGTTTCCTTAGAGGTGTAAAATTTATGCTTCTGAGTCAACGCAATCACTAGATACGGCCATTTAAGTCACATATTTTGCTACTGGCAAATCAAATCAAAACCTATAGAGTACTTCTCGTTAACCTAGAATGATGAAATTTGGTAAAAAGCAAGCTCTCACAGCACAAGTAATGGAAAAAATCCGAAAATTGTAAATTTGTAGTTATGTCATATTAAAAAAAATGTTTGTTTGTTTTGTATGTCAAGAACCCTTTTTCTCAGGAACGGATCAAGATAACAAATTGAAATTAATACGAAATACTAAGATCTACGATCGCTTTAAGGTGTAGAATATTAAAGCTTCTAAATCAACGCAATCAAAAGATACGGCCATCTATATCAGATTTCATACTCGCAAAATCACTCTAATCAAAACAAAACGTATAGGGTATTTCCCGTCAACATACAATACAAAAAATTTGTATGAAGCAAGGTCTTACAGCACAAATAAAGGAAAAAATCCGAAAATTGTAAACTTGTAATTACATGACATTTAAAAAAGTTATTTGTTTTGTATGTCATGGACCCTTTTCCTCAGGAACGAATAAAGATAACAAATTGAAATTAATATGAATACTAAGATCTACGATCTCTTTAAGATGTACAAAATGCAAGCTTCTAAATCAACGCAATAAAAAGATACGGCCATCTATGTCAGATTTCATACTCGCAAACTCACTCAAATCAAATCAAAACCTATGGGGTATTTCCCGTCAACCTAGAATCATAAAATTTGGTAAGAAGCAAGGTCTCATAGCACAAGTAAAGGAAAAAATCCTAAAATATTAAACTTGTAGTTAAATAATATTCAAAAAAATTTGCTTGTTTTGTGTGACAATACCCTTTTTCTCAGTAACTAGTCAAGATATCAAATTGAAATTAATATGAAATACTAACGTCGGCGATCCCTCCGAGTTATAGAAAATTAAAGGTTCTAAATCAACATAATCAAAAGATACGGCTGTTTATGGCAAATTTTAATACTTGAAAACTCACTAAAATGAAATCAAAACCTATAGGGTACTTACCGTTGACCTAGAGTAATGAAATTTGGCAAGAAGCAAGGTCTCCCATCACAAGTAAAGGAAAAATCCGAAAATTATAAATATGTCGTATGTCATATAATAAATATATTTTTGTATATTTCAAGTACACGATTGCCTCACAGTCAAACCATTGTTGTGTTTATTTAGGCGGATCGTGATTTTCCAAAATAATTGTTTTTGTACATATATATATAATACAGTGATGATACGGAACCCTCGGTGCGCGAGTCCAACTCGCACTTGGCGACTTTTTTTATAGACAACCGGCACAGGTGGCTTTGCCCGACAGTTCAAAAGAAGATTAGACACAGCCAATATCACCACTCCTCGCGAAACCACTTTCTTTCATAAACGTTCTCCTGTGAGAGAGAGTGTATCGGTCTTATTTTAGTTTCGGCAAAGTATAAAATTACCGTAATCAACCATTGGCTGACCGTGGTTCGATTTCAACGTAATACTGTAGGTCCTTTCCCTTCTTACCTTACTAGGTGGTAGGGTTTATCTTGCCCGGCTTGGTACCATCGCACTGAATGGAACGTCGGTCGAAACGGCTATGTAAAGAGTTCGTTTTTTTTCGTCCAGTTCAGTGTATGCTGTAACGGTTACACATGATTTAAAAAAACATAATATATTTAGTAAATTAACAAACCTAACTTAACCTATAAACAAAAATATTCATCCATGATGGGCATCAACGGCGTGGTAAAAAAGAATTCAATAACTGAAAAAAATAAGATACTCGTAGTTGATGTGTCTACATTTCCAAAATCACAGATAGCAGAATGCTTAATTTAATATTTAATCGCTAGTTAGGTATTTTCCGCGGCTGACAGTGATTGCTGCAACATTATCTACTAAGGAGGTCACGCTGGCACGGCATTCGCAGCCCCCGTTCTAAACCGAATGCTTTTGGGCGTCGTCGTCGGTTCAACAAGCCATGCTGACGGCGGCGGCGCGGGCGCCCAGTGTCTCGCGTTTACATTAAAAAAAAACAGTTATTTCGTGCAAAAAAATATATTCCCACATCTTCGCGAAATAATGAGCAATAGCGTGGAGACAAGGTCGCGACAACTAAATTCTATATTTAGTTACCTGCTTTTCTGCGAAACTAACGAACCATGCGGTAGGGCACTGTCTATACGTACATTCGAATCTAAGAATTGTATGTGAAACCTTATCAAACGCACAATATTTTCCATCGGATAGTGTTTGTAAGGGCGCTTAGGAAACTACTTAGTGTGAAAAGGTTCTGCCAGTGTATCTGACATTTAGAGCCGATAGTACAATAGAAGGAACGATTCGCGGTCTACCGAACTTTGTCGCCGTACTAAATAGCATTTTGCAAGGAAATCAATACTTACGAACAGGCATCACGGTGTCGAGGAGTTCTCTTCTTGATTCTTTAGAATCGTAGCTTGCACCATGTCATAAGTAGATAGAATATTGAAAATATTGTATTGCTCCAAGGAACATTTAACAGAAATATGCACATTAGACCATTTATTTTACTTATTCCTTACAAAGATTTTTTTTTCAGTCAACCTTGGATGTTTGAGTAAATATTGATGGTACATCCCTCCGAAAGAGCTGAATTTTACCTGCGCAGGCAATGAGTGGTCCCGTACCGCCGAAAGCCGGTAGGACTGGAGAATGGACGATGGACGTATGCAGTCCAGCACTGGATGCCTTAACTCTGACTGGCATTGCCAAATGACAGTCAGAATTTATGCCAAACGCGTATATAGGTCTATGTTTCACTCAATCAACGATTTCTATCTGTAATCTATGTATTTCTTATTGCACGAAGATCTCTACCGCCTTGCCCAGCGAGCTACATGGGGAGCTCGCGGAAATTGGAACAACGAATGAACTCCAGTTCGATTCAGCGTCTCCTCGCACATCATTACATCATTATCGCATTTCTCGAGAGGTTTCTCTTCGATTATAAGGCCCGTCGCACACTGCGCCACTTTCACTATCACCACTATTTCTTCAATTCCATTGAGTGTGCGCCTTTTAACGCTGTGCCTGGCTAAAATTTTTCAAAATCCCTCGAAAAAAATATGTATTGATCCTCAAAATTAATTGGTAATAAATAAGACATAATTAGGTAGGTATGTTATTCTGTATTAGAAACATTGGTTATTAGAATAATGTCATACTTTTCATTTTAAGGAACTTACTTACTTGCCTACGTCACACCTAGTGCACCCGTGATGTTAGACCTTGATGAACCAGGTGCCATGTCTACCCTTTGGTCGTGACGGCTACAATACAAGAAGGAAAACACGAACTATTTACATTGCAACTTCGACCGAAGTCAACAGATTCGAGTGTATTACGCTGTCTAAACTTTCTAAAAGAATCTTTAACCATCTCTGTTGTTTTATGGTGAGATTTTAAAATCGGCCAGGTGTGTCTGTAACAGCCCCTAACTCCTAAAACATTTCCGATTTCGATTTCCTAACTTCCTAACTTCCCCGTGTATGTCGTAAAAGGCGACTAAGGGATATGACTCCCTTCTTATATTACTACGTGGTAGGGTTTAACCCGTCCGGGTTGGTACCACCGCACTGAATGAAAGGTCGGTCTAAACGGCTATGTAAATAGTTTGTGTTTTGCCGTCCAGTTCAGTGTAGCCGGCACGACCGAAGGGAAGCACTGACGTGGCACCAAGTTCACCCGGTGTTATGGGCTGACATCACGGATGTTGTAGGTGATGTAGCCAACCGTATCAGTTTCCATAAAAAAAAAATAACGCCCGTCGTTTATAGTTAAAACCCGTGTTTTACAATGAAACGTTGGAAAGCAATCTTGCTTTACAAATGCATGTACTGAAAATCGATAGTATAGTCAGAACCAGAACTGGCCGTGTTTACGGCAAGCCCAACTGGTGAAACAACGACTACATTTCCCTTGCGATTGCTTGACCTTCTCGCAGGAAGCGCGAGGGACCCGCTTCCTCCCTGCTAAAGGAGCATGAAATAATGAATGATACATGAGAGAAGGGAAAGTCCGACTTGGGCCATTGTTTGAGTTATGGTATAGAAAGTCATTAATATTTCAATTTGAAATGAAATGAAATGAAATATTACACAAACATCATTACACTGCAATAAACTAGTCTCCTGCACTAGAAAATTTCTGTCTCGCAGAAAGACTTTTATAATATACAAAGTGACATATTTATTTTGCGCTCACTAGTAACATCGAATAAATGTTTGCAAAATTTTAGTGAATGAAATTGGTAATTTAACACATGCAAATTAGTTAGAATAAAAAATAAAAACATTATTGAATTAAATGTTAAAAATATATTTGATTTATGTATATAAATAGTTATATTATTATTGTATCCTTTTAATATATATCATTATTTCAATATTTAAATTAATTTGGTATTAGTGTATAAGTTAGTACATAAAATAAATTGAGTTTTAACAACATTTTTTATAATTTAACCTATTAAATGTTTACCCTAAGCAATAACAGTAAGAAGGTCCTCTGTATTTTTGTAGTCAAGGCCATGACTCAAGTGTAATTTTTCGACCTTTCCCAATTTTTTCGTGGAAATTACACAGTTTTTCCGACTTTTTATATATAAGCTGAGCAAGGAATGTATAGAATCGCCGTGCAAAACTTGTTCGGAAATACTCGTAGAGATTATAGTTCTAAAATCTTAGCTTTTTTATCGTGGTTTTTTTTCGTTGGAGTGTGATTCTATCAGCAGTTTTCACCCGACCAGTTTATTGCTCTGTCGTAATACTTTGACAATTTTTTTAAACAAAAAGAGAAGGTAAAAATAATAATTAAATAAACAAAAGAGAAAAAAATTACAATAAAAAAAAATAAAATTAACCTAATAAATAAATTTCTTAGTGCCGAGGATGCAGGTCGCGTTCCCCCTCTGGATATCCAGGCTTATCCTCTTCAGGAAGTAGGCCGAGGCATGAGGTGTGACCGATGGCGGCCGCCATAGCCATTCTTTGTGGTTTCAAGAAATCTGGATGTGTTTAGAAACGATTATTTCAAGTGACAACTATAAAATTCTCACTACACACATTAAAACCTCTCAAGAAGCCTTTGTTAAACATCGGAACTATGTTAGGGTTGATATTAATAAATATCTTTCCGTAGAAAAATCCACTCGCGTTAAAATATTTACAAAAATATCAGCTAGATAGTCGTGAACGCTATATCATAATTAGTGGCTGGTAGGGTTCAAAGGTAGTTTTGCACACGCCAAGGACCCAAGAGAATCGATTCCACAAGCCTATGACATAACATTCAGCCTATATAGTCCATTCGAGTGGTGTATAGCATTACCACACGGACGAGTGGCCCTCTGTGTCGATTCCCAGATGACGTGTCTGTTGGCGAATTGGGGGTGACATTCCTGTCAGGGTTAATCGACTTATCTTACCTGTCGATAAACACAGGCTGCACAATGTAAGTCGGTTGACTATATGTAGACTGACTGCTGGCATTTGACATGGTCGGAAAATATTATATAGTATTATTGCTGTTTATTTTTTTTTTATATATAGAAAGCACGACTTGTGGCCCCGAGTCATCCATAAGATGTCTAACGACGCCCATGGACATGGCGAACACCATGCCGGCCTGACAGGTGCCTATTCACGCCTCTCTTGAAGGACCCGAGACTATACTTGGTTTTATTGACCGTTATGGCAGTTAGATGCACAAAAACTTGTCATAATTTGTTCTATCCGGTTCGATTACTCCCACGAAGAACTGTTTTTTTTTTTCATAAATATTATTACAAGTATTTTAGTGACTATCCACACCACATGTAACCTACATAATAATATCGCCTGCAGTCTATCGAAAGTACAGCTTGAGAGCAAGATTAACCATTTTACTAACAATTTTAATAAAATCATCAGTGTAAAGAGACTATGTTAAATTTTGATACGTAATTTGTATCAACTAAAAATATATTTCGACTGGTAACCCATAAATGTTCTATTTCTAAGTATAAACGAAAGGGTGTTTTGGGATTGAAAGGGGATAATGAAAACGCAGTAAGTATGTATTTAGAACTTTGTGAACTGTGAATAACATAATAATAAACTTTTATTGTACGACTAGCTTTTGCCCGCGGCTTCGCTCGCGTGAAATTCGTATTTCAAAGGAAGAAAGTAAACAACTAAGGGCGAGCTGGGTTCAGGTAAACGATAAACCGTCTCGAAGAAAGTGAGTAACTTTTTGAGGCCGAAGGCGAAGTTGCGTTCAGGAAGACGATAAACTATCTCGAAGACAGTAAGTAACTATGGGCGAGGCCGAAGGCCGAGCTGCGTTCAGGATGAGGGTAAACTTTTCGAAGAAAGTAAGTAACAGAGGGCGAGGCTGATGGCCAAGCTGCGTTCAGGAAAACGATAAACCTTCTCGAAGACAGTAAGTAACTATGGGCGAGGCCGAAGGCCGAGCTGCGTTCAGAAAGAGGATAACCTTTTCGAAGAAAGTAAGTAACAGAGGGCGAGGCCGAAGGCCGAGCTGCGTTCAGGAAGACGATAAACCTTTTCAAAGACAGTAAGTAACTATGGGCGAGGCCGAAGGTTTATCCTCTTCCTGAACACATCTCGGCCTTCGGCCTCGCCCATAGTTACTTGCTGTCTTCGAGAATTTATCGTCTTCCTGAACGCAGCTCGGCCTTCGGCCTCGCCCTTTGTTACTTGCTTTCTTCGAGGTTTATGGTCTTCCTGAACGCAGCTCGGCCTTCGGCCTCGCCCTTTGTTACTTACTTTCTTCGAGAAGGTTTATAGTCTTCCCGAATGCAGCTCGGCCTTCGGCCTCGCCCTTAGTTACTTACTTTCTTTGAGTAGGTCTATCGTCTTCCTGAACGCAACTCATTCACAAACTTTCGTGATTATAATATTAGTAGTATTTATTTTGGGTAGGTTTGGAGTGAGGCCTGATTTTAGAAATTATTAAGCAAAAGCTAACAATATATAAATTTTTGAAATGTGCTAATTAAGCCCTTTCATTTGATAGCCAACACTGCATCATTAAAAATTTTTTTTTTAGTTCATTACTTTATGTCCTCTAGAGGGCGCCATATCTTATAGCCTATGGACGTTGGATGCGTCTTGACTTGACGACCAGCGGACGGTCAAGACGCATCCAACGATACCTCATTTGTCAAATTATTATAAGTAGTTTCGAAGTTATGAGAGAACAGATGAACATACGTACATACATACATACATGCATACATACATACATACATACATACCGGTCAAAAACATAACTCTCGCCGTAGTCGGGTAAAAATAAGAATCTTTTCGCTAATATTCCACGCATACTACACTACGGACCTACAATATAATAAACAAAACATACGATCAATTAACTTAAATCAAATAGGAACTTCAGTTAAGTAAATATCCGCTGACATCGACTCGCAACAACACTTTTGCACCTAAAATTAATCAAATAGATACCTAAAGAAGTTAACCTACATAATATTATGAATAGAATTAAATAAGAAACTCTGCCGAGACAATGCATACACACACCGCGCTCCGCCAGACCGCATCCCGCGTCGCACCCCGCGCCTCCTCCGCCGCGCTGCCAGTCTCCGCGAGCGAGACGCGCTACTAACCCCCGCCGCGCCGCGCCGCCGTTTATTTCGGCGCTTGGAACAATTCGATTTGTATGGGAGCCACATCTTAGCGTAGCCGGAAGTGAATTTTAGTAAGCCTATCCTGTGTCCCGTATATTAAAATGGGCTTGTACTAAGTTTCATCAAATTCGGATGATGGCTTTAAGAGTTATGGAGGAACATACATACATACATACATACATACATACAGAAAAGATTTCTAAAAATCGTCAATTTAGCTTTAGTATCATACACAGAGGCTACAAACTCAATATTTCCTAAAACAAAGTAACTTACTCCATGACCATCCCTTACAGATTTATTATTAGTATTGATGATGTAGCGAAGGACATACCCTTCTCCTACGGAGCGGCCGATATCGGCCGCTTTATACATTAACGTCATGATAAACTTAGCGTTAGCGTTGTGATTCCGCTACAGCGCCATCTAGACGCGCAACACCAATTTAAATCGGAGATAATAGATGGCGTTGGTAGATTTTTGTGTATTTATGCAAGCGCATTTATTTATAACAATTTTCCGGCATTTCTGCGACCAGGACCAGCAGACCAACGGAATGTTCAATACCAGCCACCAGATTTAAGCCCTGCCATGACTGTCATGTCATGCTCATGATACATGGCAATAGTTCTGGATCCAAGTAATTTGCTAGTTCCACCTAACAAGAAGTACCTACAAAAGTGTTTATGTTCTACGCTAAATACATAGGCGAAGCAAATATGGATAAATTATACAGACTTCGCTAATATTATTGTCCGTCCGTAGCAGCTCTTACAAGTATTTGTCCATCTTGTTTCAGCACTATTTATCTCGCTATTTATACACAAATGAAATGTCAAAAGCGTTATACCTACAGACAGACCTACTGTACGAACAAATAGTTTCGGAGCGAGTTGCTAAACTACGGTAAAAGCCCAAAGTCGTGAGAGCCCGAAGCTTCGCTAAAATTTTAGACTTTCGAAGTTTCTTCGTTTACAAAACAACATCGGGAAAACGTCACATAAATTAAATATGACTTGGTTGGAAAACTGAACACCAAGGTGTGCTATTCGTGCACTACGCGGTCGGAAAAGGAAAGGATGTTTCGTTTACTGCGATACTTTTCATCGGATCATATGCTTTTCAGTTGAAACCGCGTTGTTGAAACGATCTAGTAGAGTCAATTGACCACATATTTCCACCCTAGTCTCGGCTGCTTCAAGAGAGGCGTGTACGGGCGCCTGTCAGGCTGGCATGGCATTCGAAACCCCCGTATACGGCCGAATATCCATGTGCGTCCTTGAACACCTTATGGGTGGATCGGCGCTTGATGTCGCGCCTTTAATAAAAAAATCCCCCGAACCACGGAGTCCCTATGCTTCTTTGTAATTTTATTAGAATTGATTGAATATTTCATCAGTCGTCTCGTAGAGTAGTTCAGTTCAAGTGTGAATAGTTCGGGTCGAGTTATGCCGCGTCGTCGGGGCATAGCGTGCGAAGCTCGCGTGCGCTCAGCCAGCCCGCCGAGCGATCCGCGCGCCGCCCGGTCCGGGCCCGTCGCGCTCGTATGCCATTTGGAAGCTCTTTTTATATTACAATAAATTACCTTATGCTAATTATGGAAGGGGAGAATGAGTACAAATTGGCGAAGAGCAGTGAGCTTTGTAGTAGATCACGAACAATGATTTACATAATGCTAATATTCTTGTTTCCCTCGCCGACGACGACGCGACGCCCAACGAGACGATTCTCGGCAGTGGCGGTGCTAGACCAAATGTAGACGTCAGCGACATCAGCTTTGCGAGGGCCTCTTTCATTTCCCAGTCAGAAAGAAAACGATAAATAGAATGAGATTGATGTATGGGTATATGAGTTTTATTGCTATGACAAAAATTACATGAACAATAACAAATCAAAATAAATAAACCAACAAGCAATTAGCCCAAAGTCTGCGACCATAATTTGATGATAATTTTTGGGATCGCGCGATCCCAAAGGGAGTCAGCTAGGGTAAACGAATTTTTGCGAGGCCCCCTCAGGCGCTCGGCCGACGCCTAGCGCCGCCACTGGTTCACGGCGGTACAGGTTCATTCTAAAAGTGAAAGCACCTCTCTAGAACCTTTTCACACGAATGGCTTTTCTACTCGCCTTTAATAAAAACTCGATTATGCGTACTTACATATTTTTTTTATAGAAAGTGCGACATGAGGCGCCAAGCCACCCATAGAGTGTCTAACGACGCCCATGGACATTCGGTCGAATACGAGGGCTGCGAATGCCATGCCGGCCTGACAGGTGCCCAGCCCATTCACGCCTCTCTTGAAGGACCCGAGACTGTAAGAGAATATACACATTCGCGTGTGACAAGATTCTATGTCGACTTTTTACAACTTATTAGTACTCGACTGACATAATGGAGGGTGGTTGGATATGTAACACACGACATTAGCGCATTTCACATCACACCCCAATGCACTTGTAGGTTGAACAGAGCTCTATTTTTTTTTTTTTACGACACGGTTGGCTACATCACCTACAACATCCGTGATGTAAGCCCATAACACCGGGTGAACTTGGTGCCACGTCAGTGCTTCCCTTCGGTCGTGCCGGCTACACTGAACTGGACGGAAAACACAAACTATTTACATAGCCGTTTCGACCGACCTTTCATTCAGTGCGGTGGTACCAACCCGGGTGGGTTAAACCCTACCACCTAGTAATATAAGAAGGGAGTCATTCATATCCCTTAGTCGCCTTTTACGACATACACAGCTCTAATATCTGGATGGAAGTGTTCTGCTCACCGCCTGTTACTAAGCGGATCATTTCATTGTGGAAGCCCAGCCTCGGTAGCTCAGTGGTGCGGTCGGTCGACTGTCGGTCATGATCACGCACACCTGGGTCCGGTCAGTACTTGCATGGGTGACCGCTCGACCGTTGGAGGCTGACCGTGGTTCGGGTTCCATGTAAAACTGTAGGTCCCTTCCCTTCTTATCTCACTAGGAGGTAGGGTTTAACCCGCCCGGATTGATACCACAGCACTGAATGAAGGATCGGTTCAAACTGCTATATAAATATAGTTCGTGTTTTCCGTCCAGTTCAGTTTAGCCGGCCGGCACGACCGAAGAGTAGCACCGACATGGCACCTAGTTCACCAAGTATTATGGGCTGACATCACAGATGTAGGTGAAGTAGCCAAGTGTAGCTACTGCACACTAAAAAAAATATTACTGCTAGTAAATATTAGATTAATTTAAAATGTATGAAACTCGTATTTTATATAAATTGTATTTAGTCTCTTAAGTGGTAAGTAAGCACGTACATAGGTACATCGCGTCGTCGTCGAACCCTGAAATTTGTTTTTGCTGCACTCCTGTATTCCCTCGTCCTCGGCTCAAATTACGTGGTTTTTGGTCGACCGTACCCCACGCAACCACAAAATTGTTGTGTGTAGTGTTTTTTTTTTTTTATGGAAACTGACACGGTTGGCTACATCACCTACAACGTCCGTGATGTCAGCCCATAACACCGGGTGAACTAGGTGTCATTTCAGTGCTTCCCCCTTTGATCGTGCCGGCTACACTGAACTGGTCGGAAAACACAAACTATTTACATAGCCGTTTTGACCGACGTTTCATTCAGTGCGGTGGTACCAACCCGGGCGGGTTAAACCCTACCACCAAGTAAGATTAGGAGGGAAGGGACCTACAGTTTTACGAGGTGTGTACAGAGTTGTGCAGTGTTGTAGAGGGAAATAAAGCAGGGCGTGTGTTAGTGTGCGCAGGGGCGTGCGGCGTGGCAGGAGGCGGCGGCGCTGGCGTCGGGCGGCGCGGGCGCGGGCGCGGCCGGCGCAGGCGGCGCGGCGCGGCGCTGCTCCGTGCCCGGCGACCACCCGCGCGCGCGCTCCGACCACCGCAAGTGGCACCGCACCAACAGGGTAACTAACTCTACCTAGCTAGTTACTAAACCTTGTCGTACACTATGTTATGTGAATTTATTTTTAAAAATCCGCACACCACCGGTGGATCTTGAAGTACCAGCTAGGGTAAAAGGAGAAGATAAGAGTATCAGTAAACAACATAACACGTCATAAAATATTTTTGCCGCGCACACAACTCCTTGTCGTTGCTGTAATCCTGGTACTTTTTCAATTGTTACAATTTACATTTACTTCCCGTTGACTGCGGAGCGGTCAATATCGACCGCTAGAGCACTATGTACCGTCAACTATGAAGCGGTCGATATCGACCGCCGCGTTGTCAGCGAGCTCCAAACCGCTGCATGGGCCGAACAAAAAATTTTTTTCCTTCTATCTCACTTAGCCGTGTTTATTTGAAAGAGATAAAGTATAATGTAGAATTATTTAGCTACACATCGGTACCTACCACCAACTTGATCTGTCCTGAGACGACAGATTAGGAAACTTGATATGTCCCGAGACGACAGATTAGGAATAAAATTTCTTAGTCTCTCGCCTTTTGTCAGTGGGTGTTGTATGTGCGAGTCGTCTTTTGGTTTTTGCAATTTCAAAGCTAATTTGATTATACGTATATGGATAAAAATGGGCTCAAATATGAATGTTTAGTTCTTTCCGAAGAGAACAATAGTGTTTTCTTTGCACTAAACGTATAAATGATCAAGATATTGGCATTTTACATAACCTCGAATATTTTCGACTCAGTGTCGTAATTTATTTCTAGTTTTGCTAAAATTCGTGATTTTGAGTGTAGAAAGTGTCTCAAGATAAGGAGATAAAATTATCTATTCAACCATGGGCTTTCCATGTACCTAACTGACAAATATTTATGTAATAAAATTCGCCAAAATGTTGGAATGGCTTGTGAGTGCGAAAGTGTTGTTTTTTTGTTTTTGACCAAAATTTTGGTCGAATTCCAGATTTTATTGTGTGCGACACAGGAGCTGCTTATACACGAGAAAGGTAGGATTAGATTGTATGTAATGTATTACCTTTTATGATAAAAAACTATTTGACCGATTTGCAGTTGTGAAATTTTTTTTCAAAATAGAAAATCAGAGAGAATTCGCGATTTTCACATAGAACAACTTTACAAAATAATTTTGTTACCTAGATAGAATATGTAATATACAAGGTGTAAAAACGGCGAGTACATTAAATTTAGGAAATGATTATTGGGACCAAGAGTCAAAAAAGTCAAATAACTTTTTTCTGAATTCCCTTTAAATAAAAAGTTACAGTTTTCATACAAACTAATTGATTATTTTAGTGTAAAAATGATCTAATGACAACAGGGCGGCGCGGAGGGGGGAAGAGCGGGTGAGACGTGAGCGTCTCGGACGGTGGTGTTGGCGGGAGGGGCGGGGGTTAGCTTTGTGAGTGGAGGATTGGAGGTCGGCAGGCGGGGATGCGGAGCGGCAACTACGCGTTAAGCTACACTAGACGAAAACATACATTTCAAAAATTCATATCTCGAAAACTAGACACTTTAGATAAAAACTTTATTTACTTTTTTGTCTAGGAAAAACATGAGGATTGCGCGGGCGAAATTAATGTACTCGCCGTTTTAACACCCTGTATATAACAAAAATACCATTTATAGCTAGAATAATAATTATCTGTAAATACAATCCATTCGTTAGTTCATAAACTTTCATGGAAAAATCTTCCAAAATGTTTTTTTTTTCTAGCACCTTCAACTACACCAGGTGGCATATTTCCAAAGTCTATAGGGTGCTCTGATTGGTCGATGCCAGTTTGGCGGGAAATTTAAATTTCGGAAGTATTTGAACTGCACTATGCGAGTTTTCTCCGTTTCGGTGGTTCAAAAAAAAATAACCAGGGTTAAATGAAGGCGCATGTCGTTTTTGTTACGTTTGTATTTCCGAAAATAAAGCTTTTAGGTGGTTATAAAAAAACTGAACACCCTAAAAAAAATTAAACACACTAACATTGCTTAAAACAAAAAACAAAAAACTTTTGTGGGACTCGAACCCATGGTCAAAAAATACAAACCCTACGCCGTACCAATGCGCCACGAAATCACTTAGACGACCTAACGAATATCGGGTTCAGTAGGTTCGCTAGGAGTGCCGGAGGCAGAGCCAGACGAAATTTAAATTTCCCGCCAAACTGGCATCGACCAATCAGCATAACTCACCCTATAGATTATGGATATATGCCACCAGGGGCCTATTTATTAATAAACGTGACAATGACAGGAACAAGGCGACAGGTGACAATCCGACAATTTGACAATTTTTTGTTTAATAAAGATTAACACTGACAAATTTGTCACGGTGCCGGTGGAAAATGTACAAATATGTCGATTTGTCATGACAATTTGACATATTTTTGTTTAATAAACAATTTCGGCCATGTCAGAAAAAGTGACAAATTTGTCAATTACCATGACAAATAAGTCAGAATATTTTATTAGTAAAAAATAATAATTGTCACCTTTTTTAAACGGGTTTTTAGTCTGATAATTTTGTCAGTATTTACCTGTCGCATTTGGACATAATTGTCATCTTTATTAATCGACTTATTTGTCAAAAAGTGACAAAATTATCGGATTGTCGCATTTATTAAATAGGCCCCAGGTGGGCGGGCGCCACCTGGTGTGTAGGTGAAGGATTGTTTTGGTTAATGCTCCGAAACTGGAAGGGATGACAACACAAAAACATAATCACATTATATTAACTTGTAAACTGCCAGTGTAGATAGAATTTTGTTCACTGTACATTTTTACAATAAACAATGCATTAGTTTTGACCGGGGTGGCAAACGGATCTGATCGGTAGGTATTTTAAGGGGCGGAGCTAAGGCCGGGGTGGCAATGGGGAACAGGCCCACATTTCTACTTCCTATAGGACTTAAGTACCTACTTCAAAAAGCCAAATAACCTGGCATGCTTGGACAACTCTTAAAACACAACATCCGTGATGTCAGCCCATAACACCTTGGTGAACCAGATGCTATGTCAGTGATTCCCTTCGGTCATGCCGGCTACACCAAACTGGACGAAAAAACACATGGGTGGCTGTGCCGAGAGACCAATGGTGCATTCCACAGAGCCAAAATCAACTTTCCTCGCGAACCAAGCTGCCAGATTTGCGGACTGTTGCTAGGCTGTCTAGTCCGTTAATACGACGTTTTCTGGAAACACCCTCGCCGAAAGACAGTTCCACACAGTAGCGATGCAACAAAGAAGCGATTTTTAGAACCTCAAACAACAATGGTGACGACAAAAGGGTGCAGAGTCTCTCAGCAACGTGAGTGATGGGGAGATAGGACGGGTGACAGGGAATAAGGGATGCTAGTTCCTCACAGCTTATTATTTGCATAGCCGCCGTTCGACCGACCTTTCATTGGGTCGGCCCGCGGTCTTGCGACGCGAGACGTTGGCCCAGACGTTAGCTCGGGTCTAACGGCGTTGGCCATCAGTTAACTCACATCGGCCGGCTGTTAGCCCACATCGGCCTGCAGTTTACCGATATCGTATTTCGGTCTATATTCACATCGCCCTGCAGTCCACCGTTCAATACTAACTTTTTTTCGACAAAATAGTCTAATTACACTTATTATAGTTACACTATTCAGATTACACTAGTCTGATTACACTAGAACACAAAATAGTCTAACTACACCATTCAGAATAGTCTAATTACACTATTGTTATAATTACACTTGAACATAAAATAGACTAACTACACTTTTCAGAATAGTCTAGAATAAAACAAAATAGTCTAATTACACTATTCAGAGGAATGTGCAGAGTTACTTACAAATCCTATTTTTCTTGCGTTCGTTGTATTTCTGAATTAATATGATAAAAAAACAAAGCTAGAAACAAACAAAGAAACAAATATACAGAGTCAAGCTAAATAAAACCGTTTAAAAAAAAATCATTCTTTATCATATCCTGTTATATTGAATAATCCCCTGATCGGACGCCGCCTTGAAGAGTCTACTAGCTAGTTAATAACGGAATCTTGCACTACGGTTGCAGGTGCGCGACGCTTCGTATGGCTCGTCGTCGGACTCGGAAGGGGAGTCGGAGTTGGAGAGCGGCACGGACGCGTGGGGCGTGGCGCGGCTGCTGTACGCGGGCCTGGGCACGCTCGCCGTGGGCCTCGTCGTCTACTTCGTGGGCACCGGCGACAAGGGCTTCAAGACGCCGGCGCTGCGGCTCGTGGGCCCGACGCTCATCGTGGCCGGCCTCGCCTGCTGCCTGCTGCGCATCATGTTCTGTATCTGCGCCAAGCCTTGCTGCACCAGGGTGCGCAGGGACCACAAGGAGAACAGAAGGTCACTTGCACGTTCATAACACCAACTGACCTAGAGGAGATATTAGCACAAACTTCATTTCTATAGACAAATTCTGCTACTAGTTAGGACCTCGACATGATTAAATTATGCACAACTTTTCTGTGTCGTGTAGTCATCTGGGTTCTTCTGACATGCTGACTAGTTAAGCTGCGTATCCACTAGAGGCAGACTCGGGGCGAGGCAGCCGCTCGACCCGAGGCCGCACAAGTGGAGACGCTGCCTCAACCTGAGGCACGCCGCGCCATGAGGCAAATTCGTCGCCTCGGGCCGAGCCATATTTTGTCGGTTTTTTGCCGCGCTCAAAGGAGCCTCAGTCCGAGGCGTGCACTTGGTCCACGCCTCACCTTGATCCGCGACATGACTGGCGACTATGCCACAGAGTGAGCAGCCTCAGTTTGCTTCAAGTCGAGGCTGCTCGGCCTGAGGCTGCTCTAATGGATACGCAGCTTTACAGTAACTCTCTCAACGTCTCGTCCCGTCTTCCCTTCTAACTCGTACGTATATAATCATATGTGTGTATGTAACGCCGCAGACTGTCCCGCGACGGATGCGGCGAGGAGGTGCCGCTGGCGGACCGCGCGGCGCTGCTGGCGGGCGCGGGGCCGCGCGTGGGCCCCGCGCAGTGCTCGCCCGCGCGCCGCCGCCCCGACACCTCCAGCTGCGACGTGTCCAGCATCTCCAGCGCGGAGGAGGACGAGCGGCTGCGGCGGTACCGCACGGCGCGCCCGCCACCCGACCCGCCGCCCGCCGCCGGCGCTCACCCGCGCCGCCCGCGCGAGCCGGTCCACCCGGTGCCCCCGCAGCCGGCGCCGCCGCAGCCGCATCCGCCGCAGCCGCCACCGCCGCAGCCGCCGCCGGCTGCCGTGCGAGGTGTGTCGTTCGCTCGCGGTGAACTCGTGCTGAGCCCGTCGCAGCTCCGCTCCTAACGGCCGCGCCCGCCCGCCGCCCGCGCCCGCACGTCGCGCCGGAAGCGGCGTGGACAGCGACGCCGGCGGCGGCGGCGGCGCGCGCGCGCGGACGCGTCGAACTCCATCGAGAAGCAATAAAGGTTGTCGCAATAGTATCGATATTAGGGTTAGGTTGACGCTGCTGGGAGAGTCGTTCGAACGGTCTCCGCGCGCGCCTCCGCGGCGGCCGACTCGTGCGTAGTGCGTTCAGTGTGTGTCGAGTTTATCTAGCGGTGTGCTCGCGTAGCGCGGTAGAGTGCGAGCGAGCGGAACGGTCGGGCTTCGTGTGTAGGCGTACGGTCTGTTGTCCACGATCGATAACCTACTATACATACTATACTAGTCGTATAAAAAGGGTTAATTAAGTACGGAATGCACTTTTTCAATTGAGTTGTATTTTTCAAAAAGGGAGGGTAATGTTTTTACTAAACAAATTTTGCCGTTTTCTCGTGTTATTTGCATGATCAAATTTCTTTCTACCAACCGGAGCGTGAAACACAGTAAGAAATGCATCTCATATAAAATTGTGGAACAAAAAAAATTTTCATACTATATTAGCACATTTTGATGATTCGACCAAGCAAGTACTATCTATCACACACCACCGCTGACTGCTATGTGCTTATTGTTCTTGCATTTCTCTATCTTAAAAAAGTTCATGTCCTCTTTTATTTTTAATAATTAAATATTTATTAATCTATACACTTTTAATAAGATATACAAGACCGAACTGGCCTAAGGGGCATTCAATGTTATGATAATTATTATTTACCTACAAGTACCTACATAGTGTGGGTAAAGTACGGACATGTGTGTGAGAATTATAGTATAGGTAACATAATATTGAAATCTATAATTTTTTTAACATTTCACTGAAGTAGACAATTGCAGATGGAAGAAAAATGGTAATAATTCGTTTTCAAAGGAAACGTTGTGTTTTTCTCCCATGTTAACCGTTCTTTTTCTATCTCATTATTCTACTTTAGGTACAATTACAAACATTTATGTATGTACTACTTGGGAAGAAGTCAAGGTGTTACCGGTCAGGTGTCCTACTAATATTTCACAAACCTAACCTTCCTAAACCAGATATATAATTTTTTATTTATATAACTGAAACTGATACCTTCTACTATCGACTTGGATTATTTAATTAAATAAAGTACCTATTAAATGTATTATGAAATTAATTAAAACACCCACAGATGAAACCCGCATAACTGAAGGTCCACTGAAAATCCTATATTCAATTCAATACTAACGTTTTTTTTTTCGACAAAATAGTCTAATTAATTACCTACACTTATTCTAATTACACTATTCAGAATAGTCTAATTACACTAGAACACAAAATAGTCTAACTACACTATTCAGAATAATCTAATTACACTAGAACACAAACAAGTCTAATTACAATATTAAGAATATTATAATTACACTTGAACACAAAATAGTCTAATTACACTATTCAGAATAGTCTAATTACACTAGAACACAAAGTAGTCTACACTATTCAGAATGGTCTAATTACACTTGAACACAAAATAGTCTAACTACACTATTCAGAATAGTCTAGAATAAAACAAAATAGTCTAATTACACTATTCAGAGGAATGTGCAGAGTTACGTATAAATCCTCTTTTTCTTGCGTTTGCTGTATTTCTGAATTAATATGATAAAAAATAAACATGCTTTATCATATCCTGTTATATTGAATAATCCCCTGATCGGACGCCGCCTTGACCAGATAACTCAACACCTACCTACATAAGTAAGAAGAAGAGCTATGTATATGATATTTGTGTTAAAACTGCCTACTAGACGCGAATTTATATAAACGTAATAAGTAAATTTAATAGATTTATACAAGACAATAATGATTGTTAACTGATGTATAAAATGTTATAACATATAAATGTGTGTTTTAATTTCGTACGATAATATTGTAAAATTTTTGAATGCAAAGTGTCTCTTCATCGAACCATAATTATTCCTTTGTGAGGAACAACGTCCAGCTATTAGGAGGTAGTAGGTAATATTATTATCCTATATACCTATATAGGTAGGTATATCGAATGTGATAGAAAACATTTAAAAAATTATTTATATCAATGTTTAATAATGAATGAGGGTCTTGAAACATAATATACATCTAACTAAAGCTACATTTACGTTTCTGTCTGTCTGTCTGTCTGTCCTGTTATAATGTAGTGTCCCATTGTCCGTCCATCTGTCACTCGATGGGGTAGATACCTAGGTACTGTTTATTTCTTCTCATAATGTAATGCGTTTAAACGCCATCTCTTGACAACTCCCAGAACTATATTTGCTTATACAAACAACTTTCTTTTTTTTTCGATTATTAGGGATATTGAAACAAGTGAGAAGCAGCTTGTATACTGCATAATGTGTGTTTTCATAGGTATATTTTAAAAAAGTTTGTACTCAGGGTTCTGAGATATATGTGACCCCTGTCTACGGTTCCCGGCAGCAAATAATGTGTAGAGCTTTAGAAGGAGACCATCCGGTTGCATATTTCCAAAGTCTAGTATGCGAGTTGCTCTGATTGGTCGTTCTCAAGTTTGGCGGGAAATATAAATTTCGGAAGTATTTCCGAAAATAAAGTTTTCTAAGTTGGTTATAAAAAAAAATAACCATAACCTAATTTTAACACCCTAACATTGCTTAAAAAAAGTAAAACCAAACAAATTTTGACAAAAGGGACACGAACCCATGGCCGAGATCGAAAAAATAAAAACCCTACACTCTACCACTGAGCGACCAAAGTACATATGCGACCAAACGAATATCGGATTCAGTAGGTTCGCTGGGGGTGCCGGAGGCGGAGCCAGACTCGTCTCTCCATCAATCAGAGCAACTCGCACAGTAGACTTTGGAAATATGCCATCCGGTTGTAGAGCGTCGTCACTGTCGCACGAACTCGCACGTCTCTGTGCGACAGGGACGAGGCACTACAACCGGATTGTCTCTTTCTAAAGCTCGACACGCATTATTTGCGGCCGGGAACTGTGCATTGTTGTTATTATTTCAAAACGTGCATCATGTTACATACAGGAAGTTGTATCGCATGCAGTCTTAAAATGTCTCACATATAATGTATGTTCAAGTGAAAAAAAAATCGATAATTTACTCAAAATTTGGTGAAGAGATAACCTTTGTACTGGACAAAAACTAGACACCAAATATAAACATGGTCATAATAAATGAACGTTTAGTGCATAATAAAACTTAATACTGATAATATAAACATAATTTCAATTGTCGCACTAGAATTTACTTACGTTATTGTATCATTAACGCTTTTCTTTCATAGCGAGATATATTGTCATTTTTATCTATATATTAAATTTAATTTGTGAAGATCTCGTAAACGTCATATCGTCACTTGGATGGAGAGTGCCTAGCGCTCGATACACTGCGCTTTATTTCATATTACAAATGTTTGGTTAATTCTTGTCAATTACGTACTCACTTAGTTTTAAAACGTGTTGTGCGGAGTGTTCCGTTGCAGATATTACACAGTGTTTGCAGTAATTTGCGAGTAAGCTCTAAAGAGCTCGCAGAATCACTTGTTACCGAAACCAATACTTACTATCATCGGTGCTTTAAGAAGTTTAGAATTATTTCCGTCACACGTCACTGTGCTGTGAGAAATATTAAAGAGTCGTCGTAATGTGGAGAATTATCAGTGGAACACTCCCAATAGCGCTCAATGCATAATCTATACTTTTTAACTTCAAAAGTTGTAAGTCAATTATCATTAGTGTTTCCAGAGCTATTCCTGTAAACTCGTGTTATGTTCATATAATGAATTTGCTTGTTGGATTTTATCGAAATTCTAAATGTATGGCCTAAATCCAACCCCATAACTCATCCGCGGCATTAGTAGAAGAATTGTGAACTCTGATCCTTTTATTATTAGTCTTTTTGGGTTTCTCTATTAACAGACATATCTCACATGTCACATGGCACATGGCACATAGCACACGTCACATGGCACCAGCCACATGGCTCGTGGCACATGTCACATGGTTCATGGCACATGTAACATGACTCATGGCACATGGCACATGTCACATAGCACATGTCACGTGGCACATGTACGTGGCTGATTTCACGTGGAACATGTCACGTGGCTGATTTCACGTGGCACATGTCACATGGCACATGTCACTTAGCACACGTCACATGGCACAAGCCACATGGCTCATGTCATGGCACATGTAACATGGCACGTCACATGGCACATGGCACATGGCACGGCACATGTAGCAGTCAATGTAACCAACTGCATCAGGTTCGATAATTAGATTTTTTTTTATTATGTCTTCAATAGAAAACTTTCTAGGACCACCCAAAACCATGTATCTGCCAAATATTATTATATTTTTCACACGAAGTGGCACTTTGAAAAGAGTTGTATCGATAGATATTAATAACAAATTGCGATATTTTAGTAAGTATACCTGTATTTTTTTTTCCTATAGAATCTTAAATTTGCACAAAAAAATATTTGGAAATTTTTCGAGTAAATGTCAGATTCTGTATGGAAATGTACCTACGATTTTTATAATAAAATATGGTCGATCAATCCAACTATTTTTAAAGTGTTACTTCGTAAATAGTGCGATGTAATGATTTTTTTTTTTTAAGATATGTGTTTTTGGCTGGTCTTAGCGCCTTATATAGATAATAACTCCAACTGTCAAACTGTTAAGACACATATTCGCCATCCTTCTACCGCTGCTGACACATTCCACCTATACGTAATAAGTACCTACATGTATGCTATGAACTTGTAAGCGTTAGATCGTGGAGTAGAGCTTAGTGGATGAATATTTTGTATATATACACCTCTATGCTAATGTTGCCGTTAGATGGCTCTCACTGTTAGCTCGAGTTAGATACATCACGCACCCGCGCACAGGGTAACACATCTTTGCACTGTCTTAAAGTTTGTGTTTAGGAGTATCGCTGCGCAAATTGCCAACCTGTAGTGCAACATTTAGTTGTGCAGTTGAACAACGAACAAATCAACACACCATACTTACACCAAACCGGCCATGGTCCATATGAAAAATACACATGCTATGCAGTCTGACTACAATCGGGTAGGGTGGAATACGGGTAGGTAAGCTATAATTTTGTCAGCCTCGTGACCGTGGTTCGGATTCCACGTTAAACTGTAGGTCCCTTCCCTTCTTACCTTACTAGGTGGTAGGGTTCATCCCGGCCGGGTTGGTGCCACTGCACTGAGCGAAACGTCGGTCGAAACGGCTACCTATGTAAATAGTTAGTGTTTTCCGTTCAGTTCAGTCTAGCCGACATGAAAAGAAAGGAAGCACTGACCCGGTGTTATGGGCTGACATCACGGATGTTGTAGGTGATGTAGCCAACCGTGTCAGTCGCCATAAAAAAACCTTTTAAGATGTGAACTACATCTATCAGAGTGTCCGCACCGTCGGATAGAAGTAAAACAGTAAATTAATTTACTGTTTTATAATTTAAGCTTACCTACCCGTATTCGACCCTACCCGATAGGAAAATTGCGACCTAAAAAGGTACATAACTCAAAACGTGAGTGTAGTCAGACTGCATAACGTGTGTATGTTTCATATGGACCACGGTTTTAATGTTCGAAGTACCCTAACATGTGGGCAGACCCTAAAACAATGTTGCTATAGATGCAAACTGTACACACGAGATTTGTGGAATAAGTGCATTATATTGGCTTCAAGCAACCTGTGTTTTTTTTTTGTCATTTAAGTAAAATTACGAACGCTTGCTAAAAGTATTAACTACTAATTAAATTCAAAAGTGATCCTAGGAAACTGGTGGAAACAATGTGCTGTTTTCCCTTATTGTGCACCAAAACTACCGATAACGTCAAATAGTGTAAGACAGGATCACTTTTTCGAATAAGACCTTTGCTTGATACTGTGTCTAAGGCTGTAACTACAAAAGAGGAGAAAATGTGTAGGTACTGTGTAAGTAACTAATTGTTTGTTATTTGTTACAGCTTTGTAACCAATATAATCTCGTATTATTGAGAAACGATATGGGAAGTTCCATGCCAATACAAATAATGCATAGAACAAATTGTGACAAGTTCGAGTGCAGTCGAACTGCCATATGAATGATCAATAAACAATACAATACAATGCACTTCTGTCCTATTAACTGATACTCTTTTTTTTTACAAAAATAAAATTTCTAAACAAAAATTAATGTACTTACACAAGAAATCAAAAATAATAATAGTTCTCTACAAGAGCAGCTTGTAGATATAACAGATACCTATATATTTTCTATCATAACGACTTTAAATATAATAGAAAGTCGTGGAAGCGTGCTCTGAGGTACTTTGAACGTCCATTAAGAAGAACTCATTCCAAACACCCAATTGAGTAGCTTCAGAGTCCAGGAGCGAACAAGCTGGGTAATAGCGCACACAAGTATACTAGAAACAGGGTTATGTTAAGCGTAGTTTTGTACGAAATCCTCTCGTTATATTTTGATATAACAAACCTTCTGTATAACTGTACACATTTACAATGAAAAGATAACTTACTTTATGACATGCTAAATTTATGATGCTTGCTAATATTTTAGCGTGATACTTGGAATTGTGAATTTTCAACCGCCGGAGTCCGTCGACTGTATTTTAAAAACAATTCAGAATGCATTTTGTAAGCGTCACGACCGGCATGCAGTGAAACTGCAGAATCTATAACTCCTTGGAGATTGACCCACTATAAAAATGTAGATATTTTTCCAGATTTTTGGGAACTTTCTCCTTAGGACAATGAAAGTATTTTTCTAGTCAAGTTTATTTCAATTTGTGAGAACCTCGACGAAAGTATACACAAAAATTGTGAAATTTTAGTGCACGCACTATATAGTATAGTACCAGGCACACATACCTACCTAACCTAAATACTTCATAGAGCATCCGTTGCACAGTTTGAATTGATTTTATCTAAATGTCTACAAGTCACGCTTGCGACGTACATATTATCAATGTTGTTGTCTTCAAATGCCACAGTTTGTACTGTTTTCTATCAAATAGATTTTAAACATATATTGTATGTACGAGCTTTAGATTGAATAGTGGGAATACTTTGTAAGAGCTTCCGAATGCGTGCTTGTGTGTGGAATGTTACACTGGAGCGGGCGGCACCTAAGCGACCTAAACAGAGTTGTTACTATCCTGATGGCCACTATATATATATAAATCTATGAATCTGTGCTGTTTTCACACATATTTTCATTCACCAGAGTATGTTTATTGAATGAAAATTATTTAAAAAAAGATTGTTCACCTACATAATATTATTGTGTACATCGAAGGACACTGAGTTTCAAACAATATTTTATTGACAAATTACTTTTCTCCCGGCTCGTCATATGATACAATTGTATGAACCGTGAAATGGGGGTAATTTTTTACTGTGATTTACACAACGTTTACACGGGTAGTTTTAAGAGGAAATATTATAACGGTTCATTCATATATTTAATTGTGTGAGCGATCATATATTTAAATAAAAAAATATATAAAGTATGTTAAATAATATAGTGCTCAATGTTTTATTTTACATAATCATGAATTAAAATATTAGTTACGGCATTCCCGGCTACCTCTAATGTGTGTGTAATAATTTTATTTGTTGAGTTTATTTAATGTTGATTAATGTTTTGTACTTACATAAGCAAGTTTTCATTCAACATAAACTTTATTGAAGTATATAGGCATTGGTGCATATCATGTGTATAGTGCGGATAAATAATTATTCAAATAAATTAGAAGAAAACTATAGTTACAGCTTCTGTTTCATTTCAAACTATTTAATCACACATTAATTTATTTCATGAAAAATATTTGAGACAACATATTAGTATTGAACCCGACTTAGCAATTAAACAAAAATGTCACAATCAGAACATCTCCTTTGCTACATACAGTATTTACAATCATTTCAACCAATCAATCGCTTACTTCCTTATTACTTACTCAACACGCTTTTAATATATAAATTGTTCTTAAAATGTACATTGCTTGCAACAATCTAGTTGTGGCGACTGTGCAGTACTGACTGTGCCAGTAGCTAATAAAACGAATCTAAAAATATTGTACTACAAACACTTCCTGACGTACGCACGGACTGTGCTGTCATAGAAACAACATCTTAACTATTGCTTACACGGTCCTGCCGAAAGCCAACATGAAAGGTTAGCCATTCGCATGTCGGAATTGTATGCGTCGCATGGATCGGATCAAACAGATTTTTAGAAGTACGGCGTCCAATGTATCCGCTGCAATCAGAATGCAGACGCTGGCCAACCAACGCCACCCGCATTCGCATTTTCGTGACATCATCACCACGTTGACATTGCCGATGCTCCGATGCGTGCGGTCTGTCCGGTGCGAATGAGTGAACGCACTTCTATCACAAACCAAACAAAGAATGCTAAATTCCCTGTGATTCAAAGAATAGTTACTAAAATCCGTTTGATTCAAAGAATTGTCACTAAAATCTGTTTGATTCAAAGAATAGTTACTTAAATCCGTTTGATTCAAAGAATTGTTACTAAAATCTGTTTATTCAAAGAATAGTTACTAAAATCCGTTTGATTAAAAAAATTGTCACTAAAATTTATTTGATTTAAAGAATTGTCACTAAAATCTATTTGATTTAAAGAATTGTCACTAAAATCTGTTTGATTCAAAGAATAGTTACTTAAATCCGTTTGATTCAAAGAATTGTCACTAAAATCTGTTTGATTCAAATAGTTACTTAAATCCGTTTGATTTAAAGAATTGTTACTAAAATCTGTTTATTCAAAGAATAGTTACTAAAATCCGTTTGATTCAAAAAATAGTTACTAAAATCTGTTCTAAAATCCGTTTGATTCGGTGTGTGCAATGCGTACGATGCGGACATGTCGACGCTTGCCTTAAATCAAACAAGTCAGTTTAAACAATTTTTTTTTTATTTTTATACTTTTCCCTTACAAGTGTTTTGGTTTTTTATGATCTCAAAGTGTTTGTGGGCCGGAAGGGGCGTGCGGAGGGCAGTGGAAGCGTGGGAGCTCAGTAGTCGATGGCCCACTCGTTCTCCTGTAGGAACGCATCCACCACCTCCTTCATGGTGAAGTTGGGTATCAACTGGTCTGCTGTCAGTTTGACGCGTGTCACTGGGTCGAACTGGCCCACTCTCTGCAGAAGAAGGAACAACATTGTGTATTGTATTCTCCAAGGAAAAATTAATAAAGGTCAGGTTAGTTAGGTCATCAACTTCGTCCTACGAAAGTGTTGCCAACTGTCATACTTTATGTCAGTTTGGTGATCATAACTAGTATCACTTTGGTATGTCAAAATGTGTGAATTATTTTGTATAAAACCACACTTCTTTTTCATTTTTTTTTCGTCAATTCTAATCGTTGAACAGTGCAACTCCATCACTTGACACTGGCAGTAAGAAATACAGACTGGTTAGGTTGCCAAATTTTTAAATTAAAAATAACAAGTGGATGTGGTTTGCAATCCTCTTGAATTTGGTTTACATCTTCTTAGAAAGAAAAAAGGGGAGGGGTTCTCAATTCAACTGGTATTTGTTTTTAGGGTTCCGTATCCGGTACGGGACCCTATTGCTAAGCCTACGCCGTCTGTCTGTCTGTCTGTCTGTCCGTCCGTCCGTCCATCCGTCCGTCCGTCCGTCCGTCCGTCCGTCCGTCCGTCCGTCCGTCCGTCTGTCTGTCTGTCCGAGAGCTGTATCTCTTCAACCGTAATAGGCAGTTCATTGAAATTTTCACAGAATAATGTGTTATTATGGCCGATATAACAACAAATAATAAAAATAAGAAAAAGTAAAAAATTCACAGGGGTCCCCATAGAAGAAACCAAAAAGTGTATGCGCCCTCTACCGAATAGATTATGAAGCATTTTAACTAATCATGACATTTAACTAATATGAAGCATTTCATAACTCGCCATAGATGGCATGAGTGGTGCTAGCCATGACATGGCGATACGGAACCCTTGGTTGGGTTTGACTCGAACTTGGCCGGTTTTCAAATTCAAAGTCAAAAGTATTTTATCGTATAAAGCTGCTGGAAAAAGCTTGTTAATAATACGCTGAAAGTCACAGTAATTGTTAACCAGCCTTTTAAATTGGCTCGGTCAAATAGAACAAGTAAGACAACTCGGCTTCGGGCTACCTGAAGATGTTCCTCGATGTCCTTGCGCTCGTACGTGATGCCGCTGGGCGTGATGACCGGCTCACTGAGGATCTCGAAGCTGATCTTGCCGCACAGGAAGTCCGGCACGTCGCGTTTCTGCAATGCATTTAAATAACTGAAATGAAATGAAGGGAAGCACTGACATGGCACCTAATTCACCCGGTGTTATGGCACAGATTACTAAATAGTTACTTCGTAACAGATAAATCACTCCATAGAAAAAGTTCCATACCTTCGGCTTTAATAGCCTACTGCTTCACGTCGCCAATCGCTGCGTGCGAAAATGTACCTAAACGATCGAGTGTAAAGTGCATTATTGCTTTGCAGCTGCGCGCATTTGCGTGGGCGAGCATGTAGCCATGTTTCGCGCGGGTGACGAATTTCTACTGAATTACACCGCCGTCGGTGCACCGGGCGGTAGGTAGTTAGCGCGCGCAAGTACATAGTGCGTGAGGCCTGGTTATGGGCTGACATCACGGATGTTGTAGGTGATGTAGCCAACCGTGTCAGTTTACATAAAATAATAAAAATAATAATAATATATATTTTGATCTTTTGATTGTTGATTATTATTCATCAAATAGAATTTATGTAAATCAGTTTAGTTAAAATTTGTTAGAAAATATTTATAAGCTTACCCTTCTCCTGTCATCGATTTTGGCAAACAAATCATTCAGCTCGCTGTTATAATTATTCTGAAACCAAAATACACATTGCATAGGTAAGCATTAGAATTGGAATAAAATCTTGTTTAGCGTTTTGGCTTCTGGAGGGGCCGGCCGGCCCACAAACTGCTTACATCCATTGACATCCAAGTCTCCGTTATGGCACCAACCTTCTCGGAGGTGATATTGGCTGGTCGGCATAGATGCCGGCGTCGGCGGTCGGCATGGTCGGTCATGGTCGGCGTCGAAGGGGCCAAAGCATGTGCTTTGGCCCCTTCGACTCAGCAGCCCATACCGGAATAGATAAAAAAAAAAATTTAAAAAATCGGAGAGACCCCCCGGCCCATCCAAAAAAAAAAACGCTAATTGTGATTTCTTTTAAATTTTATTACGACAATGAATGAAAAGGACGGGCTGTACAGATAAAAACCTTTCCTATAAAACATACTTTAAAAATATTTATTCAAGCTGTCTATTTTTCTTTTTAGACCTATGTAATCTCCGGCAAGATGGCAAACTGGTTTCTTGTCTGACATTATTTGAATAGTTAAATTCATGGAATTCGGCGATTTTAGGTTAGAAAAATTCCGAAAAAATGTCAGGTGTGTTTTATTTATCCAGGCGTTAAAACAATCCTGTGCTTCTAAATAAGTGAACCCTCACTTGCTGTATACCGTTTTGTGGGGAAATTCATTAGTTGCCAAGAGCTCATCGAGATTAATGCTCTGATTTCATTACTTTGGAAATATTTGAGTTTACGAGCGCCGAAATTCGCGAATTTTCACGGGACGAAAATATTTGGGAAGCCAAGGGGTTAAATTCACAAAAATGGAAAATATAATACGATTAGAACTAATTCCATCTATGAATGTAAATTTGGTGGCTTTTCAGAAAAGTCTAAAATTTTTGAGGTTTGCATTGTAAATATTGACGTATCATATTCGTTCCGTTTATCTACACACAAATCATTACAAAAAAATAAACTTACACATTCATCTTCTATTTTAGCAATCTTCTTCTCCTTCCCCTCCTCACTGCTGATGTTTTCTAACTTGACGGCGTTCACTCTTCGCGTCAGGTCCTCAGAGATCAATCTGCAATAATGCCATCAGAACAGTTGATTATATGATCTTCATATAATAAACTAGCAACACGACCAAAGGGATGCATTGACATAGCACCTACATAGTTTTTTTTTTATTCATTTCATTTATTCATTTCCATCTTAGGTACCATCGGTACACTTGAGTTCGTCACATTTTAGTTAAACAAATTTACAATTGTAACTTTCTGGGTCTAGCCATGGCAAGGGACTAATAATTTTAGCCTAAGCAATAACATAGATACATAACTAAAAATTATAAGAATAAGGAGAAAAAAGAAACAGTTTTGTGCATGGAAAGGCAATTAAAACTAAAGCAAAATTAAAATACTTCGCATCAATAGAATTGTCAAAGGTTAAAAATTCAATTATGTCAATATAAAAAAAATTAAAATAATTAAAATTAAAATAAATTAAAATTAAAATAGTTAAAATAGGTAGCATCATCATATCTTGACTATCTGCGATCAGTCTTTAAACTATATGATAATACGCTTTGTGACACTGCATACAATGCGTGGCAAGGGTGGGCTTATTGCCTTAGGCAATTTCCTCCAGTCAACCTGGTGGTCCTACATTTTTACATGGAATCCGAACCATGGAGCAGTGAGTGAGGTGTGCACATAATTTTTTTCAAATAAAAAAAACTCATTGGTACACGCCGGAATAGAACTCCGCTGCCACTTCCAAGCCAAAGAATGACACAGCGCCCCCACCGGCCGCGACTTGACATTGTTTTAACTTTAACCAATCCCAATTCATCAATAGGCAGAACCGAGCGAACGCGTGCGGTAGTTTTGAATTCCGCCAATCCCATAGGGTCCATATGGCCGAGAATCTCGGCGGATTTTGCCGAGAACCGCGACCGAGATCTCGGCTGGATTTTTGGCCGAGAATAGCCGAGACCGAGATCTCGGTCGAGCCTTAACTACTTATAGATGAACCTACATAGTTTTTTTTTATGAATTATTTTCTCTATTAAAACCTAAGACAAAAGAGATAGATATATTAAAACTAAACTATCTTAAAAAATAATAATAATAAAACAAACTATAAAACTAATTACAATTAAACAAATAAAAAAACGAGGGTTGCACCGGTTGAGCGCCGGGGGTGCGGTAGGAGCGCTATGAAAGGAGGTAAATCTCCTCCAGTTCTGCCAACTCCCCTGCGGTACCCAGGACACTTGCACAATTGCCTCTCTGAATCTCCAGCGCTACACGTTATGTGAAAAAAGCACCGGCGCGACGGTCACCCGACTTATCGACAAGGAGTTTAGCCAAAACCTTGCCGAAAGATTTTACATAGTTGTGAGACGAACAAGGTGCGGCATTACTTTAATCCGTCCAGACTGATGATGATTAAAGCTATGATGAAAATAGCTGGTCTTCCGTTCAGTTCAGTGCAGTGTAACCGGATGTCAGCCGTATAGAAGCACTGACATGACACCTAGTTCACCGAGGCGTTGTTGTAGTAGGAAGCCAATCATGATAGGTTCCATAAAAAAAATTGCTACTTTAAATTTCACTACTTGATACTATGTGTTTTGCATTGTCAAAAAAAAAGCTTACACCAGCAGTAGCATCAAAAGTAAAAAATGTGAGTTGATTTCTCTATGCAAAACCCCACCAACTGCACAGTATTAATTTAACTGATAAGAGATACCTACTACAATGATAGATAAATATTATTAACGCGGCTAGTGTAGCGTTGATAAGAAAGTGTCATGACTGTTCTAGAATTTTCACTTCATTATAAGGAACAACAATCAATACTAACAATAAATCTGTAAGGGATGACCATGGAGTAAGTTACTTTGTTTTATGAAATACTGTGGTTGTAGACTCTGTGTATGATACTTTAACTAAATTGAAAATTTTTAGAAATCCTTTCTATATGTATATATTACTCCATAACTCTTAAACTGATCATCCGAATTCATTGAAACTTAGTACAAACACATTTAACTATACGAGACACAGGATAGGCAGTTCCGGTTATGCTAAGATGTGGCTCTCATGCAATACCGAATTGTTTCGCACGCCGAAATAAAGGTTCGGTAGCGGGCTTACTTACTTTCTTCTTTTTAAATCCGAATTTCAGGCGGGAGAAAGCTAGTGGTAAATAAAAATAAATAAAGATCCACGCTGGAGAGAGCTACGACAGTATCACTGGAAGCATCCTACAGAATATGGATAGGTATGTTCAGTTGGGTGCCATGCCAGCAGATTTGCGGACTGTTGCTAGGCTGCCCGTTAATACGACACTTGAAGATACACAAGTTAAAGGATTCAGGAAATGCACTCGCCAGAAGACAGTTCCACATTCTAGCGGTGCGACAAAGAAACAATTTAGAGAACCGATGGGTTCTCAAAAGCCCAATGTCAACAACAAAAGGATGCTGAGGCTCTCTGCGACGAGTCATGCGGAGATAGGACGGGTGGCAGGGAATAAGGGATGCTAGTTCCGCAGAGCAGCGTCCGTGATAGTATCTGTAAAACAGACTAAGCAAACTCACAAATCATGTGTGACTCAGAGACTCCAGACCATCTGTAAGTTTTTGGTCAACAACAAGACGGATGGCTCGGCGCTGTATCGAGTCCAAGGACGCAAGCAGATAATAGGGACTACCCTCCAAGATGTGACTGCAGTACTCGATCACCGACCTAATCTGTGTTTTGTAATATGTTCGGTGAAGCTATCGCAAGCTTAGTTCAACACCTTTCCTCTTACATGAAGTATGTATGTATGAAGCTGACATTGTTTTCTTGTCTTGTCTTTTCTTGCTTCATGTCTAGGTTAAATCTGGGGACACGGCAGTGCCCCCGCTAAATTCGAGTACCGGCAGCATTAGTTATTCAGTAAATCACTTTCATTATTGTACACCATAATAAATGAAACACCAAAGGTGAGTTTCATACAGTACAAGATTCTTTACATACCAACCTCTGGGATGTGGAGAAGCGCATGGGGCGGACAATGCAGCCAAAGTTAAATGTAAACTTCAAAATTTAAAAAAAAACAGAGACATGAGTATTAAAGATACTTCGTTGAACGCATGACCCAGGAGGAAATAACATGACAGAATACCAAACACACAGCCAGTCAGTCTATCCGTGTGTAAACATCAACTGCTGAACATACAGCTCTCCAATTTTCCTCCAGACCTCCCGACCTTCAGCGGTACAGAACCAATACTTTCCACCGACACACTTGATGTCGTCATCCCACCTGGTAGTTGGTGTTCCCAAAATGCATTTTCATGTCAATGGGGGCCAGTGTAAGACACGATGACTTTAATTGTCGTAAGACACATTCGACCAAAACAAATATAATCTACTGATATAAAAGACCGCTATGTAAAAGAAAGAAAGAGACATTGTAATAGAAAATCAGAGGACACATAAAATATATGTACAGTAGGATTTTTTTTTTTATGGAAACTGACACGGTTGGCTACATCACCTACAACATCCGTGATGTCAGCCCATAACACCGGGTGAACTAGGTGCCATGTCAGTGCTTCCCCCTTTGATCGTGCCGGCAACACTGAACTGGTCGGAAAACACAGACTAATTATAGCCGTTTGGACCGACGTTTCATTCAGTGCGGTGGTACCAACCCGGGCGGGTTAAACCCTACCACTGAGTAAGATTAGGAGGGAAGGGACCTACAGTTTTACGAGGAATCCGAACCTCGGTCAGCCTCCAACGGTCAACGGTCACCCATCCAAGTACTGACCGCGCCCAGCGTTGCTTAACATTCAATAGCGACAGTTGACTGTCTGCACCACTGAGCTATCGAGGCTGACAAAAGGATCTTGATAATCCGGATGAGCAAAAAACCAAGCTATGCCAGATTACAAAGGCGTCCGGATTATAGTATGAAATTAGTATGAAATTGTTTTATTAATCTGCTTATCCCAAACATCTTCGAATTCGAAGTGTAACTATCACCTTTATTGATCATCTCGAGAAATCGCACTTCGCACACAAGTTACCAAAATATCCTACAACAACTGAAAAGATGATAAACAACACTTCTAGCATTATATTTGGTTGTAGGTATTATGGTAGGTTGCGTGGCTGCATAAAATACAACCGATATTAGACAAAAAGTCGCACATGTGTGCCTGGTCGCGGGGCAGTACTGGTGATTGGTAGAGGGATGCGTCGGGCGGTGCACGATCTCTTTTCTTTTTTTTTTTTTTATGTAAACTGACACGGTTGGCTACATCACCTACAACGTCCGTGATGTCAGCCCATAACACCGGGTGAACTAGGTGCCATGTCAGTGCTTCCCCCTTTGATCGTGGCGGCTACACTGAACTGGTCGGAAAACAAAAACTATTTACATAGCCGTTTAGACCGACGTTTCATTCAGTGAGGTGGTATCAACCCGGGCGGGTTAAACCCTACCACCAAGTAAGATTAGGAGGGCAGGGCACCTACAGTTTTACGAGGAATCCGAACCTCGGTCAGCCTCCAACGGTCAGCGGTCACCCATCCAAGTACTGACCGCACCCAGCGTTGCTTAACATTCAATAGCGACAGTTGACTGTCTGCACCACTGAGCTATCGAGGCTGACAATCACATCTCTTGCTGTGCCGCCACCGTCCGTCTCCTCTACCGCCCGCTGCTGTCCGGATTACTGCGGTCATTGAACTATCAGGGGTGCGGGTTAACGAGACCCTTTTTTTTTATGCAATCCGGTTGGGGGTGGCTGAGTCAGAGGGGCCAAAGCGCATGCTCCGACCAGCCAATATCACCTCCGAGAAGGGAGGTGCCAGAGACTTCCCTGGATTGCTGGCTATACTGGACTAGAGAAGAACACAACCGAGGCTGCTATGCGGCCATCTTACATCCAGTACGGTGGTACCAACCAGTCAACCCAGTCGGCTACAATTTGAGCCTACCACCTAGTAAGGGGCAAGGGAAGGGACCTACAACCCTACTGTACTTATTATCTGTTTCTTGGAAATAGTATAGAGAAGGACGAACTTGTTAAGATATGCCTGCAATTGTTAGTATAGAGAAGGACGAACTTGTTAAGATATGTCTGCAGCTCAATTTCCTGTGCTATCCGCTTCTCCTCCTGTATATTCCAGCGTTTCTTCCTCGCGAGGCGGAGCTGAGACGTGATGTCGTCGCCAAAGTTTAGCTTCTGTTCTCGGGCCAGATCATTTGCTGCAAAAATTATTGAAACAATGTATTTTTCATTATTTTTAGGTTGCCATCAAAAAATGCGAGGGACCAGGACATACAAACAGACGAGCATTCATAAAATTATTTCATTGCATTTTTACATCCTTCCAGGATGGAGGGATCCACTGGCTACCGTCGGTGATCCGTCAACAATGTTTTTTTGTTCAAATATTTTCAATGTGCATTCTTACTCATCTTTCATCCCCCACCGTGATCCCTGAACGAATTTTTTTTTTTTTGCAAATATTTTCTTACTCATCTATCATCCCACACCGACCACTGTCGAGGACCCCTGAACGAATATATTTTTTTTTTTTTGCAAATATATAAGTAGTAAAAAGTCACCTCTATGTAAGTGCTTAATGGCCTCGTCATAGTAGTCCTGCTCAACGAGTGCCTGGCCGAGGAAGAAGTGGGCCTTCACCATGCTGGGGTCAAGGTCCAGCGCGCGTCGGCAGTCTTGGCAAGCCGACTCCCAGCGCTTCGTCTTTATGTAGCAGAGGGCGCGGTTCGTGAAGTATGTCGCCACTGACGGGTTCTTTATCTGTACGAAATGTTGAAGGTGTCACATGATATATGGACAGTGATTCAGAACTATTAAGGACTTAGGTTGTACTTTTTTAATCTCACAAAAAACATATTCTGTATGTGACACTGAATTAATTTTTTTAACACATTTATATTTAATTATATAATTTTTTTTTTCTAATGTAAAAATTACCAGCACAGTTGTAGGAAAAAATTTTAAAAGTTAATTCTCAAAATAAAAAGTCCCTTTTCAGGAGTAGAATCACCTCCTCTCAGGTACCTATAATATAACTTTACTATTCTTTATACCCGTGCATCACAGAATGTCTATGGGCACGGTTAGACACCTACTCGTAGGTGAAATGATGTCGCATTCCATAAAAAAAAAAAATTACAAACATAGTATGCATGGCAGAATCTTCTTATTAACTCTTTGGTTTCCCATAATTAAATTTGTCTTACTACCCTTGACTTCCAGGTGTGTGACCTTGAGCGCCGACCTTCACAAACACTCAAAAATGTCTTAGGCCCACTTGCACCAACACAAATTTAATATATAAACCAGTTTAACTCGTTAAACTAGCACCCGTTGTATGTGTGAACCGCGTTTAAATCCATAACTCGCTACTTAACTTTAAACTCGTGTTGGTGCAAGACGCGCTTAAAGTCATTTAATAAACTCTATTCGTGCTAATAGCCAATTAAATTACCTACAAAATGATGTAAAACAAGTGAGGATTGACTTAATTAGAAGAACAAACGAACTTTTTGAACTCCAGAAAAAAACATACCCCACAATTTTTTTTATTCTTTCTAACCTAAAATCCAAAATTCCCCTTTACATATTATAGCAAGATACCAAATTTTAGGTGGAGAACGCTGCCACTAAAACGCCGAACAACATAATGTGCCTATTGTAATTTATCAACAAAAGATAAAAAGAAAAACAAGGATAGTTTGTCCTTCTAAATAAGTGAATCCTCACTTGTTTTATATTGTTTTGTGGGTAATTTCATTGGCTTTTAATTTTAACTTTATTAAATATTTGATTTGATTTTATGTGTGCGCGCCGAATCTCCGCGCGGCGAAAGTGGCCTGGGAGTCAGCGGAGGTAAGCATTATTAATGCCTGGTTGTCAGAGGGGAGCCAACCGGTTACCTAATTATGGGAAGCCAAAGGGTTAATTTGCTGGAAGCCAAAGGGTTAAGTCGCGAAATAGCAGAGACAAACAAAGCATATAATGAACTAAGTGGGGATAAGTGGATGGCCAATAATAAAGAGAACACGACTGCCGGCGTAGACAGGAGTGCAAGGTCATTGGCCTACAATGGAGTCTTCTGGAATAATCATTGTGCTGATGTTCACTGTTCCACTGTTCCATGTTAGAAATAGATATACACTCACGATAGCCTTGCTGTAACAGTTGACAGCGTCCTCATAGCGACGGAGGCTGAAGAGACGGTTTCCTTGTTCCTTCAGCTCCTTGTCGGACAGATTGGCCGTTGAGTACATGTGTTTGCTCATCTTGTTTTACTACAGCTGCTGGCAGTGCACTAGCGCCAAAGCATTGCCCTCATTTGCTTTTGAACGGACAATGATGAACGAAAGATTCCCTATCTTTTCTGTTACCGTAAGTACTTAGTACACAAAGCAAAAATCTAATAAAAATTGCGTTTTGACGCGCTCACTCACTCAGCAGTCAGCTCAGAGTCAAACGTCAAATTTCAAATGTCAATGGAACGTCATTACGTCAACATGACAGCCAGAATTTCGTGCACAAAGTAAATTGACATACCAGAATTGGGTTGTGAAACGTATTTATTTTTAAATTAATAATTACACATTTTAATAGGAATTACACATTAAAATAGGAAACAAAAATAAAACTAATTAGAATTAAATTAACCTAATCAAGAACTAAAACTAATTAAGGCTGCAGCGCTAGTGAAGCATAATCATTATATTGTAATAGCACAAAATTATGAAATGATTCCTTTCGCTGTGGAAACATTAGGCCCCTGGTCAGCTGAAGCAAAGTCTCTCTGCAAGGATTTAGGCAGTCGACTGATAGAAGTGTCCGGGGAGCATATTTCCATAGTCCACTAGGCGAAGTGCTCTGATTGGTCGTTCTCAATTTTGCGGGAAAATTTAAGTTTCGGAAGTATTTTCGAAAATAAAGTTTTTTAGTTGATTATAAAAAAAAACCTTAACCTAATTTTAACACCCTAACATAACTTAACAAAAAAAAGGAAGAAATTTCAATTTCGGAAGTATTTTCGAAAATATTTTCGAAAATAAAGTGTTTTAGGTGGTTATAAAAAAATAACCTTAACCTAATTTTAACACCCTAACATTGTTTAAAAAAAAAACAAAAAAAAAAATTGTGGGACTCGACTCGAACCCATGGTCAAAAAATACAAATCCTACACCATACCACTGAGCTACGAAATCATATAAACGACATAACGAATATCGGATTCACTAGGTTCGCTGGGAGTGCCGGAGGCGGAGCCAGACGAAATTTAAATTTTCCGCCAAACTGGCATCGACCAATCAGCATCATTCGCCTAGTGGAATATGGATTTATGCGTCCGGGGAGGCCCGAGCTGGGGCCTACCTCTCTCAGCGCATTAGTCTGGCCATACAGAGGGCTAGCAGGCCGTCGGTTCGGGCAGGGCAGGGCTATTCGCAGGTACGCCAAACATAGATTAAATTAACTAAAAACTCGTAGGTTTGCCAAACAGAGATTATTAAATGAGAACTAGGAGTGTCCTATTTGATTTCCTGCGAATAGATCTACCAGGTGGGACAGTGCTATTCGCAGGTATGAAGTATTCGTAGGTACGACGAACTGCACTATGCGAGTTGGTTTAAAAAAAAAATAACCAGGGTTAATTTAACCCTAACCTAATGTTGATGCGGCGCATGTCGTTTTTGTTACGTTTCGTTGAAAACTCCCATAGTGCAGTTTGCATACCTGCATGCAGGTTTACCTGCGAATAGACTAGACATGCCCGATCGGACAGGGCTATTCGCAGGTACACCTGCATGCAGGTATACCTGCGAATAGACACTTCCAGTCGGTTCTGCAGATCTTTCCTCCACCCACAGAACTGGTAAACTCTGGAACGCTCTCCCTGCCCAGCCCACATATTTCCCCCAAGTATAGTCTCGGGTCCTTCAAGAGAGGCGTGAATAGGCACCTGTCACGCTGGCATGGCATTCGCACGTAACCAAACACGTAACCGCCGCGTACGACCGAATGATCATGGACGTCGTTAGACACCTTATGGGTGGCTCGGCGCCACATGTCTCCCTTTCTATATAAAAAAAGGTAAGTTTAGGTATAACATTAATCCCCGGAATTAGCAGCTTCGGTAGCTCGGCGGTGCGATGGTGCGATGCAAAGTCGCTCAGCGTGCTATGGAAAGAGCAAATGCTAGGCATCTATTTGATCTACGGTTATAAAAGAACTAAAATAGTCGAAATTGCTAAGACAATTAGAAAGAAAGAAAGTAAGAAAGAAATTAGCAAGCTGAAATGGCAGTGGGCTGGGCACATCTGTCGCAGACCCGACAACCGACGTGTGCTCGAGCTCGAATGGAGGCCACATACAAGCTAACGTAGCGTGGGACGCCCACGCCCACTATTCTGTGCCCACGCACCAGCTAGGTGTACATACGACCTAAAAAGGTAGCCGGGAGTGGATGGATCAAAAGAGCAGAAGGCCACTTATGGTGGCGTGCCTTGGGAGAGGGCTATGTCCAGCAGAGGACCGATATGGCTTGATCATGATGATCGGGACGGGATGACGGAACCCTATTACTAAGCCTACGCCGTCTGTCTGTCTGTCTGCCTGTCCGAGACCTGTATCTCTTGAACCGTAATAGATAGCCCGTTGAATTTTTCACAGAATATGTGTTATTATGGCCGATATAACAACAAATAATAAAAATAAGAAAAAGGTAAAAAATTCACGCGGGTCCCCATGCAAGAAACTAAAAAGTGTATGCGCGCCATCTACCGAAAAGAGTATGAAGCATTTTAACAGACAGACAGACAGACAGACGGCGTAGGCTTAGTAATAGGGTCCCGTACCGGATACGGAACCCTAAAAAAAACGTTTATTGCAATATTTTCATGTAAAAGTAGTTACCTATGTACCTACATAGTTCTTTTGAGTGGCATTATCTAAATAGGAGCATGATCACAATCTAAATAGATATCTACATGTTTGCTCGATACTATCAGGCAGGATTCAGGGAATTTGTAACTTTTAACGAGCAGTTGAACTCGAAACTACCCTCATAGACATATTAAAGGTGAAGCATTTCCAATATCCACTAATATTGATCACATGACAGAGTTCACTCACGTGCAAAGCAGTGTACTTTACAGGGAAGGGTCAATCAATTTACCAGTGAATAGACTTGTGTGGTTGGTGTTGTTATGATTGTGACAATTGAGACCGCGCCGACAGAGACGTACGCAACGGCTAGCGGCTCCCGTGTATTCCATATTCAAACAGCTGTCAGGCGACCATGTCGCTCGACGCTGCTGGTCATCTTTCGTACAAACCAGTTTTTAATAAAATCGTGTTCTGCCGTCTCCTAGCGTTTCTATTGCTATTTTCGTCTGCTGCGGGAGTTTATTTCGTCCTGAAAACTACACCCCTCGAGGATGAATCTGTCATGCCGAAACCGGTGATACCAAACTTCTATACAAAGTTGGAAGGTGTTCAACCCGAGGAGAGGGACGTATTTCAAGATTTTAGAACGTCTTTCTTGCCACCGGAGGAGACAGTGGTTCCGGACGCGCAAGCGCCGCGTACAAAACGGAATGTCTTGGGGAGCAATTTTTCGAGCAGTTTAGTATGGTTTGGCGAGGCCAAACAGATTCCAGCGAGAACGAAGAGAACTACTAAAAAGTTACCAATCAGTGCAGAGCACGAATCACAACAAGAGAGGTAAGTAAGTAAATTTTACTGGCAAGACTTTTGTTCTAAGTTTCTATCACTTCAAACATCTCAATCATTTTGGATGAACTTCTGTATTTAGATAATGTTTTATTTTCCAAGTTTATGTAGATAGGTACCTACTCATATATTTTTTTTTTATGGAAACTGACACGGTTTGCTACCTCACCTACAACATTCATAATGTCAGCCCATACCACCGGGTGAACTAGGTGTCATGTCAGTGCTTCCCTTCATTTCATTTCATAATTGTTATTACGAGTATATACCAAAATCATCACAGAAGTAACTGATCGCAAAAGTAACTTCTCAGCATCGTCGAAGTATTTTTTATGGAAACTGACACAGTTGGCTACATTACCTACAACATGTCTGATGTCAGCCCATAACACCGGGTGAACGGGGTGCCATGTCAGTGCTTCCCTTTGGTCGTGCCAGCTACACTGAGCACGGAAAACACTAACTATTTACACAGCCGCTTCGATCGGCCTTCATTCAGTGCGGTGGTATCAATTCGGACGGGCTGAGCCCTACCACCTGTAAGGTAATATGGGAAGGGATCTCCAGTATTTCGTCGAATCCGAACCACCCCGCTCACCCTCAACGTAGGAACGGTCACCCATTCAAGTTCTGACCGCACCCAGGTGTACCTACTTCAGATCACGAAAGGCGGTCAATCGATCGCACTACTGAACTACCGAGGCTGACAAATGTATCTTAACATATCGAGTACCTATCGGGTACCTATAATCGAAAGTGAAACTGTCAAATATTTATACATTGTTTGTCAGCCTCGGTAGCTCAGTGGTGAGGTCGTTCGACTGTGTACTGCTACGTCGACTGCGTTCGATGTAGCCAACCGTGCCAGTTTTTATTAAAAAAAAATGTTTTATGGAATCCGGTAGTTATTAGTAGCCACTAAGTCAGAAAATTCATTGGTGCACTTCAACGGGTACGAACCTCGGACCTTGAGATCAAGATTTCAACGTCAATACCGCGCCGACCACCCGCTGCACTTAAATGTATAATTATTCTCTCTCTCCAACTAACTAAACTTAGCTAAACGTGGTCGTCGCTGTGCTGCTGTAATGTAATTTACAAGAGTCCTAGCAGCACAGCACCGATTACTCTGCTCACCCCGTCTGCCGGTACAGCGTGTGGTATGTATGGTATGTAATCCTAACTTTAATTAAACTCCTATACCCTCCCAGCCCTATCGAAAACGTCGACAGCTGGTCGGTGGTCGAGGCGGAGGCTGCCGGATGGGGGGGCGAGGACGCGGCGGAGGATGGAGGTCAACTTGGTGACGATTCTTCCGAGGACGGTTACTATGACGACTACGAGAGCGTGGACGACGTTGCCACCAGGTCAGTCATGAGAAGGTGTGGAACTAAGCTTGCGATGGCTTCACCGAACATATCCGGGCCCATCGGCAGTAGAGGAGGGTGTTCATCGAGGTCGGACTCGGGACTAGCGAGTGGCCACTCTAAATTTCCTGCGCATGCTTCACGTTTCGGCTCGCAGCAAGCCCTCGTCAGCCTGCGTTGACTAGGACGCGGGGAAACACCAGTCCCGCTCTCGACCTCTCTCTCTCTACCTATCCATATTCTGTATGATGCTTCCAGTGAAGTTTTCAAAGCTCTCTCCATGTATGAGCTTAGCGTCGATCTTGGCAGCCCTAGATTCTTGAAGAGACTGTAGAGCGACTTCGCTGGTAGTCCTCTTGCTCCACCTCTTGCTCCGACTTCCACAGCGAAGAGATCAGTCTTGAATCCGTTTCTCACAATCCGGTCTACTAACTTGCAGTACTTGTTAAGTTTAGCATACCTACCTAGTTAGGTTCCATAACGATAAAAACACACTTTTGTTGTAGCATTTCCAAGGAGGGGACAGGACATATGGAAGATAGTGGGCCCTTCGACAACGTGATGGAACAGATGCGAGCACAGCCAGAGCTGGAGGAAGGGGAACTCGGTACGGGTCCACTGCAGTATCATCCGCCACGACGCTATACTGGTAAGTATTAGCTGAATGAGAGGTCAGTCAGTCAGTCAACGTGTAAGCGTCCGCTGCTGGCCATAAGTGAATGAGAGGACACGTGGCTTAGTATTCTTTCGGTTATGGGGCACGGTAGTAATCTGCACTGTGGACTGGAGTAAATTACCTAAGGCAATAAGCCCGCCCTTAAGTGGAATGAAGTGTTATATTATTAGGTATTATTATTACTTCGACCTACCGAGGATGCGCACCAACCGGTTCTATAGGTATTTTATTCACAGAACCGGGAAAATGTGGACCGCACTCCCTGATCATCTATTTCCTCCCAAGTACTGCCGGGGGTTTTTCAGAAGGGGCGTGAAAAGGCTCCTGTCTGGCCGGCATGGCATTTGCAATCCCCGTGCATCACAGAATGTCCATGAGCATCGTAAGTCAGCTACTCGGAAATGAAACGATGCCACATGTCGCGCTTTCCACAAAAAAAAACGGCCAAGTGCGAGTCGAACTCTCGCACCGATGTTTCCGCACCACAAAAAAAACATTTAAAAAAACACGTTTATTGTATGGGAACCCCCTTAATTTTTTACTTTATATATATTTTTGAAGTGAAAACTTCTTTAGCGGCGCTTGGCACTTTTTTTAGATGGGTAAAAAATGTTAAACTCGCGTCAGATCCGTAGCTTGATCGAAAAAGCGTAAGATTCGTTGAAATTATGGTTCATACATATCCATCCAGTTGATTTTTCTGAGAAATAAACTTTTTCATGTAAAATAATTATAATAGTTCTGTATTGTTAAATTTTTGATCAAACATGATAATTTATGTAATATAAATTATCATGTTTGTCTACGATAGCGCAATAAATGAATATTGTATTTTACCACATAAATGATAGTACTTTTATACCAGCGGCGACTCCTGGTCCTGAATATTGGGTTGGCTCTGGCTAAGGATTTTTTTTTCATAATTTCATAACTTAGGTACCTACGCGTTAATTTATTTCTACCACAATGAGTTCAAAAACTGAAAGACGATTACGATATAGATAGTTTATAATATTTAGTTTAAATGATTTATTTTGCTCACTTACGATTTATTTGTCTGTAGATAGGTACCTACTGGTTGTGTCAAAGCTGTCGAGTTGCAGCCGACAACAGCGACGTCTCCTCTGGCACGACGACGACGATGAGACAGGCATACAAGCTTGAATTGTTACATTTTATTTGTACATGAAGTCCACTCTTCGTTCCACAGACAAGAAATTTTCGATGACTCGATCGTGAAAATCTTCTTTCTTCCTCAATTTTGTTAGCAACTTCTTTTCCACAGATATGTAAGAGTGCCAAATTACTGAGTCTCTCTTGTCCTTGAGTGCTCCGTAGATAGCTCGGTAGGAGTTTGCCATTATAATTACCAATAAATCACTTTAAATTTAACAACACTGCACAGGATTCATCCATACAAAGTCCATACCTACATAACGCAATATATGCAGCTATCAACTCGCGAGCCAATGCGCACACACACGCGCACACAACACACCTAGCCTAGGTCGCTAGTCGCATCGCATCGCACGTCGCACAGCACAAGAATACTCGTCGTTTGGACGCAGCGCGCACACACCCGCACACGCAACACACACACCTAGCTCGCTCGCTAGTCGCTCTACTCGCTACCGCGTGCCGCGTCACTAAATGCACTCCCCGCTGCGCCAACTCGAAAGGCTGATCAGCGGGACGGGGGGGACATCGGTCGCTTCCGCCTTGTATGGAATACGATGGCGCTTCAAAATGTAGCCAACCGGCCAATGAATGCCTTGATGTGTCGTCATTCGTCGTCGCCCGCGTTTGACGCGCGCGAAATTTCAAATTATGTAACGGGTACGGGATTGACGTTTTATCTGATTAATCGTGGATTATATGACATAAATAATATAACTCAGAAATTTTTTCACATTTATTTTAGCCTGATATCTCTGTATTAATGTTGTCATTCATTTTATTTGGTTTGGCGGCGCCAACCTCGCCAACTGAGAGGAGTCGCCGCTGTTTTATACTGATAAATACAACAATTCGTGCGAAAATATTCCCTAACCATTCCAAAATATTCAAAAATGCACAACGTTGATGTTTAAGTTTTCACTTCTGCCGGCACTCCCGGAGTGCAACCCGAATCTTTTTTTATATCCATATTATATATCCATATATTTTTTATATCCATATATTCATATTCTGTGAAAGTTTCAACGAGCTACCACCTATTACGGTTCAAGAGATACCAGGCCTCGGACAGGCGGACGGACAGACAGACAGACAGACGGCGTAGGCTTAGTAATAGGCTTCCTTACGGTTTAGTAATAGGATTCCGTGGCCGTACGGTACGGAATCCTAAAAAAATCGTCAATTTTATTATTACCGTGCGCCGCGGCCGGAACCTCTTCTAAATTACAAATTGCCATTGCTCAAGGCGCAGCAGCCGTGGTTGCTATTCTTTATTAACTGAACAAATGAATCCTTCCCTGGGTGTGATTTATTTTGCTCAAATTTTCACATAAATAACGTATGCGTATGCGGGGGTTGTGGATGCCATGCCGCCGGCCTAAACAGCCGGGATAAAACAAAAACTATGACGAACCAACTGAATATGCATATGTCTCAATGTAATATTGTTATTATTGTGTGTTCTATAAGGCGAAATAAATATCTGAATCTGAATCTGAATCTGACAGGTTTACGTTTCCGCCTATTCACGTTTACGTCCTCTTGAAGGACCCGAGCAGCGACGTATTCTCCATAGGGTCATTCGGGCGATCGCCCGCCACAGTGCAGCGAATGTATGGAAGAATGGGACAAAAATCGAAACTCCGGCTGCATTTAAATAAAATTTTTATTTTATTCATATTTCAATATATAACATTATTTTTTATATATAATAGCTATATATATATAATATAGATCATATATATATATAATTAAACTTATAATTAATATTAAATTACAACGTTAAAACTAATTATAATCTGAATAATCGTCTTCCCTTAAATCTAAATTCGGTAGGTATATATAGATCTACATTGCGAGACTGGAGCCATTTTTTTCAAATAATCAATAATATCGCCGTCTATTCTCACATATTTGTGTGTAGACACCTTCCTCAGCGAGGATATAACCTACTCACATTTTTTATATTTTTTCATCGTTCAAATATACTTAAACGAGAACATATTTCGTTGAATACAACTTGTTTGCGGTCATTTTTGCTGCTGTTTATGCCGCAAGCTCCAATTTTTGTATGACGATCCCCTCTCTGAAAAAAAAATCATAATATTACCTATTGGCAGATATTGGCAGACAAACTTTACTAAATCTGAAAGTACATTAATATAGCTACAAGAAAAAGTAAAAACCTCGAGACACTTTGCGCACTTTTTTTTTAAAGCTTCGTCAAAGTTTGGAATTGCATTAATTTTAGATAATTTTCAAGGGTATGTTTAAGACCTAATAGAAAAATAAATCATAAACAAAAAGACAACATTTATATAACGTATTAAACTACGTACCTTGGGCTACAGAATCCATTTTCAATCACTTCAAAACACTTGCTAATACTTTTGTTATGACACTCGATGCAACGGACAACATACAACTGATAAGAGGGATTAACTACTCGCCGCGACATTGTTCCTGTTGGAGGGGAGATCATTAGCCAATGAGCGCAGTTCACGTTTGGTTAATCTTATTTTTAGAAGTAGTGTCTTATCTACTTTACAACGGCAGGATGAAAGTCCACTGAATTAATATTTCATTTTTTGATTTTTGTAAAGGCTCACTGCATTGTGCCCGGGGCGGCCCGTTCCGAAGGGCGGCCCGTCTCGAGAAATATTAATTATTTCAACTACTTAACTTACAAAATTAATAATCATATAATATGGCAGTCAGCCAAAAATTTTAGTACAAGTAACATTTTGGCCCAAAATTTTACTTGTACTTGGAATTTATTATTTCGCTTAAAAAAATATCACGATTGGCGGTGGCGGGCCATGCACGCGGGCTAGAGTCAGACGAGGGACAAGTTGTTTGCGTATACCGCCACCAGCCGGCCGGGCGGCCCAATCGTATTTGCCCAGGGCGCAGAAATCCGAAATACGTCCCTGGACCCGAGACTGTACTGGGGGGGGAAATATATGGCTGAAAGAGCATAAAAGATCTGCAGAGCCGACTGGTACGCAGCACGCATCCGCAGTAAGTCCAGCGTGTAATAGGGATGCAATCCCTGTCAAGTGGCGAGGTGTAAAGGGCGGGATCGCGTCGATCAGCTCCTTCGAGCACTCCCCATGGAATAAACCATAGACAGAACACACTTTAGGGAGCCGACCTAATTATATGGGAAAAAGTATTAATTTGAATTATTTGTTGAAGAAAGGTTGAACTGTACTGCAAGAGGTGTGTAGCAATCTTTGAATCTTTCATCATTCCGCCTCATTGAGCAATCCACACGCCCAAAATATAAAAGTTAAACCCACCTTAACCCCCTAGGGAGATACCGCAGGACGCAGGGCCACGTAGGTGGGTACCTATAGTAAGTAGGTACCTACCTAGAATGTGAATAGCTCGCCTTGCGCGCGAATTAGATCGACAGATATAGGCTATTATTCAATTGATGAAAACGCTTATGTTATTTCTGAATGGACAATAGCTGAAGCCTTGGCATTCAAATCCGATTTGTTGTGTCCATGTAGGTTTGGGAACTAAACCGAAATGGACTCGACGATGGCTAGGTTTAGGGTTCAGCAGACCCAAAAATCGGTTTCTCCCGATTCATGTTTCTCGTAAACCAGTGTGAGTTTCCTCGTAAAACTGTAGGTCCCTTCCCTCCTAATCTTACTTGGTGGTAGGGTTTAACCCGCCCGAGTTGGTACCACCGCACTGAATGATACGTCGGTCGAAACGGCTACCTATGTAAATAGTTTGTTTTTTCCGACCAGTTCAGTGTAGCCGGCACGATCAAAGGGGGGAAGCACTGACATGGCACCTAGTTCACCCGGTGTTATGGGCTGACATCACGGACATTGTAGGTGATGTAGCCAACCGTGTCAGTTTCCATAAAAAAAAAAAGTTTGGTTTGGATTAAGTGCAGATTCAATAAATATTTAATTGTATACACCGTGTCCCAAATCTCAACGTCAAGCGGGAACCAGGGAGTAGGCCAGAGTTTATGACTAGTTACCCAGGGAAAAATAAGAAAAAAAAATCTGTGGTTTACATACATACAACACTCTGTATCCCGATTCCCGATCCCGACAATCGAGGTAGGGGAAGGTTTCTATGATTACCTATTATCTCGTAAAGAAGTCGGTGTCGTAATCGAAAGTCTGCGTGATAGATAACTTTAAACCATTTGATGATTTTTAATATGTATTTATTTAGTAGCCGTAGTAGTATTATTACGGCCTTCTTTCTTACTTACTTACTTCTTCTTTTGAATTTTTTATCCTATTACTAAGCCTACGCCACCGTCTGTCTGTCTGTCCGTCTGCCTGTCTGTCCGAGGGTTGTATCTCTTGAACCGTAATAGGTAGCCCGTTGAAATTTTCACAGAATATGTGTTATTTACTATGGCCTATATAACAACAAATAATAAAAATAGGTAAAAAAACTTTTAAGTTAAACGGTTTTATTAAAAATGAAAAACTAGAAAAAAAACAGCTGTCCAAAAAACTAGAAAATAATAAGGACACAAGCCTGGGCCTTCTTAAGACTTTACGTCTGGGTAAGAAATCGTGCAATACTAGCGTGCTGTCTTCTCATGTCGGATGCCAAAGGGCACATTGTGTCGCTGCGTCAGCGGAATAAGTAATAAATTGAGACTTTTAACAGACTAATACAAAAACGTGGGGCGCATGTTATTTATTACGCATATTATACGCCCCACGTTTTTATATTAGTCTGTTAAAAGTCTCAATTTATTACTTATTCCGCTGACGCAGCGACACAATGTGCCCTTTGGCATCCGACATGAGAAGACAGCACGCTAGTATTGCACGATTTCTTACCCAGACGTAAAGTCTTAAGAAGGCCCAGGCTTGTGTCCTTATTATTTTCTAGTTTTTTGGACAGCTGTTTTTTTTCTAGTTTTTCATTTTTAATAAAACCGTTTAACTTAAAAGTTTTTTTACCTATTTTTTTATTTACTCGTTTTTAGTTTGATTTTTGGCTTTGGATTCATTACGTAAACTCGTCATCCTTTCCAACTCTCTCATTGCATCTTTGTTACTCGGTTTCTTACCTGTCAATTACTCACAATCAAGCTCCTCAATACTAAAGACTTTACGCGACTCAATGCAACATACGCTTGACCCTCCTCAAATAGTCTGGAGCCCAAATACACGACAGCACGGTCAACAGTACTGCCCTGCATTTTATGGACAGTGGAGGCCCATGACAAAATTATCGGTAACATCCGTCTCTCAGCTGTTCCATAATTAAACTTTGCTGGAAACTGTATGGCTTTAGGATGGATTAGGTGACCGCCGTCTCTTTCAAAATCAATTTGAACAGATGGTATGTCTGTTTTATACTTTTGCGTTCGACAAGTATGGGACACTCATCCAAACAAACCAAGTGGGCCCAAACTCACCAAGTGTATTAGTAGAAGTATGGGACACTCGTCCAAACCAACCAAATGAGCCCAAACTCGAGGGGGTTACTAGTAACGGTTGAAGAGTTCCACTGTCCACCTCCTGACTCCATCATCAGACCCTCGCCACTAAGTATATTGGTAGAACTATGGGACACTCGTCCAAACCAATCAAATGAGCCCAAACTCGAGGGGGTTACTAGTAACGGTTGAAGAGTTCCACTGTACACCTCCGAACTCCATCATCAGACCCTCGTCACCATGTGTATTGGTAGTAGTATGGGACACTCGGCCAAACCAACCATATGAGCCAAAACTCGAGGGGGTTACTAGTAACGGTTGAAGAGTTCCCCGTCCACGTCCTGACTCATTCATCAGACTTTCGTCACCAAGTGTATTGGTAGAAGTATGGGACACTCGTCCAAACCAACCAAATGAGCCCAAACTCGAGGGGGTTACTAGTAACGGTCGAAGAGTTCCACTGTACACCTCCTGACTCCATCATCAGACCCTCATCACCAAGTGTATTGGTAGAAGTATGGGACACTCGTCCAAACCAACCATATGAGCCCAAACTCGAGGGAGTTACTAGTAACGGTTGAAGAGTTCCACTGTCCACCTCCTGACTCCATCATCAGACCCTCGCCAAGTGTATTGGTAGAAGTATGGGACACTCGTCTAAACCAACCAAATGAGCCCAAACTCGAGGGAGTTACTAGTAACGGTTGAAGAGTTCCACGGTAAACCTGCTGACTCCATCATCAGACCCTCGTCACCACGTGTATTGGTAGAAGTATGGAACACTCGTCCAAACTAACCAAATGAGCCCAAACTCGAGGGGGTTACTAGTAACGGTCGAAGAGTTCCACTGTACACCTCCTGACTCCATCATCAGACCCTCATCACCAAGTGTATTGGTAGAAGTATGGGACACTCGTCCAAACCAACCATATGAGCCCAAACTCGAGGGAGTTACTAGTAACGGTTGAAGAGTTCCACTGTCCACCTCCTGACTCCATCATCAGACCCTCGCCAAGTGTATTGGTAGAAGTATGGGACACTCGTCCAAACCAACCAAATGAGCCCAAACTCGAGGGGGTTACTAGTAACGGTTGAAGAGTTCCACTGTACATCTCCTGACTTCATCATCAGACCCTCGTCACCAAGTATATTGGTAGAACTATGGGACACTCGTCCAAACCAACCAAATGAGCCCAAAGTCGAGGGGGTTACTAGTAACGGTTGAAGAGTTCCACTGTACACCTCCTGACTCCATAATCAGACTCTCGTCACCAAGTGTATTGGTAGAAGTATGGGACACTCGTCCAAACCAACCAAATGAGCCCAAACTCGAGGGGGTTACTAGTAACGGTTGAAGAGTTCCACTGGACACCTCCTGACTCCATCATCAGACCCTCGTCACCAAGTGTATTGGTAGAAGTATGGGACACTCTTCCAAACCAACCATATGAGCCCAAACTCGAGGGGGTTACTAGTAACGGTTGAAGAGTTCCACTGTCCACCTCCTGACTCCATCATCAAACCCTCGTCACCAAGTGTATTGGTAGGAGTATGGAACACTCGTCCAAACCAACCATATGAGCCCAAACTCGAGGGGGTTACTAGTAACGGTTGAAGAGTTCCACTGTCCTCCTCCTGACTCCATCATCAGACCCTCGTTACCAAGTTGAAATTATCATAATATTGTATTGTCACGAGAGCTCAATGTGTGTGCAAAGTTTCATAAAAATCGGTTCAGTAGAAGTAGTTGAAAAATTTGTCGCAAGATTTGAAACAAAGATAGTAACAAACAAATATACGGAGTCAAGCTAAATAAAACCGTTTAAAAATAAGAAAAAGTAAAAAAATTCACGAGGTTCCCATACAAGAAATTAAAAAGTGAATGCGCGCCATCTACCGAAAACAGTATGAAGCATTTTAACTAATCATGAATTTTAACTAATACGAAGCATTTCATAAAACACGCCATAGATGGCGTGAGTGGCGCTGACCATGACATGGCGATACGGAACCCTCGAAGTAACTAATAAGTAATCTGTGCCCTCGGTGCGCGAGTTCGACTCGCACGTGGCCGGTATTATTTATTATGCAAAGTTACATAACTAAGCACATACCTATAATATGATGAACGGAACAGAAACTTGGTTTTCAAGAGCATAGGTACCTACTTCGCAATGTTTAGAGTTCAGTGCGAAAAAATTGACCCTTATGCAAAGAGGAATTAACATAATACACACGTACATCTTTGCCCTTATGTGATATACTTTGGTGTGTGGTGGCTGTTGAAATATTATTTTGGCCTTGTAATATTTGGCTGATCGATCATCCTTGAAACATCCTGTTAAGCACAGTTTCGGTACCAAACTACCAAAGATGTAGTACAGTACCAGGGAACATTATCAGTACAGTTACAGTACATTATCAGGTTGTTTGTAATACGTGCTAGTACTTATCCATGGTCCGTAGTACGGACTCCGTACAAATTAAATCAATCAATATAATATTACTAGCTGTGCCCGCGGCTCCGCCCGCTCTCATATTTCACTTCACTGCTAACCTCATAAGCCATTTAGCGTGATAGTATGTAGCCTATAGTTGATGGGAAAAATCAGGCTATCCGTAGATTTTTTTTTATTAAAATCGGTTCAGTGGTTCTCGAGTTATAAGCGGACAGACAGACATACACTCAGACACTCAGACACTCAGACACTCAGACAGAAAGCAGACGTTGGATTTTATTATAGGTAAGGAAGGATAATAAACCTGTAAGGGATGGTCATGAAGTAAGTTACATTGTTTTATGTATGAGATACTGAGTTTGTAGACTCTATAATGTAGGTATGATACTAAACTAAATTGACGATTTTTAGAAAGCTTTTCTGTATGTATGTATCTATGTATGTATGTTCCTCCATAACTCTTAAACTGATCATCCGAATTTGATGAAACTTAGTACAAGCACATATAACTATACGAGACACGTGTCTCGTATAGTTATATGGGATAGGCTAAATAAAATTCAGTTCCGGTTACGCAAAGATGTGGCTCTCGTACAAACAGATTGTTCCGCCCGCCGAAATAATGGTGGTAGGTACGGTACCGGGCTTGATTACTATCTGCGTTTTAAATACGAATTTCACGCGAGCGAGGCCGCGGGCAAAAGCTAGTAGTATAATATACCACTTGCCTTCAATTAAGTAACCTGTTTGATCCTTTTAAGAATTTGAATTTAACATCAAAATATATAGTTGAGGGCAACGCCAATCTGACCAGATGCTAGCTATGCCATTTCTTTCTTATGTAGGTAATGAATGTCGTGTCTCTCTTGCTTGCTTGAATCAGTTGTGGAGAGATACGAGGGACGAGTAGATCCAACAAAAAATTACTCTAGAATTCTGTATGCAGTCATGTTGGAAAGGTAATATTTGTAGGTATGTAATAATAATAATCCATTTTATGCCACTTAATGCGTGGCAAGGGTGGGGCTTATTGTCTTAGGCAACTTACTCCAGTCAACCCGGTGAACCTACATTGTTTACATAGAATCCGAATCCGGAGCAATTGGTGAATGTATGCACGTAATTTTTTTCAAATCAAAAAAACTCATTAGTACAATCCGGTTGCATTCGAACCTCGGACCTCTCTCGAATCGCGGCTCTCGAGAAGCCGACCGCCCAGACCACTCGACCACCCGCCGCATGTATGTATGTATAGTGTACTAGAGAAATTAAAAAATTTCAATAGGTAACTAACAATAAGTTTATGCCTGTACCTATTGCTTTTTTTAGGGATTCATGCGTTCTGGAAGGGACAAGGAGACAAAGAAACAATCAGACTAACACAAGCTAGCATCATGAGGCAGTACATGGACGCAGACGCTGATCCTTGCAAAGATTTCTACCAATACGCTTGCGGGAACTGGCCGGCTCTCAACCCTATTCCTGCTGACAAGGCTGGGTATTATACCTTCATAGTTAGTTAATAGAATTATTAATATTAATTAATTACTATTTGATCACTCTCTTATTCACATGAGTTTTAATCCCCTTTCCGTTTCCAGGTATGACACCTTTGAAATGCTACGCGAAAATCTCGATGCGGTATTAAAAGATCTACTCGACTTCAAGAAAGGAGAGTACTACCCAAGTGAATACCCAGGACCAAACCTAGACTTATACGATAACATCTTGACTCAACCTAAGAAAGAAAGCACACACCATGTCAAAGAAAAAAATAAAATGTTTAATGCAACGACTCAAATGACAACTATAATATTTATTGACAACAGCAACAGTAGCAGACAAGAGTTCGAACGCGTAGCATTCCGCACCCAAACCAGCTCAGATTTACTACACAGGATGCGTCGATATTTAGACCAGAAAAGTAAAAAAATCCAACCCCATAGTTCAAATTCATTGAAAGGTTTCCGTGGTGCATATTTCAACAGAAGGGAAAACAAAAGCATGCAGATAAACAAGAACTTCATGAAAGTACCGTACATAAAGCCGTATACAATTGAACAAGACAAAGCAGTATTTAGGCGATTGGGAAGAGAACTACAACAGGAAAAGACTAAGAACAAGAGAGAGGCAATTTCCGATCCGGACGATGTTGAAAAGCAGGCTCACAAAAAAGACCAAGACCCCGCAGGCGGGAACGCCGCTTTGAAGGCCAGATTTCTCTTCAAGTCCTGCATGAACTACGATATCTTACAGAGGAGAGGACATCAGCCTCTACTGGACTTGCTAGAACTTCTCGGTGGATGGCCAATTTTAAAGCGCGATTGGAACTCCAAGAACTTCGACTGGATCGAGTTGATGGCCAGGCTGCGACTATACAATAATGACATCCTTTTATCTGAATGGGTCGGTCCTGACATAAAAAATTCTAACGAGTTTGTCATTCAATTCGATCAAACCAGTTTAGGTAGGTACTTATAGTGAGCATTCGCAGGTTATTTCGTTGCTTAATATTATGAATGTGCTAATAGCCACCTTACCTTGTTTTAGGTCTGCCTACACGGGATTACTTCCTGCAAGACAACAACAAGGTATACCTGCAGGCCTATCAGGACTACCTCGTCAAAATAGCGCTCTTGTTGGGTGGGGATCATGAGCATGTACTCCGGAGTTCTGCTGAACTTATAGGATTTGAGATCAGGTAAAAGGTATAGCCGATTTTTACATGAATGTTTGAAGTACCTACCGTGTGTGTGCCCAGTTATCCTCTGAATTCGATTTAAGTATTTTCTTCATTCTTTTTCGAAACTTGTTCAAATTACTCATATTGCCAAAAGTTAAGATTATTTGAAATCCTGATCATAATTCGAACAGTGCTCTTGTTTCTATCTAGGGGCAATACCTACCTACTCGATATGCGTTACTTGCTCTTCATATTTTGTTCCCAGTCTCGCATATTATAAGTTAATTAACTTCACCGCAGACAAGAAAATAATTCACTCATGAACTATAAATGCTATAAGTAATGGACTGACATCTTCAGTCTAGCATATTGAATTCAGTATTCAACCATGAAATGTAAACAAATGTTTAACGGGTAAAAAATGATACACTGTCGAACACAGACTGGCCAGCATCACATCGGCACCAGAGGACCGACGCAACGTATCCGAGCTGTACCGGAGAATGTCTCTCCGTCGACTGGAGGCCGTGCTGCCGGGGGTGCAGTGGCAGCGATACTTGTGCATCGTCATGAACCGAACTGTTCATGAGGATGAAACTGTAGTCTTGTTCGCCTTGAAGTACGTGCAGGTGAGAGGAATTTAAACGTTTTCTTTCAGTTTATAGTTTAGTAGATATTTTATCACAAGGCACAAATAAATTAATTTGAATTAATGCACCTCAAAAAAACGACGAAACTATAACAAATATATATAAATGTTCCATCGCAGAATTTGGTGCGTCTTCTAAACCACACAGATCCAAGCACACTGTCGAACTATTTGCTATGGCGCTTCGTACGACATCGCGTCAACAACCTGGATGACCGCTTCCAGTCCGCCAAGCAGCAGTAAGATAATTCATCAGTGTCGCTTTCACTCCTCAGTACATACTCAACGAATTTGCATCATGTACTTTTCAAAACACCACTATAAATAATAATGTCACTTGAACTTGGTTTGAATTTTGGTTGAAGCTCGTAAGTACTGCCGTCGATGATGCGACCTTCGACTTCCAGGTTCTACAATATTCTATTCGGACGGGAGCAAGCGCCACCGCGCTGGAAGAACTGCATCACTCAGGTGAACTCCAACATGGGAATGGCTCTAGGATCAATGTTCGTGCGAAAATACTTCGACGAGACCAGCAAAAATGATACCCTGACCATGACTAGAGAGATCCAACAGTCGTTCAGGGAACTGCTTCATCTCACCGATTGGATCGACGACGCCACTAAACGATTGGCCGCTCACAAGGTCGATGCCATGATGCTGAGAATAGGGTACCCTGACTTCATACTGAACAAGCGGGAGCTGGATGAACGCTATCAGGAAGTAAGGATAAATCCGGATAAATACTTCGAGAATATTCTTAATATTTTGCAACACTTGACAAAAATGGAGCAGGCAAGGTAAGAACCATTACAGCAATATCTACTTGGCTTAATCCAAATCTGGGTACCCATTTACAAAAATAACCTTGTTTATCTCTTAAAATATCTTCCCCATAATATTTGCAGGCTTGGTCAGCTAGTCAACAAGACGCTATGGAATACAGCTCCCGCGGTAGTAAACGCCTATTACAGTCGCAACAAGAACCAAATAATGTTCCCTGCCGGAATTCTGCAGCCGCCATTCTATCACCGACACTTCCCGAAATCACTCAATTACGGAGGAATAGGAGTTGTCATTGGTGAGGTCCTAGGTTCTTCCCAATCCACTTTTTTATACGTACACAGGTAATCCGGTATGGGTGGCTGAGTCAGAGGGGCCAGCCAGTGCACATGCTCCGACCAGCCAATATCGCCTCCGTGTAGATTCCATACCGGAGACTTCCCTTTTTGATTCCTGGCTATACTGAACTAGAGTAAAAGACAGCCGAGGCTGCTATTCGGCCATCTTAGGTCCAGTACGGTGGTACAAACCCATTCGACTACTTTAAGCCTGCCTAGCAAGGGGCAAGGAAAGGGACCTATAGTTTTACACCGGTTCCTATATTCCTATATATATTACTACTTATACTTTGATCCCAGGCCAGAGGCCCAATTGCGGGAAGGAGGATTATCCTCTGATTCCGCTAATGTTAAGATTATCGCACAAAAGATTATACATGTCCGTGAGATAATCTTATGATCAACAAAAACAGGTTTGAGAACTTACTTGTATTTTATAAACGAACCTCTAAATTATTTTTGGCATTGATAGAGAGTTGGACATTTCAGGTCACGAAATAACGCACGGTTTCGACGATAAGGGTCGCCTGTTCGATTGCAATGGCAATCTTCACCGCTGGTGGTCCGACTCCGCCATCGAGGCTTTTCATAGAAGAGCTCAGTGTCTGATCAACCAGTACGGGAGATACATCGTGCCTGAGGTCAACATGAAACTTGACGGAGTCAATACGCAGGTTATGATCATAAACATTCTCGTATCGTATACCAACTGGGTGTTATCGATCATGAGACATTCATCCTTACACTTCTTGGTGGGAGGACTGCCGGGATCAGTCCGGCGATTAGGTCCGCAGTTTGGGACCATATCGCCTATTCCAGAATTATCTGCTCCCGTCGTCTACTCCCTGCTCATGGTCGTCCAGTCTGCCCGTCTTCGCTGCATACTCCAATATTTTCTCGAAGTTCTTCCTCGTCGTAGTTGTCCTTTCCCAGTGTCTTCCATCTCGGTCCTGCATATGGTGCACTGACCGGCGAAGTGAGCACTGGTTTCTGCCTCCCCACATTGAGCACATAGTGGTCCGTCACTATAAGGCCCATTATGTGGAGATGTCTTTTGAGACAGTTATGTCCAGTAACTATATCTGTGATTTTGCATACGTATTGTCGGCTCAATCCCAACAGCCATCTTGTTCTTGGCCAGTCCTCTTTACTCGACGTTCTAAAGGCGTCAGTAGACGATTTTTCTTCTACTTTTATCGCTAAGATGCCTTACGAAATATTTGTTTTATGAAATTTAGCAAGATCTTGAAATTTTGTATGGGTGACGGTGCCGAAGGGACCATATTTACTCGAAATAGCCAAATTCACTTCACCTCGCGAAACCACGCTCGGCAACATACTGATTACCAGCAGATGGAATGTTACATAAAAATTTTTGTGTGTGCTTTATATCTACACCGCAGCCGTGTATCAAATTGCCTCCACTTCCGGTCAATGCGAAGTTGTCAGTGGAGGTGGAAATGTATCAAGATTTGATTGTAGCAAGAATGTGATAACAGGGCGAGAACATTGCCGACAACGGTGGCGTGAAGCAGGCGTTCCGCGCCTACCAGCGCTGGCTGAAGCGGCACGGCACAGACGCGGCGGAAACTATGCCCGGACTCAACCACACACACACTCAGCTCTTCTTCCTTAACTTTGCTCAGGTTCGTCTACTTGTGAATTGGTTCCTTCAATCCGTTACAGCTGTCGACTCAGGGGGCCAAATCTCATTCTCCGATCAGCTAATATCACATCCTAGAATGTGCCATACTTCCCTGTGGAGACTTCCTTGATGTACCTAGTTCAGTATAGCCAGCAATACAAAGGCATTGCTGGCTATATGTACTAAACTAGGTACAACAAGGTTTAGGCGGCGGGTGGCCGAGCGGTTGGGGCATCGGCTTCTCATGCGAGAGATCCGAGGTTCGAATCCGGTCGGCGCGTACCAATGAGTTTTTTCTGACGAAAAAATTTAAGTGCTGCTTCACCGTTCGGAACCGGTGTAAACTTGTAGGTCCCTCCCCTTGCCCCTAATAAGGTGGTATGCTCAAATTGTAGCCGACTGAGTTGGTACCACCGTACTGGATCTAAGATGACCGCATAGCAGCCCCAGTTGTGTTCTCCTCTAGTCCAGTATAGCCAGCAATCCAGGGAAGTCTCCGGTATGACCTACCTTCTCGGAGGTGATATTGGCTGGTCGGAGTATGTGCTTCGGCTGCCGGATTAAATTTAAATGTGTGATCTTAGGTGTGGTGCGGTGCCATGCGCCCGGAGGCAATGCGGAACAAGCTAAAGACGGCTGTGCACTCTCCGGGCAGATTCCGTGTTATCGGTGCGCTGTCCAACTCGGAGGATTTCGCGAGAGAGTTCAGTTGCGCGCCCGGATCTCCAATGAACCCCACCCACAAGTGCAGCGTCTGGTGATGTCGCGGAGGATGACGGATGGTAGAATAGAGGAGAGGGAGAAAGAGAGATGAGTGAGCAATATTGGAGATGGTTGCCTATCTCCAAAATTGAATATATAGGACGAATGCACCGATTCGTGGTGGGTAATAGAAATAGCGGTGGTAGTAATTAAAGGTAACATGGAAGAAGAGACTGCTACTTACCGAATCGGATAGACAAGGTTCTAAACGCGATGATCAATTTAGATAGAAATACTTGACCAAGACTTGACCAAACACACTATAGGTAGGTACCTATTATTACGCCAAAATATGAGAGCTTTAAGAGAAATAGACTTTGCAGATATTATGTAGGTAATTATTATTGATAGATACTCGTATATTGCGATCGCTAAGGAGGCAGCTCACAAACTGTCGGTGAACAATCCAACATGGAAATGATCTAGGATCAAACTTGATACAATTAATTTTACTTATTTATCCCAATTTGAAATATTGATGCTTAATTTTAAATTAAAATTTTCAATTTCAATTACCCATATTGAATCTTTCGTCATTGATGATAATAAAATTATAATGCAATACTTAGTAAATTTTGTTTTATTTGATAGATAACGCAAAAAAGAAATTTCACGGTAATAAAGAACATCGTCGAATAGAAAAAATCTATGAACGAAAAAAGGAGGTGGGAAAACTCTTAATTTCAACGCTGCATCCTTTTCACAGCTCTCGCTGCCTCTATCTTGTTCACGTCGCGGCCAAAGTCAACATCCATCCCCTTCATGCTCGCGAGATTGCCTCGGTACAGGTGAGCGCGGTGCGTGTTCCAGCGCGAGACCACCAGGCGGCCGACTTCTAACCAAAGGCGAACCTGTACCACTAAAAGATAGGTATCGGATTAAAATCAAGGAGTATCTACACCAAAAGTGGCAAATTAATGTTTAATTAACAATGATTTCTTTTTTATAGAAAGCGGGACATGTGACCCCTTGACACCCATAAGGTGTCTAACGACGCCCATGGACATTCGGCCGTACGCGGGGGTTGCGAATGCCATGCCGCCGCCGCGCCGGCCTGACGGTTTTCTATTCACGCCTCCTTGAAAGGACCCGAGACTATACTTGGGGGGAAATATGTGGGCAGGGAGAGCGTTCCAGAGTTTACCGGTTCTGTGGAGGAAAGATCTGCAGAATCTAAATGTATCTTAGGGCTCCGTATACGTGCGGAAGTCTAAGCCTACCCCTACTTTTGTCTGTCTGTACGAAGGCTGTACTGAATATGTGTTACTACACCTGGGTGGACTACGAAGCTGGAAAACGGGCAACTAACGATTATGGCGGATATTAAGGGAGCTATACACGAAACTACCTACCTATGTTTTTTCCAAAATTTTTTTTTTGCTTCGGTTTTTGCTCAATCTCAAGAACACACAAGTGTCAAATTTGGTGTGATTATAGTGCAAACCCCAAAGTAAAACAACAAAATAATAAAAACACGTCAATAAATGTGGTGATACGGAACCCTAAGTGCGCGAGTCGGACTCGTATTTGGCCTTTTTTGTTTACTCCAATGAATTTCTTACAAAAGAGCGCAGCATAGACAGTAGAGTAGAGCATCCGCACTTGTCCCTCAGCAGCAGCGAACACGTAGGCGAGCGCCAGCGCAGAGACCGCCTGGCGTGCGAGTAACCCGCGCAGTGTTAAACCCAGCCAAGGCAGCAGTGCGTACTCGCTGAGGGGACATCTCTGAAAATTTATTGAATTTTCAGTACAAATTGTTAAATGCTCTCAAACTGTATATTTATGTTATGAAGATAGTGACTATAAAATACTTATAAAAAATTATTTTATACTATATGTACATATACAGAATTTTGTAACCGCCAGTACATTAATTTCGCCAGCGCAATCCTCATGTTTTTCCGAGACAAAAAAGCATATAAAGTTTTTCTCTAAAGTGTCTAGTTTTCGAGATATGAATTTATGAATTTTATGTCCGCCTTTATAAAAAACACCTTTGTTGTATTATAAATAGCATCCTTTTGTTGTTTACATTGGGCTTTTGAGAGCACATAGGTTTTTTTCAAATAAGGTTAAGATAAGGTGTGGAACTTTCCATTAAAAAAACTGTCTTCCGGCTAGTTTCCCGAAACCTTTCATCTGCATGTCTTCAAACGTTGTGTTACCAGGCTAGACAGCCTAGCAGCAACAGCCCGCAAATCTGCTGGCGTAGCGCCTAACTGAGTGAGCGTGGTTTCGGCGAGGAGAGGTGATTTTAGCTCTGTCGACTGCACCATTAATGTCTCGGCACAGCCAATCATGTTGGTTTACATTTTTTTAAAATCCTGCGAATCTTCCCGCCTCTTTTTCGTCTGAATAATCGAACCGGATATAAGAAAACCAAATTGTGAAAAGTTTAACAATGTAGAATCATTTCCAAGTTAGCTCAGCGTATCTCACCGCGAACTTTTGAAAGAATTTAGTATTGCAGTTGAAGACGTCTAGATCCGGAAACATGATCAACATTCGGTTGAGTGCAGTGCACGCAGCCAGTGCCCGGTAAAGGAACGTCCGCGACGGACGTTCCGCAAACAGCAAGCGACTCCTTTTTATTCGGGACAAGCAAAATGACAGCAATCAAAGCAGCTATAACACCCATACCACCTGGTAAAACATGTCCGCAGATAGATACATTAATATTATTGTTAAACTCACCAATATAGGTGAATGCCAAACGAAGAAGCAGCTTATAAGAATTGCTATAAAATCAGCAACCTCCAAGTTCCAGCGAACAGCTGAAATAAAATGCGTCAAGAAATGGTAGTGAACACTTCAAAAAACCAGTGTTCTATTCAGAAATTTTACTATGGAATAATAATTCATATTGGCTCCTCGGTTCGCCTCATTGAGGGGATCTGTGGGAAAAAATAATTCCCATCTGCCTTCCTTATTCAAAGGGGCTCCGATGAGAACAAAAATTCCCATTCGCCCCTTGGCTGCTATAAGGGCGTGTAGTTATAACAAAATTTCCATGCGCGGTGAATCACTTGGCATTGAGAATACTGCGGTCAGGGAAGGAAGGGTCGTCGACCATGACGTGACAGTATATGCCCTGAAGTCTGCCCAAAATATACTTCCCAACGTCCCTGTCTAAAGGGATTGTAAACGCAACTGACGTCGCGGAGACAATTTCTTTTATGGAACCTGACGGTTGCCAACACCATCTCGCTCATGAATCATTTCATTCTAATTAATTATCAGCATTCTAATTCAATTATCAGTGCCTGTTTCTGTCGAAACTACGTGTCACACCAAATTTACGCCTAATACCCACCTGATAAGTCAACATCGTCTAAGTACAGTGTATCTTCATTGCTCAAGATGACGTATGCCAGATCATTCTCCAGCTCCATGCCAGAATAAGTTGCGACCTCCAGCTTGAGATTGCTAACGACACCCAAAACTAAGCACAAGCACGTTAGAAAATCATTAGAAAGTCTCTCGGTATCTCTCAAGTGTTTATTTTCTGGGAGAGTGAATATTTCGTTGAGGTATTTGAAGAAGCCTTGGAATGGAGAAAATCTTAAAATTGAGGTTGTTGCAGGAGGAGAAATGTTATCTGAAAATGTATTGAACAAATGATCAGTTTACGAATTAATGTGGCATTCGTAGAATAAGCCAGTATTTTTGTTTTCTTCGATGGCAGTGGCCTCTTGACCTTTCAGTTGAGTGTGTTCCAAATTGGGTACAATGTCTAAAAATATGACTACTCAACACATTGTAAGTAGATTATAAAAAGGATGAAAATAGATGTCCAAATATATTTTTAATAAATTTCAAACAATAAATTTCTGTAGAACCAAAATAATACACGGATTAAAAAAAACATTCACATGATTTTGTAGTTCACGAGCAAGGTTCGCAAGTCATTTTGACAAACAGGAGAAACTCAAGTGTTTCAATTTAGTGTGGTAGCTATATATACTCTAAAGCTAATAATCACCACATACGGTCAAAATAATCTTACGAGTTGGATATTTTTCATCAATAAATGCGATAATGACTAACCTGGGTTCTTCATTGTGATAATAATAAACAATTAGATGTGTGTCATTTGTCATAGAATTATTTTTTTGTGTGTAAAAGGTAAGTTTTTCATTGTCTATTGTATTATGTTATTTGTTTTATAGCTCGTCTATAGATACTCAACAATAAAGGGTTTAACCGTTTGCAGGTTCCTCCCGTCCATAGATAGTTGATGCATAAGGCTGCGGGAATTCCAACAGGAATAAAGTGTAATGGACTGACGTCACGGTTGTAGAAAATGGTGACCGAGTGGTCTGGCCGTCGCGTCGGCTTATCTTGCGAGAGTCCGCAGTTCGAATCCGGTTTTTCTGACGGACGAGTTTTTTCTGATGGAAACATTTACGTGCATACCTACACCCCTTCTTTCCCTTGCCCCTTACTAGGTTGTAGGCTCAAATTGTAGCCGTCTGGGTTGGTACCACCGTACTGGATGTAAGATGGCCGCATAGCAGCCTCGGCTGTGTTCTCCTCTAGTCCAGTAGGTATAGCCAGCAATCCAGGGAAGTCTCCGGTATGGCACCTACCTTCTCGGAGGTGATATTGGCTGGTCGGAGTATGCGCTTTGGCCCCTCCGACTCAGCCACCCATACCAGATTACATAAAAAAAAAACCTGCTGCTTCACCGTTTGGAACCGGTGTAAAATTTTAGCCGACTGGGTTGGTACCACCGTACTGGATTTAAGATGGCCGCATAGCAGTCTCGGCTGTGTTCTCCTCCAGTACCACCATTGGTACGTGGTATACTTCGAGGTGGCACGCGAAAAAAGCCATAATCCCAATTTAGAAAGTTTTGTTGAAGAACATAAATATAATTTGAATTTTGATGTTCTTTGCGATATTAAAACTCACTGTCAAATGCTCATAGTGAGTTTCGAGGAATATTTTAAACAAGCTGTGCCCGCGGCTCCGCCCGCTCTCATATTTCACTTCACTGCTAACCTCATAAGCCATTTAGCGTGATAGTAAGTAGCCTATAGTTGATGGGAAGAATCAAGCTATCCGTAGAATTTTGTTTTATTAAAATCGGTTCAGTGGTTCTCTAGTTATAAGCGGACAGACAGACATACACTCAGACACTCAGACAGAAAGCAGACGTTGGATTTTATTATAGGTAAGGACAAGATTTTTCAGAACTAAATTCGATAAGAAATAAATTTTTAGATTCGTTTCCGAGATCACTTACATTCGAGGAAAGAAAATTATTAATGGAACTTTGGTGTGGTGCTAACCTCCAAGGGAATTTCTATTATTATTAGCGTCTTGTAGGTAAACGCCTGGCAATAATATGGTTTTAGTGGTAGGTACCTGAAAAAAAAGTTAGAGAACCCCTGACCTACACTATGTCAGCCCATAACACCTTGCTGAACTAGGTGCCGTGTCGGTGACTTCCCTTCGGTCGTGCCGGCTACACTGAACTACGGAAAACAATAACTATTTAAATAGCCGTTTCCAACAACTTTTCTGTCGGTGCGGTGGTACCAACCCGGAAACCCTACCCCCTAGTAACGTAAGAAGTGAAGGAGACCTACAGTTTTACGTGGGTGTCTATGTATACTTAGTTCCATGGATTTTCCATTTATCTTCTGTTGCTCTGCTTATCTATCTACTTTTTACCATGTATGAACATGTTAAGCAAACCAAAGAATATCCCCACTGAATCTCTCCCCGTGCATGTCGTAAAAGGCGACTGGGGGATAAGGACGAGGTGCCGTGCTAAAGGGCAACAGAGTAGCCACCTCTCTCCTCGACACGGTCCTTCCACCGAGGCATGCAGCAGGTGGGTCTTCGTGTCTTACTTGCTGCTTGATAGTTATCTTGTCCGAATACTTTGCTAAACGTGGTGGGTGTTGTGCTGAAATTTACAAGAGTACTTGCAGCACAACATCGATTACTATACTTACGCCGACTATCGGGATACAGCGTGTGGTAATTATGTATGTAATTAAACCAAGAAAGATATTCAAACATTTATTATTCTAGAGAACTTTCAAGTACAAATCTTATTTTAAACTTATCATTATTTTACCTATAAATATAAAATGTTATATTGTGCCAATTAAATAATATTGTTTTAATTACACAATTTTCATTGTCAACTTTATTTCACCTCACGAAATTACTTTACTGACACAAACAGGAATTTCGTAGATAGGGCTGTACCATTTTCAGATCAGATCCAACCATCTCTAAAATAGCTGACATCAGACAAGTCACTTACGGAAAACTCCCAAGTGTAAACGGCTCTAATGGGCGTTAGAGGTGAGTTCGAGAAAGAGAAACCGATAGCTATTGCAAGTCAGACCAAACTTATTTCTCTATGAATCAAACTTAAAAACTGCCCCCCCCCCCCCCCCCCCCCCCCACCGAGTCGATAAATAACTTGATTTTCGGAAAATAACGAATTATACTATAGCCTAAAATTCAAAACATGACCCCCCCCCCCCCCCCCCCCCCCCCCCCAAAATTATCACGTTTGTACATATTGGCCCGGGTAGGAAAAAGTTTGCCTATCCCTGGTCTAGAGTATAGCTGAGCAAGAATTTCACTTGCTGGTCTAGTGTTTGAAATTTTCTCCTACTTGCAATGGGTCCGGATGTGCTCGATGAAGTCGAGGATTGAAGGGGGTTGGTCGTGTGGAAATTTTAATACAATAGCCCATGTTTTTCTAACATAAAATCGCATAATTGTACTTAGGTACTTGCTGGCTGAGCGAAGATTTCATAGTCCGATTTGGAGTGGATTTGGGTAGCCTAGCAGAGCTTGGAAGTTTACTTGGAGGGGCCAAAGCACACGCTCCGACCAACCAATATCACCTCCGAGAAGGTAGATGCCATACCGGAGACTTCCCTGGATTGCTGGCTTTACTGGACTAGAGGAGAACACAACCGAGGCTGCTATGCGGCCATCTTACATCCAGTATGTAGCCAAGCGTGTCAGTTTCCAAAAAAAATAAAAAAAAAGTCAATCTGTTCATCCTTTTTTTTTTATCTGACATAATATATAGCTAGCCCTTCCAGTGTAAATATTTTTTAGTTTCACGAGTCACCTCATTCTCACTTTTTTAACGACCCTCGTACATACCTACCTACCAATCATTACACTTACATAATATTATGCTTTAACTATTTTCAGGAATTACAGTAGAGTACCTATTCTATAAATTGTGTATTATGTATGAGTAGCTACATCATGTCAAAAGTATTTTCACACATAAGCTTCCTTGAATACCTGGTCTTAAATGTTTAGGAAGATAGGAAGACAGATTTAAACGCCCAAATTCAGTTGAATTGTTAACAAACTATTATTTTTTCTTAAAAAAATGTATTTAACTACTATTTTGTTTAATTTCTCATTACACAAAGGTTCACTGGTAGAAATCACAATCAGCAAGTCGCTTTTGCCGACCTTATTTTCGTCTATCCAAATAAATTATCATATTTCATTGTTGCAAGTCCAATCTTTTTTTCTTTGACTTTCAACATTTTCAGCTTAAAAAGTAACAAAAATAAATAATCAGACTATTTTTTAAAACAAACTTATGTTAAACCAAAAGAATTTTAATAGTACAAATAGAGTGAAAATCATCTACATAATCCAACAAATTCATTCACATGCCTGTCCGTATAGTGGGGAGGGAAAACAAATAATTTCTTCCAGGACAAGCTTGGGATAAGTCCGCCAATGCACCTCATGCAAATTATTATATTGCGTTTGTATCTGTTAAGATTTTTGCAGCAATAATACCTATATTTCTAAGTACCTAACAAAAAGTTTCAGTTTTCGCACGTACTGTAAATTGTTAATCCCACATGTTTATAGTGAAACTTTTTATAATAATGTACAAAGTGGGCTTGCACCGCACTACAGTGGACTGCAGTTCACCGCTCATGCTTGCTCTATTATCTATTCCTACTATTAAAACTCTTTGGTCAGAACTAGTTCAATATCGTTTTCAAATGAAGTGGCACCGGTGCTTGGATTCTAGGATCCACTGGAGGTTTATTTCGCGTGAAGTTTTTTTTCTACCTCGTTCTCTCTTGCTTTCACTTCCACGCTCGCCATCCCGCTCTCGCGCTTCTGTTTCGAGTGAATTCACATTTCGCCAGCGAATCGCTGACCTGAATGTGACAATGTAGACCTCTCTCGCTCTTCAATTAGGTTTTTTTTATAAAAAGCGCGACATTTGTGGCGCCGCCGAGCTACCTATAAGGTGTTTGACGACGCCCATCAACATTCGGTCGAATGCGGGAGTTGCGAATGCCATTCCGGCCTGACAGGTGCCCATTCACGCCCCTATTTAAGGACCTAAGACTGTACTTGGGAGGAAATGCCCACATGGCAGGGATCGCTCCGAAGTTTAAGTGGAGAGCAATAACGCCCTCGTGGTCGTGAAAGACACTAGCGTAATATATACCTAGCACTTGTCAGGTGCCACTTCATTTGGAAACAATAACAGTGAAATTGAAGCCGATATCATTCCGCGCATTACAACTTAATGTTCTTCACGGGGTTGCCTCCTTCCTCTCCCTCGCTGGGCTTGCGCTTCCTCTTGATGAGATGTGAGATGTCGGAGGCCTGGCGCGCCGGTGCGGCGCCGCCCGCGCCGTTAGACGAGCCCTGGCCGTTGGAGGAGCCCTGCCCCGCGGACGGGCACAGCTGCTCGCGCACTCTCTTCAACGTCTAGCAAGTGGAGGGAACAGTTTGATAATTTTTTCGGGGATTTTTGCCGGTCATAGAACTGTCGATACATCACTTAGGTCCAATTGCGCGCGGCGGGATTATTCAGATTTTGCTAAAATGATTATGTCGAGTAAATGTATGATCTCTTCTTCTGTATCTGCGAGATAATCCTAGAATTAGTGGAACCATGATAGATAATAAGATCATAATCCTGCTTTCCGCAATTGGTCCTTAGAATCATATCACTGCTTTGAACCGGATATGTGAAACTAAATAATACACTTTTAACACCAAATTACTTTAGTTTCATTCTACAAAAATTGTTGGTGTACTTTGGCATGCAATAAAGTAATTTGTGTCAAAATTAGGCATCCCCATTTCTAGTGTGATCTTGTGCGAGAGATTTGGAGATCTCAAGGCTTTGATTTTATAATATTTTTCTGGTTATTAGGTAATTGCTAATTGGAATATTTTACTACTCTAGTCATGCGAGCCATGCTGGGAATATCGCTATGTGATATGGTGCGCAACGAGGCAATCCGCCGATGCACCTAAGTAGTTGATATTGGACGGAAGTGTCTATTCGTAGGTATACCTGCATGCAGGTATACCTACGAATAGACACTTCCGTCCAAATAGCCCTGTCCGATCGGGAATGTGTATTCGTAGGTATACCTACGAATAGTCCTGTCTGATCGGGAATGTCTATTCGTAGGTAAACCTGCATGCAGGTATGCAAACTGCACTATGAGAGTTTTCAACGAAACGTAACAAAAACGACATGCGCCGCCTCAACATTAGGTTAGGGTTAAATTATAGAAAATGCGTCGCGTAGCAACGCATCTTCTGTAATTTAACCCTGGTTATTTTTTTTAACCAACTCGCATAGTGCAGTTCGTACCTACGAATACCTCATACCTGCGAATAGCACTGCCCCGCCTGGTAGGTCTATTCATAGGAAATCAAATAGGACACTCCCAGTTCTTAGTTAATAATCTCTGTTTGTCATACCTACGAGTTCTTAGTTAATAATCTCTGTTTAGCGTACCTACGAATAGGCCTGCCCATATTGGACACCGGGTGGCTAAGCTCAAGTGGCAGTGTGCTGGGCACGTCAGGCGAAAAGACAACGACCGTTGGAGTAACCGTATCCCACGCTGGCGGCCTAGGAAAACTGAGTGTGGGAAGACAACCCGCCTGGTGGGACAGCCACATCAAGTATGTCGGCGGAAAGCAGTGGTTCCGTACCGCTCTTGGCTGGAAGGACTGGAGGAAAATTGGAGAGCCATATGTCCAGCAGCGGACGCATACACGCTGACTGTCTGACTACTCTAGTCTGACTACTCAAGAGTACCTATGTAAGTGTGTAATTCAAAAAAATGTGTTAATAATGACATTATATTGAAATCATACATCAATGGCCATGAGAAAAAGTACACAAAATTTGTGATAAAGGTAAACATGTTTGTTTCAACGCATGGCCACTCATGTATCGCAATAGTTTCGGGCTGAAATAATACAAATAATAATTTTTTTTATAGTTTATTAACACAAAAACATTGATTGAAACAATGATACAAAAAATGGCCAATAGTTGAAACATCACATTTAAAAGGTTACGTCTAAGAGTTGTAAATTATTCAAAAAGCTTACGTTAAAACCTACTACTGCTAAGGCACAAAATCAGTCCAATGTAACTAATACTGACAACACTAGGCAAAGATATCACAACGTTGAGATTCCTAATGACTAACCGACCTATGAAAGATGTCAGATCTTATTTAAATGATTCCTGACTATCTGGAACTTCTCACAGACTTGTAACTAAGTACTAATGTAAAAACGATTAAATGGAATGCTAGATTCACTTCTTAAATTTGATTAGGACTCAAAAACACACAATTATGGAATGTATCTCTTAATAATTATTACTGACAAAATCATGGAACAAGTTGCACTTTGTTTTTAATAATAAAATCAATGAAGACCTAGTCTAACATACTATTCCCAACGAATACAACTGAGAACTAAACATTTAAGATTTGCATTCTCCAAAGAAAAGTAATTTATCTTCTTAAAATTATCCACTGAGACCTACCGATACCGTAGATATCTAGTGCTTGTAAAATTTGCAAATTATATTGAAATCTAAAATTCGAATGTAAAATGATTGTAAATTTTTTTAACTAAGATGGTTGATTTCATGAATATCTGCAGCTTTTCAGAGAGTGGTACATCAAACTGAGCTTTTAAAAAAAAATTGGTTGTCTGTAAAGTCGGTTTACGGACGATAGTTTTACGTGATAACGATTTCGACTGCCCTGGTACTTTAGAACCAGAGAGATAAATGTGTACAAGCCGACGCTTGGGCCGATTGTGCCTCTCTGTCGCTTATTACGTGCTCTCGCTTGCACACACAGGCTCAAATGGAACGTGACGCTTTTCGTGCAGCCGGTGTTCATCAATTTATAAGACGTGACGTTATCACGTCAAAACTGAGGTGGGGAAAAAATTTATAATCTTCGCCATAATTTTTTTTAATTGTCTAACCTCAAAATGTACTTGGAAGGTCACTTTTATTTTCAATTGCGTCACAATTTTTCCTTAAAATATGCTCAGTTTGATATTTTATCTGCTGTTTGAGATATAAGTCTTCACCATCTAAACCCAGCGAAAAGGCATAAAAGCATTGACTCTATGTTACCGGTAAGATTATCCATGCGATATTTTGTCCTTTATGTCTACTGCAGTAAAGTTCAGTTTAGCATAATTGAAAAAGATTGCACTGCAAATCAACAAATACCACAGCACACTTCACCCCTTTTTATGGCTTTTCGCTGGATTTGATTTTTCTTCAAAAATGTATGAACTCCCTGAAGCGCTGCAGTGCAGTTAACACGCTAGATCACCTGAATAAGCGGAATTACTGCATTCTTTAAAAAAAGAAGTAGCTGTAGCTAGAGGTCGCACTGGGCAAGCGAAGCCCTGCTCCTCTCCCTGATCATCATGTCGCGGAGCATGCGCCTGGTCTCGTCGACGCAGGCGCAGGGCCTTACCTCCGCCTTGTAGTCGAGCATGTCCTGGATCTTCTCGTGGATCTCCGGCAGCAGCTCCCTGAGCTCCTTCACCTCGCCCGCCGTCGAGTAGAACGGATCCACAGCCGAATACTTCTTCACCGTGGCGTCCTCCGCCGAGGACGGCCTCTCAAGGGTTTGGATTCGAGTCTCGAGGATGTTGGCTGCGTTCTTGAAGTGAGTGATCGCCTCTTCGAAGTTGGACGATAGAGAGTTGGCCAGGCCTGCGTTATGTAAATAAGTCAGATCGGAACCGTGCGGGGCCGGGTACGTGAAAAGAATAGGCCCACTGCATTTCTCCCCGTACATTTCGTAAAAGGTGACCATATCCCATAGGCTATGGGTGCGGTCTCAGCTTGGACTCTTGATCTCAGGGTCTGAGGTTCGAATCCGGCCAACGTGCACCAATTTGTTTTTTGTGATGGAAAAATTCGCACGCATGCCTACGCATGCTGCTTCACTGTTCGGAACCGGTGCAAAACTGTAGGTCATGTTCCCTTGCCCCTTACTAGGCTAAAATTGTAGCCGACTGGATTGATACCACAATACTAGACGTAAGGTGGGCGCATAGTAGCCTCGCCTGTGTTCTCCTGATCAGTTCTCGGAGGTGATATCGGCTAGTCGATGTATGTGCTCTGGTCCCTTTAACTCAGCCACTCATGCATACCGGATAAGATACAAAAAATAAGAATAAAATATACAGACAAAGCGTAACTCACCGATCTGGTAGTGGGTCTCAGCAATGCGGCGGTCGTCGTTTTTGTAGAGCTTCTTCTGGATGTCGAGACAATGCTCTGCAAGGTGAATAAGTTCACATCATGTTCACATCTATTTATTTAATTTCAGACAGGCAATCTGGGCTCGAATACTCATTTCGAATCAAGATCAAACTTGATATTATTTAGAGTTTAGACGTTGTATACAATATTATCCATTACACAAATTAATCACAATTTTATCCATTACCAAACACTTCAGAAACTATTACTATGAAAATAACACTGAATTAATAAAGCTGGGAGGCCCTACTACACTTCGAGAGGTGTGCCAAGAACCAAAGAGAGTGTGCCGCCTCCTGGAAGAACTCGGCTGGTTGGAGTAAGGCCGTAGCACGCGCAAAAGGCCCACAATGGAGTGGGATTAAGCGCGGAGAACGAGTCCGAACAACAACAACAACACTGAAATAATTCCTAATTTACTGGCTTTTGCCCGCGGCTTCAGTCGCATAGCCTATGTCCATCCTGAAGGCCCATTCTAAATATTGGTCAAAGAATTTTTAAAATGGGATGAGTATTTTCGGATATTACCTCCTACATCCAAACTTACAAACTTTCCCTCTTAATAATTTAGTGTAGGTAGGTGTAGTATTATATCTTTATGTGTTAATATAATACTGAGCATGTGCTCGCTTTATATTTCTTCACTAGATAGAGGCAAAGCTGAAAAATAAGAGAAAAAAAACGCCCCGACCAGGATTCAAACCTGGAACTCCGGCTTGAGCCACCAGGATGTTACCGATTCCGCTACCGGGTTGATGATGTATTCTCTCTAAATTTTCTAACCGCTGCTTGCAGGTTTTTTTAAATATAAACCGGTATTGGTGGCTGAGTCAGAGGGGCCAAAGCAAATGCACCGAACAGCCAATATCACCTCCGAGAAGGTAGGCTCCACATCGGAGACGTTCCTTTGGATCGCCAGCGATGCGAAGCTGAGGCGTATGGCATAACCCAAAAAATAACAAAACGCAAACAAATTTCCAATCTTGGTCCCCCCCTTCCTCTAAGGTGCAAGGAAGTGTGGGCGCCACATACCTTCAATTAATATTGCGCAAGTCCAGACTTGCGTGAGTCTGCATGACGCCCCAAGTATAGAAAATTGCGCAATAAACTTCCCACACACGTAACGGTACACTTGCACAAGTCTGGACTTGCGCAATATTAATTGAAGGTGTATGGCGCCCATAATGCTTACATTTTGAACAAGATAAAGTTAACAGAACAATGGTGGTATAATGTACTAACGCATGTCAATGACGGCTTTGTCATAGGTCTCACTCTCAAGCGCCACCTCCCCCAGGGCGAGGTGCACGTCCGCGAGCAGCGCGCGCGCCGCGTCGCCTCCCCCGCCCGCCGCGCGCCGACCCAGGATCGACTTCGACAGCTCTACACATCAACAACATTGTTCACAGGAGTGAAGCCATTGTAAAATATATTATATACTTTAATTATATACTTTATATACTTTAAGTGAGCTATTCATGTATAATAGCTTCACACCTGTTTTCCAGTAGGGTAGCCATAGATAACGGATCTCCAAGTGCCACGATCCTGGCACCTCTCTACCGCCTCTTCCACTCTCATAATGTTCTTCTTCGTTCATACATGCTCATCGGTTGACTGGAAGAAATCACTTAAAGTGATAAGTCCGCCTTTGCATGCTACTGTTCTCCTGTTTCTATGTGAAGTATTGTTAATTTCTATTGCTCTTCTGTATGTTATATTCTTTCTTCTGTATCTCTGTTTGTGTTTGTGTGTGCAATAAAGCATTTCTATTCTATTCTAAATGCGTACCGAGCATCTCCCAGGCCAGCTGCAAGTTGTCCACGTCTTCCTCATCACCCAGCTCTGCCACAGACTCCTCGCCGTTCCCCTCGCCATTGGACGGACCCTGCAACAAATAAAAAAACTAAGCCATGCATACATACTCGTAGTTTGTTCCATCGGCTGGATGCCAATCCATTTAGATATTCACATTAAACTAGGTCCACCACATATACATAATTTTGCCGATCCGATCACCGTATCCGTATTTTCGATGCGTATTAATATTCCTAGTGCAGGCAGGTAATGATAAGCAGTCTCGATGCGTCAATTGATCCGTGGTGACTAGCGACACCTATCCCACAACTGAATAATAAAGATTGATGATAACCTACATCGCGGCGAAGAACCAACATAAAGATTCACTAGCACACCAATAGGTGGTGAACGAGTAATTATGAATGCCTTGCGCCACTTAACACTTTTTGAAATATCTAATACAGCTCGCATAAATACAGATGGTTTGGCAGAACAACCGGGCACTCGTCCCCCACAACATCAGCTGCAGCTACACGTGGGGCCAGAGGACACGACACAGCTTCACCTTTTACCTGATAGCTCTACAGATTTTTGTCCGATCATCAAAGAAGATATGGAATATGAAAAAATATGCTCGATACGGGATACAGTGATACGATACGACATATTGATACATGTGTGGACCCAGTTTTAGACAGATTGTATCCTATGCAGCAGGCCCTGTCTAAAAATGCGTGTTTGTTAACTAAATTAAGAACTCACCGGCTTTTCATCGTCGTTAGAGGAGGTCCCTGCTTCGTTCCCCTCTTCCGGTTTGCTTCCTTCCGGTTTGATCTCTTCAGGTTTCACCTCTTCAGGTTTGGTTTCTTCAGATTTGACCTCTTCAGGTTTGATCTCATCTGGTTTGATCTCATCCGGTTTGATCTCATCCGGTTTGATCTCTTCAGGTTTGATCTCATCCGGTTTGATCTCTTCAGGTTTGCCACCCCCAGGCTTGACTTCTTCCGATGTACTCTCTTTGCTTTCGGCCTTGGTCTCGCCGTTCTCTCCAGTCTCCGAGTCATCGCCGTTCTCATCAACATTCTCATCTGAAAAAGTAAAAAGCACCTATGCAATGATATTTTTATTGATTACATTTTGAACTTTGAACACTTTGACCGAAGAGCATTTTATAACGCGCACTCCTCTGTACGCCGACTACTTTCGGTATTATTGTAAATACTGCAGGAAAAGAACTAAAATAGTAATGCAATTAGTTCTTTTTGTATAATAATAAAAATATGTTGAAATAACTAATGTATTTTAATAATAAACAAATAAAAATATAGTACATTTTATGTTTTTTATTTAAAAAAATTAAAACAAAAATACCCATTTTCGAAAAAAAACTTAAGAATTTGCAGTTGTTCCCCATAGATGTATCCTATAGCACCATATTCGTTTTGTGAAAACTTGTGAAGGAAATGGTATATGCACCGACTATTCTCTCTCTCTCTTACCTTGGTCATCGTCTGAGTCTCTCTCGGCGTCGCCGTCCCCCTGCGGCACGCGGTCCCCCAGCACCCCGCTCTCCTCCCGCGCTAGCCCCAGCAGTGCCTTGCCGTACCTGCTTATAACTCTATTGTTATTTATTTTTCAACACACAATCCTGAAAAACATGATAACTACAAGCCTGGTAAAAAAAACATAACCACCATTTTTGAAGCTCAACTTAAGGAATCTCGTGGTGGTAATATATACAGGGTGTTATAACGGCCACTACATTAAATTTAGGAAATTATTATTGAGATCAATAGTAACAAAAAAGTCAAATAACTTTTTTCTGAATTCCCTTTAAATAAACACAGTTACAGTTTTCATACCAACTAATTGATTTATTTGAGGGACAAACGTGGGAATGAAAGGCGCGCGGTGAGAGAGCGAGCTGGGACGAGTGCACGGAGAGAGATGCGCGGGGGCGCACACTGGTTCGTCTCCATAGAAGGGGCCGGACGTAGACTCCTAAAAATTTTGTTTTTCGAATTTTGTTTAATCGATTATGCCATCGTATCCCTTTAATTAAAAGCTACAAATGTTGTCATGACAAACTTTTTAATTGGATTTCAATTTAAGGAGTTATTCGAAAAAAACTTTTTTTTACTATGGACAAGAATACATAAAATTCTATAAAATTTGATTCCCTTCCATTTTCTTATAGACGCTCCCATAAATGAATACTAATAATTAAATGTCACATTTCAACCGAAGACACTTGGTGCTAATATCGTGCAGTTTTTGAGATATATACATATATGTAATTTTTATGACGAAAAATCATTATGTTGAACATTATAGAACATTCCTTAACAGTCTAAAACATTACAGAACATGCTATAACATTCCAGAATATTATGTAGCATTCTAGAAATTTCTCGAACATTCTGGAACATTCCAGAATGCTCTAGAATGTTCAATTCGAGAGTATTCTATAATGTTCCAAAATGTTTGAGAGTATTCTAGAATGTTTCTGAATGTTCGAGAATGTTCTAGAATGCGACAGAATGTTCTGGAATGTTAATAGCAAGTTCTGGAATGGTTTAGACTGTTAAGTAATGTTCTAGAATGCTTTAAAAGATTATGGACGATCGAAGTGAATACCTATTTTGGAATGTTTGAGAACGTTTCGAATGTTGAAATGAAATGAAATGAAAATATACTTTATTGCACAAAAAGTGTCAAAAAGCGGACTTAAAGCCTAAGGGCATTATCTGCCAGTCATACCTGGGATTGTGAGTAGGGTGAGAATGTTTTAGAAATCGGAACCGAAAATCATAAATCTTCTGGAATATTCTCAAATCTTCCATTATCCTGTTATGGAGGGGATACGTTCCAGCTCAGATGGGTATATAAAGGCGATAGTGGGACTTTTGTGATAGTATATTTTTTGACACTCGATTAGAGCGGATCCAAAGACAGCGGATCAAAGTGATAGAAAGTAAAATGGTGAAAATTTCCAGAGTCTTTGAACCCGGGTAAGGCAGCTCGTATTAATTAGTTACGCTGTGTCAATGGAGTCGCACGTTTTTAGCGAGTGTTCTCTACGAGATTGCATGCATAAGCTTTTCGGTTCGTTTATATTGTGTTTTTCATAAAATTGTTAAGTTCATAGACAAGTGAATACAGACGAGTAGTGTAAGTTAATAGCGTGCTTTTAAGGCGCTTTCGTAGTTTTAAAACATATCTCGATCTTTATGTTGCTATATGAGACCATGGTAATCTTCCTGACTATAATCTATATATTTTTTTAGATCTTTTGTGGACTATGCAAAAGGCTGGTCATGATCGTGGCTACATCACTTCTTCCGGCTGATTGTAGAGCAGATTTAACTGAGAATGTTAGTTCGTCAGCACTGCTTGATGCATAAAGTTCTTCAGTGCGTCTCCTTTTTTTGGCGACTACTAAGGTCTTGAAACGATTTCCGAGAACTTTTATGTGTTGAGGTGGAGGCATCTGACATAGCAGGTGAAATTAATTGATCCGTAATATCTTCAGAAATACACTGTTGAGCCTTGTCCGGTAAGTTTGAAACAATAACTTTCTAGTCTGGCCATTTAATATGAGATTCAAGCCAAACAGAATTCGCCTTCACAAAATGTTCCTCATTTTTTTACATTGATTCCATTTGGAGTAAATTCCTGTAGCAGAATCGACGGCACCGATTTTTTAAGTCTTTTTCGATACTTTGACACAATTGCACATCGCAGTTTAATTTTAAAATATCAAATCAATGATTGCAGTCACGAAGATTATCATGGTCTCTTAAAGCAACATAAAGATCGAGATAAGATTTCAAACTACGAAAGTACGTAGCGAAAGCGCATTAAAAGCACGCGATTGAAGTTACACTACTTGTCTGTATTCACTTGTCTATAAACTTAACAGTTTTATGAAAAAAACACAATATAAACGAACCGAAAAGCTTATGCATGCAATCTCGCAGAGAACACTCGCTAAAACGTGCGACTCCGTTGACACAGCGTAACTAATTAATACGAGCTGCGTTGCCCGGGTTCAAAGAATCTAGAAATTTTCACGATTTCTGTCACTTTGACTTTTCCTTGGATCCGCTCTAATCGATTGTCAAAAATAAACTATCACAAAAGTCTCACTATCGCCTTTATACCCATCTGAGCTGGAACGTATCCCCTCCATAACAGGATAATGGAAGATTTGAGAATATTCCAGAAGATTTATGATTTTCGGTTCCGATTTCTAAATCATTCCAAACGTTCTCAAACATTCCAAAATAGGTATTCACTTCGATTCTCCATAATCTTTTAAAGCATTCTAGAACATTCCTTAACAGTCTAAAACATTCCAGAAGTTGCCATTAACATTCCAGAACATTCTGTCGCATTCTAGAACATTCTCGAACATTCAGAAACATTCTAGAAAACATTCTAGAATGTTTCTGAATGTTCGATTCCAACATTCTGGAACATTATAGAATACTCTCGAATTGAACATTCTAGAGCATTCTGGAATGTTCCAGAATGTTCGAGAAATTTCTAGAATGCTACATAATATTCTGGAATGTTATAGCGTGTTTTGGAATGTTTTAGACTGTTAAGGAATGTTCTAGAATGTTCAATTAATGATTTTTCGTCATAAAAATAACATATATGTATATATCTCAAAAACTGCACGATATTAGCACCAAGTGTCTTCGGTTGAAATGTGACATTTAATTAGTAGTATCCATTTATGGGATCGTCTATAAGAAAATGGAAGGGAATCAAATTTTATAGAATTATATGTATTCTTGTCCATAGTAAAAAAAAGTTTTTTTCGAATAACTCCTTAAATTGAAATCCAATTAAAAAGTGTATCATGACAACATTTGTAGCTTTTAATTAAAGGGATACGATGACATTATCTATTAAACAAAATTCGAAAAACAAAATTTTTAGGAGTCTACGTCCGGCCCCTTCTATGGAGACGAACCAGTGTGGGGCGGCGCGACGTGAGTTTTTCGACCCCAACCGTTCCCGCGCCAGCACCCTCCTCGCGTGCGCGTCAAATTACACTTGACGAAAACATAAATTTCAAAAATTAATATCTCGAAAACTAGAGACTTAGAGAAAAACTTTAGGTATTTACTTTTTTATCTCAGAAAAACATGAGGACTGCGATGGCGAAATTAATGTACTGGCCTTTACAACAACCTGTATAATATGAAAAATGAATTGAGGAGGCATACCACAGGTAGGCATCTGCGCACTGGTCAGCCGCCTCACCGTGCTCCGCCGCGAGCAGCTCACACGCGCGACCCAGCGTCGACACAGCCGTTCCGTAGTCCTACACCGTAGACAACATCCAATTCACACTCACCAGGCAAACACAGCTTAAGAAAAATCCTAGCATGTTTTTTTTTTTATGTAATCCGGTATGGGTGGCTGTGTCGGAGGGGCCAAAGCGCATACTCCGACCAGCCAATATCACCTCCGAGAAGGTAGGTGCCATACCGGAGACTTCCGTGGATTGCTGGCTATACTGGACTAGAGGAGAACACAACCGAGGCTGCTATGCGGCCATCTTACATCCAGTACGGTGGTACCAACCCAGTCAGCTACAATTTGAGCCTACCACCTAGTAAGGGGCAAGGGGCTTAAACCCACAGAGCATTTGAGTTGGTTACAGTTGTAGAATTGTCAGCCTCAGTGGGGCGGTCGGTCGACTGTTGTTAAGCACACCTGGGCGCGCTCAGTACTTGGATAGGTGACCGCTCGACCATTTGAGTCTGACCGTGGTACGAATTCCACGTAAAACTGTAGGTCACTTCCCTTCTTACCTTATTTGGTGGTAGGGTTTATCCCGCCCGGGTTCGTACCACCGCACTGAATGAAACGTCGATCGAAACGCCTATGTAAATAGTTCGTGCTTTCCGTCCAGTTCAGTGTAGCCAACATGAAATGAAGGAAAGCACTGACATGGCACCTAGTTCACCCGGTGTTATGGGCTGACATCACGGATGTTGTAGATGATGTAGCCAACCGTGTCAGTTGCCATAAAAAAATTAATAAATTAAAGAAAATAAAAAGTTATATAACTTGCACCCATAAAGACTATTGATGATCATAGGTAAATAAATAACCGTATATTCATGCATTCCCATTAAAAAAAGTACAATAGAATAGAAATGATTCATTGCAAAATAAAAATAAAAATACACAGAAATACCTAAAAATAAGAAATTAAATATAAGAAAGAAGATTTACCTTGACAGCGAGATGTCTCCTCCCCGACGCTAACACCTCTGCAGCATCCGACGACATCACTTCCGGAACCTCCGCCATCTTATCTGCTTCTCCTGTGCATAAACATTATGTTTTTTTTTTATGGAAACTGACACGTTGGCTACATCACCTAAACATCCGTGATGTCAACCCATAACACCGGGTGAACTTGGTGCCACGTCAGGGCTTCCCTTCGGTCGTGTCAGCTACACTGAACTGGATGGAAAACACAAACTATTTACATAGCCGTTTCGACGGACCTTTCATTCAATGCGGTGGTAGCAACCCGGGCGGGTTAAACCCTACCACCTAGTAATATAAGAAGGGAGTCATATCCCTTAGTCGTCTTTTACGACATACACGGGGAGAGATGCAGTGGAGCTATTATTTTAAAGAACCGGCCCCACACGGCACATTATCTGTGGCAGTGTGTCTATATGCGCATTGTTATACTGTAGTGTTTGATGAAAATAATGCTTCAAATAGCTTAACACTTTCACTGACACAAAGATGATCTTAGGTTTCATGATATGACACATAAAATTTCCATACAAACTCACACGCCGCCTGCGTGCGGGGAAATCATTCTAGATTTGTTTCTTATGACACAAATTAAAAGTGATTGAGTGCAATATGACACAAGATCACTCCATAGTAATCTATGCAAATTCGCCCGCCTTCGGCTGGTTCGTCAGTTTTAGCTTGCTTAAGTTCACCAGCCACTGACGTAGCATACTGTACCGTACTGGAAAAAAATATGTCAAGTGCGAGTTTTACTCGCGCACGGAGGTTTCCGTATCTATCCGCTATCAATAATATCCACCTATCCGCTCAGATAAAATTCGAAGACCATGCCAGGTCTTCGAATTTTAATTTCGAAGATAATATGTAGGACAATCTCAATGAGGTCGATGGCAATTGACGGTGGGAAAATGACAGCACCTCAATGAGGTCGTTGGCAATTGAGCGGCTATCTTTTGTCTTTCAACAATGCAATGTATAAAAGCCTGTGAAGCTTTATTATTCAGTAGCTTGACTAATTGATTTTTCGGACTTTTGTTGTATGGGAGCCCCCCTTAATTTTTAACATTTTCTTTTTTTTATTATTTGTTGTTATATCCGCCATAGTAACACATATTCTGTGAAAATTTCAACGGGCTACCTATTACGGTTCAAGAGATACAGACCTCGGACAGACGGACGGCGGAGGCTTAGTAATAGGCTTCCGTACGGGATACAGAAACCTAAAAAGTAACTGCCTCTCGACGGAGTGTTCGTGAAAGTGTAATCTGCTGACTCCCAACTGCTCGGCTCGGATCAGGTTATGTGCATTATCTACACCTACTGCTTCACCGTTCGAAACTGGTGTAAAACCTGTAGCTCCCTTACCTTGCCCCTTACTAGGTAGGTTCAAATTGTAGCCGGCTGGATTGGTACCACCGTACTGGATGTAAAATGGCCGCATTGCAGCCTCACTTGTGTTCTCCTCTAGTCCAGTATAGCCAGCAATCCAGGGAAGTCTCCGGTATGGCACCTCCTTCTCGGAGGTGATATTGGCTGTTCAGAGTATGTGCTTTGGCCCCTCCAACTCAGCCAACCATACCGGATTAGATAAAAAAAAGGTATTCCTTATATATGAATTTTTCTTATTAGAATGAGAAAGCACTTTATAGATAGAAGAAAAAACCTTTCCATTGATATAAAACACACCACAAAAAAAAAATTCTGACACTTCTTTTTTTAATGTTTTTAAGTTTATTCTGTTATAATTTACACTCATTTTTAAGTTTCAGGATTAACAGTCGGTACTAAAGATTTTTGTGGATAAGATTCAATGGCCTCGTACGTATGTTTTTCAGCGTTTTAGTGACAGCGTTTTTAACTTACAATTGGTGTATGATATGTAAAGGTTGATTGTAAATTTTTGGCATTTGTATTTGGCATTGGCATTTTTTGGGATTGGCATTTTGCTTTTTCTATAGTTAAAAAAATCCATCTGTCTAAAATCATCTTCCAAATAAATAAATCCTTACTTTTCTGACATAGATTTCATTCGCTATAAGTGCAAATAGTGTTTATTGGCAAAGATATATTATGTACTAGCGTACTAGATGAATCACTAGGCCAACTAAAATGTTCCAACGAGTTGCGGTTCACGATCCTCAAGTCTCTTAGTCGAGCGCGAGACCGCAGCGCGCAGTCGTCGCCTGCCTGCTGCGATCGCACCTCGCCTACTTTAAACTAATACATTTACACATCTTCGTCGATGCGAAGGTGCGATGGCGAATCTGGAGATGAAGTGTTAGAATGAAAAGACAATATGCACAACGACGCATGAGTGCGATCGTTCTCCCTACCCCTTGCCTCTCTCCCGCACGCTTCCCGCCCCGCGCGAGCCCCACACACACACTCACACGGGCCGCCAGACCGTCTCCCACACGCTTCCCGCCCCGCGCGCGCTCCCCTCTTCCGCTCGACTCTGCGCTCCGCCTCCCTGCTACCTTACCCCATACCTCAGCCGCTGGAACACCGCTTCTCCGTATATTTCTTCGGAGTCAGAACTCTATATAACATTTCCTCAAAGTTTATTGATCTGATTTTACGAAATATTAAAGTTTATGTTTATGTAAACGTGGACGTGCAACTGCAAATTTCCACCTGGCAAGGAATCCGAGGGAGGGGGGGGGGGGGGGGGGGGGCAGGGGCATTATTACAAAATATGTGAGCCAACAGGCATAGTTAAACCACACAAGTTAGCCGTCTTCATACAAACGCGCCGATTTCGCACTCACACAAGCGCGCGCCTGCGCACGCTGTCTGTACACAACCACTACATGCATTCTCACTGTCTCTCGCGCGTAGTCAGTGATGGTCGCCCCGCCCCCGTGCTCGGTGACGCACACCACGTGACGGCCGCTGCCTGCCGCCTGCCGCTTCCCGATAGAAAGTATTATTATTCGAATTTTATTTTATTGCACTAACTTAATGGCTCCGCGTTTCTGCAGTGTGTACGCGGCTGCATGAATAGATCAGGTTCAGGCTCGAATCGCGAGTTAACATTATTCTCATTACCTGCTCCCATCGAAAGGTAAGTAACATAAAAAATATTATTAAAGTATGTAGTTAAATTATGTAAGTTATTAATACGAGTAGGTACTAAGCGAAGGAATTGACTTGAGGGCTCGGTAACGTCAGAGCAAAGTACCTATTAGTATTTAATTATAGTATTAATTAGTTATTAATAGCTAGGTACTAGCTGCAAAAACCATTCGCGAACCCCGGCATCGGGCGCGGCCGCGCGGCGCACGCGAAGGCTGCGCCGCCGCGCGCGGGCCCGCGGTTGTCGACTTGTTCAGACTTGTTAGAGATACCACGCACAACGCAATTTCGCGCGGTTTTGTCTTCTATAAATGGCCACAGCTCCTACCGCGGACACTTTCATGACTGCTAGCGACCAACCAAGTTATTAAGTAATTCATTAAAATAACAAAAATAAAAATATAAGTTATTAAGTAATAATAAAACAAAATTAATAAATACATTTTAGAATTATTTATTTGCTACTTTTTTTATTAAGATTATTAATTATATTAATCTATAATTCTAAATATATTTTCTATAATTTTTATAGTTATAAATTTTTTGCCCACTTATTAATTCTCTTCATCGTCCGCGACTACAAAATCTTTGTCCAAAGACGGACGTGAGTTAAAGTTGAATTTTGACATTGCATTAATTTTTGGGAGGTTAAAGTTAAAAAAAAAATTTACCCGACTGCGCGAAGCAAAAATGAAGGGTTATCTTTTTAGCAATTTATGTGTGTGTATGTTTGTTTTTACGTATGTTCCACCGTAGCGCCAGAACTAAGCATCCGATTATTGAGTGGGGTATCGTTATCAAGGGCTCAAACATCAAAATAACATCGTTCACTGTCTATCGAAAATACAGCTTTCGAAAATATACCTTAACGCCAGTATATAATAAATCTATGACAACTCATATATTCTGTTAGAGTAAAATTTTGGGAGCTGGCTCTTGGTCTATAAATAAAAAATACATAAATGTACATAATAATTTTAAAGAATAGCATTTCCATCATGATGGGCTCACTGCCTGTCAATTGTGTTAGTGTTGTGAGTTGTGACATCCCTGGAGGCTCGGCGCAGCGTAGGTAGTTATTTTAAAAATGGCCTCCAGTTATCTTACTCGTCTTCTTTTACTATGCAACAGGTTAAAACTGAATAAAACATTGAAACAATTATTTAAAAATTGTCTACCTACCCACATTCCTCATACCAATAAAAGTTCATGTAGGTATATAAGTTATGTTTGTTGGTTTTCTTATGTTGTTTGGCAACTCGAAAGGTACAATTTCTTAGGCACTTATTATAATGGTACTACTTATGATACTTACTTATGATAAGACAAAATTGTACTGAAAAAAAACATTATAAAATTATAACTAATTATGAGAAAAGGCGTTATTTAAAATGGACAATAGATTGCAGGTGCGCTAACGGAACACGTGGCCAACATATTCTAATAAGAACTAACAAATTTAACATGCAATTTTGTCTTGTAAGGGTAGCTTAGACTCCTTCCACACGGAAGGCGTCTTCCCAAGACCATGCACGACATTTCAAACAGTGTAGTTTCACATATTCACTGTGAAAATAAACTAATTTCGAATACTTAGTTCGCCGAAGATACAAACAGTTCGCTTGCTGCGTTTTCTAGTTGGTATTGACTTTTAGGTAAACACCTCACTTCGAACTCACAGAGAGCTGCAGTCCTGTTGTATGTAAAAGACCTTATCGGGCTCTTGAACGCCCGGGCCGGTGCTATAATGCTTACGCGGCGGGAGAATAACGGACCACGCCTGTAAAATGAATTAACCTACTTACTTTGTTACTAACTATTCCACAGGAATCACAGAGCAATGTGTACTTGAATAGTTGAATACACAAAACAGACAACACGGAATGTTCAGTAAAATTGATGAGATTACACTAAATATAAGTAGGAGAAATGCCCTAGTAGTAATATATTCTTTGAACAAGAACGATCCGGCAAAAAGAAGCGAACGAAGCAAGCAGCGAAAGTGACAGCCGCCACCCACAGATCATAAATCTGCCTCTAGGAGAAGAAAAAAAAATTATGCTGCAGAGCTGCCACCTGCCCTGCCTCGTGGAAGAATGTTGCCCGTCAAATTTATAAAGACTAAAAATTACAAGACGGCTATTTATGTATGACCAAGGTTACGTACGACATAAAATTACGATTCAAGGTACAAAGACTGTAATAATTTGTAATACACAAATGTGTATGTAACGGCACAATTTGTTTGCAAAAAAAAAAACGTGGTGAAAACATATTTGGCAACATTATTGTGTAAATGGTCCATCCATCTGTCCTCGCGATATTTTGGCGGGACGCGCGAATAACAAATTATTATGCGTTTTTAGTCAACCTTGCTATTAAATATCGGAGGGGGAAAAATTGCGTGTAGGTACGTGTATATACGCGCGTTGGAAGTACTTCATTCTCTATCTCTCTTCCTTTACATCAAATAAAAAAATGCAAGTATTTCCAGATTCATGCACGTTTTCAAATAAGTGCCTAACAATAATGCATAGCATTGATTTTATAACCCTGTCCATCAATGTTGATAGTTATCTTGTCCGAGTACTTTGCCAAACGTGATTGCCGGTGTTGCGCTGTAATTTGGCGGAGTTCTTGCAAGCACAATACAGATTACTCTGCTTACCCCAATTTTCGGAATACAGCGTGTCGTATGTATTTATGACGCCGTATGATACTGCACCATGATAACGCAAGCTCGCACACAGATCGGCAAACAATTGCGTTTTTAGCATTGACTTATATACTTATATAGGTACTTATATCACTGGTTTTTACATGGGCAAAATGTGCAAATTCTGGACCTGGACCAACCACCGTACAGTCCTAATGATCTCGTCACCTTCCCAAAAATCAAGAAGACCAGCACACCAGAAGAAGCGGTTGAAGCATACACACCGGCTATTTTGACAACAGTGTTTCCAAAACTGGTTCGAGCGAATGGAAAAGTGTGTCAAATATCGTGGCGAGTCATTGAAAAACAATAAATGGTACCTAACGGATGGACCGATGTGGATTTTTATTACAAAGCTGGTTTAACCGGGATGGTTCTTAGCGTAATAAAGTAATTATGAAGTATTAAAAAAATTACGTCTCACGGATAGACCGATTTGGAAGAGGTTTTTTTAAAAGCTTAAAATAAAAGCTAATAAATTACAAATGTAAAAAGCTCCCGACCCTTAAATTTCAAAAATAATTTCCGGTTATTTACCTACTTAAAGGAGTCGGAGCCCCACTAAGTAAATAAAATGTAAAAACTCAGAGCTGTAGAGCGGGGTTTTTTTTATTTGTAGGTAATTTAACTTTTCTTTAATAAAAAAATACAGGGAAGGGCAACAAATCATAATTCAGAAAATTATCAATAACTAAATAGTTCGATACAATACGCCTCGTACTTTGTGTTTTTGTTGAGCTACATTTTGCATAATTTTTAACGGGATTTTTTTTATTTCTGAAAAATTCAATTCAAAGTGTTGTTCATATTGATGTTCACAATTTTAGATTTGGATCATTCATTTGATTGCTGAATGAGCCTGCGTTGAAAGTTGGCATTGAAACATTTCTTCGAACCCTCAAAAATGTGTGTAGGTACACGTTTAGATATAATGCATTCGACACACGCAACAGTTATTAAAGCGAGTCCGCCGTAACCATTAGTACCAAATGAGGATTGGTACGTACCGCCTCGTGCCCGGCAGTGGGAAATATGAAAGGTGGCAGAAGTAGTAACCGAACGTAGGACGAATGCTAATGACAGAAGGTATCGACGTTTCTCGCCCTCCGCCTCCGCCGCCCTGCCCGCGGGGCCGCCCGCCCAGAGCGTCCGCCCACGCCGGCGCCGCCGCCCGCCCGCCTGCCAGTCGCATCGCAACGCGCCGCCGCCGCCGCCAGTGCTCACCCGCTCCCTTACGCGCAACCTACTTCCCTAATCCGTCAAATTTAATAATATTTACACGACCTACTTTTTACCCTTTCATATTATGGCACCGGCTATAATCGCCGACGCAAAGGCCTCGGTCGTTAATTTTTAATTCAAGAAAATTATGTGTCGCTCTTCGAGCACTGTGGATGGGTGCGACCTCGTAAGTATGTAATCGGCGCGACGGATTGACTACACTACACAAATTGCACACAATCGATTTGATAATGACACAAATTCGTGCCGGAGCGGTGATGTGAAAGGCTGTTCTCACCTGCGAAGGAAACGACTTGGCCGCGGAAACATCAACACAACAACGCAATTACTTCATAATAGTGTATTTTCTTTGCTTTACGATATAATGTGTTCATAATTAAATGTTTGGTTTCAAGAAATCAAGCAATAATGAATTAGTGCTCATAAATTTATCGGAGACGAACCGAGTATAGTTCTCAGAAAGTGAAGCACAGAACAGCATTATACAACTCTCTCATGATTCCGACATGGAGGTCGAGCTGCACCAAGTTTAGCGTCATCCTACACGCGCTGTACGTGTCGTCTCCGTTCAGATTCCGGGAACCTGGCTCCGGGACCCACGCGCGAGTTGATGACGACTTCTATACATTCGGCGGCGTTCGAAAATCATCAAAAATTAGTCCGAAGGTGTACTGTAGAGAGTACATTGCCTACCACAAGATCCAGGCGTGTACTGGGATGGAAGCGCAGACTGAGACGCCGGCGGACGAATGCGAGTGCCACGTGCATCCATCCATCTTCTATCTGCTGGGCACATTGCTGCTGACCAGGTACCGAGAACACTCACTCACTCGGCTAAGGGATTGAATAACGTAGATGGGAGCATTTTCATAGATGTGAGTTTTTTTAAATGTAATCCGGTATGGGTGTCCGAGTCACAGGGGCCAAAGAACATGCTCCGACCAGTCAATATCACCTCCGAGAAGGTTACCGAAGACTTCCCTGGATCGCTGGCTATACTGGACTAGAGGAGAACACAGCCGAGGCTTCTGCTAAGCGGCAATCTTTCATCGAGTACGGTGGACGGTGGTATCAATCCCAGTCGGCTACAATTAAGACCACCTAGTAAGGTGAACTCAATGGGAGAGCTCAGACTTCTGGCTTCAACTAAGATGCTCTGCTATCGTTTCACAAGAAGCGGTACGTGATATTGCTTGTCTTCCTTTAAAAACAACCTTCTTATACTGGTATTCTGGCAAAGCTCTGAGGAATTAGAACGAGTGAGAAATAAAAACAGGCCAAGTGCGAGGCGGAATCGGCACCGAGGTTACCGCACCACAAAAATTAACGTAAAAAACACGTTTCTTGTATGGGGATTTTTCAATTTTAGATTTTTTTTATATTCGTTGTTACTTATATCGGCCAAAATAACACAACAATGTACCGTGTGGGTCGGTACTTAAAAAGAATAGCCCCACTGCATCTCTCCCCGTCGCATGTCGTAAAAGTCGACTAAGGTATCGTCAGCCTCGGCAGCTTAATGGTGAGGTCAGTTTTTGGATGGATGATCGCCCGACTGTTGGAGGCTGACCGTGGTTCGGATACCACGTTAAACTGTAGGTCCCTTCCCTTCTTACCTTACTAGGTGGTAGGGTTTATCCCGGCCGGGTTGGTACCACCGCACTGAGCGAAACGTCGGTCGAAACGGCTATGTAAATAGCTCGGTAAATAGTTCGTGTTTTCCGTCCAGTTCAGTGTAGCCGGCGCGAAATGAAGGAAAGCACTGACATGGCACCTAGTTCACCCGGTGTTATGGGCTGACATCACGGAAGTTGTAGGTGATGTAGCCAACCGTGTCAAGTTTCCATTAAAAAAAAAAAAAAACACACACATATTCTGTGAAAATTTCGACCGGCTAGGTTGGACGGACGGACGGACAGACAGACAGACAGACGTAGACTTAATAATATGCTTCCGTACGGGGTATGTAAAACAAAAAAAAGAAATATTTTGAATATTCTTTCGTACCTACGCATTTCATAACGTAATAGAAAATTTCATACAAACGAGGTAAGTTTTTATATCAATATACGTAAGCAAGGTAAGTATACAATTATAAAACAAATATGTATATAAAGGTAGAAGTGGCTAGTTCATGCGACCTACATCCACGGGTGCATCGTGTGGGTGGGTGGGACGTAAGCCTTATCCAATTAAATTATCTTGAAACACTAACACAATCACCTGAAAGTTCACGATCCAAAAAGGAATTATGAGCTGAGGGAATGAGATATGATTGTATGTAGGTAATTTAGTACTTAATAAATTATTCTTTGTGTGATATAAAAAAAAAATAAAATAAAAAAAAACTAATTTTGTACTTTACTTACGAAATTAATTGGATAATTTCACAATCGTTTACGTATTTAACCTAATATATGGAAAATATCGCAATCCAACATAAATATCACGATAATATGAATCGTCGTGTAAGACTTATATAATTCTGTGGTCTCAGGTTTAATAGTGATAACTCCAAAATGACAATTGAAAGTTTTAAAAAAATCCTGTAAATCGGACATGAACTAAATTAATTAACACTTTGATGAATTTCTACTTGCAAAATGTACATTTTTCATCTTTCATCTATGTATTACTACTAAGCCAGTGAACATGTAGCCCTAAGTGGGTTAAAGCGAACTTATCCATTTTATTATATGAGATATATAAAAAAAATACATCTCGGATCATTTGGTCCAATAGTGATACATATCTTTTATTTTATTTTATTTTATTTGGGAAACACACAGTTATAATAAATGGGTAAAGAGTAATATAAGCATTAACCAATAAAGTTTCCACTATTGATACACTTATATAAAAATTATAGTTTGGACTTATCATTATTGGATCAAAATTTGATCAAAACATTCAAAATTACCTTAAATTTGGTTAGAACTTGATATGTGATGTTATCATTATCTGACCAAATCTGAAAATGTAAAAACAGGACATATTCGTTTTGGACCATTGTCGTAGAGGCATTTCTACTCGCGATGGAGTTATCACGAATAATATACCTACCAAAAAAAAATATTTTTTTTTAGCCCAAACTGTATTAAAAACTAAAAATCGTCAAAAATGGAGTTATCACTATTAGGCCAGTGACCACATTTGTTTTAAACTCACACCGACGTTTGTTTTTGTGACCGCTGCGCCGCCCCACAGCTGCTCCACGGCAATGCTGTGCGCCGCCATCATGACGGAGCACTGGGAGCAAGTGCACTGGGACCCGCACGCTCTCATACACCTGGCCAACACCTCCAACACCGAACTCGACTGGCTACTCGACGAGAAGGTCGCCAAGGTATAAGGCCAATAAATGACAAAAATGTTCTCTTCTTTGAATTCGTTTATTCAAATTTAAAATTTAGATTTCATTTCTAATCATAACATCCCTATACCTATATACAGAGTGGCCCATAAGTCCTTAAAATTATATGTAAATATTGAATAAATTTTTATTTATTCAATATTGATTTAAATTATTTTTAATAACTTGAGTTTTATAAATTATTAAATTATAACTTGAGTTATTTTATTCAAAGCGTATTCTTGTTTCCAGGTCAGTTTCCCTGAACACCACCACAGAGGCAAGGATACTTTCCTAGTACCAATGAACGGCGGCATATGGACACTGTGCATTTCACTCGAAGGTTTACTTTTTTATTCAGTTTCCTTTTATACTTGCACTATGTGCACTGCACACATACAATAGAATAGAATGGAATATAATGTAGTAGAATTGAGTAGAATGGAGTAGAATGAAGTAGAATGAAGTAGAATGGGGGAGAATCGGGAAAATGGAGTAGAATGGGGGAGAATGGAGTAAAATGGAGTAGAATAGAGTAGAATGAAGTAAAATGGAAGAGCATGGATTACAAATGAGTAGAATAGAGTAGAATGGAGTAGAATAGAATAGAATACAATAGTATAGAATATAACGTCTTTATTGTACACAATTGAAAGCAATAAGCAGTATGTACCTACACGAAAATAATCAAGAAATACAAGAATGCTCAACGGCAGACTTATCACCGCACTGCAAGTGATTTCTTCCACTCAGCCTTTAAATTCAATAGTGGTTTAGTCACTACACGAAGCTTGTTTGAGCGCTTTGCTTTGTCATTAATCATTACCTGTTCGAAAATAATAAAAAATCCAACAGAAACATTTACGCGGGTAAAGCGGGTCACTCCGCATAAATCCGTTTCAAATGAGAATACGATCCTTCGAACGAATACGAACTTGGGTCATCATGGCTATCATGATGACTTTCTCGTATTTTTTACCGCGTCTGTTACACTTTCGGTTACGCGGTATATTTAATCAAGCGACATTCCCTCGCTCCAGTGGCACCGTAAGTATTATTTCGAAGATTGAAGTAAGTAGCTTTTATTAGTATACCGTACCGCGTAACCGAAAACATTACGATAATTTTGGCGCTATTGTATTAGATATTCTTCGGTATGTTTTCTATTCATATTAAGTATGCTATTGTTGTATGACGTATAATCTAGTGGTGGATTCATATTACGTTCTATGTTATTGAAATTAAATTAAATGAACATAAGCATACTTTATTGTACACCATTGTCTAAAAGGGCCACAAAAGGCGAGTTCAATGCCTTGCGACATTATTTACGAACTAACCTCTGGGATGTGGAAAACGCGTAGGGGCGGGGCGGACAGTGCAGTACTAAAGAATGGACAGTAGGTACCTAGTATGAAATATAAATACATAACTTACATGGACAAAATTATTCTATTCCATTCCTTCTGTTACCTATATTATCTTCTATTCACATTCATCACATTTGCATTAATCGATATTCCAGTACAAATATTTGGTTTCCCATTGCAGAAGAAGAACTGGAGCTGCTCCAGAGAGTGGGTTTCCCCAAGCGACATGCCTGCTACAACTATCTGGCAGGCGATGACGCGGGAAGAGAGGAGCCGCGAGCCGACTGGCAACACAGTAAGATTTTCAAGCCAAGGCTTACAATAATATAAATTTAAAAACCAGCTCCAACCCCTGAAATACCTCCTTTCCAACATAAAAAGAATAGGTAATCTAAATCTGTTGGCGTGGTGTAGAATTATACGCACATTAGTCATGCAGTTTGATGATTTTCTGATGCATCCTATCATCAGAACTTGACCAAATTTATATGGGACCACCCCTAAGGTACCTCCTTTCTAATAAAAAAGAATCATCGAAATCCGTTGGTGTGGTATATAATTATTAGCTCATTCGTCGTACACATTTTTATATGACTTGATATAATAAATGAAATATCAAAATTGACGATGGCACTATACAGTGTGGTCGGATTCTTCAGTATTCATGTTTATGCTGTAAATATTTATGCTCTTGTGAGCGGTAGTATGGGTTAATTATTTGTAAGTTGCTATAATATAATACCTTATAAGGTACTAACAAAATATTGTGACTTGCGAAGTTTGTTTGTCAGTACTTCTTCGCCTTGAATTTAGAACTGGCAGAATTTTCGACATGTCCAAGCGTTGGATGAAATTATACAATAAACAATAATAAACATGCTTATGACAATTTTTAAGAGTTTGATGATTTTCTGATGCATCCTATCATCAGAACTTGACCAAATTTATATGGGACCACCCCTGAGGTACCCTCTTTCTAATAAAAAAGAATACTAGAAATCGGCCCACGTGGTAAAGAAAAGATTCCGACGAATTGAGAGCCTCCCACTCTTTTTGAAGGCGGTTAAAAAATAAAGATTATGCTTTGTCTGTAACTCAAATAATGAGTTACAGCAAAGTTACAGGCTCAATCGTCATGAAACAGCATTGTCCAAGCGAACTTTGATTGTGTCAGCGCTGCTTAATTAAACTGTAATGAAATGTGTGAGCAGGGATGCAGAACCTGTCCATCTCGTGTGCGCTGGTGTGCCTGATCGTGCTCGGCACTGCCGCTCTGGTCGGCGCCTTCGGGGTGTGCAAACATCAGATCAGCGCAGTCCTCGTCACCGGTGTCATGTACCTTCTCGCCGGTGAGTACGGAGGAGGCCAGGAGTGAGGGGAGATAGAGGTGAGAGGAGAAAAGGAGAAAGGAAGATGAGCGGTGGGGTTTATATGGGGATGCTATGGTAGCGAAGAGGATGAAGGCGAGGGATGGATGAAGTATTCTGGCAGTATGGTATGGCAGGAAAATAGAAGGAAGGTTAACAGCGGGAAGGAAAGAAGCGCTGATAGATACTTAATGAGAACTAGCTGAGAGGGTGGATAGTAGGAAGAGAGTAAGGAATGAAGAGGCGCAACGAGGGGAAGAGAACAGAACACAAACAAAACATAACCGACATGAAATTCGCCCCCGCTGAGTGCCGCGTTTGATTGGCCGTCGCACGAGTCGCATCCTCCCCGGCTTCATTCTGCATGCCTTCAATTGTTGGCGCACTCGGATTCAATATTACAACGATATACTTTGTTGCGTCTCGAGGCTCTGTGGTCGGTGCATGTATTCACGCGCTCACTGCCACATACGGTACTTCTGCCACAGGTCTGTTCGCGCTGTTCACCCTCATGATAATCCACTTCAAAAGGCAGCAACAACGCGCCGTGTCCCGAGGGAGCGCTGCCGACGGCACCGCTGACGGCGTGGTGGGCTCCAGGGCTCTCGCGATGCCCCTCCTCGGTGCCCGAGAGTTCACCACTTCGTGGTCCCTGGAGCTGGGCTGGGCCGGTGTCGCACTCACCACTCTCACCTCGGTGCTATGGATACTTCTGTCGAAGATTATGCGTTTCAATCCTATAGCAGCGATTCTTCTTTAGAAAATCCCACTTAACATCGAATCGCGCATGTCATTGATAAAAAAACGCACCGTGTGGATAATTTCAAAGCAGTTTCGCAGCTGTGGCAGAATCTGCCATAGGGGTATGATGAATTGCTGCATTTTGCAATGTTCAAATGAACTAAACCTACGATGTCTAGATGAGCACAAATCCTGACTTCCCTATTCACCATTATTAGCTTTGGGAGAAGTTAAAAACTTGCTATTATTGTTGGAAGGATATAGATATGGTAAATTATACAATTTCTTGCGCGTTTTAGTCGTGTTTTTCCACGTGCACTAACAGTGTTCAGTGTTTCGAATGCAGCTGCACTCCTAAAGTACCTAAAAATGGTAGATATGATCGAATCGCTTGCTTCCGTCCACTTTGAAGATTATTCTATGAATAAAAACTATGTTGTGTGGTCGTCAGCATAATTTTCAATGCATTTTGTGAGCTTATTACTCGTAATAATATAATTAGCACATAAAAATTAAGTATTGGTTTCTGTTCGCGTTTAATTATGAGTATAATAGGTAGCTCTTTCTTTTAAGTAATAGGTACCTGCCTGTGCTTAATAAATTTATTTAAACTATCGGAATTCCGTCCAATGCCGAGATCTGCAAACAATGAAGATTATTATCAGACATGTGGAATATACAAAATAACATTACCCTCCTTTTGGCTTCGCCGTAGTCGGATAAAAATGGACGAGATTATCAGATGATGCGTGTAAACTATTAATTTTCTTATAAATGTGTACCTGCCTGCACACACTTATCAGAATAAACATAGAAGGCATATATACAAAATATGAGCCTATCGATGGACCTAAAAGTATACGCTGCCTTTCCATACCCTAAACCATTATTTTTATTCTTTCCATAATTTCTCATAACTGTGTATACCCTAAATTACACCTACCGGAATAATATAGATTAGTCAATAATTCAATGTTTTTGTGAAATTGAAAAAAGGAACTCATTGTTTTATAGGCAATGGTAGATAAGTCAATGTTTATAGGTAGGATTTTTCAATTATTCACTATATAGATGCCTAAGTATGCAGATAATTTTAGTAAGTTATATACATAATTAACAGACTTAAGCGCACTGTGCTGTTGCAAATAAATATACTATAATTTTATATGAAAGAATGAATTGAACAAAAAAAAACACTTAGATTTAAGCATTGGTGTCTAATATTATATGTAAGTAGATAAAGTGAATTTTTAATAACTCCTTTAAGTGTGTTGGGCTTTGGTGCTGTTAACCGAAAACTTTGTGATCGAATGCTTATATTTTGTGAAAGTCGAGTGTGATGATAAGATAATGATATACCTACGTAAATGTTATTGAAAGAGTTTAATAGAGGTTAAGCTTTGAACTATTTAATTTGAGCTATTATTGCCTTTTTTAAATGGAAATGACACGGTTGTCTACATCACCTACAACATCCATGATGTCAGCCCACGTGCCAGTGCTTCCCTTCGGTCTTGCCGGCTACACTGAACTATACGGAAAACACGAAAAGTTTCGAATTTGTAAATTATGTAGCTTCATATTTCTATATCAATTTATAGATGTTACCTGCTTACTTGTAATCAGAAGGTTCTGAAAGTTGTTAAAATAAATATCTTACGTGAATGTACACCAAGGAGACGCACAATTGTAGGTGTAATTTAACCAACACAAAAGTGCATATTATGCATTCATATTACGACTGTGAGGAAAGGTGGAAATGGGTTGAGTGAATGAGCCCATCCCATTACTGAAAAAAAATAATTCCATGTAGTTATTTCTATTTATTCTATTGCATGGAACTTAAAAAATACATACATACATACATAGCTTCACGCCTATTTCCGAGTGGGGTAGGCAGAGACAACGGAACGCCGCCGCTTAACAAATGTACCTAACATATTGGAAAAATGGTTTGTAGGTACTTAAGAAATATTTAGAAAATGTTGTGTATTTTGTTGGGTTGTTTTATTTCCTTCTTCATAAAAACTAGATCATCTCGTCCCGGGGAATATACCCCTAGAATGGTCAAACTAGTTATAGTGTAGCTAAAACACGGATGGTACTTATTTAATTTAATGATTTTCAAAGTTTATTGGTACTTACATACCTACAAAAATGTTAATGCATTTTAGTAATAAACACAAAGTTGTACCTAGCTAGATAATGTGTAGTTTGGCATGTATGTAGTTGGTCCTTATGCCCCATCGAGATGTGAGGTTTCGATGTTATACGGTATAACATCGAAACCTCTTGACTATATTATGTGAACAGCAGGGGTTAGCTCATACAATATTAGTCTATGGGTTAGCTTATACCCCTGCCCTGTTCACTGTGTCAATCTCTTCATGGCAGCGGCCCTTCTGATTGGCAAAGAGGATATATATAACCTGATTGGTGGATCTGTGCGGTTAGCGGTGCGCCACCTGAAAGACTTTATCCAATCCCTCGAAACCTTAATCCTGCAAACCTTCGTTTGGTTCTTCGGCAAGTGATAAATAAATGATGTTTTGGTGGTTTAAAAAAAAAATAACCTAATGTTGAGTCGGTGCATGTCGTTTTTGTTACGTTTGTATTTCCGAAAATAAAGCTTTTAGGTGGTTATAAAAAAAACTAAACACCCTAAAAAAATTTAAACACCCAAACATTGCTTAAAAAAGAAAAAAAAAGAAAAAAGATTTTGTGGGATTCGAACCCATGCCATGGTCAAAAAGTACAAACCCTACACGCTTACCACTGAGCTAACAAATTACTTAACCGACCAAACGAATATCGGCTTCTGTTGGTTCGCTCCGGGCGAAGGAGTAGGACTCCTACTCCTTCGCCCGGAGCGAACCAAGAGCGAACGAAGAAGTCTTTCAGGTGTCGTATCGGTGCGGTTAGTAGTTATATTCTTTGGGTGCATTTTTGGGTTACACTTCGTATCACGAAAGAAGTCCCGCCCGCGGCAATAAGTGGAAGTGGGACAAGGACAAGGCTATTCGTAGGTACGACAGACTAGTTCCCTAGTCTGTGGTAGGTACACCAAACAGAGATTAATAACTAAGAACACGAATGGCTCGGGGCCAATTCTGATGTCTCTCGCTTTTATTTTTTCTTAATATTTTTTTTTATTTTCGGAAATATACAAACAGTTTTTGTGGTTTAAAAAAAAAAATAACCAGGGTTAATATAAAGAAGATGCGTCGCTAGCATGTCGTTTTTGTTACAAGTTTGTATTTCCGAAAATAATTCTTAGGTACTCGACAATTAAGACCAATCACGATTTCGTGGCCTTTGCCGTCGAGACTTTAGGTGTTTGGAGCAAAGAGGCAAAGTCATTAACCTCCGTTTTAAGCCAAAAATTAATTGACCTGTCAGGCAATCTTAAGGCAGGGCTATACCTTAAACAGCGGATAGCAATCGCTATCCAGCGCGGGAATGCTGCGAGCGTTTTGGGCACCCTACGAGGAGAGAGTGACCAAAATTTGAGTGAAATTTTTTATGTTGTTTAGGTTAGTTTATTATTAGTCTTAGTAGTTATTTGTTAATTTCATATTGTGCAATAAATAAAGTCATTCATTCTTAGGTGGTTATAAAAAAAACTAAACACCTTAAAACAATTTAAACACCGTAACATTGCAAAAGAAAAAAAAAAGAAAAAAAAACCAAAAAGATTTAGTGGGATTCGAACCCACGGTCATAAAACTACTAGTCCTAGACCCTCACCCCTGAGCCACGATATCACTTAAACTAACAAAGGAATATCGAATTCCCTTGATTCGCTTTCGGCTATATGACGTCACCGCTGCAGCGAGAGGCAACAGAATTGATCCCGACCGAGCCACTCATCTAAGAACTCGTAGGTACGGTGAGCCACCTGAAAGAGCAACAGGCTCCTACTACGGATACTTTAACTCCATTCGGCAAACTTCGGCTCGAAGGAGGAATGTGTGGTATGTATGAGTGATGTTGTGTGTGTGATATGTATGTTTTTGGTGGTTTATAAAAAAATAACCAGGGTATATAACCTTCGAACCTAACCTATATTCCTATGGCTTCCTTCCGGCTCCTATCATCAGGACCCTGGAAATCATATTCTACGACTAGAGTACTTGCGAAGACAAATCCAACGAGCCCAAACATGTTGGATTTATCATGTGTAGTTAGGAGTTCCTATGGCTTCCTTCTGGCTCCATCATCAGGCAGGACCCTGGAAATAACATATGACTAGAGTACTTGCGAAGACAAATCCAACAAGCCCAAACACTGGGCTTATCATGTGTAGTTTAGGAATTCCTATGGCTTCCTTCCGGCTCCATCAACAGAACCCAACTAACAAACTAAACTAACAAAGTCTCCCGAGGATATGCAGAGCCGTGATTAGGTTTTTCACGATTTATTTCATACACTCGGATATTCTTCCGCGCTCAGCCCCTGTACCGGCGGCGTTAAGCTAAGCGCAAACTGGCACGATCAAGGCGATCACGGCGGCGGCGGTGGCGATGGTGGTGGCGATCAGATCGCGCCTGCAGCATCTGATTGCGTGATAATCATAGGAACTGACGAAAGGATGGAGGAAATAATTATAAACAAGGTCTACAATCGCTCAATTCTATACAATAACTACTGCTCACGCGGAATTAAAAAAAAGTAAAATTTTAAAAGTAAAACAAAAGTAAAAAAAATCATTAAAATTTAAGAGTAAAAAATTGTAAAATTTCTTCAATTTTGTAGTTAAAAGTACGAAAATTAAGAAATTACGCAACCACCGCGGCACCACCGCCGTCGAATCTGAACGCTCTGATCTGCGCGACTTTTGAACGCCACCGCCACCGCTACTTTGGCCGCCACAGCTATGACCGCCACCACCGTGCCAGCTTGCGCTTAGCTTTACTCACTCGCCGATGTGAGTATGAGAAACGACCTCACTCAACCAATCAGAAGGCGTTCGGTGAGGCATCCGGCCCAGCTAGAGCTAGCTAAAACAGGTTTTTTTAATTTTTCGATATCAAATTTAGTTTTTGAGATATAAAAAGATTTAGTTGGAAAAAATTTTTTTTTCACATTTTTTCATTTAATTTTTTTTTTTTTTTTACTTTTTCACATCGAATCACCATCTTGTAGCCCTAGCCGATACGCGTCTTTTGAGCCCCGCGTAGCCCCAAAACAGCGCGACACCAGGACGATTTCACACTCTCAGCGAAAATGGGGAGCTCTATAATGAAGCGGTCGAAAAAACATTTTCAATGTTAAAATAACACCTTTATTGATGTGGTGTGATTGGTGTGGTCGCATATTAGCAAACTGCACTATGCGAGTTGTCTCCCCAAACAGAGATTATTAACTAAGAACTATCAAGTGAATTTTTTGGTGGTTTAAAAAAAATAATCAGGGTTAATTAATATAGAGAAGATCTCGGATCTTCTAATGTTAGTTAAGGCGGCGCACATTTTGTTACATTTCGTTGAAAACTCCCATAGTGCAATTTGCTAATATGCAGTGTGGTCACCCGACGCAAGAGCAACGTTCGGAAACGATCTAGTAAAGCTACTCATCGATAAGTCTGGTGACCGGCGCGCCAAGTCTTTTTTCTTTCAGCAGATACGGCTAGCGATTCAAAGGGGCAAAGCTGCCAGCGTATTTGGGCAGTTGGGCACTGTTGTTGTTTATTAAGCATTCATTAGACAGCATGACTGTACTCGTCTCTGTTACAATTTGTTCTAAAAGGCTTTCAGGTGGCGGACCGCTGCGCTGGTGATGTAGTGTAGCCAAAAAACTGGAAGTCGTGTAAACAGGCCCTTCCTTCTCTCCCTCTTTCTCTTCACACACATTATATTATTCGAATCACGACCACGATGTAGGAGTCCGTGATGAGTACCTACCACCGTTTACAATATTTGTAGGTGTTTGTTTCTGTACAATTTCATTATTTTCGTGCTATCTCATTCATGTTTATACCTATAAAAAGGAAGGTACTGTAATTATCATAGTTGACCAAGGCGCCAACCATCCATAAAGAAAAGGAAAAAAAAAGGAAGAGGCGAGCGAGGCGAGGCGGTCTTTCTTCGTCGTCCCTTGTTCGTTTCGTTTGTTCGCGTTCGTGTCTCGCGCTGGCGCTGTCGCCGGCTTGAATGAGACAAGCTACAAATTAGATTAACCACCTATCCTCCATTTTGTTTATTTTCAATCAACCACCGCCTACTGTGATCGCTACCGAGCGTGCTGGACGCCGCGCGAGTGCAGTTCCTGCGTGCGTGCAGTTTACGCCCGCCCGCCCGCGGTCGCTCTGCCTTGGAGTGCGGAGTATCGAGTCGGATGAGAGGCCGCGCGCGTGCTCGCGCTCGCCCTTGCCGCCGAGATCGGTCGCGCCGCCAGCCGGCAGGTGCAGGTGGGGCGCTCGCGCTCCGCCGTCGGCGCTAGCGAGGACGCGCTCGCTCGGGCCGTCGTCGCTCCGTCGCGCGAGAGCGAGGTGAGGGCGCTGTGCGTGCGACGTCGCGTGCCGTCCGGCGCGACCCCGGTGTGACGTGGTGTTGCGTGTGGTCCGCAGGGACAGCGGGAGGCCCCGGTGGCGCGGCCGGCCGAAATGAACCACGCGCCGGCCCCGGAGCGGCCGCGCGACGCCGACCTCGCGCAGGTCGAGGATATGGAGACGCAGGACGGTGAGCCCTTCCATCCATCTCGCACGCCCTCAGCCGTGTGCCTCGGCCCCGCCTTCACTGCACGCCGCATACCTTTCACTGCCCCTCAGCTCTATACATATTGACAGAAGGTAGGTAGGTAAGTACGCTCATGTTGTATCTCTGTACAGGGTACAGGTATGCTGTTTATTTTATATTACCTACCTACTTACGATATTTCGAATTATCAACATTGCATACAACATTTAACATTTACTTCATTTTTGCATGTATACGTCGCCCAGATAAAAATACAAACCCTTTGTTCAAAAGTGCAAGTTGTGCTTCTGTCACCTGGCTGATTGTCAGCTGAGTTCTGTGTTCACTTGTCATGGCAGGTAGGTAGGTACCTAACTAGATCACTGTCCAACTAAACATGAGTGATAGTTGATAACGCTACTGAAGTTCATTAGTATAATGTTGAATCCAACTATAACCAATCAAGGTCAACACAGTATAGGATCTCTGTGGTTAGTATACTGTTATGAAATGTAATCATGCGTTCTTTTTGCAAACATTGCTACTGCCTAGAATTAGAATTGAAAATTGTTATTAAAAAATTTTACTACGTAGCCTAGAGGTTGTTCAAATGCGTGCATTCATTCAAAGTGTTCTAGAGATTGTCATGAGATAAGTGGTGGGTGTTATCACAGATTAGGACGATTTGGTTAGGAAGTGCAAACATGTCTCGAAAAAATACTTGGACTTGATATATAAATTTGTCCTTACCTATAATAAAATCCAACGTCTGCTTTCTGTCTGAGTGTCTGTCTGTCCGCTTATAACTCGAGAACCACTGAACCGATTTTAATAAAACAAAATTCTACGGATTGCTTAATTCTTCCCATCAACTATAGGCTACTTACTATCACGCTAAATGGCTTATGAGGTTAGCAGTGAAGTGAAATATGAGAGCGGGCGGAGCCGCGGGCACAGCTAGTAATACTATAAAATGCAAAATGTAGTGTGACACAAAGACGCTCATTTCTGCTTCAATTTAAAGTTCATTCATCTGAACATTTCTTATTTTATTAGCATCACAACTAAACATAATATAGTTTTTGTCAGCCAAACCCAGCAAAAGGCCATATAAGCATTGACTCATTCTTATTGATTTCAAACTTATAAGATACTAGCTGTGCCCGCGGCTCCGCCCGCTCTCATATTTGACTTCTCTGCTAACCTCATAAGCCATTTAGCGTGATAGTAAGTAGCCTATAGTTGATGGGAAGAATGAAGCTATCCGTAGAATTTTTCTTTATTAAAATCGGTTCAGTGGTTCTCGAGTTACAAGCGGACAGACATACATACATATGAATGAATGAAATGAAATGATAGAGAGCATTTGACGCTGAGCCACCCATAAGGTGTCAACGATGCCCATGGACATTCTGTCGCATGCAGGGCCATGCCGGCCTGACAGCTGTCTATTCACGTGCTGAAGAACAGCCTTGAAGGACCCGAGGCTGTACATTGTTGTCGTTATAGTCGACAGCTGCCGACGCCTTGTATGCACTTGACACGAGGACGGTGTTAAGCTGTACCTTTTGCAAAAAAAATTTCAAGTGCAATAAATATATTTTGATTTGATTTGAGGCCGTTGCGCTCAGTAACCCGACTATGTGCTCATTCTAGTCAGCCGAGTTCTTCCACAAAACGTAGCAGCCTTTTTGGATTCTTCCACGCTTTGAGTCGCACCTTTCAGAACTGAAAACCCCTTAGCGAATTGCCTCTAGATGTCTACATTCTATGATTAGGTATATTATGTTTCGGTGTCTCCTCTGCCTCCAAGCACGCCCTGCAGAGGGGACTGTCTGTGATACCAATAGTGTACAGGTGCTTTTTCAGTTGGCAGTGGCATGTGTATTTTTTTTATTGTAAGCTCGACATATGGCGCCGAGGCACCCATGAGGTGTCTTGACACGGGTCGATTTTCGCTGTGCGACTGGTCGCTTCACAAATCGCCTCAAAAAGCCGCATCGCCACCCCATTTACACCAGTGACTTAAATCGCAAGCGACTAGGTCATTATCTTCGAAAATGTTGAGCAGAACAGGTGTTTTACGTGCCGGTATTGAAATAATTAGTAGATTAATTATTTTTATAATTTATAGGTTGTTGTTGTTGTTGTTGTTGTTGTTGTTGTTGTTGTTCGGACTCGTTCTCCGCGCCTAACTAAGCTCGCTCCACTGCAGGCCTTTTGCGCGTCCTACGGCCTTACTCCAACCAGCCGAGTTCTTCCAGGAGGTGGCACACTCTTCTTGGGTCCTGGTACGCCTCTCGAAGTGTAGTAGGGCCTCCCAGCTCCTTCGCCCTTATGTCTGCCAACTCCTCGCACTCCAGCAGCATGTGGGTGGGTGTCACGTCCGCCTGCAGGCATGCTCTGCACAGTGGACTGTCCGTTACTCCAATTACATAGAGGTGTCTGTTAAGTGTACAGTGACCAGTAAACATACCTATCACTATGCGTAGTTTTGATCTATGAACACGGAGCAGCGTCTTGGCGAGACGGAGGTCCGGCTTCGCCATTGCCTCACTCGCCTGTCTGCAGTCACTGCCCGCTGCCCATCTGTCTATGTGTAGTTGATACGTACGTTTGTGTATCCAACTTTTCAGTTGGTTGTGTGGTAGTGGTACTAGAGGTTCGGGTCCTTCAGGTTTGCTGCTGATAATTTATAGGTATTTTAATTAATTATTTTTATAATTTTAATTTAATAATTTATTATGCGGCGGGTGATGGTCTGCGACTCACCATTTACACGATCGATTTTAATCACCGCCGCATGTTGACAGTAGATTTTCACCGCACGGTCCTTCAAGAGAGAACATGAATGTGCACCTTTCAGGCCGACATGGCATTCGCAACCTCCCGTATTCGACCGAATGTCGATGGGCGTCGTTAGACACTTTATGGGCCTACTACCACATGTAAAAACTGGCCTCACCTGCATTGCTCGCGACGTTCTGTCTTGACTTTAATTGGTCTGAGACACCATGCTGTCTTTTTGGTCTGTCTTTCTGCAGATTTATATTCGCGAAAGGGTCCAAAACTACACGCAACACTTAGTAATGTACCTACAAATATCTGTATGAGAAAACATTAAGGAGAATAAAGGTGGTAGTTTAGTAACATTGTACAGTACACAGCAGTAAATAATGCACATCGGGCTTTAGAACGAGACAATGCGGTTGTAGATAGAGACGTGCGAGTCCGTGCGAAAGAGAAAACACTACAACCGGATTATCTCTTTCTAAAACTGGATGTGCATTATTTACTGCCACGTACTGTACTTAGGTACTAGAGCCTCGATAATCCGTACTTAGGCTAATCCAAACGCCTCTATAATCCGAACAGTGCCTAGTGACCCCCTCTCGCTGACGAATCTAGGAATGACGAATCTTTTATTTATTGACGATTCTCCTACTCCAAATGTCAAGAAAATACCCCAATCACAAGCCATATCAGTACTTAACACTTGCTTGCACTGGGCTGACGAAAATTACCTCTCGTTATCAGAAAAGATGATGCTACGTAATTTGAGGGACAACTTTTTATTTGTCAATAAATAGAACCCGCCAGACTAAAATATATCAGTTTATAACTTAAGTAACTGTTTTTTGTGTATTTTATGATTCAGAAGGTCACTCAATATATTTTTTCAAAGTATACAGCTGTTTTATTGAAATTGTCTATCTAACGTAAGTACTATAATCCGAACGCTTTGTGAGTCCGAACAGGGGTAGTTTTTTGATAGTTCGGATTATCAAGGCTCTACTGTATATAATTTGTGAGCTTACTGTAAGTTCTAGATTACCTATTATTTTTCCTTATTCGACCTTTCTATTGTGTTGCCACTGGCTTAGAATTTATTATTCAAATGAAAACCTTGATTCCTATGGTGATTCGACTGCAGGTGGCAACTATGAGTGACTGCCCATTTCACCACTTTCCGTTAAAATGTTGTACCTATTGTTGTTGTAAAAGCTGTCTGTTAACTCCTGTCAAATGTATGAGAAATCCCACTTTAACAGATCGTGGCACGTGGAGATTCGTTGTCTCTGCCTACCCCACTGGGAAAAAGACGTGACTCTATGTATGTATGTATGTATGTAATAATGGTTCTGATACAAATGCCCACAATGAGTAGGTATATTTCACTTCCTTGTGCAAGAGCTAATGTCATATTGTCACTCTAAAATAAAACTCCTTTCAGTAGGTATGGTAATTAAGATAGAGAAAAATCGGAATATGTTTATATCAAATTAGGAATGACATAATAATAAAAACAGGTTAATGTTTTAAATTTGTCAGTGCATTGCATGAGAACATGGCCGAAATGGAAATGAGAATGTTTGGCGTCAGTATGCTGGCGATATTACTGATGGCTTATATGTCTGTCCGTTGTCAGTACATCAATATGCAATTCACACAATCGATATATTTGTATCAATATTGAATAATGACAAGCACTGATGTCGTGAGATGGCACTGTAGTGGAAATTGTCTTTCGGGATGCAATAATCAGTTGTGTGAAAACACAATTTTATTTAATAGCAATATGTGCATTCCATAGCAGCGCGTGAGGTGCAACTTTGGTATACTGTATTGTCGTAATTATTAACAAGTATATGCAATGCAGAGTGAGTATGAAAGTAAAGCATAATATTGAAGGGGACTATTCAGTCGCCAAAGACAAAAGTTTCCCCGTGTGTGCCGAGCCTAAGAAAACAGTGTACTATATTTTTAATATTCATAAAGAGAATGTCAAGCTTTATCACATTTTGACAGGTTTAATTTTCAAAATCAATGTCAAAAAATGCCAGTGAGAAAATGAACGCTTTCCTCGGGTACAAAAAAAATTTATTTCCAACTTTCAACTACATTCTTGGTCAAGTACAAAGTTTAAATTATTCATGATTGTATTATATTTATATTATAAATGCGAGATCTATTGTGTGCACAAGATTATGCCATAATAAATCCTTTGTTATGCTCAAGAAAAGCACTTTTAGGAGTGGAGTGACTAAGCATTTCTCGCATTGAACAAAGTTCATTGTCCCAAAATAAAATCTTGCTGGTGCTTCAGTTTCATTACACTTTCACGTCAATCAGCAATCCACGGAGCATACTCATTTTGCCCTGTTCCATCTTAATAACATTTCTTGAATGCTGCGTTATGTTCACATCGTGTATTATGTTTAATTGATTATACCGCTTTCCTGGAAGAGGTATGTATGATTGCATTAAAAATTTTGATATTTCTGTATAAAATAGACCTACAGATCTTTTTAGGATCCCGTCGCGATATTGCAAACAATGTAATTGTGGAACCCCTTAGTCTGGTTATATTTTTGTTAATGTTTTAAGGTTATGTTTATGTTTGTTATGTGTACACTTAAAAGCTCTTTCTTTGCAAATTGAAATATATGTGAGATTGTTACACCAACTTTCCTTGCTAAGGCAATTGACAATCAGTGAAAATAGGTTCTTCGAAAAAATAAATCATCCGGCCTATACTAACTGTAAGAATAAAACTGGAAAACGTAAACAAGTAAAGAAGTAGTAGCCTTGTAACGTAGTTTGCAAAATCTGGAATTTTCTTTTCCTTGAAAATTAAGCAATCACGCACTTGCAAGGCAATATCAGCTCGGACGTTAGAAGCATCCGTGTGTTGTGATTGGCTCATTCCAAATTCCTATGCGTCCCACCCACTCCCGCTGCCCTTACCTCAGCCTCTTGGCTCCTGTTAGATTTTTGCGTTTAGTATAGTACCCTTGTCATAGCAGAATGGACCTAAGATGATTTTAATAAATATTCATCCAAACACCTAAAAAGCCAACCGGCTGGATGGTGTTAAATTTTTATGAAGTAGTAAGTACATTCATCTAAATTTTTGAGAATTTCTGATCAATCGAAGAGAGAATTACTCTAACTGGCGGATTTTTCGACATATCCAAGCGTAGGTTACCTACCTATGGATGAAATTATACAATAAACAATAAACTCTAAGTACCCGTGTGTAGTTAGTAAAGAGAATGTGATTGTCCTGGCGTATAGAGTTTTACTGGTATATTGCACTGATCTATGGTTTACATTGTGACAAATTTCTTTATGCTAAACATGAAGCGTGCACGTCGATTGCTTTGTATACAATGTCACATTGTTGAGATTTGTTCCTATACCTGCTATTTGCCACAATTATGCCGTAAGTGTATACATTTAATTAATACATAAATTTTTTGTACTGCATTATTCTTTATGTTTCAACCATTTCCTTTTTTAAAATTTTTTTTTAATTTGCCACCTGTGCATGTACAAAATTTTGTGAATAAGGAGCTTTTACTGTATCGTCATTTGCAAGTGGATCAATTAAAATTAATATTCAATTACCTAAAATTGAAGCGACTACGTAAATTAATTAAATTAATAAAATTTCCGTAACTGTTATTTTGCTACGCACCACCACTGATGTTGCATTTGAAAAATCATTTAGTTGTGTACGCGGTGGTGGTGACAAAGGAGTTGATTGTGATGAATGTGTACGAATGTTGTTGACAGTGGAGAACGTCGAGGCGGTCACAGTGAAGCCTAACAACTGGCTGGACATGGTGGACAAGGGGCCCAACGGAGAGATCGCCATCGGTCCGCAGAATCAGGACAATCCCTCGGCGACTGTCACCGTAAGTTCACAGTTCTCTCCTGTACCGGGTGTACAAAGATGTACCATGGACCTTTCACCAGGGTATTCCCCAGCTCATTTGGTGTATTAAGATTGTAGCGTATTCATTTGTTTTCATAGAGACAATTTTACATTGTGTTGAAAAAAAAAAACAGTTTCATATAATATGTAGAAGGTGGGGCAAAGTGATGTCATAATGTAAATGTGCCATAATTTTTGCAAATGACGTAAAATTTCATTGTGCTTTGACATTTATGCTTAGACAGACAGAGAATTAGTTGACAATAAGCAATGGAGCGATACACACCTAAACAACGCGGAAGAACACGAGTAACGCGGGGCCACCAATTTCCGGGCTGTGATCTGCCTGGCCAAATCGCCAGATCTGACGGCTCCAGACTTCTTCCTTTAGGGCTTTTTGAAATATCTCGTTTACCACAACAAACCACAAACTTTGCAAGTTTTAAAAGCCAACATTGAAGAATAAATCACCAATTCGTAACGACATGTTTTGCGAGCAACAATTCAAAATACTGTAAAACTAGCGCAAAATATGTCCATAAACTCAGGAGGTGGACATTTCACAGACATAATTTTTTCAGGATTTTTTTTTTTATGGAAACTGACACGGTTGGCTACATCACCTACAACATCCGTAATGTCAGCCCATAACACCGGGTGAACTAGGTGCCATGTCAGTGCTTCCCTTCATTTCATGTCGGCTACACTGAACTGGACGGAAAACACGAACTATTTACATAGCCGTTTCGACAGACGTTTCATTCAGTGCGGTGGTACCAGCCCGGGCGGCATAAACCCTACCACCTAGTAAGGTAAGAAGGGAAGGGAGGGACCTACAGTTTTACGTTGAATCCGAACCACGGTCAGCCTCCAACGGTCGAGCGGTCAACCAAATACTGAGCTCAGGGTTGCTTAACAACAGTCGACTGACCGCACCACTGATATACCGAGGCTGACATGATGTCATCAATTTTATACCTTTACATAAACTTTCCGTGAAAACACTAATTTTTTTCATTTCTAACAAAATGACAGCCAATTCACATTCTGATATTACTTTTGCCACACCTCTTATAATAAAGAAATAAATAACATGAAATGTATTGCAACACTGAACGTTTGTGCAGGACGTAGAGATGGAGGACGACGAGGCGAGGTCGGAGGCGACCTTCCGCTTCGGCGTGCAGAACTTCAAGAATCTCAAGGACTCGGTGCTCTCGCCGCCGTGCTACGTGCGCAACCTGCCATGGAAGATCATGGTGATGCCGCGGCAGGCGCCCTCGCCCGACCGGCAGCAGCAGAAGTCGCTCGGCTTCTTCCTGCAGTGCAACGGCGAGAGCGAGTCCTCGAGCTGGTCGTGCTACGCGATGGCCGAGCTCAAGCTGCTCTCGCACAAACCCGACACGGAGCCGTTCGTCAGGAAGATACAGCATCTCTTCTACAGGTTCGTCTAGTGTCACAGCTCATCGAACCTGTATATTGTATATTGTTTATTAAGTATTCATTAGACAGCATGACTGTACTCGAATTTGTTACAATTTGTTCTATCCGATTCGATTACACCCATGAAGAAGAACCGGTAAGAAACTTCGCAGGGCTTTTTTTCATAATCAAGGATTCATTGTGCTCAAGGAGTGTCAACAAACTTTTTTTTTATGTATACGCGATGTCAGTTTCCATAGCTCAGTGGTGCAGACAGTCGACTGTCGCTATTGATGGTTAAGCAACGCTGGGCGCGGTCATACTTGGATGGGTGACCGCTCGACCGTTGGAGGCTGACCGTGGTTCGGATTCCACGTTAAACTGTAGGTCCCTTCCCTTCTTACCTTACTAGGTGGTAGGGTTCAACCCGCCCGGGTTGTTACCACCGCACTGAATGAAACGTCGGCCGAAACGGCTATGTAAATAGTTTGTGTTTTCCGTCCAGTTCAGTGTAGCCGGCACGACCGAAGGGAAGCACTGTCATGGCACCTAGTTCACCCGGTGTTATGGGCTGACATCACGGATGTTGTAGGTGATGTAGCTAACTGTGTCAGTTTCCATAAAAAAAAAACGCGAGACACTTGGCGCCGTCAGCGTGGATTGTTGAGCCGACAACGCCCAAAAGCATTCGGTTTAGAACGGGGGCTGCGAATGCCGTGCTGGCGTGACAGATGCCTATTTTATGACAACCTTATTGTCCACCGGTGTCAATTCCGTCTGAAAAATTTGCAGTTTGCTTACTTTACCTTTAAGTGTAACTGCTCGAATATCGTTGACTTAAATTCTTTTCAATTCTATACTTAGATGTTTCCACATGCACCTGTGTCCAGATGCAGCGTTTGCAAAAATAGTTTTTGCAGTATCATGTATCAAATCAAGCTGGCAGCAAATGCATTGTATGACTCACTGTGTTTACAATGGAATCTCCCATAATATATCATTAGACCTCCATCCCCCTGTTGCCGAGAGTGTTTTAGGGTCATGGAGGGCTTACTAATGTCTGACTATGCCATAGTAAGGGGCAAGGGAATGGGCCTACAGGGAGTTTATGTCTGATGCAAAGGTAAGTGTGGTAAAGGATGACTGGAAGAAATCATAACTAGCAATAAGTCCGCCTTTACACGCTATCGTTTTCTTGTATATTTCTACTCTTCTGTTATGTTTCTTTCGTATGTGTTATAGAGTTTGTGTTCAATACGTTTAAGTATGTGCAAAAGTATTTTGTGAAAATATTAAACGTTATATGTATTTGCAGCAAGGAGAACGACTGGGGCTTCTCGCACTTCATGACGTGGAGTGATGTGCTGGACCCCGAGAAGGGCTACGTAAAGGACGAGGGCATCACACTGGAGGTGCACGTCACCGCCGAGGCGCCGCACGGCGTCTCCTGGGACTCCAAGAAGCATACCGGATATGTCGGTAAGTTAATTATTCATTGATTACTTGACTCTGTTAGGCTTTTAGAGATCTTTATTTGACTATACCAGTCAATCATAGCATGCATGGAGAGTACGCAGAGGCAGTGGCTCCGTACCACTGAAGGCCGAGAGGACTGAAGAAACATTTGAGAGGCTATGTTCAGCAGTGAGAGCATAAACGCTGATCATCAACAGAAAAATTGTAGTAGGGCAGCCGCTCGAACTTGGCGGTGACACTGCCGTGCCCGAAGATCGAATATACCAAGATTGTTTCAGTTTACCGTCCGTACCGTAAGAAAGAAAGAAGTCATTACCAATAATTATGTAGAAATTTCGTTTCACAAAACTACCTAATGAACAATGGAATCGACAAACAACAAAGCCGGCGAATCTACAGCGGTCACCTCTCATGGAACGTTGAACGGGATGATTCTCTAAACCGTCTTGCGTCGCAATTCGCATACAATAAAACAAAGGACTTTACTTCAAATTGGGCTCAGTCACATGAGAGAATAATTAGGCTCAGTGTCCAACAAAGATAATTGATATGTCATTGTAAAGGGCTCCGTTCGTACATAAATTTTACCGAGTTCAATTCCATTGCGAAAACAGATAAGCACGTAGCAAGCACGGAGAGAAACCTAACTCCTTATATTTATGTTAGAACAAATATTTAACAAAATAACCCAATTGATTCTGCACAAAAACGAATTGATATATTTATATTTATGTTAGAACAAATATATTAACAGTTGTCTCATCTCTGTTGGTGGGTAAGGCTGCAAATCTTCTGGAGTGGTACCTAACTGAGATTGGTTTCGCGAGGAGAGGTGACTTTGGCGCTGTCGACTGCACCGTTGGCACTCAGGGCACAGCCACCCATGTTGGTTTACATAAAAAAAAACTAGACATAACTATAGCATTAGCTAACTACAGCAAAAAAATAAATAAAAGCAATTTTTGTCCTGTGGCAGGTCTGAAAAACCAAGGAGCGACGTGCTACATGAACTCTCTGCTACAAACTCTCTACTTCACAAATCAACTTCGCAAGGCGGTCTACAAGATGCCAACAGAATCGGACGATAGCACCAAGTAACTATTATTTTCTAACTCCAATACAACGTAGACGACAATCAATACAGTATGAAGTAGGCAAGAGGGGAACTAGTTTATTTTTTAATTTGATTTTATTTGGAAAATTGATCTTAAGTTTAGGCCCAATTAAAAAGTCTCGGTTAACATTTAACTGTCTGTTAAAGTGACATTTCTCATACTATAACAGGAGTTATCTGGTCGTCAAAATATTTTTTTTCATGTGAAGCACGACATGGCTCGCTCCAAACTAACGCAGAGGTGTAGTCCGACGGCGCCCACTGGCAGTTTTAACTGAATGTGGTAAAATCGACCTTTAGGGTCTATTACAGCACCTTTAACAAAAATATATGGGCCGGATAATTCCTGTCAACCACATGAGACATAACCCTTCAGTCATAAATGCTAACTGAAATTTTAACGACAGGATCTTACTAATGAGTTGAACCAAAATTGAAGTATCACAGCTATATTTGTGTTTTTCTGTAGGATTATTCTTATGTAAGTGAATAAAATACATACATACATACCGCACGTTGTATCCCGACAATCAGGGTAAGCAGAGTAATCGGTGTTGTGCTGCAAGTACTCTGGTAAATTACAGCACAACAACGACCACCACGTTTAGCAAAGTATTAGAACAAGATAATTCTCAAGTAGAAAATAAGGCACGAAGACCCACCTTCTCCCTGGGTGGAAGGACCATGCCAAGGTAAAAGGTTGCTAACCTGTCGACCTTTATTATGGCACCTCATCCTTATCCTTTAGTCGCCTTTTACAATATGCACGGGGACAGATGCAGTGGGGCTATTCTTTTTAAGTATCGGCCCCACCGTACCAATATTCCGTATATTAAAATATTTATGTAAAAAGAAATTAAGCTAAAAAAATATGAGAGTTCTTGAAAGAGGATAATAACGTATGAATATGACAGGTCGGTAGCGCTGGCTCTGCAGCGAGTGTTCCACGAGCTGCAGTTCTCGGACAAGCCCGTCGGCACCAAGAAGCTGACCAAGAGCTTCGGCTGGGAGACCCTCGACTCCTTCATGCAGCACGACGTGCAGGAGTTCCTCAGGGTACACAGCTCGCACTATTTTATTGCTTTTGAAAAGAATGCCAAAAATTGCCAAAATTGTGAGAGTCTGTCACAATTTTGGGATATTGACTTCCTCTCTTCTTCTTTTGATACCCCGACTTATGTATAACTTAAGTGTGTTGTTCGCTGAATATGGGAACTTTAACCTATTCAATTCCTAACTTAAACTTATCTATTGTTTTGTATTGTTTAGGGTCATCCGCGCGGATGACAGGGAACGTAACAGGTTAAGATTGGATAGGAGCCTGCTTATTTTTTTTTTAATTCTGAAAGGATAAATATTAATTTGCAAAAAACATTTTTTATAGAATCTACGGTTGGCTACATCACATCGGCATCATTGATGTCAGCCCACCATGGTGAACTAGTTTACATGTCAGTGCTTCCCTTTGGTCGGTGCCGGCTACACTGAACTGACCGGAAAAGACAACTATTTACATAGCAGGTCCGACTGACCTTTCATTCAGTGAACTGGTACCAATCCGGGCGGATTAAACCCTACCACCTAGTAATGTAAGAAGGGAAGGGTCCTACAGTTTTACGTGGAATCCGAACCACAGTCGGCCTCCAAAAGTCGAAAGAATATTTGTTCATAAAAGAAAAAGCTATTATTTTAATATAAAAAATATATCCTGCACTGTTACTCATTATAATACTAAGACTTACCGCCACGATTTAGCGACCCCATCACTGCAGCTCGACGTTTCAATTCCTTCTATGGGAACCGTTCTCAAGAGCACACAGTGACGTGTCTGTATGCCTGAGTGAACATTATGTCCTCTCGACTTGAAACGCCGATCGGCAGCGATACCCTCACTACAATCGTGCCGGTAAGCTGATTTCATTATTATCATTTACTTTCTCACATAAGAAGAACACACGAAGAGACCAGATACAGTTTTTTCTTTATGGAAACTGACACGGTTGGCTACATCACCTACAAAATCCGTGATGTCAGCCCATAACACCGGGTGAACCTGGTGCCACGTCAGTGCTTCCCTTCGGTCGTGCCGGCTACACTGAACTGGACGGAAAACACAAACTATTTACATAGCCGTTTCGACCGACCTTTCATTCAGTGCGGTGGTACCAACCCGGGCGGATTAAACCCTACCACCTAGTAATATAAGAAGGGGAGTCATATCCCTTAGTCGCCTTTTACGACATACACGGGGAGAGATGCAGTGGGGCTATTCTTTTAAAGTACCGTTTTACCTTTTATTCTTTTAAATATACAAAATGAAAGTAAAATGTGTTTTTATTGTATATAGTGATGATTAACCTCACAAAAACCCACCTTAAATACCTAAGAAAAAAACGAAAATTTCTCACAAAAACTACATATGTCAGGGGTTATGCCACTTTGACATATTTTTTTTTATATTTACAGAGCCAAACTTATAATACATATTGGTTAATATATGCATAGTATCCTGCAGGATAAAATAAAAAATAGAACTCCGCTATTACTGATAATTGCGAGATGTTATAAAGTTTTTTTGCTCTCCTGAAAATTTTACTTTTTGGACAAGTGTTGTTTTTGTAATCAACCCTTCAATTATGTTGATACAAATTACGTATCAAAGTTTGACAGAGGCTCTTTACACCTGATTCACTCAATTAATAAGTCTTTGTAGTCAGAACTCTCAGCAAAATTGTTAATCTTGCTCTCAAGCTGTGTTTTAGGCTGGTTTTCCTCTCACGCTGAGCGTGAGCGCTGAGTGTCGGCGCGTAGATAATCAGCGCTGAGCGGTCAGCTTGAGTCGTTTTAGTCTCGCGCTGACAGCTGCAAGGTACAGTCGTCAACATGTATGCTGTTAAAATTGTTGCCGCGTATTATTTATGGAAGAAAAAACAACAACTTAAGAAGAGAAAACGCGATGTCTTCCCAAGCCTTCATTCGCGCGTCTTTGTTCTTGTATAATTGGTCGGAGGCGTCCCATAAACATTTTCGCAGACGATACATACATACATACATAGCGTCACGCCTGTTTCCCGGTGGGGTAGGCAGAGACAACGGATCTCCACGTGCCACGATCCTGACACACCTCTGCCGCCTCTTCCACTTCCATAATGTTCTTCATGCATGCTCGTCGGTTACGGGTACTACGCACTTGCCCCTTTTTGAGCACATGCCCGATCTGGTCCAGGTAAGTGCGTCTAGGGCGACCCTTCCCGACTCTTCCACTCACATTTGCTTCATAAATTTCTTTCGTTAGTCTCCTATCATCCATTCTTCCAACATGACCGAACCACCGAAGCATCCCTTTCTCAATCCTTGTCACTATATCTTCTTTCAGCCCACAGCGCTCTCGCACTACACTATTTCTCAATCTATCTTTCATTGTAACTCCATCGCAGACGACTTCGTCAATTACTCGCCCCGTATCAATATCACGACTCATTGCGACTGTACTCGTCAGCACGTGTGATCGGCGTGACACGGCAACGCTCACTGGCAGTGGAGGCGCGTGAGCGCCGCTGAGCGCCGAGCGCCGACGCGCGGCGCTGAGAGCCGCGTACGCCTCAGCGCCGAGCACCGTCGGCGCCGAGCTCTCAGCGTTATAAGAAAACGATACTATGTGATACCTACATATTCGGCCGTCAGCGCTCACGCTCAGCGTGAGAGGACAACCAGCCTTAGATAGACTATGGGCGGTGTTATTATGTGGTTAGTTAGTAAATACTTGTAAAAATATCTTTAAAAAATACCCTGCAAAGTTTCTTGTCGGTTCTTCTTCGTGGGTGTAATCGAACCGGATAGAACAAACTGACAATTATTATTTAAAACAAAAACAGCAAATTAAAAAACCCATATAAACTGTGACAAGCTCGAGCGCAGTCTAACTGCCATATGAATGATCAATAAACAATAAACAGGAGTGAAGGAGAATGTTGCGTGTACAGGTGCTGCTGGACAAGCTGGAGAGCAAGATGAAGGGGACGTGCGTGGAGGGCACAGTGCCCAAGCTGTTCGAGGGCAAGATGACCTCCTACATCAAGTGCAAGAACGTCAACTGCTCCAGCACGCGAGTGGAGACCTTCTACGACATTCAGCTCAACATTAAGGGCAAGAAAAACAGTTAGTGCCTCTTTTATTAACTTATCTCTCTAGTGTGCGGTGGAGCGGACGGAGGCACTCTAACTCAGACATATCCATTGCTTTTTCATAATGACCTCTTGGCTTTCTAAAGGGCCGGCCGGCCCCCAAACCGCTTACATGCGTTGACTTCAGTAAGGGCAGTGTGGCCAAAAAAAAACATTGCTAATTGTCATTTCTATGAATGTTTCTTAATAGAACGAGCGAGAATGCTGGGCTGTATGGATAAAAACCTTTGCATCTGTATAAAACACACTTTATTCCCAGGTCTTGAGAAAGCAATTATTTTGACAGCTGTACATTTTTTTTATACCCAATTATTTTTTTTCATATGTTAAGAAGTCACGTTCAAGACGTTAATTAAGAAAATGTCCTGTTTCCTTTCGATAAGCTGGTAGTCCCAGGTCTTCATTAGTAACGGTGGTTCTGCTTAAACTCATCTGAAGAGCTAACAATTTTTGTTTGCGCTCGGGATTTCGTTGGATTCTTGCCTTCTTTCCTTCACTGCCTTGATGACCGCCGGTGTCCTAACAGTACGATGCAGGCCCTCCTCTTGCGATCTTTGAAACTCGAATCTTCACTGAATCGTTTGATTGTACGATAAACAAACCTCAGTGTTATTTGAAAAATTTTGAGAAGTTTGGAAATCACAGTTTGCGTGTTTTTGTACTCTGGCCAGTATTCAAAATTTGAAAATAATAAGCTTGTGACAGAACTTATGACCCGACTGCGTATATTCTACTGTCCTGTAACCTAATTGAACTGGTTGGCTATCAACTGTTCCTGCCGTCAAGAGAATAAACCTGTCTCATGATGGAAAGGATAATTAAACTTTACACAATTTATCTGTTTGCACGTTATCTTAAAAAGTATTATTATTTGAATTTCACTATCTTATCAGATTTGGAAATATTTAAATTTGACAGTCGCTATTCCATAAAACCTTTGTCAATTCTTATGTACTGATTTACAAGCAAATTTTCAATGATGTTTTCTGGAAAACAACTTCAAAAGGTCTATTTAAACATGGTACCAATATATCTGAACCAATATGGTGGCAGCGAGCACTCACTTAGGTGAGACGTCTGTTCGCGCACGCCATGCTTTTTTTTATTTTATCTTAATTTAAGTTTAGGGCTTCAGCCGTATTCGGAAATGTCAGCCCCATGGTGACTTTCAACTTGATAGAGTTGTCAGCCCCATGGTGACTTTCAAGTTGATAGAGTTCAGGAATTAATTAAACATCCCTCAAAGTGAGAGAACTTTTAAAGAATTTTATGACTTCTTGACAGTGCGCGGAGAGTGGATCACCCAGTGCACAATGTATAGCACATACCAAGTTCATCCCATGCACGCCATGCTCTGCTCACTGATCCGTTGTCCCTCCGAAGGAATACCCGCGCGCAGGTACAGTGCCCGGCCTGCCTACAGTACTCGGCCCGCCTACAGTGCCCCGGCCTGCCTTTGTCCACAGTCGACGAGTCGTTCAAGGACTACATCAGCACAGAGATGCTGGACGGAGAGAACAAGTACGACGCGGGCGAGCACGGCCTTCAGGAGGCCGAGAAGGGAGTCATCTTCGCGTCCTTCCCGCCCGTGTTGCATCTGCATCTCATGCGCTTCCAGTACGACCCCATCACGGACAGCTCCGTCAAGTTTAATGACAGGTATGCAGTGTGATATTATGTGTGTGGGTGTTTTTTTTTTCAACTGACTTCCAAAAAGGAGGAGGTTCTCAATTCGTCTGTATGTTTTTTTTTTTAATAGCTGAATAGAGTTGAGCGACACCAACCGCAAGAACACAAGACGTGTGGAAAAAGAACAGAAATATGGAAACCCAATGCAATTTTAGCAAGCTCAAGAAATACATGTAAAAAAAAATATTCAAAATAATGATCTAAATATTTAATCTAAAATATTTATCCGGATTTAGACGTTATCATATCAGCCAAGGCTACCTGTATGTAATAAATAATCAAATAAAAGAAAAAATACTAAATTGAATATTACAACAACAATTAAAACTTGGGGTAGTTTCTTCTCATCCAGGTCCCTTCAGTGTGCGCTGGTCAAAGGGTAACGAACGTGCAAGCTGTGAATGTTTATTGAGTGCCATGTTGAGTCGAATACTGATCCACCACTAGTGTGTAAACCCACAGTTACAATTTAACTAACCCATTTTAACCAAAAAAAATTCTGGTCAAATGATCCTTTGACCATCTTGCTTTTTGACTGTAATTTAATCAGAGTCTTGTTGCAGATTTGAATTCTACGAGCACATCAACTTGGACGCGTACCTACAAGAGAAACCGGAGACGCCGGCCGACTACACTCTGCACGCGGTGCTTGTCCACTCGGGCGACAACCACGGCGGGCACTACGTCGTCTTCATCAACCCGCGCGGCGACGGCAAGGTGAGTTCATTGACCGCGTAATACAAGTGCAATACATCTAGCTAGAGCCTGACACTGTGGTTTAAGATAAGCGTTCTTATAAACAACTGAAGAAGATAAAATTACCTTTTCATTCGGAGGACGGTCGCTAAATTGTACCACTAGAAGCATCACCACTACACATGCCAGTGATATTTCTATATTATTGATGAACGTAACATCTTAACTGTCGGTATGGGCAGTAATTTTGCGATTGAAGCGGAAATGCATTAATGAAGTGATATAATTTTGTGAGTGAGATAAGATTCTTTGGTGCGGCCGACAGTTGGCGCATGTCAACAACTGTCAACTGTGCTTCTATAAACACAGTGTGAAATAAATGGTACGCATATTAAATTGGTGACAACTATCGACTCAACTTTTGCCTTTTATTATTGTCAGAATTTTTCCTCACTTGAGACCGTAAACAGTCCATTGTACATAAATTTGCATATATTTAACATTAGAATAACTGAAAACCAATAGGTAAGTTTAAATCGAACATAGAAATACCAACGATGCCGACAGTGGTGGCCTCTCTAGTATTAAATTTGTCGCATTGCCTCTAAGGGCCAGCAACGCACGAGCAGCTTCAGTCTCCGCGGTATCTCCTGCAACCATAGTTATTTTAGAATTATTAACCATCTAACCATACGCACTGAGGGAGCCGTGTAGGGCCGGTACTTAAAAAGAATCGCCCCAATGCATCTCTCCCCATGCATGTCGTAAAAGGCGACACGCGTGGGGAGGGCGATACGCGATGCAGAGTCTGTATGAAAATATGGAATAATTGTAGCCAGACAAAGTTGCCTTACTTTTTTAAAAAGGTAGACGACGGTTAATGCATCACATTTACATCAAAATAACAGCGTATGTGTGTGTGCGTGCAGTGGTGCAAGTTCGACGACGACGTGGTGTCGCGCTGCACGAAGCAGGAGGCCATCGAGTACAACTACGGGGGGCAGGACGAGGAGGCTCTCACCGTGCGGCACTGCACCAACGCCTACATGCTCGTCTACATCAAGTAAGTCCGCTAGTGGAAATGTGGAACAAACTGCCCGAAGATGTCGTACAAGCACCCACCACCAATTCCTTTAAAAACAGGCTCGACAAACACCTAAAAAAATACCAAACTAAACCAACATCAATATAACAAAGCACCAGTGAACTTAGACATGAACACATCAGCTTAGGCTGTTCGTTCATCAAATAAATAAATAAAATAAAATAAATAATGTGAAGCGACGCTACTACTGCCCACAGTTCGGTCGGCTTCTTGTGGCGAGGTCTGAGGTTCGATTCCGGTCGACGTGTACCGTGAACGTGTGAGTTTTTTTCTGTCTAGAAATCTTATGTGCATATACCTACACCTGCTTCTTCACCGTTCGGAACCGGTGTAGGTCCCTTCCCTTGCTCCCACTTGGTGGTAGGCTCAAATTGTTGGTACCACCGTACTGTATGTAAGATGGCCGCATAGCAATCTCGGTTGTATTCTCCTCTAGTCCAGTATAGCCAGCAATCCAAAGGGCAGTCTCCGGTATGGAACCTACCTTCTCGGAGGTGATATTGGCTGGTCGGAGCATTTCCTTTGGCCCCTCCGATTCCGCCACACATACCGGATTACATAAAAAAAAAAGTTGAAGGTGAGATGAAATTGGCTCTGGTCCTTTGGCACAGCTATCCCATGCTAGTTTTCTTAACCACTCGCGCGCCCAGGGTCCATCTTAGTTAAGTGCCAGCAAAACTTGTGCGCCCAATAATGGCACCTGTACATTTGATATGAGATGAGTTTGGTAAACCGTTACTACCATACTTTTGTAATAGTTGAGAGAGCATGAATCTCTCAAATATGGTCTATCATAATACGGTAGGTAAAATCAGATCTTACTACAGAGTGGTCACTCGCTAGTCCCGACCTCGATTGATACCCTCCTCTCTCCTCGACATATGTTCGGTGAAGCCGTCGCAAGCTAAGTTCGACACATTCCTATTATGAACGCGAACAAAAACTGTAAAATGCGAAAATACATCAGTAACCCAGTGAGGAATCCCGTGGTGGTAAGCAAATCTAGTCGAACTGGGACATGCTGTATAGTTTTTATTATAAGAGCACACATCTGTTGATGTTTTTTTTTATGTAAACTGACACGGTTGGCTACATCACCTACAAACATCCGTGATGTCGGCCCATAACACCGGGGGAACTTGGTTCCACGAACTGGACGGAAAACACAAACTATTTACATAGCCGTTTCGACCGACCTTTAATTCAGTGCGGTGGTACCAACCAGGACGGGTTTAACCCTACCACCTAGTAATATAAGAAGGGAGTCATATCCCTTAGTCGCCTTTTACGATATACACGGGAAGAGATGCAGTGGGGTTAAGTACCGGCCCCACACGGTACGACACGGTACGTTTAGACTTGTCGCTAACTATGTGTGTGTGTGTCTGCAGGGACTCGCAGCTGAAGACGGTGCTGCAGGAGGTGACGCAGGTGGACATCCCCAGCGAGCTGAGCGAACGTCTCTCCGAAGAGAAACGCATCGAGATGGTAAGCTATTCAGCGCAGGTGCTGCGGATAGGTCCGTTGCGCTCTGGTTCTGTAGGGCTCGTTCTCCATGCTAAGATCCATTACCATGACATCAGCAAATACCTGTAAAATTTTCCTTGCTGGAACTAATGTAGTTGCGGCTGTACAAAACATTGATAATTTTTTTAACAATTATGAACCCTTCATCACTGGAGCGGGCAATATTGCCCGCCGAGCATTTATACCGTCATCTATGGAGCGGTCAATATTAACCCGCCACCGCTCCAAACCGCTGCATGGGCCGAAAAATAATTTTTCCCTACACAATCTACTATGGGAGTATTACTACAAAGAGACATACTATAAAGTTGACAAAATTGAGCTACCAACACTATCATTACCGAAGACTATAACGAGCCGACAGAGTAGGAAAAAAATATCATATCTGTCGTCATTGTTGTGGGTGTTGTGTTGTGGGTCGGTGTAGTGAATGTTCGTTGAGTTTGTTCACCAAATACAGAAGAATGGACCGGTAAGTGATGTTTTTTCTCTTTTTCATTATATTCCGGACCTATTGAGTACATTTGTTTGTACTGAGTTGAGATGCATTTTACGTAAAAAGTCGAAGAAAAGTCCTACTCCATACTGACAATTTTTTCCTGTTTGTTGTTGTTGTCAAAGCTTGTTTCTCAAAATAAATCGGTTTTTTGGAGAAAGTGAGGTGACAGAAATGTTCATTAGTTCTTCTAGTTGAATAATATATGCCGTTTAGTGCTTACATGTCGTACATTTACGAGAAACAAGCCATTTTTGTGACCTAGGTCTCGCGCCATACAAACTTTGCCTGTTTTGAGAAGCTTGTTTCTCAAAATAAATCGTTTTTTTGGAAAAAGTGAGGTGACAGAAATGTTCCTTAGTTCTTCTAGTTGAATAATATGTGCCGCTTAGTGCTTGCATGTCGTAAATTTACGAGAAATGAGCCATTTTTGTGACGTAGGTTTCGCCTAGAAACTTGGTGAAAGTGTTTTTTTTGCCAACATTTTTTGCGAATTCAAAATTTTATTGTGGTTGACACGGGGGCTGCTGATACACAAGAAAGGTATGATTAGGTCCGTTATTTATTAGTGTTTATAATAAAAATACTATGTGACCGATTTCCGGTCTAATAAATTTATAAAAATAAAAAATCTGAGACAGGTCGCGATTTTCATATAACACAACTTTACAAAATAATAATATGCAATATATATAAAAAAAATACTATTTATAGCTAGAATATTTATCTGTAAATACAATCCATATGTTAGTTCATGAAGTTTCATGGAAAAATCTTCCAAAATGATTTTTTTTCGAGAGTAATGCGCCGGCGCCGATCGCGCCCGCCACCTGGTGTAGGCGAAGGATTGTTTTGGTTAATGCTTCCGTAGAGGACGGGTTAATAAAAATATTAATTTAAATTAATATTAAAATTTTTAGAATAACTATAATGTAATAAAAGGTGTGTGACTCGTGGACCCACGCACTTTGTACCACCATGACTCATGTACCACTAGACCTAATATTCTGGACTCGTGGTCCCACTTCTTGATGGGAGTCATGTTAATTATTGTTGAAAATTCGACAAGTAAATTTTATTTATTTATGTGTAAAATTTTTCTGACAATAACCATTCTTCCTATAAAGGATAAATGAATTTAGACATTTGCATTCTGAGGAATACATTATTACGATTGTCTATGTGCTAGGACTAGAAAGCTGTTGGTTTATGGTCCCTTACGTTAGAATAATTAAATCCGAAATCACTAAAAATTTGGAGAATGTATCGGCACGCAAGTGAGGTTAGGAATAATTGAACAAAGTGAGTGAGATGAGCTGATTGTATAGGGATGTGTTGTGCTGTGTGGACAGATCCGCCGCAAGGAGCGCAACGAGGCGCACCTCTACATGACGGTGAACGTGGTGGTGGAGGAGGCGTTCGACGGGCACCAGGGCAACGACCTGTACGACCCGGAGCGCGCGCACTGCCGCGTGCTGCGCGTGCGCAAGCAGGCCACCGTCGCCGAGCTCACGGACATGCTCGCCGAGAGCTTCAAGTACCCGCCGCACCAGCTGCGGCCGTGGCCCTTCAGCGCGCGCTCCAACCAGGTCTCACCCACCACGCCCTCCTCCGCTCTCTCACCTCGCGCCATTTACATTTTTTTTTTATGTTATCTGGTATGGCAAAAGCTACATGAATCGACTCCAGCACCACCCCAACAGACTGGCTGAACAACTCACCGAAGTACCTACATTAAGGAGACTCAAAAGACGATGCATAGTGGGTTTATCCAAGTAGGAAGGTCCGCTATCAAAATGTAGAACTTGGCCCACTGGGGTCAATTCTCTGAAAGTCACAACAGATAATCAGGAAATCTGCTAAAAGTAAAAAAAAAACAACTGATCGCAAATGGAACAATAACAAAAAAAAAACAAATCTGGTATGGGTTGAAGGGGCCACAAAGCAGATGCTCCGACCAGTCAATATCACCTCCGAGAATGTAGGTGCCATCCCGGAGACTTCCCTGGATTACTGGCTATACTGGATTAGAGGAGAACACAACCGAGGCTGCTATGCGGCCATCTTACATCCAGTACGGTGGTGTCAACCCAGTCGGCTACAATTTTAGCCTACCACCTAGTTTGTGAAAAAATTGCAACAGTGCCCAAGAACGAAAACTAAAAACAAAAAAATAAAACATTACAATCATTAATTATCTGAAAAAAAAAACTGATATGAACACATCAGCTAGAGCTGCTTGTTCATTAAAAAATAAATAAATATGTAAATAAAAGCTGTTGTAATTTTTTGACATATTATCGGCCGTCCCGCAGACGTGCCGGCCGACCTGCCTGGACATAGTCAACGACCAGCTGAAGACGGTAGCGGACATATCAGAGAACACGAACCCCTGGAACATCTTCCTGGAGCTCCTGCCTCCAGACTCGGGCCTGCAGTCTCTGCCGCCGTTCGACAAGGTATATCCTGTTTTGTAATTGTATTGTTTATTGATAATTCATATGGCAGTTAGACTGCGCTCTAACTTGTCACAATTTGTTCTATCCGGTTCGATTATACCCACGAAGAACAACCGTCAAGAAACTTCGCAGGGTATTTTTTTTTTATACATATTTTTACAAGTTTTTAGTGACTAGCCACATAATAACACCGCCCATAGTCTATCGAAAACACAGCTTGAGAGCAAGATTAACAATTTTGCTGAGAGTTCTGACTACAAAGACTTATTAATTAAGTGGATCAGGTGTAAAGAGCCTTTGTCAAACTTTGATATGTTGAACTTTGATAATTTGTATCAACATAATTATGTTAGTATATTAAACATACTACGAGTACAATGTAGTAAATTTTATTGTCAAAAATAAAAAATAAAAATATATAAATATTAAGATAATATTGTATGTTTGTTCTATATGTACGAAATTTCTTAGCTGAATCTGTTTCTTTGTACACTATAGTCTGTAAAAAAAGTACATTGCCTCAAAATGCCTCAGCAGGTGGGTGACGAACTCTGCAACCGAACACATCCGGACCCAGAAGTAGGAGAAGATTTCAATTGAGCACGAGACCAGCGTTTAGGCTATCTTTCTCCGCTTGAACCTTTTTCTTACTATCTGGTCTACTACTGTAGACATACATTTTGTTAACTTTTATATTTAAAAAAATCCACTTTATCATTAATTGCTGCAACCGCCAAGCACATGCGTGTTTACATAGGTAGTGGCAAACATTTTTGTAAAGTAGACTAAGTGCACATTGAAAAAAAAATACTCTAAAAATAACTGCATGAGGCCGTATAGGTGTGTAAAATGTGCCGAAAGCCACAAAACTACTGATTGCCCAAAAAAAGATAGAAATTCTCCAGCAAAGTGTGCCTTATGTCTTGGCGAACATCCGGCCAACTATAAAGGATGCCAGGTTTACCTGGAAATACAAAAAAGAAAATCCACCAACCAGCCACGTCCCCCCAAATCTCAATATACCACGGTAAGCAAACCAACGAGCAACCCAACAGCAACTGCTCCTCAGAAGGTGACGACAGAAAAAGACAAGGGCTATGACAACTCCGTGAATGATATACACAATAAAAAGAAAACCAGACCCACCTATGCAGAAGCTGTGCGAGAAGAAAAAGAAACATCATCAACTTCCAGCATCATTGACACTGTTGAGAGACTTCTTATATCACAATCACAAAAAATGGACATGCTACTCCAACAACTAAGCACCCTAATGGGTTTAATGACAACGCTAATAACAAAATTAAAATGAAATCTCTGCGGATCGCCGCATGGAATATAAATGGCTTGTTGCCTAACAAGCAACAAGTTCAAGCCCTCATCACAGCTAATAAGCTAGATATCGTCCTCATATCAGAGGCCCACCTAACATCAAGAGTCCAGTTCTGCCTTCCTGGATTTTCCACATACGCGACTCACCATCCAGATGGGACTGCTCATGCCGGTTCAGCTATCATTATAAGCAACTCGATCAAGCACTGCTGTCTGCCAGAGTACAAAACAGCGCACATTCAAGCTGCATCAATCGCGATTGAGAACTGGAACGGACAAATAACTATATCTGCGATCTACTGCCCGCCAAAACACAAAATTAAGGTTACCATGTTTGATGAATACTTTCACACACTGGGCCGCAGATTTATAGTGGGTGGCGACTGGAATTCAAAACACATCAACTGGGGCTCGAGACTAACTCTCACCAGAGGTCGAGAGCTGATGAAAAGTATTGAGAATAACCAAATGAATATACTATCTACCGCTGAGCCGACCTACTGGCCTGCTGACATCAATAAATTGCCAGACCTATTGGACTTTTTCATACTCAAGGGAATCGGAAATATATACTCAACTATAGAAAGCTGCCTCGATAGCTCCTCTGATCACTCACCCATAATAGCTACTGTGAGCACCACGATTATAGAACCACCAACAAGGCCAACCCTTCACAATAAAGACACAGACTGGCAAGCATTCGGGGAGTATGTTGACCAACATATCGACCTTAAAATTCGGCTTAAAACGGCCATCGAGGTCAACGAGGCCGTTGAGAACTTCACCAAACTAATTCAAATCTCAGCGTGGAAATCGACCCCAACACTGAAAAGAAAACACTATAAAGGGCGAAATTACCCGCTCGAGGTTAAGGAACTAGTACTCGAGAAGCGCAGGCTCAGGCGAATCTGGCAGACTTACCGATATCCCAAAGACAAAGCTATACTAAACAGGAAAGCCACTGAACTCAGAGAACTCCTGCAGCGGATAGACGATGAAACAATGCAACAGAAAATAGAGTCCTTGTCTGCCACTCCAAAGGACAACTACTCACTGTGGAAGTTTACCAAGCACTTGAAGCAGCCTCCAACGACTTCTCCTCCCATACATCTCCCTGACAACACCTGGGCTAAAACAACCAAAGAAAAGGCCGACGCATTTGGATCCTTTCTCAAAGACGCATTCAGCCCAAATGAAGGCCAGCAAGACTTTGAAGAATTATTGGACGAATATATAGGGAGTGACCTGCAGCTCAGTCTACCTCTTAAGCCATCCACACCGAGAGAAATCTACACCATCATTAGGCACTTGGACGAAAAGAAAGCTCCCGGGCACGACCTCATAACCCCAAAAGTGCTAAAAGAGCTTCCAAAGAAAGGCTATGTGCTACTAGCAATTCTCTTTAATAGCATTATGAGATTGGCTTGCTTCCCAGAAATATGGAGGGTCTCTCACATAACTATGGTCCCAAAACCAGGTAAGGCTCCCAACCAGGTGTCATCATACAGACCAATAAGCCTCTTACCAGTAACATCGAAAGTGCTTGAAGTTGTACTTCTAAGAAGATTGAGCCCAATTATGAAATCTGCTAACATTATCCCAAATCATCAGTTTGGATTCAGACCACAGCACGGAACAGTCGAGCAAGTACACAGGATCACTGATAAGGTGCACAGATCATTCGAGGCCAAACAGTACTGCTCAGCAGCTTTTCTGGATGTACAACAGGCCTTCGACAGAGTGTGGCATAAAGGACTGTTGTATAAACTTAAAAAACTCTTACCACACACAATATACCAAGTCCTGAGATCCTACCTGGAAAACCGAATCTTTCAAGTGAAGGTTGGAGAAGACTACTCTTGCTTCCACGACATTCTAGCAGGAGTTCCGCAGGGATCTGTGCTGGGTCCGATTCTATACACCATTTTTACGGCAGATATGCCTGAGACTGACAATGTGACATCAGCCACTTACGCAGACGACATGGCGGCCCTTGCTAGCCATTCTAGCGCAGCAATGGCGTCCAGTATACTCCAGTCTCACCTGGACAAAGTGGACATATGGCTTGAAAAATGGCGGATCCGAGTCAGCGCACCCAAGTCTCACCACATCACATTTTCACTTCGAGTCGGCGACTGTCCTCCTGTGAAACTTGGAAGCGAAACCCTACCACACACTAGCTCCGTGCGTTATCTGGGAATGCACTTAGATAGGAGGCAGACTTTCAAAGAGCACATCAGGTGCAAAAGACAGGAACTGAACTTACGGCTCAACAAACTGCACTGGCTGATGGGCAGAGCCTCTAAACTGAGCACATCCAACAAACTCCTCATCTACAAAGCGGTCATCCAGCCGGTGTGGACATATGGCATACAGTTGTGGGGCACTGCAAGCAACAGTAACATTGAGATCTTGCAGAGATTCCAAAACAAAGTGCTTCGAAACATATCAAACGCACCATGGTTCTCTAAAAACGATGACATACACAAGCATCTCAAAGTGCCGAGCGTAAAAGCTGAGATCCAGTCGAATTGTACCAGATACAAGACGAGGCTAAAAAATCACCCAAATATTCTGGCCACGGCACTCCTGGACCACACCGGCCCTGGAAGGCTGAAACGACACCAAGTGTTGACCCTAGATGTTCGACACTAACAACCAAAAGGGAGAGCCGTCAATGGATGGCCCACCTCAAACGCCATACCCCAAACAACAAATAATCTGCTTATGGTAGAATTCCGATGGCAGATGGCTATATCAGAAAAAAAAAAAAAAAAAAAAAAAACTTTTATATTAAAAAAAATCCACTTTATCATTAATTGCTGCAACCGCCAAGCACATGCGTGTTTACATAGGTAGTGGCAAACATTTTTGTAAAGTAGACTAAGTGCACATTGAAAAAAAATCCACTGAAGTTTCTTGTCAGTTCTTCTTCGCTGTGATAATCGAAATGGCGGAATGTTACAATGTAAATATGACAAATCTGAGCGCAGTGTATTTTTTTATTTTTTATCTGCTGACTTGGATCTGTCAAGAGATGATAAATAAACAATAAACAAACAACGCACAATACTATGGTCCTTAGGTATGTTAGTCTAGTTTTAAGAGTTTTCACTTCTTCAGTTTTTATTCACAAGCTTAAAATTTTTTTGTTTTGCTTTGGATAAGGAGAACGACGTGGTGCTGTTCTTCAAGCTGTACGACCCGAGGAACAAGAGGATCCACTACTGCGGCCACCACTACCTGCCCATAGCGAGCAAGTTGGCGGACCTCCTGCCCATACTCAACAAGCGCGCTGGTATGAGCCTACTGTGTAACTATCAGATGATTGACAATCATCTTAAAATGTAAATGATTTTGTGCATAAAGCCCATCAGACCAATATGGTGTTTGTGTGTAAATATACAAATAAGAAAACAATATTACCTTTGTTTTTTTCTAAGTTACCAAAAAGAGGAACATAACTCTGTTAACTGCCTAGGGACCCTGCGTGCCATTCGCCATCCCAGTGCATCGCAGAATTTTCATGGGCTTCTTTAGACACCTGCTCGTAGGAGTAATGATTGTCGCACTTTCCATAAAAAAAAAACTTGTTGTGTTCAGGCTTCCCGCCCGACACGCCGCTGGTCCTCTACGAGGAGATCAAGCCCGACTTCGTGGAGAAGATCAGCAACTACAACGACCCACTGGAAAAGGTATTATTTATCTATTTTCACCTATCAGCCGATCCCCCCGCACCTCGCCCACGGCAGTGTGCCGCTATCCACAATATTGTCTCGAAAACGGAAACAATTGTTGAGAATCTAAATTTGCATTGAAAATAGTTGGACCCGTAGGGATCTCAAAGTGGGGTCGCGCTAGATAATGCCAGTACCTATGTTGTAATGATGGTTTATAGTTGACCGTCCGAGGTAAAAAGGTAAGATTTATAAAGTTACACTGACGTCTGTTCGGCTTTATTTTTTGTGTTTTACTTGTAGTTTTCACTTAGAATTGTGTCTGCTAACTTTGATTTATTTTTATTTATTTTCATTAAATTGATTCTGTTTATTTAAAAAAAAAATGTGTAAGGAGAAGTGTTTGTTTTGCCGTGACAGCACACGGGCCATCCTGATACTTTACATATGACTTTTTAGTTTGTCTCTCGGCTTCCTGATAATTATTATAATAATTAATAACAAGTAGTGACACAAATGTTATTAATGTTTTTTTTTAGATATGCCAGCACTCTAGATAATTGCTATTTTCATATTGTTTGGCTTGAACTTGAAGAATAGTTACAGTACTTTTACTTCGACTATTTGCTTTTAGAATAGGATAGCCAATGCGTAAGTGGGAAGAGTAAGAATATACTCTTCGCATTTGCACATTTCTCTGTCCTCTAAAAACTTAAGTACTGTATGTACGGTGGCTTTACGATTGATCTATGGTTCATTGTGACTTTTTTTTTAAATATTATTAATTCATAGCAATTTGTGTTGAGGCTCCGCTATACTCTTTTCGCCCAGTGTTGAGAGTGACTCATCACAGGTTACCGCGTCTCCCACCGTTTACATAGCTCAGTCTTCATTTGGAAGTCACTCGACACGGACGCATGTGTTTGTTCTTGGGCGTAAAACAATTATTACCTTAATTTAAAAACATTGTTGCCAGTAGTACTTATAATACCTAACTGAGAGACATTCCGAATACTATTAGCGGTTTTCCAAAAGTATTCCATCTAAATATGCATAGACAAATTCCCAGAATAATACGAAAGTCGTTTTTTTTTTTCATCTTATTTTAAAATTTATTACCTGATATATATTTTTAAAAGAATTAACTCTGATGACAAAAGTCCATTCTGTTCAGAGCGGTTCAGAGAATTCACCTCCATGTAAACGCTCATTATTTGCTATGAGTCACTGTCAACACTGGCCGAACAGAGTATAATTGTGTTTCTTACATTTCCAAATATATAGATCAATCTGTGTGTGCGGTTGACATGGGACGTGGAAACATTTGAATATGCCAGTTATCCTGTTAAAGTGCAAATTCTGTAACAATGCACCATCATCGATCCTTTGTTTGCTTCTATGTCAAGAACTGATCAATCAATTCATATGGGGTTTCCACCGACGTTGCCTAATTATAGAATATTTTTCACTAATTAATGCCGTGGAAAGAGCTAAATACTTTTGTCTAGTGCATTAAGATTTTTATATTACAACAGTGACTGCACGCACACCCAATGAAGCAAATGATAAAGTAGAAAGGTGTGATGAAATTATTACGCATCGCACTCTGATCGATCTATGGAAATAAACACTTGCTTTGGCTTCTCAAAAGGTTGTGTGAACTATGTTGCTTCAAATACTATTCATTTCTATGAGAAAAAATTATGTGTGAGAATAGCAGTGGTCATTTTAACCTCGTGGCTTCCCAATTATTCAATATGTCTGCCACGCCATTTTTGTCGCGCGGACACACGCGAAATTGGCTCGCCCGCGTGCATTTAAACTGAAATATTTCGTAAAGTAATGAAGTGAGATCAAGAAACTTTATTGGCCCTTGAAACCAATGAAATTCTCCGCAAAACGCTATACAACAAGTGAAGATTCACTTATTTAGAAGCACAGATGGATTTTTTGGATTGTAGGAAAAACAAAACACGGCTGACATTTTTTTCCAAATTTTTCTAACCTAAAATTGCCTTCTCCCTTCCGGAAGCTAAGAGGTTAAGTACAGTCCATCTAAACGCAGCATGCACACGAGCGCTTGGCACTTGTGCATTGACAAATTGGTATACTGCCTCTGCGTTGACAGTCGTTGCTTTACCTTCGTGTCATATGAAGTTTTGTCGTAAAGTAAAAATTTTTTCCAATATTTCACTTCTCATACAAATGGGTGTGTGCAATTCATACCGTGATTGTCACACGGCATGATAGCTTGATGATATGATGTCACACACAGTGAGTGGCATATACACACAGCGTGTCGCAGTGTTGCACACAGTGAGTTGCATGGTGTCACACACTGTGATAGGGTTGCCAACTTTTTTTAAAGAAATAACGTATTTCTGATTTCAGGGATGGAAAATAAAAAGTACAGTCTAATAAAAAAAATTTTGTTTATTTAAATTTTAAAACATTTATATTTTTAGTGCTTTCTGGACGTTTCATAAGTGATTAGGTATTTTTGAATACACTTTATGATGCACTGCATTCGATTACTGAAGTGCTGTTAGTTTATGTTTCATTTCACACATTGTTTGAACTTTAAGGTTGAATTAAAGTATTTTCGCGTACTTTATTGCTATTCAAAAGTTTAAAGTACGGAGACCTAGAATAACTTAAGATACTTTATTTTAAAGTACGGTTGGCAACCCTAACTGTGACTGACATTGTCGCACACAGTGAGTGGCATAATGTCACATGCTGAGTGTCACGGTCTCACACACAGTGAGTGGCATTGTGTCACACACTGTGACTGACATGGTGTCGCAAACAGTGAGTGGCATAGTGTCACACACTGTGAGTATCGCAGTTTCACACATAGTGAATGGTATATTGTCACACAGTGTGTTGCAGTGTCGCACACAATGAATGGCATATTGTCACACAGTGTGAGTGTAGCGGTTTCGCACACAGTGAATGGCATAGTGTCACACACTGTGAGCGTAGCGGTTTCGCACACAGTGAGCGGCATAGTGTCGCAGAGTGTGAGTGCGACGGTGTTGCACACACTGCGAGGCACAGTGTGAGTCGTGCGATGGTGTTGCACACTGCGAGGCGCAGTGTGAGTGGCGCGTTGTGGGTTGAGTCGTGTGCACGCGGCCAGGTATTGGACGAGCTGATGGACGGCGACATCATCGTGTTCGAGCGCGAGGACGCGCGGCTTGAGGAGCTCGAGTTGCCGACGTGCCAGGACTACTTCAAGTACATATTCTACAAGGTCGAGGTGCAGTTCGTCGACAAGACGCTCCCCAACGATCCGGGGTGAGTGCACTTGTCGTTTTAAGTGTTATTTAAATTTTTTTTTATATTCACAGTGTTATTATTTATATACAGAATTGTTTACAGATATTGTTGTCATGCCGGGCATTACAGGAGCTTATTCTGCATCGAAAACTAAGTAGATTCGAAAAAAAAAAGAACTGTGGGAAAAATTTTGTTCTCAATTTATTTTGAGGTTGGGTATATTGAAGAAGGATTGAGGACTGGAGGAAAATTGGAGAGGCGTATGTCCAGCAGTGGACGCTTACACGCTGACTGACTGACTGACTGACTGACTGACTATATTGAAGGTGTGGAACTAAGCTTGCAATGGCTTCACCGAACATATCCGGGCCCAGGGGAAACCACCAGTCCCGCTCTCGACCTCCCCTCTCTCTATCTATTGATATTTTATCCATATTCTATTCATATCCATATAGGATGCTTCCAGTGACGTTTTCGAAGCTCTCTCCATGTGTGAGCTCAGCGTCGATCTTGGCAGTCCTAGATTCTTGAAGAGAGGGTATATTTACGATAACCCCGCGAAATATCCGGCATGGAAACAAAATCATACAGATATAGGAACTTGTTTTTATGTTGTTTTACATTGAAACTTAATAAATATTGTGTATGAGAAAACACCAATCTTATTACCACACAAGACATAATATCTTGTGATACAGAGTGGTTATAAATGCTTATAGAGATATAATGAATGTTGACTGAGGGCGAAGGTGGCGTGTGCAGGTTCACGATGGAGCTGTCGATGCAGATGAGATACGACCAGATGGCGCGCGCGGTCGGCAACCGACTCAACGTCGACCCGTATTTAATACAGTTCTTCAAGTGTCAAAAGTGAGTTCTCTTCTTTGAAATTTGAATTTTGCTGGATTAGTAAAAGCTATTTATCCTATTACAATGTTTTCTTGTTTTTTTCTTATTGCTTTCTTACCCATCAACTGTACGTTGTTCTTTGGCACGGCATCTTGTTGTTATTATCCCTTAGTCGCTTTTCGACATGCACGGGGAGAGATGCAGTGGGCCTATTCTAATGAAGGCAGGCGTGACATTCGCAACCCCCGCATATGACGTAGAGTCCATGGGCGTGGTTAGACACCATATGGGGGGCTCAGCGCCACATATCACGCTTTCAATATTTAAAAAACCGGCCAAGTGCGAGTCGGACACGCGCACCGAGGTTTCCGCACCACAAACCAAATTGAAAAAAAAAAGTTTCTTGTATGGCAATCCCCCTTAATTTTTTACTTTTTCAATTTTTTATTATTTGTTGTTATATCCGCCATAACAACACATTTTCTGTGAAAGTTTCAACCGGCTACCTATTACAGTTCCAAAGATACAGCAGTAGGACAGACAGACAGACAGACAGACAGACGGCGTAGGCTTAGTAATAGGCTTCTGTGCGGGATACGGAAACCTAAAAAGTAGCGGACTCAGGCGGGTAGTGTTACGCGGTGCGGGCCGCACTCACCTCATCATCAGCCTGCATCGGTCCACTGCTGGACATAGCCTCTCCCAAGGCACGCCACCACACGCGGTCTTCCGCTCTTCTCATCCCGGGCCACACGCACCGGGTAATGTTTATAATTGCGTTGATGACTGTTGCAGCTACAAGGACAGCCCGGGCCTGCCGCTGCGCTACTCATACGAGGGAATACTCAAGGACCTCCTAGTGTACTGTAAACCAAAGTGCCCTAAGAAATTGTTTTACCAGATTTTATCCATTAAGGTTAATGAATTGGACAACAAAAAGCAGTTTAAATGTTTATGGGTGAGTTAATAGTTATGATGGTGTATGATGTTTTCTGATCTTATATTACCACATCATTCTGCCCTCCGGTTAAGTCTCATCCTACAGTTATCTGTCGGTAAACTGTATTTCTCAAGAGAAAGAAGTTGACAGGTGTGAACAGTGAAGAACACCTCTTTAGCATTTCGTACAATTTTCACTGCGATCAACTCACTGTGACCTGGGAAACAAAAACCTTGAGCTTCCTTTTTTTGTCAGATCTCAAGTTCTCCAACAATCTATGAAACATCCTTATAAATAAAGTGAAGTTTCTACAGGCAACCAGCGACCGTGTAACATACGTACAAATATGAATATCCATATAACTCGAGAACCACTTTATCGATTTACATACGGTTTGAACAGTTACATTCTGTCACTCCTCAAGATGGCTTTAGGCTATAAATCATAACGCTACGTAATCGGCGGCCTGAGCTGTTTGCAAAAAGTCACGCGAAGCGAAGCCGCGGGCAAAAGCTAGTTATTAATAAATGTGTGCATATTGCAGGTCGGACCAAATTATAAAGAAGATAAGGAATTAATATTGTACCCGAACAAAAACGGCCGGGTAGAAAACATTTTAGAAGAAGCCGCCAAGTTCGTGGACATGTCGCCCGACGGCTCCGGCCGGTGAGTTCACACTTTGCATTACCTTCCTTCACCTTTTGTTCTAAATGCAAACATACAACTCGTCGTAACTACAGTTACGACCTTATTTCTTAAGCCGGCTGCACATATGTATGGAAAGTCATATGGAAAGACATCGTATGGAAAGTGTTGAACTAAGCTTTGCGATAGCTTCACCGAACACATCCCAGCCCATTGGCAGTAGAGGAGGGTGTCAATCGAGGTCGGGACTAGCGAGTTCCCACTCTTTGAGTTCTCCAGCATGTGTTACGTTTCGGCTCGCTTCAAGACCTCGTCAGCTAGTCTGCGATGACTAGGATGCGGAGAACCACCAGTCCTGCTCTCGATCTCCCTCTCTCTACCTATCCATATTCTGTAGGATGCCTCCAGTGACGTTTCGAAGCTCTCTCTCTCCGTATCGAGCTCCATGTCTAGGTGTAGACGCCTCACTCGTTGCCATATCAGTATTCCACATATTTTTTGATGATTGGACAAGAACTGACTCCAGATGAAACGGCCGTATCATCACTGCATGTCATTAACTGTCCATACTAGCGATTTTGATGGATGAACATAGCAGATTTTTGTTTTTTGATCAGAGTATCAGCCAATATCAACTCCAAGAAGGTGCCACACCGGACACTTCCCTTTGGAATGCTGGCTATACTGGACTAGAGAACACAGCCGAGGCTAACTAAACTTACTGAGAACGAAAATTACAATATAAATAACCTTACCGTACTCGATATAAAGTGTCTACAGCGCATACACTTAACACACTCAGTACCGTCTTTTTATGTGCATTTTCAATCAATAAGTATAAACAATACTGATTTATTTTTTGCACAAAATAGTAGATAACATCACAGTTCTTTTGTTCCTGTTATTAAACTAGAAATTAAAGCGATTTCATAAAGTGGGGCAACTATTCTCGGTATATATATCCTGTGTCAAGACTGTTTCAAACCGAACGAATGGAGACACAGGCAAATTTCTAATTAGTACAAGAAAGAAAGGGCGCTGAGAAACATCTTACCCAGGGCGCCCGGATAGCTAAGGCCGGTGCTGAACCGGTGCATTCCTACCTAACACATTTCACTAACACACCTATATAGAGATCGTCTAATCTTAAAATGAACGCCCCTCTACTTTGTTTACGCTCACATGCACAGTAGCTTTACAGACGCAATACGTGGCAATACACACAAATTTTTTCTTTGTCATTGGTCATTCAGACTGATTCATTCACCGGCTAGATCTAGCCGAATCTGTTGGCCAACTAGTGCATGAATGACGCGACCGCACGACAGAGCAGACGTGTCGTTCCATACAAAGCGCCAGCTCTCCGCCATACAAAGGCAATACATGGACTGATCGAACGATTAGTTGAGAAGGAAGGTGTGGATCTAAGCTTACGATGGCTTCACCGAACATATCCGGGCCCATCGGCAGTAGAGGAGGGTATTAATCGAGGTCGGGACTAGCGAGTGGCCACTCTAAATTTCCCGCGCATGCTTCACGTTTCGGCTCGCTTCAAGCCCTCGTCAGCTAGTCTGCGTTGACTAGGACGCGGGGAAACCACCAGTCCCGCTCTCGACCTCCCTCTCTCTACCTATCCATATTCTGTAGGATGCTTCCAGTGACGTTTTCGAAGCTCTCTCCATATATGAGCTTAGCGTCGATCTTGGGAGCCCTAGATTCTTGAAGAGACTGTAGAGCGACTTCGCTGGTAGTCCTCTTGCTCCGACTTCCACAGCGAAGAGATCAGTCTTGAATCCGTTTCTCACAATCCGGTCTACTAAGTTGCAGTACTTGTTAAGTTTGATGTTGTGGTCCTTCGGTATGTTACTTTCCCATGGAACTGTAAGTTCAACAAGTACTACATGCTTTGTCGCTTTTGAGAATATGAGTATATCCGGTCTTAATGCTGTGGTACAGATTTCCGAAGGCATTTGGTAATGCTTCTCATGTGTGTCCATCAACAATTCCCAATCCTTTGCTGCTCCCAAAATTGAAGAAGGTTTAGTCCTATCTTTGGGCAGCTTATTGGCTCCAGGTTTCACAAAGTTGACCTTCTCGAAGCCGCTACTGGTTTGCCCTTTCCTGGTCCGTGCAATTGACAGGTTGATGGCCTCTCTGATGATTTGGAGGACTTTATCATGACGGTAGGAATACTGGCCTCGCTCAAGTAGTATTTTGCATCCGCATAACAAATGTTTGGCCGTGCCTACGAACTCCTTACATGACGGGCATAGTCTATTTGTAGATTTCCCCCATCTAACTAGGTTACTCGGGTCGGGGAGAGTAAGCTGGAATGCATTTAAGTAGAACTTAAGCAGCTCAGGGGACCAGTTGTATATTATGGATTTCCACTTCAATGCAGGAGGGATGCAGAAGTCACCCACTGTTAGCCAATCATTCTGCATTTCTAGGTTTAAGGCGTGAAGACTAGTCGCGCGGGCGAATCGTAAAATCGCCGCACGCACACAAGTGTTGCAATAGGTATTTCCTCTCCCACATTGAAACAATAAAGATTTGTGGAGGGGCGTTCATTTTTATAATAGACAATCTCTACCTATTTATAATATATTCAGTAACCTATAAACTAAAACATGGCCTACTCATGGTGTCGTATCATAAAGCATTACCGGGGCCGAAGCCCGACCTAACCCTAGATCAAGTGATGATGCCACCCCAGAAGCTATACAGCATAGGCTCCACTAAAATAAAATTTAATAAATCCGGAGATTCAGAGGTCATCATTATAGTTAACACTTTCGTGCAAAAATGATACATATGTGAACTCAGTTGTAATCCTTTGAACGACAAGTGGCGCACTGTGATAAACCTGCGCTCAGAGCTTTTACATACATTTTCTACAAATGAAAGTATTTATACAATAAATAAAAAATATAAAAAAAAACTGATTATGTAAAAAAATCTAATTTAATTTCAGATTAAGGATCGTGGAGGTGTCGTGTCATAAAGTATTACCGGGGCCGGAGCCCGACCTAACCCTAGATCAAGTGACGATGCCGCCCCAGAAGCTGTACAGGATAGAGGAGATCCCTCGAGATGAGCTGCATCTAGAGGTCAGTTCCGCCGTTCTTAAACAAATATTTGACACTTTATTTAAAGCTACCATAATACATAGAGTGGACACAATAATGTACACAGTCAACACTCCAAAACATGTGTACAAATCATGTATAAATAAAGGCTAAAGGCACCTATGTCAGGCCGGCATGGCATTCGTAGCCCCCACATGCGACTGAATTTCCATGGGCGTCGCTAGACACCTTATGGGTGGCTCGGCGCCACATGTCGCGCTTACTATAAAAAATAAAAAATAAACTATGTATGCTCATGAAAAGTAAAAAGAGAAACTGAAGAAAACATAAAAAAAAAATAGAACAAATGCTAAAAAAATTTTAAAAATTATGATAAAATGCGTAACCCAACTCGCGGCGTGACAGGTTAGCAAGATAAGTCGCGCCAGTGGGCTAAGTTAAGCTCCTGCGACAGACCAAACTGAAAATGCCGTGTCACCATAAGAGTTCATTTATACCAGCGGTTCCCAAATAGTAGCAGGCTCAAGATTATAACAAGATAATAAATTGTTGATTGGCACCTATTTTGTATTATAATGTGATTACTAAGTAGATATTAGTACCTAATAAATGACTGATGCGATGGTTAAACAACATTACCTAGATGTCAAAATAAAAACCATATGAAAATTATTTTATTGAAACATTTTACTCAGAAAACTCGCTAAGGCGTATCGATCAAAATATAATATACCATACTATTTGGTACAATAAATGTACTGAAATATTGATTGTGCGGATGTAGGAGGACGAGATGCTGGTGGCGTGCGCGCACTTCCACAAGCAGGTGTACGCGACGTTCGGCATCCCCTTCTACACGCGCATCAAGCACAACGAGCTCTTTGTGCATCTCAAGGAGCGCCTGCAGAAGAAACTCGACATCCCCGACAAGGAGTGGGAGAAGGTACACTCAATAACATATTGTTTTAAGAGCTCAGTGTTTGGCAATTGACTCAGAGGCGTGAATTATAGTCACAAAATCTATATATTGAAGAAAAAAAAAACAGGTTGTCAGCTTTTATGGGAACTTTCGCATTAGCGCCACAGCAACAGCAACCGCACGGCAGTAGTTACAATAAAAATGTATGAAAATGTACAGGGTTGGATCGGATTTGCTTACAACTGTTATTTGTTGTAGTTGTTTTGGTTTGGGGTTGGCTCTAGGCCTGCAAACTAATCCCGCTTGGTTGGGGACCTTCGTGCAAAACCCCGCAGTCTCCAGCTACCCCAGCCAGCCTATGTCTTTCATGAAAGCCACAAGTCGACCGGGGTGTCTGCAGGCCGCTTATTCCTTAGTAGTCTTTTACGACATGCACGGGGAGAGATGCAGTGGGACTATTCTTATTAAGTACCGACCCCGCACAGTACTTTTTTTTTTGCTTAGAACTATGGGATCCCTCGTTGAATAAGCTTAAAAAAAAGCTCAGTAAAATGTTTTTTTTTCATATTTTTTGCGATAATCGCCATTAAAGGTCAGTTTCCGCTGTTGAATGTGGTTTTGGTGACCCTTTCCTAATGCATAATATCTCGATACTAGGAAAAAAAACTAGGACATGTGGACTATTACTGTATAGACGCCGGTACGGATGTGCCGTTACGGCAGTTCATACATTGCTGTCTCCACTACTGCCTTGCCATTATCTTTTAATGTTGTATGCGGTCTGTCTTGAATGGACCAATATTTTAATGTTTACTGATCATGATGTATTTAATTCTGGACTAATTCAAAATTCACTATAGATGAGAAAAGGTCTCAGTGACTATCCCGCTCCACTAGCAAACGACAGCGAACAGCAATTGGCTGTTCGGAGCATGCGCTTTGGCCCCTCCGACTCAGCCACCCATACCGGATTACATAAAAAAAAGCAAAGGAGAGCGAACAGCAAAGGAGTTGTGATTTTGTAAGCAATGTGTATGTTTGTTTGTTTCAGTACAACTTTGCAATAGTGTCAAACGGCCGACCCAACTACATTCAGGACGATCACTGTATTATCAGCATTAATGACTTTAGGCCAAATAGCAATACGAGTAAGTATACATTATATTGTATTCTGTTTAAAGGTGAGACCGCACTCTCGCGGCGCTGCACTGCGGCCGAGCGGCGCCTTTGTATGTAATAATATGAAGTAAACGGTGTAGCGCACGGAAAGTGGCGAGCTATTTATATGGACAATTTTGTGCCGCTCCGCTGCCGTGTAGTCTCACCTACAATGTACAAATATTATAATACTTTTACAAAGATGGTGGGCGCTCTTTCTGTCGAAAGCAAGAGTAAGAGGCGGCAAAGGAGTTGGGCACCGTAGTGCCCGTGGAAATGCCAGGATGCGCCGTACACCTTATTGCAATAACAACAATGTGTAACGCATTGCAGACATGACAGTGCGGCCGTGGCTGGGGCTCGAGCACATCAACAAGACGCCCAAGCGCTCCCGCGTCAACTACCTGGAGAAGGCAATCAAGATATACAACTGAGAGAAGGACGCCCGCTCCACGTCGCACTTGACTCGGCCCCAACTACCCCCCCCCCCCCCCCCCCTCTCTACACACACTCACCCTTGTACCCTTCATCTTAGTCCAAATCCACTTAGTAGTGCGATTATTTTGTCGCAAATGAGACACCCATATTTATATGAAAGATGATAAAAAAAATTATTCTCAGTGCATGCTAGGACTTATTCCTCTCTATACTCTTCACATACGAGCTTCGCATCATTTACAGCATGTTAACAATAGCACTGACAACCCTGCGGATGTAATGGATCCAATGATAACACATATTTAAATGAGTTGTGTATACCGACTTGAAGCTTTCTCGCGTATGCCGACATGTTGAAACTACTCTCGGCCTCAGTGTCGACGTCAATAAAATTGTGATTGTTTTTAATGTTAGTTGGTTCTGGAAGTAGGAAAGGATTCATTTGTGATTATTTGGCCAAAATGTTGGTTCGTTAAAAGTTTTACGTGCGTACAGTTCTGTCATTGGTCGCTCCCAACATGTTGGAGTGATGTCGCAGTTGGCATGTGTACTGTGGCCCTACTATATATTTGTAAAGCAGACTAATGATTATAATCATATGAGTAAGTAGCGCTTTGGATATATATTTTGTACAAATCAAGGAAGTGGAAGTGAGTAATCGAAGAAAATGACACTGGCCAATGTTAAAATATAAATTATTAAACTGTCCAGGTTGATTGGACACGAGTGCCTGCTAAAGTAATAAAAAAAAAATATTAGCGGAATACTCCACAAAGTAATAAGAAAAATGTTCACCGAACATGTTTCGCAAAAACAGAGTTTGAATAAGTTGGTTTTATGGATGTTTGTGGATTAATTTATGCTAGGTACTTATACATATAAAGCAATAATTTATAATCTTTGATACAAATATGTTGTATTTTTTTTTCTTATAAAGTTCAGAGCTTGTCTGCGAACAAGTTCATCTAACTAATCCAGTGAGAAGCACATTTTTCTAATGCTTGATTTTTACTGCATAAAGGTATATTATGTAGGTAGTTGATTTTAACATTAACATAATAGATTTATAAAAATAAAAATAAAATAGCTCCATCGTATGAGCTGCACCGGTGGACTGAACGTTGAACTTGCTTTAGTTTTGCTTTCATAGTGTCGATGTTGAATAAAATTGTTATCTTATACGGCATTGTAAATACAAAATGTCTTACTATAGTAAATTCTTGGAGATGTTTTAACTGAGATAGTTCTATTTATTTTATGACAAACGATCAGATATAAATAATGTAACAGAAATTCCAAATTAGCATGTATAGATGTCGGGAGATGTACAGTGAAGGTGTGAGAGGAGAGGGTTGCACCGTGCAATTAGTAATGCCCAAACTGTTGCTTTATTTACTGTCTGGTCTCAAATACCATCACTTTGGAGGTTGTCACGTGCTCTGTAGAGGGCGACACTCCTCGCCCGCGCCGCACTCTGCTCTGCAGCAGTGACTACCCACTATGACTACTCACGATGAGACGGCAACCAAGGCAGCACTGTTCATTATTCGGTTAATCATTCATTTTTGTTTTGTCCTGCCAGAGATGTAGTTTTTAGTTCTCCGAAATTAAGTATATATTTTAATTTTAATAAATACAACATAAATACAACTATTGAAGTTTTAATTGACTCCATATATTTTAACCCCTGTCATACGGGTGGCTCGTACGTAACTATTGAAACCATAGAGAATAAACATCTATGATTGAAACCATCAGCATTGCCCCACGAGCATTCCTGTTGCTGGAAACAATGTTTATTTCAACCTTGGCTGTCCACTCGACCAGTATGCGTCAAGATGTTGCCTGAGGAAGTGACAGAATGTTCTAATACCTAGCATTAGAATTACATAGTTCCAATATATTCAAATATTTAATTTATCATTACTGCCTTGTTTTGACACCATGCCGAACCCTGCTGTGGCAACTCAGATTGACCCGAACTGATAAGAATCTTCAACTATATTGTTCAATTTGCTTTTATAATAAATACTGCACATCGATTGGCGTAAATGTGAATGGAAAGGCTCAATTTAGAGCATGTGAAGAAATTCATTCTGCGCTAGTACTAGACCAAATAAAAAAAATGGAATGAAATGAAACAATTTAAATAGAAACCCTCATTGTTTTATAATAATATCACAAGGTAACAGTCTTTAACTTACACAATTTTACGACACTGAACTAAACAATTCCTTTGGTATAAAAAAAAAACATAGCAACAATCAAAAGTATGATTAAAAAAGTTATTGTAACTTTGTTTCAAGAATTTTATTACCAAATGTTTCAAGATACATGTTGTACACAATATTATTGTTTGAATGCCAAATAGTCCAGAATTCAAATGAGTCTACGTGCTATTGTTAATTTGATTAGTTTTGTAGCTGGCTAAAAACTGTATACTGAAGAAGTGTTTTAGAGCATGTTTAACTCTTGCTGAATATGCGCCTCCTAAGTCAGTGTACATCATCGATCGAGTGTGACGCTTTCTGCCGCCTGAAAGAGTTAACTTCTTTAATCACCAGGAGTTTCATACATAAAATTAATATTATACCAATTAACCACTTGGCTTCCTGAAGGGCTGGCTCAAAAAAAAAACGCTAATTGCGATTTCTATTAATGATTCTTTAATAGAACGAGCGAGAATGCTGGGATGTATGGATAAAAACCTTTCCATTTCCTATAGAACACATTTTAAAAATATTCCCAGGTCTTGAGAAAACAATAATTTTGATGGCTGTAAATTTGTTTTATGCCTATGTAATTTTCTGGCAGGATGGTAAACTGGTTTCTAGTTTAAAATTGTTTAGAAAGCGTTATTTGAATAGTTAAATTCATGATCTACTCGTCGACATCTGATTCGCATAGGGTAATTTGGCAATATTAGGTTAGAAAAATTCGGAAAAATATGTAGGGTGTGTCCCATCTATGTTTCTAAATAAGCGAATCCTCACTTGTTGTATACCGTTTTGTGGGGACGTAGCTGTCCCATAGAGGTTATATAGAGGTTATATAGAGGTTATATAGCTGAGCCCATAGAGGTTATTGATTTGATTCATCACTTTACGAAATATTTGAGTTTATGTGCGCCAAATGTAAGCAAAAGGCCAATTTAATAATCGGGAAGCTAAGGTTAATAAATTGTTTGTCCAACTGGTTTTTAAAACCCTTCACTGAGATAGAACTTCAGGCAATTTATTACTAATCGGTTACAAAGAAAGTACTTCCTTGGGATTTAATTGAAACTAGTTTTATGTTTTAGCAAATGACCACAAAGTCCCATATTACTGTTCATTGTGTACACTGAATTAAATTTAGCCACGTCATAGTGGGCATTTAGTATTCGAAAAGTTTCGATGTCTTGATGGCGTCAAAAGGATGAAATCATTTCCTTGTATTCTAAGGCTTTCCGCTTGATAAGCTTTCAAAAGCGTAATTCTAAAGAGAGTTGTGATATTTACATGTTCTTACCATCTCGTTTCTCTTATCGTGTGTGTCTGTGAGCCTGGCGAGCAGCTCCGGCGGTATGTCGGCGTCCGTTACCTCCTGCACCACGTACTTCAGTTCAGACGTCCTGCGCACACAACTATACGTCACGTTTTTTTTATGTAGGCCGGTTTGGGTGGCTGAGTCGGAGGGGCCAAAGCACATGCTCCGACCAGCCAATATCACCTCAGAGAAAGTAGGTGGCATACCGGAGACTTCCCTTGTTTGTTCACCGGCTGCACCTCACTCCTGCCAGGACTAGGTGCAACATTTACAGATACACATTTAGGCATTCAGTCTTCCAGCCCGGTTTTCATATACCTACAGGTGGTTTTGTAAATTCCTAACTAAAGATTGTATAATTACAATTCCTTGCACAGCAGCTCTGTCACTATGCAGCATTCATTCAAACAGGCACAATATACCTGATATACACCAGCATGTAGGCGCTCGAGGCGCTCTTAGGCGAGCGCAGCGTGTCCTCACAGCCGCCGTAGTTTTGCTCCACGGCGTCGCGCTTCGAGCATCGGAACACAACGTCGTCATCGAACTTGCACCACTGTAACAGAAACATCCACATTTAATAAACAAAACAATTGAAAAATATTTAAACTCTATCTCTACTTCTTATAAAAGGGACGTCTGTCTGTATGTATGTATGTATGTTTGAGGTAAACTTTGATGCGGTTTGCACCAATGTAAAGAGTAGTTCTTGAGGCTCACTATAGGCTATATACCATCATGCTAAATTTCCTTAGGGCTGAGCAGCATCAAAGAAAGTACGGTAGGAACGGAATTTTGTGCGGAATGGAGAGGGAAGGGGGTGGGGAGGAAGGAGGCGAATGAGGAGAGGAAGGGAGGGGAGAGAGGGAGAAAGAGAGAGAGAGATGATATAAGAGAAGCGATCATTTATTATTATATTTGCATTTAAATCAGATTTCCAATTTTTTTTTATTTTTTTATGGATACTGACACGCTTGGCTACATCACCTACAACATCCGTGATGTCAGCCCATAACACCGGATGAACTTGGTGCCACGTCAGTGATTCCCTTCGGTCGTGCCGGCTACACTGAACTGGATGGAAAACACAAACTATTTACATAGCCGTTTCGACCGACCTTTCATTCAGTGCGGTGTTACCAACTCGTGCGGGTTAAACCCTACCACCTAGTAATATAAGAATGGAGTCATATCCCTTAGTCGCCTTTTACGACATACACGGGGTGAGATGCAGTGGGGCTATTCTTTTAAAGTACCGGCCCCACACGGTACAAACCGATTCTCCTGCACTATTAAACCAATTCTACCGCGAGCGAAGCTGCGTGCAAAAGCTAGTTTTTACTAAATTATAATCACTTCAAACGTAGCACCACAGAATACTTAATAGTTACTTCATAACAGATAAATCACTCCATAGAAAAAGTTCCATACTTTCGGCTTTTAATAGCCTACTGTTTTACGTCGCCAATCGCCGCGTGCGAAAATGTACCTAAACGATCGAGTGTAAAGCGATTATTACTTTGCAGCTGCGCGCAGTTGCGTGGGCGAGCGTGTAAGTATGCTTCGCGCGGCTGACGAATTTCCACTGAATTAGACCGCCGGCGGCCCGCTGGGCGGTAGCTAGTTAGCGCGCGCAAGCACATAGAGTGCGTGAGGCCTGGTAGCACTTCGAAAACTCTTCATCTACTTACGAACTAAAGAACTTGAACTCACCTTGCCGTCGCCGCGCGGGTTGACGAAGACAACGTAGTGCCCGCCGTGGTGGTCGCCCGAGTGCACAAGCACCGCGTGCAGAGTGTAGTCTGCCGGCGTCTCCGGCTTCTCCTGTAGGTACGCGTCGAGGTTGATGTGCTCGTCAAATTCAAATCTGCAATATTTGAAAAAGAGGGAAATTATTTTTCAATACTGCATAAGGGTAACCGGCAACTAGAGGCATCGTAGCCAAAGGATGCCCTCAAGGAGGAGTCCTGTCACCACTCCTGTGGAATCTTGTGGTGGATGACCTCATCAGACGTCTAAACACAGCAGGGCACTACAAGGTAGGATATGCAGACGACCTGACTGTGCTGATTGACGGCAAATTCGAAAGCACCCAATGCAGTTTGATGCAAGATGCCTTCAAAATCATAGAACGATGGTGCAAAGAGTTCTCGCTTAACGTCAATCCCAATAAGACTGAGCTAGTTCTCTTTACACACAAACGGAAGTTAGGCGACTTAACACTGCCAAAACTCTTCAGCACCCCAATACCCCTGGCAACAGAAGTCAAATACCTGGGCATCACACTTGACAGTAAGCTAAACTGGGCCAAACATCTTAATCTCAAAATAAATAAAGCTCGTATAGCCTTTTGGCAATGTCGCAGACTCATAGGTAAGACATGGGGACTCAACCCTAACATTACGCTGTGGCTATACTCAGCTATAATAAGACCTATGGTAACTTATGGTGCAGTAGTATGGTGGCCCAGGACCAAACTCAGCACAGTTATTAACAAACTCCAAAGTTTCCAGCATCTAGCGTGCGTTGCGACCACAGGGTGCATGCGCACAACACCCACGGCAGCGATGGAAGCCATGCTCTGCCTTCCGCCTCTTGAACTTTTCATACAACAAATAGGCTGAACGTCCTAGGACTGTGGAGGGCTAGTACACAAACACCACACACGACCATACTTCAGGAAATCATAAAAAAACATCCCCTGATAGAGGCACCGTGTGATAGAATCAGGAAAACACACGTGTTTGACAAACACTACTATGTAGAACTAGCTGAGGAACCTAAGGACTATTCGGGGTCCGAGGTAAGAATATACACCGACGGGTCAAAAACAGGGTCGGGAACAGGGGCAGCAGCTTTCTCACTTGACCTAAACATACATAAGACAATCACTCTAGGTATTCACAACTCAATCTTCCAGGCTGAGTGCATCGGAATAATAGAGGCAGCAGCGGCAGTACGCAACAGAGAAATCACTGGCTACCAGATCAGAGTACTGTCGGACAGCGCATCGGTGCTACAAGCCCTAAACACCGTGACAATCAACTCCGGACTGATACTCCAGTGCCACCAGGCACTAGAGGGTATAGCGGTAAACAACAAGGTAACCCTACAGTGGATCAGGGGGCACAGCGGCTCCTACGGGAACGATGCGGCGGACGAGCTGGCTAAACGGGGCTCCAGCTGGAGTGCATAAGGCCCAGAACCGTATGTACCCTTACCAATCAGCCAGTTCAAATATTGGCTACATCAACTTACAAAATCTAAACATGAAAATCTTTGGGCCAACGCCAGGGACTGCAGGCAATCCCGGGAAGCCATTCCCAAACCAGACCTGAGACTCAGGAAGTGCCTGCTAAAGTTCCACAGAGGTCAACTGCGTATGGCGGTAGGACTTCTTACGGGTCATTGCCCACTTAACAGACACTTGTTTACAATAGGTGTCACCGACAGTCCCCTGTGCAGAGGCTGCATGGCGGAGGACGAATCAGCCACCCACGTGCTCCTGGAGTGCCCGGTGGTGGCAGAAGTACGACTGCAGTTTCTTGGGAACGTGGGAACTGCCCATGGAGTGTGGAAGCGTCCAAGAAGAGTGCTCCACTTCATGAAAGAGCTCGGGTGGCTGGAGTAACACTACCCGAGCGCCAACGTACAACGGACCGTCTTGAGGTCTCAGTGCGGAGAATGGCCCACCCGCCTTCCCAAGAGGCTGGGCAGCAAACAACAACAAGGGTAACCGGCATTCTGACTTAAGAGATATACGAGTGAGGGTTCAAAAAATTATACCAAACTCTTCTGTCACGAAGAACAGCTGCCGCCAGCACACCGGCGACGATGAAGAACAACAAGTTCCATAAGTCAGCCATCTGTGAGCATCCTCTGGACAGTGGTTGGATTCGATTTGACCAAACGAGAATGTCGCAGTATAAAAACACTATGTACCAAGTTTGGTTCGAGAATCTATAGACATTTCCAGACATGCCAATTTCAACAGAGAAGACAGCATAGTATAGCGCGGTTTTCTCAACCGTTCACTTCGAAAGAATGTGGCGCGCACCCTCCGCTCTCCGCCTTCACCGTACTGACGGGCAATTGCGGTGGCGGCGGAGAGCGGAGGGTGCGCACCGCATTCTTTCGTGAACGGTTGAGAAAACCGCGCTATACTATCATCGTCGTGGGCTCCTCTGCATGCGAAGCATGGCCTGGATGGTAACCAGCATCAAGCTCTGGCAGCCATAGACACAGTGAGCTACGTGTGCACCGACCTTTTCCAGCAAGAGATGTCGAACCTACCCGCATCGGCCGAATTACCCTCTCATCATTACAATCAGAGGCGGACTTGCAGCCATGGCCGCCCTAGGCCGTTTAGTACCAGCCGGCCCATTCCAGTGCAGCTGCCCCTTTCTGCAAAGCTTACAGGCGTAGGTCCAGCAGCAGGCGCAGATTGGCCGCCCCTAATATCTAGCCACCCTAGGCCCGGGCCTAGTTAGTTGGCCTTAAGGAAAGTCCGCCTCTGATTACAATCTACATCAGCGGCGACCGCCAGTCGACGTCCTCCAGGTCGTCGCAGTTCCGCGAGTCCTGATGATGTCTTCAGAGCGGGGGACGAAACGTCGATAAATATAAGTCATTCTTATGTACCGCGTAACCAAAAACATTACTATAATGTGCAACAACGGTAAAAGCCAAACAAACACTATCCATATTGATACAAAATATAACTATTCCTGCTCTCCGTGGTTGGAGGCGTGATATCCGTAATGCCTCGTTAATACGGTTATAGTGAGCAATATGTTTTCCATACAAACCTTTTATTAGACTTAACAGTCTTGTCGGTTTTCGGGTCGTACTGGAAGCGCATGAGATGCAGATGCAATACAGGGGGAAAGCTCTCGAAGCGAACTCCCTTCTCTGCGTCCTGCAGCCCGTGTTCCCCCGCGTCGTACTTATTGTCTCCGTCCAAAGTTTCTGTGGCTATGTAGTCGCGGAACGACTCTTCAACTGCAAATTGAAATTTACATGTTCATTCTTATCAATATCACTCTGTGCAAAGGAAAGCACTAAATGAAAGGTCGATCTAAGCGGGTATTAAATAGTTCTAATTCCAATTTAGTGTAGCCGGCACAACCAAAGGGAAGCACTTGAAAGTTATTGGCTGACATGAGGGGGGTGCAGCCAATTGTGTCAGTTTGCATCATTGTTATTCTTTATTTTTACTTACTGTTGGATTGTCCGTGCACATTGAGCTGTATGTCGTAAAAAGTCTCCAATCGAGTACTCGAGCAATTAACATTTTTACATTTTACATACGATGTCATTTTGCCTTCAAATAGTTTCGGTATAGTTCCCTCCACACATGTGCGTTTCATGTTGCTTTCAAGATGGTCCAATAGTACCTGAAATCATTTATTTGTTTTATTTTGCTTGCAATTGTCTGCTCGATGGTCAAAATAAAACAATACATTTTAAAACAGGATCAAATTGTATCTTTACCCATTCTCCTCACTAACATCTTGTAAAACGCTTACAATGATGTACCATTAGAGCTGGTGTACCATTAGAAATTTCAAGAGAATTACAACACAGTTCTCTAAGTTATCGTCCTATTTCAATTTGAAACAGATATTATCTTTAGTAAATATTTTTAAAATAAAATTGTTAAAAAAAAATGCAGCCCATCTACACCTCATACCCTCAAAAACTCCTGCACGTCGTGTTGCCTGAACGAGTCGAGCGTTTCCCATCCGAAGCTCTTGGTCAATTTCCTCGTGTCGACGGGTTTGTCCGAGAACTGCAGCTCGTAGAAGACTCTCTGCATGGCGAGCACGACCGAGCGGCTACCGTGGTCCGAAGTGGTGGGCATCTTGTAGACGGCCTTGCGCAACTGGCTCGTGAAGAAGAGCGTCTGGAGCAGTGAGTTCATGTAGCACGTCGCTCCTTGGTTCTTTAGACCTACAATACATTTGATTATGGGTAATATTTCGCATAATTACATAAATATATCAGAACAAGCTGAATTTTACCAAAAATTGCCCACATACTGAAGATACGGAGACAATCTTCAACAAAACATGTACCTAGTACTTTTTTAACTTACAGTTCCATATGAAGTAACACATACCGAAGGGCCACAACTTAAGACAAGTACTGCAACTAGTAGTCGTAGACGGGATAGTGAGAAACGGATTTAAGATTGATCTCGTCGCTGTGGAAGTCGGAGCAAGAGGACTACCAGCGAAGTCGCTCTACAATCTCTTCAAGAATCTAGGACTGCCAAGATTGACGCTAAGCTTGTATATGGAGAGCTTCGAAAGCGTCACTGGAGGCATCCTACAGAATGTGGATAGGCAGAGAGAGGCAGGTCGAGAGCAGGACTGGTGGTTCTCTGCGTCCTAGTCATCGCAGACTAGCTGAAGAGGGGTTGCCGCGAGCCGAAACGTAACGCACGCTGAAGAACTACACAGAGTGGCCGCTCGCTAATCCCGACCTCGATTGACACTCTCCTATGCTGCCAATGGGCCCGGATATGTTCTGTGAAGCCGAAGAGTTTAACACCTTTCTCTTGGTGTAATCTAAATCTGAAGGACCCATGTATGCGAAAAGAAGTGCTACAGGATGGGGGCCAATTGTAATGAGCAGTTTTTTTCTATCCTGTGTGTTCACTGACCTACAAATCCAGTATCTTTCTTGGAGTCCCAGTTGACTCCGTGCGGCGCCTCGGCGGTGACGTGCGCCTCCAGGGTGATGCCGTCGTCCTTCACAAAGCCATTCTCTGGGTCCAGTAGATCCCTCCACATAATGAAGTGTGTGAAGCCCCAGTCATTCTCTTTGCTGAAATTAGTGTGAATTGATCATGGCTGAAATGAATATATGATTTCAAGTGTGTTTTTAAAAGACACTGCGACAAAATAAAATAAATGTCTTTACGACAAGATGCGTTCAGTAATAAGCTAATTAAAATAAATATGCAATCAAATGTAAAGGTACACAAATATTTCTGAAAGTATTAAGTATCTGGCAAGCCTGGAAAAAATGTTGAGCAAATATTGCATCAACCGTGCTCACAAATATATTGCGTTATATTTATCATAATGTAAAATTGGCACGTGGAGATCTGTTGTCTCTGTCTACCCCACTAGAAAAAAGGTATGACTCTATTTATGTATGTATGTATGGACGTAAAATTTCACAAATGCAATCTTATTATTGCACGGTGGTCATTCACATTAATCGTTAACAAGTTTAACAGTTCCAAATTGGAAGTATTTCATGAAAAAAATACTTTTATGTACTATTTGATTGACATTCAATCTGGTACAAAGCAACACAATGGAGAGACTTGCATCACATTAGCACTGCACTTTTTGTTGTCATGATTATCTCAGCGGTGTGGTCAGAGACAAATAAGATTGCTAGATGTGGGCGGTGGCCTATTAACCCAATAACATAAAATCCTCGTGCTATGTTTGAGCTATTTTCGTTATTCTAGCATAGTCCGCACTGTGCTGCCATCTATTGGTATCTAGGAATGAACTTAGTGTGAAATTAAGACAATTAATTTTCTGTTGTAATGCATGACTGCTGAATCATTATTACAGTGACGAAATGCATGCGATAAAGGCATAGGTAAAATAAAATATGTGAAACAAAGCTCACTACAATTGAACACCAATAATTTGAAAATTTCTTTAAGTTAGCCTCGGTAGCTTAGTGGTGCGGTCGGTCGACTGTTGTTAAGCAATCCTGAGCGCGGTCAGTACTTGGATGGGTGATCGCTTCAACGTTGGAGGCTGACCGAGGTTCGGATTCAACGTAAAACTGTAGGTTCCTTCCCTCCTTACCTTACTAGGTGGTAGGGTTTATTCCGCCCGGGTTGATACCACCGCACTGAATGAAATGTCGGTCGAAACGGCTATGTAAATAGTGCGTGTTTTCCGTCGAGTCCAGTGTAGCCGACATGAAATGAAGGACGGAATGGCTCATTGTGTTTACACAGATCGCCAAGTAAAAAAAGACAAAAAAAAAAGTTCAATCCCAACAAAGCAAATTATGGAAAGCAAGGACTTACGCATGAAATGTGTGATGAAGACTCAAAGTAGACGGCTCCACGCCCGGTTTGTGATTAATGAGACGGAGCTCGGCTCGCGCGAAGCAAGACCAACTGGACGAGTCACACTCCCCGTTGCACTGCAAGAATACGGCCAGCGCCCTCTCGCTGGGGTCCGGGGGCTCCGGACGCACCATCGCTAGGATCCGCCAGGGCAGACCGCGGATAATGTACGCGGGAGACAAAGCCTTCTTCACAGAGCGTGGGTTCGGGCTCTCTAAACTGGGCTTAGGGTTAGTGATGGTGAAGCGAAACGTTGCTTCCGATCTAAACTCATCCACTTCCATTTTTGACTCCTGCAATAACATTAGCACGTTTTAAATGTTAAATTCAATCAATCATTGTGAACTCAATATTTTGTACCTGCACCAACACCTTGACGTTCCAAGTCGTCCTCGCGGCGGACCTATCTCTCACAAGCGTTGACTACCATTGGACGACCTACTTACACCCGTTGACTTCCATGTCGTCCACGCGGACGACCTATCTATTAGACTGTTGACTTCCACGTCGTCTGCGCGGACGACCTCCGCGAATATCGCAATTGGCGATTACAGTCAATGTATCTTAACCGCTCAGACGTTGGACGCTGCGTGACTTCTGACTCTGTAAAACGTCGGAGATATTCAGGCCGCGTATCGTTAGGCGAGGGTTACGTGAATTACACTTCTTTGAAAAAAAAATCTATGAACCCGTACAACAAATTTTGCATGGTTGTAATCTTTACAAAATTTCCTACAAAGTAATGTACCTACACCTTAAAGTGCACTCATCTTTGTTTTGATTCCAAATTGTGAGTTGAACATTGCACGAACATTGCACTACACTCAATATAACTGAGGTTAAGTAAGTTTTTTTTTTCAATTTCACACTCGCGAATGGATAAAACCCTCCAATAATAAAACATCACTTCAGAAATTTGGTATTCTTTTGAATTTGTACACAAACAACAAACTAATATCTAAAACACCAAAAATTATGTTTGCGGTGGCGGTGGGCCAAATTCGCACGCGAACATGGCGTGCGAAGCGACACCAAGTCTCGAAGACAATTGAAGAGTCCGTAAATTTTTGCTCTAGGCTGGTGAATCTGATCAAGTAGGGCATATCTCCTTTATTTAGAAGTATAATGAGCCTTATCCCTATATTCAAAGAGCGTGTACATATTTCAATGCCGAAAGTCGGCCGCTCCGTAGTTTCAAGATTGAAACACGACGTTTCGGTTTCGGTGGTGTTCCAAGACGCGTGAGCGGTTAATAGAATGAGTGAGAATCACCAATTATGGTTAAAAATCCTGGCGATTTTCATCAAACACAGTGCAGCAACTGCTGACACATAATTAAATTAATCTGACGGCGGTTATTTTCAACCTACATCATTTCCGGCAGATGGTTTCTAGGCTTACTTTATTTCAAACTAGCTTTTGCCCGCGGCCTCGCTCGCATAGCCTATGTCCATACTGAAGGTTCATTCTAAATGTTGGCCAAAGAATTTTTGAAATCGAATGAGTATTTTCGGAGACTACATCCTACATCCAAACTAAGAAACTTTACCTCTTTATAATATTAGTTATTCTTTAGCATCAATAGGTATATGATTTATATGGGCGAACTGTCAATTTTAAGTTAGAAAATTCCAGAAAAAATATCAAGCGTGTTTTGTTTTTCCTGGAGTTCCAAAAATCGGTCTGTGCTTCTAAAAAAGTGAATCCTCACTTGTTTTACCTAGTTTCATGGGTAATTTCATTGGCTATTAGTGCGAGTAGAGTTTATTGATCTGACTTCATTATTTTACGAAATATTTGAGTTTAGATCAAGGTCGGCGCTCGAGGTCGCAGCGCGCGGTGAACACCCTGGAAGTCAAGGGGTGTAAATAAGCATTAGGTATAATATAACTGTTGGTAGTCAACGGGTACCTAGTCAAATCAAATTAGGTACCTAGGTATAAACATTGTCATACCTGCTCGGCGTCATTAGACACGGTCTCCTCACTGCTGGAGCTCATGTCCGCGTTCTTCCTCTGCCGCCGAGACGGCGTCTTCTGTACGGCCCAAGCGATAGTCATTTATGACCAATGGAGCAGGCAGGATCCTCGTTCAACTGAAACCGCAGTTCCCGTGCGTGTGCAGTACAAGAAAACAATCGTTGCTAGAGATATATTGCGCGCGTTAATTGCGTTGCGTTGTAAGCGTGACCACCTTGTTCGTAAGAAATACAGATCGAATCGAACAGACAAGGCGACACGCGATGAAAAGAAAACAAATGAATGATGATGAGATGATCTATGATCAATGAATGAAGGAAGGAAGGAATAATGCGCAATGCACGTCAGTCAGTCAGCCAACAGCTGACAGTCAAGCAAAGTGTCAAAGTTACAGTGTTGGCTAGTCATACGAAATCACAGAAAAGCTCGTATGGTATTATTGATGATAAATTTCCTTCGAGGAAAAAATAAACGTAAAATCTCCTAATCTCCATTCACTCTATAAATATTATATCTCCCCCGGTAGCATATTTCCAAAGTCCACTAGGCGAGTTGCTCTGATTGGTCGTTCTCAGTTTTGGGTGAAAATTTAAATTTCGGAAGTATTTTCGAAAATAAAGTTTTTTTAGGTGGTTATAAAAAAATATCCTTAACCTAATTTTAAAACCCTAACATAACTTAACAAAAAAAAAGGAAGAAATATAAATTTCGGAAATATTTTCGGAAATAAAGTTTTTTTAGGTGGTTATAAAAACCTTAACCTAATTTTAACACCCTAAAATTGGTTCACAAAAAAAAAAAACAAAAAATATTTTGGCAACGGGACTCGAACCCATGGTCGAGATCGAAAAAATAAAGCCCTACACTATACCACTGAGCTACCAAATGACATAACCGACCTAACGATGCGATAGCGACATGTGGTGGTTTGTGACAGAAACCAGTAGTCCATACAATTTCATAGTAAAAATGTTTTCACTTTGTCATGAACTGCTGCATGTCACAAATCAGCACATGCGTGTCTAGGCAGTGGCAAACATTTTTGTATAGACCAAGTGGACATTGAAAAAATTTCCAGTGAAGTTTCTTGTCAGTTCTTCTTCGCTGTGATAATCGAACTGGCGGAATGTTACAATGTAAATATGACAAATCTGAGCGCAGTGTACTGCCAATAGATGCTAAATAAACAATAAACAAATAAACAATAAACAATAACAAATATCGGATTCACTAGGTTCGCTGGGAGTGCCGGGGGCGGAGCCAGACGAAATTTTAATTTTCCGCCAAACTGGCATCGACCAATCACCATCATTCGCCTAATGGAATATGGATATATGCCCCCCGGTAAGTGTCTCCCCCTCCCCCTTGGTTTAAGTGTGCCCAGGGATTCCACCTAGACTTGTGCGTACGGTTTTTTTTTATGGAAACTGACACGATTGGCTGCATCACCTACAACATCCGTGATGTCAGCCCATAACACCGGGTGAACTAGGTGCCATGTCAGTGCTTCCCTTCGATTGTGCCGGCTACACTGAACTGGACGGAAAACACAAACTATTTACGTAGCCGTTTCAACCGACGTTTCATTCAGTGCGGTGGTACCAACCCGGGCGGGTTGAATGAACCCTACCACCTAGTAATATAAGAAGGGAGTCATATCCCTTAGTCGCCTTTTACGAAATACACGGGAAGAGATGCAGTGGGGCTATTCTTTTAAAGTACCGGCCCCACACGGCACATTATTTGGTACATAAATATATTTGTTTATCCACTAAATTATGCTATGTCCTTTAAGTTAAAGTTTTTAGACGACGATCCTAAGTAATCATCGCATTATCAGATGATTTAACCTTAACGATCGAGTGTAAAGTGGTTATTGCTTTGCAGCTACGCGCAGTTGCGTGAGCGAGCGTCTATGTATAGGTACTTCGCGCGGCTGACGAATTTTCACTGAAATAGACCGCCGCCGGCGGCCCGTCGGGTGGTAGGTAGTTAGCGCGCGCAAGTACATAGAGTGCGTGAGGCCTAACCAAAGTCTGCGGGACCGACGGGATCAACACGAGTTACGTACGACTGACTGACTAGGGTTGGATGGAGTTAGAGGGCGGCGGGCGGCGGCGCGCGACGCGGCGCGGCGGGCCGAAAGGGGAGATCGAGCGCGTGAAGAGACTGTGGGTGGAGGCCTGTTATTCCGAACTTTTCGTCTGTGGCACAGAAAAGCACAGAAATACAGAAAAATACGGAAATACAGAAGACTATGCCTTGGTAACGCTAGTAGACCTACCTACCCTACCTACCTGTAGTCGGTGGCATACATATAGGTGGTAGTATATAAGGTCTTTAAAATTAGTTAATAGTACGCTAAGGGGGGGTTCTGTATCGGAAATAGATCACTTTTGAAGAACAGATTTTGATGGAGACAGACTTATTTTAGACAGAACCCACGATCCCAGACATGACTGCTAGAGAATGCCTTTAGGCTTTAAGTCAGCCTTTTGTCACTTTTTTATCAATAAAGTAGGTACCTATAAGTAATTAATTTTATTTTCAAAATACGGTTCGGCGTATAAATAAAATCTTGATAATATATGGTGCTATATTATGGCACACCGGCGAGCACGATCAACTAATGCAGAGTCAGTATGAAAATAAAGCATAATTGTATAGAAAGGTTTAGGTAAGTACATAGGTAGGTATAGCGCGCTGGGTCAAGTGTATGTTTTCGTCGCAGCAACATCTGAGGTTTAGACAGGACACGGGACGGGAGTTTTCGTATTCAATTTCCCCACATAAATATACACTCCAAGTTATTTATCTAGACATGTAAGCTAAAATCTACGAGAGAAAAGGATGAGCTTGGATAAATATAATGTGTTACATACATACCATTAGAAAATGTTTACAACACAATTTTGATATATTTTCAATCACAAAACAGTTTCTGACACCTTTTATTACTTTTTTAAATCTTTGGCTTTCCAACAACTGTCATGCACGACCATAATAATATTTATTGACAAGGGAAATTCTCCTCATCTCATTGGATAGAGTAGGTACCAAAGAGGATATAACCCGATTCGATGTTCTATGCACGCGGCATATTTTTTTCAAATCCCGCATATTATTTCAAATCCCTCATTTTCCATTTCAACAGGAACGAAGTCTCAGTCTCGGACGAAGGAAGTTATAGTTAGGGAGGCGAATAGGGGATTTTTCAGGCATTATCGAGAGCATCAGTTTAAAATATGATAGATACCTTAGACCTAATAGAACAACTTTGGAAAGTATTAGCTCTTTATCTAGTGACGCGCGCCTAGGATAGACGATCAGATTAGTAAAAAAAAAATCCATAGTCTGAAATACTCGAGCGCGTCAGAATAAGATATTGGGGGTTGAATATAGTGTTTTAAGACTAAATTTAACTAATCTGACGATAAGTCCTTGACGCCGCAAAGTTATAGGGTCGCGAACTTGTAAAAAAAAACGTTAATCCGGTATTCTCGAGAGCGATAATTTTTTTTTTATTTTGAAGAATAAAAATTGTAAAAATCTGTCAAGTGCGAGCTTTACTCACGCACGGAGGGTTCCGTAGATCTGCTATACTAATACCTGTCAAAAAACCATATCCGTCTATCTTTTGTCTGTCTGGAATGCAAAGTACCCGTGGCGCCTGTTCCGCATGACCGGAAGTGTGGAGGAGCCTTTCGTCTTCCGAAAAACGCGTTGCGGCATATAAATCGCAAACGATACATTTTACAAAAAAAAGGTTTAAATTAAAAAAAGATTATTTTATTTTACACAAAAAAGGTATCTTTATATTTTTGTCTAAAGGCAAAACTTTGGACTTATAGCATCATAAAAACTCAAACTCCCGGTTTTTTGAGTATATCTCGAAAACGGAGGGTGTTAAAAAAAATTTATATGAAATAACGATGATTAAATTATCTAACTTTTATTATATCTCAAACTTTTTTTTTCCTAAAGTTTCTCAAAAATTTTTGTGGACTCAAAAAAAGTTAATAATTTCCATTAAAAATAATCATAAATTCCCCGTTTTATCAGAAAAAAAATTTTTTTTTTCGTCAGATTAAGAAAATATGCTTTCAGGACACCGAGATAAACCCTTCCTATAAAAATCTGACGCTCTCGAGTATTTCAAAAGAACGTTTTTTTTGCATTTTCAAAAATGTGTCATACATATACATAAGTTATCGTCGCGCCGAAATCGTCAGTTTTCTTGAAGGGAGCTTCCTTGGGGCCTACTTAACACCCCTTCTGAAAATCTGACGCTCTCGAGTAATTTTTTTTTTTGGATTTTTGACTATCTTGTATGCCTACCCCCACCACGCAAACCGGCAGATTAGTATACCGTTGTTATCAGAGGCACTTGGGGCATACGTGGTATGAATATCTGACGTGCTCGAGAATGCCCAAGTAACTGTTTTTTTTTACATTTTTGAAAAACCGTACACGCCCTACCCTCCGCTAAAATGGTTTTTACTATACTAGCTTTTCTTTTCGAAATTACTTCATCTTTCGATTTTAATAGGTCTCGACGGTGCTCGAGAATGCCGCCATTTAACGACCTCACGCGTCATTTGTTTTCTTGAAAAAAAAACGGCCAAATGCGAGTCGCAATTGCGCGCCGAGGGTCCCGTACCACAACGTAATTGGACGGTTTCTATTTTGTTGTTTTACTTTGGAGTTTGCACTATAATTACACCAAGATTAACGCTTACTGTTACTATGTATTACCGTTTTTACAATAGAGTAAAAATATTGAGTCCGTCGTATCCTTGCTTGTCCACCGCACGTCGTCGCCGCTCACAGTTGTCCACGAGAATGATAATTTTCTCTATAATACATTTTAAGTATAATTCAAATTCAATACAGTTTCAACTAGTTGTGCCCACGGTCGGTGAAAACTGTATGTAAATCAGTTGAGTAGTTTTCGAGCCGAATTGGTGGATTTTTTCCGACTGCTTTCACTTTTGATGCCACTGCTCAGGTCATATGAATAATGAAGTTATTAGGATGGTTTTTAAAAATACTTACATAAGTCGACGTTTCGCCCACAACGTCACGGGCTTCTTCAGAACCGCGGTAATTCCTGGACGTCTGGTGTCCATTGTACCAACTGCTCCGTAAAAATTCTAAAATCAATAGCAGTGTAAACTTAAAAACATAAAACAAACGTCGCATTACATAGGCAAAAACCGCAGGCGAATACATTGAGCCGTTCTTGAGTTATAAGCGAACATACATACATACAGACAGACGGCAGACGTCGTCGGATCACTGCGTTGGATCTTATCATATGTAGGGATGCAGTTAGGACTAATGAAGCGCATTACAATTTTGATTTATTTATGTTTCGAAATAATCACATATGGCAGCGCGTGTGACAGACAGATGGACAGATGGACGAACAGACGCCTAACTGATTTTATGTGGAACTTTTATTATTTTTATTTAATAAAAATAGTAGATCATTGTCAGGCGGCTGGCTACGAAATATACTTTGGAAACATGCCATCCGGGATTCGAATCTCTGTCTTATCGCGAGATTCCGATTCCGATGCCCTCCACTAAGTAACCACCCGCACGTATTGTATTGTATGCTTGAGTTGAGCGCGAGCATAATTAAGTAATTGAAGTACCTCCCTAGTGATGAAGACCAAACTAGAGAATATTGAATACTCAGCTAATAGGTAAACCAGCCCCTGTTCGTATACACACCAACTATGTAGTTGTGTGATCCTATTTACAAACTTGGTATATCATGGTTATCCGAGGCTTTCTCTTTGTCCCAAGTGTACGATTTTCACTGCCGAAACTTTCCGAACTTACCACGGCCCACTAACTAAAGTGTGTACTTTAGTTAGTGCAAATAGTTTAAGTTAGTTAGGTAGGTAGGGTGTTATGCCTAAACCGACGATGACGGGACAATTAATTAATTCATATTTTATAATAATATGTATATGTTATTTCATATTTTATAATATGTATATTATAATAATGCTTACCATTTATTAAACTCAAAACAACACAGTTGAGCAAATAAATCATAAAGCATGGGAGGGTCATCCATCATACGAGTACAATATTTGACATTAAACTTTTGTGAAATATGATTTGTACGGCCAAGTTCAAAGTCTCAAAATAGGTGCCTACTATCCATTGATATGAATAGTCACAATCTAAGGCGCAATAAATGTGTTTTTTATATTAATTGACTTCCTGTGACTTGGCCATTGTCCGTCCATTCCAATGTATAGCTGCTATAGGTATGTATGCAATTCCAAATTCAACTTCGATTGAACAATATGGCCAAATCTCAGGAAGTCAATTTATATAAAACAATATAATTCCAATAATATGGTTTAGAAGTAGTATACAGAGTGATTTCATTAAACTATACATATAAAAGAAAAAAGAACAACCCCGGACCAGTGATATGAATGAGATCTGTAAATCAGTTTGATAAATAAAAAATCTCATCCATACCGACCGATCCAGGGAAAGTTCCCAAGACACTCAGCGCATTAGCCCTCTGTATGGCCAGACTAATGCGCTGAGAGAAGTAGGCCCCAGCTCGGGCCTCCCCGGACACTTCTATCAGTCGACTGCCTAAATCCTTGCAGAGAGACTTTGCTTCAGCTGACCAGGGACCTAATGTTTCCACAGCGAAAGCAATCATTTCATAATTTTGTGCTATTACAATATAATGATTATGCTTCACTAGCGCTGCAGTCTCAGCAGCAGCACCTGCTTTTCTTGCTGTTGACACAACGTAGCTATCAGCTAGCGTGTCGACGCAAGTGGCGTCCCAGTCGAGAGCCTGACCGCGCGACCAAGGCACCAAGGTCATCCCGTCTGGGCGCTTACGGTCATCTCTGCTGAGACCGCAGGGCTCCAATAATGATGGCACATTGGCTGAGCTAAATGCGCGATTTAGAATTTCGTTTAGAGCGTGATGTCTAGAGTGTTTGCCGGCGCTCTTTTTGCACCGAAGCCCATGGAGACCATTAGACTGCACTTGTGCCCCTCAAACACACTTGTGGGGCTGCACAAAATTACAGCCTAATCTAAGCGCGACAGCGATCCTCATGGTGTTGTCATCCAAAAGCGTGCCAAGATTTTTAGAAGGTAGGCATTTAGCCAGGCACTTGATTCTTTTTCGCAAGAAGATTTGTGGCGTGCCTCGTCTACAAGGCTTTCGAATCGCTGAAACAATCTTTTTTAAGTTTAATTGATCCCAATCTTTTTGACGAAAGGGAATTTCTGGCGGATCCGTGCCTGGACATAGCGCCTCCCACCTCATGTCAGCATCCGCTACATGACTGAACTCTGACCTGTCAACTGTAATGGGTAACATGTTGGAGACAAGGCCAAAGACAGCATGAGTGGAGGAAATGAAAGCGGGCGCTATGTCAGCTAATCGGCGAGTTCCCAATCCACCAAACTTTTTGATTGGTAAAGAAGCCATCAGCCACATTTTGTCGTTAAAATTTATATTTAGAATTTTTTCTAGAGTAGAGCGAGTGGATGAATCAAACGTTGTTATAAAATTTTAAAACTTTTAAAGAGGCGTCGTCCGATTCAGATATGTCAATTTTGGGATCAAGAAGCAATTTTTAAAAATGTAAAAACCGATGTGAGAGTTCAAATCCGACAGTCTGTCAAAAATATTCTTAATTTGGATGAACTTTTTAGTAAGTAGGCCGTTTACAGACTCCATAGAAATTGGTGCTCCGAGCAGACATAGCTTTGTACCAACATTTCTGATTCCCGGAGGTAATTTTTCGAATTTTTCACATATATCCGAATCAAAAGATGAGCAAAAGTACAATTCACATTTGGAGGAATTAAATTCGAGCCCCAGAGGACTAAATTGTGACACTAATAATTTATAGTCTTCTAGAACTGTGTCTGCATCACCAGCCAATGTACCATCATTCAAGTACCAAATGTTAAATTCTGACTGCAAATTTTGAATAATCGGATGAATTGCCAGACTGAATGCCATTGGGCCCAGAGGGTCACCCTGTTGAACACCTGTTTTAGAATTTATAATGTTGTCACCAAATAGTAAGTATGAAGGAGATGCGTTACATTGCCAAAGAAACGGAAATAATTTAGGAGTCTTATTTTTTACTGCAGAAAGCATGACGTCTCTCTGCAAGGAATTGAATGCATTCTTAATATCTATTTTTAACAAAATTTTATTTGTTGAGCTGTAAGTGTCGGTGTAGCAACGTGCAGCATGGACAGAGGCCTCACAACCAAGTCTGGTCCCGAATCCCAATTGCCTTGGACGAAAATAGTTACCACTATGCCTTAGTTAGATCACAGCTTTTGTATTAATTAGTACGACTTACTAATTTAGTAGGGTACGTACGTAGTGAAAAGTAGGCCGAAATTGTTTCAGTAAAGGCACGTTAAGGGTATAGTGTGGCTCGAACTCTGAACACTTTCATTTAATTCATACTTCTTATAAATAAAATGCAAAGCCGCAAAGTTGGTCGGGTCGTATTTTTCCGCTTTGTTGCTACATCTTGTATTATGTACATAAAAGGAAATATAAAGCGAGTACATGCTTTACGAACATTGAAACATAAATTACTTTTTTTTATTTCTAAATAAAATATGTGGAATTTGTAAACCGGCTTTTCCCTTCACTTTGTCGTGCTACGTACATTTGATATAGCATGTATGTGTATTGTGTATGCAGCATTTAGCATGTAACATGCTATTTAATATCATGTACATTAGATATGTAGGAAGGCAGCCGTGCTGTACAGTGGCGGATCCAGGTGGGGGGCGCAGGGGGCGTGCGCTCCCCTCCCCCCCCCCATGGCTGAAATTAGAAAAAAATAAATGTGGGGAAAACCAAAATCATTGCGCCGGCAACCCAGTCGTATGAGCGATCGTATGTAGCGGGTAGAGTGCAAGGAGAAGTGAAGAAAAATCAGATAATACGTCGAACATTGGCGTGCTTCTACACCGACGACGATGATGATGCGCCCCTCCCTTGAGGTCTTTCTGAATCCGCTACTGGTGCTGTAGAAATAACGAAAAATAATAAATGGGCCGTCGTAAATTTTTTCGGTCTTATCCGACGAAAAGGTTTATTCTGTCTGCGTTATATTGCGACTGGTGCAGTTGGTAATTAATTAAGGTTTTATCTTCGTTACAGAACATTTTGATTATTTTTGTTTTGTTTTCTGTATACTTGGTACAAAATATATAAAAGGCTTTACCATAGACTATTAAAATTAAATTCGTTATCAATATGAGTCACCACAATTCTTTATTCAAGACAAATATAAAAAAGTAATACAAAACAAATAGGTAACTCAAACATTAATAAAATAAACAATACCACCAAGCAGATTACACACTGAAACATACCCTAGCGCACCCTTTAACACTTTCACAAACGCATTCAATAAAATTAAATAGTATACAGAAATGTATTGGAATTATTACAATAATTTTCGATTTAATAAAATAATAAGGAATTATTACTAAATTTCCATAATAATTAATTATTATTCTTATTAGGAAAATAGCTATATTTCATCCTTAAAAAATCTTAACGAAGCCCATCGAGGCAAAACTTACTTTGGTTTACGGCCACATTTTTAATTCTTAATCTTGCATAAGTAGGTATCTACAGATAAGTATCTAAATTAATTAAGTTCCTAAGAGATAATTAGGCATTTTAGTAATTCAGTTAGGCTTTCAGGACGCTGGTAATTATAATTCCCTTAATTTTTTTAGGTTTCCGCGGAAAGTTTATGTTAACCTCGCTCAACTGTATATAATATACATAGGTACTATGGTAAAAAATAAATTATTTCATGATCATTTTATTTTATCAAGTAGGTAGGCATTAATACATTCTTTCACTTTATACAAACATATTTTAATTATTTTGCCAACTTCTTCTATTGATCAAACTGCCTGTGTGCTTACATAGATACGTACGTAGAAATTCTAAAGTGTTTATTTATTTATGTATTTATTTTGATTTCAGACACAAGATCCATCTTTAGGGTTCCGTGTCCGTCGTACGGGACCCTATTACTAAGCCTACGCCGTCTGTCTGTCTGTCTGTCTGTATGTCCGTCTGTCTGTCAGTGGGCTGTATCTATTGAACCGTAATAGGTAACCCGTTGAAATTTTCACAGAATATGTGTTATTATGGTCGATATAACAACAAATAATAAAAATAAGAAAAAGTAAAAAAATACTTACAAGAAATTAAAAAGTGTATGCGCGCCAGCCATCTACCGAAAACAGTATGAAGCATTTTTAGTTTTACACACACCGTTTTTCCTCTCGTCCGCTAATGAGTACCTGACACGATTAGTTCCAATTCACTGAAGATAGGGTTGTAGTACCATTGTGCCAGTCCCCCTATGATTTCGTTGTCACGATTATACAGTTTTAATTTTATGTACAAGTTGAACTGCATTCGGCGATAATTCTGCATTCTTCAGAATACAAATAGGTCAGTCAGTCAGTCAGCGTGTAAGCGTCTACTGCTGGACATAGGCCTCTCCAATTTTCCTCCAGTCCTCCCGGCCTTCAGCGGTACGGAACCACTGCTTTCCGCCGACGTACTTGATGTAGTCGTCCCACCTGGTGGGTGGTCTTCCCACACTCCACAAAATAGGTACATATACTTAATTTGAATTCACACTGTCGCCTGTCTCCGCGCATGCCGCGGTGCGCAAGGCGCAACAACTGCCCGCGATTCAGTTGCAGCTCTCAGCTGATGTACCCTAACGGAGCGGCGCGCGTGTTCAAGTCCTGGCGTCTGAAGCGTGTACCTACTCTATGGAGTCCTCACTCCACCGAGGCGTCCTCGTAACTCGCTAACAATCTCGCGGACTAGTCGAGGAAGGGACCTCGCCTCGCCTTCCCAGTCCTTCGCACTGCTCGACGCTGTTCGAGTTTCTATTTCACTTTTGTAAATTGTGAAAATTTTAAGGAAGATATGGAAATGCGACGTCAGAAAGTTTCATATTTATACACCTATTTATTCAGATGATATCTTCGTTAATTTAAGAGGATGTACGGTACGAGTATATAGCCATGTACCGTGTGGGGCCGGTATTAAAAGAATAGCCCCACTGCATCTCTCCCCGTATATGTCGTAAAAGGCGACTAAGGGATATGACTCCCTTCTTATATTACTAGGTGGTAGGGTTTAATCCGCCCGGGTTGGTACCACCGCACTGAATGAAAGGTCGGTGGAAACGGCTATGTAAATTGTTTGTGTTTTCCGTCCAGTTCAGTGTAGCCGATACGACTGAAACGACACGAAAAAAAAATATATAAAAATAATACTAGTAGCGATGTAACTTGTTACCTGTCTGTAAATAAATGTATTTACATGCAAATCGTCATCATGAATACTTTCAAACGATCTCATTACATTATTGTGAAATCTGCTTACAAGCTCCTTTGTTCGATGACATGTTTTATCGGAGATGATGTACGAGTACCTATGAGAATGCTTCATCTAGCTAGTTCTATTTGTATTAGTTCTAGAATAAGGTATAAAGAACATTATTATTATTTTTTTATATCTAAAATATTTTTAAAATTAATTATTGTAAACCAAAATAGCCCACCAGTTGGTTAAATCCACAGAAAGGCGATCGACGGCCGTCTTCCCCCATAAAGCCGAGTATGCGCCGTATTTCCTGTTTTGTGGTTAAATCTATAGAAAATATTTTGCTATATTGTTCGTATTTTGTATAAATTAACGAATAATTAATTTTAACTGTAACTAGTTATGATGAGCCAAATATATAGTGCCAATGCATAGAGCTTACCTCGGAGCTTACTAAAGAGCTAGGTAGGTAACTTACTTTGCTGCTAAAATATTAAAAGACTCTCTCGAGACAGGAGCCTATTGTAGTTTGAGTACTGAAATTAAAACTGCCTACTTCTCGATCCTCTCTCATTTCGCAAAGAGTGGCTTCAATATCGTCGTCGCTATGGGACAGTAAGCTATAGGTACTATTACAGAACATCTCACATAAACCCCTGATCAATTATGTTAATGGCGCTCAAAGTGTCGTTTTCGCTCTGTTAGTGTAGAATAGCAACCGTTCTCGTTCACCACCACCCCCTCCCCTCCGCTCCCCCTTCCTCCTCCACCCCTTCCTCATCCCCCGGGCCCCTCTTTCAGCGGCAAATTCAATCTTTTAAAAAGCCTCCCGCGGATTGACGCTTCGGGCGCGACGCGACATAGCCTCGCGGTTGTTGCGTTTGGTCGACGATTTAGACGTCGAATTTCGACATATAAACAGCTATGGATACATAAGTTTAGAAAACTGGTAAGACTTCAAACTGTGCAGGTAGCTATGAGCATTTCGAGTTATGTATTTCTGAACAGTCTGAAAAGTGAAGTATTGGTACCCATATGTATAAAGAAGTGGGGTAGATAAAATTAGTAATTTCAGGCCAATATTCCTACTGAGTGTAATCGAAGGTTCTCGAAAAAATGTTTTGAAACAAAGTTAGTCTAATATTTAGAATTAAATAATCTTACATCCGAATATCTCTATTGATTCCGGACGGGTGCGGAGGATGCTATCTCGAGGGCAACTGAATTCGTCAACAACTGTCTAAGTACCTGGTCAAGGTCTTCGACACAGTGGTAACACGCTTCTAAATATATATAAATTCTCGGAATCGAAGGTCTAACGTTGTTCTGGTTCTAATCATATCTCACCAACAGACGGCAGAGGGTAAAATCTAAAGCCGATTGCTCGAATTTCCTCCCAATAACATATTTTACGGTGTCTCTCGGGGTAGTGTTCTTGGGCCAGTCCTGTTCTTAATTTATATTGATGGACTCTGCAGGCTACATCTCTTAAACGGCACGACATATTATGTTTGCGCATGACACAGTGATGCTTTTTAAATTTGATAATTGGTGGCAGGCAGGCCTCCCTAGTGATTTTTAAATTTAGTAAGTATTTTTTGCAAAGTATTATGTTTAGTTTGTCATACAGAACAACTCACTCAAACGCTACAGTATTAACAAAGTCATTGTATTTATCTAGCTCGTTCAGTTGTGCTATTGTGTCGCTTTCACACCAATGAACCAGATAACATTCGATACAGTTTAGTTTAGATCGAAAATGGCGACTTCCATATTGTCGATCTTGCCCTGGGTGAAAGCGTGGGAGTGTGGATTGCACAGAGTGGATGCTGGGGGGTGGCGGAGGGTAGAAGGTCGCCATTTTAGTTTTTGCTCGTTTGTGAAATGTAAATGCTGACATTTCATCATAATAATAGCTCCACTGGAATCTTGAGTGCTTTAAGGAGATTAGAAAATCGGGATACCGGCCAGTTTTAATCTTGAGCTGACGACATCCGAGTTGGTACTTACCGCGTTTTGAACGACTCGAGGCCAGGGGTACATCTAGACATTTTTTTATGTAATCCGGTATGGGTAGCTGATTCGGAGGGGTCAAAGCACATGCTCCGATCAGCCAATATCACCTCCGAGAAGGTAGGTGCCATACCGGAGACTTCCCTGGATTGCTGGCTTTACTGGACTAGTGGAGAACACAATTGAGACTGCTATGCGGCCATCTTACATCCAGTACGGTAGTACCAAACCCGTCGGATACAATTTGAGCCTACCATCTGGTAAGGAGCAAGGGAAGGGACCTACAGTTTTGCACCGGTTCCGAACGGTGAAGCAGCAGGTGTAGGTATGCACGTAAATTTTCTCGTCAGAAAAAACTCATTGGTAGGTACACGTCGACTGGATTCGAACCTCGGACCTCACGCATGAGAAGCCGATGCCCAAACCACTCGGCCACCCGCCCGCGCCGCTTAACTAGGCTAGACTAGGCCTTATGCCGGATTTCCCCACCTCTCGAAACTGGTGTATGTATGTGTGTCAGGATTTTGGCACTTGGAGATCCGTTGTCTCTGCCTGCCTACCCCACAGGGAAACTAGCGTGTCGCTATGTATGCACGTAGACGTAGTATGTATCTTGTGTAGGGTATACTACATTAAGATCCTCATGTACATTGTTTGTATGTAGGTAGTAAGTTTTGTTTACATAGGTACATACCACACGCAATACCCCGACAATCGGGGTAAGCAGAGTAATCGGTGTTGTGCTGCAAGGACTCTGGTAAATAATGAACAACACCGATCGCCACGCCCAGTAAAGCATTCGGACAAGATAACTAGCTAATAAGGACGACGAACGACCCACCATGCCGCATGATGCATGGCATGACTCGGTGGAAGGAGCGGGCCTAGGTGAGAGCACGTAGCACGCGCATCTCATTCTTATCCATTAGTTATTTATGTGTAAACATCTATACAGATATTGAAATTTCTTATTAACACAAAGTATGGCTTATTATTTTATTTTATTATTTATGCAATATACCTAGTTATTAAAAAAATTACACATTTGCATATATTTCGACGTGTCTGTCGTCATCAGTGGAAAAAATATATTCATTTATATAAATAATATTTATTATATTTATATTAATTATATTTTTTCCACTGATGACGACGGACACGTCGAAATATATGCAAATGTATAATTTTTTTAATAACTATATTGTATAAATAATAAAATAAAATAAACATCTATACCGGGACTCCGAGGATTTTCTGGGGCTATAGTGAAATATGATTTTATTTTATTTTCGTTTATTTGGGAAATCAACAGCAGTTTTACAATATGTGATGATTACATTTGTGTTATACCACAGAGCACGAAATCCGCGCGCCGCGCCCCCTCCTAGAGACGCCCTAAGCGATAATATTTGAAACCCAATAACTGGACGCAGTGCTAACTAGCGCTTCGTATGTGTGTGTGTGTGTTAGTATCGACACTACACACAAAGAGGAGAAAGTTAGGCACACGCACTACACACACATGTAAGTCATAGGCCACGCCCACAGGCTTCAACTGCGTTGTAGGGAAATCGCGCTCAGGGCGTCTCTAGGAGGCGCGGCGCGCGGATTTCGTGCTCTGTGGGTTATACCATAAGAGCCAATTATAATTTCCACTGCTTAATCAGATTATAATATGTTATGCCTTGCTACCTTACTGTAGGTAGATAGCTAATAACTCTGTGCATGTGTGTGTGTATGAGGATGTGAGCGTGTATGTGTGTGTGTGTGTGTGTGTGATTTCATCATTTGTTTACACATCACCGTCAGTCGCGGCACTAACAATCTTTAAAGTACCTAGGTATAGTATTCCGTATGGATACGGAACCCTAAAAACTAGCTCGTAGGTGGTAAAGTTACAGATGTGCACCTACCTACTTCCTGCTTACATAGATATACCTATAGAGGAACGGAGGCTTGGAGAGCCCGCGAGAGAGGATTGCAGTGTGAAGGCGACCGCGCTGAACGCATCCAATATATTGCTTGAATAGGGCGTCGTTAGCCCTAATTCGATCCGCTTCAGGCTCCGCTGTATAGATCCGGCGGCACCTGCTGCCTTCGCAGATCCTCCCCCGCTCGAGATATCTATTCATTTGTAAATGTTCATTTGCAACTGACCGAAAGATATTTTGCAGAGGTGTTCTGTCCAAAGACACCGATAGACCATGCAGGCCTATCTGTGGCTCCACGACCTCGAAATTCAGCCAAAAAAAATAAAATGTAAAATGTTACCGATGAGGTTAGCAATATTATATTTGTCCTTATGTCTGCTCCAGTGAGGTTTAGATTAACATAATTGAAAAATATCACACTATAACAACATATATCAGGGTTCCGTACGGTAACTACCGGTAGTCTACGCCGCCGCCGTGTGTGCAACCTTTAAAGCAAGGGCTGTCCAAAGGGGCTGTCTCTTTTGAACCGAATAGGTAACCGGTTGAAATTTCTCAAAATAACACATGTTTTGTGAAAATTTCAACCATAATAATGGATGATAGATAACAAATAATAAAAAAACAAAAGTAAAAAAATTTTAAGTGCTAGGATCCATGCAAGAAACGTCTTTATTTTTCAATATTTTTACAGCACTCAAAAAAATTAATTAATATTATACATGTTATGTTATGTGTTATATAATAATAATAATAATAGTTATGTTATGTATGATGACTATCTCTTAATCCAAAAGTATACTAGGCGAGCAAAGCTGCTTTAGACGTGTGGGAGATACATAGACGCATCAAAGTAGGTATATTTTGCGTACATAAGTAAGTTACCTATCTATGTACATTTCTGCAAGTCCTGCAACCGGCAATACGGGTTCGGTGATGCGGTGAAGTTGTCTGCAAAGTCGACACTCTCGTTCCCGAACGGCGGAACACTTGCGGCTAACTTCACCCAACTGGCAAGTAAGTGTAGGTGCCTATATGTAGCATGCCGAGCAACTCGGCAGCTAATATCCGAGACATTAGCCAGAACTCTTAGCCACGTAGCTCTATTCCAATTTAAGCGCAGCGAAATCTGAAATTAGTGCCTCTTCACGTTTTGTTTTTTTATTGCTTTCGAACTGGATGTCTGTGCCCGAGGTCGAAGCCGCAGGCGCAGCCAATTTCACACTCGAGGAGGTGTCAGTCGGGCTTGGAGGCGGACTAATGTCGTTGGGGAAAGGTTATTGACCCGCGATTTGAAGAACCGTGGATTGTAGGAGTGGGGAAAGATATTCACCGGAAGCCCGTTCCACACCTTTGCAGTGCGGCACAAGAACGATCTAGAGAATCGTGCAGTTCGAAGAACTCTTCTGTCGACTACAAAGCCGTGTTCAGCGAGAGTATGGCGGGTTTGGCGTTTCGTCATGCGCCCTACAAGTTTTCAAAAGGGGCGTGAAAAGGCGCCTGTTAGGCCGGCATGGCATTCGCAATCCCCATGCATCACAGAATGTCCATGGGCATCGTAAGTCACCTACTCGTAAGTGAAACGATGCCACATGTCACGCTTTCCATTTAAAACAAAAAAAAAAGTTTAACATAAGCACAATCTCCACAGTCCAAGACAAGCAACGATTTTTATTTAAGTTAAGAAACTTAACCTCTGTAATACAATAGAAACAATTTAGTGAATTGAAGACTATTGAAATCTAAAAAGGAAATAAATAACAACATTTTCATCAATCATCCTGCGATGCAATGGATGGTTGAAGGTTCCTTACGAGTACGGAGTCGCCAATGAGGCGTATGGCTCGTCACTCGTATTCGTGGGATCCCTCCCAAAGATGTCAGCAGTATTTCATCACCCGTCTTACTTGCGCTTTAAAGTGTAAGCAGTTGGACCGGGCGGCGCGGCGGCGGCGTGGAAATTCGCCGACATCGGTTTATGATCCCTAATTTTCCCTGATCGCGATACATCGTTGCCTGTATGTACACGTGTGGTGTTGACGAGATACGAAGCTTCGCCTTGAACTTGAAATTGAGCCAATGCGACCGCTATCCGCTTGAGAGACTGGCATGTATTATTCAGGAGTAGGCAACAGGTCCAACTTCTGTTTTAGTTCGGGCTCGAGAGCCATTTTGGATTTGGATTTTGTGTTGGAATAACTTTTAAATGTAACGTCTTGTAAATAGTTATAGACGAGACGATAGACTGGGACGGCTTATGTTGTGTTGTGTAAGCACGTGTTGTGTAAATTTATTTGTAGGTACTTGGATTTAATATTTTTGTGAAAATTTGCCGTGTTGGTGTCGTACTGTATTGTAAAACAGAAGTATAACGTATTGTTTTCTTGTACATATCAGCACTGTGGCATAACTAATTGCACAGATTTTCTCATCGTGGTTTTATCCGTTTTAATAATCTTTTTTATTTTATTTTAGGAAAATCTTACCCTTAAGTTTCTAAACATTACTCAAATAGAAAAATCATAATAAAAAACGGCCAAATGCGAATCGGAGTCGCGTACCGTGTTTGCACTATTATCACACCAAGTGTGACGATTATATGTATTACCATTTTTACGATAGAGCAAATTCAAAAACGGACTGAAAGTTATCGAGCACGCTTTGCGACGTAGACTTTCAAGATGCTCTCACTCACCGCCCCGCCGAGTAAGTCGAGTGGGGAGCGAATGTGTTGAATAGGTAAGTTAACTTTATGAGCACTACGAAATCTTTTCATGCGCATTATGTTCACTTGCACTGCAGTGAAATTTCACTAGCACTTGAGACATGAGCATGCAGTTAGAGAGCTTATGTCATTGAATAATGACCGGCGCGAAATGAAGGGAAGCACTGACATAGCACCTAGTTCACCCGGTGTTATGGGCTGACATCACGGATGTTGTAGGTGATGTTTCCATAAAAAAAAAAAAACCGTTGTAAGACTTTAGGTAAGGGACCTACAGTCTTACATCGGTTTTTTTTTGCCCCCTTGCCCCCTTACTATAATATTGAGGTGGTAGGCTCAAATTCGGATGTTAACTGATATGCGTTTAGTAACAACGGGTTTTAACTTAAAAGTGCAGTAAAAAGCCGATTCACTGATTTTATTCCGCTTTTACGTAACTGATCTAGTAAGAATGAAATCAAATCAAATCAAAATATGTTTATTGCCTTTTAAAATTTTGCAAATAGTACAATTTAACGCCGTTGGCGTTCTTCTCCAGCCAACCTTTGAAAAAATTTCAACGGGTTCTTACTAGTAAAAACGCGTTCTTTCTGATGCTCTTAGTTACTCAGCTCTTAGTAACCTGAAAAAGTAAACAAATTGAAAATTATACATACATACCACACGCTGCATCCTGACAATCGGGGTAACCAGAGTACTCGGTCTTTTAAATTACAGCACAACACCGACTACCACGTTTAGTAAAGTATTAGGACAACACAATTATCAAGGAGTAAGTAAGGTATGACTCGGTATGGCACGACGCCAAGGTGAGAGGTGGCTAACCTGTTGTCCTTATGCACGGCATCTTGTCCTTATCCCTTAGGCACCTTTTACGAGATGCACGGGGAAAGATGCAGAGGGGCTATTCTTTTTAGGTACCTACAGACCCCACACGGTACTTGCAAAAAATAATAAAAGTACTAAATCATGTTAAAAAAACGCTACGGATTAGGGTATTAGGTACTCATAGTTTTTTTTTGGGTTTCAACCAATGATATTTTAAGAAAGATACGTTGTCTATATGACATTCGGTGCTCACACACGGCACGAACTTGAAACGTTGACAGAAAGAACTGTAAAGTGATGCGCCGACTCGAATAGTCTTATTCCAATTATTAAGGGAGGGAATTCAAGTTATGTGGCGGTTGGTATAACTGATAACTACCTATGAAGGACGACGCACGTCTGAACGCGTGCGTAGTTGGTGCGCGACTAACTTCAAACAGGACTGTGGTCTTGTATTTAATGTGCCGCTTTGGGAGCTCGTATCACCTCCTTTTTTAACATATTATACCATTGGTTTCCACCCTTCCTTTTGGCTCGTCGTAGGCAGACAAAAATTTTGTATTACTTCATCTGTTTCATAACTCCTAGAGCTGTCCAACTCTGTCATTAGGCCAATTAAAACTAAATTAAATTCCGTTTCGTAGATGCATGAAACGCGCCGCGGCAGTGCTGGCGGCACAGGAGAGATGTGATTACGCTTGTGACGGAGCATGACTGCTGATCAGCTGCTCCTACTGCTCGATTCCAAGTTAGGCATGACGGAACATTGTATGTGGATTAACGGCAATGTGTACCTTTTTGAGTGACCGACCTGATCGTAGGAGGATAACGTAGTGATTACTTTCTCTGTGGCAGGAGGCAAATGGCGAAAGTGGCTGTCCATTGTCGCTATTTGCCTCCTGTGTCCGCCATCTTGTGCCCGGCGTCATTGTGCCTGGGCTAGTACATATAATTCCTCTTTGTGCCTGGGCTGCGCGCAATGGGGCAACTTGTGACGGTTAGGGGCATCCATATATTACGTTATTAAAATTTGAAAATAGGGTAGAGGGGTCTGGGTCTCCGGATGATGGTAATAATATGACAAAGGAGGGTGGGGGGGTCTTGCCAAAATTGTATTGTATTGTATTGTATATATTTATTGCACTCAAATAGAATATGGGCAAAAGGTAACACTTAATGCCTCTAGGCATTTTCTAACAGGGTACCTTTGGGGTATGATAACTGCTAGGTGAGTGGCGGAAAGAGAAATTTAAATATTATGGTATGACAGATGTACGGGAATACAAAAGATAGATAAACTTAAATATGAATAATTAAATACTATACCTATATACCAGATATATACATAAGATAGACTAAATATACTTAGTTTTTACATATCATATATATTTACTAACTCTGAACATGAGAGACATACTTTTGGATCAGAGAAATTAAGTTGACAAAAAGTGCTTCTTTAAAAGAATTTTGAATGTGTGAATGGAAGAAGACAGACGGAGATTGACAGGGAGCTGATTCCACAGACGAGCTGCATGTATCGTGAATGAGTCCGAATATGATGTAGTAGAATGGGAAGGAATAGTCAGCACCAAGTTATCATTTGACCTTAGCGATAGCCCGTGGGAGCCGAGAAAGGAAAAACGATCACTTAGGTATTTAGGAGCATTGGGGTTAAACAATGTGCAGTAGAGAAGCGATAAGACATGACTATTCCTGCGAAGGCGGATATCGAGCCACTGCAAACGATTTCGAAAATCTGATATATGATCAAACTTGCGCAAACCAAAGATGTATCGGATACACAAGTTGAGAAGACGATCAAGTTTGTTAAGTAGCTCTTCATTAAGATCAAGATAACACACATCGGCATAATCGAGTAGGGGTAGGAGTAGTGATTGTGCAAGCGTAATTTTGGTAGAGACCGGAATAAAATTCTGAAGGCGTTTGAGATAATGCATGCTAGCAAACAATTTCCGGCTGACCTCACCAACCTGAGTATGCCAGGAAAGCGTCTCATCCATGACGAGACCAAGATTTTTTACCTGTTTACTGTATGGAATGACTACACCGTTGAATTCCAAGGTTGGAAGCGCAGCACGGTCCAATTTAGCAAGTAGTTTTGGAGTACCTAACAAAATTGCCTGCGTTTTTGTCGGGTTCACCAAGAGTCCAAAACGTACAGCCCAGCTAAAAGCTGAGTCCAGGTCAATATTCATAAGGGCTACTGCCGTACTGATGTCATCAGGGTGGAAACGCCTATACAGCTGCAGGTCATCAGCGTATAGATGGTAGAGACACATTAACACCTTGACAAAATTGACGTCATTGCTGCAGCAAATGCGGACGACCCGAAAATATTAAATAACTAGCTGTGCTCGCGACATCGTTCACGTGGACTACAGGTTATGCATAGTTTTGAATACTACCTGTAAGGAACCCGCTCATTTCCCGAAATAAAAGTAGGTAAGTAATGGAAATGACGTCAGTTTTGCGAGAAGGCGGGGGTCTCATTAGATAATGACGATAGGATGATTTTAGGAGGAGTTTTTTTTTATTGTTTTTTTGTTTCAATAAAAAAAACAATAAAAAAAAAGGAAGGGGGGGGGGCGGGGCGAAAATCGGCAAAAATCGATGGCGTAATATATGGACCGCCCCTTTAGCCGATTTCGCTGCTGAAAATTTCCAAGTTGGTCAGATTACATAATGCAAACTAACACGGAGTTTGTACACGCCTTCATCTGTCGAGAGGTCGAGACAGCACACTCACATACACATACACAACCATCGTACATGGAAGTGACATCACAGGTAACATCGCCGCTGTGCAATAATTAGTCTAAAGTCGTTGCAGTAGTGCAATAATATGTCGGGAGGGATGGGTTGGGCGCAGATACTTGCGTAGTCTTTACTGTCTCTTCAACATGCGTGGTTGCCGTGGTGTGTTCAGCGGCACAGCAGCGTGTTGCCGTGTTGTGTGTGCACCCGCGATGCGATGCTTGCGTCATGTTATGCCAGACTTGGAATGGAGCGACTGCGCTGCGCCGTCGGCGAACCAGACCGGACGCCACAGGAATAATGAGTGCGCGTTAATAAATGGATGGGTTTCAATTAAATTCGGTGAGCCGCTGTGCCGGCCGACATACAATAAGCCAAGCAAACATTCACCGGCGGCGCGGCGGTCGGCCAGCCAGTACCTATAGCTATAAAACCAATTAAGCATGGTCAATTATTTTTATTGGGTTACCTTACCGACCTACATACCTACCTCCTTTATTGACTGTGGTGCACATTTAAAATGATTCGCATGTGAAATAGTTGTATAAATTTAACTGCAGAAAAAGTTTGAAATATAAAAAGGAGTTCAGGATCAGTACCCTAATCACGAGATTTAACCTACTACGCTACGCCGTGTTCTCCGCATCATTTTGTATGGAGAAACGGAGCAGCGCCTCTAGTGATAGATTTGCGAACTTCGTTTCTCCATACAAAATGATGCAGAGAACACGGCGTAGCGTAGCTTAGTAGGTTAAATCTCGTGATTAGGGTACAGTTCAGTTCATAACATGTACTGCAGTGAGGTAGGTACCTACCCTCTTGAAGCGCTAATGATTTCAAATCGATATTAATGATTCAAAAGAAGAAAACAAGAAAGAATTCATCTTTTCGTCTTTTGAACAGGCAGGAATCATTATACTTTGCGAATGAATGGGAATTGTTTGGGAAACGTCGAAATATTGCTCGTCTATGTTGTCGGTCTTCCTTTGTACTCCCAGTTCCATTTGGGGAATCTTTCTCATTAAACCTTAAACAGCTCGAATGTTGGTGGTTCGGATTCCTCGTAAAACTGTAGGTCCCTTCCCTTCTTACCTTACTAGGTGGTAGGGTTTAACCTGCCCGGGTTGATACCACCGCACTGAATGAAAGGTCGGTTGAAACGGCTATGTAAATAGTTCGTGTTTTCCGTCCAGTTCAGTGTTGCCGGCACGACCGAAGGGAAGCACTGAAATGGCACTTAGTTCATCAGGGTGTTATGGGCTGACATAACGGATGTAGCAAACTGTGCCAGTTTCCATATAACAAATAAACAACCAATATATAACTAATAGCTGAGATAAATTTTCTGAGTAAGTATAGAAAAATAAAAAAGATTTAAATATACTACAAAATAATTTATAAAAATTATCTGTCCCTACTCGGTCCCTAGCGGCCACAACATTCAAGCCACTCTGTTCCACCCTCACCAACAATGTAGACGAAAAAATCGAAGCTCACCAATGATATCCGAAAATATCACAGGTTTAATCTTATCAAATATACCAGCACCGCGTTCTGTCGATGCGTCAAAAATCAACGTCGCCCACCCACACCGATGTCCACCCACGGTCATCATGCATGACCCACGCCCCACGCCCCACGCCCCAACCCCCACGCCCCACCGCCGGTAGTGACGAGAGTCAGTGTATTGGGAGATCCGAATGCGACCTGCGAAATCATTCGCTCTGGATTGATTAAACGGATTACGTGAGTTTAATCCCGCCTAGCCAGAGTGATTGTTTTGGATGGACACGATGTCCAGACGCCATATTCATTTATGCATTTAATTTTTTAAATGTAAACAAACATGGGTGTCTGTGCCAAAAGACCAACGGTGCAGTCGGCAGAGCCAAAATCACCTCTCGTCGCGAAACCACGCTCAGTTAGGTGCCATGCCAGCACATTAAATGTGCAAAATTTTGCGGACTGATAGTTGTTAGGCTGTCTAGCCTGTTAATACGACGTTTGAATAATATGCTTTATTGTTTTATACATATAATAAATATTACATATGGCGGACTTATTGCCTAAGGCAATATTTGCCTGTCAACCAGGCTATTGACACATTTTAAATTTATATTACAGAAAAACACTTAAAATCTGAAGAGTACTTATATGTATAGATATTTATGTCTTCCTGTTAGCAGATGGGCATGACATCATCAATCAATCAATACTAATAAAAAATCTGTAAGGGATGGTCATGGAGTAAGTTATATTGTTTTATGAAATATTGCGTTTGTAGACTCTATGTATGATACTAAAACTAAATTGAAGATTTTTAGAAATCTTTTCTGTATTCCGGTTAGGTACGCTAAGATCTGATGTGGCTCTCATACAAACCGAATTGTTCCGCCGCCCGCAGGTACGGTAGCGGGCGAGGTAGCGGGCTTACTTACTATCTACTTTTTAAATAGGAATTGCACGCGAGCGAAGCCGCGGGCAAAAGCTATTACATAATAAATATGTGCACATGAGTTCCCATCTATAAATCTAAATAACATACATACATACATACATAACTCACGCTTTTGTATCCCGACAATCAGGGTAAGCAGAGTAATCGGTGTTGTGCTATAAGTTCATACATACATACATACACATACATAACGTCACGCCTGCCTGCCTCCCAGTGGGGCAGGCAAAGACAACGGACCCAACCCACGCAAACAACCCAACCCCCACGCGCCACGATCCTGACACACTTTTGCCGCCTCTTCCACTCTCATAATGTTTTTTTCTTCATACATGCTCGTCGGTTACGGGTACTACGCACCTGACCCTTTTCGAGCACATGCCCGATCTGGTCCAGGTACGTGCGTCTAGGGCGACCCTTCCCAACTCTTCCACTAACATTCGCTCCATAGATTTCTTTCATTAGTCTCCTATCATCCATTCTACAGACACACATACTCCTCCTATTCCACACATACTCCTCTCAACGCGCGCATTTCGACATCATTTATCCTGCTCTCATGCTTCGCCTGCCATACCCAACTTTCACTCCCATAAGTACTCTGGTAAATTAAAGCACAACACCAACCACCACGTCTAGCACAGTATACGGACAAGATAACTATCAAGCAGCAAGTGAGGCACGAAGACCCACCTGCTGCATGACAAGGTAGAAGGACCGCGCCAAGGTGAGAGGTGGCTAGCCTTTCGCCCTTTAGCGCGACATCTTGATCTAAATAACATTTGGTAAAATGACTATATTTGTGAATTTCCAAACAAAATGTCTGTAAAGTATAGCGATCCCCCGCTCTCCGGCGGCGGTGATTGTTTCCGTTCCAGGGATGAGTTTCAGTTTGGGCTTCATGATAACTGCGTGATTGTTAGAATTAAGTATGTGCGTGCGCAGGTGTGGCGTCCACTGAGTAATCAGGCCGTTCGCTCAATCTCTGTCTCCGTATTATTTTTTGCGATTTAACGCAATTTTCCTCTTTGTCATTGCTTTATTCTCGCTACTTATCGCATAGGTAGTAGAATACTGAATACGGTTTGGACGTATTCATTATATATTTGTTCTTTTAAATTAAATATGAGATATTTATATTATTTGTAATATATTATATGTGTATTATATAAAAATGTCTTCAAGCAATAATACTTTTGTAGATCAACGGTCCACAATCGCATAGAAGATGAGTCGCTTCTCAAGGTGGTTTTCGGGTAAATCAAAACTCTACGTCATCGGCGGCCAGAGCTGTGAGCAAAAAGTCGCATGCAAAAGTTAGTGCATGTATATTATATTAGGAATTAGTAGCCAGCTTCATTCGAGAATCAGTGTGCTGATTTTATTAGCAAACTTTTCTAAAAATCTGTGCATAACGAAGATTGTATTAAAATTTCTCAAATTAACCACAACGGAAACGAGAATGAAAATCTAGGTAGAGAATTTCTATAAATATACTTACATAAAAGAGAAATAAGTGAAAGTATATAAAGTAGCCTGTGTGTATTTGCTTAGGTTGTAGGGTAGGCAGTAGCGGTGGGAAGTAGGTACCAGGAGGGGCGGCGAAGGCAATCGGAAAAAGAACCTGCTGACGCGGTGAGTCGCCGCGCGGCGCGGAGGCGGCGGCGTTGGATCCAGGTCGGCCTCCTTATAATGAATAGCGGCGGGTGATGTATCGCCCCGATTGATTCCGTCGGCAATTAGCACTGGGCCGAACCTGAGGGGCGGACAAGCCGACAGTGAGGTGCCCACTAGATCGACAATGCAAATAAACTGATCGACTGCTCAATGTTTTCTTTTTTCTTATAATAATCTAGCATTAATATCTTACCCTTTTGTCAGGCTCGCTAGGTCAATGGTGCGGTCGGTCGACTGTTGTTAAGCATATACCTGGGCGCGGTCAGTGGATGGATGGGTGACCGCTCGACCGTTGGAGGCAGACCGTGGTTCGGATTCCACGTAAAACTGTAGGTTCCTTCCCTTCTTACCTAATAGGTGGTAGGGTTTAACCGGGCCGGGTTGATACTACCGCACTGAATGAAAGGTCGGTTGAAACGGCTATGTAAATACTTCGTGTTTTCCGTTCAGTTCAATGTAACCGGCACAACCGAAGGGAAGCACTGGCATCTAGTTCACCAAGGTGTTATGGCCTGACATCACGAATTTAGTAGGTGATGTAGCCAACCGTGTCTGTTTCCATAAAAGTATGTTTAACACTTTCCTGCGGTGCAACAGACTTACTTCAGCTATACAAGCTTCGTAGTACCTACACACCCTGATAGAGCTATATGAAAGTGCCTGAACCTATACGCCTGAGCTTCCTGCTTATTTGGCCGACGACGAGTCAACGAAACATTATTTTTAAATTTCGAATGTTAAAAATATTTACCGATACGAAAAATAAAATTATTGCGAAAAATTTTACTACTGCACCGACTGCGAATGTTCTTAAAATGTTTATGGCTAACGTAGACGATATTTGAGCTCGTAAAGAAGTTATCAAATAACGGTCAACAATCTCGGTAATGATTAAAGTTTATTGCTCTAAGTTAGATTACGTTTTACGAGAATTGTATTACCTAAGTTGGTACTAAATTTTGTAAAATTTTTCACAACAACAGAAAAAGACAAGGCATTATAGATTAAATGCTCACTTATTATAAAATGTTTTAAATGTCAAATTAAAACTGTAAAACGTTTCACATTTTATAATAAACCTAAATATTTTTATAATTACTTTACCTCCTTTGAATCATATCTTGAAGATGAAACTGAATTTAGAAATGAATGCTTCAGTGGCTCGGTCATGTTGGATGAATGGAGGACTAACAAAAGAAATTTATATATGGTGTTTCGTTAGTCAAGTCAATAACTTCGGGAGGGTTACATACGCACTCAAACAAACACTTTACGCAAAAAAAAAATATATATAGGGTCATTTTTTATTAAGTGAAGTCCCGTGAATGGTAGGTTCTATATCTGAAATGGATCACGTTTATGATGTTAATTTTACTTTACGTACCTAAAGTTAGATGTGTTTCTGGACATGCCACATAGTAGTGCCCATGCATACTAATACACCCTGAAAATTTCAACAAAATCGGTCCAGTACTTTCAGAGTTATTAATAAATGAAAGAAATTACATTTACGTGCATCTCTTATGCGCGGAAGGAACAGCTGGCGCGTGCGGCTTTGAGCTTTTTGATTCGCACGGGTCAACGACCACCCAGCTGCCCCGCGCGAATGACGCGATGCGCGCACGTAAACGTAAACTTTTTTAATTTTTTAATAACTCTGAAAGTACTGCACCGATTTTATTGAAATTTTCAAGGTGTATTAGTATGCATGGGCACTACTATGTGGCATGTCCAGAAAAAAAAATCTAACTTTAGGTACGTAAAGTAAAATTAACACCATAAACGTGATCCATTTCAGATATAGAGCCTACCATTTAAGGGATTTCACTTAATAAAAAATGACCCAGGAGCATTTTTTCTCCTAACAAAAAAATAAAATCAAATAAGTAGTTGTAAAAACCAATCATAGGGACCTTGTGACTCACTTACAACAAACAGCTGTTCTGCGTTTGAACATAGTACGGTCATTGACCCCGTACAATGCATGTTACCTACTGTTACACACAGGTTAATGTTTAGGTAGCAAACATGTTTTGTTAAATTTCTCGAAAAGTAATGCTAAAAACATATAATTTGTTTTGCGTAACCTGTTTATTTGAGTGTGTATGTAACCCTCCCGAAGTTATTGACATGACTACCGAAACATCTTATATAGCGAATGTGAGTGGCAGAGTCGGGAAGGGTTGCTCTAGCTAGACGCACGTACCTAGACCCAGATCGGGCATGTGCTAAAAAGGGTCAAGTGCGTAGTACCCGTAACCGACGAGTATATATGTAGAACATTATATATAACACTCCAACAAGAGTGGAAGAGGCGGCAGAGGTGTGTCAGCTCAGGATCTTGGCGCGTGGAGATCCGTTGTCTCTGCCTATCCGGCTGGGAAACAGGCGTGACGCTATGTATGTATGTAAACTGAATTCTAACAACTTTATCAATACGAAAACCTAAATATTATATTCTCCTCTAGTCCAGTATAGCCAGCAATCCAGGGAAGTCTCCGGTATGGCACCTACCTTCTCGGAAGTGATATTGGCTGGTCGGAGCATGTGCTTTGGCCTCTCCGACTTACACACCGACTTAATCTCGATACCGGATTACACAAAAAACAATTACGACGAAAGTTATTTACCTACATTTTTGCTTTGAGACGTAGGTATTAGTGAAGTGGATATTTTGTATCAACAAAATATTAGTTAACAATGTAGATAATAATTAATTACTTCATATTCATAACTGTATTAAATATTTTACTAGCAATGGTATGAGGTAGCCGTACCTAGCATACTGCACGTAAAGTAATTTTAACAGCAATCGCAAACATTTGCGTGCATACCTACACCTGCTGCTTCACCGTTCGGAACCGGTGCAAAACTGTAGGTCCCTTTCCTAGCCTCTTACTAGGTGGTAGGTTAAAATTGTAGCCGACTGGGTTGATACCACCGCACTGGATGTAAGATGGCCGCATAGCAGCTTCGGTTGTGTTCTGCTCTAGTCCAGTATAGCCAGCAATCCAGGGAAGTCTCCGGTATGGCACCTAACTTCTCGGAGGTGATATTGGCTGGTCGGAGCATGCCCTTTGGCCCCTCCGACTCAGCCACCCATACTGGATTACATAAAAAAAACCTACCTTCTCGGAGGTGATTTTGGCTGGTCGGAGCATGTGCTTTGGTCCCTCCGACTCAGCCACCCATAACGGATTACACAAAAAAAATTTACGACGAAAGTTATTTACATTTTTGCTTTGAGACGTAGGTATTAATGAAGTGGATATTTCGTATCAACAAAATATAATATACCTACAAATCAAAATTAAGGCGCAATTGCGCCAACACGAATTTAGAGTTAACTAGCGAGTTATGGATTTAAACGCGGTTCCCACAGTCAACGGGTACTAGCTTAACGAGTTAAACTGATTTATATCGTTAAACTCGTGTTGGCGCAATTGGCCCTAAGTTAACAATGTAGGTAAATACTTCATAACTGTATTAAATATTTTACTAGCAATGGAATGAGGCAAGCGTACCTAGCTCGTAAAGTAATTTTAACAGCAATCGAAATTTAAAAATTATTACCGTCACCACTTTATCAATGTACCAACACAAATTCGGTTGACCTAACGTGTCGTCGTCTCCCGCTGGGTCAGCGCGGGCAGCAGCCCGGGCTAATGAAATCCTCGCACAAATAACTAGGCCGAATACCGAATACCGAATACTGTATTCCGGATGCGGGGGCGCGTCCAGCCCGTGAGATGCCGATTCAGCTGAGGAGCTCGGCTATGTTCGATTCCTGTTGTTAGTTATTTGTGGACGCCGTAGATGCCGGGAAACGGCATTCTCTCGTGTACCTACATGCTGTTTGTGGAGACTGGCCTGCTCCAATTGGCAGCACGTTATCTGAATGATAAATAACCAATGTTATGTATATTATACTACTTACCTGACTGCATAATTAGTAACACTTGACTAGGTACGATTAGTACCTCAATTTTATTAACCCATTGACAACTTGATACTTAAAGTATAATTTTTTTTATAATTTAATATACTAACGTAATTAAGTTGATACTAACAAAGTCTCTTTACACCTGATATACTTAATTAATAAATCAATCAATACATTTATTGAAGAGTTGTTATTAAAATAATGTTAGTCATAAAAAAATCTGATCGACGCATGAAATAGGTATGTAAGTCAATATTCACACACAATATTTTTAATATTGATTGGTAGCACTTTTTGTTTTAGATTTTAATTGTAGTTTTAGGTAATTTTAATTTCATAGATAGTTTTAGTTTCTATTTTATTTTGTAATTAGCTTTAATTTTATTAGAATAAATAATACTATATTCACGGCGTCTTTATATAAATGAGTTTTACTTTAGACTCAGTAGTTTCGGAGGGATGCTCGATTTGTTTATATTTTCTTTAATATCTTTCAAACATACATTTTAAAATTATAACGATCCCTTTTCATTGATACGTAACACGGGGCACTGAAATAATTTTTTTTTACTTTCTAATTTGTCCCTCAAAATGTACCCCCAAAATCGAAATTCGTTCATTTACGCTATACGTCCGTGTTTGGATGGATCATTCTCAGAAGATCCATTGGTCAGATCCATGATGGATCTAGTGAGATTTTTTTTTACTCATTAGATCTGTTTATATAAAAACTGGATCTAATGAGAATTTTCATTATCAATATATCTCACCTAGTTATTGATTTTAAAAAATATCAAAATAAATTGGATCTATTTAGAATTTATCTTGCACCAAATTTCAACTTTTTCGTCCAGTAGATTCGGTGAAAATAATGCGGGAGGTCCGGAAACCTAAAAACGTATATGGACTAAATAATCAATCATTCAAAAAAATCCAACCTTCCCGCTCTGTGCCCAGTTTCGCACGCTTGTCCAATTCCTTGTTCCCGGATAAAGTTCATTCAGGGTTAATCTTCAGTAAGAGGCTTAGCGCCGAGTGGCGCGGGCAATCGACGCTCGACAAGGGAAGGGCGGAACGTGCGCGGGGGCGGCTGTAGGCTGTGGGGCGGGCGGGCGCGGGCGCGTCGTGTGTCGATAGCTCTCTACCTGCCCACCAGCTCTTCGGTTGGCGGTGGAAGTGCAGTTCGGAGGTATGTTTGAATAAGTAATGCGCGGCGAACCACTTATATTCTATAATGAAGCAAAACAAAGTAACGATGGAAAAAATGCATTGTAAAATTAATCAATGTAGATTCGAGTGTATCTGAAATTGTGATTGAATTGAAAAAAAAAATTATTCTATATTGAAGGATTTACATTTACCGCGAATTTAAAATGTCATTATAAACAGAATGCGAAATTATTTGTCCGAATATACGTGAGCAGGAAATTGTGATAATTTTACAAATTCACACTAGCCAATTCGAAGTGCTCGACTCGAACTGAGTTCGGAACGACACTGGTACACATCCGACCGACTCACTCGATACCGCAATAGTTCAAGCTCTTTGCAATGTGAATGTGAAATTTTCGGTAAAACAACTACGTCGAAGAACGTACTGTGTAGGGCCGCTACTTAAAAATAATAGCCCCACTGCATCTTTCCCCGTGCATGTCGTAAAATTCGATTAAGGGATAAGGACAATATGCCGTGCTCAAGGGCGGGGGGCTACCCACCTCTCATCTTGACACGGTCCTTCCAGCGAGTGGTGCAGCAGGTGTGTCTTCGCGCCTTACTTGCTGCTTGATAGTTATCTTGTAGCTCAGCCCTAAGGATTTTTAGCGTTATGGTTATTAGCCTATAGTGAGCCTCAAGAACTACTCTTTCCATTAGTGCACAATGGTGCACTGTTCAGTGGTTCCGGAGTATACTTCAAACATACATACAGACAGACGTTCCCTTTAATAAGAAATAGAGATACAAAAACCTGAATACGTGGCTAACTGGATAATTGGATCAAATTATAATCAATGCGTTCGCTGATAGACTAAACGTAACCGCAGATTGAACAGAAACTGTGCGTCAGTGGGATGAAATGGTTTCATCTCACGAAGACATGCGAGTTTCTAACCTTTTTTTACTTCCAAGTTTATAATAATGCTTACGCCGCCCCCTGACTTCCAGTTGTTTTCGGCGCGTCGCGGCTTGGCCTCGACCTTGAGCGCCGACAATAACATAAACTCAAATAGCACCTTATAGACAATGAAATAACCCACAAAACAATGTGAAACATCAAGAGTTTACTGATTTAAAAGTGCAGATATTAAAAAATAAATTAACTCGACTTTTTTAAATTAGGGGTCCGCGCGGGCCCAATGGAAGCGAGGTGGCGTAAAAAGAATCGGGGCCCGCAGGTCCTTCTGAACGTTACCTGTTAATGGTAAACTAGTTGTAGTGATGGTTGTATGTATGCTCGTATAAAGACGCCAATAACCACCCCTCCTTGCGAAACCATGCTCAGTAGGGAACCACGCCAGCTGGCGAAAAGGTAATCAGGCAATTTGTTCACACGTATTTTGAAGACACCTACATAGGTTGTAGGAGTCAGAATCACGCTCACAGGAAGGCTGTTCCATACTTTTTTTATGTAATCCGTTGTGGGTGGATGAGTCAGAGGGGCCAAAGCACATGCTCCAACCAGCCAATATCACCTCAGAGAAGGCATGTTCCATACCGGAGACTTCCTTAAGGATTGCAGGCTTGTCACAAAAAAAATTATATAGAGCGCCAGAGTCCACGTTTCACACCCGTACATAATAACCGCCTGCACTCGTCTGTGGAGAATTTGGAGATGTGCTGAATGTAAATCTAACCAAATTTCATCGGGGTGGATGGCATCGGATGAATTTCTCTGTGATCAGCGATCGCTTAGTATTCGCGTAGTTCGGTGAATCGGCGCAACGTTGGAAATTTAATAGAATTTACTATCGTTATTTCAATATTATATTCACGTCCCTACTAATTACTAAAAGCTCGCACAAAGCTCGCACAAAGACCGAATTTTGGTATGAATTCAGTAGAGATACAGGAAAATCGAATACAACGAAATACTCTATATAAATTGTACTTTTTCACAGCTGGTTGGTGAGTGTTTCATTATCCTAATTTTAGAACAACCGTGGATTGCATCGCCGAATTAATGTATTCGCTTAACCAATTTGTACCAACGTTGAATGAATGTGGAAGAGATTAACTAACACGTCAGTATACGCGCAGTAAATCATTCTCATCTCGTAATTTGAATTTGGAATGCCTGTATTCCAATCACAATGTGATTCGAATACAGGCATTCCAAATTCATGTCGGCGCAATGATCAATTGGCTCGACATGAACCGGACCACAGAACTTAAAAAACGAGAAGAAGTAGCCCAATGAATGACTTATTAGTATGAAGACAAATATAACTAAATTCCCATACAAATAATTTGTCAGTTGACCTTTAGACAAATTCTTTATGCGGCTACCGTTTTTAGGGTTCCATAGCCAGCGACGCCGCCGGCAGGGACTGGTTTAGAACTAAAAGTAATGAAATCCTCGACACTCGACTCCTCGACCCGCGACCTCGACCGATCGATATTTTGTTTCCTGTAATTTAGTATGTGATTCCTCAAATTGATATGCATAATCAGCCTGTACATAGATTGTGGAGAGGAGACCGTACACAATCTCTGCGCTAACCACTGCATCGGGATCTGTGGCGGCTGCTGCGGCGGCGGCGCGGCGGGGCGGCAAAGCCGGCGGGAGCGAGGGGGCAGTAACTCTATTCAGCGGAGGAATGTTGAAGTTGCAACTATCTTACGGTTTCAGGTCAGTGTACACATGTGTATGTATTATGCAAACTCTGTAGTAACTTTGATACTAGATAAAGCCAGTGTTCTTGTTGCTTATTCTATGGAATTAAAACTTCTTGTTGTATTTTTTAGTTTTGAATTAGGCGCGCACAACTGCATTGCAAGAGTAAGGCTTAGCATAGACTGCAAATATTATGCGGAATAAAAATCGCGCTTCAAATAATCTATACACGCACTGCGAATAAAAATCAGCGTGGTTTTATCACATAAATTACACCAATGAATGATATATTTATGAAAAAAAACGCTCCGTTTTTTTCCTCAGTGCGTGCCAGCCCTAATATATTAAACATACAATTACTGTGTCACTCTAACTACTTCTTCAAAGAAATGTTTGAGCAAACTCCTACTTTATATTTCAGTTTCACTATAAGTAAAATAATTCTAAACTGAAATGCGATTACCTCAGAACTGCATTTCAGTTAGTTAGACATTCAGTTTTAGCTCTCAATATACTTTTTCTTACATAACTCTAATGAATATATAGTATCAGAATTGTAATGGTTTAGAATGGATGTATAGTTAGAGGGACGCTTGCGCATTAGACAAATGCCGCGACGGTATTGTCGTTACCGTCCAGTGCGAAGCTTGTTTCAACTATTTTCATACAACTTTGTCTCCCCTACTGCAGTGCCATGGTTGTGACGTTGACGTTGCCGTGTCGTCGTCCAGTGCAAAGGCTGTTTCATATATTTTCATACATTTTTGTCTACCCTTCTGCAGTACCATGGTCGTGACGCGATTGTGACGTTGACGTTGCCGTGTCGACGTGTCGTCCAGTGCGAAGGCTGTTTCATTTAATATATGTTCATACATTTTTGTCTCCTCTACTTTTAGTGCCATGATCGTGACTTTGACGTTGCAGTGTATTTGTTGTTCAGTGCGAAGGCTGTTTAATATATTTTCATACATTTTTGTCTCCCCTTCTGCAGTGCCATGGTTGTGACATTAACGTTGCCGTGTCTTTGTCGTCCAGTGCGAAGGCTGTTTAATTTAATATTTGTTCAAGTTGATATGATATGTTCATACATTTTTGTCTCCTCTACTTTTAGTGCCATGGTCGTGACTTTGACGTTGCAGTGTATTTGTTGTCCAGTGCGAAGACTTGCCGTGTCGTTGTCGTCCAGTGCGAAGGCTGTTTCATATAATATATGTTCATAAATTTTTGTCTCCTCTACTTGTAGTGCCATGGTCGTGACTTTGACGTTGCCGTGTATTTGTTGTCCAGTGCGAAGGCTGTTTAATATATTTTCATACATTTTTGTCTCCCCAACTGCAGTGCCGTCGTCGTGACGATGACGTTGCCGTGTCGTTATCGTCCAGTGAGACAACGGCACGGCCGTTGCAGCTCGGCCATGATATCCACACTTCATAGCACTCACATCGCAACCGCACTCACCTCATCTTCCCTTTGGGCGGGCGGTGTAGGCACGGGGGCGGGAGTAGCAGTGCGCGGGGTCGGGGTAGGGAGAGAGCTGCGGTAGGAAGGGGAAGCATAGCAATCACCTCGCCGCTTAGAGCGCGGAGAGTAGAACGCAGAGGGACTGGGGAATGTAACTTTCCTCTGTTCCTATTCATATCGAATGCCTGGTGGTACTGACATTCTGATATGATGGCTATTCCGTAATTAACAGGACAACATGAAAGTTCGTAACATCTAAGTTTTACACACCACTTATGCCTACATTTTGACTTTCTACTGCTGCTTACATGAAATCTAATAATGAACAAAACTATTATTTTACCTACTTTGAGAGGCAGTATAGCATAAAACAATAATCCTTGTAAGAGATAAATATTTATAAGATGTATGCTTTACACTTTTAAATATTGCAATATATGGAATATTTAAAAATATCCGATAACGCTCATTATGGATATAAGATGGCCGCATAGCAGCCCCGGCTGTGTTCTCCTCTATACTCTATAGTACAGTGTAGGCAACAATCCAAAGGGAAGTCTCCGGTATGGAACCTTCTCTGACATTTGGCTGAACGCAGCATGTGCTCTGGCCCCTCTGACAATGACAGGCATACCGGATTTCATAAAAAAAATATTTCTTCAACAATTTATTAATTAAAACTGATTACCAAAACCGTTTATTTATCAAATTAAGGCACTGCTGCAGTATGCAATTTGACGCCAGAAATTCACTCCGTCCGCGATGTTATTAATTAGTCTGTTTTTTACTCGCGGGGCGTGAGGAGCGGAGGGGTTGGGGGGTGGAACCTGAAGCCGTAACATAAAATATTGTATTTTAACTCCGCCGTCTAGCCAGCCGATTAATTAAAGCCACGATGACGCGACCGGTCGCTGCCACGCCGCCGCTACTCCCGCGAGGCGATTCGTCGTTCAACTAATCGAGCGACCGGTCTGCAGGCTCGGATTAAAACGGCGCTCGTGTTAGATTCAGCAGTGCGGACATAAACGGGACGACTAGTTTTGAAAAAAAAATGGTATTTGTGAAATATTCGCTTTCAGTGTATGCGATTACGGAAAACACTGAAAAGAACAAAGAAGAATCTACAGTAACAATTTCTGCGCAAAGGTACGAGTAATAATAAAGCCAAAAGTTACTTTTATCCCTTGACTCATTAAGGTGGAATATATATTTTTTAAGAATTAAAAATCGCATAGGTGTCACGTAGGTATTGTTATAGGTAACTCCTCAGTACAGCATAATGAAGGATTTTCTTCTTTTTGAAGATAAATTTTTAACGCACGTTTAGGATGGGGACCTAATTCAGAAAAAGTGAAACGCCACGAAAGTACTAACGTAAGTTGCAACTCTCCTCATTGGCTGCGCTGCCCAGCCAATGAGAAACGTTAGCTGTGCTGCCCAGCGCCATCTATGAAGGTCGTTTGAAGTCGGACCAGTGTATAAGTTGAAAGGAAATCGCATAGATGGCGCAATTCCGATTGGATTTTAAATACAAAACTTCGCTTCTGTCGGGTGTTCCACAACACCCGACCTTTTTTTATTATTATTATTTAACATATTTCGTATTTCTGGATGAAATTGCCGTTTTTCGCATTATCGTGCGACCAGCTATGCATCCGGCGATCTGTCTGCCAACTAATTGCCCGATCTCACAGATCGGTGGGGTTGGTTTAGCGTCACTACACCCACTCATTAAAAGTCGGCAAATTGCGTTTTTTTCCTCTCCTAATGGGTTCATTGTATCGCCTCGTGATTTTAATTTTTAAAGTAAACTAGGTTTTTTTTGCGGTAAATCTTGAGGGTTCGCGGTATATTTTGAGTTTGTGTCGGTGCGGCTCCTTTGAGAGCAGTAAATAATGTGAAACTCTCTAGGTAGCCATTGAGGTTATAAAGATCGGTGCTTTGTTGGCTTTCATTTTGCCGGTCTTCGAGGGAAAGAAATCAATAGAGGCGGGTGCATCGAATTATTTATTCAATTTTTTTTTTATGTAAACCAACACAATATGTGTCAACAACAATATGTTCCGAGAGACCAATGGTGCATTCGACAGAGCCAAAAACACCCCTCTTCGCGAAACCACGCTCCTGTTAGGCGCTTTATTCTTTATTCACCTTACATAGACTCGCACTCGGATTCGTCATATTTTAACATTTAACATTAAGAATTTTGCCAGTTCGATTATCACATTAAAAGAAGAACTGGCAAGAAACTTCGCTGGATACTTTTTATTTACGTCCACTTATTCTACATTTACAAAAGTGTTTGCCACTGCCCACACAGTAATAGTCATCATTATTTCAAAAAATGTATCTATCACAAATACAACATTTCTTTTCCATAAGCGTAAACCATTCATAGATATAACATGTTGGAGCCAATCGGAGCAGGCCAGCCTCCATAATTCACAATGTGAATTTGTCACAAGAAAGTGTTATCATTACTCCATTCGTCACTTTTGTATGTGGCTGGTCTCAAATCGGTGTACCAGAATTTGTGAATAATCTTGTATATGGCTCGCCGCCTCTGTAAATTTTGTTCATCGAAGATGCACAAAAATTTTCCTGCGCGCTCTACTATGTGGCCAACGAACGTTTATGAAACAAAGCTCTACACATTAGTATCTGCAATTTTATATCAGGCCCTTCTCACCAAATGGTCTGCTACCACGAGATGACGTGACGCCAACTGATCTCAGCTTGGCGATTACGAGTTGTTATCGTGCATGTGTGTACAGTACCCGTCAATAAATCATGTACATCGAGCTTTAGAAAAATATAATCCGGTTGTAGATTATAGATTGCTCAAATGGGTGATAAATAAAAGGCCATCTAATTGGTAGTATTTTATATTGTTAAGTTATAAGCGGCGGGTGGCCGAGTGGTTTGGGCATCGGCTTCTCATGCGAGAGGTCCGCGGTTCGAATCCCGTCGGCGTGTACCAATGAGTTTTTTCTGACGAAAAAATGTATGTGCATACCTACACCTGCTGCTTCACTGTTCGGAACCGGTGTAAAACTGTACGTCGTTTCCCTTGCCCCTTACTAGGTGGTAGGCCCAAATTGTAGCCGACTGGGTTGGTACCACCGTACTGGATGTAAGATGGCCGCATAGCAGCCTCGGTTGTGTTCTCCTCTAGTCCAGTATAGCCAGCAATCCAGGGAAGTCTCCGGTATGGCACCTACCTTCTCGGAGGTGATATTGGCTGGTCGGAGCATGCGCTTCGGCCCCTCCAAGTTAGCCACCCATACCGGATTACATAAAAAAAAAAAAAGTTAAATATTATACATATATATATATATATATACACTAACATTGTATATTATTGTTTAATAATAATATAAATAATTTTATATGTAATGATTATGACATATTATGTTCATTATTGACCTGTAATACTAAAAATTATTATTAATAAATAATCTGAATCTGAATCTGAATCTGAATCTGAATTTAGAGCATCGTCCCTGTCGCACGGACTCGCGCGTCTCTGTGCGACAGGGACGACGCTCTACAACCGGATTGTCTCTTTCTAAAGCTCGATGTTCATTATTTACTGCCGGGTACTGTACCTACTTTCGATGATCGTCCGAGCGCAAGAAACGCCGCTGGCGTCTTTCCCCATACAATCTTTTACATCTGGACGATCATCCAACGGACTATAACAACTAGTAACAAGGAGGATACAGTAGGTATGCTCGGTGACTAGTAATCATCGAGCGAGTCACGATGGCATCAGACAAAACTATGCAATAGTAATGCCAAAGATTTAAATCTTTGAGTAATGCCATATCGGAACGCGCCGTTTTCGTTGCATACATACTTTAATTAGAGGATAAACATACAATTTTATGTATTCCACAAAATGCCTCCTTTGAATAAAGAAAAATGCCCTCATTATATTGTAACAGTTGGTAATTTGTTTTTTGAAGGTACAATAAACGTTCAAAATAAATAACCAAACTACGAATATCTCAGTAAAAAAAACTTCCCTAGAATTTTTTAGGTTGAATATATTTAATTTTCGTTTGTTTTGTGTCTTACAAAAGCTTTTCAGTCATAAATAACATCGCTACTTGTGCGTACCTACTATTGAAAATTATTATTTATAAAATCTATTCATATAACAAAATTAAAATCTAAATATTTAACAGTAAAAGTAACAATAACAAAACAGAAAGTAAAATTATCTAAAATCCTCCTCCATGCCCTCCTCGACATGTCTCCACCCAGACACTTAATTTCATACGTTCTATTTAGTTCTTACTAGAAACGACCGCAAAAAAGGCATCTCGCAAAAATCTGCACGGAAGCCATTAAGTGGGGAAGGTAAGGATAATCGACAGTGGGCGAGCTATATGAATGCACTGTGAGGTAGGACGGAGGAAGGGAGAATGATGGAGCAGGAAGAAAGGAAGTAATGAGGAGGAGAAATCAGTTAGCGTCTAATCAGCGCGCTACATTCGCTTCGGCCGCCAGCTATTAACCCTTGATTACAGTGTAGTGGAGTTTCACTACTACTGCGAAGTTTTTACCGTAAGAAATATTCTTCGGAAATGTAATATTTTATTCCAACCATTTAATTTTTATAAGGAAATTTGGCACCGTTGCTGTGCCGAGGAGTCCATCGGACAATCAAATCAAATTAAAATAACTTTGTACACGAAAAACAGTTTTTTAAGTTAACTGACACGGTTCGCTGCATCAACTACAACATCAATGATGTCAGCCCATAACACCGGATGAACTAGATGCCATGTCAGTGATTCTCTTCATTTCATGCCGGCTACACTGAACTGGACGGAAAACAGGAACTATTTACATAGCCGTTACCTAAACGAAAATCTTAAGTCTTAAAATTCTCACGGCAAACGGAATTCTGCGGAACCCTCTCCACGTGAATTCGACTCGTACTTGGCCGTTTTTTTTTACATAGGCACGTAGAACTCTGTGATATATCTAAAAATGGTAAATTACATTCTCATCTCATCTCTGTCATATTTCTAATAATACGTATATTTACCGTAAATTACCATTTTTTTTCTTGTCCCGTAACTACGCATATTCATGATTGAACGAGTACGAGACGGTCGAGTGAACAAAACGGCGAATAATTAGAGTAACGAAGGCGCAGCTCGGTCGAAGATCCGATTACTTCGGACGCATTAGCGAAATCTTTCTCGTTATTACCTATAGTTCATACGTTAATTCTTTGTTACATATTTTAATATTGAAGTGTTTTTCTAGATAAAATTTTTGTTTTAGGATTACGTCATATGATTTCATCACTCAGATAAAGAAAACATCATGAGAAAGCTTACGATTTTTTTATAATTTTTTTTTGTGGAACATGTGACTTGTGACGTGCGTGCCTGTGGCCTCGTTACACTTACAAGTAGATGTCTAACGATTCCCATGGACATTCTGTGATGCACGTATATTGCGAATGCCATGCCGGCCTGACCGGAGTGTTTTCACGCCGTTTTTTGAAAAAAACCGCAGGCTGTACTTGGTAGGAAGTAGATTTAGCATCTTGTCCACTAAAGACGTTAAAGTGCCGTTCTGTACAAGGTCGATTGGAAGGAATTCCATTCTACAATAAATTCGCCTTAGACAAAATTTATAAAATAATTATTACAGAAATGTTAATTTATTATTCAATTTAGGAAAAACTGAATTTCAAGGACGATAAGAAGGAGAGAGAAGAAGCCAGGTTGCTTCCTCTAATGAATCTAATAACTTGGTGATCAAACTGTGCGTATAAATGTCATCAGTTCTAGAGCAGCTACACCGCGTAGTTGTAGCGTGCGACTGTTAAAACATCTGATTGCAACCAACTTCTGTCAAAACTACACAAGCAATTTCCACACAACCCACGTATTGAGTGATCAAAATTGATCAAACACGATTGCGATTTTCCAAAATGCGAGAAGGCGTAAAGTAAACATTACTTGGAGCTAGACTCTATAATGTTGAAAGCATATCGTTGCCTTCCGCTTGTACAACAATTTGAAAAGAACATTAATCAATAAATGTATATACATACATTTTGCAACAACCGTTGTTATTTTTCGTTTTTAGGGTTTCGCTGAATTCGTGGAGAAAGCTGAACCCTTATCTGTCCGTCTGTCCGTCAAGATCCCTTTTCACAGGTGTAAATTCAAGCTTCTAAGTCAACGCAAGCAAAAGATATGGTCATTTATGTCACCTATATTGATACTAGCAAACTCACTCATTAAAACCTATAGGGTACGTCCCATTTAGAATCATGAAATTTGGCAAGAAACAAGGTCTCACAGCACAAGTAAAGAAAATAAAACCGTAAATCGTTATAATGTGTTTTTTAGTAGTTTTTATTTTATTTATTTATTTAAATGTTTAAGAGCTCACAGGAGCTGTACATTCACTCTTTACATAAATTTAATTAAAGTGTTATAATAACTATACAAACACATGATTACATACCTTATTACATACATTCATTTTAAAAATTTTAACAATATAATTAATTAAACATTTCTTTCATTCTTAATACTTAATACAAACTATAATTACAATTAACAACTACAAATTACAATTAAAATTATTAAAAAATTCTTCTAAATTATAAAAAGGCCGACTGAGTAAATAAATTTTCAATTCTTTTTGAAATTCTACAATTGTGTTGCAATTCTTAATATTATCATTTAAATTATTATATAATTTGATCGGTAAATAATTCGGTGAATTTTTGAACAGCGCACATTTAGGACCTGGTGGCCGAATATTATCTTTATTTCGCAAGTTATATCCAAACTCTCTAACAGTGTCGAATTGATCTTTGTTTTTATAAACTCCAATGCAAGTTACATATATATACAGTGATATAATAGTCATTATTTTTAAATTAACAAATAAAGGTCGACAAGTATCATCATATTTTGCATTAGAAATAACTCTTATTGCTTTTTTTTGTAATTTTAGAATGCTATGTTTTACATTGGCGTTATTGCCCCAGACTTCAAGTCCATACCGAAGATATATCACATAAAAATAGTTTTTGTTTTGTTTTTACTCTATTGTAAAAACGGTAATACATTGAAACGGTGAAACGTCGGCCGAAACGGCTATGTAAACAGTTTGTGTTTTCCGTGTAGTTCAGTGTAGCCGGTACGACCGAAGGGAAACACTGACATGACACCTAGTTCACCCGGTGTTATGGGCTGACATCACGGGGGTTGTAGGTGATGTAGCCAACCGAGGCAGTTTCCATAAAAAAAAACATACAAGCGGAAAACTTGGTGTTATTATAATAGAAACTCTAAAGTAATACAACAAATAATTAAAACCGACCTATAAAGTGGTGGTACGGAACCCTCGGTGTGCGAGTTCGACTCGCACTTGGCCGGTAATTTTTTTTTACAGTCGCGCTTCTAATTTACATATTATCCCTACATAGGCGGTAGCGATAGCGAGGAGGCTTCGGTACGCAATCGGAGCTCCCACAAGACTCCATCAATCACGAGGACTTAATCAACGCACTGGCACCGGCGACCGCTCCCCGCGCACCCTCCTGAACCACCCTCATGTAGAGATGTTTTCGTTTACGAAGGCACGGGGGGTGTGAAGCGGTTCGGTCAAGTTCAGAACTGAAGTTAACAGAACAGAAATGAATTCACATAGGAATAATCTGTATAGATTTATTTTATTAATTAGTTAGTTAATTAGTGTTCCCTAATTTTTTATATATTTTAATTAATGTAAACTAATGTAATGGATTAATGTAAATAGCATGATATAAATGAGCTCATATTATTTCTTAAATAAAGTAATACTGCAAGACAGATTTATTCTAGTGCAGGATGCTAATGCCACGTATTCCATGTTATTATAACGAATAAATAATTTTGAATTTGAAAAATTTCAATGTTGAATTTAAAAAGCAAAAATGGTAATACTCGCTACGAGACGGCGCTTAAGTCGTTCTATCTCTTACTTCGCGCGCGTGCCTTCAAACAGGAAAAAAAACTGACTCGTCTCGCCTCAGCTTGACTTGAAGCCCTCAACGTCGGGTTTAGAGTCGTGGGGCCGGCTTATATAAAACTGTTTAACTAGAGGGCTGACTTATTGAAGAATGTTAAATACTACAGTAAAAAAAAGAAAGAAAAAACTGAAGTTCCACCTAACTTCAGTTTTTTCTTTCTTTTTTTTTCTTTGTTATTTTTTTTGTATAATATGTATATCAATATGTACAACATTAGTTTTAAATAATTGTTTTAATAAACGAATCGAATAATAATAAATGAAGACGAAGGTAAGGCATAGCGCGGGGGAGGTGGGAGGGGGTGGAACAGCCTTTCCTTTGGCTCTCTTCTAGGCAATTACTCAGCTCACTGATTGTTCTCTGATGGAATAAATCTTTACTGATAGAGAATCTGCGAGCAGCGCGTCCAATTGTTCTGTAGTAAGCGGCGGGTGACCGAGTGGTTTGGGCATCGGCTTCTCATGCGAGAGGTCCGCGGTTCGAATCCCGTCGGCGTGTACCAATGAGTTTTTTCTGACGAAAAAAATTACGTGCATACCTACACCTGCTGCTTCACCGTTCGGAACCGGTGTAAAACTGTAGGTCCCTTCTCTTGCCCCTTACTAGGTGGTAGGCTCAAATTGTAGCCGACTGGGTTGGTACCACCGTACTGGATGTAAGATGGCCGCATAGCAGCCTCGGCTGTGTTCTCCTCTAGTCCAGTATAGCCAGCAATCCAGGGAAGTCTCCGGTATGGCACCTACCTTCTCGGAGGTGATATTGGCTGGTCGGAGCATGCGCTTTGGCCCCTCCGACTCAGCCACCCATACCGGATTACATAAAAAAAAAAAAAAAAAAAAAAAAAAGGACATTTCTTTCTAAATCTTTTGAAGTAATTACTAGAAGTCAAACCTACGTAAACTCATTTAATATAAATAAGAATAAATCTAGGAACCTAATCAAGAAGTGATCGGAGAACCCGGTTCATTTTAGTATTCCACTTCAAGCCAGTTAAGTACCCATATAATATAGGTATGTAAGTAAGTACCCAGTTGGAAAAATGCTTCTGGGTTTTAAATAAAAGAACCCTAAGACAAACACTATTAAAAAAAAAATTCGCCAACAGAGCGCTCATGATTTGGGCCATACGTTTGGCCCGAAACGTCGACACACATATGGTTCGGAGACGACCGCGAGTAGAGCCAAAAACATTTTTTATAATATTTAAAAACCACGGTAATATAAAAACGCATACACCCTAAGACAAAGCCCCAAAAAAAATACTAGACTAGAGAGAACACAGCGGAGGCTTCTATGGCATCTTATAATCAGTACGGTGGTATCAACCCAGTCGGCTACAATTTGACCACCTATCACCTGATCACCTAGTAAGGGGCAAGGGAAGTTACCTAACATTTTACACCGGTTACGAACGGTGAAGTAGCAGATGTAGGTATGCAGGAATTTTTTTCCGTAAGAAAATACCTATTGGTGCACTACGTCCGGATTCGGACCTCGGACTTCTCGCAAGCCGACGCGCGACGCCCAGACCACTCTGCCACCCGGCGCTACTGAGCCCACCACTGACCTATTTAATATTGAGCTTGTTTAGTAATCAATACTCCCGATTACCGGCACACCGTACCGCCCGCCGCCGCCGACCGCACGGTGCATCCTATGAAACATCCAGCAACAAAATGTCCCGGCCTGATTGAAACCGCGGAGCTCGCGAGGTGGCTTTGACGTATGTGCGCCATTAGAGGCGATTAGCGCGGCCCGGACCGCCCGGGATATTCCGGACCGGACGGCACCGGAACGGCATCCGGATCGCAGGAATTGACGACGCGGGTCTAGGTCGAAGCTCCGTTACACTGAACATTAGACGCAAGTTTGAACAGGTTTGACAATTTGTTTTATTGATGTTCTCGTCGCGTCGTGCAAATCATTGCGTTTCCGACGTGGTTGTGATTTTAATATCTTTATTTTATCTAGTTTATAAAAATCTGCCTTTGCAATACAATCGTCATTTCAATGAGGATTTTTAACATTTATGTTTATATTTGATCATCAATAGTCCAAATTTGTTGTTAAGGTAATTGCCGTGACCCTGTTCGTGCGACTTATATATATATTTATATATATATATATCTTAAATGTTTCTATCTACTGTTAATAATGTTTCGATCTGACGATTTCTTCAAAGCTCATTAGATACGGAAAATAAAGTATCTAATACAAAATGTATCCAATTGAAGGGGAAAACGCGAATCAAGAATCTTTTGAGTTTAAGTAAAGAATCCTGAAGACACATCACAAGGGGGAAGCATTTAATGAAAGCCCCATTAATTTCCTCAAAAGTCCGAAGGGATCGTTTCTGAGAGGAGTTTTTACGTAGGTTTCTTGCTAAATTAGGTAGCAGGAGGAAGCTCTTTGAAAATTTAACAAAAGGTTCGTCCTTTGCTTAGATAGTTAGTGAAGCATATAATTATGTGAAAATATAAAAATATATAAAAACGGCGGAGCTTACTAAAGATAAACATGTAATCGATTACAAAACATACGCTAGAAATCAAATATTTCTACTTCTCTATCTCTATTTCTTATCTTCTTCTCTATCTCTATCTTCTCTACTTCTTGTAAAAGGGAACGTCTGTCTGTATGTATGTATGTATGTTTGAAGTAAATTTCGGAACCATTTCGATGCGGTTTGCACCAATGTAAAGAGCAGTTCTTGAGGCTCACTATACGCTAAATAGCCTTAAGGCTGATGAGTATGAAAGTAAGTACAGTGTGGACAGGAGAGAGAGAGAGAATATAAGATAAGCAATCGTTTATTATCATATTTGCGCTTAAATCGGATTTGCTATTAAACCGAGTCCACTAATATAACTTGAAGACCCGTTGTCTCTGCCAACCCCACTAGGGAACAGGCGTGACGCCCATGTATGTATGTACGTAAATATAATAGAAAGTAGTAAACAGAAAGCTTTAAAATCATTATTCAATCTAAACAATTTGATATTAAAGTAATATAGTTTCAGCGAATCTACACATTATTTAGAACTTCAGTACTTAAAATTTCGCCTTTAGTTATATTAATATACCTACCTTGTATTCTAGTTCTAATGACGTTGATAGTTAAAAGTTACTTAAAACTACCATCAGCCACGGATACCATGGCACATAAAGTTCAGCGAGACGAGAGGGTGGATAATGGACGAGCAAGTACAGTTGACACCAAAAGTGAAGATACAGTTATAGAACCGTTTCATACATACAATGGCTCGTCTCGCGTGGTGTTCTGAAAGATATGCAACGTGTCAGTGACTATGATAAAGTTCTACAGGTCAATTTTGAAGAGCTGACTGCACGTAGTATAAGCTAAGCTAGCAGCTCCTCAGTGCAGCACGCTATTACCACACGATTTAAAAAAGTGGTAATAGGCCAGGAAACGAATAAAGGCTGTAGCCGGAAAGCTCGAAAGCAGAAAGTTTTACTTCGGAACCTTGTTCTGACTAGTTAGGAGGTAAACATACTAAGAGTCCCCACCACTGGGTGGTGCGCCCTATCGGGGCACCGCTATATCTATTCATCGGATGAGTTTTTTACCTTACCTTTTTTGTCATACATTGCTTTTATTTGCAAATAAAATCGGCCTTTTTTCGGACCTTATATCTCGACAACGATTGAGAATTATTAGAAAGTAAGAAAGAAAAATATTATTTATTGTCATTATACACAAAGAAAAGAAAACATTACGAAAACATGAACTTATACACGTAAAACCTAAATTAACAAAAGTAATGACAATATGGACCCATCTCTGCATGTGCTATAGGTGCACAAGGCGACCTATAGCGCTGTTTTTCAGATGGGCCCAGAGTAATAAATATAAAACACTAAGGCCCAATTGCGCCAACACGAATTTAGAGTAAGTTATGGATTTAAACGCGGTTCCCACAGTCAACGGGTACTAGCTTAACGAGTTAAACTGGTTTATATCGTTAAATTCGTGTTGGTGCAAGTGGGCCTAAGAAACATAAACACGATACTTTTTTTTATCTACCAACAAAGACTAACACTATAAATAACTACATAAAACAATACCTTATAATAACACATAACAAAAACCGAATATTTATAAAAAAGAACAGAAAAAAAAATTTACAGCACAACAGAATAACTTAACTAAATGCAACACAGCAATAAATACAATTTGAAAGAATTACATAAATGACAGAACATTTAAAATTTTAAATTGGTCACTGGCCTTTTTGTGCCAGCAAGAGTGCAGATTTCACCTTTTTTCTGAACACATTGGTACATCTCAATGCCCTGACTGGTGGGAGAAGGTCATTCCAACACCTCGATGTCATTACCTTGAAACTGCTGCCCCATGTGTGTATAAAAGTTCCGAAGTCAAACTTTCAGCTTTCGAGCTTTCCGGCTACAGCCTTTATTTGACCTCTCATTTACTACGCTATATCCAGAAGAGAAGAACATTGTGGAGATAATATTTTGTAGGGTTCCGTATCCGTCGTACGGGACTAAGCCTACGCCGTCTATCTGTCCGTCTGTCCGAGGGCTGTATCTCTTGAACTGTAATAGGTAGGCTGTTGAAATTTTCACAGAATATGTATTATGGCCGATATAACAACAAATAATAAAAATAAGAAAAAGTAAAAAAAAAATCACGTCTATGCGCGCCATCTAACGAAAAGAGTATGAAGCATTTAACTATGGCGTGAGTGGCGCTGACCATGTAATGGCGATACGGAACCCCCAGTGCGCGAGTTCGACTCGCCCTTGGCCGGTTTTTATATATAATACATTTGGTAGATATACCTATAATATTTTATTGTATCTTATGATTATTTGTATTTGTATTTCCTTCTTACCTTACTAGGTGGTAGAGTTTATCCCGCCCGGGTTTGGTAACTTTCGTACCACCGCACTGAATGAAACGTCGGTCGAAACGGTAAATGATCATTTGACAAATTTTATTTCCTGCATTTTTGTATTTAATCTCTTAATCTTTATTATTTACAATATTTGACAAATATTTTGTTACTAGCTGTTGCCCGCGGCTTCGCTCGCGTGAAATTCGTATTTCAAAGAAGAATCTAAGTAACTAAGGGCGAGGCCGAAGGCCGAGCTGCGTTCAGGTAAACGACAAATCTTCTCAAATAATGTAAGCAACTAACGGCGAGGCCGAAGGCCCAGCTGCATCCTGGAAGACAATAAACCTTCGCGAAGAAAGTAAGTAACTAAGGGCGAGGCCGAAGGCCGAGCTGCGTTCAGAAAGACGATAAACCTTCTGGTAAAAAGGAAGTAACTAAGTGCGAGGCCGAAGGCCGAGCTGCGTTCAGGTAAACCAAAAACCCTCTTCCGTCTTCGGGCCTCGCCCTTAATGACTTCCTTTCTTCGATAGAATAATGTCGTTTACTCCATCTATTTATTTCATAAAATATAGCTTAGTTACCTACTTTATCCGAGATGATTTAGCTTATTCCTGAATGCAGCTCGGCCTTCGGCCTAGCCCTTAGTTACTTGCTTTCTTCGAGGTGGTTTATTATTTATCAGAACGTAGCTCGGCCTTCGGTCTCGCCTTAGTTACTTACTTTCTTCAAGATGGTTTAGCTTATTCCTGAACGCAGCTCGGCCTTCGGCCTCGCCCTTAGTTAGTGCTTTCTTCGAGATGGTTTATTATTTATCAGAACGTAGCTCGGCCTTCGGCCTCGCCTTAGTTACTTACTTTCTTCATGATGGTTTAGCTTCTTCCTAAACGCAGCTCGGCCTTCGGCCTCGCCCTTAGTTCCTTGCTTTCTTCGAGATGGTTTATTATTTATCAGAACGTAGCTCGGCCTTCGGCCTCGCCTTAGTTACTTACTTTCTTCAAGATGGTTTAGCTTCTTCCTGAACGCAGCTCGGCCTTCGGCCTCGCCCTTAGTTAATTGCTTTCTTCGAGATTGTTTATTATTTATCAGAACGAAGCTCGGCCTTCGGCCTCGCCTTAGTTACTTACTTTCTTCAATATGGTTTAGCTTCTTGCTGAACGCAGCTCGGCCTTCGGCCTCGCCCTTAGTTACTTGCTTTCTTCGATATGGTTTATTATTTATCAGAATGTAGCTCGGCCTTCGACCTCGCCTTAGTTGCTTACTTTCTTCAAGATGGTTTAGCTTCTTCCTGAACGCAGCTTGGCCTTTGGCCTCGCCCTTAGTTACTTGCTTTCTTCGAGATGGTTTATTATTTATCAGAACGTAACTCGGCCTTCGGTTTCGCCTTAGTTACTTACTTTCTTTAAGATGGTTTTGCTTCTTCCCGAATGCAGCTCGGCCTGCGGCCTCGCCCATAGTTACTTACTTTATTCCAGAATGTTTTTCTTCTTCCTGAAGTCAGCTCTGACTTCCGTCTCGCCCTTAGTTACTTTCATCGAGAAAGAATATCGTTTACGTGAGCGCAGATCCGCCTTCGGCCCCGCCTTTAGTGACTTACTTTCTTTTTTTTTAAATACGAAATTCACGCGAGCGAAGCCGCGGGCAATAGAAATATAAATTTGCACCAATGACAGCGACATAAGTTCGACTTAAATTTTTTAATTTTTTTATTTATCAAACAATTTGTCACCGGCCAGCTCACTTCGAGATGATAGTTCTCCGTTGTCAACTTGACATTTAAAATTGTTTTTTACCTTTACTTTGGATTACGTGATTTTAAATGCGCAATAATATTTAAAAATAATTTTAATTTTCATTATATTTTTTTGTGTATTATGTTATTCCGGCATATAAACTGCCACTATACAAAGTTTCGTCTAATTCCGTTCAGTGGTTTTTGCGTGATGCGCGTACAGACAAACAAACAAACAAAAATTTTAAAAACTGATCTAACATGTTCAGTATCTCATTTTAAGCCATTCTGGTTAGTTTTTTTCCGAATACATTCAATGTACAGACTTTCTTACCTTTACGATTTTATTATATGTATAGATTAGGATTAAGATTTTTAATTTTTTTTTACTTTGACTTTGATTCTGTTATTGTTATTGAATTTCATATGTTTTTTTTATGTTATTTAAATTGTGATAACAAACTTGACGATGACCTATTTCTTGCTCGAACCTTATCATAGGTAGAACTATAAAAATTTAAGCACTTACCTTAGTGTACATTGTTATTATACCTATCACTATTATATGTTGACGAACCTAAGTGTAACCTTGTTACCTAAAGATAATAAATTGAATTGAATTGAGTTACTTATCCGCGGCGGACAGTCGTTGCTCAAGTCGTTAGTGTTTGAGTGCTCGGTGAAGCATGAATGCTCACTAAGAGCAACTGCTCACGAAATTCTGTATACCTATATGCGAGTAAAAACTCTCGGCTCAGATTTGCTGCTCATGTTTAATTCTACCGGCGGCGTGTCGTTTCGAGAATGAAGTTTACCCGTACCTGTTGCAACAAGTCTTTGACTTTGACGAATGCATGCAACCAAAATGCATCAAAATTGTTTCCATTAGATACCTATACTATATACATAGTACTAGTACATAGATGCAAGGCTGAATATAAAGAGAAAACTCACCACGAACAGGATTCTAAACTGACATACAAAAAGAAATGTTTGCATTAACAAATGTTTTTCCTTGGCGTCTAAACACTGTTTGCTTAACAATTTTGTGGTTAACATTAAATGCATAACGTTTTTTGGGTTTTACTCCTAAAAAGAGCCTTCGCAACACAGTGTAATCGAGATTTAAAAATATTCGCGGTTAATATTTGGGACTAAATTATATTTCAAGATTGAGGAAATGACGAAGTTTAATATTTTACAAATTGTTTTGAATTTTGTTTTTTTTTTTAGATATTGCACCTATGGATTTGTAGTTGTGTGGTTTGGTCACTTACACAATTCAACCCAGAGAAGTGTCTACTTACTACATAATACTGCCGTAGTTCGAGGCCCAAGGCGTAGCACTCCATCTTCTCGGCTCGGCGGTCTCGACTCGACACCTAGGCTTAGTAGGTAAAGTTTTCGTGCAAATTGAAACTGCTAATTTCGCAAACATAATTTGAAAAGGCGGCCCAACATTAGCGATCAATTTAAAAGTTGTAGCGGTAGAATAGCTTTCTTAACGACCTCGTGCCGAAGTCCCAAAAAGTGGGTGGGGCTCGAGGAGATTAATTTCAGAATCGACAGTTTAAATTGGTTCCTTAATTAAAGGCATTCAGTACACAGGGGAGGGTTGGAAGCCTCCGCCCGGCCGCCGCCCCGCACCGCGCCCGCCCCGCCGCGCCGCCCAATGTCACTCAACATTGTTCCAGCAGCTAGCAGTTATCAAAATAAAATTAACTTTTAATGAAATTTCTGAGGAGCAAAAAGCGGCGTTAGTTAATTAAGTAGTAAGCGATGAAAGGGATTTTGTTTCGCAGCTCGCCCTCCCCTCACCCGGCCGCCCGCCCGCGCCCGCACTCCGCCGCCGACTCTTTTCGTTGTTTTGTTACGGGACTTGAGCTGAATTTCCTTCGAAGCTAAATAAGCTGCTGTCTAGATACATAATATTATTATTTGATAGAGAGAAAATACTTTATTGTTCCAAAAACATTTAAGAGAACCAGCACAATGTGTTATTGGACGTATGAATCTGTATTGAAGCAGTCTTTGAACACTAAAATTAAAAATCAAATTGAAATTGGAAATGTGAGATTCTTGTATGTCTACTTGAGCAATCATTAAAGGTTTTTATAAGCTCATTTAAATATAAAAACATAATAACTTAGATCCAGAAGTTCAAAATTCAATACAAAACTGTCGTAATCAGGGCAAACTCTCGACTTCAAATAAGAAGGTGTTTTCAACTCGACCCGTAGATTGGGCCTGTTAACTGCAAAAATTCGCTATCTAATTTGGTCAAATATTTTTTTAAAGTAAGGAAATTATTTTGAAAATAATTATAATAACTTTGACTCAAAATGTTTTCTAGGCACTAAATCTAAAATGTATGATATTACATACGTAGGTATACAGTTTCAGTTGTTTATCTCACCACACACGACTCACAATGTCAACAAAATGTATAACAAAAATTTTCACTACGGTTCATAATTTAAAAACGCTTAGTACCTTTCTAAAGTATTGCGAAAAAAGTCCAACTCATCAAAGCTCGTGAACAGAGGCGCTCATATATCAACATCGGTCAATGAGTTTCAGATAGCAGACGTGTCGTGTCAGTTCTAACGAGCAGTCTGGTACTCGAACGGGGTAACTGGAGCCGGTCTCCTGCGTCGCGCCAGGCTCTCAAGGTGAAAAGACTGCTAAGTGTGAACGTGTTGTTCACACACAGAGGGTTCCGTGGTCATTCGGTTCTTGCACTCCCAGCGACGACGTGGGCCATTGCGCGTCGGGCCGCCGTTCGCTGCCAGTTGAGAACTTCTGACACCACTTACCCCTGGAATGTGGTTGCCTCTCAGGCGGCAGTTTAATGTTTATACAATTATCAAAAAGACATCTCAAGACAGACAGACGGACGGACGAATGTATTGTGTATGTTGTGTTTTGTGCGTTTTATAACTGCGTTTATAACTGTGCTCTTACCTTCCTTATTATTCTTTTCTTCTGTTTACTGTGATTTGATTAGTTAAAGCTTAGTTAGGGTTTATTCTTAAAGTAGTATAGTGTATTGCGTACCTGGGCCTGACTTAAAATCAGCGTCCCTCTCATCAGCTCCAGGGCTCGGTGGGAAGGGACCAAGGCTGGGTCAGGTCCAATTTTTCTTGTCTATTTACTGTTATATGTGTTATTTAAACTGTCGTGTGTGTTAACCCAAGAAAAATAATAGTTATTCATTTTCATTTCATTCATTTTATTCATTTTCATTTTCATTTCATTTTCAAGCACTTTAGGAGCTAGAGGATGTGACAGACACATGACCGATTTTAAAAAGCCTCTGTCAGCATCGCCGCGTACAAAACCCTAAAACGCGTCCTTCACGCACGAAGGAGTCAGATGATATCGTTCCGAAAATATGAGCGTTGTGCGAGAATCATTTAAATCCGATATATTACAGAGCGCGTGGAATGATGGAGAAAAAAGTCGTCGTTGGGAATCGAACCCCCTGGCGGTGCGATGGTATGGGTGCGGCGGGGGAGGCGCGGGACACACACAGAAGAGAAGAAGAAGATGTAAAAAAAATCGTTTGACAACGCCTACTCAAATCGTAGCACATAAATTCAAATATGCCTAATGTTTTTATGGAACACTAGCTGTTCCCGCTGCTTGGCTTCCAGGCACATATCCTATTACCATCCTTGGATGTGCCAGAAAACGTCAGCGGAAACCCCACGTAAGTTACCTGCGTAGTTCTCGATTTATAAACGAACAATATAATTATTATGAGGGTCAGTAGGTGCGTTGTTACAGATATTCCGCTTTGACTACTTATAGTGGCCACTAACAGAGCGTTGGTTAGGACAGATTTTCGAACATCCAGCACGTCTATTGTATTCTCGCCAGCTTTTCAATATCCACTGAAATATTCGAATATGAAATACAAATGCACGATAAAGAAAGGGTCCGTCAATTGTCGTCCTCGGTTAAATGTATACGAAAGGACACGGAGGTGGGTCGGAACGAGTAACGACCAGAAGATGACAATTGGCCAGTTATGGCGAGTTATGAAAAGATGACAATTGGCCAGTTATGGCGAGTTATGAAAAGATGACAATTGGACAGTTATGGCGAGTTATGAAAAGATGACAATTGGACAGTATGGCGAGTTATGAAAAGATGACAATTGGCCAGTTATGGCGAGTTATGAAAAGATGACAATTGGCCAGTTATGGCGAGTTATGAAAAGATGACAATTGGCCAGTTATGGCGAGTTATGAAAAGATGACAATTGGCCAGTTATGGCGAGTTATGAAAAGATGACAATTGGACAGTATGGCGAGTTATGAAAAGATGACAATTGGCCAGTTATGGCGAGTTATGAAAAGATGACAATTGGACAGTTATGGCGAGTTATGAAAAGATGACAATTGGACAGTTATGGCGAGTTATGAAAAGATGACAATTGGCCAGTTATGGCGAGTTATGAAAAGATGACAATTGGCCAGTTATGGCGAGTTATGAAAAGATGACAATTGGCCAGTTATGGCGAGTTATGAAAAGATGACAATTGGCCAGTTATGGCGAGTTATGAAAAGATGACAATTGGACAGTTATGGCGAGTTATGAAAAGATGACAATTGGACAGTTATGGCGAGTTATGAAAAGATGACAATTGGCCAGTTATGGCGAGTTATGAAAAGATGACAATTGGCCAGTTATGGCGAGTTATGAAAAGATGACAATTGGACAGTTATGGCGAGTTATGAAAAGATGACAATTGGACAGTTATGGCGAGTTATGAAAAGATGACAATTGGACAGTTATGGCGAGTTATGAAAAGATGACAATTGGACAGTTATGGCGAGTTATGAAAAGATGACAATTGGACAGTTATGGCGAGTTATGAAAAGATGACAATTGGACAGTATGGCGAGTTATGAAAAGATGACAATTGGCCAGTTATGGCGAGTTATGAAAAGATGACAATTGGACAGTTATGGCGAGTTATGAAAAGATGACAATTGGACAGTTATGGCGAGTTATGAAAAGATGACAATTGGCCAGTTATGGCGAGTTATGAAAAGATGACAATTGGCCAGTTATGGCGAGTTATGAAAAGATGACAATTGGCCAGTTATGGCGAGTTATGAAAAGATGACAATTGGCCAGTTATGGCGAGTTATGAAAAGATGACAATTGGACAGTTATGGCGAGTTATGAAAAGATGACAATTGGACAGTTATGGCGAGTTATGAAAAGATGACAATTGGCCAGTTATGGCGAGTTATGAAAAGATGACAATTGGCCAGTTATGGCGAGTTATGAAAAGATGACAATTGGACAGTTATGGCGAGTTATGAAAAGATGACAATTGGACAGTTATGGCGAGTTATGAAAAGATGACAATTGGACAGTTATGGCGAGTTATGAAAAGATGACAATTGGACAGTTATGGCGAGTTATGAAAAGATGACAATTGGACAGTTATGGCGGGATATGAAAGATGACATTTGGCCAGTTATGGCGAGTTATGAAAAAATGATAAATGGCCAGTTATGGCGAGTTATGAAAAAATGATAAATGGCCAGTTATGGCGAGCTATGAAAAGATGACAATTAGCCAGTTATGGCGAGAAATGAAAACATGACAATCAGCCAGTTATGGTGAATTATGGCGAGTTATGAAAAGATGACAATTGCTTAGTTATGGCGCGTTATGAGAAGATTACAATTGGTTAGTAATGGCTAATGGTAATAATTACTAACGATCATTTCACATTTCTACGCTATTGTTCTATCTGCAGTGTTTCATTTCTTAAGTGATTTTGTTGTTATTTGGTGTACAATGCGGCAAAGAATTTATATTATATTTTAACCAGTGGAATTTTGAGTCAGTAATATTTTCAACCTCTCGTGAGTTTCGAGTGTAATAATGTGAAGATGTTCGGTACCCGCGGCTACCAATGCGTCGTCGTCACGGGGCGTCGCGGGGCACATTGCTCCCTCCCGCCCCTCCACTTCGCTGAAGGCGCCGATCATTGGAAATGGCACCGGTAAGGGCGGACGCACATTCAACGTTTTTAAAAATTCAGAGGTTTAAGATGGAAATTTCTCTTACCCGTAAGAGAAATTTAAGAGAGAAAAGAAAGTTTATACCGCTCAATTTATCCACCCCACACCCATGGAAGGATGGAATGTATATTGTATATATATACTACGATTTAGATTATTCTAGTATATCAGTACTAGAATAATCAAATCTGTGTGGCTCCCCATGGAGTTTAAAACAAAGAAACCGTTATTCCTATTCCTACATATTATAAGATTCAACGTCTGTCCACAGTGTGTATGTTTGGGTGTATGCATGTATGTATGATCGTTTTTAACTCAAGAACGGCTCGACCTGTTCGCTTGCGGTTTTTGCTAACGTAATGCATGTCGTTGGCAGGATACGTCTCCGCCAGGATATAGGCTATATAGCATCACACCATTATTCATATGAGCTGAACAGTGGGGTCGAAATTGCACGCAGCCGGAAAAAACAACCAATTTGGTTGGCATTCATGATTTACTTACTCTTACTCGAAAACTATTCCACCGATTTACATTGAGTTTTCACCGACTTTACCGCGAGCGGAGCCGCGGGCACAACTAGTACAAGTCTAAAGTACCAGCTCGTTTCCCGCATAGAGTAAGTCTGCTGAGAGTGAAAGGTTGTCCAGAGTGGTAGGGTTCAACTCGTCCCGAGTTGGTACCACCGCACTGAATGAAAGGTCGGTCGAGTGGTAGGGTTCAACTCGTCCCGAGTTGGTACCACCGCACTGAATGAAAGGTCGGTCGAAACGGCTATGTAAATAGTTCGTGTTTTCCGTCCAGTTCAGTGTAGCCGGCACGACCAAAGAGAAGCAATGACACGGCCCCTAGATCATTATACATTAGAGTAAATAAATTTTAAATAACTATGCTAAATAATAATTTTCAAGCATTTCCTCCAGCTATGGGCGCAGGCTCGTGTGCGACCGGCTTAAATGCATAGGAGGCTAATCTCTCCGCTCGGTGGCCCGCGGCGCCCCCTAAGTGGCTGTGATACGGACTGCCGCTTAGAATACCTAACGAACCGCCCCACCCACCATCGCGTCGCGTCCTCGCCCTTACCAACAGCCTTCCCTCTCAACGTGGTAATAAATATCCAGAAACGGTTACTACAACCACACCTGCTGTCAGTTCATTACACCTCGCTTCTGTCGTATCTACGCGTCGTGTTAATGCTTCACTTTGGTCGGTTCGGCTACATTGAGCGATACCTGTTCAACACGGAATATGTGTCGTTGAGCTCGAATTGCAGCAATATCAATGTGAATGTGGAAATAAAAATAATTTTATTTTGTCTGTTACAACCATACCATTTGGTCGAACCATACCGCCATTCCACTTGGTCGAACCATACCGCCATACCACTTGGTCGAACCATACCGCCATACCACTTGGTCGAACCATACCGCCATACCATTTGGTCGAACCATACCGCTATACCACTTGGTCGAACCATACTGCCATTCCACTTGGTCGAACCATACCGCCATACCACTTGGTCGAACCATACCGCCATTCCACTTGGTCGAACCATACCGCCATACCACTTGGTCGAACCATACCGCCATTCTACTTGGTCGAACCATACCGCCATACCACTTGGTCGAACCATACCCTATTTACAGCAGAAGATACGTAAGTAAATAAGTGAGACAGTTAGGATAGGTACATTATATTTGTAACTCGCTGATCCCGCGGCTCTGCTTCGAGACAAAATATAGGTCTTGTACTATAATCATCCTTGGATGTGCAAGAAAACTTACTAAGTTAAAACACCACGTTAATTGATTGAGCAGTTGGCTCTCGACTTATAAACGAACATACAATCTACGGCTGCGATTGCATAAGTCGTTACATGAATGGCTACTACCGCCTATTACCGGTTGGCTTACTTCATACTACGCACTAGATCACATGACTCAGTGCCGTCTGCACTGTCTACGTCTCTGCTTATGCTGCAGAAGAAACATCTCTGAGTAGACTACTTTTATCTTTGTACATTCGGTTTCTTCGCAAGCTCCTTCTAGCTATGTAATTCCATCCTATCAACGCGTACTTTCCTTCGGGAAAATCGCGTCGGCACTTTCGCGTGTGACGTCGCGCGTGAACGTGTGGAAACAATTTCGTCTTGACGTCAGCGGAGAAATTCTTCTACACGTCTAGTAGCCGAACGCGGTGTATGTGTGTGAGGGTGTGTGTGTGCGTGTGTGTGTGTGCAATTTTGTGAGAATCAGTTGAGTGGAGTTCGGGAAATAAATTTCTAGATATACCTAGTTACTCGATTAACTGACGATCATGTAGATCAGCCGTTCTCAATCTATGGTACGCGTATCACCAGTGGTACGCGGACTGCTTCGAGGTGGTACGCGAAAAAAATTATAAATATTATGCTCTACTAAATGTTATAAGCGGCAATAAAAAGTGTCATAATCCTAATTTAGAAAGTGTTGTTGGTGAAAATAAATAGAATTTGTATTCTGATGTTCTTAGCTATATAAAAACCCACTGTCAAATGCTCATACGTAATAACTAAAATCGATAAGAAAATCAAATTTTAGGTTCGTTTCCGATATCCTTTCATTCGAGGAAAGAGAATCATTAATTGAACTTTGTTGTGATGCTAACCTCCAAAGAGCTAAGAATGTATTATCCAATGAGATAATAATGTATTATTATTAGCTTCTTGTAGGTAAAGGTGGTACGCCGCCGCGAAACATATTGGTTTTAGTGGTACCTGAAAAAAAAGTTTGAGAACCCCTGATGTAGATCCATACTAAGAAGAAAGTATAGAAAAGGAAGTAGAGAACCGTTAGTTTTGGGCTGACATTGGTTAAATGTTTGCAGACAAACGGTTTGTTGTAGTTAGTATGTTGAAAACCCGTTTTTTTATTCTTTGAAAAAAAAAAGGGGCGGGTTGATGTGGCAGCCAACGACCGCGTTGAAATTCACCCCCAGCCCCGCATACCGCGCTTCACGCCGCTGCCACACCACACCACACCACACACCATTCCAAGGCGCTAGTTAATATATATCTCGAACTTTATTTTTTTTAGAACGAAACTTATATATTATGTCGAACTTATTGTTGCCTATGTTTTGTTATCTATAGTTAAGGCCCGCAAGCTTTATTATAATGTGTAGAATTACTGTGTCTCCGACGCTACGGCCGTACTTAGTGGCTATTTTCGGAGGCAAAAAATGTAGACGGCCAACTTTTTCCCAAATAAATACATTTTTACTTTTTTACTTTTATTAAATAGTGCAGACAGCCTTCGGATGGTCGTTTCAGTAACAGTAGGTTTCAGTGATCCAGAGTCCTCCCTGCACATGGGCCCGGGCGTGCCGCCGCCGGGCTCGAGGGCTCGGCTACAATGAGGCTCAGTAATCTGCGAGAGACGGCGCACAGAGGCGCATCACCTAGGGGCGGGATACGCGCACCGCTGCTGTGCTCTTTGTGAATATGATAGGTGATACATACGAATATGATACGTGATACATGCGAAAACTAACAAATGATAATGAGTAATTGCATACAAAACTGACCAAAAGAAATCGCATATTGCGATTGCTCAAAAGGATGAATCGCAAAAATGTATGTATGTAAAATGTATTTCCGCAAAATGTTATGTACCATGCTTAAATGTTTCATACTTTTCTGCGATGAAAAAGTGCATATTACATTTCTTAACCTAAGAATCAAAATTACTCCTTCGCGGGGCGAACAAACATTTGCGGCGCTAATTTTGTCTCGCCACTCGATTCCCAAATTTTACCCTTTAATTTTTTATCAGTCTTCTAGTAAAATATATACATACCACATGCTGTACCCCGACAATAGGGGTAAGTTAAAGTTCGCGGTGCGAATGTTCCCGGTGAGTACGCTCCTTAAGACGAGACGGAAATTAAGTTTCTTCATACAAAATCGTCTTTCGGTATGTATGTTTTTTATCCCCCTAAACCTTATCCAAATTTTTTTTAATTATTTTTTTTGTGTAATAAGGACAGTCGAATCTATGTTTCTGTCTTTTTATTTTTTGAATATCTAACTAAATTGATGGCTCAATAAAGCTTAAAGAACTTCATGACATAAAAAAAATATCAATTTTTTTCGGTCGAAATACAATTTTTTAGCTCCGGTGTTGTAGGGATATTTAATTTAAACAAAAAAATTACAGGAACTTAGATTCCACTGTCCTTAAGACAAGAAAAAACAAATTTATAAAAATGTGATAAGGTTTAGGGGGCTAGAAAACATAAATGCCGAAACACGATTTTGTATGAAGAAAGTTGACTCAGTTAACTTCCGTCTCGTCTTAAAGCAAAATCTCGTGTCTAACCTCCGCACTAGCCAAGTGACGCTAAGTTTGACAAAACAATATTCGAGTGCTCCGCAAACACAGAACACTCGCTGCGTCGCGAATTTGTTAATTTATTTGTTCTGTTATTCCTGATGAGACCTCCTGCTGTTTGTTGGTAAACATTTATGAATTTCAAGCTTTTATTATGTAGGATCTGGATATTTCAATTTTAATGCTTTGTTAGTACTACCACAATCAAATATTACTCTAGTAGACTAATTCTATTATTATTTTAGTAGAAAAGTTTCAGCTGCTTACGAACAGAGTAGAAAATAGAGTCGCCGCAAATGCCTGTTGTGTGTAGTTACACCAATTTGGCTTATTCACAACAAATTGTACTGCAAGAATCTAGTAAAAATAATTGCAACGAAATCTGTAATACGTGCCATGCATGCAACCTGATTACATTCAGCACAATCAAATCCTTCAGAATGAATGTCGGATTTCCAACTTTATTTCAATACGCTGCTATTTCTGGGCAGATTGGAGTTCTTCCGAACAATTTTGACACGCCCACCGACGGTCGAATGTTGCCTTTGTCTTACGAAGGGCTGTGCCAGTGTGGCTCACGGGTGCAGCTCGATACGTTTGATTAACTTTCCACGAACTATCGCATAAATCGGAACTTTGCTTTCACGCCGGGGCGCTCCGTTCCAACGTATGACGGCAACTTGTACGTGCGGGGCCGGCTTCAGTCCAATCTATCATACTACATAGTACCAGTTACACGGCCTAGTTACTGGCGCTATAGTAGGTACTTCTAGTTGCACACTTCACTCTTGGATCGATCTTGGATCTTGTTAAATTGTTGCAGATGCGTCGCACTAATGTGCTACTGTGTTTATTTTATTATGTTTTTAATATTTGAAAAACTTACAACTCAGGCAACTCAAACAAAAATACATACCATAATTAAATAAAAGATAAATTATATTATTTTGTTAAGTTTCATTATAATTATTTGAGTGTTTCTGGTGTTTTTTTATTAATGTACAATAAACTATTTCTATTTTAATTTTAAGTTCCACATTTAAAAATCTTAAACTTATATGTACGAGGTGTGTTTGTTTTAAGTACTATCCGAGGACGTGCACCTGAATACACAAGGCACATACGAGGACATTTTCAAACCGAGGACTTTTTGCTGGGTCCTCGGATTGAATGGTCACCATTGTCGTATTCTCCGTGCGATTCTGAACCTTTCTGTCTAAGAAATACGGAAATCGGAAACGGTCCTCGATTTGGTCGCCATAATTTTAGTCAGAGTGTGAAAATTTGTCACCACCAGGGCGGCGCCACCGTCGTATTTTACACACTTCGATTTACACTCAAGTCCACTTTCTTAACCAATCCGAGGACCCATGTGTGAAGTTCACACATGGGTCCTCGGTTTGGACACGTTTTGCTGAGTGTGTATTGTTTTTTTTTTTCTAAACAAATTTTCAACAATTCAAAAGCGGCGGGTGGCCGAGTGGTTTGGGCATCGGCTTCTCATGCGGCAGCGGTCGGCGGCGGAGGTCGGCGGTTCGAATCCGGTCGGCGTGTACCAATGAGTTTCTGACGAAAAAAATTACGTGCATACCTACACCTGCTGCTTCACCGTTCGGAACCAGTGTAAAACTGTAGGTCCCTTCCCTTGCCCCTTACTAGGTGGTAGGCTCAAATTGTAGCTGACTGGGTTGGTACCACAGTACTGGATGTAAGATGGCCGCATAGCAGCCTCGGCTGTGTTCTCCTCTAGTCCAGTAAAGCCAGCAATCTAGGGAAGTCTCCGGTATGGCACCTATCTTCTCGGTGGTGATATTGGCTGGTCGGAGCATGCGCTTTGGCCCCTCCGACTCAGCCACCCATACCGGATTACATAAAAAAAAACAACATTAGATAATTTACCAAGTTTGGCCCAACCCATCAATATGAAACCACTATTAATATTTTTGTTATGCCTTATAAATAATAATTAATTTTAGAACGAAAACAATGGGGATTAAAACTTATTGAAAAATATTAATCATTATAATAATCAGATAGCTACTGCGGCGAAGATCGGCCGCCGCCGCCGCGCTCGATTTCGACGCCGCCGCCGCCGCCAACGCATCCGCTCGCCCGCAGCAGCACTGCCTCCGCCCACCGTGTCGCCCGGCCTCCCCGCACCTGGGTCGTCCAACACAAGGGCCGCCGTTCTTCGTACCACATGCACACCCCACCACCCAGCTCCACGCCGCCGGTGTATTCCATCGACGATGAAATGGAGCGTTGACGTCACCCGAGCCACAACAACTACGGCGAGGGCGACGTCCACCATCGGTCAGCTTGGGGTCATCGGGACCTCGCGTCCCGTCTAGTGCCCCCGCTACCGGTGGTGTAGTGCACCCAAAAGGCGACGCGCGCGCGAAGAAGGAGACGTTTAAGAGAGCTGCGCGACGACGTCGCCGTGCAGTCCGGCGGATACGGAGCTCTCCGAGATGGGGGTGGTGGTGGCCTACGTGTCTAGTACCACCACCTATCGCTCGTAGCTTGCCTCGCGTCGTCTCGGAGAGCTCCGTAGCCACGGCCTGCACCCGCCGGTGTGCTTGGAGGCTTGCCTCCCGCCGCCGGCGGTATTACCATTTTTATTTGTTTGTATTAATTTTGTGTATTTTTATTACTTTTTATAGTTATAATATATGTAAAATTAATGTAAATGTATTTAAAAATGTGAAATAAAGGAGATAGCTAATATTATTATCATTAGCAATATTTGAGAGCTGGGCATGATTGTGCGAATATTACACCTGCTGTGGTGATATTAGCCCAACACACAACTATGCCGAAGAAACCCTAGGTGACATTTCAGAACCTTCCTTTATCTGAGCACGGTTGTATTGAACTAGAAGATGGAAAACACATCGATGGAAAAACACGTACATTTGCAGCTTCAAACATATTTTATTGAATGCAGTGGTACTGTAATAACAACCGAGATGTCGGGCGAAGCGACTGACGACCGACTGACTGTGATGGGAGCACGATTTGTTCTATTCCTCTACCGGCGCGGCGGCGCGGCAGCGGCGTTCTTCCCTTCCCCTTCACCTTCCCCTTCCCCCGGTCCTCGTTTTGCACGGAAGAAATCAGAATAAAATATCCCCTGTTTGATAGTAGAAAATTCAACACAAGGTCCTCGCATAATACAACGTTTCAGGAATTGGTGTGCTATTAGGTCCTCGAAATGGCATAGCTGGACAGGTCGCGAAGGTCCTCGTTTAGCCTAACACAAAGTCCTCGAATGGACGTCGCCAGACAGGTTTGCGAGTGTATATTGTGTCCTCGTTTTGTTTGTCACAATTAAAGTTAAAAAGAGTAGGAGATATCGAAACACTAAGCGCTTGAGCGTTTCCACGAATAAATTTGGCGCACATCTGTCTTGTCGAGGTCTTCGTACGACTTCGTATAGTCCAGATACGGAGAGGTCCTCGGTCTGAATGAGTAAAACGGGGGTCCTCGCATGGTACTTAAAACAAACAAGGGTGTGTGCGTGAGGGTGTTGATGATGGTGTGTGTGAGGGCGAGTATGTGAGGTTGTCAAGGAGTGTGTGTGTGTGTGTGTGTGCGTGTGAGTACATAAATATGATAACTACCGGATTTTGTGCTAAATGGCGACACTCTCGTCATCTCTCATCTTCTTGAGATTGTTGTTGAATGATCGTGCAGTAGGTGGTTAACTGTGTTCCTGCCTTCTTACTGCTGGATAATTGTCCTAATATTTTGATGAACGTGGTGGTCGATGATATTCTGTAATGTGCACCAGTTATTGCAGCACAACACCGATAAGTCTGCTAACCCCAATTGTCAGGATACAGCATGATGTTCACTGATATACGATACTTTCGGGAAAGTTTAAATTTCCTTAAATTTTCCAATCCGTTTAAAAATAAGGCCTTATGAATATTATTTCGAAATGCTAAAAAAAGATTCAGGTTAATGCTAGGCAGGCAAACTGACGGACAGACAGGCAGACAGGCCAGCAGACAGCCAACTAGGCGCCACTACTGGTGGAAATCGATAGATTTCTAAAACGAGACGCAGCGACAAAGGAAACTGGCAGCGCACCACACGTTAGGACGATTTGCGCAATCCAGACGACATCGCTAATATTACATTTTTAACTACCAATCGGAGTTGACTGTAAGAAATTGCACTCCGCAATAGTCCGCACATCTACACAGTGGAACTATGTCTATGACAAATTGTAGTTTTATAATCACTGAATAAATTATAAGCGTGTGGAGCCGGTACTTAAAAAGAATATCCCCACTGCATCTCTCCCCATGCATGTCGTAAAAGGTGACTAAGGGATAAGGACAAGATGCCGTGCTATAGGCCGACAGGCTCGCCACCTCTCACCTTGGCACGGTACTTCCACCGAGTCATGCAGCAGGTGCCTTACTTGCTGCTTGATCGATTTAATCTTGTTCGAATACTTTGCGAAACGTGGTGGTCGGTGTTGTGCTGTAATTGACCAGAGTTCTTGCAGCACAACACCGATTACTCTGCTTACCCCGATTGTCGGGATTCAGCGTGTGTGATATGTATGTATATGTATGAATAAATTATTTAACTTTTTAACAAGTATTTAACATTAATCAAACATTATTAGTTCTTTTATGGACAAATTTAATTTAATCATTTATTAACAAAATAAAGTTAATAAAACTAAACACTAAAACTACAAGATTTTTATCAATAATTAAAAATTAACTCCTAGCTCAATCTGTGGAATCCTCGATCTGTAGACAAAAGAAAGAAAATAAATGTTGTCACTTACATATAGCATACATAACTAATATGTTCCTTTACGTTTTTACCGCTGTTACACATAGTAATGTTTTCGGTTACGCGCTAAACGAATCAAAGCCACTTACACTCGTCGACGTTTCGTTTCAACAGATGTCTAAAGTATGTATTTCGCTGGCGCATCGACACTCGACTCGTCTATAGGAGTATGGTCTCTCCTTATCAATTAGCGCATTCGGATATGCGCTTGCGAACGGAGTGCGGGGGCGGCGGAGAGGGCGGGGGTGGGGAGGGGAGAGGTGAGGCAATGACACAAAGCAGACGGATATCTACTCTACTCGTGTGATAGAGGCAACGCTCGGGTAGAGTTCTCATTGCTCTGTCATTGTCTGTACTTCGTGCATATTTCCAATTCGGAACGAGTTACTGTACTCAGGTACAATGGACACTAGACAACGCTGCTGGGTTAACCGTACATCTCGGTGTACTCCTTTGAGATTTTCAATATTTAAACGTTATATTGCACTTTATTATTTATTAATACATAGTAACAAACAAGTTAAATAATTTTTTTCTGAATTCCCTTAAAAAAAAAAAGTTACAGTGTTCATACAAACTAATTGATTAATTTAGTGTAAAATGGGTCTAATGTTCCGCACGAACGTGGGAATGAAAGGCGCGCGGTGAGTGAGCGAGCAAGGACGAGTGCGCGGAGAAAGGAGATGCGCAGCGGGGACGCGGCGTGTGTTTTCGGCCCCGACCGTTCCCGCGCCAGCACCCACCCCCCGCGCGCGTCAAATTACACTTGACGAAAACATAAATTTCAAAAATTAATATCTCCAGTACTAGAAACTTTAGAGAAAAACTTTATTTACTTTTTTCTCTCGTAAAAACATGTGGATTGCGCTGGCGAAATTAATGTACTGGCCGTTACAACACCCTGTGTAAGCTACATGTTCGTGTTTTTATATTCTCGACTGATCAGTAAAACAGGAGCACACACCGCTCGGCTCTGGGAGAGGAACTAATCACAATAGCGGTGACAATCAAACCACCCACCTACACCGCCCCAACACCACACTCGATACTCAGTACACTCACTGCAGTTACTTATCGCCCCGTATTATAGATTTTGTTTTCTAATGATTTTTTAATAATTATACAACTTTGAAGGCTATAAAAATATATTTAAAGGTTCTTAACTTTTCAGTAAAATTAATTAGGTCAACAAGTTACAACTTCAAAGTAAACAAGTACTGCAATATATTAGACCGGTGAGAAATGGATTCAAGACAGATCTCTTCGCTGTGGAACTCGGAGCAAGAGCACTCTCTTCAAGAATCTATGCCTGCCAAGATCGACGCTTAGCTCATATATGGAGAGAGTTTCGAAAGCGTCACTGGAGGCATCATACAGAATATGAATGTGGTTCTCCGCGTCCTAGTCATCGCAGACTACCGAACCTAAACGTAACGCATGCTGGAGAATTACACAGACTGCCAATGGGCCCGGAAATTTTTGGTGAAGCCATCGCAAGCTTAGTTCAACACCTTCCTGTGGATGAAAACCGAATCAAAATTTGGAGCTAAAACTTATATTATTCTTTAATTTATAATACTGAGACACAGCTGAAGATAACTTACAATGCACGTATATGAGTGCGTAATGCATTAACAAAATTGTAAAACCTTAAACAACAGAAAGAATGACAAGCACTGTTGAATAATGTACAATGTTGTAATGTTTATTTGTTTTTTGTTTTTAGCTCAAAATTCGCATACGAACGTTAACATTTTCTCTGTACTTAATTAACATGGAGAAGGAAAAAATATCAGAATATAAATACAAAAGAGGAAAATTGTGGTTAAGATTTGTGGGAGCTCGCTGTGAAACGAATTTTATTGCAGCTCGTCACACGCGGCGCTCGGCGGTGCGGCGCGGCGGCGCGAGCAATGCAGAGCGGAAACGCGGTTACAAAAAAGAACGCATGGAATTTCCGAAAACATATTATTACTTTCTATAATTTTACAAAATTGTAAAATTGTATTGTGGATACAGTTGTGGGTACCATTCGGCTTGGGCTGCGTTCCGCTCCTCCGCCGAGGAGCAGAATATATTGACGGTGTCTTCCTGGTGCACACTGCCAGACCTGCCACTCTTGAGGGGTGCGAGCACGGGATCCCATATTGGAGACAGCCTGTAGGAGTCTTCTCTTGAGGCCGCAGCCAGGCACTCGCCACGAGAATGGACTGCACGCGCCAGTCCGAAACGTCGGGCAGAGTGACCGCGAATGCCAACCATGGTAAGCCAAATACCAATAAAATCTTTATTCATGCATGAATATAATATATTAGTATATTATACTAATTTACAAAATAAATTTATATTAGAAACAACCAAAAATTCTAGATTTAAATTCTTCTAAACAAAAAAAAATATTCACCACGAGCGACGCTATCTTCCGAATAGAGTTATCTATATGATGTTAACTGAATATTTAATTTAACTGAAGTAATCCAACAAATCTAAATCAAAATTACCTAAAAACAACTCCAAACTCCAAACACATCTACATAATATATTCTGTTACTTATCTACGTACCTACTTATTTACATAAACTCTTCACTTTGTACATAATGTTGTGATGTGTTCCAAATGTACACTAGCTATGCCCGCGGCTCCGCTCGCGGTAAAGTAGATTAAATCGGATTTCAATCGAAAATCATCGAATTTTCTCTGGCTGTATTCGCGTTCAGCCCAACGTTAGCTCATATAAATACCGTATAACCTGTCGGAGATACGAAGCACTAAATAAGTAAAAATCGCAAGTAAAAATATCAAACCGTTCTGGAGTTATATATAAGCGAATATACACAGACAAACGGCTGACTTTGGATTTCATATTATGTAGAGTAAGACAAGAGAAACCCTTATTATACAGCATGAAGGAAAGGGAAAGGGAAAACAAGTTTATTTGTTTTATTCTAATGAAAAGTTAAATATATTGGAAATGATTTGGCATGGCATTCTCAACCCCCCGTTAAAGGTTCATAGGCGTCGTTAGACACCTTATGGGTGGCTCGGCGCAACATGTCCCGCTTTCTATAAAGAAAAACAGTTTTAGCAAAATGAGATCACTCACCTTTGCAAGCATGATGATAAAGGTATTAGTGATTCCACAAAACAGCTTTTCAATATTTCACCTGACTCTACCATCTATGTATGCACATTATTATGACGATCTGCATCGCTGAATGTGGCGTCCTTTATTATTTTATTAGCGCTGCCAATCCGACCGAATGCGCTATTTTCCACTTCTCGACACTCATAGCTACCGCGTAAATAACGCATCGAATTTCAATACCGGCTGCCTATTAAAATTTAATGTGACTCCTGAAAAAAATCGGAATGGAAAATTGTGAAGAGAGCGGTGGGAGGTTCGGGCGGTGGGGCTGAGAGAAGAGGGGGTGAGGCGGGGTGGATCTCGTTAGTGACGCTTTTTTCTCTCCGTTCTTTCACATAGAATTGTTACTGTCCCAATTGTCAGATACCTACCGATAGATTAACACTCCTACCGCGTCCGCATAAGGTAGCTTTCTCTGCGGCGATAGGTCGACGTTTTGAGACGCTAGCGTACTAGAACAAAGAATATAAAATGCTGAAGTAAAGGGGCCTTTTCAGAACTGTAACAGATGTAATGTCTAATTAACTGGGACGAGGAGACGTCGAGCTTACCTACTCTCCTCCCCTCCGCCCCCGCCGCTATCTTTCTTCTCTATCTAACGCTAGAGGACGTATGAATAAGGCTGTCGAATTACCATCTACTATGTGACAATTGTCATTGATTTGTGTGAGTCCTTTGTGTTTTGTAAGATTTATGTTCCTCTCGCAAATAACTTACCTAAGGTTTTAATTTAAAACTGGATGAGCAACCGTCCAAGCCTATCGGCGATTGTATGAGATTGTTAAATTACTCGTTGACTAGAGGTAATCATTCATACACATTCATCGCACGTATGAATGAGTCAGATAATGAGAAGAAAAAAAAAACATAACTATTTGCTAACACCATATAGTCCGGTTGGTCGTTCTTGTTTATACGCTTCTGTCAATTATATGCGCCAGACATAGTTCATTTCTAAATGCGTTTCTTAGAGAAATCACCTTCCCAAATTGATCTTTAGAACATGTTGAAAAAGTGTTACATTGTTATTTTAGTTTAACCTAATTATTATCTTGAAACCTAGACAATATTGTGTAAGTATCTCGTTACATTTATAATTTCACTAAAAGAACTAAGGGATGGACAATATGCCTCGCTAATCGGCTACCTCTCACCTTAGCACGGTCCTTCCACAGTCATGCAGGTGATGGTATAAATAGGTAACTGTTTTCGTGCCTTCTTACTGTGTTCCCGATTACTCTGCTTACACCGATTTTTGGGATACAGTCTAATGGTATGAATATATGAATGACTTAATTTCAAAGCAAAAATAGAAAAAGTCCGATCAAGTGCGATTCCTAAGAGCGCCCCGAGGTTTCCGCAGCACAAAAAAGGTTTTTAAGTTTTCACTTTTTAAATGTTTTAGTATTTGTTGTTATATCTGTCAAAATATTCAGTGAAAATTTCAACCGGCTAGCTATTACGGTTTCAAAGATTGGACCATTGGACGGACATACAGACAGACGTTGTAGGCTTAGCAATAGGCTTCCGTACGGGGTACGATAACCTAAAAAAAACACGCCAACACCCCCATTGCGGTTTCCAGTCGAACAGCCCTATTCGTGATTTAAATCCACAACAGCCTGAGGTGGGGCGCTTGTCGACTGGCTTGTCGTGATTGGTAATATTTAATTTGCCAATTTGTTCTTCGGCAAACTGTTTGCGAGCCTACCGCGGCACTGCCGCCGCCAGTACGTAGGTAGATATTGCCGGTGGCAGAGATTGCAATATGGCTTCCACGTTGGAATATTAGAAAACAGATTAACTTTGAGATTTATAAGGCGGAGGCAGAGCGAGTGTCGCCCTCGAGGTAATCATGAGTTCATTTTACTTATTTTTGTATTCAAAAATATATGATGTCACGAAAAAAGCTAATTCTAGCAGACATTATTTGGCGCTGTCAAAGGTTTTCGCCTGTATACGTACATATTCGTATTAATATAACATGGACAGAGTAATTCTATAGGACTGATTTTATTTCATGCATGTTTTACAATTTTATACATATTTCATGGTTACCCGAGACAACAATTTTTTTACCTTTTTTTTTACTATTTCTTGGCATATACGCCATAATAAGATATATTCTACCTATTACAGTTCAAAAGATCTCTCAGACGGACAGACAGATGGTGTAGGTTTAGTAATAGACTTCCGTATGGATACGGAACCCTAAAAAACTGATTCAAAATGACAATAGCGTCGTTGTGGTTTATTTCCGAATTGTCAAGTGCGCAATATCAATACAGCATCTCGACTGCCCTCTATGTTACAACGCAAAATGCTACGAAAAATTCAGAGTCCGGGTCGAACCTTCCATCTGCACAATAGACGATCTGCACACATTTCTCCAGTGGCTATCCGAAAATATTGAATGTGACCAATACTAAATTACTTAAATATTCTCTACGATAAAATGCGGTAGGTGCGAGTGGCGCAGTGGTTGTGTGAAGGAAATTATCTGCTTATCTACTGTATCGTATAATTTACCTACAGAGGTATAGTAAGTATTGGGCTGTTCCATAAAGAGAATTAAGCAACGCCATTTTTAAGATTTTTAACCTCACACGAAAAGGAGTGGTGTTATAGGTTTGACGCCTCCGTCTTTCTGTGTGTCTGTGTGTGGAATCGTAGCTCCCAAATGGATGGGCTGATTTGGATAATGGATGATTTGGGTTGTTTGAGATGTTTGATGAACATCAGGATCATCAACACTTTTCCTGATTGGTGAAGGCATCTCTGCTGTAAAATGGAAATTTATTACACTTTCACTCGTCGCCTTTAAGTAAATAAATGGAAATTATTACAAAATGAATTTATGTACCTAACTAAACTAACCTAACAAAATTATTACAAGTCCAACTTACATCTCCTAAAAAGCTTGAAATAAAAGTTAAATTACAAATTTTAAAATATCCCGACACATCAAAACTCTTACATAGTAAAAAAATATTTCCGCTTAGTTAATTAAAGGCGTCGGGGGACCTCTAAGCATGAAAGAGTTAACTCGGTCCCCCTACGCCTTGAATTAACTAAGCAGGAATTATTTTTTACTTTTTAAGGGTTGTAGATATGTCGGAGATTTTTTAAATTTTGTAATTTAACTTTTTGTTCAATAACATTTAATGAAGAGGTGCCAAACACGATTTACGTAGTCACAAAATACAATTGTAGTCTCAAATCACAAAAATAAATATTGTTAGGAAAAATACAATTGATGATTTTTATTTTCATGAGATACTGAGGTAGGTTTTTCAGGACATGGTTGCTATGTCACCTAACACCAGTGATGTCAGATTATAAAACCTTGGTGAACTAGGTGTCATGTCAGTGCTTCCCTTTCGTCGCGCAGGCTAAACTGAACTTTTTTTTATTGAATGCCGGCCTGACAGGTGCCTATTCTCGCACGGACCCGAGACAGTACTTGTGGGGAAATATATGACAAATATGAACTAAACTACTACTGAACTAAAGATAGAACAGATTTTGACAAGTTCGAGTGCAGCCTAACTGCCATATGAATGATCAATAAACAATACAACAATACTATTTCAGTAATAATTTGTATTTTTTTTAGTAAATCGTTAACACCCATCACTAAGAACATTCCCTTGACCTTTAAACAATAAAACGTGGCGCGACAAATACGTGCACACAATACAAAGTGGCATCGGGAATCTTATCTCGTTTATTACGTAGCGAGCGTTACCTTCCGGACACTCACTATGTATAATCCTACCATTAACACCCTCAAAGTTATTGTCGACCTATAAAAAGGCTTCTACAATATACACGAACAAGCAACCTGCGACGTTATTAGTGCCAGTCGCTGAACCGGTCGCCCGATTTATCGTTACTTGCACGAGGATAGAAAATGTATACAGTTTAGTGTCAGCATGATGTTTGCCCGATTCGTCGCAAAGCAAAACGAAAGCTATTAGATAAATCTGCCGATTCGTTTGCCAACAAGTTGTATGATCCTATAGAAAATCCTAGATATACGTCCGACTTGTTGAGCGGTTAGTTGAGATGTAAATCTAGCACAATGTACGTAGCGAGTGTCGATAAATAGCGTCCATTACGCGACAACGCCCTCCGTAATCCGCACAATGGGAGAGACGAGGATCGCCTGGACAAAACCCTAAAACTGTAAACCTGTAACGTTAAAGGTACGTCCAATGTCTAGTCGTTTCACGCGGAGTCATATCTTTATAGCATCTCAAATGTGGAAGCGACATTGTGATCATTTGCTGGGTAGAGATAAAACAGTAATTAAAACTGAGTAAAAATATCAGCACGAACGTTGCGTACAAAGTAGGCGGCAATAGTGCTCGTGTAAGTTTATAAAGGAATATTATCTTTGTTTACGACCGAAGGGAAGGACTGACGTGGCACCTAGTTTACCAAAGTGTTATGAGCTGACATCACGGATGTAGTAGGTGATGTAGCCGCGTTGACAGTTTTTTATAAAAAAAAAAAATCAAAATTGTACAAATCGATGCAAGCAATTACTTAAAATAAATACTTAAAGGTACGTCCAGTCTCTAGTCGTTTACGCTGAGTCATATCTTTACAGCATCTCAAATGTGGAAGAGGCATTGTGGTCATCTGCTGGGTAGAGATAAAACAGTAAATTAAAACTGAGTAAAAATATCAGCACGAACGTTGCGTACAAAGTAGGCGCCAATAGTGCTCGTGTAAGTTTATAAAGGAATGTTATCTTTGCTTACGACCGAAGGGAAGCACTGACGTGGCACCTAGTTTACCAAAGTGTTATGAGCTGACATCACGGATGTAGTAGGTGATGTAGCCGCGTTGACAGTTTTTTATAAAAAAAAAATCAAAATTGTACAAATCGATGCAAGCAATTACTTAAAATAAATACTTAAAGGTACGTCCAGTCTCTAGTCGTTTACGCTGCGTCATATCTTTACAGCATCTCAAATGTGGAAGAGGCATTGTGGTTATCTGATGGGTAGAGATAAAACAATTAAAACTGAGTAAAAGATCAGCACGAAAGTTGCGTACAAAGTAGGCGCAAATAGTGCTCGTGTAGGTTTATAAAGGAATGTTATCTTTGTTTACGACAGAAGGGAAGCACTGACGTGGCACCTAGTTTACCAAAGTGTTATGAGCTGACATCACGGATGTAGTAGGTGATGTAGCGGTAGATGCGGCCACGTTAACAGTTTTCTATAAAAAAAAATCAAAATTGTACAAATCAGTGCAAGCAATTACTTAAAATAATTACTTAAAGGTACGTCCAGTGTCTAGTCTTTTCACACGGAGTCATATCTTTACAGCATCTCAAATAAAGATAATGGTCTGTGATCTCAAATGTGGAAGAGACATTGTGGTCGTCTGCTGGGTAGAGATAAAACAGTAATTAAAACTGAGTAAAAGATCAGTACGAACGTTGCGTACAAAGTAGGCGCCAATAGTGCTCGTGTAGGCTTATAAAGGAATGTTATCTTTGTTTACGACCGAAGGGAAGCACTGACGTGGCACCTTGCACGAAGGTGTTATGAGCTGACATCAAACAATTAGGTACTTAAAATAAAATAACTCATGTATTTCAACACAATTATGCTTAGGGCCTTTTTTTATGAAAAAAAAACGAAAGAATTAAATTTCACAATAGAGTATTGAACAATTCGATTCAGCACGCACCTTGCTATATTTCGGTTTGGAATTATTGTTGTTGCTCTTGCACTGCCAAGTTATTTTTGTCCACAGAGAGAATGATAACATCCCACAGCCGCTGGCGTGTGAGCGCATTTAATATTTGATGGACACTAAAATTATATCGATAATGTAGACCGTACACCACAGAGCTTCCGCGACGCACAACCGCGGACCGAGGCTACGGCGTGCGCCACCGCCGTCCGCCACCGCGACCTGGGCGCTTCACACGTTTTGCGGTTAATTATTATGTAGTATAAGCCGACCACTATGTATATTTTGTTTTAACCCCCGACGCAAAGCGGCGGGTGGCCGAGTGGTCTGGGCATCGGCTTCTCATGCGAGAGGTCCTAGATTCGAATCCGGTCAGCGTGTACCAATGAGTTTTTTCTGACGAAAAATTTACGGGATTACCTACACCTGCTGCTTCACCGTTCGGAACCGGTATAAACTGTAGGCCCCTTTCCTTACCACTTACTAGAAGGTAGGCTCAAATTGTAGACGACTGGGTTGGTACCATCGTACTGAATGTAAGATGGCCGCATAGCAGCCTCGGTTGTGTTCTTCTCTAGTCCAGTATATTCAACAATCCAGGTAAGTCTCCGCCGGTATGGCACCTACCTTCTCGGAGGTGATATTGGCCGCTCCGACTCAGCCACCCATACCGGATTACATAAAAATAGGAGCGGTGTTATAATAAGTTTGAGATCTCCGTCTGTCTGTGTGTCACTGGCATTATTCCCAAACGGATAGGTCGATTTGGATGCGGTCTTTTTTATTATAAAGCTGGTTTAACCGGGATAGTTCTTAGTCAGGTCAGCCTCAGTCAGTCAAACAATGTACTTGAATTTAATTCTTGTTATACTGTACCTCAATGAAAATAAAACCATAATTACTCGTAGTTTCAATAGTCATTCATTATGAAGAGTCACTTGTTTTACTGATACACACCTATAACCTCTTCAACCGTCATTCATTCTCGCACAAGCACAAGAGTCTATAAGACATATTCCTGGCTGAATTCGATCCTGAGACACACAGAGGCTGTTCCCCGTTCCGAGTGAAGCGGCAACTTCAGCGCTTTGATTCGCGCGCACTTCAGCTCCGTTTGAGCGCGGGAGGAAAAAAGCAAGTACAAAATACTCGACTCCGCACCACACGAGGTGACAACGCCCGCAACTCTTGCAATGCGTCCGTCTAGATTTAAGACGGAGGCGTTAATATTAATATTACCATCAATTTTAGTTTTACACCGGTCTTACTTAGGAATTATAAGAAGACAAACTATAAAGATAATAGACGTTGAATTGTGCGAATTTGAAGATCTAGTGTCTAGTGATAGAAATTATGTAATTACCAAGTATTTATATTTATCAATAGTTTCTTACAGTGTTTGCGAACGTTTGCGTTAAATTGTTGCCATATAGCTGAAAACATAATTTTTAAATTTAGTTTTCATCGTGCATGAGAATACTGCGTAGATACTCTTGTTATATTGCAATTTTCACTTTTCAATATTTATAATAGACCTCTCGTACTCCAAGCACTGTTCTTATTCATACATATTTTGGCTACAATATTATCGTGAAGGCAAACAAACTTGACCTAAACGGTAGCGGCGGAAATATGGCGTAGCACTGCTACGACGCCCGTCGTAAAGAAGTGTATGGAGAGCTGCTACCGCGCGCAGCGAGAAGCGGCGTAGAACTGCTACGAAGACGTAAGGTTAATATGGCGGCGTAGCGCTGCTACGGGGACGTGGAGTCTCGATGGCGTAGCATTGCTACGACGACGCCCGTCGTAAAGAAGCGCATGGACCGCTGTTACAGCGCGCGGTGAGAAGCGGTGTAGAACTGTTACGAAGACGTAAGGCTAATATGGCGGCGAAGCGCTGCTACGGGGACGTGGAGACTCTATGACGTAGCACTGCTACGACGACGCCCGTCGTAAAGAAGCGTATGGACCGCTGTTACAGCGCGCGGTGAGAAGCGGCGTAGAACTGCTACGAAGAGGTAAGGTTAAAATGGCGGCGTAGCGCTGCTACGGGGACGTGAAGTCTCTATGGCGTAGCACTGCTACGACGACGCCCGTCGTAAAGAAGCGCATGGGCCGCTGTTACAGCGCGCGGTGAGAAGCGGCGTAGACCTGCTTCGAAGACGTAACGCTAATATGGCCGCGTAGCGCTGCTACGGGGACGTGGAGTCTCTATGACGTAGCACTGCTACGACGACGCCCGTCGTAAAGAAGCGCATGGTCCGCCGCTACAGCGCGCGGCGAGAAGCGGCGTAGAACTGCTACGAAGACGTAAGGCTAATACGGCGGCGTAGCGCTGCTACGGGGACGTAGAGTTTCTAAGGCGTAGACCTGCTACGACGACGCCCGTCGTAAAGAAGCGCATGGACCGCTGCTACAGCGCGCGGCGAGACACGGCGTAGGTCTGCTACGAAGACGTAAGGGCAATACGGTGCTGTAGCGTTGCTACGGGGACATAGAGTCTCTATGGCGTAACACTGCTACGACGCCCGTCGTAAAGAAGCGCATGAACCGCTGCTGCAGCGCGCGGCGAGAAGCGGCGTAGAACTGCTACGAAGACGTTAGACTAATAAATGGCGGCGTAGCGCTGCTACGGGGACGTGGAGTCTCTATGACGTAGCACTGCTACGACGCCCGTCGTCGTAAAGAAGCGCATGGACCGCTGCTACAGCGCGCGGCGAGACGCGGCGTAGATCTGCTACTAAGACGTAAAGTTTATACCGCTGCTACGATGCCACAAAGTACTACGCCGCGTAGCGATGCTACAGCAGCGGCGCGTCGTGGCATCTTTTATATTACCTTAACTAAATAATGGCGTTTCAATGTTAAAAACAAATAATACGATCTCAATTCGAGTTTACGACACATGCAGACAGACCAGCACGCTCGTCATACGACACGGTTGCACCGGGGCGCGGCGCGGCGGGGCGCCGCGCGCTCGGCAACACACAGACGGCGAGGAAATGGCTCGACCGAGGCACGTACTAACCGCGGCGCACTGTAATACGATTACATGCTAAATACACGAAATCAACATGGAGGAGGGTTGTGGCTTTACAACCTACACCAAGTATAGAACTATTTAATTGTATCTTCAGGTAAAATATTATAGTTTTGTTTGACTAAATTTTATTTTATTTGTGCAAAGAAATCTACATGTAAATTTATTTTTGTGTAGTCCAGTTTGTGTGGCGGCTGATTCAGATGGGCCACAGTTCACACTCCGACCGGCCTATATAATCTACGAGAAGGTCCCATACCGGAGAATTTTCATTGGGTTGTATGATGGATGACTGATGTTACATGTTGACGTAAAGAATTGTGTTGCTATGATTCTTCTTTTTCTTTACTTAACATGTTTATAGACTACTCTTGAGCTTAGCAATGAACTAACTTCTGCTACGTATACTGTTGCCTAGAACGATAAAAAATGTATGGACTCCGAACCCTATCCTCGCCAGCGTAACACGATATAAGCAAAAGCATGCTTGTTTTGTATGGACGGTCGCGCGGCCCGTCAGTCTGTCATCGGCCGCGTTCGCAGAAACCTGTTTAAAGTGCCCGCATGCTCTGTGTTTACGTGTAAAAACACTATAGCTAAGTTTAGTGTGCACAATAGTGGAATATCTTATCATCGGTAAGTACACTCCGCTCCCCGCAACTCGGCGACGCTAGTTCTCATACAAGCATTTGACAGTCCGGCGTCCATACCTTTTTTATTGTTCTAGCTAGACTGTTTGATTGACTGCATTGTGTGTGTAAATTGCCATGAGGTTATGGAAATAATACTAAAACTATATAAAGAAAACAGGCCAAGTGCGAGTCGGACTCGCGCACCGAGTTTTCCGTATCATCATGTAATTGGCTGGTTTTTATTATTTATTTTTTTACTTTAGAGTTTGCACTTTCATCACACCAAGTTTGACGCTTGTACGTATCCGTTTTTGCGATAGAGCAAAAATAAGAAAACGTTGAAAAAAAACACGTTTCTTGTATGGGATACACAATTTTTTACTTTTTTTATATTATGTATTAGGATATAGCTATAATAACACATACTCTGTGTAAATTTGAACCGGCAGACGGCGCGTAGGCCTAGTACCTAATAGGCTTCCGTACCCGCGCGGTGCACCGAGCAATGGAGCAAGCCATGCTGAGAATATCGCTACGTGATATGGTGCGTAACGAGGCAATCCGCCGACGCTCCAAAGTAGTCGATATTGGACACTCGGTGGCTAAGCTATAGTGGCAGTGCGCTGGGCACGTTAGCCGAAGGGACGATGACCGTTGGAGCAACCGTGTCCTACACTGGCGGCCGTGGACAAAATGAAGTGTGGGACGGCCACCCGCCAGGTGGGACGACGACATCAAGTACTTCGGAGGAAAGCAGTGGTTCCGTACCGCTGAAGGCCGGGAGGACTGGAGGAAAATTGGAGAGGCGTATGTCCAGCAGTGGCCGCTTACACGCTGACACGACGAGAACTGCTGAACTCACGTCTGTTTGTCCTACGACAAATGACATACTAATGACAGGCCTCACGCACTCTATGTACTTGCGCGCGCTAACTACCTACCGCCCGTGAACCGCTGGCGGTCTAATTTAGTAAAAATTCGTCGGCCGCGCGAAACATACCTACACGCTCGCCCACGCAACTGCGCGCAGCTGCAAAGCAATAATGCACTTTACACTCGATCGTTTAGGTACATTTTCACACGCAGCGATTGGCGACGTAAAACAGTAGGCTATTAAAGTCGAAGGTATGGAACTTTTTCTATGGAGTGATTTATCTGTTACGAAGTAACTACTAAGTAATCTGTACTAATGATAAACAATTAGCGAACGAGTCGTGCATAGTGTGTAAATGCATGGCTCCATGCTGAGTGCACAACTACTAAGAGAAATAGAGCAAGCAAGAGAGAAATGCTGCGGCGGAAGGGACCGCGGGAGGCGGGACGGGGGGTGGGGGTGGCGGGAAGGCTGCAACGCTCTCCTCTGGCTTCGTTAATTAGTAGCTAGCGACGCTTTGTACCCTCAAATGATATGCAAAAGCGTTACTTCAGCCACTCCTTTTATTTACAGACGGACAAAAAATAGATGCTTATTTCGCTCTCTGCTCAACAACAACAGCCGAAACAAGCGGCTTTTGAACTATTACTGACGTCGAATATAAGTAATATTCGACCAGTAGATAGAAAGATAGATAGAAAATTCTTTATTGCTCCAGTAAACATTAAACAGTAACAAATACATTAGAAAATTTACATCAAAGGCGGACTTATCCCTTACAGAGATTTCTTACAGTCAACCTTTGGATGTTTGAGATTCGAATATAGTGGAATGTAAGTAGGTAGTAGCAAAAGAGTTGAGCGTGAGAATTGAAGATAAAATAATAATAAGAATACTTATTAACAATAAATATAAGTACATGCTAGTAAAATATAAGCCATACATTGTATACATCGTATACATTGTTTTGAATAGAAAATAATTTTCGAATTAGTACATAGAATTTTGACATTTTATAGGTTAACTGCAAGAAATCTATGCCAGTTATAAGTCCGCCTTCGTGTGATATATTTCAATCAGCATTTTTTTTATGGAATCTGACACATTTGACATTTGACATTTGACATCCGTGATGTCAGCCCATAACACCTTGGCGAACTAGGTGTCATGTCGGTGCATCCCTTTTGGTCGTACGGGTTACACTGAACTGGACAGAAAACAACTACTGTTTACTTGGCCGCTTCGACCGACCTTTCATTCGGTGGTACCAACCCGGTATTTGTTGCTTTTCTTGTGCAATAAAAATTAACCTATTCTATGTATTTACAGATAATTTACTACATATTTGAAACACTTTAATTTCAATGTAGATATTGTGTACACCCTCGTTAAAATTTAACCATATCTTTGGTAACTCCAAATCCAAATGTTTATTTGTGTAAAAATAATGTACATACATAACGCACGCTATATCTCCGACAATCGAGGTAAGCAGAGTAGTCGGAGTTGTGCTGCAGGTAATCGTTAAAATTACAGCACAATACCGACCACCATGTTTAGCAAAGTATTCGAACAATATAACTATCATGCAGCAAGTATGGCACGAAGACCCACCCGCTGCATGACTCGGTGGAAGGACCGTTCCAAGGTCAGAGGTTGCTAGCATGTCGCCCTTTAGAATACATGATACGTCATTGCTTTAGAACGGAATCCTGTCCTTATCCCTTAGTCGCCTTTTACGACATGCAGTGGGCCTATTCTTCTTAAGTACCGGCCCCACACGGTAACTGGCTTACATGGAGAAAACCGTATAGTTATCAGTTTCATCCAGGGAAGTCTCCGGTATGGCACCTATCTTCTCGGAGGTGATATTGGCTAGTCAGATCATGTGCTTTGGCCCCTCTGACTCAGCCACCCATACCGGATTACATAAAAAAAAATTCTTTTCAGTTCATAAATTGCAAAGACAGTATTCACGATAAAAACCCTTGAAGTATGAGCATGCCACCTCCCAGAATGCCTTCTTTTATGTTCGTAATCAGCTCGGATCACGGGTTACGGTCAACCATTTAGAACAGTAACCGGTGATTTCATCCGGCGCGGCGCGCAGTGATCGAACCGCAGCGGGGCGGTGGGCGGGGGGCGGAGGGCGGGAACGCTCCAGGACCCCGCTCGTAAACAGGACATCGTAAAGGCGCGCTGACCGCATCTGTTTTACGATTGCATTTATTGAAGGAACAGATGTTATCATATTGGACATCAAGCACCGCCGCCGCCGCGCCGCCTCCGCCGCGGTGCGGGAGCTCGCTAAAAAATAACGGGAACGTTTCAGATTTATGTGGAATCGATATGATTCGTGCGAGGCTTGCACAAACGTATTTGAGGTTTTGTCGCCGAATTTGAATGCGCTGCGATGCGGATGAACTATGGGAATAGTTTCGTTTTATTTATTTTGTATTTAGATTTTTATATATATTTTGTACACAATACTTAAAAAATACACATATTACTCATCTTATATTTCGACTTTTTATAATTCGTCTTCAGAAACAAAATTTAATATATTTACAAGTTTGATGTGTCAAATGATGATGGCGTTGTCGTGGGTTTGAAATATATCATTCGTCATCATCATTTGACACATCTAACATGTCATACTTAGATTATTAATTGGTCTCCGCGCGGTCGGAGCGCGCGGAGACCTATCAATAATCAAGATGTCATATATAATAAAATATCGCTACCGGCAAATCAAATCAAAACCTATAGAGTACTTCCCGTTAACCTAGAATCATGAAATCTGGTAAGAAGCAAGATCTCACAGCACAAGTAAAGGGAAAAATCCGAAAATTGTAAATTTGTAGTTATATGACATTAAAAAAATGTTTTGTTTGTTTTGTATGTCAAGGACCCTTTTTCTCAGGAACAGATCAAGATATCAAATTGAAATTAATATGAAATACTTTAGTATTTCTACGATGTCTTTAAGGTGTAGAAAATGCAAGATTTTAAATCAACGCGATCAAAAGATACAGCCATCTATGTCAGATTTCATACTCGCAAACTCGCTCAAATCAAATCAAAACCTATAGAGTATTTCCCGTCAACCTAGAATCATAAACTTTGGTAAGAAGCAAGGTCTTACAGCACAAGTAAAGAAAAACATTCGAAAATTGTAAATTTGTAGTTATTTGACATAAGAAAAAAATTTGTTTCTTTTGTTTGTCAAAACCCCTTTTCTCAGAATCGGATCAAGGTAACAAATTGAAATTAATACGAAATACTAAAGTCTGCAATCTCTTTAAAGTGTAGAAAATAGCTCAGATGATATTCGCAAACTCACTCAAATTAAATCAAAACCTATAGGGTCCTTCCCGTTGACCTAGCTAGAGCAATTAAATTTAGCAAAAAGCAAGGTCTCACAGCACAAGTAAAGGAAAAGAAAAAAGAAAATTGTTTTTTAGTTATGTCATATAATAAATATATTTTTGTACGAGTGTCTGACAGTCAAACCACTGGTGTAGTTTTTATTCAGGCGTTTCGTGATTTTCCAAAACACAATTATTTTTGTACATACATAATACAAATATATTGTGTGGCCGTACGGAACCCTCGGTGTGCGAGTTTAACTCGCACTTGGCGATTTATTTTATTTAAAATGATACAAAGTTCTCGTTCTCCCTCAGAGATCCACATAAAATTATGTGATTTTTGTCCGATGTTGGTTAACAAAACACTAACATGCTTAATATTCACTCCCAAAATTATTATTATTGTGTAAATGGACAATTTACATAAACGGGTCACTTTACATAATATTCTCATCATTTTCTATAATTTCTAAAAACATTATCTAAAATTCCTTATATTTGATAAACACATTTTTCAAATTTCAAAGGAGAGTCTTATTAAAATTATTTTATTAAATACTAGCTTTTGTCCGCAGCTTTGCTCGCGTCAAATTCGTATTTAAAAGGAAGAAAGTAACTAAGCCAGCTACCGTACCTTTATTTCGGCACGCGGATAATGTCTGTTTGTATGGGAGCCACATCTTAGCGTAACCGGAACAGAATTTTTTTAAATTTTTTTTTTATTTATCCTGTGTCTCGTATAGGTAAATGTGCTTGTACTATGTTTCATCAAATTCGGATGATCAGTTTAAGAGTTATGGAGGAACTAACATACATACATACAGAAAAGATTTCTAATAAAAATCGTCAATTTAGTTTTATTATCGAGTCTGCAAACTCAGTATCTCATAAAACAAAGTAACTTACTCCATGTATACCCCTTACAGATTTATTATTAGTATTGAACGATATTGATTCAGCACTTAGCTCCTCCAAACTAACAGTGAAAAACAACAATCGGGAGAAACCGATTTTTGGTACTGCTGAGTCTTCCCGCCCGAATTTCCATAGCCCTCTACTGGCCAGTGCCATTAGTAACTTAGTATCTCACTTCCTCCTGCAAGCTCTGGGGAGCGTTGCCCCTACAGACAGTCTGGGTCACACGGCCACAGTAGCGAACTTAATCATTAAGAAAAACATCGGGAGTTCGCGCCGCGTGACTACAGCGCAATGAGGGTAATAAACACCCCCTTTTATATTCTCTGCCCACCCAACTTTCGTCCCCCTCGCGCGCCCGGGACGCCGCCGCCGCCGCGCCGCCCGCCTGTGACGATGTCGTGGCTTGTTAAAGTGGCGAGTGCTTGTCGCATATTACATCGCTAGCGACGCCTTTGATTTCCGACTTTGAGGGAGAAAGGAATAATTGGAAGAATAAATACTCTACAGTTCTGAAAAAGTTTGAAAGGTGGAAAATTTTAATTTTTCACTTGCATATTCAAATGGAACACACACACACACACCACCACACATTCACACACAATACACACAAACAAACACATTTTCACGCAAACTCAAGAATAAAGTTGTATTTTTTACAAAACTGAAATGTACATATTATGTATCTATATTAATTAATTACAATCACGCTTTAGCTTTATAAGGATAGTACAGCCTGAGGGCTATTTTAAGGGGCTGTACATATAAAAATGATTATGACTTAGTGACGAGCGATATATATGTGTGCGTCATCAAGATCTATCATTATGCCAAATTTCAATTTTCTATGTTACTTAGTTTTCGAGAAAAACCTCTGTGACAGACGGACGGACACCGGAGTGATCTTATAATTGTTCCGTTTTTCCTTTTAAGGTACGGAACCATAATAAAACACTTAAAAACAATTAAATAGATCTAGTAAGTTACTAAGATATTATTGTGTGATTTTATGTAATGTTTTGTGATAATACGAATAAAGTATTTTCCCATTTTTATCTTTTATATACTCTATACTTACATACGTAAATGGTTGAAAATCAACACCAAGTTACGGGCGTGGTGTTTTTTAAAGCCCCGCTTAAGTTTGGATCAAAAAATAAATCCGTAAACTGTGGTATTTTTTTTTCAGGTTGTTCCAACCTCTTTATAGACATCTTCCCAGTGGGAGCCTCGTAGGTATAAAGTTTAAGTTAGTAATAACGAGACATTTTCTAGGAAAACTTGTTGAGTGCCCCAAAATACAACCTAATACGGCTGCTCTCCATTTTTGTTTATGTATTATATTTTCTAAGAAACTCGACATCAGTTACCACTTAATGGTATATTTTCAAAGACGCCTTTTCACGTTTTATAGGAATAGATTTTCTCCTAAAAAATGTTGCCTCGACTAGTAAACAATAATACCCTTTATTGAACAAACATTTCATGCAAATGTTTTGGCACAACAGGCGAGCATTATACCATAAACAAGCCATTCTATTCTAGCCAACTTTGGAATATGGGAGAGGTGCATGCAGGCGAACATAAATATAATATAATATAATATACATTATTTAGGAATAAGAACAGTAGCAAGCAACATTATGTCGAAACGTTTAAAATGTTACATTCAAAATAGTTCTAGTCCTCTTACGCCAACCTGGAAAATACATAACTAGAAGAGACTAGACAATATGGCGTACACACACGTTTCGAAGAGCTGAAAGAAAAGTTCACAAAGAGGACATTTCAAATACATTATTATTGTCTCTGCCACTGTACATACATCCGTAGGGATGTCGGCTCCATAAATGTGTTCTATCGCTTATTCCATGGGGAGTGCTCGGAGCAGCTGTTTAACGCTATCCCACCGTCCCGTTTCCACCGCCGCACCACGCGCACTGGGCCGGGATTGCATCACTACACGCTGGACTTATCGCGTACCAATCGCTTCTGTAGAACTTTCTCTACAGAACCGGTAAACTCTGGGATGCTCCCCCTGCCCATATATTTCTCAAAAAGTACAGTCTCGGGTCCTTCAAGAAGTGCGTGAATGTCAGGCCGGCATGGCATTCGCAAATCTCGCATAAAACCGAATGTCCATGGCCGTCGTTAGGTACCATACACCGCCGCAGTATTCGAACCTCAAACCATTTGAGAGCAAGAGTTAAAGCCAAGACAGCGCTGACCACCCGCCGCTCCGCACATTTATATTCTTATTTACTTTGTTTTTAATTAACAATTGTGGCGTTGGAGTGTAGTCATTACGTGAGCCCTATTCTTATATCGTACTGTACGCAAACATGTTGTCATGCATGTGATAAAACGCACATTATGATATAAGTAGTACCCATAGGTAATGAAAACATCAAACTGTTTTGCGTTAAACATTTTTATAAACGTTAAACCTTTCTATAACATATTTTTTAACCGACTTCCAAAAAAGGAGGAGGTTCTCAATTCGTCTGTATGTTTTTTTTTTTTTTTATTTTTTTTTTTATTTTTTTTATTTTTATTTTTTTGTATGTTTGTAACACGATTTCTCCGTCAATTGAGGGCCGATTTAGAAAATTCTTTTTTTGTTAGTTAGGTCATACTTCCGAGGTGGTCCCATTTCAATTTTATCGAAATTGGTTCAGTGGTTTTCGAAAAATCAGCATAATACTATGGTGTGTGGTTACCTTCAGCAAAACTTGTGATGTGGTCGTTTTCGGCAATTTTCAGTTTGATAAATTAGTATGGTGTGTGGTTACCTTCAGCAAAACATTTGTGATGTGGACTTATTCAGCAATTTGCAGTCTGACACATATGGCGAATAATTCTGTACCACTTCAATCGATTTCGATTATTCGATTTCGATTATTCTTTTTTATGTAATATTACTAAAAAGAATGAAATAAAAACTGTTTTAAAAAATATTAAACCGATTTCCAAAAAACAAAAAAAAAAAAACTAAAAAGTATTAAATACCTAATATTTTGAAATTTTCTCTGTCCTGTTGAAATACATGAATCGATATACTAGTGATACATATTCGGACCCTTGTTTCATGAATATTCTAAATTTGAAATTTTTTTATCTTTTCCGACCGGCGTTTAATTTATTATGGTACCTGGCCAGTACCTACTGTACCGAGTACCATCGAGCTGGTTTGATGATGGAGACAGAAGGTGGCCATAGGAACTCCTAAACTACACATGATAAACCCATCGTGTTTGGGCTCGTTGCATTTGTCTTCACGAGAAATTTACTTTAGACCTAAAAGATTCTCAATTCGACGGTATGTTTTCTTTTTTTGGATGTTTGTTACGCGATTACTCCGTCAATTGTGGGCCGATTTTGAAAATTCTTTTTTTTTTTATTTGAAAGGGGATAACCCTGAGGTTTTTGAAGTGAAAACTTCTTTAGCGGCTCTTGGCACTTTTTTAGGTGGGTAAAAATGTATAACTCGCGACATCGCGTCAGCGTCATTTTTAAAATGAAACCTTAAGTCATTGCGTTAAGGGTTAAGTTAGAGTGGCACGGGATCTGCCGGCACTCCCGGAGTGCAACTGTTAAGTAGGGTTCCGTAACACGTTTATGTCTGTCCATTCTACTAAGTTCTGCAAAATGAATGTAGGGTTCCGTAACATATGCATGTCTATCCGTTCTACTAAATTTTACAATTTTCAACCAAGGTCCTCCGACGGTTATTTTATAATAAAAGTAGGCTTCCGTAACACGTTTATGTCTGTCCATTCTACTAAGTTCTGCAACATCACCTACAACGTCCGTGATGTCAGCCCATAACACCAGTGCCATGTCAGTGCTTCCCCCTTTGATCGTGCTGACTACACTGAACTGGTCGGAAAACACAAACTATTTACATAGCCGTTTCGACCGACGTTTAATTCAGTGCGGTGGTACCAACCCGGGAAGGTTAAACCCTACCACCAAGTAAAATTACGAGGGAAGGGACTTACAGTTTTACGAGGAATCCGAACCTTGGTCAGCCTCCAACGGTCAGCGGTCACCCATCTAAGCACTGACCGCACCCAGCGTTGCTTAAAATTCAATAGCGACAGTTGACTGTCTGCACCACTGAGCTATCGAAGCTGACGTGGTCCTATTTTAATTGGGTCAAGATCGGATTGGAAAGCGAGGCGGAATCGCGAGGCCGAAGGCCGAGCGATTCCGCCGAGTACATTAATAGCAAAAAATTACTAAAAAAAACTGTGAAATAAAAAAAAAGTTTTAAAAAACATAAAACCGACTTCCTAAAAAAAGTAAAACTAAAAAACTATTTAAAATAAAAATATAAAAACCGCCTTCAAAAATATATGAAATAAAAACCTAAAAAAAAAAACGAACCCTAGAGTTGAAGGCGGTGCTAAAGCAAGCAAAATGATGCATGAAAGAAAACATGAGCGGATGATAATATCCTTTGTGATTTGTGTAGCCTTTTTAGCACCGCCTTCAACTCTAGGGTTCGTTTTTTTTTTTAGGTTTTTATTTCATATATTTTTGAAGGCGGTTTTTATATTTTTATTTTAAATAGTTTTTTAGTTTTACTTTTTTTATCTTATCAAGAATCGTCTTCAAGATCGTCCATTTTGATATTCTCACTGCATGGGCGGGCTTCATTGCAGTTCCGCGTCTTTCAGTTCGGAGTTGCCTAATTGAAAATGGATACGGAACCCTAAAAAAGATGCAGCTTAAAGTGGCCCACTTAGTGTGCGACCGTCGTCGTCGGTGCCAGCAAGTAGTTACTGAAAGTTTCCGATATCTAATTTTTTTTTCTACATAATTTATAAAAAAAATAATTGAAGATTGGGTACATTTAGGATTAATTATTGCTTATTAGATTTTTATGATTAAGGCAAAGAAAGTCAATTTTAAAATAATTGTTACGTATTATGATGGTTAATTGTTACGATATTTAAAAATTTTATCAGAAAATTATATAAATGAATACATCGATAAGATGTATTGTATAGCAATACGCTTTTATTAGAAAAAAAAAAATCAGCATTCAGTATTGTGTCCAAAGTACCTACCTATGAAGTAACAGGGCGGCTATTGTAGTAGAATAAATCGGTTGAGAGGCATTCATTTCTATCACAAAAGACGCTCGAAAGTACCAACAAAGCCTCCACGAAGGTCATACTTTTCTTGTATTTCACTCATGTTTTCTGGTACAGAATAATAATTTCTTTGCCCTTGGATCTTATTGATATCTGTTCGAATAAACGCAGCTTATATAGGTACCGATATATGTGAATACTGCGCACTAATTAGTCTAATTCTGCACGGTGTCAAATAATTTGTACCTCTATGTTTCTTGGACACACACACATGCGATCAATTCAGTATAGCCACAATTTTGTATCTTTATATTTTTAATGTGACTTATTACATTTCTTTGTAATAAACTTTTAGTAATAGTTGTTCATTTTCTATATTTAAGGATCAAAATTGACGATGACACTATACACTGGTGTATAGTAATCTATATAAAAGATGTATGTAATATAGGTAATGTAAATAGGCAGAGTGGTCAGATTCTTAAGAATTGATGTCTATGCTGTAAATCTTGCTGTAGTTCTTGTGAGCGGTAGTATGGGTTATTTATTGGTAAATTACTATAATATAATACTTATAAGATACTAACAAAATATTGTGACTTGCGAAGTTTTTTTTGCCATTTTGGTCTTCGCATTGAATGTAGAACTGATGGAATTTTCGACATGTCCAAGCGTAGGATACATACCTATGAATAAAATTATACAATAAACAAATAAACAATACATTAATTAGTACTAACGTACAGAAGGATCACTCTGCGAAGACTCATACATAAATAGCTTACTCTTGTTACGACGCAATAAGGTGCAATTCAGCTCGCACAGCGCTGCTTGCCTAAAATTATATTCACCTACAACACCCTTCTCTTTCTATCGCGTAGCTCTATCTCTCTTAGTTGGGTTATATTTAAAACATATATTAATACAATCATCCATAATCAACGCAATCTATTTTGATTAAACATTTCAAGATAGAACGCACAATTCCAACGTTAATTTTAACAATTGAGCAACTAGGCAGTGCTACTTATCACGAAGAGCAGAGCTGAAGGTGAATATAAAGCAGTTTGACATGTTTGTATACAGCTAATGAAGCCTCCAGGCCGGAGGAACACCTCATTAGCACCTGTAGAGGACGAGGCACATTTTCTACCTGATCTTGTATTCCGCACTTTGAATGTCAAGTGACTAAAATAAATAATTCGTATAGTTGTTGCATCTGATAAAGACGCAGACTTTATCAGGCGTCATTTTTTTTATGTAATCCGGTATGTTTGTATGAGTCGGAGGGGTCAAAGCACATGCTCCGACCAGCCAATATTACCTCCGAGAAGGTAGGTGCCATACGGGAGACTTCTCTGGATTGCTGGCTATACTGGACTAGAGGAGAACACAACCGAGGCCATGCGGCCATTTTACATCCAGTACGGTGGTATCAACCCAGGCGGCTACAATTTGAACCTACCACCTAGTAAGGGGCAAGGGAAGGGACCCACAGTTTTAAACCAGTTCCGAACGGTGAAACAGCAGGTAAATTTATTCGTCGGAAAAAAATCACAGATCTCATGCAAAATGAACGTAACAAAATAAAAAAAGTATTACATTTATATATTTTTTATTATTTTTCAAAAACACACAAGCAGTTTAAAAAATGTTAACTAAAATTTAGACAGAAAAAGAGATAAGCTTGACATTATGTCTAACTAAAGTAACAAATTAATAAATACCAAATATACAAATATAATATAGGAAAGGTTAGAAGAAGGTTAGAAGATGCGTCGCTACGCAACGCATCTTCTAACCTAACATATATACTTGCGCAGACAAATCCAACGAGCCCAAACACGATGGGCTTATCATGGGTAGTTTAGGAGTTCCTATGGCTTCCTTCCGGCTCTATCATCAGGACCCTGGAAATCATTATATGACTAGAGTACTTGCGAAGACAAATCCAAAAAGCCCAAACATGGTGCGTTTATCATGTGTAGTTTAGGAGTTCCTATGGCTTCCTTCCGGCTCCATCATCAGGACCCTGGAAATAACTAACTAGAGTACTTGCGAATACAAATCCAACGAGCCCAAACACGGTGGATTTATCACGTGTGGTTTAGGAGTTCCTATGGCTTCATTCCGGCTCCATCATCAGGACCCTGGACATCATATTATATGAAAAGAGTACTTGCGAAGACATATCCAACGAACCCAAATACGATGGGCTTATCATGTGTAGTTTAGGAGTTCCTATGGCTTCTTTCCGGTTCCATCATCAGAACCCAACTAACAAACTACTACACTGGACTAGAGGAGAACACAACCGAGGCTGCTATGCGGCGGTCTTACATCCAGTACGGTGGTACCAACCCAGTCGGCTACAATTTGAGCCTACCACCTAGTAAGGGGCAAGGGAATGGACCTACAGTTTTACACCGGTTCCGAACGGTGAAGCAGCTGTAGTTATGCACGTAATTTTGTTCGTCAGAAAAAACTCATTGGTTCACGCCGACCGGATTCGAACCGCGGACCTCTCGCATGAGAAGCCGATGCCCAAAGCAATAGGCCACCCGTCGCTTACAAAAAAATAGCTGTAACGTGACTGTACAATCAGGCAAAATATTGAAAACTTCTACAAAGTAGGTATATATATTATATATTGAGATTCAATATCACTTTAGCCGTTCCGTAGCGTGTAGGCGTGTGAAAGCTCAAGAGGATTAAGTTTCGATTCAGGTTTTCTAAGTAATGCCCTAAACTAAAACAACCATATACATAGGCGAATATAATGCTATGTAGGGAACAGTACCTACGTGGTGTGAGGTGTCTGCTCTCGTGGCGGTGATGCATTGAACAGGTATCAATGAATGGTATGTGTATTATTTTGTTTGTGCTCTTAAATATCTAATGTTTTTTCTTTTCTCTTCTTTGGCAACTTGACCAATGCTTGTGCCTCATGAACGTGAGTGTTACTTCATAAATATTGTAAATTTTATACTCACTCGTGTATACTTGACAGCCTCGATAGCTCAATGGTGCAGACAGTCGACTGTCGCTATTGATGGTTAAGCAACGCTGCGGGCCGGTCAGTACTTGGATGGGTGAACGCTCAACCGTTGGAGGCTGACCGTGGTTCGGATTCCACGTAAAACTGTAGGTTCCTTCCCTTCTTACCTTACTAGATGGTAGGGTTCAACCCGCCCGGGTTGGTACCACCGCACTGAATGAAAAGTCGGTCGAAACGGCTATGTAAATAGTTTGTGTTTTCCGTATAGTTCAGTGTAGCCGGCACGACCGAAGGGAAGCACTGACATGGCACCTAGTTCACCCGGTGTTGTGGGCTGACATCACGGATGTTGTGATGTTGTAGGTGATGTAGCCAACCGTGTCAGTTTAAAAAAAAAATATTTTATATATCGGCTGTTCTTGTACTCATCACTTGTGAAATACGCCGCTGGTTACATACCTAATTAGTTTAAATTGTTAACTTTCTTTATAACTACTACATGTATGCAACTGTTTGTATTTACGGAATAAATAAATAAAAATAAAATACGCCGAAGTAGGTTTTACTAAAGTTTATCTTATTTTCATCATGGAGGGCAGCGGTAGCGGCAGGCGTTTAGTGATGAATCGATGGCGGATGCGGATGTTGTCGCAGGTGCTTCTCAGACACGCTGAGACGACGACGGCTTGAAGGATGGGGCGCTTTTAGAGGATCACTGTCATCTACATACATCACTCTACCTCGCCCCCCGCCTCCCCGCCTACCCGCCCCACAACACCGGCATTGTGCTGCCATCGTGGAATTTAAAAGAATAGAAGTGATATTGTTATAGGCTGTATTTATTATTAAAGATTTAACGCCTAGTCACCTCCGAGCTATGTGGCTCGATGTTTCGGGCCAAACGTATGCCCATGGCCAGATTAAGGATCCCGCTCGCCCTGAGCTTAGATTTTAAAATTTCAGATTTACAATTTTGTCGTTTCAACCAACTTCATCGAAGGAGGTTTTTTTATATAGAAACTGTTGACTAAATCACCTACAACATCCGTGATGTCAGCCCATAACACCGGGTGAACTAGGTGCCATGTCAGTGCTTCCCTTCATTTCATATCGGCTACACTGAATTGGACGGAAAACACGAACTATTTACATAGCCGTTTCGACCAACGTTTCGTTCAGTGCGGTGGTACCAACCCGGCCGGGATAAACCCTACTACCTAGTAAGCTAAGAAGGGAAGGGACCTACAGTTTAACGGTTTCAGTAGGAGGTTTTCAATTCCAACGGAATGTTTATTTTTCACATCTTTTAACGGTTTCCGACTGCTCATAAAGGTGATGCCACTTCTGCACTTTTGATTGTGAGGCTGCCCCCGTGGAGCGCCCGGCACCGGTGCGCGCCGCTGAAGAAAAACAGCGCTTTGCAGAGTAATAGGAAAGAACTGAGTAAGCACTTGATAAATTGGGAAGTAGCTTTTGCAAAATGCCTCAAGTCACAAATTTTACAAATATTAAATAATGGTACACAAGTGGTATAATACAATACAGGGTGTATTTCGTTAGTCGGTTCTGCAGATCTTTCCTCTACAGAACCGTAACCCTCACATACGACCGAATGTCCATGGGCGTCGTTAGACACCTTATGGATAGTCTAGACACGTCACGGCGCCATATGTCGCGCTTTAAATTAAAAAAAAAGCAGTCAATACATTGATTTCAACATGGTAATCCTAAATGTGTGGGAAGTATTCTGCATGAATTTATAAAAACTGTCGTGTTTGTGCATTGAATGAATTTATAAGTGCGGGTCGGACGGACAGATGGCATAGAATTGGTAATAGGGTCCCGTACCATATTAAAATTTTATTAATTAATTATATTTATATTACGTAGTTCCTACTGATCCCACAAATCAGCTCCTCCTTAATGTGTCGAAAACGCCTGTAACTTAATACCCAGGCAAATATTGTGTTATTGAGATGCAATTATATATATATTTTGACAGTACCTAGTTCGAATTTTAAATCTTCATAAATAACGAATTTTTACAACCTCCGTTCCTTTAATAATACATTTTTTAGTAAATCTGTTTATGTGATGTAATGTGAAAATTGGGATTGCGACTGAATCTGATTTTAATTAACGAGCCCTAAAAAGTGTTTCCACTAATAGATGCTCGCGTTAACTGTGTCGGTCTATTTAACTAATTTTTGAGTAACGTATAGTAGTGATGATAAACCAGGGATGATGAAATACATTTAAAAGAGGGCCAAATCAAAAGAGAAAATTTTTGGCGGTTAGCCCGTCCGCCACCTTTTCACCTCCCCTCGCATTTAGAAGCTACGCACAATGCTGACTACATTTTGCAATCAACAAGTATTTTATGACCATTTTTTTTTAAATAATCCGGTATGCGTGGCTGAGTCGGAGGGCCCAAAGCGCATGCTCCGACCAGCCAATATCACCTCCGAGAAGGTAGGTGCCATACCGTAGACTTCCCTGGATTGCTGCACTAGAGGAGAACACAACCGAGGCTGCTATGCGGCCATCTTACATGCAGTACGGTGGTACCAACCCAGTCGGCTACAATTTGAGCCTACCACCTAGTAAGGGGCAAGGGAAGGGATAGGTATACATACGGAAGCCTATTGCTAAGCCTACGCTCCATCTGTCTTGTCTGTCTGTTCTACTGCTGTATATTTTGAACCGTAATAGGTAGCCGGGTGAACTTTTCACAGAATACCTGTTAATATGGCGGATATATATTGATGCCGGATATGCCAACAAATAATAAAAAAAAGCAAAAATTAAAAAAAATTGTGATGGTCCTCATACAAGAAACTTGTTATATTTTCAGCGCCATCTACCGAACGATTATTAACCATTTTAAATACAAAATAATGAAGGGTAACCGATAGATGGCGTGGGGCGTGAACACATCTAATTAGGTTGCCATCTTACTTGCTAGATACGAAGGACTCATTATATCAATACAAAATAAACTGTGACAAACGCGAGATACGCGCGAGTGCGACCACGTGACTGCTGCACACAATCGTTATGGGGAAGCACTGACATGGCACCTAGTTCACCAAGGTGTTATGGGCTAACATCACGAATGTAGTAGGTGATGTAGACAACCGTTTCAGTTTCCATGAAAAAAATACGTGCAAGAAGGAACCGTTGTAAAACTGTAGGTCGCTCCCCACACAGTACCACGACAGTGCAGAGTTTATTTCAGTCAATATTGGTATCGCGAAAAGTGTGATTCGAAAAACAGTTTGAACGCACATTAGGTACCTACTCTACAGTCCCAAAGCAAACGCTGTCGCTGTACGTACACCGCACATCGCTGAAACTGAAACTGTGTAAACAACTGCTACCTACGTGTATAGTCGACAACGAATCTGCATATAAATCACTGTAATAACCCGATGTACAGTGACCACTAAACCTGCAGTCATGCCTCTGGAACTTCGTCACGATGATATTTAACCGCCTCGCATAGTGTTATCAAAGACGCAAGCTTATTTGTGGCTATGACAGAGTTCTAACGGCGTGTTTTCTATTTGAAAATGGAATGTATGGGGGTGTCGGAAGCAGAGTGGAGGCGGACGTTGATTCAGGCACAAAAGGCCAGCCGCAGCTCGACACCGGCGCGGGCCGCTCGCCGCTCCCTGGCGACCGCACCGCACGGTCTAATGCGCGGCAGGATCTGTTGCTCTGCCACAGAATATGCCCTAAGAATGAGACGTGTGTTTCAGCTCAATTCCAGTAAAATTTCGCCATAATAGACACACAATAGGCGTTTGAGACTCTAGCAGGTTTGAAAGTACATGACATTTAGAATTAATTACAAATAAACGAAATTCCTTGCAGGCTCGTTTCGTAGTTTTAATCGAACGGGATATCAAAATAACAGTGTCAAGTTCAAGAGTCATAGTTGTACTACTAGGAATGCTTAACATACTTTTATTTTTATTTATTTGGAAAATCAACAGTTTATACATATATATCTATATCTGTATCTGAATATACAATCCACGGATCTTCACATCGCGGGTTAATAGCCTTTCTCCAGCAACATTAGTCCAACTCCAAGCCGGACTGGCACCTGCTCGGCGGTGAAATTGGCTGCGCCTGACGTTTCGACTTCGGGCTAAGCCACCCAGTTCGGAAGCAATAAAAAAAATGTATATTTATCTGTTGATGTCTAACGCCGTCCATGGACATTCGGTAGTATGTGGGGGTCGCGCTGCACACAGATTCACACCCTCCTGAAATGATCCTGACGACTGTACTTGGAGGAAATAATTATGTGTTAGAGAGAGTTCCACAAGTATATCTGCAATGTTGAATCAGGCTACGCAGTGTATTCAGCGAGTAAGATAGCCGCCGCCGTCACGGCCGCGTGACTCTTGTGCAAACAACTTTTGTCACACGCCACGAGATGTCGCCACCTGATATGTGTGTGTGTAAAGGTTGTTGCTGTAGGAAATCTCTACAGTGTAGAGATTTCCCTCTACATTGACTCCTGTTCAGACAAGTCTCAGGGGAGACATGCGAGGTTGGCTTGGCTGTGCCTGTACATACAGTTGTGTTGTAGCGTAGAGTAGTATATAGGGGGATTTGGTGGAGCGATACGATGCCTCGCATTTTGTTAATAGCTAAATACGAGGCATCGTATCGCCACGCCGCCGCCAATGATGTTATATGAGCGGTAAAATGAAACTATTGGTCGAAATAGAATTGATTTATTTATTGTATAAATTTTGTATAGACAGGTATATCGCATTTTTACCTAATACACAGACTAATGAATAAAATTTATCTAAAATGTTGGCAGTTTGGCTTCTCAACTCCCTGAGTCCTGTGAGCAACCTGGCGAAGGAACAACAGTGTGGGTTACAATCAAATTATAAACAAAAAGTTTATTTTTGAAGAAGGGATTTTTGGTTATTTTTTATAGGTATATTAAATACTGCTGGTGATCGGAGAGACAGACAAACATATAGAAGAAAGAGGAGGAAGAAACAGAGATACGGAATATAGAGATAGGAAGAAACAGAGAGAAAGAGAAGAAACGGAGAGAGAGAGAACAGAGATAAATAGGGTATAGAGAGAGAGAGAGAGAGAAACGCACCATGGTCGGGATAGTAGTGATGGTGTCTCCGACGCCGCCGCCGCTGCGCCTCGCACGCACTCAGGCACGTCTCCTCTGCACACACACACACACACACACACCTTCACATGGGCCGCTTGCACGCTGGACGATAACAGCACGGCAGCGGTAACGTCACGACTACAGAACGGCAGCAGGGAAGACAGATGTGTATGAAAACATATGAACATCTTTCGCACTCTACGGCGACGTTTCGTCGTGACGTCACGGCATTTCAAGCATTTTGTCTCCTCGGCTGCCGTGCCGTTGTCGCCGAATGCGGGAGTAGCCATACAAACATTTGACATAAATTCCAAACTCATACAACATCTTAAACAACGGTTGATCTCGCGGAACAATAAGCGACGCATCCGGCTCGAAGGACCAAATCTGACAGAACAGTAAAAAAAAACAAGAAAGCCTTTTCACACCGAAACAGACCTCACCTACTCTGTTGACATAACCTACGCTAAAGTACAAGAAAATACTATTATTTCACGTAGAGCCTCTTCCACAGATCAGAGAAGTCGGACGAAATTAACCCTCCATCTACCGTGGTCAAGGGATAATAATGACCCACCTGGGAGCACCGTTGGTTGAAATAGGCTGACCACGACCTGATGATAGAGTGAACATGGAACTTTTTATTCTATATGCCCGACGTATCTACGCTGAGTAAAATTAAAAACTTCGTAGAAAAATTCAAATTCGATGAAGTCTTTGAGGATCTAAACCGTTAAATGTAATCTTTTAAATTAAATTTAATGAACTTTCCGACGCTCCCTGGGCAAATTTCGAGAAATCTACTATTAACACGTAAATGAAGTAAGATAATTAAACTCGTTTCGTTTCCACTTTACTTTCTTAATCTCCCTTATTCTAATATTTCTTATCATTCTTCTACAGCGGAAACGTAATTTGCAAGGTAAGAAAGGTTCAAATATTAAAAAAAAACGTTCGCAGATTTTGCAACGGCGTTTTATTAGATGAGCGCACCTTTTGACCCTCGATAAAAAATCCGCGCTGACCCCAAGCGGACCCTCGACACACAAAATAAGCGGTAAATATCCTCCTACTGCTGATCCGTCTCCAAACATCGCACCCTCCCTCCTCGTTGTGAGAGATTTGCTCTCTCACCACATTGCCGCGACCACCAGATCGTTAGCTACGAGACATACCTATATAATATGAATGCATCGAGGAATAAAAAGAAATAGAGGCGCAGTCTCATGCTAAATCGTTCAACAATTTGTTGTGCAAAGGTGTAACGAATTTCATACAAAACTGACGTATGGTATGACTTACGCAAAACTGACGTATGTTATGATTTACGCAAATCTGACGTATGGTATGACTTACGAAAAACTGACGTATGGTATTACTTACCTACGCAAAACTGACGTATGGTATGACTTACGTAAACCTGACGTATGGTATTACTAGTCGATAGTTGTTCCACAGTTCTTATTACACGTATGAACGTAAGGTACATTCTATTAGTACGTGGATTTAGTTCGTCCGGATCGAGTACCACCCTCACTGTTGTTGTCGCAAAAAAATAATTGGTTGTCTGTAAAGTTCGTTTACGGGCGATAGTTTTACGTGATGATGTCATAAAGTAAATCAGTTCCGGCGGATATTTACCATGTAAAATTAATTTAAGTACATGATAAAGATGTGATAATAAATAACTAATAAAAAATATGAGAAAATAACGACTATTAATTAAATTTAAAAAACCTACATAACGCCATCTACATGTTCAACGTTGCAACAATTACCCAAAGAGATTGTATTACGTCGCAGCGACGTAATACAAACTCTTTGCAATTACCTAACTGCTAAATCAAGTATACCGCTGGCTGAAGTATTTAATTTAATATTGACGCTAGATGTCGCTCCATGAAATTCACATACTGTTGTCACATACTGTTGAGAAAATTTGCAGCGATAAGTAGACGGTCGATAGCCCGCGTGTATAACACGTCTGGTCAGTGATGGTGGCAGGGACCGCGGGTTCGAGGCTCGCAAAAGACGGAGAAAAATATTTTGTATTTCCTACTATTGTATATGCCTCTCTATCGCGCTCTCGCTTGCACACACAGGTCTCTATCGCGCTCTCGCTTGCACACACAGGTTTAGATGGAACGTTACACTTCTTCGTGCGTGCAGCCGGTGTTCATCAATTTATAAGACGTGACATCATCACGTCAAAAGGGCGGTCGAGCACCCACCTGTCAACTAATTCCAACAGACATGGACAAGGAGTAACGGGTTGGAAGCGACGGGTGTGGGTGTGGCAGGTGGGGGAGCCAACGATGATAGGTTCCATAAGAAAGACATACCGTCACAGCAGGCGGGGGGGCCGGGCGGCGGCGGCGCCGCGTCGTCGTCGTGCCGCGAGAGCGCGCGCAGCTGCAGCGTGTATGCGCGCGACACGGATCCCGCGCCTGCGCCCGCGCCGCCGCCGATGCCGCCCGGACCGGCGAATGTGGCGTACGGGCTTATCTCGTACACTTCTATAAACAATGTAGTGTTTTCATTTTACGAAGGCACGAGGAGTATGAGGTAGGAAGTGGTGTGAGACCGCGCGGAGCTCAGTAGGGAACGACTCGGTTCGCCGGAGCGACGCGGAGAGGTGTAGAACGTGTGTACCGACCGGGCACCGAGTTCGTTCTCTACTTACTGAGCTCCGCGCGGTCGCCTCTCGCACTACTTCCTACCTCGTACCCCGCGTGCCTTCGTAAAATGAAAACACTCTACATACATACTATTACGCTGTATACCGACAATCGGGTTACGCAGAGTCAACGGTGTTGTGCTACAAAAACTTTCATGAACTCACAAAGAATAACCACAATCGAGTAGTTGAATTATTTCCGTTTCCCCCACCCCCGGTTAAGTCTCGTCCAATAGTAATTTTTCGATAAAAGTGACATTTCGCATACATTTTACTGGAGTTAACTAGCAAATATATTTTAGTCGAAGGTGATGAAATCGACCCGAGAATCGACCATTAAAGGCTATCTTAGCCTTCAGAGAAGAAAGTATGGTTAGTTATCATCACCCATCACATGTTTTGTTTTTATCGAAATCTAATCCTAAAACATGATTATTTTTTCTTAACGTCTTTATTATGACGGTTATGTAACCCTCCCAAAATATTTGGAGCTAATAAAGAGGCACCCTATATATTATGTACATATGGGGGTACAGAGACCTGAAAAAAAAAACTTTTGGCTTTCTGTCAGGTCTCTGTGGGTCTGTCTGTAAGTCAGAGAAAAGGATTGTTTTCAATATTTACCGGGTGGTTCGGGCGGCAGTTTGGCGGGAGTGTGCAGCGGCGGGCGGTAGGTGCCGCAGCCTCCGGGCGTGGACTTCTCTGTACACTCGGCGGTGGCGCGAGCTTGTCTACCGCCCCTGGACATCATCCACAATGAATCCCATTACTTTTGTTTTACATGTAATCCGGTATGGGTGGTTGCTTAGTCAGAGTACATGCTCCGACCAGCCAATATCACCTCCGAGAAGTAGGACCCTGGGAACTTCCGCTTGAATTACTGACTATACTGGATTAGAGAAGAACACCTTCATAGTGTTTCTTCGAATGTTTAAGCATGGCTTGAAAAGTCAGACTAGATAGCTGTGAACAGCAAATATTGTTTATTGCACTCGAACTTTTCACCTTTTATTCTATCCGGTTCGATTACACTAACGAAGGAGAACCGGCTAGAAACTACGCAGGGTATTATTGTTTATTTTTTCATACATATTATTACAAGGATTTTTACAAGTACTTAAGTGCGTAAGTAATGCTCGCAGGCCACTTTCCTGAGCGTGATTTCGCGAGATGAAATAGATTTTGCTCCTTTTTCCATGCCCATTTTTAAACCGTGCTTCAGCTTTCATATTACGATCCATGTCTAATAATACGGATAATGTATTATTACAGTTATTATTCATTTATTATCACATTCACATATTTACATTAATTTTAAATATACAGATTATAAAAATACACCACATATACTCAAAATTAATATAAAAATAATAAACGGAATACCGCCGGCGGCGGCGGGAGGCAAGCCTCCAAGCACGCCGGCGGGTGCAGGCCGTGGCTACGGAGCTCTCCGAGACGACGCGAGGCAAGCTCCGAGCGATAGGTGGTGGTACTAGACACGTAGGCCACCACCACCCCCATCTCGGAGAGCTCCGTATCCGCCGGACTTACAGTTATTATTATTATGTATTGATATAGTAAAAAGACCGCTTTAAGCACTTACAGTATAAAGTTTTTTTTTTGTGGTGGTAGTAACCCTAAAGCAGGTGGCCAAAGTGAGAATTTGAAAATAATCTAGCTTTTTTGAAAACTGTTCAATATACTTGTAATTTATAAATCAAATTTAATGTTAAATGAAAGCACTCCATCTTCCCGACATTGTGGCGGCGGTGCGGTGCGGAGGTGTATGTGAGGGATGCAAGCAGGGCGATGACGCGGGGTTGTGAGAGGGTTGATAAGTCCGCCTGTACGTGCAATAACATGCAGGCGGTGCGGTGCCGAGACGGGCCCAATCTTAAGTGTTGCCAGTTCACTGACACTGCACCGGGCTCTAGAGGCGCAGCAGGTGAGTAAAATTGCAATCCCTAGCTCCAATGCTATGGCAAGTATTTTTTTTTTCAGAAGAAGTTTGCACTTTTCTGCAAACTGCGCTTTTAGTTGGAAAACGTTTGTTCGCGCCTTCCTGATTTAATTTTCATACGGAACTTGACGTGTTTTGATACATCTCTATCTCTATCTCTTCTCTACTTCTTATAAAAGGGTACTTCTGTCTGTATGTATGTTTGAGGTAAACTTCGAAACCACTGAACAAATTTTGATGCGGTTTGCACCAATATAAACATTAAAGGCTATATACCATCACGCTAAATAGCAATAGGGCTGAGCAGTATCGAAGAAAGTATAATAAGAACCGAATTTAGTGCCGGATGGAAAGGGGAGATAAGGGCGGAGGTGAGGAGGTGAGAGGGGAGGAAGCGAGGGAGGTAGGGAGATCAATGGAGGGAAGTAGGGAAAGAGAGAAAGAGAAAGAGAGAATATAAGAGAAGCGATAGTTTATTATCATATTTACGTTTATATCGGATTTGCTATTAAACCGAGTTTACCGTGAGCGAAGCCGCGGGCAAAAGCTAGTAACCTATACGCACGCGAGGTCAGCCCATAACATCTCGGCGAACTAGGTGCCATGTCAGTGCTTCCCTCGTGCCGCCTACACTGAACTACGTACTTTACATCTATTTGCATAAACACTTCGACAACTTACATACTTCTCATTCTTTTTTGTGGTATCAATCCAGTCGGGTTAAATTCTGCCACCGAATTTGTTAAGAGAAGGGGCCTACAGTTTACGTGGGATCCGAACCACGGCCACCTACAACGGTCGAACGGTTACCCATCCAAGTGCTGACCGCGCCCGCTAAGCTTCATTTCACGATCGCACGTCGATCCATTATATCATCGACCTACCGAGGCTGAGCCCTCATCAAGTTATGAAGTTTGGAACTTAAACTAATTCTGATTCCCCCATTAGGTAAATTTATCGCATTCGACCTAAAAGGAGCTCTGCACAGCACAGCTAAATCCGTACCTACTGGTCCCTAAACCCCTGCCAGTCCAGCCGGCGACATTTGTGGCGAGCTACTATCTTGCTGTTGCAACTCCTCTAGTGAACTGCAGCTCAATTCCAAGGTAGGCACGCACGACATTGTAACGTGTGAAGTAATGCGTTCCTACAACACTGCACGTGTGTGTGATGCGGTGTAGTACCTGTGTGCGGTGGAGGCGCGACATGATTGGCCAACCTAGTGGCCGATCGCGATGTGTTTTCAGTTGCAAACTAACTTCGCGTTAATGGTGAACGTTGTGGTGAACACATCTGGCGAATGACGATGCAGACAATTTTGTTTGTTTTAATTTCAATATTTTATGTTCGATCGGAACAGATACCTAGCTGATTTTTTAAAATATTTTTGTACTCTTTGACAATTGTGCACAGAATATTCATATTATTATTTTCTTTTAATTCACTTTGTACTTGGTTGTTGCGTCTGATGATGCTACCGTGTCCTTAAATAAATAAAAAATAAATAAAATATTTACGTATAAAAAGCGCTGCACTTTTACCATACCAAGCGGCGGGTGGCCGAGTGGTTTGGGCATCGGCTTCTCATGCGAGAGGTCCGCGATTCGAATCCGGTCGGCGTGTACCAATGAGTTTTTTCTGACGAAAAAAATTACGTGCATACCTACATACGCATGCTGCTTCACCGTTCGGAGCCGGTGTAAAACTGTAGGTCCCTTCTCTTGCGCCTTACTAGGTGGTAGGCTCAAATTGTAGCCGACTGGGTTGGTACCACCGTACTGGATGTAAGATGGCCGCATAGCAGCCTCGGTTGTGTTCTCCTCTAGTCCAGTATAGCCAGCAATCCAGGGAAGTCTCCGGTATGGCACCTACCTTCTCGGAGGTGATATTGGCTGGTCGGAGCATGCGCTTTGGCCCCTCCGACTCAGCTACCCATACCGAATTAGATAAGAAAAACCCAGAGCAAGTGTGAGTAAGAATGGAATAGAATAGAATAGAAAACTTGCTCTCTTCTACATTCCTGTGACCTTATATTGAAAATGTTACTACTACGAGTACTTAACTCTAGCTACGCGGAATAGTGCCAACGTACAGACTTTGTTCGCGCGATGCTATTTTAACGACGCGCATAGGTTGGAATGGAGCTACTGACTACTGTTGTATCACACGGCTCGTTCGCTCTCCGCCGCGCGCCGCTCCGCACCGTGTGTATGCTACGGATGAGATGGTCGTGTAACAGGGGACGAATTCTGTCCGGAGCCTCTGGGAGTTTTCATTGAGTTCGAAAACTTTGTCTCTTTGAACAGAACTTTGTCGGAAGATAATTATTTAAGGTGTTCACGACGAATGAAATATTGAGCGAATTCTTTCGGACGTTACCTAATCAAATTCAAATATTTATTGACAAAGTATGTATATCTAAGACACAATCCTACAATAAAAGAATACAAAAATATAGGTATTATACTATTAGTCATTTTATAGTGGCCTACTAATACTACATACCCCGTATACATACTACGTATCCCGCCAATCGGTGTAAGCAAAGTAGTTGGTGTTGTGCTGCGAGTACTTTTGTAAATTACAGCACAACACCGATCACCAAATTTAGAAAAATATTAGGACAAGATAACTATCAAGCATCAAGCAAGTTATGACCCACCTGCTTCATGTCTCGGTGGAACGACCGTGCCAAGGTGCCTAGCCTGTCGCCCTTATACACGGCATCTTGTTCTTATCCCTTAGTCGCCTTTTACGACATGCAAGGGGAGATATGCAGTGGGGATTTTCTTTTTAAGTACCTACCGACCCCCTTTGTAGTTGTCCTATAAGTATTATTGATATTTTGTCCTCTTTGTGCATCTTATTCAAAATACCTACTTACATCATCTAACCGTTAGACTCTAACGAATTACACTATTATTAACCTACACCTATTCCTCCTCATACTTGCCCGTGCACGCGAACCAATCCTCCCCACCCCACCCCCGCGTCCGCGCCCTCCTCCCCGCCCCGCGCACACACGAGAGCCACCATATATTAGCGCCAAATCTGCATAACCCATCCGCTTTGTCCGCCGCCTGTTAATCCCTTAATTCTCAGTTGTAGGCGGACTTTCTCCGCAGCTGCCGCTGGACGGACTCCTCGTAAAAATATTCATGCTATATGAATAAACATGCCGAGCCGGATGAATATGCATCACGCCCCACCCCGCCCCCGCGGGCGAGTACGGTCGGCGCCTTCGAGAACATCCGGAGTATTCCGGAATCGCTGTTATGAAAAGTAAGGCAGGATTAGGGATCGCCTAAGCCTCTCCCGTTTAAGCCTCTCCCTAAAAAGTCACTTTCAGGTTTTTTTTTTACTTTGCCGAGGAACCGAGTGCAGTCGGCAGAGCCAAATTCACCTCTACTCGCTAAACCACTACAACTCTCAGTGACATTTCATGCCAGCAGATTTGCGGACTGTCTCGCCTGTGAATGCAACATTTGAAGGTCCTCAGGTTAAAGGATTCGGGAAACACAATCGCCGAAAGACACGGTTGGCTACATCACCTACTCTACCACATCCGTGATTTCAACCCACAGCCTTGGTGAACTCTGCCATGTCCGTGCTTCCCTTCGGTCGTGCCGGCTACACTGAGCTGGACTGAAAACACGAACTATTTACATAGCCGTTTCAACCGACGTTTCATTCAGTGCGGTGGCACCAACCCGGGCGGGTTAAACCCTACCACCTAGTAAGTTAAGAATGGAAGGGAAGAAATGTTATTTTTTTATTGAGTTGAGTTTGAGGGGCCAAAGCGCATGCTCCGACAAGCCAATATCAGGTGATATTGGCTTGCCGAGAAGGTAGGTGCCATACCGGAGACTTCCCTGGATTGCTGGCTATACTGGACTAGAGGAGAGCACAGCCGAGGCTGCTATGCGGCCATCTTACATCCAGTATGGTGGTAGCAACCCAGTCGGCTACAATTTGAGCCTACCACCTAACCTAGTAAGGGGCAAGGGAAGGGATCTACAGTTTTACACCGGTTCCGAACGGCGAAGCAGCAGGTGCAGGCATGCACGTAAATTTAAATAAAAAATTTATGTAAAAATGTGATGTCCATTGAGTTGGTGAATATTTATTTGTACGGCCGATGATGTGCTTGTGAAAAAACACAAAAAGTGTTGTCTCTTCGCTAAGCCTGCAGACGGTGCGCGCGGCCGCTAAACCCCGTATGTATAATTTATGATTTCCCTAATCCCTGTTTATCAAACAATTCTTCACTAACTCGTGTCTTGAGATAAACGGCTGATGTGTTCCGGTCATATTGCGCACATATATTATTTTCAACAACATTTATACATAACGGTATTTATTTTTATTAGGTTTAACAACTCTGAACCATTCTGTACATACTAAAATACAAATCTTAAAATATAAATGAAAATGAAATGAAATCAAGGGAAGCACTGACATGGCACCTATTAGTTCCCCCGGCTGACATCACGGATGTTGTAGGTGATGTAGCCAACCGTGTCAGTTTCCATAAAAATTCAAATAAATATTTAACATGGATAGAACTATCTGAATTTAAGGCTAAAGACAGCTTGACCAAATTAAAATACTAAGTAAGCTAAAATTAAAACTGAAACTAACATTACTAATTTCTATTTTATTTCGTGATATTTTAATTCGTGACGGTCGAAGTCTTACACTTTTTTTTCGGACGGCCTCTCCTTCGCCAAATGTCTGGATTGAATCGCGCGATAAGGAAGTTCGTTCCGTAAAAAATATAAACCAATTTTTAATTCAGTCAATTCCGTACTAAATACTTTACTGAAAACCTTTTTTCATTCCCTCAATCAATTCATCAATCAATACTAATAATAAATCTGTACAGGATGGTCATGGAGTAAGTTACTTTATTTTATGGGATACTGCGTTTGTAGACTCTCTGTATGATACTATAACTCATAGACGTAATTTCTCTATGCTATAACTAAAATTACGATTTTTATAAATCTTTTCTGTATGTATGTATGTTCCTCCATAACTCTTAAACCGATCATCCGAATTCGATGAAACTTAGTACAAGCACATTTTGCTATACGGGACACAGGATACGCTAAATAAAATTCAGTTCCCGTTACGCTAAGATGTGGCTGTCATAGAAACCGAATTGTTCCGCGCGCCGAAATAAAATTACGGTAGCGGGTTTACTTATTTTCTTCTTTTTAAAAATGAATTTCACGCGAGCGAAGCCGCGGGTAAAAGCTAGTAAAAAATATAAAGTGAGAAGGAGAGTGAAGACGAGACGTGGTGAAGCGTGGCGAGGCGTGTTGCGACGTCGGGCGGAGTCTTTCACTCGCTCGTTTTGCCGCCAAGTGCACGAAACGCTCGCTTTCTAGTTCTTCTAACCCTTCGTGCAACGGACCACCCCCTGCCGCCACCCACGCGCGGCTACGTCGAGAGTGTAGCCGAGAGAGCCTTTTCAAGCTCAATGCTTTATACAGAACACGTACAGAGCAACGCTTTGAAAAAGCGCACATTGTTTTAACTCGCTCAGTGGCGCTGTTTGCTTCAATGCAAGAGGGGGAAAAAAATCTACGCCGTGGACGACAACAAATTATATTTTGTTTTGTTTTCATAATGACAATACTGGCGGGGAGAGAAGTAACCTCGCCATCAAGTTTTTTTTATGGAAACTGACACTGTTGGCTACATCACCTACTACATTCGTGATGTCAGCCCATAACACCGGGTGAACTATGTGCCATGTCAGTGCTTCCCTTCGGTCGTGCCGGCTACACTGAACTGGACGGAAAACACGAACTATTTACATAGCTGTTTCAATCGACCTTTCATTCAGTGCGGTGGTATCAACCCGGGCGGGTCAAACCCTACCACCTAGTAAGGTAAGAAGGGAAGAAACCCACAGATTTACGTGGAATCCGAACCACGGTCAGCCTACAACGGTCAAGTGGTCACCCATCCATCCACTGATCGCGCCCAGGTTTGCTTAATTCCAGCGACTACATGTAGCTCGTTAGCTATATGAAGTCACATTCTGTGCCACATCCTTTTCCTGTCACGGAGGTCGGGGATTACACTGGAAAAATGTAATATGTATCACGATGTATCACTGTACTCCTGCCTGACTATGAAATAAATGCGTTTTACTTACATAATATGATCCGACCGACGACAGTCGACTGACCGCACCACTGAGCTACCGAAGCTGACAAGTTTAATACAATACAAGCAAATGTATTTTTGTATAAGTAGTATACGTGGGCTGTTCCGAAAATTGTTAGCCACAGAATAAATAAAAATTGTTTTTTTCTGAAACTATTTTGATTTGACGGCTAATTTAAATACAAATCTCCTTGATGAAAATTATTGGCCACCTAGGTGTAGTTCTTTTTTTAAATATTTTTAACGGTTATCCGTCACTCATATTTTATTTGCAACAATGGACGTCTCGCGAGAAGCTTTTCGTGTTATGATTTTCTGTGCTTATAAACTAGGGTTAACCTTCAAGTAATCTCACGAAAATTTGCAAGCTGCTTTTAGGGAGTCTGCTCCTGCGTTAGCAATAGTTACTTATTGGTTTCGTGAATTTAAACGTGGTCGAGAGAACCTAAACGATGACCCTAGACCCGGCCGACCATCAACTGCAGTCACTCATGAAAACGTCATCAGGGTAGAGTGGCTATTGCGGGAGAATAGACACATTACACATCGGGAGATTCAGGCTGAACTGAAGATTGGTATTGCGAAGTTTGTCTGCCTCAAGCTTTCGGGGAGTTGAATAGCGAGCGCCCAAGGAGAGGCGTCCGTGGCATTCTTTTTCACCAAGATAACGCACCTGCTCACACACCGGTAGAAACATGGACTATTTGACAACTTCGGTGGTATAAAGGTTATCCCATCCTCCGTACAGCCCAGATTATGCTCCATGCGATTTTTTTTTATTTCCCACGGTAAAAAAAAATGCTTCGCGGGCGAAAATTCAACACTGCAGACGAGGCCGTCGAGAATTTCGGCGGTTATTTTTCGACCTCCCGCAACATACGTTTTTTAAATGTTTTGAAACCTGGTTCACCCGAATGCATAAGTGCATAGGGATTGGAGGGAAATATTTTGAAAAGCTGTAAATATTTTTTTTTCATATTCTAACTATTTTTCATTTCACTAACAATTTTCGGAACAGCCTATGTATTGTCGGCTCGATTGAATTCCTATGATGGATTACCTCGAGAACATCTGTTGCTCACAAAAAGGGAAATTAATGTTCTCGTTTCCGCGACGAGATTTTCCCCTTCGTTAGCCTTAATCGGCAGCAGTAAGTGAGGAATGTTTATATCCTCATACCCACGTATATGTACAAGGCTTCAGCGAATTACTACATTATTGGGTAACTAACGACCTTCATATTTCACAACGAATCGTACCGACACAATTAACGTAGTGGAGGATTCGGCGGGCGAGTTCGAGAACCACAAGAACGTCTTAATTGGCGATGTATATTGAGTCCTAGGGCGTGAAGTGAAGGTTCAAATTCACGTATTTCGGTGGAAGTGATGATAATGGAGAAAATATGTACCGGACACGTGTGACGCGAACGGATGTGCGGCTAGCGGAGGCGGTGCGGGGTGGTGCGGGGCGGTGGGGTGGATAAAACGATGAGATGATTAATTATGTGGGTGAGCATTAGCGAGCCGCGACCCGCGACCGAGCGCGTCCGGTGTCCGGTTACTAACATAATGGTACTGTCGAATGTCGATTGGCGTCGAAGCGGAGAGGGCGCGGTGGCAGCGGCAACGACGTATAGGCGTGGCTGTAGTCGGCGACGCGGTTCATGAATTACTTAAAATCATATTCGCGGGTTTGGTCAATTAAAAAAATCACAATGGACAGGTACTTATACAGGATATCCCAAAACTCAACGTCAAGCAGGAGCCAGGGAGTAGGCCAGTTTATGACTAGCCAGGGAAAAATAAGAAAAAAAAATCTGGGTCATTAATTTTTTTAGGAAAAAATTGAACTGGATTTTTTTTTTGGTAAAACTACAGGCATTCTGGTTTTATTTGGGATACTGATCAATAGCAGAGTTATTTAGGCCACCAATAAAAACATTTTACTAATTATATTTGCAAATTTGTAGTCGTAGTACCTAAAAATGTTGTATGAGAATAAAAAACAAATGACTCCGATTTTTTTCTTATTTTTCCCTGGGTAGTCATGGCCTACTCCCTGGTTCCCGCTTGACGTTGAGTTTTGGGACACGTTGTATGTCATTGGAAAAAACATGCTGTGTTCAGTATTTGATGGACGTTTTTTCAAAGTACACGTCAATATTAAATTGTTGTTGACTTGACACCTACCGGTGCCCGGGGGGGGGGGGGGGGGGGGGGGGGGGAAGGGGTGCTGTATCGGAAATAAATCACTTTTGAAGAACAAAGATTTTTTTTTACACAAAATTTTTTTTTAAGATAAAATTTAAAAAAAAAATGTTGGGTTACTGGTAATTCGATGCATTACTTTCAGAGGGTTATAGTAGAGGTAATTTGTGGTTTTTTTAACCATATAATTCCTATTCCGAAAATGCTTGGTTTACGAGTTATTTAAGATTTTGTGTTTTTTTCTAAAACTTCAACCTTGTTACAATTTTTTCTTAATAAAAAAAAACATTGCAATTTTTTTTAGTTTTGTAATTATTTTGTAAACTACATAGCATAGCAATGCTTGATTGTACAAAATTAATAAAATGGGATGCCACAAATAAAAACAGTACATGTTTAAACATGGAAAATACCAGAAATAAAAGCTTGGTTTCCTAATGGTACAATTTTTATTTCAATAAATGTATACTACGTGAGGTGTACAAATCAGTGTAAAAACATTAGCATTTAAGCAGCTTTAAAATAAGATATTACTTATTACAATTAAGCATTTGGTTTCATAAATAATAACTAAATACCTTTTAAAAAAGACTTTAGGAGCATTTCTGTACTGAGTGAAAAGATACTTAAAAAATTAACATTATTATTACAAATCCTGTTCAAACTGGTTTTTTTATTTTTTATTTTTTTATTGAAACTGACACGATTGGCTGGCTACATCACCTACAAGATCCGTGATGTCAGCCCATAACAACGGCTGAACTAGGTGCCATGTCAGTGCTTCCCTTAATTTCGCGCTGGCTACATTCAACTGGACGAAAAACACGAACTATTTACATAGCCGACGACGTTTCGCTTAGTGCGGTGGTATCAACCCGGCCGGGATACACCCTACCACTTAGTAAGGTAAGAAGGGAAGGGACCTACAATTTAACGTGGAATCCGAACCACGGTCAGCCTCCAACGGTCGAGTGGTCACCCATCCAAGTACTGACCGCGCTCAGGTGTGCTTAACACCAGTCGACTGACCGCACCACTGAGCTACCGAGGCTGACGAATTTCCTTATCCCTTAGTCGACTTTCACGACATGCGATGGGGAGAGATGCAGTGGGGCTATTCTTTTAAGTACCGACCCCACACGGTACAATTCTTCTAATGCAGGCACGTGCCCGTTTACGTAATTCTGTTCGAATTATTCTCGCCGAAAAGTTTTCTCTCATTGTTGCAGCGGCTTCTTCAATATGCTGGATACGCCTTTTTTAAAAGGTATTTAGTTATTATTTATGAAACCAAATGCTTAACTATAATAAATAATATCTTATTTTAAAGCTGCTTAAATGCTAATGTTTTTACACTGATTTGTACACTTCACGTAGTATAAATTTTTCGAAATAAAAATTGTACAATTAGGAAAGCAAGCTTTTATTTCTGGTATTTTCCAAGTTTAAACATGTACTGTTTTTATTTGTGGCATCCCATTTTATTAATTTTGTACAATCAAGCATTGCTATCTATGTTATGTAGTTTCACTCTGATCTGTGTGTAGTTTACAAAATAATTACAACACTGAAAAAATTGCAATGGTTTTTTTTATTAAGAAAAAATTGTAGCAGGGTTGACGTTTTCGAAAAAAACACAAAATTTTAAATAACTCGTAAACCAAGCATTTTCGGAATAGGAATTATATGGTTAAAAAAACCACAAATTACCTCTACTATAACCCCCTGAAAGGAATGCATCGAATTACCAGTAACCCTGTATAGATCTATTTCTTTCAGAAATTGTGAAAAACCACAATTTTAGTTTTATTAGTATGGGATAGAATTTGAGTTTTGTTACGAAACTGAATCGGTTAGGCTATAAAAATCAACCACCTATTTTTTTATTTAAATACATAAAAAAAAAATTTACATAAAAAAAAACCCAAGGTCCAAAAAACATTATATAGGTTTTACTCCCTATATGATACAGGGGGGCCCGTAGCGTACTATTAACTAATTTTGAAAGACCTATATATGAACAGTGTGCATGTAATGTAGGTATTTCATTAAACGCCCTGTTTCAAAAATGGTTGTTAGCATGAAGGCTGGGCGTGTAGAATTTCATATTCTGAACATCTTTTGTTCCACCACTTGGGGCAAAAAAAAAAAGATCTTCACCCTTATATTTCAGGAATAGGTAATTAAAAATGTATGGAGAAAGTAAAAATGTTTTTTTCTTTTAAATAAAACATTTTCAGCGAAAGCTATTTAGTTTCGGATATAAATCAATCAATAATGTTAGCTAAAAAAATTCGAATTCTTTTGTTATACGATTTTTTAGGGTTCCGTGTCCGGTACGGGACCCTATTACTAAGCCTACGTCGTCTGTCTGTCTGTCTAGGTAGCCCGTTGAAATTTTCACAAAATATGTGTTATTATGGCCGATATAACAACAAATAATAAAAATAAGAAAAGGTAAAAAATTCACAGGGGTTCCCATAGAAGAAACCAAAAAGTCATCTACCGAATAGATTATGAAGCATTTTAACTAATCATGACATTTAACTAATATGAAGCATTTCATAACACGCCATAGATGGCGTGAGTGGCGCTAACTTTGACATGGCGATACGAAACCCTCGGTGCGCGAGTTCGACTCGCACTTGGCCGGTTTTTTTATCTTAACTGTTGTTAGCTACATGACCTGCAACATCCTTAATTTTACCTTGGTGATCTAGGTGCCATGTCAGCGCTTCCCTTCGGTCGTGACGAAGGGAAGCACTGGCATAGCACCTAGACCGTGCATAATAGTTAGAAATATAAAACACCCCGGTGAAGGAAAACACCTTGAGAGAACCTCGTACATTCTCTTGGATGTGAATAAAGCTTTGGCTTAAGTTTTTAAATTTGTTCATGTTGTGTTTAGCCTTAAGTAGGTACAGATAGTTCTAGCCATGTAATATATATTTTTAAGATTTGTATGTACAGAACGATTCTGTGTGGTTAAACCTAATAAAAAAAAAAGCTTGACTAGAAGAAATGCTCTTCGGCCTTCCACATCGCAGTAAAATTCATACTTATCAAATCAGAACTCCTAGCAGACCCCTCTCAAAAAATTTCAAAGAGATAAGTTAAGTATTGTAAATTAATACTACTTAACACCTGTCTCCCATTGGGCTAAGCCAACGGGCCTCAGTTTGACTTGTACATCGCTATACTAAATCAAACAGTTTGTATAAAATTTATGAAAATTAATAAGTAGGTAATTCTGATTTATGTACTCACCAAATAGATTCCAAATAAACTAGTGTACAACGTCAGTAGGTACATTCACACACTATGAACGTACCGGAATTAAGAATTACGGTGGATAACTAAACCAATCTCTCGCTTTCTTATCTATTACACCTGGTCGTCTGCTTGCGGGGTAGCTAGGAAGTAGGTAGCATTAGCCAGATGTTTTGTCTTGAAACAATAGGCGCCTCCGAAATAGCCCGATGTTTATTGCCCCAACCCAATGCAATACACGTGGTCCTTTGTGTTGTAATTTAGTTGGAAGTTCCCACGGAATTTTAAATTGTTTGTCTGCTCAAAAATATATTTTCTGAACACCGGCCATACCTAGTGGATACCTATTTCGGGGGGGGGTTACAACCCCCCTAACCCCCCCCCCTGGGTAGGGCCTTGGGACTCACCTTTTCCTCCTGAGCAGTATGAGCACTATGGTGAGGGCGGCGAGCGAGAGCGCCGCGCACAGCGCCAGCAGCAGCGCGCCCTCGCCGGCGGTGGCGGGGAAGGGCTCGGCCGTGTCCCGCGAGTCTGAGAGTCGCGCGCCGCTCGCCGTCAGCGTCGCGAACTCGTAAAGCGAGCGCGTCACGCCGGCTTCGTTGACGGCGCGCGCCGCAAGCCGGTACCAGGTGGCCGGCGCCAGGCCGCCCAGCACCACCGGCGCGGAGCCGCCCGCCTCGCGCGCGCCGCCGCCCGCCCCCGCGCCCGCCCACTCCAGCCGCAATGACACCGCGCCGCACCCGCCGTCCTCCCACGCGCCAGCCTCCAAGCGCGCGGCCGTCGCGTTCGTCTCTATCCAGCGCGCGTCGGGCGGTGCACGCGGTGGGCCGCCGGCCGTGCGTGCCGATATCTCGGGGCTGGGCGGGCCGCCGGCGGCGGTCGCGTACGCCAGGTAGGACGAGCCGCAGCGCAGGCCGCGCAGCACGAGCGCGCCCGGCGCCGCCGGCTCGGTGCGCCACTCGGCGTCCGCCGCCGCCTCGAGCCTCCAGTGCAGCGTGTAGGACCTGGCGGGCGCGTGCCCGGGCAAGTGCGGCGCCGGCCGCAGCTCGAGCTCGAGCTCGCGAGGCCGCGCCGCCACCAGCGCCAGCGCCGGCGGCGGCGGCGGCCGCAGTACCACCACGCGCCACGTCGCCGAGTCTGACCCGTGAGCGTTCTCCGCCACGCAAGTGTAGTTGTCCGCGTGCGAGGGGTCCAACCCTATACATAATTACAAATACATCAGCGTCTGAACCGGCCCAGCGAACACAATGCGCAAGTCACATTCCCTCACCAACCTCTAATGGACAGAGCGTCTCCATCCAAATAGAACGGTGGCCGCGGCTGGAGCGCTGCGCCGGCTCGCAGCCAGCGCTTGGCGGGGGGAGGCGAGCCGCCGACCACGCAGCGCAGCGCCCTCGTTTCGCTCGCAGCGGCGATCACAACTCCGCCGAACGATGAAATGCGCGCTGGAGCTGTATCAGAAAATATACTTACATGAAAATAAGACAACACGATGCGATAAATAATGATAATACGCGACAAAAAAAGTTTGTAATAACTAGTCTAAAAAAACATTTAAAAAATCTAAATGGCACTCACTACCTAGAGCACTTGGTTGGCAGGCCACAGCAGCAGAAGGCGGTCCTTCTCCCACCACGGTGGCGGCGCGCGTCCATGCCTCATACGTCCGCCCCGGACGCAGACCGCGCAGCGACCGCATGCACTCTGTGGTGGCGCCACTGTCTGCGTCGCTGCTATCCACGTTCACGCGAGTTACGTTGGCTTCTTCAGATCTGGCCGCAACGACATCACTTGTCGTTAGCATGATGACTAATACAAACTTTTCATTTAATTCTTCTGTTCAACTGCATACTACAACGACATTAAAAAAATGTGAATACGATCATATCCTGGTCACGGCACCAATGTGATACAATTGGTTTTTGTAGTTTAGTTGTTTAATGTATGATATTTACCCTGCAAGATCGCGCACGTAGAGGGAGTAGTGTATGATGAGGCCATTGGGCTCGAGCGGCGGGAGCCAGGAGGCGCGCAGTGACCGCTCGCCGAGCGCCACCAGCTTCATGCCGGCCGGCGCGCTCGGCACTGCGCTTCACACACACCCAACAACCCATCGCGTACAGTACCCGGCAGCAAGTCGTGAATATCGAGCTTTTAGAAAGATACAGTCCGATTGTAGAGCGTCGTCCCTTTAGCACGAACTCGCACGTCTCTGTGCGACAGCGACGACACTCTACAACCGGATTATCTAAAGCTCGATGTTCATTATTTACAGCCGGGTACTATACTTTATCTCTTTGAGCTTTAACCAATGAAACATGTTCATAAGAAGTGTAATTTTTCAGCAGATAAAAGAAATGTGAAGTAAGAGATACAAGTAGGGATGGGAACACTGCCTGGTGGATCATCCATTATTTTTTTGTAATCCGGTATGGGATGGGTGGCTGAGTTAGAGGGGTCAATGCTCACGCTCTGACCAGCCAATACAGGAGGAGAAAAAAAAACTAAAAACAGAACACAAAAAATATTGTGTTCAAAAACAATAAAACTGTCTAAACTAAAGATAAAAGTGAAATTTTGTGAAATTATTGTGTTAGGTACCTAAATCTTAGACATGTTCGCTTCGTTTATTATTATATTTTGTTATATTCGTGTAATATGTTTTGTAAAGAATGTATTGGTTAATGTTTTTTTTTGTTTATACTATTTTTCCCGTAAATAAAAAAAAATAAAAAATAAATACAATAATATTTCCGTTACAATACATACCGTCCTCGTCAGTGCGACACAGCACGGGGGAAGAGAGTGGGCCATCACCGGCGGCGGTGTGCGCGCGGATGCGCACTTCGTACTGCGCGTAGGGCGTGAGGCGCGAGATGACGGCCTCGGTGGCCTGCGCACGCAGCTGCGCGTCGCGGTGCGGTGCGAGAAGGAGGGCCGAGGGCTCCCTGCGCACGTACTGGAGGGTGTAGTGCGTGAGCCGGCCGCCCTGCGTGTCGGGTGCGGGCGCTCTCCACGCCACGCGCAGCGAATTCGCGCCGCCCGCTGCGCACGAGACTCCTTCCGGCGCGCCCCACGGTGCTGCACACGTACAAGCACATAAAACTGCAGTGGGACCTACTGTTTTTTGACACATCTACCCTTTACCTTACTAGGTTATAGGGCTAAAACCGTCCGGATCGCTACCACCGCACTGCGTAAAATGTTGATAGAAGTGCCTGTGTAAAAAGTTGTGTTTTCCATCCAGTTCAGTGCAGCCGGCACGGCCATAGGGAAGCACTGACATGCCACCCAATTCACTAAGGTGTCATACTGGCGTCACGGGTGTCACATGTAGCCAACTATGACAGTTTCCATAAAAATGTCCTCAGAAGATGGAGCATCCTAGAGTCTAGACTAGAATCTAGACTCTACCTACACATCTGCTTCGAAAGCAACAATAATAAGTCAATTAATTACATTTACGTTGTTCAATTACGAGTAGGTAAATTAAAATTTTCCTACAATACATTTTAGGCCCGGACATATTATGCATGAAGCATGCGTTTCTGAGCGTTTCGCCCCGGAACCGGCGAGCCGGCGAGAACTGGGCTACGCCTACAGCGCTCGACTACAAGTATCCGGAATAAAATCTTCCTCACTCTGTCGCTCACACTGGTGGTGGGTGGACGTCGCGTGCGCGCATCGCACTCTGCTGCTCGGGGCTGTGAGAGAACGTCGCTAAAAAACGCTCCACGCGTCCGGGGCGACCCGTTTTTTGTCAGGGGAGGAGAGGCTTCTGAATGTTTCCGCTTGCGTGTAGTCGACGAGCGCGGATATCATACATTTTGTTTGGAACGCGGTATTCATCTGTCTCGGAGGTGGGGGTGGGGTGTAGCCTACCAACTCCGGGGAGAAACGGATGCATGAAGTCCGGGCCTTAATCGTTTGTATATTTATGAACGTTATTACATAATATTTTGAAATATAACAATACAATCCAATTTAACCTAACGCGTCCCGGATGGCCTATATCGGTCAAAAAAGTAACTCCAAAATTTCTCCAGCAACGTAGTTTTGCAATAATGGATCTGGCTGCCCTGAGGAAGGATGCGGGTATCATTGACTGGGCGCCTGTTTATGAATCGGAGGACCTTAATGACAAGGTCACTCACTTCTCTGGTAGCGTCATTCAACTGTTCGACAAACATGCTCCTATTCGAAACATCAGAGTTAAGCACCCGCCGGCTCCCTGGCTTTCTGATGACATCAGACAGCTGATGATCAGACGCGACTGTGCGTTCTCGAGGCACAAGTGCAGGCCCTCGGACGAGGCATGGAACGCGTACAGGGTTTTGAGGAATCGCTGCAACCAGATGATTAGGAATGCAAAACGCCGGCATATCCATAATTCTGTAAATGACTGTTCACCTGCAGATACTTGGAAGTTTCTCAGGTCTCTTGGAGTGGGCAAATCAAAACTAGCAGCACCTTCAACGATCGATATTGAAGCATTAAATCGATATTTCTGCACTTCTCCGGTTCATCTGGATCCAATAGTCAAGGCGATGACTCTCGATGAGCTTGCCAACATGCATACTCCAGACATTTCTCCTTTTAGTTTCATACCAGTGACGGACGGTGAGATAAAAAGGATAATCCTATCCATTAATACCAAGGCTGTGGGGTGTGATGGCTTGAGCAGGTTAATGATGGTTCCTGTACTTGATGAATTACTCCTACCTCTCACTCATATAATAATTTTTTCTCTCGTTCATGGAGACTTTCCTGACTTGTGGAAAAAGACATACATTACCCCATTGCCCAAGGTTAACAATCCAACTACCAACAGCAATTTCCATATCTATACTTCCTTTTCTTTCCAAAATCATAGAGCGCATTGCACATAGTCAACTTTCACATTTCCTCTCCACGAATAAACTTCTAAACCCTTATCAATCAGGGTTTCGTCCTGCCCATAGCACGAACACTGCTCTTCTCAAGGTTACGGAGGATACCCGCCTTAAATGGAAAATCAAAAACTCTCCATTCTCACATTACTTGATTTTAGTAATGTCTTCAATGCAGTGGATTTCGATATTCTCCTGGCAATGCTCTCTCATCTAAATATCTCACCTTCGACACTAGGTTGGTTTAACACATATCTTCAGGTTCGCCAGCAGTCGGTTGGACTGGACAGCAATTGTTCAAGTTGGACGGATCTGAACACTGGGTTACCACAGGGCGGCGTTTTATCTCCTCTATTATTCTCAGTGTTTATACACTTTATTACTTTAAATTTATCTTCTACTTATCATCTGTATGCAGACGACCTTCAGCTATGTGCTAGCTCTAGCCCGGGACTCATTTTTAGGGCTGTAGCTTCGCTAAATTACGACCTCCTTTTTTTTATTTTTATTTATTTTTTATTGTTAGCTCGACATATGGCGCCGAGGCACCCATGAGGTGTCTAACGGCGCCCATGGACATTCGGTCGTATTCGGGGGTTGCGAATGCCATGCCGGCCTGACAGGTGCCCATTCACGCCCCTCTTGAAGGACCCGAGACTGTACTTGGGGGGAAATATATGAGCAGGGAGAGCGTTCCAGAGTTTAACGGTTCTGTAAAGGAAAGTTCTGCAGAATCGATTGGTACGCATGCGCGGTAAGTCCAGCGTATATGGATGCAATCCCTGCCCAGTGCGCGTGGTGCGGAGGTGAAAAGGGGACGGCGGGATCGCGTTAAACAGCTCCTCCGAGCACTCCCCATGGAATAAGCGATAGAACACACTTAGGGAGCCGACATCCCTACGGTGTTGCAGTGGTTCTAGATCACGGGACACTTCGGGGTCACCCACTAGTCGCACGGCTCGACGCTGGATTGAGTTCAGAGGCGCAAGCTGGTATTTGGCAGAGCCATCCCACAGGTGCGAGCAGTACTCCAAGCAAGACCTGATCTGCGATTTATACAAGAGCAGCTTTTGGTCCCGAGATATAATTCGAGATAATTCGGGCATGGAGTGAGCGTTTTGGCCTAGCAGTCAATCCACTCAAGTCTCAGGCCATCATCATTGGGAGCTTGCGCCAGCTTGCGAAGATCGACGCCGACAATATACCCAAGGTAATTTTTAATGGCACAGTTATCAATTATTGCAAAACTGTTAAAAACCTCGGTATATTGTTCGACCAAACTCTTTCGTGGTCTCCTCAGGTTGGTACAATTTGTCGGAAGGTCTATGGTTCGTTACACTCGCTAAAGCGTCTTCAAAATTTTCTTCCGGAACATACTAAAACGGCCCTAGCCCAATCTCTTCTACTCTCTATTATTGGCTATGCTGACGTCTGCTTCCTGGATCTAAATGAGTCATTCGATAAACTCGAGCGCCTACAAAATACGTGCGTCAGATATATCTTCAACCTCAGAAAATATGACCACATAACTGAATACCGCACCAAGTTGAAGTGGCCTACAGTACGAGCGCGTAGGAAAACTCACATTCTTTCCCTTCTATATTCCGTTTTGTTCGATCCCCGTGCTCCAGAATACCTCCGTTCGAAATTTCAATGTCTTTCGAGTCATGGTGCTTCTTTGAGGTCCATGGATGGTAACCTTCTTTGTATCCCGATTCATTCCAGTTCATTCTATACCCATTCTTTTGCTGTTGAATTAGCTCGTCTCTGGAACCAACTCCCTGCCACTCTCCGTACTTCCGCTTCCCACAACATTTTCAAATCCCGTTTGAGGGAACATATGTTTTCAAACCCATAATGTTTCCATGTGTGTTATCGCTTGTTTAGAAACTGTATTAGGTATGTATGTATGTATTTGTTTATATTGCATATGTATGTACTTTTGAACTTGTATGGCGAACTGTATGGAACTGTATGGCGGTAGATCGAATAGTAAACAACGAAAATACTCAGTTCAAAACACAAGTTAATTAATAGTAAAAGATCAAAACAGTCAAAATAAATATTAAAATATTGATAATCGTTATCTAAATACTTAGTGAAAGTGTTATCCCAAATAAAAAACAAGTAAAACATTAATAATTCTCTAAAAAGTACTTAGTGCAAAGTATGCCACTGTGACATCAGTTTGAAAGTATTTACTGCGCTTAGAACATGCATACGTAAACTGCAAAGGTTAGTGCCAAAATATATCTAACTTTTAATGATAAAAATAAATATAAAAACATTATTATAACAATTAAATACAAAGGTGATACTACCTACAAAATAAAAATCGAAAGTGCTGCCATCTAGAAATAAAGAAACGAAATACAACGCAAGAGCCCAGCATCTCACAACACCATCAATATATGATTATTCCTACTCGACACTAGATGTCGCGCTAAGCATTATGCCAATAGAGTTACTGCAACTTGGCACTAGATGTCGCACTAATTATCAAGATATCTACGCCACATAGCATCAAGCAATTTCGCCATCCTAGTAGATGCAAGCCGTGGCTGCGTGGTTTAGGCGCCTGGTTTGTAAAACAAAGACGTCGGTTCAAAGCCCAAAGCCGATTGACGTCCACATTAGAGCATTTTTCTGCAATATTTTGTAAATGATAAGTAAATACCAATTAACACCATGGACAAAATACATTCAATGAAGACAAGATCCACTATGAATAAAGCGGGCTCTTTACCAGAGCTAAGCCACACGGAAGAAACTACAGAAGAAAAACTAAACTGTAGAAACGTTAAGGAGAGTACTAACAATGAGGACAAAATTAAAATTATGGAAAATACTATGAAACAACAAAGTAACATAATTAAGGAACAAGAAAAAAATATATCACAGTTAAAACAAATTTTAGAATCGCGCGACATGAACATATTAGAACAAAGAAATCAAGAATTGGAAGAAAAAGTTAGAGGACTAAATAATGTACTGTCAGAAAAGATAGCTCTGCTAACAATACTGTTAGCTGAACAAGAGCAGAATAGTTCGGATTTTGAAAAAATGTGTAAAACAAATGCCCACCTCAAAAATCAACTAGCCGAACAACAAATTGAAAATGCCGATTTGGACGACCAACTGAATACTGCCCTTAAGAAATTAGAGATCTACAAATTGGAACAAGAAGAGTTGGAGAATACCAACATTCAAATAATTACTCCCCTAAAATTAAAATTGCTCAATTTAGAAAAGGAACATTTGCACTTACAAAGTAAATACCACGATTATACAGAAATCAACGCAACTCCCCAGCCTCATAATTCATCGTCACAGCCCCAACAGACAACATCTCAGGCCCCTAAGTTATTATCACAGCCCTCGTATCCATCTTCACAGCCCTATGCTCAAGCACGAAAAACTCAAGAGGAACTAAAACTATTGGAGCGAACTATTTCTAAATTAGGTAATGAATTGATGGGAAACATGAAGAGTTGCCATGAAAAACTTGACAGACTTGGTGACAATATTCAAAAACTATCCACCCCGGTACCAACATCACCTGAACGTGTAGATTTAACGAACGAAGAGTCGATCGAGTCGAGAGATAATTTAAATGAAGTATATAAAAACTTGAAGAGGCCGACCGCTCCACATCTCTCTACAATGTACACGACCACCGCCCCAGGCACGATCCCCAGACCTACTCTTGAAACTCACCCCTGCCCCGTTGTAGACCCTGTTACTTATTCGCATACAAGAAACAAACCCACTCTACTCATCCTCTCAGACTACCATGCAGCTGACATGCCATTCATACTTAGTAAACAAAGAAGAGGTGATTATGAAGTGACCAGTGATTTAATTCAGTTGGCACCTACGACCCGTGTACTTCAGGACATAGAGAGGAAAACGGACAGATTTACAAAGAGCGATTGTGTTGTGATCATGTGTGGAAGTAGTGACTATGGAGTAGGAACTGTATCTTCTGTTGTAAAAAGTATGAGAGAAACTGTAGAAAAACTTAAACATACAAATACCATTGTGTGCACCATACCCCATTGTATAAATAGCGAATCAGACAGTTCAAATTATAACAGTTTTGTATACAAATTAAATTATGAAATTTTGAAAACTTTTAGTGAAATAAATAATGTGTACATACTCGATACCAATAAGGATCTGACTTGTGAAAATTATAGGAAAAATGGCTTTGCATTATTTTATTCAGGTAAATATAAAATTGTTAATGGACTAAACAGAGTATTAATAGAGATAAATGAAAAATACTATAATAGCCAAATTTTTTTCCACAGCACTCACTATCGCGGGAACATAAGATAAACAGAACAAAAAGTAATTTCAATATATTATTTTTAAATACAAGAAGTATCAGAAATAAAATAGACCAAATTGAAATATTCTTAGATTACTTACACACACAGAAACAAATATTACCTGCACTGTTGTGTTTCTGTGAGACGTGGTTGGAACAAAACGAATCCGATAATTTGAATATAAATAAATATAAAATTGTAGTAGAGCAAAATAGAGTACTTTATACTGGTGGAGGAACTGCTATATTCTGTAGAGAGGACATAAACATACATAAGAAGCTAGATTTAAGTGATTACAATATAGAAAAAGTTATAGAAATAGTAGGAGTACAGTTGAAGTTACTTTCAAATAAATGTATAAATATACTTACTGTGTATAGATCTACGGCGTCTAGTGATTTTGAAAAATTCTGTGAAATTATGAGTAGAATAATAAATGAAAAATACTTGAAATATTTAATAATATTAGGGGATTTCAATATTAATGTCATGGATCAAAAATCAAAAGGCTATAATCATTTCATAAGCTTCATGAAAAGCCATAATTTAAAATATTTACTCAAAGAACCCACACGAATAACAAATAAATCTGTTACCACAATAGATAATGTATTAACAAACATAAATATTAACGACATCGAGGCCAGTACAGTAGCTTGTGACATATCTGATCATGAAGCTATATTATTAAAGATAAAAAATGAAAAACCATTAAAGCTAAATAATGTGAGATATACCTACACATACAATTACAATAAAAAAAGCATAGACACATTTAAAGAAAAATTATATACTACAAATTGGTCTACACTACTACTAACTGACAATTCAAAAAAATTTCAAACTCTCTATGACTATCTGACAAATATAGTAAAAACAGTATTTCCAGTAACTAGAAAAAAGACACACATAATTAACAATAATTGGATTACAAAAGGTTTAAGGAATTCCTTCGTAAAAAAGTGTGCATTATTAGTAGAGCTTAGAGATAATGGTACACAAAGTAAGAAAGATTATTTTAAAAAATATAGAGGAATACTAAAAAAATCTATCAAATTAGCCAAAAAAATATCAGATAGGAGAGAAATATTCCAGGCTAAAAACAAAGCTAAGGCAACATGGAATATTATAAAAAAAAGAACCAATAAAATAACAAAAGAAAGAAATGAAAATATTGTACTAAAAAAGAACAACGAAAATATTTCGGATCCTGAAAAAATTGCTACAGTATTTAATAATTTCTATGCAGATGTAGGAAAGCCAGATAAAGAACATTTGGACAATGAATATTTGAACCTTTTAAAGAAAACTAGAATAGATACAACAAAATCTTTTTATTTACAATATTTTACAGAAAGTGAGGTCTATAAAACTATTAAATGTCTAAAAAACAGTAAAAGTATAGGGTATGATGGACTACGAACGGACGTTTTAAAAGATAATGCTGAAATACTAAGTGAACCCCTTGCTAATGTTCTTAACACATGCATAGCTGAAGGAACATATCCTGACGAATTAAAAATTGCTAAAATTATTCCCGTTTTCAAAAAAGGCAACAAGAAAGATGTCTCAAATTACAGACCCCTTTCTATCTTATCCCCAATTACAAAGATATTTGAAAAAATATTGGCTAAAAAATTACTTTTATATTTAGAAAAAAACAATATCTTAACAAATAAACAGAATGCATACAGAAAAAACAAATCAACTACTAAAACAATTAAAGAACTCATTGGCAACTTAATTGATAAACTAGACTCGAAAAAAAAGTGTGCTGGTCTGTTCTGCGATCTGAGTAAGGCCTTTGACTGCGTGAGTCATACTATTTTATTAAAAAAACTTGAATATTATGGTATAAGAGGACTCACTCTGGAATCGTTCAGATCTTATTTAACGAACAGGCAACAATATGTTGAGATAAGCAGCTATACAAACAACGGAACTAAACTACAAGTTCAATCAGAAAGGAAATTTATAAAATACGGCGTTCCACAAGGATCGGTTCTTGGACCATTACTGTTCTTAGTATTCATAAATGACCTTCCGGATAATCTAACGAAGTGCTTAGTATATTTGTTTGCTGACGACACAAGTTGTACAGTGGTTGGAGATACAGCCTTTGAATTGAAGAATAATCTGAAAATTACATTAGATGAATTGTCCCATTGGTTCCATTATAATAACTTGAAATTAAATAAGAATAAAAGTCAATACATGATATACCAAAAAATCAAATCTTCATCATATTGCATAAATATTGAGAATTTTCCGTTAGACAAGACAGGTAATGTGACATTTCTGGGGGTGATAGTGGACGATAACCTAAACTGGAAATTACAAACTGAAAAAGTCTGCAAGAAACTTGCCAACGCATGCTATGCTTTGAAAACCATAAGACAGTTTGCTAATATTGATACTTTAAAATCAGTCTACTTTGCATATTTTGAATCAATTATACGATATGGCTTAGAAGTATGGGGAGCAAATACTGGAATAAATAAAATATTAAAAATACAAAAGAAAGCCATAAGAATTATTACTTTCTCTAAGTGGGATGCAACATGTAGACCATTATTTAAAAAATTAAAAATACTAACAGTAATTGGATTATATATATATATTTTGTGTGTCGATACATATAAAAATAAAAATATTATAAAAAAACAAGGTGATCTACAAAATAAGCACACATTAAGAGATAGAAATAAGTTGGCAATGCCACCAACTAAGTCAAAACTTGCTGATAGAAGTTTTGAGTATTTGTCGATAAAATTTTTTAACCATTTACCTGACTATATTAAGAACGTTGACACCATATATAAATTCGAAAATGATATAAAATTTTTTTTATTAAATAATTCCTTTTACTCGATAGACGAATACTTCTGTATGAAATAAAACATTTTTTATCTTTATAGCAATTTTTTAAGCCAATAAATTATTAATTATTAATTTTAAATATTATTTTACTAGGATATGTCTATTTTGTTGTGTTTACTTTTTTTGTAGTGTGAATTTGAAATTTTGACATGTATTATTAATTTTAATTGGATTGTTTGTGAGTTTTTATTAGTGATTTGTGTTGTTTTTTGATTGTATTATTGTATTATTAGACTGATTTTATTATTTGTATTGTTGATTGTATTATTTGATTTCTACCTACTGTCTGTATACCTAACGGTGCTAAAAAGACTGAATAAATAAATAAATAAACTTGTATGTATGTATGTCACGAATGTATTTAGTTGTATGTTATTACTATTATCTATGTTTTATTGTTTATTTTTGAACTCTTAAAAAAAATCTCTCATTTAATTTTCCGCACTACCCATCTACCCTACTCACAATCCCAGGTATGACTGGCGGATAATGCCTTTAGGCTTTAAGTCCGCCTTTTGTAATTTTTTGTGCAATAAAGTATATTTTCATTTCATTTCATTTCATTTAAAAAAACGGTAGTTCCGTCAGCCCGACTCCGACCGCGCACGTTCCGGCTCAACTAATCCGCTCGAAATTATTTCACGTTGTTAGCTGAAAAAAAACAGCGACCGAGCATTGACCTAGATTGTACTTATTTTTAATATGAAAAAGCAACGGTTTAAATTTGCATGGATACACGCGAAACACTTTATAAATTTAAGGAGATCGAGAAGCCTGACTTACTGCTCCTAAGTGAACGAGCGGTTTGACTCTGTGTTCCCATGTCTATCTCTGAGATCATCTGATGATCTACTTCTAGCAATATCAACTCACTCGAGTCAACGCGGCTCTGAGGAATCAGTTTATGTTTCGTTTCGTACAAGTACCGTGGTGGAATCTGGAATGAGTCTTCCGACTAATAAGACTTTCATACCACAACCGGTCTTTTTTGCGCGGCGTCCGCGCGAGGCCTGCCGTCACTTTATCCGCCCTATATATAATAGGGCAGTCGCCGTGGTCGCCCGGCTGGCGGCGAAGAGCGGTCACTTTGTCCGCCCTAGGTTAGGGTGGCCGCAGTGACCGACTGCTGGCTAGGGGCGAGCGGCATCGTTCTAGCGTTCACGCGGCTAGCGCGTTCCGCAGTCTGCCGCAGCTTCCTGTGTGGTGAAGAAATCAGCGAATGAGTCGCGAATGTCCGTCGAACCGCCTCCTTGCTCCCCAGCGATTGCCGGGGCGATGACGCTAGAAGAAACATATCCGCCAGTTCGATTATCAGAGCGAAGAAGAACTGGCAAGAAACTTCGCTAGGTTGTGTCCTGGTCGTTGGTAGAGAGGCGAGGTGGCTCCGGACCTGCGAAATTGAATAGATGTGACAAGTAACGTGCTCAAGTAAATATTTGTATGACAATTTTAGTACCAACTGGCCCTAGAGGCTACATGAGTACTAAGATGGAGGTTTAGGCCTCCTCTTAGCTCACGCTGCTGACCCCACTCAGGTCGGTAGGTCAAGTGAGTTATTACCCTAAACGCTGGGTTGAGTATCTGCGGGGTTCCGTTAAAAGCTCCAGAATGCTTCGTGTTCTGCACGGAACATTGGTGTTGGTCTCGCAAGGGTTGTGGTTTAGCGTTGATTCCCTGGTGTTTCTTTCGAAGTATCAAACACGGGAATACGTAGCGAAAGCTGCGAGTGGTGAGCCACTTAGAGCTCCGTAACCAATGTGGATAATTGGTAGACATGCGAATAATGTAGATCGGTATGTCGGTGCAACACACACTTATATGTGGATGTGGGTTGGATTTCTCACGAGTCAAAGACGCTGTAAGTTCTTCAAGACCGGTGGATCCCCGGTACACATTAGGTGGTGGTCATATGCACTTCCACGCATATACATAGCTGGTGAAAACAAAAGCTGTCGGCTAGTAAAAAAACGCTGTGGCCCAGGGCATAGGCTGTTGTTGGACTCCAGTGGCAGTGATGGTTTCATCCCTGGCTCTCGACTTCGGTCGAGGGTTCCTTCGGGTGGAAGGACGGGTGGTGGCTCGGATCGGCTGGGGAAAGGCTTCAGTTTGTGTTTTCCATGGGATTATCTCGGAAGAACTGCACAGCTAGGGGGCCTCGATCTGGTATACATGATCACTGTACTCGCAAGAGTGCAGGGATAGACGTCTGGATTTTATAGCCGGAAGACTGGTATTTCTGGACGTCTATAAACAAAACGTAAGAGAGAATATATATGATAGTATATCCTTTGGCCATAGAGGCTAGAGGGGCTGTATCTTTTACACCACCGATTTTGAATTGATGCCAAATTTAGTCTTTCAAAATTACTGAATTTGTAAATTCAGGTGTCTATGTAAAGTGAAATGTTATTCTCTACAACTTTTATTCTATGGGTTTTTCAATTGGAGTATCTGTTTCAAAGATTATGTGGCCTTGAAAAGTCGCAATATGTAAGTTTGCACCTAAATGAGAAATTTTCCCGGTTTCTAACCTATGATTTCCGCTATACCACTGAACCGAATTTGAAGTTTCAAGTGTCATTCGACGCAGAATTTAACCCTCTTTAATAATAATATTGAATGGAATAACATTTTCCGTCCGATGTACCGTTTTCGACCTACAAGCAAAAAACTGAAAAATGAGGAAATTTCTAGGTTATTTGGCTCCTAAAAGTTATGCACACCTCCTGGGATGGGGCAAACTCAGATTACACGCACTTAAGACCAAATAAAGGTATTAAAACGATCTCCAGCTTTCTGGGAATTAATTCCTCAAAACGATTGTAGAAACTGATTGCATCTGACGTTTTTGGTCGTCAGCGCCATCTCACGGCGTGTTTTGTCTATTTGGCGCGTAGTGTCGTAAGCGCTCATCGATCTTTCATGAACTGTAACTAGGCGTCGCCACAATTTCAATATAATTTCTTCAAAGAACGTTGTCTTTTCTTTAATGATAGATATGACAACGTCGGACCTCACTGCGGAAACTAATTACGTAAAATGAAAGGCTACATTAAAAAGTCATCGTATGGATGAATTATGCAAATGAATTTATCGTTTTTTCACCGTGCCGTCCGGTTAATTCAGTCGGTCCTCGGCCGACCCAGATCGAGTGGGCCACGTCCCAATTAAGGCATTTTGCATTTTGATGAGAAAATTTACGTCGAGCGGCGAGCGGACGGCTATAATTGGTCTATTTACTCTTTTGTCACAGCTCCTCGCCGCCGTACCGGACCTCGCCAGAGGCTACCGGAGGAGAGTTTAACGCACTGCCGGCCCCTTAACCTCCCTACCGACCACCCCCCCCCCCCCCCCCCCCCCCGCCTCACTCCCGTCGCACCGACCTCACTCCAGAGCGGCTCCCCTCTAGTTATACGGCACAAAGTGAGTTAAACACTGCTGCACTCTCCGGCGGAGGCGTGCCGGAATCATTTCAGGGTGTGATCTCCAAAGGAGAGGAGGCGGAAATTTGATTTCTACAGAGTTGAGTAAGACCAGTCCGTGTTCTCACACCGAGGCGGCTAGTGTTCACACATGCGTAACTTTGACGTTCCACGCACCACACTTCAAATACTTTTTCTTAAAGCGCGACATGTGGCACCCAGCCACCCATAAGGTGTCTAACGACATTCGGTCGTATTCGGTTATGACCTCAAATCAAATCAAAATCAAAAAAGTGTTTATTAGTCAGGCACATGTAAATAGGTTACAGTTATACATAGTATAAACAATGCATGAAGATGGTACGAATACTGTGCCCGCGAGATCGTGTATTTGTTAAACACTATCGCCTAAACTGGCTCTAAGGCTGTTTCATAGGCGACATTGCTTGGTCAAACCACTTTTGATTACATTCGGGTATCTAATCTACTTATTGATGTATGATATTATTTAGATCTAATAAACTAATTTATAATAGAAAACTTATTCTAGTTTGTGCGCCGTGTGTGAATGAGAGAGGGTGAGGATGTGTGGGGTGTATGCGTGTGTTGTGTACTTGTATTGTGTGCATGTATGTCTGCATGTGATGTGTATGTAGGCTGTGCGAGGGTGTTTTTATGATGAGAGAGTGTGCGTGATAGTATAAATAAAAATAATATAAATAAAAGAGAAATTATGTAATAAATACCTACAGTGGAATAGATAGATACATGGGAATTGATAAACTAAAATGTCAATGAAGTTAATTTTAATCTATATTATAATGCGGAACAGATTCTCAGTCTCCTCGTATTCTTTTGAACCTAGCCAATCTACTATGTTTTTCTTAAGAGCGGCCTTGCGGACAACCCTAATGTCGCATTCATCTACAACTTTGTTGTACAGGAAGGGTCCGAGAAATGTTCTGAATCTTACCTAATCTTACCTAAGTCATAACATTCGAGAAAATATGAAATAAATTTTCCCGGGATTCAGAAGGCATATCCATGCTAAGATAACGGTCACCAAATCCCGGGAATTGCACTACCTACGCCGATCACTACTTATTATATGAAGCACCAAGGGCACCAACTACCTAAACGAGTCGCGCAGTGTTCGCATTTCCGAACTTCAGCTGGACATTTCCATATTCATGTAGCTGGTTCGCCGATATCAAATCTATCTTGAGCGGCCCAAAAACTGGGCACGACCCACATTACGGTGGCGGCGCGGCGCGGGGCGAGTCGTTCAATAAATCCCTTTGACAATGATAACGATGCTCCTGACGCAGGAACACCATTACCTAAATGAATTTCAGGCCTTTTAACTATATTTTGATAAATTGTTGCCGACCAATTTTATTATGAAGCGGTACTGAAATTCCGACGAAAAATTTTAAAATTCAAAAATTCACAAAGCCGTGACCGCCTTTTTTATTGGTTACTAACACGCGCCATTGATTTAATCCGCTTTTAATTTCATCAATCGTGAAATCGCATCGCGCTTTTAATACAATAAGTACTTTATCCAGTAAATTCTTCCTGCAGGTTTAGCAGAATCTGATAGCACGAACAAAAGAAAAAATATATTGATTTTCTCTGTTATATGGCGTTGATTTTCACGATGTTCACACTTGGTAAATTATAATATAATGTATTAATCAATATATAACAAATAATTAACATATGAAAATATATACATTTTTATTTGTACTTGCCATTAGATTCTGACGGTCCTATAAGAAGAATTGAGGAGACATAAGACTGGAAGTTACTGATAGCTAAGTATACATAATAATATAAAATAAATAATAAAAAACTATAATAATAAATTTTCACTTTATACCCCACACTCCGTTGAAGATAAATAAATATCGCTAACTGAGTAAGCTTATATTACTGACAATACCATATCAGAGTTGTGTATAAACTTGACTATGTGCAGAAGCAGAGATTGCATTGTGCAATATATACAGCTTCTGTCCGTCAAACATGTATAATACAAGAATTTGGTGTCTGTACGTCTCCATCAGAGAAAGTACCTATAAGAACCTATTAACTTTCGAAATACGTGAGGTATTCAACGCCCGCTGTTTCCAATAAGCTATTCGCACCGCGTACATCAGTTACGCGATAACATTAAGTTGAACGTTATTTTAATTCAGTTAACTCCGCGCAAGCCTTCCGAAGTTGCCGCCAGACGAGGTGGTCCCTCAAGGCGGTTCTCTCTCTCCGCTTCTCTCGTCCGCGGCACTCCCTCGCGAATACGGCTTGATGGCGTCCATTCAGACAGCACGCTGCTCGCATTACGGCCGAGTTCTGCTCCGAGTCGTCCGGATGGACTATTAGGCTCGACAACGGCGCGAGAACGCGAGTACCTGTGTGTGCGCATTGTACGTATCGCACAATGTGAGTATCTGACAGAATAAAGAAAACGTGTGCATAGACAATTCTTGTGATTCATACGGCAATCGTACGTGCGAGGACATAGCCAACTATTATTATTATAGTAAGCGTCTTCCAAGTATAGTCTCGGGTCCTTCAAGAAGGACCCGAGGCTCCCGTAAATGGGTACCTGTCAGGCCGGCAGGTCCATGGGTGTCGCGTCGTAGACATCTTATGGTCAAAGAAATAATAAGTTTCATAATAACTTTTACAATTTAGACAATGTTTGCAAAATATTTATAAATAATGACAAATATTAATATTCGTATTTTAATAAATTAATATTTAACTTCGCTGTGCGGAAGCGCAATCGCTTCATCCGTTCAGACTTTAGACAGAAACTTGTCTCTTTGATTTTGGTAAGTATAGCATAAGTGGTTCCATGGTTGTCATGCCCAAACCAAATAAGTAGAGTTTAAAGCTTAGGTATCTGCAGAGAGTCTCGATAATAAATACTTTTAGTCTACCGTGGATAATAATTATTTTATAATTGGTATTTGGCTTACCATGGTTGGTATTGGCGGTCATTTTGGTTAACGACGTTTCGGACTGGCACGTGCAGTCCATCATTAGGGCGAGTGCCTGGCTGCGTTTGGATCCAGTGTTCTATTAACCGCGGATCCGACCGCAGCCAGGCACTCGCCCTGATGATGGACCGCACGCACCAGTCCGAAACGTCGACCAAAATACCAACAATGGTGAGCCAAATACCAATCGTCTCGATAATGTTAGTTAATTTGAAGTCCGCTATTGTCGGACAACTGCTCAACACACATGAACTAAATCCTCTGTGTCCCGACCTCGCCGGAACTCGTGCAGAGTAACTGAAACTTGCGAGCCAATAATAGAACTCCTAATGTATTGATTGAGCGCGTGTTAACTTCTGAATTCGCTCGCCGCAACTTTGCCGCGACGCGGCATAAAATAATAACAAGAGTTATAGCTTATGAGAGAATGTTTACTCTTCGTAAGTTTTTCTCCCGAGAAAGTTGTTCAGGAAGAATGGTACGCGACACGGGAAGTCTGCGATGAAAGGCTTAGTTGCGATAAGCCAATATGACCCCCCTTCTCCCTCTCAACGACCGTTGCGGCTGCAGTATGGGACGACGGATGCGGACAGTCGAGCTAGAATGGACCGAGAAGACTCCCTAAATAGGAAATCAATACAATGTATTTATGTGTGCCCCGGGCGAGCGATGCACGCGAATGTTTTCCAATGAACCGCATGCATAATAATTATGTTGATTTCAGCAATACTAGATTCACTGTGGATAACTTGATTGACAACTGATATTATAAATTGTTTGTACTCGTATATTTGAAATTAGTAATGTAATGTATATTATTGTTTATACATCTTTATTGTAAGTTTAGTTTTAAGTGGGTAGCTAATAAGATGTTGTAGTGTAAGTTTACTGTTCGCTTCAAAGCACAGTATTGCTGAAAGTTTTTTATCCATTTATGTAATGGACGAAGGCAATTTTTTGCTCGATGCACAATACCGCATCATAACATTATTTGGAAATATACTATGACCGTCCGAGTGTGCACAGACACCTAATGGATCCATTATAAATAAATAAATAAATAAATATGGAAGCGGAGTGCTAATAGTAAAGATATTTTGAGTATGGTCTTAAGAGCAGACAGGGATTATAGTCACTTGACTATTTTTCTCCGGGGCTTATGTTTCCCAGTCCCTAAACTTTGACTGAATTTTATAATTATTTTTCTTGTAATAAGGACAATCTACCTACCTGTAATATTTTTATAGTAATAGTAAATATACGACGCCAAAGTTACAAAAATTTTTTTTGACAGAAGAAAAATGTATTTAATTGTTATCACGAAATTTATTAAGCTTTATTGAATACTTTGGATATCAAAAAAATCAAGATTACTAGATTGGACTGTCCTTATTATAACAAAAAATGAATTGTACAAATCGGATTAGGTTTAGGGGTCGGGAAAACATAAGCCCCGAAAGGCAATTTTGACGTAATTTGTAGGTATATTAGCTGAGAATATATTTGTTCTTCCAGACTCTTTTTTTATTGTTATTTTTTTATAGAAAGCGCGACATGTGGCGCCGAGCCACCCATAAGGTGTCTAACGACGCCCATGGACATTCGCACGTACGCGGTGGTTGCGATTGCCATGCCGGCCTGACAGGCGCCCATTCACTCCTATCTGGGCGTACCACAAAACTTTACTTGTGGTGAAATATGTGGGCAGGGAGAACGTTCCAGAGTTAAACTCTTAATTCCTTCTGACAGCACGGCTGGAGCAAACTTCTCTAAAGGCAATAAATATTAAAGGAGAGTATCGGGAGGGTGCATCATAAAGATGTCGGTTAACACGGCCTGGCGGATGCGTGGTGGCGAACGACGAAGAAGCCAGTAGGGGGCGGGGCGAGGAGTGTGCGCAGCACAGATAAGAGATAAGTAGGCGGGAATGCGGTTAGTGTGACGCGAAATAGAGTCTTTCCGCTCTTTTGTACGGGCTCAATGGATAACGAAAAATATTAAAGCCACCACGCTGTCCCGCAACAGCAGCGGTTGGGGAAACGTACTTTGTATTTCCTTACGTTGTTGTACGTTTGTATGTACGGGACAGAAATTTGAGAGATGCTTAGTTTTATAAATATTTGTATACTCTGGAATGACTTTTACGAATTTTAGCTGGGCTACAGATTTTAAAGGAGGGGTTTACGTGATTTTGCGTGATTACATATATTGACACTGCACAAATTTTTATTTTTTGCCTTTTTAACCCCCGACGAAAAAAACGGAGGGGTGTTATAAGTTTTTTCTATGAAGAAGCACGGTTTCTCACAACGGAAAATGAAGGAAAATATGGGTTGGACTCACCACACCCGGCGTTCTCCTGTGATCTGGGCTGCAGCCCAGGGTGTGCTCTGGTATGAGGTCCAAGATGAGGTCGGAAAACGTTTCCTTTGACTTTGCATACAGCGTGTGGTATGTATGTATGCATGTACGAGTAGGTATGTATCGAACTAAGCGAGCGAACAACCACCGACGCGGTAGCGCGCGGCACTAAGGTCGAACTCTGCAAAACTTATCGCGAAAACAAAATCTAATCTATAAAATTTTCGAAAAAGACGCGATGAGCACACTCGGATCGTTTGGAATTGGAAAGGGAGAGATATTATGAATGGTTGTGAAGTGGAGAAACGGCTTGGACCCGCTCCAAGCGGGGCGGCGATGTTTGTGCGATCCATTCTGAACGTCCGCGCTGGGGCGCCATACCTAATTAGCCGAGTGTGCGCATACTCTTATTAATTGTACTGAGAGTCTCTGCGAGTGATATACTGCATTGGGGGAAATCCATATATTACGTCATTTGAAATTAGGGAGGGGGTGTCTTGTCTCCGGAGGATGGTTAATAAGATGAAGGAGGGGGGGGGGGGGGGTCTTGCCAAAATTGACGTCATTATTGCAAATACTGATGACCCCAAAATATTACAGAACTAGCTGTGCTCGCGACTTCGTCCGCTTTTCGCAGTACTTAAGGATCTCATTCATTTCCCGGAATAAATTTCGCAGTACTTAAGGATCTCATTCATTTCCCGGAATAAAAAGTAGATATCCTATAAATGTGGATGGATGAGAAGAGGGGAAGACCGCGTGTGGTAGCGTGCCTTGGGCTATGTCCCGCAGTGGACCGATGCAGGCTTATGACGATGATGATCCTAAATAACAAAGTATTGTTTTTTTTTTTTTTTTTTTTATTGCTACCGAACTGGGTGGCTCTGTCCGAGGTGGCAACCTCAGGCGCAGCCAATTTCACCCCCGAAGAGGTGCCAGTCCGGCTTGGAGGTGGACTAATGTTGCTGGGGAAAGGCTATTAACCCGCGATTTGAAGATCTGTGGATTGTAGGAGTGGGGGAAGATATTTCCTGGGAGCCCGTTCCACACCTTTGCAGTGCGGCACAAGAACGATTTAGAGAATCGTGCAGTTCGAAGAACTCTTCTGTCGACTACAAACGGGTGTTCCGCGAGAGTATGGCGGGTTTGGCGAAGGCGAACAGGAGGAGGAGGGATAAGGGAAGCAAGTTCGTCAGAGCAGCGGCCATAGTAGTACCGATAAAACAGGCTCAATGACCCAACGATACGTCTGTGCTTTAGAGGTTGAAGGTCCTTTGTGAGTACGGAGTCACCAATGAGGCGAATGGCTCGTCGCTGAATAGAATCCAAGGCTGAAAGAAGGTACTCAGGGGAACCCTCCCAAAGATTACTGCAATATTCCATCACCGGTCTTACTTGTGCTTTAACAACAATATTGATTTAGTCATAAAGTTAATGGAAAAGACGTCACTTTTTCGAGGGTGGGGGGGAGCATCGCCCGCCGTCGTTCTGCAGTTTCGAAGAAGAACAGAACAAAGAAACGAATATAGACTCGAGGTTGGATCAAAAGAAGAGAAACGCACGGAGCGTGTGTACTATAGAAGTTGGGGGGGGTCGAAAATCGGGAAAAATAGATGACGTAATATATCGACGACCTCTTTGATAAATCATTGATTAAATGCGGCATTCCTTTTGAAATTATATGCCCAATAGTTCCGAAAATGTTCCGAAAAAGCCAGATTTCTTCACAGAATGTTGCCAAGCCCACCCAGCTTGTCGACACACTGTTTGCGTTGTCCTATCCCCTCGTGTGCGAGCGGACCCGATTAGCTGTCAGCCCTTGAGTGCGGCGCCATTTTGGCCAAAAACCTACATGTGCGTGCAGCCGACCCTGACACAGACGACGTGCAGCGTAAGACGAAGTACCACACACTGATGCTGACTATCTGTACTTACTCGTACATATGATTAAATGAAACTTCTGCTGCCCGTATGTCTGTATGTTCAAATTTACATAGTAAAGAACAGCTAATGTGATATATTTTTAAACGTAACTTTTAAACGCACGTTTGGGATAGGGACCTAACTCAGAAAAAATTAAACGAACCCATGATGAGCGTCGGGTCCGCTGCCTAGCACCATCTATGAGTCTTTTGAAAACGAAACATTGTATAAGTTGAAAGGAATAAGTACCTAATAGATAGATATATAGATAGCGCTATCCCGATCCAAATAAAATTCACAATTATTGATTTTAAATACAAGCTTTGCTTCTGTCAGGTGACCCGCGACACCTCACCTTTTTTTTTCATTCACATCAGCTCGTCGGTTAGTAATTCCCAATAATACTCACGCGATTCGAGCGTGTGATGATGCTGAGGCGGCGACGTCGGTCCGTGGCCGACATCGTTGAACGCGCTGACGGTGACGGCGTACCGCGCGGCCGGCCTGAGTCCCCTCAGCGTGGCTCCGCCCGCGTCGCCCCGGGCGTTGCTCTCGGCGGCCTCGCCGGCCGTCGGCCCAGACCCTTCGCCGGTCTCCCACCACCGCACCGTGTACCCGATCAGTGTGCCGTGGAGGGTTTCACGCGGAGGCGGCTGCGGGAGGGCACATTTCTCTGGTGTAAAAGCTACCAGGCCCAGTAGAGCTAAATACATAAAACAGGGGATCGTGAGACGGTAACCAGAAACAACCAGGTTGTGCGGCAAAGGCATTACTGAGTTAAAAAAAAAACAACAAACTCAGAAAAACACAGCTTAACCCCCCCCACCCCCGAACCAAAATTTTGGGCATGCCCGTGCAGCAGGGTGCGAGACAATTTTATTAGAATTTCAGATGATAACAATTTAACCAAAAATTTCATATGTTGATTACATATGAAATTTTTGGTTAAATTACTAATAATAATAATAAATCTGTAAGAGATGTTCATGGAGTAAGTTACTTTGTTTTAGGAGATACTGCGTTCCGCGTGCGGAGATACTCTATATAAGTATGATACTAAAACTAAATTGACGATTTTTAGAAATCTTTTCTGTATGTATGTATGTATGTTCCTCCATAACTCTTAAACCGATCATTCGAAGTCGATGAAACTTAGTACAAGCACATTCTACTATACGCGACACAGGACAGGCTAAATAAAATTCACTTCCGGTTACGCTAAGATGTGGCTCTAATACAAACCGAATTGTTCCGCGCGCCGAAATAAAGGTACAGTAGCGGGCTTACTTACTTTCTTCTTTTTAAATGATGTATTTCACGCGAGCGAAGCCGCGGGCAAAAGCTAGTATTGTAATAAAAAGAGGTTTGCCATACTAAATAAATATCAGAGACCAAGAGATTTCACAAGCAAAGTAAGGAGTGAATAGAGGAGACGAACCTGCCAGCTGACGTGGAGCTCCCTCGGTCGCAGCGCGCGCACCACCACGTCCCGCGGCGGAGCGCCGGGGGCTGCAAAACCAACATTTTGTGAAAATTGTGCATCCGTAAACATTTATAAATACATACGTCTCCGGTGCAGTGGCAAACATTTTTGTAAAGTAGACTAAGTGTAAATTGAAAAAAAATCCAGTGAAGTTTCTTGTCAGTTCTTCTTCGTTGTGATAATCGAACTGGCGGAATGTTACAATGTAAATATGACAAATCTGAGCGCAGTGTACTGCCAATAGATGCTAAATAAACAATAAACAATAAACAGTGCTATATTTTGTGCGGCGCAGGCAGACTAACCGTCACCCTGCTCTGCAGAATTAAATGCACTTTATTTAGTAATTAATTAATAATCATTATTAATTATTATTTAAGTAATTAATGAAATAAACTAAACTTTACAAAATAAAATAATTGGTTTTGGATGCGTATGAGTGCAGTGATAACATTTTAAGAAGTTAATAAAAACTACCTATTTATATGACAACACACTATGCAAGTGAAAAACTCGTTATAAAACTATTTATAAATAATAATAAACTGAAACTGAAAAGCGTATCACGCGATTTAATGTTATATGGGTAGATAAGGTGCTGGTGTAATTGTTTTTATTCATTTATATTTTTTTCGGCACTTACATAATGAAAATAGTAAAAAAAAATATTCTCAAAATAATAAGTCGTAGAACAAAAGTTAATCATTTCTAATGTAGAATCATTATTCATTAGATGTGCTCAATTCTGGTGAACTATATATTTATTTTATTTATTTATTTATCCTGGAAACACCAACAGCTAACATATATGTGGTAGTTATAAAGAGAGTAAATAATTTAAACTAATTAGGTGTGTAACCAGCGACGTAAACACATCTGTTTCCATGAATGCAAAGTAATCTCGGAATATATCGATCCTCTCGAGCCAAAACTCATCAGCTAACAAAAACCTAATACTGAGATATTAAAGGTTTTAAGTTTTTAAACTATTTTAACTTTTATAATTCAAAAACTAAAAAAGGTAATGAAGTCATTCCACTTTTGTTGTATTCGTAATTTTGTATGCAAAAACTAACCAAGTACATTGGTGAATTATTTTTATTTTTTTTATTTCTCATTGAAAACGTTGAGATATAATTTTGGTGATTTTTTCTTAGACAGAGCTAAAAATTTGAAGTTTGCCAGTACAAAAAACCTAATTTTGATAAAAAAAACTGCATTTGGTGAGTTTTGACTCGAGATCGTCGATGTGTGAACTAGTGTCCAATGAACGCGAGCCTGACCTTCCGACCTGGTGTTGAAGTGGAGCGCGGGGCAGTAGGGCGAGGCGCCCACGTCGTTGACGGCGGACACCCGCAGCGCGTAGTGTGTGTATGGAGTCAGCACTCGCAGCCAGGTCGCCTCGCGCTCAGAGCCTTCCTCCCTGTGTACAGCGTGTCTCATAGAACCTGACACGACTGGCTATACACCACCTGCCACACTCGTGACGTAAGCCCGGTAAAGCATGGACGGCCTAACCTGAGGCGAACACACGTACGCACACAAATGCATTTCTCTAATACAAACGCATGGCATGCACCTATACATGGCCTGAGCACTACTACACTCGCAGAATTTAATGATCACCGTCATGCGTGAATTTATTTGTACGCCTCAGGTTAGAACGAATGACCTATACCCCTCGTTCTTGTCGGAAATAGGTCGCTCTGACTCAGCCACCCATTCCGGATTACATAAAAAAAACCTCGTACTTCCGAAGACCTCGAGCACATCCACCCAGTTCGGCGGCAATAAAAAAAATCAGATGCCATGTCATTGCTTCCCTTTGGTCATTCTGCTACACTGAATTGAAAGAAAAACACGTCCTAGGTATTTCCCGATATTCTTTCAGTAGCGCATTATCATAGTTTTAAACAGTCCTTCTTTCTACTATGATATTACTAGTCCACGAGTAGTCAATATTATGTCATTTATTAGACGGCGCAAGAAGACCACCTCATTTTGAAAGAAGTACTGAAGCCATGGAAATGATAATAATGATGCTTACGTGAAGGTGAGAAGGTCCGGGCGCGCGACCGTGAGGTTGACGACGTCGCGCTCCCAGGAGTCGAGCGCGTCGCGGTCGTGGGGCACGGCGCGGTACTGCAGCGTGTAGTGTGCCACGTGCGCGCGCGCGCGCTGCCACGACACGCGCGCGCGCCGCGACTCCAGCTCCGACATCCGCAGCTCCTTCGGCGCTCCGGGACGCTCTGGGCGGTAAGGTTATTTTTTCATGAAAATCGACATGGGTGGCTGTGCCGAGGAACTAATGGAGCAGTCGACAGAGCCAAAGAGAGGCGCCATGCCAACAGATTTGCGGACTGTTGCTAGGGTGTCCATCCTATTAATACGACTGAAGACACCCAGGTTAAAGGATTCGGGAAACGCACTCGCCGGAAGTCATTTCACACCCTGGCGGTACGACAAAGGAACGATTTTGAGGACCGATGTGTTCTCAAAATTCCAATGTCAACGAGAAAAGGGTGCTTAGTTCTCGCGGACGAGGGCTGCGGAGATAGGTTGGATGGCAAGGAATAAGGGAGGCAAGTTCCTCCGAGCAGCATCCATGATAGTACCTGTAGAACAGACTGAGTGACCCTACAAATCGTCTGTGGCTCAGGGATTCCAGATCATCAGTCAGTTTCGGGTCTCCCACCAGACGGACGGCTCGGCGCTGTGCTGAGTTCAAGGACATCAACTTAATTTTAAGTTGGTTTCCTTGGACTTATGTACAACATAAGTAGTTGTACCGGTGAAACGAAGATCACATTGAGGTTTGAGTTTTTTTATGCGGATTTGGCCTTGGACTCAAAGACCTAAAGCCCACGTCTTTGGTAATATTGCAGCCCAGTAGGTCTAGGAGCTCCCAGACAGAACACGACACTGGCTTTAAAACTTGCAAGGAAAAGGGAAGAGGTCGACCTTAGGTGATAATACACAGCTTGCGCATTGCGTCTTGCGAACGTTGAGGGCAACAAGGTTTTCCTGGCCCCAAGTGGCAACTTTTTCGAGAACCTTGTCTACCCTATCAACCACAGAGCGTCGCGCCTTGCTGGGCTGTGCATCTCTGCTCTTCAATTCCTTGCCTTCATTGCCTTTGTAATTAAAATATTTAATGGTAAATACCTACAGTAAACTGTTGTTGAAATAAAACGCTGTAAGCAAACAAAGTTTCTCAATTTGCAGCCACAACGGTGTTAGTGTTTTATCCGTGGTATTTAAGCAAAGTGAAGGAGCGTTCGGGTTTATCGAGCTGCTAACCGCGGGCTGCGGTCGGGCCGGCGAGCGGGCGGCTCCCGCGCGCGCCGACCGGCCCGAGACACAATTTCACAAAGGTATCGTCTTCGGGAGCTTGTACGCAACAATGCTGCGGTCGCCGCCGGCGGCGACGCGGGGGCGGCATGGCCGAACTAAGTACCTTTCGCCACAATAATATCAAGGTAGCGTAAACTCTATCAACTTGTACGTACTTAGGAAACCAAAAGATGGAGCTTTCCCGTCGTTTAATATTTAATTATCCATAGCCGATTTCAGCATCTTCGGTTAAGTCTCTCCTAACAGTTATCTGTCAATTCAAGTTGCATTTCTCATGACAGGAGTTAACCGGCAACGATATCAATGTTAGTGGACGTAAGGTTCCACTTTATTTACATGCTATAATGTTAGTGAAACAAAGAGCAGACGGCAGACACCACGCAGCACCAGACCACAACACAATAGGCTATCGAGTTTCTCTCGTTTACTTTACATAACGAAGATTGTGTGTTATCTTGACCTAAATGAGGATCTCCTCAACAAACTCGACCGTATCCTCAACTTGTGCATTCGCTATATTTTCGGATTGCGCAAGTATGACCATATATCTGAATATCGAGCTCGCCTTCAGTGGCTCGATGTTCGTGGTCGCAGGAACTCTCACGCCCTCTCTCTTCTCTTCCGCACACTTAATGATCCTGCTGCTCCCAAATATTTGAGTGAACGGTTTGAATTTCTTTCTTCTCACGGTCTGGCTTTAAGATCTGCTGACAACTTACTCTTGGCAATACCGGCTCACTCAAGCTCTTTCTACACGGACTCTTTCACAGTACAAACAGCTCGCCTCTGGAATAATCTGCCCGTGCATTTACGCTCCTCTACATCTATGAATGTATTTAAGATTAATTTAAACAAACTTCTCCTCTCGTTACCGAAGTAAATGCAATGTATAATATTAGATACATATCTTTACTCCCCTTCTCTTACTCTCTTGTCATTCAGTTGGTTGTGTCGCACAACGGTACCACCGATCGATGTACATAATATGTAAGTTTATTATATACATATATATGTTTATTAAAGTATTTATGTAGTATTCGTATTTAGTTTATCATACATATTTCTTTACAGTCTTAACACATTGCCACAAACTATTCTTGTTCGCCTGCATGTACTTCTCCCACATCCCAAAGGTTAGTTAGAATAGAATGCCTCGCGGCATTAAGCTCGCCTGTTGTACCTAATTTTTATAAATTGGTGTTCAATAAAGAATATATACATACATACATACAAGATTGCTTGCTTGGATGTAGTACAGTGGGGTTGCGTCGGCTGCGTCGTCGGTTAACAAAGTCTAAAATAATCAAAGTGTAATTTATCTTCTGTCTCGAGCGCAGTTATAAAGTAGAAGAATCACTGGGCTGGTTATTAATGGATATAACAGGAGTGGAAATTATAATTATGATTTTGAAAACTCCCCTACCAATCTCATCTTTCCATCTGGTTTTACTTAGGTATTGAAATTAATACAATCATAACGTCAATAAACCTGACCACATTCAATCAAACTACATGAAATGACTGATCACGTGGATTTTTATAGTTTTCAAATGAAATAAAATTAACTTGATTTGTAAAAAATAGTTTGACACGATACATCATAATATATTTACATAGAGGTTGTGCGCATGGCAGCGGTACTCGCCGGAGTGTTGCCGCCTACCAGCTCGGACTCCAGCCCCTCCGCGGCGCCCCCAGCGGACCACCTATACAGTCGACGCCTCACCCTTGACGAGCAGCGTGAAGTCGAGCTCGGCGCTGCCGTAGAGGTTGTGCGCGTGGCACCGGTACTCGCCGGCGTGCTGCTGCTCGGCGCGCGCCAACACCAGCTCGGACTCCAGCCCCTCCGCGGCGCCCCCAGCGGAACACCTATACAGTCGGCGGCTCACCCTTGACGAGCAGCGTGAAGTCGAGCTCGGCGCTGCCGTAGAGCTTGTGCGCGTGGCACCGGTACTCGCCGGCGTGCTGCTGCTCGGCGCGCGCCAACACCAGCTCGGACTCCAGCCCCTCCGCGGCGCCCCCAGCGGACCACCTATACAGTCGACGCCTCACCCTTGACGAGCAGCGTGAAGTCGAGCTCGGCGCTGCCGTAGATGTTGTGCGCGTGGCACCGGTACTCGCCGGCGTGCTGCTGCTCGGCGCGCGCCAACACCAGCTCGGACTCCAGCCCCTCCGCGGCGCCCCCAGTGGAACACCTATACAGTCGGCGGCTCACCCTTGGTGAGCAGCGTGAAGTCGAGCTCGGCGCTGCCGTAGAGGTTGTGCGCGTGGCAGCAGTACTCGCCGGCGTGCTGCTGCTCGGCGCGCGCCAACACCAGCTCGGACTCCAGCCCCTCCGCGGCGCCCCCAGCGGAACACCTATACAGTCGGCGGCTCACCCTTGACGAGCAGCGTGAAGTCGAGCTCGGCGCTGCCGTAGAGGTTGTGCGCGTGGCAGCGGTACTCGCCGGCGTGCTGCTGCCCGGCGCGCGCCAACACCAGCTCGGACTCCAGCCCCTCCGCGGCGCCCCCAGCGGAACACCTATACAGTCGGCGGCTCACCCTTGACGAGCAGCGTGAAGTCAAGCTCGGCGCTGCCGTAGAGGTTGTGCGCGTGGCAGCGGTACTCGCCGGCGTGCTGCTGCTCGGCGCGCGCCACCACCAGCTCGGACACCAGCCCCTCCGCGCCGCCCCCAGCTGCCGACTCGCGTACCGTCACACCGCCCCTGATCAATAACCTCACTACAACTTGATTTTACAAAATTTGATTTAACGAATACAACGATTCTGGTCTGTAACCTTTAGCCCAAAGAAACACTTGCGGTAAATTGTATGGTACGTGAATCAGCATTAGTGTGTCACCGCGCACAGAGATCCGTACTATTCCACTCCGACCGGAGAATTCCGGTAATGTGTCTTCGAGTTAAGTCGCAAATAGCATGAAATGCATCTAAACTTCCAACTGAGCTCTTAATATTGCTCAAAACGAAGACATAATAGATGTTGATCGTACTCATCAGGAATAGCGTTGTGGTTGTGTGTCCAGTGGAGGCGGAGCGAGTGTTCCCCCCGCGCTGCGCACGCCAGCCGCGCCGCCGCGCCACGCACCACCCACACCGCACCGCCCGCGCTCGCCGCGCTTGCTCCGGCACGGCTGAGGCGAGGCGGCTCTGTATTCCAGCACAATATCTTCCTCAGACTACAGCGCTACAGCGTATGCAGAGGAGGCCTCGGTAGCTCGGTTGTGCGATGCATCAACGGCAACTCGTGAAATGTCAACCCTGGCACGGTTAAAAATGGCATGTTCGACCGTTGATGCTGGTCGTGGATCGATTCCACGTAAAAGTGTAGATCACTCCCTATTTTACCTACTAGGTGGTAGGGCTTAACCCGTCTGGATTAGTCAAGAGGATTAGACAAAGGTCGGTGGAAGCCCGTTTTCAGTTCAGTTCAGTCAATGAATAGCCGGCACGACCAAAGGGAAGCACAGATGTGGAACCTAGTTCACCAACGTGTTGTGGGCTGGCATTACGGATGTAGTTGGGTGGTAGTAGACGTAGGTAGCCAACCATCCTAAAAATAATAAACAGACTACATACAAGTTTTCCAAGTTTTCCTTTACAAGTCAATTACCTTTAAGTATACATGAATGTGTTCATTCAAGCTTGAAAGGAATGAACGAGATACTTTTTTTTATTTTTTTTTATGGAAACTGACACGGTTGGCTACATCACCTACAACATCCGTGATCTCAGCCCATAACACCGGGTGAACTTGGTGCCACGTCAGTTCTTCCCTTCGGTCGTGCCGGAGAGAGAGAGAGACTTAACTAGAGTTTCAAGATTCCAAACAACAAACCGTTGACATCGAGATAGAAGATGTGATGTATGGGTGCATGATGCGGCGAGCGCGCCGTGCAGCGGTACCAGCCCTCGTGCTGCGCCGTCGCTCCGCGCAGCCACGCCGTGCCGTCCGCCAGCACTGACGAGTCAGACCCGTCGGCCGAACCGCCGCTCACACCATCCCAGCCGCCGTTCCACGCCGCACGACGCCAACTCACGCGGTCTAAACAATTTGTAAACAATGCATTAGTCACGGGTTTTGTTCTAGCGGCCATGAACCGGAAGGCGTTAGTGTCGGCAGGCCGCCCACTCAATGATCAAACGACCTGAAACAGTTTGCCGGTCTTCAATAGACAGACGAATCTGGTGTCGTCTGAGGAAGGCACGTGTCCAACAGTGGGTGGACAGCAGAAGGCCGACGAGGATTCGAAAACATTCAGGAATTCCATGTTTAATGGGTCCTAAAAAGGGGTTCAAACCTTCCGAGATCAAATAGATTTCATTAAATCAACCCAAATATTCGAGTGACTTAATGTGGAAAGAATATTCTCCCAATTTGAATCTAGCCAGTTTCCCTCTGTTTTTATATGTCGAAATTATTTGTAATGCTTTAAGAATATTTCATCATCATCTGAATGTCCTAGAAAGGTAATAAGCACTTCGGATATATGAATACAATAATTAAGATCTAACCTAAAAACATAGTGACTAACTAACCAGTGGAGTACTCCCAGGAGACCTGCGGCAGCGGGAAGCCGGAGGCCGAGCACGGCAACAGCAACGCGGCGCCGGCCGACACCGACGTGTTCTGCGCGCGCCAGCGCCACGCCGGGGCCTCTGCACACAAGTCACGCCTACTCACCGACTCACGAGCGCACCGCCATCCATCACTATTACATTCATATAAGCCTAAATCTAGAGGAAATTCTCAAGGAATTGGTTGTAATCAGGAATTGTCCGAATATGATAATTAGTAAATTATGAACATTTTGGTGAGTGGCAGAAGGCACAAGATCTACTCATACGAATAGCTTATCTGATCTGAATTCTGAAGAATCAGAGCAGAAAAGATATACATACACAGTAACAAAGACGACCAGGGATAACCTTACCTTTGACGAACAATTCGGTGCTGTGGCTGGTGCTGCCTACAGCGTTAGTGGCACGGCAGGTGTATGAACCGCTATGTCCTGAAGTTACTTCTGCGATGATCAGTATACTGAAGAAGTCCATATTCTTTTGCTCCACCTAAGGACCACCCAAAGAAGTTGGAACTTTCATTGAATTTGTTATTAAATTACAAAGACATAATTTAGTTAAGCCTACAACATTTTAGTTGGATTTGATACCTTCATCGCAGGCGATATTGGCAAGTCATCCTTCAGCCATGTAAAATGAATAGGTTTGTCTCCAGACACTAGACTACACGTAGCTTGCGCACTACCGCCCACTTCTACGCCATCGGGAAATTGAAACGGTACAATCTTCGGTGGTTCTGCGAACAACAAATACAATGTTTTATACTGCCTATCGAAACGAGTTACCGGAAAGAATAATCATTTCAAAACTGCCCAGAGTTTAATGAAGTCTTACTGTGAACAAGCAGGTGCAGAGTTCTTCGCGCAAGTTCTCCTGTGTCGGCTCGAACTTCACAAGTATAACCACCGGCAGTAGAGGCTCGTACTGAAGACAGGCGCAGCTCGCCCCTCTCCTCCCGATCACCGCGCTCCCCTCTGCTACTTTCTGCAGGGGAACCATCCTCGCGGAGCCAAACCACGTCCCTGAAGAAGATAGGTTTTGGTAGCAATTTTTCAATACAAAATAAGAAGTGGAGTCTTAAGTTCGTTAGACCCAACACGTAAGATTTGGATTTTTCCTGAACCAAAATGTAAAGAAACCTGTAATATATAGAACTAGAACTTACTTAATTGGATATCCAGAGTACGGGCAGTAGAGTATGACATCTGAATCGGCAGTGACGTGAATCGGCGGGACGAATCTTATGTAGGGAGGACCTGACGAAGAAGAATACGAATAACTTGGAGCTTCATTTGGATAAAGTTATTTATGAAAAAGTGTTAAATATGTTCAGACCGATGACATTGAGCCTAGCGTGATGCGCGCTTGAGCCGCGAGCGTTGGTCGCGTTGCAGGCGTAGCGACCGCCCTCCTCCGGTCCAGACACCGACACGTTCAGCCATGACACCACCGAGCCGTCCCCGCCGGGCGCAGCACTCACGCTGAATCTGGTTCATTTAATCATAGTGAATTCTTTCTTAATACCTGTAGATCGTACAATATACTTGACTTATAACTTAAAATTTGCAACTATGATAAATTCCACTATCTATGTAATCAGTCAGGAGGACTAGCCAAAGGAACTGTGCCTCAAAAGTTGAAAGTGATTGTGGGGGAAAAACTAACTTGTTGCCTGCCATGGTGAGCGGTCTACCATCCAGCGTCCACTGAATGCGGGGAGGAGGCTCACCGCCAGCAGAGCAGCGCAGCGCCACAGCCTGTCCAGCTCGCGCTAGCGTCTCACCGAAAGTCGACAGCAACCGTGGTGGACTATCTGTTCAGTCCAATAACAATACCTTTATTACAATATCTAAACGACCACTTCACTCATAAGCCCAGAAAAAATATATTCAGCTTGAACGCTCTTCGTCAGTTGATAGTTTTCCTTAGGGCTCAAACACACTTGTAGGCGTTCTGCGTTCAATGCTTACGTTTCGACCCTTTCGAACCAACTACGAAATAGCTCGAATGAACACAGACCGCAATGACGCCTGCGCGTTTATTTTTGAGCCCTTACCCGCAATAACGAGTTCCGCCTCGGCTACGGCCGTGTCGAAATGGTCTACTGCAGTGCACTGGTACAGGCCGGCGTGGTGGGCGCGTACCGGCCCCACGTCCAGATGATGAGCCGGGTGCGACAAGCCCGGATGAGGAGGATGTGCCAGTGGGCGCCCTTCGTGTTGCCACGTCACCGCGGCGGTTCCTCGACCTCCGGACACGGTGCAGTTGAACCTCCCTACGCCGCCGGTCGATACCATCTGAGAACGTATTTGAATGTTGGTTATTTGATCATAACAATCACTGTTCATAATTTCGCATTCTTTGATATTGCTTTCAACGTTCTCATTCCAATGGTGAGGATGTTGAAAATGGTGTTAAGTCGAAATCGGTTCCAAAAATAAGTACATTACCTATCACACACTAATATGTGGCTATCCCAATGCTGAGCCTCCTTCACTACTGTAAGGGGTAAACACTCTCAGGAGGACCGACCAGCTAGGAAACTCTTCTAAAATAACAGAATATTTTTGAGGAATTCTTTTTACCATTGGATTGGGTTCCAGTGTTAGAGCAAGAGGCTCAGCGAGGATAAGCTGCAGCGTGCGGGTTGCTCTCTGCGCGTGCTCGCCGCGCGCGTCGGTTGCGCAGGAGTAGAGGCCGGCGTGCTGCGCGCGCACGGGACTGATGACCAGCGCCGCGCCGCGCGCGCGCAGCTCCAGCGACGGCGTCACGCGCACCGAGCGCCCGCGCTCTTCTCGCTGCCAACTGACCATTCATAAAATACTTTTGGTTTTTTGGGGACCACCTACATTCATATGAGAAGAAACTCTAGAAGAGGTAGGTATATATAATCATACCACACGCTGTATCCCGACAATCGGGGTAAGCGGAGTAGTCGGTGTTGTGCTGCAAGTACTCATGTAAATTAGACCCTACCAACAATACCGAGCACCACATTTAGGAAAGTGTTAAGACCAAATAACTATCAAGCAGCAAGTAAGGCACGAAGACCCACTTAATACATGACTGGGTGGAAGGACCGTGCCAAGGTGAGAGGTGGCTAACCGTCGCCCTTATAGACGGCATAGTGTCCTTATTTTTATTATGTAAAATTTGTAATATATTATTTATTATTTATATGTTACTTTATTAATGCTGAGGCAAAAGTGCGGATATGATCATGGGGATGTTCACACACAGATGGTTACGTAGCCGTTTCCTTCTTGAATGAGCAGCGCGCGATTGCTGCCTGAGTCGCACCTCCCTCCACAATATTGATATTTTCTCTATAACCGTTTAAGATATAAACTTGAAAATATTTTTCATATCGTAAGGAATAAAAATAATAAAAGGTTGACTGTAAGAAATCTCTGTAAGGGATAAGTCCGTCTTTGCACCTTATGTAAATTTTCCAATGTATTTGTTACTGTTTAATGTTTACTGGAGCAATAAAGAATTTTCTATCTATCTATCTATAATAAATTAGCTAATTTATAAATTTCCTTTCAATTTATTGAGCTTTAAATTCCGGAGTTATCACCGCGGCTACGGACCCCTAAAATAAATGCGCGTGACAAGTATCGCGATAATTTAGCATGAGCAAAGAAACATTAGCATCAGGCCACTCACGTGATTGAAGATTCGGGCGTTGCATCTATGAGGCAGGGCAGCACCACCGTGTCCCCCACTCTCGCTTCGATAGAGGAGAGCTCGTGTTGACCGGGAGACTCCGTTATACTATTGTCTAGATAGAAAACAGGTTACAACGTACACAAAATTTCGTTTGCACAAGATGCTAGAACTAACTGCAAAAACGTCAAGACGGGACAGAATTAATGTTCTCCATACAAAATCAAAAGTCTTTCGGGTTATATCTTTTTTACCCCCTTTTACCTTGTCCGATTTTTAAAATTCTTGTTTGTTGTATTAAGGACAGTTAAATCTGCGTTCGTGTCTTTTTACTTTTTGAATATCTAAAGTGATGGCTCAATAAAGTTTAATGAACTTCGTGACATCAAAAAATTCCAATAACGACAAAGACAGTAAAGTAGATTTGACTGTCCTTATGACAAGAAAAAACATTTTTAAAAATCGGATAATGTTTAGAGGGGTAGAAAACATAAATGCCGAAAGACAATTTTGTATGGAGAAAGTTAACTTCCGTCTCGTCTTAAGGATTTTTTTTCTTGTTGAGACTACTTTCTTCACACGCACGTTCTATACGCACGTTGGATTCGTACAATGAATATGTATTTCTGTGTTAATCTGGGGACACTGCAGTCTGCAGTGCCCCCGCCAAGTCGAGCAAACACTGCCGTACCATCCTTTTCTCGATAATATAGGTATACATTCCTCGTAGTTTTTATCTCAGTTAATTTCGAACTACCCATCAACCTTGCCAACAGTATTGCCAACAATCCCATCCCAGGCATGAATCTTAAAGAATGCCTTTAGGCATTAAATCCGCCTTTTGCCATCTGTTTTATGTGTTTTTTTTTCATTTCATTGCAGCAACATTTTCAAGATATACTTTCGCCTAAATGGACGATGGGACTTATACATGAGTTCTTGGGACAAGATCCTTGGGTCGTTGGATCGAGGTGTGGTCACTCACCATCGGTGACAAGGCGGTAAGGGGCGGAAACGTACGAGTCAGCGACCACACACGTGTACTCGGCCTGCAGGTCGGACGCGGTGAGGTCTCGCCCCAGCAGCAGCCCGCCAGCGCCGGACACCCAGCGCGACTCTATCCACAACCATAATCACTGTTTTACTAATTAGCATGTGATATTATTTCTTCTGAAACCTGTTACCATATGGAATAGTTACTGTATAATATTAAGGATTGACTGAAAGAAATCACTTTTTTTAATGTTAACCGACACGGTTGTCTACCCTACCACATCCATCCGTGATGTCAGCCCATAATACAAGATTTCATGATCCCATACATTTTAGGATTTACCGCTCCAAAAATTTACGCTCCAGTAATGTATCCAGAATCACCCAGACGAGACAGAAGTTAACTTTCTCCATAAAAAAGCCTCTTTCGGCATTTATATTTTCTATCTACCCCCCTAAATCTTCTCCGATTTTTACAATTATTTTGTTGTTGTAATAAGGACAATCGAATCTACGTTTCTGTCTTATTTTTTGAATATCTAAAGTGATGACTCAATAAAGTTTAATTAACTTCATGACATAAAAAAATAAAAAAATCGAATTTGTTCGATCGAAAAACAAATTTTAGCTCCGGCCCGGTTTTGTAGATATATATCATCTAAACAAAAAAATTATAGGAACGATCATAGATTGGACTATCCTTAAGACAAGAAAAAAAAATAGTAAAAATCGGATAAGATTTAGGAGGCTAGAAAACATAAATGCCGAAAGACGATTTTGTATGGAGAAAGTTAACTTCCGTCTCCTCTTAAAATATTTGCACTCACGTTTGAGTCGTAGAACCTTTCGATACCCTGAATTATATGGTAACGGTACCTGGAGAGAGATATAGCGTGGGTATGGGCACGGCGTCCTGCAGCCAGGTGAGGGGGAGGTCCTGAGCGGCGGAGGGGCCTGAGGAGGGCGCGGCCGCTGCGGCCTCGCAGCGCAGGAGCACCGAGCGGCCCGCGCGCGCCGCCCCCGCGGCCGCTCCCAGCCTCCGCACCGTGTGCACTAGCGCCGAGTCCTCCACTGCACACACACAATATAACACAGTTTATTAACAGATAGGGAATGGTTATTTTTGCCAAGTTTGAAATGAAATGAAATTATATGAAATTCATTTAAACACGCACGTAAATGTCAACATTGTCTCCAATATACATATCACACACGCTGAATCCCGACAATCGGGGTAAGCAGAGTAATCGGTGTTGTGCTGCAAGAACTCTGGTACAGCGCAACACCGACCACCACGTTTCGCAAAGTATTCGAACAAGATTCAATCGATCAAGCAGCAAGTAAGGCACGAAGACCCACCTACTGCATGACTCGGTGGAAGTACCATGCCAAGGTGAGAGGTGGCGAGCCCGTCGCCCTTTAGCACGGCATCTTGTCCTTATCGCTTAGTCGCCTTTTACGACATGCACGGGGAGAGATGCAGTGGGGCTATTCTTTTTAAGTACCGGGCCCACACGGTACGGTTGTCTCCAATATATTAGATGCTATATCAATCTGTCTCGAAGGAGGCGTTCTATAGGAGGCGCTCAAAGCCATGATAGCTTATAGTAAATATTTTTTAAAAAGAATAAGCATAGATTGCAACTTATGCATTAAATTAAATTATTTTAAATTGTCATGCACTGGTGTTTTAGTGTTATTTGTCAGCCTCAGTAGCTTAGTGGTGCGGTCGGTCGACTGTTAGTTATTAAGCAACCCTGAGCGCGGTCAGTTCTTGGTTGGGTGACCGCTCGACCGTTGGATGCTGACCGTGGTTCGGATTCCACGTAAAACTGTAGGTACCTTCCCTTCTTACCTTACTAGGTGGCAGGTATTATCCCACCCGGGTTAGTACCAACGCACTGAATGAAACGTCGGTCGAAACGGCTATGTTAATAGTTCGCGTTTTCCGTTCAGTTCAGTGTAGTCGACATAAAATGAAGGGAAGAACTGACATGGCACCTAATTCACCCGGTTTTATGGGCTTACATCACGGATGTTGTAGGTGAAGTAGCCTACCGCGTCAGTTTCCATATAAAAAATTGTATTGTATTCTATTGTATATATTTATTGCACTCAAATGAAATATAGGCAAACAGTACCACTTAATGGCTCTAGGCATTTTCTAACAGAATACCTTTGGGGTATGATAACTGCTAGGTGAGTAAATAACAGTTATTTAAATATAGAAATCTGTATATAGGTTCAACTATATATGATTATATTTTTCTTAGTAGAAACGCTCCACGTTAATCTGAACGTTAGCTTTACGTGAAATGAACAGCATCCCTTTGTATTTAAAACATCATTTTTAATTAAATTGTGTAAAAGTTTTAATTTCAAGCACAAAAGGAAAATTTAATTAAGATAAAACTTAAAAGTCCGCCTGTACCTAAAGCTACATTATCCGGCCCGAGCTTTGACTTAGTAAGACTGCAACAGCTCTCCAACCAACAAACCAACTTGCATTATTTTCAATTCGGTAGGGAAATTAAATGAAGTTAAATGAAGTGAAATGAAGTGAAATGAAGTGAAAGGAAGTGTAATGAAGTGTAATGAAGTGAAATAAAGCGAAATGAAGTGAAATGAAGTGAAATGAATTGAAATTAAGTGTAAACAAGTTCCGTACCGGGGTACGGAAACCTAAAAAAACATAAATTAAGTAGAGACAATAATTTGAATTTGAATTTGAAATTGAATTTGAAAAATACAAAAAAGTTAGAATTATATGGCTCATGGCCAATGCAGTATTTACTTTTGTCACCTTATCACTTTAACTAATGGCTCAGCGGAACTACTAACAAGGACAAATTGTGCTTAATTTCAAGTAAATAAAAGAAAAAATTATTTAAAAAAATATAAAAACCGCCTTCAAAAATGTATGAAATAAAAAAAATCTAACCCTAGAGTTGAAGGCGGTGCTAAAGAAGGCTACACAAATCACAAAGTATATCATCCACTCATTTTTTCTTTCATGCATAATTTTTGCTTGCTTTAGCACCGCCTTCAACTCTAGGGTTCGATTTTTTTTATTTCATACATTTTTGAAGGCGGTTTTTATATTTTTTTAAATAGTTTTTTATTTCACAGTTTTTTTAGTAATTTTTAGGGTTCCTTACCTCAAAAGAGGAAAAAACGGAACCCTTATAGGATCACTTTGTTGTCCGTCTGGCTGGCTGGCTGGCTGGGTGTCTGTCTGTCAAGACCTTTTTTCTCAGGAACGGGTAGAGGTATCAAGTTGAAATTAATATCAAATACTAAGGTCTACGTTTCCTCGGAGGTGTAAAAAAATTAAGCTTATAGGTTCACGCAATCACTAGATACGCCCATTTAAGTCACATATTTTACTACCGGCAAACCAAATCAAAACCTATAGAGTACTTCCCGTTAACCTAGAATAATTAAATTTGGTAAGAAGCAAGGTCTCATAGCACAAGTAAAGGAAAAAATCGAAAATTGTAAATTTATAGTTATGTGACATTAAAAAAAAATTTTGTTTGTTTTGTATGTCAAGGTCCCTTTTTCTCAGGAACGGATCAAGATAACAAATTGAAATTAATATGAAATACTAAGATCTACGATCTCTTTAAGGTGTAGAATATTCAAGCTTCTAAATCAACGTAATCAAAAGATACGGCCATCTATGTCATATTTCATACTCGCAAACTCACTCAAAACAAATCAAAACCTATAGGGTATTTCCTGTTAACATAGAATCATAAAATTTGGTAAGAAGCAAGGTCTTACAGCACAAGTAAAGGAAAAAATCCGAAAATTGTAAAATTGTAGTTATTGACATAAAAAAATAATTTTTTGTTTTGTATCTCAAGGTCCCTTTTTCTCAGGAACGGATCAAGATAACAAATTGAAATTAATATGAAATACTAAGATCTACGATCTCTTTAAGGGCGTAGAATATTAAAGCTTCTAAACCAACGCAATCAAAAGATACGGCCATCTATGTCAGATTTCATACTCGCAAACTCACTCCAATCAAATCAAAACCTATAGGGTATTTCCCGTCAACCTAGAATCATAAAATTTGGTAAGAAGCAAGGTCTCATAGCACACGTAAAGGAAAAAATCCTAAAATTTTAAACTTGTAGTTATATGATATTAAAAAAAAATCTTGTTTTGTGTGTCAAGACCCTTTTTCTCAGTAACGAGTCAAGATATCAAATTGAAATTAATATGAAATACTAACGTCTGCGATCCCTTCGAGCTATAGAAAATGAAAGCTTCTAAATCAATATAATCAAAAGATACGGCTATTTATGGGAAATTTTAATAATTGCAAACTCACTCAAATGAAATCAAAACCTATAGGGTACTTACCGTTGACCTAGCTAGAGTAATGAAATTTGGCAAGAAGCAAGGTCTCACAAGTAAAGATAAAATCCGAAAAGGATATGTCGTTATGTCATATAAGAAATATATTTTTGTATATTTCAAATTCACGAATGCCGCACAGTCAAAAACCATTGCTGTAGTGTTTATTTAGGCGGTTCGGGATTTTCCAAAACAATTGTTTTTGTACATACATAATACCTACAAAAATATATTGAGTGATGCTGATGATACGGAACCCTCGGTGCGCGAGTCCAACTCGCACTTGCCGACTTTTTTTTGCTATTAATATACTCGGCGGAATCGCTCGGAACTTTTTATTTATGTATTTTATATAGCATTTATTTAATTAGAATGTCACACACTATACTCATAATTTACTCATATTCAAAGTTTGCCTGCTGGTGCATTATTAGAGCATTGTCGCCAAATTGAAAACAAGTCTATGCTTGAAATTCACCCGCTGGTCTACTGCGTTCCGGTTCGCCCGGCGACGGACAAGGCCCGAGTTCGCACTCACTAGAGCTTCACTTAACTAAATTAGATATACGAGTACTTTGGAACCTTTCAGTCCGCGATCGTCCGCCAAATCCCCCGCTAATGTAAAGTTTCGCACGCTCTGCCTCTGCGGTTCAACCCGGCCCGGACTAACGCCGTCGCCGGCGACCAATCACGACCGAGCTACTATCCGGTTTTATCCGGTCTCTCTTTGAGTTTTCCGGCTACTAGAGCTTTCCCCGATGCGATGACTCTACAAATACGCAAGCTATAAGTTAGATTGGTCAGATGCAGTTTGTGTTTTGTTAATTTTATTACATTGATGAAGGATGTTTTTTTTTATCGAAACTGACACAGTTGGCTACATCACCTACAACATCCATGATGTCAGCCCATAACACCGGGTGAACTAGGTGCCATGTCAGTGCTTCCATTCAGTCGTGCCGGCTACACTGAACAGGACGGAAACACAAACTATGTACAAAGCCGTTTCGACCGTCGTTTCATTCAGTGCGGCGGTACCAACCCGAGCGGGATAAACCCTACCACCTAGTAAGGTAAGAAGGGAAGGGACCAAAGTTTTACGTGGACTCCGAACCACGGACAGCCTCCAACGGTCGAGCGGTTACCCATCCAAGTATTGACCGAGCCCAGGTGTGTTTAAAAACAGTCGACCGACCGCACCACTGAGCTACCGAGGCTAACAAATCTACTATATAAAAATTTATATTTGTTCGTTCGTTCGTCTTCTACGCGTTCGTGAAGCATCATCAGAATACGATGAACGTTTTTTACGAAAAAAAAAAAATCACGCGAGCGGAGCCGCGGGCAAAAGCTAGTTATAAATAAATTTTAATTTCCAGATTACCCTTTCAATTAGGCAGCAGTGCATGTGTGTGCAGACAGCTTATCGCGAGCTGTTTCATTCTGCTAATGGACTCAGAACTGGCGAATGCGCGTAGTGCACTACTCTGTCATACAAACGGATGTGCCATCGCTTCGGGGGTTGGGGTTGGTACGACTATGCAGGGGCAGAGAGAGCGGAAAGGGGAGGCGCGGGGAGTAGAGGGGCATATTGGCTCAGCGAGAGAGGGTGAAGTTGTGAAGGGGCGGAGGCAGGTCAGGAGTGTCCAGTGAAAATATTAATTCATGTAATAGCGGTGCGTTAGTTCACGCGGCCACTTAGATGCGGCGATGGAAACTCGGTCCTATAGATCTGAAAATTTTCTCTGACAGGAAATTAATATTTTCGTTTGTGTATAGTGGCACGATGCTTAATGTGTTGGTCGCCGTTGTGCTGTAAGAGTACTCGTGTGGTATGTATGTAGGTTTGTTTATAAAAAGTTCGTATTGTTGCAAATTACTTATTTTATTTATCTTTAGCTATATTATGTTCCTCCGACTTCGCTGGCGATGTTACATATACTATATCATACATACATACATACATAGCGTCACGCCTGTTTCCCGGTGGGGTAGCCAGAGACAACGGATCTCCACGTCCCACGATCCTGCCTGACACACCTCTGCCGCCTCTTCCACTCCCATAATGTTCTTCATGCATGCTGGTCTGTTATATACTATAACGATCCTTAGAAATGCAAGAATACGTCAGTGAAATGAAAACGCCATGCGAATCTATCGAGTGCTTCTCGACTTATAAGCGAGCATAGAATCTACCACGGCGCTTTGGTCAGTATGTGAGTTGTTACAGATTTACCCCTTTATTTATTAGCATTAGAAAGAACTTGCATTCCTCAATATCCTCCTTGCATACAATCAGAGGCGGACTAGCAGCCTTAGCCGCCCTAGGCCGTTTAGTACCAGCCGCCCCAATTCAATGCAGCCGCCCCTTTCAAGTTTACAGCATAGATACAAATGTGAAGTTGTATGAAAATCAGTATTGCGTTCGGTTCAACCTGCCAAAAATATATTAGGTATTTCTCGGCTTATTTTACATATAGTAAAAGTATTTTTTACAAGTTTTACGGCAATATTGACCTTATAGTCATAGCAAAATTATTTTTTCCGCGTAAATAGTGCGTCATCACCTCCGCCGCGCTCACCACTCCCGCACGTCGCACGCACTTGCTCCGGCCGGCACCCTTTCTATTCTGTACCTGCGCTCACTGCTTCCAGCAGCAGGTACAGATTGGCCGCCCCTAATATCTGGCCGCCCTAGGCCCGGGCCTAGTCGGCCTATATGGAAAGTCCGCCTCTGCATACAATGTTCGATAAGAGAACACTCGTAAATACCTAAACCAAATACGCGCATTAATATATGTCTATAAAAGACGATGAGACAAATCTCTCCCTACCCACGTATTTCCCCCCAAGTACAGTCTCGGGTCCTTCAAGAGAGGCGTGAATAGGCGCCTGTCAGGCCGGCATGGCATTCGCAACCCCCGCATGCGACCGAATGTACATGGGCGTCGCTAGACACCTTATGTGGTGGCTCTGCGCCACATGTCGCGCTTACTATAAAAAACACATTTAAAGACTAACTCCTAATTTTCCTATGCTCTCTAAAACTGGCACTAATTTTGATATGACCGAAGTTTCAGAAATCGCTCGTACCTCGCTCGACCCTCGTGGACATTCTCTCATGTATAAAATTCGCTGGAACGGGCCGGGGTTATTACGAACAAAACGCCGGCGGCTTGTGTTAGCTGGCTGATGTCCCGTTGTTTTCGTGTTAGTTCAGTTACACCTGTACACACGACCGATATTTCTTGTCCTGCTATCTTAGAAATTGTATTGGTTTCTGTCAAAAAAAATTCTATGGGTGTCGTGTCGTGTCGTTGGGTTGCTCGACAACAATGTGCAGATTTTGGAACTTTTGAATACTCATGTTTTATAGTCATGTTTATTTTTATTTTTTTATTTTTATGGTAACTGACGCGATTGGCTACATCACCTACCACATCCGCGATGTCAACCCATAACACCATGGCGAACTAGGTGCCGTGTCAGTGCTTCCCTCCGGTCGTGCAGGCTTCACTGAACTGGACGGAAAACACGAACTTTTTCATAGCCGTGTCGACGAACTTTTCATTATGTGCGGTGGTATCAACCCAGGCGGGTGCACTGAAATAAACTAATGACATTTTAAAATAACATGCTAGGTAAAGGCGGACTTATCCCTTATATGTGTTTCTTCCAGTCAAACTTTGGATGTGAACATCAAAAAGATACCAAACCGTCGAAATTCGAAAAAGTGCCAAGAAAGTGGTGTCTCTTATCGCATCATGCGCACAGGGTCCTTTCAGAATACGCGTGAAATTGGGAGAGAATAAAAATCCTTTCGGTTTTCTTCGTGCAAGTATTCTTATTGCCTATTTCTATTCCCCCGCCAAGACGTGTGAGTAGACGTATGCGAGGCCGTGGTGGGTTTATCTCCAATGGGATAACCTTCCCCCGCGTGATCATTTAAATTCGAATTTTCCCATCTTGTGGGCTCAGATGGAGTTTATCGAGGCTTAGTGTAACTTTAGGGTCGTATTTGATAACCACACCCGCGGGATCCGCGCGCTACGTCGACAGATTACGCTATTGTACCTCTAACTCAGTTCGTGATAAAAGTCAGTGAAATAGTAAATTTAATAAAAATAATTCACAGTCTAGTTCACCTATAGTGAGGTACAAACGTGAGGTTCATTGATATTCAATTTACTTCTACTGCACTTTTTATGTAAACCATCATGTGTTGAGGCACCAATGGTACAGTCGACAGAGCCAAAAACACCTCTCCTCGCGAAACCACGCTCAGTGAGGCGCCATGCCAGCAGATTTTCGGACTGTTGCTAGGCTGTCTAGCCCGTTGATACGACGTTTGAAGACGCCCAGGTTAAATGATTCGGGAAACACTGATTGTGTAGGGAGTGGAAGACAGTTCCACACCCTAGCGGTGAGACAAAGAAACGATTTTGAGAACCGATGGGTTGTCAAAAGTCCACTGTCAACAACAAAAGGGTCCTTAGTTTCTCTGCGGCGAGTGCTGCGAAGATAGGTTGGATGGCAAGGAATAAGGGAAGCAAGTTCCTCCGAGCAGCAAAATTAAATACAAAATACAGTAAATAGGAAACAGATGACGAAAACCATTACCTTAAGCGAAATTTTGGGCCAATGTAGGCCCTCCGGCGTGCGATAGGTTTTAAAAATAAGGAAGAGAAAAAGTTTATAAATGAATAAGAAAAATTAAGCATTTCGTTTTTCGCTTGTCATATCAACTCAACATTGTGCATGTTCCGGCATTTTCTACATATTATCTCCAAACTATTGAATCAGATAATTCAAACCAACTATAGCCGGCCGGAAACCCTCTGTGTCGGGATCCGTGGAAAGCTAGAACGAGGTGCCTCCACGGCCGCACGGCCGCCGTTCTCATTCAAGCGATCCGTTCATCATTTACATAAAACTCATCAGAGGGATATTTTTGGTGCTGAAATCGCGACGGATACTTTAATTAAAAGTTGAAATCTGGTGCCGATGTAATCCAATCTAATGGGTTGATTAACTCTGCCGTGATGGTAGAGGAAGGAGACCACACGAATGCACTCCTGTCTAGTTTACAGTCCAGCCTGCCTATTATCTTAGCCATTATCGCAAAAATAGCCTTAGCTGCAGCTCTGTCTCAATAGACGCATTGAGTGGCCACAGTTCACGAGCGAGTGAGATAGATCATATGTTTTTTTTTATGGACAACCGTCACGCGTGACTGTACCCAAAAGTTCAAAAGTCGATTAGACACAGCCAATATCACCACTCATGACTGCTACCACCAGCCAGCTACAAGGCGGACAATGAGGTCGTTGTCGAATTTATTAACACGCCTTTTGAAGATCCCCTGGTTATAGGTGGTGGGGAACACACTCACCGGAGGACCGTTTCATATATTCGATGGGCAGGGAGTGCGTTCCATATTTTCCCAGTTCTGTGAATAAAAGACCTACAGAACCGGTTGGCGCGTCCGCGGTAGCTCGATTGTTGAAGTTTATTGAATCTCGCTTGTCTTCGTTGGCGCGACTTCGTAAGTTAACAAATCTGTAGTGGGCCTTGCGGTCGGTGAGTAGCGGTGAGCGGTCGCTCACCTACTCCCTACCTACGCACCCCCGCCTCACGATCGCCGCGGGCACAGACGAGATTGAGTTAAATGTCGATAGTTTGTGTTGAGTTTAGTTTGAGCATAGTTAATTTTATTTATCCCTGCATACCCGTGCCGTGTTGTTTGCTCTTTATGGTTCGATAATACGTAACATAATATTATGATTTACTAATTTTGACCGATCTGTATACTCTTATTTGACATTTAATAATGCCGGTGCCGTTCCGAGAAAAAAAATTATATAGCTGAATAAATAAACACTGGATGAAGTTTTCTAGAATCATTCTCCGCTGGGGACGTACAGAACACGGCTTTTGAAACTGAGTAACAAAATGATACGCGCGTCTACATTTATTGCTCTAAACTCATTTTAAAGAAACAAGTATGATATAGCCATTTACACTAAACTAATATAAATTAAAACTAAAAAATACTACATAATTTTACAGTAAAATAAATAAATAAATAAATAAATAAAAAAAAATCCTCTAATTCGACCGTCGTCCCCCAGCGAAATCCAGCACACTGGCTGCGTTGCCCCTTTGCATTTCGAGGCTAATCCTCCATCAGTCCGTCGGTCCGTCAGTCCGTCGGTCCGTCAGTCCGTCGGTCCGTCAGTCCGTCGGTCCGTCAGTCGGTCCGTCAGTCGGTCAGTCCTTCCGTCCGTCCGTCCGTCGGTCAGTCCTTCCGTCCATCCGTCCGTCAGTCCGTTGTTCCTACCGTCCGTCGGTCCGTCATTCCGTCGGTCCGTCAGTCCAGCACCCCAGCACTCTGGCTGCTGTCGGTCCGTCAATCGATCAGTCCTTCCGTCCATCCGCCCGTCAGTCCGTTGTTCCTTCCGTCCGTCGGTCCGTCGGTCGGTCAGTCCGTCGGTCCGTCGGTCGGTCAGTCCTTCCGCCCGTCGATCCGTCAGTTCATCGGTCCTTCCGTCCGTCGATCCATCAATCGGTCAGTCCTTCCGTCCGCCGGTCTGTCAAGTCCTTCCGCCGTCCGTCCGTCAGTCCGTTGTTCCTTCCGTCCGTCGGTCCATCCGTCCGTCGGTCCGTCAGTCCCGACAGTCTCGGTTGGTCCGCTAGTCGGTCAGTCCTTCCGCCTGTCAGTCCGTTGTTCCTTCCGTCCGTCGGTCAATCAATCGGTCAGTCCTTCCGTCCGTCGGTTAGTCGGTCGGTCAGTCCTTCCGTCCGTTGGTCCTTCAGTCCGGCGGTCGTTCAGTCCGGCGGTCGTTCAGTCCGTCGGTCCGTAAGTCGGTCAGTCCTTCCGTCCGTCGGTCCGTCAGTCCGTCGGTCCGTCAGTCCGTCGGTCCTTCCGTCCGTCGATCCATCAGTCGGTCAGACCTTCCGTCCGTCCGTCCGTCAGTCAGTTGGTCCTTCCGTCCGTCGGTCCTTCCGTCCTACCGTCCGTCTAATTGTACCAAAAATACGATACGGACCGTCGGACTGAGGGACCGACGGACGGAAGGAACAACGGACTGACGGACCGACGGACGGATGGACCGACGGACGGAAGGAACAACGGACTGACGGACGGACGGCGGAAGGACTTGACAGACCGGCGGACGGAAGGACTGACCGATTGATGGATCGACGGACGGAAGGACCGATGAACTGACGGATCGACGGGCGGAAGGACTGACCGACCGACGGACCGACGGACTGACCGACCGACGGACCGACGGACGGAAGGAACAACGGACTGACGGGCGGATGGACGGAAGGACTGATCGATTGACGGACCGACAGCAGCCAGAGTGCTGGGGTGCTGGACTGACGGACCGACGGAACGACGGACCGACGGACGGTAGGAACAACGGACTGACGGACGGATGGACGGAAGGACTGACCGACGGACGGACGGACGGAAGGACTGACCGACTGACGGACCGACTGACGGACCGACGGACTGACGGACCGACGGACTGACGGACCGACGGACTGACGGACCGACGGACTGATGGGCCGACGGACGGAAGGAACAACGGACTGACGGACGGACGGACGGAGGGAACAACGGACTGATGGGCGGATGGACGGAAGGACTGACCGACTGACGGACCGACGCGACGGACGGAAGGACCGATGGACTGACGGACCGACGGACGGAAGGACGGACGGACTGACGGACCGACGGACGGAAGGACCGATGGACTGACGGACCGACGGTCGGAAGGAACAACGGACTGACCGACTGACGGACCAACGGACGGAAGGACCGACGGACTGACGGACCGATGGACTGACGGACCGACGGACTGACGGACCGACGGACTGACGGACCGACGGACGGAAGGAACAACGGACTGACGGGCGGAAGGACTGACCGACTGGCGGTAGGACCGTCGGACTGAGGGACCGACGGACGGAAGGATCAACGGACTGACGGACGGACGGCGGAAGGCCTTGACAGACCGACGGACGGAAGGACTGACCGATTGATGGATCGACGGACGGAAGGACCGACGGACTGACGGACCGACGGACGGAAGGACCGACGTACTGACGGACCGACGGACTGACGGATCGACGGACGGACCGACGGACGGAAGGGCCGATGGACTGACGGACCGACGGACTGAGGGACCGACGGACGGAAGGAACAACGGACTGACGGACGGACGGCGGAATGACTTGACGGGCCGACGGACTGACGGTGGATTAGTCTCGAAATGCAAAGGGGCAACGCAGCCAGTGTGCTGGATACCGCTGGGGGACGATGGTCGAATTAGAGGTTTTTTTTTACTGTAAAATTATGTAGTTTTTTTAGTTTTAATTTATATTAGTTTAGTGTAAATGCTATATCATACTTGTTTCTTTAAAATGTTTTTAGAACAATAAATCTACGCTACGACCCACCTCGTCCCACTTCCGCGCGCAACCCGTGCAGTAGGTTCAATTCCAAAAGGTCCAATCTTATTAGCAACGTAACCGCATAATAAGCCAGAGTGTCTCTGAAGCCGGACGGCGCCGCCGCGCCGCCACCGCCTCCGCCGCCCCGCCCGCGCCGCGAGCGCCGCGCCGCTTCGAACCTCAATGACATGCAGATTACCCAATTCCTATCTCTTTGTGCCGTCGTGTTCAATGCTTCCAATTGAAAAGCCCTTGTAAATTCCTTACTGATTAATATGAATGGAAGTTTCGGATCATTAATGAAGGCTTTAGTGTCTGAGGAGGCCATTTACGTGTCTCGATAGGATTTCATTGTGAAAGTTGATATCTAATCAACTGAATGGGAGGATTTTTCGTAGTGTACTTTATGTACTTTAACTTCTATTGCAGAATAATTTCTTATTTTAATTTATATTTCGTGGAAGCAATATAATCAAATTTAAAAACTAATCAAATTCTTCAAGATAACTCTAATATTTATTAACTACAGGATAATGTTTAACTACAATAATTATTGTTTTTCTAAAGGCGTTGACATCCTAGACAGAAGTTTGTAATGATGTAAATAACGTATTTCTTGAATCCGTTCTTAAAATAAAGTCCCCAGTTTAGCAAAACATATAAGATGCATGCAGTTGGTCTTCATACTTCCCATTTTATAATACTGACATGGAAACCTGCATTATAATAGGTTGTACCTATTCCACATTTTGCTCTCCATACAATTTCTTGCCAAGTTTCTGCCTCGTCGGGAAATCCGCACATTTACCTTCCGCAACGAGGATATAGAAGTATTCGTGCAAGCCGCAAAGAGCTTTAATTATTCAAAGTAGATCCAACCGCAGACGCCCGGCGCATACTCTCTAATCACTCGACTGCAGCACGAGTGACAGAGAAGTTGAACTGTGGCGCGGGGTCAAGTCATCGCTCCTGCTGTCTATCGAAGAACATTCTTGCAGCATCAGCTATGGAGGTGAGTTTTTTTTTTATGTAAACCAGCATGGGTGTCTGTGCCGAGAGACCAATGGTGCAGTCGACAAAGCCAAAATCACCTCTCCTCGCGAAACCACGCTCAGTTAGGTGCCATGCCAACAGATTTGCGGACTGTTGCTAGGCTGTCTAGCCCGTTAATACGTCGCTTGAAGACACCTCGAGTTCCTCGTTACGCCAGTGTACATACATGAAATGTACATTAAACGAAATTTTCGTTTGTCCAACAGCAGTATTGTGAAAATAACGTTATTATTCATTCGATGCCAGTCTAGTAACAATTTAATTTCAAAACGATGACGTCCCGTGATACGTTAAAATAAAGATAGCTTCCGAGAAGTAGGTAACTAAGTCAATTCAGGACCATTACTTACCATTGAAGTGAAATATTGCTTAGTTTGCTGACTTATTCATAAATATTATTCTACGCTGTTCTTCATTTCGCTGTATTCATAACATTTGAATTCAGTGTTGACATGGCATAATAGTTATTAATATTCATATCTAACAGAAAATGTTCAAGTATGCACGTTATTATATTATATAGGTACATTGGTTTGATAAATTAACCGTCACCATTGCCTCATAAAGTTTTCTTCGTGTCTAAACTTTTCCATCCATAGCACTAAGTTTAGATTTTCTTTTAGAATAACTTTCGGGCACCGCCAAATTTAAATATGCCTTATCCCAACACTTGCCCAATGAAAACAAAAGCAAGCTACTCACCTAAATGACTATATGATAAGAAAGATTCTCGTCATCTCCGCTCGCTTTCGGGGTCGCGTGAATAAGGAATAGGTGTATAGGGAATGCATCCGGCATACATAACATAACCCGCGCCGCATAGCGCAAGTGGTGATTCCACTAATTTGATTTGCATTTCACTGGGGAGTCAGTCGGATATTACGTTACGCCTTTTCTACACTTATCTCTATCAATTCAACGATTGTTAATGCTACACTTGAGGGCTGAAGAATATGGATCCAAGTAACCGGATGACGAGCTAAAAAAAAAGTTTTTCAAGTTTTTTTATACTAACATGGTTGGTTACTTCGCCTACAACGTCCGTGATGTCAGCCCATAACACCTTGGTGAACTAGGTGACATGTCAGTGCTTCCCTTCGGCCGGTCCGGCTACACTGAACTGGATGGAAAACACGAACTATTTATATAGCCGTTTCGACCGACTTTTCATACAGTGCGGTGGTATCAACCCGGGCGGGTTAAATATTACATTACACGGGTTTTACATTGCATACAAATTACTTCGTCGCATATACGACGACGATACGAATGCCGATGCCTCTTCTATTATAGAAGAGGCATCGGAATTAATTAATTAATTAATTAATCGGAATAAAAGTATAATACTTTTGAACGACCCGACAAAATGGCGTACCTATTTACAGTTCTGTATTTTTCTGCTGACATTCCTATAGAACGCTGTCACAGCGGTGGAGTCTTAAAAGGGGCAACAATGGGAGTTCTGTAGAAATATCTCCATTATTAATGCTGCTTGTCTAATTTGGCATTTACGTTTATAAAATACATATTTATTTTACATTCAGAATATTTTTACCTTTGTAATAAATGTTAAAGCTAATATTTATTCTCGTAATTCTTCATAGCCGCGGGTGTCCGTGGAACAATTTCAACCAGACAACGGGCGTGAGCTGGGTGCCAGCGATTTTTTTTTTTGCACGTAACTCATCTCGTAAAGTTTATTACTTGTAATAAACGTCAAAGTCATGTGACGAGCTCCATTTAAAATCGCGACTCACGTTCGAAACATGAAACGTAGAAATATTCATACACACGTCAGACTCAGCACCAAAGAACTTGGACAATGAATTTGATCTGGTAAAAGGATATAGCATGAACGAAGCAGATAGGTACTTTTTGTTTTTAACCGACTTCAAAAAAGGAGGAGGTTCTATGTTCGGCTGTATGTATTTTTTTTTTATGTATGTTCAGCAATATCTTCCCCAATTGTGAACCGATTTCGATGATTCTTTTTGTGTTCGGTTCAGTCTAGCTCCAAGGTGGTCCCATTTTTTTTTATAGAAAGCGCGACATGTGGCGCCGAGCCACGCATAAGGTGTCTAACAACGCCCATGGACATTCGCCCGTACGCGGGGGTTGCGAATGCCATGCCGGCCTGACAGGTGCCTATTCACGCCTCTCTTGAATGACCCGAGACTATACTTGGGGGGAAATTTATGAGCAGTAAGAGCGTTCCAGAGTTTACCAGGAAAGATCTGCAGAACATAACTACGTACGTAATGCCAATAATATCCAATTCATCTTTACTATAGTCATATCAGTCAACTGCCTACCAAAATTTTTCAACATTTGTTTTGTGTTTTCCGGTATGGGCGGCTGAGTCAGAAGGGCCAAAGCACATGCCCCGAATAGCCAATATCACCCCCGAGAAGGTAGGTGCCATACCGGATACTTCCCTTTATATACTGGACTACAGGAGAACACAGCCGAGGCCATCTTACATCCGGTACGGTGGTATCAACGTCGGCTACAATTATAGCCTACCACCTAGTAAGGGGCAAGGGAAGGGACCTACAGTTGTACACCGGTTCCGAACGGTGAAGCAACAGGTGGGTGAGGTAATTGAGGTATGCACGTAAATTTGTAGGTGATGTAGCCAACCGTGCCGGATTCCATAAAAAAAAAAAAAATATTCCGTCAGAAAAAACTGTACACGCGCCGGCCGGATTCAAACCTCGGACCTCTCGCAAGAGAAGCCGACGCCCACACCACTCGGCCACCCGCCGCTTGTAGTTTCTTCCGCTATTAGTTTCACCTACGTCGCTTATAGTGTTTAGGGTTCCGTATCCGGTACGGGACCCTATTACTAAGCCTGCGCCGTCTGTCCGTCTGTCTGTCTGTCGGAGGGCTGTATCTCTTAACCGTAATAGGTAGCCCGTTGAATTTTTCACAGAATATGTATTATTATGACCGATATAACAACAAATAATAAAAATAAGAAAAACTAAAAAATTCACGGGGGTTCCCATAGAAGAAACCAAAAAGTGCATGCGCGCGCGCCATCTACCGAATAGAGTGTGAAGCATTTTAACTAATCATGACATTTAACTAATATGAAGCATTTCATAACACGCCATAGATGGCGTGAGTGGCGCTAACCATGATATGGCGATAAGGAACCCTCGGTGCGCGAGTTCGACTTGCACTTGGCCGGTTTTTTGGTTATATCGGTAACGCGTTGTCTGCTATTGTCAGAGAGTTCCAACTTAGATTCCTGGCCGTCCACAGATTTATTTTTATTATTTTGCTTTGCATCTACTTAGGAATTTAATCAAAAATATTTTCATGTAACCAGGAAGAAGCATTAGTTACGTAGTATTTGAGCAATTCCCAGGCTCGTCCTATTCACGCCGACCGCCGACCTTACTGTTTGTTTTTGTACGCATTTGAATAATCGACATCGGATGCGGATCCTGGGACTCATGCGGATCCTGGGACTTTGTGCTTTCATAAGATTCGACCGATCTGTCTCTATGCTTATTGTTCACTGAGCGTTCTGATGGCAGTAAGACTGCACTCGTACTTGTCACGATTTGTTGTATCCGGCTCGATTACATCCACGAAGAAGAACCGACAAGAAACTTCGCAGGGTATTTTTTTATTCATACATAATTATTTCAAGAATTTAAGTGACTATCCACATAATACCATCGCCTAACTATTTAAAATGCAGCTTTAGAGCAAAATTAGCCATATGACTGAGAGTTGTGACCACAAAGACTTCATCGTGTATCAGGTGTAAAGGCCATTTGTCAAACTAATACGTAATTTGTATCAACTCAATAAATGCCTGCACAGGCCTCAGTGGCTCGCACTCAACACTCGTAATTAATCGATCTTCGCAGAAATTTTTTTTTGTTTTTTTTTTTATTATGGAACCTACCATGGTCGGCTACATCACCCTACAACACCCGTGATGCCAGCTTTTGTGAACTAGGCGCTGTGTCAGTGTCATGCATACCCGCTTCCACAGACCTTGCATTCAGTGCGGTTGTACCAATCTGGGCGGGTTAACATCTAGTAAGGTAAGGGGAGATAGAGTTTCCTAACATAAAATTTACTGCATGGTTCTGTAGTATGTTAAGGCATTAAAAATTAATTATTATAATTTATAAATAATTATTTATTTATGAACTATCCTCTGCCCGCGGCTTCGCCCGCGTGAAATTCGTATTTAAAAAGAAGAAAGTGCCCGCCACCGTACCTTTATTTCGGCGCGCGGAACAACTCGGTTTGCATGAGAGCCACCTTATCGTAACCAGAACTGAATTTTTATTTGAATAGCCTATCCTGTGTCCGGTATAGTAAAATGTACTCGTACTAAGTTTCATCAAATTTGGATGATAGGTTTAAGAGTTATTGAGGAGCATACATACATACTACAGAAAAGATTTCTAAAAATCGTCAATTTAGTTTTAGTATCATACATAGAGTCTACAAACGCAATATCTCATAAAACAATGTAACTTACTCCATGACTATCCCTTACAAATTTATTATTAGTATGATGATGATATGATGATGATGATGATGATGATGATGATACGATGATGATGACATAATGACCTAAAATAAAAGAAAATAAAAAAAATTGCAGAGGCGTGCGAGTTCGTGCGACAGGGACGAGGCTCTACAATCGGACCGTCTCTTTCAAAAGCTCGATGTACATTATTTACTACCGGCTATTGTATGTCTGATGGGCAAGACTGAAAAACCATGTCAATTGAAACTTACTTGCTTACTTACTTAACATTATTATGAGGTGTGACAATGCTCACCTAAATGTATATGAGAGTACGCATGCGTAGGAAGCAATACGCATAGGTGTCAGTTACAGCAGGTACTCACTGATGGCAATATGCACAGACCTAAATATTCACACGTGCAGGCGACAACGTATACGCGGCAATACTCGTATTTAATGATTGGCAATATTCATGAACTGCCATTCTCATACAGACAATCCAACGATGTTTATGGTCGATTATTTTTCGCATAATTATGGTAACAGCAACTTCTGCGACGAACGCGCAGTAGTTTATTTTGTTATGGATGCAACAATATTGAAAAAAAAAACAATATTTTCTACAGGTGAACATGTTATAGCCTACGATAATATATATACTTAAATAGAAACGTTAGATTTTGTCCCACCGAATATAAGCAGATGATAGCAGACTAATCTTCTTCGCATTGAATATAGAAATGGCGGAATTTTAGACATATCCAAGCGTAGGTTACCTACCTATGGATGAAATTATGCAATAAACAATAAACGAAGAAGATTTACATAAGTATCTAGCCAACTAGATCGAAATAGATCGATAGAAAATGCTTTATTCCTCCGGTAAACATTAAACAGTTATAAGTAGGTACATTGGAAAATTTACATAACGTGCAAAGGCGGACTTATCCCTTACAGAGATTAACCTAACTAATGTGAATGGAAGATTTGGGAAGGGTCACCCAAGACCCAAGTACCTAAGCCAGAAAAAAATTGTCAATTGCGAGTTTTACTCGCACAAGGAGGGTTCGTCAGATCCGCTTATGTGAAAAAACCAGCTTAAAATTTTAACCAGTGAAAAAACCAACTAAAATTAGCTCCATCAATTATTTAGTAGCGTGACTAATCGATACTTAGCACGTTTCTTGCATGGGTCTCTTAAATTTTTTACTTTAAATCTTATTTATTATTTGTTGGCAAATCCGCCATAATAAAACATATTTTATCACAATTTCCCAATGACAACAACAAAAGGGTGCTCAGTCTCTCTGCGGCTAGTACTGCGAAGATAGTTTGGATGGCAAGAAATAAGGGAAGCAAGTTCCTCCAACTATTACGGTTCAAAAGACACTGCACTCGGACGGACGGACAAGACAGACAGACAGACGAGACGTAGGCTTAATAATAGGCCTCCGCATGTATACGGAACCCTAAAAACGGCCACACTCAGTTACGGGCGGCAATATTCAGTGATGAATATGTTCAAAGAAGAAGATCCTTACCTCGAAAGTGTAGAGCCTCGTTAGACAGGCGTAAGACATACGCAACTTCAAAGGACGGGTCCTCAGCAGTGAAGTACCTTATTTGATCGGGTGAGATCCTAGAGACACTGAGATACACTGGTCTATTGTTTAGGGGTTCTGCACAAAATGCGGTACTAGAGAGCATTCCACATAACTTGTACCATTTTCTTTACTGTTGAAAACTTGTATTTTTTTATGGAAAGCGCGACATATTGCGGCATCGTTATCACCGAAAATTAGGTGTCTATCGATGCCCATGGACATTCTGTGATGCACGGGGATTGCGAATGTCGTGCCGGCTTAACAGGAATTTTCAATCTCTATTAAGTAATTTTAAAGCAGAAGGTTTAGCAATAGGGACAAATTACGTGGAACTTAGTCTAAGTTAGTTATTTTTTTTAATGATATACTACATATTGCTGAGGACATAATAAGCCAGTGCGATGTAGAAAAGAGTTAAAAGAAAAAAAAAAAAAAATTAAATTCTTGTTTTTTTTTGTTGCTCTTTTCTATGCGTACAAAATAGTTCCAGTAGCATATAAATTTTGACACTAATACTAGTGTTATAATATAACGAATTGTATGACTTGTTTAATAACAGAGTAGCATATACAATATGTTATAAGTTTTCTCTGTCTATCCCACTGGGAAACAGGCGTGACGCTACTTACGTATGTATATATAATATGTCTCAGTATAATAAAAGCGCATCAAGTCCTGCATCTATAATTTCAGTAGATAAATATGATTTGTGAGAATAATTTGCATATTATTTCTTAAATTGCGAATATGAATGTATCTGCATGCATGTTCGAGGAAACTATTCATGCGGGCAGTGCGCCCGCACTATTTCACGATAATGTTCGGAACATTGGCCGTTGCCGGTACGCGCCGGCAACCGTTCCAATATTAAATATGTTTTCCACGAACGGAGACAGTTTGAATTCGAACGCAGAATGCAAATCGTCCGTTGCGCTTTTGTGAACATGAGAATGGCCTTGGCAGCTTCAGCAAAATTTTAACTTAATAATTTTAAATATTGATTAGTTTTCACATTTCCCGTCACAGTAAATAAATGTTACACTTGATACAGTTAGTATCAAGTGTAACTATGACAATAGCAGTAACACAAAGCGCGACTGAAAGTAGTTATATGATTAAGTTCAAGGACAGGTTCTTCAAGAGGGGCGTGAATGGGTACCTGTCAGGCCGGCATGGCATGGCATTCGCAACCCCAGCATACGACCTAATGTCCATGGGCGTCATTAGACACCTTATCGGCGCCATTATGCTGCCCTTTCAATGAAATAATAAATAAAAAAAGTTAGTTTCAGTCGAGGATCAAAGCCCAATTTTTTTAAGAACGCAATTTATTCGTTGAAACACATCCGAAAGGTAATGATCGAATGAGTGTCGCAAGAAGCCTCTTCTGGCACAATCCAAATCGAATGAGCCCACAAATCTGAAGTTCTCCCGCACAAGGACGAGCAGCCGCGTCCTCCCGAGACTGCTACACGTAATGAAATCGAGAGTAAAATAGGTCCGGAGTGGAGGACGATATTAGATTAAAGTCTTCGTGAAAGACTCACTCCTCGCGCTCCCCGCGAAGCGCTAACTCGATCCGAGCGGGCAAATTCTCTCTTGCAAAAAGTCCCTCGGTGACAATATAAGTGACGAGGCTTGAGTTCTGCCAACGCTAGCGTTCTCGCTGTCTGTCGCTCTGTCGCTTCACAGTCGCCCGCCCGGCGCGGTGGAGCGGCGCGGCGGCGGCGGCGACCGCGTCGCGTCGCGGCGCCGACTACGACGCCACAGCGTCGCGCCTCCCCCGACGCCGCCGCCGCCACCGCTGTCGTCACTGCGTTTGAGCAAGGAAAGCGGTTCTGACAGCTGAAATCAGGGGCGTTATACTCGTTGTATAGGATTGAGTACGATTTTTCGAAAATAATTACAAGGCATCTCTCCCCGTGCATATCACTAAGGGATAAGGACAAACATTTTTTTTTATGTTATCCGGTATGGGTGGCTGAGTCAGAGGGGCCAAAGCACATACTCTGACTAGCCAATATCACCTCCGAGAAGGTAGGTGCCATACCGGAGACTTGACTGGATTGCTGGCTATACTGGACTAGAGGAGAACACAACCGAGGTTGCTATGCGGCCATCTTACATCCAGTACGGTGGTACCAACCCAGTCGGCTACAATTAGAGCCTACCACCTAGTAAGGGGCAAGGGAAGGGAACTACAGTTTTACACCGGTTCCGAACGGTGAAGCAGCAGGTGTAGGTACCTATGCACGTAATTTTTTTCATCAGAAAGAACTCATTGGTACATGCCGACCGGATTCGAACCTCGGACCTCCCGCATGAGAAGCCAATGCTCAAACCACTCGGCCACCCGCCGCTCAGGGTGCCGTGCTAAAGGGCGATAGGCGAAGCACCTCTCACCTTGGCACGGTCTTTCCACCGAGTCATGCAGTAGGTGTGCCTTCGTCCCTTAATTGCTGCTTGATAGTTGTCTTGTCCGAATACTTTGCTAAACGTGATGGTCGGTGTTGTGCTGTAATTTACCAGAGTACTTGCAGCACAACACCGTGACAACACCGATTACACTGCTTACCCTGATTGTCGGGATACAGCATGTGGTGTGTATGTAATTCCAAGGCCAAGTGCGCAACCGTTCTGGCCCTTGCTGTTAAAAGCTTTATGTACACAAAGTGCAACTTCTATAACTTTAGTGAATAGACCTATTCAATATTAAACCTATTCAAAATAGAAGCAACCACCAAAATCAATTCATTAAAACGATACAGATAAATGTGTTAGGCCTTTACCGCTGTTACATATTATTATCGTAATGTTTTCGGTTACGCGGCATATTACTCAAAGCGACTTACATTTGTCGACGTTTCGTCCCTCGCTCTGGGAACATTGTCAGGACTCGCGAACTGAGACGACCTGGAGGACACCATCAGTTGATGTCTGACTGGACGACGACGTGTCGGGTGTCCTCCGGCACATAATAATTATTAAGTAGTACCCTCCGGGTCGCAGTTCCGCGAGTCCTGACAATGTCCCCAGAGCGATGGACGAAACGTCGACGAATGTAAGTCGCTTTGAGTAATATACCGCGTAACCGAATGAAACTTCGTGAGATTTCTATTACTTTGATTAGAACAACGTCAATCAAAGGATCGCGCCTATTCTATAAACTCAGTAGATAGATAGATAATATAATTATATATAGAATTTGGCAAAAGGCTGACTTATTGCCCAAGTTATCTCTCTGTGAACCTGACTCACTCCGTGGGCATTAATTATCGATTAAACCAAGAACATTACGTATATAGATTAAGACCAAACCAAAATGTTGACTTAGGACTTCTGGAAACACAACTTTGGTTGGAGTATCAAAACTTTGGACAATACGAGTAGTAAACTGAGACAGGGTCCCCAGGCTACATCTTACGAAATTCATAACTAATTACCTGCTGCCTTACCGTAAGCTTGGAACATAATTTCTAAATTACTCAAATTCGAGATCGTTTTGGAATGGACCCGATGGGTTCGACAGTGCAAAAATAGCCTGCGCATATTATAAGGGTGTTATAATATCAATGGCTTGCAGTAAGACATGTATGTATCTTAATGTATGTATGTATGTTTAAAGATCAGTCTAGCTCTATTTGTAACAGTAAAAATCGGCCGAGTTTCACTCGCGCCTTTCAAAAACCATATCCGTCTATCTTTTGTCTGTTTGCAACGCAAAATATTAATACCTGTGGTGCCATCCATTATTTAGTAGAATGAATATGTACTAATCGATTCTTAGCACGTTTCTTGTATGGGGACACCGCTATTGTTTTACTTTTTGCTCTTTTTATTATTTGATGGCATGTCCGCCATAAAATAGAAAATTGCAACCGGCTACCTGTTACGGTTCAAAAGATACAGCCCTAGGCAGACAGATCAACGGATAGCCTTCCGAGTGGATACGGAACGGAACCCTAAAAAAACATATTTTTATCTCGATTTTTATAAAGGTTAAGTATTGTAATTTTATTTGTTTTATTTATTTATTTATCATTTATTTGTTAATTTATCATGTTTTTGTATCATAGAAATAAATACGTTATTTGCATATTGAAGATGTTCACTTACTCGACTCACTCGGCGTAAGAAGTTAAACCTACTATACCAGCTGAAGGTCGCGAGACTACAAAACGAAGACGTCCAAAGGGTATCGAAAAAATACCTACTGATCATAAACTTACGTACACCAAACTTAAATGTTGACCTGTTCCGTCGACCTTCGTGACAGCACCCACAAGAGCCGTCCACAACACACACAACTTCTGAACTCCCGTAAGAAGTTGAAGGGGCATTTGTAAACTATGTTATCACACTCGGTGTTAAGGTCATGTTGGAAGAATGGATGATTTATGAAGCGAATGTGAGTGTAGAAGAGTCGGCAAGGATCGCCCTAGACGCGTAAGTGTGTGTACCAGATCAGGTGTTAAAACTCACTGTTCAGGGATTCATTTCATTTACTCACTGACAAAAGTTCACCCATTTATAAGTTCACCTATTCGCCAGAGTTCACACTTATAAAGGTTCGCCTATTCGCTGTCAGCGTTCACCCTTTGCCGGTTCGGTCTCCTCCGGCGAAACCGTGACTCAATCTACAGTTCGACTGTTCATCGTGGGAGTGTCAATCGTCTCCTGTGCACGCGTCAACTTGACAATGGTTCTTTAAAACCAAATCACTTTTTACTGTTTTACTATTTATGCATTATTTATTAAGCACTGTTCTTTGTTCTCAAACTAATCATGTTTGGGGAAGTTGTGGAGACAAATAAAACTAGCATACGGGTTGCCCCGCCACCAATCTTAGTCCCAAGGCCAGGTAACAAGTATTCGCTTGAGTTGTCACTTGTCACTAGTTGTCACTATAAATAGTTCGGTGTCACTACCAATTCACGATAGGTATCACGAGTATGTTCTAACGTCGTTTCCGGTTGTCTGCACACAACTGTCAGTATGTTTTACTTGGTTCTATTCTCGGTTCTATTATAATCATTATTTTCACTGGAGCGTCACTGTCATGTACGTTTCGTGAGTTCGAGAGCTTCTCTACCGTCGTCGGTCCGTTCTGAGGAGCTGTCTGAATGGGACTGCCTCATTAAACTATGATCGTCTCGGGGCAGCGAATGTTTACATTATGCGTCCGGGCCGGCGCGAGAGTCGTCACCACGCACATGACCTCGCGCCCGCCAATAATGAACCCCATTGTTCTATCGCAGCTCGCGTCTCCTAGTCGAGCGGTCCCTAACCTTGACTTAGTATTTCTTCATAACAAATCTATTTTCGGATACGATGCTCCATATGTTTCTACTCTCGTCATCGTGTGTGCGGTAGATACCTGTATCCTGACCCCAGTTTCAACTTTGATTGGCAGAATAACATATATTTCCTATTATTTACATTCTAACTTACTCTATTATTCTACCTACCTATATGAATTACCTGGGCCCAGGTCTTTACCGATAATATGAATATGAAACTATAGTTCTAGCCTTATTTATTAATTTCGCAGTTTTCTTAATATTATTGTGTCTGTCGCCAACAGTCTCCCCTCCGTATGCCTCGGTCATACTTAAACTTTGGGGCGGCAGACTCATCGCACCGTCTGTCCTCTCCAGTTGGCCAGGTCTCGGTCGGTGATGCAGTGACATGAAATAAATGCATTGGTTCAACAATACTGTCATCATAGAACACATATCATTTATTTGGACGAGGCTCTGTTTAAAAAAAAAATAGACCACCATAAAGTCCAATAAAAATAGCCCGACGGGCGTCAGTGCTGCAGGTTAAGATAGAAGATATTGGTTTCTGTCGTAGTGATCTTTGCCCATCAGTAGACAGCATTAGATCGCTGATGTATTCAAACTTCAAAACAAAGAAAAAACTAAACGTTTATTGAAACGATTTACTCACAGCGTAATGCGGAGGAACTGCATAGTTCCATCACGACGTCGGAAATATCTCGCCTGTGAGCAGCTCGTGTAACGGCATTACTAGCCGCAGCATGTCAGTTCTCGAGACGGTACCGTCATTCTCTTCTAGCAATAGTGTAGCGAGCTCGCTTCTTAAGTATCTCTTCGGTGAGGTGTCATGATGAAGATGGTCGTTGTTGGGCGGACCATTCGTACTTCGATTCCATATATTCTTGGCGCGCCGGCGAGATGGTGCTCCACTGGATGGCCAGCTTGCCCAGCCAGTCTATTCGGCGGGTAGTCTCCAACTTTCTTCGGTTCAGTTTCAATGTGCGTCGTTGCTGTGATGTTGAACCGTCGAAATGCGACCAACATAGAGTCAGCGGCCAAGCTTGCGGCTAACTCAGATATGCGAAGAGAGTCGACTCCACTGCTTTTTCAATGCAATGTCAAATCGATTTCCATGAAGTAGACTCCAGCCAGTGTCGGTTAATGCGTCGAACGGAAGGTCGGTGGTGAGCTAAGCGGGTGCTCGGTAGATTACCCGGTAGCGGTATGCACGGCCTTCGTCGTTGAACTTAACAGTTCTTGCAGTGGCTGACGTATTCTTCAATCGCAGTATTTCAGTAACTGCAATTCACGAGACGGTGCAATATTTCTCGTGATGACAACTCGAGTACTCGTATGTGACTAGAGAGTGCAAGAATTTCCATCCTCGTGTATACATCGGAGTCGATCGTCACAGCTTGACCAGCGAGTCGTAATTTCGTAACATGTCGAATTCGTCAAGGTGCTAAGCGTGTCTCCTTGTATCTGTTAGCTGGTTCAATAGGATTGCCTCGTGGCGGCTTCCGACGCTTCCGCCCCACCACCTCACCGCACTTTGTTGCGGCAAGGTTCCGCTCGGGTGGAGGTAACGTCACCATTATTCGCTAGTTTAGGCTCATCTCGTTCTAGTGTGCTAGTGTAATGAATTTCCCCCCTTTTGGCCATCACCGTCTCCATCTCACCACCACTCGTTGCGGTGAGGTTGCTCTCGGGTGAGGGATCATCCCGAGCTTGTCACACTACTCAGGTTGTCTTTCGTGACTCCGCCGCAATCAGACGGGGAAGGGCAGTGCCGTTTCCTCCATGTCGATCTGATTCTTAATATGATGTAGTGGTGTCGCTTTTAGAGTTGCGCACCCTTTTCTTCAAATTGCTTCAGTCTTGGGCACACACTCTCACGTGTCTAGGTCACCGCTTATAGTGCGTGCAAATACGCCCAAATTAGAGGATCATCTTGTATCGATAGTACGGTGTGAGGTGTAGCAGCTCGCACAGAAAACTCGTTTCTCGGTTTCCAAATGTAGGTCGTGTGGTAGAAAGAGTTTCTCGTAGGCCACTCCTCTCGCTTTTGAGTCTCATCAGAACAAATCTGTCAATGCGTCGTGTCAAAGTTCGCCCTCAAGGATCAATTCGGTAAATTCTTCTATATCTATCGCCATTGATACGGGTGTTCAGGTTTTCGTCTATTCGCTACGCCGTCCACCACGTCTGGTTTAGTGGTACAGTGCGTTCAGTTCTAAAACAGTGTAGTTTTCAACTTTCTCCAGTATGTGGTTGCAGCTCGTGGGTTATTCAATGCCAGTCCAGCTTCAATGAATTTGAATAGCATTACTAGTATAATTTATTGGAGTTGCAGGCCGTTGCTCTCTCAGCTTTGCGTCATCCAGATCGTCATTGGTAGTAGAAATGCTTACTTGGGTTTTGCTGGATACAAAATGCTGTCTTAGGTGGCATCGGCATGTGGTACGAGTGCAACAGTACCTTCCCCACAGCTGGCTCAGCTTTGCTATACGAGTTGTTCTGATAATTCTGTAGTCACCTCAGGACGCGGTGCAATAGCTAGGCAACGCAATTGGCATCGAATTCTTGTTAGCGTGGCAGCTAGTCTATGTCGTGTAGAATTCGCGGGTGCGCCTCTCGTTCTATGCGAACATATTTCTCCACAAACGTCGTTCCACTAGCACACCCCAAATGGATCTCAAAGCCTAAGAAGGGCATCATGATGGGCTCAACTGTCATTTGCTTTGAATCAGTTTAAGTTGTTGGACCGGTTTCAGGTGGCCCGATGTAATTCTCAGCGGCATTTGGTGTCAGTCGAAATCTATGATCAGCTCGACGCGGTGAGTGCGCTATAGAGCGGCTGGTCTATCGCTCGTTCAGCCACAGATTTCAAATCGTTTGGTGCGTGCGCCGCAGTCAGTCCGAAGACAAAATATATCTCTTTATTATGCTCAATAAGGCTTCCCACAGTCAGAATGTATGCTCCATTCAATTGAATCGGTTACGGTTCATTTCGTGCTTCGTTTATGAATTTCAGTGGCCATTTGTTGCCTTGGTCGTGCCGATTGTTGGCTGCAACATCTTCAACGTCCCGAAGTCCCGATGTCATTTTTTGTCATCATAAACCGACTTAAATCGTCTAAGGTGGTGTTCTGTGATAGAAAACAGCGAGGGCCGCATTGGCGATCGCGCAGAAGCAGTGTAGTTACTCCAGCGGCATTTTTCTTCGAGTTCACTGAACCCTTATTTCGGCTACTCTCATAGGCCAGTTGTCGTGAGCCGACATAATGTCAGCCTGCGTCCTTCACACAGAAGGGTCTCAAGGGCTCAGCGTCACTGCCTCTACGGGGCACTTCGCCCTGTCACCTCAGTTTTGTTTGTCTCTTTCTCAGCAACAATCAGCCAGCCACCATGAGCGGGATGGCTCTGTATATTTATGTTTTACTTCATTTATGGTAAGCCATGCCTTGATTTTGGGCCTTTTATTCCAATTATGTTAGTGGCAGCGATTTCCTTCAGCGTAATAAAGTATGCTTCCTTTATTCGGCATCGCGAAGAGTCACCATCGGGTGACTTTGACTTGACACTCCTCTGGTTCATATGTCTGCTACATCTCCCAACGCAAGTGACCGAAGCAGGGTCAATCTGGTCGATGCGTCGGTGTGGTGAATGTCGCAAGATTTTGCTTGGCAAGGACAATAACTCCTCCTTCTTAAGCTTGTGTCCATTATATCCTCGCACTATAGGGAGACGAGGCTTCGCTCGGGTGACGACAGCGTCTTCATTATTCCATCTTCTGAGGGGAAAAGTCTTCTTTCTTCAAAAATTGTGTCCACCACCTCGCCGCTTCATGGCGGAACGAGGTTTCGCTCGGGTGGGGAAGTGAACGTTCTTTAAAAACTCTGCCCACCACCTCGCCGCACTACGCCGGGATGAGGTTTCGCTCGGGTGAGGAGAGAATCCACTTCAGAAACTCCGCCCACCACCTCACCGCACTACGGCGGGACGAGGTTTCGCTCGGGTGGGGGAATTTCTTCCTTCTTCGGACGCCTCCGCCCACCACCTCATCGCAATCGGTTTCGGTGAGGTTGCGCTCGGGTGAGCGAATGGTCCACTCCTGAAAATCTGCCCACACCTCGCCGTGCCACTGCGGAACGAGGTTTCGCTCGGGTGAAGAGAGAATCAGCTCCTGAGACTCCGCCCACCACCTCGCCGTGCCACGGCGGGACGAGGCTTCGCTCGGGTGGGGGGAATTGCTCACTTCTTCAGACGCCTCCGCCCACCACCTCATCGCAATCGGTTGCAATGAGGTTGCGCTCGGGTGAGGAGAGGGTCCATCTTCTTTACCCACCACCTCACTGCGTTCCGCAGAGAGGTTTCGCTCGGGTGGGAATCTTGTTCAGATCTTGCTATGAAGCATCACGGTCACGTCTTGTTCACGTTTGAAATGACGTCGTGAAAGGAAGTCCAGCTGGATCTCCTGTGTGAGCATCGCACGCGTTGAGGAAGGTACGTGGCCGAATCCTTGGACTGCGCTAGTTCACGCATCCTTCAAAGAAGCTGAGATGGTCTCCGAGTTCCATTTCTCTGAATTAACTTCTGGAACTGTCTTGCCTCTGATTCCTCATAATCTGATAAGAGTCGGTTCTTTCTTCAGTGCATATTTGTTCGCGACAGGTGGTGATATAATGATGTCCCGATTTTCTTAGATGTCTTCGTGTTGTATATTAGCGTAGATACATGTATTTAACTTCGTCGCCTTGCTTCTGCGGCCTCGAACTGAGCAAATCAGAGCCACAGATGTTCGCGCCAAAAGGCTGGGATGCGGGACCTCAAGTTAATTTTACTGACTCGCTCCGAGGTGAAATTGAAGTTTATATATGTTTTCCATATTTGCTCTTGTCGAGTCGAGGGCCACCAGATCCGTTTCATGTTCGGTATGTGAAAGAATTAAATGTCTTTCAGTGCAAGTCCCCTATTTATACATGCTCGAGACGACAGCAGCGCTACCGAGTGTAAGGCGCGTACTCCTCGCGGCGCTTGTATCGCACTTCTATGTGGAGGCTGCTACAAATTAATTGACTCAAACTCAACTCTTCCGGTGTCGTTCCGCGCAAGGCGACAGGCGACAGGTGCAGCCTCCTACTCGCATACGGGTACGAGCAGGATTCGCTCTGGGCGCGCCGTCACATAACATCCGATTTGCATTATCTCGTGTGGGCTGTGTGTGTGTGACTGGATTACAATGCGTCCAGCGAGACACTGTCTTTGACGCTCCATAGTGCTTGGCAAATTAACTGCACATGACATCAGTGTTCATCCCGTGTTGTTCTGTACGATGCGATGGATGAGGCGTTGCCTCCTACTCCCATAAAGCTGCAAACAGGATGTGCTCCGGGCTTGCCGATGTTTAACGGTTGATTTGCATGCCGTGAAGGAGCCGGCTACATTGTGATACGACGACGTGACGGTGGTACTCACGGTTTTCTACTTGACGTGAATTTCGGTTCCATACGTTGCAACACCGTGCACCCGGGGTCGCTTCACACGATGGGGCGCTGCCTCCCGCTCGCTTATGGATGCGAGCAGAATGTGCTCTGGGCGCGCCGTCACATATGATCGACTTCTGCAGAGTGGTAGTGCGGGCAGCATTGTGCTTCGGCAACGGAAGGTGTTCAACAAGTTCCAGTTCTTCTTAGCTATTTCGAAGTAATATGTTCTTGCTTCAGCGAGTCGGTGTACGTAGTACATACAATTTATGCACGTAGCTCGGGTATCCGGGGGTGTGTAGGCTCGCTGGGGTGTGCAGGTATACAGGTGTGTATGGTCACGCAGGTGCAGTGGCGTTCGCACCCGGGCGCATCAGTTCGGGTTTGGCAGCACAGGCAACACCGACTTGGGCACTCTGGAATGTAGTACAGGCTCGCGGGTGTGTACGGCCACGCAGGGAAAGTGGCACGCGCATGTGGGTGCAAGCGCAGCGGCGCGCGCAGGCGGGTGTATGCAGATACGTGAGTTTACTTACGCAGCCACGCAGGGGCAGCGGTGCGCGCACGCGTCTGCAACAGCTCAGTTTTGGCGGGGTAGGTACAGCGGCGCGCGTGCGTGGGTGTAACGGCGTGCAGGTGCAGGTGCGCAGATGTGTGCGGGCACGTAGATTTAGCGGCGCGCACGCAGGTGTAGCGGCGCGCGCATGCGGGCGCAGCGCCTCGGCGCCAACACGTGGGTGTGTGCAGTCGCGCAGGGGTGGCTGCTCGGCTTTGGTAGCACAGGTACAGCGGCGTGCGCACGCAGGTGCAGCGCGGCGCGCGCACGTGGGCGCAGCGGTGGTGCGGGCGCAGCTGTGGCGCAGGCACGCAGGCGCAGCGGCGGCGCGCGCATCGGTGGCGCGGGCATGCAGGTGTGTGTGGGCACGCAGGCGTGTGCGTACAGAGGCGCGTGCACGCGGGGCAAGCGCAGCGGTACGGCGCGGGCACACGAGTGTGTGCGGGCAGTCAGGTGTAGCGGCGCGCGCGCGCGGGTGCAGCGGCGGCGCGGGCGCAGCGGCGGCGAGGGCGCAGCGGTGATGCGGGCACGCAGGTGTGTGCAGGCACGCAGGTATGTGCGGGCACGCAGGTGCAGAGGCGCGCACACGCGGGCGCAAGCGCAGCCGTGCGGTGCAGGCACGCGAGTGTGTGCGGGCACGCAGGTGTGTGTGGGCACGTACATATGTGCGGGCACGTATGTGCAGCGGCGTGCGCACGTGGGAGCAGCGGCGGTGCGGGCGCAGCTGTGGCGCGGGCACGCGGGCGCAGCGGCGGCGCGCGCACACGGGTGCAACGGTGTGTACGGGTGCGTACGTATGTGCGGGCACGCAGGTGCAGCGGTGTGGGCGCGGCGTCGCGGGCGCGGCAGCTCGGTACGCGAATGTGCGCAAGCGCGGCGGAGCGGGCTCGGCGACACGGGCACTCGGATGTAAACGGACACACACGTAAGCGCGCGCGCAGGCAAACTTCGGACTCCGTCACTGTACTATGCATCGCGGCTATTTTTTACTGCCGAATCGAGTCCACGGCATCGCGGATCCGGCTCGAAGGACCACTGTTAAAACTCACTGTTCAGGGATTCATTTCATTTACTCACTGACAAAAGTTCACCCATTTATAAGTTCACCTATTCGCCAGAGTTCACACTTATAAAGGTTCGCCTATTCGCTGTCAGCGTTCACCCTTTGCCGGTTCGGTCTCCTCCGGCGAAACCGTGACTCAATCTACAGTTCGACTGTTCATCGTGGGAGTGTCAATCGTCTCCTGTGCACGCGTCAACTTGACAATGGTTCTTTAAAACCAAATCACTTTTTACTGTTTTACTATTTATGCATTATTTATTAAGCACTGTTCTTTGTTCTCAAACTAATCATGTTTGGGGAAGTTGTGGAGACAAATAAAACTAGCATACGGGTTGCCCCGCCACCAATCTTAGTCCCAAGGCCAGGTAACAAGTATTCGCTTGAGTTGTCACTTGTCACTAGTTGTCACTATAAATAGTTCGGTGTCACTACCAATTCACGATAGGTATCACGAGTATGTTCTAACGTCGTTTCCGGTTGTCTGCACACAACTGTCAGTATGTTTTACTTGGTTCTATTCTCGGTTCTATTATAATCATTATTTTCACTGGAGCGTCACTGTCATGTACGTTTCGTGAGTTCGAGAGCTTCTCTACCGTCGTCGGTCCGTTCTGAGGAGCTGTCTGAATGGGACTGCCTCATTAAACTATGATCGTCTCGGGGCAGCGAATGTTTACATTATGCGTCCGGGCCGGCGCGAGAGTCGTCACCACGCACATGACCTCGCGCCCGCCAATAATGAACCCCATTGTTCTATCGCAGCTCGCGTCTCCTAGTCGAGCGGTCCCTAACCTTGACTTAGTATTTCTTCATAACAAATCTATTTTCGGATACGATGCTCCATATGTTTCTACTCTCGTCATCGTGTGTGCGGTAGATACCTGTATCCTGACCCCAGTTTCAACTTTGATTGGCAGAATAACATATATTTCCTATTATTTACATTCTAACTTACTCTATTATTCTACCTACCTATATGAATTACCTGGGCCCAGGTCTTTACCGATAATATGAATATGAAACTATAGTTCTAGCCTTATTTATTAATTTCGCAGTTTTCTTAATATTATTGTGTCTGTCGCCAACATCAGGCATGTGCCCAAAAAGTACAAATTAAAAAAACCCCCGACCCCTTAAAAATTCAACAACAATTTAAGTAAATACCCACGCAGCTCTGAGTTTTTATATTTCATTTAATTTATTTTGACCTTTTAAGGGGTCGGGGATTTTTTAAATTAATAATTTAACTTTTATTTCAAGATTTTAAAAAAACCCATCCAAGTTGGTCCATCCGTGAGAAGTAATTTTTGATTACTTCATAATAACTTGATTACGAACAGAGCTACGAACCATCCCGGTTAAACCAGCTTTCTAATAAAAAAACCGCATCCAAATCGGCCCATCCGTTTGGGAGCTACGACAGACACACAGACAGACAGACAGACAGAGGCGTCAAACTTATACATAACACCCCTCTTTTTCGTCGGGGATTAAAAAGGGCCAAGTGCGTAGTACCCGTAACGAATGAGTATGTATGAAGAAAATTATGAGAGTGGAAGAGCCGGCAGAGGTGCGGCGCGGCAGGATGGTGACGCGTGGAGATCCGTTGTCTCTGCCTACACCATTGATATAGTGCCACCAGGAAGTTATGATGCGTGGGAAATATGCGCAACTGTCTGTATTCCTAAGAACGGATGTGAACTTTCGGTCGAAAGTTTGTCGATAAATTGTATGACTTAATAACCTTTATCGACAAACTTTCGATCGAAAGTTCACGTCCCTTCTTAGGAATGCAGACAGTTTCGCATATTTCCCACGCATCATAACTTCCTGGTGGCACTATAAACAGGTGTGACTTTATATATTATGTGTTGAAAAAAATTGTGAATGGGACAAGGTTGTATATAGATTATTAGAATAGAATAGAATAGAAACTCTTTATTGCACACATATTTATAAACTGTCCGTACGTGGAAACGAGCGCAAACCTCAGAATGGCCGCTACAACCCCGGCGCGTGACAAGTTCCGAGAATCGGCGACAAAAGGCGACAAAGGAAAGGCTCAGGTCAGGAGCTATGGCGCGGAACAAATAGTCAGATATTGATAATCGGGCTTTGGACTCGGAAGAGCTTAACGTAATCTCGAAAACCTACAGTTCTACTTGTAAATTTAAAAAAAGGGTTTGGTTAGGTTATGTTGAAATGTGAAATATAAGACACAAAGAATTAATTAAAAATCTATAAATATTTATTTATAGATTTATTTATTTATATTAAAATTATAAATTATATAATTATATTATAATTATATTTTTAATATTTCTTAGTAGGACTTTTTGTGTTAGATTTTAATTGTAGTTTTAGTTTCTATTATAATTATTGTTAATTTGTGAAAAATTTATGTCTAATATTTATAGACACAAAGTAAAACTGTTGTGCAGCCAGACTTATTGCAGAATTAATTTTCTCATAGTCAACTTTGTACAAAACTGTTATAATATTAACTGCTGTTGGAATATGTCTAGTGCGCGGGTTTCCTTCACAAATATCGCGCACTTAAATTAGTGTATTAGACATTTACAGGTTCACACTTAAAATTGCTAAAGACTGAAAAAGTATATTGAACTTTAAAATATTTAAACTAAAAAGTAAACGGTCCACTGCTGCACATAGGCCTCTCCGAAGATACGCCACCATAAGCGCGCGGTCTTCCGCTCATCTCATCCATCCATTCCCGGCTACATTTACCAAAAATACTTTTTAAAATAGATTTTATTATTATTTTTAAAATAATACGTTTTAGTTATCGAGAAGGTCACTCGTGTCTGTTTGCTAAGACAACGACGGAGTAGTCTACTGAATAATATGACTTGTCCCTTTTGTTTATGTTGTTCCGTCGCATATTTCCTCTCCCCGAGAAGCTAACAAATATATTGAATTGTATGCTTAAACGAAAACTAAATAAAAATAATTGAAACTAAACTACTTTTATAGACTACTATTATTAGAATATTGTTTTTAATTTATGAGTAATTTTTTGTGAGTGAAAATTATTGCATAATTTAATTACCTAAAATATTCATTTCCAGGTATGGAAGAAATCCGCATGAACATTATAGGTACACAAACAAACTCTTTTCAAAGCAGTTTTCAGCTCGCCGTATATGTTTCAACATTCTCCAATTTGCTTGTACACTAATTTCATATTAGCAACACTTTTGCAAATAAAAAAAGAAGAAAAGAAATTATATATATTTTTTTCTAAACATAAACAGCATTCGCTGCATGGCACCACGCTGAGCAGTTTCGCTGGGAGTGGTGTAGCCAATAGGCTGTGTCTGATCGTCCGAAGGACTCGTGGGTACGGTCACCTTGCCAGTTGAATTATTAAAAAAACCGGCCAAGTGCGAGTCGAACTCACGCACCGAGAGGATTCCGTATCGGCATGTCATGGTCAGCGCCACTCACACCATCTATGGCGTGTTTATGAAATGCTTCATATTAGTTAAAATTCATGATTAGTTAAAATGTTTCATAGTCTTTTCGGTAGATGGCGCGCATATACGTTTTAGTTTCTTCTATGGGAAGTTCCCATTGGGAACTCCCGTGAATTTTTTACTTTTTCTTATTTTTATTATTCGTTGTTATAACAACAATCGGCAATAATAAATAACACATATTCTGTGAACATTTCAACGGGTTACCTATTACGGTTCAAGAGATACAGCCCTCGGACAGACAGACAGACAGACAGACAGACGGCTTAGTAATAGGGTCCCGGACCGGATACGGAACCCTAAAAATACAAGAGAATTAATTTCACTAATACATACAGCGACTTCGCGCTCGTATTGAAACGCCCCCCCCCCCCTATCTGTTCAAGCAGCCCAACTGATGCTGGACTCCTTTGCCTGAACCAGACTAGGTGGTTGCCTTCGATTTAAAATTAAACCTACCTAACACGTCATCTCTACGGAACCTATCTAACCTACCCTGTCCTACTTTTAACGACGAAAATTACAGTTTTCGTGAAAAATAAATACCGAAAGGATTACATGATTTAAATGTTGGTTTAGTTATAACTATGCTACAGGAAAAGGAAAGAGGAAAATTGTGAAAATGTCTATGGAGGAAAAGCTGAAAGAAAGAAGGCTAAGTAAGTTTCCGCAGGTTTGAATCCCGAAGAAGGAAATTAAGATTGGAGAGTTAAGAATTCGTAGAGTTTATGTGAAGCATAGATTAATTATGAAGCTAGATGGGTAAAATAATCGAGAGAAGATAGTATTAGGTTCGATTTCATTGTGGAGAAAGGCTGAAAATAAGGGGAGATAATTCGAAGCATTACGAAGAGAAGCTGTAAAGTAAAAGGTTATTTCGAATTCTTTATGGAAAGTAAAGCTGTAAGAAAATTTGCTATCCGACCTCTCTCGCTGAGGTCGGCCGCGAACGGTCGCGCGTCGGACAACATTAAGAAAACCCAATCACTCGTAAAGAAAATTACGTGTGAAAACTTCCTTACGCTCGTTCGTTCTTCCTCGAAGCTCTAGAAGATTGAAGCAACCGACCCAATGGGGGTCGTTCGACATTTAGAAGAATCCGGCGTAGTTCACTTACCTTGGAAAAGCTTTAGCTTTTTTTATATGTAAATACCCCTATGTATGTCTCTAACTGTCCAGCGACGTCTAGACCTATCTCCTACTCTCCTCGTCGTTCTCCCTGTCTCTACTCAAGCAATTAAATGACCTAGGGCGGCTATACGGTAAAGATATATGTATATACTTGTGTTGATGAGGTTATTAATAGGTCGCGGGACTGATACTCGTCGAATGGTGTGTAAGATTGTGTGCATTAAATTTAGATTCGGACAGATATCGAAATAATAGGCAGTTTATTATATATAAGTATATGTGAAAAATATGAATATGTGCGATTATAGAATTTAGGTTTTGTTAGCAAGAAGTTACTGCTAGCTACGCCACCGTCCAAATTCCCCTACTTCGTTCCAAGGTTCGCCCAGCGCTAGGCTGGGCAGGGAAGCCTTGGAAGGAAGTGCGTAACCCGAATCCACCACAAGGTTGATTTGGGAGAGAGAGTTTTACTCAACCCCTCCCAGGTGTCAGACGACTGTGCCGAATACACCCCTTATCCAAAGTGCGGTTTGTGTGTTGGTGATGAGAGCACTGAGCGTGCTACGTAGCGAAGATAATGAACTCAGTCAGGCTAGCATGGTTAGCAGATTCCTTTCCTCGTTTGTTGGTGCGATGAAGTTGGTTTTGAACTCGGTCAGGCTAGCATGGTTAGCCGGTTCCTTTCCTCGTTCATTGGTGCGATGAAGTTGGTTTTGAACTCGGTCAGGCTAGCATGGTTAGCCGGTTCCTTTCCTCGTTCGTTGATGCGAAGAATGGTTTTGAACTCGGGAAAGCTAGCATGGTTAGCAGATTCTTTTCCTCGTTCATTGGTGCGAAGAAAATGTTTGGAGAAGTTGTAACGAAGATCCATGGTGCTACCCCCTAAAGGTCAGACTTCATTCGATTAGCTCATCTTAACTCATCATCCGCTAATAAAGCTGTCCGAAGCGTAGCGAAGCGTAGATAGTGAGTTGAAACCGTATCCGCTATGGTTAAGCGTCAGCTCAAAACACTGTTTTCGAAGCGTAGAGTGTGATTAGTACTGACCGGCATGGTTAGCTCAATCCCAGTACCTCTCACGTTTATACGTAGCGTAGCGTAGCGAAGCGTAGCCTACCTAACCTTAAAACTAGGGTGACAACTTTATGAAGGAATGATAGATTATACGAGACCTCGACGCTATTTATTAGGGAGTGAGCAACTTCCGGTTTCCTCGTGAAGAAATTACGTTTAAGTCGTGTTGATAACGAAACATTACGTCTCGTGGGTCAAGGAGGTGGCTTTACGCACCTAACACATTTACATTTAGTTACATACTATCCGAGGCAGGCTTATTCCTTACACTTCCGAATAGATGTCGCAAAACTATACCGCTTTTCCTACATGGTTTATTTTACGAAGAGCTGTTAGCCGCCCTTGCAAAACAAATATCTAGACCCGATTGGTCGTGAAATTACTGTGTATAAATCAAGAGGAAGTTTTGATTTAATACACGGATAAGGACGTATTATGGGTCAGCCGACTGTCGCCTATGCTAAACCACAATGATTCTCATATTTACATTTAAAGCTACTTCTCTGGCAGCCATCAAAGCAAAGCAAAACCTTAATTCTACTTCCCTAAATACACATTCGTAACTAGACAAAAGAAAAAAAAAAAAAAAAAACTTGACGAATAACTGAACGAATTGTGCATTATAACTATATTGTGTAGTGCTTGATCGCCTGTCTATTTGTGTTCAACCCTTCAATTACGCATTCAAACTTAGAAAAGAAATAATAAATAAACTGAACGGAAAGTGTATGAATTGTGTGGTGTGATGCTGGATAGTTAATCATGTATCTCCTGTCTATGTGTTCAACCTTTCTGATACAAAATTATGAACGAACCGAATGAAAATGTATATAAATTGTGTGATGTGTCGCTTGATAGTTAATCATGTATCGCCTGTCTATGTGTTCAACCTTTCTGATACAAAATATAAACGAACCGAATGAAAATGTATATAAATTGTGTGATGTGTTATAACTAAGTGTGTAATATAATATACATATAGAAACCATACATATCCCTACACCGTACATCCGCCTTCTACTCGCTACCTGTCTATTCCTATCGGAGTAGTGCAAATCAAATCTATCCGTAGACCTCGTCGACTACAGTTATGGCGAATCTAGCTCTTCTACTTCTATTCTACGCTAATGTAAACTCGTGACCTCGCCAAGACAGAACGGGTAACTTCACATTACATTGTTCTGAGCGGGGAAGTAAATAACTGTGGAGCCTACAATATACACATTACATCATTGACGACGAAAAATAGGCAATTGTAGCCTATTTCAGAATCGTCGGTCCACCTGTAAATTACACGCAGAACAGTAACCCATTACAGGCATTTTGTTCTTACACACACGCTGGTAATATTCGCTGAAACATGACATTCTGTGAATTGAAGAACACAGTGCTAAAAAATACACAATATTCGTAGCTTCAGGCGACTGTATGATTCTCTCCTCCTTGTAGCTAAATAAACTGTAGGTAACCTTTGTCCCTTGCTGAAAAAAATACATGTGAAGAACTCCGAAGAACAATACAAGGTTTCTCGTAGCAGAATAAGTAAGAAATACAGAATTATTCTAGGTACTCAATACTGCGTTGGCTGCTGGGCGAACTGGAACCACTGGCTTTTATGTCTAGGTTCCTCCGAGGAACCTAGACCTAGTTGAAACAGACTACTGTTCCGCAATGATGTATTGAAAGTTAGGTAGGCTGCAACCAATTTATTCATCTAATTTCAACTTACAAATTAAGTTGAGCAAAGGAAATTATTTAATTCATATACGTATTTCAAGGTGTCTGAGTCTCGCCTCAGTTACAGAGCGTCTTTCGCTCCCTTTCTCGGGTTCAGTTGCGACATAGTGAGATATTGTCTCCTCCGAAAGGACGTACATGAAAGCTAAAGCCCGCACTTGTATTCTTTTGTGAGCGTAAATAGATCAAATTTATTCCCTCGGACATCGACGGAACCTTAATTAGGCCGGGTCGACTCCACACGTATTACTTTCTCTAGGTCCCGCTCTCGACTGTCCGGAATCCCGCTCGTCGCTCCGGCACGAGCATCCCCGAGATGTTCTCCTACTCCCTGCGCCCACGCACCCCTCGCGTCTACCCCCCGTGTCCCGCGTTGCCTGAAAATCTATTTTTAACTCTCCCACCCTCCATCAGACTCGCAGCCTAAATATGAAATTTATAATCCTCTCGCTTGTACCTATTGAATGTAAACTATATCTGTTGCGCGTGTCTATGCGTCGACGTTTCCTATACTAATCAATACCTATGTTCACACAGCCCAGTGCTACCGAAGCCCGAACTACACGGCGCCCGTTCTACACGGCACCCTATAAATATGTGATATTATTTAAAAATAAAAAATGGAACGACCCTAGGTCCGTTTCAGTCGCCTCCTAAAGATTCAGATTTTTATACATCTTTGACGTAGTTAAGGTGTTGAAAAATTTAATCTTTTAAAATCAAACTGGTTTCTCCTTACTTTCGTATTGATTCGCGCCCTAAACTGGTTTAATTCTAATCCGCTCTATACCTATATATCCCTCACTATAATAACCGACAACCTCAACTTGCATCCTATCTTTGCGCTTTGACGTAACTATATCTTCCCGCGCCCCTTAGCTACACTCTACACTCCCAACCCGCAAAACATGTGAACAGCATCGATTCACTTGACTTATATTTCCGAAGTCCTCACTCTATTAACCCAATAACCGCTTAACCGTTCCCCAACTAAACTGTAAATTTATCACTTCACGCCTGCTTTCAGAGCAACATTTTTTGTTAATTTATCGCCGCCTACAACAAAAACTAGTCAAATCGTACGTTTGTTTAGAAAAACTCCCAGCCCCAATCATATGTTCCAAGTTTATCGCCTCCTTGAACGTTAAGTGTCAAGAGAGCCGCTCAGAATTTTAACGCTTTAATATTTATTTTGTAAGAGCGAAGTGGTGAACTAATTTATTGACTTTGGTTTAGAAATAATTTTACGCATTTTAACCTAAGCCCTTCACATGTCAATAAATTCGTTCTAATGTTACGCGTACCCCTTGGTTAGTTTTTTTTCTGTTACCTAACGATATTCTGTGAGAAAGATTTCATGATGTTTACACAAGCTTACATAGACGCGACATTATGTAACACTATATATACCGCATACTACATTGTTTGTTAGAGCGCAACAAGGTTCGCGCGGCGCGCATGGAGTATTTTATATTTTTCGTTTCTCGTTAAAGCACAACAAAGTTTACGTGGCGCGAATAGAGTATTTTACATATGAGTTTTGTTTAGTTTTTTATTATTTTACTGGTTGCTAGATAAATAGACAGAGGATACTTTACGGGTTCAATAAACATTAACTTGTAACAGTTACTTTAGAAAATCTACATAAGATATAAGGCGGACTTTTCTCTTATGGAGATTTCTTACCACAATAACAAGTACATTAGGAAAATTTACACAAGACGCAAGGCGGACTTATCTCGTATAGAGATTTCTTACAGTCAACCATTGGACGTTTGGACTCGATAATACATCGAAATGCAAAGGATAATAGAAAAGGGTTATGTGCGAGAATCGCAAATATAAGATTATTTAAAGGAATAATTAGGTATTTAGTTTATATATTATATTATATACATATTTTATTTATTTATTTATTTCATTTTAGTCCGCGGAATTCGAATGGATTTCTTTTTCGCTATTTTACATTCAATATTTCTATTAGTTTGTTTTAATATATCAACTTTTATGCTATTCACTACGTCAATTATTTATTCGAAGATTAATCAATTGAAGGGACAGAGCGATTATTTTATTTTATTTAGGTATTAATAATAATTTGCAGATTCACAACGCGTCGCGTTAAATTATTTTGTCGATTAAATTTCCCGATAAATGAACCTCTCTTGTTATATTATTTCATTCCAACTTATTTTTATTTCAATATTTAGAATCAATAATAATTTATTTTATTGAGTTAAGATCGTATGTAATGAGAACTATTTCTCTTCTTGTAATCAATCAACTCCCCTAATCCCACTTTAAACCCGTCTGCAAGTCGGCGGAGTGTTTCCGTTCGTTTATTTTTGTCAAGTGAGGGCGTCAATCTTATCGGTTGCGTTACTCAAATATTTTTTGTTTCTCGCGGTAATCTGAAGTGCCAAGCGTTGAATTTATTTATTACTTTTGACGACAAGTGGCACCTTTAATTATTTTCTGGCTTAAACCCTCAAACGATCATAAATACAGTTAAAAGTGACGTTTTGTAAATTAGTTCTATTCTTTATTTCATTTCTCGCGGCTCTGTTATTATAAGTAATATGTTCCCGTTATTTACATGCGCGCCTATTTCTTGTGACGCTCACAATTGAAAGCTATGTAACGTTTTGTAAATACCAGTGGCGATTCCTGGTGCTGAGGATTGGGTTGGCTGTGGCTAAGGACATTTTTGACATTGAAAATGTCTTTTCGATCGCTTCAGTATAGTCCCCGATTTCCAGCGAGAGTGCGAATTCGGCCTGATGTCGTGAGTTATAAGCCTACGTGAATATTTAGAGTGCCAAATGACATGCATCAACGAGGGGTACAAGATGGTGAGAGAAAAAATGTTAAAACTTGGAGAGTTTTTGAGAAAATTGCAAAAATATAGTGGGTTATATAATAAATAAATACAACCCCGATATTTTTTCACATTTGTTTTTGCTTAATACTTCGATATTAATGGTGGCATTCATTTTATGTGGTTTGGCGGCGCCAACCTAGCCAACTTAAAGGAATCGCCACTGGTAAATACATGGTTTAGGTGCTGCAAACAGCATATCTAGTTACATGAATTACGCGGCATAAGAGCAACAATTTCTTTTCTTATTACGCGGTACTCGGTTTTTTTCTACATATAGGTATCAAGTATCAACTATGGTTTCGCGGAATTTTTTTCGGCCTACGTTTTCGCGATAGTCAAGAAAAGACGTATCTATGATTTATATCAATTTTATCCGTTAATCTCGACCCCTTTTTTTTTATAAGATTTCTCTCTCAAATTTGATTGATGACACCATGTTGATATTGTGAATATTTGGCAAATTATTCTAAGGTCACTAATTTAGTATATAGACAAAGATTTGAAATTCTTTTCGTTTCGCGAATTACATTTTTATAGCCAATATTTTTCCTATAATATACTACAGACAATTGTCAATATTATTAACCGGACAATAAGATCTCTATACATCTAGGCGACTCCCGACTTCCTCCATGTAATTGCATACTAGCATTTTAGTGCAGGGAAAGAGACAAGTATGGCGGTTAAATTACAGTTCATAAACGATGAAAAATTAAATATTTTACTTAAACACTTACTCGACTTCTATAACTATTTGCATACACGAATATTTAGTGAACAATCAATTTTTAAAGAGATCACTTACTCTGATGTATGTTTATTAATTTACGAAAAAAATTATTTTATTTTATCTTGTATGTGTTTTGTAGATATGAAGCAGTACTCTCAAATATATTTATTTATTAATAATTTAATTTATTATTATTATATATTTTTTCAACCCCATATTTATTTGATTACATATCAAATACTACAATAAAAGTTACCCCTTTATTTATTTCAGCAGATAATAAATACATTATTTATAATCGATAATATCGATAATCAATATCTCCTTCGCACAACTAAGCCTGGCCCAGGAACAAGGAACTTCACAACAGCGCACATGCTCTACTTATGAAAGATACTTAGAATTTTGATATACATTTTAATAGTTTATTTGAAACAAAAATGGAACATATTTCGTTATAATTAAACTTCAAATACTAAACAATTTTATAACATAAATGAAATCTAAAGTACTTAATGGTTTTCTTTTCATTTTGGTTTTAATTTTTATTTATTTATATATATAAATTTTATTCGCGACTTCGTATTAAGTTTCTTAAATTGAATTTGAATATGATCGGTAGATGTTACTTTTATAATTTTACATATATATATATATATTTTGAAACAGAACATAATTATTTATCTATTTAATCGTATTTACTCGTCTACTACAACTAAAACATTTAATATAAGATTGACTTTTGTGAATTAAGCGAAACGCAACAAAACCGAAAATATTTCATTACTCCATGTACTTTCCTAGCTCCGAGTTCGAGCCCGTATCGGATGATGACAAAAAATTGTAACAGCCGAGCTACGACGCGCGCCGGGTTCATCAACCTCGCACCTTCCCACCTGAGTTTAATCTACGACCCCATACCAACGACGCTCAGGCATTCGACACATTTCGCCAAAATGCACGTATTATTCCTTTTAGAGCGCACAAATTATTTATTTTATATTTATGTTAAGTACGACGGAAGAATTGGTATACAATTTAAAATAATAATTTTGTTCGAACTAATCTCACGCATTTTAAAGTGGAAGATTTTTTCTTACACCACTTCAAATGGTTATAAATATCTCATAGGTACGTTTCTTTCTCTGCTATGTAAACTAAAGATCGCATATAACAATATTTTAAGAGAACCGTTACATAATATTTTAAATAAGGGACTTATATACCGCGACGCATGTACCTATGTACCTTTTTAGAAATACATGGTTCACAAGACGAAAGCAACGCAAGTACACAAGATATGTTTCCATATCCTCGTGGTAATTATGTTTGAGAAACATGGAGCACCGACAATGAGTTTTACAATTACGCTCTAGTTTTTTTCTATTTAGGCATTTAAGTTTACCATTTACGCAATTTCTACCTAGGTGATATTATATTTTTAGATACCCATCTTTACAGATTTTTCCTCATTACACTGTGAATTAATTGAAACGAAAGTAAGTTGCGTTATTTATTTATAAACGTCGAGTAGTCGTTTAAATTATGATTTGGTTCGTATTATTGACTCTACATAAACATTAGCTAGGAAACAATTAAACATACGACTTACCTAGTTTTAAAATTCTTGTGGTAATTAATTACATTTATTGTTAAGTGTTATTTTAAAATTAGATTCTAATCACTATCTTACCCGAGTTTCCTAGTTACTTAATATTCAAACTTTAGTACTAATGATATATAAGTATAAATATTATAGCCTATTTTTGATAGCGGAATTTGCACGGACGAACTATTGGCACATTTCTGATTTTATTAATTAATTTGGACATATTTGAAAGACGGATTCGCGAGAAGAAGATATTTTTTCTAGTTTTGAATTTTTGAGGAACGAAATCTAGCAAAACTACTTGTGCGCCTCCTATCAACTAAAGTCGTAGCCGCATTTAAAGGAACCTACCCCTTTCTTGTTTAACATCTGCCGGCCTAGCTCCCGCAATGATTAGACTATAGTTTTGAACGCAAATACCTAAACATTAGATTGAGAACGCCCCACGCATTTTACATGTTTTAGCAATTCGATCACGAGTACGAGACTATGAGTACGTATTTATTAATGAAGGCACCTTTATATTGTGTTTCTTGTAGCAATACGATTTCACTGACGTAGAGATAATTCAGTAATTTTATTTAACTATATTATATCGACTTAATTTTTCTCGCGAATGGAATTCTTTATTAATTAAGTTATAGTTTGTTTTTTTTCATAGCGACGCTACGCCTCCTCGATCGAGACTAGGGTGTGACCTCAATGAAATATATATATTTTTATTTTTTTATTTTAATAAGATTGGTCGACTTATTCGCGAAGATTTTTTTCATATTACCTTTTCCGATTTAATTTTTCAATTACTTCTAATGTAATTATTTAAGCTATAATATTTTCCGCAGCAAACACGTCCTTTTAGAATTCCAGAATTTAATAACTATTTTGTTTTTCATCCATATATCACTTCGACTCCCCTGCATAACACTGGTTTTGTATACCCAGTACCTTACAACCACGAACAACTCGAGACATAGAGACGCATTTACCTCGGAGTCATAGTTATAGCTATAAACTTTACATAGTTCTTTAATTAAAATTTAGGTGTTAAACAAATCTCTGAAAGAACATATCCTAGCCAATCTATGATTTATCTATATATTTATATATATATATATATATTTATACTTCAATTTAGATTTCAATTAAAGAATCTTGTTTATTTAGACCCGCCTATACTTTATTCTACGGAATTATAAAAAAAATATTTTTTTCTTTATAAATATTTCCCGGAAATTATTTACTTTATATATTCATATTTGAATTAATCAGTCTTCAAATTGGACTTTATGATTCTATTGGAACAAAACGACATTTATTACGCACTGAACAACCCGTAAATATTTCTATCTAAATACTAAACATCGACTCAATATATTTCTATGTTCCAACGCCGATGTCGCCGTAGCTTTCGATGAAAAAACGTGGACTATGTAAACGCTTCCGAGGGAACATTTTTTTGTCGACCCCTTGTTGATTCTATTTATAAATACATAAGTCGCCCGAGTCTTGTTCTTGTCGATGTAAGTGCCATGCCGGTAAGTTTTTAATATTAACTACGTTACTCTGAATAAAAATTTAAACTAGATTATTATTATTAGATGAAGTTATAATCACGTTTTGTGTAGTTACCCTATATTGTTTTAGTATAGTTGAATTTCGGATTTGGATTAAATATTACATTTCTACGAGCGACAGCGCCTCCTATTCCGTTACCTACGATGCAAGTTTATTTACATTTCAACATAAGGTTTGTTCTGACTCCGCGATCGGTTATATACATATTTATGAATACAATATTTGTTAGTTTCGACGCCGCATTTTTTTTTTTTAGAATAGCTATGTTGTTATGTACTACGACAAAGCTGTGGGAGACAGAATACATATGCACGACTAATATACGATACTTATTCACGCTGAGACTATCGCCGTTTCAATTCGTTTACGCGTTTGTTGAATAATCTAACGTGGATTCATTTACACATTAGACTACCTGACCTAGGTTTAACTACTTGATTCTATATTAATGTTAATTACACAGTTTATACTTTCTACTTGTAAATTAGTCTATTCTGATTGACGTGTTTCTATAGAATGGCTCTGTGATCGTCTAATAGGTTATAAAAGGACCCTACATTTTATGCCGTAATGACCCTATCCGTTATTTGAAAGTAGCTATATATTATTTTACAAATACATAGCGTTTTTCGAACTTTCAAATCCTGGATCACGCAGCACCAACTGAAACGCCCCCCCCCCCCTATCTGTTCAAGCAGCCCAACTGATGCTGGACTCCTTTGCCTGAACCAGACTAGGTGGTTGCCTTCGATTTAAAATTAAACCTACCTAACACGTCATCTCTACGGAACCTATCTAACCTACCCTGTCCTACTTTTAACGACGAAAATTACAGTTTTCGTGAAAAATAAATACCGAAAGGATTACATGATTTAAATGTTGGTTTAGTTATAACTATGCTACAGGAAAAGGAAAGAGGAAAATTGTGAAAATGTCTATGGAGGAAAAGCTGAAAGAAAGAAGGCTAAGTAAGTTTCCGCAGGTTTGAATCCCGAAGAAGGAAATTAAGATTGGAGAGTTAAGAATTCGTAGAGTTTATGTGAAGCATAGATTAATGATGAAGCTAGATGGGTAAAATAATCGAGAGAAGATAGTATTAGGTTCGATTTCATTGTGGAGAAAGGCTGAAAATAAGGGGAGATAATTCGAAGCCTTACGAAGAGAAGCTGTAAAGTAAAAGGTTATTTCGAATTCTTTATGGAAAGTAAAGCTGTAAGAAAATTTGCTATCCGACCTCTCTCGCTGAGGTCGGCCGCGAACGGTCGCGCGTCGGACAACATTAAGAAAACCCAATCACTCGTAAAGAAAATTACGTGTGAAAACTTCCTTACGCTCGTTCGTTCTTCCTCGAAGCTCTAGAAGATTGAAGCAACCGACCCAATGGGGGTCGTTCGACATTTAGAAGAATCCGGCGTAGTTCACTTACCTTGGAAAAGCTTTAGCTTTTTTTATATGTAAATACCCCTATGTATGTCTCTAACTGTCCAGCGACGTCTAGACCTATCTCCTACTCTCCTCGTCGTTCTCCCTGTCTCTACTCAAGCAATTAAATGACCTAGGGCGGCTATACGGTAAAGATATATGTATATACTTGTGTTGATGAGGTTATTAATAGGTCGCGGGACTGATACTCGTCGAATGGTGTGTAAGATTGTGTGCATTAAATTTAGATTCGGACAGATATCGAAATAATAGGCAGTTTATTATATATAAGTATATGTGAAAAATATGAATATGTGCGATTATAGAATTTAGGTTTTGTTAGCAAGAAGTTACTGCTACGCCACCGTCCAAATTCCCCTACTTCGTTCCAAGGTTCGCCCAGCGCTAGGCTGGGCAGGGAAGCCTTGGAAGGAAGTGCGTAACCCGAATCCACCACAAGGTTGATTTGGGAGAGAGAGTTTTACTCAACCCCTCCCAGGTGTCAGACGACTGTGCCGAATACACCCCTTATCCAAAGTGCGGTTTGTGTGTTGGTGATGAGAGCACTGAGCGTGCTACGTAGCGAAGATAATGAACTCAGTCAGGCTAGCATGGTTAGCAGATTCCTTTCCTCGTTCGTTGGTGCGATGAAGTTGGTTTTGAACTCGGTCAGGCTAGCATGGTTAGCCGGTTCCTTTCCTCGTTCATTGGTGCGATGAAGTTGGTTTTGAACTCGGTCAGGCTAGCATGGTTAGCCGGTTCCTTTCCTCGTTCGTTGATGCGAAGAATGGTTTTGAACTCGGGAAAGCTAGCATGGTTAGCAGATTCTTTTCCTCGTTCATTGGTGCGAAGAAAATGTTTGGAGAAGTTGTAACGAAGATCCATGGTGCTACCCCCTAAAGGTCAGACTTCATTCGATTAGCTCATCTTAACTCATCATCCGCTAATAAAGCTGTCCGAAGCGTAGCGAAGCGTAGATAGTTAGTTGAAACCGTATCCGCTATGGTTAAGCGTCAGCTCAAAACACTGTTTTCGAAGCGTAGAGTGTGATTAGTACTGACCGGCATGGTTAGCTCAATCCCAGTACCTCTCACGTTTATACGTAGCGTAGCGTAGCGAAGCGTAGCCTATACCTAACCTTAAAACTAGGGTGACAACTTTATGAAGGAATGATAGATTATACGAGACCTCGACGCTATTTATTAGGGAGTGAGCAACTTCCGGTTTCCTCGTGAAGAAATTACGTTTAAGTCGTGTTGATAACGACACATTACGTCTCGTGGGTCAAGGAGGTGGCTTTACGCACCTAACACATTTACATTTAGTTACATACTATCCGAGGCAGGCTTATTCCTTACACTTCCGAATAGATGTCGCAAAACTATACCGCTTTTCCTACATGGTTTATTTTACGAAGAGCTGTTAGCCGCCCTTGCAAAACAAATATCTAGACCCGATTGGTCGTGAAATTACTGTGTATAAATCAAGAGGAAGTTTTGATTTAATACACGGATAAGGACGTATTATGGGTCAGCCGACTGTCGCCTATGCTAAACCACAATGATTCTCATATTTACATTTAAAGCTACTTCTCTGGCAGCCATCAAAGCAAAGCAAAACCTTAATTCTACTTCCCTAAATACACATTCGTAACTAGACAAAAGAAAAAAAAAAAAAAAACTTGACGAATAACTGAACGAATTGTGCATTATAACTATATTGTGTAATGCTTGATCGCCTGTCTATTTGTGTTCAACCCTTCAATTACGCATTCAAACTTAGAAAAGAAATAATAAATAAACTGAACGGAAAGTGTATGAATTGTGTGGTGTGATGCTGGATAGTTAATCATGTATCTCCTGTCTATGTGTTCAACCTTTCTGATACAAAATTATGAACGAACCGAATGAAAATGTATATAAATTGTGTGATGTTTCGCTTGATAGTTAATCATGTATCGCCTGTCTATGTGTTCAACCTTTCTGATACAAAATATAAACGAACCGAATGAAAATGTATATAAATTGTGTGATGTGTTATAACTAAGTGTGTAATATAATATACATATAGAAACCATACATATCCCTACACCGTACATCCGCCTTCTACTCGCTACCTGTCTATTCCTATCGGAGTAGTGCAAATCAAATCTATCCGTAGACCTCGTCGACTACAGTTATGGCGAATCTAGCTCTTCTACTTCTATTCTACGCTAATGTAAACTCGTGACCTCGCCAAGACAGAACGGGTAACTTCACATTACATTGTTCTGAGCGGGGAAGTAAATAACTGTGGAGCCTACAATATACACATTACATCATTGACGACGAAAAATAGGCAATTGTAGCCTATTTCAGAATCGTCGGTCCACCTGTAAATTACACGCAGAACAGTAACCCATTACAGGCATTTTGTTCTTACACACACGCTGGTAATATTCGCTGAAACATGACATTCTGTGAATTGAAGAACACAGTGCTAAAAAATACACAATATTCGTAGCTTCAGGCGACTGTATGATTTTCTCCTCCTTGTAGCTAAATAAACTGTAGGTAACCTTTGTCCCTTGCTGAAAAAAATACATGTGAAGAACTCCGAAGAACAATACAAGGTTTCTCGTAGCAGAATAAGTAAGAAATACAGAATTATTCTAGGTACTCAATACTGCGTTGGCTGCTGGGCGAACTGGAACCACTGGCTTTTATGTCTAGGTTCCTCCGAGGAACCTAGACCTAGTTGAAACAGACTACTGTTCCGCAATGATGTATTGAAAGTTAGGTAGGCTGCAACCAATTTATTCATCTAATTTCAACTTACAAATTAAGTTGAGCAAAGGAAATTATTTAATTCATATACGTATTTCAAGGTGTCTGAGTCTCGCCTCAGTTACAGAGCGTCTTTCGCTCCCTTTCTCGGGTTCAGTTGCGACATAGTGAGATATTGTCTCCTCCGAAAGGACGTACATGAAAGCTAAAGCCCGCACTTGTATTCTTTTGTGAGCGTAAATAGATCAAATTTATTCCCTCGGACATCGACGGAACCTTAATTAGGCCGGGTCGACTCCACACGTATTACTTTCTCTAGGTCCCGCTCTCGACTGTCCGGAATCCCGCTCGTCGCTCCGGCACGAGCATCCCCGAGATGTTCTCCTACTCCCTGCGCCCACGCACCCCTCGCGTCTACCCCCCGTGTCCCGCGTTGCCTGAAAATCTATTTTTAACTCTCCCACCCTCCATCAGACTCGCAGCCTAAATATGAAATTTATAATCCTCTCGCTTGTACCTATTGAATGTAAACTATATCTGTTGCGCGTGTCTATGCGTCGACGTTTCCTATACTAATCAATACCTATGTTCACACAGCCCAGTGCTACCGAAGCCCGAACTACACGGCGCCCGTTCTACACGGCACCCTATAAATATGTGATATTATTTAAAAATAAAAAATGGAACGACCCTAGGTCCGTTTCAGTATAAATCTACAATCCAAATGGGGAATTTTTAGTTTATCTTTGATCTATACAACAAGACGTGACGTAATCAGACCCAACTTCAAATTCCAGAAAAATAAATTACGTACCCAAGTAACACACTAGCTGCATAACTAGCCACAGCGAGCGTTACACCAGCCTAATAAAAGATTAAGTCTTTAGTGATTATTTATAAGAGAGTTAGAAACATCTTTAGACTGCTTTGTATAGCAAATCGTAGAATTTTATACAGCATAACTGGTGAAGAGCTGCAGAAAGAAGAAATTACTACTTAAGACGTTTAAACAGCATTTTCAAACACTGTAATCCATCTTTTAGCTGGATTAAATGCTTTAAGCTATTATAAATGACTTAAGCTTGTTAAGGACCGCAGTTAATACCTCTTGTAATACTTCCAACTGCACATGAGTGTTACAAGATGATATTTACTGTATATCGGTATTAATCTACTCCATTATAATGCATTTATTTTTAGCTTGATAACAGCTGGTAAATGGTCTTCATGAAAACTCTTTAAATGCTTTGATCTTTACAAAAGTGTAATGCAAATGTAAAGGCTGTTTACAAGTGTAGATCTACTCTATATGAATGCCACCGTGTATAGTTTACATGGAAACTATAACCATTCCAATTCTTCCACCATTCCACACAGTCTACATAGCCGAGGACAAATAATTTTTTCTAATGCTCTTCGTAATATATTTTTCTAAAGAAGTTAATCGTCTTCGAGCTGTTTTAGAGAGTTAGAAAGGTAAAATTGTAGAATATGTTCTGTTTAATATAGCTGGTTAAACAATAAGTTGCCTTAAGCCAGGTATAAGACAGCTTTTCTGTCGCCGCTAACCAGACACTAAAATGCTGAAAGCTGCTTAATTTGGGGCCTCTTTTGGTGTTACAAGGTGTGTATAAGCTTCTATAGAACCCGTATACAGCATAAATAAGCAGTCTAAAGTCTATAATAAGCCTTAAATCCACATTTTATGCAGCTAGTGTGCTACTTGGGTAGACGCAGGACTTGGCCCATATTTTTTTATGTTTTATTAGCTCCGAATATAATTTATAGCATTCAGCATATTTGACGACGCAGGCTGGAGCTTGGCGCGGTGCCATGTCGACGGGTATCTTGCTATAGCTACTCGCTAGGAAACGTATCGTAACCGAAGTAATAAGCCTTCGTACATCCAATCAAGGAATTAATAATGAATAAGTGCGAACTTTGCTCACATACAGAGGGTTTCGTAGCCACTCCGTTCTTGCACACATAGCTAAAGCGCGCACAATTTTGCGTGGTCGACTGTCAGTTGGATCATAAGCACACCTGGGCGCGGTCAGTGGATGGATGGGTGACCGCTCGACCGTGGGAGGCTGACCGTGGTTCGAATTCCACATAAAACTGTATAGGCCCCTTTCCTTCTTACCTTACTAGGTTGTAGGGTTTAACCCGCCCGGGTTGGCACTACCACACTGAATGAAGAGTCGGTTGAAACGGCTATATAAATAGTTCGTGTTTTCCGTCCAGTTCGGTCTAACCGGCAAGACTGAAGGGAAACACTTACATGGCACCTAGTTCACCAAGGTGTTATGGGCTGACATCACGGATGTAGTAGGTATGTGAGGTAGCCAACCGTACGGTTTCAATAAAAAAAAATCGGGCGGCGCTGGCCTCCACGGCACTTCTCAATAACCGATTAAAAAATATTTTCTCATTAACCGATTAAGATATAAAGTTCAAAATCGTTTTCTTTAGTTTTTTTTTTCAATTTATTAATATTAGCGTTCTGTAGTTATCGCCTCGGACAGCACACGTGACAGACGGATGGACGGACAGACACCTGAGCGATTTTATAAAGTTCCGTTTCAGCCTACGGCACCCTAAAAATAACAGTGTATAACATGTTCGCCCTCGAATCTAGCTAAAAGCAATAAAGGATAGAACAAATTGTGACAAGTTCGAGCGCAGTCTAACTGCCATAAGAATGATCAATAAACAATACAATACAATACAATACAACAAAGCATTTAGCTCATTGTACCGTAAGTGATTGTGTGACATTGATTATGTGATATGTTTCCTTATGGCAACTGAAATAAAGTTCACTTTAGCAAAACTACTAAATGTCAAACTTCAAATCAAACCAAACCAAAGAACAATACAATGGAGTTTATTCTTGTATGGTTATTGTCGCTGGTTTTCGAGGACGAAGAGTATACTTCGTCCCCGACGCCGCCGCCGCGCCGCGCCGGGTATCTATGAAGGTACTCGATTCGCATCAGACGGCTCGTAATGGATGCAGAGATAGGGTGCGTGTCAGAGAACCAATTTCACCCAGCTCTATGCTTTAATTGTACGTTTGCACTGTAGTACTTGTCGAAGTTCGGCCGACGACGTGGCGGACAGTATAGCGAAGGTGCGAACGAAAAGGAGTAGAGTAGAGTAAAGTAGAGTAGATTAGAGTAGAGTAGAGTAGAGTAGAGTATAGTAGAGTAGAGTAGAGTAGAGTAGAGTAGAGTAGAGTAGAGTAGAGTAGAGTAGAGTAGAGTAGAGTAGAGTAGAGTAGAGTAGAGTAGAGTAGAGTAGAGTAGAGTAGAGTAGAGTAGAGTAGAGTAGAGTAGAGTAGAGTAGAGTAGAGTAGAGTAGAGTAGAGTAGAGTAGAGTAGAGTAGAGTAGAGTAGAGTAGAGTAGAGTAGAGTAGAGTAGAGTAGAGTAGAGTAGAGTAGAGTAGAGTAGAGTAGAGTAGAGTAGAGTAGAGTAGAGTAGAGTAGAGTAGAGTAGAGTAGAGTAGAGTAGAGTAGAGTAGAGTAGAGTAGAGTAGAGTAGAGTAGAGTAGAGTAGAGTAGAGTAGAGTAGAGTAGAGTAGAGTAGAGTAGAGTAGAGTAGAGTAGAGTAGAGTAGAGTAGAGTAGAGTAGAGTAGAGTAGAGTAGAGTAGAGTAGAGTAGAGTAGAGTAGAGTAGAGTAGAGTAGAGTAGAGTAGAGTAGAGTAGAGTAGAGTAGAGTAGAGTAGAGTAGAGTAGAGTAGAGTAGAGTTTAATGTAAATAGTTTGTGTTTTCCGTCCAGTTCAGTGAAGCCGGCACGACCGAAGGGAAGCACTGACGTGGCACCAAGTTCACCCGTTGTTATGGGCTGACATCACGGATGTTATAGGTGAGGTAGCCAACCGTGTCAGTTTCCATAAAAAAAAGTAGAGTAGAGTAGTGTAGAATGAAATTGAATAGAATATATTAGAATATAAACTATTGCACATAATTTAAAGAGAAACAGTACACGAAAGAAACAAAAAAATACAGGCGTGCAAAAAAGCAATGACGCAAAAAAATCAACCTTAGGAATAAATTTATAGAGAAAGAACAAGGTATGTAGGTCGTAGGTACAGATATTTTCGCCCGCGGCGCCAACTTGAAGACTGTCCAGTCTTGCGAGGGCGGAGAGGTCCCGAGATTTTCGCCGCCGGACCTTTACGCTTTAATTTCCTGCTAAATCCTTGCGGGAGGGAGGCAAGGCTAGTATAATTGGATAAGTATAGGAGTACTAGAATAGGATACATAGTATAAAGGAGCCTAGTCCGCGTCGCCCCCGCATTTAAGCACACATATTAACGCGAGCATGCCCACGCAGTTCGCACTTCGCTCTCACTCTAACACATCTGCATAGTGCGAAGCGTGGCCAGCGGAGAGAGACCGCAACACTACAGCGGCCTTCATAAGTGCACTATGACGGGCGCATAGAGTACAAAATAAGAATACAACGCATGTACAGTACCCGGCTGCAAATAATGCGTGTCGAGCTTTAGAAAGAGACAATCCAGTTATAGAGCGTCGTCCCTGTCGCACGAACTCGCACGTCTCTGTGCGACAGGGACGACGCTCTGCATCCCGATTGTCTCTTTCTAAAGCTCGACACTCATTATTTGCTGTCGGAAACTGCAGATGATTAAAAAGAAAAAAAAGTACGGCACGGAACACAATTTTAAAAGTTACGAAATCGGTCAAGTGAGTATTTTACTCGCGCACAGAATGTGGAACTGCATACAAAAACTACTGAAATTTCTGTATTTGGCAGCGTAGTTTCATTACCCGACTACGGCGAAGCCAAAAGGAGATTTTGGAGAAGATTAATTTTTTTCATTAAGCTAATCTGAAATTAAGTTTAGATGGCCCATATAATATGTATGTTGTATCATTTACTTGTCAACAGTGAAAGATATCTTCTGAACTAGATCTAAATTTGTTTCAGATGAGAAAACAGCCTAAATAAAAGCATTATTAAATATGATAAGAAAAATCCCCCTTTCACTTAAAATTCAAACATTTTGGCTGTGTGCGTAATTGTGATAAATAACGTAATTTCCGTTCTATTACGTTTTTTATTTTGCGAGTCATCTCATGAGATTTGCGTAACGTGACCTGAGGGACACGACTTCCGTTACTTATTTTTTCGTATTGCGTACGAAAATTTTACTCCGTCGTGGTGTCTGATTTTTTTTTTTCCACAGATTGTGAAAGATAATTTTATTTACTTTCTTCTCTAAATACGAATTAAACGCGAGCGAAGAGGCGGGCAGAAGCTAGTGTATGTATGCATAATATTGTATACGGGTGTTTCAGGATAGGCTTGAGAAACTTCAGGAATAGAAAGTACTCATTATTAGAAGAAAAAAATCCTTATCACTCAAATCGAAATTTCGTACTTTTTTTTTATACAAAAATTGGAAATTGTTTTCAAACTCGATGTACAGTGAGTATGGGGAGGTGCTGTCTAGGTCTACATAGGTAGTGCAATGACCTAGTCCAGTCCCCTTTTTCTTTTCATGACCGCCCCCCATATAATCATAAGACACGCCGAAATCCTACATAACTAATTGCATGGCGTAATAATGCCTCTATTTTTTCTTACCTACGTTATTATGTAGTTACGTACGTTATTAAAGTACTTACTTAGTATTATAAAAACTTTTAAATACAGTATAGTAAAAAAGGTCTACATTTTCATTAATCGTTTTCATTTCAGGTTTTTTTTAGTAATAAAAATTTCTTTAAAATACGATGTTATGGTTCCCCAGAAGGGCGCTCACCTAGGGTCTACAGATTCTAGATTCGGCCCTGTATATACACTACATAAACTTATGTAATATCCAATGGAGCAGCAACTCCCGCCACTACATCCCGGAGGTACTTTATTCAGAGCCAGCTTTTTGTGCTCATGTAATATGGAGTGCGTTGACGGATTTCCTGTTCGGGCCACTTTGATGAATGGGCTCGAGCGTCCGGTGGGCACCGGGCTTTATGCTACGTGTGAAATGCCCTCTATGACAGTTTTCAAGCTATCATTTCATGCTACTACACTGTATTTTAGCTCGGACGTCAGGCAAAAGAGAATTATTAAAGGTTTTAGTTTACTATTTCAGATATATTTTTATGCTTTCGCATAACCTACACTAACTATTCTCGCGGCTGCTCTTCGGCTTTATTTGTTAATAATAAATAAAGCAGGCAATGGACTGGGCACGTCACGAAAAACTCGACACGCATTATTTGCTACCGGGGGACTGTACGTCGGAGGCAATCAGTGGTTCCGTACCACTGAAGGCCAGGAGGACTGGAGAAAAACTTAAGAGGCTTATGTCCAGCAGTAGACGCATACACGCAGACTGACTGACGCTGAAAATATATAAAGAACGATGACAAATTCGCAACTTTGGCGCTTGTCAGGAAGATGCAATGTGCAGATCCGTTTCTGCCATCATCGTGATACACACGTGGGATTATGTCATCTACACGTATCTAGATAACCTTGAAAAAAAATTACATTAACTAAATACAAAATTTCATCCAAATCGTTAGAGCCGTTTCCGAGAAACCATATAGACATATATACAAGTTGAGCTCCCTTTCACTACACGCTTTGTGAATGTGTGATATTCTTTTAATTTGTTTTAATTTTATATCTTTACATATAACAAATTACAATATGTGAATAGTTTGGTTTAATTTGTTGTCGTGTTTATAAAAAAAAGTCGATCACAGGTGCTATATTTACAAACCAAACCTAAGTTTCCTGAGCTTCCCTGGTAGGCAGCGATAAGGCAAAGTATAAACAACTGCCCTATACAAATAAGCTAATTATGTTTGAGAACCGTATTCGTGTTTCAGACAAATACGAATTTAGCTTAAATCTAGCAGGCGACGAGATGGCGCGGTGGCGGTGCTTTCAAATTGGACAACAAAAAGATAAATTATCAATTTAAAAAAAAACCCCGACACACCGCAAGAACCTTCAAAAAGTAAAAAATTATTTCCGCTTAGTTATTTAGAGGCAAGGGAAAGAAAAGTAAAAAAGATTGCTCGGTCCTCCGACGCCTTTAATTAACTAAACGAAAATTATATTTTAGTTTTTGAGGGTTTTTGATGTGTCGACGTTTTTTTTTAATTTTGTTATGTTAGCTTAGGTTAGGTAAATAAGGTCAAACTTTCCCTCCTTTTGCGTCGGGGGTTAAAGACAGTCTGATGATCTCTATACCTACCTACAAACCTCGTATCTAAACGTGCGCTCACAATTCGTGTCAAACAGACTTAATGAACGAAGTAAACAAGTAGTATTAAATTATCTCCTGAATTCAAAATATTAGCAATCTAGCTTTTAACTATTCTTAAAGAAGAGGAAGTTTTCACCGGGATTGAATCGAATTTCGGTCTGAATGATTAATCTAGCTATTTAAGTAGCCAAAAAAATCATATTATATTATTTAAAAAAATCATAGAGTAACTTAACTACTCTTTGCTTAAATTTAGTAGGATTTAATATTAAAACTTAAACATTTTGCGCCTGCATTTCCAGATTATGAACGTTACTATTATATACACGGTGAACAAAAAACCTGTCGAACACCCGAAGGCAGGAAGTACAGTTTCAGATACTGAATCGGATAGGCTAGTTTTTTTTTTAATTCGGACAAAATTTTTCAATAAAAAAATTGAATTAGTATCACGACCTTTTACTTCTAATGCTAAATTCTCTAGGAGACGGGCCATTGCGTACCCATGAAACTTCATACATATGGATCCTTGGCTCATACCACTCACCAGGCCTCAACGTCATTCGCTAAATTAAACCATCTCACCTGGCCACACATACATCACCAGTACCTTACACATCTCATAACTCATATTAATTTACGTTCATCCACTCACCATGTATCCATAAAACTATCATTTGCTTTTTATTTCTATAAAAAAAATAATAAAAAAGAAGAAAATATTTAAAAAACATATCTATCAAATCATTATTTTTCACTTGACTGAAGACAGTCTCTAGTAACTCGCAATGAAAATAATTATGTATGAAAACATTTCACAAATACACCAACCTAAGAAGTGTGTCTGTATGTGTGTGTAGAATCTACACTGTAGATAGATAGTTGTGTGACGTTGGTAGGTAGAAGGTGCGGTTATATCCTCTTTCTTTGGTTGTTATCTGTCACTTGGTCTGTCAGGCAGATCTTTCTTTCTGTTTATTCTCTAATTCATAATATGAGTCGCAGAAAATGTTGCATTTGCGGACTCAAGGAGCAAGAACAAGAAACAGGGAAGCGTGTGTTGTTCGCCCAGTTTCCTTTGGATCCAAACCGGTAAATTATTTATTTCATTATTTTTTCGGACTATTGTGTTCTGAATTTTTTGGTAAATTGCTGTACATAACAAATCGGGGGCAACCCCCCTAAATTCGACGGTCAACAAAGTCAGTTTAAGCACTTTCGCTTCATTTAATTTTATGCTTATCCTTGTCGACTTTAGACAGGAAAGCGAGGCGTAGGAAGACCGCACGCCAGGTCCCACCTGGCGTGGCGTGTGGTCGACACGACACGACAGCCGATGCATTGAGGACGGGCAATGGATCCGTGCTGTCGAGTGCCGGGAGAATTGGAGAAAAACTGAAGAGTTGTATGTCCAGCAGTGGACAACAACACGCCGATGATGATGATGATGATGATGATGATGATGATGATGATGATCCTGGTCGAAAAATGCCGAAAAAACTATAAAAATAAGTCAATGGAGTCAGCATTTAGATTTTTTTTTTATTACAGGTGCAGAGATTGGTTGAAAGCAGTGGGGAATGAAGAATTGGTATACATTCCCATAGAAAAACTAAACCAATTGAGATTTGTTTGTGGAAAACACTTCGACAAAAATAACTTCAACTACAGACAAACTCGTCTGAAGAAGTATGCAGTACCTACTTTAGACCTTAAAGCACTTCCACTTACGGATGATCAATTGAAAGAGTTTCCTTTTTACATTTCTACAAGCGTACAACAGCAACAGGGTAATTTGTTTTCATAATCTACATGTAATAAACTAACAATACTAATATTATACCTACGTTTAATACTGCCACCCAGAGATTTTTTTTTATGGAAACTAACATCTGCCCAATTGGCAATATAAGCCCTAGTATCAGCCCATATGATGATGTCACCTTGGTAAATTAGGTACCTAGGTGCCATGTCAGCGCTTCCTCGTAATCGAGAGGACTTATGATGTAGAGAACCTAAAAATAATAATACCTGTACTTTCAGCTCCAACAACTTCATTACCGGTCGAGACGGTTACTGAAAATAAAGAAGGCGATGATGTACCATCACAGCCAGAACCTGCAGATGTATCATCACGGCCAGAACCTGCAGATGTACCATCACAGCCAGAACCTGCAGATGTACCATCACAGCCAGAACCTGCAGATGTACCATCACAGCCAGAACCTGCAGATGTATCATCACAGCCAGAACCTACAGTGTGGGTGTTCAAGTTTCAAGTCAATCTGACGGATAATATGTGGAATCAGTTTAAAATCTGATATTGTATTGCAATTTACTTTGATGAATAGGCCGACTTATTATCAAATTAATTCAAATTACAAACTCTCATAAAATTCATTCCTTAGAGCTCTATAATTAGAGATTTTAAATTTTCTTTTCTGGCCCAGTATATTTTATGATTATATTTTCTAATCTTACACATATTTCAGGGGCAATCAAATAACGACGGCAGCGGCTGCAACACGGTCCGTGAGAGAGCCGTGTCCTTCAACTTCAACCGACGAAACCCCCGTAATGCTGCCCCTACACCAGCGTGCTGCCACACCGTGTCTGAAAAGACGAGCAGAAGTCGATACTACACCAACTACACCAAAACAAAAGAAAATTTCACGTGAATATCTAGATGTAACCCCTAGAAAGAAGAAACTACTGGAACAGCTCAAAAAATCAAAATGTACAGTTAAATCACTAAAGAAGAGTGCTAAATTAGTTGAAAAGATTGATTCTCCTTTTTTAAAACAATTATTATTGTCTACTCTTGCAAATCAACACAAAGCACCACGGGGAAGACGTTGGACCACACAACTAAAAATAGCGGCTCTTACTATATACAAACGTTCACCGAAAACGTACAGGTATCTGGAGAATATAATGCATTTACCAAGCATTAAAACTCTGCACAATGTGTTGCGAAAGATCCCGATGGAACCAGGAATAAATCCAATCGTCATGGAACATTTAAAATCTGTAGCTGACATAAGTGACGATAATGACAAGCTGTTTGCCCTGCTATTCGACGAGATTTCCTTAAAACCACGGTTAATTTATAATGAGGTTACTGATCAAGTTGATGGCTATGAGGATGTAGGACAATCGTCAGATGGATGCGGCAGGTCTGCTGCGTTGGCTGATCATGCGCTGGTTTTTATGATGCAAGGAATTCGCAAGAAAAAAAAACAACCCATTGCGTTCATGGCACCGTTTCGTCCGCTAAATTGTACACAATAATAAAAGAAATTATTCAATCTATTCATACAACAGGCCTTAGAATTGTGACAACAGTGTGTGATCAAGGCCCTACCAATAGAGGTGCTCTAAATTTCCTGAAAAAGTTTACATGTACCAATGAAAATGAGAATTTTTTTATTATCGACAATACCAAAATATTCATCATATTTGACATTCCGCACTTATTTAAGTCCATAAGAAATAATTTTCTAAATGGCGGAGAATTGATGTTCGACGGCAAAAAAGCTAAGTGGGCACATTTGGTAGATGCAGAGAAGAAAAATAGTGAGTCCTTTTTGTACTTGAGCAAAATAACTCCCATCCACGTGAACCCTAAATTCCGCACAAAGATGAAAGTTAAATATGCGGCACAAATCCTAAGTAACACTGTTTCTGCCGTTTTGAAATTGATGTCTGAAACTCACAAAGGGTCCGTCTATGGTAGTGAGATGCTAGAAACTGCGATGGTAGTTCAAGACTTAGACAGATTGTTTGATTACACTAATGGACCTTCTTGTGCATCAGACACTAAAGCAGGCCAAAGGGTTAATGTTTCAGCTAAGACAGACCACGTGAAAGTTTGGACCGACTATCGTAGAAAATTGTCCACCTTGAAATTTGTTAAAGCGGACACTGGAAACACTATAAAAAATGTTCAGTGCATTAAGGGCTACATAACATCATTAAAAAGCTTACAAGACATATCCAATTATGTACTCTCTATTGGATTTAAATTTTTGAATCTTAGGCAACTGAACCAAGACGCTCTAGAAAATTTATTTGGATTAATCCGACAAAATAGTCCTACAAACAGAAATCCTACGTGTTCGCATTTTAGAGCCGCTTTAAAAACGTCAATTTTGTCCGCTGCAACTGCACCGCATAGTCGTGGATCTAACTGCGAAAAAGACCATAACTCACTACTACTAAACTTACACAATTTAGTATTCAAAGATCATGCAGAGTCCGATCGGGACAACCCTGAAGTGGTAAACCCTCTTGTCGAAGCAAATTCAGAACAGACATATTCTACTTTACAATTACAGGATGTTGATAATAACACAGAACCAGAAGAATGCCCTGTCTTGAGTTTAGAGGATGAAGATTTCTTTCTTGAATCCAGTAATGATTTTAATACAATTGAAGAACAACCGTTAGTTTATGTAAGTGGATACCTTGCCTCAACTATATTACGAAATAACAATTGCAAAGAATGTCACGGATGCTTGAAAATTGAAGATCCGGCAAATAATCCCATGTACAGTTATATAAGACTTAGGGAGTGGTGGAAAGACCGAATAGCTTTAACATATCCATCAGTAAATCTATGTCGTTTCGTCGAGTGTGCACTTAAATTATTTGAAAACGACATTTGTTCACGTCTACACGAACCCAACATTTCTCAAATCATAAAAACATTGATTCTTTCAAGGTGTGACATAAATTGGTTGAACTGCTCCCAACACTCTAAGGTGATGATTACACCTTTAATCACACGATTATGTCTTCTTTTAATACGAAGACAATGCCAACGAATGAATCAAGGTTTGGCGTTGCGAGAAGAAGAATTGGCCAATAAAAACAAAAAAGCACAACAACAAGGCATAGCAAAGTAATGCGCTTTCTTTTTAGTGTGGTGACTTTGCGTTTAAAAATTCATAACAGCGTTGTTATCATCATTATAATTGATACGCTTGTCGTAAAAGAAAATAAATGGGGAACAGCTGTACAGATCTCAAAATAACTTTGGACTGAACATTAAGAAACCGTCGATATTTTATCAAAAGGCGAGAATAGCCAAACGATGTATACTCAAAGACTCCAATGATAGCGCTATTCAAGCCTTACCCAACACACCGCTATCAGATGAACTGGAATTGAGGCTTGACTTCTACAAATCATTCCAAGTTGGTACACGCAAAAATAGATCTGGACTGGGCATAGAAACAGCAAAGTCTGATAATGAAATACTGAAAGGTTTTGCTCAGGAGGACATGGAGCAAGGTTTCAAACTTCACGCCTTAAATCTAGAAATGCAGAATAATTGGCTAACAGTGGGCGACTTCTGCATCCCTCCTGCATTGAAGTGGAAATCCATAATATACAACTGGCCCCTGAGCTGCTTAAGTTCTACCTAAATGCATTCCAGCTTACTCTCCCCGACCCGAGTAACCTAGTTAGATGGGGGAAATCTACAAATAGATTATGCCCGTCTCATGTAAGGAGTCCGTAGGCACGGCCAAACATTTGTTATGCGGATGCAAAATACTACTTGAGCGAGGCCAGTATTTCTACCGTCATGATAAAGTCCTAGATGTACTAGGCTAATAAACTTGAAAATAAAATTGTTTCACATGCAGTGTTTCGTTGTTTTATTGTTTATACCTTCTGGTTATGAGAAATAATGGAATCACAATTATAATCGAATCGATTATAAATAATCGATTCGATCACGATCACAATCGATTATATACATTTGAACATCACTAATCGATATGATTAAAATCATAGTGCACATCTCTATCAACGTCAAGGCGCATGGTTATATTCTCTTTGGGCGCATCAGTGTCACAGAATAGAAAAGAGTGTCAGTGTGTGCGTGTGGTTTCTGTATGTTGGCATTAATTAGAAATGATTTCGTTCTTTTTCTTAAATGGGAGTTCCGCCTCTTAGCGCGTCTTGCACCAACACGAGTTTAAAGTTAAGTAGCGAGTTATGGATTTAAACGCGGTTCACACATACAGCGGGTGCTAGTTTAACGAGTTAAACTGGTTTATATATTAAATTTGTGTTGGTGCAAGTGGGCCTTAAAACGCAGTGGTTATATCCTCTTTGACTGAAGACGCCACCGACATCGGGGCGAAATATTTCAATAAATGTGCTTTTTTATTGTTATTAATAAAATATGTGTACTTACATCTACGATAACATAAAAAAATACCTGCGAAGTTTCTTGCCTCGTCTGATTCGTAATAGTAATCAAACATTTAGGCTAGTTCACTTCCATATTAATACTAGGTAACTACAAAATTGCAATAAAAGTTTTTCTAAATGAATAAAACATTGCATGAAATATTTGTCGAATATTTCTCTGCGCAGACAGATGTTATTCAGCAGATGTGATGTTAGCAGCTAGGTCAGCTGCTTATTGAAGCGTCCGGGGACCGTCGTGCCAAAGCGTTCCTCACACAAAACATCAGCCTCGCCATCCAGCGCGGGAACGCGGCGGCTGTCCTCGGGACAATGAATGATGTCCCGAGGATGCAGGAATATTTTTATTTAATTTAAGTTGTTACATTTCTGTTTAATTTAATTTTTCTTTGTCTAATAAAGATTTACACCGCTTGTTATTCACGTGACTATTTTTCTCCATACAAAATCGTCTTTCTGGGCTTATTTTTCCCCAGCCCCTAAACCTTGACCGATTTTAATGATTATTGTTTCTTGTAATAAGTATAATCTACGTACCTGTCTTTTTTTTTGTTTAGATTTAATATACGACGACGCCAGAGTAAAATTCAGTTTTTTTGAACGAAAAAAAAGTCACGAAGTTCATTAAGCTTTATTAAATCATTACTTCAGATATCAAAAAATAAGTAAAGAAGATACGTAATAGATAGATGGGACTGCCCTTATTACAACAACAAAATAATTGGAAAAATCGGATAAGGTTTTTTATTAGAGGTCAGGAAAACATAATAAGCCCCGTAAGACTAGTTTGGCGTAATTTGTAGGTATATCAGCTGAGAGCGTGCAGCTGCGTCCCTCTTGCGTTGGTGGGTGGTGCGCGTGGCGAGCAGAGACAGCCAAATACCTAACATGTTGTCACGTGACTAACCGTGTCTGCTCTTAAGAACTGTCGAGAGCTTTTTCTGGCCACTAAGATCGTGTTACGTTGCTCCTAGCTACACTAGCACCAAACAATTCAACATTAGAACTGCCGAACGAAGATTTCATACTGTCAGTCGAAATGGCTGAGGCAAAATATAGAACCCGACTGTCATACATAACGGGTGTCGGGTGGAGGTGATCTGGTCAACAATGTCAGGCAGGAGGTACCATTAAAAAAATCTACAGATCTCACACTACGCGCAACTATCAAATGCATTGAAAATGTAATTTAGAAATAATACACACGATTCATTCTTTATCGTACTGACGATAAAGTAAACGGAGCGCAGACTGACCCCGCGCGTAAGGGACCCGCTACCGTGTACAGTTTTTGTCCGCCCGCCTCCTAAGATGGCTTAAACTGTAGCTTAATTCAATCCCCAGATTCAATTTTTCCGTTTCTTGAATAGCAAGCTCAAAAATAAAGTTATTGGGAAATTCTCGATCCAAGTCGGCGAATATTTTTTGAATTTTTGAAAATTTTTGGAATATCTCAAAAAGTTACCGACCGATTTTGGGAATTCAAATTGCACTTTGAAGGCCTATGGCAGACGCACATTTAGACATAATTATGACCCATCCGCGTACCTATCATATCTGCGAAACTACAGGCAAATGTCACAATTTCATAAATCGGGCGATCACGAAAACATAAACATTTTCAATGTTAAAAATTATTAGTTTTCTTGAGCAAAATATCGCGGACGTGTGGTAGAGGCACGTTGCACCGTGGTCAGGTCATTATCTTCGGACAGCGCGCGCGCGGCAGGCTGGAGGTAAGCATGTGCGCTTGTGCACGGTGGAGTTTTGTGATAGAAACAAAATTGTTGAGTTTTGTACGAGTATATCGAAAAAAAATATCACCTTAGAAGAAATTTTAATTTGACTTTTTTGCTCCAAACAATCTCATGATGTTTAAAGTAAGTATTGACCATTCGTCTTGTAACACCATGTACTATATATGTTTTATTTTTATATAAACCAACATGGGTGGCTGTGCCGAGAGACCAATGGTGCTGTCGACAGAGCCAAAATCACCTCTCTTCGTGAAACCACGCTCATTTAGGTGCCATGCCAGTAGATTTACAGACTGGTAGCTAGGCTGTCTAGCCTGTTAATACGAAGTTTGAAGACACCTTAATATATTGATTGAAGATAATGATGATTGATTTCGTCGTTGTGCACACAATTTAAAATTACTTTTCACTTATCTCTTCTATCCTTTTGAAATATTTGTCCAGCACTTACTTTGTGTTCGCTATCAGTTGATATTCTACGTATATAATATTAAGACATTTCTTATTTCGTTTGAAGAAATACATGAATACCCCCAAAGTGCTTATGACATAAGTGAATTCTTTGTCGTCATTGATGTATGTCATATGTATTAATGTTCTAAGTTGCTATAGCAAAAACTACAAATTCAAATTGTGATGACTAAAAGCTAAAAGCAATAACCCTGATACAATGACTTCACACATTTACATTTTACATAAATTATTATATGGAATAGACTTACTTTAATGAATTTTTTTTATCCATCCTTCCTTACCTATAATAAAATCCAACGTCTGCTTTCTGTCTGTCCGCTTATAACGCGAGAACCACTGAACAGATTTTAATAAAAAAAAAATCTACGGATAGCTTGATTCTTCCCATCAACTATAGGCTACTTACTATCACGCTAAATGGCTTATGAGGTTAGCAGTGAAGTGAAATATGAGAGCGGGCGGAGCCGCGGGCACAGCTTGTAATTAAATAATAACCATTCCCAAGTGTGATATTTCTTTTTTATGAAAACGACACGGTTGGCTCGATCACTTACCACATTCGTGATATCAGACCACGACATATGGTGAACTAGGTGCCATGTCAGTGCTTCCCTTCGGTCGTGCCGGCTACACTGAACTGGACTGAACACACGAACTATTTGCATAGCCGTTTCAACAGACCTTTCATTCAGTGCGGTGGTACCAACCGCGCGGGTTAAACCCTACCACCTAGTAAGGTAAGAAGGGACGGCACCTACAATTTTACGTGAAATCCGAACCACGGTCGAGTCACCCATCCAAGTACTGACCTCACGACCGACATTCGACCGACCGCACCGAAGCTGATATAGGCATAGAAATATATTTGGTTTTTAAATATAATACCTACGTATGCTGTATGTATTCCTTCTGCCGCATGCGTTGCGTACTCGTATTTTGAAAAACATAAACCGTTTAGATTTAATGATCTGAAAATAATTCTGGAATAACAGAATCAGCAGGAAAAGTCAATTGACATCTGGACATCACCGCAGAGAGTTGTGTGCTTCCTTGCGGGAGAATAATACATACATACCATCAGACCTGCCTCCAAACGGAGTAGGCAGAGACAACGTGCCGCGGTTCTACGACGCCCCTACCAACAAGATGGAGATATAAAACAGCGGTAGCGTAATAGCGTGAAGATATTGCTACCTCTTTAGTGCCGCTTAAATCCCAACTGAAACAACGCTTAAAGAGCTTTAAGCGTTTATATTGGCGGGCTTTTAGGGCGCTCAGCTCGTGGGCGTAGAATGTAATTCTTTTCTAAGGAGCGCCCGTGGTAGGTAACAGAGGGGGGGGGGGGGGGGCGGGGGGAGGGGGGAAGGGGGGAAGGACGAGGGGTCGTTAAGAAAGGAACAAATTGCCTTTTCGGCTAGAGTGCCGGCATAATGGGTCTCCCTGCGATGCGTCGGCGGTGCTATCATAGATATTGTTAGTGCGAACAAACTGCTTTCTAAACATGAGCCTATCTCTGATAAATATGTATTCTTCATACTTATAGAATGACTGTTTATTTTATAAAAGTACTAGCTTTTAGCCGTGGCTTCGCTCGCGTGAATTTCGTATTTAAAAAGAAGAAAGTAATTAAGAAAGAAGGCCGAGCTACGTTCAGGTAAACAATAAACCTTCTCGATGAAATTAAGTAACTAAGGGCGAGGCCCGCTACCGTACCTTTATTTCGGCGCGCGGAACAATAATTCAGTTTGTATGAGAGCCACATCTTAGCGTAACCAGAACTGAATTTTATCCTATCCTGTGTCCCGTATAGTATAATGTGCTTGTACTTGTATAGTATAAGTTTCATATAATTCGGATGATCGGCTTAAGAGTTATGGACGAACATATGTACATAAAGAAAAGATGGAGAAAATGGAAATTTAGTTTTAATATAATACATAGAGTCTACAGACGCAATATTTCATAAAATAAAGTAACTTACTCCATGACCATCCCTTAGAGAGTTATTATTAGTACTCGTATACATAATATATGATGTAGGTACCAGACAATAATATTATATGAAAACAATGTGAGCATTCACTTACCAAGAAGGTTACACACTCAGTGCTTCTAAAATCAATACAGTTCAAAATATCACGAACATTAATTTAACTGAAGCGTATAATTTAAAAGGCCTTTTATATGTTGAATAACCACAAGAACACATTGAAATCAAAAGCGCATGGATAATAAATAATGGCATATCATTAAGGAGCAACCTTTTTAGCTCTGTCCATAAATGAATCTCAAAATAAATGGTGAATAAATCTGATTCAGAAAATAATGAACCTCCTCGGCCCCCCCCCCCCCCCCCCCCACCCCCCACCCCGCGGCGCCTCCGGGTTGACTTTTCATTTGTGCTTTCGCGTAGAGTAAACTTCTAACTTTAACGCGAACAAATTTGAAATTGGAACGCTCGAACTGTTTACGATGTCGCCGATTTCTTACAGTTGACCGCGCTCACAGCGAAAAAGCAATATTGACTGCTAATAAACGAGCATTCGCGTCTCCATCGACAGCTATCGGCCTTCCTTTGTCAAATTAAAATTAAAATTGTCCTTCGCGACATTAACTTTCTTCTCCATAGCTCAATTTATTTCACTGAAACAGAATATTGGGACATTTTCTAATCTGATTTCAATTCAATTGAGATCGACATAAACGAATATTTTGTATTTTAAGTTTACTCTGTAGTGTACTCTGTAGCTATTTGCCATACGTAAAAGGTGTTACAGACCAGAATGGTAAATTACTTCGGAAAATGGAAATCAGGACATTCTATAAGCCTCTACCTAAAGTGTCTCAAATGCTTAGATCCGTTAAAGATAAGATACCATTGCAAGCCCCAGGCGTCTACAAAGTTCCATGTAGGTGTGGGAAGAGCTACATCGGCCAAACGAAGAGGAGCGTCCATGAGCGAATGTGCAACACATAAGAGCAGTCAAGAATGGTGACCTGCAGAAATCGGCCATTGCGGAACATCTATTGCTTGGTGATAGTAACCACTGGATCCGGTTTGATGAAGCGTCGGTACTAGCGGTAGAACGACATTACACTCCACGCCTAGTCAGGGAAGCCATCGAAATCACCACTCAACAGGCACAGAAATTTCAACAGGTACGACAGCATGAATTTATCACCTTCTTGGCTGCCCGTGCTGTCATAGTACACATCTGCAAGATCTTCCGCCAAGACAGCGTCTGAAGACAAAGTGAGTGTTGTGTGCAGCCGGGACTTCGTACGATGTATGGATCGCGATCTAACACCGCTGCCGAATATTGTGCAACCTACCCACAGCTATAATCTTCGAAAAAGAGCAGTTTGACGGCTAGTACAACGGACACCAGACGTCGGCTCCAGGAACTCCCGCAGTCCCTGAAGAAGCCCGTGACGTAGCGGGCGAAACGTCGACTTAATATGTAAGTCTTTAAACCTACTCTGGTAATCCGGAAACTTAAAAATGAGGAATATTTTGTATGAGAAAATACGCCCCCGTACATACATACATACATATATACCACAAGCTGTATCCCTATAATCAGGGTAAGCAGAGTAATCGGTGTTGTGCTGCAAGAACTCTGGTAAATTACAGCACAAAACCGACCACCACGTTTAGCAAAGCAACTATCAACCAGCAAGTAAGGAACGAAGATCCACCTGCTGCATGACTCGGTGGAAGGACCGCGCCACGGTGAGAGGTGGCTATCCTGTCGCCCTGTTGCACGGCATCTTGTCCTTATCCCTTAGTCACCTTTTACGACATGCACGGAGAGAGATGCAATGGGAATATTCTTTTCAAATACCGGCCCAACACGGTACGCCCACCTCTTAACCTAGGTTAACCTGTTCGCCATGGGAGCGAACAGGTTAATATATTTTGGTAGATGTTACATTTACCGTCTGTAACAAAACTTCTCTTTACTAGCCATGGAGCCATACTATCTACCTCCACAGTACTAGCAGACAAATAAACAAACTATAAAGTGCCTTAAAAAACATTTTGTTTCATCCGAACTTTATTCATTAAACTGAAATGAAAACTTAAGCACTCTCTAATGAATTCTACCCATCTGCCATCATTCCCGAGTAGCCTACAATGATGCCCCGCAGACCAGTACCCACCGCCAGCGCAGAGCATAGTATACATTGCAATCAGCTTGTACCTGGAACCTTTTCACAGTAACTTAGTTACTTCACATCCAACAGAATACTATGTAGGTGTAGTGAACCGGCAAGTGTTAAAACAAGGTTGTACATTAACTCAAGCTTACGTGACCGTACGTAACAAACTCCCCTCTATATGACGACGCTACCGACCTGCCATAAACTCGTCGCCCCGCCTGATGAAGTCCTTAATAGCCGCAAATTGCTGGACCCCAGGATCCGCCCCATTATGAACTTAATGCCGACCTTACTTAGCGGCCGCTCGTACACTATACAGCTACATAGACTAATAATAACCTAGAGAACCGCAACTTATTAAAAGTTTACTAGCCATTCCGGAAGACGGACGACATCTTAAATTAACAATTTATTCCAACAGATGTTTTGTTCAGTTATATTTTTAAGAGTTTTAACCCCCGACGAAAAAAGAGGGGTGTTTATAAGTTTAACGTGTGTGTGTGTATGGGTGTGTCTGTCTGTGGTATCGTAGCTCCCACAGAACACCTATTAATAGCTTTACTTCTCTGATCTGTGGTAGCTCCCAAACGGATGGACCGATTTGGATGCGGTTTTTTTTTTATTAGAAACTGGTTTAATTGGAATGGGTGTTAGCTAGGTTTGTAATCAAATAATCAAGTAATTAAGTAATAAAAAAATTATTATCTTAAAGAGTCGACCGATTTGCATGCGGTTTTTATAAAAAGCTTGAAATAAAAGTAAAATTACAAATTTTAAAAATCCCCGACCCTTAAAAAGTCTAAAATAATTTTCGTTTACTTACTTAAAGGAGTCGGGGACCGCTAAGTAAATAAAATATAAAAACTCAGAGCTGCGCGGGAATTTACAAAGCGGTCCACCGACGTAAGTAAACGAGAATATTTTTTTACTTTTTAAGAGTCGGGGTTTTTTTTTACGTAAACGAATAATGGGTATGTAAGAAGTGAGCCTGTGTGAACCACAAAATAGGGACAGCGTTGTTAACCAATCCTGAGCGCGGTCAGTACTTGGATAGGTGACCGCTCGAGCGTTGGAGGCTGACCGCGGTTCGGATTCCACGTAAAACTGTAGGTCCTTCCCTTCTTACCTTACTAGGTGGTAGGGTTTAACCCGTCCGGGTTTATACCACTGCACTGAATGAAAGGTCGGCCTAAACGGCTATGTAAATACAATCCGTCCAGTTCAGTGTAGCCGGTACAATCGAGAGAAGCACTGACATGGCATCTAGTTCACCGAAGTGTTATGGGCTGACATCACCGATGTTGTAGGTGATGTAATCAATGGTGTCGGTTTCCAATAAAAAAAGCAATTCGATTACTTGCGATGTATTGTCAAAATGTTGACAAACGGAGCCTAATTGGACTAGTGCCTGTTTTGCGGACATCGGATTAGATATCAGTTGAATGAGTCCGCGTTTCTTTCATGGGTCTATGCTAATTTCTGGAGCGTTTTTATAATTTGCAAAAAACGACGGATAATAAGCAGCGCTCGAGTCCTCTTCGGCGGAATTGGCGAGCCGCGGTCTCTGTCGGCTTAGGAGTGCCGTGACGTCACTCGAGAGGAGCACGCTAATTGGCCTGTTCAAGTGGGGCCGAATCTGCGCTCAAATCCCACTTTTGTTCCTAGTTACGACGCTCTCGTAGCCTTTGTTAGTGGAGTTACGGCGTCGTTGGCAGCTTCGACGACGGCATCACGGCTGCGGCGGAGGCGTGCGGGGGCGGTAGGGGGCGGGCGGAGGGGCGACGCGACGTACGGCGGGTGACGGCGGCGGAATCTGCCTCCTCCGCCGCCTCCGAAACGAGGATAATGACGTTTGGGACAAAGAATACCATTAGGCTGAGAAGCGCCGAGGCGGCCACGCGACACAGCGCGCCTACTGCGTAAGTATGTGCGGAGTTTACGGGAAATACGTAAGTGCCGTTTTCATTTTAATTCAAGTGCAGCACTTTCCTTGAATATGTGATAATCAGTAATTTCATATGTCCAACGAAATGTTTGATTGCCTATTCACAGTTTTAAAATTCAAGATTTTAATTTGTTTATTTTAATGGAGCACATCACACAGTTATTAATATCTTAAATTAATAAATACATATTAAACTTATAAACCAGCAAAGTTTTCACGGTTAGGCTAAATTATAAAACATTTTGTCAACACTACTACGTAATTAAAATAGTTAATTATATGTATATACATATAAAACTGATAATTATTTAACAAAGTTAAACATTGTTTCTTAAAGCCACCTAATTTGGTATTAAAAAATGTCTACGAGTATGTAATGTACAACTTCTGTTTATAAATCTAAAATATGCTATAATAATAAAGAATGAAACTTATATCAACAAAATTATGTACATTTTCATATTCGTCTATCTAAACTATCGTAGCAAGTACAATTCAATGTGATCTTTCCGCGCGTCCTCAGTCAGAGGGTCAGAGGGGCCAAAGCGAATGCTCTGACCAGCCAATATCGTCTTTGAGAAGGTGCCGTACCGGAGACTTTCCTTGCTATACTCGACTAGAGGAGAACACAGCCGAGGCTGCTATGCGGCAATCTAACGTCAAGTGCGGTGGTATGAACCCAGTCGACTACAATTGGAGACTACCATTTGGTAAGGGGCAAGGAAACGAAGGGGAAGGAACATCGTCTTTTTAAACCCCGATGAAAAAGAGGAAGAGAAAAATTGCTTACTTAAATGAGTCGGGGGACCGCTAAGTAAATAAAATATAAATACTCAGAGATGCGCGGGAATTTACTTAGCGGTCTCCCGACTCCTTTAAGTAAGTAACCGGAAATTATTTTTGACTTATAAGGGTCGGGGGGTTTTAAATATGTAATAGAACCTTTCATCTTCATTTATTCAAATGCACAACAGCTTTCGATTTTCATTCATTCATTGAACCATTTCGTCTTGAATAAAAAATACATACATACATATCACACACGCTGAATCCCGACAATCGGGGTAAGCAGAGTAATCGGTGTTGTGCTGCAAGAACTCTGTTAAATTACAGCACAACACCGACCACCACGTTCGCAAAGTATTCGAACAAGATTCAATCGATCTAGCAGCCAGTAAGGCACGAAGACCCACCTGCTGCATGAGTCGGTGGAAGTACCGTGCCAAGATGAGAGGAGGCGAGCCTGTCGCCCTTTAGCACGGCATCTTGTCCTTATCCCTTAGTCGCCTTTTACGACATGCAGGGGGGGAGATGCAGTATATGAATAAAAAATTAAATACTGAAATCTACCTACAGATATCACAGGAGATTAATGAAACAGTTTGAACTATGGAGCAATGCTCGCTCACTCGGTCAGCATATTCTGTACAATGGCGGGGTGCAGGGTTCAATGAAGCCTGGGCCAGTATTCTCTAACGTCCTACCGTCAACGTCGGTGACGCTGACTAGTTATGTCTCTGTCTAATTATATGAACTAGACAGAGACATAACTAGTGAACGTCACCGACGTTGACGGTAGGACGATAGAGAATACTGGCCCAGGCTTGCGAGCTGAGTCATTATATCGAGCCTAGTGTCTCGTTGAGAGCCCCTTCGCATGCGGGTGGCATCGGGACAATGCTGCCGTGAAGTGGCGCCGGCATAATCATGCAACGCAACAGTTACAATACCTGATGGTGATGATGATACACGCATTCCAATGATATCGGCTTCATTTCCAATATACCTTGCGTACAAATAAAGCGCACATTTCGAATTATTTGTGATGGCAGATGTTTCCGGGTGGCTAAGCTCAAGTGGCAATGGGCTGGGCACGTCAGCCGAAGAGACGACGACCGTTGGAGTAACCGTGTTGTAGTAACCACTGGCGGCCGTGAACAGGAAAACGAAGTGTGGGAAGACCACCCGCGAGGTGGGACGACGACATCAAGTACGTCGGCGGAAAGCAGTGGTTCCGTACCGCTGAAGGCCGGGAGGACTGGAGGAAAATTGGAGAGGCGTATATCCAGCAGTGGACGCTTACACGCTGACTGACTGACAGGTGTTTCGTAATTATCAATATCACTACACTTTTCGGCGATGCGGAATGCGGACTTATTGATCGAATGTTGTAGGTACAACATTCGATCAATAAATACAAACATAAAGGTCTCGCAGTAAAAAAGTTTTTATTAATTTCTCCGACAGGTAATTTAGTCAAAACGGATTTGTACCTTTTTGTTTTCAGCCTCCTCAATTATGAAAATATAAATGCTAATCCAGGATCAGCCAGATATAATATGGCTGTAGTGTAATTGATAATTGAAGCGAGTTGTGAGGTAAAACTTAAAAATATAAATATTATATTGTGTCAGCACCTGGAGTCGAGGGCAAAAGCCAGTAATAATTATAAAATAAATGACAACAATAAATGAAATTCGAATGTAATGAATTTTTAATATCTGTGGCCTGTATAAATTTGTATAAATCTGTATAAATTTTTAATAATATGTCAGCCTCGATAGCTCAGTGGTGCAGACAGTCGACTGTTGCTATTGATTGTTAAGCAACGCTGGGCGCGGTCAGTACTTGGATGGGTGACCGCTCGACCGCTGGAGGCTGACCGTGGTTCGAATTCCACGTAAAACTGTAGGTCCCTTCCCTTCTTACCTTACTTGGTGGTAAGGTTCAACTCGCCCGGGTTGGTACCACCGCACTGAATGAAACGTCAGTCGAAACGGCTATGTAAATAGTTTGTGTTTTCCGTCCAGTTCAGTGTAGCCGGCACGACCGAAGGGAAGCATTGATATGGCACCTAGTTCGCCCGGTGGTATGGGCTGACATCACGGATGTTGTAGGTGATGTAGCCAACCGTGTCAGTTTCCATAAAAAAAAATGTTATTGTGATCGTGGCATTTGCACGTGTGCTTCGTAGCGCACCGGTACTGTGCCGGTACCGCCGCTCGAGTAAGCCTCTCTTGGAACATACGAGTGCAAGTAAGTATTCCGTTAATCCGAGGCCGCGGCGCTTGGCTCCAACTCTACCTACAGTCTAGCTAGTACTTAAGCCCGAAACGCCTAGCCGAGTGAGTATACCTCTCTCCTTTGATACTACGTATAGTGTCTATAGTAGGCGGTGTGGCAAATAATCAGGTCTAGCATCTATCTAGGTCTACATATTAATTAACGTGCACTCGAACATTGTTGCATGCCTAGGATGTTTCATTAATGAAACACGAGTCATTCATTATTACACAAATCGTTAAATAAAAATTAATTTGAAGTACAGTTTATTTCTTTTTCTTATTCGTAATTTTAGTTTTAATATTAAAATTTTTATTTTACTCTTTTGCATAACCAGAGTTGCTGCTTAGTAAATGTTCAATTTACTTAAACCTAAATAAATTAATCATTCGTTTATTTTAATTAAATGTATTTATGCTTTATATTTTATTTTATGATTTCAATACTATATAATTTTATTCAAGCATTGAATTGATTAATTGGAACTGAATTGCACTTTTCTTCATAATAATTTACTATAATAAATACAGCACTCTCTCTCTACCCTCAACCCCTCCACCCTTCTATTCCTCTACCCCTCTAGCTTGTCACCTTATTGATACAATGTGTGCGTAACAAACAAGGACAAACAACGTTCCGGAGTGCAATAAATAATGTATAACACGAATTATGGGATGAAATTGTTAGTACTAGCTTTGCCCAAAAATGTCATACATTTATCGGACCCTACTTGACCAATAAATTAGATTATCCTATTAGAAAAATTGCTAAAAAATATCTATTTAAAAAACAAGTATATTCCTGGCTACTAACTATTGGACTTAAAAAATCAAATGAACTATTGAACATAATGGTGTAGTGATGGTGGAAAGTATACTTATAAGACTGAATAATTAGGATAGGTACACAGGTACTGGCTGAGAAAGTTAAATAAAAAATTTGTAAACTTCATTTTCTAAATGTATTTCTTAAGTATTTTTTTTTTCTTCTCTTTAATCTGTTGACAGCTCACGCTAGTGCAGAGGGCAGGGGTTGATACTAAACATGTTACAATGTAAAAACATTTATACAAATAAACATCTTATCTTTAATAAGAATTATAAGTTTTTCCTCAGTAATGAAGCTGACAGCACAACAGTTGTCGCTCCTACAAGTTATGAATAAATCATACTTCACAAACATACTTCACCTCCACGTTAAGGCCGCGGGCCAACTTTTGAATAGAAAATGTAACACTGAGAACAAGCAACAAACAAATACCATTACAATATGAATCGGCCCGCGATTAACTCTGCGAGTTTCTGCTTCATCTGAATATAAACCGCTTCGCCACTTCATCTTAATTTCCACTTCAATATTTTCTTTGTTGCCACTCGTGTTACTTTCGCACGAGATTCAGACTTCGGGCGAGTTAAACGTCTTCAAAGGTCAGACGCTAGCAGCGCCCTCGTGCTGAACCTTTCGAAATATATTTTTATTTTCATAAGACGATAATTAAAATAAATTATGAGTTCGAAATTCAAAAAGATGGAAAACTCTTCAAAGTGCAGTTTCAACCGACAAACGCGGTATATTATTTATCAGTAATTTGACACTTTTATTGAATTGTTATGAATTATGATGATCTGTCTCGCTCAACTCCACAAGTTACTCCTAATTACGAAAATATAAGGTGTGATTATCTTAATTCGACCGCAGCCGAGTTGACGCCGAATGCCGAGGGAAGTATCAAATTGGCGAATTGATAAATGTTAAAAATATTTTTCCCACTTCGACAGTAGTTATCGCCTATTTAACTACAGTAGTTAACTGCACGCACGAATATCACGTCACGTTCCATCTGAGCCTGTGTGTGCAAGCTAGAGCGCGTAACAAGCGATAGAGAGGCACAATCGGCCCAAGCGTCGGCTTGGAAAAGTACCAGGGCCGCAGAAATTAAAACGAGGTTACTCGTACCATAATATCTGGCCGGTCGGAAAATATTTCAAATTTAGAATAATCATGAAACAAGGGTTGTATGACGTTATCACGTAAAACTGTCGTCCGTAAACCGACTTTGCAGACAACCAATTTTTTTATTTGCAAACTTATTCATAGTCTTAAACTGCCTTTCCGCTTTTACTTTTTAGCGGTTTTGAAAAAGCTATTCTCCTGCTTATTTGTTTTTGCTCTGTAATATTGGCGCGCGGTGTTTACTGAAAGGTTGGCGTACGGATCCCGTCCTCTTTTGTAGCAGGAAATATTAAAATATGTTAAGTAAAATTCACCAACTGCAGTGAAGTTTGGAACGGATCGTCTCCTTCGCGGAGTTTCTTTGTTACGAAGTTGAAGACGGGCCGCGGCGGCGGCTCCCGTGCTCTCGTCGCCTTGTCCTAGAGGTAAGCTATGTCGTTCCAAACTGTCTGGAATGTCGTCAGTTTGCAAGTCAAAAAAGTCTACGACCGACAGAATGTGTGCGTGCCGAGGTTGAGGAAGCTACAAAAAAGATAAAGCAACTAGAAGTGCAGACAAGGGAAAAAGAGAAAATCAATGACAGAAAGTTTAACTAATTTTCGTTTAGTGACAAACGAAAAAAAAAACTATGGTTTATAATTAAATCTCGCAGAAATATTTTCCTAGTGCGGAGAATGAGATGCAAGCAAATAGATTATTTATTTATAAATTTCATTGCACAGAACTAAAATAAACTGTCAGGTTCTAGGCAGTTTTGGTCTGAAAGACAACAATATTTCTTCTTCAGATAAATGCAAAGCAGAAAATTAAGAGAAAAAATACGTCCCGACCCGACCAGGATCTAGGTCGTATTTTTCTCTTCATTTTCAGCTTTGCATTTTTATCTCAAGAAGAAATATAAAAGGCGATAGGTACATGCTTAGTATTAACATATAAAAAATATATATTTAATATTAAGACAACAATAATTGTTGTATTTAAGCGCCGGGTGGCCGGGTGGTTTGGGCATCGGCTTCTCATGCGAGAGGTCCAAGGTTCGAATCCGGTAGGCGTGTACCAATGAGTTTTTTCTGACGAAAAAAATTACGTGCATACCTACACCTGCTGCTTCACCGTTCGGAACCGGTGTAAAACTGTAGGTCCCTTCCCTTGCCCCTTACTAGGTGGTAGGCTCAAATTGTAGCCGACTGGGGTGGTACCACCGTATTGGATGTAAGATGGCCGCATAGCAGCCTCGGCTGTGTTCTCCTCTAGTTCAGTATAGCCAAGGAAGCCAGTATAATCCAGGCAAGTCTCCGGTATGGCACCTACCTTCTCGGAGGTGATATTGGCTGGTCGGAGCATGCGCTTTGGCCCCTCCGACTCAGTCACCCATACCGGATAACATAAAAAAAAATTGGTTGTCTGTAAAGTTGGTTTACGGACGATAGTTTTACGTGATGATGTCATAAAGTAAATCAGTTCCGGCGGATATTTACCATGTAAAATTAATTTAAGTACATGATAAAGATGTAATAATAACTAATAAAAAATATGAGAAAATAACGACTATTAATTAAATTTAAAAAACCTACATAACGCCATCTACATGTTCAACGTTGCAACAATTACCTAACTGCTAAATAAAGTATACCGCTGGCTGAAGTATTTAATTTAATATTGACGCTTGATGTGGACGCTAGATGTCGCTCCATGAAATTCACATACTGTTGTCACATAATGTTGAGAAAATTTGTAGCGATAAGTAGACGGTCGATAACCCGCGTGTATAACACGTCTGGTCAGTGATGGTGGCAGGGACCGCGGGTTCGAGGCTCGCAAAAGACGGAGAAAAATATTTTGTATTTCCTACTATTGTATATGCCTCTCTATCGCTCTCTCGCTTGCACACACAGGTCTCTATCGCGCTCTCGCTTGCACACACAGGTTTAGATGGAACGTTACACTTATTCGTGCGTGCAGCCGGTGTTCATCAATTTATAAGACGTGACATCATCACGTCAAAAAGGCCAATACTATAGAATCATTATTCTCCTATAGTGTGTGTCAACATTTAGAATGTCGACCAACTGTCGACTTGCTGTTCCCGCGTTTGCGCAGACTAGAGCTTGAACAAGCAAAGTGGCTTCTGCGTTTTTACATCAGCGAAATAAGCCTCGGTGGCTTCGTAACAAATTAAACGAGCACTCGGGGCGGTACGGGCCGGGGGCGGGGCCTCGCTTTGACGAACTTGGAAAAAATTGGGAGGTCCCAATTCGGGCTCTATTTATTGTTTGTTTGTGCCAAAGTAGATATACGTTTAATTAAGCCAGCGGGGAATGATTTTCGCTAGCAATTTTTATGACGAAGCTAAAAGAAGAATTATATAGAAAAGAGAGATTTTGTGCCTTTTGTTTTCCTTTATGGCAGCAGACTGAAAAAAAATCTCGTTTTGAAATATGCCCGCAGATAATACTCTTTTCACTCAGGCTATCAGTGCTAAGATATTCAGTCTGAATACCTTGTAATTATGGAAGGAAAACTCTTCTGTAACGTTATTTACAATAATTATTATAGCAAAAAAGCCCCATAAGTGTTCCGGTTTGGAAGCTTGTATTTAATTAGTGGAACGTAATTGTAAACGAAACCAGACAAAAACATCTAAACAGCTGTTTGACGTGACCCCACTATCCCCTTTCCGCCTCCGCATCACGCGCACTGGGCAGGGCATCCATACTTGCTGGACTTACCTCAGATGAGTACCAATCGGTTCTGCAGATCTCTATAAAACCGGTAATATCTCGAACGGTCTCCCTGCCTATATATGTATTTCCTCCCCAAGTACAGCTCGGGTCATTCAAGAGGGGCGTCAATAGGCAAAACGAATCAGGCCGGTATGACAGTCAAAACCCCCGCACACCACCGGAATGTCCATGGGCGTCGTTAGACACCTTATGGGTGCCTCGACGTCACGTGCCGCTATTTCAATAAACAATAAAAATATAAGCTTTTAGAAAAAGGTAAACAGTCCGACCGTTCGCAAATGATAACTCAACAACAAACAAGAAAGGGTCTAAACGACCGGAGTTACATTGTTAGCAGATCGTAAAAAAATGCCCAGTCAAACTTTATCGATGTTTGCGCACAGATAAGTAAATTAGCATATTTACGTGCAATTCAGACAACTCTGACATTTTGAGGAAAAAAACGACAACAACAGCTGTTTAGTAACTCCTGAAAGCTTGGGTAATTTAGAGTAATATACAAAAAGTAAACATCGGATAGGAGTGCGGGCCCGGGGCGGCGGGGAGGGCGCGTCACTCCCTTCAGTGGGGCGACGCGGTGGGGCGGCGCGGGGGCGGCGCAAGTCTGAAGGGGGGAGCGCAGCGGGTGGTTTACGCGAAGTGGGCCTTTTTGCGATCGGAGTCGTAATGTCATTTTCATCCCTTAATTAAAAGTTTTCAGTCGAGTCTGCCGCGCAAAAAATACCATCCGAGAGCTCCAGAAACAGTTCTAATTTTATTCCATATTTTTTCCTCTGGTAATGGAAAGGTAATTTCGTTGGAGTTTCGTTTAAAGTTGTAATTCGCCCCGTCCGGGCCAGCGCTTGGTGCGCGCGTCGCGTCGCCTTGTACCCGGCGCCGCTGTAGCCACTGCACGAACTGCGCGCTCCAACGAAACATTTTTGGTTTTGTTTTAATACTTCTCCATATTTCCACTACAATGGTTCAACATTACGGCGTTATTTTTTGGCAGCAAATTCCTTAAAGATCGTTACTCGTAGTTCTTTTTTTTGCAAAAGGAGGTTGTTTAAGCTTATGCTTTAGAGAGAGCTGGACAGCGAAACCTATACTCAAACTCGACATAAGGGAAGTTATGCGTCTCTATGATCCATCAGCTTGCGATCCGTTCGCATCGGATAGCTGTCAATCAGCAAACATGACGCAGTAGTATGCTTACCGGGCTGTAGCAATATATATAAGTCACAACATGGCAGGAAGGCGACTGATGTTAACGTTGGGGCATTACTGTAGATAGAGCAATCTCTTGTTCAATGTATCTGAATAGGGGATTGCCGTATTTACAGGAGGTGTAATTGGACGAAGCCGAAATTCAAGCTCGAACTCACGTATTCAGCTTAAATTAACACACAAACCTGGCTGCAGCAGCATGGGTCGGGAGAGCACAACGCCGGCGGTGTTGGCGGCGCCGCACCGCAGCACGGCGCTGCCGGCTTCCAGCAGCAACTTGCGAGCCGCCAGCACCAGCCTGCCGTCACTCAGCATATAGAAACTCACTAACCTGGCTGCAGCAGCATTGGTCGGGAGAGCACAATGCCGGCGATGTTGGCGGCGCGGCACCGCAGGACGGCGCTGCTACCGGCGTCCAGCAGCGACTTGCGAGCCGCCAGCACCAGCCTGCCGTCACTCAGCATATATAAACACAATAACCCGGCTGCAGCAGCATGGGTCGGGAGAGCACAACACCGGCGGTGTTGGCGGCGTGACACCGCAGCACGGCGCTGCCGGCGTCCAGCAGCGACTTGCGAGCCGCCAGCACCAGCCTGCCGTCACTCAGCACATATAAACACACTAACCTGGTTGCAGCAGCATGGGTCGGGAGAGCACAATGCCGGCGATGTTGGCGGCGCGGCACCGCAGCACGGCGCTGCCGGCTTCCAGCAGCACAGCAACTTGCGAGCCGCCAGCACCAGCCTGCCGTCACTCAGCACATATAAACACACTAACCTGGCTGCAGTAGCATGAGTCGGGAGAGCACGACGCCCGCGGTGTTGGCGGCGCGGCGCTGCGGGCGTCCAGCAGCGACTTGCGAGCCGCCAGCACCAGCCTGCCGTCACTCAGCATATATAAAGACACTAACCTGGCTGCAGCAGCATGGGTCGGGAGAGCACGACGCCGGCGGTGTTGGCGACGCGGCGCTGCGGGCGTCCAGCAGCGACTTGCGACCCGCCAGCACCAGCCTGCCGTCACTGAGCATATATAAAGACACTAACCTGGCTGCAGCAGCATGGGTCGGGAGAGCACGACGCCGGCGGTGTTGGCGGCGCGGCGCTGCGGGCGTCCAGCAGCGACTTGCGAGCCGCCAGCATCAGCCTGCCGTCACTCAGCATATATAAAGACACAAACCTGGCTGCAGCAGCATGGGTCGGGAGAGCACGACGCCGGCGGTGTTGGCGGCGCGGCACCGCAGCACGGCGCTGCCGGCGTCCAGCAGCGACTTGCGCGCCGCCAGCACCAGCCTGCCGTCACTCAGCACGTGCCTGTGGAACGCCAAGTCAAACTCTTTATCACGAAATGGTGGAGTGGTCGGTAAGAACATTTCCACGTAGATATATGATTGTGCGTGCATCCCTCGCGGACATAATGCGGACTACTAAATTCCCTAGGGTTTGGAGCGATCCCCTTTTGTATAAACCCCTCTTCATCTCTATTTATTTATCCTTGAATGTACATGTAAATCGGCTCGCTATTCGACCCGCTGAGAATGCTTAATTAGGTACGTGGGTAATTTATCTAAATTATTGAATCCGGGTTCGCTCCCCGAATGGCGAAGTGCCGAAGTTTCGCCGGCCGATTTTCACACTGTTTAATTTTTACACCCGCGCCAACTTTCGAACTAACTCGGCGCAACAATTCACAACTCGCATAAAAAGCGTTATCGATCTTCATAATTCGCGGGAGTTGCCGGCGCGGTGGCGGCGCGCGGCGGAGCAGGCTAGCGAACGTGCCGCTCCCCAATGCGGTGGTGCCGCCCCCACCCGACCGCTCCGCTCGTAAATATGTCCGGAGTCCGAAGTTCGCAGTCCGGACGGAATGACTCGCCTCGAAGCTAATTAATAGTGCCGCTCGATCAAGCCGGCGCGGCTTAGAAATTAGGAAAGTTTGGGCGATTTATTTAATAGACATGTCGTCGACACACGGCGGTGGCACGGAGGACTCCCCACGCCACAGAGCTTCCAAGGAAAAACTAGATTTGACAAAAATATATAAATATATTAAAAGTATAAGTAAACATGAAAATAAACATAAAACTGCATCTCTCCCCGTGCATGTCGTAAAATACCGTATATAAGGGCGACAGGCTAGCCACCTCTCACCTTGGCACGGTCCTTCCACCGAGTCTTCTAGCAGGTGGGTATTCGTGCCTTACTTTCTGCTTGATAGTTATCTTGTCCTAATACTTTCCTAAATGTCGTGGTCGGTGGTGTGCTGTAATTTACAAGATTACTTGCAGTACAACACTGACTACTCTCCTTACCCCGATTGTCGTAATACAGCGTGTGGTATGTACGAAAAGTGTAATACTTTATGAATAATAAATTATGAAAGGGCTTATATTTCAACCTTTTAAACTTTCATCGGTTAAATACAAAGGTTCGTGCTGAATTCGTAACAGAATCACACTACACCAGAAGCGTTGAGAAGTACATAAATTATCTCTCGCCTACACGTCTGTACGTACAGTGTACAGAATGTAAGTACCTACGCTACGAGGCACCTTACGAGTGAAATCTCCATAGCGACGCCTTGAAAGTTACAGCATTTAGGTGAACTTCAAATAATTCCATTTCAGATGTTCATTTTGAAATAGAATAAATTCAATTTTCCTTTGAAATGAAAGGCGCGAGGTCTGCGTAGTTGGTAGCGCCCGAACTAACGTAGAAGGTGGAATTTTCCGCCCCCCCCCCCCCCCCCCCCCCCCTTCCCCGCCCGCCGGCGGCGCACTCTCGCAACTTGCTCAGCTTCTCTTCACCAACTCGAGCCAATTTATTTGTGTCGGCCTCGATACAAAAGCCTTATTAAAATTACACAAGTTCGGTGCTTCAGGAGCGGCGCGATCCAACTTTATTTTTCTCTTCGAGTCCGAGGATATGAAAGTTGTAAGCCCTCGGGCCCGGTCGGGAAATACATCAGGCGAATAAATAAATATGGACTCCGGTTAGTGAGCTCCTAACTTTTTATGTTGCCCGGGGCATAATATTTTGTGTACGGAGGCGCCGCGCGTTTAAAATATTTTAAATATTTAAAAAAGAATGTGCTCCTTTGTCCCGTTAACTGAGTCAACGGTTCGGAGGAACAAAAGTTACGTCTGAAAAACATAAAAAGTTGTATTAGAAGATAAAAATTCAATCTCAGTTGATTAGGAACAAAGAGGCCAACATCCTGGAACATTTTTTAGGCTAAATTAGCTAACGAACCGCGAGAAACCTTACTTAATTTTCTACGTTGTAGGAAGGAGCTCCGCGAAATAGGCGACACCAAAGCTCTGAAGTCGACACCATGTCAGTGCGTTAGATCCTCTATTTCTAACCCCCGACGCAAAGGGAAGGGTGTTATAAGTTTGACTCCTCCGTCTGTCTGTGTTTGTGTGTCTGTGGCATCGCAGCTCCCAAACGGATGGGCCGATTTCGATTAAGTTTTATTTTTTTAATTAGAATGCTGGTTTAACCGGGATGGTTCTTAGCTATGTTTGATGAAGATCAGGTCAGCAGATGCCACGATAATCGACACGTTTCCTAGCAGCAAAGGGATCTCTGCTGCATAATGAAAATGTATTACAATTTCACTCTTCGCCTTTAAGTAAATAAACGGAAATTATTACAAAACTATTTTATGTATAGCATGGACGGCCTAACCTGAGGCCGCACACACATGCATTTCTCTAATACAAATGCTTGACATGCGCATAATCATGGCCTGAGCACTACTACACTCGCAGAATTGTATGCTCACCGTCATGCGTGAATGTATTTGTACGCCTCAGGTTAGAACGAACGACGTATACTTGTAACCTTAATTACCTAACGTAACCTAACTTAACGTTTAATTACGTCTCTTAAAAAGCTTGAAATAAAAGTTTAATTGCAAATTTAATAAACCTCCGACACATCAAAACTCTCAAAAAATTTAATTAAAGGCGTCGGGGGACCGCTTTGTAAAAAGAACTCGGTCCGCGGCGCCTTTAATTAACTAAGCTCAAATATATTATTTTCTTCATCCAATTTTTGGAGTTTCCGGCATCTTAGTGCCAATAGTCCGACTTGTTCCCGCCCAGGGTCCTCCCAGGAAAAAGAACAAGGTGTACAATAAGATGTTATACATAAGTATTTTGGAGCTCTGGTCTATTGATCTTCTGTTTGATTTAATTCTTCCAAATATCCACTCATAAATTTCGACATAATTTTTGTGGTATGTATAGCCGCCTGCTTCTGTAAAATTTCCATCTTTATATCCGCCTTCAAAATATCTATATATTTTTGTGCAGTTTTTGAAATAATTCCGGTGGTACCAATAACAATAGGAATAATTTTGCACGTTGTGCTCCACAGTCTTTCCACTTCAAATTTGAGGGCATAATATTTTGATAATTTTTCTGCTTCCTTTTCCATAATGTTGTAATCTGAGGGCACGGTTACATCAATGAGATAGGTTTTATTTTTCAATGTATCTATATATATCAAATCTGGTCTATTGTTTGGTATTGCAAGGTCGGTAGTTACTGGTAGTTCCCAGATAATTTTGCTAGACTCGTTTTCAATTACATGTGGTTCATTTAAGGGACATTGCCACCAAAATTTGGTTGTTTGAAATTGATGTTTCTTTCTCAGGCACCAATACACATATTTTACGAGATTGTTGTGCCTTTTAACGTACAGAGGTTGTACCAAAATTTTACAACCTGATATAATGTGCATTACGGTTTCGTCACGTTCACTGCACAAGCGACATTTACCGTCGACCTATCGTTTGAGTAAATCTCTTTCAAACTGTTTTGTGATAATTGCCTGGTCTTGTATTGCAAATATCTGGGATTCTAATTTGGGGGTCGTTGGATTTTTTTTAAGCCATGTAAATGATTTCTGATAGTCAGTATTAGTATGCGCCAGGATTTGGTTAAATATCTGACCGTGAATGGGCTTCATCTTCCACTTTTCTTTATTGATGAGTATTTGGTATTTAAGTATTATATTTTCATCTTCAGTAGGATCCGAAAGATTCAAGTCAGCTCTAAATGTTTCACCTTCTTTTTGTATGCTATGAATGGTCTTTCTATTGTCATGTGACTTTATGGTCTCCATAATGCAGTCACATCCTATTTTTATGTACATTTCAAATTTAATAGTAATACGTTTATACAAATCTTCCATATTGAGTAGTCCCCGTCCTCCCTCGTGAACTGGTAGATATAATCGTTGCACGTCAGACTTTTGTTGGTGTGCTTGGTAAATATTGAAAAGCTTTCTTGTTTTAACATCAATTTTCTTCAGCTCACTGACGTTATAATTGATAACATTAAATGTGTATAATAAAACTGGAGCAGCATAGCTGTTAATTGCTTTAATAGTATTTCTAGCGTTAAGTTTAGATTTTAGAATTCTTCTTGTCCTTTTAAAATATAAATTTGTTTTGTCTTCTTTGACTTGATTGTGGTCAATTTCTCCATTTTCACAAATTCCCAAATATTTGTATTTCTTTCCATCTTCCAAGGGTAAGAATTTATTTCCGTCTAACAGTATGTGTGCCTCTCCAGCGATGTTTGTTCTCTTTCCGCATTTCAATTCTAATACGTTGCATTTATCTAACCCAAACTCCATTCCAATATTTCTTGTAAATATTTCAACTGTATCAATCAGTGTCGCCATCTCGTATTTGTTTTTTGCATACAATTTAATATCATCCATATACATTAAGTGATTAAACGTTTGCCCATTCTTTAGTTTGTATCCGGTCCTATTGTATTTGTTCAGCATTGAAGATAAGGGATTGAGGCAGAGGCAAAATATAATTGGAGAAAGGGAGTCCCCTTGGTAGATGCCTCTGTTGATTTTTATTGGTTTTGTGTTAATTGTGCATTTCGCACTCGACGCTGTCATAAGGACTTGCCATTTTCTCATGACTTTGATTATGAGATTGATTATATTTTCTGGACATTTATAAATTTTCAGGATATGTAAGATCCACTCATGTGGAACTGAATCATACGCTTTTTTGTAGTCTATCCAGGTCATATTTAAATTTTTCTTATTTTGTTGAGCATCTTCTAGAATTGTTTTATTGAGTATCAGATGATCTTTGCATCCTCGAGACCGTTTTCTGCAGCCTCGTTGATGTGGCGCCATTATATCATTTTTCTGACAGTGTTTATATAATTCTTCATATAGAATTGAAGTTAATAATTTATACATGGTTGGTAAGCATGCAATAGGTCGCCAATTTTTCGCGTATTTGCTATCTGTGTTTTTCGGGATCAATGTAACTAAACCAGTTACAAACCATGATTCAATTTCTTCGTCATTACTAAGAATTTTGTTGAAGCTGTTTAAAATGTAAGGATGTGCTGTAGTAAAATACTTAAGATAGTAATTATGCAATTTGTCTATTCCAGGAGATTTCCAGTTCTTTATTTGTTTTACACTGTCCATAAATTGTAATTCATTAATTTTTTCAATGTGCGACTGCGCCTGAATATTTATTTCATCTTCAATATTTTGCAGCCAATTCTTTTCTCTATTAACTGGCACTGGCTTACTAAAAATGTTACTCCAAAATGTCTCAATTTCGTCTTGAGTTGGCATCTCAGTAGGCATTACGTCTTTATCAAACATTTTTCTATAGAAATGATGTTCATTTCCTTTAAATAATCTATTTTCATTCTTTATATATATATATATATATATATATATATATAACCTCACTAGGAAGGAAAATGAAAAACTTACTAAATACTACGCACTAAAAATTGAGGTCCAAAGATTGTGGAATACAAGAGTCGAAATTGTCCCAATAGTTATTGGCACTACTGGAATAATAAATAAAACTGCAGAGAAACATATAAAAACTTTAGACGCTGGTATAAAATTAGAAATACTCCAACAACAGGCTGCAATTGAAACTACAAAAATAATTACGAAATTTCTAACTGGAATTTTACCACCTGACAGTGATGATTAATAGATAATAATCTATACATATAATAAAATCGTTAAATTAATAATCTCTCTTTGTCTGTACGCACATCACGCAAAAACCACTGAACGGAATTTGACGAAACTTTGTATAGTGACAGAGTATATCACGGATTAACATAATAAACAAAAAAATATAATAAAAATTAAAATTATTATAAAATTTAAATGACAAGTTGACAACGGAGAACTGTCATCTCGACGTGAGCTGGCCGGTGACAAAATGTTTGATAAATAAAAAATAAAAAAAATTTAAGTCGAATGTCGCTGTCATTGGTGCAATTTATATTTCTGTTGCCCGCGGCATCGCTAGCGTGAAATTCGTATTAAAAAAAAAGTAAGTAACTAAAGGCGGAGCCGAAGGCGGATCTGCGCTCACGTAAACGATATTCTTTCTCGATGAAAGTAACTAAGGGCGAGGCGGAAGTCGGAGCTGACTTCAGGAAGAAAAAAAACCATTCTTTCTTGAATGAAGTAAGTAACTATGGGCAGGCCGCAGGCCGAGCTGCGTTCAGGAAGAAGCTAAACCATCTTGAGGAAAGTAAGTAACTAAGGCGAGGCCGAAGGCCGAGCTACGTTCTGATAAATAATAAACCATCTCGGAGAAAGCGAGTAACTAGGGCGAGGCCGAAGGCCGAGCTGCGTTCAGGAAGAAGCTGAACCATCTTGAAGAAAGTAAGTAACTAAGGCGAGGCCGAAGGCCGAGCTACATTCTTATAAATAATAAACCATATCGAAGAAAGCAATTAACTAAGGGCGAGGCCGAAGGGCGAGCTGCGTTCAGAAAGAAGCTAAACCATATTGAAGAAAGTAAGTAACTAAGGCGAGGCCGAAGGCCGAGCTTCGTTCTGATAAATAATAAACCATCTCGAAGAAAGGAAGTAACTAAGGGCAAGGCCGAGGGCCGAGCTGCGTTCAGGAAAAAGCTAAACCATCTTGAAGAAAGTGAGTAACTAAGGCGAGGCCGAAGGCCGAGCTACATTCTGATAAATAATAAAACATCTTGAAGAAAGCAAGTAAATAAGGGCGAGGCCGAAGGCCGAGCTGCATTCGGGAAGAAGCTAAACCATCTCGAAGAAAGCAAGTAACTAAGGGCTAGGCCGAAGGCCGAGCTGCGTTCAGGAAGAAGGTAAACCTTCTTGAAGAAAGTAAGTAACTAAGGCGAGGCCGAAGGCCGAGCTGCGTTCTGGATGAAGCTAAACCATCTCGAATAAAGTAGGTAACTAAGCGATTCCACGCTTCTGACGGCAAACATACCGTGCATCCTAAAACCTTGCGGTTATTCCCGGCTGGATGGCAAGAGGCCCGATGGTATCACCTTAGTTCCATGGGCCAAGGGTAGGTCTTTGATGTGGGACGCCATTTGTGTTCTCACATTGGCTCCAAGTCACGTTCGGGCATCTTCAAGACCGGCCGGCGCGGCCGAGGCCTGGGCGGACAGCCTCAAACGCCATAAATATTATAGATATATAATTCAAGATTTCGAATTTGTTGCGTTTGCGGTTGAAACCCTCGGTCCGTGGAGCAGTCATTGAAGCCAAAAGCTTCTTGAAGAGGCTTGGGTCTCTGCTGGTGGACGCAACTGGTGTCCCGCAATCAAGGGCCTACTTCATTCAAACGGTAAGCTTTGCCATCCAGCGGGGTAATGCCGCAAGTGTTCTAGGAACATTTGAAAACGCCCCTTTTATGATAGTTATTTTAATGTTTGTTAGGTAGGTTTTAATTATTTAGTTATTAATATTACTTTTTTATATTTTTATTAAATAAATAGATGGAGTAAACGATATTATATGCTATCGAAGAAAGGAAGTCATTTAAGGCGAGGCCCGAAGGCAGAAGAGGGTTTTTGGTTTACCTGAACGCAGCTCGGCCTTCGGCCTCGCCCTTAGTTACTTACTTTCTTCGAGAAGGTTTATCGTCTTCCTGAACGCAGCTCGGCCTTCGGCCTCGCCCTTAGTTACTTACTTTCTTCGTGAAGGTTTATTGTCTTCAAGGATGCAGCTGGGCCTTCGGCCTCGCCGTTAGTTGCTTACTTTATTTGAGAAGATTTATCGTTTACCTGAACGCAGCTCGGCCTTCGGCCTCGCCCTTAGTTACTTAGATTCTTCTTTGAAATACGAATTTCACGCGAGCGAAGCCGCGGGCAACAGCTAGTATATAATATAACTCAAGATTGATCGGTGGGCCCGTCTTCTATCTTGGGAGGCACTCGAGCGAGGACGGGTGGCAGACCGGCGAGTACAAATGGTGTATCGCCGACGACTCCGGAAAATGCGGAAGGATAAAGTTATATATATATATATATATATATATCAAAAAAATTTTTAGGGTTGTCGGGTTTTTTTTTATTTGTAATTTAACTTTTAATGCGCTGCGAGGAGAGAACTATCAGAAGCGTTCTGTCACTGAACGAGTACGCGCGACGCGTGCTGGCGAAGATTTTGGGGACGGAGGGGCTCAGACACTGCAGTATTACGCACCTCACGGTTCGTAACGGTGGAGTTGGACGGGCTACTCACAACCCTAAAATCAGAGCCGACATCGAGGCATTGGTGGTGGGAGTAAAATCAGGTGCCACTCTACACACGCTCCTGCAGCTCAGCGAAATCTACCCAACTTTACTACAGCCGTACATAATTCTACCAACCACAAATTGCCCCTGAATCATGGGTTCCTTCCTTCGTACAGATTTCATTAATAATAATTACTGCAGAGGAAGCGATCTAGGGCGCTTCTAACCACTGCCCCGATCTGTTCATCGGATCTAATTTGTGGTCGGATCGGTGAGTAGATAAAATTAGTAGTAATGGATAGAAAGAACTGTGTTTACCTACGTGGGATGGTTTTGTTTAATTTGTTTTATAAGCACACGCTCCGACCAACCAATATCACCTCCGAGAAGGTAGGTGCCATACCGAAGACTTCCATTTGGATTGCTGGCTATCTAGAGGAGAACACAGCCGAAATACAATAAAATACGAAATAGAAATAAAATGTATCGTATACCTCAGTCCTGGTATAGTGGTGAGCGTGAGCCCGTCCGCGGTGATCCAGTCGAGTGTGGGCGGTGGGTCGGCGTGCGCGCGGCACTCGGCGTGCGCGCCGCGCGTCGCCGCCCACAGCAGGCGCGCGGGCGGCTCGCGCGTGAACTGCGGCCGCTTTCCCGCGCCCGCCCCCGCGCCCGCCCCACTCTCCGCGCCGCCCTCGCCAGCGGCGGCCGCCGACAGCGTCGCTAGCAGCGATATGTAACCTGCCGACAACACAATCATCATAATCTACTCGGCCTAACCAAGAAAATAAACACATATAAAATCAATTCTATTTTTTTTTCTACGTAATCACCACAGAGCATCAAATACCTACCGCGCAGGGGCGCGCGCATTTGATGCTCTGTGGTAATCACCATCAAGTGCAATGCACTTTTGCCACCTCCCCTTCAAAGCATTTACACCGTCGAGAAAAATACGCGTCAACTGCTGCTTTGACCTCGTCGTTTGTCGAAAATGTCTGACATCTCAAGTGGTTTTTTAGGTTAGGGAACAGAAAGAAGTCGGATGGTGCCAGATCAGGTGAATAAGGCGGATGCGGTAACAGTTCAAAGCCACAGTTGTGAATTTCAGTCATTGATTGCACAGATGTGTGAACACGGGCATTATCTTGATGAAACAGGACTTTTCTTCTGTGCATTCTTGGACGTTTTTCTTTTATTTCATCACATAAACAACGTAGTAAGGTGCAGTAGTAATCAGAGTTTATGGTCTGGCCTTTTTCAAGATAATCAACCATAATCACACCGTTCGAGTCCCAGAATACTGAAGCCATCACCTTATTTGCCGATAAAATCGTCTGAGCCTTTTTAGGGGGTGGCGAACCGGGTCTTCTCCACTGTTTTGATTGTTGTTTTTTTTTATACTAAGCGCGACATGTGGCGCCGAGTCACCCATAAGGTGTCTAGCGACGCCCATGGACATTCGGCCGCATGCGGGGGCTGCGAATGCCATGCCGGCCTGACAGGTGCCCATTCACGCCTCTCTTGAAGGACCTGAGAGTCTTGGGGGGAAATATGTGGGCAGGTAGAGCGTTCCAGAGTTTGCCGGTTCTGTGGAGAAAGGATCTTTTGTTTCCGGTGTACTGTGATGAACCCATGTTTCGTCCATAGTAACAAAGCGATTCAAATAAATGGTAGGGTAAATACCCCACTGACTTTCTCGCTTGTTTGGCGAACTGAACGTTTTTATGTTCGAAATTCAAAATGTACTGACAGGACAGTTCCGTGGAATTAGTTAGGCGCTCGCAACAAACATTTTGTATGCAACATTTAATAGAAAGAAATTTTCGATTGTATGGCAGCCACCTTTTTTTGAGTTTTCCTGGAAAAACAGATAACGGTATCTTTTTAGACTAGTAATAGGGTTTCTATGTGGAAAATATAATAAAAATCGTTAGAGCCATTTTTGAGAAAATCGACCTTATCGAAATCATTTGTATGACAGCTAACCTTATTTTTTAGAATAAAAAAAAGTAAAAAAAGGTACCCCTAGATAATCGTTTGAAACTACTGAATATGAATTTTAATAGAAATCGGTTGAGCGGTTGAGGCGCAACGTCGCTGGACACATTGCCATATACAAATTTTGTATGACAGCTACCCATATTTTTTCGATTAAAAAAAAACTAAAAAAGGTACCCCTAGATAATCGTTTCGAACTACTAAATACGAATTTTGAACGAAATCGGTTGAGCGGTTGAGGCGCAAGGTCGCTGGACGGACACACACGCACACACACACCCTCACACATACATGTTTTTCAAAACCACTTTTTTGGGATCGTTGACAGATATATAGCCCAAATCAATCGAACTCTCAACTTCGAAATTTTGGACGGTCACAATACTTGCTTTCTCCTTACAGTCGCTCGAAAGTAATTCTCCTTACAGTCGCTCGAAAGTAAAAATCATCTGGATCGGCTTCAAATAAAACCAAACAGTCGAGTGAAACAGTCAATCGCGTTCTTTTTTGTTCGATTGAAAGCAGCCGCGGGACCCACCTCGCTGACACCTTGTGGAAACCCAATTCGTTGACGTTTTAGGTTAAATCAAGTACCTTTTCAATATTTTCATCAGTAGTGGATCAAAGGCCTTCCAGAGCAGGGTTCGTCTTTCACACTCTCTCTGCCACGCTTGAATTCTGCTATCCATTTTTTGACGGATGAATACAATGATATTTTAGTAAAGATAGGTTATCTATATGACATTCAGTTCTCACACACGGCATTTCCTTGGCTCGACTAACTTCAAACAGGATTGTGGTCTTGTATTTAATGTGCCGCTTTGGGAGCTCGTATAACCTATCTACCTCCTTTTTAACATATAATATCATTGGATGAATATAACAGAGCAGAGTCCCCTAATGTACTGACCATATCATCATGGATAGCCTTTGGTGATAACCCCTTCTTATGAAGGTACTTAATGTAATGACAGAACGCTGCTCAATTTGGTCCATTTGCGGAAATTACGTCGGATTGCTTGCTTGAAATTTATAAAATTAGGTACAACTAATTGTCGGATGCGTTTCAAACTTCGCACAGTTAACTAGTATGAACTGAACTAAATATTGTGGGTAGTTTTGATTTTAAGAATTGAATGGATCTGTGTCAGGCCGAGTACTTTTCAATCTACCCTCGTATAAAAATATAGTATATCCTGGTTACAAATTATTTATACCGGGCTATGTTTTAGGGTTCCGTAGTCAACAAGGAACACTTATAGTTTCGCCATGTCCGTCCGTCTGTCCGTCTGTCCGTCTGTCCGTCTGTCCATATGTCCGTCTGTCCGTCTGTCTGTCCGCGGCTTAGCTCAGAGACCCTTAGCACTAGAAAGTTATAAGTTGGTATGGGTATACATATTAATAAGGCCGACAAAGTGGTAAAATACAAATTTTGAAATATTTTTTAGGGTACCTCCCCTACACGTAAAGTGGGGTGATTTTTTTTCACGTCTACCCCATCGTGTGGGGTATCGTTGGATAGATCTTTAGAAAATATTTGGGTGGCGAGTTTGTGAAAAGCATTTTTCGATTTAGGGATCCGTTTGCGAATTATTAAGCTTTTAATTGCTAATTTTTGTTAGAGTCAAGTGTCCCATACCAGCTAAACTGTTGTTTTTAGATATGTGAAAAAATTCACAGCAGTAGTATATATATCGAAATTAAAAGGAAAACTATCACAGCTAAGTAGACTGTACAGATTGACGAGTAATAGTCGACCAACTTATAAAATGTACGGACGACAGCCATCATTTCACTGTTGAAGAACTTTTTCAAATTAACATTCATTTATTTCCCCTAAAAATTATATAAATAATCAAATCATTTATTTTGATAGGGTTCCGCAACTACGGAACCCTACACTGCGCGTGGCCCGACACGTACTTGGCCGCTTTTTTAATAATGTGAAATGTATGCAATAGTTTTTTTTATGGAAACTGACACGGTTGGCTACATCACCTACAACATCCGTAATGTCAGCCCATAATACCGGGTGAACTAGGTGCCATGTCAGTGCTTCCCTCCATTTCATGTCGGCTACACTGAACTGAACGGAAAACACGAACTAATTACATAGCCGCTTCGACCGACGTTTGGTTCCCTCCTTATTTCGTTCAGTGCGATGGTACCAAACCGGCCGGGATAAATCCTACCACCTAGTAATGTAAGAAGGGAAGGGACCTACAGTTTAACGTGGAATCCGAACCACGGTCAGCTTCCAACGGTCGAGCGGTCACCCACCCAAGTTCTGACCGCGCTCAGCGTTGCTTAGTAACAGTCGACCAACCCCACCACTTAGCTACCGAGGCTGACAAAAGAGTTGTGCAGTTTATTAGTTATTGCATAACCGTATACCTAAAACGATAAAAATACGATCAAATAAACCGTACATAATGAATCTGTTCTGCTGCCTCCGCGACAGCAGCGGTCAGAGCGGAGGAGGTATTACCTCAAACACCGCAAATACAAATCACATTTGAGTGACTTTGAATTTGTGGCGATTGTGGCGAGACCCAGACCTGGACCGTGGAGCGATCAACTCGGACCGTGGTGCGCCGATGCCGATTTGCTTTTGAAGAGGTCTGGCTTGTTTCGGAAACTACTAGCGATTAGGGAAAATAACAACTCTAAGATTACTTTCCAGATTCTTCCGCGCACTCGTTCGTTAATTGTTATGTTAAACACGACAAAATAAAAATAAATAAACATACTAAAAAAACCCCGACCCTTAAAAAGTCTAAAATAATTTCCGTTTACTTACTAAAGGAGTCGGAGGACCACTAAGTAAATATCTGCGCAGCTAAGTTTTTATATTTTATTTAGATCCCCCGTCTAATTATTTTTGACCTTTAAGGGTCGGGGTTTTTTAAATTTGTAATTTTACTTTTATTTTAAGCTTATTAAAAAAAACGCTTGTTATATTATTTTTTTTATTACTAATAACTTGATTACGAACATAACTAACTACCATCCCGATTAAACCAGCTTTCTAATAAAAAAACCGCATTGAAATCGGTCCATCCGTGTCGGAGCTACAATGCCACAGCAGACACACCCATACACACACACACGTTAAACTTTCAACACCTCTCTTTTGCGTCGGGGGTTAAAAAATGATGTAAAATTTTTAATGTGCAATCTTTATGGTGAAATATCTGTGATGGTAGGATTTACTGCTTTCCATATTTTGTATAGAGCCTTGTTGCGGTTGGCTACGTACTGCACCCGTCATGTCAGCCTAATAACACCTAGAAATAACACGTTGGTGAACTAGGTGTCATATCAGTGCTTCCCTATGATAGTGCCGGCTACACTGAACACATACATACACACGACACGCTGTATCCCGACAAACGGGGTAAGCAGAGCAATCTGTGTTGTTCTTCAAGTTCTCTGGTAAATTACAGCACAACTCCGACCACCACGTTTAGCAAAGTATTCGGACAAGATAACTATCAAATAACAAGTAAGGCCTGAAGACCCGCCTGCAGCATGACTCGGTGTAAGGACCGTGCCAAGGTGAGAGGTGTATATCCTTTCGCCCTTTAGCACGGCATCTTGTACTTATCGATTATTTTAGGACATTCACGGGAAGAGATGCAGTGGGGCTATTCTTTTTAAGTACAGGCCCGCACACGGTACACTGAACTGGACGTAAAACACCAACTATTTGTCGCTTCGACCGACCATTTCAGTGCGGTGGTACTAACCTGGTCGGGTTAAACTGTACCTTCATCATTAGTTATAAAAATCTATCCTTATTGTGATCTAATTTCGTAGTTTATCTATCTCAGTGTGTATTAAAATTGTTCTAAAGAGTACTATTTTATTTCAAAATTACTAAAGCTTTAAACGCAATCTTTGCCCCTCGGAGTAAATGTTCTATCTCATGTAGCACCTCTATAAAACGAAACTACCTATCCTAACTCTGCTTTATGCAAAATTCTCCGTCGCCGCTCCTCCATAAAAGGCTGCGGCTCCTGACTTTGCGAAAAAGTCGTCGATCGCGCGAGCCCCACGGGTGAATTTGTTATAAAGGGTTGAACACATTCTTTGCAGAATTGCGGATGTGTGCTGCTTACATAGATGTGTAACAGAAGGAAATTGTTCTGTAGATAGCTATTTTTTTTCGGTTTCAGTTTCAGCTCATAAAAACTTTATTATTTCTAAGAACTTACTCTCTGTAAGTTCTTAGAAATAATGACATAATGAGTAGAAATACGATACCAATACTACTACATGTAGTATCTACTACATGCTGCATCCCGACAATCGAGGTAAGCAGAGTAATCGGTGTTGTGCTCTCTGAAAACTCTGACTATCAAAGACTTAATAAATTTAAGCTTATCGGACCGAGCCGTTGTCAATTGTCAAATTAACAAGTTAACGAACTCCCCAAAAACTTTATTTATTTGCCAGTACGATAGTATTGATATATTATACCTACGACGACTAATTCTGGTTACTAAACGTAAAATTAAAATAAAAAACAAATAAAAATATATTTTATTACACACACGTCATAGTTAAAAAACATGGAATACAAAAGGCGAGCCTAATACTATGAGGTATTCTTTAATTTATAAACTAACATTACTATATACATACAAAAATAACGTCACGCATTTTTTTCCAATAGAATATGTAGAGACGACGACGTACCAGGTGTCACGGTACTAACAAACTCTGACGCCTCTTCCACGCCCATGTCAACAATCGAATATGCAAACACGACGTACCAAGGGCACGGTACTGACAAACTCTGACGCCTCTTCCACGTGGGTGTCGACAATAAAATATGCAGAGACGACGTACCTCATGGCACGGTACTGACAACTTCTGACGCCTCTTCCACGTCCATGTCGACAATATAATTGAGCAAAGATCAACCCTATTAATAATACATGAATGAATGGAAAATGTGTGTTCGCGCACCCACGCATTATCTTGAATGTGTAGTAAAATATTGGCAAAACCCTCGCTGCCAGAAACAAACCTGCCTCCTTCAGTTGAGCGAAAATCATCAGAAGGAAAACGGAAAATATGCCCGTCGTACATAGCAGCATGTAAGGGCATACTCGTATATTCCCATTGTGCCTGGCTCCGTCGCGCCGCGCCACGTCGTCCCCGCGCGAATATAGGGTCAGTCAGCCAGCATACACACAAAGAATTCAAAAGTGTAGGAACAGTATCAATGTATCGAGAAGGTGAATAGTAATTATAAATAGTACGAAAAAAAACCTAAATTCAAAGAATTGCGGCCAGCGCGCTTGGTATAGTTCTCTCAAAACTTTAATGCCGCTCGACCTACCTGCGCAGTCAACGAATTTTAGGTCATAATTAGAACATAGGGTAGACTTTAATGTCGCTCGCATCTTGGGTTCGTGCATGTGCAGTGAAACAATTATCTACCCTATGATCTACGACTGATGAATGACTTAAAATTCGTTGAATGCGCAGGTAGGTGAGCGGCATTTAAGTACGGCGGTGGCTGTTCCGGGCGTTTTGGACGAGATGTTCATGCGCTGTGACTCGTCCTAAATGTTGATTCAACATAGTTGTTTTAGTTTTTTCATATTATGGATTTATTTTATTTTTATTAGATGCAAGTAATTTTCAGTGGACTTTAATTAAGTTTTGCTGTTTAATAAATGTTCTTCAATTGAAAACTAAATTATACACAATATTGAAAAAAATTAATATTTTTTTATTTTTCTCGTCAAATACACACAATAGATGCAAAAAACACAATTCAGACAAGACAAATTGTACCTGACACAGCCCTTGTCCCTCACCACCGAGCCCGGGAGCCGGTGAGACGGACGCTGATTTAAGTCAGGCCCAAGTACACAACACAAGCATTAATCTAAGCATAATTATAATGCGTCGACATCTCGCGGTGAATCGTGCGTGGCAGCCCGTACTTGAAAATAATAGGTCCACTGCATCTCTCCCCGTGCATGTCCTAAAAAGCGACGCCTAAGAATCGACGGCGACGCGCCGTCACAGATTTTTCACTTTATTTATTAGGATTTGGGACGAAATAAATTGTACGAAATGATAGCTCTATACTTTTGAATTGTTTGGGGGCCAATGAGTCGAGAGTCGGGCGGGATAACAAGCGGAAACTCTAAACTGTCATGCGACGGCTGTGCCGCTCCGTAGGGGCACGTAGTAGAGGAGAGGGATAGGGGGGGGGGGGGGGGGCTGAGAATAGACCCACGCTGATGTCTACACCGAGTTGACTGGAGAGTGCGGAGTGCGGACGACCAGCATTAACTTGGCTTCAGCCAAGGTCAATGAGCTTTTGCCTAGCTATCTTCTGTAGTCCTATCGAAGTTCTCAACACCTCCGATTAAGTCTTGTCACACAGTTATTTATCGGTTAAAGTAATTATATTTCTCATGCAGTTAATAGATAATATTTTAGCCGAATGTGGCAAAATCGACCGTTAGTAAATTGACTTATAAGTTTTTCGAAATAAAAAGGGTAGGTAAAGTGTAGTTTAAGAATAAGACATCGTTAACGTATGGAGATCTCATGGGGTAAGTGACTTGGACTATAAACAGTTAGTCACGCCTAAGTCATACGCCTTTCCAATTTTCCTCCAGTCCTCCCGGCCTTCAGCGGTACGGAACCACTGCTTTCCGCCGACGCACTTGCTGTCGTCGTCCCACCTGCCGGGTGGTCTTCCAAACTGGATGTAAGATGGCCGATTAGCAGCCTCAGCTGTTATCAGCCTCTCCTCTAGTCCAGTATAGCCAGCAATCCAAAGAGAAGTGTCCTGTATGGTACCTACCTTCTCCGAAATGATACTGGCTGGGCGGAGCATGTGATTTGGCCCTCTTACTCAGTCACTCATACCGGATAATATACAAAAATAATAATAAAATAATTCCTTTCAAAGAATATTTCCTGGATTTCTTTTTCATGGAATCTGCTTAGGTTTGAATTTTAAGTTAAGAACATTGTTTTTTTAGAAACAGTCAAATATAATTACTAAATGTTACCTAGGAGGTATAATTTTAAATTTGCTTGAGAAAAAAAACTTGATTTAGAAGGTTTTAATTTAATATTATTTTAATTGTTCCACATACTTACATTATATAATTTGTATACTGTGCTGTATTTCATTCTGTGCAATAAATTCATTTCATTTCAATATAATAAAAATAAAAGATTTCCCTAAACAAAAAACCCTTCATCAACATTAGGTGTTCACCTAAAAGCTGCTAAAGCGGACCTTTGCCTTATCCCATGAATCCAAGACATACAATGGAGCGTCGAAGCCTCCACGTGCGCGGGCGGAACCGGATGGCGTACGGAGGGTAGGCGGAATAACCCGCAACAAGCAAGTTATTTATGCCAGCGACCCGAGCGACGGGGCATTACCATAAAACATTCAGCAACCAATAAGTCACGCCTGTGCCAAACCGAACGTGGAGAGCACGCAGCCAGAGGGTTCGGGGCACCGGGGCCTCCGTATGTAACTATCTGAGGGAGAGTTCTGAGGCATAGACGGGGCGTGAGGTTCTACTTCAATTGACACATAGGTACATAACTTTTCTAAAATATATTGTGTTCATTGTTTATTATGTAATTTCATCCATAGGTAGGTAGCCTACGCTTGGACATGTCGAAAATTCCGCCAGTCCGCAAGAATTAATCATTGGAAGGTTAGCCAAACTCACCTGTTAGGAGAACTCATGTACATAAATGTATACAGGGTGTCGCAGTTCGAACGGATTTTCTTACCAACACGCCACGGGATTCCAACTTCAAACAAAAACTCAGAGCAATATTTTTTCTTTTAATTTATTAAAAGGTCAGTTGTAAGGTTTTGGCGACCATTTCACCTCAATTATGTCGAAAAATAACTACTGCTGGGGAAAAAATCTTCTTAGCTCTTTTGACGCTTATTCAACGATTAAGGAAGTGGTATCAACCCGTCCCGGTTAAACCCTACCACCTAGTAAGGGAAGGGACCTGCGGTTTTATGTTGAATCCGAACCACATTCTGAGCTGCGCTGGTTTCTGGTGTGTACTCAGAGACGAAATTACAAGTAAATAATATGCGTATATCTGCTATATACAAAGAGTTTGTATGAGCGCAGCGACGTAATACAAACTCTTTGGCTATATAGTTGTCGACTCGCAAATCAGCGCTCTGCGTCACATGTAAATTGTGTGCGTGTATAGATTTTGGGTAGGAATTAAATCGTATAATTAAATGCGCGGTGGCGGTTCTATTCAATATAATTCTTTGTTCGGCGCACGAACGGCTACGTATGTAACTATCTCGAGGTATTTATTTTCTCTGATGTCGCTTGAAGTTTTGAATCGTTCACACACTTGTCCGCCGAGCGCACGGATAGGCAAGTGGAACGTGTTTTGTTTTTATTTCGTTAGGTACTCAAGTTTCTATACACTTATTGCCACAAAGGAAGTTCACTTACTGTATCTGTGTTTTATGGTAAGAGGGTCAAAAACTTCCTTTAAATAAAACGTCATTGGGTCCAAACCAGCAATTTTTTTTACAATGGGTCCTCAAATTGGTTCGAAACCTTCCGACATCCTTTTGGAATATGATTGGCACATACGACACTTCCATTACTTAAATTACCGATTTTAAAAGCAGCTTAACTAGCAGAAATAAAGTAGGAAGGATCAACAGAGGCGTTTGAATCATTCGAAAGAGCCTATAATTTATATATTTCTATAAACTTATCGCTTCTCTGTATTAAATCAAAACCAACAAACATTTCATTAAGTTTTTCAATAATTTCGATGGATGCATAGAGCAACATTACTGTATAAGGACAAATTTGAACTCTAACTAAATATTTCCACGTGATTAAAAAAACTCAAATTTATAAATTTCCAAAAAGAGGAAAACTGCACAGTGGACGAATATCGTAACAGCGTTCATCAGCACGGCGCACATAGCACGCACGGGCGCGCGGGCGCGCGGGCGGGCGGGGGTGGAGGCGGTAGATTTACTGCCTAACTTGTGACAATGATAACCGGCGGCGGATGTCGATACATCGTGGACGGGCGGGCGGAGCGGCGGCGCGGCGACCGCGGTCGCAGTTACTCTGTGAGCAAACAGCTAGCGTGCCACTGAAATAGTGTTACCGTTCGTTACTGTAATTTAATCACGTCAGAGAACGCTTCGTTTTCGAAATAAGCATTACGCATAAGGAGTATATTTTTCAGTCAGCGTAAGGTAAATTTTCCACTCATTATCTTGTTCGCTGGCCAGGAGGTTTATGATACCACTTTTTCGGCAAGGCGAGACTTTCACAAGTTCTCGAATGATTTGTCGTTAAATTATAATATTAAAAATTAAAACACTACGGAAAACTGGATATTTAAAATAACCTCCAATTATGGATACTGACAAGATTGGCTACATCACCTACTACATAGTTGATGTCAGCCCACAACACCTTGATAAATTAGGTGCCATGTCAGTGCTTCCATTCGGTCGTGCCGACTACACTTACTGGACAGAAAACACTAACTATTTACATAGCCGTCTCAACCGACCTTTCTTTCAGTGCTTTGGACCTAGTAAGGTAAGAAGGGAAGGGACCTATACAGTTTTACGTGGAATCCGAACCAAGGTCAGTCTCCAAACGGTCGAGTGGTCACCCATCCCCATCCAAGTACTGGTCGCGCCCTTTAGAAAATTCGATGGGTGAATATTGAAATATTATATTCCTATCCAACTGAAAATATATAAACTGCATAGAGAATGTTTCCATAAGAAATATTTATTCCAGAAATAATGTACCTAGTTATGGTATGGATATCAGGAATGCAGAAAACATATTGAAAAATTTAAGATAATATAAATACATAAAATAAATTCTGCGAATTAACATGAACATCCAGTTCAAGCAAAGTGTGACGCCAGGATCCTTATTTATATATTTTTGAAGATCTTTCCCAAGATTATTTTATTGTTTATTATAATTCTATGAATAGGTACCTACATTATGCGGAATTAACAAATACAAGCAAAGAGCTGAAAAGTTTTTCAAATTTCAAATGTAACTTTTATTGCAAGCTTTAAAAAAAAACCGCAAGTAAATCCGCCCACTTTTTAAGATAATTAATTGTTTCATTACTTAATAACTTGATTACAGACATAGCTAACAACCATCCCGATTAAACTAGCTTTCTAATAAAAAAAACCGCATCCAAATCGGTCCATCCGTTTGGGTGCTACGATGCCACAGCAGACACACCCTTAGACACATACACACACACGTTAAACTTTATAACACCAATCTTTTTTTGTCGGGGATTGAAAACCACAAATAACTAAACGTTTTAATCCCAAGAGTCATAACATAACAGCCCGAGTTGCTATGAGCGGAGTTCTGTACAGCGGCGACTCCTCTCAGTTGGCGAGGTTGGCGCCGCCAAACCGAATAAAATGAATGACACCATTAATACAGAAGTATCAGGCTAAAATAAATGTGAAAAAATTTCGGAGTTATATTATTTATGTCATATAATCCATGATTAATAAGATAAAACGTCAATCCCGTACCCGTTACATAATTTGAAATTTCGCGCGCGTCAAACGCGGGCGACGACGAATGACGACACATCAAGGCATTCATTGGCCGGTTAGCTACATTTTGAAGCGCCATCGTATTCCATACAAGGCGGAAGCGACCGATGTCCCCCCCGTCCCGCGCGGACCCGCTGATCAGCCTTTCGAGTTGGCGCAGCGGGGAGTGCATTTAGTGACGCGGTAGCGAGTAGAGCGAGCTAGCGAGCGAGCTAGGTGTGTGTGTTGCGTGTGCGGGTGTGTGCGCGCTGCGTCCACACGACGAGTATTCTTGTGCTGTGCGACGTGCGATGCGATGCGACTAGCGAGCTAGGCTAGGTGTGTTATGTGCGCGTGTGTGTGCGCATTGGCTCGCGAGTTGATAGCTGCATATATTCCGTTATGTAGGTATGGACTTTGTATGGATGAATCCTGTGCAGTGTTGTTAAATTTAAAGTGAGCTATCTACGGAGCACTCAAGGACAAGAGAGACTCAGTAATTTGGCACTCTTACATATCTGTGGAAAAGGAGTTGCTAACAAAATTGAGGAAGAAAGAAGATTTTCACGATCGAGTCATCGACAATTTCTTGTCTGTGGAACGAAGAGTGGACTTCATGTACAAATAAAATGTAACAATTCAAGCTTGTATGCCTGTCTCGTCGTCGTCGTGCCAGAGGAGACGTCGCTGTTGTCGGCTGCAACTCGACAGCTTTGACACAACCAGTACGTACCTATCTACAGACAAATAAATCGTAAGTGAGCAAAATAAATCATTTAAACTAAATATTATAAACTATCTATATCGTAACCGTCTTTCAGTTTTTGAACTCATTGTGGTAGAAATAAATTAACGCATATGTACCTAAGTTATGAAATTATGAAAAAAATAATCCTTAGCCAGAGCCAACCCAATATTCAGGACCAGGAGTCGCCCCTGTTCTGTACTATGAGCGAGTCCCTAACAGCTGAACCGGCGATTTTTTCACTACTCTTGTTTCGTTACTAGCTCAATTTATGAAGCGAGTTGGGAGTCCAAAGTCTGCACCCGGCTCGCCACTTTTCTATTACAAAAAAACGTGTCGCAGCAGCATTGTGCTAAGACTCATTATGTCGACTAGAAATAATATACAATAACTAGACCTCGTATAAAAGACAAAGTGACGTTTCTGTGTCTACATATTAATATCTTTATCTGTCTTCAATTAGTTTCATCATAATTTTATTCCTTGAAACAATTACGCTGAAGCTTATACAGATCAAAGAAAATTGTCTAGTAAATATAAAGCTTTATTATTAAACGTTTACAGAGCAAGAAAATATTTTAAAAATTCGTTTCAATAACTCGACAAGTGAACTGCAATCATAAATATTGTACTGGCCACAGCCAGCGCATTATATTTTTAATGGAATCGACGGGTCTTTATTTTGATATTTGAATTCGACTGTTGCTTGACTTATAAAAGCTGTTTATTGTGTATCTGTATGTTCAGTGCGTTCAATACACCCAGTGAAAGCTCCAAGTTGTTGTATTGTGTCTTTTCTAAAGGGGAGCCCTTCCGGCTTAATTAATTAGTTTTATAGAAGAAGACGCCATTAAGGCTTCAGAACAGGCCCTAAGGTTGTACGTCCAATAATATACATACACACAGATATACCACACGCTGTATCCTGCCAATCGGTAAGCAGAGTAATCAGTGTTGTGCTGCAAGTACTCTTGTAAATAACAGCACTACCCCGACCACCACGATTAGCAAAGTATTACATTAAGTAAGTAGTAAGTTGTACAATAAGTATGTTAAGTTCAAGTATATAATGTACACAATACTATTTCTCTACTTCCTCTGCCCTGGTGCTAAGCATATTTCTATCAGACACCTAACATGTTGACAAATTACTATTGCTGACATTGAAAGATAAATCTGCAACATTATGTCCTATCTCAAACACAAGACAAACTCGTAATACTGCCATGTACGTAAGTGCTTGCGTGAATTCCTCACAGTCGAGCACTAAACGCCGCGCCGTATGTAGCTACTCATACATGTATTCATCGCGGCATTCCACGCGTAATCCCCAAAAGCCTCCCCGCTTGAAATGATGCGCGCACAAGCCTGGCGCGAGTTCGTCCAAGTGAGCAGCGAACATGTTCGCGGACGCGTCGGTGCGCTGGCCGGTGGGGAGGGAGGCGACATGCTCAACTTTGACGGAACTGGTAAGTTTGCGAACTAGGTGACGCGAGCACTTCAACTTGAGCCGATACTGAGTCTGCCGTGAATGTAAGCCCCGTTGACGGCTGAAGCTTCCAATATGTACCTAACTTACTTTAGCGCGCCGAAGTTCGGCTTATTTCAAGTTTAGTGACGCCTCCATTTATGTTAGGCGAAAGCTCGAAGACAACGCTTTGGAAAGTTGGCCCAATAGCGCGATGTTGTTGTCGAAATGGAGGAACGAGTTTGTAAGTATTTTTAAAGATTCAATTTGAACTTACAACGAAGTGGGTGAGTGTTTTTCTGAAACAGTGTTCCATTTATGTTTATAGTTATGTTATTCATGTTATTAATTTATTATATGCCGATATAATATGCACGCGCACGTCACTGCAGAGTCTTTTGATGTCACTGCTGAGTCTTATCATTTCACTGCAGATTCATTTGATGTTACTGCAGATACTTTTCATGTCACTGTATATTCGTGTTATGTCACTGCAGTCTTTTGATGTGACTGCAGAGTCTTTTGATGTCACTGCACATTCGTTTGGTGCCACTGCAGAGTATTTTCATGTCTTTTGATGTCACTGCAGAGTCTTTAGATGTCACTGCACATTCGTTTGGTGCCAGTGCAGAGTATTTTCATGTAACTGAAGATTAGTTTGATGTCACTGCAGTATTTTTATGTCACTGCAGTTTCGTTTGATGTCACTGCAGAGTATTTTCTTCTCACTGCAGTTTTTTCATGTCACTGCAGTTTCATTTGATGTCACTGCAGAGTCTTTTGATGTCACTGCAGAGCCCTTTGATGTCACTGCAGAGTCCTTTGATTTGACTGCAGTCTTTTGATGTCACTGCAGATTATTTTGATCTCACTGCAGAGTCTTTTGATGTCACTGCAGAGTCTTATGATGTCACTGCAGAGTCGTTTGATGTCACTACACTCATGAATAAAAAAGAATCAGTAACTCAAAAAATGTGTAAGGTAAGTCAGTACAACGTGCATTGTCAAACATTACCCACCCGGTCTAACACATTCTCTCCTTTAATTAAGTCGCATGTAACAATAAATGAGGAAAACGTGTGTTTGCGTCCATATTTCGAAGAAAACCTCACTCTGCGATGCCTTCACGTCTTCACAACCGACTCATTTATTAGCAACACAAACAGAAGTTGAAACAGGTTGTATGTATTGTGGTTGTTACAAATACCCACATATCATATACAAATACCCTTGCCGGATTACGCACATGTAATTTTTTCACAAATTACAACAGACGCGGGACCTTGTTTTAGTAATTATTATGAAAATATTAGAATTTGATACCTATCTCCAAAAATAGAAAAATATGTTAAAAGATTTTTTTTATTATAGACAAGCGACTCTCCTGAAAAAATATTAGCAAGCTTGAATATTAGTTAGGTACAAAAAATCATACAGAGTTATCATTAATGACAGAAAGGAAAGAATCTGAAACAATTTCCAGAGACATTTACTGACGAAATGTGTTGTTTACCTGCTAGAGGTTTGACATACGTCCACATTATTTTCTTTTTGATTTTTTTTTCATATCAATGTCAACACATCATTGTGCAAATAACTTAATATTAAGGTCCCGTAATTAGCTATCTGTAAGATCATCATCTTGTCAAACAGTCAAATTTTTTATTTGACAATCTTGTATATTATTCGTTTGAATTTGTTTTGCTTCTTCGTCCTTCATTTTTTTTTTTATGGAAACTGACACGGTTGGTTACATCACCTACAACATCCGTGATGTCAGCCCATCACACCGGGTGAACTAGGTGCCATGTCAGTACTTCCCTTCATTTCATGTCGGCAACATTGTTATTAAGTTGTTGCTTGCTGTTTCCAGATGCGGTCGCAGCCGGGGCGGAGAGCCTCAAACGCAATCAATATACAAATATCATTCCATATTTCGAATATGTTGCTTTTGCGGTCGAAACCTACGGTCCGTGGAGCAGTGAAGCCAAAAGCCTCTTGAAGAGGTTTGGTTCTCTGCTGGCGGACGCAACTGGTGTCCCGCAATCAAGGGCCTACTTTATCCAAAGTAGGCCTTGTCATTCAGGCAGCGGTCACTTTTATAGTATTTTCATGTTTGTTAGGTACATTTTTTTATTTGTTGAATTGTTTTTGTTCTTTTTTAAGTTATTTACAATTTTAACTTAATTTAACCAATACGCAAGTTATTCATCTTTCGGTTTAAAGTAGTATATATTATATCCTCGTAGTTTCTGAAAGCAATTCTAAACATATATATTGTTCTATTTAATTTTATCGTCATCCTGACTGTATAGCAGTTATTTTTTTGTTTTATTAAACAAAAAGAAAATGTTCAATGTATAAATGCCACAGCTGTTAGAGACGCATGCGGACCCTCGAGTATAAAATGAACAAGGTAGTTAAAGCTCTGGGTGCTCTCCCGACCAGCGCCATCTGCCGGCGCGGCCGCACATATTAAGGCCGCGTAATTACGGGGCTTCCGAACAATAATAAAGATATTTTATAACGATCTCACACATCTGGGCCTGGCTGCGCGCGGTGGAAAAAGCGTGTAATGCTGGGGCAGCGTTCACAATGTAGCATCTTGCACAACTTACTATGTGAAAAATTAAATATATTTAGTTTCTATGTATCGCACATATACACGGTGTTGCAACCCCAACCGTAAAACCCGAAAGAGGGTGATTCTGTACGTGAAATAGAACAACTTTTGTTCTACGAATTTTTAATTTGAAGAAAAAAAAATTTTTTTTCTCCATACATTTTGAGAATAGGTAATTAAAAATTGTATGGAAAAAAAATTTTTTTTTTGTTTCAAAAATTTTTTTTCGCCACAGAAGTTGTTTACTTTCACATATAGCAGTGGTGCCCAAACGGTCGATCGCGATCGAGGTCGATCCCAAGAGGCTTTTAGGTCGATCGCTGGAAATATGTAGAGCAAGACTGCAGCAGTGACTCGTAGAAACGTCGAAAAATTCATAATATTTGATGTGACTAACATTTTCCGGGTGGTGTCGTCTTCCACAAGGACCGCAATAGTAACAAATAATATAAAGGATGTAATAAGCATTGCTTTCAAGTCAAACAAAAATTACTACAAATTATTTTTTTTTTTTTTTTTTTTTTTTTTTTTTTTTTTTATTTATCAACGAAAACCTTTGGTACTTGTCGATCTCACAACCTTTAATTTTTTGTAGGTAGATCTTCATAGAACAAAGTATGGGCACCACTGACATATAGAATAACCCCCTTATGTCAGTTAAAAATATTACGGGGGCAACTGCAACACCATGTATATTTAAATATTTATATGGATCTATTGGAAAGAACACAACAAATTATTTGAGTCAAAAATGATGTAATTGCGAAGTAATAAAGAAATTCAACCACATTACATTATAGTTAAACAATCCTTTTCGTTCGACGAGGGAATACGTGGATAATATGTAAAAACAGTATTTTTGACTAATAAAACAAGACACAATTTGTACGAATCAAGTAAATGAAGCCTAAATGTAAACTAAAATAACTAAATCTTATAACTAAACATAAAACTAAATAAAAACAAACTTTAAGTAAACTTCAAATATTTAAAAATATTCCTCTATCATCAGGAGCTCCTTATTGCTCCAACAAAAAAATTAAAACTAATTAGAAAATCAATACCTATAAAATAATCGGATTGGCCGGTGATTGACTCAGTTTTTTTCCATGATGTGTTGCGCGATAAGATAACAGACATCTTCACGTCACTGTGAATGCGTCTCAACTTGGCTCAGCACTTATGTGGAGGTACTTTGTTATAAGTTAAGCGGTCTATTGTGTGAAACGAGTCTACAATTTCTACATTGTTATCTTTGTAGCTGAAGCCGTCTGTATATTTGTGATAATTTTATTGTATGCTTTTCTTTAAAGACGCTTTAACTTTCTCTATAAGTGAATAAATATCACTTCATTTGTTAGATAATAACAAAGTTGGACGTTCAAATCAAATAAAATCTAATCTTATCCATTTATTTGCACACATTATTATACAATATTATCAACCAACATTAAAATCGTGATCTTGAGGCATCGTCATTTTTTATTGGAAAATTTTAAATAATAAATAAATTACATTCCCATTAAATAGTCTGATGGTCACAGTATCAATACTTTTCACATTTCACTTAATTGCTTCTTCCTAATTTACTATGTAAAAATATTCAAATAATTTTCCTTGCAGCCAGGTATTTTGCAATTTTAAATGTTATAATATGTTCTTACTTTTGTTTCGTAACTCTTTTTGTAGTTTATTAAAAATATTAATTATGTTAAATACCTACCAAACACTTTTTTAATGTCTATATTATGTATGACTTTTCTGTATAATTTTGTCCTTTTTTTTTTTTTTTAGATCACAAATGTGAGTTTCTTTATTGAACACACAACATTAACAAAAATAATTAAATCTAGACCTAAAAATAACTAAATTAACTATAAAAATAAATCTAACTATAAATAAAAATAGTCGTCCATAGAGACCATAGGCATGTTCCCCATGACGGAAGCGGCGTTCCCCCTCTGGATCGCCAGGGTATTTTGTCCTTTTGTATGGTTGAGTAATTATGATCATAAAGCACTTATGCTCACCAGGATAATTTTTATATACCAAGCTGCACTTTGCACATGGATGTCGTACATTGTCAGAAATTAAAAAGTTTTAATAGCGGTGTGCTGTGTGGAGTAATTTTTCTGATGGTTTTTTTCTGCAGTCTGAACACTCTGACGGCTTCCCTCAAGGCACCCCAAAACTCTATTCCATAAATCATTATAGAGTAAAAGTATCCGAAGTATACACTAGACAGTATCCCTCAATTTTGTTTTTTGTTTGACAATGCTTTTAAACTGTAACAAGCTTTATTTAGTTGATTGCATAATTTTTCTATAGGTTTCCCCCAGCGTAGGTTAGAGTCTAGCGTGAAGCCCAGAAACACTGTAGATGATGAAAAAAAAAGTCGTTGTATTTTATAAATAAATCATCCCCCGCTTCGGTCTCTCGATTAGTAATACTAAAGTTAAATAATGTATTTCATTAAATATAAAAAAATATTGTGCTTAAGTTTTATTGTTGTTATTTTTTATGGAACTGACACGATTGGCTACATCACCTAAAACATCCGTGTTGTCAGCCCATAACACCTTGGTGAAGTAAGTGCCATGTCAGTGGTTCTTTTCGATCAAGCTGGCTACACTGAATTCAACGAAAAACACCATATATTTACATAGCCATTTCATTACTGAACCTTCCCTCGTGAAGCCGTCTGTTTACAATTTCTAAAAATATAAATTCCATTGTTTAATAAAAAGTGAGCAAATATGCTTTCAATATTCCAAACTATATTTAATATACATATATCCAATACAGCATCTCACCTGCGACTCCTTTCATGCTTGCAACACTTTAGCAGCCTCCACGACTCAGTGCTTCACAACCTGTTCACAACTTGGTCATCAACTTTCTTCGTTCCTTCAAAAAGTTTCCAGATCGACTTTCCCGCCACAGGCACTGTGAAACGTCATTTCGTATCTAGTTTATAGAACATTTCGCACTTGAAAAGTCCGTCCATCGTCCTCCGTAGGAGTTGAAGTGACTTCGCGCGCTTTCGCGCTAAGCTCGTTGGGCGGCTCTGGGCGGGCGCGCGGTGCGTCCGCCGCGACGCTCCACTCGCGGCACACTGGGCGGGCGGCGCGCGGCGGTCGCGCGGCGCCCGAAGGCTGCGTCTATCAGTCGTCGTACTTTTCACCACATTCCCGCCGCCGCCGCACCTCTGCGCCCTACCGCAACCATTTCCTCGCGGCGGTGACGTGCCGACTGCTTACTCGTGGGTCCCATTTTTGACATTGAAAATGTCTTTTCGATCGCTTCAGTATATTCCCCGATTTCCAGCGAGAGTTCGAACTCGCCCTAGTGTCGTGAGTTTTAAGGCTACGTGAATATTTAGCGTTTCAGATGACGCGTATCGACGAGGGCTACAAGATGGTGAAAAAAGAAATTTAAAAAGTTCGATAGTTTTTTAAAACAACGAAAAAAAACGCTTAAAAATATCCGTTTTAAGGGGTTTAAAAAGGACACTTTTAAACATATTTCTAAATATATATTTTAAACTTCTATATATTTATATTGTAGATTGACTCAATATATGGGGATGTTTTTTTTATTTTTTTTAAAAAGTCTTAGTCTTAACGTCTTATTTCGTCTGACATCTTATTTCGTTATGCGTCTGTATACGCGAATATATATTAATTGTACAAATGTCTTTTATTATAACATGTTTTATCATGACTATGATTTATTACCCTACCCTTGTATAATAGGTATGCACGCTTTTTAGAGGTCGTATCACTTGCGTATCAAATTTTTTTTTATATTTCTGCAAACAAATGGTCTTACTCAAGTTTCAAGTTAAGTCAAACTACAGGTACCCTTCGCGGTCATTTCGGTGACAGATTCGAGATTTTTTATATATTATAGTTTTCAGTTAATTGTCTATTATGTAATGGTATTTTTGCTGTTGAATAAATAAATTCATCTCTCAGTACACTTATTCATAACAATGAACATTTAGGAATACTTTAAGCAGTATTTACTGCGTGAAAATCATTATTCTGTGAGCAATTCGAACAACATCACAAATTCCTTTTGTTTTAAATTCCGCGGCGATAAGGAATAATAAAGCTCGTCGCGAAGGGAGGCCGATAAGAAAATAAAAAGGGTTCCGTTGAGAGCTTTCATTCAATTCAGCTTTTCCTCCACTCCGCCGCTTACAATTTATGATTATCTGACGCCTCCACCCCCTTCCGCGCCATCCCTCCGCCCCCGACAGTCTTCGCGGCACCCCCACCCTCACAGCCACCCCCGGCCGCTGCTGACACGGTCGCTTTTTAATAACCAGCATGGATTACCTACCTACACCCTAATAGTATATTCCTTTTCCTGTATTAACTCTGATGGCAAGCCATAGCGAATTTGATATTACTTACAGATTGGAATTTACATTTTGTGAATAAAAGTTTGTACATATATGGATACGTGATGGAAGAATCTTAATTATTGTGAAATTGTAAGAATGCATTTTATAATAGCTTTGCTGCTAAATAAATGCATAACAAGTCGTTATAGTACTGTTCTTTTTTTTGTTTTTATATTTATAAATTTTTTTAGGTTTGCATTTAAATTTTTAAGATAGTTTAAGATTATTGGTTTAATATAAAAGTTTTATATGTTCAACTCAGCATATGTCAGTCATTCAGCGTGTATACAACCACTGCTGGACATAAGCCTCTCTAATTTTCCTCCACTCCTCCCGACCTCGTCAGATGGCTACTATAGCAATACGTACACTGCAGATGTCAGCCTTGTGCCACACCTCGTTCCTGGCCTAACAGTGACAATAATGTTCAATGAAAAATTAAGACGTTTGAGTTTTAATAGTACTCAGTACAGCCCAGCTACATATTTATTTTATTATGTAGTAAACCCATAGAAATTTAAAATCAACGCAAATATGATTTATTCCCATCATTATACATTTTCTTAAAAAAAATATCTACAAAGACCAAACCACGGACACAGCCAGCTAGTTCGAAAACAATAAAAAAAACCACATCATCGATACATTGTTTGGTTCGTAAATGCAAACTCAAAATAATTTCCAATATGATTTTCATTAAACGCCTCCGTTTTCTTACCAAAACACCTTGCCTACAATATCGGCGCGCCTACAGATCGCTGAGCAGAGATAGGGCTGTATAAACAGAGACAGAAGGCGCGACCTCCTCGCGGCGCAGATAAGAGACGTCTGACTAAGTGAGTGAAGCACCTCGGCCTTCCGGCGCGGCTGCACCGGAAATGATACGGCCCGCGCCGACAACGTCTATTTCCTCTAGCGCCCTTTCCCGTCTACTCCGCGCCGCGACTATCCTGGCGCACGCTCGGCCGCTCGCCGGCATCCGAGTCTGTTACTTTCAGATTTCTTTATGGAACTAACACACATGATGTAAATATAATAAGCATTAAATTATATTGTTATTAGCAATGTTTTGGCTTTTTATTTAATTATTACTATATAATATACAAAAACACAAAATATTTCGGCCCTTTATGGGCCGTCGTCAGTTGATTAATTATAATATATGATCATAAAAAATAATAATAAATACGTATAATCTATGTTCAGATCATATATTATAATTAATCAACTGACGACGGCCCATAAAGGGCCGAAATATTTTGTGTTTTTGTATATTATAATATAGTAATAATTAAGTAAATATAATAACACGCGCAATGAAAATTACATTATAAAAAACGAGTTGAGTACTTAGTGCATCGATGAAAAGGTCTTTGAAAGCCTGGATTACTATTAATAAAAAAAAATATTAGGTGAAGAGTTATAGGAAGAAATGTGTTAATTTTCCTCTGAGGATGATCTGAGGCGATTAATCTAGAACGTAAAGTGCAATAAATCTAAAAAAATCCTAAAGTAGCCGAATTAGTGCTTACCGCATGAAAAATATTGTGAAGTATATATCTTAAACGGTAAACCGCACGCGCACTCGCCTTGCATGCAAAAAGGGAATGGCTACGGAACCCTCTGCCATAAAAAAGGCTTGTATTAGATAAATGCTAAGCCGACAAAAAGATAAAAATTAGTCCCCGACCAGGATTTTACCCTACGTCTGACACGGTTGGCTACATCGTCTACTACACCAGTGATGTCAGCACAACACACCTTGTTTCTGTCCGAACTAGATGCCGTATCAGTGTTTTTATTCGGTGGCACCTGATACACTGAACTAGTCATCTGGGTTTTGACCCTCTGCGCGAAAGGGTGGCGTCTTGATTTTAGTAATAAAACAATTTTTGCCGGACGATTTTAACCTCCTTTCAAATGTGTATATTTCCATTCACCCCAATCGAGCGCATTATGAACATTTGAATATTCTCTATATATCTATGATATTCGATGTGTCAAAGCAACAGCAAACGCGCCATATAACAGGCCATCGCCGCCGATAGAACCTTTATTTTTTTTTATGGAAACTGACACAGTTGGCTACATCACCTACATCATCCATGATGTCAGCCCATAACACCGGGTGAACTTGGTGCCATGTCAGTGCTTCCCCCTTTGATCGTGCCGGCTACACTGAACTGGTCGGAAAACACAAACTATTTACATAGCCGTTTGACCGACGTTTCATTCAGTGCGGTGGTACCAACCCGGGCGGGTTAAACCCTACCACCAAGTAAGATTAGGAGGGAAGGGACATACAGTTTACAGGACCTACGTAAATACCTTTATTGTACAAACAAGCCATTTTCTCTAGCACGTAGTTTAGATAAATAAATGTTCCTTTATATTCCACAGTAGAGATGCGTCACGCGACGGCAGCGTAGTGTACCGCTCGGGCGTGATAACGGACCGTGCGGTGGTGCCGCCCCGGGTACCCTCCCTCCCCACACCACCGCTCGTTCAGGTTCCTACTGCGCGGTGCGTGGCGTCGTCTGTTGTACATGTCACATTTGACAACTTGTGTCTTGGCACTACGTGCGTAGATGTAGGTATACATTTGTGTACCGCTTTCTGTGTCTCCCGCTCCGGTCGCGTTAAAATTGAACTTAAAAGCGTGAACGATCAGTTCAAAACCATTTGGCATATGGTAAAAATATTTGCATCGACTAAATAGTTCCGCCACTCACCTAGCAGTTGTTATATCCCAAAGTTATTCCGTTAGAAAATGCCTAGACGCATTAAGTATTATCTTTTGCCAATATTTTATTTGAGTGCAATAAATATATTATTCAATACTTTCCTATTCAAGATATATCTCTACAAAAAAAAACCTAATAATAATGATCCAAAATTTCATCAGTCTGAAGTGTTTAATGGAGTTGCTAATGTTTTCATTTTCGTGTATAATGACGATGCCTCAAGATCACGATTTTAATTGTTTGATAATGTGTGCTAATAAATGGATTTGATTTTATTTGATTTGATTTGATTTACTAGGGTATTATTTATAATTTTTTAAATAGGATGATATTTAATTAATGCAATATAAATTTGTTTTTCATTCGTTTATTTGTCGTAATAAGAACAAATTGAACTAGTAATTTTAATCAAAGAAATCTTTACTTATATATAGTTATATAGTTTTTTTTCTACAGTGACCCCGTGTGATATGTATGAATGTGTGTGTGTATGTATGTATGTAGTATGGAAAGCCGAGGTGTACCTACAGAATACCCTGAACACCAAATCTAATGCCGATTTTCCCCAACCCCTATCACTCAGATCCTCACATCCTACTGCTCGCTTGCACCATCAAGTCACCAAGTTGATAATCACTTGAACAGACGGACAAAGCAACCCCGAAAAAGACGTCAACAAATTAAGTAACAAGAAATTCAATCACTATTGAAAATTATCTTAATCACTGAATCGTACAAGTAATTTGCTGCTCTATTAGGCGTCAATTTTCTAACTATCTCTGCGGTGTCTTCAACTTTTGTCTTTCCGTCCCTTTCAATTTTCAACTTGTCTCGAGAGTACACATTTAAAACAATGCCACAACAGCTACCTCAAAATGAAATTTATCAGATTTTGGGCTAAGACGAAAACTCACACTAGACTAACTTTAAAACTTTCTCGATCCTCTCTTGGGCGGTAAAAGATAGTGACAAGCAAATATTTGACAAAGCTTCGAAAAAAGCCCAAAGGCGAAGTTTCCGAAGCGGTGTTAGTTGTAAATGAACTTCACGGCCTCTGAGACTAGAAGTATGGCATGATTTTCTCTCAGAACTTCGGTAGATGCACGCGCTATCATTTTCCTTCGTTTTTTTTTATGGAAACTGACACGGTTGGCTACATCACCTACAACATCCGTGATGTCAAGCCCATAACACCGGGTGAACTTGGTGCCACGTCAGTGCTTCCCTTCGGTCGTGCCGGCTACACTGAACTGGACGGAAAACACAAACTATTTACATAGCCGTTTCGACCGACCTTTCATTCAGTGCGGTGGTACCAAACCGGGCGGGTTCAACCCAACCACCTAGTAATATAAGAAGGGAGTCATATTCCTTAGTCGCCTTTTACGACACACACGGGGAGAGATGCAGTGGGGCTATTCTTTTAAAGTACTCATCGTCTCATCACTTAACTGAAGGTAATCTTAAACATTAATAAACATACATACAAACATACAATGTTGCGATGTGAATGTAATTAGTTATGTGATGAGGACTCGACATAGTGACAGAAGTGAAGGCAGCAACTCCGCCCACACTGAGCGATCACTGTGCCGCCGCGCCGCGGCCGGTCACCCAACTGTGCCCAACGACAGCGTTCGTGAAGACGGAGCTAAATTCTGTTAAAGCCGCCAATCAATTCATAATCTACGTCTATTCGAGTTCATATTTTACGTTACACACGATTAATTGTATGCTTTAAATTAGAGCGTCAGCCTCAGTGGTGCTTTGGATCGACGTCCGACTTGGATGGGTCCGTACGACCGTTGAGGCTGGCCGTGGTCCGTTTTCCACGTACAACTTCAGGTTCCTCCCCTTATTTTACTGGGTGGTCCGATTGCTACAAAGTAGCATTAACGCACATTCGCCACAGAGCAATAAAATTGAGGTATTAAATTATTTCACTCCTTCCGTGTTATTAGAAGATAAACAATCTAAGAAGACATACATACATATGTACATACCACACGCTGTATACCAACAATCGGGGCAGGCAGAGCAATCGGTGCTGTGCTGCAAGTACTCCAGCAAATTACAGCACAACACCGACAGCCCCGTTTAGCAAAGTATTCGTACAAGATAAATATCAAGCAGCAAGTAAGGCACGAAGACCAATCTGCTGCACGACTCGGTGGAAGGCATACTCTAAAGGCTACGTCACACGCAGCGAGTACTAGCTGCGAGTTCGCTCGCAGCGAGTGAAATCGCTGTGTGTGACAACCTACTCGCGGCGACTACAATCCACTCGCTGCGAGTAAAAAAGCTGCGAGTAGAATTGAACATGTTCAAATATACTCGCGGCGAGTGCGCTACTCGCCGCGAATGAAACCTACGCGCGAGTCGTGGGACAAGCACTCGCTGCTAGTCGCCATTCGCGCACCGGGCCGCTCCCGTCGTGACGTGTCGACGGACGACATTTTCCCGCGGTTTAAGCCAATCGACTGTAGAAACTCGCGCGGCGCACGCGAGTCTACTCGCTACATGTGACTGTAATAGCGAGCTCACTCGCTGCGAGCAAACTAGCAGCGAATAGATCGCAGCGAGCAAACTCGCTTCGTGTGACTTAGCCTTTAGAAAACTGTTTACTGCAAGTGTTTTCTTTACTGTTCTTTCTTGTCTAGCTAATAGAATGGGCGTTAACAAAATATTTATAACGAATAACGAAACGATAAAAATAAACTAAAACTTAAACATTACGTAATATTTGTGCGACGTCCGAGACGGAGAGCGCGGGAGAAGGAAATAAGAGAGAGATAGAGAGAGCGGATATTAATGCGGCGTCTTCCGTTCGACTTCGTTATCTCTAACTTGATGTCATTAAGAAAACGTTTTCTTTTAAATTGTTCGTTATTGATTAACTGGATGCTGCCTTTCATTATAATTGTCCGTAAAAATCCTAGTCTATGTAAAGGTTCAGGTAAACAATAAATTTCTTGAAGAAAGTAACTAAGGGCGAGGCCGAAGGCCGAACTATACTAAACGATATTAAAGATGTAATGGCGCGGCCCGAGGGCGGAAGAAGGTTTATCGTTTACCTGAATGCAGCTCGGCCTTCGCCCTCGCCCTTAGTTACTAACATTCATCAAGAAAGAATATTGTATACCTGAACGCAATTCGACCTTCGGCCATGCCTATAGTACATACTTACTTTCTTCGAGAGGGTATATCGTTTTCTTGAATGCAGCTCGGCCTTCGGCCTCGCCCATAGTTGCTTGCTTTGATCAAGAAGGTTTATCGTCTTCCAGAATACAGCTCGGCCTTTGGTCTCGCCTTTAGTTACATGCTTTCTTCGAAAATGTTTATTGCCTTTCTAACGCATCTCGGCCTTCGGCCTCGTCCTTTGTTACTTACTTTCTTCGAGAAGGTTTATCGTCTTCTTCGAGAATAACGCTCGGCCTTCGACCTCGCTCTTAGTTTTCTTCAAGAAGGTTTATTATCTTCCATCCTGTATCTATACTAGAAGCGAGCACGCACAAACATCGGGGTGTGAAGATTATGTTTGCACGATGCACAGGAAACGATTTGAAACTTACCCTACACGAAACCGGAGTAAATATACAGCTCTTTGTTTCCCGCCCCCGCGCAATCCTGGCTCTCGTCGAGAGGATTTCACTCAATATTTTAGCAGGCAGTCGGGCGTTTGCAGTCGCCACGGTTGCTGGCTGCAGCATTCATATCAGTTAGGTTTTTAATACCATCTCAGGTTAAACTAACTTTTATGTAGGACCTAGAGAGATGATATTAGAATTACTATTCAGTTACTATTGAGAACCTAGAGAGATGATATTAGAATTACTATTCAGTTACTATTGAGAACCTAGAGATATGATATTAGAATTACTATTCAGTTACTATTTATTTATTTAAATGTTTAAAGCTCACAGGAGCTGTACATTCACTCTTTACATAAATTTAATTAAAGTGTTATAATAACAATACAAACACATGATTACATATCTTATTACATACCTACATTGATTTTAAAAATTTTAACAATATAATTATTTAAACATTTCTTTCATTCTTATTACTTAATACAAACTATAATTACAATTAACAACTACAAATTACAATTAAAATTATTAAAAAATTCTTCTAAATTATAAAAAGGCCGACTGAGTAAATAAATTTTCAATTCTTTTTGAAATTCTACAATTGTATTGCAATTCTTAATATTATCATTTAAGTTATTATATAATTTGATCGGTAAATAATTCGGTGAATTTTTGAACAGCGCACATTTAGGACCTGGTGGCCGAATATTATCTTTATTTCGCAAGTTATATCCAAACTCCCTAACAGTGTCGAATTGATCTTTGTTTTTATAAACTCCAATGCAAGTTACATATATATACAGTGATATAATAGTCATTATTTTTAAATTGACAAATAAAGGTCGACAAGTGTCATCATATTTTGCATCAGAAATAACTCTTATTGGTTTTTTTTGTAATATTAGAATGCTATGTTTTACATTGGCGTTATTGCCCCAGACTTCAAGTCCATACCGAAGAATGGATTCAATATAACTGAAGTATACTGTTCTAAGTGTGCTTTGATTAATGTCGTGTCTAATGGATCTAATTGCATAGCAAGCTCTCGATAATTTATTCTCAATTTTTTCTATTTGTGCATGAAAAGACATTAATGAATCAAATGTTATACCTAGAAAATCAACAGTTTCACATCTAAGTAGTTCTAAATTATTAGTGTCTGGTTCTACATATTGTTTATATTTTTTAAAAATAATATATTTTGACTTGTTCTTATTCAGCATTAAATTATTACATGTGAACCATCTTCCAAGTTCTTTTATACATAATTCTAGTTTATCAGTTAATTTATCTTTGTCATTTGAGACAACAATACCGCTCGTATCATCTGCAAATAGGTATACATCATTAGACACATTATTTGCCAAATCATTAATAAATATTAAAAATAACAGTGGTATTGAGAACCTATAGATATGATATTATAATTACTATTCAGTTACTATTGAGAACCTAGAGAGATGATATTAGAATTACTATGCAGTTACTATTGAGAACCTAGACACATGATATTAGAATTACTATTCAGTTACTATTGAGAACCTAGAGAAATGATATTAGAATTACTATTCAGTTACTATTGAGAACCTATAGATATGATATTAGAATTACTATTCAGTTACTATTGAGAACCTAGAGAGATGATATTAGAATTACTATGCAGTTACTATTGAGAACCTAGAGAGATGATATTACAATTACTATGCAGTTACTATTGAGAACCTAGACATATGATATTAGAATTACTATTCAGTTACTATTGATAACCTAGAGAAATGATATTAGAATTACGCATCTGCGTCTTGCGTCTGTCAAAATGAACGACGCTAGTGCGACCACTACTATTTTAGCGCGCTAAATCTCTTTGATGTACCGTCATCCGTTCGATAACTGGGAGGCAGCCCGAACATCCGTGATGATAGCCCCGATAATGGTTGGTCGGGTATGCGTGTATAGTGTCATTGTGCGAAGCCTCGTGCCGATAGACGCAGGTGCAGTCCCAACAACTATTACAACAACCATATTGCAACACGCAACCAAAGGAATCCATCTTCTTGGAACCATTTAGAGACGTGACATCCACTACATTACAACCTCAGAACTGATCTGAGATTACAACACTATAGACTACTTAAAATATGTACATACTAGAAAACCTTTTATCTATGAACATTTAAATCCTTTAAAGCATTTCAGCACTCTAAAGTTAAAGCAGCTTCCGGAACTACTAAGAAGTTAAACATCTAATTACATCGAAAACATCAACTGAAACATTTAAAACATCCAGAGAGCGACATGAACGTTGATTCCACATTCCGGCGCCGAGCCTTGAGCCCCAGCTTATAACATTTGAATAAGAAAAGAGGCACTCCCGCTCTGAGGGCCATTAAGGTAAGTAGGCGTGCGTGGACTCCGCGCCCGTATGTCGTTGTACCTACAACACATAAATCCTTTAATGGCCTGGGGCGTTCCCTAACAATTTACGGTATCCCTGCAGTTATTGCACGGCCTGAAACTACGTTCATCGTCCACTCGGCTTGCGACCAGTTAGTAGAGAAGCGGCATACAGTCAGTTGTAGCACGAACCCAGATGAAATAGTTACCGTTCGAAGTAGACACATCATTTTATTGTTGAACTTTCAACTGTGCCATACAGGCATTCGTAAGGCTCGCTATAAATTCCAATAAAATTCTAAATAAATTTATTACATAAAAAAATAGTTAAATTACGTACGGAGATGAGACATTTAAGCCCGCGGGCTGAGTGGGATGTGGGCTGAGTTGACCAATGATTCGAGAATACGTGTTCTTCTTACTCAAGTTACTCAAAAAACAAAACATAATGTTTTTTATTAATTGTAAGTCTGGGTCAGAATAAACCTATCTGTGCCGATAATTTATTGTGGCGTAACCTAAAATTCGGTCTAATGTTGAAATTATTTCACATGTTAATCATGGACTGAAAAATATTCCAACAACATACTCAAAACTTTTACAATGATTTACATAATTAATTGTCCATTTAACTAAGCCTTAGGTCTGCATGTTCACTATGTATTTGTTTGTATGTATGGAACTACTAAACTATATACCGACATCTGCCTTGTAAGTAATTTTCACTAGACTGAAATACAGAATGCTTCGAAGCAATAATTTTTTTTACATTAAATATTATAAAAATAAACATTATTATCCTCACATCCTCTTCAAAAAATCCTCTTTATTTGCTAGTCTTAAGTGATTTTTATAGCAGCGATTTTGAACCCTTACCGCCACATTTACATCAGCGATGTTAAGGAATTTAGGTATCCACCCCATATACTTAGCCTTTATTTTGTTTTCAAAGTATATAGGTCCTTTTAATAGGAATACTTAGAACCTTAGCCACATATGGCAACTTCAGCCACTTACCATCACGTGTAACGACGTCATTATTATCGTGCTTCCTATTTTCATAAGAAATATGAAAAGTAAATATTAAATAATATATAATTTTCACATCTTGTATTTGCTCGAGAGTAGCATTCATTTGCACAATTCCACACCTAAAGATTTCCTGTAAGAAATCTCTTCAAGAGATAAGTCCACCTTAGTACGTTATGTACCTGTATTAATAGTAGAAGATAATAATAGCCTAGGTAATAGGAAGTAAAAAATAGTTTATATTTTATTCTTATAAACACAAAAAATAACATACAATCAAATAATAATATCTTAGTAATCTTAGTAATCATAATATAAATTTACTATAGGTAACTACATTTTTTTTTATAATTTTTTTTTTTTTTTTTTGCCAGATGATGTGGTGTTCCTTGGTGGAGGGAGACTATATCGGTTGCAGCAGCCGAAGAACATATCGTTACTAAGTGCTTTCAACGACTTCAACGGCATCTGTTAAGGTCCTGTCATATCGGCCGCAGTAGGTATTCGAGGGGGTGAAGCAGGGGTAGAGAATGCGAGGGGAAGGGAAGAGACTCCGCCCACAGTGGGGCGCTTCGCGCGCGCGGCCACGTGGCGCCGCTGCTAGTAGCGCAGCAGGTGATACTTCAACTGTTACCAACATTGCATGTTCCAAAACAAGCGAATGTCGCTTGTCGATCGATAAATTGCCGCAACGGCTCAAAACTATGGAGGTGGCTTTTTACTTGTTATTATTAATTTTTATTATCCATTTATTCACACGTTTCTTTTTATATAAATTTTACATTTAAAACATTAAAACCTAAAATTAATATAAAAATAAACGGAGTTTCCACCACCGGAAATTAATTTCTTAATGTTTTTATTAATTTCTTTATTAAAAACATTTATTGCAATTTTTTTCGTTTATTTGTGAAATAAAATCTATGGACGATGAGTGAATTGTTTTATAAAAATTTAAAGCGCATTTGTCAATTTTTGTCGAGTTCAGACGTGTCATATCACTTGCAACAAACATCACCTAAAATTTGTGTGCTTAAAATTAAGATTCTTAAATAATTCGTTCACTCCTGTCTTTCTTTCTCAAAATGACAACAATGACAGGAATAACTAAATTTTAGCTTTAGTAGTGTCTACTAGAAATAAAGTCAATAGGTTACTAACATTAAAAAAAAACACAGACCAAGTAGAGTCGAACCCGCAAACCGAGGGTTCCGCACAAATACGATGGGGGGCGTGGCTTTGCAGTGGGGAGGTTTGCTAGCAAATTGCTAGTAAGCTTATTGCGTAGACCAAGTTAAAATAGGAATTTTAGTGTTTTGCTGTACGCGTAGTTTATTTAGTTTACTTTAAAAAAATAAAGGAACAGATTTTCCATACAACATTTAATTTTTAAATTTTCATGCAAAATGGAAACTTAACTTTTTTTTAACCACAAAAACATTGATTTTGATTATACATGTATGCAAAAACCACACGGGCTGCCTCGACATGGTCTCTATTAAGTTACGGTTAATTTATAGAAGGTGCGGAGCGTAGTGACGAATCTTCTATAAATTAACCCTTATAATTTTTTTAAACCACCAAACTGGGTATAAAAATAATTAACATTCCTCACCCCCGGCCATCACCTCCCACTTCAAAGCCACACACACAATGTAAATTAAGTTCATCTCAAGATTAATTTTATGATACATAAATATATTACAAACAAACTTAATTTTGCGGTCAACTTAAATAATAATTTCTCACTAACTATTTAAACGAGACCAGTTTTTCATACTTTTGTATTCCTCCCTTTAAAGTTTTTGAACCACTTTGTCATAAAAGCAAGTAAATATTACATTCAAAATCTGTAAGAAGCAAACAAGAACCAACCAAGAAAGAATCACATAAATTTCTTGTGCACGTAAAGTCCTTTTGCACAAATTGCAGATCAGGTCATCCTTGGAGTACGGCTTGCACCTGTGGGATGGCTCTGACAAATATCAGCTTTTAAAAGGGAAATTGTTTGAAAACAGGAATTTGTTAAAAAGGATTGTGTCGCGCTTTCAATAAAAAAAAAGCGAGTGGGCTGTGTAGGAGACACGGCCGCAGATTCTTTAATTTAAGATCTCATCGATGTGGTGGTGGGCACACGATTAGTTTGGGAGCAGTAGTTTTCGAAAAAAAAAATCCTATCGAGGCCTATCATTTCCTCCAGCGGATGAGTAGTCGTGGATCAGTAGTATAATTTTATTAGAGCAATTAAATGTAAGTTAAAAATATTTTACAAGCTTTTATTTAACTTTCCCTGTATGTTGGTTTGTTAGTATGTGCGGGTCAATTCTTGGAAGCCAAATTAGAACCACTTCCTCTTATCCTACGAAGTTGAAATTTAAAACAAGGCAATGTTATGTAAGAAAAAGAAACAAAAAAAATATATAAAAAAAAAATTTTATCTCGTCGAGGCCTATCATTTTCTCCAGCGGATGAGTAGTCGTGGATCAGTAGTTTCCGAAATATGCCCTCTCAAACACTTTTCCTTTTTTATTCTGAAACGGCTGAACCAATTTTGAAAAAAAATACAACTATTTCAAAAAGAGCAATTTTTTTCTATGTAAAGAAACAATTTGCAAGTCGATCTGACCAGTAGTTCAGGAGTTATAAGCATTTATTGATTTTCTAAGCCTTCTTTCTAAGAGCCATATTTATAGAAGGGCTTCATGTACGACTCTCGGGTATGTCAACTTAGCAAGTCGGATATGCCTCACCTTCCTGTAACTCTTATAGTTTCGAGATATAAGTCGCCAAAAGTACATAATTTTCGTGACGCAACTTTTTTGTAAAAAACCGGCTGCAGGATAAAGACGTTTCATCAAATTCACGCCAAAAACAAAGAAAACTCAAAAATAAATCTATAAATAAAAATCATGTTTAGGGGTTCTGGTATTTTGTTGAATTTATTGTAGCTTTTCAAATTGCCATCTAATATAGTGAAACAATAAAAATATATTATTATAAAATAATTCTTTTGGGAATCCATCGTGTTTGTGTTTCCGTTTTCAAAGGTGTGACGTAAAAAAATATAATTTTAAAGAAGCCATCTCCACTTTATCCTAATCGCACGCACGCATTTGGCCCTACACTGTGTATCAATTGTCAGAATTAGGCGGAAAAAAATATGGAATGAAACAATGGATTGTTTGTCTAAATAGGACGAATAAAACCATAATATTGAAGAACATTCAGGTTGATACCGCTTTTCTCGCCCATAGTAGGGGGGAGGCAATGCCCATTCAATACACAATTAAATATCAACTTTCCATACAGGCAAATTGACGTAAAAGATGAAAAGTAAGAGTAACCCAAAAACTTACTTTGAAATAAAAAAAACTATTCCATATATTTTATTATGATAGGCACTGACATTTTTTATAACAAAAATCGGATTTATTCTCGATTTCGAGAGTGGCGTCATAGTAATGTATAAAGAAAGTACTCAGTTATGTAATTGGAATATTGGAACGAAGTTCCTTATAGCGGCTTGCGCGGTAATGCGAACTGTCAGAAAACGCGGCTGTTACGACCATCTGGTCCTGTGGAAGGCGAGAAAACGACATGCTTTGCAAACAAAGGAAACTGTACTTTCTTTCCAACGTGTAAGAGCTATCTTAATGTCCCGGCTGTTACGACGATCTATATAAAAGGCGAGAAAATGACATTGCTTTGAAAAAAAAATAATTTAGAAAGTGCCAGTAATTTTTGTAGATCAGGAAATTGACATTATATCAGCCTTCATCTCTATTTATTCTTCATTGAATAAATGTCGTAATGCCAGCCGCAACAATACCTTTATATTCAATGAAGTACCTACTACACTACACTAAGGTAATGCACAGAGAAACATAACATATGAATTAATTAACTATAAGCCCAAGCCCATGTGTATAATGATCTGTATTACTGATGTGAAGAGGAAATAAACGTTATTCTATTCTATTCTATTCTTCTATTCTATGTACATATCTGCTAATATCGACTAGCAACAACACTTTTACATAGGTTTGCACTTATTTAATTCTCATTAAAATAAATCAAATATATACCTAACTAAGTAAAATACTGCACTAAAAGTAAAAAATGTTAAATAATAAACATGTGATCAAATCAAATGAAGTAAAGAAACTGTTAGCTGACGTCGCACCAATGCAATTGGGGAAAACAGACAGACAAACACTTCCAAAAAATGCTTGCAGATGATATCTCAGTTGTACTGAAAAACAATGACATAGGTAAACTAAGAGAATCTTTTATATATAACTGGCGCGCCTTAATTGAATGAAAAGAAAAAGATAAGCCCAGGAATGAATAGGTGAGATGCCGGGAAACATCAACATTTGTAACCTGTTTTTCGTTACGGATAATTTAGTTGCGATTTTGACGCGACATTGAAAGCATCTCAGTTGAAGTGTAGTTATTATTGAAAGGCATTGTTTTGTGATTCTGCAACCTGTGGTATATAAGGTCTTTCAAAATTAGTCAATAGTACGCTAAAGGGGGGGGGGGGGGGGGGCAAATTTTTTTTTTATGTAAAATGTAAAAAAAATTATTCTTAATGGTTTCATTTTCATTCCAGGAACAAAAAAGATAGAATAGAAAGAATTAGATTTTTTTTACCTACTTACACGTAGGTCCGACAGGGTTATAAAATCAATGCCCTAGGTCCAAAATTTTTTATATAGGTTTTACTCCCTATATGATACAGAACCCCCCCCTTAGCGTACTATTAACTAATTTTAAAAGACCTTATATATTTATTTTAAAAATATTTTGTTTTGATTTTTGTAGCTTGTTTAAGTAACAATAATCATGCAAATTTGAACTTAACCAAATATTGAAAATAAAAAAATATTATGAATGTATAGCGGGATATTTGAATGCAATCTCCGCGAGGTGCCGTCTACATTTTAATATGGGCTTATTGTGCAATTAATATTGTAAGCAAAAAATCAGCTACCAAGTCTTGCCAAAAACACCATTTCAATAGATTTTCTTCTCATAACTCATTCATCTGTAATCAATCATGATCAAATGAAGGAAATATAATACCGTCATGGAAAAAAAAATTATAGTAATTTTCAGTTGCTACGTTGGTTGACCCACTGTGCGCCGCGCTGCTCCGTCGCGGCCGCCAGCCCGCCGCGCCGACCGCTGCTCCGCGCCCGGACCGGCGGCGGCCGATCCGCCGCCCCGCGCGCCGCCCGCGCCGCGCCGCCGCCGCTCGGCTCAGGAGATTTTGACATTGAAAATGTCTTTTCGTTCGTTCCTATAGACCCCACGAAAAAGTGCGATCCCCTTATTTTTTTTTTAATGTAATTTATGGGTGGCTGAGTCGGAGGGGTCAAAGCGCATGCTCCGACCAGCCAATATCACCTCCGAGAAGGTAGGTGCCATACCGGAGACTTCCCTGGATTGCTGGCTATACTGGACTAGAGGAGAACACACTCGAGGCTGCTATGCGGCCATCTTACATCCAGTACGGTGGTACCAACCCAGTCGGCTACAATTTGAGCCTACCACCTAGTAAGGCGCAAGGGAAGGGACCGGTTCCGAACGGTGAAGCAGCAGGTGTAGGTATGCTCGTAAATTTTTTCGTCAGAAAAAACTCATTGGTACACGCCGGCTGGATTCGAACCTGGGACCTCTCGCATGAGAAGCCGATGCCCAAACCACTCGGCCACCCGCCGCTAATATATATCTCTCGGAGAGTTGTGAAGATATGATATATCCAACGAGCCCAAATATGGTGGATTTATCATGTGTAGTTTAGGAGTTCCTATGGCTTCCTTCCGGCTCCATCATCAGGACCTTGGAAATAACATATGACTAGAGTAATTGCGAAGACAAATCCAACGAGCCCACACACGGTCGATTTATCATGTGTGGTTTAGGAGTTCCTATGGCTTCATTCCGGCTCCATCATCAGGATCCTGGACATTATATATGACAAGAGTACTTACGAAGATAAATCCAACGAGCCCAAACACGATGGGCTTATCATGTGTAGTTTAGGAGTTCCTATGGCTTCCTTCCGGCTCCATCATCAGAACCCAACTAATCTTTTCCTTATCCCGACTTTCTCGTGTCGCTCAGCGACAATATTTTTTCGAATTCCGTAGATTCATTTTCAGTGTGCTCGATAGTCGTGTAAGACACGAAATCTGTGAATTTTTTTGGGAAAGGGGGCTCGACTTCCGATGTGTTTCTTTCAGGGACAGTGCTCCCCCCCTCCCCCAACATATTCACTGCTCCCCCTCACCCGGAGAAAATGGATCAAAAAGTGGTACCTTGTCACATGAAGCAGTAGTAAGGGGGCGTATGTGTGCAGCAAGCGAGTGAGTGTGACAAAGTTGCAGGAACAGATAAAAACATTTCTTTATAAAAAAAATATCCGAAAGTAGAAGTCTCCGTGGAAAATTAGTTTTTGCTAATAGCTCCTTAGACCCTCGCCCACCAGTATCAGCTACCAGAAATCTTCTAATAATGCCGCGATATACTAAATCATACCCTAATTCGCTGACGTACCGTCTTGCTTTGTTTCCCATAGCTGTAGTGCTTTAGTAGGTACGATGTTGCGTAAATTATTTCGAGTGGATCGTCACGAGCGCGCGCGTCCTCTCACTTCGAGCTTCTGGGGGTGACTGGGGCGTGTCGGGCGACCGGCAACTCCGGCAAGATAGCGAGACGCCGCTTTCGTAGGTTGGAGTAGGATAAAGCGCAGTCACGCTGCTCGGAATATTTAGCGTAAGCGACAATTTGATTTTTATTTTTTTATTCCAAAACTACGAATCTAAACAAAAAAATAAAAAGCCTTCAATCTAGATATTCATTAAACGAATAAAATATATTTTTTCCAAAGCCCTGATTTGGTCACGTTGCCTTAAATACGTTTTTAAAACGAAATTCAGAACCATGTTCATGATTTTTTTCTATCGAGCGAAGTTAATCAAATCGTGTTTTCAAAAAGCCTTCGATCTGCGCTGATAGATGAAGTTTAACATATATTAAAACTGAATCTGTCAGGTAAGTAATATTGCCGGCATTCTTCTTGAAATTCGAGTCAGACGCAGTCTAACATCACCTTAAGAAACTTCCAACGCAACTTACGAGTAGTTTCTCGTCTTTCTTTCTTTTGGAGTTGAAACTTTTTCTTCCCTTAGATATTGGTTTCTCGATTTATTTCACGACCAAGCAAACTACTGTGTAAGTAACCTATACAGTTGCTTACAAGATGCCAACTTTGAAAATTAAAAGACAAATCCTCGGTAGCTCAGTGTTGTGGTCGGTCGACTGTTGTTAAGCACACCTGGGCGCAGTCAGTACTTGGAAGGTTAACCGCTCGACCCTTGGAGGCTGGCCGTGGTTCGAATTCCACGTAAAACTGTAGGTCCCTTCCCTTCTTGCCTTACTATTATAGGTGGTAGGGTTTATCCCGCCCGTGTTGTTACCACCGCACTGAATAAAACGTCGGTCGAAACGGCTATGTAAATAGGTAGTTCGTGTTTTCCGTAATGAAGGGTAACACTGACATGGCACCTAGATCACCCGGGGTTATGGGCTGACATCACGGATGTTGTAGGTGATCTGGCCAACCGTGTCAGTTTCCATAAAAAAAAACCAACAAATTTGTTTTTATTAAAATCAAGATAACCGCTCATCTGTCAAAAAACAAAAGATTTCTGTCGTCATTACGGTATCACCGTGAACTTTGCGAAGCACCTATCACCCATCAAGACGCGATTAGTTGGGTAATTCATTGCTAATTAGTTAGCGCAATTATGATTTGTTAGTCTATTATAATTATATTGTTTTTTTTTGCTTCGCTAAATTATGTGAAGTTAGCTAAACAGCCGCCTTAAAATTGATTTCAGAAAAAAAATACCAAATTATAGAGCAAGTAAGTCAAAATTGCGGTAACTAATTAACAACTAATTCGCAATAAATTACCCACCTAATATCGTTTTGATTGGCGATAGATGCTTTTCCAAGTTCACGGTGATCATTACGGTTCACGTGCATTTTCTTACTGCATTTGATATTCACACTTTAAGCTCGCGTCTAGTTCATGTACGCCACAAAAGTAACATTGACTGCAATTTTATATTTCCTCCTTTAAATTTATTAACTAGAAAAAAACGCCACAGTTCGTGTTCCTTTCTCGCGCGAGAATCCCCAACCATATTCCGAGCCATTCACACCTGGTTCAGTTTCTGAAACCATTCGCCACTATTTCTTCGTCAAAGAAAGTTCCCGTCATAATTCTCCCGCAGCGCCGCGCGGCGCGGCGGACGGGGCACGAACTATAAATTAGCTAGCACGTTAAGGTAATTTAATATACTTACTGCTGGCAGTGAGTTGCTCTCTAGTTCTGCTACCAATTAGGTACACCCGACCCGCGAGCGCTAGGTCGACAGCTACAACAACTTACATAATTGACTAACACAACACATATTTATTTTTTATTATAATCAATCAATACTAATAATAAATCTGTAAGGGATGGTAATGGAGTAAGTTACTTTGTTTTATGAAATATTGCGTTTGTAGACTCTATGTATGACACTAAAACTAAATTGATGATTTTTATAAATCTTTTCTGTATGTACGTAAGTATGTATGTATGTATGTTCCTGCATAACTCTTAACGATCATCCGAATTCGATGAAACTTAGTACAAGGACATTTAACTATACGGGACACAGGATAGGCTAAATAAAATTCAGTTCCGGTTACGCTAGGAGGAGGCTCTCATAAAAACCGAATTGTTCCGTGCACCGAAATAAAGGTACGGTAGCGGGCTTACTTACTTTCTTCTTTTAGCAAAGCCGCAAGCAAAAGCTAGTCATTAATCAGAACCAGTGATGTAACCTAAAGCACATATTTATACCTGATTTAAGGAAAAAAGTTGACATTAGCCGGATCGAACTTTTACGCACTTTCATTGTATAGGTAAGTGCGTATGTTTGTACAATTTGTAAGTCCTAAACTACTTGACCGATTTCAATAATTCTTCAATATCATAATTTTAAATTATTACAGTAATCGGACTTTAGGTCAACAATCATAGATCGAAATCCCCACCAGCGCTACACTGTACGGTCGTCGTCGCAATCAGCGCCCTCTGTCGGCGAGGCGGGGCATCGGCACACCACCACAGTTCGTATTCTACCGGAGCGTAGTCATGTGAGATGTCTCTTTGATCATTTGCTTTGCCGGGCTCGCTGGAAACGAGCTTCGAAGTGAGCAATTAATTATCTTGGTTAAAATGATTGCTCGACTTCAGTCGTAAGGAGGAAAACAAGAGAAACATTTAATTAGGTACATGCGACGTGGGCGGGCCCACGTCGCATTCATACATCGGAACAATAACATTTAAAATTATAGATGTATTCGTGGTACTTAGTCATATTCATTTGCTAGCTACCAGAGCACACTCTTACACAAATAACTATATTATAACAATACACAGTGCGAGCATGTGCACACTTGACAAGGTTCTAACTAATGTCAAGTCTTTATTTTGTACTGCGGAATAATAATATGACAAGAAAAGAAAGCGAGTTAATAAAAACGTTTAAAAATATTTACCCACTCCACAATATTTATGTGTATCTGAATCTCCAATAAAATAACTTCAAATATTTCTTCACTAGATAGATTGCATAGCCGAAAATGAAGAGAAAAAATACGTCCCGACCAGGATTCGAACCTGGAACTCCGTCTTGAGCCGCCAACGCGTTACCAATTCCGCCATCGGGTCGATGCCGCATTACCTCAAAATTTTTGAGCAGTTGCATCTTCTATTACTAGGTATGATGCAATCTACTGCGTTTAGTCAACTTCCGTTCATTCAATTTGATTCTCTTCATTTTCGACTTTTCATCCATTTAGTGAAGAAATATAAAGTACATACTTAGTACTCACATATAAAAAATAAAATAACTTCAAATATTCAACTCAATTTCTGCAAAAGAAGTTATTTCATAACTTGTATTATTTTTGAAACAGTTAACACGTTGATGGCAAAGCTTTAGCAGTTTTATAAATATTTATAGGCATTGTAAATTGTGCTTTCTCCTGAACCTTTATTTTTCCTTTTCGGCCTTCTATCTAATAAAAAAAAATTGATTGTCTGTAAAGTCGGTTTACGGACGATAGTTTTACGTGATGACGTCATAAAGTATATAAAGTGCGAAGTCAGATACAAAATCAGTTTATAATACTTTATCGTGCTTAGAAGTTTAATTCTTAAATCGCAAATGTGAGTACTTTAAAAACTAATAATATTAATTATTAATATAAACTTTTAATTTACGCCATCTACATATCAAAGCGCATACTACAACGTTGCAACGCCTACCTAACTGCGAATCAAGTAAACTACCGCTGAAGTATTTCATTTACTATATTGACGCTAGATGTCGCTCCAAAAGACTCAACGCCATGAAATCTTCACCTACTAGTGACCGAATTCGCTTCGCTAGTGCATGATAGATTTAGCCGGGTGGTTAAGACGTCTGGTCGGTCACACAATATTGGTGGCAGGGACCGCGGGTTCGAGGCTCGAAAAAGACGGACAAATATATTTTGTATTTCCTACTCTCCTTATATGCCTCTCTATCGCTTGTTACGCGCTCTCGCTTGCACACACAGGTTCAGATGGAACGTGACACTTTTTCCTGTGTGCAGCCGGGGTTCATCAATTTATAAGACGTGACGTCATCACGTCAAAATGCATAGCTACGTAAATGCTTAGTAATCCAATCCAAAATCCAAATCAACCTCACCCACACTGACATATAAACGCCTTTTAGGTTACATAGCAGACTAATGTTAGAAGATAAATAATAGTTGGATATCAATGATATTTTAGGAAAGATAGGTTATCTATATGACATTCTGTGCTCACACATGGCACGTCCTTGAAAAGTTGAGAGGAAGAACTATAAAGTGATGCGCCGACTCGAATAGTCTTATTCCAATTATTAGAATTAGTGCAGAATCTCATTACACACGGCGGCATTTTCGATATGTTAGCGGCTCGTGGTTAGCGGTCCGAACGCGTGCGTAGTTGGTGGGCGACTAACTTCAGACAGAACTGTGGTCTTTTATTATCTATTTAATGTGCAGCTTGGGAGCTCAGATAACTTATCTACCTCCTTTTAACTGATAATATCATTGTTGGATATGGTGATAATTGTATGTTGACATTGTCTTCATATTTTTGGTCAAAGCTTTGCACCTCGTGAAAAAATTTCAACTCTATACCATCCCAACACACAATAACGCTTCTTTTTAAATAATTGCTACGACCACCGCGACACCTAGCTATGTACAGTCGCCCCTCCTACCCCATTTCGTGCCACTAACTACCCCAACCCCACCCCACACCGCCCCGCACCCCGCACCGCCCCCAGCTCAGCATTTTGCTGATTGCGGGTAGGTCGCGCTTTTAGTACTACTGGCACTTGTGTGGCCGCAGACTGCCTCCGCCGCGCCGCCGTATCCGTTACGTCGGTGCCATAATATACGAGTACCTGTTTCATTAATTTTGACGTGGAATCACAACTTACCCAAATGGTACAAGGTGGGATGCATGTAAGCTAAAATATGACGTCATCAACACGAAACATGTTTTTTTTTATGGAAACTGACACGATTGGCTACATCGCCTACAACATCCGTGATGAACTATGTACCCATGCCCATAACACCGGGTGGACTATGTACCGGGAAAATGGTAAATACTCAGTTCCCAAGTAACGCACATACAATAAACACATAAATATCAGCAAAATGAGGAAGGTGGCGCAAATACAACAATAATACAGCAATAAAAAATATTATTGGCAGGAACGGTGAGTCATTCATCAAAGTTAGACGTTTTTTTTTCAATTCGTTTCTAGAGTAACCATGACAACCAGATTTGTTTATATGTTTAGACATTAATGCCACAGATTACCAATATATATTAATGCAGCGCAGCGTGACAAGACAACAGACACCATTTTATTGTTGTAATAGTAGAAATGTATTAGGTATTTTCCCATGACAGCGCTCTTCTAGTCAGTTTGCACAACTAGGTCCCACCACGACCACAACACTGCAATTAGCACTTCAAGGAGTCATCTCTACTTGATAAAACTCTACACTGACTGACTGATAGACAACGCACAGTCTAAACCGGTGGGTCTACTAGATACATGACATTTTGCACAGGAGTTCCTTATATTATAGCCTACATCGTGATTATAGCGTAGGGAGCACTAACAAAGGATTTTTGGAAATTAATCGCCTAAGAGGAAGAAGAAAGAAGAGAAGGCGGAAGTGAGGAAATTATAGAGGGAAGGAAGTAGGTGGGAATCAGGGAGGTAGGAATTTAGGGAGGGAAGGAGAGAGAGAGAGATGCGTCGACACAAATTAAGCATAACCTACAATGCCGCGAGGGAAGCCGCGGGCAAAGAGCTAGTGTTAATAGAAACAATTATCGGTGCACTACACATTCGCAACAAAACGCAACGCTAAAAATTATCACCACATAATTCGAAATTCGAATTAACAACGTAGAGAAGAGGCAAGACATAGTTTTGACATATAAATAACTGGCGCCGTAATGTCATTCGTGCAATTCACAATTTAACAGCACAGTACTTTCGTATACCATAATTTAACCGTCAAATGTCAAAGTTAGTGGCGCCAACCACACGTGGTTTCGCGCACTTGATCTAGGAGTGGAGGTGTGATGCGAGGCGACGCGACAGTGCAACTCTCTTTGTTCTCACATTACCTTTTCTTTTAGCTTTGACTTAGATATTCATGGCTTGCACAATGCGCGGAGTTTTGCGCAACCCTAATGGCTGGTATTCGAGGAGGCACTCCGCCTGTCTCCACGGCTTAATTGGTTAGGTAGGGCTTGTCAAAGGAGTAGAGATTCTTGGAACTTGTCTAGAATTAATCCTTGTCTTGACTTTGCATTTTCGAATATTAATTAATCGGTTTAACCGCTTTAACTTTAACTTTTTTTTTATTTCATTTGAATGAAAACTATTAATTATTTGAAGGAAGGACGAGGGAAGTTTATAAAAGTGCAGAGAACTAAATAGTTCAAATGAACAAATTAATTAAAAGTACAGATCTAGTAGAGGCAGTGAATATAGCGGCTCGAATGTCGGCCGAATTCCTCCAGTAGAGCGATTCCTGTATAAGTAGATAACTTTATCGGGAGTACGAACGGGGCATTGTTTTCCCAAAGTAAATCGGAGGCTCTATCGCTCGGAAACTATTCGGAAGCTGTATGAGCCACAAAGGAATGTTATCCCAGTTTCACAATGTTTCCAACTTATTATATCGAGGAATCGCTTACGCACAATATTAGGTAGGTATAGTTGTTGCATCTCAAAATGGCACGTGAGCTTTATTTCGAGGGCGTGTACTGAAGTGAGAACTTGATTTATTTACATAAAAATATAATATTGAAGATAGTACTATAATTTATAACCTGGACAAGTCCTGAAGCTACCTTCGTTGATGTTAGGTGCACAATCATCATCATCATCAGCCTGTATCGGTGCACTGCTGGAAATAGGCCTCTCCCAAGACACGCTAGCACACGCGGTCTTCCGCGTGTGCTGGCCACTTAGACATAATTATGTAAATATATTAGCAAGTACTCATAATTATGGTATATAATAATATCTCCACAAATTGTGAACACGGAACATTTTAGATCATTGCTTCGCCTACATAACCGCTGTTGTGTCGTGCGGCAAAAATATGGAATGGTCTTCGGGTGAGTGTGTTCTCTACACCACCTACAACCTGGGGATCTTCAACAGGCGTGTCAATAAAATCGACGACAACCTTTTTGTCCGCCGTGTGGCTGGCATGGCACCTCACTAAACTTGGTCTTGCAAGGAGTGGTGTTATTGCCTTTGTCTGATTATCTTATGGACTCCTGGACTCGGCCACCGTGCCAGTTTTCTTATAAAAAAACATAAATAGCTCAAACTTACATACGCACACAATGTCATATTAATTGGAAGGGATGCGTCCGTTCGAATAATTATTATTCTAATCGGAACTGTTAAACACACTTCGCTATTCTACGTTTTAACTCCGCATACATACATACATACATACATAGCGTCACGCCTGTTTCCCGGTGGGGTAGGCAGAGACAACGGATCTCCACGTGCCACGATCCTGACACACCTCTGCCGCCTCTTCCACTCCCATAATATTCTTCATGCATGCTCGTCGGTTACGGGTACTACGCACTTGCCCCTTTTTGAGCACATGCCCGATCTGGTCCAGGTAAGTACGTCTAGGGCGACCCTTCCCGACTCCGCATACAGTTAATTTTGTGATATTTTTTATGATGGAAAATTATTTCCATCATAAAAAACATCACAAAATTATTGTTATAGCCGCTATGCCCCAAGCGATTGCACAAAAGCGTTGGCGGACAGAATGCACTCAAACTTCTTTACGCTCTCGGTTTTAATGAGCATTCATGTGGAGCAGTTTTGCGGAGGCATAGGCGTGGGGCAAAGGAGAGAGGGTTGAGAGATCTCGATGGGCTGGGGATGACTGGGAGCGTCTAGACGTAATTTCCTTGTTTCCGGCCCGCCCTATGCTGGGTTTAAGCGTCTGATTTGATATTCATAAAGCGGCGGCAAGAGGCGATGGCTACGGTACCGGTCGACCGAACTGTGGGATACTTGACTTGCTGAATGCTCACAAATTTCTTTCACTCGATTCGACACTCAATCTTAGTACTTAAGAGCATTTTTAGGGTTCCATACCTCAAAAGAGGAAAAAAGGAACCCTTATAGGATCACTTTTGTGTCTGTCTGTCTGTCCGTCTGGCACAGCCTATTTTCTTCGAATGTACTGGACCAAAAAAGTTGAATTTCAGTACAAATATAGAGTTTGATGACCTAATCACGGACGAATAGCGCAAATGAACGAATTTAGATTTTGGGGGTAAGTTTTGGGGACAAATTAGAAAGTTAAAAAAAGTAATTTTAAGTGCATCATGTGGAATATCGTTTAAAAGGGCTAGTTATAAGGAATACAAATATTTTTTTTATAATTTTAAAATGCATAGTTTAAAAGCTATATGTATAGAAAATATTCAAAAATCGAGCAGTCCCAGCCTCTTATCTCCGAAACTAATGAATCAAATTTTTCGAAAAAATATGCAATACAGGGCCTCTCTTATAGTTTACAGGACATCCTAAGCGAAAATCCTACATCTTAAAGTTCTCACGGAAAACGGTGTGGTACGGAACCCCTTTCCACGAGAGTTCGACTCGCTTGACCGCTCTTTATTTTATGGAACCTGCCTTGTCTTGTACATCATTTACTACGCCCGTTTTGTCAGCCCATAACACATTGGTTAACTAGGTGCCACGTCAATGCTTCCCTTTGGTCGTGCCGGCTGCACTGAACCGAACGGAAAACACGAACTATTTGTATAGCCTCTTTGACCAACCCTTCATTCAGTGCTGTGGTAGTATGTACGAGTTTGCGTGATTATAGGAAAATTCACTATATCTCACTCTGAGCTTACCAATTATACGATACCAATCCTACCTTGATACCTGATAATCCTACCAGTTAAATTTCAGAATATAAAAAGCCTTATTTAACCAACACCAAATGCAACGGTTCTTCCACCGAGTCATACAGCAGGTGGGTCTTCGTGCCTTACTTGCTGTTTGATAGTTATCTTGTCTTTGCTAAATGTAACTTTGCTAAACGTAGAGGTCGGTATTGTGCTGTATTTACAAGAGTACTAGCAGCACAACAACCATGACTCTGCTCACCCCGATTGTCGGGATACAGCGTGTGGTATAATATGTATAGTGGTAAACTATCTTCAAAGTCTCTTCGAGGAAGAAACCGGTCGGTACGCGCCAACGGGCATCGAACTCATGCCTGTTACAATGATATAGAGCCTTTACCGCCTTACCACAAAGTGTTTAGTTGGTAAGAGAAGGTCTGACTGAGAGGCTTCCCGCGAGTGAAACGTCTACAAGTGAAGAGGTGTAGAAGTGTGCGCGCTCACTCCGGGCGGCGTTTACGGCGAGCGGCGACGCAGCTGTAAATAAACTCTGACTTTCACACACAAGTGCCACTTGGCAGCTCTCGGAGCCTTCTTCCGGTCGCCGCCCGGCTGCCTGCGCTCTACCTCCCGCGCCCGCCTTGGCGGCTCTCTCCACCGCCCGCCCTGCGGAGCTTCCCCGCCCCACCCGCCCTAGCGATACTGCCACGGTTCTTTCCCTAACCTTAGACAGGGTAGATTTCATACACCCTCTCATAATAAAAGCTATGTATTTATGGTATTCCGCTAAAGATTTCTGCGGTGGGTTTTGCTTGAATATTATGAAGTATAGATTGAGAAATACTTAGTATAGTGTGAGAGCGCTGTGGTCTGAAAGAAGATATAGTGACAAGGATTGAGAAAGGAATGCTTCCGTGGTTCGGTCATGTTGGAAGAATGGATGATAAGAGACTAACGAAAGAAATTTATGGGGCAAATGTGAGTGGAAGATTCGGGATGGGTCGCCCTAGACGCACGTACCTTGACCAGATCGGGCATGTGCTCAAAAAGGGTCAAGTGCTTAGGTAGTACCCGTAAACGACGAGCATGCATGAAGAACATTATAAGAGTGGAAGAGGCGGCAGAGGTATGTCAGGATCGTGGCACGTGGAGATCCGTTGTCTCTGCCTTTTGTTGTCTCCGCCTGTTTCCCACCGGGAAGGGCCGTAGACCCTCTACGCTGTAAACCACCTATGTCGTCACGCACAAGACAGCCTGACTAATCCGTGTACTTAATTTTAAAACTTAATTTTAAGCGGTAGACTTTACGGTGTAGACTATCTACGTCGTATATCCTCTACGCCGTAAACCCTCTACGCCGTAGACGCTCTAGAAATTAAATCTTTCAATACGTACTTTGTACAATGTAAATATATTCTAAGCGTTGCAACCCTTCTATGACATAATCTTCTAACCTACACCATAGGCTGTCTAACTAACTAAACATGTGCATTTTACAGTGAGTTCGTGAGTACGTGAGTTTGGGTCCCGTCCCGGCTAAATAGTGACCGCACTCGACAACCCCTCGGCGTCACCGAAGGGCTTCTATGTACGTTGGTGCTACGCACAGACGGACGGTTAGCACGAGTGTCCCGAATGGTCCATTGTGCGCGTGCATTGTGTACGGGCACCACTCAGTTGTGCGTAGACAGAGCAGAGTCTGTATGAAGAGGCGAGTAAGGTAATATGTCAATATTGAGGATTTATTTGCTGTCTCTCTCCCTTTCTCTCTTCTCTGTCTCTCTAAGTCGTACAAAAGTGACAACTGCAGCCTCATTACCTATAATTATTATATTCGTAACCATCGCATACGACCGAATGTCCATAGGCGTCGTTAGACACCTTATGGGTGGCCCGGTGCCACATGTCGCGCTTTCAATAAACAACATTATTTTATAAGCAATGAAGGCGACTTTGGCGACGTGCATGATTTTTCTAATTTATGCAATTATAATATTTTTAAACGCCGTTAATTTGTGGCAAAAACAAATTTAATTCAAAATTTTTGACGCCTCTTTATATTTTACGTAAGTAAAGTATACCCTATAAAAAAATATATTCACAGAGCTCATGGATTACATGACCTTCGGGTACATTGAAAATGACTTTTAGGGTGTATTGAAATATAAGAGATATGTCAATTAAGAAAAAATTACAATATTCAAATTCTAAATTTTCAAGAAAACCATTTTTCGCGTAGAGCAAAATTAAAAAAATCATAACTCCCAAATTTTTCACTTTTTTTCAAAAAATCTAAAATCGATCCCCAGATATTGAGTCAACCTACAATATAAAGTTTAAAATATACAGTTAAATAATAAAAAAAGTTAGATGACATTTTGCTCTACGGTGAACTTTTTTTTCCATACAAAACTAAATAAAATATATTCCCCTTCATCTCCGCTCACCACGAAGTAATATACTAGGTTCGACCGGACCAAGATCGGTTCACTGCATAGATGGAAGTTAAGAATTGAATCGTGTTTCCAGCATAAGGCAGATACCACCACCTTCGGCTAAAATGTAGCTGACGGTAGAAATGTATAGGAAATGTCGCATTAACCGGCAGACAACTGTTAGTCTATGCTCGATGCTGTGCTTGGTGGAGGAAACGGCCATTAGTCGATATTCATGGAGGCTCACTGTAGCGCACAGAATTGAACGAATTCAATTCATTCAATTCTGGATGAGTGAATGAGAAGGAATTCGATGCGCATTATTTCAACTGACCCAATTGATCGCTGATTTGATTCGATGCGCGTTCTCGCCACATTGCCCCGGCTCACCCGCAGACTATATGAGTAGGTTAGACGAAAAAAAAAAACGGCCAAGTGAGAGTCGTACTCGCACACTGAGGTTTCCGTACCACCACGTAATTGGCCGGTGTTTATTATACAATGTTATACTTTAGAGTTTGCACTATAATCACAACAAGTTTGACGCTTGTATGTATTGCCAGTATTGCGATAGAGCAAACACAAAAAAACGTTCAAAAATACGCCTTCATTTTTGACGTGATAACGTCTTATAAATTGATGAACACCGGCTGCACGCACGAATATCACGTCACGTTCCATCTGAGCCTTTGTGTGCAAGCGAGAGCGCGTAACAAGCGATAGAGAGGCACAATCGGCCAAAGCGTCGGGTTGTAAAAGTACCAGGGCCGCAGAAACTAAAACGAGGTTACTCGTACCATAATATCTGGCCGGTCGGAAAATATTTCAAATTTAGAATATTCATGAAACAAGGGTTGTATGACGTTATCACGTAAAACTATCGTCCGTAAACCGACTTTACAGACAACCAATTTTTTATTATTATTACTGAGGATATCCGCCATAATAACACATATTCTGATAAGAATAGTATGCTCTTTACATGGCCGTTCCAGCCTACTCCTCCGTGAGCTCAACTCAACCAACCCCACGGAGATAGTTCACTTGTTTTATGACTAGAGTGAATTTTGTGAATGATTTAAATAACCATATTGCAGTATGCTATTGGTTGATTATGATTACTCAATGACATCCAGAGATTGTTCAATGGGGAAGAATTTGAAAAATATTGCTTACTGTCTGGCTGTTTGTCTCTCTGTCTGTTTGTCCTTCCGACCGTCACCCTTCCGTCTATCCGTCCGTCTGTCCGTCCATCCGTCCGTCTGTCCGTACTGCTAACTGTCTGTCTCTCTGTCTGCACATGTGTTATTTATTATAGCGGATATGCCAACAAATAATAAAAAAACCTGGAGGTCAAGTAAAGCGAGTCGGCCCATCGATGAACTAGGTGCCATATCAATGTTACCTTTTTGTCATGCCGGCTACACTAAACTGGAAACGCTAAACGGCCTTCACGTAAGAAGGGAAGGGATCTACATTTTTACGTGGAATCCAAACCACGGTAAGCCTCAACAGTTGAACTGTCACCCATCCTGTAACCGCGCGATCGTTCGCACCACTGAGCTATCGAGGCTGACGGCTATAAATACTCGTAGTTTTGTTATTTTAGTACCCTGACTTTATATTCTCAAAGAGCACACTTGCTTGCAGAATTTACAGCTGTCACCTCGACTATGCGATAGGTATCTGAGCGTTATTGCAGGTTACACAGATGAAATTCGTACTGTCCGGTAAAATCCCGCTCGAATGGGGAATACTCGCCCGCGCGGAAAGCAAAGACTAGGTGGGCTTTGATGTGCCAATTTTTTTTCCCGAATTTTTATTCCATTAACTCTGTTACAGGGTTGCATTATTTACAGTGAGTCAGTCAGCTTGTAAGCGTCCACTGCTGGACATACGCCTCTCCGGTTTTCCTCCAGTCCTCACGGTCTTTTACATATTGAAAAAATTGAAACCTTGTGGAATGATGTGCTAAAAATGTAACAATTACATAAATACAAGAAAATTATTGTAATAAAAACCTAACTACAAGTTAATTACTTATATTAAACGTTACCGAATGGCAATTCACTCCAGCTCCAAAAATAATCCAATTCCACAAATCAACGTTTGCCACGGACATTGGGTCGCACGCGGGGGTTGCGAATGCCATGCCGGCCTGACAGGTGCCTATTCACTTGAAGAACCCGATACTGTACTTGGGAAAAATGAAAGTTATTTACACATCAAATATTTCCTCAAGCGTCTGCCCCGCCTGACAAAGAAAAGCGCCAAGCACCATCACCCCATTAGCACACTGGACAGCAAGAGGTGACGCTGGTAATAATTTCAGAGTGAAAAATTCAGGAATAAAAAATTGTCTACTATGCGTACAGTGTATTATCCACACTGTGATAAGCCTGTACATCGCTGAAGCGTAGCGATTGAATGCTGATTGTACAGGTTTTCATTGTATCCGTACAAATAAGCCGGATCAATGCAAATTGTAGCGGGATGGTATTCACATGATCGAACATCGGAACTGTGATGACGCGGCAAATTATATTACGCTTCTCGCTTTTGCTGTTTATGCGATATTAAAGCTTATTTTTGACTGATCGACAAGATTGTCTTAATTAATGTTTTTCGGTCGTGCAAAAGGCGAATTGGTACTATTGCTACTAAAATATATAAATATTTTTTTTTTATTTATAATTATCCTTTATTAATATAAATTTCACAGTAATAAATTAAAATTATTAAATAAACTTAAACTACCTATCAAATAAAATAAAAAACTATAACTAAAAACTACTAAAAACTAACTACAAAATAAAATATAAACCTATAATATTAGTATGTTATGCTGGTATTAAAACCGATAATAAATCAAAGAGTTTTATAGGAATACGCTGGATTCCGATTAAGTTTAATTCAGCAAATTGTACGTACTCGTAGTAAAAAAATGACTCCTATCTAACACACATTATACATGTGATCGTATACTTTGCCATATATTGCAATAACGCACCCACGCACCCTCACCCACTCACTCACATACCCTCACCCTCATACACACAATCTCACCATCACACACATGATCATATTAATCACACATACACACATACACACACACCGATACCGAAAACTTTCTCCTCCTCCTCCTGTTCGCCTTCGCCAAACCCGCCATACTCTCGCGGAACACCCCTTTGTAGTCGACAGAAGAGTTCTTCGAACTGCACGATTCTCTAAATCGTTCTTATCCCGCACTGCAAAGGTGTGGAACGGGCTCCCAGGAAATATCTTTCCCCACTCCTACAATCAACGGATTCCCCAGTAAAATTAGTCCACCTCCAAGCCGGCCTGGCACCTTCTCGGCGGTGAAATTGGCTGCGCCTGAGGCTGCGACTTCGAGAGCCACCCAATTCGGAAGCTATAAAAAAAATTACATTTTTATATTTATCATACTAATAAATTACATTTCACATAATTAAATTTTACATTGAATACAACCGAAAAAAGGGGATCGAAGCGTCACATCACAGACGCTTGTCCATTGTGTCGATCCGAGCAAAAAAAAATCAACTTTCCTAAGGGAACATGTTATGTACTCTAGTTATGTACTTCAGTCGCTATATGTTGTTCTTGTACCGTGTTTCTTTTTATCCATAAGTCAGTCAGTCAGCGTGTAAGCATCCACTGCTGGACATACGCCTCTCCAATTTTCCTCCAGTCCTCCCGGCCTTCAGCGGTACGGAACCACTGCTTTCCGCCGACGTACTTGATGTCGTCGTCCCACCTGGCGGGTGGTCTTCCCACACTCCGTTTTCCTGTCCACGGCAGCCAGTGTAGGACACGGGTACTCCAACGGTCGTCGTCTCTTCGGCTGACGTCCCCAGCCCATTGCCACTTGAGCTTAGCCACCCGGTATCCAATATCGACTACTTTGGTGGCGGCTATCACAACACCGACCGTCAGCGTCCACGTTTCACACCCGTACGTCATAACCGGGAGGACACACTGGTCATATATACGGTTTTTTTTAATTTTGCGGAAGGTCAGACCTAAGGTAAGACCTAATTTTAACTTTCCGAAGGCAGCCCAACCGAGTTGAATTCGTCTCTCGACCTCCTTTAGCAGACCTTGTCTACCAAGCCGCAGAATTTGACCGATATATTTATCCATAAATTATTTGAATATTTTAATTTTAAATGGTAATGCACACGACCGTACACTATTAAGTATTATGTGACCGAGCATTGGAGCTGTGATGACGAATAATAAATAAAAAAATGCATACGTGTCGCGGGGTCGCAATCAAAATCTCCAGTTGAATGATTTACTTCAATTAAATTTGTTACTGCAGTGTGCTGACCTTAGTTTAAATCTCACTGGCTCAGTAGCAAAGGGAACAATTCAATCGTAAAATTGTAGCCGCGAGCGATCCGCAGTCGCTCCCCTGCACCCAACGCTTCCCCTGTACAGTATACATACGTACCTGCAGGTCTATTCTTGTAAATCCTGACAGCGGAATCAGCGCTGTTGTGGCGCTGAGAGCCACTTACCAAAGCGGCTCTCAGCGCCACATCAGCGCTGATTCCGCTGTCAGAATTTACAAGAATAGACCTGCTGTACTAGTGTGTACCGTACGCGGCAGTAAATAATGAACATCGAGCTTTTGAAGAAGACATTCCGGTTGTAGAGCGTCGTCCCTGTCGCACAGAGACGTGCGAGTTCGCGCGACAGGGACGACGCTCTACAACCGGATTCTCTCTCTCTAAAGCTCGATGTTCATTATTTACTGCCGCGTGCTGTACTTCAATGCAATTATTTCATTGGATAAATTCAATGCCAGTAAAAATATTACCTGTCAGGCCAGCATGGCATTCGCAACCCCCGCGTACGACCGAATGTCCATGGGCGTTGTTAGAAACTTTATGGGTGGCTCACTTATAAAATAAAAAAAGCAGTGACAGAAACAGGGATTATTGACAAATACGTCTCATTTCTTGTGATTAATCCTTAATCGACTACATTTAACATAGCCTCTAATTAATTGAGTGTAATTAATTGTGGCATTGGGCTGGGCACGTCAGCCGAAGAGACGACGACCGTTGGAGTAAACGTGTCCTGCACTGGCGGCCGTGGACAGTAAAACGGAGTGTGGGAAGACCACCCACCAGGTGGGACGACGACATCAAGTAGGTATGTCGGCGGAAAGCAGTGGTTCCGTAGCGCTGAAGGCCGGGAGGACTGGAGGAAAATTGGAGTGGCGTCCACCAGTGAACGCATACACGCTGACTGACTGACTGACTCACTGAATTAAATCGCCCGCACCTCAGTCGCAAATCGCACAAAATATACTGGTGAATTCTATTCGCGAACGTATCATTGACAATATATCACCTGGCCGATCATTGCATCGGCTGCGGCGGCGGTTGTATAGCTACCTAGAGAATGCAACGGAATGCATGTGAATGGAATCGATCAGTGCAACGGAGCGTAGTCTAATGCGACGCGATAGAGTGCAAGCGCAATCGCTATGACACATCTAGCCACAGAGAACCTACCACAGACACGGCGTCGTCCTCAGTCAGTCATTGCATACTTTTTATCTTGCTCCCAGTATTTGTTCGGATTGATTCAGGTGAACATATGTAGAATCGTCGGATTATAGTTTTTTGCCTTAAAGTGAGACAGCATCATGCGGTACTGCATATAAAAACCCGGCCAAGAGCGAGTCGGACTAGCGCACCGAGGTAACGCAACAAAAAAAATTCTTCGTTGAAACACTTTTCTTGTATGGGGAACGCCCCTTAATTTTTTATTTTTTTTTACTTTTTCAATTTTTTCATCATTTGTTGTTACGTCCATAATAACACATATTCTGTGAAAATTTCAACCGGTTAGCTATATTACGGATCCAAAGATGCAGCCATCGGACGGACAGACAGATAGATCGACAGACAGACGGCGTACGCTTAGTAATAGGTTTCCGTACGGGATACGGAAACCTAAAAATACATGGTGCGTCAAAATATTATTTGTATGACAGCGCGACAGCGGCGCTGCAGGGCGCGGCAAGCTATTCGTATGGACAATTTTGTGCCGCCGCATAGTGCGGCAGCATCTTTATTAGTTAGCTTTTCAACTTTGTGCTCTTTCCTTTCACCTCCACGACAAGTTAATGCATCTTCTATCCTTTCAGATTCTTTGAATGTCGGTCTGTGTGTCCGGCAACAGGACAAGGCGTACCGGAAGAGCGGATTAGATTCCATCTCTCGTTTGCATTTAGTAAATCACAGCCCGTCTAATTCAACCATTTGACCGGCACCGCGGGCTGCATTGCAGCGATAAATTTCTTTCTCTACATTTTCGGCTCAACGGTTTATTTCTATGACGTGGTCGTTGTCGTTTGACAAACAAACCCATTATTGCTGAAAAATTCTGGACTAATACGCCTGAACTAAAAACAAAGATAAAAAAATTATTATTATTAAATTAAATGAAATGAAATGTTTATTTATATTTCATAAGTAGGTAGGTTTGCAACATACACTTAACAGAACAGTTATACCTAATAACTAATAACATACCTAATAATTACATAGGAAAAATATTATTAGTAGGATACTGAGCCGAGACGACCCAATATCGCTTATTTTAAACCCAGCCTTCAGAATATTCTATTTAACAGCTGTAATATAAAATTTTATTAAATGAAGATTGTTCTTTGATTTTGGCCAGAATAATTTTCTGTAAAATCTCCTTAAATCTACTTCATTTATGGATACACTAGCGAACGGCTTTATTATGAATTAATGCAAGCTGTCCTAGTTAGTTAGTTAGTTACAGGACACGGATGTCGGGTTGGAGGAGATATTTTATATTCTTTAGGCATGTATGAATATATTTTAAATTTTTAATATTAGTTATAAAGCGAATTGTATAATATATTTGTCGATATTGTTAGTATATTAAACTATTTTTTTAAGGCAATGTGACCGTGTTAGTTATGTTGGTCGTTGTCTCGTTCGTTATAAATTTCTAAAATACTTTGTGAACTTAATAAATAGGAATATAAAATATATAATATCTATATATCTATACATATAATAATATAATAAAATCGTTAAATTAATAATCTCTCTTTGTCTGTACGCACATCACGCAAAAACCACTGAACGGAATTTGACGAAACTTTGTATAGTGACAGAGTATATCACGGATTAACATAATAAACAAAAAAATATAATAAAAATTAAAATTATTATAAAATTTAAATGACAAGTTGACAACGGAGAACTGTCATCTCGACGTGAGCTGGCCGGTGACAAAATTTTGATAAATAAAAAATAAAAAAAATTGAAGTCGAATGTCGCTGTCATTGGTGCAATTTATATTTCTGTTGCCCGCGGCTTCGCTAGCGTGAAATTCGTATTAAAAAAAAAGTAAGTAACTAAAGGCGGAGCCGAAGGCGGATCTGCGCTCACGTAAACGATATTCTTTCTCGATGAAAGTAACTAAGGGCGAGGCGGAAGTCGGAGCTGACTTCAGGAAGAAAAAAAACCATTCTTTCTTGAATGAAGTAAGTAACTATGGGCAGGCCGCAGGCCGAGCTGCGTTCAGGAAGAAGCTAAACCATCTTGAGGAAAGTAAGTAACTAAGGCGAGGCCGAAGGCCGAGCTACGTTCTGATAAATAATAAACCATCTCGGAGAAAGCGAGTAACTAGGGCGAGGCCGAAGGCCGAGCTGCGTTTAGGAAGAAGCTGAACCATCTTGAAGAAAGTAAGTAACTAAGGCGAGGCCGAAGGCCGAGCTACATTCTTATAAATAATAAACCATATCGAAGAAAGCAATTAACTAAGGGCGAGGCCGAAGGGCGAGCTGCGTTCAGAAAGAAGCTAAACCATATTGAAGAAAGTAAGTAACTAAGGCGAGGCCGAAGGCCGAGCTTCGTTCTGATAAATAATAAACCATCTCGAAGAAAGGAAGTAACTAAGGGCAAGGCCGAGGGCCGAGCTGCGTTCAGGAAAAAGCTAAACCATCTTGAAGAAAGTGAGTAACTAAGGCGAGGCCGAAGGCCGAGCTACATTCTGATAAATAATAAAACATCTTGAAGAAAGCAAGTAAATAAGGGCGAGGCCGAAGGCCGAGCTGCATTCGGGAAGAAGCTAAACCATCTCGAAGAAAGCAAGTAACTAAGGGCTAGGCCGAAGGCCGAGCTGCGTTCAGGAAGAAGGTAAACCTTCTTGAAGAAAGTAAGTAACTAAGGCGAGGCCGAAGGCCGAGCTGCGATCTGGATGAAGCTAAACCATCTCGAATAAAGTAGGTAACTAAGCGATTCCACGCTTCTGACGGCAAACATACCGTGCATCCTAAAACCTTGCGGTTATTCCCGGCTGGATGGCAAGAGGCCCGATGGTATCACCTTAGTTCCATGGGCCAAGGGTAGGTCTTTGATGTGGGACGCCATTTGTGTTCTCACATTGGCTCCAAGTCACGTTCGGGCATCTTCAAGACCGGCCGGCGCGGCCGAGGCCTGGGCGGACAGCCTCAAACGCCATAAATATTATAGATATATAATTCAAGATTTCGAATTTGTTGCGTTTGCGGTTGAAACCCTCGGTCCGTGGAGCAGTCATTGAAGCCAAAAGCTTCTTGAAGAGGCTTGGGTCTCTGCTGGTGGACGCAACTGGTGTCCCGCAATCAAGGGCCTACTTCATTCAAACGGTAAGCTTTGCCATCCAGCGGGGTAATGCCGCAAGTGTTCTAGGAACATTTGAAAACGCCCCTTTTATGATAGTTATTTTAATGTTTGTTAGGTAGGTTTTAATTATTTAGTTATTAATATTACTTTTTTATATTTTTATTAAATAAATAGATGGAGTAAACGATATTATATGCTATCGAAGAAAGGAAGTCATTTAAGGCGAGGCCCGAAGGCAGAAGAGGGTTTTTGGTTTACCTGAACGCAGCTCGGCCTTCGGCCTCGCCCTTAGTTACTTACTTTCTTCGAGAAGGTTTATCGTCTTCCTGAACGCAGCTCGGCCTTCGGCCTCGCCCTTAGTTACTTACTTTCTTCGTGAAGGTTTATTGTCTTCAAGGATGCAGCTGGGCCTTCGGCCTCGCCGTTAGTTGCTTACTTTATTTGAGAAGATTTATCGTTTACCTGAACGCAGCTCGGCCTTCGGCCTCGCCCTTAGTTACTTAGATTCTTCTTTGAAATACGAATTTCACGCGAGCGAAGCCGCGGGCAACAGCTAGTTATTAAAATAAATTTCAAAAAGACAACAGTGATTAACTTACAAGCATCGTACATAAGGAGTGAATAAAATAAAATATTTATCTTTTTAGCGAAGACATGAACAGCGCTCGCAGCTCGCAGCCACGAGACGACTAAACGGTGCAGCTTCCTTATCGGCGTCCGCCTCGCTCGTGAACTCGAGAGTACTCCGTACCGCATAACACACGAGCTAGGTACTTCCTCAGTCATCAGGATAGGCCTTGTGAACTTCGATGAAGTCTTGAGCAGAGTTTTAAATCTTACACATTCGTTGTTTTTTATTTTTTTATTATAAGATAAACTAGAAAATTACAGAGTTTTATTTAAATTGTTTAGCCGTTTATTTTAATGTACATAATTTTAATTTAACAATTAAATTGAATAAGAATTAGAAAGAGGAAGAAAAAATAGGGCAAAATATTTAAATCTTCATTTACTATACATTCATGAACATTGGGCTACATAAATTACTTTTTAGTCCCGCACCGGCACTCATAACAATATTTATTTAAATAAATATATATTACTGGATACAATATAAATAAATATTATTGGGCTATATAATTGACTCTGTTTTAGCTATCAAAAAAAACATATTATTAATTATACAACAAAAATGTGGCTAAGGTTGTATGTTTTTGTTAACTTCAAGAAATTACTTCCTTAATATGCCCACCCTTGAAACAAATAGAGTGGCATGATTATTATATTTCATTGACACGATTTTCATAAAATATTTATATTTCATTTATTAAAATTTATAATTTTTTAAGTTACTTCAATTTCATTAACCGAGCACGGAGTTACGCCCCGCAAAAACTTACGAGCTGAATCATGACCAGCTAGTTCGTAAATCCATCGTTACACCGGCAAAAGCCCCAACCGGGATTTCGTGCCCTATTTCCCGACCACTAGTCTCAGTACCGGGCTGCCGGAGCGGAGAGTTTCCGGCTTATTTGGTGCTAAATATAACGTACTATCGTCGTATCGACTTCGCACCACCACTTTATAGAGATTTCACCGCGCCGCCGTACCCGCGCGCCGCCTCCGCAACTCTAGGATGTCGTCCATCGCACATCCGACACTCGTATCGAGAAGTTTCTTTTGCGGATTGTGGCGCAGTATGTAGCTGACTGCGACTTTGGAGTTTGGAGAAGTCAAATATTAAAATCGATAGATAGGGCATAGTCTAACATGGCGCACTACAGACAATGTCACCAATGAAAGGGCCGCATGCGGCTACTTCGCATCAGTCGCAGTTCCACGCGCGTGTTGAGAGGTCGTTTCACGGAATGGAACGGAACGCGTCGATGCGCAAGTGCAGAGCGTTAGCGTTTTTGTTAACATGAGGCAGCTTTTGATGCTATTTTTGATGACTACTGTACATGAAGTCACACGCACACCGTTATGTCTAATCGGTGACGAACTCTTGAGCACTTTGCCCGATCTATCAGTTTAAATCTTTAGAAGTTTATTTCTTTTATATCTAGCGATGAAACGGATGGATGTGTTTTTGTGTAAAGAAATGAGGAAAATAAGGTGAATATTTACGTCGTCGTCGAAAGTGATGTTTGGTAAATATAGTTAGAAGGATTTACAAGAGTCAAAAGAATGGCAAGTATTTTCCTGTAAAAGGTAGTGCGGCGGTACAGGCGGAGGCACAAAATATGTTGGCATGCAACATTGCTCCTGTAGGAAAGTGTTGTCTTAAAGAATATTATTTTCTTTTAAATATTGTATCTAAAAGAGGTGTTGAAAGTTATTTCTTTCAATCTCCAGCCAGCTTGAAAGTTCGAAAGCAGGAGTAGAACTCGATGCCCCATGTCCACTGAATGTCTTAAGGAATGGCAGTCCACCGTAGACAAATATTTTTTATGATCGAAGCAGTCCACTTCATAACAACATTGTTGACATTTTCCAGAAAATTTATTCAGTCACACGCTGACTGCAACACTCTTGGGTGATGCGAGGGGGAGGGCTATGAAAGTTATACTCCACCCCCTCTACCAAACCACTTTTCTTCAATATGAAGTCGCATTCGCACTTACTTTTTAACCGACTTCCAAAAAAGGAGGAGGTTCTCAATTCGTCTGTATGTTTTTTTTTTTTTTTTTTATTTTTATTTTTATTTTTTTTATTTTTATTTTTTTGTATGTTTGTAACACGATTTCTCCGTCAATTGAGGGCCGATTTAGAAAATTCTTTTTTTGTTAGTTAGGTCATACTTCCGAGGTGGTCCCATTTCAATTTTATCGAAATTGGTTCAGTGGTTTTCGAAAAATCAGCATAATACTATGGTGTGTGGTTACCTTCAGCAAAACTTGTGATGTGGTCGTTTTCGGCAATTTTCAGTTTGATAAATTAGTATGGTGTGTGGTTACCTTCAGCAAAACATTTGTGATGTGGACTTATTCAGCAATTTGCAGTCTGACACATATGGCGAATAATTCTGTACCACTTCAATCGATTTCGATTATTCGATTTCGATTATTCTTTTTTATGTAATATTACTAAAAAGAATGAAATAAAAACTGTTTTAAAAAATATTAAACCGATTTCCAAAAAACAAAAAAAAAAAAACTAAAAAGTATTAAATACCTAATATTTTGAAATTTTCTCTGTCCTGTTGAAATACATGAATCGATATACTAGTGATACATATTCGGACCCTTGTTTCATGAATATTCTAAATTTGAAATTTTTTTATCTTTTCCGACCGGCGTTTAATTTATTATGGTACCTGGCCAGTACCTACTGTACCGAGTACCATCGAGCTGGTTTGATGATGGAGACAGAAGGTGGCCATAGGAACTCCTAAACTACACATGATAAACCCATCGTGTTTGGGCTCGTTGCATTTGTCTTCACGAGAAATTTACTTTAGACCTAAAAGATTCTCAATTCGACGGTATGTTTTCTTTTTTTGGATGTTTGTTACGCGATTACTCCGTCAATTGTGGGCCGATTTTGAAAATTCTTTTTTTTTTTATTTGAAAGGGGATAACCCTGAGGTTTTTGAAGTGAAAACTTCTTTAGCGGCTCTTGGCACTTTTTTAGGTGGGTAAAAATGTATAACTCGCGACATCGCGTCAGCGTCATTTTTAAAATGAAACCTTAAGTCATTGCGTTAAGGGTTAAGTTAGAGTGGCACGGGATCTGCCGGCACTCCCGGAGTGCAACTGTTAAGTAGGGTTCCGTAACACGTTTATGTCTGTCCATTCTACTAAGTTCTGCAAAATGAATGTAGGGTTCCGTAACATATGCATGTCTATCCGTTCTACTAAATTTTACAATTTTCAACCAAGGTCCTCCGACGGTTATTTTATAATAAAAGTAGGCTTCCGTAACACGTTTATGTCTGTCCATTCTACTAAGTTCTGCAACATCACCTACAACGTCCGTGATGTCAGCCCATAACACCAGTGCCATGTCAGTGCTTCCCCCTTTGATCGTGCTGACTACACTGAACTGGTCGGAAAACACAAACTATTTACATAGCCGTTTCGACCGACGTTTAATTCAGTGCGGTGGTACCAACCCGGGAAGGTTAAACCCTACCACCAAGTAAAATTACGAGGGAAGGGACTTACAGTTTTACGAGGAATCCGAACCTTGGTCAGCCTCCAACGGTCAGCGGTCACCCATCTAAGCACTGACCGCACCCAGCGTTGCTTAAAATTCAATAGCGACAGTTGACTGTCTGCACCACTGAGCTATCGAAGCTGACGTGGTCCTATTTTAATTGGGTCAAGATCGGATTGGAAAGCGAGGCGGAATCGCGAGGCCGAAGGCCGAGCGATTCCGCCGAGTACATTAATAGCAAAAAATTACTAAAAAAAACTGTGAAATAAAAAAAAAGTTTTAAAAAACATAAAACCGACTTCCTAAAAAAAGTAAAACTAAAAAACTATTTAAAATAAAAATATAAAAACCGCCTTCAAAAATATATGAAATAAAAACCTAAAAAAAAAAACGAACCCTAGAGTTGAAGGCGGTGCTAAAGCAAGCAAAATGATGCATGAAAGAAAACATGAGCGGATGATAATATCCTTTGTGATTTGTGTAGCCTTTTTAGCACCGCCTTCAACTCTAGGGTTCGTTTTTTTTTTTAGGTTTTTATTTCATATATTTTTGAAGGCGGTTTTTATATTTTTATTTTAAATAGTTTTTTAGTTTTACTTTTTTTAGGAAGTCGGTTTTATGTTTTTTAAAACTTTTTTTTTTCATTTAAATTTTTAGTTGTTTTTTTTTTCAACCGTTTAAAAATATAGCTTGAATAAAAATAAACTAGTACATTATTCAAAACTGGTAATAACGGTTTTGAGACTATAACACGCGTTAAAATGTTTCTTGCGATTTTATTCAGCAGCAGTTCTTGAAAAGTCACTGGTAAAAACATAATTTTTCCATCTGTTTTGTTTAGTATTTTGTGTATTAGTCAGTGACATTTTTAATTAGCTTTGTTTTTTGTTTATATTATGTTAGTTAAGAATTTATGTAACGCTGTTGATTTCATAAAAATTAAATAAATAAACTTTAAGAAAAAAAATACTAGTTCTTATTATGAGGCTCCGAATGCATTATTTATAACTTTTACCCGCGGCTTCGCTTTAATAGCAAATACGATTTAAATGCAAATATGATAATAAACTATCGCTTCCCTTATATCCTCTCTCCCCCCTCCCTTACCCTCTTTACAGGCCTTACACTTTTTCCATAGAAAGCACTCATATATAAGGTCTTTCAATAGTAGGTAACGATACGCTAAGGGGTGTATGTGTATCAGATACTGATCACGTGCCCATACCAATTTTTTTTACGATATAAAAACAAACCTGCTAATTAAGGTGAAATACGCGCACTTCACGTATTAAATTTGAGGAGTGAGTAGGTTTTTTATATCGTAAAAAAATTGGTATGGGAACGTGATCAGTATCTGATACACATACAGTATACACCCCTTAGCGTATCGTTACCTACTAATGAAAGACCTTATAAGAAACGCATTCGCTTTACCGTTTTTTCGCCGACTTACGTTGCAAAATTGGTCTCCACGCTTTTATTTTAACGCAATAATATATAGTCTATGTCCGTTCTGAAGGTCCATTGGTGAAAGAATTTTTAAAATCGGATGATTAGTTTCGGAGATTACCTCCTTTATCCAAACTTACAAACATTACCTCTTTATAATATTATTAGTTTAGATCACCTCGTGCTCCGAGCTCGACATACGCTGATTACTTCGTCAGTTTTATCGCAACAGATTCAAATCCCATCGGCGACCTATTTATCGCCAGTTCCGGCTCACACGCCCTCCGTCCGCCATTTTGCATCAGTCCTAATAGATTTTATAGCCCGGGAGCCGAGTCCGGTGGCTCACTAAAAGCGGATCCGTGTTCCGCTCGGGCGAAATATTTAACACTCCATCTGGGGCCTCGCTCGCGCACGCCTTCGACTTGTGTTTTTTTTTCAGTGGCGGCACTATAGTGCTCTAGTGCGGTACAGCGATACGATGCGACGACGAGACGTGCCGTACGTGCAGACGTGCTATTATAGCTTTCGCGAATACAGCGCGATCACTTCTTTATTGTTTACTAGTTTTTGGTTCGCGGCTTCGTACGTGTGTTTAGAGTCTATTCGCTGTGGATATTATATTAATATCAGATGGGATAACAGGTTAAGTCAGACAGACAACGGACACCATTTGAATTGCATTATAGTTGAAATTATTTGAATATACCTACGTTTTAAATTGCTCAACACGCTTATTCCGAGGGTGAAACCCAAAAAGCCCTTGAGCAAAACAGAACCAAAGTACATACCAAAATCAAATGAAATTAATTTTATTGCACACAGAATGAATAGTTACAGTAGGTACAGTATACAAATTATTGTAAATATGTGGAACAGTATTTTGTTTTATTTCTAAATAGCGAAATAGTGTGAATTTAATTACTTCTTTTGTTTTTATTTATTTTGAAAGTCACGTACAGTGCGGCTAACTTTAACTCTCTGCACTATCTTTTAAGTTTATATACATACTTATTCACAAGAAGTGTATGTATAGATAACTACTAGAGTTTAGTACTGCAGCAGAGTGCGCGATGAAGTTGGTTTGTTTAGTGCTCTTTATGAGTGTCTAGCGACCGCAGCCTGCCGCATCCTCCGCCCCCGCATCCTTCGCCCCCGCATCCTCCGCCCCCGCATCCTCCGCCCCCGCACAACCCGGCTACTCTGGCTGGGCGGGCGGGGTCCGCCCCCGCGCAGAGTGCTATGGGAGTTGCAGCGCGACCGCGTGTGCTTTATGGCTTTTAGGTTTCGCACCTCCGAAGTGCTGCGGATTTACTAAGGGGACTTTATGCGTTCGGCAGTTCGGGATACTTTTACGTTATTGAACCTAAATATAGTTTATTGGTCTGCCAGTAAGGGTGTCATTCTGGAAGGAATGTTACCATTGGATAAGGAGAGCTTACAAAGAATTAATCTGCGGAAAATATCTGTAGACAATAAGAGAACGTGGAGGCGCGGTAAGAACTACCCACAGGAACTACCAGGTAACAGCAACACCTGGAGTCGACTTCATGCACGGAGTACCAACGTGGATGTTTTATTAAAATTCATTTTTCGGATAAATTCAATAAATCATAGAAAGAAAAAAAATTACCAGTCCCCAAACATATACGTTACGTTAAGGTACAAAAATATATAAAGACTTAAATTTAAAGAAAATTTATATTTTATTTAATCAATCAATCAATTATACATCAAACAAATTAATACTAGATTAACTTACAAAAACTTAAAATTAAAATTACTTTTGAAAATATTATGACTAAAAATTTAAAATATATACCTGCATACATGCTAATGTATGCCTAAAGAATATAAAATATTCCCGCGCTGGATCGCCAGGCTGACTCTCTGCCTGACGTATTCCCCAGCACGTTGATCCTTAGATTTTTCAATGATTTTTTTGCATAAGATGCCAACAAATTTCTTAATTGGAAATAAATTTAAATAATTTATGTATGTATAGTTCCTTTGCTTTATGCCTCAATAAAACAATGTCATAGACCTGATCTGAAGCATAGACATACATACATACATACATACATACATGCATACACTCACAAGATTATCCTCCTTTTTGCTTCGCTCAGTTGGATAATTAACTGATGACAATCTGGGCCCGTCTCAGCATGTGGTATAGGTGCACAAGGCGACCTATACTTAGCGTTGTTTTTCCGATAGGCCCAGATTGTAAGCAATAATAACACACTAACTATGAACATAGGAAATTTAAACAAAATGACGTGAAGCCAATCCATTCATTGCCGTAAATCCACAGGCATCATTAACTTATAATTTGAATATGTATGTATTTATATTTTTAATCGACTTCAAAAAAAGGAGGAGGTTCTCAATTCGACTGTATTTTTTTTATGTTTGTTACCTCAGAACTTTCGAGTGGGTGAACCGATTTTGAAAATTCTTTTTATACTACTGTTCCTTCTTTTGTACTGCATTGTCCGCCCTTACACATTCTAAAGGTTAGTTAGTAAAGAATGCTTTTTATAACCCTTTTAAACAATGGTGTACAAAAAATCATATCTTAATTTAATTTAATTTCAACTTACCGTCGAGAGTCAAGCCGTCACCGGATGATGCTGAGTATTTCCGCAGATTCAATAGTGCTTACGTACGAACATACAAACACACTGCAATGCAACCCCTCACGCGACCGTGTCGCTACTGCCCCCGCAGTATCCGCCCGAGGGAAAATAATGAATGTGCGTTCACACTCGAACTGTGCTGCGAACTAATGTCACTAGTGCCCACTCGCGACAATATAAACAGCGCCTAATCGCTTTTGGCTCTACCTTTGTTGACCGCACGTAATAAATATAAATATAAGTATCTGGATCTGCAGCACGAGGTTACCAAAATGTGGCCCGTCGACTCGACGATCGTTGTGCCCATTGTCGTTTCGGCGCATGGGCTGATAGCGAAGAGTCTCGGCGACCACCTTAAGAGGCTCTCGCTGAGTGGTTGGGTCAAGGGCCAGATCCAGAAGGCAGCCCTGCTCGACACTGCACGCATCGTCCGGAGGTTCCTCTCTTTGGGACCCGTCCATCGGTAGCTTGGGTCCGCCCCGCCGCCGGTGGTGTAAACCCCATTTGTTTTATAATAATTTTATGTATAATTTTTGTATATTTTAGGTTTATTTATGTAAAATTATTGTAAATAGATGTGTAAATAAAGAGATAACATGTAAAATGCATAGATATGTTTTAGATAGATAGATAGACATTCACACCACCAAACAATAACAAACAATGATACATGATCATCATCAACATCATCAGTCCGTATCGGTCCACTGCTGGACGCAGGCCTCTCCCAAGTTACTCCACCACACGCGGTCTTCCGCTCTTCTCATCCATATCCACTCCCGGCCACTTTTTTTAGGTCGTCTGTCCACCAAGAGGGAGGGCGTCCCATGCTTCGTTTGCTTGTACGTGGCCTTCATTCGAGCACCTGTCTACCCTTTGTCGGATCTGCGACAGATGTGCCCAGCCCACTGCCACTTCAGCTTGCTCATTTTCTGAACAGTGTCGACTACCTTGATTCTTTGTCGTATTTCGTAATTACGCATTTTATCGATTAATGAAACGCCGGGCATTGCTTTATCCGATGAAGAAAACATACTGAAGAACAATAAAATTATAGAAATATAATTATACTATAATTTTTGTTTGATATAATGTTTATACTCCACTTATTGATTACCAATATACTGTAACTCTCTCTCTTTCTTATTATCTTTCCTATATCTATAACTCTTTCACTGCATTTGATAACTCGTGCGTGAAAATCGTTCCTATGTTTTATATGTAGTTAGACTATCTTCTTCGCTTACAGCGCTCGTCCAGATAGGTTGCGTGGCATGTAGCGGCACTCTGGCGGCGGGGGCGGAGCACGGGAGGGCGGGCGCCCGCACGATGCGGCTGAGGCGGCGGCGTGGTGCTGGGGCGGAAGCGAGCGCAGCGCTGCACTGACCGAGAGCGAACCGGAAACGGATACGTTCCGACTCGTTATCCGCCGAGAACAGCTTCCGGCGAGCAGAACGAGCCGCCGCGCCGATTGTGAACAGAGCCTCCCCCCCCCCCCCCCCCCCCCTCGTCCTCCCCTACTGTCCCCTACACCCCTGCCGGCGGAGGTGTGAGGGGCGCAGGGGGACCGGCGGCGTCCGCAGTGCCGCTGCTTAACAAATTACTATTTGTCGCTTCCGTGTACATTTGTCGGAAGTTGCAGTTCGAAATAACATTTACACTGCAGCGGGCATCCACCTGCAGAACCTCCTGGACAATGCTCCCTCCTTCCTCATATTGACTACTCAAGGGCCGTCGCATTTTACCTAATTCTTGCTTTCTCTCATTTCTGCTGGTCCTCGAGATGACAACTTCCATATTTTGAACCTGAGCTGAAGTGCAAGGCAGCTTTTGCTTATTATTTCTTGTACCTTATTTATTTTGAAAATACAGTGTATAATCCTAGCTATGATGGCGCGAGGCCCGCAGTCACGTCATGTGTCCACCTCGCGCGTCGGGATAGAAGAGAGGAGGCCCACCCGGTCTATGCAGGTTAATGTTGATCCTCGCGTCGAGTGCTCGCTTGAATATTTCAATATCTCGGCACCGGTCGCATCGCGTCGTCTCACGCCGTGTCACGCCGTGTCACGCCACGTCATGAGATGTCGAAGCACGTCGCACCCACCACAGAATACCGAGCGACAGTGCTGAGCACTTTTGAAATTACGAAATTAACACTGGCAAAACTACATTTCTATAACTACGAGTATTTTTAGTCTACCATGAATATTAATATAATTTGTATTTGCCTTACGGTGCGTTGGAATTCGCGGTCACTTTGGCCAGTGTTCTTGTCAACCGCAGCGCAGCCAGGCACTCGCCCTGAGGATGGACTACATTTCTATGTTGCTTATTGTTCATTGAGAATTATAATGCCAGTAGGACTGCAATCGCACTAGTCACAATTTTTTTTGTTCTATCCGGTTCGATTACACCCACGAAGAAGAACCGGTAAGATATTTCGCAGGGGTTTTTTTCATACATATTATTACATGTGTTTCGCAATGCTTTGCTTCGCGGTAGAATATGCTCTAACTATCCTGAGATGTGCCAGAAAACTCCATAAGAAATCATTTATTCCTTTTAGACTTATAAGGGAACATATAATCTTCGATGGCGCATAGGCCGTTACGGGTTAGAGTAAAATGTTGGTTGATGACTTAAAGCCGCACAAGAGGGTCGACAAAGGAAAACATTCAACTTGCCAACATTGCAACACATGCAGTCGTTTCAAAACGTTGCATAAAACCCCACACATTTCCTGACTTTACAGAAAAAACTCCTCCCATACCCAGTTCGACCAGCCAGCAGCGCACCGGATGATAAGTTTCGCGACGACAACGGTGAAGTGAATTTCTGGAAAGTTCTAGTTCGAAAAAGTTCCCTCCGCAATATATAAGTCGGGCATTAGTTGCTACCAAATCGGATCCAGAAGTTAAAACTGGTCGATTTTTTTTTCTATTTTGCATAGTTACGGTTAAGTACATTTTATACGTAGGTACTTACTTCATAGTAAGTTGGCACGGTAAATTGAAGTGTTAAGTTTCAGGCCCTAGGGGTGTATTTTGAACAAAAGTGTAGTTGTTTACACGATTTTAAAGAATCATGAAATGTTGCAGGTACAAGGAATACATTATTATTTTCAATTACTACCAAAAGATAAATTAAATTTATTTTTTAAGTTAGTTTATTTCCTAAGTTAGTTTATATAATTTTTAGATTAGTTAATTATTTTATAACAATGTTAATTTGAATTGAATAAACTATTTACCTGATTATTAAAAAAAAAAAAATTACTACCCATAGATATTACACCTGACATGACATCGTCCAACGATCACGGCATGTTATACACCTTACTACAAAGTATATTTAATGTATGTGTAAGAAACATAACACTAAAAGATATTACAATTTACAAGTAAAAAAAACCGAATAACATAAAATATAAACCTATTATATCAAACTAACAAACTATCTACTATCTTTTAAAAATTTCGGTGTCCATTAAACGAGATAGAAAATCTCAACCATGGACACTGACGAAGGCACCCATAACGTTCGCAGCGTCCCCCCCCCCCCCCCCCCCCCTTTTTTTTTTAAATATATTACTTACCTATTATACCAGACGCAGATGTAGGTAATATCTGATCGTGTAGTAAGCTCGTCACAGTGTAGCTACACTGTGACGAGCTGTGTGGTGCTATCAGTGTGTAGTTAGTGCATCCACACCGTCGTCGTTGCGCTATCACTATCGCTGATCACCAGAGCGAGCCGGGGCGGCGCGGCGGGGGAGGCAGGGGCGCGGCGCGGCGGGCTCTGTGATCTCGTACACGGCTCGCTCGACAATGTTGATCGTTGTAGGCTAAGCGATGTGCGGTACCGTATTACGTCATTTAAGTTCTACATTTAAAAGAAGTTACGTGCGTTATTTCTTCAACACATCGAAAGACAACGTATATTTTTGCCGTGCGGCACAGGATCACAATTTCAATATGTACAAGCTATTACTGAAACTAATAAAGTGAATAATCTATAACGCCGCACCGACCGACCGACCGATCGACGCGCCGGCGAAGGAGCATCGTCGATTCTATGTTCGCTTATTGATATTGATTTTATTTTTGAAATGAAGCTTCTTAACGCACGTTTGGTATGGGGACCAAGCTCAGAAAAAGTATAACGTCACGAAAGTACGAACGGAAGTTGCAACGCTCTAAAAATAAATTAATAATTGAATTTTAAATACAAACCGTAAGAAACTCCGCTTCAGTCGAGTTGCCCACGACACCTAATATTTTTTTGACTAATTTAAATCTACTCACTCAATTCCCATGAGGTTTTGCTGTCATTTTCTACACAGCTAAGGGTGGCTATAGGACATTTTCCACTGCGAAACGAAGGACAAAAACGTACTCTGTTTTAGGGCCGCTAAACTTGTCCATGTAAATGGCAAAGCGACTAAAGAAAGAAGAAAGAAAGGAAACTAAGTCGTCCACGCCAGAGTTGACTCCCACTCGGCTACAAGAGCCTACCACCTGCCACGAACTATTCTTATTCGCCTGCATATACTTCTCCCACATCCCAAAGGTTGGTTAGTATAGAATGCCTCACGGCATTAAGCTCACCTATTGTGCCTATTTTGTATAAATTGGTGTTCAATAAATAATATATACATACATATACATATACCTAGTGCGGGACAAGGGAATGAACCAACAGTTTTACCCCGGTTCCGAACGGTGAAGCAGCATGTAGGTGTGCACTTAAATTTTTCCGTCAGAAAAAAACACATTGGTACACGCCGTCCGAATTCGCACCTCGGACCTCTCGCAAGAGAAGCCGCCGCCGCCCAAACACTATAATACATGAACGTACCATGCCCGATACGGGAATGTACCTGGTAGGAGCATGGTAGGGAATATTATTATGCAACCAACTGTACTGTGCCTATGTATTTTGTAAGCATTATGCACAAACAATGTATAACTATACATTATGAGAGTACGGAGTGGAACGTGAAGCGATGTCACAATAGGGTGTGTGAGGAGGGGAGGGAAGGGGGGCGTGTTCACGGCTCGTGACGAGTAAATTAATATTCGTAACTTCTGGCATTACTTATGCAATTCGTTTTGACAAGCATTCTGTGGGCATGTACTTAGGGGGGCAGAGGTGGGCCGTGTTGTTTTGTTTATATGCTTTCCCTGTACAGTGAAGTCAATTAATGCCGCTAAAGAATACATTTTTAAAAATAGAATAGAATAGATTCTTTATTGCACACAGTTACATATTAAATTATTTCTCATGTAATGGTGTGCAATTTAAATAAATTGTTACACACAAGAAAACAAAAAAACATATACTCATCACTAGTAGTGATTTCTTCAAGTCAACCTTCAGGTGGACGAGGAGTTAGTGAAACAAAAATAGAAGCAAGTGTGTGCAGACAATATATTATTTCATTATTATTAGAAATCGGTGCAGTTTATTATTGTGTATAATTGCTATATACTTATCTATAATTTTTCACATGTAACCATCTACGTAATCATAGGTACAACTATATGTAGGTAAGCACATAAGGCAATTAAGCACTGGACAAAAGCTTCTAAATTGGAGAAGTCCAGGGATTAAAACAAATAAAAAATAAATTATACATTTTCGATTGTGGCGTCTAACCCAAAAGTAAACAAAACACAGCTCTGTTTTTATTTTGCTTCATATTTCATTCAACAGGCCTTGTTTACATTTAATCTCCGAAAAGCTCAATTTGTCATTTTGCTATTTTTTTTTTTGTGCTCCGTACTAAAGTAATTGGAAAAAGGTGTTACGTTAAGGCCTCACTTCTATGTCTGTCCGTCCGTCGCGCGTCGGTCTGTGCTGTGTGTCACAAACTCCCAGAGCCGACAGGAAGAAGCTACACAGTTGAGTTTGACATAGTTGCACCTGGTTATCTATCACCCAATGTTGTGGTTTAAATGCAGATAAATAATAATTCCAGAAATAATTATGGCTAAATGTGAACTCAATTAATACGTTACGAACGATTTAAATATTTTAATCCCATCGAATGATGTGTCTCATAAAAGCTAGTGATCTATAGGAAACCATTACTTACATAAATATATTTTTTAATTTGATAAAATTTCTTTAAGAAAAAAAAACAAAAAGCCATTGCTTAAATTGAAAAATTATTTCTTGTCCCACCTTAATTATTCCTAAAATATCGAAAAAATTATATCATAAGTTCCAGCGAGATTGATAAAAAAATCTTGTGTAAATGAAATATAACCACTGGTCTAAAGTTTAGATGAACCTTTCTTATACATTACTTCCGAAAAACATGTCATCCGACCAAAGGAGCTTATAAGCTCTTTTCAAATTGAATGATGCCTGTGTTATATGGCTCACCTTATAGTCTTATGATGACCGATACGCGAGTGAGGGGAATCAGCACATTCATATATTATCTAGTCTTGTCTAGTCACTAAAGTACTTGTAAAAATATGTATAAAAAAAAATACCCTGCGAAGTTTCTTGTCGGTTTTTCTTCGTGGGTGTAAACCAACCGGATATAACAAATTGTGACAAGTTCGAGTGCAATCTAACTGCCATATGAATGATCAATAAACAATACAACAATACAATACAATACATACCTTCATAATATGTACATTCACATACAAAGAGTGCATTAAAATATGTAAATACACAATATGTACATTCACATACAAAGTGTGCATTAAAATATATAAATACACATGTACCTTCACATACAAAGTGTGCATTAAAATATATAAATACACATGTACCTTCACATACAAAGTGTGCATTAAAATATATAAATATACAATATGTACATTCACATACAAAGAGTGCATTAAAATATGTAAATACACAATATGTACATTCACATACAAAGTGTGCATTAAAATATATAAATACACATGTACCTTCACATACAAAGTCTGCACTAGATTGAAGTACCAAATCACAGAAATAAATCAAACGGAGCGGAAGCTAATAGAAGCGGGGTGGAGTGTGCAGGGGTTAGGGGGGACGGGGGGAGTGAGTCCCATTCCCGGAGCCAACTTGTCCTCTCGTTGTCGCGTCGAGTCCATACAATAATGAGAGCAGTCGTGACACGTTGCGTTTTCTTTTGTTGGTTCCTCGGCTCGGAGCAGAGCACTATTTCACTAGAGAAAGCGTTCAGTTTCTTCGCTATTGTCTGAGTTGTTTTTGCTGAGTGATTATTTACTTATTTCGCTGGCTTAGACGCAATCTTGCAATCAAATTACGAGTCATGAAAATGTCTACGCCTGAAATTAATTTGTCAGCCTCGGTAGCTCAGTAGTGCGGTCGCTCGTCTGTCGGTCGTGATCAGTACTTGGATGGGTGACCGCTCGACCGTTGGAGGCTGACCGTGATTCGGTTTATGTGTAAAACTGTAGGTCGCATCCCTTATTACCTTACTAGGTTTAACCCGCCCGGGTTGGTACCACCGCACTGAATTTAAGGTCTGTTGAAACGACTATGTAGGTAAATAGTTTGTGTTATTCGTCCAGTTCAGTGTTAATTATGTAGCCGGCACAACCGAAAGTAACCACTGACATGGCACCTAGTTCACCAAGGTGTATGTAGTAGGTGATGTAGCCAAAAGTGTCAGCTTTCATTTAAAAAAAAACAACACCGATTACTCTATAAGGTATGTATTTATGTATGTAAGTTATTGTAATAAGAATTTAAATGCGCCCGACCTTACGAGACATCGAGGTGCATACGAGACATTAGCAGGCGTGTGGTGTGTCCGATGCTTGCTCTTGTGCTGAATGCTTCCTCTGTTCTCGCATAAGACGGCTCTTCACGTCCGGTCCCGCTCGACGTTGCCTCGCTCGCGCGTCCTGTTCAGCTGACGCTTTTGTTTCAATGTCCCATAATGTCTGACACCGCCTACACTTGCCCCCGCTTACACGGCGCAGCGCAACCTCTGCGATCACGTCTGCAGGCGTAACTTAAAATAATAGAAGAGTTATTCGCAGCCCCCCCTTCTAAACCGAATGCTTTTGGGCGTCGACGGCTCAACAATCCATGCTGACGGCGCCAAGTGTCTCGCGTATCAATAAAAAAATAAATAAAAAATAATCAAGCAGGTAAAAAGTCATGTGACTTCATTCTCATCATCATCATGTTCGGCATAAGATGGTACATGTATCCGTTGTATGTCGCGCATGTGGAATCGCGATTAGTCCGTATTTTTGGATCAGTCGGCCCACACGACCCAAGAGAATTACTCACATGACACCTAGTTCCGACAGGACATAGGCGTATTTGGCTAACATCACGTGTGCAGTAATTAATGTAATTGGCTAACATCACGTGCGCAGTAACTGATGTATTTGGGTAACATCACGTGCGCAGTAAGTGATGTTTTTGGCTAACATCTCGTGTGCATTATGTGATGTAATTGACTAATATCACGTGCGCAGTAAGTGATGTAATTGGCTAATATCACGTGTCCAGTAAATGTTGTAATTGGTTAACATCAAGTGTGCAGTAAGTGATGTAATTGGCTAACATCAAGTGTGCATTGTGTGATGTAATTTGCTAATATCACGTGTCCAGTAAATGTTGTAATTGGCTAACATCAAGTGTGCATTGTGTGATGTAATTTGCTAATATCACGTGTCCAGTAAATGTTGTAATTGGCTAACATCAAGTGTGCATTGTGTGATATAATTTGCTAATATCACGTGTCCAGTAAATGTTGTAATTGGCTAACATCAAATGTGCATTGTGTGATGTAATTTGCTTATATCACGTGCGCAGTAAGTGATGTAATTGGTTAATATCACGTGCGCAGTAAGTGATGTAATTGGCTAATATCACGTGTGCATTATGTGATGTAATTGGATAATATCACGTGACCAGTAAATGTTGTAATTAACTAACATCAAGTGTGCAGTAAGTGATGTAATTGGGTAACATCGCGTGTGCATTATGTGATGTAATTGGTTAATATCATGTGCGCAGTAAGTGATGTAATTGGCTAATATCACGTGTGCATTATGTGATGTAATTGGATAATATCACATGTCCAGTAAATGTTGTAATTGGCTAACATCAAGTGCGCAGTAAGTAATGTAATTGGCTAATATCACGTGTGCATTATGTGATGTAATTGACTAATATCACGTGCGCAGTAAGTGATGTAATTGGCTAATATCACGTGTCCAGTAAATGTTGTAATTGGCTAACATCAAGTGTGCAGTAAGTGATGTAATTGGCTAACATCAAGTGTGCATTGTGTGATGTAATTTGCTAATATCACGTGTCCAGTAAATGTTGTAATTGGCTAACATCGCGTGTGCATTATGTTATGTAATTGACTAATATCACGTGCGCAGTAAGTGATGTAATTGGCTAATATCACGTGTCCAGTAAATGTTGTAATTGGCTAACATCAAGTGTGCAGTAAGTGATGTAATTGGCTAACATCAAGTGTGCATTGTGTGATGTAATTTGCTAATATCACGTGTCCAGTAAATGTTGTAATTGGGTAACATCGCGTGTGCATTATGTGATGTAATTGGTTAATATCACGTGCGCAGTAAGTGATGTAATTGGCTAATATCACGTGTGCATTATGTGATGTAATTGGATAATATCACGTGACCAGTAAATGTTGTAATTACCTAACATCAAGTGTGCAGTAAGTGATGTAATTGGGTAACATCGCGTGTGCATTATGTGATGTAATTGGTTAATATCATGTGCGCAGTAAGTGATGTAATTGGCTAATATCACGTGTGCATTATGTGATGTAATTGGATAATATCACATGTCCAGTAAATGTTGTAATTGGCTAACATCAAGTGCGCAGTAAGTAATGTAATTGGCTAATATCACGTGTGCATTATGTGATGTAATTGGATAATATCACGTGTCCAGTAAATGTTGTAATTGGCTAACATCAAGTGCGCAGTAAGTGATGTAATTGGCTAATATCACGTGCGCAGTAAGTGATGTAATTGGCTAATATCACGTATGCATTATGTGATGTTATTGGATAATATCACGTGTCCAGTAAATGTTGTAATTGGCTAACATCAAGTGTGCAGTAAGTGATGTAATTGGATAATATCACGTGTCCAGTAAATGTTGTAATTGGCTAACATCAAGTGCGCAGTAAGTGATGTAATTGGCTAATATCACGTGCGCAGTAAGTGATGTAATTGGCTAATATCACGTATGCATTATGTGATGTTATTGGATAATATCACGTGTCCAGTAAATGTTGTAATTGGCTAACATCAAGTGTGCAGTAAGTGATGTAATTGGCTAATATCACGTGTCCAGTAAATGTTGTAATTGGCTAACATCAAGCGTGCAGTAAGTGATGTAATTGGCTAATATCACGTGTCCAGTAAATGTTGTAATTGGCTAACATCAAGTGTGCAGTAAGTGATGTAATTGGCTAATATCACGTGTCCAGTAAATGTTGTAATTGGCTAACATCAAGTGTGCAGTAAGTGATGTAATTGGCTAATATCACGTGTCCAGTAAATGTTGTAATTGGCTAACATCAAGCGTGCAGTAAGTGATGTAATTGGCTAACATCAAGTGTGCAAGTTTTATTTAGGGAACGCTTCAATTTAGCAACATCAATATTGAAGATTCAACATTTGTGTGCACTTGGCGACAATAACAAATCTATCCTTTTGGATTCTCTGTCCGCAAGATATGATAGAGGACGACAGCGGAAGGCGAAAAGATAAATCAGAGGCGCTCCATCTCCCGGTCTCACTCGCGATATTTTTGTACAAAACGACAGTTGAGTATCGTTTTAAGGTGGAGTGGCTACGAGAAGGAGACGTCGTCGTGCGGTGAGAGGTGGTATTTGGACTTGTGAAATATCGCTATAGGTCGTATGCTTAAAGAAATTATGTAATTATCATGGTTTGATGACTTTCACACAAAGGCTTAATACAGATTTCTCTGTTTCTTTATCTTGCTTTCTTGTGCACACATTTTTATTGGGCTCACTTTGGTGCGGTTGGGTTCAGTTGGATTTGGTTATATTGGTTTGGTTTTCGTTGGGTTCGATTGGGTTATCAACCCAATCGAACGACATGAATGACATGACTTAAATACTTCCATACAAATGTAATTGGTGCACTGACGTGGCACCAGGTTCATCCGGTGTTATGGGCTGACATCAGGGATGTTGTAGTTGATGTAGCCAACCGTGTCAGTTTCCATAAAAAAAAAAATTGTGAAAACGTAAAAAAAACTTTTGTTTCATACCTGGATGGACAACTAGGTCCAACTAGGTCAAGATGTATGTATATTTATTAGTATATATTCTATATATTGAGTAATGTATATGTATTAACTCAAGTATGGTTTTTATTTAACTAGCGTGTATTATTATTAAGTATTCTTATTATTATTTAATCTTCAATTCTCACGCTCAGCTCTTATGCTACTACCTACTTACATTCCACTAAGTTTATTAATCGAATCTCAAAAATCAAAAGGTTCACTGTAATAAATCTCTGTAAGGAATAAGTCCACCTTTGCACCTTATGTACATTTTCAAATGTACTTATTACTGTTGAATGTTTATTGGACCAATAAATGATTTTCTATCTATCTTCAAATATCTGTCCATAGTTGTATGTAAGCACTATTTATTATAGGTTCCATCCCTCCCTTTAGTCTTCCCGGCTTCACTGAACTTTCGATTGAATTCCGTTGATCAGTGATCAGATGAGCCATCTAACAAAACAATCAACCTAGCATGTTGCTCGCACATCTCTGCTTAACTTGCTTCTCCCTATTGTTCGTACGACGCATCTCCAAAGGATACGCGTCATCAACGCGGTCGTCGCACCCAAACAAACCTTTTTTTTTTTTTGTTTATGACGTGGAGTGTAACAGAGCAACATTGAAGGAAAACTGTTGAGATGTTCGGAACAAATCTGCGGACACATTATCCATAGTTACCTAGTATACAGAGCATTATTATTATAATTTTTTTTCCAGTGACATGTATCTCGGATATTTTAGAAACATTAAAAATGTTAAGTTACGCATAATTATAAGATTAATTTTTTTCATGAAAATATTTATTGTATTTCATTCAATGCGCTCAATGTAATGGTGTGATGTGATGTGAGCATAGTTAGATCTTATAACATAAATATAGTTATTTTAAAGTGTTTTATGATGAATGGTATTTGTAATATTATTTTTTTTATTGTAATTTTATTAATAAATTGCTTATTAAATTGGTATATCTGTTGTAGGTAGGTAGGTATAGGCTAGTATTTTATTTTTATTATATAATTTTTGGCAAGATGGTGGTCGAATAGAAAATGTATTTAGTTGCTATGTTATGGACCAAGTGATTAATGCGGGCATTATATATAATGCCTGGGCATTATGAATAATGACAAGTCAAATCGGGCCAAGTGATGAATTGTTAGCTAAACTTCATTATGAATACTGCTACGCTATCGTCGGGCAATTTGATAATTTGGCTACATTCGGCAAGGCGCGGGCGCGGGCGCGGGGATAGAACATGTCTATGTTTATTGGACCTAGTTCGTAGGTATGAGGTTGACAGGAAAGAGGTATGGGTGAATGTTTTGGTGGTTTAAAAAAAATAACCAGGGTTAATTTATAGAATTAACCCTAACCTAATGTTGAGGCGGCGCAGGTTTTGACATGAGGGCTATTCGTAGGTTTCATTGTCGGACATTAAAATAATCTTAAATAAAACACGTATTTTTATTATCCTGCCCAATACGAGATAGACATTATTCATAATGCCCGGGCAATTTAATTATTTCAACAGTTATTATCATATTGCCCAGCCATATTGGGCATTATTCAATATGCCCGGGCATTTTGCATAATGCCCAATTAATCACTTAGTCCATAACAACTATATTCGAAAAATTTTATTTAAGAAATCTATTATTAGCTAATTTGACACTGTTCGATAGTTTATTATAACTTGATATATGTTGCTGTTGATTTCTTTAACAAATAGATAAATAAATAAAATAAATAAATAAATAGTGGTTACTTCTTACTTTCAGTGTACGTTCAGACAGGGGAAGTATCTCTATGGCCACGAGGTACAAATTTTCGGTGCAAATTCACACAATGCTATTGTTGTCCAAGCAGCGCAGCGGCGAGCGACATTGCGCGCTCCGGAGGTAATAATCTGCGGTATGTGTAGGCATGATATTTACGGCTAAGCTCGGCCAGGCGACCGAAATTTGAAGGCTCTATAATCGTATTATGCAAGGCTGGGAGGTAAAATCATAAGCAAAATGAAGATGGGACGATGTAGTATTAGGGCTCGGGATCTTATCGGAATTACGAAATGAGCGTCATTATCATAATTTGGAAAAAACATTTTAAAAATATTTTAATTGATATTGCTAGTGGCCGCTAAACATAAATAAATGAAGCTGTTATTTTTGCATTATAATTTTTATTGCTTTTTATTATCACGTTTTCATCATATAATATTTACATTAATTCTTTATATATAATTAAATATTAAAAATTTACAAAATTTATATATACACACAAAAACAAACACGGCATTACCGCCGGCGGCGGCAGGAGGCAGGCCCCCAAGCGCGTCGGCGGCGCCGGCGGGTGCAGGCCGTGGCTACGGAGCTCCCCGAGACGACGCGAGGCAAGCTACGAGCGATTGGTGGTCGACTAGACTCGTAGTCCAGCACGCGTTTTATTATTATTATAAAAACCTTTTCGCACTACTTCGCCTCATACGCCCATGTCGTAGCAGTGCTACGAACACCCCGTCTGCTCTTGTCGTAGCACTGCTACGCGGCGTAGCGTACGAACTAGCCTTTTTTTTCATGAAAACTGACATGGTTTGGCTACATCACCTACAACATCCGTGATGTCAGCCCATAATACCGGGTGAACTAGGTGCCATGTCAGTGCTTCCCTTCGGCCGTGCCGTCTACACTGAACTGGACGGAAAACACCAACTATTCACATAGCCGTTTCGACCAAAGTTTCATTCAGTGGGGTGGTAACAACCCGGGCGGGATAAGCCCTACCACCTAGTAAGGTAAGAAGGGAAGGGACCCACAGTTTTACGTGGAATCCGAACCACGGTCAGCCGCCATCGGTCGAGCGGTCACCCATCCAAGTACTGACCGCGCTCAGGGTTGCTTAACAACAGTCGACCGACCGCAGCACCACTGAGCTACCAAGGCTGACAAAAAATCCTACGCCCCACAAATGATTGGCTAGCATTATATCATGTGGTATCTTCGTTAGCTATGCAATACCTTAAAATGTTGGCTTTAATTGAATATTAAAAAAATTAAAGCAACCTTTAAAATGTTCGTAATTCATACGTACACCGCTGTTGTATGAACCAAAAGATACGAGTAGGCTTAACTCTGGAACGCTCTACCGGCCCACATATTTCCCCCCAAGTATAGAGTCGGGTCCTTCAAGATGAGGTCGGCATGGCATTCGCAACCCCCGCGTACGACCGGATGTCCATGGGCGTCGTTAGCCACCATTATGGGTGGCTCGGTGCCACAAGTCGCGCTTTATATAAAAAAAAGCTTATAGACATTTACTGTAATGAAGATGTTGAAAATGTTATTAGCACTGCTGAGTTGTTATATTGTCTAATGGCCGTTGTCAACACCTCCGGTTAAGTCTCGTTCAACGCTTATTTGTCGGTTAAGTGACATGTCACGTACATGTGACAGGAGCGGACTGGGTATAGCTACATTTTAGCCTGAGATGCTGAAATCGGACGTACGTATGAAACCGTGGTTTGAAACAATTTCTAATTTAATTCTAAACTTGAGCCCATACTTGCACGAATATCCGATCTAGGTCCGGCCCTCGGGGAAATTAAACTTCTTCGAGAAGATGCATGTGACTTTTTAAGCCGAACATCTTCGACATCATCTTCAAGAGGGTAAGAATTCCACAATAGAACTCCCAATCGGACGGCGGCATGGATACGGATTTCAATCATGCCAAATACTGTACCGTGTGGGGCCGGTACTGTACCGTGTGGGGCCGGTACTGTACCGTGTGGGGTCGGTAATACAAAATAATAGCCTAACTGCATCTCTCCCCGTGCATGTCGTAGGCGACTAAGGGATAATGATAAGGTGCAGTGTTGAAGGGCGACAGGATAGCCACCTCTCACCTTGGCACGGTCTTTCCACCGAGTTATGCAGCAGGTGGGTCTTCGTTCCTTAATTGCTGCTTGATAGTTATCTTATGTGCTGATACATTGCTAAACGTGATGCTCGGTGTTGGGCTGTAATTCACAAGAGTACTTGCAGCACAACACTGATTACTATGCCAGCCCCGAGTGTCAGGATACAGTGTGTGGTATGTAATGTATGTATGTATATATAAATACGTTACTTATTTTGAATATATTCATATCCAAAACGACCAGCTTTGTTATATCGTAAAACTTGACAAAAATTTAAAAATTGCAAATTCGAAAAAGGTTGTATTTTCGCAAAAAAATAAACAATAATGTGGATATTTCCCAAATAATAAAAAGCATTGAATACTTACAGGATGCAATGTAGCGGATATTTATAATTAGCGAAAATGTCAGTCCTCCAGTGAAATTAATAAAATTCTCGAAACGGAAAAGCAAACATTAGCCCACGGGCTACCAAGAGAATTCCAATTTCACCAACTCACTTATATCACTTTTTAAGTCAGTGGTGAAATCAATTTAGAGGCCATGAAAAGTTTAGTAATTTTCATATTTCTTGTAATTTATGAAGGTTTTATAGAACTTGAAACGGTTGGCTACAACACCTACTACGTACTACACCCGTGATGTCAGCCCATAATACCTTGGTGAATTAGGTGCCATGTCAGTGCTTCCCTTAGGTCGTTCCGGCTACGCTGAAATGGATCGAAAACACTAATTAGATTAGAAAACACTAGTAGAGTAAAAAGTGACTTGTAGACCCATCAAAGAATTTTATTCATAATATTTAATGTGACAAACATTTTCCGGATAGTGCCGTCGTCTTCCACAAGGTCCGCAATAGTAACAAATATAAATGATGTAATGAACATAGCTTTCAATTCAAACAAAAATGACTACAAATGATTGAACAGCGAATTTATGGTACAGGTGTCGGTCTCACAACCTTTAATTTTTTGTAGGTAGAGCTTCATAGAAAAAACTATGGGCACCACTGGTATACTAATGTGTATGTTAAAGTTTCGCAAAATGTAACATAGATTGAAACGCGCTGGCTCTACACCGCCGCATTTAGCAGGATCGCGCCCGCGCCCGGCGGAGCTCGACCGTCGCGCACGCGACTCACTTCGTTTGCAAAACTATAGAGGGTGTATAAGTAAATTACACTTATTTACAATGTGCGGCGTGTTTGAAACCTATCTCTCTGTGCACTCGCATGAAAAGCCAGCCAGACAAAAAATACAAATAACTATTATTTCAAGCTTTTTAAAAAAAACCGCATGCAAATCAGTACAAGTTTCAATTAAGATAATTAATTGTTTGATTACTTAATTACTTGATTACTTGATTACAAACATAGCTAATAACCATTCCGATTGAACCAGCTTTCTAATAAAAACAACCGCATCCAAATCCGTTCATCCGTTTGGGAGCTACAATGCCACAGACAGACACACCCATACGCACATACACACACACACGTTAAACTTATAATAACACCCCTCTTTTTGCGTCGGGGGCTAAAAAATCTCGCTAGTTAGTAGGCGAGCTACTACGGACGGGTTGGTTTTGGTTTCGTGAATTCAATAAACGTTCCCCGCCAAAATGCCGCTTGAATCTGTCCGTGAGCGTTTATTTGGTGAAAATCGGACGAGTAGGTACTTTTGACGCTATTGCAAGCTGTACTGAGCGCGAGAGGACTCTTGGAGAGATGGTAGTGACCTCATCGGTGGTGGGGGAAGTTGAGTGCACGGTTTTGTGCAGTCGCGTTCACGTTTGTAGGTTGTAAAGTTTGGCAGCACGAAGCCGTCTAAAGTACATCCTTTATGTCGCCAACTTTCTGGAATGCCCCCCTTGTTGCGAAGCGTAAGACGTTCATCGAATTCACGTCAAATATGGAATGGCAGTTTATATTTCTTCACAAACTTTTATTTTCCCACATAGTTCTCATTAAATGTGCAAGCGCCTAAGTGTAAATTTTAACAGAATGTGCCTAAACATTATTTTTAGAGTTCCGTAGACAAATGGAAAAAACTGGACCCTTATAATTTCGTCGTGTCCGGCTGTGTGTCTGTATGTCACAACCATTTTACGCGGAAACTATTGACACTATATACATGAAATTTGGAAGGAACGTGTGTTCTATGAACCGCTAATACAATGGTGTGATGAAATTAAAGCAAAATTTCGGGTGGCATGAAAAAAAATCTGTGCACATAATATGGCTCGTTCCATTCGTAATGTATCAAAAATCTATATTTTCTTTGTATAACATTTCGAATATGAATACTTGCTAATAATGAAATATTTGCTCAAATATGTAAAACCTAAAACAATATGATTTCTAATGTTGTATTTTACCATCGAGAGCGTGCCACTAAGTAAAACAAAGCTGAAAAATATTCTAAAACATACAAACACTACACACGCTCCATGCAAGCGCCAGGCGATACCCGGACCTCTTCCGTGCCGGTGTGTGTTTCATAAACCATATTTAACTGAAACTTTTACGCCAGGATTTCAGTAGGACGCCGAACTTTTACTGCAAAATGAACCGAAGCCGACCGGAAAAGTGTGAAGAGCCGCCATTACGGAGCGTAAGCCGCTCGCAGTTCCCCTCCCCTCCCCCCCCCCCCCCCCACCCCCGGCCCCTGCCGCACCGCACCGCCGACGCGCCGCCACTTTCTGCGGCAAATATATGAAAATGGCGATACCACGAACCCACAGCCGAACACAAGTGCCGAGAAATGCATTGTGCCGGTCAGCACATATCGAACGAGTGAATTTTGTACCGCACGTCACATGGCGCGTTTCCCTCCGTGCACCGCGCCGGCACCTCGCTCCATGAGGTGAGGTGTAGTTTCTTCCGTAATTTCCTAGCACTTGCACGTGCAACACGTACTTTTTCACCATATACTATTTTCCACTATTGTGCGTTTATTTCACAAAAGAACACAAAATATCTGATGGCGACAGAGGACAGTTTCCCACAGACTCAACCTGTATCGGCATAGCGGAACGAGGTGTCGGTGCGGTGCACGGGGGGGGGGGGGGGGGGGGGGACGGTGCGGTGCGAGTGCGACGTGCGGTAGAAAGTCCACGCGTTCGATATGGTTTTAGTTTTATGGAAACTGACACGGTTGGCTAAATCACTTACTACATCCGTGCTCCCAGCCTATAACACCTTGGTGAACTAGGTGTCATGTCGGTGCTTCCCTTCGGTCGTGCTGACCAGCACATCATGTTAAATGATGTACAATTTATGAAGCCAAATTCGAATGCTTTTCTCCGAATGGATGAATTTGATTACTAAACATTAGTGGCACTAGCCAATATTTGTTTCGTTCGTAGATCTCCTAGTCATGAGATTAATTTGTTGCACCATCCGCCTGTATTGTCTACTATAGTAACAGTTCGAGTACACCAGTATAAGAAAGTAAACCCTGGTTTCGCTACCAGCACTGAAGGAAATTTCACTCTGCTATAAGTTCACCTTCTGTACCGCTGAAAAGTGTTACACAATATCTAAGTAAGTACCTTCTTATATGACAATACAAACCAACAAATGATCCGAAAACGTCCCTTAGTCGCGATATCGAGTTCTAGAACCGCGCGACAGCAGCGCCACAGGCGGCGGAAGGTGCGAGCAATTCCGTACGCGATAGTGGCAACAGCCAACCCGCGTCTACACGACCAACGAATTCGGCGAATGGGTCATTCTGAAAATATTACGCGAGCAGAGTATTTTGTGGGGAGTAATTGCGGACTTTTGCCGTGATTGTGCGCCACTTCGCTGTGAGCAGGACGTGTGCGGAAGTCGTAAGACATTTATCGACTAAATTAGAGAGAACTAGACCACATATTAACAGTGACTCGCCGAATTCGGAGAGCATGATTAAGAATAAATACATACACATAAATGTATGTGTGTGTACGCGGTGTCCCGGGAATCGGGGTAAGCCAAGTTAACCCCTGCTGTACCGCCAAGTTCAGCAAAGTGTTAGGTCAAAACAAATATTAGCAACAAATACCTACCTGCTGCAATGACTCGGTGGAAGGACCGTGCCAAGGTGAGAGGTGGCTACCGTCGCGCTTTAGAATGGCATCTCTTCCGTTAAAAATATAAGAATAGGGTAGAAATATATCCATTTTACGCGGTTAGGGCCTTTGATTGGTATCGTCACTGAATGAAAGACGGTAATTAAAAACTATATCTTGAGGTCCTGCCTGACTGCATAACTAGTTAGCGCTGGACTAGGTACGATTTCTACCTCAACTATTAATCGATTGACAACTTCAAGTATCTTAATGTTTTATTTTTTGACAATTAGTTGTAATATGCGTAGTGACATTTTTGAGTTGATACAAATTACTTATCAAAATACAAAGGCTCTTTACACCCTTGATTACTAAGTCTTTTGTAGTAAAGTATTCAGCGAATTTTCTTGCCAGTTCTTCTTCGCTGTGATAATCGAACTAGCAAAATTCTAAATGTTAAATGTTAAAATATGACGAATCCTAGTGCAGTATACTGTCTATGGATGATGTGATGAATAAAGAATAAAGAATTAGTAGACTTGCTCTGACATTGAATAATGGGCAGGTATTAACAATAGACTTTACTTATTCTTATTAAGTACATAACACAATGCGGTTAGTAACTCTACAATAAGTTCTTATGACAGATGCTTCTGAACATTCAGACATTCAGAGAGAGTCCCTCTCAAACTCAATGTGTTAACGAAATTCCAAACTTGTATCGCCTCTCGGCCGACTCATCTTTAAGTTGCTCAGCCATCCGGCCTCTTATCACCTACATAAAATCAGACTCGTGATGAAGACGAGAGGCGCTCGCTCGAGCGATGTCCATAAATAACGGTAATCTTTTAATAATGATTTCATTTGCACAGACAGTTGGGCCGAACTCCCGATTCATCACGAGCCGAGCAATCGCTCCCCCCGTCCCCCCTCCCCCTTCCCCCGCTGTTCCCACCCGCCCGCTTGTCTTCCGCCTCGCAGTCCCTTGTTCAACGTAACTTCCAGGCGTACAGGTACACTTTCCAGATATATACAGGTCAGGAAACGTTGTATGTGAAACTAGATTTTACTAGTAGTACTGTGTGTGGCCCGTTACTTGAAGATAATGGGCCCACTGCTTCTCTCCCCGTGCATGTCGTGAAATGCGGCTGGGATAAGGCCAAGATGGCGTCCGAAAGGGCGACAGGCTAGTTACCTCTTACCTTGGCACAGTCGTTCCACTGGTCCTGCAGAAAACTGCCATCGCGCCTACTGGCTGCTTGATAATGATTTTCAAAGTTTCAAAGTGTATTTATTAAAACACACATTAGTTTATTTTGTCCTAAATGTAACTAGTTTTTTTCAGCTAATTAGGTGACCAAGCTGGCGTAACAAACAAATTATAATTTCGAATTTCGGCGGACATTTTCGTTAGAATTTTTAATAGTAATGATGAAGTAGGGATTTATTTTATTTTCTTAATGTTTATTATTTTACTAATAGAGTTTTATCAATGCAATAGACTGATTATACATATTTACCATTGTGATTTGTGACTATACAGTCGTCTGGGCCCCTTGGACCAGTGAAACAGGAATCCACACAGGAATACTGGGTCGATCGGCCAATAATGAAGGTACCGGTAGAGCATCAAATGACATTACAAGTACAGTTCCCGGCAGCAAGTAATGCGTGTCGTGCTTTAGAAAGAGAACATCCGGTTGTAGAGCGTCGTCCCTGTCGCACGAATTCGCACGTCTCTGTGCGACAGGGACGACGCTCTGCAAAGGTATTTTCTATTTCTAAAGCTCGACACCCAATATTTGCTGGGGGGAACTGTACGTACCTTTTTTTATAGGTAGCGCGACATGTCGCATCATTTCACATACGAGTAGATGTCTAACGATGCCCATGGACATTCTGTGATGCACGGGGATTGCGAATGCCGTGCCGGCCGGATAGGAGCCTTTTCACGCCCCTTTTGAAAAACCCCAGGCTGTACTTGGATGGGCAGTGAGTGTTTTCCACATTTTCCCGGTTCTGTGAATAAAAGACCTACTTTTAAGGCCCTGTCAACCCGTATTCACCCGTACTCCTCTTTCAAGGCGCCGCTTTAGCTGGTTGGAGTAGGATGCAACACAATCAATCAAAGCGAAAATTAGGTTTTTATTGTTTTATTCCAAAACTACGGATCGAAACAAAAAAGTGAAAAGCTACGGATTTTGATATAATATTCAACAAATAAAATATATTTTTTCCAAAGCCTTGATTTTATAACTTTTTTAACGTTTTTATAACTAAATTCAGAGGCATGTTCATGATTTTTTCTATCGAGCTAAGTTAATCAAATCGTGTTTTCAAAAAGCTATCTATCTGCGCTGATAGATGAAGTATTACATACTCGTATAATAAAACTGAATCTGTCAGGTGAGTAATATTGGTGGCAAACTTCTTGTAATTCGAGTCAGACGCAGCCTCACGTCACCTTAAGGTTATTCTAATATTTCATGTTATCACATTTTATTACCCGAGGGTGTATAGCCAGTATCTGTGCTGTGTGCTGCTCCCGCAGCCGTTGTTCGAGGGACGGCTCCCGCCCTCCCCCCTCACCGCCTCGCTCCCACGGGATCGTTTCCGCCGCCGCCCTCCTCCGAGGCTCTGACGGGAGCTTATTACTGAAAGTATTCTAACAAGATTTTAATGAGTCGCTTTTTTGTTCGCGCGGAGCCGAGAGGGAGGCCCTCCGCTTCTCCGCCGAGCAGTTGGACCGAAGACGGCGACGAGGGCTCCTCGCAAATGAGCCTTAAAGAACAAAGAGAAGGAGTAGCGGGGGGTGAGGAGGAGGGAGGGGCGGAGGGGCACCGCCTTTGTACACAGAGAGCATTCGTAAGACGGAGTGAATTCGCATTTACAGCCCCTAAGTGAAAAATTGTTAGGCGTCACGGAATCAGATGGAACGTTCCAGAGGACTGGAAAGTACAGCACGGAGTCAATACTCGTTGGAATACTTTATGTGACTTGGGGAATATTTGAGGAAACCGAGGCGGCGAGCGACAAAACGTTGAATTTGGAACGTGATGAGAATGAAGCTCAAAGGTAGTAAATTACAACAGTATCTCAGCATATCTTTCGCCATCCGGCAACGTCGTCAATTGCTGAACTATTACTTAGCCATCGTCCTACAAATTGGGTGACCTGATTTTTTAATAAAAGTACTGAAAAATATTTCGTCAAAACAATTACAAAAATGCAGCTTCAAAAACTTCACACCTGTTGCCCAATGGGATAGCCAGAAACAACGGCTGACGTGTCATATCGGCTCCCATACTAATGTAAATAAAACTATTACTTAAAAACGATTTTGCATAGGAATTTTTTTTTTCTTTGTATCTACTTAGATCTGTACTGGGACAACTCTATCCAAATACGATTATTCACATAATATTATTTTATAATATTTAACTTTATATATATTAAATAATATAAGAATAAATAATATAATAGAAGAATATTTATATGATGCCATATGTTCTCGTCCCAGAGAACTTCCCCACCTCCATGCCAGAGCCGCGATAATTTGGTGAATACAATTCAAGAATCCAACAACATATCCCATGCTTCACCTACTCAACTTCAGTCTGCTAACGAACTCATATCATGTCCACACTGCCCCTCATCGAGTGCTCGCCTTTTCAAAGGGAACAGGGGCCTTCATATACATCTTGCCAAGGTACATCGTGAGTTATCATCACATCGGAGTGTGCCACAAAGCCAATCGATGCCTTCTAATGAACCTTTCGATAAAAAAATCTCCAGACTCAAAGACTGCATCCGGATCCTTCGTCGAGTACCGAAAGGAGCACGCGCAGCGGTGGCTGAGAAACTGTGTACAGTATTGTCACGATGTACTTCCAAAAATGACTTCGAATCGTGGAAGAATGTAATGTGTTTTGCTTACGTAGCCCTTCGGACACCAGATTCAACAAACAAAGCCACTTCATTAACAGCTAAAATAAAGAGAAACCTAGACTCAACCTTGGATGACATAGATTTATCACCAGCACACCATGCCCGTTCCCCGATTGCCTCCATTATCGAGGCTAAAGTTTCCGACGGGGATATCAAAGGAGCCGTCAGGATATTAGCATCCAGCGATGAAATAGCACCACGAAACGATTCAGTTTTTGAAGAGCTGCAGAAGAAACATCCAGCACCATCCCGAAGTTTAAATATGCCAGAGCCACCGAGTAATTGCGAGGAAGCACTCCAAGTATCGATGTGTAAGGTTTTTGAAGCCATCATGTCATTTCCTTGTGGATCAGCAGCAGGAATAGACGGCATTCGACCACAACACATAAAAGACCTGACGAGCCCATCTGCCGGTGACGCTGGTCGACGCCTACTTGAGACAATCACTACTACATGCAACTGTATGTTGAGCGGGACAATAAATGATGAAGCATGCGTGTATCTCTATGGAGCAAATCTATGTGCGCTCACGAAAAAGGACGGAGGCGTGCGTCCAATAGCAGTGGGGAACTTTTTCCGAAGATTAACTTCAAAATTAGCTTGCACGTCAGCAAAAGAAACAATGGGGCACTATTTCAGACCTAAGCAACTCGGTTTCGCAACAAAGCGGGGATGTGAAGCAGCAATTCACGCAGTTCGTACATATATTAATATCAACAAAGACACTGAGAAAGTTTTGTTGAAACTTGATTTAAAGAATGCATTTAATAGTATTGAAAGGGATCAACTGTTAACAAATGTAAATGAAAAGGTTCCAAAACTATATCCATACATTCATCAATGTTACTCTAAGGCTTCATCTCTATTTTTTGGCGAGCGTACAATTCTTTCACAGGTAGGGGCACAACAGGGTGATCCATTGGGTCCATTAATTTTTAGTCTAGGAATACATCCAATAATTCAAAATTTAATTTCGGAACTTAACATTTGGTATCTGGATGATGGCACGTTGGCGGCGACCCAGATACTGTATTGGCCGACCTTAATAGTGTCATGTCGGAGTGCGCCAAAATTGGACTCCAAATTAATACACAAAAATGTGAGTTATATCTCTGTTCTTCTCCTGCACCAGAAGTAATCGAACATTTTAACGACTTGGCACCGGGTATTCGTATTGTGTCTGACACTCTGTCGCTACTTGGCGCCCCCATCACGGCTGAAGCCGGAGAAACCATTTTAGAAAACAAATTCAACGAATTAAACCGGCTTTTTGAACGAGTTTTAGGTTTAAATTCACACATTGGTTACTTTCTTTTAAAGAACTGTTTTTGCATCCCAAAACTCGTTTATCTCATTCGCACAACCCCTCTATGGAAATGTAATTTGTTTTTACAAAAATTTGATATTTGTTTAAGAAAAACACTTCAGTCCTTATTAAATATTTCATTTAACGACATGCAATGGATACAAGCAACCCTACCAGTCAAACTAGGCGGTATCGGTATACGGCGTTTGTCGGACATAGCGGTTCCCGCGTTCTTGGCCTCTGTCTATGGCGTTTCAGATCTGGTTCTCAACATGTTACCTAATAATGGAGCCGGAACTGAAATTAGTCATAGAACCGAGGCCTTAGACGTTTGGAAGACGATGTGCCCGGGCGATGACGCCGTCCCGAAATACCCATCGGTACAAAGAAACTGGGATGTTATAAATGCAATGAGAATAAGTAAAACGCTGCATTGGGATAGTTTGGCCGATGTAGCGCGATACAAAGCCTCGTGCACTTATGAGTCCGGTGCTTGGCTCCACTGCCTTCCCTCCAAACCTTTAGGCACACTATTAGACAACAACACTATTCGAATTTCTTTCGCACTCCGGCTCGGCTGCGATATCGTGCAGCGTCACCAGTGCGTGTGCGGGGCCCAGGTTGAGGTAGATGGGAGACACGGCCTTAGCTGCGGAAGGAGTGCTGGAAGAATACCGCGTCATGCCACTTTGAATGACATTTTAAGACGAGCCTTCAGATCGGTCAACGTGCCATCCATTTTGGAGCCAACTCTGAGCAGGGATGACGGCAAGCGCCCAGACGGGATGACCTTAGTTCCATGGTCTCAAGGACAGGCTCTCGTCTGGGACGCGACGTGTGTTGACACCCTCGCTAATTCGTACGTGGAGTCGACAGCGCGTCGTGCTGCGTCCGCTGCTGAGTTGGCTGCCGTGAATAAACATAACAAATACAGGCAAATAAAAATTCAAAATTATATATTTACAGCTTTCGCAGTTGAAACAATGGGGCCCTGGTGTGCCGAGGCAAAAATTTTAGTGAGAGAATTGGGAGAACTTTTGCGGGAAATTTCAGGAGATAGCCGTGCCGGTTCCTACCTCACACAAAGAATCGGCCTTGCCATTGTGAGGGGGAACTCGGCCAGTGTCATGGGCACCTTTCCGACAGCGGCAGCGATGGACGAGATTTTTTACTTTTAGTTGCTGTCGGCAAGGTGCTCGTGTAGCATCTTCGGGGATTTCCCGTTAAGGTTTTTATATATTTATTTATTATTATTTCTTTTATAGTTTTAGGTAATTTTAATTTAGGTAGTTTTAGTTTTTATGTTGTTTGTTTTAAGTTTAGGTAATTTTAATTTAGGTAGTTTTAGTTTATATTTGTTATCTAATATTAATAATGTAATTGTCTAAATAAAGATAATATTTGGGGAAAAAGTATATATTAAAATAATAATGTATTCGGAACATTCTGTACAATTATTTGCTGTAAATAAAAAAAAACAAAATAAACCTAAACATGAACTTATAAATTATAACAAAATTAAATTTCTTCCAGTTCAGCCGAGGCAACCATAGTCCCTAGGACGCTTATAGCGTTCCCTCTTTGAATTCCAGGCTTCTGAAGCGTATAAAGAAACCCTTGAATTTATATTGAAAGTAAGGTTTTTTTGTACACACTGCCTAATTGTGATTTAAAATCATGGAATATACTGAAAAAAAATACAAATATTTATCGCAATAGAACGATGACCGGATTGGCGGGAACGTGTTTTCCCATATTGTCCGACCTTCTCGTGTTGACATTGTAATTTGCTACACTTAGCTCCTCGGATGCTCGGGAAAATTACGAACAACAATATCACCTAGTTATAATTCATTTAACTATAATAGACCACAGCGGATTTTCTAGCTACAGCGATGCATGTTTTATTCGAGTAGGTACCTACCTAAAATAAATATGGGACACAAAATTAAGGTTAAAGATCACTTAGATAATTTAAATTCAAAATTAAATTGCGTTAACTGTATTTTGCAGATACGTTATATGTAAGTCTGTTATCGTTTGGGTTTTCATTTTAATAGGTTTTACGATCAGCGATGTATGGAACTTATTCTTAATTAAAATGTATTATTTGTAAATAATTAATTAGAACGTTTAGTTATTCTATCATCTTCTGCAGATCTCTCCTCTACAGAACCGGTAATCTGTAACGCTCTCCCTGCTCATATAAGTACTCCCCAAGTACAGTATCGGGTCCTTTAAGAGGTGCGTGAATGGACACCTGTCAGGCCGGCATGGCATTCGCAACCCCCGCATACGACCTAGGGTTTCATTAGGCACGTTATGCGTGGCTCGGCGCCATATATCGCGCTTTCAGTAAAAACTATTATATTATCTAAGTAGAGGATAAGCTTGCATGCTTGATTGCATCCCGTCGAACTTTTCAAACAAGTTGGTTTGCTAAAATGTTCAGTCTTGACTAGTATGATGAAAAGCACTATACTGCAGCGACAGAATACCCACTATGAAAATAGATTGATTAGCAGATCGGCAGTGGAACTGGAGATCTTTATATACATATGTGAACTATGACAAATAATTCCAATGTTTTGCGACAGTTCATACGAGCAGCAATCGGATAAAACAATAAAAGTGTATAAAATTAAATAAACTTAAACATATTTAAATTCGTGAGATCGAAGGTGAGCGGTGTAAAGAAATGAAGGTGTGTAGAAACTATGAACCTTAAATTATTTTAGTTAACCTGTGAGCAATGTACAACTTCTCATCTACATAATACTTTAAAAAATTATATCTACCCAAGATACAAAACGTGTTTTTAAATTAATATTAGCTAGGTATATTAATAATCAAAATTTTATACATGAATATGAATTCAACCACATCAAAAAAAGTAAAATTATTGTGCCTTGCCGAAAAGATCCCGGAAATGTTTTTTTTTATGAAACCAGCAATGGTTCCTGTAGCGCGGGACCAACGGTGCAGTCGACAGAGCCAAATTCAGCTTTATCCGCGAAAAGACGAACGCCCAGCAGATTTTCGGAATTTAGCTCTGCCCTCCTTAAGTATAGGTCGTAAGTGCCAAAATACAATTTTACAGGAGAAGCATAAACGTGTTTGACTTTCTGCCAACTATTTGTTCTTATTTATTAAAAGTTATTATAGTGTCAATATATGGTATTTAAATTATGTAGTCTATTTTTTCGTATTTATAGTTTCTTGAAAATCTAAGCGGATGACCTGTAAACTGCAGTTTTAACGTTTTTTCTTAGTATTAGACTCTCGTATATTTCGTCAGCCATGAGACTCCAAAGTAAAAAAATCATATTACTTTTATCCTGTAAATCATTCCAACAAATATCTAAATAAATCACAGGTTTTAGGTATAAAATAAACAAAAGAATAATATTCTACAAAACTTACATTTTTTTTTTTATTGAGATGAGTAAATTATTGTAATACTTTACATATACATTCAGTAATTCAAACAGATCAAGAGAAAATAATCTTAGCTTTCAATGGCTTCACCAAGAACACCACCTGGGCCATTGAAAAGACTTGGGAGTGGAAAAATTTGGGAGTTATAATTTTTTTTTATTTTCCGTTACGCGAGTTACGAGTCGTCTTTATCTTGCAGTGTGAGTAAAATGGTTTTCGTGTATGCATATACTTGAAAATTAAGAATTAATTTTTTTTTTATATTTGAAAATATTTGCCTATTTTTCAAAATTGACATATTTCCGTCTGAAAAAGCAAGTAAATTATATTAAAATTTTTAAATATGAATACAAGTTAGCATTTAGAGGAGTAGAAGTAATTATTATATAGTAAAAAGGTGCGCGCTGTTAGAATCTAGAGTGCTTTCGCTCGTTGAGTTCGTCGCTTCAGCGACACCAGGATATTTTCACGCTCATAGTCGGCGATTCGCTATACGCTTATATTTGAATACGCCCTAAAAGTCATTTTCAATGTACCCGAAGGTAATGCATGACATTTTTGAATTTTTTGCTATATCATTAGGACCACTGAATTTAAAATAGATTAATTATTAATAAATAAATAGATTAATTAATAGAACTTAAGAAAGACATAACCTCAATCAAACTGATCACGCCTATTAACTCGTTACTTATGAGTTGATCACAGGGTTGCCAGATACGATTCACTAATTTTTAGCTATAAATACCAGGCTTAAAAGGCGTAACTGATGCCGTAAGACTATCCATAATGACTACTTTAAGAAATTGCCACGACTATAAGTCTTATCTGCACTATTTTTTATAGATACGACCTTTATTTCGTGTAAGTACAGTAAGATACGACCACTTTAGTAGTAGGCCTAACTGCTAAGACAAGAAGTCGTATCTGCTTAGTTACAACTTTTGGTCCTAGTGATCTTCAGATACGACTAGAAGTCCTTGCACATGGTCACTTTTTGCAGATACACATTTATTTCTTACCAATTTTTCTTGTGATTTTTACGTAATAACCGAGGTAATAACAAACTTTCTGTCAATGTCATAAGGTGCATTATGAAGAGGGCTACCCAAACCTGTTTTGAAGGCTCCCAAGTTAAATTATTCGAGAAATACACTCGCCGGAAGACAGTTTTGAAGCATGTTCTGTGAATTCATTGAACGTAAAGCCTTTCTTTCAGGTCTATTTCTTCGTTGTCTGCTTAGCATGGGCGGTTTGCAGCGGCAGGGGGTCTGAAGATCACCCCCTTGGTACAATACAGACGATATCTTCGACCTCTGAACACCTAGCGAGTACTGCACTGCCGTTGTTGTCGACTCAAGAAGATCGTGGTGTGAAATTATCGAGAAGCAAGAGGCAATATTATCCGTATCCATACCCATATCAATGTGAGTACAGTGTATCTTTGGCGTTATTGATTATGTGCACTTTTCTTTATGTAATCCGGTGTGGGTGGCTGAGTCGGATAGTCGAATATCACCTCCGAGAAGGTAGGTGCCATACCGGAGACTTCCCTGGATTTCTGGCTACACTGGACTAGATGAGAACACAACCGAGGCTGCTATGCGGCCATCTCACATCCAGTTTACAAGTGTTTTAGCAGCTTATGAGAATAAATACATAGCTGTTAAATAAAACCTTTTTATAAACGACTAACAAAGTAAGTAACTGAGAGCGAGGCCGAAGGCCGAGCTGCGTTCAGGAAGATTATAAACCTTCTCTAAGAAAGTAAGTAATTAAGGGCGAGGCCGAAGGGCGAACTGCGTTCTGGAAGACCATTAACCTTTTCGAAGAAAGTAAGTAACTGAGGGCGAGGCCGAAGGCCGAGCTGCGTTCAGGAAGACGATAAACCTTCTCGTAAAAGTAAGTAACTGAGGGCGAGGCAGAATACCGACCTGCGATCAGAAAAACTATGAACCTTCTCAAAGAAAGTAAGTAATTAAGGGCGAGGCCGATGGCCGAGCTGCGTTCAGGAAGACCACCAACCTTCTCGAAGACAGTAAGTAACCGAGGGCGAGGCCGAAGGCCGAGCTACGTCCAGGAAGACTATAAACCTTCTCGAAGAAAGTAAGTAACTAAGGGCGAGGCCGGAGGCCGAGCTGCGTTTAGGAAGACTTTAAACCTTCTCGAAGAAAGTAAGTAACAAAGGGCGAGGCCGAAGGCCGAGCTGCGTTCAGGAAACGATAAACCTTATCTAAGAAAGTAAGTAATTAAGGGCGAGGCGGAAGGCCGAGCTACATTCAGGAAGACCATAAACCTTCTCGAAGAAAGTAAGCAACTGAGGGCGAGGCCGAAGGCCGAGCTGCGTTCAGGAAGACTATAAACCTTCTCGAAGAAAGTAAGTAACAAAGGCCGAGGCCGAAGGCAGGCCGAAGGCCGAGCTGCGTTTAGGAAGACTATAAACCTTCTTGAAGAAATTAAGTAGCAAAGGGCGAGGCCGAAGGCCGAGCTGTGTTCAGGAAGACGATAAACCTTCTCGAAGAAAGTAAGTAACTGGGGGTGAGGCCGAAGGCCAAGCTGCGTTCACGAAGACTATAAACCTTCTCGAAGAAAGTAAGTAACTGAGGCCGAAGGCCGAGCTACGTTCAGAAAGACTATAAACCTTCTCGAAGAAAGTAAGTAACAAAGGGCGAGGCCGAAGGCCGCGCTGCGTTCAGGAAGACTATAAACCTTCTTGAAGAAATTAAGTAACAAAGATCGAGGCCGAAGGCCTAGCTGCGTTCAGGAAGACGATAAACTTTCTCGAAGAAAGTAACTGAAGGCGAGGCCGAAGGCCGAGCTACGTTCAGGAAAACCATAAACCTTCTCAAAGAAAGTAAGTAACCGAGGGCGAGGCCGAAGGCCGAGCTGCGTACAGGAAGACTATAAAACTTCTCGAAGAAAGTAAGTAACAAAGGGCGAGGCCGAAGGCCGAGCTGCGTTCAGGAAGACGATATACTTTCTCGAAGAAAGTAAGTAACTGAGGGCGAGGCCGAAGGCCGAGCTGCGTTCAGGAAAACGATAAACCTTCTGAAAGAAAGTAACTAACTGAGGGCGAGGCCGAAGGCCGAGCTGCGTTCAGGACGACTATAAACCTTCTCAGTGAAAGTAAGTATAAACTATGGGTGAGGCCGGGTGAGGAGGAAAAACCTTCTCGATGAAAGTAAGTAACAAAGTAACGAAAGAACGTAATTAAGGGCAAGGCCACTGTCACCCCAAATCCCCCCGCCCCCTCCCCCCACCCCTTTAAATGTGAAATCCAAAAATCCTGAAACACCTAATTATATATTATGATGAGTATAGATAGATAGATAGAAAATTCTTTATTGCTCCAGTAAACATTAAACAGTAACAAATACATTGGAAAATTTACATAAGGTGCAAAGGTGGACTTATCCCTTACAGAGATTTCTTACACTCAACATTTGGATGGCTTGGAGTAGATGACCTTTGGAGTAGCTAGAATTATGATTTTCAAGGTTCTACCTTTAAAAAAACCTATACTCCTATACCATTTTTAACCCCCCGTTTCTCCCTCTTTAAATGTGAAAATCTAAAAACCCTGAAACACGTCGTTATTTATTTATGATGTTTCATTTCATTTATTCATTTCCATCTTAGGTACCATCGGTACACTTGAGTTCGTCACATTTTAGTTAAACAAATTTCCAATTGTAACTTTCTGGGTCTAGCCATGGCAAGGGACTAATAATTTTAGCCTAAGCAATAACATAGGTACACAACTAAAAATTATAAGAATACAGAGAGAAAAAAAATGTGTAGCTATAATTATGATTTTCAAGATCCTACCTTTAAAAAAACCGTAGATGTAATTCAAATTTTCATGTTTGTAACTTTAAAGAACAAAGACTTTCATACAAAGTCGTCTCCCCTATTTCCCCCCCCCCCTCCCTTCCCCTCTCCCGCAGACACCTCCCCCCTACCTCAACCCCCCCTCTTCAAAGCCACCCCCAGTATGAATACAATTATTTAAAATTAAATAAACAAAATGAAATAAACTTATTTCATTTTGAAATCATCCCCTATTTAAATTTAAGGGTTGATTTAGCAAAAACGCTGAAACACGTAATTCTTTATTTCATACCAAAAGCCTAAATATGAATTGTCATTCCCTAACATGAGAAATGCTGGGTTCCCCATACAAACTTTCATCCCCTATTTCACCCCTTTTCTTAAGGGTTGTTTTTTGAGACAAAAGGTAGCCTATGTCCTTCCTCAGGATGCAATTCATCTCCGTGCAAAATTTAATCGAAATCTGTTCAGCGGTTTAGGCGTGAAAAGGTAACAGACGGAGTTACTTTCGAATTTATAATATTAAGTATGGAAAGTATGGATGGATAGTATGGATGGATGGATGGATGGATAGTATGGATAAACACCCTAGCTAGGAATACAACTATTTTCTGTCGCGTGCCTGTCGTAAGGGCCTTAGCATATACATACCACACGCTGTATCCCGACAATCGGGGTAAGCAGAGTAGTCGGTGTTGTGCTGTAAGTAATGCAAATTACAGCATAACACCGACCACCACATTTCACAGACCACCACATACCACACAGAAAAAAAAATTTCAAAGTTTTAGGACAAGGTAACTATCAAGCAGCAAGTAAGGCACGAAGACCCAGCTGCTACATGACTCGGTGGAAGGAACGTGCCAAGGTGAGAGGTGGCTAGCCTGTCGCCCTTATGCGCGGCATCTTGTCCTTATCCCTTAATCGCCTTTTACAACATGGACGGGGAGACATGAAGTGGGGCTATTCTTTTTAAGTACCGACCCCATACGGTACGGGCCTCAGCGACAATACGAATACCTCGGCAAACAAATAATCATACCTACATTATCTCATCCATCAAATACTAAGCCATCTAATTCCCCTCGTAATTCCCTGAAGCCCGCAGCACGCGGTAAGTGAGCGCGCGTGTGATAATATTCTCAACTGTTAGGAATACCTCACTCTGAGATTACAAAGCTGACTCAACGCCTGTCTAAACAGTGCCCTTATCACGAGATTTAACCTTTAACCTACACCGCGTACTACGCTATGTCGTGTTCTCCGCATCATTTTGTATGGAGAAACGAAGTTCGCAAATCTATCACTAAGGCCCTGCTCCGTTTCTCCATACAAAATGATGCGGAGAACACAGCTTAGCGTAGTACGCGGTGTAGGTTAAATCTCGTGATAAGGGTGCTGGTTAGCTAGGTAAATTATTAGTTATTACTTATTAGTCTGCCAAAGGCGGGACAATGTTCCGCATTTCAACAAACAACACTTTAGATCTCTCTAAAGTGGGTAAAGGTTACCGTGACGGTTTTTTTTTCACAGATCCTCGAGTCATCCCTTTGCCAATAATATTTGGCGGTGGAGGATTCGGATACGGGCGAGGGGGTTTCGGCGGTAGAGGTTTAGGCAGTAGAGGTTTCGGCGGCCGAGGCATCGGCGGCGGTAGAGGAATCGGCGGTCGCGGTGGGGGCGGCATCGGGGGCGGCAGAGGCGGCGGCCGTGGATAACATTCTTTGCTTTATGTTTTAATTTAGAGATAAGATAGCATAGTTTTTTTTACGTACGTATGATGTACAGTGCACACATTTGATTATGCAATTATAATATATTACGGAGTAAACACGTAATAAACTGAAAATATCCAAATTAAAAACATGAACCACTTTTTGTTCTTTTATTTTTTACTAGCTGTTGCCCGCGGCTTCGCTCGCGTGAAATGCGTATTCCAAAGAAGAATGTAAGTAACTAAGGGCGAGGCCGAAGGCCGAACTGTGTTCAGGTAATCGATAAACCTTCTCAAAGAAAGTAACTAACTAAGGGCGAGGTCGAAGGCCGAGCTGCTTTCAGGTAAACGATAAACATTTCTCAAATAAAGGAAGTAAGTAAGGGCGAGGCCGAAGGCCGAGCTGCGTTCAGGAAGACGATAAACCTTCTGGAAGAAAGGAAGGAACTAAGTGCGAGGCCGAAGGCCGAGCTGCGTTCAGGTAAACCAAAAACCCTCTTCCGCCTTCGGGCCTCGCCCTTAAAGACTTCCTTTCTTCGATAGAATATAATATCGTTTACTCAATCTATTTATTTCATAAAAATAAAAAAGTAATATTAATAACTAAAGAATTAAAACCTACCTAACAAACATTAAAATAACTATCAAAACGGGCATTTTGAAATGTTCTTAGAGCACTTGCGGCATTACCCCGCTGGATGGCAAGGCTTACCGTTTGAATGAAGTACATAAGCCCTTGATGGCGGGACACCAGTTGCGTCAACCAGCAGAGGCCCAAGCCTCTTTTGGCCTCACTGCTCCACGGACCGAGGGTTTCAACCGCAAACGCAACAAATTCGAAATCTTGAATTATATTTCTATATTTGTTGCGTTTGAGGCTCTCCGCCCCAGCCTCGGCCGAGCCAGCCGCTCTTGAAGATGTCCTAACGTGACTTGGAGCCAATGTGAGAACACAAGTGGCGTCCCACATCAAAGAACTACCCTTAGTCCATGGCACTAAAGTGATAGCATCGGGCCTCTTGCCATCCAGCCGGGAATAACCGGGAGGTTCTAGGATGCACGGTATGCTTGCCGTCAGAAGCGTGGACTTTATAATAAAATTTAAATTAAATTAACTCAATCTTAACTTTATATTACTTAACTTTATTCGAGATGGTTTAGCTTCTTCCTGAACGCAGCTCGGCCTTCGGTCTCGCCCTTAGTTACCTGCTTTCTTCGAGATGGTTTATCATTTGTCAGAACGTCACGTGACTCGGCGCGATACCCCCCCCCCCCCCCCCCCCGTCCCCCTAGGTGACGGGAGGTGACAAAAAGCTGGACCCCTCCCCCCCCCCCCCCCCCCCCCCCTAAAACCGTCACGTGGTTTATGAACGCTCACTTAGGTATGGGTGCATATTTTTTTTAATGAAAAATATAATTTTTTTAATCGAAGTATTGGCCATTATTATCAATGCACTTTTGCCATTTTACTGAAAGTTCATTGATGCCTCTGCTATAGAAATCCTGGGGATGGGAATCGATTAACTCTTTAAAGGCGTTTTTCACTGCCTCATCGGATTTGAAATTTTCCCCCTGTAAAAAGTTATCCAAATTTCGAAAAAAAAATGGAAACCAGTTGGAGCAAGGTCTGGTGAATATGTTGGGTGACGGAGAGTTTGAAGTCGTAACTCCCGTAGTTTTGAGACGCTCCATTGTGCGGTGTGTGGGCGAGCTTTGTCGTGAAGAAGGAGTGGACTACAGCAATTGGCAAGTCTCGGTTGTTTGACAGCGAGCTTATCCATCATTATTTTCAATTCTTCACAGTATACATCTGCAGTAATGGTTGCGCCAGGTATCAAGAAGCTGTAATGAATAATGCCGGCACAGGTCCACCATAAACTGACAAGCAACTTTTTTTGACTCAATTTGCGTTTGGGACATGGTTTGGCTGCCTCCCCTGTGTCCAACCAGTGTGACGGACGTTTTGGATTGTCATCCAGGATCCACTTTTCGTCACAAGTGAGAATCCGATTCAGAATCCCCTCATTTCTGTGCCTATTCAACAAGTTAAGACAAGCTTCGACGCGATTTTGTTGTTGTTGTTCAGTGAATTCATACGGTACCCACTTTCCGAGCTTTTTTATCTTTCCAAATTGACGTAAATGAATCAGTATCGTTTTATCTTTTACATTGAAGGCTGCTGCTAATTCCGACGTGGTTTGTGATGAATCTGCTTCAACTATGGCTTTCAATTCATCGTTGTCGACTTTCGTCTCCGATCGGCCATGGGGCTCATCATGTGATCAAACCAAAAACGCACAGTGCGTTCACTTGCGGTACCTGGTCCATGCACGTCGATGATATTGCGTGCCGTCTGTGCTGCGTTGGTGCTGCGACGGAATTCATATTCGAAAATAACACGCAATTTACATTTTTGCGTGGTCACAGAATCAGCGATGTAAAAAAACCGAACGGTGGGAAAACAAACGAAACGAATAACTGATTTTGAAAAAAGAATAATTTAGACCGGACTCTCAGTGAAGTTCCGTTTGCAAAAATTGCGCACCTCATTCTGACTTCTGATATATATTGTATAGATCCCAGACATACAATTAACAGATGTTGCCAACCAGTTTTGTGGTCCCCCTCTCCCCTCCCACCCTCACAAATATTATTAGTAAATTACAAAGATTTTTTGTTTTAATTATGGAATTTCATTAGAAAATTAGTACTTATGGGTGCCTATATGTGTCATAAATAAAATACTAGCCAGTACACCAATAGAAAACATTTTTTTCGATAAAATATTACGAAATTTACGAAAAAATTGCTTACACATGCAAGAAACAGTTTGATTTTGTTACAAGTTTTTGAAAATTATAATAATAATTTCAAATTATTCTTTCAAAATAAGTTAATAGTACGCTAAGGGAGGGGGAGGGGGGGGGGGTTCTGTATCGGAAATAGATCACTTTTGAAGAACAAAGTATTTTTTTTTACAAAAAAAATTGTTTTTAATTTAAAATGTAAAAAAATATATTATTTTTTTAATCGTGTCAGTTTCATGCCAGGAACAAAAAAGTCTTCCAACACATAGATCTCTTTCTTTCAGAAATTGTGAAAAACCAGAATGTTAGTTTTATTAGTATGGAATAGAAAGAATTAGATTATTTTACCAACTTACACGTGTTACATCATAATGGTAATGAAGACTTTTTTGTTACTGTTATGAAACTGAATCGGTTAGGCTATAAAAATCAACCACCTATTTTACATAAAAAAATATTTTACATAAAAAAAGCCCAAGGTCCAAAAAAATTTATATAGGTTTTACTCCCTATATGATACAGAACCCCCCCTTAGCGTACTATTAACTAATTTTGAAAGACCTTATATATAATTCACTATGTCACAATAATTCACTATGTCATAGTGAATTATTTGTATGACATGTGGTATACCGTGACGGTCGCTGTTGTCCAAAGGTTGAAAGTTGCCCAGCGAGCAATGGAGCGAGCCATGCTGGGAATATCGCTACGTGATATGGTGCGTAACGAGGCAATCCGCCGACGCACCAAAGTAGTCGATATTGGACACCGGGTAGCTAAGCTCAAGTGGTAGTGGGCTGGGCACGTTAGCCGAAGAGACGATGACCGTTGGAGTATCCGTGTCCTACACTGGCGGCCGTGGACAGGAAAACGGAGTGTAGGAAGACCACCCGCCAGGTGGGACGACGCCATCAAGTACGTCGGCGGAAATCAGTGGTTCCGTATCGCTGAAGGCCGGGAGGACTGGAGGAAAATTGCAGAGGCGTATGTTCAGCAGTGGACGCTTACACGCTGACTGACTGACTGTGGTATACCGTTGGAAAGGGCATAAACTAGCGAACTTGAAAGAAAATGAAGCTATCAATAAAATTGCTGTCAGTATTTTTTTTTAAAGTTAAGTAATTAAGATTCTGTCACATTTTTACTCGCTCTCGGGACTTTGGGAGGTCATAAGACCTTTTCATGGTATTAACTTCATCAAATAATATTTTTTCTAGAACAAGGATACATCGTAAAATTCAATAAATTTTATTTCGTGCTGATGAAATCATAAACAAAAAAGTTACAAGGGTTTAAAGCTGAAATTTTGGTAATTTTCAAAAATAAAGAAAAAAAATCATATCTCGATACCACGTGACATCTGACAAAAGGTATCATGGGGCAAAACGTTGCAAATGACCCCACTTACCTACAAAAAAAAATTGTCGGTCGATGTGCCGAACATTCTGTATAAAGCCGCGTCTCTGGAGGTCTATAATATGGAGTAAAATTTATAAATTCCAAGGTCCTAATTTCATACTCCGGTTCTTCAAGGTCAACTATAGTACATTGGCATGACTCTCTGTATTATTGTTTCTAATCTAATTTTCGAAACTTCGTTGTAAAATGGTGGCAACATACGTTAGTTGTAGTCTCTAACAAAAGAACTCGAAACACAGGAGGTCTACTCGGAGTTGTAAAAACGATGCATCGTGCCATTTGTCGTGTCGTAACCTACTCTAATTGACATCTTTTCGATATATCGTTTTTAGAAGTACATAATAAAAAAATGGCATTGTCATTGTCGTGTCGTAACCCTACTCTTAGGTTCAAATGTCGAAGAACGAACATTTGAATTTGACCAATGAGCAAACGACAATTTTCGATAATTCCAACGACACCTCATGAGGTTTCGTTGAGATTGTCGTTTTGTTGCCACTATTAAATAAAAAAAAGAAGAGATTGCCGTTTTGGTGTATGTATTGCGTTCACGATTTACGAGTACCTACCTATGTGTGCATTGGTGATTTGTTTTCGTTTTTTGTTTATTGTATAATTTCATCCATAAGTTGCTACCTACGCTTGGAAAATATCAAAAAAATTAGAGGACTCAGCGCGATCGTCGCGGCGGTCATGAAGTCATGACATGACATGACTGACTGGGCTGAATGACGGGGGCGGCGGCGGCTACGGCGGCGAATGACTGGCGGTCGAGCCGGCGCGCGCGCGCGCCGCTCCGGCTCCGGTCGCTCGCTCCGCCTCGCCCCGTCGCGGACGGAGCGGCCGGCTACAGCCGGCCGCTCCGTCCGCCCCGCCTTCATCCATCCATCCACAGATTACCAATACAAAGAATATAATACTACTATTGGACCGTCTTGAGGTCTGAGTGCGGAGAATGGCCCACCCGCCTTCCCAAGAGGCTGGGCAGCAAACAACAACAACAACAACAAACTAATATATATGCTTTTGTATAAGGTGCGACACGGCGAGAACCACAAAAATATATATTTTTAATTACAACGACGACGCGACAAACTTGCGCCGTCCGCCATCTTTTTCCACTCCCAATATATATGCATCCATCCAATACTATCTACACAAATTTGACCACAACAACTTTTATTTTGGTCTTGGACACAAATCGCTTGTCTATGATTGCGAGAAAAACAAAACTTTTTGTCTATGCTTTCGATAAGTCACTTCTTCCGACCGACCGAACATTTGGTTAGAGTGGGATATTTGTATGAGTTAGACACATCCCGAGATACATGCGATGTATTCGGATCTATCCGAATATATCGCAATCGAAACTCGGAGTAGACCCCCAGTACACACCGGTAGGCCACCTGAAAGCCTTGGTAGCTCCCGCGGCTCCTGCCTGACTGAGCTCCTTCCGGTGGTATGAGTGGGTAAGTATGAGTGATGTTTTGGTGGTTTAAAAAAAAGCCACAGTTGCACTCCGGGAGTGCCGGCAGAAGTGAAAACTTTTTGTACTTCCGAAAATAATTCTTAGGTGGTTATAAAAAAACTAAACACCCTAAAAAATTAACATTGCTTAAAATAGAACACAAAAGAAAAAAAAACAAAAAAAATTTTGAGGAGTTTGAAGCCATGGTCAAAAAATACAAATCCTACATTCTTACCATTGAGCCACGAAATCACATAAACGATCAAACGAATATCGGATTTTCAGTCAAATGTTCACGGTTTATAAATATATTAAAAATTTTAGCTGGTTCAGGGTGGGGTGTACACACAATTCATTTACGCCGTATTTACATTTTATTAATTCGCAGTAGGTTAGATTATGGTTCGTTTTTGTATGACACCAGTGCCCACAAGTATTTATATAAACTAGACAAAATTCAGAATCAATGCTTACGTGTTATTGGAGGTTTTATAAAAAGCACGCCCATTCATGTTATGGAGAGCGAGTTGTGTATACAACCTCTATTTCTACGTAGGAAGTACCTTGCTTACAAATATGCATTGAAATGTTTATCTGTAAAGAATAATGAGACGGTTGAGCTTCTTCGACAGTTGGAAATTTTACAAATTAGTAGCAAATATTGGAAAAATAAAATTATTCCTTCAGTTGTATCAGCTTTAAAAATATTTAAAAATGAACCCATGTACATAAGTCATATGCCAGATATTTTTTCTCTTAAAACTTAGGTCAGCGGAATTAACATTAAAGAATTTATAAAGACACATATAGAAGGCATAAATTTGGCAAAACGCAATATGGATTCTGGTACAATCTTTCGAGCATGTTTATATATGTTAAATCATGAATATGAAGATTATTACTTTATATTCACAGATGGTTCTAAAGATTCTGAAAGATTAGGAGCGGCTTTCTTTGATCCAAATATAGGTACAAATGCAAAATTTAAAATTTCTGGTAAAACAAGTATCATGACAATAGAGCTGACAGCAATTCTGGAAGCTCTGTCGTATATAAAATCCCTTTCGCTGCTTTCGGCTAATAAATTTGTAATATTATCAGCTTCTAGGAGTGGGCTTCAAGATATTCTACGGAGTGTTAGAGGAGGGAGAAGTTCCCCTGTAACCTGGCATAGGTTACAGGGGAACCTCAAAACGATTGACGAAATTAGACAACTAGATAAGAAAATAAAACTTCAATGGATTCCTTCCCATGTTGGTATAAATGGAAATGAAACTGCTGATAGGCTAGCAAAGGAAGCAATTTGTGATGGTATTCCATTAGAAGTTAAGCCTACGTATTTGACTTTAACGTGTCTAGCTAAGTATAATTGTTATATTAGGTGGAAAGAATATTTTGATCTTAGATCTAGAGATAAAGGAATATGGTATAAAATCATACAAAATGAACCGCCCTTAGTACCCTGGTTTGACAAATTAAAAATGAATCGTGAACGTCTTGTCGTGGCTTTTCGTTTAAGATCTGGTCACATTCCTTTAAATAAATTTGGTTTTTTAATGAAAAAGATATCATCTCCAAATTGTGATCTATGCGGAGTTCCTGAAGATGTATATCATATTTTGATCGAATGTGCAAGGGGAAATTTAGCTAGGAAACATTTGAAAATTATGGGCGATTCTGTTTAGGTCCATATATAGATAATTTGGCTCATCCAGCATCCGAGGGTGCGGCGAAGTTGTTTAAAATGTATAATGTTATTATGAAAGAAAGAGCTGCTCGCTCGAATTAGTTTGGTTAGTTTTTAAGTTGTTGTTGTCTATTATTTTATTGTGTTATGTTTGTTGTTGTATGAAGAGGGTTGGCATTTTCATTTAATGAAACAAACCCTGATAAATAAACCCAAAATAAATGAAAAAAAAAAAATATCGGATTCCCACTGTCACTGAGAGACGAACAGAATTGATCCCGAGCCACTAGTAACTTAACCCAACCCAACCCAGCAATGGCTTATGGTTCAATTTTAAATAATAAAAATAAATCTGACGCTGACGCGATGACGCGAGTTTAACATTTTTTACCCACCTAAAAAAGTGCCAAGCGCCGCTAAAGAAGTTTTCACTTAAAAAAAAAATTGGTTGTCTGTAAAGTTGGCTTACGGACGATAGTTTTACGTGATGATGTCATAAAGTAAATCACTTCCGGCGGATATTTACCATGTAAAATTAATTTAAGTACATGATAAAGATGTGATAATAACTAATAAAAAATATGAGAAAATAACGACTATTAATTTTTGTTTAATTTATATTTAAAAAACCTACATAACGCCATCTACATGTTCAACGTTGCAACAATTACCTAACTGCTAAATCAAGTATACCGCTGGCTGAAGTATTTAATTTAATATTAACGCTAGATGTGGACGCTAGATGTCGCTCCATGAAATTCACATACTGTTGAGAAAATTTGCAGCGATAAGTAGACGGTCGATAGCCCGCGTGGATAAAACACGTCTGGTCAATGATGGTGGCAGGGACCGCGGGTTCGAGGCTCGCAAAAGACGGAGAAATATATTTTGTATTTCCTACTATATTGTATATGCCTCTCTATCGCGCTCTCGCTTGCACACACAGGTCTCTATCGCGATCTCGTTTGCACACACAGGTTTAGATGGAACGTTACACTTCTTCGTGCGTGCAGCCGGTGTTCATCAATTTATAAGACGTGGCATCATCACGTCAATAACCAGGGTCATCTTTTCCAAATTAACCCTAACCTAATGCTGAGATGGTGCATGTCGTTTTTGTTACGTTTCGTTTCGAGCCGAGTGTTCACGAAAGGAGCCAAAGGAGCCAGGAAGGAGCCGAAATGTCTTTCAGGTGTCGAACGCTTCACATTTCATGGCGGCACTTCACTTGGCTTAGCGTATTCGTGATTGTGGCAAAAATTTCCGTTTCGTCTCCCTTTAATGGCTTGTTTAAAGCGAGATAAAACTAAAATGTTTGCCACAATCACGAATACGCTAAGCCAAGTGAAGTGCCGGCATAACATAGAGTAATACCTTTAGGTGTCATTCATACATAAGTCATTCCATTCGAATTCATTCATTCATTCATTCAATATTCATTCCATTCCCTCAATCACTATACTATACCAAAATGCATGCCAGTCAACCAACAAATCAGCATTCCTCTGTGGAACTCAATAAACTCAGGTCGTAAAATGTTATCTGGGAAAGACAGTTTTCGAATTTGTGCGTTAGTACGAGCGATCCACTAGAAGACGAGAAAATTATATTTTCAGTAAGTCCAGGAAGTTCAAATTCCACTAGCGCCAGGCCAGGTATACGTACCTAAATATCGCCCGATAGAGCCCGACTTAGGTACCGGATATCACAGCCGTATCGTATCTGAATATGTTTTTTAAAATTTAATGCGTGCTATCTATGCCTATAACCCGAATGGATCCATAAAGTGTATTTTTACATAAAAATTCGATTACTTTACAGATATGGATACTGTATACGACGAACTCATCTCGGATAATCCGTTCTTCGTAGAATTAAAAAATGACTACACAAACCTGTATCAGCACTGCATCAGCGAGTCATGGGTGATATGCGTGCCCAGGATAGGCAGCTTGAACAACCGCGTGTTCACTGTAGAGGACTTCTGCGCGCACATCCTCGTGCCCAGCGAGGAGCTGCCGCAGTCGCACTACACCACTCTCACCGAGCACCAGGCCACCGTTCTCAACAAAGTCATCACTGTAGAGATCAACAACTCCCTACCTCTCCAGAGCCACATTCTCTTCGAGGAGACATTCTATACCGAGGACATGATCAAGTTCAAGGTGTGGTGCGTCGAGACACCCCTAGAGCCAACTTCCATAAAACAAGGCCAAACATCGGCGAATTTGGAGCAGCTTCTGTGCGTCAACGACTGCGTCGACCTGCTGTGGACGCAGAGCGCCGGCCGCCAAGTCCTCGAGCAGATCGAACTGTGCGCGCAGACTTTCTTGCGGAGACACAAGAGCATGCCCACCTCCGTCGGCTCGCTGAGCGACGCCGTCGGTGAGCTGTACACGCAGTGCTCCCAAATTGCATTCCAGAACAGGAGACTGAGAGAGAAATCTAAGTTCTGCAAACAAATGATGGACAGTATCAAGATAGCCGTGGAGACCTACATGCAGCACCTGATATTCAACTCCATCTTCAAACCGATCTGCACGTGCGCCGCTTACGAGGACTCGCGCCTCAACAAAATCATTAGGAACCTCGCCGACATTCAACTGAGAGATCTAGACATCAGGAAGGATCTGTACGACACGGTACCAAAAGCAAAGCAGATTTTATCTAAAATTAACTCCTACGGTACAGTCTTAGAAAAAGTATTATGTCTTAAAAATGCTTTAAATGCAATAAACAAGGTGGAAATGGGTGAAAACAAGGTCGTGCTATTGACTGCCGATGACCTGCTGCCGGTGTTCGTTTTCCTTGTCATCAAAACGGGTCTACCCAACTGGTACAGCCAGCTCACTTACGTGAAGGAATTTCGCTTCAGCGCTAGAGCTAAAGGAATAGCGGATGAGACGGCTTTTCTGATTACAACGCTCGAGGCCGTCATCGAACACATCCGCTCGGGCGAGCTGGTCGGCTCCCCCAACCCCGAGTCCTATTACTACGAGAGCGACCACTTAGATCTACCCAAACGAAGAAACAGCACCACCGAATCTACATCTACCGCCGACGCCAGCGGCGACGAGACCCTAGAGCACTTATTTGAACTAATTAAAATATCTCATTACGATCAAGTGAAGGAGATTTTGGTAAAAAACCAAAAAGTGATGGACGAGGTCAACGATGAAATGGAACGTGCATTGGACATGACTGAGGAATTGGAGGACATTCTCAAGGAGGAGGACGAAGACGGCTCCCCACCGGAGCTCTGTCACCCTCTCTGCAACTGCAAGAAGTGTTGCCGCACTTTATCCAAAAAACGTATGCGTTCCTCTCCTACGGTGTCCTCCAGAGACAGTCACGGCCTCACCGCATTGCACATAGCCAGCATTCACGGCAAGTCTAACATGGTGGAGCTCCTGCTGAGCATGAGGGCGGAGCTCGAGGCCTCCGACCTCAACGAGTGCACGGCCCTGCACTACGCTGCGTCCAGAGGTCATCAGAACGCTCTGTTACTTCTGATACACTCGGGAGCAAACATTAACAAAACAAATATAGATAAGAACACAGCGCTACACCTCGCCGCCAACAACGGCCACTTAAGCTGCGTGAAAGCTCTTATCTACTTTGCGGAACATTGTCGCCGGGAACTCCACATAAACTGCTCTAACGAGAGCGGCGACACCCCCCTCCACCTAGCATCCAAGTGGGGCTACGAGGGCATCGCCAAAATCTTAATAGAAAATGGCTCCGAGCCCTCCCTGCAGAACAAGAAAAACAAGACCGCCTTTGATTATGCACATAATTTAAGAATCCTTCGCATTCTCCAGTCGTGCTCTCCAAATTTATATGAATTCATCCACATTACCAGTACAGATGTCGGAGTTATTAATGTCAACAAGGCCGTCGCGAAAAGAGAGAGTATCGACGCCGGGGATAAAAACAGGAGCTCGGTGAATAAGTCTTTCGAAAATATGAAGCTAATAGAGAGAATTTTACGAGCTATTTCTTTCGGTGACATCAAGTTGGCTTGCTTCTTCATGAATATTAATTACCCAGTGAAAAAACCCAGCTACAATATGTTGGAATACAAGTCAGTTGTGCCGTGCCATCCATTGTGCGAGTGCGGGCCCTGCAGGCAGCTCACGGCGACAGCGGGGACCACAGATTTTGATGTCAATTTCTCAGATGCGAGCGGAAACACCGCCTTACACTTTGCGAGCCGCTACGGCCTGAACGAATTGTGCGACATTCTCCTACAGAACAATGCCGATGTGAACTCGGTCAGTAAGAATGGACAGACGCCGCTGCACTTAGCAGCTCTGAATAACAAGGTGGCAACAATGAACTTGCTGTTGAGAAGTGGAGCGGATGTGAATGCAGCCAATGTAGCCGGGGACACTCCGCTGCACGATGCCACCTTCATGGGCAACATAGGAGCCGTCAAGGTACTGCTAAAACACAACCCGGATGTTACTGTTAAGAATGGCCAGGATAAAGCAGCTTTAGACATAGCGAAAGACAAGGTATATCTTACTATTATAGATTTGATAGACAAATATGTTGAAAATTCTTTGACATGAAAAATTATGTAGTTTTTCAGGATAAAAACTTACTGAATAACGTATTTAGAGTTGGGTTTACCAATACTCAATAGTTAGTAACCTGGGTGGATTTACGAAGCAGTAATAAAACATGTTTATTTAGAGAAAGTATAGTACTTTATTGTGCACACTAGATGTACAAATATCACAATCTTATACATGTGCGTATTCATAGGTTGAATATAGTATAAACTATATTATATTTTGTATATAATACCATCAATCTACAGTGTGTTCCAGACAAATCTGTCTACAGTTGGCTGGCCTTCAAATTTGCATTTATTTTATAGAGTTATAATAATATTTCTAAAGTGTTTTATATTTTATTGTAGTGGTTTCCTTCTACCATACCAATAACAATATCACAGTGGTATGTAGGACACACTAGTGTACCCAATAATTCTTAGAACTATACTTGTTTAAAATTATATCAACTATAAAATTATTAATATGATGCCAGGCAAATCAGATCGTCCAAACTTCCTACCTTCCTAGATCCACCGTGTTCACCACAAACGTGGGTGAATGTGAGCGTGGCGGTCTCATTAGTCTGGTCAACATATCAATCTTGCCATTGTATTTAAAATATAGTTTATTTTTTTTACTCGAATGAAACCAGTCGAAATAATTAAGTATAAATTATAAGGTTTTCCTTGTCAAATTCATAGTTTAATCTCCTCATCTTGCCATAATTATGTTTATGGTAAGTTCATTTCTACCAAATGTATGAGCCAAAATATTTATTTTTGAATAGAAATATATTGATTTCACAAAATTTAATCTTATTTAGTTAAAGACTGACTGACACTACTAAAGCATACTTGTAATAAGATAATGTAACAACACACATTAAAATATGTGCACAATAAATAAAATGTATTTAGTAGTTGATAACCCCTTATCTCTCTCATATTAACTTACCTCTTTCCTGTCTATCTCTCTTATATATTATTAAAACTCTAATCAATAGTAATTTCATAATTAAGTACTCAATTATTTTTTTTATTTCATGACCCTTACAAGTAATTTAATTAATAAATAAATACAATAATTAACATTTCAATAATTTTACCTTATCCTAAATTACGCACGTAATGTGAAAACATTTTGGTTACAGGAACAATAATTGCATTTCATAATACAAATATCAACATTATAAAAAACTTAGTAACATTATGGAAAACAGTGCCAAAAACGCTAATGTGATTTTCAAAATCTCACATCAGGTGATTTCATTATTTACACCATAATTTACCTAAGTATGTTATGAATTTGAAGTTCCTTACACATAGGTGGCATTAATGTTAGATGTGCCGTTGGTCCCGTTTTGAAGTGTGTTATGAAAATCTTGAATTAAAAAAATAAATAAATTGTCATGAGCCAATATAATAAAAACCTCGCTAAAAATAATGGTAAAGTTCAAGTTAAAATTTACTAAAATAATGACCCCACAAGTGCCACTCCAGTTTGCTCTGGGACAGGAAAATTCAAGAGATTGGTACCCAGAGCAGTGGTGGAATCAGGCGAATTCCCGGGGATCGTAAAGAACCCTTATAATATCTGATATTATAGTATACGGGTCCTTTATGATCCCTGGGAATTCTCTGTAAATACGATATGCAAGGAGAATGGTCAAATGCTTTATTCCCTCAGATGTCGCACCCACACCCATGTTGCTATGCTCAAAATGTTGAAACATTTACATTCAGCAATGTGTCTATGCAAGGCCTATGCACGTGACAACTTTTTCAAGAGCTAATCACGCATGTTAAATGCAACTAGGACGTGATTTAGTCGCAGCCTGTGTACACTTTCTTTAATTGGTGCACGTGCAAACAAACATGCAAATACGTTGACACAGACGTATCCCGCTGTTGTGTGAATTCAATCAAATAATCACTAAAAGCACGCTTTTAACGGCTCACACGTTGTGCCCCGCACAACTTACGTCTCCGTCAAACGTCGGAGAATTCGTGACCGCAATTCATTACGCAAGGAGAGAAAAACTTTTTTTTTCGGAAAAAACATGGACATAGCTTATTTGGCATGGTTGTAATTGTTACAAAAATTTCCTACAGAGTTATCTATACCTTCAGGTTCACTAACCTTGTTTTGATTCCAAATTGTGAGTGGAATATTGCACGAACATTTCGCTTCACAAACATAGAAAGGTTAAGTTTTATTTTTCGATTTCCCACGCTCGCGAATGTATAAAAGCCTCCAATAATAACACATTCACTTCAGAAATGTTATATTCTTTCGAATTCATACACAAATGCAACAAACTAATGTCTAAAACACAAAAAATCGCGCTTGAGACAGCGGCGCGCCGAATTCGCGCGCGAACATGGCATCCAACACCAAGTCTCGAAAGCAACTGAAGAAACCGTTAATTTTTTGCTCTAGGCTGGCGCCAAAGTGAGACTTATCCCAATATTCAAAGAGCGTGTAATAAAAGGCAGCCCCACCGTGACAACATACCCCACGCGACGTTTTGGTGACTCTAAAATGCCATGCCTATTTTGGCATGTGGCGCTCAAGCGGTTAATATTAAATTAAAATAATGTTTTTTCTCACGCATCACTACAATAGAATAGAAACTCTTTATTGCACACAAATCACTAACACAACACACATGAAATATAACACAACAGCCAAAAATAATAGACAAGAAAAATTTTACCTAACACCCTGACGAGCTGGTGAGAGGGATGCTAATTTCGAGTCAGGTCCTATATTAATATTATTTAATATTAAATAAAAAATATGTCATGTAGAATTTCAAATCAATAAAATACTATTACGCATTCAAAATTATGCAAACTTCATATTAACATCTATATCAAGATTTCTTATCAGTATTTGGAATATTAAAATACTGGGCACACCGTTATACCCGGTATTATTTATGGGTTAAATGAAAACGCGAAAGGGCGGGTCATCTCGTGTCTACTAGGCGAAAAAAGGTCGCATAGCTGCCTCGCCTGTGTTCTCTAGTCCAGTATAGACAGCAACCCAAAGTGAAGTCTCCAGTACGGCACCTACCTACTCGGAGGTAATATTGGCTTGTGCATGTGCTGTGGCCCCTCTGACTCAGTCACCCATACTGCATCACATAAAAAAAACTTAAGTCATTCTTCATTTACACTACATCACAATTTTATAATATCCGTTACTCTTATTTCCTAAGACATAAATAAAACTTCCTAAGCTCTCGGGTAATTCACTGGGGCGGTAACGTCCACACGGGCATTCCCTCTTTCGTATTCTCGTTCCTTCTCACTGGTGCATACTGTCTCTCTCTCCATGCACCGTCGTGGTTGGGCAAGTTTCTATAAACTCCTTCATTGTCTCCCAATGCATACCTAACCTTTCGCGGCGAATCACCCTCACCCATTGGTGCATTCCTAATTTTACGAGGAGAAGCACTATCGCCCACCGGCGCATTCCTAACCTTACGCGGCGAATAATTATTATTCCTTTTTGACTTCAGTTTATCCGCTTCGTCGTAGTACACCCTACTCTTTACGAAGAGTTGGTTCTTATCTGGGTGGCAGAGTTCGGTGGAAGGGTCCTCAGGTAAATTCTCGACTAGCGTTAGTTCTGGAACGTCCGCGCGGTCGAAGGTGAAGATGTGCGGGTAGTATGAGTGCATGATGTCCTCGTGCCGATGGTCCTGCATCTGGCACCACACGTGCGGGAGGAGCAGAGGGAACCGACTCAGCCAGTAGCGCACGAAGCCCTCGGGAATCTTGCCGAGACTCTGCCGCACCTCCGGCTCCAGCTCTCGGTAGTGATGTTTCTGTTCACAACGCACAGGGTGATGAATATATTTTTATAAATAAGCAGAAAATAATAACTACACATAATTATCATGGCATACTGGATGAAAAACGTTTGAAAGCACCTATAAAATTTAGTTTTAAAGATATTTTAACACACGAAAACAGAACACGTTCATTATCCAGCAAAAAATTTGAGGTATTTTTTTTTATTTTTATTTATTTATAATGCATCCTTTAGGTGTCTGTGCACACTCGGACAAGTCATAGTGTATTTGAAAATAATGTTATAATGTGGTATCATATCATCAATCGAGCAAAAAATAGCCTTCGTCCATTCCAAAAATGGATATAAAAGTTTCAATAATATTGTGGTTTGAAGCGAACAGTAAACTTACACTACAGTATCTTATTAGCTACCTACTTAAAACTAAACTTACAATAAAGATTTTAAATTTAGTAATGAGGCTTGCATAGTCCATTCTGGATTGCGCTCTAACAATGAACAGAGAAGAAGCAGGTGCAACGGAAGGTACCTTGTTGCGCATGGCGCGCAGTAGATCGAGCACGCTCTGGCCGCGGTAGGTGCGGCGCGCGCGCAGGTCCGCGGCGACGCGGTCGCACACGTGCGCGCGCCAGTCCCCTCGCACCACCCCCCGCGCGTCCTCCTCCAGCGACCCGCGCCCCCACCCGCCCCCACCTTCCATCTGGTCGCTTACGTCCTAATGAGGAGAACATGTCTTTGAAATTTTTATTTTCAAGAAGTTTATCAAACCAGATGACAAATAATTGTCACTGATCAAAGTGTAGGTAAATAATCAAGCCAGTCAATAGTAAATGAGTGAATGCAAACCAATATTGCACTTACTTAGATGTGAATGATATATTCCACTTTTGTGCAAAATGCTAAAACCATTCTGAAGAATCAAAATTTTGACTATTTACATTTACTAATCCATCCACTCCATTTGCCCAAATTATCTCCATACATCATCCCACATAAAGTAATCAAAAGGATAATAACGGAAAACGAAAAGGTAACCTTGTAATGTAGTTTGCAAAATGTTTTGAACATGTAGCACAGGGGTGTCCAACCTGCAGTACGCGGGCCCCCGGTAGCAAGCGGCCTTATTTTTAGGTGCCCGCACACAGACATTCCAATAAACATAAACATTAGAATACCGCAAAAAATTATAAAAAATTCATTTAGAAATCCATTGACTCCAGAACGTAAAATTGCCTGATGCTGTCATGCTGTCATATGGATTATATAGAACATTTCGTAAATTTGTCTGAAAATAAAAATAGTCAAGTATCCCATTAGAATTTATAGGTAAACGTCATACATAGGTACTGTCCCTACTTGAAGATGCCCGCTGGGCTTGACAGAAATATAGAAGTAGCTCCTAAGGCGAAACCAGTTGGACACCGCTGATGTAGCATTTTCTTTTCACACATGTACAAAGTTTACGCAAGGCAAAGTCGGCTCAGCAGAAATCCATAAGCATCCGTGTGTTGTGATTGGCTCTTCCGAATTCCTTAGCCCAATGCTTTCACGCGGCATTCCTATGCACCACCACCAGCTATCGCTGCCCTTACCTCTTGTTTGTAATTCATTTAGTTTAGGAAATAATTACCTGTAAAAAATTAAGTCTGATCTGTGCACTCCAGAATACTGGATTCTTAAGTATAGTGTTGGAAGGCGGCCGCTTGTACGGGCTGGCCGATATCATGGCTCGTATCAGAATCTTTGTCGGCACGACATCCTCCTCGGCACACGTTGATCTGAAACGGAAAGGTTATGTCAAGACATAACTTCTATATGGCATGCAACGAGTGGCTTAGAAAATGTGTTAAACTGCATTGACTGACACCTCGTTAGCACCCTTGACAAGACTGAACGGCATCTAATATAATCAGTCATGAATACAATAAAGAAGATCGACATGAAAAGGAAGAATTTGTATAGGTTGCGCCAATAAATATCTCTAAAGGGCCGTTAACTAACGTCACCTTCGGATATAAGCTATGACTCGATAAGTCTTCTCTATGTTTGAACATTAATAAGAAGACAGAGATGGCACTACATCGTATAAAATAACATATTAATAGTCCCTAAAACGAACTGTTTGACAGACATCTGACGTTAATCATTCGCTCTGCATGGCAGATGTCACTTTGACTTTTAATTGTCTGTCAGACCGTTAAATAAATAACAGACTTTGAGTCATTCATTACTTTAGATATAAAAAAAATAAAAAAACAACTACGTACATTGGACTGTCCTTATTACAACAAAAAAATTAATGTAAATATCTGATCAGTTTTAGGGGTCGAGAAAACATAAGCAGTGCAGCTGTCCCTCTTTCGTCGGTGGGAAGCGCGCGTGGCGAACGGAGACAGCGATACTTTCTTCAAATACCAACATATTATCACGAGACAAACTTAAGTCTGCTCTTAAGAAGAGCGTAAATGGACTTACTGGTTACTTAATTACTCTAAGTAAATAAACTCCCAGAGACAAACTTAAGTCTGCTCTTAAGAAGAGCGTAAATGGACTTACTGGTTACTTAATTACTCTAAGTAAATAAACTCCCAGGTATTGATACGCAATGTTTAGGCAGAGCTCGGCTCAACATCGCTCGCACTTAATCATGTGCTCATCGAAATGTCGTATCTTGAAATATAACAAAACACTCACTGTATATGGTCGAGATTGTACTCGTCGCTGAGGATGTTGGCCTGCCGCCGCAGCACGTCGCCGAAGGGATGTTTCCCTCCAGACAGCACGTAGTAGAACACACAGCCCAGCGAGAATATATCCACCGATGTTGTCTGAGAGCAAACACGACAAGGCCATATGTTCAGACACACTCAATCACATAAACGCAACAAAAGGAATTGTTTTGCAGTTGTGGCCAGACTTCAATGTATGTACAACTTATGTTTTATCTGTTTGTCATTAGGCTGTCTGTTTTGTAACAAATAAATAAATAAGGAGACTTTGTTATAATATTGGTACTTATCTAGGTTACTTAATTAGGTTTACAATTAGGAATTTGAGCGCTATTATTTCATTATTGAGTCAGCAAGTTGAAGAAGAACTGAACGACACATTTGTGCGATGGCGTAATCATAGAATAAAGAAGTATGTACAAAAATGTGTCCATATTCGGCTTACAGGGGTGGGAATATGATAATAGTGGCACATTTACTAGCTGAGTGATCATCACACAATTCAATATGCTGCGGGTGAAGATAGACATATCGTGTGAAGTCGGTACTTATAAAGAATAGCCCCGCTGCATCTCTCCCCGTGCATGTCCCTGTAAAAGTCGACTAAAGGATAAGGACAAGATGCCGTGCTAAAGGGCGACAAGGTAGCTACCTCTCATCTTGGCACAGTCCTTCCACCGAGTCATGCAGCAGGTGGGTCTTCGTGCCTTACTGGCTGCTTGATAGTTATCTTATCTGAATACTTTGCGAAACATGGTGTTCGGTTTTGTGCTGTAATTTACAAGAGCACTTGTAGCACAATACCGACTATTCTGTTCAGCTGGATTGTCGGGATACGGGGTGTGATATGTATGTATGAAGATAGATCAGTCTTTCCCAAAGTATGGGTCGCGACCCACCGGTGGGTCGCGAGCGGATATTGGGTGGGCCCTGAAATTGATAGGACGACAGTCGCAGCGCAACACGTCATCGTTGGCCGGGACGTGTCGTTCGCCCGGCGGCAGCCGAATGGTTACAGTTACGGCACATCTTATATTTAGTAAGTAATTAAAATTTTCAATTACAACTGGATGGTTTTTTCTTTTCTTAATTGAACAGTCCTTCATATAGTTACAATATGTATTAGCGAAAAAATGCTGCAGCAGCAATATAACGCTGCTTTTTTTCATGTTAGGTAAGGGTTCCGAATTTAGATTTTTTTTTAGATGGATCACCACGAGATGGATCAACCAGACAACTTTGGGAACCACTGAGATAGATGATAGCAAACGTACTGTGCGTTGGCCGTTGATTATCTCTGGCGCGATCCAGCCGTCGGTGCCGGTGACTCCGGAGCGGCGCGAGAAGCTCGTGCGGCCGAGGTGAAGCTTCTTGGAGAGGCCGAAGTCTGAGATCATCGCTCGCACCTCGCCCGTCCCCGTCGGCACAGACAGCAGCACGTTGTGCGGCTTTATGTCTCGGTGCACTGTCACAAGTTTGTATTTATTAGCACGTTTTTTTTTTATGGAAACTTACACAGTTGGCTACATCACCTACAACATCCGTGGTGTCAGCCCATAACACCGGGTGAACTTGGTGCCACGTCGGTACTTCCCTTCGGTCGTGCCGGCTACACTGAACTGGACGGAAAACACAAACTATTTACATAGCCGTTTCGACCGACCTTTCATTCAGTGCGGTGGTACCAACCCGGGCGGGTTGAACCCTACCTAGTAATATAAGAAGGTAGTCTAACCCTTAGTCGCCTTTTACGACATACACGGGGAGAGATGCAGTGGGGCTATTCTTTTAAAGTACCGGCCCCACACGGTACAAACGTCTACAATCTGTCTCAATTTGAAGAACATTCAGAATTTTTTTTTTCTGCCTTGTATTGTGTATAAAGAACCTGTAAAGTGTGGTTTCCAATCGTATGACAGTTGAAAGTAAGGCTTTAATTTGTCATATTATATTGATCACACAGCATTATCAATATGCATACTTTGATGCATGCAATTCAACTATGAAAGTGTTTTTTTTTATGTAATCGGGTATGGATGGCTGAGTCGGAGGGGCCAAAGCGCATGCTCCGACCAACCTTCTTTTCTATCATTTATTGATTTACGTTTTGTTTATAGACGTCCAGAGATACCAGCCTTTCGGCTACAAAATCCAGACATGCTCCGACCAGCCAATATCACCTCCGAGAAGGAAGGTGCCATACCGGAAACTTCCCTGGATTGCTGGCTATACTAGACTAGAGAACACAGCCGAGGCTGCTATGCGGCCATCTTACATCCAGTACGGTGGTACCAACCCAGTCGGCTACAATTTGAGCCTACCACCGAGTAAGGAGCAAGGGAAAGTAATATACATTGTTCAATGATGTGTTGACATTTGTTTCCTTCATATTATAATTCCGAAGAATCTTTAAGGAGACTCAAAAGACGATGCATAGTGGGTTTATCCAAGTAGGAAGGTCCGCTATCAAAATGTAGAGTTTGGCCCACTGGGGTCAATTCTCTGAAAGCCACAACAGTAATCAGAAAATCTGCTAAAAATAAAAAAATAAAAAAAACTTATCGCAGATGGAACAATAATAAAAGAAAAATATATTATAATTTCATATATAAAAACATAAATTATGTACAATCTAACCTTATTACTTAGAAGTAGCCAAATGGAGCTGGAACAGGAAGAACTGTTTATCCACCCCTATAATCCAATATTACATATGAAGGTAAAAATTATTAAACAAATTGTTTCTCGACCTACATAGCTCTAAAACAAACTGAATACAGCGCCATCTAGCGTCAGCGATAGGTCAATATTTGCGCTACCAGATGCCGCTGCAGAAGCACCATACTCGTAACTCTTTAGTTAAGACAAAGTATTAGTTCAGTCACAAAAAACTTTAATTACCAATATCCATGGAATGTAAGTGCGACAGGCCAAGCGTGGACTGCCTCAGGATCTCGACGGGCTCGATGCTGCACTCAAATGAGAGTTTCTTCTCTACGTAGTCCTGCAATGTGGCCGCACACAACTCTAGCGCTATGTACCTGTCCGCACAAACGTAAGAGAAAAATTAAACATTGAAGCCTGATTCTAATAAATCAGATCAAATTGTGGGCAGCATGTTGGCTGACAAGTCGATCAATAATCTATCTATACCAATTTCTTTTCTTCTAACTTGAGCCAAATATTCTCGGATTTTCAACAAAAGATAATTTAGCCCAGAATGGCGACGATGGATAAGAGACCAACCAAATCAGTCTCGCGTTTGCCTCTTGAGGAGTCGAATGTTTTGTTCTATAGCGATTAGCAACTAAAACAATTGATGACTCGTAGCGGGATGCAGTTTCGAACAATGTCGAAGGAATTAATAATATCTAGAGCATTTAGTCTGTATTTCGTGTATTCTGCATTGACTTATATACTGCTAGACCACCGAACTTAGTCTACTGTTGCTGGACTCGGATCAACAGTATTCACTGCTAGTGATGTGGGTGCGGGTTCGTACCGGAACTGCTTGTCGCGCTCGGTGCAGTAGTAGCGCACGACGTGCGCGTGCGCGTCCGACTCGCGCAGCAGCGCCACCTCGCGGTCCGCGAACGTGAAGCACTCGGGCAGCAGCCGCTTCACCGCCACCGCTCTCTTGTCGAATGTTCCCCTGCACATATAGACACGATGAGACAACAGATCTGTCAAGGTCGCAGTGAACCGGAGCCTAACACACATACACACCCCTCTCCAAAGTATTACAATCATCATCATCATCAGCCTGTATCGGTCCACTGCTGGACATAGGCCTCTCCCAAGGCACGCCACCACACGCGGTCTTCCGCTCTTCTCATCCATCCACTCCCGGCTACCTTTTTTAGGTCATCTATCCACCTAGCCTAGTATTACAGTAAAACCTCCTTAATATGATTCTCAAGGGGTTGAGGATAATATTAAAATTCTGCTGCGCAAAATCGTCTTAGGCAGGAAGAGCATAGAGGTGTAATAATTTTAAATTAATATAAGAGTATGCGCTTGTGTTATGGTGGCAGCCAACTGAGAGTAGTGGGCGTGGCCTGAGCGGATGGAGATATCAGTTCAGGGCACAAACTAGTACCTTAAAACTACCCTAACTGCACCCCGGCAGTGCAAAAAAGATGTTTTAAGCAGGAGTGAGAGCGTATTAAGCAAGAAAATCTTCTTGTTAAATCGGTGCAGGGTCCTGGGAACAACACAGAAGAGTGTTTTTACGCCGGAGGTTAGTAGTATTAGCCAGAATCATATTAATCGGGACTGTAATAACAATATAGGGATGTGGGAAAGATTCTATAAACTGTTGACTACACGCTACTAAGTTGAGCCCACGAGCAGTTTTCAGCAGTGATGTGATTTGAACTGGCATCTCTCTGTCTTGAATACATTTGAAATTGGCACATCGTGCACTGAACAATAATTAACAAGGACTCTTCCGAAAATCCATTTCAAGCCCCGGCATAATATACTAAAATGGACGAAAAAGCACATACCTATAGACGAAGGTGCCTTCACAGCCCTTGCCGAGCACCTGGTCTGTGTGGAATGTGATCTTGCCTATCTTCATCTCCCCCTCCCCGATCTCCTCCAGTTGAGCGGTCACCTCGCCGCTGCGGCTGCCGCGCGACGAGTTGGAGCCCCTGGAGCCCCCTTGCGACAACTGTTGGAACTCACGTGCCTGCAAATTTATTGTAAATTTATAATTATTTATCAAAGGCCAGAAATATTAATAAATTCAATGTAGAATAATAAAAATAAAAAAGATTGATCAGTGTCAAAGACATCCAAACTACCTACTAGACCGGACAACCAGAACAAAATCGTAAACACTCATACAAATGTGACATTCAATACACGACGCATTGACCTCATACAAATGTGACATTCAATACACGACGCATTGACGTTCCAGATCAAAGTTTTTGAATGAAAATGTTCCAAATGCCCGCTCTATAGGCTATTAAATATTTAAATTTCTTTGCTCAGTGTCAACTGTTTCTCTACACTATATGTATTTATGTGAGTATATGCAACAATATTATTTTAAAATATGACACAAAGCAAACACGAAAAACTACTCAGTAACACTCGAAGGCGACACTTGTTTACATTCCACACACACCTGATCAATTTGCTACTTAAAATGTAATTGGTTCAAACATGTTTGCATAACACTCACCTGATTCCGCAGATACCAGAACATGGTGATAACGAGACCGACTAGAACTATGAGGGCCACCTTCAAACCCTTGTTCTCTTGTTGGTGTAACCACAGGTATGCCCTCTTGTAGATCATGCCCGGTCGGAATCCAAGATTCTCCGGGGTCAAGTCATCATCCGTCTGTACCCCGACGGAAATAACACTTTGTTCCTCCATTGAATGCTTTAGTTTAGTTTCATTTTCAACATCCTTCTCACTGGCGGAATGAACTTGACCATTGATCAGCTTGATACTGGTGTCTCGGCCGAAATAGTTCATGTCTCGAACCACCAAGTTAGAATTAGGAACGGTCGGAAGCCAGTTGGTGGACAGTTCTGGTATCTTGTAGTGGCCGAGCAGTAGGAACGGTGCCGAAACGGTTTTCAAGTTCAAATCGTTAAGCTGGTAGTGAACATTGGTATAGTGTTTGTGGTTTTGATCATCTCTTTGGGTTTGCTCCTTGCTCATGGGTCCTTCTAAGAGCAAAGGTCGAGTTTGCTCTGTAGATATAGTGATTGTGTTTTTGTCCACTAACGATGAGAGGGCGTATAATCCGTGGTTGTGTTCGCCGACGTACAGGGTTGGGCTGAAAATTGTAATTCATTTTGCGTAAGGTTCAGGCTTCGGATCAAAGGAGAAGTCCGAGTTTACAACTCAAGCATACACAAATATTTTTATTTATAGGATTAATGTTTCAAGTAATAAATTGTTTCAAAGCTCTATGTTATGATTGTACAAAAAACTAGGTGGTAAAAACTCACAATAGTTCCATGTTGGAATTTTTCAACCCGTGTCCATTTCTCAACGACTTGACATCATCCATAATATGGTCCATAGTGTCGTCGCCGATAGAGTTGAAGGGGACAGATATAAGGCCGTCTCTGTCTAGCAGATAGGCCGCCACGACTGGTGTGTCGAGAGAGCAGGACCACACTAAGTCACCTGTCTTTCTGTCAAACGACATCACTCGACCGTTCGATGTAGACGTGAAGTGTATTAAACCTGCAATTGACTTAATTTTAAAATGTTTCAATATTTTTTTGGTTTGCTGAAAAATATAACTTATTGGTACAAGTGATAAATTGACAATTGTGAAAATCAAGCGTTTGATGGCTGTAAATAACTTACTGGTACAAGTGATAAATTGACAATTGTGAAAATCAAGCGTTTGATGCTTGTAAATGCCCCATAAAATATGGGGCATTTACAACATTTACATTTTTTACATTTTTTGTTCTATGATGTATTGTTATGACATAATTATGAAAAAATGTGTGGGGTGCACTGGCGGCTGGTCCTAAAGTGCGCTCGTGCGCCGCACTACCGTTCACTCAAAATAAATAATATCTTACAACATACATACATTAAAAACCATAAAGATCGTACTCCAAATAAATAAGAATGTGAATTCGACCTTATTTTATAGATCACAAGGCACTTTTTTGCGAGTAAACGTGCGCCCCGTGCGGAGTCGAAACACGCACGCGGGTCTCCCATACTCAATGTATGGGGATCGGCAAAACACCGCTGGCGCGTGAGACAAAAGATACTTCATAGAAATAGTATGGACCGAAATGGAGTTCTGCGTGCGGCGCACGAGCGCCAAAGGAGGACGCTATATCGTGAATAGCCGCGCGTGCGACACGTCGCGAGCGATTCGTTTTGCACGAGTCCGTCTACGTACTAACACTATCGCGTAGTGTCTGTGTGTAAGCGCACGGGTGACGTCGCACTGCATACGCCCGATCTGTCTCACTCGCACTTGCACAATTGTATTGGTGTGAGTACATCGTGGTGTGAGTACTGTGCACGCGCCAGCAGCTAGCTAGAGTCAGCGCGCTGTCATGTGATGTCTGTCACATACCCGTTAGCGCGCGAATATTTAAAATGGGATATGGTTAGATTTTGTGCTTTCTGTCACGTGATACTGTGAATTAAATGGTGCCGATATTTGCCTAAGAGTTGGTTAAAGGTAAGGCTTTACAATTAGGTGATCCCGGGTTCAATTCCTACTTTTCAAATGCTTTTATTTTTATATATTTTTTTGAATTATTTTTGGGATATTACTACTTTTTCTTTTTGAAAGCTGCAGTAGTGTTGTGGTCTATGGGTGTGTTCATAAAGGTAGGTACTAAAAATGAGTTAAAAAACTTGTTGGTTTATTTTTTTCTTGTTTTCTGCAGTGCATTGAATGTCTTGAGAATATTCATACTAGGTACGTACATAATAAAACGCAGGCGTTTAAAAAATTCGGAAGTCCCGATCTTAAAATAACATGACGGGAATTTGTTGGGAAATTTGGTATTTAAGTAGGTAGGTACTTAGCGCACTACCGGTCACTGAAGTCACCAGCCGCCACTGGTGGGGTGTTACACTTGTACAGGATTTGTACTCCCTGCAATTTAATCATTTGCCTAAATTAGTGTTTGGCGTGTGTTTTGTTTTTTTTTTCAATTTTTTTTTATTCAATTTCAGTACTGCAAATTACATTTAAAATGGGATTAATAAAATGTTTCCATATAACAGAGAGCCATGCCAGTTTGGCATTCTCCACGTGCACTTGTAGAATACAAACCGTAATCTTTGAGCATATCCTGGGCCATGTCGTGCGAGGTGTAATCGAAGAAGGTGACGTTCCACTTGTGCCTGTCGCTGCGATAGTTCTGCATCAGTATGGTGTACTCGGTGCGAGCGAGGTACACACCTTTCTTCTTGTCCAACGAACATGTATTCTCTTCGTCGCCGTTGTTGTTAAAGATTTGCTTTTTATCAAAACCTGCAAACATACATTTTTTAACTATTGATTTGAAGACAAATATATGGAAATGGACTTTAGCCGCCTTGCGTGCAAGTTGACTGAACGCAGGAATATGCGACATACCTACTAGAAAAATGCAAGCAACGGTTCGAAAATTTGAAGAAATACGTCGGCGGCCCGGTAGCGGAATTGGTAACGCGCTGGCAGCTCAAGCCGGAGTTCCAGGTTCGATTCCTGGTCGGGACGTATTTTTTCTTTTCATTTTCGACTTTGCATTTTCTCTAATGAAGAAATATAAAAAGCGAGTACACGCTTAGTACTAACATATAAAAAAAATAAATAAAAATAAAAACATCAAACTAAAATACTCCATTGTTTTTCTTTTTTATGAAAACTGAGACCGTTGGCTATATCACCTACACATTCGTGATGTCAGCCCATAACACCTTGGTGATCTGGGTGTGTCAGTGCTTCCCTTTGGTTGTGCCGGCTACATTGATCTGCACGGAAAACACGAACCATTTACACAGCCGTTTCACCAGACCTTTCATTCAGTGCGGTGGTATCAACCCGGGCGGCATTGTAATTCAAAAATAATTGTTTGATCAAGTGATGAGGTTTGTTAACATAAAAGTTCCTCATACAGTAATGAAGTACAACGTAAACAAAAATGCTATTTTCGTTGCCCATTTCATTAAACATTTGGTAAAACACCGAAAATATTGGCAATTTTTCACCAAAACTCTTACTGAGTATTTAAAAGTGACAGTGGGAATTAACCACATACCAGAAACATGTTCCCGGAAGCCTGTCTCTGGATCAATCATGAACCAAGTATCGCTCTTCTTGCCCGTGTAGAGTATGCCGTCCGTGGAGCGGCAAGGAGCGTTGGCGACCAGCTCCGGTATGGTGAAGGGAAGCTTCTTCAGGACATGAGGTTCGCCGGTTCGGTGCCCGTACATGTAGAGGAACCCGTGTCGCGGGTCCGGGAGGAACTGCGGCAGCAGGTTTGCGTCCTGGTTTGGTACTTTCACTACAGGTTCTGTGGGAAAGTTATAGAATAGAATAGAAAATGCTTTAATGCTCCAAAAAACATTCGACAGTAACAAGCACATTAGAACATTTACATAAGGTGCAAGGATGGACTTATACCTTAGAGATATTTCTTACAGACAACCTTTATATTATACGGAATTAAATCAGACAGAATTTTTATTTAGATGCTAGGCTCTGAACGCGGCTTTGCTCGCTTCTAATTCGGATATAAAAAATAATGACGTAAATAACATATTTTTTTATCACAAATATTAACAAATGTAAATGTTGAGATATTAATTACCAATTAGAAAGAACTAAAACACTCGAACGTCACGGTTTTATTCATAGTGTACTTGTGTTATGCATAATGCGATGTGCTGAGTAATTTTTATTCATAGCGTGCCAGGTGGTAATGTACTGGGTGTAGACTTATTGTGTGAAGTTTAGTTGTGCTTCTGTTGTATCTTTGTTAGGTTAGGTGTCAGCATCGTCTGTGTGAAGTTTCAAGTGCGTAGTTAGCGTATATGGATAGCAATGAGCAGAGAAATGCTCAGTACATGTAGTAAGTACTGACTTTAAATATGCAAAAAATAATAACTTTTTTCTATTCTTGATAAAAAAAAATGCTATTCTTGATACAATTTTTTTACTATTCGCTAAGTCGGCATGTCAACTATACCAGTGCAAAAAAATGCATCATAGATGGCTTGGCTTATGGATTAAAACTCATGCCAAACTTCAAACCGAACAAAACAAAACAGACGCAAGTCTAGTGTTTTGTCTCGAATGTCGCTAAAATAGGTTAAGATACTCTCTAAGCATCTCAAAAATGTAAATTTATGTGAAACTTGTTTTTGTTTATGTATCTTAACGTGATTGTTCTTTTGTGCACAATAAATGATTTGATTTGATTTTATTTGATTAGATAACGTGTTTAAGAGTAACAGACAGAACACCATTATAATAATAGTAGGGATTTTTTTAATGTAATCAGGTATGGGTGGCGGAATCTTGACTTTTAAAACTATATATATATACAAGGAGATCAATCAGATACAATAATATACAAATCACTTCCATAGCAATAATTGTTTTTTTTTTCAAAATAATTGTTTTAATAATAAAATAATAGGGTTTTTAAATAAGGTATTTATACATTACAGCATGTTAGAAGTGTCAAAAGTTACTACTATATCACTACCAGGATATATTTTCCAAATCCTGAAATTTCTAGGAATTTTTCATATTTTCCGAAAGAGGTGGTTTTAGCCACTCCATGTTATGTCTTCTCTGCAACATTAGGTATTTATACTCTGCCTATTCGGATCCTTGTTTATAAAACATGACATTATCATTTGTCCAAAATTTTCCCCTGAATCAATTAGTGAACATACAGTAAGTTGAACTTAATATGACTATTATTTACCTATACATAAAAATTAACTTTTAATCACTTCAGAGTGATTTAACAGTAATGTGCTACTGTAATTAATTAGTTATCATTTTTAATTCACATAAGATATGATTTATTGCGATGAAACATGCATGTACCTACACTAACCACCTCTACCTAACCTAACCTTACCTAATCAAAGCAAGCAAGGTATTCCCATGATCGGACACCTATTTTAATATCATTATTCATTACGTAGGTGTACCTAAGACCTCAGTAAATAAAACAGAAACAATTTGCTATAAGAAAATAAACTGAATATTAATATACTTCTCAAATATAGAGTGACTTTACAATTCAATTCAAATTGTTATAACTGGAAAGCCCATCCCAATTGTTTTGCAGACATAATAACGATTAAATTAATCGATCATTCTTTAAAATTAAAAAATCAAGCATTATCAGCACTGATAAGTGCAGCCCGTACGCTGGACAGAGAAAACCCGCAAGGCACACCACGTGAATGTCATTATGTCCTTATCACAAATTTGTATAGGTACCCGAAAATTAGTCATGTGTGGTAATAAAAATTACAAATTGCTGCAGGCAGAATTGATTAAAGGAGGAACAGTATTTGAGAATAATTTTAAGTTTTGGCATTTAATAAAATATTATACTTACAATAACAGGATTCTAATGAGTTTTATGCATTCAAATCAAGATCCAGTTTTAGAAGACTACTTGATACTGTGATGGTCTGAATATTGTCGCTTTAAGATCTGATATAAAAATGTTACCTACCTATGTAATATCCAATGGCGGCTGGTGACTTCAGTGACCGGTAGTGCGCTAAGCACCTACCTCCTTAAATACCAAATTTCCAATGTTCCAACACATTCCCAATGTTATTTTAAGATCGCGACTTCCGAATTTTTTAAACGCCTGCGTTGTATTATGTACGTACCTAGTATGAATATTTTCAAGACACTCAATGAGTTGCAAAAAACAAGAAAATAAATCCAAACAAGTTTTTTAACTCATTTATAGTACCTTTATGAACACACCCATAGACCACAACACTACTGCAGCTTTGAAAAACAAAACAATAGCAATGTCCCAAAAATACTTAAAAAATGTATAAAAAAAAACATTTGAAAGTAAGAATTGAACCCGGGATCACCTGATTGTAAGGCCTTACCTTTAACCAACTCTTAGGCAAATATCGGCACCACTTAATTCACAGTATCATGTGACAGAAAGCACAAAACCTAACCATATCCCATTTTAAATATTCGCACGCAAACGGGTATGTGACATCACATGACAGCGCGCTGACTCTATGTAGACGGACTCGTGCAAAGGGAATCGCTCGCGACGTGTCGCACGCGCGGCTCTTCACGATATAGCGTCCTTGTTTGGCGCTCGTGCGCCGCACGCAGAACTCCATTTCGGCCCATACTGTTTCTATGAAGTATCTTATGTCTCACGCGCCAGTGGTGTTTTGCCGATCCCCATACATTCAGATGGGAGACCCGCGTGCGTTTTTCGATTCCGCACGGGGCGCGGTTTACTTGCAAAAACGTGCCTTGTGATCTATAAAATAAGGTCGAATTCACATTCACATTTATTTGGAGTCTATATGGTTTTAATGTAGGTATGTTGTATTGTAAGGTTTATGAAGATGTATTTTGAGTGAGTGAAGACTTCTCGTGGTATGGTAGTGCGGCGCACGGGCGCACTTTAGGACCAGCCGCGCGTGGTAATATCTAATATTTAAATATCTAATTTTAAGTCATTGTACAATCCCTTTCTCTTAAAATCTAAACAAGGTACTATGACCCTTTTAGATGAATATTACAGTGATAAAGGTATGACAACAAAACTATACATATACTTAGGTAACGCTATAACCAAAACATATCATAACAGGATCATCAAATACCATTTGTCGCATACATATTGTAATGATTATGTGTGCAACATTACTGCATACTGTTACTATTATGAGTTTGCATAAATGTCAACAATTTCATTGCACCAACTCAACCATGTCAACATAATCCGCGGATTGCAATCTGTGCTGTTCATATTCATAGAAAAGTGTATCCGCAGATCTCATTCAATCTCACCTTGCATTATCGCATTCCGTGTGTGAGTTTATACATGTCATGTGTGTGTGTATGTATGCGTATACCAAACTGACCTTCAGTTATGAATCAATTCTCAAAAGCTACCGACGGTTGCAGATAGTTACAGCACATAAAATTTTTATTTTTTTTAATTAAACACTGAATTTGCAGACAATAATAAAAAATTTTAATATGAAAATAAATCCAATGGCTGTAAGCACACATTCATACAAAATAAAACTGATGTTGTTATAGTTAGTATAAAGGACAATGAGTTTTTACTATGGCCTTGAAAACGCTTCTAACTTTACTGAACATCCATGTTTCATGCATTGTATTTACATAAAGAATTATTTCATAAGTTTTGAGTTGTTTTGAATCACTTGGGAGAATCACCTGTAGATAATTAATAATTTATATTTCCGACAGGTGTGTGTGGCAATACTACTTGACCTCAGCCTGGCTCGTGCGGTCGCTTGTTGCCGAATACGTCCAAATTGTGACAAATTCAAAGTCGGCCGCAGGCGAATACCGAAAGAAGCATCAATTGACGATTTGATATTGTGAAAAATATTTTTCCCACTTCGACAATAGTTATAGCTTATTTAAAAAATATTCTTTTGAATTTTAATTTGCAAACATATTCATAGCCTTGAGCTGCCTTTCTACTTCTACTTTTGCAGCTGCCATTTTCCTTTTCACATGGATTTTTTGCTACGACCTTGCACACAAGATTTTCTTTTCATGTTAAAACCATCAGTTTCTTTCAATTTGTTGAGAATTGAGAAGTAAAATGTAATTTATTTATAGTTGAACAAATAAAAGGACGTACCATCCTTGAGTCTCCAGATGGTGTCGCCGGTGGCCTGGTGCACGGCCACCATGCCCCCGCCCAGCGTGGCCAGCAGCAGCGGCCGCTCCTCCGCGCACGTCGCCTCTGGCACCAGCTCCGTGCCCTGTCCGCACACCACTCATTCACTCACTCCTCACTCACTCACTACTCACTCCCCAGTCCCCCCCTCACACTATATTCCTTCGCCTAGGTACAGTACCCGGCAGTAAGTAATGAACATCAGGTTTAAGAAAGAGACAATCCGGCAGCAGTGCGTTGTCTCTGTCGCACAGAGACGTGCAAGTTCGTGCGTCAGACACAACACTCTATAACCAGATGATCTCTTTCTAAAACCCAATGTTCATTACTTACTGCCAGGTACGGTACCACTGTTACTGTCTCACGTATATAAATCCAATGCCGTCTTAAGATTAAAAAAAATTATTGTTTGTAAATAATATAATGCATATACATAAGTAAAAAACGTCACGGGCGACCGAGACATGGGGTCCTCTATAATTTTAGGTTATGGTTAATTTATAGTGGATGCGGAACACAGGGATTTTTTTTGCCATTTTCACTGTTTTTCTTTTTACACTTTCTAACTAATTTTTTTTTTCTTTCTTTCCCTTCCTCCTTCCAATCTTTCCTCAGCCCCCATTAATCATTTGTATGGGATACCCCTCAAAATCTCTCTCTCCTTCTGCGCCACTTCTACGAGGGATCCCCTCATTTCTTTACCTACACTTGTGATGCATTATGAATGGGGAAAATTCCTGGAGCTCCAAAAAATGTGTATCCTCACTTGTCTCACATCGTTTTGTGAGTAATTTCATTGGCTTTATGTCATCTATGAGGGGGCCACTTCCCTCCTTCTATTCTTCTATTATGAATGTCTGGATTGTACCACACGAGCTACAAATAGCTCCACACAGAAATGGCTCGCTTATCAGAACTGTACCGCCCCCCAGATGTTATGTAGGTACTAAAATACTACTGCATACTATAGAATGAAACATGACAAATAATAATATGTCGTCGCATATATTTGTGACTTCACCGGCATAACACCAAATCAAAATAGAGGTCAATACAGCATAAAAAATAAATAGCAGATTTTCTGATGAAATCTAAGTAGGTACCTTGTCCTCAGCGGCTGTGATCAGCAGAAACGCTGCCCACAGCCACACCCGCGCCCACGTCCATGCCATTCTGCACGGCCGGCAGCTTTATTTATTTATTTCACAACCTGCACTCAAAACAATGTACACAGTTCAAAATGCACATTCGCAATTTCCACTTCGAACAAAACATGTCAATCTTCTTCTTCTTTTTTTCCGACTTGCAACCGCAAGATGTTCAGAGCGGTCCTTGAGCCGTAATGGCAACTGATCTCTTTTTTTTTTTTATTTGAGATCTAAATACTGCCAGTGTCACGTTAAGATATCCACGTTAAAAATGTCATTGTACAAAATTTTGATTAACGGGCAAAGAAAATGCTGAAATCTTTACATTACACATAAAAAGAAAAGAAATAATCAAACTCTAAATCATGTCATAAATAATTCAAATCATTACAATTGTCAAGAAAGGAAAACCTCGTTAGTGTTCGTCGACTTTTTTTTTTTTTTTGGTTGTTTTATCCCTTTTTTTGGGATAGGCAAAGGTATTATACCATGCAGCCTTGTCTGTTGTTATTCTTTAAACTATTTATATATCGCCAAATTGTTGAAATAATGAAATCGTAAATGGATGGAAAACAGTCTGTGTTGGCAAGTAAATCTTGAGTGACGCTAAAACTCTTAGCGGTTCTGGACTCTGGACACAAAGTCCTTGCGAGCCAGGCACGCACAGTGTTGCCAAATAATTTTTGGAAGAAGTAGGAACAGGCTCAGAAAAAAAGCTATGTGCTAATCATTACGGTTACGATCATGCGGCGGGTGGCCGAGTGGCTTGGGCGTCGGCTTCTCATGCGAGAGGTCCAAGGTTCGAATCCGGTTCGCGTGTACCAATGACTTTTTTCTGACGAAAAAATTTACGTGCATACCTGCTGCTTCACCGTTCGGACCCAGTGTAAAACTGTAGGTCCTTTCCCTTGCCCCTTACTAGGTGGTAGGCTCAAATTGTAGCAGACTGGATTGGTACTATCGTACTGGATGTAAGATGGCCGCATAGCAGCCTCGGTTGTGTTCTCCTCTAGTCCAGTATAGCCAGCAATCCAGGGAAGTCTCCGGTATAGCACCTGCCTTCTCGGGAGTAGTATTGGCTGATCGGAGCATGTGCTTTGGCCCCTCCGACTCAGCCACTCATACCGGATTATATTTAAAAAAATTACAATTTTCAAGGAGAACGCTAATGTATACATTTGACCAACTGCAATATCCCACTTGGTTGGACTGCTAGACTCGATCCAACACGGTGATAGTATTTCAAACCATTTTTATTTATTTGTTTACAATTTCTATACAAATTTATACAAATTGTACAAAAGTAGCTAGAAATGTGGAAACATCAATCTAGCTATAATGCGCGGGACGGATCTCGGCGTGTCGTCGCCGCAGCGGGCGACCCGCCACGCGCATACACTATACAAGTACGGTGCGGGTGCGAGAGAGAACACTGACGAGCCGCTGCGGCGGCGACACGCCGGCATCCGCCCAACGGATCCGCCCCGCGCATTATACCCACACGAAAATTTAGTTTTGTAGCTGGTGATCTCAAAAAGCTTCCATATCAGATTCTAGCCAAAAAGTGACTAATATAGCAGCACTGCGCAAGCATGTTGTCTGTGAATGTCAAGACAATAATGTTGTCTACGCTAAAGGGCTTATTACACTTGACTTAATTCAGTAACTGAATTAAATCAAGTGTAATAAGCCCTTAAGAGTAACAAGGTAGAGAGCGTTCCATATAAATCTTCCCTTAGCCGTTATGTTGCCTCCACTGTCTATCTGTCAAAACAGCGTTGAGGGTTGCTATGTGTACAGATTTACCCGTAATTACCCGTTCACCATATTTATTATACGGTAATACCTATTACATTATTAGGTAATATAATCTTCACAATCTGGCAACAGGAATTTAAGCACTGACAGTGACACTGGCAGTGCACAGTATGCTTTTGACCCCAAAAACGGACATCCACGTTTTATTAGCTTATTCGATGGCTCAAATCATTTTGAAGCCAAGAGTTAAAAAAAATTTAATTGTTTTCTATGGATTCCAAAAAAACCATAAAAATCGCTAAAACTTTAGACATATTCAGTTTTTATTATATTACTTATTGTATTTATTTGATACCTTCATTCACGTATATTTTTATGAAAACGCTGGAAGTTTATAGTTAATCGGAAGTCAGTTACATCTATTATAAGATATTTTAGTTTTTTCTGTTTTGTGGACTTATTTAAACGTATTTGGATTCAGATTCTACAGCTGGTGCTTTGGCATCAAGAAACACTTCCATAATAAAATCATATCCAAATCTTATTAGATCTAGAAATTACAGCGTACTACAATCTTGGTGTTAGGGTTGTCACGTTTAAAAAATGAACAAATATATTTTTTTTTTAAGACAAATAATGAAATAAGTCTGTGTAAATATGTTGTATATAAAGTATTTCTCTGCTATTAAATAATATGAAAATAAAATGAAATAAGTCTTAATAAATGTAGTTTGTATTGTATTTAATTTCATCTGTTCTCGCTCGTTTCTGAGTGCAATTTAGGAAATGGGGCGTGACAGTTTGTATGGTAAAGCCTGACCAGGAATATATGAGGGGCCGCCATATTGCGGAATTTCGTTGGAACTAATTTCTTACACTGGCCACAATTATGTTTGATGCTTGATAATCGGTTGTCAATGTCAAAATTGCTTCTGAACTGACATTTAGGCGAAATGTATGTCATTGTAGTGAGATTGTCATGAATTGGCCGCCGTAATGTACAATTAGGTAATTATTTTTTGTTCTATCTAGGTGTATCTCAAGCATCTATTTACCGAATAGCAAACAAAAGAGGGACGTAAATATTATTCGTTCTGAACAAAAAACAATTTTTGACTTTACAGAAATACGAAACGTTCGAATAAAAATAGCTTAGGTTAAGTTTTTCTGAACTAGAATTTTTATTAAAAAGTTTAGTGTTTCAGCAAGGTCGATTAATAATTTTTTTAATAATTTGTACACTTTGCTTCAGGACATATCTGCAGATACATGGAAAAAATGTTGTGAACATGTAAATGTCAAGGCTAGTTCTTTTTACATTGACATCAAAATATATATAAAAGATGCATTAAATTAAAATACATTTTGTATATCTTATTGTGTATTTCAGTGCAAAAGTACATTTTGAATAAAAACATCGGCCAATTCAATATGTGCGTTCTATACTGAATGTTGCTATATAAATCTAAAAAGTGGCTCCATTTTGACAGCTCTCATATAGTTTTTATTTAAAGGTAGAAACTTGAAAATTATAAGTATAGCTACTCATAATAAATAAATGATAAGGTGTTTCAGGGTTTTTGATTTTTACATTTTAGGGGGGGGGGGGGGTGGAAACAGGGGGTTAAATATTGTATGGGAGTATCGGTTTTTTTAAAGGTAGGAACTTGAAAATCATAATTATAGCTTCTCATACATAATAAATAAATGATTAGATGTTTCAGGGTTTTGGTTTTTACATCTTAAGGAGGGGGGGGGGGGGGGGAGGAAACAGGGGGTTAAAGATTAAGATTGGGAGTATCGGTTTTAAACTTGAAAATCATAATTATAGCTACTCATCAATATCAATCAATACTAATAATAAATCTGTAAGGGATACATACAAAAAAAAATATTATTATTTGGAGGCACACTGAGTCATCCATCAGTGAAACTGCACTTTCCTCGTGTAAAGGCAGCTTTAATTTTTATACAACTGGCAACAATGCCTTGAACTTGACATTTTAAATTTTGACAGGTGGTTATAATCTCTTTGGAACCTACAAAAACTTGAGTTTTTCGTGTTGATGTGATCTTGTGGTTTCATTAGCATCGCATCCTATTCCAAGAAATGTACGAATACTTATCTCAAAATAACTCTTTGGTGTGAACCCAGCGGAAAACATCGTGCGAAGTAGTAAAGCGGCAGAGCCTACGTCTCGCCATGCTGGCGGATTTTAAATTTATCTGTCGGTCCATTGTGTAGTTGTGTCATTTGTTTCGATGGATCCTCCGAACGCAGCAGGTAATGAACTTCAAAAATGTATCGTTCTTCTTAACAGCATGGTCTTAGCGCGTCTTGCACCAACACGAGTTCAGAGTTAAATAGCGAGTTATGGATTTAAACGCGGTTCACACATACAACGGGTGCTAGTTTAACGAGTTGAACTAGTTTATATATTGAACTTGTGTTGGTGCAAGTGGGCCTTAGCGGTTAAAGCTTAACGAGTAACGAACCTTCATAAGCTTAGACGTATATACTCATGGAGAGAACACATCCGCCCATATGGCGCAATCTTCCAGAACACGAGTTGTGCCCAACGAACTGAAGAGTCTGGTTTTGATTGAGACGCATATCATGTTACTTTACGATTATGATGAGTCATTATTTATTTATTATCAACTCAGTGATAGTGATTTTTAAAATCACTTACAATTTTTAACAAAGAATACAGAAAACTATGGTAAAAGCTTTTTACCTGTTACATTTCAAAAACTTTGTCAATAAAAACACAAATTCCACGACTTCAGGGCTTCGTGAAGATTCGGCACCGCGCGCGAACATAAACTCAAACATTTAGTAAAATAATCAAATCAGATCTATTAAATCTATTGGCTTATAAAGCAAATGAAATTACCAATAAAATGATGTAAAACAAGTGAAGATTTTTTTATTTAGAAGCACAAACTTTTTTTACTCCAGGATAAACAAAACACGCTTGACATTTTTTCCAAATTTTTATTTTATTAACCTAAAATAGATAATTTCCCTATACAAATTATATATATCCATGTGTATGTAAAAGAATGCAGCCCAGAATGGGCCCGCACGGGCTCATCGGAATGCAACAGGTTAACCCCTTGCTTCCCAATTATTAAATATGCTTACACCGCTTGGCTTCCATGCTGTTGTTGGCGTGCGGACACTAATTAAAATTAATTTTGGCGCGCCCGTGCGCCTAAACTAAACCTAAACTCAAATATTTTGTATAGTAATGAAGAGAAGCTTTATTCTCACTTGAAATTCTCCACAAAATGGTATACTATAAGTGAGGATTCACTTATTTAGAAACACAGATGGATTTTTTTTAACTCCAGGAAAAACATAACATGCCTGAGAGATTTTTTCCAAATTGTTCTAACCTAAAATTACCGAATTACCCTATGCGAATCATATATAGACATGTAGATCATGAATTTAACTATTCAAATAATGCATTCTAAATAATGTTAGACTAGAAACCAGTTTACCATCCTGCCAGAGATTAAATAGTTAGTATATAAAAAAAGGTATGTATATAAAAAAAGACCTGGGAATATTTTTAAAGTGTGTTCTATAGGAAAGGCAAAGGTTTTTATCTGTACACCCAGTCCTTCTCATTTCTTCTCGTATGAAAAATTTGCAATTTTCAATAAATTTTTTATGGGGCCGACCGGCCCTTCTGGAAGTGAAGAGCGAAAGGAATTAGTAACAATTTTATCATAAACATAATTCAACAAAAATATTTAATTGAGTACATAGAACATTTCAATTAAAGTTTCTACACTCAACGCCATCTGGGCAGTCACCATCTGATAAGAGTGATAAGAGTTGTATAGCAAATTGTGTTTCCACGCAACAACGCTACCGCTACGCACGCTTCTTTCTGCTTCTTTGTTAACAGCATCAGTCTTGTTGTGTTTATGTGTTGATTCAAGTCAGAGTTAGTGACTCGTCATGTTTGCAGGTAAACTGTTGTTGCACTCACATTGTTTTTCCTAAATAGACGGTAGGGCCCGAAAGATGGCAATGCTGTATGTGAAATTAATAATAATATGAAATCTTTATTGCACACAAAACAAATAAACAAAACTGAAGCAGACTTAGCTTTCTTTCAATCTAGTTTGTTAATATATTACTTTAATTTGAGTAAAATTATTCACTTAATAGTGAAAAATATGACTTTAAAGGCTAGCACGTAAATTCAAGCCAGGATGGAAGGCTTGCATCAAATGCATTTGAGTAAATCTGAAATTATTGCAACTTCCGAACAAATGCCATCAAGCGACTCAAATTGAGCCATAAATCGGCACATTTACACAATGATTATTACTGGATATTGAATACAACCATCAAGTAATACTACTGCCTGTGCCTAATGACCACAAAAACAAACTATTTTCATGGGCCAGGAATGGGACACCATTCATAACAGCCTTGAAATGTAGATAAGGAGCTGGGTATTTTTATATAATTAATTAATTAATATCTTTCTTACAGATATTTCAGCGCATAGTGTTCCCGCCTTCCCTATCCTCTGATGCTCCCTATTTCACATAAGCTTTATCTTAAAGTAACGATATGTGACAGACAGCCTTATGTTAAAAGGTACAAAGTTCTGAGTTATGTAAACTTTTAAACTTTTCAAATAATTAGAACATTATTATATTCGCTTATGTTTTTAAGGTTACGCTATTATTCATTATACTCATTTTAAAATGAGTATTATTGTATTGTAACTAGTGATGACAAACTCGTGTCGAATTTTAAATAAATTTCATGACCCTCACCACTGACTCATAATATTTCATAACATTTCCTCATTACTATTGTATGCAATTATAAACCTGAAACAGAATGTGACATCAATGTCGGCCAATCTCTGGTTTATATCACACTGCTTAAAATACATACATGATGTCACACCACTGTCTCCCATTGGGTAGGCAGGGAAACTGGATCTCCACACGTTACTATCCTGCAACACCACAGAAACTTTTTCCGCAATCAATGATTTAAATAAGTTGGTATGCGCTGTTCGGTATTAAAAAAATTGTTTATTACATAAGTCTACCTATTGGGGGGTAACGTTGGTGTGCGTGACACCGAAGCCCGAGCCAAGTAGTGACTGCGCCCAAGTGTACTTATGATCACGACTGACAGTTAACCGACCGCACCACTGAGCTACAGAGGCTGATAAAAAAAATTAAAACTAATGCTCCGCAGCCGCCCTGGACGTCTTGTCACCTACATGAGGACGCAGGCTGGCCGGGGTGGCTGGATACCAAGGGGTTTTGCACGATGGTCCCCAACGAAGAGGGACTAGTTGGCAGGCTTAGAGCCAACCCCAACCCCTACCACTACTACACCAACAACAAATCTCCTATCTATACTTAGTTCACACATTATTTTAAATTTAGTTTTATAGGGCCGGTTCTTGTGTATAAAAGATTTTACACTTATCTATAGGTATTTGCATACTTATGTAAACGAGAATGGGTCCAGTGCCACACTCAATTTGTATAATAATGCCAGGGGTCACATATACTATATTACTATTCAACATTGGCATGAGTTGAATCTGTGTGCTTATCAGGCTCTAGTGTTTTTTTGCTCACTAGTTTTTTCATAAGGATAACTCATGAATAATATGTGGTAATGAACATACAATCTTTGCTGTTGAGTGACCTACTACAAATAACTAATTATGAAGTGAACAGTAAATATATATATAAATATTTAATAAGAAACATTTGATTTTATCAACATGCAAACAAGTGACAAATTAACTGGCTGGTCACAGCCTATGTTGAATCTAGTGAAAACTTCACTGGATTCAGTGCAACATTACAGTAAGATCCTATATCCACAATGCGTTATATTTATGGTATTCATGGAAATGTTCATATATTTAGATAAGTATGTATATAGAAATTATTAGGTATTCCATTTATAGGCCTGACTATAATAGAATATTACCTTTATTACAGTTTGAGCCTATAATTATCAAGGTAATTTACACCCTTGATGAATGTGTATTTTACGTGTATGGAAGAAAATTAGCATCATACTCTAATTTACACATTGTAAAATTTACTTTTTTATTTACGAAAATTATTTTCCGTAAAGTACATATTATGCATAGTGCGACGTAACCACCGTAGTGAAAGTTCATTTTCCTATGTTGTCATAGGAAATAAACTTTTTTCGCTACTAGCAAAAGTTTCTCAAGCACTGCCTATATATATATCACAACCTCGACTTTGATGTTATATTGATGTTCCAATGTGTTTGCTCGTCTGTCTATCTATCAGTACATACTTCCGTCAGTTGGTCTGGCTCTCGGTAAATATGTAACTGCACTAAACATGGTTAGTTTCATGTAACATTTATGTAACATCTATCTACTGACGTGCTTATGACCACTCTTTTTAGAAAAGCTTTGTAAGTATATGATGTACTGTATGTAATTAATTAGAACTCATCTACCATGCTTCTTTTTGCGACATTTACTGGTAATATTGGATTTAAAGCTAAGTGTGATGTTAATGTTCTATAAGTTATCCACTTTGAGATCAAATATTATAAATTCATTAATTATGCATTTTTGAACTGGACAATGACAAAATTAATCATAAATGATAATGAACGAACGAAAAATCCACTTTATGTAATACTTTTTAATAAACTACATCTCTCTGTTAGTCTGGCGCGCCATACCATTGTCGTGCTTCCCATAAAAAAACTACTATTAATTAGTAAAAATTAAAAATAAGTCATGAATAACAGGGTAAACTTAAAAACATGAATGATAATGAATACATATTTCATCCAAATCTATTATAAATAAACAACTGAATATCAATTTATATCTACCTAGTTAAAATTTTTTTGTTGATCTAATTGGTAAAGTCATCATAATGTTTTATCAAAATTAAATACAGAATGGTCTTCCGGTGAGTGCATTCCTTAGCTCCCATAGCTGGGGTCTTATTAAGGCATGTAAAAAAATCTACAATCTTATTATTGTCCGCCTTATTGCTGCCATGTCACCTCATTGAGCCTGATTTCACAAGAAGTGGCTGTGTCTGATAGTCTGTTGGACTCCTGGGTCATGCCAGTTTCCTTATATTAAAAAAATTCATGCGTTATGCAGGGTGTTCGGCACATCGACCGACAACTGTATATTGGCACACGGAGAAAAAACCGATACGAAAACTCATATCTATACGTATATTTATTAAAAACTTTATTTCAGGTAAATCTGCCAATTCGTCCTTTTCCATCCGATATAACGTGAATAATGAAGAGCTCGAGGAGGTATTCCCCGCGTGCGAGGACGACCCGCCCACTCCGAAGCACGACGCCTCGCCCAGCGTGCAGAGCGAGAACGCCAGCCCCAAGAAACTAGACAAGTCAGGCTCCATCATCGACAAATACTTCAAAACAAACCGCACAGAAAAAGCCCTTCAAGAAGAATCCAAAAGCCAAAACGATCCACCCAAATCAAAGGATGAAGAAAAAAGCACTCCGCAAAAAGATGTAAACTCCTCACCTATGAAGGAATACTTGAATAGGCTGGGGAAGAGAGGGAAGGACTCAGATCAGAACGTGAGCCGGGAGGGCGAAGGGAAGGATGGACCGAATGAAACTTGGAAAATATTCCACGACTTGAAGTATAAAATTTCTCAAGCCGTGGAGGAACATATGAAGTCGTCGCGGGCGGCCGATGGTAATTATCATAGGTTTTACACATATGTACATATATATCATTTTTGAGCGATCATTCAATGTTCTATCAAAGTATATATTTCTATATAACAACATCCCATCTATGTAGTCCTCTATAGTAATAGTTGTTTCATTCTGAATAAACAGTGAAATTCCAATAAATAGTAAGTTCGGGTGCATTCTTACTGTCTACAGAATTCTCAATAAATAATATGTACAATTTACAAATTTGATAGATAAAAAGTTAACTCAGTAATGCACACATCATTATTAGTTATTAAATAAATTTGTTAGCGTCAAAGGCTCCGTCCGGAAACTTGGGCCGAATGCCTATTTCAGTACTTATCAAGGTGTATTTGATTAGATGACTGATACCAAACGCTGTAGTATCTAATTTCCTTGGAAATACTTTATCAAGTGGCGGGTGGCCGAGTGATTTAAGCATCGGCTTCTCATGCGGGATGTCCGAGGTTCGAATCCAGCCGGTGTGTACACATGAGTTTTTTCTGACGAAAAAATTCACTGCTGCTTCACCGTTCGGAACCGGTGTAAAACTGTATGTCCCCTCCCTTGCCCCTCACTAGGTGGTAGGCTCAAATTGTAGCCGACTGGGTTGGTACCACTGTACTGGATGTAAGATGGCCGCATAGCAGCCTTGGTTATGTTCTCCTCTAGTCCAGTATAGCCAGCAATCCAAGGAAGTCTCCGGTATGGCACCTACCTTCTAGGAGGTGATATTGGCTGGTCGGAGCATGTGCTTTGGCCCCTCCGACTCAGCCAAACATACCGGATTACATAAAAAAAGCCCCAGTTGCACTCCGGGAGTGCCGGCAGAAGTGAAAACTTTTTGTATTTCCGAAAATAATTCTTAGGTGGTTATAAAAAAAACTAAACACCCTAAAAAAATTTAAACACCGTAACATTGCTTAAAAAAGAAAACAAAAGAAAAAAAAATTAATAATTTGAGGAATTCGAACCCATGGTCGAAAAATACAAATCCTACACTCTTACCATTACCGCCATCTAGTTGATATAATAAAAATTATTTGAGTTGTAGCATTAGGTATGTGAAGCTCTCACTCGATAGATGGCAATGTAATAGTATTTTGTAAAAAAAACTTTTTGTATTTCCGAAAATAATTCTTAGGTGGTTTTAAAAAAAACTAAACACCCTAAAAAAATGTAAACACCGTAACATAGCTTAAAAAATAAAAAAAAATAAAAAAAATTTTGAGGGATTCGAACCCATGGTCAAAAAATACAAATCCTACACTCTTACCATTGAGCCACGAAACCACATAAACGACCAAACGAATATCGGATTCCCTTGATTCGCTTTCGGCTTTACTTACGGATCTGCCGCGAATCAGATCTGACGCGAGTTTAACATTTTTTACCCATCCAAAAAAAGTGCCGAGCACCGCTAAAGAAGTTTTCACTTCAAAAATCTAATTAAATGCAATTCTTTGGTTATTATTTTTTATAGGTAGTTTCTGTTGCTGTGACATTTACCTAGAATTCAGTCGTCTAAGGCGGCTTGATTGCCTACATCACATTTTACACCTGTTATGTCAGCCCATTACACCTTGTTCCTGTAGGACTAATTTTCAGTAGGGTTTTGGCCGATCTTCAGGAACGATAATGATATGATTATTTAAATAAGAAACTGTAAATTGCTTTCAGAAAAAGATAAATCAGTGCCAAGAGACAGCTCTGTGTCCGATTCTGAAGAGAACTCGGTGGCGCGAGATTGTGATCAGCAGAGCGTGGGCGACACCGATAATCAAGTACCTGTTTTCCTTTTTATCTGGGGAAATGACAATCTTTCCACATTTTCTTCTTTAGAAGGTGTTCTCTTGACCGTCAGCGCTTCCAGCGAATGTTGAGTTCCGGGTTCAAACCCAGATTTCGGACAAATTTTTCCCTGAATTTTAAAATAAAATTTCTAAAATAAAACAGAAAACAGTGTGAGTAAAGCCTTTCATGAATTGCTGAACACTAGAAAAGCTCAAAAGTTCTTGTTTACATATGAGCATATCTCTTGTTCCAGGTGTCATCGCTGGAGAGCAGCATTCAGAATCTGTCGGAGCTGACGCAGCCGGTGACAGCCAAGGTGAACGCGGCTGAAGTATGTCTTCCTGACAAAACGAGGACCGTCTCAGAATCTAGCGACGACACACAGAAAAATTTTGGTCAGTAAACTCATGCACATCCTTTCTTGCATGTTATAATAATTATTCTTTCATCCAGTCAGGAAGGAATGCATTACTTCCTGAATGTTGTACAATTACCACAAGAAAGAAACAAAGAGACTAAATAAAGTTAACTTGAATTTGAAGTGAATATGAATTGGAAGGACTTTCTCAAGAATTAAAAGTTGTACAGGATTTATGTAGCCAAAAAATTATCAGCAAATTAAATTTATAGCAATAAAAAGATGTTACTGGACACAAACTGTACAAGTCTTTGTAGCCAAACATTTAAACTTTCAGCTAAATGTATTTGCTTACAATAAACTGTACCTATTGATGGAAAATATATTATTTTCTGACACTGGATTATGATTTTCTTTTCCAGCGCTAGACGACGTCCCGAACAAAGACTCATACGAGGAGGAGAGTCTTGTGGACGTAGAGTCCGGGGTGGAGGCTCTCGAGGAGAGCAACATGGAGGGCTCGGCGCCGACGGAGGACCGCAGCTCCAAGGAGGGCTCGTCCCACTCCAACCCCCTCACCGCTCCCGGCACCCGCCCCGACTACCTCAAGTCTCCCCTCATTACCAACACCTCTGACTCTTCCATCTCCCACTTGCAGAATCCAAAGAAATATTTTTTTACATTTTCTATGACCTTTTTCACGGTAGTACTATTTGTAAGCTACACACTGCTGCCCGACAAACTCATGTGGAATGGCTTCCTCATGGGGCTGTGGACGCTCAGCTTCGCGCGCGCGGCGAAGGCCTGGCTTGTGAACTGGCTGTGCGACAGCCCCGACGGGGACAACTACAACTTCTTCAAGAGGATACGTACCGATGCACCAATGAAGATGTCCTACACCATACCATCCATAAAAGAACACCGGCCGATGAAGAAATTTGAGGTATTGCTGAATTTAGTTTCAATGAGTCACTCAATCAGCGTGTATGCATCCTCTGGCTGCACGTACGCTCCTCCAATTTTTCTCCAGTCCCTGCGGTATTTTTTCATTTTTGTTCACTATTGCCTTGCCTTGCACTATTTACGTGCCTTGTGAATTGGTCGGGATGAAATTCGAAAGTATCGATACCCAAATTGTTTTCCAGGGCTGGATCAATCACTACAGATTCCAAGACTATGATCCCTACACATACCACATATGCAAAACTACAACTGCATTTATGAAATTGGAAGGTAATTGGCCAACTCTAATTCTTCAAGTTCAACATGACAGGAAAATATTTTCAACATTGTAAAGAATTAAGTGTTAAGGGTGTGAAAATATGCTACTGTGGTGACTAGCGACACATAGTCGCACCTGAATAAAAGATCTATAATCGCCTACAAGCTTCGCGACGTAAAACCAACAGAAAGATTCACTATCACGTCGGGGTCACAAGTGTGAAAGTAGAAGTAAAATTTGAAGCAGTGTCGCAACCTCTGGCTCCACTGTTGCTACGTAGCTTTGTGAGCGTTTGCCCTTTTATTCTGCCAAGCGAATTGTATATAATGCTAGGTGTATTTGTTATTTCAAGAGTGTATTAAGTGGCGTATGGCATTCGTTATTATTCGGCTACACGCCAGCTGTTGTGATTGTGAATCTTTCTGTTGTCTCTGCTATTATTTTTGTCAGCCTCGATAGCTCAGTGGTGCAGACAGTCAACTGTCGCTATTGAATGTTAAGCAACGCTGGGTGCGGTCAGTACTTGGATGGGTGACCGCTGACCGTTGGAGGCTGACCGAGGTTCGGATTCCTCGTAAAACTGTAGGTCCCTTCCCTCCTAATCTTACTAGGTGGTAGGGTTTAACCCGCCCGGGTTGGTACCACCGCACTGAATGAAACGTCGGTCTAAACGGCTATGTAAATAGTTTGTGTTTTCCGACCAGTTCAGTGTGGCCGGCACGATCAAAGGGGAAAGCACTGACATGGCACCTAGTTCACCCGGTGTTATGGGCTGACATCACGGACGTTGTAGGTGATGTAGCCAACCGTGTCAGTTTCCATAAAAAAAAAATTATGAAGCTTGTAGGCAACTGTAGATCTTTTTTTATAGTTGTGGCAAGGTGTCGCTAGTCAGGGATAAGAGTAAATGTAACTTTTTTGCACTCAATTATATGTAAATATAAAATGGGTTTACTACTTAGCAATCTCCATGCAAGACTTGAATCCATACTCACCTACTGATGAATGCCGGCAAGACAGATGGCAGTATAAAAAGAAAAAAAAAACATTTAGAAAGAAAGAAAGAAAGAATGTTTATTTTCCCTATTTAAATTTAAAATACGTCGTTAATATACATTTACGAGTGTGAAGAGAAAAAAGGATCTGGCACAGCCTATGCCGCGACACTCCAGCTCAGTACTGATCTATTAGTATCGATCTGATTTATATAATCTCTGTAATATATTTATGGAGCAATTAACAATTTCTATCTATCTAATAAACAATTTTTTTTCAGGCTGCAATCTAAGAATATCATACACCAGGTCGAAGATATCGAAAAAGGCATTTTGGGATGAACAATTAGACAAGGTCACATTTTACCAACATAGACTTTACAATTTGACCGGAGCACGGGTCATTCTATTGCCTAAAGGCCTGGTGCAAAAGAGGTAAGCTATCAGTGCTTATTAGAAAATGTACTAAGTAAATGTCGAAAAGCCTCCAATATAGTGCCATTATTTTAATAATTTTCTGTTCTTTTTCACTGAAGAAATTCCAAAACCTTCAATTCAAACCATTCATCCAGTTAGGTTAGGTTAGACCGTGTGGTCTAACAAAATGCGCACATATTTTTAGGTTATGGAGCAAAAAGTACCCAATCTGCGTGATCCTGAACGAAAAGGAGAGGGTGCAAGTGCTTGAGAAGGAGCCGAGTACAGAGAGGAGAGAAGGGAGCGTGGAGAAGAACAAGACCGAGGGGGAGACAGCGGAAGCGGCTGCCGGCTGCGACAGCGCCAAGCCCAAGAAGAAGTTTGTGTGGAGGCGGAAGGACAAGTATGGATACGTTTCTTCTACATCACCTGTTACACCTGTCACCCATCATGTTGTTCCACATCACCTGCTACACCCGTCACCCATCATGTTGTTCCACATCACCTGCTACACCCGTCAGCCATCATGTTGTTCCACATCACCTGCTACACCCGTCACCCATCATGTTGTTCCACATCACCTGCTACACCCGTCACCCATCATGTTGTTCCACATAACCTGCTACACCCGTCACCCATCATGTTGTTCCACATCACCTGCTACACCCGTCACCCATCATGTTGTTCCACATCACCTGCTACACCCGTCACCCATCATGTTGTTCCACATCACCTGCTACACCCGTCACCCATCATGTTGTTCCACATCACCTGCTACATCCGTCACCCATCATGTTGTTCTACATCACCTGCTACACCCGTCACCCATCATCATGTTGTTCCACATCACCTGCTACACCCGTCACCCATCATGTTGTTCCACATCACCTGCTACACCCGTCACCCATCATGTTGTTCCACATCACCTGCTACACCCGTCACCCATCATGTTGTTCCACATCACCTGCTACACCCGTCACCCATCATGTTGTTCCACATCACCTGCTACACCCGTCACCCATCATCATGTTGTTCCACATCACCTGCTACACCCGTCACCCATCATGTTGTTCCACATCACCTGCTACACCCGTCACCCATCATGTTGTTCCACATCACCTGCTACACCCGTCACCCATCATCATGTTGTTCCACATCACCTGCTACACCCGTCACCCATCATGTTGTTCCACATCACCTGCTACACCCGTCACCCATCATGTTGTTCCACATCACCTGCTACACCCGTCACCCATCATGTTGTTCCACATCACCTGCTACACCCGTCACCCATCATCATGTTGTTCCACATCACCTGCTACACCCGTCACCCATCATGTTGTTCCACATCACCTGCTACACCCGTCACCCATCATGTTGTTCTACATCACCTGCTACACCCGTCACCCATCATGTTGTTCCACGTCACCTGCTACACCCGTCACCCATCATGTTGTTCCACATCACCTGCTACACCCGTCACCCATCATGTTGTTCCACATCACCTGCTACACCCGTCACCCATCATGTTGTTCCACATCACCTGCTACACCCGTCACCCATCATGTTGTTCCACATCACCTGCTACACCCGTCACCCATCATGTTGTTCCACATCACCTGCTACACCCGTCAGCCATCATGTTGTTCCACATAACCTGCTACACCCGTCACCCATCATGTTGTTCCACATCACCTGCTACACCCGTCACCCATCATGTTGTTCCACATCACCTGCTACACCCGTCACCCATCATGTTGTTCTACATCACCTGCTACACCCGTCACCCATCATGTTGTTCTACATCACCTGCTACAGCCATCACCCGTCATGTTGTTCTTCGCCTTTATTCCACATAACCTGCTACACCCATTACCCATCATGTTGTTCTTCACCTTTGTTCTACATCACCTGCTTGCTATACGTCCCGGCACGTAACTTGGCCTCTGTGCGAGCGGGACAGCGTTATACCAACGATCGCATGCGTGTAACGCCGTCCCTCTCGCACAAAGGCCAAGTTACGTGCCGGGTAGTATACACCCATCACCCATTATGTCGTTCTACACCTTTGTTCTACATCATCTGCTACACCCATCATATATCATGTTTTTCTTAACCTTTGTTCTACATAACCTGCTACACCCATCAATCACCCATCATGTTGTTCTTCGCCTTTGTTCTACATAACCTGCTACACCCATCACCCATCATGTTGTTCTTCACCTTTGTTCTACATCACCTGCTACACCTGTCACCCATAATGTCGGCCGCTCACATATGGTTTCTGTTGGAGCTAGCTTAGGTAGGTACCTTGTCAATACTTACCATTGGTTATGCCCGCTACATTGAACTGGACGGTTGAAACGAACTATTTTTCATAGTCGTTTCGTTCAGTGCAGTGGCATCAATTCAGACGGTTTTAACCACATTACCTATACCTAGCTGAAGTGGCAGTGGGCTGGGCACATCTGTCGCAGACCTGACAACCGCCGGCGTAGACGGGTGCTCGAATGGAGGCAACGTACAAGCAAACGTAGTGCACGAAGCCCCCCGGCGGTGGAGATGCGAACTAAAAAGGTGGCCTGGAGTGGATGGATGAGAAGAGCGGAAGACCACGCGTGGTGGCGTGCCTTATGAAAGGACTATGTCCAGCAGCGGATCGATACGGGCTAAAGATTAATTGTTAATGTGTTATTTGTTTTTCTTTTTAGGGTCCCTGGGACTGATTCAACAAAAGGTATTCGCCAAAGGATCAGTCGCAAATTGCACAAAGGTAAAAAGTTAGAAAATATCCCTTTTATATATAGGTACTTCTTTCTGTTGATTAATCCTGCCTTAATAAAATAATGTTTATTATTTTCAGATAAAAAGACGGAAGATGCTTCAACTAGCACGGACCCGGTGACAGTAAATGAAGAGAAGACTGTTTTATACGAAGATGACTACATTGAATCTGTTCTTGAGGTAAATCTTCAAATAATTAATTAATATTGATGTAATTCTCTTATAACTCATCTTCAAAATACAACAAGTTGCTCCTGCAAAAATGTTGACCCCTAAATGTTGGATGTAATTAAAACATTTTAGGTTTTAACACGTTGTTGTTAAATTTTAAACTGAAAATAAAGTCATTGGCGCTTAGGTCCTTCTGCCTTTTCGCTGTTAATGAGGTTTTTTCTTTCCCCTGAAAGCAATAATTCCCTTATGGAATCACCGCTTCATATGTCCCGCCAACCACACGTCTTTCAAAATGGGTAATGGCATGTTTATGGTTGAATTGCAGTCGACTGCTAAGTGCAAAGAGGAGAGCAGCTTGGAGGAGGATCTAGACGACCGGGACCGGGACCGAGACCGGGAGTACGCGAGGATCAAGGAGTTCCTCGACGAAGCTGTTAGTACCACTCTCATTTGACCAGTGTATGGTTTATTATTCTGCTCTAAATTTGCTGCTCTTCATTATGAACAAAAATAATGCAACACTAACTTTATATAAAAAAAAAAACAAAAAAGAATAGTACGTTCCGTACGTGCCATTGTCGGGCAGCATCAAAGAGCATTGTAAAAATGTTTCAGTTTGAAAAACATTTCGACTGTTGCAAAATTTAACGTCTAAAAGTGGCTCGGACGATGCAAACTGAAAGTCAACCACAGAACAACAGACACTGATGTTTAAGAATAAATTGAATGGATCTACTGATCTATTTACTTAAAATAAAGTACTAGGGCGACGGAGCTTCGCTCGGCCTCTACGCCTATCTGAACTTGAAAAAAAAAATTACTTTATCTAAATACAAAATATATTTGTGCGGAGATTATGTGTGTTCATGATGAACCATACTGAATATGCATATGTCTCAATGAAATATTGTTAATACTGTGTCTTCATTATGGCGAAATAAATATCTGAATCTTAACTTGAATCATTGGTGGCAGGCTCTAACAGACATTCTAGATAAGTAGATATAATTACATATTGGAAAAGTACGAGGGGCGGCATATTGTATAATTTTGTTTTTTCTCTGTAGTCCATCTCCAATAGCTTGAGAGCCTTTATCAGGTTGTGTTGTATGACATTTGATAATTTTGTAAGTTGCTGTACATCAACTACGATTTCAACTATTATTTTGGTTCATCTTGATAACGGCTGCTCGGCCGCTTCGAAAACGTCACTGGAAGCATCCTACAGAATATGGATAGGTAGAGAGAGGGAGGTCGAGAGCGGGACTGGTGGTTTCCCCGCGTCCTAGTCAACGCAGACTGGCTGACGAGGGCTTGATGCGAGCCGAAACGTGAAGCATGCGCGGGAAATTTAGAGTGGCCACTCGCTAGTCCCGACCTCGATTAACACCCTCCTCTACTGCCGATGGGCCCGGATATGTTCTACCTTCAATGAGAGTTGGTTGTATGCAACAAAGTGTCCCTCCTCAACACAGGAGGAGTTGGAAGCGGGCGCGGCGGTGGGGGGCGAGGCGCGCGACGGCGGCGAGGCGACCGCCGAGTGGAGCCTGCACGTGAAGGAGTCCTCGGAGATATACACACACCTCTACATCCTCGCGCGCACCGGCCGCGACAAGCACGAGTGGTGAGTCGTGATGCCGCACCGGCAAATACTTGCCATATGCACCTCTATACTCTTTAACCCATCACTTCAATAAACTGATTGGTCATCATGGGTGTGTACAACTGAACGGTAAAAAAGATTGACTTGGATTCATTACCAATAAAATATGACGAATGTCTATTATTTTAGCAACATTTTAGCACATTTTTCTAAATAATTGTATTAATTTATTACAAATACTATACAAATCTATCTACAAATTACAATTTTCATGTTATAATATTATTCACAATTTATGAATTCAGTTTGCAGGTGTCCATTCATTTATCTACGAGTATCATCCATTTGTGAATCATCAAGCGAAATCAAGTAATTCAAAGCGAAGTCTCTGGTATGTCACCATCTCTAAGGTGATATTGGTTGGTCGGACCGTGTAGAGCGCATGGCCCCTCTGACTCAGCTACCCATACCAGATTACCAAAAAAAAACAATCTTCTTTTTTTTCTTCTTTGAATCTTGTTATTGATGTACAAACTCAAGTAAAAGATTTTCTCGAAAATTCAACTAAGTGCACATTATTGAATTCAACATACAAGGTGCTTCACTGTACCGTGTGGGGCCGGTACTCTAAAAGAATAGCCCCACTGCATCTCTCCCCGTGTATGTCGTAAAAGGCGACTAAGGGCGGCGGTCTGCAGACACCCCGGTCGACTTGTGGCTTTCATGGAAGACATAGGCTGGCTGGGGTATCTGGAGACTGCGGGGTTTTGCACGAAGGTCCCCAACCAAGCGGGATTAGCTTGCAGGCCTAGAGCCAACCCCAAACCAAAAAACAACAACAACAACAACAAAGGTGCTTCACTATCATTACTAGGAAACTACAATTTGCACCGGCAATGCAGGTATCGTCGAATTCGCACGGCGATTATCGAGGCGGGCGGCATGGCTGAGGCTAGCGCAGAGGAGAGCGGGTCAGACGCGCCGCGCGACAGCGACATGAGCGTGTTCAAAGTTGCTGATAAAGAGGCCTTCGCTTACGCCAGGCAGGCCGTGAGTATGCCTTATATCTACCGTGAGGATCACTCTGAAGAGCAATCTTTTATTTCCCTGGCAATGTGGTTTTCTGTCATCTTCATAGCCAGAAAAGGTGATATTTTATGGAACAGGAAGACACTTAATGTTATAGCTTTCCCAGTTGGAGATCTGCTCACACCGAAATCGAGGATGTGCACATAGGGAGAGCTCGTCCGACGTGGCGCCAGAGCCGGTGGGCGTGAGCTGGGCAGATGAGACTCTGCGGGCGATGGAATAGTGTAAATGTGAATTATATTGTGTTGTCACACAGAGCAGCTCGTACGACGTGGCGCCAGAGCCGGTGGGCGTGAGCTGGGCAGATGAGACTCTGCGGGCGATGGAATAGTGTAAATGTGAATTATATTGTGTTGTCACACAGAGCAGCTCGTACGACGTGGCGCCAGAGCCGGTGGCCGTGAGCTGGGCAGATGAGACTCTGCGGGCGATGGAATAGTGTAAATGTGAATTATATTGTGTTGTCACACAGAGCAGCTCGTACGACGTGGCCCCGGAGCCGGTGGCTGTGAGCTGGGCAGATAAGACTCTGCAGGTGATGGAATAGTGTAAATGTGAATTATATTGTGTTGTCACACAGAGCAGCTCGTACGACGTGGCCCCGGAGCCGGTGGCTGTGAGCTGGGCAGATGAGACTCTGCGGGCGATGGAATAGTGTAAATGTGAATTATATTGTGTTGTCACACAGAGCATCTCGTACGACGTGGCGCCAGAGCCGGTGGCCGTGAGCTGGGCAGATGAGACTCTGCGGGCGATGGAATAGTGTAAATGTGAATTATATTGTGTTGTCACACAGAGCAGCTCGTACGACGTGGCCCCGGAGCAGGTGGCTGTGAGCTGGGCAGATGAGACTCTGCGGGCGATGGAATAGTGTAAATGTGAATTATATTGTGTTGTCACACAGAGCAGCTCGTACGACGTGGCGCCAGAGCCGGTGGCCGTGAGCTGTGCAGATGAGACTCTGCGGGCGATGGAATAGTGGAATTATATTGTGTTGTCACACAGAGCAGCTCGTACGACGTGGCGCTAGAGCCGGTGGCCGTGAGCTGGGCAGATGAGACTCTGCAGGTGATGGAATAGTGTAAATGTGAATTATATTGTGTTGTCAAACAGAGCAGCTCGTACGGCGTGGCCCCGGAGCCGGTGGCTGTGAGCTGGGCAGATGAGACTCTGCGGGCGATGGAATAGTGTAAATGTGAATTATATTGTGTTGTCACACAGAGCAGCTCGTACGACGTGGCGCCAGAGCCGGTAGGCGTGAGCTGGGCAGATGAGACTCTGCAGGTGATGGAATAGTTTAAATGTGAATTATATTGTGTTGTCACACAGAGCAGCTCGTACGACGTGGCCCCGGAGCCGGTGGCTGTGAGCTGGGCAGATGAGACTCTGCGGGCGATGGAATAGTGTAAATGTGAATTATATTGTGTTGTCACACAGAGCAGCTCGTACGATGTGGCCCCGGAGCCGGTGGCTGTGAGCTGGGCAGATGAGACTCTGCGGGCGATGGAATAGTGTAAATGTGAATTATATTGTGTTGTCACACAGAGCAGCTCGTACGACGTGGCCCCGGAGCCGGTGGCTGTGAGCTGGGCAGATGAGACTCTGCGGGCGATGGAATAGTGTAAATGTGAATTATATTGTGTTGTCACACAGAGCAGCTCGTACGACGTGGCCCCGGAGCCGGTGGCTGTGAGCTGGGCAGATGAGACTCTGCAGGTGATGGAATAGTGTAAATGTGAATTATATTGTGTTGTCACACAGAGCAGCTTGTACAACGTGGCCCCGGAGCCAGTGGCCGTGAGCTGGGCAGATGAGACTCTGCAGGTGATGGAATAGTGTAAATGTGAATTATATTGTGTTGTCACACAGAGCAGCTCGTACGACGTGGCGCCAGAGCCGGTGGCCGTGAGCTGGGCAGATGAGACTCTGCAGGTGATGGAATAGTGTAAATGTGAATTATATTGTGTTGTCACACAGAGCAGCTTGTACAACGTGGCCCCGGAGCCGGTGGCTGTGAGCTGGGCAGATGAGACTCTGCGGTCGATGGACATGCGCGCGCATGAGAGGGACTTCTGGCCGTACATGTACAAGGTCATTCAGGTAACTAAACCAAATTTATTTATTCATAATATCAACATTGCTAAATTTAAAACAAAACTGGTACACAGTTTCTTGAAGCATGTGTTGTTTAAGTTTGTAGACTAGTCTGAGAAATATTTTGCAGACCTATGTAAAAATACTGTGATGTTTTTGCTCGTTATATTCTAATCTTTCATAATAAATCGTTAAATATTTAAATCTGTAATCATAATCAGACATTAACACTTCCCCTCTAATTCTCTCCCCGTCCCGCGTGAAGGCTCACCAGAAAGAAGTGCAGCCGACGGTTGCTGCTGGAGTATCCACGCCCAGCCCCAACAAGTGCAAAAAGAGCAAGTTCAAGTGGAGCAACGTTAGACCTTTCTCTTTCTTATCTTATTGTAACCTAATATGTATCCTAGGCTCCGCTGCAGTGCAGTGTTGCGTAGTGCTGTCTCACCGTTAAGAGTAACAAACTGACAGGCAACAGACAAAAACCATTTCATTTTTATAATGTTAGGTTCCTAACGTGTCAGTCAGTCAGCGTGTAAGCGGGCACTGCTGGACATACGTCTCTCCAATTTTCGTCCAGTCCTCCTGGCGTTCAGAGGTACTGAACCACTGCTTTCCTTCCGCCGACGTACTTGATGTCGTCGTTGCACCTGGCGGGTGGTCTTCCCACACTCCGTTTTCCTCTCCACGGCCGCCAGTGGACAGGACACAGTTACTCCAATGGTTGTCGTCTCTTCGGCTCACGTGCCCAGCCCACTGCCACTTGAGGTTTGCCACCCGGTGTCCAATATCGACTAATTTGATGCGTCGGCGGATTGCCTCGTTACAAGCGTCGTTATAAGCGGCGGGTGGCCGAGTGGTTTGGGCATCGGTTTCTCATGCGGGAGGTCCGAGGTTCGAATCCGGTCGGCGTGTACCAATGAGTTTTTTATGACGAAAAAATTAACGTGCATACCTACACCCGCTGCTTCACCGTTCGGAACCGGTGTAAAACTGTAGGTCCCTTCCCTTGCCCCTTACTAGGTGGTAGGCTCAATTGTAGCCGACTGGGTTGGTACCACCGTACTGGATTTAAGATGGCCGCAAGCAACCTCGGTCTCCTCTAGTCCAGTATAGCCAGCAATCCAGGGAAGTCTCCGGTATGGCACCTACCTTCTCGGAGGTGATATTGGCTGGTTAGAGCATGTGCTGTGGCCCATACCGGATTACATAAAAAAAAAATAATAATAAAATACACACCATATCACGTAGCGATATTCCCAGCATGGCTCGCTCCATTGCTGGCTGGGCAACTTTCAACCTTTGTACAATATAATGACTTTATATTGGATAGAACATTTTAATTTGGTGCAGTGTGCTGTTTGTGAATGATGAATAAAGGAAAGAAGAAAATCTCAATCACAGACTAAAATGACTGAGAATATTAAGTAGGTACATGCAACTGTCCAAGAACATTTAGAAAGTTTGGACGTCAGACTGTCCAATGCTTATATGAGAAACATCGTCGTCAAGCTCCGCGGGTAGCGGAGGGGACGGCGCGCGCTCTGATTGGGTGGTATCGGGCGGTATCACGCTCTGATTGCTTCGTAACGAATGGAATTTGTACGTTTATACAAACATCGTGTTACCCTGGCGCGGGGAAGGTCCGACTTCCTTACCTATTCAATGTTCTTGCAACTGTCAATGGACACTTACCATACAAGACCTATTTCAAATACACAACTACTGATGAATGTCGGTTCGCTGGCAGATTGCAGTAATAAATTTAAAAAAAAATTGGTTGTCTGTAAAGTCGGTTTACGGACGATAGTTTTACGTGATAACGCCATACAACCCTTGTTTCATGAATATTCTAAATTTGAAATATTTTCCGACCGGCCAGATATTATGGTACGAGTAACCTCGTTTTAATTTCTGCGGCCCTGGTACTTTTACAAGCCGACGCTTGGGCCGATTGTGCCTCTCTATCGCTTGTTACGCGCTCTCGCTTGCACACACAGGCTCAGATGGAACGTGACGTGATATTCGTGCGTGCAGCCGGTGTTCATCAATTTATAAGACGTTATCACGTCAAAAATGCAAATAAATCTGCGAATAGCTTTGAGTTTTTAACCACATACGTGAAATGTTCAAAATGATCTTACAGCAATGCAAAGGTGTGTGCGGCGAGAGGGAGAGCACCGCGCTGCCGGCGGAGGTGGCGTGGTTGAACTCGCTGCTGGGCCGGATCGCGTACGACGCGATGCGCAACCCCGCCATCGTCACCCGCATACAGCGCCGCATACAGAGGAAGCTCAACACGCTTAAGGTTGGCACTCGCATCTCTCACCTTTGTACAGTATACGCCAGTATATAATGTAACATTGAGCTTTAGAAAGATACAATTCGGTTATAGAGCGTCGTCTCTGTCGCACGAGCTTGCACGTCTCTATGCGACAGAGACGACGCTAATACGCTTGCTCTCTTACAGCGCGCTAGACGCTTCGGCTCGCGTCAACCCCTCGTCGTCTAGTCTGCGTTGACTACGACGTGGAACAGAACAGCTAGTCTCAACCAGGCTTGCCAGGTGTTCGGTTTTTTACCGAACTGTTCGGTATTTCAGCACCGTGTTCGGTGTTCGGTATGACGAAAATACCGAAGTATGAGAGGTTCGGTATTTGCTAAATATCGATTCATATCACACATTTATCTACTGTTTCGCAAAATCAAATCCATACAGATTTGGCGCGCTGTTGCCTGCCGGCGCGTGGTGTAAATTGACGCGTCTTTTCAAGACCCCAGGCTAATAGGAGCTACAGAACACACTCTTGGGAAGACCCTTGCAGATTTTCGCCGTAACTAATTTGCCTTTTTTTTATAAAAAGCGCGAAATTTTGCGCCGAGCCACCCGTAAGATGTCTAACGACGCCCATGGACGTTCGGTCGCATAAGTCATGAAAAGTGTGTTCTTGAAAAATGTAAGGGTCCCCCCTTTGATGTAAAAAGTACGTTTTTTTATCTGAACCATCTGGCAACCCTGGTCTCAACCCATCCAAATTCTGTGTGAGACTTCCAGTGTGGCCCGCAAGGCTCTAGGAGCTTACCGCCGATCTAGGCAAGCCTAGGTTCTTAAAGACACTATAGACTGATTTATGAGGCAGCCCCCTGGCTCCGACTCCGACTGCAAATAATTCTGTCTTGTGCCTTTTTCACACTGGTCTGGTCAGATGGCAGTATTTCTAGACTTTTGTCGTATACAGTCCGCGCGCGAGCTCCGAGGAATCGGTATTTGTGGAAATTAATTTATTATAGAATTTGTATAGAATTTTTATGGAGATTCACATTTTGAGATGATTATACTATACTAGGCGAGTAATATTATACAAATGTATAATATTAAAATTCTATACAAATTCTATAATAAATAGAATTTGCTCCGAGGAATCGGTATTAATATATAATAAGCTCCGAGGAATCGGTATTTGTGGAAATTATTTCCACAAATACGGATTCCTCGGAGCTCGCGCGCGGACTGTAAGTGATGTGTGCATATGAGTACACACTGTCAGGTGCATATGATTATTGTGTGCGCACAGTTACCATCATTCATGGCGGGGCTGGTGGCGACGGAGCTGTCGCTGGGCTCGGCGACGCCGCTGGTGGAGGTGGTGGCGGGGCCGGCGTGCGACGAGCGGGGCGTGTGGCTCGACGCGGACGTGCGCTACGACGGCGGCGCATACATCTCCATCAACACGCAGATCAACCTCATGAAGCTCAAGGAGAAGAGTGTGTTGTTGTTATTTATAAAAAAAATGTCACCTCTTGTCCCGGCTGCTACACTCTTTATTCTTTATTCATCATTCGTATGGTAGTACACTACGCTTGAATTTGTCCTGTTTAGTTTTTACAATCCGGTTCGATTACACCCACAAAGAAGAGCCGGCAAGAAACTTCGCGGGGTTATTTTTTTAACGTCTTCGATTGCAATACATTGTGACTAACTACACATTAGACACCGCTTACAGTGTTGAGATACAGTTTGAGAGCTAGAATAACTTTAAGCTTGATAATCGATGTAATATAAGGAAAGCTGGGTGCTTCTGTTAGTGCCACCGTCCGCACGTACAGATGCACGACGGAGGTGAGGCGCGGGCTGCGGGGGGTCGCCTTGACTGCTGACGTGTCTTGCCCGTTGTCAAGACTGGCGCCCCCAAACTAGGCGGTAGGCTCAAATTGTAGCCGACTGGGTTGATACCACCGTGCTGGATGTAAGATGGCCGCATAGCAGCCTCGGTTGTGTTCTCTTCTAGTCCAGTATAGCTAGCAATCCAGGGTAGTTTCCGGTATGGCACCTACCATCTCGGAGGTGATATTGGCTGATCGGAGCATGTGCTTTGGCCCCTCCGTCTCAGCCACCCATACCGGATTACATAAAAAAAAATTACAATTTTCGAATTACATAAACAAAAAAACAAAACAAAAACACAAACACCAAAGTTATCCGGCGTCAGGTGTACTTCTAGTTCTGTTAGTAGAATATCCGTTTAGATCCCTTCATTAATGGCCTAGTTACTCACTATTCACTATAAATAAAGGATGAATACTGAGAGGATCAATTACACGGCAGCAAAATAAATAAAAAAAATTATAATTTAACTTAGATTTATTCCATTTCTATAAACTAGAATAGGTCTTATTTCACCGAACCTTGCTACAGAGACATCCCTGGAGGAGCAGCTGGAGAGGTTGGGCGAATCGGGGGTGGACCACGACGTAGACCTGCTGCAGTCCTCGACCGCCACCGAGACCCCGCCCTTCGTACCTCTCGTAAATATATTTTTACCATTTTGTTATTATATTGTTCTTCTCATCTCCCTCTGTTTTACAACAACAGAGAGGTGCACTAAATAGCGTCCGTATTAAGATTTAAGAAGAACAAAACCTTTATCATATTTTTTTCTGATTCAGCAATAAATTTCAGCTATGGGGCTAACTTAGAATCAGTGTTGCTATACTCATTAGGGATCTGCATAATTAAGGCAAGTGTGCATGTTCGCATCGCACGTACATCTGAGGTATCGCATCAAACGAATTTGTATAGTACCTATACTTTGAAAAGGTTGCCATAAAATTGTGTTGACTCATCCGCAGTGGACAGCTGTCAGTGTTTAAAATAAATAAAATGGCCAGTTCCAGATACTTTCAGTATGACCCACGTAAACGTTTATAACGTAACCACGTAAAACGCCTGTTCTTGAATGTGTTTGTTGTGCACTTTGCTGACACTACCTTTCTTTCTACTTCCGTTCCCCTTTACTTGATTATATTATCACATTTAGTTATTACCACAGAAATATATGGGAAATATCAACATGGCAACCTCTGTTTCACTAACAATAATAATAAGCGCCATCGTGTGACAACTGACCGCAATATATTGTCGTGGGATCGAATTTAGAAACCGAAAGTATGACTGGCGCCTCATTTCCTTGGAACAACATAATTTGTTACAAACATTATCATCCACAGTATGTTGTTGACAGTGCTAACGTTTACGGTATGGCTTATTGTTACAGAAGAAGGCGGCGATTTACGACTCTGAGGTGGACGACTCTGCCGAATCGAGCAGCGACGAGGACAGTGCCGCCGCGGCCGCGCCCACGTTGCTCGACGAAAAGCAGCCGTCACCTGACCCGTTAGTCACTGCACAGTGCCTGCATGATTATATTGCACACTTAGCAAACCAACTAAAGCAGCATTGACACAATCAAAGTCCGCTTGGACAAAGTACTTTTGACAAAGTAGCTTTGATCCAAATTTACTTTGATACCGGTTGACAGGGTTTCTTCATTCTTCAAGTAGTCCTGATCGAAAGATGTCGGGACGTGACAGATTTATTGCTAGACGGTACCGGAATTGTAGCAGACTTGTTGATAGAAGCGCTAAGACGGGAAAAGTAAAGAAACCTCACCAAAGGCATCCTTGGTCCTGTAGTTTTTGAGCCTCACATTCCAAAGAAAAGCTTTTGCCTAGTATAATTGAACAAATTTGAGAGTATGTCGTATTTATTCACTACAATCTGTCTCCGTCTAGGGGCATTTGGAACTTTGTATAACTCTTGGTTCGTGACTTGTTTAGTGGGGGTCCAGTGTCCCTCACTATTCTTCTGCAGCATCTACTAGTGCTATGTTGTCTGAGAGTATCTGGCTCGCTCCTTTTTCTTTTTTGCCACGAAGTGCCACTGTTTTTACACTTGTCACCATTTTGTCTCATTCAAGTGTACTTTGAAAGGTTAAGCGTCGCCCAAGTCCACTTTGATCGGACGCCTTCGTTCAAGTGCGCTTTGATCAGTGTTGTAGTAGCACTTGTCCGAGGCGACTTTGATTGTGTCAACACAGATTAAACAAACAACACAAGGCAATCAATATTACTGAATCTCTTTCAAATAAACACACACAAGGCAATCAATATTACTGAATGTCTTTCAAACTAACACGTAGCATAGGTTGTATCACAAAGGTGCTATACAAGATGTGATTCAACGTAAATACGTACTTACATATTTATATATATATATTTCTAGAGGAGAACACAACCGAGGCTGCTATGCGGCCATCTTACATCCAGTACGGTGGTACCAACCCAGTCGGCTACAATTTGAGCCTACCACCTAGTAAGGGGCAAGGGAAGGGACCTACAGTTTTAGACCGGTTCCGAACGGTGAAGCAGCAGGTGTAGGTATGAATGTAAATTTTTTCGTCAGAAAAAACTCATTGGTATAATGCGCGGGGCGGATCTCGGCGTGTCGTCGCCGCAGCGGCTCGTCAGTGTTCTCCCTCGCACCCGCACCGTACTTGTATAGTGTATGCGCGTGGCGGGTCGCCCGCTGCGGCGACGACACGCTTAGATCCGTCCCGCGCATTATACACGCCGACGGGATTCGAACCGCGGACCTCTCGCATGAGAAGCCGATGCCCAAACCACTCGGCCACCCGCCGCTAGGCTGGCTGATGTGTCTGGAGATCAAGGGGGTTTGCACAAAGGTCCTCGACCAAGAGTGACAAGTTTGCAGGCTTAGAGCCAACCCCTGTCACTAACAACAACAAACAGCATAGTGTTCGACTTGTCTGTCAACTTGCAAAGATGTTGTCGGTCGGAGGGTGCAGTGTGTGCCTCTTGTGTCAAATGGTTTACTGCATTGTACATATCACACACGCTGAATCCCGACAATCGGGGTAAGCAGAGTAATCGGTGTTGTGCTGCAAGAACTCTGGTAAATTACAGCACAACACCAACCACCACGTTTCGCAAAGTGGATAATATTAACAAGATTCAATCGATCAAGCAGCAAGTAAGGTACGAAGACCCACCTGCTGCATGACTCGGTGGAAGTACCGTGCCAAGGTGAGAGGTGGCGAGCCTGTCGCCCTTAAGCACGGCATCTTGTCCTTATCCCTTAGTCGACATGCATGTGAAGAGATGCAGTGGGGATATTCTTTTTAAGTACCGACCCCACACGGTATTGCATATGCACACATATGGCATTGTGATGGATTAAATGATTTGCAGAGGATCAGCGGACGGTGGATCTTCGGCGAAGAAGTTCCTCAGGATTGTGGACAAGATAGCCACATTACGACATGCATGTGAAGAGATGCAGTGGGGATATTCTTTTTAAGTACCGACCCCACACGGTATTGCATATGCACACATATGGCATTGTGATGGATTAAATGATTTGCAGAGGATCAGCGGACGGTGGATCTTCGGCGAAGAAGTTCCTCAGGATTGTGGACAAGATAGCCACCAGCAGATACTTCCAGCAGGTACGTGTATTGTTCTAGGAGGAAGGTGTGGAACTAAGCTTGCGATGGCTTCACCGAACATATCCGGGCCCATCGGCAGTAGAGGAGGGTGTTAATCGAGGTCGGGAGTAGCGAGTGGCCACTCTAAATTTCCCGCGCATGCTTCACGTTTCGGTTCGCATCAAGCCCTCGTCAGCTAGTCTCTCAATATTTAGTGAAGTAACACTTAAATTGACAATGAAAGTTAGTTTATGTTTTAAAATGTTCTCCATTCTTATAGATGGAAGTAGTTGAGGGCGAACTCTAAGCGGGAAAAGTTTATTTAGTTATTTATTTATTTTAGACAGGCAGCCTTGGCTGATAGGTCTACATCCGGTTAAAATTTGTTTGTTTTATATATTACCTTGAATTATTATTTGTTTTATTACAATAGCTATGAGAAGGTCCCAGTGGCAGTGGAGCCAGATAATAATAAAATAATTTATTGTTTAGAACAATGGTTCCTAATTATGTTTTAATCGGTACGGTAATTTTCTGAAACCTAAGTACCCCTAAGCAAAATGTATTTTTACTACGAAATAGGTCCCAACCCAATCAACCATTCATCAGTGGAGTTAATTTTCACCAATGAGATAAGTGGGCCCCTTTCTATTTACTTAAGATTGTAGAGGTAAACGTGGCCGTCAATTGCGCCCACGCGTACAGCTTATGTTGAGCCTGCGTACCCCTGGGGCCCTGGGGGTTAGCGTAGGTACCACTATTTGGGAAACGCTGGTTTAGAAGATAAAAAGTTATATTGGTACAAAATTAAAATTTAAAGTATTTATTGCTGACACCACTACCATCACATCTTCCTACCACCTATATTTATACATAGTAAGAAGGAGCCTACAGTTTGGCGTGGAATCTGAACCACAGCCTCATATAACAATTGATTTAGTTATAACGGCAAGTACACATTGTGACTGGCGCACAACGGCACAGATATCCGACTACAAGTACGTGAAGCGAGCTATGGAGGGGCTCTCCAACACGGACATCCGGCTGCACCTGGAGCTGAAGGGGCTGGAGGGGCGGCTCGCCATCAACCTGCCGCCCCCGCCACACGACCGCGTCTGGATCGGGTTCGCATATTTGATTTTTTATGCACTGAATAGCTCCGTGTGGGGCCGGTACTTAAAAAGAATAGCCCCACTGCATCTCTCCCCATGCATGTCGTAAAAGGCGACAAAGGGATAAGGACAAGATGCAGTGCTAAAGGGCGACAGGCTCGCCACCTCTCGCCTTGGGACGGTACTTCCACCGACCGAGTCTTGCAGCAGTTGGGTCTTCGTGCCTTACTTGCTGCTTGATCGACTGAATCTTGTTCGAATACTTTGCGAAACGTGGTGGTCGGTGTTGTGCTGTAATTTACCAGAGTTCTTGCAGCACAACACCGATTACTCTGCTTACCCCGATTGTCGGTATTCAGCGTGTGTGATATGAAATATGATATGAAATGAATAGCTCTATAAGCTTACAACTTCTAGGTAACCCCCATCCATACCTTTTTTTCTTGAGTGAGACACATTAATTAATCCCTCAAGCGTCGGCACCCGCGCAAGCTAAAATGCCCAAAATTTTGACTGCTGTTGAACTTTAGTACAAAAACTAAAATTTTTTGGAAAGAAAATGTTACACTTACTAGAAATAACACATTCAAAAAATTTAACATGGAAGTAATCTTGACAAAATTTCGTACAAGGTTAACTATAACTTGTATTGGATAGATTTTAGTTTTGATTCAAATAATATTGCACTTCTCAAATAAAGTGACGTTTTGTTTTTTATTTCACACACACACGCGAATAGATAAGAACCTCCAATAATAAAACATTCATTTCAGAAATTGCTAAGTTGACTAACTTGTAATTGCCGCTTCAGCGATTAAGAAAACAATTATGGACCTTATCTTGTGCTATATTATATTAAGAAAAAATATATATAGATATTCACGGTCTTGCAACCCCAACCGTAAAACCCGAAAGGGGGTGATTCTGTTAGTGAAATAGAACAACTTTTGTTCTACGACTTTTTTATTTAAAGAAAAAAAAATTTTTTTTCCATACATTTTGAGAATAGGTATTTAAAATTTGTATGGAAAAAATAATTTTTATTTTGTTTCAAAAAATTTTTTTTCTTCACATATGCTGTTTAGTTTCACATATAGAATAACCCCCTTATGTCAGTTAAAAATATTACGGGGGGAACTGCAACACCGTGTATAATTATAGACTTGAAATAGAATAATAAATAATGGATGAATGTGCGTCAGGTTCCGCAGCAACCCGCGCATCTGGTTGAAGGCGCGGCCGGCGCTGGGGGCGCGCGCGGTGCGCTTCACGCACATCACCAACTGGATCGAGCAGAAGCTCTGCAAGGAGTTCGAGAAGGTGCTCGTGCTGCCCAACATGGAGGACCTCATCGTGGAACTCATGACACCCACGCCCGTTGACTTTGAGTGAATGCCATTGTGAGAAAATGCCGTCTCAAATACTGTCCGTTAACATTGTGAGTGATTATGTGACCCGTAAATGCTGTGTCTCAATGACTTCCATTTTTAAATTTACACAGTCGGTGAGTGATCAAGGTATCATCAATACATACTTTGTGTACCTGGAATCAGTGAGAGAGCGAGAGAGAAAGGAATATTTAGTTAGACACTTGTTAGAACATAAAATAATGATACAATATTCAAATTCCGGGATTGTTTATCGCCATCCCTGTTTTTAGTTTATAAAATTTCAGTTATTCCGTTCTACTGCAACATGCAAAGAGGTTTTATCTTATAACACATTACATTGTTGCGGTTATAGTTATTATTTCATGTAGGTAGGTCCATATTTTAATACTTATGTCCGTGTAAAATTCAAGTTAGTCAGGTTTTTTTTTATTGCTTCCGAACTGGGTGGCTCTGCTCGAGGACGAACCCTCAGGCGCAGCCAATTTCACCACCGAGGAGGTGCCAGTCCGGCTTGGAGGTGGACTAATGTTGCTGGGGAAAGGCTATTAACCCACGATTTGAAGATCCGTGGATTGTAGGTGAGTGGGGAAAGATATTCCCTGGGAGCCCGTTCCACACCTTTGCAGTGCGGCACAAGAACAATTTAGAGAATCGTGCAGTTCGAAGAACTCTTCTGTCGACTACAAAGGGGTGTTCCGCGAGAGTATGGCGCGTTTGGCGAAGGTGAACAGGAGGAGGAGGGAGATGTTTCAAGTCCGTCCCCTTTCCAGCTCCTCACAATGCGCACTGGGCAGGGATTGCGTCCGTATACGCTGGACTTACCGCGGATGCGTACCAATCGGTTCTGCAAATATTTTCTCCACAGAACTGGTAAACTCTGGAACGCTCTCCCTGCCCACATATTTCCTTCCAAGTATAGTCTCGGGTCCTTCAAGAGAGGCGTGAATAAGCACCTGTCAGGCCGGCATGGCATTCGCAACCCCCGTGTGCGACCAAATGTCCATGAGCGTCGTTATGGGTCGGCACCTTATGGTGGCTATGAGAAACATGTTGCATTTTCTATAAAAAAAAAATCTGACTACTAAATGTATAGAGGGCATGGTACATTTGGTCATAGAAAAAGACAAATTAGACATTTCAGAAACAGAATAATTTATATTTGTATGTCTACCTAAAAACAACAAATGTAATGCGTGAATCTTTGTTTCGGATCGAATACTCCATGACAACGACTACTCTTCTAGGATTCTTCTAGGATTCTAGAATAAATTTAAATAATTTCTGAACAAGCACTAAGTATAAGTTTTGCTCACCTTCATGTTCACAAGTCACATGCAGGTCTTGCAGGTTTGACATAGAATATGTCCTAAATTTCGGGTTGTACGAATGGCTTCAGTTTTAGTTCCAATAAAGTAGTATTGGCTCTACTATCGCAATCAGGAGGCCATGCGAATAGATGGTCAAACGTACTGTACAGTTCCCGGCAGCAAATAATGTGTTTAAGAACAGACCATCCGGCTGTAGAGCGTCCTCCCTGTCGCACGAACTCGCACGTATCTGTGCGACAGGGACTGCGCTCTACAACCGGATTGTCTCTTTCTAAAGATCGAAAAACATTACATATTTGCTGCTAGTACAGTTCCCTAAATTTACTCCGTATGTGCATTGTTTGCCGCAATGTTTTAGAGAGCAGCAACAATATTCTACGCAACATTAGAGGTGCAACCCCGTCTTTTTTATATGTCTTAATGTATGTTTATGTCCTTTACTATAGTCCGGCCGCTGAGAGAATGTTATGTCCTTTACTATAGTCCGGCCGCTGAGAGAATGTTATGTCCTTTACTATAGTCCGGCCGCTGAGAGAATGCATTCCTGACGTCTGTCAGTTGGTAACAGTGATGCCAGTCAGGATTGCCTAAAAAGTACGACAACCTTGTCAAAATAGTACGGAACCGTATAATCAATAGAAAATGTTCATAATTACCTTAGTTCGAACGTGCAGTTGTAGGAGTGAGTAATACAAATGTGTAAATGACCGATGAAATGACCAACTGACAGACGTCAGGAACGCATTCTCTCAGCGGCCGGACTATAATTTCAATGAGGGCTAGTGATTTTGTACTGTTTTGAAAATTCACTTTTTCGCAAGATATAATTTCTATTAAATAAATATAGCGTAGTTACATGAAGCGATTTAACATAATACAAGTAACTTGTGTACAAAATGTGGGGAATGCTATTCAGAGTAAGAAGTGTTTAAAAGTATATTAAAATTTATGATCGGTGTAGGGTGATAAAATTATAAAATACAAATTGTCCGCCATTTTATACATTAAGTTCAACAAGTATTTCCCGTGAAGGATGCCCAATTTTCGTCAAAGGCGTACGTTCAACTGAATTGAACTCTAGTGAAAAGATGCTAATATGGATTTGTATGATGTAATTATAAACAAACACACTTGTTATTTGTATGTTCATGCTGTATGTAGGTGTGGAGTCGATATCCACCAGTACAGGTACCGAAACAGTTTATGAGCGCTCGGCGAAAGTGGTGGGGTTAGTTCAAATAAACACAATTTTTGGTCTTTTTAGACATTAGTTTGTTGTGTTTGTGTATAAATTCGAAAGAATATAACATTTATGTAGTGAATTTGTCATTATTAGAGGTTTTTATCCATTTGCGAGTATGTGAAATCGAAAAAAAAACTCAAATTCAAATTGTAATCATCTGGCAGTCAGTGGTTATATTTCTCCAATAAAACATCGTTTAGGCGGTTGGATGACGGAGGCACTCGTAGAAGGCACCTTTAAAGAAGAAGGCAATTTTAAATTACCAACTAGTTCATCGGTCTCGTTTTAAATAAAACAATTCGTCATTAACCATTTTTCTCGCTTGTCTAGTTAACAGTTTTTTTTTTCCAGCATCTTTTCCACTATGAAACGAAAAACAAAATAGTATAACTAGAAACAATGTGGGCGACTGTACCTAGGGGACGCGAGAGACGTGCGGAACGTGAGGTACGGGACGCGACTCATCAAACAATCAGCGGGTCAGGCTTTGGCCGCCTCTCCCATCGCGCCTCCCTCCCCCCGCCAATCAGATCGAAAAAATTATTACTGCGCCCACTCTCGCTGAGCGCTCAAAACTCGTGTCGGCACCTGTACCCACCTAACGCAACCCAACTTGGTTCATATACTGGCCATGCATGATTGATAAGTTAGCTATGTATTAAACCTACTATAGGTGTGGAAAATCTATTTGACAATACTAAAGCGTATATTGAGACGCTTCACTCGATCTTATGCGAGTAGCGAGAATTTGACACAGTTTAGAGAAAACTTAGATTTCATACAGTTATCAGTAAGGATGATTTTTTTTAGCATTTGTGAACGAGTCGCGCTGTTCGGTATCGTTGTTGCAACTCTTTCGTGGAATTTATGAAAGATTTGGTCCAAGACCTCCCGCTATAAATTAAGTAAGTCGAAATAGCTATATTTTTCAAAATAGTTTATATATATGTAAATGTTATTTGGAATGTTAGTGTCAGTTTCACGTTGAATGCCAAAGCAGTGCGACCAATACAATATTTTTTTAATTTATCGATAAGTACAGTGGTATGGTAATGTAATGGCTGAATATGCAGCGACACTCTCAGGTTGTCTGGTCAATAAGCTCGCATTTACATAGCTCAGTGTGTTTTGAGATTATTATCAGGCAGTGCAAACAAATGAGATACTACAACGTGTATATGTCCACGTCAGGGTAGCATATTTCCAAACTCTACTACGGAAGTGCCTCTTGACTGATTGGTCGTTCTCAGTGGCGAAGGAACTTTGGCAGGAAATATTCATTTCAGTTAAAAATTAAGTTGGTTATGTGTTTATAAAAACAAATCATTATCCTATTTTTAAAACCCTAACCGTACCCGAAAATATATACCTAGCCCCTACACTCTTCCACTGAACCACCAAAGCACACACGAGTACATCAGTGGTGTCCAACTGGTTTCATCTTAAGAGCTCCTTCCATATTTCTGTCAAGCCCAGCGGGCACCTTCAAGTACCTACCTAGTTTGACATTTACTTATACATTTTAATGGCATAACTACCTGTTTTTTTTTATTTTCAGACAAATTTACAAAATCTGCTTTATAATCCATATGACAGCATGACAGCATCAGGCAATTTTTAATATGCTCTGAAGTCAACATATTTCTAAATTGATTTTTTATAATTTTTTTTAGCAGTATTATTTCAATGTTTATTTTTATTGGAATTTATTTGTGTCTAATCTAATCGCCTAAAAATAAGGCCGCGTGCTACCGGGCGCCCGCGTACTACACCAGGTGGACACCGCTGATATAGATAATCAAACTAATATCCGATTCAGTTCTCAGTCAGATGTTGAGCGTTTTCTCTGCTAGGTTCGCCGGGGTACCGGCGCCGAAGCCAGGTCTCGTCTCTCCACCAATCAGATGCACTCCCGTAGTAGACTTTGGAAATATGCGTCAGGGTAGAGGCAATAGACAATGTCTCAAAGGAGTTTACCTTGTAAGATATGTTAGTACATACACGTCTGCAGATTGAATGAGGTTTTGTTAGCTAGCACAGCGCACGCATTTTGAGTTTTATTAGTTAGATTGAATAGAGGAAGTATTTATTTTGCACACAAATACAGTGTTGAGTTAAGAAATATATAGGAATGTATGTTGTACCTTGTGCTGTTTGTTGATTCGTTTGTTGCTTTCTTGTCATTTTATCAAAGTTCTTTCTTTTTTTTTAAGTATTGAGAGCTCGAATCATAGACACCTTTCTAAGCCAAAATGCAATATCTACAGCCAAACACAGTGTTTGTCTGAGCTCTCGTGTGTTAAAAATGTGTTATTTTGTTTTTCTATTTATTCATATTTTATAGTACCGCATCTTATACCAAAAATACGAAACAGTCTACCCGCTAAAATGTGTAAATACGATGATTTAGAGGGAATGGTTTGTGATATTTATAGCTAAGAGTCGCGCCGTACCGAATGTGCTCCTTTTCTACGAACTATATTAGTTGTGATTTTCAACCAATAAAGCAGACTGCGATGTTGATAATATGTTGTGTTTCTTTTATTTTTTACCGTACCATGTGGGGTCGGTCCTGAAAAATTACCCCATTGCATCTCTCCCCGTGCATATCGTACAAGGCGACTAAGGGATAAGGACATAATATAATGTACTCTGTGGATAAAGACAAGATGTCGTGTATAAAGGTCGGTGTTGTGCTGTGATTTACAATAGTAGGTATTTTGAAATTTTAAGAGCACAACACCGACTACTCTGCTTACCCTGATTGTCGGGTTACAGTGTGTGGTATGGTAGTTTTATTTTTTAGTTTAGTAAGTGATGAGAATGCAGGCAAAATTACTTACATGCTGAGCTGACGGATTACAGGAGGAAATTAAAATAGACCAATAAATGTTTGAAGATATGTATTTTTTTTTTTCGAATTGTTCATTTTTATTCATACATTGGCATGTCCTACAAATTTGTGTCGATATATTTTTATTTAAAATCTGTATTTAGCTAACAGTAAAACATAATATTTACACAGACTGGAGAAGCTCTAGCCTGTATTATCTTTAAAACATTTAAATATATATTAAACTATATCACATACCAACTTACATCTATAGCTGAACTAAGCTCTCATAATATATTTTAATATTATAATATAACTCACAGTAACTTTGTTTTATCTTTACAATATTATCATAGTTATTTACAATACTTATATACATTGGGAGGCACTTTATATATTTTATGTTTTGCCAATTGGAATAGTTGGATCTAGGTACTGATGTTCTAAGGTGCGTAAGGAGCATAAGACGAGACGGCAGTTAACTTTCTCCATACAAAATCGTCTTTCGGCATTTATGTTTTTTACCCCCCTAAATCCCCCCTTATCCGATTTTTACAATTCTTCTTTTGTTGTAATAAAGACATGATGTAACAAATTTTTAGCCCCGGTGTTGTAGGTGTATTTCATGTAAACAAATAATAAAAAATACAGGAACATAGATTGGACTGTCCTTAAGACAAGAAAACATTTTTGTAAAAATCTGAAAACATAAATGCCGAAAGACGATTTTGTATGGAGCACGATGAGAAAGTTAACTTTCGTCTCGTCTTAAATTCAAAATGAAAACCAGACAGAGTTGTCAACAGAATACAAGTTTTAACATAAAATACTCGGAATGTTTCTAAAGAAGTGGAGCTACCCGCTGTCCTCTGCAGCACAGTCCACGGACTAGTGCAGTGCAAGTGAAAGTACCTACCTACGAGTATATTGTAAGTGCAATAATATCCAATAAATCATTTATACTTTTGTCTTTACTGTTTTATTTAGAGATGAAGCTAGTGCAATAATAGCACAGGGCTCTGTGCCCTCGCTTGCTAGTCGCTAAACAGTTGTTGCGCAGAACCCTCACTTTATGAATGCTTGGTATGTCAATAATTTTCTTCCAATAAGTAAACTAAGCCTGAGTTGCACCACCTTCGATTAAATCTCTGTTAGCATTTATCTTGCGCGGCTGACTTAAAGTGAAATTTCTTATCCAATTAACAGGCCAATACATTTTAGTCGAAGATGGTGAAATAGACCGTATTGATTGATGCTTATAGGTTTAGGATTCAGGCACAACAAATGGGAATTGTTTTTTTTTTTCAAGAATTTACTTACATAGAAATAAAATATGTATGTACATTTCATGAGATCATTATAAACAAAACATTTTTACATGAAGATCTTGGAAATTTTGGCACATATATTGTTTGACTCCGCTGCAGTCAATATAAAATTGCAAAAAGTCCTTTTTAAGCTGTGATGACGTTTTAACGCCACGATTATCATTTCGACACAGGTGTTACGTTATCGACTACAGTCAAGCAGACTTAAAAGGGTTTTTGACCATTAGTTTATACCATTTAATAATAAAAAAATATATGTACATACATTTGATGACATTACTATCTACTTTTATTTTTTTTACAATAACATGGCAAGTTCACCTTTCCTGAGACATTTTAACGTAATTGTCGCTCGAACAAACATTCTTTACAATATTAAAAATACACACACAGCACATTTTCATTTATAAACCAGTGTCGTATCTACACAGAGACTGTCAGACATCCAGCCCGCGGCCCCGGACTACAGGGCCTCACCGCCGCGCCGTTGAGTTGCTGCAATAAAAACCCGCCGCGCCCGGGGCCCCGAAACCTTAACTACTGAGCTGATGTAGTAATAATTTGCAGTTAATTAACATTTTTACATTCTATAAATTTACTATTCACATTTTACATGTCTCACACTGCTGTCTTCACTAAAGCCGCCAGCGCCGTCTGGCCACTATAAATCCTGCGCCACTTTGCCACTGTGAAATAGTGTACAGTTCCCGGCAGCAAATTAGAAAGAGACAATCCAATTGTAGAGCGCCGTCTCTGTCGCATAAAATCGCACGTATCTGTGCGACAGGGACTTCGCTCTTCAACCGGATTGTCTCTTTCTAAAGCTCGACACGCATTATTTACTGACGGTAACTGTACCTACGCGGCCAACTGTCAATCGCTTCACCTATTCGAAATTCGAACCCAAAATTCAACTGGACTAACATCACAAAAGCAATGTAACCGATGGGTGGCCGCAATAACAGGCGTTCCAGTGACCTCGAACTACCGTTGCGTTGCGATCTCAGCTCTCGTAAGTCGCCAGAGTGCACCAGTGCACCTATCGCTAGTGTTTGAGGAGACAGTGCGCGGAGCCCTCCGCGTTCATCTTGTCGACTAGCGCCGCCCACTGCTCCAGGCGCGGCGCACACGTCAGCCACAGTCGGCCGAGCCGTCTCCGCGCCATGAACACGAACTCTCCGGCGCCGTGAGACGCGCCGCACTGCGTCGGCAGATGTACGTGCGCGTGCCACTGCTTCTTACCCTTCTTCTTCCTTCTCTTCTTCTTATCTATTCGCTCGATGACTATTTCGTTCGCACTGTCCGCACTGTGGCGCAACGCACTGATTTTCTCTGTCGCGCTGTATCCGTAGTAGTCGCCGGCAGATGGCGCCTGCAAGGAGAGGTTGTTGTAGGGTATGTCGCCCTGGTAGGTGCGGCCGTCGCGCTCCGTGTGCCGGATCAGCTTGCTCAGCTGGAGCGTCAGCTGGGTGGTGTCTAGCTCATTCCGCTGCTGCAGGCCCACGATCAGTCCTCGCGACACTGCAATGGAAGATAGACGGCCGTCAGGTGGTGGCGAAAAATGCAGGAACCAACTTTTTCTTTGCTGGTTCAAAAATTTTATTTCAGCCATTGATATCACTGATTTCAGCAGAAAAATTATTTCTGTAGTCATTTCAAGATATTTTGTGTTTTCCCTTCAGTTCTTCCGTGTAGTCGGCACAACTAAAAGGGAAGCACTGAAATGGAATCTAGTTCACCAAGGTGTTATGGGCTGACACCACGGATGCAGTCGGTGATATAGTCAACCCCGTAAACAAATCTTCATAAATACCCTTACACAAGAAGTAATGCGAACTTTGCTCAGTGAATCAGACAAGTTTTCCCCGCATAAGTCATGGTACTTAATCGATATTATAATGTAAGATGGACGGAGCATCACTCACATCACACACAATAGTGTCCACCGCCGCTATTGTTCCCGTTTTGCTAATATAGTTTTTTGCAGGTCGCGAGTTCTTGCGAGCCGCGCGCGACCAACCTTTTGTTCTCGGTAAGCCAATTCTGCTGTCTGCATAGCGCTAGCGGGCGGACAAAGACATCCATACGATATTTCTGTGGTCATACGTAGGTAGGTGGGTAGGTAGGTAGGTACGCTACACACTTTATTACCTCGCATTGTTTGCGTGCATATCACAAAAACAATAAATAAAACTAAACGCATTTTCTGTACCCAAGGACCTACGTATAGTGTACCTACGTACGAGTCAGTACGAGTAGAACTTTATCACAATAACTGTTGCCCCTCTGAAGTCACAAAGTTCTAAAAGGATCATTTTATTATTAGGTAGGTACTAGGTAGGTACGTGTGATGTATAATATATCCATCAATCAATATGTACAGACCTCTACTTTCAGAAGCGCTGCGCCTACAAAATTGTTACCTACCTACGTATTTCGCGTTAATTAAAAACAATTTGCCATAGGTGGTCCTTTTAAAGCAGAAATAATTTCACGAAACCATAAATACTGCTACATATTCCATTTATTTTATAACAACTAACGAACGAGTCACAGAACTCACAGAAAATATAAACGCGTCGTTGCTATAATGATATTATGCTGGCATTTCGGAATATTTGAGCGTAATTTCGTTCGTCGTCGGCCGTTTGTTTGTTCTCGTGTCGTCTTGCCGAGACGTTTATTTTTTTGTGGAAAGAAATTTTGATAAGAGCGCCGCGCGCGAGCGAATGCGCCGCGCCTCGTCACCCGCCGCGCCACGCCACCGCGCCCCGCCTACTCTCTCCGAGCGCGTAATGTAATGACGGCACAAGTCTATCATGGTCTATCCCCCAGCCTCTTTCGAGCGACCACGAATCCACAAAAAATATCAATTACCTTACATTAAAAAAATATCTACGATTGTGTTGCATGACAAACATAAATTTAATAGTTAAGGCGGTGACAAACGCCAAATACGCAAAACATGCAAAAAGTGCGACAAAGAAGGTCCAAAACTGACCAATTGACACACATTCAGAAAATTAAAAAAATACCAACCTATATTTTGGTTCCTTACCAACAAAGTGCATTGCTGGTTTTTTTAATAATGAGTAAAAGTAAGTAATAAACATAACATTAAAAATATATAAAAAAAGCATGAATTTTTGAAAATCTGAGTATGTGTGTATTATTACAATTTTACAATACCACCGATTCAAAGGTCACAAAGCTCTGAGAAAACTCTATTCAATTTTTTTTATTATTTTATCCACGAAAGGAGATAAAAATAAAAAACAAAAAACGCCTACATGAAATTATTGACGTAATTCTTCAGTCGGAAGGGTAAAATTTTTGCCTTCGTCAATTTAGCAGGCACTTCAATACTAGATACAATTTTAGTTCCGGGCTCGCTTGCTCGCTCCTGCCCTGCTGCGCCCGCGTGTCGGTCGTCATTTCTGTCTTCTGTGTTTGGATCGAATGGAAAAAAGATAGGTGGTTAGGTATATTTGTACCGTGTGGGATGGTAATTTAAAATAATAGCCCCACTGCATCTCTCCCCGTGCATGTCGTAAAAGGCGACTGAGGGATTTTTTTATGTAAACTGACACAGTTTGCTATATCACCTATAACATCCGTGATGTCAGCCCATAACACCGGGTGAACTTAGGTGCCATGTCAGTGCTTCCCTTTGGTCGTGCCGGCTACACTAAACTGGACGGAAAATACAAACTATTTCGGGATATGACTCCCTTCTTTTTTTCCGTCCAGTTCAGTGAAGCCGGTACGACCGAAGAAAAGCACTGACATAGCACCTACTTCACCAGTTGTTACGAGCTGACATCTCGGATGTTGTATTGTAGGTGATGTTGCCACCGTGTCATTTTCCGTACCAGTATACAGTACGACCGTATCAGTAATATCTCTCTTCTGTGGTATCTATCAGTATACGCTCCGGTACGTAACTTGACGGGGCGTTATATGCATGGCTTTCGTTGGTATAACCACAGAATAACTAATAGGTACTGTGGTATAACCATAGAATACTTATAATACTGGCGTATAGAAGCGACGCTCCGCCTCGAAGCGAGTTTGCTTCCCCCCGCGCCCCGCAGCCCGCGAGCGCTGTCTGGTCGACTTCTGGCGGACGGCTAGTCAGGCTGGCACCGACTGTCGAGAGGAGAGCGAGCGCACCTTCGAGAGGGAGTAGTAGCTACTTACACGTACGCGCGCGGTTCTTTCGCACTCACAGCACAGAACAACGATCGGGCCGGCCGCGCCCGCGCGCGCGGTGTACTTCAAACCTCCTTGTTCGCACTTACTTAGAGATGCAAGGCGCAATTTTGCACAAAAATTTCACTTGAAATTTTGCAGTGAAATTTTGCACTTTCTGCAAAATTACTGTGAAATTTTCATTCTTATGTGAAATAATGAAATTTATGTTACACAAATCAGATATCAATTTGGTTTCTTATTCTTCTTCTTGAGTCAATTTTAATGTCCTACTACTGAGCGCAAGCCTTTCCCATGAACATGGAAGGGAATTGTTATACATTTCCACGTGACAAGCTGGATTGGAAGCGGTGTCCACAACAATTTTATATGTACTGCTGTGCACAGGTTTCCTCACGGTGTTTTCCTTCACCGGAACGAATCTTAATCATATGAACATTTAAAAAAAGTGGCCGCCATTTTGAACTTTTTAGTTACTGGACCGATTGCTTTCAAAGTCGATATCTGGGTGTCTGTGTGGGCTCTGAATACGAATCCGTTGTCAAAATTTAAAAAAAGTGGCCGCCATTTTGAACTTTTTAGTTACTGGACCGATTGCTTTCAAAGTCGATATCTGGGTGTCTGTGTGGGCTCTGAATACGAATCCGTTGTCAAAATTTTAAAATAGGCTGATAAACACATTACCCTCCTTTGCGTCGCGCAGTCGGGTAAAAAAAGCGGCTGCCATTTTGAACTTATTAGTTACTGGACCGATTGCTTTCAAAGTCGATATCTGGGTGTCTGTGTGGGCTCTGAATACGAATCCGTTGTCAAAATTTAAAAAAAGCGGCTGCCATTTTGAACTTTTTAGTTACTGGACCGATTGCTTTCAAAGTCGATATCTGGGTGTCTGTGTGGGCTCTGAATACGAATCCGTTGTCAAAATTTAAAAAAAGTGGCCGCCATTTTGAACTTTTTAGTTACTGGACCGATTGCTTTCAAAGTCGATATCTGGGTGTCTGTGTGGGCTCTGAATACGAATCCGTTGTCAAAATTTAAAAAAAGTGGCCGCCATTTTGAACTTTTTAGTTACTGGACCGATTGCTTTCAAAGTCGATATCTGGGTGTCTGTGTGGACTCTGAATACGAATCCGTTGTCAAAATTTAAAAAAAGTGGCCGCCATTTTGAACTTTTTAGTTACTGGACCGATTGCTTTCAAAGTCGATATCTGGGTGTCTGTGTGGACTCTGAATACGAATCCGTTGTCAAAATTTAAAAAAGTGGCCGCCATTTTGAACTTTTTAGTTACTGGACCGATTGCTTTCAAAGTCGATATCTGGGTGTCTGTGTGGACTCTGAATACGAATCCGTTGTCAAAATTTAAAAAAAGCGGCTGCCATTTTGAACTTCTTAGTTACTGGACCGATTGCTTTCAAAATCGATATCTGGGTGTCTGTGTGGGCTCTGAATACGAATCTGTAGTGAACATTTAAAAAAAGTTGCCGCCATTTTGAACTTTTTAATTACTGGACCGATTGATTTCAAAATCGATATCTGGGTGTTTGTGTGGACTCTGAATACAAATATGTAGTGAATATTTAAAAAAAGTTGCCGCCATTTTGACCTTTTTAGTTATTCGACCGATTGCTTTCAAAATCAATATCTGGGTGTCTGTGTGGGCTCTGAATACGAATCCGTTGTCAAAATTTAAAAAAAGTGGCCGCCATTTTGAACTTTTTAGTTACTGGACCGATTGCTTTCAAAGTCGATATCTGGGTGTCTGTGTGGACTCTGAATACGAATCCGTTGTCAAAATTTAAAAAAAGTGGCCGCCATTTTGAACTTTTTAGTTACTGGACCGATTGCTTTCAAAGTCGATATCTGGGTGTCTGTGTGGACTCTGAATACGAATCCGTTGTCAAAATTTAAAAAAAGCGGCTGCCATTTTGAACTTTTTAGTTACTGGACCGATTGCTTTCAAAATCGATATCTGGGTGTCTGTGTGGGCTCTGAATACGAATCTGTAGTGAACATTTAAAAAAAGTTGCCGCCATTTTGAACTTTTTAATTACTGGACCGATTGATTTCAAAATCGATATCTGGGTGTTTGTGTGGACTCTGAATACAAATATGTAGTGAATATTTAAAAAAAGTTGCCGCCATTTTGACCTTTTTAGTTATTCGACCGATTGCTTTCAAAATCAATATCTGGGTGTCTGTGTGGGCTCTGAATACGAATCCGTTGTCAAAATAAAAAAAAAACGGCCTCCATTTTGAACTTTTTAGTTACTGGACCGATTGCTTTCAAAATCGATATCTGGGTGTCTGCGTGGGCTCTGAATACGAATCTGTAGTGAACATTAAAAAAAAGTGGCCGCCATTTTGAACTTTTTAGTTACTGGACCGATTGCTTTCAAAATTGATATCTGGGTATCTGTATGGGCTCTGAATACGAATCCGTTTTCAAAATTTAAAAATAGTTGCCGCCATCTTGCACTTTTTAGTTTTGACTACAGATTCATATTTAGAGCCCACACAGACACGCAGATATCTATTTTGAAAGCAATGGGTCCAGTAACTAAAAAGTTTAAAATGGCGGCCACTTAATTTTGACTACAGATTCGTATTCAGAGCATACACAGACACCCAGACATCGATTTTGAGAGCAATTGGTCCAGTAACTGAAAAGTTCAAAATGGCGGCCACTTTTTTTAAATTTTGACTACAGATTCGTATTCAGAGCCTACACAGACACCCAGATATCAATTTTGAAATCAATCGGTCCAGTAACTAAAAAGTTTAAAATGGCGGCCACTTAATTTTGACTACAGATTCGTATTCAGAGCACACACAGACACCCAGACATCGATTTTGAAAGCCATTGGTCCAGTAACTGAAAAGTTCAAAATGGCGGCCACTTTTTTAAAATTTTGACTACAGATTCGTATTCAGAGCCTACACAGACACCCAGATATCAATTTTGAAATCAATCGGTCCAGTAACTAAAAAGTTCAAAATGGCGGCCACTTTTTTTTAATTTTGACTACAGATTCGTATTCCGAGCCCACACAGACACCCAGATATCGATTTTGAAAGCAATCGGTCCAGTAACTGAAAAGTTTAAAATGGCGGCCACTTTTTTTATTTTGATTACAGATTCGTATTCAGAGCCTACACAGACACCCAGATATCAATTTTGAAAGCAATCGGTCCAGTAACTAAAAAGTTCAAAATGGCGGCCACTTTTTTTTATTTTGATTACAGATTCGTATTCAGAGCCTACACAGCCACCCAGATATCAATTTTGAAAGCAATCGGTCCAGTAACTGAAAAGTTCAAAATGGCGGCCACTTTTTTTTATTTTGATTACAGATTCGTATTCAGAGCCTACACAGACACCCAGATATCAATTTTGAAAGCAATCGGTCCAGTAACTGAAAAGTTCAAAATGGCGGCCACTTTTTTTTATTTTGATTACAGATTCGTATTCAGAGCCTACACAGACACCCAGATATCAATTTTGAAAGCAATCGGTCCAGTAACTAAAAAGTTCAAAATGGCGGCCACTTTTTTTTAATTTTGATTACAGATTCGTATTCAGAGCCTACACAGACACCCAGATATCAATTTTGAAAGCAATCGGTCCAGTAACTAAAAAGTTCAAAATGGCGGCAAGTATACATTGAAAATTTCACTTTAGCTTCACATACGATTCGGCTTAAAAATAATAAAAATGGAATACCTATTGCAAAGTTTCCAAAATTTAGTGAAACTTTCACTGCAAAATTGTCGTTTAGTTAGCGAGTAAAAATAAAACATGTGCATATAAGTTGATGTTTTTCTTTTTTTCTTGCCCTCCAATAATGTTAAGAGGTACATATACATAGATAGTCATAATTAAAAATGTTTCCTTTTAAATTACATCAAATATAATTTATAATATTGTCCACTACAAACTTCTCATAAAGAGTGCCAACCCTGTACCCAAGTTATCGAGGTCGCACCAATACACGCAAAGGCGCCCGCGTACGTGAGCAGTAGGTACACATTTTCGGCCGCTTCATAGAAAATGTGACTAGTGTCACGGGTGTGGTATAACGCTGTCTGCGCTTGAGATGCAAGGACTATAGAACCGTGCCTAAATAAAAGTAGCCTAGCAACAGCGGCGCGCTGCGGAGCGGGGGCGGCGGCGGCGGCGGCACTGTGGTGGCGCGGAGCGGTGACGACGCGGCGGCGCGGCGCGGCGCGGAGGAGCGGCGGCGCGGCGCGGAGGAGCGGCTTGTTATTGCTTGCTTGCATGCGTGAGTGGCACGCTGCTACTGAGTTACCGCACCGCACCGCACCCCACCGCACCGTGCCATGCTGCCGCCGCGCGCGCCGCGCGCGCCGGCCGGTACCTATGTTGCTATGATATTTGCCATACATACCTAAATGCCTATCTACCTATTACCTACCTACCTATTTTTATTTTAGTTTTCATCGATAGTCTATTTAGAGGTTTATAAAAAGTGGTAAGTACATGAACTAAAATAATTTGGAAGAAATTACAATAAAATGTTATTTAGGTAAAATAATAAAAAATAAAAAATTAGAATCACGCATCAGTTACATAAGCCACAATCATTTTAATAATTAAAATAATAAAAAAGCAAAAAAAAAAAACATACGAAAGTGGGATTCGAACCCCGAACCATCAACTCTTTAGGCTGATAGCGACAAACTACGCTAAATGTGACTTGAACGTGCGAAGCGAAATTAGCAGTCGCATGGTACATTATGTAGAATTCCCGAATGCTCAAGGTCGTTGGCGTTTGTCACGGCCTTAAAGTCCGAACACGGAGGCAGCGAGCGGCGGCGCTCGGAGAGGAAGAGGCGGAGGCGGCCCACAATCCGGTTTGTCGCCCATACGGACGCGCATTAGACGCGGAGGGAGCGCGCCCAAACTTTGACATAATAATATTTATCTAATAAAAATAAAAGTTAAACTAACGTATGCGCATGCGCATGTAAGTATGGACCCCACCTGTGCGATGTCCCCCCTCCCGCGGTCGCGCCGCCCGCCCGCCGCCAGGCGGAACCCTTGACGATAAAGTACCCCCCAAAACCCGTGTATCTACCTGTCGAGCCGACCCTTTATTATGGGCGCACCGGTCTATTTGCTAATAATAGCTCTTTGACGCGATCAGGCTTATCTACGGGTAATTTGTTATCTGTTGGCGTGTCTTATGCGTTTAAATAATGGGGTGGCGATGTGGCAACATTAGTGAACCCTGCTCCTTCCGCTCCGATCGAGACACAAAGGGTAGGAAGGAAGGACCATTTACACTATAAGTGAGCGGCCCTATAGATTACATTGACTAATATTTTCGCCCCGCGAGTGAGACATTCCTTCATACCTACATTCTTTTAGGCAATGTTAGACAATGCGGTTGGAAAGCGGAAGAGTTCTCCGGCACGCCTCAACATTTTAACGAGCTAATGAAGAATGCGTAGAACCATTGTCCCGCGTCCGTGCGTAACCGCTCGAGGCGACGACGACGGTGTCACGGCGTGCCGGACCGGTTCGCCGCGACTGTCCTTTTTTATAAAGCGTATTTTATCATAAAGTAAAAATAATTTTTAATTTAATTTTGGACGCAAGCAAGGAATCTCGATTACGACGGCAAATTACGGTGTGGCGGCGGCGACAGTTAGCGGCGCGGAGAAATGACGACAAGACAAAACGTCTCGAAAGCAATCTTGCGGCGGAGTCGGGAACTAACGACCCGCACCTTTATTAGCATTCTGATTGCGAAACCCGCGAAATAAACACGAAAAACCGCAGCAAACGTCTCTTCGGGGTAGCCATCAAATTATCCCGCCGCCCCCGCCGCCGCCGCAGCCTTTACTGTTGGCTACCTACTCCGCAACGCGCCTTCCTCCCTGTGCGTCGTCGCCCCTCCAAGTAAATGACAGTAATAAAAGAAATAAGCACTTAGCGATAAACTTTTCGATTCGATTTGATTCAAACTGAATACGACAAGCAAACGGTTCCTCCGTTCACATTCGAGCAATCAACATTGAAGACCTCCCGATGTCGATTACTGTTTTCTCTGCTCGGCAGTCTGTCCGTAACAAGAGAGCTTTGTATCGTCCGTGGAGACAAAATACTAAATAGTCAATAGTAAATAGAGATTTGTATGGGGTACTATAAAATGTACTGACCGAGATCGCTGGTGCAGAAGGCGAGGGACATCTCGGCGTCGGAGCAGGGGCGGCAGTCGGCGGCGGCGGGGTCGTAGTGTCCGCGCGGCACGGGGCGCGCCTCGTAGCGCAGCGCGGCCACCGTGCGCGCCAGCCCCTGCGAGCCCGCCTCCAGCGCCTCCACGTACACGGCGGCGCGGCCGCGGCGGCTGCGGAAGCAGCGCACCTCGCGCTCGTCCCCGTCGTTGTGCGCGTACAGCGGCACCAGGTTGCGCGCGCCCTCCAGGAACAGCCGCGCGGGGTAGGGCCGCCCGCTCCGCCCTCCCGCCGACCCGCCGCCACCCTCCCGGAAGTCAAGCGCGTCCTCGGCGGAGAAGAGGTCTGGCTCGTCGTCGTCGCGCGGCGCTGTGAGCACGCGGATGCACACAGTGAAGTCCTGGTCGTTGCTGGGCAGCTGGAACAGCAGGCGCAGCGCGCCGCGCGGGTACAGCCACGTGAGCCGCCCCTCGCGGCACCGCACGTACACCGGCGTCACGCCCCGACCCTCGCCCGTACTCAGCCCGCTGCAACAAACAACACAATATTATTTTTATTATTGTATCTGTCCCATTGAAACGGCGATTGTGAGTCGACTCTCGGTGAGTGGGTAGCAGTGGGTAGCTACGACGCGGGCCGGGGTGCTTTCGTCTCTCAGATCAGGAAAGGAAGTTTCGTCTCGACCCTCACAGAACAAAAACACCCAATCTTCTATGAACGAGATCAGAAAAAAATAAATTGATCCAATCCGCCTAAAGAGGGCGCGACGACGACGACGGTCATGTCATGAAGGAGTATTCGAAAAGTACTGCGCAATAAGTACTCGAGGAGTACATAAGGAGTTCTGACAAAATGCAGTAATGATCAACGATGTACGCTCAACCTCAACCGTCCTTGCATAAAAACTGAAAGACCGCGGCGCGCGGCATCTCACCAAAATTACTACATACATAATAAAGTACGGGCAATGTCGTCTTAATCATATTTGGACACTTCGATTGGCTCCGTAAATAGGCTCGATGCATTTTTTATTAATTTAATGCAGTCCTCATCACGAATTCAGCGCGCGAGCGCCGCCGCGCCGTCGCGTCGCTCCATCTCCGCGAACCCGGCTCACCAAGCGCCAGCGCACGCCACACCACACGTTCAGATAAAGCTATGTGTATTTTGAACTTAAAACCTAGCTCCTGCCTGTGCTGTTCCACGTCAAGATTTTTCCACCAATTTTACTGAATGTCGGCGCGGAGGAAGACGAGGCGCGGCTGTGCACGTGGGTGGTGGCGAGTGCAATCGGCTACGATCTGGAGCGGCGAGCTGCTACCGGCCTACCAACATACCTACACACCAGCGCCTACGCATCGTCATCCTGGACAATGCGCCTACCGCCTCCGTTTACTTTCAAATTTATTGCGCGACGTTATTTAAGTCGCACATGAAATACGGCCAGCCCGCGTCTCGCTCTCGTAAAACGAGAAAATACGGTTAAAGTGAAGTCATAAAAGATGCGACGTTTAGATCCCGCGTGATGCGACACGTGGCTTTATAATGCGCTTTGTGATGCGAGATTGTCTCTCGGAAACATACATAAAAGCGAGCGAGAGACTCTTAATCCGACTTCCCTATTCAGACTTCAGCCTGATCACGGCGGCGCTTTGTTGCGTATTCAGACTTCAGCCTGATCACGGCGCTTAAAGGTTCCTATTTGCCCGCAGAGTCGAGCGGCTCGCTCTGGCTGGCGTCATCTTTAGTTTAGCGAAGTTTTATTTAAATACCGTAAACCAAAGAAAACATTGCCCGACTCTTTTTTGAGGGAGCTTTAAACGCTCGAAAGAAAAAAAGGATCGTGCACGTTGACAGTTCGGAGGCACGTGTGCACCTCATTCGTCTGCGTGGAGTCGTTATCATTAGGGGCGACTGAACTACGACAACATTCAACAAAAAACCTGTCATGAGCGATTCGGGCTCGTACAATTAGGGTTCCGTACTGAAACTAAAAAAAAACAAATCCGTAGCTAGTGCATTGTCGAAAAATCCTGCAGCTTTCCTGTAATATACGACTTAATATCTACTAACCCTATTAAAAAGCTTTAGAAATCTAGAAGAACAGAGGGGGGTAATTTTTTGAACATTTTTAGCTATAACTTGAACTTCAAATTGTAAAAAAAAAATATTTATAATCTTTACAGTTACCTCTTTCAAATGATACCCCACAAGATATTTTAATTTAAACTTTTTTATCGGTAGCACTGACATGGCACCTAGTTCACCCGGTGTTATGGGCTTGGGCTGACATCACGGATGTTGTATGTAGGTGTGATGTAGCCAACCGTGTCAGTTTACATAAAAAAAAACAAAGTGACCCCGCATATAAAATATTTTGAGCATTGTAGGTTTGCCCTTGCAATGAAAATGTGACTTCAAGCTCTTTGCTTCAAGCGTGGTTCATTTATCTACCACTACAGACAATACAGTATTACCTACTTGCACTTTAAGTCAAAATAATACATATTTGATAAATATTCCTAATATAATAACTATTAATAACTTACCTAGACTTTTTGTCTAACTAAAGTACTCGCTAAAGTATTTGAATTTAGTAAAATATACATAGACACTGTTTTAATAAATTACAAGTACTTAGGTATGTTTGTGTATGAAAGTTGGTACTACTGCAGATAAAACATGGTCTGAGCCAAGAATATTGCGAAAATATATGTCAAGTCCGTGGTCTGAGCCCTGAGGTCTGAACACTGGCGCGGTTTCGTGCCGCAATGTTCTCCCACCCCTGTCGGCAACTACCACGTTCGGATTTCGAAATTGGATTGGATACTTGCGGCCGTTTTCAACACACCTCCGGCTAACTGTTGGCCTTGACTTAACCATAGATGGTGAAAACGTGCGGGTTAGTCGGTTCCCGTGAAAGTTTTGTGTTTCAATTAATTTGTCTCATAATGTAGAAACTAGTCTATCCTGTACGCTTCGTGCCAAACACTATTGGCTGGCCCACCATCTCACCCCCACGCGCCGCCGCCGCCGCCGCCGCCGTCGCCGCCACCTTTTCTATTCTGTGCCGCCACCTCCGCCACAGAATAGAAAAGAGTACTCCGTACAGAAGCTTCTCTGTACAAACACTCACAAAGAAATAGCTACTCTGCGACGACGCGATAAAGTACAAATTGACTCGCACAGAGCTGCATGCCTAACCAAGTTATCCACCTACATTTCGCTTCTCTTTCTGTCGCGTAACTCTATCTCGAAAGCGCGTCGTTCAGCGCGTGTAAGGGCTGTGTCTTTTGGCTGTCATTTTGTGAGGAATAAAATGAAGATGATACCTACTAACGATACTATATTTAGCTACGGCAAATTCATGCGAACAAATTCATGCATGCGTTAGCGTCACAATTAGTTGTTCACATGGAAGCGTGCAACCTTCCAGTGATAGTTTTGTTTGATCAATAAATTTAATGATCATCTACAATGTACCTATTGTTTTATTGGTGTTTTTTATTGTATAAAACCCACATTGAGAGACAGAGAACGAATGAATGTTCTATTTCTATCCTTATATACGAATTAGGCCATACATACATACCACGCTGTTCGGCGTCATCTAACTAATGTTATTGGCAATATGATATTATTTTTAAATCTATGACCTCCTACTAATATGAATAAATAAATTACTAGAAATAAATCACATTGCTGCACAATATTGACGTGATTTCGACATTTCTAAATTCGAAACGAAACGTAGTAGATGCGCGCGCCGCGCGCTCGCTCTGGCTGGATAGCGGCAGGTAGCCCACTGTTACTTGTGCATTAACCGACACGCCAAGCGGTAGGCATTTAACGCACGACCTTGAGCGAGTGACGAAGGCCTGCCTCCGCGCCGCCGTCCTTTGCTCGGTGAAACTTAAACTAGCCATTTGTATGCAATAAATTAGGATTTGGAAGGTTATTTATGTGTTTTTGTCTTGAGTGTTTGAACCACTTAGGCAAACGAGCAATAATTCTGTTTTTACAATCATTTATATTAGGTTAACATTACAATTTATTTTGAAATCACTTCAAGACCGGATCGACTTCTATACTTTAGTTAGGTATCGGATTAGGCATAGTGTTGTCTCCTGAAAGCTGATCTGGTTACTTTATCGCTGAGAGACTTCCGCAGAGCTTGCACCACGCACGACACGAGTCAAGAAGCAACCGTTGTACCTACCTAATTACTTACATGTTTATATTCATATAGGTATATAAGTTTGTGTGAAAGGCGAGATTACTCGATGGATAACCCTGACTATATACCTACCTATTTACTATTTTATGTGCACACTTCGTGGCCACTGGAACGCTGATAAAATGTTCAGATCGAATTATGTTCGAGCCAATGGGTTCTTCCCGGTTCGGTTCGACAACGGCGCCCAACCCGGAGCTTGGCGCTTGGCGCTGCTCGAACGTCCGCCGACATCCGAGTTCGAGTGGTCCGGTCCGGACAGCCAGCGGACACACGAGTGCACCTACGTGTATACGGTGTAACGTGTGGTAACGTGGGGTGTGTGCTTCGGGCGGGCGCGTCCTTGCTGAACATCGAAAGTATCCTGTTACACCAGCCGACACGATGGAACATTTTCTAAATTGTGAAGTGGCCCGTATGGCACAACACGCAGACCTTGTACTTTGCGTTATGTTCATATTTGCAAAATATAAAGAAGAAAACTGCAAGGATGGTTTTCACCACAGAACACCTAAGTAATAGCTATTACTTATAATGATCTGTGGTTTTCACATTATATTATAACTCCCTCAGATAACGCCATAATATTAGTTTCCGTAGTGTAGGTAGGTAAGAGGGTGGGTGGGTACCTACCTACTCAGATTTTTATTTTAGTACCTTATTAGGTTGTGGAAATTTTATTAATTAAGTACCTACATGTTGTCTTATATTAATATTAATTCACAATTTGTATTTAATTTTAGCCTATTTGTAGAAACTTACTGGTTTATAAGCTTACTATTAGATAGACATTTATAATTGTATATGTTTCTCTAAAATAAATAAATAGAATAAAAATAAAAATAAAATGTCGTTACAGGATTCGTTATTTCTACGTCCCGTCACGATAAGTAGAGTAGAATGATTAAAAATTTTCATTTTTCTTCTATTTCTTTAGCTCACAATATCACAGATTACAATAGTTACTACAATATTCCCGAAGACGTCCGTTACTGAAAGCATACTAAAATAATCATGAAACCATCTTGGTGGAACTCGTAACTTCACCCTAATCCCAAGGAAAGCAAATTGCATACATACATACCTACTTTATTAAATAACTGTCAAAACAGGTCGAACATTTTGAATTTTGTTTTATTTTTTAACTTAAATCAACACGTTGTTAGTTTAACATGGCCCGATCTCATTCACCGTTCTTTCCTCCAACCTCGCTCGGCGGATTCATCCCGCGAGGTGTTGACAAATGCCATCGCCATATCTGAGACGGTCACGACACGACGCGCATCGTCGTGACCAGCGTGTCGGCACATCTGTCTGTGCACGGAAAAGGCAACAGCAATCTTATTTATTTACACTCGTAGCGACTAGCGACGCGTACGTATCTGGTCTGGGCTGGCTGGACTGACCACTCACCGGCCTACTAGCTCCACTCCATCCTACCCAACCAGCACTAGGTACCCGCCTCAAACCAACATTCACTTTGTTGAGAGTTCCGCGCTAGATGACCTTCAAAATCGAAACATTTGCCCTCGGATAACTTCGTAGATCATTATAACCAACAAAGCTATTAGCTAACTTATTATTCAAATGGCCCGCAAAAAGTTTCGCAGTCATAAAAGGCGACCAAATCCTTTTAACGTGTCTTTTATTTTTCGACTTCATATCACAATTTATATCCATTGACATTTTATTCGTTTCGTGAGCTACGACGACGCGACGACGACGACGAGACGGCGAGACGCGACCACAAAAAGTTTATTTCGATCGGCGCGGCGCGAACGAGCGCGCTCTACATGCCTTCATTACGTCGTTTCCGATAACAGGTTAAAAGCGACTAATGTTCGAAAATGAGGGTCTTCGAAGCCGCCACTGCAACTTCCCGCGAGGCCGACCAAATCAAATCCAAAGTGCATATTCAAACTTCTGATATACGCTTTGTCATCGAAGGGACCACGGATTACGATCAAACAAACAAAATATATCACATTATATAAAACATATTTTCATTCAACTTTGTATTTGTGTAATAGCTGAGCTGGGCGGGATTTGTATTTTATGAGGAAACAGAATAATCGCTTGAAGTCACATTTACGAGTACTATGTATACATAATTCCAAAACAAGGTTATCGCCTACATAATTTTATAATGGGCACCAACCCCCTACGCGAAAGAATGTTAAGTAGGTAGGTAGGTACCTACCACAATATGGATCATTAACATATCAAAAATAGTTCCAGATTCCAGACTAGTTGAATAGGTAAGTATACTTTATATTATTATATATTAGTATACCACTAATAGCAGACTAGCAACTAATGTTCACCAGTTTCTCGTATGACCAAATTCTCGACAAGCTGTTTGTACAATGCGATTGTCCAAGTGGCACTTAAGCCGGCCGCGCTATCTGTAGAAAGTTCGTTAGAAGTCACGATAAGGAGCCATAAAGGTTTATCGCGTCGCTTTTTTCACGAGACTGTGGAATAATAAAATAAACGTGTATCTCTTCTACGAAGTTTTTTTTTATTTATTCTCGCCCGAAAGCCGAGAGATAACAATGCGGAGAGCACGTTCAACCTCGAGCTTTCTTCAGGGCCGCGCTTCATCGCGCGTGCCACCAGTGCCGCGTCATGCATGCCCGCCCTCCTCGCTCGTCTCGTCGCGCCGCCGCCGCCGCGCCGCCCGGCGCGATATCATTTTTGGTTTTGTATTTTTTGTGCATATTTTTCCTACTTCGCGTTTATTTTTCAATTGTATAACTTTTATTAAGTGCATATTTACATGTTTTATTACTGTAAATTAGCATCAAATTATACCCGGAGTTCATTTACTTACATGCAATTAATTCTTCTCCGGGAGAGTATTTGAACTTACCTGCAATATCTGATATGATAACATTCTCGAAGTAAGGACCTTAGGCCTCGATGATATCGTGCCGCGTCGTCGTTTGTCGTCGCCGTCGTTGTCAGAAAGCTTCTAAAGCTGACAAGTGGCAACCCTAGTGCACGACACACGCGAGGTGCGCTTACGCAGCACAGCCTGCCCACGCGCCGGCATTGTGTTCACTCGCTCACTCGCGTTCGTGAGTACGTGTGTGGAGGCTTTTGTGAGGGTGTGTGTATTGTGTGTCTATATGTATCTGTCTGAGTGCGCATATTACCTACATATCATCACCTGAACTATGTGTCAGGTCAGTTAATTATCTGGTATGTAGACCGTCTGGTTAGACAAACTTGAATTCTGCCTGGTTCGTCACGATGCTAACAAACCCAACATAGATCATCAACAATTATTTCTCGACGCCTATTTCCATTCTAAAGTTTTCTATTTTTTTGTATAACAACACTGCTTTACTCGCAATAATGTAAACCACTATTAGGACAAATAAAAATTGTCTGATTCTGATTCGTGCATTATCAATTTATCATCATCATCATCAAGTACATATTATGAAAATGTATTCATAATATGTACTTGATGATATGTATATACTGATATGATACTTGATGATGTATAAATTACAAATTCCGACTCCTTTAAGTAAACGGAAATTATTTTTGACTTTTTAAGGGTCGGGGGTTTTTTAAATTTGTAATTTAACTTTTATTTCAAGCTTTTTAAAAAAAAGCACATGAAAATCGGTCCAGTTTTTAAAAGAATTATTTTTTTTATTACTTAATTATTTGATTACTTGATAACAAATATAGCTAAGAACCATCCCGATTAAACAAGCCTCCTAATAAAAAAAACCGCATCCAAATCGGTCCATCCGTTTGGGAGCTACGATGCCACAGACACACACACTCACACACACACACACGTCAAACTTATAACACCCCTCCGTTTTTTTCGTCGGGGGTTAAAAATAAAACCAGTATATAAGTCAATATATAAAATAATATTCACCAACTACCCGCACTTTGACAAGCATTTGCATCGCACCACTTACACTACGAATAAATAAATAATATTCGTTATTGTTTTATTTATTCATAGCACATACCACTTCAGCGCCGCGCCGCGGGGGAAATTATCTTTGGTATTTTTCTTTTCTTTTCCAGGTCAAACAGATAAACTGACTTACTGTTGCGGTCATCCGTCGCGCTCACGCCCCGCCTGCTTGCGTGAACAGTCGAGGTGGGCTAGCCACGTATTGTCACGATTTAGTCGCTCGCGTTCCTTCCTTCCTCCATGTAAATGCATTGGAAAGTGAGCTAGAAACCGAACTCGGTCTACTTCTAGTGGTCGAAGTCGTAGGTTCATAACGGTTTACGTGTTCAATACAACAAGGCGACACACATAGAGCTTGATCGTTCGTGCATCATTTAATTAGTGGGTATTAACATTTAAGGAGTTCTACTATTCTTATTACCCGACTGCGCAAAGCAAAAAGGAGGGTAATGTTTTTCGAGTGTATGTATGTATGTATATGTATGTCTATTTCTATGGCACGCGCTGTAGCCTAAACGGCTTCATGGTTTTTAATATATGAGGTGTCGTTAGATTCGCCTTAATTGTGGAATTGAATTCCATGGGCTATAAAAAAACCGGCCAAGTGCGAGTCGAACTCGCGCACTGAGGGTCCCGTATCGCCATGTCACGGCCAGCGCTACTCACGCCATCTAGATGGCGTGTTATGAAATGATTCATATTAGTTAAGGTCATGCTTCATAATCTATTCGGTAGATGGCGCGCGCGCATACACTTTTTGGTTTCATCTATGGGAACCCCCGTGAATTTTTTACTTTTTCTTATTTTTATTATTTGTTATATCGGCCATAATAACACATTTTTTGTGAAAATTTCAACGGGCTACCTATTACGGTTCAAGATATACAGCCCTCGGACACACGGACGGACGGACGGACGAACAGACAGACAGACAGACGGCGTCGGCTTGGCAATAGGGTCCCGTACCTGATACGGAACCCTAAAAAGGGGAAATTCAAAATAGCAGCCGACAGGCGCCATCTGAACAAACTTTTTAGGTTAGGTTAGGTTAGGTTAGGTTAGGTTAATAGCTCAAAAAGGCGATTAAAATAGGTAATAAATAATTTATAAGACCCAACTGCTAAAAAAATGAAGGAAACATGGCAAGGAAAGATCAGTAGAAAATGCTATAATCGGGCGTGTAGTTGGATTGGAATAGACAGAATGATCTATAGAATTTTCTATTGATCTTTCCTTGTTTCCTGAATTTTGTTTTTTTTCAGACGGCTTTTATAATTTTTATAATTTTTTTTATAACCACGTTCACTAAACGAATAAAGTACCTACCTGCCTACGTAAGTGCGTTAAGGACTTGAGGAATTTTATGCATGAAGTGTCAACTGCACACGGATAGCCAAACCCTTGACACGTTCAACGCTCAAAACGTTGCTACCAATGCCAATGTCGCCAGTGAATGTCGCATGAGTGTATATAATCTGAGACTACAGGCAATAGTAATGTTTTGCTATGCTATAGGAGAGGCACATTTGCATGGACACCATGATGGACACGTCACACGAGAGTAGAAAAGGCTCAGGGCCGAGGGCGCACCGCCCGCCCTGCGCCACCACACGGTCACCACACCGCACCTCCGCGCCGCCCCGCCCCGTCGCGCCGCCGCCGCGGCGGCCACCCTCGCCGCGCCTCGCCGGCGCGGCCGCCCCGCGCCCCCGCAGCACGTGCGCGCGCGCATTGTGCCGCGCCCGCGCGCCATTGTATTCATATTGATACTTTATAATATCAGGCAGCCTCCGGCCGGCTCCGCCGCGATGCCTTACCTCGCCCTGGCATGGCCGTAACGCATTCGAGATAAATTTAATCTGGAGACACAAAACGAAAACGACGAGACGCCGCAGGCGCAAGGCGATAACTCACGCTGACATGCACTACATGCGGTGGGTATACGTCGCACACTCCTGCAACGCAGCGCAGTGGGCAGGAGAAGGCAGGCAGGAAACGAATAGGCGAAAAGATGCTGAGTGCCTCCTAGAAACGATGCCTAGAAAACGATGTCTCCGAGCGGCCAGCAGCGTGGAATGAACGCGCAGTCGCTTTATTGAGAGGAACACCGGCTGTCGGACGTCTGATTGCAAGTATGTGGAGTTGTTAAGTGGTCGAATAGGGACACGATAATGAGTTGATTCGCACAGTGATTGTGTAATGGCTGGCGACTCGTGGCGCGGGACGGAGCGCGGGCGCGGCGCGTGCTGGCTTGTCGGAAGACGGCGACCGCGCGGGCGGCGCGACGCGGTGCGGCGGAGGCGGCGCAACGTCGCAGCGGCCGTCAAGGCGCGCGTGGGCGCCCCTCTCGTTCGTCTAGCTATAGAACAACAAATAACAATCAATGTGGAGCGCGTGTCGTCCGTCGCCGAGCGAGCGTTGCCGTCGTCTCTCAGTTCGCTCGCTCGCGCGTTGTCTGTCTGTCTGTAGGGTTTGGTCACGCACGGAGCGGAGCGAGGAGGTGCTGTGTGTATCCACTCTTCTGGCTGAAGCGGGCCCTGAACGCGACGACGGGCGACGACACTTTGTTCAACGAGACCATTACGTTTATAATATCAATGAACGATAGACTGTATCGTAGGTTCAAGCCACTAGTCTGCTGTGCAGTGAACTCCTCACGAACGGCAAACCAAACGCTTCAACCTACTTGGAAATAACTTGAAGGCAAAAATGACTGATGCAAAATAATGATAGGTAGGTAGGTACTAGGTACCTAAATTTTCGCCATAATTCGGAAATCTTAAAAAAACTGCTGACGCACCTGACGCACTCAAATGTGGCGCCACAAATGGCACAAATGGCCGCACATGTGTCGCACCGCCTCCGCGCCGCGCGCCGCGCCGCCCGCTCCGCCAGTCCACCACAGCTCCGCCGCTCCGCCGCGTGCCACGTGTCGTGTCGTTGTCGCCACGCCAATAGACAGAAAAATAGCGCTTGAAATGCCTCGTGAAATGCCTTCCGTCCGACCGAAGAAGGGCGCCTCAGCCATAGGCGCCGACTCCGTGGGTGCTCGGGGGCACCAGCACCCACGAGCGGTGAGTCGTGGGTGCGGAGCACCCACGACGATAGATTTTTTTATGCAATCCAGTATGGTTGGCTGAGTCGGAGGGGCCAAAGCACATGCTCCGACCAGCCAATATCACCTCCGAGAAGGTAGCAGGTGTAAATTCGGCGTGAAATGCAAAACATTCGCTAGTCCTGGCCTCGATTAATACCCTCCTCTACTTCCGATGGGCCCGGATATGTTCGGTGAAGCCATCGCAAGCTTAGATCCACACCTTCGAATGTTTTGCGAATTCGTGCTGCCGGGTGCCGGGAGAATTAGAGAAAAATTAGAGAAGCGTATGTCCAGCAGTGGACAGCAACACGCTGATGATGATGATGATTGTTCAATCTAGGATTTTATGCTTATCTATCTTCTTTTCTTCTCTTCTATATCATTAAAAACAAGTGGATAAATTAAAAGAAAAAATTTGCATGAGCTGAGCACCCACGAGGATTTCTAAAAGTCGGCGCCCCTGCTCAGCTCAGCAAATTAACGGGTCACTACTCACTAGCTTTATGTAGATACCGTATTTATTATTAGACAAGCTTTTTTAGGTTTCCGTACCAGTACTATTACTAAGTCTGTCTGTGTGTCCGTCCGTCCGAGGGCTGTATTTTTCACAGAATATAGGTATACTTATATTATTATGGTGGATATAACAACAAATAATACAAAAAGAAATACCTACTAATAATGCGCAACGTGTGTGGACGCCCCCACTCACATTGCCGCCGGTTCCGCCACTCTGCCGGGTCTGCTGCTCTCGGGGCCCAAAATTTTAAGAACAGAAAATATTCTACCCTGTGTTGCTCCTTTGAGTTTTTAGCCTTCGCCGTGAAAAACCTTTGGCGTGTGGTGTGGTTGGTCGTCTGCTCGAGCCCTTAGAGGCTGCATAGCGTCACGCACGGCACACTGAGACGAAGGAATCGCCGCTCCGCTCCCGTGGGAATTCGAACCGTCCGAAGTATCAGCGTCTCCGCCCGCAGTACTCCGCACGCACACCATATTCTGGATTTACGAAGTTCGATCGAGCAGTCTACGATATGCTAAATTGCGTAAACCCCTGGGTGAATTAGTTAGACGGGAGCATGCAGCGGTCGCAATGTTGATTTATTCACGTCAATCTGAAACTTGCATCGCTTCTTCTTCCCCGAGTAGCTACACAGATCCTTCGATTGGTACCTATTATACCTTTGACTTAGGTTATTTCTATGCCATATACTATACATACTCACTATAAGAAAAAAACCGGCGACGCATGAACGCACTTCATGCGCCGAGGGTTCCGTGTATTCGCTATTCTCAAAAAGCATTAAAAACCTTACTTTCTCTATAAGACTCTTTATTAATATGCCTGATTATTATTTTTTTTTATTTTTTCATTTAATTTTTCAATTCCATAAGTTTAAGTGAATTATTTTTTTGGCACTTATTGGCGGTGCTTGCTTTTGGACAAGTTACACGATAAACAAATTCACCCATGCCTACCCTGTGCCTACGAGTACTATCTAGTGTGAACTGCGAATGTAGCGAATTATCTCAATTCCTAGGGTTTGAGATCAGGTTCCCATGGCTTCGGTTTCGTCAAGCGTGGAGATGTCGAGATAGTGATGAGTGGGTGCGATGCGATAAGCCCAACGCTCATTTCCACTATCGAATATTTCACACGAGCTTTTATCGAATTTATCGCACGCAGATTGACAACTTTGACAGTTCGTCTGACACGCGGCGCTGCTTTCCTTTCCGATGCATGTGAAATGTATGGGGACAGATCCACTCGAACCTTTATCTGATAAGGTCATTGATACCCGAATGCCTAATTTTGTAAATAAATAATGCAGACTATGCATCCATACGACGAAACCTGAAGCGTCTGTAGAAAATTTTGTTGAAGTTTATGTTGAATTTGTTGAATGTATAAGATAAAGGCCGAAGCGGTTGGATAGACCTTCTTGTCTTGCCTGAAATCTTGAAATAAATATAAGTTTCAGTAAAAAAAAAAATGTTTGTCTACCTACTCTCAAAAAATTTCACCTGTACTACGCTTTAAACTTTCCGTAAGCAATCATTTTAATTTGTTGGTTCTTTGTCCAGGCAAATATAATATTGTGCGATGCTCAATTCCAACTCCCATCACTCTAAATTCTTTCCATCATTATTATTCAAGATGGCTGTCTAGATGTGTATCGATTTACGAGCATGTCCTTTGCATAGTGCGCACCGCGTGCGTCGCCGCGCCGTGTAGTTGTGCCTACCCGCATTTCGCTTTCGTTCGTTCGGTTCTCACGGTTCGAATCACTATCGGCATACAAATGTGTCGTGAGAATGTGTCTACGTGTACTGAGCTGAGAGGCAACACGAAAGATCGCCATTATGCCATGCGCGTGTGCCATTTCATTGTGGAACAGTCTGTGTGGCCGCGTTGGGCATTGGGCAACGTAACGTTTAACCCGCCCGATTATGTCAGAGTTTCTCCAGCGCACAGTTGGGCAATCTGTATACTATGCTATCTTAGATAATCTAGATTAAAGCTTGCTGAGAAACACTAAACGAGATGTGATAGATCGTTTGGGGGTTTATACTGGGATCCGTGATTTTAAAGAAGTAATTTGTTGTGGTAGTACTTCAGGCTTATCTACTATGACAATCACTGACTTCCTATCATTGAAGTTGCTTTACTGATTGGAAATGTATTTATTTATTTAATTAGGGAAACTTAACAGCTATATTAACCCAACAGATATTTTATAAATTCTCAATTTACAAATTATCAAGCCAATGACAAAGTTTCACATTTCAAAGGGATATCTAAACATGTTTTTCGGAGATCACTGTCGTTAGGTCATACAAAGATTTACGTATAAAAAGAAACTGTCGGCTCAATGAGTCCTGGAGAGGAATGTGCAGAATAGAGGGGGGAAGAAACCTACACGCGTCGTCCGTCGTGCTGCGGTTTCCAACACATTATTACACATCTTGGCTTGCCTTGCTTGACCGAGCTGGCTTCACGTACTCTATCTCGTCGTATGAGTCAATGCTTCTGTCAAGAGAGTATCTGTGTGTTGTGTTTTATGGAACAAAGAATAAAGCAAGCAGTGAATAATAAAGCAGTGTCAGGGAACATACAATAATACGCAGTGTAGTGATGGGTTAAAAGATCACTTCCTATTAGTCGAAGGAACCATTTACCTACTTCGATAACTTTGTATGTGGCAGGATCCGCATGATTATAGAAGAAATAGAATAAATTTATTGCTCACAAAACTCGTACATAATGCTTATTTATATAATACATATAATACACAGGTACAGTCGGTAAGCTTGGTTGCATCTATTCCCTACTATACCTACTCACTGGGTACATTCCCGTATCGGGTATGTTGGTTTAACTTATGTCGCGTGCTAACTAGCTTAACCACATACGAGGCACATACGATTAGTGTGCCTTATCATATCTATCACTATATCATATCAAGTTATCGCGTGCATTGCAATTAATGTAGTATGACACATTAATCACGTGTAAATTGCTACTTCTATTATAATTAAAAGGAAAGAATGAATCATTGATTACTTCTTTGAAATATACGCAGGCAGAGATACGCACATATCCATGACTTCTTCAGGCTAATTCTGCAAGTTACTAGCGATGGAGAAGAGCAATTTCCTGGATGCCACACCTGGCCAGAGTTACTGCAAGAAATCGCGCATGCAAATACCTTCAGGAAATAGCTACACGCATATACCAAGTGAGACTGAGAGCAGGGTCGTTGTGTTACTGTTACCGCTGCTGCTGTGCGGCTGTACGTAGGTCGTAGAACGCTCTGGCTGTGCCGCGCAGCTAAATGACGGAGCACCGAGTGAGGTTGTGCGATTGTATGGCCGGCGGCTGTGGCCGGTACAATTTATGGTACGGCGGCGGGTCCGTGTACCGCAGCTAATCTATATTCATAGCCAGCCTCGGCACAAATCAGCCTCCAGCTACTCGCTCCGCCGCCGCGCGCCGTAATCCCTCCGCAGTTCTCCGCACGCATATAGGCATGACTCCGCCGCACCGCACACCGCCTCTACATAACAGCAACATTCCGGTTTGCTGCCATACTCGGGAGAACTTCTGGCATGCCTTGAATGTTGAAAACATTTGGCTAAATAGTGTTGATCCACGAAATTTTTGCCGGCAGTGGTGGCGCGGGGCGGGCGGCGCGCGGCGGCAGCGCGGAGGCGCTTGAGGGTAGTATTTAAAACTAGAATGTGCTTGAGTGACCAAAACTAATTCTTCAGTTCTTTCAATTCGGTATTCACCAATGTATTCATCTCGATGGTATCAAACATGGTACCTATCTACAGTTTATGGATAAATTAAGATCCGAGAAGCAACCTTCGTCGTCGCGTCTCGCGCGGTCGTCACGTCATTCCTCTTATTCCTTTTCTGCTCTATAGAAGAAGTTGATCACGCAGTCTTGCATAACTTAAATCCTTGCAGCCGTATTCGGTCGTGTTGAGTTTTGCCCGTTTATGTGATGTTGACTGCATTTGCGTGGTAATAAGGACCGCGGCACGGCAGGAGCGAGCAGGAGTGGAGTGGAGTGGGCGAGTGTGGGTGGTGGTGTGCGGTGCGGGGTGCGGGGCGGGTGGGGCGGCGTCGTTGCGCACGCGCCGCACGTCAGGCGGCGCGCGCCGACCAATACACGTGCACTTCCATATCCTTAAGGTGACTCAGTCTCGCTCGCTCGCTGGACTGGTTGCGACAGTAGGTATATTTTACCTATCAATTACAAAAGTAAAAAGAGATCACATGCTCCCAATATGTTTGATCGGTGGTCTCTTCATTGGCATATTTTACTACTGAATTTAGAGGGGAATAACTTGGAAAAGAATAATAGGGTCTGTCAAGCAATGGAATCTGAGGCGATCTTATTGTGTCAAAATCCATTGTAACTCTTTGTTAACTTTCTACCGAAAAAAAATATTGTTAAGATACCTCTTCCTACATACTCCAGAGAAAAAAAAGTTAAATGCACGCATTATAGATTGATAGATAGAAAATTCTTTATTGCTCCAGTAAACATTAAACAGTAACAAATACATTGGAAAATTTACATAAGGTGCAAAGGCGGACTTATCCCTTACAGAGATTTCTTACAGTCAACCTTTAGTGCATTAGACATTAAAAAATACCTACTTGTGAAATCCGGGAAAAAAAATTTAAAAAAATTGCCGCGGCGCGCAGCGTGGCGCGGCCGCCTTAACAAAATAGAGCTGATGATGATAATTTGATAATAATATTCCGAGTAGGTTCCTACCTACACCACCACCAGCAACTCGTGCTCGCGAGACGGGCGGGCAGTGGGCGCGGCGGAGCTCCGCTCGCTGCCTGCTAGTAACGGTCAGAGGAACCAGTTCTCCGTACCTAATAATCTGTTATCGATTTGAAATATTGTCATTGTCATTATTTAATTGACACTGCGGGCGACATCGCAGCTATTTTGGAAAATTTTGAAGATATTCATTTGGTACCCACTCATAATTTTATCTTTTGTATATTTCTATGTCGTTTAATGGAAAATCCACATCCAAGTACATTTTGAAACAAAGTAACGTCGTCGATGCAAAGCAAAGATAATAATTATAATTACATTGTCCTAGAATAAAATGTCGGCCGGACATTCTTCATCGACTTAGGTATATCGCTATTATTCATCGGCATATCGCTGCATTTCTTTGCTTTGCTGCTCTTTCTCAGTCGCATGAAAAGTTCAAAAATTCAATAGATACCTAACCTACTTACTAGGTGCAATCCAAACGAAAAAACATATTTACAATCTGAACTTCCAAAGCATTGGGTAAAGTAAAGGTGCTAAGCTCATTCGAACTGAAGCGTGATCTCCAAGGTGCCTGCCCAACCAACAATGCATTATGACGTTTCCGACATAATGTATCCCACTTCTGAATCAAGTACCCATAACAGCGCCTTACTTGCCACTTTATATTATGTAGGTAGGTACACTTGCAGCCAAGATAGTATAGCGCGTGCTCGATCGGCCTCACACATTCATTACATTACACAACTAGCGGCCGACCGGACCGGTCGCCGAGCGCAGCGCTTGCCGCCGTGTATGGAGCGTCTGACTGAACTAGAACTGGTCGACCCCTCGTTATTGTTGTCCCGGCGCAATAACCACGGACAGTCGGAGTGACATCTCGTACGAGGATTATCGTTATATCTGAGCCGTACATCGAACTTGTGGCCCGACAGCACTTACTTAACATAATTTCAGTATTCAGTTTAAAACCAAATCGTCACATTTTTCATCGCGAGTAGATCTAACTGGATTAATAAGATACATTAAACAATACAGTAGCTAGAGAAGGGTAGTTATGTTATGCATTCTTTATCGAAAATAATTTTCAAAAATCTTCTAGGAAACAAAAAAAAAATCAAGAAGACAAAAATGTTCCAATCCCAAGATCTCAGAATTGTGACAGATAACTATCATATCTTTTGGAATCATTGAGAAGACATTGTAATGTACCGAAGAAGTGTTATAATTAAATTCTTTATCGAGTACTTTTACAATAAAGCATTACATTTTCGTTAAATTTAAGGATACTTACCTGGGAAACTAATCCAATTTAAGCAATATTTTCAGTCTCGCAGTGGAAACCGTGTGAAGCAATATTGATCCCTATCAGCGTACACTAGAGTCGGTTTTTATTGCTACGGCTGTTCAGTCTTGTCTCATTTTCCTCTCGTAGGACCTCAAGAACTGAACTCCAAGAATGGATCATCTTAGAATATGTTAATTCAAGTTTAACTTCCTAATTTGTTTAACATATTACCTTTCATTATTCATTTGAATGTTTAATTAGCATACATCGGAATCCGCGGGGCACGAATGATTCAAGGTTGTTTAGTGATGGGACAATGTATCCACAAATATCGAAAATCGATCGTTATTTTAGAATAATATGAAATAATGTCGATTATTAAAACTAAGAGTATTTCTATAGAAAATAAGATATAATAAACAAATGTTGTATTTACTTTGTAGATACAATACAAATCTGTTCAAACCACAATATTAGTTTTATTAGTATGGAATAGAAAGAATTTTATTTTTTTTACCAACTTACACGTGTTACATCATAATGATATTGAAGACTTTTTTGTTACTGTTATGAAACTGAATCGATTAGGCTATAAAAATCAACCACCTATTTTTTTATTTAAACACAAAAAAATATTTTACATAAAAAAAAGGCCAAGGTTCAAAAAATAGGTCTTACAAAATTAGTTCATAGTAAGCTAAGGGGGGGTTCTGTATCGGAAATAGATCACTTTTGAAGAACAAAGAATTTTTTTTTTCACAAATTTTTTTTTTTTTTAATGTTAAATGTAAAAAAAAAAATTTCTTAATCGTTTCGGTTTCGTGCTAGGAACAAAAAAGTCTTCCAACACGTATATCTCTTTCTTTCAGAAATTGTGAAAAACCACAATTTTAGTTTTATTAGTATGGAATAGAAAGAATTTAATTTTTTTTACCAACTTACACGTGTTACGTCATAATGGTCATGAAGACTTTTTTGTTACTGTTATGAAACTGAATCGATTAGGTTATAAAAATCAACCACCTATTTTTTTATTGAAATACCTACATAAAAAAATTTTTTACTTAAAAAAAGCCCAAGGTCCAAAAATTTTTAAATAGGTTTTACTCCCTATACAGAACCCCCCCTTAGCGTACTATGAACTAATTTTGAAAGACCTTATATAAATATGTATTATATTTACTTAATCGTTAACATAAAGTATACATGTTTATATAAGTACTGTAGGTAGGTGTGTATTCAGGTCTGAAATATGACATGAATAAAATACAATAAACAAATAAATATGAGTATCGATAACAGTGTCGATTGTTTATTGATCGCCGTAGTAAATCCCTAACAAGGTCGTATTCGTGCCCCGCGGATTCCGATGTCTGTTAATTAGTCAGACTTTCCACTTTCGTCCTTATTTTAGCGTCCATATCCAGATCTGGTTCAAAGGATCCTCCTCCGAAACTACGAACCGGATAAATCATAAATCTACTCGGATAGGCTACCAAAGGAACTGTATACCCAAAAATCACCATTGGGGAAAATCACAGGATTCACAGGCGACAATAATCGCAAAAAACCTCGACATATTAACAGCGTTAACAGCCAATTAGGTGCCGAGAAGGAAGACTGCGATCGCGGAGGCGCGGGGCCGAGGCTCACCACTGGCCAGTAAGAGATTGGCTCGGAGAAGAGTGCTCCACTCTTGAGATACGTCGCCGCCGCGCCGCCGCCCGCGCCGCTCGTAAATAATCAACACTATCCCGCTGCGCAGAGTTGGCAAAATGACCGACAGACCGGGACGACGCGACGATGGTAGGTTTGGTGCTTGTAGAAAACTGTCTAATCGTGAGATTAAATTATCAAAACTATTTACCGTTTTTATAAAAAATACTAGCTTTTGCCCTACCCCCATAATGTTTTTTTTTTTGGCGATTGTCTTTTTAAGACATTTTGGCCAATGTTTAGTTCAATTAAAATGTTTAGGCTGCGATATGAAAATTTTAGGAGAAATCGAGATTTTTTCAAAAATTTATTTCAGAGAACCCAGGCCACACAGAAAAAATATAAAAATTGATCACGAAAGCCAAGAAAAAAAGAACTTTATAAAAAGAAATTTACTCAAAATGTGGCTTATTTACTTAACAAACCCCCTTCAAACACCACCATGTCGTAAACAATTGGTAACATGGTATTTTTAGCAGCTTTTCCAGGGTCAACCTATGCAAAAACGAAAAAACAATTAGGACAAACCCTCGTTCTCATCTTCTTCTTGGGCTTCTCCAGAATAATTTCTGTATAGGTGTCTTGATTTTCTTAACAATGTCTTCTAAAAATGTATGGTCCTCTGTCTGGTTTTTTATGGCAAAAGTTACATGTTATAAGAAATAAATCACTAAGCATGTTATAATTCATATATTCTTATTGAAAAGAACAAAAATTCGATTGAAAAATATGAGTATTTGGTTTAGAAAATTATTCTAACAAATGGCACATATATAAGCCAAAACGCTCATTGTTCGCATGTTTTGCATCGGCGGAATAGGGCCTTACAAAAGTGACACGTTGGCAGTCTTCTCTGCATGTATAAATTTACTTTAAATATATGTGGTATGCCCGCCGTATGTCTGTTTATAAATAAAGAAAGTACCTGAACCTATCTGTTGAACTTATGCAAGTAGAGAGGTGAACAGGCAGAACAGAAATGTAAACTGTGATCGATCATGAATCGAATTTCCACTATCGCCATATGAAAACCTAATCAAATATAGAGTTTCGAAATAGAATTGAACGAAGTGCAGACATTCCTGATACTGGTACCTTCATTATATTATTATTATGTATTTTTTTAATTATTTTCACATCACACATTAATCTATAAATAAATCTAGAAGTACCTATATAAAGAGTATACCGTGTGGGGCCGGTACTAAAAAAAAATAGCCCCACTGCATCCCTCCCCGTGCATGTCGTAAAAGACGACTAAGGGATAAGGACAGGATGCCGTGCTAAAGGGCGACAGGCAAGCCACCTCTCACCTTGAAGTACGGTCCTTCCACCGAATCATGCAGTGGGTGGACCATCGTGCCTTACTTGCTGCTGGATAGTTATCTTGTCCGAAAACTTTGCTAAACGTGGTGGTCAGTGTTGTGCTGTAATTTACAAGAGTACCTGCAGCACAATTCTGATTATTCTGCTTACCCCGATTGTCGGGATACAGCGTGTGGTATGTATGTAACCTGGAAGCAAGCTAGAAGTACCTGAAATTAACAAATACAAATTCCTAAATAGGTACGTACCTACTACAAAAGAAATACCTCCTCCGACCTACCTCATTCAACTTGTAACTTGTTTATGTATTATTACGTGTAGGTATTTATATTTTAAAACGTGTGCAGTGCTATGTACCTACGGATTGTGCACATACTCGTAGCGTGTAAGTACGCTAAGTCCGAGTAATGTAATGTGGTGTCATACGAGTATGTATGTATGTAAACACTGCAGCACACACTGGACTGGAGTCCGGTAGTGCACTGTGTTTGCATAACTCGTTAGATTGTCCGGCAAACAACGTCGAGACGTGTGCGTGTCGACTGTCGCCCTCGCCGTCTCCGCTGCATTCGAGAAGCCATCTTACTCTTCACTCTACCTATATGTATTTATTATGTGCAGTGCATAATATGTATCTCCTTCAGTATCATTCATACGTCGTCGTAGTAATTATCATACATCTCTAACCGGTATATTTTCTTTCATTTTTGGTGGAATGCCTTAAACTCAGTGGGTTGGTTTTATTATGTGCTTCATAAGAAGGTGTCCTTTTTTCTTATTTTTTATTTAATATACTTTATTGTATAAATGATACAACCAATGGCGGACTTATTGCCTAAGGCAATCTCTGCCGGTCAACCACCCTATTTCAACATTTATGTTTCTTCGAATATATTTAAAGCACTATCAAGCCAAATCTCAGGAAAAACTCTCATAAAACCCGATTGCGCGCGCGCCGCAGAACTTACCTCTGATTATCTGTGATTCCACGAATCAGGATATACTCACGGATACATAAGAAGAGATATAAAATGTCCTTGAGAACCATAGACAACCATAGAAAACCATAACAGAGAGAACAGAGACAACAGAGAGAACCATAGACAATCGCAGCATCAAGAACATTATGGTAACCATAATATGGTAATCAAGAATATTATGGTAACCATAATATGGTAATCAAGAAAATTATGGTAACCATAATATGGTAATCAAGAATATTATGGTAACCATAATATGGTAATCAAGAACATTATGGTAACCATAATATGGTAATCAAGAACATTATGGTAACCATAATATGGTAATCAAGAACATTATGGTAACCATAATATGGTAATCAAGAACATTATGGTAACCATAATATGGTAATCAAGAACATTATGGTAACCATAATATGGTAATCAAGAACATTATGGTAACCATAATATGGTAATCAAGAACATTATGGTAACCATAATATGGTAATCAAGAACATTATGGTAACCATAATGATCTTGCGCAGCATATTCCTGCTACGCGCAATCGGGTTCAGGTTCGCAATGGCCATAAACAGACAAACTTTTTCACCTGGACGATGTGCCGCACTGATCAATCAACTCATTTCCCCGCGTCCAATTTGCATACGTGTAATGATGCTGCATTCCGTCTACTCGCCGCCTGCCGGCCGGAGTCCGGACACGAGGGGTGTGTGTGACGAAAGCCGTGCGCCACCGACATAATGCAATTTTGATTGGACGTGACATGCCGCGAATATGATGGATGTTGCCTCGGACGGCTCGCAAATTCACAAAAAAAAAACATTCTGTAAGGTGCGTGATGCATGCGAGACAACACAACGACCGCGTCCGTGTCGCGTTGAAGGCTTTTATCGCCTACTCCGTTGTCAGCAGAATATCGTGGCTTTGCTGTACCTACAACACTTTTTTTACGACCGTGCCTTTGAGACGTGCGTGAATTTTCTTCGATGATGATGAGACAGATTTACATTAGAATCATAATGTAAATACTTATGTGTACTATATACGTCTTATTAATAAAGAAACGTTTATATTGACGAATTTCTTGGCAGATTTCAATACATAATATTTTACATTATAATAATTATTTCTCATCGCGGTCATTTTGTTGGGTTGATCAAATTTCAAAATAAAACTACTGATAAATATAAAAAAGCCGCCAAGTGCGAGTCGGACTCGCGCACCGAGGGTTCCGTACCACCACGCAAAATAATTGTGTTATGTGTTTACGAAATAATTTTTTTTATGTAATCCGATATGGGTGGCTGAATATCACCTCCGAGAAGGTAGGTGCCATACCAGAGACTTCCCTGGATTGCTGGCTCTACTGGACTAGAGGAGAACACAACCGAGGCTGCTATGCGGCCATCTTACATCCAGTACGATGGTACCAACCCAGTCGGCTACAATTTGAGCCTACCACCTAGTAAGGGGCAAGGGAAGGGACCTACAGTTTTACACCGGTTCCGAACGGTGAAGCAGCAGGTGTAGGTATGCACGTAAATTTTTTCGTCAGAAAAAACTCATTGGTACACGCCGACCGGATTCGAACCTTGGATCTCGGAAAATAATTGTGTTTTCGAAAATAACGAAATGCCTAAATAAAAACTGCAGCAGTTTGACTGTCAGGCGTGTAGTTAAAATATATACCTATAAATACTTTTTTTTGCCTCAACTATTATATACAATTGTCGAAGAAACCTCCTTTTTGCTTCTTGCAGTCGGATAGAAAAACCTGCAGTTTTCCTGTAATCCAGGCTTAATTAATATCGACTACCCTACTATAATATAAATTTTGTTTATTTGACCCATGCGCGTGTTTGATTTTGACGCTTATCTACCATACGAACAAACAGGATACTCTCCGAGGCTGCTTTCAATTTATCAAAAGAACCGACCTGACCACTCTTCAATCTCCACCCGCCGCCAGGGAGGCTGTATTCGAGTCGAAGAAGGTGTAAAGAAGCCTCTCTATGCTAATCTACCCACAAACACCGACGTGTGAAAAGCTTCGTGGTGAGCTTTTTATTTTGAATGCGACTACTAAGTACACTGGTTTTATTGGGCGCTGCACTGAGCCGCTTTGCCTGCCCATCTAGTGTTATTTACTTCTTCGTATAAACTCTACATAACACCTCACCTCACATGTAGCACGTTCGTTTTATACTCGACTGTACAGTAGGACATATCTATATAGGTATAATTTCCTCGATAAGTTATATACGGGCTGTTTCAGGATAGGGTTTCGTAACTTCAAGGTTCGAAAGGGTCCATATTTGAAGACGAAAAGCTCTGAAACTTTTCCCCAAATTCGGTAATTTTACAGTACTCTTTGATGAAAATCGTTTTATCGAGCTTTGGTGGACGGTCAATGTGCACCTTTATTAATTAAATAAAAATAAAATGACTAACTTACATGCTTAACTAGTAGAATTGAACTGCATGTAGATAAATTCTAAACATTTAAATTTAAATGACCTCAAAAGGAGAATGGACTAGATCATTGCACTCCCTAGACCTAGACAGAACATTGGCAAATCTTACTGTCCATCGAGTTTTTATTACAATTTTAAATTTTTGTATAAAAAAAAATACAGAATTTCGATTTGAGTAATAAGGATTTTTTTCTTCTAATAATGAGTACATACTTTATATTCCTGAAATTTCTCAAGCCTATCCTGAAACAACCTGTATATCACAGCACAGTGAGTACCACAAAAATACCGACCTCCTTCACCCCATTGTACCAACTTTTAGAAAGTAATGCCGCGGACGGAGCGAATTACTTCCGCAAAAAACCAGCTTCGGAGGTGAATTTGGAGCTCGGCCAAGTGTAGTGGACTCAGATGTAGGTACTTTTTTCAAACTACATGTTGGTGGATTGAATATCATTTCGCGTGTCGCCGACACGATTCTGTATCAGCTTACCTTCCCGACATCCGCTCCGGCCGCCTTCGCAGCGCGTCCGCACCACCCACATAAAACCCTAACAATAAAATATCAGCGTACGTTTAGTCAGCGCTCAATTAAGTACTGGTACACTGGTTTGTTTGTAGCTGCAACGAGCTGATAGATTATATATAACTATAACATTCTGATATTGGTTGGTAGTCATACGATAATAAACCAAACACTGCAGCTGTTCTTGATAATAGACGTGTGGGATGTTCTTAGAAAAGATTATGTTTATAAAGCGATTGGAAATTCTTAGTATTTAATTAATAGACATCCTCTTTCGATTTAATGGTATGAATAAATCAACAATCTTTATCAATCAAAAAGTTTTTTTATGTATTTTTTTAAACCAACACTTCATAATTATGTATAAACTATATAAACATAATATGTTGTAGATATTATCTATGTTGCCAGCGGTTTTTCATATTATACATTCCTAAACCAGTAAAAGATTTTCGCATTTTACGTTGAAGACATTTACAGAAATTGGTGTACCTACCTACAAAAATTGTTGTACCAGAGTATCGTTCATTATAGGATTATTATTTAGCTCTGTCAGCTCACTGCAAGTTCCCGATAAATTATTGTAATGAACTAATGAATGATAGTAGGAGTTTGAACAATGTACTGCCATGAACCTTATTAAGCCTTCGTTCGTAGCCAATTTATCCGTTATCGGGCAGAATCTCCATACGTATAACATAACGAATGGTATATTATCTCGCGGCGGCGCGGCGGCGGCGGCGGCGCGGTGACACTCGCCCGCGATGGTGCGAGCCGCTCTCTTGTGCTGTCTGATAATAAAGCTCGCTTTGCCCACGCACCTCCGAGCCGTTTCTCGCAAATGGCGGCCATTGTTGTGTCGTTATGGTGACCGCGGTGTAAACAAAATATCACAATAACTGCGCTCAGTTTTATCGCATTCCCCATCCAGTTTATCGTCGAAGAAGGTTTTCATTTTCTGAGGTGTGGCGAAGCGAATGCGAGGAGCGTGTGGGCATTAAAAGACGCGTTTGTGTTGTGCTACGAAGCAAACAATACTTACACCTAATTATATTTCTTCAATGCCAGGCTCAGACCAAGTAAAGCCAGCCATAGCCACGTATTGCTCATGGCAAATAAATATAAAATATCCTAACATTCATATACCTACCTATTCTTTATTAATATTGGTAAGTACATTGTGTACTTCTAGGTCCTACTGGTTTTCTTGTTTATTATTGGTTTTATTATTTTATTACATATTCAGTTCATCAGGTTTTGTGATAACTCGGCCATCTTTTGATCCCCCGAAACGTGTCTTCAGCCGGACGGACGTATTCTCTTCGCTGCCTATGTGGTGGATGGAATGGTATCGAACAGGCGCGGGCGCAGCGGGGGCTGCGAGGAGTGAATGCAACGCGAAGGCATTTTCGTTGACAGCTCAAATGCCGGCGACGTTTTTTTAGCCGAGTTTAGAACCGCGTCACGTCCTATCTCCCGGTCATTTGTAGTCTCTCGGACGAATCGATAGATAGCGCGACTGCGCGAGTGAACGGCTATCCGAGAAATGTACCTCGTTATTTTTTAGCTGTCCTGGCGATGTGCCGGGCCCTTAAAAGGCGCAGCGCAGCCCCGACCCGAGGCAGGCCATTTGCAATTGCTTATGGAACGGTTGGAAAGTTCTTTTTACAATATAATCGAATGCTATTTGCTTTTGACTTTATTTTGGCGAACACTGAATGCCACCATTGAATATTTCGTGCACACCAAACCGCCATTGCTAAAGTGAACTTTGGTTTTCTTGGAAAAGTATGGTGAGTTCCGTAAAACTTGTTTCTTTATCTTTAAAGTAGACGGGTGAATCCAAGTCGCAAATGAAAAAAATATATTTTCCATCATGGAGTTAAGCTTTATTCCATTCACGAAGTACGAGATGAGTGAGGCATACATAGAGTAAGTAGAGAGTGAGATCAGGTTACGTGACGTGACCGGTGAGCGGTGACCCTGCCGCCGCCGCCGCCGCTGCGTGCTGCCGCGCTCCGGCTCCCGGCTCCCGCGCGCCGCAGCCTCATTAGCTCCACACACTTCTTCAGTGCGATCGCGCTACGCGCCGCCTCCGCCGCCGCCGCCGCGCCGCCGCCGCCCTGAGCTCTCAGTTCTGAGGCTCAGTCTTAACTTTTTTACGTCGCGTAAACGTTTTTAATTGCAATATAAATTATTGCTTGTAAAATGTGTTTCGAATTACACTTTTCCTTTGGTCGCTTGTAGGTTTGATTGAACTTTGATTCTACTTGTATTTAATGGTCAACTTGAATGAAATATATATTTATAATAAAACTGATCGAATGTATGTATGAGCTGTCTTATCCTTGATACAACTGCGAGTACAACTGTTAAGAAAATATATGCATTGCATGAGTTCCTACTAAGTAATACAAAACAATAAGTGGTAGTAGATGCCTACAAATGGGTGGGTGGGTACTGAGTATCAGTTATGTACCAGAAGAAGCGTGCGTGTGTGTGTGTAAGCACAAACATTGAATTTAACAGGGTAGGTGTGAAGCTCGGAACGACGACGTCAATATTTCCCCAAAATATCTCAAGTAGGCTCTAAAATCACACCGAGCGCACTGCGCTGTTGTGCGGGTCAGTTAACGCCTCGCCACATACCGATCCCGACCCGAGCCACATTCACACCTCCCTTAACTACATTCATACTTAGGTATGTATCGCACCTACTACAATACCTAGTTTTTATGTGTAAAAAGTGTTAGTAAGTTTTAATGTGTAAAAAGTGTTAATTTTAAGACGTATGTTTTTCTATTTTTAAGTTATGTATCTATATGCCAACAATAAATACATTTCATTTCAAATATATTTCATTTAATTTCATTTCATATATTTCATTTCATTTCAATACCTCAACCTCAACTCAACTCAACCTTCCTCTCCAATACATGTCATTAATACATACTCGGTTATATATTTTAAAGTGATGGGATAAGGTAGCTAGTTTCACGAGTACTATCTAGTAGCCTAGTAGGTACGGCTAAACAATTCCTTAGAACCACACAGCTGGACCACGGAGAACATATTTTTTAACACATAGAATTTGCGTTCGCCAGAAGAGAACAAGAGCATACACTCCACACAAGGCTTAGTTACCCAACAGAAAGTATCCAACCCAGCCCAGCGAAACGATTAATTTTCCAACTGCATACATACATAGGTACTAGCTAGCAGTGGCGGATGGTGGGTTTTCAGCAAGGGCAAGCACAACTTTAGTCCGAATGGCATGGTAGGTAACAAATCTATGTAAATAACATTTCTTTCATCGCCTAATAAATAAATAATATATACCGTGTGGGGCCGGTACTTAAAAAGAATATCCCCACTGCATCTCTCCCCATACATGTCGTAAAAGGCGACTAAGGGATAAGGACAAGATGCCGTACTAAAGGGCGACAAGATCGCCACCTCTCACCTTGGCACGGTACTTCCACCGATTCATGCAGGAGGTGGGTCTTCGTGCCTTACTTGCAGCTTGATCGATTGAATCTTGTTCGAATACTTTGCGAAACATGGTGGTCGGTGTTGTGCTGTAATTTACCAGAGTTCTTGCATTATGATGATCAACCTTTCTTTTGTGTCTCTCTATTTCGTCAGCAGCCTGTCGCGAAAGCGAAGTTTCTATCCGAGTCTTCCCAAATCCATGGAATGCGATAACAGCATTTAAATGCACTTTAGTGGATTGATGCCGCTTTAGAGCGTTAGCGAAGTTGTTTAGGTCTGAGTAGCCTCTTGTGTTCCAAACACCCTTTTCATTCTAGAACAGCACGCAATACCAGCAAAAAAGCATAATCATGTGAGAACAACCAGCGACCCATGCAGTCTTGTAGACAGATCGATGAAAATGCCTATTACGATTCTTAGTTGCCTGATGAATCACCAAGTTAGGTGTTGGACTATCTGAATGCACGAGACTCTTTTTCTCAGCAAAACCTAGAGAGGCTAACTTACCAGGTTGAAGCAAGTATTGAAAACACTTTCTATCATCGCACTCACTCACTGGCCTTTCCACTTCCTCTTTAAGATTCATTGTTCCAATCCAAGAACTCCAACACAACACTATTTACCTAATTATTTTGAAAATTCTATACAACAATCAAAGCATCTCAGCGAAAGCATTTGCATTGAAATAAAAACTTGTGTTGGAGTACGTTACCCAAACTTACCCTTGTAAATAATGGGGAATTCACCACATTTTATTTGCATTTTACAATAAATTTTTTCCCATAATTAGTGAATTTTGCCTACATAATTGTAACACTGAAATCGCGCGCTGTAATTGGTCGGTTACCTTCGTCCTTCCTTCTTACGTCACGAAGCTTGGCATTTATTTACTAGTGTGAGTCATGTAGGTGTCGTATACGTGTACAGGTCCCTACCCCACATTGACACAAACTTTTGTTTCAATGTATTAGTTTTGTATGAAGAGGAGATGCACGAGAATTCTTGGCTTAAGTTGCACATGTGGCTTGGCGTTACGATCGCGCGCCGTATTCCGTGCTTGAGCGTGAAAAGGACTGCGACATTCATTGCAATTTGCAGGCGTAGGTAGCATCTTTTGTTTGCCGATTGCCTGCCGGCCGACGATACGCACATCTGGCTGGTGGCTCGAGTCGACCCGCCTGTTTCGGCGCGCCGCGCGGCGGCGGCGTAGGAATTAATTTAAAAACAATGTTTGTGTTTTTCGAATTAGATAACTTTTACCAATCGACAATCTTAGGGCAAGCCCGGCTTTTCGGCTTCTATGAAAGATCCGCCACTGCTAGCTAGACGTATTAACGACCTATCCAGAATTTCACCCAAGGCGCTGCATGTGAGATTGCAAAACGACACACATTCATGACTATAAACTATAATACTCACTTCTCCTGTTCCTACGCATTGTCTACCTACGGCTACGGCGAACTATTAGTATAGCCTCGCTCGACTATAGACTATAGCCTACCAACCAAGCTAATAGCACTGAGCCGTCTCACTCACAGCCCGTGGATGGCCGGCCGGCCTTCCAGAGGTACCTTTTTTTTAATGTAATCCGGTATGGGTGGCTGAGTCGGAGGGGCCAAAGCGCATGCTCCGACCAGCCAATATCACCTCCGAGCACCACCTACCTGCTCGTACATGCATTGATTACCTCGCGAAACTAAACATGCGTCCGCGAACGACTTCACATAAGTAACAAAAGAACATTTCACGATTATGGGTAACCAACCCAGTCGGGGTTGGTTACCACTGGATGTAAGATTGCCGCATAGCAGCCTCTGTTGTGTTTTCTAGTTAATTATAGCCAGCAATCCAAAGGGAAGCCCCTGGTATAGGACATATTATCTTCTTTTATATTATATTATCACCTGATACTGGCTGGTGCTTTGGCACCTCCGAATCAGCCCCTCATACAGAATTACATTAACAAAAATCAACTTAGGTGCATAATACGTCTATTAAAAACGGTTTCGATTAGAATTTTTGTCATTTCATTACACATACGCTTCACAATTTTGTAATGCTCGGTGACGGAGATGAGGTGATATATGTCCCACCCACGTAAATAAAACTAAAAGTTCCCTAACCCACGCTAATCACGTTTTTGAACACTTATTCACCTACTGTCAATATTCCGTTGAGTTCAAACTGGAAGGTTCAAATAAGTTACACACACCGGCACCGACCGGTGGTACATTAGTGAAGAAAGAAGCCTGTGTTCAGTCTGGGCCGGTGCCATGAATGATCCCTTTGTTCCCGAGACGATTCTTTCATTTTTCCTTTGGACACCGGCTCACCACTAATTACAAGAGTGTTAATTGGTTTCTAGATCCTTACTGCGCTGCGATGCGGTCTCCCGCTATCTCCGGGTTCATTGAACTATGTCGTGTGGTCGTTTATAAATGCTTTGATTGTTTTGTCAGCAGTAAAATCATAAAGCCATACGTTTCCTTGTTCTACTAATTTTGTTAAATCGCTGGAGCTTTTAGACTCGGTTTATTTCTCCATTCGTAGGTAACACGCACGCAATGTCATTCTATTTTATACATTTAGGTATCATTCAATACTAATAATAAATCTGTAAGGGATGGTCATGGAGTAAGTTACTTTGTTTTAAGACTTTGTTTATGATAGTTACTGAGTTTGTAGACTCTATGTATGATACTAAAACTAAATTAACGCATTTTAGACATATTTTCTGTATGTAATCGTATGTTCCTCCATATCTCTTAAACCGATCATCCGAATTAGATGAAATGTAGTACAAGCACTTTTAACTATACGTGACACAGGTTAGGCTTAATACAATTCAGTTCTGGTTATGCTTAGTTGTGGCTCTCATACAAACCGCGCGGAAACAAAGGTAAGGTAGGGGTGTCGGCGCCGGCGGCGCGCCAAGCTTGCCCGTGGGTCTCGCTCGCCACCCTCCCCCAATAGTTCTCTCTCGCGCTGTCTCGCAAAAGCGTTCCCGATCTTTTGTAAAATGAAAAACAATAGCGGTATCCTCTGGGGCAAGTGGCGCCATGCCATTCGCATTGTCGGACGACGGTAATGTTACAAATCTTTATCTCTTCTGAGGTTAGCAAGGCGTCTAATTGTTACTATTTGACAGGTGGGCGCCAAGGCGAATGATTTTTTATTTTCAGACTAAATGGTTTGTGAATATTGTTCGGGATCCGTGCTCGTGCCAGCCATTACACGCACACGCACACAAACACACACACACACACACACACACACACACACAACATACCACAGCCTCGGGGTACCGATCGAAGGACCATCGAGTAGCGTGGTGTATCTAACTATAAAGCATCCGAGCCGGCCGCGGCGGCGCGGCGCGGCGCGGCATGATAATTCAGAAAGATGTCTTAAAAAAAAACTAAAAACACAGTTTGGGACCCTTTGAATAATGTATGGAGGTTATCTCGAGGTTTATAATACGGAGCCCAGGCGCGCGCCCGTGACGACGCACGAGCCGAATTTTAATGTCGCGGCCTAATGGGCATGGCCACGGACGCTGCTGCTGTGATTTTAAATTTGCGAAAGCGCCGTTCAAGATTCGAGTAACTAGGTATTATAGCTAATTGAGAAAAACATCGTTGAAGATCAAGCACGCAGCGTTCCAATATAAATGTGGATTCATAATAAGTTGTCATTACTTGCATAATCGTGAAATGTTCTTTTGTTACTTATGTGAAGTCGTTCGCGGACGCATGTTTAGCTACAATTTGAGCCCACCACCTAGGTAAGGTAAGGCGGTAACTACAGCGCCGCCGCCGCCGGTTCCAAACGGCGAAACAGCACGCAAATGTTTTCGTCAGAAAAACTCATTGGTACCTACACCACAGATTACTTAATAGTTACTTCGTAACAGATAAATCACTCCATAGAAAATGTTCCTACCTTCGGGTTTTAATAGCCTACTGATTCACGTCGCCAATCGCTGCGTGCGAAAATGTGCCTTAACGATCGAGTGTAAAGTGGTTGTTGCTTTGCAGCTGCGCGCAGTTGCGTGGGCGAGCGTCTATGTATACTTCGCGCGGCTGACGAATTTACGCGCGCAAGTACATAGAGTGCGTGAGGCCGCCTACACGCCGACCGGATTCGAACCTCGGACCTCTCGCACGAGAAGCCGACGTCCACACCACTCGGCCACGCCGCTTATGATGTGTGTTGATAAATGAATAAATGAAACACTGACCGTGGTGGCCGGCCACGTCTGACAGATAAGTATTGTAATAGATTTTTTGAAAGGAATTTTATATTCCCCTTCTAATAACTCTTCCTTTAACTCAAGTCTTTCGTCGACAGGTGTAGCTACATACATCCAGTATGGCTGAACAAGATGAATAAAATAATATTATCGTACGCTGCAGTGCAGTGCGTGGTACAACACGCACGCACGCACGTGGTCGATGCTCCTACATGCGACTCAAGTGGCTGAAGGTGCATCTACAAAACCAGCCCGTAAGCAAATAACATAAGCGAGCAAGTTATTGTAATGTGTTGTAACGTCCGCGTGCGTGTAACCTATTAGTAGTACATACAGGCTGTTTGATGACCATAGGTCCGTACTAAACTAAATAATTATTTAGTTTAGTACGGAAAAAAAAAAGTTCACCGTAGACCAAAATTTCATTTAACTTTTTTGCTCCAAATAGGCTCAGGAGTACCTGGTTTGCTGTAAGGACCTATATGGTCATCAACCCGGTATATACTACGCATTTACGGCCGTCATTTTCCGGCAGGGAACCTCTTCATCGCTGAATTTATTATAGGGCTGGCAAAAACAATACATTGTTTTAAATTATAAAAATATAAAAAAATATATTATTTTGTTTTATAATTTTTTTATGGAAACTGACACGATTGGCTATATCCGTGATGTCAGCCCATAACACCTTGGTGAACTAGGTGCCATGTCAGTAGTGCATGGCACCGTGAGATATTTCTCTTGCCGGAAATGTAAAGCTTTCCTATATTTATCTTAGGGCATTTATACACGATCAAGTGGATAGGTGCAGACGAATATTGTTTTTTTTTATGTAATGAATGAGGTATGCGTGGTAGCGTGCATCAGAGGGTCCAAAGAACATGCTCCGATCAGCCAATATCACCTCCGAGAAGGTAGGTGCCATATCGGAGACTTCCCTTCGGATTGCTGGCTATACTAGACGAGATGAGAACACATCATGGTAATGCAGTGGTCTACCATTAATAAAACCCCTTCTTTCCGAAAAACAGTGTGGGTAATAGAATCATACGACAAGATCACAAGACAAAAAAATTATTTGTACATGTAGGTAGGCAGGTATGTGTACTGTGTTGTGCACTATGTACTCGATAATTTGGTTGTAGGTACTGGTCTTCTTAATGAACACTTTTATAACGCAGTATAATGGTTACAGTCACATGAAAAGTAACTGAAGCTGTCACAACGACTCGGCATGTGCATGTAACTCACTATTTAGATAGGCGTCAGAAGCGTTAGGTTGCATTGATTGAGAGGGTGTGGTGGTGTGGTGTGACTGGTGTGAGCTGTGAGTGCAGGGGCTCCCACAGCTCACACCATACCACAACACGCGTTACACCGCACACGACGTGACGCCACACTACCTACGAGCTATAGCATGGACGGCCTAACCTGAGGCCGCACACACATGCATTATTTTCTCTAATACAAATGCTTGACATGCGCATAATCATGGCCTGAGCACTACTACACTCGCAGAATTTTATGCTCACCGTCATGCGTGAATGTATTTGTACGCCTCAGGTTAGAACGAACGACCTATACCGGCCACGACGACGCGCCACTCGCTCGTCCGTCCCATGTCCGGCCCTGCCAATTTTTCTTTTTTTTATGGAAACTGACACAGTTGGCCACATCACCTACCTACAACATCCGTGATGTCAGCCCATAACACCGGATGAACTAGGTGCCACGTCAGTGCTTCCCTTCATTTCATGTCGGCTACACTGAACTGTGCGGAACACACGAACTACTTACATAGCCGTTTCGACCGACGTGTCACACATTGCGGTGGTACCAATCCGGCCGGGATAAACCCTATACTACCTAGTAAGGTAAGAAGGTTAGTAGCCTAGCCAGTAGTAGCTAGCAGCTAGTCAGCGTGGTTACAATACTGTGGTGGAATGGTTGGCAATTTGCGATCTATAATAATAGTGCGTGTGATTTGACAGGTTCATGAAAGCTGTTTTCTTGATTGACAATACCAGTTTAGAGAAACAAATTCCTGAACTAAAAAAAACACATTTTATCCCCACCGCTCAGGTCATATGAATAACGGTGTGATGTTATAAAATATAGCCTACATGTTTGTTACTTCAAGTTAAGCCCTATATGTTTGTTAAACCTTCGTCCGAATTAGATCAACTAGTTCAGGCGATGCACGATGAACAAGACAAAAGTTCCAACATCCTTCTTGTTTTCTTATATTTTCGCTGTACAGGCCCGCAGTTTCACAGTCTCTTTAATTATACGTATTTGTGGATTTTTTATTTAGATACGGATAAGTATGTGGCCCAGACAGTCTGCAGCTAAAACTTGTTCTTTTTTTTGTTCGCTTTCGTTAATAGGTGTCCACCCACCTACTTACCTACTGTTCCCCGGTGTTCCCGGGAAATTGCGCATGTATTCCTGCTTCCCACTCAGAAGGATCTGCGTTGAGCTGGTGTCAGGGCGACCCACTTTTATTTCCCCTATCTATCTCCACATCATACTGTGATTGCTTCAACAGTTTCATATAAAGCGATCTCAGTTCACTCCTCCGAAGTCACATCGAGTGCTTCCATGTTATTCTGTCAGGCCACATCGTACATACACTTTCCTGTTTTCTACATAGAAGTAGCGTAGGGACACGCGAAGATATGATGGAAGAACTACAAGTAGTATTCCACGCGCCCTTCCTGAGAACCGAACTTCAGCAGTTGTCCCACTACTCCCATGAGCTATTCCGTTCTAAGTGCCGCCAGATTTATGCTGTAAGTAATTTTAACTGGACTCGTAATTAATTAAAGTTTAATCAGCTGTGGGGACGAGAAAATGTTATACATTTTCCTATGTAATTCTCAAAATTGTTTTGCCTGAATGATTTCAGCACCGAATCGATGCGCCCAGCAAGTTTTTCAAGTATAAAATTTAAAATTTCTTCGTTATTTAAAATCTTGTGTGTGCACATATAACTGATCAATACATACTTACCTTACTTCCTAAAAAAATTATCGAAGAATAACCGCATCGTACCGGATTGAACCGAATTTATTTGTTAAAGTTAGCTAGCTAGCTTCTCGTGTCTGTCTTGCTAGTACGAGAGCGCACCGTAAAAAACCAACGTCATCGAGTACCAAGATGGGACTAGTTTGTGGTGGTCTAGAATAGGATAGGCATCTAAAATATACAGGGTTGCCTGAGCAAATCCTGGCACGTGTTGTGTAAAAGGTAATTAAACATGTCATTTTTTTGGTGCAATTTACGTCATCGAGTACCAACTGGAGACCTGGCACATTCGATAAAGGTCATCAAGAAGAGCACAAAAATACTAGGTTGCCTCGTCCTACCTTGGCAGTTTTTGGAGTCGGGCAAATTTAAGAGTGGTGAAAAATGGTCAAATTTACGTCATCGAGTACCAAGATGACAGTCACACCATTCGATAGTTCTGATAACCTAATTCATAAAAAACCTTGGTTGCCTGCCCTCACCTTGGAGCATTTCCTAGTCGGCCAAGTTGAATATCGGATAGCCGCCTTGTTACTAAGTTCTAAAATCGTTCATGTGTAATAATAGGACCGTTTAAAGATATATTTATCATAAAACTGTGAACACTTTATTAATCCAGCTATACCAGTGGTAGTCAAACCGCGGCCCGCGGGCCGCATCCGGTCCGCGGGCGGTATTTGTACGCATTGTCACAAACAGCGCAGATAATAATATATATTTTAGCTTTTACTCAGTATGAAAATATTATCTGCGCTGTGAGTGTGTGTGCGCGCTTGACGACAAAAACTGATGCGTGAATATTCAGAGCAAGTGAGCGGGTGGCGGGACTGGCGGGAGAAGAGTTTCGGTAAATTTTCCAAATGTTGCTGCTCTGCGATTCGACGTATCTATTGCCGATAGTATCTATCAATATGGTTATACTTGAAGAAATATTTAAAGAATAATATAAAAAAATTAAAGGGTCGCTGGAATTTGGAATCTGCGAAGGAAAACAAGGTATTAGTCGTAAAACTCTCACACCGTAACCAGTCTTTTTTGCCCGGTAACCCCGTGAGGCCTGCCGTCACTTTGTCCGCCCTATATAAAATAGCACAGTCGCCGTGGTCGGCTGGTTGGTGAGTAGGAGCCATGGGTAGGAGTGGTCACTTTGTCCGCCATAAGTTAGGGCGGCCGCAGTGACTGACTACTGGCTAAGGGCGAGCGGCATCGAAGCCGCTGCAGCTGCGAGTGGTGAAGAGAACTGCCAATGAGAAGCGAATGTCAGTCAAACCGCCTGCTTGCTCGAAATCGACCCCGGCGCCCGCCGGGACGATGGTGCTAGAAGAAGTTCCGCCAGTTCGATTACCACAGCGAAGAAGAACTGGCAAGAAACTTCGCTGGGTCGTACCCTGGTCGTCGACGGTAGGACGGCGAGGTGGTTCCGGACCTGCGAAGTTAAACGGATATGTTAGTATAGTATCGACAGAGAGCGCCGTGTTGATGGATCCCACAGTCGGTAGTCGCAAGCGCTAGCGATCAGCGGGCTGTCGTGTCAGTACGCCCCTTGAAGAAGCCCGTGGACAGCGTCTGGAAATACTCCTCCAGCGGTGCTATCCCTGTACGTACGGTGTACGGTGCGGTCTCTGTATAGGTTGGCGTTTCTGTAGACCAGGGCGCACCTGTGGTGATGCACAAGAATTTATGTTGCCTGACCCTCGTCTTGTTGATGAGTCCTTTGGCCGAAGGGTCGCTGTGTTAAGCCTTGGTAGTGTTCTCTGGAGCTGAATGGAGTTCACCAAATTAGGAATCTAGCAATCTACTATGCCAGTGGCGGTTTACACTCAAGTAGAGCTCAGCAAGTCCGACATTCATTGCGACGATGTCTGTAGGCTTTGCCACCGTCCTAAACCTCGCACAGCTGAGAAATGTCAGGCGACAGGCAATCATCCTGCGCCTAAACGGGATATATTTTCACCTTCAATATGTTGTAGACAGGTTCTCCACCATGTCGCCCGGTTCGGTACCACAGGTCGCAGGCGAAAAACTCCTGATGTCACTTTCCTGCACTTGGAGGTCAGCCTGTAACTAGCTGGTCACTTAGCCATTGCACACGGATTGACGCAGTTGGTGTCCGGAACTACTAGGATATCGGATAACCCTGCCCATCGACCTAGTTTATTGGACCTTGTCCTGACTACTGAGCCAAATGGCTACAGGGTGAGGATTGAGGCTCCCCTCGGTAAATCCTATGTCGCCTTATACGCTCAACTCTGCCAACTGTACACTTCGCAGAAGCACGTGAATGTAGTACGCGGACAGTTTGGTACTACCTGTTAGCACAATGGGATGACTTCCGTTCCTTCCTGGGTGTATACCCTTGGCGCGACGTTTGCTTCTCTTTTTCAGACCTACCCCTGTGTGCCCAATCGGTCGTCGATGTGATTGCACAGGGTATGAATTTCTCCATCCATCGTTCCCATCGGCGGACGCCTTAACCCTTGGTTCGATCGTCATTCAAGGCTGGTTATTGACGCTAAGAACTAGGCCTATAGGAAATAGCTGCAAAATAGGTCTTTCAGCCTCGGTAGCTCAGTGGTGCGGTCGGTCAACTGTTATTAAGCAACCCTGGGCGCTTACTTGGATGGGTGACCGCTCGACCATTGGATGCTGACCAAGGTTCGGATTCTAAGTTAAGCTGTAGGTCCCTTCCCTTCTTGCCTTACTAGGTGGTAGGGTTTATCCGGGCCGGGTTGGTACCACCGCACTGAACGATACGTCGGTCCAAATGGCTATGTAAATAGTTCGTGTTTCACGTCCAGTTCAGTGTAGCCGACATGAAATGAAGGGCAGCATTGACATGACACCTAGTTCACCCGGTGTTATGGGCTGACATCACAGATGTTGCAGGTGATGTAACCAAACGTGTCCGTTTCCATTTTAAAAAGTCGAGAATAGACGAGAGCTCAACGTCGCTGCTAGGTTCTACAAAGGAACGCAAAACTTGGCCAAGTTCAGGCGCGGCCGTGGAATTGGCGCGAAACTCGCACCTACCTCTTCGGGTAGCCGCGCCTTCTGGTCTCTCGTCCTTTGATCGGAATTTATGCCGTCTTGCTACCTCCGCTGGAGCGTTCGGTCGGATGGTTTGCTCAAGTTATGTACCCAGCAGCAGGCGATTCCCGCTGACGATGCAGACGACTTCTGAGGACAGCACCTCGGCCGGCCGCCTGCATTGTTCTCTTCACTGAAGACTCCGATATATTTTAGTTAGTCTGCAAGCTATTGCCGACCTGAAAAGAACTCTGTAAAATTACTACTAATTAATTAAATACTTTTTAAAAAGTAAATAACCGGTATCGACTTCGTAATACTCGCGAAGGAAAAGGTAAATGTCTTTGCACGCCTTTTCGCATCCAACTCCAACATGGATGACCTGGGCGCCAACCACCGCCATTACCCCATTGCGGCAGTATGATGGCAAATATTACGTTCCACCGCAGAGTCGTCTATAAAACGCACGTGGGTTGAATATTTCGAAGAGGAGCTAGGAGCTAGCCTGAAGGCGTTCCAGCGATCGTCTTGAGAAGTTGTGCACTAGAATTTGCGCCATTCCTCACCAGCCTATTCAAATGCCCCTATTCCTCCGGTTCAATGCCTTCTTGCTGGAAGAGAGCTTCGGTCCGGTCGGTTTCGGACCCAGCGAACCCATCAAAACATCGCCCTATTTCGATAACCTCACTCTTCACTAATGTTATGGAGCGTATGGTCAACTCAGCGCTACCGACGTACCTAGAAGACTTTAAACTCCTCGACGACAAGCAGTACGGCTTACTCAAGTAAAGGTCGACTGGAGATCTTACGTACGTCACACATTTGTAGGCTGAAAGGCTCGATGGTTTTAGGGAATCGCTGGCGGCCGCTCTGGATATTTCCAAAGCATTATCGCGCCGCCGGGCACCGGGAAATACTAAGCAAGCTTCCAGCCTACGGTGTCCCAACAAAACTGTGCACTTGGATTTCCAGTGTTTGAGTGGTCGGTTGATCTTTGTTGCCCTAGATGGTGCCTGTCTGGTCGATTAATCAATCAGCTTGTGTTTCACAAGGGTCCGTGCTGTCGCCAATGCTGTTTCTTTTATTTATCAACAAGGGTTCACCAACGACTGGAAGGGTAGAGGGGCCTCAGCAGCAAATGCGAGGCGCGAAACTGTTGCTCAGGTTGACTCGTTTTCGAAAAAGTATCCTCTTGGGAAAGGAGAACTTGGTCAACGTCAAGGTAGCCAAAACGAAAGCTTGCGCCTTCTCTACTAAGGCTGATCCATCTCATCTTCAAGCTACTTTCCAGGATGTCTCCAACCAAGTCCCCAACGACGGTAGTCTGGACTTCCTGGGTGGGGAATGTGTCCAGAGACGTTGGATTTTGATCGTTCATAGAGTTGAAGGCGAAACTATTGTCTCGAAAAGCTTATAGGGGTACAGAGACGTGCGAGTTAGAACGACAGAGAGATGCTCAACAACCGGATTGTCTCTTTTTAAATCCGGATTTACTGCCACGTACTGTACAGTAAACAAAAAATGTGTGTCTTCGAGATGTTTAATACATCGACAAACATGTTTTAGTTAATTTATATGTGACATAATTTAAAGTATTGAGGTGTACTGTGTAATTTAAAGTAAAGGTGTACTACGTTACTTATTTCTTCTATGTTGGCGTCTTTGGGACTACATGCAATCCTCAATGCGTCTTCCGGCTGAAAAGGCTATTGCAATATTTGTTTTTTTAAGATGTTCATTTTTGAAAATGAAACTTCTCAGAGGTACGTCGAAAGAAACTTTATTAAAATAGTGTGGAGTCTTGAAAACATTTAAGGGTGCTAGGCTTTCTCAAAAATTTTATGTCCTCCTGCTTTTCACGATGTTCGATGAAGTTCGATGATTTCGTTCATCAACTGGCTGAATAATTTCATGTCATCATTTTCAAAATGTTACGGGCTTTTTTTGTAGAAATAAAGCAATTATTAATACTTTTCACATCGTTAATTCTTTTTTTAATTTATGTCAAATATTCCTTCAAATATGACACCATATCTTGATAGATATTAGATATGTCGTAGGTATCGCAGGGCAGCAACAGTTGGAAATTTTGCCGAAACTCTTTTCCCGCCAGTCCCGTCACCCGCTCACTTGCTCTGCATATTTCCGCATCAGTTTTTGTCGTCAAGTGCGCACACACACTCACAGCGCAGATAATATTTTCATACTGAGTAAAAGCTAAAATATATATTATTATCTGCGCTGTTTGTGACAATGCGTACAAATACCGCCCGCGGACCGCATGCGGCCCGCGGGCCGCGGTTTGACTACCACTGGTATAGCTGGATTAATAAAGTGTTCACAGTTTTATAATAAATATATCTTTAAACGGTCCTATGATTACACATGAACGATTTTAGAACTTAGTAACAAGGCGGCTATCCGGTATTCAACTTGGCCGACTAGGAAATGCTCCAAGGTGAGGGCAGGCAACCAAGGTTTTTTATGAATTAGGTTATCAGAACTATCGAATGGTGTGACTGTCATCTTGGTACTCGATGACGTAAATTTGACCATTTTTCACCACTCTTAAATTTGCCCGACTCCATAAACTGCCAAGGTAGGACGAGGCAACCTAGTATTTTTGTGCTCTTCTTGATGACCTTTATCGAATGTGCCAGGTCTCCAGTTGGTACTCGATGACGTAAATTGCACCAAAAAAATGACATGTTTAATTACCTTTTACACAAAACGTGCCAGGATTTGCTCAGGCAACCCTGTATATTTTAGATGCCTATCCTATTCTAGACCACCACAAACTAGTCCCATCTTGGTACTCGATGACGTTGGTTTTTTACGGTGCGCTCTCGTACTATGCGTACTCGCATTGTCCTCGCTCGACACGAAACAGCGCCTCGGGACTCGCGCGCCACGAAGCCAACTACCAAATTAAACACGTGGCTCTGATTGCCCTCAATTGGTGCGCGAATAAAAAAACACGTCATGTAAAAATAAACTGTGATTTCATCGCTACTTGCGCTTCTTTTTACAACATGTGACTCGCTACTTGTCTTATTGGAGAACTCGGAGCACGGACCGATTCCCAGCGATGTGAAATGTCGTCGCGGCGCGGTCCCATGGCCGCGGCGAGGCGCGGCGCCCGCGTCTTCCATGCGAGTCGCGTCCGAAAAATAATAAAAACGCGAATATTAATGACGTGCGGTACTGCTGGATGAGTGAGACACATGCGCGCGCACGACAATCTCATTCCCGCTTCCTGGAACAGGCGAGATTCCAAAATGGCACTGGCATAAATACCTAGCTCGAGCGCGCGGGTCGTACAGCGCACTATCGAAGGTGGTCGCCCAGTCACATCCGCCACAATCATCGAAATAGGCGACGTTTGCGGTTTCCCGAATGTTGCGTGGCACCAGTCACCACCGACCAAAATGATAACATAGGTAGGTATTATTGTATGCTGAATATTCTTTACAAATTATATATATTTTTACGTATGATACGAAATTAATGTGTAAGTATGTAATATGTATTTCAAACAGTTCTATAAATGTAGGTAGGCATTATGTATATAATATATACATATTTAATGCAAATAACTGATATCCATGCTGATATGAAGTTTAACTAATCTAATATTTTGCTATACTCTTGTAGATTGTGAATAATTATTATTAATTACTAGCCTTTCCCCCCGGTTCCCGCCCATTTTTTTTCATAATCCCTCGAGGGCGCGCGCATAACAACCCACCAAAGTTTCACGCCGTAATCGGATGAACGGTTTACGAACGCATATAAGACGAACAAACGAACATTAATGTTTTATATGTAGTAGAGTTACCCCATACAAAGTTTCCGATTCAAAAGACGTCAGAGTATCATCTGTCAAAGGAATTTTAATTGCAGACTTGATGGTGAGAGATGTCGCATGTAGCGCTGCCGACCGCGACCGGCGAGCCCGATGTCCCGGTTGGCGTTCCATCAAGTCATGTTTTCGTCATTTCTTTTCTTCCGATCCGACTGCAGCACATGCTCGGCGGGGGCGGAGGGGAGGCGGAGGGGTAGCGGCGGGCAATACGTCCTCCCTGCCTGAGAACTATTACATTTCGATCGACGAAGAGTGTAAATTAAATTGAATACATACTAGTCCATCAGAATTGGATCAGGTGTTGTAACTTGTAACGTGATGCGATCGGAGCGGAAACAGAATTATCTTACATCCCACAATTATGTTTTTTTTTTTTTTTTGCAAAACGCAAAATTCACCTTTTTATTAGATTGATTGATGATCACCGCGACAAGAATGTCTAGTCCTTTCCTTATATTTCGGGTTTCAGGGTTTCTTTCTTATGAGCGTTGAAATCTTGTTTTGGGGTTTCTTTCCAATAATCGTTGAAGTCTTTTCCTTTGAAGTGGTAATTCAAAATACGTAATTAATTATGTAAAAGATTATGAAAGCTCATGTACAAAACAAGAGCTATGAGATGATTTGAGAATAAACCGAGGAATAAACACCTCTTGGATATCTAAAACCGTAGCGCGTTTGTTTGCTATTTCATTTGAGTAACTTGGTTCCGCGATATATTTTTATGTATTTAGAATTTAGCATTTAGATGAAGAGGCCACAATTTCTTTGTACATTTTGCGGTTGGGTTAGTTTAGGTTAGGTTAGGTTAGGTAAGAAATGCTTATGTACCTTAGTATAATCCAGAAAGTTAACCGAATAATTTTTTATAAATAAAATGTGCAATGTGCCCCGTAAATATTGGTTAGTTTAGTGAGTGTGTGAGAGTTTTGATGTGAATGACGACCCGACCTAGTGCCTACTGCACAGAGTTGCTTATTTACACTAAACCATTTGTTTACTCACGCACGTAGGTACTGCTTGTAGCGATATACTGCATGTTCACACACGGCATAGCACACGTGACGACGTGGCCGAGATAAATGTTACAGAATATAAATAAATGTACAAACCCCGAATGAGGCCAGCCAGCTTTGTCTCGTTCAAACTGCGAGAAAAATAATAAACATTTTTTTTATGGCACCGACCATATTCTCCAACTCGTGTTTGTGAGTTTAAAATATATTTAGTTCAACTTACTGTGATCCATAATATAATATGTGATTCATCTGATGTATAGGACGCAGACTTCAAATTAATGGCTTTCAGAATAAACTAGATGTCTTAAATATGCATAAACCGTCCGGAAATGATCCAATGTTCAATCCACCTCACTGAATAAAAGTCGGTTGAAGCGGCTATGAAAATATTTCGTATTTTCCGTCCAGTTTCAGGAAAAGCACTGATATGGCACCTAGTTCATACAGAGATGATGGCCTAATATCACGGGTGTGTTAGTAGGTGATGTGACGTAGCCATATTCACGTCAAGTGCCATCAAACTTCATTGAAATCGCTCACAGCTCTGACACATCGGTTTGATCTGGGGCGCGCTCGGCGCGTTGATGCCGTGCGAACTGGCGATAATCACGGAGGATATCACAATAAACATATCCCGGAGGAGCGTCCCCTCCCCCGCTCCACCGCCCCTTCCCCCCGGCGCAGGACTCCCCCGGCCCCACTTCGGGGCGGCGGCGCGGCGGCGTGTCGCCTCTCGCGCCGTAACACCGGCCCGACTTCCTACGTATGATGCGATGCAATAAATATTAATCTATCAGGATGCGACATACACATACACGCCTCCTCCCTACCTCCCCTCCCCCCGCCATCTCGATTGTCAACAGCGAACTGATGCCGGTGCATTGACACCCCATTATCCATTCAGTGTCATTCCTCTCCAAGTGCACACACCCAACATAATACAGCCTATGTACATTATGTATAATGCTATACAATACCGCTGCATGTTGCGTTCAATGCTTGGTGTCGATTTGGGGCTCATAATGTTTTATGGGCTGTTTTATGGCATTAATTAATATTTCATTTGCGTCATAATCATAAACCACCATAACTCACCAATACATCTACGTGTCAATCTTTCTTTTTCATTTCTGTGATTTTCGATGATTGACGATTTCAACTTCTATCTGTACAATAAATGAAAACACTTTAGTCTTAAATATCTTGATCTGCTAGAAAAGAAAATAAACTTTAGTAATTTTTTATAAGTTCAGGGAGCCAACATTTTTGTTGAAAGATTTTATGCGCCATTGGGAACGGAAGCAACAGGATTCCTTCACGTTACATTAGTGGAGAATAAGACCGAACCAAAAATCCAATGACTATAGATAGGCATATGGATACGACCCTACACTAGCCCACCCCTTGATCCTCCTCACAATCGAAATTTTTTTTTATTCAATTTTCGACAAGTTGATTTCGTGCGCGTGCTATAATTGTGATTTTTTTATGATATTAGCTCCTCAAAAAGTAAGAGTCAACTTACACTTAAAAAAACTATAAATGGTCTTCATGCTTTCACTACAAATGCGCCTTTTGTCCCGCACTCCTCACGCACGCGACGCGACACAAAGCCATTGAAAGCGCAACAACGCGGATTATGTTTCCCCAAATAAAAAGCGAAGGGTACGGGGAAGCACCGGAAGGGTCACGTGTCTCGATAAACATTTAGCGGGGACTGCGCCGCGCCCCGCCGGGACTCCCCCACGTGAACCGGCGCCGGGGCGGATTCCCACGCCGCACCCCCTCGTCCCGACCGACCGACCGAGGAAACCCTTTTAAAGTAAACAATTAAGCAATACCAATCAATAGTTATTATTATTTCATTAACAAAGAGATACCATAATTACTTGAAATTATATTAAATGAAATATATGAAAGGAAAGGAAATGAGCAAATTATGAAATCGCCATGTTATGCATAAATAATGTTAATTATAAACTTTTGCACCCTTCACCATAACGTATATATAGTAGCAGTTAGTGCGGCGCCTACGCAGCTAGGTATCGGTGCGGGCGACTTCGCCTGGAGCTGTCACGCACGCTATCTATGTGGTGGACAGCGAGTGTCCAGTCCGGGCGGCGCTCGAAGTGGAGGCACGCCGTCGCGCGCCGCACGCTGCTGCCCGGCCAGCCTGCCACGCTCTCGCGTGCGAGCCGGCGCGTGCGAAGCGCCTAAGGCCGATTTACATTGGTTCAGTGTTTGGTGAAGTGGCAAGTTCAAGTACAGTGGCCAGTAGCGAGCGCCTGGACAGTGTTTGTTTACACTACAGCAAGTACAGCGGCATTTCTCCGCGCGAGGGGTGTCACTTGCCCGAAAATTGGAAGGCGATTCTATTTGGGCCAACTTGCAAGGCACTTGCACGCCAAGTTGACTCGCTACTGTCCAATCGGTTTACACCACTGTACTTACTCACTGTACTTATCTACTTGACTAAACACTAAAGTTTAAACCAATGTAAATCGGCCTTTAGGTTGGCATTCATTTAGGTCGACGGTTTGTAGACTGGTTTAGTGAATAAAAGCAAATCCAATCAGCCAGGGCAGTTTGTCATGTATTAAGACATTGGCAATACACAAAAAATAAATCGATTGTTTACTTTATTTTACGCTTTATTGGAATTCTAATTTCAAACCGGTTTATGTGTGTGTGTGTGTGTGTGTGTGTGTACATCGCATATTTGCATTTATAAATCAGACTATCTGCTTTCAACATTTCGCCAAGCAGTTCGGGTGCAATAAATAAAATTAACTGTGCTTTAACTTGTAGTAAACTTATAAAATATGCATAGAAACAGTTCATGGATGCGTTCTTTGAACATGTGGACGTACGCAGCTCAGGTACTTGTTCAGGTAGCTTAAACCCGTCAGGCTTACTAGAGTGAAAGAAAGGCCAATGAATAAAGTTCAACCTAACGCGTGACTCCGTCGTATACCTCGAGTCGACTGGTCGTCTGGCTGGACGGACAACTTGCCTTCCTGGATTCAACTCCAGTCGAGCTCGAAGTTCTTTTGTCTGTCCGTGGCTCGTGCGAAATAACATAAGAGCTGTGATAAGAGCTTGTACTTGTGTGCATGTAGTATACAATATGTCATACATAACAACGCATTAAAATATGCCCAATCATAAGTACATGGACAGAATTGTCAGCCTCGATAGCTCAGTGGTGCAGACAGTCGACTGTCGCTATTGATGGTTAACCAACGCTGGGCCGGTCAGTACTTGGATGGGTGACCGCTCGACCGTTGAAGGCTGGCCGTTGTTCGGATTCCACGTAGGGTTCAACCCGCCCGGATTGGTACCACCGCACTGAATGAAACGTCTGTCGAAACGGCTATGTAAATATTTCGTGTTTTCCGTCCAGTTTTCAGTGTAGCCGACATGAAATGGGGAAGCACTGACATGGCACCAAGTTCACCCGGCGTTATGGGCTGACATCACGGATGTTCTAGGTGATGTAGGCAACCGCGTCTTATAATTATTTCATGTGGATGATTTTTTAGGGTTTCGTAGCCAAATGGCAAAAACGAAATCCTTTTAATGTCGTCCTAACCGTCTGTCCGTCCGTCTGTATGTCACAGCCATTTTACTCGCGTGGAGTATCGTTGGGGTTGTCTCCACGGATTTATATAAGTCTATAAAATGTTATTAGAGCCATTTCTTGTCGAGGTGTTGGAATGACCTTCTTCCACCAGTCAGGGCATTGAGGTGTACCAAAAAAAAGCTGAAATGGGCACTCTTGCTAGCACAAAATTGCCAACGACCATTTAATAAAAAAAATAAAATAATAATAATAATTAAATGTTTTGTCGTGTTATGTATTTTTTTTTTTATTTATTGCTGCGTTGCATTTAGTTATATTATTTTATTGTGTTGTTCTTTTTTGTATTACCTATTCTGTTTTTGTTATCCTTTGTGTTATTATAAGGTATTATTTTAAGCTGTTATTTATAGTGTTAGTCTTTGTTTGTTTATAGATAGAAAAAAGGTACTGTGCTTATGTTAGTGTTTTATTTATTATTATTACTCTGGGCCCATCTGAAAAACAGCGCTATAGGTCGCCTTGTGCACCTATAGCACATGCTGAGATGGGTTCATATCGTCATTAATTGTGTTATTAATTTAGCTTTTGCTTGTATAATTTCATGTTTTTTTGTAATGTTTTCTTTTTCTTTTGTTATGTATGATCTATAATGACAATAAACAACATTTTTCTTTCTTTCTTTCTTTCTTTCTTTCTATTTATCTATCTAATGCCCACCAAGATCAATGTAAAAACATTATAATATAATAAATAATTGTTATTGTGATTTCTCTAAATGAATGCACGCACAAAACGCACAACACGCGCTGCTGCTGATGAGCCGAAACATGTATACACATTAGGTAACTATAACTACATACATGTGGATGTGCCTATTTTCATATTCACGCAATCATTACTAAGAATATAATATGAATTGCTGACTGCCGACAGAAACTTCCGAAATGTCGGCAAAACTGACTCGAAATAAGCAAAACTTGCGCTGCTCTTTACAAAATGGCGCATTCGAGTAAATTTAATGTTGAATTAATTTGTGCAAGAAGGGCGCAATATTCAAGTGGTAGGTATGTTATTTCATTTACCTAAAGTAGGTGCACGCTGTATCCCGACAATCGAACTAAGCAGTGCAACCGGAACCTTAAAAACACGAATTAAATAACACCGAGAAGACATTGAACCTAGAATTTAAAGATCTCCACCAAAATCCACCGACATCCAAATAACTAAATTAGGTTTTAGTATTTCGAAAGAAACCGTTAGATAAAAGAAAAATATCGCATCGAATTAATCTCAAAAGACAAGTTAATAACAAAAGTCACGCAGACGCTCCTAAATACATTTTTATTTGTCAGCTTAGTTGGTTGTAGTCATTATATTCCACGTTTCTAATGGCCGCCGTCGGCTAATCTGGAGGGGATTTACCTACTATAATTCCCTTGTTTGAATTTTATTCATGACGAAAAACGACATAGGTAGGCAGGTCCTGGCCATCAGCCAGTGCATTACATTTTAGAATCGACGGGTGTTATGTTAATATTTGAATTCGACTGTTGCTTGGCTCCGCCGACAAACCAAAGTAGTCGATATTGGATACCGGGTGGCTAAGCTAACGTGGCAATGGGCTGGGCACGTCAGCCGAAGAGACGACGACCGTTGGAGTAACCGTGTCCTACACTGGCGGCCGTGGACAGGAAAACGGAGTGTGGGAAGACCACCCGCCAGGTGGGACGACGACATCAAGTACGTCGGCGGAAAGCAGTGGTTCCGTACCGCTGAAGGCCGGGAGGACTGGAGGAAAATTGGAGAGGCGTATGTCCAGCAGTGGACGCTTACACGCTGACTGACTGACTGTTGCTTGGCTTATAAAAAGCTGTTTCTTGTGATCTCTCTGTTCAGTGCGTCGATGCCTCCGAAAACACCCAGTTCTTTTCTGAAGGGTATCCCTTTCGGCTTAATTCATTCATTTACTAGAAATAAGAATAGATATTGCACAACCTTAGGGGCTGAATTTTATTCATGCATACCTACCTACCTGTCCCAATAAGATTCTAGTGGTGAAAGTCTCAGTTCATGGAAAAAGTTTCCCATCTACATAGGGCGTTGGGTGAGTATTGCAAGCGAAACTATTTTTCCTGCGCGCGAAACAACGCGGGTGGCGGGAAGCACCGTGATTGGATCCCGCCTCTCCAACTATTCCCGCTCTTTTGTTTTATTGGCTGATTATCGGCCTTCGCAAGAAAACTGCACGAAGGATTGTTTTTAAAATATAATAAACAAAGACATCCCGGCTTAACCATAGAACATTATCGGCGGCGGCAAGAGTTCCTAACTCTGTGGGATTAAATTATTTATTCTATACCTATTTGTACAATATTAATCAATTACTTACTTATATGTAATTGAACTATGTATATATTATGTATTGTTATAATAAGCAAGTACGTAATACAAAAGATGAAATAACTATGTAGGTATCAAGATAATATTGTTTTCAAAACATAATTATTATAGTGGATCTTTGTTCTTTGTTTCCTCAGTAATTTAGAAATAACTTACCTGCCAGTCCAGTCGCACTCGTCCCCCATCATGGCAGCCTCCGCCGCCGCCGCCAGAATCCCCACCAGAGCGCAGTAGAACCTCCAGCACGAGCTATTCATATTGGAAAGTATTTGTCCAGCCGCCAAATCGAGACACCGTTCACTTGAGTCCAATTGTTCTTTAATTACACCATTTTATATCAAACCATCCTCTCCGCTCGTAGATTCAACTTAAAACTCTAAGGTCCACCATATTAAATTGTTAAATCACAAAATATTACGAAAACTATTTCTCTTCATCGTAACGAAAATCACGAAAAAGTACATGTACAATTATATAAAAAATACACACACGTCGCTCCTCGACGGTAACTCAATACGGACTAACTTAACACTTCACTAACACAGAGATAAACCACAATACACCCACATGTCGATATCTGCCTATCTACACTCGGCCGGCGCGCCCGGCACGCTGCTCGCAACTCGAATGCGCTCCCACTGACTGTCAACACGATCTTGTCGACCTAGATTTCGTCGATCAAAATGTTGTCCGACTAGCGTTTTAATATCACAAGATCTGTATTCTCAAACGTCATAAAGATTTTTCCAAACTTCTTCGAACGATGTTCACCCTGCTGCGCTGAGTTTTAGGTAACATCGTAGGTACGAGCAGCAATATAGTTTGGCATTTACATATTTTATAAACATAGCACTCACATAATTTTATCTAATCTAATAATAATTTTCGTTTATTTTATCCCACTCTTCTTAATACAAATAACGTGAAATCAATGAAATAATATTTAATCGATATCTAATTTATAAAATAATATTTACACTAAATGTCGCATTTTTAGGGTTCGGCACTTCCAATTCAAAAACTGAACCCTTTTAGGATCAATTTGTTGTCCGTCCGTCAGTCTATCGTTCTATTATCTCAGGAACGCGTGAGTATTAATTTTAAACTAATATGAAATACTAAGCACGACCGAAGGGAAGCACTGACGTGGCACCAAGTTCACCCGGTGTTATGGGCTGACATCACGGATGTTGTAGGTGATGTAGCCAACCATGTCAGTTTCAATAAAAAAAAAAAAAAAAAAAAGTTCTCCGGTTCCTTAGAGGTGTAAAAAAAAGCTTCTAAGTCAATGCATTCATTTATGTCACATATTTTGATACTCGAAAAACTTATCGAGGACTTTCCGTTGACCTAGCTAGAATCTTGTTTGGCAAGAAGAAAGGTCTCATAGCACAAGTAAAGGAAAAAATCCGAACATCCTTAATTTGTAGTTATATCATTTTATTTTTATTTTTTTGCTAAATTACAAACTTGCATAATTTGCTATTGGAGAATCGATCGTGAGTCCACGATGTAGACCGATATGACGATGTGAGGACATTTTTTATTTACGGAATTGCTACGGAACCCTCTGGATGTGCACTGCTACTTTTTTTTAAACAAACGCGAATAAAAAATAAAAAAAAAATTTTTTTTTCTCATTTATTAAACATCAATTCAGTCGACCATCCGTCTGATTCCCATTTAGGGCACTCACTCTCCGCTTCATTGGTTATACATAGTATAGACCGCCCACTACAAAGTATATGGTGTTAGTTGATTTTAAACCTTATTGCCTATTTTCATAAAATGCCATTTCGAAAGAAGAATTCACTTAAACCAAAGATTTTATATGCGGGAGCTTTTGTCTGCGCGCACTGTTCTTTTGGATAACGTCGATGCTTTGATTTTTAGTTGTGTTTTTTTTTTATGAGACAGTCTTGTTTTTATTATAGAATACAGTCAGAGTGACGAATTCTAAGTAGATAGGTAGGTGATGTTTCAAAAATGTAATGTATCATTCATTATTTTCAGAACTTCCAAAGGGCGTGCGTGCGTGGGTATAGCTACGATGGATGAGGAAACGTTCCCCAAAAAATCCCCATCCTGGACAATTTTTGGACCCCTCATTTTTTTTCCTTCGTTTCACCACACCATTGTTAGAACACACCTTCCTTTCAAATTTAATCTATATGTATATACAGATATAACTATATCTATAATCTGAATCTAAATCTACAGTGCCGATAGCCTCCGAGTAAAATGGCTGTGACGTACGGACGGACGGACATTTTGTTTATTTTTGCCATTCGGCAAATCGATATCGTGCATACGTCCGGTGACGTGCGTGCCAAGACATTCGTTCATCGCCGCATAAGCCTGGAAATTCAAAGAGGGAACGCGATAAACGTCCAATACTAGAGACTGGTGGCTGCATCAGCAGAAATAGAAGATTTTTTTATTTATAAGTTGATTCCTTTTGGTTTACTTATTTTATTATTTATGAAATCTGTAAATACCTACATTGATAATTGACTGAATAAAAATATCTATCGATTTTGAGTTTCAGTTTATTTATTAATCCAATGAACTTTTAGACGTGTCAAATAAAAATTTTGAGTCCTCAGAATAGTGTGGAATACTGAAAGGTATGATTGTGTGGGTCAGTCTAACTAGTACTCCCGGTGACTACATTTGGAGGTTGGAGCTAGCCTCAAATGTATGGAGAACAGAAAAAAATATGTCTTCAAAATAAACATTCGTAAAACAAAAGTTATTCAGTTTACGTACATTCCATACCTTACTGCGGGTATATTACCGATATAGGAATAAATGTACAAATATTTACCTATATATTTATTAAGTTAGGTTGAAAAAGTATTTGTCTTTCAAAACTAAGTTTACCCTCGTGGAATCAGCATTCATGTATTAACCTATCGTCAAAGTTACACATACCTGTTTCATTGTGTTGGCCCAGAGTAATCGATTAACCAAAAATTTTAAAAGCTATTGCATACAGGTAGGAAAAACTTTTTGCGAACCTGTCATTATCTCTTTCGAGCTTTTATCCGCCGCTTTTATAAAAAAAAGGGCGATGAGATAGCAAAAATTATGATCTGCTAATAATGTGTACGTATTAATAATATATAATCGTAATCTTAGAAGGTCGAGAAGCACTTACGATAATGTGTTTGATTTATAATTACATACATAATGATATGGCACGTTTTACTATGTTTTGAATGGTTGCGTGAGTTTTAGGTAAACCTACAATGGGGTTATTTGCGTGCGGCAATGACTCATCTTTATTAGCACTAGATAAGCCTTTCTCAATTCTCATGCATCACTTCCGAAAAACATGTTTGACAAAGGGGTTAGAATATTTTACTATGGAAGGTGGCTTGAGACAGGGCGGTCATTTTGAAAAAAAAAAATCAAAATAAAAGCCAGCGATACCAGCGCACCACCGAACTACCGAGGCCGACAAACATAGGTACGAATACGACACAACATGGGTGTTCTAATCTCATTGATTGAAATATATTAATTATATTGTAATCATATAGTATAACAGCTACCTACCTACCTGTTATGTTTAGCTAGTATTAGATATAATAAATTGAATAGGTACAAATATAAAATAATGATAGACAGGAACCTCCTACTAATTTCGAGGCTCTTGAGAGAAAATTCGTGAATAGGAAAAACCAACATACCGCTACCACATACGACCGGCAAAGTGCCCGCACACCCAAAGCGCCTACCAATTTCATGTTGATAGATAATCAGTTATTTTATTATACCTAATATTTATGTTTATAATAGTCGTGTACGAATACAATCCGTTTAATGAAACAAAATCAAGCCCAAAAGCAACAAAAGCCCGAGTTGGTACCACCGCACTGAATGAAAGGTCGGTCGAAACGGCTATGTAAATAGCTTGTATTTTCCGTCCAGTTCAGTGTAGCCGGCACGACCGAAGGGAAGGCTGACGTGGCACCAAGTTCACCCGGTGTTATGGGCTGACATCACCGATGTTGTAGGTGATGTAGCCAAACGTGTCAGTTTCCATAAAAAAAAACATTTAATATCACTAATAAGTAATATAAGCCACCACTAAAAATATTTAACAATATTCAGACCGGTCCTTATCTAACCTCTACGAATACCTACTGAGTATGAAGGCTATAGAAATATTGTTTGTTTTTCTGCCCATCCTGTCGCAAGCCACAAGCCAATAACTTTATCAGTAGATCAAACACAAAGCATTGTGCTCGCGTGTTTGTCCGGAGTATTGATAAAGGATTGGAATACGCTTGACGTATTTGTTTCTGTTATCCCTGTTTGTCTTGTGCGGTGCGGTGCGTGCTGGTGATGTGCTCACATAGGTTAGGTACCTCAGTTTAGCGGAGCGGTTAGACTTCTATCTGAAGAGATTCTACGGAAGAGATATTTTGACGTCTCTCAGAAATATCTGAGCCTGGGCAAAGTTCATAATATGAACTTTGCAATAAGATATGTTAAAATTATATAGGTAATATAATTTAAAAAATATAATATATATATATATTTAATACGCTTGCACTTAATATTTCCATTTTCACATGAAACTTGCCATGAAAGCGATGCCAAATAGATGCTGAATACCTACGTCGATGTTTGAAAACAAAACAAAAGTTCTTCTCCGCATTGAATTTAGAACTGGCCTACCTATATAGAACCTACCTATGGATGAAATTATACAATAAACAATAGTTTTATATTCTTGGAAAAGAAAAACTATAACAAAATAATTTATTGCTTACTTTGATATGAAAAAAAAAATTGGTTGTTGCCGATTGCTTGCCGCGCGGCAAGCAATCGTATTTAAAAAATTTGGCGCGCCTTCTGAAAAGGTTGGCCACCCAAATATTCTAAAGTAAGAACGGTGCGCCACCTGAAAGACTTCCTGGCTCCTTTCTGGCTCCTTTCCTTTCCTTTCGGCAGACTTCTGCTCGAAGGAAAGTGTGGTATGTATGTATGAGTGATGTTTTGGTGGTTTAAAAAAAATTACCAGGGGGTCTACTCGGAGTTTCGATTGCGATATATTCGGATAGATCCGAATACATCGCATGTATCTCGGGATGTGTCTAACTCATACAAATATCCCACTCTAACCAAATGTTCGGTCGGTCGGAAGAAGTGACATATCGAAAGCATAGACAAAAAGTTATGTTTTTCTGGCAATCATAGACAAGCGATTTGTGTCCAAGACCAAAATAAAAGTTGTTGTGGTCAAATTTGTGTATAGATAGTATTGGATGGATGCTTATATTAGTCTTGTTACGAGTCGAATACATGGACGACTCGAGTGACTCGAGTTGAAAACATCTATAACTCGAGTAGCGACTCGAATACAAAAACACTCGCTATAGATTTTCTATTTATTAGTCTCGGAACCATTATTTAATTCTTAAATAATAGCTCCTTAAATAATTTTAAGACTTAAGAAGTCACTAATCTCCTACAGCGCGTCACCAGTTCAATCAAATGAATTCAACTGACTCGCAACAGCAGACCGCGTCACCCACTCGCTCGACTCGAGTGCACTCGGATGGATGACTGACTGAATGCGATGCGAATGCGAGTTGACGAACGAATACAAAATACTCGGCGACTCGCGGCCTTGAGAGACTGCGACTCGAGTCGGTGCCGCCGTCAGTCAGTCTCTCAAGGCCGCGAGTCGAGTATTTTGTATTCGTTCGTCAACTCGCATTCGTATTCAGTCGTCCGAGTGCGTGCGTGCACTCGAGTCGAGCGAAGCGAGTGGGCAGACTGACTGACTGACTGCTTATCCGTACGAATACGAGTCCGACTCGGTTTCGCTCCGAATCCTACTCGAGTTGACGAGTTTTAGGCTTGACTCGAGTCACACGAGTATTATCACTCGACTCGTTACAACGCTAGCTTATATATTGGGAGTGGAAAAAGATGGCGGACGGCGCAAGTTTGTCGCGTCGTCGTTGTAATTAAAAATATATATTTTTGTGGTTCTCGCCGTGTCGCACCTTATACAAAAGCATATATATTAGTTTGTTGTTGTTGTTGTTGTTGTTGTTGTTGTTTGCTGCCCAGCCTCTTGGGAAGGCGGGTGGGCCATTCTCCGCACTGAGAACTCAAGACGGTCCAATAGTAGTATTATATTCTTTGTATTGGTAATCTGTGGATGGATGGATGAAGGCGGGGCGGACGGAGCGGCCGGCTGTAGCCGGCCGCTCCGTCCGCGACGGGGCGAGGCGGAGCGAGCGACCGGAGCCGGAGCGGCGCGCGCGCGCGCCGGCTCGACCACGGGGGTGACAGTTCATAGTGGCAATCTCGTCCGTAAGCCGGCGGCCATTTTGAGGGTCGCCAACACAACCGACCAATGAAATCGAGCCGTCAGTTTGAAGCTCGCAAAAAAAAAGTAATGGCGGCTGGCTGGTGTATGTAGGTACCTAGGTGTTGTTATTGTGGTGCGGTGCAGTTTTGTTATTATTGTGATTTGTGGTATTTTGCGAGCGCGTATATACATTTATGTCAGTAATTTGTGGCGGAGGCAAGGTGACGATGCCGTACGTGAGGTGCTGCGTACCCGGCTGTGCCAGCAGGACGAGTGCAGCTGTGCCTGCCTCGGGACAGACACAGCTACCAACAGGCTGCCTCGGAGCGTGCCCCTGCTGACGCTGTGGATGCCCTACCTCAGTTGTGTACGCCCGGAGTTCTCTAGTTTGACTCCGAACCAACTCCGCATGAAGAGAATTTGCAATAGACATTTTGAAGCGAGATTCTTTCCTTGAAGGTTTCCGACCTGAATGTCGTACGTCTTGGTGCTGTGTTTCAGGGAAAATGTCATATACTGTGTTTTATCTATGTTAAGTACTAGTTGATTACTCTGGAACCAATTATGTGCTTTTAACAGCGCCTCATTAATATTAAGCGGACAGTGTTCATGTTTTTTTTTTATTATTTTTTTATGGAAACTGACACTGGCTACATCACCTAAAACATCCGTGATGTCATCCCATAACACCGGGTGAAATTGGTGCCACGTTAGTGCTTCCCTTCGGTCGTGCCGGCTACACTGAACTGGACGGAAAACACAAACTATTTACATAGCCGTTTCGACGGACCTTTCATTTAGTGCGGTGGTACCAAATCTAGTAACATAAGAAGGTAGTCATATCCCTTAGTCGCCTTTTACGACGTACACGGGGAGAGATGCAGTGGGGCTATTCTTTTAAAGTACGGGCCCCACACGGTTCTTCTATTTTCATAAGTATTGATGTGTCATCTACAAATAAGATTACCTCAGTCATGTGTGAGACAAGCTGGTAAATCATTAATATACACAAGGAATACCAGGGAACCCAGTATGGATCCCGGAGGAATGTGACACTTATTTGTCACACATGTGACATTTATTGCGCTGGATACGATTTCATTTGTTTGAATTTGTGTAAATATATTGTACATTATTCGATAGATATAATTCAGCTAGATTTAGTTCTATACCTCTGATTCCATTTAAGGTTCCAGTTTGTCACTAAGATGGTATATTTTAAGCAGTCAAATGCCTTTGATTCGTCGCAAAAATCGAGAGGGCGAGGGAGAATATAAGAGAAACAATAGTTTATTATTATATTTGCGTTTAAATCAAATTTGGTGTTAAATCGAGTCAACAGCGAGCGAAGCCGCGGGCAAAAGCTATATAAATATATGTGTATGTAATAGATAGTAAAATAGTATTTAAGTATGTAAGGATTATTAAGAGAAGGCTGTGACTATCTATTCCAGGGATGGGCAAACGACGGCTCGCGGGCCATCTCCGGCCCGCGAACGGTTGCAATCCAGCGCGCGACCATCGACCCAGAAGTAGATAATAACATAAATCATGGAAACATTCAGCAAACATTAATAGTGTAATTTGTTACTTTAATTAATAAATATTTGTCCTATTTTATAGATTACCTGCAATCAATATATATTTCCCTATTTAATAGTGAACCAGGTACACTGTATGTACCTGATTCGATATCTATAGCGGTCATTCACCCCTTCCTACCAATGTACTCGTATTTGCGGAAGCGATACTTCCTTATGTTCTGCGTATCGAGCGAAATTACTGTCGCTAGCTTATTGTGGTAGCCGGGCGGCCGCTGCCGTTCGTACTATGTTATGATTCACACGCCTCTCTGCGCATGTGTGCGTGCTGAGAGGAAGGGGTGAATGACCGCTATTCTCAGACTGTAGCGCAGATACTATATATAGTTCACATAAATGAATTTTGTATATAAATAAGAGAACTTTTAATGTTGTTGAAACATATGGGTCAATAAATATCTTAATTTCGGAAAATACAAATATTTTGATAAGTATTATATTAGATATAGCTAAAAATTCAAAAACCTGGCCCCCACATAGATTATATTTGTAAATATTGGCCCGCGTAGAACAAAGTTTGCCCATCCCTGATCTATACTATCAAGACCAACATCCAAATTGTGCAATATCACATTAAGCATGCACGCTATTGCATCGTTAGTTGACTTTTTCTTCTGAAATTTAAATTGGCGAGGATTACTAGGTACCATATGATTGTTTCCCTTTGGTCGTGCCGGCTACACTGAACTTGACGGAAAACACCAACTACTTACATACCACTTTGATCGACTTTTCATTTAGTGCGGGTGGTGGGACCAACCCGGACCGGTTAAACCAGTGCTGTCCAACTGGTTTCGCCGACGAGCTACTTCGATATTTCTGTGAATTTTAATGGGATACCTGGCTCTGGCAATTTTTATTTTCTAAATTAAAAAATCTGCTATAAATCCATATGACAGCATGAAAGCATTAGGCAATTTTTAACATGTTCTCGAGTTAACGTATTTCTAAATTTATGTTTTATACATTTCTTTCGAGGTATTATTTCAATTTTATGTTTATTGGAACGTCTGTGAGTGGGCGCATAAAATAAGGCTGCGTGCTACTGGATGCCCGCATACTACCGGTTGGACACCGCTGGGTTAAACCCTACCACCTAATAAGGTAAGAAGGGAAGGGACCTACAGTTTTACGTGCGAGTCACGATCAGCCTCCATCGGTTGAACGGTCATCCATCCAAGTTCTGACCGCACCCAGGTGTGCCTATGATCACGAACGACAGTCGGCCGATAGCTCCACTGAGCTACCGAGGCTGACACCCACTGGCTCCATGAAGTACAGCCTCAATATGTTATTTATTATTCATTGTTTTCAAAATATTTTACTCTGTAATTTTTTGAAATAAACACATTGGTCATATTACATATTTTCATTATTTACTCACCTAACCTATCGGCCAACTATGAAAAATGCCTCTTAAGTTTTTAGTTTCTCTCTAGATGAACACAAAAAACATAGCTTCGAAGGAAAATATTGAAAATATGAGGCATTTTTCATTTTTGGCTAAAATAATGATTTCAACAGTTCTCATAAGAGTATATCTATCGATATTAGGAGGACATCCCTAATATCGATAATGATTCTATCGTGAGTTCACCTCACTAAGTCTAGCTTCTGATTGGGCAGCTGTCACGTCTGTGATTGGTCGTTTGTCTTGGCGACCCAATGGCTCTATGGGTTGCTGCTATGTTCAAGACTGTCCCATCTGTCCAAAGACATATATATTGGTAATCTGTGGGCTCGACCGCCAGTCATTCGCCGCCGTAGCCTCCGCCGCCCCCGTCATTCAGCCCAGTCAGTCATGTCATGTCATGACTTCATGACCGCCGCGACGATCGCGCTGAGTCCTCTAATTTTCTTGATATTTTCCAAGCGTAGGTAGCAACTTATGGATGAAATTATACAATAAACAAAAAACGAAAACAAATCACCAATGCACACATAGGTAGGTACTCGTAAATGGTGGACGCAATACATACACCAAAACGGCAATCTCTTCTTTTTATTTAATAGTGGCAACAAAACGACAATCTCAACGAGACCTCATGAGGTGTCGTTGGAATTATCGAAAATTGTCGTTTGCTCATTGGTCAAATTCAAATGTTCGTTCTTTGACATTTGAACTTAAGAGTAGGGTTACGACACGACAATGACAATGCCATTTTTTTATTATGTACTTCTAAAAACGATATATCGAAAAGATGTCAATTAGAGTAGGTTACGACACGACAAATGGCACGATGCATCGTTTTTACAACTCCGAGTAGACCTCCAGGGTTAATATAATGAAGATGCATCGCTACGCGACGCCTCCTAATGTTGAAGCGGTGCATGTCGTTTTTTGTTACGTTTTGTTTCAATCCGAGTGTTTCGTCGAGCCGAGTCAACCCGAGCCGTAGGAGCCGCAGAAGCCGCAGGAGCCGCCAGAGCCGCCAGAGGTTTCAGGTGTGAAACCCCAAGAAACCCGCAAGCGGCACATGATAGAACAAAGGAACGCTTGCGCCGTAGATCAGCTGATTGTAAGCGCGAAGTGGCAGAAACGAAACGTAACAAAAACGACATGCACCGCCTCAACATTAGGTTAGGGTTATTTAAAGAAGATGCGTCGCGTAGCATCTTCTTTATATTAACCCTGGTTTTTTTTTAACCTCCGAAACATCACAGCTGATCTACAGCGCCATCGTTCCTTTGTTCTCTCCTGTGCCAGAGCCAGACCCAAGAAACCCGCAGTACTGTATTATATTCTTTGTCCGCAGCCTTGCTCAGACGATTCCTTCATCGCAGGAGAGCTTTGACGCAGCTGCTGGGGTGGGTTGGGTACAGAGGTGCGCTTTTGTGCCGGTTTGTGTCACGATTTCGTACAGCGCACATCTCTGTACTGTTGTGCTGTGCTCGCACGATGGACAGTCTCGTGCAGTTCGTGTCACGATTGTCCAACGCGCACGAAGTAGCACAAACTTGCACGTTTTGACTGCATTATGCAAACTGTCTTGGTTTTAGTTCAGCGTGATTGTACATTTCACTTTATTATTTTATAAGATCTTCAACTAAAGTATGTATGTATCCCTCAATGTCTAAGATTAAATAATCTTTGTCAGACATTTTAAATGAATAAGTACCTAGGTAAATAAATATTATAGACTTTACTGCGATGCAGAAGGCGGACTTTGCCGACACGCGCCAAGGACGAGTGAAGCATGCAGCACTCACAATGCACAACACAGCACAGTAGAGATTGTAAGGTTCAAATTTTAACCTTAAGTTCAAATTGTAAAATTAAAAATTTCCTGGCAAAATGTTCATATAAGCAAGCAGCGCACTCTTCGGTAGCGGGCGGCGCGGCTTGGCGGTATGAACAAAGAGACATGAAAGCCGTGCCGACAGTCCAGCCGACACGCGGCACGCGCGCGGCTTGTCGGGTTTTCGACACAGATCAAAGGCGCGCGCGCGGCCAATGGCCATCGTGCGTGCGTGGCGTGGCGCAGCAGCGCGGTGGTACGTCGCGCCGCCGCCCCGCGCGCGTCCTACCTATTAGTCCGGTCGCCCGTAGAACATTCATATTACCAAAAAGGTTACCGCTTGGCTTAGTGAAATTGTTATAAATTACGGCATTTTAAACACAAAAACCCAAGTCTTAAAGATCGCGAATGGGCGCAACCGTATTCGGTGACAAGTCGAAAATCGCCAAAAATGTCGGTAAATTACTTTTTGAGGTTACCGATTCTTTTCACTATAGTTATGTTCTCCAGCTTATTTCAATTACCACACGTCATCGTAAGACCATGGCAAGTGGGCATATACTGGTTTAAGACCACATGAAGTCAGCCGATTTTGACGTTAAATTACATTTTGAGGTTACCGCTTCAAATTTATACAGCAGCTAATAGACCCTCTGTACAAACCACATACCCATTTTAAGACCCTTTCTGTGGGCGCTTTAGATTTTAAGACCCATTTTGTCGGCGAAGAAAAATTTAAAAAAATTGTATTAAAGTACGTAAATACATACATAATGTACATACCACACGCTGTATTCCGACAATCAGGGTAAGCAGAGTAATCGGCGTTGTGCTGCAAGTACACCTATAAGTCCTGTCGCCCGTAGAACATTCATATTACCAAAAAGTTACCGCTTGGCTATGTGAAATTCTTATAAATTACGCCATTTTAAACACAAAAGCCCAAATCTGAAAGATCGCAAATGGGCGCAACCATATTCGGTGACAAGTCGAAAATTTCCAAAAATTTCAGTAATTTACTTTTCGAGGTTACCGCTTCTTTTCACTGTAGTTATGTTCTCCAGCTTATTTCAATTACCACACGTCATCGTAAGACCATGGCAAGTGGGCATACACTGATTTAAGACCACATGAAGTCAGCCGATTATGACGATAATTTACTTTTTGAGGTTACCGCTTCAAATTTATACAGCAGCTAATAGACCCTCTGTACAAACCACATACCCATTTTAAGACCCTTTCTGTCTGTGGGCGCTTTAGATTTTAAGACCAATTTTGTCGGCGAAGAAAAATAATTTTTTTTTTTATTAAAGTACGTAAATACATACATAATGTACATACCACACCCTGTATTCCGACAATCAGGGTAAGCAGAGTAATCGGCGTTGTGCTGCAAGTACACCTAGTCCTGTCGCCCGTAGAACATTCATATTACCAAAAAGGTTACCGCTTGGCTATGTGAAATTGTTATAAATTACGCCATTTTAAATGCTAAAACCCAAATCTGAAAGATCGCAAATGGGCGCAACCATATTCGGTGACAAGTCGAAAATCTCCAAAAATGTCAGTAATTTACTTTTCGAGGTTACCGCTTCTTCCCACTGTAGTTATGTTCTCCAGCTTGTTTCAATTACCACACGTCATCGTAAGACCATGGCAAGTGGGCATACACTGGTTTAAGACCACGTGAAGTCAGCCGATTTTGACGTTAAATTACTTTTTGAGGTTACCGCTTCAAATTTATACAGCAGCTAATAGACCCTCTGTACAAACCACATACCCATTTTAAGACCCTTTCTGTGGGCGCTTTAGATTTTAAGACCCATTTTGTCGGCGAAGAAAAATTTAAAAAAATTGTATTAAAGTACGTAAATACATACATAATGTACATACCACACGCTGTATTCCGACAATCAGGGTAAGCAGAGTAATCGGCGTTGTGCTGCAAGTACACCTATAAGTCCTGTCGCCCGTAGAACATTCATATTACCAAAAAGTTACCGCTTGGCTATGTGAAAGTCTTATAAATTACGCCATTTTAATCACAAAAGCCCAAATCTGAAAGATCGCAAATGGGCGCAACCATATTCGGTGACAAGTCGAAAATTTCCAAAAATTTCAGTAATTTACTTTTCGAGGTTACCGCTTCTTTTCACTGTAGTTATGTTCTCCAGCTTATTTCAATTACCACACGTCATCGTAAGACCATGGCAAGTGGGCATACACTGGTTTAAGACCACATGAAGTCAGCCGATTTTGACGTTAAATTACTTTTTGAGGTTACCGCTTCAAATTTATACAGCAGCTAATAGACCCTCTGTACAAACCACATACCCATTTTAAGACCCTTTCTGTGGGCGCTTTAGATTTTAAGACCCATTTTGTCGGCGAAGAAAAATAAAAAAAAATTGTATTAAAGTACGTAAATACATACATAATGTACATACCACACGCTGTATTCCGACAATCAGGGTAAGCAGAGTAATCGGCGTTGTGCTGCAAGTTCACCTATAAGTCCTGTCGCCAGTAGAACATTCATATTACCAAAAAGTTACCGCTTGGCTATGTGAAATTCTTATAAATTACGCCATTTTAAACACAAAAGCCCAAATCTGAAAGATCGCAAATGGGCGCAACCATATTCGGTGACAAGTCGAAAATTTCCAAAAATTTCAGTAATTTACTTTTCGAGGTTACCGCTTCTTTTCACTGTAGTTATGTTCTCCAGCTTATTTCAATTACCACACGTCATCGTAAGACCATGGCAAGTGGGCATACACTGATTTAAGACCACATGAAGTCAGCCGATTATGACGATAATTTACTTTTTGAGGTTACCGCTTCAAATTTATACAGCAGCTAATAGACCCTCTGTACAAACCACATACCCATTTTAAGACCCTTTCTGTGGGCGCTTTAGATTTTAAGACCCATTTTGTCGGCGAAGAAAAATTTAAAAAAATTGTATTAAAGTACGTAAATACATACATAATGTACATACCACACGCTGTATTCCGACAATCAGGGTAAGCAGAGTAATCGGCGTTGTGCTGCAAGTACACCTATAAGTCCTGTCGCCCGTAGAACATTCATATTACCAAAAAGGTTACCGCTTGGCCATGTGAAATTGTTATAAATTACGCTATTTTAAACACAAAAGCCCAAACCTGAAAGATCGCAAATGGGCGCAACCATATTCGGTGACAAGTCAAAAATCTCCAAAAATTTCAGTAATTTACTTTTCGAGGTTACCGCTTCTTTTCACTGTAGTTATGTTCTCCAGCTTATTTCAATTACCACACGTCATCGTAAGACCATGGCAAGTCGGCATACACTGATTTAAGACCACATGAAGTCAGCCGATTTTGACGATAATTTACTTTTTGAGGTTACCGCTTCAAATTTATACAGCAGCTAATAGACCCTCTGTACAAACCACATACCCATTTTAAGACCCTTTCTGTGGGCGCTTTAGATTTTAAGACCCATTTTGTCGGCGAAGAAAAATTTCAAAAAATTGTAAATACATACATAATGTACATACCACACGCTGCATTCCGACAATCAGGGTAAGCAGAGTAATCGGCGTTGTGCTGCAAGTACACCTAGTCCTGTCGCCCGTAGAACATTCTAGATTAGAGCTTAGTTTTTGTTTTGTTAAGAAGCGTCGTGACTCGCCGCGGTCCGTTCGTTAGGAGAGCTCGTTCGAAATTCCTAAAATTTGAGTTTTACATATTTGTATAAATACGAGTAAACTTAGTTTCTTTGTAAAATATGAACTTATACGAATAAGCTAACCAATTTCTGACGGCACATCGTCTGGCAAACGAATTCTTCTATATTTGGTTGGACAAACACTTTTTACACTTATTCAAACATTTTTCTGTAAAATTTATAATAGTTCCAGCTTGCGAACCTGCACCGACATGTCTTTCCACTCATTGTTAGAAAAAATTACACATTATTTAACCGTAGGTAAAACTTACAAAGGTCGGCGGCATCTAGTTTCACTTAATTTACATCACTGCGGGCGGAGTACGCGTGCGGTGCGCGGTGCGACTGACGGTGCGACGTCGCATCGCAAAAATCTACGACGTAGTTTTAGGTAAAGTGCGATAATGCGACGTTGCATTGCAGTAATTTCCACATGAGCGCGGCTGGCGAGATGAATGACGAACGTTGTAGTGCTCCTATATTCTATTGCATGGTAATACAATATAGTATCAATACAAGGTTTATAACAGAACGTTTATACCAGCTCCACTGCATCTCTCCCCGTGCATGTCGTAAAAGGGATAAGGGCAAGATGCCGTGCTCAAGGGCGACAGGGTAGACACCTCTCACCCTGGCACGGTCCTTCCATCATGCAGCAGGTGGGTTTTTGTGCTTACTTGCTGCTCGATCGTTATCTTGTTCGATTACTTTGCTAAACCTTCGGTGTTGAGCTATAATTTATCGGTGTTCTTGCAGCACAACGCCCATTACTCTTCTTACCCGGATTGTCGGAATACAGCGTGTGGTATGTACATGTATATGTATATATTCTTTATTGAACACCAATTTATAAAAATTAGGTACAACAGGCGAGCTTAATGCCGCGAGACATTCTATTCTAACTAACCTTTGGGATGTGGGAGAAGTACATGCAGGCGAACAAGAATAGTTAGTGGCAATGTGTTAGACTGTAAAGAAATATGTATGATACACTACATAGGAATACTACATAAATATTTTAATAAGCATATATATGTATATAATAAACATACATATTATGTACATTAATCGGTGGTACCGTTGTGTAACACAATCAACTGAATGACAGTACATATTTATGTATGTACGTATTTTAATACCATTTTTTTTAAGTTTTCTTTGCCGACAAAATAGGTCTTAAAGTCTAAAGCGCCCACAGAAAGAGTCTGAAAATAGGTATGTGGTTTGGACAGAGGGTCTATTAACTGCTATATAAATTTGAAGCGGTAACCTCAAAAAGTAAATTATCGTCAAAATCGTCTGACTTCATCTGGTCATAAATTAGTGTATGCCCACTTGCCATGGTCTTACGATGACGTGTGGTAATTGAAATAAGCTGCAGATTATAACTATATTGAAAAGAAGCGGTAACCTCGAAAAGTGAATTACTGAAATTTTTGGAGATATTTGACTTGTCACCGAATATGGTTGCCCCCATTTGCGATCTTTCAGACTTGGGTTTTTGTGTTTAAAATGGCGTAATTTATAACAATTTCACATAGCCAAGTGGTAACCTTTTTGGTAATATGAATGTTCTACGGGCGAGAGGACTAGGTGTACTTGCAGCACAACGCCGATTACTCTGCTCACCCCGATTGTCGGAATGCAGCGTGTTGTATGTACATTATCTATGTATTTACGTACTTTAATAAAAAAAATTAAATTATTCTTCGCCGACAAAATAGGTCTTAAAATCTAAAGCGCCCACAGAAAGGGTCTAAAAATGGGTATGTGGTTTGTACAGAGGGTCTATTAGCTGCTGTATAAATTTGAAGCGGTAACCTCAAAAAGTAAATTATCGTCATAATCGGCTGACTTCATGTGGTCTTAAATCAGTGTATGCCCACTTGCCATGGTCTTACGATGACGTGTGGTAATTGAAATAAGCTGGAGAACATAACTACAGTGAAAAGAAGCGGTAACCTCGAAAAGTAAATTACTGACATTTTTGGAAATTTTCGACTTGTCACTAATATGGTTGCGCCCATTTGCGATCTTTCAGATTTGGGCTTTTGTGTTTAAAATGGCGTAATTTATAACAATTTCACATAGCCAAGCGGTAACCTTTTTGGTAATATGAATGTTCTACGGGCGACAGGACTTATAGGTGTACTTGCAGCACAACGCCGATTACTCTGCTTACCCTGATTGTCGGAATACAGCGTGTGGTATGTACATTATGTATGTATTTACGTACTTTAATACAATTTTTTGAAATTTTTCTTCGTCGACAAAATGGGTCTTAAAATCTAAAGCGCCCACAGAAAGGGTCTTAAATTGGGTATGTGGTTTGTACAGAGGGTCTATTAGCTGCTGTATAAATTTGAAGCGGTAACCTCAAAAAGTAATTTAACGTCAAAATCGGCTGACTTCATGTGGTCTTAAACCAGTGTATGCCCACTTGCCATGGTCTTACGATGACGTGTGGTAATTGAAATAAGCTGGAGAACATAACTATAGTGAAAAGAATCGGTAACCTCAAAAAGTAATTTACCGACATTTTTGGCGATTTTCGACTTGTCACCGAATACGGTTGCGCCCATTCGCGATCTTTAAGACTTGGGTTTTTGTGTTTAAAATGCCGTAATTTATAACAATTTCACTAAGCCAAGCGGTAACCTTTTTGGTAATATGAATGTTCTACGGGCGACCGGACTATATCCTTTCCTCCGCGGTTTAAAGGAAAAATATGTTTATTTATTTATAGGAGCTAACATGCGTGACTGTATCCATTTTTTTTAAATTTTAAAATGATAGAGCATGGTAGGGTAGGTATATGTACACGGTGTTGCAACCCCAACCATAAAACCCGAAAGGGGGTGATTTTACACATGAAATGGAACAACTTTTGTTCTACGACTTATTAATTTGAAGAAAAAAAAATATTTTTCTCCATACATTTTGAGAATAGGTACATGATAGGTACATACTTAAAAATTGTATGGAAAAAAAAAAATTTTTTTCAAAAAAAATTTAATTTTTTTCTACTCTATACTATAATATAATAGTAGCCATCAACTTAAATTTTGTATAGAGAAGTATAGTTACAAATTTTAAACTTCTCTGCATTACATCCTCACCGATTTCGTGCACTCGTGCAAGTCGGCGCCGACTTGTACGAAATGTCCATGCCGCACGACTCTGCACATGTGTCCGCGCCGGTCCATCGCACGACGCGGCGTGCTCGGCCGGCCGAGACTACCGCGTTTATTCGCTTCGTGCGCACGAAGCGCAGCTCTGGTTGGGTAGCAGCCTAACTGCACTATGGGAGTTTAACAAAAACGACATGCACCGCCTCAACATTAGGTTAGGGTTAATTTAAAGAAGATGCGTCTTCTGTAATTTAACCCTGGTTATTTTTTTTAAACCACCAAAACAGGTTAATAATCTCATATAGTGCCGTCCGTCACAGATGCAGCAAAACTCTCCTGCGATGAAGGACTCGTCTCCTCCTACGCTCCTTTCGGAAACACTCGGGTTGACTCGGCTCGAAAGCGAACCAACTGAATCGGATATTCATTTGGTCGTTTATGTAATTTGTTGGCTCAGTGGTATAAGAGTGTAGGATTTTTATTTTTTCGATCTCGACCATGGGTTCGTGTCCCTTTTGTCAAAATTAGTTTTGTTTTTTATGCAATGTTAGGTAGGAGCATGATGGCGGACGGCGGGTGTTTGTCGCGTCGTCGTTTTATTTAGAAAAATATATTTTTGTGGTTCTCGCGGTGCGAGAACTTATACAACAGACGTTAAAAGCTACGACAGGATTGGCTGTATACTCTAACGAGTTTTGCCTGTTTCGGGAGGAGACGAATTAATCTAAAAAAAAAAAGTTAGGTAGGAGCAAGGCGGTCAGCCACCTGAAAGAGCTACTGGCTCCTACTACGGATCCTTTAGTTAGATCCTTTCATTCGGCACACTTCGGCTCTAAGGAATGAGTGATGTTGTGTGGTATGAGTGATGTTTTGGTGGTTTACCCCTGAGCAAGACGAGTCCTTCATCGCAGGAGAGTTTTGCTGCAGCTGTGACGGACGGCACTATGCGAGTTTTCTCCCCAAACAGAGATTATTAACCTGTTTTGGGGGTTTAAAAAAAAATTACAATGGTTAAATTAAATTACAGAACATAGAGTAACTTATATGGTGGGGTTACAGAAGATGCGTCGCCACGCGACGCATCATGTTTAATTTAACCCTAACCTAATGTTGAGGCGGTGCATGTCGTTTTTGTTAAACTCCCATAGTGCAGTTTGGCTGCTACCACAGCAGCTGCGTCAAAGCTCTCCTGCGATGAAGGAATCGTCACTCAGAAGGCGCGTTTGGAATAATATATCACTGGAAACGTGTGAACGATCCGGGCGAAGCTGTCACTGTCAAACCAAATTTCAGGTCAATCGTCACTGGATACTGGCAGTAATAAATAAACGAATTTCCTATTCATTTGGTTGCCGAAGAAGAAGAAGAAAATCAAAACAATATCAGTTTGAGGTTAGGGTGAATTGAATATGAATTCTCAACAAAGGGCAAACTAAAGTAGTCCCACTTACTTTCTGAATTTGAAAATGTTTCGACTTTGTAAATTTCACGGGTTAATAACTAAAAGCAAAAATGTGCCGACCATTTCACTCGTTTCTCACATAAAGACACTGAACCGTAGGGCGCTCAGTTCGTCACCCGTCCTTTGCAGTAAAATCGAGACTGCATTAGATCAGCAAATCTACGAGGGGGCTCTAACCAAACAGATTAAGATGGTGAAGGTGTTCTCGTTGACTACCAGCATGGCTGGTCTTGCCGCTCAGCCGTTCATCATAAGCGAAGGAGCGAGTATCGGGAGCACCTCTCTTCTGGTGGCAATGTGCTCGGTGGTCGGATTCTTCACGTTCGTGACGCCGCTGCTGCTGCACTTCATCACCAAGAAATACGTCATTAGGTTGGACTATAATTCGCCAACCTCGACCTTCACAGCTACGACAATCACATTTTTTTGTACGCAGAAAGAGGTTGGTCGATTCCCACAGAAAGATTAAATATTTTAGTGGCCCTAATCTATTTCTATTTGCCTGCAGTTCAGTTTTTATGGTTCCGTACCTTAAAAGGAAAAACAGAACCATTATAAGATCACTCCGGTGTCCGTCCGTCACAGAGGTTTTTAATTACTCTTCTTGCTCAGTGTAGTCATACATTCAGAGGAAAGCTGGCGCCTAGTTCACCAAGGTGTTACACGGTGTGCACTGGTAGTAGGTGATGTAGCCAACCATGTCAGGTTCTGACAGATATGTGCTCAGCACATGTGAGTATCCATGAATGTTTATTCAGATAGTCAGGCATACTGTAGCCACATTTGCGAAGCCAAGTCAATACAGCCCCGAGCCATCCGTCTGGTGGGAGACCCGAAACTGACTAATGGCCTGGAGTCTCTAAGCCATGAACGCTGCTCGGAGGAACTTGCATCCCTTATTCCTTGCCATCCAACCTATCTTCGCAGCACTCGTCGCATAGAAACTAAACACCCTTTTATTGTTGACATCGGGCTTTTGAGAACATTAATTTTCAAAATTTTTTCTTTATCCCAATGCTGTCTGGGAACCTGTTTAAATTCTCATGTGATGTGTACGTTTGTAAAAATTCATATTTTATTTTTGGAAGCCACCCAACCATTTTATAAAGAGGCAATGATAACGACACAACATTCAACTCGTTGACACCATCACACCGCATTTGGAAGCATTCTTCTTGATAGATGTGTAAAAGTGTGGTGGTGGTGGCGAGTCGATTTATGGCATGTTTCCTGTTACAGTTGCAGTTTAAACCGGAGGATGTGGTAGTGCCCGATATCCCCGGCATGTTCACAACGTTCCAGGCCAAGGGCAAATCGTTGTTCGTGGAGGCGAGGCACTTCTCCGATCCCTCGCTCTACGCCAAGCTGATGGGCTACGACAAACCGATGGACTTCAAGTTAGGCAATACAGAGTTAGACGAGAAACCCAAATAATGTGGCATACACTACTTTACATTTAATTAATTAATTACATTTAAGTTTGTTTAGATAGAATAAAGATATGTTCAGTTGTTATAATAAAACAAATATGGTTTGACTCTGAATTAAAGTTTTAATTTATTATAATAATTTTATTGTAACAGGTGCGGCAGCATAACTTACCTTTTTCATAATGTAATAAAAGGCATTTTATGAAGCAGAATATTTTAATGTTTTTTTATAATCTAGGTGACGCCCCCCATTGACAATACACTGGGTAAACTGAATTATGGTGTTTGTCATTACTCTTTCCAGCATAGCAACAGGTATGTTGGCCGTTCGTCCGTTGTGTGAACGTGCTTGAGGATTTTTTCTTCGCCACAACTTTATGAAATTGACTTAGGGGACATAATGGTTCCAACAAGACGCCAACGGCTCACACTTCAAGGGCATCGATGGTCGTTTTGAGGGAACACTTCCCACGGCGCATCATCTCGATTTGGCCCCTTGCGATTTCTTTTTGTGGTTTTATTTGAAGACCCATGTTTACGCCATCCGCCCAAGGACCCTACAAGGCCAACATACCCGTCGCTATGCTGGAAAGAGTAATGACAAACGCCAGAATTTGGTTTACCCAGTGTATTGGCAATGGGGGGGGGGGGACACTTACCGGATATGATTTTCAAAACCATGTAAAATATAATTTTAGATGTCTACCTACATTATATATAAAAAATAATCTGCTTCATAACATGTGATTTATTGCATTTTGAAAAAAGGAAGCTATGCTGCCGCCGCACCCGTTATTTTACATATTTCATATTTTTATAATTAATTTCATTATACTCTTATTTACATACATTATTTGATATTATCATAAGGCACTATAATTGTAATAAGGAATCAAATATATCAGAAGAACTTTTACAGAGCAGGATTTCACTTATTTAGTTGAAGCTCGACTCTTGGTAAAGAATTATTGTGTACAATAAATTCAATCAACCTCACCACGTTGATCTCTCTGATCTATAACAGTGGATTTCTGTTGGCCGGTACCACGCAAGTAATTAATTCACATTAAAATGCCTCCTGATGGAATGTGAAACACGGACATTGGAAGAGCGGGAGTTGTTCAACATGACTAGAACAAAAGTAAAGGGTGAAGCAAGATCTAGTGTGTACACGTATACATCATGCTCACCGGCACTTTCATTGTACAACTATTTCACCAAAATATGCAATCACATTCGACTCATGTTATACACATTCATTTCAATACTTATTCGAGAATTTATTATATTATTTAAAGTATTATAATTAAAGTCTAAGGCCATATACATAAACAATTCTCGGTCTTAGCTCGGCAAAAACTCAGTCCCAAGCCGTAATTTGGCATACATAGACAACGCTTGAGACTAGACTCATAACTTAATCTCGGCTCAGCCGAGTAGGATCCAATTCTAGAAATATCACAACTAGGCAAAATCCTACAGCTCGAAGTAAACTTTGCGTTCCAAGTTCGCATCATATGCATTATTAATCAATGCGTCTTTTTGAAAACAAAATTTACACTGGCAGCAAGAAAACTTTGACAATATGTGTCCATAAGTCATTCGACTGATGAATACTGGAGAAAACAAATTTTGATTAAGTACGCTCGTCTGAGCAAGATTGGAGAACGACTTTACTGAGTTGGGCGTAAGCAGCAATGTGAATTCGCTCTATGTATACTGGCCTAAGTTGCTGCGGAATGTTTAAACATTTATGTACAATTTATACAGGGTGTATAAAGACGTACCGTGGACCTTTCATCGACATGTTCCCCAACCTCTTTGGAAAAATTGAATGATTGTTTTTTAAATCCCTAGTTAATTGTTTTCATTTTAGCATTAAAAAAATAACATATGAATGTGAATAATTTATTTCTGCCCAACGTGGACCAATGAACTAAAACAACTTTCTTCCCTTGCATTTAAAGAACCAAATTGTTGATCTAGGCGGATGATTGGGTACTAGGTCATCAACCCAATCATCCGCCTGCTGTCGCTTTTGTTGCAGCTAAACATTTGAAATAATAACGATGCACACATCAAGAGGCTACAATTTTGGAAAAAGTCCTCTGAGAGAAAATTGCTATCAATATTTCTTTTGACTCCAATTGAGCTGAGTGTGGGATAGAGTACGTCTGTATGTATGCACCCTGTTGCATATAAAATAAAAGCATTGTTATTTAAACTTATATAAGGAACTACCCCTTTCTTCAGGTTTACAAAAATGTGTGTAGAAAGCCTCAGGCTAATCATAATCTTATTATTTTGATCCGGATCCAGCCGGGCAGCACCGCTGAAGCAAGTACAGTTCGCTCCTAACTTAAATCCACACCTGAACTTGCATCCAAAAGGCGGGAGAAGTATGAATAACCCCTATGGTTATTCATACTTCTCCCTCCTTTGTTAAACTTAAAATTTGGGACAATCTACAAACACCTAATAGGTATGTTTAACAATCTCATCTAAATGGAACAGATGACCCTTCAGAGCGACAAAAGGATAGGAACGACTGTACCAAACAAAGGAGGTGGACAGGAATAATCCCAATTTTCCCCCTTTGTCGAATTCAGTGTTGCCACTATAAAATTTGTATTTACACATTCACCATTTCCTATTCAATATTTTAACAATTACAGAATGTTGTTGCAAAAATAATCATAATTCAGATAAGAAATAACCCTGCTACGTAATTAATGCAAATGTAGCATTCTGGACTAATATTCAGAATCTACAAGGCATCCAAATCCTAGGAATGTTCTTACTGTTGAAACAGTAATAGGCTGTGGAGTATTCTCTGCTCGATCTGCTATCCATACCTCTAGGAGAGCTTTATTAAACATTTTACAGCTTTACTCACAGTCCTTCTCCGAGCTATGTGGCTCGACGTTTCTGTTCTCTGTCAGCTGTCGCGCCGGCAGAGTGCTCATGTAGGTGGGCCCGAAACGTTGAGCCACATCGTTCAGAGAGCGACCCTGGGCATAGCCGTACATTTATTTTTTTTGACAACCACAGTAATGTAGGAAACCCCATGTAGGAAAGCTTAATATTTTATATAAAATTCCAATAAAACGCTCAAACATGACACACTTATCTGGGTCTAATACGAAAGAGCAGCTTTTATTGTAAATTTTTCTAGCATTACTGAAACACAAGCTCTTGAGAACTGTTTTCACTGTATCATACCATAGTAGGAAGACAAAGTAATTATTCACAACTGGTTATTGTAACTTATTACCATGGATAGAAATAGGTAGAGTATAAATACTTAATGTTGGCGAGAAGACATAACCTGGAGTGGTTAAAACCACCTCTTTTGAGAATTCTGGGATTTGAAAAATATATCCTGGTAGTGAGTTAGTAACTTTTGACACTTGTAAAGTGCTGTAAGTAATGTATGAAAACCTTATTTAAAAAAGTGAATAAATTGAAAAATTAAAGTGATTTTGATTTGAAAATAAATTTTGGAATTTTTAATAAGGTATTCACACATTAAAGCATGTTACAAGTGTCAAAAATTACTACTATATATAACTACCAGGAAATATTTCTCAAATTCCGGAATTTCTGGGAATTTTTCATGAAACAGGTGGTTTTAACCACTCCATGTTGCCACTCCTTCTCGCCAGCATTAGGTATTTATTTATACTCTACCTATTCCGATCCCTGCTTATTACTGCTGATCTTCCACGATGCAGAGAAGCAAAGCTAAATTTATTGAGGCACTTGAAATCTGCAGTAATTTGATCAAAACAAATGAGCAACCATCTCAATCTTGTCAGTCAATTATCGTCCCGGCCAGTTTGGTGGAACTCGCACCTCGACTCAGTAGACAGCTTAGAGAATCTCCAATACAGTGTAAAGTTCAGTCGTAATGCAGGCCATTGGCGGAAACAACAGTGGGTCCGCTCTGGAAGCGGTCATCGAGCTCCGCGGAGAGTGTGGTCTTGGCGGATTCCCGCAGCGCCTTCTCCTTGGCGATCCACTCGACCTTGCAGAAGGAGGCGGTGCCGAGGGTCGCCAGACAGATGAGAATGCCGAGCTGCACGCTCAGCACCGCCTTCGACGAGTACACGAAGCACGCCGCCGCCGCAATCGACTGCAACACATGTCTTTATTATTTTTTCCCCCATTTTTTTTTTTTTTACGAAAACTGACATGCTCGGCTGCAACGCCTTCCCTTCAGTCATGCCTCCTGCACTGAACTGGACGGAACACGTGAACTATTTACAAAGCCGCTTCGACTGACCTTCATTCAGTACGGCGGGGCTATCTTACTATCGGGATTACTAGATTAATATCTGGACGAGTTAAGCTCTATTAAAGTCCACATACAGTTTTACTTGGAATCCGAACGACGGTGAGCCTCAACGTTCGAACAGCTACCCATGCAAGTTCTGACCGCGCCTGGATGTGCTTAAGATCACGAATGGCGGTGGATCGATCTCACCACCAAGCTACCGAGGCTGACCTATTAGCTGAACTATTCAAATCTATAAAAGTAAACCACAAGTATTGCCACAAATAACATGAAAGCAACCTCGTGTTGTATACTCTACAATAGTGTAAAATGACTCGCCTGCATAAACTTGAAGAGCGCGAACGCGGACGTGCTATTGTCAGCATAGAATCCGCCAAGCATGGAGTAGATCTGCGTATTGAAGCAGGCGTCGCCGAAGCCCAGCATGAAGCTGCACAGCATGGCGAGGTGTGCGGAGGGTGTGATGTAGGACTGCTGGTCCGTTTCGCCGAAGGGCGCATCGTTGGGAAGGTTCACGAAGATGAGGAAGAAGCTAGTCATGTGGATGAGGTAGCCCATTATCACGATCGGGTCGCGGCCCCAGCGCGTCGTCTTGCTGCCCAGTATCCCGAACAGCGCTCCGCCTGTAATCAATGAAATATTGTTAATTTTGTGTGTTCTTTATGGCGAAATAAATATCCGAATTTGAATGTGAGTATACGTGTGCCAAAACTCAACGTCAAGCGGGAACCAGGGAGTAGGCCAGTTGATGACTACCCAGGGAAAAATAAGAGAAAAAAATCTGAGTCATTTATTTTTTTAGAAAAAAATTGAATTGAATATTTTTTGTGGTAAAATTACAGGCATTCTGGTTTTATTTGGGATAGTTATCAATATCAGAGTTATTTAGGCTTCCAATATAAAAATTTTAACAATTACATTTGCAAATTTGTATTCGTAGTAGGTACCTAAAATGTTAATATTCAACATTTAAAAAAAAATGCTCATATCATAAACAGTTCCGGATCTTCCTTTAGGCGGAGTAGGGGGCAGCCTAGGGGCCCCGTGGCGTCTAGGGGCCCCGCGACAATTATAAAAATAGTGAAAATTTAAAATTTTATTGAAAACAGGCGCGTTGTCGTAAGAAAAAGGCATTATGATGATGGTAATGCGCAAGACGTCGTACTTCAAGGAAGAGACAAGTTCAGGATAGAAACTTATCTACCAATTTTGGACAAATTAGAGCTTTCTCGACGTATCGAAGCATATAACAAAGTTCATTCCTTATTTGGATTTCTCGTCGAGTTTCCGTCAAAGGAAGACTCCGAAATGAAAGAAGTAGCTTAAGGTGATTTCAATGCAAGAAGCTCCGCCTGCTTTACCTCCCTTCTTCTCCACTACCCTTCTCGAACCGCGCGGCTCCCCGCGCCTCGCCCGGCGCGCGGCGCGACGCTGACGCCGCGCCGCGAGCCGACGACACACACGGGCCGGGCGCCGGCATCGCGCCGCGCCGCCGCCGCCGTCCGCCGTAGTCGAGTTGAGTCACAGCACAGAGCAGTCAATAAAAGTAGAGAACGTAATGCGTAAGTCTGTAGGGACCACCAGTTATTTTTTAACAACCCAAAGAGGATGACTGTCTACGTAATATAGCCATGGATATGTTATGTTCTTCTCTTTTACTCTAGTACTTTTAGTTTACCTTTTATCCATTTCTCGGCTACGAAATTGTCTTTGCACAGCGTTTTGGTCAGAAAAAAAATCCTGGACAGAGAAGTGGCTGAGAATCAATTAATAACCTGCCTATTTTCGGCCACTTTTCTATATTAGAAAAGTAGAAAATCGTTCTATTTTCGGCCAAGACCGTAGTAGGTACATAGGCCGACAACAAATATATTATTTACCCATCCTTCGGCCACGTGGCCAACAAACAGCAATGAAGTGTCTAGTTTTCGACCAAGACCGTAGGTACATAGGCCGACAACAAGCATATTATTTACCCATCCTTCGGCCACGTGGCCAACAAAACGGCAATGAAGTTTCTAGTTTTCAACCACAACTTAATAATGTTGGATTGTTTGTCTGTCTGAAAACCTTGTACCTAGATGGTGTTTATATGTAGAAAGGTACATATATGTATTTTTAGGGTTCCGTCGCAAAAATTGCAAAAAGGGACCCTAATGAAATCGCTCGGTGTCTCTGTGTCTGTCTGTCTGGATGTCACAGACACGTATTTTTCTATCAAAAACGTATTTAAAAATTATTCTGAAAAGAAAATTTTTGTATAGTAAAAATTATTTAGATGTGCCGAAAATTATAAGCATTGTCAGGCCTCACGCACTCTATGTACTTGCGCGCGCTAACTACCTACCGCCCGGTGGGCCGCCGGCGGTCTAATTCAGTAAAAATTCGTCAGCCGCGCGAAACATACCTACACGCTCGCCCACGCTAACGCGCGCAGCTGCAAAGCAATAATGCACTTTACACTCGATCGTTTAGGTACATTTTCGCACGCAGCGATTGCGGACGTGAAGCAGTAGCCTGTTAAAACCGAAGGTATGGAACTTTTTCTATGGAGTGATTAATCTGTTACGAAATAACTATTAATTAATCTGTGGCATTGTGATGGGTGTATAGTGTCCCAAAACTAAAATTGTTTTTTTTTTTTTATATTTTTAAAATAAATCGATTGGGGTATCATTGGATATGAGGGCATTAATACCTATCCAACGATATCCCACTAAATTTATTTGATAAATATAATATAAGAAAAATATAAACCCTTGGCACCTGAGTAGTGGGTACTAACTTGATGAAGTTAAGATAATAAGCTATATAAAATAACAAGAGACTGCAATTGTCATTATACTGTGTAAAACTTTTTTATTAGATATAAAGTTTATTCCAATGAATACTTGTGCGATTATTATTATTATTTGTGGCGGCCGAGAAATTGTAATTTTATGGCCGAAATTTTGTCAGTAGGGGCTGAGAAATGGTTATAATGCATATTTTACACATACAGTTTTTTTTATAAATTATTGGGTTTTAATACACAAAAATAGCTATAAAGGAAATTTTATGTATGATTTTTTTTCAATCAATAAAAAAGCTACGTAAAAATCACATTTTTTATTACTTAGAAATACGTTGCTAAAAAGTTGAACGGCGTAAATTGGCCGACAAACGGCTAAAACACCCTACGCGCAATCGAGCGGCACAAATCATTGATTGCAATTTTTGTAGAGTATTTTAAGATTGATCGCCTGCCTGGGTTGTACATGAGTGCTACTACAAAATGCCTGGGTAGGCATGCAACACATCACTAACACTACTCTCTCGTGAGAGTTGCGTAATACTGAATCAATTACTTATGTATAAATCAACAATTATTAAATAGGTACCTAATTACCACTCATGCTGAATAAAATAAAATATAAATTAAAATCAAAATCAAAATAAATTTTCGTATGCATACAATTGATTAAGTGGGCCAGTACATATAAATTAACAATAATAATTATTATTTTAAAAAATCTTCCACTTTATAAAAACATTCTTTCATCAGCCAGTCATATAATTTCTTTTTAAATAGTTTTAGATTCAGTTGGCTGATTTCCTCCGGAATCTTATTATATATTTTTGTCGCCATGTAATAGATGCTCTTTATATATAAATTTGTTTGAGGAAGCGTACTGAGCAGATTTCCCCTTCTTCTTGTATTGTAGTTGTGTATAGTACTAGCTGTTGTAAAATATTTAGGGTTTTTCTTAACAAATACACAAGTTTCATATATGTACAGGCAAGGCACTGTTAAAAGTTTAAATTCCTTAAAAAGTGGTTTACAACTATCAGATTGCTTCACATTACAAATTGCTCTTATACACTTCTTTTGTAATATAAATATTTTGTGTGAATTTGTGGAGTTACCCCAAAATATTAATCCATACCGTAAATTGGAAGATATGTAGCCATGATAAGCCGCGACAGCTGTATTCACACATGAGGATTGTCTTAGTCGTTTTAGAGCAAACACAAATGTACTGATTTTTCCTTCAAGCAATTCTATGTGATTTTTCCAGTTACAATTACAATCAACGGTAACCCCAAGGAACTTTATATATTTTACTTCCTCTAATTTTTCCCCCTTATATTCTATTTCTAAAGGTAAACCTTTACCATGGATATTATAAAATTGCATAAATTTAGTTTTATCGATGTTTATTATTAAATTGTTATTTTCTAACCATGAAATTATTTTTTCTATTGCCCTATTAATATCAAATTCAAATCCTTTTACGTTTTTTTTTTATCCTTTTATTATCAAAGTACTATCATCTGCGAATAAAACCATTTGGTGTTCCACTGTCAGTGGTAAATCATTAATATAGAGTAAAAACAACAGTGGCCCCAATATACTTCCTTGTGGCACACCATACTTGACAAACTTATATGGGGATCTGTACTTATTTACTTGTTTTGATTTTGAACATAATTTGGATATTTCTATGCATTGTTTTCTGTTGCATAAGTAAGATCCGAGCCATTGATATACATTACCTCGAAGGCCATACTTTTCTAATTTGGCCATTAATACCTCATGTGATACAAAGTCAAAAGCTTTTGTCATATCCATGAATACTGTTGCTACAGGAATTTTTTCATTCATACTATCAGTGATACATTTCATTATTATGATTATAATTTTTTTTTTTATGGAAACTGACACGGTTGGCTACATCACCTACAACGTCCGTGATGTCAGCCCATAACACCGGGTGAACTAGGTGCCATGTCAGTGCTTCCCCCTTTGATCGTGCCGGCTACACTGAACTGGTCGGAAAACACAAACTATTTACATAGCCGTTTAGACCGACGTTTCATTCAGTGCGGTGGTACCAACCCGGGCGGGTTAAACCCTACCACCAAGTAAGATTAGGAGGGAAGGGACCTACATTAGATCGTATACGGCTACCCCAGTGGACTTGTTTTTCCTGAATCCATTTTGCTCATTGCACAGTATAGCGTTATTTTCAATACATTGGTTAATTCTATTAAACATTGCCCTTTCAAATATTTTAGAAAACACTGGGATTAATGCTACCGGTCTATAATTTTTCATGCTATCTGCATCCCCTTTTTTGTACAGAGGTTTCACTATTGAGCTCTTTAATTTTTCTGGAAAGTCTCCATTTAGAAAAGATAAATTTATGATGTAAGATAGAGGAAAACAGAGCACATGAGCAGCTTTTTTAATAATTTGTGTGTTTATGTCATCATACCTACTGCATTTGTGTTTCTTAGATTTATTATCAGTTTCTTAATTTCGTCTGGCGATGTTGGCAATAAAACATTGAGTTGACTATTCTTGTGATGTTAGCAGTTGTTTCAGCTTTTGAGCATGGTTTGCTTTTTTCAGTTACTTGATTTATAAAAAACTCATTGAAAGCTTTTGTTAAGTCGGTTGGGTTTGTGTATATTTTATCATTTACTTTTATTGCTTTCATTTCATTGTTGCTATTAATTATTTCAGTGTTATCTTTTATTATATTCCAAGTTGTTTTCGTTTTATTATTAGAATTAATTAATCGTTTTTTATTTGTGCATCTTTGTGATGTTTTTATACATTTCTTAAATATTTTAGTATAGTTTTTGTATTTGGTTTTAACTGACTTGCGTTGTTTTAAATATAGAATTATAGTTAGCCAGTTAGGATTTCCTCTTCTACTAATCTTTTTTTTTTTTTTGCTACCGAACTGGGTGGCTCTGTCCGAGGTCACAACCTCAACCTTTAATGTATAATACGGGAAGCACAGAGTTTCACTAATTTTACAAAATTGTTATAGGCTGTATCAGTATTAGTTTCGCTATATATCTCATTAAAAGATAGTGAATTCATACACATAAAGGATTTTTCTATATTTTCCTCAGACAAATCTCTCCTTCTTATATACCAAAAAATTATGTTTTCTAGTGTTCGAACTGGAAATTTGAATATTTGTGCTGTGTGATCTGAAATACCCAATTCATGTATACTGGCTGAACCTCCTCTTATATTGTATTGTATTGTATTGTTTATTGATCATTCATATGGCAGTTAGACTGCTCTCGAACTTGTCACAATTTGTTCTATCCGGTTCGATTACACCCACGAAGAAGAACCGGCAAGAAACTTCGCAGGGTATTTTTTTTTTTTTTAATTGGTAGCTATATTATCAATACATGTTTGAGTGTTGCTGTTATTCTGGTAGGAAGTTTTAATTTAAGTTTTAGATTATGTTGTATTAAGATGTTCATAAAATGTGTACTTACTGAATAATTAGGTTTTAATATATCGATATTGAAGTCTCCACAAAGTATTATTTTCTTCTTAATTTTGCTCGATTTTTTTGTTATCAGAGAGTCTAATTTAGAGATGAAAATATCCACATTGGATGAAGGTATCCTATACACACAAATAATGACTACTTTGTAGTCTTGTATTTCTACCGCACAACATTGAAAAACATATTTCAACGCTTCCTCCTTAACCTATCTTAGCTCCCTATACTCTATGTTTTGACGAATAAGAATACACGAATCCTCTATTTGACTCTTGCCAAGAGTAATGACTGGCTAGATTATATCCTGTTATAATTAAGTTTTTTTCCTCTCCTTCTCTCATAAAATGTTCACAAAGACATATGGCCTGAACTTCTTCCTTTCTTTCTGTGAATTCAGATAAAATTATTTCCATGGATTCTATTTTTCTTAATATACCTGCTATGTTTTGGTGAAAAACCACAAAAAAATTTGTTTCATTCAAAGTATTACGGTTTTCCCCATTTTTTTTTATTTTGTGGCCTAGATTGATTTATGCACGCTATCGTCCAATATATACTAATTAATACACAGTAGGAAGGTGTGGAACTAAGCTTGCGATGGCTTCACCGAACATATCCGGGCCCATCGGCAGTAGAAGAGGGTGTTAATCAAGGTCGGGACTAGCGAGTGGCCACTCTAAATTTCCCGCGCATGCTTCACGTTTTGGCTCGCATCAAGCCCTCGTCAGCTAGTCTGCGTTGACTAGAACGCGGTGAAACCACTAGTGCCGCTCTCGACCTCCCTCTCTCTACCTATCCATATTCTGTAGGACGCTTCCAGTGACGTTTTCGAAGCTCTCTTCATATATGAGCTTAGCGTCGATCTTGGCAGTCCTAGATTATTGAAGATACTGTAGAGCGACTTCGCTGGTAGTCCTCTTGCTCCGACTTCCACAGCGAAGAGATCAGTCTTGAGTCCGTTTCTCACAATCCAGTCTACTAAGTTGCAGTACTTGTTAAGTTTGATGTTGTGGTCCTTCGGTATGTTATTTTCCCATGGAACTGTAAGTTCAACAAGTACTACATGCTTTGTCGCTTTTGAGAATATGAATATATCCGGTATATCCGATATGTGGTACATATTTCCGAAGGCATTTGGTAATGCTTCTCATGTGTGTCCATCAACAATTCCCAATCCTTTGCTGCTCCCAAAATTGAAGAAGGTTTGGTCCTATCTTTGGGCAGCTTATTGGCTCCAGGTTTCACAAAGTTGACCTTCTGGAAGCCGCTACTGGTTTGCCCTTTCCTGGTCCGTGCAATTGACAGGTTGATGGCCTCTCTGATGATTTGGAGGACTTTATCATGACGGTAGGAATCACTGGCGGCTGGTCCTAAAGTACGCTCGTGCGCCGCACTACCATACCACGAGAAGTCTTCACTTCACTCAAAATAAATAATACCTTACAACATACTACATTAAAACCATAAAGATCGTACTCCAAATAAATACGAATGTGAATTCGACCTTATTTTACAGATCACAAGGAACGTTTTTGCGAGTAAACGCGCGCGCCGTGCGGAATATACATACATCGCACGCGAGTCTCCTATACTGAATGTATGGGGATCGGCAAAATACCGCTGGCGCGTGAGACAGAAGATACTTCATAGAAACAGTATGGGCCGAAAGGATTTCTGCGTGCGGCGCACGAGCGCCAAACAAGGACGCTATATCGTGAATAGCCGCGCGTGCGACACGTCGCGTCGCGAGCGATTCGTTTTGCACGAGTCCGTCTTACAAACTCTTTGCCGTCTACCTCAAAGCGAACCGTCTACCTCGAAGCGAGTCAGCGCGCTGTCATGTGATGATGTCACATACCCGTTAACGCGCGAATATTTAAAATGGGATATGGTTAGGTTTTGTGCTTTCTGTCACGTGATACTGTGAATTAAGTGGTGCCGATATTTGCCTAAGCCTTGGTTAAAGGTAAGGTTTTACAATCAGGTTATCCCGGGTTAATTCCTACGTTTGAAATGCTTTTATTTTTATATATTTTTTTGAAGTATTTTTGGGACATTACTACTGTTTTCTTTTTGAAAGCTGCAGTAGTGTTGTGGTCTATGGGTGTATTCATAAAGGTACTAAAAATAAGTTAAAAAACTTGTTTGGATTTTTTTTCTTGTTTTTTGCAACTCATTGAGTGTCTTGAGAATATTCATACTAGGTAGGTACGTACATAATAAAACGCAGGCGTTTAAAAAATTCGTAAGTCCCGATCTTAAAATAACATGACGAGAATGTGTTGGGAAATTTTGTAGGTATTTAAGTAGGTAGGTACTTAGCGCACTACCGGTCACTGAAGTCACCAGCCGTCACTGGTAGGAATACTGGCCTCGCTCAAGTAGTATTTTGCATCCGCATAACAAATGTTTGGCCGTGCCTACGAATTTCTTACATGACGGGCATAGTCTATTTGTAGATTTCCCCCATCTAACTAGGTTACTCGGGTCGGGGAGAGTAAGCTGGAATGCATTTAAGTAGAACTTAAGCAACTCAGGGGACCAGTTGTATATTATGGATTTCCACTTCAATGCAAGAGGGATGCAGAAGTCGCACACTGTTAGCCAAACAACTAAAAAAGAATAGGTAAAAAAACTTTTAAGTTAAACGGTTTTATTAAAAAACATCAGCTGTACAAAACACTAGAAAAAAAATCAGCTGTGCAAAAAACTAGAAAATAATAAGGACACAAACCTGGGCCTTCTTAAGATTTTACGTCTGGGTAAGAAATCGTGCAATACTAGCTGTCTTCTCATGTCGGATGTCAAAGGGCACTTTGTGTCGCTGCGTCAGCGGAATAAGTAATAAATTGAGACTTTTAACAGACTAATATAAAAACGTGGGACGCATGTTATTACGCATATTATACGCCCCACGCTTTTATATTGACAGACTTTGTCTGATTGATTTTGATTTTAACAGACGTTAAAAGTCTCAATTTATTACTATTCCGCTGACGCAACGACACAAAGTGCCCTTTGGCATCCGACATGAGAAGACAGCACGCTAGTATTGCACGATTTCTTACCCAGACGTAAAATCTTAAGAAGGCCCAGGTTTGTGTCCTTATTATTTTCTAGTGTTTTGTACAGCAAAACTCGAGGGGGTTACTAGTAACGGTTGAAGAGTTCCACTGTACACCTCCTGACTCCATCATCAGACCCTCGTCACCAAGTGTATTGGTATAAGTATGGGGCACTCGTCCAAAACAACCAAATGAGCCCAAACTCGAGGGGGTTACTAGTAACGGTTGAAGAGTTCCACTGTCCACCTACTGACTCCATCATCAGACCCTCGTTACCAAGTTGAAATTATCATAATATTGTATTGTCGCGAGGACTCAATGTTGAAAAAGTTGTCGCAAGATTTGAAACAAAGATAGAAACAAACAAATATACGGAGTCAAGCTAAATAAAACCGTTTAACATAAAAAAAACCTAACAAAAGACTTAAATTCACGTGTTGTAAATATTAATGTTGACATTATGATATATTTGTATCTTAGAATTCTTCAAAATCTAAACGTCGCGTTTTACAAGCTGGTTGAGAATTTGACGTGAAAAACGACCTTAAACCGTCTTCTGGCGTATCATTAAAATTTAGAGATTGAATTGTAATGTCTTTAAGAGCGCATCTTTTTCGGGGTGTTAACGTTATTGGAGATTGCTCTCCTGAGTTAAAATAAACTGATCTTGGAGAAAAGTCCACTGCTGAAACAACGGTGGGACTCGACGGCATTGGAGAATGGTCGCCTGAACTCGGATTAATTGGTCTTGGGGAAACTGCTACTGCCGAAACAATGGTCGAGATCAACGGAATTGAAAATTGGGTGCTTGAATGCAGATTGTTTGATCTTTCAGGAACGCCTACTGCTGAAACTTTTGTCGTTGGACTAATCCGTTTCCGAGACAAACTGACTACGTTCTTACCATTGCTATTTTCAACCTGACGTATGCTCATGCCTCTAGTATGTCTGGGATCTATGAGTTCTGGTAGCAGGTTCTCAAAGTAAAAACTTGATAGTTGTTTAACCATTTTCTGCTCCCAAAAATTATCGTCTCTTTTAATATGTTCAATTTTCAAGGGATGTTGCTCGCCATACCATACAGCAAATAAACATTTCTCTTTTTTTGTTACGTGGAGTTGCCCTTGTATTTGATAATACCAGCTGTCATTAGTGTTTATTTGGCATGCACCTTTCACGATCTTCCAAAATTTTAGTTTACCATTTTTTATGGCGTTGTCAATACCCAATTTAAAAGCAGTGGTGGGACATTTTATCTCAACTACCACATCTTCTCCGCATAATCCATCAGGCGATGCTCCCAAAAACGGCAACTCTTCGTCAATAAATAAGCCACAACGTCGAATGTCAACATCTTCCTGCAACGCTAGTTGTTCCAACGCTAACGTTTCATTATCTTTCCCGTGTTTTATGGCACTTAGATGCGACAGGTCCTTTGGGTGAGCAATAGACTTTACTAATGCAGTGCTGTTGGTATTTGGTCGCCTTTTTGAAATTTTCCCAAAATTGGACGCAGTAATCATATTACTTCGAATATCGAGCCATTCTGGACTCCCACTTTGTAGAACTGTGTCTCGTTCTATGTTTACTCTATTTTTTTGATTTTCTAGCAAAGTCTGCCATATTTGTTGCTTCTTCTTTTCATATGAATCCTCATCAATGTCTGGTTTCTCACATTGAGGACCATAATTTTTACTTAATTGTGCTGAAGAATCCTTATATGACCTATTTTTTTTTCTGAAATATTTTTTTGCTTGCTCTTTTGCTTTAACTCTTTTTAATTCCATTGTATGCATACGGCCTTTGGGACTGGTACCAGAAATTTTCTTGAATAATGTGCAAATAGGTTTTTTGGTGTTGAATGAAACTACAGCTGCAGCACAACGTCCTTGATATGATTGTTTGAAAGAATAGTTGACCCGCTTGCCCCCGACGAATTTTGCAACAACACTATTGAAGCATTCGACCATATTACTGTCCACATCATATAATAAACTTCTGGCGTTATTGGCGACGGCTCTGAAAATTACTTTGATTCTTAGCCAAAAAGAGCTGTTGTTTACTAAGCCATAAAAATCAAGAACAGGTTCTGAATTACAGTAATATGGAGAGCAACTGCTATGTCGTCCGAAAGCATGCATAGGCACGTTCATTATATCTTGATTAAGGTTCCTTATTCGGCTGCCGATATCAAAATCTCCTGACTCTTTATTATGTTTAATGGATTTACATATTGATTTGCGCATGATTTTAATTAACTTGTCAGTCAGTAATTTTCTCAATTTTATCGGATATTTTGTATCTTTAGACATAGCTCTTAGTTTATTACAAAAATTTCTGAGGACGTGATTACGGCATTCAATCTTTTCGACCGTGCACCCATGGTAAGGTTTTGCTTGTAAAATTTTAGAATATGTGCTGGAGTCACCATCGGAAATTAATTTAGCATAAACAAGGCCGTACATATCTACCGACGATTTAAATCCTTCCAAAATAATTTCACACTCCATGCCTGTAGAAGGCCCATTATAATTTTTGAAACATTTGTGGTTATTTGGTTCGACTTTATTTTTTTCTGCCCGGCTACAAACGATACAAAACTTATTTTTCACGCCCATATACAACACCTCTCTAAATCTTTTGCCAACTATAGCCGCAGCTCCCGATAAGGCGGAATAATTTTGTTTATAAGATCTCTTCGACCAACACCCGTCCGCAATAACTTCAATTATTGCGTTGCCGAATTTATCAACACGACCTTCTTTTAAAGCAGCATCGCGTTCTCTTTTTGCAGCCTTTTCCATTTCTTCGACAGCCGTTTCATGCCATTTTAAACAAATATCATTGTGAATTTTCGAATAAAATGGATTCGTCATGAAGGGGACATTGAGTGCTGCCATAAGTTCTTCTAATTGCGAAAAACCACATCCTATTGCCATTGCACCCGCAACAGCGGACCTGTTTACGTCTACCGGATTTTCTGTATTTTTTATGCAAGTATCAACTGTGAATTTTTGATTACACATGTTACAGCCTAATACAATAATTGAATTTAGTCCTATTTTTCTTTCCGATATTACGCTCATGGATTGTAACCCACAGTTAGCAAGTGCTTTGTGTCCAGATATGATTTTTAAACAATCAATTAGATGTTGTAAATCTACCAATCGCCTGCCTTCAATTATGTCATTTTGTTTCCCTGTCGCGTCCGATGATGACCTGTAAAAAACCAAAACATATAATTATAAATGTTTTAATAATAAATAATATTTACTTCTACTGAATTAGACCATGTCAAACCCTATAGGTATTTTTTTAAATATGCGCTCAGTGAATAATAAGTTCAATCAGATTTATTGTGTTCGTTTTTGAGGGCCTAGCTTCTAGAAACTAGCTTCAAAACTATGTCGAAAAATAGAATCCTGTCAAGCGATCTAGGCTAGGACTGCGGACTGACCGCGTTTGTTTATATGTTTTTTACATTACTCTATGCAATATTAAATTTTTCATAAAAATCAACCTTCTGCCTTTGGTAATACGTTTTTTTTTTCATTATCTGGTAGTTATTTTGCATTCGAATATTTAGTGGTTATAATCGCTCGTCGCCTAGAGCTTCGATCTAAAGAGGTGCGGGTTCGAGCTTACGTGTGCAGTGTGTACCGCACCGCTTTCTTTCTCTGAGTTTGATAAGTAAGGATAGGGTATTGGAAGGAGTTTGGTTGAGTTGAAACTGTAACGAAACTTATGTATGTAAATAAACAATCATGTAGGTAATACCTACTGATTATCAAATAAAATAGTAAGGTATAAAATTAATTACATGTACATTTTTGTGGTCGGCGGTGGTGGTGGCGTTGACAGCGATATTGGAGGTGTCATCGAAGGCGGCGGCGGCGGCGGAGGCAGCGGGTTCTGATGTGGTTCTGACCGTGGCAGCAACGGCAGCGGCTCGGGTAACACCGGCGCCGCCGCCGCCGCCGGCAGAGACACCGAGGTATGAGGTGGTTCTGATCGTGGCAGCAACAGCAGCGGCTCAGCAGATCTCGACACTGGCGCCGGCGGCGACGGCGACGAAGGTGTTGATTGTAGTAGGGAACGCGCCGGGATCGTCGCCGCCGCCGGTGGCGAACTTTTCTGTTTCTTGATTTCATTTAGGCGAATTCCTTTATTTCGTAAATATTTCTTCTTCTCGCGTTTCATCATAATGTTTTTATTTTGTTTCCCCATTTCTAGTTAGGTACCTGTGGCTGCCGGGAGCCGTGCGGCGCGTAGGCGGGCGTGCGCGTATAGCATTTTATTCACCATCCATCTTGTTGCACGTCCTGCGAAGGCCACGCACGATGCACTATGAAAAACGTCAATGAATAGGCTCGACGTACGTCGGTAATTATTATTCTGGACCCGCTGGACGCATTTTTCATCCAGCAACGGCAACCAACCAACCAGCAACAAGCCACCACTCTCTACGCGTGACGTACGTCACCGATGGGCCGATGGATAATGAATATTCCGGACCATAGAGTAACTTATATGGGACGTACGTCAGGACCACAGAGCACGGAACGCCCCCCGCCCGCGCCCCCTACTAGAGGCGCCCTAAGCGATAATATTTGAAACCCAATAACTGGACGCAGTCACTAGCGCTTCGTATGTGTGTGTGTGTATTAGTATCGACACTACACACAAAGAGGAGCAAGTTAGGCACACGCACAAAACAAATGCACACGCACAACACACATATGAAAGTCATAGGCCACGCCTACAGGCTTCAACGCCGTTGTAAGGAAATCGCGCTCAGGGCGCCTCTAGTAAGGGTCGCGGGCGGGGGGCGTTTCGTGCTTTGTGGTCAGGACGGTCGTGCATCGTGCGTGCTGGATCGTGTGTAGGCTTGGTGTACAGCAAATTCCCATTTTTTGACGTTTTATAGACAACAAAACAACAGACGTGCTATATTTCTCACTCGTTCGACTGAAACTAGCACGCTGGATGCGCGCACGACGGTGTGTATCACAGAGCATCAAATGCGCGGTGGCCTATGACTTACATATGTGTGTTGTGCGTGTGCATTTGTTTTGTGCGTGTGCCTAACTTGCTCCTCTTTGTGTGTAGTGTCGATACTAGCACACACACACACACATACGAAGCGCTAGCAGCACTGCGTGTAGTTTTTGGGTTTCAAATATTATCGCTTAGGGCGTCTCTAGTAGGGGGCGCGCGCGGTAGGTATTTGATGCTCTGTGGTGTGTATGCTAAAGATGGATGGTGAATAAGATGCTTCAAGGAGCCGTGCTGCGGCGGGCGGCGTGCGCTCCGCCTTAGCTAATCCACACGACTGCCGTCCTCTCCTCCCCAGTCCCAACACGGAAACAGGACGCCAATATAGTCATAGTTAGGAGAGAGCGTGACGACGCCAGGTGTGAGCGCGCAAGCTAATGTTGGGCGTGTCTGATCAAATCTACATGAAAACGTTAATTTTTTTTTTACAAAATCTATTAACTTTACAGAGATATCCATCGACACAAAATTAGATATCGTTCATCCGAACTGGCTAAAAAATTATCATAATGTTTAGGGGTAAGTTTTGTCGGCAATATAAAAAATAAGAAATAATCGAAGGTTTACAAATTATTTTATTGTGTCGTGTTATTTTATTGTTTCACGTTTTCCATCGTCACATCATTTAATGAAGAGTTGGAGATTATATTGTTGAAGTTCACAAATACCTTACTTCAGCGGTTTCGCCAGTAAATTAGATCAAAAACTAGATGTTTCTACATTAATATCACCTTAATGATTTAGCCACAATTACCCTGAGGACATTAAGGGAGAGTTCCCAGATAAGATGGTTCATTTCAAGCATTTCTTGTCAGAGCTAGAAAATTTCAAGGCTGCTGAAACATTTCCTGCGACACAATCCTACAAACTCATATTTGAAAATATGGCGCAGTCAACGTTCAGCAATGACTGCAATGTGTAGGTGATGATAACAAATGCCACTGGTGAACGATCCTTTTTGAAGTTAAAACTTCTAAAAAATTGCCATCGATCGACAATGACACAAAAGCGTCTAAACTCACTGGCCATAATGGTCACTGAATACGACGTTTTAAAAAAAAATTACTTTGGCAACATTCTGATAGAATTCACAAAAAAAAATTTACGAAAGTGTATGCATAACATTTGTACATTTTCTTTCGTATATTGTTTTATCATGAGAAATGTGTTCATTAGTTTAATATATGTTTGAAGTGTGTAATTAAGTTTTTTTATTAATGTCAACTCAAGTTAAAAAAATTTAATACATTTAGGAGCCAATTTGCGAGGGGGCCTCGAATTTTTACAGCCTAGGGGCCTCCACGAGGTTTAATCCGGCACTGATCATAAAAAACAAATGACTCCGATTTTTTTTTCTTATTTTTCCCCGGTTAGTCATAAACTGGCCTACTCCCTGGTTCCCGCTTGACGTTGAGTTTTGGGACACATTGTATAGGGTGACGTAGACACAGGGGCATGTCATGTCGGTGGTGCAGCAGGGATCAAGTAGATTTTCAAAGGCTTCAAATTCGTAGAACTTCTTGTAGGAGCAGCAGCTATCTCATACCAAGCATGTAGGGTGTAGAGAAACTAAAAGCACCAACCCAACACTTCGCCGAGGCCGATGAAGACACCCGACAGCCCCACCAGCTGCTTGGCGTTGGTGCCTATGCTCTTAGTGAAGCCGATGCTGGGGCTGTACACACCGCTGAAGAACGACAGCTCTATACCTGCAAATATGTTTACGTTGAAACATTAATTTTTGAAAAATGTGCATACAGCCTATAAACTCTAAATAGATAGTTTACATATTTTCACAGTTTTTTCGTCTTGATATACAGAACTAAACTGACGTACGGGTATCATTGAAAGAAGAATGTATATATTCTTGACGGCTTTCACAATTGTTTTGCTGTTATGATGACGCGGTGACTATTGCTCTTCACAATTTCAAACAACTACCAAGCTGCCACTCTAAACAAAGCTGCGGGTGGCCGAGTGGTCTGGACGTGGGCTTCTTTTGCGAGAGGTGCGAGGTTCGAAGCCGGTCGGCATGTACCAATGAGTTTTTTCTGACAGAAAAATTTACGTGCATACCTACACCTGCTGCTTCACCATTTGGAACCGGTGTAAAACGGTAGGTCCCTTCCCTTGCCCCTTACTAGGTGGTAGGCTCAAATTGTTGCCAACTGGATTGGTACCACCGCACTGAATGTAAGATGTCCGCTCAACAGCCTCAGCTGTGTTCTCCTCTAATCCAGTATAGCCAGCAATCCAAAGGAAAGTTTATGGCACCTACCTTCTCGTTCTTCGTGATATTGGCTGGTGATACTGGCATGTGCTTTGGCCCATCTGACTCAGCGACCCATACCGGATTACATAAATAAAACAATGACTAAGACAACCCAACATACCGGTATAAACAAATGTGACTCCAAGCAGCATCATCTCCTTCGTAAAGAACAGCCTCAACGCTCCCCGGAAGGCCTCTAGAGGGCCTTCCGGGGGCGGCCTGGTCACGGCCACCTTGCCGTCCGTCTCCACCTCGTCCGTGTGGACGGGGCGCGCGGGCCGCAGGAAGAACAGGAAGATGAGTCCCACGACAGACACGGCGGTCAGAACTCCGAACACAATGTTCCTGGTGTCCTGGTCAATCTTCTCCTTGCCTTGGAACACGATGAACACAAACAGGTTGCCGAAGAACAGGCTGGAACAAAATGTATTTAATGTTAATTAATACATAACACACATATATTTTTTTTTTATGTAATCCGGTATGGGTGGCTGAGTCGGAGGGGCCAAAGCGCATGCTCCGACCAGCCAATATCACCTCCGAGAAGGTAGGTGCCATACCGGAGACATCCCTGGATTGGTGGCTATACTGGACTATCTGTTGGTGATACGAAACCCTCGGTGCGCCAGTACGACTCGCACTTGGTGACTTTTTATGTAATTATCTTCATTTTCAAACATAGGCAAATATAAAAAATATATTTGAGGTTTATATTTCATTACAGTTGAATGAGATGACGACCCTAGCTACCTCGCTAGCTACGTAAATGGAGGGGCCGCGCGCCGCTGCCGGTACGGCGACGGTCAACCTCACACCTACACAGAGTGTCGTATGCTGATTTAAGCTAAGCGCAAACTGCTGCGGTGGTGGCGGTCATAGCGGTGGCGGCCAAAGTAGCGGTGGCGGTGGCGTTCAAAAGTCGCGCAGATCAGAGCGATTCGACGGCTGTGATGCCGCGGTGGTTGCGTAATTTCGTAATTTTCGTACTTTTAACTACAAAATTGAAGAAATTTTACTTTTTTTTTACTTTTATTTTACTTTTAAAAATTTTACTTTTTTTGAATTCCGCGTGAGCAGTATTGTATGGAATTGAGTGATTGTAGACCTCCTTTATAATTATTTCCTCCATCCTTTCGTCAGTTCCTATGATTATCACGCGATCAGATGCTGCAGGCGCGATCTGATCGCCACCGCCGCCACCGCCGCGATCGGACCGCGCACTGACCGCACGCGTGCAGCGATCGACCGCGCCAGTGTGCGCTTGCACACACAATTGCATATAACCTATCTGATCGCCACCGCCACCGCCATGATCGCCTTGATCGCGCCAGTTTGCGCTTAGCTTTAGGCTAGGATAGAATAGGTTGTGTTAGAATAGTGACCTGCACTGCAGCATGGCCCAGAAGATGCCCGAGTTCCTGGAGATGGTGTCCGCGTCGCTGTTGAGCGTGAGGTAGTTGCCCTGGCCGGTCCAGATGGCGGCCGCGCCCGCGCCCAGCAGCACGCTCGCCGCGTACAGCAGCCACGTGCGCGCCATCAGGAACGTCACTATGAAGAACCTGAACAAACGCACACATTTTCATACAGCTTTCATTCAAATATGAGATTTTTTTTTTATGGGAAGCACGATAAATGCCGCGCGCAAGACTAACGCAGAGGTGTAGTCCGACGGCGCCCACGGGCATTCGGATATTTACGGGGGCTGCGAATACCTTGTCGGCCGGCTAGGTGCACCTTCACATTATGTTTGAAGGACCCCAGACTGTACATTATAGGAAAGGATGCAGGTGGGAGTCAATTCCACATGTTGGTAACCCTGTAAATAAAGGATTTACAGGATCGATTTGTCCTAAGTTGGGGAATATCGACAGTGTGAGTGTGAGATGTGTCTCTCCCTGCTCCCTCGTCTGTCTGTCTGGTTTGTTTGCCTGCCAGACTACACACAAGAAAATTTCTTCTTCTTGAATTCATTCAAAAAATCAAGCTAGCAAATGATGTACAGTACCCTGCAGTAAATAATGAACATCGAGTTTAAGAAAGAGACAATCCGGTTGTAGAGCATCGTCCCTGTCACTGGAGTCTGGAGTCAGCATCTGAAAAAAAGGTATTAGTCTTACGACTGTTACACCGTTACCGGGCTTTTTGGCGCGGTTTCCCGCACTAGGCCTGCCGTCACTTTGTCCGCCCTATATAAAATAGGGCAGTCGCCGTGGCCGGCCGGCTGGCGATTTAGTAGCGGTCACTTTGTCCGCTCTAAGTTAGGGCGGTCGCAGTGACCGACTGCTGGCTAGGGGTGAGCGGCATCGAAGCCGCTACTGCTGCTGGCACGTTCTGCAGTCTCTCGACTGCTGCAGCTGCCTGTGGTGTGGAGAAAAGCGAATGAGTCGCGAATGTAGGTCGAACCGCCTGCTTGCTCGACGCTTGCTGGAAGAAAAGCATGTCCGCCAGTTCGATTATCACAGTGAAGAAGAACTGGCAAGAAACTTCACTGGGTTGCTTCCTGGACGCCGGCGGCTGCGCGGCGTGGAGGCTCTGGTCCTGCGAAGTTAAACGGATGTGTTAGTATCGACAGGGGGCGCCTGGTCGATGGATCCCGCAGTCGGTAGTCGCAAGCGCTAGCGATCAGCGGGTTGTCGTGTCGGTACGTCCCCTTGAAGAAGCCCGTGGACAGCTTCTGGAGATACTCCTCCAGCGGTGCTATCCCTAGGTCTCTGTGCAGGTTGGCGTTTCTATGGTACCAGGGCGCACCTGTGGCGATGCGCAAGAATTTGTGTTGCCTGACCCTCACCTTGTTGATGAGTCCTTTGGCCGCATGCGCCCACGCCGGTGAGGCGTAGGTCATGACAGGTCTGATGCAGGTTTTGTAAATTGTCAGCTTATTTCTAAGTGACAATTTACTTTTTCTGTTCAACATGGGGTACAGGCGGCCACAAATACTTGCGGCTCTAGCGGTCACGTTTTTTATGTGAGTCGCAAACGTGAGCCTTCTGTCCAGCGTGACGCCCGGGTACTTCACCTCGGCGACCCAGGGTATGGCACCGCCGAAGATCTGCACCTGTTTGGGAGGTAAAATCGGCTTATTAGTCCGGCTAAAGATGATGGCCTGACTCTTGTCGGGGTTGACCTCGACCCTCCACTTTCTGAACCAGTGTTCGAGAGCGGAGGCGGCCTGCTGCAGCAGCTTTACGATGCGCTGGATCGGTCTGCATCTGTAATAGAGAGCGGTGTCGTCGGCGAACAGCGCCAGCTGGACCTGTCACACAGAGACGTGCGAGTTCGTGCGACAGGGACGACGCTCTACAACCAGATTGTCTCTTTCTAAAGCTAGATGTTCATTATTAACTGCCGGGCACTGTCATGACTTAGTTTACTGTAATAGTTTGTTGGAATGGATGAATTCCACTTACGACCACGGAGTTTCCAATCTCTGTCTATTAAATTAATGAATTTAGTAAGAACCTTGTTATCTTATTGATATTGCCGATAATTTACTAAAGTCCTAGTCGAATTTAATTGCTTATGTTCAGCGAAGTTCGAGCACAATCTATTTATTGATTTTTGCACTAGCAACATACGCATGCATGAGTACATTTTATGATGTACATATAATATAGAAATCATGTCACATTTAACAGTAGGCAGTGGGCGGCGATGTCGCTCGACCCGGCTGACTGAGATAGCTCGGCCTGAACGTAGGAAGGCGGAAACAATCCAATTTCACCAGTAACAATCCAGTAGGTACTTATCCAACTTTAGTAAGTAGATACATAAACATCAACATACAAATATAATTACACACCCGCTGAGTACTCACACCGACCCAGTGGTACCGCTCCCATGGAGCGAGTGAAATAGTGTCAACACTTTATCTACACCCAGCTTACATTGAAAGACCATTTTGATATATATATATAGTTTCCTAATTTTATAACTTCCTCGGTCTGTTTTCCTAATGGTTCAAATGGTAATGTGGTTCCTAGGAAGGTCATCATAGCGGTTGGCATTCAATCAAGTACCATCAAATTACCATTAGATGCGGGTTACGAATTGTGTTTGTCCTTCAGTCATGAAATTTTAAAGAATTTCTGTTAACTTTTCTATGTCATTATCTAGACTAGATAGATGAATAGCTACGACGTTAAACAACCAATTTGCGGCCGCTGTACCCAAACGAGTACAGTTATACTTTTAAATAGATATGAAAAATTTATAATGATGACCAGTTTGTTTTGCTTAAATTTAATAGAGGGCAACATTACATCATATAACATAATAACAAAATGTGGGTATTTTTAAATTTCTTGTGATTTCCATATAATAAAAGTCGCAGTTCTAAAAGTCACGCAGGTAAGAGTTTCTGTATATTTTTATTCCATAGGCAAATATCGAATACAATGCTAAATATTGTATAAAAACAGTTGTTTGTTTGTAATGTGATTAGTTCTTTGGCAATGAATTATTTACATTGGCTGACTTTTATGATGATTTATGCAACTGTAACCAATTGAGTACAGTGGCCGTATTGATATAAGAAATTTCCTATTATTTTTCAGATTAGTTGAGTTCAACAATGAGTCGACATTAGAAAATTCATGCAGTGGGGTGTTCTTCATGAAAACATTTCTATTGACGAATCGATGGTAAAATATTATGGGCACCACCCGGCCAAACAGTAATGCATTCGTGGGAAACCAATACGGTTTGGCTATAAGAACTGGGTGGCAGCAAGCTCATCAGGGTATGGTTCCTTCGATTTCTATTGCGAAAAGTCACTTGGTCCAACAAATGAGCCATTGGGGTCTAGAGTCGTAAAATCGCTACTTAAAAAACTGAATACTAATCCATCAAATCACAAGGTTCTCTTTGATAATTTTTTTAGCAGCTACAATATTTTAATTTATTTGCGGAATGCAGGATACTCTGCAACTGGTACAGTTCGTGAGAATTGCACCAAAAAATGACCACTAGTAAGTACAAAGGCCATGAAGAAAAAGATCGAGCTGAGTTTGATTACAGGTTTGACAAAAACAAAGAACTGTTATTGGTCAGATGGAAAGACAACAGCATTTGCACCATAGCCATGCCAACAACTAACTACAGGACATGTGAAGCGATGTTGCCCAGTAAAAAAAGAAAAGACCGATCGATGTAAGGATTCCTTTATTATTTCATAATTATAATAAAGGTATGGGAGGAGAGGAGTTGATGAGTTTATATATTTTATTTTAACGAACCAATCAATCTATATCACTATACAGGATCGCAATTCATGGCAAAAAATGGTGGTGGGTATTGTTTACGTACATGGTGGATATGGCTGTAGCAAATGCTTGGCGCTTGCATGTTCTGAGCAAAGAAACTCCTATGGATCAACTTTTGTTTCGGCGCAGTATTGCTCGATACTATTTACGACAAGAAATGCGAAAAAAAGCTCGATCCTCTTCGTCGTTAGTCGAAGGTTTGGCGCAAAATGTTACGGGGCACTATCCAAAAAAAAAAATGAGAAACAGCTACGTTGCGTTATTCAAGAGTCCGCTGGGAGTGCAAAAAATGTCTAAAGACACTTTGCGTCAAAAAGTCGTGCTTCGAAAAATGTCACCTATAGATGGCCAGTGTACTCAGAGTACACCTACTAAAATCCTAAAAAAAACTAACATTTAAACAATAAATGATATTTTGTAAGACTGACGTTTTTTATTTACACTTGGCCGCGAATGGGTTGATTCAAATTGTTTTATTAGGTAGCAATAAGATAATGATTTATTTTACATATAACATTAATCTATTTACATTTTATTAAATTAATGAAAAATTGGCCAAATTGGCTCAGCGTGTGTGCCAGGACAGAACAGAAGCCTCTTCCTGGCGCTGATTTCAGCCACTGTGCCGTGTGTGGGAATGGCTAAAAATCAGCACCACTGACTGGTTAGTAGATGGTGTGTGTGTACGTGTCCGTGTGCGCGTGAGCGTAGTAGCTCCCATATTTTATTTATATTACAATCTTCTCATTTGAGTAGATCTTGTGAAGCTATTATTTTCAGAAAATAATACCTTAATAGAAAATAATTTTCTTCTGAAGGTGATTTTGTCTTCCATGAGTTCACACAGTGGATCGAGATGTGATGTGTTTGAACTTTATTTTTTATTTTATTTTATTTTGATTCTGTACAAACAGATCGTTATTTTATTTCTTCTTTGACTGTTGGCATGTCTCGTTTGCGGTGAAGTCTTTCATTGGTGATACACCATGATGCGTCAACTTTGTAGATTTTGAAACTGGAACCTCTGAAGAACTTATAGGTATATATATATTTTTTTATATAAGCCAACGTCTGTGCCGAGGACCAATGGTACAGTCGACCCCTCTCTTCGCGAAACCACACTCAGGCGCCATGCCAGCAGATTTGCGGACTGTTGCTAGGCAGTCTATAGCTAGCCTGTAATTATGTTTGCAGACACCCAGGTCAAAGGATTCGGGAAACACTCGCCAGAAGACCGTTCCACTCCCTAGTTAGTGGTGCAGCAATGAAACGATTTTGAGAAACCATGGATTCCCTAAATCATTTCTTTGTTGGATGCATGTTCTAATATTATAATTGGAATTAATTTTATGGCTCTATATAGGTATTATTGGGATAGTCCACCTTAAAAGTGTTTACTTTTGTCTTTTCTCTTAGTTTTGTACAGCCTGTGTCATTGTTTGTTATTGTTTTTCATTGTTTGTTATGACATTGTTGTTGACACACAGTTGCTATGTCTTATACATAGTATCGGAATGTAATACATTCTACATGCATACTATGATGGATGACGAATTCAAGAGCAAAACGTATTTGCCTACGAATAATAATTAAACCATCGGAAATTACCGTTTTTATTTTTATTTTGTATTAATTTTGTGTATTTTTATTACTTTTTGTAAAATGTATGTAAAATTAATATAAATATCTAAAAACGTGAAATAAAGAAACCATAAATTATATACACATTATACACAAAAAAAGGCAAATTTTGAAGCACTTTTCCAGTGTTCAAGTGTGAATTAGTACGCCGACTACGGATGGTAATATTGTCGAGGTGACAGATCAATTCTGAAGGAGGCAATCTACGAGCAGGTATTATGTTGCACACAATATTTGCAGTTAAGTATATAATTGTCAACTATAGTCAACCCTGCAAAATGTAATAATTTGTATGAATACAGTTAGTTATTGACACAAATAGAGGTATAACTCACAAGCAGGCTGACAGAGCCACACAAGCGGTTCGACCTTGGTGAGCGCATTCTCGAGCAGGTCGGTGAATGTGTGCATGTTGTGTAACATTCTCTCAGCAACACATTCTATGTTCTAGCAGAGACGGCTACGAGAATACAACTCAACTTACCTACCACTCTTATGTCACCAATCTGGCCTATGAAATTATTTCGCAATCAAAGCTGTCTTTGTTGTTTTGAGAAAAGTACCTAAGTGAAAGTTGTTTTTATAGCTATCTTCTGTTGTTATATTATAAAAAAAAAATTGCATTTGTTTGTGAACTATTAAGTATCATAGATTTAATAAGTAGGTAAACTAGATATCCCGCTGTAGCTATAAATTGAATCCGTTATTTCGAAAAGGTCACAAAGGTTAGTTTCAAATTAACACATAACTCACTTATTTATTGATGAGTTCTTGACCTATTCTTATTTAATAATATATTAATACTCTGCCGAACCCAATAGGAAGAGGCGTGAATTTGACAATATCAAATTTCAGGGATAAAATTTTCAGTTTTTATAACTTTTTTTATAGTTATTATAATATTTATAAGGTAGTTTTTAGTTATCTATATTGTTTTTTTGATATTTAATAAATATTCTTAATATTAATTATTTTTTCGTCAATTCTCACATTAATATTTAATTTTAAACATAATATAACAAGCGTTGAATAAAATCAAGAACTCTTCAACCTACTGTTTAAATTTTTTTTCATAACATTATTTTTCAGTTACGTTTTATCGTCTCACGCCTCGTCTCACGCATACAACGTGAAAGGAGCCACGTTATCCAAAGCTCATCGGATCAAAGCTTCAGGGTTCAAAATTTGTACCCTGTACCATACATACTAAGGGATAAGGATGAGATGCCGAACTATAGGGCGACAGGCTAGCCACCTATCACCTTGGCACGGTCTTTCCACCGAGTCGTGCAGAAAGGGGGTCTTAGTGCCTTACTTGCTGCTTGATATAGTTATCTTGTCCAAATACTTTGCTAAACGTGGTGGGCGGTAGTAATTTACACAAGTACTTGCAACACAACACCGATTACTCTGCTTACCCCGACTGTCGGGATACAATGTGTGGTATGTATGTATACATAATTATTGTGTATGTTGTTTTAGGTTATTTCTATTGCGACCTAAGTGACCTTCTCGAATTTGCGATATAGGTACACTGCGTACCTAATACCTATATCATATCATATGTGTACCGTACGCAACTCCAATCCAATATGATTGAAATCACAAACAAAAATGTGCACGCGGACCGCGAAAAGCAAATGCTTCCTACTCGTAAAAGAAAGCTGTTTATTATGTGCAGAACTAGACACTGCCCTCGCTCCCTCGACACTTTCACTGCTGGATGTCTTACATTCATATCAGAATTGGAAAAGGCAATTGTGCAATTTCCAACAACCTTTTTAGTTAAGTGAATAAGTTATGACCAGTATGACCTCAACAATGCCAAATAAGTAATATTTCGACAAGTTGAAGTAATTTGGCGATACGAAAATGCATATAGTAAAAAGTTGAGGTCACTATCGGAAAACAAATTAGAGAACAATATAAAAAACAATATATATATAAGGTGTTTCGTTAGTCATGTCAAAAATTTCGGGATGGTTACATACACACTCAAATAAACATGTTACGCAAAAAAAAATTAAATGTTTTTAACATTACTTTTCGAGAAATTTAACAAAACATGTTTGCTACCTAAAGATTAACCTGTGTGTAACAGTAGGTAACTTGCATTGTACGGGGTCAATGACCGTACTATGTTGAAACGCAGAACAGCTGTTTGTTGTAAGTAAGTCACAAGGTCACTATGATTGGTCTTTACAGCTACTTATTAGATTTTTTTTTGTTAGGAGAAAAAATGCTCCTATAAACATATGTTTTTTTACGTAAAGTGTTTACTTGAGTGTGTATGTAACCCTCCCGAAATTTTTGACATGACTAACGAAACACCTTACACAAAACTCCTACAGGCTGCCTCCAGTACGGAATCGCGTTATGGCCCCCCCTGACGAGCGGCATGTCTGGCAGTGTGCCCCAGCAGCAGCAGGAAGACAACGTCAGCACATTCTGCTCCTCGGCGGAGGTGCGGAACGCAGCCCATGCCGATTTTCTGCCTACCCTCAACTGTTCTCACAATCTTAGTAAGATTACCACTGTCTTAGTAAGATACTGTCCGCCAAGCAGTAAGATTATCTTACTGCTTGGCAGACAGTATCCTGCCAACCGCGGGCCTGACCGCAGCCGGGCACTCGCTCTGACTGCGGTTATCAACCATGGACCATGGTAAGCCAAATGAACCTTGTATTAATATCCATGGTAAACTAAGTGTTTAGAGGCTCCAATAAGTACATACATGTAAGTGACGCCACCGATGATCATGGCGGCGCGCGGCCCGGTGACACTGATGACGGAGGGCGCGAGCCAGTTGCAGAGCGCGAGCGTCGCGTAGATGATGGCGAGCGACGTGTAGCCGTCACCCGTGAACGAAGCGTCGTCCGCCGCTATGCTGTCCAGCACCGTTTTCTGAAAATAACACACAATTCCTTAATCCCTTGCCCCTTACTAGGTGGTAGGATCAAATTGTAGCCGGCTGGGTTGATACCACCGTACTGATACTGAATGTAAGATAGCCGCATAGCAGCGTCAGTTGTGTTCTCCTCTAGTCCAGTCCAGTATAGCCAGCTATCCAGGGAAGTCTCCGGTATGGCACCTACCTTCTCGGAGGTGATATTGGCTGGTCGGAGCATGCGCTTTGGCCCCTCCGACTCAGTCAAGCATACCTGATTACATAAAAAAATCAACCTTTCAATTTGTATGACTAAAAATATCTGAACAGTGTCTGATCTCCAATTCCTACCAATTACATAGAGATGAGCTATGACTACGCGTAGAAGTCACACAACCGATCTGAAAGGTTCCCCATACACAATGGAACATCAGGCCTGCATAATGATGATGATCCCACAATCAACAATACCTGCAGGAGTAAGCAGTAAGCGTCTACGACAATTAGAAACAGTTTTTCTATTGTTATAATGTTAATTTTGAATTTGAAATATTTTTTCAACCAATATCTATTATCTACCTACATACCTACTTCATGTGTAGGGAAAGTTATTATAAGATATTAACTAACTTAACCAGTCATAAAATTGGTTTAAATTTCAATAAAATTAGGTAACAATATTGTATCTCAAAGAATGTCTTACACATTTACTTGCAGAGATTATAATAGGTTGGTTACAAGGCAAAATCATTGTATAATAGGTAAAGCTAATTAATCATAAAAATATTCTGTAAACAGACAGACAGACAAATTCTAAATATTGACATAGGCAGTTAAAGGTTCAAATATTAGAATTCTTCCCTATAAAATGAGCAGATAAAAGCAGACATTTCAATTACCTATCTATTTAGGCCATCAACTTGACTAGTAGGTATCTAATTTAATAGCAAGTTTATCCTGTACTAGCTTTTTGCCCGCGACTTCGCTCGCGGCATTGTAGGTTATGCTTAATTTGAGTCGACGCAATATATATATACTCTCTCTCTCAGGAGGGATCCCTCTCACCCCTCCCTCCCTCCATCCATCCTTCCCTCCCTCCCTCACTCTAAGGGGATACATTGCCAAAAACGCTGATACATCTTACATACGTTTATTTATAAGCAGAAGCCTAAAGATACCTAAATTTCCATATTTCTAACTTAAAAATTACGAACTTAAATACAAACTTTCATCCCCTATTTAACCTTCTTAGCAGATGAATTTCCAAAAACGCTGATACAGCTGACTTTCATTTATAAACAGTATAAATACCAATTTCCATATTTCTAACTTCGAAAATGACGAACTTCCATACAAACTTCAAATTTCAACCCTGTTAGTTAGGGGAAACCCTTTTTTAGCGCCCACCTCTGGATACACATATAAGGAACAGCTATACAACATTTCATGCGCCTAGACGGTCTAGGCTAGATCCACCGGTTTAGGCTGTGCGTTGTCTGTCAGTCAGTCAGTATAATGAATTGTATTAATTAGATAGAGTCTTATCATAACATTGACCACTGATGCCAACTCTGCAAGTGGATCAAGGGGTCAGCAAAAGTCATTTTACGCTACACTCCCTCTTAATGTATTATCTACCTACATGCATTATGCAATGCGTCGCGTCGGCCCGCAAGGCTTACAATATGTACAGCGGAGGTAGAATCGATAAATTTGCTTGATTTGTAAAGTTGACCACCTCAAATGTCAACAACATGTGGGATCTTGATTACGTAAGTACTTGCTTGTTCGCGATGTTAAGGCCAACCAATGGTAAAAATCCATATTCAGAACCGGTTGCGGGGGAAGCCCCGTGGAGATATTATAACATAATGACATTTTATTACGAGGAAAGATAGGAGCACTTTCGCTGACGACGTAACGATATCTCTCGCGATTTCGCGGCGATTCTTTGCATATACATACTTCAAAATAAGGTACCTACTTACCTATCTAATATTTGAAACCGAGGAACTAATATATGTACCTATTACATTATTTAACATGATCATATTTATTACAATCACTTTTAATGCTGTATTTCTTACATACACACACACATATATTATTTAGGTTTTCTCATACTATTCTTATATTTTTTTTTATTATTTAATAAAAAAAATTCACATCATAATTTTGCTACTACCTACCTACATTCATGAATTTACACATTTCACATACCTAAAACTTGACTGGATGAAATCTTTTCAAGGGATAAGCCCACCTTTGTGCCTCATATGCCCATATTCATTGTTATTTTTCTGGTAAAATATTTGTGGAACAATAAAGAATTTTCTATCAATTCTATCTATCCAAGCCATCATTCCATAAATTTTTCAATATGCAAAACAACTGAAGTAATACATTTATCATTTGTGTATTCTTAAAAGAAAACTACCTCTCGGTAATGTAATACCGGCTCACTCGAGTTCGTATCAAATAAACTCATTTACAGTGCGTGCAGAGCGTCTGTGGAACAATCGCCCGTACATACACACACTCCTCCGCTTGTCTCCTTTATTATATATTTAAGAACACTTCCGCTCCTGAGTAACCATTTTTCAGTTTTAAGAATTTATCTTCTCACGGTGTCCCCTTCGGTCAAGTTGTGTCAATATTTTAGCTATGTCCTACTGGTTGTATACGAACTCATTTACTGTTCACGCAGCCCGTTCTGTAGAAGTCACTTTTTTTTATTAATTTTTTTTATGTAATCCATATGGGTGGCTGATTCGGAGGGGCCAAAGCGCATGCTCCGACCAGCCAATAACACCTCCGAGAAGGTAGATGCCATACCGGAGACTTCCCTGGATTGCTTGCTATACTGGACTAGAGGAGAACACAACCGAGGCTGCTATACGGCCATCTAGTACGGTGGTACCAACCCAGTCGGCTAAATTTGAGCCTACCACCTAGTAAGGGGCAAGGGATGGGACCTACAGTTCTACACTGGTTCCGAACGGTGAAGCAGCAGGTGTAGGTATGCACGTAAATTTTTTCGTCAGAAAAAACTCATTGGTTCACGCCGACCGGATTCGAACCGCGGACCTCTCGCATGAGAAGCCGATGCCCAAACCACTCGGCCACCCGCCACTACCACAATTTATCAGACACTGTAGAACACGTCGTCTTGAGCCGTGAGCGGCGCCCCGCACTGAGTGTGGGCGATGATGGATTTTTAGGGAGCGGCGCTCGGCGCGGGGCTCGTGTAGTGAATCTGGGGCCTAAGAAATATCTGTAAGTGATAAGCCTATGCACATTCTATGAAAATGTTCATATTCTATGTAAATGTACCAAGAGACCAAATAAAAGAATTGAATTGAATAATGTGCTTATTACCGATGAATGTTTGTTTTTTTGTTACCGATGAAATTTATAACTCTATGAGAAAAGAAATTGCAGTGAAAATGCAAGCTAGATTTCTCATTACAAATATTCACGGGAATGCCCCGGTGAATGGTCCACTGTATGTCTTTATACAAAATAATATAGCCAGTTTTCATGAGCATGAGTGCTGATGCAATATAATATGTGCGATGAAAACAACATTGATAACCACTACAGAGTCGGCAGCGACACGGTAGCGACGACCCAGTTGTTGGAGAGACAAACGATAAGCAGCTCAAGTACATCGGAAACTGCGGAAACACGCTGCTCGATTGTCCGTCCGTCCCTTCATCTGTTTGTCCGCATATTGGCATCAAAACAACATAATTATGAGCACCAATCACATTATTTTGCTTATTTATGCGCTATTCACTTGCTTTAAAGTGATTGGGCCTTCCGCTTGCATATCATTAAATAAACTTCTTATTTTCTCTATTTCTACAAAATTACACTAAAGTCACATATCAAGTACCTAATCGAGGCAGACAAAAAGTCATGCCATAAAATCAGTATATACAACCCCATAAACTCATATAACTCCATAATCCTTACTATACACAGGGGTGTGCGCAGACATTCTAGGCAGGGTAGGCAGCAATTAAAAATATACCTACCTAGTAATATAAATACAACAATTTTATAAAAAAATGTGTAGAAAATAGTTACATTCAAAGTAGGTACCAAATTTAAAATGCATTAGAAGCCGAACTACATACTACCCTACAAGGGTGTATCCATGCCGTGTTTCGCTCCACTTTCATCCATAATAACCTCTTCAAACATATTTATTTGTCAAATGTGACCAAAATATGCCACTTTGCAGTGGCAGCAAATGGTCGCAGTCCCACTACGACTGCTTGCTCGCTGATGGGTGTACTTTTCGGGGCAATATTATGAAATTGTTCATGAATGTGGTTCAAGTATGTATGTACGAGTACCTACCTATGGCTGTTGTTTTGATTTTTATTTGTATAGAACTTGGGGAGTTGGGGCCTAGGGTTGAAGTAACCGTGTCCTACACTGGAGGATGTGGACAGGAAAATGGAGTATGCGAAGACCGCCCGTCAGGTGGGGATACAACATCAAGTACCTCGGCGAAAAGCAGTGGTTCCGTACCAAAGAATGTCCAGCAGTTTACGCATACACGCTGACTGACTGACTGTAGCTGGTACTTTTGTGCCTTTATGGAACGCATGCGCCTGACACGACACTGGCCAAAATGTTTAAAAAAGGCAATAGCTAAATCTAATAAAAAAACCCATAACATAGAAACTAAACTACGGTGACCTTCCTCCCTTCAGCGTAAGATAATGATGTCAGTAGATTGCGTAGGTAGGTAGGCACTCATGTGGAAACAATCTATGAAACAATGCATTATCTGAAACCTTCAGAATTTGACCTATTTTGATATGAGCCAGACACAATAATAAGATGAAGGGCTGTATATATACATAAGTACATGCGAGTGCATGTCTACATATTACATCTGTAGAAGTGTGTTGCAATGCAGATAGGACTATTTGTTATATAAGATAAAAAAATTACATTTTATTTTTATATGTTAGTACATTTCTTCTTTGGCAGATGCAAAGTCGAAAATGAGGTGAAAAAATAAGTCCCAGCCAGGATCCTGTCAGAATCCTAGTTAGGATGTATTTTTTCTCTTTTATTTTCGGCCTTGCATTTACTTAAAATAATTATGTTTAAGACAAAGAAACAAATTGAATGGTTTGAGGAAAAGGCTTTTAGCCTGAAACCAGCCAATCCACCAATCACTTATTTTGTTTTTTTAAGAATGCATACGGGACAAACAAAGAAACACAATTTTTAGGCTTCTATCATTTATAATAGGAAAAAAACAGAACCGTTATAGGATCACAGAAGTGAAGAAATGAAGGGAAACACTGACATGGCACCTAGTTCACCTGGTGTTATAGGCTGACAAAAAAATCACTCTAGTGTCTGTCTATCTATCAGCTGTCTATCTGCAAATCAAGCATTTCACCACCTATATCTTAGAAACTATGGAGTCTAAAATTAAAACAAAATGGTAATTAATATAGATAAATAAATAAAAATAAATAAATAAATAAATATCCATTTATTTCAGACATACAATTTTGTTTTGTCACTAGGTACATAATAGATAGCATGTGTTCATCCAGTATGCCTGAAAAAGGTATAGGCGCAGTTTTACAATGTAACCTATGTACATAACAAAGTTGAACATTGTACTGGTTTTAAGCCTAGCCTATGAAGTTAAATATTGACAGTGCGACTAGTGGATGACCCCGACGTGTCCCGCGATCTAGAACCGCTGCAACTTCGTAGGGATGTCGGCGCCCTAAGTGTGTTCTATCGCTTATTCCACGGGGAGTGCTCGGAGGAGCTGTTTAACGCGATTCCGCCGTCCCCTTTCCACCTCCGTACAACGCGCACTGGGCAGGGATTGCATCCCTATACGCTGGACTTACCGCGGATGCGTACAAATCGGTTCTGCAGATCCTTCCTCCATAGAACCGGTAAACTCTGGAACGCTCTACCTGCCCACATATTTCCCCCCAAGTATAGTCTCGGGTCCTTCAAGAGAGGCGTGAATGGGCACCTGTCAGGCCGGCATGGCATTCGCAACCCCCGCATACGTCCGAATGTCCATGGGCGTCGCTAGACACCTTATGGGTGACTCGGCGCCACATGTCGCGCTTAGTATAAAAAAAAAAAAAATTGACAATTTATTTATTTATTAGTAAGAAAGAAAACATGGAAAAACAAAGAACAATGATAACAATATAGGGCCTCTCTCATATTTTACAGGAAAACATAAGTATATCTTAGTCTTAAAGTTCTCACGGAAAACGAAATGGTGCGGAACCCTGTTCACACGAGTTCGACTTTACTGCTTTATAAATACCTATATTAGCACTACAACACTACAACTATGCATACTTATATCTTTTATATAATTTTGTATTACATAGCTGAAAATAAAGACAAAAATGTGTCCTCAGTTAATTTTGTGGGATTTGCACCTATCTAATTATAACAAAACACAATGGTAATAATAGACTATGTCAGTAATGCATAAAAACCAAGCGTAGTTTAAAACTGCAGCTAGTAAATACTAGTAAAATTGTAGCCATCAGTAATTAACAAATTATGTCATTACAAAAGCTATTAGCTAATTTGGAGAGGTTGGTTACGTACTTGCTAGAGAGAACGGTCTACAGTAAGACATTTTACTGCTAGCAAACAAACACGGTCAGAGACCATTTAAGACTTTTTTTCTTTTACAAATACTCAATAATTTAGATATAAGTAATAATATGAAAGTGATGGTTTCATTCTACCACAAGTAAAATAACTGTCTAATATTCTTTATTTGTTCAGCTTATCTATCACACACAGATGCACCGGCAAATAAATAAAATAACTTAGGTAAGTATATACTGACTGACATACAAAAAACTTACCTCTATGTTGCCCATAGTTTGAAACGCTGTGAACACGAACATGAATCCAAATCCTAGTAAGATCACATTTACGAATTTACGATCTGCTGCCATTTTAATGGTTCGAGAAAGCTGTAGCTGAGATTCCAAATGTTATTTGCTTCAAATATATTTCGACTATTCAACGTAATGAAGCTGTCCAATAATATTGATCTCCATGAAATCCGTGACAATAATAGCGAATATTCTTGAGAACGCGATTATGTGGCACCGCAAACGATCGCACTCGCAGTCACTGTGATCGCAGTGCGAGTTATGAATGACTGCACTACAAGCGCACGGCTTGATCCTCGCCTCACTCGACGAGAATACAAATGAAAATTACGCAAACTTCACTCCCTCCACTCCACAACAAAAACAAACACCGAAACACTTTCCAATTTTCTGTTGCATTTTGTTTGACAATTGACATTTGTAGCAGCTGTTTTTTTTTACATTTCATTCTGACAGCAGGGGTCTGTTCGGGCGGAGGGCTCGCAGTCAATATTACGGCGAATACAACAGTTCACACTTTTCCAGTGATATATTGCTGGAGGTGTTCATACAACCATCGTGGGCTTTAGGCTCTAGCTAGATGGAGTCATTTATTCCATCCATCCAGTCCATGGGCATCGTAAGTCACCAACTCGTAAGTGAAACGATGCCACATGTCGCGCTTTATAATAAATAAAAAAAACAAAATATAAATAGCGTATTGAAGATCCCAAATCACTGATCCATATTCAAGAACTGATAACTAATGATGGTTGAAAATAAAATACAAAATGTGTTAGAATTCTGAAAACCTATATGTGCGGAATAAAATATTCTACTTTGTCGAGTTGGTTGTGCAAAAGTACCGTATAATCAAGCAAGCATAAATTGAATGTAGTGGAAATCATAGTTTGACGGTCGCAGTAAAAAAAAAGGAGAAGAAGAAAATGAGATTCATCCACTCTATCATTCTTTGACTCTATCCCTATACCATAATATACCATATTGTGCATAGATAACCGGTTAATTGAGGGAGTATTTCACAACATGTATCCAAAAATTAATGAATAACTCGATATTTTCTCGAATACTATATAATGTCCCGTAAATTCGTAGGTATAATGCGCGGGGCGGATCTCGGCGTGTCGCCACCGCAGCGGTTCGTCAGTGTTCTCCCTCGCACCCGCACCGTACTTGTATAGTGTATTCGCGTGGCGGGTCGCCCTCTGCGGCGACGACACGCCGAGATCCGTCCCGCGCATTATACCTAAAGCCTGACCAGGAATATATGAGAGCTGTCATGATGGAGCCACTTTTTAGATTTATATAGCAACATTCAGTATAGTACGCACATATTGAATTGGCCGATGTTTTTATTCAAAATGTACTTTTGCACTGAAATACACAATAAGATATACAAATGTATTTTAATTTAATGCATCTTTTATATATATTTTGATGCCAATGTAAAAATAACTAGCCTTGACATTTACATGTTCACAACATTTTTTCCATGTATCTGCAGATATGTCCTGAACCAAAGTGTACAAATTATAAAAAAAATTATTAATCTACCTTGCTGAAACACTAAACTTTTTAATAAAAATTCTAGTTCAGAAAAACTTAACCTAAGCTATTTTTATTCGAACGTTTCGTATTTTTGTAAAGTCGAAAAGTGTTTTTTGTTCAGAACGAATAATATTTAGGTCCCTCTTTTGTTTCCTATTCGGTAAATAGATGCTTGAGATACACCTAGATAGAACAAAAAATAATTACCTAATTGTACATTACGGCGGCCAATTCATGACAATCTCACTACAATGACATAACATTTTACCTAAATGTCAGTTCAGAAGCAATTTTGACATTGACAACAGATTATCAACCATCAAACATAATTGTGGCCAGTGTAAGAAATTAGTTCCAACGAAATTCCGCAATATGGCGGCCCCTCATATAATCCTGGTCAGGCTTTACATACAAAATGCGCTCGTGCACGTCCGCTCTGCATTATTATATTCTTTGTTCGGCCTGCATGTTCCTCGAGCTCGACTGGAAACATTCGACTTGCCGAGAGTGCATGTAGTCGGCTTCATACAACTTCATTATATAAACGGGTTACGTTGCTATTAAGATTGGACCTTTTGGAATTGAACCTACTGCTTGGGAAGCGCGGGTGTTTCGCGGGGAAGTGGGACGCGGTGGGTCGTAGATGCAGGCATAATTTTTCACTCAGTTTCAAAAGGTCCAATCACTCTAGTGTCTGTCTGTCTCTGTCTGGCTAGTGTCTGTCTTAGCAACGGAAGGTTAGGTATACGTTCTTTAACTCAAGTCGATAATTTCGACTCGTGTCGAGTCAAAAAAAACGTTACAGCTTGTAGTTATCCTCGTATGTAATCGACGCGTTCAAAACTCATACAAAACACAGCTGAATTTTGTCTCTGATTTTCTTCTCTTTCTTGTCGTTGTTTGTTGTGTCATTGCTTGCAGATTGCAGGCAGAATCTATGGAATTTTCTTGCGGTTCTCTTCATCGCTAAACTCGAGATGTTCGCGATTTTTATACAAATAGCAAATTAAAAATCGTCGGAGCCGAGCGAGTGTCCCGTGGCCGGCATCGGTGAACTGCACCGGAAGATGTAGTGCCTTACTCTTGATTCATACTTCTGTTCTTCGAAGACTGATTTGAAGAGACTGGTGACTCGATTTGGCGGAGCTCGCATGACGTTAGCTCTGGGAATAATCCTTCGTATCCTCGCCTCCGGAGCGCGATCAAGTAATATAACATAGGAAAGTGAGTGAGCGCAGAACTGACCAAGATGAAGAAGCAGTTCTACCGCGTGAAGCAGCTCGCAGACCAGACATTTTCCAGGTAGGTACCTACCTAAGATTGTTATCTTGTGAGGCGACAGTTAGTAAAGATAAGAAGGGTGTGAAGAGAATTATATTTACGATCTATATGTGCCTCGGCTTTTGGATAGGTGGTGCAGCGCTCGAGTTCTTCGAATAACCTTTGTTTACATTACTATGTTCAGTAAAAACCTTTATTTATATCAATGTGTCAACAAAACAATTAGGTATTATTGCTTCGAGTTAATAGGTACAATAAATAGGGTTTACAATTCGTTGGCTGTGTTTTTTTTTTTAGATTTCCATACCCTGTACTGAAGCCTATTACTAAGCCTACGCCGATGCCGTATGTGTTCTTTTCACATTCCTAAGCAACTCCCGCTAGCTGTGATTGGTTAGATCGGCATCGCTATGAACCCCACCCGCTCCCACTGCCCTCAGCCTACTCGCTATGCTGTGTGTGTTTATTTGTGCGATGGGTATAAGAGTTGTTTGTCTCAAAAATAGGAAATGTACGTTACAACATTTATGGCAATATGCTGCTTCACCTCCCTCAGTGTTATGATGTGCTGGTTGCTGTAACAAGGTTCTATGCGTGTATCTTCACTTTCAGAGTTGACTATACACCAGTACTACGACAGTGATAGATTTATTAAATATTAAAGTCTCCGGTATGGAATCTGTGTTCTCGGAGGTGATGTCGGCTGGGTTGGAGCATGTGCTCGGGCCCCTCTGACTTAGCAAAACCCATACCGGGTTACAAACAAATTGATTGGTTGGTTAATATAGACGCACTTAATTAGTAGATTTCGCACACCAGGTGGCGAAGTTAAAATGGGCATGGGCTGGTTACATATTATGGTGAACATCATTGGGGAATCAAGTCCTACACTGGCGGCCGTGCACAGAGAAAACCACCCGCCAGGGGGGCAAATAACATGGTGAATGTTGCTCGCAGACACTGGTTCCGTATTGTTGAAAGCTGGGAAGAGTGTGAGACATACTTCCTGCAGTAAACCACCATACGCTGATAAAGATGGATAAATAAATGGATAAATAAATTTTTCAGCCTCGGTAGCTCAGTGGTGCGGTCGGTCGATTGTTGTTAAGCAACACTGAGTGCGGTCAGTACTTGGATAGGTGATCGCTCAACCGTTGGAGGCTGACCGTGGTTCGGATTCCACGTTAAACTGTAGGTCCCTTCTCTTCTTACCTTACTAAGTGGTAGGGTTTATCCCGGCCGGGTTGATACCACCGCACTGAGCGAAACGTCGGTCGAAACGACTATGTAAATAGTTCGTGTTTTCCGACCAGTTCAATCTAGCCGACATGAAATGAAGGGAAGCACTGACATGGCACCTAGTTCACCCAGTGTTATGGGCTAACATCACTGAGGTTGTAGATGATGTAGCCAATCGTGTCAGTTTCCATAAAAAAAAAATTCTACTGTAAAATGTAGGCATTTATTTCCTAAACATTTTGATGATACTTTTGCGTTTAAAGCAATGATCATTTAGATAAAAACGTTTAATTGATCTAAAAAATATATTAAGTGAGAACAATATTCACACACAAAGCGTTCTGTAGCCATATGTTCCTTCTTGCACGTATAGTGAGCAATCACTCGGTCACACTCGCGCGTACCTCGCGTTCGGCACAGCTTATTTTGTATTGTTATATAGAGTCCTTCGTATCTAGCAAGAAAGATGGCAACCTAATTACTCATAGATGGAGTAAACCCTCACACCATCTATCGGTGACCGTTCATACTTTTGTAGTTAAAATGTTTGATCATTGAAAGCGCCCTTCCGAATATTATAACACTTGCATATGGAACCCCTTAATTTTGTCCTTTTTGTTTTTTGATTTTTTATTATTTGGTGGCATATCTGCCTTAATGACACTTATTATGTGAAAATTTCAACTATTACGGTTGAAAAAATACAGCCTTCGAACGGACAGACAAATGGCATAGGCTTATACGGAACCCTAAAAAATTATATGGATACCGAACCCTAAAAAAATTTTTACACATCCTTATAGTATAACTTTTTCCCATCACATTCAATTTATTTTTAAAAACATATTCTGTACCGGTAATGATTGTGCATTCACTACAGATAAATGTTTCACTACAATTTAGTGTGAAATTTCCAATAAAAAGTGTGAACGCCATCCGTGAACATTGCATTTAATTATTTGAGACCACGAAAGTTCAGTCTCCTTGGATATAAATGGGTGTGTTACGTTCAATTCAATTTGGCATACCAATTCAACTCGGCTATTACAACAGATTAAATGATGCCGTCTAAAATGTTGCCAATCAGCGTTTCCACCTTGTTCCGCCACGCCGCCTAAACATGAATATCTGCAATCTGTCAATTTGTTTATTGGGTTTCAATCATTTTTAAGGACACATCTATATTTGTAAAACTGTATTTTCTAATTGATTTTGAAGGTACATATGAACAACATAATGAACTGTCCAATATTATTTGTCAATTGTTTATTAAAATAAGGACAAGGCTTGACCGCAAGACATTGCATTCTGAAGCAAACCTTAGTAAAAATGTGAATAATTGTAGAACTGCTCAAACATCATCACGCTGCATCTTGACAATTGGGGTAAGGAAGGAGAGTAATTTATCTTGTGATTTACTGATAATTCTGGTGCATTACAGCACAATAAGATACATCACTACACTTAGCAAAATATTAGTACACAAGACAATTTTCAAGCAGCGTGAAGACAGTTAGTTACCTACTGCATGGCTGGTGACTGGAAGGACCTTGCCAAGGTGAAACGTGGCTAAACTGTCGCCCTTTAGCACTGCATCTTGTCATTATCCCTTAGTTGCCTTTTAGGACATGCAGATGCAGTGCACCAATATTTTCAAGTACCGGGCCATACACAGTACGATAATAAAATACTGTGCGATACCTAATTGTTAAAAATATCTAAAGTAGTAGGTACCTCGAATCTGAAAACCGAAAGTTCTCAAGTCCATTTAAATAATATGTTCTGAACGTTTTATGTCCTTAAAATATTCATCCAATGTTGACATAAGTACATAGGACTGATCAGATCAGTCAGCTGCGGGTAGGTACTCTGACATCAGCGGTAGGTAGATAGAGATCTATAGTTTTATAAACTCTGTTGTTGAACTTCAGAAGTCCGTGATGTCACCACTCAGCATCTGGCATAGCCTTCCTGATGATCTATTCGCTATGTACTTACTATGTATGTATGGGTAGGAAACTGGTGATTCATTGTGTCGTTTGTTGGTCATTAACTTTATTTGTAAGGAAAACATCATTGTCCGATAAGAGTATATTGGTTATCATTACATGTTGCTGTTTATCTAAATAGTTAAAAATGGAAAATAGTTATTCTTAAAACATTGAGTAATAATTTTTTTCTTTTTTTTGTTTAATTGAAAATTATTATAGTGTTGTAATTTATGCGTAAATTATTTATATGTTCCTTTGTGCCAAAAGAAATTAAAACAAGAGCCCTAGAACGATAAAAAAGGTATGGACCCCGAACCCTATCCTTGTCAGCGTAACACGATATAAGTAAAAGCATACTTGTTTCATTTCACGGTCGCGCGCTGGCCCGTCAGTCTGTCATCGGCTGCGTACGCAAAAACCTGTTTAAAATGCCTGCATGCTCTGTGTTTACGTGTAAAAACACTGCAGCCAAGTATAGTGTGCACAATAGTGGAATATCTTATCATCGGTAAGTACACTCCGCTCCCCGCAACTCGGCGACGCTAGTTCTCATACAAGCATTTGACAGTCCGGCGTCCATACCTTTTTTATCATTCTAGCAAGAGCCATATACTCACTTTCATTTAATGCCCACTATTTTAAGACATAATGTACATGTCTGTTAACCAAAGCTGGCGCGTGCAGAGTACTCACACCAACGCAATTGTGCAAGTGCGAGTGAGACAGATCGGGGCATACGCATCACGAAAACCTGATCTGTCTCACTCGCACTTGCACAATTGCATTGGTGTGAGTACTGTGCACGCGCCAGCTTTGGTTAACAGACCTGTGAACAAATTTTGCTTATTCACCTATAACTAGAGAAAGACTAGGTAAATCAATTTACTGGCAGTATTGATTATGGTCGCCAGATTCTGGCGATAACATTATAATATTGCTTATGCTAATGCAGGTGAAGCGACAACTAGTGAGTCCACTTGAATAATATAAATGTACAGATCAGGCAGATGGGAAGACCGCATGTGGTGGCGTGCCTAGAGAGAGGCCTATGTCCAGCAGTGGACCGATACAGGCTGATGATGATGATGATGATGATGACAGATCGGGCAAGTCGGAGGGTCTGACGGACGAGCTGCAGGCGGCGGAGCGCAAGGTGGAGCAGCTGCGCAACGCGCTGCAGCTGGTGGGCAAGCGGCTGGGCACGGGCGCCGGCGGCACCAGCGGCCAGGACCCCGCCGCGCGCGAGAAGCGCCTCCGCAAGCTGCCCGAGTACACGCTCGGCCTCTCCATGTGCGAGGCGAGCAACTTCGACGACGACGACAGCATTCTCAAGTACATCCTATACGAGTGCGGTATGTTCATCCATCTACCTGCACAATAACTAACAAAACATGCTTTCATGCCTTGCTATTGCCCTCTGATATTGTTGTGGCTCTCTTGCTGGGTGTTACACTGAGGTACCCAACAATTATTAAAGGGAAGGTGATTTAGTAAAATAAATAACAAAGTGAAAATCAAGCGCAGTCAACACGCTAACTAGGTAGGTACATCAGATTAAATAAAATGTCAACTTACACGAAGTTAATAAAAATAAAAATCATCCAAGTGTGAGGCGAACTCGCACACCGAGGTTTCCGTACCACCACGTAGTTAGTAAATTTTTATGATTTTCTATCTTACTTTAGAGTTTGCACTATAATCACAACAAGTTTGACGCTTGTCTGTTGCTATTACCGTTCTTACAAAAGAGCGATAAAAAACTTTAAAAAAAAATGTTTCTTGCATGGGGATCCCCTTTATTTTGTTTTGTTTTTTATTAATTTTTTTATTATTCATTGTTATATCCACCATAATACGACATATTCTGTGAACTGGCCTATATAACCTATTATGGTTTACAAGATACAGCCCTCGGACATACAGAGAGACGGCCGTGGGTTTATTAATAAGCTTCCGTACTAGTACAGAAACCCAAAAATATACTAAACTGTTTAAATAATAAACTTGTCATATAGGTATTTAAAAATATTATTGATTCACACACAATGACTTGGAACTCACCAAGCAACTACGAGAATGTATTTAAGACTATGGATATCTTATTTAGTCTCAGTAAGAAGGATAAGTATGAGAGCAAACTGAGACCATAGTTTAAACAGACTAGTTAACCATTGTGACAGCCCTGGTGGCTCGGCGCAGTGTAGGTAATTATTTAAAAAATGAGCTCCAGTTACCCTACTCGTCTCCTTTTACTATGCTTAGACCAACTAACAGAGAACACATTCAGATTGAGAAATGGTAGCAGATTTTATCAGATAAATAACAGTTTTTTCTGCCTACAATGACTTGTTAATGAGTTAAACCCTGCAATGATTCATATTGATACATATAGAGCCTAGAGGAATAGAACCTGCTAACAAGGCAAAAACAAATCCTGGCTGAGTCACATTGTTATGAATTTGTGAACTACATATGAACAACGCGACTGTGAATGTGGCAAGTTAGATTCCAATTATTACAGCTGTCCCAGTTAGCATATTGTGAATACATCAGTGTTGGCAGCTACACCTACGTAGTGCCAGAAGTATCTTAACCAATCTTTAGTCCAGTGTCAGAGTCCAGTCTTTATTAATTCCATAGAAGTTGCATGCTCAAAACATAATGGTCATCAAAACCAGACAAATTGATTGAGTTAACTGAACCATGTATCCTCACTTACATGGCAATGGCCAAAATGTCTTAAAAAGATGATTTAAAAAAACCGGCCAAGTGCGAGTCGGACGCGCGCACCGCAAAAAAAACATTGAAAAAAAAAACATTTTTCTTGTATGGGAACACCCCTAATTTTTTACTTTTTCTATTTTTTATTATTTGTTGTTATATCCGCCATAATAAATAACACATATTCTGTGAAAATTTCAACGGGCTACCTATTACAGTTCAAGAGATACAGCCCTCGGGCAGACGGACGGACGGACAGACAGACAGACAGACAGACGGCGGAGACTTAGTAATAGGCTTCCGTACTGGATATGGAAACCTAAAAAAACGGGTATACTTAGTAAACAAGTAAATAGGTTCCAACTGCTAGCCCAAGACTCTCGCTCAATGTTTTTCTTGAGTTATCAACTGATTGGCAAGTTGAAGGGTGCCCACTGGAAGGAGCTAAGACAGTAGAGACATAGAGAATGTTGACCGCAGGCAAGACGGAGAAGTACCTAGCGAACGAGATAGCAGAGCACGAGCTGAAGGTGGAGCAGCTGGTGTGCGCGCCGCTCAGCGTCATCAGCGACCAGGACCTGCCCGCCATCATGAAGTCCAAGAAGCAACTCGCCAAGCTCATGAGCGAGAAGGAGTCCGCCAGCAGCAGATACCAGGTCACATACCTCTACTCTCTACATAGCCACAAACTCACTCAAGAAAAGCCTAGATAAACATTTACTATAACAATACAACACAACAAAATAAAATAAACCACCAGTGAACATAGATATGAACACATGCAGGCTTCTGCTGCAGTTCATCAAAATAAAATAACAAAACTTTAAAGACTTCTAATGAGTCCCTCGAAACGATAATTTTCGATTGACAATGTTGGCTCGATTGACGCGCATTGATGCTAACATTGATAGTTTACGAAGTTATTGTCAATATTACTACGGCATTGACAGTAAATGACGAAAATTTGTACTGATCACAATTGACACGCTTGCATTGATGCTCAATGACAGCAAATGTCAATAATTTTTGAAATCTTGACTGCGCCACCGAACGTATCGGACATGCCTGAACACGATATTAACGTGGCCTTAGCCGCTAGCGGCGATCTAATCACAGAACCCAATTTTGTTTTGTTTTTCATATCTTTGTCTGGGATTGTTCTGTGGGTCGATGACATATTCTCTCTAAGGATCTCTCGTAATGATCATATTTTATGAACGACACTACTTTTCACAGCACGTTCAGCATTCGAATAAGGCGTGCACAAATAATGCACCAATTGGAGCTTCTATCGCCCATCATTTGAAACATTCAATCATGTAAACATTGTCAATCGCGATCAATCATTAAACTTAGTGAAGTTGATAAAATTTTGAATGCATCACTATTAATACTGCAATACAAATATGTAGAGTAAAAAATTCAACTGAATGGCGTACAATAAGCTACCAAAAAGTAAAATAGTACAAACACATAACTATTCTAGTCAACTAATATCACTTTTTCATTCCTCTTTCTTTCCAAAAACCACTTGCAGCCAAGCAATATGTGAGAATATAAAAATGTTCACTGGATGTGTGCCTACAGCACAACTAATATGTGAGAATATAAAAATGTTGGCTGAGATGTGTGCCTACAGCACAACTAATATGTGAGAATATAAAAATGTTGACTGAGATGTGTGCCTACAGCACAACTAATATGTGAGAATATAAAAATGTTGACTGACATGTGTGCCTACAGCACAACTAATATGTGAGATTATAAAAATGTTGACTGAGATGTGTGCCTACAGCACAACTAATATGTGAGAATATAAAAATGTTGACTGAGATGTGTGCCTACAGCACAACTAATATGTGAGAATATAAAAATGTTGACTGAGATATTGTGTGGCTACAGCACCAGCTGCGTCAAGTGGAGCAGAACCCGGGCAAGTTGGTGGCGGCGCGCGAGGAGATGGAGGAGGCGGGCGCGCGGGTGGGCGCGCACCGCGACGCGCTCGCCGCCGAGATGTTCGCGCTGGTCGCCAAGGAGGCGCAGCTGGCGCACACTCTGCTGCAGTACGTGAAGCTGCAGCGCGCCTACCACGAGTCCGCGCTGCACAGCCTCCAGGACACAGTGCCCGAACTAGAGAAGTTTATTAGTCAGTGCCATGCATTGTTCTCTTCACACACTTCTTAAGTAAATTTTGTTTTTATATTTTTTTTTTATTATAATTTTTTTTTTATAGAAACTGACACGGTTGGCTACATCACCTACAACATCCATGATGTCAGCCCATAACACCGGATGAACTAGGTGTCATGTCAGTGCACGTTAGGTCGTGTCGTCTACACTGAACTGGACGGAAAACACGAACTATTTACATAGCCGTTTCGACCGATCTTTCATTCAGTGCAGTGGTACCAACCAGGGCGGGTTAAACCCTTCCACCTAGTAATATAAGAAGGTAGTCATATCCTTTAGTCGCCTTTTACGACATACACGGGGAGAGATGCAGTGTGGCTATTCTTTTAAAGTACCGGCCCCACACGGTACAGTACACAGTACATTGAAGTTCTTCTTTTTCTAAATTGCTCACCACCCTCTTAAAGATATTCAGCGGGGGTAGCTATTAAAGTGTGAATTGTACATTTGAAGAGAGTGGTCACTATACACTATCTTGGGGGTTAAAATAAAATCAAGTCACCCATTATTACTGTTTCCATGACCAACACCAAGATTCCTTACATCTTCCCCAGAATTCGTTAACAGGTCTGAATGTGTGAGTTACGCTCTATACTGCACATTGCATGCATTGCATTGAATGCATTGGTTGATACAGGTCGGTTAACTAAAGCTGGCACGTACACAGTACTCACACCAATGCAATTGCCCGTGTGCGAGTGAGAGGTGGCACTGCATACGCATCACGAAAACCCGATATGTCTCACTCGCACGCGGGCAATTGCATTGGTGTGAGTACTTTGTACGTGCCAGCTTTAGTTAACCGACCTGTACCGCATAACTTTTTGAATTTGCAAGAATTTTGTTTAAATAGTCTGGAAAAATGTAAACTGCAGTGATGTTTAATGCCGGTATGTACAGATGACAGCTCAGTGAAGCCGGTGTTCGGCTACCCGCTGGAGGAGCACCTGCGTGTGACGGCGCGCGGCGTCGCCTTCCCGCTGGAGCTGTGCGTCTGCACCCTGCACGAGCTGGGCCTCCACGAGGAGGGCCTCTTCCGCATCGCCGGAGGTGACGCACGCACATACCTGCCACCACACTCGCACACACTTCATAGCCTCGATAGCTCAGTGGTGCAGACAGTCGACTGTCGCTATTGATGGTTAAGCAACGCTGGGCGCGGTCAGTCTTTGGATGGGTGACCGCTCGACCGTTGGAGGCTGACCGTGGTTCGGATTCCACATAAAACTGTAGGTCCCTTCCCTTCTTACCTTACTAGGTGGTAGGGTTCAACCCGCCCGGGTTGATACCACCGCACTGAATGATATGTCCGTCGAAACGGCTATGTAAATAGTTTGTGTTTTCCGTCCAGTTCGGTGTAGCCGGCACGACCTAAGGGAAGCACTGACATGGCACCTAGTTCACCCGGTGTTATGGGCTGACATCACGGATATTGTAGGTGATGTAGCCAACCGTGTCAGTTTCCATAAACAATTTAAAAAAAATGTCCGTTGCACTCATCACAGTCAGCGTTTTAGTGTCCACTTCTGGACATTCACGCTCCAGTAGCTCTCTAACACCTTCAGCGACACGCAAACCACAGCTTACCTCCGATATGGCAGATGTCGTCCCACCTGGCGGGTGATCTTCCCATACTTAGTTTCCTGTCCACGGCCGCCAATTTAGGACACAATTACTTCAAAAGGCATCTCTTCACCAGCCCACTTCCACTTAAATTTAGCCACCAGGGTGGGGTCCAATATCTACAACCTTGGCTAACTGCCTTGTTACGCACCATACCTAGCATGGCTTACTTGGAAATTTTCATGTTTTGGGTGATTGTCACTGTTAAGAGGCCACTTTTCACTCCCGTACATCATAATCGGGATGACTGATCATAAATTTGAATCTTTTGATTTTGGGACAGGTCAGATATAAGAGCGAATTTCCGAAGGCAGCCCGACCCAGTTGAATGTGTCTCTTGACCTCCTTGTGCAGACCTTGTCTACCGAGTTGCAGAATTTGGCTTCGGTGGTTAAACAAAAAATCACATTTCACAATGTTGAATGTGTCCCGACAGGTACATCAAGGGTGCGGAGGATGAAACTGTCGCTGGACGCGGGTCTGTTCAGCACGCCGCTCCCTCATGAGTACCACGACGTGCACGTGGTCGCTTCCGTCCTCAAGAGCTACCTGCGCGAGCTTCCGGAGCCCCTGCTCACCTACAGGCTCTACGACACCTTCATCGCCTCCGCGCGCCTCCCCAACGAGCAGGCGCGACTCAACGCACTCTGGGACACCATCCACCGCCTCCCCGAAGCCAACCTCCACAACCTCCGCTACCTGGTGAAGTTCCTCGCTGCCCTCACCCAGAACCAAGCCACCAACAAGATGACACCCTCCAACCTCGCCATCGTCATAGCACCCAACCTCCTGTGGCCCGCCGACGAGACCGCCTTCGACATGAACTTGACCGCCGCCGTCAACTGTACCGTGGAGCTGCTCATCAAGCACGCCGAGTGGTTCTTCCGAGACGACGTCAACTTCTTCATATCCTTTACCAAAGAGGAGCTGCTGCCCGACCACTGCGAGTACGGCTTCTCCCCGAGCTTCGGCCAGCTCAGCCAGACGGCCGCCGTCAACGAGCAAGCCAACGGCGAGCACGCCATGGCCAAGTCCATGTTTGAGTACCACTCGCTGGGCGCAACAACCGCCCCCGCCCGGCCCGCCGCCCCCGACACCGTCGGCCGCCACTCGCGCAGCAACTCACACGACACCAGCCTCATCTTGCTCGAATCTGAAATGAAGAAGGCCCAGTCCAACAGCTCCCTTTCGGATCAATCTAGTCCGCCGCACGGTAGTCCTAAACCCATCATTCGAAGGAAAAACAAACCTCTAGCTCCCGTCCCACCTAATTTCACACCAGACAAGAGTAGGAAACCCGATCCACAGCCAACGAACGACACAATGAAAGAAAAATTAGCAACCAAGGTCGAAAACGAAAAGCCCAGCAAGCCCCCAAGACCGGTGATATCAGACTCGGGAAAAATCATTACCGGCGTCCAAACAATCAACAGATCAACATACAAGCAAAGCAAGGCTCTCCGCGAAGAGCTCGCCAACAAAAGCGCCAGCCGCGAGAGCCTCAATGACATGCGAAGACAAAGTCTCGATTTTGATAAGGAAAAGACTGAAAAAAGCACTGAAGGAATCGAAAAGGAGTCAACTTTGGTAGTGAAGAATGTGACCGCACAGACCGGAGTGGTTGGGCGGATGAAGGTGCTCGGAGATAACTTCCCCGGTGGCAGCGGCGGCAAGCCTGCTGGGCAGCCGCCCTTGCGCCCCGTGGCCGCGCCGCGCACCATCGTGCCCGTGGTCGCCGACTCGGAGGTGGTGGAGGTGCAGCTGCGACACAAGCCGGCCGTGCCGGAGCGGCCCGCGGCGCTGCGGCCGCAGAGCTTTCGGCACCTCCAGCACCGCAACTCGGTGACGGAGGCAACTGCGACCGATGGAGCCCAGCCGACCCAGCTAGAGCGCACGCACGTGTACAACGTGGACAAGCAACATCCCACGCTCATCCAGGTGGGCGCATCGGATGGAGCGGCAGCCGAGGACGAGGAGACGGCACGCGCGGCCACCGTGCAGCGCACGCACAGCTCCGGCGGCAGCAAGGGCTCCGCGGGAGCCGACGAGCCGCAGTCCCTCTCTAGTCAGAGTCGCCTGTCGCAATCCGAGGGCAGCATCACCGAGGCTCCGACTTCACCGCGCGGCCTGCGTGCCCGCCCTCCGCGCCCGCAGGTGCCGGCGCCGCCGCCCCCGCCCACCCCTACCGCCCCGCTCGCCGAAAGCACGGATCTCTAGCGGCCCGCTCGCGGGCACCTCACGCCTTACGGTTATACACGCTACGCGTGCCGCTCCGGTCCCCTCTGAGGTGCTCGCGGCGCCCTGTGTGGCGACTTGTGCTGTGTCTTCAAGTACCCTACTAACTGTAGAGCTCAGCGGCTTCTCAACTTTGAATTGAAACGAGTGGAGAGCGGTTGCATGGCACTCAAATGTGATATGTTGACATATGTTTTATATATATATCCTAGGATACCTGCAGTCGACTGCATCAATTTATTTTATGAAGAATTGAAGCAAGTGCGGGCTCATTATCAAGTCTTGGATAATACTTTGTGCTTTCCAGGCCAGAGAAAATTTTGAAAATATAATTAATTCATATTTTGTCTTGACTGCATTTTTTCAGGACATATCGTATTTTTTCCAGATTTTAGTTAATATAAACTGTGCGAAAGACTATTTTGTGATGTTTACATGTTGTTTATTAGTTAGGCAATAAAATATTAAAATTTGATTCAGTTAACCAAGAAGGCAAGGTATTATTCATATTATTTATTCCTTGTTTACAAAATAACCTGAATACAAAACTTTGTATTATTACGGAATGTTTTTTAATGTAACATTTTTACCTAAACGGCAGTGCCCTGTTTGCAATGTAATAAGTACAAGATAGTGATGCTTAAATTAAGTATATTATTTGATTAGCAATACCACTAATACTTTTGTTGTTCAAATGGGTAACATAGCAATGTTATATTTTGAGCAACAAACCACATTCGAATGCTCACAGTAAATCATGTATAATATATATATATATATATATTTTTTTTACTGGAAAGATCACTTGTTCTGAATAACATGAAAAGTGCGTTTTCGTAATCCATAGGCATATTATCAATTACCAACCAGAGAGCTATTTATTAATATAGGAAGTGCATTAAAAATGTTATTACTAAATATGGATTAGGGTTTTAGACGATTTATGTAATATTTTTTGGCATGAACACAGTCCATGCTCTGTTACATAAGTCAGACTGGTGCACCGAGTCACAGAAAACTAGGACTAAGTGTTCACTTCAAAATAAATATTTGCACGCCCACATTTAAACAATGGTATAATGTACAAATTCATGTTGTCGATAGATGTGGGATCATCGCCAGTTAAATTATAATTTTTCTTTTGTACATTAATAGGAATGTTATGGTATTTATTAAAATTATTGTGATATGCATTTTACTCTATACCTGTACTGCAAGTGTTGAAAATGCTATTGTAAGTAATAATTAAAAAATATTATCATTGAATGTTGCTTATTCTTTCCTCCAAGCTCTGGTACATATGCATTGTAAACTTCGAATAAAACAATGTGCTTTTATGAAATACTCTCAAAAAAAATTTTTTTTGGTGGGTAAAAAAACCGTTGAAAACTGATTAATGGATTGGTTGATGTTTTTAAATTTATCATGCAGATGCAGACCACCAAGAAGCAGGCAGGAGCCATAAGTATTGTGGATAAATCTGTAGGTACCTGCATACTATTGATTTTGGATTATACAGTGTTATAAAATCAATGCTGCATACTGAACATCTTTTATTTGTCATGTGGCTGCGTGGGGCAGGGCAGCTCTTAAACGCGGCGAAGTATGGACGAAATTATACGCTCGCTGTAGCCGTTTATTTGCCCCTTTGATTTGCCCACTGTAATAGAGTAACACCGGGGGGTTTCCCACTGCTCAGCCGCAATACGGTAAGTAGTATTGTGTATTGTATTCAAAGAATATAAGATAAGATCTCCTATTTCTCTATATTCTCTATGTTAACCCTGGTTATTCTTTTGAAACCACCAAAACATCACTAAATAAAATACACACAACATCACTCATACATACATAACATAACATACCACACATCGAAGGGAGCTAAAGGAGCGGTTGTAGGATCGAGCAGGTCTTTCAGGTGGCGGACCGGTCGTCAGAGACAAAGGTATTTTCTATGGTAAAATTCTAGGGCGTCCATAATATGCCGGTCCTTCACATTCGCACGAATACGCGAGCCCGCATGTGTAGGACGACACTCGCGAATGCACTCGCAAAGTTTTTACCACATTCGTGCCATTTCGAACTGTATCGGTTTTTTGATGCACATCAAAGAGCGCGAGCCTCGAACATTCGCGTAGTCTCCCACCCACACATTCGTGCATCGTCAGTTGCGCGCGCGCACGCGGCACGACTGCGAAGGTGGCGCACGTGTCGGCAGTTGTGAGTAAACAACAACAATATGGATTATAGTAGCAACAACGTGATGGAATTAATTATACATATGAACACAGGTAAAACAGCCCAACCGCGTTAATAAACGCATCGTCCATGGCAGCGTCTCTGGTCGACAAAATCTACAAGACTGTGAATTTCGTTAAGCGCAAATGGGTTTGCAAATGCACGTTCGCGAGTCAGTATGCGAACTTTTTGACGGCCCCTCATATGCATACAAACATTCGAACAATCTACGAATGTTTGCACGCATGTGTGGGAGAAGGGTTAGAATATTGCATGAATAATTGACATATGCCGAATGCCGATGATGAATGATTGCTATTCAGTAGCTCAATGAGAAGTATTTTGAGCGAGATAACAAATTTCTGCTTTAGTGCCCGATTATTTTATGACGAAAATCACTGGAAGCATGTGAATTCGATAACCACAGATGGCGGAGGAGTTTTCTTCATATCAGGCTGTATGGTCAAACGACCGTCGTCTTTCCCCAAGAATAAACGAAGAAACAATATTTTGACGTTATTGACGGTTTAACTAGTTTTAAAACTTTCGAATCACAATTTGTTCGCTAACGAACAAAAATTGGAAATTGTGTCTGAAATTTTTTATTTGTACCTACCTATTTCATTTATTGCCCTCTGTTCTGTGTGGATAATTTGGTCAGTTAAATATAATATAATGAGGTGAACCCAAGAAATCCTGCAACGATGTACTTTATGGTAAGACTCTGTTTTATCTTTCAAACAATTGTACTGTACGTAAGTATCGTGCCCAATTCACTTTAGAAATTGTGAAAATGTTAAAGATAATAAACCAAATTATTTACGTAAGAATAGATTTAATTTTTTTAAACTGACGGTGTACGAAGATATAGGTATGTACCTACATAATATAATCTTTCAATTTCTAACTTACAAATAACAAAGGTGGAGAACACGCCCGAGAGCGTTAAACGGCAGCGACGCGCGCCGGCCCCGGAGCCTGAGCCGGTAGAGGAGCGCCCATGCCTCAGTCTCGCCCCCTTTTCTCGGCCGCCGCTCGTCTTGTTCGAGAATGTTCCCATCGGGAGCTGTGCCGAGCGACACCTCGATGTCGTTAACCCCACCAAGAAGAACATACAGGTAGATACTTCTTTATAATTCCTACTGCATATTATAAAAAGCAACGTACTGTCTGTAACAGGTAAACTCAAAAATGGCCGAACTGATTGGCATGCAGTGTGAGTGCATTCACTAATTGCATCAAGCATTATCCTGATATGGTTATGGACATATCACAAAATTCCAATAGAAATTGAAGGTCTGCATTTACTTTTAGTCATGAAAAACTGCACTCCAAAAAGCATCTGTTGGGTAAGCCTCAGAAATATAAAATCCTGAATAATATGTGTATTGCAGTTGGCGGTGGGGCGTGCACCACCGGTCGGGTTGGCGATATGCCTGCCCGAGTCGCAGCTGGAGGTGGCTCCGCAGCAGGGCTGCTCTGTGAGGCTGCGTTGGACCCCGCTGCAGCCAACTGCACAGCGTGAGACAATACACTTCACCGACCAGTATCGCGGTCGCTATGACGTCATCCTCGTCCTCAAGACTGTTGTGAGTTCATTATTAACCCTTCAACCAAAGTGCAAAAACTTTTTATACTCATACAATGCAGTGTGCGTGAAATTGTACTACATTATCTTTTAATTTAGTACCTAATTTCAGGAGTTTTTACTAGGCAACCATGTCAATAAAATAAATAATATTGTCAGCATGTCTGAAAAGCCTACAAAACTATATTTATATTGATGTATGCCTTCAAAATTAGTATTCAATGAACGAACAGGAAATTCCATAAAATGGAAAAAAAACATGATTTTTCTTTGGAAGGCACCATCTCAAAAAAATCATTGATGAAACCACCTTTGTTTTGAATTTTTATATATACTTATTTAAACCTCTTGAATTACTTACTTTGCGAATCCTGGAAAATTAACGCTTATGTGTCTGACTTTTTTTGAAAATTTGACAAATCACCTGATTGTCCTGAGATAATTTGCTAATAAATGAACCAACAAATATTATTATTATTTTATATGTACATTTTTGTTCCATTGCCTATTTAAAGTATAATATAGTAAGTACAAACAATTTATATAATAAGTATAAGCGCCCCATGCTAGTTCTGTCCAGACTTTGCAATTATCTCTGTGCTGGTCATGGCCCTGCTTTATAAGACCTCCTTTTTTGCAGTTTTAGGTCGAACTGCTTCTCACCACAACCATCGCAGCAGTTTGGTAGTCCTGTTGGTTCTTATCCATAACGTACTGCTAAACCGTCTCTAAATTGTGTCGCTGTGAGATCAGTGTGGTCGTTGGAGGTAGGTACAATAGTGAGCCATTGTGAACATTTTGACTCTACAGCTCTTTTGATACTCCGTTCCAGTTTGGTTGGTAGTTTTGTTATGATGACAGTCTCATATGTTATGTTTTCTTTTCTTTTTCGACTTTCCCTTGCTTCACACATCATGGCTGTTGCATGACGTTGGTGATCGTTAACATTTAGCTACGAACCTGACAATATAGATTTTATTACTTTCTTGTTGGCTGCAGTTGAGGTTTCATAATTGGTGTTTAAGTTTTTTGTTGGGTCTTTTATTCCGAGACCTCCTAGTCTTGCGGGCAGTGTAAGTAATTCATGTTCTATTGATGTAATTTCTCTTCTTCTTCTTTTTTTTTTTTTTTTGGTTGTTTTATCCCTTTTTTTGGGATAGGCAAAGGTATTATACCATGCAGCCTTGTCTGTTGTTATTCTTTAAATTATTTATATATCGCCAATTGTTGAAATAATGAAATCGTAAATGGATGGAAAACAGTCTGTGTTGGCAAGTAAATCTTGAGTGACGCGCGGCATATTGTCAGGTGTTTTATAAATTTTCATTAATCTATCTATTAACGAATGACGTTGAAGGTCAAAAGTCGGACATTCAAAAAACAAGTGATCCAGAGTCTCATTCATATTATCTCCTTGATTTTGTACGTCGACATCATTAGAAAAGTGTGGGCAGACGGCAGAGTTAATAATATTCATGCGATGAAGATGGGCGCCGAAGTGACAGTGGCCAAATCGAAGACGACATATTATGGTGTAAAATTTTCTTTTCTTCGGAAGATATTTGGAAAACCAAGTTTTTTCTATAGTGTTGCGGCAAACAGTTGCATACCAGCGTCCAGTTACTGCGTTTCTCCAAAAATCTGTCCATTCTTGAAAAAATTGTTTTTTAACGACATTAAATATTTCCGAGTGGGACATGGCAACATCGCGAACATCGCCGCTGTCATTTTCAGTTATAAATTTCGCCAAATAATCAGCTAATTCATTTCCTCTCACGCCGATATGTGCGGGACTCCAGCACAAATCCACCACAATGTTTTTCTGTAGCAAATTGTATAACTTCTCTCTTATCCAATAAATAACGTAATGTGTGTTAGCGTCCAACTTGGCATTCTGTAAGGCTCTTAGAACACTTATACTGTCGGTGACGATAAGGTATTGCTTATTATTATGTACCAAACGAATAGGAAATTCGTTTATTACTGCCAGTATCCAGTGACGGCGCTGCACGGTATAAATTTATGATTACAAATGATAACAACAAAACAAAATAATTTTGAAAAGAACTAGACATTTGATGTTACTAGTTTGCATGCACAAATTCTGGTAGACACACAGTTGTAAATAGGAAGATGAAATTAAATAAATAAAACATTATACATTATATATAGGTGAAGGCGTCTTTCAGGATTGTGGAGCCAATGGTGACTCTTTGTAGATATTGCCATTCACATTGTAATGATTTTATGTATGCGGCGTGTACTGCTTGTGGGTTCGTTTTGGTTGCCGTAGATAATTTATTTACACAGGCTTTCCGAGGTTTCCTCGGAAGCCGAAGTGTTCGAACTTGTGCAAAAGCTGTTTTATGGGAATTCTATAAAAGGCTTTTTCGTAATCTAAGTGAAGTATGTCGGCAGCTTGTTTCTGATTCCATTCCTGTGTCCATTTGTCTACACACTCGAGCAAGTTAGGTTAAAGAGTTTATCACTCTTGCCTGTATGCGGTTTCTGACAATGTAAATTTAATGACCGCTGAATGCACATTCACGCTTTAGTGCAATTTGTTATGAATGCTGCAGAAGACACATTGAGGGGTTATTCTGTAATAATGTCCAGAAATTATTTTGTTATGGGACAGCCGACAAATATTCAACAGTTCACTGTTTTTTCCGTAATTTATCTAAAGATGTTTTATTCTAACGCCTGAAAGTGTTAAGCATATATTATAAAAAAAAATTGTTGTTTATTGTTTCTTGAGCATTTATATGTTAGTGTAAGACTGCACTCAACCTTGTTCAATGTTACAATTTGTTCTATCCATCCAATGGGAATTTCCTACTTTTTTTTTCAGATAATCAAACCGGTAAAAAAAATCAGAGCTCGTAAATCACCACCCAAAAAGATTGGCATCATCTCTCCCAATCCAAGAATAAGCAAGCCGACTAATAAAAAGGTGTCCCCTAAATTACTGACACAAAAAAAATCCCTTTCTGATTATCAAACTACCAGAATCCAGCAATTTGTAACAGAATCATTGGTATCTACAAGCAAAGCTCCTTTGAGGATGTATTCCGACAAAGAAAACGTGTCTCCTCAGTACAGACAGAACTCCTCCGACCAAAGAGCTAAGGTCTGCCCTTTCGAATCTCTCACAAGCATCAACAGCGGAGACAGCTTCAACTTCAACACATTGACTAGTTCTGACATGTTTGCTATGAAGGAGACCGAATACTATAATTACGCGCAGAATGTGTCGGGCATACACAAGTATGAAGATGAGCCCTTCTCTGCATACGCTCCTGCAAGCAGCCACAGACACGACATCTTGGCGCCCTCCACGCGCCACAACACAGATAATGTTGCAAACGCTATAGACAATCTCACATTCACACCTCTTAAAGGTATTCCAAGCATCAAGATAACCAAGAGCCCTACAAATTTCTACAATGCAGCCTACGGGACTAATTTTGTTGACAGCATCGAGGCCGCAAAGAAAATAGACAACGAGACTCACTCGATTATACTCATAAAATCACACGATGAAAATGATTTAAATTCTCATTTCCTCCAAGCAGGAGGACCGAGGATGAGACCAGTTGAATTTAATTTTTCTGTCGACGAAGACTTATCTCTTCAAAGTAAGAAGATACCGAACACTTCATCCCCAAAGCAGTACAGTCCGGCCGTCAACTTCACTATGAACACAGAGTTCTCACACATTACAGACACAACCTTCCTTCCTCAGAGATGCTCTACTGAGAGAAAGGCGACGATCTTCAGTAAGGGTTTTCATGGAGATAATTTTATTGAAACACCAGAGGGTGTAGAGAAAATATATCGCAGACCCAGCTCAGATACTTACACTAAACCGGATTCTCCTAACATTTCCATGGAACCGAGAGAACCAAAAGCTCAAAGCCCACCTTACGTTCGACCCTTCATTGAACCTCTTACAAAAGCACCGAGCAACCCCAGACAGCTTGTCTTCAACGAGCGGCCTCCACCTCAATTGATGGGCAGAAAGGGCAGAAACTGCGGAGATGGTGTGAGGGGTATCATAGAAGCGAATCTCTGGCAGCCTGATAAATCACCCCCGAGGTCGATGACACCCCCTCTTCAATCGATCCCCGAAGAGAGTACACGATTTTCAAGTCAATACATAGATCAAAGCAATACCGCTTGCAATACGTTTACTATAAATCGCACATTTGATAAACCGAGGGAGAGCTTTGCCAAACCGAGGGATAGTATCTCCTCGTGGCAGAAAAAATCCGTGAGATGCGAGCCTACTCTTTGGAAACAACCTCTAATCAGTAAGGAAATGGCTGGGAAAAGTGAAACTAAATCTATGCAAGTAATTTCAGAAAGTTTCAATGACATATCAACCAACAGTGCTCTACACCACATAGGCAATGTCTACGCCCAGGCTAGCACGGTCGATCCCTTCCTCTCCTCCACCTACTTCTACGACGAGGAAGCAGTCCACAGGTTTGAGAAGGAATTCAAGCGATGGCTCAACTACATCCTCACGCCCCCGGCCGACCTAGAGAGCAACCTGGACGACCAGGCCGTAGACGTGAGCAAGATGTGGACGGAGAACCGCAACAAAGAGGTTCCACTAGCGCCCACGCGCGAGCAGGTGTCAAGCAAGTATCACAACAACCACCGCCTCGAAAGCGTCAGGAAGTCCGCCCGCGCCCTCATGCTCAGCTCCAACATGACAGAAGTTTTCAGGAAACTGAACGTGCAGATCGACAGGAAGCTCATAGGCATGCGCCCCGATAAGAATCTCTTTATGGATGTTGGTCTTCAGAAAATTATAATTGGGCTGCTGCTCTGTTATAACCCGCTATGGCTCCGGGTCGGCCTCGAGACTCTCTACGGCACCGTTATCCCACTCACCTCCAATGGCGACATCTTTGGCCTCACCACATTCATAGTTCAGCGGCTGTTCAAGGATCCACACGCCAAGAGCAAACACTCCAACCCTCAGTTGCCCAACATGCTGCTACCATCCTACGTAGACTACATGAGGAAGTTCACACTAAAAAAGTATTTCATGCTGGTCTTCTTCCTGGACCAGGCGAAGCAGAAGAAACTAATCACCCACGACCCGTGTCTATTCTGCCGGACCGCACTGTACAAGGAGAGTCGTGAGCTGCTCATACAGTTCACGAAGGAGTTGATAGGGGGCATCGGGGACATCACGAGGCATCTGCGGCCCCTCGGCTACGTCGTGTCTCACAAGCAGAGCTACCTGGACGAGTACAAGTACGCGGTGCACAACCTCGCTGTCGACCTCAAAGATGGCATCCGACTCAGCCGTGTGATGGAGATCATTCTAGTGAAGCCGGGCCTCATGTCCTACATGCGCACACCGCCGGTGTCCCGCCTCCAGAAGGTCCACAATGTGCAGGTGGCGCTCACCGCTCTCAAGGACAGCAATTTCAACATCGTCGGAGACATCACCGCCCGGGACATCGCCGACGGACATAGAGAGAAGACCCTGTCGCTGCTCTGGCAGCTTATCCACGTGTTCCGAGCTCCGCTGTTCGAAAAAGCCTCCATCGTTATCCAGATGTGGTGGAAGAAGAAGTACCTCGGCATCGTCATAGAAAAACGAATTCAATACAAGAAGAAGGTGAGGAAGGACAATGCGGCGAGCATGATCCAATGCTGGTGGAGACGCATCCAGTACCAGCGCCTCGTAGAAAAGAACATGAAAGAATTGCAGGTGGCTACCTTAGTCGTGCAAAAGTACTGGAGAATGTGGATGTGCCGGTCCAGGTACCTGAAATGTAAAAGTGCCGCAAGGAAAATAGAAATATGGTACATATCTGCCAAGCAGATCAAGCAGGCTGAAGAAATCCTCAAACATCTGCTGCTGCAGCAGAGGAGCGTGGCCCGCATACAGCTGTGGTACCGCAGGCTGGTACTCGCTCGGAAGGTAGTGAGAATTCGCAATCTTTACATCCAATATTGCACTGAAACCAAGATTAAAATCCAAGCCGCCGATATCATCAAACAGCTTTGGAAACGTAAGTTAGTCCTCCGTAAATTCAGAAATGTAGTATTTGCAGCTATAGAGGCCTACAAAATTTACCAACAGAGAAATAATGCCGCCACAACAATTCAAAGTGCAGTTAGACGCTGGCTGTGCCATCAAAGGTACACAGTCCTCAAACAGAAAGTTATTATTTGTCAAGCTGCAGTGCGCAGGTATCTCGTTCGCCGACAGAACACAAATCTTCTTAGATGTGTGATCTTTATACAGAAGGCGTTCAGAAACAAAATGCTTATGATGAAAGATAAATCAAGTTTCACAGAAATCAAACATGCCGCATTGGTGTTACAAAGCTGTTACAAAATGTTGAAGCAACGCCGGTGTTACTTAGCTCTCAAAGAAAATGTCCTGAAGATTGAAAATAGATATATTGCCCTATTGAAAATGAGGAGCGAGAGAAGAAGTTTCCTTCAACTGAGAGTCAACGTGATCACAGTCAAGAAGTATCGCAGAGCATTAGTCGCACGCAGGAACTACATGCAAAAGAAACAATCGGTTATCTGTTTACAGAGAAGATACAGAGCTCACTTGGCAATGAAAATGCAGAGACAGCTGTTCACCAATCTGAAGAACAGCACATTGAACATTGAAAATCGTTACATTGCTCTGATCAAAATGCGCACGCAACGGAACCACTACATCAAACTAAAAAAGAGTGCAGTTGTGATACAAAAGTATTTCCGAGCAGCGATCGCTCGCCGTGCCTTTGTGAAAAAGAGATGCATTGTGATAAACTTACAGAGGAGATATAGGGCAAACATTGCAATGAAGAAACAGAAGTACTCGTACACTGCAACTAAAGAATCGGCCACAGCCATTCAGAGATATTTCAGAAGTTACTGTTTGATGAAGAGCCAGAGAGAGTACTTTGTACGGTTGCGTTCTGCCACTATAACTATTCAAAGGTTTGTTAGAGCTTTGAATAGCATGAGAAAGGCCAAGAAAAGTTATAACTGTCTTAAAAATACCGCTATGACCATTCAGAGACGTTATCGAGCGCAACTTTCTATGAAAAAAACTCTAAGAGAATTTATAATGTTAAAACAAGCTTGCAAGACCATTCAAATTGTGTACAGAGCTCTAAGAGCTATGCGCGAACAGAAAGACAAATTCAACACAGTCAAGATGGCTGCAATCTCAATACAGCAGTGTTTCCGGGCAAACAAATCTATGAAGAGAGATCGACAGCAATACTTAAAACTTAAACAATCTACAGTGTATATACAGAGAATGTACCGAGCTAAACTACTAAGAAGAGAGTGTCAACTGAGTTATGCAGCTTTGAAACGTGCAAGCATTACTGTTCAAAAATTGTATCGAGCTAAACTTCTAATGCGCTGCCAGAGAAACTCCTATCTGACTCTCAAACAAGCTGCAACCTTTGTGCAGAAATTCTACAGAGCAAAAAAATTAAGGCAAGTAGATATGGCAGAGTACATGCGCATCAAACATGCATCCCTCGTTATACAGAGAAGATTCAGAGCACACAGAGAAATGACTAGACGACGATCAGAGTATCTAGAGTTGCACGCCTCCATTGTCGTAATTCAGAGAAGGTACAGAGCAAACGTAGCCATGAAGTGTAGTTCTATTCAATATAAGATAATGAGAAATACTGTCGTTCATATTCAGCAAAGATTCAGGGCTAATCGGCTAATGAAGAATATTCGCAATCAGTACTTGAAACAAAAGACAGCGGCTAATAAAATAAAAATGTGGTACATTGCCAGCACAGCAATGCGTAAACAGAGAGATGAATACCTACAATTAATCAGAGCTGTTAAAATTATTCAACAAAGATACCGCGCCTGGTTCTGCATGCTTAAAACTAGAAAAGAATACATGCAATTGAAGCGGGCTGCTAATGTTATTCAGGCAAAGTACAGGGCCAAGAGAATAAGCCATTTGCAAAGACAGAAATATTTGGTCGTACATACCAGTGTGATAAAAATCCAATGCTGGTATAGATCCATAATACGTATGCGCCTGGACAGAATGAGTTACATGGAGATGAAGGCATTCAGGTTGAGAAGTGAGGCAGCGACAAAAATACAAGTGTGGTATCAAGCCATACTGTCCATGACAGAAATGCGTAGCAGCTTCCTGGGACTGAGGAAATCAATAATTACAATACAATCTACATATCGTATGTACAGAATGAAGAAGGCTTATGTTAAAATCAGGCATTCAGCTGTCTGCATTCAGACCTTTTATCGTATGTACCGCTCAATGCAAATTGAAAGGCAAAAGTTCCTTCGAATGAGAGCGGCCGCTGTCAAGATACAATCAGTCTGGAGGTGCTGGCATATTAGACAAGTCTATCTAACAATATGGAAGTCAGTGCTCGCTATACAAGTGACATACAGACGGCGAAGGTGGCTTCAAGATCTGAGATCGAAACAGCAAAAGAAGGTTCAGGCCGTGACTTGCATCCAGAAATATCTCAGGAGATATCTCTGTATGAAGGAGTATCAGAGATATAGGGAGAAGGTCATTTTTGTGCAAAGACAATGGCGACAGATGCTGCAGGCCAGAAGGGCAAGAGACTCGGTTCTTGAAAAAAAGAGAAATGGTATTGTGAGACTGCAGGCGCTCGCCCGTGGATACCTGGCTCGACAGCGGGTGAATGAGATTCGGCGAGAATTAATGGAGCAGAGGGAACAACAGCGACAGCATCACGCCGCTTCTAAAATACAGGTCAGATTCTTGAATGTATTATAATTTTAGTGGTTTCACAAAAACTACATTTACAAAAATATACATAAAATAATTTTAATCGCACCCCAACCAAATCTGCACTAATTACAGAGGGTGAACTTTAAACAGGGAAAGTCACAATGAAATAATAATAAGTGTCTCGATCAGGCATTGTTCCGGGGGAACCGCGTGCGGGAGCAGATGAAGCACTACCCGGCAGTGGCGGAGCTGCGACAGAAGCTGAGTCGAGCGGAGCCGGTGCAGCGCGAGGAGACCATACAGTCGCAGAACGAGTATGCACTCGATGTCCTCACACACTACCGAGACATACCCTCCATCATACGCGCATTTGTTATAATAGGTATGTTGCTTTTATTGCTAGAATAACTCCCTCCAAACAATGATGGTGCGATAAACCTTTAGTAAACCTTTTAACCCTTGGCATTGTAATGGGCCTGAGACTACGATCCGGACACATTCCAACAAATAAGACAATGTACCTCATGAAGATAGCACAATCACCCAATTGCAGCACATGTGGGATAGAAGAGGACCTACTCCATATACTGTTGGAATGTGCCCGGAACCGAGAACTGAGGCAGAAGCTATTGAAAGACTTAAGAACTGACAGACTCAACCTGTTTTTTAAAGTGCATGAAGCCTTGGGGCGAGCTCAGGGGGAGGAGTTTGAATTCATACAAAGTTTTTTTGTAAAGTCACAGGCATCAAATCGTGCTGAAGTACATTAAAATATCAATATAGTTACTATGGGGCTGGCATAGCCAAGAATCGCTAAAGCCTTAAAAAAAAATTAAGATTAAAAAAAAACCCCCTTGGCATTCCTCCTGTACCGCGCGGTCGAGCCATCTCGTACACCCTTCAAATTGCAACTCGACCGGGCCACCTAAGTGCACTTTTTAATAATAGAAAGTACCTGTGGAACATGAGCACGTGATAAATGAATGATGTTGCAGAGTACCTGACGGAGGTGTACCCGATGATCTACCACAAGACGGGGAACCGGGTGGCGGTGTCGCTGCTCAACTACATGATGATGACGAACCGGTCCGTGTCCACGCTGGACACTGTGCGGCCCGCCGCCGCCATCCTCGTCAACATGGCTCGCTACAGGCACACCGCGCTCGCCCTCTACAGTGTACGCTCTACTCACTAGTCTCTCTGTGTTTGTGTCATTATAATCGTGCCACATTTACTATAGGTGTTCATAATTTTTTTTTCCGAAAAAAATTTTTTTTTTTCTCTTTGCGTAATGAATCGCTGCAGCGAATATCTCCGGGGTTAATATCCTGATGTGTTCATGTCTATGATGATCACTGGTGTTGCTATTTATTAGAGAGCGTTTCAACTAAATCTTCCCTTCGCCGTTATGTTGGCTCCACTGTCTATCTGTCAAAACAGCGTTGAGGGTTACTATGTGTACAGATTTACCCATAATTATGGTATGTACCATATTTATTATACGGTAAATACCGATTACATTATTAGGTAATATAATCTTCACAATCGGACAACACGAATTTAAGCACTGACAGTGACACTAAAGTGGATCCAACATAACGGCGAAGGGAAGATTTAGTTGAAACACTCTCTACCTTTTTTCGTTTTCTAAATACTTGTCAAGCCTATTTTTGAATGCATATACGGTGGGTGCTTCAATAACTATTTAGCAGTTTGCCGGGCAGTTTATTCCAATTTGTAAAGCCAGCAACATATTATGGAACATAATATCCAAAAATATAATAAAAAAGGTCAAAGGTACCGCGTGGGGCCGGTTCTTAAAAGAATAACCCCATTGCATCTCTACCCGAGCATGTTGTAAAAGGCGACTAAGGGATAAGGACAAGATGCCGTGCTAAAGGGCGACAGGCAGGCTATCCACCTCTTACCTTGACACGGTCCTTCCACCGAGTCATTCCGCAGGTGGGTCTTCATGCCTACTTGCTGCTTAATGTAGTTATCTTGTCCGAATAATTTGCTAAACGTGGTGGTCTGTATTGGCTGTAATTTACAAGAGTATTGCAGCACAACACCGATTACTCTGCTTACCCCGATTGTCGGGATATAGCGTGATATGTATGTATAATATGTGTTCGTGACTTATATCATTATTATTTATTATTTTTATATTACTTTTGTATGAATGTTAACATAACATGTAAGTCAATCATCATGGTCTCTCAAATTTATTTTTTCAGAGAGAGAAAATTGCAAACGTATTGAAGCTGATAATGCGGTGGAGCGGTCAGGACTCCAAGTACTACTGCGCTCTCTGCACATTCATCTGGCTTTTCGGGAAATATGATCATATTCGGAAGGTACATTAGAAATTAATTCAGTCAATCCTACAGAATATGGATAGGTGGAGAGAGGGAGGTTGTGTGGTTCACCGCGACCTAGTCATCGCAGACAAGCTGAAGAGACGGCTTATGATTTAAAGTGTGAGAGTAAAGGAGTCTACTACTATTACTTTAGAGAATCATGTCGGCGACTTGCGCCCGCGCGTGCTACCCGGCGACTTGTGGCGACATGTCCGCAACTTGCGTACGCGCTCAGTTGTCCAGGGTTAATAGTAAACATAATAAAAAATGTAAGACTTATATAAGTCAAATAATAGAAAAGTGCGAAGGAACAGCACTCAATCTACAAAGTACACAAAACATATAATAAGAGACAAACCAGTACTGTGTGGGGTCGGTACTTAATAAGAATAGCCCCACTGCATCTCTCCCCGTGCATGTCGTAAAAGGCGACTAAGGGATAAGCGGCCTGCAGACACCCCGGTCGACTTGTGGCTTTCATGGAAGACATAGGGTGGCTGGGGTAGCTGGAGACTGCGGGGTTTTGCACGAAGGTCCCCAACCAAGCGGGATTAGTTTGCAGGCCTAGAGCCAACCCCAAACCAAAACAACAACTAACTAACTGAGACGGCTTATGATTTAAAGTGTGAGAGTAAAGGAGTCTACACACCGAACCCGCCGACGCCGCCGACACAGCCCATTACTTTAGAGAATCATGTCGGCGACTTGCTACCGCGCGTGCTACCCGGCGACTTGTGGCGACATGTCCGCGACTTGCGTACGCGCTCAGTTGCCCCGCGACACTCGAGGCTCTCTACACGAGGCAATCACTAACTGCAAAAAGTAGTTGATGATTTCGTGTGTAAGAGTCCTTGATGTGAAGCCGCCGACTAACCCGCCGACAGCAAAGCCGCCGGGCTGTGTCGGCGGGTCGGCGACTTTGGTGTGGAGACTCCCTTAAGGCCCCTGAGCCCTGTTGCCATTGCGACCTAGGAAGATTATTGTGATCTCTCAAAAGTTTAGAGCTCACCCCCAAGTCCAATTTCCACTATGAACCGAGTTATATTAGGGGTTGAGTGCCTGAATTTGGCATGGGTTAAAAATATATCCCCTAAGAATACAGCTTCTACTGTGAATGAGCGCTTCATATTCACAAAGGAATGTATGGGCGTTTCATCCGCTTTTATACAGAACCTGCACACCTGTGTGTCGCTAAGGTCCATTTGGTGTAGGTGTTTGTTTAGGCTTGCCGCAAGACAAAACGTGAGGCATGCTGGAGAACTCTTAGAGTGGCCACTCGCTAATCCCGACCTCGATTGACGCCAATGGCCCCGGATATTTTCGTTTATTGCCCGTGGTACCACCAGGTTGTACACCCAGTGGTACCACTTATTTATTTATTTATTTTAGACAGGCAGCCTAGGCTGATACGTCTAAATCCAGTTAAACTTTGTTGTTTTTGTCATTATCTTGGATTTATTTTACTTTATTATTTAATTATCGCTCTTGAGCACTCTTTTTGAGATTATGTTTTATTTGTTAAGTATTTATCTAGTCTATTTTTGAATTGGTTGGTACTAAGTGCACTTATTACTTCGGTTACTTATTACTTATGTCCGGTGAAACCATCGTAAGTTGAGTTCAACACCTTAAAAGATATTTATTATGTTTATAAGATATATATACTTACTTTGTGGAAAGATTTGCTCCAATTTGACCTTTTTGATAGATTATAGTTTTCGAAAATAATGTCATCATGCCTATCTTCCAATTGGGTAGACAGAAACAATAGATTGTGCCACGGCTCAGACGCACCACAGAGTTCATAGATAATAAAATGTAAGAAGGTACATTGTTTCCAGGACTTGACGCAATTCCTCCACGAGCCCGAGAACCGCAACATGATGCACCTCATCAGAGAAGGAGTGCTCAGGAAGCAGAGGATGAAAGATAACGCGGCCCGCTACAAGACCTTCACCCCCAAGGCTGTCAAGACGCAGGCTAAATGCATTGCACACTTGAACTTGAGCTGTCGCTCCAACTGCGGAGTGACGGCGCCGTCTCCCGGCCTCGCCCTGCCCGCCCTCGAGCCCGACTATGGCTTCCGCAGACCCGATAAGCCGAGATACTTCGAGCACGATCTACACGCTATTGACTCTCTCTTCTCTATGTATCACATTCCTTTAAAATAAGCACTTGCAGTAATCACTGGTAACGTGATTGCATGCAATAACATGTAATATAAGTATAGCGTAGTCAAGATATAGAGGACATAAACCATAAGGGAGTAAATACATTTGCTTTAAAATATTTGCTATTTAATTTGAGAAATTGTGTTTTCTCTTTCATCAAGATGCTGGGAAATTTGACATATTATATTTTAATTCGATTTACGTGTGACTGTTGTTTTAATTATGCTTTATTTGTATACTGAATTTGTGTAATAATAATACTAACATGTATACTGTGCTTTTGTGTGTACTTGACATCAGTCAGTAGGGATTACAATAACCCAAAATAAATCTTACTTACATAATAATTTGGTTTTTTTTTTCCTATGAAAAAATAAATATTTAAGCAAGGTTTTTCAACATTATGTTCTTGCAATAAACATATCCTTATGCATCACAGTAAAATAGAATACAATTTCAACACCGTCCGATACTATACAGCAGTCATCAGACCTACGGTAACATATGGTGCAGTAGTCTGGTGGCCCAGGACAAAGCTGAGCACAGGAGTCGAGAAGCTACAGCGACTCCAAAGACTGGCGTGCGTGGCAACAACAGGATGCATGCGCACAACTCCGACTACAGCTATGGAGGTAATACTATCTTTAGTACCGCTAGACCTGTACGTACAACAGGAGGCTGCGTCTGCGGCGGTGAGACTCAGAACTCTGGGACTCTGGCACAATAACGCCACACTGCCACACACAAAGCTCCTTCAGAAGGTAACAGCGGAGATACCGCTACTGGCAGCCTGCTGTGACCGTATACCCAAACTGTACGTATTTGAGAGATCATACACTATCAACCTGGCCGGAGAGGCCAAAGACCAATCAGAGGAGCTACGCATATATACCGATGGCTCCAAGACGAAGACAGGTACAGGCGCTGCAGCGCACTCCCTGGACCTAAACATCAACAGGTACACTTACCTTGGACAACATAACTCAATATTCCAGGCAGAATGTGTCGGGATCATTGAAGCAGCTACAATAGTGGCCCAGCGCAACATGGAGGGACAGAGCATCAAGATACTGTCGGACAGCGCCTCAGTACTAGCGGCGCTGAACGGCAGTATAATGAGCTCAGGACTAATCCGTCAATGTCACCTCGCGCTGGAGACCATTGCTACAAGAAACAAGGTAACGCTACAGTGGATAAAGGGCCACAGCGGATCCCGGGGGAACGATGCTGCTGACGAACTCGCGAAGAGGGGATCCAGCAGCAAACCTGAAGGACCCGAACCTCTAGTACCACTACCACACAACCAACTGAAAAGTTGGATACACAAACGTATGTATCAACTACACATAGACAGATGGGCAGCGGGCAGTGACTGCAGACAGGCGAGGGATGCAATGGCTAAGCCGGACCTCCGTCTCGCCAAGACGCTGCTCCGTGTCCATAGATCAAAACTACGCATAGTGATAGGTATGCTTACTGGTCACTGTACACTTAACAGACACCTCTATGTAATCGGAGTAACGGACAGTCCACTGTGCAGAGCATGCCTGCAGGCGGACGAGACACCCACCCACGTGCTGCTGGAGTGCGAGGAGTTGGCAGACATAAGGGCGAAGGAGCTGGGAGGCCCTACTACACTTCGAGAGACGTGCCAGGACCCAAGGAGAGTGTGCCGCCTCCTGGAAGAACTCGGCTGGCTGGATTAAGGCCGTAGGACGCGCAAAAGGCCCGCATGGAAGCGGGCTTAGGCGCGGAAAACGAGTCCACCACAACAACAACAACAAGCCGAGATACTTCGAGCACGATCTACACGCTATTGACTCTCTCTTCTCTATGTATCACATTCCTTTAAAATAAGCACTTGCAGTAATCACTGGTAACGTGATTGCATGCAATAACATGTAATATAAGTATAGCGTAGTCAAGATATAGAGGACATAAACCATAAGGGAGTAAATACATTTGCTTTAAAATATTTGCTATTTAATTTGAGAAATTGTGTTTTCTCTTTCATCAAGATGCTGGGAAATTTGACATATTATATTTTAATTCGATTTACGTGTGACTGTTGTTTTAATTATGCTTTATTTGTATACTGAATTTGTGTAATAATAATACTAACATGTATACTGTGCTTTTGTGTGTACTTGACATCAGTCAGTAGGGATTACAATAACCCAAAATAAATCTTACTTACATAATAATTTGTTTTTTTTTTCCTATGAAAAAATAAATATTTAAGCAAGGTTTTTCAACATTATGTTCTTGCAATAAACATATCCTTATGCATCACAGTAAAATAAAATACAATTTCAACACCGTCCGCGAGAATAAAACAATATATTTATATTTTTTTCTTTATTTGAATTAGGACTTAATATATTTAAAAAGTATATTGTAGTGACTAAGTGTGCCACCGCACGATGTAGTGGTTGCGTTTGCCGACGCGTAGCAACGAGACGAGATTGGGCAGGATGTGAGCCGCTTCCGTCACAACCTCATCCAGTTTGCCCACCCTCTGGTGGTTGATGTAGAACCCACCCGCCTGGATTATCCGCATCGCGTCGCCTGTACACAACATTTACCTTTTCAGTTCAAGTTGTATTGATGCAAAGGTCACTCATCATATTGATAGGCTTTGCAACATACTCTTTATTCTTACACGCAAGCATGAGTATGCATCGTCAACAATCTTAAAAGACACCATAATGGGCCTTAGTGGTAACCCACTATGTGATCAATGTGGTGACCAGTGCTCATTTCCTTGTTAGTGTATCATGTATCAGGACCAGACAAAGTGACGAGGAAGAACTTAGAGAAATTGCCTGGAATAAAATCTTGAAGTACCTACGCGGCGAAAACGGGCAGACAGGACAACCATTAGCAGGGAGTAGACGACGCAAGCAGGTAATTCCCCCGTCACAGGTAAACAACACTCACTCTCAGTGGGGAAGCACTTGGCCTGCATGCCGAGCTGGAGCACGGTGACGCCGGGCGTCAGCATCAGGTTCACAACGGGCGCCCCCTCGAATATCTGCACCACCTCCGCCGGCGTCAGCTCCACCAGCGACTTCACATCCTTGCTGTAGATCGCCTCTGTTGCTCTCAGTGCGCTCTTCAGACCTTGCTCTGAAAATACATTAATGACATTTTTTAATTCATATTCATTGACCAAAGGGATGTCGTCTGCAGTAGTTGTACAGTGGCCGTGGGAAGTTAATAGTAAAATAATAAATGTGACTCCTACGCTGTCACAGTGTTTGTGGAGTTAAGTACATTAAGCTAGGTCTTTATTTATTTTCTCCAGGCTGTCTTCGGCTTTATAGACCCCTTTTTCGGTAAATATGCACGTAAGCTTAACCTTATTAAAGAGATGCTGGTCAAGAAAGAGGCTTGAACGCTGCGCAAAGGTTATTTTCACGTGCGGCAGTTGTGGAATGTTCTGGTACAGTATGACATAACATAACTCAAGGTTACACCGATGTACCTTACGGAGTAACCATAACCAATAGAAAGGTTTTGCTCAGGAGGACATGGAACAAGGCTTCAAACTTCACGCCTTAAACCTAGAAATGCAGAATGATTGGCTAACAGTGGGTGACTTCTGCATCCCTCCTGCATTGAAGTGGAAATCCATAATATACAACTGGTCCCCTGAGCTGCTTAAGTTCTACTTAAATGCATTCCAGCTTACTCTCCCCGACCCGAGTAACCTAGTTAGATGGGGGAAATCTACAAATAAACTATGCCCGTCATGTAAGGAGTTCGTAGGCACGGCCAAACATTTGTTATGCGGATGCAAAATACTACTTGAGCGAGGCCAGTATTCCTACCGTCATGATAAAGTCCTCCAAATCATCAGAGAGGCCATCAACCTGTCAATTGCACGGACCAGGAAAGGGCAAACCAGTAGCGGCTTCCAGAAGGTCAACTTTGTGAAACCTGGAGCCAATAAGCTGCCCAAAGATAGGACTAAACCTTCTTCAATTTTGGGAGCAGCAAAGGATTGGGAATTGTTGATGGACACACATGAGAAGCATTACCAAATGCCTTCGGAAATCTGTACCACAGCATTAAGACCGGATATACTCATATTCTCAAAAGCGACAAAGCATGTAGTACTTGTTGAACTTACAGTTCCATGGGAAAGTAACATACCGAAGGACCACAACATCAAACTTAACAAGTACTGCAACTTAGTAGACCGGATTGTGAGAAACGGATTCAAGACTGATCTCTTCGCTGTGGAAGTCGGAGCAAGAGGACTACCAGCGAAGTCGCTCTACAGTCTCTTCAAGAATCTAGGGCTCCCAAGATCGACGCTAAGCTCATATATGGAGAGAGCTTCGAAAACGTCACTGGAAGCATCCTACAGAATATGGATAGGTAGAGAGAGGGAGGTCGAGAGCGGGACTGGTGGTTTCCCCGCGTCCTAGTCAACGCAGACTAGCTGACGAGGGCTTGAAGCGAGCCGAAACGTGAAGCATGCGCGGGAAATTTAGAGTGGCCACTCGCTAGTCCCGGCCTCGATTAATACCCTCCTCTACTGCCGATGGGCCCGGATATGTTCGGTGAAGCCATCGTAAGCTTAGATCCACACCTTCGACTTTTTTCCTGGCTTCAATACGTATTGGCCGCCTGCGTGGAGTCAGGTTGATCTTGTGTGTTTTTTTTTATTTTATTGTAATTTTTTATTTACTTATTTGGAAAATCAACAGTTTATACATACATATCTATGTTGCCAGCGGTTTTTCATATACATAGCAAACTAGTAAATGATTTTCTCATGTTTACGTTAAAGTCATTTACAGAAATTGATGTCCTTGCTAAATGTTTTGTAGCACAGTGCCGTGAAACAACTAAGTTAATAAAATAGACAGTTGTTATTTAAAATAAAAAAATAAAAAAGAAGAAGCCATTTGAAGCCATATTTGGATCGGGTGTGTTCGACTTTGACAGTAAGACTTGACTTGCTAATGTATCTATCTAGCTGACTTGATACCACTTGAGCATCAAACTTGATGATAGGACTAATGTCTACAGAGAGGACCTTCATCAGACTGAAGAGGAGAACGCCGCAAGACCTTATAACAACATAGACGGTTGTGTATAATAAAATGGGTTTGCTAATGAGCAATCTCCATGCAAGACTTGAATCCATACTCACCTACTCTGGTGAATGTAGGCAAGACACATGGCAGTAAAAATCCAACGTCTGCTTTCTGTCTGAGTGTCTGACTGTATGTATGTCTGTCTGTCCGCTTATAACTCGAGAAATCCTGAACTGATTTTAATAAAAAAAAAATTTACAGATAGCTTGATTCTTCCCATCAACTATAGGCTACTTATTATGGCTACGCTACGCTAAATGGCTTATGAGGTTAGCAGTGAAGTGAAATATGAGGGCGGGCGGAGCCGCGGGCACAGCTAGTGGCAGTATACAAAGGAAAAAAAACTTAATACTAACACATTACACCAGATACATTAGTTGGTTGTGCCACCGACTGGTCCTACGGCAATACTGCATATGCATGAGGTTCCCACTCATTATAAAATGTCTATATTTCATACAAAGCATTTGTAAGCTCACCTCCATGAACAAGCTTAGTGAGTTGCTCAGCGAGGATGTTCTGCGGATATCTCTGTTCCGGCTGATCTTTGTGTTTGTTCATCATGTCGCGGATCTCACGCAGAGAGTAGAAAGAGAATAACTTCAGATACTTCTCGACATCGGCGTCTCTGGTCCTTACAAAGTATTGGTAGAGACTGAAGGGCGATGTCTTCTCAGGGTCGAGCCACATAGCGTTGCCGGCAGACTTGCCAAATTTATCACCTTCTTCAGTAGTCACTAAGGGCAACGTGAACCCTACGAATGGATAAATAATAATTAGTGAACCTTTCTTCAGTGGTTCAGAAGTGATGTGGTGCGATATGTGCCATGTTCGACATTCATGACATGAGCAAATTAAACTTAATGTGTTAATACATCTCATCTTCATTGATGCACCGTAGACACAATCCAAGTGATGACTCTTGTACAAAGCGTGAATGTTTTTAAGAAACACTCACTTTAGAACATTCTTCATGCAAATTTATTACCGCAGAACTGTTTTATTAATTTAATAAGTATAACGAAGCGCTGTGTATAGCATGCATTATCTCACCGTACACATTTTGTTTAGTAACTCTGGTAATTAAATCATGTCCAGCTCTCAAATTGCCCATCTGATCACTGCCACCAATCTGAAAATAAATGTTGCTGTACTGTACCTCTTCACACAAAAAGAACATAAGTAGGTAATAAATGTAGGTATTATTTACTAGCATTTGCCCGCGGCTTTGCTCGCATAGCCCATGTCCATCGTGAAGGTCCATTCTAAAGTTTAGAATGGACCTTTTTTGACCAATATTTAATAATGGTCAAAGAATTTTTAAAATCTGATGAGTATTTTCGGAGATTACTTCCTACATCAAAACTTATAAGCTTTACCTCTTTGTATTAGTGAAAATTGAGCATTCTTATGGCTATACGACTGCACTTGAACTTGTCACAATTTGTTCTATCCGGTTCGATTACACCCACGAAGAAGAACCGGCAAGAAACTTCGCAGGGTAAATATGAATAAAATAAAAGAATATAAAGAGGGTTAAAATGTTTACTTGAAACTTGCAGTTGTATTTCTTTAACAGATGCAACCAATCATGCGCCTGAAATATCTGATACGTAAACTCCGTAAAACTCATTCCAACATCTGAACTGATTCTGTTCTGCACGCTGTCCTTCCGTAGCATCGTTCCCATTCGAAAGTTTCGGCCAATCTCGCTCACAAACTGGATTGCGTCCATTTCTCTGTACCACGTCTCATTGTTGACTATTCTGTGAAGATGTTTTTAAATGCAAAATTAAACAGTATTATAAATGCCAGGGTTCAATTATGGAACAACTGATCAAGATGCCAGTTGAAAATGAGTCCATGAATAAACTGTTATTAAACCCGTCATGACTGCAGACATCACAAATTGTATACTTATTCAACCAATTTAGAAAAAAATGGTGAGGAAACAATTTAAAAATATCACAATATTATGTTCTTGCGTGTGCTCTTGTTGTTGTTGTTGTTGTTGTTTTGGTTTGGGGTTGGCTCTAGGCCTGCAAACTAATCCCACTTGGTTGGGGACCTTCGTGCAAAACCCCGTAGTCTCCAGCTACCCCAGCCAGCCTGTCTTCCATGGAAGCCACAAGTCGACAGGGGTGTCTGCAGGCCGCTTATCCCTTAGTCGCTTTTTACGACATGCACGGGGAGAGATGCAGTGGGACTATTCTTATTAAGTACCGACCCCACACAGTACTGCGTGTGCTCTATACTCTTAGGTGATTTAGAGTCTGTGGAAATATGGTCCACTAATGAAACGACAAACTAAGTTTTATAAAACAGTTCCAAAAATTCCTATGACCTATGCTATGACATAACTAACATTACCTGAGGGGTGTGAGATCTCCATAGCGGCTGGACCACAGATGTTTCCTATGATTTTCAAACACTGTTTCGATATTTTTGGTTATGCCTTGTATATTTTCTGCAAGGAAGTCCCGATGTAACGCCGGCCGATCTGTCGTCCGGCCGCTCGGATCTCCTATTCGGCCTGTAGCTCCTCCAACCTACAAATTAAGTGGCTTTTTAGTGCACAATTTTATTTATCATGCACCTATTTCGATCCACTCCTGGACATAGGCCTCTTCCAAGGCAGTCCACCATGCGCGAACTAATCCTAAATGAAATAATATTATAAATAAGCTGCTGGATCTATTGTAGGTCTTAACTTAGTTTCTCTGTATAGATAACTACACAAAGTGCACAGGACATAATCAATAATTCAACTGTTAAATCTCAAGAATTCAGACCCGACACAAAGATATTTATAATAAATAACATAAATACCAGAGTAATGACGGAGTGTCCGGCGCGCTGCCAGTGCAGCAGGTTGATCAATACAAGCAGGTTCCCCACGTGCAAGCTCGACGCGCTCGGGTCGAACCCAGCGTACACACACGCCTCCGATGTGTTCAGCACGTCACGTATCTCTGCACTTGTAACGCACACCTAATTAGACAAGTTTTGAAGACAATGTACACGGTGGCGACTCTTTTAAGTTGGCGAGGTTGGCACCAACCAAACCAAATAAAATAAACTGAATGCCACCATTAATACAGAAGTATTAAGCTAAAATAAATGTGAAAAAATATCGGAGTTTATTATTTATATCATATAATATAACCCACGATGAATAAGATAAATCTTCAATCCCGTTACATAATTGAAAAATACGCAGGCGACGACGAATAACGACACATCAAGGCATTCATTGGCCGGTTGGCTACATTTCGAAGCGCCATCGTATTCCATACAAGGCGGAAGCGGCCGATGTCACGTATCTCTGCACTTGTAACGCACACCTAATTAGACAAGTTTTGAAGACAATGTACACGGTGGCGACTCTTTTAAGTTGGCGAGGTTGGCACCAACCAAACCAATTAAAATAAACTGAATGCCACCATTAATACAGAAGTATTAAGCTAAAATAAATGTGAAAAAATATCGGAGTTATATTATTTATATCATATAATATAACCCACGATGAATAAGATAAAACTTCAATCCCGTTACATAATTTGAAATACGCAGGCGACGACGAATAACGACACATCAAGGCATTCATTGGCCGGTTGGCTACATTTTGAAGCGCCATCGTATTCCATACAAGGCGGAAGCGGCCGATGTCCTCCCGTCCCGCGCGGACCCGCTGATCAGTCTTTCCAGTTGGCGCAGCGGGAAGCTTATTTAGTGACACGGTAGCGACTAGCGAGCGACCTAGGTGTGTTGTGTGTGCGGGTGTGTGCGCGCTGCGACCACACCACGAGTATTCTTTTGCTGTGCAACGTGCAATGCGACTAGCGAGCTAGGCTACATGCGTTGTGTGCACATGTGTGTGCGCGGTGCGTGACTCCTTTGTAAACAAAGCTCGCGAGTTGATAGCTGCATTATATTCCGTTATGTAGGTATGGACTTTGTATGGATGAATCCTGTGCAGTGGTTGTTAAATTTAAAGTGAATATCAAACTCCTACGGAGCTATCCACGAAGCACTCAAGGACAAGAAAGACTCAGTAATTTGGCACTCGTTATTTGTGGAAAAGGAGTTGCTAACAAAATTGAGGAAGAAAGATTTTCACGATCGAGTCATCGAAAATTTATTGTCTGTGGAACAAAGAGTGGACTTCATGTACAAATAAAATGTAACAATTCAAGCTAGTATGCCTGCCTCGTCGTCGTCGTGCCAGAGGAGACTTCGCTGTTGTCGGCTGCAACTCTGCTCTGACTTCTGACACAACCAATAGGTACCTACCTACAGGCAAATAAATCATTTAAACTAAATATTATAAACTATCTAGGTATATCGAAATCGTGTTTCAGTTTTTGAAATCATTGTGGTAGAAATAAATTAATGCGAACCCAAGTTATGAAATTATGAAAAAAAAATTCCTTAGCCAGAGCCAACCCAATACTCAGCACCAGGAGTCGCCACTGAATGTACAAGTGTTTTAGAGCATAATAGAAAATAGAACACAAATTAAAATACACAAAGAAAGAAAAACCGGTCACCACCAAGCTGTAAAATGTTTTGTTGAGAATGTTATTTCAATCCAATTCATACTCACGCCGCAATATCAGGAAAAAGGTCCTGGTACATCCCTCTCTCGCTTAGCTTCAAAACATTTCTGTTCCGGCTATACCATCGTCGCTGAGATATCAAAGTTATGACTTTCAAGTTTAAAATGTATTTTTGGAGTACCATAGCTGATTATAAATCGCTCACCCTATAAACCTAAATAATGTTTTATTTCTATTTTCTTTAGGTTTTATGGTTTTCCTCGAATTTACATGCCATTTATTACTAACTGACAGTTGACACTAGCTAGACAGCCGGTGTTTTTTTTTGGCTTTTTTTATCTTTACGGAAAGGCAAAGGTGGAGACAGATGTTGTGTGTGTTGTTGGTTGACGCGTTCGTGAACACTCGGCTCGAAACGAAACGTAACAAAAACGACATACACCGTCTCAAAATTAGGTTAGGTTGCGTCGCTACGCGACGCATCTTCTCTATATTAACCCTGGTTATTTTTTTATAAACTACCAAAACATCACTCATACCCACATACTCTCATACCACCATAGAGAAATAATATACGGGGGTATTCCTTTATACGTATATGCATACCACACATTCCTTAGAGCCGAAGTTTGCCGAAAGGATCTAAAGGATCCATAGTAGGAGCCAGTAGCTCTTTCAGGTGGCGGACCGGCCAGTGTCGAGTTGTAAGATCCAAGCGAATTCCAGATATTGGGACCATAGAGAAATAATTTGGGACAATGTCTAAAAATATGAACACATTGTAAGCAGATTCTATATATAATAGGCAGTGCCTATATTTTTAATTTATTTTGAACAATAAAGTTCTAGACCAAAATAATATGCGGATTATAAAAAAGTATAGATAGGAGATGGATTATACCTACCGGGAGGATCAGACTCCCGCAGTCCGGTAAAATTAGTCAAATATCATAAAAAAACTGTCAGGTGCAAGAACTTCATGTTTTCAGGTTCTGAAAAGTGATTTATGAGGATTCATACTCATATATCACCCACCATACACATATGTTCTGTTCCGTTAGTAAGGCAGGCACAAACTAAATAGGAAAACCGGTAAGCAAGCTACCGGTGTGCGTCGCTGTCAATCCATCGGAGTCCGCAGAGCTCTGTTGTTATCGATCCACCGATAAGATCTTAGGCATGACAAATAACAACAATTTACCAGCTTCCACAAAAATATTTATTTTTATCTTCCCTTACACGTAGGTAAACAATGCCCCTACACATCTTACTATTTGATATAATATAGAACCAAAATAACTTAACTCTAAAACAAGTGCATTTAGGAAAACACTTTTGGCATACTAGCCCAATTGGTGTAGCTTTAATGTTATTATTTTTACCGTACATTCATAAAGACATCATGAAATTCATAAATACATAAATATGTAATACATACCTATTGTGTGCACTTTCTAACATGAAGAAATGCATTTTTCACAACTACATAAAAATATTAAATGACAAAATTAATGCAATTTTATTCATTATAAAAGCAAAACAATCCAGCCCTGGAATATAACCAACTTGCATCACAGTTTATGTGTCGTTACTTGTTATAATACAGCACAAAAGCAAAATACTGGGGAGGAAGAAATACTTGAAATAATATGTGACGTGTGTGCGATTGCATTAATCCTCGAGGGTGACATTTTTGAAGAGGTACGACATGGACTCCTTGTTATGAATACGGCGTATGGCTTCGCTGAGTAGAATGGAGATGTCCACGGTCTTGATCTTGTGGCACTGCATCTTCTGTAGTTCGTGGGGCACGGTGTTGGTGACGACTACCTCGTCGATAGGCGAGTCATCGATGAGGCGCGGGGCGTCGGAGGAGAGCAGGCCATGCGTGGCCAGCACGTAGATCTTGTACGCGCCGCGCTCCTTCAGCACCTCCGCCGCCGCCACGAACGACTGCACGTCATCTATCATGTCGTCCTGTGCAACATTATGTCTCATATCAATACACACGCATGTGTGTTGCGTCACTACACCTAACTTGTATGGCTGTCAAGCGTGTGTTGATCACGTGATAGATCAGAGATTTTACACACAAGTTTAGTGTTGTATTAACAATTGCTAAATTTGCGACTGAAAAGCGTCATATTCACTCCCGCTTGAAAGGAACAAAAGCCACTCTGAAAGCTAGTAAAACATGTTGAATTCAATAAAGAAATCAAAATATTATATTACGGCATGAATAGAGTAATACTTACCACCATGATGGCAATCCTTCCACCAACATCTCCAACAACATTGATTGGTGGTTTCTCCTTGGCGGGGTGCGCAGGCACACCGACAGATACGTCCATCGTTCTCGACCTGCCAATTATTTATTAGCTTATGAATTTATCATTTCTGCCCGTCGTCTGCCTCTTTATTAATAAGAAATAAGAATGACTGGAAGAAATTTCTTCAAGAGATAAGTCCACCTTTGCGCCTAACATTTACTGGCTGTGTTTCATCATGCACACCCATGCACATGCATGTTTTATTGAGCAATGAAATATCTCAAGTGTTGACTTTGCAAGTAGGCTCAACATTGTGCAAACAAAGCTGAGGACGAAAGAAGGGTAGTGCTATATAAAGAATAAGGAACCTCGGGAGAGTGGGAGGCGAGTAGCGGCCGTCGACCTCGTCGCTCTCGGACTCCTTCTGCTCGCCGTGTATGACGGCGATGGCGAGCCGAAGTCGCTCCGCATACGACGTCGCCTTCTTCGCGGAGCCGGGGTTACGCGCCACGATCACAGCGTTGCGGTAGTCGGGGATCTGTTCTCCACATAATTTTGCGTTCACTCTACCATACCATGTATTTTTTATTATTTTACTCATTGGAAATACAAAGGCTACTCAAGAAATAAGAAAGAAGTTCCATAGTTAATCTCGGTTGCTTGGTGGTGTGACGCCTCTTCATGTGAACGTCACAGGTAAGCTAAGTCCGGCGCAGTGGTCGTCCGACAGTTCAGGCGGGTCTTGGTTCAGATAACACGTAAAGCTTATAGGCGGTAGAGCTTAAACTGTCCAGTTTGGTTGTGCTTTCATAGAAAACAAACTATTTTCAGTGTGTTTTCTGTCTAGTTCTGTAGTAGCTACGACTAAAGGGAAACACTGACATGCAGTGCGGTTTTGCAGGTGAGGAAAGTGAGGCAGCGCCTCACCTAAAATATAGACGCAATTTACATACCTACTTATAGAAACACTACACAACTTCCTGTAGTTGCCAGGTTGGGGCTTTTTTCGTAATTTTGGGGAAACCAAAATGAATTCATGAATGTGAGATTTGGAATAAATACTCCGTACTATAGAATAAAGTTCAGAATATGAATGGCCAATAACAATACCATTAAGAAGAGCATTATGAGATTAATATAGTACATTGAAGGGATGGTGAACTGAGTTTGCGATGGCCATGTCGGGGCCCATTGGGAGGGTTTCAATCGAGGTCGCGAATAGCGAGTGGCCACTCTGTGTAGTTCTCCAGCATGCGTTATGTTTTGAATTGCGGCAAATATTTATGTAATTCTGCATATATGTTACGGCAACTATTGATGTACCTAACTATGTATTCCTGTATTGAAACTATGTAATTTTAAAAAATAAATTTTTTTTTTCATGTTATTTGTAGTCTCTGATAAATGATAAATGAATTTTTTTGTTTATATATTATTTTTAATTTTAATATCTAGATATTAATTATAATTTTATGATACCAAAAGTCTGAGAGATACTCATGAGATACTGTAACATTTCCATTAAATTCATGTTTCAAGGCTAGTCTGGCTTCACATGACGAGTACTTTTTAACAGTACATATTATTTAATTTTTAATTCACACAATATTTTAACACTTACACTTTCCTGGATGTACTGCAACAAGAAAGGAGAAGCTCTCAAGTTGTCCACGGGACAGTCGAAAAACCCTTGAATTTCTTTCTGGTGCAGATCCATTGTGATGACGTGTGTCAGACCTGAGATAACACCTTGTTACAGTATAAGTACTTATGTTATTTACTACCGACCTAGGAATTTTTAAAATGTTCCAAAAAGTAAACTAAAGACTTCCGGAAGAATGGCCGATCGGCCCCGCAAGGTCTGCGTCGAAAATTTTGCTAATAGCAATTTCAATTAATTTTTCTTCATTAAATCGTTAAAACTCTTAGCAGTCACTCAGACTTCAGATGAATCTGAGAGGCGACCCCAGCCCTTCCTGAACCAAAATTTCAGTAAATTAGTATGTTTCTGAAGTGTTTCTGAAGTGTATTGTCTATCAGAGCAGTCTCAAAATACACTCAGCAAACAAAGAAAGTTATAATATTACGTATACAGTAGAACTTCGATTATTCGAGCCATTGCGGACCAGGGCTACGTCGGATAATAATCAAAACTTTAGATAATACCGACTTCAATTCCTCATTTACTAATTAAATTTCTTATTTCATAGTTTGTTCTAAAGCAGAACCTTTACACAACTCTCTCTTCCACATTACTAAACGGACCAACAGTTGTTCTTCTATTTATTGTTATTGTGAAGTTCTACAGTCGGTCTGCATACTTGCACAGCAGAAGCTCTCGCGTGATCGTCAAATAGCCGCAAAAGAGCCGGCTTTATAAAAAAGTGGACAAAAAAAACCAGCTAAGTGCGAGTACGACTCGCAGACCAAGGTTTCCGCATCACAAAAAAAAAAACCAAAAACATGTTTATTGTATGTTTATTGTATGGGGACCATCCTTAATTATTTTACTTTTTCTTTTTTTATTATTTGTTCTATCCACCATAATAAATAACACATGTTCTGTGAAAATATCAACCGGCCTATTATGCCTATATACCTCAAAAGACACAGTCATCAGACGGACAGACAGACAGTGCAGGCTTAGTAATGGGCTTTCGAAACCTATAAAGACTATCTCAGTGATGACTGATGAGGTGTGAGAGGAGTGTGCGTACCGGACTTGCACATCATCTTGGCGAGCAGCTTGCTGACGATGCAGCCGCGCTTCCTCATCTTGCACTGCTTGCTGTACGGTAGGTACGGGATCACGCCCACGATGGACTTGGCCGACGACGTCTTGCACGCGTACGCCATTATCAGCAGCTCCATTATGTTGTTGTTCACATCTCTGCAACCGTTACATATCGTGAGACACAACACACTCGCTGCTTTTACAAATAGGTTTGGAAAACAAAACCTGTAACACAAAAAAAAATCTCAAGATTAAAGTGAGTGTCTCTTAAACTCATATTAGGTATGACATATTACATTGTCTAGTTTCAAATTGAATAGGTACTCATTTATCATATTAAATAAAATTATGTAAATACTTAGTGCCGGTCTGCACGAGGTAGATGTTCTTGCCGCGGATGGAGTCCCCGATCTCCACCATGGTCTCCCGGTTCGTCTTGTGGTAGACCGAGCAGCCTCCATTGCGCACACCCAGCCGGCTGCAACACCACATTAATGTGTTACACGCACACACACACACACACACATATAGTGTTACCATTACTAACTATTTGTATTACATTTGCAAACTCTGGACAAAATAATAAAAAATACCAGTATAGAGGCAACTGAAAACGTAGACTATGAGGTATTTTCTCATATTCAATCAGATGCGTAAAGAAAAATAACACACTTAGCGATGAGGTTAGCCAGCTCAGGATGCGAATTTCCGCTAACAATGACGATATCGGACGTCGCCTGTCCCTCCATAGTGTCGCCGCGGGGACCCTGCGACGCTCTGAACCCCACCAGCCTGCGGCAATTACAAACGCTATGTCAGCAAGCACTGTTAGGAGGCTCCCACGCACGCGTCAATACAAACATGCGACCGCTTAGACAAATAAGTTTTCATACTGGGACACTTTTTATGAGGTTATTTATACCAAATAATGGTACTTTCTTTTTACAGAATAAAGTTAACAAGAAATCGGTGTTAAACTATTATTAGTGAACAAACAGAATGCAAGCACGAGCATTAGGGCAGGAAATTAGAGAGAAAACTAGAAACCTGGACTTGCTGTGGAGCATACTCCACTACAGTACTATACCACCGACAGTACCTCAAGCTTGCTTCACTCGATCGTTACACCACGTGCGGAGATTATTTTATCGGGAATACAGGTAGAATTATGCCGTCTCCACTTTGTTGTCTTGTTCACTTTGATAATAACACGCACAGCAGCTACGCAGTGCACCCACCATTCGGGTCGCACAAATTTGGTTGGAATTTCCAAAGAATATGGAATTTCTTTCATTTGTCAAACCATAAACCTACACACACTTTGGTCAAACAAATCCTAGTCCGTGGTCAAACATTTCGATCTCGCTATAGGGCCCCTCACACGGCCCGAAACTGTATTTTGCATTGCAATACAGTTTCATTCCGTAACTTTTTTTGTATTATATAAAAAAGTACTTATAGATAGTAAGATCTAACCGCTCTTTGTTTTATTATCTGCGTTCTAGTGACCCACCCCCCCCCCCCCCCCCCCCCCTTGCGCTTCTCGCTACTCGCCACCCTGTGACTGTGAGCATAAACGAAGATGAAATAAACAGAGCGCGCGCGATTTCTGCGTAGCTAGTCGGCACATAGAAGTCACTAGAATATGATGTGATGCTATCGCCACCGGTATAGAGAGTATTGAGCACAGATTACTGATATAATGGGATAGAGGACTGCTAAATTTAAACAATTAGTAAAATAAACCAAGTCGTGTAATAAATATCACTGGCCTTTTCGAGAGCGCGGCGCGATGCTTTGCGGCCCGAAAGAAAGACAAGCCTGCGCAGTTGGGCCTGCGCCTGTCGCTTGTCACTGTCAGCGAACTCCAAGCCATAAACAGTGAAGGGCCTACAAGACTTGAAGACCTTTTAAAAAACACAGAAAACTATAAACCGTTATAAAGCCTGACCAGGAATATATGAGGGGCCGCCATATTGCGGAATTTCGTTGGAACTAATTTCTTACACTGGCCACAATTATGTTTGATTCTTGATAATCTGTTGTCAATGTCAAAATTGCTTCTGAACTGACATTTAGGTGAAACGTTATGTCATTGTAGTGAGATTGTCATGAGTTGGCCGCCGTAATGTACAATTAGGTAATTATTTTTTGTTCTATCTAGGTGTATCTCAAGCATCTATTTACCGAATAGCAAAGAAAAGAGGGACGTAAATATTATTCGTTCTGAACAAAAAACACTTTTTGACTTTACAGAAATACGAAACGTTCGAATAAAAATAGCTTAAGTTAAGTTTTTCTGAACTAGAATTTTTATTAAAGTTTCAGCAAGGTCGATTAATAATCTTTTTTATTATTTGTACACTTTGCTTCAGGACATATCTGCAGATACATGGAAAAAATTTTGTGAACATGTAAATGTCAAGGCTAGTTCTTTTTACATTGACATCAAAATATATATAAAAGATGCATTAAATTAAAATACATTTTGTATATCTTATTGTGTATTTCAGTGCAAAAGTACTAGTCCGGTCGCCCGTAGAACATTCATATTACCAAAAAGGTTACCGCTTGGCTTAGTGAAATTGTTATAAATTACGGCATTTTAAACACAAAAACTCAAGTCTTAAAGATCGCGAATGGGCGCAACCGTATTCGGTGACAAGTCGAAAATCGCCAAAAATGTCGGTAAATTACTTTTTGAGGTTACCGATTCTTTTCACTATAGTTATGTTCTCCAGCTTATTTCAATTACCACACGTCATCGTAAGACCATGGCAACTGGGCATACACTGATTTAAGACCACATGAAGTCAGCCGATTTTGACGTTAAATTACTTTTTGAGGTTACCGCTTCAAATTTATACAGCAGCTAATAGACCCTCTGTACAAACAACATACCCATTTTAAGACCCTTTCTGTGGGCGCTTTAGATTTTAAGACCCATTTTGTCGGCGAAGAAAAATTTCAAAAAATTGTATTAAAGTACGTAAATACATACATAACGTACATACCACACGCTGTATTCCGACAATCAGGGTAAGCAGAGTAATCGGCGTTGTGCTGCAAGTACACCTATAAGTCCTGTCGCCCGTAGAACATTCATATTACCAAAAAGGTTACCGCTTGGCTATGTGAAATTGTTATAAATTACGCCATTTTAAACACAAAAGCCCAAATCTGAAAGATCGCAAATGGGCGCAACCATATTCGGTGACAAGTCGTAAATCTCCAAAAATTTCAGTAATTTACTTTTCGAGGTTACCGCTTCTTTTCACTGTAGTGATGATTTTCTTATGTTCTCCAGCTTATTTCAATTACCACACGTCATCGTAAGACCATGGCAAGTCGGCATACACTGATTTAAGACCACATGAAATCAGCCGATTTTGACGATAATTTACTTTTTGAGGTTACCGCTTCAAATTTATACAGCAGCTAATAGACCCTCTGTACAAACCACATACCCATTTTAAGACCCTTTCTGTGGGCGCTTTAGATTTTAAGACCCATTTTGTCGGCGAAGAAAAATAATTATTTTTTAATTAAATTACGTACATACATAAATATGTACTGTCATTCAGTTGATTGTGTTGCACAACAGTACCACCGATTAATGTACATAGTATGGCTTTTTTTTATGTAAAATATTTTTTATTTATTTAAATAAAAAAATCGTTGGTTTATTTTTATAGCCTAATCGATTCAGTTTCATAACAGTAACAAAAAAGTCGTAATTACCATTATGATGTAACACGTGTAAGTTGGTAAAGAAAAAAAAATTCTTTCTATTCCATACTAATTAAACTAAAATTGTGCTTTTTCACAATTTCTGAAAGAAAGAGATCTATGTATTGGAAGACTTTTTTGTTCCTGGCATGAAACTAAAACGATGAAGAAAAATTTTAACTAAAATGTTTTTTCGATCGCTTCAGTAGGGCCCCCATTTTCGCTGAAAGTGTGTTTGCCCCGTGATATGCAGAGGTTTAGGGCCATGAGCACGTAGGAGAGCTCAAAAGACGCAGAATTTCAAGGGCGTCAGATCGTCTAAAATTTTTTTGGAAAAGTCGAAATTTTTATTTTATTATTTTACATAAAAAAAGCCATACTATGTACATTAATCGGTGGTACTGTTGTGCAACACAATCAACTGAATGACAGTACATATTTATGTATGTACGTAATTTAATTAAAAAATAATTATTTTTCTTCGCCGACAAAATGGGTCTTAACCTGTACGCTCCCGCGTTATAATATGTCTACAGCCCCCAGACTCCCGCATGGGCGTGGCCCGCGGACGGCGCGCGCGCACATGAGCGCCGACCTCGACATAAACGCAGATATTTCGGAAACTAATAAAGTTAGATCTATAAACTCTTCTGTCCTAGAAAGCCTAGAAAATTTCCTAAAATCCATGTGAAACAGTGAGGCTTACCTTGTTTAGAAGTACCAGATATTTTAGGTAGAAAAAAAAATCCCAATTTTTTTTTGAAAAATTCATTATAAAATAAATTCAAAACATACCTTTACAATATTTATATCAGAATACTCGTAAAGAAACATACTTTTAGAAATAGTAAAGTATAATATACGTTTTCTTTACAGAAATCAGCGAAATCGGATGTTCAACATGAACATCCTGGGACATTCCGTAAACTCCGAGATGGCACGCGCGTGATATTTTTTCCCAATTTTATAAATATATTATTTGAACTAAACCTTCTTTTATTTTGCAACTGATCGTATGTTTGTATAATAATGCGAAGAAAATTGGAAAAATAAGCTATATTTCCATGAAAAATATGCCCCCAAAGTCATGTTTACACATTTCATACAAAAATAAACAAACATTTTTGAGCGACGAAAAATATGACTTTTGTCGCCACCCGAACTCGTAATGCATCTTCTATTGGTAGAATAACTAATAAATAACACTATTTACTAACCTTTAGCTCATAGATGCACTTGAATACACTTATAATAAATAATTTCGCAGAAGTGCGTCACCTCGAAACTCGTGAGAAATAGGAGAACAAAGAAACTGTCAGCTGACAGCTAGCGTTCGTTTTATTATTCATAATTGGTCTTTGGAGACAAGAAAAATGGTTAGTTCATAATTGCCGGTATCACTTATAGCCCCCATCAACGATTGAAAGAGCAATAGACCAATTCGTGCGACCGTAATTTGAGAATAAAGATGGGGTCCGTTTCGGGCCCAAGATAATTGGCGGAAAAAATATATGGGCTCCGTTTCGGTTCCATAGGAGCTGCCAGGTTAAAATCTAAAGCGCCCACAGAAAGGGTCTTAAAATGGGTATGTGGTTTGTACAGAGGGTCTATTAGCTGCTGTATAAATTTGAAGCGGTAACCTCAAAAAGTAAATTATCGTCAAAATCGCCTGACTTCATCTGGTCTTAAATCAGTGTATGCCCACTTGCCATGGTCTTACGATGACGGGTGGTAATTGAAATAAGCTGCAGATTATAACTATAGTGAAAAGAAGCGGTAACCTCGAAAAGTAAATTACTGACATTTTTGGAGATTTTTGACTTGTCACCGAATATGGTTGCCCCCATTTGCGATCTTTCAGACTTGGATTTGGACTTGAAAATGGCGTAATTAATAACAATTTCACATAGCCAAGTGGTAACCTTTTTGGTAATATGAATGTTCTACGGGCGAGAGGACTAGGTGTACTTGCAGCACAACGCCGATTACTCTGCTTACCCTGATTGTCGGAATACAGCGTGTGGTATGTACGTTATGTATGTATTTACGTACTTTAATACAATTTTTTGAAATTTTTCTTCGCCGACAAAATGGGTCTTAAAATCTAAAGCGCCCACAGAAAGGGTCTTAAAATGGGTATGTGGTTAGTACAGAGGGTCTATTAGCTGCTGTATAAATTTGAAGCGGTAACCTCAAAAAGTAATTTAACGTCAAAATCGGCTGACTTCATGTGGTCTTAAATCAGTGTATGCCCACTTGCCATGGTCTTACGATGACGTGTGGTAATTGAAATAAGCTGGAGAACATAACTATAGTGAAAAGAATCGGTAACCTCAAAAAGTAATTTACCGACATTTTTGGCGATTTTCGACTTGTCACCGAATACGGTTGCGCCCATTCGCGATCTTTAAGACTTGGGTTTTTGTGTTTAAAATGCCGTAATTTATAACAATTTCACTAAGCCAAGCGGTAACCTTTTTGGTAATATGAATGTTCTACGGGCGACCGGACTATACATTTTGAATAAAAACATCGGCCAATTCAATATGTGCGTACTATACTGAATGTTGCTATATAAATCTAAAAAGTTGCTCCATCTTGACAGCTCTCATATATTCCTGGTCAGGCTTTACAATTTCATAAAAAACACAATTGACAAAATATAATGAAAAAAAAAAACATTTAAGACTGGCTCCTAAGGACTTTGCATCCAGAGCCGTTAAGTGATTATTAATAAAAAAAAAAATCCCCTGTCACTGTCACGCGCACATGTCCGATTGTTTTTGTTTAGGTGAGGTTAGAGTTAGAATGAAATGAATTGAATCGTGGTCTCAGGAATTTACAAGGAAACACGGAGAAGTGAGGAGACACTAACATAATCGAAGTGCAGAAGACTGGCAAGAATGGGACTGACGAAGCAATACCTCCGCTACGCACCGAGTGGTTCCTGGAGTGTGGTCGCCAGCGGTGGTTGCAACACTCTATTGGTATCGCTGGGCGGCGTTAGCGGACGCTACGTTGCTGTTGGCGCTAGCGAACATGTCATCATCTGGGACATGAGGATGGGGGAGAAGGTAAACAACAAGCAAGCAAGCAAGCTTTACACGAACACTTATCATTATGACGATTACCTTGCTTTTAGCAGTCCCAACTGCGAGCAATTCAAAACTCAAAACTACACTATCACACTGAATTGTCATTCAATCGGTTCAATTACTTATCACTATAAAGAAGAACGCACAAGAAAATTAATGACTGTCTGAATTTCAACAATCCCAACCGTTTGCACTCCAATCAAATGCAAAATTACAATATAAGTAATGCTGATTGTTACACCCGCCATTTTCGCAGCACGGAGATTCGGTACCGCGCTGCGCACATAAACTCGAATATTTGGTAAAATAATGAATTCAGATTAAACAAACTTTATTCTCGCCAATGAAATTATTCACAAAACTGTAAAACAAATGAGGATTCACTTATTTAGAAGCACAGACAGATTTTTCAACTACAGGAAAAAACTTAATTTTTCCGAATTTTTTCTAAGCCAGTTCGGATACGTTGCTCGCTTCTCTCGCTCCCTGCCACGTCCATCAGACAAGGGCACTCGAGAAGCGAGAGAGGTTGACGGCACCCGGCGGGACACGCAACTAGAAATATATGAAATGGTTTTTTTTTTTATTTTGGTTTTCTTATTTTGGGATATATCAATACATATCAACCCCCTGCAAAACATGTGACTGTAGAATACATTTAATGCTTGGGAACGCGCCTAATGGGTGTCAAGGGACCTGACGGGTTAAAATTGTGATTTGTTCTACCTACATGTTGGAATACTTAATTGCAGGCTCAAGTTTTACTGGGCGAGAAAGTAGAAGTGTCTCAGATCGCAGTGAGTCCGAGCGGGAATCATATGGCAGTGGGCTACGCCGACGGCAACATCAGCATCTTCGAACTCACTAACAACGAGGTGGTGTGCACGTTTGCTGGTCACAAGTCAAGCATCACCTGTCTGCAGTACGATGACCAAGGTCTCCGTCTGCTTTCTGGTGCTAAGGTATATTTTTAGTTTTCCTAATAGGTATTCATTTCATCCATTTCATTCATTTCATTCACTTCTTTCACGTCATTCATTTCATTTATTTCATCTATTTCGTTCACTTCATTCACTTCATTTCATTTATTTCATCTATTTTGTTCACTTCATTCATTTAATAAAAAGAATATACCTACCTATTATTTTACTAAGAAGATTTATAACAATTAATTTGGGTAAAAGTGGCGAGACTATTTCGCGGCGCGAATTTATGTCCGTGGCGTGAATTTTTGCTCACGGAGTGAAGTTCGTGAAGCAAATGCTCCCAGTGAGTGCGTCCTTTGAGCTGCGAAGACTTTCTTTGGGCTGATTCTGTGCTTTGGGCAATGCAAGGAGAGATTATCGATTTAGAGAACATGTGAAGTTCAGCTTCATTTCTGATCTTCACAGTTATTCAGGACTGGCGGTTCCTACAGCTTTACTTTGCGGTGTCATCGTATAAACATCCTTATCCTATAACCAAGCGGCGTGTCGCTGAGTGGTTTGGGCACATCGGCTTCTCATGCGAGAGGTCTGAGGTTCGAATCCGGTCGGCGTGTACGTACAATGAGTACACGCCGAAATTTTTTTCTGATGAAAAAATTTACATGCATACCCACACCTGCTATTTCACCGTTCGGAACCAGTGTAAAACTGTAGGACCCTTTCCTTGCCCCTTACAAGGTGGTAGACTCAAATTGTAGCCGACTGGGTTGGTACCACCGTACTGGATGTAAGATGGCCGCATAGCAGCCTCGGTTGTGTTCTCCTCTAGTCCAGTATAGCCAGCAATCCAGGGAAGTCTTTGGTATGGTACCTGCAGAAGGTATGGAAGGAGGTTACATAAAAATAAATCCTTGCATGTGCCAGAAAAGTTCAGTGAATTGATTGAGTAGTTCTCGACTTATAAGCGAATCCGAATTACATAGAATCGACGAGAGCACATGAGTGCGGCAGGCGGTCGGTCGGCGTACTGTTACAGTTTTCTCTTTATTTATTAGGAAAGTCCATTGGAAATTGACCCTTTCTACTGTGGTCACATAAATTAACATCACACGCAAACATGTAAAACTAAACTCCTGGACACAGACAGACAAACAGAGTTAAATACTAAGTTCCATCGAAAGCAGACTACAATATTTTCCAGGACACCGAGGTGATCCTATGGGACGTTGTAGCGGAGGCGGGCGCGGCGAGGTTCAGCGGACACAAGGGCGCCGTCACCAGCGTCGCGTTCATCAACAGCAGGAACTGTGCGCTCAGCGCCTCCAAGGACACATTCGTCAAGTTTTGGGACATCGAGACCAAGCACTGCTTTAAGACTTTGGGTGGGCATCAGGCCGAGGTTTGTTCGATGCCAATACCTGTTGTATAACTAACACTTTAGTGCTCTGTGTTAAACTGTATTACATACAATTGTACTGTCGTGTAACTAATGCTTTAGTGCTTTGTATTGAACTGCACTACATACAATTGCACTGTTGTGTAACTAATGGTTTAGTGCTTTGCATTGAACTGCTTTACATACAATTGCACTTTTGTGTAACTAATACTTTAGTGCTTTGCATTGAACTGCACTACATACAATTGCACTGTTGTGTAACCAACGGTTTAGTGCTCTGCGTTGAACTGCATTACATACAATTGCACTGTTGTGTAACTAACGGTTTAGTGCTCTGCGTTGAACTGCATTACATACAATTGCACTGTTGTGTAACTAATGCTTTAGTGCTTTGAATTGAACTGCACTACATACAATTGCACTGTTGTGTAACTAACGGTTTAGTGCTCTGCGTTGAACTGCATTACATACAATTGCACTGTTGTGTAACTAATGCTTTAGTGCTTTGCATTGAACTGCACTTCATACAATTGCACTGTTGTGTAACTAACGGTTTAGTGCTCTGCGCGTTGAACTGCATCACATACAATTGCACTGTTGTGTAACTAATGCTTTAGTGCTTTGCATTGAACTGCACTACATACAATTGCACTGTTGTGTAACTAATGCTTTAGTGCTTTGCATTGAACTGCACTACATACAATTGCACTGTTGTGTAACTAACGGTTTAGTGCTTTGCATTGAACTGCATTACACACAATTGCACTGTTGTGTAACTAATGCTTTAGTGCTTTGCATTGAACTGCATTACATACAATTGCACTGTTGTGTAACTAATGCTTTAGTGCTTTGCATTGAACTGTATTACATACAATTGCACTGTTGTGTAACTAACGGTTTAGTGCTTTGCATTGAACTGCATTACATACAATTGCACTGTTGTGTAACTAATGCTTTAGTGCTTTGCATTGAACTGCATTACATACAATTGCACTGTTGTGTAACTAATGCTTTAGTGCTTTGCATTGAACTGCATTACATACAATTGCACTGTTGTGTAACTAATGCTTTAGTGCTTTGCATTGAACTGCATTACATACAATTGCACTGTTGTGTAACTAATGCTTTAGTGCTTTGCATTGAACTGCATTACATACAATTGCACTGTTGTATATGTAACTAACGCTTTAGTGCTTTGCATTGAACTGCATTACATACAATTGCACTGTTGTATATGTAACTAACGCTTTAGTGCTTTGCATTGAACTGCATTACATACAATTGCACTGTTGTATATGTAACTAACGCTTTAGTGCTTTGCATTGAACTGCATTACATACAATTGCACTGTTGTATATGTAACTAACGCTTTAGTGCTTTGCATTGAACTGCATTACATACAATTGCACTGTTGTATATGTAACTAACGCTTTAGTGCTTTGCATTGAACTGCATTACATACAATTGCACTGTTGTATATGTAACTAACGCTTTAGTGCTTTGCATTGAACTGCATTACATACAATTGCACTGTTGTATATGTAACTAACGCTTTAGTGCTTTGCTTGAACTGTATTACATACTGTTGTTGTTTGCTGCCTAGCACTTCTTGTTAGGGTGGGGGTGGGTCATTCTCCACACCGAGACCATAAACGGTCCGTTGTACAATGTCGCTCGGGTGGTGCTACACCCAAGTTCTTAAATATAGCGGAGCACGCTAGAGGCAGTTTCCATGCTTCCAAGAAGATCCTTCGGGCACTCTAGGTTATTTATACTATATACTATACAATCCTCAATTATTATAATGAAAATGAGAGTGACGTCACAGGTGTGGGGGGCTGTGCTGCTGAAAGAGGAGCGGTACCTGGTGACGGGAAGTGCAGAGCAGGAGTTGCGCGTGTGGGCTCTACGCTGGACCGCGGACTCCCATCACGACCACGCGCTCAGCAAGCGGCTTGAGCTTGTAAAGCTGGAGGAGACGGATTCGGCAGAGGACAGTGGGGTAAGATGATACAAGAGTGTGAGGGTGTGCTTTTTGGCTACATCACATTGTAGATTTTTACCGCTGCTCTAAGGATATAAAATTATCCACATGTTTAAAGGTAAATTTTAAGGTAAAGGTAAATTTTGTTTTTCAGTTCTGTTAAATACTTTGGAATAATGTCTAATGATGATTTCCTTACACTAGTCGCCAATGACTAAGGTGGCCAACCGTCCCGGATTTTGCGGGACCGTCCCGCAATAGCAGTTGTAATCCCGCATTGCAATAACTAATAAAATAGTCCCGCAAAACGTCTAATGCGTCCCGCATGCCCCTAATTTTCCATATTTCCAAGTCATTCAAAATTGCCTGGCCATCTTCAGTACCTTCTTTGTTTGCCATGGACGAACGCACCTACAGAACGAGTATTTTCGTTGATGAAAGTATTATGGATGGACATCGGAAAAATCGTCACTTAAAGTTGAAACGTTACGTGCAATGCTTGTTGTAAAATTTAATATGGGCAGTTGTGAAAACTTTTATGACATTCTTAACCAAAACCCAGAATTGAGAAATATGATTTATTTGATTTAAAAATAAATTATAACTTCAGTAAGTGCTCTGACACACCCTCAGTCCTTCACATTCACACCCCCTATCCCCAAGAATGTCCCGCATTGACTTTTCATAAAGTTGGCCGCCTTACCAATGACTGAACTTATCTGGACGCACATGAGAAGCATTATCAAATGCCTTCAAAAATCTGTACCACAGCATACACACAGCGACAAAGCATGAGTACTTGTAGAACTTACAGTTTCATGAGAAAGTAGCATAACGAAGGACCACAACTTCAAAGTAAACAAGTACTGCAACCTAGTAGTAGACCTGATTCAAGACTGAGCTCTTCGAAGTCGGAGCAAAAGGACTACCAGCGAAGTCGCTCTACAGTTTCTTCGAGAATCTAGGCCTGCCAAGATTAACGCTAAGCTCATATATAGAGCTTCGATAGCGTCACTGGAAGCATCCTACAGAATATGGATAGATAGAGAGTGGGACTGGTGGTTCTCCTTGCAGACTAGCTGAAGAGGGCTTGCCGCAATCCGAAACGTTAAGTAGCTGGAGAATTCTTAGAGTGGTTCTGCTTAGTTCAACGTCTTCCTTGGAAGTTAGTCTTCCTTGTACAACGTTGGTGTGTACAAGGAATACTACTTTAGGTTGAACTAATAAAATATGAACGTTTGCAGACGCTGCAGTGCCACCAGGCGGGAAGCCTGATGCGCGGCGGGCGAGGGCGCGTGGTGGGTCTCGCGGCCGACCCCGCCGGCTCCGCTCTCCTCTGCTTCGGCACCGACGCCACCCTCGAGCTGTTCCACTTCTGCACCGACGAGGAGGCCAAGCAGCGGATGGACAAGCGCGTGAAGAAGCAGAGGAAAAAACTTCAGTAAGAACATAACTGATCATCATGCCTATTTTACTTACTTGCCAAGTGCCATCATGGCCATTCCTAATGGCCCAATTTTTGGTTTTGTTCCCTTTGCTTATTATCCTTCAAAACATTTTTTTTTTTTTATCGATAGCGCGACATGTGGCATCGTTACACCTACAAGTAGGTGTCTAACGATTAACTAATTTCCCCTTCTTTCTATAGCCGTGTCTCCTGCGAATGTTTTTTTCGAAACATTACACAGAAACATCGAAACATTGGGGCGTGGCTATCCACATTTGTATGAAACCAGGGAAAATAATGTTTTTGTTTCATGTTTTTTGTGTATTGTTTCGAAAAAACATTTGGAGGAGACCCGGCTTATCATAAGGTAAAAAGTCGTGTCTATTACTATGGGCAATTGTGCCTAGTCTTGCCAAGAATCTGTATTGTTAATTTTGGTTTCTATGACATGTGTGTATCAGCAAATGGACATTAACTGCTGTGAATGACAGCACATTACCAACAACTCGATCATGTACCTTTTTTGTGTTTTATGGAACACCATGGTTGGCTACATCATCTACTAAGGCCGTCATGTCAGCCCATAACACCTCGTTGAACTAGGTGCCATGTCATGGTATCCCCTTTTGGTCATGCCAGCTACACTGAACTGCACAGAAAACACAAACTATTTTCGGAGCCGCTCCGGCCGACCTCCATTCGGTGGAGGTAGGTAAGGTTGGACCTAGTTGTAACTTAGAACCTGTTTGTTGTTTGCTGCCCAGCCTCTTAGGGGCGGGCGGGTTTCACGAAGTGGAGCAGTCTTTTCGGTCGCTTCCATACTCCATGGGCTGTTCCCTCGGAAACTGAACCGCGACCTACCTCAACAATCAGACAGCTGTGCATCCAAAGTGCAACCGCGTTCGACGTTGCTTAACTTCTGCGGCAAGCACAAGCATTGTGTCCGAGAGTACAGGTTACAGGGCCTTTTACATGGATTATACTCACTTTTAGCACTGTCTGAACACTTTCAGCTAACGCATGGCACAAGTTCATGAAAACATCTATCTCAACTCTATGATAGAGCAGAAAGTTTTGCAATTGCAAGCGAGACGCAGGACACGTCCTTAGGGTTGAGGGAGTAAAAAATAAAAACAAATATCTGTATTTTTGTATGAAAATCCGGGGTTTGCCTTCTTTTTATCCTCGTTTAATTATTGCGATAAATCATTCTCCCTAGAAAAAAATCATTATGATATTTATGCAGTTATCACGTGTGCTATCAGGAAACAGAAAGAGTCCGGCGCTGCGGAAGAAATGTCCACCGAAGTCCCCCAGCTGCTGACTCTGTCGGACGAGGTGCGCCGGCTGACGTCAGTGAAGCTCGGCGCTAAGATCAAGTCAGTGTGCGCGGTGGCCGGGGGCGGGGGGGAGCTGCGCTGCGCCGTCACGCTCGCCAACAACGTCGTGGAGATGCACAGTGTTGATACCAGCGCCCAGAGTGAAGGTGGGCACGGCTTACTTCATACATTCCCTACTACACCGCCGCTCGCTCACTACTGGCATGGCTCGATGTGATGCTCTACTCTTTATTGAAACAAATTTGATCATTTTCTTTTTACTTGTATTGTGTTGTGGCTATATGCCGGGAGCGGCGATTGAACTGTCCGTATGTGAAAATGAAATACTTCTGTTAATTTTCAATATTTATTTTTACACTTATGCCATGTGAAAATAGTAAGTTCAAAGTTTTATTATGACCTATTCCGAAGGAATAAAACCGCCTTTAGCCTTTACTACAAGCTGAAGTCTCTTTCTGAAAGAAGCGCAGGCTGCTCGAACGACGTTGTCACTCAAACAATTCCATTCTCTCGTAAGAGTAACTTTGAGCGCTTCCACCGAAGTGTGTTTTTTAGCACAGGCCCTGGCCTGTAAAACACCCCAAATACAAAAGTTCAACGGATTCAAGTCGGGCGATGACGACGGCCACATATCTCGGTCGATCAGCACTAGAACGTTTGCTTTCAACCAATTTTGCGTTCCAATTGCTCTGTGCGATGGTGCCGAGTCTTGCTGGAAAGTCCAACGCTCAGAACCGAATGTGTTGCGTGCCCACGTTATCAGCCCTGGTCGCAAGACTTTGTCTCGATAGATTTGTTGGTTTATTTTGACTTGGTTGCGACCCATTGGAAGAAACACGAGCGGAGATCGGCCTTTTTCAGACACCGCCGCCCAGACCATAATTTGGTCGGCTCCTTGGCGTCGAGGGACTTGCAATTCGTCTGAATGGTCGCTGACACGTCCTTTCAACCAAACATGGTCATTTTGTTAGTTTAAAAACTGTTCAACGCAAAAAGTTTTCTCATCTGAAAACACCAAATTGAGAAGCTCACCAGAGTCGGGCAAGCGAATCAGCTCTTTCGATCGATCCAACCGTTTGCTACGCTGTAAAGCAGTGAGTTCCTGAGAAAGGTTTTTTTTAATTTAAGCTTTTCCTTCAATATGCGAGCGATTGCCTCACTGTGTTCAAACAAAATTTAAGCCATTTATAATGAACAAATTTGAATTTCTTCATTAGATAAAATAGCTAGCAAAGTTATCAATAAGAGTTAGCAAAGCCAAAATAAAGAGAAAATGAATAAAGAGGAAATGAAAAAAAAAAAAAAAAACCTTGTGAGACAGTGAGTTCTGTAGATGCACTTGCATTCTCATTGTGAGTGGCTCTCCGTCCTGAACACCACTGCTTCCCTCCGTCCCTTCACTTAGCTACGTTGCTTGGTGGCAGTGGAGTGTGGTACTGTGTGCGGCTGGTACTTAAAAAGGCCCACTCCATCTCTCCCCGTACATGTCGTAAAAGGCAACTAATGGGCGCCACACACCTGCAATTAATATTGCGCAAGTCCAGACTTGTGCAAGTGTACCGTTACGTGTGTGGGAAGTTTATTGCGCAATTTTCTATACTTGGGGCGTCATGCAGACTTGCACAAGTCTGGACTTGCGCAATATTAATTGAAGGTGTGTGGCGCCCTTTAGGGATAAGAACGAGGTGTCGTTCTATGGGGCGCCAGGCTAGACACCTCTCACCTTGTCACGGTCGTTCCTCCGACTCACGCAGCAGCTGGGTCTGCGTGCCTTACTTGCTGCTTGATGTTTCTCATCCGAACTTTTTTTGAGAGATTACAATAGATCTTCCTAGGTCGCGGTGACAACAGGGCTCAGGGGCTCTAACTCTCAAACTTCAAACTTTAAATCATAATCATATCTTGTCTGAACTATTAAGAGATCACAATAGATCTTTCTAGGTTACAGCGATATTAGGACTCAGGATCTTTCTAGGTCGCAGTGACAATAGGGTTCAGGGGCACCAACTCCCAAATTATAATAATAGTGGGCGGGAAGAAGGTGCGGGGCTGGTCGGTATCCCCTCCGCCGGCCCCAGCCTAGCATGCGCGGAGTGATGTGCGGCGGTGCAACATTCTTGCACTTTGCACTCGCATCAACACGTTGCGCGTACTGTGTCGTTTGATATAGTATAAGGTCTCTGTGTGTGTGACAGTGAGGTGCCTGCGGTCGGTGCGTGCGGCGGGGCACCGCGCGGAGCCGCGCGTGGTGGCGCTCAGCTCGGACAACCTGGCAGTGCTCTCCGCCAGCGCTGACTCTCTCAAGCTGTGGAACAGGTCTCTCTTCTTTGTATCTGACACTAACATTGTAAACGACAATGGCTAGACAATGTCTTGACGAAAGTACTGTGTGGGGTCGGTACTTAATAAGAATAGTCCCACTGCATCTCTCCCCGTGCATGTCGTAAAAGGCGACTAAGGGATAAGCGGCCTGCAGACACCCTGGTCGACTTGTGGCTTTCATGGAAGACATAGGCTGGCTGGGGTAGCTGGAGACTGCGGGGTTTTGCACGAAGGTCCCCAACCAAGCGGGATTAGTTTGCAGGCCTAGAGCCAACCCCAAACCAAAACAACAACAACAACAACAACAACAATGGCTAGACTTGCTGGGTACACTTTTGCACATTAATAACTACATTACATTTTTGTTCATTACAATTACAGTCTTAAAATAATCACCATCCTATCGTTCTGGTGACTTTTATTAAGAATACACATATAATACTGGCTGAGATCAATAGGATTGTAAAAAAGTATAATCTTTATTGGACCATTTGCAGCTGCAGCGGCCATCTTAGACTTAACACAAAAAACACAGTGACGGCAAACCAAAAATGTAATGTTTATTAAAATGAACTAAACGATCGATAGATAGATAGATAGAAATACTTTATTGCTCCAAAACATTTTAACAAACGACCATAAATATAACAAGTAATATGAAATAAGAAATGGGTGGCCGAACAGCTGGCTGATGTAATATGAATGTGAGAGTGTGTCGTGCGCGCGCAGAGCGTCGCAGAGCTGCCTGCGCACGGTGGAGATGAGCGCGAGCCGGCCGCTGTGCGCGTGCTTCGTGCCGGGCGACCGGCACGCGCTGGTGGGCCGCGCGGACGGCGCGCTGCTCGTGGTGGACGTCGCCGCCGGCCTCGTGCTCGAGGAGATACAGGCGCACGCGGCCGACACGTGGTGCGTCGGACTCACACCTGATCTGGTTTGTCTCTTGTTGTTGTTGTTTTGGTTTGGGGTTGGCTCTAGGCCTGCAAACTAATCCCGCTTGGTTGGGGACCTTCGTGCAAAACCCCGCAGTCTCCAGCTACCCCCGCCACCCTATGTCTTCCATGAAAGCCACAAGTCGACCGGGGTGTCTGCAGGCCGCTTATCCCTCAGTCGCCTTTTACGTCATGCACGGGGAGAGATGCAGTGGGACTATTCTTATTAAGTACCGACCCCACACAGTACTGGTTTGTCTCTTATTATAATATGTTTTGTGTACTTTGTAGATTGAGTGCTGTTCCTTCGCACTTTTCTGTTATTTAACTTATATAAGTCTTACATTTTTTATTATGTTTACTATTAACCCTGGAAAGGTCGCTCCACTAAAAGTTACACGGATGGTCGCTAATGAACTCTCACTTTTTGTAATATTTCAATATTTATTTATGACATAATTGAAATCCATTTAAATGAAATATAAATAGCCTACTTATGTACTTAGCGTTCTAAGTTTAAACTTTTATAAAACGTCAATAAATCAACTTTCTTAGGTCTTCTACAAAAAATAATTTTTTTATTTCTCCTAAAAGTCCTTAAAACAATATGCTCAAGAACTCGCAATTGTAAAGTATAAGAATAAATAACGAAGAACGCAACTATTACAAAACACAACCTACCTACCCAACGGCCTACCCAAAATGGCCTCACCTTTTTGAAGTGGTGGGTTCGAATCGCACACACGTGCAGCGGCTGTGAAGTCTCGATGCCCACTAACCGCTTCATTTTGCGCCTTCCCTGATTTAGAAAAAGTCGAGGAGGCACTTTTAGATTTTATTGGACTCATTACTTCGTAGAGTAATTTGTTGCATGATTTCAAAATGACTGTTAGTTTTTTTTTTATATTTTTTATTGTTGCAATCTTGTTGCAGAGAGGGTGCTACTCTGGCGGTGGCGATAAAACTGTCAAATTATGGCAATTTGAGCTGATACCCGATACAACTGGTGAATCAAAAGCAAAGGTAAACAAACTTGTTCTATTAGGAGCTACTGTGTGAGGTTATATAACTTATTACTATATAAATCCCCGCCTCCCACCAAGTACAGTCTCGGATCCTGCAAAAGTGGCATGAATAGGCCTGACAGGTGTCAGGCTGGCGTCCGAATGTCTATGGGCGTCGTCACACACTTGATGGGTGGATCGGCGCCACATGTCGCGCTTTCTATAAATAAAAATATTCGAAGATGTGTCAGATTGCATTGGTGCAACATATGTAATCATCAGTCCTAGTGCAGAGTACAAGCGTCAAAGAACAAGAAACCTGCATGTTAAATTGGTCCAGTCATTCTAATCTTATAAGTGAACATCGTAGATTCAGTTGTCACATGCACTTTTTAGTTCACTGATTGACAATAGCGGGCGTCCGCGGCGCGTTGGTTGATAGTGTGGGTGGGTGTGCAGGTGCTGTCTCTGCTGAACACTCGCACGCTGGAGCTGGAGGAGACGGTGCTGGCGGCGCGCGTGTCACCCAACAGCAAGTTCCTCGCCGTCGCACTCCTAGACTCCACCGTCAAGATATTCTTCCTAGACACATTCAAAGTAAGTTATTCACACTTTGGTGCTCTGAAACCGGATTAAACACAATAATTGAGACTTATAGAATCAAAGGCGGCAATTTTTCAATTTCAGACACAGGAAAAAACATTTTGTAGATATAAAAGTTCAGAATATTTAAAACATTTATTTCACCGCTAGGCCAGATTGCAGTATTTGATACTAAGCACGATTTTTGTACGCATTTACTATATAAGATTATTGTGTTCGATATTGTTTTGATTTATGTTTAAAGTGTGAGAGTTAGGGCCCCTGGGCCCTGATATCACTGAACCTGAAAGTGTATTAATGTTGTTTTTTGTTACTTACGTTACTTGAGGCGGTAGGAATGTAACACGGGACTATATTATATATTATTATTTATTTTATACAGGCAGCCTTGATTGACAGTTTAAATCTGGTTGAAAATTGTAGAGTTTATCATTTGAATTATATTTTTTTTTTAGATTAAACACATCTTTCTTGAGCACTCTTTCTTTTAGGAACTAGTTTTATTTGTAGGTATTTTTGAATTGTTTGGTACTCAGTGAGTTTATTACTTCCTCAGGAAGTTGGTTCCAGTCTCCCACCACTCGTTATGAATCTTTGTGAATGCATTGACATTTTAGAGGTATAACTGGAAAACTTCTTGTGTCCACTATTTACCGAAAACGAGTTGTGTATGAGGTATATAGAGTGTGGAGCAATCGCAGTTTTGCAACTCACCTTTATTAGGTTTCCGTATCCCGTACGGAAGCCTATTACTAAGCCTCCGCTGTCTGTCTGTCATCAGTCCATCTGTCTGACCGAGGCCTGTATCTCTTGAACCGTAATAGGTAGCCCGTTGAAATTTTCACAGAATATGTGTTACTATGGCGGATATAACAACAAATAATAAAAAAAATAAAATGTTAAAAATTAAGAGGGGCTCCCATACAACAAACATGCAAAAAGTCGATTAGTCACGCTACTGAATAATAGATGGCGCCACAGGCTTTTATACATTGCATTGTTGAAAGACAAAAGATAGGCGGATATTATCAGGTTTTTTTTTATTGGCGTTTCTCTAAGGACTTTTCATACTTTTGCACCTAACTTGCATAGATTATTCGGTAGAGAATTCGTAAAGGAACATAAACTCATACACAACTCGTTGTCGGTAAATAGTGGCCACAAGAAATTTTGCAGTTATACCCCTCATTTGATAAAGCAGTATTCTAACTCTTTCTTGTTGGGGATGACTGTACACATAATCCTTATATACACAAATTGCTGTCGTCACACCTGCCAAATGTTGTGCAGTTCTACCTGTCGCTGTACGGGCACAAGCTGCCGGTGCTGTGCCTGGACATCAGCTATGACTCGAGCCTGATCGCGACCGGCTCCGCGGACCGCAGCGTCAAGATATGGGGCTTGGACTTCGGCGACTGCCATCGCTCCATCTTCGCGCACAACGACTCGGTGACCGCGCTGCAGTTCGTGCCCGGCACGCACTTCTTCTTCACCGCATCCAAGGACGGGCGCGTCAAGCAGTGGGACGGCGACAGCTACGATAATATTATCACACTGCAGGTACAATATAAGGTCTTTCATTAGTAGGTAACGATACGCTAAAGGGGTGTATGTGTATCAGATACTGATCACGTTCCCATGCCAATTTTTTTTTTTACGATATAAAAATCCTACTCACTCCTCAAATTTAATACGTGAAGTATTTCACCTTAATATGCTCGATTAATAACCTCCTCTACTGCCGATGGGCCCGGATATGTTCGGTGAAGCCATCGCAAGTTGAGTTCCACACCTTCCTACATTTTTTAAATTGTAAAAAAAAATTTGGTATGGGAACGTGATCAGTATCTGATACACATACACCCCTCTAGCGTATCGTTACCTACTAATGAAAGACCTTATGTTTGACTTTTTATTTTGGTAATTTTTCTCCACTTCATGATGGGGATTTTTATTCACCATTTACAATGTCGTCAAGTGTGGAGGGCGCCTGTTCTCGGCACTGCGACCGTCAACGGTTCATTGTACATCAGCTAGTACACTTCGTGTGGTGCTACTCCAACTAACCACCCGAGCTCGTGAAGCGGTCCATGAAGCGGTGCACCCTCTGTGGCTGCCGACAACGCTACCGGGGCAGTTTCCGCATCCCCATTCCCATAGCCGAGAGAGAGGTCAAGCACAGTTCGAACTATAGCTCAATCAGTTTTCGTCTCTCCCCGTGCATGTCGTAAAAGGCGACTAAGGGATAAGGACCAGATGCCGTGCTAAAGTGCGACAGGATCGCCACCTCTCACCTTTACACGGTACTTCCACCGAGTCATTCAGCAGGTGGGTCTTCGTGCCTTACTTGCTGCTTGATCGATTGAATCTTGTTCGAATACTTTGCTTTTGGGCGTCGTCGGCTCAACAATCCATGCTGACGACGCCAAGTGTCTCGCGTATCAATAAAAAAAAAATGTGGTGGTCGGTGTTGTGCTGTAATTTACCAGAGTTCTTGCAGCGCAACACCGATTACTCTGCTTACCCCGATTGTCGGGATTCGGCGTGTGTGATATGTATGTATGTATCAGTTTTCGTATTTAAAAATGCTGTACAAAACTTTATTTACACCAAAAGATGGTTGTAATATTATTGTGTTCGTAGGGTCATTCGGGGGAGTGTTGGTGCGTGAGCGTGGGCGCGGGCGGACTGCACGTGGTGTCGTGCGGTGCGGACCGCGCGCTGCGTCTCTACACGCGCAGCGACGAGCCGCTCGTGCTGGGCGACTTGGACGAGGAGGACGAGGGATTGGCCACCGGCGACAAGGTACATGGAGGCGAGGGAGTGCTGCTGTGACTATTGCCCGCATAGACATTGACAGCAAGATTTGGTCCATAAGATCCTATGTACCGACAGCGTGCGTCTAGTCGGTTGTGCAGGTCACTAGTCTCAGCCGGCTCACTAGGTAATCTGTATCTTTTGTTTTACTCATCTTCTATCACATACATCCTACACAATATTAAGTACAATTAATATATTATATTTTTACTTGTATTTTCTAGGCTCCTGTACCAGGACTTCCTAATCTCAACATGCCTTCAAAAAGAACAATCGGAGCAGAAAAAGCTGTAAGTATTCATTGTTATATGTTCTAGCATTATTAGTTACTTTTCCTTAGATAGAAATTCCGCCATACAATGGTGTAGAAGAGACGTCCGAAGAGACCTTGTCGCTTTTAAATCCGTTGTCTCCGCTTCCTCATTGAAAAACAGGCATGAGTCGCTAACGTACTATAAACTGCTTAGCTCCAATGCTGAAAACGGGCCCCACAACAACAGGCGTGACGTATGTACATACATACATACCACACGCTGTATCCCGACAATCGGGGTTAGCAGAGTAATCGGTGTTGTGCTGCAAGTACTCTGGTAAATTACAGCACAACGCCGATGTACCACGTTTAGCAATGTATTCGGACAAGATAACTATCAAGCAGCAAGTAAGGCACGAAGACCCCACCTGTGGAAGGACCGCGCCAAGGTGAGAGGTGGCTGTCCTGTCGCCCTTTAGCACGGCACCTCGTCCTTATCCCTTAGTCGCCTTTTACGACATGCACGGGAAGAGATGCAGTGGAGCTATTCTTTTTAACACGTTCGGCGGCGTTACTGCTATAGCAGTAATATTTTCTTAGTAAAGTGTGACAGTACGGCAGGAGCCGTTGGTATTGGATGTCTCGTTAGAGACACTACGGTTATAACATTCGCCTCTATACCGGCGCTTTATATAAGACACGCTCTACGGCAGTGGCGGTTATCCAGGTGAAGCAAGTGAAGCACCGCCTCACTTAATTATCTTGAAGGTAAAGAAAAAAAAATTTCAAAATACCATGAAAGAAAATTTAAAAAAAGTCCATCCAAACTGATCAGAGAACATTATAGACCAAAAAAGCGAACGGCGCACGGCGGCGGCGCGGAGGCGAGCCGGCGGTGCGGCGCGGGGAGGTGGTGCGAGAGGGGTCCTTAGAGGCGACGAACGAAATACTTCAGCTCTGCGCCAAAGATGTGTTAATACAATACACATGTACTTGTCCACGCGCGTGTGTTGGCGCAAATGCCGACAGCACCATACAGCACAGCGCATAATTTGAAAAAGTACCAGGGACACAGCCATGACAAGGAGCCGCACGCGCGGGAAAAAACATGCATGACATTGTGCACAGTTGGTGAGACGCCGGACACATCAGGCTCATATCGCTTCACCTCTCGTAGAGACCAAAGTTTGACCTTGAATTCGTTGCATTTACCTAGCAATTGAGGCGCTGATAAATCCTGCTGCATGAACGATTAGGTCGCGTCGTCGCTGCGCTCGCCTAGACGGGCGGCGAGCGCTCTGTGTTCCCTTGAAGTACCAGGGTATAATCGGTAGATAAGAGTCTCAGTAAATAACATAACATGTCATAAGCGCATAATTTGAAAAAGTACCAGGGACACAGCTATGACAAGGAGCCGCACGCGCGGGAAAAAACATTGCATGAAATTGTGCACAGTTGGTGAGACGCCGGACACATCCGGCTCATATCGCTTTGAATTCGTGGCATGTACCTAGCAATTGAGGCGCTAATAAATCCTGCTGCATAAGAACGATTACGTCGTCGCTGCGCTCGCCTAGACGAGCGGCGAGCGCTCATGAAGCTCATGAAGTACCAGGGTACAATCGGTAGATAAGAGTCTCAGTAAATAACATGACATGACATGTCATACAATATTTTTTCCCGCGCACAGCTCCCCACCACGGCCAACCCTACCAAAAAGGTAACGATTTTGTGGTCCGATTGATGTTGAAGTACCAGGGTAGAATCGGTAGATACGTAAGAGTCTCTGTAAATAACATAACATGTCACATAATATTTCTTCCCGCGCACACAGCTCCCACGGCCTCTCGGCTGATCTCCTGGCACCTTTTCAAATTATGTGCAAAATTCTATCATAGGAATATCAAAGATACGCTGCGCTCCTTTATTATAATAACTATAACCCTATGGCACACGAGTACGAGAACGAATGAAGTCCGCTGCGGGGTGTAGTGCGGGCAGGGGAGCGCGCGCTCGGCGAAGTTCGGCTGCAACTGGGCGCGCGCGAACTGCGAACGTGTTGGTACTCAAACTTCAGGTCTCGGTGAGATCTATCCATCTGTCACGTGAACTTTTGTTTTGGTCATAACTCGAGAACCACTGGTGCTAGACCTATCGTGTCGGTACTCAAACTTCAGGTCTCGGTGAGATCTATCTATCTGTCACATGAACGTTTGTTTTGGTCATAACTCGAGAACCACTGGTGCTAGACCCATCGTGTTGGTACTCAAACTTCAGGTCTCGGTGAGATCTATCCATCTGTCACATGAACGTTTGTTTTGGTCATAACTCGAGAACCACTGGTGCTAGACCCATCGTGTTGGTACTCAAACTTCAGGTCTCGGTGAGATCTATCCATCTGTCACATGAACTTTTGTTTTGGTCATAACTCGAGAACCACTGGTGCTAGACCCATCGTGTTGGTACTCAAACTTCAGGTCTCGGTGAGATCTATCCATCTGTCACATGAAATTTTGTTTTGGTCATAACTCGAGAACCACTGGTGCTAGATCCATCGTGTTGGTACTCAAACTTCAGGTCTAAGCTATGTAGGTGGATTTTTAGTCGCCTCACTAAAATTTATTGGTCAAAGCCGCCACTGCTCTACGGTCACATAATGAGCCTGCATAGTTTGCGTACTGTCACACACACAGTACCTATTTTTGACCACTTCATTCAGAATAGTCTCACACATAGACAGATGTGTGCAGGCACACATACTACGGTTATAGCCGGCGTGTTGCTATGGCGTTTAGCCGTACTGTTATATTGCATATCGAAAAACATATGCAAAGGGACAGTACTGCTATGACGGTAGTCAAAATTTGTATGAAAAGTTTTAGTGTCTCGGTACTCACATCTAATATTTTCTTACAGCCGCTGAACGTGTTAAGTACCAACCCCACACGTTACTGTGTGACGTATGTTGCATTGTTATAATACTCGTAGTGTCATACTATATCTGTTGAAAACAAACGAACTGTTCACCAGGCGGAGTCGATACTGGAATGCCTGGAAGTGGGTGAGAAGTACCGGCGGGAAGTGGCGGACTCTCGCTCGGGCAGCGTGCAGCCGCCGCTGCTGATGGCGGTGCACCGCGCCACCACGCCCGAGGAGTTCCTGCTCGAGGTCGTGAAGAGAGTGAGGGCCAGGTCAGGGCACTGTTTGTGTCTTATTTTATAAACTGTGATGCCATGTGCTACCCTGCACTTGACTGATGGTACATTCTTCAATGGTTCCATTAATAAAGCGTGCGTATGCTTTATATGTACGCTACGCACGCTTTATTAATGGAACCTGGATGGATAGACCTATCCTACCTAATCTCCGCTCTCAAATCTGGGTGCCTCATTTCCACTCGAAAAATTGATCCAATAGGAAGTCATAAATAAGCAAAATGCCTTCATTCGTTCTCAGTCACTCAATGACCGCACCAGTTGCGTGACGTAATACGATGGCGAAGTGTGGACTATTTTCTTAATATCTGAAAGTGTTATGTGCTGACATCACGGATGTTGTAGGTGATGTAGCCAATTGTGTCAGTTTAAAAAAAAAAGCTGAAGGTTGCACTTCGGGAATGCCGGCAGAAGTGAAAACTTAAACATCAATGTTGTGCATCTTTGAATATTTTGGAATGGTTAAGGAATAATTTCGCACGAATTGTTTTATTTATCTGTATAAAAGTACTATCATTTATGTGGTAAAATACAATATTCATTTATTGCGCTATCGTAGACAAACATGACAATTTATATTACATAAAAAATTTTACACTACAGAACTATTACAATTATTTTACATCAAAAAGTTTATTTCTCAGAAAAATCTACTTTCATCCATAATTTCAACGAATCTTACGCTTTTTCGATCAGGCTACGGATCTGACGCGAGTTCTGACGCGAGTTTAACATTTTTTACCCATCTAAAAAAAGTGCCAAGCGCCGCTAAAGAAGTTTTCACTTGAAAAATAGTGTTGACTCGGCGACACATATTTCCATATGATTTTGTATGAAAATGTGCATCTACCTAGTTTTATAACTCTTAAGTGGACTTACTATGAACTTGTATGGTATGTGTGGATGTGTGTACTCATTGCAGTGAGCTAGAAGAGGCGCTGCTGCTGCTGCCGTTCTCGGCAGCGTGTCAGCTGGTGGAGATGTTGCCGCTGCTGCTGGAGCGGGGCGACCACGCGGAGCTGCTGTGCCGACTCAGCGTGTTCCTGCTGCGCGTCCACCACGCCTCCATCGTGGCCAACCGCGCCCTGCTCAAGCACATGATACAGATACAGGCCAAGGCGACCATGAGGCTCAACGAGCTGCGCGTTAGTACAACACATCACCTCTCATATCTCTTTACAGCAGTAGCATATTATTTTCCAGTGTCAACACTTACCTCACTTCAACAATTATTGAAGGTAAGACAATCCTGATTAAACAAAAAACACAAGAATAAATTTATAAGGTTTAATGTATCGGGCAGGAAAATGTGCCTTTTTCACTGAATCATATCTCTAAAATATATCCTTGAATGATCATGGAAATTTAACAGTTTGGCCCGTACCTGCTGTCACAGGACTGTTGTTACAATGAAAAATGTATAACCATTACCATAGAAGGTGTGGAACTAAGCTTGCGATGGCTTCACCGAACATATCTGGGCCCATCGGCTGTAGAGGAGAGTGTTAATCGAGGTCGGGACTAGCGAGTGGCCACTCTAAATTTCCCGCGCATGCTTCACGTTTCGGCTCGCATCAAGCCCTCGTCAGCTAGTCTGCGTTGACTAGGACGCGGGGATTTCAATAAAAAAGCACGTAATTGAGTGTTATATGATAATCCATTATGAACTGAATACTGACACATCCAAGAAGGCTGTTTGTTATTAATTAGTTAGGCGACAACCTTTTTGTCCGCCTTCTAGCCGAGCGTTGTTTGCGAGGAGTGGTGTTATTGGCCGCGTTTGATCTTCCGATGGATAAATTATTGGGCAAAGCTGCTCGTACCAGTTGTTGAAAAGAAAGCTTGTATGTAATGAAAGTATGACTGTTGTGTCAGGATATGGTGGGCTACAACGTGCACGCGCTCCAGTGGGTGCAGCGCGAGGTGGAGGCAGCGCAGGGCGAGCAGCTGTTCCGCGAGCTCGTCGGGGAACACAAGCGCAGGGACCGCAGGAAGAAGGCGCGGCGACTCCTCAAGCGGCCTATTGTTGTAGTCTCATAATATACCTCCATACACTACGCACACTACGGGGATCACTCGACAGTAGCAGAAAGTAGAAGTAGCCAAGTGACCGACACCTAACAACTGCTGGACTTGTATTATAATATAATTTTGAATAAAAGCTGTAAATTGTTTATCATTTTCAAAATTATTTTTTATTTACCCGAAAATTTGGTCATTTGTGGTCACCGAGTTAAAAATTTTCAACTTAGTTTTATCACTTGACGAGTCCAGAACCATAGTGAACTATGCAGCAAATTCCATATTTTGAGAAAATTAGTCCTAGGCATCAAATTTTTACTCCCGATCATAGAGAACCAAGTAATTTTTATTGTTTTTTTTTATGGATACGCGATTGTAGTAAAGAGAAAAATAAAACACTTCCATTAGTTCACTGTGGAACGGAGAAAATGATTACAAATACTTATTAAACTGTTATAAAAAGCTGCAAATTTTTATTAATATTTGGAAAGGTGATTAACTTAGCTTAGGTAACTTATTATCAGTCACCTGAATTTAATTCACTCTTCTCTCTTCGGTTTGAAAGAAGATCCCCGGCGTGGCCCTGGTCCCGCCTACTCAACTGTTGTGGGAGCACCAATAAATGAGTGGTGTACAGGGGGGATATATTGTAGTATTTTCCTTATGTGTTGCATTTTTGCATGCGTGTGAGGATGTGGGTTTTAGTGGATTGAGGAATGAAGTTTTCAGGTCTCATCGTGTTCATTCTTGCATAGATTTATGGATTTATAATCCTCAAGAGTTATCATCACGTTATAGCAATATTTTCGGTTACGTGATATAAATGAAAGCGACTCACTTTTGTCGACTTTTTGGGGGGAGGATGGTAATTTTTTGCACATTTATATGATTTTAGCACAGCTAATATTAAGATCACTGAACTTGAAAAAAACTATATTTTTAGAATCCTTACAGCTCTTTCAAATTATAGCCCACTTTAAACATGTTTTTAAGCAGCGAGGGGCCGAGTGGTTTGGGCATCGGCTTCTCATGCGAGAAGTCTGCGGTGCCACGTTTAAACTGGGGGGGAGGCATTAGTCAAAATACCACGCATGGTCACAGGGGGGAGGGGGTCCCAGAGTACATTATATAGGGAGGGGGTATCCAAAGGTGGCCTAAAATCGCTTACGTGGTATTGGTGGGTACGTTCAGACAAGTACGCGGGCAAACCAGTTAGAAAACGGACTCATTTAAAAAATTATCATTATTGAAATTTTTAACAAACAATCTTCAATCGCCTTCAAAGTAATCTCCATTGAAGCTAATACATTTATCAAATCTTCTGTTCCATTGCTCAAATTTTGTTTAATTCGCCTTCTGTGATACCCGACAGTGTCTCCATGGTTTTTTTTTTACCTCTTATTATAGTCCGTTGACTTTTGGGTACCCCTACGTACAAGGACGGACGATGAAGGTAAAATTATGAATGAAAGTACACATCGTTAGCTGCTATAGTTTATTTGTAAAAAAATATACTACTTACTACATAGCCAATTCGTCAAGTTTTAGTTTTTTAATAATTTAAGTATCCATCCCTGCGTAAGTCACATTATGTCATACTATTAAATCACCGTGATAAATATTCTATACAATAAAATTATTATATTGCTTATTAAAATGAGTATTTCCATACTTTCACAGTACCTAAACAATCTCATACATAATCAATAATGCCCAATACATAAACTAAAATTCTGCAACAAAGGATGGAAGGATGTTCGAGTAATGAGAGAAAAGCTCGATAGGTGAACTCACGCTGCAGTTAGTGCAATATAAGTCAGATCTTCAGGGAGTACGGTCGCGTGCACACTATCGTAACACATCGTGAGCTCGGACGTGTTCTACACTTACTATGAAGTATGCTGCCTCTTGCACGATGTGTTGTGACAACACAGACGAAGCTTTTCACATATGGCAATCCTATAACAGTAACACAATCAGACCAACTCAAAATAATCATACTGGAAGCTAACACATTCTGATTAATAAATATCATCGCTGGCTCAAAAATATAACTTCACATTCCTACAGCTACCTAGGTATTAGAAATTGACAAAAAACTGTCTTAGTCGCTAACTAACCAACGGAGCTTCCATAAATTCTGTTGCAGTCTGTAACGTTTAACATGTTAATGAGTTTAAGTACAGTACTTTTACTAAAATAAGAAACATCCATTTTATAGGACAGAACGCCGGACAATGTGTGCGGACAGCGCGGGCGTATGTCTCTCTCACTCCTTCCACTTCACTTCATTGGCTGTCCTCTAAAAGCCCATGTTTCTTAATTTAGTAACACTACTGTAAGTAATATTGTATGCGATACTAATAACCTATCACAATCATTATTGCTTTCTGGGAATACACATATTTACACATACAATACCGAATCTATATCACAAAATTTGTTCAATTATTCATTGATCAATGTATATTTGGGACTTCGATCGAATGTAACTCCGTAGTACTCGCATGTTACTCAGAATCTGTGTCGGAAGTATCCATCTTGGTCAAACAAAAGTTTCTAAAACTCATACCTATACTTGTATTCATTCAGGAATGTTCTACAGTGTTCCCCCCTGTGCCATTTGCATGTTGGCAACAGTTCATCCTTCTCTTAACCATTATTAATCAAACTAAAGGTTGCGAGTGATTCACATTTAACTTGTTAGCGTAATGGTAAAGAGATTCCTACAGAACTGTAGATAAAAACTTATTTGATATTTTTAATCCTCAAATTTTTATTGAGATTCAGTGTAACATGTTAGTAACAATCATTATATTTATAGCTTTTATATACAACAACGAAAATGTTCATAATATTAATATCTGCAACTTGGGGTATTTTCTTGTTCAACTGGGCATCAACAATCAAGTGAAGGGGAATGAATTGCTTGAATATTATGAGATTACAAGTAGGAACATTTCCAACAATTTATAAGCTCGGCTTGAGTTAATGAGTTCAAAAGCTCAAAGCTCAAAGGTGCACAAAGACGTTCAGACGCTCAGTAGACGGCGACTCCTGTAGTATGCTCTACCACCACAACTATCAGCTAAAAACACCTGTTTGCCGATAGCTCCATAGATAGTGGTGTGTCCATAGAAAAGGGGATTATTTTCACATGTTTGTGTCTGAACAGTTTCAACTTTTTCATAAAAAAATTACAGAACATTGATTATGAATATACAATACGTGCAGCTGAAGGAAGGTGCTGAACTCAGCTTGCGATGGCTTCAGAACATATCCGAGCCCATTCGCAGTAGAGTAGGGTGTCAATGGAGGTCGGGACTAGCGAGTGGCCACTCTGTGTAGTTCTCCAATAGGTCACATGCATCGACCCGTACACGCAAGTGATTAATTTACGTACATGCATGTGGTTAACTTCTGATATAGACTGAAATGTAGAGATAACTGCGAGAAAACCATAAAACCACAAGATTTTGTATGGCCATTGACAGTTCTTTGAACCTCACGACAGTGGCGCCAACTTTTGGCCAATACAGCCCTCATTTGATAGATATATAAATAGTTTAATTTGGTTAGCAGCACTCGAAGGCGAAGCCTAAGTTGTTTCATTTGAGATGAAAGAGTACAAAAAGCCAAGTGTTGCCTGTTGAGAGGGAGGACGAACTGAATGTGCCCCCGCACGCCAACGAACCGACAAGACAGGAAGCAGCCAGCCCTCACACAATCACACGGAGCGAGAGACGTATCACAAGGGTTGTTAGAGAATTAAGTTTGCACTTCACACAACCAGACATTAGTATGCATTAGCACTATACGTTAACTACTAATACTAAACACGTTTTATCATTCGTCATATGCGACTACGATGGAAGAACACAGAATCATCAGGTATATTGTCGAGTACAACTACTACTAAACTGACGAGCATTTGATCGTCCGCTCTGTATTTCCAATATGATTCAATATGATGATCGGTGGTTAGTCAGTGTAACCAAATTAAACATCCAGTCAGGGCTCTACTGTACAATAAATTGACACAAACTGTACAGACAACCCGGCGCCGCACGTCTGTACAACACACAATTATGCGCGTCACAACAAGTATAATGCATTCGAGGGATGATGTTTCCATGTCTGAAACTGAATTTGTATGCTAAAATTTGATCTCGAAATTTATTTTAACACTCAATACATTAAACATTTCATTGCAGCATAACATTTTAAACAGTTTCAGACACATAATTGATGCGACCCCCCAGTACAGTGTTCAGAAAGGCACGATCACTGAACGTACAGCAGTTGAATGGTTGAAATAAGCGACAACAAACTTATACAAATAAATAATGACATTGAAAATACACCAATCAAGTGGTGAGTGGAGCCATCAGCATCCAGACCTCAACATAATACTGTATTCTTTCACATTCGGACAAAACCAATCTCATTCTACTCTACGGATAATAATATCCGGTCTAATGTACAACAAAACATATTTAAAAATCTAAAATGTCAACTTATAAAAATTACAATAATAAAGGTACTGGTCAATTTCCTCGGAATTGGAGAATTGTATAAGCGAGAGAGCAGACGCCCGCTGCCGGGCGAGAACTTCAGGAAGACTTGAGATCTGCGTGGACGTAGTGAGCTTGTACTTGCGCCGCTAACAGAACTAATACTACATTCAAATACATTCGCTGCCGCTACAGCTTCCGTTAACCATAATAAAACAATTGCAACATCTCTACAGTAGAATGTTAGCGATGAGAAAGCACGCCGGTTTTATAATTCTAAATGCTAGACGGAACAGATAAATATTTTCACATTTCAATTTTTGAAATGTGTCATTTGGTTTGGTTTCACAAATTGGTTACAATGATTGTACTCATGCCCAAGACGAGGCCCACGAAACAGAGCCGACATTCAGTTTCACTGCATTATGATAGCTGCGCACTACTTTTTACCAACTGTTCCTTCATGTCATGAATGAAAATAGCTTTTGTAGACAATCTCTCATTCCTGCTGAGAGAGAGATACCTACAGCATCCAATCTACAACAGACAAATACTGACAATGCAAATAAATTCAGACTTTATTATTATGTTATGTTCTTAAAGATAGGACACATTTATAACAAAATTGACATGAGAGAGAGAGAGAGAGAGCACGAGATATTGTCATGAGGCTGTCGTACTGTAGAAACAGTACATGAGAGGATATACACTAACATATTTTATTTGGTCTTCCAAATATGTAGCTAGATACATGTAGCGACATTGTCAGGAGCGACACGCCGACAGCGTTCGCCGCGCGCGGACGCACACACCTGTACTACTTACTGGCCGCACGTATGTGCTTTAATATTCAACTAACAAAAATCTACTGTTTGCTGATTCACAACAGCTATTCCATTTATAATTATTTACTGCAAAACAGTTTATAGGTTACTATAAAATGCAAATACGTATGAATCAAACAATTTTTGCAAAGTGTTGAACTGTATTACAGACTCCTAAATACTTTATTTGGGTAAATGCCATTAATATTTATTATTAAATAAACTGACCACACGGTAATATCTGGCTCGGGGTTATATCTAACAACTAAGTAAATTAATGCCACAGTGATTTGGTAGCGTTTGTTCATAGCGTAGGTGGACGCTAGCTAGCGCAGATTGCTGTGAGTAGTGGTGGGAGGTGTACTACTTACTTATCTCTAGCGTTACGTATGCTGGAGGCTCCTAGCAACATTCCGTAGCCATTTCCTAAACCATCATAACTAATAACGATAATATGTATAATGAAGTAGATATTTTGACATTGTGACAGATGTCCTTTTGAGTTATTAGTTCCACTTGTCATTGTTATTGCTCCGTAGTTCTCATAATAATTACTTGTAAATTAAGCGAATAATGTGTATAAATTAAATACTTACATTATTAAATACTGACCAATATGGGGAATAATAAGTTAATGCATTATGATACTTAGAAGTTAAAGTAAAATGAGAAATTTTGTGTTACTCGAAACAAACTATCGATGAAAAAAAAAACTTACACGCTTTATGCAAAAATATCACCTAAATCTAATCGAATACTTGAGTCCGCGACGGTAACCGTAAATATAGTACATTTCCAAGTGAGAGAGCATTTAAGGCAAGGCTTAACAGTTTTAGAATAAGAGTTAAGTTATAATCTTAATCCATAATCGTGAGATTCACTTATTGCTCCATACAATATAATCTAGCGCTCCATTACTTAGCGTACAAATGTAAATTTCAATGTGTCGCCTCGTGTTATACAATTTTTTTAAATGAATATCTGTCGCTATACATTCTACAAAAATAATACATTCGGTCGCCGGTTGCGTGCAGCCACGAGTCACACACAGCTGCCGCCGCCGCCCGCCGCCACCGACCTGTGCCAGAGCGTTCCCCGCACTCGGACACACTGATAGCATTAATACAAGAGAGGTGTGAGGAGGGGCGGGCAGTGCGAGGGGGCGCAGGCGCTGGAGAAGTTATCACAGAATGTCCGACGGGAGGGGCGCGGGCCGACGGCTGGTCAATGTGTTTCCTCGGCGGCGAGGTGCGTCGCCACTAGGTTCAGCGGAGCCTCCTCGTACTCCGGCATCGTCTCCCGCCGCCCACTGCCCAGCTGCAGACATTACATCAAACATTAATAGCCGGTAACCGACACTCGTGAGAATCACTTAGTACTGTGTCCAGCACAAAATTAATTAATGATCACATTCTTAATTAAAAAGAAAAACAACACCTTATAGGTCAACTAAATCGTGGCACCAGAGAACAAAGTGCCAAACGGACCCTCTGGGATTAGCACTACCAGATCAATCAGGCTAGAACAACATCTTTTTTTTTTATAAACAACCAGTACATAGTTCAATGGAAGATATGATTATCTCTAGATGTTATGCAGAGTAATGGAGACTAACGGGAGAGAGGGCGTGGTGCGGCGCGTGGTGGTGGTGCAGCGCGGCGAGCAGGTGCGGCTGCAGCTGCCGGCGCAGCGCCGCCAGCACCGCCTCCTCGCCCCGCCCCGCCTCCTCCGCCGCTGCCGCGCCCCCGCCGCCCGCCTCGCGCGCCTCGCGCGCCTCCGCGCGCCGCGTCGCCCCGCACGCACCGCTCCGAGACTCTACACAACAACAATCCCGCCTTAACACCATCTACTACATTCTAGACAACCACCGTCAGCAGGTTCCAGACTGTGTTTACTAACGTCACCGGTTTTCAGTGCGTCATTTGAGAGCCAAATTTTGAGGACAAAATAAAGCAGATCAATTTTATTTTGGACAGACATAAATTTATACAGAACCCTCGGCGTTCAACTTGACCAATTTTATTTTGTCCCTCAAGATTCATCCTTGGAATAACATCAGAAACTGATGACTGGTTCTAGCTCACATGAGCAATAAACAATGCTGCCTGTTGCCTAGCGAGTCAATAGTCAATAGCGGTCCGCGTGTCTGTCTGTGTCCATGTGCGTGTGCAAGATGTTTCAAACTGAGGCTTTCCAAAGGTCGGGCTCAAATTTCAACAACAATAAAAATGAGTAAATACAAGATACTTCTAAAAATATTCAAACTTAGCAAGGTGAAATAGTAAAAAATGAGACGAATGAGAAAATTGTGAGAGTGAGAGAAGGAGTTAGAATTGAGAGTACTGACTCCTGGAATGCTTGGCGTCGGCGCGCGGCCGCCGCCGGCGCGTGTGTATGGTGTCGCGGCGCATGGCGGTGGGGCGCGGCACGCCGTGCAGCTTGTAGTAGAGGCCGCAGGCATTGCACACCATTTCCCCGCGCGCGTCCCGCCGCCAGATGGTAGTGGTGTGCGTGCCGCAGTTGCTGCACGCTAGCTCTACCCGGCTCGCCGCGCGCGCCCCCGCCCCGCCCACACTCCCGCCGGCACCTCCGCCCACACCACCACCTTCCTCCTTCATCTGAACACACACACTTACTTAATCTGCTATTTGCGATCCACAGTTTTTTTAGTTGACTCGCTAAAGATAAATTGTAAAATATTCACTCAATATTCTCTAAAGTATGTAAAATCGGATGAACCCATGTTAAATAAATAATATAAAATTTAATTAATAATTTTTTTATACTGGCATGGCGGTTGCGTCCAGGAGTCCGTTAGACATTCAGACAGCCAATAACACCACACACCTCTCGCGAAACCACGCTCAGTAAGGTGCCATGCCAGCGACAAGGACAAAATGTGGAACGGGAACTGTACGTAATTTTCTCCATATTTAATATCGATCCCAGCACTATTTCAATCCGAGTCGAGAGCTTCCACAATTCAGTATTGTATCACTTTCGTTTGTATGTTTAGTCTGTATCACACTCACCGGAAGACCATTCCATATTTTAGTATATTTACCATATTTTTAATTAGTATTAAAATATTTAAAAAACTTGTCATTGCACATAATAAATGTAAAGACATTGATATGAACCTTGGATGAAATTGCACAATGAATGACTGGGCTGATTGATTTTGTGGCGAAATTGTAAAATCAATGTTGCATCTGGTATTCGTATTTTGTACACAATTTGCATCAACGTAACACGAAACACAGAGCCAACCCAGCTGAGTCACCTAGTCCGCTCTCACTAACCACTCATCCTCTCCATGACTAAGCAAATGCTTCCCCAATGCGCTGATGAAGTGCTTACTGTGTGAAGAAATCCGAGATGCCTGCTATAGTATCACACAAGTGACGAAAACTCTAAATGATCACTTTTGGATTAAAGAACTTATAAGAAAAATTATTTGTGTTTCAGATATTAGGTAGATTTTTTTTAATATCCACCACAAATGCATATTGCAAAGTTTCACTATAGCAATTAGTGGGTTGATTATAACCTGTGTATTCAATATCTATAGCAATTAGTAGGTTGATTATAGTTGTGTAAATTCAATATCTATAGCAATTAGTGGGTTGACTATAACTGTGTATTCGGTTTCTAAAAAAATTCTGCAGAAATACATTTTTGTTTACATAGGTACTTAATAAAAATAGCAATCATTTAAAGACTATAATGTAAGGTTAGAAGTAGCATGTTGGCAATAGGTTTCGCCTTTCGCAATAAGTTGTGGTGTCGTTTTCTAGGTATATTCTTTTCATTAGTTTCTTAAATGGCCAAAGGCCAAGAAAATTATCTATGACTAATGGCTGGCTGATACAATTCTGCCTTGCTCTAGATTGGCATGTACACTTTTTTTCAGTTTTAACCTTTTTTAAATGAATGATTTTAAATTTAGTTTTGCACAGCTGTTTATAATAAATTTTTAATTTACAGTTTTATGGTGATTTCTTTTCCACATTGCCTCAGCAAGTTTCACCTGCCACGATGCGGGCACCTCAGGACACTAGAGTGGCAACTCACTTGGTTTTGTCTGCCTAGCCGGTGAAACATCGCTCCAGGACGGCGCTGTCCTGAAGATGTCTATGTTGTGTCAGGCGAAACATGTTGACACAATGTCAAAAAGAAGTCACCATGAAAACTGTGTGTGCAAAATCATTCTAATTATGTTTAGACATAATACAATAATACACAGGTCACAATTTAAGGATAGGAAGTAATTTCACGACTTTTGACGCATACTAACCTTGTTCCGAAGTTTGCCAATGTGACAAAATAAACTTTAACTTATTTCCACAAAAATTTAAAAATTAAAAGCAAACACAATAATAATAAATAGCACATATAACCGTCATTAAAACAATCTTTAGACAATGTCTTCAATCCAAAACCTATTCTGCCCCTCATAGGAGACCTCGGTATGTTACAACTGTAGGTATTCGATTTCCGACCATTAAATCTACCGAATAAACCAACAAAAAACCCACAAAACATAAAGAAATCAGTATTTTTAGAAGTTTGCAACTCAACTCTAGACTGGTTGTCATCTCTAGACTGGTTTTATGTGTATTTATTTGCAGTATAATAGTAGAATTAAGAACATTTGAAAAGGGTTATTTTAAGTGTTGTAAGTTTAGTGAGCATTCAAATGTTCAACATCGAACATCTAATTGTTATGTTTTGCCACATTTGGGGTTCTTCTGTATAAGGTCAGTGTTGCCCCTATCACAATTTAATGTACCCCTCAAAATTAAGGAAATCTAACAATGGGATGAAATACTTTTAACTTTATTAACAACTTGTATCCAGTTGACTTGAAAACAGAAGTTAATAGGTGAACGATCTTAAATATGTTTTCTGTGTTGATTGTGTGCTGAGAAAGTGGTAGTAGAACTCACAACGTCGTGGTGCGCGGGCGGCGGTGCGTGGGGTGCGGAGAGATCGGGGGCGGGGTGCGCGCGCGCGGGGAAGCTCTGCTTCCGGCGCGCAGTGCCGCCGCCCCCACCGCCCCCGCCGCGCCCTACCGCGCTCGCACTACCCCACTCACCATTCTGTGAACATACACACACAATTAAAACATGCAAAATTACTATAACATTTCAATATATTCGTACATTGGACTCTGCCCTCTACATTAGCCTCGGTAACTGTACGGTAGAGGCCCAGTACATGGCAATATAACAAATTATTTATTGAAGCAGAGAATTTGTATCGTTTGAATAATTAACATTGTTACTGTTTGTGATTGGCTTTACTATTAGCTCCAGAGTGTTTTGACAAAAGTTACGATGCACCTTCCTCAGTTGACTGAACATTAGACAAAGAACTGCCGACTGTCACTCCATGAGGATACTCAAAAACAATCAGTAAATTGTTTGATTTTCTTGTGTATTCAATTCGGATCATCTTTCAAAGAGTTAGGCCATAGTTGGCGTCCGCATCATCCGCTCACCGGAGAGAGGGAGCCGTTGAGCGCGTGCGCGTGGAGGGGGCTGTGCGCGGGCGACGCGGCGCCGAGTGGCGACACGGTCATGGCGAGCCGCTTGCTGTTGATCAGGCGACGCAGGAGCTGCGTGGCACCACCGCTGCATCCTGCTCCAACATATTGAGCCCACTCAAACGCTGACATTTTCATTATTTCATTGTACTGAATAATACCTATTTTTGGATGGTTCAGTTGAATGCAATGTTCAAGTTTGTTAATCATTATTAAATTAAATTAATTGAAGGTCATCTTCAAATTCATGGTGTAAAATAGGACATTACAACAAACTGATGATAACAGATGGAAAACTTACAATAATTTAACTATGCAAAATATCATAGGAAAAGGGCGTCAGATATCACTGATATGACAAACTATGAAACAATTTGTAAACTCAAACACACCGTTCTGTTGATGAAGTGCCTGCCAAAGGGCTTGCTTGTCGCTGTCTTCAGGCGCGTGTTGCGGCGACGACTGCGCCGACCGAGTGTCTTCCCCATCATCCTGCCACGCACACATCTATGTTATATTCCAATTCAAATAGGTACTATGGAGCCGGCATCGCAAGGCGGCCTAAAGATAAAAAAACTATTCAAATTAATATATACTTTAAATAAGTTACACAAGATAGTTTAATGGCGTAAGCCATTCTCTACAAACTAACGTTTAGTTCAGGAAGTGAGAGAGGAAATGTTCTTTCAATAATGAGATTTACAAATAACAAGCAACATGTAAAAGTATAGCATATCTCACCTGCGAAGACTCTAGATGAGAGATATCCATCTGCAACCGGTCGGGGTCGGAGCCGCTGCTGCTGCGGCTTCCCTCATCGTAGACCGACGAATTCTCGCCGTAGCTCAATCCTCTTCTACTGCCGCCCGACTTGCCGCCAAGTCGCTCCTTCTGCGGGCTCTCCGAGAAGTTGGAGCAGTCCTCCTGCTCCACGTGCCGCTGTGAAAACGCCATCGGCTCCTCCTTTCCAATCATCATTTGTTCCTCCGGCTCCGTCTTGACACCGTAAACGGTCAGATCCATTTCTCTGTTCTCTAAATGCCGGTTGCCGCTGCCAAACTCGAGATTGAGAAGCGGAACGGACTTCTCCTCCGTCTCAAAGTGAAATGCCGGCTCGTCTGCGTAGTCGGCGGGTGCGGCGGCGGTGCGGGCGTAGTGCGCGGGGGCGGCCGCCTCCACCAGCAGACTGAGGTTGGGGTGCGCATGCTGGGACTCCTCGCTCTCGCGCTGCGCGACCGCCTTGTTGATGATGTCGATAACGGCGTTGCAGTGCATCACCTCCCGCGCCTTCTCCGCCGGCGGCAGTACGGGCACGTTGCGGAATATGATGGGCGGGTCGTCCTCCTGCTTGACCACCGCACTCATGAACTTGTTGGGGTCGTGGTTTTTGATCTGCAGCAGCGTGGCAGCCGCCTGACGACTTTCCAGGTTCTTCATCTCCTCGGTGGAGTCTGGCGAGCCGTTCTCCAGGTAGCATGCCCTCTCGTTCTCTCCAACGTCCGATCTTATTAATTCGTCCAATTTTTCCGATGTCTGTTGTAGTATATTCTGCAACAATATTGGATAGTTAGTTCGCATAAACTATTAACTTTATGTAAACCGAAACTACTTTTGACGAGCAAAAATCTTTTTTTTTTTTTTTTTTTTTTAATCTTTATTTTGTTTAAGGCTTTAGCCATTCCTGGCTATGTCAGCCCCATAGTAACTATATTGATTTTTTATTGTACTTCAGCACGTTTCAACGCCTGTGACTTTACAAAAAAACTTAGTATGAATTCAAACTCCTCCCCCTGAGCTCGCCCCAAGGCTTCATGTACTTTAAAAAACAGGTTGAGTCTGTCAGTTCTTAAGTCTCTCCATAGCTTCTGTCTCAGTTCTTGGTTCCGGGCACATTCCAACAGTATATGGAGTAGGTCCTCTTCTATCCCACATATGCTACAGTTGGGTGATTGTGCTATCTTCATAAGGTACATTGTCTTATTTGTTTGAGCAAAAATCTTTAATATCTATCAAGACTTTTTTCACAAAACAATTTTTACAATTTTATGTTAAGTTCAGTGTTCTTAATGATGATGTGTGTGTGACCCTCGCAACCCTGTTCTTCTAGGTTTCTAAAGCTAAAATTTTAATTTTAATAGGGTTAGTAGACATTAAGCCATAGATTACAGGAAAACTCGACTTCGATAATGTAATACATGATTGCGACAAAAAAAAGAATTTTTTTATATTTTAACTACAAGAAGCAATGGTTTGCCTGACAGTCACACCATTGCTGTATTTGTTATTTAGGCATTTCGTTATTTTATTAAACACAAATATTTTGGTAAATACATAACATAACACAAATATATTGTGTGGTGTTATGGAACCCGAGTCCGACTCGCACTAGGTGGCTTTTTTTAGATTTCAAAGGAGGAAAATTGAAAAGTTATCAATAGATCTTATATAAACAGACGTACCAACTATACTTAGATACAAATTGTGGGGCTGGTCAACTAAAAAACTATGCGGACATAGTCAGTCTGCAGAATATTGGAACGGTACGCGTCAGCAGCCCGCTAAACCCGTCAAAAAATTTGGTCGATTTATAAAATCTAAAACAAATTGTGCAACTAGTTATTACCTGTTAGTACCTAAAACAAGACTAACATAGTCAGCCCAAAGTTTTATGGAACATACGCCGTCAGCAGTCAATAGAAGGACCATTTTGCGGATGACGTGTTTTTTCAACAAGTTCAGAACCACCACATTGGCGGGTTTAGCGGGCTGCTGACGCGTACTGTTCCAATATTCTGCAGACTGACTATGTCCGCATAGTTTGTTAGTTGTCTTACTATCCAGACTAATTTTCAGATTTTATAAAACAGTTGCAACGTACTTGTTTTTTTAACAAGTTCGGAACCACCCCCGCGCCAGTTGTCCCAAAAACTGGCGGACTGACGGCAGGCTATTGATATTCACCCTATTTATGACCTAATATTAAAATATCAGCCTTTATAAAACTGTTGCATTTTTGGTCCCTCTGCTCTCGGACTGTAAACAGCTCATTAAATTGGCAAAAATATTCTCAAAGAAGTGCGCAAAAAAACTAGTCAGTGATGGAGTGTGTATACTCTTCCGAGTCGACAAGTATGATACGATCAAGTCAGTTAAAAAACACACAACCAACACAAACACAAAGACGATTAATCAGGCAGCGCGATGCGACGCATATCTCTCCGCCTGATAAGATAGCGATAGTGATGATCTCATTCACGGCTACCTGGTTCGGTGCGAGTTCTCAGTGTTCCGCACAGAGAAAATGCAGTCTCAACTCGACATATTGGGCGCGGTCGGTAAACGTGTGTGCTAATTGTGTTGTGCTCTGTGCAGTCGGGGAGAAGAGCGCCCTTTAAAGAAAGGAGAGAATGTGCGCTTCGGATACAACGGCGCACAGGTCGCATTGCGCCAGTCTCGCAGAAACAAGGAATCTTGAGTAGTGAGATGAGATTTGGGCAAACATTCAATGCCAACACATTGCATATTCATTATATTGTATTTTGGTAGAGACTTATTGATTTGCTTGAAAGAATGTCTAATGAGGCGATTAAGGGATTTAAAGGACACAATGCCATGCTAGAGGGCGACAGGTTAGCCGCCTGTCACCTTGGCACGGTCTTTCCACCGAGTCAGGCAGCAGGTGGGTCTTCACTCCTTACTTGATGCTTGATAGCATACCTTGCCCGAATACTTTGCTAAATGTGGTGGTCGCTGTTGTGCAGTAATTTATCAGACTACTTGCAGCACAACACTAATTACTCTGCTTACCCCAATTGTCGGGATACAGCGTGCGGTGTGTATATGTTAAAAATATGGAATGTACTGCTCCATTGAGTGACACATGTATTTTATTTCTTCTATGGGCAGCTATTTACTGCACGGTTGTACATGGGAGTGTTGGTGTGGTGCGCAGGTGTTAGTGGTGGCGGCGGTGGCGGGCGGGGCGCGCGGGGCCGGGGAGGCGGTGCGCTGCGGCCGCTGCGACTGCTTCGTGGACGAGGCGGCCACCAACACGCTCAACTGCTCGCGGCGCAACCTCCGCACCGTACCCACGGACTGGGCGCGCGGCCTCGACATCTTACAACCAGGTGGGTTGCCCCTTTTGGGTTCACGCAGCTCAAGCCCCATATGTCATTTGGAATCAGTTTAAATTGAAAGAAGTTTGGTTCATAAAATGAGTGTATCTCTACAGATTTTTAAATAAACAAGCAGCTCTAGCTGATGTTTTCACACCAAGTATTTTTTTGTAGAGGTTTTTATTGAGCATATTATTATGGTCATGTTTACTTTTTTTTTCTTTTCAGTTTTAGTTCTTGGGCACTACTGTTGCAATTTTTTTGTTGATGTAGTTTTATGTATTTATCTAATCGGTTTCTGAAAGTGTATGTATTTGGGGAGTCAATCGCATCTTCTGGAAGTTATTAGCGAAGTATCGCGAGATTTGATACTCTGATACTCCAGTTTCTCATTACATGTGTTGGTTGAGCAAACAATTGGGTGTGTGCCAAATTTCTTTATTTTGTAAATTAATTGTATTTTTAGACAGCAATGTCCTGGTTACGTTCTACAACAACAGCATCACGAACATAAGCGGACTGCCCGAGATCCGCTGCAGGAAAGTCGCCATCAGCTTCAAGTACAACCGACTGGTCGAGATAGAAGATGACGCTTTCCAAAACATCAGCAAGTTATTTTACTTGGACCTGAGCAACAACTTGTTAACCGGTAAGGCTATAATATTATTTTAAAACATTCAGCCTCCAACCAAACGTAGACCCTGTGCTGGAATTCAATATAAGAACAAGAAAAGGTTCTCTCTTTTTTTACTTTATTTGCACATAAGTTACAGTGTCTTTCAATGTCACAACACGAACAATCCGATGTTGTTTTCATGCACTTACATATACATAAAACTAATTTTTTTGCCTCACAGGGCAATCTCTGAGAAGTGAAGTGTTCCGCGGGCCGTACAGCGAGGGTGTGTACGAGACGATAGGCCTGGAGACGCTCAACATAGGCCACAACAGGATACATTCACTGGACCGGCGGCTATTCGAATACACGCCCAACCTCAAGAGGCTATATCTCAATAACAATCCCTTCGAGATACTGGATCACGTTACTGTCTTGGCGATATCTAGCGCCGCAAACTTAGAGGTAAGGTGGGGAAACATTTAAAGATGACTTATTATTGCCCTTATCTGTATGTCATTCATTCATTAGGCACATTCCACACTATACTAAATTGTTTTTCTTCTTGGCCCTTGCCGAAATAAACGTCACTACAACAGACAAGTAGTTTTATGGCTCAGACCCATTGTCTTCAGTGGAAACTGCTCGGATTGATGTATCGCTAGAAGGCTCAGGACAGTTTAACTATAAAAACCTTCATTATGATAGCTCGTTGACAGTGTTTTCTTTTTCTGGTTTCTTGATCCATTTTCCAACTAGGATATGTGTTCAAATAATGATGTCAAGTCATTTCTATCCACCATTCACATGATCCATGTAACAAGGCCATGTGACCTAATGTACCAGATTTCAACTTGATACGATCAACGGTTTAGAAGATTGACGGACGGACGGACTCTTTGAATCACACCATTAAGCTGTATTTTTTTAACCTCTTTGAGGTACGGAAACTATAGAAAATATATGTTTATATCATCCCACTTTCATTCGCATTCTGTGATTTTTATTTGTTGTCTGAGATAATATTTTGGTAAAATATAGTTTTAATATTTGTATAGGTGCTTGACCTATCCTACATGGATATTGACTGGATCCCGGCGGACACGTTCCGCGGTCTGAGCCGGCTGCAGCAGGTGGACCTGTCGGGCAACAAGCTGGCGGCCGTGCCCGAGAGCCTCTCCGTCCTGAGCGCCTCCCTCCAGTACCTCACATTCAACAACAACCCCATCGAGCACCTCAACGATGACAGCTTCATAGGTAACACACAGTGTCCATACACACCTTTACATACCAAATATTTATTTATTTATTTTAGACAGGCAGCCTAGGCTGATATGTCTAAATCCAGTTAAAATTTGTCATTTTTCGTCATTATCTTAGATTTTTCTATTATTTTTTAATATCGTTCTTGAGCACTCTTTTTGAGATTATGTTTTATTTGCTAGACATTTATCTAGTCTATTTTTGAATAGTTTGGTACTAAGTGTGCTTATTACTTCCTCTAGAAGTTGGTTCCAGTCGTCCACCACTCTGTTTGTTATGAAATGTTTGCGAGTATTGCTGTTAAAGATTGTTCGATTTAGTTTCATGCTGTGGCCTCGAAGATGAACATTTTGGTTCAATGTGAACATTTTGATCAGCTCAGGGCAATCGTATTTACACGTCAGAATTTTGTACACCTCTATTAGATCCCCTCTCTGGATCCAAATGATGGTACAAAGTGTGACTCAGTTGCTCTTCTATCGGTCTGTTCTTCTATCTACCATCCTGCACACTGAGCCATGTTTTTAACTACATGTTGATCCGTTTTCTTTTAACGTACAGGCCTGTCGAACCTGAAGGAGCTGGAGGTGAGTGAGAACGACCAGCTACAAGACGTGGGGCGGAGCACCTTCTCGCCCCTGCGCAGTCTCAAGGTGCTCCACTTGTGCCACAACAAGGTACTGCACTACATCAGCCGCAACGCCTTCCGCAACCTCAACGAGGGTTGGACATTGGAAGAGGTATGTTTTGATGCAACTATTTTACCCACATATGGCTTCACATTTCTGCAACTAACCATCGCACACATACACACATATACATTTTTTTTATGGAAACTGACTGGCTACATCACCTACAACATCCGTGATTCAGCCCATAACACTGGGTGAACTAGGTGCCATGTCAGTGCTCCCCATCATTTAATGTCAGCTACACTGAACTGGACGGAAAACACGAACTTAAATAGTTCGTGTTTTCCAGCAGTTTAGTTTTTTATTTAAACACAAATTTACTAATGAAAACACGCAGTGTTACTATAACTAATCACTCAGCTGTTTCAGTTCTTCTTGATTCAATTCAATCGATTATTTGTGCTTGTAATACATACCTATCTAAACTCTGCCAGTAAAATGTTATTAGCCAAACACAGTTAATGAGTTCTAAATAAGTACAGTCATTTGTGGAAGTTTATTTGTGTGGAGGTCCCTCTAAAATGTAGAAGTATACATATATTTTTTTTTAAAGTGCAGAATAGTTATATTACACTTGTGTACCTGTTTTTTTTCTGACTGCAAAATTGCTAAGCGACTTAAAGAAATAGTAAATTTATGAACTTGAAAAAGGGTTAGTGTCTCTGCCTACTTTATTGAAAGCAAGGCAGGATGTGCATGGTTTTTTCATGGAACCTGATATGGTTGGCTGCATCACCACACCGGTTACGGCAGCCCATCACAAATAGTTTCTGCAGGAACTAAGTGTTATGTCAGCGTTTCCCTTTGACGGAGCGGGCTAAACTGAACTGATTAATTTGTATGCACGTACGTAGGTGTACTTAGACAACAACGACCTGAGCGAGCTGCACACGGAACTGCTGCCGTGGGGCCGGCTGCAGGTGCTCGGGCTCACCGGCAACAACTGGCTGTGTAACTGCGACCTCGCCAACATCGTCACCAAGCAGGACGCCCGCTCCAAGTTCATTCCCAACCACATTCCCACGTGCGTACTCTCCGCCTTGCGCTAAATGCCTATTGAACTCAACAAATATGCCAAGTGCGAGTCCGACTCGCGCACTGAGCTTTAAAAACCATCGAGTAATTGGTCGGGTTTTTATTATTTGTAGTTTCACTTTAGAGTTTGCACTATAATCACACTAAGTTTGGCGCTTGTATGTATAACGGTTTCTACGATAGAGTTAAAAGAAAAACAACTTTTATTAAATATTTTGCTATTTTTATTATGTTAGTATATCCGCTATAATAAAATAGGCTTCTGTATGGATACGGAAACCTAAAAAGGCCCCAATATAAATACTTTTTCAATGTTTATCAATAGAAGCTTATGCCAAGCCTGCTTAGAACTATTTGCAGCTGAATGTGCATTCATGTTACCTACTTGGGTCACATTATAATGTGCTTCACCACCACATTCAACTTTCCTGTGTGGGAATGTTCATTTGAGTAGAATTTAGACCCACAGGAAGCTCCATCCAACGAGGAAAATAGTAAGTGCATAATTTAGAAAAGATGCCTTCATTTTTCTTTGAGCCAAAGTTCATCTCGCCATGAGTTTTAGTGACTATTACCTCTACCAACATACACGTTAATTTTTATGGACAAATTTAGCTTCACATCGCACAATGATCGAAGTGATATTAGGCACTAAAACTTATGGTAGCCCCCTACTGTGTTGCATGCATATCTTCCTAGCTTTTAAAAAGTTATGAAAATACACGGCTATGTAGGTACTACAAACTTAATTACATAAAAATAATGTCATGATTGCAGTTGCATCGCACCGATGCGTCTGAGCGGTACGTACATCACGCAGATACCGCTAGACTACTGTCCGGAGTACCCTCAGAAGCCGCAGCGGAACACCTTCTCGCTCAAGTTGAAGCACAAGCACGTCGTGTGGTCGGTGGTGGGTGTTGCAATGGTCGTTTTACTCGGCATGTGCCTGGGACTGATCGTTAACTTTGCTAAGGGCATCATCTACAGGCCGCCCGCCCACGAGACCATACGATACATCAATATCAACACCCATCAGCTGATATAGCACTGATGTAGTCTGACTACTGGGGGATCCATGTGGGATATCATTATATTATGTCAAAAGTATTATTATTAGATAATAAAAAAATTTAATGTATGTTTGCAAGTTACGTTATTCAAACAAAATACCTATTAATAAATGTTCTCCACTAAATGTTTGTTTTATTTCTGCTATGTGTATTGTTTCAGATAAGTGTGTTAACTAGTCATAAAGAATTGAAAAACTCCGCTTCTTTATAGTCAGTTAAAAAAAAGAGAGGTAGGTATTGAAAAAATACAAAAAGTAGTCACAAACAGTACTTAGTTAAAACATTTAATAAGAGAATAAAGGGAATGATGGTACGAACCTCGGGGTCGCCTCTGAGTGAGACGGCGTACTGAAGGAACTGCTGCAGCAGACGCTCGGAGGTGTGGCAGAGCTCTCGGAAGGTGTGGAAGGCGTCCAGCTTGCTCGCGCAACCGCCGCACACCACGTGCGGCAGCATGTCCGCTCGTGACGCCTGCGTCGTGCAACAACCATTCAACATCTACTTACTTGCGATATCTTTTTAGGTGGTTTTTTTATTGATTACTAGGTTTTGGCTGCGGCGCTGCATGAATAATTCTTTTTTTGCTAGAAACCTACGCGGTCAAAACCTAGTACCTAATCAATACAAGGAAAACCCTTCAAAGTTTCATCGTAATCGGATGAATGGTTTACGAACGCATAGAAGACGAACAAACAAACATTAATTTTATGTAGTAGATTATATTTAAAACAACATATTTGGATTCTTTGTAAGTAAATATAAGAATTTATTACCTAAGTAGGCATACAATTAAATTGATGTACCTAAGTATACACATCTGAGATAATAAAAAAGAATAAATAGATAAGTTATGGTAAATAGGTACGTTTTACCATAACTTTAGGTTCAGTTGATATTTAACCCTCTGGGTTAAATATCAACTGAACAACACAACACAACACCCGGCCGGGTTTTACGAGGCGCGCATCGGTCGACTCCCACAACACCCGGCCGGGTGTCGGCGCGGCGCGGCTCCCTATTTAATTCATAACTAATTCTACCAATTTTCTACCAAACAACTGATTACTGGTATCACTTCTTGGTTAAATTTACTAGAAACTATTATCAAACACACATCACCTTCACCATGATGCCGACCTGTCACATATTATATTGAGTTGCCAGAAGTTCGCTGTCCAGCGATTATTGCTGGCAGCAGATATACAAGAACAAGACACACAAGATTTATTCTCTGAAGACAAGATTACAATTAATGAATTATTAACCAAACAAAAATATTATAAAAGCCTGTACAAATATATATTAAATACACTTGAAAATATATAAAGAAAAGAACATTTAAGAAATGGCAGAAGGACCTGGCATCCAAGCCAAAAATAAATTAAAAAAAAAACAGAAAATATCTTTTTAAATGTAAAAAAAAATAATAAGTAGCAAAGGAAAAAGATGGCGGACGGCGGGAGTTTGTCGCGTCGTCGTTGTAATTAGAAAAATATATTTTTGTGGTTCTCGCGGTGCGAGAACTTATACAGCAGACGTTAAAAGCTACGACAGAATTGGCTGTATACTCTAATGAGTTTTGCCTGTTTCGGGAGGAGACGAATTAATCTAAAAAAAAAAATAATCTAAAAAAAAAATGTCAAAAAAATAATGTCACTTTTGACAACCTACATTTCAGCTCACACTGAAATACACAGAAGTTGTACCATATTTCGGGTAACCGTATTTTAAATTTCATTTTGCGTTCCGGAACACCTGCACGTGTTTTAGGCATTCTTCTACTTCCAGAACACATGTGCGGGTGGCGAAATTCTAATTAGAATATTTCGTCCAGTGCTATTTCAGTTAACTTTTCTTATTAGAAAGAGAGAGAATGTTCAATAGAAGGTTAAACACATTTCTATTGACATCAAACACCTACAAACCATTCTGCACTCAAATAGAAAAAAATATGTATTCTAACATCTTGTAGGTAATGTTTACGTCCAGTTTGTTTGTTTTTTTTTTAACTTATGGAATGATTTAAGTCACACTTTCATTAGCCGCGGCCTTTAAAAGAACGCATTCTTTTACCTACACACTGATATATTATAATTTATAAGTATGGGGGAATTTTTAATTTTAGGTTAGAAAAAATTACGAGTGTTTTGTCTTTCATGTCTGTGCTTCTATATAAGTGAATCCTCACAATTTCATAATTTCATTGGCTTTATATGCCAATAGAGTTTATTGATCTAACTTATTATTTTCCGACTGAATATTTTTTATTTTATGTGAGCGCACGGCGCCGATTCTCCAAGTGGCGAAATTGGCATGGAATTCAAGGGGGGAAGCATATTTCATTATGGGAAGGCAACGAGTGAAGATTTACAGGTACAATTCTACCTGTCCATCCCACTTATCAAATTATAACTGATAAGATAACAAAGGGCTAGCCTCATATTTTAGTCATCAAATCAAATGCATAAGCCAACAGGCGATAGAGTGAGCGAGTTCACAGGTTTACAGCGAAGTTAGACTAAATTTAGACAATATTGAGATGAAAATAGATCACACCGCAGCTCCGACACAGACAACACGATCCTTTGTTATCAGCGTGCGCGACGCACGGCGCGGTGCGACGACGCGGACGCGGAGAGGAGTGAGGATGGCGCGGCGCCGCGGCGGCGACGCAACGCGATACATTAGTCATACAGCTGACCGTGCCGTCCCACGCGACATGATATCACAATGCGAAAATACCCGCGTCCGCGAGAAAGTTTAATGGCGCTTATCAGCTCGCCGATCAGCGAGACTTTCACCGCGGTTAGAGCCTCGCTCGGGCTCCGTGCGATACTCACCGACAGGGAGAGACACGATGAGATCATATCCGACAGCTTCGATGTCAACTCCATCGGACCCTCACGGCTCCGGCACGACATCTCGCATGCCGATAAACAAAGGCGACACACGGAATAGAACCGCGGCGGCACGCGCCCGCGCGCGCTGCACATCGCGACCGCTCGCCCGACACCGCGTTCGCACCCGCACTCCGTTCCACATGCACGCACACCGCCTACATCTAAACCGACGACGCCCTCGAGTCGCTCGGCCACTAGTAGATAAACTAACTAAAATTTTTGTGTTGAATTATGAACTTTGTTGCGATATTGACATAGTGAGAACGCACACATCGCGATCGTGCGTGAATCCGTGATTGTGTCAAGCAAGCTTGGTGTCCCCCCTCCCCAACCCCTCCACTGCCAAACCGAACGCACACAAAACAGATTCGACGGACGGACGGACGTCATCTCCCAGGCAGAGTGATAGCGAGATTTGTTCCATGCGTGCAACCGCCCGCCAATCGCCATGTTCTTGGCCATTCCTTGATTTAGTTGATAAGATAGATAACTCTTCTAATTCTATAAATTAGAGCGAGAAACAACTAAAGTATTTTATTTATCCGGGCCAAAGGGGCGCGTCGCGCGTCTGAGGGTGTACCGTAAACTGCGACACCGGAATTTATTATGCATAAATTTCTGGTATGCCTGTCTCATCATCAGATGAGATTCTCATCTAACCTAACCTAAACCCGGGTCTCCTGCGAATGTTTTTTTCGAAACATTACATCCGCATTTTGTATGAAAACCATAGATAAATAATGTTTTTGTTTCATGTTTTTTGTGTATTTTCTCTGGACTCTGGAGTCTGGACCATGGTTTAACCAGCCAGACTGATGGACTAAACTGATGCCAAACCTAGCGTGTAACCTCCGTCTGAAGCGCTCGCGCAACGATCAAGCACGTCAAGCACGTCAAGCCTTACGTGATTGATAGGCTTGGCTTGATGTGCTTGACGGAGCATCAAGCAGAGCGTCAAGCAATTTCATTCATTTGTATGGCAGGCGGCCAGTTGTGAGCAACGAAGGACGAAAAAATAATGTGCTCAAACGCAGATGAAGCGTTTCTCGCCATCACTATGCCTTTGTGCACGCAAAAAAAAAAAAAAGAAAAAAAAAACGCTGGTCGAAAGAATGGTACAAGTTAAGAGAACGTTTTATCCAGGAACATTTGTTGAATGTTCTACAAATTACGGAACCCGATGATTATAAAATTTTTCTGAGAATGGACTACGAAGGTCTTTGTCGTATACAAGTAGAGCTTGCAATATATTAGTCGGAGCCAATGATTTTTTATTTTTGTCATAATACGACATTTCACATTCCACAGTTCGGGGGCATCTCTATATAAAGATATTAAAAGCACCAGGAAATCGCGCTCGCTGCACTCTCTTATTTCTTCTGTGTCGACGCACTCCGAGTCGTCCTCCATGGTCGCTGCGAAGCGTCTGACTGACGCGGCAACGGTCAAGCGGCTTGATCAAGCCGAGACAGCCGCACAAAAAATATAAAAATCCATCAAGCACATCAATCACCGTCAAGCACGTAGTTTTCTTGTCAAGCGCGTCAAGCATCGTCTGGCAACGATCAAGCATTGCTTCAATCACCTTCAATCACGTAAGGCTTGTTCAAGCCGCTTGACCGTTGCACGCGAATTGCGTTGCCCACGCGACGGCTAGAAAGAACAAACGCATGCGTTCACAGTCCACACTCCACTCCACGCCTAGCAGAATTATATTCTTTGCGGAATTCAGAATTTCATAAATTCTGAATTATATCCACATGCACTCGTCGTCACTGTTAGGAGGATATGGGTCACTTTGGTGGTTTGTATTGTACACATAGTTTAGTAGGTAGGCATTGGAATGTTGGGCCCTTAGGTAGAGAACACACGAGCGCGTGGCGCGTTTGTAAATTATTTGTATGTAAATCGTCCTCGCAACCGTGGGATGGTGCGGGTGCCAGTGTCTTTCTTATATTCCTGTATATATTTACAAACGCACTATCTAGTTCTCCAGTCTCTAGGTTTGCTGCATGCAACGCTGAATCTCCTCTAGATTTTTGGCCAGCTCATTGGCAAGCTGGGGGTCAAAGAATATAATACCTGGGGGTCTTGCTTGCTTGGCATAGCTGACGTGTAGAGGCAGCCTTATTTATGAATTGATTGCGCGAACATGCCTTTGCTTTGACAGCCAGACAGTGACACTGACAATGACATCACAGTTGATGGATGAGCCGCGAGTACGAACGAGTGGAGTGAATGAACCAAATAAATTTATTTGGAACCAAACAAAGAACCTCACCAAAGCAAACATAATTTGTACCAGTGCAGTGAACCAGTGATTTACTCTGTCCAGTAAACGAACGAACTGTGGAAAGTAGAATCTGTGACTCAAGTTTCGCTTTCTTTTCAAATGAAACGTAGCTAAAGCGAATTAAAATATGATTTATTGCCATTGAAGAAGGTTAGTATCAGTGGTTCATAGTGTATCACTAATGAATTCTTTGGACGATGAAGTTAGGGAGGGCAGCGCGGTGGCTCAGAACAGTGTCTCGAACACTGATACGCAAAACTTAATAGCTTCCGAGAATGAAGGAACCAGGGTAACGCGCTCCGTGCACTTTGAGGTGAGTCATCATAAATAATGTTTCCTTATTTCTAAACACATGTTCTAATAGTTATTAAAAAAGTTTAAGTAGGTAGTTTAGGTCCTGTCCTGCACTACTATGATTGATGACACGATTTTTTTTCTTTCATGCAAAGAGGATAGGAAGGAAAGAAGTAGGACTTAGCCCTAGTAAGTGACAAATTTATTTAGGTGTTGGTTTATCGAGCTTTAGAAAGAGACAATCCGGTTATAGAGCGCCGTCCCTGTCGCACGTACTCGCACGTCTCTGTGCCAACGTACAACGGACCGTCTTGAGGTCTCAGTGCGGAGAATGGCCCACCTGCCTTCCCAAGAGGCTGGGCAGCAAACAACAACAACAACAACGTCTCTGTGCGACAGGGACGACGCTCTACAACCGGTCTGTCTGCTTCTAAAGCTCAATGTACATTATTTACTGCCGCGTACTGTACCATACTAAGTAATTATTGGAATATAAGTACATAATTAAATGTGGGTAGAAACTCTCGCCAAGGTACAACGGACCGTCTTGAGGTCTCAGTGCGGAGAATGGCCCACCCGCCTTCCCAAGAGGCTGGGCAGCAATCAACAACAGATGTGGGTAGAAACTAAATTGGAGTGGGCATTACTGGCTGTTGTTAATAAATTGCTGATAATCTTGTAAATAACCTAGGTTAAGTAAGACCATTCATGAAACATGTTCAGCGGGAAGGTGTATTTACTTTATGAAAAAAAAATAAGGACTTACTAGGCCGAGGTCCGATACATTAAGTGCCCAAAAAAATTAAATAGAACAAACATTTTGTTACAATAATATTGTACAGTTACCGGCAGCATATAATGCGTGTCGAGCTTTAGAAAGAGTCATTCCGGTTGTAGAGCGTCGCCTCTGTCGCACAAACTCGCACATCTCTGTACATATACAACCGGATAGTCTCTAGCTCGACACACATAATTTGCTGTCGGTAACTGTATATACAGTATAAGGAACATCGGTCACCGGTCGAGAGCCAGATTATCGAGTTTTCAATGCACTTAAGAAAATAATGATAGTGGGGCAGATTTCCTATACTACTCCCTCAATAGGGGGGAAGGAGGAAGGATGGAAACCGAATACATTTATATTTGAATGAGAATTTGTTTGTTGTTTTGCCATTTATGTCAAACAACAACATTATGTCCTTAATATCTACCTACAATATAATGAGATAATTAACAGAATACGGCCCAGGATGAGTTAGAAGGGAGCCACGGCGTGCGGAGGCGGACTCAAGTTGGCAAGATACAACCGGGCTCTATCAACGTGCTTTCTGCCAAGTATGAGGTGAGTTAGAGGAGAATGATTTTACCATAGCATGTCCACAGTAAGTACCTACACTACTAAAGAACAAGATACCTACACGTGACAGAAATAACATGTGTCAGCCTTCGTAGCTCGGCGGTGCAACCGGGAACATTTCACGTCTGATCGCAAAACGTAACCAATGTCTGACTCTTGAGGCTGGACGTGGTTCGGATTCCACATGAAATTGTAGGTCCCTTCCCTTTCCATTCTATGTGGTAGGGTTTAAACCGTCTGGATTAGAACCACTGCACCGATTGAAGGTCAGTCGACGCGGCTATGAAAATAGTTCATGTTTTCCGTTCACTTCAGTGTGGCTGGCGTGACCAAAGGAATGCATGGAAATGGCACTTAGTTCACCAAGGTGTGGTGGGCTGATATCTTGGGCATAGTGGGTGATGTAGCCAACCATGTCTACGTTGTACATACATACATACATGTATAGAACCTCACAGAAAAAAAATAATGAGTCGGTCGGGTGAGGACAAGTAGACAGTTAGTTAACAATGAAATTAATCAGGGAGGAAAGTAAACAATCATGCTTTTGAAGAAATATGGAATGAATAAATTTATGTGTCATCCTAAAAATAAATAGCCATCAGAGATATTAGCACCCGCAAAAATTATGAAAACAATTAAATTTTGTTCTGAAATTCATCTCAACCATCATACAAATTTTGCTTTGCTTGTTCTTGAAAAATTATGTAAACAATATTTAGTTTTAACATTGGAAATGTTTTTTCGATCGCGTTGGTAGGGGGCCGTTTTCAGCGAAAGTGCGACTTCGCTCTGGCGTCGTCAATTTTGGGGCTGCGCGGGTCAATGGGGTATCAAAAGACGTGTCTTGACGAGATCTACAAGATGGTGTAAAAAAATGTGTGAAAAAGTCAAAAACTTTTTCGAAAAAGTGCAAAAATGTCAAAAAATTACGTGTATTTTTCGACTTCTCAACTTGAATCGACGATATCTCGAAAACGAAAAGCGATATCGAAAAAATAAAAATAAAACACTTGGGGTATTGAGTTGGGCTACAGTTTGCAAAAAACGGAACCTATCTGTAATGCGCGTGCACTAGTGAGTTTCGTGTACTATAAAAAATAAAAATGCCATAGTAATATAGGTTAGGTTAGGTTCGCATATTCTAACCTAACCTATTTCTTTCAAAATTAGTTCATAGTACGCTAAGGGGGGGTTCTATATCGGAAATAGATCACTTTTGAAGAACAAAAATTTTTTTCTTTCTCCAAAAAAAAATCTTTTTTAATTAAAATGTAAAAAAAATATTTTCTTAATCGTTTCAGTTTCATGCCAGGAACAAAAAAGCCTTTCAACACATAGATCTTTCAGAAATAGTGAAAAACCACAATTTTAGTTTTATTAGTATGGAATAGAAATAATAAAATTTTTTTTTTTACCAACTTATATGTGTTACATCATAATGGTCATGAAGACTTTTTTGTTACTGTTATGAAACTGAATCGATTAGGCTATTAAAATCAACGACCTATTTTTTTATTTAAACACATAAAACAATATTTTACATAATACATTTACTCCCTATATCAGTGGTGCTCATACTTTTTTCTATAAAGATCTACCTACAAAAAAATGTTCGCTGTGAGATCGACACTTGTACCAAAAAGTTTTCGTTGTTCAATAATTTATAGTAATTATAATAATGATTCAAAGTGTAGGTATAATCTCTATTTTTGTTATTTTACGGTAAATAAATCATACGTACCTGCGTGGTGTATCTAATAATTTTATAAATGAAACAAAATAAACAATTAAATGAACCAATCTTTACATACATAACACACGCTGTATCCCGACAATCAGGGTAAGCAGAGTAATCGGTGTTGTGCTATAAGGACTCTGAAATGTTCCCAATGACCTAAAAAAGAAAAACCACTTTTGTTTCATACTTACCTGGATGGACAAGTATGTATGTATGTATATTTATTTGTATATAATATTCTATATATTTAGTAATTTATATGTATTAACACATGTATGGCTTATATTTTACTAGCATGTACTTATATTTATGTATTAATAAGTATTCTTATTATTATTTTTATCTTCAATTTCACGCAACTCTTGCTACTACCTACTTACATTCCACTATATTATCGAATCTCAAACATCCAAAGGTTGACTGTAAGAAATCTCTGTAAGGGATAAGTCCACCTTTGCACCTTATGTAAATTTTCCAATGTATTTGTTACTGTTTAATGTTTACTGGAGCAATAAAGAATTTTCTATCTATCTATCTGACTCTGGTAAACAGCACAACACCGACCACCACGTTTAGCACAGTATACGGACAAGACAACTATCAAGCAGCAAGTAAGACACGAAGAACCCACCTGCTGCATGGCTAGGTGGAAGGACTGCGCCAAGGTGAGAAGTGGCTACCCTGTCGACCTTTAGCGCAGTATCTTGTCCTTATCTCTTAGTCGCCTGTTACGACATGCACGGGGAGATTCTTTCTCAATGTCCAATCTTTGTCAAATGAAATTCACATCCTTGAAAGCTATATTCATTATATATCCTTTGTATTTTGTTATCATTGCGGTCCTTGCGGCACACCACCAGGAAAATTACATAAAATATTATGAATTCTTTTATATTTCTAAGAGTCACTACTTGCTCTACATAGTCGATCGGGATTTGGGCACCACTGCCCTATATGATACAGAACCCTCCCTTAGCGTACTATGAACTAATTTTGAAATACCTTAAATAATAATTTTATATATGATATTTATTAATTTGTTACTTTAGTTAGTTAGATCTGTTAATTCGTTTGGTTATAAGTTATAAGTATGTTAATATTTAATTAAGAAGACAAATCGTTAAACAAACTTATTAATTGTGAGTACTTAATTCTATCTTATAATTTTATGTGTACCTAATAAAAATAATTATTTTGTTTCTTTATTATATATTTACGAAACGTTTACCCAATACAGTAAAATTCATACAATTATACTTTTGAATGTATTATACCTGTAATTGTTGAAAATATTTGCAGTTTTCAGTTTGTGTTCTGCGAAAAGCAGCCATATTCTTTTATTTTTACGACTAAACAATTGTAAGAATAAAGATTGTAAAAAATATGTTTTGCCTATGTTCATTTTCAATGTACCCGAAGGTCGTGAGAGGCATAAGATGTGTGGATTTTTGTTGTTGTTAATTATTATTATTTATTATTATTTATTTATATACACTAGCAGCTTGCAGCTGATGCGTGTACTTCACGTGTTGAGTGCACTGTTTTATAATAGATCTTATTTATATTTTTATTGTATTTTTTTTTTTTTTTTTATTATTAATTTTTTTTTTATTATATTATTAGTGTTTGTTTTTATTTTTGTTTATATTTAGCAAATGTTTGTCAAGTAGATTTTTAAAACCATTCACTGAGATAGCACTTATCACTTCTTGTGGTAGCTTGTTCCAAGAGTCCACTACTCGGTTAGTTAGAAAGTACTTTCTTGGGTTGGAGTTGGAAGTGTTTCGGTTTAATTTTAAAGAGTGACCACGGAGTCCCTCGTTGGTGTTCATTGTGTACATTGAATTAAGGTTGGCTACATCGTAATGACCATTGAAAATTTTGAATGTTTCGATGAGGTCCCGTCTTTGTCTTCTTTGCTCTAGTGTAGTAATACCAAGTGCGTCCAAGCGGCTTTCGTAAGACTTGTTCCTCAGGGATGGAACCATCTTGGTTGCCCGCCTCTGCACTCTCTCCAGAAGTTCAATGTCCTTGATGAAGTAAGGGTTCCACACTTGGTAAGAGTATTCAAGGAGAGGACGGACATACGTTTTGTAGAGTTTGATGAACAAGTCTGGATTTATGTAGGAGAAAGCTTTTCTGATCATGTAAAGAAGTGAGTTTGCTCTTTTTACAACTTCTACTATATGTGGTTCCCATTTGAGGTCATGTGACACAGTTACTCCGAGATCTTTCTGTGCGTTGACTGGATGTACAAGGATTCCCTCGATCGTGTATTTGTGACGCGGATTCTTGGGACCTATATGCAGTACGGTGCATTTCGCTGCGTTTAGTGTAAGAAGCCAATCCTTGGTCCATTGCACGATGCGGTCGAGGTTCCCTTGAATTGATTGATGGCTTATAACAGGATCTCCGAAGAATTTAGTATCATCAGCAAAAAGTGCAAAGGGTAATTCCATTATCGCTTTGAGGTCCGTCAGAAAGATACCAAACGCTACAGGGCCGATTACTGAACCTTGTGGTACGCCACTGAGTACATCGTGGGCTTCAGACAATTCCTCGCCGACTCGTACCCGAAATTTCCTGTTTGTAAGAAAATCTGCAATCCATGACAGTAGCTTTCCTCTGAACCCAAAGTGTTCCAATTTATGGATTAACCGTTTTATTGGAACTCGGTCGAATGCTTTCTCGTAATCCAAGTAGATAACATCAATAGAGTTCCGTTCGTTCCACTCGCGGGTCCACTGGTCCGCACATGTGAGGAGATTAGTCACGGTTGAGCGTCTCGGGACGAAACCATGTTGCTCTTCGATTATTATATTTTCCCCTGCTAGAAACATTCGAATTTTTTCCGCTACAATTTTTTCCATAGCTTTGCAAACAATGCTAGTAAGGCTAATGGGACGATAGTTGGCTGGAGAAAGTTTATCGCCTTTTTTGTAAATTGGTGTTACAATTGCCTCTTTCCAGTCGTGTGGAAGTGTCGCGCTTTCGAAAGATAGTGTCATTATATGAGCAAGCTGCTCGCACAATTCCGCAGAGCACTTCTTCAGGAAAATAGCTGGAATTTCATCAGGTCCCATGGAAGTAGCATCCCTGAATGATGTTAAGACCTTTAGAATTGCATTTGGCTCGAACTCAATTGTCTCAATACAATTTACTAGTCTCGGCACCAATATTTGTGGCATAGAGTCATCAGGCTCTCGAAAAATAAGACTTTTCAAATTGACTTGCGAACACATTGGCAACGGCACGGTGTTCCGTTACTATGTCACTTGAGTTGTCAACTCTTAGCGCCGGTGGCACACACACCTTTGACGTCAGTTGTCTTCGGACATACCCATAGAATGCCTTGGGTCCAGTTTCCAAGACATTTTTTTCAAATGATTGCCTAAGTTGACGTATAGATGCCACAATCTTATTGTTAATTTTCCTGTATTCTTGGTAGCTTGTATTTGATTTGTTTAGCTGGTAGATTGACCATAATTGTTTTTTCTCCTCAGTCATAGTTAAGATATGTTTGTTGACCCATGGTTTGTTTTTCGACTTCTTGGTTGGATTACACAGTGGTATATGGATATCTAGTGTTTTCTTTGTAATTAATTTAAAATCGTTCCATGCACTGAGTACATCTGTGGAGCTGGTGTTTAGAATGTTGTTTTGAGTAAGCGTAGCGCTGACATTGTCGTAATTTGTTCGAAAGTAGTCACGGCGAGGTTTCGTTTTGTACTTGTTGCTTCTTTCTTGAATAAATTGAATGGTTGCAATAATAACACAGTGATCGCTTTTCCCTATGTGTGGGTGGTGTTCTATATTCGTACAGAGGTTATCGTCGTTGCACAGTATTAAGTCAAGGAGGGATTCCTCGTTGTTTCGCTTCCGTGTTATTCCTTTTACAAGTTGCTGGAGATCTGAGCTGGTATACATGTCAACAAACTTTTCGTGAAGAGCGTTATAACCGTTCAGTTTAACGAGCGGCCAAGTGATATCTGGTAGATTGAAGTCACCTAAGACGAATATAGTGTTCTGTTCTGCGGCCTGCTGGATTGTATTAAAAAGTTGGATATCTGATGGTTCAAGTGCGTAGTGAGTGGGGCGGTAGACAGCGCATATCAGCAGTTTGAAGTTCCCATACTGAACATTGAGCCAAAGCGCTTCCACAGTGTCGTCGTGGTATTTAGAGTTACGTTTTGCAAGTATAGGTGTATTCTTGTGTGAGTTTGCAACATAGATGGCCACACCTCCACCCTTCTTACCACTCGTGCGATCGTGCCGGAATACTGTGTAACCAAGAATATTGATTAGACTGTCTTTTATTTGTGGTGTTAGATGTGTCTCTGTTAAGACAATAAATGTAGGTTTTTTGTGGTTTATTTCCATTAAGAGTAAATCAAATTTTGCCGTGAGAGATGGCAGGTTCGTATAAAAGAAAGTCAGTTCGGTGATGGACGATGTCAGTTTTTTACATCCTTCACTATGCGCGGGCAGCCATTAATATATTTAATGGTTAGTTTTTCTTCGCCTTGAGTATTTCTCTCTGCCAGTTCCTCACGTAGACGCCGCAGTTGGTCACGCTGGTAGGGAGTCAAATCAGACTTTGCATTTATAGTGGCCGGCAGTTTGCTTTTATTTTTAAGTATATGAATAGCTTTCTGCTTACCGGACATTATCAGCTTGAGCGGGCGGGGCGCATCGGTGTCGGGCCGCGGCTTACCAAGACGGATGATGGCAATGGGGCGCTCGCACTCCGGCAAGACAGCAAGCGCCTGCTGCACGCTGTCCGCATCGTGCTTCCTGCGTTGTTCCACGTTGTCCGAGTGAGACTCGGGGACGCCGAATATCACCACGTTGGAGCTCCTCTTCTTCCTCTCTTCGAGCTCATCGATGACTGAGTCCAGGTTTAGGGTTCGAGTTTGGTGCGTCTTTAGCTCGGCTAGTTCGTTACGTAGCTCACTTAACTCTTTCTTGAGTTCACCGACCTGTGTCCTGAGGGCGGGGAGCTGGCGCACGCCCACCTCGCAGTCGGGGCAGAGATATTTGAGCGTACGGGCTTGCAAAACCAGCACCCTCATTTCTGTTGCCACTAGCCCACTGCATTTTATGCACACTGACCGCGAGCAACTAAAACACGATATTTGCGGGTTTTTCTCGTCCGGTTTGGGCAACTTCTTTTCGCATTGCAGGCAGGAAGACATGGTTGTCGTCAACACACCAATAAATACTTAAAACAGATAATACTTAGAATTTTATTTGCGTAAATTCAGTGAAAACTTTTTTTGTATGGAGATGTGGGTAGTTCTTTGTTTACATTTTTTGGTTTTTAGTTTTTTCGTAATTGATCAATAATTGTTTGATTATTGTCGGAGATAACACTTCCACTGATTTATTATGGGGTTTTCAACACATTTATGTAGTATTAGTTGCAAACAACTGGTTTGCGGATTTTTTTGACTTCCAAGTAGTAAGAGAGTTGTGCACTCAACAAAATCGCGGGTACTTTTTTATTATGAAAATAATTTTGTTGTATTGTCAATATTATTGTATTGTAATGTAATAATATTCTAGCTAGCCTGATATGCATCTCAACAAACAGACAATTCTCCGTTACTTGTTAATAGCACCGAAGGCACCATGAAAAATTATTACGATTAAATTTTGGTTTGAAATGCATCTCAAACCGCACCTGGAAAAATTAGGAAAATAATAAAAATTGTCTATGGTATTGGATTACCAATTACCGGATTACCAAAGACGCATGAGCGTCTCAATCTCAACCAATAAACAAAATCTTGCTGTGCTTGTTCATAAAAATCTAGTCTGAAATGCATCTCAGCCAGGAAACACAATATTGTTTTGCTTGTTCACTTTTGTTGGATGAATGTCTAATGAAAAAAAGTCCACTCAACGCAGGCTGCAAGTTGTTGCCCGGCTTGGCTTGTGTTGGCCACCCATGGCCTAGATCAGTGGTGCCCATACTTTTTTCTATGAAGATCTACCTACAAAAAATTTAAGGTTGTGAGATCGACACTTGTACCAAAGGTTTTCGTTGTTAAATAATTTGTAGTAATATTTGTTTGAATTGAAAACTATGTTCATTACATCCTTTATATTTGTTACTATTGCGGTCCTTGTGGAAGACGACACCACCCGGAAAATGTTAAGTCACATCAAATATTATGAATTCCTTCATGTTTCTACGAGTCATTTCTTGCTCTACATATTTTAAGCGATCAACCTAAAAGCCTCTTGTGATCGACCGTTTGGGCACCACTGGCCTAGATAGTCAAAGTCATGGCTTACTAAATATACAAAAGTATGTAATCTTAAACTTTTTTCAAACATCCTTACCTTTAATAAAATCCAACGTCTGCTTTCTGTCTGTATGTATGTATGTCTGTCTGTCCGCTTATAACTAGAGAACCACTGAACCGATTTTAATACAGTTTGCTTCTACGGATAGCTTGGTTCTTCCCATCAATTATAGGCTACATTTCATCACGTTAAATGTCTTATGAGGTTATTAGAGAAGTCAAATATGAGAGCGGGCGGAGCCGCGGGCACAGCTAGTACAAAATAAAATAAGGAGGGTTTAGAAAGTTTTTTTTTTTAATTTTTTTTTTATGGAAACTGACACGGTTGGCTACATTACCTACAACATCCGTGATGTCAGCCCATAACACCGGGTGAACTTGGTGCCACGTCAGTGCCTCCCTTCGGTCGCGCCGGCTACACTGAACTGGATGGAAAACACAAACTATTTACATAGCCGTTTCGACCGACCTTTCATTCAGTGCGGTGGAACCAAACCGGGCGGGTTAAACCCTACCACCTAGTAATATAAGAAGGGAGTCATTCATATCCCTTAGTCGCCTTTTACGACATACACGGGGAGAGATGCGATCGGGGAGAAATTGGTTTATTGGTTTGCAGAGCCTGGACTACGACACGTGCGAGAACCACCTGCTGCTGGAGGAGGAGCGCGTGCGCGGCTACCGCTTCGTGCTGTGGAAGGACGTGGCGCGCTGGTTCATCTTCTGGCTCATCGGCACCATCACCGCCCTCATCGCGTTCACCATCGACGTCAGCATTGAGGGCTTCTCCGACATCAAATACTCGCAGCTCAAGAAAGGTATCACAATACCCACATGCTGTATTCTGACAATCGGCGTAAGCAGAGTTATCACTGTTGTGCTGCAACGACTCGGATAAATTTACAGCACAACACGGTGTTGTTCCACATTTAGCAAAGTATTAGGACAAGATAACTTATCAAGCTGCAAGTAACGCACGAAGTCTACTGCATGATTTGGAACCGGGTCAAGGTGAGAGGTGCCTATCCTGACGCCCTTTAGCACAGCATTTTTGTCCTCATCCCTTAGTCGTCGTTTTATGGCATGCACGGGGGGAGATAAAGAGGGGCTAGTCTTTTGAAGTACCGGACCCTCGTGTTATCCTTTCTTTATTTTAGACAGGCAACCTTGGTTGATACGTCTAAATCTGGTTAACGCTTATTGGTTTTATTAATAAATTATTATTCCAATAATACAATTGTGATTTCAGCTGTGGACACATACATCGTGGAAGGCAAGCTGTACATACCGTTCCTGCTGTGGGTGGCGTCTAATGTCGTCATCGTGTTCGTGGGCTCCATGCTGGTGGCTTTTGTAGAGGTCAGTATTTACCAACACAAGGAAATTCAATAAAGTGCACATATTAAACTAAATTAAAATTTAATTTGTCTTTTGCTAAATTAATAAAAAGGAGGACCTAAACTGTTTTACCTGCCTACTATGGGCCCTGGGTGTCTACGTCCAGGCCTGCATATACTCTTTCAGTAGTAAAACGAGCTAGCCAGTATCCGACCCTTAGGCACGGACTTCATGCATCCGTTTCTCTTCGGAGTTGACTAAAATAAGCCACACCCCACCCCCACCTCCGAGACGGATGGATACCGCGTTCCAAACAAAATGTATGATATCCGCGCTCGTCGACTACACGTAAGCGGAAACATTCAGAAGCCTACCTCCCCTGACAAAAACGGGGCCGCCCCGGACGCGCGGAGCGTTTTTTCACGTCGTTCTATCACAGCCCCGAGAGGCAGAGTGTGATGCGCGCACGCGACGTCCACCCAACGGTGCTAGCGACAGAGAGGAAAATTTTATTCCGGATACTTGTAGTCGAGCGCTGTAGGCGTGGCCCAGTTCTCGCCGGCTCGCCGGTTCCGGGGCGAAACGCTCAGAAACGCATGCATGAAGTCCGGGCCTAAGTCCCACACATATCGCTGTTGTGGCCCATCCTATCTAAAGATTATATCCCTGTTGTGTGGTTCGAACCTTCAAAGTTTAGACCATGATGGTAACTATGTGCAGAATGTCAATCACGCAGGTGAAGGAAAACATATTGAGGAAACCTGTCAGTACAGTCACACTACTGCAGTGTTGTTGCGTGTATTAGCTGGATTGTGAGAAATCACATTCTGCAATAAGTGTACGCGTTGTGTGCGCAGCCGGTGGCGGCCGGCAGCGGTATCCCGCAGGTGAAGTGCTACCTGAACGGCGTGAAGGTGCCGCGAGTGGTGCGCTTCAAGACGTTGCTCGTGAAGACTGTCGGCGTCATCACAGCGGTCGTAGGCGGCCTGGCCGGCGGCAAGGTCTCTCTTCTGCTCCTTTCATCTTTTCGAATGATCTTAGCAACAACTTAATCATTCACGTTTTATCTAATCTAAAGAAAAAAAAAATAGAAACAGAAATGGTTTTGCTGCTGGAAACCTATTAAGAACTGAGAAAATGTGCAATTTTACATAAATACCCAACAAGATAACAACAAAAGAACTACGAGAACTATGTTTAAAAAGGAATAAAAACAAATTCAAAACAATTATGTAGGTAACCAAAATATTTTAACTGGGTTTAGAATTATCAGCCAAGGCTACATGTCTAAATAAATAATTATTGTTCCAGAAGTGAAACCAAATTCTCCTGTTTCAGTTTCGTTTCATGCAGTGATGGATTTTTAGCTGCAGATCCCTTGGATATGACATTGAAGACTGCATTATTTCTTGAAATTGTCTAATTTGTATTATGGACTTTCTCTGCATGATTATTTCACTGAGCTGTCATTGTGATTGGGTAGGAAGGGCCGATGATACACAGCGGTGCGGTGGTCGCGGCCGGGATATCTCAAGGCAAGAGCACCACCTTCAATAAGGACTTCGGGATCTTCCAGTATTTCCGCGAGGACCACGAGAAGCGGGACTTTGTGTCTGGGGGAGCTGCTGCTGGAGTGTCCGCCGCTTTTGGAGCACCTATCGGTGTGTACCTACTTCATCAACCAACGGTTACTACCGATTTGAAATGAATAAAGAAGCATAAATGGAAAAATCAAGAGGGCATTGGGTTGAAATGTTTTTAATGTATCAATATGACAGGTAACAATATACATATATCACACACGCAGAATCCCGATAATCGGGGTAAGCAGAGTAATCGGTGTTGTGCTGCAAGTGCTCTGGTAAATTACAGCACAACACCGACCACCACTTTTCGCAAAGTATTCGAACAAGATTCAATCGATCAAGCAGCAAGTAAGGCACGAAGACCCACCTGGATACTACATGACTCGGGGGAAGTACCGTGTCAAGGTGACAGGTAACAATATGTGCTGCAGTGCAGAAAGAACATATCCTTGGAAATATATTGTAGATTCAATTGATGAAGGTTCACGCACACTAAAAATCTCAAAAATAATTTAAAATCTTTAGCCATAATTTTTATTTATTTTCTTCCCCCAGGAGGTGTATTGTTCTCTTTGGAAGAGGGCACAAGCTTCTGGAATCAAAGCCTGACATGGCGAACGTTCTTTGGCACAGTAGTGGCGACATTCACTCTTAACTTAGCTCTGTCTGCCTACCACGGCGTTCTGGGACAACTTAGTTATCCAGGTAAATATAAAAACAAGCCATAAGCGTATTCATCCTTATGAAACCTTTCAATGACGCAATTTTAAGTGCACTTTCGCCGTTTCTGTTTTTTTGTTAGAGCATTGTCTCATGTCTGACTGATTGTCATTGTGTGGTGTGTTCAGTATATTTATAAGCGACACGACCAAAGGGAAGCACTGACATGGCACCCAGTTCACCAAGGTGTTGCCAATGGTCATCAAGTTCACCAATGGTCTACACTTTCATAGTGGACTGCACTTAAACAAAATTATTTTAATTGCAGGTTTGTTGAACTTGGGAAAAATGGATCCATTTCCATTCGAGTTCTACGAGGTCCCAGTGTTCATGCTATTTGGAGCAATAGGAGGAACATTAGGCGCCCTGTGGAATCATATAAACTATAAACTCTCTGTGTTTCGGATAAGGTGAGTTTGATGCGAGCGTGCGATGTATAGGATTATTTTGTGAAGATCCAGCAAATTGTGTGTGGTGGTGTTGATACAGATAGCTGTAATAAATTTTCAATTACGATGATTGCAAATATTCAGAAAAAATACATACATTGTGGCCGATCTAAAGCCTCTAAAATGAGGAACACCTGGTGCAGAGCGAGCCACATAGACCGGCACCGCGCTGCGGTCTTCGTACTCTTTGTAGGCGCGCGGCGGCGCGCGAGTCGCTTCGCTACGAACCCATTGACCTACTTACCGATGTCAGTGATCCCAATCCTCTGTCACCTGTTGAGAATTGGCAACGTCGCGCATACTGTATTACATTCTATGGGTATTTTCATGAAAAATCATGTACTGTCACCTCGATAAGCCTTTGGTGTCTATGCACGCGACTATGGTGTCCATCACAGTCTCGAAATCAACTGAGAAATCTGTAAATGTTTTCCTCTAGGCTGGCGCCATAGATCAAGTAGGGCATGTCTTCAGATTTATTTGGAAGTATAATGAGCCTTATCCCCATATTCAAAGAGGGTGTATTTTAATGCCAAAAGTCGGCCGCGCCTGCCGACACCTGAGCGGTAACATTATATTTTGTAGGATGCGTAATAAATTGTCGTTTCTAGACAAACTAAGGTTTCCAATTTTCCTACAGTCCTCATGGCCTTCAGCGGTGCAGGACCACTGATTTCCTCCAGAAGAATGACATGTAAATGTAAAAATAAAAATAATATGAATAAATAAATCAATTTGAATTGTTGCTTGCTTCACTGTATAGTTACTTAAAAATAATTGCTCAATGGAATCTAAAGAAAATGTAGGTAAGTTTGTGTTGTGTGTTAGGTACGTGTCGAGACGGTGGCTGCGCGTGTCGGAGGCGTGCCTGGTGGCGGCCGCCAGCGCCACCATCGGCTTCCTCATGATGTTCCTCATGAACGACTGCCGGCCGCTAGGGCAGGACCCCACGCGATTTCCGCTTCAGGTACTCTCAGGCTACGGTCTGCTTGGCACGCCGCCCGTCGGACGTCCGCGTCATCTAAGCGTGACCGGCAAGACTCCGCACACGACTGCCACGTGGTCTGATTGAAATGCGCGCGCGCAGCACAGTACGAAACGTTTGCTCCACTCCGTCTCTAGCTCTCCAAGTTATATCAATATGAATATGACAAATTATCTCAATGTATTCTATATATTTAAATAACTACTTTATGAAGAGCAGAAAGACAATCTCGCAATAAGACTTGGGCTGCACATAAAACGAGCAAAACCCGTGACATTTTTAAAAACAGATGGACACCTACTTATTTTAATATCTAATTTTTTTTTATTGTAATAACTGATTTAAATGAAAACAAGATAACTGAAAGAATCATCAAGATCGGTTCACCCAGTCGAAAGTTCAGTACAAACATAAAAAAAAACAGTCAAATTGAGAACCTCCTCCTTTTTTTGAAGTCGGTTAAAAGTGAAAAATGACCGCACAAAAAAAAATGCAACTCCGTCACCGCCGCCGGCGACGTTGGAACAACCGCACGCCGTGTTCGTCCGTCGCCGGTGGTGTGCAAAAAAGACCGCGCTTGTGCATTCTCATACAAACATTCCAACGTCGCGAGCTGTGAGACGCTGGCGGTCGCGTGCATCATGCCAACCAGACCGGTCTATCATCTCATACATTCACACACACACACACACACGCATGCATTACAAACATGCATGCAAACGCATGCATGACCACATTCTGATTTTTTTATGGGACCTGACCTGGATTGCTACATCACCTTCTACACCACATGGCAATGCTTACCATTTTCTCGTGCTTGCTACGCTGAACTGGATGGAAAACACTAATTATTTTCATGTCCGTTTCAACCGGCCTCCTTTCAGTCCGGTTGTCCAATCAATTTGTAAAGTATTCATGTACGGAATGATTCCACAATGACTGCATTAAATTTGAGGGATGATTGTGGAGCTCCAATGAAAAATTTTTGCCTTAGTATTTTATTTATCAAACAATTTATGATTTTTATAAATTGTTCGTATACCACTTAATGGGGATCATGAATTATTCTGAGTTCTTCATTTCTTATTTCCATCTTTTATTGATTTTTATATCCCAAAAGGACACAATTTCACACATCGACATTGGCAATATCACTGATTGATGAAAGTTGACTGGCTTTGTAGCTATACTGCAACGATGGTGAATACAACGTGCTGGCGGCGATCTGGTTCCAAACGCCGGAGGCTTCGGTGCGCTCGCTGCTGCACGACGCGGCCGGGTCGCACCGCGCCACCTCGCTGCTCGCGTTCGTCGTCCTCTACTTCGTGCTGTCCAGCTGGACGTTCGGCCTGGCCGTCTCCAGCGGCCTCTTCATACCCAATCTGCTCACGGGCGCCGCGTGGGGGCGCCTACTCGCCATCTTCATCAAATATATCTTACCGGAAGCGGTCAGTCATTTCATATTATACTTTTCGCCCAAAACTGTCCTAGGAATAGTAAAATATATGTATAAGTATTTTTGAAAATGTAAAGTAACTGTAACACCTCAATTAACACATTGTTGGATTCAGTTTTGTAGATAAAAACATTATTTTTAAGTACCGTGTGGGGCCGATACTTAAAAATAATTGCCCCACTGCATCTCTCCCCGTGCATGTCGTAAGAGACGACTAAGAGATAAGGACAAGATACTGGCTAAAGGGCGACAGGCTAGCCACTTCTCACCTTGGCGCAGTCCTTCCACTTAGTCATGCAGCAGGTGGGTTCTTCGTGCCTTACTTGCTGCTTGATAATTGTCTTGTCCGTATACTGTGCTAAACGTGGTGGTCGGTGTTGTGCTGTAATTTACCAGAGTCCTTATAGCACAACACCGATTACTCTGCTTACCCTGATTGTCGGGATATAGCGTGTGTTATGTATGTAAGTATGTTTAAAAACATTCTAAATAAAATTTTAAGGCTAAAATTTTCGGAAAACATCTGAAAATAGCCTAAATGTATGTAATAAATAAGTAAGTAAATGTATGTAAATATATGGATGGCCCCTTGCAGCCAATTCACAAGAGCGACGTGGGCTTCCCTTCTCCCAAGATCCCCCCTAATGTGATGTACGGACGGAACAGACAATAGAGCCGGGCAAGTACGCGCTGATCGGTGCGGCGGCGCAGCTGGGCGGCGTGGTGCGCATGACCATCTCCCTCACGGTCATCATCATCGAGACCACCGGCCAGATCTCCAACGCGCTGCCCATCATCATCACGCTCGTCGTCGCCAAGTGGGTCGGCGACTTCTTCAATGAGGTCAGCTTTTATTATCCGCTACTACGTATTATTATTTTGTACCGTGCGGGGCCGGTACTTTAAAAGAATAGCCCCACTGCATCTCTCCCCGTGTATGTCGTAAAAGGCGACTAAGGGATGTGACTCCCTTCTTATATTACTAGGTGGTAGGGTTTAACCCGCCCGGGTTGGTACCACCGCACTGAATCGAAACGGCTATGTAAATATTTTGTGTTTTCCGTCCAGTTCAGTGTAGCCGGCACGATCGAAGGGAAGCACTGACGTGGCACCAAGTTCACCCGGTGTTAAGGCCCATTTGCACATTGATTAGTGATTAGTGCGAGTATTTAGTGCAGGTGCTTAGTGATTAGTACTAAACACGTTCGGACCGCAATTGATTAGTGCGAGTGTTTAGTGATTAGTGAAGTAGAATGATTAGGAGCATGTTCTATTTTTCGCGAGTGCGAGTGTTGAGTGATTAGTGCAGGTGTTTAGTGTTTAGCACTCACATCGTTTGGACAGGATTGATTAGTGTTTAGTTTTTAGTAAAGCTTTTTTGGTCTTGCTAGTTCCGATTCCATGTGTTCTTCAATTTCAAACACCACTGCATTTAATATTTCTTTCATTACTTCCTGGAATTGCAAACATGATTTTTCGTCCATTTTTTTAAGTTTTTCGACGTCCAACAGTTTTTACTAAACGCAACAGCTAAACAGTATTGGACACTACTCGCACTAAACACTAATCACTCGCAATAAACACTAATCACTAATCACTCGCAATAAACACTAATCACTAATCACTCGCACTCACACTAATCAAAGTGCAAATGGGCCTTTATGGGCTGACCTCGCGAATGTTGTAAGTGATGTATCCAAACATGTCAAGTTTCCATAAAAAAAAACTAGATCTAGTCCTCCCCCTTGCACATTCCTCTCTCGCCTTACCACCTAGCTACCAGGGTTTAACCAGTCCGGGTTGGTTCTACGGCATTGAATGAAAGGTTGGTCGTAGCGGCTATTAAATTAGTGGTGTTTTCCGTCCAATTATTGCAAGGAAAGTTATTAATAAAATTAATAAATTCAGAAATAAACAAAAATCACTTAACATGTTCGTTTATATCATATGTCACAAGCCTGAGTATTATAAAAAATACTTATGCATCCTCCATTTTATAAACTAATAGCTTTTGGCCACGGCTTTGGTCGCATATCCTATGTCCAACGTACTGTGTGGGGTTGGTACTTAATAAGAATAGTCCCACTGCATCTCTCCCCGTGCATGTCGTAAATTGCGACTAAGGGATAAGCGGCCTGCAGACACCCCGGTCGACTTGTGGCTTTCATGGAAGACATAGGCTGGCTGGCGTAGCTGGAGAGTGCGGGGTTTTGCAAGAAGGTCCCCAACCAAGCAGGATTAGTTTGCAGGCCTAGAGCCAACCCCAAACCAAAACAACAACAACAACAACCTATGTCCATCCTGAAGGTCCATCTAAATATTTGTCAAAGAATTTTTTAAATCGGGTGAGTATTTTCATAGATTACCTCCTACATCCAAACTGACAAACTTTACCTCTTTATAATATTATAGTGTAGACAAAGAAAAGTTACCATTTTGTCTCAAATCAGATCAACCTTGCCGCATAAAATCCTGAAAAACTTGGAAACTATGAGCCGGATGATGGAGTTATGTTAACCAGAGTTGAGGAATCACGTGGTGCTAACATCATGCAGTCGATCTTCAGATTTTTGTACTTTTCTCACATTTCTCTCGCTTCGCCCATATACCAAAGGTTATCTAGAATGTAATGCCTTATGTATGACATTGCATAAGCTCATCTTGTGATGTACAATTATGAATATTTATTACATTAACATAACAGTTGTGAAATCCTACCAGTACCAGAACCCTGTCTCAGAAATATTTTTCAAAAGTATTTTTTATTATTTATTGAGCATTCATATGTCAGTAAGGCTGCAATCGAACATGTCACTATTTTTTCTATCCGGTCCGATTACACCATAGAGAAATAATATACGTCTATGGATTACACCCACGAAGAAGTACCGGCAAGAAACTTGGCATATTATTATGCGTATTTTACTGAGTATCCACATAATAACCACGCCTGCAGGCTATCTAAAATACAGCTTTTTTTTATTGCTTCCGAATTGAATGGCTGTGTTTGAGGTCGAAGCCTCAGGAGCAGCCAATTTCTCCCCCGAGGAGGTGCCAGTCCGGCTTGAAAGCGGACTAATGTCGCTGGAGAGCTTGAGGGAAATATCAACCATATCTGAGAGTTCTGACTACAAAGACTTATTAATTAAGTGTATCAGGTGTAAAGAGCCTTTGTCAAATTTTTATACGTAATTTGTATCAACTCAATAATTAATTACACATACTACACTGTAGTAAATTGTCACAAAATTAAAAATAAATATAAAAATATTAAGATGCTTGAGGTATCAAGTTGTCAATGGGTTAATAAAATTAAGGGACTGATAGTACAAAAAATTGTGTAAAAAGAAGAAATGAAATGAAACTTTATCGTCGACAGCATGCAAACAATAACAACTTACTAATAATATATAAATAAACCTTATGCTACAATGTTGTCGACAAGGTTAAGCGCAGCATTGATTGCATAAAAGTAGCAATCGCTGATTTTAATGTGACTAATACCTTGAATACCATGAATAAGACCTTAATGTGTTTAAAATGAAAGTGTACTGGTGTGCGCAGGGCATCTATGACATTCACATCCAGCTGGCGGGCGTGCCGCTGCTGCCGTGGGAGCCGCCGCCGCTCACGCACAACGTGTACGCCTCCGAGGTGATGTCGCACCCCGTCTTCACTCTGCGCACCGTTGAGAACGTCGGCCACATCGTGGAGATGCTCCGGCTCGTCTCGTACAACGGATTCCCCGTCGTCGATCCACCTCTCGCGGATGATGTGAGTCGAATTTCTGACTGAAACACTGCTCTTGTCTTGCGTCTTGCGACACTGCGTTGCATAATTTATTTTTTATGGATAGCGCGACAAGTGGCATCGTTTCACCTACAAGTAGGTGTCTTAAGGATGCCCATGGACATTCTGTGATGCACGGGATTGCGAAGACCATGCCGGCCTGACAGGAGCCTTTTCACGCCCCTTTTGAAAAACCCCAGGCTGTACTTGGGAGGCAATAGATGGGCAGGGAGTGCGTTCCACATTATGATATAATAATTAGAGAATTTGACATTGTTGTAATATGAAATGAAATTAAAAAAAATTAAAATGAAATGTAAGTATACTTTTTTGCACAAAAAGTGACAAAAGGTGGACTCAGAGCCTAAAGGCATTATCTGCCAGTCATGCCTGGGATTGTGAGTAGTATAGATAATACTCATGTGTATACCGAGGGGGACTGAAATGTCGAACTTACGCCTAGACTTCAGAAATCAAAAACGCATCTAGTGAGCGCAGATTGCATATGAACTCGTCATACTCGTTACTTAGTCAGTCTTTGTACCGTGTGGGGCTTGTACTTAAAAAGAATAGCCCCACTGCATCTCTCCCCGTGCACGTCGTAAAAGGCGCCAAAGTAAGGGATAAGGATGAGATGCCGTGCTATAGGGCGACAGGCTAGCCACCTCGCACCTTGACACGGTCCTTCCACCGAGTCACGCAGCAGGCATATCGAGTCTGCGTCACAGACTACGTACTCCATAGAAGAAGTTCCATACCTTCGGCTTTATTAGCCTACTGTTTTACGTCGCCAATCGCTGCGTGCGAAAATGTACCTAAACGATCGAGTGTAAAGTGATTGTTGCCTTGCAGCTGCGCGCAGTTGCGTGGGCGAGCGTGTAGGTATGCTTCGCGCGGCTGACGAAATTCCAATGAATTAGATCGCCGGCGGTAGGTTGTTAGCGCGCGCAAGTACATAGAGTGTGTGAGGCCTGTCTGCGTGCCTTACTTGCTGCTTGATGTTATCTTGTCCGAACTATTGAGAGATCACAATAGATCATCTAGGTCGCACCTCACAGTGATAATAAGCATCAGGGGCCCTAACTCTCAACTTCAAATCATAAATGATAGTCAGTCTTTGCCTGTGTTCATTATGAATGTGTTTTATTGTATTATAAATAAATAAATAAAAATAAATAAATAAATATACTATAGTTCACTAACGCTGCTTCACCGTTCGGAACCGGTGTAAAACTGTAGGTCCCTTCCCTTGCCCCTTACTAGGTGGTGGGCTCAAATTGTAGCCGACTGGGTTGGTACCACCGTACTGGATGTAAGATGGCCGCATAGCAGCCTCGGCTGTGTTCTCCTCTAGTCCAGTATAGCCAGCAATCCAGGGAAGTCTCCGGTATGGCACCTACCTTTTCGGAGGTGATATTGGCTGGTTAGAGCATGTGCTTTGGGCCCTCCGACTCAGCCACCCATACCGGATTAAATAAAAAAAAAAAATAATTAAAAGTATGTATGATTTTCCCTCTCTAAAATTTTGCAAGTTACTTATTATTATTAGTCACCCATACATGCCATAAAAGGCGACTACGGGATAAGGACAAGATGCCGTGCTAAAGGGCGAAAGGCTAGCCACCTCTCACCTTGGCACGGTGTCATGCAGCAAGTGGATCTTCGTGCCTTACTGGCTGCTCGATCTTGTCTGAATACTTTGCTAAACGTGGTGGTCGGTGTTGTGCTGTAATTTACAAGAGTCCTTGCAGCACAACTCCGATTGCTCTGTTCACCTCGTTTATCGGGATGTGTGGTATGTATATTTTAGGCTGAAATCCCATCGTACAAACGGCTGAGAGGACTAATACTGCGATCGCAGCTGATAGTACTTCTGCAGAAGAAAATATTCAATGAGAATGCGGCCGACACCTGGTCCAATTTCAAAATAGATGTCAACATGTTCCGGGACAAGTACCCGCGCTACCCAAACATTGATCAAGTAAGTATCTGTTAAGGCGCTAGGGCCAGTTAAATACACGTATGAAGGAAAAGAGTTTGATAGATCGGTAGCTCAGTGGTGCAGTAGGTCGACTGTCGCTCGTGATCATAAGCACACCTGGGCGCGGTCACTACTTAGATGGGTGACCGCTCTACCGTTGGAGGCTTACCGTGTTTCGGATTCCACGTAAAACTGTTTGTACCGTGTGGGGCCGGTAAACGAATTAGCCCCACTGCATCTCTCCCCGTGTATGTCGTAAGAGGCGACTATGGGATAGGATAGGGAGGATAGGACTCCCTTCTTCTATTACTAGGTGGTAGGGTTTAACCCGCCCGGGTTGGTACCACCGCACTGAATGAAAGGTCGGTCGAAACGGCTATGTAAATAGTTTGTGATTTTCCGTCCAGTTCAGTGTAGCTGGCACGACCGAAGGGAAGCACTGACGTGGCACCAAGTTTACCCGGTGTTATGGGCTGACATCACGGTTGTTGTAGGTGATGTAGCCAATCGTGTCAGTTTCAATAAAAAAAAAAATTTTAAAAAAGTATTCCATTCTTACCTTACTAGGTGGTAGGGTTTAACCAGCCCGGGTTGTTACCACCGGACTGTATAAAAGGTCGGTCGAAACGGCTATGTAAATAGTTCGTGTTTTCCATTCAGTTCAGTGTAGCCGACATGAAATGAATGGAAGCACTGACATGGCACCTAGTTCACCCGGTGTTATGGGCCGTCATCAAGGATGTTGTAGGTGATGTAGCCAACCGTGTCAGATTCCATAAAAAAGTAATTCTATGATGTAGGTGTTCATTGCATACACATTTGTCGGAACAATTTTAGTTTCCGTAACATACTTACACATTCGAACCACTGATGGCAAAAGTCGCGGGCACAATATAATGCGTTGGGCGGGCCCGACACTTGAGAGATTACGGATTTACATTGTTCTGTTCAAAGTCAGAGGTGGACTAGCAGTCTTGGCCACCCTAGGCCGTTTAGTACCAGCCGCCCCAATCCAGTGCAGCCACCCCTTTCTGCAAAGTTTCAGCGTAGGTACAAACGTGAAGTTGTACGAAAATCTGTATTGCGTTCGGTTCACCTGCCAGAAATTAGTTCGTAAAATATAGCTTGATACGCGTGACAGATGTCAGAGTGACATTTCTTTGTATGTGTGACAACTGTCAGAGTGACATTTCAACAAAGTATGACGTTGATAAGCGTGCATTTTACTGTAAAAAAATACGGAACTTCATGCGAGGTGTTCTCGATGACATCTGTCACGCGTATCAAGCTATATTTTACGGAGATTTTTACTATTTTTACATATATAGCAAAAGTTTTACGGCAATATTTATCCGGGCGCCGATGGGCCCGGATATGTTCGGTGAAGCCATCGTAAGCTTAGATCCATACCTTCCTATATAGCAAAAGTTTTACGGCAATATTTATCTTTTCGTCATAGCTAAATTATTTTGTCCGCATTAATGGCCGCTTCGCCGCCGCGCTCACCTGTGCCGCATTGGCCGACCCTAATATCTGGCCGCTCTAGGCCCGGGTCTAGTCGGCCTTAAGGAAAGTCCGCCTCTGTTCAAAGTGCAAAGTTGAAATGAATGCTGGCTGAATGTGACTGAGGCCATCACACTAAATACGCTCCAATCGGCAGTTGTGCATCACGGAGGAGGACAAGATGTGTACGATAGATCTGCGTCCGTACATGAACCCCTCACCGTACACTCTGCCCCACCGCGCCTCTCTACCCCGCACTTTCAAATTGTTCCGGGGCCTCGGCCTCCGGCACCTGCCCATCGTCAACGATGCCAATGAGGTGAGGTCCACCTTTGTTTACAGTAAAAAAAAAAGAATCTGTAGAACCAAACATTGTGTTTTGGTTTTGGTTAGGTTTAGGTTAGGATAGGCTAAGTTCAATTTTTTTTTCTTATGTAATCCGGTATGGGTGGCTGAGTCGGAGGGGCCAAAGCACATGCTCCGACCAGCCAATATGACCTCCGAGAAGTTAGGTGCCATACCGGAGACTTCCCTGGATTGCTGGCTATACTGGACTAGAGGAGAACACAACCGAGGCTGCTATGCGGCCATCTTACATCCAGTACGGTGGTACCAACCCAGTTGGCTACAATTTGAGCCCACCACCTAGTAAGGGGCAAGGGAAGGGACCTACAGTTTTACACTGGTTCCGAACGGTGAAGCAGTAGGTGTAGGTATGCACGTAAATGTTTTCGTCAGAAAAAACTCATTGGTACACGCCGACCGGATTCGAACCTTGGACCTCTCGCATGAGAAGCCGATGCCCAAACCTCTCTGTTAACGCTGGAATGCCTGCTAACGGACTGTGGGTCCGATGTACTAGATTTTTTTTGTCATATCTCGAAGTATTTTAATCTATGTTTGGTGTGCCACCTCGACTTTTCCTCAAGTAAGGTGCGAAATGAAGCGATCAATGTACATCGAGAGTTTCCATAAGCTGCAATCCTGTGCAATTCGGACCGACAGCATCCGAATGTGGGCTTTTGTGATTCATCCTTCCTTCAAATAATTGTGTTTATAATTTAGCATTAACGAGAAATATATTTTTTTCTACTTTTTAGTATATAATTTATTTTTATTTTTTGTAAGAGTACTTAGAAATTAATAATTGTATTTTTGCACTATCTAATAAATCTAAAATAAAATAAAACATGTGATTTTTGTGCTGTAAGTACGTCAATAAACACTCTTTCTCTTGCATATAAATTAGTTTCAATTGCTTAATAAATGTTGCAAAAACATAATACAGAATTACAGACGGGGTCCGTTAGTCAGCATCCATGTAACTCTCAGTGGTGCGAACTTTCCAGGGTTAAATCTTTAGTGGAAATGACAGATTGGTATCTCTATATGATAATGTATTGAGGATATCACCCCTAGACATTGGCGCCTGGTTCAAATGCTAAAGAATAGATGTACACCCCAAGCACTGACTACATTGTGAGGAGGCCGCATCTAGAATGTTTCATGAAAATGCTTATTTCGACCACTGATCTCAAAGTTAAAGTAAAAAACAAATAAAGACAATTTAACACACACTTGAGGAAACTGAAACATAAACTATGTTTATTAAATTTAATAATTTATTTACTACAAGAATTATACATAATAAAAGCTTAAACATAAACGCTTAAGAGCATACCTCTACGCCTCGGCTTCCCATTAAACATGGCATAGGGTACACATTATAATTTGTATCGACTTAGTATGCGAAGCAAAGGCAGAGAATATGCTTTAAATATCTGTATCACTTATTGATTGAACACAGGTGGTGGGCATGGTGACACGGAAGGACATCGCGCGTTACCGAGTGTGGCGACACCGCGGGCACATGGGCATGGAAGAACTGCATCTCTCTAGTGAAATCTAATTACTTACTTCTTCAGTTAAAACATTCATGTTTTATTTTTTAGATAATGTAATACAATGTTAAAGCACCTGACCAAATTATGCTTTCATCACCATGAGGGGCCTATATGACAGCTGTCAGTATAATATAAAAACCGGCCAAGTCCGAGTCGGCCTCGCGCAACAAGGTTTCCGCACCACAAAAAAAAAACATATCGAAAAAACACACATTTCTTGTACGGGAACCCCCGGGAATTTTTTACTTTTTCTATTTTTTATTATTTGTTATAACCGCCATAATAGCACATATTCCGTGAAAATTTCAATGGGCTACCTATTACGGTTCAAGAGATACAGCCCTCGGACAGACAGACGGACGGACGGAAGGACTGACAGACAGACGGCGTAGGCTTAGTAATAGACTTTCATACCGGATACGGAAACCTAAAAAGTATGGTATGGTTATTACGGTCCTACATTATTATTATTATAAAGGTGTATAAGGACTCAAGTTCAGGACCACACACAACACTATTCACACTTGTAAATTATTGTTGATGGGAATGTATTTTACTTTTAACATATTATTGTATTTGATATATTAGTATGTATTGGGTTTATAAAAACATTGAATGTATATTTTCATCTAGAGAGGCTGGGGAGCTTGCTGATGAAAGGTCGGTGCTGTGGTGTGTCTTTATACACCTTTACCTGCCGTCTTGTATAGTAGCTCTTTGTTACAGTGAACAAGGTATAGTTTGGTGATTTCAGGTGCAAGTGAGAAAATAGATATTCTAGGAAATTATTGATAAACTGATTTTAGCATGTAGTATAGTAAGAATTTATTATCAATGTACTGTAGAGCGAGATTTGACAGAGTATTTTCAATACTCAGCTATTAACCTTTAGCTGCTGACGTGACTTGGCTGGTACATAATTACTGATGTGACGTCTCAATATGTGTTAAACTCATTTCATACAAATGTATATGTTTACAATATTATCACTGAATAAATTATAATGATTTTAGGAACACAATCTGTGAATATTATAAAATAAAGTAATGATTTCTAGATATTTAAACTTGAAATTTGTTAATTAAAATACCTACCTCTTGAGAAAAATAACATGTAAAAACAGGAAGGTACTGAAAGGAAAAAAGATAAACAAAGAAGAGAAAAATAAATCGTTCATTTAATACTCTGCTGTGTCCCTCAGACACCCACATCAGTAGTTAAAGGTTAAGCTGGAGTTTGTTACATTTAAGTATGTGGGTCATTTCGTATCGTTCAATGAATAAAGAGTCTAACTCTCATTAATTAGGTCGTACGAGTTTCTAAATTAATTATATTATATTTTGATATGTAAACATATATTTAATTGGTTTTCACAGTACCTGCTTCTAATTTTATTATTAATATAGTTTCTAATTATAGAATTTTATTTGCTGTTATTTTTTTGTATTGATATCAATGTTGCCATTGGATTGTCTAAATAACTAGTCTACGGATCATAGTTCTCCACAGTAGGTGCATGGAAAAGTATAGCTCCAGAAAATTGGTAATTTTAGCTATTATACAGGGGAATAAAATGTTGTTGAATGTTTAAAAATAGAGAATGGATGAGTGTTAAATTTTTGTGTGTATATTATAATTAAAATATATTATACACTTAAAAATGTTTGCAGAACTGCCACATAAATCTCATTTTATAAGAAAATAATTACTTTCCATCGACATAGTCACTTTTCGGAACTAATGATGTTGACTAAAAACTATTTTCTGAGACCCCATGAGCAATAAGTGTACCGTACAATGATATTTACATAATTATAGATAGATAAGCCCTAAATGTTTCAGTACTTGGTAAAATTATTGCAGAAACCTCACATTCGCTGACTAAAATCGATTAATACTTTTCATCTCTTGCACATTCACGCCGTTATTGTCTAACTAGCACAAGGATTAATTTTTGTATTTTTATATATAATTACTAGATTTTGCCCGCGGCTTCGCTCGCGTGAAATTCGTATTTGAAAAGAAGAAAGTGGCTACCGTACCTTTATTTCGGCGCACGGAACAACTCGGTTTGTATGAGAGCCACATATTAGCGTAACCGGAACTGAATTTTATTTAGCCTATCCTGTGTCCCGTATAGTTAAATGTGCTTGTACTAAGTTTCATCGAATTCGGATGATCTGTTTAAGGGTTATGGAGGAACATACATACAGAAAAGATTTCTAGATATTAGAATGTTTCACCTCAAATTATATATTTCGAAAGTAAATCAATACTAATTGGTCACTTACTCCATGACCAATTAGTATTGATTTACTTTCGAAATATATAATTTTAGGTGAAACATTCTAATATCTGCATTTATAAATTTGTTTGTGTGTCAGTCTATCTGTTTATCATAAACTCTGGACCGTGTGGCTCCCTAATCAACGGTGTCGCGTCCCTCGAAGGATTTATGTTAAGGTACACCTTCAGGAAACCAAACGGTCAGCACGATTTTGCAGTAAAATCAGACTATAATATATAATATACATATTTTAACTACAAAAAATGAACGAAACCAATGAAACTGAAGCCAAAGTTTTCTGTGAAAGACCTGCTTTGTGAAAAATTGAGAAACCGTCGACAATCTAGCAAAAAACAGGAATAACCTTGTATTCTAAAAGACTCGAGGATACCAATGTTCAAGCCCTACCGAGTAATAAAATCAACTTGAAAAGAATTTGAATCATCAATTGTCAGCCTCGGTAGCTCAGTGATGTCAGTCGACTGTGGGTCAGATGGTAAGCACACCTGGGCGCGGTCAATAGATGGATGGGTGACCGCTCGACCGTTGGAGGCTGACCGTGGTTCAGATTCGACATAAAACTGTAGGTTCCTTCCCTTCTTACTAGGTGGTAGGGTTTAACCCATCTGGGTTGATACCACCGCACCGCACTGAGTGAAAGGTCTAATTAAATAGTTTGTTTTCCACCCAGTTCAGTGTGCTGGCGCGACTGAAGGGAAGCACTGACATGGCACCTAGTTCACCAAGGTGTTAAGGCTGACATCACGGATGTAGTAGGTGATGTAGACAACCGTGTCAGTTTCCATAAAAAAAAACTTTGGTCCTGTCATGATTTGGTTCCATAGTCTCATCTACTACACATGGCATGCCCCCAACACGTTGGTGAATAAAAAGAGGTACCATTAATTTCACGATTGGACGTCGATCAATAGGTCCTAATCGATGATAACTTCCCACATGAAATAACTCGGCAGGCCACACTGGAAGCCTTATACAGAATTGTGATCGGTAGAGCAGGAAGTCGAGCACGGGACTAGTTCTGCCCCACATCCTAGTCAACGCAGACTAGCTGACGAGGGCTTGATGCGAGCCGAAACGCCCAGCATGCTGTAAGAGAGAAAGATTAGCAACTCGCTGGTTTCGTGCTTGACTGAAACCTACTGCTTGCAATGGCCCTCAAATTTATTGATACAAAAGAAATGTATTTTTTTTTTATGGAAACTGAAACTGTTGGCTACAACATGCGTGATGTCAGCCCATAACACCGGGTGATCGTGGTGCACGTCAGTACTTCCCTTCGGTCGTGCCGGCTAAACTGAACTGGACGGAAAACACAAACTATTTACATAGCCGTTTCGACCGACCTTTCATTCAGTGCGGTTGTACCAGCCCGGGCGGGTTAAACCCTACCACCTAGTAATTTAAGAAGGGAGTCATATCCCTTAGTCGCCTTTTACGACATACACGGGGAGAGATGCAGTGGGGCTATTCTTTTAAAGTACCGGCCCCACACGGTACTAGTCTATTTTGACTACTAGTGTATTTTGAAATCATTGATATTACATAGCTTAGTAACAAAGATTTAACTGTTTTAAGAAATATATTTTTTTAAGTATACCTGCGTCTTTTATTCCATAAACCTTGATGAGCGGTTAGCTATCTGTGTCTAGTACTTTGTTACACAAGTCTAGACAAGTGAATTTAATGATATATTAAAACATTGATTGACTATACAATTTTTTGTAAGCTAATGCTAAACTTTTTATTCATATTTATTTCGCTAGTGGGTTTTTCCATTAGTTTGTGAAAATTTGTCAGTATTGAAATTAAATTTATTTAAAACTAATTGACAATGCCCTACTGATTTAGAAAATTTAGACTTTTTACCCGACTATGGCAAAGCGGTTATGATTTTGGCAGCGTATGTATGTAAAGGAAAAACCATCATTAGGCCACAAATTAGGCGGACTAGTTTGACAGCTCATGACAGCTCATTTGACATTACGTGTCAAATACCACAACTACTCTACTAGAGAGCACGATGTAGGAAACATCGTGCTAGAATAGTGCCGGGTGTATCAATAAAAATGTTTACAGCTTTCGTACACCATAAATTTTCATATAAACGTTTTAATTAAAAAAATTATTAACACTGAACTCAAACATAAAATATTTAAACACAAGAATAAATACTAATATTTGTCATTACTGAATATATACTGATGGCTGCTAGTTATAACTTTAAATTATTCAAAACAATTTCAGTAATAACAATCAACTGTAAAAACAAAAACTTTAAAACCGAACTCATAAATTTACTTCAATAAAAGATATCGTTTAGTTTTTAATTTGTTGTTCAGTGTATGCAAGTGAAGACAATTTTAAATTTCTAACTACTTATACATTTATGCAAGTAATTTTAGTAGTACTATCACATTTTCGTTATATCTACAGTATGCGGCATTAAATAATGCTCATCGGGCTTTAGAAAGAGATAATCCGGTTGTACAGTGTCGTCTCTGTCGCACAGAGATGTGCGAGTTTGTGTGACAGGGACAACGCTCTACAACCTGCCCGATGTACATTATTTACTGCCGAGTACTGTACATACCTTAATTGCATGAACTGGTGGAATTAATATGAATCTTTTTACAACCAATAAAACAAAAATACATATTTACCTAATTTATTTATTAGTTATTGACAAATAATTCCCATCCAATCCCAGCCCAAAGATTGATGAACAGTATCACTGGCAGAATAACAAGCAGCAGCAGCACGTAGTTGACGACCTCATCCATTTCATCACTTCTGACACATATAACCTATCTATATAACCAAGACAATTCACTATTTGTCCACTTTTGCTTTTCCTTCTTTTTTGAATTTGTTCTGAGCGGTTATCTGAAATTTAAGTATTCAGAGACAGATTAAAGTCAATTATCTTTTTTATACTTTTGCTTTTTTTGTTTGGATTTGTTCTGAATCTACGAATAAATTGTGAATGGTTATTTGAATGTAACCTTTGCGTCTACAACGGCGGATCGGCCATACAACATTACCCTACCATTACTTCCACAAAGGCCGATCGCCCGTCGATGAGCGGACGTCGAAAATATCAATGATATATGCATGGAATATATGATTTTAAATGAATGTTTCTTATAACGAGTGAGTGGTGGTTGTACGGATTAAAAAAACTTGCCTTCCCTATTAAACTCACGGTACGATTATGAACAGATAAATTCTTTGCCTACACATTCATGTGTGATTTATATGGGGGAATTGTCAATTTTAGGTTAGAAAAAAAAGAAATCTGTCAAGTGCGAGTTTTACTCGCGCACGGAGGTTTCCGTATCTATCCGCTATCAATAATATCCGCCTATCCGCTCAGGTGACATGGTTTTCAAATTTTAATTTCGAAGATATGTAGGACGATCGAAGAGAAGCCTCAATGAGGTCGATGGCAATTGACGGTGGGAAAATTACAGCACCTCAATGAGGTCGTTGGCAATGGAGCGGCCATCTTTTGTCTTTCAACAATGCAATGTATAAAAGCCTGTGGCGCCATCTATTATTCAGTAGCGTGATTAATCGATTTTTCGGACATTTGTTGTATGGTATCCCTTAATTTTTAACATTTTCTTTTTTTTATTATTTTTTGTTATATCCGCCATAGTTACACATATTCTGTGAAAATTTCAATGGGCTATCTATTACGGTTCAAGAGATACAGCCCTCGGACAGACAGACAGACGGCGGAGGCTTAGTAATAGGCTTCCGTACGGGATACGGAAACCTGAAAAGGCTGAGGATTAGAAACTTGGGGCATTATTAGCTAATTACTTGTAGATCAATCCTGTAGTTTAGGATATTGGGAGAATATTCGTAAGAATTTTTTTCACCGGAGATCAATACTTTCGAGATATTTTTTTTTATTAAAAATTATATAACATTTTCGAATTTCATTCAAGCGTAGGTGGTTTGGCTATATATAGAATTGGGGCGCAGGTGCTTGGGAGACTAATATAGGGTTGATGTCCCCTTTCTAAAAATACCACTCAGCCTGAGCAGTCCTGGATTTGCCATTAGGCCGTATAGGCCGCGGCCTAGGGGCGGCAATCTTCAGGGGGCGGTAGATTTCCGACGGCGCTAAAGAATTTTGCAAGTACCACTTGCGCTTTGGTTTAGTATAAGCCGTCAAGTTCGTGCGCGATTATGGACGCAATACTCAAGCACGTCACTTGTGGATAGAGTTTTCGATCTATTAAATGCTAAATATCATTTGGAGAAAGGTTTTAAGTACCCATTGTGATTTATCCATAGAGAAATAATATTTATCCTATGTTATTTATGTTTTCCACAGGCGGCGAAAGTCAAGTGGCTTATACTTAAGAACAGTACAAGTCCGACACTAAGCCTGAGGAGATGATAGTTTTTTTTTATGATTTTTGTGCCCGTTATATGAAGTGTAATTTAGGCCATATATTTTTGTGTTAAAATGTTTGATCAGTAGGTTAGGTTAGGTTAGAACTGTGACGACAACGCACGAGCTAAGCGAGCAAATTGAGCGTGCCTCGGTAGCAGCCGACGAGTGCCAAGATTAAAAGAATATACACTTTATTAGGGTGTGGCTTTATACTGGGGAGCCGAGGTCGCAAATTGCTGGTAAGCTTAATGTGTAGGCTGAGTTAAAAGACGAATTTTAGTGAACTAATTTTTTGCCGGAGACTCATAGTTTTGGAAAAAAAAAAAATTAAGAAACAAGATTTTTCATTCAAAATTAATTTTTCATGTAAAAATTTAAGCTTTTTTTTCTTAAGGGGGGTACTAGGCAAAACATCACATCATATTATCCTAACTAAAGCCATATTTCAATAGATATAATTACAATTTATATGTTTATAGCTAGGTAAGTGTGATAGATTACTGTAATATAATCTTGTAAATTCTCTGAAAAATAAGTTGGTGAAAAGTGGTAAAAACGTTCAAAAATGCATTTGCTATTTCGTTACAAATACGTCCATACAAAAAACGCCCGCGCACGGCAACGGCCCAAAATTTAGAATGTTCAAAGATAGTTCAGTGAAAAATCATTTATTCTGTAAGCGTTTGAATTTATTTAGATGATTCTTAGTCTTATTGACTCTAAGCTCAATGAAGCATTTTTCGTATTAGATGCATTTGTAAAAAATGGCCATGGAAATAGTAAAGGCATTTTTGAACGATTTTACCACTTTTCAATCACATATTTATAAAGGAATTTATAAGATTAAATTAAAAATAATGTATTCACATTATACCTTGAATCTTTCTTAGATTAACTATAGGCATATAAATTATAGTGAAATCACTTGAAATATGGGTATGGTTAGGGAAATACGAAGTGCTTTTGCCTGCTACCCCCCTTAAAGCAACAAAACATTGATATTGAATAGAAATGTATGCAAAAACAACATGGGTCGCCTTAACATTAAGTTAGGTAGGGTTAATTTATAGAAGATGCAGAGCGAAGCGACTCCTGGTTAACCCTGGCAATTTTTTTTTTCACCACCAAAACATTCACACAGCTGAACTCCCGCCCCCTCCCAATCTTATAACTCTATGATTACAAGCTCTATCCACATAAGTTATTCGAAAGGAAGGTGTGGATCTAAGCTTACGATGGCTTCACCGAACATATCCGGGCCCATCGGCAGTAGAGGAGGGTATTAATCGAGGCCGGGACTAGCGAGTGGCCACTCTAAATTTCCCGCGCATGCTTCACGTTTCGGCTCGCTGCAAGCCCTCGTCAGCTAGTCTGCGTTGACTAGGACGCGGGGAAACACCAGTCCCGCTCTCGACCTCCCTCTCTCTACCTATCCATATTCTGTAGGATGCTTCCAGTGACGTTTACGAAGTACCATACCACCATAAAGTAAGTTACCATACCATAGAAATACGTAAACTAAAGCACTGGTTAAACTTATGAGCAACTATAATGAAGCAGTTTGCTTATAAGAACTAGAAGAAATTATCAACATTTACTAATATGTAATAAACGGAGTGTGGGAAGACCACCCAGGTCCAGGTGGGACGACGACGTCAAGTACGTCGGCCGAAAGTAGTGGTTCCGTACCGCTGAAGGTCGCGAGGACTGGAGGAAAATTGGAGAGGCTACGTCCACCAGTGAACGAACGCATACACGCTGACGACTGATTGACTAATATAGGTTATTATTTCTTTGACTAGTATGTACAAAAAAAACCGCATCCAAATCGGTTCATCCGTTTTGGAGCTACGATGCCACAGACAGACACACACACACGTCAAACTTATAACACCCCTCCGTTTTTTTCGTCGGGGGTTAAAAACAATCGCAGCACACACTTACCTGGTTTAGTGGGTTTTTAGTGTAGAACTCACTATATACGTATACTATTTACGTAGCAGCACTGCTGCTTCTACCCCGCTCTCGAATTCGTGTTTGAATCTTAGCTGAAATTGGAAATGGTAATATTAGGAGGAGCTCCTAGGTCCTCATAGAGTAACTTATATAGGTCCTCAAAGAGAAGAGGTCCTGCGGCCTAATAAATTCTTTGCATTGGCATAATTACTCGCACTGTAGATCATTTACGTGACAATGACAGATGACAGGTGACAATCCGACAATTTGACATAATTCAGGGCTGCCAACATGTGAAAAGCACTCCCACCTGCCTGCATCTAGTCATGTGGGCTATCAACATTTGAACCAACCGTGAAGCAACCATTCAACCATTGAAGCAACCGTGATCTAACCGATATCTGTCTTCAATACCGATATTGATATCCGTTGCCAAATATCGGTATCAAAAACTCTGATTCCTAGTTAAAAAAAAAAAAAAAAAAAAAAGTTGCTTTTTTTTTTATGGAACCTGACACGGTTGGCTACATCACCTACAACATCCGTGATGTCAGCCCATAACACAGGTGAACTAGGTGCCATGTCAGTGCTTCCCTTCATTTCATGTCGGCTACACTAAACTGGACGGAAAACACGAACTATTTACATAGCTTACATTACATTACATAGCATTACATTTTTGTTGGCCATTATGATGCCTTTCTTTTTAACATTTTAAAAGTAAAGTTCTGTCTTTACATAATTTATTTTAACACTAATCAATTTTTTTTTATACACTATGTTCACGCACTATGTCATTGTTTATTAACGAAAAACCTACACACTAAGAAAGAAGAGTTGTACCTACGCACTTAAATACACAGTAAAGTATAAACAAAGTTTCTGTCCTGAACTACGTAACTCAACTCAACGTTCTGCGTGTCCGGCGTGCCTGCGCGGCGCGACGCCGGAACGCACCGTGTGGCATACATCACTATTCACAAATCACAGTCACATCACAGCGCAGCACGTACGCACCGATACTATGGATATCTCTCCGCGCAGCGGCACCGCTCGGGCAGCGGCGCCGCGCGCCGCACCGGCCGCCACCGAAACCGTAACGCACCGCACGCACCGTCCGTCACCGTCCGTACCGCACCGAGTGTATCGGTAATCTGTGGTGGCTGGCTAGTGGCTACTGGCTCGATCGGCCGGCACTAAAACTAACTGAAACTGACTGGATTGGCACAACTGGTTGTTCTGATATCTAAATAACTGACAACTGTTCTAGTTGTCAGTTGTCACCCGCGCCGTTAGATATTTCGTAAATATCTAAGATCTTCGTAGATTTCCAACCCAAATACGACCTTATTGGTTCTACTATAAAGGTAATTTTTCCATGAAAAGATTTATTTGGTGAAACTAAAAGGAATCGCACGTGCTCTTTCTTGCATTTGGGGACTTACTTAAAGAGAGAGGGAAGGCATAATAGTTGTCGGATATCAGTTGTCTGTCAGCCTGCCTGGCATACGCTGTTCGTTCGCTCGCTCGCTACCTACCTATACTTTGGTTGGTTGGTTGGTTGGTTGGTAGCCGATAGCCGATAGCCGATGTTTGCTATGACAACACCGATGCGATACGTTAGAGGCGTGGCAACGGTTTTCAGCTACGTTTCGCTGTAGCGGACACATGAGTACCTGCATCCTTTCATCTAAAGCCGCGTCTCCTGCGAATGTTTTTATCGAAAGACACAGACAGATATTTGCACAGAAACATCGAACGAAACATTGCGGCGTGCCCATTTTTTATGAAAACAAATGTTTTTGTTTAATGTTTCGAAAAAAACACGCGCAGGAGACGCGGCTTATTTATTACACTCTGCTTGACTCTATGGCTGGTCTTTCTACGCAATTATTTAATCTTTGCACCAACTAGCCAACAACTGTCAGTCAGTTGAATTGTACTTTTTTCTCATTCTCGGGTTCCTTCTCGGTAACTCGGTTGGTTTTGCTACGTGCGTGCGTACAGTGCTAGCGAGCTTATAAAGTGCGAAGGAGCCAACTGTCTACTTGTTCACGAATCTGTCTGTGCTGTGATCTTCTGTAATCCGTCCTCTCATCGATCGACTATTCCCTCGTCCCTTTCGTTGGCTCGTGGCTCCAGAATTCGCGTACACTCGTTATCTTTTCGCCATCGCACAAGTTGCGAGTGTGGGCTTCCACCCGACCGTTTCACCTTGAAGTTGCTGCTATAAAGGAAGGGTTACAATGTCTGAGGGTCCCGATCGCGCCGACACCTGCGTGGTTTGCTTCAAGAATGTTGAATACTACTCAATCGGTGAATGTGATCATCCCGTCTGCTACGAGTGCTCCACCCGCATGCGCGTGCTGTGTCTGCAGAACGAGTGCCCCATCTGCCGTCAGATGCTGTCGCGAGTACGTTACCACCAACCAATCGCTCTTCTCACAATTTTATGTACCCGTACTGTTTACATAATTTTCTTATCGTAGAGTATTGACGGCTGAGGTATAGTTAATTTTTTTTTTTTTTATGTAATCCGGTATGGGTGGCTGAGTCGGAGGGGCCAAAGCACATGCTCTAACCAGCCAATATCACCTCCGAGAAGGTAGGTGCCATACCGGAGACTTCCCTGGATTGCTGGCTATACTGGACTAGAGGAGAACACAACCGAGGTTGCTTGCGGCCATCTTACATCCAGTACAGTGGTACCAACCATCGATGTCTAATTTTATAGATCGAACGTCGCACGATTTAACCTGTACTATGTTTCGTCTTAACAAGTGTGCGTGCATTCACACACATTATTGTGATACTCACACAAGCACACACTTACATCATATAGTCGTTTCATGTCCGTAAACGGCGGGCATCGGAGCGCGCCGCGCCTCCTGCCACGAGATACTTTCGTGTTTGCATTTTTACACGCCGCCATGCTGTCACGTGACGCGATCCCTACGACGTTACTGTCGCGTTCTCACTTGCCTACAGGTGATAAGAGTGAGCGAGAAAGTTGTCATCGCTCGCCCATCGGCGCGATTGTCGTATTTCCGCTCACTCTTATGATCAGTAGGCAAGTGGGAACGAGAACGCGATAGCTACGTCACACAATCCGTGACATGTCAGCATGGCTTCTTAACACGTCATAACATGCTCAGGCGAAACAAACAACAACGTTTGTCACTGTTACTCTTGCATAAAACACAGCTTTACTCTTTCTCGTTCGCTCTTTATATTAATTACGTATACAAAAATCTGTTTAACATAAAATTTGAGAAAAAAACCAGCAAAATAAATACTTACTGATGGAAGGAGACGCCATTCTTTACGTAATTTCGATCTGAGCTGTTACAATACTTGTAACAGCAACCGGGCATGCTGAACATACGCGCTTTTGCGCCACAGACTCGGTACAGTAAGACTTACGCTCAACACGCGCTGCACACGCCGTATGAAGCGGCTGTCCGTGAAATCTGCAATTTATGCAGTTCTCGTCGAGAACAAATTTTTTCGGGAGTAATGTATGGGATGGGCATATCTCTAAATATACATCAATGGTACCAACCCAGTCGGCTACAATTTGAGCCTACCACCTAGTAAGGGGCAAGGGAAGGGACCTACAGTTTTACACCAGTTCCGAACGGTGAAGCAGCGGGTGTAGGTATGCACGTAAATTTTTTCGTCAGAAAAAACTCATTGGTACACGCCGACCGGATTCGAACCTCGGACCTCCCGCATGAGAAGCCGATGCCCAAACCACTCGGCCACCCGCCGCTCCTATACTCCAAGCTCCACCCCTCCCCCCGCCACCACCTGCCAGTATCTATACCCACCCCGTATTGACTACTAAAGTCTGTTCATTTTGCGATTACATTTACAAAGGCGAATGCTACACGCACAATATCTATCGCATGATATTTATCGAGCTTTTGGATCAAAAGTCGATACTACACATACAACACAAATCGCGTCAATACGCCGATAAATTTCATTCAGTAAAGTCGTGTACGTGGACCAGCAATGAGCGACAATATAAAGAAAGAAAGCTTGCGTTGCTATCATATTATATTAGTGTCAGCATTAATGATTTAATTTTTTTTCGATAATTAGACTTAAATGAGTTTATTTTTGCAACAAAGTCTAATTGTAGCGGTTGTTTTTATCTTTTTATAAATTTGGTGCAGCTGCTGATACACATTTGTTCTTTTTAATTTATTTATACAATTAGAACTTGAGCTATCCCACACCTCGGGTAGTGTTTCCAACGTAATTATAAATTCTTTTAAATATTTTTGGTCATTCGTGGCGGGTGCAGACTCGTTTAGCGCGTCCTCCTCCATCGCTGATAGGAAGAATACTGACAAGAAAAATATCGATTAGACACACTCGATATTTATCGACGATACTTGATACAGATTGGGGATTTCTGGATTTTTAGAAATCCTGCGATCCGTATCACAATACATGATTATGGTATACTACACGCTCGATATACGTTATATCGTGATCTTAGATTACAATCCAAATATCGCGATAAATATCGAGCGTCTAGCATTCCCCAAAGCATGGTACCTACATGCTGTTTTTGTGTGTCCCTGTTGAAGTTGCCCATCTCCAATGCGATACAACACTGCAAAAGGCATAAAACTAGCTTCTCGCAGTGGGACTTTCAACGTTATACTTTTGAGTGAATGCATACTATATGTCCATAGCAATATGAATATAAATTCCATTATCATAAAAATTGGAAAACAAATTTTTTTTTTTTTTACTCAAACATTTGTCATAAATGCAAGGAACAATCAACCCAGGAAATGTAAAATTTCTCTCTCCGATAAAAAAAAAACAGACTAGTATATCACGGAACCACCACGGCCATTGTAGCAATGAAATGAAAATAGGTTTTATTGCGCAATACAAAGTGACTAAATGCAGACTTAAAGCCTAAGGGCAGTCTCTATCAGTGATGCCTGGTATTGTTGATAAGCTCGATGGGTAGTGCGAGGGATTATTTTTTTTTTTTTTTTGTTATTGTTCCATCTGCGATCAGTTTTTTTTTTTTTTTTTTTTTACTTTTAGCAGATTTTCTGATTACTGTTGTGGCTTTCAGAGAATTGACCCCAGTGGGCCAAACTCTACATTGTGATAGCGGACCTTCCTACTTGGATAGGTCCACTATGCATCGTCTTTTGAGTCTCCTTAATATAGGTTCTTCGGTGAGTTGTTCAGCCAGTCTGTTGGGGTGGTGCTGGAGTCGATTCATGTAGCTTTTGCTGATAGATTGGACTTCCTCGCTAACTGTAGGGACGTCGAGAAGCTGGTGGATTTCGTTGTTTCGCATGAACCAGGGGGCTGCACTTATGTTTCTCAATATGACGTTTTGTAGTCGTTGGATTATGTTCATATTGGACATACTAGCACTACCCCAAAGCTGGATCCCGTAGGTCCACACGGGTCTGATGACTGTTTTGAATACCAGTATTTTGTTGTCCAGAGAGAGTTTCGAGTGTCGTCCTATGAGCCACAATAGGTTGCGATATCTGATGTTGGCTTCATCTCTTTTGCACTTTATGTGGTGTTTCCATGTCAGCCTTCTGTCTAGGTGAATCCCCAGGTATCTTACGCTGTTAGCGTGGGGCAAATCGTGTCCACCGAGCTTAACGGGGGGGCAGTTACCATTTCTGAGTGTGTATGTTACTTGCACAGACTTAGAGACACTCGCTGCGATTTTCCACTTCTCCAGCCAGTTGGATATTGCGTTGAGTCTGCACTGCAGTTTTTCAGAGGCTACGGCGGGATCTGCACTGCTAGCAAGCACTGCAGTGTCATCTGCAAATGTTGCGGTCGTGGCTTTCGAGTCGTCCTCTGGGAGGTCAGCTGTGAACAGCGTGTAGAGGACCGGACCGAGGACGGAGCCCTGTGGGACGCCTGCCTTGATGTGATGAAATTCAGACATTGATTCGCTTTCTTTCACTTGGAATATTCTGTTCGACAGGTATGACTCCATGATGGCGTAGTAAGTGTGAGGGAGATTTATTTTTATCTTGTATAAGAGAGCTTTATGCCAGACCCTGTCGAACGCTTGTTGTATATCCAGGAAAGCCGCAGCACAGTACTGCTTCTCCTCTAGCGATTGTCTAATCCTATTACAGACTCTATGAACCTGTTCAATAGTAGAGTGTTTTTTTTTTTTTTTTTTTTTTTTTTTTTTTTTTTTTTATTGCTACCGAACTGGGTGGCTCTGTCCGAGGTCGCAACCTCAGGCGCAGCCAATTTCACACCCGAGGAGGTGCCAGTCCGGCTTGGAGGTGGACTAATGTTGCTGGGGAAAGGCTATTAACCCGCGATTTGAAGATCTGTGGATTGTAGGAGTGGGGGAAGATATTTCCTGGGAGCCCGTTCCACACCTTTGCAGTGCGGCACAAGAACGATTTAGAGAATCGTGCAGTTCGAAGAACTCTTCTGTCGACTACAAACGGGTGTTCCGCGAGAGTATGGCGGGTTTGGCGAAGGCGAACAGGAGGAGGAGGGATAAGGGAAGCAAGTTCGTCAGAGCAGCGGCCATAGTAGTACCGATAAAACAGGCTCAATGACCCAACGATACGTCTGTGCTTTAGAGGTTGAAGGTCCTTTGTGAGTACGGAGTCACCAATGAGGCGAATGGCTCGTCGCTGAATAGAATCCAAGGCTGAAAGAAGGTACTCAGGGGAACCCTCCCAAAGATGACTGCAATATTCCATCACCGGTCTTACTTGTGCTTTGTAGAGTGTAAGCAGTTGGACCGGCGTGAAAAATCGCCGACAGCGGTAAAGGACTCCTAATTTTCGAGACGCTAGTTTCGCCTTGGACTCTATGAACGATCGAAACCCAACGTCCCTGGACACCTCCATACCCAGGACACCCAGACTACCATCGTTGGGGACTTGGCTGCCCTGAAAAGTGGCTTGGAGAGGAAACGGATCAGCCTTAGTAGAGAAGGCACAAGCTTGCGTCTTGGCTACGTTGAAGTTGACCAAGTTCTTCTTCCCCCAAGAGGATACTTTTTCGAGAACCTGGTCAACCCGAGCAACAGTTTCGCGTCTCGCGTTTGCTGCTGAGGCCTCTCTACCCTTCCAGTCCTTGATGAACCCTTCGTGCACCGTGCTGTCGTCCGCGTAACAGTGTATTTCGCCGAGCGAGAGCATGTCGTTGATGAACAATAAAAACAGCGTAGGCGACAGCACGGATCCTTGTGGAACACCAGCATTGATTGAGTAGTCGGCCGAGCAGGCACCATCTAGGGTGACAAATATCGACCGGCCACTCAAAAAGCTGGAGATCCAGGTGCACAGTTTTGTAGGGACACCGTAGGCCGGAAGCTTGCTTAAGAGTCCCCGGTGCCAGACGCGATCGAATGCTTTGGATATGTCCAGAGCGACCGCCAGCGATTCCCCAAAACCATCGAGCCTTTCAGCCCATAAATGCGTGACGTACGCTAGAAGATCTCCAGTCGACCTTTGCTTGCGAAAGCCGTATTGTTTGTCGTCGAGGAGTTTAGAGTCTTCTAGGTACGTCAGGAGCGCTGAGTTGACAATACGCTCCATAACCTTACTCAAAAGTGAGGTTATCGCAATAGGGCGATAGTTCGATGGGTTCGCTGGGTCCCCCTTCTTGGGGACCGGCTGGACCGAAGCTCTCTTCCAGCAAGAAGGCATTGATCCGGAGGAATAGGAGCGTTTGAATAGGCGGGTGAGGACTGGCGCCAATTCCAGAGCACAATTTTTCAAGACGATCGCCGGGACGCCGTCAGGCCCACTACTCTTCGAAATATCCAACTCACGTAGTGTTTTATGGACGACTCTGGGGTGGAACCTAATATTTGCCATCATACGCCCGCAATGGGGTAATGAAGGGGGGTTGGCGCCCAGGTCGTTTGTGTCTGAACCCGAACTGGTGGTCTGGGATTGTTTTTCTTTCCTGGAGGACGTCGTTCACTCTGCTGAGAATCACTTTCTCGAATATTTTAGAGAGGACAGGCAAGAGGCTTATTGGTCTGTACGAAGATAAGGCGTTTATAGGTTTACCCGCTTTGTGGATCATGATCACTTGCGATACCTTCCACAGGTCCGGAAAGTATGACCGTCTCAGCATAGCGTTAAATAGAGATGTGATGAAGACCAATACCTTCTTTGGGATATTTTTCAATATTTTAGGCGTAATAAGGTCGAAACCAGGTGCTTTTTTGTCATCTAGATGTAACAGGTATCTTTGCACTTCTCTTGGGCTCACTGGCTTGAGGGGGAAATCCATTTGGAATGGTTGGTTTAGGACTAGGTCAACGTTCTCGTAGTCTATATCCGTCCCACCTTCATTGGGTTGGAAAACTTTAGCTAGGTGCGCGCCAAATGCTTCAGCCTTCTCTTGCGAAGTTCGTGCCCATTTGTCGTTTTCTAGTTTTAGTGGGGGTTTCATCCTTTGTGGTTGATTATATGATTTTGTGAATTTCCATAGTGAGTAGTCTGTAGCTGCGGTTGCGGTTAGAGATTCGAGCTGGGCTTCAAGGGTCTTGTTCTTGGCATCTTTAATCATTAGTCTCAGTTCCGAACTGGACCTATTTAGTGCTGCCTTGTCTAGAGGGTGCCTGCTGTTGTGCCACACTCTTCTAAGTCTCCGTTTCTCACTGATTTTGTCTTTAATTTCTAGAGGGATATTGTGTTGTTGGCGGAGTTTTTTTCCATGAGTTGTAGGTGTGCTCAGCCAGCATGCTTCTTGGATCAAGTTTGTAATATATTTAGTGGCACTTTCAATGTCCTCATCAGTTTTGAGCGGAGTCCTGAGATTAACAGTTTCTTTAAGGAAGGCACTAAAAGAGGCCCAGTCTGTGAGATTGTTAGTTAGTGATTCTTTCAGTTCTCCAGCTATAACAACAAGCTCGATGGGTAGTGCGAGGGATAGTAGTGAGTTTATCTGTGTAAGTAAATGAAAACACTGAAAGTGCTGGTTGTGTAACGTGCGAGCTTAACTTATGTAAACAAACAACTGGTGTTGTGTCACTGTTGCCCTATTATTGCATAATGTTTTCCGCAAACTTCAGACCATGCAGCAGTCATACTTTATTAAAAACTACTTTATTTAAAATTTATACTAATTCATATCCAAAAAACTGTGTTCAGATAATCCCATCTTGTCAGCCTCGGTAGCTCACTGGTGCGGTCGGTTGACTGTTAAGCAATGCTGAGCGCGGTCAGTACTTGGATGGGTGACCGCTCGACCGTTGGAGGCTGACCGTGGTTCGGATTCCACGTTAAACTATAGGTCCCTTCCCTTCTTACCTTACTAGGTGGTAGGGTTTATCCCGGCCGGGTTGGTACAACTGCACTGAGCGAGACGTCGGTCGAAACGGCTATGTCAATAGTTCGTATTTGCCGTCCAGTTCAGTGTAGCCTACCTAGTTCACCCGGTGTTATGGGCTGACATCACGGATGTTGTAGGCGATGTAGACAACGGTGTCAATTTCCATAAAAAAAAATAATGTTACCTCATTTATCTTTTGTGTTAATACAATATTATCTTGTAATTGTTTGCTTGTAATGCTTGGTTCCCAACTCAGCAGGCTTTACTGCCTATGTAATTTGTGTTATAGTGAAAACACAACCGGCATGTAGCCAGCATAGTGAGCCCACTGCTTTTGTCAAATCATGCAGGGCCTTTTCCACTTGACCTCGACGCGCTCAAAATGTAAACGTGAACTTTTTTTAGTTCCTTCTTGAAATTGTCTTGAAATATTAAAATGATACTATTTTGTTGTAAAGTGTTAGAGTAGCTAATGGTGCGGCGTTCACCGGCAGGTGGTGTTTACGGAGACGGTGCTGCCGTACAAGGAGCTCCGCGGGCGAGTCTTCTCCGAGAAGCAGTTCGAGCGACAATTCAAGATAGCCTTCTGCAGCGACGACATCCGGGACGCCTACGAACGGCTTCTCGAGCACCGGTGCATGGTATATAGTGTCTAATATATTTATTTTATATCACATCAAAACCAAATCAAAGAACAGAACAAATTAATAAACACAACTTATAAATAAAAGATTTCCTCTATAGGGGCTATTAGAGTCAGCCTCAATAGCTCAGTGGTGCAGACAGTCAACTGTCACTATTGAATGTTAAGCAACGCTGGGTGCGGTCAGTACTTGGATGGGTGACCGCTGTCCGTTGGAGGCTGACCGAGGTTCGGATTCCTCGTAAAACTGTAGGTCCCTTCCCTCCTAATCTTACTTGGTGGTAGGGTTTAACCCGCCCGGGTTGGTACCACCGCACTGAATGAAACGTCGGTCAAAACGGCTATGTAAAATAGTTTGTGTTTTCCGACCAGTTCAGTGTAGCCGGCACGATCAAAGGGGGAAGCACTGGCATGGCACCTAGTTCACCCGGTGTTATGGGCTGGCATCACGGACGTTGTAGGTGATGTAGTCAACGGTGTCAGTTTCCATAAAAAAAAAAAAAATTGTCCCTAGGACGGACGCAGCATCCCCCCTCTGAATGGCGATAGAAACACGCTGACGGAAAAATATATTAATTTATTATTTCTTATAAATTATATAAGGTCTTTCATTAGTAGGTAACTTTACGCTACGGGGTGTGTGTGTATCAGATACTGATCACGCTCCCATACCCATTTTTTTTTTAGATATCAAATACCTACCCATCCTACTAAAATAATAGTTTATTGAAAAATTATTTCATAGCATGGGTAGGTATTTGATATCGTAAAAAAAAATGGGTATGGGAACGTGATCAGTATCTGATACACATACACCACTTAGCGTAAAGTTACCTACTAATGAAAGACCTTATAATAATAATATTAAATAGCAGGCTCAGCTATATTTTCCTCTAGGCCAGTATAGCCAGCAATGCAAAGGAAGTATCTGGTATGGCACCTTATTGCATAGATACCAGCAGCGGGAGCACAAATGCGTCGATAGCCTATATCAATCGATAAACATCTATTTGCTTCGTTCAACGAAGTAGCATAGAAGAAGACGAATAGATGTTTATCGATCGATATAGGCTTATCGACGCATTTGTGCTCCCGCTGCTGATGCAATTGAGCAATTTGCAAACTTATTATGTTTCTACTTTATCATGAATAGAGGGTGCCTTTACTGGTGAAAATAGAGTGAGAGGCGTGAATAGGCACCTGTCAGGCCGGCATGGCATTCGCAACCCCCGCATGCGACTGAATGTCCATGGGCGTCGTTAGACACCTCAGTGGCTCAGGGCCACATGCGACGCATTATTGAACAAATTTTTTTTACAGATTATTAAAATGAGTTCTGTACTCAGTTTGGTGACTGAGTTTTGTTTAATGTTAACTAACATGGGTGGCTGTGCCGAGGGAGCAATGATGCAGTCGACAGAGCCAAAAACACGTCTCCTCGCGAAACCACGCTCAGAGAACATGCCAACAGATTTGCAGACTGTTGCTAAGTTACCAGACACAGTGTATATCAGTAGAGGGTTGTTGGGCAGGTGTGTGACAAGGTGCCTCCGTTCCGCTCCTTCAACCAGCTGAGCGACCACGTGCGCCAGCAACACGAGCGGTTCTTCTGTAACTTACCAGACACAGTGTATATCAGTAGAGGGTTGTTGTGCAGGTGTGTGACAAGGTGCCTCCGTTCCGCTCCTTCAACCAGCTGAGCGACCACGTGCGCCAGCAACACGAGCGGTTCTTCTGTAACTTACCAGACACAGTGTATATCAGTAGAGGGTTGTTGTGCAGGTGTGTGACAAGGTGCCTCCGTTCCGCTCCTTCAACCAGCTGAGCGACCACGTGCGCCAGCAACACGAGCGGTTCTTCTGTAACTTACCAGACACAGTGTATATCAGTAGAGGGTTGTTGTGCAGGTGTGTGACAAGGTGCCTCCGTTCCGCTCCTTCAACCAGCTGAGCGACCACGTGCGCCAGCAACACGAGCGGTTCTTCTGTAACTTACCAGACACAGTGTATATCAGTAGAGGGTTGTTGTGCAGGTGTGTGACAAGGTGCCTCCGTTCCGCTCCTTCAACCAGCTGAGCGACCACGTGCGCCAGCAACACTAGCGGTTCTTCTGTACCTTACCAGACACAGTGTATATCAGTAGAGGGTTGTTGTGCAGGTGTGTGACAAGGTGCCTCCGTTCCGCTCCTTCAACCAGCTGAGTGACCACGTGCGCCAGCAACACGAGCGGTTCTTCTGTAACTTATGCGTTAAACACTTAAAGGTACATAAACAATACTTTCTTACTAAACATACCTTCATATCACGCTACAGCGTACTGTGTGGGGTCGGTAATTAATAAGAATACTCCCACTGCATCTCTCCCCGTGCATGTCGTAAAAGGCGACTAAGGGATAAGCGGCCTGCAGACACCCGGTCGACTTGTGGCTTTCATGGAAGACATAGGCTGGCTGGGGTAGCTGGAGACTGTGGGGTTTTGCACGAAGGTCCCCAACCAAGCGGGATTAGTGTGCAGGCCTAGAGCCAACCCCAAACCAAAACAACAACAACAACAACATCACGCTACAGCATTTTACCCGTTATCGGGATACATCCCGATAATGAGTGCAAACAGAGTAATCAGTGTTGTGCTGCAAGAACTCGGGTGAATATAGGAACTTGGGCACAACATCTACCTACAGCAACATCTACCCTCAGTATTGACAAGTCTACCAGCAAGTACATATCAAGTATCTTACTTCACACTACATCATTTTCTTCTATCTTCTCTCTCAAGTTTCGTACACGAAATAAGGTAAAGTAAAGTCTTGTCTATTCAGTGTGTATATAATGTAGGTACAGGTGTTTCTGACTATGGGCATCACATTTAACGGAGTGATATATTTATAATAATTATGGATATATTATTAAAAGCCAACCATATATTATTTTGTAACGTACATGGATATAGAGAACAAGCTTTGCTTTGAACATGCAAGCTTAATGGCTTAAGTGTGTTTTTTTTTCGTTATCTATCATTTTGGTTCTTGTTTTTAATGTATGTTTGTTTATGTGGTGAAAGATAATGCAAAGAGGAATGAAACTAGTTACTAGGTGGTAGGGTTTATCCCGGTCGGGTTGATACCACCGCACTGAATGAAACATCGGTCCAAACGGCTCTATGTAAATAGTTTGGGTTTTCGGTCCAGTTCAGTGTAGCCGTCATGAAATGAAGGGAAGCACTGACATGGCATCTAGTTCACCCGGTGTTATGGACTGACATCACGGATGTTGTAGGTGGTGTAGCCAACCGTGTCAGTTTCCATAAAAAAAACGGTATTTGTCGTGATTCATGATTGTCACATAAAATTAAAATTTATTTATTGTTTTAGATATTCACTATTGAGAGAAAATGTTACACGAGATCAGATCTGGCGCAACACCGACGGAAAGGAGACATCGACGACACCTCGCACCGGTGAGTCTGCACTTTTTGAACACTGTCATTGTGGTAGAACTGTCGACGACAACATTCAAGCACAACAAACATCATGGAAGAAATAAATAATAATAGCGTTTGTTCTAAGTTGATCATGTTTCAATTCCTCCTACATATTGGTCCCTTTTTTCGCAATTTTGCGACGACACCCTAAAATGGGCAAGATCATGTGGATTTTAATAGTGGCTGAACCAAAGTTGTCCAGTTTCAGAACCGTAACGCCCAGAGTAAAATTAGCTATTTATAAAAACTATATTTATAAAAGTAAGAGCGTTGTTCACACGCAAACAGTTCTGTAGCTGTAGCTGTAGCCCGTGTGACGTTTTTACGGTCAGAAGAAATCAATTTCTCTATAACTGTTTAAGATGCAAAACTTCAAATAGTGTTCATATCTTATGCCTTAACCCTAGAGTCGGCACTCTATGAGCATTATGCCGCCCTCGGCGAAATATCACTATTATTTTGTCAACTATTCAAAGGTCAAACTTTCCAGTACCTTCCTCCCCTCTCTTCAGGTATCTTAATTGTAAGTTTATGCTCGATCAGTGCACGAACGGCTGTGTGATGATAGTTTTGTCACTACCGGGTATCGCGCGGGCGGTAATTTGCTCACTGCATGCTGAAGACTTTCCTCGAAATAGTAAGTCCCTAATTGGTACTTTCTCAAAGAAAGTAAGTCACAAAGGGTGTAAGTCCCTGAAGGTGAGGCAGAGCTGTGTGCAGTTGAACGATATACTTTCTCCAAAACGTTAACAAAAGTTATTCACAAAGTGCTAGGCCGGAAGCCGAGTTTAATTCCGGTAATCGAAGGCCAAGCCGAGTTCAAGTTAATACATATTTTCTCAAAGGTTAGCGTGGGTGAGGGTGAAAGCGTTCAGTTCAAAGATATATTCAATGGAAAACAGTAAACTACTGAGGGCGAGGCCGATGGTCAACTCGCATTCAGTTAAACAATATACTTTCTCACTGTCAGTTAGTATGACGACTAAGGCCCAGATGCCTTCAGGTATATCTGTCTCATTTCTCTCTAACTGTGGAGGTGTGACAGGTAACTTATAAAGGTATAATATGTGAATGTGAGTGTTGATTGACAGAGGACACCCGCTGTGCCAGTTCTGCGAGGAGCGCTACATGGACACGGACGAGCTGTACCGGCACCTGCGCAAGGAGCACCTCTACTGCCACCTGTGCGACGCGGACGGACGCAACCAGTACTACCCCTCCCACCGCGCTCTCGCCAACCACTTCCGCGCGGACCACTTCCTCTGCGAGGAGGGCGAGTGCGCTGGCGACCACCTCACCTCCGTCTTCCGCACCGACATCGACCTCAAGGGTCAGTTACTCGACACACTGTACTAGCACCACACTCTACCCACAATCTGTCTATGCACTAATAATATAGCTTCAGTCAATTGCCCTACAACACTGACCACCTCACCTTGGTCAGCCTCGGTGGCTCAGTGGTGCTAAGCAACTGCGTACGCTCGTCGAAATCTGAGCGCACCGGGCGCTGTTGCACTTTAGATGGGTGACCGTTCGACATAAAACCATAGGCCCCTTCCTTTACTAGGGCTATAAAAAAAAAGTATTTTCCGTCCGGTCCAGTGTTGCCGATGCAACCAAAGTGAAGTACTAAAATGTTAGCTAGTTCACCGCGTTGTGATGGGCTGACGTCACATGTGTAGTATAGCTGACGTAGCCAATCATGACAGCTTCCATCAACAATAATCACCTTCAGCAAAGTAGGTATATTAGTACACTACATCTACGAAGCGGCAAGTGCTCAAGGCATGTCAAGACAGTTACGTACTGCACGACTTGGTGGAATCTTACACTTACATGTGTTCTTGAATAATTATCTCTGTTGCAGAAGGCAGACTTATTGCAGAATACAACAAATGATCTACACAACAACCTTTAGCGTAGCACCTCTGAGTGATGAATATATTATGTACATAATTTTTGAAAAATGTGTGCGTTGACCTCTTCACTTAATATCATGGCAGTGCCTTAAGTCTGACGTCGGCTGTATATAGTGTGAGAGTGAAGGAGCTCTTGTGTTGTACTATAGTCCGGCCGCTGAGAGAATGCGTTCCTGACGTCTGTTAGTAGGTCGTTTCATAACTCATTTTACAAGTTTTTATTACTCACTCCTGCAACTGCATGAACTAAGGTAATTATGAGCATGTTCTACTGTTTATACGGTTTCGTACTTTTTAGGAAATCCAGACTGGCATCGCTGTTACCAACTGACAGACGTCAGGAATGCATTCTCTCAGCGGCCGGACTTTAGTAGTGAAGGTGTGGTGAGAGTGTGTGTGTGTGTGTGTTTCAGCGCACAAGGCGCTGGTTCACGGGCGGGGGCTGGCGCGCGCGGCGTCGCGGCAGGCGCGCACACTCGAGCTGCAGTTCAACATCACCCCGCATCAGTTCAGCGGCCGTCCGGCTAGGTATGTGCACCGCAATCCCACATATTCCTCTACTACAATCTTGTACAAATGCTGTCAATACTATGACTAGACTTCATTGTTTATTTTGAATTATTGATTGAACTATAAATAGTACAAGCTCGACATTCCAATTCATTGTTATTAGCTCTCAACATGAGCTCAGTACACAGATCTATAATCGGACATTGAGAGTGATCGATCGCCCATTCTATAATCCGGCCTAGGCATATGGTGTGGGTGTCGCTCGAACTTTGTCCTCGGGCTCTATGATACCTAAACATAATAGTGATCTCCAATCACCCAAAGGTCACAGGACTAATTATATACATAGGTGATATCGACGAAGGATATCATGAACAAAGAAGAGGTTTCTTTTTAGTTTGCTAAATTAAACTTAAATACTTTCCCACCTATTAAATATGCTTACCTACCTTGAGTTCCATGCCATGAAATTTTGGCCCGTGGGTTCCCGCACAAATTCGAATATTTCGTAAGGTAATGAATTTAGATCAATAAAGTCTGTTCACACTTATTTATAATGAAATTACGCATGCAATCATACCAAACACTTGAGGATTCACTTAGAAAGGGACAATCCGGTTGTAGAGCCGTCGTCCCTGTAGCACGAACTCGCACTTCTCTATGAGTCTCACATCTCTATAACTGGATTTTCTTTTTCTAAAGCTCGATGTTCATAATTTACTGCCGGGCACTGTACGTATGTTATTTTGCCAAAAGAGTGCTTTTTTGTGCTCATTCAGTAATCTGCCCTTTCCATTAGTCCGGCATAGGGATAATTTGAATGGTTTCAGGTAGGAATGCAATGATTATTGATTTCGCGATCACGATGCGATTAAGATTATTAGAATTGATAATCGTGATTACAATTTTATTGCGATTACGATTATCTCCGAAAATTTTATGCTTTTATGTGACAGTTTATATACAACTGTTCCATGACGTTGTATTGTATAATATACAGGCATAGGTAAATAAGGTATTTACTCCCAACTTTCAATATTTCAAATAAAACCAATGATAACAATGGTACAGTGGCGGTTATCCAGGTGAAGCAAGTGAAGCACCGCCTCACTTAATTATCTTGAAGGTAAAGAAAAAAAATATTTCAAAATACCATGAAAGAAAATTTAAAAAAAGTCCATCCAAACTGATCAGAGAACAATAGAGACCAAAAAAGCGAACGGCGCACGGCGGCGCGGAGGCGAGCCGGCGGTGCGGCGCGGGGAGGTGGTGCGAGAGGGGTGCTTAGAGGCGACGAACGAAATACTTCAGCTCTGCGCCAAAGATGTGTTAGTGCATACAATACACATGTACTTGTCCACGCGCGTGTGTTGGCGCAAATGCCGACAGCACCATACAGCACAGCGCATAATTTGAAAAAGTACCAGGGACACAGCCGTGACAAGGAGCCGCACGCGCGGGAAAAATCATTGCATGACATTTGTGCACAGTTGGTGAGACGCCGGACACATCCAGCTCATATCGCTTCACCTCGTAGTACCAAAGTTTGACCTTGAATTCGTTGCATTTACCTAGCAATTGAGGCGCTGATAAATCCTGCTGCATGAACGATTACGTCGCGTCGTCGCTGCGCTCGCCTAGACGGGCGGCGAGCGCTCTGTGTTCCCTTGAAGTACCAGGGTATAATCAGTAGATAAGAGTCTCAGTAAATAACATAACATGTCATACAGCACAGCGCATAATTTGAAAAAGTACCAGGGACACAGCTATGACAAGGAGCCGCACGCGCGGGAAAAAACATTGCATGAAATTGTGCACAGTTGGTGAGACGCCGGCCGGACACATCCGGCTCATATCGCTTTGAATTCGTGGCATGTACCTAGCAATTGAGGCGCTAATAAATAAATCCTGCTGCATAAGAACGATTACGTCGTCGCTGCGCTCGCCTAGACGAGCGGCGAGCGCTCATGAAGCTCATGAAGTACCAGGGTACAATCGGTAGATAAGAGTCTCAGTAAATAACTAAACATGTCACACAATATTTTTTCCCGCGCACAGCTCCCCACCACGGCCAACCCTACCAAAAAGGTAACGATTTTGTGGTCCGATTGATGTTGAAGTACCAGGGTAGAATCGGTAGATACGTAAGAGTCTCTGTAAATAACATAACATGTCACATAATATTTCTTCCCGCGCACACAGCTTCCACGGCCTCTCTCGGCTGATCTCCTGGCACCTTTTCAAATTATGTGCAAAATTCTATCATAGGAATATCAAAGATACGCTGCGCTCCTTTATTATAATTAATAACCCTATGGGCACACGAGTACGAGAACGAATGAAGTCCGCTGCGGGGTGTAGTGCGGGCAGGGGAGCGCGCGCTCGGCGAAGTTCGGCTGCAACTGGGCGCGCGCGAACTGCGAACGTGTTGGTACTCAAACTTCAGGTCTCGGTGAGATCTATCCATCTGTCACGTGAACTTTTGTTTTGGTCATAACTCGAGAACCACTGGTGCTAGACCCATCGTGTCGGTACTCAAACTTCAGGTCTCGGTGAGATCTATCTATCTGTCACATGAACGTTTGTTTTGGTCATAACTCGAGAACCACTGGTGCTAGACCCATCGTGTTGGTACTCAAACTTCAGGTCTCGGTGAGATCTATCCATCTGTCACATGAACTTTTGTTTTGGTCATAACTCGAGAACCACTGGTGCTAGACCCATCGTGTTGGTACTCAAACTTCAGGTCTCGGTGAGATCTATCCATCTGTCACATGAACTTTTGTTTTGGTCATAACTCGAGAACCACTGGTGCTAGACCCATCGTGTCGGTACTCAAACTTCAGGTCTCGGTGAGATCTATCTATCTGTCACATGAACGTTTGTTTTGGTCATAACTCGAGAACCACTGGTGCTAGACCCATCGTGTTGGTACTCAAACTTCAGGTCTCGGTGAGATCTATCCATCTGTCACATGAACTTTTGTTTTGGTCATAACTCGAGAACCACTGGTGCTAGACCCATCGTGTTGGTACTCAAACTTCAGGTCTCGGTGAGATCTATCCATCTGTCACATGAACTTTTGTTTTGGTCATAACTCGAGAACCACTGGTGCTAGACCCATCGTGTTGGTACTCAAACTTCAAGTCGCGGTGAGATCTATCCATCTGTCACATGAAAGTTTGTTTTGGTCATAACTCGAGAACCACTGGTGCTAGACCCATCGTGTTGGTACTCAAACTTCAGGTCTCGGTGAGATCTATCCATCTGTCACATGAACTTTTGTTTTGGTCATAACTCGAGAACCACTGGTGCTAGACCCATCGTGTTGGTACTCAAACTTCAGGTCTCGGTGAGATCTATCCATCTGTCACATGAACTTTTGTTTTGGTCATAACTCGAGAACCACTGGTGCTAGATCCATCGTGTTGGTACTCAAACTTCAGGTCTAAGCTATGTAGGTGGATTTTTAGTCGCCTCACTAAAATTTATTGGTCAAAGCCGCCACTGCAATGGTATTGTTTTTTTTTTAATGTAATCAAACCAATGTTCTTAACCTTAAACATTACATTTTACCTAATAGTTAAAGTTAACAACAGGTATATTCTTGTTTAAGAAACAGCATTTGCAACTGCTCCTGTGTTAGCCTATTTCGTAAGTCAGTTTGTATCAGTCCAGCCGTTGAGAACAACCTTTTGGACGCTACTGAGCTTAGTTGGTACGATAGAAACTTTTGTGCACATTGTGCTTCAGTTTCGTGTACATTGTGTTTTCGCGCCAATACAAATATATTTTATTTGATACAAAGTTCCGTTTTATGATAGCAAAGAAAGGACTTTACCTAAAACTTTTAAAAATTCGTATGGTGTGCCGTCGCGGCGAACACACGATTTTTAGACAGTACAATGCACTAATCGTTAATCGCTAAATAATCATACTAATAATCGAAAATTTCGATTAATCGTAAAATGTCTGATAATCGACGATTAATGTAATCGTAATCGTAATCGTTGCATCCCTAGTTTCAGGCTATCGAGCTTGTATATATAAAGTACCTAGGCGACCGAGCTTCGCTCAGCGTCTAACTAAACCTATCTAGTAGATAAACTTTAAAAAAATAACATTATCTAAATACAAAATTTCATCCAAATCATCAAGAGTCGTTTCGGAGAAACCAATTATATATACTCGTACCTATATATAAGTTTAGCTTACTTAAAGTAATAAATCATTTGTAATGTTTGCTCTTGGGGCGGTCAAAGCCAAATGTTAGCCAAAACCACTAATAACGGTTAACAAAGGAAAAAATATTTGTTTGAAATGAAGGCCGGAGGCTGGCGGCGGAGGTGCTGGTGGCGGCCGAGAGGTTGAGGCGGAGGGTGAGGGGGCGGGCGGAGCGGCCGCCGCACCGCCCGCCAACATCGACACGGGCAGCGTGGAGCAGTTCCCGCGCCTCAGCACCGCTCCCGCAGCCCCGCCCTCCCTCTCTGCTCCCTCCAGGTACTACCAAGGTATGTATTTACCCTGCACTTTCATCCACCCATTGTGATGCATGTTAGATGGTAGTAACATTAATTTTATTAATTTTTTTCTAAATTTTTCATCTGCCATCAGCTTCTTGCTACACGTCTAAAAACATTTGGTCTAGTAGTTGTGAGTTATCGGGTATTGCCCGTGGTCCACCTGCTCAGTCCACCTGGAAATTAAATTTTAAATAAATAAATAACTTAATTAACAGTGTTAACCTTTTGCAAACTGTGGCATAATTGTACGCTCCATTGTATGTCAGTATGATTTCAAAATTCCAACAGTCCAAGAGGTGACAAGTAGAATAGTTAAGACTTATAAAATAAACATAGAAAATAATCTTGTAACGCCATCTTGCGGTGAATGCGTGCTGACTTCGCCCCCTCTGCCCCTCTCCTTTCAAGAAATCCAGTATGGTGACGATCGAGAAATCTCTGAAATCATTAGAATTAAATTTAATTTAATTCTAATGATAAAAAGTTACCTATCGAATAAATTGTCTAAGAATATTATTTTCTACAAGTTACTGAAATACAATGATTTGAATGTTAAAGTCTATAATTAAATGACTATTCTTTTAGATTTCTGGATTTTTATTTGACTGAAATGAAAATTAAGAGGCACCTATTCATAAATGAACATAAATCAATAGAGCCCGATTGAGTTGATGTGAATACTCGGTTGTAGGAAGCGCAGGGCTCGCGAAGACCAAGGAGAACTTCCCGACGCTGGACGGTGGCGCGCCCGCCGCGCCCGCCGCCGCCCCGCGCGGCCCCCCCGCCGCCGCCCTCCTGCGCACTAATGGTAACACACTACATTTTCTTACTCACTAAAGTTCTCACATTTATATTGTGTTCATTTTACTTTATATTTATTAAAAAAGCTTTCCAATTAAATACAGAACCTTGTGGCAGGCACTACATTCATTTCAACAGGGTAATCCCATAGTTATTAAATGAAATGAAATGAAATAAAATGAAATGAAATGAAATGAAAATGAAATGAATAAGTTTATTTTCTTGTTTAACACACACGACGATACCTATAACACATATTATAACAATAATAGACAAGAAAAATTGGACCTGACACAGCCTTGGTCCCTCCCCACCGAGCCCTGGAGCTGATGAGAGGGACGCTGATTTTAAGTCAGGCCCAGGTACGCAATACACTAACTAAACTAAACCGACTAACAATAAATAACAACAAACTATAACAATAAACTAAGCACAGTAAGCAGAAGAAAGGATAATAAATAAGTACAGTAATAACAACAGTTATAAACGCAGTTATAAAACGCACACAACACAACATACACAATACATTCGTCCGTCCGTCTGTCTGTCTGCATGTCCAATTAACAATTTTAATATTAAAAAACTTTTTTTTCCATTTTCCGAGAGAACTTTAAGACTTTCGATTTTACTGTGTACTATATGAGAGGCCCTATATTCCCAATTTTTCAAATTTTTAATCTCAGTAGTTTTGGAGATGCTGCGGGAAATGCTCTATTTTCGTATATTTTCTTTAAATATCTTTTGAACTGTACTATGTGGAGCCGGTACTAAAAAAGAATAGCGCAGCTGTCTCTCTCCATGCATGTCGTAAAAGGCGACTAAGAGATAAGGACGAGATGCCGTGCTAAAAGGCTAAAATAAACTGACTAACTAGTTGTGCAGAATGGAACTGGATGAAGGCATCTATTCCGATCAAACCAACTAGTTGATCAGATATTTAATTTGTTAAAATTTTATTCCCAACAGATTAACTGGATAAACGGGTACTCCGACCAACTGAATCGACAAGGCTTTCCACTCCGACCAACTAAACTGACCGTACAAAGCGGTTGTACCACGGTTCCCGGGTGGGGATTTTTTAACTTCGCTAGATAGAAAAAAATCATGAACATGCCTCTGAATTTAGTTATAAAAACGTATTTAGGGCAAAAAAAAAACTATTTACTTCGCTAGATAGAAAAATATCATGACCATGCCTCTGAATTTAGTTATAAAAACGTATTTAGGGCAAAAAAAAACTATTTACTTCGCTAGATAGAAAAATATCATGAACATGCCTCTGAATTTAGTTATAAAAACGTATTTAGGGCAAAAAAAAAAAACTATTTACTTCGCTAGATAGAAAAATATCATGAACATGCCTCTGAATTTAGTTATAAAAACGTATTTAGGGCAAAAAAAAAACTATTTACTTCGCTAGATAGAAAAATATCTCTTCTTCTTCTTCTTCTTCTTCTTCTTGGTGGGCATTTTCCGCATGTAGGTCTCGCTGTGTGGACCCGTTGTGCGTATCACCCCGGCCGCTACTCCATCCAGCCCAGCTCCTTCCAGAAGTCCTGCAGGCGTCCGACGTCCTTGCAGGCCTCTTGGAGTGTCCTCGGGTTTTTGAGGATGATTGCCCGCTCATTTGCCACCCCCTCGCACTGTAGCAGCACGTGGGATGGCGTTTCTTCAGCCCCCATGCAACCCCTGCACAGAGGGCTATCTGTTTTGCCTATAATGAATAAGTGCTTATTTAGTGGATAGTGTCCAGTTAAGGTTCCCACCACCAATCTGATTTTACCTTTGTTTAGCTGTAGTATACCTTTTGTGAGTTTCCTGTTGATGGTTGGCACCGCCGCTCTTGTCTGCTTGCAGTCGTTTATTTGTGACCATAGCTGTTGGTGTCGGTCTTTTGCGTGTCCTCTGATCCATGACCTTAGTTGATTAAACGGGAGGGGCACTATTGGCTCAGGTCCATCGACCACCCACCCTGCTCCTCTCCTTGCCAGTTCGTCTGCTGCGTCGTTGCCTAAACACCCACTGTGTCCTTTTATCCACTGAAGGGTGACTCTGTTATGTTTGGCGATAACCTCTAGTGCTTGGTGGCATTCCAAAATAAGGCTTGATTTAATGGTGTTGCTGGTTAAGGCTTGGAGTACCGAAGCGCTGTCGGATAGTATACGTATGCCATACTCCTTGATCTTTTTGTTTGCTATGCTGTATGCTGCTTGTGTTATTGCAACACATTCGGCTTGGAATATGCTGTTATACTTGCCCAGTGGCATGGCTGACCTTATGTTTAGGTCCATAGAGAATATGCCAGCTCCTGTTCCATTTGCTGTTTTGGATCCATCCGTGTAGACGTCTATTTCGCGTGTGGAATTCTTCTGCTCTTCGTGGAGTTGTATGTTGTATCCCTTAACAAAAATATGTGTGGCCGGTATTCTGTCACATATAGCTGTTAGCATTGGTTTTTGTTTAATTGCGTCTGTTAGGCTGGTACCGTGCCTGCCTGGGTTATTACCCCAGGTACCCGATAGTTTTAGTCTGAAAGCTGCTGCCGTTGCCTCCTGTTGTACGAAGATGTGCAGCGGTAGTATTCCCAGTAGCACTTCCAGTGCCGCCGTTGGGGTTGTTCTCATGCAGCCAGTTGTTGATACACACGCTAGCCGTTGTAGGCTTTGAAGCTTCTGTTGTGCGGTTGTAAGTTTGGTCCTTGACAAAAATCATCTAGAATCATCAGATAGAAAAATATCATGAACATGCCTCTGAATTTAGTTATAAAAACGTATTTAGGGCAAAAAAAACTATTTACTTCGCTAGATAGAAAAATATCATGAACATGCCTCTGAATTTAGTTATAAAAACGTATTTAGGGCAAAAAAAAACTATTTACTTCGCTAGATAGAAAAATATCATGAACATGCCTCTGAATTTAGTTATAAAAACGTATTTAGGGCAAAAAAAAACTATTTACTTCGCTAGATAGAAAAATATCATGAACATGCCTCTGAATTTAGTTATAAAAACGTATTTAGGGCAAAAAAAAAACTATTTACTTCGCTAGATAGAAAAATATCATGAACATGCCTCTGAATTTAGTTATAAAAACGTATTTAGGGCAAAAAAAACTATTTACTTCGCTAGATAGAAAAATATCATGAACATGCCTCTGAATTTAGTTATAAAAACGTATTTAGGGCAAAAAAAAACTATTTACTTCGCTAGATAGAAAAATATCATGAACATGCCTCTGAATTTAGTTATAAAAACGTATTTAGGGCAAAAAAAAAAACTATTTACTTCGCTAGATAGAAAAATATCATGAACATGCCTCTGAAGGTATAAAAACGTATTTAAGGCAAAAAAAAAATTAACTTCGCTAGATAGAAAAAAATCATGAAAATGCCTCTGAATTTAGTTATAAAAACGTATCTTGGGCAAAAAAAAAAAAGAAAAATAGTTGATCTGTTTCAATTGGTCAGATGGGAATAAATTTAAAATAAAAAATAATAAAATATTCTTATCGGACCAACCAAAAAGTTGTTTCGTTGGGAAAGAAAAGTAGTTGGTCCGTTTCAATTGGTCAGTTTAGTTGGCCGGAGTGGAAAGCCTGAATTTTCCAGAGTACTTATAGCACAACACCGATTACCCTGATTTTCGGGATAGCGTGTGGAATGTTGTGTGTTATCTTTTAAACTATGAATTTTAAAATTATAAAAAATGTAATTTAATATTTCTTATAACATGTTCTTTCAATAGATACGTCACATTGTGCATTTGAATTTTTTTTTTTACTTTCTCCCAAAATCGAAAGTTGTTCATTACACTCATCAAAATTTATAATCATGATCATCAAAATCTATAATATATGTCCAAATTTAAACTTTTTTCGTCAAGTAGATTAGGACTTTACAGTACTTTATATATGTATTTTTAAAATTTTTTTTTAGGGTTTTTAACAATGATTTGTTAATACCAGCCCCATGGTACTCATCATCACTTAGGGCCCAGAGTTTGTCAGTGTACTTTACTGACTGAATTCAGAAAAATAATTAAACACTTTTCGTTCCTTGTCCCAGCAATCTGCTCCCGAAGTGAAGTCCCACACATTCTTGCCCAATGAGGCACAACTCCATAAAAAAACTTTGAAATGTCTGGATTGTCTCAACTTGAACATATGCATTTGAAAATAATTCCAGTAATTGCTACATTTTATTTGCAAATAGAGTTTCTAGAATTGTCACTATACATGAATAGTTGTTGCAGGCAAGCCGAGCGTGTCGATACAGCTGCACAGCCAGCCCAGCACCGCCAGCAGCTTCCGGCTGACGAGCGCGGGCGGCGCACGCATCTCGGCCGCGCCGCCCGCCGCCGCCGCCGCCGCCGCCGCGCGCCGCGCCGCACTCTACGAGGACTTCCCCTCCCTCTCTGCGCCCGACGACGACCGACCTGCGCTCGGCGCCGCCGCTCCACAACCACCCAAGGTTGCAATCTTTTGGAATCGTTGTAATATTCATTTAAAACACATATGTTGAGTTGAGGTGGTTTGGAAAGTAAACGGAACTGAGAATGTAAGTTATGGGATATTATTGTAAAATCATTATGACAATGTTTTTCGGTTACGCGGTAACCGCGTAACCGAAAAACATTGTCATAATGTGTAATAGCGGTAAAAGCCTAAACGAACATATTGTAAAATCATGCCATCAGGCTGAAAACGCTCCTGTCAGGCCTGCATGACTTTCGCAATCCCCATGCATCTCAGAATGTCATGGGCATCGTTAGACACCTGCTAATAGGTGTAAAGACTTGCGGCGTACTACTCGCACTTTCCTTAAAAATCTAAAACAATTCATCCATAGTAATGTACAGGTTGTATCCACAACTTTTCAGGTCGTGATTTTTTTTTATTTATTTACATTGAACATTCTTTATTGCTCCACAAATATTTTACAAGAAAAATAACACAATTAATACAGGTACATGAGGTGCAAAGGCGGACTTATCCTTTTAAGCGATTTCTTATAGCCAACCTTTAGATGTGTGAAATGGATGAATCAATTATTTACTCATCATTCTTGATTATTTCCTTGTTGGACATGTTTTATTCAACTGCAATGGAATTTTTCTGAAGTTTTATTGTATAATTTTATGGAGTTGGCTATGAACATATTGAAGAGGATGGTAATGATTGCAGAAACCTGGAAAAGTTCCATAGTGAAAAGAGAGTTGTATTGCAATGGTGGTTGTAGGTGGCGCTAGTGAGCGGTGATCAAATGCAAGCGATGAAGACGAGCCAGGCGCCGCAGCCGGCGGCGCGGCCGCGACCTCGCACCGATCTCGCTGACGCTTTTCCCGCCCTCTCGGCCACCAAAGCGCCCGCAACACCTCCTCAGTGGATCACCGTATCCAAGACTAAGGAGAAAACCAAACCCACCAAGGTCGCGCCCGCGCCGAAGATACCCACCCCCGCTTTCAACCCTGCCGCCGATTTTCCTCAGCTCTCCGTAACCAATACCAAACCTAAGAGTAAGAAAGCTGCGGAGCGACCCGAGCCCGTCGCACCCAAGCCCTCCGAGGAGACAACCAAACAAGGTAAGAAGGAGAAGAAGAAGCAGAGCGGCGCGAGGACTTTCGGGCTCGAAGAGTCGCACGCCGTGTTCAACGGGCTCAGCTCCAAGAAGACTAAAGCTCCCTCCGCCTGGGACGGCAAGAAGCTCGGCAAGGAGAACCGAGGCGCGAGCGAGGCCGACTCGAACGGCGCGCCCGACGGGCACGACGCACTCAGCAATGGGCACGCGACCGTGTCGCCGGAGGACTTCCCGGCGCTGTCCAAGCGGGGTGCGACCAGCGGCCTCACGTTCACCAACTCGGCCGGCGAGACGTTCTCCGCCCCGCTGCACTCTTATATTCCGCCGCCGGACTTCGAGCGGCGCAACGTGCAGCTGGTGAGGCGCTTCTCGGACGCGCTCGGCCCGGTCGCCATACAGGACTTTAAGGACGTATCGCGCGGGTTCCGCACGGGCACCGTCAGCGCGGAGGAGTTCTACGAGCGGTGCAGGCGGGCGCTCGGCTCGCGGCTCCCGGATCTGTTCCCGGAGCTGGTGGCGCTGCTGCCGGACATCGGCAAGCAGCAGGCGCTGGTGGTGGGCCGCGAGGCCGGCCTCGAGATGTGCGCCGCGTGCGGCCAGCTGCTGACGCTGACCGACACGCCCGCGCACCGCACCGCGCACTGGCCCGCGCTCGCCCCGCGCTAGCCCGCACCCTGTGCCTCTCCTCACTCCTCGCTACCTTGCTCATTTGTTAATCTGAAGAACATGAACATTATTTTTGTATTAAATTTATCATTATGTTACAAATTATAATGACTATTTAATTTTAGTTTTGTAGCTACGTAGAGCAACGACATTGAATATCTCAATGTATGGTTACCTTACTCTTTATCAGAAATAACCCTCTGAATATGATCTTACAGCTTTTAGCCTAACAGCTTTTAGCCCTTTCAAATATGAATTACTTATTTGAAATTCCTATTGAGGGATTATTTTTAATTTACAAAATATTTTATTTCAGAAATACACGATCACATGATGTGTGAAATGATTAGAAAGAGCATGGTGCTTGTACAGTTCTGAATGTATAATATCTAGTTTGCATACAATTTGTCATTGAATAGACTATAATACATATATTCTCATTTGAACTTATTGGAATGTATGCATTATTATCTTCTTTTGTAAAATTATTTATCTAATTGTAAGTTAAATATGGTTTAACTATCTGTTCAAGTTTTATAACTTCTGTTGCTATTAGTTTACTGACACCATTTTAGTTGTCGCAGATAAATATACTGTACCACAGTATGAGTACCTGTACACTTCACACATTTATGTGTTTATTTCGTTTTATGTAAAATAATTTGTCGTGAAATGATATCTAATTTGTGAAAAAAATTGAGCAGTTATACTTTTCTTTTTACATTGGTCACTTGGTAACGTTTTACCTAAAACCTAAAAAACTCGGAGGGCACTTTTGCTGTTTGTATTAACTATTATTTATTTATTTATATTTAGGCACGTACGGTACAGTGCAGGAAGTTTTAGCGAAGATTCTATATATTGCAGTCGTTTTTTAGATATTTTGTTTGCTTTATATTGAGCTACATTAATGCTAGCAGTTGACATGGGTCACGCTGCTAATAAAATTATGTTTGGTTAGTATATTGTGTCCACAGTAGGTTACCACCAACTTAACATTGCTATATTACATTTATGTAATATAGCAATTTTGCAGGTCAAATATATGAATAATCGAAATTAGAGATGAAAAGTAATCAGTCATCAAAACAATTCAGACCGAGATTTAGTTAATTTAGTTACATGTGCGTGGCCAAAGGAAGGGTGACATCTAAACATTGTGTGGTTTTTAAAAGAACATTTTTCTACGCATTATAATCACGATCAAATTCGCTGTGGAACTTGGGACAGAGATCCCCAACGTAGACGATTACTTATATTTATTTTTACATATATGACATCTATAAGTTTTTCAATAGTGTAATTCTACAAATAAAAAACACGGAATATAGTTAGGCTAGTTTCAGAGTGATCCGGGCGGTCCGCGCGGGCAGCCCCGCAAGTATTCCGCATGCGGTTCGCCCACAGTGCATGCCAAGCAATCTTCTTTCAGTTGTGCGGACCACTCTTTGCGGATCTATTTTGACTATACCATGACGTACGCGCATCTCGCACGATAGTGAAACGTAGACTGAGCACCGAGCGCGATGCGGGCGGCCCGCGTGCGTTCGTGAACGCGATGCGGGTGGCGTACACACCCGCACAGCCACGCGTCACGGGGTGTAACCTGCGCGGAGATGTCCGAACGACTATGAAACAATACATATAATTGCCTATGCCTTGACTCCGCACAGGCGGCCCGCGCGTGGCGCTGGGATGACTACTAAACCAGCCGTACGCCTACCCACGGATAGTAGCCGCTGTTAAAATATTCGGATCATTTGTTATTGGAGCAATTAGTTTGAGTGTACATGAACATTTTATCATTTGAAATTATTTTTAACAGACAGGCCCCTTTTAAGCTGGAAGTGTGACACCGAGTTTGTGCCGTGAATTCTGGGGCTACGTGGATAAATGGGGTGTCAAAAGACGGAATAAGTGGAATACTTTTTAAGAAAAGTCCAAAAAACATGAAAAAAACGACCATTTTTCGGTCATTTTAGAGGCTACAAAGGGTTGGGCGTGCGGGATGTTGCCCTAGGATTCTCGGGGCGCGGGTATGCTCATTCGATGGCCGGGATGGTCCTCTCGGACTGTTTTTGGAATTGAAAGTCTAAGTTGAAAAACAAAAAAGTTATGGACATTTTTATCAAGTGAATTTTCGAAAAAAATATGTTTCTCGTACTTGCTCGGGACGCTTGAAATGGATGTTGGAGGGATGTGCGGCAAGTGTTTGCTCTATTTTTACCCAACTACGGCGAAGCCAAAAAAGGTAGGCTTATGAGTTTTTAAGAATGACATTTACAGTCTCGGGTCCTTCAAGAGGGGTGTGAATAGGCACCTGTCAGGCCGGCATGGCATTCGCAACCCCCGTATACCACCGAATGTCCATGGGCGTCGTTAGACACCTCATGGGTGGCTCGGCGCCACATGTCGAGCGTTCTATAAAAAAAAATTTTTTTTTGCTTTGGCTGCTAGAAACGTTACACGAAAATCAATTACTGCCAAAGAAGATGTTTTCCATTGTGCAGTAAGAACGGATGTTTATGCATTGCATGAGAATTGCTTGTATTATGTATTATGTATGACTTGGTCATGTGTGTGTTGGGGGGACCAGCTTCTACACAATACATATAATGTAAAGCAACTTCCATGTTTATTTTTATTCAAAATAAACATCGAGTTCGAATTGGACAAAAATATTTTATATTAAGAGCAGTGTAGCGCAATTTAGGCGCAAATGTTTTTGATAATTGAGTCTTGAAAATATTGTAAATATACATACCTACTTATTTCGGAGGTTTTAATAGAGGCTTCAACATCGGTATCGGGTACAAATTCGATTTGGCTTGCTCTAAGTTTTGAAAACGAATTTTGTGTGTAAATAGTTTCATTTAAATAGCGATGTGCGAAAAAATTATTCTGTTCTGCAACTCACTTATAGTGCGTTACGTGTGTACAATTATGTACAATACAGGGAGTATAATTTATATTGAAATATAAATATGTAACTATATTAGTTCCGTTAATGTCATTTAAATTTCACACTGCATGATGTATAGCTGTTGCCAAGTGTATATTGTCGAGTATTCCATGCCTCGTGTGAATTAGTATTTATATTTTTGTAAAGAATTAGCAATTAAGGCTGTTCCTCTCCCAAGGTTTGAGGAAAACTTTATTATTTTCACCTACTTTAAATGTTGACGAATGTTTCAAGACACAATATTCTAGAATATCTTATGGAGCGTCTCCTGCGCGTGTTTTTTCCAAACATTACACAAAACATTTGTTTTCATACACAATCCGAACCACGGTCGAGCGGTCACCCATCCAAGTACTGACCGCGCTCAGGGTTGCTTAACAACAACAACCGACCGCACCACTGAGCTACCGAGGCTGACAAAAACTTATTGCACAAATTATTCCGTATTTTGTGAAGAATTGGTTTTTCCTTTTACTTTTATATTTCGAAGTTATACACCATCTGAGTTATAAGACGCAATTGTTTATATATTTTTTTTATATATACCTAGTAGCATTAAAGTATTACGACTCATTCGAAAAATGGCGTTGGTCGATTTGACGCCTGTTCCGCTGCGACGTTGTTGCGGCGAGGCACAGCAGCTGCCAAAAAATGGAACAAACAAACCCCTCCCCTCTCCACCCGCGCGGAAATGTTTTCCGTCCGACTTGGTAAACAAAGACATTGTGTATGCATACACAAATGTGTATGACCACGCCCCAATGTTTCGATGTTTTTGTGTATTGTTTCGAAAAAACAGTCGCAGGAGACGCGCCTTTACATCTCAGCTAAAGGAGGCATTTTAGATATGCAAGTTTTGAAATGTATACACTCGCGGTATACGTGGCTGATGTACTACGCCGTCGAATAAAAACACTGCCCCGTGTGGGAGGGACCACACTATGAGCTCTACACAATAAAAATTATCTCCTCTACCGAGAAAACATATTTTTTGACCTATTTTATTTTACAAACACGTCCGTACACAACATAGCTAATTATAAACTTTCTCTTTTGTTATGCTATGACTGTCTAACTAAAATCTTGAGTGTAATATGCAACTCGTCGACTACTGAGCCTCAAGACGCTACACTCAACATGGCATCTTTACAATAATGAAACCGAGTGAGCCAAAAATGGAGGGCGAAGCGGAGAGTTGCGGAGCGAGCGAGCGACCTGGGCGACACGGGTTGCCCGGCGGCGGCGCGCGCCGGCTGCCGTGGCCACCTATGTTGGTTTTATTACTGTGCTGTGTGTTGTTTGCTATGGACTGTTTGTCTGAAATAAAGAAATTATTGTTACCTAATTAAAAACAAGATATTAATTTTCTTTAAAAGTTTTCAATAAGTATTAGCTTTTCTTAGATTGCCTTGTTTTTTTAATACCTGCCTAAAAAGTTTTAATTTGTGTAAAACCTATGAAAGAAGAAAGTATTGAATTCAGGATTATAATCTTATTTCCTATTCATTTCACGAAAGCGCAAGTGGTATAAAGTATCGTGTCCCGCCTCGCGTGCTGCATATATTTTTCATAAAAACTTAGATTTAATTGAAATACAACTGGAGCGAGCGTAGCCTCAATGTGGAACCGTCTTCCAGTGTGTGTTCTCTTCTACCTATACCCTGGTGATCTTCAAAAGGTGTGTCAATAAATTAGACAACCAGTTTTTTTTTATGTAACCTGACATGGATAGCTGTGCTGAGAAACCAAAGGTGCAGTCACAGAGCCGAAAACACGTCGCGAAATCACACTCAGGCACCATGCCAGCAGATTTCCGGACTGTTGCTAGGTTGTCTCGTCAGTTACGACGACATTTGAAAACACGGGGAAGACATGACAAGATTCGGGTAGAACACTCGCCAGAAGACAGTTCCACACTTTAGCGGTGCCTATCCTGCACACGGTGTGCAAAGAATTTCAGGAAACACAAGGAGAGATGGAACGGCCTCGCAGACTGCAGCGAGAGCCGCTCTTCTTAAGGCCGTGACAAACGCCAACGACCTTGAGCATTCGGGAATTCTACATAATGTACCATGCGACTGCTAATTTCGCTTCGCACGTTCAAGTCACATTTAGCGTAGTTTGTCGCTATCAGCCTAAAGAGTTGATGGTTCGGGGTTCGAATCCCACTTTCGTATGTTTTTTTTTTTGCTTTTTTATTATTTTAATTATTAAAATGATTGTGGCTTATGTAACTGATGCGTGATTCTAATTTTTTATTTTTTATTATTTTACCTAAATAACATTTTATTGTAATTTCTTCCAAATTATTTTAGTTCATGTACTTACCACTTTTTATAAACCTCTAAATAGACTATCGATGAAAACTAAAATAAAAATAGGTAGGTAGGTAATAGGTAGATAGGCATTTAGGTATGTATGGCAAATATCATAGCAACATAGGTACCGGCCGGCGCGCGCGGCGGCAGCATGGCACGGTGCGGTGGGGTGCGGTGCGGTGCGGTAACTCAGTAGCAGCGTGCGGTGCGGAGGCGGCACGGCGGCGGCGGCGGCGGAGGCGGCGGCGGCGGCGCGGTGGAGGCGCGGGAGGCGCCGCGCCGCCGCGTCGTCTCCGCTCCGCGCCACCACAGTGCCGCCGCCGCCGCCGCCCCCGCTCCGCAGCGCGCCGCTGTTGCTAGGCTACTTTTATTTAGGCACGGTTCTATAGTCCTTGCATCTCAAGCGCAGACAGCGTTATACCACAGTACCTATTAGTTATTCTGTGGTTATACCAACGAAAGCCATGCGTATAACGCCCCGTCAAGTTACGTACCGGAGCGTATACTGATAGATACCACAGAAGAGAGATATTACTGATACGGTCGTACTGTATACTGGTACGGAAAATGACACGGTGGCAACATCACCTACAATACAACATCCGAGATGTCAGCTCGTAACAACTGGTGAAGTAGGTGCTATGTCAGTGCTTTTCTTCGGTCGTACCGGCTTCACTGAACTGGACGGAAAAAAAGAAGGGAGTCATATCCCGAAATAGTTTGTATTTTCCGTCCAGTTTAGTGTAGCCGGCACGACCAAAGGGAAGCACTGACATGGCACCTAAGTTCACCCGGTGTTATGGGCTGACATCACGGATGTTATAGGTGATATAGCAAACTGTGTCAGTTTACATAAAAAAATCCCTCAGTCGCCTTTTACGACATGCACGGGGAGAGATGCAGTGGGGCTATTATTTTAAATTACCATCCCACACGGTACAAATATACCTAACCTACCTATCTTTTTTCCATTCGATCCAAACACAGAAGACAGAAATGACGACCGACACGCGGGCGCAGCAGGGCAGGAGCGAGCAAGCGAGCCCGGAACTAAAATTGTATCTAGTATTGAAGTGCCTGCTAAATTGACGAAGGCAAAAATTTTACCCTTCCGACTGAAGAATTACGTCAATAATTTCATGTAGGCGTTTTTTGTTTTTTATTTTTATCTCCTTTCGTGGATAAAATAATAAAACAAATTGAATTTTTCTCAGAGCTTTGAGTTTTCTCAGAGCTTTGTGACCTTTGAATCGGTGGTATTGTAAAATTGTAATAATACACACATACTCACATTTTCAAAAATTCATGCTTTTTTTATATATTTTTAATTTTATGTTTATTACTTACTTTTACTCATTATTAAAAAAACCAGCAATGCACTTTGTTGGTAAGGAACCAAAATATAGGTTGGTATTTTTTTAATTTTCTGAATGTGTGTCAATTGGTCAGTTTTGGACCTTCTTTGTCGCACTTTTTGCATGTTTTGCGTATTTGGCGTTTGTCACCGCCTTAAACCGAACTGCTGGCTGGCTCGAAAGCTCAACAACTGATTTGGTTTCATAAGGGGCACTATCACTTGAGGCACTGCCATAGGCCCCACTTTAGTTTTACTTTAGGTACCACGCTTTCAATAGCCGTTCTTGATCTGATGAGCGGCCAATGCTCACTAAATAAACATCTACACACTATAGGTATTACGGATAGTCCACTGTGCAGGGGATGCTTGGCGAAGGACGAAACGGCCGAGCATATTTAGAGTGGAGTATACTTAACAACCAACGAAGGGATTTACTTTGTTCTCCATCTTCAGTTGCAGAGGTCTGCAGCTGCTCTGGCTGTCTTGTTCATGGAGGACTTAGGCTGGCTGGGTTAGCTGGAGAACAAGGGGTTTTGCACGAAGGTCCCCGACCAAGAGGGACTAGTTTGCAGGCTAACCCTACAAAAAAAAAACAACCTAGGCCCCAGCGTGGTGCTAAAATAATCGATTTTGAGAATCGATGGGTTCTCAAAAACTGTTAGCTCGCCTTATATTTGGCATGGCGACACTGAGCACTAGTTATGATTTTTTTTAAGTGCATAATAGCGTGCATTAGCGTGCATAGTCCTATGCAGAAAAAATAAAAGATTTGACAAAAGCGGAATCTGACTGACGTATACTGGATCGCATTAGTAGTAAAACACCCGGCCAAGTGTGAGTCGAACTCGCGCACCGAGGGTTCCGTATCGCCATGTCATGGTTAGCGCCACTCGCGCCATCTATGACGTGTTATGAAATGCTTCATATTAGTTAAATGTCATGATTAGTTAAAATGCTTCACACTCTATTCGGTAGATGGCGCGCATACACTTTTTGATTTCTTCTATGGGAACCCCCGTGAATTTTTTACTTTTTCTTATTTGTTGTTTTATCGGCCATAATAACACATTATATTCTGTGAAAATTTCAACGTGCTACCTATTACACTTCAAGAGATACCGCCCTCGGACAGACGGCGGCGTAGGCTTAGTAATAGGGTCCCGTACCGGATATGGAACCCTAAAAAACAAAAAAATAGATTAAAGAGACTAGAAATTTTAGTCAGTTTCAAATAGTGGTCAAGTCGGACCCAGGTTCCCGTAACGGTTGTAACTATAACATGAGCGTAAGTATAAAGCGATATGTTCGTTTTTGTTGAACCTATACCTATCTAAGCCATTGCTTGCTGTTGTGATGGATAAAAGCGCGAGGGCTTACTTCAAGAATGCACTATGTCAAAAAAAATCGATTTTGACTTAATTATACAGTTTTGTTCATAATTTTTTGCGCTACATTCTTCAAAAAACACACTAAGTCGTACACTGACGAGATCCAAAGATAGCTATAGCATTAAGTCATAATATCACTACTTTGTACAAGCAAAAAGCACTAAATGACATGATTCGAATAGAATGGCACAAAGTTCTGATTATTGTTGAAATTATAGTCAACGTAAATACACTAAGTACAATTTAGTGCCTTACTGTAAATGTTTTTTATGTGAATCGCAAAAAGTTATTCTTCTGGAATGGCTTAAGTCTACTTAGTGTTATTTCAAAAATACAATTTCGATAATTCGTGGTAGAATACTATTCTACAATAAAGCATTAAGTGACTTAATGCATTTCATGTTGCGGTTTTGGCTTACTGGGACTTAACGAAATCATTGTCAAAAAGACATTAAGTCACTTAGTGCATTTACGAAGATGCGATTTTTAGAAACGTCGTCAAAAACGTACTGCGAAAAGCACTAAGATAGCTAGCACTAGTATTCTTGGCGATGTTACTTGAAGTGGTTGTTGTTAACAACTACACTGGCCGATGCATTAAATCAGTACAAGTACACAATTCTAATTTATGTCAAATTAGAATTGTGTACTTGCAATACTGAATCGTGGATGACAACTCAAGCATTCGCTGAGTGAATTTGTTAGTGAGCTATTGTAATTTGAGGTTATCTAGTTAAAAAAGTTTTTTTTTAGCAAAATGAAGGAAGCGTTTTCACTCTGGTAATCGTGATTGATAGAAGAAGATCAACACAACTAGTTTAGTAGCAACCATCATTGTAATTCACTGAAAAAATCCCCGTAAAACTGTCTTTTTAATCAACGATGCAATTAGAGAAGCTGCAGAGGCTTACCTCCAAGGATATTACAGATTGTATGCGCTAAACCCACGGCCACGACTGAAGCCATACTCTGTCTCAACGCTGGACCTATGTGTCAAACAGGAGGCAGCGGCGTCCGCTTCAGACTCAAGGCACTAGGATTATGAAAAGGGGACGAACCGGTAAAGCACACAAGTATCCTGCACACGGTGTGCAGTGAACTACCCTTATTAATGACCAACCCCCGGCCCATCTAGTGAGACGGAACTAAGAATCTTCACAGACGGGTCACGGACAAGCAGTTGGACCGGTGCGGGCATTTTCTCACGGGAGCTGAACATTAATAGATCAGTACGACTTGGTGCACACTCAACAGTTTTCCAAATGGAAGTAATCGGGGTGCTACAAGCGGCAACCGCTGGGACTGAGATGGGCGTATGTCAAGCATACTGCACTACAACAAAACATGCTCCGCGAGTACAGAGAGTACAGAGATACTCTCAGACAGCCCAGCGACTCTTATGTCACTGAAGAGCAAGAGGTGTACCTCAGGCCTGGTACTTCAATGTCATGAGGCCCTGGAGAAGGTTTCAGGTAATAATAACAAGGTGATCCTCCAGTGGATAAAAGGCCACAACGATGACGACAGAAATGACAGTTCTGATGACGTCGCCCGAAGAGGCTCCAGAACTATACCCAAAGGAGCGGAACCCGTGATAATCACGACGCGTCGACATCACGGAAACACAGGGACAGATGGAAGGGCCTCGTAGAGTGCAGACAGCCGAGAGCTGCTCTTCCTAAACCAGACCGAAGGCTGGCTCTGAAGCTTATCAATCTGGCCCGGGCTAAGCTGAGAATAACCGTTGGTCTTATGAGCGGCCACTGCTCACTAAATAAACATCACACCGTGGGTAATACGGATAGTCCACTGTGCAGGGGATGTTTGGCGGCGAATGAAATGACCGAGCATGTTTTGTTGAAGTGCAGTGTGTTTGATAACCAACGAAGGGACGTACTCCGTTCTCCATCTTCCGTTGCAGCGGTCTGCAGACGCCCCAGTCGAATTGTGGCTTTCTTCCATGAAAGGCATTCCATGACATAGCCTGGCTGGGGTAGCTGGAGATCGCGGGGTTTTTCACAAGGTCCCCAACCAAGCGGGACTAGTTTGCAGGCCTAGATCCAACTCCAAACCAAAGCACCAACAACAACTGTATTTTTCATTAAATGACTATAAGACTTAACACAGTATTTTTATTTTACTGCAAAATTAATCATCAAACAAAATACACTAAGTCAGTACCTTCTCCTACACTTTTGAATAAAACGTGGTATTGTGTTAACATATAATTTTTTCTTTAATAACATTTTTAACCTCGATAGATAATAAATCTCGGTACATAATACTGATATTGTAAATATAAGTAGATTTTTTTATTTTTATTTTGTAAACTTTAAATCTTGATTATCTCAAAACTACTTTTTCTGACTTAATGCATTCTTGAAGTAAGCCCTCGAGCGGTCTCCGTGAAAACACCTCAATGTTGAAGAAAATTGCAAGCAAATCTGGCGTTTTGGCGGGACTTCGGATGGAAGAACTGGTCGAAGCCCGGACACCAGCAAAAGCTGCGTGAGTCTATTGTGGTGCGTTGGGCGTTTTCGAGAAGTCTCCGATTAGCACGAGGGGCGGCAGCGGTGCACGGTTGTCGCGTTCCACTAGCCTTGATGAACTTCGCCTAGTTGCACTGCACTGCAGTGCTGTGTCCACCACAATACTCTGGTCCACCGCGCCTGCGCGCGCTGTCGCTACCTACGCCACTCATGCCTGGACCTGGCAACTGCCGGCCGGGAGCGACATCTTGCACGAGCTCCGACTTGACTACAGTCGGCGCGTACGTTCGTGGCCTCCGGCAGGAAAGCGAGAATGGAATGTATAGTGTTGTGACTCAATCTCTGAAAGTAACGACGTTTACGAAACCTCTTTTTTATTTATGGCATAAAATTATTTACCTAGATATCTAATAAGGTTTTATTGCGTGATTGAAGTACGAAGACAAAACAGGGATAATCGTTTAAAGATCTATCGGCCTCCGCCCGCAGAGGCCACGAACGTGCGCGCTAACAGTACACAAGTTACTCTAAGGCTAAGGACTTGCTTGATTTACGCCAAGGACAGGCCGCTCCCGTCTACTAGCCACTTTGCGAGAACCCTTTCAGCTGTAAAATCTTGTTGCCGGCGCAAAATTTAGACTAAACTCTAATTAAAATTAAAGATTAGAAATATGACCAGTGTGTAAGATCCATACATACATATATCACACACGCTGAATCCCGATAATTGGGGTAAGCAGAATAATCGGTGTTGTGCTGCAAAAACTCTGGTAATTGGTAAATTACAGCACAACACCGAACACCAAATAAATAAGATTATGTGCCAATGGTCCATTTAGGGCCGGTGAATGTAAGTTCCCACACAATCAAATAAATTAAACCTACAGAATACGAGACGTATGATGAATATGAATTCAATTTGTACAACTGCATAATTTTATATACAAATGGCACTTTTTCGTACAAAACCAAGTACCTAAAACCATAAAACAATTCTAATGCAATTTTGTGAAACTGCACTCATGCAGCCGCTTCTGCTCCCCTTACCATCTGGAGCGTGTTGCACCCTAACCTTGCAACCGTCGGGTATTCTGCGAACTGCGAACGCCCGAACCCAAGACCCAGCCTTCTAAAAAATTAACTAGGAAATAAAACTACGTACTATCATTTCCTCTTTTATTGCGTTACCACCACCCTAAAAAGGTAGCGTTACAACAAGGAGGCCAACAGGAATCAGTAAGACTGGGCGGCATTTGGGAAACTACGTCACATCTTCTCATCCTCCATCTCACAGTCATTAAAGACTGAGGTCTTTAATCAGTGCGTTCTGCCAGTGATGACGTACCTACGGAGCTGAAACGTAGACCCTGACAGGGCCTGTTCCACAAATTTAAAGTCGCTCAGTGAGGTATGGAAAGAGCAAGCTCGGCGTTTCTTTAATCGATAGAATACGTAATTAAATGACGAAATACGACATAGAACCAACGTATTCGACATTGCTCAGAAAATTAGCAAGCTGAAATGGCAGTGGACTGGGCACATTTGTCGCAGACCCGACAACCACCATGGGTAGACGGGTGCTCGCGTGGCACACGCTTGATAAGGTCGATTGAAGGTAACATATAATACCTACCTCGTTGGTTCTACCTACAGGATCATCTCTAGTAAAGACCAAAGCTGAAACAGCCAATTTTTAACTTCACTGAAAGAAAGTCAAATAAAGGTACACAGCTTTCAGTACTATAAAGGAAACTGCATCGCACTCTTTGTCTCCTGCCTGGCCGAATGAGGATTCCGCCGCCGCGGTCGAGCGCATGACGTGTCATTCATTATGAACCACCATGACATCTATTTTATGAAAGACTAGCTGTGCCCGCGGCTCCGCTCGCTCTCATATTTCACTTCACTGCTAACCTCATAAGCCATTTAGCGTGATAGTAAGTAGCCTATAGTTGATGGGAAGAATCAAGCTATCCGTAGAATTTTGTTTTATTAAAATCGGTTCAGTGGTTCTCGAGTTATAAGCGGACAGACAGACATACATACAGACAGACAGAAAGCAGACGTTGGATTTTATTATAGGTAAGGACGTCGTGATGTGAGACTGCGTCTGACTCGAATTTCAAGAAGTGTACACCTACCGCCAATATTACTTACTAGCTGTGCCCGCGGCTCCGCCCGCTCTCATATTCGACTTCTCTGCTAACCTCATAAGCCATTTAGCGTGATAGTAAGTAAGCCTATAGTTGATGGGAAGAATCAAGCAATCCGTAGATTATTTTTTTATTAAAATCGGTTCAGTGGTTCTCGAGTTATAAGCGGACAGACATACAGAAAGCAGACGTTAGATGTTATTAAAGGTAAGGATAAGGAAGTACCGGACAGATTTTTTTTTTATGGAAACTGGCTACATCATCACCTACATCTGTGAACTAGGTGCCATGTCAGGGCTTCCCTTCGGTCGTGCCGGCTACACTGAACTAGACGGAAAACACGAACTAGTTACATAGCCGTTTCGACCACAGAGTACATGGTTCCGACCGCCGTTTCATTCCGTGCGGTGGTACCAAACCGGGTGGGTTAAACCCGTAACACCTAGTAAGAAGTGAAGGGACCTACAGTTTTACGTGGAATCCAAACCACGGTCAGCCTCCAACGGTCGAGCGGTCACCCATCCAATTACTGACCGGCCCAGTGTTGCTCAACAATCAATAGCAACAGTCGATATCGAAGTTGACATTGATATTGTTGATTTGATTAACTTCGCTCGATAGAAAAAAATCATGAACATGCCTCTGAATTTAGAAACGTATTTAAGGCAATGTGAACAAATCAAGGCTTTGGTAAAAATATATTTTATATTCTTGAAAGATGAGTACGGGTGAATAGGCCACGCCACGCTTATATTACGATACATTTCCATATCAAATATATATTATCTTCGTCGCGTGTGAAGATGATTCAAAGGATTCTATGTTGTGCGATATTGAAAAATATGCCCATACTTATTTTCGTCTGTAACGCGCTTAATAATTATACCAAAGTCTAGAGAAATAAAACAACATTTCGGTTAAATAGTTTTTATTTTATTTTTTTTGGGTTTTACAATTAATCATTATTCAGATAACATACATATCAAACCAGCCGAAATATGGCTTAACCCATTTATGTCTAATCTTAAGAACAATACAAGAAATTGATACATCTCAAATTCACTTATTTACTATACAATATATATGTATATATAATATTTTTATTATTCTACAAATAAAATCTAGAACCTACTCCATAATCTATGTTTCGCAAAAGTTAAAGTAAATATGCCCAAAAAGAAATATTGATGAATTAGTGAATATATAACTTTTTTGGCAATAAATTGAGTATCTTCTGTGCATAGCAAAATTAAAACTTTAAACACATAACTTAGATCTTATTTTCATAATTCAGGCCACCTTTATTACACTTGCGTTTTTCTGTCATCAGTTCGATTATATAGGACTTTAGTTTTATCATTAGATTGCCTATCTAGAACAATTTCAGGTTATCCACATGTAATAAAAATATACTTATTTATTATTGGAATTGTATTAGTCGAGTGCGTGCGGTGCGCGCCGCACGCCGCACGCAACATTAGGCAATACTCTAACATATCAAATAGTCAAATGTAATATTTAGAATGTATCCGTGTGCACAATTGACCAAAAACTAATTATATGCAGGATGTTTGCTTCATCGTTGAGGACTGATCAATTTCTTAAAATATGTTCCACACATTGTACGCCTTCGTGAAATATAGGTACTGAATGCTTCATATATGATTGTGCGTAAAGTGTTGCGCTGACATTCATTCTCTATTCGCAGACGAACCAATTGCTCATCCGTCGTACTCCTTCCAAATATTAATTGCAGCTTCTACCAGCTCCGGCTACTCAATCATTACAGTAAACATTTACAAATAATCCATATATTAAACTCTCAACATCTATTAATACAGCATCGCTATCATATAAATATTGTAAACAAGAAATAAAATACTTCTAAACATTGCATTTCAATCACACAAGGTCTCATTCATGAATACACCTATATTACTACATTTTTGGGAAAACAAGACACAGACCAATGTATTGAAGCGAAAACATCTCACTCGAGCTCTGCAGAGGGAAGTAGCACACTTATCATCACAATTATTGTTCCAAGACAGACTGCGGGAGGTGCCGGCCACGCCCACCGCCCATGCGAGCCGACTCGAGTGCGGGGTGTGTCGCGGGAGACGTGCCATCACTTTCAAATGAATATCAGGCACAACTTTATTTCATCGTGATGAATTAAAATAATGAAGGAACTTACAACAGTTTATGAGGTTGAGTTGTCATACATAACTTACAATAATGAAGTTGGTTAAAAATAGATAACAACTTGCCGTAAGACCAGTTCAGGTGATTGTATCGACTACGTTATCAATTGATCCGAGACGTTGAGAGATTTTTTTTAAACATTCAATTATCTAAATTTCCAAAGATTTGACGTTAATTTTTAAATATTTACTCTTATTAGACTAGTCAATATCGTTGTGACACATCAAGGCAAATAATGGAATACAACGTTACAGTACAACTACAGTCCCGAGTTACAAGAAGTTACAAGAAGTTATATAAAATAAATAAACATTCATTTGCTATGTGCACGCACAGTACAGCTGCAGCACTCAGTATAACTCGTGGACCCGGAGATTATCTGGCTCGCTCGCCACTACCATACTACCACTCAACTCAATTACTTACAAGCTCTAGTTTTCATTAAGATAAACATCACGAGAGACATTCACATTTAGTACGAGCTAGACACAATGCTACGTGCGTACGAAGGTGGCGCGGCGCGCGGCGAGCGTCGCGCGTCCGTCGGCACCGCACCACAAGCACAACCTACTTCACACCTCCCACGCGTGTGGGTTGAACCAGTCGTTTTTGGCAAACAATTTACTCAATTAATTACGTGGATCCATAAACATTACAAAACTTTTTGACTATTACGCTACTCGTTAAATAACGACATTCCCATTCAGTATCTTAGCAAATATAAACATTTTATCTTACGCTTAAGGAAAAAGTATGAACTTGATCAACACTTGCGCAGACGACACTAGCTGGGGCACGGCCCGAGGTGCTTTGCGCTGCGCAAGTGTTTCATTCAATTCATTTTTCGAAACATTCTCTATTATGTAAATTGTTCCACAAAATCTATTCGAGAGAACTACTGAATAGTTTGAAAATACACCTACCGAATATACAACATTTGTACCACAATTTATCAGCCAATATGAAGCAGAAAATCCCAACGCTACACACAGGAAGGATCTCGTCATTGTAAAAGCGAAAGCGGCTCAAAGGCTTAATGCAGGTTCGGGCGCGAGGTCCAATGATTTCCGTTACTCTTACACTTTACACAGATACATAGGAAGGCCAAGGGATATGTCTGCATATATTTATTTTCAATAAAATTAATGCACAATAAAAATAAGACACTGGGAGAACAATAGTACTGTCGCGAGTTGGTTTTGTGATACATTTTTGAGGACTAGAAAGTGACTACCGGTGTCGTACGCAATCGACGCTCGGAGAATACTATTCTGATGATGAGTGTTGTTGAGAGTATTATGTTATAGAACATTTCCTGAGAATTTGCAGCGCCTAGAGCGGAGACGCCCTCGACCATAGTCAAACTGCTGGTATAAATTGACTGCCGTGTTCCAAACACATGGAAAGAATGTTATGCAAGAATTTGATATCCATTATATCCAGTAAACTAAGGCCAGCTCATCACAAAATAAAACAAAGACCAAAACACAGTAAATCCAGTTGTAATAAGGAACAATAATGTTTTTCTTAAAGTCAAAATACTTTAACCTTATATCAGAAAGAAGAAAAGCTACACTATATATAATTAATAAAAATGGACAAAATAAAATATGACAACACTAAAAAAGAACATTGAAACATTGGCTTGTCAACAAACAATAGCTCACTTACTTCCTTTGTCCGCGCTACTTACAACAGATAATAAGTCTAATGCATTAAATAATAACAAAAGTGTAGCAGTATTGTATGTATGACAGTTTCACTTCACATTGTCCAACTGAGCCGTAAACCTTAAAGAGCATAATAAGTTACAAAGCTACAATGTCTCGAGTAATATCTTTTTCGATAAGAACTAATGCATAAAAATAATTAACAAATAAAATGCCTTTATATTTGTATAGAAATAGGTAGGTTTAGTTAGACGCAATAACAAACACGGTGCAGACATGCGAGACGCAACTTGGGTCGATGGCAGTAAGACTTGAATTTCACTAGAAATAAACATTTCACATCCAATTCACTGGACAATATTAAAAAAATATTCTCTTAATCACAGCTATCAGTCTGACAAAATTTAAAATTAAGTATATTCCAGAAATTCCTTTGTCGGTTGTATCTTTGTAAATGAGGATCTATTTAATTCAAGTACACAGATATCGTTGAGGGCATATAAAGGTACAATACTGACTACGATAAGTTTGTGAGCGTAGAGTCCGCCCGAGCCCGCGCACAGGTACCACAGAGGAGATCTTGACTATATATACCTAATCATGTAACAAATACACCTACCGTATAAGATATATTATGATAAATTAGCATCACTGAACGTTACTTTAAACTGTATAATTTAGTTACGCATAACAACGCAAAGTTATTGCATCCATTAACAATTAAAGCGATTGTTGTTTTAATATGCAGAATGTACGGCCGACTAGAGTAAGCGCCTCTGCCTCGGCAGGGCGGCTGTGCACACTCCCAGTGCCCGCACAACTCCACATCTAGCGCAACATCGTCTCGCCCACATCGAGCGGACCTCAAGTCCTATCTTAGTCGACGGGACATGGATTGTAGTTCCTAGACCATGTTGCATTAAATGTTTCATTGTACAAATTTAGACACAGCTTTGGGTGAATGCGACATTTGTAATAGATACAGATTTCATCTGAACTATCCCTACATACCCTTCCTTAGCAGATTGTCTCGTTTCAACGTAACCTTGCTCGCAAAGAAAAACAAATCAAGTCGCCCAGCTCAATCTGATTGAGCCAGCACTACACACAACTACCCACATGGCAAGTTACATCCCAATATTACTTGCAAGACAAAAATACAACTCTATAAATTACAAATTTGGAAAATGGTAGCAAAATATAAGCCGTGTTCACTTGCACTTGCTCCATTTCATTTTGGCTCAATGTATTTGATAATGTTTTCTACAGTTTGGCGCGAATTTTTTATTTTACGATGGTTGTTCACGGCGGGAGCATCGTACGGGAACACTATAAAAGACTTTGTACAGGCACTTGTGAATTGAAGGCCTCATTAGCACTATGTGGCTAGCGGCAATAAATATGACCAGCTGTCCAGTCGACCGCAGTATACCGTTGAATCTGCAGGTAGCTGCAACCGCAACCACACATGCTGTTGCCAATCCGAATCGCGGCCAGAACGAAACATAAAAAATGGACTTGGTATTTTTCGAAGAAAAGAATATGAAGATAGGGTATATGCACACACAAGGATGGGTTAAAACCATTGGAATAATTATTGAGCCTTTTATAGTGGATTTGCACAATTAATTTCTTCACGAAAAAGAGCACAAGTCCTGACAACGGCGACTGTGTATAGCAACCGTGTGACTGGTCGTCGGAACCGACACAACGGCAGCTACCCACACAGTGTGTATAGCAACCGTGTCTGGTCGTCGGACCCGACGCAACAGCAGCTACCCACAGTGTGTATAGCAACCTTGTGTCTGGTCGTCAGACCCGACGCAACGGCAACTACCCGCACAGAGTGTATAGCAACTGCGTGTCTGGTCGTCGGACCCGACGCAACAGCAGCTACCCACACAGTGTGTACAGCAACCGTGTGACTGGTCGTCGGACCCGACGCAACAGCAGCTACCCAGTGTGTATTGCAACCTGTGACTGGTCGTCGGACCCGATGCAACGGCAACTACCCACACAGTGTGTATAGCAACTGCGTGGCTGGCCGTCGGACCCGACGCAACGGCAGCTACCCACAGTGTGTATAGCAACCGTGTCTGGTCGTCGGACCCGACACAACGGCAGCTACCCACACAGTGTGTATAGCAACCTTGTGTCTGGTCGTCGGACCCGACGCAACGGCAACTACCCACACAGTGTGTATAGCAACCGTCTGCCTGGTAGCCTGACCTAACACAACCGTGGTTACCCGCATTGTGTATAACAACCGTGTGGCTGGTCGTCGGACCCGACACAACGGCAGCTACCCAATGTGTATAGCAACCGTGTGTCTGGTCGTCGGACCCGACGCAACGGCAGCTACCCACAGTGTGTATAGCAACCGTGTGGCTGGTCGTCGGACCCGACACAACGGCAGCTACCCACAGTGTATAACAACCGTGTGGCTGGTCGTCGGACCCGACACAACGGCAGCTACCCACAGTGTGTATAGCAACCGTGTGTCTGGTCGTCGGACCCGACGCAACGGCAGCTACCCACACAGTGTGTATAGCAACCGTGTCTGGTCGTCGGACCCGACGCAACGGCAGCTACCCACACAGTGTGTATAGCAACCGTGTGTCTGGTCGTCGAACCCGACGCAACGGCAGCTACCCACACAGTGTGTATAGCAACCGTGTGACTGGTCGTCGGACAAACACAACGGCAGCTACCCACACAGTGTGTATAGCAACCGTGTGTCTGGTCGTCGAACCCGACGCAACGGCAGCTACCCACACAGTGTGTATAGCAACCGTGTGTCTGGTCGTCGGACCCGACGCAACGGCAGCTACCCACACAGTATGTATAACAACCGTGTGTCTGGTCGTCGGACCCGACAACGGCAGCTACCCACAGTGTGCATAGCAACCGTGTGTCTGGTCGTCGGACCCGACGCAACGGCAGCTACCCACACAGTGTGTATAGCAACCGTGTGGCTGGTCGTGGGAGCTGCAGTTCTCCAAGCAAGCGGAGCGGTTGGCGGGCAGCTGAAACTTAGTGCGTGTACAAATATAATCTCCATTTGTTTTATTGCTTGAAGTCACTGAGAGCTGGCCGCATTGCGGATAGCCTGCATAGTGCATATGAGACATTAAAACCAGTCATTTGTTGAAAGTCAATGAAAGAGTGACGCACAAATCATGAAAATATGTGAAAAATGACTACACAACGGATAGACAAGTGTTCAGGTCACAGGGAGCGATACTAAAGCTGGAAAGCTAACAGTTTCCAGTAATCGGTACAGCGGTGTGATGAAAGAAGGCGGAGTCATCGTACGTTTCACAAAAAATACTAAAGTTGGACTCAAACCCGAGTGATCACGGCGATGGCAATCAGATATCTACAGCGGCCGATCACGGCGTACAATGACTACTGGCTGACCACGACGGTGGCGACCGTCGTGGTCAGGTGCGACGACCGACACGATCGGATCACGTTTGCAGATTCTGATCGAGTGATACAGCGCAATCAACGTTGATACGAGTTCTAAATAGCGAGCTTCCAGGAGACTTTAATTTAGCGCTAGACTTTAATGAGCGCTTATTTCGCTCACGCTGCCTGAGAAAAGACAACTCCAACCCGTTTTAAAGGTAGGCTTAATGTTAGTACGAGTATGTTGGTTCGCACTAACTAGGTAGGTACTCCATAGTAGCCAGGCTGCAAAAATTATGTCCATATGCCTCGGCAATATTAATACTTGCGCTACACTTTGTGCGACTGCATCATTAGAAGTGTCAATCGGACACGAGTTTCTAAGATAGAAAAATATTACGAATGAATGTTTATCAGTACAGAAGAAAAGTCTCTTTTGTTTTTTTATTCTGGACTTGTGCCCTCGGCTCCCCCCGCTCTCATATTTGACTTCTCTGGTAACCTCATAAGCCATTTAACGTGACGAAAAGTAGCCTATAATTGATGGGAAGAACCAAGCTATCCGTAGAAGCAAACTGTATTAAAATCGGTTCAGTGGTTCTCAAGTTATAAGCGGACAGACAGACATACATACAGATAGAATAGAAATCAGATGTTGGATTTTATTAAAGGTAAGGATTATGTATGTATCACTCATTTTATCTCACTCACTGGTGCAACTACACTCACATAATTAAATCCCCACATCAGACAGTGAAAAAGCTGAAGATCATTTAATTAAACCCTCGTTCCTTCATGAATGCAAGAACCGGTGCACGCTAATTAGGAACGCCCGTCTAGGCCAATGACATGAGTAGTACACAAGTACACAAATGAGTTTCGCTGGGAGCTCGCTATTTGGAACATACTTTACAAACATAAAACTGCTCCTGAATTAAAAAACATAAGGACAATACACAATCAATATTATTAAGAAAAAAAAATTGGTAGGTACAACTTATGTTCTATTCATGATTCTAATATGTAGTACCAAAGACCTTCAATTGGTACCTTGCTTTGATTATGCATTGATTACACCTTATAGGGAGGTTTTTTGTTGAAATTGTCAGCAGTACGGAACTGTTCATATCGCCTACAATGTTTACACAATGTTTAAACGGCATCGTCGCCACAGGTATGATCACCATCACCTTGTAGATTTGAACTTAAGACTTATTTTGAATACCTATGTTCTAAAGGTGCAACATTTTGATTGGACCCACCAATAGCAACAAGGTATATACAATAATTGGAAAGCAGAACAGTAGGCGGGTAGACCACATTCCATCAGTAGTTTTTAGAAGATAATATTAGCAACACTGACTTAATATCGTCCAAATAAAACGAATGAAACTATCGACTGAGTGAATCAGTGATTTATGTAATGTGGCCCCTTCCCACCTACCCCCGCTTCACCCCGCCAGTGGCGGCGCTAGGCGTCGGCGACCGCCAATGCGACGGCCTCGCGCCTGAGGGGGCCTCGTTTACCTAGCTAACTCCCTTTGGGATCGCGCCATCCCAAAAATTCTCATCAAAGTATGGGCACACACTTTGGGCTATTGCTTGTTGAGTTAGTTATTTTAATTTGTGATGGTTCATGTAATTTTTGTCAACATTTGATTAGCAATAAAACTCATATACTCATACATCAGTCTCATTCTATTTATCGTTTTCTTTCTGACTGGGAAATAAAAAGAGGCCTCGCAAAGCTGATGTCGCTGACGTCTACATTTGGTGTAGCACCGCCGCTCGAGCGCCGCCGTGAAAATTTGGATTATCATCTAGTGGATAGTTTTCCGTAAATAACTTTTAGGCGCCGAACAGACAACACACAATTTCACGATATTCTTCTTGCACGTGAAAATGGATAACACGGAATTACATGAAAAAAAATAGAAACTAGCGGACCAAACGCAGACAGAGCACTTTTTTTTTTAGTTTGTGATTAGCATTCGTAGGGATGGCCTCAACCATCGACACAAACATTGATATACCTGAATTGATTGTGGACGTTCAGAACAGGTCCACGATGATAATGATGTCCTCGTCACTACAACTAACCACACAAAATGAATGCAGTTAACGTAGTGCGGGTTCAGTATGTCAACAGAGTAAACATCGAGTAAACGTTAGGTTCTCTATTGCTCAATAAAAACAAAGTCGTCTGTTCAGCGCCTTAACAAATACTTTCATGAGTTGAGCTGCCATCGTAACCAACTACATTAGGTGAGCTTTCCAATGATAGCTAATGATAGCTGATGATAGCTCATCGCTGTTGGTGGGTGCGACCAGGCCCATATATTTTTGCCCATCCTTATAATTATGTACCCGGCTGGTTAATGGAACTAGAGCGGCTGCTGGAGTGTGAGTGAGTAAAACTAACTCTTCAGGCCAGCAGTGAACAGTTATTGGAGTGATTGTAGTAACACACGTCGCGGTCGGGCTCCTGACGGACGGACACGAGTTGTCCCTGCGAGCGTCGGCAGCGGTGCCGATCTCTCTTATCTTATACGTAATTAGTTTATTTTATCACTAACTTTTTTATCTTAAATAAACTCTTTGATATTCCAATTAGTATTCTGAATATGTTTTAATAAATTTAAGTTTCTACTACACTAAATATAGAAGTAAATGCGTAATGAATACTCGAGGCGGTGGTGGGGGTGCGGGGGAGGGGGGCGCGGCGCGGCGGGGGCGGGGGGCGCGGCGCGCGAGCGCTCCGGTTCCTAGACACAGCATCAGTAAGACAAGGCAACAGTCATTTGTAACATTTTTGGTTTCCCGTTATCGCACCACAGTATTAAAGACTAGAGGAATGATTGCCTCTCGCGCGCGCGGTGCGCACCGCCTACTTTAAACTTACATAATTATATCATTATAAAAAGCGGAAGACTAGTCACTAAAATATAAAGGCATAAAACAACACTCACTTTAGTAATGCATCGCTGATGAGAATTTTTGTACAATAATCATATTAATTGTACTAGCGCGACGGGTTGAAAATTATGTTTCTCAAATTTGTTCAACAATACTTTGCCACATATTTTGTTGCACGCGACACCCCAAAATTACTATAATTATTTCGTTCATAAGCACAGAATGAGGTTCGGTGGACAAAATGAATAAGTCAATTTCATTATTACGACATTAATTATTATTATTATAGGAACAAAAAAGTAGTCTTCTTTTGATATGGTCATTTTTGCAATTACAAGTTTGGCTGAGCTATACAAGAGCATCTAAATTGTTTTGAAGTGTAACGTTTTCATAGGATCATTTATCTACAGGCAATGTTTATAATCGCATGTCTTTCGGAGGTAACTAATTTGGCTATAATATAATTATAGATCTAGTGCATTCTGTAGATAATATCTCTTACTTGTTACGTTATTTAAATTACAAACTAATAAGACAACGAAATTATGAGCAAATACAATTTTACTTAGGTAGGTACCTCCTTAAAGTAATTGTAACGGTAGCGCCGCGCCGCGCCGCCACGCGAGGAGTCCACCGACCGGTATACTAAGCTCGTTACAACCACCTCCACTCTATATTCTCTACTAAATATGTTTCATATGAAATGTACAGGATGTACGCATCCTTCCTAACCCGTACGCTGATTATTAAAACTCGTTAAATTCTTTAAAAAGAATAATTTTGACACGCCATCGGTTAAGGTAACGTACCACAGTTCATTAATAGGCACAATCATTGGTTTCTTTTTCATTGCTTTTTTTTTTTTAATTCACCCTTAATCGTAGATTAACTAAGACTGTTATTATTTAGGTACATTTAGTCTAAACAACAGAAACATTTCACAAAATTGTTAAAAGTGAAAGCGTAAAGCGTATTAAATCTTTAAGAATATTAATTTCACATTATATACACATTATTATTATTACAATAGGTACCAAATAGTAGTTACACAACAACTTTATAACACAGTTAATTAAATTGCACGAGTGCAACGGTGTGCAAGTGATAATATAGAACGGCGCCAGTGGAGTGGAGCGCCCGTCCACGCCACGCACTCGACACTTCACAACCAAGGCGACCCCGCTCGGGGTCTAGCTCTCCGCACAAGAGATCCTAATATTTGTCAATTTGCCGTTCCCCTCCACAGCTCAGTTAGTCACTAACTGACTAAATTAAATTGTGCATTTATTCACAAATAAAAACTAAGAAGTAATTCTGCTTCGCTCTGTGTGGGCGACTGCACTAAGTCTAAATGGAAAAAAATGTTTTTTAACAACTACAATACGTATAGTTGAAACAGTTAGATTGGCGACCAACTTTATGATGTTATGGTTTGATGACTTGTTTTTTATATATATATTTTTTTCATTTTTTATTTTTTATGTTTTTTTATTTATGAACTAGTGAGCTGAGCGGATATGAGTAGTAAAGAGGTGGGTAGAAATACACTAGCTAGAGAGAAGTGCGCGGCCCGCCAAGGTACTAAGGTAATGTTCACTTACACCTAACTAAACAGTAATAACATTATGAGTAACATTAGTAAGATCACTGGAAGATAGAGTAGGCTGCGAGTGCGTCGGTGTCGCAGGCGAGCCGCAGCCCGGGCAGCCTCCACAGCTCTAGCCTAATGATAAACGTTCGTAAATAATTTGCATATACGATATTGGTAATGATATAGTTTGGCAAAGATCCAATGTGGCACACTATTCAGAAAATAAAAGTAAATTAAACTGTAAATAAAATTTTTCATAACAAACATTTTAGATATTAATCGATGTGACAAAATATCAATAATACAGTTACGTAGGGAACTAGGAATACCGAAGCTTAACAATAGTGACTTAGCCTAGGTAAGATTGAGTCAGTAATGCGGTCGGAGCTACAGAACAGCACACACACACACAAAGGTACGTCACATAATGTATTATTATCCTCCGCCCTCCGCCTCCACTAACCTAAATGTTTAACAGGATATTTTATGCATATGTCACTTCAATTAACTTTCAAATTGAGCCTATAGAAAATACCATGAATCTTCTTATCATATAGAAATTGATATGGCTAAAATTAAGTTATAGCTTTCCATTTTCTATACACAAAAGTGTAATTTTTTTAAATTACCATTAATTATAGTACTTTAACACTTTTCGCAAATGTTATATAAAATGATAAAACAATTTTTTTCAATTCAATATATTAGGTTACCCTTACGTTACTCGTATAATCTAGATAATTGTTTCATATTTTATTTAAACATAAAGTGGCACTTGAATCACAAATACTGGAAAAAATTTGGGGAAAGAGCGTAGCGGTGCGTGCTCGCTCCGATACCTCTCAACAAACAAAATAGATATCCTTACAAGTTAGGCAAGATACTTTACATCACAGGATTACTGGATTGCAAACAAGTAGCTCCGGCTGTCCCTGCCCGCTACCTACGTACCGAGCTACACCTACACACTACACACTACACATACTATATCGCTTCGACGCTCAAAAACAACTCAATAAAAAGGTTTATAAATATAGTGTTCTCAATTCTCAGACTATATCGCTTAAAGGAATTGTATTCTACAAGAATGCACTTGAAATCTCATAATTTCGAAACTTTAGTTCAACTTCATTTTATACAAATTACAAACTAATTATTATAAAATATTTGTATGGGGGCAAAATGCACTTATTCATTTATTGCTGAATAAAAATATCACTATCGGAAAACAGAATGAGAATTTTTACAAGTCAAATAAATAATTACATTGTGTATCTGTAAAACAAGAAATAAAACAATAATAATAAAAACTGGAGAGCGACGAGCGCCGCGCTCGTCCTCCCCTCTCCTCGCACACACCTCTCTTACTATTTGGTACAATTTACACACAACTAAACAACTTAACGAGTCAAGATTAAAAATTAAGTAAAGCACACACGGAGCGGCAGCGGTCGCGGCAGGCGGGCGGCGCGGCGTCGCGGCGCGCGCCAGTCTCACTCGCGCGCGCCTGTCTCCGATATGTGCCGCACCGTCCCGCCCACCTACACCGTCCTACCTACACCACCATCCGTTACAAATAAAAGCCACTCGTATCTCACAGCACAGTTGGCCGACAGAGCGGCGCGCCCCTCCCCTCCCACGCTATGTTAATGTTCATGTATACGTACGTACGTTCATAACTTAATAAATATATATATCTAATGAATGAATAGTGCGAGCGGAGAGCGGGCGCGGGTGGACAGGGATATGACTAGGCGAGTCTAGATGGACTCTCCGCCGAGCAGGTCGGGCGGCAGGAAGGAGTTGAGGGAGGAGGGCGTCGAGCGCTGCTCGTGCGACTCGGACCACAGCGAGGGGAAGTTCCAGGCCTGCTCCTTGCCGGGGGCGGTGCGCCACGCGCTCGCGCCGCCCACCCCGCCCCCCTGCCCCAGGTGCTGCAAGATCATCTGCACCTCCGATTCGCCCGGCGACTCCGCAAAGATGGTCGTGTTGCTCAGCACGCAGTTGTTGAGCGCAGTCTGAGCCTGCCACACACACACACACACACACTCACTCACTCTGACCGTCACCATGTCTCATTCTCATTTTCTACAATTACCTGTTCAAGAATGTGACAAGACATACGGACAGACGGATGAATGATCCCGTAAGGGTTTCTTTCGATATATGTAACGGTACAAATAGTGGAATGTAAAGGTAGTAGAGGTTACCTTGTTGGCCTCCTCGCGCGAGGAGTAGCGCGCGAGGGCGATGCCCTGGTTGAGGTACAGGTGGAAGCTCTGCAGGGGGCCGTGCTGCATGCAGAGCGTCTTCAGAGTTGAACCATCGATCTATACACAAATATCATCACTTCGTTACTTTTCTATATTTATGAAAACTGACAGTCAGTAAAGCTGGTGTACTAGACTAGGTCTACCGGGTGTATTAAACAAGTACCGTGGACCTTTCACCGGCACCTTTCTGCTCCCCAGTCCCTTGGAACATGAAAATGTGAATAATTTTTTTTTATAAATTCAAACCTACTTATCGAGATATTGTTTGGATTTTTTATTTTGTATGAAAAAATTATAATTTTTTTTAGGTATTTTTGACTTTTGTATGAAAAAAGTGATCTCATCGGAGAACAGCTAGAGGTGCACGGTCCATGGTGTGTCACTGTCGATATTGTAAACGGCCACAGACTATCCAGTAGGGGAGTGGCACCCATAGAACGTGATTCCTAGTAGCTTACCTTCAAAATTATTGATAACCAAACATCTAAAAATACCCGTCAATTATTCACCAAATACACATAATCAAAATCAATACTAATAATAAATCTGTAAGGAATGATCATGGAGTAATTTACTTTGTTTTATGAGATATTACGTTTGTAGACTCTATGTGTGATACTAAAACTAAATTGACGATTTTTAGAAATCTTTTCTGTATGTATGTATGTATGTTCCTCCATAACTCTTAAACCGATCAACCGAATTCGATGAAACTTAGTACAGACATTTGATTATACGGGACACAGGATAAGCAAAATAAAATTCAATTCCGGTTACGCTAATGTGGCTCTCATACAAGCCGAATTGGAACAATAAAGCGCGCCGAAATAAAGTTACGGTAGCGGGCTTACTTACTTTCTTCTTTTCAAATAAGAAATTCACGCGAGGGAAGCCTAGTATTATACCTAAAATGCTTCATTCCATCCAGTAACAATAACAATCAACACACACACATCTTCCTTACCGATCATCAGAGACATTCATCCATTCACAAGTCAATACAGATCTACACATAACAAGCATATACATATAGGGAAGTAAAGCCAGCTTACATCTTGAAACCAGTGAACAAGTAAAAACAGCACAAGAGTAACATAATATTTCAAGAAGCAACCCCTGCTCGACCCTAACAGCGCTCATACAGCGCCAGGGTACGCTACCCCTTCAAAGCTCGCCCTTTATGCGTACCTTCACGCACTCTGCTTATTTTTGTTGCATCGAGTAGCTCGGGCACGTGGCTTCTTTGTTTAAATCTTGCCCAAAAATATCAAAGTATTTGATTGGTACTTGGGAGGGTAATAATAATATATATCGGGCGCGCTAAACCAGAGATAACAATAGAATGCAAGGGTAAAGATGGATAGGTAAAACTCAAGTTTATATGAAAAATATGATTGATTAACCCTTAGATTGCCCGAGACCGTTCAGCGGTTCACCCCTTGGACTGCCAGCGTTGCCACGAACCGTTGAGCGGTCTCTCTAGACTCGTCACTTTAAATAATTTATTTAAATGTCAAACATCCTACTAATCTCTTCTAACTTACGTACAGTTATTCATGAAAGAATAGGCTAGCTAAAAATACACACTTCCATATGCTTGCCACTTCAAAATAATAATGGGAAGCAATCGGAAATTCACTTCTGTTGGGTTCGCGGACGCAGAATGGCGTGCCACTGAAATTGTGTTTTGGAGTGATTTTTTGCCGTATTTTTGCTGTTTTTTGCTGAAAAACAATGGAAGGGTAAGTAATCTATGTACATGTTGCAATAGTTTTTCGGACTTGAGGAATGATTTATTCGACAATAATTTTGATGTTTGCGACCCACTACGAAAAACCGTTACGAAAATTTTGAATGGTAGGTTACTTTGATCGATCGAAATTCTATAGACTTTCGCCAAAACAAGTGAAAGTTTATTGAAATAGTTTATTTGTTTCATTGTAAATGTTTTAAGAACATTATATATGTCCTAAAGTGGCCTAGTAATTAAATTTTTCGAAAAATAAAGGCAAGGTCGCTTCGGAAACCGTTCAACGGTTCGGGGCACTATCGGCGTGAGGTCACGTGACCGTGTCGCTGAGCGACCGCTCCACCTATATGGATAGCGGCTTCAATACATTTTAATAAAATTTTATTTTTTTAGTGTGCTTGTTTTGAGTGATATTTTGATTAAATTTAATTAAATTTATTTTGGACGTAAATTTAATGGCGTACTTTTAATTTTGTGCATGGATTTTTGCGTTTCATTTATTTCATATGTATTTGCATAACGTTTTTAAAGAAGTATAACTTCAAAAAGATTTCAGCATTAAGTCCGCCTTCTGGAACATTTATCTGTAACCATTTCAAATACGGTATTAGATACCTTAAGATATGTTGCAAAAAATTTGCTATCATTTCCCGAAAGCCTCCTCCATATTAAGTTATCCTTACTACTTACTAAATTTTGGTTTTTTTATTTTTATTCTGTAAATTTCACTGAATTTTTTTTCAATATTTTTGTACGGTAGTATAATTTTTTTTCACTGAATCTAAGAGCAAATTTAATAAACAATTTTTTAGTGTCCTTATATTTTAATTCAGACAGTAGTATTTGCTTCTAGAGCAGTTGTTGCTATGTAGGTCATTTTGACCATTGTTCCATTTGGCCTCGTATTGTTTAGAAACAAAACATCCGACACATGTAATTATTTTTTTCTGAGTACTTGAAGAGCCCAGGCTTGCGTAAACACTTACATCATACCGCTGGAGTGGATCATTCAGCCGAAATTAATTTGTAAACATACTTGACATTTATGATCTCGAGTGAAGAGGTCATATTTTTGTTACACTTTGGAACTCTGTTGAGATCTACATTTCTACTGTAACGAAAGATATCTTGATAGGAAATGGTAGATTATGTAATAAACTATAAATAAAACACAATAAATTCAGTATCTGCAGTTTTTATTAGAAAATATGAATATTTTTTTACCCGAATGTGTAAATTAATTCATTCGTGGACTTTGACCCAGTTTAATGGTGATAATAATAAACACAATTAGACGTGATACCAAGGCAATGCCTAGTAAATTTAATGTAGATTTAGAAAATATAGGCTTTTCATATATTTTTCATAGAAAAAAGTCTAGACATAAGGTCTAGAACGCACTAGGGTGGAGCGCGCTCGACTCTGCCAAAATGGCGGGGCAATCACGATTTTGGCATGATTTTGAGCCGGGCAATAGAAGGGTTAGTAGTTGAGTTCAAAAAATTTCGGGAAAACGAGAATTGAAGATTGTTTATTTACCTAGTGACACTATCACACTCGTGGTGCGAGGGAATTTGGGAATTTCTGATCGTTCGGATTACCGCATCATCGGATTAGGCCGTGTTCGTACTGTGTATGAAGTTCAATGTTTACAACGTCTGAGCGGTTAAAATGCTCACAAATTTGACAGACACAATAGTTATGCTCGCACATACCCCCCAATCCTCACATATACCTCACACATACAAACATACCCTCAACCTTCAGTTACACACCTGCACATACTTATGACCCACCTACTTATCTCTCATACATGCATTCACACTATACTTTTACCTCGTGCATAAAATCTGTGTTGTCTTAGTATGTGTAGTAAGCGGTGGCCGAGTGGTTTGGGCATCGGCTTCTCATGCGAGAGGTCCGAGGTTCGAATCCAGTCGGCGTGTACCAATGAGTTTTTTCTGACGAAAAAATTTACCTGCTGCTTCACCGTTCGGAACCGGTGTAAAACTGTAGGTCCCTTCCCTTGCCCCTTACTAGGTGGTAGGCCAAATTGTAGCCGACTGGGTCGGTACCACTGTACTGCATGTAAGATGGCCGCATAGCAGCCTCGGCTGTGCTCTCCTCTAGTCCAGTATATCAAACAATCCAGGGAAGTCTCCGGTATGGCACCTACCTTCTCGGAGGTGATATTGGCTGGTCGGGGCATGCGCTTTGGCCCCTCCGACTCAGCCACGCATACCCGATTACATAAAAAAAAAAGTTTCATTATTGTTCCATTGTAACTGAGGAAAGTCGTAATTGTTACCAGATAATTTATATTATACAATGCGAGTTATCGCTAATAAAATAAAAATAAAAGCATATAGGTTGTGAGGAGCGTACCTGTGCGGTGAGGTTCTTGAGGAGGAGCCACGTGGACTGCCAGGAGGGTATGTTGCGCTGGTGGTGTGCTTGCTGCGGCCACGGCTTGTTGAGGCCGGGCGGCGGCGCGCGGCTCTTGTTGGCCGCCCACGCGTCCGTCGGGGGCTTGAGCGGCTGAGTGGGCGCCGCCGGCGGCGGGTAGCTCCACGTCGAGGAGGACAGCGAGCGCTCGCCCGCGGGCGGCGAGCACTTGCCCCCCGCGCCGCCCCCCGCCCCGCCCAACATGTCCGAGTCCTTGATGGCGGCCAGCGACAGCGGGGAGCGCACCACTGAGCCGGGCGTCATGTTCGGGTCGTCCTCCACATTCTTTATCTGGTGGCCCTGCCGACAGGGAGCGCATCACAATACTGTCCCTTCTCAAACTTCACTTTCCACTAATCTCAAAATATTAAATCTCTAATAATTTATCTTTAATTTTCCTTCATACATATAAATTTTTTATACAATTTATACATATTTTTTTAATAATTTCCTTCATATATAAAATTCCTTACAGATGAGGGTCTAACCTCATTAGGCTGGATCTTGTACTATAAACAAAACTGTTGGACTGTAGCCGACATGAAATGAAGGGAAGCACTGACATGGCACCTAGTTCACCCTGTGTTATGGGCTGACATCACGGATGTTGTAGGTGATGTAGCCAACCGTGTCAGGTTCCATAAAAAAAATAATAATAATAATTAAGGATTAGGTATTAGGAAGACAATATTCGGTCACCTTCCAGGGCTTGCCGGGTTCGAACTCGGGCACAAGGTCGTAGACGGGCTGGTGCACGGGGTGCGTGGGCCACGAGTCCTTGCCGTCGCCCACGTCCGCGCCGCTCTCGCCCCACGCCTCGCCAACCCCGCTGCGGCCCCAAGTCCTGTGTACAACAACACTTTCTTATTCTCCTCGTATCTCATTCATCTGCTAACATTTTTCTAATGTAAAAGATAACTAAACCTGCTTTCAACTCCTGTATACCAAACTGCTCAAAGATATAAGTTTAATATTGGCATTCCTAGCTGCTAAATTAACACATTTTTTTCAGGTTTAATCTGCAATCAGTCATAATTCATAAACTGAGCAGATGGGTGGAGTGGTGATTTGTCACTTGGAGAGCATCTCTCCTCTTGAACGATGCTAGGCATATCTTTAATTCCCTAGTGCCATGATGTTGCGCCTTTTTAGACATCTGATATAGTCCGGCATCGTCAGTTGGACAGCAAGCTGGTTCGGGTGGTATTCCGGGATCTGTACTTCGTCGCCATTATTATGATTATTTTATGAAGATGAAGAGAGTGACAGATAGGTACTGACGTGTCGGGCTGCAGGGCGAGGTTGAGCTGGGGGCTGGTGGCGGATTTGGCGGTGCCGGGTGCGCGGCTAAACTCCGAGCCCTCGCCCTCCTTGTCCAGAGACGGCAACTTCCACTGGTTCAGACGTGACTGCTGGTTGCCGCCCGTTCCGTACGCCTGTCACATTAAACACTCTTCAGTTAACATTTCTCCAGACACTGAGCTGGCTTGACAAAGCCATCTCAAAAGAAGAAAAATAAAACATTTATTCAGCTTACAACATAACAAAAAAAACCTAAAATGTTTCCTTGGTAAAAATATTGATTTTTTTTTTATTTAATACTGACACGGTTGGCTCCATCACCTACAACACCCACGACGTCAGACCATCATACCTTGGTAAACTAGGTGCTATGTCAGTGCTTCCCTTTGGTTGTGCTGGCTACACTGAACTGGACGGAAAACACAAACTATTTACATAGTCACTTCGACCGACCTTTCATTCAGTGCCGTAGTACCAACCCGAGTGGGTTAAACCCTACCACCTAGTAAGGTAAGAAGGGAAGGGACCTACCGTTTTACTTGGAATCCGAACCACGGTCAGCCTAAAATGTTGAACGATCACCCACCCATTTCTGACCGCACCCAGGTTTTTTTTTATGTAATCCGGTATGGGTGACAGAGCCGGACCGGGACCAAAGCACATGCTCCGACCAGCCAATATCACCTCCGAGAAGGTAGGTGCTATACCGGAGACTTCCCTGGATTACTGGCAATAATTGACTAGAGGAGAACATGCAACATGCAATCTTACATCCAGTACAGTAAGGGACCTACAGGTCCCTTACCTAGCAAGCTTAGCGTAGTCCGCTTCAAGGTGTGTTTAAGATTACAAAACCGAGGCTGACAAACATATACAATATATATTGTTCAGTCTTCCCATAAATGGGAGAAGTTCCTCTCATAACATGTCTGTTCGCAACAACCTGCAAACTTTTCAATGAGTTAATCTGTTCTACTCACCAATGCAAGACAAGAATATAATGATTTCAAGAAGGACCGGATTTCAAGAAACCTCTTACAGACATCAGTCATGCATGCATGCAACATCACACAGGGGGCGACTTACGGGCTGGGGGTCCTTGCTAATGCCCAAGTCGGAGAAGTTGTTCTGCAGCTGAGAGAGGGGGTCGTGCGGTGGCTGTTTCGTAAACAGCTCTGAGCCGCCAGTCTGCTGCTTCACATAGATAGCTTGCTGTGCAGCTATCTGGTTCTGCAAACGCAATATATCAAATTATCATTAACAATGATTTAAAAAAAGTGTGAGTACTGAGTGGTGTCACGGTTTATGTATTAATAAAATGCGCGAATGTTACGCCTGTGACATGTGATGCGTTTCGTGTCACCATAGCTCAATTCATTCCAGGCCGGATGAATCCTTAGTTTCGGTAGGTATTAGGGCTTGCAATCCCGCATACCCCTGCGGGATCTCGGTATGGGCGAGATCCCGTTTTTTTCCCCTTGCGGGATCTCGGTATAACGGGATCCAGCCACTTTTTTTTAAACATTTGATATAGGTTTGGTTTGTTGAACTAGTTGGATAAAATAAGATTGAAAAGAAAATTAGGTGAAAGAAAACATTTGTTTCCTGGCCAACACAGAGCTACAAATGGCGTACAATACAATTATTGAACTATCCTACACCTATGGGGTCGCGGTAGGAGCAAGAGGTAAGTAAGGAATAAAAGAAATTATTATACAGACAGGTTTTCCCAAAATATAAGACGTATGCTGGTTCCCCTAGCAATGCTATGCTTTCATGCATCAAGGCAGGCAGAATAATTTGCTTACTATAATTATGATAGCAAGCAAAGTACTCTGCCTTTTGCTCTTGTAAATAACAGTAAAGACAGACAGACAGTACAAGTACAGTACAATATAGAATAGAATAGAATAGATTGCACGTTCCTCGATGCATGAATGCGAGCAAGCAAGCAATACTCTGAGTTACACTATTTAGCTAGCTAGAGCTAGACCTTGCAAATAGAGTACAATATAGAATAGATAGATAGACTGTCGCTGTCATCGGACTTATATTTTGGGTAAATAAAACTCTATTCAATTCGGCGCGCGCCGTCCTGTCCTGCTCCTGCAGTGCCCGGTCCGAGCGACAGCACTCGCGAATGGACGTGCGCGCGTAAGAGGTCGCAGTCCCGCAAATCCCGCGGATCCCGCACTTGTAATCCCGCAGTGCGCGGGACTGGAAAATCATGCGGGATCTCGGTATACCGGGATTGCAAGCCCTAGTAGGTATAGTATAGGTCTGATCCAGTGCTTGGCATTGGTGGTTTACACAGAGCATTGGATGCCTAGCTTGTTCTTGTACTAACTCTCCCGCCATGTCACAATATGTACAAACCTGCAGTTGGGAGATCTGCTGCTTGACCTTGATGATCTGCGCAAAGCAGTAGATGCCTAGCGCAGATTTGTTCTTGTACGTACACTCTCCCGCAATGTCACAATACGAAACCTGCAGTTGGAGATCAGCTGCTTGGCCATGATGATCTGCACGGAACAGTGGATGCCTAGCGCAAAGTTGTTCCACTCTCCCGCAATATGCACAAACCTGCAGTTGGAGATCTGCTGTTCGGACTTGGTGATCTGCACGGAGCAGTGGATGACAAACGCAGAGTTCTTGTACAATCTCCTGCAATGTCACAATATGTACAAACCTGCAGGTTGGAGATCTGTTGCTTGGCCTTGGTGATCTGCACAGAGCAGTGGATGCCGAGAGCAGAGTTGTTTTTGGAGAGGGCCAGCGAGTGCTGAGTAACCAACTGCTGAAGCACCTTGATCTACAATCACAAGATTAACTTAGTACTGTTGTTGTTGTTACTAGTAGCTCTTGGTCAGAGACATTTGCACTATTTGCCTTTGTCTTTAGCTCATTAGCAATATGTAAGCAGTTATCAGAAATTATTGAAGTTTAGAAAAAGAGCATTGCAATTTTATTATTTTTAGTTAACATCACAGGAAAGTGTAATTTTTTTAAATGTTTTTTTATGGCCATTGTCAAATTATGCAGTTAAGTCCAAAAAGGAAAAAGACAAGGATATGTTTTAAATAAAGGGATCACGGATCACTCTCACAATCAAGCTCAAAGAATAAGCTGACACCAATAACCTTCTTACTATATCGACAGGCGAGCCCACTTCCTGGCCTATTGATCCCAACAAGACTCCTGATCTACTAGACTTCTTTACCTTCAAGGGAATATATCTAGACTCTACCTGAAAGCAAAATCATGCGTTGATAGCTCCTCAGATCACACTCCTGTGATGCTAACTGTCAGTGAACAGTTGTTAACCAATATGTAACTTTAAAAGCTAGAACTATCCGCTACAAGTAGACTCGAAATTGGGAATAGACGCAGACTGCAATGAGTTTGGCAATTTTATCTAGGCATTCATCCGATAAAACTGTCCTAAATAAAGCAGCACCTAAACTCAAGGAAGGGATTAAGGAATCATACAAACATTCTTCTTCAAACTCAATTATTCAATCTGGAAGATCACTAAAATCATGAAAATACCCCAAGAATTAATTCCACCAATTCAAATATTAGAGGATAGTTGGGCCTGGATAGTGATTCGGAAAAAGTTTAACTGTTTGCTAGCCGTCTCTCGGAGGCATTCCAGCCAAATGGAGTTGCAAACTCAGGAAATGCGATTACGATAGATGACATTTTCCTGCACGACTCCAACTCTTGACGCTCATAGCCACTAGAGATGTTCAGAGAAATGAGAAACCTGAATGTGAAGAGAGCTTTGACCTTATCACAGCAGAAATACTAAAAGTAAATAAACTAAATCTCTAAAAAGCTAAAATGTTTCAGACAACCTTGATCAATGTAATGTAATGATAATGACTAATGACATTATCAGGTTCGAAAGTTACCTGCTGCAGCAGCTGGTTGAGGAGCACAAGAGTCTGCGGCGCGAGTGGCTGGTTCAGTATCTGGTGGTTGAGGTAGCCGGCCGACACCGCCATCTGTATCTGCTGTACCAGCATGCGCAGCTGCGTGGCGCTCGGCTGGCCTCCGCCTCCGCCCCCACCCCCGCCGCTGTACAATGCCACTCGAGGTCACTTCCAAATAACTACATCTTTCAATTCTACTCTAAATTGTTACTAATACATGGATGTTTATAATATACATTTTGTACATAATAAATTAAAAAAAACACATATTTTACACAATATTTCAACTTTTATTATTCGCCGTCAGATAACAAAATTTTAAAATACATACAAGTTTAATTTGTCAAATGATAATGACGAATGATAGATTGCGTTGTCATGGGTATGAAATTTTCAAATGTATCTATGGTTTAATGGACAATATTAGGCCGGGTGAATGGAGTGCGCCGAAGTTCCATATGTATGATGATTCCTAGGTTCTTATTAGATCTATTTCTTTGAGTGGTGGGCTGAATGATGCGGACGGTGAAGCTTTGATTGAATTGAGTTTGATGGTACCTTAACTCAATAAACTCACCTCTTCCCATCCCCACACTGGCGAAACAATCACTTTCAAAATAGGTAAACATGACGATACCGCGCGGCATATGCAGATATTAAGCATTCAGCAATTTCCGGAGACTACCCAGGCCAGAGTCACTCCATACAATAGCTAACCAGTGTGGTGAGGGCTTTACAAGATCGAGTCAATAAGTGTGCGTGCGCTTCGTATCTCAAGAGTCGGCAGTATCCTTCGACACATTTGCTTGCGACAAGCTCGGTTGCGTCTTCGGCGCTCAGTGTGCACTTAGTCGTGTTATTGAGGGAAATGGAATCTCATAGTTTCTCTTCGTGCGGTTTTTGTCGTTGTTATTGGCGACAGCTGCCGACGCTTTGAACGCACTTGACACGAGGCCGTTGTGTTCGTGTTCGGGTGTTTTCAACAGTTACAGCCAATTATTTCCAAATAATATCTAACTATGGAGTGTCAACAAGGTATTTAAGCACTCTATCAAAAACGTACAGAAATAGACTGACCTGTTGGGATGGTTGTAAGGGGGATGGTGGTGGTGCTGCGGCGGCTGCGGGGGCTGGCTGAGCATCTTGTGCGCGACGGCGGGGGAGACGGCAGCGAGGGCGGCGGGCGGCGGCTGGTGCGGGAAGGGTCCGTGGTGCGGCGGGAAGTGTTCGTCTGACCGGCGCCACGCCTCGCCGCGCATCGGCGACAGCATGTCCAGTGCCTCCTCTGTATTCATGTCGCAGCGGCGTAGTGCCGCCTCCACCTCCTCCTTCTTGTAGCCCATGTCGACCAGCACTCGGAACTGCTTACTGCTCCACAGAGCCTCCTTAGTGATCTGCTTGCCGGGTCCACCGGGCGGCGGCTTCGGTCCTCCCCACTCGCCGATCTCATCCGGCCACCCTCCGGGACCCGGTGGCTTGGGTTTGGGTGCCGGCCAGCCTAGCCCCGCGTTGGCGGCATCTGGCCAGCTAGGCGCATCTCGCTCCGGCCAGCCGGGGCCGTGTCCGTCCTCCCACGAAGCATTGTTGCGCGGAGGTTGTCCCCACACCGCGTCGGGCTTGGCCTGCACGGGCGGCACGCGCTGCTGAGCGGGCGGGACCTGTGCGGCGCCGCGCGCACCGGGCATGCCGCCGGCGCTGGGTCGGCCGGACCACAGCGAGGTGCCGTCGTCAAATCCAGTGGACCGGCGGCTGGCCGTCGGAGACGGCTCCTCCCACCCGCCCTTGGAGGGGTCCTTAGGTCCTTGCACACCCCACTGGTTCACGGCGCCGCCGGGCATCATCTTGTTGGGAGCGGGAGCATTGGGGTGGTGCTGGCCCCACATGTCGCCGTTGAGACGGCCGGATATGCCGCCGCCACCTCGCATGTCGGTGCGCAAGTGCTCGTGGCGCGGGTCGGGAGGGAGGGGGCGCGGGTCGGGGGCGCGGTGAGCATCAAAGCGCGGGTCGTTGGGCCGGTGGGGCTCACCCCAAGCACCCCAATCGTCCTTCTTGGCGACACCCCAGTGCTGGGGCTGCTGCGGCGGACCACCGGGCCACTGCTGCGGAGGCGGAGGTCCGCTCCACATGTTGGTGGAGTCGCCGGCGTCGTCGTCCTCGCCCCACGTGCCCCCGATGTTGGTGGTAGGCGTGTGGCCCCATGGAGTTTTGGGGGTGGGCTGCGAGGTCGGTTGACCTCCGTTCCTCAGGTTCGCTTCCCACAGGTCAGTACCTACAAAAAAAGCAAAAATTATAATTATTACACTGTTTGGCTGTTTATATTGGAGTGAGCGCTTCAATTTAAAATACAAAGTGAGCATGGATGACCCTGTTGTTGTCAATAAGCAATAGCAACACTTGAGTGGCGGCTGTAGATACACATGTGAATACCATTGTTGATGTTGGGCTTCCAGGCGGGCGGTGCGCCGGCCGGGACGTCCATCTTGACTCCCGGCTCAGGTGAGCCCGGAACGTCCCAGTTCGTGTCTTGATTCACATGTTGCTGCAATGAAAATAAATAAATATTTTATTAAAATAAATTACAAAAAGGAAATCGTCCCACACACACACAGAGAGAGCGAAAGAAAGTATCGGTAGGTACTAACACCGCCCCAGCCGTCCTGGCTATAGAGAGCCTCGCGCATCGAGTTGAGCTGCTCCATCTTGGTGGAGGAGGTGAGGGAGTTGGCGGCGGCGCTGGCGACGTTGGCGGCGGCGCCGGGCGGCAGGTTGCCGTTGGCCGAGCCATTGGGTGAGTTGTTGCCGCCGCTGTTCCCTCCCGCAGAGTTGGGTGTACCTGTACCAGTATTACAAACCATATTATATATTTTGTCAGAAATAATAAAATCTAATCACAATAGTTTATTGCATATTTGAAGCATTTTTATTTTTAGAATACAGATAATAAATACAGTATAAGATAAAAAATTGCACAGGTAGGCGTACAACACTACTTAAACACTTCTCTCTAAGCCTGGGATGTTCGATTTAACATATTTTGTTTATTTCTTACAAAATATTACTATTAAATAGTATTGTATTGTATTGTTTATTGATCATTCATATGGCAGTTAGACTGCGCTCGAACTTGTCACAATTTGTTCTATCCAGTTCGATTACACCCACGAAGAAGAACCAACCGAAATAAGCTATTTAAAATTCTAGTAATGAAACAGGGTTGCATAAAATAAAACATCAATACTCATTAATTAAATTGATTAAAACTACAGGTAAAATTTAGAACACCTAAAACCAGATAAAAAAAACTGTAGTCAAAACAAAATCCATAAATTAAAAAAAAAACATTTATCAAGGCATTTCTAAAATAATAAGTTTGGTTAAATTTATAAATGAACCCAACTGAAATAGAAAATTCACTAAGGGGTATTTATAAATGAACCCAACTGAAATAGAAAATTCACTAAGGGGTACCCCCTTAGCAAATTTTCTGAAACCCAAGTACCTACCCATGAGTAAAATGTTTAAATAAAAAAAAATTCACGGTATTTACTTTTACATATAGGTAATAATGTTTTTAACCCATCGTATCAGTCATTTATTAGGTGTTAGTAATCACAACATAATGTAAAATAGGTCCCAATCAATAATTCATCAGTGCAGTGGAGATAATTTTCACTAATGAAATAAGTGGACTCCTTTCTCTTTACTTACTTACTTTACTTCGATTGTACAGGTAAACGTGGTCATTAGGGTTATCGCGTACCCGGTTATTTTTCATACCCGGGTATCGGGGATTTTTTTATATAAACCCGGGTACCCGGGTACTAATTACATTATATATAGCTATATACGAGAAAAAGTGTTGCAAGAAGAGGATCTAACGCTGGAAAAGGCTATGAAAATTGCAAAAAGTCTGGGGCTATCAAAAAAACTAAATAAATCAGCCAGCAAGAATGAAGAAAAATAAAAAATTTATAGTTTAAAATCAAAAGGATCCTCTATTCCTTTCCTTCTTCGACTGTTAAAGGAAGGTGTGGATCTAAGCTTGCGTGGGCTTCACCGAACATATCCGGGCCCATCGGCAGTAGATAAATCAGCTATATCACCAAAGACATCTGAATGTGAATGAAACTGCTGCTGCAGGTATTATTAATTTTGTATGTATAGATTTAATTGTTTTGGTTCAATATAAATTAGAGGGGCATGTAGTAATTTATCTGCACAAGGCAGAAACTATTACAAACAACATTACCTCACTCAATTCACGGGCCGTCTATGGCCACAGAGTAAATAATCACTAAGTTTATCTATGGCTGGCACAGGCAACCAGTGTTGCCAACTCGTCTACTACAAAATATGCTAGTGCGGTGTTACAAAAATTCTGATAATACGCTAACTTTATTTTCGAAGAGCCAAAAAATAATACCCGGGGTTCCGGGTATTCCGGGAAATTTTACCCGGGTACGAAATCACCTGTAAACCCGGTTCCGGGTACCCGGGTAGAAAACCCTAGTGATCATTAAGTGCGCCCACGCGTACCCCTTCTCTTGAGCCTGCATACCACTTTTTGGGAACCGCTGATATATAGCATGCATCTTATTCATTCAATTCATCCCACCCCATCCTTACTCGTTCACTCTCTCTCATCCATCTTTTCATTGACTCTAAGAGTAAGAGATGGTAGTAACCGTTGTTGGGCGGTGGTGGTACGTTGTTGTTGGGCGTGGCAGGCATGGTGGGCGCGGCGCCGGGCCAGCCGGCCGCCGGCGCTGCGTTGGCCGACGGAGCCCCGTTGTTGTTGCCCTTGTTGCTGTTCACTGCACATGCATTGTTTATTATATATTTATTTTAGACAGGCAGCCTTGGCTGATGCGTCTAAATCCAGCTAATATATTTGTTTGTTTTAGGATTTTGTTCTGTTTAAAGTAAAAAAAGATCTGAAAGATCACAATGACAGTGGAGCCCGATGCACGCACCGTAGCACCCCACCAAATAACGCAGCAAAAACGATAAGGACAGGTGGAAAGACATTAATTACCACAGTCAGAAAAGTTAACAATTTGAATAACATCTATGGTGAAATTGTAGACTAAAAAAGAATTAAAACTGATCCTCACTGTCTGGTTGGGAGGTTGGGGGTCGCTGACCAGTGCCGCTCCACTGCTGCTGCGGGTTGCCGCCCGCGCCACCCTGCCCGTTGGTGCTGTTGCCCCAGTTGCCAGCCGCTGACATTCCATACACTAGTTTAGCTTGAGTTTATACCGTTTACGGAGCATCCATAAATCACGTGATTAAAATTAGGTCTCTTTTTACGACTTAAAAAAAAGGAGGTTATCAATTCGACACGTATACAGCGTGTCCCAAAACTCGACGTCCAAACGAAATGACGTGATAGCGGGGATCATTTCCAATCAGAATCACCCTATATGTAGTTCTCCAATTCTCATTCGTTTAGAAGTTATACTATATGTAGTTCTCCAATTCTCATTCGTTTAGAAGTTATAGCTCTTTTTCTGAGTTTTTCCAATTTCAACCCCAATTTTCGAAAAAAAATAATAAAAAAAATTACACGTAGCTGAGGTCAATTTTATTTTTTGGGGTTTTATTGAAAATGTTTTTTATAAAATGTACTTTCTTATTCCATAGTAAGGCCACAGAATAGAAAAGAGTACTCCGTACAGAAGCTTCTCTGTACAAACACTCACAAAGAAATAGCTACTCTGCGACGACGCGATAAAGTACAAATTGACTCGCACAGAGCTGCATGCCTAACCACGATAACTACCTACATTTCGCTTCTCTTTCTGTCGCGTAACTCTATCTCGAAAGCGCGTCGTTCAGCGCGTGTAAGGGATGTGTCTTTGGGCTGTCTTTTTGTGAGGAATAAAATAAAGATGATACCTACCAACGATACGATATTTAGCTACGGCAAATTCATGCGAACAAATTCATGCATGCGTTAGCGTCACAATTAGTTTCTCACATGGAAGCGTGCAACCTTCCAGTGATAGTTTTGTTTGATCAATAAATTTTATGATCATCTACCTACAATGTACCTATTGTTTTATTGGTGTTTTTATTGTATAAAAACCCACATTGAGACAGAGAACGAATGAATGTTCTATTTCTATCCTTATACGAATTAGGCCTACCTATATAACTACATACCATGCTGTTCGGCGTCATCTAACTAATGTTATTGGCAATATGATAATATTATTTTAAATCTATGACCTCCTACTAATATGAACAAATAAATTACTAGAAATAAATCAAAATGCTGCACAATAATGACGTCATTTCGACATTTCTAAATTCGAAACGAAACGTAGTAGATGCGCGGTGGCACACGCTCGCTCTGCCTGGATACCGGCAGCCCACTGTTACTTGTACAGCCTACTGTACGCCAAGCGGTAGGCATTTAACGCGCGACCTTGAGCGAGTGACGAAGACCTGGTAAGGCCAATTTCAATTAGAATTTTTCAGTAATTCATCAATGAAACCTTGACTTTGATTGAAGTTTACTTAAAAAAAATGTACTACAGAAAAGTGAAATCTACATAGGTTGATTCTGATTGGAAGCTATCACATCATTTCGTTTGGACGTTGAATTTTGGGACAGCCTGTACATGTAATATCGTTGAAATTGCACAATATTCGTATAGGTTATTCTATGTGGCCTTCTGAAAAGGTGTGCCAAATTTCATAAGCATATGTTTGTATGTATGTATGTATGTATGTTTGTCCACGCATTACTCCAAAACTATTAATCGGATAGTAACCATTCTTTTTAGGGTTCCGTATCCGGTACGGGACCCTATTACTAAGCCTACGCCGTCTGTCCGAGGGCTATCTCTTGAACCGTAATAGGTAGCCCGTTGAAATTTTCACAGAATATGTGTTATTTTATTATGGCCGATATAACAACAAATAATAAAAATTTGAAAAAGTAAAAAAATCACAGGGGCCCCCACAGAATAAACTAAAAAAGTGTATGCGCGCCATATACCAACAGACATAGATGGCGTGAGTGGCGCTTACGATTACATTACACTACTTAATTACATTACATTGCGATACGGAACCCTCAGTCGACTCGCACTTGGCCGGTTTTTTATTGGCTTACAATTACCTCAACTTAGGGAACAGTGTAAGTTTCATCAAAATCGGTTCAGTAGTTTTCAAGATATGGACTTTTAAGTGTGTATCAATCACTGGATTAAAAAAACACATCGTCGGGTCGGTTTAACACCCAATTCTATGCAGAACTTGTTATGTAATATAACTAAAAAGAGTGAAAATAAAACTGTTTTGAAAAACATTGCACAGACTTAAATATTATTTAACACTTTTCAGTTCTAGTTGTTTTTGAATTTGGTGCAATATTTTTTAAAACAGTTTTTTGGCCTTTTCCTTGACCACCCCCACCTGGAAATAGCTAGTTGAATTTTTTTAATCTATAAGGCATTTCTGCTGTTTTCTTTTGCCACAACTATTGCTTAAATATTAAAATTATGGTTATTTTCTTGTGCCTATTATGCTGTATATTCTGTTTCCGAACTGTGCCGACGACTCCCCCTCCTAAGCTGGCCACATAGTTTATGCATGCTCCCGTAAGCTTCACCAAAGGAACACAATAATCAATTTGAAATAAACGTAAAGTGGAAGAGTATAAATATTGCATACTTTTTCTTAACTAGTGCACATTGGAAAACATTTTAACTAGCATCTTACAGAATTTTAGCCAATATTCTTCACCTGGACCTCCAAATGGGAAGAATGCTAGTCTATTTGTTTCATTTATTTTATCTTGATCATGAAAAAGCTTTTGACCGCGTACTCATTGAAAATGTATTGCCAAACTCGAGCATTTTTTTGAGTACGAGGGAAATTCCACACCTGGATCGGTGTCATATATTTTTAAACAAGTTCTTGACAACGATATCCGACTCGATGGGGTTTGAAGAAAAATAATTTTCATTAAGAGTCTGTAATACCTCACATTGCTTCGCATAATCCTCTGTTATATCAACAACACTGAAACAATTTCTCTGTAATAAATATATGGTAAAGTTGAGTAAGGTATTATGTTTGATGAAAACATGATTTTATTAAATCTTCTCAATAGAAATAAAAATTGCAAAACCGCTGGTATTCAATAAATCAAAGGGTTAAATTAGATATTTTTTTACATTTTAAAAGTAAACATTTTAAAATTATTATAACTGTAAAAACAATTACCTAAACTATTATAATATTACTTTTTTTATTGCTTCCCAACTAGGTGGCTGTGCCTGAGGTCGAAACCTCAGGCGCAGCCAATTTCACCCCCGAGGAGGTGCCAGTCCGGCTTGGAGGAGGACTAATGTCGTTTGGGAAAGGCTATTAACCCGCGATTTGAAGATCCGTGCATTGTAGGATTAGGGAAATATATTCCCCAGAAGCCCATTCCACACCTTTGCAGTGTGACACAAGAACAATTTAGAGAATCGTGCAGTTCGAAGAACTCTTCTGTCAACTACAAAGGGGTTTAATTAATATAATTACTTAACAGTACCCGTCCGATAATATTGCAGTTCACCCTAATAAAACCGCAAGCACTAGTGTACGAGCGGGATAGATAGTGAGGTGGCGAAGAGAAGTGGGGGCGAAATTAGAATTCGAGCTGAGGTATTACGGACCCTTAACACTAAAGCTAAATCCAGAATGTTCTTTTGCCCTTACCGTTCCTCCAGAGTGGAGGGGAGGAGGGTCACACCAAAGAAGTATAACTTCTACGCGCGTTAGTTACACACACACTTTATACCTGTGCAGGTAGTCAATTAGTCAACTATTCTTCGAGTAAGCCTAATCTTAAGTTAGCTTCAATATGTGTAGCCAGAGTAGAATAAGTAGAAAAAAATTTAACTTAATTGGTGATGGAAAAACTTGCAAATGTTAATCAATGATTTAAACATGTTTGGTATATGTATAAAAGGATAGATTCAAAAAATGCCATAGGCATTAGGTTATTAGTGAATTTTGTACGACGACCCTTTGTACGGTTTATGTGCAATGAACGTTTTTGATTGATCTTTAAACATTAGTTAGTCTATTACGCCTATTGGATTGACTGTTTAACTGAAGATTGAAAATAATGTGTGCGCGAAAACACGCTCTTTTTCTCTCCTCCTGTCAAATTAACACACTTTTATTTGAAAACTGTAAAAAATTTAGAAGGGTTGTTTCATCAGAATATATTTGAATCGCTTATTTACTAAAGAACACATGTCCAAAAATGCAAATTTACAGGAGACACAAAAACCGTTTACAAGTTTAACTAAAGGTATAAATGAAAATAATTTTTTTTCTTGAGAAAGTAAATGTCGATTGCCTTAAAATACAATATTGTTGAAAATTAAATTATTTGCAGATTTTTTTACATAATTTTCTGAATTTTTGGACAAGTGTTGTTTGGAAAGTTATATCATACAAATGTTGTATGGATAATAAAAATGCTCTCATTACATAAGGCCGGTCTTGTCCTACAGCACGAGCAGCATGTTCCTCATCCATTTTTCAATGCAGTTAGGTTAGCTGTCACATTGACAGCTGGCATTTCCGTTCCATTTAACTATCTAAAGTGCACATGTCCCGGATATGTGCACTGTTGTTTTTGAACTAAAACTTTGTAGCAATTTAATTTAATACTTCTATAAGAGACTTGTGCACTTTGGTTCAACAAAACGATGCGTCTCGGCTCAAGGAATATGTTGCCATAATAAAAATATAGATTTTTGGACATGTGTTCTTTGGTAAATAAGTGATTCATTTATTTTTAACATTTTGGTATATATTTTTATTTATTATATCAATCTAAATTAGTCAATACAATTTATTAATCAAAATAAGGACATACAATCATACAATATAACTAATATTAAAAAATTTTTTTTTTTAATATACACGGTGTTGCAACCCCAACCGTAAAACCCGAAAGGGGGTGATTCTGTACGTGAAATAGAACAACTTTTGTTCTACGACTTTTTAATTTGAAGAAAAAAAAAAATCTACCGAAAACAGTATGAAGCAGCGCTGACCAGGACATGGCGATACGGAATCCTCGGTGCGCGAGTTCGACTCGCACTTGGCCGGTTTTATCAATATAAAAGCTTGTTTTTCTAGGACCAGAGTACTTGAGAAGATGAAGAAGTACTACAGAAGACAAATCAAACGAGCCCAAACTCGATGGAGTTACGCCGTTTCGTTACAGAGTTCCTGTGGCCACCTCCTGGCTCCATCATCAGACCAGCTATGACATCATTATATTGCATTGTCATCCAATTTACATATGTATGCAAAATTTCCATGATCAAAGAAACACCAGGAAATGGGTCTAATTTAACTTGTAAGATTTGATACCCACAGACACGGGGACAGGTCAAACTAAAAAAAAAAAAATACAGTCAAATTGAGATCGTCCTCCTATTTTTGAAGTCGGTTAATAAAAGCTTGTATAAATCTGCCCTTTTCCAAACCCTAAAAACAAATCCCTTTTGTTACTTTGACAGTTTACAAGTGAGTGTGACAAAGTTGTGGTGCCTCTTGATCTAGCCCACATTATAGGTCTCATTTTCACAAATAGGAGTGACTTCAACATTGCGAACACACTTGAGTATACAATAACACCTGTGAACAATGTGATGCCATAATCAATGGAGCATTGTCTGTATCTTTCGGTGAAAATAACTATAGTTGCTCCAACATTTTAAATTTTATTACGTAATACATCATATTATGCAAATATAAAAATTGGTCAAGTGCAAAAAGAGCAATGAAAGTGTATTATTCGTATCATGTTGTGTAAAATTGTACAAATGAATTAATTTCTTAATCATATTTTTTTTTTTTTTATGCTAAGCGCGACATGTGGCGCCGAGTCACCCATAAGGTGTCTAGCGACGCCCATGGACATTCGGACGCGGGCGGGGGCTGCGAATGCCATGCCGGCCTGACAGGTGCCCATTCACGCCTCTCTTGAAGGACCCGAGACTATACTTGGGGGGAAATATCTGCAATTATATTATATAGACAGTGCATAAGAAAATGCACACAAACGCATATAACACATGAAAGTGTACAAGTTGTTGAAAATGGTAACCCACATTTGTATGTGATACAAATGTTAGTAATAAGAGGGAGTTAAGGGGATCCAACAACATTTAACTAGATTATGAATGAAGAGTATTAGAGCTTGTGGGATCGGCTGTAAACAAAGCATTTCTGCAGATAGACCATAGTTCTGTTTGCATTTTAGTTTTTGACATTTTATTTTACTTAATTTTTGCCAGGAACAAGCAAACTTGTGTTGGTTGGTTGAGATTTTTTTTTATGGAAACTGACATGATTGGCTACATCACCTACAACATCCGTGATGTCAGCCCATAACACCGGGTGAACTAGGTCCCATGTCAGTGCTTCCCTTCATATCATGTCGGCTACACTAAACTGCACGGAAAACACGAACTATTTACATGGTCGTTTCGACGTTTCATTCAGTGCGGTGATACCAACCCGGGCGGGATAAACCCTGCCACCTAGTAAGGTAAGAAGGGAAGTGACCTCCAACGGTCGAGCGGTCACCCATCGAAGTACTGACTGCGCTCAGGGTTCCTTAACAACAGTCTATCGACCGCACCTCTGAGCTACCGAGGCTGACAAGGTTAATTTTAGTCTAGTCTTTTATGTTTTAGAACAAGCACAGTTGCATAGGGCATAGATAGACTATAGAACACTGTTCAGTTTACATTTTGTGCCAGTATTTTATTTTGCATTAACCTTGGCGGCGCCAGAAACAAGCTCAATTTGTGTTTATTAATAATTTAGATATCATATTGACAAATTTTGGTAGAAAATTGTTTGGTTTGCATTAAATATTTTTTTTTATGGAAACTTACACGTTTGGCTACATCACCTACAACATCCGTGATTCAGCCCATAACACCGGGTGAACTAGGTGCCATGTTAGTGCTTCCCTTCGATCGTGCCGGTTCATTATTTTCATTCCAGTATTGTATTTTCCATAATTTTTTGCGGAAAAGCCTATCGATTTCAGTCTGATATTTTATTTTATAAGCATTTTTTACAGCCGAGGAACAATGATTGGGTTTTTTGGTTTCGATTATTTTATTGTGCAGGTATATTTTGGTATTTTTATATTTTCAAATATTTTATTGTCTCGTTTATGAAAATGTTTTTTTATTTCTTTTTATTCCATCCTTAATGATAAGAACTAATACAATAAAAAATAATAAAGTTACATACTTCAGATGCAAGATCAGAACTTGGTATGTACGAGTAAGAACAGCCACTAGTGCTAGGAATGTCTCTTATAAGAATACTGAATAAGGGTAAACACAAACTAAGACATTATCAGTGATGATCAATTATGAACTGGATTTAGACAATCAGCTTAGGCTGCCTGAGTAAAAAATATAGTTTTTTTTATAATAAATAAATAATTATAAGAAATAAATGAATGAATTACCATTGTTGTTAGCAGTGGGGGGGCTGCCCCAGCCTGAGGCATTGCTGAGGGAGCTCTCGCCGCCGCCGCGCAGGCGCAGGCAGCGCGGCGCGCCCCAGCTGTCGGCGTCGAGGCGCGCCAGCTGCCTCTCCCGCTCCCACCCCTCCAGCATCTGGCCGAAGGTGAGGGGCGGGCGGGCTCCCTCCTGAGCTTCTCCGTCTCGCCTCGCCTTTCTCTCCCGTGCACTTTCTTCTTCTTTTATAATACATACTGAGGTTTTAAAAGCGTAATCAGACTTGTTGGTGGATTGTGGCGCCGTCGTCGCCATATTAGAGTTTAAATTAAAGCTACTCGAATGCGGGTCACCGTACGAGATACCCTGGACTGTTATGGCGTTAATGTTTACAGGAATGCAGTAGTAGGGCGTTGCGCCGATCATTTGGTTACTCTGGATACTATCAACGATCACTATAGAATAAATATTAGAATCTAATTTTTTTATATTATTTAAACGCTGACTTTCATCCTCGTCGACTCGCTTAGAAGCACCAAAATTATTTGTGTCCGCCATCATGGTCGCGGTGGAGCAGTTATTACATTGCATTGGTTCGGTAACAGTATCAATATCGGAGTAACAATTATTATCCTTAATCATTATACGTGGAACACATAGTATTACAGAAACATTAGACGTCAGACAAATATCGTTAAAAATACCCTTAATAGAATAATCTTCTACATTATTACCTATCACTATACTAATTTTCACAGATTGCATATTGTTTCCATTATCGACTAAGTAACGTTGGTTTGTAGTTCTGCCTCGGGACAGCAGAATGGGTGGGAAGACCCCAGGCCGGCTCGGAGCGCACGCGTGAGCTCGCCGGCAGCCCCCGGAGGCCCAGCCCTGCAACACACGCGTCCCGCTCATCACCGTGTCGTGTACTATAGCTGTTTGCTAGGCACTAGAGTGCGATAAAGTGAGTAGAGTAGAGTACACACCTTATAGGACGGACGAGAGGCTGAGCTGGATATCACAGATAGCAGGGGGCCGGGCTGGCTGGCTGTGGCGGCGCGCACGGCCTCAGCGGTACGCACCTTCAATGACGCACCTGTCCGCACAACCCATGCTCAATCAACATTCTCAGCCTGACATCTAGATATTATTCTTACCTCACCGTGGTGAAGCCAAAAGAACATTAATATTATGTTACGTTAAAGTTACAATGTTATCCTAATACTTCAACGATTGATGGAACTGGATGGTGATTATTACTATTATTATGTTATTGTTATTATTTTTCTTTATACAAGCCGCCTAAGCCTGATATGGCTAAATTGAGTCAATAGTTCATAATTAAATAGTAGACTAAAGTCCTTTTTGCATAAGACATTTAAGTAGACCAGAAAAAAAAATCACCAAAGTACAATACCTTGCACTATGATAAACTATGTTCATCAACTTTATTGGAGGCTAACGCATTTTGGTCGGTCACTAGTTGGCACCACTGTGTCGTGAGGTCCAGAGAACTGTCAACGGCCATAAAAATCATGTGTTTTTGGGGTTTACTTAGTTATCTCTACATTTCAGCCTATTTCTGAAGTTACAATCATGTATGGGTCGATCGGTGCATGCGGTTGATTTGTAGCTGCGTGTATTGTCGTATCTGTATTGTTTACTCATAATTTATGTTCTGTATGAATGTTCTGTATCATGTGCTCATACCTATATAAAAAATACTTACTGTAGCTGAGTGACATTTGACATCCTTTGTTGTATTTTTGGTTAAACCATTATTACGCCAAATCTGAAATAAATAAAAAAAAAACATTAATAAATAATGATCAAGTTGACATTATAACACTTGATTAATTAAGAGTTAAAGAAAAATATATAGAAGTGGCAGGAAGAAAGGCGGTCTTTTTTGAGAGAGGTCGGTTAGCATACTTAACCCTGGACATTCCAACTCGGCCGCGCGGCTGACCCATCTCTTACACCTGTTAAATTCCAAGTCGGCTGCGGAGCCGACCTATCTTCCGCAAGGACCAGGAAGAAGTTTAGTCTATTGCTATTTCAATTAATTCTTCATATATTGGAACAAGATATAACTTTAGATAGGTAGATGATTTAAAAAAAACCTTTCCATTGTCATGAAACACACCTACAGACCATTCCGCCCTCAAACAGAAATAAATATATTCAATGTGTTGTAATTTTTGACTGAAGGCTCCTTGTTCTATTTTTATTTGTGGGATCGGATTCAAGTGTCACACTTTAATATGTTGTGGCAGCTTGATATATGTATTTGTGTGGGGGAATTGTAAATTTTAACTTAAAAAAAAAATCTGAAAATTTTCAAGCGTGTTTTGTTTTTCCTGAAGTTCAAAACTCTCGATATTTTGACTCGAGGCTTTGTTTTCTTTTTTATAATTTTGTGGTTTATATTTCAGCTCACTGTCATTCGGAAAGTTCTTGTAACCGCTCACGCGTCGCCGTTTCAAAATTGGAATGGCACCGAAAGGTGACCAAAACGTCGCATTCCACTTTTGGAACGGCCGACTTTCGGTATTGAAATACACGCTCTTGGAATATTGGGATAAGGCCCATTATACTTCTAAATAAGATGAAGATATGCCCTTCATGATCTGATTAACTTTGGCGTCAGCCTAGAGCAAAACATTGAGACATGGTGACGGACACCATGTTTTTGTGCGTATTCGTCGCAGCGCCGTCTCAAATCGAAATTATTTTTGGTGTTTTGAATCTGTATTTTGTTGGGTATAAATTCAAAAGAATGCAATAATTCTGAAGTGAATGTGTTATTATTGGAGGTGTTTATCCATTGCAAGTTTGTGAAATCGAAAAAGTCTTAACCTCACTATATTTGTGAAGTGAAATGTATGTGCAATGTTCAACTAACAATTTGGAATCAAAACAAAGTAAGTGAACTGTATACCTTTGTTGGAAATTTGTTTCCTAAAAAAACTTTTTTTCTATCTTTGCCTAATGAATCGCGACTGCGAATATGTCCTACGTGCAAGGAGTCAGAAATCGCGCAGCGTCAGGGCATGAGGGGTTAAAGAAAGTCGAATCAGCTCATCTCGTTTTGCTTATTTTTATCAAATTCATTATTATTGCTTTAATGAAATTACCATGACTACGGTACATTTTCATGATTATGGCATCACTCAATTCAACCCAAAAAAGCTATAAGTGTATATATATGTGAAACTGACCTCGCTGGCAAGCCACACACCCAGTGACAATTTACAAAAATATACGTACTCCAGAAGGAAGGTGTGGAACTCAGCTTGCGATGGCTTCACCGAACATATCCGGGCCCATCGGCAGTAGAGAAGGGTGTTAATCGAGGTCGGGACTAGCGAGTGGCCACTCTAAATTTCCCGCGCATGCTTCACGTTTCGGCTCACGTCAAGCCCTCGTCATATTATGAATTTCCACTTCAATGCAGGAGGGATGCAGAAATCGCCCACTGTTAGCCAATCATTCTGCATTTCTAGGTTTAAGGCGTGAAGTTTGAAACCTTGTTCCATGTCCTGCGCAAAACCTTTCAGTATTTCTTTATCAGACTTTATCAGATTCTACTACCTATGCGAGTACACTCTCGTGCAAAAAGTTCAGGTTATGATTAGACTTGAATGATCTAAGTCCAGTAGTTCCTACACCACAATCGTAATTTACATTCATAGTAGGTACCCACCTTAGTACATTTTTCATTGGCAGCGCGGTGTAACTGTACCGCCGCCGCGCCAGTGTTGCCGCTTAGGAAAAATGAAAGTCACCAAACTATTACCATAAAGTCACTAGAATTGGGGAAAAAATTACTTCAAAGAGTCACTAGAAGTCACTAAATATTTTTAACAGAGCTCCATTTTTAAAATAAGTTATATTAAAATAAAATTTGAAATAATCAATGATTTATTCATTCAATGTTTATACTTACATAATTTACAATTTATAAATATATATTTTTACTATATACCTACTTTACAACTTTTTGTTGCTTTATTTTTATGTACACATATTTTAGTAATAGCAATAGTAAAAAAGCACATTTATGGAAATATTTCGCCCCGATGTCGTCGGTGGCGTCTTCAGTCAAGTGAGAAATAAGTAAATATGATTATGATTTGTCTTTTAAATATTTTCTTCTTTTTTTATTATTCTATATAAAAAATCATAAATAACTTGACTGAAGACGCCACCGACGACATATCGGGGCGAAATATTTCCATAAATGTGCTTTTTTACTATTGCTATTACTAAAATATGTGTAAAGCCTGACCAGGAATATATGAGAGCTGTCAAGATGGAGCCACTTTTTAGATTTATATAGCAACATTCAGTATAGTACGCACATATTGAATTGGCAGATGTTTTTATTCAAAATGTACTTTTGCACTGAAATACACAATAAGATATACAAAATTTATTTTTAATGCATCTTTTATATATATTTTGATGTCAATGTAAAAAGAACTAACCTTGACATTTACATGTTCACAACATTTTTTCCATGTATCTGCAGATGTCCTGAAGCAAAGTGTACAAATTATTAAAAAAATTATTAATCGACCTTGCTGAAACACTAAACTTTTTAATAAAAATTCTAGTTCAGAAAAACCTAACCTAAGCTATTTTTATTCGAACGTTTCGTATTTCTGTATAGTCAAAAAGTGTTTTTTGTTCAGAACGAATAATATTTACGTCCCTCTTTTGTTTGCTACTCGGTAAATAGATGCTTGAGATCTCGTTTGAGATACATCTAGATAGAACAAAAAATAATTACTTATTTGTACATTACGGCGGCCAATTCATGACAATCTCACTACAATGACATAACGTTTTACCTAAATGTCAGTTCAGAAGCAAATTTGACATTGACAACAGACTATCAAGCATCAAACATAATTGTGGCCAGTGTAAGAAATTAGTTCCAACGAAATTCCGCAATATGGCGTCCTCTCATATATTCCTGGTCAGGCTTTACATCAAAAATACTTACATAATTTAAAATTTGTGTTATTTCTGTAACCTCTTCTTCCGGCACAGGGAAGGTGGATGGTTCTGTAGAAGTTGTAGCTGTTGATTCTGTTTCTCTATTTACGGCTCTCGTAGTTTTCGTAATTTTTGACAGAACTTCTAGAGGTATAATGTATGTGTGGCAGCTTTCTTTCAAAATTTTTAGTTGGTTCCTTATCAAAAGTATTGAATAGAGTTTTGGTGGCTAGTCTATTTCGTTGTTTAGTTTTTACAATGTTTATTGTACTGAAAATTTGCTTGAAAAGGCAAAGGTATATACAGCCAAAGCGATTATTTTGATTAATTCGTTCAAGTTCATAGATCGTCGATGATCTATGATGTGATGATGTGATGAAGAACAGGTAAAATCTATGAGGGTATACAGCCAAGTCAATCTCCGTGCTTAAAATTTTATCACTATTAAAAGTCACTAAAAGCCACTAGATTTTTTCTAGTGACTAAGTCTTTAAAAAATGTCACCAAAGACGTCAAAAACTCACTAGATCTAGTGACAAAGTCACTAAAACGGCAACACTGCGCCGCGCAGCGCACTGATTCGCACCTACCTATCTGAATACATACTTACTAGACTAGACTAGACGCCACACCAAAGCGGACGGAGAGGTTATTAGCTGTACTATAGCTACTTACTCTACTGTTGTATACCTTTTAGCATTGTAGCAACAACGCACCGCGGCGAATACACGGACACCTGTCCTGTCCCACATCCAGCCGTGCGCGTCCTACACCCGCTTATGGCGCACAGACACTCCCATTCCCTGATTCTTCTAAATAAATAGCAATTTTCGAGCGAATACTGACCATAAAACGAGAATTTAGATAACTTACGTGACACGAAAAATTCGGTGTAGTATTACTGCCGGAGAGCGACGGTAATAGAACTAGCCGTTAGAGTGAGCGAGACGAAGCTATCGAACGAAAGACAGCGCCAACCGGACTAAAAATGTACTTACCACAATCCCATGTTGCCCATGCAGTCGAAAACTATTGCAAATATATTGCCTATTTATATGAATTTATGAATCTTATGAAAATTCGCGTCAAATTCCAAGTAAACGTACTTTCTACAGTCTGTTCTCTCACCGCAATGCCCAACAGCAAGCAGGGTGAGACGAGGCGAGCCGAGCCGAAAGAAATTGCAAATGGCCGAAGTCGAAGTAAACTGCGTTTTATCATTGAACACGACCTAACACGAGAGATCGCACGACCGTTTAGACGGTATTGCCAAAAATCATGCTACCGAACTGATGAGACCAATATTTCTACAATTCTCGTAGCAAGTATTAGATTCTCACCTCACCAAATTTTCCAATAGGACGATGGACGCCAAACAGGTAGACATTCACGTACATACATAAATATACCTACATGGATAATCTCTCATCTCATGCATGGATGAATTGGAAAGGAGCAAGGTGAATAACGTATTCTCACCGAGTTGTACGGCTCGGGCGGCGGTTCAGGCGGAGGATGGTGCTGCGCTGCGTGCGACAGAGGTACGTATGAACGAACAAGCGAGCGGCTCCAGTCCGAGCGCGAGGTAAGACTCCGTTTCGAGCTACTACCACACTACACACATCGAACTAACTACGCTCACACTTCATAGAAACAGATACGTCCTTACGAAAATATACTTTATTGTGTTTGATGTACTTAGTGGAGTCACGACGTGGCAGCGCGTCGCGTCCGTCTCGTCTCGTCTCCTCCGCCGCTTCACGCACACTAGCGAGCGAGTGAGTGAGCGAGCGAACGAAGCGAGCGAAGCGAAGCAAGGCAAGGAAAGTGAAAAAGAATAGCTGACTGACTGAACATGATGCAGTGTTACCACATGAAAAATTTCAAGAGTATTCGGTATAGAAAAGCTGCTTTTGACCCTACCCTACCTACCTAGTCTAGCGGATTTGTTAGCTCCGCTCGCGTTAAAGTTGATAAAATAGCAAATTATTCTTTATAGCTGATTCCTTTGGTCCGCTGACGTGGCACTCTTAATGGACAATGTCAGTTCAGTAAAATCCATTATGTAAGAATATAAAAAAATGCAGTAAATAAAACAGCAGCGTAGATTTAAATTTTCTTTTCGCGAATACCTAAGAACCGTAGGAAAGATATCCTGAGAGCCACAACCATGCCTTTTTGGGTTCCGTACCTCAAAAGAGGAAAAAAATCTCAACTATACTCCGTTCATCCTAGGAACTAATGCCGAGCGGTATCTCGCTCTCGCAACGGTTATTACTCTTCTTTACACAGGACACAAAGTTGTGTTTGTGAGTCATAGGTGTATGCGAAAGTCATCTCAAAACCATAGTGCGCCGCTGCGCCTGGAGTTAGTTTTGCGTTTTTATTCTGAGGTTTCAGGTAGCCAGGTGCAGTCGGCCGGTTAGTCGACGCATTAATCAGTAGGCTTTCCTCCGCGTCATAATAATAACGTAATCGTTTAAAATCCATCAGTCTGGTCCATCATTCCAATCCATCCATCCATCAAAGTAGATTAAAGACGGAGGTTACACGCTAGGTTTGTCATCAGTTCAGTCCATCAGTCTGGTTAAAGCATGGTCCAGACTCCAGACTGACCGTTTAATCTAAATTGATGGATGGATGGTTTGGACTGATGGACCAGACTGATGGATTTATAAAAATATTTTCATGCTAGACTGATGGCAGACTGATAGTGCGAATGCATTTTACGTCTGGCGTCAGTCTGGCTGGACTCTGGCGTCAATCTGGTCGTGCGTGACCAAGGTCACGGACTGAACTGATGCCAAACCTAGCGTGTAACCTCCGTCTATGTTGCGGGACACCACAGCATAGAGTAACTTATATGGTGGGGTTTCACCACAGGGTCGTCCACACGAGTCGTTCCGCGTACAAAGTCTCCGCTCATTTCCTCCGTCAAAAACAGCTTTGGTGATTTAAAAAAAAAATAACCAGGGTTAATATAAAGACGCATCTTCTTTATATAACCCTAACCTAATGTTGAGGCGGTTTTATTTCCGAAAATGTGACGGAGGGAATGAGCAAATCCCATAGAGACTGTACACGGAACGGCTCGTGTCGTCCACAAGTCGCACGGCACGACGCTGGATTGAGTCTAGCGGTGCAAGCTGGTATTTAGCTGAGCTGAGCCATCCCATCCCACAGGTGCGAGCAGTAGTCCAAGCAAGACCTAACCTGCGTTTGGTCTGGCATACCGCCGTGAAGTACCGCCGCACCTTGTTGAGTACCTAGGCCAAGGGCATTATCTGGGATTGTGAGTAGGGTAGATACATATTAATTAACGCAATCAACATGGATGTTTATTTATTGCTAAACTTTGGGCGAAATGAAAACTGCAATACAACATTACTAAAATAATAGCTATTACTTATGTAGGTGTATTTTTAGTCGCCTCACTAAAATTGATTGGTCAAAGCCGCCACTGCCTAGGCCCAGCTTTTTTGAGGCCACCTTGCCCTCAATGTGGCATGGCGCTGGAAGTTCAAGTCTTGCGTCAATTCGACACCGAGGACTCCGATGTGGTCGCTTAATTTTATGACTCCCTTCTTATATTACCTACAAGGTGGTAGGGTTTAACCCGCCCGGTTTAGTACCACCGCACTGAATAAAAGGTCGGTCGAAACGGCTATGTAAATAGTTTGTTTTTTCCGTCCAGTAAAGTGTAGCCGGCACGACCGAAGGGAAGCACTGACGTGGCGCCAAGTAAGTTCACCCGGTGTTATGGGCTGACATCACGGATGTTGTTTGTAGGTGATGTAGCCAATCGTGTCAGTTTCCATAAAAAAAAGCGAATTGCTTTGGATGAAAGAAGCTGGTGTGAACTCACGAGTCAGTAAGCCTCGTGTGTGAACTGAACGCCGTTCCAGTGTTGCCGCTTAGGAAAAATGAAAGTCACCAAACTATTACCATAAAGTCACTAGAATTGGGGAAAAAATTACTTCAAAGAGTCACTAGAAGTCACTAAATATTTTTAACAGAGCTCCATTTTTAAAATAAGTTATATTAAAATAAAATTTGAAATAATCAATGATTTATTCATTCAATGTTTATACTTACATAATTTACAATTTATAAATATATATTTTTACTATATACCTACTTTACAACTTTTTGTTGCTTTATTTTTATGTACACATATTTTAGTAATAGCAATAGTAAAAAAGCACATTTATGGAAATATTTCGCCCCGATGTCGTCGGTGGCGTCTTCAGTCAAGTGAGAAATAAGTAAATATGATTATGATTTGTCTTTTAAATATTTTCTTCTTTTTTTATTATTCTATATAAAAAATCATAAATAACTTGACTGAAGACGCCACCGACGACATATCGGGGCGAAATATTTCCATAAATGTGCTTTTTTACTATTGCTATTACTAAAATATGTGTAAAGCCTGACCAGGAATATATGAGAGCTGTCAAGATGGAGCCACTTTTTAGATTTATATAGCAACATTCAGTATAGTACGCACATATTGAATTGGCAGATGTTTTTATTCAAAATGTACTTTTGCACTGAAATACACAATAAGATATACAAAATTTATTTTTAATGCATCTTTTATATATATTTTGATGTCAATGTAAAAAGAACTAACCTTGACATTTACATGTTCACAACATTTTTTCCATGTATCTGCAGATGTCCTGAAGCAAAGTGTACAAATTATTAAAAAAATTATTAATCGACCTTGCTGAAACACTAAACTTTTTAATAAAAATTCTAGTTCAGAAAAACCTAACCTAAGCTATTTTTATTCGAACGTTTCGTATTTCTGTATAGTCAAAAAGTGTTTTTTGTTCAGAACGAATAATATTTACGTCCCTCTTTTGTTTGCTACTCGGTAAATAGATGCTTGAGATCTCGTTTGAGATACATCTAGATAGAACAAAAAATAATTACTTATTTGTACATTACGGCGGCCAATTCATGACAATCTCACTACAATGACATAACGTTTTACCTAAATGTCAGTTCAGAAGCAAATTTGACATTGACAACAGACTATCAAGCATCAAACATAATTGTGGCCAGTGTAAGAAATTAGTTCCAACGAAATTCCGCAATATGGCGTCCTCTCATATATTCCTGGTCAGGCTTTACATCAAAAATACTTACATAATTTAAAATTTGTGTTATTTCTGTAACCTCTTCTTCCGGCACAGGGAAGGTGGATGGTTCTGTAGAAGTTGTAGCTGTTGATTCTGTTTCTCTATTTACGGCTCTCGTAGTTTTCGTAATTTTTGACAGAACTTCTAGAGGTATAATGTATGTGTGGCAGCTTTCTTTCAAAATTTTTAGTTGGTTCCTTATCAAAAGTATTGAATAGAGTTTTGGTGGCTAGTCTATTTCGTTGTTTAGTTTTTACAATGTTTATTGTACTGAAAATTTGCTTGAAAAGGCAAAGGTATATACAGCCAAAGCGATTATTTTGATTAATTCGTTCAAGTTCATAGATCGTCGATGATCTATGATGTGATGATGTGATGAAGAACAGGTAAAATCTATGAGGGTATACAGCCAAGTCAATCTCCGTGCTTAAAATTTTATCACTATTAAAAGTCACTAAAAGCCACTAGATTTTTTCTAGTGACTAAGTCTTTAAAAAATGTCACCAAAGACGTCAAAAACTCACTAGATCTAGTGACAAAGTCACTAAAACGGCAACACTGCGCCGTTCTTGTCGCACTAAAAGCGCACACCTTGTGTCCTCGACTCTCGAGTCTCGATGCGTCGAACACGATCATGCGGAGCGCAGCGGCGGGCGCGGCGCGCGGCCCCATTCCGCAATGGTCTCGAGATATATTCTTTGGTACATTTGTCAGCTTCGATAGCTCAGTCTACGCCCTAGTAGTATTATATTCTTTGAGCTCAGTGCTGCAGATGCAGACAGTCGACTGTCGCTATTGATGATTATTAGGCAACGCTGGGCTGGGCGCGGTCAGTTTCTGCATGGGTGACCGATCGACCTCTTGGATCGACCGTTGGAGGCTGATTCCACGTAAAACTGTTAGGTCCCTTCCCTTCTTACCTTACTAAGGTGGTAGGGTTCAACCCGGTCGGGTTGTACCACCGCACTGAATGAAACGTCGGTCGAAACGGCTAGGTATGTAAATAGTTTCCCGTCCAGTTCAGTGTAGCCGGCACGACCGAAGGGAAGCACTGACATGGCACCTAGTTCACCCGGTATTATGGGCTGACATCACGGATGTTGTAGGTGATGTAGCCAACCGTGTCAGTTTCCATAAAAAAAAACGCAGGTGGCCTTGGGGGAGGCAAAGTGGTTAAAATTATTTATAAATGTGGGAGTCAACAGGTGTGATCCGTTTCTAAGATGCCCTTTCCTTTTTCAATAAAATTTGTGTGATTTTGAAAAATTTATTCTTTTCATTAGTTATTACCGCCATACATGCAAGAAACACGAAATGTCATCATCATCTATGACATGTATGTCATACATTACATTACATAATATATGATGATGACATTTCGTGTTTCTCAAATTCCATGAGCTTGACATACACATATAAAAATATCAGTTTAGTTGGGTTAGTTAATTTGTTGTTAAAAAGGAACCAATCCACTGTGGGGTATTTCTCAGAACTAATAAATAATATATTTCTTGATTTTGTGGTGAAATTTTATTTCGTTTTGTTTGTTAAAACAATTGCCAAAAGAATAATTGTCAAAGAATGACATTAGTATTTTTTCACAAAAAAGAAATGTCATACCATAAACCTAACAAACAAAATAAAGAAATCAAATCTGTGGACCACCACAGTACTCCCCCTCTAGTAAGGGTCACACAAAATCCGCTAGATGTCTCGGAAAATGCACCTTTCGACCTCCTCTGGTCACTTTCGGTGTTGGAATTGGCGGTGACTCTGATTGTTGTGAGGTGCCGCTGTCTTCACATGGCAACTCTGTGGATTCATCAGTCCCCGTTTTATTTTTGTTTGTTCCGGTGTCTCCATTATTCCCCTCTGTAAAGGCAGGCTTAAGCCGATCTCTGGTTAACCATACTTTCTTCCCTTTAACCATCAACTCAAATTGTTTGGGGTTGCGTCGCACGACTAAGTATGGTCCTGTATATGGTCTTTGGAGCGATGTACGTACCAAATCAGTGCGTATGTAGACGTGCGTACAATTGTCCAATGCTTTATGTGTGAAAATTAGTTCATTGTTATGCCACGATGTCTGTTGTGGCTTGACTTGTTCGAAAGCCCGTTTTAGTTTGTTAATATACAACTCTTGTTAGGATGTTCCCGTTGCAGGCCTTTCAAAAAAATCTCCCGGCAATCGTAGGCTTGTGCCATAGACCAGTTCAGCAGATGTCGCTTTCAAGTCTTCTTTATATGCTGCACGTAATCCGAGTAAAACTACAGGCAGTTCTGCATACCAATGTTCCTTAGCCTCTCCGAGTCTGCACATAAGTGCTGCTTTAATTGTGCGATGTGATCGTTCAATAAGTCCGTTAGCTTGTGGATGGTAGGCTGTTGTATGATTGACTTGAATTCCAAGCATCTTTGTCAAATTCCTGAAAAGGTTTGACTCGAAATTTCTTCCTTGATCTGTGATGAGGAGAGTTGGAGTACCGAAACGTGCGACCCAACCGTTGAAAAATGCCTCTGCTATAGTTTCAGCGGTTTGATCTGGAATAGGTAAAACTTCGATCCAACGTGTGAAACGGTCGATGCATGTTAAGACATAAACGTTGCCTTTGGATGGAGGGAGTGGGCCGACGATATCGATATTCACATGAGAAAATCTTTCATCCGGTAGTAAAAATCGTGTCAAAGGTGTTTTTTCATGTTTTTGTACTTTTGATATTTGGCATTCATGACACTGTCTTACCCAATCTTTTATTTCTTTATTCATATTTGGCCAGATTGTTCTTTCCGATATAATTTTCTGTGTTGCTCTGCCCCCGGGATGTGCTAAGTTGTGGTATTGTTCGAATATCTTGCGTCGTAAAGAGCTAGGTATGTATGGGCGGGAGCGTCCAGTGGAAACATCACAGAAAATATTGGTATCCTCCATAATTATTTTTTCTAATTTTAGACTTTTAGGATTGTCCAAAATTATCTTTAACTGTTGGTCATCATATTGCTCTTGTTGCAGTTCCCTGGGACTAATTTGGCGTTTCTCAATAGTTTCAATTCTGGACAATGTATCTGCCACAATATTGTCAGCTCCATTTACATGTTGAATGTTTGTTGAAAATTGACTAATGAATGCAAGTTGCCGTTGTTGACGAGGTGAACTGTTGTCGTTTTTTTTTGTAAAGACGTAGGTCAACGGTTTATGATCGGTCCATATAACAAATTCCCTTCCCTCTAACATGAAAGAGAAATGTTTTATTGCTGAGTAAATCGCTAATAATTCTCTGTCATAAGTTGAGTACTTCTGTTGTGTCGAGTCAATTTTTTTTGAAAAGAATCCAAGTGGTTGCTTGTTCCCATTGATAACTTGATGTAGAACTGCTCCAATGACTGTGTCTGACGCGTCAGTCATCAGCGAGAGCTCAGCATCGGGCTTTGCATATGAAAGAAGTGTAGCCTGTTGAAGTTCTATTTTGCATTTTTCGAAGGCTTCTTCCATGGCAGTAGTCCACTTTACTGGTGTTGTGTCATTTTTAGTTCCAGAACAATGCAAAGGTGCTTGTGTTGCAGCAGTACCAGGAATGAAACGATGATAAAAATTGAGCATTCCCAGGAAGCGTTTCAATTCACAGATTGTCTTTGGCTTGGGAAAATCTATGATTGTTTTGATTTTTTCATCTGTGGGAGCGATACCTTGAGATGAAAGTTGATAACCAAGGAATGTTACTGTAGGTTGTGCAAAAGTACATTTATCTATATTGATGGTTACATGGCTTTGTTGTAGTCGAGCGAAAAGCTGTTCAAGAAGAGTCATGTGTTCCGCCATATTTTCAGATGCGATTATTATATCGTCTATGTAGACGAAAATGCCTGGTATACCTCTCACCACAGAGTCAATAAAGCGTTGGAAACTTTGTGCTGCATTACGTAAGCCAAATGGCATGCGAGTAAATTCAAATAAACCAAATGGTGTTGTTACAGCCGTTTTCGGAATGTCTTCAGGATTAACTGGAATTTGGAGATAGGCTTTGGTGAGATCGATGGTTGAAAATATATGTTTGTTGTGTAGTAACGCTGTACAGTCTTGAATGTTAGGAATGGGGTATCGGTCTGGGATAGTTTGGGAATTTAAGCGCCTGTAATCACCGCATGGTCTCCAGTCACCATTTTTTTTCTTGACCATGTGTAAGGGGCTGGCCCAAGGACTGTTTGAGGATCTGCAAATGCCTTGTTGCATCATGAATTCAAATTCGGCCTTGGCTGCACTTAGTTTGTCTGGAGCGAGGCGACGTGGTCTTGCGAAACTAGGTGCTCCGTGTGTTTCAATATGGTGATAAACGTTGTTAGGTACTGCGTTAAGGTTCTTGGATTGTTGATTGTACTGGGTTAGATCTGTATATTTTTGAAGTAGCTCTTTTATTTTCGGATTTAAGATTTTGTCATTGATTGACGTAATTGTTGACAACGGAGATGTACGCGTGATGTTACCATTGGCTTTCATTCCTGTGGCTGTATCAATTAATCTTTGATTTCTAATGTCGACGAGAATATCAAAATGCTTTAAAAAATCTGCACCTAGAATTGGTATTGTGACGTCAGCAATGATAAATACGAATTGAAAATTTCTTCTTAGTCCGAAGTTCAGGGTAAGAAGTTTCTGTCCATATGTAGCTATAGTTGAGCCGTTAGCTGCGTATAGTGTTGGAGATGTACGATTTTGTCTTTCTGTTGACTTGACAGGTAGCAGTGACAATGAAGCTCCTGTATCAACTAAGAATCTAAGGCCAGTGTGTTTATCCATAACAATTAGGCGGTTTATCTTTTCGAACTCTTCACCAACCGCTATTGAGTGAGGTTCGGATGATCGTTTTCCGAATTTGTTGATTTTTTATAGTTGCACGGCTGGCAACACTTGTAAGCTTTGTTCTTGAAAGTTGCATGATACCAGCAAAGTGTTGTTGGAGTAGTAGCTGTAGATTGTGAGTTGCTTCTAGAGCTGTAGCGAGAGCTGTCTCTTGAATTGGAACGAGATGAACGTTGAGACATCGAAATAACAGCGCTCTTCAACGCTCTCAATTCTCTTGATATTTCTTCTAAAATGTTGTCGTTCGTTGGAGATGTGGTTGTAGAGGCTTGAGCGACTAGAACCGGGTGAAACCATCACAATCGATATCTTGTCGGCCATCTCTGCGAGTATTTCTAGACTTTCCTTACTTACTTGCAGAATGGCTTGTGTAGTGGTCGGTAGTTGTTGTAACCAAAGCATTTTAATGCGATCCTCGGATGCAGAGGAACCTCCTAGCGTTCTCATCTCTCGCAGGAGCTGTGATGGTTTTTTGTCACCGATTTGGATGTTGCTTAACAGTTTTTTCAGTCTATGTTCGTCTGACTCGCCGCATCGTTTGATAATGGCTTCTTTTACTGCACCATAGGTCCTCGTCAATGGATTTTTTATTATGTCTGATATTATTGACATGGTTGTTGGTTCGAGTGCGGCAATAACATAGTTGTATCTGGTTTTATCAATTGTAATTCTAGAAATTTCGAACTGTGCTTCGATGTGTGTGAACCACAGTTCGGGATCTGCGTGCCAGAAAGTAGGAAGTTTGATTGAAACAGGTGAAACCTGATGGTGTTCAGTCTGAAGTCTTTGTAGTTGTTCCTGCAATTGTTGTATCTGTTCCTCCATTTTGCGTGTTCGGGGTCACCAGTTGTGGGGTATTTCTCAGAACTAATAAATAATATATTTCTTGCTTTTGTGGTGAAATTTTATTTCGTTTTGTTTGTTAAAACAATTGCCAAAAGAATAATTGTCAAAGAATGACATTAGTATTTTTTCACAAAAAAGAAATGTCATACCATAAACCTAACAAACAAAATAAAGAAATCAAATCTGTGGACCACCACACCACAAACATATTTTTTGCAAAAAAGATCCATTTGACAATAATGAAAAAAAAAGGTTATCAAGAAGAGTTCTATTATAATTATGCAAAAAAATAGGAACAAATTTTACCCCTCCAATCATATTTTCTCTTTATTTGAAGACTGCAACCTGATGTTTCTATACCTTCATTTACAAAAACTCAATTTTCTCAACACAATCTCCACGGGGCTGGTTCCTTTTGGCATATATATGGTCAAATTGAAATGTGACCACACGGGAAGCACCAGCTTTCAAATAAAAAAATAATCATCAAAATCGGTTCACCCAGTTTTAAGTTCTGAAGGGAAAAACAAAAAAAAAATACACTCGAATTGAGAACCTCCTCCTTTTTTATTTGAAGTCGGTTAAAAACGTTGGTCGAAAAGAGTAAGTATGTAAATAGTTTGTGTTTTGAGTCCAGTTCAGTTTACCCGGCACGACCGAGGGGAAGCACTGACATGACACCTAGTTCACCCGGTATTATGGGCTGACATCACGGATGTTGTATGTAGGTCATTTATGCATGCGTGTAAGTTTCCATAAAACAAAAATACAAAAAAGAACATTACTTAGCAAGGTTTTCGGCGATAATGTCACCAGAATCACTAAGGACCCATAACGTATGCTGTTTCGATGCGAACTGACGTAATAAATACTGACACGCGAGGCTACACGCTCAATATTATTTATCACAATACGAGGGATCATCAGTTTTTTTTTTATGTAATCCGGTATGGGTGGCTGAGTTGGAGGGGCCGAAGCGCATGCTCCGACCAGCCAATATCACCTCCGAGATGGTAGGTGCCATACCGGAGGCTTCCCTGGATTGCTGGCTATACTGGACTAGAGGAGAACACAACCGAGGCTGCTATGCGGCCATCTTACATCCAGTACGGTGGTACCAACCCAGTCGGCTACAATTTGAGCCTACCACCTAGTAAGGGGCAAGGGAAGGGACCTACAGTTTTACACCGGTTAATACGGAATTGGGAAATCTAGAAATCCTGTGATAAATATTGTCATCCGTCAATACACTAGCCTACACTATCAGTAAATACCACGATATGTGATAAATACTTGAGGACCACAGTATTTATTGAATGTGTAGCCTTCGCCTTACGCCGCCAGTATGGCCGCCGGCAGCTTACCGGCTTACTCAAACCCACAAACCAAAAGCGCCTTACTTATGTATGCCAGACCGGGTGGTCGAAGCGCTTTATTTATTTATTAGTTATTAGAACTAGAATTTTGAAAACGATTTGTTCTTTTTTCTTACAAGAACGATTTTGTGTTTTCTTTTTAATGATAATGATTCATGCCTTGAAAGCAATTATTTGTTCCTGTAAAAAGTAATGTTGAAACTGAAAAAGCAATAATAAACAATATTTTTATATTAAAAAGATGTCTTTTTATTTGTCTATATGTAACTGTTTTTCCACAGCGATTTGCGATTTCCCGCCATAGAAGAAGTTGTTATAAATAAGAAGGCCTATCCGATAACATATACTACGTCTCGGGGCAAGACATCATTGGCGTTCACTGACACGGCTTGAAAAGAAACGTAACAAAAACGACATGCGGTCACATGCACACCTCAACATTAGGTTTTTTTTTAAACCATCAAAACCACCAAAATATTCACAATGTTTTGGTGGTTTAAGAAGATGCGTCGCTCTATAAGAATATATTATTTCTATATGGTTATTGGTCTCTCATTAAACGCCCATCCTATAATAGAAACTATTTGCAGAATGGAGCCGTAAGATTTGGGCCTTTTTTTGCAAAAGGAACCAATCAACAAAAATATTATTGCACAAAAGAACCATTTGAGAATAATGAAAAAAAAAAGTTATCTTAAAAGAAGAGTTCTATTATAATTATGCAAAAAAATATGAACACTTTTTACCCATCCAATCATAATTTTACTTTATTTGAAGACTGTAACCTGATTTTTCTATACATTCATTTACAAAAACTCAATTTTCTCAACACAATCTCCATGGGGCTGGTTCCTTTTTGCAAATAATATGGTCAATTATAAATCAAAGGAAAAGGTTTTCTTCAAGCCAATTTATTGGATAATTAAAGAAAATATAAATTATATATAACTAACAATTTACACAATCACTACTTTCTTCACAGATTATGATTTCAGCACTTTGGCTGAATCATGCAAAACCGATAATGCTTCAGAGGAACCTTCCGCTAGAAGTTCCCTTTCTTTTTCCTCTTTAGCTGCCCGTATCTGGGGTTTGACATACTTGAGGTATTTGTAGCCGAACTCGGCCATCACGACTGTACCGTAAACAGTCATGGCGACGCAAGTAACCACAAACCCTTTGTGTAAGTTATTTAGCAATCGAGTGCGTGCTTGACGTTTCATTGTAGTACCTGAAATACAAAGAACAGTTATTAAATCATATATTTTATTTGGCAATTTTTTGCAATAGGTACTCAGTTTCGTAAATAACTACAGATAATGTTTGCACACTGCACGATAACGGCACGGTGCGGCAGGGCGACGGTAACGACATGACCACGTTGCGGTAGCAGTGGGCAAACATTTATGAATACCTTACAGACGTCATTAACATTGCCGTCGCCGTCGAGTGCCATGTTCATATGTTTCAAGCATTTTCATCTCCGCTGCTGCCCTGATGTTGCCGTCGCCGTGCCGTCATCGTTTGGGGCGACGCAAACGGCTGCTAGCGGACCTTACGATTTACCCAAATTGATAGCAATTGACTTATATGACTAAGGATATGGCCCTTCATACAAAATTATCTCGCTCCTAGCAGCGCCGATGTGGTGTCTCTTCGCTACGCACCGCTTGTAACCGTTGTGCACCGTATGTCGATTTTATTTGTCTCAGTCCTGCCTAAGAATATTGCTTTTCAGCAATGGCTGAATGAAGAATAAGCTGGCTTGGGCGCGATGCGGCTTAGCTGCTGAAGCTCGGAAGGCATTGGTGTCGCTTGCAGTGAGAGAAATCAAGAGGTCATTTAAAAACGCACCGCCAAGTCTTTACGGAATGGCGCGGCGGTGGTTACTCATTCACTACTGGCAGTAATTTTAGTCAAAACGGTATACACCGCAGAAGTCCGGGAGACAATCTCTAAAATGCTTAGAAAGGTCGGGAGAATAAAACATCAAACAACACTTACGTGAGTAGTAGGCATGCGTTAACGAGATATTCCTGGCAGGTGAAATTTATCAGTATGCTTTACGCGAGTAAGCCCTTTCCGTAAAATATTTTAAATCCCGGAACATTAGAAGACCTAAATAACCAAAAAAAATCTGTTTCACTCAAGCAAAGCAAAGGACAATGACAAGACAACAGTGTTGCCAACTCAAATTTTGAAATTCTAGATTGACCTCGAAAATCTCCTAAAAATCTCCTAGAAAATTTTCATCCTCCTAAAAAATTCTCCTGTTATTCAAATTATAAAAATTTCACCACATTTAATGTTCCTTATCCGTACAGGACCATATTACTAAGCCTAGGCCATCTGTCCGTCCGTCTGTCTGTCTTACCTATAAAGAGATGTATCTTTTTCAGCCTGAAAACCGGTCAAGTGCGAGTCGAACTCGCGCACCGAGGGTTCTCTGTCAGTCAGTCAGCGTGTAAGCGTCTACTACTGGACATTTTTTTTTATGGAAACTGACACGGTTGGCTACATCACCTATACAACATCCGTAATGTCAGCCCATAACAACGGGTGAACTAGGTGCCATGTCAGTGCATTCGCCTTCGATTTTCCTCCAGTCTCTCGGCCTTCAGCGGTACGGACCACTGTTTTCCGCCGACATACTTCATGTCGGCGTCCCACCTGGGGGGTGGTCTTCCCACACTCCGTTTTCCTGTCCATGGCCGCCAATGTATGTTTTTTTTTATGTAAACCAGCATGGGTGGCTGTGCCGAGGGACCAATGGTGCAGTCGACAGAGCCAAAATCACCTCTCTTACCGAAAACACGCTCAGTTAGGTGCCATGCCAGCAGATGTGCGGCAGATTTTGATAGTAGTATATGGTTACTCCAACGGTCGTCGCCCCTTCGCTAACGTGCCCAGGCCACTGCCTCGGCTGGTTAGTCGATCGATGCACGCACACACTCACAGAGTGTCACGTTATCCTATCCTAAGACCACGAAGGTGAACCTTGCTCTTATCAAAAGACAAATCCTATCGTCTATTGTGTGACTTGAGAAGTTGGTTGGTCGATTCACAGACATTACATTCATTGTGTTGTCACCGTACATACCGACATATTTGTTTTTCACTAGTAAATATATGTTTTAATTTTAATCCCGAGTTTCTCACTCCTAAATCTTCTCCTGTAGTGATTTTCTTTCTCCTAAATTTTCTCCTACTCTCGTGACAGGCAAAAAGTTCTCCTAGCACCACTGAAATTCTCCTGAATCTAGGAGAAAATCTCCTAACATGGCAACACTGCAAGACAATCAATCAACATATATTTTTTTATTTGTCTTTTCAGGATAGGCAAGGACCATGTATCAACCATACAGCCTCGTCATTGTAATTTTCTCGTTTCTTCTCGTAATCGCGAGATACGGAAAAGCTTGAACCTACTACCCAAACGGACCGTGCGTGCACTGCTGTGAAAAGAAACGAGCAAAGCGAGAGGCATCAACTATAGGGGTTTCACACCTGACAGCTCTGGCTGATCCTACGCCTCCTCCTCCTACGCTCCTTTCGGAAACACTCGGGTTGACTCGGCTCGAAAGCGAACCAACTGAATCCGATATTCGTTTGGTCGTTTATGTAATTTGTTGGCTCAGTGGTATAAGAGTGTAGGATTTTTATTTTTTCGATCTTGACCATGTGTTCGTGTTCCTTTTGTCAAATTTTTTTTGTTTTGTTTTTTTTTGAAGCAATGTTAGGGTGTTATAATTAGGTTATGGTAATTTTTTTTTATAACCACCTAAGAAAGCTTTATTTTCGGAAATACAAACGTAACAAAAACGACATGCGCCGCCTCAACATTAGGTTAGCATGGCACTCGACGGCGACAGCAATGATAATGACGTCTGTAGCATTTTGTGTACATTTTATTTTTTTAAACCACTAAAAACATCACTAATACATACCACACAACATCACTCATACCACACATTCCTCCTTCGAGCCAAATTTTGCCGAAAGGAGCTAAAGGAGTAGGTTGCAGGATCGAGCAGGTCTTTCAGGTGGCGGACCGCCACCTATAGTCCTTTGTCTCGTTCTAATAGTGCAGGGTTACTCAAAGTGTGGTACGCGAACCCCCAGGGGTTCGCCATTTGATGGTAGGGGGTTCGCGACGAACGCCCTAACCGTAGATGCCGAAATGAGGACTGAAATTGTTCTTCATATTTCTCAGCTCTCCAGCGAACTGAAAAGGTATTTTCCAGATATTAACAATGCTAACAGCTGGATTCGAAACCCATTAGCGGTCACAACCGAGAGCATAAATGCTAGTTTGAGTATTAAGCAACAGGAGTCATTACTAGAAATGTCCGCAGATGAAACTCTTCATGCTGATTTCAAAAAGATGTCTTTAATTGATTTTTGGGCAGCTAGACAGGAAGAATATTCCGAGCTCTCCCGCAAAGCCGTGAATTTCCTTTTACCCTTCGCCATCACATGCCTTTGTGAGAGTGGGTTTTCACACCTGGTAATGCTAAAAACGAAATATAGAAATCGACTTGATGTGGAGTCAGAATTGAGATTAAAATTGTCCAAAATTTCACCTAAAATCGACTCTATTTGCGGCAAGAAACAAGCCCACCCATCACATTAATTACTTTCGCCAATCAATGTATCCCTGTTTAAAAACCCTTTTTATTAAATTAAAAAACCTTGTGGGCCCGGTACTTAAAAAGAATAGCCCCACTGCATCTCTCCCCGTGCATGTCGTAAAAGGCGACTAAGGGATAAGGACAAGATGTCGTGCTAAAGGGCGACGGGCTCGCCACCTCTCACCTTGGCATGGTACTTCCACCGAGTCATGCAGCAGGTGGGTCTTCGTGCCTTACTTGCTGCTTGATCGATTGAATCTTGTTCGAATACTTTGCGAAACGTGGTGGTCGGTGTTGTGCTGTAATTTACCAGAGTTCTTGGAGCACAACACCGATTACTCTACTTACCCCGATTGTCGGGATTCTGCGTGTGTGATATGTATGTATGTATGTAAAAAACCTTATAAGCTAAAGTTTGTGGTTCTTATTTTCCTTTCCTTGGGGCAGGAGTTGCGTTAGGGCAGGGGTTCGCAGTCGTTTTGAAAGTCTACTAGGGGTACGTGACATCATAACTTTGAGAAACCCTGTAATAGTGTAACCACAATTTTATTGGCAAAATCATGGACAATTTTGATTAAACCTTTGACATCCCGACGCGACAACAACTTTGACAAACAGACACTCATACAGACAAACAGACACACATACAGACAAACAGACACACATCGAGACCAACAGACACACAGACAGACAGACCGACAGACAATGAGGCATACAGACAGACAAACAGGCACACAGACAGATAGACAGACATACAGACAGACAGCCACACAGAAGACACACAGACAGACAAACGGGCACACATACAGACACACAGACAGACACACAGGCAGACAAACAGATACACAGACAGACACACTATCTATCTATCTATCTATCTATCTATCTAAAATATACTTATATTTGAAACCCAATAACAGAACGCAGAGCTACTAGCTCTGTGTATGTGTGTGTGTGTGTTAGTATCGACACTACACACAAAGAGGAGCAAGTTAGGCACACGCACAAAACAAATGCACGCGCACAACACACATTATGTAAGTCATAGTAAGGAGGTGAAAAAGCTGCTAGACTGGTATACTATGCTTATTTTCACAGCATTATGACGTACGGACTTATGTTTTGGGGTACGGCTGCTAAGGTAAATAGAATTTTGTACTTCAAAAACGTGCTATCCGACACATACGTAGCCTGAAGCCCAGGGATTCATGTCGTGAAGTCTTCAAGGACCTAAAGGTAATGACATTATATAGCGCATATATTTATCAGAATTTACTATATGCAAGAAAAAATATACATCTCACTCCGCAACATTCCCAAGTACACAATTATAATACCAGACATCGTGAGAACATCCAAAACATTCAGCATAGACTAACGAAGGTTTCTAAAAGTTTTGTCTGCAATAGTATAACATTTTATAATAAACTACCACTGGCAATTCGTGATCTCAATGATCACGAATTCGAGGTCAAAGTGAAAAATTTGCTAATAGTAAAAAGTTACTATAAACTGACGGACACCAACTGTGATAAATTTCTCTAGTCTTTTCTAGTCATTTACAATTCTCTCTATTTTTATTTTATATATTGTTGTGATTTTTGACCTAATTCTAATTTATATTTTTAATGTGACTGAAATAATTTAGTTTTTAACTGTAGTTTTAATTCTCTGACATTTTTTGACAATTGTTATTTAGTTCGTACATTCTTTTGACGATTTATTTTTTATTTTTTATTATTATTTTTTAATTTTTATTTTCTTGACATTTTGATTTTTATAGAGTTATAGGTGCGTTATATTAATTAATTAATTCTGTGTTGTGTATTAAATTGTTGACGATGGCCTATTTTTTGCTTAAAACTTAAATGACGAATCTAAGTGTATCTTGTGTACCTACAGATGATGAAAAACAAAAAAAAAAACAAAAAAAAAAAAATAGGCCACGCCCACAGGCTTCAACGCCGTTGTAGGAAAATCGGGGGGGGGGGGGGGGGGGCGTCTCTAGGAGGGGGCGCGCGCGGTATTCGATGCTCTGTGATCGTTACCGTGCATTTGGTATTATGTTGGGAAAGTCCGTACACATGGATTTCACGGCATATTTTAAAAATATTAGGAAACATTTAAAAGAAATATTCTATATTATTTGGGGATTATTCTACATACATTTTAGTGATTCCATTTTGGATTAGGAAAGTCTAAGCAATACCCTACCTAACATGTTGAGGCGGCCCATGTCGTTTTTGTTACGTTTGTATTTCTGAAAATGAAGCTTTCTTAGATGGTTATAAAAAAAAATAACCATAACCTAACCCTAACATTGCTTAAAAAAAAACAAAACGAAACAAATTTTGACAAAAGGGACACGAACCCATGGTCGAGATCGAAAAAATAAAAATCCTACTCTCTTATACCACTGAGCCAACAAATTACATAAACGACATAATTCCGAAAGGAGCGTAGGAGACGAGTGGCTCGGGATCAATTCTGTTGGCTCTCGCTGACAGCTGTGACGTCATAGAGCCGAAAGCGAATCAAGGGAATTCGATATTCGTTTGTTCGTTTAAGTGATTTCGTGGCTCAGGGGTGAGGATCTAGGACTAGTAGTTTTATGACCATGGGTTCGAATCCCACAAAATCTTTTGTTTTTTTTTTGCTTGTTTTTCTTTTTTAAGCAATGTTACTGTGTTTAAATTGTTTAAGGGTGTTTAGTTTTTTTTATAACCACCTAAGAATTATTTTCGGATATACAAACTTGTAACAAAAACGACATGCACCGCCTCAACATTAACCCTGGTTATTTTTTTTTTAAACCACCAAAACAGTTTGAATATTTTCGAATATTTCCGAAAATAAACATAAACACAACACAGAGGACAACTGTCAGTGAGAGACATCAGAATTGATCCCGAGCCACTCGTCAGAAGGAGGCGCAGGATCAGCCAGAGCTGTCAGGTGCCAAACCCAAGAATTTACTTGCTCTTTGTTTCTGAATTGAATAATACCTTTGCCTATCCCAAAAAAAGGGATAAAACAACAAAAAAAAAAAAACAAAATTAAAAAAATCAGATCAAAATTTCTCTATGAAAATCAGTTCAGTAATCTGTGAGCAGTGTTGCCAACTTAGTGCTAGCGCCACTAGATCTGGTGGTTTGGAATCCCGTCTGGTGGCCAAATTTGCGATCTAGGGTCTAGTGCAGAGTATGGTGGTTTGATCAGATTTGTTTAGTGGTTGTGCAAAAAATTTAGTGTCGATGAAGTGTTGCAACACGTACCTACACTTTCCCCAAGGATCTGTTAAACAAAATTGGAACCAAATGTGTTTATGCTGCACCCATTCCACGCGAAGAAGCTGAGACGCTTTCTTCTTCAGAAGAAGACTAATCTCAATTGCTATTTTAGTAATATTATTTTGTATGCAACCATCTGTCCTGTGATTGCAGTGATAATAATTATTATGTATACTAAATTGATCTGTTTGGAAATAATAATAAATTGATTGATCGTGTGGGGCCGGTACTTTAAAAGAATAGCCCCACTGCATCTCTCCCCGTGTATGTCGTAAAAGGCGACTAAGGGATATGACTCCCTTCTTATATTACTAGGTGGTAGGGTTTAACCCGCCCGGGTTGGTACCACCGCACTGAATGAAAGGTCGGTCGAAACGGCTATGTAAATAGTTTGTGTTTTCCGTCCAGTTCAGTGTAGCCGGTACGACCGAAGGGAAGCACTGACGTGGCACCAAGTTCATCCGGTGTTATGGGCTGACATCACGGATGTTGTAGGTGATGTAGCCAACCGTGCCAGTTTCCATAAAAAAAAAAAAAAAAAAAAAAAAAAAATGATCGTACCTACTCTTTTATTTGAAGATCCTGAAAAGGACGTTTGTCCGGTTTTTCATTATTCTGAAGACCAGACACAGCATCAAAAACCGATATGTTTGTTACCTCAGAACTTTCGACTGAGTGAAGCGATTTTGATTTTTTTTTTTAAAGCTGGTGCCTCCCTTGTGGTCCCATTTCAATTTGGCCAAAGCGAGGCGGAAACGCGAGGCCGAAGGCCGAGCGATTTCGTCGAGTACATTAATAGCAATAAAATACTGAAAAAACTGTGAAATAAAAAACTGTTTCAAAAAATATAAAAACCGTCTTCAAAAATGTATGAAATAAAAAAAAATCGAACCCTAGAGTTGAAGGCGGTGCTAAAGCAAGCAAAAATAACCGACCGCCTTCAACTCTAGGGTTCGATTTTTATTATAATTATGTATTTTTGAGTATTTCTGAAAATCTGGGGATATTCTGGTGGTTTCGACTGGCGCATCTGGTGGGCGAGCTAGAAAAGAGTTGGCAACACTGTCTGTGAGGAAAATCATGTTGCGAAATTCGAGGTTCATATTCAGAAGCATAATTACGACGCGTTTTCAAAGCAGCTGGGCTTTGATATTAAAAGTTACCAACAGGCCGACCCCTGTGGAGTCTGGGAAGGTGTATCTTTCGCCAGATGAGGTGGGATTGCTGGAGCGCTTGTCTCTGGTGAAGTGCGACACTGAGGCAGGTGTGCGGGTGCTGGAGGAAGCCATTGCATTTGCTGAGCAGGTGCTGCACGTGCCTGCCGACGGCGTGGACCCTATGTATAGTGTCCTTGAGAACGAGTAAATATAACTTCACATAATACTTTTTGTTATTGCTCTAAAATCCCTTGAACCAATGCTACGTCTGCCATAATATGTTTTTATGCATGTATGATAGGTACTTGATAGCTGTATACTGGCTGACTGGCTTAGGCTAGAGGTAATTGTCACAATATCATGCTATCTGCTATGTATTGTATGCAGTGGCGGCTGGTGACTTCAGTGACCGGTAGTGCGCTAAGTACCTACCTCCTTAAATACCAAATTTCCCAACACATTCCCAATGTTATTGTAAGATCGCGACTTCCGAATTTTTTAAACGCCTGCGTTGTATTATGTACGTACCTAGTATGAATATTCTCAAGACACTCAATGAGTTGCAAAAAACAGGAAAATAAATCCAAACAAGTTTTTTAAATCATTTATAGTACCTTTATGAACACACCCATAGACCACAGCACTGCTGCAGCTTTCAAAAGGAAAACAATAGCAATATCCCAAAAACACTTAAAAAATGTATAAAAAAAAAAACATTTGAAAAGTAGGAATTGAACGCGGGATCACCTGATTGTAAAGCCTTACCTTTAACCAACTCTTAGGTAAATATCGGCACCACTTAATTCACAGTATCACGTGACAGAAAGCACAAAACCTAACCATATCCCATTTTAAATATTCGCGCGCTAACGGGTATGTGACATCACATGACAGCGCGCTGACTCTAGCTAGGTAGACTGACTCGTGCAAAAGGAATCGCTCGCGACGTGTCGCACGTGGCTATTCGTGGCTATTCACGATATAGCGTCCTTGTTTCGCGCTCGTGCGCCGCACGCAGAACCCCATTTCGGCCCATACTGTTTCTATGAAGTATCTTTTGTCTCACGCGCCAGCGGTGTTTTGCCGATCCCCATACATTCAGATGGGAGACCCGCGTGCGTTATTCGATTCCGCACTGGGCGCGGGTTTACTCGCAAAAACGTGCCTTGTGATCTATAAAATACGGTCGAATTCACATTTGTATTTATTTCGAGTAAGATCTTTATGTTTTTAATGTAGGTATGTTGTATTGTAAGATATTATTTATTTTGAGTGAAGTGAAGACTTCTCGTGGTATGGTAGTGCGGCGCACGGGCGCACTTGAGGACCGGCCGCCAGTGATTGTATGGGTAGGGTTTTCAAGATGAAATGCAGGTAACAACTAGCTGGTAGGCTAGAATAATAGGTTGGCTCATTGGGCAAGAAGGTCTGACGAGACGGTAGTCAGAGAAACATCACTTCTTTCGGAGTCAGATTTACTGTTAGCCCGACTTTAACACTGGCGGAGCCACAGACATATCTATTCCTAAACGAGTGTACAGTACGCTGCAATATGTGCGCTGTTCGCCGGTAGTAGAGCGTCGTCTCTGTCGCACGAACTCGCACGTCTGTGCGACAGAGGAAGCTCTACAACCGCATTGTCTATTTCTAAAGCTCCATGTCCATTATTTACTGTCAGATACTGTACATCATTTACTGCCGGGTAATGTACTTGGCTTGGGTATTTTTATACTTTGTTTTTTTTTTTCAGAAATTTGCCACTGCGGGAGGACAAAGTTGCAGAAGGAGATTGCCAGAAAGATATCCTTAGAAATGCAGCTCTCGTAGAGGAGGATTACTTTGTCGCCCCTCCAGGAAATATTCCTCTACAAGCAACAGATAACTCAGCATCTAAGCCAAAAGAATCTCTGAAAATAAAAAACCAAACGAGAATCGAACCAACAAGGACGTCGACATGCTAAACGAACTTGTTAGAGTAGCTCAATGTAGAAATTTTTTCAATCTAGTGAAGCTTAAAGATAATATTCTACATTTTGATTTAAAGCAATCTGGAATTTGCATGAAGCAGAACATTGTGAACGAGTGGTTTCGTTCTATATATTCCAAGTCTGAGGAAAGCTTTAAGGTTTTTGTGAACAATGAGACCGGTGCTCCTTTCAAGCAGTTCAGTGTGTTGAACCTAGCCGAGTCGAGACGGCAGTCGCTCCCGACGGCCTTAATTGAAGTTTCTAGGAAGCGTTTTTCTAAAGAATTAAATAGTGAATTTGAAAAATATTTTCTACCGCACGAAGCGACTGAGTTGAAGCTGAGTGTGGCCGTAGCGCAGGCAGAAGCGCTACAGTTTTTTTTTCAGTGGCAACGCTACAGAAAAATTTGGTGGAGTTCGGTAATTTTCTTTTTATAACTTAAATACCTATCCACAATTTGTTTGGTAAATTTATACTCTTATAATTTAAATTAATACATATAATAAAATGTGTAAGTGTGAACCACACAGGTTAAAAGTATGTGGAACGTACTCATAGGTGTCATAGTACTAGTACCATCTCCTCCCTGAGGGTCTGTGCCAGTTCCCACGGATAGTGGCAGTAGTACTCGTACTATTGAGGGCGCTCACCATTATCAGTAAAACCAGTGAGTGAGGACCATTTCATGTTGATGTTCAATGGACTGCTATGTACTATTTTTTTTTATTGAAAGTCCAACACATGACGCTGTGCCACCCATAAGGTGTCCAACGACGTCCATGGACGTTCTGTCTCACGCGGGGGTTGTAAATGCCATGCTGGCCTGACAGGTGCCTATTCACGCCCCTATTGAAGGACCCTGGGTAGTCCCTTTTTTTTTTTAATGGGACCTGATTGGGTGCTACCATCGTGATGTCAGCTGAAACTAGGTGCTATGTCAGCGCCTCCCGTTAGTCTTGTCGGCTACGCTGAACTAGACAGAAATGAGATAGTCGTTTCGATGAACCTTCATTGAGTGTGGTGGATATTGCGTAGATCACTACGTCACCCGGGCTGTTCCGCCTGCGAGATATCAGCTACAAGGAGCGGTCGGCGGAGGTGGAGGTGATGGCACACTTCCCCTGGGGGCCGCAGCCCGTCGAGACCGTATACATTGAGGAGCCACTCTCGATGGTACAACTATGAATCCTCTTAGACTTGAGTCAGACAGATCACAAATAGCTATTATAACTGAAATCCTACAAATAAAACATTTGAAAGGTACATAAGTACATACAAAAACTATATGACTGGAGCTTTCTCACAGTGCCTTGCCTACAATCAAGGATTGTAGGTAATCATTTATTTGTATGTTTAATAATATTAATAATGTACTAAATAGCTATAATATAAATTATAATAAAATACTTCCTAATTATAATATAATTTCCTAAGTACAATGGAAGTATTAGTCTACTGTTTACATAGGGGCCATCCATAAATTACGTAAAAATTTACAAAAATTCATTAAAATAGACAAAAATCTATGATATGGACAGCCCCATAACAGGGCATATTTTCCTGTTCTGGAGGGTTCTTTCTCTGCACTGGTGTATTTTTAGAAACACGACGAGCAGAACTTCATCGGAAAAGTGAAGTTCGTTAGTGTGCTGACAGTGGAATGTGCTCTGCTGACCTTGCTGGCCGATGGATATTCCAATAGAACCGAGGAGGAATATCTAAGATTACACAGAACTATGGCCCCTTACAAGGTGTCATTTGCCATAGATTGCAATGGTATGTTTTATTCATCTGTTACAATAAAATAAAACTTAAACCTAAAAATTAAAGCAATAACTTTAATAGGCCTACATTTCATGTTGGCAATCTGACATGGCCCTTACTCCCTTATCCCACAAGTGATGCTAGGCTCGCTAGGTAGATTGTAGCCAACCCAACACACTGTATGAAAAATGGCCACATAGCAGCCTCGGCTGCATTTTCCGCTAGTCCAGTATAGCTAGCAAACCAAAGAGAAGTCACTGATGGGGCGCCTGCTCCGAGATGATATTGGTTGGTCGGAGCATGTACTCTGGCCCCTCGGCCTCAGCCACCCATACATTATTAAAAATATGGCCGACTTTGGTTAATTCTTCTGTCATATTTACAATGTTAGCCCATTGTGTTATTATAAATCAAATCACAGACGATTTGTAGGGTCACTCAGTCTATTGCATGTACATGTATTGATCATGGACTGCTCGGAGGAACTTGCATCCCTTATTCCTTGCCATCTCTTCAATTCTCACGTTCAACTCTTTTGCTACCACTTTCTTATATTCCAATATATTAATCGAATATCTAACATCCAATTGATGTATTGATGATTGTAAGAAATCTCGTGTAATGTTACTTGGTGCAATAAACCATTTTCTAATTTATCTTCTCCAGCACTCGTCGCAGCGAAATTGAACTCGCTTTTGTTGTAGACATTGGGCTTTTGAGAACCCATCGGTTCTCAAAATCATTTCTTTGTCGCACCGCTAGGGTGTGGAACTGTGTTCCGATGAGTGTTTTTCCCGAACCCTTTAACCTGGGTGTCATCAAATGTCATATTAGGCTGGACAGCCTAGCAACAGTCCGCAAATCTGCTGGCATGGCGCCTTTACTGAATGTGGTTTCGCGAGGATATGTGCTTCCCCTCCAACGGTCCCTCGGCACACCGACACGTTGGTTTACATAAGAAAAAAAATAATAATGGGGCAATAATTTTACAGATTTACAAAAAATTAAATCACTGCAAGAGGTAGCGGAACTTCTGAATTATAGACTCAACGACAGTGGCATTTCAACATGGCTATCTGACGACTCCAGCGTTCCAATCCACCAACAGGTATTTTATTTCCTCTATTTAGCATGGTCTATAATGGCATTGTTTCTATCAGGCATCTATCCAAGGAGGTGGGTTGGGGGGGAAGTGGGATGTACCTTTTCAACCCCGAGATCCCCCTCCATATCCGGCCATGGTAGCGCCCGTGCAGTGATGAGTTTTTTTAGACACTTTGTCTCGTCCTAAAAAAACTGCATTTCTCATCAATTTCTAGATGCGTGCCTTGCTTCAATGATCATAGTATAAAATGCAACATCTGCCACCTCTGTCTGTATGTATGTTCGCTTATAACTAAATAAATACAATACTATTATAATTTATAGTACTACCATTGCCTTATCTATCACATTTTATGAGACCAAAACTTATTTGAAAAAATAACAGTCAAATAGTGTGTATAGTACCCGGCAGTAAATAATGAAAATCGAGCTTTAGAAAGAGATAACAGGTTTATAGAGTGGTGTCCCTGTCGCACAAACTCGCACGTCTGGTCTGTGCGACAGGGACGACACTCTACAACCAGATTATCTTTCTAAAGCTCATTGTTCATTATTGACTGCCGAGTACTGTACCTTATATTGATTGAGCTTGTATGTGAGAGTTGGCGGAGAGGTATCGGCTGGGAGTGCCGTACACGGCAGTGCTCACTGCTGAAGTGCTGGACACAGGCATCCTACATATACTCAACAGCAGCACCACTCTCAAGGTAAGCTCCGTCGCTAGTGTGGCCCATTTCACTTCACTAATGGCTCTTCTGTGTGTGAAACATGTAAATATTACAACACCCACCTTGTTACTTTGCCACTGTAACGTTCATTACCCAAGCCATTGATTTTATAACCCTGTCGGGACAGATAGACCACTCCATATAAAAAATTTGGTAACGTTGTAAATTGTAAAACCAACAGGGGGCATTAATAATTTTTCTTGATGTTGTCGTAAAACAAACAGGTGGCGTTGATGTTGGTAATACTTCTATACTAAGGGCGCTATCTAGTTGAAATACAACATGTATGTAGGTACCTTTAATTGTCACTAGGCTGTAGAATCACTGCTACTAGACAAAAGATGGCGCTTTCATTTATATTTATAAAGAACATTATTTATGTGAATTCCTAAATTTTTAATTATATTTGAATAATAAAATTATGACAATTTACAATTAAACTAACACTTCTTATCAAATTAAATAAAATAAAAAAATGTTTTGAAAATAATTTGGTATACGGAACAAAATATTATTATGATTGTAATTTCCTGTTTGTGCGCTTTTAATAGATAGATCCACAGAGCACGGAATACCCCCGCGCGCGCGCGCGCGCGGTATTCCGTGCTCTGTGGATAGAACGTATTTATTTAGTTGAACAGTTAAACAAATACTCGTCACTCTTCATTCTAATAATGTCAGCATTGTATGTAAAAAAAAAATATGAAAACTGCCTTAAAAAATTTATGAAATTAAAAAAATCGAACCCTAGAGTTGAAGGCGGTGCTAAAGAAGGCTACACAAATCACAAAGGATATCATCCACGCATGTTTTCTTTCATGTATCATTTTTGCTTGCTTTAGCACCGCCTTCAACTCTAGGGTTCGATTTTTTTTATTTCATACATTTTTGAAGGAGGTTTTTATATATTTTTTTAAATAGTTTTTTATTTCACAGTTTTTTTTGGAATTTTTTGCTATTAATGTACTCGGCGGAATCGCTCGACCTTCGGCCTCGCGATTCCGCCTCGCTTTCCAATCTGATCTCGACCAAATTAAAATGGAACCACGTCATGGTTATCCCCTTTCAAACAAAAAAAAAGAATTTTCAAAATCGGCCCACAATAATTGACGGAGTAATCGCGTAACAAACATCCAAAAAAAGAAAACATACCGTCAAATTGAGAATCTCCTAGGTCTAAAGTAAATTGCTCGTGAAGACAAATTCAACGAGCCCAAACACGATGGGTTTATCATGTGTAGTTTAGGAGTTCCTATGGCCACCTTCCGTCTCCATCATCAGACCAGCTCGATGGTACTCGTACTCGTATTATAATATATTAAGCGCATCTGGCCGGTCGGAAAAGATTTCAAATTTAGAATATTCATGAAACAAGGGTCCGAATATGAATGACAATATCGATTCATGTATTTCAATACAATGACAGAGAAAATTTCAAAATATTAGGTACCTATTTAATACTTTTTAGTTCTAGTTTATTTTTTTTAAGTCGGTTTTATATTTTTAAAACAATATTACATAAAAATCAATAATCGAAATCGAATAATCGAAATCGGTTGAAGTGGTACAGAATTATTCGCCATGTGTCAAACTGCAAATTGCTGAAAAAGTCAACATCACAAAAGTTTTGCTGAAGGTAACCACACACCAATAATATTTTGTTGCTTTTTCATAAACCGCTCAATCAATTTCAATAAAATTTCAATGGGAGCACCCAGGGCCGGACCTACCATAGGAGCAAATGGATCAATAGAACCGGGCGCTCAATTGCTGAGGCGCATTATGCCGACCTAGTATCACTATATCTATATTAATATATGGCGGTCATCGTCGTCAGGGACGACGGCGACGCGGCCTTGCATTTTGCCCATCTGTTATCCATTCATACATTTTTTTATTTGACACCGCGCGCCTACCACTCGTCACCCACACACGTGTATGCGTGGCGGCGGCGGCGCGGTAGCGGTGCGCGATAGCCGTCTTTATTTGCTTGGATATAGAGACGACAACGACGGCTATGGCTGCACGCACTGGCACAAATGCCTGGGGCGCTGGTGCGACGTGGAGCAGTCTCGCGCCCTCGCCGCTCTCCGCCTATACGTTTCTCACTTACACCTACGAAAATATGTATCCGTCAAACATAGAGCTATTTCGGGTGTTTGGAGCAACGAACCGCTTGCTAGATACCTCTCAGTCATCTCTACGAAATTCATATCTTCTATTCCACTTACTCGGTGCCCTATCTGTATCAATTCACCAAACGACTTGTCAACGACGTTATAATTTTAAGAAAAATAGACCTTAGCAGTTACGAAATTTGATGGAATTCGGTTCGCATTTTTCTTTACTCCTGAATATTAATTAATATATGGTATTTTTTGAAGAACTTTCGCGCGTTTTTTTTTTCGTTTCGGACGCTGCTGGGTACATGTGCGTGCATCCAAATTAATGCAATTAGTGCGCATTTTGTTTTGGTCGGTGCTGGCTGGTGCTGGCTAGTGGTTTGTGCGTGCATGATGAGCTGGTGACACAGCTTTAGCTGGTGTGTGTGTTTAGTGCTGGGTGATCCTGCCTGGGCCGGAGTGGTGGTGAGCGCTTAGTAGGTACCTTACCTACCATTGGTAAGGTGTATCATATTATTTTTCGCTACAAATTAAGAGGTGTTGCGTCGCGTCATCCAACGCTACAGCCGCCGCCGGCGGCGGCCGCGCCGCGCCGCACTGCCCAGAGCTCTTCGGCCGCGCCCGGCTACTATTCGATGCGGCTGCGATTGTGTTTTCAAACCATCCAGGGGTCCCTCAAATAAACACACAAAATTTCAACCAAATAGGTCCAGCCGTTTAGTCGGAGTTAGGTGAAAAACACACGTACAGAAGAATTATACAGGCTGTTCGGCACAGAGACCGACAAAATTTATTTTGTAGGTAAGTGGGGTCATTTGCAAGGTTTTGACCGATGACACCTTTTGTCTGGTGTCACGTGGTATAGAGATACGATTTTTTTTCTTAATTTTTGAAAATTACCAAAATCTCAGCTTTAACCCCTTGTAACTTTTTTGTTTATGATTATATCTGCACGAAATAAAATGTATTTGGTTTTACGATGTATCATTGTTCTAGTAAAAATATCATTTGATGAAGTTAATACCATGAAAAGGACTTATGACCTCCCAAAGTCCCAAAGACGAGTAAAAATATGACAGAATCTTAATTTCTTAATTCATAAAAAAAACGGACAGCAATTGAGAGCTTCCTTTTCATTTAAAAAGTTTGCTAGTTTATGCTCTTTCCAACGAAATACCACATGTCATACAAATCATTCACTATGTGGCCAAAATTAGGGATAATTTGCAAGAGTCTAAACAAGCAGTAGTAGTTGGAATTGGAATTAAACAGTACCCGCGCGACCGTTACATGTTCTAAATTTGAAAATGCTCCTGAAAACGCTCTCAATAAGTCGAAAAGGTGGCCCTGTTACAAAGTTATTGTCGTTCTGTTCTGGTCTCTGTCCCTAATTTTGGCCACAGAGTGAAAGATTTGTGTGGCACACCAGTATACCGTTGGAGAGGGCGTAAACTAGCGAACTTTTTAAAAGAAAATGAAGCTTTCAATTGCTGTCAGTTTTTTTTTTAATGAATTAAGAAATTAAGATTCTGTCATATTTTTACTCGTCTTTGGGACTTTGGGAGGTCATAAGTCCGTTTCATGGCATTAACTTTATCAAATGATATTTTTCCTAGAACAAGGATACATCGTAAAACCAAATACATTTTATTTCGTGCAGATATAATCATAAACAAAAAAGTTACAAGGGGTTAGAGCTGAGATTATGGTAATTTTCAAAAATAAAGAAAAAAAAATCGTATCTCGATACCACGTGACACCAGACAAAAGGTGTCATAGGTCAAAACCTTGCAAATGACCCCAATAACCTAAAAAAAAAAAAATTTTTCGGTCCATGTGCCGAACACCCTGTATATAAGGATATATTATATATAATATAGAATAGAGAAACTGTGTAGGTAGAAGTTATTTTCACGAATAGGTAATATTTTATAACATGTCAAATGCTAATAAGAACGTACAAAGGGCGCAAATTTTTTTTTCTGCACCGGGCGCGGAAAATCCTAGGACCGCGCCTGGGAGCACCTCTGAAGTATGACCTACCAAACAAAAAAAGAATTTTCAAAATCAGCCCACAATTAACACGTTGAACGCCATACGACCCACCGGTGGGCCTAGCGTACTTTTCCGTTCGGGCCAAGCCAAACTCATTATATCCGTAATTTTCATTAACTTGAGATTTTCATCACAAAGTTTATAAAATGCGGTAATTTGTAAGGAAAATAAAAATTTGCGACTTTTACCGTCTAATTTTCGAGATATAGCAGAAGGCTCACGGGTGGATCGTGTGGCCTCATATGAAGGATTTGTATTTTTCTGTTGGCTGGGGCCGCGGGGTCACGCCGCGGCCCACCCGTTGCGCGCACGCCGCGGACGCAGCGATCAATCCCGGTCCGGCTGCGTCGACAATTGAGGATGTTTTACGCTTTTCTCGCCAAAAATGATTATTTTGAAGATTTCGAGTTAACACAAGAAGCGCTAACGCAGTTAGAAAACATCGAGATAGATCTTCTGAACCGTAGTTTCGGAATAGATTCTATGAAGACGTAGTTCAACCAACGAAAAGAAGATGCTGTCGAATTATTTTGTCGGAGAGTGAGGATAGCGACTATGAAATGCGTATAGAAAGACGGAAGAGAATGAAACACACTCTGGAAAGGAAAGAGGGATTGGCCAGAAAAGTGAGAAGAACATGTCACCAATGTTATGCAAAGAACGTACCAATAATGGGTAGCAAACAGGCTAAAACCAAGTCGAAAAAAGTATCCACTTATTGCCAAAGCAGCCCAACTAAACCATTCCTTTGTTTGCCTTGTTTTAACATGACTCACGGATAATTCTTTATTGTTTATGGTTAAACCCTTTGGGGTTAAGATGATTGATTATTTTAAATAATGAAGTGTCATAATGTTGTGATTGTTCAATTTCATAAATATTTTCTTTTGTTCAATTTCATAAATTATTTTCGTAATAAATAATGTCTTCTTATTTGGCAATGAAGAAAATTTTATGTTCATTTTTATTTTGACGAATATTTTCTTATTGTTTTCTGGTTTTATTAATTCTATTAATACAAATATTATGTTCTACCTTATCGTTAAGAGCAGCCCTAGCATCGTTACAATTACCTTAATAAAAAACTACAAGTTTCTATTGGATTTGAAAACCACGCCGTCCGCTTCGACTACAAGGCCATGCGGCTCACTTCCATATTGGCTTTGTAGCTGCGCTCTGTGGCTTGTAGGAAGCGTTTACGTAGGCCCTCTCACGCGGCTCACCGGTGACCCCCATGACCTGAATGGTTCAGTAAGGAAAGGCTCACCGGTGAACGGTGAGCCCCGTGGCCCAAACGGAAATACTGGATTTTTCATGTGGCGTTGAACGTGTAAGATTGTAATTTCCTGTTTGCGGTTTTACTCCGGTCCAAAGAGTTTACAAACTCTTTGGTTGTACTTGGGTTGTACCTAGCTCCGCTTATTTGTTGTTATATCCGCTATAGTAACACATATTCTGTGAAAATTTCAACGGGCTACCTATTACGGTTCAAGAGATACAGCCCTCGGACAGACGGACGGACGGACGGACAGACAGCGGAGGCTTAGTAATAGGCTTCCGTACAGGGATACGGAAACCTAAAAATAAGGGGTGAAATAGGGGTGAAAGTTTTTGTATGGGGAATCCATGATTTCTCTAGGTAAGGATATGAAAATTTATTATCTAGGCTTTTGGCCAAAGACATTAAACCCACCCTCTTCCATATAGACCGGACATCAAGAACAAAATCGTAATCTACTACTTAGATCCTAGTGGTACAAAGTCGTTCAGTCTAGCGCCACCAGTCCCTTCCCTTCTTACCTTACTAGGGTTGGTACCACCGCACTGAATAAAATGTATGTCGAAACGGCTATGTAAATTAAAGAGATTTGATGTAAATAGTTTTTTCGTTTTTTTTCGTCCAGTTCAGTATAGCCGGCACGACATGTCCGACATCACGGATGTTGTAGGTGATGTATCCAACCATGTCAGTTTCCATAAAAAAAAGAAGAAGAGGAGGAGAGGTATGGAGGGAGGAAGGGGTAGTGAATGAGGGTAGGTGTGGGGGAGGGAGGTAGTAGAGGGAACGAGGAGGAATGGATATCGAGGGAGTGAGAGGTTGAAAGTGCGAAGGGGCGGGGTAAGAGGGGGTTGCGGACAGGATGAGGGGTAGTAGGGGAGGAATGGAATGCGAGGGTGATGGGAAGGAGGGGCGGCATGAGGGGAGGAAGGGAAGTAGGGAGAGAGGGAGGGAATGGGCGAAAGGGAAGGTGGCAAAGAGGGGGTCCGTGAAGGGTGAGGGGAAGGAGGGGAGGAAGGCGGGATCGAGGAGAGAAGACCGGGAGAGAGGTGAGTGAGAGATGGGCGAGGAAGGAATCCCTTCCTTCCTCCCGAAAAAGATAGAGAATATAAGAGAAGCGATGGTTTATTATCAATTTTGCATTTAAATCAGATTTACTATTTTTTTATTTTATTCGTCGTCGTGTCGTCGTCGGTAAAATCTACAATTTTACAATTTTATATAAAATATCATTGACTTATATATTCTGTAAAGTTTATCACAAATACATTAAACCCACCCTCTTTTAATCTCTTTGGTATAACACCACCAGCAGCATCGTAGATGGAAAAAATAGCCCTGGACTCAACTTTTTTTAATTCGGTGCCTGGACTCCGTACTTCATACTCAAAGACATTTTGTTCATACTTCAACTATTACTCAAACGAGACACCGCGATTATGGTAGTGTGCGTATCGCGTGAATACAGAACCGACCGTCTCAAGAGATCGCATCGATATTGTGTCATCCTTTTTCCACGCGCAGTAACCCGTATCGCTTGCCTGCACGCTCCACGCAAACATTTGCGTGTTCCAAAACAAGCGAACGTCGCGCGTCGATCGATAAATTGCCGCAACGGCTAAAAACTATGGAGGTGGCTTTTTACTTTCGAGCGACTGTAAGGAGAAAGGAAGTATTGTGATCGTCCAAAATGTCGAAGTTGAGAATGCGACTAATTTTTTTATTTTTTTTATTGAAACTGACACGGTTGGCTACATCAACTACAACATCCGTGATGTCAGCCCATAACACCGGGTGAACTTGGTGCCACGTCAGTGCTTCCCTTCGGTCGTGCCGACTACACTGAACTGGACGGAAAACACAAACTATTTACATAGCCGTTTGGACCGACCTTTCATTCAGTGCGGTGGTACCAACCCGGGCGGGTTAAACCCTACCACCTAGTAATATAAGAAGGGGGTCATATCCCTTAGTCGCCTTTTACGACATACACGGGGAGAGATGCAGTGGGGCTATTCTTTTAAAGTACCGGCCCGACACAGTACAGATTTGGGCTATATATCTGTCAACGATCCCAAAAAAGTGGTTTTGAGAAACATGTATGTGTGTGTGTGTGTGTGTGTGTCCGTCCAGCGACCTTGTGCCTAAACTGCTCAACCGATTTCGTTCAAAATTCGTATTTAGTAGTTTGAAATGATAATCTAGGGGTAAATTTTTTTACTTTTTCAAAATTCGAAAAAATAAGGGTAGCCGTCATACAAATTTGTCTATGGCAATGTGTCCAGCGACGTTGCGCCTCAACCGCTCAACCGATTTCGTTGAAAATTCATATTTAGTAGTTTGAAACGATTATCTAGGGGTACCTTTTTTAGTTTTTTTTAATTAAAAAAAATAAGGGTAGCTGTCATACAAATTATTTCGATGAGGTCGATTTTCTTATAAATGGCTAACGATTTTTATTATTATTATTATATTTAATCCATCGTGTTTGTTTCCGTTTTCAAAGGTGGTGAGGTAAAAAAATATAATTTTAAAGAAGGTATCTCCACTTTATCCTAACCGCACGCGCGTATTTGAATTGCACGCAGGTTTGGTTGGTGGCTATCAACTAAAAATATAATAAGAAATAGGCATGCCATCTATAGACAAATAGGACAACTTAACTTTGGTCTGACATCTATGATGCAGAAGCGGCGAAATTATACATTTTATCCGCCAAGCTCACGGACTGACAAAACATGAAAATATTTATTGGAAAAATTATGAAAACCTTAAAATACACTATTTTGAAATTTCTACTTAATATAAAATAATCTTTAAATTTAACTATGCTGTTCCCACTTAGCATCGTTCTATAATTAGCAGATTTAAAAATATAATAATTATTTAATTCATATTCGATACTCCTGGCGCCATCTTAGGACATAATTGAAGACTAATTTCATGTTACCTTTAAAACATCGCTGACGGTACATCTGACTCCCCCTATAAAATCAATGCCCAAGCGGATAAGTCCTTGTCTTACCTATGTCTACGTGTTGTGTATCACTGTGGATGGGTAATCAAATTATTGCACTGGAAAGGTGAAAATCTCTCTTAACTCAACTTGATTGAGCTATAATTTTGCATGTATGTATGTTGTGCGACTTCTGTAATATTTTGTCATCATCATCATCATCATGTTAATCAATATTTTGTGGATTTACTGATTTAATAAATAACTTTAAAACACTATTTTACAGGTTTTGTATTGATCAATGCGAACCAAATTGTTCACTTTATAATGTAAAAGTATTTTTGCCAAAATATGCTCTCTTCTGATGTAGTGCACAGATTACCAATATGTAGTGCGGTCGGTCTGAAATAAGAGGTGATATTGGCTGGTCGGAGCATGCGCTTTGGCCCCTCCGACTCAGCCACCCATACCGGATTACATAAAAAAAAGAAGACTGATCTGATGTGATTTTTTTTCCTTTGTTTCAGGAGCAGATTCACATTTCATACTTCAATGAGTATATATCAAAACTGTTAAAAAGTTGCTTTGCTACATATAGCTGAACCCAAAATATATGATAAATAATAAGAAGTGTGTTAATTTCAAACTTTTATTAATTAATTCTTAGCATTAAACTTACACATGAAAATTTGTATGCTCATCGTTGCGAAACCAAAATTCAGTTTATCTAACCACAACACATTACATGGGACTCACCAACTTGACCACAGAACATAAAAAATCAGTTATATGCAAATCTAACTTCCGCATCAAGGTTCCATAGCTACCACAATTAAGTTATTTCCCTGCGTGCGGCACACTCCCTGTTATATTTCTGTGGTACGCGCACCGCATTAAGGAACCTGAAAAAAAATTCTCAGAAATCTACAAGCCGACCTGGTTCCGACGATGTGTGACTTGCTACATAAAAACATTTAAATTTTTTATAATATATGAAGACTAAAGTAACCAAACTCCCATATATTAAATTTATGAGTTGTGAAACTCCAAGTTATAAATTTACCACCTTTTGTGACTATACACGAGCAGCTTGAAGCAGTCGTGTCAGATTGGAGCCCGACTGCTTCGAGCTGCTCGTGTATGGAGACTTAATAAATTATTTGTGCGACTATTGTTTTTGCACTGTAATATAGCGCAAAATTGGCATTTTTTTATTTATATTTTTACCTTGATGTTTTCCGCTACAGACGGGATGAAAGGTGACTGAAGTGCGCGGAACTACGCTTACTTGTACACGGGTACTTGCGATTTTTACTCAATTTTATGTAATGTGAGAACTTGATGGTTCGGAAGCCACTCGATATCGATGGAGACAATAATTAACCGTACATACAGTATCGAGTACTTGTATTATTATAATATGTTGTAGCTCCATTCTGTCACTTCACTAAGATCATAATAGCAGGATCTGTTTACCAGAACATGAATGATATGAACTGAAGTTATTATTACACTTAATTTGTATGACAGAATGCAGCTTTCATAATTGACTTGCCACACAAAGCATTGTTGCCCTAAACCCTCCCATATGCTAGCTTCCTTAGTGGTGCACAGCACTGTAGCGAAATGTTCTTTGTATGAAGTAAACAGCACTATGCGCGTCGCAGTGACCAATTCATATGAACAAATTTGTGCCGCGCCGCTGCGCCACCGCGTAGTGCGGTCACACTCTTAGACATAGTTCTCTCTAAAAATTTACTTTTTGTTGCCTGTGCAAGATTCACTCGAAACCACAAAAAATGCAGATACTAACACATTTATTGCATTTCATTTGCGAAATGAAACTGAACAATGAGAGACAGAGATTTGTTCGTAACATTACACAGTAAAAAACCAACAATGGTGGATGAAGGTGCGGGCGTCGATAACATCATCCTTTAGATTTCTCAACAAGTTCTATATGCAATATTTTCAATAGCTATCCACAGTCACAATTTGTGACTTATGACATTCTTTTTCGATACCATATTACATTAGAATGGGGTATGGGGTAATCCCGTGGGGTTAAAAAGTGTCAAATCTCACCACCAGACGAGTGTATCAGTGGGAACTGTCAATAGGAAATCAGTTTGTAGGGTTCGACTTTGTTGAAAAGACTTCCACTGGTACTTCCTGAATTAAAATTTATGATTTATGTATGACTCTAATCGGAATACAACAGACAAAAGTTAGATTGTAATGTACATGTTGAGATTTTATAATTTTTTTTTATTAATTTTTTATTTATAATATTTAGTTATAAACTACCAAGCTGGTTTCACACAAGAAATAAAATTGTTTGTCTCATTTCAGTTCATACTAGAATGTAAAAAACTCAATTATTTATCACTAAAGAGACTTTCTGCCAACATTTTCCACTTTCTGGTTATTAAAAAACTTTCTATTTTTCTATAAATTTTATTTTCTTTACACATAATGATGCTCCTCCTCCTTAAACTTTCTTTAATTGCGCAGCGGCCATCACAGTGGACATTTATAGAAGAAAAACACGCTTTTAATCCAATTAGAAACACAAGAGAACTGTCAGAGCCACATTACAATCAAAAACAAATGTGGCACGGTACACTTGTGCCGCCATCTGCAAATAGCTTTGACTGTTCACCCCCCTGGGTGAATTGATAGAAAGTACAACCGGCAGACGAGGGTTGTTTAAGTCAATATTTTTTTCTGAAAATATAAATAATTTTTTTTTATTTTTTTTTATTGAAACTGACATGGTTGGCTGCATCACCTACAACATCCATGATGTCAGCCCATAACACCGGGTGAACTTGGTGCCATGTCAGTGCTTCCCTTCGTTCGTGCCGGCTACACTGAACTGGACGGAAAACACAAACTATTTACATAGCCGTTTCGACCGACCTTTCATTCAGTGCGGTGGTACCAACCCGGGCGGGTTCAACCCTACCACCTAGTAATATAAGAAGGGAGTCATATCCCTTAGTCGCCTTTTACGACATACACGGGGAGAGATGCAGTGGGGCTATTCTTTTAAAGTACCGGCCCCACACGGTACAAAATAATTACCAACTGTATATTTCACATCAATACTTTGTTTCTGTTCCACACAATGTACTGAAATAGGAAGATACATGTTTGTAGGTCATGTAGTCTCGGTGGACTTTATACAAATTGCCATTTATAATACTAATTTGTTATATTTGCCAGTATTGGGAGTTGACAGCAGTGAGGCAAACCGAACCATGACATGAGGGTGGCAGCCAGATTTCTTATATCAACACAACTGTGCAGAGACTGCTATGTACACCCATCTCACGTGACTTCATTTCAAACCAAAGTGTATAAAGTTTCAATTTTCGGAAATACTACTGGATGGCCAGTCAGTACAAGCTAACCACAATCTTTGGTTAATTTATACAAATATCTTGAATGTTAGGTTCACAGTATCATCATAACTAACTATACTATAAAATACATTCACACCCTCTATGAAGTAGTGACGTGATGTCTGCATGTGCACACCACAGCGCATCTAGCCACCACTGCTGATCTATCGAGCAACTACAATCATCTCCACACCGTCACACAGAGACAATTCTTCTTTAATAATTATGCCTTTCAATAAATTGGCAGAATGTATCGCTCACAAATTTTGTGAAATATACACGATAAACTAAAACTCAATTACTAAATATTTATTCTCAGATGCACTTTTTTTAGTTTCAATTACACAAATGAAGTAATAATACATTATTACTTTTTACTGTTAATTCAAACTAATACGGACATTATGATATTGCATTTTTGTATGAAAGCTACTTTAAATAGCCAGAAGTTGTAAAATAATAAATGTATGTAGGGCAATAGCTTGTACCTTTGAACCTAAATAAAATAACTTATAGATAATAAATAGGTAAAAACATAAGAAACGTCAAGGGAGCATCGTACAGCGTGCAACATGAACATACTTATTTTATTTATTTATTAATTATGCCGGCAGCTGCAGCTTCTTGCCCTTCAGCACTGCAACAGAACAAGTGAGCATCAGCAACGTGAACAACATTAGGCAAGAGTATACTTTATTGAGCACAATCTATAACCAATTACAGTAGACCCGCGCTAGTCCGAATATGGCCTAATCCGATGATCGCTGTAATACGAACGATCGGAAATTCCCAACTTCCCCCGCACCCGCGACCACCCCCATATTTTACCTTGCTTCCTTAGTTCGCCCGCACTCGTAGCCCTGAGCGTGCACAATAAAGTGCTCTGGAATGTTCCGCATAGCACGAGTTTTTTGTGTAATTTTTGGTTTAAGTCTGGTAAACACAATCATGGCATCAAAATCAAGTTGTAAACATGTAACATTGACTATACGCAACAAATGTAAAGTAATTCAAATGATAGATCCATTGATATTGACCAGATGTAAGCTACCGTAACATTGCGAAAACATTTGGGATTCCATAATCCGAACACCCTGTTAATTAGAACCCGCCTGTATTTTTAGGGGTTCGGACTAGGGACTCTGCTCTTCTGTATAAGTTACGAGTTGATGTGCTGTTGCTGCACATCTCCATTAAAATGTTATCTGCCTGTTACACTTTAACCCTGCAACGGTCGCTCTACTAAAATCACAGGTCGCTAACGGACCCTCTATCTATCCCACGCCTGCTGAAGTTGTTATAATATTTAAAATCTATTTTAACGGTAAGGAAGCCGCGAACAAAATCTAGTTGTTTAATGTTTCAGGTGCAGATGGTTCATGCTAGACAAATTTACTGTCCATAAATTTTCTCCTTATTAAACAATTCCAATTTTATAAAAAAACACCTATTAAATTAGGTATGTAGGTACCCCATTCCAAATGAGTTATAAAGTGAGAACAGTGCTAATACAACAGACATAATAAGACTGGCTAGTAACTCAGACAACTGTACAAACAAATATCACTAAGTAGGAGGCAATTTTTATTTATGCTTGTAGAAAATATAGTCTTATCATAAAATTACTTTACGAAATCAAATTTTGAGGTTAACAAAGGTTTCTATATAAACTAGAATCATGACGTTAACCCATTAAAGTCTGAATTAAGTTATATGGCATGCTTCTTTCGGATTCTATCTGGCTAGAATTAATCCAGTTGAAAACACAAATATTTAACATAGACCGATTCGACTGAACAGATCCACATATAGACAATGTCTATGTGTTTGTGTGTAGATCTGTTCATATAGAAGTCCAAAGAGAAAACCTCACCTTTAGTGATGTACAGATAGAAGAAGTCGCAGTAGAGCACGGTCTGCACCACACCCGCCACAATGGCGATCAGATCGTAGTGGTTCTCGCTCATGTAGCGGTACACCTGTAACGATAGAACCACTCAATTTATGTACATCAGTCTCAGTGGTCAACTTAATAAACCTTCCCTTTACTACGGCCCTTTTAGACTCATTTCATAGTGACAAAGGTATCTGGACCAGGATGAATAATATCCATGTGCCACCGGCAGAGTGTCTGTCCATCGTTAAGAGCGTTCCGTGCAAAATGACAAGCGACGGTGCTGCCACTCAAGTAAATAATATATATCTCTTAAAAAAAGCCATAACTGGAAAAAACAAGCCATGAAGCTGTAGTTGATTTTGATTATGATATTCTAAGATACTGAAAACAGTTTTGTATTGCTCACTTTATGCACAATCATAATAACGGATTTCGATGGCCACCGTAATCCGTTATTATGTTTATGAATAATCAGAGCAATACAAAACTGTTTCCAGTATCTTAGAATATCATAATTAAAATCAACTACAGTTGCATGTGTTGTTTTTTTCAGTTCTGGCTTTGTTTAAGAGATATATTATTTACTTGAGTGGCAGCACCGTCGCCTGTCATTTTGCACGGAACGCTCTTAACATTACTACAAGACACTCCGTAACATACTGATAAACTTGCACAACTGATTGCACAATAACACACAAACAAGTTGCCTCTGTCTCCCTCTCACAGAGGAGTATCACATTCGACAGGCAAACAAAGAAAAATGTTCTTGCTTTTACTCTGCGTTGTAGTTGCAAGACATACAAATTATAAAAAAACAATATATTATGGAGCTTTAAAATTGTAATATTTGTTTACCCAGTTCAGGATGTAGAGCCCCCTGTAGGAGCCCAGTGCGAACAGATAGTGAGAAGTAATACTTTCAGCCTCTCCCGTCTTCGACACCAAGAACAGCTGAGGCAAAATGGCCACTGACTCCAGGTAGATGGAGAAGGTCCACAGCACCTGCATTATTCATGAACATGTCAATAGAGAAATTCAAAACATCAGTAGCACATCAATCTAAGTAAAACTTCACATTTTATTAAGTTTAGATTTATGTTATTATCTAAGGCCCACTTGCACCAACACGAATTTAACGATATAAACCAGTTTAACTCCTTAAGCTAGTACCCGTTGACTGTGGGAACCGCGTTTAAATCCATAACTCGCTACTTAACTCTAAATTCGTGTTGGCGCAAGTCACTCTAAGCGTAGTAAGCACAGAGACAGCCACTTGTTCATAGGTGGCAGTTTGCAGTGCCAACATTTTCATTTTTAAATACTTATTTATACTTCGAGGTATTGAAATCTCTTTTCTTTCCGAGTTTTTCTCAAGTGAGTAGTGAACACAGCACTCACTGGATTTATGAAACACATCTGGGCTCTGCACAAGTAGATAGTTTTAATCGAGCACGAGAGCAGTGACTGGCCAACTTTGCTCTTTTATAGCATGCTAGACATTTCGGCTCGCATCAAGCCTTCGTCAGCTATACAATCAAATATCAGTGCAATTGTCTTGAAACGGACAGTTATCAGAAGAGAAGAATAAAGAGGCGCAAAAATAGACAGTTCGTTTAATTTTTATGTCAAAACTGTGAAGTTAGATACTATTTCACAAGTACACAAAGAATTCATAGTGTAACCCGGATTAACTAATCCGCGGAATATTTGCATTTCTGCTAGACAAAACATTGCACATAATTCAGGTTTATTTAATCCTAGGTGTACGGATATTTAGGCTAAGCACAGGCAGCAGCGGGTCGCATCGCAATGCAAAAATTATTCCCAGATTCTTCTGTGATGTAGGTAACAGGCTGCAACTGTATATGGCTCAGGTGATATGGTAAGTTGATTACTACTACTGCTGTTACATGTTTCCCGCCTTATTCATTCATAAGAATAGAAAAAAAGCAGTTAAGCAGGTTGTACTGACCTCCATGACGGAGAACTCGTGGTTGACGAGTAGAGCGAGGAGTACGGCGGGCACGAGGAGGAACTCGATGCGGAAGGTGTCGTGGTTGTGGTCGTAGGTGGCGCGGAACTTGACGTACATGAGGTAGACAGTGGCGCAGGACGCGCCCACGAACACCAGCTTCATTACCGTGTTGTAGAGCGAGATGTGCGTCGTCAGTAGATCCAGGTAGCGCGTCGTGTACACCACCGCGAACAGGATCTGCGACTTGCCCGATATTCCTGCCACATACCATCAAAACAATATGAACATAATATACATTATATTTGCCGAGAAAACTGTTGGAACTGAACATTGAATTCGGCTGCCTGAGGTGAGCGCGCAAAAAGGGACCAAAATGTCTGGTCCCTAGATTAGGGATTGAAAAAAAAAAACCACTTTTTTTTATCTTTTGTCTAAGACTTAGCCATTCCTGGCTATGCCAGCCCCATAGTAACTACATATTTATATTTTAATCTACTTCGGCACGAATCAATAAGTACCTGTGACTTAAAACACGTGAAAAAACCACGCTTGAATGTGTCTCTAAAGTAGGGCTGGCTAAAATTCTTGTAGGTATTTGAACTTCTTTCACCAATGGACAAAGCATTTCTATTGTAGCAACTGTGATGAAGCAGATTATTGTTCCTGGCCATATTAATACTATTATCCACCGATTCTCAAACTTTTATTGGCCAGATGGCAGCTGACCCGGGCCGTCCGTGTCACAACATTCATTCATATTAGTCACGACATAAGCAGTAATTTATGAGGATCATTAATGAATGACTTCACTCACTCGGCCACCTTCCCTCACAAAATCTGCTCAGGTTGTCTTCATTCCGATTGTAGATGGCAAAAGCCCAAAAAAGAAAACTGGCCAAGTACGAGTCGGACTAGTGCACTGAGGGTTCCATACCACCATGTAATTGACCAGTTTTTTTTATTTGTTGTTTTACTATAATCTATAACAGAGTTTCCACTATAATCACATCAAGTTTGACGTTGTATGTCAATAATATGTAATGTCTCTTTTTACGATAGAACAAAAACAAAACAAAATTTGGAAAAAGTTGTTGCGTCGCTCCGTAGTCCAGTAGTGCAGACGTAAGACGCTCAGTTTAGAAATAAAGATGGACATTTTGCAAAATACAGACAGAAAGAAGTACTCACAGCCAAACTGAGCGACTATTTAATACATTTGGACGAATAAGAGAAGATTGAAAAGTTCATCAAAGGAGCAGATTCAGGGACCCATGCTACTTGTAACATATGTGACGAAAGTCATTGATTTTATCGTACACATTCAATAATCCGTCCTTCCGAGCATTAGTGTGTAAGTTAAATAGTATAGTACGGCTTAGTATGTAACTTATATTAAAAAAAAAAGCTCTGTAAGGCTTCTTGCCCGGTTCTTCCTTATAGATTGCGTTGCTGAATGGGACAAAACAAAAATGATGACGAACCATACTGAATGTGTCTCATATGTCTCAATTAAATATTGTTCATGTAGTGCGTTCTTTACGGCGAAACAAACATTTGAATCTAGTAGTCTGGCATAGGGTAAATTTGTATGGTGCCGGATTATGGAGTTTGTACTGTATTTTCTGTACTCGCCCAGATCTCACAACAGACCGGTTCCCTTATGAAACACTGTTTGACCACAAGCATTTCTAGTTATCAAATGGAGCAAGTATTGGTGAAAACCGAAAGGCAGGGTTGTAAAGAATACATACTTTTCTTCTTTTTAAAAACTTGGCAATAGTCGTCAACAATTGATACTTACTCCCAGTATGTAGGCTTTATTCGGCATAAATAAGAACTGATGATAGCAACATTACAGCGTGACATTACATCCTTCTCTATAAAATATGGCTATCTCAGAGAATGTAATCATATTTGAACGAAAAAAATATATGAATTCTGTTGTTACTCCCTTCTTCTAGTATTTAGATTGGCATCCACGCACATTTCTGTTTCTCACAGTGCCTCAAAGCACTATTGCCGGCGACGAGGGCATCGAGGTACTCACCGGCACAGGATCGCGTCTTCCATATCTTGAGCAAAAGGATGATGATGGCGAGTAAGTGTGACAAGTCGCCGAGCAACCGGAAAACATTCATTTTGTTGTCGCGTCACCTCGCCGCCGGTTTCTCCTTCGCTCTAACAAATTCCTCAACCAGTAAGTACACGACACAACGGAGAAGAACCTACAATAAAAATGACGTGGCTGACATTAGCTCCGCAAACGGTTGGCAGTCCTGACTATACATACATGTGTATTTATTTTTTCGGTACACAAACCAAACGGGCAAAGATCATAGACCGTATAGATAGATTTAAATTATTTTTGCCAGCAAGAGATCGAAATTGGCTGCTGGCTGAGTGCGTATGTTTGGCGCGCGCCGCTAATCTTTCTTAATTCTTCTCCTATCAGCAGCGATTCTCGCGATTACGAGAAGAATTTAGAATACGCAAGAAAAATTACAGTAGACAAGCTGTATGGTTGATAATGATAAATGACCTTGCCTATCCGAAAAGGTGGGAAAAATGTTACTTAATCGTTGGGTATAATTTTTAATTTTTTTCAGAGCCTTCATTTCTCTTTGCTTTAAAATAAAAAAAATTACAAAATGATAAACAAAAAGCTTGGGCTATACGGTCAAACGACCCTTGCCTTTCCTTTTTTTTATAGAAAGCGCGACATGTGGCGGCACAGAGCCACCATGAGGTGTCTAACGACGCCCGTGGACATTCGGTCGTAAGCGAGGGTTACGAATGCCATGCCGGCCGGACACGTACCTATTCACGCCCCCTATTGAAGGACCGGAGACTGTACTTGGGGGGAAATATAGGGGAGGGGAGAGCGATCCAGAGTTTACCGGTTCCTTTATTTTGCAGTGATTTGATTAGTGATATAATTTTGTAGGACTTGGCATCCAAGCCGTTACATAAAAAAAAAAATTATTATTTTAGGTTAGAAGTTGAGTTGTTGACGCACGCATGCATGGATCTGTCATTCATTCATTTATTTGTTTTGTGGCTTGGAAGTGGAGGCGCTATTTATGCGGTCTCGAATTTACAGTAGAAACGAATATAAAGCGCACACCAACAATGGTGCGTCACAATAATCAGCTGCCGACAAACTTGTCGCAGCTGCAAAACTTAATAAAGCGAGATCCCGAGTCGTACCGCGAAGAGTTTCTCCAGCAGCTCGCTCACTTCGACACTACGCTGGAGATCTTCAGCCTGAGCCCGACACAGCACAGCAAGAGCCTCGAGGAGCAGGCAATGTTCCTCGCGCAGATATCACAGTGTTATATTGAAGAGCTCAAACATTTCCCGCAGAGAATCGTGGAGGTTCTTAAAGCTCACAACACTGTGCTGCACAGTGAGATGCGACTTGCGCTTTGCAAGTGCCTTATTTTACTGAGAAACAAAAATTTTATTTCGCCTTTCGACCTGCTCGAGTTGTTCTTTCAGCTGCTGCGGTGTCAGGATAAAAACCTGCGCGACTTCTTGCAGGCGCACATAATATCCGACATCAAAAACATAAACGCGAAGCACAAAGATATTAAGCTCAACTCGACCCTGCAGAGCTTCATGTACTCAATGTTGCGCGACTCCAACGCAAAGGCGGCCAAGCTCTCCATCGACATCATGGTGGAGCTGTACCACAAGAACGTGTGGAACGACAGCAAGACAGTGAACACTATCGCCGACGTCGGTTGTTTCTCCAAGCTCACTAAAGTGATGGTGGCCTCGCTAAAGTTCTTCCTGGGCCGCGATGAGGAGCAGAAGGAGGAATCAGACAGCGACGAAGAGGTGGACCCGCGTGACACCATGATCTCTAACAAGTTCAACAAGAAGACGAGGAAGAGAGGCAAAATGGTCGAGAAGGTCAAGAAGATTGCCAAGAAGATGAAACGGAAAAAATCTAAAGCGCCAGAGTTTAATTTCTCGGCTCTGCACTTGGTTAACAACCCTCAGGGATTCGCAGAGAACCTGTTCAAGCAAATGGAGTCATCGAACGAGCGGTTCGAGGTGAAGCTGATGGCGCTGGACGTGATCTCGCGTCTCATTGGGCTGCACGGCCTGTTCCTATTCAACTTCTACCCGTTCGTGGCGCGCTTGCTGCTGCCGCACCAGCGGGAGGTGACGCGTCTGCTGCAATTCTCCGCCCAGGCAGCGCACGACCTGGTGCCGGCGGAGGTGCTCGAGCCGGTGATGAAGGCCATCGCCGATAACTTCATTACGGAGCGCAACTCCACCGACGTTATGGCCGTGGGCCTCAACGCCGTGCGCGAGATATGCGCGCGCTGCCCGCTCGCCGTCAGCGAGGACCTGCTCCGCGACCTCGTCCAGTACAAGAATTACAAGGAGAAATCAGTAATGATGGCCGCCAGATCCCTCATCCTACTGTACCGCAACTCCATGCCGAATCTTTTGCACAAGAGGGACCGAGGCCGGCCGACCGAAGCTACCTTCCAACTCAAGACTAAGAAATACGGAGAGATAGACGTCAAAGACTATATCCCAGGTTCAGAAGTTCTTCTTAAACCCGCTAAGGCAGTCATGAAACCAAAGAATGAGAAGAAAAGAAAAAGGGACGGCGATAATTCAGACGACGGCGACTGGGTGGATGTGGACTCGTCTGCGTCAGAAATAGACATCAATACAGACAGCGAGGATACCTCTAGCGAAGACGATGAGGATGCAGTCGAAAATAATGAGAACAGCGATAACTCTGCCAAACCCAGCACTGAAAGAAAAATATTGAAACCTAAAAGAAAACTAAATAATTCCAATACTGAGGAAAAAGTTTCCAACTCTGAGGAAAAAGTTAAAATTGCAAAGCAAATAGCAATGGAAAAGATATTCACAGATGAAGACTTCAAGAGAATCGAGGCAGCGCAGATAAGGAAGCAGGTGAGCGGAGTAAAAGGTAAAAAGAGAACATTGGAGGAGGAGGAGGAGGGGGTGGCAACGGAGCTGGTGAGCCTGGGCAACATAGAGAACATCCACAAGAAGAGGAAGCACGACAAGGGCGCCCGCCTTGCCAGCGTACACCAGGGTCGCGAGGAGCGCGACAAGTTTGGCTACAAGGACCGCAGAAAGAACATACACTGCTCCAAGACCAACAGGGAGAAGAAGAAAACCAAGAACTACCAAATGGTTAAGCACAAAGCTAAGGGGAAGGTGAAGAGATCCTTCAAAGATAAACAAATAGCGCTGAGAAATTATTTGGTTAAACAGAAGAAAATGCGTTAAAACATATTGTTAAAATAATGATTGGGTACATGTAATAAAATTATATTGATAAAAATAAAATCATAGTTTTTATTTATTGAATAGCTATATACTTATTCAAGCTGAATTTCTTCATTAGAGAAAATGCACAGTCGAAAATGAAGAGAAAAAATACGTCCCGACCTCCGGCTTGAGCTGCCAGCGCGTTACCAATTCCGCTACCAGGCCGCCGACGTATTTCTTCAAATTTTCGAACCGTTGCTTGCATTTTTCTAGTAGGTATGTCGCATATTCCTGTGTTCAGTCAACTTGCACGATTCAATATTGAACCTTATGCTGTCGTCACCAAAGTCGTATTTGGCATCGGACACTAGAAGTTGACTTGGGATTTTAATATTATGTTTTTTTTTATTTCTATGTGTTAGTACTAAGCATGTACTCGCTTTTTATATTTCTTCATTAGAGAAAATGCAGTCGAAAATGAAGAGAAAAAAAATACGTCCCGACCAGGAATCGAACCTGGAACTCCGGCTTGAGCTGCCAGCGCGTTACCAATTCCGCTACCGGGCCGCCGAAGTATTCCTTCAAATTTTCGAACCGTTGCTTGCATTTTTCTAGTAGGTATGTCGCATATTCCTGCGTTCAGTCCACTTGCACGATTCAATATTAAACCTTATGCTGTCGTCACCAAAGTCGTATTTGACGTGGTGACGACAGCATGAGGTATATCAAGCTGAATTGTTGAAACTTTTCATGAAAGGATAACATTCTAGCGGCTTCTTTATTATCCATGCATTGTCAGTTAGTATTGCTAGTCAGCAAAAACAAACCTGGAATAGCACCTTCCTCTAAGAGGAATAGTTTGTGAATCATATTTTTTTTGTGTCAATTTATAGTATTCTGTGCTTTCAAACGGTGGGTGGCCGAGTGGTCTGGGCGTCTCTTGCGAGAGGTTCGAGGATTCGAATCCAGTTGGCACGTACTGAGTTTTTTCTGATGGAAAAATTTACATGCATATCTACACTTCCTGCTTCACCGAAACTCAAATTTTAGCCGCTGGGTTGATACCACCGTACTGGATGTATAGCAACCTCGGATGTTTCTCTAGTCTAGTATAGCCAGCAATCCAAAGGGAAGTCTCTGATATAGCGCCTACCTACTCGGAGGTGATATTGGCATGTGCTTTGGCCCCTCTGCCTCAGCCACGTGCATCAGCTTAAAAATTAAGGTTTGGTTCCGGTTAGAGCATAGAAGTATGGGACCTGATTGAGGTATAATATATGGGACATACAACCCAGTGGCGGCTCTGGCCAATGAATTTTAGTGAGGCACCACCTACATAATAGCATTTTATAATGTTGTATTGCAGTTTTCATTTCGAGGACAGGACATGCCCAAAGTCTAGCAATAAATAAACATCCATGTTTGATTTTTTTTCTTTACCTTCAAGATAATTAAGTGAGGCGGCGTGAGGCGGCCCCTCACTTGCTTCACCTGGGGAACCGCCACACAACCAGTTCCACACAGGTTTGCCGCCCGTAGCGACTAGTTACATTCCACGGACCGGAAAACTAGAATGGAACAGGTTGTATTATAGAGGACAATGCCTCATATGCTTGCTATGGGTACGAAAATAGCTTCTAACTTCAATGAACATAAACATGTAAGTATACAGAGGATTTAATTCCTCGTTTGTGCGAAAAAGCCAATAGAGAATTTTGAAAATTCGTACGTACTTGTTTTGACATTACCTACTTTATATTTCCCGCGTGTTTGTCTGGCAAACTGAGCGGTGCGCCACCTGAAAGACTTCCTGGCTCCTTCCTGGCTCCTTTAGCTCCTTTCGGTAGACTTCGGCTCGACTCGAAGGCAAACTCATTTATAAATCATAGTACCACACTTCATGATTTATCTATGAGTGATGTTTTGGTGGTTTAAAAAAAAAAATAACCAGGTTAATAGAAGAAGATGCGTAGCGACGCCTTTTCTCAATATTAACCCTAACCTAATGTTGAGGCGGTGCATGTCGTTTTTGTTACATTTTGTTTCGAGCCGAGTGTTTCGTTTCAAGCTTTCTTAGGTGGTTATAAAAAAAAACTTATTTTAACACCCTAACATTGCTTAAAAAAACAAAACAAAACAAATTTTGACAAAAGGGACACGAACTCATGGTCGAGATCGAAAAAATAAAAACTCTACACTCTTACCACTGAGCCACCAAATTACATAAACGACCAAACGAATATCGGGTTGGGTTGGTTCGTCCGAAAGGAGCCGCAGGAGCCGCCAAAGTTGTCAGGTGTCAAACCCATGTATGGGGTGTTTGTGTCCCTTTCTAATTGGGTGACCTTGCGATTTATCATGTGAGATAATGAGATTAGTGAGAGAAAGAGAATAGTGAGAGAACATGAAGAGAACGGTTTGTGTTTGGCTTAAAATAATATGTGCACTTGGTCAGTGATCCTGTGCCCTTGTTCGATTGCTCCATAATGTGGTCTTAAACCGAACTGATGATCCGGGATGCATATTTCCAAAGACCACTAGGCGAGTTGCTCTGATTGGTCTTTCTCGGTTTTGCGGGAAAATTTAAATTTCGGAAGTATTTTCGAAAATAAAGTTTTTTAGGTGGTTATAAAAAAATAACCTTAACATAATTTTGACACCCTAACATAACTTAACAAAAAAAAAGGAAGAAATATAATTTTCGGAAGTATTTTCGAAAATATTTTCGAAAATAAAGTTTTTTTAGGTGATTATAAAAAAATAACCTTAACCTAATTTTAACACCTTAACATTGGTTCACAAAAAAAAAAACTAAAAAATTTTGGCAACGGGACTCGTACCCATGGTCGAGATCGAAAAAATAAAGCCCTACGCCCTACACTATACCATTGAGCCACCAACTCACATACACGACCTAACGAATATCGGATTCACTAGTTTCGCTGGGAGTGCCGGAGGCGGAGCCAGACGAAATTTAAATTTTCCGCCAAACTGGCATCGACCAATCAGCATAATTCGCCGATAATTTTGGCAGATTTCATAATTTGGCTCAATTTTCTAAAGAGACAACTTCAAGCACTTTTGACATGACCAGCAAAAGGGTTATTGGTCTGTATGATGTTATCTGATTCGATAGGAGCTCTGCCTGATTTTGGGACCATAATGATGTGTGAATCTCTCCATATTTCCAGGAAGCAAGACAGCTGAGCGTCAAAAATTCGCTCTGAAGTAACCTCAATACAAAACGATTTCAAACTTTTTCACTACGTCCGGTGCGCCGATCCGCCACTTTGGCGTTGTTGCTCGCCAAAGCATTTCCGGGGTCAGACGTTAGACCACAATCCGAAATCCCTCATTCGAAAAAAAACCGGGCCGTGGACGTGGCAAAGGCTGTAAGGCCCAGTACGCACTGCGAATATTATTCCCGCTTGAAACATTTCATAACGCACTGCGAATATGAATCCATTCGGTTTTGTTACAGTTCGAGCGGAAAAATCATATCGCAGTATTACCAGCTGCTGCGGACCGCTCGGCTCCATGCAGGAGTTAAACCGCAGTGCATGTAACGTATACTCCGACTCCGGGCACAGAATAGAAATGCTCCGGGTACGGAAAATTACGAATCAGATTTTCTCCGCAGTGCGTGCTAGCGCTTATCTGTAGACTGGAATCCAAAAACACACCGAGCGTAATATTAAAAAAATCCAAGCTTCCGGTGAAATCGTCCTATGACTGAGAAATGAGTGTGGCTTTTTTGAAATATATTATATATATTTTTATTATTGCAATTATATATGTCTAAAACTTTTAATTTTTACTAAATTTATGATAAAACACTTTTAAAAGTTGTTTAATACGACTTCTTAATTTATTTGGCAATTTGTGGCTAACTTCCGGCGGGTCGCAACACGCGGACGGTCGGTCGCGGGTGCGCTAACGAAGTGCCCAGCGCGAGGTAGAGCGAACACAGACCGAGGCGATGTCCAGCAACGGCGCGCCTGAGTCGTGGGAGTCGCGTGCGGAGCCGACGCCGGCATCAACGGCCGCGGCCGAATCAGATCTCAACAAGAAGTTCTCGACGCTAAACGTAAACGCGCTGGAGTTCGTTCCGTCGTTCTGCTTGGCGCCGGCGGAGGGTGGCGAAGCCCCGGCTGCAGGCGAGGAGTCACCGGGTTCGCCGTCCCCCAGCTCCGCCAGCGCCAGCGACCCCGCGTCCGCTGCGAGCGCCGCGAGTGCCGCAGGACCGCTCATGAACGGTACTCATACTGCCACAATACTGCACCTCTGCAGTGCGTCGCATACCGCATGTCTCGCTGCGTCTCTCCGCTTTCGTCTTCGTCTCCGCTTCTTTTCATTTTTAAACGCTGCCTCCGCGTTCTGCTCCGTTCTAACCATCGAATCGAGGAAAATGACTCGCTCTCTCGCCCTCGCAGTCGTACTTTCGAGCTGTCAACGTGCGATGTGTCACTTCGTGTTTTTTTACGGTAAATCCAGTTCTATCGAGTTCGCGTCCGACACGCGGCACTTGTGAGTTGCGTACCGTCGAGTTTAGCGGTTGTCTTATCTGGTGCGCGCCGCGGAGACGACGGCGACGGCGAGTGTGCCACGCGGCTCGCGCAGCGTGCAAGAGAATCTTTCTACTCACGACCTGTGTACCGAGATGCCAGGTACATGTCATATGGTGGAGGTCGACACTGTTCAACTTTTGTAGTGTTTCGCGATTAGAAAAGAAGTTTAGTGTGCTCTTGGTTACTAGTGATGAAATCGTGGATATTTCGAAATAATGGGTGAATTTTGTCACATTTGTGTGTGTGGCTATTACCAACATAACCTTCGAACTTTCTAATGCTAACTCAGGATTTCCATGTAGATTCAATGTTACACAACATTGTCACTTTGTAATTAGATAAATAAGTGTGTATAAAAGCTAATGCAAACATGCTTCGGTTTATTATTATCTAGTTCACGTCTATACATAGTTTATACGAAGCTAATAAAGTGTAACTAATTACCTTCATCACACTAATATTTGCAGCACCAGCTATTAACGCAACAAAACAACTAGCTACACTTCACTTATTCTCTCACCTAACCTCTATGTTTAATGCCTAGTTTTCCTCTTTGATATTATTGAAATTGTGTACTGCGGCTTTAGCTACGCTCACTCGTTGGGGTGTAGGTAAACAAGATGATACGACCGTAACCAATATGTTAACTCCTAGACTTCGGAAGGGGCAGGCCGGCCGGCCATTTCCGTTTTGTACCGTTGACTTCCCAAGTGGGTGGCTGACCCCCGAAAGTCATAGAAAAATATCTAATATAAAAAAATATATAAAAATGTTTCTTAGAATGGGCGGCGTATGGTTTTTTTTAACCATACAAAGGCAAGGTTTTTTTACCTTGCCTTCCCCATAGAATACAAAATACTAATATTCCGAGGAAAATATATATTATATTTTGACTGATGTCAATTTCATTATGACATCATTTCTGGCAGGATGGTAAACTGGTTTCTAGTCTTTATTTTCAATGCATTATTAGATCAATATTTTTTTGCCTACACATTGATACACAATTTGTATAGGGGAATTGTCTGAAAAATGCGGAAAAAAATGTCAAGCGTATTTTGTTTTTCAGAGAGTTCAAAAAATCCGCCTGTGCTTCTAAATAATTGAATCCTCACTTGTTCTACATTCTTTTGTGAGTGATTTCATTAGCTATAAGTGCAAAGAGAGTTTATTGATCTGACTTCATTATTTTACGAAATATTTGAGTTCATGCACCAAATTTCGCAAATTTTCGTGAAGCAAAAATGGCATGGAAGTATAACCCCAACTTTATATTAACCGCTCACAAAACGAACACGACACACCAAACGTGGCGACCAAAACGTCGGGTTTCAGTTTTAGAGCAGCAGAGCGGCCGACGTTCGGTATTGACATAGGTACACGCTCTTTGATTGTTGGGTTAAGGCTCATTATAGGTACTTCTAAAAAAAGGTGAAGATATTGATCTGATTAACTTTGTCGCCAACTTAGAACAAAAAATGAGACATACAACATTTCTGAAGTGAATGTGTTATATATAGAAGTTTTTATTCACTCACAAGTGTGTGAAATCAAGAAACCTCGCTAACATGTGAAGTTCAACTCAAAATTTGCGAGTGATTTGGTGAGTGTACTGTAAGGTATAAGATTACTTTCTGGGAAATTTTGTTTACAACCATGCTAAATTTTGCTATAGGTGTTCACATAAAAAAAATTTAAAAGCTTATTTCTTGTAACTCTTGCCTAACGAATCGCGACCTGAATAATTTTGATATTTTACGGAGTCAGAAGTCACGCGACGTCCGACATCTGAGTGTTGTTGGAAGTCAAAGGGTTATGAACATTTTTACACAATGCAAGAACAACATATAAAAAATAAATAATAAATATAAAATAATTATATTCAGTAAAAGAAACAGACTAGTGGGTGCACTTACATAATGTACTCGTCTTATATTATGTCACCACTTCAGTTGGTAGTTGCCCTTCTAGATAAAATAGGTTATCCTCGCTGGTTCAGTGTGGACTCATTTTGCAAATTATCTTTTGCCGCTATTGAAAAAACAATTCCCTAAAAAAATTTTGCTCCGTAAAGACGACAAGTCATCAAGGTAACAGCTCCACTATTTGACGTTACGGAGAACGCTCTCTAGCTAACTACTCCATCATTTTTACTTAGACAACGTATCAGTGATGTCATTCACCACTATGTCACGACTGTCACGTAACGGCGCCGCTATCTTAGGAAACCATCGCTTTAGAGTTTGCCCTCAATTCCTACCTTCTGTAACAAGTGCAGATTAGTTAGTCAACGTGCGATATGGTGGTGGGTAGATGAACAGCGGGTGGTCGGAGTGGACGTCGCTCCAAATCTTATCCCAAAGAAGAAGAAATACTTTTTGCTGATGGAACATGCGTACCTACACCTGCTGCTTCACCGTTTGGAACCAGTGTAATACTGTGGGCCTCTTTCCTTACTCTAAGGAGTCTCTAAAGTCTAAGGAGTAAGGAAAGGTATGCTTATCCTTACTAGTTGGTATGCTCCAGTTTTAGCCGGTTGGGTTGGTACCACCGTACTGGATGTAAAATGGCAGTCCGCATAGCAGTGTTGGATGTGTTCTCTAGTCCAGCGTAGTCAGTAATCCAAATGAAAATCTCCAGTATGACACATATTTATTTATTTATTTGATGAACGAACAGCCTAAGCTTATGTGTTCATGTCTAAGTTCACTGGTGCTTTGTTATTTTTATGTTAGTTTAGTTTGGTGTTTATCGAGCCTGTTTTTAAAGGAATTGGTGGTGGGTGGTTATACGGCATCTTCGGGCAGTTTGTTCCACATTTCCACTGCTCTATTTGACAGGAAGTGTCGTCTCGGATTTGCTGATCTGACAGTGACATTCAGCTTCAAGCATATCGTAGATCGTATTGGCCGGTCGGAGCATGTGATCTGATCGCTCTGACTAAGCTACCCTCACTGGATTACATAGAGTTGTTGTGCGGTGCAGGTTGCGCAGAAGGTAACGGAGGAGGGGGGGGCGGCGAGGCGAGCGCGTCGCCGCGCGTGGAGGAGCCTCCGCCTGTGCCGCCGGCCGCGGCGCCCGCCCCGCCCGCCGACGTCTCCCCCACCGCGGACAGTTGGGACGCGGACGCAGACGACGCCCTGCTCACACCAGACGACCCTCAGGAGCCCGACGAAGATGACAATGAGGTAACCACACCTATGACTCGCTATGTGTGCATGTTTTACGTACGGTTGATTTAATGGATGCTTGTGGTCCCAGTGCGGAGAACGAGCGCCACAGAGCCCCCGCCATGGTCACATGCTTCACAACAGCGACTGTCAGAGATCATACACATAATTAGAACTTGGTTTGCTACATGCTCACTGAGCAAGCTAGTTGACGTTGAAGTAATATGCCACAGTGTCAGATATGAAGTTTACATGTATCACTGAGTATTTGGGAATATGCATAGTCTGATAAAAATAAAAAAAATTAATGTGCATATCACCACATTGAACATTGAATTGAACACATCGAAGTAATGAGATAAATGATTGTTTGCAGGAAGAGGATAGCGAGACCATTAAAAAAATAATTAAGAAGAAACCGCCCCGAGTGGAGGACACAAGAAGCAAAAAGGAGCATGTTAATGTAGTTTTTATTGGCCACGTCGGTGAGTGACAGACCCTGCTTACGCTAAGCATCCTATTTTGTTTTTACTGAAACCTAATACTGTTTATTCCACTTGATGAAAGAATTGAATTATAGTTGTGTTGCGCCTAAAACTGAGCAACTTCTATGTAAAAATAATGTTCAACAATAATCATCACAGTGTGTCTGTTATTTTTTGTTTGATATCCTGAGTGACCATACGAACATTGTATGTTTATACGCATACAATAATGCTGCAGGTGACTGTAAGGCATCAGTATAAATTAAGATACAAACACATAGTAATATATGAAGGCAGCTGCGAATGTTACATCTTCTTTAGTATAAAATTATGTCAGCTCTATTTATCATTGTTGTTATGTTATCATTACGATAATTCCCAATTAAGTATTACATTTATATATTATTTTGTGACATAGTATATTTCATTATTAGTGACAAAATACACATTATTATGAATAAAATTTGCTCAAATAATGAAAAAAAAGAAGCCAGCCTAGGTGAACCATGTTCACGTGCCGAAGGTCCCGTCAACGCTGCTTTGCTCTCAATAAATAATATTTTCTACGAGGTTCAGACTTTGGATGGCTGGCCGTCCGACCGTTGTAGTTGGACATGGTTCTGTCTCCACTTGAAATTGCAGGTCCCTTAGCTTACCGTATACATAATATGTAGGTGGTAGGGCTTAACCCATTCGGATTGATACATCTACACTGAAAGAAGGTCAGTCTAACGTAATGTCTCAAAAAATTGTTCATGTTTTCCGTCGAGTTCAATGTAGTCGGCACAACCAAAGGGAAGTACTGACCTGGCGCCTCACTGACACTGACTGACTAACAATAACTCTGACACACACTAGCATCAAGTTGTATGTTTGTGTGTGCACTCATCACGTAAAAACTACTAAAGCAATATTAGGACATACTCGGTGTAACATATTAGGGATTAATTCATATGAGCTGAGCATTGGGGTCGGAAGTGAACGCAGTCAGAGAAAATTTGCCACTTTGATTTGCGTTCATGTAATTTACTCAAAAAATACTCAACCAATTTAGGTAGCAGGTCTCCAAATGTTGTGCCAATAAATTGGACACAAACCATTTTGTCCACCTTATGGGGGTGATCCATTGGCGACCCTACGAGCTAACGGTATAAACTGTTGGCTCGCAGGGTCGTCGTTCGCATTGGTGATCTATTGGCGTACAAAACAGTCAAGTCTCGATCGCCGTCGAGTCATGGAGAGCGAGTCGGAGTTACTGTGCTACGTAGGCATACTGTTGCATCAAGTACAACCAAAGGAAAAGAAAAGACATCACAAAGTGTGGGTGAAAAACTGGCTTCAAAAAACACAACGCTTGTCTCATGTCAATTTATTGACAGAGCTCATTGCTGAACCAAGTGATCATAGAAATTATTTGAGGATGTACGAGGAAGTGTTTTAGAGCTGCTGGGTTTGGTGTCCCCATTGATAAAACAACAAGAAAGGTTTTCCGTGTACCAATTTCACCCTATGAACGCTTATGTGCAACTCTCCAATTCCTGGCAGCTGGTGGAACACAAACTGGCCTACAATACTCTACAACAATTTACAGGCAGACTTTGGGAAGTATTATTCCAGAAACATGTAAAGCCATAATATGAGACATAAATTGACATGAGACAAGCATTGTCTTTTTTGAAGCCAGTTTTTCACTTTGTGACGTCTTTTCTTTTCCTTTGGTTGTACTTGATGCAACAGTATGTCGGAGTTATTGTGCTACTTAAGCACAGTAACTCTGACTCACTCGCCATGGCTCGACGGCGATCGAGACTTGACTGTTTTGTACGCCAATGGATCAGCAACGTGAACGAGACGACCCTACGAGCCAACGGTTTATACCGTTAGCTCGTAGGGTCGCCAATGGATCACCCCCTTTACAGCTGCTGGCATGGTACCTCGCTGAGTGTGGTTATTGGCTGAGTCCACAGAGTAAGCAAGGTTTAAATTTTTAAACGATATATTTTTTAAAGCAAACTTATTGATTATATTGCTTTAGAATCTGTCTCCATAATTGTTTAAGTCTAACAGCAGCACGTAACAACATACACATACAATGGGCTGTTTTATTGGATTGGATATAGAGGAAGGAAATGTCAAGGCCAGCAAGTCTAAGGCTGTCTTATTGTTCTGTCTCAATGTTTGGTCTTAACACTCAAACCGAAGATACAAACACATTTAGCAAAAGTGTTTCTCTATGGCTTCCCTAAATGTAAAGCGGACAGTTGAGGTAGAATATGGGATTATAAATAAAATATGTGGGACGGAAGATTTATTGTCTGTCCTTACCTATAATAAAATCCAACGTCTGCTTTCTGTCTGAGTGTCTGTCTGTCCGCTTATAACTCGAGAACTACTGAACCGATTTTAATAAAACAAAATTCTACGGATAGCTTGATTCTTCCCATCAACTATATGCTACTTACTATCACGCTAAATAGCTTATGAGGTTAGCAGTGAAGTGAAATATGAGAGCGGGCGGAGCCGCGGGCACAGCTAGTCATGAATAAAAGTTAAAACCAACAAGAACTAAAGTAGGGGACACCACCAATATAATGTAGTATGTAGATAATGTACAGGGCAGAATTGGTTCTCCGATGGCTCAAAGATATTATATCTAATGACGAGGCTACACATTTCGCATTCAGTGGCTACATCAAGGCAACTCGGTCCTATTGAATTAACAGCCCATTTCACCACCTTCAGCTGCAATGTAGCTACCAGTTAGCTCCTGTCAAATATTTGAGAAATGACACTATATTGACAAATCTTTGTCAGACTAGGCTTAACCCATAAGAATGAATTTATCATATTGTGTGAACTCATGTTTTAGTATTTCACTGTATTGACAAAAAATTCATTCGAATTCACTGAGTAGTTTTTGGTTATAGAGTGCACAAACAGACAAGCACAAAAATATCTCAATGCATTCTATTACTCACCATTCATCCAATAAATTATTATTTTTATTATATCATCTTTCTCAACCGTCCTACAAACTGCGCAATTTGCATCGTAAAAATGCTACAGCCCGAATTTAGAAAAATATGAACATTTCCACTTATCAAAGTACATCACAATAAGTGTAATTTCACTGTGATTCCAATTATTATATATATGTGTATACACACTTAGGAAGGTGAACTGAGCTTGCGATGACTTCACCAAACATATCCGAGCCCATTAACAGTACAGGAGAGCGTCAATCGAGGTCGGGACTAGCAAGTGTTTTGTTAAGTTTTCATGTAAAATGCTCTCAAACTAGCAATAAACTGTAATGTTATTTACAGTTTCAAGACCTACCCTTATTGTTTTCGTATATTAGTAGCGCTCAGAGAGGTGTGACAGGTGCAAGAGGGATGGTCACTTGAAACTCGCTTGAGGTATAAATAATTTGTTTGCAGATGCGGGGAAGTCCACAATCGGTGGTCAGATAATGTCACTCACGGGCATGGTGGACAAGCGGACACTGGAGAAGTACGAGAGAGAAGCGCGAGAGAAGTCGAGAGAGTCGTGGTACCTCTCGTGGGCACTCGACACCAATCAGGAAGGTTCGCTTACTGCTACTTATTCTATTAGGACAGTGGTATGTGAGAATATTAGTTGCATTCAGTGACACTTGTGCTCACTTCATATTCTATCTGATGAAATTGCTAAAAAACACCATAAATTAAAATCAAATCCATATTGTGAAGATATGCGTTATATATTTATATTAAAATAAAATGAATTTGTAATTTTGTGGATTGTCCGAGAGTAACTTGCGAATAACTTAGGAGCGAGGTGTTTTCGAACTTTGGCTTTTGGGATACAGGTTGTGTTGGTAGATTGTAATACTATTTTTTTTTTAATATCCACAATGTTTGTTTGATTTTGTTTTCAGAGCGCGACAAAGGCAAAACGGTGGAGGTGGGGCGTGCGTACTTTGAGACTGAGAAGAAACACTTCACAATCCTGGATGCGCCCGGGCACAAGAGCTTCGTGCCCAACATGATCGGCGGCGCGGCGCAGGCCGACCTCGCCGTCCTCGTTAGTGCATTATCTATGACTCTTAGTACTTACTCACTGTATGTAACTGTTAGCTGAACGCTACTCTCAGCTGCAGCGCGTGTCTGTTGCCATAGATAAACATTGCACTTTATGAGATTCAACTCATGTTCTCACCTGACGGAAGAAGCGCGCATGTGGCATCTTCCATATACGTAGTAAATTTGAATACATTCTGCAGTGTCGCAGGCCTGGCGAACCACTTGGGTTATTTGACTAGAGGTGCGAGGGAGGTCTAACGTTTGTCCACGTCGTCCATGACGCACCGTCTAAGCGGCCTGTCGCGACCGATTGCTTAACTTTCCGTGTTCGTGCTGAGCGCCGTGTTCTGGGCTAGGTCCGGTACCACCTCTGGTTACCGGTCACCAAGACAGATGGCTCGGCGTTGTATCGAGTATAGTATATTGGGGACTACCATCCCGGTCCCATCCCGATTCGGAGTAGCGGCAATACAAAACGCGTGCGGACTCTCCACGACGTCTCGACCGTGGACGAAGCTATTACAGTTCTACCGTTTTGCAAATAACATATTCAAACTTTTATAATAAAATTGTGTTAGAAAGGCCAGTATAAATAGTTTTTTCGCCTTTTTAATAAAAACATAGTGACTATGAACACACTGAAGCTCTCAACAAGTGCAGCATGTTGTGGCAATATGAGCAGTAGAGTTGTGTTGTGACAGGTGATCTCAGCGCGCAAGGGCGAGTTCGAGACGGGCTTCGACCGCGGCGGGCAGACGCGCGAGCACGCCATGCTGGCCAAGACGGCTGGCGTCAAGCATCTCGTTGTGCTCGTCAACAAGATGGACGACCCAACCGTCAACTGGGACGAGAAAAGGTTCGCAATGTCTTTACTTTCAGTCTGGACTCTTGAATATTAATACTTGTCTGTCAAAATAAGTCCCTGAGAATTATACATCTTAGTGTTAAACTAAAGTAAATATATGAACAAAGAGTCAAATGTAGAAAACAAATAACTGAATCCTGGATTAACACACTTTAGTTTGTGTTGCATGAAAGAGTAAATAAAAAATATATGGGCTCGCTGTTACTATATCTGCACGGAGGCTGCTGCGATGCTGTCAAACCTAATTTGCAATACTCCTTAGTACCTGTCAGTGTATGTCCTCTGTGAAGACAAGTAAACTCAGTGTTGGTGTAAGAATGCACTTGAGGGGTAGACTAAGTGCAGATATGTGACTTGGTGTGTAATTTCTAGATACAATGAGTGTCGAGACAAGATTTTGCCTTACCTGAAGAAGCTCGGCTTCAATCCCTCCAAGGACCTCTCCTTCCTGCCCGTGTCGGGGCAGACGGGGCAGGGTCTCCGCGAACAGGTTACTACATTTTCTTTGTCATTGAACTGTTCATATGTTACTAATTTTAAAATGCTTCCACTGATGTTTGAATAGTTAAAAATGTCAAAAATAATTCCAAATGTCTACCTGGATGCAGGCGGTTTGTTAAAAATATATATGAGTTGTAAATAATTGTGTATTGTTTGTGTGCGATGGCACGGCAGGTGGCGGAGTGTGTGTGTCCGTGGTACCGCGGACCACCGTTCATCCAGTTCATCGACGAGCTGCCATCGCTCAACCGCAAGATGGATGGGCCGTTCATCATGCCCGTCGTGGACAAGTACAAGGACATGGGCACCGTACTCATGGGCAAGGTGGAGGCGGGCACCGCGCGCAAGGCCAACACACTCATGCTCATGCCTAATAGGGTTAGTTCATCTTGTGGACATACAATGCCTATTTTATTTTGGCTTTCTTATTTTATTACTATTATCTGTCTACTACAAGTTTGCCAGCCGTGACGTCAGCTAGGCCTGTCAGTAGAGTGAGCAAAGAAGTCAGTCAGTCAGTCAGTCAGTCAGCGTGTAAGCGTCCACTGCTGGACATATGCCTCTCCAATTTTCCTCCAGTCCTCCCGGCCTTCAGCGGTACGGAACCACTGCTTTCCGCCGACGTACTTGATGTCGTCGTCCCACCTGGCGGGTGGTCTTCCCACACTCCGTTTTCCTGTCCACGGCCGCCAGTGTAGGACACGGTTACTCCAGCGGTCGTCGTCTCTTCGGCTGACGTGCCCAGCCCATTGCCACTTGAGCTTAGCCACCCGGTATCCAATATCGACTACTTTGGTGCGTCGGCGGATTGCCTCGTTACGCACCATATCACGTAGCGTTATTCCCAGCACGGCTCGCAGCAAAGAAGTAAGGTATACGAAAAGTAATACCTATTTAGGATAATAAAAGAATTAAAAAAATTAATTGCTAAACCAGATTATTTTCATTAGAATTGTACTGTCATGTGTAGGTAGTATTATAGGTAGTAATATGAAAAATCATCAATTTAAAAAATACAATTTTTTTTTTTCGACAAGAGCAATGTGAAATATTCCTCTTCACTTCAAACAAAACAAATAATATGCTGCAGGAGGAGCGCATTCTACACATAAACTGGTACCTAGACACATGCCTACATATTAAATTGGTCAAAACCGCTTACTGCGGTTGACTTCAGATGGAACCTCTCGGCCCCCAAAAATCTGCATTGAAAAATATCACAAATAGCTACATCAATGGATTTTTCTTATTAGAACGAGTGAGAATGGCGGGTTATGCGGTTATAAACCTTTGCTTTTCACACAAACAGAACAGAACAAACTTTAAAAATATTCAAGAGAAAAAAATATTTTCACGGCCTGTCAAGTTATACCTACAGTGCGACAAGGCTTGAAATGAACGTGGCTGACAGCGGAACTAACCCCGCCACAGTGTTGCTACATGACCGTCTCGCGTTTCACTCGTTCACGCGTTAGTTAGTATCTCTTCTTAGCTCGTCTTGCACCAACACAAATTTAATATATAAACCAGTTTAACTCGTTAAACTAGCACCCGTTGTACGTGTGAACCGCGTTTAAATCCATAACTCGCTACTTAACTTTAAACTCGTGTTGGTGCAAGTGAGCCTTAGTCTGTGATGTTAGCAGAAATCGAAGTCTATCTGTTATTTTATTAGTGAGCGGGTCTTCCTAAAATTTAATACATAAAATAAAAAATAAGTAAGTACCTACCTACCTTATAGGTACTATACATACATTTTCTTTTGCAGGGATATTTTCCCCGAGTGTAAGGAAATTTTCAAAATTGACAACCCTAATGCTGCAGCAGTGCCCTTGCACAAACGTCATCCACGTTCATTTCAAGCCTTGTCACACTATACGTCTTTTCTGGCAGGATGGTAGACTGCTTTCTAGTCTAACATTATTTAGAATGCATTATTTGAATAGTTCAACTCCTCATCTACACGTCAATATATGATTTGTATAGGGTAATTCGGTAATTTTAGTTAGAAAAATTCTGAAAAAAATGTTGAGTGTGTTTTGTTTTACCTGGTGATCAAAAAATCCATCTGGGCTTCTAAATAAGTGAATCCTCACTTGTTTTGTAAAATTTTGTGTGTAATTTCATTGGTTTTCAAGTACCAATAGAGGTTATTGATCGGCCTTCATTATTTTGCTAAATATTTGAGTTTATTTCGAGCCAAATTTCCCGAATTTTCGCATGACGAAAATGACATGGCAGAGTAGGCTCAACTATATATTAATTATTTGTAAGTCAAGGGGTTAAAAATAAATAAAAAAGCAAAATTTAAATAATTACAAAACAAAACAAAAACATGAGCCAAGGCTGCCTGTCTTAAAATCAAAATACTATCAAGGACAAATAAATACATTTAAAAAAATAATGGTAAATGGTGTTTCAGAGTTCATGTTTATTGACCGATTTTTTTTTCCATTTGTGGCGGCAAAATGCTAGTAAATGTTCTCATTGGTATATCGTGCGGCGCGGTTTACTTGCATAATAATATGAAATAATATGTAGTGAATGTATGTGCAGACGCAGGTAACGGTGGACCAGCTGTGGTCTGACGACGAGGAGGTGACCTCCATCGGGCCCGGCGAGAACGTCAAGATCAAGCTGAAGGGCATCGAGGAGGAGGACGTGTCGCCCGGCTTCGTTCTGTGCGACGCCGCCAACCCCATCACCACCGGCAAGGCGAGTGATGTACATTCTCACTTTCACTACACATTCTTTTGATGTGTTAACATATTTCGGGGCTGGAGTGAAACTTATGTTCCATGTCAGTGTCATGTGCCATTTGGTCGTGCTGGCGGACAAAACACATTTTGTTAAATGTAGTGGTACCAATCAGACTGTTTAAATCGTAGCAGGCAACATTACATGGAATCTAAACCATGGAGCAACTTGTGTCGCCTGCAACACCTCACATCTTGGATATGGTTTTTTAATATTTTTTCCAACTAAGCAACATAAACATTACTTTATACAATGTATGATAATGAAAGGCTTTGAATGTATCTATCCCCGACCGCAAATGGAACCTGGACCTCTCTGGTATAAGCTGATAGCGCGATACCAATTTGGCCACTGGGTTGTTGACACTTCTCTAAATTTCAAATGAGTGCAACTATTGTTAGGTTTCAGAGGTCCAAGTGAAAATTGTGGTCACGGACAATTAGTTTTTTTTTTTATTTTCATGTCTGCCATAAACCCTTGCATATACTGCTCATACAATTGGGAAATAAGCAGTTTATGTGATACGAGTTATGTTTTCTATTGCAGGTGTTTGATGCGCAAGTAGTAATTCTGGAGCACAAGTCCATCATATGTGCGGGCTACTCAGCCGTCATGCACATACACTGCGCAGCGGAGGAGGTCACTGTCAAGGTAATCCATTCTGGCAATCCAACCCTGTGTACATGCAAATGTACACTCACCCTATTTTATTTATATCAATAACTGCATTTACTATTGTACACACAGAACGTACAAACGAGTAGACGTAACTCGATGACTTGTAAGTATGAAGACTAGTTTAACCCCCATACAAAAGTTATTTTCTTACTTTTAGGCCCAATTACAGAAAGGAGTATTTTCTGATTGTCTGTGGTTCCACTAATTTCAGGACAATTTCACGGATACAGGTATATAAATGATACATTTTCACGAGATAATGGTAAGATTATCAGGATCAGAGGGTAATTCTCCTTCCTGCAATTGGGTCTTAGATAATTTCTTTGTGCTTTTATAGTTTTTAGGCGTGTATGCATTTTTTATTAGCTTGATGGTATCGGCACAGATTACTTAATAGTTACTTCGTAACAGATAAATCACTGCTCCAGTTCCATACCTTCGGCTTACTGTTTCACGTCGCCAATCGCTGTAACGATCGAGTGTAAAGTGACTATTGCTTTGCAACTGCGCGCAGTAGCGTGGGCAAGCGTGTAGGTATGTTTCGCACGGCTGTCGAATTTCCACTGAATTACAAGTACATAGAGTGCGTGAGGCGTGGTATCGGTGACATTACTGATACGGGAGGAGATTGCGAGCAGAGCTACACTTGCTTTTACTATCGCACTAGTCCTTGTTTATAATTGTCTTGATGGATCTTCTTGTTTTATACATTCCGTTGTGGAGGTTTTCAGCCAGCGTGGCCTTCACCGAAGAAATTCTGACGGGGGCGGCTGGAGACAGAGGGAACGGCACGAAGCTCCACGATGGATCAGTTGGCAGGCGGAGCGACCGCTCCTACATCAACAACATGTGTAGTATGTTGGTTGTGATGACTGTGTCGCTGCTTACAGGCCTTGATCTGTCTGGTGGACAAGAAGACCGGCGACAAGTCCAAGACGCGGCCACGCTTCGTGAAGCAGGACCAAGTAGCCATCATGAGGATAGAGTGCGCGGGGGTCATCTGCCTAGAACAATTTAAGAAATTCCCACAGATGGGCAGATTTACGTTGCGGGATGAGAGTGAGTATCCTCTGTGTGCAGTGTACAGTTTGGACCCCTCGATTTGTACATCATAATATGTTATAACTGAAACCTGACATAACCCTCCTTTCATTTCTTTTAAATAATCTCTCTCACATCTCAATGGAGTAGATAGAGACAACGGATGTCGACATTATTTTCTTTTAAATCTGTTTAATTGTTGCTCCATTATTTCACTGATGCCAAATTAAATAATTGTCATGTTTATAATAAGCATCATGAAAATTCTTGTTTCTCTTTAGTTACTGCAAACTATATACTCTTGACATCCAGTAGTAGGTGAGTGGTTTGAGTAAAGATTTTGTATGCTGTTAGTGTCTAGTGAAATTCCCTTTATAATTTCCTGCAGTTCTCTACTGCCCGAGCAGGTCTTAAGGGGTTTTTCTCTTTGCCTCTTGAAAACTTTGTTGGTCGACATCAGCTTGCCCGGCAGCGGCCAGATAATTTAGATGTGTTTCAATATTTTTTTTCTAAGCCTCTGTTCTCTTTTGATTTCTCTTTTATGGTAACTTGAAGTACGTACGTAAATGAAGGGAAGCACTGACATGACACCTAGTTCACCCGGTGTTATGGGCTGACATCACGGAAGTTGTAGGTGATGTAGCCATCTGTGTCAGTTTCCATAAAAAAAAAAAACACTTCCGTGTGCGCCGTCGGACTACACCTCTGTGTTAGTCTGGCGCGCGCCAAATGTCGTGCTTCCCATAAATTAAAAATAAAAAAGGATTCTAAAGTCTTCTAACCTTGAGCTTGTGACATGCCAGGGAATGTCTGCAATAATGTGCAGAGATTTGATTTGAATCGTAGTGTTTAAAAATTTGAGTTTGCTGCAGTGCCACTCAGTTGTATGCTGTGCGACAAAATAGGTTTTAGAATGCAGTTGTGCAGTAGCAGCTTGTTCTCCATAGCGAATTGATACTTGAAATTAAAATTAAACTGATTGAAAATTTTCTTTACTACTGGATGCGTGAATTATTTTTTTCACATTATCTATCCATATACAGCTCCAGGTATTGGCATCTACTGGTGGAATTTGAATACCATTTAACCTTTCGTATGCCTGCGCCGCACCCAAAAAGTTGTTGTGTGAAGTTTTTGAGGCTGTGATACATTCTGTGTGTGCTTCAAGCTACACACGTGTTTGTAGATGCGATTGATACTCAAAACAATGGATAATACAACATAGTAAATTATCTTATACGGTTGTTCCAATCTAAGATCCTCACAATGAAAACCAGTGCTCCTTGGTCCTGGTACAACAAACTCCAGGCCACACAAATAACTAAACATTTCTGCTGTAAATGAGGAAATTAAAACAACATAAAACTATATTGAAGAGAATCGACAATATACAAATGGGTACAGGGCTGATGTCAATAGAAAAAACTTTCATCTTACTGAAGAGATCTCTTAAGATTTAATAACGCCGTGTATGGTTGTGGGAAACAAAAAAAGGGTTAGCTATTGATCATTCTCCATGCAATACTTCTGACTCCATACATGTAAATTGAAAAAGTGTTGTGCAAGGATTGGAATTGAGGAGTATTTTGTTTGTTTTGTTGCAGATAAGACTATTGCTATCGGCAAGGTGTTGAAGGTGATAGAGTGAAGCGGACAGCGGCGGCAGTTAGCTAGGATAGGCCTTTTGAATAATAATATGTTATTGCAAAACAATGCGTGTAACCGGGGACGTACGCGGGGGTTGGTATCAGGCTAATATTGCTTTACCTCAGAAAAAATTCACTGTAATGGCCTTTAAGATTATATTACTATTTTATCAATTTGTAATTACCCGCTAGTCTTTAGATCGGTAATTAACATTTGGTTCTACCACCGCCTATAATCGGAGCGGGAGCGGTCCAACACCACTGCCACCGCACGCTCCCCGTCCTGCCCTCGCTCACACACCTCACCCCGCTGCACTCCCGCACCCTCCTCACCCGCCACCACCGACCCTAATACAATAACTCATTATAAGAACTCACATTCATTTTATTTACCTGGTGGTAACTGGAGGAAGGTAAGGCGACACTGCCTTCTTCCGTGTCCTTTTATAATGTATCGGTTGAATTTTATTGTTTATTTTAATAAAATATTGCTAAATCGGACTAGACTCTTTCCGTTAAATTGTGTAAATTAATGCAAGTCCACCGCTCTCTCCTTACGTACGTTTTCAACATGCATTATTTATTTGTAGTCTGTCTTTGTACATAGATGATATTGTTTCGATGATGAACAGCTTCCAAAACATCACACGCCGGCGCCACCGTTCATTATTCAATTAGAGAATATGGCTTCAATCGAGAATATTTTATTACGAGTTGCTTTAATGATAAATGCGAGGGTTAGGTCGAAGAAGGTACTTATGAATCTGCAAATATGACCGACGATCGTCCGCTCCAACCCCTCGAGTGTTACCATAAAATGTATATTATGAAAATTATAAATGTATATGGAAGGAATGATTTGGTCTTTATTATTCTTCGGTGAGCGTGCAGTCGGCAGTCGGCGGTAGATAAGGCTAAGGGTAGGAGGGCTGAAGTGTTCAGTAGAGTGCGAGTGGGCCGGAGTGGGCGGCCGTCCGCATCACACTTCACCAGTCGAGTTAGTTCACTGTAACGTAGAGCTTGGTAGAGCGAGCCCTCGCTGTGCCCCCGTGCGTAGATTATAGTGCCTTTGACCGCGTCGCCCGCGCGAGACCGCCCCCGCATATTTGCAAATGCCGCCTTATTGGCGCAGCGTCATCCACCAAACCATGTTTGATTCAATTGGGGACTTTGAGATGAATGTATGTAAATGTCCATCAATTTAATATTTAACTTTTCATAACGTTGTTATAGTTTTGTAAATATTATATTTTAAATCACTAAATAACATTACTCCAATAACAGTTTCAGTTTATTCAGCAGAACACGAGTCACCTCTGTTCTCCCTGCACACGTGCGAGCTGCTTCGCACCACCACCCCGCCGGCTACTTACCCTGTCCACTATTTCCCCTACTTGATTCTGGCTAACGTAACTTGGTTTGAATATGGCAAAACTACTTTTTAAACAGCAGCATAATTTTCTCAAGCCTAATTTTCTCACGCTATCTCACTAGACACATCTTGATACTTTCTACACACTTTCGCATCTTTACTTATTAATTTTGTGATATATTTCAAATTGTCACAATAAAAACACAAAAATAGTCACAGTAAACACATAAAAAGTAGAGCCGACTAAACATTCTCAAAAAAAATTATGGAGCAATTGTGTTCTACCACTTAATAATTATTAATCAAATAAAAAATCTATGATGTTGCTTTTATTTTTAGCGCCTATAAATGTAAAACAAATTTGTAATTAAAGGTTTGACCGCACATGCGGTAGCAGAGCGGCACAACACAAAATTGTCCATAAAAAATTAAATTAAGGGAAGCACTGACATGGCACATAGTTCACCCGGTGTTATGGGCTGACATCACTGATGTTGTAGGTGATGTAGCCAACCGTCAGTTTCCATAAAATAAATAAATAAATATATGAATTTATTTATTTTATGCGCCGCGCAGTACAGCTTACTCCATACAATTTCATACAAAAATTATTTTGATCTGCTGCAGTGCAAAAAAACTGGCCAAGTGCGAGTCGAACTCGCGCACCGAGGGTTCCGTATCGCCATGTCATGGTCAGCGCCACTCACACTATGTATTAATTAAAATGCTTCATACTCTTTTCGGTAGATACACTTTTTGGTGTCTTATATGGGGACCCTGTGAATTTTTTGCTTTTTCTTATTTTTATTATTTGTTTAATCAGCCATAATAACATATTTTGTGAAAATTTCAACGGGCTACCTATTACGGTTCAAGAGATACAGCCCTCGGACAGACGGACAGACAGACAGACGGCGTAGGCTTAGTAATAGGGTACGACGGATACGGAACCTAACAATTAACAGGAACATCAAGTTTTTTTTCAGCTATGATGAGTGTAAGTAACAATAGAGCGAGGGTGAGCGGAATTTTAAAAAGTATGATTGGAATATTTGCACCAAGTTACGTTGTGAACTGAAAATTTATCTAAGTGTGTGCAGAAAATGTATTATAGCATGTGCAAATCAGAGTATTGTAGCCCAGTTGGAATGTACATTTAAAATAAATTATTTGATACCACTTTTTCTTTTTCTAATCGTTAGGGAGCATCATTATCGACCAGTTGCACCGATCACCATATTGAATTTGTTTTTTTGGATGTTTTTTTTTTATATAACTCGCCCATTTTCATCAATTGATCGTAGTTGGACGGAATTAAATTTCTTACAACCATTTGTAATAAACACCAAAAGTTGAAAATGGGCGAGTTATTGAACAAAAACAGATTGCTCGATGCAACTGTAGAATCTGGTCGAAAATGTGGATTAAGCTTGTCGCAAACCTACGCGACTAGGCGATGCAGGAGCGGGAACTGGCGTCTACAGTGCAATACTGGCAGTGAAGGCAGAAGTAAGACGGACGTAGTTTATTGTGGAAGTGAACGTTGGTAAACGTAATCATGAAAATCTAGATGCTGATGAAAACGAAGCATTCTTATTACTCTCCTTCTTCAGCAGAACCCACAGTATGACTATGCATTATAAAGAGTATTTTTTTTAAATTTACTACAGATGATATTGAATTACTATATATATTTCTGGTCTGATCTACTTGTTGTGTAAGTTAAAATAAAACTTACGAAAAATATTAAAATAAAATTTTCTAAACCCTATGAATGAAAACTAAGAAAAACAGGGGAAGTTGATCTTAAAGAGCACTAGAAAATGCTGTACTCTGGCTCTGCCCATTTCAATTCTTCCAAACGCCCGACTACAACGTAACTACAAGGTAACATTCGTCCGTCTCGTCTCTAGGCAGTCGACGAGTTGTCATGCTTATATTGCACACGCGCTCGCTAGGCGTGTGCTCGACACGTTTAACTGAGCGTGTTCCATTGATACGTTCCCACTAGGCTTATAATATCAATAAATATATACGGTGGCGTCAGTCGCGCGACATTCCTGTTGCTGATGCTCCACTTGATACCAATAGGTTTGCGCGAAGCTTCTGACTGACAATGTCCTTAACAATTAGAATAGCAGTAATCATTCTTTTTTTTGTGTTTATATAAGGTGTTTCGTTAGTCATGTCATTAACTTCGGGAGGGTTACATACACACTCAAATAAACACTTTAGTAAGAAAAAAACATACGTTTATAGGAGCATTTTTTCTCTTAACAAAAAAATCAAATCAAATAAGTAGCTGTAAAAACCAATCATTTGATTGAGTGCGTTTGAGCATAGTACGGTCATTGACCCCGTACAATGCAAGTTACCTACAGTTACACACAGGTTAATGTTTAGGTAGCAAACATGTTTTGTTAAATTTCTCGAAAAGTAATACTTCTTCTTCTTCTTCTTCTTCTTGGTGGGCATTTTCCGCATGTAGGTCTCACTGCTTGGACCCGTTGTGCGTATCACCCCGGCCGCTACTCCATCCAGCCCAGCTCCTTCCAGAAGTCCTGCAGGCGTCCGACGTCCTTGCAGGCCTCTTGGAGTGTCCTCGGGTTTTTGAGGATGATTGCCCGCTCATTTGCCACCCCCTCGCACTGTAGCAGCACGTGGGATGGCGTTTCTTCAGCCCCCATGCCACCCCTGCACAGAGGGCTATCTGTTTTACCTATAATGAATAAGTGCTTATTTAGTGGATAGTGTCCTGTTAAGATTCCCACCACCAATCTGATTTTACCTTTGTTTAGCTGTAGTATACCCTTTGTGAGCTTCCTGTTGATGGTTGGCACCGCCGCTCTTGTCTGCTTGCAGTCGTTTATTTGTGACCATAGCTGTTGGTGTTGGTCTTTTGCGTGTCCTCTGATCCATGACCTTAGTTGATTAAACGGGAGGGGCACTATCGGCTCAGGTCCATCGACCACCCACCCTGCTCCTCTCCTTGCCAGTTCGTCTGCTGCGTCGTTGCCTAAACATCCACTGTGTCCTTTTATCCATTGAAGGGTGACTCTGTTGTGTTTGGCGATAATCTCTAGTGCTTGGTGGCATTCCAAAATGAGGCTTGATTTAATGGTGTTGCTGGTTAAGGCTTGGAGTACCGAAGCGCTGTCGGATAGTATGCGTATGCCATACTCCTTGATCTTTTTGTTTGCTATGCTGTATGCTGCTTGTGTTATTGCAACACATTCGGCTTGGAATATGCTGTTATACTTGCCCAGTGGCATGGCTGACCTAATGTTTAGGTCCATTGAGAATATGCCGGCTCCTGTTCCATTTGCTGTTTTGGATCCATCCGTGTAGACGTCTATTTCGCGTGTGGAATTCTTCTGCTCTTCGTAGAGTTGTATGTTGTATCCCTTAACAAAGATATGTGTGGCCGGTATTCTGTCACATATAGCTGTTAGCATTGGTTTTTGTTTAATTGCGTCTGTTAGGCTGGTACCGTGCCTGCCTGGGTTATTACCCCAGGTACCAGATAGTTTTAGTCTGAAAGCTGCTGCCGTTGCCTCCTGTTGTACGAAGATGTGCAGCGGTAGTATTCCCAGTAGCACCTCCAGTGCCGCCGTTGGGGTTGTTCTCATGCAGCCAGTTGTTGATACACACGCTAGCCTTTGTAGGCTTTGAAGCTTCTGTTGTGCGGTTGTAAGTTTGGTCCTTGACCACCACACAATCGCGCCATATGTTAGCATCGGTCTGATGACTGTTGTATACAGCCATTGTATTATATGTGGTTGTAGTCCCCATGTTTTACCCAACATTCTTCTACATTGCCAGAATGTGATTTTAGCTTTGTTTATCTTGTTGGTCAGGTGTTTATCCCAGTTTAGTTTGCTATCCAGAATCACACCTAGGTATTTTACCTCAGGTGATAGTTTGAGAGGTTCCCCAAATAGTTTGGGCATTGGTAGGTCTGGTGCGAGTTTTCTCTTATTGGTGAACAGAAGTAATACTATAAACATATAATTTTTTTTGCGTAACGTGTTTATTCGAGTGTGTATGTAACCCTCCCGAAGTTAATGACATGACTAACGAAACACCCTATATTTGTACATGACAACTGGCCTATTGCTGATACTAAATACCTAACTGAGCATCTAACTACCACAGAGTAGAAAAAAATCTAATATTTTATGCATAACATGCTTGGCTACACCATATATGTAACCTATATGTTACCTATATGTAATTCATGATGACAGTATACTTGTCCCAAATGTTCTTGTTCCTTTAAATTGGATAGAAAACCGAAAACTATTTGCAAACTACAAGAAATCTATTAGGAAATACCTAATTGTAAACTGTTGAGTCCATTTAATATTATACCCAGAATGATTTCAACCTGTTATCAAGAAGTTATGAGAAGGAATGTGTAGGTAGTAGGTTTAATGTAAGCAAGCATCCACATGTCAGCCATTAAACGGATATTAAGTATTCTTTGTACGGTTTACCATAGAAGTGCGTTCTCATCCGCACCAGGCGGACCGCACGTGTCAGAGCATCGGCGGCAATGTCGAAAAGGCGATGATGTCATGAAAATCCGAATGAAGATGGCTGTCGCGTCGACCAGCCTCGGCTCCAAATTGCTGCAGATACAGTGGACGCAGTACTTATGAAAAGAGAAACTACACATCGACTGCTGACCACGAGCTGAGCCTGCATGACAAAAATAACAATCCCAAGTAAAATTTGCTCTTTTTAACCCCCGACGCAAAAAATGGAGGGGTGTTTTTATTTCTGCTTTGGTTAGAATTGATTGCGTGCTCTGCCTCACGTCAGATTCTTCGCATGAGTTGATGGTTTTAGATCTCATACAATATTTAAAGCTACGAGAAAAGAAGAGATGATTTACCTTTTCTTCAGAACATTGTTGGAATAGGTTGGCTTCATATATAATTTGGCCCAAAAATAAGTGCTTTGAATTTTTAGCAGCCTTTATTTTTGGTCCATATAAAGGTACCCTATTACAGACATTTTAAAAGCCTAAAAACAAATAAGCTTTAATGCCTGCTCCCTCGAGCACACCATTGGAAAACAGCTGTTCTGTTTACCTACCTACCTATGGATGAAATTATACAGAACAATCTGATTATACATCCATCCTAAGGGATATTACTGATATGTCACCTAGTTCACCAAGGAGTTTTGTGCCTATAGTTACAAGTGGATAGTGGGATGGGAAAGTTTTCTTTTTGATGGGAGCAACCCTACAGTAGGCATAGAGTACAGGCAGAGTTAACTAAAGAAAATAAAAATCTCATGAAGTAGCACATAATATGAATAATATAATAAATAATAAAATTATCCATCTACAACATATGTATCTAAATGTACTTTGTGTCTGTCATCCATTTAGCTCTATATTTTGTAACTTGCTAAAAAGGCAGACTTAACTATTCCTCACAGACATTTTGTTATAATAATGTTGTTATAATATCACTTGAGCAAACTTAATACTAGACGTTACAGCCGGAGACGCTCAATGTAAGCAGCTCATATTTTGGAAATGCAACATAACTGAACATTTCATTTATAACCAGTTCAGACATGCATGGGATCCATATATAGTAGTCATTTCATTTTTCATCCACATTCCTGTACTTAAATTTGGGTGCAGGGGCGTGCACAGACATTCAAGTCAGGGTCGGCATAAAATTCAACATTCAAAATATATCGTCATCAATAATTTCACCAAAAAGGTGTGTAAGAAAAAACCTACTTTAAAATGAGAAGCTAAAGTACTCCCCCTTCAAGGGTGTTGTTTTGGTCGCCATCACACCTACGAGTATGTAGCATTATTGTTGTGTTTGTTCACTGTAGGCATGCCTAACCTGAAGTCTACCCTCATAGAAACCGGACTATTGCGACGTGCATTACACAGGATTTTAATGCTGGTTCCTAACGTGCGTTTACCGTGGTACTATTAGACAGTGGTACTGTCGTAATTTCTTTTTGCCGTCGTAGACGTGATGCGTGCCTACAATTATGTAGGCACGTACCATCACAGCGTGTACGGGGTCGTAGTTGCACTACGATTGCTCGCTCGCTCGTGGGTGTACTTTCGTCACACACCGTTGCGTTGTTGTTTGCTGCCCAACCTCTTGTGTTGACAATGAGACCTCAAACAGTCCATTGTATGTTGTACATAACGCACCCAAAGTAATACCTATTGTGAAATTTATTATAGATAATGAAGTTGTTCAAGTATGTACCTTTGTTGTTTTTATTTTTTTTTATTTGGGCGCTGGAATCTAGGGTAAGCAGTGCCTTTATGGAACGCACGCGCCTGGGGTCTACTGGTGTTCGCAGATTTCAATCAATCAGAAAATGTTAGTTAATGCACCAGACACAACCATTGGCCGAAATCAGCGAGTATATTATTAGCCTTCGAGTTAACGCCGGTAGCCCCCTGAACATAATGCATATAAATGAAAATTTTTCACCTCATTATAAAATTGTCAATAGAGTCTACAATGTTTGCGTGTTTAGATCAGAATTTAACACTATAAACAGTCTGAATGAGTGCTTATAGTGAGAAATCAATCGTAGACATATAAAAGAAAGAAAACAGCCGTAATATATAATTAAACTCGCGCCAATGTACAGATAGAAATATAGATTTGTGATGCATTTTCACAAAACCAACTTACATTGAGTTGTTCTTCCACGTTTAAGATAATTTGAAAAAAAACAAAAATCATATAAGCAAATATACATTACGTAAAATATGTTGCTTCAAAAATGTGTTCCATGAATATTTACAGATTTTGTGAACTTCCATTGCTGGAATGTTTCTCGTCAGTGAAAATAAAAAGTTGCAGTGTCCGGTTGGCTAGTGACGAAACATTACTTACTCATTATTATAATACAAATTATTTATCATACAGAAATCACATACGCAAAGCACGGACGTGACACACAACACTGAACCACTACACGCGCGTCCGTCCCGCCCGCGCCCGCCTAATGTCTGCTCTATATTCACATGCACAAGTCAGTCTTCCGTGAGATGATAAGTACGTGGTGGGCCCTGTTAGTTCTGCATCTTGATGTCGATCTTGGAGATGTTCTGGTTGACCTGGTCGTTCTCATACTCAACGAAGTCATCGAAGAGGCTCGGCCAAGCCTCGGTGTCGTCGTAGCTGCTGAGGTCGTCGCGTACGTACTCACAGAAGTTGAGGAACATGTACCAGGTGTCCTTGGGGATGCCGCGGATGTGCGCGTTGCTCTCGAGGTAGTGAAGCCAGCGGGGCAGGATGGGTGGCGGGGCGTGCGCGAATACCAAGCGCCACAGCACCAGCGCCACGTCCGCCGGCAGGATGCGCTGCCCCGCGCTCACGTCCAGTCCGAACTTGAACGTGAAGCGGTACAGGTCCTTGAACAGCTCCGGCTCCCGCTGCAGCTCCTCCGTCAGCTCCGTCAGCCGCTGCTGGATGCCTTTGATGGAGTCCGTTCGCATGCTCTTGAGGCCCTGCAGGAACTCGGCGCGCGTGAAGCGGCACATCTGGCTCGCGTTCAGCTTCCAAGCCAGCACAAGCACTTTGAACTCGTCCGGGTCCAGCTGCAGGTCGTTGCAGAGGTTCTCGATGCCCTCTGCCAAGATTGCGTCTTCCGACACCTCCTTGTACTGGTCGAATAACTGGTTGATTCTGCTCTCGGACACCTTGGGCTCGCCGGCGCCGAGCTTCTGGTAGAAGGTGCGCGGGGTGCGGTCAGGGGAGGGTGCGGGGGCGGGCGCGGGCGCGGCGGCGGACATGAGTAGCGTGTTGTGGTTGAGGGGTGGCGCCAGCAGGTGGGGGCGGGGCATGAGTGCGCCGCACTTGCCGTACGCGTCGTGCAGCAGTGGCTCCGCCTGAGGCACCGCACCGCCGCACTCCTCTCTCATCTCTGCAAGGCCACATAATACACGTTGTTACACATCCCATTTCCTCTAATCCAGCGGTTCCCAAATAGGCTCTAGAGAAGGGGTACGTGGGTGCGCACTTAATGGCCATGTTTACCTCTAAAATCTTTTAAGTAAAGATAAAGGGGCCCACTTATCTCATTAGCGAAAATTATGGGACCTATTTCATATTAATAAATTAATAAATGAGTGATACAATGGATAAACAAAATTATTAGCTATGTAAAAATAACAACCATATGAAAAATTGTTTTATTTAAACAATTCAATCAGGGATACTTGGGTTTCAAAAAATTCACTAAGGAGTACCGATAAAAATATAATTGGGAACCGCTGCTCTAATCAGTATATTTACGTGCTTTATTTAACCTATTGCCTTCCAAAGCTATAAAATACTGATAGCAGCTGACTTCCAGGCGTTTTTGCCGCGTGAGGCACTGTGCGGCATTGGGCGCCAACCTTGACATAAACTCAAATAATATATTGTAAAATAATGAATATCATTCGATCAATGAATTATTTTGGCACATAAAGCCATTGAAATCACCCACAAAACGATGTGAAACAAGTGAGATTTCACTTATTTAGAAGCACAGACGTTCTTTTTAACAAAACACGCTAGAAATTTTTCCGAATTTTCTAACCTAAAATTTTCAATTCCCCCATAGGAATCATATATCAATGCGAAAATCAAAAAAGATCTTTTCAAATAAAGTTAAAAGTAAAAGTCTGTAATATTTTTCTGCTTGCACTTATCCAGTTTCATTTCGAAAGCTTGCTCTCTAAGTCGACGAAGAAATATGATATCATGACTATCTAAGTCATAATATGGCGCCGTGATCATGACTATCTAAGTCATAGAATGGCGCCGCTTGCGCAGCACCATTCTTAACTACATTCATCACACAACTTAGAAATCACGAACATTTATTTCGCGCCGCGTAAATCGCGGCCGCACTCGGTCGCTCGGGTTCACTCGCTCTGTAGCCAAAAACACACGCACGCGCGCTCGATCGCTGAGCAATACTGACAAGAAGGCGCGCGCGGGGCGTGGACGCATCACGCGGCCCGCCAGCGCGCGCGTCCCACCCTTTGTCGACCCCACACGCCAGCTGTCCGGATTACAGGGATCACCGGACTACTCGGGGTCCGGATTATAGGGGCTCTACTGTATTTGAGTTTAGGCGTGCGCTGTGCGGCGCCAAATTTTTGCGCCGCGAAAGTGGCCTGCGAGTCACGGGGTTAACAAGACTAGCAGTTGGGAGCCGGAGGACTTACGAAATACCCGCTCCGCGGGGAGCATTTGGGAGACGGCAGGATAATACAGTAAAATTCAGTAAACACATCAATGTTTTAGTATCTGTGTGAATAAACAGACCACATATAGACAAATGCTGATTATTAGAAAGATGTTGATGAGATTTAAAAATAAGTCACCATTCTTGTCCGCGGTGGGAAGTTGCATCTGCAGGTCGTTATCAGTCGGAGCTCGCAAACAGCTGAAGCAGTGGCCCATTGGTTGACGGTCAACAGTTCGCGGGAGACCGACGGACTCTGGAGCCACACCGAGTCGCGGCCGCTATAACGCGTCGAGTGTACGCCGGCGCACACCACCGCCTCCTGTGGCGACACGCATACAGACACCGGGAGCCCGAGCCACAAGGGGCACCGCGCCAGCTTGGTGCGACACTTCACGAGTGGTCACACTCATAGCTTCTCTCAACTCCGCGCTTCGGCGCTGGCCGAGCGCGACACCAGCATCCTCGAGCGACTTCCAGGTCACTCTCTTCTCATTGCGAAGAATTCTGAACAGCAACAAGCTAGCACAAAGAAAATTACTATTTACTAGATGGAAATAATAGCAAATTTCGCCATTTTCACTCGGTCCCACAGCGCCACAGATTACCAATTTCCACAGCGCACAGCACAGAGCAGCGGTCCGCCACCTGAAAGACCTGCTCGATCCTGCAAACTACTTTAGCTCCTTTCGGCAAACTTCGGGGTCTGATGGGTCGATCCCGGGATTAAATCTTTATGGGCGGGATTTTATCATAAAATCCCGGATTTAATCCTATTCTATGACCGAATAAGGATTTTATGTTTTAAGGTCAAGTATGTGAAGTTGTTCTGTAATATGAGCGAAATTTTATCATAAAGTCGCGGATTTAATCCTATTCTAGGATCGAATGAGGATTTTATGTTTTTAACTAGCATTGGCCCGCGGCTTCGCTCGCGTGAAATTCGTATTTCAAAAGAAGAAACTAAGGGTGAGGCCGAAGGCTGAGCTGCGTTTAGGTTAATGATAAATCTTCTCGAATAAAGTATGTTTTTAACTAGTTTTTGCCCGCGGCTTCGCTCGCGTGAAATTCGTATTTCAAAAGAAGAAACTAAATCATGGGTAATCAAGGGCAAGGCTGAAGGCCGAGCTCTTTTCACGTAAATGTTGTTTTTCTCGAAGAAACTAAACCTATGGCGACGCCGAAGGCGGAGCTCCGTATAGGTAAACCATATATTTTTTTAAAGAAAGTAACTAAGGGCGAGGCCGAAGGCCGAGCTGCGTTCGCGTAAACGATATTAATCATTAAAAGTTAGGCCCGAGGACGGGAGAAGGTTTATCGTTTACCTAAACGCAGCTCGGCCTTCGTCCTCGCCCTTATTTACTTACTTTCATCGAGAATAATATCGTTAACTTGAACGAAGCTCGCCTTCCGGCCTCACCCTTAGTTACTTACTTTCTTCGAGAAACTGACATCACGCGAATAATTTCGTTGGCGATATATTCTGCAGGATGCCGATTTTCGTCCGTCTTAACAAAATCCACAAAAAGCGGTTCAGGTTTTTAAACAAGAAAGTTTATTATCGCTTCATTCCGGATGTTGGACCAGCCGTCACACTGAAGATGCAGAAAACTCGAAATCATTAGTTCCACGTCGATTTCATTTTTCATTTCTGTACCTATATATTGTGTGCAAATAGATGGTCGTAACCGTTTTTCTGGATGGCATTTATATCTTTTTTTAGATCATCCGTCATAGAGATCTGAGATGCCATTGGTGGCATCTCGTTATGATCCACGCTAGTTTGTAACGAGTTTTCACGAGTCGTATTTGTGAGTGGTCATTGCAAGGACTATCCGCTCTGATGAGATTACATATCTGATTACATTACACAAGTAGTATTAAGCGGCGGGTGGCCGAGTTTTTGGGCATCGACTTCTCATGCAAGAGGTCCGAGCTTCGAATCCGGTCGGTGTGTACCAATGAGTTTTTTCTGACGAAAAAAATTACATGCATACCTAAACCTGCTGCTTCACCGTTTGGAACCGGTGTAAAACTAGGTACCTTCCCTTGCCCCTTAGGGAGCGTCCATAAACCACGTGGTTTGCTGAGGGGGGAGGGGTGAGGGGTCCGTAAAAAAGACGGCTACGTACATATTTGCGAAGAAAGCGATAAGTTTGAGATTATTACCTATTATCTTAGGGATATGCAGGCTGACACAAACGCCATAGTACGAAGCGGCCTATGCACAGAGCATCAAATACCTACCGCCCGCGCCCCCTACTAGAGGCGCCCTAAGCGATGATATTTGAAACCCAATAACCGTACGCTGAGCTGCTAGCGCTTCGTATGTGTGTGTGTGTGCTAGTATCGACACTACACACAAAGAGGAGCAAGTTAGGAACACGCACAAAACAAATGCACACGCACAACACACATATGTAAGTCATAGGCCACGCCCACAGGCTTCAACGGCGTTGTAGAGAAATCGTGCTCAGGGCGCCTCTAGTAGGGGCGCGCGCGCGCATTTGATGCTCTGTGAAATTGACTCTTGCGCTATAATCAGCTGTGATGTTTTGGAGGTTAAAAAAAATAACCAGGGCATCTTCTATACAGGGTGTCCCCGGACAGGTGTAGTTCCTTTAAGGAGGCTTTTCTACGCCTTGTAACAAAAGCACTGGTGAAAGAATTTTTTAAATATGTGCTTTCATTAAAATTTTAGGATTTCCTAACAAACTAAATGCATACTACAATGTGTGGGCGCCTTTAGACCGCGCGACTGTGAAACGCAAGGTGGAATGGCGCGGATCGGGGCGCGAGCGGTACGCGGGCGGGGCGGGCTATCTGTTTGCGTTCAGTCGCGTCGCGTCCCGTCCATATTGCCGCTGCCCGCTGCCCCGCGCCCCGCGCGCGCCCGATTAGAGCATTACCACATTACACTACATTAATAACTTTAACAATTTATATCTCCGCAACAGGCGTATCTAGAACCCTACTTCTCTTACTAATTATGTTTGTTAGAAAGCGTAGAATAGCCTCCTTAAAGGAACTACGCCTGTCCGGGGACACCCTGTATATTAACCCTAACCTAATGTTGAGGCGGTGCATGTCGTTTTTGTTAAGTTTTGTTTCTGCGACTTCGCGTTTACAATCAGCTGATTATAGCGCAAGAGTCAATTTTGTTCTTTCATGTGCCGCTGCCGTAGGAAGAGGTGCAGGATCAGCCAGAGCTGTCAGGTATCCAACCCGTATATTATTATCGTATTCGTATTACCACTATAAAAAGAAGAAGAAGAAGTAGTAAATTAACAAAAAAATTAGCGTAAAATTGATTCGGTGCAGATTAAATTTCACATAGTTATATCTGCAACACGTTTCTCACAAATTCTTTGGAAACACTTCAAACCTCCTTCCGCGATCACCTATCAAGGTAGCATCCTATTCAGTTGTCGTAGAAGGAAGAAGAACAACATTCCAAAGATTCTACAAATAATTCAACAACTTTGCAAAATATGGAGATAATTCATATTGATTAATTTTATTAATTTGTATCCTAAATAAATTATTTTGTATCATGCTGCTGGCATGACTGGATCAAGAGAATTTAACGGTGTGAAAACACACAACATAATACATTCGCATTCAATTGTAATAAAATTTGACATTATAATATATAGTAGCAGGCCCGTTTACATTTATCACTTTGGAGGTACAACCCGGATGAATCATCCAAAGTGATAAGTGTAAATTGAGTTTCAATGCGAGTTCAACGAGAGTGAACATCCAAATTGAACGATGAACGAAGTAGACCCTCTTCCTACTTTTGTTGAAAGCAATCTTCATCGAACGGATGATTCAACGATAGTGACAGTGCGGGACAAGTCTAAACAGACCAGTGCATGCGCAGGACAACTGTTGAAACTTGAAAAAAAAATCGTTCAAGTGGCAAGATAAACACATGACAATATTTTTAGGGTTCTACCATCGTTATGAGTGTTTGTGGAACACAAAGTGTTAGGAATACTCAAAAAGTATCGAAAGGGGGAAGCCTATAAACTTTGTTTTTTTTTAAATAATTTTATTACATTCATTTAACAATCCTTGACAAATTATAATATGTTTCCAGCATATAACATTATATTCCAGCACGCACGAATTCATTACGAACCCGCGACATTTTTACTACAGAATGGATGTTCATCCACAATGAAAATTGAACATGTGTAAACAAACAAACGTTCAATGTTCATCTTCACTTTGGATGATTCACTATGGATGTACATCCATAGTGACATAGTGTAAACGGCGCTTAAGCAGTATTGTTTATCTTAGGATAGTTCTCTTCTTTTTTTTTAAACCACCAAAGCAGTTTGTATATTTCCGAATATTTCCGAAAATAAAAAAAATAAGAAAAAAAAGTGAGAGACATCTGAATTGGCCCCGAGCCATTCGTCTCGGCAGGGCCTCCAATCTTACAGTTTCAAGTTGTAATAAAATCCAAGCGAATTCGAAATACCCGGTAGGTAGAATCCGTCTCACGAAAGAAGTCCCGCGGCAATAAGTGGAAGTGTTGACCGTAGTAGTGCCGCGTCTGCGGGACTTCTTTCGTGAGACGGACTGTCACGTAGTGAATTTGAATAGCGGACCGTCGAAATGCCGTTTACCGAAGTGTCAGAGACACATTGCCAGTACGGAGGAAAATACTCCGTACTAAGGCTACGCTACACGTGAGACGTCCGTTATTTTGAAGATTATTACTGCCAACCTACATTTTTGAAAACTCAATCACACATATCTCGGCGTACTACACTCTCACTACGTAACCGAGCACACATTCTTGCATCATTTACCGAGCGTGAATTTCCACGATCTCTTTCCGCTGTCAGCCCATACTAAAATTATATATTGTTTGACGTAACGAAAAAGATAGCGAGCGTCGGTATGGAATTTCTGTTTGCTGTATTTGGCAACATCGCACATCGCGGTGTTGATTAATGGGTTGCCAGGCGGTTAAAATATATCCCAAATAGACGGGAATTCACATTCACCTCGGTTGTATTTATCTTACATTTTAATTCAGACATCATCGGAGGACCCCTAGTAGAGGTCCAATATTATCAACTAATGGAGTTACAGGCCTTCAGCCACTTAGATTCAGGTAACCACGTACAGTGCGCGTCATTGCGTGCTAGCCGACTTCATTCCGCAGCCACACCACAAACGCGCGCTGCCGTCTATAAAAGCGGGTCTCAGTGAATCCAGACTTCACTTCTTCTGTTAAATAATTCTCCGCTACAAGATAAAATATAACGCGCTCGATCTGCCGCCGTGAGTTACACTAGTTTCCCTCGCGACCGTGCCACTGTCAACGAGCCGCGGCGCTGTACCGCCGCCGCCGTCGGACGCTTCCAGCCGTTCATCTCAGCGTTGAGAGAGGAGTCCCCACAGCCAGGGTTACGGGTAACATTATAATCTCTTCAGCTCTGCCTTGCCTGTCGCTTGTGAGACACCGCCGGCCTAGCGGTTGTCGTTGCGCTTCACGCACAAAACGTATAACGCCCATCCGTGTATTTTCTCTCTTCCCATCCACAGGGCACCTTGATATGTGTGCATTATTTAATGTGGGTGTGTTTGTGTGTGTGTGTGAACAGCTTCTACGTCTGCACGTAGATCCTTCTACGTCTGCACGTAGATGCTTCTACGTCTGCACGTAGATCCTTCTACGTCTGCACGTAGATCCTTCTACGTCTGCACGTAGATCCTGCTACGATTACACGTAGACTTCCCCGTTCTACGTTCTCCGTCCGAGGACGCCTGCATCATCTGCGACGGCATAGCCGGTACGAGCCACCTGGGCCTTACTCCTCGTCCGGCTGTTCCGAAGCAGACTTTGTGAAGAGGGTGGAGATCGAGCGACGCGTCGGAGACTTCGTGTCGGCCTTCCTGCGAAGACCTTCGTCTCCCCTTCCGAAGCTAAGTTCTCGGACAGAATTATAGCTCTAATCGATTAGCTCGGTCGTCACCCCTACGATGCTCAAGTGATATCTGATAACTCACACCCTGTCTTTTTACATCGTATATTGTGTTTTATGAAATAAACGATAAATTTATATTTCTGAGCCGTATCCTATTATTTAAGTTCCCTTTTACGTCTCAGTGGCGCCCAACGTGGGGCACGAACCACCAACCTTTCGGTTAACAGCCGCTAGTGCAGTACGCCTTCACCGGATAAAATTTTCTGATGCCAGAAAATTTTCAACGGGCCGAGGGGGTACTGTCACGTAGTGAATTTGAATAGCGGACCGTCGAAATGCCGTTTACCGAAGTGTCAGAGACACATTGCCAGTACGGAGGAAAATACTCCGTACTAAGGCTACGCTACACGTGAGACGTCCGTTATTTTGAAGATTATTACTGCCAACCTACATTTTTGAAAACTCAATCACACATATCTCGGCGTACTACACTCTCACTACGTAACCGAGCACACGTTCTTGCATCATTTACCGAGCGTGAATTTCCACGATCTCTTTCCGCTGTCAGCCCATACTAAAATTATATATTGTTTGACGTAACGAAAAAGATAGCGAGCGTCGGTATGGAATTTCTGTTTGCTGTATTTGGCAACATCGCACATCGCGGTGTTGATTAATGGGTTGCCAGGCGGTTAAAATATATCCCAAATAGACGGGAATTCACATTCACCTCGGTTGTATTTATCTTACATTTTAATTCAGACATCATCGGAGGACCCCTAGTAGAGGTCCAATATTATCAACTAATGGAGTTACAGGCCTTCAGCCACTTAGATTCAGGTAACCACGTACAGTGCGCGTCATTGCGTGCTAGCCGACTTCATTCCGCAGCCACACCACAAACGCGCGCTGCCGTCTATAAAAGCGGGTCTCAGTGAATCCAGACTTCACTTCTTCTGTTAAATAATTCTCCGCTACAAGATAAAATATAACGCGCTCGATCTGCCGCCGTGAGTTACACTAGTTTCCCTCGCGACCGTGCCACTGTCAACGAGCCGCGGCGCTGTACCGCCGCCGCCGTCGGACGCTTCCAGCCGTTCATCTCAGCGTTGAGAGAGGAGTCCCCACAGCCAGGGTTACGGGTAACATTATAATCTCTTCAGCTCTGCCTTGCCTGTCGCTTGTGAGACACCGCCGGCCTAGCGGTTGTCGTTGCGCTTCACGCACAAAACGTATAACGCCCATCCGTGTATTTTCTCTCTTCCCATCCACAGGGCACCTTGATATGTGTGCATTATTTAATGTGGGTGTGTTTGTGTGTGTGTGAACAGCTTCTACGTCTGCACGTAGATCCTTCTACGTCTGCACGTAGATGCTTCTACGTCTGCACGTAGATCCTTCTACGTCTGCACGTAGATCCTTCTACGTCTGCACGTAGATCCTGCTACGATTACACGTAGACTTCCCCGTTCTACGTTCTCCGTCCGAGGACGCCTGCATCATCTGCGACGGCATAGCCGGTACGAGCCACCTGGGCCTTACTCCTCGTCCGGCTGTTCCGAAGCAGACTTTGTGAAGAGGGTGGAGATCGAGCGACGCGTCGGAGACTTCGTGTCGGCCTTCCTGCGAAGACCTTCGTCTCCCCTTCCGAAGCTAAGTTCTCGGACAGAATTATAGCTCTAATCGATTAGCTCGGTCGTCACCCCTACGATGCTCAAGTGATATCTGATAACTCACACCCTGTCTTTTTACATCGTATATTGTGTTTTATGAAATAAACGATAAATTTATATTTCTGAGCCGTATCCTATTATTTAAGTTCCCTTTTACGTCTCAGGACTATATAATGCAATGTATACAAATATGACTGTACCAAAAATAATATAACGACTGTACTTACTACTCAAAGAATATATTACTCCGTACTAGAACAAACTCAACACTAATGTGTTGAGTTTGTTCTAGAAGTAGATTTAAAAAATCGATGTGCCTTCATATTTTATTTATTTTGGACACTAAAGTCCTGGAGAACAAGAAATCGTGATGGCCAGCACAGATTACTGATATACAGAGTATTTCAGGATAGGGTTTCGTAACTTCAGTGTTCGAAAGGTCCGCATTTGAAAACGAAAAGTACTGAAACTTTTCCCAGATTCGGTTATTTTATAGTACTTTTTCGTGAAAATCGTTTCATCAAGATTCGGTGGACGGTTAATCCTATGCGACGGCGAGCGTAGTGGTGGTTGTGTAAGTAATAGAATTGAATTACATGTAGGTAAATTCCAAACACTGAAAGTTCAATGACATCAAATGTAAAAGGGGACTGGACTTTAGGTCATTGAACTCCCTAGACCTAGACAGCACTGTTGCCAAATCTCCCCATACTCACTGTCCATCGAGTTTTTATAACAATTTCCATTTTTTGTAAAAAAAAAAATACGAAATTTCTATTTTAGTGATAAGGATTGTTTTCTTCTAATAATGAGTATGTACTTTCTATTCCTGTAGCTTCTCAAACCTATCCTGAAACACCATGTCTAGGACTTCGTGCAGACTTCGTGTTTGGCGCGTTCACACACACATAACGGTGTTTTCCTGTAATTTACAAAAGTACTTGTAGCACAACACCGATTAATCTGCTCACCCTGATTGTCGGGATACAGCGCGTGGTATGTATGTATTATGTAACAATAAAAGACATTTTTATAATCATCCGGCTCAGTTTCTTGAAGAGTTCTTTGCAAATGTTCATGACATGAGTGAACTGGTATCTCAATTTGTACCATTTACCAATTAGTACCTTTTTTTTTAATAGAAACCGCTAGAGTTATTGCAAGAAATGCCATATCTGCGTTTGAAATCATTGTGAATGAGCGACACTACCGTTCTCAACCGAAGCGACACATAAAAGAACAAAATTGACTCTTGCGCTATAATCAGCTGATTGTAAACGCGAAGTGGCAGAAACAAATCGTAACAAAAACGACATGCACCGCCTCAACCACAGAGCATCAAATGCGCGCGCCCCTCCTAGAGGCGCCCTGAGCGCGGTTTCTCTACACGCCGTTGAAGCCTGTGGGCGTGCCTATGACTTACATATGTGTGTTGTGCGTGTGCATTTGTTTTGTGCGTGTGCCTAACTTGCTCCTCTTTGTGTGTAGTGCGGATACTAGCACACACACACACACATACGAAGCGCTAGCAGCACTGCGTGTAGTTTTTGGGTTTCAAATATTATCGCTTAGGGCGTCTCTAGTAGGGGGCGCGCGCGGTAGGTATTTGATGCTCTGTGGCCTCAACATTAGGTATATAGAAGATAGAAGATATATAAAGAAGATGCGTCGCTACTTTTTTTTTAACCTCCAAAACATCACAGCTTATGTATAGCGCAAGAGTCAATTTTGTTCTCTCATGTGCCAGACCCGTTCTCAACACACACAGTTCAGCCAGTATTCTAATGCCGGCACTCACTTGGCTTAGCGTATTCGTGTATTTGGCAAAAATTTCCGTTTCGTCTCCCTTTAATGGCTTGTTTAGAGCGAGATAAAACTAAAATATTTGTAACAAACACGAATACGCTAAGCCAAGTGAAATGCCGGCATAAGACGGAGGTTACTACACGCTCAGTTTGATATCAGTTCAGTCCATCAGTCTGGTTAAACTGACGCCAGACTGACCGTTTAATCTATTGACCGATGAACTGATGGACCAGACTGATGGATTTTTAAATATTTTGATAATTTTCGTCAGTCTAGCCAGGGTAGACTGACGGCAGACTGATAGTGCGCATGCATTTTACGTCTGGCGTCAATCTGGTCGTGATCAAGGTCACGGACTGAACTGATACCAAACTGAGCGTGTAATCTCCGTCTAATGAAGCGTGAGCGATTGATGCACCGTCAATTGGAGCTTCAATCGCCCATCATTTGAAACCGCCAATCACGTAAACATTATCAATTGCGATTGATCGTCTCCGGGACCACTAAACGAGCAAATTTATTTTGAACACCAACCGCCCAACCAATCGTTGACAGACTTGACTTCGTGTCGCTGTTGTTGTTTATTTTGATTGATTGAACGTTATTCCAAATTGAACTTTGAAAAGTTCGTCGCCAGGAGTAAGCAATCCAGGAAATTAGAATTATAGATCATGACGAAAGTGTGGACGGCTTGGGAGGGTTTTGAGGCACGACGGAGCATTGATTTGCTAGCTGGAGAAGATGCGTCGCTATCAACTTTTGCGGAGGCTCTGGCGGCGGACGCTGCCTCTGTGCAGCGCCTGCTGGAGCGTTGCAGGAGCGGCCAAGCGGGATCTGGAGTTGGTCGCGTCTCCGAAGATTTACATTCGGAACTCGCGCGCCTGACAGAGAAAAACAAAGAGCTACGAGCGACTCTAGAGACTACTGCGGAGCGGGTACAGCGCAACAAGGAGACCTATCATCATTATAAACAGGGTACGTACGTGCAGCGTACCAAATATTTTCAAGGAATGAAAACTTGATAAATTCACCGCATCTATCTTATTTATATGTTTATAAGCGGCGGGTGGCCGAGTGGTTCGGGCATCGGTTTCTCATGCGAGAGGTCCGAGGTTCGAATCCGATCGGCGTGTACCAATGAGTTTTTTCTGTCGAAAAAATTTACGTGCATACCTGGGTGAATAAACTTTTTCTTGTTTTTGTTATCTGTCTGAAAAGAGGATATTATCTTCATAAATTCACCTTATTTTAATAGTTACAGCAACTCTCAGATAAGTAATTGATTAATAAGAAAGAAGATGCACAAAGAATTTTTAATAAATTTAAAAAAATATATTGGTTACCCTGGGGACAACCCTTTTTTTTCATACAAAACTGGGGACAAAATTGTCCCCTGGGTAACCCCTAAAAATTTGGTTAATGTTTTATTTTGAATAGTTCTCTTCTTTTATTTCAATTGCCTATCAACCTAAGTATTTTATACTTATTGATTTTCAACTATGTAATAAAATAAATTGTAATAAACTTTTTTTTTGTATTTGTCTTTGCAGCCGGTTTTTACGTTACAAAAAAAAGTTGATTCACCCACCTACACCTGCTGCTTCACCGTTCGAAACCGGTGTAAAACTGTAGGTCCCTTCCCTTGCCCCTAACTAGGTGGTAGGCTCAAATCGTAGCCGACAGGGTTGGTACCACCGTACTGGATGTAAGATGGCCGCATAGCAGCCTCGGTTGTGTTCTCCTCTAGTCCAGTATAGCCAGCAATCCAGGGAAGTCTCCGGTATGGCACTTACCTTCTCGAAGGTGATATTGGCTGGTCGGAGCATGCGCTTTGGCCCCTCCGATTCAGCCATCCATACCGGATTACATAAAAAAAAAAATCTAATAGGCATTGTCCGATTTCAGATCAAAAATTATTGTCTGAAGAGGTAAAGGAGACGTATGAGGCCTTCTTGATGGCCAAGAAGTACTACAAGAAGCACCTCAGGTTCTACTACACGCTGGAGTCGACGAGCGAGCATGAGCAGACTGTGTATGTCCAGTTCTTCACGGAGCGCCGTGGTGACAACCAACACTTCTCTATACGACTCAAGCGAAATAGTAAAACCGGACGAAATGAACGTAAGCACCCGTATTCCGTTTTTGTATAACTTGTTAATTATAATGTTTAAACGTTGACAACAAACTTACAATATTGTGAACCAATAAGATTATAAACAGGACATTTTCTTGATTGTCGGTTAGTACGGTGTGTAAAAAAAAAAGCTGTGATAGACGGGCGGACAGACAAAAGAGTGATCATGTAAGGATTCGGTTTTTTTCTCTTTTGTGGTATGGAGCCCTAAAAACATAATAACTTCATTTTGGCTTTGTTATAATCTGGTAAGCCATAATTATTTTGCAATGTTCTCTTTTTTCAGTTATGGAAATTACCCCAACGTTGGCAACATTTAAAGGAATAAAGAATCGACTGAGCGAAACCAACGACGTACCCGGTGCCCTGTGCTGCATACGACAATCATTTCTCAAAATCCGCCAAAGAAAATAATAAAATGACAAAGATTCACTCTGACAAACCATTTTGTAAGGCGAATGCTTTGTTCTTGTTGACCGATTATAGCCTCGGTGACGATTAAAGTGTATGTACCTTTAATTTAGTTTTATTTTTTATAATTGGGGGGTCGCTGGGTTAAGTCTTGGTAGTGTTCTCTGGAGCTGTATGGAGTCCACACAAATTACCAACCTAGCAGTCTACTGTGCCAGTGGTGGGTCACACTAAAGTAGAGCTCAGCAAGTCCGACATTTACGTCCTCGTCGTGCTCCCTGGGCAATGTTGCGACGATGCCTTGGCATTACCACCGTCCTAGAGTCGCAGCAGCTAAGGAATGTCGGACGCCAGGCGACCATCCTGCGCCTAAACAGGATCTATTTTTCAGCTTCACTATGTGGTAGACAGGTCCTCCACCATGTCGTCCGGGTTGGTACCACAGGTCGCAGGCGAAAAACTCCTGATGTGGCTCTGCTGCACTTGGAGGTCAGCCTGCGACTAGCCGGTCGGTGGACTTGAGTGTATCGGGGGTGTACTGGGTTGTGGATGCTAGTGTCGCTTGCACTCCAGACTCCTATTAACCGACTGACAGCCGCAGGGGTCAGGGAGAGCCGGTGGAAACAGGTGACCGCTGCCTGCCTGCGTGGTAGTACAGGGGCCCGGCATACGGTCCTCACCAACCCGTGTGTTGGCTGCCCTATCAACACGCGAAAATCCCTGTCAGAGAGCATTGTGGGGCTGGTGACCATGGGAGACCACATGTTTTCCTGGGAGGGGGGGCCCGGGGGTCCTCTCGCTCTCTGCGACTGTCAGTTGAGTCTATTCGAGTTGCACAAGGCATCACCGCGCCCTGGACACATTCTGATACGCTCCATGAATCAAACCCATCCAAATCAATGAGCCGAACCAAAAATAGAAAAGTTTGTAAACCTTCAGCGGCCCGTTCTCCCTCAAAATTTAAAGTAGACCTCGCAAATATAAGAGGTCTACATACGAATTTCTCCTCCGTCGCCTGCCATCTGCAGACGGCGAGGCCTCACCTCCTCTTTCTTACGGAGACCCAGATCGGGCATCCTGCGGACACATCCTACCTGGACGTTCCTGGTTACAATCTTCAGGAACGTTTCATGGCGAAGGGTGGTGTCTGCTTGTACGTTGGATCTGGTGTCTCCTATACCCGGCTCACCCGATTTGAGGATCCTGCTTTCCCTGTGCTATGGATCCGCGTGAATCTTCCCCATGTGGTGAGAGTTTACGCGGGTGCGTACAGATCCCCTAACCTCAGTGCGTCAAGAACAGAGGCATTTTGCGAGCATCTCAGCAGTACGGCAGACAAACTGCTTTGCGAGTTCCCTACGGCGGAGTTAGTGATGCTGGGTGATTTCAATGCTAAACACCAAGACTGGTTGGGCTCCCCCATCACTGACCATGCCGGCAGGGAGACTTACAACTTGGCCATTGCATACGGGTTGACGCAGTTGGTGTCCGGAACCACTCGGATACCTGATAACCCTGCTCATCGACCTAGTTTGCTGGACCTTGTGCTGACTAGCGAGCCAAATGGTTACAAGGTGAGGGTTGAAGCTCCCCTCGGTAACTCCGACCATTGCCTTGTACGCTCAACTGTGCCAACTGTACACCTCGCGGAAGCACGTGAATGTAGTACGCGAACAGTTTGGCACTACCGGTCAGCACAATGGGATGACTTCCGTTCCTTCTTGGGAGCATACCCTTGGCACGACGTTTGCTTCTCTTCTCCAGACCCATCCCTGTGTGCCCAATCGGTCGTCGATGTGATCGCACAGGGTATGAATTTCTTCATCCCTACCTCCGCCGTTCCCATCGGCGGCCGCCATAAGCCTTGGTTTGATCGTCAATGCAGGCTGGCTATTGACGCAAAGAACCAGGCTTACAGGAAATGGCTGCAGAATAGGTCTGTCGAGAACAGGCGAGAGCTCAACGTCGCTGCTAGATCCTGCAAACGAACGCAAAACTTGGCCAAGTTCAGGCACGACCGTGGAATTGGCGCGAAACTTGCGCGTAGCCCTTCGGGTAGCCGCGCCTTCTGGTCTCTCGCCAAATCCATCGGTCGGAATTTCTGCCGTCCTGCTACACCTCCGCTGGAACGTCCGGATGGCTCGCTCGCTATACTCGCGAAGGAAAAGGCGAATATCTTTGCACGCCTTTTCGCATCCAACTCAAACATGGACGACCTGGGCGCCAACCCCCCTTCATTGCCCCATTGCGGGCGTATGATGGATAATATTAGGTTCCATCCCAGAGTCGTCTATAAAACGCTACGTGAGTTGGATATTTCGAAGAGTAGCGGGCCTGACGGCGTCCCGGCGGTTGTCTTGAAAAATTGTGCTCTGGAATTGGCGCCAGTCCTTACTCGCCTATTCAAACGCTCCTATTCCTCCGGTTCAATGCCTTCTTGCTGGAAAAGAGCTTCGGTCCAGCCGGTCCCCAAGAAGGGGGACCCAGCGAACCCATCGAACTATCGCCCTATTGCGATAACCTCACTCTTGAGTAAGGTTATGGAGCGTATTGTCAACTCAGCGCTCCTGACGTACCTAGAAGACTATAAACTCCTCGACGATAAGCAATACGGCTTCCGCAAGCAAAGGTCGACTGGAGATCTTCTAGCGTACGTCACGCACTTGTGGGCTGAAAGACTCGATGGTTTTGGGGAATCGCTGGCGGTCGCTTTGGATATATCCAAAGCATTCGATCGCGTCTGGCACCGGGGACTCCTAAGCAAGCTTCCGGCCTACGGTGTCCCTACAAAACTGTGCACTTGGATCTCCAGCTTTTTGAGCAGTCGGTCGATCTTTGTCACCCTTGATGGTGCATGCTCGGCCGATTACTCAATCAATGCTGGTGTTCCACAAGGATCCGTGCTGTCGCCTACGCTGTTTCTATTATTTATTAACGACATGCTCTCGCTCGGCGAAATACATTGCTACGCGGACGACAGCACGGTGCACGAAGGGTTCATCAAAGACTGGAAGGGTAGAGAGGCGTCAGCAGCAAACGCGAGACGCGAAACTGTTGCTCGGGTTGACCTGGTTCTCGATAAAGTATCCTCATGGGGGAAGGAGAACTTGGTCAACTTCAACGTAGCTAAGACGCAAGCCTGTGCCTTCTCTACTAAGGCTGATCCGTTTCCACTCCAAGCAACTTTCCAGGGCAGCCAAGTCCCCAATGATGGTAGTCTGGGCGTCCTGGGTATAGAGGTGTCCAGGGACGTTGGATTTCGATCGTTCATAGAATCCAAGGCGAAACTAGCATCTCGAAAATTAGGGATACTCTACCGATGTCGGCGATTTTTCACACCGGTCCAATTGCTTACACTCTATAAAGCACAAGTAAGACCGGTGATGGAATATTGCAGTCATCTTTGGGAGGGTTCCCCTGAGTACCTTCTTTCAGCCTTGGATTCTATCCAGCGACGAGCCATTCGCCTCATTGGCGACTCTGTACTCACAAAGGACCTTCAACCTCTAAAACACAGACGTATCGTTGGGTCATTGAGCCTGTTTTATCGGTACTATATGGCCGCTGCTCTGACGAAATTGCTTCCCTTATCCCTCCTCCTCCTGTTCGCCTTCGCCAAACCCGCCATACTCTCGCGGAACACCCCTTTGTAGTGGACAGACGAGTACTTCGAACGGCACGATTCTCTAAATCGTTCTTGTGCCGCACTGCAAAGGTGTGGAACGGGCTTCCGGGGAATATCTTTCCCCACTCCTACAATCCACGGATCTTCAAATCGCGGGTAAATAGCCTTTCCCCAGCGACATTAGTCCACCTCCAAGCCGGACTGGCACCTCCTCGGGGGTGATATTGGCTGCGCCTGAGGCTTCGACCTCGGACACAGCCAGCTAGTTCGGAAACAATAAAAAAAAAAAAAAAATAATAATAATAATAATTCAAATCTATGAATACCTGCGTGTAAGTTTTGTCACTAATAGACCATTTATTATTGTGAAGAATCAAAATAAGTACATAATGTAAACAATAATTTCAGCTACGTGACAAAAAGCTGATTGATTACTCGTATGTTCAAGTTTATTATTCTATACATTTATAGACATTCTTTTTAAACATATTTTGTATACGTTAGAATGTAAAATATAAAAAATATACAAATTAAATATAAAACTAAATGGATTTTCCTCCACCTGCGGCGGGGCGAGCCCAGGCTACCGATGGTCGGGTCCCAAAGAGAGGAAATCTTATATTATTCATAATGTCACTTCAGAAATGTTATATTATTTCGAATGTATACACAAACACAGCAAACTATTGACTAAAAAAAAAACTAAATATAATAAAAATCATAAATAAAAGTGCACTTGGAATATTAGAATACACACATCAGCTTTAAGCTGCTAGTTTTTAAATATATAATAAATAATACTAATAATAGTTATGTGATTTCCGGTTGTTCGCAGCTTGCCAACACCGAGTATCTGCATTGACATAACCTAGTAGCCAGGATTATCCACCAGCAACTTGCCTTAAAGTTCAAATTTGTGGGTACCGAGGTGCCTTACTATATGTAAGTACAATCCACCGCCAGTTCTCGAGAACGCTCATGTCACACTCTAGTGGACCGGGAGGCGAGGCGCGCAACGCTCGTCGATATCGCCGTGCCGCACAATGGTAACCTCGTCAGGAAGGAAGCAGAGAAGATGAAAGTATCTGGACCTGCAGCACGAGGATACCAAAATGTGGCCTATCGACTCTACGATCGTTGTGCCCATTGTCATTGGCGCATGGGTTGATAGCGAAGAGCCTCAATGAACACCTTAAGAAGCTCTCGTTGAGTGGTTGGGTTAAGGGCCAGATCCAGAAGACAGCCCTACTCGATACTGCACGCATCATCCGGAGTTTCTCTCCCTAAGGCTTGAACATCGGTAGCTTAGGTTCGCCCCGCCATGCCCCGCGCCGCCGGTGGTGGAAAATCCATTGTTTTGTATAAAGTACCAAAATTGTGCTTCATTTTCGGGGACGCCCAATTTGTGTGCGAACATATGCAATCCGTCACAAAGTCTCGAAATCAATGGAGAAATCTCTAGCTTTACATACTGCTCATGCCCGCACAGAATCCGGTATCCCGATATTGTCCCAGTGGCCGGGGCATGAAGCGCGTGAATACCTACCGGCTAACATACATAACATACATATGCTTGTATTTATGGTTGTATGAACTTGTTAATTTGTGGAAAATTAACAATCAAAAGCAAAATTATATAAGTTATTCAGTTTATTGATGGAAATTGTTTGAAAGGAATTGATGTTGTGATTATTGAAAATAATGCACAGACACCCTCGTGGTGTTTTCCATCGCCGGTGTGTTGAGTAATTTTACGTAGGTACAAGTTATTGTAAAATTTTAAAATCCTATAACTTTGCGGCCATAATCTAGGAGGCGAGCATTGCCTTCCAGAGCGGAAGGTGGTGGATTCAAATCCTTGGGCATACATGCACCACTTTCTTTGTAAAAGATCGATATGGGCTTGTCATATGAACAAGTTAACTGTTAATATCAAACATTCTTCGTCTGATGATAAATCAATATCCATATTAAAGAAACTCAGGGCACTCGTACATACATTGTGATCACACACCAAACTGTCGATAAAACCAAAGTTCTTGAGGCACTTACTCACTTCACCGCTCCTACCAGGATTATTAACGCAGCTGTGTGCAAGATCGTATGCATCCTAATACAAAATGTACTAAGAACAAATATCGCAGTAACACAATAACGCTGCGTTCCGTCGATATTATCGCAGCAGTGTGTAAGATCTCATGCATTCACAAACAATATGTACTGAAAACAGATGTCGCAATAACGCATTGCGATAATATCAACCATTATATATAATGCACCTATGTGGGGGAGCCTTTAGAAGTATAATGATTAATGAGCCTTAGCCAAATATTCAGAGTGTTTATTTGAAAGCCAAAAGTTGGCCGCTCTGCCATTCGAAAAATTGGAACACAACATTTCAGTCACCTTTCGGGGCCGTTCCAGCGACGCGTGAGCGGTTAATGACCACAGGGACGGCGGTGGTAAACATCAGGTAGTCTATTCAGACTCTCGATCTGATAGACATTTAAAGAAGAGAGAAGACGGCAGTTCAGCACTCGATTAGTATCAGAAAATAAGAAGGAACCACAGTGGCTACGGTAAAATCTGGTAAAGTATATTTTAGCCTCAAGGTCTGAGAAACACTGCAGAGAGAATACGGCACCTCAGCACTGAGTAAGTATAGGTTTCGACATAAATTGAGAGCACAGAAGAAAGGCGGCAGTGAATCAGCGGTAAACATCAGGTAAAGTATATTTAGGCTCAAGCTCAAGGCATGGTAGAGAGAAGACGGCAGCTCAAAAGTAGTGGACTAACACATTTTAACCCTATAGAGGGCAGAAGCGAAATCAGTATGGCGGCTGTAACCACCCGACAAGGTTGACACTAAGGCGGGCGAAAGCTACAAATGAAACCACTAAAGTGAAGTTATTCACATCTCCTTGGTACGGTGCAACATACTGGTGGTTACGTTTGTGCTTTCTGTCTCATAAGTGTTTACGACCTGGGGAAGTGACTGTGTCTCATTTATTATTAAATAATTTAGCGGTAAAACGTGATATTTTCGTGTTTCAAGGTAAGTTAATGAATATTTTAGTTATTTTCCTTCAATTTGGTGTATACATCTTAATTCCAACGTGCATCTATAAAGTACAATAACGATTTGAACTCGACAGGTAGTAAAGACCGATTTTACGTTAGAATTTGAACAAGTGCATATTTCAGATTCTCATCTGTTTATTTTACGCAGTTGGGGCTATTACAGTAAACTTTTGCAAGGTAGAATTATCACTTTATGCCAGAAAACAGTTAGTTTATTTAGATATTATTGCACAAAGATGATATTAGGTGTCAAAGTTAGGTATGGTGGCCGGTGAGGTTTGTGCGATAAGTGCAACCTAAATTACATTACGAATAGTTAGTAATTTAATTTCTGTTTATTTCAGATGTCTATACCAGTATTAGATTTAGAGAACATGCCCTACGATCAGCTACTCAGTTGGATTGAAGGCATAGACGACTGAAAATTCCGATATTGGAGGGGACTTAGATCCTAAAGATTTATAGCCCTTTGAACATCATATCACGGAGATTGGCAGCTGCAGGAGACTTTCATAGCGATATCATGGACATACCTCCACATCAGCCACGAGCTCCAATCATCAGTGATTCACCAATACTATCACCAGTTCCATCACCATTCACCAGCAGTACCGACTCAACAAAGAGGACGAGGTTTTATGACACAAAGGAGTCATTTTTGTATTAATAGTTACCGTTTAGTCTCTTTGATTAATAATGTAAGCTTTTATATGGTAAAAAAGACCAAAAACATTGTTATTTCAAATAAAACTTATTTAATTATGATTTGGTTTTATTTATATAAATTTTTTCCCTAAACGGTCACGGTTTCAAACAAAACCACCAAATTTTTTCCCTAAATAGTCTTGGTTTCATATGGAACCACCCTCTACAGCCTAACCCGAATAAATCAACAAGTGAATATCACACTAATTCCAGTCCCTATGCACCCCTAAACCTATTCCGATACCAAAAATTCAAAATCTACAAAAAAAAATTCTGCCCTATAAAGGGTTAAGGTATTATTTTCACATAGAGTATTCAATTTATTAGAGTTACTGGTCGATATCAGTGAAATCTACATACTTCACGTATATACCTCTTAATAACCTCACTAGTATGGGACTTGACTATGCATCGCACTCACACATACACAGTTCACCATGCACACTAACATAATTGTTGTAATGTATAACATAAAATAAAAGAACCAATATTATTTTATGCAATGTAGAAAATAATTTATTACTTACTTCTAAATGTGATACACGGTGACAATATGTTGTTATCTGTTTCTATTCAACAATAAGACACGTCCACATTGAGGTAAACTTTATCAACAGCTAACACATCTGTGCAAGAGAAAATGCGGTCTAATACTTGCGTAGATCCATCACAACATACTATACGAGAGTATTACCTCACTACCAACACGTTGACACAAATTGCCCGTTTTTGCTTTTTTGTTACTTTGTTTATAGAATAATAATATTAGATACCTATTCATACAGGTCCCATTATCGAACTGTCCTTTCAGAAAATAAAAAAGACCCGAAGAAAAGCATGCCCATAATTTTATTAAATTTTGTATTTTAGAGGACTGCACGGTCTGAGCGCTCAATATAATATTTGTATGAAATTCTATGAAGTAAACTGCACTACGCGGCAAACAATCCGTAGGTACAATTTTGTGCTGCGCCGTACGCTCTTACCTTAATTGTAAAATTGAGTATTTGTATTTTTCCAAAAGGACAACCTGCATACATACATATGTATAACTGATATAACACGATATATTCGTAACACACATTAATATTTTCACATATACATACGTTAAAAGGGATAGCCCCAGTTATATTTTACGTTTGTGCCCTTGTTATTATAATTCAGTTCCGAGTTGCAGCTGTGATATGTAGTACAAATATATGTATAGTGTATGCAAATATTTATAAAAAAACCCTGCAAAGTTTCTTCCGGGTCTTCTACATTGGTGTAATTGAACCGGATATAAAAAAAGACAAATTGTGACACGTTCAAGAGTATTGAACTACCATATTAATGCTCAATAAACAATTTTTATCAAGATACAAAATGGAGGACATTCGCGCGTGAGAATAATTTGGAAATATTACAATATTTTTCTTCAGTTTCATCTACCATCAGTCGGATGACTTATTAGATATGTTGAGTGAAGGTGCCACATCCATCAATTACTAATAGCGATTGATTATTACCCCTCTGATCTATATAATATTATTTCTCTATATGTAGTCAATAGACGTATATCAGTTTACGGTCGCAATTGGTAATTTAATAAAAACAGCATAGTGGAAGACTTCCTTCAGGCCATGTTAACATTATCACAAAATATTTTTGAGTAGATGTAAACTTTTCTGTAATGAAATATGAAGTGACAAGTGAATGCAGCATAATAGTAAATTAACGAAAATTTAATACCAAAATAAGCACATTTTACACAAGCAGTGGACAATAAGAGCAGGAGGCAGATTGGAGTGTGGTGTGCAAGTGCAGCTGGTGTCACATTACACAGCTCTGCGCAACTACCTATTTGCCATCGTATTGAATAAATTTACTCAGTTGTTCACATTCCTGTAGCTCAGTGACATTTATAATTTATAATACAGATAATTAGTTAGATAATAATTGGTTACAAATCTGTGATATAATTTTTTTTAATAAAATAATACATAGAACCACCACTGCTAATGTTTCGCATTACAATTTGATTGTCGCCAAACTTTATTGCTGCTCATACAATTTTCCCCTTCTAGTAGGTGAGAGAGGGTGCGGCGTGGTGCCAAGTTATATCTCCACCACACTCCCCTCTCGCATCTGTTACGGGAGATGGTACACTCAAACACGCAACACTATAGATTTCAACAACATTTACGTGTAGTATTGTTAAATTTTTTACACTAAAAGGCATAAAAATATCATTTTGATTGGCCTATTGTGTTATGTGTGATAAATTAGTAAGAGCATTTCTTTGGAACAATCTATTAAAAGGCCTACCCCATTGGGAAACAGTAATGACCTTACGTATGTAAGTACATAAGAAAAACATGTGTACAATTATTAATCTTATCACTTTTATATCTTTATCTGCTGAATAGATATTGAAGAAGTAACGGTAAATAATCTCGCATTTACACAAGTCATTCATGCCCAAGTTTAACTCAGCAAGAAAAAATCAGATGGCGTCACATTTCTTTGCCTTGGAAGTAATATTATGTACAACTTGGTTATACACCTCAAATATTTTACACATTTTTAAGAAAATAATTTTCACAAGAACATAAAAGTATGCGCAAATCTCGTAATATAACAAGTTAATATTTATAATAATTATCTGAATTCTGTACTATGCGATTAATTACATGCATAATATATTGTTAATACTTAATGTAGTTCTTAGAACAAATAATACTTTTATCCCAGTTTAAAAAACATTACTGCTGAAAATCAAAGACAAGACATATAATAAATAAAAAATAAAACAGTTTACTTCCATTACTGTGCTAAAATGACAAAACATATAGATGTATATCTAGGCGGCTCTCACAGAAATAGACTATTTAAACACAACACGGGACTCTTTGTACTAACAACTCGTTCAGTAGACCCGCGACCGGTCGTCCGACACCGGCTCGCCGGTCGCTGAACAACATGAAGGCGACGCCGGGTCGCAGACAACATAAAGGAAAGTTTCACTCTCAGGCTGGGAGCACACACCGCCAACATAAATACTGAAAATCTATGATAATTTCCAAAATTAAACCCATACCTTACGGATTTCAATGTCACTGTACAGACATGAGCTTAGAAAGTACATGGTATTTTATGTCTTGGGTTTCAAAACATAAATATTACTACCTCATTATATAGGAAGCCTTAATAAACTAGTTCGAAATGTGTATTTTTTTTATCGAAACTAACTGGTTTGTCGAAACCGTCAAAATACTCGTAATTGATGTCAGGCCCTTAACACCTTGGTGAACTAGGTCTAGGGAACTAGAATCATGCCAGTTTACTATAGCAGCTTCGCCGACTTTTAATTCAGTGATACCAACATGGGCGTGTTCTCCTTTGTTCCTTTTGTTTTGGGCGTGTTTCCAGCCTTTAAATTTTATCTCTTTAATTCATTCATAAACCATCTCAGAAAATAAATATATTCAGCATATTATCAATTTTGTGTTGTATAAAAAGAAAATGAAATTCCATCAACAGTTTTTTGTTTCTTACGCACATTAGTCAGTTTTCTGAAAGTGTGCTGACGCATTGGCCATTTTCATTTATACAACTGTTTCTAAGTGATCAACTGTCCAAACCTATTGCATTCTTATTGGGTCCGCGAGTTTGTGTGGTGTGGGTTAGGCGTGGCGTACTACCACGGATACGACTAACAACCTAGATAGGTAACATACTCTGCGTCCGTGGCGCCCATAAAGTTTGTAATCGCCACTCAATCGCCGTCCGGCATGACACGTGTGCAAATGTGTATGCATGCAGCCAACAAGAGGATGATGTTAAATAGGTCCTTCTCTTTCCGACTTATTATCATTAGATATGCGTATAGACATACGTATGCAGATCAAATTCAATCCACTAGTTAGTAGTAACTACCCTCCCTACAGAATTGTACATCTTTGGTAACTACGACCATCAAGAACAAGGCCCTGTCGAAGAGAAACAGGAGCACGTAAGCCTACCGGACATTTTTCCTGCTTTGACCTGATAAGTATTAACTTCTCAAAACGGTAGTAGTTTTCGGTGACCTTTTGTGCACAGTTCAACTGACATTGAGGTGGGTTTAGCACCTCTTTACATTTGCGTGTAAAGTAGCCGAATGAAAAATATCAAAAATAACGAGACAGGCTTTGGAAGAACTGTTAAAGTAAATTAAGATTATTCTAAGATTTATGTTAAGATTCATACAGATGACATTAGCACTTTCTTTTCAACAACGAAAAAAGTTTACTTTAAAACTATAAAATTAAAATAATTATTAGTTTTAAATAAATCTCCTCAATGAGTTAGAACAGAGTGCACGATAATAACTAATGTTAGAACCAAATGTTAACTTTGTGCGAGAAGTATTCTCAAGATGCCTTCAGTTTCCCGTTGGCAGTGTTGCCATTGTGGTGAGACTTGACTTCGCCGTTGAGGCGGGCGGGGGCCGCGGCGGCGGCGGGCAGCTCCGCCGGTGTCTTGTGCGGCCGGCGGGACTTGCTCGGGATCAGTATCGCACCCAGCGCAATGAAGTGGAGTGAATAATAAAATTTACTGAAATATAAAATACCTTTATTTATTTCATTATCTTGTAGCTTTAATTGAACTGATTGCGTAGGTACTTTAACAACTTCAGGTGATTATTGTTCTTTTCCTGCCTATTCATTGTATTGCTCATTAGATATTAGGTTCTATCTAAAATCTACTCAGTAATAATCAGACATCGGAATCCGCGGGGCACGAATACGACCTTGTTAGGGATTGACTACGGCGATCAATAAACAATCGACACTGTTATCGATACTCATATTTATTTGTTTATTGTATTTTATTCATGTCATATTTCAGACCTGAATACTTATATACCTACAGTACTTATATAAACATGTATACTTTATGTTAACGATTAAGTAAATATAATACATATTTATATAAAGTCTTTCAAAATTAGTTCATAGTACGCTAAGGGGGGGTTCTGTATCATATAGGGAGTAAAACCTATATAAAAAATTTTGGACCTTGGGCTTTTTTTAAGTAAAAAATTTTTTTATGTAGGTATTTAAATAAAAAAATAGGTGGTTGATTTTTATAACCTAATCGATTCAGTTTCATAACAGTAACAAAAAAGTCTTTATGATCATTATGATGTAACACGTGTAAGTTGGTAAAAAAAATTTAATTCTTTCTATTCCATACTAATAAAACTAAAATTGTGGTTTTTCACAATTTCTGAAAGAAAGAGATATACGTGTTAGAAGACTTTTTTGTTCCTAGCACGAAACCGAAACGATTAAGAAAAAAATTTTTTTACATTTAACATAAAAAAAAAAAAAAATTGTGAAAAAAAAAATTCTTTGTTCTTCAAAAGTGATCTATTTCCGATACAGAACCCCCCCTTAGCTTACTATGAACTAATTTTGTAAGACCTATTTTTTTGGACCTTGGCCTTTTTTTTATGTAAAATATTTTTTTATGTGTTTAAATAAAAAAATAGGTGGTTGATTTTTATAGCCTAATCGATTCAGTTTCATAACAGTAACAAAAAAGTCTTCAATATCATTATGATGTAACACGTGTAAGTTGGTAAAAAAAATCAAATTCTTTCTATTCCATACTAATAAAACTAATATTGTGGTTTGAACAGATTTGTATTGTACCTACAAAGTAAATACAACATTTGTTTATTATATCTTATTTTCTATAGAAATACTCTTAGTTTTAATAATCGACATTATTTCATATTATTCTAAAATAACGATCGATTTTCGATATTGGTGGATACATTGTCCCATCACTAAACAACCTTGAATCATTCGTGCCCCGCGGATTCCGATGTATGGTAATAATATAATAAATACGAAATGGATCACATACATAGACTGTATCCCGACAATCGGAGTTAGCAGAGTAGGCGGTGTTGTGCTGCAAGTACTCTTATAAATTACAGTACAACACCGTCCACCAAATTTAGCAAAGTATTAGGACAAGATAACTGTCAAGCAACAAGTAAGAACGAAGACCCACCTGCTGCACGACTCGGTGGAAGGACCGTGCCAAGGTGAGAGGTGGCTAGTCTGTCGCCCTTATGCACGGCATCTTGCCCTTATGTCTTAGTCGTCTGTTACGATATGCACGGAGAGAGATGCAGTGGGGCTAATGTTTTTATGTATCCTTATGTGACCTGTCAGGCCGGCATGGCATTCGCAACCTCCACGTGCGACCGAATGTCCATCGTAAGACACCTTATGGATGGTTTGATGCCACATGTCGAGCTTACTATAAAAACAATTTTAATGAATATAATAAATAGTGGAAGTACTTTTCTTACTTAATAAGTGGCTCGTTTCTCTTTACTTATATTGTATTGTATTGTAGAGGTACCTCAGGACCCACACATATCCCCTCCCTTGATCGTGCGTACCCCGTACCGCTATTTGGGAAACCCTGGTTTAAATAAATAAAAGAAAAGGCGGTATACAGAATGAACCATCAGGTTACTGAATGATCTGCTACTAGCCAGTTGAAGTATTTTTTTAGAATTATTAGAAACTGTGAATACCCGTAGAAGGCGAGACTGGGCCCCAGGTGGAGCAGCACGAAGGGCACGGTGGCGTAGGTCATGGCGACGCGGGTCGTCGCGAACGTGAGTAGGTCGTACAGCAGCCGCAGCGGCCGCTCGCTCACCAGCGCCGGCCGCACCACCGTCCGCACCTACCCCAAACACCATACTACTACTCTACTACACACTTCTAGTGCAGATTTTGATGCAACTAGTCCTTAGACCATCCCCTACTCAATTCCACACTTTCAAGATTTAGAGATGCCACGTCATCGGCCAAGCGGGGAAATTGGTAAGCAGACTAAGCAGGACGACAAACACTGTGGAAATCTGTGCATTGAGTATGTGTGGAGCTACAATGAAAAATAGATTTATTTATTTATTTATTTATGCAGCCTAGGCTGATACGTCTAAATCCAGTTAAAATTTGTTGTTTTTGTCATTGACAAACAGTATAGCGCGACAACGTTGTGGCCTGAGAGAAGGTTGTATAGCCACAAGGACCGAGAGAGGAATGCTTCGGTGGATCAGTCATGTTGAAAGGATATATGATAGGAGACTAAGGAATAAAATTAATGGAGCAAATGTGAGTGGAAGAGTGGGGAAGGTTAGCTCTAGACGCACATATCTAGACCAGATCGGGCATGTGTTCAAAAAAGGTCAAGTACGTACTGGTAACCTACGAGCATGTACGAAGAACATTATGAGGGTGGAAGAGACGGAAGAGGTGTGTCAGGATAATGTGACGTGGAATTACATTGTCTCTGCCTACCCCACTGCAAAACAGGCAGATAGATGAGAAACTAGCAGCTAATGTCAGAGATTTAGGTTTTCCTGATACGGTGAATTTTTGTTTTATTGTTCTTTCCATCTTAGATGAATAATATTATTGTTATTTTGTTTTAGACAGGCAGCGTCAAGACATTTGTCCAGAACGGCTGATACCGACAACAGACACATCGGTCCGATGGCCAAATGGCCAACAGTCCGCGCGATTATGTCGGGCCGATTAGATCGTATTACAAAATCGACTGACCGGCGACATGTCAGTTTTCGGTATCGGTCACGTAGGCAAACGGTCACGATGTGTCGTTCATAGTTCACTGATGTTGCTTTCAGAGTGTCCGAAGTAGTAGTCACAAAATTTTTTTTTAAATTGGCCCTCGGCGTTAACGCAGACTAGCTGATGAGGGCTTGACGCAGTGGCGGTTCCCCAGGTGAAGCAAGTGAAGCACCGCCTCACTTAATTATCTTGAAAGTAAAGAAAAAAAAACATTTCAAAATATCAAGAAAGAAAACTTAAAAAAGTCAAGTATATCCGATCCGAACTGATCACAATATTAGCGCGGCGGCGCGGAGGAGGCGGAGGCGGCTGGTGCGACGCGCGCGACGAAATACGTTAAAGATGTGTTAGTGCATCAACACCACCAACACAGCACGCACACACACACAGACGTGACGTGTGACTTGTCACGTACGGCATGGCATATGGTGACTCACCCCGTTCCGGTGCGGCGACGAATCGCTTATTTTGATATCGCTTCACCAAGCGTAAAGACAACAGGTTGACCTTGGAGGCTTTGGATGTAGGGAGCAGCTGAGGCTCTGATAAATGGCGCCGGACGAGACATCTATATCCAATTAAAAGAATGCAGAGCGAGATGGGGCGATTCACGTTTTCTATAAGTCGGTTTGTTTTACCTCCGTGATTAACATGATGGCGAAATTTGCACTAGTTACGGTAAGTTTCATAGCTCAATGGTATATGCTTCGCTTTTCAATCTAGTGACGTTGGTTCGAATCTCACTTTTGCGAATTCTTTTTTTTTTGTTTTTAGGGTTCCGTATCCGGTACGGGACCCTATTACTAAGCCTACGCCGTCTGTCTGTCTGTCTGTCCGTCCGTCCGTCTGTCTTTTTTTTATGTAATCCGGTATGGGTGGCTGAGCCGGAGGGGCCAAAGCGCATGCTCCGACCAGCCAATATCACCTCCGAGAAGGTAGGTGCCATACCGGAGACTTCCCTGGATTGCTGGCTATACTAGACTAGAGGAGAACACAGCCAAGGCTGCTATGCGGCAGCAGCAGGTGTAGGTATGCATACACGTAAATTTTTTCGTCAGAAAAAAACTCATTGTTACACGCCGACCGGATTCGAACCTCGCACCTCTCGCATTTGAAGCCAATGCCCAAACCACTCGGCCACCCGCCGCTTGTCTGTCCGTCCGTCTGTCCGAGGCCTGTATCTCTTGAACCGTAATTTGGTAGCCCGTTGAAATGTTCACAGAAAATGTGTTATTATGGCCGATATAACAAAAAATAATGAAAATAAGAAAAAGTAAAAAACTCACGGGGGTTCCCATAGATGGCGCGCGCGCATACACTTTTTGGTTTCAAAAAGTGTATGCGCGCGCGCCATCTACCAAATAGATGATGAATCATTTTCTAATCGTGACTAACTAATATGAAGTATTTCATAACACGCCATCTAGATGGCGTGGCGTGTTATGAAATTCATCTAGTGGCGCTAGTCGTGACATGGCGATACGGTACCCTCGGCCTCGGTGCGCGATTCGATAGTAGTTTTTGGTTAAGTATTGTTAGGGCCAAAAAAAATTAAGTTTAGGGTTTTCAATTTATGATAAAGTAATAGCAATGTAGGTGGATTTTTTAGTCGCCTCACTAAGATTTATAGGTCAAAGCCGCCACTGGCTTGACGCGAGCCGAAACATCTAGCGCGCTGTAAGAGAGCAAGAGTTTTACTCGCTGGACTCGTGCTCGGTTGAAACCTTCTCCTACTTGCAATGGACACGGCTGTGTTCTGTGAACTCATGGAGCCATGGATGTTATTGAAAAATGTGACTTTACGTGAGTATAGTGTAATAAAGTCCGTATATATGAGCTTTTGATTATCCGAGGTAGGCCAGCTCCACAATAGTTTGGACAATCTAGGTTCTACTGCACTTGGAAAGGATAACAGGAACAGTGTGATTGCAAAAATGCACATCCTTCCAGTCACGCTGTTCCTGCAGTAAAGCGCCGTTTACACTATGTCACTATGGATGTACATCAATAGTGAATCAACCAAAGTGAAGATGAACATTGAACGTTTGTCTGTTTACACATGCTCAATTTGCATGATGGATGAACATTCATTCTGTATTGAAAATTTCGCAGGTTCGTAATGAATTTGTGCGTGCTGGAATACAAATAATTTGTCAAGGATTGTTAGAAGAATGTAATACAATTATTAAAACAAAACAACGGTTATAAGCTTTCCCCCTTTCTTTACTTTTTGAGTATTCCGAACACTTAGTGTTCCACAAACACTCGTATCGATGGTAGAACTCTAAAATATTGGCATGTGTTTATCTTGCCACCTTGAAAGACATTTTTTCTAGTTTCAACAGCTGTCTGCGCTCTAGAATTCACTAGAATGAGGCTGGCCTGTTTAGACTTGTCCCGCATTGTCACTATCGTTGAATCATCCGTTCGATGAAGATTGCTTTCAACAAAAGTAGGAATAGGGTCTACTTCATTCATAGTTCAACTTGGATGTTCACTCTGGTTGAACTCGCATTGAAAATCAATTTACACTTGTCACTTTGGATGATTCATCCGGGTTGTACCTCCAAAGTGATAAATGTAAACGGAAGGAACAATAGTGTGGTGTACCTTGCGCGCGGCGACAGTGAAGATTCCGCCGGCGAGGAAGGTGAGGTAGTAGCCGGGGTGGAAGCCGTGCCACACGGCGGAGAGCGCGTACACGCGAGCGGTGCGCCACGCCGCGCCGCCCCGCTCGTACGCCACCGCGCGCAGCCACACGTTCGTGTTCTTGTTCCAGCTCGCGATCGCCACACGGAAGTTTTGCGCCAGCTGCAAGGGTAAATAACACAATTTTTTTATATTATTTCTTGATGTTTACCTTTCAGTCTGTCTCTGTTTGACCACATAGTGAATTATTTGTATGACATGTGGTATACCGTTGGAAAGGGCGTAAACTAAGGGAACTTTTAAAAGAAAATGAAGCTATCAATTGCTGTCACTTTTTTTTTAATGAATTAAGAAATTAAGATTTTGTCATATTTTTACTCGTTTTTGGGACTTTGGGAGGTCATAAGACATTTTCATGGCATTAACTTCATCAAATAATATTTTTTCTAGAACAAGGATACATCTTAAAATTCAATAAATTTTATTTCGTGCTGATACAATCATAAACAAAAAAGTTACAAGGGTTTAAAGCTAGTATTTTGGTAAATTTCAAAAATAAAGAAAAAAAAAATCGTATCTCGATACCACGTGACATCTGACAAAAGGTATCATGGGTCAAAACGTTGCAAATGACCCCACTTACCTACAAAATTTTGTCGGTCGATATGCCGAACACCCTGTATTATTGTAATATACGAGTATTATGTAACTAGCTTTTTGCCCACAGTTTCGCTCGCGACATTGTAGGTTATGCTTAACCTGCCGGCTGCCATCTGTATCCGTGCGGGTTCTCGTCTATTAATATTTCAGTGAAATTTTCTATTAGAATGAGAGAGCACTTTAGATAGATGATTAAAACACACCTACTAAGAATTCTGCACTTTGTTTTACCTTGCTCACTATTTTGTGATGTAACAAAACTAACCTCAAATCCCATGACGTCGATATTTGATAACTTGTCCCACTTGGCTGCGCCGTTGTTGTCGTAACCGTTGAAGCCCATGCCCGAGTTGTTGCAGATGGCGTCCGCGAGAAGCCACGCGTGGTAATACTTGCAGCGAACCACCAGCGTGGCCGCGTACGCGAACCACAGCACGTACAGCAGCGACCAGCTCCGCGACATCTCCGACGATGGGTCCATCAGGTCTGCATAGGGGTTTTTAGATAATACATACAAACATACATACCACACGCTGTATCCCGACAATCAGGGTAAGCAGAGTAAACGGAGTTGTGCTGCAGGTACTCTCGTAAATTACAGCACAACACCAAACCACCACGTTTAGCAAAGTATTCGGACAAGATAACTATCAAGCAGCAAGTTAGGTACGAAGACCCACCCGTCTGCACGACTCGGTGGAAGGACCATTCCAAGGTGAGAGGTGGGTAGCTTGTCGCCCATTTAGCGCGACGTCTTGTCCTTATCCCTTAGTCGCCTTTTTTTTTTTTTTTTATGGCACCTGACACGGTTGGCTACATCACCTACAACATCCGTGCTGTCAGCCCATAACACAGGGTGAACTAGGTGCCATGTCAGTGCTTCCCTTCATTTCATGTCGGCTAAACTAAACTGGACGGAAAACACGAACTATTTACATAGCCGTTTCGACCGACGTTTCGTTCAGTGCGGTGGTACCAACCCGGCCGGGATAAACCCTACCACCTAGTAAGGTAAGAAGGGAATCTAATGAAAAACCCTTCATACTGATGATGCCAATGTGTTGTTGTTTATAGTCAACCGCCTTCAGATAATTTTAATATGGTGAGACAGTCATGAACGAGAAATCTCTTCTTTTGAATTTCTGTAAAAAAAAATATATATGGCCAATAGTATTGGGGCGAGCGCTTTAAATGCCCTATACAACATAAAAACTATGTTCTACTATTTGCAAGGTTGTTGGTTGACATCAACATTCATGATGTCAACGGTCATCGAGAAAACCTTTTCCATTTCATAAAATAAAATAAAAATATAGAATGAGGTTAGACCTTCGAGCCGTTGTAGCGGGTACGTGTTGGTGAGAGTGAGGTAGAGCAGGGCTGCGGTGACGGACCCCGCCACCTTGTAGATGACGGCGCGTCGCGGTGACGGCTCCACAACCACTTCTTCCTGTTTAACCATCTGTCGTGGTAAAAATATTCCTTCATTATAACAAGGAGATAGGGTTTCTATGGTCAATCGAGACAGTATATTGACTCGCAGAATTCTGTATGATAATGTTTGTGACTGCGGTAACGGAGTGGCTACTGCTCCTGCAAGTTAGATTCGCTTCCCTTATCCCACCTGTCCCAATGAATTGGGGCAGGTGAGATTATTTTTACCCTCATGTGAACGTGGCGATGAAAATAATACAGTCGCTCTTAAATGATAAAAACCTGCAGATGTAAAAACCTGCACTTATCTACTAAAGTCATATCATATAAACAGTTTATCTACTAATTTATCAACAGCCACATTCCATATTGACAGAGTGAACTCATAGTTTAATTATGAATTTCCATCTCTTTGGCTTGGGATAATTTCACAAAATATAATAAAACAGTGTTAACATAATCTTTCTTCAAGAATATATAATTCTTCTGTATGTGTGTTTGTCACCTAACTCCTCCTAAACGGCTGGACCGATTTGGATGAAATTTTGTGTGTATGTTTGAGTGGGTCGCCGAATGGTTTGAAAATACAATTGAACCCGGTAGATGGCGTCGTGATAAGTCCACGCGGACAAAGTCGCGGGCACAGCTATTAATATATATAATATGTACATATATAACTAATGAAGACCTGTCTCTCTCATAAAGCTTGAAATAGAAAAAGATATCTTTGAAAGAGCACTAACAAAGCAATAGAAATTAATAGAAATAGTCACTTTGTAAACACGGGAATGAGTGAGAACTGGCTACCAGGTAGAATGGCTACCCGTTCTCACCTGAGACTGGTGAGCTCGCGGAACGCCCTGTATGAACGTGATGTAGTCGGTGTAGAACACCACAGGTCCACACATGAGCGTCTGGAAGGCGAGCGTGTAAGCGAAGAACTCGAGCGGCGCCGGTGTCTTGGTGATGAGAGCGGACGCCTCATCGCTTGGTTTCGTGTCACATTTGCTTGTGAGGCCGTCGTGCAGCGAGTATGCCAGCGATGTCACTCTCTGGGTGATCACCATTAATGGGCCTGTACACACGAGACACATTGTTTTATGGAACCGTGTGGGGCCGGTACTTTAAAAGAATAGCCCCACTGCATCTCTCCCCGTGTATGTCGTAAAAGGCGACTAAGGGATATGACTCCCTTCTTATATTACTAGGTGGTAGGGTTTAACCCGCCCGGGTTGGTAACACCGCACTGAATGAAAGGTCGGTCGAAACGGCTATGTAAATAGTCCCGTCCGTTTCGTTCGGAATAGTTTCCGTCCAGTTGAGTGTAGCCGGCACGACCGAAGGGAAGCACTGACATGGCACCAAGTTCACCCGGTGTTATGGGCTGACATCACTGATTTTGTAGGTGATGTAGCCAACCATGTAAGTTTCCATAAAAAAAAATGGAAGCTGACATGGTTGGCTACATCAATAGGTACACCTGCACACCTGTACTGAGGAGGCTGTACCTGCTACCACACGGGGAGCCGCATTGATGAATGTGGCGCAGCACGTGTATGCCAACCTACAATCACATCACGCACGTCTGTATATAAGTCATCCAACTGATGCGCAGATGAACTGGCTAAACGAGGGGTCGGATGTGATTTTTTTTTTATGTTAACCAACATGGGTGGCTGTGTCGAGAGACCAATGGTACATTCGACAGAGCCAAAAACACCTCTCCTCGCGAAACCACGCTCAGGTGTTATGCCAGCAGATTTGCGGACTGTTGCTAGGCAAAAGGTGTATGTAAAAGTCTAGCCTGTTAATACGACGTTTGAAGACACCCAGGTTCAAAGATTCGGGAAACACACTCGTCGGAAGACCGTTCCACACCCTAGCGGTGCGACAAAGAAACGATTTAGAAAACCGATGGGTTCTAATAATGCTTGGGCGTGCAAACCTCTTTTTTTAGTGACCACCTGACAAAAGTTAAAGAGAATTGCTACACTAAATGGAAAGAGCACTTTGACAGAAGGGCATTTGGTACAAGCGAAACCACTGCGACAGCCATGCTTTATGGGATCAGGTCTTCAATTCGAAGCATAAAATTAATATGAAGACTCCGATCTGGACACACTCCATTAAACAAAAGTGCCCATATTATGCGAAAAATAAATTCACCAAATTGTAGCCTTTTCACCAATTCACATGCATCAATTTCACTTTTTTTTTTTGAGAGTGAATGGAATAATAATTTAAGAAACGCTTTGATCATAGAAATAAAGATAGATAGATTTTATTAATTTTTCGCGATCCACAGGGCATTAGGTGAACTCCTGATGGAAGAATGCAAAATTCTGACTACATTCTTCCATATCTAGCCCTCAGAGGCTAGAGATGGTTTGTAGAATTGTTGAATAGGTACTATGGGGCTGGCATAGTCGCAAGGCGGCTAAAGTCCTATTCAAACAAAGATTGAAAAACTGATGGTAGATAAAAAAACTGAAGAGAGCCTCGTTTCACTTGGATCGCAACTAGCATGGTTTGGTCGCGTCGACTACGCTGAACTGGATGTAAAACATGGATAATTTTTCATAGTCGCTTCGACTGAGTTCATTCCGCTGTAGTAAGGGATCTACATATACAGCTGCAACAGTTTGACCCATGCTATATAAACCATGGAGCTACTTGCTTAGGACATTATGTATATGTATACATCGGTACAGTACCCGGCAGTAAATAATGAACATCGAACTTAGAAAGAGACAATCGGGTTGTAGAGTGTTGTCCCCGTCGCACGAACTCACACGTCCCTGTGCGACAGGGACGACGCTCTACAACTGGATTGTCTCTTTCTAAAGCTTGATGTTCACTATTTACTGCCGGGTACTGTACCCACATCATATATTGTGCACAATATACAATAACAATGAATAACTCAGCTTCAACAGAATAAATTATTATGATGACTAATTGAAATGGGATAAAGACAAATGTTAAAATCAAAGAAAAATTTTAAAATGTTAAAAACGTAAATATTTTTCAAGTGTTCATTTTTTTATGCAAATTTAAACAAGTTAATAGACTGATCAGGAAAAATAAATAAACATGGCAATTATCAGCCAGGAAACTTTTTTTGAGCTACTAGTGTCTAATTAAAGGAATAAATATGAGTAATAAATAACTAACGAATAACTTACATTTCCATTAATTTTAATATGTATCTGTTTCATTTGTTATTTGCACTTGTCTTGCAAATTATTCTTGAATAATAAATAAATGTGATTATACATAATATGTATTACAAAATACTATAATATGCATGTTTTGATAGGCCCCACATTCTGACGTAACTACGTAGACTTTATGTATGTATAAATAACTAGTTGCACCCGCGGCTCCGCTCGGTGAAAACTCTATGTAAATCCGTTGAGTAGTTTTTGAGTAAATCACATGAAAGCTTACCGAATTGGCAGATCTTTTTCGACTGCTTTCAATTTCGACCCCACTGCTCAGCTCATATGGATAATGGCTTGATACTATATAGCATATAACCTGGCCGAGATAGGAAAAAAAAACCACAAGCGAATAGGTTTAGCCGTTCTTGAGTTATAAGCGAACATACCTATATACGTTATAATAACTAATAACTTACATTTCCATTAATTTTAATATATATCTGTTTCATTTGTTATTTGCACTTGGTGCACTGACGTGGCACCAAGTTCAACCGGTGTTATGGGCTGACATCACGGATGTTGTAGGTGATGTAGACAAACATGTCAGTTTCCATAAAACAAAACCTACATAGTTACACACAGACGGCAGACATTGAATCTTATAATATGTAGTGATTTGTGGTGGTCAACTGAAGCGTTAAAAACCACCAAAGGTTATTCAATGATACCAAACTTGTTTTGTTAGTATACATGAAGCACATTGATTTCATCTCTATGGTAGGTGTAAAGGTGAGCCCGCACCATGCGGCACTGCACTGCAGCGTCAAAATATTCATTGTGTTAAATTGTGTGAAGTAAACCGCACTACGCGGCAGCGGTGCGACAAGCTGTACAAACATTCTGTACAAAAATTGTTCTTACAAAGGAACAATTTTGTGTTGCATAGTACGGTCTCACCTTAACCATAAAATTAAGGTAAATAAATTAATAAATTAAAATTTTTATTACTCTTTTTCTCATTCAGATACTCGAAATTAATTAGTAGTAAAACATTCAACATTAAAAAATTGTCATAGGCTGTGATTAACGATATGGGAAGTAGGTATGTAGATTGCTTAGGTAGTTAGTGTAAATCAAGATTTTCAAGATTATGTAATATACATAATACATACAATTTTGTAAAATACATTTTTAAATTTTATAAACGGTTCAAATTAGTATTTATCGCCATGCCATTTTAATTTTTAATTTGACCGATCTGTTCAAATAATTTTTAATTATTAAATCTCCAATTTGTGTTTTATTGATATTTGTTAAAAGTTTCACACATGCGTTAATAGTTTGTATTATGTTATGTGATTGAATTTTATCTTTGTATGTATATTTTAGTAGTTATATTTTATGCAATTTTTATTGTAGCTACTTATTATTGAATGTTATGAAATGTGAAGTTTTCTATTATTGTAAGCTCTATTTGACTATTCTTCTCTAAATAAATAGTATAGTATCTCCCGGTTGTTCCTACACCCATGCTAGAACATTACTGGATATATTATACTGTTGGTCGAGTAACAAAATGAATAAATGAAGTGGACGTAATAAACTGACCATGTACCAACCAAACTACTACCAAAAAAACTACACCAAAGTAGTCGATATTGGACACCGGGTGGCTAAGCTCAAGTGGCAGTGGGCTGGGCACGTCAGCCGAAGAGACGACGACCATTGGAGTAACCGTGTCCTACACTGGCGGCCGTGGACAGGAAAACGGAATGTAGGAAGACCACCCGCCAGGTGGGACGACGACATCAAGTACGCCGGCGGAAATCAGTGGTTCCGTATCGCCGAAGGCCGGGAGGACTGGAGGAAAATTGGAGTATGTCCAGCAGTGGACGCTTACACGCTGACTGACAATAAACTGACCGGTTATGTCGAGAGAGTAATCGCCGCTGTGGTAGATCTGGCGATGCAGGTGCAAGCAGGACAGATATAGCATCGACACCGCCAGCACCAAACTGCAATCAAAACAAATTCTTCCTTATTTTATTAATTAGTTAACTGGCTAATGACCAAAGGAAAGTATCGAAATAGCACCTATAGTCTGTTTTTTTCGAAGACGGAGTAAATTGACGTTTGACTGACATTAGAGTGTTGCACGCTTTGCGCCACTAGAGATTGTAGTCAACGAAAATAGTATCGACTTTTACACGACACGACACGACACACCTTCACACATATTATTGCACTACCTGTGACGCTGACAACTTAACATTTTTCTAGGTAGATTTAGCTGAATATGTTGCCAGTTTAATCCACAATTAGGTAAATATTAGAGTTTACAGCATTTCATTCATTAGTTAATCAATCTATAAAAGTATCGATAGTAACCACATGCATATTTAAAATTTGCCAGAAAATGGTAATACTCCAGACGTCACTTTCCTCCGTCTTCCAAAAAACAGACTATAGTTCATTCTAGGAACACTGTGTAATGGGCCGACAGCAGGTGACATGACAACGACGTTAGGATAAATAAAAACAAGTCTTGTGTTGCATACAACACACAATGTGTGATGATGGCCTATGTATGACCATCCACAGTGATGAAACCTATCTAAATTGGTTCAATGGTTCTTGAGTTAGATGGCAGATGGTGACTTTATGAATGATGTACAGTGCTGTATGTATAATGCTGCTTTTAGATAATAGTTAACAGCTTAGTCCTAAAATCGCCAATTTAAGCAGGTGACAAACACAGCACTCCATGGCTTTACTGAACACAGTCGGGTCCATTGCACGCAGGAGATGATAGAACTAGTCCCGCGCTCGATCTCCCTCTCTCTCTACATACATACATACATATCACACACGCTGAATCCCGACAATCGGGGTAAGCAGAGTAATCGGTGTTGTGCTGCTAGAACACTGGTAAATTACAGCGTAACACCGACTACCACGTTTCGCAAAGTATTCGAACAAGATTCAATCGATCAAGCAGCAAGTAAGGCACGAAGACCCACCTGCTGCATTACTCGGTGGAAGTATCGTGCCAAGGTGAGAGGTGGCGAGCCTGTCGCCCTTTAGCACGGCATCTTGTCCTTATCCCTTAGTCGCCTTTTACGACATGCACGGGGAAAGATGCTCTCTCTACTGATCCAAATTTTTGTATTGTAATAAATTGTATAAGGCTGCCAATGCAGCCAGCGAAGCTCCCATCATGTAGGAGCTTATCGCCGATCTAGGCACGCCTAGGTACTTGAAGAATATAAACTTATTTAGTAGGTAGCTTCCTGCATTTGTTAACTTTCATATTAGGGTCCTTCGGTATGTTAGTCTCCCATGGGACCATGAGCATTACAAGTACTACATGCCTTGTCAATTTTGAGTAGATCAGAACGTCCAATCTTAACAATGTATCACATATTTCTGGAGGCACCATGTAATGCTTCTCCCACGTGCTCATCATTTAGTTGTCAGTCAGTAGCTCCGCCTAACCTGGAGCTTATCTTTGGGCAAATTAGTGGCTCCATGCTTCACAAAGTCTACTTTCTGGAGTCCACTTAGCTAACGCCTTCCTGAGTCGTGCTATGGATTGGCTGAAGGCCTCTCCGATTGTTTGGGGGACTTTATCATGAAGGTAGGCATTACTCAAGAAAAATTTTCCATCCGCACAGAAAATGTTCAGCTTTACCTACCACCTCCTTACCCATCTTGAGCAAGAATTATCTGAAGATTTTCCCCGTTAGACTAGGTAGTTCGGGTCGGGGAGTGTAATTGGAATGTGTTTAATTAGAACATGAGTGTAAACATGCTAGCCAGCCCGTAATCACTATTTTGTAATCACAGATTAGGATATCTCAAATTCGTCAATCAAAAGTTGTTATGACACCGTAATAACAAACAATGTATACTTCTTAAATTGTGCAGTTGCACTAAGGTGGAACTGCACTGTGGCTGCAGCAAATTCGTCATATTAATACCTGCCGCGCCGGGCCGTGTCGCTGCTGTCCGGTTTGACTGTCGTTTACCTGAAGTGCAGTTACGCCTAGTGCAGTTAGAACTTTACGAAGATTAGTAACATTATGTTCAAATTTATTTAGTACTTAATAAAAACTCTCATCTTATTATTTCTATCATATAGTTCAAACTATCTCTCTGAAGACTGTTTTTATTTTAATTCTTAACTTTACACCATCTAGGCCACCCGCTGACATACAATTTCGCATAGAGGAAGCTGACCTTTTCAATTCACAAATATACTCTAAATACCAGTACAATATGAATATGAACTGCAATTGTATACTAGCCACTCCTAGGCACTGGCTGGCAAAATTTGTGGAGCATTATAATAATATGTATAATCATTTCACACTGAGCAAATTACTTGAGCGTATGGTAATAGTTCGAACGAAATAGTTTTTAAAACTTGTTATTCTACTTTGCGGGCCTGGCTATCTGTGTCAGTTAGTTAAACCGAAACATGTGGTAACGCACCATTTGCTGCAACCAAATCTAGGCTAACACTTTCATTTAGACCAGTGGTCACCAAACTAAGGCCCGCGTCGCCACTTTATCCGGCCCGTGCCACGTTTGTGGCCTAAACATTTATTTATACTTCATCCTAAATTGTGCATGGGCGAGCTGCTTACTTAGACTCTAGGTAGAGTCTCTTAACTAGAGTAAACAGCACCAATGGCACCAGTGCTTCGGTTGGTCGGATAGCGGCGCAGCGCCGCTTCACAAGGCTCTCTCATGAACATTTATGGTCTCTTTTAATAATAGGTACTACAAAAATCGTCCCCAGTATTAAAGGTACATAATTGTTGATCGACAACTGCATGTGTCACATTAAACATTAATTTTTTTACAAAATATATTTAATTTTTCTCATTATTATACTAAACATTATTCAAGGAAAGTACCTACACATTTTGAGTTTACAATTTATTAAAAAATGTATATAGAAAAAAAATTACGCTTGATGCTGGCCCGCCAATATTTTTTGATAAGTCCACAGGGCCACATTGGCCCGCCTGTAAAATAGTTTGGAGACCCCTGATTTAGACTGTCGCATTACTTACTTGCCCATTATTTCCGGTTTGACTGCCCTCAAGATGACATAGCTGACCGTCGGTAAGACGGCCAAATGTATCGCTTGCCTGCAAGTACAAATATTTCATCAAATTTTCGCCATGGAAAAATTCGGTTGTTGTCGTGTGCGTGTGTGTGTCTAATGATAAGCCTTGAATCATCTCCCTATGCACTACGTAATAATAAACACTAAATACAGTGAGGTCACGTGAAGGATCATTACGGCATTGATACTACATGGTCTGAGCGATATGCGCAGTTAAAGCCTGCAGCGAAAATAATCTCATAATATGCACACACAGGCAAGGTCGGCGGCCATTATCATATGTATTGTCAAATATGGAAATCCGTGTAGGATGCTGAAATTGTATAATTATACGATTGCTTACGATCAAGATGCTGTGAGATTAGTTTAACTGCAGTAATTTCTACACATAAGAATTTAAAAGATGTGTACAAAGGTGCAGACTAAGTAATGTTTGAAATATGGAAAACTAGCATGAAGCTAACTTTGAATCCGACTACAGATCAGGGTTCCTCCATCCAAGGCTTGACACAAATCGGTCTCACCTTCAGCGTGCTGCGTTCGAAAAGAGTTCCATAACAATTCTCCCCAGTCAGTAGCCCGTTTCTTAGGAATTACATTTACTGGAATATCATCATAATCAGCCCGTATCCGTCCACTGCTGGACACAGACCTGTCCCAAGGCACGCCACTACACGCGGTCGTCCACTCTTCTCATCCACACTCCTGGCTACCTTTTTAGGTCGTCTGCACACCTAGCCTTGGGGGCACGCTGCGTTTGCTTATACGTGGCCTCCATTCGAACACCCGTCTACCCCGGTGGGTGTCGGGTCTGCGACAGATGTGCCCAGCCCATTGCCACTTCACCTTTCCAATTTTCTTAGCAACCACCGCTGTACTACTGGAGGATAGTGTGAAGAAATACTTGTGCACTTACTTGCCGAAGCAGAAATATCCCATAACAAGACCTAGAACAAGGCAGAGGGCATGTCGGAACTGAGGCGACGCCGAGCGCAGTGACTTGCGGAACAGGCGCGCCAGGCACAGTGCTGCTACTTGTGCTACGAGAAAATTAACCTAGGTGAGAACAAAACATAGCATGAGTCAACTATAGTGCGCCCAAACATACTCCTATCAAACAACACAACGACATAGCCTGTGCGTAAGACAGTGCAACGCCCTGAGAAGGTCATTGTAATAAACAAAATAAACAAGGAGTAAGTAAATATTTATCCAATATGTAAAAACATGCCTTTTTACTCTCCGGGAAAACAATGAAGATAGTCAAGTAAATAAAAGGTGAACGCTACAGTTCAATTAGATAATATGTCGCTGCATTTGGTAGTTTTGTAAATAAATTGTGCGTAAATCTGCTCTGCTCAGTCGCCGGCGGAAATAATATTCTGATGCAACCTTTGAAAACATTTTGTTATTGTTTTTAATCATTATTTGAATATGACCTTAGCCGCCTTGCGACTATGCCAGCCCCATAGTACCTATTAAACAATTCTTCAAGCCTCTGAGGGCTAGAGATACATGGAAAAATGTAATCAGATTTTTGCATTCTTCTATCAGGGGTTCCCCTAATGCCCTGTAGAGAAGATCGGAAAAAATAGATTTAATCTTTCTGTCTTTGATTCTACGATCAAAGCGTTTCATAAATTATTATTTTATTTCGTGCACTTACTACACACATACGTTGGCCAATGTCTAATTCTACTGTAAGAGTGTTCTATGCACATATAATGGTGTTTGTTCCATTGACCAGCACTGCATCATCTGGTGGCACATGCTTTGTGAGTTTCGTGTTCTCGTGTATACATGATGTAGGGACCTATAAGTATGTACATAAATACATTCAATTATATGAAGTAACTCTACCTCCGTGATGTGTGCATTTGAATTTGTGTTATGAAAATGTATGACATGTGTGCTGTAAAATTTTCGATATGGACATGTATGATAAGGATTGATTTAGAACTTGTTTAGGAATATAAATCTTCTTCAATAAAATTTATTCTGATGTGAAAAATAAAGCTTAGCATACATATGAACTACCTATAAAATAAGAACTTGACCTAGACTTTTAGAGTAACGTTATCAAATTACCTATTAGTATGCTCCTTTAATGTAGGTATATAGTAATGAGCGCTAATTGAGGACCGTTTTCATAATGTGAAATATCTACAAAAAGTAAAATTTTCAGGAGGTTTTTTGTTTATTATCTTTAAAAATAACCAGAACGTAGTTAAACAAAAAATACTAGCTTACAGAAAATCGAGAGACCCATTCACATTCTGAAAATAAACAATATTCAATGAGCCAGTAATTCTGCAGGGTGATTTTTTTATTTCATATTTAGGTTAGTTAATGGAGCCACTGCTGAGATTGAAGAATCAAAGAAGAGGCGTATGTCCAACAGTGGACAGGTACTGAAAAAAATTATAGGTTATGATTATGATATGAAGCATGTTTTTTTTTATATTTATTAAATTTTCTTACTTATGCATTCTATTTTAAAAGTAAGTCTTTTTATTTATAAGAAGAAGAAGATTCTATTTTTTTGACAAAATAAACAATCATTATTTTTATGTACCTACTATTTATTTCAAAAAGTTGTGAAAAATACCTGTGTAGATATTTTGTTTTGTTAAAGTTCGCAATATTCGAGGCATTATAACTTCGAAGATGGTTCGTTTTGTTAAAATTATATTTCAAGAATCGATAGACCTCAAGAAAGAATCCAAATCCGTCAAAAAATTCATTTCGATATATTAGATATTTGGCATTGTGAAAACGGTCCTCAATTTGCAAAGCCAGCTCGGACACACTAAAGAGATTAATGAAGATTTTGGGTTTGAGATGAAGGTTTTTTTCAAAAATTATATGTTGAATGCAATAATAGTGGCAACTGTGCATTAGGTAGGTACTACATACAAGGTAGTGTGTACTGCAAACTCCTGTTAAGCAAGGGGCCTACATACAGTTGTATGTATAATATAGTAAAATGTTTTGTTGCAGGTAGTTTGGTTCCTTATTTTATATTTTCGTGTTATTATTACCGCACTAACTAGTTATTGCGTTGTTTTGTTGGTTTTGGTTAATAATCTATTTTTTTTATGTATATAAAAGGTGTTTTTGTTTAATGTTTATTATATATAAGTGTGTTCTATCGCTCATTCCATGGAGAATGCTCGGAGGAGCTGTTTAACGCGATCCCACCATCCCTTTTCCACCTCCGCACAACGCGCATTGGGCAGGGATTGCATCCCTATATGCTGGACTTACCACGAATGCGTACCAATTGGTTCTGCAGATCTTTCCTCCACACAGAACTGGTAAACTCTGGAACGCTCTCTCTGCCCACATATTTCCCCCAAGTACAGTCTCGGGTCCTTCAAGAGAAGCATTAATGGGCACCTGTCGGGCGGCATGGTATTCGCAGTCCCTGCATGCGACCGAATGTCCAAGGGCGTCGCTAGACACCTTATGGGTGGTTCGGCGCCACATGTCGAGCTTCTATAAAAAAATCTTATCTTATTATGCACCTATTTATATTTTTTTAAGTTTTTTGTTTTCTCTCTTGCTTATCAACAAATGTATTTGTTTTTTATGTGTACACGCACCTATCCCTCTACATGAGTGAGGCCAGCACAGGTTGATGGAGAGACAGTGATGAATAATAAACAGATAATTCCATGTATATTGATATATTTAACATTCTGGTCACACTTGTAATTAAAATTTTAAGCGATCACTTGGTTTTTTTAAATAATAACTAGTATGGGTAGCTGCGCCGATGGACCAAGTTTAAGACATTCATTTGAAAGTTTTCTTTTATGGAAACTGACACGGTTGGCTACATCACCTACAACATTTGTGATGTCAGCCCATAACACCGGGTCAACTAGGTGCCATGTCAGTGCTTTCATTCATTTCATGTCCGCTACATTGAACTGGACCGAAAACACAAACTATTTACATAGCAGTTTCGACCGACGTTTCATTCAGTACGGTGGTACCAACCCGGGCGGGATAGTAAGGTAAGAAGGGAAGGGACCTACAATTTTACGTTGAATCCGAACCACGGTCAGCCTCCAAAGGTCGAGCGGTCACCCATCCAAATACTGACCGCGCTCAGCGTTGCTTAACAACAGTCGACCGACCGCACCACTGAGCTACCGAGGCAGACATTAGTTAGTGACAAAGTTAGTGGTACGAAAGTATCACACTGATTATATATGATGTATATCAAAGTAAGTTTTCCAAAATATAATAGAAATAAGAGAACATTAAGATAACATTAATTATCAAAACAACAACTGACTAAAATTTTTGTTGTGATAATGTTATCTAGTATTTCCGATATAGAAGTTCCCGCTATAAGGGGATATCATTCAGTCAGAAATATATTATAATTACATACACGTATAGTTTACAATTTTTTCAAATAGGAAAGAACTGGGCTCGCGTTCTAGGTGCACAAGGATGTAGCATCAAACGGAAGCGTGTCATATTGAAATATTGAACGACTGATTGAATCAGTGTTAATCAAGCAAGCGCACGTCCCGAGCAAGCTACCGGTCAAACACAAATAGAACATTTTAACACATTACCAAGCGCGGTGGTCATTGATTCGTGAAGGGAACATCGCAATGATGACTTCATAAGTAGGTACACAAGGCTCTAACATCTAAGAGACCATTGGAGTAATTCTGTACCTGAGACTGAAAGACCGAAAAAATATAAAACTGCAGGCGAGTTTCCTTGTCCTTTCTTTCTCGCTGTGCGAATACTTAGAAGGGGCGGACAACTAAATATGATTAATTATTGTGTAATTTCGTATTGACAATTGAATGAATAAAAACACTGATTTCTCTACAAATTGTAGTTTTGGGATGAAATATTTTACGTCTTTAAAACATTTTAGGAGCATATCTTTGTCTATAATAAATTGCAAATATATTTTACTTTCAGGTAGAGGAATCACCCAAATTTTTTCTTACGTAGAAGGTTGGTGCACAATGCACACACAATACCGCACACACGCATATACAACGTGTCCCAAAACTCAACGTCAAGCGGGAACCAGGGAGTAGGCCAGATTATGACTACCCAGGGAAAAATAAGAAAAAAAATCTGAGTCATTTATTTTTTAGAAAAAAATTTAACTGATTTTTTTTTTATAAAACTTCAGGCATTCTGGTTTTATTGGGATAGTTATCAATAGCAGAGTTATTTTAGGCTTCCAATATAAAAATTTTAACAATTATATTTGCAAATTTGTAGTCGTAGTACCTAAAATGTAAATTTTCAACGTTTTAAAAAAAATGCTCATATCATAAAAGCAAATGACTCCGATTTTTTTTCCTACTTTTCCCTGGGTAATCATAAACTGGCCTACTCCCTGGTTCCCGCTGGACGTTGAGTTTTGGGACACGTTGTATAAACAAATCTTTGTGATAAATGCTTTAATGCGGCACTTCACTTGGCTGTGTGCACACAAATATTTGGCAAAAATTTCCGTTTCGTCTCCCTTTAATGGCTTGTTTAGAGCGAGATAAAACTAAAATGTTTGCAACAATCGCGAATACGCTAAGCCAAGTGAAGTGCCACCATAAAGTGTGCTTTATTTTTGAGAAATTGCGCATTATTTTTAAGAGTAAATGCAATATTTAATATTTTCAACGATCAGCTTAGTGTCTGTGCAAACCTAGACAACACACACACCATCAGACCTCTTTGAGTGACTTTACGAATAGACATATAGTTATGAATAGAAATATAGATAAAAATGGTGTAAGATTGAGCTGAAGCACTTGCACCTTACAGATAAAACTAATAAAATCCAATCAATGTCTCAATGCTTGCGTAGCCAATGAACGTGGATAACAAGATAGGAACTGTTCTTTGATTGCTCGGCATGTGGACGCGCGAGTGTCTGGTGATGTCGTGCTCGGATGATGATTGAACCATAAGTAGGTATTATAGGATGTCATTGACGCTGAGGGTCATCAGTTTGTTGAACGTTTGGCTTAAAGATTTATTGTTAGTGCCTGTTTTGTCTACAAAAAGATAATTAACAAGCAATTATTTCCAAGATTAAGGCACAAGCAAAAACCATTTCAGCATTTGATTTAATTTAGAATTTTTTTTATTTTTATTCTAAGTTTATTGTTTCCTGTGCATTCTTATGCCATTAAGACTGCGCTCGAACTTGTCAAAATTTGTTCTATCCGGATCGATTACACCCACGAAGAAGAACCGGCAAGAAACTTTTGCAGGGTGATTTTTTTTATAAATATTGTACAGATATTATGGTGTTAAAATTTTTTAGAATACAAATTCTTGGAACTCATTTCTGCACAATTGGGTTTCAAACCTGAGAACACAGAGAAAATATAATAAAATGTAAATTTTCTCCATTTCTAAATATATAAAAAAACACCAAGTATGGACCGGTAGGTACATCATGAAGTGAACCCTTAAAAAAAAGACAGACGACAAATTTTATCACGCAATGCAACATACGAGAATGTGCGAGCATGGCAGCTGAAGCATGTAAGCAGGATAAATGCTGTGGAAATGGGTGCATTGTGGAGTGAGCATGTGTGGTGTCAATGTGAAAGAATAATTGAGAAACAGTGTAGTGGGAGAGCGTTGTAGCCTAAAAGAAAATAGTATATTATAGGTATACAACGTGTCCCAAAACTCAACGTCAAGCGGGAACCAGGGAGTAGGCCAGTTTATGACTACCCAGGGAAAAATAAGAAAAAAAATCGGAGTCATTTGTTTTTTATGATATGATCATTTTTGAAAAACGTTGAAAATTTACATCTCGTACAACATTTTTAGGTACTACGACTACAAATTTTCAAATATAATTGTTATTATTTTTTTTATTGGTAGCCTAAATAACTCTGCTATTGATCAGTATCCCAAATAAAACCAAAATGCCCATAGTTATATCACAAAAAAATATTAAGTAAAATTTTTTTCTTAAAGTTTTCAAAGATAATTATTTTTAGTTTACTTTGCCACTTCATAGTATAAAAAAAATGTACGTACACTACTATGGCAAGTTTTCACAAAAGTTGGCGCGACTAATCAAGATTTCAAAATGATATAATACCTCCCACATCATGCTTTAAAAAAGACTTGGTACTTGCCAACATAAAATAATACCTTAATCACTGAAAATTGCCTTCAGTGCTAGAGTGATGATAGTGTGGAGAGAAGGAGGGACAGTTAGTTTTTCGAATTATTTCAAAAATCACAAGCACAATCTGCATTGTTGGAGTATCGAGAATCCGCATCTTATGAGGGAAGACAAGTCTCAGTATCAATTTAAATTGAACTTGTGGACTGACATATTAAACGGCAAAGTTATTGGGCCATTTGAATTGCCAAGAAACTTGAATGGTGAAGTTTACCTAGATTTTCTTCAAAATCATCTGTCAGATCTACTAGAAGATGTGCCATTTAACATTTTACGTACAATGTGGTTCCAAAATGATGGTTGCCCTGCTCATTATGCCCATCCAGTGCGAGAATATCTGAACCAAGAGTATGCAGACCGTTTGATTGGGCGCCTTGGTTCAATTTTATGGCCGCCCCGTTCTCCAGATTTAAATGCGCTGGACATCTTTTACTGGGGTTGCCTGAAATACAAGGTTTATTCGAAACCCATATCAACAAATGGCGAACTACGTCGAGGAATCTCGGAGGCTGCCCAACAGATCAATTTACGAGGATAGGCATGATTGGTGAAAAGGTCGTTTTTTCAAGCGGTGTCGCGCGTGTATTGTTGCCGGTGGCAGACAGTTCGAACATTTTATTTAGAGTAAGTCATTATTATTTTTTTAAATCTATCATTAGTTTCATTTAAACTCTTTTCCTTTGAAAATTGTGGAATGGCATCACTATCTGTTCCTATCTATCTAAATTCTAACATGCATCATGTCTCATAGGCACTGAAGGCAATTTTCACTGAGTAAGGTATTATTTTATGTTGGCAAGTAGGGTGGATATGCCTAACTCCAGCCCCCCTCCTAACACCGGCCCCCAAAACATTTTTGCTTTGCTTTACTAAAAAACGATAAACAATCTAAAACTTTTTAATGGAGTCACAACTCCAGTTAATCCTCTAAGTTTTAAGATCAATATTACCCCGATACGTCAATTACAATTCACACAACGAGCATTAGTAGTCACGGAGGCCGAAAGAGAGTGCTTTTCTCCAAAAAAACGCTCAAGAGAACGGTCGACCCGATCTTTGTGAAGTCAGTTTACGAAGGTAAGATGCTATATTTTTATGCTTTTAATCTTTAATTCTAGTAATAGATTAAATAAATTACGTTTTAGGATTACTTATTTGTAAGAAAATTCACAAATTTCAGAGAAAATCGGGGGCTGGAGTTAGGTTGGTGATTTTTCATAAAATCCTTTTATCGGCCGGGGGCCGATGTTGGGCAAATAACTTTTGTTTGAAAAATTAAATTCATCTTCATTTGCTCGTCTTAAGGTTGAAATTTGAAGTGCTATTAACTAGATTTACTTATCCTGCATCCAGTAGCCTAAATACGGCCGGGTGAATAATGCTTAATTTCTGAGTTATTTGCTCTTCAAATTAGGGGCCGATATTAGAATTATATGGGAACCTGTCGGCCGGCCATCAAATCTTTACAGCAATACACAGGCTGTTCTCAAATATGCTTTTAATTATTATTTTAGGCTTAGCATATAAAGTTGTTTTATAAAAGGATTTGTTTATTTACGATCGAACAAGAGAAATCTATGCCCGGAAATTGCCTTTTCAAAAAATCTTATAAATGCCTACCGGTTCAAAATTTTGTATTAAAAACTTAAGACCGTTATATCTTAGCATTTACAGGTTTAAATAGGCATGGACGTTCAGGCATGGATTTCTCTTAACTTTTCGTAAATAAACAAATATTTTTCTTGATTTGAAATTATTATCATTACACTACTATTGTATGGACAGCGAATCAGTTTATCTAGTTCATACTGGTTTTTTTATTAAATACAAATCAACAATTTTTCATTTTGTACAAACATTGTGGTTTTATTTTGTAACCGCCTGTACCCGGCCGGAATTAGGCAAAAATCCGGCCGATATTAGGGCACAGACGGCCGGAATTAGGGTTTTTCGCCCTCCGTGCATTAAAACGCTTGCCAATTTTTTTCCCAAAAAACTACGTAAAACTAAGTACTATTTTCGAAAAAAAGATTAATGAAGCTACGCAAAACTGCATCAACAATATTTTTAAGACCGTAATTGTGGCAGCAACAGAGTTTCAAAGCGAAAAAACCCTTGAGGGGGGCCGATATTTGGTATATCCACCCTACCATGTCTTTTTTAAAGCATGACGTGGGAGGTATTATATCATTTTGAAATCTTGATTAGTCGCGCCAACTTTTTTGAAAACTTGCCATAGTAGTGTACGTAAATTTTTTTTATACTATGAAGTGGCAAATTTAACTAAAAATAATTATCTTTGAAAACTTGAAGAAAAAAATTTTACTTAATATTTTTTTGTGATATAACTATGGGCATTTTGGTTTTATTTGGGATACTGATCAATAGCAGAGTTATATCGGCTACCAATAAAAAAAAATTAGCAATTATATTGGCATATTTTTAGTCGTAGTACCTAAAAATCTTGTACGAGATGTAAATTTTCAACGTTTTTCAAAAAATGCTCATAAATTTTTTTTGTAGGTAAATGGGGTCATTTGCAACGTTTTGACCCATGATACCTTTTGTCAGATGTCACGTGGTATCGAGATAAGATTTTTTTTCTTTATTTTTGAAAATTACCAAAATACCAGCTTTAAACCCTTGTAACTTTTTTGTTTATGATTTTATCAGCACAAAATAAAATGTATTGAATTTTAAGACGTATTCTTGTTTAAAATATTATTTGATGAAATTAATACCATGAATAGGTCTTATGACTTCCCAAAGTCCCGAGAACGAGTAAAAATGTGACAGAATCTTAATTTCTTAATTCATTTATAAAAAAACTAACTTAATTCTTTTTTACGGAGGTACTTCATCACTGCTCGGTGTTCAATTTTATCCATTATTTAAAATCTTGTCAGATAGCGTTAAACAAATAATCACGAAAAACATATGGCTTGCGGTATCGGAACCAAACTTCGCACACATAAACTTTTTGATCTAACCTCGTAAGAGACTAACGAAAGAAATTTATGGAGCCAATACACGTGGAAGAGTCGGGAAGGTTCGCCCTAGACCAGGAGTTGGCAAATTTTTCAACAGAAGTATTGCTATCGTTTCATAAAGCCACAAAGAATTTATAAAATAAAATAAATAGAAGGAAGGTGTGGATCTAAGCTTGCGATGGCTCCACCGAACATATCCGGGCCCATCGGCAGAAGAGGAGGGTATTAATCGAGGCCGGGACTAGCAAGTGGCCACTCTAAATTTCCCGCGCATGCTTCACGTTTCGGCAAATAAAACCCGAGAACCGTAATCTCGGGCATAAATAAAAAATATTTTGTATTTTTCCTACAAAATGTTCAATGTGCGCCTGATTGTTTAGTCACTTCATGCATTATCCTAGCTTCACTGTCCGCACGAAATGGCCTGTGTTATGCACAAGCTGGAGGTCTACGGAGCACACAACGGCGCCCTGTACAGGTATACAGTTAGCGTAAGTATTTATTTATTGAATTATGTATTTAGTTTTTCCTAATTTAGCCATAAACTAATGTTTTAAACTAATTATTAAAAAACTAATAATTAGTTTAAAACATGATTTTGCTTTTCTGTTGGTGATTTCATTTGATAGACTATTACAAGACGAAAAGTTGTGTTAATATGTTCAACCAGCTTTGTCACTTATTATAATATAACAGGTGGGGCAAAAGTAATGTTATAATGTGAATTAACTGCCCTTTTGTTAGAAATGAAAAAAATTGGGCTCCGTTTTCATGGAAAGTTGATTTGAAAGTGTAAAATTTATGACCGTTGTCCTTACCTACCCCATTGGGGAACAGGTGTGACGTGTGTACGTAGAATCTTATATTAAATGTAACTATTACATTGGAAACCAATTTCGCTTAATTGACTAATAAAATAGGTATGTTCTAAATAATATTATTGTGTTGAATGTGGAAAAAGTAGGTGTATATAAAGCGGAGGTGGGGATGAACTTAGGAGTCTTCGTAGAGTACTATTACGATACTGAGTCGTAAAAGTGCGCTAAGGTTAGCCTAATTTATGAAACTAGTGTTTTGGCTCACCAAGTCTATGGGCAGGCCGGCCAGTTCCGACAGAGGCTGGAACAACTTACTGCCGTCGTACACATCATAGTAATTTGTTGTCATAGTGACGAGCGCCACTTCGGACTTCCACTCGCTTTGCTTTTCTTCTGCTGGCCGCTGGCCTCTCGATTCTCGATCATCCGACGTTCCCCCACCGATTCTGTCTGACTGATCACTGAACTGAACTGACCCAACCCAACCAACCCGACTGAGTTGGTTGACTGACGTCTAATCGAAAACAAATAAAAGAACTGAGGGGACAAACATAAAAAAAATAAATAAAAAAAAAATACAGTCGAATTGAGAACCTCCTCCTTTTTTTGAAGTCGGTTAAAAACTGGAAAGAGGTGCACTACTGGTGCAAGTGGTGCATACGGAATCAAATAAAATTATTGCGACTCGACAATATAGTCATGGAAACCGCAACCGCAAAAAATAAACAATTAAAATGTTAAAAACATGGTTATTTAACAGCCACTGTATGGACGAATGTCTTCTTCTTCTTTTTATTTCTGGAACGAATGTCTCTTTGTAGTAACAGTAAGAACCTGACAGCTGACGACGCTGGAATTTTTTTTACCATACTACGCGCTTGCTTGCCTTGCCAGTGGCAAGTTGCTACGCACAGCACAACGCATATAACGAAAGTCGAGAAGCGAAGCAAGGTGTGTGTTGACAACATTTGAAAGGACAATGGGGGTAATTAACATACTTTGCGGAAAAATTTAATCCACCGCCCCGACATAACCTATTTGTGTGGCTATTCCCTAGAGTGTTTTTATAAGCTGGAGAACCGGAGGGAGTGTAGCCCCCGTCCGGCGCCGTAACAAAGCGCAGGCACACGTGTGAGCCGGAGCGGCCGAGGCTGGTTGCTGAAGGCGACCAAAAAGCCGAAGCTGTGGAGGCGAGCATGGGTGCCTGCGCTGTGTTACGCAAGGACGGCGGGGCTGCACTTCCCGCAGCGCCGGGAAAGAGCCAATCCTAAGTCGCTATTGAAAATAAATTCTCGGAAGTCGCCATCTTGTATTTTCCGTGAATAATTTTTTTTGGCCCATTTTTTGATTTCCGCAGGCTAAGTCTTTTCTAATAGCTTTGTGGTCCTTTATGCTCCTGTATTTTTTTACGAGGTGCAACAAAATATGCAAATGAGAAGAAGAATGAAAAAACAAGACATCGCTATATGGTCACACTGTCTTTGCTTTTCGTAAGAAAAATAACAATAAAAAAAAGTTTACTGTCAGGTGCTTACTACAAAGAGACCCTAGTCTGGACTGGACTGGATGGTATACGCGGTATATATTATATATATATATAATACGCGGGGCGGATCTTGGCGTGTCGCCCGCCACCGCAGCGGTTCGTCGGTGTTCTCCCTCGCACCCGCACCGTACTTGTATAGTTTATTCGCGTGGCGGGTCGCCCGCTGCGGCGACGACACGCCGAGATCCGTCCCGGGCACTATACGACGTTTTGTTTTTCCACATCGGAGTGGTACCTATCTATGCTATGGCGGCATTTGTGAACGTCTTGTCGTGGCTTTTCGTCACATTCTGGTCACATTCCTTTAAAATAAATTTGGTTTTTTAATGAAAAAGGTATCATCTCCAAATTGTGATCTATGCGGAGTTCCTGAAGATGTATATCATATTTTGACCGAATGTGCAAGGGGAAATTTAGTTAGGAAACATTTGAATTATGGGCGATTCTGTTTAGGTAAATAGATAATTTGGCTCATCCAGCATCCGAGGGTGCTGCGAAGTTGTTTAAAATCATTGTTTAAAATGTATAATGTTATTATGAAAGAAACAGCTGCTCGCTCGAATTAGTTTGGTTAGTTTTTAAGTTGTTGTTGTCTATTATTTTATTGTGTTATGTTTGTTGTTGTATGAAGAGGGTTGGCATTTTCATTTAATGAAACAAACCCTTTAAATAAATGAAAAATGCCGCAGGGCGGCAGGGGCGCGAGACCTTCCTAGAACCCTAGATCTGCCCTGCCGCCCTGCCGCGTTGCCGCGTGTGTAGCGCGATTGGGACTTGAGGTTTCGATAATACTGGCACCATTCTCAACGCGTGTGTTCAGCGGGACGTTCACTCTCATACTTACTATTAGTCTATGACTGAACGGCAGGCATGTGTGTAGCAGTGTGACCAGATTAAATTTTACGAAAATACCGTTGCGACCTTGAAAAAATACTAAAATATACTTTCTATGACAGGTCAAATATATACCAATAAAAATACCGATTTTCATAACATGTTTTATTCATCATCATCATTATAAATGTTCGAATTTTACTTCAACATTATTTTCGAAGGATTAAAATGTATACCTACATACAACATCCTTCATCTTGCTTTGTTTTTAAAACTGCCGATACATTTTTATTGTTAGATCTGTTTCTTTGCTCGATTATTATTAAATTGATCTTTGAGCATATGCGCTCGCATGCAGCTTTGGACACGGGTATAAATAACAAAGATTTACTAAATTAGCTATATTTTTAAAGTTCCATCACTGTTAGAAATTTTTCCAACTTCCACCCAAAATTGCTCACAAGAAAGGGGTGAGCTAGTACTTGAGGATTGTAACAAATGATTTACTTTGCGATCAAGTTTTAGGGCTCTATAATCGATAACAAAGGATCGGGAACCTACCTGTGTTGCTCTATGACCACACAAAGTGAAACAATTTTCGGGAAATTCCCTCCCATAATGCCGATGTTCGCGGCAGAAGATAGAAGCGAACGATTGCGTCCAGTGTTTACCATGAAAATGTAATTTTATGCTAAATATACCAAAAAATACTAACTTTCAGTAATATACCTATAAAAATACTGAAGGTCAAAAAAATCGTCAAAATACACTGAAAAAGTATTAAAATACTGAATCTGGTCACACTGGTGTAGAGACAACCCCTAAATTGCCCCAACCACCGTGCGCCTGAAATTGCCCCTGCCTATAACTGACAGTCAGTCAGCTTGAGTTTCCTTGTGATTGTTTGTTGATTTTTAGTTGTACTCGCTCGCTCGCACGCACCACGACGCACACATACTACTATATTCTTTGCTCTTGGGTCTGGCACATGAGAGTACAAAATTGACTCTTGCGCTATAAATCAGCTGTGATGTTTTGGAGGTTAAAAAAAAATAACCAGGGTTAATCGTCGCTATCGCTACGCGACGCATTTTCTATATATTAACCCTAACCTACTGTTGAGGCGGTGCATGTCGTTTTGGTTACGTTTCGTTTCTGCCACTTCGCGAAAAAAAAAGAATCTGTCTTTGTGGTGTGCTCAGTCGGGCGTAGTCTAGTAGAATTATATTCTTTGGCTCAGTCCAAAGAATATAAAGCTAGAAACTCATTGGGCCCACGTACGCTACGCACGCGTATCTGGGCGCGTCGGTCTCCATTCATTTTATATGGAAGAGTGCAGCACGCAGTTTCATTGCTCCCACGCCACCCTACGCTACGCGACACACGCGACGCCGATGCCCTGTTCCCAGATTTTCGTCAGCGACGTCAGCGAGTGGAGGGAGGTGGCCCACGTGTGCGTACGCGTGTGGCTAGTGAGTTTCTACGCCACACGCATTTGCGCGTCAGTGTGTCCAAGTTCGCGATACGGGCAAGACGCGTTGATTCCATAGCGACAGGAAGCATCGCAGATATATGTAGATAGATAGATGTAGAGGTAGATGCAGTGGAGCTATTTTTTCTAAGTAGGTACCGACCCACACGGGCACAGTGTCAGTTTCCATAAAAAAAACATGTGGAAATGAAGTACACACGATTGCTCTCATTTCTCACACTTTAGGAACCTTGTCAAATTAACATTCAATCATTACCCCTAAAAAATTATACAAATAATCAAATATTTTATTTTGACAGGGTTCCTGAAGTGTGAGAAATGAGTGCTGTCGTTCGTACCTATTAGATTAAATGTAATATTATTCAATTTGTCAAACTTTCTGTATTAGTAATAAAGACAGTCTTGGGATATAAATTATAGATAGATAAATAGATAGATAGAAATTCTTTATTGCTCCAAAACAATTATTATTATAACAAATATAATATTATATATCTCGCGGCGGATGGCCGAGTGGTCTGGGTGTTGCGTCGTCGGCTTCTCTTGCGAGAGATCCGAGGTTCGAATCTGGTCGGCGTGCAGCAATGAGTTTTTTCTGACGAAAAAATTTACATGCAGAAGCGGTGTAAAACTGTAGGTCCCTTCCCTTGCCCCTTACTAGGTGGTAGGCTCAAATTGTAGCCGACTGGGTTGATATCACCGTACTGGATGTGAGATAGTCGCATAGCAGCCTCGGTTGTGTTCTCGACAATGGTGCGCTGAGGTGCGCGCGCTCTGTACGAAAACTAACACCAGACTGACGTGCCACACGTACGAACGTCCGCGTCGGCGTAGTGTGTTCACACACGCCCACGTACGCGGACGTCGCAGACGTGTGCGTCGGCCCAATGAGTTTCCAGCTTAATACTACTAGGGCGTCTCATGTCTCATTCACAGATTACCAATAAAAATGTCTCATTCAGACAGAGCACGTTGGTCATAGTGACACGAAAATTTTTATTTGAAATTTAGATATCCTCTTTGAAATTTAGTGTTTATTCTTGGTGCGCATCGTAACTTATTTTATGAAATTAGAAATCCATTAATAATTTGTTGGTCCATATTTTATTGAATCATCGGTTGCCGACGCGACATACATTGAATTTTGTCTAATCATGTCTGTTGGAACTATATACGATTTGGCGTACCGCGGCGATTTTAACCAAGTAAAAGTAAAGGTAGACCTGGATAAAAGCATCATACTGGAGCCCGACTCGGTACATTACTATACTTACTCATATTTTACTTATAAAAAGTGTATTTTCAAGGAACCCTACTGTGGTAGAACCTACCATTGTACATTAGGTTATATTCACTGATTTCACTGTGCCTACTCACAAATACTGCTGCACACGGAAGTGATTTGACAATGTATAGAATATATCAATATATAGAATAGCTCCACTGCATCTCTCCCCCTGCATGTCATAAAAGGCGACTTAGAGATAAGGTGCCGTGTTCAAGGGCGACAGGGTGGCCACCTCTAACCTTGGCACGGTCCTTCCACCGAGTCATGCAGCAGGTGGGTCTTCTGTATCACTTGAGAGTCCTTGAAGCACAACACCAATTACTCTGCTTACCCCGATTGTTGGGATAGAGTGTATGGTGTCTATGACATTCAAGCTACTTACTAGACCGGACAACATGAACAAAATTGTATTCATCATCCGCCTGTATCGGTCCACTGCTGGACATAGGCCTCTCCCAAGGCATGCCACCACACGCGGTCTCCGCTTTTCTCATCCAATAAAATAAAATTGTATGTAATGGTATAAATTGTTAGCTAGATAGATAATATGTCGCTCATACTCACAGAGGACTGTGCTCATACTAGTGTGACGTGAGTTTGACACTCATGAATATGATGTTATAGATAGCGTTATAGACGTTCGAAAGTTTTTGCATGAAAATGTTCCCAATTCCGCTCTATAACCTGGTTATATTTAAATCTCTCTGTGTATGTATGTACGTAAGTATGTGCGAAGATTGCTTGCGATCTTTGCTGTCATTTGTTATTTTGTTCAACAGCAAACTTGACCATATCTACACAGAAGGGTATTTATTTATTTTAGACAGGCAGCCTAGGCTGATACGTCCAAATCCGGTTAAAATTTGTGGTTTTTGTCATTATCTTGGATTTTTAAATTTTTTTTTATTTAATTATCGTTCTTGAGCACTCGTTTTGAGATTATGTTTTATTTGATAGATATTTATCCAGTCTATTTTTGAATTGGTTGGTACTAAGTGCGCTTATTACTTCGTGTGGAAGTTGGTTCCAGTCGTCCACCACTCTATTCGTTATGAAATGTTTGCGAGTATTGCTGTTAAAGATTGTTCGATTTAGTTTCATGCTGTGGCCTCGAAGATGAACGTTTTGGTTCAATGTGAACATTTGGATCAGCTCAGGGCAATCGTATTTACACGTCAGAATTTTGTGCACCTCTATTATTTATTATAGGTAAAGATCTATGAATAAATCATTTCATTTATTCGTAGTATCGATACTTACCTAACTTTTTATTAGGTAGGTAATGCATTTTTTTTTATTTCAGAATGGCCGACTCTTGATTCACTGGGCGGCCCTGAATGGGAACGAGAATTTGATAGAGTTTTTAATCGAATCCGGAAGCCCGGTGGACCCAGTCGATGAGACCAATGTGACGCCCTTAATTCTGGCGGCTTCTGCCGGCCGAGTGAATGCGGTGCGTCTGCTGGCGGGTCGAGGGGCCGACGTCAATAAGAAGAACGTCCGCGGGCAGTCCGCTCTCTTGTACGCCTGCTCAAAAGGGTTCAAGGAGGTGTGTGTTTGCAAATTCTCCGCCATCTCCCCCCATCCGTATGGACGAATAATATCTAGGTCAAAGATTTCAATCGATAGATAGGTCAAAGATTCCAATCGATAGATGGGGCAAAGCGCTCAAGAGTTCATCACCAATTAGACAAATGGTGTGTGTGACATCATGTTTTTTTTTATGGAACTTGACATGTTTGGCTACATCACCTACAACATCTGCGGTGTCAGCCCATAACACCGAGTGAACTAGGTGCCATGTCAGTGCTTCCCTTCATTTCATGTGCAGTAATAATCAAGAATTGCATCAAAAGCTGCCTCATGTTAACATAAAACCTAACGCTCTGCACTCGCACTTCGGTGCGTTCCATTCCGTTCCGTGAAATGACCTCTCAACACGCGCGTGGCGCTACAACTGATGCGAAGTAGCTGCATGCGGCCGTTTCATTAGTGACATTGTCTGTAGTGCGCCATGTTAGACTATGTCCTAGCTATCGATTTAAATCTTTGATCTAAATACTCTTGGTTTAGTTAAAGTGGACAATGATGAAGGTGGTCTCATGATGAAGGAAACTTGCAGCTGCATTCGGGTGATGCCCTCCCAGCTATACACTTGTCCTGAATTTTTTATTCACTTGTGAATTAGTATAAGTAGTATAGTACTTATGTATTGTTTGTATGTAGTATATATATTTTATATAAGTATATGTAAGTATATTTATGCTCTTGCATAAATATATATGTATTTCTCCCCTCTTTCAATTGGACTACCCATACTTCTTTCTCTATATTTTTCTTCCTTATCTATCACCCAAAGGTTGACTGGAGAAATCACTTGCAGTGGTTAGTCCGCCTTTCTGCATTTCTGTATTCTTGTATTTCTTGTTTCTAGTCGTGTACTGTTCTTCATTCAATTTTGTACTCTGCTATTCCAGCGGTTCCAAATTATATTTTAATCGGTGCCCCTTACCGAATTTACGGAGACTCAAGTACCCCTTTCAGTGTTTCAATCAAACAATTTTCATTTGGTTGTTATTTTTACATACGTAAAATGTTGTTTATTACCTATGTTGTTGGTCCCAATCAACCATTACAGACGATTTTCACTAATGAGATAAGTGGGACCCAGTCTATTTAAGATTGTAGACGTAAGCGCAGCCATTAAGTGCGCCCACGCGTACCCCTTCTCTTAAGCCTGCGTACCCCTGGGGGTACGCGTACCACTATTTGGGAAACGTTCTATTCCATTCTATTCTAGATACCATTATGCACATAGGGCAGGGCAGGGCATCTAGGAGGCAGCTTCGTTCCCGCTCATTCCAACATGTCGGGGCGGGTAATTCCTTACTTAACAAATGTTGTCAAAGGTGGCTCGGCTGCTTCTGGAATGTGGAGCGAAGGCGAACGCTAGTGACGAGCTGGGGGCTAGAGCGCTGCACCGCGCGGCGGCGCAGGGCCGAGCCGACATCGTGGAGCTGCTGCTGACGCTCGGGGACGAGCTGCAGCTCAACGCATGCGACAAGACTGGCTCCACCGCTCTGTGTGTATCCGTGTGCTATTTACGGTTAAGCTTAGTGAAATGTTCACTTTTTTTATGGAGTATCAGACCATAACACCTTGGTGAACTAGGTGCCGTGTCAGTGTCTTCCCTTTGGTCGTGCCGGCTACATTGAACTGGACGGAAAACACAAACTATTTACATACCTTTCATTCAGTGCGGTGGTACTAACTTGGGCGGGCTAAACCCAACCACCTAGTAAGGTGAGAAGGGAAGGGATCTACATTGAAGCAATCTCACATCTTGTTAGTCAAGGAAGTAACTGAGAACTGGGAGTAACTATGAACCCGAGACTTCCATTCACATATTTACATAGATACTTTTTATCAGTTCTCGACATCTGGTGAGAGTTAGTTTCGAGCCCCAGTTGATGCGTTTTGAATTCCAGTATGAATCTGCGGCCCAGTGTGTGAAATTATTTATCAAACATGGTTACCTAACTTCATTTTGTTATTTATTTAGCAGGCAGTAGATCGCATATTATAGTTGTCCATTCAAGTTCTCAATGGCAACTGACGTAGCTCGAATGTACGCCATTTTAACACACCGCACTAGTATATAAAGAGATTGTAGGTATCATTTGACAGGTGAAATCATTTCTCTAACAATATTATGTCGATGTGCATTAAAAAGCCACTATACTATCCAGCAGTATATTTATGATGCACCTCTCCTCCGTTTTCACCGAATATGAATAATAACTTTTATTCTTTTATTACAGGCACATGGCTTGTGAAGAGGATAGGGATACTACTGCAGTCATGCTGGTCAAAGCCGGAGCCGACTTCAATATTCCCAATGCTGAAAAGAAAACATCGCTTGACTTAAGTTCTCCCAAATTAAGAAAAACTTTATTAGATGTACAGGTGTGATATTCATAATTGCTTCGACAGGAATGCCATTAATATGTTCATGCAAACCTACATACTTCACCATCTTTCTCTGTAATACTTTATTAGGCACTCTGCCAGCCAAGCCATAAATAAGGGCCCGGCACACGGCAACATTTTGCAGCGACACAGTAGAGCATTTCGTGAAGGGTCGACTGCATCGCAACAGTAGCGATCGCAACCCGTAACAGTAGTGATACGGTAATCGCTGCTGCATCTATGCAAACGCGCAACTGCATCGATGTAAACAAACAATCTCTCAATCTTGAAATACAGTTTCTGGGTTTCTGGTCTACCGGCATTAACTCACTCGCTAACTCACACAAATACTCGCATATTTCAACCAATAGCCGGGCCGGATGCCTCAGTACGCCTTCTGATTGGTTGAGTGAGATTGTTTCTCATACTCACATCTGCTAGTGAGTAACGCCGGTACAGGGGCTGGTCTTAGTTTGTCTTTAGTGAGTGAGAGTGACAACTGCAAACCTGTCTGGGGTGCCCAATAAAGTATGTCGGTCTGTAAAAGTAAATAGGGTAGTATTAAGTGTGTAAGTATTTTACATAAGTAATATAGAATTTAAGTCAATAGTACCTACTCATGTCATTTGAATAAATAGCCGTAGAGTCAACAACTTCACCTAGTTGTATGTGATTAGGTCATGGTCAAAATATATTTTATCAAAATGTATTACAAATGTAACTAAAGGTTTTTGCCGCTCATATAAAGTAGATAAAATAAAACCATACGAATAACATTGCATATTGTTTATGTCTGCCTTGTTCATCTTGTACTTGAACTTTACTCGTTAAGGTTTGCACGCATCAACTTGCATGCACAGTGTCCAAAAGTTGTCCAAAAACAATGCGCACTGTGCTGGGGCGTCCACACGACTTGCATTCGCAAACAGTCCCGCCCCGTCCATACTCGCTAGATTACAACCGGTTGGTGCAAACCGTCGCAATCATATCAAGTTCTCTGTTTTCAGTCCAGTTCAGTGTAGCCGACATGAAATGAAGGGAAGCACTGACATGGCACGCAGTTAACCTTGTGTTGTTGTTGTTTTGGTTTGGGGTTGGCTCTAGGCCTGCAAAATAATCCCGCTTGGTTGGGGACCTTCGTGCAAAACCCCGCAGTCTCCAGCTACCCCAGCCAGCCTATGTCTTCCACGAAAGCCACAAGTCGACCGGGGTGTCTGCATGCCGCTTATCCCTTAGTCGCCTTTTACGACATGCACGGGGAGAGATGCAGTGGGACTATTCTTATTAAGTACCGACCCCACACAGTACCCGGTGTTATGGGCTGACATCACGGATGTTGTAGTGTAGCCAATTCGTGTCAGTTTCCATAAAAAAAAAACAAAACAAAAAGTGTAGAGTGTGCATTAATAGTATGCCGTCATGAGCGTTTTTAGCGACTCGAGCGGAAACGAAGTGTCACTGCCGTATGTAGTTGTATGGGCTAGACTACAAGCGCCCACGTGACTACGTTCTGGTTTTTTTTGCCATTCGACCGCTCGGAGCGCGGAGAGCAGATGTGCGAGCGCGCAGTGAAGGCGGCATGCGTGCAGTAATCTGCGCTGTTAATAATTTACCTAGTTCTTTTTGCGTTGAAATCTTTGTTTTGCGTAATGTAATGTTTGATGGCAGACTTAATACAATGATGGACTCGAAAATGTTAATACTGACAAATTGAGAAATACGCGAGTATTTGGAACACTTCTATTGAAGAATACCTAAACAAAAATGTGAAGGAACGCTCACGGAACAGTGTGTGTGAAGATTTAATCGCAGAATGGAGGACCCTATCAAGCGAAGAAAAATCAAAAATACGTAATTAATTATTTATTGTTTATTTTATTTACTATTTAACTAACCCATTCATTATTAAAGGTTTGCTATAATATAATGTAGATCTGCATTAAGCCGACCTTGTTGTAACTTTATTTTATAGAAAAATTGGTGTACAATAAACAATAACTAAAAATACAAATGTTTTCTACGTGCTAGCTTAATTGAGGTGCTTATCAATAATCCAACGGTGTCAAGTTTGCCGTAAGAAGCCTATTAGATATTAGATTCGATTAGAGATATTATCAGATACTGTCCAAGTATCTGTTATCAATCAGATAAATTAGTAATTAAGAGGAGACAATAAGAACTCCGGTAAATGCAGCACAACACCGACCACCACGCTTAGCAAATATTCGGACAAGACACTATCAACCAGCAAGTAAGGCACGGTGACCCACCTGCTGCATGACTCGGTGGAACGACCGTACCAAGGTGAGAGGTAGCTACCCTGTCACCCTTTAGCAAGGCATAGAGGTTAGTCTGTTTGTCGGAATACCTAAGTATACATGTAAATTACCTACCTACCAGTGGCGGTTCCCCAGGTGAAGCAAGTGAAGCACCGCCTCACTTAATTATCTTGAAAGTAAAGAAAAAAAAAACATTTCAAAATATCAAGAAAGAAAACTTAAAAAAGTCAAGTATATCCGATCCGAACTGATCACAATATTAGCGCGGCGGCGGCGCGGAGGAGGCGGAGGCGGCTGGTGCGACGCGCGCGACGAAATACGTTAAAGATGTGTTAGTGCATCAACACCACCAACACAGCACGCACACACACACAGACGTGACGTGTGACGTGTCACGTACGGCATGGCATATGGTGACTCACCCCGTTCCGGTGCGGCGACGAATCGCTTATTTTGATATCGCTTCACCAAGCGTAAAGACAACAGGTTGACCTTGGAGGCTTTGGATGTAGGGAGCAGCTGAGGCTCTGATAAATGGCGCCGGACGAGACATCTATATCCAATTAAAAGAATGCAGAGCGAGATGGGGCGATTCACGTTTTCTATAAGTCGGTTTGTTTTACCTCCGTGATTAACATGATGGCGAAATTCGCACTAGTTACGGTAAGTTTCATAGTTCAATGGTATATGCTTCCCTTTTCAATCTAGTGACGTTGGTTCGAATCTCACTTTTGCGAATTCTTTTTTTTTTGTTTTTAGGGTTCCGTATCCGGTACGGGACCCTATTACTAAGCCTACGCCGTCTGTCTGTCTGTCTGTCTGTCCGTCCGTCCGTCTGTCTTTTTTTTTTATGTAATCCGGTATGGGTGGCTGAGCCGGAGGGGCCAAAGCGCATGCTCCGACCAGCCAATATCACCTCCGAGAAGGTAGGTGCCATACCGGAGACTTCCCTGGATTGCTGGCTATACTAGACTAGAGGAGAACACAGCCGAGGCTGCTATGCGGCAGCAGCAGGTGTAGGTATGCATACACGTAAATTTTTTCGTCAGAAAAAACTCATTGTTACACGCCGACCAGATTCGAACCTCGCACCTCTCGCATTTGAAGCCAATGCCCAAACCACTCGGCCACCCGCCGCTTGTCTGTCCGTCCGTCTGTCCGAGGCCTGTATCTCTTGAACCGTAATTTGGTAGCCCGTTGAAATGTTCACAGAAAATGTGTTATTATGGCCGATATAACAAAAAATAATGAAAATAAGAAAAAGTAAAAAACTCACGGGGGTTCCCATAGACCATCTACCAAATAGATGATGAATCATTTTCTAATCGTGACTAACTAATATGAAGTATTTCATAACACGCCATCTAGATGGCGTGGCGTGTTATGAAATTCATCTAGTGGCGCTAGCCGTGACATGGCGATACGGTACCCTCGGTGCGCGATTCGATAGTAGTTTTTGGTTAAGTATTGTTAGGGCCAAAAAAAATTAGGTTTAGGTTTTTCAATTTATCATAAAGTAATAGCAATGTAGGTGGATTTTTTAGTCGCCTCACTAAGATTTATAGGTCAAAGCCGCCACTGCTACCTACCTGCACAGAATAGAAAAGAGTACTCCGTACAGAAGCTGCTCTGTACAAACACTCACAAAGAAATAGCTACTCTGCGACGACGCGATAAAGTACAAATTGACTCGCCCTAAGCTGCATGCCTAACCACGATAATTGCCTACATTTCGCTTCTCTTTCTGTCGTGTAACTCTATCTCGAAAGCGCGCCGTTCAGCGCGTTAAGGGCTGTGTCTTTGTGCTGTCTTATTGTGAGGAATAAAATGAAGATGATACCTACCAACTTTTATCGTTCTAGCTACCAACGATATGATATTTAGCTACGGCAAATTCATGCGAACAAATTCATGCATGCGTTAGCGTCACAATTAGTTTCTCACATCGAAGCGTGCATTGCGTGCAACCTTCCAGTGATAGTTTTGTTTGATCAATAAATTTAATGATCAATGATCATCTACAATGTACCTATTATCCTTATACGAATTAGGCCATACACACCACGCTGTTCGGCGTACTAATGTTATTGGCAATATAATAATATCATTTTAAATCAATTACCTCCTACTATATGAATAAATAAATTACTAGAAATAAATCAAAATGCTACTAAACAAAATACTTACCTTTCTTCGTCTCTCGGCAATGAAAAAAAAGACAAGTTTTCATTTGTCTGTTGACTTTTGCACCCGTCTATTGACTTATCCACCTCCTAATATATTTGACATACCTACATGAAGATACACAACAACAATAACAAGGAAAGAGAGAGAGAGACCACACGCCCGGTCTGGCTGGATAGCGACAGCCCACTGTTAATTGTACATTAGTCGGTACGCCAAGCGGTAGGCATTTAACTCGCGACCTTGAGCGAGTGACGAAGGCCTGCTACCTGTCTAGAAATTTACATTTCCGCTCGAGGGTATTGCCACGGGATTTCGCCACTGGGAGAATTGAAATACTCTGTGAATTTGTCACGAATTGCAATACCACATTGCGTGTAAGAATTTCTGTCAAAATTTATATCGTCTTCGTCGCCATTGCCACCAAAAGAGTACGATAAGGTATCTTCGAACCGGTAACCGTCTCTAGATCTCACAAAATTATGTAAGACACAAGCTGCTTTGGTTATTTTGACGGCAAAGTCTTGTCGCAATAACATGCTCGAAGCAAGTACACCCCACTTATTTGTCAATATTCCGAAAGCGCATTCAACGTAACGCCTAGCCCTACACAGCCTGTAATTAAACACTTTTTTTGATATTGGTAGATTTTTTTTTGGGTAAGGTCTTAGAATGTGTTTGTGAAGTCCAAAAGCTTCGTCCCCAAGAAAAACAAATGGCAGAAACTCATTGTCTGTACTGTTAGATAACTTCTCCGGATTTGGTATATTATGTTTATTACTGTACAACATTTTGCCAAAAGTGCATTCCCGAAGAATGCTGCTATCTCCTTCTCTACTACTACCATACGAACCCACATCGATTACAATGAATCTGTATTCTGCATCAACTACAGCTAATAAAAAAATAGAATTAAAATGCTTAAAATTAAAATATTTCGATCCACTATTGAGTGGACTCTTCAATCTTATATGCTTGCCATCTACAGCTCCAACGCAATTGGGAAACTGAGTCTTGCGTAAAAACTGCATAGATATATTTTTCCATTCTTCAGCTGTAGGCGGCGCCATTTCCCGAGGTTGCAGTATGTCCCAAATAGCTTCACAAGTTTCCATCACTATTACTCTGATTGTTTGTTTAGCGATGCGAAAATCTTTGGACATTTCTGTGAAGTTGAGTCCTGTTGCCAAATAACTGAAACAAATATTTTTTTTACAAAGAAACGATGGCACAATATTCGAGACTACTACAAAAAGGATTTAGAGGCCCAACACAAAGTGGGCACGGGGCAGCCGGCAAAAAAATAAAAAAAATATGTCTTTGCTGACATTTTGGAATTCTTAAGACCAGTAACTGGTCTCGAACGAAGACAGTAAGTACATTTATTTGGCAATTTCACGTTTTACGAATGTTCAGTTGGTGTCATAAGTCCATGATCACATCAGGCTTCCTTCTTCCACCTGCGCACCGCGTGAAGCGCGGTGTAAGCGAGCGCATCAGTTAATAAAGTGATCAAGGACTTATGGCCCTGTTTGTTTGAACTACTCGCTATTTATCCTTCACCGAGCATGATCCCCACGGTCATGGGTCGGTTCTGTAATAATTACATCGATTTTTTTTAGCAGGACTTGGATGTTTGCATCTCCTACTATACCCGTGATGTCATCCTAACAGACCACTGTGATACATGTAGGTGCCATGTCAGTGCTTCCCCATTTTTTATCGTGCCGGCAGCACTGAACTGTTTGGAAAACACAAACTATTTTTGTAGCCGCTTCAACGGAATTCAGTGCGGTGGCATCCATCCGGCGCGGGTCGAACCCTACCACCTTAGTAATGCAGGAGGAAAGGACCTATACAGTTTTACGTGAAATCCGAACCACCGCCAGCCTCAACAATCGGACGGTCATCCATCCAAAGTCCGACCGCGACCGGGTGTGCTTAACTTCTGCTAACAGTGTTAACTTTCTGAGCTGTAGTTCTCATGGGTCGGGCGGTACCTCTTAAAAGTTGTTTGTTTTCAGGACTGCTGGCAACTACAATGAAGAGGATGAGGACACTACATCTTTATCGAGTGACGCGCCTACAACCAGCTATTCTGCTGCAACTGGTCCTTCTACTTCGAGTACATCGGCTAAGTCCCCAACAACAAAACTAAACCCATTTGAAAAAACGATCATTAAAACACTCGAAAAAAAAGCCACAGATAAAGAAATCGAAGACGACGCCGACATGATGTTTCTTAAAAGTATGCATCCAAGTATGAATAGGTTAACGGAAACACAAAAAGTGGATTTAAAATTAGAAATTATACAATTATATAAAACAATAACTAACCCTGAATTTATACTACCTGCAAACCAAAGGCGACTAAGGGATATGACTCCCTTCTTATATTACTAGGTGGTAGGGTTTAACCCGGCCGGGTTGCTACCACCGCACTGAATGAAAGGTCTGTCGAAACGGCGATGTAAATAGTTTGTGTTTTCTTTCCAGTTCAGTGTAGCCGGCACAACCGAAGGGAAGCACTGACGTGGCACCAAATTCACCCGGTGTTATCGGCTGACATCACGGATGTTGTAGGTGATGTAGCTAACCGTGTCAGTTTCCATAAAAAAAAAAACATGCCAACTTCTTCATACCACTACTACCAACCAGCTTCTCAAGTCCCAAATCAAAATAATAATATGTTGGTCAACCATCCATCTCTATTAATCATTGCGCGTCAGGATATCGCCCACCACTTTTATTGTTTATTGTTTATTTAGCATCTATTGGCAGTACTCTGCGCTCAGATTTGTCATATTTACATTGTAATATTCCACCAGTTCGATTATCACAGCGAAGAAGAACACTTCACTGGAAATTCTCAGCACTCTCCATCCTCCAATCTGAGTACCAGCGATTTGGAGGTAAATGAGCTAACGTCTCCAGATAGTGACTGCAGCAACCTTTTACATTTTAAAAATGATAATTAAACCGAATGTTGTTACGCAACGCCGAAACTAATCTTAACAGTACCCGTTTTCCATACATGTTATTTTATTATGACGATATGGCACAACTTACAAAAAATCACTTACTTACCTATAATAAATTAAGTCCGCCTAAGATTTTAATAAGGATAATTTGTTCTTTAAATCAAATGTACGAAAAACGGGCAACATTTTTAATGACTGATAACAAGACTGCAGGTCTATTCTTGTAAATTCTGACAGCGGACTCAGCGCTGATGTGGCGCTGAGAGCCACTTTAGTATGTGGCTCTCAGCGCCACATCAGCGCTGAGTCCGCTGTCAGAATTTACAAGAATAGACCTGCTGATCTAGTTTAAGAATCAATTTTTATTTTTGTTTAATGTTGCTCTCCGTGTTTAATTTTTGAGTATAGAAACATTTTTACATGCAAAATGTAGCATTTTAGTTGTTTTTGTTTCTCAACATTTTAATGACTGATAATAATATAGGTAGTATAAGAATAAATTTTTATTTTTGTTTAATGTTGCTCGCCATGTAAAATTTTTGAGTAAAATGTCAGAAATTTCCAAATACAAGTGTTTTTACATGCAAAATGTTACATTTTAGTTGTTTTTTTTTGTTTTAAAAATTTGTAATGCCTGATAACAAGACTGATAACATAGTATAAGAATCAATTTTTATTTTTGTTTAATGTTGCTTTTCATATTAAATTTTTGGGTTAATTAACAAATTTTTATTACCTATTAAAAACATTAGTAATTTAATAACCAACAATTTTCCCACCTAAGATTTTTATATGTTGTATAATTTCCTCATAATAAAATAAAATGATGAAAAACAGGCATTATCAGAAACAAAGGTAAAATGCTCGGCGCCCTCTTAATAGTGTGTGATATATAGAATATAGATAACAGATAATTAATAAAACAGGCGGTTAATTATGTATTTGATGTGATTATGATTATATAGAAATAAGTAAATAAAAGTCTTACCGAAGTGTTATTGTGAGCCTTTCTTCAACTCCTATTGGTACTCGTATAAATTCTCTTTTTTGAATCATTCCTTTAACGAGGTGTTTCAGTTCGTCGAAGGAATTTAAAGACATTCTGAAGTATTCGGAGAATTTATCTGGATAATTCCGTATTTTTGGATAGATGTTGTTGAAAGCACCCTCGCTGATTCGATTGATGAACGAGGGGTGAACATGGTATTTTTTTTTACACCTCTTTCTTTTTTCATTGACTGCGACAGCCAAACATAGCACTTGCACTAACGATAGATTATCCATATTTCGTAGCGTAGCTCACTCAGCTCGTACTCGATGCGTGCACACGTCGTATCTCTCACAGCCCCGAGCAGCAGAGTGCGATGCAAAGAATATAATACTACTAGGGCGCACGCGACGTCCACCCCAAAGAAGTCCACCCACCGGTACGAGCGACAGAGTGAGGAAAATTTTATTCCGGATACTTGATTGTGGTCGAGCGCTTGATTGTGTTCCGGGGGCTCCGGGGCGAAACGCTCAGAAACGCATGCATGAAGTCCGGGCCTAAGAACGGTATCTTGCAAAGAATATAATCACCGTACCCTTGGCTATTAATTGAAGGCGCCTGCCTTTAGTTCGCGATTTCGTGTAGAGAGCGTTTCAATTCAACTAAAAGTTCCCTTCGCCGTTATTTATATTGGCTCAAAGAGTAAATTATTGGCTTCAGCCTCCACTCCACTGTCAGTGTCAGTGTCACTGTCAGTGCTTAAATTCGTGCTGCCAGATTGTGAAATTTATATTACCCAATAATGTAATCGGTATATCTTACCGCATATGTAATAAACACGATAAATACCGATAATTACGGGTAAATCTGTACACATAGCAACCCTCAACGTTGCTTTGACAGATAGACAGTGGAGCCAACATAATAACGGCGAAGGGAACTTTTAGGCGAAAACTACACGTTCAATAAATATTGTTTTTTTTTTTTTTTTTTTTTTGGCGATCACGCTTTTAGTTTAGCGTATTTAAGCCATAGTCACGATTGTGGTCCATCAGTAAATACCACATACAGTGCGACAAGGCTTCAAATGAACGTGGGTGACAGCTGAACTAACGCCGCCACAGTGCTGCCAGATGACCGTCTCGCGATTAGTGTTGTAAATTGACCGTCAATGACCAAAAAGTCCCGTCAATGACCACTAAAAGAGCGGTCAATGACCGTCAACGTCCTAAAAAGTCGTCGCCTCGGCGTCGTCGAGCGACGTTGACCGTTGTCATCAAGACGTTGTCCGCTACCGACGCCGAAATTGAAACGTTGCCGCACTGCTGCTCGGGCAACGTCCATCGACAACTTCTGAGAACAAAATACGTTGTGGAGTCGCAATATTTTAGGGCGCGTATATAAATATAAAATAAGTGTGCTGTATGTAGTTGTATCATTTCATTATTATACTCAACATAGATTAATGTGAATACAAAATTACTTAAGAAATACAAATAGGTAGTGTTATAAAATAAAAATTTAATTAAACAAGACTTATAACTATTTTTTAAAGTTAATGTTAGGAAGTGTAAATATCTACTTTGCAGTATTATAAAATGCCCACCGAATAAAATTGATTAACCTTTTAACTAAGAACCTACACTAATAGTATGCAATATACTGGATAAGACAGGTGATTTAAATCCTCATAGCATATAATAAATAATTATTAAATGAAAACTATTTGAAATCAGAAAAACAAAACTACTCGTAGGTACCGTGGAGCAAAATTTTTATTTTAAATTGTATCTAGCAACTCCATGGATGACCAACTCTCATTCCGTTTTCGTGTTCGTTTGAGCGAGCGAGCGGCGTCCATGACGCGAACCGTTCAGACGGACAAGTTGACATGGAAGCAAGTGTGCAAGTTACGTGCAGCATGCATGTTACATTAATTACATTATCTTGTTTGATACTTGCATACAAAGCGGCCAGCAACATTTTGAATTTTTCCTATCATATCATATCACATTTGAACATCATTTTTTCTTCATTGCACTACCGCAATGGCAATTTCATAAGCAGATAAGTATTGGTGAGCAACGAATGTACTTAAAACTAAAAAACATTCTAAATATTGTAACCGTAATAAATAAGATCGACGAAGCAATAAACAATATTTTGATAGCAGTCCAGCAAGATAGCTTTCTACTTGCCTTCTCTGTCCACTGGTAGGTATTATGCCAGCAGAACATGCCAGTGGAATGTTTTCTCGGCGTTTTCGACCGCGCGCGCCGCCGCCGCACGCACGCGACGACGACGTTGCCGTTTCGCGTCGACACGTGACGTCGCTCGCACTCACTCGGTCGGACTTAATAGCCGTTTGCTGCGCACGCACGCTTAGCATTTGCATTGCACCATTTGCACCACGTGTTATTCAGCGACTTGTTAGTTGTGTGTGTGTATTCTGTTAGTTCGAAAAAATGCCTGCTTTTGGAGGCAAAAAGCAGGCATTTTTTCGAACTAACTGACTACGATAATTAATTAAAAAAACTAATTAATTAGCAAACTTTTAATATGGAGTGTTTTTAAAATAAAGTTACATACCTACTTTTACTTTTGCTAATTAAGTAGGTTGCCCTAAATAATCTGTAAAAATCAAAGGGAAATAGATAAATAAGTGTTTAATTGTGTATTGATCTATTAGTGTTAAAAACTAATTAATTATCAAACTTTTAATATAGTGTTTTTAAAATAACGTTACATACCTACTTTTACTATGTGAAATTTTTTGTTTGTTTCTGTTTTAACTTTAAGAGAAAACGAGAAAATAAATTTTCCCAGTATTATAAACAACTTTTGCCAAGAAACTATGCATCTATTCGTAATGGTTTCCAAGAAAATAATTATTATAAAATTAATAAGGACGGAGCTGCGCGGCGGCGCGGTGCAGAGGTGGGCGCGGGGGGGGGGGGGGGGGGGGGGGGGAGGCGGCGCGGCAGCTGCGCGCGAATTTGCCGCGCGCCGCCTCCGCTGCCCCGCGCCCATCGTCCTTAATATTTACAATAATATAGTTAATTTTTTAAACAATTTGTCGCCATCGCCAACGATTTGCTTTTAACCCTAACTATATTCATTTGTTTCACTCGTTTGCAATTATTACAGGTAAAAGAGAGACAGCGCATAGCGTACTGCGTGGCGTGATAGCGCGTCGCGCGCGCGGCCGGTGCAGCACAGACATCAAAGCGACGCCGCCGGGGCGGCGGCGGCCCTTTGATGTCTGTGCGCCGCGCAGCTGCCTACCTACTTAGCTCATGTGTTGCTTGCATGCGTTGCGTCCAATACAGTGCGTAAATAAGTAGGTAAACATCGACATTTTCGTCGTCGTTCAAGGTCGCACGTTGCACACACGCACGCGCGATGTGTGTTGTGCAGCGCAATATAGTAGGTACCTACCTACAAACGTTGGTTACCTACAACTACGATTCAAATAATCAACCTACCTACACTAAATAAAAGGACATAGGTACAGATTATTCCATTCCATTGCAAGTCCTTTCGGGTTGGGTTGGTTAGGTTAGTTTTATAATAAATTTAATTTAATATTTGCTTATAGAAATACGTGTAGGGTAGACTATTCGCACCGCACTCATGCATGCCCACGAGTGAATTTCCGTGTTATAGGTATGTTGTTAGTGATTGAGTGCTACCTACCCTGTTAGCGCTGGAAAAAGTCCGAGGTAGGTAGGGTAGGTATGATTGATTATATATATATATATAAGTTATTGGAGTGTAGCCCGCTCTATTTTTTTCAACATAGAATATTACGATTTCTTTTATAGTTTTTTATTTAATCACCTAGGTAGGTACCTACATTATATCAAGAAAAACTAATAAAAATTTAAAAGAAGATCCACCCTTCTGCACACGCGCGGTGCGTCAAGAACGCCTGGCTCACTCCTTATGGAAGGCGTCGCGCGGCGTCGTCGTGCCGAGCTTGCGGCGTCGCATAAGAGCCGTCAATGACCGGTCATTGACGGACGTTTTCCATTTTTTGGAAGTTTTCCGTTTGGTCAACGTCGGTAATTGACGGCCTTTGCATCACTACTCGCGATTCCCCCTTTCACGCGTAGTCGTGGGAATAACGGCTGTTTTTCAACAGCACGTTAGAATGATCTGCTGTTTTTATATAGCTGCTGTATTGCTCAAAGTGCTATATTGCTATATTGCTGTTTTTGGTGCTGATGTTGGAATTTGAACCTAACACTGTTGGAATAACTAGCATAATTGAAATAAGAGATAAATATTAGTACTATAACAATCACGGGAATACAGAAGGCAGACAGATCATTAATCTGTCTGTGGTCAATTTTTTTTTAATTGTTGGCTTGGATGCCGGGTCCTTCTGCCATTTCTTTAAAATTTATATATAATATTTTCGACGGTATTTATTATGTATTTGTAAAGGGTTTTATAATATTTTTATTCAGTTAATAAATCAGTAATTTTAAGATTGCACAATTTGTCATTGTAATCTTCAGCTCGGCGGCATTTTCACAAATATTGCTAATCCTATGGTTCAATCACTATATTATATAAGCCATGTTTTTAGTCCTATTAAAATATATCTAGTAGACACTAGCTAGACACAATAATTGCTAGACACGTTAAGTTCCTACATAAACTGCTGTCTGCTGCTGTTGTATAAGTCTGCTCATAGCAAGCAACGAGCGCGCACTGCTATACCTACTGCTGTTTTATTGTTGCTGTTGCTGTTTCTAACAAACAGCAGTCTAATTCTATTATAATATTTCTAATGTGCTAGTCTGCTGTTTTATTTAATTATTTAAAATGTAACCTTTAGTCATTGTATTAAGGGTTAAGTTACAAAATACTACTAACACTGCCCTCTATCGAGCGAGAGCTTCACATACCTACAGGCTACACTACAAATAATTTTTATTATATCAACTAGATGGCGGTACGTACGAGTATAAATAGCAAACAGCAGGAAAGGTGGAATATTTCTAACGTTATAACTGCTGTAAATTTATAATAGAATATATTGCCTGCTATATAATAATTTCCACGCGTACGTTAATATTACTTCTTAGACTTCGATTTCTGCTAACAACACCAAAGACTATCTGTTATTTTATTAGAGAGCAAGTCTTCCTAAAATTCAATACATAAAATAAAAAATAAGTAAGTACCTACTTACCCTATAGGTGCTAATATACATACATTTTCTTTTGCAACGATATTTTCCCCTAGTGTAAGGAAATTTTCAAAATTGACAACATTAATGCTGCAACAGCGCCCTCCCACAAACGTCATCCACGTTCATCTCAAGCCTTGTCGCACTGTAATACATGCATGATACGTCATTGCTATCCGCTTAGGTGGCATGGTCTTCGAATTTGAACTACAGTGCGACAAGGCTTGAAATGAACGTGGGTGACAGCTGAACTAACGCCGCCACAGTGCTGCCAGATGACCGTTTCGCGTTTCACCCGTTCACGCATAGTCGTGGGAATAACGGCTGTTTTTCAACAGCACGTTAGAATGATCTGCTGTTTTATATAGCTGCTGTTTTAAAGTCCTATATTGCTATATTGCTGTTTTTGGTGCTGTTTTTGAAATTCGAATCTAACGCTGTTGGAATAACTAGCATAATTGAAATAGGAAATAAATATTAGTGTTATAACAATCACGGGAATACAGCAGGCAGACAGATCAATAATCTGTCTGTGGTCAATATTTTTTAAATTATTTGCTTGGATGCCAGGTCCTTCTGCCATTTCTTTGAAATTGATATAATATTTTCGACGGTATTTATTATGTATTTGTAAACGCTTTTATGATATTTTTATTCAGTTAATAAATCAGTAATTTTAAGATTGCACAACTTGTCATTCAGCTCGGCGGCATTTTCACAAATATTGCTAATCCTATGGTTCACTCACTATATTATTTAAACCATGTTTTTATTCTTATTAAAATATATCTAGTAGACACTAGCTAGACACAATAATTGCTAGACACGTTAAGTTGCTATATAAACTGCTGTCTGCTGCTGCTGTATAAGTCTGCTCATAGCAAGCAACGAGCGCGTACTGCTATACTGCTGTTTTATTGTTGCTGTTGCTGTTTCTAACAAACAGCAGTCTAATTCTATTATAATATTTCTAATGTGCTAGTCTGCTGTTTTATTTAATTATTTAAAATGTAACCTTAAGTCATTGTATTAAGGGTTACGTGACAAAATACTATTAACACTGCCCTCTATCGAGCGAGAGCTTCACATACCTACAAACTACACTACAAATAATTTTTATAATATCAACTAGATGGCGGTACGTACGAGTATAAATAGCAAAACAGCATTTAAGCAAACACCAGGAAAGGTGGAATATTTCTAACGTTATAACTGCTGTAAATTTATAATAGAATATATTGCCTGCTATATAATATATTTCCCAGGACTATTCACGCGTACGTTAGTATCACTTCTTAGTATGTGGCGTTGTTAGCAGAAATCTTTCTAAATAAATGAAGTCTGTTATTTTATTAGAGAGCAAGTCTTCCTAAAATTCAATACATAAAATTAAAAATAAGTAAGTACCTACCTACTTACCTTATAGGTATTATTCATACATTTTCTTTTGCAGGGATATTTTCCCCTAGTGTAAGGAAATTTTCAAAATTGACAACCCTAATGCTGCAACAGCGCCCTCCCACAAACGTCATCCACGTTCATTTCAATCGAAGAGGTCTACTCGGAGTTGTAAAAACGATGCATCGTGCCATTTGTCGTGTCGTAACCTACTCTAATTGACATATTTTCGATATATCGTTTTTAGAAGTACATAATATAAAAATGGCATTGTCATTGTCGTGTCGTATCGTAACCCTACTCTTAGGTTCAAATGTCAAAGAACGAACATTTGAATTTGACCAATGAGCAAACGACAATTTTCGATAATTCCAACGACACGTCATGAGGTCTCGTTGAGAGTTTTCGTTTTTTGTTTATTGTATAATTTCATCCCTATGTTGCTACCTACGCTTGGAAAATATCAAAAAAATTATTGGACTCAGCGCGATCGTCGCGGCGGTCATGAAGTCATGCATGACTGACTGACTGGGCTGAATGACGGGGGCGGCGGCGGCTACGGCGGCGAATGACTGGCGGTCGAGCCGGCCCGCGAGCGCGCGGCGCGGCGGGCGCGCGCGCACGCGGCTCCGGCTCCGGTCGCTCGCTCCGCCTCGCCCCGTCGCGGACGGAGCGGCCGGCTACAGCCGGCCGCTCCGTCCGCCCCGCCTTCATCCATCCATCCACAGATTACCAATACAAAGAATATAATACTACTATAACAAACCAATATATATGCTTTTGTATAAGGTGCGACACGGCGAGAACCACAAAAATATATATTTTTAATTTTATTACAACGACGACGCGACAAACTTGCGCCGTCCGCCATCTTTTTCCACTCCCAATATATATATATATATATAGGTATATGCATCCATCCAATAATATCTATACACAAATTTGACCACAACAACTTTTATTTTGGTCTTGGACACAAATCGCTTGTCTATGATTGCGAGAAAAACAAAACTTTTTGTCTATGCTTTCGATATGTCACTTCTTTCGACCGACCGAACATTTGGTTAGAGTGGGATATTTGTATGAGTTAGACACATCCCGAGATACATGCGATATATTCGGATCTATCCGAATATATCTTTTTTTTTTTTTTTTCCATTTATTTAAAGATCGAAGTGAATCATGGGTCTTTCAAATTTTGACATTTAGCCATACGACACACGGTGGTTCAGAATTGAAAAAAAATGGACATAGGGCTGTGGACGTTTCATAACACATTGTTATAGCACATTTTATTTGGCTAGCTATATATTGACACATATCTTAACCGCAATGTTGTAGACTGAACCATACTCAAGATATAATTTTTTCAATTTTTTTTTGTATGGAAGAAAACATGTTTTATTTTTTTCCAAAAAAGTTCCCCTAGTAAGACATTCAATACCACATGGACATTAAAGGTATTATGGAAACATATCATATATAAAATATCCAGCTGCTACCTTTTGCTTCTTTTCAAGATTAGAAAAGTTTTATAATTTTTTGTATGGAAGAAAACACATTATATTTTTTTCAGTAAAAATTGCCATGGAAAGACCTTTGATACTAATTAGACATTAAAGGTATTATAGAAACCTATCATATATAAAATATCCAGCTACTATGTTTTGCTTCTTTTCGAGATAACAAAAGATTTATAATTTTTTGTGAAGAAAAAAAAACACTTGAAATTGTTTTCCGTATAATTCCACTGAGTACATATGTAACACTAAATAATGATTAAAGATATTATTGAAATCTATCATATATAAAATATTCAGCTACTATCTTTTTCTTCTTTTTGAGATATCCTTAGTTTTATGATTATTTGTAAAGAAAAAACACATATTTTTTCCATAAAAGTTCCACTGATTACATGTATATGTATGAAACTAAATAAGCATTAAAGATATTGTTGTAAACTATCATATTTAAAGTATTTAGCTAAAATTTCCGACTATTCTGCAAGATAACACAAGTTTTATGATTTTTTGTAAGAAAAAAAAAACGTTTTTAACAGTTTTCCCTCACTATATCTTTAACATTTCATGGATATTAAAGGTTATCTATTATATATATAAATAAATATCTTGGTCACACTTCTTGCGTACTACTGAAAGAATAACAATGTTTTTATAAAATTGTGATTGAAAATATGAGGTTGCCGCTCTAGCGTCTTAATCAAGTAGACATCTAACAGTACTCTAGCGCCAAATTACTTAGCGACTGATAAGAGCCTAATCCTTTAAGCTTGCCAACCCGAACACCAATCACAGCGCAAAAAAAAAATTTTTTTCAATTCTGAACCACCGTGCGACAGTACCTATTAAATATTCTGTGATTTAGCGTAGAAATACCGAAGATGAAACAGCCAATTGCCAACATAAAAAAAATAAAAAAGAAGAAAAAAAAATTATTGACGTTTTTCGAAATTTCATGGCGGAAAAATAGACTTATATCAAAATTATTTGTTTTCTCTATGTGAGAAGTAGTACTTATTTATTACCGTGGATCTTTCAAGACTTGATATTGGCGCAATAAGTCGAACGTATATCGGCTAATCGCCAGAAATAAAAAGAAGAAGAAGAAGAAATAGACTTTAGAATAATTCTGATCTAATCACAGCAGTCAAGGATATTGAAAGTAACACATTCTGGAAAACCCGAATTTTCTCATAGAAAATATTTACGAAAAAAGCATTAGCTTGCGTGCAAATTGTTAAAAATATTATTTTATAAGTGTAAAAATCGTAAGTAAGTAGCTTAAATACATAAGTAGAATGGTGCTGGAGGTAAAAAAACCGCCTGACCCTCCCGATATTCGGTCTAGTATTCCGCCGATGTATGATTCGCAACTAGGCCCCAACCCTCTTATTACTGGTTCTGGTATTGTTACTCTTTCGGCAACAGATTTGCCCGTAGCGGAGTATGTCACCATTGAAGATTCAACGCAACGAGTACAGGGATTGACAGGAGGCAAAATGAAATGGCGTAAACAGGCCGAGCGTAAGCGCAGGCGGCGGGAGGTTCGTCTTGCGGATAAGAGCAGTACCACCAGCTCTGACTCCGAGACGACCTCCTGTCATACAGTCAAGTCAACAGAAAGTGTTGCCATCACTCCACAAAAAACTCCTGCTGAAGTGACTCCCCCTCTCACTTATAGGGCTCATGATCGGGCTCCATTTGTAGTGCATGTTCAACGGGTGGAGACAGACCCCTCGTCAGGGGCTGTGCTCCACCCAATAAATTTCGGTAAGTTTCTTAAACAATCTGCATTCCGCGGTATCAAGGACGGAGGGGTTGCGCGCGCTGGGCGCAATCGGGTCTCCGTAGAATTCATTTCAGGAATATTTGCGAATACTTTTTTAAATAATATACACCAACATCATCTCAAGTATAAGGCGTTTGTTCCTTCATTTAACGTTACTAGGCTCGGCGTGGTCAGGGGTGTCCCGACCGATACAACTCCTGAAGAGCTTCTGGAGGAACTTGGAGTCCCCGAGGGCGGGAAGATTCTAAAGGTCAGAAGGCTCAATTTTAAACAATTTGTAGATGGCAACCCAGTGTGGAAACCCACCCAATCTGTTGTCCTGACCTTTGATGGTCAAACGCTCCCTTCTCGTGTCACTCTAATGTATAACTCCCTCCCGGTCGAGTTGTACAAGTACCCCACTATCCAGTGCTTCCAGTGTTGTCGATATGGACACACCAAGGTCCAGTGCCGTTCAAAGCCTCGTTGCTTCAAGTGTGCTCAGCCACACTCTGGGGACGAATGTAACCTAAAAGAGGAAGACTCTTGTTGTTTTTACTGTCAAGGGAATCATTTTTCAACAAGTAAAAAATGTCCAGAACGCTCTAGACAGGAGAACATTAAGTCCATAATGGCTCAAGAGGCTATTTCTTACGCAGAGGCTGCCAGTCGTTTCTCGGCTCCTAAGCGGTCATATGCAGATGTTGCTTCGTCCTCAACCTTCTCCCAGGCCCGTAAACCCGTGAGCTCAAAAATTAATAATCCTTCCATTCCGATCTCTTCTTACAGGAAAACTGTAACTTCTCCTCCTCGTGTTCGTGCCCCTCTTCCACAGGGTTACGACAAGAAGGCTCATCAAAAAATCCTGAATGACTTTAATTCTACCACGTACCAAGATGGGTGTGCCTATCCATCTCAGAATTCGCCGAGACCAGGGAATTTTGTCGACCTTGGGGACATCCATGGTCTATTTATTTCCTTTTTAAATTTTTTAAAATCAACAAATACTTTACCGTACCACGCTGCTCCCAGTACGCAAACCTCTCTCTCTCTCACTGCCAACGATGGCTCACTTCGAGTCAATTCTTCAGTGGAATTGCCGAAGTCTGACTAAAAATAAATCAGATTTTCTTTTTCTTTTGAATAAATTTAAACCTATCGTGTCTGCAGTCTCGGAGACTTGGCTCAAGCCAGGCACTCATTTTAGAGTTCCTGGCTATGTCAGTCTTCGGGACGATAGAGACGATGGGAAAGGCGGTTGCGCCTTATTTGTAAATAATAAAATTCCCTTCTCCATCATAACACTTCCTCCCCTCAGAGATGGTATTAATGCCGTCGCTGTGGGGGTGAAGGGTTACTCATTTATTTCTATTTATATCCCTTATCCTTCATCATCATCACTTACTGCCTTGAAGTTACTGTTTGAATCCGTTCCTAAACCTTTTCTCCTTCTCGGTGATCTAAACTGTCATCATACAATGTGGGGTTCATTCGAGAGCGACTTAGCTGGAAACAGGTTGGTTGATATTTTGGATGAACTCAATATTTGTGTACTTAATGACGGGTCACCGACCCGTCGCACCTCTCCCTTTCAGAATCCTAGTGCGGTTGATTTGTCTTTATGTTCCCCGGTGCTGGCATCACTTCTCTCCTGGAGGACTCTCGTCAGCACACATGGGAGTGATCACTTTCCAATTATCTTGTCCCTTCCCTTGTCTGGATTCATTAGCCCTGATCAACCTCTTCCTTTACTAAAGTACCGATTAGACAGAGCTGATTGGTCCAGCTTTAGCTCAGCAGTTGAAGATAGTATCATATGTCTACCTATTCCTACAGCACATAACGTATTATCTTGTTATTCACAGTTTGTTGTTACTCTCACTCGGGTTGCTGATGAAATTTTCCCTATTAAACAGTTCAAACCTCTCCGCTCGTCTCCCCCCTGGTGGGATTCCGACTGTACTGAATCGATTCGCTCCCGAAATGAAGGCGAGAGAAAATATGCACAGGACATGTCTTGGCATAATTACTTGGAACTTCAGAAAACTCAGGCAAAAACCAAACGTACTCTTCTGGAAAAAAAACGTTTGGGCTGGAAACGTTTCTGTTCATCCATCTCTCCATCTACTCCATCCAGTCTTGTCTGGCGGAATGTAAAGAGATACCGTTCCGCTTTTATTGAAAACTCAAATTATAAAGCTCCTTCTGATTTATGGAAGGATTCTTTTTTAAATAAACTAGCTCCTTCATCAGCTCCTCGGTTTGAAGAATTACCTTTATTATATGCTTCTCCTCCTTCCAGTTCTCCCATAGATGCCCCTTTTTTGCTCAGAGAACTTAAGATAGTTACTGATCATGTCAGGGACTCTTCGCCTGGTTTAGATGGTATCCCATATTCTTTCCTTACGCATGCTAGTGATACCACACTTAACTATTACCTCCAAATCATTAACATTATTGTTGAGACAGGTTTAATTCCAGTTGATTGGAAAAGACAATTAATTATTCCCATTCTCAAGCCGCAGAAAGACCCCAATGACGGATCATCTTATCGTCCTATTGCCCTTTCAGCCACTCTCTTAAAGATTACAGAACATTTGGTGAAGAACAGGCTGGAGTGGCTGTTGGAAAATTGAGGCCTTTTGGCCAAAAGCCAATTTGGTTTTAGAAAAGGCAAGAGCACCATGGACAGTCTTTCCATATTCAGTACGGATATCCGTCTTTCATTTAGCCGTAATGAATCAATTGTCGCTGCCTTTTTGGACATTTCAGCCGCTTATGACAATGTCTTACTTCCGATTCTCAGACAGAAATTGATTCATCTCAGAGTTCCAGTTAAATTTGTTTCTTTTATCTTAAATATACTTACTGAGAGAACCATAGTTCTTCGGTCTGAAGGGGTTGTGACTGATGCCCGAGTTGTTTGGAAGGGTCTGCCCCAAGGTTCAGTCCTGAGTCCCCTTTTATACAACTTGTATACCCACGACCTTGACAGAGCTATAAATCCCTTTGGTCGAGTTCTGCAGTATGCCGATGATTTACTTATTTATGCTTCTCATAAATTAATTCCGGAGGCTGCTGGCTCAGTCAATCGTTCCATCTTTTCCTTGTCATCGTGGCTTGATACTCATGGACTAGACTTATCTGCGTCCAAGAGTTCCATAGTAGTATTTTCTAGGAAAAGACTCATTCCTCGAATAGATGTATTTTATAAAAATGTCCGCATTCCCACTTCTAATCAGACCAAATTCTTAGGCGTTATTTTAGACTCTAAAATGTCTGGTTCTCCTCACGTTGAACATATAGTTACAAAATGTGAAAAAAACATTAACATATTACGAACTCTTGCTGGAGTGTGGTGGGGAGCTCATCCATTTTCATTAAAATTAATTTACAATGCGATCATACGGAGTCATCTTGATTATGGAACTTTCATATTGGAACCTTCAAACAAATCTGCTATGCAGAAGCTTGATCGTATCCAATCCAAGTGCCTCCGCATCATAACGGGAGCTATGAAATCCAGTCCAATCAACGCCCTTCAGGTTGAGTGTGTAGACCCTCCTTTGTTTTTACGTCGTCAGTTTCTGGCTGACAGATTTCTATTTAAGGCCATACAAATTTCGAATCATCCACTTATCCCCAAATTACGACTTCTTTCAAAATTTTCATTTGAAAAACCCTACTGGAATAACAAGCCAGCTACTAGGCTAGTCCGTAGTTTTCGTAAATTTAATTATCTTCGAGCTCCAGTGCAACGATCTCTTCATCTTCCCCTATTCATGACTCCATACGAGGCAGTCATATACAAACCAGATGTAATTAAAAATTTTGGTATAGACAAAGATTCTAAAAAAGCTGATAAATTATTTAATTTGCTCATCTCCAAAAATTGGCAAGGTTGGGATCTTATCTTTACAGATGCTTCAAAATTATCAGAGAAAGGTAGTGTAGGGGCTGCTGTATATCATAAATCCAGCAATACTTATCAAATAATTAAATGTCCACCGGAGACTACAGTCTATACGGGAGAGTGCACAGCTTTACTGGAAGCAGTAAAATTTGTGCATCTGTTTAAAAAATTAGAAAAAGTTATCATATTTACAGATTCACTTAGTGCTCTACAGGCCCTAGTGCAAAACCCTTTTTACTCCAAATTACATAATCCCATAATTTTCAATATAAAGAATTTAATTTTCAATTGTCTTAATAAAAAACAAATCACCCTGGCTTGGATTCCGTCTCACTGTGGCATCGCAGGCAATGAGCGTGCTGATGCCCTTGCTAAGGAGGCTGTGGTGCGAGGGGATAAATTTCCCTATGTCAATTATTCACACGATCTGGTTTCTCTCTCTCAAACATATTTATCTCAATCTTGGACTAATGTCTGGAAATCATCCAGTAAACACAAAGGCTCTCATTATGCACAATTTCAGACAAATATTCCAGCCCGACCATGGTTCTATAAGCTAAACGTCTCGAAATTTGCCACTTCTGTAATCTGCAGACTTAGGCTCGGTCACTGTTGTACTCCAGTTCACCTGGCCAGGCTCCGTATTCTCGACTCTTCCATTTGCGAATGTGGTCTGGAAGAGGGAGATCTTAATCATATTTTTTTTTCCTGTCCCTTAAATAATAATTCTCCGCCACTGTACTCTTCTTTATCAATTCTTAAGGTTCCCCTCCCCACTAACATTAATTGCTTACTGTTGATTAATAATGTTAAAATTTTGAAATTATTAGCTAAATTTATTGTTGATAACAATATAAAATTGTAAGTGGGAATGATGATGAAGATTGTATATAAATTTTTTCATATTTGTTATAGTACTATTGTGTTTAGTTATAAGTTCTTTTACTATTTTCATGCACGCAAGCTACTCATTGTTAGCTTGGTTCGTAAGTATGCACGCGCGTTAAGTTAAACTTCATAATTTTTTCTGCTTTTATGTTAAACTGCTGTATGTTTTTTTTTTTATATCTTGTTGATGCAACTACTAAAGACGTGACTATGGCTTAAATACGCTAAACTAAAAGCGCGTGATCGCCAAAAAAAAAAAAAAAAAAAAGAGTATTCTGTGCCTGAAATATGGTTTGTGTGTGTGTAAACAGGAAATATAGCAATGAAACTGAGGTGATTTAAAAGTACTTGAGCATTGTTTTAGTGCAATCTACTGAACATGGAGTCCTGGGCCAATGTAGTGTTCCACAGCTACTACAGCCTGCTTATTGTAATGGGGCTTTTGGTGGTGACGTACCATTTGCTACACGCGCTGCTTGGAGACGCGCGCTACACCCAGACGTCATACAACCCTAATGGACACACCTGGCGCAGTATTCAATGCAATAAGTCCGTTCCCTACAATATCCTGGTTAGTGCGTCTTTACTTTCCCTGCCTAATATGTAATATGAAATCTTATAATTTTGACAGGACAGTAGAACCCCAATCATCAAGACACCGGTTATCCGGCCTCTTATTTTAATAGCCCTATTCATCACAGGTAGTCGATAAGTAGTCATGTTACGAGTCGAATACATGGACGAGTGACTCGAGTTGAAAACATGTATAACTCGAGTTGCGACTCGAATACAAAAACTCGACTCGCTATAGATTTTCTATTTAGTCTTGGAGCCATTATTTAAGTCTTAATTAATGGATCCTTAAATAATTTTAAGACATTAAACCCTTTGGCTCTGGAAGCATTAACCAAAACAATCCTTCTGCTACACCAGGTGGCGCGCCGCGATCGGCGCCGGCGCATTACTCTCGAAAAAAAATCATTTTGGAAGATTTTTCCATAAAACTTTATGAAATAACATATGGATTGTATTTACATATAAATATTCTAGCTATAAATGGCATTTTTTTATTTACATTACGTATTCTAGGTGACAAAATTATTTTGTAAAGTTGTTCTATGTGAAAATCGCGACCTCTCTCAGGTTTTTTTTTTATAAATTTATTAGACCGCCAATCGGTCATATAGTATTTTTATTATAAACACTAATAAATAACGGACGTAATCATACCTTTCTTGTGTATCAGCAGCCCCCCGTGTCGTTCACAATAAAATTTGTATGTGGAAACTTGTATGGTTTGTATTATTTGTATGGAGAAAACTAGGTCACAAAAATTGCTTATTTCTCGTAAATGTACTGTATACTAACACTATACGGCATATATTATTTCAACTACAGGAACTAAATAACACTTCTATCACCTCACTTTATCCAGAAAACGGATTTATATCGAGAAACAAGCCTCTAAAAACAGCCGAAATTGGTACCGAAAAGGAGGCATTTTCTTAGTATTTTTACGAAAAATTCAGATCAACTCAGCACAAACAAATGCACTCAATACATCCGGAATATAATGAAAAAGAGAAAAAACATCACTTATGGGTTCATCTGCACAAAAAAACACTCAGCAAACCCGAAAACAGAAGAGCAACGTACAACGCCCTCCTATTATAACCGCTGTCTTGATGACACTGACAGGGCGGTAAATCTGACATTTCTCTATGGGGGAATGGTTGTCGCCTAAAGGGAAATTTATTCTACTATTTGAATTCGTCACTTTCAAATACACACGGCTAAGTGAGATAAAAGAATAAAATAATTTCGTTGGGGCCACCCAACAAAACAAAGAAAAAAAAGAAAGCGGCCGATATCGGCCGCTCCATTCGTAAAGGTATAATGTATAAAGCGACCGATATCGGCCGCTCCAACGGCAAAAGGTTAAGAAGTTACTAATCTCGTTCGTACAGCGCGGCACCATTTCAATCAAATTAATTCAACTGACTTGCCGCGTCACCCACTCACTCGACTCGAGTGCACTCGGACGACTGACTGAATGCGAATGTTGACGAACAAATACAAAATGCTCGCTCCGTGACTTGCGGCCTTGAGAGACTGACGGCGCCACGCCGACCGATCGACCAAACTCGAGTATACCGACTCGAGTCGAGCGAGTGATGAACGAGAGTGGCAGACTGACTGACTGCATGTCCGTACGAATACGAGTTCGACTCGGTTTCACTGCGAATCCAACTCGAGTTGACGAGTTTTAGGCTTGACTCGAGTCATACGAGCAAGAACGTTAGATGTATGGACGTCGGACCTTCCCCGCGCCAGCGTAACACGATATTTGTAAAAACGTACAAATAATATTCGTTAACACCCAATCAGAGCGCGATACCACCCGATACCATCCAATCAGAGCGCGCGCCGTTCCCTCCGCTACCCGCGGAGCTCGGCGACGCTTGGTCTCATATAAGCATTGGACAATCCAACGTCCAAACTCTTGCATACAAGTATTATCACTCGACTTGTTACAACGCTATCGATAAGTCCATGCACGCTAACTGTCGCAAGAGGGTAGTGGACAGGGGCGGAGGGCACGCGAGACTGAATATGTATCTTTACCACAATAAATACAAATATAAATGATGTATAACTCAACACAATGTTCTCATTATTCAATAAACCGGTAGTTTCAAGTTAACACTACAGTATGCAGCAGTAAATAATGTACATGTGCTTTAGAAAGAGGCAATCTGGTTGTAAAACATCTTTCTTTACTACAATAAATACAAATATAAATTATGTATAACTCAACACAATGTTCTCATTATTCAATAAACCGGTAGTTTCAAGTTAACACTACAGTATGCAGCAGTAAATAATGTACATGTGCTTTAGAAAGAGGCAATCTGGTTGTAAAACATCTTTTCTGTTGCACTAACTCGCAAGTATCTGTGCGACAGCGACAACGCTCTACAACCGGATTGTTCATTATTTACTGCGGCATACTGTACATACTTTTATTTTACTGTAAGATGGAGTATCCAGATTTTCGATTATAAGGACTACCCCTGGTCCCAATTAGTCCGGATAATCAGGTTTCTACTGTATTTCATGGTAAAAAAAGCTTTGAAATTTAGGTTTATCACAGTGTAACATTGCCTGCATATATATAGAACGAGTTTCACTATCAAATGTTTATCTAAATTTATAACAGAATGTGTACTATTGTATTGTATTGTATTGTAGTGTTCAGTATGCGATAAGCTGATGCTGCCGACGGTGGGACTGTTCTGCGAGTGTTGCGCGCTGAGCGCGTGCAAGCGCTGCCTGCGACGAGTCAACAGGCGGCCGGCTTGCAAGCCTGTCTCCCTGCCGCCCGAACAGACTCTGCTGCATCACTGGGTCAAGGGTGGGTAGAAGTGCTCGAATTGAACCGGAACGCACCCGAACTATTATATTGGACACCGGGTGGCTACAACGTACAACGGACCGTCTTGAGGTCTCAGTGCGGAGAATGGCCCACCCGTCTTCCCAAGAGGCTGGGCAGCAAACAACAACAACAACAACCGGGTGGCTAAGCTCAAGTGGCAGTGGGCTGGGCACGTTAGCCGAAGAGACGATGACCGTTGGAGTAACCGTGTCCTACACTGGCGGCCGTGGACAGGAAAACGGAGTGTGGGAAGACCACCCGCCAGGTGGGACGACGACATTAAGTACGCCGGCGGAAATCAGTGGTTCCGTATCGCTGAAGGCCGGGAGGACTGGAGGAAAATTGGAGAGGCGTATGTCCAGCAGTGGACGCTTACACGCTGACTGACTGACTGACTGACTGCACCCGAACGCCGTTCTGTTTCGTGAAATCACCGTTCGGTTTCGTAAAAGTTTTCCTCTTGTCTTTCTGGCTCACAAAGCTGATTATTATTTACACTGCTCCCGCTTTTCAGTACAAAAAAGGTAAAATTTGACCAATCTCAGTGTCACTCTTTGCAACTGTGTGTGTTCAGTGTGCATTCGCTCGCATCTAATTGACCGGTCGGACCGTGGCGCGGTGATATGCGCAGGATAAACCCTCCCTCCGATCAGCCCGCCTCGTGCGGGGCATAATATAAAATATCGTAACACATAAGTTGATGTTTTTCGTCACTGCTCAGCTCTGATAATTGAGCGTGATGGATGACATTTGGCACATGCATTTTCTAGACATTTTTGAATTTATTGATGAAAACGTCACGATAATAGAAGCAACGGTTTTAACATGATGCACGGACAAACAGATAGACGTATGTCTGTCTGTTTGTCCGGACGAAAACATTTTCGAAACAGAGTTTTGTACCTACTTAGTTTCATTAATGTAAAACAATGTAATGTTTGTACCGTGTGGGGGCCGGTACTTTAAAAGAATAGCCCCAACGCATCTCTCCGCGTGTATGTCGTAAAAGGCGACTAAGGGATATGACTCCCTTCTTATATTACCAGGTGGTAGGGTTTAACCCGTCCGGGTTGATACCACCGCACTGAATGAAAGGTCGGTCGAAACGGCTACGTAAATAGTTTGTGTTTTCCGTCCAGTTCAGTGTAGCCGGCACGACCTAAGGGAAGGACTGACGTGTCACCAAGTTCACCCGGTGTTATGGGCTGACATCACGGATGTTGTAGGTGATGTAGCCAACCGTGTCAGTTTCTATAAAAAAAACACAGCTAGAATGTTCAATTGAACGTCATAAAATATTTTCAGGAATATTATCGTACAGTTTGGGTTTAATCACACCAGGGACTTTTTGCAGTCATCGCCGATTTGTGCGTAAAATATTTGAGACGCTCTGAGTTACGTGTGTTATAATTGTGAGTTTCGCCATTAAATTCAAAAGAATAAATATTCTAGCGTACATATTTATTTTTTATGCATAGGGCGATATGTTGCATCGTGTAGGTATCTAACGATGCCCATGGACATTCTGTGATGCACTTGGATTGCGAATGCCATGTCAGCCAGAAATATACCACTACTTCAAGCACAGATGCACAGTTATTCTTGTTTAGACAACAAACTTTAGTTGTTAGCTGCCAAAAAAAGAAAAAAGAATATAGTTACAAAAAATTACTTAATAACATCAAAGAATAAAATAGACAAACTAAAGGTAAAGCTACTCACACACGATACAGAGTCGTACACCAACAATAGGAGACTGCATGCCACTTCCTAAATAGTAAGGTAACAGTTTTACATGTCATAGTGATGTTGATAGTGAATTTAATTTGAATTTAAATTTCATTGTGGCAGTGGGTTCGTCTCGGGACGAGTGCGTGGACCACACGGACAACTTGTTCCAGGACTACTACTGCTGCTGGTGTCAGCGAGTCAAACACTTCTCCTCCACTGGACCAGACCCTACTAAGGTTATAGTTCCTCTGACTCACTAACTGTGTTAGTGATTGTACACTTTATACTTTATTGCCCACCTAATACACAAATATTTATTATTTCTTCAATTAACTTGTGGACTATTTGGGGAAGAAAAAACTAGTTGTATTCCGTTGTACTATTTTGTTACAAAACTCTAAAAAGCATTGAGTTAAAATTACATTCTTTGTTTGCTGGTTGGCCTCTCAAAACGGTCCTTTGTATGTATGATTCATAGTTATGAGGGCATACTTATTCAACCATTTCTGAAAACATTGCAGGTCTGCGACTATGGCGAATTTAGAAACATCATCATCCCACCGACCAGCGTGAGCTCTGTGAAAGAAATTATCACTATTAAACCACCGCCCAATTCCGAGTGGGAACCAATAATCATTCTGGGTAAGCTCCACTCAAACGTATGTTTAGTCAGACGAAATAGTATATTAAACCCCAACATGAGACAACATAGCGCTTCCATAATACAATAGCTATTTTCTTACTGCGTACAGTTTATTATTTTTTTTATGTAATCAGGTATGGGTGGCTCAGTCGGACGGGCCAAAGCGCATGCTCCGACCAGACAATATCACCTCCGAGAAGGTAGGTGCCATACCGGAGAGTTCTCTGGATTGCTGGCTATACTGGACTAGACGAGAACACAGCCAAGGCTGCTATGCGGCCATCTTACATCCAGTACGGTGGTACCAACCCAGTCGGCTTCAATTTGAGCCTACCACCTAGTAAGAGGCAAGGGAAGGGACCTACAGTTTTACACCAGTTCCGAACGGTGAAGCAGCGGGTGCAGGTATGCACGTAAATTTTTTCATCAGAAAAAACGCATAGGTACACGCCGAACGGATTCGAAACTCGGACCTCTCGCATGAGAAGCCGATGCCCAAACCACTCGGCCACCCGCCGCTTAATATCGGTAATAACCGCGAGTATTTAACGCGAGGCATATGTTCCAGGGAAAAACGTGTTATACAAAATTCACATATATAGGGGTTTGATAAATGACAGAACATAATACAATATAAATCAATCGGCCTTTTTTACTAAATTGCTCATTCTATCTTGTCTGTTCTTTATTCGTGCGCTGATATGAACTTTTGAGTATAAAAAATTGAGGATAACTTATTTAGATTTTCTTGTATTTCGCGTACAGGGAAGACTTTTTCTTGTACTTTATACAGTGCTCTAACCATCTGTATGTGTACAAAAATCCCTGTACCTCTATGCCCACTATGAAATGAACTCCACGATGCGGCGAGAATTCCTAGATTCCGATGTGACGCGACAATTTCCGGCATATTTGCACGAAATTAGAAATTAACGTAATAAATCTGCACAATGCAGTGTCTTGTAAAGTGGGACATTACTGTGTAGCGTGTAATAAACTGAAGCTAGTAGGTACAGTCAAAATCACTTTTTTTCACCTTCAAGAAAAGTGGATTTGATGTGTTTGATTGTTATTACTTCAAATAAATACTCTCCTTAAATAAATTTATAAATTTTACACTTTATGTATGTCTGTCAAGGGCAGACTTATTGCCTTAGGCAATTTCTTCCTGTCAACCCGTTTTACTGTGTATCGTGTTAATGCATGTATTCAATTTGTGCAGTTTTGAGTGTGTGTTGTGTGTGTGTGTGTGTGTGCGTGCCGTGTACAGCAACACGCACGCACACCCAGTGCTCGTGGCTGTGAGTGAACTTGTGTGTGTGTGTGTGTTTTGAGCAGCAAACAGGAAGTCGGGCAGCAACGTGGGGGACGAGGTGCTCTCCTTGTTCCGGGGGCTGCTCAACCCCGTGCAGGTGGGTCCTATGTACACTCGACTCTAAAAGTGGAAACACATAAGAATGAGATAATTGTAACAGGGTTTTACCGGACCGGTGCATTGCTTTTAAATTCGTAAAATCGCGCGCATGATTTCTTTTTTTTTTATGGAATCTGACACGGTTGGCTACATCACCTACAACATCCGTACTCTCAGCCCATAACACCGGGTGAACTTGGTGCCACGTCAGTGCTTCCCTTCGGTCGTGCCGGCTACACTAAACTGGGCGGAAAACACAAACTATTTACATAGCCGTTTCGACCGACCTTTCATTTAGTTGTGATCGTATGTATCTATCGTTATTGTCTTATTGTCGTATTATTGTCTGTTCTAGCTGCTGATATTTTATGTTATCCCCCCCAATTTTTGCGTATGAGTGTATTAGAGATAGATTATAGAAGTTTACATACTGCCACACATGTCAGCGAGTGAACGTACAGAAAACACCATAGAACTTGGTTTTCAATGGCTTCACTGAACATATAGGGGTCCATTGTACATAAGTGGGACCTAAGAAGTAAGCCGACAGTCTCTTTTAGAACTATCAGCCTGAAACCCCATTAGTTGTAGAGGTCAACTTGCAGGGCTGCAGGGATGTATGTAGCAGGATTGCGTGCGACAGTGTTGTGTGTGACAGCGTTGTGTGCGACATCGTTGTATGTGACATCTTTGTGTATGACAGCGTTGTTGAGTGACAGCTTGTGTGTGACAGCTTGTGTGTGACAGCATTGTGTGTGACAGCTTTGTGAGTTACAGCGTTGTGCGTGACCGCTTTGTGTGTGACAGGTGGTGGACCTCAGCAATGCGTCTCCTGAGAGTGTGGTGCGCTGGCTGCCGCCGCGCTGCCGTCTGCTGGTGGCGGGCGGCGACGGCACAGTCGCTTGGGTACTCAACTCACTCGCCAGCGCCAACGTTAAGGTCACTTGCGTAATCGTACTTTGCAACTTATTGAGTTGGCGACCTGCTTGTATAGGGCTCCAGTCAACCTGGCTCATGGATGACATAAGCTGGCTGGCGTAGCTGCAGATAAAAGGGATTGCAAGAAGATCCTTGAGGATTTTTTTTTTTTGATGAAGCATAAACAACCTGCTTGTGGTTATCAATTAATGTGACATTATGTTATTTTCAATTAAATTGAGTTTTCATCTCTCCATTCCAACTTTACGTACCTATCTCTAATGTAAGCAGCCTTTGAGACTATTTAAAATTGTCACTTGTGTGTGTCAGTTTATTGTTACATAATAGTGAATATTGTTGTACAGGTCCCGGTAGCGATTCTGCCGCTGGGTACGGGCAACGATCTGTCCCGGGTGCTGGGCTGGGGCTCCTCCAGCCACTCGGAAGTGGACGCTCAGAGGCTGCTGCGCAGGGTGGCGTGCGCTCGCGAACAGCTCCTGGACAGGTCGGTCATTACAATTTGTGATGCCGGGAGCTGTTGTCATTATTGGAAGCGATGCATAGTATAGTGGTAAATTTCCAGCCTAACATGCGAAATTTCCACATTCAAAGGCCATAGAAAAATAGACTGTAGCATTACTGTAGCGTAAATGCATTTACTTGCTCTTCGAAAGGAAAACTTTTGTGAAAGAACTTCGACCGTCTATTTTCCTTCAATCCGAATATGACATCACTAAAGCCCAATTAGACGTTGCACAATTATCCTCTGTGTTGTCCTCTCGTCCAGTATAGCCAGCAATCTAAAGTGAAGTCTCCGGTATGGCACCTACCTTCTCGGAGGAGCATGGGCCCTGGCCCCTCTGTCACAGCCACCCATACCGGATTACATTTAAAAAAATCCTCTAGGGCCCAATTGTGTGAGACAGAAGAATAGAATACAATTTTGCGAGGTTAAGTATCTTAAGATTTGCGTAATCAGAGGGTAATCCTCCTTCCCACAATGGGTACGTAAGCAAGAGCGAAGTTAATCTCAGATGCCGCCACACTCGCTGGTTCCCCTGCCCGTAGAGTAAAATAGTTAATGTTTTTAGATTATATTTTGAATGTATTCCGTGAAATGCTGATGAAAATATACTAACACAATACAAAATTTGTTTGATGTTAACTGGCGGAGTTAAAAGAAAAGTTGCACAAAACATGAACTACATGATGGTGACTTATAGATGGGTACCAAGAATGAGATGCCACCTGTTGGGATCAATTTGTCAATTTTCTCCCCTTTGGGTCTAATTTATCTATGATTATCAATCACACAGATACAGAAGAAGAGATTATACATTTCCGTGAGATAAATGTAAAATTTGCATAACCATAAACAAACAGAAGATATTAATGCTGCACGCAATTGGGTCACATCAGTGGTGTACCTTTCATAGAAGCCGAAAAGCCGGGCATGCCTTAATATTTTCGATCGCAAAATACAAATGTTTTTAAATAAATTCCCGTGCCGCAACATCGATGCAACCATAGATGTCAGCGACAACATTCAACCTCTTTGGATGCAACACGCCACCGTCAGATGCGATCGCCCGCAGCGCACGCACCCAACATTACTTAAAAACCATTCATTTGTATTTCATTTATTCCTGCTAAATTTGTAATCGCGCGTAACACGACACAGTTTCATTATGAGTGGTCAGTTAGTCTGCTCTCTTTCTTTCGCAAGTGAATGCAATGGGGCTTTCGCTGTCCTTTTCACGCTCAGGCACGGATGCTTAGAAAACTATATACGTATGACACAAAATTCGTGCATATATGTTGGCAGTTTGTATGAAACGAAAAGCCCTGCCTTCGCTTGAACTTCGTGCAAATAGGAATGACTAACTTCACTTCGGTTATACATATTGTTTATTCTCGTTTATTCCTTGCGTCGCATGAGTTGCGAAAACGAAACATTTTATGGTTAGGTATTGTGAGTGAGTCTATAGTGAGTAAATATAATAATCGAATAATGAGTGTCTCCGATATACCTAGTTGGTTGTTCAGGTATTAAGTTTGTGCAGCAGGTGCAGGTATGGGGTACGTTTTCTCTTTTATCATATAATGAAAAAATCGGCCAAGTGCGAGTCGGACTCGCGCACCGAGCACCGCTTATCATAGCTGACGTATTTATGTAATAACGTGTGTGTATGTAAATGACGTATATGTATAAGCAATAACACGCTTTTCGTGAGCTTTGTGTATATTCATCCCAATGAAGAAAGGAAGATAGACACTATAGATAGGTACTACGTCTCATCTCACATATCTATAGAAACAAAACATGACATGTTTACATTGTAAAACATGTAATAATCATATATTTTTCAAGAGGGCATGCTTAACCTGGAAACCCTAGGCACGCCACTGGGTCACATACTTTATTGGTGTACAAAAAATAATCATAAAATATATGAAAATGAGTGAGTTATGCTAACCTTATCATCACCGACTAACGTCATGCTCATTGCGTGTTGGCAGATGGAAAATAACGATAAAGCCCAAGTGGAGACGGCTCGGGCGAGGCAGAGAGCGCGTGGTGTACGCGTACAACTACGCCAGCATCGGCGTGGACGCGCAGGTCGCGCTCGACTTCCACCGCGCTCGCTCCCAGTTCCTCTACCGCTACACCAACAGGACCATCAACTATGTATGTTCATACACTTTTAGCTTTTATACCCCTTTTCTACGAAATGAAATGAAAAATACACTTTATTATACAGGACGAAAGGCGAATTTAAATCCTAGAGGCATTCTCTACCAGTATTACAACTTAAAGTTAAGCCTGGATTTCCTAGAATAGTGGTGCCCCTACATGGCGGTCATAATGTAGCAGTGAATGACGTCACTAACACATTGTCTAAGGTGTGGTTTCCTAGAGTGTTGCTCGACACCGTAACATTAAATAGCGGTGTCACCACTCTATATTCTTTATGTAGACAAATACAAATAAAAAAATCGTTTATTCCGTTTACATATTATATAGCATTAGAAAAATAAAGAAACAGTAATAATATCGAAAAATAAACTATTAGAAATAAATATTTTTTTGTACAGCAGGGTAGCTGTCCACGCTAGACCATAGTGGTCTGTCCTTTGGGCAGCAGAGCTTACAAATACAATGTTACATCATTCACCGCTATATCATGAACGCCATGTATCGGCAACGCTGTTCTAGGAAACCATAGCTTAAGCTTAGGGCTTATGTCTAGGCATTTTTAGGACTGTCATACTTCTACTCGTACTGAAAGACCATTGTCTGGCCGTCACTGGCCTAGGTACTTTTGTCATAAAAAAATTTGTAGTAGGGTTTATCCCTTAGACTCCACTATCACAGCGCTTTAAGCTCTATTGTGACTTGCCTGTCACACTAGATATAAGTCTAGTGGTAGTTAATAGCAGGTCAATAGTAGTTAAAGCCTTATCAAACCTAAGTAAAGTTATATAAGTTAAGCAACCCTGAACGCGGTCAGTACTTCGATGGGTGACTGCTCGACTGTTGGAGGCTGACCGTGGTTCCGATTCCACGTAAAACTGTAGGTCCCTTACCTTCTTACCTTACTAGGTGGTAGGGTTTATCCCGCCCGGGTTGATACCACTGCACTTAACGAATCGTCAGTCGAAATGGCTATGTAAATAGTTCGTGTTTTCCGTCCAGTTCAGTGTAGCCGACATGAAATGAAGGGAAGCACTGACATGGCACTTAGTTCAACCGGTGTTATGGGCTGACATCGTGGATGTTGTAGGTGATGGTAGCCAAATGTGTCAGTTTCCATAAAACAAAAAATTAAGTGTCAAAGTGAGAAATTTCTTTACACAGTCCAACAGTAAATATGCGATGAAACACACAGATAGCATACGTATGCTTCGGAGCAACGCGAGCGCTGGACGACGCGGGGTGCTTCGGTCTGGAGCGGCGGTTGTCGGTGTGCGTGGACGGCGCCGCGGAGCCCCTGTCTCTCCCGCCCGTGCAGGCTCTCGTCCTACTCAACATACCCTCCTGGGGCGCCGGCGTCGATCTGTGGAGTGAGTCCTTTACTATCATAATAAAGCGGAAAACCACTAACGACCAACCGGCCGACATGCACGCCTGAGCACCGTCGCCAATCTATGTTCACCTATGAGTCGACAACTACTCCATCAAACCCGTGGGCTCTTCCCTCATGTATTCAGGCTCATCTAAGGATGCTTGTAGGATATTTTTCTGTGAAGCAAAGCTGACGGGAAGAGCTCGCCATTACTAAAGAGTTTTATATGGTGATCTCAGTCGTTTATCTGTCAGCCTACCCACCACCTGCCTTTAACTTCTAATTAACTTTAAGTGATATTAGTTGGGTGTAAAAACTATTACAATAAAGTTATATTAAAAATGTGTAATTATTTCTAGAAACTGGAGGATTTCCTGACGACGTTGGTGAGCAGAAAATTGATGACGAAAAAATTGAGGTAACTGTTAAAATTTTGTTTTCGGCATATTGTATCTCACTGTTTGTTTTCCTCATTATTGTAATCTAGAATAGATAATATTAAAGTAATTTCAAATTTAAACAGGTAGTTGGCATCTCATCATCCTTTCATATCGCGAGGCTGCAGTGCGGTCTGGCGCAGCCGCACAGGTTCGCGCAGGCCTCTACGGTCGAGGTTTGTTTGCATTATTATGATTTAAAGTGTGAGAGTTAGGGCCCCTGAACCCTCTTATCACTGTGATCTAGGAAGATCTATTTTCATCTCAAAAGTTTAGAACCATTTCAAGTCCAATTTCAATTTCCATTATGAACCGAGTTATATCCTTGGGGTTGAGTGCCTTTATTTGGCATGGGTTAAAAATGAAGGGTTTTTCAATAGGAGCGCTTGAACTTTGACAGCGTATAGCGGCCATCTTGGAAAAGTGACAGCTGTCTAATTTGGCGGGAATACATGTTTAGTCGTGACATTTCACCATGGAACGCTACACGGTTGAACAACACGTAGAAATTGTTAAAATTTATTATCAAAATCAGTTCTGTTTTCCTAACATTCCGTGCATTGCGTCCAATTTATGGTATTCATGGCCGTCCTACAGAGTCCACAATCCGTCGTTTAATTAATGAATAAACTTGAGACAACCGGGTCTTAACACCGCTCGACTACTTTTTGTGGGGCTATGTGAAATCTCTGTTCTTTGCAGATAAACCACAGACAATTTGCTGGCCTGAAGGCCAACATAACTCGCGTTCTTAATGATATCAATATGGGGCTCAAGCCCCATTTATGCGAAGATGTCGTCCAAAATTGGTCCACATCACACCACCTAAAACGGAGTCGCGGCAGCCATTTGGCTGAAATTATATTCCATGCATAATGTCATTGAATGTCCTTTAAAATAAAATAAAAATTGTGGCAATATCACATAAACAGGTTGTTTTATTTAATTTCAAAGTTCAAGCGCTCTTACTGAAAAACCCTTCATAACCCCCAAGAATACGGCTTCTACTGTGAATAAGCCCTTCACTTTCACAAAGAATGTGTATGGGTGTTTCATCTTCTTTTATACATAACCTGCACGCTATGGTGTGTCGCTAAGGCCCTTCAGTATAGGTATTTTTGTTTTGTTTTTATATGTATATCTTTTTGATTAATTATATGGAAAGCGCGACATGCGGTACCTAACTAGATCGTGAGTTGATCTCCCTCTCCACTGCACACTACACACTCGCGCAACGCGATGGATGTGTGGCACTTAATAACGGGTACTCAGCACGGACAGATGGGAAGATAGATGTGGGTAATAGGTAAGGCTCACTCACCAAAACGTGCAGACCTCCAGCTTCCACGACAGCGTCCGGAATGACCTCTGGCCCCGACCGAGTCACCTTCTCGCACGTGCACTAACTTATATACTAAACAAACGTCTCTGTCGCAATCAATTCACGTGACACATTCCAACGTCTCTGTCGTCTTACAGTTCTCACTTAATCCCTACAAATGTTCTCTTCCTCCAGGAACACTCTCGACTTCACGCGCCGCGTCTCTCTTCGTCACCGTGCCAATCGCGACTACCCACGAGAATATTTCCCTTCGCCCACGTTTCCACTTTCTAACCTACCCGCAAGGTTTGTGAGCTAAAGGTTTGTAGGAAGGCAAAAGGCGGGAAATATGAGTGTGCTGAGTAGCACCGTTATAATCCCCCCCACTTATCTTGACCAATATGGTTTTAGTAGAGCAATATTCGTTGTGGTTACTACTCTATCAGACCCTGGTTTTACTAGAGTAACTCGGCCCTCATTCATTGTATGTATTTGAAATGGCCCGGACCATCTTGGGCAAAATGACTTGGTGATACCCCTTGCTTTGTTACTCACAGCAAAGTTCTGCATTAGCACTTGTTGTCCCACTCTGTAATCGTTTTCTCTACGTCTAAGATTATAATGTTTGGCGCGTTTATCCCATGCTCTTCTAAGATTGTTTGCTATTGTTTCTTTCGTCGGTGGAATTAACTGATTCATATCTGTGTCAATATTTTTGACCGACCACAAGTTCTCTAAAGGCATGGCAATCTCGCGTCCTAAAAAAAGTTGTGCCGCGGCAGCGCCTGTACTTTCGTGAACCGCTGTGTTCAATGCAAGTTGCAGGCTTGGTAGACTCGCATCCCAAAGATTGTGTTCGCGCTGGCAATAAATTTTGAGCATAGAGTTGATATTTCTGTTTACCCGTTCGACCATGTTGGATTGGGGGTAGTGAGGACTTATATTTACGTGTTTTATTCCCCAGGCCACGCACATGTCTTTAAAAGTGTGACCAGTGAAATGCGTTCCATTGTCCGAGACAACGGCTAAGGGAGGACCATACCGCGACCAAACTTGAGTGTTTAAATGTTTAACCGAATTATTTGCTGTTGCGGCTCGAACTGGTATTAGCTCGACCCATTTGGAGTAGGCGTCGATTGCTACCAATATATATTGATAACCAGATTTAGTTCTTGGTAAGGGCCCCTTATAGTCAATGTATACTGACTCCCAGACGTTTTCTGGGTTTTTGGACGCCATTAATCCTGCCTGTAATTGATTGTTAGGTTTTGCCATTTGACAATCTTTACACGATCTTACATAATTTTTTATATCCGAATACATTCCTTTCCACCAGTAGAACTTTGTTATTCTATTATATGTTTTTGTTATCCCTAGATGGCCCGCTATATCCTGGTCATGATAATAATGCAACACTGATTTCACTAATTTTTCTGGGATAACTATTCGCCACTTATTCCGTTTTGCCGATTTCCTACATAAATATTCGTTGATTAATTTGTAATGTTTAACGTTTTGTCCGCTTCTTAGCGTTTCCATAATAATATGTAGTTCCTGGCAGCTTTCTTGATGTAATTTAAGTGATTGATTAAACTCTGAATACTCCGTTAAACTAGCACATATCGTTTCTTCGTTACCATCGTACATGCGGCTTAAACAGTCCGCCACGTTGTTGTCGCACCCTCTTATATGTTTAATTTTAAATTTGAAACGTGATAGACTAAGAACCCACCTTCCCAGCTTGCCCGTTTGTTTCGGGTGGGAGAACAACCACGAGAGTGCGGCGTTATCGGTGTGTAGCTCGAACTCGGCTATCTCCAAATATGTCTTGAATTTATTAACACCAAACACTGCCGCCGCACACTCGAGCTCGTAGGTGGCGCGGCGTCTCTCCGCGGCGCTGAGCAACCGGCTTGCATACGCAACCGGAGCGAGTTGCCCGTCTACCTCTTGTTGTAAAACTGCCCCGAGTGCCTGTCCGGATGCATCTACTTGTAGCACGAAGGGCTTGGAGAATGAAGGAAACCTCAGAACTGGCGGCGTAGTGAGAGCCTTTTTTATCCTCTCAAATGCTTCTTGTTGCGCGTTATGCCAAAAGAATTTTTCGTTTTTTCGTTTTAGTTTGTTCAAAGGCTCTGACAACTCAGCATAGTTTTGTATAAATTTTGCGTAGAAACCCGACATACCCAAAAATGTTTTAACGTGTTTTAAGTTTTTTGGTGTTGGATAATCTGCAATAACCTTCGTCCTAGAGGGATCAACGTGTAAACCTTGTCCGTTTACCACGTGTCCTAGGAAGTTTACTTCCGACCGAAATACTTCTATTTTCTCAGGATTTACTGTTAAACCGGCGTTTCTTAGACGGAACAATACTTCCTTTAGGTGTGAAAAATGACTTTCAACGTCTTCTGAATATATTATCATATCATCCACAAATGGCATCACGAATTTAAATTTAATATCCCCAAAAATATTATCAACCACCCTGTTGAGTGCCTGCGGGCTTACACATAGGCCAAACGGTACATAGTTGTAATGAAATAAACCATTTGGAGTTATAAAGGCAGTCTTCTCCTTATCATCTTCGTATAATGGTATTTGATGAAATGCGCTGTTAAGATCTATTGTAGTAAATACTCTTGCATTACCCAGAGCTTGAAATATGGACTCAACCGATGTCATTGGATACGAATCGTACACAATTTTTTTATTTAAAGCTCTGTAATCGCAGCAGAGCCGCTTTTTCCCATTTTTTTTATCGATTAGAAAGGCCGGTGCCGCATAGGGCGATACCGATTTTTCTATTACGCCTTTTTCCAACAGCTCGTCTATGTGTTTCCTCATCTCCTCCGCCTTGGGCGGGGAAAGGGGATAAAATCTCATTCTGACCGGTTCGTTATCTGTGAGCGTAATTTTATATTTCAAAATATTAGTTTTGCCTAGACGTTTCGTTATGACGTCACCGTAGTTAGCCAACAACTCTTCTAATCTTTTTTTTTCTTGGTCTTTCAACCTTACTTTTTTTTTTTTTTTTTTTTTTATAGACTACCGGCACGGGTGGCTGTGCCCAAAAGTTCAAAGAACGATTAACACACAGCCAATAACCCCACTCCTCGCGAAACCACGCTCAGAGAGGCGCCATGCCAGCTACAAGGCGGACAAAGAGGTTGTTGTCTAATTTATTAACACGCCTTTTGAAGATTCCCAGGTTATAGGTGGTGGGGAACACACTCGCCGGAAGACCGTTCCATATTTTCGCCGTACGACATAGGAACGATTTCGAAAAGCGATGCGTTCTCAGAAGTTGTGTGTCAACAACATATGGATGTTCCGAGCGAGTCCGGCGGGTGTGACGAATACGGATCGGGGCAGGAGGGATGAGGGAAGCCAGTTCTTCGGAACATCGGCAATGGTAGTACCTATAAAACAGGCTAAGGGAACCAATTGTTCGCCTGTGTTGCAATGATTCAAGTCCCTCCGTGAGCTTGGGATCACCAATTAGGCGGATGGCGCGGCGCTGGATAGAGTCCAAGGAGGCCAACAGGTAAAGGGGGGATCCTTCCCACAGATGACTGCAATACTCCATCACCGGGCGAACTTGCGCTTTGTATAGCATAAGGAGTTGCGCCGGTGAGAAGAATCGCCTGCTGCGGTAGAGGATACTTTATTTTTTTCACTCGAAATATTTGCACAATGCAACTTATTACTATGATTCGACTTTAAATATATTCTAGTCTCAGGCTCAAAGTTAAACGTGATGTATTCATTACTAGGATTTAATAACAACTGTGTACGCGTGATAAAGTCATAACCTAATATGATTGGATTCACTAATTCTTTTGCAATTATAAACTCATGGCGCCAGGTGAATTTATCTAACGATATTAGTGCAGACATGCTCTTCGAAGAGTTAAAAGTGCGAACATCGGCTGTTGTGCACTGGGTGTTGATATCGGAGTTTATAACTTTTTTTTCATTTTTTATTTTATTAAAGATATCGTATCTGCAAAAGGATCGGGATGCGCCACAGTCGATTAGTGCCGTCGTAGTAAGAGACTTCCCTATACACACTGATATCGTAGGCAATGATATAGTTTTTTTATTTTTACTATTTGTTACTATTTTATTTCGTATCCCGTTACTATGTACTACTTCGGTTCGCGCGACATTCCGGTGTGAGTGTCGCGCTTGAATTAGTTTCCCTGGTTATTATTCCTATACTGATTGTTGTAATATCTTTCTCTGCGCCTTTCGCAGTTGCGCGCCAGATGTCCGACTAAATTACATTCATAACATCGCATGGGCTCCCGGTCTATGTTTGTACTGTTGTTGTTGAACATAATATCTCGACCGCTTGGTTGTCGCTCGGTGTTCGCTCGATTCGGTCCTTCCGTGTTTCCGTATGCGCGGTCCAGCGGTGGCGCGGTCCACGGTCGCTGTGCCGGACCGCGCGGCGCGCGCTCGTGCGGGGGAGTGCGCGCGGCCGGGTCCGGTCTGTAAACGGTCGGTGTGACTGCCACAGCACTGACGGCGGCGGAGGCGGCGGCGTATTGTGCATCGCGTAGCATGGCACCGTCTATCTCGCTACCTAGTTGTAGTAGATATTCCACGGTGTCGATGGGACGTATTGGCCGTAGGTATTTAAATGTAGTTGGCGCGATATGTGAAGTAATTATATTCACTAATTCGGTTTCCCTGAACCCGCAGTTCAGCGCTTTCGCCGCTGACTCCACATTCTGAACGAACTCCCTTAGTGTTTCATTGTGTTTTTGAAACCGAAATACCAACTCTTGCTTTAGCGTTTCCCTATGAATTGGACTGAGATAGTTTAATAATTCACCCTTTAATTTGTTCCAATCTGTGCACGCTGCGTCTAGTCGGCCGAACCACCATGAGCACAGCGGCTCTCTCAATTTTAACATTATGAGCGGTATCAATTTATCGGCGCGAATTAAATTTAATTTGAATATTCTATCTAAATGTATTATAAATTCTAAAAACGTTTTCGCATCGTTTCCGTCGCAGGCTGTAATACTTTCAATCATCTGTTTGGCTATTTTGAAATTTTCTTTATCTAAAAACTCGTGCCTTAGAGAACTTGCCGCCGCTGTCTGCGCGTGAGTGTCCGCACAGACGGGGGGTGGGGAGCCCACTTCCTTCTTTGTTTCATAGCTCGAGATTTTTTCTTCCATTACATTAATACGCTCTAACATTTCTCTCATTAGTTCGTTCTGGTTAGAGATTCGTTGTGTGAGCATGGTTACTGCTTGCGATAATTCGCTCTGATTTCCCCCTTCGCTCCTAGACATTTTCCTAGTATGAATTTAGCGCCTCCACCAATTGTGGCACTTAATAACGGGTACTCAGCACGGACAGATGGGAAGATAGATGTGGGTAATAGGTAAGGCTCACTCACCAAAACGTGCAGACCTCCAGCTTCCACGACAGCGTCCGGAATGACCTCTGGCCCCGACCGAGTCACCTTCTCGCACGTGCACTAACTTATATACTAAACAAACGTCTCTGTCGCAATCAATTCACGTGACACATTCCAACGTCTCTGTCGTCTTACAGTTCTCACTTAATCCCTACAAATGTTCTCTTCCTCCAGGAACACTCTCGTCTTCACGCGCCGCGTCTCTCTTCGTCACCGTGCCAATCGCGACTACCCACGAGAATATTTCCCTTCGCCCACGTTTCCACTTTCTAACCTACCCGCAAGGTTTGTGAGCTAAAGGTTTGTAGGAAGGCAAAAGGCGGGAAATATGAGTGTGCTGAGTAGCACCGTTATAGATGTTACGGTATATTATGTGAACTTGTGCAGCTGGAGCTGAGCGGAGCGTGTGCCATGCAAGTGGACGGTGAGCCGTGGTTGCAGCGCGCCGCCACCATCACCCTCCAGCACGCCGGCCGCTCCCTGCTGCTGCGCCGATACCGCTAGCCCTCTCTAATGCGACACTAGCACAACACTAACGGAGCGCTACCTACTAGCGAGAAGCACCAAATATTACTTTACTGTATCAAGTGTTATTATATTATTGTGTCGAAAGAAGAGCTCTACTCCTGTCACTTGTCTATTAAATGTACTTTTAAGAGAATATTTCACGACTGGGCCACCTGATGCGGATCAGTTTCTGAATATAAGAACTTATACTTTATGGATTCATCATAATTTTAATTAGAAAATTTGTCATCCAATGTCCACGGACGAAGCTGATTCTTTTTTTTGTACAACTAGAGGCTCACTGCGTAATTTCACTGCGAAACAAAATTAGAATGCAGCCATGTCGTACGGAATAATGTGATTTCTTATAAAAAAATATTCAATTTCACCAGTATGAAATATTTTCCAATCAGTCTAGGTGTAATAGGATTTTTTTTGTTGATTATGCACAGGATTTTGTGTATCATTGTAGTGACCTGCCTACCACTTTTGTAGGCTAGAGATGGGTCTTCCAACAGACTCGGGGAATTGGAACGCAGCTAGAACTCACTATTACATGCATTTGTTACATCTATATATATATTATATAGATGGATGGTCCGCCTGCAAACCGGCTGCCGTAGAAGTAAGGCGTGATGTGTTCTCATGTTGAGTGGCCTTACTTATTATATACACAGCGTTTCGTTTACACATTGTTAGTATTATTTGAGCCATTTGTGGTAGATAGGTTTAGAGCAACGTATTTGTGGTTTTATCGGTTTCAGACTTGACTGAATCTCCGTAGTTAGAGTAATAGATTACCTCGAAATATACTTACTGTTACTAATACATTAATCATTACGAGGTTTTTTTGTTTATATTAAAATGTAATAATAATAGACATGTTTTTTCTTTGATCTACCTTTACATATTCACACACCCCGTCCTATATCCGTGTGTCAATCTGGTGAATGCACTTTAGTTAAGTTAGAAAATAAATAAATAGAGGATCATCATCAACCATCACCATCATGCATGATTTACCTACAAAGTATAGCTAGCGCATTGTGGATGCACCTAATTGAAAATAAATAAAACACAATGCCCTTTCAAATATTAAACATTGATAATATATTTCTCTACAACATAGATTAACAAAGTTTATAAACACCCCCAACATTTTCCACTATATTTGAATTAACTTTTATTAATTATAAATTTGGCTTCGGCTTATCGTATGCACTGCACTGGAAGTCAGTATGAGTTTGGTAAATTTGAGTAAATTAAAAAATTTACAATTTTTGTCCAGATCAATTTAGTTGCATATCCTAGCGCCGTCAACCTAGGATGAGGTGAATAAATAAAATCAATTCCTAATCCTACATATGTAAAGCCAACATTGTGTTGTATATTTTCAAGCCGCCTGCGCTCACACACTATCTAGGTATTGCTCTAACACTTCTACGTGCTTCATTCAGAACATAATTAACACTTCTATAAAATAAGTAATAAATAGCTTTCCGGAATGTTTCCTACGCCTTGTAACATGGAATAATAACATACTTCAAAAAATGCTATGCAACATAGGAAACTAATAGGAACTACTGCGACATGTTCTATATTCTGCTACACGCTGCGAGAATTTTCTAAACTAACAAAATTCCGTTAACATAAATATTTTGTGGGAGTTGGTTCCCCATTGAGGGCGATATGCTTTCTCGCCATTCATCACAATTATTAAAAACAACATAAAATGTTTTCGTTTTCTAATGACACAATTCTATTATATTTATACTTCTATTGTATATGTAAGTAGATATTTGTAAATAAAACTTTGATTACTTAGTCTAGAAAGCAAGTAGATACTCGCGCTCTTTTACGTATTTATTTAATTCAGACAGAACTGGAAGAGCTAGTTAGGTAACTTAAAATGTTTTACTAATAGTACGGAACTAATTACTGAAATAATTCAGAAAAGTTAAAAGTAAAGTTTCAATGAATCAAGTAATTGCTGTCTCGCAACAAGAACTTACTGAAATCTTGAACATGTTTGCCTTTTATTATCACGGTTTAGCCCATTTTAACGACAGCGCGTGTCTGTCGACACAACCGATTCACTTGGGAATGATCAGAGAGCCATATCAGCGAGATATGACCCAAAATATTGTTCAAAATATATGGTTTTCTTAAAATAAAAAATATGTAATACTCCATAATTCCCACTCATATAAAAATAAACAGAAAGGTCACCTTTAAAATTCTATACAAATTTAACAGAAATCGAGTATTCTTAAAAAGTAGATAACATGACAGACTGCCGTACAATCTCTCGCACTCCTGGTATGTATGTATGGGTGTTGCATCTCACTAAAGAATAGCTATGCACAGTACCCGGCTGTAAATAATGAACACGAGCTCTAGAAAGAGACAATCCGGCTGTAGAGCGTCGTCTCTGTCGCACGAACTTGCACGTCTATGTCGTCTCACACTCTACAATCGGATTGTCTCTTTCTAAAGCTCGATGTTCATTATTTACTGGCGGGTACTGTACAATATGATAGCAACAGGACTCTCGTAATAACAATACGACAAAACTTTTTTTGCGTCAACTATTTGTTCAACCTATATTTATTTATTACAGGCTCCCTCCATTTAAATTCTCACTTTATCCGCGTCGTGCACACCTCCATAATGAAGCCTGCCTTCGTGAAATGCAACAATGCCGTTTATTTAGTTTACAGTTTTCGGTTGGAAGTATCCGAAGTTCAACCGGAGCTGCTCGAGGAACACGAAGGTGAGTATGGTGTGAGGGGCGAGCCTCACGAAGGCCGGCACGTATCCCTTGTAGAATGCCATTGGTCCCTCCTTGGCGGTGTGCGCGAACAGGTGTAAGATGCTCTTGAACTCTCCTGGCTTGGCGTTCATGGCGCGGGTCTTCAGCACGTCCACCGGTTGTGTCAGGGTCGTCGCTATGCCGCCCTGCGTTATGCAACCACACACCAAGGTTATAAAGGTGTGTCTGTCAAGGAAACTATCATTCATGATATAAAAAGCACATTGAAGATGGTGGGTGGGGGTACCTTTTACATATTTTACACCTAATTATAAAATATATATTTCTACTTTACATAGTCATAATCAGTCAGTTTGTGTTTTCCATCCAGTTCAGTGTAGCCAACATGAGAAGAAGGGAAACACTGACATGGCACCTAGTTCACCCGGTGTTATGGGCTGACATCACGGATGTTGTAGGTGATGTAGCCAAACATGTCAGTTTCCATAAAAAAAAACGTAAAATACACAAATTTTTTATCAGCTACATACTTGTAAGCTAATTTTGGTTAACTCCAGATCTTGCACTAGATAAGCAGCTGGAATTATTGTGGCAGATATCTTGTTATGTATAAAAGAGTAAATAATGGAGTACTGACAGCGGCCAGGCTGGAGGCGATGTGCGTGCCGACGTTGTCGCTGAAGTATGGCGTAGCGAGGAGCATCTCCTTGATCAGGTCGTAGAAGGAGAGTTGGCCGATGGTCATGAGCACCGCGCGGCTGCACGCCATCGTGGCGCCCGACCACAGTCGCAACACACCCTCTGACCGGTACACCCGCCACAGACCGTGAACCGCGTTCTTGTAGCTGCATGCAATACCATCACATATTGTGTTATTCATTTATTGTTATTTTATTTTAAATAGTTTAATTAATTTATGCAGAATTGTTTTTTATTCTATATTCTTTATTCATCATCCATAGACAGTACACTGCACTCGGATTCGTCATAATTTAACATTTAGCGTTTGCCAGTTCGATTATCACAGCGAAGAAGAACTGGCAAGAAACTTCACAATTTTACTTGTATCGTGGTGGGCCTACTCACGGGCCACTGCCAACTAAACCACCGTAAGTATACCATTGCGACTACAGACAGTCCCCTCGGCAGGGCCTGCTTGGACGCAGAGGAGGCACCGGCACACATAGTCATGGAATGTAGACATCTGGACACATTTCGCTTGGGGGTTTTCACTTCTGAAAAGGGTGATCCACAAGCGTAGAAGGATCCCAACGTTTTGCAGAAGAACTCGGCTGCCTACAGTGAGCCCATAGCCGGGTTACTGAGCACAACGGCCTAGTGTCAAGTGCGTTGAAATCATTGGCAGCTGTCTGCCGACAACAACAATGTTGTTGTTGTTGTTGTTTGGTTTGGGGTTGGCTCTAGGCCTGCAAACTAATCCCGCTTGGTTGGGGACCTTCGTGTAAAACCCCGCAATCTCCAGCTACCCCAGCCAGCCTGTCTTCCATGAAAGCCACAAGTCGACCGGGGTGTCTGCAGACCGCCGCCCCTAGGGCGTTTTTGCACTTGCGACCGCACGACACGATTTGCGGTCACGTTTCTCAACACACGACGTACTGCACACGACATGTCGTTCGTACGTTTTTCCACTAGTGACGATTCAGCAACGACACGGCAGTCGCGGCTTGTTTGTAGTCTTCATGTGAGCACGCTCATCGTCGTCGTGTCGTGCGGTGCGTCGTGTCGTGCGGTGCGTCGTCAGCAAGTTCCAACTTGTTTCGTACAGCCGCTATGTCGTCACCGCAAAAAAAACGTAACGACATAGCGGCACGGACGACATAGCCAAAAAGTCGTTTGCAAAACGTGTGTCGTGCTGTGCGGTGTCGTTGCGTGAGTAAACGGCTCATATAAATATATGGCGCTCGGAGTCGTGACCGCATTTTGTCGTGTCGTGTCGTCGCAGGTGCAAAAACGCCCTTAGTCGCCTTTTACGACATACACGGGGAGAGATGCAGTGGGGCTATTATTTTAGAGTACCGGCCCCACACGGTACCGACAACAACAATAACAACAACTTCTATTGTGCAATGCTGTAAGTCTTCCCACGATATCGACCACCGTTCGTAAACATAAATTTCATTTCACGCGACGTTATACACCACCAGATTATTTACATATTTCAGACAAGCAGCCTCGGCTCCGGATCCCGGTTTCAGTTGATTGTTTTTAAGCATTTAAGTATCGGATTTTTTGACCTGATAACAGGTTTCAGATTCAAATCTCAGGTGTAACACATAACGCCCCACCTGTCTCCCAACTCCCAATGGGGTAGCTAGACAACGGATCTCCGAATTACAATTCTGTGTCCGCCGATGCCAGTGTGACACACCTCTGATGGTGATGACTTACACTCATAATGTACAAAAATGTTAATGCAAATACTCTAGCTCCGGTAAAAGGAAACATCGTGAGTATTTCAATAAACATTTATAAAGGATTATCACAGTTTACTGTGAAAGGTAACATGTAACGCGGCTTGCTAATGGCTCATAATGTATTATGTCAACAGTTGAGTCCTTTCATCTGCTCGCTATGAGATTTGCATAGCCTACATTACATACAAATTGTTATGTACCTAAATACGCTGTCGATGGGAGACCAACCACATCTGCAGAATTGTTCGTGAACTATTGTTCGTATACTTGGATTGTGAGAAACGGATTCAAGACTGATCTCTTCGCTGTGGAAGTCGGAGCAAGAGGACTACCAGCGAAGTCGCTCTACAGTCTCTTCAAGAATCTAGGGCTCCTAAGATCGACGCTAAGCTCATATATGGAGAGAGCTTCGAAAACGTCACTGGAAGCATCCTACAGAATATGGATAGGTAGAGAGAGGGAGGTCGAGAGCGGGACTGGTGGTTTCCCCGCGTCCTAGTCAACGCAGACTAGCTGACGAGGGCTTGAAGCGAGCCGAAACGTGAAGCATGCGCGGGAAATTTAGAGTGGCCACTCGCTAGTCACGGCCTCGATTAATACCCTCCTCTACTGCCGATGGGCCCGGATATGTTCGGTGAAGCCATCGCAAGCTTAGATCCACACCTTCCTTGGGGCTGGGAAATAAGGTTTAGATGGTATGCACATCACTGGTTATAATGAACATTAATGTATTTCGTATAAATACTTCTTTCAATACTTACCTATACATAGTGATTAATGAATACTATAATGAAGATTATCAAACTCCATGAAGAAGAAAACCTATGTTATGTAATGATTTCGTGGTTATTGGTTGTGAAGTTGTTGACTCACAAGTAGAGGATGCTCCACTCAGCGGCGACTCCTGGTCCTGAATATTGGGTTGGCTCTGGCTAAGGATTTTTTTTTCATAATTTCATAACTTAGGTACCTACGCGTTAATTTATTTCTACCACAATGAGTTCAAAAACTGAAAGATGATTACGTTACGTTACGTTATATATAGGTACCTACTGGTTGTGTCAAAGCTGTCGAGGTGCAGCCGACAACAGCGACGTCTCCTCTGGCACAACGACGACGAGACAGGCACACAAGCTTGAATTGTTACATTTTATTTGTACATGAAGTCCACTCTTCGTTCCACAGACAAGAAATTTTCGATGACTCGATCGTGAAAATCTTCTTTATTCCTCAATTTTGTTAGCAACTCTTTTTCCACAGATATGTAAGAGTGCCAAATTACTGAGTCTCTCTTGTCCTTGAGTGCTCCGTAGATAGCTCGGTAGTAGTTTGCCATTATAATTACCAATAAATCACTTTAAATTTAACAACACTGCACAGGATTCATCCATACAAAGTCCATACCTACATAACGGAATATATGCAGCTATCAACTCGCGAGCCAATGCGCACACACACGCGCACACAACACACCTAGCCTAGCTCGCTAGTCGCATCGCATCGCACGTCGCACAGCACAAGAATACTCGTCGTGTGGACGCAGCGCGCACACACCCGCACACGCAACACACACACCTAGCTCGCTCGCTAGCTCGCTCTACTCGCTACCGCGTCACTAAATGCACTCCCCGCTGCGCCAACTCGAAAGGCTGATCAGCGGGTCCACGCGGGACGGGGGGGACATCGGTCGCTTCCGCCTTGTATGGAATACGATGGCGCTTCAAAATGTAGCCAACCGGCCAATGCATGCCTTGATGTGTCGTCATTCGTCGTCGCCCGCGTTTGACGCGCGCGAAATTTCAAATTATGTAACGGGTACGGGATTGACGTTTTATCTTATTAATCGTGGATTATATGACATAAATAATATAACTCCGAAATTTTTTCACATTTATTTTAGCCTGATACTTCTGTATTAATGGTGTCATTCATTTTATTTGGTTTGGCGGCGCCAACCTCGCCAACTGAGAGGAGTCGCCGCTGGCTCCACTTCATGGAAGAGTTCGGGTGTCAGAGTACCTCCACAGTGAGCTTCGGATTACCCACTACACTAGACAGCTTAGGCGCTTTGAAAAGTGCCTTAAGTATGTTAGGCGGTTTACAAAGTGCTTATATAAATTAGGCACATTACGAAGTGCCTAGATGTTGTCTAAGTGCTTTAAAAATACCTAGACAGCTAGGCGCTTTAACAAGTGCCTATATAAATTAGGCACATTACAAACTGCCTACATAAATTAGGCACATTACAAAGTGCCTAAGTGTTGTCTGAGTGCATTAAAAAATACCTAGACAGCTTAGGCGCTTTACAGAGTGCCTAGATTACTTAGGCGCCTTACAAAGTGCCTAGATTACTTAGGTGCTTTACATTTAATTGCCTAGATATTGTTTAGGCGCTCTACACAGTGCTAAGTCAAGTTTCACGGTGCTTTAGAAAATGGTGAAGTTTTTAATAATACTAAGGTTCAGTTTAGGTTAGGTTGGGTTAGGTGCGTTTTAGTTTTGTAATCATAACCTAACCTATAATCCTATTCCTTAGGCTTATTAAACACTTGCATTTTATTAGGGCACCTCAAACGAGGCCTCACTAAGCAGTTTGCTTACTACACACTACAAATAAAAGGAAGGGGTTTATGTCAATGTGCTAAATTCACAGTCGTCATACTATTTTTATTTCCTGGAGGGTTTTTGTCAGCCTCGATAGCTCAGTGGTGCAGACAGTCAACTGTCGCTATTGAATGTTAAGCAACGCTAGGTGCGGTCAGAACTTGGATGGGTGACCGCTGACCGTTGGAGGCTGACCGAGGTTCGGATTCCTCGTAAAACTGTAGGAGGTCCCTTCCCTCCTAATCTTACTTGGTAGTAGGGTTTAACCCGCCCGGGTTGGTACCACCGCACTGAATGAAACGTCGGTCTAAACGGCTATGTAAATAGTTTGTGTTTTCCGACCAGTTCAGTGTAGCCGGCGCGATCAAAGGGGGAAGCACTGACATGGCACCTAGTTCACCCGGTGTTATGGGCTGACATCACGGACGTTGTAGGTGATGTAGCCAACCGTGTCAGTTTCCATAAAAAAAAAAACACCCTTGATATTGGCTCACAACACCTCGGTGAACTAGGTGCCGTGTCAGTGCTTCTTTTTGGTTGTGCTGGCCACACTGAACAATGAAAATAAAACATTCTCACTTTCTCCTATGCTCCTTGGGCAGGCGGATGTCATTCTGCATTCGGACGTTAACCAAATCAGCCGGCGTGCCAACGAAACCGCCCGCCGCTCCTCCCAGCCCAGCCAGGCCCGCTGATGTGAGGAACGACAACGGCGAACCCTGCGTGCATACAGATCACTTAAACAACAAAACACAGACACTTTGGACTGCTTTGTCGATTGGGTAGAGATTTTGAAATGACAGATCACTGTTCATAGTCATTTTGTAGAATGACTTTACTCATAATCGTTTGTGAAACTGTGCAGCTCGTCTTTTCAGGCTAAGCGGCTAAAGACAACAAGCCACATACTTTAATAATTAAATTATATCAAGCAATATATAATATGCACTTGTTATTGTACTTTCATAAACAAGGCGTGTACTCCGGAGAAAAATTTAAATACACACATCAGCTTCAAGCTGTTAGTGCTATAAATCATTGTATAATAAGTGAGTTGTGAAATATTTGATGAGAAAGATCAATTTGTAATTAACTTATATTTATTATAAAACTGCGAGTGAGACAGCAAAATGTAACTACTACATTAGTAGTTACATTTTGTAACCTTTGTAATCTTTGAAATTTATTACAAGAGAACTAAAAAAAGTCAGTCTGTCGGCATTAATGTATCCACTGCTGGACATACGCCTCTCCAATTTTCTTTCCATCTTCCTGGCTTTCAGCGGTATGGAACAACTGATTGCCTCCGACGTACTTAATGTCGTCGTCCCACCCGGCGGACGGTCCTCCCACACAGAACTAAACAAACTACCTCAAACGTTGTGGATTGGATGGATGTAGAAGTTATTTTATTAGTGCATCGCTTAGCAATTTACATGTTACTTATGTATACAGCTGGGCGGGGTAAAGAAATCAAGTATTTCAATATAATTGAACCTTGAATATTGTAACCTGCACACATGTGTTGATATTCAATTATCATAGATTAAACGTAAGAAGGAAGGTGTGGATGTAAGCTTGCGATGGCTTCACCGAACATATCCGGGCCCATCGGCAGTAGAGGAGGGTATTAATCGAGGCCGTGACTAGCGAGTGGCCACTCTAAATTTCCCGCGCATGCTTCACGTTTCGGCTCGCTTCAAGCCCTCGTCAGCTAGTCTGCGTTGACTAGGACGCGGGGAAACCACCAGTCCCGCTCTCGACCTCCCTCTCTCTACCTATCCATATTCTGTAGGATGCTTCCAGTGACGTTTTCGAAGCTCTCTCCATATATGAGCTTAGCGTCGATCTTGGGAGCCCTAGATTCTTGAAGAGACTGTAGAGCGACTTCGCTGGTAGTCCTCTTGCTCCGACTTCCACAGCGAAGAGATCTAAACCTTGTAATACCACGTAAAACTGTAGATTCATTCCCTCACCTTACTAGATGGTTGGGTTTAACCCAACCGGTTTGGTACCACCGCACTGAATGAAACGTTGGTCAAAGCGTTCCCTTCAATTTAGTGTAGCCGGCACAACACAGCACAAGTATAAAGAGAGCACAGTATAAATCGCCAATTACAATCTTCAGAAATGTATATTGGACTGTCTAAAAAACCGGCCAAGTGCGAGTCAAATTCGCGCACCGAGGGTTCCGTATCGCCATGTCATGGTCAGCGCCACTCACGCCATCTATGGCGTTATGAAATGCTTCATATTAGTTAAAATGTCTAAAAAATCTTTTCGGTAGATGGCTATGGATACACTTTTTAGTTTCTTCTATGGGAACCCCCGTGAATTTTTAACTTTTTCTTATTTTTATTATTTGTTGTTATATCGATCATAATAACACATTCAGTGAAAATTTCAATGGGCTACCGTAGCGTAGGCTTAGTAATAGGGCCCCGTACCGGATACGGAACCCTAAAAACAGTAAAAACACTTACATCTTTTGGTTTAAATTGTTGCTTCGCAAGTTCGTATATGCCGAACCGTGCCATGGAGTAGGTGAGCTGGCGTAGCAGTGAGGCTGATATGCCGTTGTATAGACCCATTATTCCTGTGAAAAAAAAATATACATATGAATACACATAGGTTGAATTAAAAATGTCCTCCCTTTTTTGAAGTTAGTTAAAAATATGAACAGTTTCAGTTACAATAATTTGATGGCATCATTTTACATCGAGATACATCACATACAGGCAATTAATGAACTGGCTAAATTGCGACCTTGAGACATACAATACTTTTCCTAATATACTACTTACTTACAATGTTTTTGTGTGAAAGTCGATGAACATAAATATATGCATGCATAATATCACATGTTGTATCCCGACAATCGAGGTGAGCGTAATCGGTGTTGTGCTGCAAGAACTCTTGTTTATACAGCACAACACCGGCCACCATGTTTAGTAATATATTAGGACAAGATAACTTATCAATCAATCAAGCAGCAAGTAAGATACGAAGACCCACCTGCTGCACGACTCGGTGGAAGAACCATGCCAAGGTGAGAAGAAAGAAAGAAAAACGTTTATTCAGCTAAAACTATAAAATAACAAGCAAAATAACTTAGTCGCCTTTTACACATGCACGGGGAGAGATGCAGTGGGGGTATTTTTTTTAAGTACCGGCCCTACACGGTTCACGTAGAGTACATACATAGATAGAATTCAAGCAAGCACTTTATTTGATTTAGAGGTAAATAAAACAATTAGGTACAACTAATTTTCCCTGCATAGTTCTAATTCAGCTGTTTTCAGATTCTTGACCGAGACTAAAGATTGCTTGCTTGACCATCTTGAGGGGATTTATTTTCTTATACCTACTGAAAGTATTGTAATTTTGTATTTAATGTTTAAAATAATTAATTTATATCGCATGTTTACTATGCTATCTCTGTGTGGCCAACAAGTGAAATAAAGAATTTGAAATTTGAAGTGTATCTTTTTTAATTTTTTTTATGTAATCCGGTATGGGTGGCTGAGTCGGAGGGGCCAAAGCGCATGCTCCAAGCCAGCCAATATCGAAGGAAGGTGCCATACCGGAGACTTCCCTGGATTGCTGGCTATACTGGACTAGAGGAGAACACAACCAAGGCTGCCATGCGGCCATCTTACATCCAGTACGGTGGTACCAATACAGTCGGCTACAATTTGAGCCTACCACCTAGTAAGGGGCAAGGGAAGGGACCTACAGTTTTACACCGGTTCCGAACAGTGAAGCAGCAGGTGTAGGTATGCACGTAATTTTTTTCATTATAAAAAACACATTGGTACACGCCGACCGGATTCGAACCGCGGACCTCTCGCACGAGAAGCCGATGCCCAAACCACTTGGCCACCCGCCGCTTTGTATCAAATTGGCTCTTTCGGGCTCTGGCTTTCTCGTTACAATGTGAAATTCAAATTCCGCAACCAAGGGGGAGTCGACACAGCCAAAATCACTTCTCGCAAACCCACGCTCAGTTAGGTGCCATGCCAGCAGATTTGCGGACTGTTGCTAAGCTGTCTAGCCTGTTAATACGATGAAGTTTGAAGACACATGTTCTGTCATTTATGAAACCCCTATATGTGAATTTTTTTTTTTTTTTTTTTTTATGGAAACTGACACGGTTGGCTACATCACCTACAACATCCGTGATGTCAGCCCATAACACCGGGCGAACTTGGTGCCACGTCAGTGCTTCCCTTCGGTTGTGCCGGCTACACTGAACTGGACGGAAAACACAAACTATTTACATAGCCGTTTGGACCGACCTTTCATTCAGTGCGGTGGTACCAACCCGGGCGGGTTAAACCCTACCACCTAGTAATATAGAAGGGAATTATATCCCTTAGTCGCCTTTTACGACATACACGGGGAGAGATGCAGTGGGGCTATTCTTTTAAAGTACCGGCCCCACACGGTACAAGTCGCATAACGTGTTTTTTCCTGGAGAGTATCTCTCGCGTTTAAGGGGGGTGTTACTGTACCGTGATAACGCTTCTTCGTAGTCGGGCAAAAAGTAGAAACATAAAAATCAATCAAAAAGTAGAAACACAAAAATCAATCAAAAAGTAGAAACACAAAAATCAATAAGTGTTCTCGAAATAATACCTAACAATGTTTTCAAGCAGTCAGTAAACATTTTATAATAATGTTGTGCACGGACCCTGGCGCTTGAGTATGTTGCCGGTGAGGCTGACGATGGTGACTCCGCGGCCCTTCTGCGTCTGCATCTGCACCTTGAGCAGGTCAAGCGGGTGCGTGATGCACGCCGCACCCGCCGACGCCAACCCACCAAAGTACCAGCGCGACATGCGCTCGTTGTTCGCCATCCTGCCCCCTGTTAAACCATCCACACACACACACACATACCTTATAGGTACTCTTCACATTTATAAAATGTAATGAATAAATATATACAACGTGTCCCAAAACTCAACGTCAAGCGGGAACCAGGGAGTAGGCCAGTTTATGACTACCCAGGGAAAAATATAAAAAAAAATCTGAGTCATTTGTTTTTTATGATAATATGAGCTAAACATTGAAAATTTACATTTTAGGTACTACGAATACAAATTAGCAAATATAATTGTTAAAATTTTTATATTGGAAGCCTAAATAACTCTTCTATTGATAACCTATCCCAAATAAAACCAGATGGCCTGTAGTTTAAAAAAAAAAAAAAATTCAGTTAAGTACATTTTTTTCTAAAACAATAAATGACTCCGATTTTTTTTTTCCCCTCGCTAGTCATAAACTGGCCTACTCCCTGGTTCCCGCTTGACGTTGAGTTTTGGAACACGTTGTTTATTGTTTTATTTTATTTAGTTTCATCTTTTTTGGAACGAAGTTCCTTATCGCATGTTACACTCCAGACACTTGGCGAGTGAGAGCCAGTCTGAAAAAAGTGTAAGACTTCGACCGTCACGACACTTTTGCTGTAGTATGTGTGTTTGTGTGTTTACAAGCGTATGTCTATGTATGGAAGGTGTGGATCTAAGCTTGCGATGATTCACCGAACATATCCGGGCCCATCGGCAGTAGAGGAGGGTATTAATCGAGGCCGGGACTAGCGAGTGGCTAGTCCCGGCCTCGATTAATACCCTCCTCTACTACTACTATATTACTGCAGTATAGACGTAATAATTTTTTTGTTATTTTAATTTAATTACTCACAAACATTGTTAATTTATTTAATTGTGCCTGTTATTTAACACATACATAATATATATAGCGAAAGGAACTTCGTTCCAACCGGGTGTCCCACGACACCTCTCATCTTTTTAATTTATAACTGTGTGTCTACTAGAATTAGTGCAAGCAAACCAGTACTTAACTTACAATGTTTCATTATTTTCAAAATGTCTGTGGCTGTGCCCTAAAGTTCAAAAGAAGATTAGACACATTGTAATATTTTTATTGTAATCATAAATTTACACTGTGCAGCGCCGTCACTGGATATTTGGCAGTAATAAACAAAGTTACTATTTGTTTAGTTGCCACAAATAAAAGAAGAAGAAGAACCTTATACTCTATGCACATTATTATAGCTATAGGCATTTACCCCTGTACCTAATTTAATATGTATGTATATATAATATGTTGAATTGTGGTAAAAGCCAAAGTTTTGTACCAAATTTATCGACAGAAAATTGTATTTCACCACTGAGACAATGTATGCTATAATATTGGTTGATTAATAAATGCTAAATGTAAACAACATTTCAAGGAAATAAGCACATCATGTGAGTATTGCTGTAATTCTAGAATTTATAATCTAAGTGTTAAAATATATACCTGCCGGAGCACTTTGTTGTTATTGGTTAATTGCCGTTCAAAACTAATGCAATTAGTGGATCACACACACACGCCGGCCATGCACCAGTAACAACCTGGATGGAAGTGTTCCTCCATTATTTTTTTCAATAGAATTGTCAAGTTCTAATAAAATAGTATGACAACGGAGGACGCTGATGATGTAGACTGGAGAGGCTGGGTTCTGAGATACCGAGTTCTTAATTGGGACATTCTACTGTTAAATTGGGTGCTCCCGCTCCAGACTCCAGATTGAGAACAACGTGCCGCGAGATCGGATCGGCCGCAAAAAGAAGGAATGTCAATGTCAAAGTTCATTCGTTCGTCAGCTGATTGATAAGAAATACCTGCGTTCTATGATTCACGTCACGTGCATTCGTTTGGACTTGAATCAGTGTCAGCGCAATTTTGATGATTCGTTTACAATGTAATTCATAGGTGTAGCTCTTTGCGCAAGGTATTAATTCCTTATTATTTACGAATTTATCGCATGTTTGAATAAACAAAATTATTATTTTTAATAATACTTTCTGTACGAAAATTTACAAAGGTTTGTTCTACCAGCACTTAATAAACGTCAAAGTCAAACTGTCAAAATCAATGTCATGCGTGTCAATACTGTCATTGTCACGCATGCACGCACACCCCTCTCCGCACGTGTTCCGTCCGTCCCTCCCGCCGCGCCGGCAAAGCCCGGCCGAGGGCCGAGACGAGTGAACGAAAAGTGAGTGGTTGGTTGGAATGAGAGTGTCAGTAAACATTTAAAACCTAAGAGCTCATTCAATCGTGTTTGATACAACTTACGTTTTTACTCTCGGCAGTCGTTTATTGCCAACGTAGCACAAGGTAACAACACTAAACTAGCCTAACCTAATATTTTAGTCCCTGTATATAATTCCATGATAATTTTATCGCACCGGCGGCGAGCGTCTTCGAGTAACCGCCGCCGTGGCGCGACTGACGTGACGACGGTCGTTATCATATCACCTCCCGGCGACCGACGATCTTGTCACGGTCGTCATTACGAGAGCATTCAAGAGGGGCTCGAGTGACTTATGTAGGTACATGTAAACTGGTTTTTGTGACACGACCGGAGCAAAAGTCCAGATGAATTCAATGACTTGCACCAAATGGTCAGTTATGTAACTTGTTCGAATATGATTATTATTATGTACCGTGTGGAGTCGGTAGGTACTTGAAAATAATAGCCCCACTACATCTCTCCCCGTGCATGTCGTAAAAGGCGACTATAGGATAAGGACAAGATGCCGTGCTAAAGGGCAACAGAATAGCCACCTCTCACCTTAGCGCGGTCCTTCCACCGAGTCATGCAGCAGGTGGGTCTTCGTGCCTTACTTGCTGCTTGATAGTTATCTTGTCCTAATCCAGCAGTTGCCCCCGTAATATTTTTAACTGACATAAGGGGGTTATTCTATATGTGAAACTAAACAACTTCTGTGAAGAAAAACAGTTTTTTGAAACAAAAAAAAAATTTTTTTTCCACAAAAATTTTAAATACCTATTCTCAAAATGTATGGAGAAAAAAATGTTTTTTTTTTCTTCAAATAAAAAAGTCGTAGAACAAAAGTTGTTCTATTTCACGTACAGAATCACCCCGGTTTTACGGTTGGGGTTGCAACACCGTGTATAATAATGATCATCATAATACTGTCGTCTGCTTACAGAATGGCGGCTGACGTAATATCGGCATTGAACTTGGACAAGGAACCACCGAACGCGCGCGTGTTCGTCATAAAGGAGATAAATGGCTGCGAAGGTTCCTTCATCGCTAGCTGCATCCTCGCTCACCAGGTCAAGAAGAAGGCAGCCACGGTCCTCGTCACATTCCATCAGCTACTCGAACACTATCAGAACGTTGGTCTCAGGATGGGCTACAACTTGAAAAACCAACAAACGGCGGATCTTCTGAGAGTTGTCAGTCCAGCAGAATTATATTTGCAGAAGCTAATGGAAGGTGACAGCACAGAAAACTTTTTAGATGATATTTTAACAGTAATACGTGAAAATATCACTAGCCTAGTCGCCGAGCATGGATCGCAGGGACCTGTGTGTGTCTACATTGATGGATCAACACACTTATTTGATCTCGGTTATAGTTTGAAATCGATCAACGCATTTGTGAGGATGATAATACAGGTAGTGAGGGAGTGTAACGAGTGTTTTGTAGTATTCAACTGCGCTGTGGCTACGGAGCACGATGACAGTGACGTCCTCGCGAACCTGCTGAGTCACACAGCGCACAGTGTGGTGCAGTGCGAGAGCTTGCCGAGCGGGCGCAGCGCCGAGGTGTCGGGACACCTGACCGTGAAGCACCCGGGGCTGCGGTTCCTCCCCGACACAAGACACTTGATGCATGTTGCATCAACGAAATATCACTTCCGACTGTTCGACCGAGGTGTAAAATTGTTTGCGCCGGGCGCTGTGGGCTTATAGCTGTTATCGTATAATTATTATTATATATAAGCATAGTAAATAATAATATTAATTAATGAAATAAAATTATAAATTTTACCGACATTGTTTGTATTATTTTTTTCTACCACAACCTGATGAGCTTTATATACAGGGTGTCCCAAAAACCGACGATAATCCTTTGACAGGAGATAGGGCTGCTAATTACCTCTCAGAATATCAAATTTTAGGTTTAGTAAAAATGGCTTAGTTTTTGAGATATTGTAATTTTTGTAAAAATCTAAAATTTTCTCCCTCAGCTCATTTTTTTAAATGCCACAAGTACAAATGCAAGATTTTCTTAAATCAAATTTTTGTCAAATATTCCTGAATACCACAGGCTTTCACAGGGTATAATTTATTTTGTCACGTTTAATCCTGCTTAGCTGAAAAACGACTTAAGAGCCACATGTAAAATGTTTTTCAGCCTCATCCCTTGAATTTGTCCCTTACATAAATATAAAGGCCAATTTTTTAAAATCAGGAAATAAAAAGTCTGCACATATTATGATTATGATAAGAATGAAGTTCGAAATCGGCCAAATATAATTTGTTCCCATTTCTGATATCCGGCTCGAAGGACCAACAGTTTGTGTAAACGTCAGTTCCTATTGTACGAGTGTTAACTATTACAGTAGGCACCTATTAGTTAGACACTTATACATATCCATTTCATATTCTGTTTCAGTTGACACAGTAATTTAAATAATTCATTTTGTTGAACCGGGAAGCATTACTATTCTCAATGGGGCCAAATGAAAAAGGTTAAATTACGGAAAAACGTTATATTACCTCAAAAAAATGAGGTAATTTCTTCGGTGTGACGCCGAAAGCGCGGGTCAATTCGTTGGCATGAATATTTGATTTGTGGTGATTATCGTTGCTATGGGAACTCTGCTTGGGGTTGTTTTGAAGCCTGCGGGCGCTCAGTCCACGTGCCGCCCCGACCGCCGCACCCTGCACGGAGCCCTCGCGCGCCAGCCTGCCGCCAAGTAAAATAACCGTATAAACCCCTATTTCCTTATTCGAGTGCACGTGAATTAAAAATGTACCTTTCGAAAATTGTGTCACAGTGTTCGAATATAATTTAAAAATGATTAATTGCCTACCTGCGTGTTCGACGCGTTGTTTTAGAGAGTTTATAAAGAGGACGACCGGACCGAGGTGCTAGTTGCAGTCGGAGTCCCGTATGAAGATGTTTAGGAAATAACATATTAATTTTTAAAATAAAAGTAGTGAACGGTTCAGTGGCTTAAAGTGCTTATTGGAGATGAGGAGATGACTCAAAGCAGTCAAGTGACTTCGAATAAGTACAGCGCGCCGGCTGACGCCATCCTAGGTGCTTCCACTGCGGAGAAGTTGATGGTAGGTTTACTTTTACATACGTTTACATTTCGTTAGGCGCAGAGACAGAACAGAACGACAAAATTAGGGATAATTTGCAAGAGCGCCCGCGCGACCGGTACATGTTCTAAATTTGAAAATGCTCTTGAAAACGCTCTCAATACGGGAAGCGACCACCGATTAGTGCCCGTGTTGTCGTTCTGTTCTGTCCCTGTGCCTAATTTTGACCACATAGTGAATTATTTGTATGACATGTGGTATACCGTTGGAAAGGGTGTAAACTAGCGAACTTTTTAAAAGAAAATGGAGCACTCAATTGCTGTTAGTTTTTTTTAATGAATTAAGAAATTATGATTCTGTCACATTTTTACTCGTTCTCAGGACTTTGGGAGGTCATAAAACCTTTTCATGGTATTAACTTTATCAAATAATATTTTTTCTAGAACAAGGATATATCGTAAAATTCAATAAATTTTATTTCGTGCTGATACAATTATAAACAAAAAAGTTACAAGGGTTTATAGCTGGGATTTTGGTAATTTTCAAAAATAAAGAAAAAAAAATCGTATCTCGATACCACGTGACATCTGACAAAAAGTGTCATGGGTCAAAACGTTGCAAATGACCCCACTTACCTACAAAAAAATTTTGGCGATTCATGTGCCAAACAGCCTGTATAATATTCAACTTGTCACCTAAATAATGTACCAATATAATTTTTTTTGGATACCATACCGACATGACATCCTTTGATTAGGTTGGGTAGGGCTTTGGCATTCTGTTAATTTTTTTTATTATTGGCCTCTTTGCCAATTCCGTCAGTGTCGTGTCCTGGAGAAACATGTTGGAGTCATGGATGTCATAGGTAGTAGTGCCAAAGCTTTGGCCTTCATTCGCCTGTTCTTCGTCCGAATGTCCGTTTGTCTGTGCCGGGCCTTAGGGATATTGAAATTTTGAAATAAAAGTTAAATTACAAATTTAAAAAACCCCATGAACCGCTAAGTAAATAAGGCCGCAGCTCTGAGTTTTTATATTTTATTTACTTAGCGGTCCCTCGACGCCTTTAAGTAAAAGTAAAATTATTGTAATTTTTTAGAGGCGTAATTTTTTGATTACTTACTTGATTACAAAAATAGCTAAGAGCCGTCTTGGTTTTATTTTAACTTTTATTTCAAGCTTTTTAAGAGACGTCATTTTTTATTACTTGATTAAGTACAAACATAGCTGAGAACCATCCCGCTTAAACCAGTTTTCTAATAAAAAAAACTGCATCCAAATCGGTCCATCCGTTTGAGAGCTACAATGCCACAGCAGACAGAGCGGAAGCGTCAAACTTAAAACACCCCTCCTTTTGCGTCACAATCAAATGAGCACACCCTGAGCCGAAAATGAAACACAGACATTTATTTGTTGAATTAGATTGGGAGCGACTATTTTTTTTTAAATGTATTCACTGCTTAGTGCTTTGTGAAGTCATATTATTCGTCCAGTGTTAGGTATAAGTATGAAGCTTTAGTGCGTTCAACATTTCAAACTTCACTGGAACATAAACAAATGGCGCGCTTTTCTCTTCGTCCACTCGTTTTAGTTCCCTTTAAATGTATACATACCACACGCTGTATCCCGACAATCCGGATAAGCTGAGTAATCGGAGTTGTGCTGCAGGTATTCTTGTAAATTACAGCACAAAACCGACCACCACGTTTAGCAAAGTATTCGGACAAGATAACTATCAAGTAGCAAGTAAGACGCACCCGCTGCATGACTCGGTGGAAGGACCGTTCCAGGTGAGAGGTGGCTATCCTGTCGCCCTTCTTTAGCACGGCATCTTGTCCTTATTCCTTAGTCGCCTTTTACGACATGCACTGGGAGAGATGCAGTGGGGCTATTCTTTTTAAGTACCGGCTCCGCACGGTACTTTATTTTACGGTAATTGTATTTGTTTCCAAATCGTGCTCATGATAGTCAATGTCCTTCTGATCCTTCTGATCCTGCTATCGTGCCGGTCAGTACCTAGCTAGGATTTGCGCACGAATGCAAATTTAGATTATACTAGCTTTTGCCCGCGGCTTCGCTCGCGTGAAATTTGTATTTAAAAAGAAGAATGTAAGTAAGCCCGCTACTGTACCTTTATTTTGGAGCGCGGAACAACTCGGTTTGTATGAGAGCCACATCTTAGCGTAACCGGAACTAAATTTTATTTAGCCTATCCTGTGTCCCGTATAGTTAAATGTGCTTGTACTAAGTTTTATCGAATGCGGATGATCTGTTTAAGAGTTATGGAGGAACATACATACATACAGAAAAGATTTCTAAAAATCGCCAATTTAGTTTTAGTATCACACATATAGACTATAAACGCAGTATCTCTTAAAACAAAGTAATTTATTCCATGACCATATTCCATGAAGTCTGTAAGGGTACAGACTTATTAATAGTATTGATTGATATTGATGATTGATACTGTTGTTGAGAAAGGAAGCCTTTTCTCCAAGAAACACGTAGACTCTTCGCGCCGCCATTGAATGTGACAAAGTACTAACTTCTTCTGTTTTGTTACTTTTAATTTCGATGTTAACAGGTAGCGGTGCGCGTGCGTCCACTCCGCAATGATGAAGGCGCGCGCGCTATACACGTCGTCAGCGACAAGGTATGGCTGTAAATTGTTTATTTATCTCTACACTCTCCTAATAACAATTCAAATGTGCGTGAAATTTCGCAAAAAGCGTACTTTCCCCTAATGATAATCTTCTTGCTTGACACTATCTCATGATTATTTATTTCTATATTATTTTACGAGCACGGTGCTGTATCTATCCGAAACAATACCACTTTAATAGTTTTTGTATATTTTCTTCTTTAGATAAATGCGAATACGAAAATGAAGCTAAAAATACGTGCAAGTTGACTGTACGCAGGAGATTGCGTCATACATACAGAACATGCAAGCAACGGTTCAAAAATTTAGAGAGATACGTCATCGACCCGATGGCGGAATTAGTAACGCGCTGGCGGTTCAAGCCGGAGTTCCAGGTTCGAATACTGGTCGGGACGTATTTTTTTTCTCTTCATTTTCGGCTTTGCATTTATCTAAAGAAGAAATACCACTAGTTATGCGATTGTGTCGAAGAATCGCCATTCAATTTGTTAATAAGTTAATGTCATGTAGGTACTTAGATACCTACATCGAGATCTTTGTTTAAACTCTATATTATTATTAACTAGCTTGATACTGCTCAGACCTAAGGTTATTTAGTGTTATGGTGTATATATAGCCTATAGTGAGCCTCAAGAACTACTCTTTCCATTGGTGCAAACCGCATCAACATCTGTTCAGTGGTTCTGGTGTTTACCTCAAACATGCATACAGAGAGACGTTCCCTTTTATAAGAAGTAGAGAAGAGAAGATGAGTATTAAAAATTACCAAAAATCTTACCAATTCTTAATTTTACAAAGCTTTAATTTTCCTAGAACATCACTAATAATGACATACTAATAAATAGGTAATTTAAATACAAGTATTTTATCATTCCAGCCATTGGGGATTTAATTCCTTGATGTAGGTAGGAAGGGGTCTGTTAATGGTTAAATAATATTTTTATAAATGACCACTCAAAGAAATTGATCAACGGCCTTGCATTGAGCTCATGTACCTACATTATAATATAATGTACTTCACAATTTGTGTTGTTTATATCAGACAGAGGGCATCATCATTTGCAATATTCAGGGAGGATTGTCTCGGCTGTGTTCTCCTCTAGTCCTGTACGGACCTCACCGGTATTCTCCGGACCTCGCCCCGACCGACTACCATTTTTTCTGCGATTTGGACAATTTTTTGCATGGACAAAAATTTTCTTCCCAGGAAGCAGTACAAAATACCTTCACACATTTTGTGGAGTCCAGGCACGTCCGGGTCCCCAGAGGTATCGCAAAGGTTTAAATGATCTTCCAATGAGATGGCAGAAATGTACAGGGAGGGATTAAATAAATATATTTTATCCTAAAAAAAACTGTTTTAATTTTTCATTACCAAACGGCAATTTCGCTTACAGTTATCGTGTAGAGTACATATTAAATAATAACCATAGAATGGTTTCATATTATGCTCGGTAGCCGAGTGGTGCGGCCGGTGGACCGTCGTTCGCGATCATAAGCACACCTGGGCGCGGTCTGAACTTGAATGGGTGGCCATACTGGCCATTCGATCGTTGGAGGCTGACAGTGGTTCGGATTCCACGTAAAACTGTAGGTCACTTCCCTTCTCACCTTACTAGGTGTGGTAGGGTTTCGCACTGAATGAAAGGCCGGTCGTAACGGTTATGTAGGTAAATAGTTCGTGTTTTCCATCCAGTTCAGTGTAGCCGGCACGACCAAAGGGAAGCACTTACTTTTTTTTGCAGATATATTGACACAACAACAATTTTTGGAGATGACAATTTGTTCCGATAAGGAGCATGCATGCATGAGCAGTAGATAATGAGAACACCCGAACTGACATAATAACTGCTGCGGCAGGTATTCATTCCCTTGCCTCTTACTAGGTGGTAGGCTCAAATTGTAGCCGACTGGGTTGGTACCACCGTACTGGATGTAAGATGGCCGCATAGCAACCTCGGTTGTGTTCTCCTCTAGTCCAGTATAGCCAGCAATCCAGGGAAGTCTCCGATATGGCACCTAGTTTCTCGGAGGTGATATTGGCTAGTCAGAGCATGTGCTTTGGCCCATCTGACTCAGCCACCCATACCGGATTACATAAAAAATAAATGGTAGGGTAATACCCCACTGACTTTCTCGCTTGTTTGGCGAACTCAAGGTTTTTATCACAGAAATTACTTCTCTGATCTGTGGTTTTTATGTTCAAAATTCAAAATATACTGACAGGACAGTTCCGTTGAATTAGTTAGGCGCTCGCAACAAAGATTTTGTATGCAATATTTAATAGAAAGAAACCTTCGTTTTTATGACAGCCACCTTTTTTTGAGTTTTCCTGGAAAAACTGATAATAGTATCTTTTTAGGCTAGTAATGGGGTTTCTATGTGGAAAATATAATAAAAATCGTTAGAGCCATTTTTGAGAAAATCAACCTTATCGAAATCATTTGTATGACAGCTACCCTCATTTGTTCGAATTTTAAAAAACTAAAAAAAGGTACCCCTAGATTATCGCTTCAAACTACTAAATACGAATTTTGAACGAAATCGGTTAAGCGGTTTAGGCGCAAGGTCGCTGGACGGACACACACACACCCTCACATACATGTTTATCAAAACCACTTTTTTGGGATCGTTGAATGATATATAACCACAGATTACTTCTCTGATCTGTGTATATAACCCAAATCAGTCGAAATCTCAACTTCGAAATTTTGGACGATCACAATACTTCTTTACAGTCGTTTTGCTTACAGTCGCTCGAAAGTAAAAAGGTGATGCGGCAAACCATGCTGTACGTTGTGTGTGTGTGTGTGTAGATGCTGGTTCTGGAGGAGGAGAGCGACAAGAAGGACATTCTGCGGCAGCGGCGCACCACCGACAAACACTACGCCTACGACAGAGTGTTCGCGGAGGATAGCACGCAGGTAGGTACGAAAGGAAAACAATTTTATTTTGAAGACACCAAATAGACGCCATGGTATAACCTACCCACTTACCTACATTTTATTTATCTGTGTTACCTACTTTGTTTATTTTTTGTTTTATTTTCGTCCATAAACTTACGCTTGGGCATGTCGAAAATTCCGCCAGTTCTAAATTCTATGCGAAGAAGAACTGACAAACAAAATTCGCAAGTCACAATGTTATGTTAGAGTACCTTATAAGTATTATATGTAACTTACAAATAATGAACCCATACTACCGCTCACAAGAACATTCATATTTACAGCATAAACATGAATACTTTAGAATCTGACCACTCTGCCATACTCTGTTCGAGTACGTAGCATACCCACAAAACAGTATATTCCGAAATTGTTTTAACTTATTTTCTTATCAGCTATCAAAATGCTTCTAGTAAAGATAGTGCCTGTCGAAATGTTCACATCGCAATAGCGTCGCGTGCCCGAACTCCCCGGGGCACACTCGAGCTAATAACCGCTTGCGATAAGCCAACTATTTTATTCTTTTCATTCATTTACGTCGTTTCCGGGCGGCAAGATGGCGTCATTAATACCTAAGTTACCTAGGTATAAAGTATAGGCGATAGAGAAATGTATCATAGAATAGTCCCGCGCCGCGCCTCCCCGGTCGCCACCCTCTAACGGATTTAACACCATGATTATAAAAGAAAGTAATTTATGATTGCTAGTAATGCTCTAAGGTATACACTTATATATAGCTAATATAAAAGGGCTGTGGCCTGGGCTGTGGGCGTGTTGAACGAGCGTGGTTGCCGAAGGCAGAAAATAAAAAAAACTGCCCATACAACAGAAACTAAACGTGAAAATATAAATGAAAGATTTATCTCATTATCGCGACCCCATTAGCAATATTGGAAGGAAATTACTGGTCCTTCGAGCCGGATAACATTATTTATTGTATAGTCGGAGAGGGGAACTCCAACATTTTGCATTCCACCGAAACATCTAGAATGTATGGTTTCAGTCTATGTCAATAGTACCATTAGTAGTGAGTGAGATAATATATTATAAAGAGTAAACGAATGAGCAGTATTACTTAGTAAATATATGACAAAATATTCTTTTGTATGGTAAGACGTTGGAAGCCAATGAGGTGCTAGCTGGGGTATTCAGTCAGTATAGCGAGGCGAGATGACAAGAGCCAATCAATGAGCTACTACTTCGTACTAAAGTTGCCGGTCGGCCCTGAAGGTGTCTGAAGATGATGGGACGTGTGTTGTGGTGTGTCTTGCACAGGAGGAGGTGTACGCGGCGACGGCGGCGCCGCTGGTGCGCGGCGCGCTGCACGGCTACGCGGGCGCCGTGTTCGCCTACGGCGCCACCGGAGCAGGCAAGACGCACACCATGACGGGCCTCATGTCGCGAACACTCCACCACCTCTTCGAGCAGATAGCAGACAGCGGCCACGAGGACGCTTACGAGGTAAGCTCCTTCCTCTTTGCATAATCACAGGACCATATCAAATGAGGACATACATACCTACACGTTTGCAACACACTTCAACTTACAGCGAATGGCGGCGTTCAGGATTCGACCGATCGATTCGTCGATAAATTCAGGAACAAATATTGTTTGCAACGGAACCAACTAAGTTCTACTAAATTGTAGATTAATTATGTACTGTCGTAGATTGAATATAGTAGTAATTATAGTGCCTTTATATTCAACCTGAGTTACTGTACACGGCCTTGTACACATAATATAGGTATGTCTTATAGGTAATCTATAATCAAAGCTAACATGAATGAGTAGGCAAAACTTACTTCTATGTTGTTTTCCAAAATTGTTAGGAAAACTGCCTATGATCGATCCAATTATTCATGTAAGTATACTATACAATACTCGTATGCACTTTTTAATTCCTCGTGACGACCGAAGGCGAAACGTCCTTGCCGGCGACATGCTCGTACGCTTTAGCAAAACATGTTACGTGTTTTTCTGTAGTTTGCATAATATAGTACTTATAGAATTGGTGTAAGTACTTACATTTATGAATATTCATGTTTCCACATCGACCCACATTTTAAAAAAGCTCACAACCACGCCAGCAGCCGCCAGCCATACGTTTGCATACGTTTAGGTACCTAAGACGAAAAAAAAGAAATATGTAGCTACAAACACTTCCCCACGTGGAGAACTTTCACGCTTGCTTACTCTGCAGGTTGTTCAATTAAATAGTTAGTTCATCATTATCTTACTAAGCCGGTAGAAACGCACGTAAGGCCTTCATTATTGGCGTAATAAATGGGGAAATGTATTTTCAGTGCATAGCGAAGCCTCCGCGGGGAACTTCATAAATTACACGGAACCCCCTCACATCGCCTCGCGCGCCGCCTCGCTCGCGCCCCACGCGACGCGCCTGCTCCTTGCATATTTTATTTATACAAAAGAAAAAAGTTAATCTGCTTGTTATGTAAATGTTGGCCTTGATTTGTAATAACCTAAGAAAGCGCTTATTTAAATTGCAAGGATTTTATTTGACGTTTCGCGAGACCTCGCTCTTGGTAGGGAAAGCCAATCACTAGACCGTTTATTCTAGAAATTTCCAACATTGCTACTGCTGTCTCGAAAAGTCGGCAAAAAAAAAATATACCAACGAATAGACAATGCTAACACGTTTCTTGTACAATAGAAATAAGGGCATGTGATAAGCAGACCGATAGACAAAAATACAGTCGAATTGAGAACCTCCTCCTTTTTTTGAAGTCGGTTAAAAACAGAGTATAAAATAGTAATAAGAGCCATTTATACAATTTTTGGTATGAAACCTAAAAATACGGGTTCTTCGTTACTATGGTCGCGAAGTCGCGACTCAGGTTCATCGGTGCATCTTTAGAACCTTGCCACAATAACTAATATCCCTTGCACAGCAACGCTGCAGTGGCTACGCAGTTTTAATCCCGGGCGTACCTACTAGCATCACTAACAGCGAAAACCGATTGCGAACTCTCGTTTTAGTTTTTAAAAGATTTTGTGTTCTTTCAAAAGGAATTTTGTAAACGAACCGTGAACTTCGCCGCGAAACAAATCAACATAATGTACCTACTTACTTACTTACATGTAATGTAAGTATATGTGTACCTACTACGTCAGCACAGAAATACATAATATTTACAACAACAACAAAATCTCGTTTATAGCAGTATATGGTGATGTATAGCAAACATAATGAGTTTGCCGATCGTTTTCAGCCAGTGAAACGGCCCTAATCGCACTACGATGAAGCCTTGAAAGGTGTTAAGGTTCCAAGTGATAGATAACCTTCGTGTAGCCATAGAGTTGATTATCTATTACTATTTGCAACATTACAAGTAGAGGGTCGGTTGGATTGTGAAGGAAAACAGGCACTTGGGGAAAATACAATAATTTAAAGGCTAGAAGTACTATTGTCACGCACTGCGTGCAATTGACTTCGTTTCCAACATAATTGAAGTGTGCATAGAGTTTGCATGAGACGGCTCTTTTAGCACGAGTGTTAAGGGCAAGGGCAAGGGTGAGTCCCCTCACAAGTGTAATAGAGATAGATATAGATTTGCAGTTACGTGTTTGTGTGCACATAGTATATGATTTTACATCCGCTCGTCGAGTTGATGTCCCTGATGGCACGTACATAAGAAATATTATGTTAACATAACATAAGAAAATGAACGTTTAAGTGTGAATGAAGTCTTATCAATATAAGTATAATTAACAAATAATAAACCAAAAAATTATAATATAATATATTTCATTGACATTACATATGAAAAAAGCCTGTTAAGTGTGACCATTGTAGTGTTGTAAAGGCAGAAAAATACCGAAAAATACATTTTGAATAAAACGAAAAACACAGGGTTTATCCGTTTCTTTCATGTATGATACCAATACTGGATGAAATTTTCGCCGCGAAAAGCTCCGCCCCCTTTCCTGATTTAATTTCTCGAATGTTGATATTTTTTCGCCTGAATCTTATTACTAGATGACAGATAAGACACTTTTATTCTTACACATTTTTCAATAAAATCGATATTTCCGGAGAAAAAAAAATATAAAATTATTTTTTCCAATATGTTCTCAATTGCTGATGTTTTTTTGGCGGATTCTTATTTCTAAACTAAATATAAGACACTTTTATTCTTACACGTTTTTCACTTAAGTCGATATTTCCGGAGAGAAAAATAAAACAACTTACTTTTTCATATTTTCTCGAATGTTGATGTTTTCTCGCCTGAATCTTATTTCTAGACGAAATACGAATCTGCAGTGAACATTTCAAAAAGTGGCCGCCATTTTGAACTTTTTAGTTACTGGACTGATTGCTTTCAAAATAGATATCTGGGTGTCTGTGTGGGTTTTGAATACGAATCTGTAGTCAAAATTTAAAAGAAGAAGCCGCCATTTTGAACTTTTTAGTTACTGGACCGATTGCTTTCAAAATCTATATCTGGGTGTCTGTGTGGACTCTGAATATTAATTTGTAGTCAAAACTAAAAGGTTCAAAATGGCGGCCACTTTTTTTAAATTTTGACAACGGATTCGTATTCAGAGCCCACAGAAACACCCAAATATAGATTTTGAAAGCAATCGGTCCAGTAACTAAAAAGTAAAAAATGGCGGCCACTTTTTATAAATGTTGACAACATATTCGTATTCAGGGTCCACACATACACCCAGATATCGATTTTGAAAGCAATCGGTCCAGTAACTAAAAAGTTTAAAATGGCGGCCACTTGTTTTAAATTTTGACTACAGATTCGTATTCAGAGCCCACACAGACACCCAGATAGCGATTTTGAAAGCAATTGGTCCAGTAACTAAAAAGTTCAAAATGGCGGCCACTTTTTTTAAATGATTCTGAAAATAATTTAAATGATTGAAACTACAGATTCGTATTTCATCTAGAAATAAGATTCGGGCGAAAAAACATCAACATTCGAGAAAATATGAAAAAATAGGTAGTTTTATTTTTCTTTCCGGAAATATCGACTTAAGGGGAAAACGTGTAAGAATAAAAGTGTCTCATATTTCGTTTAGAAATAAGAATCCGCCAAAAAACATTAGCAATCAAGAACATTTTGAAAAAAAAATATTTTAGATTTTTTTTTCTCCGGAAATATCGATTTTTAGCAAAAACGTGAAAGAATAAAAGTGTCTTATATTTCGTCTAGAAATAAGATTCAGGCGAAAAAATATCAACATTCGAGAAATTAAATCAGAAAAGGGGGCGGAGCTTTCCATACAAATGCGTCCTGGATAATTCAGAATCGCGGCGAGCAATAAACCGAGAACCAATAATGGTACGACAAAAATTAGATCTTGTTTTGTAAGCAGTTCGGTACACTCTTAGATTATTTTATAACATCTTCCCCGGTTTTCCTGTAAATTAAGTAGAAATAAAAATTTATGAAAAAAATTATATCTCCATAAGCGGCCACTCTAGAGAAAATCATCTAAGAACAAAAGAAGCTTGTATTTAGTCAATAAATACGATCCCGAAGAAAAATCCAGTCCCGGAAATTTCCCAGGAAATTTTCAGAATTCCCATACAAAGTGGTGGTTTTAACAACTCCATATTATATCCTCTCGCGAACTTTACCTACTTTGGTACCAAATCACTCTACCTAATTCCGATCCCTGATAATAACACATACCTATTATGTGAAAATTTTCACGGAGTACCTACCTATTACGGTTCAAGAGATACAGCCCTCGGACAGACGGACAGACAGACAGACAGACAGACGGCGTAGGCTTAGTAATAGGGTACCGTACGACGGATACGGAACCCTATAAAACACAAATTAAAACAAAGATTCCCTTGCCCCTTACTAGGTGGTAGGCTCAAATTGTAGCCGACTGGGTTGGTACCACTGTACTGGATGTAAGATGGCCGAATAGTAGCCTCGGTTGTGTTCTCCTCTAGTTCAGTATAGCCAGCAATCCAGGGAAGTCTCCGATATGGCACCTACCTTCTAGGATTGGCTATTGGCTGGTAGGATTATGCGCCCTGACCCCTCTGACTCAGCCAGCCATACCGGATTACATAAAAAAAGAGTTATTATGAGTACCTACATAATTTGGAAATGATAAGCTTCTCTGCGATAGAGCTATTTGCGACTCTTATTTCTTTTCCTGTTGAATCTTTCCGTGTTTTTTACGGTGTTCCTGTTCAATACGAACTTTGGTCACTCTGTCACTCACTTTTTGGTTTCGAGCAAAGAACAGGAATAAAACGCGGAAAGAGCAAGTAGGTATCTCATATGAAAATACTTTTCGAATCTTTCCGTGTTTTACGGTACCTAAGTCAAATAAATCCGTATCAAAGTGCAAAAAACGGCATCTTTACAACTCTAGACCATTGTGCCCCGCTCTCGTCTGTGCGTGCGCCATTGTACAGTCACTCACTATTTATTTGTTTCTTCCGTAGTTGTCGCGAATTCGCGAATCGCGATAGATTTTTTGCTCATGGTGGTTATTCGTAGGTATTCGTGATTGTTGTAAACATACATACATACATACATATCACACACGCTGAATCCCGACAATCGGGGTAAGCAGAGTAATTGATGTTGTGCTGCAATAACTCCGGTAAATTACAGCACAACACCGACCACCACGTTTCGCAAAGTATTCTAACAAGATTTAATCGATCAAGCAGCAAGTAAGGCACGAAGACCCACCCACCTGCTGCATGACTCGGTGGAAGTACCGTGCCAAGGTGAGAGGTGGCGAGCCTGTCGCCCTTTAGCACGGCATCTTGTTCTTATCCCTTAGTCGCCTTTTACGACATGCATGGGGAGAGATGCAGTGGGGCTATTCTTTTTAAATACCGGCCCCACACGGTACGCAAACATTTTAGTTTTATCTCGGTCTATCCAAGCCATTAAAGGGAGACGAAACGGAAATGTTTGCCAAATATTTGTGTACATACAGCTATGTGTGGTGCTAGCATGAGAAATGTTTATTGGCGAAGTGCGTTTACCGGGGTCACCCGAACGGCACCAACACGTCGTCGTCCGTCAGTTCAAACTGGTTTTAACCATGATCGATACATCGGTGTGCACAAACATAATATAATGCAGCAAGCATGCAGCAAGACTCTCTTTTTACCTACAAATGATAATGTAATAATTTTATAAATTTTCTGCCAAAATATTCGATTGTAAATTTTATTTGACTATACATGCGCAGTCAAGCGGCCGAACTTCAGGCCAATACGCATTTAAGTTTGGTTCCACTGTACTTACTTGAAATAGAACAAGTATATAATTCAGTCATGTCAGTAATTTCAGGTTCTTTATAATTAATAGATAGAAACAGGTAGACCTTAAACGTCCTCATAATAACGAATGTAGAGTAAATTCGTAATGACCTACCTACTGATGCACAGTGACTAGTGAGTGTACTCGTGCTATTAGCGTGAAGTTTGTGCAAATGATTTTCAGCGATAATGGCTTTCACAAACTGACGACGACGTGACGGCGCGCGGCGGCGGGGCGCGGTGGTGGCACGCTGTGGCGTCCTCGCAGGTCGCACCGCGTCAGCCATTGTACGGCCCAGAAACAATTCAATAGGATAGAAGGAGAATCTAGCCGTTGAATAGGAGGAAAGAAATGACGAACGTGTGACGCAGTAACTGAATGACAAATATATGTCTATCTCTCTCACACTTGTGGATTCACGTATTGCTAACTTTATCGTGTGTTACGGACCGTCTGATGTCGCCTTCGACTTCTTTAAAGCTAAGCGCAAACTGGCGCGGCGGTTGCGGTCATAGCGGTGGCGGCCAAAGTAGCGGTGGCGGTGGCGTTCAAAAGTCGCGCAGATCATAGCGTTCAGATTCGGCGGCGGTGGTGCCGCGGTGGTTGCGTAATTTTCGTACTTTTAACTACAAAATTGAAGAAATTTAACTTTTTTTGAATTCCGCGTGAGCAGTATTGTATAGAATTGAGTGATTGTAGACCTCGTTTATAATTATTTCCTCCATCCTTTCGTCAGTTCCTATGATTATCACGCGATCAGATGCTGCAGGCGCGATCTGATCGCCACCGCCGCCACCGCCGCGATCGGACCGCGCAATGACCGCACGCGTGCAGCGATCGACCGCGCCAGTGTGAGCTTGCACACACAATTGCATATAACCTATCTGATCGCCACCGCCACCGCCACCGCCGCGCCGTGATCGCCTTGATCGCGCCAGTTTGCGCTTAGCTTAACAGCTTTTGGTCCAGCAAGCCAATTCAGTAGCTGTCAAATCTTGCCTACGTAGTAGATCTCTCTTGTGTGGTAGTAGGTACGGGATTTCGAGAAAAATTATTATTAATAAATTGTGATTTCGTAACCACATATAAATCAAGTAAAAGTGCTACTTCTCAATCGACTTATTTTTAGCCTTCAAAAATATAATAATTTATAGTGAAACCTCTTAAGTAACCTATGGGAACAGGTAGATACGTCTGCAATGTAAGACACAGGTTCTATCATATTGAACTTTGCGGCAGCCGAGGAGGTGTGTAGAAGGCGGACGGCCAACACCGCCGGGCCCGGCTGTAAACATGTTATCTATGAAAAGAAAAGCAATCAATGTAGTTAGGGTGGATTCGATACTACTATACGACTATTAACTGTTTGTCTACTGTAGACACAGTTAGTGCATACAATATACAAGTTTTATTGCTTCCTCGGCGTTCAGTCGCTCTTGCTCTATATCTAACTGTCTCTACCTTGGTCTGCCAAGATATACAATTAATGTAGGTACTTATGTACAAGTGTGTTTTAAAGTAGAAATTCCGTCCTCGTAGCGTTTCTCGGCGTGCGGAACTGGAAGGCTGTGGAGCATAAATAATTATTATTTCATGAATGTGAAAACCCTGGTTGAAAATTATATTTAGATATAATCAATGAATAAGTTGTATGTAGGTAGTTGTGCTCGCGTATCTTACTCATACATGTTAAATAAAAAAACCAGCCAATTACTGTACCAACGCGTAATTGACCGGTTTTTATTATTTGTTGTTTTACTTTAGAGTTTGCACTATCATTTAAGTTTGATGGTTATACTATAAGTATTACCATGTTTACGTTACAAAAAACGCGAGAAAACATGTTTTTTGTATACGGACTGATTTATATTAATCTCCTTTAAGTTTTGATTTTTTTTATGATTTGCTAAGAAATCCGTCATAATAACACATAGTCTGTCAAAATTTCAACCGGCTACCTATTACGGTTTAAAAGATACACCCCTTTAAAGGACGGACGGATGGACGGACGCACAGACGGATTAGGTTTAGTAAGAGGGCCCGTACGGTACAGAACCCTAAAAATAAAATTATTTACATGGATGATTTTAGTTTTTTTTTCAATATCAATAACATTTGCATTGAAATCTACATTAATATTGATAATAAACCCTTCGTTCCCACCCCTCAGCCACGTAAAGCGAGATATTATCGGTAGGTTCCATCGTTTCTTATTTCTATTCACAAATAGAACAAATACCCAGGGCTTTATAAATCTCCACATTTCATACAAGTGGGCGTGTAGAGAGCTTTCACAGGCGAGTTCTTAGTAGAGTGAGAACCGAGCGCGTGCTTCCGTAGTGTAGGTACCCCCTACTACTATAAGCTACCAAAATACACAATAATGTCGCACACGCAATGTGATTTGTTAGTGTTGTTTGCTTTTAGGTACAATCTCGTACTAAACATCAAGTTTTAGGATGGAAACTAGTTGTATGGAAAATATTAAACTGTGTAATGAAAATTATTAAAAATTGCATTCGAACATTTATATGAAAATGGAAACTCTATTTATACAATTTAAAATTTTTTTTTTTCGTTTATTTGGGAAATCAACAGCAGTTTGTAGGTTATACGATAAAAGTCAATTATTTATACAAGTTATTAAAAATAGAACATTTAAATCCAATGTAATTCGAATTTAAAATCTCTTGAGAAAGCACTTACAAAATCAAGGAAATAATAGAAACCTTGTCAATACATTCATTTATTATTTTAAATTGTACCTATTGTTATCATCGAGCTTGCGTGTTTATGCCTGGGGCAGTGAGTGAGTTGCTGGCGAAAGGTGAACTTACTCGAAACAGAAGCGCGAGAGCGAGATGGCGAGTGTGAAGTGAAGTAAGAGAGAACGAGAGCTGGTATTTAAATCAAAGTATACATATTTTAGTAACTATTCCAAATTAACTTCCGCGTACAACTTTTTCAGGCGTCTGGAAATGTTAAGGGCAAGTTTACTTCATCAATAATAGTAATAGTACGTTTCTGGTTTCTATCTATATAGATACCAGTTTAAACAATGATTCCTACTTCATTTGAACTCTCTAAGCTCATAAATCATATTAGATATTATATCTATTGTGTGTCGGTGGTGGTTGGTGGGTCGGTGCGGTGCGTGGCGTGCGGTGGTAGCCCCATCGAACTTGACATTGACATGTTTCGTGGCGTGGTGTGCGTTTGCGTCCTACTCCTACAAGATGGAAGCCCTTGTGTATTCGTTTGGTTCATAGTAGAAGCTACGTCATCGCCCACGTTAAAGTCAGACGTGCAGAATGTATCCGTCACTGCGGTGATGAACGCCTATGCTCGCATTGTCATCAGTAGCGGATTCAGAAAGACCTCAAGGTAGGGGCGCATTATCATCGTCGTCGTTGTAGAAGCGCGCCAATGCTGGACGTATTCTCTGATTTTTCTTCACTTCTCCTTGCACTCTACCCGCTACCTACGATCGCTCACACGACAGGGTTGCCGGCGCAATTATTTAGGTTTTCCCAAAATATTTTTTTTTTCTAATTTCAGCCATTGGGCCCCCCCAATGGCAGCCATTGGGGGGGGGGGGGGGGGGGGAGGCGCACGCCCCCTGCGCCCCCCACCTGGATCCGCCACTGATTGTCATATGCAATATTAGCTGGGTGAAACTGCAATGTGTAATAAATTCGCCTTCTGCGTCGCACAAGATATACACAAACATAGTTGTATACATGTATTAGTTGATTTATTAGTCATTGATCAGTCAATAAGCGTGGCCGGTAAAGTGTCCTCGAATAGTCAATTTGTGGCTTACTTACATTTTTATTATATTTTATTTGTCTATAGTAAAACATCCTTTATAACAAGATGTATAAGTAGTTATATACTACGTGTAGATATATATTTTAATTTATATATATATATTATCAGCACTTGATGTCAATTACATCATGCTACTGTCAGAGCTGGGTGTGGTGCCTGTGATGTCCTTCCCTCGCGTCCTCGAATGGTTTCAGGACAGCTGACAGCCAAACTCGAGTAGGTAACTATTCTCACCACCGGGTTGAAGTTCCAAACGGTGCAAATTTGAGAAAATGCATAATATTTTATGGTCCAGGTTTGACAAAAAAAAATGGTTTTGCTGATCTAATTGTACTTTAAAATATATAATTATATAGGTATATTTTTTTTTGCCCACGCCGCCTGTTGCCAATAGTTTCGCCCTTTGTGTACGGGCCCCTTGCTGGGCGTCCCATATCGAAAGAGGCTTCTCACTAAGACTGCCCAGTGTCTAGATTGTTATCTAGTTTTCTTCGGTGCAAGGTCGAGGCTGGGGAGGGGAAGGTCTAAATCGGTGGAGGTTTCCGTTCGTTTGAGCCGCGAAATCGAGCTCATTCATTATATATTCAGGCCCTTTCTTGTAGGAAGCTCTCCTAGCTGGCTGCCATCAGTTCACGTCTAGGCCAATTCATGCTTATTTGATTGTTAGGTACGTATGTAGTCACCTTTATATGTGGGATACACCCGGGCATCCTTGTCACACTCTCTACGTTTTTTCTCTACGGCTCTCCGATAAATACGATGTCACTGGCCACTGATAATGTATTAACATCAGGTTTTTTTTGCAAATACTTCTGCTTCCCATAATGACGTAATAGAAAGTTCACTTGTTGTATTGTATTGTTGTTGTATTGTTTACTCGAATTTGTTACAATTTGTTCTATCCGATTCGATTACACCCACGAAAAAGAACCGGTAAGAAACTTCGCAGGGCTTTTTTTTTCATAGTCATTTTTACAAGCATTTAGTGACTATCCACATAATAAGACCGCCTATAGTCGATTGAAAATACACCTTGAGAGCAAGATCAAAAACAGATTTTTGTTTTGTTTTTGAAGTTCTGACTGCAAGGACTTAATTAAGTGGATCAGGTGTAAAGAGCTTTTGTCAAATTTTTGATACGTCATTTGTATCAACTCAATAATGTTAGTAATAAGTATACATACTACAACGTAGTATTGTCAAATAATAAAAAAATAATAAAAATATTAAGATACTTACTTGAAGTATCAAGTTGTCAATCAGTTAGTAAATAAATTTGGGTACAAATAGTACCTAGTCATGCGCTAACTAATTATGCAGTCAGAACCTCAAGATATAGTGCTGTCGGCGAATGCCTCTTTTACAGTATAGTAGGTTTTCTTTACAAGAATTGATTTTATATGTTTCTTAAACAAAGTATAATTTAGATTTTTTATGTCTTCTGTTATTTTATTATATAATCTAACACTGTTGCAAACAAAACTTTTCGACATTTTAGATGACCTGTGCTTCGTAATTAGAACATTATTTTTATGCCTTGTATCATGCTGGTGCATATCCGAGTGAAGCGTAGCTTCCTGTATATATTTCCTAGCATAGCAGATATTTTGATAAATATAAACACTGGGTAATGTCATAATTCCTATTATATCAAATACATTTCTACAGCCCTCATACTGAGTATACAACGCAGTGCTCTTTTTTGAAGAATAAATATTCTATTAGATTTCGCCGCGTTTCCCCAAAATAATAATCCATAAGACATAAGACTATCGAAGTAAGCATAATACACAGTTTTAGCAGCTTGTATGCCACATAATTCTTGATTTTTTTTTATGGCATAACAAGCTGAACTTAGCTTCTCAACCATCTGGCATAGGGTACTTTGTATCGATATTTTTACTAAAGTTCTGTGTAAGGAACAAGTTGTAGTGTGCAATTGTGTCTCTGTAGGAACAAGTAGGAACAAGTTAGTTGTTGTGACTACTTATTTAAATAATGTAGAATGATATATTATTTATTTATTGTAATTTTTTATATCTCCTTTTTTTCTTGCTGACTCATCTGGTCGCATCTTCTTTCGCAAGAAGTTTGTCACAAGAGTTTACGTTTTCCATTTGTTGTCATTGTAACATTACGTACCATCATTTGCGGTGACGTGATAAAATTCACCGCATTCATGTTCATTCAATTGACTCACAAAACTATTTAACCTATATATTTTTATGGTTAAAACAATTTGTCGTGAATCATAAACGGCATGCCCTGTGTTTGACCCGCGTTATTGTGAATTTCTTTGTTGGCTTTTCGTGATTTCGCGCAAACGCCTTAGACAAAGTTTTCTGTATGTCTTAGTGTACATAGCTATTGTGATTCGTATACTGAATAACGTAGCCTAGACTAACCTAACCCTAGTCTAACCGAAACCTTTGCTCGACATAGAGTATGGGGTGGTGTACATGTGAGTACAAAGTTTATGGTACCTAATTCCATATAAATGTACCCTGGATATTAATGGGTGCCCAAATTATCAAAATAATAAATGCCTCTAATGAATTAAAATATATTTTTTTACCCTAAAATATGGTAGACACTATACATCGTTAGGCAAATATTGAGTATTACATATAAAAAGAAATACAACAAATAGGTTTAAAAAAAACTATATTTATTATTAAACTAGCTGTTCTAGTTCTGTTCTATCATATAGCCATCCTTTTACGTGCCTGAGAACGTCAGTTCTCGAATTATAAGCGAATATAGAATCGCGACGCGGAGCATAGATAGATAGGTAGGTCGTTACAGATTGCCTTCTTCTCATCTTATTTATTTCAAATCGCTGCTCATCATCCAAAAGGTTGACTGGAAGAAATTACTCATAGTGCGAGTCTGCCTTAGTACACTCATTTTATATAAATAGGGGTTTTCAATATGCAGGTTCGAACTTTGACAGCGTATAGTGGCCATCTTGGAAAAGTGACAGCTGTCAAATTTGGCGGGAATACATATTTAGTCGTGACATTTCACCACGGAACGCTACAAGCTTGAACAACGCGTACGAATTGTTAAAATTTATTATCAAAATCAGTTCTCTGTTCGCCTAACATTCCGTCCTAACATTCGTCCTTCCGTAACATTTGTCATCTCGCGTGGTGGCGACATCAACTGGCCACCGAGATCGTGTGACTTAACACCTTTCGATTACTTTTTGTGGAGCTACGTGAAATCTCTGGTCTATGCAGACAAACCACAGACAATTGCCGGCCTGAAGGCCAACATAACTCGCATTCTTCATGAAATTGAGCCCCATTTATGCGAAGATGCCGTCCAAAATTTATCACCAGGATACACCACCTAAAACGGAGTCGCGCCAGCCATTTGGCTGAAATTATATTCCACGCATAATGTCATCGAATGACCTTTAAAATAAAATAAAAATTGTGGCAATATAACATAAACAGGTTGTTTTATTTAATTTCAAAGTTCGAGCGCTCTTAATGAAAAACCCTATACATACTTTGTTTTTGTTATTTCGGTTTGTTTTGTGTGCAGTAGCAGTAGGTACCTAATTAATTTCTTCCCTGTTCCTTTTATGTACCGCGGGGGAGGACGGGCAATAGAATCGTTGTAAGGGAAAGGAATTACCCAACTGTACACCAAATGACCGGGGGCTTACACAAGTAGAGTATGCAGTGCCATTACATCTATTATTAAGCCTATATTATACCTATAATAAGTTGAGTGTTATAGGAGCATGAGGGCTTTTATTTAACATTTTCGTGGCGTGTCAGACGGGAGTGAAAGGTTAATGGTTGAGAGTGCTGAATATTTTAACAGCAGCGCAGCAGGAGGGAGTTCACTCCACGGCCGAACGGGTTCTTACCAAATAATTCAAAAGTATAGAACAGCCACTGAACTGTATACATTTAATGTATCCATAGCATAATGCATAGATGTAAATGTCTTTACAATGATTCAGATTCAGATATTTATTTCGCTATAAAGAACACGTAACATTAGCAATAATTCATTGAGGCATGTGCATATTCAGTATGATTTGTCATAATTTTTTTATTTTGTCCTAGGTTTCCAATCCGAGTAAAAAACCTTACTTATAGTGTCTTCTTTAATTGTTTTTAAATATAATACATATGTATTATTACAACTCAATTTAAATTATATTATAATTTTAGATCTTTAGTGGAAATATTATATTTATAGGCGTAATATTTAACTTGTGGTTTTTTATTAAATATTGTTTTTGCTAGGCTGTCTATTTCCGCGAATAAAGTAAATAAAATAACTTACATACTAAAATCTAATTATGTTAACTATAACTTAATACATCTAAGCAGTAAGTGTGACTATGAGATGTAATTTTTTTTTTTGTAAATTGATTTTGCACACCATTTACTCATTTTCACCAATTCGACTAGTTGATGCCCGTTCATCCTTTAGAATTCCTTGGGTTTTATACGAAACGTTCATTACGATCCGTTTCTTTCACCACTTCCTGACCTGGCTGTCGAAACAACCGAATAGTTTTGCGTGTATGCTTGGAGCAACGAAATAAAACGTCACGCCAATAGACAGTGTGACGTCAGCACGTAGGCTTACTTGCTTTTTTGCAACATCATGGAGCGCTGAGTCAACAGGGAGGTAGGGTTAGGGGTTCTTCAGCACGAATAGGGAACATTGACGTTTGTAGGCTGTGTTTGTACGCGTGGGTGCATGACCGCTTCACGTACAAAATATTCGTGCAAACGAAACTAGGAAATTGTAGGTACCTACCTACATAGGTATCACCGTTCGAAGAGAGAAAAATACGCCCCGTAGTAGAAGCTAGAAATACTTGGGTTATGTAAAATTCTTACCACTTTAGAGGCTAACTTAGTTAAACAATCCACGGTGTCGCATTATTGGATCGTTACAATTCCGCCTTTACTATATATTTTAACTCATTTGTAAGTTTGGCCCGTTCATTTCCTATTTATAAATAATACATACCTAGATATATAAAATGCATATTGAAGCGATGATGTCATATGAGTATCTGCCATATTATCTACTAGCTTTTGCCCGCGGCTTTGCTCTCGTGAAATTCGTATTTAAAAAGAAGAAATTAAGTAAGCCCGCTACCGTAACTTTATTTCGGCGGGCGGAACAATTCGGTTTGTATGAGAGCCACATCTTAGCGTAACCGAAACTGAATTCTATTTAGCCTATCCTGTGTCCCACATAGTTCAATGTGCTTGTACAATGTTCCATAGAATTCGGATGATCGGTGTAAGAGTTATGGAGGAACATACATACATACATACATACATATATACATACATACATACAACACCCTCCTCTACTGCCGATGGGCCCAGATAAGTTCGGTGAAGACAATGCAAGCTCAGGTCCACACCTTCAAAAGGAAACGGCAAACCAGTAGCGGCTTCCAGAAGGTCAACTTTGTGAAACCTGGAGCCAAAAAGCTGCCCAAAGATAGGACTAAACCTTCTTAAATTTTGGGAGCAGCAAAGGATTGGGAATTGTTGATGGACACACATGAGAAGGCCTTCGGAAATCTGTACCACAGCATTAAGACCGGATATACTCATATTCTCAAAAGCGACAAAACATGTAGCAACTTAGTAGACCGGATTGTGAGAAACGGATTCAAGACTGATCTCTTTGCTGTGGAAGTCGGAGCAAGAGGACTACCAGCAAAGTCGCTCTACAGTCTCTTCAAGAATCTAGGGCTGCCAAGGTAGACGCTAAGCTCATACATGGAGAGAGCTTCGAAAAAGTCACTGGAAGCATCCTACAGAATATGGATAGGTAGAGAGAGGGAGGTCAAGAGCGGGACTGGTGTTTCCCCGCGTCCTAGTCAACGCAGACTAGCTGACGAGGGCTTGATGCGTGCCGAAACGTGAAGCATGCGCGGGAAATTTAGAGTGGCCACTCGCTAGTCCCGACCTCGATTAACACCCTCCTCTACTGCCGATGGGCCCGGATATGTTCGGTGAAGCCATCGCAAGCTGAGTTCCACACCTTCATACATACATACATACAGAAAAGATTTCAAAAAATCGTCAATTTAGTTTTAGTATCATACATAGAGTCTACAAAAGCAATATCTCATACATAAAACAAAGTAACTTACTCCATGACCATCCCTTATAGATTTATTATTAGTATTGATTGATTGATATTGATGATTGATGATATTGATATTGATATTGATGTTTGCCATCGTATGTCATAGGTATAGAAGTAAGAATATCGTGTCTGGTCAATTCTTGGAAGCTAAGTGATCCATTTATCTTAATCAATATCAATCATCATGAATCAATACTAATAATAAATCTGTAAGGGATGGTCACGGAGTAAGTTACTTTGTTTTATGAGATATATATCGTTTGTAGACTCTATGTATGATCCTAAAACTTAATTTACGATTTTTAGAAATCTTTTCTGTATGTATGTGTGTATGTTCCTCCATAACTCTTAAACCGATCATCCGAATTCGATGAAACTTAGTACAAGCACGTATGGGATTATACGGGACACACGATAGGCTAAATAAAATTCAGTTCCGGTTACGCTAAGATGTGGCGCTCATACAAACCGTATTGTTCCGAACGCCGAAATAAAGGTGGTAGCGGACTTACTTACTGTCTTCTTTTTAAATACGAATTTCACGCGAGCGAAGCCGCGGGCAAAAGCTAGTTCTCTATATGTGTCTTTACGTACGCAAATACGGGATTATAGGCGATCTCCAATAAAGAGAGTAACAATATACGTCGATATAAGTAATTATGTACCTTATAATTTTTGTAGAACTACAAATGTCCAAAGTAAAGAGACTTATGTGTACCTACGTATATTTTCATTAAAATTTTTCACGTAAAACAAAACACATACTCGCACTCCGTATCGTAAGTTATTTTGGTTGTCCGTAATTGGTCGTGCGCGCTTCTACGGCTTTTCATCGCGGTCTAAATCGCGATAAATACTAGGTAGTTCTCGGAAAGGGTTTAACTTGACCTACAGTGATTGTTCGTGTTGGAGTGTGGTTAGGCAGTGATATTTAACATTTCAGATAAGCCGCGATGAATAGGGCGGTGGGGGTCGTCATGATAGGGAAATCTTTGTCTATAGTCTACCTATTTAACGTTGTTTGGAGAGAACATTTAAATTTAGGGCGTACTTACGCCGTACGTACAACTAAAGGACTTAACGGCACATTTCCCCACCTTCGGCGAAAATGTAGCTTCCAGTTACTTAACTCCTGTCAAATGTAAGAGAATTGCCATATACAGGGTGGCCCAGTTATAGTGGTCCAAAATTTTTTTTTAGATGGAGTACATCATGTTGACTCATTTAAAAAAAACATTAGTTCCGCGAAAATCAATGGTTTAGAAGTTATGATTTTTTTAAAGTTTTTTTGAAATTTCTCTATTTTATTCACATAAAGCGCTCTAGTTGGATATTTATTCCACAAAATCGAATAAAATTTGGTATGGAAGTAGAGGAGACATGTAGCTAGTACGTAATGAATAGTTTTTAGGTTTACTCCTAGACTGTACTGTTGCTATAGCCCTTTCAATGAATTTTTGTTCAGTTTACATTAAAACTGATCAATTTTTGAAAAATCACTGTGAACAAAAAATGTACTACCGGAGATTTGCCCATGCCCTTAAGAACTACCTATACATATCAAAATTCTCAAGACCAAAAATTGTACTGGTGTTACAATTGTAATATATTCAAAATTAACATCATTTGTACAAAGTCACTACAATAAAAAGTGACTATTACCTTAATTTTTAAAATCTAATTTTTTAAAAACATTTCTAAGCAGTTTTTTTATGTGTAGATTAGCGCTGTTAGAGACAGGTTTGTGAATAATGTTAAATTTTAGTTGAACTAACGTTGTGAAAAAAATAAGATTTTAAAATTTAAGGTAATCGTCACTTTTTATTTTAGTGACTTTGTACAAATGATGTTAATTTTGAATATGTTACAATTGTAACACCACTACAATTTTTGATCTGGAGAATTGTGATATGTATAGGTAGTTTTTAAAGGCATGGGCAAATCTCCGGTAGTACTTTTTTTGTTCACAGTGATTTTTCAAAAATTAATCAGTTTTAATGTAAACTGAACAAAAATTCACTGAAAGGTCTATAGAAACAGTACAGTCTAGAAGTAAACCTAAAAACTATTCATTACGCACTAGCTACATGTCTCCTCTACTTCCATACCAAATTTTATTCAATTTTGTGGAATAGATATCCAACTAGAGCGGTTTATGAGACCAAAATAGAGAAATTTCAAAAAAAGTTTAAAAAAATCATAACTTCTAAACTATTGATTTTCGCGGATCTAATGTTTTGTTTAAATGAGTCAACATGACGTCCTCTATCTAAAAAAAATTTTTGGACTACTATAACTGGGCCACCCTGTATATCGACAAATAACTAGGATAATATTCAACCGGAGGTGGTGAAAACTATCATATGTAGTTATATAGAGTCACTATTCAACATGGTACATGGTTTATGTAATTAATGTGGCACAAAAGACGAAGTTATTGAAGAATGTAACTTCTTTCAACCAACATTGTACTAAAAAATTTAAGCATTAGTTATCGCTAGTACAAGTTTCAGCAACAGTGTCAATCTGTCGTTTTCACTTCGGTCTCTAGCAGGCTACGAAACGACGCGAGCCCGTCGACGCCAAGGGTGGGGGGTGGAAGGTGGCGCGGAGGGGCTGGAATGATTGGAATACTATCTGGGTTGAGCGAGTGAGTGTCCATCACACGCCTATTCAAGGTCGGCGGCAGTGACCTCAGCCAGGGCTGTATGTATGTATCAGTTCTTAAATTGCTGCCGTTACTATTCACAGGTTGAACTTTAGTGATTTAGTGAAACAATGCTATTTTATACAAAGATATTATTGCAGGAAGTTTCGGTAAACCGCACATGGTTCACCTACGTGATGTGTTCTGGCAACTGTCGCGCGGCAGAGAGCTCATGAAGATTGTATTTTTATTTTTTTTTATTTTATACCATTTTACTATAAACTAACTATTTTACTATACCTAGCAGATTTGAATTATATTTAAGCAAACCTTTGTGATGTGGTCAAGGGTGTCGAAGTAGGTGTGCGGGTAATGTGAGAGAATAGTAACAAATTTCATATATTCAATAGGTACTAATGAACATGCATATGTACATGATTATTTTTAATTTTATTTTCTTCAGGTGATCAACAGCCTATGGATACAACATATTTTGAAAAACAAACGTTTACAGAATACAGGCCAATTACTGATTACCCTTAAGTTTTCATAGATACCTTTTTTTAGATAAAATGTATTTAATAGTTTTTAGCAAAGAGTTTGTATTACGTCGCTGCGCTCAGCGACGTAATTCAAACTCTTTGGTTTTTAGATACACGTGCACAACATATTATCTATAGGTATGTGTAGTACTTATGCTTATAAAACCTTATGCAGTATGTTCCACCACAAAACTACAAGCAATACAACTCTACAATAATAAACAAGCCTTTTGTATATTAAACAATTTTATATTTTTTTAAACAGGTTTTTATTTCACAGTTTTTTTATTAGTAATTTCTTGCTATTAATGTACTCGGCGGAATCTATCGGCCTTCGGCCTCGCGATTCCGCCTCGCTTTCCAATCCGATCTTGACCAAATTAAAATGGGACCACACGGGAAGCACCAGCTTTCAAATAAAAAAAAAATTTTCAAAATCGGTTCACCCAGCCGAAAGTTCTGAGGGGGCAAACATAAAAAAAAAATACAGTCGAATTGAGAACCTCCTCCTTTTTTTGAAGTCGGTTAAAAATAGGTTCACTGTGATTGATTAGTCACAAGCAAAGTCATTTTAGTGAAATAATTTTTACAAAGGAACGGCTGCAGAACTGTATTGCTCGACGTTTCGGGCTAAACGTTTGGGCCATCTCCACGAGCCGCGTGGCAGTTGATAGGGAATTGGCGGTGAAAAGAAAAATGCCCAGTTATTTATTTATATCGATTCACTATACATATACTATACATAGGTTTACACTAGCCGAAAGTATAGGTACATCTAATTACAATGGATAGACTGACACCCGAGTTCAGTGCATTCAGTTAAGTAGACTCTCGCCCGCGGACTTTGAACCTCGAACCTGAGTTCACGACCTCGTCAGCGAACATTCCATCGGCTGACTTCATAACATTTTAACTTATCGAAATTACAGCTAAATTAAAAAGTGACCAGAAGGTGACGCTATTCTGTAGGATTTAGGTATATTAATAATATTCTGTTTCAGTGGATTCTTTTATTTAGTCTAACTAAAGGAGATAAGGATTTTTATTGAAAACAAAAATAATTTAATAAACAACTGACGAGATAACACATTTTAAAATAAGAATAAATTTAAATTTAAGTAAATTGAAACTGCCGCTACCAACAAACAAACAGAACAAAACAGACTCGGCACTTGGTAACGACAGGAAGAAGGTGTCTCGGACTCGGAGCGATATCTCCAGCGTAGCAGCTAACTAAAATTATTTAGTTAATATTATATTTTTCCAGATTAACTTATTTACAACTCGACAAAATTTGTGGATTATTTTTTATGAACATAAATCAGGTTGATCAAATTTACCATGGCGCCGAACTGCCGAACAGGGGGCGAAGCTACCACTACTGAAAAATTTACGTCCACAAACTTTTTATTTTTCATTTAACACTGCAATAAAATATCTCTAACGAAATTTAAAAGCTACACAGTAATATACTGCCGGTCCGCATTTAGGGGGCGCTCTAAAGCGAAATGTCATAAAAGTAAAAAGCTGTAAAGTAAAGCTAAGCAATGGTGTGACGTGTCAAGTGCTGTTGCCTAGTGCCCGCCCTCAACACCCCGAGCGAGCGAGCGAGCGTCGCGTCGCTTGCATAGAACATCTAATCGAAAACATAGAGGTCCCCATGAGTTACATACCGTGCCACTATTGTCTCGCTCTCTCCTCAATATCTCCAGAAGATAAGTGATTAGTTCGGATGGTTAGTTCGTTAAAAATATCAAAGCGCAAAGGACCTCAGCTGTGGAAAATGGCCTAACTTGAAAATTTCAGCTTCACAGGAGAGCCACAAAACAGTCTCAGTACAAGAGTGCGAAATTCACACAGTATGGAAACTACCAAGTTTCTGCTCATACGGCCGGCCGGCGCCCGACCGCTTTCCCCGCTGCACTCCCCGCCTTTACACTTCTAATGCGCCCATAAGACAGCACACTCACAACAAGCGTAGAACCACACAAACACTATAGATCTTAATTAGACGATAGAGTTAGCTGACACACTCGCCTACCCTTCATAGAGGGAGGTAGAGAAAATGTAAAACACTACCAGAGAATAAATATTTTTCTTACTCTTACTCTTACTCTTCCCCGCGACGACATCGTCGATCTAGTGCTACAGGCTCCATCACACTCAGAAATCTCTCCACGTATCTCATATGCCCTCCCCATACATTTTCTTTATTCCGTGCTCGCTACACAATGGGCGAGTGAGCCGGCGGCGCGGTGTTGGCGCGCGGCCCGCCTGGGCTAGCGCCCGCCCGCCCCGCTGCTGTCGCGTCGCACCTTGGGCGGGCGGGCGGGTCAACTTATCGTTGTTTAGTTTCACGTGAATAGAACGCGCTCTCACGCTACGTGAAATGCAATGCAATGCAACCTAATTAAATGTACGCGGTGCTTGTGAGTAGGTTGTCAGTAAACGTAACACGTTATTGTGTTATATAAAATTTTAAACGCAGCGGCAAATATTATATTCTTACACAACTTGAGATCGGCTCAATGGAGAAACGCGATTCCGAGGCTATACAATAAAATAAAGCTGTAACTAAACGAAAAACATATACATAATATAAGATAAGACCTTTGAAATGGTTATAAAATACATAAAAGTAGGTATGCAAACTTGATTTTAAGTTATTTAGTGATTTAAAATTACTTAGGTAGGCTCGCTTGGTCGGTAGTGGTGTTAGATACCTATCCATCTTGCTTTATTTTTTTTCTGTTTGAATTATTTAATTTTGTTTTTTAAACTTAACTTAACTTTATTATTTAAAAATGGTCTAGGCTTCTAATTTTCGAATGTACTTATTTATTACTGTTGAGTGTTGCATGAAGCAATAAAGCATTATCTATCTATCTATCTATATAAGGTCTTTGAAAATTAGTTAATAGTACGCTAAGGGGGGGTTCTGTTCTATCATATAGGGAGTAAAACCTATATAATTTTTTTTGGACCTTGGGCTTTTTTTATGTAAAATATTTTTTTTATGTATTTAAATAAAAAAATAGGTGGTTGATTTTTATAGCTTAATTGATTCAGTTTCATAACAGTAACAAAAAAGTATTCATTACCATTATGACGTGTAAGTTGGTAAAAAAAAAATCAAATTCTTTCTATTCCATACGAATCAAACCAAAATTGTGGTTTTTCACAATTTCTGAAAGAAAGAGATCTATGTGTTGGAAGACTTTTTTGTTCCTGGCATGAAACTGAAACAATTAAGAATTTTTTTTTTACATTTGACATTAAAACATTTTTTTTAAATTCTTTGTTCTTCAAAAGTGATCTATTTTCGATACAGAACCCCCCCTTAGCGTACTATTAACTAATTTTCAAAGACCTTATATCTAGTCTTCTGTTATCGTGCTCCGGTGCATTCGTGTCTTGCCCCGAGTGATTGGGGCGCGAGGGAGCCGCGAGGGAAGGGGGGGAGGAAGGATGTCGGTGGTAGCGTTATCAGATCCTCGCTCAAGGTCACCCTCCCGCCACCTACCGCCACCTAGCGCGACTGCTACAACTTTTGCTGCAGTCCGACGCTTTTCAAATGCGCACCAACAAGGTTTACAGCGACTGCACCGCGGCAGTGAAACATTTCAAGAAAGTTTGACTTGTGCCACAGATGAGATATTTGCTTGTGCAAATATATATAAATAGATATGAAATTTAATTTATATTATTATATTGTTTAATCGCTAAGCAAAAAAAAGTAAGTAAATTTAAACAAAAAATTTAATATTATAGGCATCTATTTAATGGTACGTACATACATACATACATATCACACACGCTGAATCCCGACAATCGGGGTAAGCAGAGCAATCGGTGTTGTGCTGCAAGAACTCTGTTAAATTACAGCACAACACCGACCACCACGTTTCGCAAAGTATTCGAACAAGATTCAATTGATCAAGCAGCAAGTAAGGGACGAAGACCCACCTGCTGCATGACTCGGTGGTGCATGTTTCTATTTAATGGTATAGGCTTCATATATAGGTAAGTATTACAGGAATTTAGTGATATTTGTAAAATACTAATATGTAATTCTATAGGTAGAAACTTCGCAGGTTTAGTTTCTCTTCTCTTATATAAATTTTTAGAATATATCTATGATCTGTATGTTTCTTTAATAAATAAAAATAAAAGTCGGCACAGGAGACGTTGAAATTTCAGGTTCAGAAATGAAAAAAGTCTAGAATATCAGACATTTAGACATACACCATATTGTTATAAATGAAAGAGGATATTTACCTATGTAGGTATAATAATATCACCAATCGAAAAACCACAACGAGATGAAAAGCGAGACTGTGCGAGATGGCGCTCTACGAAACGTTTTTGTCACGTTTCTCCCAAAGGGTGAGGGAGAGGGAGAGGGAGAGGGAGAGGGAGAGGGAGAGGGAGAGGGAGGGATGATTTGCTATTAAACGAAGTCTACCGCGAGCGAAGCCGCGGGCAAAAGCTTATATAATATAATTATATAGTACCAAGATAATATATCCATAAAGTTCACAGTATTTTTTTACTGAACGTAACATAAATTTTCTCACTTGTAATTCAAGGTCATAGTATAATGGTTTGAATAAACACACACGTACGTAGTACGTATGTGTGATGTAGTGGTGGTTAAGCGATGATTAGGCAGTATTCGGCGGAGGGCTCGAAATATCGATTTTACTCAAACACTAAGTAACACCGCGGCGATTATGTACCTACTCTAATCATGGAAACAATTACCTAGATAGAGGGGCCATTCATTGCCTAGTCGAGGAGGTGAAAGAAATTGCACAAAGACGAATTACGAGTTTTATTTTTTAATGGAAACTGACACGGTTGGCTACATCACCTACAACATCCGTGATGTCAGCCCATAACACCGGGTGAACTATAGGTGCCCCGAATCCCTGGATCATCAATCCCGGAATCCCGGGGGATGTTCATATAAACATCATCATTCATGTTCATTGACACCAAGTTGCACTACCTACGCCGATCACTGTTAATAAGAGGTCTTGAAATGTAGTGCATGCCGCCAAAAGTGGCTAACTATAATATAATGTAACGTATGCACTGGATCATAATGCCGTTGCCGTTGCCGTTTCAGGGTATTTGGCTTCCACGGCTCTAATGATACCAATACGCGTTGGAGGGTCGACTCGTCGATAAAGAAACTTCTTTGTCGTAACACCTTATTAAACCTTAATTATCACAATGAAGTTTTTTATAGTCAATATTGTACGATAGGTCTTGCGAACCAACATCTGTGTTCTTAACAATTTGATGACTACTTTGTGTTTCAGAAATTCTTTATTCGACATATTTTAAAGTACATAGAATCGTTCAATTGTTTTGTTCGATTAGCTAGTTCGAATGAGGTTGTTTTAGATATTTTAGATCCATCCATTCTAATTTTTTATTTTACTACTACTGAGTGTCCACCAAGGAAGATGCGTACTCTATTTATTACGTTTACGATTACGTTTTTGATAGGTCTTGGTTCCGTGGACTGCGTCGCAGATTCATTAGTTTTGAAAAGTGAAGTCATACCCAAATTCAAACAAATTCAAACCAACTTCAAACCGCGCTGCGGGTTGAAGTTCCAACCCGAGCTTACATTGAAAATATGATGGAGGAAAAAAGCTTGCGCCCCACGTGCTATGCTAGCTGGATTCATACTATTAAATGACCTTGCTCCATGGAAAACATCTTCTTTATAACGCGAGTACTTTGGCATGGAGTATTTATTGTAATTTCGAGAATGCGAACTTCGAGAATCTTCCACCAATACCAACAATTTCACTGTTTTCACACAACGATAACTGCCGCGTTGGTAGGCGATTACTGCAGCCTTAGCTGAGCTTTAAGTGCAAATGCGCATTCAGGGCAGCCTTGGCTCGGTGCGAGCGATGATGCAGTCCCGATACTGCGCCAGTCACGCGATCCAATCATGAAGGATGGACGCAAACACTAACAAACATGCTGTCCGGTGTCCGGCCACCGCCGCACCACCGCCGCACCACCACCGCACCACCACCGCACCACCACCGCACCACCAGCCCGCCCCATGCCCCGTCTTGTGTGATATTCCAGCATCGCTGACTTCGGAACCCTAAAAAATAAGTCATGCCTCCGGTCCGGATAGCATTCGAATCGACCTACAATCTGACTGCATACCTACGTCCGAATGATTTTGTTATTAGTAATTTTCCTCCGGTGGTTCGGGTACCCTATGAAGTAAGCGATAAAATACAAACAAATCCACGTACCCACTTTAAGAAAGAACCAACCACGTTCCACCCTGTTCTCCGCGCCGCACTTGTGAGCATACGTAGTTCGAAGAGTCAAGGGTAAACCCTAAGGTTACGCGGGTGATTTGTGCCTTTTACGTTCACCTTCATTCTTTTAACACCCACCACTAAAAGAGGGGTTATAAGTGCTGTGGAGAGTTCATAAATTCGCATTAATAAATTGAGCTTATACCACTAATAGAATGAGCAAGTAAGTGTACGAGTATATATACGTATATATACTTTCTGTACTACAGTCGTCATTGCCATCGAACCACAGATTACTCAAACCGAACTAGGTAATTTTCGGTCACGAAAAAGTACCTAAACTGAAATAAACTGAAACATTTCATCTTTCCACACTCCTTTTCTAATTCACTTTTGCAATTCGATGACCTTATATTTATTGTGACGTGTGTGTGTGAACGTCCAGTTGAACAATCATTATTGTTGGTGCACAGGTGAAGATGTCGTACATCGAGATCTACAACGAGAACATCCGCGACCTGCTGAACCCCGGCGCGGGTTTCCTGGAGCTGCGCGAGGAGAGCGGCGGCGGGGAGCGGGGCGGCGGCGGGGGCGGCGGGCTGGCGGTGGCCGGGCTGGCCGAGGTGCGCGCCACCAACGCGGCGCACGTCGCCGCGCTGCTGGCGCAGGGCGACCGCGCACGCACCGCCGAGCCCACGCACGCCAACCAACACTCCTCGCGCGGTCATGCCCTTCTCAGGTACCTAATTAGAGTGTTTTCATTTTACGAAGGCCTACCCCTACGTGTATATACCCCTCGTGGTATGAGGTAGGAAGTGGTGTGAGACCGCGTGCAGCTCAGTAGGGAACGACTCGGTTCGACGGAGCGACGCGGAGACGTGTAGAACGTGTGTACCGACCTGGCATCGAGTTCGTTCTCTACTGAGCTCCGCGCGGTCGCCTCTCGCACCACTTCCTACCTCGTACCCCTCGTGCCTTTGTAAAATGAAAACACTCTACCTTCTTGTTCTTATACCATACTCGTACTGTAGGTAAAACTGGAAGAGGAAACGGCCGAGCACGTTTTGTTAGAGTGCACGGTACTTGACAACCAATGTGGGGAGATGCTCCGCTCTCCATCTTCTGTTGCGGAGGCCGCCTTTAGCCTTTATGGAGTACATGGACTGGCTGGGGTGAAGACCAAGGATTTGGACGAAGGTCCTCTGCTAAGAGGGATTAGTTTGCAGCGGAGAACCACCCATACAACCACAACAAAATGCTATACTCCTCTACCTGTCTGTAGTTTCGGCAGAAGACTGTCCACTTGACGCAGGACAAGGCAAGCTGGGTGTTTACGTTAGCGCCTAGCGCCACCACCGTACAGATGCACGACTGAGGTACAGCGTGGGTTACGCGGGGCAAGGCCACGTCTGGCGCGTCTCATACATTGGCCAGACTGCCAACACAAAGACCCAGCTTTCCTTATCTTGTGTCAGGTGCAATATAACTGGAATGAAGAGATTGAAGTTGGACTGACGGTGTTTGTGTTTGTACTTATGTCTATAGCGTGACAATCAGTCAACGACTTGAGAAAGGCGTTCAGCGCGGGCGGTTGTTCCTGATCGACCTCGCAGGATCGGAGCGTGCAGGGCTGCGCGCGCGCCGCCTCGAGGGCGCCCACATCAATCGCTCGCTGCTTGCGCTCGGCAACTGTATCAACGCGCTTTCCGGAGGTGCCAGGTATACCATCACATTGTTTGATCTTGAACTCAATTTAATACTCCTCTACATCGCGACAAGTTTAAATGAGAAAATCGCGTTTGGACAAGGTCCGATTATGAAGTATACAGAAGGATATAGAATAAATAAAGCAGTCATTCCTATTGCTGTGTTTATTCTATATCCGTCATTACCTGCAAAATAGACAATTCTGCCGTTTGCTTCAAAATCAGACCTTGTCCTAAGCCGAGGAAACACACCAGCCGCTATAGTCCAAGATACGATCAGCGATCCTCCAGTGCAGTAACAATTTGCTCAGATACGTGAACTACCGCGACTCGAAGCTGACGCGTCTGCTGCGGGAGGTGCTGGGTGGGAGGTGTCGGACGGTGATGGTGGCGCACGTTGCGGCCGGCGCCGCGCACCGCGACACCACGCGCTCCACCCTGCACTACGCACAGCGCGCTTCCAGCATAACCAACAAGGTATGTACTATCTAGAACACTTAGTTAGAATAAATAGACACTTGTTTATTCGAGGTGTCACCGACAGCAGCCCCCTATTCAGAGGTTGCATGGGGGAAGACGAAACAGCCTCCAACGTGTTTCTGCAGCACCCGACCCCTAAGGTGACTAAAGAACGACGGCAGTTCCTTGGAGATGCGTGAACTGACCCAGAAGCGTGGTAGATCGTATGGGACTATCTATTGTAGGTACCAATGCGGAGAATCCCCCCAATGTGGCGAAGGTGTTTACTGTCACTTCAACGCGTTCCAATAACTATTAATAGTGACTGAATCCCACGGCTGAATCCACACATTGACTGACTGATCACACAAATGAGTCTCACAGACACAGGCACAGTTGGTTTATGAAAGTGGTCGTTGATGATGGCAGGTGGAGCGCGAGTTACTGGAGACACCGCTGCACATGTCACAGTACCGCACCGTTATCAGTGAGCTGCGCGAGGAAATCTCGCGCCTCAAGAGCAAGATGAAGGGAGATCGACCCAGGTATTGCATCTACTGCTAGCAATCATGTACACTACACTTTGTACCGCAGACAATTAAATTTTTTTTATTTATTACTCTACTTGAGCTAACTAGGGCCATATTAAAAAAAATACATTTTAAAATATATCTCAACCTAAGAATTAAAATGTATTTCTTTCCACTTGTGTTTGCATGTGTGTGTCTCAATAGTGCTGGATTCGTCATACGTAACTCATGCTGGTCTGCGACGCGGTGGATCAGGTGCGCGTGGAGCGGGCACAGGTTGCGTCGGCGGCGGCGCGTTATGCACCGTAGACACAATCACGCGTCAGATTGCTGGTTAATCTTCTGCGCGCCGTTACAGAACGGGAGCGGCAGCTGCGGCGGCAGCGGCGGTGGCTGGGGCAGGGTCGGCCGCGCCAGCCGTATCGGACCAACAACCGGAGGTCGAGGGAAGTACGGCGCACCTCAAGTCCCTGCGCGAGTCCATCGTGAGCACGTTCAAGCAGCAGATGCGTCTGCGGCGGCGTCTCATGGAGCTCGACAGCCACCTGCTGGGACTAGCGCTGGATGCGGAGCGGCAGCACGCCGCCATCTCGCACTGGGAGGCGAGGTTCAACAGGCTCTACAAGCCGATCAACACACCGGGCTCGCGGCTCAGCACGCAGCAAAGCTATAGGTATATCAAACAGATGAAGGTTTCATGAATCGTCTAGTTTGCCAATTGGAGTCAGACAGTCATTTCTTGGTCCTTCGAGCCGGATAACTAGATTTTTTCTGACTATAATATTATGTCTGAGGTATTATCTGAGTTCTTGCAGCACAATAGCGATTTCTCTGCTTAGTTTAATTGTCGGGATACCACGTGTTGACTGCGTGTATGTATGTATGCAGTCTGACTGTGGGCTACCTCATGGATACTCACTAGAAACTGTGCAGAATTAATCTAATTCTTGGAAAGCAAATATTGATCATTGGAGCTAGATGTTCAGAATAGGTGGTTGTCGTTGTGGTTGCAGAGGCGGCACCGGCAGCACGGGCTCGCTGACTGGCAGCATGACGGGCGAGCGCGCGGAGGCGGAGGTGGCGGTGGAGCAGGCGTGGGCGGAGCTGGCGAGCGTGGAGCGCGAGCAGGAGGCCACGCGGACCGAGCGGGACCGCGTCGAGCGACAGCTCGAGCAGGTTCGGCTGCGCGGCGCCCAGCTCGAACAGGTCGGTAATCAGCATCAGCAGGGAAGGGCGAAGGGGAAAATGTTTCAAAACTGTTTTTGTAGATTTTTATCATAGACGTATATTATTTCTCTATCATTTTTATTAATTTATTTGATTGTACACCGCTTTGAAATAACTTGTACAATTACGAGTGTACAACGGGAATGTCTATTGATTTCAAGACATTCCTTTGAGATAACTAGAGAGAGAGTACCTACATACATCCAACGCCTAGTAATGTTTCTGCGAGAAATAAAATGTTCCACGGAAATATTATTGCTCTTTCCGAAATATACTGTAAATCAGGGGTTCTCAAACTTTTTTTTTCAGGTACCACTAAAACCAATATGTTTGGCGGCGTACCACCTTTACCTACAAGAAGCTAATAATAATACTTACCTTCTACATATATCTACATTCTTGAATTCTCTTTGGAGGTTAGCATCACACTAAAGTTCAATTAATGATTCTCTTTTAGCGATCTCGGAATCGAATGTAAAAATTCATTTCTTATCGAATTTAGTTCTGAAAAATATTATTTAAGATATTCTTCGTAACTCACTATGAGCATGTGACAGTGGGTTTTTATATAGCTAAGAACATCAGAATTCAAATTATATTTATGTTCATCAACAAAACTTAATAAACTTAATCTAAATTAGGATTATGGCACTTGTCGCTTTTTCAATTTTGTAGAGTTGTTGATGTTTCATTTTTTCGCGGACCACCCCGAAACAGTCCGCGTACCACTGGTGGTACGCGTACCATAGATTGAGAACCGCTGCTGTAAATCATAACTAAAGATCCTTCGCCATTAGTACATCCGCAAGCATTATCTGTAGCTGAACACTCTTAAAGGCAGCCTCCCTGATTCAGCTCAGCCAGACAGTGAGGAGTAGACAGTCTTCAGGAACAACAAGAATTAATCAGAACAATAAGATCCAGGTAGACATGAACCAAGATAAGGAATGAATGAAGACGTGTTGTTGACTATGTGTATCGGCAGGAGTTGCCGTCGCGGATCAGCAGCGGCTCGGAGCGGGAGGTGCTCGCGCTGGTGTGCCGCGTGCACGAGCTGGAGGCGGACAAGCTGGCGCTGCAGGGCGAGCGCGCGGCGCGCTCCCACGAGCTGCGCCGCCGCGACCTCGCCCTCCAGCGCCGCGACACGCAGCGGCAACTCTCCGACGAGATCATCACGCGGCAGCGGAGGGCGCTTGACGGTAACTCATTGCCAATAGACAGATTATAGTCTAGACTGAAGTGGAGTTCTATGCATCAGAGGCAGAGCGTACTACGATTTGTTTATTTGTTAGTGTATAATTTCACCCATTGTTAATAACACTCTTGGATATGTCGAACATTCTGCCTGTTCTATTTCACTGCGAAGAAGAATTGGTTACTTACAAAATAAACCCGCTCACAAAAAGATCGAAAACTCCTAAGAAATAATGAAAAAAAATTTAATTCTGAATAGGACGAGCAGCAAAAACCTGCATCAACGCGTAAGAAGGTTAATGAGGATATTCCTTTTTGACGTGATAACGTCTTATAAATTGATGAACACCGGCTGCACGCACGAAAAAGTGTCACGTTCCATCTGAGCCTGTGTGTACAAGCGAGAGCGCGTAACAAGCGATAGAGAGGCACAATCGGCCAAGCGGCAGTGTTGCCAAACGTACGGTAATTGCCGTATCGTACGGTAATCGACAAATGTGCGGCGTACGGCAGCGATAGGGGTGCCGTACGAAAAAATAAGGTAATTCTTATAGCTGTGTTTCTTTATGACGTTATCACGTAAAACTATCGTCCGTAAACCGACTTTACAGACAACCAATTTTTTTCTGTTCAATTATGATGAAGTGGACGGAAAATTTGAACTAGGTAGTTGAATTGGTTTCTACTGTTCATTCACTGCGTTCATATGCATGCCATAAGAGAAAACGTGTGAGCGAGTATTATTTCTGAAAGTAGAGTTATTTAAACATGTTTGTTGTTGTCTTGTACAGAGTTCGGCGTCACGATTCCGTCGGAGCTGCTGGAGCTGTACAACCTGTACCAGCAGGAGATCCACGCCTCCACCTACACGGAGAGCAATGAGATCTACTCCACCTACAAGCTGCCGCCCATCAGCGCCAGGTGACCGGCAATGACGCCTCTCCAAACAATTTGTGCACACCGTGTCGGGCGGGTCGGTACTTAAAAAGAATAGCCCCACTGCATCTCTCCCCATGTATGTCGTAAAAGGCGACCAAGGGAGATATAAGGACGAGATGCCGTGCCAAAGAGCGACAGGATAGTCGCCTCTCACCTTGGCACGGTCCTTCCAGCGAGTCATGCAGCAGGTGGGCCTTCGTGCCTTACATGCTGCTTGATAGTTATCTTGTCCGAATACTTTGCTGAACGTGTTGTTTGGTGTTGTGCTGTAATTTACCAGAGTACTTGCAGCATAACACCGATTACTCTGCTTACCCCGATTGTCGGGAAAGCGTGCGGTGGGTATGTATGTAATTTGTGAACACCGTGATCGTATGCGCATCGTTAAAGATGACCGAGCACAGAATAACGAATCATCTTTAATTGTCCAAGGACAGGATGAGATGCTGTGATAAGTCTGTTCCGTGAGGCTAGCCAAGCCATAGGTTGGTTCTGTTGTCAGAACTCAGGCTTTTCACTTTTCGAAATCGTTCCTATGTCGTCGTACGGCGAAAATATGGAACGGTCTTCCGGCGAGTGTGTTTCCCACCACCTATAACCTGGGAATCTTCAAAAGGCGTGTTAAAAAATTAGACAACGACCTCTTTGTCCGCCTTGTAGCTGGCATGGCGCCTCTCTGAGCGTGGTTTCGCGAGGAGTGCTGTTATTGGCTGTGTCTTAATCGTCCTTTGAACTTTTGGGCACAGCCAACCTTGTCGGCCGTTCATAAAAATAAAAATAAGGCTCTATTTGCAGTCCTTTAGCACTCTGTTAGCATGCATTGCAGTAGTTATCAACTTGATGTTTGCAGTCCATCGGACCCATTCGGCTGGTCTTCGGAGAGCTCGAGCGGGTCGGGCCGGGGCTCGAGCTCGGGCTCGGGGGGGCTGGGCGGCGGCGTGGCGGCGCTGTCCACGGGCTCCCTGCTCGCCGCCGGCGACCGCGACGTGCGGCTCCCGCGCCTCGCGCCCACCCCGCGCCCGCGCACACGATACAGGTCACTTTGATCTTTGTTTTGTTGAACCTAACCTAAACTAACCTAACATAACCTAACCTAACCTAACATAACCTAACCTAACCTAACCTAACCTAACCTAACCTAACCTAACCTAACCTAACCTAACCTAACCTAACCTAACCTAACCTAACCTAACCTAACCTAACCTAACCTACCGCTAAGTATGAGATAACCTGATACTTAAATCATGGATGGTTAAGGAGAGGATACTCTCTGAGTTATGTCTCCCTTATCGAGCTATGACGTGCACGCTAGCGCCCGGAAGCACAGATTACTTAATAGTTACTTCGGAAGTAGAAGGGCATTCTAGTTGCATGGGTGAACCCATGCAACTTTATTGGCTGTATGATTGAAATCTTGCCTTGGAACAAAAATTACACAGCTGGCTTGTTGAACGCCCCTAGATTTTGGTGAAATTTTCTTGAAAACAAGAGTCTGTAGGTACCTAGGTAGGTACTCAATGCGAATAAAATAATGTTACAATGTAAAAATGTTATCTACAGAATGTGAAGACATGTTTATTAGATAAATAGTGCATAACATTCAATATTTCCTTATTGAGATGTGTTTAGGTACGTTTCTCTATTAAATGCAAAGATAACCAACTACGTTGTAACAGCTTGATTCAGTTTTACTAGTTCAAAGGGTCAGTTATACTTTGCCATCCAAGTATAAGATTCACATTACTTGTCATATCAAATTTGTTTTAGGTGCTAAACAGGGAAGTTTCACGGTTTTTGCAATAGATACGTCCTGAAATACACGCACAGTAGTTATTCTCCACTTAAGATTTGCGCGGGGCTTGTCCATGAAGTAGACTTACAATAGGTATGTAAGAACTGAAATACCGGGCATCAGTGGGTGTTGTTCAGGCAGTTGCCTTGCTGACAAAGCTACAGGGCTGCTACGTTATTTATTAGCAATGCATCTAAATTATATAACACACGCGACTGAGGCAAATTTAGAAAAAAATACCCGATACGCGCTACGTGCACTAGTGAGACAGAATAGCTATATTTACTTGTAACAAACGGAATAAGTACAGTTGGGGTCAAATTAATAAAAAAGTTATATATTTCTTAAGGCATAGTATAGATATTCCAAGGTTGGTCCTTCGAGCCGGATTTCGACAAGCGTTATTTATTTGAGTCACATATTTTTCAACGCCAGCTTGTTCCAAAGATGAACGAGAATTGCAAAATAAATTTAATATTATATTTTTACAGCCAAGCAAGTGCGAACACTCTAAAACGATACGCCAGCGACGACAGCCTCGTGATGGCACCGCCGCGAGCTTCCAACCAACATGGCGACTGAAAGCGTATACCGCTCGCAGCGCGGGGAACATTTGGCATTCGACAGATCTGTGGATAGTGACGTCGCGCATTCCAACCTGTACCTAATTCGTCCTGTCCTGACAGAAAATATGTGGCTACATTCGTGATTGTGGCGTTGTGTAGATGTTTGTGAAGAGATAACGAGTTTTTCGATGGTGATTCTCTATATTTCTTTTATACATATCCTGATCAATCAGAAAGATTATGCTAGAAGGAACAGACGTACCTGGTTAGAATTCAACGGTATTATTTAATGAGAATAAAGGTTTACGCCGCACCAGGCAGGCTTTCAATCAGCGGACCGACCAGGGGCACATTTTCCATTGTGTAGTTTAGTCCTTAGCTAGCCCCAAGCAACGCATATCATTGACACAAGTGGCAGTGAGTCCACTCGGTGTATGGTCAAGAATGATAAATTTGTATTCGTACTGTGATTTCGAACCGTTGTTATTTTATGTAGATACTTTGTAGTAATATGTATTTATAGGTGATTTGCTAAGTTTGTAATAGTACGCTTGGGATGTTTATTAGCTCAAATTTTGGATTTTAAGTGCTTTTAACTAGCGGAATAAACGATTAAATCGCTGTAGTACATTAATTTTAAATGTTTAACCCCTACCCTAATATATATCATAAATTCAGTAGAAACTTCATATTTTAGCTTGTACCAAATAAGGACATTTGCCAAGGAATTTTATTTAGGAATAGGGATACGACACATAAGTAAATGAAAGTCTTGAAAAAATAAGGTTATTCTTGGTTTTCTTATATTTCGCAACAGCTCTAGGAAAATAAATATTTACTTAATGGAACTATAAATTTAATAAGCTATCCCTAGTCTACGTATTAAGTGAAATTACGTAGGTAATTTCTTCTAAACGTACCTTACGCCCAGAAGTTGATAGTACAATCAATATCAGTAAACGATTTATTTCAAGTATTAGTTTTGTAAGGTACACTCTTTCTTAATGTTAGTAGTACCCATACTTATTCATAGTAAGTGCCTATATTATTCAAAACGCAATGAAAAATGTTGTATATACAATGCTTTTTAGAATATTAGGTGAAGAATAATTTAAGACTTGTACGTAATTTCGTGCGTGACTGTACGGATGCGTAATTATCCCAACTACTTTCGCTCGTGCCTTTAGATTCGTGCCGGTACCCATATGCTCTTGTCCTTGTATTTATTAACCCCCGACGAAAAAAACGGAGGGGTGTTATAAGTTTGACGTGTGTGTGTGTGTGTGTGTGTGTGTGTGTGTGTGTGTGTCTGTCTGTGGCATCGTAGCTCCCAAACGGATGGACCGATTTGGATGCGGTTTTTTTTATTAGGAAGCCTGTTTAATCGGGATGGTTCTTAGCTATGTTTGTAATCAAGTAATTAAGTAATTAAGTAATAAAAAAAATTATTATCTTCAAAAGTGGACCGATTTGCATGCGGTTTTTTTTAAAAAGCTTGAAATAAAAGTTAAATTACAAATTTAAAAAACCCCCGACTCTTAAAAAGTCAAAAATAATTTCCGTTTACTTACTTAAAGGAGTCGGGGGACCGCTAAGTAAATTAAATATAAAGACTCAAAAGTTGCGCGGGAATTTACTTAGCGGTCTACCGACTCCTTTAAGTAAGTAAACGGAAATTATTTTTGACTTTTTAAGAGTCGGGGGTTTTTTACCCGTATTTATAGTTTCAGTAAGTAAACAGTCTATTATTGTACTTTTCATTATACATTAATTTACTATCATTCAACTTACTGTACCTACCTACCTTATTTTCTAATGAAATTTTATATTAGAAAAGATCAATGAAATTATTTCATTCAGATCTTTGAAACTAAAATAAGTATAAACTTTATGTTCGCGTATCGTTGATTTAGAAAACTTACGGTAAAAATAAAACTTACGGTACTTACAAATAAATACTGGTTTCTTACAATTACCTAAATGTTAGATTCACTTATATCAGTGCTCTTATTCACGAGCATTTCCTATACAATATAGCTAACCAGTAGTTAGCGCACTAAGTAGTCTAATAGGACGGATACTTACTAACTACGGTAACAACTAACATCTAGTTTCATTGTGCTTTTGGTTGATGAGACTAAACTACAGGTCGGTGTGCCTATCTCCATTTTAGAACTACCGCTACCTACAGGATTTAACTTTTCAGTTAAAGTTTTCACATTACCTTTTAATAAATCTATCTGAAGCATTTATATTCTTAGGCCTAATTGTTCGTAGCAGGATTATCCTTCGATCGTCTATGTATTAATAAAGCTTTATATAACTTTATTTTTACATTTTTACCAATTTATATTAATTTTACTTATTTTATATTCTACAAAAACTTATAAAAATACACAAAATTAATAAAAATATAATTATTATACATCGCGAAAATGTATAATATCTTCTGCATCCGTGAGATAATACTATGACTATTGGAACCATATAAAATGAGAGAAAAATTCTGCTAGGTCGCCCATATCATATACCTACTTAAAAAACGTTACAAAGTTCACATTTTGTTCTGCAAGTTTTGGTCCCAGAACGTTTTTTTTTGTTCTATTCTATTTCTATTCTATTTTTAATTTCAGTGTATTATCTAACGTTGACTTTGGATCGCCATTTGAAATAGTTGTCGAGAGAATTTTAAAAACCTCACGTGACCGCGGAGATGACATAAAATAAATCAATCTTTCAGCAGTATCTTTCAGGCTAAACACTTAACCGTCCCTTTCGCTTCGTAGAGCCGGGTAAAAACGAGATTTAGCATTTAATACGAATTCGCATTTCTATTTATTTACCATCGTGCCCGACGACGGTGACGTTGTGTCGCCATTTTGCCCTAAACAAATATTGGGCTCTCTTGAAATGCCAAACAGTTATCTTCTAATGCATATAACAAGGTGCATAAAACAGTAAGGGCTCCGATACACGACCGATTGTATCACAAACTAAACAGTTGAGTTGGGCACGACGACGGCCGATTTCTCTCCAACCGTTCAGTCGTTGAAGTTCACACACAGACGATTGTTCACTCGTTCGCTCATAGTAAAGCGTAGGTTGGCGGTTGCCTAAAAAGTCGGCGGCCGATTAAAAAAAATGGCCACTTTAGGCGCTGTACAACTTTTTTAGTTTCACCAACTTTTTAATTGAGTCGTGGTGAGTCGGTGCCAACTAAACAGTTGAGTTGGCGTCGTGTAGAATCCTCTCGTCATTTTGGAAGTTTTTTTATCACGACTCAACAGTTTAGTTGGATAAGAATTGGTCGACTGCTCGAGCGCTAACAGCCGGGCAACATAGAGGATGAGGTGATATTCCTCAGAAGCAGTAGACAAAGATCCAATAGATGGCGTTGAACGCAATGAAGGCGAGAGGGAAGACGAATCGTGAGCGCGTGTCGATCCAGATGGATATCTCCTGCGGTGTCATGGTCGTCCACGTGTGGTGGCGGTGGTCTCCGCTCGCGGCGCTGCCGGCGCGCGTGCTGTCCCCCCCTCCCCCGCCTCCGCGCCCCGAGCTGTTCACGAGCTCGTCGCAGCTCTGCGTCGTGATGGTCGGCAAGTTCAGTGCGGACGGGTAGCTCTGTAATTTGAGACAGTTTTTTTTAATCGAATTCTGATTTAATATCGGCTTTGTTAGAAGATAACAAAACGTAACTTTTTACGCTCCTTTCTAATAAATCTGCGGCTAGGCGGACGGACATACGAACTAAAAAGCAGCCGGGAATGGATGGATTCCCGACTGCTTTTTAGAAGAGCGGAAACCGCATGTCGTGACGCATGGCGTGCCTTGTGAGAGGGATATGTCCAGCAGTGGACCGATATGGGCTGCTGCTGATAACGATTTTGATGATGAAATCTACACATGTATACATGCAGACACACTCGGAGAAGTACCGGAAAGAAAAAGTGACTGCCCTACCCCACTTACTAAATTATAACAATAAGGGTTGTTTCTACACAAATCCGAACATGGGGATCATCTCACGACCTCAAACAAACTTATATTGTTGTATACTTTGTGCGTACATGGCAAGGCCAACCACCAGGTGGGACGACAACATCGGCAGGTAGTAGTTCCTTAGATTTGGAGGAAAATTGGAAAGGTGTATGCCCAGCTTTATGTGTATTGGTGAATCCGGTCTTGTTCTCCGCGCCCGGGTTGCTGTTGGGTTCGTTGAGCGAGGAGCATGAGTGCGACTTACGGTGGACTGTGAGGTAGTTGTTGAATCCGGTCTTGTTCTCCGCGCCCGTGTCGCTGTTGAGTTCGTTGAGCGAGAAGCATGAGTGCGACTTACGTGGACGGTGAGGTAGTTGTTGAATCCGGTCTTGTTCTCCGCGCCCGGGTCGCTGTTGGGTTCGTTGAGCGAGGAGCATGAGTGCGACTTACGTGGACTGTGAGGTAGTTGTTGAATTCAGTCTTGTTCTCCGCGCCCGGGTCGCTGTTGGGTTCGTTGAGCGAGGAGCAGGAGTGCGACTTACGTGGACTGTAAGGTAGTTGTTGAATCCGGTCTTGTTCTCCGCGCCCGTGTCGCTGTTGGGTTCGTTGAGCGAGGAGCATGAGTGCGACTTACGTGGACGGTGAGGTAGTTGTTGAATACGGTCTTGTTCTCCGCGCCCGGGTCGCTGTTGGGTTCGTTGAGCGAGGAGCATGAGTGCGACTTACGTGGACTGTGAGGTAGTTGTTGAATCCGGTCTTGTTCTCCGCGCCCGTGTCGCTGTTGGGTTCGTTGAGCGAGGAGCATGAGTGCGACTTACGTGGACGGTGAGGTAGTTGTTGAATCCGGTCTTGTTCTCCGCGCCCGGGTCGCTGTTGGGTTCGTTGAGCGAGGAGCATGAGTGCGACTTACGTGGACTGTGAGGTAGTTGTTGAATCCGGTCTTGTTCTCCGCGCCCGTGTCGCTGTTGGGTTCGTTGAGCGAGGAGCATGAGTGCGACTTACGTGGACGGTGAGGTAGTTGTTGAATCCGGTCTTGTTCTCCGCGCCCGTGTCGCTGTTGGGTTCGTTGAGCGAGGAGCATGAGTGCGACTTACGTGGACGGTGAGGTAGTTGTTGAATCCGGTCTTGTTCTCCGCGCCCGGGTCGCTGTTGGGTTCGTTGAGCGAGGAGCATGAGTGCGACTTGGTGAGTGCTCCGGGAGAGTTCATCTCTTTCTGCATCTGCTTGCGCGCCAGACTCGGCGTCAGCGTACTCTTCAGGATGTACTTGCTGTTCACTTTCTTCAGCTCTACGTTCTTCCTGCAAGGCGGACATTGTCGTGTTAAGTTAAACAAACACTTTATAAATGAATAATTGATTACATGCAACACAAGTCTGAAGCCACGAGACACATAGCATCGCATACATGATGCGGAAGAAACATATACAGCTGGGCAATCAATGTAAGTAGGTAAAGGAAGGAGAACACATGCACACCCACTGTTCCAGAAGTTTAGTGATTCATTTGAGATAATTGTTTTCGAATAGGTCAAATATGAAATAGAAACAAATGGTAAGCTATTTAGAAACTACAAGTCTAATTAAAAAAAAACTGCCTCGGTAGCTCAGTGCTGCTATCGGTCGACTGTCGTCCGTGAACATAAGCACACCTGGGCGCGGTCAGAACTTGGATGGGTGAGCGTTCGATCGTTGGTTCGACCGTGGTTCTGATTCCACTTTAAACTGTAGGTCCCTTCCTTTCTTACCTTACTAGGTGATAGGGTTTAACCTAGGTAGGGTTTGACCCACCCGGGTTTGGATCCACCGCACTGAATGATAGGTCGTCGGTCGAAGCGGCTATGTAAGTAGTTCGTGTTTTCCGTCCAGTTCAGTGTGGCCGGAACGACCAAAGTGATGACATGGCACCTACTCTCACTACTGACATCACGAATGTTGCAAATAAGTGATGCGATTTCCATGAAAAAAAAAATTTTAACAAAAAGGTCACAGTAATTGGTTCACATACTTCCTGCGCCAGATGGTGTTGACGAATGCAAACTCGACGAGCGTGCCGAAGATAAAGCCCGTGCAGCCCAGGAACCAGATCTCGCTCGCCTTAATGTAAGACACCTTGGGAAGAGTCTTCGCCTGCGACGACGCCAGCGTGATGAACGACAACATTGTGCTTGTTCCTGTGGTAGACAAAACGTTTGGTCGTCAACACTTGAGTCAGTGCCATCGCCTATCGTAAAGCCAAAAAAAGCAACCAAAGTAGCAGTTTCTAACGGTAACATACGGATCCTTTCACATCCTTGATCTTGCGAGGCATCCAAGATGAAGAGTTTATAAGCCAAAAGCGATATAGCATTCACGTTTTCCACAGGACAACAAACTGTGTGGAAAGTTTTGTGTTCCTTCCTTTGACCTTCCTTTGGACGATGGATCATCTTTAGTTAGGCGACACTATTTAGAATATTCATGAAAGGGACAACTTCAAGAATTTAGCGGCAGGCATATGGCGGCAATGGCTTAAGAACAAACTTTACCCGGATATAATAGACTTAAGTATTATGACCAAATACGATAAAGATGTAAATATTTAGAGCAAATAAAATAACCTAATTTTGCAGCCGAGTTTGGCCTGTCCTTACCAAAAGAGATCGTTGGCCCGTAGTGATACACCTATACAAACCTGTGCCAGAGTATGAGTGAACCCAGGAAATGGCAACGATCATCAGAGAGATTTTCAAGAAGTAGCCGATCTTCAAGCCTAGTATGAACGTGTCTTACCGAGAATGATCCTAGGCGACAGCCAGTTGTTGTTTCCTGTCGCATACAACGAGTGTTGGTCAACATTTTCCAGGGTTTGTATCATCGCCCGTATCGATGTTGCCAAAAGTAAGAGAAAAGAGATAAGTGAATAGAAAAGAAGATAGAGGTTCAAGATAAGTGTGAAATAAGAACAAAGAGAAGTAAGAACAAAGAGAAATAAGAAAAAAGACAAATAAGAAGATTAAAGGAGATACACGATAAGAAGAATAGGCTATCACCATAGAAGAAATTAAGTACCTACCTTGAAGCCCAAATTTAGAGTGCCGTACCGAGATTGATCATAGACGTGAAGACCGTGAGACGTGTCACCTGTAGTGAAAATCAGGACATTCCGACGAGCAAGGCCTAGTAACTAGAGCACCATGTATGAGCTGTCGAGTTTGTAGAACACTTACCGAGGGAAGTGGTCTTGGATGTATCCGCTTGCAAACAGAAGATAAGCCAGAACATCTCGATGATCATCATAAATACGTCATACAAGTGACAGTGGCGGTCATTATGACTTTCTTACCGAGAGTAATCCTAGGCGCGGATGCGTCCGCCTGCAGCCAGAAGGTGACCCAGGACATGGCGACGATCATCATGGAGGGAATGAAGTAGTCCATCAGATAGTAGCCGACCTCGCGGCCTAACTTGAACGTGAACTTTAGCGAACTGTAGTCTCCGGCTAGAAGAGACATTGAAATCTGAATAATTTTGCTTGCACTTTTCCTTACATTCTTTGCTCTAAACTTATTCTGTGTGCGAGACAGGATTATTATGGAATGGACAGATGTATAGGTATGCCTTACAAGATGCCTTACGGATATGACTCCCTTCTTATATTACTAGGTGGTAGGGTTTAACCCGCCCGGGTTGGTACCACCGCACTGAATGAAAGATTTGTCGAAGCGGCTATGTTCGTGTTTTCCGTCCAGTTCAGTGTATTCGGCACAACCAAAGGGAAACACTGACACGGCACCTAGTTCACCAATGTGTGATGGGGTGACATATGGGGCTGTGGGTGATGTAGTAGTGTAAAAAAAAGAGAAGGTCGCGAACAAGGTCGCGAAATTCTGATGCAATTACTGCAGACTATTTCAATAGTCGCACAAGATGTTTATTCCTTGCAAGTTATATGAACTTTTTTTAGGAAAACCCTCGTGGCGTGTGATGTTCCCACTATAACCACAGTATCTTGTAACTGTATGTTGGAAAAACTTGCAAATAATTTGCGTCACGTATTGTGATCGCTAAGCGTGCTCCGAAATAATAGAATGTTATCTCTACGTACAGCATGCTATGGATATATTTCACATTATTATGTTAATAAAGTACGAGTAATAAAATAATTATTGAAAATACTGAAGTAGAACGCGGAAACGTGCTCAAGGAAAACAAAACAAGTGGACACGATTGACTCAATTGTGTGCATTGTAATTCCCGTGGATACGAGACGAATGGCGCCGCCGCTCTCCACACAATGAGGACAACCAAACACTCAAATGGACTATCCTTGTTTGTTGGGTTACTGGTTTGCAATGTCACGCGATCACATTAATAACAGGGAGCGTCTGTAGCAAAAGACAATCAAAAGACAAAGAACAATCAATGGTTATGTATTACATAAAAGAAAAACCGGCCAAGTGCGGGTCGGACTCGCGCACCGAGTTTTCCCCACCACAAAAAAAAAACATTGAAAAAAAACAGGTTTCTTGTATGGGAACCCCCCTTAATTTTTTTACTTTTTCTATTTTTTATTATTTGTTGTTATATCCGCCATAATAACACATATTCTGTGATTTCAATTATACGGGCTACCTATTACGGTTCCAAAGATACAGCAATAGGACAGACAGACCCTTCCCTTGCCCTTTACTAGGTGGTAGGCTCAAATTGTAGCCGACTGGGTTGTTACCACCGTACTGGATGTAAGATGGCCGCATAGCAGCCTCGGTCGTGTTCTCCTCTAGTCCAGTATAGCCAGTAATCCAGGGAAGTCTCCGGTATGGCACCTACCTTCTCGGAGGTGATATTGGCTGGCCAGAGCATGGGCTTTGGCCCCTCAGACTCAGCCACCCATACGGGATTACATAAAAAAAAAGAAAAAAAAGACAGACAGACAGACGGCGTAGGCCTAATAGGCTTCCGTACGGGATACGGAAACCTAAAAACCGACTCCAACCCCTGAAGCACCTCCTTTCCAACATAAAAAGAATAATCGAAATCGGTTGGCGTGGTATATTCGCCTATGTTTTTCATGCACATACTTATCCTATTACTTCTAAGTGAGCTAAAATAAATAACTGTGTTTTATCAGTTGGAGGGACTATGAGTCCAATGAATTACGACTTGGTTTTTATGACTGGTTGTACCACCGACCAAGACCACCGACTAGTGGGGCCACGAACCCAAAAGATGAAGACAATGTACCACTGACTGGTGGGTCAAATTAGTGGGATCACGAGTCACACACCAAACTTATATAACTATGTATAAATATATGTTTAATTTGGAAGAAATTTTGTATTTAGATAATGTTGTTTTTTTCAAGTTTATCTAGACAGGTGTAGACGCCGAGCGAAGCTCGGGCCCCTAGATACGGCATATTTAAGAGTTCAATGATTTTTTCATGGATCATATCATCAGAAATTTACCAAATTTATATGGGACTAGCTGTTGCCCGCGGCTTCGCTCGCGTGAAATTCGTATTCCAAAGAAGAATATAAGTAACTAAGGGCGAGGCCGAAGGCCGAGCTGCGTTAAGGTAATCGATAAACCTTCTCAAAGATAGTAACTAACTAAGGGCGAGGCCGAAGGCCGAGCTGCTTTCAGGTAAACGATAAACCTTTCTCAAATAAAGGAAGTAAGTAAGGGCGAGGCCGAAGGCCGAGCTGCGTTCAGGAAGACGATAAACCTTCTGGAAGAAGAGAAGGAACTAAGTGCGAGGCCGAAGGCCGAGCTGCGTTCAGGTAAACCAAAAACCCTCTTCCGCCTTCGGGCCTCGCCCTTAAAGACTTCCTTTCTTCGATAGAATATAATATCGTTTACTCAATCTATTTATTTCATAAAAATAAAAAAGTAATATTAATAATTAAAGAATTAAAACCTACCTAACAAACATTAAAATAACTATCAAAACGGGCATTTTCAAATGTTCTTAGAGCACTTGCGGCATTACCCCGCTGGATGGCAAGGCTTACCCTTTGAATGAAGTAAATAAGCCCTTGATGGCGGGACACCAGTTGCGTCAACCAGCAGAGGCCCAAGCCTCTTTTGGCTTCACTGCTCACGGACCGAGGGTTTCAACCGCAAACGCAACAAATTCGAAATCTTGAATTATATTTCTATATTTGTTGCGTTTGAGGCTCTCCGCCCCAGCCTCGGCCGCGCCAGCCGCTCTTGAAGATGTCCTAACATTACTTGGAGCCAATGTGAAAATAGTCCATGGCACTAAGGTGATAGCATCGGGCCTCTTGCCATCCAGCCGGGAATAACCGCGAGGTTCTAGGATGCACGGTATATTTGCCGTCAGAAGCGTGGACTTTATAATAAAATTTAAATTTAATTAACTCAATCTTAATATTAATTAACTTTATTCGAGATGGTTTAGCTTCTTCCTGAACGCAGCTCGGCCTTCGGCCTCGCCCTTAGTTACTTGCTTTCTTCGAGATGGTTTATCATTTGTCAGAACGTAGCTCGGCCTTCGGCGTCGCCTTAGTTACTTACTTTCTTCAAAAATGTTTACCTTTTTCCTGAACGCAGCTCGGCCTACGGCCTCGCCCTTAGTTACTTGCTTTCTTCGAGATGGTTTATGGTCTTCCCGAATAGAGCACGGCCTTCGGCCTCGCCCTTAGTTACTTTCTTTCTTCAAGATGGTTTAGCTTCTTCCTGAACGCAGCTCGGCCTTCGGCCTGGCCCTTAGTTACTTGCTTTCTTCGAGATGGTTTTTAACCGACTTCCAAAAAAGGAGGAGGTTCTCAATTCGTCTGTATGTTTTTTTTTTTTTATTATTTTTTTTTTGTATGTTTGTAACGCGATTTCTCCGTCAATTGAGGGCCGATTTAGAAAATTCTTTTTTTGTTAGTTAGGTTATACTTCCGAGGTGGTCCCATTTCAATTTTATCGAAATTGGTTCAGTGGTTTTCGAAAAATCAGCATAATACTATGGTGTGTGGTTACCTTCAGCAAAACTTGTGATGTGGTCGTTTTCGGCAATTTTCAGTTTGATAAATTAGTATGGTGTGTGGTTACCTTCAGCAAAACTTTTGTGATGTGGACTTATTCAGCAATTTGCAGTCTGACACATATGGCGAATAATTCTGTACCACTTCAATCGATTTCGATTATTCTTTTTTATGTAATATTACTAATAATATTACTTAAAAGAATGAAATAAAAACTGTTTTAAAAAATATTAAACCTATTTCCAAAAAACAAAAAAAAAAGAACTAAAAAGTATTAAATACATAATATTTTGAAATTTTCTCTGTCCTGTTGAAATACATGAATCGATATACTAGTGAACATATTCGGACCCTTGTTTCATGAATGTTCTAAATTTGAAATTTTTTATCTTTTCCGACCGGCCAGGTGCGCTTAATTTATTATGGTACGAGTACCATCGAGCTGGTCTGATGATGGAGACAGAAGGTGGCCATAGGAACTCCTAAACTACACATCATAAACCCATCGTGTTTGGGCTCGTTGCATTTGTCTTCACGAGCAATTTACTTTAGACCTAAGAGATTCTCAATTCGACGGTATGTTTTCTTTTTTTGGATGTTTGTTACGCGATTACTCCGTCAATTGTGGGCCAATTTTGAATTTTTTTTTTTTTTGTTATTTGAAAGGGGTTAACCCTGAGGTTTTTGAAGTGAAAACTTCTTTAGCGGCGCTTGGCACTTTTTTAGGTGGGTAAAAAATGTATAACTCGCGACATCGCGTCAGCGTCATTTTTAAAATGAAACCTTAAGTCATTGCATTAAGGGTTAAGTTAGAGTGGCACGGGATCTGCCGGCACTCCCGGAGTGCAACTGTTAAGTAGGGTTCGGTAACACGTTTATGTCTGTCCATTCTACTAAGTTCTGCAAAATGAATGTAGGGTTCCGTAACAAATGCATGTCTGTCTGTTCTACTAAATTTAACATTTATTTCAAAATGAATGTAGGGTTCCGTAACTAATGCATGTCTATCCGTTCTACTAAATTTTACAATTTTCAACCAAGGCCCTCCGACGGTTATTTTATAATAAAAGTAGGGTTCCGTAACACGTTTATGTCTGTCCATTCTACTAAGTTCTGCAAGATGAATGTAGGGTTCCGTAACAAATGCATGTCTGTCCGTTCTACAAAATTTAAAATTTATTTCAAAATGAATGTAGGGTTCCGTAACAAATGTATGTCTGTCCGTTCTACTAAATTTTACAATTTTCAACCAAGTCCCTCCGACGGTTATTTTATAATAAAAGTAGGGTTCCGTAACAAATTTATGTCTGTCCGTTCTACTAAATTTCACAATTTTCAACCAAGGTCCTCCGACGGTTATTTTATAATAAAAGTAGGGTTCCGTAACACGTTTATGTCTGTCCATTCTACTAAGTTCTGCAACATCACCTACAACGTCCGTGATGTCAGCCCATAACACCGGGTGAACTAAGTGCCATGTCAGTGCTTCCCCCTTTGATCGTGCTGACTACATTGAACTGGTCGGAAAACACAAACTATTTACATAGCCGTTTCGACCGACGTTTCATTCAGTGCGGTGGTACCAACCCGGGCGGGTTAAACCCTACCACCAAGTAAGATTAGGAGGGAAGGGACCTACAGTTTTACGAGGAATCCGAACCTCGGTCAGCCTCCAACTGTCAGCGGTCACCCATCCAAGTACTGACCGCACCCAGCGTTGCTTAACATTCAATAGCGACAGTTGACTGCCTGCACCGCTGAGCTATCGAGGCTGACGTGGTCCTATTTTAATTGGGTCAAGATCGGATTGGAAAGCGAGTACATCAATAGCAAAAAATAACTAAAAAAAACTGTGAAATAAAAAAAAAGTTTTAAAAAACATAAAACCGACTTCCTAAAAAAAGTAAAACTAAAAAACTATTTAAAATAAAAATATAAAAACCGCCTTCAAAAATATATGAAATAAAAACCTAAAAAAAAAAACGAACCCTAGAGTTGAAGGCGGTGCTAAAGCAAGCAAAAATGATGAATGAAAGAAAACATGAGTGGATCATAATATCCTTTGTGATTTGTGTAGCCTTTTTAGCACCGCCTTCAACTCTAGGGTTCGTTTTTTTTTTTAGGTTTTTATTTCATATATTTTTGAAGGCGGTTTTTATATTTTTATTTTTCAGAACGTAGCTCGGCCTTCGGCCTCGCCTTAGTTACTTACTTTCTTCAAGATGGTTTAGCTTTTTCCTGAACGCAGCTCGGCCTGCGGCCTCGCCCATAGTTACTTTCATCGAGAAAGAATATCGTTTACGTGAGCGCAGATCCGCCTTCGGGCCCACCTTTAGTTACTTACTTTCTTTTTTTGAAATACGAATTTCACGCGAGCGAAGCCGTTATTGCACCCAATGACAGCGACATAACTTCGACTTTCAATTATTTTTTTTATTTATCAAACAATTTGTCACCGGCCAGCTCACGTCGAGATGACAGTTCTCCGTTGTCAACATGACATTTAAAATTGTTTTTTACCATTACTTTGGATTACGTGATTTTTATTATATTTTTTAATTATTATGTTAATCCGGGATATACAATGTCACTATAAAAAGTTTCGTCAAATTCCGTTCAGTGGTTTTTGCGAGATGCGCGTACAAATAGACATTTTTGCATTTACGATTTTATTATATGTATAGAAAGAATAAAGAATAGATATGTATAGAGTCTATACTATAGACTGTTGTGTTCAAGTTATAAATAAGAAGAACTTGTCATTTTCGTTGTATCTACTTTTTTTAAATTTCGAATGAATATTTTATTCAAATTGTATTTGCTGCCAGTTCTCAAGATGTAATTATGCACTTTGGACTACGTGATTTTAAACGCGCAATAATGTTTTTGTTATTGTTAATTTTTTTTTTATTTTTGTTATTTTTTTTTTACGTATTATGTTAACCCGGCATATAAACTGCCACTATACAAAGTTTCGTCTAATTCCGTTCGGTGGTTTTTGCGTGATGCGCGTACAGACAAACAAACAAACAAACAAACAAACAAAAATTTTAAAAACTGTTCTAAAATGTTCAGTATCTTATTTTAAGCCACCCTGGTTAGTTTTTTTCCGAATACATTCAATGTACAGACTTTCTTACCTCTACGATTTTATTATATGTATAGATGTATAGATCACCTCTAGGGGTAGTGTTCTAATAAAAAACGAATTGAGTCCTCCTTTTTTGAAGGTTAAAAATGAACTTTAAATTTGGTTTTATTGGATTTATGTAATACATAGATAGGTTAACCACCAGTCCACCACCAATATTGGCACTACCTATGCGAAATACCATGGTGCAGCTAAAGTAATATTATGATATACCAGTGAGACAGGTGCGTCACAAGCGGATACGGTTCTAGATGTGGTAGAGCTATGACAGATGATTCAAGATGATTGTGGTTATAGCACTTGTGAAGAAACTTTGTAAAGGTGCATGAGTGATGGATGAGAGTACAACACGGAGAGTTATGGCATGCATACCGGGCGTATTACCTCCGCCGTGACGCGAGTTGCCCAGATCGCCCTTCACGATGGACTCGTTGGTCCACTGGTTCAGCAGTGAGTATTCCGTGAGATGCAACTCGGGCGACAGGCGCATTGGAGTTTCTTTCTCCCACTCCAGGCGTAGGTATGAAGCGTTGTACATCCCTGCGCGACATGCATATAGGCACGTTTAGAGATGTAACAATATCGGTTGCTGGGAGGTCAACAACATGTTCTTGGTTAACAAATAGAACTGAACATTAAATTAATGTCCACCCATACTATATACTCGCAGTTCTATTTTTAAGGCATTCAAGCAGCAGTTAAATTGAGGGTATAAATTGTATCTAGGTTTGCAGCATTGACTTGTTGGCAGGACTATAACATAGTCAAGTTCTTCCCTTTAGCAAGAATGAAAAGAGCACGAGGAAATATGTTTAGTAATCCACGAAAAGACATCCCTAAGGAAAAACCGATACTAACAAATCAACATGACCAAAGCAATGACACGCTGATAGAGATGGGTTGGAGGAAGTCCTTTTTATTCCCAGATTTTTTTTTAGTTTTTCGTACCTTAAAGGATAAAACGGAACTCTTATAAGATCCGGATAGAGGGTTTTCTCGAAAACGAAGTAACGTAGAAAGTTGAAATTTGGCATAATTATCTTGATGACACGCACATATACAGCTCAATAACATCCCATCACACATCAATAACTTAATAAGAATTTATTTAGATTTATATGGTCAGTTTAGTACAAATAAAACAAAAGTTTAAATTAACATATCGTGTGTTGAATCATTTTAAAGAGCAAACTGTAAAGATTCTAAAAATATTTGAATTTGGATTCTAAATTTCGAAAAACACAAAATAAAATAATAAATAATAAAACACGCTTTTATTTAAGCCACATACTAAAACGAATAACATAAGTTTAGATTTTCGAAATGTTTTCAAAAAGCATGTTGCGAAATATTCATAAAAGTACGTACCAATTATGTAATTTCATTGGTCAGTGATTGGTAAGCACTTGCCGAAGCATGTAATTTCGTTACAATTGTTGGCAAACAACAAAACATTGAATTTCCACTGTGCTTCCCAAGGAATGTATTCCAAGATGTTTGCTACTCACAGCTCTCTAGGTTCATGGAGCAGGTCTGCTCGTCGAACGGGAACTTCTGCAGGTTCATCCAGCAGTAGAGGACGGCCTGCATCCGTCTGTTGAAAAGGACCTCTCCTGTGGGCGCGATGGAGATGAGTACGTCCTTGGAGTCAGTTCCCATAAGGCTGGATGATTGTTCGTTGGACATGTAGAGATGTGGCACCCAGATTCTCTCTCGCAGCTGGCTCTCGCCTATGATCCTGTTCCTTCGCGGTGAGAATAAATCGTAGGCCAGCCGTTGGTCCGTCCATCGTAGTTGGAGGAGGAAGTGAAGTTTGAAGTTCTGAAATGTAAATAGAGATATAAGTTTTATATATTTGTAAGTAAGTCCGTCCGTAAGTCACAAGTGCGTCCGGTGACGGAATATTGCAGTAATATTTGGGAAGGTTCCCCTGAGTAGGTACCTTCTTTCAGTCTTGGATTCTATTCAGCGACGAGCCATTCGCCTCATAGGAAAACTTCCGAGGTTGAACGTCCTAAGGCAAAGGACCTTTAACCTCTAAAACAGAGCCTGTTTTATCGGTTCTACTATGGCTGGGGCTATGACGAAGTTGCTTCCCTTATCCATCCTCCTCCTGTTCGCGTTCGCCAAATCCGACATACTCTTGCGGAACACCTCTTTGTCGTCGACAGAAGAGTTTTCGAACTGCACGACACTCCTACAATCCACGCATCTTTAAATAGCTGGTTAATAAGCCTTTCTTCAGCGACATTATTCCACCTCCAAGCCGGACTGGCTCCTCCTCGGGGGTGACATTGGCTGTGCTTGAGGCTTTGACCTCGGGCACAGCCATCCAGTTCGGATGCAATATAAAAAAGCCGCCAAGTGCGAGTTGAACTCGCGCACCGAGGGTTCCGTACCATCACACAATATTTATTTGTATTATGTATGTACAAGAATAATTGTGTTTTGGAAAATCACGAAACGCCTAAATAAAAACTACACCAGTGGTTTGACTGTCAGACATTCGTGCAGTTTAAATATACAAAAATATATTTAATATATGACATAACTACAAAACAATTTACTGATTTTTCTTTTACTTGTGCTGTGAGACCTTGCTTCTTGCCAGATTTCATTGCTCTAGGCCAACGGGAAGAACCCGTTTGATTGATACGTTTTGATTTGATTTGAGTGAGTTTGCGAATATCAAATCTGACATTATAAGGGCCGTATTTTTTTATTGCGTTAATTTAGAAGCTTATATTTTCTATACCTCGAAGAGATTGCAGACTTTAGTATTTCGTATTAATTTCAGTTTGATATCTTGATCCAATTCTGAGAAAAAGGGTCTTGACATACAAAACAAAAAAATTTTTTTTTTATGTCAAATAAATACTAATTTATTATTTTTGGATTTTTTCCTTTACTTTACTGTAATAACTTGCTTCTTACCAAATTTTATCATTCTAGGTTAACGGGAAATACCCTATAGGTTTCGATTTGATTTGAGTGTGCTTATGAGTATCAAATCTGACATTAGTGGCCGTATCTTTTGATTGCGTTGATTTAGAAGCTTATATTTTCTACACCTCTAAGCAATCATAGACGTTAGTATTTTGTATTAATTTTAACTTGATACCTTGACCCGTTCCTGAGAAAAATGATCTTGACATACAAAACATGTAAACTTTTTTTTATGTGATATAACTATCAATTTACAATTTTCGGATTTTTTCCTTTATTTGTGTTGTGAAACCTTGCTTCTTACTTCATTTTATGATTCTAGGTTAACGGAAAGTACCCTATAGGTTTTGATTTGTTTTGAGTGAGTTTGCGCGATCAAAATATAACATAAATACCCGTATCTTTTGATTTTGTTAATTTAGAAGCTTGAGTTTCCTACACCTCTAAGCAATGGTAGACGTAAGTATTTTGTATTAATTTGAACTTGATACCTTGACCCGGTCCTGATAAAAAGGGTCTTGACGTACAAAACAAGTAAAATTTTTTTTATGTGATATAATTACATATTAACAATTTTCGCATTTTACCCTTTAAGTGTGCTGTGAAAACTTGCTTCTTACCAAATTTTATCATTCTAGGTCAAGGGAAGTACCATATAGGTTTTGATTTGATTTCCCAGTAGCAAAATATGTGACATAAATAGCCGTATCTTGTGATTGCGTTGACTTAGAAGTTTGAATTTTTACAACTCCAAGGGAACGTAGACCTTAGTACTTGGTATTAATTTCAACTTCATACCTCTTCGCGTTCCTGAGAAAAAGGGTCTTGACAGACAGACAGACGGACAACGAAGTGATCCTTATAAGGGCTCCGCTTTTTCCTCTTTTGAGGTACGGAACCCTAAAAAGTAGAGTTTTCCTGATTTTACTCAGCTTTAAAAGTAGTGTAAGGGTATAAGTACCAAGTCATGCGCCTCAGCAGGCTGTATGAAGTATACGTAGGCGCTGGCGCGCACGAACAGCGTGCCCTGCCCGTACCCGTGCCCTGGCAGCAGCAGCTTGTCGTACCGGCAGTCGTGCGACAGCCGGGACAGGAACTCCGACTGCGTCAGGTTGTCGCCGTTCTCCAGCCGCGGGCAGTCCACCACCGACGACTGTCTGTCAACAAACCAACATTCAACTCATTCATATTTTCAATTGCCTGTGAGTGTCAGCCTCGGTAGCTCAGTGGTGCGGTCGTTCGAATGTCGTTCACGATCATAAGTACGCACCTGGGCGCGGACAGAAGTTGGATGGTTTCGACCGTTATACAGATTCCACGTAAAACTGTAGGTCGCATCCCTTTTTACCTTACTTGGGCCCACTTGCACCAACACAAATTTAATATATAAACCAGTTTAACTCGTTAAACTAGCACCCGTTGTATGTGTGAACCGCGTTTAAATCCATAACTCGCTACTTAACTTTAAACTCGTGTTCGTGCAAGACGCGCTTAGAGTATCTTACTGGGGTTTACCCCACCCGGGTTGATACAACCGCACTGAATGAAAGGTCGCTCAAAGCGGCTATGTACCTAAATAGTTGGTGTTTTGCGTACAGTTCAGAGTAGCCGGCACGACCGAAGCTCTGAAATGTCACCGAGTTTACTAAGGTGTTATGGGCTGACCTCACGGATGTGACAGGTGATGTAGCCAACCGTGTCAGTTTCCTTAAACAAATTATGTTAGTAAGCATAATACGCACTGCAAAGGTGTGGAATATACTTCCGGGGATTTCCCTACACCTACGATCGGGGCTCGGGGGTTAAAGTTGGCCGTGCCTGAAGCCTCGACCTCGAACATAGGCACACTTTAGGTGCAAACAAATACAAATTAAGCACTAGGTGGCAGCAAAATGGAACCAACTCACTATTAAACTGTCTAAGAACTTTAAAAATAGGTAAATAAATAAATAAAATTGCCTATTTAGCATTTTTTGCCATTAATTAGCAGACAGAAAGGAGCTCTTGGAAGTACTAGTACCCAGTAGCGAGGTCACAGCGAGAGAGTTCCGTCGATGACGTCACTCGAGCCGTCCAATATTTGAGCAGAACCCGATAACATTGTGAACCAATTTGTCGAGATAGGAAACTTTGCACAGAGATTACACCGCCTTAGCCGACTCTACTGTTTGAATTAAATACGAGTACATATTGCGGACCGCGCGTGTAGGTCTCCGCGTGTGTGCCCATCGCGCGGGTATAAGTCGCCGCGCGCCGTGTATGTACCGACCGAGCGAGCAGAGATTTACTTTTGTAAAACCAATAAATTATGTTTGGTAATCTCCTCGGTAGGTGGCCCCATTATAGATGACACGTAGCTAGTTTTATGGGAAACGGTAAAACGGAACATCTACGATAACATCTACTAATATGTGCATTCGTTTTCCTTATTGCATTCTCTCGCTCGGTTATTCAACTGAGGAAGGAAAACATAATTTTTTAAAAGACAAAAAAATATTTTTTTAGCTTTGATAGTAGGTAGGTATGTAGTTTATACTAGGTATGTATGTATGTATCGGAATATAATGGTATCTATAACGTAACGTTATTACTCGTAACTTATCTAGAGCGAGATCTAGAGCTAAAATGTCTCCGGGTTTTTTTTTTATTTTAGGGAAAATATCACATTTGTCTTTAATTTTTGTCTGTAACTTCCTCTTGCGTGGTGCAGATGTGCTTATTTATAGTAGGTTGCAATTAATTTATTTTTTGTATTTTCCTGGTGATTCATCTAACGGATGTTCTGTTGCGTATGAGTCTGAACTTACTCGCAAACAAGTCTTACAGCAGTTAAATATTTTGGTTCTTCTGAAGTTTCTAGAACCTACATAGACATAATCCAAAGACATTCCAAAGAACGCCCAAGGAATCTATCTTAACTGCGCTCGTGTTGACAACATAGAAGCCGTGCGTGATACACGTTCGCGCCGCCTGCAGAATCTGCATGAAAATGGAAGGAAGGCGAGATCTGTCTTTATCGCATACAAATGTAGCGCAAAGATGGATGCCAAGGCGAAGGGCGTGTCCGCTAGTTGATGCATGGACTAGCTGAGCACTGGGAAGTGATGCTTACTTACTACGTATAATATTACCTCGGCAACTAGGTAGAAAGGTACCAACACCTGCGCCTGCGTCGCTACACTGCACTGTCAACTACAGTCGACGAACTTTGTATTCAGCAACATCCGCGCATCACTGAATGTCCATTAACGATGACAAGGTAAATTCACTCAGGCTCACTTTAAACCCCTCAACTCCGCGAGCAGTATCTAAAATAATCCCTCCCCTATTCAACCGTGACCTTGACATTGACCGCTTCATATTACTATAGGAAAAAATCATTTTGGAAAAATAAAATCATGGAACTACGAACTAACGAATGGATTGTACCTATTTACTTTAGATCACTGATCTGAGGTATTAGGGATACATTGTAGCCATAAATGTTTTTTTTTTATTATAAATAAAATTTGCTAGCTAATTTAGGTAATCAGCCTGCTCCAATTGCCGTTGCTTTGCCGTGTTGTTGTTTATCGTTTTATTATAAGAAATACTTCACATACTCACAGGACTATCAATTTGATTATTGCCATTTGATTAGTAGGTTCCTCTGTTTAGTTCAATTGAACTATTTTTTTCACCATATTTACCCAGGAATGTAATATCTGTGTAGTACTTTTAACAGTGCTGAGAGCACGTGCGTTCCGAATCATAATGTGTGTCGGTATTTGTCCGAGATTACAGGATTGTGGTTGCGGTGGTAGTCTCGTGCAGCCTTCTGTGACTCAACTCCGCTATTGCCGCGGATTTACATAGATAAGGTTTCGAGAATTTACTCAGAAGAGACTGTTGGTTTTGTTTGTAGCGAACGAGAAGTTGACGCAGTGAGTAAAGCTTGGTAAGAACTGAAAGTAAACATTAGTAATTTGGTTTACATTAGTGAACAAATTAAAGGATTACCTCTCAACTCACGTGCTGTTATTGAGAGTTTAATAAGTGATAATGTGTTTAATCATGCTGCAGAATTTAAGATTAACGAATCTTTTAAAAAAGGAAGATCAACTTATCGATGGCTTCTCAGACGAAATGCTAGTCACAGCACAGCTTGGCTCTCTATTCTCTATCATGGACTTGCGCATAGGTGCATGTTTAGCTAATACGATTTTACGTAAGGTTTATTTTTATTTTTATGGAAACTGACCCGTTTGGTTACATCACCTACTACATCCGTGATGTCAGCATTGTCAGCCTATAAGATTTTGGTGAACGAGGTGCCATGTCATTGCTTCTGCCGTGCCGGCTACACTGAATTGAACGGAAAACACGAATCATTTACAAAGCCGTTTCAAGCGACCTTTCATTCAGTGTGGTGGTATCAAGCCGGGCGGGTCACCTAGTAAGGTAACAAGGGAAGGGACCTAAATTTTTTGAACGACAACACTCAGCCTCCAACGCAACGGTCGAGCGGACCCATCCAAGTATTGACCGCGCCCAGGTGTGCTTATGATCACGACCGACCGTCGGGCGACCGCACCACTAAGCTACCGAGGCTAACGTGTATATTTTATAAGAAGGTACTTCATTATTAAAAGTCACGCTTCATAGGAAATAAAAGTTTTAAACATTGTTCAATAAGTCTGAATGGCATGTAGGAATTATCGCCGCCCATGCAGTTTCCGCCCCGCGCCCCGCGCCCGCCCAAAGATTATATTATGTGCTTTATGTTATGGTATGCTTACTTTTATTAGAAACTAACTTATGTCTGCATCTTCACTTGCGTGGAACTTTTAGCATAGGCATCCCCTGTACAACTTACGTTGTTATAATACTTATCATATAATAGTATGTTTCTGGTACTGCAAACACAGATGAACCCGGATCTACTGACAGGATCATCATCCTCTTTATTGAGTGCAAATTTAATAATAATTATTAATCCGCTCGCCCGCAGCAGCACTGCCTCCGCCCACCGTGTCGCCCGGCCTCCCCGCACCTGGGTCGTCCAACACAAGGGCCGCCGTTCTTCGTACCACATGCACACCCCACCACCCAGCTCCACGCCGCCGCCGGTGCATTCCATCGACGATGAAATGGAGCGTTGACGTCGCCCGAGCCACAACAACTACGGCGAGGGCGACGTCCACCATCGGTCAGCTTGGGGTCATCGGGACCTCGCGTCCCGAGTCCCGTCTAGTGCCCCCGCTACCGGTGGTGTAGTGCACCCAAAAGGCGACGCGCGCGCGAAGAAGGAGACGTTTAAGAGAGCTGCGCGACGACGTCGCCGTGCAGTCCGGCGGATGCGGAGCTCTCCGAGATGGGGGTGGTGGTGGCCTACGTGTCTAGTACCACCACCTATCGCTCTTAGCTTGCCTCGCGTCGTCTCGGAGAGCTCCGTAGCCACGGCCTGCACGCGCCGGCGCGCTTGGAGGCTTGTCTCCCGCCGCCGGCGGTATTACCGTTTTTATTTGTTTGTATTAATTTTGTGTATTTTTATTACTTTTTATAGTTATAATATATGTAAAATTTATGTAATTTATTTAAAAATGTTGTGATGGAATCACACAAGGTAAAAAAAATATAAATATATAGTCAATAGTAATTCAAAACTAAAATATAGAACATCAAAACGTTTCATTAAAATATTAACAAAATAATTTATATTACAATTTAACTAATCACCTAATAAATTCAAGCGTGACTGCACACTCCACTAAGAAATAAAATGGCGCGAACGGCCATTACAATACGACGCGCAATTAGACAAACAAGAAATATAATAATATCAGTTGGTTCGCATATAAAACACTATAGAGCGCCGAGGCGGGGAAGGTAGCATGAGGTAATCCTGACACGCGGTGAGAGGGGAACAAGACATGGGCGTGTACGAAACAGCGGAGAGGTGAGGTAAGAAGACGCGCGTCTTGCGGGCGCGGGGACGGAGATCGTGGTATCATCACGCCGTTGGAAGCGCGGCTTGAGGTAGCGAGTCAAGGAGCGCGAGTAGTGATTATTTCGCTGCGAGTTGATAGTATGAAAGAATGAATTATTGTCAGGACACGAGCGTGACACGCCCATACTGCGGGGCCACCGTACGTTTTGTTCCTACGTGTCAGAAACGTGTCAAGCACATACTAATAATTTATTTTTATCTCCATACTAAATTTGTGTCAGGACACGAATGTGTCATGGCCATACTGTGGAGCTACGGTTCGATTTGTTCCTGCGTGTCCAATTCGTGTCGAGCCCATACTAATAATCTAATTTTATCTCCATACTAAAATAGTATCAGGACACGAATGTGACACGGCCATACTACGAGACCACCGTTCGATTTGTTCCTGCGTGTCACAACCGTGTCCAGCCCATACTAAAAATTAAATTCTATCTCCATACGAAATTTCGCGCTGTGACACGAACGTGTCACGGCCATACTACGAGACCACCGTTCGATTTGTTCCTGCGTGTCACAACCGTGTCCAGCCCATACTAAAAATTAAATTCTATCTCCATACGAAATTTCGCGCTGTGACACGAACGTGTCACGGCCATACTACGAGGCAACCGAGCGCTTTGTTCCTGCGTGTCAAGAACGTGTCACGGCCATACTAAGAGGGCGCCGTTCGATTTGTTCCTGCGTGTCCGATTCGTGTCGAGTCCATACTAATGATTCAATTTTATCTCCATACTAAATTTGTGTCAGGACACGAATGTGACACGGCCATACTATGAGGTCGCTGGTCTATTTGTTCCTGCGTGTCTGGAATCTGGACATGACGGAGTTTATGGGAATTTGAAGTTTCGTGATCTGTGTGAAGATATCGCACAGGGTCTAAAATTATTTTAATAATTATTTATTAGTGATTCAAACTAAAACACTAAACATTTTATAAAGGGAAGAGTTTATAAACAAAGTACCAGTTATTAAATAAAACAAAACATCGCTTCATTGAGTATGACGCCAACATTCATTTTACGCATAAATATTCAAATAAATATCCGTTGGAGCGTGCGCGCGGGGCGGAGAGAGGTATGAGGTAAACAAGACAAGGGGCGAGGTATTACCGAGCTGCGGGCGCGCGTGGGCCGCGGGGCGAGGCGGAGCGACCTGAGGTAATTTGTCAAGCGGTGCGGGAGGGGTTTTCGTTAAGCGATGTTAGTATGAAGGAATGGTTTCGTGTCCTGACATGAATAAAACACGACGATGGTAAGGAGATTTCGATTGGTTTCTGCGTGTCCAGGTTCCGTACATGAATAGTATTATCAAACACGGAAGATGGTATCACGCATGTACAGGAATTAATATATAGACAATAAGAAAACTAACAACTTGGAACGTTAACATTTTAAATGAAAATACTCGAAGAATATAGACGATATTAAACAAAAATATATAAATAAAACACTCCGTTATGGCGCTAAAAGTCGACTTATTAATAGAGCACATGTAATAACATCAATTAATTTATATAACAAAAGCAACAGTTCTCTGCATGCGGAGATGCACAATGGGTGCGGGGAAGTGGTGTTAAAACCACCGAAGTAGAGGTAAAGCGCATCGCTGACGAGCGAAACAGCTTTAGGTACCATGTGGAAGGTACGAAGAGGGTTTGTTTTCCCTCCAAAATCGAATTTATATCGTGTCACAAACGTGTCCAGTTCATACTAAAATCATAAAATTATCCTCCATACAAAATTACGAGTCCGGACAGAAACGTGACACGGCCATACTACGAGGCAGCCGATCGATTTGTTCCTGCGTGACACAAACGTGTCCAGCCCATACTAAAAATCAAAATTCAATCTCCATACAAAATTGCGCTCCGTGACACGAACGTGTCATGGCCATACTAGGAGGCCACCGTTCGATTTGTTCCTGCGTGTCAGGATTGTGACACGAGGAAAGATTATAAAAGGAGAGGGAGGGGAGCGTGGGGAGTTGAGTCTGTTTTGGGAGTCGAAGGAGACGGTCGTGCGTATTTAGCGAGAGTCCAGGTACGAAAGTTAGTACTGCTCCGCTCGCGTGAGTTTTCGAATAAGTTCGGGAAAAGAAGTATCGCTCGGCTTCGCTCGCGTGTATTTTCGATTGGGTTTTCTTAGTGAATAATTTCACTCGGCTTCGCTCGCGTGTATTTTTGATTGGGTTTTCTTAGTAAATGGTTTTGGTAAAGAAACCGGTGAATGGAATTAGTTTAATTTCGTAAATTTTAGTGTGGGAACTTCTGTAAAGCTTTCGGAGTTGCAAATGAAGGTTGAGCTGGATTTTGTAATTTTGGGGGTGATATAGGGGTTTTCAACTAGTTTTACGGAAAATATTTTGGATGTTCTTTTTGAGCCTTTTGAGTTCTGGATGAAGGTTGAGCTGGATTCTGGAATCTTGACTGGTGATGGAAGGACTTCCAAAGAACTTTTACAATGACACTATGTCCGAACTGGCCTACCATGAGGACTGGTACATTGGGAAGGTTTTCTTAGTACATAAATGATTTTGTAAAGAAACCGGTGAATAGAGTTTGCTTGATTCGTGAATTTTAGTGTGGGAATTTCTGTAAAGCTTTCGGAGTTGCAAATGAAGGTTGAGCTGGATTTTGTAATTTTGGGGGTGATATAGGAATTTTCAACTAGGTTGCGAATTATATTTTGGATGTTCTTTTTGAGCCTTTTGAGTTCTGGATGAAGGTTGAGCTGGATTCTGGAATCTTGACTGGTGATGGAAGGACTTCCAAAGAACTTTTACAATGACACTATGTCCGAACTGGCCTACCATGAGGACTGGTACATTGGGAAGGTTTTATTTTATATTAAAATATAATGGACTGTGACCTGATCATAAATTTCACGCACATAAAGGAAGTCAGTGAATAGAGTTTGCTTGATTCGTGAATTTTAGTGTGGGAATTTCTGTAAAGCTTTCGGAGTTGCAAATGAAGGTTGAGCTGGATTTTGTAATTTTGGGGGTGATATAGGAATTTTCAACTAGGTTGCGAATTATATTTTGGATGTTCTTTTTGAGCCTTTTGAGTTCTGGATGAAGGTTGAGCTGGATTCTGGAATCTTGACTGGTGATGGAAGGACTTCCAAAGAACTTTTACAATGACACTATGTCCGAACTGGCCTACCATGAGGACTAGTACATTGGGAAGGTATTTTAAAATATAGAGAAGATTAAAAGAAACAAAACCCGATCTTTAAATTCGTAAATCCTACGTATATAAGAGTGTTTGAACCACGCGTAATTATTAAAAAATATGTCGAATTTAAATATGTAAAATCAGTGGTTTTACCGTATTTTGATATAAAAGTATATTTTTATTAAGTGTTAACTTCGCGATTAGATTCAGTGGCGGGTGTTGTGGTTTCGTTTGAATTTTATATTTTACGCTATTCTATTTGTAATGGTGTTTTATTTAAGGTGATTTTAGTGAATCGTGTCAGACCGGTTAGGATAGTGGAATTCAAAGGTAAATTTTGTAATATACCTATATGCACATGCAACATTCTGGCTAGTTACGTTTTAGGACGTAGGGAGATTGCGTAAATCAGGTTTAAATATACCTGTATAGGTTATATAGATTATGACCAGCACACAATTTTAATAAACCCTTAAGAAAATATTCCTAATTGATTTCGGTGAAAGGTGGACCCCTGACCGCATCATTTGGAATAAAACAATTTCTGTAGGTATATCAATAGATAGCCACAGAAATGTAAACCATAACATATACACTATACACTCACAATTAAAAACATACACTTATGCCTTTAGGGAGGACAAAAGAATATCTTTTGAACTCCAACATAACACTACGAGATTAAATTGGTAAATCTGTCTGAAGATGTATATTTTGTACAGATTAGAAAACGGGGACTCCTAGGGACAAATAATAAATTTGTAACTTAAGTACAAATTTATCTGCGTTGGGAGTCACGGGGACTGGCGATGGATAAATATCGTATGGACAGAGGGTCCATACGAATTTAGTGGGGCCAGTTCCACAACCCCCTTCAAAGGGGGGTCAATAAAAGTTTGTATTGTTGAAGTTCTAAAATATAGAAGAAAATATAAAACAATAGATTTCATCTATTGAACAGCACAACAAAATTAAGCTATCAAGTAATACATTGATCATAATTTAATAATAACAATAACACAAACATCAGAACACTTTTCATTTTGAATTTTGGCGGGTCTCGCAAGCTCGCAAGCGAGGCGTGAGCGCGCTGTCGAAGCGTGCACATAGAACACAGAGGGAAACCAGAAGGGTTTAATGACTATAGATGAATGAGCAATTAGTTTAGTAAGTGTTTTAATGTTGATATTAGAATTACTAGAATAGATTTAGGAAATGAGAGTTAGTACTCTGAGTTATTACGGTACACAACGGCTTTCTGAAAAGGAAGTAATAATTGGGTCCATTTTACAAGAATTATGTGTACGAATTAGCGACACTGTTTCTGACAAACCTAGAGATCACTTGAAAGCTATACGCTGGCCATATTTCGATTCTTTATATTCTAGTTGTTCTAGAGCTATAGAGTTGATTTTTGATAATCCTGCCTTTAATATCTAAGGTAAGACAATAGGTAAAGGGGTGAGGTTATTACAATGTGAAATAAAGGCAATCAATAATAATAAAATCCGATATAAAATTTAATTAGATAAATTTAAGATTATCTCTATGGTAAATAGCTTGCACTGAAAGAATGAAGTGTGTACTAGTAGGTGCCGCGAGGTGCACATCAATCTTAGTAATTCCTCGTAGAGTTTACACAATTACGTCAATTTGTTATAATTGTTCGTGATAGTGTGTGTGTATGTGTGTGTGTGTGTGTGAATGCGGCGACGTGTCAGATCTCATGTGCAAACATGCTGGGTGATGGATGAACGTCTTAGCTGGTCACGACGCCGCGGTGTTCTGTGGAAAATGTGACAAATATGTTTTATTTCGTTTTTTAGTGGTTAGCGGAAATGTGTCTGAGAAGGCATAACACCCGGCTGGTTGAGAAGGTGCGTATCGAAACATCAGATGGTGCTAAGGACTCTTACAATAAATTAGATTGCGCGGACAATTTGAAGATAGACATTTTAAATATTTCATGAAACTTTCCGGTACTTTTTTATGTGATCCTGTATGGGTCGCTCAGTCAGACAGAGGGGCCAAAGCACATGCTATGACCAGCCAATATAACCTCCGAAAAGTTAGGTGCCATACAGGAGACTTCCCTTAAGATTGCTGACTATACTGGACTAGAGGAGAACACAACCGAGGCTGCTATGCTGCTATCTTACATCCAGTACGGTGGTACCACCCAGTCGGCTACAATTTAAGCCTACCCCCTAGTAAGGGGCAAGGGAAGGGACCTACAGTATTACACAGGTTCCAAAGGGCGAAGCAGCAGGTGTAGGTAGGCACGTAAAATTTTCTTGTCAGAAAAACTAATTGGTACACGCCTACCTCTCGTACCTCGGACCTCGGACCTCTCGCAAGCGATGTCGACGCCCGCCCGGACCACTGTGCCACCTGCCGCTTCTAATAATGGTTTCTGTTTCAATTTTCAAGCAAACTTGTTCGAACACACTACTGAATAATTATTCACTGGCATCAAGGACGATAACTCGCATAAATGCTGGAGAGGAGAGACGTCAGTATCGACATTATAGTATATATATTTTTTGGTTTTGTTCTTTTTGCGTTTTTTAAACTAGTTTCTTTATTAGTAAGTACTTAGTCGAAATTATGTGGGGGTTAGGCTTAAAATCAGCATTCTTATGGTTCCCCATAGGAATAATCGCTGCGCCGCATCCTTTTTGCGAACAATGTGTTGTTTTTCTCTGTAATGTTCTTTTTTTTTATAAGTATTTCATTATTTTTGTTTTTATTATGTATTTTTTTTCTTTTATGTTTTCTGTTTTATTTTTGTTTGCAAATGAAAGTCTTGAATTTGAATTTGACATGACACGAAGTATTAAGTACTCATTCTGACACGGTGCATCCCTCCCTAGGGTATGTCCTCGATGACTTAACCTCGCCTGCTTGATTACAAAATCATACAAGCCTCACGCGACCACTGAAAACGTATCCAACACGAAGCGACTTTTCCTTTATCCGTCGTTTTGCACCCGTTTATAAAAATATGTATTCTGTCACGACACGACAGTCCACGGATGTTACATTATTTCCACCACATATTCTCAGGGTGTTAATTTGCTTCGACAAAGCTCTATGACGCAGGGAATATGTATCATTTATGTACATGCACCTTGTCTATAGTAAAACTGCAAGGTCTCTACAGCAGGCTAAAAGGAAACAAGGGGGCGTTTTTTTTCCAAGTACAGTCTCGGGTCTTTCAAGAGGTGCGTGAATGGGGCATCTGTCAGGCCGGCATGGCATTCGCAACCCCCGCATACGACCGAATGTCCATGGGCATCGTTAGACACCTTATGGGTGGCTTGGCGCCACGGGACCCTAAAAAAGGGTTAAATATACTACTATACATACATACATATCACACACGCTGAATCCCGGCAATCGGGGTAAGCAGAGTAATCGGTGACCACCACGTTTCGCAAAGTATTCGAATAAGATTAAATCGATCAAGCAACAAGTAAGGCACGAAGACCCACCTGCTGCATTACTCGGTGGAAGTACCGTGCCAAGGTGAGAGGTGGCGAGCCTGTCGCCCTTTAGCACGGCATCTTGTCCTTATCCCTTAGTCGCCTTTTACGACATGCATGGGGAGAGATGCAGTGGGGATATTATTTTTACTACTATATCACCCCATTATACTATAGGCTACAGAATATACTACACGAGGTCTTGCAAATGACATAGGACACGCTACTAAGTATATTTCATTAAATTACATTACACGTCAGCAAAAAACGATAAAACAATCAACTGCTCGTGGACGCCAAAATAATTATTTTTACCTACTTACTCTCGCAGTAGGTGACTTATGCTTATGAGTTCTGCAGAAAGTAGTCAGGTTTACTTTTTAGCTTCGGTTTGGACTTTGATTAATTAAGTAAGTAATTACATTAAAAGAACTCGTAAATTGCTCTAAAACCATAATGATTATGACCACCTTACATGTCGAAACTACTCAGCATAGTGAAACCGAGAATTATGGTCATCGTCGTATTGATATACTTACTCGTATCTATAATGATGACAATACACTATGGACAATGAAAAATCTGGTTATCAGTGCAAATGATTGCTCCAATTTCCGCAGCACAATTTCGGTTGGAAGAGGTTCCGCCGCAGCCGCGCAACAGACCGGTCCGAGTCGGTCGTCCTCCAACATTTATTCACAAATAGAATAAGCTCTTCCTTCGCTCAATATTAATAAGAACCACCTGTTCGTAATAAAAAAATTAAATGAAGCAAGGCTTACAACAAAATACTTTAATAAAAAATAACACCTATATTGAATAATATAAAATATAAACCTATTTATATTAAATTAACAAACAAGAAAACTTAACTTTTATTTGGCTTCGTTGCAGCGAAGGCCCAAACAAATAAACACCAGAAGTACATGAATTGTACTACAAATTATGAGTTTTTGGCCTTCGCGGTAGAGACGCTTGGAGCATGGAGCTCGGATGCGGTCAGTTTTTCTAAGCAAATAAATAGGAAAACAGCTTATTGAGGCATCCGGATTCAACGGGGGGAACGCTGTGTCCGTCATGGGGACCATGCCGTTGATCCCCATGATGATGAATATTTTTGTTTTGTTGGTTAATTTACTACATATTATATTATTTTTGTTTGTTTGACGAATTAGTTGAATTACTTGGATATGCTTGTATGTTGTGCCAAACTAACAATATGTGAATAAACTGAAACTATCGTAAAAATTTAAATTTAAACTTAAAAAAAGAAATTATAAATAAATCATGAAAACGAAATTAATTAATTACTTAGACTAGTACATTCGATTACAGAACCGAATTGCGAACAAACGAACACTCAATCGCCGTTATGAAAACGATTTGTGTGAAAATGTTTCTAAAATACTGAGCAAACCGCAATTCATTTTCAATTCATTTATTTGACCATAACCTTTTACATAAAGATTACTTTACGCGATTAAGATGAGTAGAGCTTCGGGGAAAGGTTCGATAGTTTATCAGACAGCTGTGATAGAGTGATTATCTTTATAACGAGCAACCTTCGTTCGGTCGGCGGCGGCGGAGCGGTGGCGCGGAAGGGGACGAGACGGTAGCGGCGTGGCGAGCGGGGTCACCCCGACCCGATTACACGAGTCATGTGACTCGAGTCTCGAGATGAACGACTTTCAGCATTGCGGAGTAACGCGTCAGCTAACTGCTGCGAACACCTTCGGGCGAGAGACGCGACGCCACGCGGCGTGAAGCTTGATAATCTGTGTCAAAAAACCGCTGGGAATGATAATCCACCCAACATGATAGATACGGGCAGCCAAGCTGTCGCCTCCACATTCGCGCGTCGTCTTCACGTTCACGCTCCGAGCTGTCTATAACTCAAGACAGACACTGTCTGAAAATACTATGCGTGCACTTAGATATTTGGGCGCTCTGTGTAAGTCGATTTTTCCGGAAAATGTATGAGAGTGAGATTAAAAAAAAGCTTTCAAGTGTGCATCGGACCTCGAGCAATGTGTGTTCCGTAGATACCGAAACACTTGGACGCACTTTGATACTGGAAAGCTGAAAATAGTTTTGGTCGGTTTTTATTATTTATTGTTTTCTTTAGAGTTTGCACTATATTTACACCATGTTTAAACCATAAATTTATGTCACATAGTTACTCGCAAACTCACTCGTCAAAACCTATAGGATACTTCCCGTTGACCTAGAATCATGAAATTTGGCAAGAAGCAAGGTGTCACAGTAAAGAAAGAAATTCGAACTTCGTTAATTTGTGGTTTTATCACAAAACAAAACAAAAATTGTTTTTTTGCTCTATTTTATGTGGTGTTACAATCGCACTAGCCAGTTTTTTTATTAACATAAATTTATACAATTTAAAATAAAATAAGTTATCCATATCTAAACCATAGAATTGAGGCATAAAAAACTTTAACTACAACTATACCAAATTTCAAGTCTCTAGCTTCTACCGTTTGGCTCTTGGAGATTATGACAGACGGACGGACGGACAGACACCGGAGTGAGGCAATAAATAAATCTTTAGTCGCTACAATTTTGGTATGGAACACTAAACATGGAAGAAAAGGTTTTTCGTTTTGATTTCAATAATAATTTTCCTAAACTTAGTGTTGATTGAAAGCATCACAAAATTGGAGATGCACCTTGCCCAATATTTCAGAAATGTTTTCACACAACCCTCTACCGCATCAACAAACAAGCGTCAGGCGGACGTCATCACTGCATACAATCGTCCGGAGTGCAGTGTTATTGCACCAATAGAAGTTTAATGTATCCCAATGAAGAACTAATTGGAGCATGTGTTTGAATTAACAGTATGTCTGGTAAACAATAAACAGCTAGTTACCACCATACCACGCACTACTTATACCCTTAAGATGACCATAAATGGTTAACATATCCAGCCTGTAGATACGAAACTTTGGAAATGTAACAAGGTAGTAAATGATTAAGTAGCAATTTTTCCGACAAGATGTTTACATAATTACAATCCTTTTCGTCTACCTGTGTACATAATAACTAATGAATCAGAATCAGACAAAGCGGTCTAGTTTCTTATCAAAGCAAGTTACTATCAAGTCATTTTTAAGGTTTTGTTTTTACTCTTTCTGGTTTACTATGAATAATCAACCACACGAGCTGCAATCTCATCCGAGAACAGTGTCATGTACAATTTATTGATATCAATTATTATAATAGATTTAATAAATTGTCTATTTTCTTCGTCGAATTATCTGGCTTATTTTTAACAGTGTCACTAAAGAACCTTTTGTGTCTAACCTGTACTTGCATCAAGAGTAACTTCTTGAGGAGAGATTTTTAAGATTTGGTCTTGGTTGTACATCAGTGGTTTTACTTGGACGATGCTTAAGAGATGAGTTTTTGAAATTATTATTTGAACGAAGAACGCTTTCACCTACTCGCAGTACCAAAATATTTTTGGCAAAAAAATACAAATTCCTACAAACGTTTACTTTGCCGTTATGGTGTATACGTGGGATATTTATGGCGGCGCGGTGCGTGGTAACGTCGCGCGGATCGTGGTCGTGAATCTGTGATTGTATCGTCACTTGCCCGTGACGCGACACCAACAGCGCCTTGACATCGCAAAAAAGTGACAACTAGATTCCGCCTTACGACGAACAACAATGACTTTTTCATTAGTAATGGTAATGAGCAAGTTTTGGTGGGTGTCTGGAATTCCTTTCTCAGCCATATCCACCATCTCAGTCAAGAGTCTTCACAAGACACAAATAATAATTTATCTTGTTCTCAGACAAACCAGGATCCAACAAAAGGAAGGCCAATTTAGTTTATAGAACATGGCACGGTTGGCTACACTGCATCCGTGATGCTTGCGTGGGGCTACCTCCCTTTGCACCACATTCCTCAGAATGTGTGCCACGCCAGTATGTAGGCATCAAATTGGTAGTGTATTTCAAGTGTTGATTTAAAACTCACTGCATTCGGAATGTTCAGGGGACTGAAGGTTCCAAGTTCGGTGCCTCCTCCTGGTTAGCTAGAGTCGGATATTGTACTGATCGGTTTAACTAATTTTCATAATTTCATAACAAAATGTGTCTAGTTCTCTATTCCCTTGCCCCTTACTAGGTGGTAGGCTCAAATTGAAGCCGACTGGGTTTGTACCACCGTGCTGGATGTAAGGTGGCCTCATAGCAGCCTCGGCTGTGTTCTCCTCTTGTCCAGTGTTGCCACCAATCCAAAAGGAAGTCTTCGGTATAGCTGCTACCTTCTCCGAGGTGATGTTGGCTGCTCGGAGCATGTGCTTTGGCCCCTCTGACTCAGCCGCCCATATCGGATTTGAAAAAATCATTTCAGCGAAAAGTTATCAGCACATCAACAGACAGGTGGTAACTATATGACATTTCCGATTGTAAAGATTGTAAATGTAAGATTCACGCAATGAAAACTTTTCTACTTTCGTGCGTCAATTGCTTGTTTGAGTTCGGATCTATATTATGTTTGTCTTGGCTTTGTTACCTGCATTCACTTCATTCACACCACACGGAAGATACCGGCAACACGTGTGACGGAGATGAACATATATTCGTAATTTCGTCTTTGCGTGCAATTTCTACCTTCCCGACAAATGACGGTATCATTATAGTTTTCACATCAAGTACATTTTCAAACGATTAATTTCCTTATCATGCAGTCACTTCTTCGATGAAATCATGAGTATGATCAATAACCATTACGCGATTTTGACTAATTAGCTCTATGTTTTTTTTTTCATGGTAGGTACATCTGATCTTAAATTTAATTACGAATTAGCGAAAGAAAGTGCAAATTGATATTAACTATCCTTTAATTAGCTGCCTGCAGGCAGCACTTGTCTCGAGAGCCTCTAGGTGTAAACAAGTAAACAGGCTTCCTTTCCCCGCTGCTCTAGAAAAAGCGACTTCAGCATGCTGCACGCTCCGCCGACGTCGCGAGATAAGCCGCAGCGCGCAAGGCCAGGGTCGTCCGTGCGCAGGCATGCAGTTCCTACAACTCCAAGACTATCTCTTAGATGTGCAGTAGGAAAACTGAAGTAAACTGAACCTATTCGAGGCCAAGAAGATACAGTTAGTCAGTCAGCCAGTCAGAGTGTAGGCGTCCACTGCTGGACATGCGCCTCTCCAATTTTTGTCCAGTCCCCCCGACCTTCGGCGGTTAACCACCAGTAGTCCCGTACGGAAGCCTATTACTAAGCATACGCCGTCTTTAAAGGGCTGTATCTTTTGAACCGTTACAGATAGCCGGTTGAAAATTTCACAATATATGTGTTATTATGGCGAATATCCTAACAAATAATAAAAAAAACGTTTTCAGCATATTTTTTTGTTTTTACTCTTTCATAAAAACGGTAATACATACCTACACAAGCGTCAAACCTGTGTGATTACCAGGGATCGGAATAGGTAGAGTACCTATAAATACCGAATGTTGGCGAGAAGACATAGGTAACATGGAGTGATTAAAACCACCTCTTTCGGAAATTCTGAAAAATTCCCGGAAGTTCCGGGAATTGAAAAATATTTCCTGGTAGTTATAAAGTTATTAACTTTTGACACTAGTAACATACTGTAATGTGTGAATACCTTATTTAAAATCCCAAAAATATTTTTTTCAAATCAAATTCACTTCCATACCAATAATTTTTTTATACCACATTTTTTTATAACCTAATTTTTATGGTAAATACATAACACAAATAAATTTTGAGATAGAACCGAATTGTGAGAATAGAATAAATTGTGGTAGAGAACCCTCGGTGCACGAGTCCGACTCGTCATATTTTTATTTTTATTCATTCATTCAGAGACATAGAGTACCTATGTGTAATGAAATGATCACCTGCCCGCCGCCGCCCCCGCGCCGCCGGCGCCGGCTCGACGACACTAACTGTGTATGCCGCCAATCTATCCGAATGCGATGAGAACAATTTCCTAACTTCAGTCTATGTTCTTCCTGTTCCTCCTGTTCGCCTTCGCCAAACGCGTCAAACTCTCGCGGAACACCCCTCTGAAGTGAATAGAAGAATTCTTCGAACTGCACGATTATATAAATCGTTCTTGTGTCGCACTGCAAATGTGTGGAACGGGCTTCTTCCGGGGAATATCTTTCCCTACTCCTACAATCCACGGATCTTCAAATCGCGGATTAGGTGATAATAGTCTTTTCCCAGCGACATTAGTCCGCCTCCAAGCCGGGCAGGCACCTCCTCGGGGGTGAAATTGGCTGCGCCTGAGGTTCGACCTCGGGCACAGCCACCCAGTTTGGAAGCAATTCCGATTTAAACACAAATATGATAATAAACGATCGTTTTTATTTATTTTTTATTTCATTACTTTTTTTTATTTATGCATTGATCGTTTCTCTTATATTCTCTCTCTCTCTCTCCCTCTATCCCTCACCCCCTCCTTCCCCCAACCCCTCCCCTCAGTCCTTCTCTCCCCTCTCCATCCGGAACTACCATTCGACACTAAATTCCGTTCATACTATACTTTATTTAAACGCTCAGCCCTATTGCTATTTAGCGTGGTGGTATATAGCCCATAGTGAGCCCCAAGAACTACTCTTTACATTGGTGCAAACCACATCAAAAACTGTTCAGTGGTTCCATAATTTACATCAAACAAGTTATTATACACTTTTGAAGTTATACTCCAACATACACACAGACGTTCTCTTTTATAAGAATTAGAGATAGAGAGTAGAGATAGAGATATTTTATCTAGAGTCTAGAGAATGTGTGATTTTGTTCACTATGCACATCTGATAATGCGATGATAGTATCCCGTCAAAGTCACCGAACGCGCGCTCTGCAAGCAAATGGCACAAGGTGCGTGTGGCTGGCTGGACCAAGTGACTATGATTAATCAATATGTAATTAATGTCATCGCGGTCACTTGAACTTGCTCTCAATCATGATTCACAAGTCGATCGTGCTAATGGCGGCAGCAACGACGACACGAACCGATTCTCTAACCTTTGCTTAAGAGGATTCATATGGCAAAACAACGAAAATTGTTATATTTCAAACAAAAATTTAGTTCTATGAAGTACATATTAAGTCCTTACCTATGAAATTGGCGTTTTATATAGAAAAAAATCAAAAAAATTTTTTTATGAACAAACAATTTTTTTTTAATCGAAGGATTGGCCATTATTATCTATGCACTTTTGGCATTTTACTTAAAGTTCATTGATACCTCTGCTATAGAAGTCCTGGGGATGGGAATCGATTAACTCTTTAAAGGCGTGTTTCACTGCCTCATCGGATTTGAAAATTTTCCCCTGTAAGAAGTTATCCAAATTTCGAAAAAAATGGAAACCAGTTGGAGCAAGGTCTGGTGAATATGGTGGGTGACGGAGAGTTTGCAGTCGTAACTCCCGTAGTTTTGAGACGGTCCATTGTGCGGTGTGTGGGCGAGATTTGTGGTGAAGAAGGAGTGGACTAAAGCAATTGGCAAGTCTCGGTTGTTTGACAGCGAGCTTATCCATCATTATTTTCAATTCTTCACAGTACACATCTGCAGTAATTGTTGCGCCAGGTATCAAGAAGCTGTAATGAATAATGTCTGCACAGGTCCACCATACACTGACAAGCAACTTCTTTTGACTCAATTTGCGTTTGGGACATGGTTTGGCTGCCTCTCCTGTGTCCAACCAGTGTGACGGACGTTTTCGCTTGTCATCCAGGATCCACTTGTCATCACAAGTGACAATCCGATTCAAAATCTCCTCATTTCTGTGCCTATTCAACAAGTTAAGACAAGCTTCGACGCGATTTTGTTATTGTTGTTCAGTGAATTCATACGGTACCCACTTTCCGAGCTTTTTTATCTTTCCAATTTGACGTAAATGAAACAGTATCGTTTTATCTCTTACATTGAAGGCTGCTGCTAATTCCGACTAGGTTTGTGATGAATCTGCTTCAACTATGGCTTTCAATTCATGGTTATCGACTTTCGTCTCCGGTCGGCCATGGGGCTCATCATTGAGATGAAAATTTCCAGAACGGAAGCGATCAAACCAAAAACGCACAGTGCGTTCACTTGCGGTACCTGGTCAATACACGTCGATGATATTGCGTGCCGTCTGTGCTGCGTTGGTGCCGCGACGGAATTCATATTCGAAAATAACACGCAATTTAGATTTTTCCATGGTCACAGAATCAGCGATGTAAAAAAAACCGAACGGTGGGAAAACAAACGAAGAACTGATTTTGAAAAAAGAATAATTTGCCTTTATAACAAAAAATATTTGAATTTGGAATTCCTACGCAAAAAAAAGTTAGCCGCTTTCAAAGTGGCCAGTTTGTAGAAACGCCAATTTCATAGGTAAGGACCTAATAATATGAAAAAAATATTTTTTCAACATTCAGATAATATGTACTAAACACGTAAGCAGGATTTTTAAATTTACAGTATTTTTTCATGGTGAAAAAAAATTCTGAATGTGACTCTATTTTAATTTCTTATGTCGAGCTAGCTCCATACTGGATATTATTTTGGAATAAAATTTACGTCATTGTATAGGGAATTAAATTTTAAATAAAAACACTAAAGTAGTAAATACTAATTTATTAGAAAAAAAACGAATCCTAATAATTTTTAAACAAACAAAAACTACAAAATTCACCATATAATCGCGCGCACTGCGCTCGATTGCTCAGTGCCGCCGCGCCGCCGCCGACTCGAATTTTTGTTTTGCCGTGGCCTGTAGCGCTTAGAAGGTTGTTTGTGGTTGGGATAAGGGGGTGGTCGATGAAATCCAGTAAGTATATAACAAACAAAGCCATTTAAAATTGGAAGAAGAAACGGAGCTTCCCTCAGATTCAGATCAGACATATGTACATACTACAGTACCTACCTACCCACTCGTTCGTATGTGTGCCAGTTTAAAATAGCTACTTCTCTAAAATGGCAGAACTTCCTAAGAATGTGTATAACAATGATTTTGCCAGAATAATTTAGATTTTTAATATCATTACGGTGTAATACTTTCTTCGTTCTTCAACAGAGTCATGCAGCCAGTGGGTTTTCGTGCTTACTTGCCCATTGATAGTTATCTTGTCCTAATACTTTTGCTAAACGTGGTGGTTGGTGTTGTGCTGGAGTTTTTGCAACACAACACCGATTAATCTGCTTACCCCTGATTGTCGAGATACAGCATGTGTTATCATTATTATTAATTTCATTATTCATTAGGCTAAAACGTTCTGGATTCCTATAATTTTTTATTGTCTTTGAAAAATTTTGCTTTATCTGTTCCAAGCGCTGTTTGTTGGATAGAAGGTTAGAATAATTAAGACAGAGACGTGGTAGCTGTGTAGACAGTATTTATTATCCCCATTAATTAGAAACCAGTGTACAAACATTTACAAACGATCACATGTTTGAGCTGCGTTTATTACAAGTCGTGATCTTTACTAAGAGATAATAAATTGTCACGGACCTTGTCATTATAATTAGCGGCAAGCTGACTTGCGCAGGCGGTGCTGCTACACCGAATCACAGATTACTACCGAATTAGAAAAAAATACGACCATTTTCCTACAGACGCCGAGTCGCCATCGATCACGGAGGGGGCCTTGGCTCTTTCTTATCATATCACTTTTCCTGATCTCGCGAAACTTACTGCTGTAACGAACTTTTACACAAATAAATTAACTATTTTCAGTTCAAGCTTCTTCAATTCGATAGTTACTCGACACTCGTACGTACAGTATCTACGTGCTTGTAGCCAAAATAGGTATATTCTTTAACCATCCTTTAGATGTGCCAAAAATATCAGCGAAACCCTAGGTATGTGAATTGATTGAGTAGCTCTCGACTTATGTGCCAACATATTATATCGACGAATGGACGACGGCGCACGCGCATTGCGTTACAGATATAGCGCTTATTAGTTGGGTTCAGGTTGGGTTAGTGAGGATTATGCTTAGGGAAAATTTTTTTTTATTCGCTCGCTGAGGAAAAACAGACGAGAAAACTTCGCCTGTACTCAATATTTGACACGGCTTATGATAATATTTAATATTACTGTGTAGTCAAAGTACGCGCGCAAATCAAATCAAATCAGATATATTTATTTTGTCAGACGCAAGATCCATAAAAATATAACAAACAATAAAATAAAAACCAACCAAAACATTCTATTATAAAAATGCAATTATTTATACCTTCCCATTTATTGCCCAGCCTGTAACTACTGCTGTACAAGACAACACAAGACAGACATCAAGCAACAAAGAATGCGAGTTGATTTCTGTAGGTCTGCTTTAATTGGTAAGTTTTCATTTCGATGCGCTGCACGGGGAGAGATGCAGTGCAACAAATGTTTTATGTACTATATCTACCCCGCTCAGTACCGTACTTATTGTATCGTTTAAATACAGTTTTGAACATTATACGAACTTTATATTTCTTTAGGCGCGTTATAAAAATGAGAAGTAAACTCAGAAAAAACAAATTGAAAAAAAAACACGTTTCTTGTATGGGAGCCCACCTTAATTTTTGAATTTTTCTATTTTTTCTTATAGGTATTAATTTTTATATTTGTTGTTATATCCGCCATAATAACACATAGGTATTCTGTGAAAATTTTAACGGGCTACCTATTTCGGTTCAAGAGGTACAGCCCTCGGACGGATGGACAGACAGACGGACAGACAGACGGCGTAGGCTTAGTAATAGGCTTCCGTACGCGATACGGAAACCTAAAAACATCACGTCTCCTTCGTCGTCACCGCATGAAAATATATATTTTTTTATAAATTATTTATATGAAGGTATTGTGTGATGCTGCCCAATAGATTAACTATAATCATAATTTCTAACGCGTATACATAAGTAGATGCACCTTTTTTTTACATTAATTCACAATGTTTTATCATTATTCACGCGCGGCCGCAAAAAAGAAGACAAGGAAAAAACAGAAAAATATTGGAGAAATTGCGAGCTGTACCATTTCAATAAGTGACTAAAACAATCGTCAAACTGCATTTTCATTCGATCCTTTGATTTTCTAACCATGAAAGCAGTTCAACATTTCGTTATCATCATCAATCATCAATCATCAATCAATACTAATAATAAATCTGTAAGGGGTGGTCATGGAGTAAGTTAGTTTGTTTTAGGAAATATTGAGTTTGTAGCCTCTATGTATGATACTAAAGCTAAATTGACGATTTTTACTAATCTTTTCTGTATGTATGTATGTTCCGCCATAACTCTTAAACCGATCATCCGAATTCGATGAAACTTTAACTATATGGGAACTTTAACTATATGAACATTTAACTATATGGGACACAGGATAGGCTACATACAATTCAGTTCCGGTTACGCTAAGATGTGGCTCCCATACAAACCGATATGTTCAATCCGCGCGCCTTAGTACTATACATAGGTATGTATTTACCGAGCGAGCGGCAGTTGGCGGCGCGGCGGCGGCGGAGCGGGGGAGGCGCGGCCTATAAACTCAACAGCGAACCGAGCAGCCGCACTATATTCCTCTTTAACGCAAAAACTACTGAACAGATTTTGATGAGCCTTTACAGTACTATAGCTTATACATCAAAAAGGCTTTAATTTATAAAGACATTGTGTAAATTTGCCGAAATATCGATAAATGTCAAGTAAATCGGAAAAATCCTGCCTTCTGAGAGCTACCTCGGCGTGCGCTGCATAAACCGTTAGAGTTACACGAAGATAGTGTATGGTGAGGTTGTTTCTCTAAAATAGTTCAAAAAAAAAGTCCGCGACAGCATATGGGTATCTACCTTTTATGTGTATTTTTGGTTCACTATTTTGGCTATAGTGGCTACTATAGCCAAAATAGTGAACCAAAAATACATTTAAATTGGATACTGCATATATATATTTTTTTTATTTAGTTTATTTTTAGGGCTTTTAACAATAATTTGTTAATATCAGCCCCATAGTACTCATCTTCTCCATCCCTTAGGGCCCAGAGTCCCTAAGAGATAGAGAACGCTCCACAAAGTTCAACACAATCACTAAATCCCTCTCACTTGGGCTCGCCAACAGTTTATGTATGCTAAAAAACAAATTGAGTCTGTCCACCCTAAGTGACGTCTGCAATTCCGTCCGTAATTCCTCGTTCTGACCACACTCCATCAGCAAATGGTACATGTCATCCTCCTTGTTACACCGATCACAATTTGGAAAATCTCTCTTTTTCATCAGGAATTTAAATTTATTCAATGGAATGTGGCCAGAACGAAGTCTTAAAGCTAGCACTATTTCAGGCCTTCGTAAATTACACACCTGGAACCAGGGAACCTGTGGAGGTTCGGATTGTAAGGTTTTGTACCATATTCCACTCTGTATGGATCGACTGTCAAAATACTCTTTCCATAAATTTTTACATAGCGTTTTTACTTCTGGCAATCGATCCATACAGAATGGTTTACATGTATACTGTATTTACAATGCACATTTTATATTTTTGAATTAATTCTTATCAAAATACATACTTTTATCGCTTCTGGTATAGTAGATAAACTTTGGCTGTTACACTAAGTAATTTGGACAAATAGTTTAAAAGTTACGACGATGAGAATGTCTTGAGAGAAGCGCTGCGCTTCTCTCAAGACGGGGCGAGGCGAATATGTTTGTATGAATTTCCTCCATAAAATTTAAGCCGATCATCTAAATTCGATTAAAATTACTACACGCACATTTAGCTATACGTGACACAGGATAGGCTAAATAAAATTCAGTTCCGGTTATGCTAATATGTGGAGTATTAAACTTAGGTAGGTATCTAAAGTATTTGATTTATTTTAATTGAATTTTCTTATTTTAATATCGATAGCTTTTTCCTGCGGATTCGCTCGCGTAAAAGAAGAAACTAAGTAACTTAGGCCGGGACCGGAGGGCGAACTGGATTCAGATAAAAAGGAAGGATAAAGATAAAGGTTCAGGAAGAGGTTAAACCTTTTCGAAGAAAATAAGCAACAAAGGGCGAGGCCGAAGGCCGAGCTGCGTTCAGGAAGACCTTCAACCTTCTCGAACAAGTGCTCGAAGAAAGTAAGTAACTGAGGGCGAGGCCTAAGGTCGAGCTGCGTTCAGGAAGACTATAATCCTTCTCGAAGAAAGTAAGTAACTAAGGGCGTGGCCGAAGGCCAAGCTGTATTCTGGAAGACACTAAACCTTCTCGATGACAGTAAGTAACTATGGGCGATAGTTACTTACTTTCTTCAAGACGGTTTATAGTCTTCCTAAGCGAAGCTCGGCCTTCGGCCTCGCCCTAAATTACTTAATTTCTTCGAGAAGGTTTATGGTCTTCCTGAACGCAGCTCGGCCTTCGGCCTCGCCCTTAGTTACTTACTTTCTTCGAGAAGGTTTATGGTCTTCCTGAACGCAGCTCGGCCTTCGGCCTCGCCCTCTGTTACTTACTTTCTTCGAAAAGGTTATCGTTTTCCTGAACGCAGCTCGGCCTTCGGCCTCGCCCTCAGTTAGGTACTTACTTTCATCAAGAAGGTTTATAGTCTTCCTGAACGCAGCTCGGTCTTCTGCCTTGGCCACGATTACTTAATATATTCGAGAAGGTTTATAGTCTTCCTGAACGCAGCTCGGCCTTCGGCCTCGCCCTTAGTTACTTACTTTCTTAGAGAATGTTTATTGTCTTCCTGAACGCAGCTCAGCCTTCGGCCTCGCCCTGTGTTACTTACTTCTTCGAAAAGGTTATCGTCTTCCTAAACGCAGCTCGGCCTTCGGCATCGCCCTCAGTGACTTAATTTGTTCAAGAAGGTTTATAGTCTTGCTGTACGCAGCTCGGCCTTCGGCCTCGCCATCAATCACTTGCTTTCTTTGAGTAGGTTTATCGTCTTCCTGAACGCAGCTCGGCCTTCGGCCTCGCCCTCAATTACTTAATTTCCTCGAGAAGGTTTATAGTCTTCCTGAACGCAGCTCGGCCTTCTGCCTCGCCCTTAGTTACTTACTTTCTTCGAGAAGGTTTATGGTCTTCCTGAACGCACCTCGGCCTTCGGCCTCGCCCTCTGTTACTTACTTCTTCGAAAAGGTTATCGTCGTCCTGAACGCAGCTCGGCTTTCGGCCTCGCCCTCAGTGACTTACTTTCTTCAAGAAGGTTTAAAGTCTTGCTGTGCGCAGCTCGGCCTTCGGCCTCGCCCTCAATTACTTACTTTCTTTGAGTGGGTTTATCGTCTTCCTGAACGCAGCTTGGCCTTCGGCCTCGCCCTTAGTTACTTACTTTCTTCGAGAAGGTTTATTGGCTTCCAGAATGCAGCTCAGCCTGAAGCCTCGCCGTTAGTTACCTACTTACTTTAGTTGAGAAGGTGTATCGTTTACCTTACTTAACGCAGATCGGCCTTAGTTACTTACTTGCTTTCTTTGAAATACGAATTTCACGCGAGCGAAGCCGCGGGCAAAAGCTAGTTTAGAATAAATCACCAAAAAGTTATTCCATTTGAAATATCGTAGATATCAGAAAATAAGATCATCTTGAGATTTAATCAATGTCATTTTTATTGTTCCGTATAACAAAACGGGAAAACTTACTTATGGCCTCTTTCCTCGGTCCGTCTGTATGTCATAAGTTCATAAGCTTCCTGAGACAAACCGCCATGGCGCGACACTATACTCACACTTGTGTGCCTCACAACACCGTAGGCCTTAACCTAGACCTAGGACGTCTGGACACTAGCACTAGGCGGAGAGAAGATTAGAAGTCGCGTCGCATCACAATCGCAATTCAATAGTCCGTCCTCAGCTCAGCACATCACATCGGACATGAGCGGAGACGGGACGGGAACAAGTTGCTGTTAGATGTTCATTGCATAATAATGACGAATGAAAGAACAATGTCCATACAAGATGGAATAGGCCAAGACAGGGTGTAGTGTAATTTTTTCGCCTTTATTTTCGATGTTTACATTTTTCTTATATCGTACCTAACAAAAAGACGTCATGTTTCCTAGTTTCGATTTCTATAGTGATTACATTTGTTCACGTCATCATAACTTTAATTTTATATTCGCCCATCCTGTTGGTGTTATAGAACGAGCAAGAAAACTCACTCATTTTTGTTAATGAATAATCCTATAACTTTATGTGGCTAATCTTGTATATATAAATAATTGGTTTCTCGGAAACGGGTCTAACGATTTGAATGAAATTTTGTATTTATATAATGTTGTTTTTTTTTTTCAAATTTATCTACATAGGTAAGAAAAGCGTGAGGAAATGCGTTTTCACCACACACAAAAATAATTTTCTTTTCTAACGCTATCTCATAGAATATTGGAGTGTAATATGTCATATTATAGTGTAAACGCCGAGCAGCCATTATGGGCACTGCATGAAAGGTCGGCTTAAACGGCTATTTAAATATTTCGAGTTTTCCGTCCAGTTCAGTGTAGCCGGCACGACCGAAGGGAAGCACTGACAAGGCACCTAGTTCACCAATGTGTTATGAGCTAACATCACGGATGTAGTAGGTGATGTAGCCAACCGTGCGAGTTTCCATAAAAAAATATATGGTCACGTTATGACAGCTCATTTGGCGCTTCTGGTAAAACGCGCGCGACTCATGTTCCGTGATAATAACACTAGCTGGCTATTCCTCACGCCATATTAAACTGAGGCATGCTCTATCACCCATTGTCTCGGCTGTGTAGTGATACATTGAGCGAGCGACGATCTCGAAATATCCTCTTATTCAGGTTGGAAGTGTTGCAATTTTTCAATGTCGAACTGATTTCGCGGATTTAGGTTTGGTAAAAGGGGGCTTCTAGACTAGAATATTCTGGAGATTAATCTACTTCCGTCGCTGTGTATTTGAATGACAAATGGAGCCTGTAGTAGTAGAAGTTGAATATGTTATTAGGTATGTAAATATGCTCTACAATGAAAAGTCAGCTCTATAAATTAATATATCTTCGCATTTGCAAATCGGTTATACTAAAGACATTCAAATTGAAATATCTTGCTTGTGGTTCGTGAATTTGTAGTGCACTATGCAACGAAACATAGGAGTTGTTCTTAACCTAATAATAAAAAGTAATCAACAATTCTTATGTTTAATTTCCCGTTAACGTCCCGTTATTACATTTGCAAAAACAGACACAATGATTTAGATTTTATCAGTATCACTTATTCCACGAGGAGAACTGGAAGGAGCTGTATAACGCGATCCCGCCGTCCCCTTTCCACCCGTCCCCTTTCCAGGGATTGTATCGCTATATGCTGGACAGACCGCCAATGGGTACCTGGTTCTGCAGATCTTTACTCTACCTACACAACCGGTAAACTCTGGATCGTTCTCTTTGCCAATATGTTTCCCCCCAAGTATGGTCTCGGGTCCTTCAAAACAGGCTTGCAGGCCGGCATGGCATTCGCAAGTATCGCATATGACCGAATTTCCGTCGCGCCATATGTGGCGCTTTTAAAAACAAAATAAATAAATACATTATGGTATTGAAACGAGCACTATTTGAGCCACTGTGACATCAGAATTTTAACGTTTAACCAGACAGACAGATGGTTATATTTCAATAAACATTACATAAGATCATGATGTACGCCTCGCCTTCGTCGGACGAAAAAGCCGGCTCCTATATACCAACACAAACGTGCGATCACTTCTAAACCATTTGGCATAGGGTACACATTATACTTTATACCTACGCAACATCTGTGCCTCTGCAGAGTAACCATTATAATATTAATTTAAAAAATATTTTTTTTCATATTATGTACTTTATAGAACAAAATTTTGGTTTGAAGTTTTAAAAAATATAACAATTTTCGTTTAATATCCTATAGAATCCTCTTAACTGTGAGTTTAATTCGCGCATCAAGGTTCGGAACTTTAAATTTTATGAAAGGAAACCAGTGTGGGTGGCGATATTTTATGCCGAGGGACCAAAAAAGGTATTAGCGAGACTATGATCAATGCCTGCGATTGGCCGACTATTGAAACGCTATCCAACTTGTTTCTATGACTTTGAAGATCCCCACCCAGGTTGAAAGTTTCGGGAAACACTCGCGGGTAGACAACTCCACACGTTAGCGGTGGGATAGAGAAACAATTTTGAGAAGCGATGGGTTCTCAAAAGTCTAATGTTTACAATAATAGATCTTCGGAATTCTCTGCGGCGAGTGCAAGTAATAAGACTGAGTGACTCTACAAATCGTCGTTTGCTCAGAGACACTCGAGTTTTTTCTATGCGGTTTAGGCCTTGGACTCAAGAAACTGCCGAAAATTCATGTCTTTTGAAAACTGAGTGCCCGCCCGCAGTAGTCTAACTAAATGCTCCGAGATAAGTAGGTACGACAATGCCTTGGAAACTTGCAAGGAAAGAGAATGGATCGAACTTAGCAGAGAAAACACAGCATTGAGTATTGCGAAACTTGAAGGCGACAGGGTCGCTAGTTAGCTACCACATAAGGACCCATCACGGAGAAATTATTTCCCCGCTCGTGGTGCGGCGTCCGCCCTGTTCTACGGTACCTACATGCTACAATACTCACCGGCACCTACATACTCAATAAATATATTTTTTATACGGAATGTTAAACAGCTGTAGGTTTCCTGTAATCCTGTTTCATCCAATAAATTATACATGCTGTAGATTTTTTCGGAATTTATAAATTTTCATAGGGACTACACACAAACACATGCTATTCGTATGTTTTAGGAAAATGTAACCTTTAAAAATTTGAAAACAAAATTTCTAGAATTACTAGTGGACCCCAGTTCAAAGGATGGGACGCTTGCCCCGCAAAACAATTTCAATGTCTTAGAAGTGTTTAATAAATTTGGAAATGGTCTCCTAAATTTAAAGAGTAATGAATTCGTGCCAATTTCCAATCTGATACAACCCAATAGAAGTTACAAGCCAGTGACATTCCAACGTATGACTTTTCACCTAGTTGAGGTACAGAAACTGAAAATGTATTTAATAAACATCGCAACATTACCTACCCAGCCGAGACGTATTCAGAATAATTACATGTATTTTCTACATTTTCCATATATACGAGTACGTGAGTATGTTTGACCGCTTGAGGTTTCCTCTGGCGTTGAATTCTTTTACTCTATCGGCGCGAAGAAAAGATTTAGTATGCGTCTATTTTCGTTTATTTCGTTTACTGGATCAAAGTCATTGTTTTGTTAATAACTTAAAGTATTTTCTTATTGAATACTAGGTTATGTTGTTTGGGGTCAATAAGAGGTAGATAACGTAAATAAAGTACTCTATATATGTTGGAAATGGATCCGCAAATAAAAATATATTTTCCTACCTCTCAGTTCCACTCGAGTTATTGGAATCTGTCATACATAATAACTCAATTTGCCATTTCAAATATATACACGTATATATTTAAGCTTTTTATTAAACATGTTAATATTTATTTATGACAATATTTCCACTCGGAAATCATCGAATTTTCTCTGACTGTGTTCGCTTTGGGCCCCACCCACTGCTCAGCTCATATGAATAATGGCGTGATGCTATAGCCTAAAACCTTGCGGAGATATGTCGTATTACATAGGTAAAAACCGCAAGTAAATAGGTTGAGCTGTCCTTGACTTATAAACATACATGCAGACGGCAGATTTTGAATTTTATAGAATGTAGAGAAGCTGAAACTGATGAACGAAATATTTTCAGTCACCCGAGGTAACCGAAAAGAAGATTCACTTGAAAGAAACTTACCCTTGACCCGTTTGTCCATTGGCACAATGCAGGAGCACTAACACCAAGCTAACTAAGAAAGTGTTCGTTGCACTCATCTTGAGATGCGACTGCTTAGTCGCGGACTAGAATAAAGGAGCGAGCGCGCGAGAAACGCTGCGGCACGTGCAGTACCGACCACGATCGGGGAGCGACTGAAAGCGGAGCTTACGCGGAAAAACTTTATAGACTTGCGCGCGCGCCGCCCATACGGAGAATTTTCATAAGCTTTCACGTGCGTGTGTGTGTGTGTGTGGATCAGCGCCCGGGTTTGCTTGCGTTGCGTTGCGGTGCGGTGGTGATAACATACTCGTATTAAGGCGTGTTGATATACCCGCTTACGCATGTCGGATTAACGTCAAGTTTACTTAACTTGAAAAATAACAGGATTCCTTTCTTATGCCGTAGATGGAATAGTGCCTCTTATACTTAAAAATTTATAGCATTTAGTTTTGTTAGCATGGGAGTAATGAAGCTTAAATTTTTAGTTCAGAAAAAATATTAATCTTCATAAAATAAATAACACATTATTATGCGCATAATTAAAATTAATTATACAATTAATTACACAAGTATACATTGCAAAATTTAAGCAGGTAACATTATTTCTTGATCCTTATAATATGATATTTTGGGTATAAATAAAAAAACCGGCTACCTATTAATTACGGTTCCAAAGATACAGCAGTAGGACAGACAGACAGATAGACAGACGGCGTAGGCTTAGGCTTCCATACGGGATACGGAAACCGTCAGAAAAGTTCATGAAAAATAGATATACCTACAGTAAGAACTGAGGTAAAACTTATCAATTGACGTATGTAGGTAATTAATTACGAGTAAGTGGCAGTGTGAAGGAACGAAAACTCCCATTTGGGTAAAGGTTGTTCAGCGGGAGGTCCCGTTTCCTGGTATTATTGTATTAGTCACAAAAAATAAATATGTGCCTTTTGTTGTGTGCTTATTTAGGTAGGTAAATCTTCGGGAAATATGTTTTACCGGTTTATTAAAATTTAAATAATAAAAAAATAAACTTATAAGTAAAGCATTTTTAATTACTGGCGGCAACTCCATTTATTCTCAATTCGTATCTTTACAAAATATAATAAGAAAAACATTAAATTGAACCTTTTTTTATGGAAACTGACACGGCTGGCTACATCACCTACAACATCCGTGATGTCAGCCCATAACACCGGGTGAACTAGGTGCCATGTCAGTGCCTCCCTTCATTTCATGTCGGCTACACTGAACTGGACGGAAAACACGAACTATTTGCATAGCCGTTTCGACCGACGTTTCATTCAGTGCGGTGGTACCAATCAGGGCGGGATAAACCCTACCACCTACTACCTAGTAAGGTAAAAATGGAAGGGAAAGGGACCTACAGTTTTACGTGGAATCCGAACCACAGTCAGCCTCCAACGGTCGAGTGGTCACCCATCCAAGTATAGTGCCCGGGACGGATCTCGGCGTGTCGTCGCCGCAGCGGGCGACCCGCCACGCGAATAAACTATACAAGTACGGTGCGGGTGCGAGGGAGAACACCGACGAACCGCTGCGGCGGCGACACGCCAAGATCCGCCCCGCGCATTATACTGACCGCGCTTCAGGGTTGCTTAATAACAGTCGACCGACCGCACCACTGAGCTAACTGAGGCTGATAAGACTAACCTAAATGTAACAGAAACTACTCTTTTCTTAAAAGGGTGCCTGAATTATTTTGAAAGCTCTTTGTCAGCGGTGGAGTTTTTTTTGTTTTTACTTTAATGTTTTAGGCATAGGTGTTGTGATTTTTACTAGGTTTGTATTTTTTCAGGACTGAGTTTGTTGTGTAGATGTTTTCTACTAAAAAGCGTGTATCGAGGGTTTCGTACTACCATGGAATTGACAGCGAGCAATGGAGCGAGCCATGCTGGGAATATCGCTACGTGATATGGTGCGTAACGAGGCAATCCGCCGACGCACCAAAGTAGTAGATATTGGACACCGGGTGGCTAAGCTCAAGCGGCAGTGGGCTGGGCACGTTAGCCGAAGAGACGATGACCGTTGGAGTAACCGTGTCCTACACTGGTGGACGTAGACAGGAAAACGGAGTGTGGCAAGACCACCCGCAAGGTTGGACGACACCAAGTACGTCCGCGTCGGCGGAAAGCAGTGGTTCTGTATCACTGAAGGGAGAACTAGAGGAAAATTGGAGAGGCGTATGTCCAGCCGTGGACGCTTACACGCTGACTGACCGACTGACATAGAATTGACTGGTTTTTAGGGTCTCGTAGCCAAATGCCATAAACGGAACCCTTATTTACTTATAATTTCGTCCTGTCTATCTGTCCGTATGTCTCAGCAATTTTACTCTGATACTATTGACTTGGCACTATATACCTAGATGAAATTTGGATTAATAATAAAGAGTTAAAAAGGCTACGGAACCCACATATCACGTCTACGGAGTTTTTTTTTATGGATACTGACACGGTTGGCTACATCACCTACAACATCCGTGATGTCAGCCTATAACACCGGATGAACTAGGTGCCATGTCAGTGCTTCCCTTCGGTCGTGCCGGCTACACTGAACTGAACTGGACGGACAACACAAACTATTTACATAGCCGTTTCGACCGACCTTTCATTCAGTGCGGTGGTACCAAACCGGGCGGGTTAAACCCTACCACCTAGTAATATAAGAAGGGAGTCATATCCCTTAGTCGCCTTTTACGACATACACGGGGAGAGATGCAGTGGGGCTATTCTTTTAAAGTACCGACCCCACACGGTAAATAAATGGTACATACACGGTTCAATTAAAACAAGTAAGTAAATAAAATTATAATAATTCTTTAATTGTGTCTAGTCGCGCAGTATGGAGTGCGGTTGCATACTGTTGACAGTGTACGTGATGAAGCTGAGATCCTGGAGCAGTCCGGTGAGGCGCTCATAGTGGCGCTCGCTGTACGGCAGCACGGCCTCCAGCAGCGCCGGCAGCCCCGCCACCCGCAGCTCCCCCGACACCAGCTCCCTCGACAGCACCTGCAGCACCACCTGCGCCGCGTGGCAGTTCCGCGTGTTGGTGTTCCACTCTGCCGCACACTTCAGCAACGCCTCCTTCTGAGTGTTGTTGATCTCCTTTAGGGTCTCGTGCAGCTTGCCGTCGTCCTCCTTGATTATCTCATTTATTATCCTCAGTACGTGCAGCGGTCGGTCAAGGCGCAGCGCTAACTTTAGAGCTTTCACTAGTTTCTTGTCGTGCAGCAGGTTCGATAGCTCCTGCTCCTGCAGCGCGCTCTCCACGCGCTCAGACGCGAGCCGCTCGCGCCGCTCGGCCGTTGCATCCCGCCACCGCACCAGCTTCGAGTCAGACCCGCCCGTCACGACAGTGGCCTCGTCGCGCGACACCGCCAGCGCCCACACCTTGCCGTCGTGTCCGTCCAGCGACATGATACACTCGGACGTCTTGATCGTCCACAGCTTGAGCAGCCCGTCTGCACCGCTCGACATTATTTGCGAGCCGCGCCCGAGAAACTCCACTTTCAACACGGAGCTCTCGTGACCCTCGAGCGTCTTCAGACAGCTGTGCTCGGCGATGGACCACAGTTTGATGCTGCAGTCTGCGGAGCAGGACAGCAACACCTGGTCGACGGGAGAGAACCGCACGCACCACACGCCCCGTCGGTGGCCCCGCAGCACTCCCAAAAGAGCGAGCTCTGCCGACCACAGCTTCGCCGTTTTGTCCTGGGAACCGGTCGCGATCATCTTGTCGTTGGGCGACACAACCACACAGTTTATGTCTGACTGGTGAGCGAGCTGCGTGTGTGTTGAGTTCAGTTTGTTTTCCTCGTTCAATTGCTTCGGTGTGCTCCACACCTTCAGGCAATTGTCCTGACCGACAGATGCGAAGAACGAGTTGGAGCTCTGAGCTGTGAACACGGAGCCCACTGAAGCCGTGTGCCGCGAGCCGGACGCCACACACTTTATCCCATTCTCCGCATTCTTCAGCCACAAGCGAACACTATTGTCCTTCCCGGAAGACACAAACATGTCCGGATGTGTCGGGAACCTCGCCAGTGCGAGAACAATGTCCGTGTGTCCCTTCACAATTTCACAGTTCATGGTGTCAAGGTTGTAGTGCTTGAGGTCGGTACTGTTGGTGGCGACGACGACGTGCGCATCCTCCGCGCCCACAAAGATCACATCGAGCACTTCGTCCGTAAAGCCGACCATTTGCTTGACTAGCCCGAACGTCTTGAGTTCGTGGATGATGATGTTGTGGTCGGCAGTGACGACGGCCAGGCACTTGCGCGCCTCATTGAAGAGCAGGCGCACGACAGCGAGTCCGCCCTCCTCCGCCGCCGGCGACACGAGACTATCGCTCTGCTCGAACACGAGCCGGCTAGCTGCTATGTTCCACACCTTCACCGCTCCCTTCTCCCCGCCGCACGCCACAAATATGCCTTCCATTTCCTCAGACTTCTTGAAGTTGGGCACACGGAACTTGTGCGGCAGCACGACGAGGCTCTCGATGCTCTCGTAAACAGGCAGCGTGCGCACGGCGCGACCCTCCTCTATGTCCCAAAGGATGAGCACTCGATCGCGACCCGAGCTGACCGCGTGCTGCCCGTCGGTGGCGAACTGCAGCGCCGTCACCTTGCTGAAGTGACCCGAGTACACCTGGTGCTCCTTGCCGGTTTTTGAGTTCCACGATCTAATCTTGGCGTCGTCTGCGGCGCCGAATACGATTTCTTTCGTCGGGTGAAACTCGAGAATTGAAAAAACGCCAGCAGCACCGCGCAGGCTTCCCGTGCACGTCTGGCGACTGATGTCCCAGAGTCGGACGATACCGTCGGAGCCTCCCGATGCAATGCATTCGTTGGCGAAGTCGAAAGCAAGGCGCGCCACCGGTCCCTTATGGCCCGACTTCCACATTTTAATGCGCGTGCCGTCTGATTTAGACCATAGCTTCAGTAGGCCGCTACGGTGTGCGGTGAGGACATGGGTATCATCGTGGGAGAGACGGAACGTGTACACGAGGTCTTCCTCTGCATCGTCCGGGCTGCGGGTGAGGGCAGTAGTGATGCGACCGCTCGTCACATCTACACACTGAAGAGCATCTTCACACTGGCATAGCAGCTGTGTGCCGTCCGTCGTCCATGCCACCTCCCCGCCAGTATAGAACGCTTGATGCACCGAGCTTAGCTCGTATCTGTAACAGCAAGATGGGGGGTACAGTTATATACAAAACAAAGGAAATACAAATTCGGACCAAGCCAAAGCCAAAAGTATGAATTTTGTATACTATGTTTATATGAGTTATTTATGGCCGTTTGATTTGTTTATTACAAAGCCATTAACTCTTACGAACGACATAACCTCTTCAACTTACATTTCTTTATGTTGTAAAGCCATCTTCACAGTTGTGAAAATTAAAATGAGAAATGACTTTTATCTGAAAAATGCATTGCACTTAGATTAAAGAATATATGAAAATGAACTTTTTATAGAATTGAAATACAATATAAATCTTAATCAGTAATCAGAATCACACATGCAAGCAAGTCAGTCACTCACTATTTTGACATTGACATATGCCACTTTTTTTAGCCGGCTAGCCGCTCGGGTCGGCTCTACACGTCACGCCAAGATCCAAGACAAGTAGAATGTCCAAAACGTTTGCCAATGGCAATGGATTGGCCAACACGCTGGGGGTTTATTTTGTCAAAATGGTAGGAAATATGAATTTGAGCGTTGGGCAACATATTCGCCAACGCGTAGTGGGCCCTGCGGCCTGCCTGCCAGACTTCGAGCATTTACAACTTTCAAAGCATTCGCACAAGCACCGTGGCCAACGTGTATAGGCGTATTAAGCGCTGGTTCTTTTGATTCTAGTACCCATGCACCGAGGGCTCGCCCGGCCGACGACGACGGCGAACCGAACACTGTGACGGCGAACGCCGCATATGTGGGTCTTTCTCTCCGGATGGGCAGAATAAGCGAGTCCGGATCGAAAAGTCTTATAAAATGGATTCGTAATACTTTTATATTTTTTTATATTGTAGATATGATTAAAATACTGGGGGGGCTGTGTCCTTTTTTTAAATTAATTAATTAGAAAGGCGATAAAAAAAATTAAAACTGCTGAAATCTTGACTTCACTGGCGCGTCCGGTCCGGACTACACTTTGCGGTAGAAATTTTTTTTTCTTATCATCTATAAGGAATTACGCTACTTTGTATATGTTCTCTAAAACCTAGTTAGTTAAGCTTTAACTTATATTTTTACTAAGCATGAATACGCTTTAGAAGACGAAATACGAATTATTTTATCTGCGTCCGCTAGTTTCCTTTGATATCGGTGGCGCGCACGAATACGCTCATAGATCCTATACTATTGTAGCTGCGTGAATAGCTGTTAAAGCGAAAAAAAATATCAGTCGCGCCGCTTCCGTGGCGAGGACAACACGTCTGTGCGTTCCTGTGCGGCCGTGTTATTAAGGTATGTAATCGTTTTCGGTGGCTTGGTAACCTATAAAATTGATTTCGCTGAACCAATTTTCTCGTTATTTATTTGACATATTAATATTATATTTTAATTAGAGATTGTCTCATTAGTACTAGATCTCCAACTTAGAGAGCAATGCTGTATATATAGGTTATATTTGCAAATATTTTAGATTTTCCTAACTTTTTTGAGTTCAGTGTCAATGACTTCGGTGTTTTCGGTGGAAATAGGTGCACCGAAGTCAATTTCAAAACCACCGAAAGCAAGAAAAATATTTTTGAATTAAATAGCATGCCTATTAAAACTTATAAACAGAATAACTTATGTATTTGAGCATTAGAAATGAAAAAAAAAACTTAATTTCACATAAAGTTAAAAACATTTAAGACTACAAACTCTACGTAGCAAAACCTAACTTACTGTATTCTATTGCGTCATTGAGAGTTTTCGTCGAATGAAGTAAAAAAAAAGAACAGTTTTTCTTTTAATCGAAGTTAGATTATGCCGTTTACACTGTATTAACTAAATAACTTTAGAGACTAGTATATATTTCTTATTAAATATGTTTTGCGTTACGGTAGATCAGACTTTAGGACGAACTTTAGCTTTCCGAAGGCAGCCCAACCATTTGAATGTGTCTCTCTACCTCCTTGAGTAGGCCTTGTCGACCTACCTAGCCGAAATATTTTTCCGAAATATACGTATTCCTCCACTTGTTTGATCACTTCACCGTCGATCAGAATATCCCCCTCACCCATAACCTCCATCGTCATGACGTTGGTTTTATCCCTAACCTTACTTTTGAGTAAGGTTATGGAGCGTATTGCCAACTCAGCGCTCTGACGTATCTAGAAGACTGTAAACTTCTCGATGACAAGCAATACGGCTTCCGCAAGCAAAGGTCGACTGGAGATCTTCTTGCGTACGTCACGCATTTGTAGGCTGAAAGGCTCGATGGTTTTGGGGAATCACTGGCGGTCGCCCTGGACATATCCAAAGCATTCGATCGCGTCTGGCAACGGGGACTGTTAAGAAAGCTTACGGTGTCCCTACAAAACTGTGCACTTCGATCTCCAGCTTTTTGAGTGGTCGGTCGATCTTTGTCACCCTAGATGGTGCCTGCTCGGCCGACTACTCAATCAATGCTGGTGTTCCATAAGGATCCGTGATGTCGCCTACGCTGTTTCTATTATTCATCAACGACATGCTCTCGCTCAGCGAAATACATTGTTACATGGACGACAGCACGGTGCATCAAGGGTTCATCAAGGACTGGAAGGGTAGAGAAGCCTCAGCAGCAAACGCGAGACGCGAAACTGTTGCTCGGGTTGACCAGGTTCTCGAAAAGTATCCTCTTGGGGGAAGAACTTGTCAACTTCAACGTAGCCAAGACGCAAGCTTGTGCCTTCTCTACTAAGGCTAATCCGTTTCCTCTCCAAGCCACTTTCCAGAGCAGCCAAGTCCCCAAAGATGGTAGTCTGGGCGTCCTGGGTATGGAAGTGTCCAGGGACGTTGGGTTTCGATCGTTCATAGAGTCCAAGGCGAAACTAGCGTCTCGAAAATTAGGGATCCTTTACCGATGTCGGCGATTTTTCACGCCGGTCCAACTGATTACACTGTATAAAGCACAAGTAAGACCGGTGATGGAATATTGCAGTCGTCTTTGGGAATTGGAGGGTTCCCCTGAGTACCTTCTTTCAGCCTTGGATTCAATTCAGCGACGAGCCATTCGCCTCATTGGTGACTCTGTACTCACAAAGGACCTTCAGCCTTTAAAGCACAGACGTATCGTGGGGTCATTGAGCCTGTTTTACCGGTACTACTATGGCCCGCTGCTCTGATGAACTTGCTTCCCTTATCCTTCCTCCTACTGTTCGCCTTCGCCAAACCCGCCATACTCTCGCGGAACACCCCTTTGTAGTCGACAGAAGAGTTCTTCGAACTGCACGATTCTCTAAATCGTTCTTGTGCCGCACTGCAAATGTGTGGAACGGACTCCCAGGGAATATCTTTCCCCACTCCTACAATACACGGATCTTCAAATCGCGGGTTAATAGACTTTCCCCGGCGACATTAGTCCACCTCCAAGCCGGACTGGCACCTCCTCGGCGGTGAAATTGGTTGCGCCTGAAGCTTGGACCTCGGGCAGAGCCACCCAGTTCGGAAGTAATAAAAAGAATCCAGGTTCATCCTCAGACCGACGTTCAGCGAGACCTCGTAAAGGTCGCTGAGCGTCTCTTGAAGCTGAACCCGGGTATGGGCGAGGAGGACAATGTTATCCGCGAAACGGAGATGACTGGGAAACTCCCCATTGACATTTATTCCAATGTTCTCCCACTCAAGCGTCTTGAACGCGTCTTCAAGTGCTTTTGTAAGGAGCTTGGGTGAGATCACGGCCCCTTGCCTGACTCCCTTACCAAGAAACATTTTTTTAAATAAAAAGCGCGACATACGACGCCGAGCCACCAATAAGGTGCCTAATGACGCCCATGTAAATTCGGTCGTACGCTGGGCTTTCGAATGCCATGCCGGCCTGACAGGTGCTATTCACGCCTCTCTTGAAGGACCCGAGACGATACTTGGGGGGAAATACGTGGGCAGGGAGAGCGTTCCAGAGTTTACCAGTTCTGTGGAGGAAATACCTGCAGAACCGATTGGTACGCACCCGTTTAAGTCCAGCGTATAGGGATGCAATCCCTGTCCAGTGAGCGTTGTGCGGAGGTGGAAAGGGGACGGAAGGATCACGTTAAACAGCTCCTCCGAGCATTTACCATGGATTGAATAAGCGATAGAGCACACTTAGGTCGCCAACATTCCTACGGAGTTGCAGTGGTTCTAGATCGCGGGACACGTTGGGGTCATCCACTAGTCGCAGGGCTCGACTCTGGATCGAATCCAAAGGCGTAAGCTGGTATTTAGCTGAGCCAACCCACAAGTGCGAGCAGTACCCCAAGCAGGACCTAATCTGTGCTATACAAAAGCAGCCTTTGGCCCGGCGTGAAGTACCGTCGCACCTTATTGAGTACGCCCAACTTTTTAGAAACTAGGTTGGCCTTGCCCTAACTAGATTATGGCGCCGAAAGTTTAGGTCGTGCGACAGTTCGACTCCGAGGACCCCGAGGTGATCGCTTAATTTTATCGACGGGACCTGGAAGGAAGGAGCGGGTATGAACGCCGTTCTTTTCGCACTGAACGCACAGACTTGTGTATTGGAAGCGTTAAACTCGACCAAATTAGTACGGCCCCATTCGGAAATAGACCGAAGCGTTTGTTCTTCGCCTCTTCTCATCCACAACGTCCCGTCTGGCTGAAGGGTGACTGGTGTAGGATCCGTGTACCTACTTTTGTCCGCATAACAATGTATGTTGCCGAGTAGCAGAATATCATTGGATGGGGCGGGTATTTTCATGGAGCCTCACAGTCACCGCAGTTTACCGATACAAGTTTTGGAGTATCTCGACGTATCGGTGGTCGATTTATTATTATAGTATTACGTGTGATTATCCTTTTCAGCTTTGCCGTGATAGCGGATTCAAAAGAGGAACGCTTAGCTAAAAAAAGAGTGGCTGAAAGACTTAGAAAAGCTAGAAATAAAAGCGACCCCATACTTTATGCACTTAAAGAGACCGGAAAGAGACCGGCAATATCACAAAAAAAATGTTTACAATATAAATCTACTCAATACCTACTCATATCGAAATTGCACACAATTGTAGTCGGTATTGTTTGTTCTTTTGCACAGTTGCATAGTGTATAAAGTGTTAAGTTATAAAGTAATTACACGATTTAATTTCGGTGACTAAAATATTGATTTCGGTGGACATCATATTTTAAATTCAATAACTTCATAACCGTTCAATCAATTTCGTTCCCTCCACTACCATTTGATTCTAAATTATGTTATGCCTGTGAGAATGTCTAAATTCAAAGAAAAAAAAAGTGCCACCGAAGTCATCGAAATATTGCGACGGCGGAGAAAGACCCATATTTACTTGCACAAAGAAACCTGGCATTGGCAGATTGAACCTAAAAGTCAAACAATTTGCCAAATGCCATGCCATGACATGAATGCATCATCAAAGAAAAAAAAAAGATTTCACAAACAAACAAAACATAACCTAAAAGTGTGTATTCTGTAATATTTACAACAGGAAACCAATTCTCTTCTCTTTGCAGGAAACGTTTTGAGTTGAACGAACACGCACTGAAGATTTAACAAAATATAGATCGACATGATTTTAAGGTGCACGACAATAAGGAGTAGATGTTTGGTTCCGCGCCTGCTGTCTTTTCCGAAGCGAAATGTAGAAACGTCCACCACTGGTGGAGCCGCCGTCTCCAGTCCCGACGGCAACATTCCGGCTGCACCGACCGACTCCGACTTTCAGACTGTATTCCGAATGCCGCACATTCATTACATAGCGCTGTTCAACCGGCTGAAGTTGTACACGGCGGCAGGGACGCTGGCGCTCCTGCCGAGCTGTGGTCTCCTCGGAACCGTTAACGTTATACCGATGGAGCTCACTTTAATTGCTGGTTACATAGGTACCTATTTCTTACATTTTGCTTCTAAGTTACTTAGCTTTGGAAGACCTGCTGTCATCTTTTTAAATTTGATAGAGCCAGGATTTCACTAGTGCATTCCTTACACTACTCTTCGAAGCGCCAAGCTCATATATGGAGATCTTCGAAAGCGTCACTGGAGACATCCTACAGAATATGGATAGGTAGAGAGGACTTGTGGTTCTCCGCGTCCTAGTCGCTGCAGACTAGCTGACGAGGCCATGCCGCAAGCCGAAACGTAACACATGCTGGAGAACTACACAGAGTGGCCACTCGCTAGTCCCAACCTCGATTGACACCCTACTCTACTGCCAATGAGCCCGGACGTGTTTGGTGAACTCACGTCAAGCTGAGCTCAACAACACCTTCGCACAAGGGGGTTGGTCACTGGAAATAAAGCTTTTATCTGAACAACTTTGGTTGAACTAATTTGAATGTTATTGTACTGACTTGTTTGTGAAATATCTATGTTGCATTAGGCTAAATGGTTTCAGGTGTGTCGAGTACAATATTATTATCGGCGGTTAGCTACTTCACTAAGAACATAATTGGATTTCTATACATCAGCAAGGACAATGAACACATCAAGATATCAATAGTGGACTATTGGGGTCTGCGGCGGAACAGAGTGGTGCCGGTTTCGGACTGGGTGCCCCTGAATGATCTCCCACACAGCAACATGAATGCTTTCTACCTGTCTCCGCGACTCGAATCTAATCCCACCTTGTCCATGAAGCTCATAGTGAAGTTGGGAATAGTTTTAGATAAGCGTAAAGTAGGAATGTTCTTAGAGTAAAATATTATGTTTGTGAAATGAAAGTTAAGATTTTAAATTATATTAAAAACAGTTTAGAATATTGTACTATATACTTTTTTCCTTGCACTGTTACAAGCTTCGATCCGGCAGTTATAAAAACTGTCTATGTGACTCACGGGAGTGCCCAAGATCTTTCAAGAGGTTTCAGATTTGATCAAAGGAAATTCCAATTATTCCTTACGTAATATTACATAGCATAGCACATTAGATGCAACAACCACACTAGATGTGTGCGTCCAGTGCGTAGACTTGGACTATGGCGATGGTGTAGTTAGAGGGCAGCTATCTTTTCAACATCCCTGTTCAGTGAGCAGACCTAGGTCCCCACGGCCATATTGATCTAAACTTTGGTCGCCCGTTAGGGTTACCAGCACCGATATCAAAGTGCGACCAGTGGTCTTGGGTACTACCGCACCCTTGGGGATTAATTAGCCCATATGAACAGGCAAACATTAATAAAGAAAACGATTTGTAGCATTTTAAGATTTATTCATTGGATATATTAGGTTGAGAACCAAACCTTACGATAAGTGAAAATTTGATTAAATACAGTGAAGATGAAATCATAATCAAACCGTGCTACTGCTAGTAGAGTGTATATGAAAATACTTGTAGTTATAAATTAATTCAAATATAACAATATTGCCATCATAGAAAACCGGTACATGTATACTGACATTATATACAAATCTACAACATCGCCTACGAATCTCGGGCAAACTCCTATGTTGGGCGAAGCATAAATAAAATAAAACTTCTGAAAATATAAATGTTTCTTACTTTCTAATACACTGCATAATACAAAAAGATAAAACCAATGAGATTTTTAATAGAACAGAACCGGACCGACACAAACATACATAGCTGTTAGTGTGGCAAGTTCACATCACAAAGTCACAGTTTACGACAACGGCAAGATTTCAGTAGACTTGTGAATTGAGTAACAATCTGGTAACCCAACGTGATCCAGAAGTACACATGTAAAAGATCTGACAATGCTTCAAATATCACAGTATTTACAACGCTCTTACTGTATAAGCGGAGCTAAACTTTCTGAGCGTGGCTTCCGCGAGTATGGCTGCCAAACCGCACCCACTACGCACGCGCGCTCATCCGCGCATCACTTTCAACGTACTACCCATTCCCATCCCCGTCATAGAGTATTTCACTTACTGGCAGAAGAGATTTTCCTAACCAGTTCAAAGTCTGCAACCGCCTTTGTTGTCTTAGAGCACAGGCTGACTGGAATAGCTGGAGACCAAGGGGTTTGCACGAAGGTCCCCAACCAAGAAGGACTAGTTTGTAGCCTTAGAGCCGATCCCTATAAAAAAAACAACCCAGTTTTCAAACGTTCAAAGCTCAATCTCTACCTACATATTAAGCTGTGTATACTATACGCTAATAACTCAAGACCAGCTCAGCCGAATTGCATACTATTTTCACCTGTTTTTATACAATCTGATTTCTCTGTAAGAATCATCATTCCATAATAATTGTCACTCTATAAGCCAGCAGGCAAATTCTCTATGCTCCTGCATTTATGTGCACTTTCATTAAAATTGTACTAAATTGTATTTGTGTTTTGTAAATCTACATAATTTGGATAAAATGAGATGGATGCTGTTCATACTGATACAACTTAAACTATCTCACATAATGACTTATAATTAAATTAAATGTAAATATAGTGGAGTACAAACTAAATTGAGCAGCAATGAACTATAAATAAATGATGCCACCCTGACATGGTTGGCTACTGTAATAGGTCCCACTACATATTCTGTACAGTGTACACAGTACCTCATCCTGCTGCACCTTGTGGTAACACCTACTCGTATTTGCCGTGCGGGCACTATTAGTTTTATTGCTGTTCCATTTGGTTTCTACTCGCTGTGATGCAACAATGTGGAATCGCTCATTGCTCCTCGGTAAGATGCGCAACACGAGGCAGTTAGCGGATCTCTCGATCTTGTCACGTGTTAACTTTAACATTAATTCAACAAATTACAATTTATCACCTAACAAATAGAAATTAGACTATTAATACCTATTATTTAAACCGCTATCACAATAAGTCGATTTTGGAGGCAAAGGATTAAATGTAAAAAAATAATACAAATAAATAATTTAAAAATATACAACACTACCAGTCGACAGTGCTAAAAATCCATGTATAATATAATCAAAATAAAGCAGGTTCAACAAAATCCACAATATACATTAATTTGTAGAAAATAAATATATAAAAATAGTAATCCATATTCCCCACAATCGACTTGTCAAATAATGAAACAAATTGACTTCCTACTACTCATCTCTGCGACTGTATATTATGAAAGCTGTTCCCTCCGACAATCCCTCCGACCGAGTATGTCCCACGTGGAGGATTATTGAGTTCATACTTACATAACTGACTAAATTAACTCATTATGCCAACCCTACATCTTGAATATATTATGAGAATTATTGCTGTGGACGAGTGTGGAAATAACAAGAATGAATCTTACGCGTATAAAATAAAAACCTACTTTAGCCAACAGGCAAGCCTAGCCATCGAAAGGGAAACGCCGCTAGCATTCTAGGAACATTATTTTAATTTAATTTTAAATGTTTTGTAAGCCGGTATACTTACATACAATTATTTACAATATAAATTAGAAGAACATTGCAGAACATTGTAATAAGTTTTTTAAAATGTTTGTGTTCTAAATAAAACTCTTAGCGTAGTTATCCAAGACTGTTGCCAATGCATTATCTAAATATACCCCAACCACTAGAACAAGACATTTCGAAATTACCCTTTTTTGCGGTAGTTACACACGGTTCAATATTTGATTCTATTACATAAAGAGATGCATTTACTCTAGTGGCTGGCTGATATTATTAACTAAAGACTTTTTTATTATTGTATAAATACAAATTGCACATAATTTATGACCCATTTTATAATATTAATAAAGAAATGACAATTTTTTTTTTTCACTTTTCGACCGTTGCTTGGGAGGGAGTCATAATATTTATTCTGCTCCTGTCATGTACGTGACTGGGAGGTACACGTGCAACATTTTGGTGACCTATTTGCAAATAATACAACATACACACAAAATGTACTGACATCAGTGGTGTGTCAGGAACGTAGCACATGGAAATCCGCCCTCTCTGCCTACGCCATTGGGAAACAAGAGTAACTTTATGTATGTACCAATAAAAGGAGACAATATTCCAAGTAGTCAGAAGTACCACACACACGGTGTGAGCAGAAGTGACGACCTCCTCCCGGCAGATGGCTTGCGATGTGCCCTCATTTGCTAAAACACGCTACGGGTTTCTACTTATCAAATCTGGCAATCAAAATACTCAAGCTCAACGACGGTAAGTCCGTAAGTACATTACAAGTATTTAGAATTAAATTTAAGTACAGTACGCGGCAGTAAACAATGAACATCGAGCTTTAGAAAGAGACAATCAGCTTGTAGAGCATCATCCTTGTCGCACAGACACATGCAAGTTCGTACGACAGGGACGATGCTCTACAGCCGTATTGTCTTTATAAAGCACAATGTGTATTATTTGGATACTGTAGGTACTATTTGAGTTTCACTAATGACAAAATTTAAAGCTTAAAATTACCTTTAATTAGGTATTGTCGGCTCAGAACAAACATTCCTCTCGATATTCAGAAAGTAATGAAATTAATTCAATGCCTGTTTTAAGACTCCTCACAATACTCATCTGTTACGATATCTTTCAAATTGTTTACCTTTTTATAATGATGGAGAGTGAAGTGTAAACTTGGTCAGTCAATTTATCCACGTGTCTCTCGTAGTGAGAACTCGATGGTATGTTTTAACAAGGTAAATTTACACTTTACACCACAGTGAAACACAATGTACACGCTTCAACTTTGTAGAAACATCAATCTAGCAATTTCTTAACAGAATGCCTGTCATGACCTTCCTTAACTTTGGTACAACTGAAATTGATACGAGGCGAGTTCACAGTGCAGGAAGATATCGAGAAAGTCATAAGAGAAACAACCTTTATAGGTGAACTGTGCGACTGCCTCAAGTCCCACACTTGTGAAGTGCCCCGCTTAACTCTTTCCGTGCCAGGCACTTCTTCAGATGTTTTCAATAAAACAAAACCTGCCTCGGAGTTGCATCTCATGGAGCATTTTAGGCGACAGATTTGTTGTTCGTGTGGCAACAAAAAAGTGAAATTATCCAAGTGCTCTTGATTGTGAAAAGTATTGCATAGACCTTGGCTAGAAACCTCATAGGTGTTAATACCGCTCCTGCATACCAGTGAAAGGTTCATCGAGTCCCAACGTAATGAAATACCCCGCATGCGAGCTTCCCAGGCGACTCTTTCAAGCGATAAGAGGAGTGGACGGGAGGGAAGTGTGCCGGTGGTGGTGGGAGGAGGGGGCGAATGGCTAGCCGGTCCAGGCCTGCGCGGGCTGGTCGGTGGTGAAGGGCGACACGCCGTTGCGCTCCATGGCATCTAGCACGTCACTCACGTACAGAGCCACGTCCGAGCGGCTCTGCTCGATGCCGCGCACGAACGGGTGCTCAAGTAGCTTGTTGTACTTGGGCCTCTGCGTCTCCTCCTTGATAAGGCTGTAACACACCGATGCCGTCAAGGACACACCTATGCGTGCATTCCAACCCGATTTACAATACAGGATGAGTCGGCAGCAAACGGAGAACCTTTAAGAAATTGATTATTGAGACTGGACTGACAGTTTTCATTTTGAGATGAAATAGAGTTAGAAATGTCCAAGATCTCTAATATTTTCCTATTGGTAATGATGATGCAACCCACATTTTTGCCATCTTTTTCGGCACGCCAGTCTTGGCACGCCCACCTGCACTTCTTTTTAAGTTAACAAGCCACTTGACTGGGAGACTCCTCATGCTACGCGTTCGCTTCAATGTTTTGTTGACATGTTCAAAAGGTTTTAGCATGTTCAAAAGGTTTTACAAATAACTATATAAAGTTGTACACAAAATTCTAGGCCACGATGTAAGACATCTTTTGCGAAAACTCGTTGCAAAGTCATAATTAACACATTAATCTAGTATTGACAAATTCCAAATAATGGTGTTGTGAAGACAGTTTATTATTCAAATCTTTGTCAGTACTGCAACAGGTTCAGAAAAGAAAAGGAAAATAACGAGTCGATGGTCTAGCTAGGGTGCACGTGTGCTGTGTCGATGTGAAAGTCGATCGGTAGTATCGAGGCACACTCACCAAGTATTGACGAAGTTAACAAAGTTCTGTGAGAAGGCATTGCCGGTGTTGGTGAGGCGGGGCGGGTCGCCCTGCACCACCTGCGACAGCTGCTCGAACACGGAGCCCCAGCGCGGGTAGGGGAACGCGCCCGTCGCCACCTCCATCAGCGTGATGCCGAGCGACCACACGTCCGAGCGGACATCGTAGCCGCGCGCGCGTTGCGGGTCGATGCGCTCCGGCTACCACAGACAACAGCCGCTCGTGACCGAGAGGTAAACACCTCGCTTACTAAGGCAAAGGTCGTGTGTTCGATCCCTGTTGGCGTACATCACTTTTTTTTTCTTTCTTTGTTTGATAAGTGCATTTCTTTCCCAAAAGTTGCTCCTTGGTTCGGATTCCATGTAAAACTGTATGTCCTTCCCTTTCTTCCGGGCTGGTAACGGTGCACTGAAGGCTTGACTTGCACGCTTATGTGGTTTGCATCCAGTTTTTGCAACACACACCACCAAAAGGAAACACTGACATAACTATGAGTAATGCGCTCACAGGTGTAGCAGGCGATGTAACAAACGATGTCATGTTCCATAAAAACATTGCTCGCACAAACCTAAACAACAAACCACTACCCAGTGAGCATGGTAGGGAATAGTATGCAATAAGACTACTATACAGACCTGTGTCCAATTATCGTATGTACAATTATCGAGCAATAAATTTCTTCTTTCTTTCTTTCTTTCAAACAGACTAGCAAGTAAACCATCAACTGTAGTTTGTGTACTGACCGCCATGTACGGACGGCAGCCGGCGTCGCGGGTGCGGGCGATGGAGTCCACCAGCTTGCCGGAGATGCCGAAGTCGCAGAGTTTGATGTTGCCGCGCCGGTCCAGCAGGATGTTCGATGGCTTCACATCTCTGCACCCACACAATCATGTTATATTTACGTTTTTTCTTGCTCGTAATTATCTAATGAACCCCCACCCTCTTGAAAACCTGTTGCCATTTTCATTAACTGTATAACTGTAAATCCATGTCGTTGTTTAAACAATAGGTTTTCGCTGTGTGGTTACCGCCATAGAATAGGGTCACCCCATTTCTTCCTTTGGGTGTCGTACGAGGCGACTATAGGAGCAAATACCAGTGCATGGGCGGCAGCGTTTACCTGAGTAATGAAAACCAATCTGTGATTCCCAATCAGCTTCCCAGCATACTGGAAAAAGGGTCAAGTGCGTAGTAACCGTAACCGAAAAGCAAGCATGAAGAACATTATGAGAGTGGAAGAGGCGGCAGAGGTGTGTCAGGATCGTGGCACGTGGAGATCCGTTGCCTCTGCCTACCCCACCGGGAAACAGACGCGACACTATGCATGTATGTATCATTGTAATTTGAAAACGTACCTGTGTATGATTTTCAATTTTTCCTTAAGATAATTCAACGCCTTGACAGTGGCGAGAGTGATCTTAGCGATAATGTTCTCGGGTATCCGAGTCTGCATTCGCTCGCAGATGAATTTGTAGAATTTGTCTAACGACGTGTCCATCAGCTCCATGCAGATCCAGCAGTCGCCCTGCAACATCAGCACCATCAGTACCAGCACACAACCGTACCTCACTTCCGGCAACTTAAGAAAAACCTACAGCGCCCTAAGCCTCCCGCTTCTGCTAATAATTTAACAATTAACAATTATTGTAACTTAGTTTTCGAACAAGCAACTATATCATGTTTGCTTCATTGTAAACAGAATACAGCATGTTTTAATGATTTATGGTTTGAAGTTGTTGAGAGTTAGGGCCCCTGATTCCTATTATCAACAACGTAGATAGATCTATTGTGATTTCTCAATAGTTCGGACAAGATATCATCAAGCAGTGCCAAGAACCGTGCCAAGGTGAGAGGTGGTTAACCTGTCGCCCTATAACACGGCATCTCGTGCTTATTCCTTATTCACCTTTTACGACATGCACGGGGAGATATGCATTGGGGCTATTCTTTTTAAGTACTGGCCCCACACGGTACATATATAGCATGTTGTACCGTGTGGGGCCGGTACTTTAAAACAATAGCCCTACCGCATCTCTCCCCGTGTATGTCGTAAAAGGCGGCTAAGGGATATGACTCCCTTCTTATATTACTAGGTGGTAGGGTTTAACCCGCCCGGGTTGGTACCACCGCACTGAATGAAAGGTCGGTCGAAACGGCTATGTAAATAGTTTGTGTTTTCCGTCCAGTTCAGTGTAGCCGGCACGACCGAAGGGAAGCACTGACGTGGCACCAAGTTCACCCGGTGTTATGGGCTGACATCACGGATGTTGTAGGTGATGTAGCCAATCGTGTCAGTTTCCATAAAAAAAAAAAAAAATGTTCTAGATTTATTTATAACATTTAATATGTTACTAAAACAGTCGCAAGATTCGAATTACTATGGTTGCAAATTTTTAAATTTTATTCAAGGCTATGTCAGGTGTAATTATTAAATTTTCAATGAAACCCTCCATAGATAACTGGAACACATTGCATTACGCACTAAGTTTGACTTCCGCACTACAGAAAAGGGTTTCCGATTAGCAAAGTTAAGAGTGCGCAATATCCAAGGCCGTACCCAGGGGGGGGGTTCGGGGGGTTGTAACCCCCCCCGAAATAGGTATCCACTATGGCCGGTGTTCAGAAAATATATTTTTGAGCAGACAAACAATTTAAGATTCCGTGGGAAGTTCCAACTAAATCACAACACAAAGGACCACGTGTATTGCATTGGGTTGGGGCAATAAACATCGGGCTATTTCGGAGGCGCCTATTGTTTCAAGACAAAACATCTGGTGCTACCTACTTCCTAGCTACCCCGCAAGCAGACGACCAGGTGTAGTAGATAAGAAAGCGAGAGATTGGTTTAGTTATCCACCGTAATTCTTAATTCCATTACGTTCATAGTGTGTGAATGTACCTACTGACGTTGTACACTAGTGAATTTGGAATGTATTTGGTGAGTACATAAATCAGAATTACCTACTTATTAATTTTCATAAATTTTATACAAACTGTTTGATTTAGTAAAGCGATATACAAGTCAAACTGAGGCCCGTTGGCTTAGCCCAATGGGAGACAGGTGTTAAGTAGTATTAATTTACAATACTTATCTCTTTGAATTTTTTTGAGAGGGGTCTGCTAGGAGTTCCGATTTGATTAAATAAATAAATAAGTATGAATTTTACTGCGATGCGGAAGGCCAAAGAGCATTTCTTCTAGTCAAGCTTTTTTTTTTATTAGGTTTAACCACACAGAATCGTTCTGTACATACAAATATTAAAATATATATTACCTACATGGCTAGAACTATCTGTACTTAAGGCTAAACACAACATGAACAAATTAAGATACTAAGTAAGCTAAAATTAAAAACTTAAGCCAAAGCTTTATTCACATCCAAGAGAATGTACGAGGTTCTCTCAAGGTGTTTTCCTTCACCGGGGCGTTTTATATTTCAAACTATTATGCACGGTCTAGGTGCTATGTCAGTGCTTCCCTTCGCCACGACCGAAGGGAAGCACTGACATGGCACCTAGATAACCAAGGTAAAATTAAGGATGTTGCAGGTGATGTAGCTAACAGCAGTTAAGATAAAAAAAACCGGCCAAGTGCGAGTCTAATAAAGAAATCCACAACCTACTCGAGGTTCCTACAATCAGTGAGGAAGCTAAATGTGTCATAAAAAGGTATAAAACCCGGCTCTCACTCCATCCCAACATCCTAGCTTCAACACTGACCCAACCCGCAAAGAAGAGGCGCCTGCGGCGTAAACACATCTTGGACCTGGAGAACTAGGAATCTGGGACAGCGGCAAGGGAAGAAATTGGACTCACTGGAGACCGTTTCTGAAAGTAAAAAAAAAAACAGAAAACCAAAAAACCTGCTTATAGTAAGAAAAACTGATTGCAGGTAGCAAGAGAGGAACAAAAAAAAAAAAAAGTGCGAGTCGAACTCGCGCACCGAGGGTTCCGTATCGCCATGTCATGGCTAGCGCCACTCACGCCATCTATGGCGTGTTATGAAATGCTTCATATTAGTTAAATGTCATGATTAGTTAAAATGCTTCATAATCTATTCGGTAGATGACTTTTTGGTTTCTTCTATGGGAACCCCTGTGAATTTTTTACTTTTTCTTATTTTTATTATTTGTTGTTATATCGCTATTATATCCACTATTATAAAAAGTGGACCGATTTTCATGCGGTTTTTTTAAAAAAGCTTGAAATAAAAGTTAAATTACAAAAAAAAACCCCCCGACCCTTAAAATGTCAAAAATAATTTCCATTTACTTACTTAAAGGAGTCGGGGGACCGCTAAGTAAATAAAATATAAAAACTCAGAGCTGCGCGGGAATTTACTTAGCGGTCTCCCGACTCCTTTAAGTAAGTGAACGGAAATTACTATTTTTGACTTTTTAAGTGTCGGTTTTTTTTTATTATTTGTTGTTATATCGGCCATAATATAATAACACATATTCTGTGAAAATTTTAACGGGCTACCTATTACGGTTCAAGAGATACAGCCCTCGAACGGACGGACGGACGGACGGACGGACGGACAGACAGACAGACAGACAGACAGACAGACGACGTAGGCTTAGTAATAGGGTCCCGTACCGGACACGGAACCCTAAAAAATCGTGTAACAAAAGAATTCGATTTTTTTTAGCTAACATTATTGATGCTGAAAATGTTTTATTTAAAAGAACAAACATTTTTACTTTCTCCATACATTTTTAAATACCTATTCCTGAAATATAAGGGTGAAGATATTTTTTTTTGCCCCAAGTGGTGGAACAAAAGATGTTCAGAATATGAAATACTACACACCCAGCCTTCATGCTAACACCCATTTTTGAAACAGGGCGTTTAATGAAATACCTACATTACATGCACACTGTTCATATATAGGTCTTTCAAAATTAGTTAATAGTACGCTAAGGGCTCACCTGTATCATATAGGGAGTAAAACCTATATAATGTTTTTTGGACCTTGGGCTTTTTTTTATGTAAATTTTTTTTTTATGTGTTTAAATAAAAAAATAGGTGGTTGATTTTTATAGCCTTACCGATTCAATTTCATAACAGTAACAAAAAAGTCTTTATTACCATTATGATGTAACACGTGTAAGTTGGTAAAAAAAATTAAATTCTTTCTATCCCATACTAATAAAACTAAAATTGTGGTTTTTCACAATTTCTGAAAGAAATAGATCTATATATTGGAAGACTTTTTTGTTCCTGGCATGAAACTGAAACGATTAAGAAAAACATTTTTTTTTAAATTTTATCTTAAAAAAAAAATTCTGAAAAAAAAAATCTTTGTTCTTCAAAAGTGATCTATTTCCGATACAGCCCCCCCCCCCCCCCCCCCCCCCCCCCCCCCCCCCCCCTTATATAACGTAGGTACATGAGTTTACAAATATTTTTTCGAACCTTGACCCCCCCCGAAACAAAATCCTGGGTACGGCCCTGGCAATATCTACACTTCCCACTGATGGGAATGATTAGAGTGGGATAGTAAAAGAAGAGGAAGTACCTCCTTGAAGAGAGCTCCGTAGAACTGCACGATGTAGGGACACTCGTTGCTCTTCATGACTACCTCCAGGTCCATCAGCAGCTCTCGCTGCTCCTTCTCGTCCACCGTCGAGCGAATACGCTTCACCGCCATCACCCGCGAAGTCCTAATGTCATACACGAAAATATTAAATGCTCTTCCGGTGAGTGCGTTTCATATGCCCATGACCTGAAGTCTTCAAAACGCATGTCAATAGTTGAGACGAAATTCATGTAACCCTTATAGCAGGCATGGTGCTGCGCTGAGCTTGGTTACGAGAAGATTTACCGATGGTCTAATTAGACACGGTCACCCATATGCTCTCATGACAAAAATTATACATTCTTTGTTGACTTCAGTTATTGAAAAATCTCTGAGCATTCCTTTGAACTCATGTTACTTGACTTGGGTTGCCGAGTGGTGTGGGCGTCGGCTTCTCTTGCGAGAGGTCCGAGGTTCGAATCCAACCGGCGTGGACCAATGAGTTTTTTATGATTTGAAAAAGTTTACATGCATACCTTCATCTACTGCTACATGGTTCGGATTTAATGTAAAAATGTAGGTCCACCGGGTTGACTGGAGGAAATTGCCTCAGGTAATAAGCCCACCCTTGTCACACATTAAGTGTATTATTATTATATTAAATTCTATACTTATTAAATTTTTTCTGGTTCCGACAGGAGAAGGTTTAAATAAGCTAACGGGTGTAGGTCTTCAAAGGCCGTATGAATTGGCCGACAGTTCTTATAACCCTGCCAATCTCTCGACATGACACCACTTCGGTGAGCGTAGTTTCGCGAGGTGAGTGACCGTGCATTGCGCATTTGAGTACAGCCGCCCGTGGTGGTTTTACAAAAAAAATTATCTCGTACATGCGATGCACCATCTTGTTGACGGCGCCGAATGCGCCGCGGCCGATCTCGCCCAGGTCCTGCAGGTCGTCCGAGGTGAAGTCGTACACTTCCGTAGCTGACAGCTGCAGCTTGCCCGACGACTGCATCGACGGGTAGATCCGGAACCTCTCCCTACAATATAAGTCATTACCTTAGTCAGTTAACACAAACAAGTTCACACACTTAAGCCTTGATGGTTCGATGGTGCCTTCAGGTCTTTTTTTATTTATTTTTTTTTTTTATTGCTACCGAACTGGGTGGCTCTGTCCGAGGTCGCAACCTCAGGCGCAGCCAATTTCACCCCGAGGAGGTGCCAGTCCGGCTTGGAGGTGGACTAATGTTGCTGGGGAAAGGCTATTAACCCGCGATTTGAAGATCTGTGGATTGTAGGAGTGGGGGAAGATATTTCCTGGGAGCCCGTTCCACACCTTTGCAGTGCGGCACAAGAACGATTTAGAGAATCTGAATAGAGGTCTGCTCTCTAAAACAAAGCAACATCGGGCGCGGTTGCTCTTATTTAGATGGGTGACTATCGGACTGTTGAGGCTGGCCGTGGTTCGAATTTAAGGCAAAATTGTAGGTATCATCAGGTACATATCTTACTATGTGGTAGATTTTAAACCATGCAGATTGATACCACCGAACTGAATGATGATCGGTCAAAGTGGCTATAAAATTAGTGTAGTGCAAACTTTTTCGTTTTCCGTCCAGTTTGGTGTAGCCGGAATGAAAAATGGAGGAAGCCCTGACATGACACCTCGTTCACCAAGGTGCGATGGGCTGTAGATCGGGTGTAGTAGATGATGTAGTAAAACATATTGGGTATAAAGAAAAAAAAAGTGAAATACTACTTCAATTCATCAGTCGCTGGTACCTCAGTGGGTCCATGTACTCCGTGAAGGAACCTTCATTGACATAGAAGGTGCCTTTGACAGAACTACCTTCATCAGTATCAGCCATACCCCAAACAACAAATAATCTGCTTATGGTAGAGTTCCGATGGCAGATGGCTATATCAGAAAAAAAAAAAAAAAAAGTATCAGAGCAGCCCTAGCTAGATTTGAGGTCGATCCAACAATCTCAGACTGGATCGATAACATCCTCAAGCTTAGGGCCGTCCAATTTACCATTAACGAAACGTGGGGGGTTGTAGCTAGGGGCTGCCCCTAGGGCGGCGTACTGTCGCCCCTACTCTGGAACTTAGTAGTTGATGATCTCATTAGGCAACTGAACGAGAATGGCTACTACACAATAGGATACGCAGACGACCTGGCAATCCTAATAAATTGATTATTTGAGGGAACCCTGTGCAACATGACTCAGGGTGCCTCAGGATCGTCGAAAAATGGTGTGAGGACTATTCACTTAACGTTAACCCCAGCAAAACAGAGATGGTCCTCTTCACCAACAGAAGGAGACTGGGCGCTATGCAGCTGCCCAGACTCTTCAACATACAACTGACTCTACCGCCAGAGGTAAAGTATCTAGGTGTAATCCTAGACTCCAAACTCAACTGGTCGAAACATCTGGAATACAAGCTAAAGAAGGCTAGCATATCCTTCTGGCAATGCCAGAGGCTCATGGGTAAATCATGGGGTCTCCGGCCAAAGATTTCTCTCTGGTTATATACAGCAGTCATCACACCTACGGTAACATATGGTGCAGTAGTCTGGTGGCCCAGGACAAAGCTGAGCATAGGAGTCGAGAAGCTACAGCGACTCCAAAGACTGGCGTGCGTGGCAACAACAGGTTGCATGCGCACAACTCTGACTACAGCTATGGAGGTAATACTATCTTTAGTACCACTAGACCTGTACGTACAACAGGAGGCTGCGTCAGCGGCGGTGAGACTCAGAACTCTGGGACTCTGGCACACTAACGCCACACTGCCACACACAAAGCTTCTTCAGAAGGTAACAGCGGAGATACCGCTACTGGCGGCCTGCTGTGACCGCATACCCAAATTGTACGTATTTGAGAGATCATACACTATCAACCTGGCCGGAGAGGCCTAAGACCAATCAGAGGAGCTACGCATATACACCGATGGCTCCAAGACGAAGACAGGCACAGGTGCTGCAGCGCACTCCGTGGACCTAAACATCAACAGGTACACTTACCTCGGACAACACAACTCAATATTCCAGGCAGAATGTGTTGGGATCATTGAAGCAGCTACAATAGTGGCCCAGCGGAACATGGAGGGACACAGCATCAAGATACTGTCGGACAGCGCCTCAGTACTAGCGGCGCTGAACGGCAGTATAATGAGCTCGGGACTTATCCATCAATGTCACCTCGCGCTGGAGGCCATTGCTACAAGAAACAAGGTAACGCTACAGTGGATAAAGGGCCACAGCGGATCCCGGGGGAACGATGCTGCTGATGAACTCGCGAAGAGGGGATCCAGCAGCAAACCTGAAGGACCCGAACCTCTAGTACCACTACCACACAACCAACTGAAAAGTTGGATACACAAACGTACGTATCAACTACACATAGACAGATGGGCAGCGGGCAGTGACTGCAGACAGGCGAGGGAGGCAAACCTCCGCCTCGCTAAGACGCTGCTCCGTGTCCATAGATCAAAACTACGCATAGTGATAGGTATGCTTACTGGTCACTGCACACTTAACAGACACCTCTATTAATTGGAGTAACGGACAGTCCACTGTGCAGAGCATGCCTGCAGGCGGACGAGACACCCACCCACGTGCTGCTGGAGTGCGAGGAGTTGGCAGACATAAGGGCGAAGGAGCTGGGAGGCCCTACTACACTTCGAGAGGCGTGCCAGGACCCAAGGAGAGTGTGCCGCCTCCTGGAAGAACTCGGCTAGTTGGATTGGAGCCGTAGGACGTGCAAAAGGCCTGCATGGAAGCGGGCTTAGGCGCGGAAAACGAGTCCACTATCATCATCATCATCCGTGAAGGCCATTGTGTGTTCCGAGTAATGTGTACACAAGGAGAGTTGCGGGAACGAGGGGGCTACCGTCTTTAGACGGGGCAAACGCCATGCCCTCCGTCGACAACACTAGCTCCGCGGCGCTCACCTGGCGGGCTGGTCGGGAATGGCGTCGCGGATGGGACAAGTGCGCAGGATGCGCTGGCGCTGAGCGGCGCCGTACTCAGGAAGGCGCGGCGGGAACGGTACAAACGCCATGCCCTCCACCGACAACACTCTAGCTCCGCGGCGCTCACCTGGCGGGCTGGTCGGGAATGACATCGCGGATGGGACAAGTGCGCAGGATGCGCTGGCGCTGAGCGGCGCCGTGCTCGGGAGGGCGCGGCGGGAACGGTACAAACGCCATGCCCTCCGCGGACGATGACCCCACGCTACCCAGCTCCAGCAGCTTGCGCTTCTCCGACGAGACGCTCAGGCTCAGGTTCAACTCCGGCTTGGGCAGGCTCGGCCGTCCGTGCCCTACACAATCAATGTTATTTCATAATATTTCATTTTTATATGTTAGTACAGTACCCGGCAGTAAAAAATGTACATCGAGCTTTAGAAAGAGACAATCCGCTTGTAGAGCGTTGTCCCTGTCGCACAGAGACGTGCGAGTTTGTGCGACAGGGATGACTACAACCGGATTGTCTCTTTCTAAAGCTTGATGTATATTATTTACTGCCGGGTACTGTACTAAGCGTGTGTCTGCATTATATATTTTCTTCATTAGATAGATGCAAAGCCAAAAATTAAGAGAAAAAATACGTCCTGACCAGGATTAATCTCATAATAAAATTAGATGAGAATAATTTTTCGACGAATTAAACTATTGTTAATCACGATTTTTCCCACTAACGAACTTTGACAATTGGATACACTTTGTATCTTTAGATTTTTAATATGACTTATGTATTACATTTCTTTGTAATAAACTTATACTAATTTTTGATTTGACTTGATGAAGTATCAAAATTGACGATGACACTATACACCAGATATAGGTAAAGTAAATAGGCAGAGTGGTCAGATTTTTGAGTATTCATGTTAATGCTGTAATATTAATATTCTTGTGACTGGTAATATGGGTTAGTTATTTGAAAGTTACTATTATATAATACTTATAAAGTAGATACTAACAAAACATTGTGACTTGCGAAGTTTGTTTGTCAGTTCTTCTTCGCATTGAATTTAGACTGGTGGAATTTTCGACATGTCCAAGCGTAGGTTACCTATGGATGAAATTATACAATAAACAATCCGACTGGAACTTTAGCGCGACCTGGTCAGACGCGAGCTCCACAACTCCAGCAGAATTCTAGGTTCAAATCCTGGTCAGGACATTTTTTTTTTCATTTTCGGGATGGCATCTATCTAATGAACAAATGTTATTTCATAGCCACACTGCAAGTGTCAACTACCGACATCCCAGGTTACATGTTGTAGATGCCCTTGGTGCAGGACCTAAGAACATATGTATTTTGGTCACTGAGGAAGATATGATTGATGAACGAGAATAGTGAACAGTTTGGTGACAGAACAATTCAAAGGCCACATTCAATGAAGCGTTTCATAGTGGACCTCGATTGAAATCTGGCATGAGGAGGGCCTGCGAGTTTACCGATCATTTTCTATTCCGTCAGAGTCACATAATTAGAAAATAGCAACTTGCCTTGACTGGAATTTTCTCCATTTCTCGACATGGTGCACAAGCTTCGTTCAGTGAGGATGGGATCAACGGCGGCCGCGCGAAGACGCTGTTGCCATCGGTGGTACCGCGGAAACCCACTCTACTGACTCATCCCGCTATCAGATTTGGTTTAGGATTTCAATCCCATATTATTGTCGGTCGAATTTGAGAAAACACCACCACACCAAACCAGCAGCAATCAAAATGTCAAGAAGAAGACAGACAGACGGACAAAACATACATACGATATTTCCATAGAAAAGGAAGAGCAAAATTGTTTGATACGCAATATTTTTTCAGGATACATCTCATTTAATAGGCATAAATTGAATAAGTGTGAAAGAGAGAAGCTATAAGCATAGAAAAGAGCTTATGATATCAAGAGCGGCAATAAACACATCGTTTTCACGCGGTCCGCCACCTGACAGCTCTGGCGGCTCCTGCGGATTGCGGACTGCGGAAACTCCTTTCGGAAACACTCGGCTCGAAGGAAAGTGTGGTATGAGTGATGTTTTGGTGGTTTAAAAAAAAATCATCATCATCATCATCAGCCTGTATCGGTCCACTGCTGGACATAGGCCTCTCCCAAGGCACGCCACCACACGCGGTCTTCCGCTCTTCTCATCCATACACTCCCGGCTACCTTTTTTAGGTCATCTGTCCACCTAGCCGGGGGGCGTCCCACGCTACGTTTGCTTGTACGTGGCCTCCATTCGAGCACCCGTCTACCCCATCGGTTGTCGGGTCTACGACAGATGTGCCCAGCCCACTGCCACTTCAGCTTGCTTATTTTCTTAGCAATGTCGACTACCTTAGTTCTTTGACGTATCACGTCGTTACGGATTTTATCGGTCAAAGAAATGCCGAGCATTGCTCTTTCCATAACTCGCTGAGCGACTTTAAATTTGTGGACCAGGCCCATCGTCAGGGTCCACGTTTCCGCTCCGTACGTCATTACCGGCAGAACGCACTGATTGAAGACCTTCGTCTTCAATGACTGTGGGATGGAGGATGAAAAGATGTGGCGGAGTTTCCCAAATGCCGCCCAGCCTAGCTGAATCCTTCTGTTGGCCTCCTTGTCAAAGTTGTGCTTCCCCAGTTGGATGGTTTGTCCAAGATAGACATAGTTCTGCACAACTTCGAGGGTCGCCTCTCCAACTGTTACGTGCCCCGGGACGACGTGTTCGTTGAACATGACTTTCGTCTTGTCCAAATTCATCCCGAGGCCGACTCGGCGGGAGGCGACATTGAGGCCGTTCAGCATGTGATTCAGCTCCTCCAGCGATTCGCCTATCACGACTATGTCTTCCGCGAAACGTAGGTGTGAAATGTACTCGCCGTTAATATTAATGCCGTGCTTTTCCCAATCCAGCAGCTTGAATATATCTTCCAATGCATTCGTAAACAGTTCGGAGATATAACGTCTCCCTGCCTGACTCCACGATGCAATTGGATAGGTTTCGTCTGCTGGTCCTGCATTTGTACGGTCATTGTCGCGGCACTATAGAGACATTTCAGCACCTCAATGTGTCGCCAATCGGTTTGGCATCGCTGTAAGGATGGTTTCGATAGAGTCAAAGGCTTTCTCGTAGTCCAAAAAAATTACCAGGGTTAATATATAGAAGATGCGTCGCTACGCGACTCTATATTATAATGCGCGGGACGGATCTCGGCGTGTCGTCGCCGCAGCGGGCGACCCGCCACGCGCATACACTATACAAGTACGGTGCGGGTGCGAGGGAGAACACTGACGAGGCGCTGCGGAGGCGACACGCCGAGATCCGCCCCGCGCATATAACCCTAACCTAATGTTGAGGCGGCGCATGTCGTTTTTGTTACGTTTGTATTTCCATAAATAAAGCTTTCTTAGGTGGTAACATATATTGATTTATTTAATAAATAACAAAAAAGTAATACTAATAACTAAAGAAATAAACCTACCTAACAAACATTAAAATAACTATCAAAAGGGGCATTTTCAAATGTTCCTAGAACACTTGCTGCATTACCCCGCTGGATGGCAAGGCTTACCCTTTGAATATATTTACATATATTTAACATTGCATAAAAAAAAAACAAAAAAATTTTGAGGGACACGAACCCATGGTCGATATCGAAAAAATAAACCAACCCTACACTCTTACCACTGAGCCACCAAATCACATAAACGACCAAACGAATATCGGCTTCAATTGGTTCGCTTTCGAGCCGAGTCAACCCGAGTGTTTCCGAAAGGAATAGGATGGCATGTTCCAGGCACCGCAGGATCTAAAAAGGCTTTCAGGTGCCGTACCGGGAAGCTATTTCCAAAGTGCACTAGGCGAGTTGCTCTGATTGGCCGTTCTCAGTTTTGCGGGAAAATTTAAATTTCGGAAGTATTTTAATTTTTTTTAGGTGGTTATAAAAAAATAACCTTAAACTAATTTTAACACCCTAACACAGGCATGGGCAACCTTTTTGGTCCAGGGGCCACATCATTGTTTTGCTGTCGAGCCTTACTACTAAAGATCTACTTATAAAATTAAATAAATAAAATTTCCTGTCAGAAATTACGCACAACGAGCAAGCCAAGCGTCGTCGTCGTCGTAAGCTGGGTGACTTGCAACTGAACAGAGTGAAGCGACTACTGCGCTCGCCGCAAAAGTGCAGCAGCCCGGCGCGGCGCGATTTTTGAATGAATATTTCGGCTAGTCGGGCCGAACCCAAATAATTTACAGGAAAGGATCGCGGGCCGGACAAAAAAACCTCGCGGGCCGGATGTGGCCCGCGGGCCGTAGGTTGCCCATGCCTGCCCTAACATAACAAAAAAAAGGAAGAAATATAAATTTCGGAAGTAATTATTTTCGAAAATAAAGTTTTTTTAGGTGATTATAAAAAAATAACCTTAACCTAATTTTAACACCCTAACATTGGTTGACAAAAAAAAAACCAATCAGCATAATTCGCCTAGTGGACTTTGGATATATGCTACCGGGAAATACGCATGTCACGTGACATCTTCTCTCCCTCACAGCTGCGTCAAAGCTCTCCATTGAAGGACTCGTGTGGTTGTGCGTCTAGCCACGAGTCCTTAATCGCAGGAGAGTTTTGCTGCAGCTGTGACGGACGGCACTATCCGAGTTTTCTTCCCCAAACAGAGATTCTATCAGAGTAAATGAATGTTTTGGTGGTTTAAAAAAAAACAACCAGGGTTAAACTACAGAAGATGCGTCGCTACGCGACGCATCTTCTATAATTTAACCCTAACCTAATGTTAAGGCGGCGCATGTCGTTTTAGTGAAAACTCCCATAGTGCAGTTTGTGTGCTGCCTGCCACAGCAGCTGCGTCAAGCTCTCCTGCGATGAAGGAATCGCGCCGTCTCGCTGACCGGCGCGACACCTGAAAGACATTTTGTGACTCCTTTCGTGAATGTTTTGGTGGTTTAAAAAAAATTACCAGGGTTACCATACCACGTTAACAGTCCCCATACAAAGCGAAAAAAAACTATCCCGTAAGTCCCATACAAGTACTAATGGTTTATGAATATATGTCTGAAAACAATTAAAAAAAAAATATTACCTGAAACAAAAGGGACATTACCCAGTTTTCAGCGTGTACCGCAGGCATAGAATAATAGTGAGGCGAAATATTTAGTTGGGTCAGGTTCAGGTACCATTGTCATCTACTACCAGAAATCCCCATTTTCTCAGAGATATTCCAAGAAAACAAGACAATAAAATTGTAAGAAGACGCTGCAATGGGTGAAAAAAATGAAGACTGAAGGTATGAATGCGGCAAGTGCAAGACTGAAAACAAAATAAAGTATCTTCAGAGTGTTCAGTGTTAGTCGTGGGGAATATATTATACAGCAGGCAACATATTATATTATAAATTTACAGCATTTATACCGTTAGAAATATTCCACCACATCTGCTGTTTGCTGTAATGCTGTTTTGCTATTTATCTCGTACGTACCGCCATCTAGTTGACATAATAAAAATTATTTGTTGTAGCCTGTAGGTATTTGAAGCTCTCGCTCGATAGAGGGCAGTGTTTATAGTATTTTGTAACTTAACCCTTAATACAATGACATAAGGTTACATTTTAAATAATTAAAGAAAACAGCAGACTCGCACGTTGGAAATATATCATAGACTAGACTGCTGTTTGTTAGAAACAGCAACCATAAACAGCAGACTGGCACGTTAGAAATATATTATAATTCTGCCTGCTGTATTCCCGTGATATAATATTTATCTCTTATTTCAATTATGCTAGTTATTCCAACAGCGTTAGGTTCAAATTCCAACACCACCAAAAACAGCATTCTAACTATACAGCACTTTAAAACAGCTGCGATATAAAAACAGCAGATCATTATAACGTGCTGTTGAAAAACAGCCGTTGTCCCCCTCTCTATTCAGTGTGTCTCCTTGCCTATTGTAAGAACTGTTTTGCCGAAGCACATAAGTAATTAAAATAATAATTAATGTTTTTTTGTTATTGTAAGAAGCACTTTTATGTTTTTTGAAAAATTCTTTGATTTTTTCGAATAAAATTTATCGACAGCTCTTTTTGTTTTTTATGAAGTAATTTCTTACCCACACTTCCAACCAAACTCTTCTATTCAGTCATACATAAGGCCACTGAGAAATTCCTGTTAGAAAATGTTCTTGTCAATGTCCCACATGTGGGTCACGGACGTATCAATTGAGTGTCACGTGACCTACTGGACTGTTAACATGTTAATTTATAGAAGATCTATATATTAACCCTAACTTAATGTTGAGGCGGCGGATGTCGTTTTTGTTACGTTTCGATTCGAGCCGAGTGTTCACGAAAGGAGCCGCAATGTCTTTCAGCACAGTGAAGAAATTATAAGATTGATACATTCAAATAGTTAAAATAACAACACTCTTATTTTCATGTATGTATTTCATTCATTAATTTGTACAAAAATTTACAAAATATGTTGACCTAATTGAATAATAAATTAAATATTTTCTCTATATTTAAGCTTTTTAGTCTGACGCAATGTTGAATTTGATACTTGCTCTTCTGGCTTGCCTCCGCTGATTCTAGTTCGTTTCTGCTTTTTCTTTTCGTTTACTTTTTCTTCTGATGATTTCTCCTTTCCATTGCTTAGGGACTGTTTATTTTTATTATTAGGTTTAGGATTTGACTTTGAACTTGATTTGGATTCAATTTTAGTTCTCGGTGGGGATGAGCGGACTTCCTTTTCTTCAGGGCCATCCCCACTTTGTTTATTACTGTGCGGTTTAGATTTTTCGAAGTTTATATGAGAAACGTTAATATTTTCAGCTATAACACTGTCCAAAGGTTCATCGTCTCTATCGGGACACATCTCCAAGAATCTGGAAAGTAACATCATTATTTGTTTTTGTTACACCTAAATGTTTTCATTTTTGGTAATAAAATGTAAGATGTGATATTTGTTCAAAATACTGTTGTATTTGATTTCATAAGCAAAATAAAATGTCTTCATGAGGGGGCATCAATCATATGCTATATGGGTGAGACTAAGGTAGTCGACATTGCTCGGAAAATTATTAAGCGGAAGTGGCAGTGGGCTGGGCACATCTGTCGCAGACCCGACAACCGCTGTGGTAGAAGGGTGCTCAAATGGAGGCTGAGTACGAGCAAACGTAACGTAGCATGGGACGCCCCCCTGGTTAGGTAGACAGATGACCTAAAAGGCTCTTTTGCCTTTCCACAAATGATTAATATTGTAACAGAAATACGGGCACCTCTCATCTAGCTCGCCGCGTATATACGGCAGGGCTCCGAATAGATCGAGCACGACGATCTTGAATGCCACCTCCTGGCCCTCGCGCACGCGCGCGCCGATCCAGCGGCTGCCGGGCTTCTCGGTGGGACGCGGGATCACTACGTTGAACACTCTGGCGAAAAAAGAATTCTTTATTAAAACTTAAAAATAGCGGTCAAGCAACTCGAGTGGAGAGTTTATTACGTTTAGAACTTTAAGACTGTAAACTATAAGAGAGGCCCTATATTCCCTATTTATTTTTAAATGTTAGACTCAGTAGTTTCAAAGATAAGGGAGGGGGAGGGGGAATGCTTGATTTTCATATATTTTCTTTAATTATCTTTTAAATCCTATGTTCTTTGTATTTTATTATCTTTTATTTTCTTTTTTACTTAGACATAGTATGTTATTTAAAAAAAAAAACTATAAGGTTTCTTACCCGGTTCTTCCTTATAGTTTGTATTGCTGGGACATGACAAAAAAAAAAATTACAAACCATACTGAATATGCATGTCTCAATGAAATATTGTTAATGTTATGTGTTCTTTATGGCGATATAAATATCTGAATGTGAATCGGAATCTTAAACTATGCATTTTAAAATTATAAAAAAAAAACATTATTTGTATTTTTTAACGATCCTTTCCCATGCTCCAGTTTAGGTCACATACTGCACTTGGAAAAAAAATTTTTTTTAACTTTATAATTTGTCCCCCAATCTAAATAAGTTCATTTAACCTACCTATATGTCCGTGAATTGGGTCATCAAATTCTATATTATGTACAAAATTTAATTTTTTTTCACCCGGTCGGAGAAAATAAGCCTTGACAGACGGACAGACAGACACAAGAAAGATCCTATAATGGTCCAGTTTTTTCCTCTTTTGAGGTACGGAACCCTAAAATCTTTAATAGTGTAATTTGTAAAATTGTAAAAAAACTACTCTCACAAACTGACCTGTGCACAATAACGCCAATATGCGTAACACTCTTCTTATTGACGACACCGCGCAACGTGGCGCCTACATGCGGCCGGAAGATGAAGTAGTCGGCCTGAACTTGGAAGTGGATGTCCGTGTGATCATTCCTTATCGCGCCAATATTTTGCAGAACATGAAGGTTTTTGAAGCTCAGGAGTACTCCATCAAAGCTGGCATTAAATACAAATTAAGATATGTACTGAGTGCCTCGGGCCTAACCGATACCAGGCCTTCGTCACTCGCTCAAGGTCGCGAGTTAAATGCCTACCGCTTGGCGTGTCGGTTAATGCACAAGTAACAGTGGGCTGTCGCTATCCAGCCAGAGCGAGCGTGCAGTGCGCGCATCTACTACGTTTCGTTTCGAAATCACGAAATCATTAGAAATGTCGAAATCACGTCATTATTGTGCAGTGGACGGGTGCAAAAGTCAACAGACAAATAAAAACTTGTCTTTTTTTTCATTGCCGAGAGAAGAAGAAAGGTAAGTGTTGTTTAGTAGCATTTTGATTTATTTCTAGTAATTTATTTATTCATATTAGTAGGAGGTCATAGATTTAAAAATAATATCGTATTGCCAATAACATTAGTTAGATGACGCCGAACAGCGTGGTATGTATATCGTTGGTAGCTAGAACGATAAAAGTTGGTAGGTATCATCTTCATTTTATTCCTCACAATAAGACAGCACAAAGACACAGCCCTTAACGCGCTGAACGGCGCGCTTTAGAGATAGAGTTACACGACAGAAAGAGAAGCGAAATGTAGGCAATTATCGTGGTTAGGCATGTAGCTCTGGGCGAGTCAATTTGTACTTTATCGCGTCGTCGCAGAGTAGCTATTTCTTTGTGAGTGTTTGTACAGAGCAGCTTCTGTACGGAGTACTCTTTTCTATTCTGTGCCGATACATTTATATTTAAACAGACCAGACTTGATTGAAGTGTCAATTTTCACAAACGTGAAGCCACATACTGTGTAGGGACCTACCATATTGTACAAGGTAAAGTTCACTCAGTTCACCTTCGGGGAAATTTAAAGACCACTGCGTCCACCCGTTTATTACGTACGCGTGTGAAACCTGAACTCTTGACTGTCGCTGTTGTCCAAAGGTTGAAAGTTAACGAGCAATGGAGTGAGCCATGTTGCGAATATCGCTAAGCGATATGGTGCATAACGAGGCAATCCGCTGACCCACCAAAGTAGTCAATATTAGGCAACGGGTGGTTAATACTAAGTGGCAGTGGGCTGGGCACGTCAGCCAGAGGCGAAGACTATTGAAGTAACCATGTCTCCATGTCTTACACTAGAGGCTGTGGACAGGAAAACGGAGTGTGGGAAGACAATCCGCCAGGTGGGATGACAACATTATGTACGTCGTCGAAAAGCAGTGGTTCCGTACCGCTGAAGGCGGGAGGGCTGGAGGAAAATTGGAGGCATATCTCCAGCAGTGGACGCATACGCGCTGACTGACTGTGAAGGTCAAGTTTTGTTGGTGAGATACAGTATAATATATAGGTTATATCTGAGGGAAGACTCACTCTTTATCAAACTTTCCAATCTTGTATTCAAGGAGGTTTTTTATTGAGTCCTTGAGATTAGCGAGGCACCAAGGCTGAAGTGCCAGCGACTGAGTCACCCGTCGCTCCTCCACGCACGCAGTGCCAGACTCGGCCAAACGCCGTAGTTCCTTCACTGTGAATTTTATGATGGAAGACATTCTGACAATAACATAACTAATATATAAATAAATAATAAAAACAAAGTCAGTGTAAAAATATTATAAAATTTCAAGAAATCCAAAGAGTATTAGTTACTTTGACAGCCAGCCAGGCAAGTTTTTTCAATGATTATTGTTGTTTGTTTGTAGCCATAGTTGTTTGCTTGCGTGGTATGTTAATCAAAGAATATAATACTTTAATTCATTCTGCTTTTCAAACAGGCATACATTTTAGGGCGACTGTGCTCTATTGTAATTTGTATGAAGCATTTACTCTTTGGTATGAAGAAACAGAGCTAGGCAAACACGAAAACAAACCAAACAAAATATTCAATACCATATGTATATGCAGTCGGTACTTCGTATTATAAGTTTACAATTTAGAACAGTTCATAAACCATGTACGAACAATAATTTACTCTAATAAAATGAGTACATAATCACATTCATTTAAAATTCAAAATATGTAAAGTGATACGCATAAAGTTTAATTTTCATTAGACCTATAACATATACCTATAAGTTAAAATTCATGGGTAAAAGGTAAAAGATAAAGTCATGGGTACAACTGAGCAAGTATGGTAAACTAAAATTCACATTTTACTAAGTGCTGTCAAAATGGGCAAAACAAAACATTATTACTGCTCTCAGTCTCTGTCATTTCAGAAGTCTGAATCTGAACTGTAAAGGGAGGAACCTAACCTATAAAAAATAGGAGAAAACTTTACAAAATGAGTAAAATCACTGCTAAATTAATAGCAATATCAAATACCAGTCGTTTCTTGGCGACAAGGTACGTGAATTTATTATTATTTAGTGCTGCACTAGTTCGTGTTACCTATTTTTAGTATTGTCTAACGTCTCGTATTTTTCCAGACTCCCCACAGCGAGTATGCAAAGGGAGTATGCAAAAGGCAAAGCGAAGAAGTTTGTGGACGTGTACGCGAGTCCCGTGTACAGGAAGGAGCATCAGGCGCCGCTGATCGAGAGCGGAGAGTTGAGTAAGATGAGCTTGCTGCCGGTGCGCGCGCCGGGGCCACACGAGACCTGCTCAATTTATCACGACGACCTTGTCAAGTAAGCGCTCTTCGTGCTATTTTAATGTACAGTTAGCTCTTTAAGTGCAAATTGATTTGTAGAACGTTGCGGTGTTCAGTAGCTTGCAACCTTAATTTATACTTAACCATATAAATTGTTTCGGTGCAGTTTGTTGTAATTGAAATTTGTGAAAAGGTGGGAACTAAGTTAAACTAAGCTTGCGATGGCTTTACCGAGCATATCCGGAGCCCATTGGCAGTAGGGGAGGGCGTCAGTCGAGGTTGCGACTAGCGAGCAGCCACTCTGTGTAGTTCGCCAGCATGCGTTACGTTTCGGCTCGCATCGAGCCCTCATAGCTCTCTCTATCTACCCATATTAGCTCGGGTGGCTGGAGTAGCACTACCCGAGCGCCAACGTACAACGGACCGTCTTGAGGTCTCAGTGCGGGGAATTGTCCACCCGCCTTCCCAAGAGACTGGGCAGCAAACAAACCTCTCCATATTCTGTAGGATGGCTCCAGTCACGTTTCGAAGCTCTCTCCATATATAAGCTTAGCGTCAGTCTTGGTAGGCCTAAATTCTTTTGAGCAACTGTAGAGCGACTTTGCTGGTAGTCCTTTTGCTCCGACTTCGTCAGGTAATAACACCGCTTACAGTCTATCGAAAACACAGCTTGAGAGCAAGATTAACAATTTTGCTGAGAGTTCTGACTACAAAGAATTATTAATTAAGTATATCAGGTATAAAGAGCATTTGTCAAACTTTGATACCTACATTATATTTTGTATCAACATAATTATGCTCACCATAATAATATAATCATAATTAGCCTCGCCATCCAGCGCGGGAACGCGGCGGCTGTCCTCGGGACAAAGAATGATGTCCCGAGAATGCAGGAATATTTTTATTTAATTTAAGTTGTTGCATTTCTGTTTAATTTAATTTTTCTTTGTCTGATAAATAAAATTGTTTTATCGGAAAATTAGAACGCTAGTATTATAGACAGATACATTCATTATGCTAGTATATTAAACATACTAGGTACTTACATAAGTAAAATTTAGTACAGTGTGGGGTCGGTATTAAAAAGAATAGCCCACTGCATCTCTGCCTGTGCATGTCATAAAAGGCGGCTAAGGGATAAGGACAAGATGCGATGCACAAGGGCGACAGGTTAGCCACCTCTCACCTTGGCACGGTCCTTCCATCCTTGTTGCAGGTGGGTGTTCGTGCCTTATTTGCTGCTTGATAGTTATCTTGTTCAAATACTTTTTTAAACGTGGTGGTCGGTGTTGTGTTGTAATTCACAAGATTACTTGCAGCACCACACCGATTACTCCGATTACCCCGGTTATCGGTATTCAGCGTGTGCTATGTAATGTATGTAAGTATTATTTTAAACCATTATTCAAAGTCTAGATTAGAATGCTGTGTTAGTTTCACAATGTAGCTTCACAAACTTCTCTCATTCCAGCAAAGTAATAAATCACGTAATGGAAATGGGAAAGAAGTGGCTCGCGCGCTCGCTCGTGGAGAAGTCGTTTGTGAACATAAAGCGCTCTCAGATTGAGCGCTACCACCTCGCGGCGTCGGCCGACGAGAAGGCCAACATCGAGCTCGACCCTAAGGTCATCCTGCACCGTGCCGTTGAGAACTGCAAGCCGTTGCTGCAACTTACACCGACCAAACGTGGCGGCATCACTTATCAGGTTTGTCTTATCAGGTCATTTGTGGGCGTTTAAACCCTAAACAGAAGGTTGAATGGGACTCTGCCGATCATTATAATATCATTATATTATGTAGTATGTATGAACACATTGGGAAAATTCGGGCATATAAAAATTAAATGAAATTGCAAATTGTAATTTGGCAATGCACATCCCAAACCACAGGGGCAAATTAGGTTAGGGCAATTACCTTTTTTTTTTTATGGAAACTGACACGGTTGGTCTCATCACCTACAACATCCGTGATGTTAGCCCATAACACGGGGTGAACTAGGTGCCAGGTCAGTGGTCGTGCCGGCTACACTGAACTGAATGGAAAACACAAACTATTTACATAGCCATTTCGACCGACATTTCATTCAGTGCGGTGGTACCAACACAGGTGGGTTAAAATCTACCACCTAGAGGTGAGAAGGGAAGACACCTACAGTTTTACGTGGAATTTTCAACAAAATGTTTGCAGCCCCTATTAATTATAGTCAAGGACGCCCGACTTTGCTTACTCCTTATATTCTTCTGCCTTCCGGATATCTATGCAGGTTCCAACTTTCATGAAGATCGCTCAAGCTGTTTAGGAATTACAGGCTGTGACAGACAGACATACAGACACCTGACTGATTTCATCCCAAGAAAGTACTTTCTAACTAACCAAGTAGTGGACTCTTGGAACGAGCTACCACAAGAAGTGATAAGTGCTATCTCAGTGAATGGTTTTAAAAATCTACTTGACAAACAAAACAAAAAATATAAATAATGATCTATCATAAAACAGTGCACTCAATACGTGAAGTACACGCATCAGCTGCAAGCTGCTAGTGTATATAAATGAATAAATAATAATAAATAACAATAATAATCAGTCAGGTGTCTGTCCAGTTCTGCCAGAGTCGCTGGCTACGGAGCCCTCAAAAGGGAGCACCTATGCTGAATCTAGTGAGCGAGTCGAGGCTGAACAACTTCACTAGATTCAGTGTGGATTTTAAGTCACCCTATGACCGGAATGTGGCAACAACTCTAGTGCAGTTTATGTTTACATAGTAACACCAGCAGGAATACAAGTACATATTATCTGTAATTCCAAAGAGTTTGTATTAAGTCGCTGCGCTCCTTTATAGAGAGAATGTGAGCGTTGGTGAGGTGAAGCTTCGTTGGTGAGCGCCACGAACCGTGTTCGGGTCCGATCGGCAGTCATCGGCCGTGCTCCGTCGCGCGATGCAGAGGGATCAATTTCTTAGTTTTATTCCTAAAATTCAGCCAAAATGGTCAACTGTTGCGTTTTAATTTGCAAATCTGACTCAAAGAAGGAGACTAGAATCGTGAATGGTCTAAGATTCCACAGGGAATTGGTATTTTGGTGATATTTTAACCGGGAGCGACGGCGGTGGCGGATTTCCTATAGAACGTGCTAAGTCTAAATCATATTTTTTCCCGAATATTTATATAATAAATAATCCATGTGATTACGAATTTAATTTAAGTAGTACTAGCTTTTGCCTGCGGCTTCGCTCGCGTGAAATTCGAATTTAAAAAGAAGAAAGTAATTAAGCCCGCCCCCGTACCTTTTCGGTTTGTATGGCAGCCACATCATAGCGTAACCGGAACTGAATTTTATTTAGCCTATCCTATGTCTCGTATAGATAAATGTGCTTGTACTAAGTTTCATCGAATTCGGATGATCGGTTTAAGAGCTATGGTGGAATATACATAGTTACATACATACAGAAACTATTTCTAAAAACCGTCAATTTAGTTTTAGTATCATACATAAAGTCTACAAACGCAATATCTCATAAAACAAAGTAACTTACTCCATGGTCATCCCTTACAGATTTATTATTAGTAGGTATTGATGATAAAGTTCCAAAATAGGAGGCAGATATGATCTTTCGTGTATTTTTTTTTAAACCAAATAAAAGTCAATACTCTATGGAAGGACTTTAGAGTTCGGTTACTTTATTAAACGACGCATGTTCACGTAGGTATCTTATGAAGCATTTTATTTAAAAAAAAATGGCCGGCATTTCGAAACGAATGGAATGAGCTTAACGTAAATCACGCATACTTCGTTCTTAAGCAACCCTGAGCGCGGTCAGTACTGGATGAGTGACCGCTCGACCGTTGGAGCTGACCGTGGTTCGGATTCCACGTTAACCTGTAGGCCCCTTCTCTTCATACCTTACTAGGTGGTAGGGTTTATCCCGGCCGGGTTGGATCCACCGCTCTGACGAAACGTCGGTCGAAACAAATAAGGTCCTGCTTTTGGGTTTTTCGCTACGATCTCGAAAACAGTGCCCTGTAGAGAAAATTTGTGTTGTACCGAATGAAAGGTCATAAAATTGTCTACAACTTTTATTCTATTAACTTTTTTCGAATTCCGAACCGTTTTCGAGCTACACGCTTACGAAAAGTGAAAATTTTCGAAAAATTGATTTTTACCTCATATTTCTCATCAAACATTCCTTCATATCATATCAGCTATTAACCTGAAAAAGATATTGTAAAACAAAAAGTTATAGAGAATTTAATTCCCTTTAAAAATGTGTATTACTGAGTAACAGTTGCACCAATTTTAAGATTTTTTGTAAAATTTCATCATTTTCAGAAAACGTTGTTTTGGTCATTCCTGAGCCACAACTATCGTTTGTACCAATGTACCATCTAATAATATGTCACACTTGAAAGCGGGTTAAATGCAGTCAATGGAATTTATGTCACTGGTGGTTACGCCGCCAATTTACGTTTAACCGTTGCGTTATACGCGCTTGAACACACCTCACCTTTAATCCATCCCCTCCCTCGCATCTTCCTCTATCCACAGAGAATACCGCCAAAATTTCTACGGCAGCGGCAACCGACAGTTTTCAAACTGAAGTTGAGTCGCGACCTTCAAACGAACTACACCCGCTAAATTACCGCTCCGCTACCACGCTACCGCTTTTGCTCTTGGACGAGCACTAACCGCCTTTTACATCGCCCCTCGTTCGAGTCCGCGAGTTTGAACATAGAGGCGCCTCTCACAACTACAAACAACCGCGAATGAAAGTGAGTAACGAACTCTCCCGCACGCGAGTGAACTGAGCCGGTCTTCGCCCGTGGTTCCTGCCCCTGGAGTCTGGAGCTGACGAGGAGGCTGCTGACGGATGCGACGATATCGTAGAAAGAAGCGCTGCAGAAAGCTGTCGAAGGTCAGTGGCGCTATCATTCTCTGGTCCTTCGTTCCTGGATACCAACCTCTTCCCGCACCGCTCGCCCTCATTCATTGCATTTCGTTTGCTACAGTTCATTCGCAAAACTCATTTTCATTCATTCGCGAACTTACTATCGTAAAGTGTCGTTAACCATCCTTCCCGCGCTTATACACGTTCATAGAGCCTGTAATTCATCGTATAAAAATTATCGCAATCAATCAAACCGTATATCAAACGGTAATTTATTACCGCTTTACCCGCAAATTTTACTGCAAAGTAAAATAAACCGTTAACCGCCTTTGACGTCACTGAAACGTCACTCCCTCTCGCTCATACGCACGCATTTCAAGTGATTGCAGATTGTCAACCTGTCAAATTGTCAAACAGGCTGTCAAACTGTCAGCTGATTCTGTTCAGTGACTAACTTCACTCATATCGCTAACCATGGAGCCCTCAGCTCAGGTTCTTATGCTTGAAGAGAAAAGAAAAAGTTTATTCTCAATTGTTGATAAAATTTACAACCATAGTCTTAACGCTACAACCTCCAAAGCGGAGCAAGATACTTTTCTTGTTCGCTTACAGTCGCTAGAGAAGACTCGCTCGGAGTTTATTCAGGTGGTAGAAGATTTAAATGTCGCAAAATTAACCGCAAATCCGAAGTGTAAACCTGACTTCAAATGTGTAGAAGCGTTTGACGAACTATATTGTTTTATTAAGTCAGTTGAACAGAAATGTAAATCACTTGAGCGACCCCAGCCCACTGAAACTAAAGTTTCAGCCGGCATTCATAAACTGAAAATACCTGCGTTAGAATTAAAATCCTTCGATGGTACCTATAGTCAGTGGAATGTGTTCTACGAGAACTTTAGGAGTTTGATTCACGAAAATGATAGTCTGTCGGATACTGAAAAGGTGCAATTTCTAGTAGGAAAACTGACGGGTCGTGCCCTTACAGTATGTGCTGGAATACCTCCTATAGGTATGAACTACACTATAATATGGGAAGCGCTCGTGTCGAAGTACAACGACAAGCGTAGCCTCGCCACAGACTACCTAAAACAAATTCTTAATTTCAAGGCCATTTCCACTGCAAGTCCCGCTGCCCTAGATGCATTTACTGACAAGTTATGCACCTCATTTGCTGCTCTAAAGCAACTAGGTCTCAAAGATCTCACGGACTTTATTGTCACTCATCTCGCACTGTCGAAATTGGACAAAGAAACTGTTATTTCGTTCGAGCAATATAGTAGGAGTGAAGATATTCCAAAGTTCGCTGCACTCGAACAGTTCGTGAAAGAACAATCGAAAATACTCTCAAGATCCAACACAAACTATGCAGCAAAACCCACGACTACCGCAACAAAACAAAACACGCACTCGTTCGTTGTTAATGAACAAAAACAATCGGGTTGCTGCGTTTGTGGTGGTGAAGAGAGGCATCCATTGTTTAGGTGTCACGAATTTGGAAAACTGTCAACGCTAGACAAGATTAAGTTAGTTGAAAAACATTCACTGTGCAAGAACTGTCTAGGTTTTCATCCAACTAAGTACTGTAAATCAATCCATTCATGTTTTAAGTGCCAAAAGGAAGGCAAACTGAATCGTAAACATCACTCTGATCTCCATCTTGAAAACTTTGTGCGCGCTCGTAATGACAATAAACAACTTCACTCCGCACTGGTGACAAAACTCGCGCATGCGCAGACCGCTCCATCTAGTTCGCTCTGTACGCAGGCGCAGACCGCCCCGCTGCCTCGGACGCCCTGCGCGCATGCGCCAGCATCTCACTCGGTTTGCGCTCATACGCAGCGGGGCCGACTCCTACCGCCCTCTAGCGAGAACGAGCAGCGGCACGACTCACCGCTGACTTCGCTCAACTGTAAACCCACTATTAATGAGTGTTCACACTCGCTCTCCGCAAAATCGAACGATTTAAGTTTAATTACCGCTAATACCGCAACTAATAACAATCAGTCGTCGACTATGTTATTATCCACCGCTGTTGTTTACGTAATTAATAGTTACGGAAAACAAACAAAAATGAGAATGTTGATTGACAACGGCTCACAATGTAATTTTATAACAGAATCTTGTTGTAAACGCATCGGGCTAAATATTGCCCGCGCTCCCGCTTCCGTACGAGGAATAGGCCTATCCGAACGCCCGGTCAAAGGTCACACACAGCTAACCTTCACCTCTAGAGTGAATACTAAAAATCAATACAAAATCAAAGCACTGGTCATTGATAAAATCACTGACCAACTACCGACCGCATTTGTAGATTTGCAACATCTGCAACATCTGCAAGGTTTGCCCTTAGCAGATGAAAATTACAGTTCACCCTCAGAAATTGATGGACTTCTGGGCGTAGAACTCTTCCCCTACATTCTTGGGTCAGACAAGATCATGAACCCGTCGTCTTCCGCTGTCGCTATAGAAACCACTCTTGGTTATATTGTCATGGGAAAAGCCGCCTGCACTCAAACCTTTCAAGTTCCGGAAAATTCATTTTTTTCGACTATTGAGCCCACTATTGAAACGCTAATACATAAATTCTGGGAACTTGAAAGTGTTGAAAATAAAATTCATATAAGTCCCGAGGAGGCACAGTGTGAAAGCCACTTTAACGAACAAACCTATCGCGATAAAACCGGTCGCTTCACAGTAGCGCTGCCATTCAACACTGACCCGTCCGCCTTAGGTAATTCGGCCGCTGTTGCCATGAAACGATTCCTTGCTCTTGAAAGAAAACTGAATGCGAACTCGAGCCTGAAGGTTGGCTATCATGCAACTATTCAGGACTACATCGATCGAGGTTTTCTTTCAAAGATAAATGTACCGCTAGATCCGCATAGCCATTATGTTATTCCTCATCACGCGATTTATAGGCCGGATAAAGTGAGTTCGAAAATAAGGATTGTATTGGATGCCAGTTGCAAAACTAGCTCAGGTAAATCTCTTAACGATATTTTACACGCAGGCCCCAATCTTCAAACAAGTATTTTCAACTTGCTGATAAATTTAAGGTTATTTTCCATCGCATTATCCGCCGACATTGAAAAAATGTATTTTCAAGTAATCGTACGCCCTGAACATCGCGCTTTTCAACGCATTTTGTTTCGGTTCGATCCCGACGGGCCCGTAGATACCTACGAATTCTCCCGCGTTTCGTTCGGAATAAAATGTTCACCGTTCTTGGCTATGCGAGTGATTAGACAACTGGTTGCGGAAGAAGGGCACAAATACCCGTTAGTTCCCGCTGTAATTCCTCAGTCCTTATACATGGACGACTTAGTGACCAGTGTCGACTCACTCGCAGAAGCCAAAGAATTAAACAGCCAACTGGTACACATATTCACGGCCGGGGGGTTCAACCTAACAAAATGGATCTCGAATTCAACTCAAATGATGGAATTCCTTCCCCCATCACACCGCATCTCTCAAGTAATCGGTTTTGACGAGGATTCCGAAACAAAAATAGTAGGCCTACAGTGGAAGCCACTGGAAGATTATTTCTTTTTCAAGGTTCGCTCAGATGAGATAAGGTGCACAAAACGTAACATACTCTCGACCGCCGCGCGTTTGTACGACCCTCTCGGACTAATCGCCATGGTCGTTGCCTTCATGAAGCTGCTAGTCCAGGAGTGCTGGAAGCTGAACCTAGGCTGGGACCAAGATGTACCCAACTCGCTGAGTAAGTTATGGACACAATTTATTACTGAGATAGATTTTCTGTCCGAAATTAAAATACCGCGCCATGTAGGTATTACTCGCACCGCGCACATAACGCTATTGTGTTTTTCGGACGCAAGTGAAAGAAGGTGTGGATCTAAGCTTACGATGGCTTCACCGAACATATCCGGGCCCATCGGCAGTAGAGGAGGGTATTAATCGAGGCCGGGACTAGCGAGTGGCCACTCTAAATTTCCCGCGCATGCTTCACGTTTCGGCTCGCTTCAAGCCCTCGTCAGCTAGTCTGCGTTGACTAGGACGCGGGGAAACCACCAGTCCCGCTCTCGACCTCCCTCTCTCTACCTATCCATATTCTGTAGGATGCTTCCAGTGACGTTTTCGAAGCTCTCTCCATATATGAGCTTAGCGTCGATCTTGGGAGCCCTAGATTCTTGAAGAGACTGTAGAGCGACTTCGCTGGTAGTCCTCTTGCTCCGACTTCCACAGCGAAGAGATCAGTCTTGAATCCGTTTCTCACAATCCGGTCTACTAAGTTGCAGTACTTGTTAAGTTTGATGTTGTGGTCCTTCGGTATGTTACTTTCCCATGGAACTGTAAGTTCAACAAGTACTACATGCTTTGTCGCTTTTGAGAATATGAGTATATCCGGTCTTAATGCTGTGGTACAGATTTCCGAAGGCATTTGGTAATGCTTCTCATGTGTGTCCATCAACAATTCCCAATCCTTTGCTGCTCCCAAAATTGAAGAAGGTTTAGTCCTATCTTTGGGCAGCTTATTGGCTCCAGGTTTCACAAAGTTGACCTTCTGGAAGCCGCTACTGGTTTGCCCTTTCCTGGTCCGTGCAATTGACAGGTTGATGGCCTCTCTGATGATTTGGAGGACTTTATCATGACGGTAGGAATACTGGCCTGAATATGTTAACAGCGTTAATGCTATGGGGCAAATATATACGTACGAACTGCTCCCAATGCCCACGCCGAAGGTGAAGTTGCATTATTATGTGCAAAATCGAAAATAGCACCGCTCAAGAAAATATCCCTCGCACGCCTCGAGTTGTGTGCAGCGCATTTACTCTCTAAACTAGTGCAAGTAGTTTTAGAAAATATTACCGCCCGCTGCACTGTCAGTGAAACACTCGCTTTTTGTGATTCTCAAGTTGCACTGGCATGGATTTGTTCCTCTCCGCATAGATGGCAGACATTTGTCGCCAATAGAACCGCATCTATTCAAGAAATATTACCCGCTCCGCATTGGTTTCACGTGCCTGGGGAACAGAACCCCAGTGACATAGTGTCTCGCCCCGCTACACCAAGCAAGGTCGATTTCGACACTTGGTTTCGCGGCCCATCTTGGGCCAAATTGCCACGCTCGCAGTGGCCTGTTCAACCCTTTAGCCCTTCGGTTTCAGATGTGATTCCGGAGGCAAAGATTTTCACTCTTCCCGTGTCGATCCCAGAAGAACATCTGCTGCAAGTACTTGCAAATAGGGTTTCATCATGGACAAAATTACTTCACGCTACTGTTTATATTTTACGCTTCTCACGCCGCCTAGTATCCAAAGGTAAAATCACGATTCAAGATCTTGAAATGGCTGAATCAAAATTAATAAAATGTGTTCAATCGGTTCACTTCCTGCAAGAATTAAAATTAATAAAAAATAATAAACCGTCTTCGCTGGTGAAACTCAACCCCTTCCTCTCTGATGATATCATTAGAGTGGGAGGGCGACTTAGCAACTCGTCTCTGGACTTTGAACAGAAGCACCCTGTTGTTTTACCAGCGAAAGATAGAATAGTGGAACTACTGATCACACACGCTCATGAAAATAATTTTCACACTGGTCCGCATTTATTACTCTCGATCCTACGACAAAAATTTTGGATACTAGGTGGACGTAATTTAGTCCGCAAATTAGTACAAAAATGTAACCTATGTTTCCGCAACCGGCCTAAGCCTACCTTTCCACTCATGGGTAACTTGCCAGAGTGCAGAGTGAACGAAGCGAAGAGCTTTAGTCACACCGGCGTCGACTACGCCGGGCCTTTCCACATCACATTGACGCGCCGGCGTGGAGTGAAGAGCCAAAAGGCATATTTATGCCTGTTCGTGTGCCTCGTGACTAAAGCTGTTCACTTAGAACTCGTTTCAGATCTTACAACTGAAATGTTTCTCGCCGCTTTTAAGCGTTTCATCTCCAGAAGGGGACCGGTCTCCGTCATTTACTCTGACGGAGGCTCGAACTTTATAGGTGCAAAACGATACCTAGATGAGCTTTACACCCTACTTTACAGTAAATCGCACATTGACGAAATAAGTCGTGAACTCATAAATAGGAGAATAGAATTTAAAATAAATCCCCCTCTATCTCCTCACATGGGTGGCATTTGGGAGAGCAATATAAAGTCAGCGAAGACTCACCTTTTCAAGGTCGTAGGCACTCAAATACTTACCTATGAGGAGCTTACTACTGTGCTGGTTCAGATAGAGGCGCTGCTAAACAGCCGGCCGCTCTGTGCCCTCAGCTCGGATCCCTCCGAGCCCGCTGCGCTCACACCTGCTCATTTCCTCAATTGTGCACCTCTTCAGTATCTGCCGTCTAAAGACTTGGATAGCCAACCAAACCACCTTAACAGATATGCGCTCCTCGACCACCTGCTCCAATCGTATTGGAAACGATGGCGAGTAGAGTACCTTTCTTCTCTTCAAACTCGGGAGAAATGGAACACACCCTCCAAACCTATTAATAAGGGAATATTGGTCCTTATTAAAGAGGACAATGCTCCTCCGCTCCACTGGCCTATGGGTATCATTGAAGACGTTTTCCCCGGTAGAGATGGGATAGTTAGGGTCGTTCAAGTGAAAACCAAAACAGGCAGCTACAGACGCCCTGTAGTACGCATATGTCCTCTACCAACTCAATAAATCTTTCCGCTTATTCTCTACAATTGTTTAACTTTTATTTAATTTTTTTTTTTACCTTTTACCGCATATTCTTTAAACATGTTACCGCAAATATTTTAATATTTTATTTTTTACCGCAATTTTGTTCACCGCTCTACCTCATTGAAGGATCCCTTAACAAAGGGAATCCTCCAAGGCCGGGGGGATGGTTACGCCGCCAATTTACGTTTAACCGTTGCGTTATACGCGCTTGAACACACCTCACCTTTAATCCATCCCCTCCCTCGCATCTTCCTCTATCCACAGAGAATACCGCCAAAATTTCTACGGCAGCGGCAACCGACAGTTTTCAAACTGAAGTTGAGTCGCGACCTTCAAACGAACTACACCCGCTAAATTACCGCTCCGCTACCACGCTACCGCTTTTGCTCTTGGACGAGCACTAACCGCCTTTTACATCGCCCCTCGTTCGAGTCCGCGAGTTTGAACATAGAGGCGCCTCTCACAACTACAAACAACCGCGAATGAAAGTGAGTAACGAACTCTCCCGCACGCGAGTGAACTGAGCCGGTCTTCGCCCGTGGTTCCTGCCCCTGGAGTCTGGAGCTGACGAGGAGGCTGCTGACGGATGCGACGATATCGTAGAAAGAAGCGCTGCAGAAAGCTGTCGAAGGTCAGTGGCGCTATCAACTGGAAGAAATGGACAATTATATTTTATAGATGATAAATAAAAGTTTGTTATATATAAGGTAAGTAATTTTATTTTATTTTAATAAATCATTATTTTACTTCCAAGACGTTTCATCCTCTTTGGACGTGAGGGCACTGGTAATGGTTCTTCCTCCATGGCATCTTCATCCTCAGTGGTGGGTGGTTCTTGATGAAGGGCCTTTGCGTGCTGTTTAGCTGCGCTCTCAGTTGGTGGGCGCGAACTAATTTCAGGCTATATACTAGCCACTGACCTCATAAACGACTGGACGGTACTGGTTGAGAGAGGTCTGTCTTGCTGGTGCACACTCCTTCCACCCAAGACATCCTGCTACTGAAACCCGGCCGAGGAAAAACAAAAAAAAATTGTACTGTCCACCCAAGAGATGCAGCAGCGTAGATTTGAACACATCCTGTTCTTACATTCATCTACCGGCTGCGACACAACATCCGCAACTTTCGGGAGAAGTAAAGTGGGCTTCTTAAAATTGTACTTGAAGTCGGAACTCATCAAGGAAGCGGCACTGATCTTTTGCAACCCCGCCTTCACTCACGGCGAGGTTGAACAGGCTGGGAAGATGTGCTTCCTCAAATGGTATGGGGCACCAGCAAGACAGACCTCCCTCAACCAGTACATCTTCCAGTCGTTTATGAGGTCAGTGGCTAATATAAAGCCTGAAATTAGCTCGCTCCCACCGACTGAGAGCGCAGGTAAACAACACGCAGAGGCCCTTCATCAAGAACCACCCACCACTGAGGATGAAGATGCCATGGACGAAGGACCTCTCACGTCCAAAAAGGATGAAAACTTCTTGGAAGTAAAACAATGAATTATTAAAATAAAATAAAATTACTTACCTTATAACAAACTTTTATTTATCATCTATAAAATACAATTTTCCATTTTTTCAAGTGACAGGAATTCCATTTACTGCATTTAACCCGCTTTCAAGTGTGACATATTATTAGATGATGCATAGGTGTAACAAACGATAGTTGTGGCTCAGGAATGATCAAAACAACTTTTTCTGAAAATGATGAAATTTTACAAAAAAATCTTAAAATTGGTCCCAACTGTTGACCGGCTGGAGATAAATTAGCATATGTATGTACACAATTGAAGGGAATTGAATTCTCTATAACTTCTTGTTTCACAATATCTTTCTCAGGTGAATAGTTTAGACGTTATGATGGAGTTTTTTATGATAAATATGAGGTAAAAACCAATTTTTCGGAAAATTTCACTTTTCCTAAGCGTGTAGCTCGAAAACGATTCGGAATTTGAAAAAAGTGAATAGGATAGAAGTTGTGGACAATTTTATGAGCTTTCATTCGGTATAAGACAATTTTTCTCTACGGGGCACCGTTTTCGAGATCGTAGCGAAAAACCCAAAGGCAGGACCTTATTTGGGCCCCGCCCCCTCCGGCTCACCTCGTAGACACCAGGACTTTTAGTATGTTTACTCCCTAAGCACCCCGAACAGGTTTCTGAAGAAATCGCATTTGACCGTGCTCATGCACTCTACACCTCCTTTATTGCCTGAACTACAAGGTTATCAGAAGAAAAAAAAAATCCCCCTTTACAAAAGAGAAGAAAAAGAGTGCATGGAATTTTAAAGCCTTTATCTGTACATTTATTTTTAAAGTCCTAAACGAGTGATATTCAATATAAACTTGAATTTTTGGAGCATTTTACGAACAACATCATCTTTGCGTTTTCCTAGTATAGTAATGTAGTAGTGATAGATAACTCATAATCCGCAACTTTTTGTGTGAGGTTTAGTTAAATTCCAAATAAAGACCTCAATCATGTTTTCATTCGAATGTTGCATTTTGAAAATTCATAAATTTTTATTTAAAAAACTTTTGTTATGTTATGTTTTTTTTCACTCATTTATCGTAAATACGAATCTTTCATAATGGCAAGTACCTGAGCGATCGAGCTTTGCTCGGTGTCTACATCTATCTATGTAGATGAATAAACTTGAAAAAGTAACATTATTTAAATACAATTAAATTTCGTCGAAATCGTTAGAGCCGTTTCCGAGAAACAAATATATACATACAAGTTTAGCTCACTTAAAGTAATAGGATAAAGTAATAAAAGTAAGCACCGTAAGAATTCAATATATTAATGTACCTACAACCTCACTTACAGTACAAATTAAATTTTGCAAAATAAGAGATACATTGTTTCTACGCTTGGACGCTTTCCGTTCGCGCATGCCCGAGTAGGAGCCGAACGTCGTTCCCCTGCCCGCACTACACCGCGCAGCGGGCTTCATTCTTTCTCGTAGCCGTGTGCCCATAGGGTCGCTCTATAAAGGAGCGCAGCGACGTAATACAAACTCTTTGTGTAATTCATATTTTTCTTCTAATAATTTCTATTTTCTATCATTTCCACCTCTCACCTTGGCACCTTCCATCGAGTCATGTAGCAGGTGGGTCTTTGTGCCTTACTGGCTGCTTAATAGTTATCTTTCCGAATACTCTGCTAAACGTGGTGGTCTGCATTGTGCCGTAATTTACAAGAGTACTTGCAGGACAACACCGACTACTCTGCTTACCCCGATTGCCGGGATACTTGCTATGTATTTATGTTTCTATAATTTTAGGTTCCTACTCCGATCACGGACAGGCGTTCCCTGTTCCTCGCCATCAAGTGGCTACTGGAAGCCGCCAACGAGAAGGAGCGTACAATCCACTTCCCCGAGAAGTTCGCGTGGGAGCTCCTAGACGCCTCCAACAACACGGGCACAGCTGTCAAGCGGAAGCAGGATCTGCACAGGCAGTGCGAGGCCAACAGGGCATATGCACACTACCGCTGGTAGTCTTTAGTTCAATGTCATGTTAAGTAGAGTCAAATAATTATATCATTAAGTACAAACACATTTTTGGTTTTTATTTTGTTGAACTATGTTCTCTATTCTTTGAAGGCCGTGATGCAGTTGTTCATAAACTTTCTGTGGTCATGGACCCTTTTAAAATGTAAAAAAATTCCACGGATGTGATTTGAAGGGAATTATGGAAATTGAAGACAATTTATTTATTTATTTATTTGACACTTAACTAGCAAACCTTACAGGATATCCTAACTCGTTTACTAGCCTAATTTATACGCAGATCAACCTGCTGCATGTGGAAGAACTGTGCCAAGATAAGAAGTGTCTAATCTGTCGCACTCTAGCACTGCATCTTGTCCTTATCCCTTAGTCGCCTTTTACGACATGCACAGGGAGAGATGCAGTGGGGTTATTCTTTTGAAGTACCGGCCCCATGGTACGGGCTTGCTGCTTGATAGTAATCTTATCTGGATACTATGCCAAATGTGGTGGTCGGTGCTGTGCTGTAATTTACAGCACAGAGTCCTATTGTAGCACAACATCGATTACACTGCTTACCCCGATACATCGTATGTATGTAGATGAATTTTTTTTTCGTTTTTATTAGAGTGTTTCTTAAATACAGTTTTATTACAGAACATTCTTAAATATAGGTTAGGTTGCCTCTATCCTTCCTTCCTTCCTTACCTATAATAAAATCCAACGTCTGCTTTCTGTCTGTCTGTCTGTCTGTCCGCTTATAACTCGAGAACCACTGAACCGATTTTAATAAAGAAAAATTCTACGGATAGCTTGATTCTTCCCATCAACTATAGGCTACTTACTATCACGCTAAATGGCTTATGAGGTTAGCAGTGAAGTGAAATATGAGAGCGGGCGGAGCCGCGGGCACAGCTTGTACCTTAATAAAATCCAACGTCTGCTTTCTGTCTGTCTGTCTGTCCGCTTAAAACTCGAGAACCACTGAACCGATTTTAATAAAAAAAACATCTACGGATAGCTTGATTCTTCCCATCAACTATAGGCTACTTACTATCACGCTAAATGGCTTATGAGGTTAGCAGAGAAGTCAAATATGAGAGCGGGCGGAGCCGCGGGCACAGCTAGTGACGAAATAAAATATAAGTGATGGCGGACCCGTCACCACGTCATGGACCCCACATTGATACCCCTTGGGGTAGAAAAGAAGATGCTGCTGATACAGACAAATTATGTATTAATTGTTTCAAATTCTAAAAATAAATTATGCTTTCTTAGGCTAACTTTATTGCAAGTTTAGATAGAACACAGTTAAACCGTTAATCAAAAGGGTTTGTTAATTAGGTAAGTATTATGTCATCAAACTCAATGTATTCAATTATAGAATATCTATGTGAGCATTGTTCGCGATGATGTTATGTATGTTATTTATCTAGTGCCATGCAGATCTCACTAATACAACGCTGAAGACAATGCTTCTGTAGCTAAAGTCAGACAAAACACAAATCATTATGCACTATCAAGAACAAGAAGGTATTTACTTAAAAAAGTACTTAGTAATAGTTTTGCATAAGTACTTATATCTTAGGTTCATTAAGCTTTATTGAATCAACAAGCTGTGCCCGCGGCTCCGCCCGCTCTCATATTTCACTTCACTGCTAACCTCATAAGCCATTTAGCGTGATAGAAAGTAGCCTATAGTTGATGGGAAGAATCAAGCTATCCGTAGAATTTTGTTTTATTAAAATCGGTTCAGTGGTTCTCGAGTTATAAGCGGACAGACAGACAGAAAGCAGACGTTGGATTTTATTATAGGTAAGGATAAGGATAGACAGGCATACGTAAGGTTCCAAATGTATAGTTAAATAAATCTGCAAATATAAACTAAAACTACCTAAATTAAAATTACCTAAACTTAAAACAAACAACATAAAAACTAAAACTACCTAAATTTAATCTTATAAATTTTATCTTAGGTTAATATTTTATACCATAAATTACACCAGGAAACAACGATTAAATGAATAGAAAGGTAAAAAGGGCCTAACTACACCTGTCAAAACTCAGGCCAGACTGATAAGAAATGCGTGCGGCCTGCTATCAGCCACAATCACTCGTGTAGGTACTGTTTATTTCAATCATCCATCATTTCGTAATTTGATTGCAATCATCTTGTGTCTTGAGTATGATTAATGCCAAATTTAGCATACTTAACACTTAAAAAAACCTCTGTGACGGACGGACGGACACGGGAGTGGTGGTACCAGTCCAGAGTCCAGACAGACGTTCTTAACAGTTAACCCTTCCGAGTAGGGTGGTGCGGGGAGTAAGCGGCGGGTGGCCGAGTGGTTTGGGCATCGGCTTCTCATGCGAGAGGTCCGCGGTTCGAATCCCGTCGGCACGTATGAGTTTTTTCGACGAAAAAATTTACGTGCATACCTACACCTGCTGCTTCACCGTTCGGAATCGGTGTAAAACTGTAGGTCCCTTCCCTTGCCCCTTACTAGGTGGTAGGCTCAATTTGTAGCCGACTGGGTTGGTACCACCGTACTGGATGTAAGATGGCCGCATAGCAACCTCGGTTGTGTTCTCCTCTAGTCCAGTATAGCCAGCAATCCAGAGAAGTCTCCGGTATGGCACCTACCTTCTCGGACGTGATAATTGGCTGGTCGGAGCATGCGCTTTGGCCCCTCCAACTCAGCCACCCATACCGGATTACATAAAAAAAAGGGCGAGGGAAGGGGCCTGCCTGCAGCGCAGTGTTGCTTACTTCTGGGCACGCACACGCACAACCACCGTGCCAGTTTCCCTATAAACAAATAAAGTAACGCAGTGCACGCCTTTCGCATAGTAGGCAAGGTGTTCACCGTTCCACCACGACCAGCTCAAAATACCTACCTACACCGAACGTTAGTTTTTAGGTAGCACCATCTAGTAGTATCCATTCCGTAAAATGGCGCATTTTCAATTCTGTTTAGTACTTACTTATTACAACTGGTTAATATAATACCAAGGTTCCCTAATGGGAAAACATGGAGCTTAGTCTGGCTTCAATTTCGTGCAAGCTTTAGGCCGGCCATAGAGCAGCGCGGCTGACCGGAGCGGTTGACCGGTCAGTTTCGTTATATTTATGACGGTATATGGTATATCGACCGATTGCTCAAAAAGCTGGAGATCCAGGTGCACAGGTTTGTAGGGACACCGTAGGCCGGAAGCTTGCTTAGGAGTCCCCGGTGCCAGAGGCGATCGAATGCTTTGGATATATCTAAAGCGACCACCAGCGATTCCCCAAAACCATCGAGCCTTTCAGCCCACAAATGTTATACAGGCAAATATTGTGGGACCTATCCCACAACCTTTACAAGGATAGGGATGCGCGCAACAGCCTAGCGTCTCCTTTCCACGTCTTGTAGCCGAAGACGTCGGCGATCTAGTCGCCGCCGTTGATGAATTAAATATATGGTGAGTATAGAAATGTAAATGGATCCATTTTCGATGACTGTACACATGCGTGAAGCGCAGCAGGCAGGAATACCACAACCACACTGCACTGAAGCTATACGGAGCGGGAAACCGCGTGCGGCCGGCCGACCCCCGGGGTAAGCTAAGCCGCGCTGCTCTAGGAGCTCGGTATGACTTCTTACCTGACGGAAAAATTTATTTCATTCAATGTGAACGACCGGATGAGAGACCCTGTTTCCCAAAACAAGATTCCCTGAGCTATGGGAAACAAGGATCATTTGTTCGAAATTATTCTAATATGTATGTACCAGTGGCGGCTTTGACCAATCAATTTTAGTGAGGCGACTAAAAATCCACCTACATTAGTAATAGCTATTATTTTATTAATGTTGTATTGCAGTTTTCATTTCGCCCAAAGTTTAGCAATAAATAAACATCCATGTTGATTGCGTTAATTAATGTGTATCTACCCTACTCACAATCCCAGGTATGACTGGCAGATAATGCCCTTAGGCCTTGAGTCCGCCTTTTGTCACTTTTTGTGCAATAAAGTATATTTTCATTTTCATTTCATTTCAAGACAAATAAATATAACATCGAAATGACTAATAAAACTTCATTTAAACTTATCAATAAACCCTTTTTTTTACCCGACTACGGCGAAGCCAAAAAAGGAAGGGTTATGAGTTTGGCGTGTATGTATGTATGTATGTATGTATGTATGTATGTGACTATCTATATTCCACTCTACAGCCTAAAGTACTGGGCCGATTTGAATAATTCTTGTGCTATTGGATTTGTCTTATTCACGGGAGTGTCATAGGCTATATAACAATTTTCAAAATTCGAAATGGCGGACGCACGGCCTCAAAATGTCAAATTAGTTTTTCAAAATATATTGAGTGGGGTATCAAATTAAAGATAATTAAATTACGATTCCGAAAATATATATATATTGCTATCTATTAAACTTATGTGTACAGAGAAATATAGCAAAATGTGTGGCGCATGTATGAATAGCGATTATTCGCGATGAAGCGTAGTCGCCCGCGCACCGCGCCGCCCCCCCCCCCCCCCCCCCCGCGGTTTCGATACGTTACATACACCAATGACGCGCGACGACGACACGCGACGACGCGACGCGAAGAAGCGACATGGTATTGTTGGTAATATACCTACATACTTACTCACTGATCTACCGCAAATTTTATATAGATATATAATATTATTATTAGATACAGCACTATGCTAAAATAAATTGGTATTAAATGTCCATGTACCTAGTGTAAGCATAATATGTAGCGTAGGTGTACCGTGTGGGGTCGGTACTTAAAAAGAATAGCCCCACTGCATCTCTCCCCGTCGCATGTCGTAAAAGTCAACTAAGGGATCGTCAGCCTCGGCAGCTTAATGGTGCGGTCAGTTATTGGATGGATGACCGTCCGACTGTTGGAGGCTGACCATGGTTCGGATACCACGTTAAACTGTAGGTCCCTTCCCTTCTTACGTTACTAGGTGGTAGGGTTTATCCCGGCCGGGTTGGTACCACCGCACTGAGCGAAACGTCGGTCGAAACGGCTATGTACACCGGCGCGAAATGAAGGGAAGCACTGACATGGCACCCGGTGTTATGGGCTGACATCACGGATGTTGTAGGTGATGTAACCAACCGTGTCAAGTTTCCATAAAAAAAAAAGGTAGGTACATTAAATATACCTAATACCTACAATATTTTCGGATGCAAGTTACCCTTCAGCTAAGCGGGATATTTTGAAAGAGAAGAACCGCCGATTGCGGAAAAGTATTCCCAATTTTCTGGGTGCAGTTTTAGCCCTAGACTCGATTAGTTGCCGGAAACCTACGTCTTTGGAAATGGCGGTGCCCAGGAGGTTCAGGTGCTTCCAGACAGGTATGACGCTGACTTACAAACTGGCTTGGAAAGCAAAAGGACCTTCAAATCGACCTTCGCAGATAATGCGCAGCACTGAGCCTTGCTAACGTTGAAGGCTTGGGCGTAGCATTCAGGGGGCAACATATCATTGTTATGCATACGAGAGTACGGAACACGTGTTCTACACCAGTTACCCTTCAACTAGGCGGGATGTGGATGAGAAGAGGCGAAGACTTGTGTCTGAACTTGAGCAAACACTCGGCTCTATTTCCGAATGGGCCGTAGCAAGTTGGTCAAGTTAAATACCTCCAAGATACAAGTTTGCGCGTTCAGTGCAAAGAGAGCGGCGTTCACACCAGCTCCTTCCTACCAAGGTACGTCACTTAAATTTTGCGACCACCTCGGGGTCCTCTGAGTCGAATTTTCGCACGATCTAAACTTCCGGCGTGACATCGAGGGCAAGGCCGTATAAATCGCAGATTCAGTCCTGCTTGGGGTACTGCTCGCACCTATGGGATGGCTCAGTCAAATACCAGCTGGCGCCTCTGGACTCGATCCAGCGTCGAGCCGTGCGAATAGTAGGTGACTCCCAAATGTCCCGCGACCTAAAACCACTGCAACTCCGTAGGAATACATAACTAAATCAGAGCCTGTTGAAATACAAACAGAGAGAAATATTTTCCCCCAAGTACAGTTTCGGGTCCTTCAACCTGGGCACCTGTCAGGCCGGCATGGCATTCGTAGCCTCCGCATGCTACCGAATGTCCATGGGCATCGCTAGACACCTTATGGGTGGCTCGGCGCCACATGTCGCGCTTACTATAAAAATATTATCAGTAGCTTTGGCCTCGCCTTAGTGGCTTACCTGCTTCGAGTGAGTACATTATTCAACTATGTACAACCTGAAAGCGCCCTCGGTCTTCGGCCTTGAACTGATTGGTTTACTTACTTCCCGAATCCGCTTCACCCCAGCCAGATATATTTACTTACATAGACAAAGAAAATCGTGTACTTACACAGCTCAGTCTTCGGTCTTGCTCTGACTGACTTTTCATTTTACTTCAAGACTATACATCGTTCAACTATACATAATTTGTATATATATGTAGGTACTCACTCATGCGCTATTTGCAGAAAACTTTAGTTTCAAATAGAGATCACGACAAATAAACGGACGGTTAGTATCAATTTTGTACCGTGTGGGGCCGGTACTTATATAAAAGAATAGCCCCACTGTATCTCTCCCCGTGTATGTCGTAAAAGGCGACTAAGGGATATGACTTCCTTCTTATATTACTAGGTGGTAGGGTTTAACCCGCCCGTGTTGGTACCACCGCACCGCACTGAATGAAAGGTCGGTAGAAACGGCTATGTATTTAGTGTAGCCGGTACGACCGAAGGGAAGCACTGACGTGGCACCAAGATGGGCTGACATCACGGCAGTAGCGGGCCCCTCATACAATCCAAAAAGCCCGGCTTGCCCTAGGTCAATCAAACAAAGCTTGAAAGCAAATCGAAAACGAAAACAGTCGATAGTGCTTCAATTTAATTTTAAATATCGCGCCACGTGCCATTCGCGCGCGCCCGAGGTCTCGACGATGCGACGCGGCGACTCGTCGTTCGTTCGTATCATTCGGAATTGCTCGTGAACTCTCGCCTCGATGCGATGGATGAATCAGTCAATACGAGCGTACATTAGTCATCTCGCTTGTTCCCGCTGTTATTCTAGCATCATTTTATTGCCTTCTCGTTCTCGAGTACCATACATTTTTTAGCCTAAAGCACCCATAGTGGTTTTAATAATATATGAGTATGTATAGCGATTAGTATGAGGAAATATGCTAAGAATAATTCGTTCCGTAGTGCGAAAGCGTACTCAGTATTAGTGCTATCTCAGTTTTTCAATAGAAGAACGACAAAGACGTGTCTACTGATGTCTAATGTAGGCGTAGAAGTTTGAAGTGATGGATCGTACGTTCGCGAGGATGTTCGTTACTAATTAAAGAAATAATAATCTTTGGTTAGTTATATCCATGGTGGGTGGCGGCGGCGGCGGGCGGGACGTCGTCGGCTCTCTCTTCGTTCTCTCTCTGGCATGCTATATGTATGATATGTGTTGATAAGTCACAATAATTCTGTCAACCATAATATGCCTCCAGTGTGCTATTGATAATTATCAACAAGAGTCTTCATAGTAACTGCACTGCACTGCAGTTGGTTTGCATAGATTTTTTAATTACCATTTTCTATAAAATTGTGATACAAGCATGTTTATTTCATTTACTGACTGACAGGACAGTCTTATATTATATTTTGTTTGAAATATTTGGCTTCGGCTTGCTCTACGATCAGACCCTAGGCCCGCCACTGCATCACGGATGTTGTAGCCTGTGTGATGTGTCAGAGTTACATACAACATTTAAAGTATGCAAACAGTTTTTAAATAAAAAAAAATAAGATAAAAAACTAAAACCCGACTACGTAAAAGCTAATTATGAAAATCGTTTAAATAAAAAAAAAATGTTTATAAAAAACTAAAACCCGGCTACGAAAAAGCAAATTATTATAATAGTTTAACTATAACTAAAAATAACAAAATAATGTTTTCCATATAATTTATCAGATACAGCAATTCTCTTTTTATATTGATTTTACCTTAGCACTAACTCTATAAATTTTGATAAATTTATTATTTTTAACGTTCTAAATATAGAGCCGTGGTCGGGCGTTCTTCGTTCAACAAGACAAGTGAGGCCGTCGTCGTGCATTATTAGAGCGCGGAACTTAGGACGGCCATCGCCATTGTGTCATACTGGCATCTTTTTGTACAATATATTATAAGTAGATACATAGGTACATACCGAACGTCAACGGCTATAATGCACAACGACGGTCTCACTTGTCTTGTTGAACGAAGAACGCCCGACCACGGCTCTATATTTAGAACGTTAAAAATAATAAATTTATCAAAATTTATAGAGTTAGTGCTAAGGTAAAATCAATATAAAAAGAGAATTGCTGTATCTGATAAATTATATGGAAAACATTATTTTGTTATTTTTAGTTATAGTTAAACTATTATAATAATTTGCTTTTTCGTAGCCGGGTTTTAGTTTTTTATAAACATTTTTTTTTTATTTAAACGATTTTCATAATTAGCTTTTACGTAGTCGGGTTTTAGTTTTTTATCTTATTTTTTTTTATGGATAGCGCGACATGTGCCATTGTTTTACCTACAAGTAAACGATTGGCTACATCACCTACAGCATCCGTGCGTGATGTCAGCCCATAACACCGGGTGAAAACTAGGTGCCATGTCAGTGTTCCCTTCATTTCATGTCGGCTACACTGAACTGGACGGAAAACACGAACTATTTACATATTTACATAGCCGTTTCGACCGACGTTTCATTCAGTGCGGTGGTATCAATCCGGGCGGGATAAACCCTACTACCTAGTAAGGTAAGAGGTAGATATTATTTTACTTTATTATCAATAAAGTGAAGTACCTAATATCTAACGCCGGTTCCATTTTAAACGTTAAATTTCGTGGAAATATAAATTTGTTTGTTTATATACTTAATCAAAATCTGTCGAGTTGTAAGGTACCTAAGCATAGTTTTAGTTTAGAGAAAGTAAAAAAAATTAAGATCGACTCCCGCGCTAGCGCGCGCCGCGCGTGTTTCGAATGCGTCAAGTCAACCTCTCTCGACGAATCGACTGAACCACAGCATATATATGGCTAAAGCAGTATGGAAACTAGGCCTATTTGTTAAAATAAGTACCTACGCTCCATTGGAGCGTTAGGGATGTCAATCAAATTTTTTTGTAAATTTGTAAAATTATTATTTATTAAAACATTTATTTAGGTTCTGTAATGTAATGATCAAATAATCAATATAATCAATCATCAACAATAAGTTCAAACGTTTTGCTATAAATATGAATTGATATAACTTTTCTCGACTTTTGTCAACTTTTATTAACTTTTGTAAATTGTTTACAACTTTTGTCAGTTCTTGTCAACCATTGTAAATATTTGTCAACTTTTCTCATCTTTTGCCAATTTCAGTCATCTTTTGTCAACTTTTATCGACTGTTGTCAAGTCTTGTCAATGTTTGTCAACCTTTGTAAACTTTTGTCAGCTTTCGTCAACATTTGTCAACTTTTGTCATCTTTTGTCAACTTTCATCGACTGTTGTCAACTCTTGTCAATGTTTGTCAACCTTCGTCAACTTTCGTCAATATTTGTCATCTTTTGTCAACTTTTATCGACTGTTGTCAACTATTGTCAATCTTTGTCAACCTTGGTCAACTTTTGTTAACTTTCGTCAACATTTGTCGACTTTTGTCATCTTTTGTCAACGTTTGTCAACTTTTGTCTATTTTTCTCGATTTTTGTGAAATTATAGCCACTTTCGTCATCTTTTATCAACTTTTCTCATCTTTTGCCAACTTCTGTAACCTTTTGTCAACTTTTATCGACTGTTGTCAACTCTTGTCAAGTTTTGTAAACTTTTGAGAACTTTATCAACTCTCGGTAACTTATGTCAACTCTTGTTAACTTTTGTCAACATTTGTCAACTTTCGTTAACGTTTGTCTACTTTTATGGCTTTTGTCGACTTTTGTTAACTTATAGCCACTTTCGTCATCTTTTGTCAATTTTTACCAACTTCTATCAGCTTTTGTAAAATTTTAACGACTGTTGTCAACTTTCGGAAATTTTTGTCAACTTTTGCCAACTTCTGTCACTTTTATGAACTTAGGCCAGCTTCCGTCAACTTTTGTCAACTTTCGTTATCTTTTGTCAACTTTTACTAACTTCTGTCAACTTTTAACCACTATTGTCAACTTTTGCCAAGTTCTGTCACTTTTATGAACTTTTGTCAGCATTCGTGAACTTTTGTCAACTCTTGTCAACTTTCGTCAACTATTGTTAATTAATGTCAACTAAGTATTGTCAACTTTTTTCACATTTTGTCAACGTTTGTCAACTTATGTCAGCTGTTTGTCAACTTTCGTCAACTTTTCCCATCTTTTGTCCAGTTTGTCAACTTTCGTTAACTCTAGTCAACTTTAGTCAACTTATGTAAACTCTTGTCAACTATTGCCAACTCCTTGTTAACGAAAGCTGACAAAAGTTCATAAAAGTGACAAAAGTTGACAACAGTGGTTAAAATATGAAAAGCTGACAAAAGCTGAGAGAAGTTGGCAAAAGTTGACAAAAGATGACGAAAGTGGCTATAAGTTCACAAAAGTCGAGAAAAGTATACAAAAGTTGACAAAAGTTGACGAAAGTTGACAAAAGTTGACAAATGTTGACAATAGTTGACAAGAGTTGACATAAGTTACCTAGAGTTGATAAAGTTCTCAAAAGTTTACAAAACTTGACAAGAGTTGACAACAGTCGATAAAAGTTGACAAAAGGTTACAGAAGTTGGCAAAAGTGAGAAAAGTTGATAAAAGATGACGAAAGTGGCTATAATTTCACAAAAATCGAGAAAAATAGACAAAAGCTGACAAAAGTTGACCAAGGTTGACAAACATTGACAAGAGGTGACAACAGTCGATAAAAGTTGACAAAAGTTGACAAATATTGACGAAAGTTGACAAACGTTGACCAAGGTTGACAAGAGTTGACAACAGTCGATAAAAGTTGACAAAAGGTGACAGAAGTGGGCAAAGATAAGAAAAGTTGACAAAAGTTGACAAGAGTTGACATAAGTTACCGAGAGTTGGCAAAAGTTCTCAAAAGTTTACAAAACTTGACAACAGTCGATAAAAGTTGACAAAAGGTGACAGAAGTTGGCAAAAGATGAGAAAAGTTGACAAGAGTTGACATAAGTTACCGACAGTTGACAAAAGTTCTCAAAAGTTTACAATCTTGACAAGAGTTGACAACAGTCGATAAAAGTTGACAAAAGGTGACAGAAATTGGCAAAAGATGAGAAAAGTTGACAAAAGTTGACAAGAGTTGACATAAATTACCGAGAGTTGACAAAAGTTCTCAAAAGTTGACAAAACTTGACAAGAGTTGACAACAGTCGATAAAAGTTAACAAAAGGTGACAGAAGTTGGCAAAAGATAAGAAATGTTGGCAAGAGTTGACAACAGTCGATAAAAGTTGACAAAATGTGACAGAAGTTGGCAAAAGATGAGAAAAGTTGACAAAAGTTGTCAACATTTGTCAAAAGTTAAAATAAAGTGACAGCAGTCGAAAAACGTTTGTAAACATTTTTTTGCATTCTAAAAGATCGTGGACTGTCCGTGGCGCATGCAACAAAAACAAACACGACCACTCGGACGCGGCACCCGCGACTGATTGTTTGCGACATTCGCTTCGGGGCCTTGTTGAGGTGTGCGTGTGTGTGAGTGCGTCGTTTCGATCGTTTTGTACGTAGTTTCCATACTGCTTTAGCCATATATATGCTGTGACTGAACTGACTGATCGGCTCGGCCGGTCGTCAGCGCGCGCGGCGCGGAGAAGCGGCGGCGCCACTATGGGCTGAGAAACGGCCTCCATAGCTATAGGGATTTTATTTTTTTTATAATTCGTTAAAAAATAACTAAGTATGCAGAATTATTGCGACTTCATGCTTGACTATTTTTATGTTAATATAGTCAAGAAAAACCAATCGTATATTTTTTTATAATTGTTAAAAAAAATCGTTGTATGGAACGGAAAATGTTTTATCATTTTTTTCAAAAGTCTTAAGGAGTGTTAACCTCGCTGTACTATATTCATATAATAGACTATAATAGAAAGTGAACTGCATAAAATCTTAAGACACTCACACTGCACAAATAATGGTATCGAACACTTTGTGTTTTTTGTTGATATAACAATTTACTATTTAAAGTAATAATTATAATAATATTTTCCAGCATTTAAACGAGCATTTCATGTTAAATAGCCAGTAAAATAGGTAACCGATGAGCGTATAATAATAAAATAATGCGTATGCTATGTTTTAAGCCCTTTAAGCATTAGCAATATAATGTAAACGTGTCACACTAAGATAAAAATTACCGATTAATGAAAACAAAAAAACTAATAAAGAGTCCTCGGTATAACTTCATAAAGTTATTCTTCATTCTGCATCACAGAATGTCCATGAGAATCGTTAGACATCTACTCGCAGGTGAAACGATGCGACATGTCGCGCATTCATAGGAGAAAACGGCTATTCAGTATCTGACTCAGATGAGGTTGAAAATTCGTCCAATGGGTCAACATTAACGAATTCGAAATTTCCTTTCTCTTCAATTGTTAATATTAAAAGAGACTTCATTTCAGCTGGCATAGATGCTTCATTCTTGTCACTTAATTTAGGCCTTAAACTTGACAAGCAAGAACATTTTGACAAGTATGGGTCCGAGGATATTAGGAAATTGCTAAAATATCCTGATTAGTAACCTGATCTAACCTGACCTAACCTGACCTAACCTGCCCTAACCTGACCTAACCTGACCCAACCTGACCTAACCTGACCTAACCTGACCTAACCTGACCTAACCTGCCCTAACCTGACCTAACCTGACCTAACCTGACCTAACCTGACCTAACCTGACCTAACCTGACCTAACCTGACCTAACCTGACCTAACCTGACCTAACCTGACCTAACCTGACCTAACCTGACCTAACCTTACCTAACCTGCCCTAACCTGACCTAACCTGACCTAACCTGACCTAACCTGACCTAACCTGACCTGACCTAACCTGGCCTAACCTAACCTAACCTAACTTAACCAACCTAAACCTAAACCTAACCTGACCTAACCTTACCTAACCTGCCCTAACCTGACCTAACCTGACCTAACCTGACCTGACCTAACCTGGCCTAACCTAACCTAACCTAACTTAACCAACCTAAACTAACCTAACCTAACCTAACCTAACTTAACCTAACCTAACCTAACCCCACTCTGCGTACGCCAACAACTGTCCGGAGAGAGTCCGCTGGGACAGGATAGCTAGAAGCAAAGTTTGCTATCTCTAGTTAGTCCCTCGGCTCTCGATGAAGGGCGCTAGTTGACATGCAGAGTGGCTTTGCGGTGTCGGCAGGGAGCTGATGTGACCGGCTGTCGGACGGACATTGCCTGCTTAGTCATTATGCATTCTCCATTGTGGACCGGTTAAGTTGTCAGGAATGTAAAGTGTAGAGTATATAAAAATTTAAATAATTAAATTAATGTAGAGAATATAAAATTTAAAGTGTGTATCAATATTATTAGAAGGTAATGTGTACAGAATTTTGTTGTAAACTTAGCGTGTATTTTTGTACCCAATTTGTATTTAGTCGTTCTAGTTATAAAGTTGTATTAGTTGTATGTATTACTGGTAGACTATACATTCAATATAAATATTAGTCGTAATCTTTACTACCTTAAGTAAGTTTAGTTTATAATAAAGTGTAGAGTATATAAAATTTAAATGATTAATTTAATGCAGAGAATATAAAATTTTAAGTGTGTATCAATATTATTAGTAATGTGTACAGAATTTCTTTAGTTAATATGATGCATTACTTGAAGAGGAGGCAGTAAACTTGCGTGTATTTTTGTACCCAATTTGTATTAGTCGTTCTATAAAGTTGTTTTAGTGTATTATTATTTGTGTGCATTGCTGGTAGATTAACCATTCAATAAGTAAGTTTAGTTTAGAAAACCGTGTTTAAGTTAGCATAAGTCCGAAAGGTTTTTCACATGTACTAGTTGTAAGCGCTTTAACAAATAAAAAGAAAGAAAAAATAAATAAATACAAAAATTGATAAATAAAATTAAGAAAGTATGCGAGAGCAAGCCCGCGCTCCCTCGCTTCCACTTTGTGGGACTAGGGGCCAGGTGATGGAAGATGCCGAGACGAATGAATGACAAAAGACTCGGCATATATAGCTGAGGTTCGATAGGAACAAAAAAAAAAAAAAAAAAAAAAAACCTAACCTGACCTGACCTAACCTGCCCTAACCTAACCTAACCTAACCTAACCTAACTGCGAGGCGCGCCGGGCGTTTAGGCGTTGAGAAGCAAGTGGTGGACACTTCGCATTTGTCCACCACTTTAGTGAGGACATTTTGGAGTTTGTATGCAACCGCCCTTACTATATGCTAGGCTAGTACCCAGGAACAAGTACCTAATATGTAAGTAGATAGATGAACGCACATACATACAAAAATCATGTTTTTAGCATCTTATATGTCAGTACTAAACGCCCAATACAAAATGTACTGAACACTGCTCATTGCTATCAACAAAAACATAACAAATCTTCACACACTACATCAAGCGGCGGCAGTCTGTTGACGGTTTAATTAATCAGCACATATCCCATAAATATAACACAGTTTTAAGGGTTCCCGTACCTCAAAAGAGGAAAAAAAACTGAACCGTTGTAGGATCACTCTCGTCTCTGTCGGTCTGTCTGTCTATCTGTCTGTCCGTCTGTCACGGGTCATTTTCGTCACAGACGAGAAAAGATGAAATTTGGTACATACGAGTTTGAAGACCCAATCACGCACGTATAGCTTAAATGAACGAATTTAGATTTTGGGAGACTTAGAAAGTTAAATAAGTGTGTCATGTGACCGCGTGTGTTTCTTAAATAACGAGTCCTTTCATTTGATAGGTCACATGCACATATATTTCATAAAATTTAAAAACGCATAGTTTAAAACATATTAAAGAAACTATACGAACAACGAGCCTTCTCCACCTCTCCCCTCAACCCCCTTATCCGAGTCTAAAATTTATAGTTTACAAAAAAAAACTTACTGAACCCTCTCCAAGCAATTTCGACTCACACTTGACCGCTTTTTTTACGTTTTAGTTGAGATTTGTCGTAAAAAGCGGTTATTTACTTATGTATTCTAGATAACTACTATTTATACAGCGGCGGGTGGCCTAGTGGTTTGGGCATCGCATCGGCTTCTCGCGCGAGAGGTCCGAGGTTAGAATCCGGTCGGCGTGTACCAATGAGTTTTTTCTTCCCTTGCCCTTTACTAGGAGGTAGGCTCAAATTGTGGCCAACTGGGTTGGTACCACGGTACTGGATGTAAGATGGCCGCATAGCAGCCTCGGTTGTGTTCTCCTCTAAGTAGTCCAGTATTGCCAGCAATCCAGGGAAGTCTCCGGTATGGCACCTACCTTCTCGCAGGTGATATTGGCAGGTCGGACGGAGCATGTGCTTTGTTTGACCCCTTCGACTCAGTCACACATATCGGATTACATAAAAAAAAACTGAATTAGACGCGGGCAAATGCTAATATGTGTACATACATTTACTATGTATTATTCGCTATTTATTTATTTATTTACTTTAATTGATTTACTCAAAGAATTGGATATATTATCTGTAAACAGGAGGCTGTTTACAGATAATATATCCAATTCTTAGGTTAGGTTAATAATATGATAATAATCAGATAATATAATCCAATTCTTAGGTTAGGTTAATAATAAATGGATAATAATGAATAAGATATAGAGAAGAGAACATTATATCTACAGTAGCTAATTTATAAATTAGTCTGTTTAAAGTATTCGGTGGCTTGTTTTATAAACTGCCTACGGTTACAGTTGAAGGTATCCAGCTCTGGCAGTTTAGCCACCAAAAACAATATAAAGCCATGCCTGCTTCCCAATGAGGTAGACTGATAAGACGAATCTCCAGGCGCCATGCACTCACCTCTGACGTCACTTCCAAAGTCATCATATTTTTCATACATGTTTGTGTGTTTCAGTTCGTGTCAGTAAACACAAGTGGCGGGTGGCCGAATGGTTTGGGCATCGGCTTCTCATGCGGGAGGTCCGAGGTTCGAATCTGTCGGCGTGTACCAATGAGTTTTTTCTGACGAAAAAATTTACGTGCATACCTACACCCGCTGCTTCACCGTTCGGAACCGGTGTAAAACTGTAGGTCCCTTCCCTTGCCCCTTCCCTTGCCTTGTACTCTTGCTTGCGCACTGTTAATAAATCGCTACGAAATATGATGAGAAAAAACCGGCCAAGTGCGAGTCGGACTCGCGCATCGAGGTTTCCGCACCACAAAAAAAAACATTGAAAAAAAAAAACTTTTCTTGTATGGGAACCCCCCTTAATTTTTTACTTTTTCTATTTTTTATTATTTGTTGTTATATCCGCCATAATTACACATAATCTGTGAAAAATTCAACGGGCTACCTATTACGGTTCTAGAGATACAGCCCTCGGACAGACAGACGGACGGACGGACGGACAGACGGACGGACGGACAAACAGACAGACAGACAGACAGACAGACAGCGGAGGCTTAGTAACAGGCTTCCGTACGGGATACGGAAACCTAAAAACTATGTCCAACAGTGTACGCATACACGCCGACCGAATGACACGTTGATGACATGCAAACTGCTCGAAGTACGTTGTTTGTATATAGGTAGGTATTAATTTTTTTTTCGATCTTTATGTACTTGCATTGGCTATGATTAATTTTGCGAATGGAGCGAATGATTATTAAATTATGTGGTTACCACGTGCGTATCGCGCATGCAGCGACTGTTGCATGCGTGGAAATATATATTCAGAATCGGCATTGCCGTATGTGTTACGTCACACACAATCCGGCAAATTTAAGTCGGCGTAATGCGTAATGCGCCTACCGGCGGCTAAGGGATATGTATCTCCCTTCTTATATTACTAGGTGGTAGGGTTTAAGGTGATTATAATGCAAGAAGCTCCGCCTACTTTACCTCCCGTCTTCTCCACTACCCTTCTCGAACCGCGCGGCTCCCCGCGCCTCGCCCGGCGCGCGGCGCGACGCTGACGCCGCCGCGCCGCGAGCCGTGAGCCGACACACACGGGCCGGGCGCCGGCATCGCGCCGCGCCGCCGCCGCCGTCCGCGGTCGTCGAGTTTGAGTCACAGCACAGAGCAGTCAATAAAAGTAGAGAACGTAATGCGTAAGTCTGTAGGTACCACCAGTTATTTTTTAACAACCCAAAGAGTATGACTGTCTACGTAATATAGCCATGGATATATGTTCGTGCACCAGAAAACAGAAGAAAAGAAGAGAGAAGTCAATAACGCAGCAAAGTTCATTCCAACAAATCCCAATATCCCGTCTTTCCACATAATCCCATATTGGTTTCAGGCTGAAACATAAGCCGGTCGATTATTTCATTTTCTCACCGATCCTCAAGCGTGTCTTCCTAAAATCCTGTATATTACGCACCTCCTGGTGTCTTCGGTCTTACACCGTAAATATTCGAATGCCCGTGGGCGCCGTCGGACTACGCCTCTGCGTTAGTCTGGCACGCGCCATATGTCCAGCTTCCCATAAAAAAAAGGTGCTGCAAGTTCAAGTTCTCTTTTACTCTAGTACTTTTGGTTTACCTTGTATCCATTTCTCGGCACAGCGTTTTGGTCAGAAAAAAATTCCATGACCGAGAAATGGCCGAGAATTAATTAATAACCTACCTATTTTCAGCCACTTTTCTAAATTATAAAAGTAGAAAATCGTTCTATATTTCGGCCAAGACCGTAGTAGGTACATAGACCGACAACAAGCATATTATTTACCCATCCTTCGGCCACGTGGCCCACAAACGGCAATGAAGGGTCTAGTTTTCGACCAAGACCGTATAGACCAGTCATATTTGACACTAAAAATCGCTAAAATCGCAAACTAACGGCTAGTTCTGATTGTTTAATATGTTGTTAGGACCACTACCAGTAGTGTATATTCAAGTTTGTAGCTTCGAAAGACCTGTGCTAACTTCGCAGCACTCGAAAAACCGCGAAATTTTCGCACTTTTTTTGGTATTTTCAATATAAGTCCTAAACTATGCGTTTTTTATAAAATATTTTCCATACGTTTTTAAATTAGACTAAAATTGCTACAATTTGAGATCAGAACCAGCTCTGTAGGTTTAATTCTTACCGAGATACAGCTGTCCAAAAATTGATCATTTTTTCCAAAAAAGTGAAATTTTAAGATTTCGTAAATTTTCGACCCCGATATCGGGGAAAATACTCATTTACGGCTAAAATTATAAGAAAAGATGTTGTAGAAAATGTAATTAGCCTTAATTTAAGCAAAGAACGACCTCTGTAGACCATATAGTTTACTCACAAATCTTAAAAGTCCAAAAAATGGAAAAACAGATTTTTTCTCAAATTTGCTCTCTTTAGTTCTCGCAATGGTTTGAAAGGAAAAACCATGTACCTACATCCACAAGAAATATGTATTAAACTATTAATATGGACTCAAATTGTTACAATTTGATATCAGAACCAGCTCTGTAGGTTCCATACTTACCGAGATACAGCTCTCCAAAAATTGACAATATTTTCCAAAAAAGTGAAATTTTAATTTCTTGTGGATGTACTTGATTTTTCCTTTCAAACCATTGTGAGAACTAAACAGAGCAAATTTGCAAAAAATGCAGTTTTTCCATTTTTTGGATGTTTAAGATTTGCGAGTAAACTATATGGTCTACAGACATCGTTCTTTGCTTAAATTAAAGCTAATTACATTTCCTACAACATCTTTTCTTATAATTTTACCGGTAAAATGAGTATTTTCCCCGATATCGGGGTCGAAAATTGACCAAATCTTAAAATTTCACTTTTTTGGAAAAAATTATCAATTTTTGGACAGCTGTATCTCGGTAAGTATTAAACCTACAGAGCTGGTTCTGATATCAAATTGTAGCAATTTGAACCAATCGTGGTTTTTCCTTTCAAACCATTGTGAGAACTAAACAGAGCAAATTTGCGATAAAGGTAGTTTTAAATTTTTTTATTTTTAAGATTTGTGAGTAAACTATATGGTCTGCAGACGTCGTTCTTTGCTTAAATTAAAGCTAATTACATTTGCTACAACATCTATTCTTATAATTTTACCCGTAAATGAGTATTTTCCCCGATATCGGGGTCGAAAATTGACGAAATGTTAAAATTTCACTTTTTTGGAAAACATTGTCAATCTTTGGAGAGCTGTATTTCGGTAAGTATTGAACCTACAGAGCTTAAGGTTCCTTATTGGAACAAGGCCGTACATATATACCGACGATTTAAATCCTTCCAAAATAATTTCACACTCCATGCCTATAGAAGGCCCATTATAATTTTTGAAACATTTGTGGTTATTTGGTTCGACTTAATTTTTTTCTGCCCGGCTACAAACGATACAAAACTTATTTTTCACGCCTATATACAACACCTCTCTAAATCTTTTGCCAACTATAGCCGCAGCTCCAGATAAGGCGGAATAATTTTGTTTGTAAGATCTCTTCGACCAACACCCGTCCGCAATAACTTCAATTATTGCGTTCCCGAATTTATCAACACGACCTTCTTTTAAAGCAGCATCGCGTTCTCTTTTTGCAGCCTTTTCCATTTCTTCGACAGCCGTTTCATGCTATTTTAAACAAATATCATTGTGAATTTTCGAATAAAATGGATTCGTCATGAAGGGGATATTCAGTGCTGCCATAAGTTCCTCTAATTGCGAAAAACCACATCCTATTGCCATCGCATCCACAACAGCAGACCTGTTTACATCTACCGGATTTTCTGTTTTTTTTATGCAAGTATCAACTGTGAATTTTTGATTACACATGTTACAGCCTAGCCTAATACAATAATTGAATTTAGCCCTATTTTTCTTTCCGATATTACGCTCATGGACTGTAACCCACAGTTAGCAAGTGCTTTGTGTTCAGATATGATTTTCAAACAATCAATTAGATGTTGTAAATCTACCAATCTCCTGCCTTCAATTATGTCATTTTTCCCCCTGTCACGTCCGATGATGACCTGTAAAAACCAAAACATATTATCATAAATGTTTTAATAATAAATAATATTTACTTCTACTGAATTAGACCATGTAAAACCATATAGGTATTTTTTTTTAAATATTATGCGCTCAGTGAATAATAAGTTCAATCAGATTTATTGTGTTCGTTTTTGAGGCCCTATACCATAAACTAGCTTTAAAACTATGTCGAAAAATAAAATTGTTGAAATATGAATCTTATGGAGCTCGATTTCCGAACTACCATGCGCCGTGCCCCGCCAACCGACCTCAGCGCAGAGACAGTTACGCCCGCCCCTCTCGCTCGTCTCACCACCGCGCCGCGGCTTCTTTGGAAAATATACCTTTACCCAACGCTCGTGACGTCACTGGCCGCGCTAGCATAGATATATTTTCAAACACAGAAATTGAAAATTAAGCCCGTTAAAATGTACCTTCACCTATCATTTGTGACGTCACTGACCGCGCTGGCGTCGGGAATGCTTTCAAATGCAGGACTTCGCGCGCAGGCACTTTAAAATATACCCGACGTCGACGCGACGGGGCATGGCGATCTTCGGTCTCTCGGAGGAAGGAAAAAGGAAAGAACATTAAATTGACAAACAAAAACAACATGCCCCGCCTCAACTAGCGACGCATCTTCTTTCTATTAACCCTGGTTATTTTTTTTAACCACGAAAACATTACTAATACCACTTTCCTTCCTTCATACGGAATATTAATAACAGCATCATCGTGTTGGGATCGGGTATACATCATGCCTCCTCTACACATCGACAGATGCATCAGCAGATTGCATCTGCGGATGCGTCCGCAGATGTGTAGACGGGGGTATTTAGACATCTGTGGTAGGTATTTAACGTCGGCCGATGCGTCTGCCACTCATCCGTTTGTTGTCGGTTTTTGCGACACAGATCAAAGGGCGACAGAGCGAACGCAAGGCGTATGTCCACACATCTGCAGATGCATCAGTATTGCGCGGGGAGCAAGTGAGACTGCACGTGTTTAGTTTTTTCTCGTCATTTAAAATAGCTGCCAATATGACCACTGAGGAAACTTTCAAGTTCATAGAGTTATACCAAAGTGAAAACTGCTTATGGAACCTCAAAAATAAGTACCACAAAAATAAAAATGTTATAAGTATATACTTAATTATTTAATTATTTTTCATTACCTATCAAAGCATAAGATCACACTCACGCCTTTTCCACCGATGGACTAGGTAGAGGTTATTATTAGTATTATTTTATTATGTAGGTACCTACTATTATGTAATTAGAGGATATTATTATTGTTATTTATATACACCCAGTGTATAGTGTGACAGTGATGTGATGACCCAGCGTATTACCTATACTTTATACATGTAAAGCTTGTATACCTACTCATATTTTTTTTATTTTTTATTTATTCATATTTATTTATTTATATATTTATTTACTCATATTTATAAATAGCAGCGGCTGCTACCGTCTTCACATTCATTTTTTGGGGGACGAGTTGCGTCTTTCGATGTTGAACACAGACTGAATGACTAGCGGATGTGTGGACGGATCACGTATTTATCTGCGGATACGTCTGCTGATCCACCTGCTGATGCATCTGTCGATGTGTAGAGGAGGCATTAAAGGAATCCAAGCGGAGTTTCGTTACTTGAAAGTATACCATAGAAAAGTGTTGCGCTCGGGTATATTTTTCAAGTGACAAACTTGCTTTGCTACTTCTTGAATGTATACCCGAGCTCAACACTATGGAGCGTTGGGTAAAGGTATATTTTCCAAATAAGCCGCGCCGCGCGCCGCCACGCGTACCAAGCGACCTAGGCTAGGACTGACCGCGTTTGTTTATATGTTTTTTACATTACTCTATGCAATATTGAATTTTTCCTAAAAATCAACCTTCTGTCTTTGGTGATACGTTTTTTTCATTATCTAGTAGTTATTTTGCATTCGAATATTTAGTGGTTATAATCGCTCGTCGCCTAGAGCTTCGATCTAAAGAGGTGCGGGTTCGAGCTTATGTGTGCAGTGTGTACCGCACCGCTTTCTTTCTCTCAGTTTGATAAGTAAGGATAGGGTATTGGAAGGAGTTTGATAATTAGTTAAAACTGTAACGAAACTTATGTATGTAAACAATGTATGTAAACAAAAATGACGTATAAAAAATTTTACAAAGGTTCTTTACACAGAACTTCAAAAACAAAACAAAAATCTGTTTTTGATCTTGCTCTCAAGCTGTATTTTCAATCGACTGTAGGCGGTGTTATGTGGATAGTCACTAAATGCTTGTAAAAATGATTATGAAAAAAAAACCATGCGAAGTTTCTTACCGGTTCTTCTTCGTGGGTGTAATCGAATCGGATAGAACAAATTGTGACAAATTCGAGTACAGTCATGCTGTCTAATGAATGCTTAATAAACAATATACAATATACAATAAACAATCATGTAGGTAATACCTACTGATTATCAAATATAATAGTAAGGTATAAAATTAAATTACATGTACATTTTTGTGGTCGGAGGACCACAAAAATGTACATGCGGCGGCGGTGGTGGTGGCGTTGACAGCGATATTGGAGGTGTCATCGAATGCGGCGGCGGCGGAGGAAGCGGGTTCTGAGGTGGTTCTGACCGTGGCAGCAACGGCTGCGGCTCAGCTAACACCGGCGCCGCCGCCGGCGACAGAGGCACCGAGGTATGAGGTGGTTCTGATCGTGGCGGCAACAGGAGCGGCTCAGCAGATCTCGACACTGGCACCGGCGTCGCCGGCGGCGCCAACGAAGGTGTTGATTGTAGTAGGGAACGCGCCGGGATCGCCGCCGCCGGTGGCGAACTTTTCTGTTTCTTGATTTCATTGAGGCGAATTCCTTTATTCCGTAAATATTTCTTCTTCTCGCGTTTCATCATAATGTTTTTATTTTGTTTCCCCATTTCTAGTTAGGTAGCTGCGGCTGCCGGGAGCCGTGCGGCGCGCAGGCGGGCGTGCGGTGGTCAGGAGCCGTGCTGCGGCGGGCTGCGTGCGCTCCGCCGCAGCTAATCCACACGACTGCCGTCCTCTCCTTCCAGTCCCAACACGGAAACAGGACGCCAATATAGTCATAGTTAGGAGAGAGCGTGACGACGCATGTGTGAGCGCGCAAGCTAATGTTGGGCGTGTCTGATCAAATCTACATGAAAACGTTTTTTTTTTTTTTACAAAATCTATTAACTTTACAGAGATATCCATCGACACAAAATTAGATATCGTTCATCCGAACTGGCTAAAAAATTATCAAAATGTTTTGGGGTAAGCTTTGTCGGCAAAATAAAAAATAAGAAATAATCGAAGGTTTACAAATTATTTTATTGTGTCGTGTTATTTTATTGTTTCACGTTTTCCATCGTCACGCCATTTAATGAAGAGTTGGAGTTTATATTGTTGAAGTTCACAAATACCTAACTTCAGCGGTTTCGCCAGTAAATTAGATCGAAAACTACATGTTTCTACATTAATATCACCTTAACCCGCCCGGGTTGGTACCACCGCACTGAATGAAAGGTCAGTCGAAACGGCTATGTAAATAGTTTGTGTTTTCCGTCCAGTTCAGTGTAGCCGGCACGCACGAGTCAGTAAGCCTGGAGGCGCTATACATAGGAGGACAGGGGTAGCCGCGCGTCGGCGCACACGCGCCAGCGCGTCAGTCTAGCGCCGGCGACCGATCTTAGTCTCCGTCCGCCGCTCAGGCGGAGCGAACGTGCGCGTCTGTCACAAAATGCCTCATTGTGCAGTGCTTTGGTGCAAAAAGTCGTCGAAAAATTCAAACTTGAACACAGATGGAGTCACCTTTCACGAGTAAGTACTTTCATTCAATTTGATAGCATTTTTCGCTTGAATTTCAGTAACAAACATCGGCGTAAATATGTATGGAGAGCTCTTTTCTGCTTACCCACCATAGGTCGACTATCGTGTTGGATGCAGTTAGCTCTTGTAATTTTTTTTATTTATTGATAAATATGTATGTTAAATGTATACAGATATTTCATGCATTCTGCCTTATTGCCAAAGGACATTTCTTCTAGTCAACCTCAGCAGGTTTCCTCGTTCAATATTCGTTTATCGCGCTTTTTTCATTCAACCAGTACCTACCGGTTTTTACTTTTGAGCGACTCTAAAGGAATTAATTTCTTTAGGTCATGCGTCTACCGGGAATTAGTCTTGTTATGCTTAGCATTAACAAAATTAATTCATAATGAATACCCCGTTAGCATTTAGCACTGCTAAGCGCCCTGATGAATAAAAATTAATGCTAAATGCTAAGCAATAATCACATTTAATTTTAATTAGCATTGCTGTTTCGTTCGTAAAACTTTGTTGGTTCGTTTGTTTTGGAACGCACAAAGCAATGAAGTATGTGCTATTTATCTGTGGTACTGCTAAATGCTAAATGCTATATAGCGCCTGCGCTCCGCTGCTAGCTAGCTAGCTAGCATCTAAATGCGAAATGCGATGCGATCATGCGAGTGAGGGGTCGGAATTATCATCTGTCACGTGATCATTAGTTTTGGTCATATCTACAGAACCACTGGACTTAGACCCATCGTGTTGGTACTCAATCTGAACGTCTCGATGAGATCTATCCATCTGTCACATTAACTATTGTTTTGGTCATAACTCGAGAACCACTGGTGCTAGACCCATCGTGTTGGTACTCAAACTTCAGGTCTCGGTGAGATCTATCCATCTGTCACATGAACTTTTGTTTTGGTCATAACTCGAGAACCACTGGTGCTAGATCCATCGTGTTGGTACTCAAACTTTAGGTCTCGGTGAGATCTATCCATCTGTCACATGAACTTTTGTTTTGGTCATAACTCGAGAACCACTGGTGCTAGACCCATCGTGTTGGTACTCAAACTTCAGGTCTCGGTGAGATCTATCCATCTGTCACATGAACTTTTGTTTTGGTCATAACTCGAGAACCACTGGTGCTAGACCCATCGTGTTGGTACTCAAACTTTAGGTCTCGGTGAGATCTATCCATCTGTTGCGCGACCATCTCTCGAGACACATGTTAGTTCTTTAGTTCTTTAGTTCAACAATAACAATGTAAATGTCAACAATGTAAACAGTAACAATGTAAATGTCGTAAATTGTGCTTTTAAATTTAATTCAATTGTTCAAAAGTTACCAAATGAAAATTTTAATATAGATACCGATCTATAAATAAATAATTAAGTAAATTATTGTTCTGTTTCAAATATATGTTTCTATTACAGACTACACAGCCTTTCATTTGTTATTTTATTAACCCTTATATAACGAATTCACACCGTCAAACTGACAGAGAGACGCATGGTACATTTTATAAGGCTCTAGCTGCATGGCTGGTTAGTTTGTTAAAAAAGGCAAAGCCTGGAAAACCTCATTTTACCCTAAAAAAATTAAATATCCAGGTGGGTATGGCTGGTTAGTTTGTTAAAAAAGGCAAAGCCTGGAAAACCTCATTTTACCGTAAAAAAATTAAATATCGAGGTGGGTACTCATAAATTTTTTATGGTAGGGTAGATTTTCGCGAATTTTTCGCGAAGTCATATTGCAATATAATTTGTCATATCGTTGGCTAAGTAATTAGTAAATAGTTGTTAATAATATAATAATTATTTTTTTTGGTTACAAAACTTTTCGACTTTCTAACATTATTTTTTTAATTTTGGAAAATTCCAATAACAAATACTCCAATAAGATAATACCAATGTACGAGGTCTTACATATCATTGTTTTGGAAATTTGATGTAGATTTATAATAAAGTATCCGAGGTATCTCAGAACTTAGAACTATTATCGTGTTTATGCGAAAATCTGCAAATTCGCAAAATTGTGAAAGGGGCGTTGCCTTTGTTCATTTAAGAGAAAGTTATATTATTCCCTTGATGTAAAGAAGGGTTAAATATTGTTAAATCCGTTTCATCTTTTCATCGCGAATCGACACAATGAGCGACTTATTGTATGAATCCCGTTCAAACGTATGGAAGACTGGCGTCACGTGGCTACCTACTCGCTCGGCCAATCACGGCGTTCCATGCGCCGCTCCCGCCTCAGACTTCACACCCCTTTGGCGGCTACCTCGGTTCTCATACAAACGATGCCGTATTTCGTATCCAGGTTTACTGACTCGTGCCGGCACGACCGAAGGTAAGCACTGACGTGACACCAAGTTCACCCGGTGTTATGGGCTGACATCACGGATGTTGTAGGTGATGTTGCCAACCGCGTCAGTTTCCATAAAAAAAAAAAAATTGGTTCGGGCAGTGGTTCTCAAATAGTGGTACGCGTACCCCCACGTACGCAAGCTCAAAAGAAGGGCTAGACATGGGGGTGCCACGTATACCTCTACAATCTATGCAAATTGTAAAAACAAAATTGGACAAATTCAAGCGTAGTGTACTATACTTACGGATGATGAATAAAGAATCAGTGAACTTATTAGTGCAAATTATCTTTTTTTTTTTTATGGAAACTGACACGGTTGGCTACGTCACCTACAACGTCCGTGGTGTCAGCCCATAACACCGGGTGAACTAGGTGCCATGTCAGTGCTTCCCCCTTTGATCGTGCCGGCTACACTGAACTGGTCGGAAAACACAAACTATTTACATAGCCGTTTAGACCGACGTTTCATTCAGTGCGGTGGTACCAACCCGGGCGGGTTAAACCCTACCACCAAGTAAGATTAGGAGGGAAGGAACCTACAGTTTCTCCACTGATGAATGGTTTAATGGGACCTATTTCGTATTACATATATTGTGATTACAAAATATTAGAACCTAATAAATGACTGATACGATGGATAAACAACATCAATTACCTATGTAAAAAAATTGTTTTATTTAAATATTTTACTCAGGGCTACTTGGATTTCAAAAAATTCGCTAAAGGTTACCCATTAAAATATAATTGAGAACCCCTGGGTTAGGGCGAATAGCTAATAAACCATATTATTTTTCAAATTGTAGAAAAATCTCGAGAAAAATAATATCGTAGAAGCCCTAGACGCACGTACCTAGACCAGTATGTACCTACAATAAACATTTTCTTTCTTTGTTTTCTTTGCGGATAGGTACAGTTGCCCGCGACATTATTTTCAGAAAAAAAGTCCCTTTTCATATCCATAACAGTGCGATAAAGCTATGATGCTTTATCAGCAGGTTATCAGCTTTGCGTCCGATATCAACAAGTAGTAAACTAATGAACATCGCAGAACAATATCGGCGAGTGCAAGAGACACTCACTGGCGCCCCTTAGCCGCGCCTCATACGAAAGTTTCTACGACTTGCGAAAAGGCGTGGATAGTTCGAATTTACCAAATAAAAAATATACGAGACCCGAAAGAGTACAAGAAATTCGGAGATTTAGTTTCTGTGTGAAGTGGGAAATGGCTTCGTGGTAAAATGGTAAGTCTTTTTTTGCTCACGTTCAAATTTATTTTATTTATGTAGGTATTTATTATAAGTAGGTAACTATAGCCATTAGAGGCCAAGTCAATCGGCATGCAGAGAAAAATTTTATTTATGCTGCAAAATTTGATTTGTAACATAGGTAACAGCAATACTTACTAAAATAAGTACAATAATACATAACTGAAAAACAAATATCAAATAAACCACAAGTGAACACAAAATATCAATATAAAAACTTAGCGTAAAATTTTATTTATGTTTTAACATAAATAAAATAAAATATAATATAATGGGCGACGGCACGCAATGACGTCATACCTTACTTCGGACACCTCGCTCACCAAATGCAAGGTAATGTTTTTTATATTTTTTCTAATTTTTAGGGTTCCGTATCCGGTACGGGACCCTATTACTAAGCCTACGCCGTCTGTCTGTCTGTCTATCTGTCCGTCCGTCTGTCCGTCCGTCCGTCTGTCCGAGGGCTGTACCTCTTGAACCGTAATAGGTAGCCCGTTAAAATTTTCACAGAAAATGTGTTATTATGGCCGATATGAATACAAATAATAAAAATAAGAAAAGTAAAAAATTCACGGGGGTTCCCATAGAAGAAACCAAAAAGTGTATGCGCACGCGCCATCTACTGAATAGATTATGAAGCATTTCATGACATTTTACTCGCCATCTAGATGGCGTGAGTGGCGCTAGCCGTGACATGGGGATACGGAACCCTCGGTGCGCGAGTTCGAGTCGCACTTGCCCGGTATTTTAGGTTTGTTTCAATATGTTAGCTTTTTTTTTGTTATCGAAGCTGGCATGGTTGGCTACGTGATCCATCACCTAACTAACATCCGTCATGTCTATGTGCCATGTCGGTGCTCCTCTTTGGTCGCGTCTTTCGCTGCGAGTACTGAACTGTAACGAAAACACGAAATATTTTCATGCCGTTTAGATCAACCTTTCATTTAGTGCGTTAGTGCCGATCCGGTCGTGTTGACTAAACCCCACCAACCTCCTAATAAGTAAGTCCTTACTTCCCTTGAAGGGATGGATGGATGATATAGTTGCACGTGGAATCCGAGCCACGGCCAGCCTCAACCAACAGTCGGTCGATCGAGATCGAAAGCCTGAAGCACCGCGCCGCCGATCTCTGAGGCTGACAGAATATTATCATTGAAGATAATAATTATCAATAAGATAGATAGATAGATAGAAAATTCTTTATTGCTCCAGTAAACATTAAACAGTAACAAATACATTGGAAAATTTACATAAGGTGCAAAGGCGGACTTATCCCTTACAGAGATTTCTTACAGTCAACCTTTGGATGTTTGAGATTCGATAATATAGTGCAGTGGTTCTCAAACTTTTTTAGCTGACGGCGCCCTTAACCCGTTCAAGAAATTGTGCGGCACACCGCTTCAATATTCGGTTGGTGTCTTTCATAGGCATCATATCTGAACTGTGATAAACGAAGCATGCAAATATGTAAATCAAGTAATATTTTCGAAAGGAATAAAAAACACAATTTTGCGATGCGTAAAAGTTACGCATCGAAATGTAAATGTTTCATTATTATTTCGATTAAGTATGTAGGTAGGTACATTACTTTTATACTTATTTTGAATTTAATTATTTACTACTAGTGAGTGGCTCTGTGAGCTGTAGACCTCGCGAGTCTGTTTTTGTATAGCTTAAAACTGAATAAATGTTCACCGGCGCACCTCGACCCCCATGGCTCAGCGATTTTGAAAAATTACCAAAAACTTGTTGAGAAACAGCCGGACATCCGGACATACGTACGCATTTTTGCCCAAGCTGAAACGGAGACGCTTCGCTCGCGCTTCGCGCTCGCTCGGTCAAATAATGTCCACTTTTTCGCGGCACCCCTGGCGTAGGTTCGCGGCACCCCGGGGTGCCGCGGCACCCAGTTTGCGAATCACTGATATAGTGGAATGTAAGTAGGTAGTAGCAAAAGAGTTGCGTGACAATTGGAGATAAAAATAATAATAAGAATACTTATTAATACGTACATATAATTACATGCTAGTAAAATATAAGCCATACATGTTTAATACACATACAAGATATTAATTTGAAAGTAAAATGTAAATAATTAAGTGTGAGTGAGTACTTAGCGAAATTATGCACCTACGTACCTACTCGAGCAATTAATTACTCGCATATTCCTATCGCTATCGCAAATTTACGACACAAAATTACACACACCAAACACATTCCATCCACCTCGCTTGTAGGTACAACGATTACTAGTACATTTCTCAAGGCAGACGTAATTTCACCCATGCTGACGGTGCGCCACCCCAGGTAGACTGTAGGCGATGTGTGGCTAGTCACTAACATACTTGTAAAGTTGTAATATGTATGAAAAAAAAAAGTTTCTTGCCGGTTCTTCTTCGTGGGTGGGTTAGATAAAAACAATTTACATAACATATAAGTACTCGTAAAAATATCCAGACCTGTCCAACACCTCGGGTGGATTCCAGTATCGATCAATACCTTATCTTTATCAAAATTAACTACGTCAAACAATAAAGCACAAAAATACTGATAATGCTGAGATAACACTCTACCCACCCACACACCCAAGCACACACCCAGTGTGTTTTACCGACCACTCCCCTTGCCCCGTCCCGTCCCATAGCGGTGAGCGCTACTAAAGCTCCTGCAATCAATATGAACAAGACAAGGGCAACTGTGATGGCTTTTATGGAAACTGACACGGTTGGTTACATGCCCTACTACATCCGTGATGTCAGCCCAGAACACCTTCGTGAGCTAGGTGCCACGCCAGTGCTTCCCTTCGGTCGTGCCGGCTAATCCGAGCTGGACGGAAAACACGAACTATTTACATACCTAGTCGTTTCAACTAACCTTTCATTCAGTGCGGTGGCATCATCCCAGGCGGTATACCACCTAGTAAGTAAGTAGTAAGGTAAGAAGGGAACTCAGGAGGGGAAGGGACCTACAGTGTTACGTGGAATCCGAACCACGCTCAGCCTTCAACGGTCGAGCGGTCACCCATCCAAGTACGTACTGACCGGCGGCCCAACGTTGCTTAACAATCAATAGCGACAGTCTACTGTCTCACCACTGAGGGGTCCGTGGTGATTCCCACCTCAGCCTCAGGCCCCCCTCCTAAAATACCTACAGATTACTATCGATTCCCCCCTCAAATAACACATAGGAAAAAAAATTTGGGGGATATGGTTTATTGCGGGCAATAATTTTATTACAAAAGTGGGTTTAAATTTAAATTTTATTTTAGTTACTATTAGTTTATTTGAGCCATCGAGGCTGACAAATCATCATGTAGGTATGTCACGCTTCGAGTATCTACCTACTCTATCTACCGGTATGTCTCGCTAAAACGTTCATCTCTTTGTCGGTTGAAGATAGCTATGTGCGTAGCACGTGCCCAAACCACCCCTCACTCTACCTACTTACAGTGCGCAAACCTCCCCTCACTCCACCTACTTACAGTGCGCAAACATCCCCTCACTCCACCTACTTACAGTGCGCAAACATCCCCTCACTCTACCTACTTACAGTGCGCAAACCTCCCCTCACTCTACCTACTTACAGTACGCAAACCTCCCCTCACTCTACCTACTTACAATGCGGAAACCTCCCCTCACTCCACCTACTTACAGTGCGCAAACCTCCCCTCACTCTACCTACTTACAGTGCGCAAACCTCCCCTCACTCTACATACTTACAGTGCGCAAACCTCCCTTCAATCCACCTACTTACAGTGCGCAAATCTCCCCTCACTCTACCTACTTGCAGTGCGCAAATCACCCCTCACTCTACTACCTACTTACAGTGTGCAAACCTCCCTTCAATCCACCTACTTACAGTGCGCAAACCTCCCCTCACTCTACCTACTTGCAGTGCGCAAACCACCCCTCACTCTACCTACTTACAGTGCGCAAACCTCCCTTCAATCCACCTACTTACAGTGCGCAAACCTCCCCTCACTCTACCTACTTACAGTGCGCAAACCTCCCCTCACTCTACCTACTTACAGTGCGCAAACCTCCCCTCACTCAACCTACTTACAGTGCGCAAACCTCCCTTCAATCCACCTACTTACAGTGCGCAAACCTCCCCTCACTCTACCTACTTGCAGTGCGCAAACCACCCCTCCCTCTACCTACTTACAGTGCGCAAACCTCCCCTCACTCTACCTTCTTACAGTGGGCAAACGACCCCTCACTCTACCTACTTACAGTGCGGAAACCTCCCCTCACTCCACCTACTTACAGTGCGCAAACCTCCCCTCACTCTACCTACTTACAGTGCGCAAACCTCCCCTCACTCTACGTACTTACAGTGCGCAAACCTCCCTTCAATCCACCTACTTACAGTGCGCAAACCTCCCCTCACTCTACCTACTTGCAGAGCGCAAATCACCCCTCACTCTACTACCTACTTACAGTGTGCAAACCTCCCTTCAATCCACCTACTTACAGTGCGCAAACCTCCCCTCACTCTACCTACTTGCAGTGCGCAAACCACCCCTCACTCTACCTAATTACAGTGCGCAAACCTCCCTTCAATCCACCTACTTACAGTGCACAAACCTCCCCTCACTCTACCTACTTACAGTGCGCAAACCTCCCCTCACTCTACCTACTTACAGTGCGCAAACCTCCCCTCACTCAACCTACTTACAGTGCGCAAACCTCCCTTCAATCCACCTACTTACAGTGCGCAAACCTCCCCTCACTCTACCTTCTTACAGTGGGCAAACGACCCCTCACTCTACCTACTTACAGTGCGGAAACCTCCCCTCACTCCACCTACTTACAGTGCGCAAACCTCCCCTCACTCTACCTACTTACAGTGCGCAAACCTCCCCTCACTCTACGTACTTACAGTGCGCAAACCTCCCTTCAATCCACCTACTTACAGTGCGCAAACCTCCCCTCACTCTACCTACTTGCAGAGCGCAAATCACCCCTCACTCTACTACCTACTTACAGCGTGCAAACCTCCATTCAATCCACCTACTTACAGTGCGCAAACCTCCCCTCACTCTACCTACTTGCAGTGCGCAAACCACCCCTCACTCTACCTACTTACAGTGCGCAAACCTCCTTTCAATCCACCTACTTACAGTGCGCAAACCTCCTCTCACTCTACCTACTTACAGTGCGCAAACCTCCCCTCACTCTACCTACTTACAGTGCGCAAACCTCCCCTCACTCAACCTACTTACAGTGCGCAAACCTCCCCTCGCTCTACCTACTTGCAGTGCGCAAACCACCCCTCCCTCTACCTACTTACAGTGCGCAAACCTCCCCTCACTCTACCTTCTTACAGTGGGCAAACGACCCCTCACTCTACCTACTTACAGTGCGCAAACCTCCCCTCACTCTACCTACTTACAACACCGCAATACTGCACATGTATGAGGCTTTATGCGGCTTTATGGGCACTGCGAAATAGAAACTCAGCTACTTACATTGAAATGACAATATGACAATTTTACCTACTTACAGGTGTGTCTGTTCACTCTGTACATAAAGAACCGACCTTCTCAGGACGTAATAAACTTATCATGGTTACCTATGTGCATGTAAGCACATCACACACACATACACACACCCCCACACACCCTCTCACACGCGCCATGTTCACGATATTTTATTATCAGATGCATTCTCGTATTGTCGTATTGTGGTGTGTGTGGCGTGACTAAGATTTAATTAGTATGAGTGACGAGACAAGTCTGATGATCAGCTGCATTTGTCACTAGACAAATTTTCCGTCTACATCTCAGTAAGACAATAATGTTAGGTTAGGCCATCGAAATCTATGGCAGCTAACGAAACCCAAATAAAATTAAAGCTTTGCATTAAATTAAAAGTATATAGTTAGTGTTGAATTGTAATGTGTAACGAGACGCCATGGCTACTGAAGGTGCAGGAGTTAGGTAGGTAAGTAATTATATCCCAGTTATTTTAAATTAACCAAAATTGTACCCTACTGGTACGGAAGCCTATTACTAAGCCTACGCGCCGGGCGCCGTCTGTCTGTTGTTTTGAGCCGTAATAGGTAGCCAGTTGAAATTTTCACAGAATATTTATATAAGTATGTTATTATTATTCCTTTATTAACACATTTTCTTTTTATAACAATTTTACATTTTTTTATAAACTTAAACTTAAATCTAAAATTGGTAAGTATAAAAACAAATGGAGTTTCCACCACCGGCGGGGGGAACCCAGGCTACCGATGGTCGGGTCCCAAAGAGAGGAACCTCCGGACGATGCGTGCAGTGTCGAGTAGGGCTGCCTTCTGGATCTGGCCCTTGACCCAACCACTCACTTCGCTATCAGCGCATGCGCTGATACGACTATGGGCACAACGATCGTCGAATCAACGGGCCACATTTTGGTAACCTCGTGCTGCAGATCCAGATACTTCAGCATCTTCTCTGCTTCCTTACTGACGAGGTTACCATCGTGCGGCACGGCGATATCGACGAGCGTTGCGTGCCTCGCCTCCCGGTCCACTATCACAATATCAGGTCTATTCGCGAGAATAGTCCTATCTGTAATTATGGACCGGTCCCAGTAGAGTGTGACATGACCGTTCTCGAGAGCTGGCGGCGGATTGTATTTATATAAAGGCACTTCGGTACCTACAAGGTTGAACTTTAAGGCAAGTTGCTGGTGGATAATCCTGGCTACTAGGTTGTGTCTATGCAAATACTCGGTGTTGGCAAGCTGCGAACAACCGGAAATCACATGTCTGAGGGACTCGCTAGGTTGGTGGCAGGCGCGGCAGATGTCAATAGTCCAATTCGGTCTGAGTCCATCTGAGAATACCGAAGGTATATACGAGCACAGGCATGACCCAACCGTTATAGGCACGAGTTTTATTGCCGCCTGACAAAAGGCTATTTAGTACTTTTGTAAGACGACGAGAAAACGTTTCCTTAACAGATTGTTTCATTAAATTAACGGCAAATGACTCACTTAGAAAGTATAGTTGAAGTAAATTTTATTAGTTATTTGTACCTCCACTATTCTTTGCAGCGGGAGAGACCACCCCGCCCCAAATAAATGTCGAGGGGAAATATAAATTCATTTGTGATTTCTAGTTTATTTCAAGTCAGTTAAAGTAAGTAGTTTTTTAAAATTTTAAATATTGCCATGAAGGAAAACACACCTTTAAAACAAATAGTTTATTAATTATTATGGCGGATATCCTAACAAATAATAATAAAAACAAAATAAAGAAATAGTAAACAATTCAAAACGTTTAGTTGAACAATAAAGGCCGCTGCATACGTAGCGGGGAGCCGCCGTCGGCGGGAGCGGGGAAATATTCTCCGTAAGAATATATTATATCCCGCTCCGCTCCCGCTCCTCCGCCGCTCCGCTCCCGCCCCGCCGCGTATAAACACGTGCTTGCACTAGTTCCTGAGGATCCTGCAGAAAAGCTCGCCCCGCCCCCGCCCCGCCGGCGGCGCCCCGCTACTTATGCAGCGGCCTTTAATGTGCTTTTTTCAAGGTTTTTTATTTGTTTTTGCTCTATCGTAAAAAACGGTCATACATACAGGCGTCAAACTTTATGTGATTATAGTGCAAACTAATTATAACAACAAATAATAAAAGCCGACCAATTATGTGGTGGAACGAAAACCTCGGTGCGCGAGTCCGACTCGCACTTGGCCGGCTTTTTTACGCCGATGAGTGGTTTGCACGTAAATGTGATTTCGTACCTATTGTTCTGTTTTTAGTTCAGATGGATGATGAGCAAATCAGTTCAGAAGCAGCATTGTGACACATTGCTGAGGTGTAGGTACTATGCATTTGGCTTTGTTATGAAAGTCTGGTCGGCATGCATTCCATTGCAGCTGATAGAAGATACATAGGCGGCGGGCGGGTGGCCGAGTGGTCTGGGCATCTCGGTCAGCTTCTCGCGAGAGGTCCGCGGTTCGAATCCGGTCGGCGTGTACCAATGAGTTTTTTCTGGCGGAAAAATTTACGTGCATACATACACCCGCTGCTTCACCGTTCGGAATCGGTGTAAAACTCTAGGTCCCTTCCCTTGCCCCTTTACTAGGTTGTAGGCTCAAATTTTAGCCGACTGGGTTGGTACCACCGTACTAGGTGTAAGATGGCCGCATAGCAGCCTCGGCTGTGTTCTCCTCTAGTCCAGTGTAGCCAGCAATCCAGGGAAGTCTCCGGTATGGCACCTACCTAGTATGTACCGTGTGGGGCCGGTACTTTAAAAGAATAGCCCCACTGCATCTCTCCCCGTGTATGTCGTAAAAGGCGACTAAGGGATATGACTCCCTTCTTATATTACTAGGTGGTAGGGTTTAATCCCCCCGGGTTGGTACTACCGCACTGAATGAAAGATCGGTCGAAACGGCTATGTAAATAGTTTGTGTTTTCCGTCCAGTTCAGTGTAGCCAGCACGACCGAAGGGAAGCACTGACGTGGCACCAAGTTCACCCGGTGTTATGGGCTGACATCACGGATGTTGTTAGGTGATGTAGCCAACCGTGACAGGTTCCATAAAAAAAACATACATACTTACATACAAAACGTTGTATCCCAAAAATCTGGGTAAGCAGAGTAATCGGAGTTGTGCTGCAGGTACTGTTGTAAATTACAGCACAACACCGACCGCCACCTTTAGCAAGGTATTCGGACAAGACAACTATCAAGCAGCAAGTAGGCACGAAGCCCCACCTACTGCCATGACTCGGTGGAAAGGCCGTTCCAACGTGAGAGGTGGCTACCCTGTCGCCCTTTAGCACGGCATCCGGGCATCTTGTCCTTAACCCATAGTTACCTTTTACAACATGCATGGGGAGAGATGCAGTGGGGCTATGAGAGAGAGAAAGAGAGAGATGGTATTTGTAATTTTGTCTCATATCATATTCTCGACTAGGTGATGTGATGATGTCCCGTCCAGATATTGTTCTCCATACCCGACAGTAAAATAGTTAAATTTCTGCTTGGCACATTTAGTTAAATGAGTTTCATTCAGATACAGTACCTATTTACATAAAGAACGTAAATAATATTCTAGGTCTGCCTCAATATATCGACAAGTGTTCAACCGATTTATAGTGCTTGCTTATGCTGTTTTCACCTTTATATCGAGTCCAAGAAGAGGGGCAGCGTGAATAAGAACATAAAACTTTAGTGAAAATCTAAATAAGATAGGCTTTTCCGAATTTAAACGCGGGCGGAGCTGTGGGCAAGGGAGAACACAATATCTAAATTAGCTGCGCACTGTTTATAATCAGAGTGTTGTGGATGAGACGCGCTGATGGGTGTTCGTAATCTGTACACCAGGTGCTAAATTAATTTATCTATCTCAATCAGCAATCGCCTGGTTAGGTGCAAAGTATGTGCTAGGTACTAAATTATAAATATGGAACGGTCTTCCGGTGAGTGTGTTCCCTGACTTCCCTGCCAGGTACCTATAACCTGGGGCTCACTGAAAGGCGTGTTAATAAATTAGACGACGACCTTTTTGCCCGCCTTGTAGCTGGCATGGCGCCTCTCTGAGCGTGGTTTCTCGAGGAGTGGTGTTATTGGCTGTGTGTGATCTTGTTTTGAACTTCTGGACAGAGCAATCTGTGCCGGTTGTCAAAAAAAATGTATTAGGTAAGTAGGTTTATACATTTTAAGGAGGGCGGCGCGGCGCGCCCGTCCTGTCTGGCGCGCTTCTACGTAGAGACGCGAGCTTGTCCTCCTTCCTTCCTCTGTACGATATAATTTCGAGTAAAAAAGAGTATTTTGCGATTAACGCAAAATAAACTCATACATAAACCTTACTTTTGTCTTCGCCGCAGTCGGGTAAACAGAGCTGTTTTTGGAGGCCAACAACTTGGTCGATCGAGAAATAGCGCTCTTACTCGATGTAATGACGCCCCGGAATCGTAATTTATTAAATGTTTGTTTAAATTACGTACCGTTTATATACGACGCACGCACTAGTCAACAGTCTACGTCCTAGTGAAAGAAAGATGTCTTGACGCGAGCCGAAATTAGCTAGCGACGCTAGATAATTTTCGGACGCTAGCTAACTTAAAAAAAAAAAGAGGACTGTCCGCGGTAAAAGCGGACACCTGGCAACCCTGACTAGCGTGCTGTAAAAGAACAAGATTGATCTGATCACTGTGATCGCGGTGAGCCTTCGCACGTTGCGTCGTCGTCGTCGGCGGCCTTTTATTTTTATTTTTATTTGAGTTGTTGTGGCCACAAGCACTACAAGGCTGTTAACAGTACCATGGTAGGTACAGTGGCACTGAATGTAACAACTTTTTTCAGGTCCTATTCTAGTGCTGACGTCATCCAACCTATCCCGCCACTGAGCGAGCGAGCGAGGAGCACCGCACAATGGGAGCGAGCGCGTTCGCGAAGCTTCGGCTTCTGATGTGGAAGAACTTCCTGCAGCAATGGCGGCACAAGCTGCAGAGCGTGGCGGAAGTGCTGCTGCCGGTGTTGACGGCTTCGTTGGTCGTCATCCTGCGCACGGAGATCGATCCAATGTCATACCCGAGCATCACATATCCGCCGATATCGCCCTACTCGCTCAGCCTATCTGGACAAGTCATGTAAGTCACTGATATTGCCCGCTGAGTCTAGCAAAATGAAAAGAACACATTATCATTATACTTACTGGAATGTTTCACGAATGACGTATAGATATCTCCTTAGTACCTATTGGGACAAGATAACTATCAAGCAGCAAGTAAGGCACGAAGACCCCCTGCTGCAGGACTCATGGAAGGACCGCGCCAAGGTGAGAGGTAACTATCCTGTCGCCCTTTAGCACGGTGGGGCTATTCTTTTTAAGTATCGGTCCCACACGGTACTTAAAATTATTACAATAATTATAAAAATAATAAAATAGTCATACATTTTTTTGGCAGATTAAAATAATCCTTATTGGCACCATGTAACGTCATTCATTTCATCGTGATTGTGCAATTATGCTCGCAATTTTGTTTGTACATTTTAATCTTATCAACCTATTTGGAAAAGCAACTCATGTGACACGTTTTAACAGAAAGGTATATACTTATATATAGAACATGAAGGTTCATAAGTGTGTGTAAATCTTAATTTCCCAATTAAACATTATTTCCAGATCAATAATGAATTTCCACAACCTCTCCGTGGCGTACTCCCCCGAAAATCCAGTCCTGGAACAGACAGTCCGAACCGCCATTATCAAGTTGCTCGCGAGAAACGTACACTTTTTGGCACCAGATGAAATAAACATTCCCGAAAACCTTCCACTGGAGGTAATAGAGGCTATAATCGCACAACAGAACCTGGTGCAAGTGACAGGATTCGCGGAGAGCAGGTTCCTGCAGGACCTGTTCCTCGCGCCGAATGCCACGAGGTATGTGCTGGCGGCTGTGCAGTTTGATGACTCGCTTGCAGGTAATCACAATAATTTTATTTTCCTGCAAAGTTCTAACAGTTCCCTCATAGATATCTAGGCATCTACCTACCTACTACCTACGTCGATATGAGGATTGGTTTTTCATTATCAGCAGTGGCGGGGCATGAACTTAATTTGATGTGGACGATTCAAATGAATCTTTTTATATGTATAAATTTGACTGAACCCTATGTTCTTTGTACTTCATTCTCTTTTTTAAAGATAATCTTTTACTTATTATTTTTATTCTTAGATATAGTATGTTATAGTTAACATAATTAAAAATTAGCATGTAAGTTATATTTAAGCATTTAAAAAAAAAAGCTCTGTAAGGTTTCTTGCCCGATTATTCCTTATAGATTGCATTGCTGAACGGGATAAAACAAAAACTATGACGAACCATACTGAATATGCATATGTCTCAATGTAATATTGTTATTGTTGTGTGTTCTTTATGGCGAAATAAATATCTGAATCTGCAAGATAAATTTTGCGAGGCCCTACCAATTTTGCCAATACTCAATACATTCAACAACATGATCAAATCGCAATAATACAGCCACTGTATTATTGCAACATTAACTGCCTCTATCATGCTTTCCCATCTTGTGTCGGGTAAAGGCTTTATAGCAAGGTTTAGTTTGCCTTTTTTTAAGAATAAACATGTTTGCTCGGGGTCTCTTTTAATAGATCTAGCTGAATGTTTTTCATGAATCAATGCTGCATGAACTTTCGAGGCGCGAGGTCCCTCGGGCCGCGAGGCCGTGGGCGGTCGCCCACGTCGCCCACGCCTCGCGCCGCCTCTGATTATCAGCGTCATAAATGTCATAATATTTTTAACTGTAGGCTCTGTGCTATGGGCCAGCTGGGCAAGCAGCATTGCTCGCAGTTTGGCTATGTTTAAAATAAAATAATCTTGCAAAAAACATAGATTTTTTTATGGAAACTGACACGGTTGGCTACATCATCTACTACATCCGTGATGTCAGCCCATAACACCTTGGTGAACTAGGTGCCAGTGCTTCCCTTCGGTCGTGCGGGCTACACTGAACTGGTCGGAAAACACATAGCCATTTCAACCGACCTTTCATTCAGTGCAGTGGTAACAACCCGGTACCACAAAGATAGCGCTTTGGTATATTATATTCGCTAGTACTATTAATTGGATATCCCGCTCTTAGAAGGTATTCTTGTTTTAAAGGGATTATTCTTAAGAAAGTGTATACACTTCAGCCGATATCCAAGCTATAGCTTGGATATTGGCTAATAGAACCGTGTTGATAAACTGAGTTTGTTATGTGCAGATATAACGGAGATACCTGACCACGTGGCCTACTCGCTGCGGTTTCCGGTGCGGCCGCGACTCAACCTGTTCTTCAGGCAGGGTGGCGGGACGTGGCGGACCGAGTTTGTGTTCCCCATGTTCCCCACGCCGGGCCCGCGCGCACGCTTCTCCTGGGAGGGAGGAAGGGATCCAGGTACGTACACCACCTTACTAATCTAGTCACCCAATTAGATATCGCACTTTATGACTTTAGTAGGTACATACATACAAACATACACGCCTGTTTCCCAGTGGGCTAGGCGGAGACAATGGATCTCTACGAGACACACCTCTGCCGCCTTTTCCACTCTGATAATGTTCTTCATAAATGCTCGACGGCTTTAGTATTCCATCCATGCCTATACGTGTACTTGGGTCCTACCTACAAGTTGCAACTTCTTTGAGACGTGACAAATTATTACTAATTTCATATATTTTTGGTGCATGACCAATTAGAACAATTTTGCGGGGTGACGAGTTGTACCCTGAATCACCCCTTGTGTATATTTTGAATGTTCAATAGGTAGATGGTTGAAAATTTCACAGAATGTATGTTATTATGGCGGACTAGCTTTTGCCCGCGGCTTCGCTCGCTGTAGACTCGATTTAACGGCAAATCCGATTTAAATTCAAATAAACGATCGTTTCTCTTATATTGTCTTTCTCTCTCCCTCCTTCCCTCCCTCCCTCTCTCTCTTTCTCTCTCTCTCTCTTTTTCTCTAAACAAAATCCTTCTAGTTCTAACAGAAAACGGGATGGTACGGAACCCTCTTTACGCGCACTCGACTCGAACTTGACCAATTCTTTTTTAATTATGTTACCATGGGATATACACTTAATTTACAGGAAAACCTAAACGAAAATCCCAATCCTTCTAGTTCTCACAGATACGGGACCTCGTTGTACGACTCCGACTCGCACGTGGCCGGATTAAATTTAAAGTGCGTACTGCGATTTGCGAATGGATCTTCTCCCTACAAAACGAGCTTCAAAAGAAAAGAGTAGAAAATTGCCCGCTTTATGTGTTTTTTTATATATAGAAATCGCGACCTGTGGCATTTTTTCACTTACGAGTAGGTGACTTACGATGCCCATGGACATTCTGTGATGCACGGGGATTGCGAACGCCATGCCGGCCTGACAGGAGTCTGTTCACGCCCCATTTGAAAAACCCCAGGCTGTACTTGGGAGGAAATGTCCAGGGAGTCACCCGTTTAAACGACTATTTTCCTATTAGTAACGCTAATATCCACGTAGATCAGTTCCCTTATTCCTTGATGACATAAAATCAAGACCCAGCGCTAACATTACCTCCATCTAGAAACACGCATTCACCATCTCTTGTAGAGTTGATAAATACGTGCGATGCCGCACGCAGCCAATGTTTTTTTTTTATTGATACGCGAGACACTTGGCGCTGTCAGCATGGATTGTTGAGCCGACCACGCCCAGCCCAAAAGCATTCGTTTTAGAACGGGGGCTGCGATTGCTGTGCCGGCGTGACAGATGCCTTTTTACGCGTCTCTTGAAAGATCCTAAGTCATACACTGAAGGAAACACATTGGGTGAAAGTGCATTCCAGAGTTTCGCAGTGCGGAAGATAAAAGAAATACTGGAGCGCTTAGTCCGCACTTTAGGCAGCTCTGCAGTATAGGGATGCATTCCCTGTCTGTTACGCGTGGACCTATGGTGAAATGGTGGTCCAAAACTCTGGTCCAAGACTTCCTCAGCACACTGCCAACTATTTCCCCCAGGATACGTGAACGAGATGTTCATAGCGCTCCAAAACGCGATATCCATGGAGTTGATAGCGGCGAAAGCGCCGGAATCAGTCGCGGTGCCTATCTTCCTCCAGAGGTTCCCCCATCCTCGCTACACCGTGGACTTGCTCATCGAGATCCTGCAGTTTCTCTTCCCCATGATGGTGATGTTGAGCTTCACATACACAGCAGTCAGCACGGTCCGATCCGTCAGTAGGGAGAAAGAACTTCAGTTGAAGGTGAGTGGAGTTCCCATTATGACCTCAAGCTTGCATACAATACATGAATACGTACCTATCTCAGAGATTTAGTTGATCGGTGAATGCTATCAGAAGCTTCGGTATTAGTTTGGTATTAGTTGGCGAGCGTATGTCATATTGCTTACCTAGTCGCTTTGAAAGGATACTTATGCAACGCTGTCACACTCGCGTGTTCACACCTAGGTATGACAAAGTTCTATAAAATGTATTAAATTAAACTGTTTTCGACTCGACAGACTAAGTTTGGACTTCAGAAGGTTTGTGAATGCCCATTGCTTATACGATTCTTTTATCGCAGGAGAGCTTTGACGCAGCTGCTGTGGTAGCAGTCAAACTGCACTATGGGAGTTTAACAAAAACGACATGCACCGCCTCAACATTAGGTTAGGGTTAAATTACAGAAATTTATTTTTTATGGTAATTTTTTTTTTAAACCACCAAAACAGGTTAATAATCTCTGTTTGGGGAGAAAACTCGCATACTGTCGTCCGTCACAGCTGCAGCAAAACTCTCCTGCGATGAAGGACTCGTATTGCTTATGACATGGTGAACTAGGCCTAGGAATGGTGAATTAAATTTTGTCACTTCCTCGGAGATTAAACCGCAATAAACGTTTGCCTATGACACAATATAGTCTTTCATTGAGGTCCTAAAACTTGACGATGTTGATGATACAACGACGTTGTTATCATTTCCAGGAATCTATGAAGATAATGGGTCTTCCGACGTGGCTACACTGGACAGCGTGGTTTTTGAAGCAGTTTATATTCCTTCTGATAACAATATCCATCGTGGTGTTGGTTTTAAAGGTACTGACATTAAAATAACTACTAAGTAAGATATTACTTATACAGAAAAAGGCGTATTTAGTTCTTCATATTGTTTGTGTATTGAGGCAAATGTTAGCGTTATTTAACTGCCCACATCCCCTTCGAAATGTTTGAATTTCATGATTCATGCATGATATAGGTACTTGCTGAAAGACTTAGAAGACGACCCTGAACTAGCTATGGTAACATATGACAACGCATATATGACATAATATTACGAAGATAACACCTGATTGAACAATACTGACTGCGCAAACAGTGCTGTCTATTATAAATATACTTATCTATTATATATACTATATATATAACTTTTACGATGGCGTCATACATTCCAAATAACTTGTCTGATTGAATGTGTGTGTCCATGAGCTTGTTTCATTCATCATTGAAGTGACAGTTGAAAATAATAACATTTGCGCGCAGCTGGAGGTGTACGAGACGGATGACGGAATAGCGGGCTACTCCATCTTCACGCACACTCCTTGGACGGTCATCTTCATGTTTCTGGCTCTCTACATCGCCTGCACCATATTTTTCGCTTTCATGCTCAGCGGAATGTTCGCTAAAGGTATGTACAAATAAATATTCACTAGGTAATTCAATAATATTCACAAATACATTATTTAGTTTTTTATGTGCACTGCGGGAAAATGTACAACCCCCTCTAAAAACTAAAACAGCATGACAGTATGACTGTAATTTTCCTCCCGTCCTTTAAGGCTTCAGCGGTACGGTATTCCAACGGTCATCCTATCTTCGGATGACGTGCCCAACGCACTGCCATAATTTAGTAACTTGGGTGAAATATGAAACAGTACACACATGAATCGATCGAGTATTACATAATTAAGTAGGAACTTGCGTCAAACATGTAACGATAAGCATCGGTGTATTGCCAACGAAGACAGCTAGCTACTCGGTGGTAGGACCGTGCGAGATGACAGATGTCCAGCCTGTCGTCATTTAGCACGGCATCTAGTCGCCTTATACGAGATTCACGGCGAGGGATGCAGTGGGACTATTTGTTAAGCAACCCGAATTCACGTGACGCGGTATTAATATTTAGGTTAATTGTTATTGTTGCAGCGAGTACGGCGGCGTTGTTCACGTCAGTGTTCTGGTTCCTGTCGTACCTGCCCGCGTTCTTCCTCACCACCGACAGCGGCGCCTCCTTCGGCGCCCAGCTCGCCGCCTGCTTGAGCGTCAACTCCGCCATGGCGCTCGGCTTTCAGCAGCTGCTGGCCAACGAGGGCGCTAACAGGGGTATAAACCAAATATATATAGTCTTGTAGAAATGCATCAGTTGTTTCTCAATGAACCTGATTAGGTTATCAGGGAACAGGAGAAGACCCCGAGACAAGGTTCATACCAAGTTCCACAATAAATACTTGTGCCCAACTTCGGCGACTAATAAAACTGGACTTACCGCTGCTGCTGCGTACTACCTATCGCGCGCCAGTGGGTCAATATCGACCCAAAACGGCGCATATATCTTCACATTTCAGGTATTATGTTTATAAAAAGGGTAGTAATAAAATATGCAATAGAATCGAAATATGGCGAAATTGGGAGGCTGAGGTTGGAGTCTCAGGCAAAACAAATTTCACCCCCGAGATGGTTCCAATGCGACTTGCATTAAGAGGTTTAATTCTCTGGAAAATGGTAATTTAGGCGCGATTTTGTTATAGGTATGTGCGGATGTTAAGAGTAGGAATATTGATGGCACAGGTATGCAGTGGAACGAGTTCTTCACGCCGAGCTCTGCCGACGACGACTTCCTGTTCGGCTACGTGCTCCTGATGCTCCTGCTGGACTGCCTCATTTACATGCTCCTCGCTCTCTACATAGAGAAGGTCCTTCCGGGCTCCTTCGGCGTTCCGCAGCCGTGGTACTTCCCAGTCAAGCCGTCCTATTGGTTCCCGAACGCATTCAAGAATAAAGGTGAGATAACAAGGAGATATTTATCATATTAATATTCTGCATACAACTACAGCAATACTTAGGTTTTAAAATATTTTCCGATTCACAGCTACCTACGTGCCTCAGGAAGAAGTCCAAGAAGTGACGAGAGAACCTGACCCAACCAATCACAACAAGGGAGTAGAGATTAAAGTAATTATGAGTTCAATAAAAAACTCTAATGCAATATTTTCCGAGGGACATTTCTGTCCTCGTGCACTTCTATCATCTAATAAAATATGACACTTGTTTCAGAACCTCACTAAGATATTTGACAAGCAGGTCGCTGTCGATACTTTGAATTTAAATATTTACGATGACCAGATCACAGTACTCCTGGGTCACAACGGCGCCGGAAAGACTACCACTATTTCTATGTTGACAGGTAGATATGGGCAATTTACTTTTTATGTTATACTAGCTGTGCCCGCGGCTCCGCCCGCTCTCATATTTCACTTCACTGCTAACCTCATAAGCTATTTAGCGTGATAGTAAGTAGCCTATAGTTGATGGGAAGAATCAAGCTATCCGCAGATTTTTTTTTTATTAAAATCGGTTCAGTGTTTCTCGAGTTATAAGCGGACAGACAGACAGACAGACAGAAAGCAGACGTTGGATTTTATTATAGGTAAGGAAAGGAAAGGAAGGACAAGCTGTGCCCGCGGCTCCGCCCGCTCTCATATTTCACTTCACTGCTAACCTCATAAGCCATTTAGCGTGATAGTAAGTAGCCTATAGTTGATGGGAAGAATCAAGCTATCCGTAGAATTTAGTTTTATTAAAATCGGTTCAGTGGTTCTCGAGTTATAAGCGGACAGACAGACATACACTCAGACACTCAGACACTCAGACAGAAAGCAGACGTTGGATTTTATTATAGGTAAGGATATACTTAGTTTGGTTTTTACAACGCTGCTGCTTCATATTTTTAGGAATGATGCCGCCGACTCGTGGAACAGCTACACTCGCCGGGTACGACATCACGACGCACATCAACGAGGCGCGAAGTTCCATCGGCATCTGCCCGCAGCACAACGTACTCTTCACCGACCTCACTGTGCAGGAACATCTCGAGTTCTTCTCCAGGCTCAAGGGCCTCAAGGGCGCGAGTCTGAAAAAGGACGTCGACAACGTCATAGATAAGCTTGAACTCAAAGAAAAGGTATGAAGAAGAATTTCACATTTCACCAAATAGGACCATACTCTTGCAAGTCTTTAAATCGTATTGCGGTTACAGGCGCACACTCAAGCGGGAGCACTGTCGGGCGGGCAGCAGCGACGGCTGTGCGTGGGTGTGGCGCTGTGTGGAGCTCCGCGAGTCGTGTTGCTGGACGAACCCACTTCGGGCATGGACCCGTCCTCGCGCCGAGCTCTATGGGATTTGCTACAACGAGAGAAGAAAGGTTGGTATCGCACAAGCTACCCATTACTATGAATACCTATCTCTATCTTCATGTGTACACGTTGTTTCTAAGATCGATATTCCCACAGATCGAGCGATGATCCTGACCACCCACTTCATGGACGAGGCAGACATCCTAGGAGATCGGATCGCCATCATGTCGGGCGGTCGCCTGCAGTGCGTGGGCTCACCGTTCTTCCTCAAACAGCAATTCGGATCAGGATACAAGTTGATCGTGGTGAAGGAGCAGCAGTGTAGAGTGCTAGCTTGCACGGAGCTGCTTCGCTATCACATTCCGGAAATCAAGCTCCACAGCGACAGAGGGTCCGAGTTGTTCTATATTCTACCTACTGAACAGTCTCACAAATTCAAGCCTATGCTTGAGGAACTGGAGATCAATCAGACAATCCTAGGAGTGAGAAGTTACGGTCTGACCCCGAGCACCCTGGAGGATGTTTTCATGAAGTAAGTGATCATACTCAGGTACCTACTCATATTTAATTTAGGTGAGTTTTTTTATGGATAGCGCTACATGTAGCATCGTTTCACCTACAAGTAGGTGTCTAACGATGCCCATGGGATTCAGCGATGCACGGTGATTGCGAATGCCATGCCGGCCTGACAGGAGCCTTTTCACGCCACTTTTGACAACCCCACGCTGTACTTGGGAGGAAATAAATGGGCAGGGGGTGCGTTCCACATTTTCGGTTTATGCCACAGTGAATTTGTAACACAAATGGTCACGATTTTCAGAGTGGGCGCCGACACTGTATCGTCAGAAGAGGCGGTTTCAGAAGAAGACCAATCCGATAAAGCTGGTTCAGACATTACTCCTACCAAAGATGATGCAGAGAGTTCGTCGACGGAATATCGTAAGCGTCTTTTTTCATGAGCACTACTCTCAAACCATATAATGGGGCTTCGATATAATCTTCTGGTACCTTCTTAACACAGTTGTTGTGATATTCAGTTCACGCTCCGGAGTTGCGAGTGCGTGGGCCGCGGCTGCTTGCTAACCACGTGCTGGCGATGTGGATGAAGCGAGGACTGGTCACGCTGCGAGACTGGAAGATGTCCTTGATGCAGTTTATCATCCCGATACTCATATCAACGATTTCAATATTGGTTGTTCAATACACGAGCATGATGGCGAGCACAGCGCCTTCCCGCCACCTTACAATCACTGAAGGGTTTGTACCTACCTATTTACAACAGTAGGTATTAGCGTAGATTGAATTAGATATTACGTTGGACACTTTTTACCAAGTACTTTATCCCCGATGACTCTTCATGTTGTATACGTAATATACGTAACGCTTTCCTATGAACGTGAAGGTGAACTATGAATTGTGAAGGTGAATACAGAACTTGGTAGAAACCCTAAATAGACCGTAATTCCATCATGCAAGAGGAAATAAGTATGAGGGAATAAACGCGTACTGTATTATTGTTATTTCCAGGTACATCAACTCGGAGACGCTGCTATCGACTAATGGTACCGTGGAAGCATCGTCGCCGTATCAGCTCGGCATGGATGCGTACATGAGATTGTTCGCAGACAGTGGTGATACAAATATGAGTCTACTGAATATCGGAGAAACCAATATGGAAGAATATTATTTGCTCAGGGTTGGTTTTGTTTTTTTAGGTTTTATTATGTATTTTTTATGTATTACTTAGTACGTTATCTAAGTATTTTATATTATGAGTATTATGAATATGTTATAGTAAAAGTCAATTTACAATTTTCCACAATCACTGAATTAATAACAAGTACAACCAAGCACATGCTGTGCCACATCCTTTTCATGGGAACCGGGGATATTCCAAAGATGTATCATGTATCACGATGTATCACTATACTCCTGACTGTGAAATAATAGCTTTTTTACTTTACTTTACAATCCAATGATCAGAAGTGAGATACGCAGGAAAGTAATGGTTCAGTGCAGACTGCAGAGTAGCAGTATCAGCAAGGTGTAAGGAAGGCGCGCCACCTTTGCCTCTGCCGTGCCTAAAAGCCGGTCTCCTCTCCTCGGACGGAGAAGACAGCCGCGGCCACCAATCGCTACAGACACATTGCATGTAGAACACGCCGTACTCTCGCAAGTTCTTCGTCCTTTTTGAAGAAATTTCTTTAATGGCTGGTCCTTTGAGAAAACCAAAATGTCCACGAACTTACAATGTCTCTGCGAGGTACCTGCGGTCTACTACCACGTTACACTCAACCCGAGTTATAAGGAATTTTGTTTGTCAACAGGGTGATAACCCGTCCGAGATGGCACGAATGCGCTTCCGGAACATAATAGGCGCGACGTTCAGGCCTGACGGTGCGACCGCTTGGTTCAGCAACTTCGGCTACCACGACGTTGCCGTCACGCTCGCCACCATGCACAATGCTCTGCTGCAGGCTTACGCTCCGGACGCATCGATAGAAGTCTCTAACTATCCCTTGCCTGTGACCACAGACGATCAGGTATGTATTACATCTGCTATAGAGGAAGAAGAGAAGAAAACTGATTTATTTTAATTGTGACCATATTAATCTACAACGTCCTTATAATCAGACTCACTTCCCTCACATTCACATATACACATCCTCTCAAACAGGCCTTGCTGAAAATTAACTGTTCATCAGAAGCGCTCAGTTAGGTCCATAGGAAAACCCTGATTTGTTATCTACAAATCGTAGATAAGCTTGCGGGCGATATCAACATAACATGGACTAATTTGTTACAGACCAACTTGGAATTTCTGCACGCGATTCTTGCGATGCAGATATCTAACAGTATCGGCACAGCTATGGCTATAATTTCCTCATTTTTCGTTATATTTTATATCAAGGTAAGCTCCTATTTGTATTACACTGAACATTTTCCACGAGAAATGGGTTTCCAATAAGCAACAATGTGCAACTTTGTTTTTGTGGTGTGTCTAGGAGCGTGCGAATCGCGCCAAGCTGCTGCAGAAATCCTCCGGCATTCAACCCGCCATTATGTGGGGTTCGGCGGCTATATTCGATTGGCTTTGGTTTATGGTCATTAACCTGGGCGTCATCTTCATCTTCGCGGTGCTCCAAGTGCAAGGTCTCTCCACGTTTGCCGAATTAGGTAAGATTTGATATTCCATCCACATCTGCAGAAATTTAATCTGAGATGAATTTTTGAATATCTTCAGTTGAGATGCCTTTAATCACTGTCGCTGTCGTTACCACCGACCACCCGCGTTCGATCGGTGGTCGTTATACAGCCGGTACTGTTTTATTGTTTGTGGAACCTGATAAAATTCGCTACATCACCCATGATGTCAGCCCACGCACCTTGCTCCAGTCGGTACTATCTACTATTGTACAGCAGCCGCTCTTCCGGTAAAGGGAAACATCACGATGAAACCTATAAAGTAGCAATTCGAAAGTGTTGGGGCCCCTTCACATAGGCGGCTAAGCAGCGAGACAGCCGCTAGATTTATATTGCGCTGCTCTCGGGCGGCTGAGCACTACATTTGTGAAGGCATCTACTGCTCTCGCACGGCTGTCGCGCTCCTTAACAGTTTAATGTGAAGGTGCCCTTATTGTTTGTGTGTAATATTTGCGGCACTTCTCCCAAGCCATCTGGTAACTTTGAAAGTTTACTAAAGGGTGTCCCAAAAATAACGCAAGATTTAAATTTAACAGAAAACACATTTTTTTTACCTTATATTGTAATTTTTTTATTGAATCATAAAGTACACAGGATAGGGTTATGTATGGAATAGCACATCGGACAAATGGCCTCCAAGGCTTTGCTGGCACATACGCACTCTTTTGTCGAAATTTTCCATGACCATTTTGCATAAATGTGGCTGAATTTCGTAGATGCAGCGTCGAATTTCCTCCTTCAAAGCATGGCTGGTTGAGGGCTTGTTGGCATAGACCTTTGATTTCAAATAACTCCATAAAAGGAAATCCAATGGTGTTAAATCACAAGATCTAGGGGGCCAATTCTGATCACCGAAACCAGAGAGGAAATGTCTCTTGCAGTAATTGCATTGTTTCACGGGTTGTATGGCATGTGGCCCCGTCTTGTTGAAACCATACTCCTTCCACATCAATATCATCCAATTTAGGCAGAAAGAACTGTGTTATCATGTCGCGATATCGAGCACCATTAAAAGTTACTGCTTGACCAGCCTCATTTTGGAAAAAGTATGGTCCAATGATGCCTCCATCCCAAAATCCGCACCAAACAGTGACACGTTGTGGATGCATTTGTTTTTCGACAATCAAATGTGGGTTCTCTGAACCCCAAATGCTGCAATTCTGGCGATTAACAAAGCCATCAAGGTGAAAATGTGCTTCATCGCTTCGGATGATTTTGCTCGAAAAATCAGCATCCACTTTCATTATTTTTGAAATATTGTTCAACAATGAAAACACGTTGTTCTATCGTGTAACGCTTCATTTTTACTAACCCTGAACTGTCAGCTGTCAAATTGATTTTTTTTAGGGTTGCCAACACTTTAGTTCACAAATGGCGCCAAATTCAAATCTTGCGTTAATTTTGGGACACCTTATACATACTATTATTAAATCCTTAATACAATGAGAAACACGCTAGATATATTTTGTCTGCTTAAAACGGTGGTGATGATTGTTACTTAACAGGTAGAGGCTACTTAGTGTTCATGGTGTACTGCGCGGCGACGCTGCCGATACACTACCTGGCGTCCTTTTTGTTCACTGGGGCCGCTTCTGGATTCGTACTCTCATATTTCATCAACACTTTGCTGGGTAAGGATTTTGTAGCTTGTAAAGTAAGTAAAAAAGCGTTTATTTCACAGTCAGGAGGAGTACAGTACCTTCGACCCCCATGACAGGAAAAGGATTTGGCACGGCACGTGACTCCATATAGCTAAGGAGCTACATGGAGTCGCTGGTTTTAAGCCACACCCTAATCAAAAAAGATTTTACTAAGAAAAACAACTTATCCCAACCCCTACAGCCAAAAAGTGTTGCCAAAACAGCAGCAATCAATGCCTAAATCCACACAATACAAACGAAAAACACATAAAACCAATTCCTAACACATACCTACCCAGATACTTGTAAAGTTCTACAAGCAAAACACAACAAGAACAAAGCACAAAACTCAATAAGGACCAACCAACCACAGACAAAACACATAAAACCAATTCCTAACACATACCTACCCAGATACTTGTAAAGTTCTACAAGCAAAACACAACAAGAACAAAGCACAAAACTCACTAAGGACCAACCAACCACAGACAAAACACATAAAACCAATTCCTAACACATACCTACCCAGATACTTGTAAAGTTCTACAAGCAAAACACAACAAGAACAAAGCACAAAACTCACTAAGGACCAACCAACCACAGACAAAACACATAAAACCAATTCCTAACACATACCTACCCAGATACTTGTAAAGTTCTACAAGCAAAACACAACAAGAACAAAGCACAAAACTCACTAAGGACCAACCAACCACAGACAAAACACATAAAAGCAGAACTTATCCTAACTTGTAACCAGCCTAAATGCTATGAAATTGGGCTAAAGGCGCGTCTCCTGCGCGTGTTTTTTTTTTTCGAAACATTCATTTTAAAAAATATATGGAAAAAAGGCATACAAAAATCATTTCGAATTAACATGAGATCACGGACGCTACTTAGTTTTTAAGAAGGAAAAAAAAACTACAGTATTAATAATGTGTTATACAGGTACTATTGGAGCGATGATTGTGGACGCGCTGAGGACGCCAGGTCTCACAACGGAAAACGTAGCTAACATCATGGATGCGATACTACAGTTCTTCCCTACCTACTCCATGGTTAACGCATTCAGGTGATAACGTAATCTCATTTATTTTATGAACACTACACAGTCATTTTAGTCGGTTCATTGGAGTTAACTTTCCAAGATGACCGGTAGGAACTATCTGTGTTAGCATTGTTTCACCTAGTAGGTGAGTGAGAGAACATTTTCGATCGGTCGCAGTTCTAACGTCAATCCCGCTAAACCAGACTGATGGTTATGTATGCCCCATGTTCTAGTTGGGCATTTTGCCATGTTCTCTTGTATTTGTTGTACTTTAATGAGTTCATCAGCAACAGTGTATGACCTTCAGAGACCTGACGACGGTGGGACTGATAGAGTCGGCGTGCCGGGAGGTGTGCGATCTGATGCAAGCTGTTGTGGACATGGAGACATGCACCATAGAGACCGTGTGTGAACAAGGAATTGACATGTGTTGCAGTTAGTATTTCTTCTCTAATATTATCCTTTTTTAGGTTTTTGTTGCCTATTACTAAGCCTACGCCGTCTGTCCATCTGGCTGTCCGTCTACATGTCCGTCCATCTGTCCTACCATTAAAAGGGTTGTATATTTTAATCGTAATAAAGGTAGAAATGTTTATGGAACCTGACGTGGTTGGCTACACCCTCCACCAACTGCTACACCCATAATGTCAGTTCATTACAATATGTTTCTGTCGGAATATGTGTCGTGTTAGTGGTTCCCTTTCGTCATGCCGTCAGTCATAAGCTCCACAATATTGCCCTCTTATGTTTGATTAATAAATCAAGGAGCACATGATCTAGCCTATAGTTAGTGGGTGAACAGACAGTTCAACTCTTTCCTAGTACTACCTATATGATAGACTAAGTCCAAACAAACACGCGTTGTCACATACGCGCTTCTTTGCCGTTATGTGAGGTGGAGTGAGCACTAGGCTACTTACTGATGATTTTGACAAGGTTTTAAATTATATTCACAGTTGAGGAAAATCCATACTTCTTGTGGGAGACGCCGGGGATCTCGAAGCACTTGGTCGTGATGGCGGCGAGCGGCGTTGTGTTCTGGTTCATACTCATGGTTATAGAGTACAGGCTAATCGATAAGGTGAGCATTCAACCTTACAAGTACGAGTGTTGAGTTCGCGTGCACTAACGACTCGAACATTGCTGATAGGATAAGATATAATTAATTTATGGAGCATTTTGAGTGTGTTATTGATATCAAAAGGTGTTTTGATATGTATATTATATATAATATTACATACTTATAGATATTCAAATACCGCGTCGGCAAGCTGCCGCTGCTGGACCTGTCGAGGGACGACGACGATGTGGCGGAGGAGGCGCGCCAAGTCGCTCTCGTTGAGCAGGCCAACCTGCCCAACTACAACCTGCTCTGTCGCGATCTAACCAAGTTTTATGGCAAAAATCTGGCCGTCAATCAGGTCTCGTTCGGTAAGTACATCCAAGTGTTTCACTCTAGCCATGCACCCTGCATGCAATTTGAACTTTATTCTATAACTGATTGACGGTTTTGTTCACAGGTGTAAAGGCAGCAGAATGCTTCGGACTGCTGGGTGTGAACGGCGCAGGAAAGACGAGCACTTTCAAAATGTTGACAGGAGACATAGGAGTATCCAGCGGAGACGCTTACGTACGCGGATTCTCGATCAGAAACAAAATCAAGCGCGTGCACGAGAACATCGGTTAGTTCATAGAAATTTAATTAAAAAAAAATTCAATAAAACAACCTTACTTATTTGTTTCCTTTTATCTAAATGAAAACTTTTTTAAGTCGGTCAATGATTATATTCATTGCCGTGTCCAAGTCTCCACGAGAATGCTCTTAATGAAATGTCCGCAGGTTACTGTCCGCAGTTCGACGCGCTTTTCGATGAGCTCACGGGCCGCGAGACACTGCGCATGTACGCGCTGCTGCGCGGACTGCGCACGCAGCACGCCGCGGCACTCACGCTCGACCTCGCGCGGCGACTCAACTTCGTGAAGCACATCGACAAGCGGGTGAGTGCTCCGTCCGCTCGCTCGCTTACTGAGGGAGGCGACGCCGCGCCGCATGTCTAACTGACGCTCGGTGTTGCGCACGCAGGTGGGACACTACTCCGGCGGCAACAGGAGGAAGTTGAGCACGGCGATCGCGCTGATGGGCTACGCGTCCGTGATCTACTTGGACGAGCCGACGACGGGCGTGGACCCGGCGGCCAAGCGACAGGTGTGGCGCGCGATCCACCACAGCACGGAGACGGGTCGCAGCGTGGTGCTCACTTCGCACAGTATGGAGGAGTGCGAGGCGCTCTGCACGCGGCTCGCCATCATGGTGAACGGCCGCTTCCAGTGCTTCGGCTCGCCCCAACATCTCAAGAACAAGTTCTCTCAAGGTGGATATTAAATTTAAATTCATCAGTCACAAACTCGTCAGTCGTCTGATTAGTGATGCCTTCTGTGGCGGGAGATATTTATTTTGTACGTGAAATTCATTTCAGGTTACATTCTCACGGCAAAGATAAAGATGGCTGAAGATAGCAACGACATTAGCTCCCTACATGAAGCTGTCAAGACCTACATCACACAGCACTTTCCAGGCGCCAAACTTATGTAAGTAGATACCTACTTATCATACGAGGTTGTCGATTTACCTACTTACTTATCAATCACCTACCAGTTCCACTATGTCTGCGCTAGTTCCCCGCATGTTCGCAAGCACGGTGTGTAGTTAGGCCCGCAGGTCTGTTCTTGTAAAATCTGACAGCGGAATCAGCGCCACAACAGCGCTGATTCCGCTGTCAGAATTTACAAGAATAGACCTGCCGGGCGCGTGCGTCAAGTAAGTTTGTGCAGCTACCAATGATATTTTAGGAAAGATAGGTTATCTATATGACATTCAGTGCTTACACATGGGACGTCCTTGAAAAGTTGAGAGGAAGAACTATAAAGTGATGCGCCGACTCGAATAGTCTTATTCCAATTATTAGAATTAGTGCAGAATCTCATTACACACGACGGCATTTTCGATGTGTTAGCGGCTCGTGGTTAGTGGTCCGAATGCGTGCGTAGTTGGTGGGCGACTAACTTCAGACAGGACTGTGGTATTGTATTTAATGTGCCGCTTGGGGATCTACCTCATTTTAACTTATAATATCATTGGCAGCTACCATGTACAAATACTTACAAGTTAGGATTGCCATACGTCCCGAAAAAGCGCGATTCGTTCCGCTTTCTCAAAATAAAATCGCGTCCCGATTTCCCAATAAATGGTATATATAAATACGCTAAGTACTTATCATGACTACTTTCTCGCTGACTTTCTGACAGAATAAGCGGATTAATATTAGAAGATAACAATGTAACTTGTAATATACATTTTATGGTAATAATAAAAATGTTTAAGTCTTTATAGGTCTTTGCACATATAGTTTTCAGATATTAATAATAGTTTAAGAAATTCGTTTTTAATTTTGGTTGTCTAGTCAAAGGTGTGTTCAAAGAGTAGGATCTATGTAAGACATGATGTGTTGCAGGGAGTCGTACCAGGGCCTGGTGACGTACTACCTGCCGGACCGGAGCTCGCCGTGGTCCTACATGTTCGGGCTGATGGAGACAGCCAAGGAACAACTCGTGGAGGACTACACCATCTCACAGACTACGCTCGAGCAAGTCTTCCTACAATTCACGAGATTCCAACGGGAAACTTTATAGCCTTCCAATACATTGTAGGATTATCAAATAAAAACACATTTCCCATTATCTACTCATAATATCAAATGTCGGTATATATTTTGTAAATCGAAATATTTTGATGGTTTGTAGGTAAGTATGGTTATAAATTTAATAACATTTTCTCGAGTGTGAAGCTCGTAGCCAACATTTGAACTAGGAAATTTGCATTATATTGCAAATCGAATGTTCATTAAATGTGTTTTAAGTGTATTTGTATTTTTTAATGTATTTTTTTTTAAGTAGAACATTATGTATGACAGTAAAGTTCATTTTGATCAAAATAGGTTCCTTTTTATCGTGAAAAAAATTTTCTTTAGGCTTGCAGGTAAATAAATATGTATGGCCGCATTTACCTGCAGCATGTCTTGTCACTCTGAAAATGACTACATATAACATCTCACTGCGATACTAGACTGTACAAGTGCTCTTAAAGGCTAAAGCATAATAGGTAAAAGAATCATTATATGGCTAGTTAAAATTCTAAATGTGTTCATAATGTTGAATTTTTTTCAATATTGTATGTGTTGTGTTGTATACGATGTATTTATTCTTAGATTATTATGAATAAAGTAAGGCAAATTAGAACAAAAGTTAAGAAAAAAATAACAAAGGGTAGTTAAGTAAAAATGTGTATTGACTACAATCTAGTATTAAATATAACAATTTTGTATTTTAATCAATTATATAAGATAGGTAAACCTTTTTTTAATATTTTATATTAAAAAGGCTATGAAAAATATTATCCAAACATGACAACTTCATAATGCACGTAATTATGTAGAGCTTAATATAATATACAATGTTATAACAAAGTTTACTCGTTTTTTACATTCACCCCAACCTATCGAGAAAACGTCGATTTTACAATTAGGTAGATACCAGCGGCGACTCCTGGTCCTGAATATTGGGTTGGCTCTGGCTAAGGATTTTTTTTTTTCATAATTTCTTAACTTAGGTACCTACGCGTTAATTTATTTCTACCACAATGAGTTCAAAAACTGAAAGACGATTACGATATAGATAGTTTATAATATTTAGTTTAATTGATTTATTTTGCTCACTTACGATTTATTTGTCTGTAGATAGGTACGTACTGGTTGTGTCAAAGCTGTCGAGTTGCATGCAGCCGACAACAGCGACGTCTCCTCTGGCACGACGACGACGAGACAGGCATACAAGCTTGAATTGTTACATTTTATTTGTACATGAAGTCCACTCTTGGTTCCACAGACAAGACATTTTCGATGACTCGATCGTGAAAATCTTCTTTCTTCCTCAATTTTGTTAGCAACTCCTTTTCCACAGATATGTAAGAGTGCCAAATTACTGAGTCTCTCTTGTCCTTGAGTGCTCCGTAGATAGCTCGGTAGGAGTTTGCCATTATAATTACCAATAAATCACTTTAAATTTAACAACACTGCACAGGATTCATCCATACAAAGTCCATACCTACATAACGGAATATATGCAGCTATCAACTCGCGAGCCAATGCGCACACACATGCGCACATAACACACCTAGCCTAGCTCGCTAGTCGCATCGCATCGCACGTCGCACAGCACAAGAATACTCGTCGTGTGGACGCAGCGCGCACACACCCGCACACGCAACACACACACCTAGCTCGCTCGCTAGCTCGCTCTACTCGCTACCGCGTCACTAAATGCACTCCCCGCTGCGCCAACTCGAAAGGCTGATCAGCGGGTCCGCGCGGGACGGGGGGGACATCGGTCGCTTCCGCCTTGTATGGAATACGATGGCGCTTCAAAATGTAGCCAACCGGCCAATGAATGCCTTGATGTGTCGTCATTCGTCGTCGCCCGCGTTTGACGCGCGCGAAATTTCAAATTATGTAACGGGTACGGGATTGACGTTTTATCTTATTAATCGTGGATTATATGACATAAATAATATAACTCAGAAATTTTTTCACATTTATTTTAGCCTGATACTTCTGTATTAATGGTGTCATTCATTTTATTCGGTTTGGCGGCGCCAACCTCGCCAACTGAGAGGAGTCGCCGCTGGTAGATACATAAATAAATTTTAGGGTACGAAGTAGACAAAATGGGTCCCACGGTTGTAAATGGGACTGGTCGTTCGGGTGCATAGTTTCATTTCAAAATATTGAATGGAACTGTAAATAAGTACATTTCGAGAGGCGTGCCAAGACCCAAAGACGAGTGTGCCACCTCCTGGAAGAACTCGGCTGGTTGGAGTAAGGCCCGGACTAGATAGAGACGTTATTTTCAACAGTCGAAAAAACAATTGGCACACCTCTTGTGGACTACATGTCGTGCTGAATAAAAAAAATAAAAGTTTCATTAATTTAATTTCATTCATTTCATAAAAATAATATACCTACTTACCAAGAAGACTGATAACAATTTTGGTAAAATTTGTATCGAGTAGCGAGACTATTTCGTGGCGAATTTTGCTTCGCAGCGCGAATTTTGGTTCGCGGCGCGAATTTTGGTTCGCATGGTGAAATTTGCATTGAATTTTTATATGGAAAACAGTTCAAGGCACAGCTACATACAGTAAATCGGTTTTCATTGCACGTGCGTGACGAGACGAGGCACCTAGGTGCTTTTAGACAGGAACTAGTTCCTGCGTCTAAAAGCACCTAGTTAAAAAAAAAATGCAATACATAAGCATGTAAATAATTTGTTTCAGACCCATAGATGTCTGTGTGGGGCTCAAGTGGAAAAGAATCGTCACCATGGTCTAAGTTGCACAAAAAGTGCAGGTAGGTTTTATCGACATACCCATATTAACGATATAATAAAACGTGCACTCGTTTCAGCTGGTGTGCCGTCAGTATTGGAACCGAGCGGACTCAGCAGGGCTGACGGCAAGCGTCCAGACGGGATGACCCTGATACCTTGGTCACAGGGGAGAGCCCTCGTCTGGGACGCTACTTGCGTCGACACATTAGCGTCTTCGCACGTGTTGTCAACGTCAAGAAAGGCAGGATCCGCTGCTGAGTCGGCTGCGCGCTTGAAACATTCTAAATACCAAAACATTATAAATCAAAATTATGAGTTTGTAGCAGTGGCTGTGGAAATCCTTGGTTCCCTGTGCGAGGAGGCGAAGGGGTTTCTAAAAGAAATAGGGCGCCGCCGTCTCGCGGAGACATCGGGGGATTCCCGTGCTGGATACTTCTGTTGCAGCGCATCAGCATGGCTGTGCAGAAGGGCAATGCCGCCAGCGTTATGGGCACATTCCCGTCATGGGGCCATTTGGATGAAAGTTTTATGGATGCGTGAATTTTTTTTTTTTATTAGTTTAATTATTTTAATTTATAAGTTCGTATTTAGTTATAGTTTTTTAATTAGTTATATTTGTAGGTAAATTATATTTGATAGGTAGTTTTAGTTTATTTAATAATTTTAATTTAATTGCTTGTAAATGTTTAGATAATTAAATGTATTTACCCATTTATTTGTTTTTATAAACGCCAGTACGAAGGTACTTCATTTGCGTGCAAGTACGACAGAATACCGGCTGGCGCGCGATGATGGGTATATATAAAAAACTGGCCAAGTGCGAGTCGAACTCGCGCACCCAGGGTTCCTTATCGTCATGGTTAGCGCCACTCTATTCTGTAGATGGCGCGCGCGCATACAATTTTTTGGTTTCTTCTAACCTGGGTTATAATTCACGGGGGTTCTCCCCGTGAATTTTTTCCTTTTTCTTATTTTTATGATTTGTTGTTATATCGGCCATAATAAAATAACACATATTCTGTGAAAATTTCAACAGGCTACCTATTACGGTTCAAGAGATACAACCCTCGGACAGACAGACAGACAGACATACGGCGTAGGCTTAGTAATAGGGTCCCGTACCGGATACGGAACCCTAAAAAGCGAGATAAAAAGAGACATTTCATACTCGTTTGAATGCCTTTGGGTAAATAAAATGTCAACTTAGATTTTATTAGGAAATATAGCTAACTGCTAAAAATACTACTTTATGGCACGATATTTTAGCCCATTAGATAGAAATAACTGGTGTATTCTGAATCTTCGTGTGTTACGTAGATGTAGGACGACTACCGACTAGCCCCTAAACGAAGCGTTGAATCTCGGTTGAATTCTTTGAATCTGAACAACAACGTCAGCCTCGGTAGCTCAGTGGTGCGCTCGGTCGACTGTCGGTCGTGATCATAAGCACACCTGGGCGCGGTCAGTACTTGGATGGGTGACTGCTCGACCGTTGGAGGCTGACCGTGGTTCGGATTACACGTAAAACTGTATAGGTCCCATCCCTTCTTACCTAACTAGGTGGTATAGGGTTTAACCCGCCCAGGTTGGTTGGTATCACCACCACCGCACTGAAAAGCAAACGGCAGTGCCTCCGCGCGCCATCTGTAGTCCTATTATTGTACTCCTCGGTCGGATGTATATTCAAGGTTATTCGAATAACTCGTACCGTACAGTACAATTTTATTGCAGGCAAGCAGGCATGCATGGGTGCCTGACCATAGATGTAGTATTCATAGATCGGCAATACAAACCAATACAAACTGTTACGAGACCAACAATTGTTATATATAATTATTACATAAATAGTGGTTGGTATAATAGTACATAATATGATGTATGAACTGCGTATGTATGATATTATATACTAAGACGTATGAACTGCGTATGCGTGAGTGCTATAAATTGACTATTTATATGACCCCATACAAGTGAGGTTATTTGAAAAGAGGTAGGTAGGTATATAGGTATGTGAAGTATTGAAGAAGATTTCGTTCGTATCGACTATAAACTCTGAAATGAAATACCTACTCTATGGGAAAAGGCTACTCTATAGGCCTCGATGGTTCGATCGGTCTACTTTTGTTCGGTGACCGTTTGACTGTTGGAGCCTGACCGTCATTCTAATTCCAAGTAAAACTGTAGCTCCATTCCCTTCTTACCTTACTAGGTTGTAGGGTTTAATCTGCCCGGGTTGATACCAGCAGCGCACAGAATGAAAGGTCGGTCGAAAAAGCTACGTAAATAGTTTGTCCGGTTCAGTGTAGTCGGCACGACCAAAGGGAAGCACTGACGTGGCGCCAAGTTATGGGCTTTATGGGCTGACATCACAGATATGTCGTAGTCGTAGGTGAATTAGCCACCATTTTACACAAAACAATATTTTACAGCTGTGTTAGATCTTTGTGGCTGGTTCTTAGTTTATGTAGATTGGCGATAGGTTAAGTTTATGTTTTTGTGTACAATTACAGTGTTTTAGACTTGTGGCTAATAGGTACTAAAAGATTGTGTACCTAAACATGGGTTTGCCTCGAATAACGCCGGGCATCTCTCGCTCGAGAAGCCGAATCTCTTTCTTGTAGAGATGAGCCCTTGCCCCTTACTAGGCGGTAGGGTCAAATTGTAACCGCCTGGGTTAGTATTACGGAGTCGGAGTCAGGAATACATAGATAAATTTATGATCGTTACTTAATGCTATATTTTAAGAACCAAATATTCGACAGCCGAAGTTTTGGTAGGTAGTAGGTATTCTAAACTATACTTTGGCCATATTATAAAAAATATTTTTTTTTGTTCTTTTCTGTTTTCAATAGTCGGGGTTTTAATTTTTTAATAATAATTTTCTGCATTATCTTGAGGTGAGCAGTTCCTGCTCGATTGCACTACCTCAATTTTGGCATTTTAGGAGCGACACACACTCAAGTGCCTAAGAATATAATACTACTTACGGACAAGCAAGTGGTGGACACTTCGCGTTTGTCCACCACTTTAGTGAGGACATTTATTCAGTACGTATGAGCCAGTCTTTACGCTAGTAATATATAAGTCTATGATTTGGAATATTTCCAACTAGCCGGTTCAACGTGATTATCAATTCCACGATTCCACGTCAGTGTGTGAGTGGGCGAACGCCAATATTGTTTATTTTGTAAAAATGTGTGTAACTTTGCCAACCGACTTGTGGTTGACTTTCCTTCACCTTCGGGATAACGGTTGTTATTTTTTAAGATAAATTTAAAATTTCTAAGTAAAAGTGGTCGTGAATCTGGACTGCCGGCGGCGTGTGACTGCTGCATCAAGAGAAAGTGCCGTGGGGGAAGGTGCCGCGTCGAGAGGCCAGTCCCCCAACCATCTGTGCATCAAGGCGGAGTCCGACATCGTCTGTGCGGAGTACCCGGTGAGATCTATTTTTTTATTCCTACGCTACTTCAGCTGACTAGGTAGGTAGGTAGGTCTTATTTAGCCATGCGGACACATCGCAGTTCGAGGATTCGCACCTGATCCAGAGACCCTTGTAGTTAATTACTATTTAATTGAAAATATTTATTAAATAATTAAGTTTGCACACCTGCGTTTTATTTTATTGTCATAAAAATAGACCAGGTAACAATCTATCTATCTATCTATACATATAATAAAATCGCAGACTTACCGTGTCTGTACATTAAATATTTTTGCAATACAATAACTGGGGGACGGAAGGAATAAGTAATAGAACGTAAAATATAGTTTTTGAAATTTTTATCTGTTTGTTGATTTGTTGGTTTGTTGGTTTGTTGGTTTGTTGGTTTGTTGGTTTGTTGGTTTGTTGGTTTGTTGGTTTGTTGGTTTGTTGGTTTGTTGGTTTGTTGGTTTGTTTGTTCGTTTGTGCGCGCATCACGCGAAAACCACTCATTGGAGTCAAAATGTAATTACTAAAAAATATGAAGCTTAATTCCGAGTAACATTTAGTGTTTATTTTGACAACAATATTAATAACGTGTTATACAGGCATAATTGGAGCGATGATAGTGGAAGCACTGAGGACGCCAGATCTCACAACGGAAAACGTGGCTAACATCATGGATGCGATACTACAGTTCTTCCCTACCTACTCCATGGTGAATGCATTCAGGTGATAACGTGATCTCATTTATTTTTACTACACAGTCATTTTAGTTGGTTCATTGGAGTTAAGTTTCCAAGATGACCGGTAGGAACTATCTGTGTTAGCATTGTTTCTCCTAGTAGGTGAGTGAGAGAACATTTTCGATGGGTCGCAGTTTCTAACGTCAACCCGCTGATGTTTGTACCCCATGTTATAGTTGGGCATGTTGCCATGTTCTCTTGTATTTGTTGTACTTTATTGAGTTCATGAGCAACAATTATGACCTTCAGAGACTTGACCACAGTGGGGCTGACAGAGTGGGCGTGCCGGGAGATGTGCGATCTGAGGAAAGCTGTTGTGGTTATGGAGACATGCACCATAGAGACCGTGTGTGAACAAGGAATTGATATGTGTTGCAGTTAGTATTTCTTGTCTAATATTATCCGGGTTCCGTATCCGTACCTACGACGGCATCTGTTCATCTGGCTGTCTGTCTGTCCGCCCGTCTGTTCTACCTTTATAGGGCTGTTTTTATTGAACCATAACAGGTAGCCGGTTGAAATTTTCACAAAACATGGCGGATATCCTAACAAATGATAAAAAGAAAAGCAAAAAATTAAGGTGCAGGCCCACACAAGACACGTGTTTTTTTTTCAACGTTTTTTAGTTTTTATCTATCCTAAAATCGGTAATACATACAAGCGTCAAACTAGGTGTGATTTTATTGCAAACTCCAACTAATCAAAATTTGGTCAATTACGTGGTGGTACAGAAACCTCGGTGCGTTAGTCAGACTCGCACTTGGCCCATTTGTATGGTAATTGACGTGGTTGGCTACACCCTACACCACCTGCTACACCCATAATGTCAGTCCATTACAATATGTTTCTGTCGGAATACGTGTCGTGTTAGTGGTTCCCTTTCGTCATGCCGTCAGTCATCAATTCATCATAGCTCTACTATATTGCTCTCTTAGGTTAATCAAGGAGCACATGATATAGTTAGTGGGTGAACACTTTGCTAGTTCGGTATGATAGAATAAGTGCAAATAAGCATAGGTCACATACGCGCTTCTTCGCCATATGGAATGCCAGATGGAGTGAGCACCAAGCTACTGATTGATGATGATGATTATGACAATTATATTCACAGTTGAGCAAAATCCATACTTCTTGTGGGAGACGCCGGGGATCTCGAAGCACTTGGTCGTGATGGCGGCGAGCGGCGTTGTATTCTGGTTCATACTCATGGTTATAGAATAGAGTACAGGCTAATCGATAAGGTGAGCATTCAACCTTACGAGTACGAGTGTTGAGTTCGCGTGCACTAACGACTCGAACATTGCTGTTATGATAAGATATAATTAATTTATGGAGCATTTTGAGTGTGTTGTTAATATCACAAGGTGTCATCGAGTTAATATAAATTGATATGTAAATTATGTATATACATACATGAGTATACATACTTATAGATATTCAAATACCGCGTCGGCAAGCTGCCGCTGCTGGACCTGTCGAGGGACGACGACGATGTGGCGGAGGAGGCGCGCCAAGTTGCTCTCTTTGAGCAGGCCAACCTGCCCAACTGCAACCTGCTCTGTCGCGATCTAACCAAGTTTTATGGCAAAAATCTGGCCGTCAATCAGGTCTCGTTCGGTAAGTACATCCAAGTGTTTCACTCTAGCCATGCACCCTGCATGCAATTTGAACTTTATTCTATAACTGATTGACGGTTTTGTTCACAGGTGTAAAGGCAGCAGAATGCTTCGGACTGCTGGGTGTGAACGGCGCAGGAAAGACGAGCACTTTCAAAATGTTGACAGGAGACATAGGAGTATCCAGCGGAGACGCTTACGTACGTGGATTCTCGATCAGAAACAAAATCAAGCGCGTGCACGAGAACATCGGTTAGTTCATAGAAATTTAATTTAAAAAAAATTAAATAAATCAATCTTACTTATTTGTTTCCTTCTATCTAACTGAAGACTTTTTTAAGTCGGTCAATGATTATATTCATTTCCGTGTCCAAGTCTCAACGAGAATGCTCTTAATGAAATGTCCGCAGGTTACTGTCCGCAGTTCGACGCGCTTTTCGATGAGCTCACGGGCCGCGAGACACTGCGCATGTACGCGCTGCTGCGCGGACTGCGCACGCAGCACGCCGCGGCACTCACGCTCGACCTCGCGCGGCGACTCAACTTCGTGAAGCACATCGACAAGCGGGTGAGTGCTCCGTCCGCTCGCTCGCTTACTGAGGGAGGCGACGCCGCGCCGCATGTCTAACTGACGCTCGGTGTTGCGCACGCAGGTGGGACACTACTCCGGCGGCAACAGGAGGAAGTTGAGCACGGCGATCGCGCTGATGGGCTACGCGTCCGTGATCTACTTGGACGAGCCGACGACGGGCGTGGACCCGGCGGCCAAGCGACAGGTGTGGCGCGCGATCCACCACAGCACGGAGACGGGTCGCAGCGTGGTGCTCACTTCGCACAGTATGGAGGAGTGCGAGGCGCTCTGCACGCGGCTCGCCATCATGGTGAACGGCCGCTTCCAGTGCTTCGGCTCGCCCCAACATCTCAAGAACAAGTTCTCTCAAGGTGGATATTAAATTTAAATTCATCAGTCACAAACTCGTCAGTCGTCTGATTAGTGATGCCTTCTGTGGCGGGAGATATTTATTTTGTACGTGAAATTCATTTCAGGTTACATTCTCACGGCAAAGATAAAGATGGCTGAAGATAGCAACGACATTAGCTCCCTACATGAAGCTGTCAAGACCTACATCACACAGCACTTTCCGGGCGCCAAACTTATGTAAGTAGATACACTCCCCCTATAAAATCAATGGTAGATACTTATCATACGAGGTTCTCGATTTACTTACTTACTTATCATCAGTTCCACTATGTCTACGCCTAGTTTTCCGCATGTTCGCAAGCACGGTGTGTAGTTAGGCCCGGTGCGTGCGTCAAATAAGTTTGTGCAGCTACCATGTATGTCGCATGCGGGGGTTGCGAATGCCATGGCGGCCTGACCGGTGTCTATTCACGCCTCTCTTGAAGGACCCGAAATAAATGGGGGAAATGTGTAGGCAGGCAGAGCCCTTCCGGCCGCGTACGTAACTGAGTTTTGTAAACTTGTTGCGGTAGAGGAATATTTATTCTTCGTTGGTAACTGGTTTCGGAAGAAGAATATTTATTCTTCGTTGGTAACTGGTTTCGGTAGAGGAATGCGTTCCAGAGTTTACCGATTCTGTGGAGGAAGGATCTATGCAGAACCGATTGGTACGCATCCGCGGTAAGTCCAGCGTTTAGGGATGCAATCCCTAATCAGCAGTGCGCGTTGTGCGGAAGTGGAAAGAGAATTGCTGGATTGCGTTGCGTTGGTCGATTGTTCCGATTTCCCCAGAATTGGTATATAAATACGCTAAATTGGTAATGCCAGGACTTTAATTTTATGGCCACGACGACGTGGGCCACCATATCACAGACTGACTTTCAGACAGAAGAAGCATATGAATATTAGAAGATAATAATGTAACTTGTAATATACATTTGAAGATAATAATAAAAATGTAAGTCACACACTTATAGGTTTTGAACATGTAATTTGTAGATATTAAAATAATAGTATAAGAAATTAGTTTTTAATTTTGGTTGTCTAGTCAAGGGTGTGTTCAAAGGGTAGGTATAAGTATAAGTAAGACATGATGTGTTGCAGGGAGTCGTACCAGGGACTGGTGACGTACTACCTGCCGGACCGGAGCGCGCCGTGGTCCTACATGTTCGGGCTGATGGAGACAGCCAAGGAACAACTCGTGGAGGACTACACCATCTCATATACTACGCTCGAGCAAGTCTTCCTACAATTCACGAGATTCCAACGGGAAACTTTATAGCCTTCCAGTACATTGTAGGATTATCAAATAAAAGCATATTTTCCTATTATCTACTCATAATATCAATGTCGCTATATATATTTTTGTAAATCGAAATATTTTGATGTTTTGTGGGTAAGTATGGTTATAAATTTAACATATTTTTCTCAAGTGCGAAGCTCGTAACCAACATTTTAAGTAGGAAATTTGTATTATATTGTAAATCGAACGTCATTAGAAGACTAAGGCCCAATTGCGCCAACACGAATTTAGAGTTAAGTAGCGAGTTATGGATTTAAACGCGGTTCCCACAGTCAACGGGTACTAGCTTAACGAGTTAAACTGATTTATATCGTTAAATTCGTGTTGGCGCAATTGGCCCTTAGTGTTTTCGTATATTTTTTAATGTATTTTTTTAAGTATTAATGATATTAGTTAATTTTGATGAAAATAGGTTCCTTTGATCATGAATTCATGAGAAATAATTTTCTTTAGGTTTGCAGGTAAATAAATGTGTATGGCCGCAGTTACCTACAGCATGTCTTGTCACTCTGAAAATGACTACATATAACGTCTCACTGCCATACTTGCGCCTGTACTTATGTATATACAAGTGATATTACAGCACAATGCAAGAATTCCTAATAGGATAGAATCAAAATGTGTGATTTTTTTTATAGAAACATAGAAAGTGACACGGTTGGCTACATCACCTACTACATGATGTCAGCTCATAATACCTTGGTGAACTAGTTGCCATATCAGTGTTTCCCTTGAACTGGGCGGAAAACACGAACTATTTACTTAGCCATTTCAACCGACCTTTCATTCAGTGCGGTGGTGGTATCACCCCGCGAGGGTTAAACCCTACCACCTAGTAAGTTAAGAAGGGAAGGGAACTACAGCTTTACGTGCAACTCGAACCACGGCCAGTCTCCAACGTCGAGCGAGCCATCCATCACTGACCGCGCCCAGGTGTGCTTATGATCCGACTGACAGTCGACCGACCGCACCACTCAGCTACCGAGGCTGACAGTGTTCATTATGCTGAATTGTTTTCAATATTGTATGTGTTGTATAAAATTACGCATTGATGAACTAGATTTATTAATTTATTGATACTTATACTAAGCAAAATTAAGACAAAAGTTAAGAAACATTTTACAAGGTGTTTTATTGTATGCAATTTAGTATTAAATACTAACTTTTGCCTGCGGCTTCGCTCGCGTGAAATTCATATTTAAAAAGAAGAAAATTTTGGTTTGTAAAGAAAGAGCAGTTCGGTTCTATGAGAGCCACATCTTTCTGTAACGTGATGTGGTGAGTAATAAATAAACTAATAACCCACACACCACCGCATTGATCGCGCTTGATATCACAAAATTTCCGATAGCGACGTAACGCGGGCACTCTTCCCTTGTCACCAGGTTCAGGGCTTTTCAACCTTTAATAAATATTATATTCTTTAATAAATAATAAATATTTCGGAGAATATATCCAGTTTGCGAATACAATAAATAACGTTCTCCCGTAGGATCACGTTGCATTTTTAGGGTTCCGTATCCGTCGTACGGGACCCTATTAATAAGCCTACGCCGTCTGTTTGTCCGTCTGTCTGTCTGTCTGTCTGTCCGTCTGTCCGAGGGCTGTATCTCTTGAACCGTCATAGGTAGCCCGTTGAAATTTTCACAGTGGCCGATATACTCGTAACAAAAAAATAAAAATAAGAAAAAGTAAAAAAAATCACGGGTGTCCCCATACAAGAAACTAAAAAGTGTAATGCGCGCCATCTACCGAAAACAGTATGATGCATTTTAACTAATCATGCATTTTAACAAATATGAAGCATTTCATAAAACATGCCATAAATGGCGTGAGTGGTGCTGACCATGACATGGCGATACGGAACCCTCGGTCCGCGAGTTCGACTCGCACTTGGCCGGTTTTTTTTAATTTAAATTTAGTATGGAACACTTTTCAGGGGTCTACCGGCGTTAACCCATTGGCTAACTCACACAAATATTCGCATATTTCAACCAATATCCGGGCCGGATGCCTCACGCTGGGTGCGGTCAGTACTTGGATGGGTGACCGCTGACCGTTGGAGGCTGACCGAGGTTCGGATTCCTCGTAAAACTGTAGGTCCTTTCCCTCCTAATCTTACTTGGTGGTAGGGTTTAACCCGCCCGGGTTGGTACCACCGCACTGAATGAAACGTCGGTCTAAACGGCTATGTAAATAGTTTGTGTTTTCCGACCAGTTCAGTGTAGCCGGCACGATCAAAGGGGGAAGCACTGACATGGCACCTAGTTCACCCGGTGTTATGGGCTGACATCGCGGACGTTGTAGGTGATGTAGCCAACCGTGTCAGTTTCCATAAAAAAAAAAGCACACTTGATAGATGGACTCCTTTGTCCTTTTGTACAGCCTACAACTCAACGGTCCGAATATGAATCAAAATATTATTTAACACTTTTCAGTTCTAGTTGTTTTTTTAAGTCGGTGCAATGTTTTTTTTTTTTAAGAAGTCGGCTAATGAATATGAAAATACTTGTATATGATTTAAAAACGAAAACGTGGCGTGCATGCAACATAAATAATAGTGAAGAGTGTAGAGAGTAGCTGTAGTTAAGAAATATGGAAACATTGCATTGTCGTTCAGTTCTATGAGCTATGATTATAAAGTTTGAAGTCTCTAGTCTAGCTCATCGGAAATGTCACTCGGGATGATATAAGGATCCTAACATTTCTATCGGTTCAAGAATTTAGAAGTTATGGCGGAATAAAGAAAAGGACGACGAAAAAAAAAAGTGGAGTCGCAGGTAAACTATTTTTATTTTATTAAGAATGTGTGTGTGTGAAAGTATTAAAATAAGAACAGGAAACTCGGTGGCAGGTTAAAAAGCCCTGATTTATCAGTAAGTTATCTACATATATCTTTTATCAAGGTATCGACCGTTCAAACATAAAAAATGCTAGCGCACGGAGGGCAGGAACAATTACCCATCTACTGCGTGAATTAATGGTGTGTGTTCAATAATTCGTTCGTCAAGTTTAGTGTTTTTTCAATGTTAGTATTACGTACATAATAATGTGATTAACTGATTACCGAATGAGAAGTCGAGCCATGTTCAGGTTTGAATGTACACCTAACCAGGATTGTAAAATTTCGAAACAGTGAATATTTGTATACCTAAACATTCAATTCAAGCCAATACATTTTCTTAAAATAGTGCTCAGCATTCAGAGAAAACATTCACACCTTAGAATTCATAAAATGATTCGTTGAGTTTGTTGTTGTTTATTTTATTATGCATTATACTCGTAGTACGTACATAGGATAGTATTAGCAGGTTCAGTACAAGTAGGTACTCTTGAACAATTGTCACATTTATTGGTTTTATAACCTACCCTATTTGCTTGTATGTACATATTTGCATTTTTACCCAACCTGACACGGTACCTGCTGCTGCACTAGTGATGTCAGCTTATTTAGCCTTGTTTTTGTCGGATCGAGGTGCCATGTAGAATTCGAACTGAAAGGCTTCTTGTAGAGCATCTAAGTTCTAAACCTAAAAATTCAATGCGAATATTATATATTTTTATTTTTTACTGATTTATAGAAAGTGCGAAATGAGGCGCCGATCCACACATAAGGTTACTAACGACGCCCATGGACATTCGGTCGCTCGCGGGGGTTGCGAATGCCATGCCGGCCTGATAGGTGCCTATCCCGAGACCGCGCTTGGGGGAAATATTATGTGGGCAGGGTAGAGCGGCGATGTTCTAGAATTTACCAGTTCTGTGGAGGAAAGATCTGCAGAGCCGATTGGTATACGCATCCGGTACGTCCAATGTGTAGGGATGCAATCCCTGCCCAGTGCGCGTTGTGCGGAGGTGGAAAGTGGGCGGCGGGATCGCGTCAAACAGCTCCTCCGAATATTCACCATGGAATAAGCTATAGAACACATTTGACATCACAGGCGCTGACATCCCTACGAAGTTGCAGTTGTTCTAGATCTAGATCGCGGGACACCTCGGGCTCACCCACTAATCGCAGGACTCAACGCTGGATCATTTCTTTTCTCAGATCGAAATCAGTGAATGTCCAGAGGACAAAGTCAAACTATCACAGCTCGCGATGGGTGCCACAGAGATGGAGAAGCTTCGGCTTCTGATGTGGAAGAACTTCCTGCAGCAATGGCGGCACAAGGTGCAGACCGTGGCAGAAGTGCTGCTGCCGGTGTTGACTGCCTCTCTCATCGTCATCCTTCGGACGGAGATCAAGCCGACGAGTCACGAACAAATCGTGTTCCCTCCTATTTCAGCGTACTCCCTGGAGAATTCTCTGCCAGTCTTGTGAGTAGACCTTTTAATTTAAATAAGCTCTCGATCACCTTTTGTTCGCAATACGATTGAGTGAGTTCGATCGAGATAATGATTTATTCCGAACATAGCAGATATGAAGTCCGCTTTACGAACATTCTGATAAAAATCGGACACTACAAGGTTACGAGCAAACACGAGTAGGTATTATCTAAATCACAAGCATAAGAAGGCCATTGTCCTGGCTAAGTGCTAACAGATACTTAACTATAAAATTTCGTCAGAATCAATGTAACCTGTCTGACGGATGCAATCTCGGATTGGCGATCCGAAATTGTTTAGCATGCACGTTCATACTTTCACGATAATAACTATACTATGACAACCTTGCAATGGAGTAGGGCTCGTCATATTGACTCATGCCTCATACTCGTCGTAACTATTTAAATTATGCGCACGTGCATAAGTCCATTGACTATGCAGTGAATCAAATATAATATGTGAGATATCCTTATCTGAGCATATTTGCCACATTTACAATGAGTTAAATAATCCGATAGATAAGCACCTATACCTACCTACCAATCTGTTGTGTGATTCATACGATTCACACTGTTTTGAATAGCTATCTTCTTATCATCTTATATCACACTACTGTTTCTAATTGTCAGCCTCTGTAGCTCCTTGGTGCGGTCGGTCGACTGTCGGTCGTGATCATAAGCACACCGGGGCGCGGTCAGTAATTGGATGGGTGACAGCTCAACCGTTGGAGGCTGACCGTGGTTCGGATTCCACGAAAAACTGTAGGTCCCTTCCCTTGTTACCTTATTTGGTGGTAGGGTTTAACCCGTCCGGGTTGATACCGCCGCATTGAATGAGAGGTCGGTTGAAACGGCTTTGTAAATAGTTAGTGTTTTACGTCCAGTTCAGTGTAGCCGGCACGACCGAAGGGAAGCACTGACGTGATACCAAGGTGTTATGGGTTGACGTCACGGATGTAGTAGGTGATGTAACCAACCGTGTCAGTTTTCATAAAAACAAATTTTTTTTTTGCTAAATGGTGCATGTTCTTTTATTTCTATTATTTAATGTTCCACATTACACGTTAAACACGTTGCAAGCCCTATTGACGCCTCACAATAAAATACATTGTTGCCCACGTATATTCAAGGATAGTTCGAATATACAAAGAAGTTATTATTCAATATTACTTTCACACTTGTACTAAATAATCATATTGTGTCTACAGCGGAGCGATGGATCTGCGAAACATGTCGGTTGCATATTCACCGACCAGCCCTGTATTGGACCGGGTTGTTCGAGGTGCCATCGTGAGGATGCTTGGACAGAACGCGGGACTGCTGGGATCACTCATCACAGGCAACCTGACGTGGCCGCCGTCGTTCCCGAACATTACGATACCCCCCGACCTAGAATGGCCGCCCTCGTGGCTGGAGAACCCGCCGGGTAATTGGTCCATACCGGATGGAATAGATTTACCAGATGAAGTGGTAAATGTACTACAAAATTTCATGCGCGCTACACCGTATAACGATAGCATCCAACTGGAAGGAATATACCTCAGCCCTGATTCAGATCGCCAAGTCATCGCTGCCGTTCAATTTGACGATGAGTTATTGGGTAAGAATTAAATCTTAATTACCTACGTAAATAGTACAGCCTGAAAAAAAAGTATTTTAAGTGTTGAAAATGTATTATTCCAACAGCTGCAACGGAGCTGCCCGATGATATCCAATACACGCTGCGGTTTCCTCTGCGACCGCGTATGAGCTCGTTCTACAGCCAAGGGGGATTCGCGTGGAGGACCGAGCGGGTGTTTCCTGTCTACCCGACCCCTGGACCACGATTTGCAGACTCTCCGGAAGGAGGAGATGATCCAGGTGACTAATCGCATTTTCATCATAAATTGTAATCTTAATTATATTTCCGAATCGGTGAAACTTATTGAAAGAAATAATGTTTCAGGGTACGTGAACGAAATGTTCATCGTACTTCAGCACGCGATATCGATGGAGTTGATCTCAGTAAAGGTTCCCGAGGCGACGAGGTTACCGGTGAACATTCGGAGGTTCCCGCATCCGCCCTACACTGTGGATATGCTCATAGAAGTGCTCCAAATTCTATTCCCCATGCTGATCGTTATGAGCTTCACATACACGGCTGTCAGCACTGTTCGTTTTGTTGCCAGGGAAAAGGAATTGCAATTGAAAGTAAGTTTAATTTAATACGGAATGTAGTCAGAATAGAAATATGGGCAATAATGACGTAACCGGCTGATTTTATAGCTATCTGTTTATTTCAGGAATCAATGAGGATAATGGGTTTACCGACGTGGCTACATTGGACAGCCTGGTTTCTGAAGCAGTTTATATTTCTCATTGTAACAATATTACTTTTTGTGATCATTTTGAAGGTAAGAATTTGTCATCACTCATCTCATCAGTCATACATATCACACAGATTCATTGATACGTTTTTTAAGAGGGACTAAAATATATTTTATTATAATTTCAGATGAACGTGTATTCTCATGCAGAAGATGTACCAGACTATGCCATATTCACACTGACGCCGTGGTCTGTTATCTTCATGTTTATGACATTATACATTGTCTGTACTATATTCTTTTGTTTTATGGTTAGCGGCTTGTTCGGAAAAGGTTAGTTAGTACGTAATCCTAACATTAGTGAATACATTTATATTTTATTCATAGAAACCTTCCAGTTCTAATATTTGTTTGTTTCCATTTCAGCCAGCACTGCAACTCTATTTTGTGCTGTTTTCTGGTTCTTGGCATACATTCCAGCACTATTCTTGACTACCGACAATAATGCGTCCTTTGCAGCAAAGTTGTTGTCTTGCTTTAGCGTCAACTCTGCCATGGCGTTAGGATTTCAGATTATATTGAAAACCGAAGCCGCACACAAAGGTAGGTTGCACAACATTGATAATGTAATTTCAAGCATTATTAAATTACATACATGCTTTTTAAATTACCTGCAATTTTGCACAACCAAATTTTATGTTTGTGTCTCTGCAGGTATGCAATGGGGAGAGTTCTTCACTCCGGCTTCGACTGATGACGACTTTCTGTTTGGATATGTGGTGATTCTATTGATCGTCGATTGCTGGTTATACATGGCTGTTGCTCTATATGTGGAGAAAGTGCTCCCAGGTTCCTTCGGTGTAGCCCAACCTTGGTATTTTGTCTTCCAACCTTCTTATTGGTTTCCGACCAGATGTTCACAGACAGGTAATACCCACTTTATTTAAAATTATGCATGTATATTACACACATTCAGGTATAGTATTTTATTGGTAAATTAAAATTCACATTTAATATTTCAGTTGAAGACTTTAAAGGCATTGAGGAGGATACTGAAGCAGTACAAGAAGTCGATCCCAGTGGACTCAAAATAGGTGTTGATATTCAGGTATAGATTCATTCAGCCTCAATTGTGTTACAAAAACGTTCATAAACCTTAGTAGAAAAACTTATTATGAAAGTGTCTTCTTCTTTTGTTTGGCGGCAATCTTCTCAACTGAGACAGCCCTGTATCAAGGATATTCATGTCTTCATAATTTCAGAATCTGACAAAGGTTTTCAACAAGCATGCTGCGGTCAACAATTTGAGTTTGTCTATCTTTGAGGACCAGATAACGGTTCTTTTGGGTCACAACGGCGCAGGAAAAACTACTACTATCTCCATGTTAACCGGTAAATATTGAAGTATTATTAAGAATGGTCATTGAATTGAGTTATCGTTTTATTTTTAACCCATGCCAAACACAGGCACACAACCCCAAGAATATAACTTGTTTCATAGCGAAAATCGGAATTGGGCGTGAGCTATAAACTTTTGAGAGATGACAATAGATCTTCTTAGGTCGCAGTTAATCATAATAATATCTTTATATGGAATTCTCATGGAATCTAACCCTAATATTTATTTACTCAGGTATGATCTCACCTTCTCGAGGAACTGCCATCATGGCCGGCCATAACATTTTAACTCATCTGACGGACGCGCGCAGTTCGCTGGGCATCTGTCCTCAGCATAACGTTCTCTTCAACGACATGACCGTGCGAGAGCATCTCCAGTTTTTCTCAATAATCAAAGGACTCAAAGGAGAAAAGCTGAGGAATGAGGTCGAAAATCTTATAGTCAAGTTGGAACTTGAGACTAAGGTATGTATGAGGTTAATTGAAAGCTGTCTTCAAATAAAAAAAATGTATTTGTCACATTCAAAATGTCTAATAACCAGAGAATAAACAGTTGAAAATGGATTAGCTCAAACACCCTTAGCGCCAGTGTACACTATAGTATACACCTTCCGACTTTTGCCCCAGGCCAGTGTATCCCTGGAAATACACCCGAGATACCCTACTTCGGAGGCCAGTGTATGTCGTCTGTATACACTCTACCGTACATTTTGTATGAGCAATAAATTGCCCTGGCCCTCCCAAATCGCCCACTACCACTGGGTTCCGAATATCTAGAAAAATAAAAAAAATATGGGAAAAAATTAATAGTAATATTTTTATGCTGAAAACTGTTCATTGAAAAAAAATCGCATTCGCAAGTCTATATATCCATTGTCTCTTATCAACGATCACTCACTCACATGCACTCTGTAACAATAAAAACACGAAAAAAATTATTGAGAGCCAAGTCTCAATATATTTTTTACTGTTTTTCGGTGGAAGTTCTCTTCTGATGATGATATGTAACAAAAGGAAGGAAATATCTACGAGAAGGGTCCAAAAACAAAATAAAAGTGAAAAAAGCGAAATAAAAATGTATCCCCAGGTATACACCTGGCCCAGTGGCCAATGTATCCAGGAATATACACCTTAAATAAAGGGGGCAAAATGGCTCGGGGGAGGGGGGCGAAGAAGTTCACACAGTATTTTAAGACCCGTAGATGTCATTTCTGCAATAAAAATAAAATGGAAAGTCCACGCCATTTCTCATCGAGTAGCTTGGCGCTAAGGGTGTTAAGTAACGCACTTCTCATACCCTATGACGTTAAATAGGCAGACACGCCAGCAGGAGCGCTCTCAGGTGGACAACAACGGCGACTGAACGTGGGAGTAGCACTTTGCGGAAATCCGAAAGTCGTGCTGTTGGATGAGCCAACCTCGGGTATGGACCCGTCCTCGCGACGGGCGCTTTGGGAACTACTACAGCGGGAAAAGAAAGGTCGGCATCACCCAACCAACGATGAGTTACGAATATCTGTATCCTTTCTGTGTACACATTATAATATCAACATTCCTTGCAGAACGCGCAATGATCCTGACCACCCACTTCATGGACGAGGCGGACATCCTAGGAGATCGGATCGCCATCATGTCGGGCGGTCGCCTGCAGTGCGTGGGCTCGCCGTTCTTCCTCAAGCAGCAGTACGGAAGAGGATACAAACTGATTATTGTGAAAGAGGCACACTGTAACATAGCAGCTTGCACAGAACTGCTCAAGAAAGATCTTCCGGAGGTGGAATTGTTGAGTAATAGAGGTATGCATTTATGTGATTTACTCGAAAAATACCCAACCGGTGTACTTAGGGTTTTCAGCAACATGATCTATGATGTTCTGCAATTATTAATATTTTTGTAACAACACGCCATGTCTCAGTATGGTCGAAAGTAATCGAAAATTTTGAAAATAGAGTGCTTTGTTTGCCGTAGGTAATTTAAATAATAATTTAGCCCTTTTATTATGCCTCTGTTAGACATAGACCTCAATGTTTTACACATAAAATATTTTCCTCCCAGGTTCCGAACTCGTCTACATCCTGCCTACCACATGTGGTTTGAGTTTTCAAAAGAAATTGGAAGATTTGGAGAAAAACCAGGTATCTCTAGGGGTTAAGAGTTACGGCCTTACACCCACAACTCTCGAGGACGTTTTCATGAAGTAAGTTCTTTCAACGAAGTTTTACTGTAAATTTTTATTAAATTTACCAAACCCACTTTAATAAGGAATGACCACAAACTATCGGTTACCAAATGAATTACTAACATGTCTACTAACGTACGAAACGTACATACTGATTTCAGAGTTGGAGCTGACTCAGAAAAATCAGAAGAACTCGAAGATTACGTCGACGATGTGAAGGTATCCGTGCGTGAATCGAACGGTGGTGCATGTTTTATCAGTGAACCAAGTTCTTCAAAGACAGACCTGGAGAATTCGTCCACTGAATATCGTTAGTATTCGAAATACTTATCAGTTACTTCAACAATATTGATGTTTCTCTTGGTCCGATTGTAAAACTTAATGTTTATAGTGCATACGTCGGAATGGCGAATGGGTGGAATACAGCTGCTGTGTAACCACGTGGTTGCGGTGTTGTTGAAGCGAGGGTTGATCACGCTACGCGAGTGGCGGTTGTCGCTGCTGCAGGTCATCATACCCATCGTTATTGTAGTGCTCTCTGTGCTGACGGTGCAGATCACGAGTACGTTGGCGAGAACTGCTGTCGCACGCGAACTTACGCTCGCTCAAGGGTTAGTATCACGATATACTCATCCATGGACCATGTCTTAAAGGATATGTTTGTTCTAACCATATTATTTAAACTTCTAGATACATGAATACGGAGACACTTCTAGGGCATGGTGGCTTGGTAGATATCTCCACGTCAATGCTGGCAATGAGAGCATACAGAGACAATTTGCAAAATAGTGAGGCTACCGACATGACACTAGTTCAAACCGGAACAGTTCCAATCGAAGATTACTACTTGCGAAAGGTAAGTTCATCAGATAACAATTCAAATGAATTAGGTAGGTACCTACTACCTAGCTAGTATTGTTCCATCGTCTTTCATTTGGTACCTTGAATTTGAATTTGAATTGAGATAAATATATGCATATCCATATTTTTCGCGATTTGTCATGTACACCACAATTAGAGCTAATTGTAGATGTAGCCCAAGTTATTTTCAGTTTGTGATTTATTTTAGGGAGCTGAGCTTGTGGACATGGCGCGTATGCGTTTTCAGAACGTAATAGGTGCGACGTTCGAGTCGGCCAATGTGACTGCTTGGTTCAGCAACTTCGGTTATCACGACGTGGCCGTATCGCTGGCCGCCATGCATAATGCTCTGCTGCAGGCGTACGCTCCAGACGCCAGCATAAGAGTCACAAATCATCCTCTGCCCATCACAACGGACGATCAGGTTACTCGTAGTTTGATATCTACATTATTTAATTAAATTTCGATTATAACTTTTCCAACTTTATCGATTACCTATACAAACATATTCTCTGAAACATACATAATATTGTACGAGTGGTATGCTTGATTTCAGGCGAACTTGGAGGTGCTGAACACGCTTCTAGCTATGCAGCTGTCGGCCAGTATCGGGACTAGTATGGCGATTGTGACGTCCTTCTTCGTCATATTTTATATCAAGGTATGTGAATAATGTACTTATGTCTTAATAAACATATGCCAATATAAATAAATCAAGGGCGGTTTGGGTTAATTTTACAATTGTTACCAGGAACGGGCCTGCCGTGCAAAGCTGCTGCAGCATTCCTCTGGTATTCAGCCCGTGGTGCTGTGGGGCGTGGCATCTTTGTTCGACTGGTTGTGGTTCATGGTGGTCTCTCTGGCGGTAATTTTGGCGCTAGCTGCCTTGCGAGTCGAGGGGTTTTCCAGCTTTGAAGATCTAGGTATGATGCCTTGCCTACATTTGCCCGATTGGGCTCAGTTTCAGTAGCACCTGATGTGGGTTAGGTATGCTGCCTATATAATTACACTCGCATATTAAATAAAATTATACTATGTGCAGGTCGAGGCTACCTGGTGTTAATGGTTTTTGGAGCATCCATGCTTCCACTGCACTATCTGGCATCGTTCTTATTCTCCGGAGCTGCCGCTGGATTTGTGCTCACATATTTTGTGCACACTTTCTTTGGTAAGAAAAACTTTTCGGATGACTATTTTGAAGATTCAGAATACCTACTAACTACTCACTTGTTATATTATTTGAGTGACCGTTCAATCAGACAAAATCAGATGGATTTTTAAAGAGTTTTGTGTCTCATTACCAGGTACTATTTGTTCAGCCATTGTGGATGTCCTCAGGACAATGAGCAATACGACTGCGGATTTGGCACGTATCCTGGATTTGTTTCTACAGTTTTTTCCTACTTACGCTATGGCCACCAGTTTCAGGTACTTACAAACAATTTATATTTTACCGTCGAGTTCACACAAATAAACGAATTAAACTTTGATGAAACCATTTTTAAATGGATCGATTTTTAAACGAATATTGTTCACATTAACGTTTTATATGGCACAGGCGCCTGAATACCATTGGCTTGACGGAATCAACTTGTGCGCAGCTGTGCAACGTCTTGGTGAACATTTTGGATATTGATGAGTGCAATACAGAAATAGCATGCGCGGAGGGAATATCCTTTTGTTGCGGTTGGTATTTTATCTACAGTTCTTTGCAATATTGCAAGAACCAATCGTATTTTCTGCCTGCTGTGATAATTTAATATTTTCAATAATTTCGACTTATATTATTTCAGTGCATGACAATCCATATTTTCTTTGGGAATCCCCGGGAATTCTGAGGTATATCCAATGCATGTTGGGTACCTGCGTATTCTTGTGGTGCATACTAATGATCATCGAATATAGAGTACTGAACAAGGTATAATTTTAGATAAGAGTTGGAATATCATTTGCGATCCAGCATTTCAAATTTTATCTTACTCGGAGTTTCTTGGTTTCTAGCTAACAAACTGCAGAGTAACAATCCCGCCTCCCTTGGACATGTCGATGGAGGACGACGATGTAGTAGACGAGACGGAGCATGTACATTTGGTGGATAAGGCCAGCATGTACAAATACAACCTCCTCTGTAGGGACGTCAGTAAATACTACGGAAATCATCTTGCGGTCAATCAAGTGTCATTCAGTGAGTACCTGCCTACATGTTCTTGGGTTAGATTCACATCACGAGTCCAACAATGATGTAGCAGACCACATCAGGTAACTTTTTTGGTGTTTATACTTAGCACGGCATTCGCAGGCCCCATTCGAAACAAAATGCTTTTGGGCGTAGTCGGCTCAACTATCCACGCTAACGGCCCAAGTGCTCGCCTATCCATAAAATAACCACTGATCCTTTACTAAATGAGCCTTTCTCATACGTCACTTCCGAAAAAAACATGTCATCGACCAAAGAAGCTCATAATCTCGTTTCACAATAACTGATGTTATATGGTTCACCTTATCGTCTTGCTAATACGCGAGGGAGGAGCATTAGCGCATTCATATCATGGGATGCTTTGTAATGTGTTCATGATGAAAATTGTAAAGTGTTCATGATGAAAATTTGCATGTGAAGGTACGCTCATTTTTTTTAACGACAGGTAACAAATTTCATCGCGCTATACCGCTGCTAGTGCTTAACACAATGAAAACCGTTTTCTTTGCAGGTGTGAAGACTGGGGAGTGCTTCGGATTACTGGGCATAAACGGAGCAGGAAAAACCACCACTTTCAAAATGCTGACAGGCGACATTCCAATATCTAGCGGAGATGCGTACGTGCGAGGACACTCCGTTAGAAACGAGATTAAGCGTGTACACGAGAACATTGGTCAGTTTATAACATGTAAATCTTATTAAAGTGACCTCTAGAACTTTAGAAAGCTTATTTTGTGGCCATGTGCACAGGTTACTGTCCGCAGTTCGACGCGTTGTTTGAAGACCTCACGGGCCGCGAGACACTGCGCATGTACGCGCTGCTGCGCGGGCTGCGCACGGAGCACGCCGCGGCACTCACGCTCGACCTCGCGCGGCGACTCAACTTCGTGAAGCACATCGACAAGCGGGTGAGTGCTCCGTCCGCTCGCTCGCTTATGATGAGGGAGGCGACGCCGCGCCGCATGTCTAACTGACGCTCGGTGTTGCGCACGCAGGTGGGACACTACTCCGGCGGCAACAGGAGGAAGTTGAGCACGGCGATCGCGCTGATGGGCTACGCGTCCGTGATCTACTTGGACGAGCCGACGACGGGCGTGGACCCGGCGGCCAAGCGACAGGTGTGGCGCGCGATCCACCACAGCACGGAGACGGGTCGCAGCGTGGTGCTCACTTCGCACAGTATGGAGGAGTGCGAGGCGCTCTGCACGCGGCTCGCCATCATGGTGAACGGCCGCTTCCAGTGCTTCGGCTCGCCCCAACATCTCAAGAACAAGTTCTCTCAAGGTATACGTTTCATTCAGCATTCATTTCAGCAGAGTAAAGACGAATGTGTTTAGCTAATTCGTAATGTCGAAATTGTTCGCAGGTTACATTCTCACGGTCAAATTGAAACCAGTGGAGGAGGGCGAGGATTATAGCAAAATGATTGAAACTGCCAAAAGTTACGTCATGGAGCACTTACCTAATGCCAAGCTAATGTAAGTAAAAGATAAGACTTTTTTCAAAGAATTACATTGCGTACTAGTAGTAATAGTGGTCCAAGTATTTAAGTTATGTACCTAAGTACCTACGCAAAAAATCGTTAGGTGCTTAAATATGGAACGGTCTTCCGGTGCGTACGCGTCTATTACCGACAACCTGAGGATCTTCATAATGCGTATTAATAAATGGCTCTCATTTAAATGGAAAAAATATTGACATTTTGATGAGCAGAAAAATCTATTCTGGCGGAAAATATAGGTACTTATGGTCTATAAAAATCATATTGGGCAAAGATTTAAAAGGTTTAGATAAAGCTTCGCCATACCCGGCCGGTACGCTGTCAAGCACGTTATCATAAATGTAAGGAAGTCCGATCATTCGTGTCAATGTCATATGTATGACTGAGAGTGCGCGTGTTACGAAGACGTTGTGTGCGTTTGTCTTTTCACAATCATGTGATGAGTAGTCTGATAAAATGAGTTCTTATGCATTCTACAAGTGCAAAAACAATACCCGCAATACCTCAAAAGAGAAAGGTGTGACATTTCATAGGCAAGTTGTGTTCTAAGTACTAGATTTCATTTGACAATCTTTAATACGTCGATAACACGCCACACATTCGCCCGGCGTATGCAGGAGTAGACCAGAACATACACAATCCATTAGTGCGACAGAGATAATTATATTTCTTATATTCGTTCGAGCGCATTCGTTGCTTTGGATGTGTTTGTGATGAGAGCGTATAATATACGTAATATGTAGTTGTTTACCAAAAGTTGACTAGTTTGAGCGTCCTATGCGGGTTCTAAACCTTTTAAATCTTTGATATTGGGCTACTATAAAGTTGATCGCATAGTGATGAACTAATCGGGTGTACTAGTGAGACTGACCGGAATTAAATAAGCATTATGTCAGTCTGGTTAAATCAAATATCCATAAAAAGGCGCGTTTTGTTCGGCAGCAACAGCACAGATACAGCGTCGTTGGTTAGTGTGAAGTGCACCGTCTATGCCGTGAGAAGTGATGCTCAACAAATGCGCGTCGTTTTTCAGGGAGTCGTACCAGGGACTGGTGACGTACTTCCTGCCGGACCGGAGCGCGCCGTGGTCCTACATGTTCGGGCTGATGGAGACAGCCAAGGAACACGTGGTGGAGGACTACATCATATCGCAGACCACGCTCGAGCAAGTCTTCCTGCAGTTCGCCAAGTTCCAGAGAGATAGCTCGTGAGGGATACACTTTCAGTGGCAGACTGGCAGTGTTCTAAATGCTCCTCCTGGCGAGAGGGATGTTTTACGAAAAACCTGTTAAGTGAGAGAGTTGTTCACACACAGAGGGTTCCGTAGCCATATGTTCCTTCTTGCACGTATCGAGAGTTAAGCGAGCAATCACGCGGACGCACTCGCACCTATCTCGCGTTCGGCGCAGCTTATTTGGTAGGCATTGAAGGTATTGTTTGATTCCTTCGTATCTAACAATTAAAATTGCAACCTAATTATATGTGTTCACCGACGAGTTCACCGATAGATTCACGCCATCTATATTTAAATTTTTATTAGCCCCTTGAATTATTTACTTTTCGGTTTTTTTTTATATTTGCTGGCATATCCACTATAATAACACCTATTCTGTGAATATTTCAACCGGCTATCTATTACGGTTCAAAAGATACAGCCCTCGGACAGACAGACAGACAGACAAACGGCGGCGTAGGCTCAGTAATAAATAGGCGTCCGTATGTATGGATGCGGGATCCTAAAATACGCCTTCTCAAATGCAGGTGGATCTGTAATTATTATTAGAATAATAAACACTCATGTAAATATCCCTTTAAGTACAGATTAGACCTTATGAGTATGAGTCATATATCACGATCCAAGTAATGTCCCATTGATAATACGGAATCTAGGTGATGTAAAGATAAAGAATATTTGTCATAAAAGTTATTTTGAAAATGGTGATTATTGATAATCTCATAAACATAAGACGTGCGCGCATGACTCATGCAGTGACGCATCGCCTGTCGAGCGCTCAATCTTAAAAATAAAAGATCGAATGTAAGTTTCTGTCAATTCACAAATCTATGTACCTAATAATTATATCTAGCACTGACATGGCACCTAGTTCACCCGGTGTTATGGGCTGACATCACGGATTTTGTAGGTGATGTAGCCAACCGTGTCAGTTTCCATAAAAATTAAATATCTTAAGCAATTTTTTGTATTTTATTGAAGTATTTCTTTCGTATTTAATTTTATGTGTTTCTTTGTCACATCACTCTGTTATGTGATGTTGCACCAGAAATAGGCTTCTACTGTTGTAGAAGTAGAACATAGAATAATTTTAATACCGGCTCACAAAATAAATACTTACCTACTGGATGCATGCTTGATGCCATCGTCAATCTAGTCTTTTTAATGAACCGTGATATACCTACACCATATTTCAATAAAAACACACTCCTACCTATCGGTAATGTATTTTTAATTTTTTGTACCTACTTAATGAGTAAGTGTTAAGTTGTAATTTTGTAATATAAACGTAGATAGATGTAATTTATTGAAGTGCAGATTTAATATATTGAAGTTAAGATGGGTTTCATATGTTTAAGTTTGAGAGTACTTACATGTAAGAGTAGTTAATGAAAAAGTGTTTTAACGAATAAGACAATTTTATTATTACATGTAACAACTGATACAAAAATATGCAATTGCTTTTCATTTAGTACACTGGATAAAAATTATAGTTGATTCCTGCTTAATGTTAAATTGCAATAAGTTTTCGGTTCTGCCCCAATAAGTGATTCATTTTAGTAAGTTAAATGTTATTGAAAATTATTATAAAATCAATCAAAGAAACCGATAATCGTGTAGATATTCGTTCTCCGCCTCCGCTCCCCATTGGGAAACAGATGTTACCTTATGTATGTACATATGTAATCAGTCAAAACACATTTCAATATGAATCACATATGGGGACACCCTTACATATTATTATGAGCACAAGAATGGCAACTGTTGCAATTATTTAGTCAACCCGTCACCTGCTACCTAATTAATTATGCTTACCCCCTTTCACTTTCATGCCATTTTCGAGGAGCAAAAATTTGCGAAATTTGGTCGCACATTAAACTCAAATATTTCGTAAAATAATGAATAAACCTCGAAATAAACCTCTATTCCCACTAATAGCCAATGAAATTTTCCACGAAATTAAAAACAAGTGAGGATTTACTTATTTAGAAGCACAGATGGATTTTTTTAACTGCAGTAAAAACAAAACATGCCGGACATTTTTTTCCAAATATTCAAATAATGCATTCTAAATAACTTTGGACTAGAAACCAGTTTACCATCCTGCCAGAAATAAAATCATTGTTTTATTTTGTCCTGGGAATATTTTTAAAGTGTGTTTGTTCTACAGGAAAGGCAAGATTTTAATCCGTAAAGTCCTTCTCACTCGTTTTATTAAGAAAAAAAATATATTACTAGACGAAATGTGCGACTAATATTCCGCGACTCGCGCGTGTGTTGTGAGATGGAAAATCTGAATAAATATTAATTCATATAAATAAAATATAAACTGTAGTATCACACTGAAATCACTAAACAGGTATCACAAACAAATAAACAAACAATACTGAAGGTGTTATGAATGACACAAACGGTTTTGAGTAACATGAGTGCTGTACATGGGAACTCGTTCACAAGCACAGCACAGTATTGGTTTTTTATCCTTCGGCTGGGTTTCGAAGATTTCTACTATACAACTAACTGTGTCATCTGTCCTATTAGACTACGATTAATTCTTTCAGATCATTTTATGGCAAGAATACAAGTGTTATGAACACACTATAATGTGCTCTTTAACTTTGTGCTGTGATCGTTAAATGAAACTCAGACAAAAAGCTGAGAATGTTTAATTTTTTTAAACTCAATATTTTATTTATACATGTAATTTAATGGGAACTTCTAGTTGCTGCGTAAGTAAATAAAACTAATCACAACATCAAATGTATAAATAAATATAAATAAAATTATGATAGTAAACATATTGTGTAGTATGTAATATTCGAGGAAATAAAAGCACCTTCGACCTAACAAACATAATTACACATCTAAATAATGCCATGGACAATCTCCTATTAAGTAAAATTAAATACCTAATTTACTTAAATTTTGTTTTACAAGTAACTTTGTCACATAATTTTTTTTATAATTCACTCTAAAATGACCAACCGTCGATATAGCTAATTTAATTTTTTTTAATACATTTATTTTAGGTATGTCTAAACAACAAAAATTCGATATATATGTCTAAAGTTAATAGCTGTGATTCAGTTTCTGATGGAAATAGGACTAAATATGTTTTCATATATCATTAGAAATGTGTCCTTGTTCAACCTTAAATATCAAGAAATATGAGAAATGTTATCTACCTGCACGAGGTTTCGAAAAATAATACTTTGAAATTAAATACTTTAGAAGAAAACCTGCAAAGCGTAAACCTGCAAAGTGGCTTAAGTAACACTTGCATGCAAAATTTTGCACTTGCACTTGCGAAATTTTTTATAGGTAGGTAAGTATTTAGACTAAATTGAATTGTTCAATCTTGTAATATTTAATATTTAAAATGTATCTATTAATGCGTATTCGTAAGCACTGCTGTCCACAGGACAGACCACTTTAGGTCTAGCGTGGACAGCAGGGTACACAGTACAATGTTCTTTTTTTTTTCTTTTTCTCTATATGTAAATAGTTTTTAGTACTGTTTCTTGTTTTTCAATTATGTATTTTTAAGAATAAACGATTTTTTTATTTTTGATTTTTGATTTTTTTTTATGCATACATAACAAACAAAATACCGATCGCATGTTTACCTACTATTTTGCTTCGTGCTGGTGGTAACAATATGAATATGTTTAATGCCCTTACATGGCACACAATATTTAAAGCACTTAAATAATACAACGACATAATAATTAATGTGCATCTTCCACTTTTTATTTACATTCTTTGAATAATCTTACAATCAAAGAATGTATATAATTTAAGTATTCCTAATAAAAAAATAATACAAGAATGTATTAGTGATAATAAATTTAAGATTCGGCTGGCACATAGAAATCTATAGGCCAGTGGTGCCCATACTTTTTTCTATGAAGATCTACCTACAAAAAATTTAAGGTTGTGAGATCGACACTTGTACCAAAGGTTTTCATTGTTAAATAATTTGTAGTAATATTTGTTTGAATTGAAAACTGTCCTTTATATTTGTTACTATTGCGGTCCTTGTGGAAGACGATACCACCCGGAAAATGTTAAGTCACATCAAATGTTATGAATTCTTCAATGTTTCTACGAGTCATTTCTTGCTCTAAATATTTTCAGCGATCGACCGTTTGGGCACCACTGCTATAGGCACATAAATTTGACAATAATTAAACCCCTATTGTCCTTAAATATATTATTACAATATAGTGCGGCAGAGTAACCTACAAACCAACCCAAGCAATTTAAGAAATATGTTTTGCCTTTGCACTGTGCTTGAACTTAATAAGCGTGAAACAAATTCATTGTGAACACTTAAGTTTTATTCAATGCCAACGGACTATAAAATAAAACAAAAACGAACACTCAATGTACTTAAAACCCGATTCTTCAGATTTTTATACTTCAATGCTCCCTACGTTTCACTTGTCATAGTTTACATCAATGCTACACTAGCTCAGATCTAACACAATATATATTCTGTTACAATTTACCATTTTATGCTTACGGAGGCGATGCTATAAAACAGAATGTGAGCATCTCCAGATTTGTACATAACTTTAAAATTAACTTACCAAATTCCCAATCACTGATCTGCAACAAACAAACATAGGTTTATAAAAGGTGTTTCGTTAGTAATGTCATTAACTTCGGGAGGGTTACATACACACTCAAATAAACACGTTATGCAAAAAAAAATTATATGTTTATAGTATTACTTTTCGAGAAATTTAACAAAACATGTTTGCTACCTAAACATTAACCTGTGTGTAACAGTAGGTAACTTGCATTGTACGGGGTCAATGACCATACTATGTTCAAACGCAGAACAGCTGTTTGTTGTAAGTAAGTCACAGGTCACTATGATTGGTTTTTACAGCTACTTATTTGATTAAATTTTTTTGTTAGGAGAAAATATGCTCCTATAAACATATGTTTTTTTCTTACGTAAAGTGTTTATTTGAGTGTGTATGTAACCCTCCCGAAGTTAATGACATGACTAACGAAACACCTTATATATTTTATAGATTAATACATTTTTTTGTTTTTATGGAAAGAGCGACATGTGGCATCGTTTCACTTACGAGTAGGTGACTAACGATGCCCATGGTCATTTTGTGAGGCACGCGGATTGCAAATGCCATGCCGGCCTGACAGGAGCCTTTTCACGCCTATTTATGGCCAAATGCATGAAGCTTTGGTCATTGGTCTAGCTAGACATCACCAAAACATTTGACTGAGTCTGACGAATATATTTTTCGTGGAGTTACAGCAACCTTTCAATATGTAATTTTGTCCGGTGTCTGGAACTGGGTTATCGACCTTCTACATGGACTTATCATTCAGGTTCACATGAACATTTCTTACTGTTTTTATTATTAGTGAACGCTGTTGTGTGTTCCACAGGGATGTTCATTGTCACCCACACCATTTCTTATTAAATAGTATGTCCATGTAAATAGGGAGAGTGATCAGATTCTTATGTATACACCTTTATGCTGTAAATAATAATGTTCTTGTGAGGGGTAGTATGGGTTAATTATTTGTAAGTAACTATAATACTTATTAGGTACTAACAAAACATTGTTACTAGCGAAGTTTCTTTGTCAGTTTATCTTTGGATTGAAATAGAATGTACCGTGTGGGGCCGGTACTTTAAAAGAATAGCCCCACTGCATCTCTCTCCGTGTATGTCGTAAAAGGCGACTAAGGGATATGACTCCCTTCTTATATTACTAGGTGGTAGGGTTTAACCCGCCCGGGTTGGTACCACCGCACTGAATAATAGATCGGTCGAAACGGCTATGTAAATAGTTTGTGTTTTCCGTCCAGTTCAGTGTAGCCGGCACGACCGAGGGGAGGCCTATTTACATAGCCGTTTCGACCGACCTTTCATTCAGTGCGGTGGTACCAACCCGGACGGGTCAAACCCTACCACCTAGTAATAATAAGAAGGGAGCCATATCGAAATATAAGTAAGCCAGCAATCCAGGGAAGTCTCCGGTATGGCACCACCTTCTCGGAGGTGATATTGGCTGGTCGCAGCATGCGCTTTGGCCCCTCCGACTCAGCCACCCATACCGGATTACATAAAAAAAAAAGACGTAAGATAGACGAAAAATAAGATAGATAGAGGAAAACGGACCATTCCCTAGCGGCGTAGAGGCGGGAGAAGCCCATGAAGAGCTGCTCGAGCGAGGCCTGCGAGACGGAGTAGTCCTCGATGTCGAACTGTCTGCGCGCCTCCTCCATCAGCTCGAACATGCGCCACCAGCTCGCGGTGTCCGACACGTAGTAAGTACTGATGCCCAGGTAACTCTCTCTGTATACAACATTCACTATTTACATTCACAGGAAACGAAAGCAAGTTTCACATCATTCAACTACAGTTGTACCGTGTGGGGCCAGTACTTTAACAGAATAGCCCCACTGCATCTCTTCCCGTGTATGTCGTAAAAGGCGACTAAGGGATGTGACTCCCTTCTTATATTACTAGGTTGTAGGATTTAACCCGCCCGGGTTGATACCACCGCACTGAATGAAAGGTCGGTCGAAACGGCTATGTAAATAGTTTGTGTTTTCCGTCCAGTTCAGCGTAGCCGGCACGACCGAAGGGAAGCACTGACATGGCACCTAGTTCACCCGGTGTTATGGGCTGATATCACGGATGTTGTAGGTGATGCAGCCAACCGTGTCAGTTCCCATAAAAAAAAAGGTTAGGAAGTTTCACATGATTCAACTGAGTTGATTGATGATTAAAAATCATCTACATCATGCTATTTTGTTTCTCATTAAGAAAAATCATTCAAATGTGCCGGACGCGTCTTCAAACAAAAATTGCTCTCCAATGGTTTAATTTGACATAGTAATAAATAAAGCGAAAATCTATAGGTGCGCCGACCGCCAACCGACCGAGGCGCTGTCATCTATTCTATCTTCGCTGATAAGTTGAGAACTAATCAATAAGTTCAAATTGTGATATAATTTATGTTTTCTGGCACATCTCTCTCATCTGTAGGGATGGTTAGATTACGTTAGGTTGGTTAAGCGAAGCTGCAGGAACGCTAGTGTTATATTTACTTGCATTGCACAGTGGCGGCTGGTGACTTCAGTGACCGGTAGTGCGCTAAGTACCTACCTACTTAAATACCAAATTTCCAACACATTCCCAATGTTATTTTAAGATCGCGACTTCCGAATTTTTTAAACGCCTGCGTTTTATTATGTACGTACCTAGTATGAATATTCTCAAGACACTCAGTGAGTTGCAAAAATCAAGAAAAAAAAAAATCTAAACAAGTTTTTAAACTCATTTTTAGTACCTTTATGAACACACCCATAGACCACAACACTACTGCAGCTTTCAAAAAGAAAACAGTAGCAATGTCCCAAAAATACTTAAAAAATAAATAAAAATAAAAGCATTTGAAAAGTGGGAATTGAACCCGGGATCACCTGATTGTAAAGCCTTACCTTTAACCTTTAACCAACGCTTAGGCAAATAATATCGGCACCACTTAATTCACAGTATCACGTCACAGAAAGCACAAAACCTAACCATATCCCATTTTAAAGATTCGCGCGCTAACGGGCATGTGACATCACATGACAGCGCGCTGACTTGTAAACTGTAAACGGACTTGTGCAAAACGAATCGCTCGCGACGTGTCGCACGCGCGGCTATTCACGATATAGCATCCTTGTTTGGCGCTCGTGCGCCGCACGCAGAACTCCATTTCCGCCCATACTGTTTCTATGAAGCATCTTTTGTCTCACGCACCAGCGTTGTTTTGCCGATCCCCATACTTTCAGTATGGGAGACCCGCGTGCGTTTTCGATTCCGCACGGGGCGCGCGCGCTAGCGATGGCACGGGTTTACTCGCAAAAACGTGCCTTGTGATCTATAAAATAAGGTCGAATTCGCATTCACATTTATTTGGAGAACGATCTTTATGGTTTTAATGTAGGTATGTTGTAAGATATTATTTATTTTGAGTGAAGTGAAGACTTCTCATGGTATGGTAGTGCGGCGCACAAGCGCACTTTAAGACCAGCCGCCACTGATTGCACGTCATATAAAATGGAACCTTTTTTTATATCAGTAAGAATAATGAAGGTAATAAACTCACATAAGTTTGGGGTTGCTGAAGGTGGTCATGATGTATTCATTTACTAAGCTCACTGTGGCATCCCGATCTGGTCCCGATGAGCATTTCACAATTAGCGTGTAGCCTGAATGAATAAATTGTTATATTAGCCATCAAGTATACGGAAATCATCAACAGTTCTGAAGATTGGCTGAAAATTCCAAGTATCTCACAATGCCCACAGTCATGGACCAAATAAAACAAAACAACTGTTCACAGACTAAAGTGCCATAAAATGATTGCTCTGAATTGATACAAGAGGTTTTTTTATTCATTACGAATTGACGACAGTCGACATGAGGCGGTGCATAATGCACAATACCAACAGCTTAACAACTTCATTCGCATGGTAAGTCACATCGCGATTGTAGATGAGTAACTTTGTCAGCCTCGATAGCTCAGTGGTGCAGACAGTCGACTGTCGCTATTGATTGTTAAGCAACACTGGGCCGGTCAGTACTTGGATGGGTGACCGCTCGACCGTTGGAGGCTGACCGTGGTTCAGATTCCAGTAAAACTGTAGGTCCCTTCCCTTCTTACCTTACTAGGTCGTAGAGTTCAACCCGCCCGGGTTGCTACCAACGCACTGCATGAAACGTCGGTTGAAGCGGCTATGTAAATAGTTTGTGTTTTCCGTCCAGTTCAGTGTAGCCGGCACGACCGAAGGGAAGCACTGACATGGCGCCTAGTTCGCCCGGTGTTATGGGCTGTCATACATAACGGATGTTGGAGGTGAGGAAGACAACCGTGTGAGGTTAAAAAAAAAAACTAACGCACAAACAAAATAGGCACAAGCAAACAGACCGGAAGAGAACTTATTCTTAAGTTGCTGCAGCGAGCCCAGACAGTGCATCCTGCCGCCCGCCATGATGGTGAGCCGGGAGCAGAGCGCCTCGCACTCCTCCATGCTGTGCGTGGTGAGCACCGCGCTGCGACCCGCGCTCACCGCGTCCGCCAGGCACGCCCACACGCGCCGCTTCGACGCCGGGTCCATGCCTGACACACAAGTACACAACCAGACAGTGCATCCTGCCGCCCGCCATGATGGTGAGCCGGGAGCAGAGCGCCTCGCACTCCTCCATGCTGTGCGTGGTGAGCACCGCGCTGCGACCCGCGCTCACCGCGTCCGCCAGGCACGCCCACACGCGCCGCTTCGACGCCGGGTCCATGCCTGACACACAAGTACACAACCAGACAGTGCATCCTGCCGCCCGCCATGATGGTGAGCCGGGAGCAGAGCGCCTCGCACTCCTCCATGCTGTGCGTGGTGAGCACCGCGCTGCGACCCGCGCTCACCGCGTCCGCCAGGCACGCCCACACGCGCCGCTTCGACGCCGGGTCCATGCCTGACACACAAGTACACAACCAGACAGTGCATCCTGCCGCCCGCCATGATGGTGAGCCGGGAGCAGAGCGCCTCGCACTCCTCCATGCTGTGCGTGGTGAGCACTGCGCTGCGACCCGCGCTCACCGCGTCCGCCAGGCACGCCCGCACGCGCCGCTTCGACGCCGGGTCCATGCCTGACACACAAGTACACAACCAGACAGTGCATCCTGCCGCCCGCCATGATGGTGAGCCGGGAGCAGAGCGCCTCGCACTCCTCCATGCTATGCGAGGTGAGCACCGCGCTGTGCCCCGCGCTCACCGCGTCCGCCAGGCACGCCCACACGCGCCGCTTCGACGCCGGGTCCATGCCTGACACACAAGTACACAACCGCCCACAGCATGGCTCATTCTCAACAAACCGAAAAGCAAAACAAATTACCACCATAAAAAAGTATGTGGAAAAGCAGCAGTGGCGTGGCGTTCATACAATCCGATTCCCGCCGGCTACCCTTTTAATACTATGCACCCAGTCAGTACGCACACTATTATATCTAACCTACACCTCCAGCTTCCCTCAGTCAAATTTTCACATCACGCCACTGAAAAGCAGTAGGTTTTTGACAGCTAGTTCCGAGAAGAGCATGGTGTAATATGGGCTGACTGACATCACGGGCAAATGTAGCCAACCATGTCAGTTTGTAAACGGTTTCTTTGTACTATTTTCGGTATGGAACCCTAAAAAGTGTATCATATAAAGTTATGCATCTTAACCGATTAACAGTAGCACTTTTGGATACGACAGTGATTCAAATTAGGTATATAAATAATTTGGAGTTCTCGAGAACATTGACACTGTGCAGTGAGGACTGGCCGACCAAGAGGATTAGTTGCTTTGCGCTGAATCTAATGTTTACCGGTGGTGGGTTCATCCAGGAATATGAGCGGTGCGTCTCCGAGCAGCGCCAGAGCGGTGCTCAGCTTTCTCTTACTGCCTCCGCTGTACTCGTATACCTGCGCATAGTACCTTGTATTAAGATCGAGAGGTACAACATTCCTGCTGCACTCTTATAAAGCTTGTTACTGTGAATACAAATTAATTTATTACATATTATTGTTATGGGCACTGAGGCTGGTTAGAAAATAACACCACTCGAAAACGTTTTTCAAATGTATTCGTAAAATCGCCGCAAAAACGCTTTAATAATTGAGTATCACACCACTTTCCAACTGTTCACTGTCGCTTATTTGCCAATTCACTTGTATTGCATTCGTATCGAGAACCTCTCTTATCATATCACATTGCAAAAAGGAACTCCAACTTCGCGCCAAATTACAAGCGTTATATATCAGTCACACACATCTATCCATCAAACATTTCTAGTTAGACCTGGAAAATTCTCGAATCCGACAGTGAAATGTAAATAAACACACGACATTTCCAGAACTTAGTGCTATCTCTGTCCTACTTAGCTAGAATTCACGAGAAGTCTCAAGACCTGTAGTGCCATTCCTATCTCCCTTATTACACTTATTGTCCTGGTCAACGAGGTCAGTCAAAGTCTATGCTGCGGCGCGCTCCTGAGGCGGCTGCAGAACCTTCTTCCGACCTCCACAAAGACAATTCTAGCACAATCGATGCTTCTCTCCCCACCCTTGATTATGCGGATAAATGTTACGTGGACGTTACTGAGGAACTCCTTGACAAGCTTGGGCATTTGCAAAACATGTGTGTACGATTCGTCTTCAGACTACGCAAGTACGACCCATGTTTCAGAATATCGCACACGTCTCAAGTTGTTCCCAATCCGTCTCCAGATTAGAAGCCACTTGATGCCACTCGCACAGCATGGAGGAATGCGAGGCGCTGTGCTCCCGCCACACCATCATGGCGGGTGGCAGTTAAACTTGGCGGGAAATCCAAATCAGCTCTATTTACGAAGTTGTTCGTGACAGTATTAAAACAAATTCACAGAAACTGCTTTATACATTTTCTTGCCATTTCGAACTTTCCGTTGTTGAATTTGTATAAGATTAGACATAGTTTATCAAAAGATTTATCAAAAATTCAGTACACCTACCTATTACCCCTAACACCAAAGTTGCAACTAGTTAAGATTCTTAAATGTTCTTTAAACAGCATACCCAGTCAACATACCCTCTTGTCAAGATGCCTCGTGATGCCCAACTTCTGCGTCAGCTCTTCTGCAATAACTGTTCCTATGTCTATGGGTATCCCGCGCAGCAGGCAATATATTCGCACCGTTTCCCGGCCTGTCAAGTTGTCCAGCAGGGCATCGAACTGCGGGCAGTAACCTGCAAAACGAGAGAGTAATCCTTTCAACTTCCGACTTTGACTTAATTTGGTTCGGAATTGTTTTTAAATACAATGACTGTATAGTTGAATGTTAATGTGCGCCACAAGACACCCTAAATATTTATTTAATGGGCATCAAGTGAATAGACCTAAGATAAAAGTGTCATGCACTCAAAAGTTAAATCAAAATCTGATAAATGCAAAATGTTTCACCAATATTCCGATGCACCTCCTGGATATCGGTCTTGATGGACATGCCTCGAACCCAGGCGTCACCCGAAGAGATTCGCTCGTCGCCTGTCAACATCTTGAACGTGGTGGTCTTGCCGGCACCGTTGACGCCCAGCAAACCGAAGCACTCTCCATTCCTCACCGCTGTAACAATGCTGTGTATTGGAGACAATTCCTCGACATTTTTCATATATTAGGTTGTAAACTAGAGTACCCTACAAATGAAAGATGAAATATTTTATTTTATTAATAATAATTGGATTAACTTTAACTTTAATTAAGTATATATTTTATGAATCTGGTTTATAGTTTCCAAGTTATACATAGCTGTTAAGTTTCTTTCTCAATGAATAAATAAAGATAGAAAAAAAAAGATTAAAAAAAAAACGTTTTTCAGGATTGTATGTGACAAGAGCGCTCTCTCGTTCATTAATGATTTTTTTCATCTACTTCGAAAGCTGAAATCATTTAGATTATTGTATAATTAACTGTTTCACTACACCAAGAATTAATTAATAAAATATATACGAGTAATAATAAAGATTAATAAAATAATGAATTCAGAAAATGGAAAAATAAACTATTAATGTATCTCGTTTGGAGTAATTTTTCACAAACCTGAGCATTACAAAAAATACGTTGGCCATTTAATTCTCCATTTCATAAGCTACAAAAAAATTTGTTACTATCATTTTATCTCGATCAGATCAAAGCTTCCGTAAATATGGACATGTTATTTATTATACACATAATAAAATATGACGTAAAGTAAAACTTACCGAAGGACAGTCTCTGGACTGCAAGAAGGTTCTTATAATACTTAGAGAGGTCGCGGCACACGAGACTGTAGCGGGGTAGGTCGGCTGGCGTGAACGTCTGCACCAGCTGCCGCTCCGCCTGCACGTCTGCGTCCTCTTCAGCAGCGTCCACCGCCGGCGGCTGGGGCCTCGTCACGTACGTTATCTGCACACACACGCACAATGGACTGCGTATGCTCCCAGAGCTGATAACGAGGCCCACAGGACGCGCTCAGCTGTTTCATTCACATGTCCATGTAGTGCAGTGTAGTGTACTTAACCGTCAACAAAGCTCATCCAATCTCCATCTTACGTTGCGGTTTGCAGCCACCCAGGATGTTTGGTCGTCTACAAATACAAACACTTAAGGGGTAGCTTCATGGGGCCTGGGGGATTACACGAAGATATACAGCCGAAGCAGCCACTTACACAAAATAATAACAATACGTTGCATTGCATGAGGCAGCAGGCTTTCATATTTACATTCTAAAAGCACTCGATAAATATAACTTCCATAAAATTTCAGTCCAGTCAGCTTCCTGCAGTCGCAGGTAAAAAGATCAGACGGATTCTGCTTATTTAGAAACTCACCTTATTGAATACCTCGTACTCGATAAACAGCAATATAGTGAAAGCTAGTATTCCCACTAACATCATGACCGTCACGTATCGACCAACTCCTGGCTCTTGCCATCGGAAAAATGGATTGTCGTCAACTGCGAAAAGATAAAAAAAAATTCACTGTTAGTACCTATAGTGTTCAAATTAATGACCAAAATGAATACAAAGACTCCATATTTCCCTAATGAAATGACGCAAATTCTATGCACCACACCAATGGAGGTGGACCACACCTAAAAAAAAATGTCTTTATCTAAGAACCATTACAGGCTTAACCTAATCATAGAGATGATCTTTCCTAGGTTACGTCTTATTCATATCTATCTTTTTATGTGAATTCCATAAGAGTTATGTACTTCTTTTGTTGATTCAAACTATTGCTAACTTTGATTCTATCCAGTTAATTTTATTTGTTATATTCATAGCTCTATTCAGAGAAGAGCACAACTGGTTGGTATTGGTACTCGAGGGAAAAGGTTGCATTTGGTTGTGTGTTCTGGCTCTTAGGTAATTGTCTGGTGCGTGAAGTTTAAATCTATGTAAAAAGATAAGAAAGCTAGTAAGTGCTGTCCTCGGTGATACAGAGAAGGAGCACTCTTCAGGTCAGCAGCACATTTATTTCCAGCTTTAGCAGCTGTATCGCCTCATTATTATACATGATATTTCGACTTATTGGGCGTCGTCCAATCCAAACTGCTCGAGCGCCATAATTGTTTAGAGCAGCAACCCTAATGATATGGTCTCCGCCCCCGGAGTTGGCTTGGTCCGCTGCGTTTTTGTCTGGCTAGTTGACATATTTTTTGTTTTATAACAACCCTTCGACGCCACATGTGCAAACACTTTTGATGGATTCCCTTTGCCGCACTTGTTGACACAAGTTTTGGATTTAACATTATTTTTTATTTTTCTGGCGTGGATGGAACATGGACATGGTCCACTTTTGCCGATGAAGACGTCCGCTCGGGACACGCGACACGAGACTGTGAGCTAAGATCCAAATTGCTTAGGTACCAGAACTTCAAGAGCAGGAGGACATCATATCCCATTGCAATCAATCTATTTCCTCCAAGTACACCCTGGGGTTATTCAAAAGAGGCGTGAAAAGGCTCCTGTCAGGCCAGCAAGGCATTCGTAATCCACGTGCATCACAGAATATCCATGGGCCGATGCCCTAACGATTTAGATACCTTCTTACAGGTGAAACAATGCCACATGTCACGCTATTCATTAAAAAAAGGGCCAAGAATTTCAGAAAGTCAGGTTCAGGTTGAGAATGGCAGAAGGCCAGAAGGACTAGATTTAGAAGGTTTAGGTTCGAAGTTGAGAACATTCATATTCAGAGATTCTTGTTTCAGAAGATTTAAGTTGAGAAGATTTAAGTAGAGAATGCCACTATAGGAGGTACGCTCACGGCAGCAGATGCTGATGTTAAAGGTTTCGCAGACCATGCGCCGCGTACAGTCTTGGCCCACCAAGTACTGCTTGCACATGCTGTCGCACGCCTGCAGCGCAAATGACGCCATGCTCAGCTCCCTGCACAAGTACGCATCACTTCCTGTAGTCCTAGTTTACATTTTATTACTCAACAATGGTGAAACCTGTACACTAACCAAAGACAATAACAACGCCAATGACTGTTTAGAAGGCTGACTGGAGGAAATTTCATTATGCAATAAATCTGTCTTCTGAACACCAGAAAAGCATACACACACAAATTATATACGGAGCGATGAATAGGGAATGCATAAATAAAAAATTTAATAAAACCACATATATGTTTATTTGGCAAACAAATTAAAACTATTAGGATTAGATTTTATATCGTAATAATATTACACAGTGTTCGTAAATAGGTGTATCTCCATCTACAGGTAAAAATTTATGTCAGTAAGTTCTGAACGTAAAAGATTATGAAGATAGATGTGTACAAAGTAAATCCCTTAATGGTTGACAATGGACACCATCTAATTTTTTGTCCTATAATGTAATAAAGTATAATACAGTACAATAATACTCTATGCATGCTCTATAATGGATGAAGGAATTACAAAAGTGGTTATGTAACTACAGGAAAAATTAAACTCTATAGGAATATTGTGAACAGTATTTACTTAAGACTTCTGCAGATGCAGTAAGCCGGTAGTGGTGAGAAGAGCCAGTCGAAAATGCGCCCAAAATATGGGCTGCCGAGATACGGTAGCTTCAGGATCTCCGTGATGAGGAACGGCATCACACCTGCCATCATAGAACATGGAGTTTGCATGCCCTATACTTAATTTCTTTAAAGAAGCATTTATGGAACCTCAGTAGTCAACTTCTTAAACGTCATGTGCCTGTAGTTTTGGAGGCAGGTTAGAGGTATTATTTGGAGTTGTTTTATGGGAAAACATAAACAATTCATTCGATTTCTTGCTAGAAATCGAGAATCATCGCGAAATTATGCGTTTTAGGTTATCTAACTCGACAGTTCCCTTGAAGTATGCCCGCGACCTACACACATTCGCGAGAGGCCCACAGAGGCATACACAGAGATCCAATTAAGCAAATACTTGGCCTTACTAAATGAACTCTGGCAAAATCTTGTGGCACATGATGCACCATCCAGAGAAAACATCTTGTTTAATTATATGCGTTATCATGTCTGTGTGTTTAAGACAAATAATCCGGTGAAATGTGTGGAGCAATGGACACAACATGTGAGCTAGTTCGCAAGTTACGGCAATGTACGCCAACATTTACCTGTGAATATGTTAACGAAGCACATCTTGGAGAAGCCAGTGGCGGGGGCGTCGAAGAAGAACGCGGCCAGATAGTGCACCGGCACCGAGGCGAACATGAACACCATAAACACCGCCGTCACTCGCCCTGACACCGCACACCAAACACCATACACAATACACAACACGTCCCAACCATCACCTTCACACCACATAACATTTGGGAGTGGGCAATTGAAAAATTATTATATTTCTTTGTTTCATTGTCTATATTTGCAAGTAAATAAAAAATTATACAATTTGTATTGATAATACGCCCCTTTGATGAGTCTCCCAATATGCAGAACATATTTCTTCTTTCCAGTACCGCCAGTTTTTAAAGTTAAAGATTAGGAACATTGGGGTTTAGAACAGTAACGAGAGAGAAATAGAGAGAGAGAGAGAGAAGGGGTATATTCATTTAGGAGCTTTAGGCTCATGTGTTTGGTTCTCTTTGGAAATACGACATACATAATATTTCTAATAAAAAATTATTTGATTTATTTATTTATTCGTCACACAACAACAACTCACAAAACAACACAGATGAACACATACATGTGATGAAAAGGGATCCCACTCAGCTGACTCACTATGCAAGACAGCGAAGCTGATTTTCAGGACTCCCCTGAGTACAAGCACACTAAACATCAACATATAAACATTTGATTAAATGTACTACAGACACACACAAGAACGAATCACAACACTTATTAGAGTAAAACATTATTCTCTAGCATGCCAGCAAATGCCAAGACATACTGACGGACTAAGCAGATTTTTCCTTCCCACTTCCAAATTTGTAACTCCTAATACGTAAAATAAAAAACAACATATTAGCGACCTATTTCTTCATTAGATAGATGTAAAGCCGAAAATTAAGTGAGAAAAAAATGCCCCGACTAGGATTCAGCGACCTACCGCACACACTTGGAGGGCACGTAATCACGGATCTATGCTTGTCTTTTCACATTAATACACAAGAGACGGCGGAAGTCTCACTGGCGACGCCCCTAATTCTGTTTGTTCTTTCTTTCTTTCTGCATTCTGTTACCCGGTCGGGACACTAAAGAGTTAGTGTAATTTTTATCATGACTTGGTAAGTGGGTGACCATTGATTCAGATTCAGATATTTATATCGCCATAAATAACACACAACATCACCAATATATCATTGAGACATATGCATATTCAATATGGTTCTTCATCATTTGTCATACACTATGTGCACTGTACCATAACATAACTTGTGGAATCATGTCTTCGAATCTGCAAATTGCGCCAAAATTTGACCAAATCTTGACATACCAAGTTCCGGGAAGGTGGCCAGAGTCGGTTCCCGGAAGATGCCCAAGGTAGCGATGATGAAGAGCACGATGATCATGAGCCACAGCCAATCCCATATGAGGGCACAGCCCCACATCACTATGGGTCCGACGCCGGAAGCACGCTGCAGCAATTTAGATCCACTCACGCGCTCCTATTGTGGTATAACATTCATCATTAGTCCATTTGCATTAAGAAATGCAAATTCACCTCACCTTGCAAAACCACTCTCACCCAAGTGTAATTCCTGCAGATTGACCGACTAATATAATAATAATCGACGACGAAGATGGAGCATTGACGTCGGCCGAGCCACAAGAACTACGGCGAGGGCGGCGTCCACCATCGGTCAGCTTGGGGTCATCGGGACCTTGCGTCCGGCCTAGTGCCCCCGCTACCGGTGGTGCAGTGCGAACATCAAGCGACGCGCGCGCGAAGAGGAAGAAGTTTAAAAGAGCTGCGCGACGACGTCGCCATGCAGTCCGGCGGATACGGAGCTCTCCGAGATGGGGGTGGTGGTGGCCTACGTGTCTAGTACCACCACCCATCGCTCGAAGCTAGTCTCGCGTCGTCTCGGAGAGCTCCGTAGCCACGGCCTGCACGCGCCGGCGCGCTTGGAGGCTTGTCTCCCGCCACCGGCGGTATTACCGTTTGTGTATTTTTATTACTTTTTATAGTTATAATATATGTAAAATTAACATAAATGTATTAAATAAAAATGTGAAATAAAGAACATAAAATAATAATAATAATCGTTTCGGCGCATGGGCTGATAGCGAAGAGCCTCGATGATCACCTTGAGAGGTTCTCGCTGAATGGTTGGGTCAAGGGCCAGATCCAGAAGGCAGCCCTGCTCGACACTGCACGCATCGTCCGGAGGTTTCTCTCCCTAGGGCCCGAGCATCGGTAGCTTGGGTTCGCCCCGCCGCCGGTGGTGGAAACTCCATTTCTTTTTTGTATCAATTTTAGATTTTAATGTTGTAAATAATTTAAAAATGTTAAATTGTTATAAAAAGAAATTGTGTAAATAAAGATATGGAATAATAATAATATAACCGTTTATTGAATGAAAAAAAAAATACAAAAACAATCAAACAAAACACAGAGTAAAAATAAAACTAGATAATAACTAAAGAAACAATAACAAATAAATAACAATTTTGAAGAAAAATACAGCTAAGTATATAACATTATAGGTAAGTACATTACTTTATTTTTTTTTCCTTCATCCAATGGGTAAGTAATATAGGGTTGTCCAGCCTTGAGGCAACACTTGAAGATCCCCATGTATAAAGTATCGGTAAATACATTGATTGTCCTACTCCTCAGAATTAGAGCAAAAAAATGTTAAATACGAACCTTGATGCTAAACAGAACGATGAATGCGGTGACGATGGCCATACAGAAGCCTATATTGAAGGCAAACTGAAATCCGACGCTGCTTCCAGAGGACATAATTTGTACCTGAAAACAATAATTCATGGACATTTTTCTTGATGAATAATGGGCTATGTAGAATCATTTCCGTATGCCATTTAGAACCATTTATCAATCATTGCCATAACAGTATAAATTACTTTGTCAAAGTAATTATGCCAAGGTGATATGACAAAGTTCTACAATAATAATCGCGCACAACAAACTGCTTATGTTTCCTCAATGATGATAAATAATGGATCTGTATTGAAATACACCACATTTAAATCCATAAACATAACTAATATTTATTTTTTATTCAAACACTTAGCAGTTACCAATTAAGACCACTAGCAAATACATAAAAGACTAGATGCTCCACGTCAAATAGCTTGAAGACAGATAACAGAACCACAAGTAAAAAATTTCCAACCTGATCTTCAAATGTGTACGGCAGCGGATGATTGTACACAGTGAGCGAACTGCCTGGAGAGAGCGCTTGCATCATGGCGTTGTTGAGTAGAGCGAGAGAAATGGCAGAGTCGTGGTAGCCGTAGTTGCTGAACCAAGCGATGGCCTGACCGGGGGAAAATGTCGCCCCTACTAAAACGTCATAGCGGACACGTGTAGGGTTCAATATGCTCTGGAAAAGTTCAATATTTCTTTATTTCAGACATCGACCGTCCATACACTTAAAAAGAAATAAACGAAATCGTAAACATTTTGAGGTTAATACAGTTAGTAGTTACAGTACAGAGGTTTTTGCAGTTTTGAGATTACATTCAACTTGAGAATAAATTCCCAGTTGTGATGGTCAGGCGAGGCCCAGGATGCCGGTAGTGGTAGTGTCAGAACGGCAGTCTGGATGAATAGATTTCTAATACCATAGAACAACCTACCCAAATCCTGTAATACTCCGTCAAGCTGGACACCCCCAAATCTGTCAGCGCCATATGAGGATTTGACGCGTCCTTAAAGTAATCTGCGTACTTTGCCATCGCCTTCGCTGTTAAGTCTTCAGGCTTCAGTTCTGAATGGTGAGACATAAGTGTATTCGTATAGTCAAACCCTCTTTCCAGATTCAATGCAAGAGGCGGTAGCTCCTGTATAAACCGCCACGATCGTATGATGTTGACAGTTGTCAAAATGTTGATTAGAGGTGTTACGAGTTGGATTAGGTTTTGTATGCGATTGCGTACCGCCGTGTAGGCAAGCTTTAGAAACATGGCCTTGATGTGGTTTCGATGCAACTTGCAACCTGTGACTTTGTCTATGTGACGCAATCCATCTGAAAAATAGCCATACATTTGCAGAAAAAGTACTATTAATTTATTGACACATTGGTTTTTATATAAAGTTAACATTTTTATAAACTAAAAATTTAAATCTAAAATTAATACAAAAGCAAATGGACTTTCCGATGGTCAGGCCCCAGGGAGAGAAACCTTATTAGTACTTTGCGGTGGATATTGAAAGCTTTTTGACTTTTCATAGGTATTTATGAATGCCTGCAGTGGTTATCTGATGCCACTTCACAACAAGAATTAACATTACCAGATGATACAGCTATGCAATCAACTGCACAACCCTTTTGTTCCACTTGGACAGAAAATGCCTTTAGACAAATTTTACTGAGGCAAATTTTCGACATAAAATAAAATATGTTGAGACATGAAAAAAAAATATACTACTTACTTGGAAAGTTTAGAAAATTTGAAAAATATAATATGTGTACAAAAAATCTGTCAAGTGCGAGTTTTACTCGCGCACTGAGGATTAAGGAAATGCTTCCTGGTATGCTTAGTCACGGATCCGTGCCAACCCCCTCAACTGCGGATCCACGGATCCAAGCCAGAGAGAGTTGGGTCGCGTTTGGAACAAATATAATATTTATTACGAAGGAATAAGGTCTTTTATTGTATGAAATAAGTTCCTAATGAAACAATGAACCATAAACAACTTTCACATGTTGACCTTGAAGCTGTCAAACAGTCAACGGCTCATTTCAAATTGGGACTGTGTGTAACAACAAGGACTGTGTGAGTGATTTAGTTATATTTACAAGTCAATTACTATTGGAAATAATAACTGTTTTATATCAGTGGAGTGTTGATACATTAAACTGTGCGGAATAATAAATAAAACTAAGATTGGATGATATTTATTGAACAAACTTTCATGTTTAGGAACAGGTAATTTTTAGGTCGGACATCTGTGTTCAAGGGCCTGTGGAATATAAATAAACCATGTTTTTTCATTAGAAAACAATGTACAAGAATCATTACTTATTTGGCTTTCAAGAGCAGTGATTAATTTGGTGAGTGCCTAACAATTTTATGAAGATTTTCAACAATTTCTAAGAAACGCCGCGCGCGCGCGCCAGCTCGCGAAATCGGCGCAGACGACGGGTACATTTTGCGCGCCTACTCCCGCATACGAGAGGTTAAGTAATCTGTGCCCAGGCACTCTTCGAAAAATGTACGTTAAATTTACTAAAGCCTCAATGAGGTCGATGGCAATTGAGCGGGCTATCCGCTATCAATAATATCCGCCTATCTTTTGTCTTTCAACAATGCAATGTATAAAAGCCTGTGGCGCCATCTATTATTCAATAGTGTGACTAATCGATTTTTCGGACGTTTGTTGTATGGGAGCCCCTTTAATTTTTAACATTTTCTTATTTTTCTTATTTGTTGTTATATCCGCCATAGTAACACATATTCTGTGAAAATTTCAACGGGCTACCTATTACGATTCAAGAGATACAGCCCTCGGACAGACGGACGGCGGAGGCTTAGTAATAGGCTTCCGTACGGGATACGGAAACCTAAAACGTAAAGCAGTACTTACCTATATCACGATTGGTAGAAGGTAATTGAAGAGATTCTATGGAGTTGGTTCTGCTGGATTCTACCGAGCTACTGTTCGACGTACATGCATCCTCTGCACCCGCTCTGCAAGAAACATTATCATAAAGATTTAATAAAACCAGTATATCTTACTAACAAGTACAGCTCTGTCAGCCTCGGTAGCTCAGTGGTGTCGATCGGATCATAAGCACACCTGGGCGCGGTTTGTGGGTAGATGGTTGACCGCTCCACCGTTGGAGGCTGGTTGTGGTTCGGATTCCACGTAAAACTGTAGGTCCCTTCCCTTCTTACCTTACTACTGCAAAATTAGAAATACTCACGGTTGTATCTTTATATATTTTAATGATCTCATGCAACATTTTCAAAAACAAAAAAGGATTAGAAACAGTAGAGCAAACGCAAAATTACAACCTGCGAGATAGTAACAAAATACGCAATACAAATCCCAAATGCGAAGTGTATTACAGAAGCAAGGAGTACGTAGGAATAAAAATACATAATCACAAAGCTAATGAGAGCATAAAACAAATGGAAAACTTCAACCAATTTCAAAATAAATTGAAATCGCACCTTTTGAAAAGGCCATAATGACGAATTTTTTAATAACAAAGATTCAAAATTTAGATATATAAAAAGTGCTTCCGAAGTCCAAATTATTATTACTATTCCGACTTGACTTAATTTGAATATTTCATTGTTTACTTCAGTTTTTTTTATGTGTGATGTTTGAAAACTAAATTTAATGTGTTTTAATAATTGAAAATTTTATTAGGATATTTTATAATTTTAGGATATTTAATAATTTTAAACGTATCTTTAAAAATGAAATTTTATGTGTCATTAATTGAAAATGTTATTAGATTATTTTATAATTTTAACTGTACCTACTACCAGTGGCGGCTGGTGACTTCAGTGACCGGTAGTGCGCTAAGTACCTACCTCCTTAAATACCAAATTTCCCAACATATTCCCAATGTTATTTTAAGATCGCGACTTCCGAAATTTTTAAACGCCTGCGTTGTATTATGTACGTACCTAGTATGAATATTCTCAAGACACTCAATGAGTTGCAAAAAAACAAGAAAATAAATCCAAACAAGTTTTTTAACTCATTTATAGTACCTTTATGAACACACCCATAGACCACAACACTACTTCAGCTTTCAAAAAGAAAACAATAGCAATGTCCAAAATATACTTAAAAAATGTATAAAAAAAAAAACATTTGAAAAGTTGGAATTGAACCCGGGATCACCTGATTGTAAAGCCTTACCTTTAACCAACTCTTAGGCCAATTAATTCACAGTATCACGTGACAGAAAGCACTAAACCTATCGCGCGCTAACGGGTATGTGACATCACATGACAGTGCGCTGACTCTAGGTAGACGGACTCGTGCAAAAAGAATCGCTCGCGACGTGTCGCACGCGCGGCTATTCACGATATAGCGTCCTTGTTTGGCGCTCGTGCGCCGCACGCAAAACTCAATTTCGGCCCATACTGTTTCTATGAAGTATCTTTTGTCTCACGCGCCAGCGGTGTTTTGCCGATCCCCATACATTCAGATGGGAGACCCGCGTGCGCCTTTCGATTCCGCACGGGGCGAGGGTTTACTCGCAAAACGTGCCTTGGTATCTATAAAATAAGGTCGAATTCACATTCTTATTTATTTGGAGTACGATCTTTATGGTTTTAATGTAGGTATGTTGTATTGTAAGATATTATTTATTTTGAGTGAAATGAAGACTTCTCGTGGTATGGTAGTGCGGCACACGGGCGCACTTTAGGACCGGCCGCCAGTGCCTACTACCATTACAACACTATGTTATGATATGAACCATGGTTTATGTAATAATAAATAAATAAATAATATGTGGTAGGATTTAATCCGCCCGGGTTGATACCACCGCACTGAATGAAAGGTCGGTTGAAACGGCTATGTAAATAGATAGTGTTTTCTGTCCAGTTCACCGTAGCCGGCACGACCGAAGGGAAGCACAGACATGGCACCTAGTTCACAAAGGTGTTATGGGCTGACATCACGGATGTAGTAGGTGCTGTAGCCAACAGTGTTAGTTTCCATAAATATTTTTTTTTATATTAATTCGTCTCCTCCTGAAACAGGCAAAACTCATTAGAGTATACAGCCATTTCTGTTGCAGCTTTTAACGTCTGTAGTATAAATTCTCGCGCCGCGAGAACCACAAAAATATATATTTTTAATTACAACGACGACGCGACAAACTTCCGCCGTCCGCCATCTTTTTCCTCTGTTACAACGTTTCCATAAATATATAAATATAAACGTAATTGCTCCATAAACATATTACAGAAACAAACCCAACAGTATAGGCCGGTTGAAGTCACTGCAAAGTTGAGCTCACCCTTATTTCATCTAGCCAACTATTCGGTGCATGAGTGTTGCATGTAGTAAAATGTAGATATTACCAAAATACTTGAGTAACCTCCTGTATGCTCTATTGATATCTATTACAATCTGACAAAGCTAAGTTTGCACAATGGAATATAATTATGTAATTATTTTCCAAATCATAACAGTGACAGCCAACTTACTAACAGCTTACCAGGGGCGTGGCGTGAACATTTTACTGATGGAAGCCGGAGGCCAGAGTCAAGATAATAATATGAAATTGAATAAATAAAAACCGGCCAAGTGCGAGTCGGACTCGCGCACCGAGGATTCCGCATTACAAGAAAAACATTGAAAAAAAAAACACGTTTCTTGATACATTTTGAAATATAAAAGTATCACTCTGCAGGCTTAAACTTTGACAAACGCTACAAGTGAAGACATACTTCATGAAGACCTCCTCGAGTGTGGTGACGGATAGGCCGTAGCTGGCGATACCGAGGGCTGCACTCTGTCGGTCCAGCTCCTTGAGCATCTCGTGGAAGCGCGGCACCGCCTCCGTCGGCATTATGTACGACAGCTCCGAGCCTGTCACATGACAGTTCCAACGTGAGATAACACTTTTAAAGTTAGTGCAGCGCAAAGGGAAGACCTAAAAATCCTCTACAGGACCTTCCCGATGGGAAATGACTACACTGTCAGCCTCGATAGCTCAGTGGTGCAGTCGACTGTTGCTATTGATTGTTAAGCAACGCTGGGCGCGGTCAGTACTTGGATGGGTGACCGCTCGATCGTTGGAGGCTGATCGTGGTTCAGATTCCACGTTAAACTGTAGGTCCCTTCCCTTTATACCTTACTAGGTGGTAGGGTTTATCCCGCCCGGGTTGGTACCACCGCACTGAATGAAACGTCAGTCGAAACGGTTATGTAAATAGTTTGTGTTTTCCGTCCAGTTCAGTGTAGCCGGCACGACCGAAGGGAAGCACTGTCATGGCACCTAGCTCACCCGGTGTTATGGGCTGACATCACGGATGTTGTAGGTGATGTAGCCAACCGTGTCAGTTTTCATAAAAAAAAACTGTAAATATGCATACCCATAGAAGCTAGAGAGAGATTTGAAGTGGGAAGTCAACAGTTGTTCACATTTTGTGCTACATGCTGCAAAACATTTACTTTCATATCAAAGTTCATCCGGTAGCAAGTGTTGGCTGATGTCGTACCATTTCCTCTCTCCCAATCCAGATCATGTATGATGCTTCCAATGCTGTCTTTGACATTCTATAACCCGCAAACTTTGAAATTCTTTAAACTCAGCTCCGTTTGGTGACGGCCGTCCCCATAAGCATTGTGTGCGAATCTACGGTCTCAAGTTTTGGTCTATTGCTATTTCATTCAACGTTTCCTATAGAAAAGACAGAGATAGATCGATAGCTGATGAAAATATCTTTCCACAGAGTGGAAATATGTCTATGGACCGAAATAACAGCACACACAAACATGCTAAGAAAAAGGTCTGACACTTGGATTTAAGGTTCCTTGTTTTTCTTAATTTTTTTGTGGATAAGATGCAATGACCTCGTACATACGCTGTTCGGCTTATTAGCGGCCGTGTTCGTTACCTATTGGGTATATCATATGTATAGACGAATTGCTAATTTTAAGAAAAAAAAATGTTTTTGAATAAATTTCGGGCGTGGTTTGCTTTTGCTGGCGTTCAAAAAATCCGTTTGTGCTTCTAAATAAGTGAATCTTCGCTTGTATTACATCGTTTTGTGGCTAATTTCACCAGTTTTACGTGGCAAAATATTTTATTGATCTAAGTTCATTAGTTTACAAAATATTTGAGTTTTTTTTTAATATTATGCATACGCTGTTAATGGCATGGGACTCAAGGGGGTAGCATGTTCTCAAAGGGTTAATGTTTTTGATTATTACTTTAGATCACAGAGCACGGAATACCCCCCGCGCGCGCCCCCTCCTAGAGACGCCCTAAGCGATAATATTTGAAACCCAATAACTGGACGCAGTGCTACTAGCGCTTAGTATGTGTGTGTGTGTTAGTATCGACACTAAACACAAAGAGGAGCAAGTTAGGCACACGCACAAAAGAAATGCACACGCACAACACACATATGTAAGTCATAGGCCACGACTACAGGCTTCAACGCCGTTGTAGGGAAATCGCGCTCAGGGCGTCTCTAGGAGGCGCGGCGCGCGGTATTTCGTGCTCTGGGCTTTAGATAGATGCTAAAACAAAAAACATTCCCAGACATGATTCGAACATGTTAACTCGATCATTAGCCGCATTTGCCTATTTCATCATCGTTTACCATGGCAAATTAATTGTCCAATTCTATTTATTGAAAAACTTGAAAGTTGTATATTTTGAATGCTTTATCAACTTACCAACATCTGTATTCTCCCTTAGATCAGGAACATATTTCCTCAGAAGCTTAGTACACTCCTCTACGTTACACCTGTCCGTCTTGGCGATGACAAGTTTATAACCAACGCCGTAGTGCTTCTTGAGGAAGTAAGGCGAGCCCACGCACTGCAGTTGACCTCCAGCCATTATCGCGACACGGTCGCCCAACACGTCCGCCTCGTCCATGAAGTGGGTGCTTAGTATTATGGTACGTCCTGCAATGTTTTATCTTATGATTTAAAAGTGGATCATGTGGAAAGTGATATATGGATTTTAGAGAAAATCGTAAAATAATGTTCATTGGATAATGAAATTTAAATAATACTAACCTAACCTAACCTAAGCACGTACTCGCTTTATATATATTTTTAATTAGAAAAATGGAAATCGAAAATCATTGGAAGAAATACATTCCGACCGAGATTCGAACATTTTTTGATCGCAAAAATTATGCGACATCATTCATGAAGGTGCAATAGATCGAAAATTTGGAGATAATATGTAACGGCCCGGTGGTGGTGTAGTTGGTTATCGCTTTGGCGGCTCAAGCCGGAGACCCAGGTTCGAATCCTGGTCGGGATTTATTCTTTCCAATGATTTTCGATTTGCATTTTTCTAATTAAAAATATATGAAATTTAAATAACATTTTCAAAGTAACAGATGACATCGTCACCTTTTTTCTCGCGCTGCAGCAGGTCCCACAGAGCGCGCCTCGCGGCCGGATCCAGCCCGGAAGTGGGCTCGTCGAGTAACACAACCCGGGAGGAGCCACACATGGCGGCGCCCACCGACAGCCGACGCTGCTGCCCTCCCGAGAGGAACTTTGATAGTACGTCTCGCTGTCACAAAATTATTAACATCCATTATTATATTGTTGTTGTTGTTGTTGTTTTGGTTTGGGGTTGGCTCTAGGCCTGTAAACTAATCCCGCTTGGTTGGGGACCTTCGTGCAAAACCCCGCAGTCTCCAGCTACCCCAGACAGCCTATGTCTTCCATGAAAGCCACAAGTCGACCGGGGTGTCTGCAGGCCGCTTATCCCTTAGTCGCCTTTTCGACATGCACGGGGAGAGATGTAGTGGGACTATTCTTATTAAGTACCGACCCCACACAGTACTACTATTATATTACACTAGCTGTGCCCGCGGCTCCGCCCGCTCTCATATTTGACTTCTCTGCTTACCTCATAAGTCATTTAACGTGATGAAAAGTAGCCTATAATTGATGGGAAGGACCAAGCTATCCGTAGAAGCAAACTGTATTAAAATCGGTTCAGTGGTTCTCAAGTTATAAGCGGACAGACAGACATACATACAGACAGAAAGCAGAAGTAGGATTTTATTAAAGGTAAGGAGTTTCGAAGCATTTGTCATTTTGTCAGCCTCGGTAGCTCAGTGGTGCAGTCGATCGACTGTTGTAAAGGACACCCGGGCGCGGTCAGTGCTTGGATGGGTGACCGTTCGACCGTTGGAGGCTGACGGTCGGATTCCACGTAAAACTGTAGGTCCCTTCCCTACTCACCTTACTAGGTGCCAGGGTTTATCCCGCCCGGGTTGATAACACCGCACTGAATGAAACGTTGGTCAATGGTTGTCCAGTTCAATGTAGCCGACATGAAATGAATGGAAGCACTGACATGGCACCTAGTTCACCCGGTGTTATAGGCTGACATCACGGATGTTGTAGGTGATGTAGACAGCCGTGTCAGTTTCAATAAAAAAAAGCGAGCTTATTGCAGAATGCAATAAATTCTACTACCTAAACCTTTGTGCAACACTAGCATTATTAATACATACAATATTTGTCAAACTTTATTGCCCCTCGTACGATGTTCAATCAATAAGCTTTGCCCATCTGAACGTACTGCACACTCTTGATCTAAAACCCGACATCTGCTCGGCAGAGTAAACATTGTATGAGGGCAATAAAGGCAGAGACAATCCGGTTGTAGAGCGTCGTCCCTGTCGTACAGAGACGTGCGAGTTCGTGCGACAGGGACGACGCTCTACAACCGTTTTCAACAACAATCACTTTCCAAAGCTCGATGTTCATTATTTACTGCCGGGCACTGTACATATAGGAACACAAACAAAAAGTCACTGAACCGTTCTCCACGTTTGCAATATGTGTATAAGGCAGAACCTAATTTAGCAATACAGAAAATAAATAACCTCCTTTTTTAGGGTTCCGTATCCGGTACGGGACCCTATTACTAAGCCTACGCCGTCTGTCTGCCTGTCTGTCTGTCCGAGGGCTGTATCTCTTGAACCGTAACAGGTAGCCTGTTGAAATTTTCACAGAATATGACGTGTTATTATGGCCAATATAACAACAAATAATAAAAATAACAAAATGTAAAAAATTCACGGGGTTCTCATAGAAGAAACTAAAAAGTGTACGCGCGTCACGCCATCTACCGAAAAGAGTATGAAGCATTTTAACTATCATGAATTTTAACTAATATGAAGCATTTCATAAACACGCCATAGATGGCGTGAGTGGCGCTGACCATGACATGGCGATACGGAACCCTCGGTGCGCGAGTTCAACTCGCACTTGGTCGGTTCTCATGAAGAAGTCGGTTAAAAAGTCACCTTATCCGCAAGATCCAAAAGCGAGACAAAATGGTCAATCTCCTCACGTAGCCGATTTTTGGGCACCCCTTTTAACCTTGAGTAGAACTCGACATGCTCCGCCACCGTGAGGTCCGGAAATAGGACGTTGTATTGGGGACAGAGCCCCAGGGACATCCTGGCGGCCTCCGTCTGCTTAACTATGTCGTAGCCGTCGATAGTCGCTGCGCCCGATGTTGGCGGTATCATTCCTGGATGTGAGAATAATGTTTTAGACTGTAGAACATTTTTTTGTAAGGTAAGACCATAGTAAAACCCATAGTATTTGTATCTCATTATCGTTGAGAAACACAGAAAAAGCCTCATTATTAAATAAATAAAAATAAATAAATAACAATTTACGTACACCCATATGGTAAAAGAATCTAAAAATACACAGCTATGAATAAAAACACGGAAGACATGTAAGTGCGGGCAGCGGGACGCCGATCGCTGTTCTATAACAGTTTCTCATTCCCGACGGACTATAGAGGACCGCCACCCATGCCACTATTTTATAAAAAATAATAAGAAGATGGCGCTAGGGCGGTGCGGACGCCCTCCGCGCACGTCACAAAACATTAATCATCATGACATGTGATCAATACTTTTGTTACCATTGACTGCCACGGGCACTTTTAAAATCTATTACTTATGGAATTTGTGAACAACTAACATAAGTGCACCTATATTGGAATTTTCTTATAGAACTTTCAAAAAACTAGTTATTATGACTTAATAGGAAAAAGTTCGGCAAGAAGACCGCCGTTTCTTTTTAAGGGTTTATGAAATCTATATTATTTTTTTATGGAAACTGACACGGTGCCATGTCAGTGTTTCCCTTCATGTCATGTCGGCTACACTGAACTGGACCGAAAACACGAACTATTGATAACGAAGTAGGGATAAACCCTACAACCTAGTAAGGTAAGAAGGGAAGGGACATACAGTTTTACATGGAATCCGAACCGCGGTCAGCCTCCAACGGTCGAGCGGTCACCCATCCCATTATCATAGCTTAAAGCTAACTTGCGATTATAGCCATGTTACATATTTTTTTAATTGCCTCAACAATACCTATAGAATGACATAATACTTGATTTATTAAAAATCCAAATTTAGTTTTTTTATTACATTTTGGGGTACCCTATACTTTCACAGAACTATTAGACACATTTGTCTATGGCCTGTCTCCGGGCAAAAATTCTGCATATTTTGAAATAGTTTCATGGCTGCGCCTGAGGCTCCGACCTCGGGAACAGCCACCCAGTTCGGAAACAATAAAAAAAATTAATAAAAAAAAAAGTATGTACTAACCTGTTAACATCGATATGGTAGTGGTTTTACCAGCACCGTTGTGACCAAGAAGAATGGTAATTTCATCTTGGTACATCCTTAAGTTCAAGTTATCGACAGCCTTCCTCTTACCCTTGTACAGTTTTGTCAAATTCTAGAAAGAATACAAAATACAGTTTACTCCAATATTGCAGTTTTCTACAAAATTATGATAATGTAGCAACTTCAGTACCAAGTAATGTACCAAGTACAGTCTCGGGTCCTTCAAGAGGGGCGTGAATGGGCACCTGTCAGGCCGGCATGGCATTCGCAACCCCCGCATACGACCGAATGTCCATGGGCGTCGTTAGACACCTTATGGGTGGCTCGGCGCCATATGTCGCGCTGTCAATAAAAAAAAAAAAACTTACGTCTATATTAACACCCACAACCCCTCCGGGAGGCTCCTCTTCACGGGCCACCTGCAGCAATGTGTTCGTATGCTCTGTGTTGCCGTTGGCCATGCTAGCTGAAAAAATTAGTATTCTTTTAATTATTTCAGAAAATATTTCACTATTGAGGTGAACCGTTAATGTGAGGTCTTTACAAGATTTTTCCAAATTCTATGCGATTTTATAATGTGCCATATTATACATAACGTGTATACAAGAGTAGGAATAAATATATTATACACATTTTGTTGTTTTTATACAAGAAATATTTAGAAAATCATGCAGTTCGAGGACTTTTCATGTTGACTACAAATGGGCATCCAGTAATTATTAGCGGGTTAAACAGATACTAAGGGAGGTGGGATGAGGTAAGTGAGTTGCTCAGAGAGATTCTAGCGCTTTCACTAATAAGGAACGCCACTGCTCCTTTCCGTTCCACTTTGTACTAGCAGCGGCCTGCAGACACCCCGGTCGACTTGTGGCTTTCATGGAAGACATAGGCTGGCCGGGGAAGCTGGAGATCGCGGGGTTTTGCACGAAGGTCCCCCAACCAACCAGAATTAGTTTGCAGGCCTAGAGCCAAGCCCAAACCAAATCAACAACAACAATGTCCACTTTGTGTTCTCTTTGCAAAATTTCAGACAATATACATTAAACAGCATACCTGCCACTTTCTTTGAACCAGGCAGCCAGAAATTCTTAGTACAAGGAAAGTACCAAACTAAAGGCACTCCGTAGGTTCCGGGACTGATCTTCTCAACGTAGATCGCTATTAGCATGTAGAGAACGGTGTCCAGCATTAACATCAGCATCACGTGACCGGGCTGGAACGGATCTTGGTACGATACAGATGTGAAGAAGTCTTCCCACTGTAAGCCTGGTAACAGGAGGGGAACATTCCTATATAATGTCCGATAAAAAACAATCGTACAATTTATGAACTCAAATTAAAATTATATTTATAGAACACCATTGAATACCTACATGGAACCCAAAATGAGAAATAATGCCATGCGGTGTTCTTTACAAGTTAACTTTTACCACGGTACTAGACGTAAGATGGTCGCATAGCAGCCTCGGTTGTGTTCTGGCCTGGACTCCGGCCACATCGTTGGCGGGTTCGACCAGCTCATGGCCTATGATTTTTTTAAATGTAAACCGGTATGGATGGCTGAGTTAGAGGCGCTAGAGCATATGCTCCGACCAGCCAATATCACCTCCGAGAAGGTACGTGCAATACCGAAGACTTCCCTTTGGATTGGTGGTTACACTGGACTAGAAAACATAGCCAGGGTTGCTATGCGGACATTTTACATCAAGTACGGTGGTACCAACCCAGTCGGCTATAAGTTGAGCCTACCACCTAGTAAGGAGCAAGGGTAGCAAAGGTAGTGAAAGGGTTAAAACTGTAGGTCCCTTACCTACAGTTTTAACCCTTTCACTACCGAACCTATTTTTGGAAAATAATGAGTGGGACAATATGTCCCATTGGTAGTGAAATAAAAATCTTGAAATTATTGAGTGTGGGAAGACCCACCCGCCAGGCGTCGCTGTAGAAAGCAGCGGTTTCGTACCGTTGAACGGCGGGAGGACAGGAGGAAATTGGAGAGGCGTATGTCCAGCTTGAACGCATACACTCTGACTGGCTGACTGAATTAGATAAAGTTCCAATACCATTGGGATATTATGTCCCTTCCAAAAGTCCCATTGGGACAATATGTCCCAATCTAATTTTGATAACCTATAAACAAAATAATTTGGCACTTAACGTCTTGGATTCACGCAGTCTTTCAATCACGATTGAAATTGAGACGATTGAGATAGAAATTAGTAGGAATTATACACAAAAGCCAAATGTAAAACCAATTTTATAAGCACATGGCGGCGATGCGTGGTGCCGGTGCAATAGAAAAGCGCAAATGGCAAACAAAGATGGCTGCGAACACTCCAAACTGCTGTTTAATTAATAGTTTAGACCCTAAACTACCACTGGGATCGATAGCTATGCAGTTAAGTGGCTAGATAGCCCCACTTGAGATTTTTGAACTTGGCGTGGGACGTATGATCCCCATGGTAGTGAATGGGTTAAACCAGCTTCGAACGGTGAAGCAGCAGATGTATATGCATGTAAATTTTTCCATCAGAAAAAAACTCATTGGTACACAACGACCGGATTTGAGCCTCAGACCTCTGGTAAAGGAAGCCCAAGCCCAGAAATTCTAGCCAGATCGTTGTCGGGGTTGGGAGTCTCCGATCTATGGCTGGATGTTCAGGGCAGCTCGTTGTCGGTTGCGGGGGCGGCTCCGACCGCCTGGAGATGTTTCGTCGCCTGGGCTCTGACCTATGGCTGGGGTAAATTTCGATAAACACAGCAGTTGCAGTTACGGGGTCTCGATCAGCTATAATGATCATGCAGGCTTTTGACTCGGCGAAAATAGACGTCTGGGTGATATAACCTCGAGCTATAAAAAAGCTAGCTATAAAATGAGCTCCTTGACAGCTTATTTAATTGCATTTTTTATTTCACACATAGTTGTTGCTACAGTAAACAGAGAAATGGTAGTGACCTCTAGTGGTGCCCTCGCATATGATTATCATCTGAAAGATGTAGGCCATGGCGGTGTTGGAGAAGAGGCACGAGACCAGCTTGGCGGAGAAGGAGACCTGCTCGTACACAACCTGCATCAGCATGTACACGGAGTACGTCCCGAACCATGCCAGACCCATGAACGACGCCGCTGTATTTGCTGCAATCAAATCACGTAAAACACTAGTTTGAAGTAGCGCGATAACTTTGTGGGGGACACATAATTTTTTTTTTATAGAAACTGACAAGGTCGATTACATCACCTACATCATCCGTGATGTTAGCCCTGAAATTAAATTATTAATTGAAATTAATACATTAAGACAATACCCATAGCTGGCTGCTTTGCATAGAAAAAGGGCGTAAGACGGTGTTGTTTCTTAATTTTAAAAAATTTATGGAATAAAATTAAAAAATCTACAACAACAGAGTTCTGTACTTGTGGTTTAGTGATTTATCAGTGCAATAAAAATTTCGTTTTATTCATTCACTTTTGCGTCAGATGAAAAAAATTATTCAATTTACATTTTTTCATCTGACGCAAAAGTGAATGAATGAAACGAAATTTCCATGGTATCTAACAATCCGACTTGCCGGCACTTACACTTGTTGAAGAAGACGCTGATCATGAAGCAGAAGGTGAGCGTTGCTACGACGTAGACGAGCAGTAAGAACATGAGCACCGCCCACGGAGTGTACGTCAGCACCGCGTACCCCGTGCTGTCCGCAGACTTCTTCCATGGTATCTAACAATCCGACTTGCCGGCACTTACACTTGTTGAAGAAGACGCTGATCATGAAGCAGAAGGTGAGCGTTGCTACGACGTAGAGGAGCAGGAAGAACATGAGCACCGCCCACGGAGTGTACGTCAGCACCGCGTACCCCGTGCCGTCCGCAGACTTCTTCCATGGTATCTAACAATCCGACTTGCCGGCACTTACACTTGTTGAAGAAGACGCTGATCATGAAGCAGAAGGTGAGCGTTGCTACGACGTAGAGGAGCAGGAAGAACATGAGCACCGCCCACGGAGTGTACGTCAGCACCGCGTACCCCGTGCTGTCCGCAGACTTCTTCCATGGTATCTAACAATCCGACTTGCCGGCACTTACACGTTGAAGAAGACGCTGATCATGAAGCAGAAGGTGAGCGTTGCTACGACGTAGAGGAGCAGGAAGAACATGAGCACCGCCCACGGAGTGTACGACAGCACCGCGTACCCCGTGCTGTCCGCAGACTTCTTCCATGGTATCTAACAATCCGACTTGCCGGCACTTACACTTGTTGAAGAAGACGCTGATCATGAAGCAGAAGGTGAGCGTTGCTACGACGTAGAGGAGCAGGAAGAACATGAGCACCGCCCACGGAGTGTACGTCAGCACCGCGTACCCCGTGCCGTCCGCAGACTTCTTCCATGGTATCTAACAATCCGTTCCACATCTGTTCATATTTGTTTAAGTTTTTTTTTGTTTTTTTTTTTATGGAAGCTGACACGATTGGGTACACCACCTACAACATCCGTAATGTCAGCCCATAACACCGCATGAACTAGGTGCCATGTCAGTGCTTCCCTTCGTTCGTGCCGGCTATACACTGAACTGGACGGAAAACATGAACTATTTACATAGCCGTTGTTACCGACGTTTCATTCAGTGCGGTGGTATCAACCCGGGCGGATTAAATCCTACCACATAGTAAGGTAAGAAGGCAAGGGACCTACAGTTTTACGTGGAATCCGAACCACGGTCAGCCTCCAACGGTCGAGCAGTCACTCATCCAAGTACTGACCGGCCCAGCGTTGCTTAACCATCAATAGCGACAGTCGACTGTCTGCACCACTGAGCTATCGAGGCTGACAAAATTATGTAATCCGGTCGGACCGGGCAGAGTGCTCATGAGGAGGGGCAATACGTTTGGCCCGAAACGTCGAGCCACATAGCTCTGAGGCGACCGTGAGTAAAGCCGTCAAATCTTTAATAAGGCATGTAGCAAGTGATGTAGCCAACCAAGTCAGTTTCCATAAAAAATATACAGGGTGTTGTAAAGCCCACTACATTTAGGAAATGATTATTCGGATCAATAGTAACAAAAAAGTCACACAACTCTTTTGGGAATTCCCTTGAAATAATAAACAGTTACAGTTTTCATACAAACTAATTGATTAATTTAGTGTAAAAAGGATCTAATGTTCCGCACGAACGTGGGAATGAGAGGCGAGCGGTGAGTGAGCGAGCAAAGACGAGTGCGCGGAGCGAGGAGATGCGCGGCGCGGCGTGAGTTTTTCGACCCAGACCGTTCCCGCGTGGGGGGGCGGGCGTCAAATTTATCTCCAAAACTATACACTTTAGAGAAAAACTTCATTTACTTTTTTCTCTCGGAAAAACATGAGGATTGCGCTGGCGAAATTAATGTACTGGCTGTTACAACACCCTGTATATACACGGTGTTGCAGTTGCCCCCGTAATATTTTTAACTGACATAAGGGGGTTATTCTATATGTGAAACTAAACAGCTGCTGTGGCGAAAAACAAATTTTTTTTAACAAAAAAAAAAATTTTTTTTCCATACAAATTTTAAATGAGTATTCTCAAAATCTATGGAGAAAAAACAATTTTTTTTCTTCAAATTAAAAAGTCGTAGAACAAAATTTGTTCTATTTCACGTACAGAATCACCCCTTTCGGGTTTTACGGTTGGGGTTGCAACACCGTGTATATTTTACATGGTGTATGTGTTCAGAGACAAAATACATTATGCAGTTGGGTCATTGTGTTTTAGCCCAAAACATCGAACCGCATAGCTCCATAAGCAAGGATGAGTAAGGTCGTTACATTTATCACTTTATTGCATAATTTCATTTATGGGTTGGTACCCAGCTCTTGGATTTGTCGAAAATTCTACACATATACATACATACCACACCTCGCTGTATACCCACAATCAGGGTAAACAGATTAATCGGTGTCGTGCTGCAAGAACTCTGGTAAATTGCATCACAACACCATCCACCACATTTCGCGAAGTATTCGGACAAGATAACTATCAAGCTGCAAGTGAGGCACTGTACAACTCGGTGGAAGGACCGTGCTAAGATGAGAAGTGACTGTCCTGTCGCTCTTTAGCACGGCATTTTCTTTTAAGACATGCACGGGGAGAGATGCAGTGGGGCTATTCTTTTTAAGTACCTGCCCCACGCGGTACCATACCACACTAGGACCAACTTGTTAGGAGGTTGGTGGCTGAGGCTAGTAGAGCGTAGAAGTACAGAGCCACAAGTATTGAGTTGATTGTATATATAGCGCGCGGCACGTAACTTGGCCTCTGTGCGAGAGGGACGACGTTATACGCATGCGTTCGTTGGTATAACGCTGTCCCGCTCGCACAGAGGCCAAGTTACGTGCCGGGGCGTATACCTTGAACAGTAAAACCATCATGATGACAGATACGATGAGGAATGAGTACTGCTTGATGAACCACGCCAACCAGTGTAGCCAACCCGGCAGACCCATGATGCTCATTGTTTCCTGTACAAACGTCCCTCATGACGACAGTATACACGGTGTCTATTTATTAGCTGCAAATATTTTGGGAGGGTTACATGCCCGCCATAATAAACATTTTATGCGAAATTTAACAAAACCTGTCAATGTATATTCTACACAATCAAAACGCGCCACTAGGTACCTAAACAGCTGATTATTTGAGGTCATTGACGATTGAAGCGTCTAGCGCGCGGGGTGTGGCGCGGCCCGGCCTGGTCAGGAGTCATTGACCTCAAATAATCAGCTACACGGACACGACCCAGCCAAGAGAGTTAATGACCCCAAATAAGCAGCTGTTTAGATACCTAGTGGCACATTTTTACTGTGGAGAACAGTGGTGTCCAACCACCTGTCCCAAGTAGGGACAGTACCTATGTATGACATTTACCTATACATTTTTATGGGATACCTGGCTATTTTTATTTTCAGGAAAATTTACAAAAACTGATATACAGGGTGTTCGGCCGACAAGTTTTTTTTTGTAGGTAAGTGGGGTCATTTGCAACATTTTGACCTATGATACCTTTTGTCAGATGTCACGTGGTATCGAGATACGATTTTTTTTCTTTATTTTTGAAAATGACCAAAATCCCAGCTTTAAACCCTTGTAACTTTTTTGTTTCAGCACGAAATAAAATTGATAAAGTTTAAGATGTATCCTTGTTCTAGAAAATATTATTTGATGAAGCTAATACCATGAAAAGGTCTTATGACCTCTCAAAGTCCCGAGAACGAGTAAAAATATGACAGTTTTTTAATTTCTTAATTCATAAAAAAAAAACTGACAGCAATTGATAGCTTCATTTTCATTTAAAAAGTTCCCTAGTTTACGCCCTTTCCAATGGTATACCACATGTCATACAAATAATTCACTATGTGGCCAAAATTAGGCACAGAGACAGAACAGAACGACAAAATTAGGGATAATTTGCAAGAGTGCCCGCGCGACCGGTACATGTTTAAATTTGAAAAGTGCTCCGGAAAACGCTCTCAATACGGGAAGCGGCCACCGATTAGTGCCCGTGTTGTCGTTCTATTCTGTCTCTGTGCCTAATTTTGACCACATAGTGAATTATTTGTATGACATGTGGTATACCGTTGGAAAGGGCGTAAACTAGGGAACTTTTTAAAAAAAAATGAAGCACTCAATTGCTGTTAGTTTTTTTTTAATGAATTAAGAAATTAAGATTCTGTCACATTTTTACTCGTTCTCGGGACTTTGGGAGGTCATAAAGGCTTGTCGTAAAAGAAAAGAAATGGGGATACAGGTTCAAATATGGAGACACATATATGGCGGCCATCCTGGCATTTGCGGATGATATTACGCTGTTAACCCGCAATCCAAAACAAAATCAGTCGCTTCTTAAGGTGGTGGATGACTATTGTGAATGGACCAAAGGGATGAAGATAAAACCAGCGAAGTGCTACTGTTTGAGCTTAACCAGGAAAGGTTCAAAGTTTACCTCGAGCAATCCAGGTTTGACAGTAGCCGGAAAACCAATCGCAACCGTGGCTGATGAAGCTCCTTTTAAATTCTTGGGCAAAAGGATCACCAGCAGAGGAAAGGAGCATCCTACTGATGATATTGTCCAACTTTTCGAAGAGAGCCTCCGCCAAACTGACAATCTTCCCCTCCTGGGTACACAAAAGGCATGGATTTACGATAACTACCTGACATCAAAACTTTCATGGCCATTTCTCGTCTACGACTTCACAAAGCAAAACCTGACTAAATTAGACTCGTATGTGACCAGATTCCTGAAATCATGGTTTGGACTGGCTCACCCGGCTGACTCGTCAACGCTATACAGATCTCACAATAACTTTGGACTGAACATTAAGAAACCGTCGATTTTATCAAAAGGCGAGAATAGCCAAACGATGTATACTCAAAGACTCCAATGATAGCGCTATTCAAGCCTTACCCAACACATCACTATCAGATGAACTGGAATCGAGACTCGACTTCTACAAATCATTCCAAGTTGGTACACGCACCAATAGATCTGGATTGGGCATAGAAACATCAAAGTCTGATAAAGAAATACTGAAAGGTTTTGCTCAGGAGGACATGGAACAAGGCTTCAAACTTCACGCCTTAAACCTAGAAATGCAGAATGATTGGCTAACAGTGGGTGACTTCTGCATCCCTCCTGCATTGAAGTGGAAATCCATAATATACAACTGGTCCCCTGAGCTGCTTAAGTTCTACTTAAATGCATTCCAGCTTACTCTCCCCGACCCGAGTAACCTAGTTAGATGGGGGAAATCTACAAATAAACTATGCCCGTCATGTAAGGAGTTCGTAGGCACGGCCAAACATTTGTTATGCGGATGCAAAATACTACTTGAGCGAGGCCAGTATTCCTACCGTCATGATAAAGTCCTCCAAATCATCAGAGAGGCCATCAACCTGTCAATTGCACGGACCAGGAAAGGGCAAACCAGTAGCGGCTTCCAGAAGGTCAACTTTGTGAAACCTGGAGCCAATAAGCTGCCCAAAGATAGGACTAAACCTTCTTCAATTTTGGGAGCAGCAAAGGATTGGGAATTGTTGATGGACACACATGAGAAGCATTACCAAATGCCTTCGGAAATCTGTACCACAGCATTAAGACCGGATATACTCATATTCTCAAAAGCGACAAAGCATGTAGTACTTGTTGAACTTACAGTTCCATGGGAAAGTAACATACCGAAGGACCACAACATCAAACTTAACAAGTACTGCAACTTAGTAGACCGGATTGTGAGAAACGGATTCAAGACTGATCTCTTCGCTGTGGAAGTCGGAGCAAGGGGACTACCAGCGAAGTCGCTCTACAGTCTCTTCAAGAATCTAGGGCTCCCAAGATCGACGCTAAGCTCATATATGGAGAGAGCTTCGAAAACGTCACTGGAAGCATCCTACAGAATATGGATAGGTAGAGAGAGGGAGGTCGAGAGCGGGACTGGTGGTTTCCCCGCGTCCTAGTCAACGCAGACTAGCTGACGAGGGCTTGAAGCGAGCCGAAACGTGAAGCATGCGCGGGAAATTTAGAGTGGCCACTCGCTAGTCCCGGCCTCGATTAATACCCTCCTCTACTGCCGATGGGCCCGGATATGTTCGGTGAAGCCATCGTAAGCTTAGATCCACACCTTCCTTTTCATGGTATTAACTTCATCAAATAATATTTTTTCTAGAACAAGGATACATAGTAAAATTCAATAAATTTTATTTCGTGCTGATACAATGATAAACGAAAAAGTTACAAGGGTTTATAGCTGGGATTTTGGTAATTTTCAAAAATAACAAAAGGTATCATGGGTCAAAACGCTGCAAATGACCCCACTTACCTACAAAAAAAATTTGTCGGTCGATGTGCCGAACACCCTGTATAATCCATATGACAGCATGAAAACATTAGGCAATTTTTAACATTTTCTGGAGTCAACGTATTTCCAAAATTTATTTATTTCGCAGTATTATTTCAATATTTGTGTTTATTGGAATGTCTGTGGGGCCCGCATACTACCGGTTGGACACCACTGGTTGGCACCATTACAGCATAACACCGACCACCACGTTTCGCAAAATATTCGAACACGAATCAATCGGTCAAGCAGCAAGTAAGGCATGAAGACCCACCTGCTGCATGACTCGGTGGAAGTACCGTACCAAGGTGAGAGGTGGCGACCCTGTCGCCCTTTAGCACGGCATCTTGTCCTTATCCCTTAGTCGCCTTTTACGACATGCATGGGGAGAGATGCAGTGGGGATATTTTTTTTAAGTACTGGCCCCACACGGAACCCTACATACTTAAATCAAGAAAACCTACTTTAGGAAAGATCTGTGTGGTGGATAGATGATGTTGTTGTTGTTGTTGTTTGGTTTGGGGTTGGCTCTAGGCCTGCAAACTAATCCCGCTTGGTTGGGGACCTTCGTGCAAAGCCCCGCAGTCTCCAGCTACCCCAGACAGCCTATGTCTTCCATGAAAGCCACAAGTCGACCGGGGTGTCTGCAGGCCGCTTATCCCTTAGTCGCCTTTTACGACATGCACGGGGAGAGATTCAGTGGGACTATTCTTATTTAGTACCGACCCCACACAGTACGTGGATAGATGATATAAGTGATTACAAATGTATAGAATAATCCAAGTGTACTGTTAGTCCCATAGGAGAATATAAATACAAAACTTTATCAATTATGGAAATGTTTATTGAAAGAGCCTTCGCATACAAAATCAATAACCCGTATTATATTTTTAACCCTTGTGAGTCACACATATAACAGTGGCTACTCAATTAGACTGATTACACCTACCACACTCTGTGCAGCTACTAAGTTGATAAATAAAGTCAGCTCCAAAGTGGACTTTGGCATATAGAGTGGACTCTGTCATATTATTGTTTGCTCATCAAAACAAAATTAACTGAAGTGCCATGCCAGCGCTTCCCGTTGGTTGTACCTGAAACTACAATGAAGTGGACGGAAAGCACAAACTATTTCATAGCTATGTTTCATGTTTCAAAAATGTATCATGGCCGAACCAGCCTTGTTCGGAAACATCTGTTGAAAGTACGAATAGAGATAATGCCTTTGAACAGTTTGAACTGCTGTACGGATGTAACTAAATGTACACGCATTGTGGACACGCCTGCAGCCAGCTGCCGCGCTGGAAGTGTAGTGGCCTTCACGAAGCACATAGGCTGGCTGGAGAAGATGTAGATGAATGGGATTTTTTAAATTTTATTTTTATGTAAACAAACATGGGTGACTGTGTCGAGGGACCAATGGTACAGTCGACAGAGCCAAAAACCCCTCTCCTCGCGAAACCACGCTCAGTGAGGCGCCATGCCAGCAGATTTGCGGACTGGTCCTAGGCTGTCTAGCCCGTTGATACGATATTTGAAGACACCCAGGTTAAAGGATTCGGGAAACATACTCGCCGGGAGGTCACACATTGCAGAAAGGTCTTGTCGAAGGTTTTTTCAGCCTTTTTAGCTCAGTGGTGCGATCGTTCGACCGTCGTTCGTGCCCTTAAGCACAACTGGGCGCGTTCCAGAACTCAGATGGCTGACCGTTCGACCGTTAGGCTGACTGTGGTTCGGATTCCAAGATAAAACTGTTGGTACCTTCCTTTCTTACCTTACCATTTTAACCCGCCCGGGTTGATACCTCCACCCTCAATGAATGGTCGGTCGAAACGTTTGTGAAAATAGTTTGTGCTTTCCGTCGAGTTTAGTGCAGTTTCCGGCAAGCACTGACATGGCACCTAGTTCACCAAAAGTATTATGGGCTGACATTGCAGGTGCAGTAGATATGTGATATAGCTGGTCAAAGTATTTTTGTTACCTTCAGTTGTAATTCCTTTTCGGTCGCAACCACCTTCACAGTATTGACGGCCGTGTAGGCGAAGCTCAGCATAATGACTACGGATATAAACCTCTCCAGAGCTACAAGTATCGAGTCCTCGCGGTACGCAAGCTGAGGGAGTCGTTGCATTAAGATTTTGGTGTTGTCTAATTGGGCGCCATTCTGCGCTTTAGCTTTTATTATTTCTTGCGATATGGCGTGCTGGAAGGCGAGGAACATTTCTGGGGAATAACCTGTGGGCAGAAAAAAATAATTATCTTATAATAAATAATAAAATTATATAAAATAATAAAATAAAATATAAATAATAATTATCTTAAAATTATCTTAAATCTGAGCAAGAATAACCATAAATTTCATCAACTACGATTAAGTCTCCGTTAACATTCAGCTGTCAGTTAACATTTCTTATACAATTGACATGAGTTGACCGACAAATATATGTTAGCAGAAGGTGCGGAAATAGGCCAATAGTGTTGTCATTACTTGAAACAAGGAACGTGTTCCTGTAGATATATAAATAAACCATTTATTTCACACATAAATTATATCATGTTACAAACAATTTAACTTAAAATGAATGAAAAAGCATGTAGGCACAGATTTTACAATGTTATCACCACGGGTTATGAACGAGAACATAATATATACGTAAGGGAGCGTTCATAAACCATGTGACGGATTTTAAGCAAATTTTTTTTTATGGCATCTCAGATGGTTGGCACATCGTGATGTAACTCATAACACCTTGGTGAAGTAGGTGCCATATCAATGCTGCCTTTTCAGTGTATTCGTGCCGGCTACACTGAGCAGAGATAAAATACAAGAACTATTTATATAGTCGCTTCAATCGACCTTTCATTCAGTTCAGTGGTATCAACCCAGTAGGGTTAATCCCTGCCACCTAGTAAGGGACCCTACACCTCAGCGGCGACTCCTCTCAGTTGGCGAGGTTGGCGCCGCCAAACCGAATAAAATGAATGACACCATTAATACAGAAGTATCAGGCTAAAATAAATGTGAAAAAATTTCGGAGTTACATTATTTATGTGATATAATCTACGATTAATAAGATAAAACGTCAATCTCGTACCCGTTACATAATTTGAAATTTCGCGGGCGTCAAACGCGGGCGACGACGAATGACGACACATCAAGGCATTCATTGGCCGGTTGGCTACATTTTGAAGCGCCATCGTATTCCATACAAGGCGGAAGCGACTGATGTTCCCCCCGTCCCGCGCAGACCTGCTGATCAGCCTTTCGAGTTGGCGCAGCGGGGAGTGCATTTAGTGACGCGGTAGCGAGTAGAGCGAGCTAGCGAGCGAGCTAGGTGTGTGTGTTGCGTGTGCGGGTGTGTGCGCGCTGCGTCCACACTCCACACGACGAGTATTCTTGTGCTGTGCGACGTGCGATGCGATGCGACTAGCGAGCTAGGCTAGGTGTGTTATGTGCGCGTGTGTGTGCGCATTGGCTCGCGAGTTGATAGCTGCATATATTCCGTTATGTAGGTATGGACTTTGTATGGATGAATCCTGTGCAGTGTTGTTAAATTTAAAGTGATTTATTGGTAATTATAATGGCAAACTCCTACCGAGCTATCTACGGAGCACTCAAGGACAAGAGAGACTCAGTAATTTGGCACTCTTACATATCTGTGGAAAAGGAGTTGCTAACAAAATTGAGGAAGAAAGAAGATTTTCACGATCGAGTCATCGAAAATTTCTTGTCTGTGGAACGAAGAGTGGACTTCATGTACAAATAAAATGTAACAATTCAAGCTTGTATGCCTGTCTCGTCGTCGTCGTCGTGCCAGAGGAGACGTCGCTGTTGTCGGCTGCAACTCGACAGCTTTGACACAATCAGTAATACGTACCTATCTACAGACAAATAAATCGTAAGTGAGCAAAATAAATCATTTAAACTAAATATTATAAACTATCTATATCGTAATCGTCTTTCAGTTTTTGAACTCATTGTGGTAGAAATAAATTAACGCGTAGGTACCTAAGTTATGAAATTATGAAAAAAAAAAAACCTTAGCCAGAGCCAACCCAATATTCAGGACCAGGAGTCGCCGCTGCTACACCTACAATTTACCTACAATTTTATGTGAAATCCAAATCGAGGTTAGCCTCAAGCGTCGAACGGTCACCCATCCAAGTTCTAACGGCGCCCAGACGGACTTAAGGTCACTAACGGCGGTCGATCAATCGCACCACTGAGCTATCAAGGGTAACGGCTATGAGTGAGCACCTGGCAACTTGCCGCCGTAAGCGGAATCCGGTTCCCGAGGCCCCGGTCTGGGGAACAGCGGGTAGAGCAGGTTGGTGCGCCAGCAGGCTCGGATGGGGTGCTCCATCATCGGCGTTCGCATCACCGCAGGGAACCGCAGGGCAAACGTCACGTGGTCCGGCCATTCTGTTGCACCTGAACACAATCAAAACATTTAGTACTAGTACAAAGACTGGCTGGGGTAGCCGGACCCCGAGGGGAGGGGAACGAGGCTGCCCGACCAAGAGCGATTAGTTTGCGGGCGAAGCAGCCACTCACTCTCTCCGTGTACACTACAATCCTTTAACCTGGGTGTCTTCAAACGTCATATTAACATACGTCCATAGAACCAAATAAAAGTGTCAAGTATCAATACTAATAATAAATCTGTAAGGGATGGTTATGGAGTAAGTTACTTTGTTTTATGAGATACTGAGTTTGTAGACTCTATGTATGGTACTAAAACTAAATTGATATCTTTTCTGTATATATGTTCCTCCATAACTCTTAAACCGATCATCCGATTTTGATTAAACTTAGTACAAGCACATTTACCTATACGAGACACATGATATGCTAAATAAAATTCAGTTCTGGTTAAGCTAAGATGTGGCTCCCATACAAACGGATATGTTCTGCGCGCCGAAATAAAGGTACGGTTGCGGGCTTATTTTCTTCTTTTTAAATACGAATTTCACGCGAGCAAAGCGTAAATTCTATGAAGTGTCATTGGCTGGTCAGAGCACAGGCTCTGGGTCCTCTGAATCAGCTATTCATACAGGACTGCTTAAACATAATAATATTTTGACTGTATACCACTTAATGTGTGTCAAGGGCGGACCCTTTTGCCTTTACTTGTTTCACATAGATTTGTGCATAATTTATTTCGCTTTAAGTGCAAATAGTTTATTGATCTGACTTCATTCTTTTACAAAATATTTGAGTTTATGCAATGCCAAATTTCTGCGCACTGTGGCCCCATAATTTTACATGGAATCTGAACCGCATACGTAACCATACAGATTACTAAAATCTGTTGCGCCCGTTGCGTGCGGTCCGTACTATGCGAATGTAGACACTCCCCTTAAGGAAATGTTAATTACTAAGCTTCGACAACGTCACTGAAGGCAACTCACAGAATATGGATAGGTAGAGAGGTAGGTCGAGAGCGGGACTGGTGGTTCTCCACGTCCTAGTCATCACAGACTAGCTGACGAGGGCTTTTCTGAGCCGAAACTGCAGCATGCTGGAGAACTACATTCGCTAGTCCTGACCTCGATTTACACCCTCCTCTACTGCCAATGGGCCCGGAAATATTCGGTGAGGCCATCGCAAGTGTATTTCAACACCTTTTTACTCAACATAATAATAGGTCTTTACCTATGAAATTGGAGATTTTTAAAACCAGCATTTCCAGAATTAATTATCTGTTTTATCAATTAATTATCTATTATTTCGAATTGCGCGTGATTGGCGCGCAATTCGAAATTCAAATAAATTTTATTCGAAAGCCATGTTATTCTAATTTCAAATTCAGTCATTTGTTTTTAGATAGTGTTTTGTTTTTGTGAAATTGTGGTAGTTTTTGGCGTCATGGATAAACTGAAAATTTGTACAATTTTCGAATATGAGTTCCTACGTGGAAATACCGCTGCGCAAACAACACGAAACATTAACGACGTGTACGGGCCTAACACTGCTTGGATAAACACGGTCCATTATTGGTTCAATCGTTTTAGATCTGGAAATCTTGAGTTGAAGAACGAGCCTCGCGGTCGGCCGGTAACTATTGTCGACAACGACGAATTAAAGGCGATAGTGGAAGCGGATCCAACTCAAACTACGGCTGAGCTTGCTGCGGGCTTTGGAGTTAGTGTCAAAACAACATTGAAGCACATGCGTCAAATCATTAAGATAAAAAAGCTAGATAAGTGCGTGCCACACGAACTAAGTGACCATCAGCGAGACTTACGCGTCGAAGCATGCATAGCACTACTGAATCGGCATAGAAACGAGGGAATTCTAAACGAATTCTTACCAGCGATGAAAAGTGGATCGTATACGACAATCGTAAGCGTTCGTCGCAGTGGGTGGACCCGGGTACAGCACCTAATCAGTGCGCTAAAAAAAAGATTACCCATAGGAAGATGATGGTGACTGTCTGGTGGACCAGTGCCGGACTTGTACATCACAGCTTCTTACCGAATGGCACAACAGTGACGGCAGATGTCTATTGCCAATAATTGCAAACAATGATGGAGAAGCTCGCAATTCAGCAACCAAGACTGGTCAATCGCTCTTCCCCATTGCTTCTCCAAGGCAACGCGCGAGCTCACACTTCACGAAAGACCATCGCAAAGCTACAAAGTACAAGCGTTACAACTGGAAGCTCTCCGTCACCCACCGTACTTACCGGACCTTGCCCCAACAGATTTCTACTTTTTTCAAAATTTAGAAATTTTTTTAAGTGGGAAAAAATTCAACACCCGAGAGGCAGTACAAAACGCTTTCGCTGACTTCATCGCATCTCGTCCAGCAGACTTCTACAGTAAAGGGATAAACAAACTGCCATCAAAATGGCAAAATTGTATAGATAATTTGGGCCAGTACTTTGATTAGCTAAAATAAAAAAATTACCAAACTTTAATCTTAATATTATTCTGATCTTAAGACCTAATATTATTCTATTACACTATTCTTCATTGCAGAAGGTGGAATTATTCAAGAATGTGGTATCTTACGGTTAACACAGAATTTAAGAGATTACTCACTTGCCATAGAGTCATCGAACTGTATCCCAATCATGATAGTGTCCATGGCGCCCGGTCTCATCAGAGCATTCTCCATCTCTTTGGCATTCTTGAATCCCATCGGAGTCGGCAGGGTCTGGATCAAGGCGATGAAGCCGAGGTTCTCCAAAGCGATCTTTCTCAGGGATCCGACCATTGCCTCTCGAGTCAGGGCGTTCTCGGGGGAGAATGCTATCGTGGCATTCTTAGGAAGTGGATTGGTGCTGTTGCCCCTGATTAAATTATATAAAAATAAAATTAGATATGTTATTGCAGTAGGAAGTCATAGTAAATTTTTTCATAAAGCAGGGTTGGTTGGTTATTTTAACAATGTTTTAATCCAACAACAATTGTGGTTGGTTATTATATGTTTAAAATAGGTAGATGTGTTGTCCGAGCTCCGGGAACAAGCGTCACTTTAAAACCAGGGCAAATGCCCCGCCTGAACGTATAGTTGTCTCTTTTTTGCTCTTAACAACAGACATGCTGTCCTACTTCCTCTTGTAATATTGTGATGTTCAAGGCCGTGCCATTTATAGAAGGAAGATGTCGAACTGAACTTGCAATGGCTTCACCATATCCGGGCCCGTGGGCAGTAGAGGAGGGTGTCAATCGAGGTCGGGACTAGCGAGTAGCCACTCTGTGTGGTTCTCCGTTAAGTTTAGCATGAGTTAAGTTTCGGCTCGCATCAAGCCGTCGTCAGCTAGTCTGTGATGATTAGGACGTGGAGAACCACCAGTCCCGCTCTCGACCTCTCTCTCTATCTACCTATCCATATTCTGTAGGATGCTTCCAGTGACGTTTTCGAAGGTCTCTATATGAGCTTAGCGTCGATCATGGCAGGCCTAGGTTCTTGAAGAAACTGTAGAGCGATTTCGCTGGTAGTCCTCTCGCTGCGACTTTCACAGCGAAGAGTTCAGTCTTGAATCCGTTTCTCACTATGCGGTCTACTAAGTTGCAGTACTTGTTTACTTTGAAGTTGTGGTCCTTCGGTATATTACTTTCCCATGGAATTGTAAGTTCAACAAGACTACATGCTTTGTCGCTTTTGAGAATATGAGTATGTCCGGTCTGTATGTTGTGGTACAGATTTCTGAAGGCATTTCATAATGCTTCTCATGTGTGTCCACCAGCATTTGCCAGTCCTTTGCTGCTCCCAAATTATCGAAGTTTTAGTCCTATCCCTGGGCAGCTTATTGGCTCCAAGTTTCACAAAGTTGACCTTCTGGAAGCCACTACTGGTTTGCCCCTTCCTGGTCCGTGCGATGGAGAGGCTGATGGCATCTCTGATGATTTGGAGAACTTTATCAACATTTGTTTAATACCATAGGTTGATCTGGAAGACTGCCAGATGTCGTGAATGCAGAGTGAGTTTTCAGGACAAGCAAGTAGATCGGACTCACCTGTTCTTCCTTTGCTCTCAGCCAACGCACACATAAACTCGCGCCTAGCAGCTCTTTCTTTTGCAATTAACAAGGAATGGAAACACGGAGAGCCGGCTCGATAGGGGCGGAACACAGCGGGTTGTTATAGGTTCGAACTGCTTCGCGTGTGGCGTTTGATTTTAATGGGAGAGCGAGAAAAAAAACGACGTGGAGACTACGTGGGAACAATATTTTTTAAATCGAACAAGAAGATAAACAATTTCAGTAAGGAGTATTTACACACAAATATAAAAAACAGTGAGAGTGCAGTTCGGTAGCACTAGTAGCGCCATCTGTTTACTTGCAAATAAACCAGTCCGAACATCCTGCCGGCCCTGAATCCACGTATTCAGCAAAAAATAAACAAATTTGAGTTGTGAATACAGGGGACAAATACAAACAAAATAATATTAGTATACATGTATGCATAAATTACAAATAGAATATACACATACAATATAACAAGTGTAAATATTAATTAGCGTAGGGCAATGGGGCGACCTTAACTACAGGTCGCTTGTACACACCAGTAGAGGTGCGCACTTCGACGACTCTGACAATATTGTCAGGTCCAGCAATTGTAGAGACAATACGACCAAGCGGCCAGGACAGTGGAGGTAAGTTATCCTCCTTGAGAACGACGAGCATGCCTTCCGAAAGGTTGTCGGAAGCTTTATGCCACTTGGGTCGAGATTGCAAAGAACTCAAGTACTCTTTGTGCCACCTAGCCCAGAATGACTGATGCAGATTCTGGACTAGTTGCCATCTCTTTAGAGTTCCAATCTTCAGTTCTGTAAAATTTGACTCTGGAACTGCAGCCAACGGTTCCATAGTCAAAAAGTGTCCGGGGGTGAGAGCAGATAATTCTCTTGGGTCTGAACTCATTGCCGTGATTGGCCGTGAATTTAGACATGCCTCAACCTTGGTGAGAACTGTGTATAATTCTTCGAATGTGAGGATCTGTTGTCCTATGACACGTGATAAATGAGTTTTTACCGACTTGACGAGCGCTTCCCATAAGCCCCCGAAGTGGGGTGCATGTGGAGGAATGAAGTGAAATGAGATATTTTGAGAGCTACAATAATCGGCTATTGCAGGGTCTCTATTTTGAGATTTGATAATTTGACGGAGTTCTCTATCAGCTCCAACAAAGTTGGTTCCGTGGTCGCTGTACAAATCTGAACATCGACCACGACGCGATACGAAACGCTGTAGAGCGGCAAGAAATGCGTGAGTAGTCAGCTCACTGACCAACTCCAGATGGCATGCCTTGGTGCTCATACAGACGAAGACGGAGATATAGCATTTTGATTTTGGGGCCCTTTTTAAATTTGACGTCTTAACATATAGGGGACCTGCAAAATCAAGTCCGGTCTTCGCGAAAGGTTTGATCTGCTGCACACGGGCCTCTGGGAGCTGGCCCATGATTGGAGTGTGCAAACGAGGACGGAGTCTGTAACAATTGGAGCATCGGAAAACAATAGTGCGAACGACTCGCCGACCAGAAAGAACCCAAAACTTTCGTTGCAAAAGTGACAATAAGGCATTCGGTCCGGGGTGACCAAAATTGACATGGAAATGTTTGACAAGTAGATATGTCAATCGACTGTTACTCGGCAAGAGCACTGGGTGACGCTGCTCTGAACTGAGTTGAGACGCTTGAAGACGTCCACCGACTCTTAAAATATTAAATTCATCATTGAAAGGAGACAGCTTTCGAAGAGAATTAGACGGTTGTTTGTTTGCCTGTACGAGGTAGATATCGTTTGCGAAGTACTGAGCTTGAGTTAATTTTATCCAGATGGCCAAAGCATTGTCTAATTCAACAACTGTGAGAGCGGGGGAACCTTTCATTATGGCTCGATATTTGGGAGAACCGAAACGTAAACAATATGCTGTGACGCGTTTGAGTTTATTCAGAGACGACACTCTGTCTAACAAATTGGGCTCACCTTCAGTTAATAAAAGTGTCTGTGGTTGAGGGGTCGACTTCGTCTCTAGAATTTTGTCGTCAGGATCGAGGGGCAGGGGTGGTTCGGCAAAATTCCACTCACCATTGGGCTGATACAAAAATGTTGGGCCGTTCCACCATGGTGAATAAGCAACGAGTTGTGAGGGTGTTAGACCACGGCTTGCGCAATCACTCGGATTTTCCTCTGAGCGAACGTGCCGCCAGACGTCTGGAGAAGTGTTGTCGTGGATCAGGCTGACTCTATTGCTTACATACATTTTCCAGCGACTAGGATGAGAGCGAATCCAATGCAAAGTTATAGTAGAGTCAGACCAGCACTGGATTTTATCAATTTTTATTTTTGTAGTGTACAATTTGATTGTGTATGACATAAGCTGAGAGAGCATTACAGCTGCACATAACTCGAGTCGAGGAAGTGAGATGGGTTTAAGCGGGGCTACCTTGGACTTTGCCATCAACAAGTGGGTAGAGATGGTGCCATTTTTAATAACACGCAGATAGACGACTGCTGCAAAGCCAGAGAGGGAACTATCTGAGAAGCCGTGAAGCTCTCGCACAGCCTCTTCTGTTGAAGAAAAATGTCGAGGTATAGAGATACGGGTGAGCAGATTGAGTTCATTCTTTATAGAGTTCCACTGGTTCAGTAAGTCATGTGGAATGGGGTCATCCCATCCAATCTTCAATGACCACAATTTCTGTATAATAATCTTGGAGAGGAACACGAGGGGCGTTATCCAACCCATAGGGTCATAAATACGTGCAATGTCTGAGAGAATGCCACGTTTTGTGGGAACTAGATTTGTGTAGTGAGTTTTATATGAGAAACTATCCGAGGCTGGGTCCCACTGGACTCCGAGAACCTTTAAATACGTGTGATCATCACCATTGAATGAAAAATTTGTGGGTTGTTTATTTTCACTCGGTACACCATCAAGACATTCAGGACGATTACTGGCCCATTTTCTGAGTTCGAATCCGCCAGCGTTTAGCAATGAGTTTAAATCGACAACGAGCTTACGAGCATTACCGACGGAGTCCGAACCAGCGAGGACATCATCGATGTAGGTTGAGTCGAGTAAAACGGGAGCGGCCAGAGGATACTTGTCCTTTTCGTCAATAGCCAGCTGAATCAGTGTACGAATGGCTAGATATGGGGAGCTAGTCACACCGAATGTGACAGTGGTCAGAGTGTAGTCACCAATGGGCTCATTTTCATTAGCACGCCAGAGAATTTTTTGGTATTTTTGGTGGCTTTCCTGAATATTAATCTGTAAAAACATTTGCCGTATGTCGGCAATGAGAGCGATTTCATTCAAACGAAAGAGAGCTATGACATCCACAATATTTTTTTGTAATTTGGGGCCAGAGAGTAGGCAATCGTTCAGAGAATTTCCATTGTCGCTTCGGCATGAGGCGTCGAAGACGACACGATGTTTTGTGGTTGTGCTGTCTTTCAAAACAGCATGGTGAGGCAGATAGTACGAAGAGAGTGAGGTGTCTGCACAGAGAGACATGTAGCCATTTTTCAAGTAATTTTCCATAAACTCTACATAATCTTGCTTATAGACTGCGTTCGCTTTAAATTTGCGTTCGAGTGAATGAAAACGTTTGAGAGCAACTTCGCGAGAGTTACCTAAATTTGGGGGACTATTTTTAAAAGGCAAAGCGACTGAATACCTTCCAGTGCTGTCACGTACAGTATGCTCTGTGAAATATTTTTCACACTTTACATCGTTGGGATGGGGCAAATTTTTCTCTGGCGGCTCCTCGACCTTCCAGAACTGCTGGACTATACTGTCGAGGGACACGTGAAAGGAGTGAACGTTATGTGTCTGTGCAGGCACGGTAGTATCGAAAGTAGGGCCCATCAAGGCCCATCCAAATATGGTTTCGAGCCCCATGGGCGTACTGGGAGGGCCGGTTTTGACGCCACCCAGTAGGATTTGTTGTAAGATGTCTGATCCTAAAAGAATCGAAATCGGTGCGGGAATTCCAAAGCTGGGATCAGCTAGCGGAAGTCCAATTATGTGGTTCCATAGAGAAACTGGGAGAGGAGTATGGGGCAATTCACTGGTGATTTTTTGTATGCACATAGCCGATATCTTCAGCACGGGATGGCCGGAACGGGGCGAGATGGCTATGTCCACGGCGCCTCCGTCCACCTGGAGAGACAAGTTCGAGAGACCGTGGATGGAAGTGAAGCCAGGTCGACGTTTCAATTTTAATTTGTCAGCAAAATCATTTACTACGAACGAGCACTGGCTGCCAGTATCCAGCAGTGCCCTTGCGTCGTGATAGTGACCTTGACCGTCACGTACACGTAGGAGGACAGTAGCCAAAAGCACATGTGGGGAAGTTAAGACAGTCCTCCTGACCTGGGTAGAAAGCGAGCTAATCGATGGAGATTCCTTTGGGGCAGCGCTAGCGCTGGAAGGAGTGCTTGGGACAACAGTTGGGGGAGAACGATTATTTTCGACCTTTTCAAAGTGGAGCAAGCTGTGGTGCATTCTCGAGTTGCACGATCTACACGAATAAGTAGAGGTACAATTTTTAATACTGTGTTGGGTGGCGAGGCAGTTGAAGCACACACGAAGCTGCTTGGCCTTGTCGTACCTTTCATTTGGACTCATCTCTAAAAAAGCTGGGCACTTTGACAGAGAATGAGCTTGACTACATGCCGGGCAGGCACGAGTCGGCTGAGTGTTCAGCATGGTGACGGCACCGAGCGAGTGTGAGTTCCGTGCGCTCCAGGACTGAGGTGTCTTGCGAGCGGCGCCGGATTGATAGTTCGAGGGGGTAGAAGCGGCCTGGCGCACGGGGTGTGCAGCCGGGCGTACGGGAGGTGCCGCTGTCTCGAGGCCTTGAGCACGTTTACGCAAAAATTCAATAAGTTCGCTGTAAGTGGGTATGTCACTCTGATTTAATAATTCAAATTGACGACGAGTTTGAATGTCCAGTTTATCGAGGATTATATTGAGGAGGAGGAATGACCACTCCTTTGTGGGGAAATTCAGTGCCTTTAGAGCGTTGACACTGTCAGATATCGATGAGATAAATGTTGAAAGACTCTGCGGGGTCGCGTTTTCAATCGAAGAGTTCGCTATGCGTCTGTAATGTGTTGTTGCTATATGTCTCATGTTCGCATAGCGTAACTTCAGCTCTGACCAAGCGACTTCAAAATTGTTAGCGGTGAGGGGCAAGTGTTGTATCATTTGAAGCGCTTCTCCGCTTAGGGACGAGCGCAAATAGTGAAGTCTTTTCACATCGCAAAGGGTTTTGTTGTCGATCACGAGTGATTTGAATATCGACTCGTAGCCGACCCAGGCGGTCACATCTTCACCAGAAAAGTGGGGTAATGCAATGGAAGGCAACTTAATATTAATTTTCTCAGTGGTTGTTTCATCGGTTTTAATATTTAAATTCGCATCTGAACCCATTTTTTCTTTCAGTGAAAATATATTGGAGCGGTAGGTATCGAACCATTTTTCCACTTCGACCAACTCTGGAGGCGTATCAGACGAACTGCTACTCAAGTTTGTACACAACTGGAAGAACAAATCCTCAGTTCTCTCAAATCTAGAAATCTCGTGTCTTACTTCTAAAGAACGAGATACAGTATAAGAGGTTAGTGAGTTTAGATGGCTCACCAGTTTACATATTCTACGAAATTTATTGTAACTTGCTGCTGTTTCACTAGGTAACGGCGGCATATTGGCATTCAATAATTATTGAAACTGGCAAAACAAAATATTCAATATTTATATATAACTGGTACAATGAAATAAACAAATAGGGATTCGGAAATTATAAATAAATTGAGTATGAGTAGAGAGTACTATGTGTGTGGGGTATTTTAAATGTCGAGAATTCAAAATAATTTACGAAAGTGTGATTTCATGAGATAATAAAACAAACGAGAACAAATTTTCAATAATAAAAAATGTGGTAGAAAAAAAATATTTTTTGCTGAATAATTCACGAATCTAACAATCTTCCAAATGAACTAAGGTGAATTCCTAGGTCTTGATAATCATCCTAGGCTCTGAAGGACCATGTTTAATACCATAGGTTGATCTGGAAGACTGCCAGATGTCGTGAATGCAGAGTGAGTTTTCAGGACAAGCAAGTAGATCGGACTCACCTGTTCTTCCTTTGCTCTCAGCCAACGCACACATAAACTCGCGCCTAGCAGCTCTTTCTTTTGCAATTAACAAGGAATGGAAACACGGAGAGCCGGCTCGATAGGGGCGGAACACAGCGGGTTGTTAAAGGTTCGAACTGCTTCGCGTGTGGCGTTTGATTTTAATGGGAGAGCGAGAAAAAAAACGACGTGGAGACTACGTGGGAACAATATTTTTTAAATCGAACAAGAAGATAAACAATTTCAGTAAGGAGTATTTACACACAAATATAAAAAACAGTGAGAGTGCAGTTCGGTAGCACTAGTAGCGCCATCTGTTTACTTGCAAATAAACCAGTCCGAACAACATTTATGCTGAAAAATGTACTTAATACCTCTCTCAAGTATCCAAATAGCAAATTTTAATGTTTGGCAGTGCCTACAAACACGGACATAATCCATTTGTAGATTTTCCCCATCAAACTAAGTAACTCGGGTTAGGCAGATTAAGTTGGAATGCATTTAGGTAAAACTTAAGCAGTTCGGGGGACCAGTTGAATATTATGGATTTCCACTTCAATGCAAGAGGGATGCAGAAGTCATCACACCGAATTTCCTGTCAATGCTTATTCCAAGGGGAGTGCTCTGAGAAGCTGTTTAAAATTATAAAATAAGAGATGAGCTCACATTAAAGGCTTACTGAGATTGAAGTATGTGGGTAGAAAGGGCGGGTATTGGGTGTCCGGCTTTGCGATTGGCTCCACGAGGCACCGCAACAGGATGAGGATCATAGAGAAGAACACTGGCGACAGGATCTCGAAGAGCGTCTGCCATTTGTGGCGTTTTTGAAGCAGGATGTTCTTCCATAATAACAACTTGAGTTTCTTTAGTGGAAACATTGTTTGCACTTTGCACTTTCGTCTGGAATATAATTTTAAAACATAAGATTTGCCGAGTAAAACGTAAAGCCGGGTCCACACGTTTGCCACAAACTACAAACCTCAACAAACGCTTGGATAAATTAAGTAATCCAAACAACGGTCTCCACACGCTTGCGAGGTTGCTAGTGTGCTCTGGAGACGCAAGCATGGCGGACGTCGAGCTTTTGTCCGCCATAGCGTTTGGATTAACCTATTTTTATTATAAAAAGAAGATAACGGTTGATAAAAATTCATAGAATAAATAAAATAACAAAATTCATAGCTGCTTGTCTTTTGAGTTCCAAATACAGGGTTCTGCTTGGTAAAGTTCCAGAAACCGTAAAATTTCTTCGACCGACCATCTTTCTCCACTCATTTTCGCAAAGACTACAACTCGGCAATGTGACGATAACTTGATACACGTCTATTCGCCACTAGTGCGCAAGCGATACTAACGAGGCACAAACATGTAGATGGATCGCAAACGCTTGCCACATGCTTCCTTTAATTTTGGCGTCAAAAACCGACACTCGATTGGATCGGTCGCAAGAACAAGCACAAACCAAGGCAAATGCTCTATCTACACGTTTGAATTTGTGATGACTTGGCGAGGCTTGCCGAACGTGTGGACTCTCCATTATAATACGAAGCCTGTTTTTGGACTAGTTTATGCCGATCATCGATGACAAAATTGGGAAACAAAACTAGGTGTTTCATTTTCTCGATTCTAAACAGATTGTTGTCATACATACACCAATGTCTTATTCATACACCAATTATAATCAATACTAATAATAAATCTGTAAGGGATGGTCATGGAGTAAGTTGCTTTGTTTTAGGAAATATTGAGTTTGTAGCCTCTATGTATGATACTAAAGCTAAATTGACGATTTTTAGAAATCTTTTCTGTATGTATGTATGTATGTATGTATGTATGTTCCGCCATAACTCTTTAACCGATCATCCGAATTCGATGAAACTTTGTACAAGCACATTTAAATATATGGGACACAGGATAGGCTATATAAAATTCAGTTCCGGTTACGCTAAGATGTGGCTCCCATACAAACCGATATGTTCAATCCGCGCGCCTTAGTACTATACATACTACATAGGTATTTACCGAGCGAGCGGCAGTTGGCGGCGGCGCGGGGGGGCGGAGGCGGCGCGCGGGAGGCGCGGCCTATAAACTCAACAGCGAACCGAGCAGCCGCACTATATTCCTCTTTCACGCAAAAACTACTGAACAGATTTTGATGAGCCTTTACAGTACTATAGCTTATACATCAAAAAGGCTATAATTTATAAAGACATTGTGTAAATTTGCCCAAATATCGATAAATGTCAAGTAAGTCGGAAAAAATCCTGCCTTCTGAGACCTATCTCGGCGTGCGCTGCATAAACCGTTAGAGTTACACGAAGATAGTGTATGGTGAGGTAGTTTCTCTAAAGTAGTTCTAAAAAAAAGTCCGCGACAGCATATATCTACCTTTTATGTGGAAGCCACTATAGCCAAAATAGTGAACCAAAAATACATTTAAATTGCATACTGTATTTACAATGCACATTTTATAGTTTTGAATTAATTCTTATCAAAATACATACATATTTATCGCTTCTGGTATTTAAAGTAGATAAACATTGGCTGTTACACTAAGTAATTTGGACAAATAGTTTAAAAGTTACGACGACGAGAATGTCTTGAGAGAAGCGTTGCGCTTCTCTCAGCGGGGGGCAGCGGGGCGAGGCGAATATGTTTGTATGAATTTCCTTCATAAAATTTAAGCCGATCATCTAAATTCGATTAAAATTACTACACGCACATTTAGCTATACGAGACACAGGATAGGCTAAATAAAATTCAGTTCCGGATATGCTAATAATGTGGAGTATTTTACTTAGTTAGGTAGGTATCTAAAGTATTTGATTTATTTTAATTGAATTTTCTTATTTTAATATCGATAGCTTTTTCCCGCGGATTCGCTCGCGTGAAATTCGTATTTCATAAGAAGAAACTAAGTACATTACATAATGTGAAGGTGCACCTAGCCGGCCGACATGGTATTCGCAGCCCCCGTAAATATTCGAATGCCCGTGGGCGCCGTCGAACTACACCTCTACGTTAGTCTGGCGAGCGCGATATGTCGAGCTTCCCATAAAAAAAAAAAAAGTAACTTAGGTCGGGACCGGACGGCGAACAGGAAGAGGTTAAACCGTTTCGAAGAAAATAAGCAACAAAGGGCGAGGCCGAAGGCCGAGCTGCGTTCAGGAAGACCTTCAGCCTTCTCGAAGAAAGTAAGTAACTGAGGGCGAGGCCTAAGGTCGAGCTGCGTTCAGGAAGACTATAATCCTTCTCGAAGAAAGTAAGTAACTAAGGGCGTGGCCGAAGGCCAAGCTGTATTCTGGAAGACACTAAACCTTCTCGATGACAGTAAGTAACTATGGGCGATAGTTACTTACTTTCTTCAAGGCGGTTTATAGTCTTCCTGAACAAAGCTCGGCCTTCGGCCTCGCCCTCAATTACTTAATTTCTTCGAGAAGGTTTATGCTCTTCCTGAACGCAGCTCGGCCTTCGGCCTCACCCTTTTACTTTCTTCGAGAAGGTTTATGGTCTTCCTGAACGCAGCTCGGCCTTCGGCCTTGGACACGATTACTTAATTTATTCGAGAAGGTTTATAGTCTTCCTGAACGCAGCTCGGCCCTCGGCCTCGCCCTTAGTTACTTACTTCTTCGAAAAAGTTATCGTCTTCCTGAACGCAGCTCGGCCTTCGGCCTCGCCCTCAGTGACTTACTTTGTTCAAGAAGGTTTATAGTCTTGCTGTACGCAGCTCGGCCTTCGGCCTCGCCCTCAATTACTTACTTTCTTTGAGTAGGTTTATCGTCTTCCTGAACGCAGCTCGGCCTTCGGCCTCGCCCTCAATTACTTAATTTCCTCGAGTAGGTTTATAGTCTTCCTGAACGCAGCTCGGCCTTCGGCCTCGCCCTCTGTTACTTACTTCTTTGAAAAGGTTATCGTCTTCCTGAACGCAGCTCGGCCTTCGGCCTCGCCCTCAGTGACTTACTTTCTTCAAGAAGGTTTATAGTCTTGCTGTACGCAGCTCGGCCTTCGGCCTCGCTCTCAATTACTTACTTTCTTTGAGTGGGTTTATCATCTTCCTGAACGCAGCTCGGCCTTCGGCCTCGCCCTTAGTTACTTACTTTCTTCGAGAAGGTTTACTGTCTTCCAGAATGCAGCTCAGCCTTAAGCCTCGCCGTTAGTTACTTACTTTATTTGAGAAGGTTTATCGTTTACCTTACTTAACGCAGATCGGCCTTAGTTACTTACTTGCTTTCTTTGAAATACGAATTTCACGCGAGCGAAGCCGCGGGCAAAAGCTAGTATGAAATATAAAGTAAATAATACCTACTCGAGAATTGTCAAATTAGGTAGGTATACAGTCAAGTTTCTGTTTTGTAATGACGAGTCGTGAATATAACTGTATCCAACACACAATACAATTACTTTACAATGTTATAATATTTTTGCGTGTTTTTTTTTTTTTTTTTTTTTTTTTTTTTATGGAACCTGACACGGTTGGCTACATCACCTACAACATCGGTGATGTCAGCCCATAACACAGGGTGAACTAGGTGCCATGTCAGCGCTTCCCTTCATTTCATGTCGGCTACACTAAACTGGACGGAAAACACGAACTATTTACATAGCCGTTTCGACCGACGTTTCGTTCAGTGCGGTGGTACCAACCCGGCCGGGATAAACCCTACCACCTAGTAAGGTAAGAAGGGAAGGGACCTACAGTTTAACGTGGAATCCGAACCACGGTCAGCCTCCAACGGTCGAGCGGTCACCCATCCAATCACTGACCGCGCTCAGCGTTGCTTAATAACAGTTGACTAACCAACCGCGCCATTGAGCTACCGAGGCTGACGAATTTTCTTATCCCTTAGTCGACTTTTACGACATGCGACGGGGAGAGATGCAGTGGGGCTATTCTTTTTAAGTACCGACCCCACACGGTACATTAATTAACATATTAACTACATATTAACATATTAATTAACAAATTAACATAATTATGACGAGTTTTTATACCTACGTAATATTTTATAAATAAGCTTTTCAGGAAAAAACACTTTTGGAGCCCATCGCGACGGTTCCGAGTGATATTATTTCTTTCTTCTTGAAGCGGACTCACAGCTAACAGCGTGACCGTCAGCCCGAGCGTCCCACGTTCTGTCGATCAATCACATATATTATTTAGGGCTCTTTCTATCTAATCATTTTCCATTTATAAATATTAGAATAATAGATTCAAACTGACGGACGAGCAATGCGATCAATTGAGGTGAGAGATTTTTTTTTTTTTTTTATCCCTTTTTTTGGGATAGGCAAAGGTATTATTCCATGCAGCCTTGTCTGTTCTTCTTCTTCTTCTTTTTTTCCGACTTGCAACCGCAAGATATTCAGAGCGGTCCTTGTTATTCTATAAGGTGACAACAGGAGTGAGGTGAGGCAACTGAGAACCCCCCCCCCTCCCGGCCACCGTATAGTTATATTATCTTTGCCCGTCATTCATCATCATCAATATAGAATTTACCGGTCCGCCTCCTGAAAGACTTTGTCAATCCTTCGAAACCTTAATCCTGCAATCGTTTGGTTCTTCGGCAAGTGATAAATAAGTGGTGTTTTTTTTATTATTTTTTTTTTAATTATTTTTTTTTTAAATTTTTTTTTAATAATTTTTTTTTTCTTTATATATATTTTTTTTATTTATTTTATTTTTTTTAAACCTTTATAAATAAACTTTTTTTTTAGCAATGTTACGATGCTGTTTTGACTTCTGCCGGCACTCCCGGAGTGCACCTGAGGTTTTTTTTTTCATAATTACCATTGCTGGAAATTTTCATATCGTTTTCTGAAATTTTGTTGAAGATAAGAAATATAATAGCCATATTCTGAATTGAGTATATGGCAATACTTTTTTTGCCTATGCCACGGAACAAAGAGTTTCAGTCGCTGCGCTCCTACTAGAGGAAACCTTGTAGAACATAGGTTGAGAGACATACATTTCATACTCTTTCTTTACTAACCAATTATGCAAGAGAGAAAGGGCAATAACATGTTCGTAGAACGTCTGCAAACAGAACGTAGCGTGTCACCTAAATTGCTTGTCTGACTATCATGGTAGTCAAATAAAGTCGCTACTACCTATTCATTTCAAGATAAAAGTGTGTTTTACGTTGAATATTGCGGTTTCATCGACCTTATTATATACATTTGTCTACAAGCGTCGTATTAACGGGCTAGACAGCCTAGCAACAGTCCGCAAATCTGCTGGCATGCCACCTAACTGAGCGTGGTTTCGCGAGGAGAGGTGATTTTGGCTCTGTCGACTGCACCATTGGTCTCTCGGCACAGCCACCCATGCTGGTTCACATAAAAAAAAGGGGAGTAAAGGAGGCGAGTGGCTCGGGATCAATTCTGATGTCTCTCACTGACAGTTCTCCTCCTAAGAAATTTTTATTTTCGGAAATATTCGGAAATATACAAACTGTTTTGGTGGTTAAAAAAAAAAAAACCAGTAAAAAATAAATATAAAGAATCTTCAACCTAACCTAACCTAACCTAACCTAATGTTGAGGCGGTGCATGTCGTTTTATGTTACAAGTAAAAAAAAAAAAAGTTTGTATTTCCGAAAATAATTCTTAGGTGGTTATAAAAAAAACTAAGAAAAAAAAGCAAAAAAAACCAAAAAGATTTTGTGGGATTCGAACCCAGGTCATAAAACTACTAGTCCTATACCCTCCCTCACCCCTGAGCCACGAAATCACTTAAACGAACAAACGAATATCGAATTCCCTTGATTCGCTTTCGGCTCTATGACGTCACAGCTGTCAGCGAGAGCCAACAGAATTGATCCCGAGCCACTCGTTAAAGGAGCCGTAGTAGGATCAACTAGCTCTTTCAGGTGGCGGACCGTGTGCCACGGAATGGTTTCCATCTTTTGAAGTATTCCAGACAACTAACTTCAGACCAAAGCTTCAGAGGTCAATGTTGCAAGTATTCATTCCATACTTCCAAATCACAATCAAATCAAGCCGTTTGCCCACTTTCAAGTGAGTAAACTGTATGAAAATATAACATACTTTTTTGGAAGACTGAACTATTTTATTCTGCCATCCTACCTAAAGCCGGGTCTCCTGAGAATGTTTTTTTTCGAAACATTACACAGAAACAACGAAACATTGGGGCTTGGCCATCCACATTTGTATGAAAACCATAGAGAAATAATGTTTTTGTTTCATATTTTTTTTGTATTGTTTCAAAAAAACCTGAAACAAAAACATTTCTCTATGGTTTCCATACAAATGTGGATGGCCACCACGCCCCAATGTTTCGATTTTTCTGTGTAATGTTTCGAAAAAACATTCGCAGGGGACCCGGGGCGGCTGTAGGATGGCATTCAATAAATCGATTTTTTTGTCTATGGATTCAACCAAATTATTCTATATATATTTATATTTCTATATATATTTGGGTACGTCAGTAAAAAAGAGGCAGAGCTTTGCGAGGTGTAGAATCCTTACAGCTAAAAATCAAAAACTCTCTGCTTCTGCTTGTCTATTGTGACAAAATGGCTTCCCTCCCGGTGGTGGGTAGGTGACAGCGAGCGAATGGATGTGACAGTCAACCAACCGACCAATGTTGTGCTCGAGCTCATTGCATTTACATAATGTTGATGAAGTCCTGGGTCGCTGCCGTTGTGCGTGTGCAGTCTTGAGATTCGGGCGAGTGAGTGTATAGCGCGCGATGTCGAGTGGGTCATTGGGAGGATCTGCTGGCTCGCTGTCCGCGGCGGATGCGGGCGAGGGCTCGCGGCTCCGCAGGACCTTTACTTTACCTCGCAACCCTTTCTCTGGCGTGCGCGTGGTGAAACGCGAGCCTTTCATCGATGGCGCACCGGGACCCGGGAGCGATAGCGGCGGCGGGGGAGGGGATCCCGGAACGATCGAGAGAAAGCTATTCCGGCGCGGGTCGTGGAAACGATTCATATCACGAATCGCTCATCACATGAACACTGTCACCGTGCCCGGGGTAAGAAGTGCCTCTGATAGTACTGTAAGAGTTGGGAATCCAAGTGGCTAGTGTTTTTTTTTTTTTATGTAATCCTCTATGGGTGGCTGAGTCGGAGGGGCCAAAGCACATGCTCTAACCAGCCAATATCACCTCCAAGAAGGTAGGTGCCATACCGGAGCCATAGTACTAGGTATGTAGTTTTAGGATGTTGCTTTTAGTGCTTGCTCTTTGCTGCTTTAGGCTGACTGACTGATCTGTACTCATTTGTTTCAAAGGCCATCTTGATAGCCGTGAACAAGATCATTTATGCATGCGGTGTGGCTGCAAGGTAAAAGCTGCGTTGTGTCTCTTGCACATGACTTGCATTGAATGCGACAGTCAAGGCCTCTCTCTGCCTTTCTGTATGAATAAGACAAGAATGGGTCTTGAATGATGCGCTATGTGATTCTTCTATGATTAATATAGGTTGTTTATCAATGATGCATATTGTAGCTTTCTAGAATGAACAACATAGCGTGCGAGGAAATAAACTCACCCAACAATTTCTTAGATTTCAACCAATAAGAAGCGTTACGTAATTCACCCGACACCGGAACAGGAAACATATATTTTTATGTATCATAGATTTTCTAAACCTAAAGAAAAATACCTAATTTCTACACTTTTTATGAATTCTCTCAATAATCCCCACTTAACTTCAGCGGAGAATACAAACTTGCGAAATAAAAATTTTAACCGTCAACATTGTATAAGAGCAGACACTTCTTTTTATTAAGTTTATCGAGTATTACAAATGTCGAGAACCAAACAAATTGTACAATTTTGCTACCAGTGGCGGCTGGTGACTTCAGTGACCAGTAGTGCGCTAAGTACCTACCTAGGTACTTAAATACCAAGTTTCCCAACACATTCCCCTCATGTTATTTTAAGATCGGGACTTCCGAATTTTTTAAACGCCTGCGTTTAAAAAATTAAACGTAAAAACGTACGTACCTAGTATGAATATTCTCAAGACACTCAATGAGTTGCAAAAAACAAGAAAAAAATCCAAACAAGTTTTTTAACTCATTTTTAGTACCTTTATGAAAATATGAACACACCCTTAGACCACAACACTAACGGCAGCTTTCAAAAAGAAAACAGTACAGTAATGTCCCAAAAATACTTAATATAATATATATAAAAATATATAAAAATAAAAGCATTTGAAAAGTAGGAATTGAACCCGGGATCACCTGATTGTAAAGCCTCACCTTTATCCAACGCTTAGGCAAATATCGGCACCACTTAATTCGAGTATCACTTGACAGAAAGCACAAAAACCTAACCATATCCCATTTTAAATATTGGCGCGCTAACGGGTATGTGACATCACATGACAGCAGTGCGCTGACTCTAGACTCTAGGCAGACGGACTCGTGCAAAACGAATCGCTCGCGACGTCTTGCACGCGCGGCTATTCACGATATAGCATCCTTGTTTGGCGCTCGTGCGCCGCATGCAGAACTCCATTTCGGCCCACTATTTCTTTGAAGTATCTTTTGTCTCACGCGCCAGCAGTGTTTTGCCGATCCCCATACATTCAGTATCGGAGACCCGCGTGCGTTACTCGATTCCGCACGGGGCGCGCGTTTAAACGCAAAAAAGTGGCTTGTGATCTATAAAATAAGGTCGAATTCACATTCGTATTTATTTGGAGTACGATCATTATGGTTTTAATGTAGGTATGTTGTAAGATATTATTTATTTTGAGTGAAGTGAAGACTTCTCGTGGTATGATAGTGCGTGGTACGAGCGCACTTTAGGACCAGCCGCCAGTGATTGCTACACAGATGACACCTCATACCAGATACCCTACTGATATGTCAAAAAATTTAAGTATTTGTGAAATAAATAAGAACAAGCTATATAAACATTTAATTTAAAGTACTATACATCAAAAATAAAATAGACCACCATTGAAAATAAGAAAATAAGTTTGTGTTTTCCATTCAGTGTAGTCGGTAAAACCAAAGGGAAGCACTGACATGTTGCCTCGGTCACCAAGGTGTGACGGACCGACATCACCGGGGTGTAGTAAATGTATTATTTTAAAAAAAATTAAGTTTGAAAAAAAATAAATAGGTGTGACCACCTGTCTCAGGTTCCATAAAAAATCTCAGTAAACCGTTTAAAAAATGTATCAATGGTCAAATATTAAAATAAAATAAAAAAAAGACATAGTACAAAAATAATAGTACAAAAGTAAGTTTCAAGTGACTGACAAAGTACAAGACACCAGTTTGATGCTGCTAGTGTGCGTACTAAGTATATGGAATGATATTGTTGTTGTTGTGTTGTGTTTGTTGTTTGGTGCCCAATCTCTTGTGTTATGTGTCTCATGCATTCTCCTCACGGCAATCTCAAAAATGCTCCGCTCTACTTTGGCGCTTATGTGGTGCTACTTCAGCCACCCGAGCTCTTTCATATAGTGGAGCAGTATACAGGGTTTCCGCAGTAAGGTATGGAATATTGAGGGGGCTGATAGTGTACGTGAAACTGAATAGTTAACTTTTGTTTTATGACTTTTTATTTTGATGACATGTATTTTTTTCTATTCTGCGTACATTTGGAGGCCAGGGCTAGCCTAAAAACTGATCATCCCTTTCAGTATTCCATACCTTACTTGCATATTACTTAATTACTTGCTTACTTACTTACTATCATCATACTACTACATACTTGCTAATAATCACTACCACCACAACTATCTAGCATTGTGACTCTTCTCCTCCAAAATCACTGAACATATTCAAATGGGGCTTTCGCTGTTAAATAGCTTGGTTATTTTGCGAGGCGATTGTGTCCACCCGTGAGAAGCCGGGACAGGGTCACTGGCGAGCCTGCGACATGGGTGGTTAGCGAGCCTGCGGCATAGGTTATTAGCAAGCAATATTCAAAATAATATTAATATATCGCCGTGCCGCACGATGGTAATCTCGTCAGTAAGGAAGCAGAGAAGATGCTGAAGTATCTGGATCTGCAGCACGAGGTTACCAAAATGTGGCCCGTCGACTCGACAAACGTTGTGCCCATAGTCGTATTAGCGCATGGGCTGATAGCGAAGAGCCTCGATGACCACCTTTAAGAGGCTCTCGCTGAGTGGTTGGGTCAAGGGCCAGATCCAGAAGGCAGCCCTGCTCGACACTGCACGCATCGTCCGGAGGTTCCTCTCTATGACAGAGGTTACACGCTAGGTTTGGCATCAGTTCAGTCCGTGACCTTGGTCACAACCAGACTGACGCCAGACGTAAAATGCATCAGTCTGCTATTAGTCTAGTATCAAAACATTTTAAAATCCATCATTCTGGTCCATCATTCCAATCCATCCATCCATCAATTTAGATTAAACGGTCAGTCTGGACCATGGTTTAACCAGACTGATGGACTGAACTGATGCCAAACCTAGCGTGTAACCTCCGTCTATGGGACCCGACCATCGGTAGCCTGGGCTCGCCCCGCCGCCGGTGGTGGAAACTCCATTTTTTATCATTAATTTTGTATATGTTTTCTATAATGTATATATTAGATATTTAAATATGTACAAAATTAGTTTTAAGAAATGTGTGAATAAAGAAACAAAAATATTAATAATAAAAAAAATATATTGAGCAAATCTAAAAAAAATTTGCAGGTGAAGAGCGCTCCGACACTGCTGATGGGTGAGATGGGCGGGGCTGGCGGAGGCATCCCGGGGGGCGCGGGGGCGGAGCCTCCGTGGCCGGCGGGGTCGGTGCCCGCCGCCACTGGCATCTGCAACCACGGCAACACATGCTACATGAACGCAGTGCTGCAGTGCCTCTCTCATACCGATATCATTGCCGAATACTTCGTTCTTGATCACTATAAGGTATGTTTTCTGAAATTTTCCTATACAGAAATTCGACCGAGGCATGCGGCAGGTGGATCTTCGTGTCTTACTTGCTGCTTGATAGTTATCTTGTCCTAAACTTTGCTAAACGTGGTGATCGGTGTTGTGCTGTAATTTACCAGAGTTCTTGCAGCACAGCATCGATTATTCTGCTTGTTTACCCTGATTGTTGGGATACAGCGTGTGGTATGTACCTATACAGAAATTCTGTCCTTACAGAAATTAGGACTCTGGCCAAAGTAATAAAGCCAAAATTATATTTGAGAAAATAGGATTGCGAAAGTTGACACTCATAACATAGCATAGACCTAGACATAACTTTTGTTGTTCAAAAACAGAAACTCCTGATGAAAATACTATAATATGATGTTGGCGCTTTTTTGGATTATGAGCACGTAAAATCAATCTCAAATTCACATGAGACTTTCTTGCCACCAAGTTTTGACCTATTTACGAAAGTATCGTGGCTATATGTTCCCGACCTCGATTAACACCCTCCTCTACTGCCGATGGGCCCGGATATGTTCGGTGAAGCCATCGCAAGCTTAGTTCCACACCTTACTAGAGGGGGAATTCAAAATCACGAGTGACACGATTTATTAGAAAAACACAAAGTTGAACATCTCTTAAATAATATTATATTTCGACATACTCAACTCACGTCAACACTTTCATTTCTGCAGTTATGATTCATAGTGTAGTATCTGGGCCACACTATATACAATCTGCGACTATAGCAAGGGAACGTACCCATACCACGTGACCGATTTGGGTGGGGAAGGGGTTTGCCAAAATTGCCAAAAGACAGCCTTCTGTCTTTCGGACAGGGTATTTTCCCTGTCATGTGTTATTTCAAACTATAGTTTTATATAAAATTTCAATATCGATTTGTTCCATTCTCACAAATTTTTTATAAGAAATCGACAGGCATTGTTCAATTACACGCAAAAGTATTCGCCTGGTCACATTCAAAAGTGAAAATACAACCGTTAATGCGTAATCCACATAAATATGATGAAAAACAGCATGTTGTTAAATACCACATATATAAACTGGGTTTAGTCAAGATACCGTGCATGGTCAAGGGTTGTCCAAAAGTGGCCAAAAATTGGTCATGTGGTATGTGTTCATTAACCATCACTGCTATTGTATATTTTATTATATTATTATTTTATTTTGTTGAAAGAGCATTCCAAGCTGGTGTCTTCATATCTATGTTCACTGGTGGTTTATTTTATTTTTGTTGTGTTTATCGCTTAGCCTGTTCTTGAATGAGGTTGTAGTGGGAGCTTGGATGATATCTTCGGCCACTTTATTCCATTTGTTATCAACTATTCTGTTGCATAAGAAGTGCTTACGGGGATTTGTTGATGTTAAATTTAGTTTCAATTTATGACCTCCGAGGTGACTAATTTGTGTTCATTGTGAAGAGATCTTTTAGTTCAGGGCAATCATAGTGTATGTGCATATATATATATATATGTAACTATTGAGTACTATCTGAATATATTTCGCTATCTTGGCTAGGTCAGTGTGAATTCCCAAGGATGAAATCTCTGTTATCAGTTTAATCTTCAATCACATGATATGTACAATCCACATTTTCTCTGGGTCACTGTCACTGAGACACTATGTCAGAGACATAATATTCTGACATAGTTTAAAAATGTGGTAAAAAATTACTAGAAACTTTTTAGAGTTTACTCTATATAGGTATTATCAAAATTGATAAATTATTTTATTATATTATACTATCTTTAGCCCGCGGCTCCTGTAACATTTTTTTTGTCAGAATCCCCTGCGGCGCACCACAACCCGTCAAAGTTTAATTGCAATCGGATAAACGATTTACGAATGCATAGCACACAAACAAATATTCATTTTGATATATTAGATAGCTTGTGAAAATTCGACGTATGAATGTGTACAAGCCAATTTTAATCAGAGGTTGCGGGTGTGCAGTTTGTATACTTGTATACAAGTCCCTGCTTAGATTACCTGGTTAAATAAAAATTACGGGATTGCATTTGTTTGTCGAATTGTTTTTTTGAAACTGTGCACTGCAATAGTACTTATCACATATTTTAGTGAAAGTTGAATTGCTGACCGCTCGCTGACCACCTTTACTAAACAAATTGGTCAAGTGCGAGTTTTACTCACGCACGAAGTGTTCCGTAGATCAGCTATACCATAATGTAGTTATATAAAAACCATATCTGTCTATCTTTTGTTTGTTTGCAATGCAAACTACCTGTGGTGCCATTTATTATTTAGTAGCATGAATAGTATGTACTAATCTTTTCTTGTTTTCTCTTAATTTTTTACTTTTAGCTTTTTTAAATATTTGTTGGCATATCCGCCATAATCCTTAACACATATTCTGTGAAAATTTCAACCGGCTACCTATTACAGTTCAAAAGATACAGCCCTCGGACGGACGGTCAGATATACAGACAGACAGACAGCGTAGGCTTAGTAATAGGCTTTCGTATGGATACGGAACCGTAATTACTCTAAGGCCATCCAAGCATATTCTCTACCTAAGTAGTCAGGTAAAAAAATTAGAACAACGGCAAGTGTAATAGCTAAAGGTGAAATTTGTACCGAACTGTGCTGGAAAATTGTACCACTGCATGTACTCGGTGCATTTGCTTGATTGTTGTTTTACGACGACGACCCAGATTCCATAAGTTTAAACTCGTTTAAAATTATCACAAGGTGAATGTTACAAGCACTTATTTGTAGCGCTGTAGACGCACCACCGATACCTATAGCGCTATAGGCAGATGACTAAGTATACGAGAGGTTTTAGAAAATGTCAACTAAATTTTTCCATCATTATGATTATGATGTAAAGTGTGAGAGTTAGGGCCCCTGAGCCCTGTTGTCACTGCGACATAGTAAGATCTATTGTGATCTCTCAAAAGTTTACAGCTCACCCCCAAGTTCGATTTCCGCTATGAACCGAGTTATTTTCTCGGGGTTAAGTGCCTTTATTTGGCATCCCCCAAGAATATGGCTTCTACTGTGAATGAGCACTTCACAAAGGATGCGTACGGGCGTATCATCCTATTTTATACTGAACTTGCACACCGGTGTGTCGCTAAGGCACATTCGGTATAGGTCTTTGTTTAGCCTGCCCTGTTAAGGTCCTTATTACTATTCTTATGTCTTTCCATTTTAGGTTTAATACCTCGCAAGTGAATTGACGCGAGTACCCAGAAATATATGATGCAATGTTATCGATTGAAATGCTGAAATAAAAAAATCTTAAGGCGCGTACAGACATCGCGAGGCATGCGGCGCGAACGGTTCGTCACGTATGCTTCAACCTGAAGATGCGCGCAACATTTGTGCATAACTCCTGAACGGCACATGCTCATGCTGAGCACGCGAACAACCACGCACGCACATGCACAAGCTGACGCAGCCATGCGGCGCGAATGGTTCGTCACGCATGCCTCGGGCTGTGTGGACGTGAGTGCTCACTATGAGCATTCGCCGCATACGCTCGTTGCGAATCAATTAACGCGCTGCCTCAGTGCGAGCCGTGCGTTCCGTGTGGACGGCTGTTATTGTGTTGCGTGCGCCGTCCACACAGAACGCACGGCTCGCACTGAGGCAGCCTCGCAACGAGCGTACGCGGCGAATGCTCACAGTGAGCACTCACGTCCACACAGCCCGAGGCATGCGTGACGAACCATTCGCGCCGCATGCCTCGCGATGTCTGTACGCACCTTTAGAAACACAATCAGCTCAATTTGTACATTGATTTCTGATGAAATGTTGTCAATTGATATGCTGGTGTCGCAATAAATAGATAAATCATAAACAAGAGAGTGAGAATGGAATGTTATCTTAATGCATGCATGTGCAAAATTGGAATATCGTAATTTGAGTGATCCTAATGAGGTCATGGGTAATAGAATCACATTGTCACGCAGGCACTCATTCCAATGTGCTGACCATTATTTTACAGCATTTAATGATTTCGCCGTTGTCGCTGGCAGGGATTCTTATAAAATCAAAATATATTTATTGCACTTGAAATTTTTTTATTTTTTTTTGCAAAAGGTACTCAGTGTAAGTGTTCAGCAGCAGTCAGGTCTGTGTTTGTCCATCTGTATGTCACAGCCTGTAGCTCCTAAACGGTTCATTGAGCTATTTCCTTGAAAACTTAGAATGTTTGTAGTTTCCCGGGAGGTAATGAAATTTTATGTGTATACATTGTCAGGGGTCCTCAACTTTTATTAATATGGGCCGCAAAAACTAAGTTGAATATAAAACATTTGTTTAACAGTGCTCAACCTTTTTGCTGTACATTGACGAAAGTCTTTCAAAGCCTAGATTACTAAAAATTTTTGTAAACTATATTTTTGATTGTACAAACACTTACAACAAGGAGATTATTCCAACCAAAACCAACAGTTCAATAAATAAAAATAATTAAGGTAATCCATTTGCTTCATGGCATGAAAACCTAATTTGATGTCTCTAGTTTTATCCATCAAAGAGAAAATCAATATCTCATTTCTCGCAGGGACCCTATCAAATTAAAATATTGAATATATCCAAAGATATATTACGTACTAGATCAATCACTCGGCTAGCTCACATGTTCCACCTAGTTGCGGTTCACGATCATCAAGTCTCTTAGTCGAGCGCGAGAGGCCGCAGCGTGCAGTCGTCGCCTGCCTGCTGCAATCGCGCCTCGCCTACTTTAAACTAATACATTTACACATCTTCGTCGATGCGAAGGTGCTATGGCGAATCTGGAGATGAAGTGTTAGAATGAAAAGACAATATGCACACGCACACTGACGACGCACGAGTGCGATCGTTCTCCCCGACCGGCCGCCAGCCCATCTCCCACACGCTTCCCGCCCCGCGCACGCTCCCCTCTTCCGCTCGGCTCTGCGCTCCGCCTCCCCGCTACCTTACCCCATACCTCAGCCACTCGAACATATTTAGCAGCTAAATTTCTTCGGAGCGCTGGCTCTATATAATATTTTCTCAAAGGATAAGTCGCGTAATTTTGTACGGACTAGCTGTGAATGTTAATTTGAAAATGTTCAAATTCAATAGCGAGAGTGCATTCAGTTTTTCGCTATCGTATATCACCCTTGTAGAACAACAAAAACTTTTTAACTCCAAATGAACTGGGAATGTCCAGGCTGGTGAAAGATCGACTGTACGTCTTTATACACTCGGTAACAATACAGTGGTTGCGACTTCATTGTGTCCATGTAATGTTGACACGTGAAACATTATTGACGCGTGTGACGTGTGTGCAGACGGATCTCCTGAAGCGCAACAAGATCAACTCGAAGAAGTACGGCACGCGCGGGGAGGTGACGGAGCAGCTCGCCGCGCTGCTCAAGTCCCTGTGGGCCTGCCAGTACAGCGCCGACATGAGCACCTCTTTCAAGGTAATATTTCATAAACAATAAATAAGAATCAATTCAAACTCAAAATAGATGAAAATTACCAAATAGCAATGATTTTCAATATAAAATGTCGAATGTGTGTTAAGCATTTATTTATTTATTAGGAAACATTTAAAAAAATTTCGCGTTCCTTCACGAAACACGTGGTCCACGGTTCAGATTCAATATAAAACGTTAGGTTCCTTCTCTTACCTTTTAGGTGGTAGAGTTAAACCCACCCAATTGATATTATCACCTTGTTGAAAGAAAGTACATAAAAAATGCTGGAAAATTTCTATTCAGTTCAGTATAGCCTTCACAACCAGAGAGACGTACTGGCATTTCTCGCAGTTGTGACCGCAACAGGTTGTAATGAACTGACATCAAGATACGACCGCCAAAGCAGAGCATGACCGGTGGCCAATACGCATTGAAAGCGGGAAGAAAGTCAATTCCAAATTGAACACTTGACAGTGTGCATTGGTGTAACCTTTGAGTTGTGTCGCACCACGCTATATGTTCACGTACGTTGACAGTCTACGGTGGAGCGTCACGGCACGCAGTACCGCGGCAACAGCCAGCACGACGCGCAGGAGTTCCTCTTCTGGCTACTGGATAAGGTGCATGAGGACCTCAACACTGCTACCAAGAAGAAGTATAAGACCATCAAGGTAAGCTCTCTAGCTCAGTGCTACTCAAATGGTGGTCCGCAAACAGCTGCCGGTCCAAATATCCGTCCGGGAAGGACAAATATAATATTTTTGTTTTTTTTTCGGAGCCAGAGTCCATAAACACATTCTTGCGCTCGTCATCATTATTGATACCTATTTTAAATTATTTCTTACATGAATATTAAAGTTATTCATAACATTAAGAAAAGATTGAGATGAGATGTGTTTTTCTTTCATTTTAATGAAACTGAATGCGTGCGAATGTTGCAGAACACGTGCGGGAAGCCGGACGAGGTAGTGGCGGCGGAGACGCTCGCCAACCACGCCCGCCGCAACAGCTCCTTCGTGCAGGCCGTCTTCCAGGCGCAGTACAGGTGACATTCTTGTTGTTGTTGCTGTTGCTGTATAGATTGGCTTGTGTTACTTTGTTTCTGGAACCACCGAACTAATTGCTAGAAGCGGCATAGCGTGATGAATCTTGTTAACAAAATGTTAAAACAATCTTCTCATGCAATTGTCATCAACTTTCAAGCGATCACATCATCGTCACACAGTCATCTCATGCTATGAATGCGCTAATGATAACGTTAGCCATATGTGCCAAATACCAGCTTGCGCCTTTGGACTCGATCCAGCGTCGAGCCGTGCGACTCGTGGATGATCCCGACGTGTCCCGCGATCTAGAACCACTGCAACTTCGGAGGGATGTCGGCGCCCTAAGTGTTTTCTATTGCTTATTCCACGGGGAGTACTCGGAGGAGCTGTTTAACGTGATTCCGCTGTCCCCTTTCCACCTCCGTGCAACGCGCACTGGGCAGGGATTGCATCCCTATACGCTGGACTTACCGCGGATGCGTACTAATCGGTTCTGCAGATCCTTCCTCCACAGAACCGGTAAACTCTGGAACGCTCTCCCTGCCCACATATTTCCCCCCAAGTATAGTCTCGGGTCCTTCAAGAGAGGCGTGAATGGGCACCTGTCAGGCCGGCATGGCATTCGCAGCCCCCCATGCGACCGAATGTCCATGGGCCTCGCGAGACACTTTATGGGTGACTCGGCGCTACATGTCGCGCTTACTATAAAAAAAATAAAAAATATGTTAGCCATATAACAAAAGCAAAAGTCTTTTTGATTTGGTCGATGACATGTTTTTTCGGGGGTGATGTATGATAAAGTCTTATCTATACTATAGATCAGTGTCTGTATCCCTTTTCTCAGATGATCTCAAATAATTGAGATGTGATCTTTGTTACTAGATCACGATTTTGTTACAAAAAATTGTAAAGTCTTTCCTATCAAGATTAAGCAGACACGGACCGAGATCGGACCGAGAAAACATACACCGGGCGTGCTCTCAGTGAAATTTTATTATTTATTTATTTATTTATTAATTAACAACTTCCTATATATGGAAACAAATGACAATATAAATAAATATAATCCATAAATAATTTCACACCTCATTGTAAACAACTTGTTTGTTAACTACTTCATTGTTCCCTGCTCTGCGGATACTCGTAACATTGTGAACATATACGTTACAGATCTGCACTGACGTGCGGCCGGTGCGAGCGCACGTCGTGCACGTTCGACCCGTTCCACTGCGTGAGCGTGCAGCTCCCTCCGCGACACTCCGCCGCGCAGCCCTCGCCCCTGCCCGTCACCGTTCGTATTTTACTCATTGTTACATTCTTCTTTTTTCCAATCTCGCAAATGTGGTGACCTGTAATTATTGTATTTTGAAGATTTTTTTTTCTAAATAAATAAAGTGATAGCTGAATTTATTCTAATGCGTGATTATTTTTATAAACATTATATTGAATGTGCAACATGTATGTTTTGACAAGTCATTTTCAGCAGGTAAAAATAATTTTTTTATTATTTTATTTTGATGAACGAGCAGCCGGAACTGGTGTGTTCACACATGTATTGTATTGTTTGGTCACTGTGTGGATTATTTGATTCAGTTTCATTTGTACTGGGTCTACAGGACTCGCGGTCAAAAATGTCATTCTGGTATCTGCATGTTTCCACCAATGTTTCTTCTCTAAATTTTTCCGAAGGGATACGTTTCTAACTTTACTACAGTTGTGACACATTCGCCCGGCGATTTCAAAATGTATTGCTGTCCGTTCATCTGTCTCAAAATAGATTGCGAGATTGATCCAGTGTTCCGCTGTACATTCCTTACTCCGGATAACTCGGTGATTAAGTCTTGGTTGTCCGCGTTCATTTCGAATTTCGCGGATTCGTTGACATCTGCACGTATTACCGGTATAGGCGCAGTCGTGGGCGACGTGGAGGTGGTCGCTGTCGTGATTGGTAACCCAAAAGATGCTGCCCTTGTATCGGTATCTGGTTGCTGTTGTACAAAGTCGTGAAACATTTCTGTCGCGGTACTGCTCATTTTGAATTGTAAACACGTCATGTATAATCTGTATCGCAGAGGATTACTTTGAAGGCATTCCATAATAAACTGTTTAATTTGGTCTCTCTCTCTGTACAGTAGAAACCAAACTTAAATGCGGCTGTGAGATGCGCCCGTGTGTCTGCGCAAAAGACGATTATTAGGGCAGAGGGGGGGAGGGCGGGAGGTGTGCAAAGGGGGTATCGGCGCACCCTACCGCGCTCCCCCGCGTTGCTAGGATACGACCGCGCGCCGTCGTCGCCCGCGTCCTGTCGCCCGCGCATGCCCCGCTCTCGTCTGTTCGTGCGCCATTGTACAGTCACTCACTATTTATTTGTTTTTTTCGTAGTATGGCGGTCGATTTTCTGCTAATGGTGGTTTCACACATGGTTATTCGTGCAAACATTTTAGTTTTATCTCGCTCTAACCAAGCCATTAAAAGGACACGAAACAGAAATATTTACCAAATATTTGTGTACATGTACAGCTATGTGTGGTGCTAGCATGATAAAGTTTATTGGCAAAGTGCGTTTACCGAGGTCGCCCGGTTTTAACCATGATGGATACATCGGTGTGCACAATCATAACTAATATAATACAGCAAGACTCTTTTTTTACCTGCAAATGATAATGTAATAATTTTATAAATTTTTTGCCAAAATATTCGATTGTATATTTTAGTTGACTAGTCAAGCGGCCGAACTTCAGGCCAATACGCATTTAAGTTTGGTTTCCACTGTACAATTGACTTGAGAATTGTCTTCCATAATTGAATCAAATTGACAAATCCCTCTTCAACAATAGATTCTTGCTCAACATTGCTTTTTGTTCGCCCAATTTTAGCGCTTTCATTATATTTTTGTTTATATCCAAAGTCCATATTAGTTCCAAAACACCCAAAAAACTGTCCGAAGTCGGATCCTCCATCGCTGTCTTCTTCACTTTCTTCTTCGCAATTTCTGAATCTGTCGACGTCTCGCGTTTCTTGCGCTGCTGCACCTTTTTTTTTATACTCTTGTCTACATTTGTCTCCATATTCTCGACTATTTGTTGAGTTTCGGCTCCAAATTCCAATGCTTGTTCTTGCTCCACCAATTCGATCGTCTCTTCCAAACCCCTGTCCCCTCGATGTTGAAGGAATTCTGATAAGATTTTTTGGTTGCTGTCATCCTCCGATTCGCTGCTGCTTTTCGGCGACAGAGGCGGTATTTGAAATGATACTGCCATTCCTTTTCCGCGACTAGTTGATGATGACCCGGGTGTCGGCGAAGTTATATTCGTCTTCATTTTCACTTGATGACGACTGATTACTATTATTGTCGATACTGCTGCTGCCCTCTACTGATCTGCGCATACTGTTGATTTTACGAACAGTTGTATGGCTTTTATATTATTTGCAAAGGTCACTCTATGAATACTGAGCGTGGTAAAAGAGAAAATCGAAGAAGAAGTCGTTCGAGAAGTGAAATCGCCTTGGATATATTTTAGAAGTAAAGTCCCAATTGGACATTGCGAGTGGTGAAAGAGTTCACTGGTGGTTTATTTTATTTTTGATGTATATTCATTTTAAATGTTTAACCAGCCTGTTTTTGTTCATTTAAGAAGGAGAGTCACAATATCTGTGACTAGAAGTCCTGCATTCAAGCGAACATATTTTATCTACAAAATTGCTAAATATTCTGAAAATAATAATATCAACTATATTATTACCTATACACATAAAATTTTTGACAGATGCCGTGTGAAATCAAACAAAATCGTGACATGAGATTATGTTACTAATTAAAAGAAAACTGTAACTGCTGTAAAACGTGTGCGTGTAATGTTGGCAGGTGGTGTACGTGAACCAACAACCGAGACAGGTGCGCATCGGGCTGGAGCTGCCGCCCAGCGCGACCATGGAGGAGCTGCGCGCGTCGCTCCACACCGACACCGGCATACCGCTCGACCACATCATCCTCGCGGAGATCAGCGACGCCGGTACGCGCGTACTCGTCCGTAACCGTTGTTCTCTGCGAACATCTGAAAGTCGATTCTGTCCGATATCTCTCTCCCATCTCTGACTTAACTCTCTTCAGAAAAAACAATTTTTTTTTGCACATAGCGCGCGGCTCTCTTCATCTGCTGTACATTTTAAAAGTTTAGTTAGACGCAGACGAGGGGAGAGTTCCCATGAAACTAGCGGCGTTACCTCGCTGCACCGCCAGGCCGATTCGTTGTAGGAGGTGCGCCCATTTTAAAATGTCCCAACACTATTACACTTGATATGTTGAAAATGATCAACGTGCAAACGTAAACGTTAAACACACCTGAATGCGGTCACAACTTAGGCGGGAAAGAGAGCAAAGGGAAGCACTGGCACGTCACCTGGTTCACCAAACGTCACATCCTATCAGGGTTCCATAAATAAAAAAGATGGCTTGTGTTTGTGTGGTGCAGGTTGGCAAGGGACGCGCGGCGCGTGGGAGGGGGCGGGCGCGGACGTGGGGCAGCTGTACTGCGTGGAGGCGCCGGCGCTGCTCACCGCGCCCACCGCGCCCTACCTCCTGCTGCTCTGGATCAATATGCTCGATGGAGAGAGATTCGGTACGTTTGTGTCGCGATTTACTGTCACGCCAGTTGAGATTTTTGTGTAGAGCGCAATATGTGGCATCGTTACACCTACAAGTAGATGTCTAACGATCCCCATGGACATTCTGTCATGCACGGGGATTGCAAAGGCCATGTCGACCTGATTTAGAGGGCTCATTTAATGTATGGTGACGTTATGAACAATATACAATAATTTTATAAACTGATGATTGGGTGATGCCTGTATTGAATGAGGGGGAATTAAATTTCTTTCGAAAAAAAAAAGAAGAAAACTTAACAAGCACATGTGACTACATACCTTGTTATGTTTTGTTTTTCTACCTGCCTGCTCTATACAAAGTCTCTATACATTCTTCAGGTTGGATTTTGGGACAGATTTCTTTTAATTGTTTGCATTAAAATTTTTAGTTTGTGTCTGATGTAAATTATACACGGGTGTTGCAGTTGCCCCCGTAATATTTTTAACTGACATAAGGGGGTTATTCTATATGTGAAACTAAACAACTTCTGTGGCGAAAAAAAATTTTTTTGACAAAAAAATAATATTTTTTCCCATACAAATTTTAAATACCTATTCTCAAAATGTATGGAGAAAAAAAAATTTGTTTTTCTTCAAATTTAAAAGTCGTAGAACAAAAGTTGTTCTATTTCACGTACAGAATCATCCCCTTTCGGGTTTTACGGTTGGGGTTTGCAACACCGTGTATAATCAAATTTGTAAAACTATCTTATAATATGTGTTGGTTGTGCGTGTTGTTCAGAAGTAGGTATAGTGTGTGAATTGGCAGCAGCTTAGCACCCTCGCTTCCTCCGTGCAACACCTACTGTTGCAAAGTGCTGTCAAGTTTAGAGCATCATGTTCTGTGGCGCAGGTTCGGTGTACGCGATGCAGGTGCCGCGCGAGACGTCGTACGCGGACCTGCAGAAGCTGATGCTGAAGGAGATGGCGGCGGTGGTGCCGGAGCGCGTGCTGCTCGACGCGCAGGGAGACGACATCTTCCGCGCGCGCATCCTCTGTCTCGCTCACCCGCACCTGCACGACGACGACACCTATCTGCAACCGGAGGTAACGCAGCTCCTATTCCTCATTCCCTAATCAAAATTATGTAATTGTAGCCTTCTTGGTGAACAGAGTTGTGGACTCTTGGAACGAACTACCGCAGGTCATAAGTGCTAAAAGTGTAAATGGATTTAAAAACCAGTTAGATAAACACATAAAAGAAAAAAAAGAAAAAAATTAACTAAATTAAATATGCACAAACTCGTTCACTTTATAAAAGCATTTGTCTAATAACCATTTAAATAGAGCATTTGTAAATAGTTTGAGTGCAGCCATTTCGTTTATTTCCTTTGGAACATTATTATACATTTTAACTGCCATGTAATATATACTTTTGCGATATTGTGTAGTTCTAGGTTTTGTATTTATTAGTTTATTTTCTGTCTCGTGTTATGGCTGTGCATTTTTTTCATTTGCTTAAAATACTCTGAGTGAGTTCTAACAAATACACACATTCTTCACTGTGTTCTGTTTCTAAATAAGTAAGTAAATAATTTGTTTGTGCAGTTGCCACACCCGCTGTTTGCGTTGGGCGTGGAGCAGGCGCTGTGCGCGCACGACACGCACCCCCACCTCCGCCTCGAGCTGCACTGGGACGCCCGGCATCGTAACAGGTATTTATTTTATTCCGCCGTCCCCATTCCACCTCCGCACCACGCGCAACGGGCACGGATTGCATCCCTACACGCTGGACTTACCGCAGATGCGTACCAATCTGTTCTGCAGATCTTTCCTCTAGAGAAACGGTAAACTCTGAAACGCTCTCCCTGCCCATATATTTCCATCCAAGTACAGTGTCGGGTACTTCAAGAGCGGCGTGAATAGGCACCTGTCAGGTTGGCATGGCATTCGCAACCCCCGCCTACGACCGAATGTCCATGGGCATCGTAAGGCACCTGATGGATGGCTCGGCGCCACATGTCACGCTTTCAATAAAGAAAAATGTAAGCTGCGAGCGTTGTGCAAGTGTGGCGTTGCACGTATGTGAGAAGAATAGGAAAAAAGTGTTATTGACTGTGTGTGATTGAACTCACAAATCAAACTATTGGGTCAGTCATGCCTGCATTTTATAAAAAAAAAAGTGACTGTCATCACAGATCACTGCCTCCTGCGCTGTCTACATGTTGTTGGTAGGGGGTGGCTCTAAGCCTGAAAACGTGTCCATCTGACTCGGGGACCTTCGTGCCAAACACATAGGTCTCCAGCTACGTCACGCAACCTATGTCCTCCTTGAAGGCCACAAGGTAACCAGGGCGGCTGCATATAGTGTGAAATAGTGCATGTGAAATATCTAATCAGAGAATTACTTAAGGGGGCTCCTTCCTAAATCTACCCTCTCTTTCTAACATTGGCCGTTTTTCATACATTTTATTTTATTATAAAGAAATTATATAACTTATAAAATAATCCTCTGGGAGAAAAATGCATGATAAAATTATTAATGTTTTTCAATAAAAAAATTTGGTACTTCACATATAATAATTGAAAATTTTTTTTTAAAGTTTATTGAGTTTTAGTTTTTTTAAAATTTTATCATGCACGTTTCTCCCAGAGGATTTTTTTATAAGTTGTATAATTTCTTCATAACAAAATAAAACGCGCATTGTTAGAGAGGCACAATTTAGGGAGGTGACCCCTTAACCTACTTGCTTTTAACGTAAGGTTGTTTGCACGCAGCATAATCAGCGAGGTGGGAGACGCTTGCGAGGTGCACGTGAGCGCGGAGGCGGGCGCGGGCGGGGAGGAGTGCGCGCCGGCGCGGCCGCCGCCCCTCACCCTGCACGCTTGCCTCGCGCATTACACGCGCGCTGAGACACTCGCGCAGGAGGATGCCTGGAGGTTAGTGCGCAGTACCACGGCATAGTACACCTTTTAAAAAAAAATTGTTTTTATTTGTATTGCTCTGCTTGCAGCGGATCCCACAGGTTCTAATAAAATTATGTATAAATTAGTCTTGCGGACTAATTTCATAATTTATTCTATACAATCTAAATGGTATCTGAATGGCGTCTTGTTCACTTAATTTTATTGTTTTGTTAGTATTAAGTTTGTGTCATTCTTCTTCTCTATTTTGCTACCCTTATAATAAGTTTTCATAAAAGTCAGGTTGACTGGCAGAGATTGCCTTAGGTAATAAGTCCGCCTTTTGTAAAATCGTGTATTGGAAAGCAATAAAGCATATTTTATTCTATCTGATGGGGGTTTTATACATCCATGCACTGAACAGTACTTATATGAAAATGGTGTCGGCTGTTGCAGATGTCCACAGTGTCAGAGGTACATGCCCGTTGTGAAGACTCTCGGCCTGTGGTCGCTGCCCGACATACTCGTTATTCATCTGAAGCGGTTCCGCCAGTAAGTATTTACAATTTGTAATTTTTTTTATCTCACTTTCCGGGATCTTTCACCTGCTTGGAACATTGAGCAGTTGGTGTGAATTTTTATCACTCACTATCTTCTCCGTGCTCTGTTATGCTAACAGATCTTGTGGTGATTTAGACTTTGACTTAGAATTTAAAATTAATTAAATTTCTTCAGAAATTGCTACCTATTCCAGAATTTACAATTTGCTCAAAGGGGCTGTGCATTAAATAACAGTGATTGTTGCTTCAGGCAAGCAAAAGGTCGCACAAGTACGAAGCTAACGACCATGGTGGAATTCCCGCTGACTGACTTCGACATGACGCCGCACCTTGTGCGCCGCTCCGGCACCGCGGACTCGCCCGGCCACTCGCGCTCGCCGCGCCGCCGCTCCCGCACGAGCCTCGCCAACCCCTCCGAGAACGTCTACGACCTCTACGCGGTCTGCTATCACCACGGCGACGACCTCGAGACCGGCCACTATACCGCCGCATGCAAGAACCCTTACGACGGACACTGGTACAAGTTCGACGACGCGCGCGTCACGTGCGTGTCCGATGAAGATGCCGATAATGAACTCATTAACAACACCGCGTACATGCTGTTTTATCGACGCAAGAAACCGCATGTTGCGCACGTTCGTTCCGCTCCCGACGGCCTCGCCGGACACTGGGCGTTGCGCATGCCCAAGTATGTCCGCAAGCAGAAGAGTGCGCCGCTGATGAACGGCATCACCGAGGCTAAGGAAGAAGTCTGCGAGGAGACGAAGGAAGAGCGTTCCGAGTCAGAGGTGACAGGCGTACAGACGCACAGTCCGTCGCTGTCGAGGAGCGCCTCCAGTCTGCCGGACGATGGTGCCGCTTCACCTGCCAGCCCGAGCTCCCCGCACCAGTCCCGATCGCCACACCAGGCCAGATCCCCACGTCCGTCCCGCTCGCCTTCGGTGCGATCTCCGATCAAGATGGAAACTAACAAGATAGAAAACTTTGTATCTACGGTGAGTAGCACTTCTTTTTGCATCCGAGAAATATTAGGGTATTTGCAATGTTCTATAGTTCAGCTCTTTGGGTGTCGGCGGCTCAGTTCATAACCTGTGTCTCTTCATAAAGCAAAGCGAGTTTACTAGGTTAATTTTATTTAAATTTAAATTTATCATTTTATATTTGGAAATTCAAGTTTTCTACCAAAACTTGCAGGTTTTCTTGTCTTTGTTGTTCAAGTGCGTACAGTACCTGACAGTATATCAGTACCTAGCAATAATGAACATCGAGCTTTAGAAAGAGACAATCCGGTTGTAGAGCGTCATCCCTGTCGCACTCACTCGCACGTCTGTGCGACAAGAACAACGCTCTATAACCGGATCGTCTAAAGCTCGATGTTAATTATTTCCTGCCTACTATATCTTAATCTAACTGGATGGTCCTAGAGGAGTTGAGGGTACTAGGGAAGCGGAAAATTAATACCTTCAAATAAAATAACTTTGCAGGTGGAGATTAACGGGAACGTACCGGAGCTCGAGGAGGATCGACTCAGCGAGTACGAGAATGTTACGGACGCGCCCGAGCTCTACATCCACAAGGACGTCCACGTCAACCCCAAGATGACACCGGAGATCGGTCGCGATAGTGCGTCGCAACGTCCGCGCTCCGTCGACTATCCGACGCGTGCAGGCTCGCTCGGCCAGAAGGATATGAATCGTAACTACGAGAGTTCGCCGTACGTTGCGAGCATCAACGGCGTGGAGTACGACGGAAGACTGGGCCGGGACGCGCCGACTACGGAGGAGCTAGTGCTGTCCATGTTCCACAACGAGACCAAGTACATGATGAGCCGCCATCAGAATAGGTTGGGCAGGGACGCACACCGGCCTGGTTAGTTTGAATTTTTTTTATTTTTTTTATGTAATCCGGTATGGATGGCTGAGTCGGAGTGGCCAAAGCGCATGCTCCGACCAGCCAATATCACCTCCGAGAAGCTAGGTGCCATACCGGAGACTTCCCTGGATTGCTGGCTATACTGGACTATAGGAGAACAGAACCGAGGCTGCTAGGCGGCCATCTTACATCCAGTACGGTTGTACCAACCCAGTTGACTACAATTTGAGCCTACCACCTAGTAAGGGGCAAGGGAAGGGACCCACAGTTTTACACCGGTTCCGAACAGTGAAGCAGCAGTTGTAGGTATGCACGTAAATTTTTTTGTCAGAAAAAACTCATTGGTACACGCCGACCGGATTCGAACTGAGGATTCTATTCTATTCTAATATAATACACTTCTTTTATTGTGGACAGGAAAACGGAGTGTGGGAAGACCACCCGCAAGGTGGGACGACGACATCAAGTGCGTCGGCGGAAAGCAGTGGTTCCGTACCGCTGAAGGCTGGGAGGACTGGAGGAAAATTGGAGAGGCGTATATCCAGCAGTGGACGCTTACTCGCTGACTGACTGACTGACATATTTCCATATATTGGTCATATCTTTGAACACATTTTTGTTTGTTTGTTCAGGTGAAGACGGGACGGCGTGGAAAACTCGCATATCAACGTAGGCGGTCACACGCGGGGGCGACCAGCGACCGACCGCTCCGAGCTGCAGCGAGCTCACTCCGACGCTTAGATCTGAGTTGATATCAAATAGTTTTTGTAAGTAATGTTTCGTATTCCGCCGTAAGTGCCGCAGTATTTTGCATTTTGCAAAACACTGTTCAGTATCTCGTTCGATGAACGAGTAGATAACACCAATATTTATAAAATTGAGTGAAAAATTAGTTGAGTGAGGAAGGTATACAAGCGTTCTCTCAAGAGGGGCCAACGTAGCCGCTTCTTTTTGCAGTGATTTGTTAGTATATATATTGATAGCGGAAGCCCTCGTGAGGCTGTAGGACCCAGGGACCGCGTCACAGTTTTTGTTTTGCTCTCGTATCCAAATGTGTGCTCATTTTTTATAATATTGAACGATTAGGAATCAGGCCAGGAATCCAACAAAGCGGAGATGGGCGGAGAAGAGAGGAGATGCTTAGAGGCTGGGGCAGGGGTTTTGAATTGGTGTGCCGCGGCACACCGAGTGACATCCAGGTGTGCCGCGAATTCTAAGTAACTCATTCAATATTTGCATGAAAACAGCGGAAGAAAAGAGCAAGCACAATTTTTCGTCTGTCTATATAGATAGATAGATTATCCACAATGACATTTTTTGACTGATTTGTTTGAACACCTTAACAAATTAAATGCGAGTTCGCAGGGAAGTAATGAGAACATTTTGACATCCTAGGATAAAACAATTTCGTAGATGAAAAAATGTGCCAGTTAACAAAAAAGGTTGAAAGACCCTGGGCTAGGGTGTTTTCACTAAAGTGGAGCTAAGATGTGTACGGCGGGATGAGCGGTGTGCATGAGATTATGTGAAAGACCACGTCTACGTTGTTTGTGAGCAGCGAGCACACTGACGCTACTGACATAGCGGCGCGCACCGCCGCCTGCGCACAATCGCCTCTTAGTCTCCACTGCGTGTTGCTCGACGCATCTCCGCTTTGATTGCGCCAAATATGAGACATCTCACCCCCATGCTCCGCTTGAACCGTGTCTACTGAGGCTAAGCGGAGAGGAGAGGGGTAAATAATGAAATCCTATTGGTTGTTTACGACACATCTCCTCTCCTCTCTGCCCATCTCCGCTTTGGTGAATTCCGGGCCTTAGTCTACCTAACCGAGTCGATTTGAGCAGCGAATTTCGGTTGAAATAGTTGCTTTCTATCACGTGCGTGGTACTCCCGTTGTTTATTTAGAAGGACAGTGCAAGGTCTGGGATGTCCCACTCAATTTAAGTGGTATAGTGCAGCTTACTCTACCTTTTTATATTATTTATATTGACCATAACCTACATATTTGTACGTTTTATATACGTAAATGCGTGAAACGGTCTGAGTTTGTTAGTGTAAAAAAATTAAATTATAATGTAGTGTACATAGTGTAAGTTTGTACATAACCCTTTCGTAGTGGTATTTACTTTAGAAAATATCCAAAGTACTTTTGTAATCTCACATTTTAGTTGTCCGTAAAGTTGTAATGAACTATCGCCACACTTCAGACTGATGTAGCGGCGAGTTTTTGTTTAAACAATCATACATTTATTGATGTGTACATGTATCAGCATTGCCATGATTGTTGATGGAAACATTCATTCTTATTGTATAAATTTGTACGTCTTTTTTTCTCAACAATTTGTTATGTATTTTGTCACTTTAAATTAGTGTAGATTTACGAGGTTTTATTCAATGCCCAGGGCAGGCATTCTCTAATGTCCTACCGTCAACGTCGGTGACGCTGACTAGTTATGTCTCTGTCTAATTATATGAACTAGACAGAGACATAACTAGTCAGCGTCACCGACGTTGACGGTAGGACGTTAGAGAATGCCTGCCCAGGAGTGTTCACGATAGAGTGGAGCCCTGTAGCGGCTCCTCTCTGCAGTGTGGTGACTCCTCTGTTCGCCCGACACTTGCGCTCACACATTCTGTGCTACTCACATATTCTTTGCTGAATAATTAATCATGAATGAAATTGTATCTAAGGAGAAAAACATTATAAATTGTCGTTATTATAATTTCCCAAAAATCTTATTTGTAATTTCTTATTGTTAATAATGTGTATTGTTGATGATAAACTTATCTAAATGTGAAATAAATCACTATCAGAGGTTAATTTGTATGAAAGCGTGTAACGTCGGCGAACACACGATGGTGTAGATAAGTAGAAGTGTGTAGATTACCTTCATAGTGAAGTGCAGTCGGCTCTCGAAGTGAATATTCATATACAGCCTGGCAATACTCGTGGCCCGTCTTGCGTCTGTTGCGATAGAAGTGGAGTTTAACAAATCGTTTGTATGGGGGACAAAAAGATTGATTGAAGATTTGCTTACTAAAATGAATCACGTCGATATTTTTCTATTATAATGAATGAACCAAAGGGATGAAGATAAAACCAGCGAAGTGCTACTGTTTGAGCTTAACCAGGAAAGGTTCAAAGTTTACCTCGAGCAATCCAGGTCTGACAGTAGCCGGAAAACCGATCGCAACCGTGGCTGATGAAGCTCCTTTTAAATTCTTGGGCAAAAGGATCACCAGCAGAGGAAAGGAGCATCCTACTGATGATATTGTCCAACTTTTCGAAGAGAGCCTCCGCCAAACTGACAATCTTCCCCTCCTGGGTACACAAAAGGCATGGATTTACGATAACTACCTGACATCAAAACTTTCATGGCCATTTCTCGTCTACGACTTCACAAAGCAAAACCTGACTAAATTAGACTCGTATGTGACCAGATTCCTGAAATCATGGTTTGGACTGGCTCACCCGGCTGACTCGTCAACGCTATACAGATCTCACAATAACTTTGGACTGAACATTAAGAAACCGTCGATATTTTATCAAAAGGCGAGAATAGCCAAACGATGTATACTCAAAGACTCCAATGATAGCGCTATTCAAGCCTTACCCAACACATCACTATCAGATGAACTGGAATCGAGACTCGACTTCTACAAATCATTCCAAGTTGGTACACGCACCAATAGATCTGGATTGGGCATAGAAACAGCAAAGTCTGATAAAGAAATACTGAAAGGTTTTGCTCAGGAGGACATGGAACAAGGCTTCAAACTTCACGCCTTAAACCTAGAAATGCAGAATGATTGGCTAACAGTGGGTGACTTCTGCATCCCTCCTGCATTGAAGTGGAAATCCATAATATACAACTGGTCCCCTGAGCTGCTTAAGTTCTACTTAAATGCATTCCAGCTTACTCTCCCCGACCCGAGTAACCTAGTTAGATGGGGGAAATCTACAAATAGACTATGCCCGTCATGTAAGGAGTTCGTAGGCACGGCCAAACATTTGTTATGCGGATGCAAATACTACTTGAGCGAGGCCAGTATTCCTACCGTCATGATAAAGTCCTCCAAATCATCAGAGAGGCCATCAACCTGTCAATTGCACGGACCAGGAAAGGGCAAACCAGTAGCGGCTTCCAGAAGGTCAACTTTGTGAAACCTGGAGCCAATAAGCTGCCCAAAGATAGGACTAAACCTTCTTCAATTTTGGGAGCAGCAAAGGATTGGGAATTGTTGATGGACACACATGAGAAGCATTACCAAATGCCTTCGGAAATCTGTACCACAGCATTAAGACCGGATATACTCATATTCTCAAAAGCGACAAAGCATGTAGTACTTGTTGAACTTACAGTTCCATGGGAAAGTAACATACCGAAGGACCACAACATCAAACTTAACAAGTACTGCAACTTAGTAGACCGGATTGTGAGAAACGGATTCAAGACTGATCTCTTCGCTGTGGAAGTCGGAGCAAGAGGACTACCAGCGAAGTCGCTCTACAGTCTCTTCAAGAATCTAGGGCTCCCAAGATCGACGCTAAGCTCATATATGGAGAGAGCTTCGAAAACGTCACTGGAAGCATCCTACAGAATATGGATAGGTAGAGAGAGGGAGGTCGAGAGCGGGACTGGTGGTTTCCCCGCGTCCTAGTCAACGCAGACTAGCTGACGAGGGCTTGAAGCGAGCCGAAACGTGAAGCATGCGCGGGAAATTTAGAGTGGCCACTCGCTAGTCCCGACCTCGATTATTACCCTCCTCTACTGCCGATGGGCCCGGATATGTTCGGTGAAGCCATCGTAAGCTTAGATCCACACCTTCTTCCTTCCTTGTAAAAAAAAAAATCGCAACACAGGTTCTGACTGAGATTTTTTGGCATGCATCACTTTCTTCAATTTAATAATTAATTTCTGTCATCAACACCAGTTGCTCTATCATTAGGACTCCATGTAAAACAACCCTTTCCTGATGGTACCACCACAATCGATTGAGGGTTGGTCCACCAAAATGGGAATTAATTGGTGTAATCGACTGACATGCTTTTTTTTTGTTATGTGACATAGGGCTTAAGCCGGTTACCCCCTACGGCCCTACGTCAACCCCATTGTGGCTTTTTGGCATCACCAATATGTCGTCGGGTTAGTGCACAGATGTCGCATGTCCATTTTCGTCACTTTGGACTTGAATGATGCAAAAATATTTTTAAAAGGCCAAAGTTTAGGTGCACAAATGTTGCCACTCCAACATTCCATCGTACAGACAGTATTTCTAAAGTGAAATTATGTTACAAGTTCATAAAATGCAAAACAAATCTGCACAAATGTTGCATGTCCATATTGTGTCCATATAACACATTTTTGCACCTTAGCCTTATTATGGATTCACATCTTCTACGCCAATATGTTGCATGTCCTCTGACATGTACAACAATATGGTATTAAATACACCTAACAAGTAACACAGTTTGCGCCAATATGTTGTATGTCCGGACATCATTGATTTTATAACCCTGTCGGGACAGATAGACCACTCCATATAACAAATTTGGTAACGTTGTAAATCGTAAAACCAACAGAGGGCGTTAATAATTTTTCTTGATGTTGTCGTAAAACAAACAGGTGGCGTTAATGTTTGTTAATACTTCTATACTAAGGGCGCTATCTAGTTGAAATACAACATGTATCTAGGTACCTTTAATTGTCACTAGGCTGTAGAATTACTGCTACTAGACAAAAGATGGCGCTTTCATTTATATTTATAAAGAACATTATTTATGTAAATTCCAAAATTTTTAATTATATTTGAATAATAAAATTATGACAATTTACAATTAAACTAACACTTCTTATCAAATTAAATAAAATAAAAAAATGTTTTGAAAATTATTTGGTATACGGAACAAAATATTATTATGATTGTAATTTCCTGTTTGTGCGCTTTTAATAGATAGATCCACACAGAGCACGGAATACCCCCGCGCGCGCGCGCGCGGTATTCCGTGCTCTGTGGATAGAACGTATTTATTTAGTTGAACAGTTAAACAAATACTCGTCACTCTTCATTCTAATAATGTCAGCATTGTATGTAAAAAAAAAAATATGAAAACTGCCTTAAAAAATTTATGAAATTAAAAAAATCGAACCCTAGAGTTGAAGGCGGTGCTAAAGAAGGCTACACAAATCACAAAGGATATCATCCACGCATGTTTTCTTTCATGTATCATTTTTGCTTGCTTTAGCACCGCCTTCAACTCTAGGGTTCGATTTTTTTTATTTCATACATTTTTGAAGGCGGTTTTTATATATTTTTTTAAATAGTTTTTTATTTCACAGTTTTTTTTGGAATTTTTTGCTATTAATGTACTCGGCGGAATCGCTCGACCTTCGGCCTCGCGATTCCGCCTCGCTTTCCAATCTGATCTCGACCAAATTAAAATGGAACCACGTCATGGTTATCCCCTTTCAAACAAAAAAAAAGAATTTTCAAAATCGGCCCACAATAATTGACGGAGTAATCGCGTAACAAACATCCAAAAAAAGAAAACATACCGTCGAATTGAGAATCTCCTAGGTCTAAAGTAAATTGCTCGTGATGACAAATTCAACGAGCCCAAACACGATGGGTTTATCATGTGTAGTTTAGGAGTTCCTATGGCCACCTTCCGTCTCCATCATCAGACCAGCTCGATGGTACTCGTACTCGTATTATAATATATTAAACGCATCTGGCCGGTCGGAAAAGATTTCAAATTTAGAATATTCATGAAACAAGGGTCCGAATATGAATGACAATATCGATTCATGTATTTCAATACAATGACAGAGAAAATTTCAAAATATTAGGTACCTATTCTACCTATTTAATACTTTTTAGTTCTAGTTTATTTTTTTTAAGTCGGTTTTATATTTTTAAAACAATATTACATAAAAAACAATAATCGAAATCGAATAATCGAAATCGGTTGAAGTGGTACAGAATTATTCGCCATGTGTCAAACTGCAAATTGCTGAAAAAGCCCACATCACAAAAGTTTTGCTGAAGGTAACCACACACCAATAGTATTTTGTTGCTTTTTCATAAACCGCTCAATCAATTTCAATAAAATTTCAATGGGAGCACCTCTGAAGTATGACCTACCAAACAAAAAAAGAATTTTCAAAATCAGCCCACAATTAACACGTTGAACGCCATACGACCCACCGGTGGGCCTAGCGTACTTTTCGGTTCGGGCCAAGCCAAACTCATTATATCCGTAATTTTCATCAACTTGAGATTTTCATCACAAAGTTTATAAAATGCGGTAATTTGTAAGGAAAATAAAAATTTGCGACTTTTACCGTCTAATTTTCGAGATATAGCAGAAGGCTCACGGGTGGATCGTGTGGCCTCCTATGAAGGATTTGTATTTTTCTGTTGGCTGGGGCCGCGGGGTCACGCCGCGGCCCACCCGTTGCGCGCGCGCCGCGGACGCAGCGATCAATCCCGGTCCGGCTGCGTCGACAATTGAGGATGTTTTACGCTTTTCTCGCCAAAAATGATTATTTTGAAGATTTCGAGTTAACACAAGAAGCGCTAACGCAGTTAGAAAACATCGAGATAGATCTTCTGAACCGTAGTTTCGGAATAGATTCTATGAAGACGTAGTTCAACCAACGAAAAGAAGATGCTGTCGAATTCTTTTGTCGGAGAGTGAGGATAGCGACTATGAAATGCATATAGAAAGACGGAAGAGAATGAAACACACTCTGGAAAGGAAAGAGGGATTGGCCAGAAAAGTGAGAAGAACATGTCACCAATGTTATGCAAAGAACGTACCAATAATGGGTAGCAAACAGGCTAAAACCAAGTCGAAAAAAGTATCCACTTATTGCCAAAGCAGCCCAACTAAACCATTCCTTTGTTTGCCTTGTTTTAACATGACTCACGGATAATTCTTTATTGTTTATGGTTAAACCCTTTGGGGTTAAGATGATTGATTATTTTAAATAATGAAGTGTCATAATGTTGTGATTGTTCAATTTCATAAATATTTTGTTTTGTTCAATTTCATAAATTATTTTCGTAATAAATAATGTCTTCTTATTTGGCAATGAAGAAAATTTTATGTTCATTTTTATTTTGACGAATATTTTCTTATTATTTTCTGGTTTTATTAATTCTATTAATACAAATATTATTTTCTACCTTATCGTTAAGAGCAGCCCTAGCATCGTTACAATTAACTTAATAAAAAACTACAAGTTTCTATTGGATTTGAAAACCACGCCGTCCGCTTCGACTACAAGGCCATGCGGCTCACTTCCATATTGGCTTTGTAGCTGCGCTCTGTGGCTTGTAGGAAGCGTTTACGTAGGCCCTCTCACGCGGCTCACCGGTGACCCCCATGCCCTGAATGGTTCAGTAAGGAAAGGCTCACCGGTGAGCGGTGAGCCCCGTGGCCCAAACGGAAATACTGGATTTTTCATGTGGCGTTGAACGTGTAAGATTGTAATTTCCTGTTTGCGGTTTTACTCCGGTCCAAAGAATTTACAAACTCTTTGGTTGTACTTGGGTTGTACCTAGCTCCGCTTATTTGTTGTTATATCCGCTATAGTAACACATATTCTGTGAAAATTTCAACGGGCTTCCTATTACGGTTCAAGAGATACAGCCCTCGGATAGACAAACGGACGGACGGACAGACAGACTGCGGAGGCTTAGTAATAGGCTTCCGTACAGGGATACGGAAACCTAAAAATAAGGGGTGAAATAGGGGTGAAAGTTTTTGTATGGGGAATCCATGATTTCTCTAGGTAAGGATATGAAAATTTATTATCTAGTCTTTTGGCACAGATTACTCAATAGTTACTGCTTTTGGTAAGAAATAATGAATAATGGTCAGGAAGAGGAAGGGGGAGAGAAAAGAAGGGGGAGTGGGTGGGAGGTACGTTTGTCAGCCTGGGTAGCTCAGTGGTGCAGGCAACCCTGGGCGCGGTCAACACTTGGATGGGTGACCGCTCGACCATTTGAGGCTGACCGTGGTTCGGATTCCACGTAAAACTGTAGCACCCTTCCCTTCTTACCTTACTAGGGTTGGTACCACCGCACTGAATAAAACGTATGTCGAAACGGCTATGTAAATCAAAGAGATTTGATGTAAATAGTTTTTTCGTTTTTTTTCGTCCAGTTCAGTATAGCCGGCACGACATGTCCGACATCACGGATGTTGTAGGTGATGTATCCAACCATGTCAGTTTCCATAAAAAAAAGAAGAAGAGGAGGAGAGGTATGGAGGGAGGAAGGGTTAGTGAATGAGGGTAGGTGTGGGGGAGGGAGGTAGTAGAGGGAACGAGGAGGAATGGATATCGAGGGAGTGAGAGGTTGAAAGGGGGAAGGGGCGGGGTAAGAGGGGGTTGCGGACAGGATGAGGGGTAGTAGGGGAGGAATGGAATGCGAGGGTGATGGGAAGGAGGGGCGACATGAGGGGAGGAAGGGAAGTAGGGAGAGAGGGAGGGAATGGGCGAAAGGGAAGGTGGCAAAGAGGGGGTCCGTGAAGGGTGAGGGGAAGGAGGGGAGGAAGGCGGGATCGAGGAGAGAAGACCGGGAGAGAGGTGAGTGAGAGATGGGCGAGGAAGGAATCCCTTCCTTCCTCCCGAAAAAGATAGAGAATATAAGAGAAGCGATGGTTTATTATCAATTTTGCATTTAAATCAGATTTACTATTTTTTTATTTTATTCGTTGTCGTGTCGTCGTCGGTAAAATCTACAATTTTACAATTTTATATAAAATATCATTGACTTATATATTCTGTAAAGCTTATCACAAATACATTAAACCCACCCTCTTTTAATCTCTTTGGTATAACACCACCAGCAGCATCGTAGATGGAAAATATAGCCCTGGACTCAACTTTTTTTAATTCGGTGCCTGGACTCCCTACTTCATACTCAAAGACATTTTGTTCATACTTCAACTATTACTAAAACGAGACACCGCGATTATGGTAGTGTGCGTATCGCGTGAATACAGAACCGACCGTCTCAAGAGATCGCATCGATATTGTGTCATCCTTTTTCCACGCGCAGTAACCCGTATCGCTTGCCTGCACGCTCCACGCAAACATTTGCGTGTTCCAAAACAAGCGAACGTCGCGCGTCGATCGATAAATTACCGCAACGGCTAAAAACTATGGAGGTGGCTTTTTACTTTCGAGCGACTGTAAGGAGAAAGGAAGTATTGTGATCGTCCAAAATGTCGAAGTTGAGAATGCGACTGATTTTTTTTTTTTTTATTGAAACTGTCACGGTTGGCTACATCACCTACAACATCCGTGATGTCAGCCCATAACACCGGGTGAACTTGGTGCCACGTCAGTGCTTCCCTTCGGTCGTGCCGACTACACTGAACTGGACGGAAAACACAAACTATTTACATAGCCGTTTGGACCGACCTTTCATTCAGTGCGGTGGTACCAACCCGGGCGGGTTAAACCCTACCACCTAGTAATATAAGAAGGGGGTCATATCCCTTAGTCGCCTTTTACGACATACACGGGGAGAGATGCAGTGGGGCTATTCTTTTAAAGTACCGGCCCCACACAGTACAGATTTGGGCTATATATCTGTCAACGATCCCAAAAAAGTGGTTTTGAGAAACATGTATGTGTGTGTGTGTGTGTGTGTGTGTCCGTCCAGCGACCTTGTGCCTAAACTGCTCAACCGATTTCGTTCAAAATTCGTATTTAATAGTTTGAAATGATAATCTAGGGGTACCTTTTTTAGTTTTTTTTAATTAAAAAAAATAAGGGTAGCTGTTATACAAATTATTTCGTTGAGGTCGATTTTCTTATAAATGGCTAACGATTTTTATTATTATTATTATATTTAATCCATCGTGTTTGTTTCCGTTTTCAAAGGTGGTGAGGTAAAAAAATATAATTTTAAAGAAGGTATCTCCACTTTATCCTAACCGCACGCGCGTATTTGAATTGCACGCAGGTTTGGTTGGTGGGTATTTTGGTATTTGGCAACTAAAAATATAATAAGAAATAGGCATGCCATCTATAGACAAATAGGACAACTTAACTTTGGTCTGACATCTATGATGCAGAAGCGGCGAAATTATACATTTTATCCGCCAAGCTCACGGACTGACAAAACATGAAAATATTTATTGGAAAAATTATGAAAACCTTAAAATACACTATTTTGAAATTTCTACTTAATATAAAATAATCTTTAAATTTAACTATGCTGTTCCCACTTAGCATCGTTCTATAATTAGCAGATTTAAAAATATAATAATTATTTAATTCAAATTCGATACTCCTGGCGCCATCTTAGGACATAATTGAAGACTAATTTCATGTTACCTTTAAAACATCGCTGACGGTACATCTGACTCCCCCTATAAAATCAATGCCGGACATGCAACATTATGACAATTTGTTGCAACAACCAATTTGTAGCAACATTGTAGAAGAGATGTTGCATGTCCACACCTCTTGTTAAATAATCTTAAAATTTATTTAAAATAGTAGTACGAAAATTGCATTATTTATTCAGTCCGATTAACAACTAAATTAAACATATAATTAGACTTAATTTTTTTTTTTGAAATATTCCTGAACTGTCAAACATGCGTCAAACATTCAAAATTGAATATCTCAGTTTGATTAAAATGGACATGCGACATCTGTGCACTAACCCGACGATGTGATGTAGCCAACTGTAAGGTTTAAAAAAAATCTCACTATTAGCCCATCTCAACGCTACTCCCAGTGGCAGAGAGTATGTGCGACTAGATTCTACCCGTGTAGATATATTCACTTTTTTATCTGGCTGTACAATATAATACAGGATGTTGCAGCAGTCACAAATTTAATTTCAAATCCTGTAGTATTTTGAAAAAAAAAAAACCTCAAAATTTTCTAGTTTTCTGAGATATCACTTTTTTTTTTCTAATATAGAAAAGGATTTTGTCTAATAAAAGTAGTAATAGGCGCGGTGTGAACCCAGCGCGGCGCACCGATTGATCCCACGAGTCTGTTCACGAAGTTAATGTAGTGACTGCTGCAATGCCCTAGATAACCCAAGATCGTGCCTTGCCCGCGGGGGCGTTGGGAACAGTCGACTCGTGTGTACATAATGTAGCTCGTAGCACATCACTCCACAATGTTTGTGCATGTTTCGTTTCGTTTGCGCAAACTTAGTGCACGTATCGCGCGCGTCGTTCGAAAAATTTAACAAACGATCGTGAAATCAACGAAAGGAAACCTTAATACTTACATATTACTGTTTAATTTGTAATTATATAAGGCCTTTTAAAATTAGTTAATAGTACGCTAAGGGGGGGTTGTGGACCTTGGGCTTTTTTTTTATGTAAAATATTTTTTTATTTGATTCAGTTTCATAACAGTAACAATAAAGTCTTCATTGCCATTTTGATGTAACACGTGTAAGTTGGTAAAAAAAATCAAATTCTTTCTATTCCATACTAATAAAACCAAAATTGTGGTTTTTCTAAATTTCTGAAAGAAAGAGATCTATGTGTTGGAAGACTTTTTTGTTCCTGGCATGAAACTGAAACGATTAAGAAAAAAAAATTTTTACATTTTACATCAAAATTTTTTTTTTGTAAAAAAAAAATCTTTGTTCCTCAAAAGTGATTTATTTCCGATACAGAACCCCCCCTTAGCGTACTATTAACTAATTTTGAAAGACCTTATATACCCGTGCAGTGCGGTGGTGTAAAGTTGAATCAAATCTAAAACTTTAGTACTTACAATGTTTTTGATTAGATTGAATGAAACGCATCAGTCAATCAAAATGTAACAAATGCTATTAAAACTACTACAAGATTGTCCCTCTTATGTCAATGACCATTCTGAAAAATGTGAAAGGCTATTCTCGCCATCATCATAATATACTTATGATAGCTGCCACCCTCATACAAAAACTAGGCACTATTTCTGTGCTACAGTTATAAACAGTAATGCTCTAATATTTGTTCAAAGTAATAAATTTTTGTTTGCAAAATTACAATAATTTTAACATTTTGTGCTGTTTGTCATCTAGTCAGATGACACGAGGGCAAATCAGGGAAAGAACATTGGCCCGTAGACTTACGTTGCAGTACTTTAGTGTAAATAATATCACATATATTTTGTCTAATTGTTTGTTCATTGTGTTTATAGTATATTTTCACATTTATACCTATAGCGTAAGAATGTTATTTTTCTTTAGATTGTTTTATTTAAGTCTAGCTCGAGGCTTTTTAAGGTTCGAAAGGGCCGCTGGGAACTGAAGGAGAAAAGACAGTTTTTATTTCTAGAGTGATTTGAGACGGAGTTGTATGTTTCGCGATCTTTTAATTTTACGGTATAGTAGGCTGTAACGAGAGCTTGAGCAATGTGTGTTATTCATTTGGGTCTGTTTTCAGTAGAACCAGAAGTTAGTTAAAGACTAGGCAGAACATGTGCAAATGTGTCGTGTCTCGTATGATTATAGTGAAATACTCCTGGTCCAAAGGACTAATTGAATAACTAGTCTCATACATAACACTTCAGTGTGTAAAACTTCCGATGGGCGAAGCGGCGACGTTTGGTGAAGAGTTTGCGAGCTCAGTGCGAGCGGCGACAAGAGAAGTATGGCTGATACAAGCGGCTGTTAAAGACGCTGCTACCGCCCGCTGGCGGGATTGAGAAGGGTAGCACATAGTCAATTCTTAGCTCCCTCCCTGGAGGACCGACCTGCTTATACTGCCGATAAAATTTGCACATGAAAGTGATTCTGTTGTTTTCAGAAAAACAATTTAACAACTTTTTTTACTTTAAAAAAGGTCAGAAATCTGGTCTAAGTTTAGTCCATATGTAGGTAAATTAACACACCGCATAATCAATTTCAGTTTTCATACATTATGCACCTATTAGGTTTTCTCGGATAATTAATCTATTCCCAGTTTCGTTTCTACAAAGTATATAAAAATTTGTTATATTATTTGGTTGAAAAAGTATTTTTACGATAACACTGAAATAAAACAAAAAGTGCATAATATTCACATTTAGAATTGGAATTCAGACTAGCTACGTATATTATTTTTATGCATGGTTTAATGAATTGTATAATTGGGATGTAACTAATAATAATATTTCCCTCCACTATCGGTGCGAGCTCTCGTTGGATATTCGATACTTATCAAACGGCCTACAGAAATTGCTGTGATCTTTGAAAAGTATACATTGTAACAGGAGCTTAGTTTCCTTCAGGGTTTAGAGAAATGAAAGCATTTTGATGATTCATTGTATTGTATTTTTGTGTGCAGCTTAATTCTATGATTTTTACCGATGTAATTTTTCTCTCAACGAACATCATACAAATCCGTTTCTTTGTGTTTTAGTGAGATAATTATTGCTTAGGAATGCGTTACGCAAGGCTCGCTCTCGACATTCGAAAAATAATTTATATTTTATCTTATTAATTGTTTTAATTTTAAAGATTTTTATTTTAATGTCACTTTATGTTAAATATATGAATGTTACACCCACCATCGTGTTTTATTTCTAGTCGTAACAATTTTACAAATTACAATTTAGGAACAACGGTGAGTCTATGGAAAGTCCCCGTTCCCACAGAGTTGACGATGAAATCGCCAGAGTTAGTCTCCAGTATGATCATCTTGTTCTTGACAAGATCCACGGAGACGGAGGTCGGTCGCACACAGCACCGCGAGCCGTGGTGCACGACGGGAAGTCGGGTTGTGTCGTACGGCCGATCAAGCTCCCAGGCCACCACGTTTGAGGAGTTCTGTATGCTTACGTACACGGTGTGCGACTTTACGTCTGATCCTAGGAATGTGACGGGGTATAGCCTGTCTCCAACCTCTGAAATTCAGAAAGGTAATAGGAAAATTAAACATGTGGCAATGTGACGGCAAGAGATATTAATCATATTTTCTGACATAACATATACTGGCACACAACTTTTTGGACTTGTTTTTCACATCGAGTCAAAGTATTATTATATAATCTCTATCGTAAATGTACGTTTCTATAACTCAAAATTTTGGTGTCACTCTTAATCATAAATGCTAAACGTAGCAAGACGAGTTGGTACTTTTGTATTGTTAATAACTAGACAAGACCAGAAGTTAAATTTTTTAAGCACCCTAAATATAGCAATGCATACCTCCAATAGTCCCCACACCATCTCCACGCCTCAGTCGTGCAGTATCAACCTGATAAACTCCGGGAAAACCTTGACAGGTGAACAGGAGGACAGCGTGATGCGCGGGCGCACGGCGGCACAGCGCCATCTGTAGGCGACATGGTGGAAACGGTAGAAGCATGCGGTAGCCTGTGCGAGCTTGCACGTCATACACCAACACCGAACTCTGGGACAGATCTGTGATATACCTGTAATATAAAAATGAAGTAAGTGATAGGATTATAGCCCTTTCTGTGGGGGGCAAGCAACCTTACATGGAACTCAAATTAATTATAGTCCTTCAATATTATGAACACTAGGATTTGTATTTTTATTTACTGTAGGCGGATTAACAGGAATTATTTTAGCTAACTCTTCTATTGACATCACCGATTGAATGTTGGTCCTTCGAGCCGGATTGCAAATAAAACTCACGCATAAGGTCTGGCGCCGAATCCGTACTCCACAGCCAGCGTGTGCAAGATTGAGGTGCTCTCCACCACGTCTGCGAGGTCCAAGATCATCGTGATCTTATCCAGATGTAGGCTGATGATAACCAGCTTCGGCGGGCAGGTACAGCGAGGGTTGGACATCGTGTCCACTATGCCGATGTCGAGCACCCATAGCAAACCCTGAACGTAGTGTTGCAATTATTTTCAATATAATCATGTTGTTTACAGATTGTGATTTAGGAATGCTTACCAACATTAAGAACTCATTCTGGCGCTCAAAGCTTGTTATTTTTTCTAAATTAAAAAAAACGAACAAGTGCGAAAAAAACGTTTCTTGTAGGGGGGAGAGGGGGGGGGGGGGGGGGGGAGGGGGCAATCCTTAATTTTTCAATTTTCCATTTTTATTTATTATTTGTTTTTACATTCGCCAACACATATTCTGTGAAAATTTCAATCGGCTAGCTTCCATTACGGTTCCAAAGATACAGCCATCGGCCGGAGTACGGAAACTAAAAATGTATGATCCGATCCCCATACCTTTTTGTAACGTTAAAATTGGAAAAAATTATGGGCATGATGATATTTTTTTTTTTTTTTTTTTTTATACTAAGCGCGACATGTGGCGCCGAGTCACCCATAAGGTGTCTAGCGACGCCCATGGACATTCGGATGCAGGCGGGGGCTGCGAATGCCATGCCGGCCTGACAGGTGCCCATTCACGCCTCTCTTGAAGGACCCGAGACTATACTTGGGGGGAAATATGTGGGCAGGTAGAGCGTTCCAGAGTTTGCCGGTTCTGTGGAGAAAGGATCTGCAGAACCGATTTGTACGCATCCGCGGTAAGTCCAGCGTATAGGGATGCAATCCCTGCCCAGTGCGCGTTGTACGGAGGTGGAAAGGGGACGCCGGAATCGCGTTAAACAGCTCCTCCGAGCACTCCCCGTGGAATAAGCGATAGAACACGCTTAGGGCGCCGACATCCCTACGAAGTTGCAGCGGTTCTAGATCGCGGGACACGTCGGGGTCATCCACTAGTCGCACGGCTCGACGCTGGATCGAGTCCAAAGGCGCAAGCTGGTATTTGGCCGAGCCATCCCGCAGGTGCGAGCAGTACTCCAAGCAGGACCTAATCTGCGATTTATACAGAAGCAGCCTTTGGCCCGGCGTGAAGTACCGTCGAACCTTATTGAGTACGCCTAGCTTTTTTGAGGCCAGCTTGGCCTTGCCCTCGATATGGCGCCGGTAATTTAGGTCGTGCGACAGTTCGACTCCGAGGACCCCGAGGTGGTCGCTTAATTTAAGCGACGTGCCTTGGAAGGAAGGAGCTGGTGTGAACGCCGCTCTCTTCGCACTGAACGCGCAAACTTGTGTTTTTGAAGCGTTGAACTCGACCAAATTACTACGGCCCCATTCGGAAATAGACCGAAGCGTTTGTTCGAGTTCAGACACAAGTCTTCGCCTCTTTTCATCCACAACTTCTCGTCTGGCTGAAGGGTGACTGGTATAGGATCCGTGTGCTGTACTGTCATCCGCATAACAATGTATGTTGCCGAGTGGCAGCATGTCATTGATATGCAGAAGAAACAGTGTGCAGTGTGGGTGACAGCACAGATCCCTGCGGTACGCCGGCATTCACTGACATGGCGTCCGACGAGCAACCTCGTCAACATCGAAAAATGATGATATCGTATAACATGATGATGATAACACCTACGCCTAGGTAGGTAGCACAATCTGATATAAATTCGGCTACCAACAAACTGTAGTAGCCATTTTTTACATTAGTTATTTTCCATTACCCAATAAAACTGAATAATAACTTACATAGTTTACGCTCCGTAAAGTTTATAGTTCCATCCAAGACCATTTGCATTTTATCCGCGCTACTAATTCATAAACACGCCGACACTACGGGGTCGAGTACGCCTATAGAGCAAGAAACATCAAGGGGGACCCGTGGCATATATTACATTTTTGGATATCCCAAGATTAAAATATAGTAGGTAATTTCCCAATACATTCCACTTACAAAGGTACAATTATATTACGATTTGCAAAGTGCTGATATTACGTTGTCAACACTTCATTGTAATGAAGGGGCGCGGAAAATGCGTTCTCACGACATTTTTTTGTCTTAGGTGTCGGAATATAATGTGTGTCGCGAACCTGCCTCCTTCTATTGTCATAGCGATCTTTCTACTCGGTGCACGGCCCACCGTGCCGAGTACACTATGCTGGTAGTGAGACAAGACAGTGAGAACACACAATTAGTTTGTTCATAACGTTCACACAGCTCGCGGTGTCGGCTCGGCCCCGGTTTTTTTAAATGTAATCCGGTATCGGTGGCTGAGTCGGAGGGGCCAAAGCACATGCTCCGACTAGCCAATATCACCTCCGAGATGGTAGGTGCCATACCGGAGACTTCCCTGGATTGCTGGCTATACTGGACTAGAGGAGAACACAACCGAGTCTGCTGTGCGGCCATCTTACATGCAGTGCGGTGGTATCAATCCAGTCGGCTACAATTTGAGCCTACCACCTAGTTAGGGACAAGGGAAGGGAACTACAGTTTTACACCGGTTCCGAACGGTGAAGCAGCAGGTGTAGGTACGCACGTAAATTTTTTCATCAGAAAAAAACTCATTGGTACACGCCGACAGGATTCGAACCTCGGACCTCTCGCATGCGAAGCCGATGCCCAAACCACTCGGGCACCCGCCGCTGAAATTGTTAGGGTTTAGGGTTTAAATGTTATCTCTGTAGCATCGTCATACATAGATAGTCGTCCATCGCATCGGTAGCATTTGATTGTCCACGTCACGTCACGTTCCACGGTTAATCGCGTTAGCCATCCATTCGATTTTTTAACACACTCAACAATTTGAATCTGACAAGACAATGTTAAGTCTGCTGGTCCGTGCCTAACTAACTAGTTCACTGCCACTTTTTTTTTATGTAAACCAACATGGGGTGTCTGTACCTAGGGGGACCAATGGTACAGTCGACGAAGCCAAAAACACCTCTCCTCTCGAAATTACGCTCAGACAGGCGCCATGCCAGCAGATTTGCGGACTGCTGCCCGGCCATCTAGCCCGTTGATACGACGTTTGAAGACACCAAGTTTAAAGGATTCGGGAAACACACTCACCGGAAGACAGTTCCACACCCTAGCGGTGCGACAAAGAAACGATTTTGAACCGTGGATTCTTGATCTCAGGGTTCGAGGTTCGAATCTGGTCGACATGTACTGATGAGTTTTTTCTAACGGAAAAAATTACGCGTATACCTACAATTGCTGCTTCACCGTTCGGAACCGGTGTAAAACTGTATGTCCATTGCGTTGCCTTTTACGATGTGGTAGGCTCAAATTGTAACCGAATAGATTGATACCACCGCACTGTGCGTAAGATGTCCGCATAGCAGTCTCGGCTGTGTTCTTCAGTCCAGTATATCCAAAGGGAAGTGTCCAGTGTGGCACTCTCTCCAAATATTGGTATATGCCCCTCTGATTCAGCCACTTATACCGGATTACATAAAAAACTTATTTCCCAAATCTTAGACATTTGAACTCTCAAACGTTGCATATAATTAAGTCTTTTTAGGGATTTTTAGGAACAATAATTAACGATCTGCAAACTTAACATTGCCCTAGAAAAGTGATCCTATAAGGGTTCCGTTTTTTCCTCCTTTGAGGTACGGAAACCTAATAATAAACAAATGCAAGTGACTCGCCAAATGATCCAGATAGTAGTCGACCGCGTTCTGTACGGCTGCGCAGTCGCCCTCGGCGTGTGCGGCGACGTCGGGGTACGCCGAGAGGAGGGGGGCGAGTCCGCTGCGAGTGCCCAACTTGCAAACCGTCGCTGGCACACCGCGCTTCATCCTGACACCACCAACGCACACCCAATATGTGTTATTTATTACATGTATTACGAGGGCTGCTATTTATGAATCCGGAACTGGCCACTTACATGAACAATACAATATTTAAAAAGTAATTACAACATTTGAAAATGGAACTCTTTGGCTGTAGAATACAGTTTGTTTCATCTAATTGTTAATTGTTATTATGTACATTGTGGCTTCATTTTAAAAATTGCGTGTCTTATTTTACATCACCATGGATTTAACTCATCCAAATTTATCGTGCGATGATTTATTACGATTTTCGGCCTGGGTTAACTCAAAAACAATTCATGGATCAACTCACTTCGCCTTTTGGGGATAAAGCAGCATCGAAAACCACTGTGTATCACTGGTTTAGTGAGTTTAATCGTGGGCGTCGTATGCTCACGGGCGAATTTAAAGAAGGTCGTCCTAAATCTGTTGTACCACAAAATTTCGATGCTGTGCGCGAACTAATAATGAAAGATCGTCATGTTACATATCGCGAGATAGAGACGTCCCTGGGCATAAGTATGACGAGCACACATAAGATTTTACACGAACATTTAGCTGTAAAAAAAAAAGTTCGCGTTGGATCCCGCACAACTTGAGAATTGAACAAAAACAGGCTAGTGTCGATTGGTGTAAAAAAATGTTTAAATGTTTCAGCGTATGCAACGCGTGCATCGATCCTCATGGCGAATATTTTGAAAAGCAATAAAACCATATTTAATGATAGATTTTTGTTTCTATTTGTTATTCCGGTCCGGATACATAAATAGCAGCCCTAGTATTATGACGTGCGGACCGACAGACGGACGGATGGATTGTTGTGTTTGTTATTGTGTTTTGTGTAGTGTAACTTCAAGACTTCTTCTTCTCCTTTTTCTCTGGCTGTTATGTATATGTTGTGTTAGGGTATATTAGAATATTATTTGTGATGTATACTTGGGCCTGACTTATAATCAGCGCCCCTCTAACTGGCCCCCGGACTCGGTGGTGAGGGACAAAGGCTGTGTCAGGTCCAATTTGTCTTGTCCGTATTGTGTTTTTATTGTATCTACTGTGTGTGTATGTATTGGATGAGATAAATAAACTCGTTTCATTTCATTTAATTTCAAAATATAACCACTATACATACACACACAGTCAGTCAGTCAGTGTGTAGGCGTCCACTGCTGGACATAAGCCTCTCCAATTTTCCTCCAGGTACGGAGCCACTGCTTTGCGCCGACGTACTTGATGCCATCGTCTCATCTGGTGGCGGGTGGTCCTCCCACACTCCGTTTTCCTGTCCACTGCCGCCAGTGTAGGACACGGTTACTCCAACGGTTGTTGTCTCTTCGGCTGATGTGTCCAGCCCACTGCCACATGGAGCTTAGCCACCAGCTGTTCAATATCTACTACTTCGGTGCGTCAAGATACACACACACACACCCTCACCAAATATTATTACTTTTTAAATTAAACCTGATACACAGTTGGCTACATAATCTACAAGACCCGTGATGTCAATTGTCAACCCATAAATCCTCGGTGAAGCCATGTCGGTTCGTCCCTTTGGTCATGCCGGCTACACCGAATTTACAGTGAGTGACGTGAAAGGGCTAAACTATCATGGGTCTATCCAATCAAGTCAAAATACTTATGTAAACACAAGTATATTTTCACATTTAGATACTCGTTTAGATATTATTTTTATTTGGTTTAGTTCCTCGCTTATGTAGTTATATTACTATATCTAGGATTTTTTTCTTTTTTGCTTTTTGTACTATAATAAATTTACTAACCAACTTTTAAAATATAAAACTAATAAAATGTAGGTATATATTTAATAGATTATTTTTCAAATTTAACAAATACATCAAGAAGTTCAATAGAGAGTAAGCTTACCTCGGCGTCAGTAGGAAAATGTCATCTCTAAAGGAAATAGCTTTAACAGCAATGACGTTCTCCTTCACATAATGACCCGTCTGCTTCATCAGCGCAAGTGTCAGAGGACATTCAACCTCAAACTCTCCGCCCGTCCATACAAACGTTTGCGCCAAGAATCCGGCAGCTCCATCACAAAGAACCACAATAAGGAACAACGCACGATAAAACTCTACACGACTATACATTTTTAGAATAAATGCACGATACGAGCGATACTCAGACATTTTGGACGCTTAATGCGAAAATGGCAACTAAAATATCGGTTGAATGAAATGAACGCGAGGGCGCTCTCAAAATGGAGAATAAATGATCGGTTAGAAGTCTGTAGGTACATGGAAGTGCTGATTTTTGCACATTCGCGAAGAAAGAAATTCGGTTGCATGCTTTACCAATACCGAGAATTTGTGACATTTTGCTGTGATTGATTAATGAATGCTTGTTAGGTCTAGAGCTCATTGAAATATTATATTAATTATGCGGACTCGTGACTAAGATCTTAATAGAGCGAAAGGTCGTGGGTACTTCTTCACTACATAGATGCAAAGCCGAAAATGAAAAGTAAAATACGTCCCGACCAGGATACGAACCTGGAACTCCGGCTTGAACCGCCAGCGCGTTACCAATTCCGGCATCGGGTCGATGACGTATTCTCTCTAAATCTTCGAACAGTTAAGTTGCATCTTCTATTAGAAGTATGACACAATCTACTGCGTTCAGTTAAATTGAACGATCCCTTTTGGTGTGCACCACTTCGTTTGTCACTTCGGGTTTGTTGAGTGCATATGAATGATAGGTCGGTCGAAACGGCTATGTAAATAGTTTGTGTTTTCCGTCCAGTTCAGTGTAGCCGGCACGACCGAAGGGAAGCACTGATGTGGCACCAAGTTCACCCGGTGTTATGGGCTGACATCACGGAGGATGTAGTAGGTGATGTAGCCAACAGTGTCAGTTTCCATTAAAAAAAATGTCTTGAATGTAAGGTTCTTCCATAGTTAGTATTCCGGACTGCCGCCGCCGCCGCCGCCGCCACCACCGCACTGAATGAAGGTCGGTTGATGTTAACAACCATTTCAGGTTCCACATAATTTATTTTTGTGTTTCGTGTTTAACTAAGAAAAAATTTATATGCAAAACATGTAAACCAATATTTATGTGCAAATATTTTTTAACAAAAAGAGTGCATGTACGGGTGTTAGAAGTTATGCTTCTTTGGCGTGTTAAAAATAAGTAAAAGCTCATATGCAAAAAATACAAAATGAAAGCTCATACAAATAATTTGTATTCTTCCTCCCGTTCAGAACATATTTTCTTCCACAACTTATTTTCACAACGGGGGCAAAGAAGTATGACGTCTACAATATTATTACAGCTTTGTCTTTGACATACATATCTAAGTGTACGCTATAGTGAAATCAAAACAAACGTGCAGCTCGCACAACAAAATTTTATGGCTTAGTTAAGGGAGATTCCCTTCACTAAGCCATAAAACTTTATTATGCGAACTGCACGTTTGTTTTGATTTGAGAATAGCAACGCTCAATATGTTTTACTGTTTTATAACATGTAATTAATTATAATTACCTACGTTATGTTGATAGATGACTCGTTCACGTGACGGCGTAGATCGATACATAGATATAGACATACGAGTGTATAGATAGATGTAGATTCTATTTCTAGGAACTTCACATATTTATAATTAAGTTGTTAAATAAAGTTAGTTGCCGAACCTCCGCCTGTGTTAACATTTGAACTCGAGGTATACTCCCTGTAATATTTAGCGTGATGGTAAGTAAGAACATTGTAACGTTTGGGAAGAATTAAGTTAACATTAATATATTAACACCGAATGAGTGGAATGAGTCGTTCAATAAAGGCATCAGAAATGTACATAATAGGTATTAGATGCGATCTTCATGTATGGGTGGGTATGGGGGACTTTTCGCCGTCATCGTGGCCCAATGTGCCCATGGGTGAGATTTTCTTTCTCGTGTAAAGCCTAGTTCACATTAGTAGAGTTAGCGGTAGAGTGAACTACCTACTATTTTTTCCTACTAACTCTACTCTACTGTTTTTGGTAGAGTAGCCGTCCACACGCAAGATTAGGGTGGTAGAGTAGAGTAGGCAGTACACACAGTAGACACTACAATGAGCATCGCCCACCGTTGTTCTGCAGTTAGAAACTCTTTAATAAATCTTTCTGGTGTTTTACTTTAGCTCTCGGAGAAGAATAGAACAAAAGAAAACTAATATGGACTCGAGGTTGTATGAAAAGAAGAGAAACGCACGGAGCGTCTGCACTCCTTCTGAGAGAACTCGCTGAATAAACAATAAATTAATAAGGTAGGCATGTTCTCGAAATAAATTGCCGGCGCGTACGCAGGTTCGCGAGGGCGAGCTGCGTGTTGTCGGCTGGGCAGTGGGCACTGCGAGCGAGCTACTATTTAGTCAAAACGTGTCGACACGCGGGCGAGTAGCCGGTAGAGTAGAGTAGTCGGGTGGTGGCGGAAAAAAGTAGTAGAGCTACTCTACCACCGTGCTATCTACTCTACTCTACCAAATTCTAGTACTCTACCTACACTACCGATTGCGTCTACATTGGTAGAGTGAGGGGGCTATTTAGTGCTCGCCCTACTAACTCTACCGCTAACTAGGGTTGCCACCTCCAATGTTTGATAGGCCGGGACAAATTATTTCGTAGGAATGACAAAGCAAAAATAAAAATGCGCTATTTCAATAAGTACGAAGAAAATATGTATTATGTACTGAAAAATGGTAGTAGTATCATACTACCTAGGAATCATTTCCTTTTCCATGTGTATTTCTGATCCGATTTTGCTGCCTTTATTAAATTAATGGATTGGCTTGTATTTTCATTAATGAAAGTTGCGAATTCACTACAAGTGAGAGAAAAGTTTAATCTTACTTGTATTTCAGCCTTCACCATTTCCATTCCAAGCTTATTTCTTTCTTTTGACCATAAATTTGTCATATGGCTGAAAATTCTTTCAGCATATGCGTTGCTAATAGGAACGGACATTATAAAACAAATCACTTTGTATAGTTCTGGGGCAGCAAAATTTACAAAAAAATTAGACGACATTTTATCTTCTGATATTTCCAGAGATTTGATGTGTTTTGTGTTTTCGCGCAATGTGCAATAATCTTCATACAGTTTATCCGTGTTAATTTCAACATTGAGAGATTTTACTAAATTTTCAAGGACATCCCACAAAACAGTTCTTTCTTTAAAGAAAGGTTTGATATTTTTTTTAAAAACCCCGAATCAAACGTATAATAATCTTGTAAATATGCACTGCATTTGCGCAAAAACATTATAGCCTCCCTTTCAAAGGTATCCCTGTCTTGGCCGTTTAATTTATTTTTTATCTGTTTCACCTTGCTGCCAAAAAACTTATCAGATACACGATTTTCAATTTTTGACTTTAATGTGCACATAATATCATGAACTTCAATAGGTGTTGTTGAATCACATTCCAGCAGTCGAATAGCAGTTTCGAAGATCGGTAGCAAGTTATGAAGAAGCGCGGCGCGTAAATTGTCAATCCTTCGCTCTTCGATTTTGTAATAAATTCCGGGACATTTACAATTCAAACCGGGACTCGGGACAAGTTACAGAATAACGGGACTGTCCCGGCCAAACCGGGACAGGTGGCAAGCCTACCGCTAACTCTAATAATGTGAACTAGGCTTAATGGACGCTGCCGTCGCCGCCGAGACGCGACGAATCCCGGCTCGTCTGTGTAGGGACGGTTCGAATTTGTTTAAAGATTTTAATAAAAATAAAGAGTTGTGATAGCTTGTATATTAAAATAGTGAATCAGTTTGTATGGAAATAAATTATTAAGTAAGCACAATTAGTGTAATTGCGTATGCAATTTTTCAATATGTTACAAGTGCTATAGTCTCGCCGACTATAAATCTTGACCTGCATTTTTATAAATTTGAATTTCGCGACCGCTTCCGAGTACGCGCTGGTACCTACGAACGAAAATGCCATCGTGAAAACATATTCTCGGACAAGCATACAAGCTACCGCACCGAACAGACGGTTTCATAACAACCTTTTCTTATACATCCAATATATTAAATATAATCTTCTAAGAACTTGACATAATACTTGGAAGGTCTGTAAGGAATTTAAATAATATAAAAGAAAACAATGAAATGTTTCCCTCGTATTATTTCTGGCTAATATATTGTTAACCAGAAGAAGTAATTTAAAATAAATATTTAAAACAAAAATTATTAAATCACAAAAAATCTATTAGAAAATTTGAAAAATGTTTTGGTTACTTGGTTTTCTTTGTTATAATTCGGCGTTAGCAACTCTAAGACCCTCATCGTTGTATCTAAACGGTTTGTCTGTCCAACCTTGGGGTTGTGTGAACGCGTCCGGACACATCCCTAGAAATGTGCTGCCTACGAGGATTGAGGCGTATAAGGACGAAGTTTTCTTGGTTTATCCTAGGTAAGCAAAACTGATCAATTGTTCAAGAAATGTAGAGTTTCCTAATCTAATATGGTACGAGTGCATGTTAAACAACAGCTTGAAGCTGATGTGTGCATTTCATTTTTTTTCTTTTTGCATTTTACAGTTTTTAGGGTTCCGTATCCGTCGTACGGGACCCTATTACTAAGCCTACGCCGTCTGTCTGTATGTCTGTCCGTTTATCCGAGGGCTGTATCTCTTGAGCCGTAATAGGTAGCCCGTTAAAATATGTGTTATTATGGCCGATATAAGAACAAATTATAAAAATAAGAACAAGTAAAAAATTCACGATGGTCCCCATATAAGAAGCTTAAAAATGTATGCGCGCCATCTACCGAAAAGAGTATGAAGCATTTTAATTAATCATGAATTTTAACTAATATGAAGCATTTCATAAAACACGCCATAGATGGCGTGAGTGGCGCTGACCATTACATGGCGATACGGAACCCTCGGTGCACAAGTTCGACTCGCACTTGGCCGGTGTTTTTTTCTTTTATAGGTGTTTATCTAACTGGTTTTTAAATTAGTTTACGCTTTTAGCACTTATGATCTCCTGCGGTGGTTTGTTCGAAGAATCCAAACTATGTTCACCAAGAAGTAACTTTGGGTTAGAATTAAATGCTGAGCGGTTTACTTTTAAGCTGTGCCCTCTAAGATGCGCATTGGCGTTTTTTGTGAACATTTCTTTGAGATTTGGTAAGTCATAGTAATCACTGAGGATTTTGTTGACGTCCTCTAGGCTGCTGAGTCCGCTTGCTTCAATAACTTTCTAGTATTGCTCTCTTAGTAGTTATACACTATTTTATTGGTATGGTATTATATAGGTATGTATTATACACTACAGCACGGACAACGTTAACAGTCGACTTCATTTTCATACATATTTATTCCAGTTCATAGGGTGACATTAGATCTGGTGAACAGAGCCGGATAGGCATCGGATTAAAATTAACAAACCAATCATTCGCTTTCAGATACCGCAAGGGCGTTTCAATAACTCTAGGTGTGGTCAACATGAGGTCGTCCCACACTGACGTCGTGAAACCATTTCCGAGCCAAGAAATGCAAGCTCTAGGCGACTGCCGCGCCCTGCAGTCTGCTGAAAGCCTCTTCCTGGACGAAGACAATATTCTATGGGTTCTCGATACTGGAATTGGTGAACAAATACAATTTTTATTAACTGAAATGTTTACTCGTATTACAATCAAATTCAGTTGATTAGTTTGTAATAGACCATTTATTGTTTGCATCGAGCCTGACATGTTTGCCTACATTGCAGGCAAGCTTTCCTGTCGGATACAGTTACCATCTCAATCATTCGGTCGTGCCTGCTTCTTAGTTGCCTGCCTAAATGCTTGCCTCACTCCCTGCCTGCCTAATTGCCTGCCTAATTCTCTGTCTGCCCAACTGCCTGCCTGCCTGCGTATCTAACTGCCTGCCTACGTGTCTGCCTGCTACAGGGAATTGGACGAAAAACACGAATTATTTTTCAAAGTTCAAGCCGCTTCAAGCTATTAAGGCCCACTTGCACCAACACGAGTTTAGAGTTAAGTAGCGAGTTATGGATTTAAACGCGGTTTAAACGCGGTTCCCACATACAACGGGTGCTAGCTTAACGAGTTAAACTGGTTTATAGTTAAATTCGTGTTGGTGCAAGTGGGCCTAAGTCGAATAAAATCGTCATAAAACTGCACGTAAGTATATATTTTGAATTTGAATGTGAATAGTGGAGAGTATGGAGCGCGCCAACTGCGTGTGTCCACCGAAAGTGCTAGCGCTGTGCGCGGAGACCGGGCGAGTTGTGCGAGTGGTCGACTTGTCCCGCATCCTGTCGGCACACGCTCGGCCACAGTTCGTCGTCGCCGAGGGGACGCAAGATGGCAGTGTTTATATGTAAGTAATATTAATGAGTTATTAATTTATTATTACCTACATACAATTTTAAAATGACATACTGTCTATGTCTGTCTATGATACAGCCTTCGGATTAAGAAAGTGCAAGGTAGGTTTGTATTGTTCGTATGTTCATATTAATTGCAAAACAGTTTTTATCATTACTGCAATGTACATTTTAAAACTAAAAATAGTTCCCGTGTAGCAATTTTGGTGGCAGACTGGTGGCGCCCCGCGCCCCCAACAGATAATTTGCCCCGGACTGATGCTCAATTGGATAAAACAGGTCAAATGCATACACTATTTAAAACGGGTGGAACCGTGAGTGCAATTTGAGTGTTGCAATAATATAACCCCGATATTTTTTCACATTTGTTTTTTATTGATGGTGGCATTCATTTTATTTGGTTTGGCGGTGCCAACCTAGCCAACTTAAAGGAATCGCCACTTGGGGCACAAAAACAACTACTATATTACACCTGAATGAAACGTCGGACGAAACGGATATGTAAATAGTTTGTGTTTTCCGTCCAGTTCAGTGTAGCCGGCACGACCGAACGGAAGCACTGAAATGGCACCTAGTTCACCCGGTGTTATGGGCTGACATCACGGATGTTGAAGGTGAGGTAGCCAAGGGTGTCAGTTTCCATAAAAAAAAAAAAAAATTAAAAATTCGCTTCGAGCTGGTACCCTAGGTCTTCTGATTCAAAAAATTGTTTCGCCGAGAAATTGCTACTCGGTTTTATTAAATATAAAACACACATTGCAATAGATACAAATAAGAACAAATAAATTAGGTGTTAGGTTTCTGTGCCGGACTTCAATAGGTTTATCAAAGACGGTTACGTTGTGTCGTGTCGTATACGCTCAAATTGCACTCACAGTTCCACCCGTGATAAATACAGTATGGCATTTGACCTGTTTTATTCAATTGAGCACCAGTCCGGGGCAAATTAGCAATCTGCAGTCAGCATTAAACAGTCTGCCACCAAAATTGCTACACGGGAACTATTTTAGATTTTAAAGCGAAGATCCGTTGTCTCCGCCAACCTCATCGAGGAACAGGCGTGGCGTGAGGAGTGTTATGTACTCGTATGTACGTCGTCTGTACTCTCCGCAGCTACATCTCGGATGCTGGCGGCAGTTCCAGCGTGTGGTGCGTGCGCGCGAGAACGCCCGGTGGAGGTCGCGGCGAGGCGGGCGGGTCTGTGGAGACGAGGCGACTACGCCTACCGACCGCGGCGGGTCGCTGCGATGTGCTCTACATGGTCTATGTAGACCGACTGCTGCTGCTACACTGTAGAGGTGCTACTGAGTAAGTGAAACATCCTTAGAAAGTTCGCCTTGCGGGCTAAGGGTTGCGTAAGGGACGCACCCTGAGCGCGGTCAGTACTTGGATGGGTGACCGTTCCACCGTTGGAGGCTGACCGTGGTTCGGATTCCATGTTAAACTGTAGGTCCCTTTCTTACCTTACTAGGTAGAGTTTATCCCGCCCGGGTTGGTACCACCGCACTGAATGAAACGTCGGTCGAAACGGCTATGCAAATAGTTCGTGTTTTCCGTCCAGTTCATTGTAGCCGACATTAAATGAAGGGAAGCACTGAAATGGCATCTAGTTCAACCGGTGTTATGATGGCCTGATATCACCGTAGCCAACCGTGTCAGTTTGCATAGAAAAAAGGGACGATATTACTAAACACGCCGCGCCGTCTGCTCGTCTGTCCTACCTTTAATTAAAGGAATGTATGTATCTTTTGAACAGTAATCTGTAGCCGCTTAAAATTTTCACAAAAAAAGATTTTTATGGCGAATATCCTAATAAAAAAAAATGTTACCAATTAAGGGGGTCCATACAAGAAGCGCGTTTTTTTAATTTCAATGTGTTTTTGTTTTCACTCCACATATTATGAAAACGATGCTGCTTTTTGCATTTAATTAAAATATTTATTAAAAAAATATTATTCTATGGGCAAACACAACAATAATTATTTAGTTTGTTTAGCATTTTAATTTTGTATTCATTTTATATCAAATAAATCCTTAATATCATAAATTATTTAGGTATTATAATATTACATACCTATGCACGAAAAAATCAACTGTTTATATTACGCAACCTGCTCGGAGAAAAATAAAATTTAAATGGGTCATGTTTAAAGGTTATCGCGTGAACTTCTTAAGATGTCTTTTCCAACAACAATTTATTAGAACAAATATTTTTTATTATTTTCAAAGAAGAAACTTAAGAGAGAAGCAAACTGGCATGTCACCTTGTTTCACCAAGCAGGGCCGGTTTTAGCGTATATGGCGTCCCAAACGATATTTTTCGTGGCGCTCCTGGGTTCTGCAGATCTCCAAAACGATTTGCTCCTCGGATGCTCCTTGCGATGCTTCTAAAATCTTGGGCTTTCATTCGGGCTGCGTTCAGGTAAATGATAATCCTTCACAAATAAAGTAAGTTAGGGCGCTGCCGAACGCCAAGCTGCGTTCGCGTAAAAGATATAATATTCTATCTAAGATAGCAAGTCATTAAAGGTTAGGCCCGAGGGCGGAAGAAGATTTATCGTTTACCTGAACGCAATTTGGCCTTCGGCCTCACCCTTAGTTACATAATTTACTTTCATCGAGAAGGTTTACCAGGCACCACGTTCGAGCTTTCAGCGAAATGAATGTTGATTACTGAAACAGTGCTACATATGACTAGGGTTGCCAACTTTTTTTAGAAGAAATAACGTATTTCTGATTTAAGGGATGGCAAATAAAAAGTACATTAAAAAGTATTATTTATTAAAATTTTGAAACATTTGTTTTTTTAGTGATCTTTGCACATTTCAGCAGTGTTGAGGTATTTTTTTTTAATACCTAGGTGCAATCAGTTCATGTTTCGTTAAACGCACGGACTTAAAATTGAAGTAAAGTATTTTCGCGTACTTAGTATTTTTGTGTTGCTATTCAAAAGATTAAAGACGAATACTTAAAACTACGTAAGATACTTTATTATTTTAAAATACAGTTGGCAGCCCTAATGCTAGCTGTGACCGCTAAAAAGTGATGTTTGCTTGTAGCGTTCTAGCGGTGCATACCTGGCGGCTGCGCACCGGACAGCTGGACACGGCGCTGGTGAGGCTGGGACCTGATCCAGCCGCGGCGGGTCTCATATTCCTGGGCACCGACCGATACCACACTCTCTACTACAGGTTTTTTTTTATGTAATCCGGTATGGGTGGCTGAGTTGGAGGGGCTAAAGCGCATGCTCCGACCAGCCAATATCACCTCCGAGAAGGTAGGTGCCATACCGGAGACTTCCCTAGCTTGCTGGCTATACTGGATTAGAGGAGAACACAACCGAGGCTGCTATGCGGCCATCTTACATCCAGTACGGTGGTACCAACCCAGTCGGCTACAATTTGAGCCTACCACCTAGTAAGGGGCAAGGGAAGGGACCTACAGTTTTACACCAGTTCCGAACGGTGAAGCAGCAGGTGTAGGTATGCACGTAATTTTTTTCGTCAGAAAAAACTCATTGGTACACGCCGACGGGATTCGAACCGCGGACCTCTCGCATGACAAGCCGATACCCAAACCACTCGGCCACCCGCCGCATTTATTAATCTTCTAAGGTCGTGTACCTATATCCTTGACATTTTCAAAATTATTTTTGGAAGCTTCCAAGATCTCATTCGTGTGCTGTACTTTGTTAGACAAAATGGTTGTAGGTGTTGTGCCAGAGCCAGAGCTCCTTGCAACACAACACCGATTACTCTGCTTACCTAGATTGTCGGAATACAGCGTGATTGTATGTATGTTAGCCTCGGTAGCTCAGTGGTGCAGTCTGTCGACTGTTGATAACACGAGTTAAGCAACCCTGGGCGCGGTCAGTAATTCCCTTCTTACCTTACTAGGTGGTAGAATTTAACCCGCCCGGGTTGGTACCACCGCACTGAATGAAACGTCGGTCGAAACGGCTATGTAAATAGTTTGTTTTCCGTCCAGTTCAGTGTAGCCGGCACGACCAAAGGGGGAGGCACTGACATGGCACCTAGCTCACCCGGTGTTAAGGGCTGACATCACGGATGTTCTAGGTGATGTATATCCATAAAAAATGTATGTAAGTCTAATCCGGATACAAACTCTTTGACTCAAGCTTTCAATAAAAAAACCTTGTCAGATAATGTAAAATGTACCCCATGAAATTACTTTTTTGATGATAATACCTACTATAAATGAATTGTATATTATTAGTTGAATGAAAGGTCGGCCGAAGCGGCTATGTAAATAGTTCCTGTTTTCCAACCAGTTCAGTGTAGCCGACACGAACAAAAAGGTAAGCATTGACATGACAAATATCAACAGATAGTTCACCAAGGTTGACATCAAAGGTGATGTAGCCAAATGTAAGGTTCCTTAACTAAATATTAAATTATATACCCTAGTCAAACATGTCAAGTTACAAAATGTCAAATGTATTACATAATATGTACTTATATGTATATTATATTTAATAATTTATATGTATTAACTCAAGTATGACTTTTCATTTAACTAGCGTGTATTATTAATAAATATTCTTATAATTTTTTGATATCCTTTATTTCACATTAAAAAAATTTATATTAATTTTACATATATTATACAAAAGTAATAAAAATACACAAAATTAAGTAATACAAAAATTTAAACGGTTATTATTATTTTAATATTAAATTCTCACGCTCAACTCTGTGCTACTACGTACTTACCTACACTCCACTAATAGTAATCGGATATAAAACATCCAAAGGTTGACTGTAAGAAAATTTATAAGGGCTAAGTCCGCCCTTGCTCCTTATGTAAATGTTCTAATGTGCACGTTACTATTGTATGTTTCTTGGAGCAATAAATAATTTTTTTGTATTATATTCTATCTTTTTCTTCCAGATTCGAGGGTAAAAGCGCGATATTGGGCTGGGACACACGCGAGAGCTTATCTGAAGCAACGCGCACGGTGGTGGCTCAGCCACGCGACCTGGACGCGCGACTAGCGGTCGCAGCCGTCGCGGTCGCAGGCTGCAGCCTGGTCGCACTCGCGGTCGACTCGGGCGGTTATATCGCCGGTCGTGTCGGTTGTGTTGGCGCTGAAGCTAGGATTTTCTCCATAGGCTAGATACAATTTACTAGTGCACTTCCTTATTAAATTTTTAATATGCCTTGTAAGTAGGGTTAATGTCGCTTTTCATTTATTACCTCCTTAATTGTTTAAATTTTTGTTGGTGGATTCAACGAGTGACGTAACCAAATCGAACGCCTACTTTATCCAGCTGGTAAGGCTAGGAATACAAAGGGGAAACTATGGGGTTCTCGTTCCGAGAGCACCTATGGAAAATATAATCAGCTAATTGAAATGTGTTCTGTTTATTTTCTGTTGTGTTTTATATGTGTGATTTTTAATAAAAATATTTATTAACTTTAACCTCTTTTTAGGGTTCCGTACCTCAAAAGAGGAACAAAACTGAACCCTTATAGGATCACTCTCGTGTCTATCTGTCCGTCTGGCCGTCTGTTACAGCTTATTTTCTCCGAATCTACTGGACGAAAAAAATTTAAAAGGGGTACATACATAGAGTTAGATGACCCAATTACGGACGTACTCGTATATCGAAAATAGTGAATGAATTTAGATGTTGAACAAATTAGAAAGTAAAAAAAAATTTTTTCAAGTGCCTCGTTTGACAAATCGATGGAAATAGCTCGTTATAAGAAATAACATTATATTTTTTTTATAATTTAAAAATCTAAAAAAAAAAATTATAAAAAAATTAGAATATAGGGCATAGGACCTCTCATTTAGTTTACACGAAAACCTCAGGGAAAATCCTAAGTCTTCAAGTTCTCAAGGAAAACGGAATGGTACGGAACCCTCTCCACGCCAGTTCTACTCGCACTTGACCGCTTTTTAACATACTTACTATAGGTATATTTTATCATGTCTCTTTTGCTCAGTTATTTAATTATGAAAATTAAATTAACTTAAATAACTTTCATTAAATAACATTAAAATTCATAAAATGTGGTAGGTAAGCTTGTTAGAGACAAAAACGACCATCTCAGTATAATATGTAGGTTAGGGTGGAGTGAAAATTTTGTTTCTCGAATTTAGGATTTTCTGTGTTACCAATCAATGCCTTGGAGGTACTTAGTAAAGGACACAAAATATCATCAAATTCAAGCATGATCTTCAGGTGGCGCACTGACCCCAAAGTTTTAAAAAAAGTGATTTTTTGTCAGATTTTGCATGTAGGCAACCACCTCCTGTTGCCTATTTTAACGTCGAAACACAAATCTAGGAACACGGTTTTAAGTACCACAGAAAAACAATAACAGAAGACCATTTATTTTGCTCTCCGAGCCAGATTCTCAGTACATTAGCCATGTCACGCCTCTTTCTGGAGCTGCTAGTTCTATCAAAAATGGCATAATTGAGTTTCTAAATTTGAACTTCGGAGATATATCGACCATTGTCGCTATTGGATGCGACGGAACTGCAGTCAACACGGGGTCCAGGAATTGAGCAATTGCATTATTGAAAGACAGTTAAATCGACCCTTGCATTGGTTTATATGTTTGTTGCATGCCAACGAGTTACCACTGCGTCATCTATTCAACACTTTGGACGGCTGTACGTTAAGCCCCACCCAATACGTTCGCAGGAGTCTTAGGTAAGATGTTACAACACTGTGAAAACTTACCTGTGGTGGAATTTGAGAATATTGAGACAGCGTTACCTGAGATTGATGCGAAAATTTTACGCACTGATCAAAAGTATCTCTTTCAAATTTGTCTAGCTATTTCACAAGGTAGCGTGACAACTGACTTGACAAATAAGCAACCAGGAAAGCTGGCACACTCTCGATGGCTAACCTGTGCAAACAGAATATTGCGACTATATGTGGCTACAAAATCTTCATCCGAAAGTCTGGTCGAGCTTGCTGCGTTTGTAATAAAAGTGTACGCGTCAACATGGTTCAGCATCAAAACGAAACCCTCCTGCAAATACGGTCCAGATCACATTCTCAGTATGATAAAAAGATGCTCTTATTTAAAGCATGACCTGAAAACAATTGCGTTTCGAGTAATACTGCGGAACTCTTTCTTCGCACATTCCGAGAATACTTTATTAGCTATGCTACAAGACGAAAGGCAACATGTTAAAGAATTAGCACTTAGACGAATACATAAAGAGCGAAAAATTACAAAGGGAAAGAAAGTAAGAGAGTTTTTGACTCCGAAATTAAACTTTGAAGCAAATTTCTTTTCAAAATATAGTGACAGTGAAATATGGAACCACACAGGCTGTGGAGAGAGGCATAAAACTGGTCAATGATCAAGTCTGGCTGTTTGTGGAACTGGAGCACGCGATGGATACATCCGAGCAAGAATAAAATCAAGAAAAGAAAAATGCCAAGATTTGCAACAAAATCTAAGTTTTTCCCCGAAGTTCAACGAGCTACCCCGCATGCAGATGGTATGACGGAAGGTTGAAATGATGAAAATGTATTATTATCTTGTAATTCTTTGTGTTTTTAATTCATATAATAAAGTTAAAATGGATAAAAATATTGGTTTTATTTATTGAAATATTTCGAAAAATTTACTTTTATTCTAAATTACAAGTCTTCTGCGCCACCTGAAGATGGAAAGTAAAAAAAATTTTTTTTTATATATTTCAATAGCTATTTATTCATAGCACCGTTTAGTAATACAGGGTTAATGAAATAAAAAAAATATTTTGTTTTGCCACTTTTCACTCCACCCTAATGTAGGTTGCATGCAGACCCCATAACTGTACACTAATTATTATTATTATCGAATAATAAATAATAAAAAACCGCCCAGTGCGAGTTGGACTCGCGCACCGAGGGCTATTTATTACTCACACAATATATTTGTGTTATGTATGTACAAAAATAATTCTGTTTTGGAAAATCATCAAACGCCTAAATAAATACTACAGCAATGGTTTGACTGTCAGGCATTCTTATAGTAGAAATTACAAAAATATTTTTTTTATATGACATAATTTTTCCTTTACTTGTACTGTGAGATCTTGCTTCTTGCCAAATTTCTTTACTGTAGGTGCTGTAGGACAACGGGAAAGTACCCTATAGGTTTTGATTTGATTTGAGGCCCACTTGCACCAACACAAATTTAATATATAAACCAGTTTAACTCGCTAAACCAGTTTAAGCTAGCACCCGTTGACTTTGGGAACCGCGTTTAAATCCATAACTCGCTACTTAACTTTAAACTCGTGTTGGTGCAAGTGGGCCTGAGTGAGTTTGCGAGGATTACAATTTGACATAAATGTCCGTACGGTCATTTACGTATCTTTTGATTGCGTTGATTTCACTGAATTCCCAATTCAGTGGTTGATTTAGAAAAACGTTCAGAGAAAAACGGTCTCGACAGACAGACAGATGGACAACGAAGTGATCCTATAACGGTTCCGTTCTTCCTCTTTTGAGGTACGGAACCCCATTAACACAGTAAGTTCATAATAAGAATGCCCCAGTTACCTGCAATCCGTTCAGAGTTGAAGATATTTGAAACTTCCGTCATTTGAGAATATGTTTGAGAAACATAATATTTTTCAGTAATATTGAATGGCATTGCTCAATATCGCGTCACGTATAGATGTGTGCAACGGACCGAACAGTGTAAACATTGGGATTACTTTCACACGTGTAGGTGACAGCATCTGGCCTAGCTACGATCTGCCAAAGCGAGGTCTGCATATGGAAATTGTAAGTATCCCATGCTCCACCCAGGTGGAGAACCTAGGTGGAGCACGGACCCAGACCAGGGTCAGCTAGAAACAAGACTTAGGGTCGGATACTTCTTAATTCTGGAAGAATTCGCAGCCCCCGTTCTAAAACGAATGCTTTTTTTCGTCGGCACAACACAACTGGGGAATATCTTTCCCCACTCTCACTTCTACAATCCACGTATCTTCAAATCGCGGGTTATGAATGAATGAATGAATGTATAACTTTTATTTTTCTTGTTTAACACACACACGAGAGTTTAAATAACACATAGAACAGTAAATAGATAGACAAGAAAAATTGGACCTGACACAGCCTTGGTCCCTCCCCACCGAGCCCTGGAGCTGATGAGAGGGACGCTGATTTTAAGTCAGGCCCAGGTACGCAATACACTAATAAACCCTAACTAACCTATAACTATAACTAAACCCTAACTAACCTATAACTAATCACAGTAAACAGAAGAAAAGAATAATAAGGAAGGTAAGAGCACAGTTATAAACGCAGTTATAAAACGCACACAACACAACATACACAATACATTCGTCCGTCCGTCTGTCTGTCTGCATGTCCAATTAACAATTTTGGGGGCATAAGGCCTGAATTTCTAACAACATTTTGTATAGTACATTACAAGTCTAACTGCTGGGCAAATATATATTTTCTTAGTTTCCATTTGAACGTACCATAGTTGGTAATCTCTCTGAGAGGAGGCGGGAGGTCGTTCCAACACCGAGATGCCGCATATTTGAAGGAACCTTCAAATGCGGCACCTCTGTGCTTAGGAGCTGCCAGCAGTTTACCCACAGATCTCGTGCCATAGCAGTGCGAGGGTTAATAGCCTTTCCCCAGTGATATTAGTCCACCTACAAGCCGGACTGGCACCTCCTCGGGGGTGAAATTGGCTGCGCCTGAGGCTTCGACCTCGGGCACAGCCACCTAGTTCGGAAGCATTAATAAAAAAAAATTCACGCTGGCATAAAAAGAGCTGAAGCTATAAATATTTCTAGTTTTATTATTTTATTTACTTACCCCCCAACAGACATAGGCGTCAAACTTATAACACCCCTCTCTTTGTGTCTGGGGCTAAAAATCGCAACATTTGAATAACACCTAATTAGCGTTGACGAGTTGCGTTCAGTAACTTTAAACGTGAAATTGTTGCAAAAATACCTCAGGCGGATACGCTCCACTGAGAATTATCAACGAATTCACTATTTAGGTATAAATATCTACTAAGAGTTTATAAACATTGGTAGCTGCAAATATTGGGACTATTAATTGGTTGTATTGAAGGTGAATATCGCTTACACCACAGATCATTGAAACACGCATGCGTTCTAATAGAAGTGACAAATAAATTACGAACTGTGCCATTATTGTATGTCTGTTACTTCCGGTTCGATGAAGACTTTGTTTTTTTTTTGTAGGTTTAACCCGCCCGGGTTGGTACCACCGGTCTGAATGAAAGGTCGGTTGAAATGGATATGTAAATAGTTCGTGTTTTCCGTCCAGTTGAGTGTAGCCGGCACTACTAAAGGGAAGCACTGACATGGCACCTAGTTTGCCAAGGTGGAATGGGCTGACATCGCGGATGTTGAAGGAGTTGTAACCAGCCGTGTCAGTTTCCTTGAAAAAAACTCAACGTGATGACGTTAAGTTGATCTATCTATTCAGGACACATTGTGTATTAGTTGGTGTGCCGAGGCACCTGCGATTACTAAATTGTACAAGTGCTTATGCAAATATTTGTAAATGTTTATTATCAGGTATGAATGTATTGTTGATTATTACCTTGACGGTATCGGATTAACAACCACAACGTCACTTGGGTTACAATCCGTCTGACGGATCCATATTATAGAGCGATTCCATTGTATTTTAGGATATTTATTTAGTGAGAATCATTTAGTAATCTTATAAATATAATATCTTTCTTCTTATGTATTTCTTTAATTTTAAAAGTAAATTTGATGTCGATGTTATTTATTGTTTCTGATTATTAGGTTTTATGTCACTAGCTGTGCGAACATCTTAGTCGTTTCATTCTTCAAATAAATACCTGCGCGACCGAGCTTCGCTCGGCATCCTCCGATTTTTTTTTGTGAAAACGGATTGTCTCTTCGATTGTGTTATCTAAATACAAAATTTCATCCAAATCGTTAATGCTATTTCCGAAGAATATTTTGTTTAAGCATACTATGTGCAAGATTTGCTTACCTACATAAAGTATTTCATTAACTTCATTTAGGTCTTGTTAAAGTTAAAGATGATACTGACACGGTTGGCTACATCACCTACAACATCCGTGATGTCAGCCCATAACACCGGGTGAACTTGGTGCCACGTCAGCGTGCTTCCCTTCGGTCGTGCCGGCTACACTGAACTGAACGGAAAACACAAACTATTTACATAGCCGTTTCGACCGACCTTTCATTCAGTGCGGTGGTACCAACCCGGATGGGTTAAACCCTACCACCTAGTAATATAAGAAAGGAGTCATATCCCTTAGTCGCCTTTTACACACAACGAGAAACTACTTGAAAAACAACAATTTTATATATTTTAACTTCTCTCGTCGTTCTAACTCTTATCAAATTTAAATATAAATAAAGAGCTATATAAAACTACAGGAACACAAAGAGTAAAGTAGTTCATTCAAAGCTCAACGTTTATTGTACTCTTATATTGATGCTGTTATATTTATAAAAATCCGCAACCTGCATACAATTCTACCTATCGCACGAATCCCGTACTAGTTCCACTGCCACGCCCACGGGATCGAACAACTTTTACTTTTAAACGTATTGTTTTCACGAATGCTGCTTACACTGCCTCCACATTCTCCCGGCGCGCCATTCTCGTGTTTCTTTTACGATTTCTCGAGCAATGGTCTCGACTGAGTGCGCTCGGAGAGTGCGGACTAGTTTTTGCCCGCACTCCGCTAGCGGTATAGTCGGATATGCGTGAAGGTTACTGAACCAAAGTTTCTTGGTTTGTGCAGCATGCAGTAATCGAATCGGATCGAGCACATTGTGACATGTTTGAGTGCAGTCTAACTGCCATATGAATGATCAATAAACAATACAATACAATTTTGTTAATAAAAATAAAAGTTAAATTACAAATTTAAAAAACCCCGGAGCCTTAAAAAGTCAAAAATAATTTCCGTTTACTTAATTAAAGGAGTCGGGAGACCGCTAAGTAAATTCCCGCGCAGCTCTGAGTTTTTATATTTTATTTACTTTGCGGTCCCCCGACTCATTTAATTAAGTAAACGGAAATTATTTTTGACTTTTTAACGGTCGGGTTTTTAAATTTGTAATTTAACTTTTATTTCAAGCTTTTTTAAAAAAACCGCATGAAAATCGGTCCACTTTTTTAAATAACAATTTTTTTATTACTTAATTTCTTGATTACTTGATTACAAACATAGCTAAGAACCATCCCGATTAAACAAGCTTCCTAATAAAAAAAAACCGCATCCAAATCGGTCCATCCGTTTGGGAGCTACGATGCCACAGACAGACGCTCTCACACACTCACACACACACACACACACACCCTCACACCCTCACACACGTCAAACTTATAACACCCCTCCTTTTTTTTCGCCGGGGGTTAAAAATAACAGAATCATTCCATCGAAAAAGGTCATCATCAACATTTTTGGTCGAATTGAGTTAATGATGCAATTTTTCTTAAAAACTCCATGACTACTATGTGTTTTAATTCCAAAGCAAAACGTCTTCATTTGACTCCGCTACATAGTTCCAAAAATTTACTTAAAATTAACTCCAAACGAAAAGGGCATGATTGCATGCAATGGTGACATTTTTCTTTGGAACTAAAATTTTGCATACATATTCCTTTATGGTATTTGGGACTAGACTTCACAGTATCATATTGAAAAAAATATTGTATTTATCCCTATTTAGTCTGTGGTTTGTGTGGTTCGCTTTTACCATCAGTATGTCTACGATTCGTATTATCCTGGCCACGTGGTTGCTTAAACATACATAGATGGTACGCTCTTCAACACTTTTGAACTGGGCCGTCATCTGCATCGTCCTACTACATTTCCCAGAACCAAAGCATACCAACAAGAATTTGTACCTATTAAATCGGCAAAGAGAGACGACTTGCGCAAAGTTCTTCAGTACATGAAACGTTGGTCGAAACGGCTATGTAAATAGTTTGTGTTTTCCGACCAGTTCAGTGTAGCCGGCACGATCAAAGGGGGAAGCACTGACATGGCGCCTAGTTCACCCGGTGTTATGGGCTGACATCACGGACGTTGTAGGTGAGGTAGCCAACGGTGTCAGTTTCCATAAAAAAAAAAAACAAACCTGCTGAACATCAACGGTTTTACGAAGAAATAATCAACCTGCCTACCCAGGACAACGAAGATGATGAAAATGATTGATTTACTTCAAGACTTGTATTATTATAGTTTTTAAGCACATTTTGAATTCAATAAATGCACAATTTTAAAAATATTTTTTTTATTTTGTATTAATCCATTATATCGGAAAAGGTCATCATTTAACGATTTAAAAAAAATATATAAAAAAAAGTATTAAAATTTCTTTGTTAAAAACAATGTAATTGCATAAGTATTTAGTATGGCAACAAGAAAAAAATCAATACTTTTGTCTTTCCATAATCTTTTTTTATACCACAAGTTTTTTTTTAGTTTTCTCGAAAGTAGGTGTCATGCAACGATGACCTTTTTCGATGGAGCGATTCACACAGTTCAGCTATAAACTGTGTTGTACAATTGTGTCAAATGAATGGTGGTTAGGTATATGCTAGCGAGGAACTTTTTATAGAACTGAAATAAACACTACATTTACTTCATACATAATTTTCATACACCTCTAAGAGATAAGCCAGCGTACGTTGATTTTTTGACATGGTCATATTTTTCTCGCGTCCCGCACAATGTTTTCGTTCACTGTTCAGCCTCTTGGACAAATATCGTGATTATACATAGCACGTACTGTGTGGGGCCGGTACTTAAAAAGGATAGCCCCACTGCATCTCTCCCCGTGCATGCCGATGTGCCGTAATTTATAAGAGTACTTGCAGCACAACACCGATCAATCTGCTTACCCCGATTGTCGGGATACAGCGTGTGGTATGTATGTATGTATGTATGTATGTATGTATGTATGTATGTATGTACGTATGTATGTATGTACATAGCCCGGAAACGTTCCGAGTTATGTCAGTTTGTATTAGTGAAAACTACATGTAAATCAGTTGAGCTGTTTTCCAGTTTAGCCGTTACAGACAGATGTTGCACTTTATAATAGCAGAGAGATACCGCTTGGAGGACGCCAGCAGAGCAGCGCCGTGCGGTGGGGGTGGGGTAAATTGGTGCCGTTTCACCAAAATCAAGCAGTGTTGTGGTGTGAGTGGCGCGGTAAACGCGCATGCGTACAAACACAATATTATATTCGCGCCGGTTTTTCGCGGGTTATCAATTGCGTTGAGGCAGGTCAGTGATTTTTGGCAATATTATGTTGTTTGTTTTTATCAATATAATTTATGCAACGATGAGTGTTAGTTATCAATTAGGAATAAATATTATATTATTAAGTTATATTACTAAGTAATAAGTTATGTTATGATGGAATAAAATAATAAAAGAAAACAAATATGTAGGCAGGGATATTTTCTTCGCGTGTGGTAATCGAACCGGCGAACTTTTATAATGGTTGTTGTTTTACCTATTCATGGACAAAACATCTACCAGTTGGGTTTTAAAATAATTTGGAACAGTGCTATATTGGATAACACAATGAAAATTAAAATTCTAAAAGAAACTAACTTACATATAAATCTAATATACATATCGATCAATATGTAAGGGATGGCCATGGAGTAAGTTACATTGTTTCATGAGATACTGCGTTTGTAGACTCTATGTCTGATACTAAAACTATTTTTTTAGAAATATTATCTGTATGTATGTTCCTCCATAACTCTTAAACCGATAATTCAAATTCGATGAAACTTAGTACAAGCCCATTATTACAAGATGTGACTCTCATACAAACCGAATTGTTTTGCGCGCAGAAATAAAGGTACAGTAGCGGGCTTACTTACTTTCTTCTTTTTAAATACGAATTTTACGCGAGCGAATCCGAGGGCAAAAGCTAGTGTATAATATATTAGCCTTTGCCCACGGCTTCGCTCGCGGTAGACTCGGTTTAATAGCAAATCCGATTAAAACGTAACTATGATAATAAACGATGGCTCCTCTCGTATTAATTGTCTCTTCCTCCCTCGCCCGCTCCCCCTCCCTTCCCCTCTCTCCCTCCTTCCCCTCTTTCTCTCCCATACCACCCTGCCTCCCTCCTCTCCACCCTACTCTTCGCCCTTCTCTCCTATCTACATTCTTATGTCCTCCTCCCTTCCCCTTTTATACCACCCCCCTTCCCCGTCATTTATTTCACCTGTATCTTTCACTATCAATCACCCTTCCTCCCCTCCCTGCTCTCATTACCTCCTTATCTGCCCCTTTCTTTCTCTCCCTGCCCTTCCTACATTACCTCTTCATCACCTACCCTCCCCTCCCCCTTCATCATAACCCCTTCCTCCCCTCTCCCTCTCCCTCCATTCCATCCACACCCTCTCACCCCACCCCTAATGTCCCCTATTCATCTTTCCCTTCCCTACCCCTCCCTCCAGTCTCCTTCCGCTCCCTGTCTCATACTATACTTTCTTTGGTACTGCTCAACCCTAACGCCATTTAACTTTATGGTATATAGCCTAAATAGTGAGCCTGAAGAACTACACTTTGTTGGTGTAAAGAACATCAAAATCTGTTAAGTGGTTCCAGAGTTTACCCCAAACATACATACATACAGACAGACGTTCCCTTTTATAAGAAGTAGAGAATAGAGATATAGTAGAGAAGATAGAGATTAGATTATCCTCCCTTCTCCTCTCCCCGCGGACACCTCCCCTCTAACACAACCCTCTCTTCAAAGCCACCCCCAGTATGGATAGAATTATTTAAAATCATTTAAAATCGTAAAATATAATTTTGAAATCACCCCTATTTTAATTTAAGGGTTGATTTAGCAAAAACGTTGAAACACGTTATTCTTTATTTCATACCAAAAGCGTAAATATGAATTGTCATATCTCTAACTTGAGAAATGATGGGTTCCCCATACAAACTTTCATCCCCTATTTTATCCCCTTAAGGTTTTTTTAGACAAAAGGTAACCTATGTCCGTCCTCACGATGCATCCTCCTTCCTCACAATCCATCTCCGTGCAAAATTTGATCGAAATCTGTTCAGCGGTTTAGGCGTGAAAAGGTAACAGACAGACAGACAGACAAATAACAGAGTTACTTTCGAATTTATATATTAGTATGGATAAAGTACCTATATAAATTAAAACTAAAACTAGAATTAAAATCTAAAACGAAAAGACCTGTAAAGAAATATTAAAAATAAAATAATAATTATATAAATAAATAAATAAAAACTTTTACGGGAAGCCCCCGAAGACGCCACGAAGAAATTAAGTTAAATTTAATATGTAATATATAATTTAAACTAAATAAACCTAATATAAAACAATAATTACTCAAAGTATCAACACCTAGTCCAAAGAGTCCGGAACAGCCGCCGTAAAACGTAACCTTTTGGTTCTGTTTACATTATTATTATTCAACTGTTTAAAAGGTCCTGCCACTTTCATGCATACACACACACACACACACCCTCCCTTTCACCGAAACAAACACGAACAATTCATTACATCAAATAATATGACACGAAGTTGACACCTGACGTCACGTTGTATTTCGCACATCGAGCTAAGTAGGCACAATAGCCGGGTGATCTTGCCTCACGTTTCCACCAACCACGCAGTACATTAATGTGGAAATATGTAAACTCGAGTGAGTGAAGGAAATTTCACGCATTAATAAACGTAACTGTACTAGGCGCGGTGGAGGCGAAAATTGGTTGGTATTTTGTAGTCGTGAAAAAGTGAGACAATTATTATTATTGTAATTATTTTAAATGTAATGAAAAAAGTTTCAGCAGTTGGGACTTTGCCCTAATCCATTGCTGAACGTGGTGGTCGGTGTTGTGCGGTACAAGTACAGGAGTACTTGCAGCACAACACCGATTACTATGGCCGCCCATATTGTCGGCATACAGCGCGTGGTATGCATGTATGTACTCGTAATCATGATATAGTTTATAACAAACTGTTTACTTCGCCGCAAATAATATAATATATAATATTATACATCTTGCCCATACCACAGAGTAAATAGTACCCATATTAAGAGTTTATTTCTGAACTTATGATAGGTTAAACTTCTCACAAAACATAAGTTTTAAAGAACATTTTTACTGAAATTCTCGTAACTAAACAAAATTGCTTCATATAATAGACTTCAACGCGTTCGCCCTAGTTTTATGAGTTTGCATTTTATAAGAATCTAATCATTCATTTTTTAATGTAAGTGTTTAAAAATCGTACGCAGTTTCTTGTCGGTTCTTCTTCGTGGGTGTAATCGAACCGAATAGAACAAATTGTGACAAGTTCGAGAGCAGTATAACTGCCATAAGAATGATCAATAAACAATACAATACAATACAATGCAGCTTGAGGACAATGCAAGCATGTGAACTTCAAGACCATGCATTACAATTTATATCTTAAAACCTTCTATATAGGTACATTGTACTTAAATGCTCCATGTTCAAAGAAGATCAAATAAAATTGTATTCATGAAATTCAGGGTTTATTGCAAATTATTGCTAAAGAAAACAAACTTTTGTGGGCTGACGTTGACTCGTGCAAGAGATCGGACGATTGATGCTCCGGGACCAGAATTTATTTGCATTATGTTTCCATCACTCCGGTGAAGGAAAACCTCATAAGGTGACCTGCACACTTCATGGTTGACTAGAAGACATTACATTTACCGATTACCAGTCTTGTGCAGTGTCATAAATGTAGTAAGTGGTGGATGTTTGGTGCGATCCTGGCGCCGAACTCTTGAACTCAAAGTCCGAGGTTCGAATCCGGTCGACGTGCACCAATGAGTTTTCACTTCAGCCAAGCGGAATGTTGTGGATGAAAAAAGGCGAAGACGTGCGTCTGAACTCGAACAATAGCTTCGGTCTTTTTCAGAATGGGGCCATAGTAATTTGGTCGAGTTTAACGCTTCCAAAACACAAGTTTGCGCGTTCAGTGTGAAGAGAGCGGCATTCACACCGCCTCCTTCCTTCCAAGGCACTCCGCTTAAATTAAGCGACCACCTAGGGGTCCTCGGAGTCGAAAGTACTTTACGGCGGGGCAAAAGCTGCTTTTTTATAAATTCCAGATTAGATTCTGCTTGCAGTACGCTCGCATGAGGGGTGGCTCAGCTAAATACCAGCTTGCACATTTGTTGTACTCGATCCAGCGTCGAGCCGTGCGACTAGTGGGTGACCCTGACGTGTCCCGCGAAATAGAACCACTGCAACATCGTAGGGATGTCGGCGCCCTAAATGTCTTCTATCGTTTATTCCACGGGGAGTGCTAGGAGTTGTTTGACGCGAGCCCGCCGTCGCCTTTCTAGCTCCGCACAACGCGCACTGGGCAGGAATTACTCGCTGGAATTACCGTGGATGAGTACCAATCGGTTCTGCAGGCCTTTCCTCCAAATTCTGGAATGTACTCCCTGCCCACATATTTCCTCCCAAGTATAGTCTCGAGTTCTTCAAGAGAGTCGTGAATCCTGTCACGTCGGCATGGTATTCACAAACCCCGCATGCGTCCGAATGTCCATGGGCGTCATTAGTCACCTTATATAAAAGAAAACCATCTGTCAAGAAGAAATCGCTTGGAACAACTTTAGACAAGAAATTAATGCATTCTCGTGCGACAAACGACATAATTAAGTAGGTAATGCAAACCCACCAAGTCGTATATCAAATGAAAAAGTATATTGAGTCACAGTAGCGTCAACGGTGTTCACGACCTGCGAATTAGGTTGTGACAGTTTTGAATAAATTAAGTAATATTATGCATACACATTCACGTGTACGTAAAGGCAAATACAGGTACAGCCGAATACATAGAACAAGAAAAAACCTATAACATAGAATGGACCTATAACATAAAAAATTGCATAGGATCAGTCTCGATTCTGTCTGCCTGTCTATCCGTCGTCACAGCTTGTTTCTCCGAATCTACCATACCTCACTTAGGACAAATACATCCTGTAACACCTGCATCCTTTCCTCCAATGTACAGCCTGGCTGGGGTCTTTCATTCAACATAATGTGAAGGTGCACCTAGCCGGCCGACACGGTATTCGCAGCCCCTGCAAATATCTGAATGCCCATGGGCGCCGTCGAACTACATGTCGGTGTATGCCATATGTCGTGCTTCCAATAAAAAAAAAATACTTACACAAATATAATAAAACTAAGGTTTTTTTATGGAAACTGACACGGTTGGCTACATCACTTACAGCATCCGTGATGTCAGCCCATAACACCGGGTGAACTAGGTGCCATGTCAGTGCTTCCCTTCGATCGTGCAGACTACACTGAACTGGAAGGAAAACACAAACTATTTACATAGCCGTTTCGACCGACGCTTCATTCAGTACGTTGGTACCAACCGGGGCGGGTTGAACGCTACCACCGAGTAAGGTAGGAAGGGAAGGGACCTACAGTTTTACGTGGAATCCGAACCACGGTCAGCCTCCAACAGTCGAGCGGTCACCCATCCAAGTACTGACCGCGCCCAGCGTTGCTTAACTATCAATAGCAATAGTCGACTGTCTGCACCACTGAGCTATCGAGGCTGACAAAAATTCCGTTATGGATGGCTGAGTCAGAGGGTAGAGAGCACATGCTCCTTTTTGTTGGACTTTTCATTTGGAGGTTTATGGACATAAATCGCCACGTTGACCAAACGTTTTAGCGAGTCTTCCGCTCTCATCAGCCTTAATATTGCCCCTAGGATTGCTCGCTATACTGGACTAGAGAAAACACAGCCGAGGCTGCTATGAGGCCATCTTACTTCCAGTACGCTGGTACCAACCCAGGCGTCTAAAATTTGAGTTTACGACCTGGTAAGGCGCAAAGGAAGCCGTTTCAAGTGAGTCGTTTCGGGTGGCAAAGGGGCGTTTTGCAAGGTTTTTATCCAAAGTATTCCACATTGCATGCTGCACCTTTTCTAGGCTTATCGAAGCGCGAAATTCAACAAATGTTCTGATCGGATCAACATTTTGTGTTTTTGATCATTGCGTTGAGAGTTTATTATTTTGAACTGTTCTTAGGCAATTCCGGTAGACTCCGCGTGATTCGTTGTTCTCTTGCCGGATCGAAAAGTGAATAAACATACGTGTATGGAACTTTATCGCTTGCGTTCTCTCTAGTTATATAGACTGTTCATTGAGAAGTGTACTAAATTATCGAGCGTGACAAAGGTGTATCTTCGTTTAAGGTCAGTTTTCACATGCATGCGTACCTACATCGGTACATAGAAGTACTTACACAAGACTAGACGAAATTGAATGCTGTTGTTCTCGTAATTTGACGAAGATAATGTTACACTTTGTAACTGCAGAGCGACTACGACGAAGTGGGTTGTCACTCGTTGATGTATAAAGAAAAGTAAATAATTTTTTTTTAGAAATTCGAAAAAGTCGAATCACAACTCCGATTACTCTGCTTACCCAATTGTTGGGATACAGTGTGCGGTATGTATGTAAGTACGTATGTGTGAAATTTTTTCATGTAACCTAACACGATTGGCTAGTTCACCTGACCATCGTGTAAGGGAAATTTAAATTAAATAAAAGAAAACTCTCATAATGTTAGCCACTTACACATTGTTCCTGTGGAGACTAGCTGCAATGTTAGTATTTCCTTGTGCGTGGCGACTGACTATACTGAACCTTGCCTCTATTATGAATATTGTTCGCTATGTGATTTAAAGTACAAACATAAAAAAAAAACAAATTCAACAGACACCGGCGCGCGGCGTCTGTGTGTCTCTGGGTGTACCGGCACGTACGGTGCAGGGTGCAGAGCGGCCGCGGTCGTCTGCACTAACTGTTTACTTATATTCGCGAAATCACACGTGGACCTGGTAGTGTGACTAAAGTACTAAACCACCGCCACACCACCAAAAGTGTTGTTGTGTATGAGGTTGAGTAGAAGAAATTGCACTATGCAATACGTTCGCCTTCTGCACGGTGCAAAAATTATATATGTACAAACAAGTTCCTCTCAGAATGAAAAGTTATCAACGTTACTAATATTAAATCACGTGTCTGTCTGTTTGTTACTCTCAAACGCGCTATTTAACCCACATTATAACCTGAAATTTTGCATGGGAGTAGCAGACGTTCCCATTTAGCAAATTTATGAGCTCTAAATGTTAAACGAGCGAAGCCAAGAACGTAAGTAATAAATAAATTTGTACTTACGATTATCTACTTTATTTTAAAAATAGAAAACTGGCTTTGTAAGAGAAACTCGGGTATCTTAATTTCACATTCAAACTCCGCGCTCAGCAACAGACCTATAGTATGGCAATCGAATAGCGTGCCCCTGAGTCTATATCCATCTTTGTTTAACTCTATTCAGACCGCAGAGATGTATATATTTTGGTCTTGTTTACTCCGAGCGGTGGACTCCAAGTTCGTGGTCCGCTTGCCAAATATTATGTTAAAAAGTTGCCGGTGTGATCTGTCAATGTCCGCTTACTTATCGTACTGAATTATTTAATCATGACACTATGGAAGAAAGTAAAATGTGTGCAAATTAGCTAAGAACGTACTGGCAACTTATATCATTGATGATCATTGGGAAAGAATTAAAAAGGATAAAGAGAAAATGAAAATCATACGAATGGTGTGCACAGAGACGCAAATTATCAACAACACGCATGTTACGAGCCGTCTGATGCAAAATAGTGTGCATTAGTCGATTATTTTGGAGCTAATCATTGTATTTTGTTGCATATTGTTTATTATGCATTTATCAGAGTAATACAGAACAATTATTTTTAAGTCTAAGGTAACAAGCCTTGTTACCTCACCTATTTAGGGGTTTTATTTGTAAATTTGTATTTAAATGAATTTTACATAGATTTAGGGTATTTTTATATTAAATTGATGTATTGCTGACTGCTCAGCTCATATTAATAACGGTGTGGTGATAGGCATCATATATGTTATATTGAGATAAGACCTACATTTTTCTGAAAGATCCATTAGAATTGGTTCAGTATTTTTTACTGATGCGTGCACAAACAAACCCACAAACAGACAAACGCACCAACACAAAACACAAAAAAAAACAGACAAAAAATTTAAAAATTATTTCTACGCATTCTATTACTATCCTTCATGGGGGGCCCATTAATTTTTTTTTTGCAGATATATTAAATGTACAGACACGCCAATTTTAAAATTTATATGTATAGATTACTGGTGATTTTATTCATACATTTTTGATAGATTTAGGTTATGTTTATATTAATTGTTGTGTTGCTAACATGGTAACATATCGTACACATTAAATATAGTTTAAAAACAACTTCCTACGATTAGTGAACACTGCTTCCACTGATGTGACAATTTCCTTTACGACACAACTGAGTAAATTTTATTAAAATAATAATAGCGTTTCTTTCCTTTTTAGTTCTTTGATGATTAGTTTAACCAAATGCACGTCGGTGCTCCAAGTAGGTAGCAATGGCTGCTAATATTATATTGCTCAAGGTAAGTAACTGGGAGACACAATCAAATCAGATAATACAATTAAATAAATGTGTCCATGAATGATAGAACGAAAACGGTAGATTATTAAGTTTATCTTGTATTTTAGAAGTCTTTGAAAAGCACTTCTATATTTTTTACATTTTGAACCGACCTAAAAATGAAGAAGATTATCGATTCGAATCTTACGTATTTAAAGTTTTAAACAACTTCCAGTATAATCCCTCATCTCAAATGAAGATCTAACTACCTTTTTTAGGGTTCCGTATCCGTCGTACGGGACCCTATCCGTCGTACGGGCCTACGCCGCCTGTCTGTCTGTCTGTCTGTCCGTCTGTCTGTCCGTCTATCTGTCCGAGGGCTGTATCTCTTGAGCCGTAATAGGTAGCCCGTTGAATTTTTCACAGAATATGTGTTATTTATTATGGCCGATATAACAACAAATAAGAAAAATATGAAAAAGTAAAAAAGATCACGGGGTCCCCATACAAGAAACTAAAAAGTGTATGCGCGCCATCTACCGAAAAGAGTATGAAGCATTTTAACAAATCCATAGATGGCGTGAGTGGCGCTGACCATGACATGGCGTGACGAAACGGAACCCTCGGTGCGCGAGTTCGACTCGCACTTGACCGGTTTTTTTATTGAGAAAGCGACATATGGCGCCGAGCCACCCATAAGGTGTCTAACGACGCATCTGGACATCCGGTCGTATTCGGGGGTTCCGAATGCCATGCCGGCCTGACAGGACAGGACCCGAGCGAGACTGTACTTGGGGGGAAATATATTAGCAGGGAGAGCGTTCCAGAGTTTACCGGTTTTGTAGAGGAAAGATCTGCAGAATCGGTTGATACGCATCCGCGGTAAGTCCAGCGTGTAGGGATGCAATCCCTGCCCAGTGCGTGTGGTGCGGAGGTGGAAAGGGGACCGTTGGAACGCGTTAAACAGCTCATCCGAGCACTCCCCATGGAATAAACGATAGAAACATAATAGAACACACTTAGGGAGCCGACAACCCTATGAATTTGCAGTAGTTCTAGATCGCGGGACACTTCGGGGTCACCCACTAGTCGCACGGCTCGACGCTGCAGGATCGAACTCAGAGGCGCAAGCTGATATTTGGCAGAGCCATCGCACAGGTGCGAGCAGTATTCCAAGCAGGACCTGATCTGTGATCGTCTACCTCCATGGTTCAAAGTTTGAATCTAACATAATTTATTTTCAGTAATGTTTTTTGCATTAGATTATGTTATACATAAACCATACTAATGAATTTTACTAGTTAAAGTCAAAATACAAATTCAAGGCTCTCTAGATTTAAATTATCTGATTGACAAAAGAAAAAAACAAAACAAAAACAAACATTTTACCTTATGATTAGGCTAAAACCTTTTTACACACAAAGATTATGCATACTTAATTTATTCGAAAAAAGTATTGCCTTCATTACTCTGTACGGACACAAGAAAAATAAAATATGGTTCAGAAGGATATCTACTTTTACAATTGCTATTTCCGGGACTATAATCTTACTTGTCTCGATAATCTAATGTCAAATGGCGAATACAGTCTACTCACGTACTGGCTTTTGGTCGAAGCTCCGCTCACGGCATTGTCGGATAGTAGAATAGTAGTTAGATATAAACTACTCCGGACTCTCTTAGAATAGAATAGAAAATTTTATATTGTACACCATTGTTTATTGTTTAATGTTTATTGTTTATTTAGCATCTATTGGCAGTACACTGCGCTCAGATTTTGTAACATTCCGCCAGTTCGATTATCACAGCGAAGAAGAACTGACAAGGAACTTCACTGGAAATTTTTTGAATGTATACTTAGTCTAATTTACAAAAATGTTTGCCACTGCCTAGACACGCGTGTGCTGGTTTGTGACATATGCAGCAATTCATGACAATTGATCCATTGATATTATAATAACGCTAAGGTTAATAAAGCATATCAATGAAACAAAAGAGCAATGCTCGGCATTTCTTTGATAGATAAAATTCGTAATGACGAAATGCGACAATGGTAGCCGACATCTGTCGAAGACTCAATAACCGCTGGGTGGTATAGACGAGTGGTCGAATGGAGGCCACGTACGAGCAAACGTAACGCGGGACGTCTCCCGGCTAGGTCGGCAGACGACCTAAATAACAGCCGGGAGTGGATGGATGAGATGAGCGGAAGACCTATGTCCAGCAGTAGACCAATACGGACTGATGATACTGATGACACGTTAATCGGTTCAGCAGTTTTCAAGCTATATAGACATTCAGACAGACATAATTAATAGAAGTTCAGTCGTTTTAGAGTTTACTCGTCGTTACACTCATATAGGTAGGTCGCTGCTCTGATGAACTTGCTTCCCTTATTCCTCCGTCTCCTGTTTGCCTTTGCCAAACCCGCCATACTCTCGCGTAGCACCCGTTTGTAGTCAACAGAAGAGTTCTTCGAACTGCACGATTCTCTAACTAAATCGTCCTTGTGTCGCATTGCAAAGGTGTGGAACGGGCTTCCGGGGAATATCTTTCCCCACTCCTACAATCCACGGATCTTCAAATCGCGGGTTAATAACTTTAATAGCGGTCCCCTCCAAGCCGGACTGATACCACCTCGGGGGTAAAATTATAGCTGCGCCTGAGTATTCGACCTCGGGCAAAGCCACCCAGTTCGGAAATCAATAAAAAAAATAGACACACCGACCACACACAGAGACATACAGGCAAACATATGTTGCATTTTATAATAAGAGAGATATGTATTTGGAAATACTGGTCTAATTAATTTGGTAGGTCGTATTATGATTGTGTTCTAATAGATACCTCAATACAGCTTCCGCATATCGCTTGACGCGCGAGTATGTGCATGCTCGTTGAAACGTGACTGGGGCGCGGTCGTTCTGCTGTCAGATATAGAAGTTAGAAGGATGTCGGTTGCAACTAGGGTTAACTACTCTTGGTTAGGAACATCCGGGAGGGAATAACAAACAACTTGTAGTCGCCTTTTACGACATTATACGTACATTATTATGTAATTAGTTAGGCTAAATAAACGGACTCTTAAGACTACCTAACATTTATATATTTCTCACTCTACGAGCTGGCCCACTCACTGAGCTTTCCGAGTCAGACCCTTACGCCTTATGGGGACAAGAACCCTCTTGTGGTTCTTGTGGTTCCGAAGAGATTGGCCGATAAAAGCAGTTAGTGCTCATCCAAAGAGAAATAGCGGTAGCGTGGTAGCGGATCGGTAACGTAGCGAGTGTAGTTCGTTTGAAGGTCGCGACTCAACTTTTATATCCCCGGCTTGCGCTACTCTTTAGCGCTTCCCTTCGGCCGTGCCAGTGTCGATTGTAAAAGAAGACCACCACCTAACCTTTGTCATTTTACCTTGAACACTGATATGCATTCACTTATTATTATATTATTGCTTAATATTGAAAGGACTAGTGCTATTGGCTCAATTGTGCCGAAAATAAATACGTGAATGTTGCCAGCCCTGATCCAGTTGTGATAATTTTCACCGAAAATCTGTTGAGCAAAATGTTGTTTCTTGTATCAAAGGCAGTAATTGAAGAGCACCGCTCTGGTTCATAACTGAATACGGCGTATTTATTTGTACATTTTCGCCAAAAGGAAATTATTGACACGGCATCTAGCGCCGACAGGAAGAAGGTGTAATAAGCTAATGTCACGGATGCAGCAGACGATGTAGCCAAACAAATTAGTTTTAATAAAATTTCTATCAACTTTCTGTGCATTGAGATTTATTTTTTTCATCCCTCAGTTGCACGTATTTTGTGCCACCCCTCATTTCAACCCTCACGCACCATTGTATAGCAGTTCATAGAATACGCCTTTCTTCCAAATTCCATCTATATAGTGTCAATAGTTTCCGAGTAAAATGGCTGTGACCTACAGACGGACAGGAAGAAAATTATAAGGGTTCCGTCTTTGCCATTTGGCTGCGGAACCCTAAAAACCCGGTTGCGTAAAAAACCTAACTGAAAAGAAGAAAAACATCCTGGGAATATTGTTTATAGTTTATTGTATAATTTCACCCATAGGTAGGTAATTTTTCGACATGTCCAACCGTGGACATGTCGAAAATTTCGCTAGTTCTAGTTCTAGTTCCTGAAAAACAAACTTCGCACGTCACCTCGCACGTCACAATGTTTTGCTTTGTTAGTACCTTATAAGTATTATACAAAGAGTTTGTATTATATTATAGCAACTTACAAATAATGATGTATGGGTATACTAACGCTCACAAGAGCATTATTATTTACATACAGCATAAACATGAATACTGAAGAATCTGACCACACTGCCTATTTACATTACCTATATCTGATGTATACTGCATCTCTGCCCGTGCATGTCGTAAGAGGCGACTAAGGGATAAGGACAAGATACTGCGCTAAAGGGCGACAGGCTAGCCACTTCTCACCTTGGCGCAGTCCTTCCACCTAGTCATGCAGCAGGTGGGTTCTTCGTGTCTTGCTTGCTGCTTGATAGTTGTCTTGTCCGTATACTGTGCTAAACGTGGTGGTCAGTGTTGTGCTGTAATTTACCAGAGTCCTTATAGGACAACACCGATTACTCTGCTTACCCTGATTGTCGGGATACAGCGTGTGTTATGTATGTATGTATGTATATCTGATGCCTCATATGTATGCTATCATATGTATGTATATCTGTGCCATCGTCAATTTGATACTTTAATATATCAAGACAATTCAACAGCAAGGCAAAATATAAAGCAAACGTGTGAATTAGAATATTACAATTTTAGTTACAAGAAAATGTCGTATCGAGCATAGACGCTTTTTTATAAATAGACACTGTATCAGATTTCCTAGCGCGCTGTTAACATTCCGAGTGTTGCAGCGCACGTTCACTCACCTCATTGTTCCTAAGCAGCCTTACTCCTTGCACAACGTTACATTGAAAGCGATCGGAAAATGTGACAAGCAAGACACCGAAAATTACCACGATAAGCACATACCACTTAGGACTTAGGTCGTATAGTCGTTTGGAAACTACCTATTATTAACTTAATAATATAATATTCGTTTAATAGTCCTAAAACCTCGAATTCAATTTGTGATATAAAGGAACGTATACTCATTCCACGTGACCGATTTTCGTGACCGGATCGACTCTGTAGCACATGAAACATTGTAATCAATACAAATTCTGTAAGAGTAGGTATGTATGTATGTATAAATTCTTTACTGAACACCAATTTGTACAAATTAGGCACAACAGGCGAGCTTATATGCCAGGAGGCATCCTATTGAGGAAATCTGAATCTAATTAAAAAAATGCTATACCTAGTAAAATCACCACCAAATCGATTCTTTATCGTAAAAATACCATTCCCTAAGACTCGAAAGTTTCGCTGTCATATTTAGCGCCACGACGCCCACGGAAATTCGGTAGCACGCGGGCTTTGCGAATGCCATGCCGGCCTGACAGGTGCCTATTCACGCCTCTCTTGAAGGACCCGAGGCTGTACTTGGGGGCAATTTTGTGGACAGGGAGAGCGTTTGGGAAAATGGGAATTCGACAGCAAAGGCACAACATGCGTATGCGTATGCGTAACAACAGAACTATACCAAGTCGCAATGTAAAATAATAAATGCATTGCGACTTGGTACATAAATGATAAATATATGTACCTAATGCAACTTGGTAGATAAAACATATATTTTTAATTTGCGCTCTACATCGCAAATTAAAAATATAGGTATATATATAGGTAAAATATAGGCACATTTACATTTGTTTTCCGCTTATAAGAGCTGGGCGCGGCTGGCGAGACAGTTTCACGGCACACTGGTCGCACTGCACCAAATTCGGTGCAACGAGGTTGCATAAAGTGCAAGGTGAGCCGGCGACAACAGACCGCTTGCAACTTCTCTCTTGACATGTTGGACATGTAGTTATTTGCATCTGAGCTGACAGTGCGGTACGTAGGACTTATCAATCGATCAATGTCGCTGAATGAAAGTTCGATTGTTATAATGATTGTAGTTTGTTATTTTTAACCCCCGACGAAAAAGAGGGGTGCTATAAGTTTAACGTGTGTGAGTGTGTGTGAGAGGGTGTGTGAGGATGTGTAAGGAAGGGTGTGTCTGTCTGTGGCATCGTAGTTCCCAAACGGATGGACCGATTTGGATGCGGTTTTTTTTATTAGAATGTTTGTAATCAAGTAATTAAGTTTATGTAATAAAAAAAAATTATTATCCTAAAAAGTGGACCGATTTGCATGCGGTTTTTTTTAAAAGCTTGGAATAAAAGTTAAATTACAAATTTAAAACCAGGGGGGTTTTAAATTTGTAATTTAACTCCCTTAAAAACCCGAAAATTATTTCAGTGTACTTAATACTCAAAGGAGTCGGGTGACCGCTAAGTAAATAAAATATAAAACTCATAGCTGCGCGGGAATTCACTTAGCGGTCCCATATTTTTTAGTCATTCTCCTAACAAATAATAATGAGATTGGAGACGAGACAAAGAAAGAAAATATTTCTCATTAATTAATTATTCGCGTTGCTTTGAAAACTAGGAAATATGGAGACTCAGTGAGAACCTTTGATACGCGCGCTGTTACTTGATCAGCACAGAAGAAAAGCGGATGGCAATGCAAGGCGGAAGGAAGCGCGCCGCGCGCGTGCGTTCCGCGTACCTAGAGTCGAAACTGTAAACTATGTCGCATGCGCCGACTCTACATGGACTATACCCATTGTGTTTCTTGCGTGTGAGTCACGAAAGGAAGAGCTTTAGATTAGAGAAAATAAATATCTATTCTTCAGTTATTCTTCCTAGATTTCGACTAACTACTCATATGATAAAAAATGTTATACATCTTTTTTCTCGGGCCAAATAGCCGGCTCAAAATCGAAAAAAAACCGCATCCAAATCGGGCCATCCGTTTCGGAGCTACGATACCCCAAAAAGACACACAGTTGCATAGATACACAGATACAAATGTTCCAGATACACAAATACTTTTTCGTCGGGAGTTAAAAATAGTGATTTGGAAAGCTTGAAAAGTGGACTGTAGGCTATGTATAGGTACGAATTTCTCTGACCTTACATTTCCATGGCGTGGTCCTGTTGGTATTTTCTGCTTACATTTTCGTTGTCTCCAGGGTGGACCCTTTCTTGATTGGAATACCTTCTAATTCAGATTAGTTCTTGCTCCGATGGATTGTGGCCGATGGAACTCTTTTATTTCGTGAGCGGTCGGTTAGGAGAGCGGAGGAGAGTTTGTATGGACTTTTCAGCTCAAGATCTCTGTCTCAGTGAGAATATACTTTAATAAATGTTAATTTAATGAAATATTTTTTTCTGAAACCATATTTTCATTAATAAATAACTGGTAAAATGTTTACCCTATGCCAAACACTTTTGAAGCAATAGTTCGATTACGTCAGTATGGTGGCCGAAACGTAGAGCATATGCCCTTAATTTATTATCGTTTAACTTTATAAATATAATTTATTTGCAAACAAATAAATATCATTTATTATATTACGTAAGCAGCACTTTTTTTAAGAATTTCGACCAAAAGAAAATGTTCCTAAAAGTTGCCGACACGGTACTTGGCTCGAAGAAATATCTTAATTTATTTCAAAATAATTATTTTCAAAGTAGGTAGGCCTCGTGTAATAAAGTAAACGCAGATTAGCTGGCGGTGAGCGTTATAGAACATTAAGTGTACCTTAAAAACTGTCATGTAATAAATCCTGTTGGTTCCTCTAGTTTAGCAAGCAATCCAGGGAAGTCTCCGGTATGGCACCTACCTTCTCGGAGGTGATATTGGCTGGTCGGAGCATGCGCTTTGGCCCCTCCGACTCAGCCACCCATACCGGATTACATAAAAAATTAATAAAAACAAATTAGTCTATTACTTACATGCATTTTTTATTTTAATCTATCTGGTTCATTGGCATGTAAATTCTTTAATACAAGTTTAAAGTTTACAGTTTAAATAAAAAAATACTACAAATACATAAGCAGAAAGATTTGGTTGACTGCTTTATTAGTAGATATTACACAAACCGCTCGGATTAGACAACCCCACTATGTCGCTTATTATATGGTCTATGAGTTCGCGTTTTCCATCCAGTTCAGTTCGTTCAGTGTAGCCGGACAGTGGGCTGAGGAAGGAATACCTACTCTACCAAAGTGTTTAGACGTACACGAACTCAGGGTAAGACTTTTATTGTTTTTTAGTAGACTGATTCATGTTAATAAACTAATAGGTAATATTATGTCATTGTCATGTTTACTTAAAAATAACTTTATGCATATTAACATACGGAGGACTTTGTCCCTACATTCATTATGCAGATATATATATTTTCTTATTTTGATTTTATATACGTATAGATAGGGTTCGTTTCAATTATGTTTCAATTATTTTTTTGTTTAAGTTTGTAATTTAGTTTGTAAATTTATGTACAAATAAACGAACATTTTCTCATATACATAAAACAACAGTGATAATTTTCACAGTGCACATTATACATATTGTATTGGCCATTGTTGGACGAAGGCGTGAAAAATTCCAGTGTCGTGGTAGCGAAGGTGCTGGTGTTGCCAAACAATGGAATTTGTGGCGCTCTTGCGATCCGACAGGACGTATCTCGTGGCGAAACTTGAAACAAGTTCTCGTGAAATTCAAGGACTGAGGCATTTTTTTGCAATGATATAATTCTAATAGAAGGAAAGCAAAGGCCAGTATATATTGAAATGAAGGCATTTCTGTTGTTCTAAATTATTGTAGACATTCAGATATGGTTTACATTGGTTACAGACATTCAGATAGATAAGGTTACGCCGTGAAGCCCGGTTAAGCCTACCACCGGACAGTTGCTTGTTGGCAAAGCCATCTAGGATAGTGGTGCTTCTAGTTGGAAACTGTTACGTCCAATTCCGCTATTACGATTCAGGAGTCAGGAATTCACATCAAAAGTGCATTTAACTTATTAGCTATTACGTCTGTGCCATAGTTAAATATGTAACATAGCAATTTAAATCTATTTACATTGAAATCTCACGATTTTCTCTCCCATAGAGTAATAATGGGACTTTTTTGAAATTTTCTCTATGTAGTCATTTTCTTTTTTTTTTGTTTCATTTAAACTGGCACTGTTGGCTCCATCACCTACTACATTCGTGATGTCAGCATATAACACATTGGTTAACTAGGTGCCATGTCAGTGCTTCCCTTCGGTCGTGCCGGCTACACTGAATTAGACTGGATTTCCCATAAATAAAAATAAAATCAATGGTTCTTGAGTTTCCTTGTTGCATTGGAATTTAATTACAAATAATGACAGAAGGTATCTTTACATACATACATACTTTGAAGCGAAGCAGACACTGAATTGATTAATATTCATGTATAACGTTAGGTCTTTGCTCGCTTTGTAGGCAGTATCGAGATGGTAGTAGGTACGTATAGTAACAGTTGTGATTTAGTGTTACTACTCGATCCGCTGTGTGTCACGTAGATCAACCACTATGGGATTCACATATTTGATCGAATATTCATGGAAATCTCTACTACCTACCGTGTGGGGCCGGTACTTAAAAATAATAGCCCCACTGCATCTCTCCCCGTGCATGTCGTAAGAGGCGACTAAGGGATAAGGACAAGACACTGCGCTAAAGGGCGACAGGATAGCCACTTCTCACCTTGGCGCAGTCCTTCCACCTAGTCATGCAGCAGGTGGGTTCTTCGTGCCTTACTTGCTGCTTGATAGTTGTCTTGTCCGTATACTGTGCTAAACGTGGTGGTCGGTGTTGTGCTGTAATTTGCCAGAGTCCTTATAGCACAACACCGATTACTCTGCTTACCCTGATTGTCGGGATACAGCGTGTGTTATGTATGTATGTATGTATCTCTACTATACCTACGCAACGCCCTTCTGTCTGTTTGTAATGGTTAATCGAAAGCTCTTTTCCATCTCACTCGTTAGCGCACACCGCGCCGCAATAGTTAAGTGAAACGGCTTAACCGATTTCACTGCTTAATAAAATCTGCCATATCTGTCCAACTGGATGGAATTGAATGAACACATCAGCTGAATAGAATATTATAAAAAAAAAATTAAAAGGGTGCATTCTGCCATATCTCGTGATGGTTATAGACACGGATATAACGTGTAATATAATAAACGTTACGCCGTTATGAATTGGGATTTAGCAGTAAGGTCGGAAGTGATCGGAGCCAGAAAAAATGCGACGTTAACCTAGGGCTTAGCTAGCATCATACACACATACATACGTATCCCGCTGTATCCCGACAATCTGGGTAAGCAGAGAAGTCGGTGTTGTGCTACACTACAAGCACTCTTGTAAATTACAGCACAACACCGACCACCACATTTAGCAAAGGACAAGATAACCGATCACCACCTTTAGGACAAGATAACTATCAATCAGAAAGTAAGGCACGAAGACCCACCTGCTGCATGCATGGCTCGGTGGAAGGGCGGTGCCAAGGTGAGAGGTGGCTAGCCTGTTGTCCTTATGCCGGCATCTTGTTCTTGTCCCTTAGTCGCCTTTTACAACATGCACGGGGAGAGATGCAGTGGGGCTATTATTTTAAAGTACCGACCCCACACGGCACAGCTAGCTAATAACTTGTAACTGAGACCTATCGTAGTTCAGTAGACCTATCGTACAGGAACTGAGTCGCACAGATTCGTGGGAGCCAGCTGCGTTCACTGCCAGGAGATCGCATAAATAAATCGATACCTATGTATGTACATACGATACATGTAAGTAGGTTATACCTGCACCGCCCGTGAGACCGCGGCATTTGCAAGAAATCCGATTGTATTCAGCTCCCTAGTTTTCTTCTACGAGTACCTGTTAAGTTACTTCATGGTTTGACTTGGCATTATCAGTAATTTTAACAGAATAATATGTGTTATTATGGCGAAAAAAAAAACAAAAAGTAACAAATTAAGCGAGGTTCCCGTGCAAAAAACGTGCTAAGAATAGATTACTACATATTGACGCTATTGAATAATTGATGGCGCAACAGTTATTTATATTTTGCATTATAGAAAAACAAAAGATATGCGAATATGGTTTATTGACAGGTATAGTATAGCGGATCTACGGAACCCTCCGTGCGCGAGTAAAACTCGCACTTGACCGATTTTTATATGAGTACGTTCAGGCTCGAGACATTTAAAAAAATCAATATCTCAGCCGTTTGAATAAATTATCCATAGAAATACACTGCAGCTGCTAGAAAATGCATAATATTATAATTATTATTCTACGAAACCGCTCACTCATAGTAGGTAGTTCAAACAGAACACAACCCACAATTATCAAGTAATCAAATTGCATTGTTACTTGTGAAGTATCGTAACTGACTAGCGCATAGCATGCAATGTTTACTAAAAATATAACTTCAGACTATTTTTCCGGTATTGTGAGCACGTGAGTGATGAAATTATAATGCATCGGACAGTTTTCACACGTTGCATACCACATAGGTATTTTTTTTATTAATTAGTACGTTTTGTTCGCGTCTATGCCCGTTTTTGCCAAACAGTGATATGATTACATTTCGTATGAAAAATTACTAATATTTTGGGAGACAGCCTGACCGAATCCGATTATGTCTCGGTTAGCGGTCTGTTAAAATTATATTTTTCATACAGTTGGCGACATTTATTATTTTCCGATTCGTGCGCCATGTGAGCCTTCGTTCGTTCTTACTTGCTGCTTTATATAGTTATCTTGTCCTAATACATACTTTGCTAATTGAACGTGGTGGCCGGTGTTGTGCTGCAATTTACAAGAGTACCTACTTGCAGCACAATACCGATTACTCTCGTCTCTTGGTTTTCTAAGGAGCTTTCGAAAGCAACCCTTTTCATAGTTATTTTTACGTTATTTAGGTACTTTTTTATTGTTTTATAAGTTACTAGCTTTTGCCTGCGGCTTCGCTCGCGTGAAATTCGTATTTAAAAAGAAGGAAGTAAGTAAGTAAGCCCGCTACCGCACCTTTATTTCGGCGCCCGGAACAATACGGTTTGTATGACGGCCACATCTTAGCGTAACCGGAACTGAATTTTATTTAGCCTGTCCTGTGTCTCGTATAAATAAATGTGCTTACTGTGTTATAGTTTAATCAAATTCGGATGACCGGTTTAAGAGTTATGAAGGAACATATACATAGAGAAATGATTTCTAAAAATCATCAATGTAGTTTCAGTGTCATACAATGTAGAGTCTAAAAACTAAGTATCTCATAAAACAAAGTAACTTGTACTCCATGTCCATCCCATTATTAGTATTGATGATTGATGATATAAACTTATCATACTTTCTTTCTAATTATTTGATGACATTTTACAGAATAAAATATCAGAAGAAAACTTGAATTTGTAATGAAACTTTATGCTGTTTCAACAGTACATTACATGCACCTACGACCTACGAGCAGTTTGTCATAATTAAATTATTTCCAATTGCAAACATTAGCCAGCCTGTAAATGATACAGTTTGTTAGTACGTTCAGAATTGTGGCAGGTAACGACTATAGGCACCGCCTTCGACGCCGATACTTGACCCATTAAAATGTCACTTGTCTGTATAATAATTTACTTACTCGAGTTAAGTGAGGGCGTAGACGTAATTCAATAAGAGTATGTACAAACATTATTTAGTTTACCATTTCTAACGTTTTTATGTATTCAAAGATAACAAATTTACAAAAAATGTACAATCAGACCTAAAATTAAATACTGAAACTAATACTAAAATCAAATAAAAATTCCAGTCATAAAAAAGCACTAGTACCTAACTATGAGAGTTTATTGCTTATTGTTTATTGTGTAATTTCATCCATATATAGGTAGGTAACCTACGCTTGGACATGTCGAAAATTCCGCCAGTTCTAAATTTAATGCGAAGAAGAACTGACAAACAAACTTCGCAAGTCACAATGTTTTGTTAGTACCTTATAATAAGTATTATATTATACTTAGTAACTTACAAATTCACATACTACCGCTCACAAGAGCATTAATATTTACAGCATAAACATGAATACTGAAGAATCTGACCACTCTGCCTATTTACATTATCTATATCTTGTTTATAGTGTGATCGTCAATTTCATGCTTAAACATATCAAATCAATTCAACCACAATCTGTAAAAGTTTATTACGAGTACGAAGAAATGTAATATTATTATAAGTCACATTAAGTCATAATTATTAACCCCCGACGAAAAAAACGGAGGGGTGTTATAACTTTGACGTGTGTGTGCGGGTGTGTCTGTCTGTGGCATCGTAGCTCCCTAACGGATGGACCGATTTGGATGCGGTTTTTGACGTGATAACGTCACGTCTGGATGAACACCGGCTGCACGCACGAAAAAGTGGCACGTTCCATCTGAGCCTGTGTGTGCAAGCGAGAGCGCGTAACAAGCGATAGAGAGGCACAATCGGCCCAAGCATCTGCTTGTACACATTTATCTCTCTGGTTCTAAAGTACCAGGGCAGCAGAAATTGAATGACGTTATCACGTAAAACTATCGTCCGTAAACCGACTTTACAGACAACCAATTTTTTTTATTAGGAAGCTTGTTTTAAGTCAGTGCGGCAGCATTAGGTGAAACTGCACTGCGGAGGAGCGGGACGGCGCGGCGGAGCGGCGGGGCGCGGTGTTAAAAATATTTTTGTATGAAATTGTATGGGGTGAACCCACTGTGCGTGAACCAGTGTGTCTCGCTCGAATGAGCTGCCTGTCTCGCGGCGTTTCACAGAGTTTCCTTCAATCTCCTTCAAATTACCAATATTTTGGTTTAATTGGTACTTGTAACGGCCATTAAATAAAGATTCTATCGTAATTAATACAGTTACTCAGGAGCTAAAAAATATACAAAAGGTCTGTGTAAGTATTTCTGATAAAGGATAGCGAATATTAAATCATTAGCAATTTCCGGCACAATAGAGTCAATTTAGTAGGTACCTAGTCGTACGTTAATTACTGATGGATGAGTGATCGACAGAAATTATTCTAGACGTATTCATTAAGTTCAGGTTGGGTTACTTTTTATATTCTGCAATGTTTGTTGTGATTTCTAGGAAGTAGTTCAGTAGGCAATATTTTGCTGGCGTTTATTATCGGGTGTTTTTTTTTTCAAATTTAAAAAACAAACACGACGACACCAGTATTTATTCATGCACTTTCTTGTAAACTAATTTCACAAAAACATATTATGTACAATGAAAATAATATAAGTTTCGAATTGAAAATATCCTCCTTTTCTGAAGTATGTTAAAATTCATACATACCACACGCTGTATCCCGACAATCAGGGTAAGCATATTAGTCGGTGCTACAAGTGCTCTTGTAAATTACAGGATCGGTGGATCACTATTAAGGTGAGATGTGGCTAGCCTGTCGCCCTTATGCACGGCATATTGTCCTTTTTACGACATGCACGGGGAGAGATGCAGTGGGGAACCCCGCACGTTACCATACATTAAAACGGAAATATATAATCTATTCTCATGTATCCGTGAGATAGTGGAACCATATAGACAGTGAGAGGATAATTCTTAATTTCATATGAGTTAATCGGGAAAATGAATTTACCATAGAGAAATAATAATTGAAGCCACATTGTGTGTGAGTGAGCATGGCTTCAATGAACGAAAGTAGTCTTTGCTCGCTCAATGAAAGAGTGCTATGGGAATCGAACCAGTGATCGACAAGTCAAGGGCAGTGCAACTCCGTTCTAAGCGGTATCTACAGTCATTTATCTTTATCGAAAGCAATATTATGAATCAAAGGTACTCTGGCAGTTGACCTCGACGAATTAAAAAGTAGACCACCTGCTTTGATTATTATATTATGCCGATACTGAACGATATCAACCTGTATAGATAAACATACTTACTTATTATCTTTGACTAGCTTTTGCTCTCAACTTCGCTCGCGTGAAAGTCGGTTTCCGAAAATGTCGAAGTGATTCCTACTACTCGGATGAACCCACTTTTGTAATCACTCGAATTAAGTTGCTTTTCCAATCAGGGTAAGGCTTAGAGCCTGCTTGCATATAGCTGGCCGATGTACAACGAGCTTGCACGACAGATCAAAGTCGAAGGTCGAGCTGAGTACTCAATTCAGTAAATTAGGTACAAATTTACTCCCTTAAATTCGGTAAATTAGGTTCAAATTACTACCTTAAATTCAGTTAATTACGTTCAAATTACTCCCTTAAATTCAGTAAATTAGGTTCAAATTCCTCCCTTAAATTCAGTAAATTCAGTTCAAATTCCTCCCTTAAATTCAGTAAATTAGTTTCAAATTCCTCCCTTAAATTCAGTAAATTAAGTTCAACTTTCATAAATTCAGTACATTAGGTTCAAATAACCTCCCTTAAATTCAGTATATTACGTTCAAATTACACCCTTAAATTCAGTAAATTAGGTTCAAATTACACCCTTATATTCAGTAATTTAGGTTCAAATTACTCCCTTAAATTTTGTAAATTAAGGCGAGGTCAGGTTATTTGTCGCCCTTTTATCTCGAAAATGAGAGATACTTTATTTTTTTTTTCTAAACCAGCATGTTTGGCTGTGCCGAGAGACCAATGGTGCAGTCGACAGAGCCAAAATCACCTCTCCTCGCGAAACCATGCTCAGTTAGGTGCCATGCCAGCAGATTTGCGGACTGTTGCTAGGCTGTCTAGCCCGTTAATACGACGCTTGAAGACACCCAGGTTAAAGGATTCAGGAAATACACTCGCCGGAAGACAGTTCCACAGTCTAGCGGTGCGACAAAGAAACGATTTAGAGAATCGATTGGTTCTCAAAAGCCCAATGTCAACAACAAAAGGGTGCTGAGTCTCTCTGCGACGAGTCATGCGGAGATAGGACCGGTATGCTAGTTCCACAGAGCAGCGTCCGTGATAGTATCTGTAATACAGACTAAGCGAACCCACAAATTGTCTGTGACTCAGAGACTCCAGACCATCTGTAAGTTTCGGGTCACCAACAAGACGGATGGCTCGGCGCTGTATCGAGTCCAAGGACGCAAGCAGATAATGCGGACTACCCTCCCAGATGTGACTGCAGTACTCCATCACCGGCCTAATCTGTGTTTTGTACAACAGGAATAGTTGTGCCGGTGAGAAGAACCGCCGATTGCGGAAAAGTATTCCCAATTTTCTGGATGCAGTTTTGGCCTTAGACTCGATTAGTTGTCGGAAACCCACTTCTTTGGACATAGTGGTGCCCAGGAGGTCCAGGTGCTCCGAGACAGGTACAACGCTACCTTGGAAACTATCTTGGAAAGGAAAGCGATCGACCTTAACAGATAATGCACAGCACTGAGTCTTGCTAACGTTGAAGGCGACAAGGTTCTCCTGGCCCCATATAGCTACTTTTCCGAGAACGTCATCGACCTTATCAACAACTGAACGTTGAGCCTCCCTGTGTCGCGAATCTCTACTCTTCCAGTCCTTAACATAGCCCTCGTGCTCCGTGCTGTCGTCTGCATAGCTGTGTATCATGCCCAAGGACAGTAGATCGTTTATAAATATTAAGAAAAGCGTAGGCGACAGCACAGAGCCCTGCAGAACAACAGCGTTGATTGGAAAGTCGTCCGATTTCGAGCCATCGATGGTAACGATTTTATTTTAGATATAATGCACCTCTTTGCATATCTTTATATAGTATCCACATTCTCAAATTATAATTGAATATTTTCTATGTAGGTGGGTTTCCCGCAAATAGACACTAAGAAATAGGCAAGTCTATAACAGCGGTGGTGGCAGCGCAAGAGTTTCACAACAACTCCGGCTCTGCGCATTATTATTAGACTATCTAGCTAACGGTCTAGCTAGACAACGGTAATTTACCCCAAGCTAAACGGCGGCGATACCCGACACAATAACGCTTAGTGATCTGCGATCACAACGATTACATTAATTACAAAACAAAATGAGTCGAAACTAGGTTTCAGCGACTTCGCTCTTGTGAAACTGCGAGCCTTTTCGTTAAGCCGGAACGTCGGATACTTCTATGTAAAGTTTCAGGCTAACACGATTGTTTTATAAGAATTATTCATTGTTCCAAATGTTTGCTAACGGTGCCAACTGCCAATGGAAGTTGGGTTCCAGTCCAGATAGCGTGTTTGAGACCAAACAGACAAAAGACAGACATAATATCTGATTTTGAAATAGAAGTTGAGGATATTTTTTATAGAACAGGAAATAGTTGGCTATATTCTATCTGTACCCGTGATGTCATCCCATCAAATCTTTATGAACTATCTAGGTGCCATATAATTGTTTTTTATTTTGTTTTATTCGGAAACTTAACAGCTATTCAAGTACGTTTACAACTAAAACTATAACAAACGGTTCAGCCAGTAAAAAAGTTGCACATTTTCCAAAATTTATGACTAGATAAAAAAAATTACAAAAGAAATAGGTATTAATTATAAAAACACAAAATATAATATATAAGGATATAACATATAATATACAATATACAGGGTGTTAAAACGGCGAGTACATTAATTTCGCCAGCGCAATTCTCATGTTTTTCCTAGACAAAAAAGCAAATAAAGTTTTTCTCTAAAGTGTCTAGTTTTCGAGATATGAATTTTTGAAATGTATGTTTTCGTGTAGTGTAATTTAACGCGTTGTTGCCGTTCCGCACCCTCCGCCTGCCGACCTCTAGTCCTCCACTCACAAAGCTAACCCCCGCCCCTCCCGCCAACATCTCCTTCCGAGACGCTCACGTCTCACCCGCTCTTCCCCCCTCCGCGACGCCCTGTTGTCATTAGATCATTTTTACACTAAAATAATCAATTAGTTTGTATGAAAACTGCAACTTTTTATTTAAAGGGAATTCAGAAAAAAGTTATTTAACTTTTTTGTTACTCTTGATCCCAATAATCATTTCCTAAATTTAATGTACTCGCCGTTTTTATACCCTGTATATAATTTATATAAGACTGCATTAATTTAAATAGGGCGAGGGTGTGTGTTTTCCTTTGGTCGAGGAGAGATCTATGTTCAAAACTTTTTTTATGGAAACTGACACGGTTGATTACATCACCTACTTCATCCGTGATGTCGGCCCATAACACCTTGGTGACATAGGTGCCATATCAGTGCTTCCCTTCGGTTGTGCCGGCTACACTGAACTGGACGGTAACTCCGTCCAGCTTTTGTCTTATCAGCTTCGGTTGCTCAGTGGTGCTATCGGCCAGCCGCCGTTCGTTATTTTAAGCACACCTGGGCGCGGTCAGAACTTGGATAGGTGACCGTTGAGGCTGATTCTGGTTCGGATTTCACATACGTCCCTTCCCTTCTTAACTTATTAGGTGGTAGGGTTTAACCAGCCCGGACTGCACCACCCCATACTGTATGAACCGAAGCGGCTTTGTAAATTATTCGTGTATTCCGTCCAGTTCAGTGTAGAACGATCAAAAGGAAGCACCGCCATGGTACCTAGTTCACCAAGATGTTATGTTCAGACATCACAGGTGTTGTAGGTGATATAACTGAGCGTGTCAGTTTCAATGAAAAAAAAGTTCATACAATTTTTCCTCCAGTTATTGAGTGCGGTAAGGTTCCACAGGTGTACGTCCACTTTAAAAGCCAACTGCAATTACAATCAGATCAGACAGGAGCCGGCACAATACCTGATCGGAATGTGAACGCCGCGCCGCCGCGCCGCCGTCGCGTCGGCCTCGTTGGGAACCGATTTTAACTTAAACATTACCATTAATGTTCTAGTGTGGTAGTAGTGAGCGCTAGAACAGGCATGGATTGAGTGAATTCACAAAAGCTACTTAAAGAAATTGCAGGTTTACAACGATATCGGTATTAGATCGTGATAAGTCAGTATTAGCGACACCGTTGGTGTATGTTAGGCTAGAATGAAAAGGCTGACTTGGTCAGATGGCCAAGTGCTAGTCGAACTCGGCCACCAAACTTTCGAACAAGAAAACACGTTTCTTGTATGGGGATATTATCTTAATTTTTTTTATTAAGTATTTGTTTTTATATCCGCCAAAATAACATATTATTGTGTGGAAATTTCAACCGGCTAGCTATTAGGTACGGTTCCAAAGATGCAGCCATCGGACGGGACGGCCGGACTGTAGACTTAGTAGTAGGCTTCCGTACGGAAACCTAAAAAACATGCGACGACTTCGACCCGTGAACCCGCTGGGTGAGGTCGGGTTCAAGATTGACAGAACACAGAAGATGAACTGCCAGAGTTTTGCACGAAACTTAATCTTGCCCAAAAAGCTATTAAATAGCTTTTTGGGCAAGATTGAGTTTCGTATTTTAAGGACGCATTTAGATTAAATTTTAATCTAAATGCGTCCTTAACCCGTTGACTGTGGAGCGGTCGATATCGACCGCTAGAGCATTAAAATCCCCCAATTCATATCAAGTCCAAGGTTCACAGGATCTGATCGGCCAAACTTTTTTTTTTATGTAATCCGGTATGGGTGTCTGTGTCGGAGGGGCCAAAGCGCATGCTCCGGCCAGCCAATATCACCCCCGAGAAGGTAGGTGCCATACCGGAGACTTCCCTGGATTGCTGACTATACTGGACTAGAGGAGAACACAACTGAGGCTGCTATGCGGACATCTTACATCCAGTACGGTGGTACCAACCCAGTCGGCTACAATTTGAGCCTACCACCTAGTAAGGGGCAGTATGACAATTAGTAACACTTTCGTGGGAAACAATTGATACTCCAACCCCTCCTATATTTATTCTTTACTCGAAGATCCAAAGTTTCAGTGTCGGCTCGTGTCGGCTATACCTTGACTAATTTGTGGAATTTCCATGGCAAAATATGCGGTAGCACAAGGACCCATTAGACCCGTTGGCGAATAGATCAGTCAGTCGGTCTGTCAGTCAGCAATGTATGCGTCAACTGCTGGACATACGCCTCTCCAATTTTCTTCCAGTGCTCCCGGCCTTAAGCGGGACGGAACCACTGCTTTTTTTTCGCCGACGAATTTCTATCGTCATCCGACCTGGCGGGTGGCCTTCCTGTCCACGGCCGCCGCCGGTGAAGGTCACAGTTACTCAATTGGTCGCCGTCTTTTCGCCAGACGTGCCCAGCCCACTGCCACTTGAGCTTAGCGACCCGATGTCCAATATCAGACTATTAAGGTGCGTAGGCGGATCCCCTCGTTACGCACCATATCACGTATAGATCAGAGTAAGTGCAAAAGCAAATGTCGCAACAAGTAGGTACTCTCCCGCCCGCCAGCACGTTACGTTTTATGAGTTGCCGACAGGCTGACTGATGTCACAGGTGGTGACATTACAATAACGCCACACATTTGAAATGCGGACAACCAAATCGCTACAGATTTTGCAACCGTGGACAATCCTCTACGTCATGTTGCGTCGACGTGCAATTTTCATTGGACATGAGCAGAAATGAGAGAGCTTGCAGTTATTTGGGAATTATGAAATATTTTGGTGGCAGGATGAGCCCAAAATATTACTACAGAATTTACTGCTAGAGTAAGCGCGCTTAAGAAGTTAGTGGTGGTGGTGCTATTAAGCACACTCGAGCGCGGTCAGATTTGGATGGGTGACCGTTCATCCCTTGAGGCTAACCGTGAATTTGATTGTACGTAAAACTGTAGATCCCTCCCCTTACATTACTAGGCGCTAGGTTTTAACCCGTCCGAATTTGTACCCCCCCCCCCCCCCCCCGCACAGAATGATAGGTCGGTCGAGACCGCTATATATTTAGTGTTTCCGTCCAGTTCAGTGTATACCGGTATGACCTAAGGGAAGCACCGACATGATACCTGGTTTACCAAGATGTTATGTATGGGCCGACATCACGATGAAGAAGACAAGCATGTCAGGTTTAAAAAAAAATGTCGCTTTTAAGACTCAGCAGCACAAAAAATCTGTTTCTCCCAATTGGACTTACTCGTAAACCACTGTAAGTTTGTTGTTAGGAAAAATATATGGCATTCTACAAGACATACTTAGGACAAATCGATCCTGTAAATCCTTTATTTACAGGGTTGCCAACATGTGGAATTCACTCCCACCTGCATCCTTTCCTCTAATGTTCAGTCTGGGGTCGTTCAAACATAATGTGAAGGTGCACCTAGCCGGCCGACAAGGTATTCGCAGCCCCCGTAAATATCCGAATGCCGGTGGGCGCCGTCGGACTACACCTGTGCGTTAGTTCGGAGTTAGGAGGGTTCCGTATCATCAGCATCACTCAATATATTTGTATTATGTATGTACAAAAACAATTGTTTTGGAAAATCACGAACCGCCTAAATAAACACTACAGCAATGGTTTGACTGTGCGGCATTCGTGGAGTAGAAATATACAAAAATATATTTCTTATATGACATATTTATCGACATATCTACAATTTTATTTTTTTATTCAATTTTATATTTTCTTTACTTGTGATGTGAGACCTTGCTTCTTGCAAAATTTCATTACTCTAGGTCAACGGTAAGTACCCTATAGGTTTTGATTTCATTTGAATGAGTTTGCAAGTATTAAAATTTGCCATAAATAGCCGTATCTTTTGATTATATTGACTTAGAAGCTTTCATTTTCTACACCTCGAAGGGATCGCAGACGTTAATTTTTCATATTATTTTCAATTTGATATCTTTTTTAAATATCATATAACTACAAGATTAAAATTTTATTATTAGGATTAGGATTTTTTTACGTGTGCTATGAGACCTTACTTCTTACCAAATTTTATGATTCTAGGTTGACGGGAAATACCCTATAGGTTTTAATTTGATTGGAGTGAGTTTGCGAGTATGAAATCTGACATAGATGGCCGTATCTTTTGTCTGCGTTGATTTAGAAGCTTGCATTTTATACACCGTAAAGAGATCGTAGAATAAGATCTACGATTATTTCGTATTAATTTCAATTTGTTATCTTGATCCGTTCCTGAGAAAAAGGGTCCTTGACATACAAAACAATTTTTTTTTTTAAATGACAATAACTACAATTTTACAATTTTCGGATTTTTTCCTTTACTTGTGCTGTAAGGTCTTGCTTCTTACCAAATTTTATGATTCTATGTTAACAGGAAATACCCTATAGGTTTTGATTTGATTTGAGTGAGTTTGCGAGTATGAAATCTGACATAGATGACCGTATCTTTTGATTGTGTTGATTTAGAAGCTTTAATATTCTACACACTATAGAGATCGTAGATCTTAGTATTTCGTATTAATTTCAATTTGTTATCTTGATCCGTTCCTGAGAAAAAGGGACCTTGACATACAAAACAAACAAACAATTTTTTTGTGTCACATAACTGTAAATTTACCATTTTAGATTTTTTCCTTTACTTGTGCTGTGAGACCGTACTTTCTACCAAATTTCATGATTCTAGTTTAACGGGAAGTACTCTATAGGTTTTGATTTGATTTGCCGGTAGCAAAATATGTGACTTAAATGGGCGTATCTAGTGATTGCGTTAACCTAGAAGCTTAACTTTTTTACATCTCCGAGGAAACGTAGACCTTAGTATTTGATATTAATTTCAACTTGATACCTCTACCCGTTCCTGAGAAAAAAGGTCTTGACAGACAGACAGCCAGCCAGCCAGACAGACAGACGGACAACAAAGTGATCCTATAAGGGTTCCGTTTTTTCCTCCTTTGAGGTACGGAACCCTAAAAATACTGCTTTCCGACAAGGAGCCTAAAATGCAATTGGATAAATTTGACTCGATAGAAGAAATCGCTAAGTATGCTATCGAAAATTCGGAATACCCATGTTTCCGTGCTGTTCGTCAGGTTATAGTCTCTATATGACTCGTTTCCGTTCAAAGTAACTATTTTTTTTAAATTAAATTTACGTCTATAATGAAATATTTATTGATTCTGCACTTACTTCCTCCAAACTCAAGAGTGTTTTTACGAGAAAGTGTGAGAAAAATCAATAAAGAGAAACCGATTGTTGGTACTGTTGGGTCCTAACGATCCGATGCCCATTTTCACACCAATCGAATTTAACCTCTACTTTTATTTATTTTTAAAATTTGTAAAAACAATCAGGAATTTACAGTTAGAATAACAAAGTAATACAAAATAAATTAAATGTGAAGACCCTGCACCGTTTTTCACATTCAGCAAGACGTAAGAATACAGCCTGAGACATGAACATAAAACAATCAAACAGAAATATAAACCTAAATTATACCTACAGATACAGACGGGAATGGGTCAGACAGAACACCACGAGATCGAAATAAAGAGGAGAGACAGAGAGAGAGAAACAGTTGAAAAAGAGATACACTATGACACTCTATTCATTTCAACTATGTGAAACAACTCTTAGAAGATATGCACTTCGAAGAAAATTATGAGAGTGGAAGAGGCGGCAGAGGTGTGTCAGGATCGTGGCACATGGAGATCCTTTGTCTCTTACCTACCCCACCGGTAAGCAGGCGTGACGCGATGTATGTATGTTAGAAGATATCTCTACGACTTAGAAGACATCGCAGAAGATGCATTGATCCAGATATCCGTGCACGACATTAATACTGGTATCCGTAGTCCGAAAATTAAGAGGAAGTTGCGCTCACTTAGCAATCGGTCGTCCTTGTGCACGCGCCGGAGAGGTCACGACACTATAGCCACAATGAAATAACTTCACGGATTTGAACGAATCGTGATCTACGAGCGCCACACTGATCTTATTTAAATGAAGTGTGCAAAAGGCGCGCGTGCCTTTCAATAAGAGAATTTTGGTTTCATTAAAGGTTAACATTCTTCATTTAGTCAGAACATGAAAATTGAATAGTGCATTGTTCACGTCTCTAGCATGAGAAAGCTTTTTTTATAGAACACGGTTGGCTACATCACCTGCTACATCCGTGCTGTCAGCCTATAACACCTTGGTGAACTAGGTGCCATGTCAGTGCTTCCCTTCAGTCGTGCCGGCTACACTGAAACGGACGGAACACACGAATTATTTACATAGCCGTTTCAACCGAACTTTCATTCAGTGCGGTGGTATCAACCCGGGCGGGTTAAACCCTACCAGCTAGTAAGGTAAGAAGGGAAGGGACCTACAGTTTTACGAGGAATCCGAAGCACGTTCAGCCTCCAACGGTCGAGCGGTCACGCATCATTCCACTGACGGCGCCCAGGTGTACTTATGATCCGACCGACAGTAGACCGACCGCACCAGTGAGGTACCGAGTCTAGTATAAGTACATACCACACGCTGTATCCCGACAATCAGGGTTAGCACAGTAGTTAGGGAAGATTTAGTTGGAACGCTCTATACCTCGTATTATCACTGGTATAAACTGAAAATGCTACAAACATGTTCACTTGAGATTCTGACTGCATACAAATTTTGAATTTTGACAGGGTACAACCTGTACCTTAATTTATACTGCTGACGCATGCTAAATATTAATTTGACTAATTGATACATTAAGTATCAAGTTTGTTTAGCACGCATACTAAAATATTACTTTGACTAATTGATACATTAAGTATCAAGTTTGTTTAGCACGCATACTAAAATATTACTTTGACTAATTGATACATTAAGTATCAAGTTTGTTTAGCACGCATACTAAAATATTACTTTGACTAATTGATACATTAAGTATAAAATTTATTTATTTTATTTTTATTTATTTTTTGACATTGTACTACAATGTGGTATGAATATTTATAACTGACATGACTTGATACGATATGTATCAACAATTTCTGACAAAGGCTCTATACACCTGACTTTATCTATACTTTTACTTTAACTTTTGATTTTATGTGGTCAGAATTATCAAGCTTAAATTATAGTTATTCTAGCTCTCAAACTATATCTTAACACTGTAAGCGGTGTCTATTGTGTAGCTAGTCACAATGTATTGTAATTGAAGACGTTAAAAAAAGAACCCTGCGAAGTTTCTTGCCGGCTCTTCTTTGTGGGTGTAATCGAACCGGATTGTAAAAAAACTAACAGGACAAATTCAAGCGTAGTGTACTACCATACGAATGATGAATAAAGAATAAAGAATAAAGTCGGTTAGCAGTATGTAGTAAGCAGTTTCTGTAAAATGTTTTTGGAGCAATATATTATTTTTTACCTTTCTACGTTTTTTAGAGTTTTTATTTATTGCTTTGCATGTATTGGTACCCGTACAAATAATAAATTAAATATATAGGGTGTATCAGGATAGGTTTGAGAAACTTCAGGAATAGAAAGTACTCATTATTAGAAGAAAAAAATCCTTATCACTGAAATCGAAATTCCGTTGTTTTTTTGTCACACAAAAGTTGGAAATTGTAATAAAAAGTCGATGGACAGTGAGACTGGAGAGTGCAGTGAACTAATTCAGTCCTCTTTTTCTTTTGAGGTCATTGAACTTTCAGTGTTTGGAATTTACCTACACGCAGTTCAATTGTACCTATGCAACCTACCCATTTTTATTCATGAGTTAGAATTTATTTTTTATTTAATAAAGGCGGACGTTAACCATCCACCAAATCTTGAAGAATAGGTTTTCACCAAAAAGTACTGTAAAATGATCGAATCTGGGAAAAAGTTTCAGAGCTTTTCGTCTTCAAATATGGGCCCCTTTCGAACCCTGAAGTTTCGAAAACCTATCCTGATACACTCTGTATATAAATATATTAATTTTTTACAGGTTCCACAAAGCTCCATCAACAGTGATAGTGCCTAAATTCGTTTCAAGGAAAATCAGTGCTTCACAATGAAGTGTTCAGTGTTGTGGACTTTGTCACTCGCGGTCGCCGCCAGTGCGACCTTGGAAGTGGTCAACCAGTGGAGTTTTCTAGATTTCGACTTTCCACCTGATGCGGAGCTTATAGCGCAGTTCCAACCTGAGAACTCAGTTCCGACCGGGCTGGAGATAGGCTGGGACAGGCTCTATGTGGCTATACCGAGGTTGAGGGCCGGGGTGCCGGCTACACTGACTTGGGTGCCGAGATCTTTGCCGCCGGGTGTCAGCCCTATTTTACAGGTGAGTGAAAATGTTAACACTATGTTATTTCTCTAAAATGATTTGATTTTGAGTGACCACTGAATGAAAGGTCGGTTGAAACGGCTATTTAAATAGTTCGTGTTTTCCGTCCAGTTCAGTGTAGCCGACACGACTGAAGGGAAGCACTGACACGGGCTGATATCACGGATGTAGTAGGCGATGAGCCAACCGTGTGAGTTTCAATAAAAAAAAATAAAAAAAAAACCGCACAAATAGTTCATACTTTGGGTAGACAAGGAGCTGGCAAAAAGTTACTCAGTTCCGTAAACATTTACAGGAGAACTAAAAATCTAATAAATTAATTGGATATTTTGATTTTCAAAATATTTTGTTTTTACTGGATGTTTCGCAAATGTCGTTATTTGGTATTTCAGTAATATTTCACCTTTAATGCAACGTTTTGTATTGATTAGGGTGGCCAAACCAAGAACTATGAAAATTTTAAAAGTAATTGTTACTTCTAAATAAGCATGATTCCATAAACGAATTTCTCGTTTTGACGTATTGGCCAATATATGCGGCAAGACCATGAAGGTCATACATTTATTTAATTTTCAGTTGAGCGAAGATTACTTTTACCTTCGTAAAATCGCTATTAAAAATAATTCATTTATCTTTTTAATATAATATATGTAGCCGCCAGATTGCACACTAACAACCTTTACTGAGTCGCATTTTATGCTGATTGACGGACGCGAAAAAACAACTTGTACTTTGTACGTGAGTGAAAAAGGCAGCAACTGTCTGTATCAATACTATATGACAATACTAATGCATTAAAAACATGAAACGGCGTGTTATTTGTCAATATTATTTTAAGTAATGAATTGAACGCCAATATGATTCAATAATGACTAATGTTACGAGATGTTATTTGGAGCACTTAAGTTTTCACTTAATCGATTTTATATTATAATAAAGAGTAACTTTATTGCATTGGACATTACAATATAAACTACATACATGCTTTATAAAATTAAATATGCATGAATGGAGCGGAGCTAATGCCGTCGAGCGGCATTGGCAATGAACTTTCATGTTAGTATTTTACCTCTGCTAACTTATACATTTTATTGTAGTTCTTTACACATACAGACATATGTTGATTTGTTGATTTGGTTTGGGGTTGGCTCTAGGCCTGCAAACTAATCCCGCTTGGTTGGGGACCTTCGTGCAAATATATATACATACACATATAATACAGACATAATATAATATAATAAAATAAAATAACAGAAAACAAACTTACAAACTAAATTTGTTATATATAACAATCCTCCGGTTAATAGAAAGGAATTGTTTCTATAACGCTTGCGGCGTTTGGATGGCCGAACAGATTTAAATAAAATAAAAAATTTTGCCTGCTGGAAAATTAAATAAAAACTTAATTATACATAGATTTGTTGGATTTTTTTTAAAGTAAGTAATTTCATTTTCATAGTGGATGAGAAGAGCGGAGGACCGCGTGTGGTGGCGTGCCTTGGGAGAGGGCTATGCCCAGCAGTGGACCGATACAGGCTGATGATGAGGATGATGAGTGTGATAGAGTTTAGTTTGAATTTGAGCAGCTTTTCACGTTTTAATATTAAGGCTGATCATTGGTGTTTCATGATCCGCAAAGTAACATTTGAGCCCATAGTGCTCGTATTTTCGTCGCTCCAATGAAGGTAACACTGTAAGGAATAAATTTACAATAAAACTGATATTATTGTGTATAAGATTGATTGGACAGATCCAAACAATTGTATACTTTTTCATTGACAATGTAAATTGTGTGCCAATAAAGTTATTGATAATATTTCTTCCTCTATGATTCTTCTGCTGTGCTGATGTGTGTAGGTAAACGCGTTTATCATTGCTAACTGAATACGAACTTCGAAAGTCAGAATTTCGTAAAATAACGCACTCCACAATGAATGCAAACCAGAGCCCATGACATTAGAGTCAATTATGAACGAACTGTGCGTAAACGTAGAAACGGAGAATAGAAAACTCAAGTGAACTCGTTACAGAGAGATTAAGTGTCTAGAAGCGGCGACGTCTACTTGTCGAGAAGCTGAAAGGACATTGCTCACAACCACCCCTCGCCCCTTACTAGGTTTTTTAAAATATAGAAACACGGTTCACTACATCACCTACTACCGGTTCAATACATCACCTACTACATCCGCGATGACAGCCCATAACACCTTGGTGAACTAGGTGCCAAATCAGTGCTTCCCTTCGTCGTGCCTGCTACACTGAACTGGACGGAAAACACAAACTATTTACATAGCACTTTCAAACGACCTTACATTCAGTGCGGTGGTCGGGTTAAATTAACCCTACCACCTATTAAGTTAAGAAGCGAAGGGACCTACAGTTTTACGTGCAATCTGAACCACGGTCAAACTCTAACGGTTGAGCGGTCACCCATCCAAGTACTGACCGCGCCCAGGTGTGTTTATGATCACGACCGACCGCACCACTGAGCTACCGAGGCTGACGACAGACTGACAGCTAAATCGTGAATCAAATCGTTGCCGACTGGGTTGGTACCACCTTACTGGGTGACTGGGCGAAAGACGCCTCGGCTGTATGAATCTCCTCTAGTCCAGTATAGCCTGCAGTCCAAAAGGAAGTCTCCGGTACAGTGGCGGCTGGTGACTTCAGTGACCGGTAGTGCGCTAAGTACCTACCTACTTAAATACCAAATTACCCAACACATTCCCCTCATGTTATTTTAAGATCGGGACTTCCGATTTTTTTAAATGTCTGCGTTTAATAATTATGTACGTACCTAGTATGAATATTCTCAAGACACTCAATGAGTTGCAAAAAACAAGAAAAGAAATCCAAACAACTTTTTTTAACTAATTTTAGTACCTTTATGAACACATCCATAGACCACAACACTACTGCAGCTTTAAAAAAGAAAACAGTAGTAATGCCCCAAAAATACTTTAAAAAATATATAAAAAAAAATAAAAGCATTTGAAAAGTAGGAATTGAACCCGGGATCACCTGATTGTAAAGCCTTACCTTTAACCAACGCTTAGGCAAATATCGGCACCACTTAATTCACAGTATCACACAGAAAACACAAAACCTAACCATATCCCATTTTAAATATTCGCGGGCTAACGGGTATGTGACATCACATGACAGCGCGCTGACTCTAGCTAGACAGACGGACTCGTGCAAAACGAATCGCTCGCGACGCGACGCGTCGCACGCGCGGCTATTCACGATATAGTGTCCTTGTTTGGCGCTCGTGCGCCGCACGCAGAACTCCATTTCGGCACATACTGTTTCTATGAAGTATCTTTTGTCTCACGCGCCAGCGGTGTTTTGCCGATCTCCATACATTCAGCATGGGAGACTCGCGTGCGCTCTCCGATTCCGCACGGGGCGCGCGTTTACTCGCAAAAAAGTGTCTTGTGATCTATAAAATAAGGTCGAATTCACATTCGTATTTATTTGGAGTACGATCTTTATGGTTTTAATGTAGGTATATTGTAAGATATTATTTATTTTGAGTGAAGTGAAGACTTCTCGTGGTATGGTAGTGCGGCGCACGAGCGCACTTTAGGACCAGCCGCCAGTGACAGTGGCGGCTGGTGACTTCAGTGACCGGTAGTGCGCTAAGTACCTACCTACTTAAATACCAAATTACCCAACACATTCCCCTCATGTTATTTTAAGATCGGGACTTCCGATTTTTTTAAATGTCTGCGTTTAATAATTATGTACGTACCTAGTATGAATATTCTCAAGACACTCAATGAGTTGCAAAAAACAAGAAAAGAAATCCAAACAACTTTTTTTAACTAATTTTAGTACCTTTATGAACACATCCATAGACCACAACACTACTGCAGCTTTAAAAAAGAAAACAGTAGTAATGCCCCAAAAATACTTTAAAAAATATATAAAAAAAAATAAAAGCATTTGAAAAGTAGGAATTGAACCCGGGATCACCTGATTGTAAAGCCTTACCTTTAACCAACGCTTAGGCAAATATCGGCACCACTTAATTCACAGTATCACACAGAAAACACAAAACCTAACCATATCCCATTTTAAATATTCGCGGGCTAACGGGTATGTGACATCACATGACAGCGCGCTGACTCTAGCTAGACAGACGGACTCGTGCAAAACGAATCGCTCGCGACGCGACGCGTCGCACGCGCGGCTATTCACGATATAGTGTCCTTGTTTGGCGCTCGTGCGCCGCACGCAGAACTCCATTTCGGCACATACTGTTTCTATGAAGTATCTTTTGTCTCACGCGCCAGCGGTGTTTTGCCGATCTCCATACATTCAGCATGGGAGACTCGCGTGCGCTCTCCGATTCCGCACGGGGCGCGCGTTTACTCGCAAAAAAGTGTCTTGTGATCTATAAAATAAGGTCGAATTCACATTCGTATTTATTTGGAGTACGATCTTTATGGTTTTAATGTAGGTATATTGTAAGATATTATTTATTTTGAGTGAAGTGAAGACTTCTCGTGGTATGGTAGTGCGGCGCACGAGCGCACTTTAGGACCAGCCGCCAGTGCTCCGGTATAGCACCTCCTTGGAAGTGCTGGTCGGAGCATGCGCGTTGGCACCTCTGACTCAGCCACACATACCGGACCGCATAAACAGAAAGACTTGTCACACTTTTTAGGTTTCCGTACCCCTTACGGAAACCTATTACTATGCCTACGTGTCTGTCTCGTCTGTCCGTCCGATGACTGCATCTTTGGAATCGTAATAGCTAGCCGGTTGAAAATTTCACAGAATATGTGACATACATACATATATACCACACACGCTGTATCCCGACAATCAGGGTAAGCAGAGTAATCGGTGTTGTGCTGCAAGAACTCTGGAAAATTGCAACACATTTGACATTATGACGGATATAAGAACAAATAATAAAATAATTAAGAAGTAAAAAAGTAAGGGGGGCCACATAAAAGAAACGTGTTTTTCAACGTATATTTTTTATGGTACGGACACCTCGGTGCGCGAGTTGCGACTCGCACTTCGCCGGTTTTTTACTCACCTATCTTCTGTCTGCTATACAAAGGTAGTACATGACGACAAAATGTTATTAACATAGTAAACGTAAATGTAAATTAATGTAGGGCATTTTCGTTTCTGCGTATCTATTTCTCTGACACGTTTCCTATAGAGGTGCGTGTTTTGTAGAACAATAGTGATAATTGTGTCGAGCCCATCAACTGGACGTGAATTTTAAAAGAATAGAGAAGAATATCTCCTTCTAAAGCGCATGGAAGTAATTGATCGATTGCAAAACCTATAACCCACCTAGATGAGCCACTGAACCATGTTCACCCCAAAGAAGACCCGCACGACAGCAGCTAAGGGCTACAATCCTATCTGGCATATATTCTATTCGATTCTACCACCCGCCTTGGCGGCACGCCGATAGTAAGCACTTCGGTCAGCGGAGGAAAACAGTGATTTCCGTCCGTTCATACGGCGCTGAAGATCGGGAGGACTGGAGAAACATCGGAGAGGCGTATGTCCAGCAGTGGACCTTAATAATTGAATATATTGGATTACGGCTGTTTCTAGCATTGTTAATTTATATGAACACGTCAGTACGTAACAACTTTATTGCAAATTCTTAGAATTGCGTACATACATATGTACCTTCAAATGGAATCGAATACCAACTGGATATCTGGTAGGTGTCCGCCTTCTACATATAATGCCCGTAGAATTTTGTAACATTCTTACGTATTTTAAAGGAACGTGTTTTATAAGGCCCGTAGAATTTTATACACAAGCTTACGTATTTAAAAGGAACGTGTTTTTAGCACGACCAGTCATCAATTAAAGTTATGGCAATAGAAACCGTTTAAAATTTATTATAGCACGATCGTTACACTGCATTCATTGTGAAATGTTTCTATGTTAAAATTTATAAATAGATCGATGAGTGAATAAAAGCGGTCAAAGTGAGAGGTTCAACAGTCTAAATCGGTTGAACTGCCGGTTCATTTGTTATGTAGTTTTTAAGTTTTAATTAATTTATAGATTTTTTTTTAGATGTTTAGTTCACGTGAAATCTATTTAAAGTAGTTTATTTTATGTTTTCTAAGTTACCTTTGCGGAATTGAAATATTTTTTTAGTTAGGTATTTTTTAACTCAAGCAATATCTATTACACAAACTGACTACAGAAATTTGAATGAAACCGTGGATTAAATAATTATTTATGTCCTACATAAAGTATGAAAATAATTTCTATCATACTTATTTTTTTCCGTTCCACGAACTTTGAAGATTGTTATTATTACATACATGCATACATACCACACACGCTGTATCCCGACAATCAGGGTAAGCAGAGTAATCGGTGTTGTGCTGCAAGACTCTGGAAAATTGCAACACAACATCGACCACCACGTTTAGCTAAGTATTCGGACAAGATAACTACGAGTATCAAGCAGCCAAGTAAGGCACAAAGACCCACCTACTGCACGACTCGATGGAATGTCCGTGCCAAGATGAGAGGTGGCAATCCTGTCGCCCTTTAGCACGGCATCTCGTCCTTATACCTTAGTCGCCTTTTACGACATGCACGGGGAGAGAGGCAGTGGGCCTATTACTCCTACATTAATAAATGTTGATAGTCATTTATTTGACCCTTATTTACGGGTGAGTCCATGGTTTGCTTTATGAAAATGACATGATGCAATGAATATTCCTCGGAATATTCCCAATAAAAGGGCGACACGATAGCCACCTCTCACCTTGCCACGGTCCTTCCCATTCATGGTCCTTCCACCGATGCAAGAGGTGGGTATTCGTGCCTTACTTGCTGCTTAATAGTTATCTTGTCCGAATACACCGCTAAACGTGGTGGTCGATGTTGTGCTGTAATTTTCCAGAGTACTTGCAGCACAGCACCGATTATTCTGCTTACCCTGATTGTGGGGATACAGCGTGTGATATGTATGTATGTGTGTAATAAATTTACTTATAAGGACTTCGTTGACTTAGTGAAGCGAGCCAGCGAAGTTTAAGTTTGAAAATAAATTGTTTTCAAAATTATTTACTTACTACGATTGTTATAGCTTCATGTAATGCTTACTCTTCTCGGTTTATGGTCAATATAACGCCAGTTAAAACCACATAATGGCCGTGGAAGCCATTTATAAGCCACTAATATTACATAATGTGATGTTTGTTGGTGCTTTCTTTTCTCACGCTCTTCCTCATGAACATTATTAACTAATCTATTAAATTGCTGATTCACCATTAACACCTTATTTCTTCATAATATGTATCTAGGTAAAGCGAACAGAATAGTAAATCTTTACTTTGGAAAGTTTTCGGAGCCCTTCATTAGCATACGTGGAGGAGCAACGATTGTTGCAACCGCGAAAGTGCGATAGCGACAAGGCCGAGCTGCGTTCACGTAAACGAACGAATTCCTCGACTCAAGTAAGTAACTAAGGGTGAGGTGAGGTCGAAGGCCGAACTGCGTTCACGTAACCGATATTCTTACATATAATCGCGATCTATTATTGCGACGAATTTGCATCATTAGAATTTCAATTTCATTATGATAAACCAATAAACTAGCGACTTTTCAGTTGATTAAATAATCAACTGAAAACTGCCACGACCCTGAGACACCTCTGCCGGCTCTTCCACTCTCATAATATTCTTCATACACGCTCGTCGGTTACGGGTACTACGCACTTGACCCTTTTTGAGCACATGCGCGATCTGGTCCAGGCAGGTGAGTGCGTCTAGCTAGGGCGACCCTTCCACTCGCATTCGCTCCACACATTTCTTTCGTTAGTCTGCTATGTATGGTATGATCCATTCCTCCAACATGACCGAACCACCGAAGCATTCCTTTCACAATCCTTGTCACTATACATAACTTCTTTCAGACCACGTATAATTAAGTACCTACGTGTATTAAAGTAAGTATTTAATTTATGTATTTTATGCTTTACATACTTTTTTTATGGAAACTGAGACGGTTGGCTACATCACCTACAAAATCCGTGATGTTAGCCCATAACACCTTGGGGAATTTGGTGCCATGTCAGTGCTTCCCTTCGATCGTGCCGGTTAACTGAATTAGACGGAAAATACGAACTATATGCCTACATAGCCATTTCAACCTACCTTTCATTCAGTGCGGTGGTACCAACCACATTCTAAAAGTTAGTTTTAAAGAATGTTGCACAGCATTTAACACGACACGCACTTTGTATTTCTATGGTGTATAATAAATTGCCGCGTGGGGCCGGTACTTAAAAGAGAATAGCCCCACTGTATCTCTCCCCGTGCATGTCATAAAAGGCCACTAAGTGATAAGGACACGATCCCGTGCTAAAGGGCGACAGATTGGACACCTTGGCACGGTCCTTCCATCGAGACATGCAGCAGGTGGGTCTTCGTGTCTTCTGCCTGATATAATTATCTTGTCCGAATACTTTGCTAAACGTGCTGGTGGGCGGTGTTGTGCTGTAATTTACTTGGAGTACTAGCAGCACAATACCTATTACCCTGCTTGCCCCGTTTGTCGGGATACAAACGGGGCAAGCAGGGCGTGTGGTATGTATGTATGTACTTATGCACAATAAAGTCAAGAACATTAATAATGAAGTATATTTTCAAAGTAAATCGTGGTAGGTCACACACACCTCCGTGTAGCTGTAGCTGTAGCCACAACAGCGCAGCCAGTGGAGGCTCGAAAGCGTGAAGGGCGAACGGTGGAGGTCAGCCTTCCGCGAAAAGTGGACACACTCGTACCATAAAACTAGTGGTGGGTGACACAGTTCGTTACATAGGTAATGCTTCTCTGTTGTCTATCCAATGCTTATTAGAGTGTTTTCATTTTACGAAGGCACGAGTGGTACGAGGTAGGAAGTGGTACGATAAAGTCGAGGATAAAGTGTGATTTTTTAGGAACATAAACTTAATATCTTTTTTTCATAATAAAAACCAGCCAAGTGCGAGACGGACACGCGCATGTCGGTTTCCGCACCACAGAAAAAACTTGAAAAAAAACACTTTCTTGTATGGAAACCCCTGTTAATTTTATTCTTTATTATTTGTTCTTATATCGGCCAAAATAACACATATTTTTTTATACTAAGCGCGACATGTGACGCCGAGCCACTCATAAGGTGTCTAGCGACACCCATGGACATTCGGCCGCATGCGGGGGTTGCGAATGCCATGCCAGCCTGACAGGTGCTCATTCACGCCTCTCTTGAAGGACCCGAGACTGTAGTTGCGGGGATATACGTGGGCAGGGAGAGCGTTCCAGAGTTTACCGGTTCTGTGGAGGAAGGATCTGCAGAACCGATTGGTACGCATCCGCAGTAAGTCCAGCGTGTAGGGATGCAATCACTCCCCAGTGCGCGTTGTGCGGAGGTGGAAAGGTAACGGTTGGATCGCATCAAACAGCTACTCCGAGTACTCCCCGGACATATTCTGTGGAAATTTCAACCGGCTAGCTGTTACGGTTTCAAAGATACAGCCATCGGACGGAATGACGGACGGACGGACGGATAGACAGACATACAGACAGACAGATAGACAGACGTTGTAGGCTTAGTAATGGGCTTCCGTACGGGGTACGAAAACCTAAAACATGCATTTAACGTTTCAAGAAGCTCGCACAAAGGAGCAGGAGGCTATGACAGACAGACAGACACCTGACCGATTGTATAAGGATTAAGGTCCCTGCTAGCATCGCAGCTGGCTACGGAATCCTAAAGAGTCGCGTTGAAAAGTTAATTACAGGCGACGAAACGATAACTATGTGCTCATACTGCTATTTACAAAATTATGAAAATTAACATTATTATTTGTTTTTACGTTTAAACCTGCATTAAAATGTTTTTAACTTGTTTCATATTCTCAGAATTTTTGATGACCTCTCACTACACATACTTTTCGCATTAAGATAATTACTTCAAATTATATGTATACCTTATTATAATAAAGATTTCAGTTACGTAATTTTTTTACTTTTCGTTTATTTGGGAAATCAACAGCACTTTTAAAATAGATTTATTACATGTGGGTTTACGATAAAAGCCAATTATAGATTTTCACTGCTTAATCTAGTTATGTATATATTATGTCTATGTGTATGTGCATCTGTATGTGTATGTATAATGTTCGTTGTGAAATATGGGACGATGACGTTTTATTCATCAGTAAGATGTTTATTTACATCACGGTGCCTTTCACAATCGAGCAATGTTTAACGTTTAACATACGCACGACACATTATTCTCGTCCTTGCGTGCGCTTTGTCTAGTGAAAGTGTATTGTTGTGCATATCATGTGTACAAATAACTCTAAAAGGCACATATTTACACCTCTACAACCTGGTCGTATTCACTATTGTTGAACGCACCTTCATAACTATAGGCGGGGCGAAGTCACGCATCTGAACCAAAGTTCCAGACTTGAATTCCCTCTATATAAATCTTAGTTATTTTCGTTATAATATGTTAGTTTCGCCAGTAAGTATTCGCATTGAAGCGGGAAAGCCTCAAGCTCTATGAATGAGTTAGAGTGAGATGCGTGTAGTTGTATTTGTTTCGCTCTAGTGCAGCCAAACGACCAATTTTTCCGACCGACGACGTTTGCATGCAAATAGACTTGTTTATAGTCATACATTTCCGCAGTCCTTTATTTGCATATCTTTCCCATTCGACTTTGCATAATGTTACGGTCGTCTTAAATATTGAGATACGCTTTGTTGGATCTCGTACGTAACACACTTTAAATAGTGGGGGATTTAGTGCGATAGTTTGTATGGACACCCTGCATTTTTACTTAGAAGGCTCATACTTGCAGCAGTTGTTCCTTAGGTGCTCCTGAGTGGATTTCCACCGGTAGACATCGGGGGTCACCGCGGGGGTGGCGGGGGGAGGGGGTGGAAGTTTGCTTCTGCCGCGCTTCACTTTGTACCCTATTCCTTCAAAACTATCGGTATTAGGGCAAGTGTGATGTCATTTTCGGATAACTCAAGGACGACGGATTCATTTCTGGAAGAAACATTTTGCCTTTCTATACAAACAAATATAAATATTAGGCAAAACTCACAAAACGTGAAAATATTTTTTTTAAATAAACGTCGTTTACTTTTGAACTACTAAAGATAAAGATAAATAAAAAATATTTGCTAAAAGCTGCATTTACCAGGATTACAAATATATAAATTTTATTGGGATGGAGTAATAATAAGTGAGTGAAAAAAAAATTCAAAACAGTGCGGTGTATTTACATTTTGAGGCTAACATAGCGAAAACAGTACCTAGGTGATACGTGATAATTATTATTATTATACATTTGTAAAATTATTGCTAATTAAACATTAAATTATTCACATACACACACACACACCCTCAAATACACACACACATACCTACCTTACCCATGTTTGTGATTGCTACCTAAAGTAAATGCTTTATATTTATTACCATGTCGTAATTTTTTTATGGAAACTGACACGGTTGGCTACATCACCTACGACATCCGTGATGTCAGCCCATAACACCGGGTGAACTACGTGCCATGTCATTGCTTCCCTTCATTTCGCGCCGGCTACACTGAACTGGACGGAAAACACGAACTATTCGCATAGCCGTTTCGACCGAAGTTCTATTAATTTCATAAAGTTCTATTAACAGTTTATATTAGTTCTATAATTATTTTTTTTCTGATTTAGCCATCTGCCATCGGAACTCTACCATAAGCAGATTATTTGTTGTTTGGGGTATGGCGTTTGAGGTGAGCCATCCAGTGACGGCTCTCCCTTTTGGTTGTTAGTGTCGAAGATCTAGGGTCAACACTTGGTGTCGTTTCAGCCTTCCAGGGCCGGTGTGGTCCAGGAGTGCCGTGGCCAGAATATTTGGGTGATTTTTTAGCCTCGTCTTGTATCTGGTACAATTCGACTGGATCTCAGCTTTTATGCTCGGCACTTTGAGATGCTCGTGTATGTCATCGTTTTTAGAGAACCATGGTGCGTTTGATATGTTTCGAAGCACTTTGTTTTGGAATCTCTGCAAGATCTCAATGTTACTGTTGCCTGCAGTGCCCCACAACTGTATGCCATATGTCCACACCGGCTTGATGATCGCTTTGTAGATGAGGAGTTTGTTGGGTGTGCTCAGTTTAGAGGCTCTGCCCATCAGCCAGTGCAGTTTGTTGAGCCGTAGGTTCAGTTCCTGTCTTTTGCACCTGATGTGCTCTTTGAATGTCTGCCTCCTATCTAAGTGCATTCCTACATAACGCACGGAGCTAGTGTGTGGTAGTGTTTCGCTTCCAAGTTTCACAGGAGGACAGTCGCCGACTCGACTATTAATTACTAATTAACTACTCTATTAATTTGTAGATTATTTATTAGGTAGGCACGTAATAAGTACGTACCTATGCCTACTTACCTATATCCATTAGAGCCGAGCGGGCGGGGGATAGCTGCGGGGTGCGTATGATTCTAGTCGGCCCCCGCGCCGCACCGTACGTGCGCCGCCGCACCGCCGCGTTTAAGAGCGTATATAAGCGAGCGTATAAGAGCGACAGTCTAAAAAATATAACCAGAGAAAAACGTGACACTGGACAAAAAACACTGGTGTCTGCTACGGCCAAAATACCTAAAGGCTGGGGGAATTTCCTAAGGGACAATTCAAACAAAGAAGGACTGTTTCACTTGCTTTCAATACTCTGCCAATCCTACGCAAACGAAATTGAGAATGGGAAAGAAGTTTGCATCACGGATGGCCCAAATATTTTCACCAACATTACCCGTGCCCGTGACACACAGCGATTAGCCCCGTGTAATCATGAAGAGGCGGATACTCGCATGATGGGCTTAACAAAAATTATGCTACGTACTGTAGATACCGATGTCGTAGTGCTAGCAGTTGCACAGGTGCAAAAATTACGTCAGCTTGAAAAGGTGTGGGTGCACATAGGTACTGGAAAACACCACCAGTACCTTTCAGTCAGTCAGTCAGTCAGTCAGCGTGTAAGCGTCCACTGCTGGACATACGCCTCTCCAGTTTTCCTCCAGTCCTCCCGGCCTTCAGCGGTACGGAACCACTGCTTTCCGCCAGTAACTTTGCTGTCATGATATTGCGACTTCCATAAGTAAAGACTTAAATGTTTGCATTACCTATACCTATATTAAGTATAGACACAATAGATGCTTTATATTATAATGTAATTTTTTTACAGTACCACAGCGAGCGAGGGCCTTGCCTCTGTTTCATGCGTTTTCTGGGTGTGACACTGTCTCTTGCTTCAGCGGAAAAGGCAAGAAAAGTGCTTTTGAAGCATGGGAGGCCTTTCCCGCTTTAACTGAGAGTTTGGTGTCAGCGACTGAAGGCGGCTCGAAAAGGCAATGACGACGATTGAAAAATATGTCGTTATTTTTTATGACATGTAGATTTACTAATATTTTTTTGAAGTGGATACTTCTTTGTTCGCCATATGGGCCCCCCTTTTCAGAACTTCTACGTCACTTCCGGAACGACTTTTTTAACTAATATAACTAATATAAACTGTTAAAACTTTATGAAATTAATAGAACTTCGGTCGAAACGGGTATGTGAATAGTTCGTGTTTTCCGTCCAGCAGGTCTATTCTTGTAAATTCTGACAGCGGAATCAGCGCTGATGTGGCGCTGAGAGCCGCTTTGGTAAGTGGCTCTCAGCACCACAACAGCGCTGATTCCGCTGTCAGAATTTACAAGAATAGACCTGCTGTTCAGTGTTGCCGGCGCGAAATGAAGGGAAGCATTGACATGGCACCTAGTTCACCCGGTGTTATGGGCTTACATTACGGATGTTGTAGGTGATGTAGCCAACCGTGTCAGTTTCCAAAAATCTAAAATGACGACATGGTAATAATATAAAGCATTTACTTTAGGTAGCAATCACAAACATGGGTAAGTAAGGTAGGTATGTGTGTGTGTATGTGAGGGTGGGTGTGTGTGTATGTGAATAATTTAATGTTTAATTAGCAATAATTTTACAAATGTATAATAATAATAATTATCACGTATCACCTAGGTACTGTTTTCAATTCACTACGCATCTTAGCACGATGTTCGCCTCAAAATGTAAATACACGGCACTGTTTTGAAATTTTTTTCACTCACTTATTATTACGCCATCCCAATAAAATTTATATATTTGTAATCCTGGTAAATGCAGCTTTTAGCCCATATTTTTTATTTGTCTTTATCTTTAGTAGGTAGTTCAAAAGTAAACGACGTTTATTTAAAAAAAATATTTTCACGTTTTGTGAGTTTTGCGTAATATTTATATTTTTTTGTATAGAAAGGCAAAATGTTTCTTCCAGAAATGAATCCGTCGTCCTTGAGTTATCCGAAAATGACATCACACTTGCCCTATACCTATAGTTTTGAAGGAATAGGGTACAAAGTGAAGCGCGGCAGAAGCAAACTTCCACCCCCTCCCCCCGCCACCCCCGCGGTGACCCCCGATGTCTACCGGTGGAAATCCACTCAGGAGCACCTAAGGAACAACTGCTGCAAGTATGAGCCTTCTAAGTAAAAATGCAGGGTATATCGCACTAAATCCTCCACTAAAACAGGCGCAGGTATTAACCTAATGTTGAGGTGTTAACATTACAACTAATACATAGTTTGTGAAAATTGCTCGTCATGCGCCAATTCCACACCAGATTGCGGCCACTTTAATTAAGTATACTATGTAAAAGTTAAATTACAAATTAAAAAAACCCCGACCCTTAAAAAGTCAAAAATAATTTCCGCTTACTTAAAGGAGTCGGGGGATCGCTAAGTAAATTCCCGCGCAGCTCTGAGTTTTTATATTTTATTTACTTAGCGGTCCCCCGACTCCGTTAAGTAAGTAATCGGAAATTATTTTCGGCTTTTTAAGGGTCGGGGTTTTTTAAATTTGTAATTAAACTTTTATTTCAAGCTTTTTAATAATAAACCGCATGCAAATCGGTCCATCCGTTTGGGAGCTACGATGCTACAGACAGACACACCCTTACACATATACACACATACACATAGACTTTAAACTTATAACACCCCTCTTTTTGCGTCGGGCTTAAAAATACGTACGTGCGTACAATATGTTCTGCTTCAGAAAGAAAGTTACAATATTTATTGTTAAATTATTTTAATTAGGTCGCTCTGATTAGTGTACCGCGTAACCGCAAAAACCGTAAATGAAAACAGTACGATAATGGCAATTGGCAACAACGGTAAAAGCCTAAACGAATATAACATTATTTTATTATATTTCACTAAAGTGTTTTTTTTTTAAATATATTTTTCAATCTACCGCTACCGTCTCATCAATAGAGTATAAACGTTTCATACATACTCCTTACATTATTTTTTTATCTTCTTCATCTAAATTTTTTGTTAGTTTAATATAAAGGTTTATATTTTATTTTATTTAATTATAGGCTTTCAATTACTATATCAAAATATTATTTTACTGTTTTTTTTTTTAATAATTCTAGAATACTTTTCTTTGCCAAAGCAGCACTTTGCATGAAAACAAAATTAAATGTACTTCGCAGTGATTTGATTATTAGACAGCGGAGGCGGGGGCGGGCGGGACGCGCGCATCATGCCGGGCGGACTCGCAGAGCATCTATCGGCGGCGACGCGGCGGCGGCGGGGGCGCTAGTTCTTTTCCCTAGGGCGGACATTGTGGCTTTCCCAGCTTATATCTGGAATTTAAAAACTATATTAGTAATTGGTAAACAATTGTGTGAAAGTCTAAAGACTCTCACACAATTACCGGGGTTTTTCGCGCTGGTTCCGAGCGAGACCTGCCGTCACTTGGTCCGCCCTATAGATAGTGCAGTCGCCGTGGTTGGCTGGGTGGCGGCGAAGAGCGGTCGCTCTGTCCGCCCTAGGTTAGGACGGTCGCCGGCTGGTGGCGAGCGTCGAAGCTGTTCCTGCTGCTGGCGCGCTCCGCAATGTCTTGCAGTGTTGTGAAGAAAATAGCAAATGTCCGAGGTCGTAGCGGCTCCCAGCTCGACATCGTCCCTGGCGACTTCCAGAGCGATGATGTTGGAAAGAAGCACGTCCTGGTCGGCGGTAGGGCGGCGACGTAACTTTGGATCTGCCAAGTTAAACGGATGAGTTAGTATAGACCAGGGTTGTTCCTGATGCACATTTTTTTCACATAAGCTGATGCTGATTTTAATTATTATTAAACGGTTTTATTTAGCTTGACTCCGTATATTTGTTTGTTTGTTACTATCTTTGTTTCAAATCTTGCGACAACTTTTTCAACTACTTCTACTGAACCGATTTTTATGAAAATTTGCACACACATTGAGTTCTCGTGACAATACAATATGATGATAATTTCAACTTGGTAACGAGGGTCTGATGATGGAGTCAGGAGGAGGACAGTGGAACTCTTCAACCGTTACTAGTAACCCCCTCGAGTTTGGGCTCATATGGTTGGTTTGGACGAGTGTTCCATACTTCTACCAATACACTTGGTGACGAGGGTCTGATGATGGAGTCAGGAGGTGGACAGTGGAACTCTTCAACCGTTACTAGTAACCCCCTCGAGTTTGGGCTCATATGGTTGGTTTGGAAGAGTGTCCCATACTTCTACCAATACACTTGGTGACGAGGGTCTGATGATGGAGTCAGGAGGTGTACAGTGGAACTCTTCAACCGTTACTAGTAACCACCTCGAGTTTGGGCTCATTTGGTTGGTTTGGACGAGTGTCCCATACTTCTACCAATACACTTGGTGACGAGAGTCTGATGATGGAGTCAGGAGGAGTACAGTGGAACTCTTCAACCGTTACTAGTAACCCCCTCGAGTTTGGGCTCATTTGGTTGGTTTGGACGAGTGTCCCATAGTTCTACCAATATACTTGGTGACGAGGGTCTGATGATGAAGTCAGGAGGTGTACAGTGGAACTCTTCAACCGTTACTAGTAACCCCCTCGAGTTTGGGCTCATTTGGTTGGTTTGAACGAGTGTCCCATACTTCTACCAATACACTTGGTGACGAGGGTCTGATGATGGAATCAGAAGGTGTACAGTGGAACTCTTCAACCGTTACTAGTAACCCCCTCGAGTATGGGCTCATTTGGTATGTTTGAACGAGTGTCCTATACTTCTACCAATACACTTGGTGACGAGGGTCTGATGTTGGAGTTAGGAGGTGGACAGTGGAACTCTTCAACCGTTACTAGTAACCCCCTCGTGTTTGGGCTCATTTGGTTAGTTTGGACGAGTGTTCCATACTTCTACCAATACACATGGTGACGAGGGTCTGATGATGGAGTCAGGAGGTTTACAGTGGAACTCTTCAACCGTTACTAGTAACCCCCTCGAGTTTGGGCTCATTTGGTTGGTTTGGACGAGTGTCCCATACTTCTACCAATACACTTGGCGAGGGTCTGATGATGGAGTCAGGAGGTGGACAGTGGAACTCTTCAACCGTTACCAATAACTCCCTCGAGTTTGGGCTGATATGGTTGGTTTGGACGAGTGTTCCATACTTCTACCAATACACTTGGTGACGAGGGTCTGATGATGGAGTCAGGAGGTGTACAGTGGAACTCTTCAACCGTTACTAGTAACCCCCTCGAGTTTGGGCTCATTTGGCTGGTTTGGACGAGTGTCCCATACTTCTACCAATACACTTGGTGACGAGAGTCTGATGATGGAGTCAGGAGATGGACGGGGAACTCTTCAACCGTTACTAGTAACCCCCTCGAGTTTGGGCTCATATGTTTGGTTTGGACGAGTGTCCCATACTACTACCAATACACTTGGTGACGAGGGTCTGATGATGGAGTCAGGAGGTGTACAGTGGAACTCTTCAACCGTTACTAGTAACCCCCTCGAGTTTGGGCTCATTTGGCTGGTTTGGACGAGTGTCCCATACTTCTACCAATACACTTGGTGACGAGAGTCTGATGATGGAGTCAGGAGATGGACGGGGAACTCTTCAACCGTTACTAGTAACCCCCTCGAGTTTGGGCTCATATGTTTGGTTTGGACGAGTGTCCCATACTACTACCAATATACTTGGTGACGAGGGTCTGATGATGGAGTCAGGAGGTGTACAGTGGAACTCTTCAACCGTTACTAGTAACCCCCTCGAGTTTGGGCTCATTTGGTTGGTTTGGACGAGTGTCCCATACTTCTAACCAATACACTTGGTGACGAGGGTCTGATGATGGAGGCAGGAGGTGTATAGTGGAACTCTTCCACCGTTACTATTAACCCCCTCGAGTTTGGGCTCATATGGTTGGTTTAGACGAGTGTCCCATACTTCTACCAATACACTTGATGACGAGGGTCTGATGATGGAGTCAGGAGGTGTACAGTGGAACTCTTCAACCGTTACTAGTAACCCCCTCGAGTTTGGGCTCATTTAGTTGGTTTGGAAGAGTGTCCCATACTTCTACCAATACACTTGGTGACGAGGGTCTGATGATGGAGTCAGGAGGTGTACAGTGGAACTCTTCAACGGTTACTAGTAACCCCCTCGAGTTTGGGCTCATATGGTTGGTTTGGACGAGTGTCCCTTACTTCTACCAATACACTTGGTGACGAGGGTCTGATGATGGAGTCAGGAGGTGTACAGTGGAACTCTTCAACCGTTACTAGTAACCCCCACGAGTTTGGGCTCATAGGGTTGGTTTGGACGAGTGTCCCTTACTTTTACCAATACACTTGGTGACGAGGGTCTGATGATGGAGTCAGGAGGTGTACAGTAGAACTCTTCAACCGTTACTAGTAACCCCCTCGAGTTTGGGCTCATTTGGTTTGTTTGGACGAGTGTCCCATACTTGTCGAACGCTAAAGTATGAAATAGACATACCATCTGTTCAAATTGATTTTGAAAGAGACGGCGGACACCTTATCCATCGTAAAGCCATACAGTTTCCAGCAAAGTTTAATTATGGAACAGCTGAGAGACGGATGTTACCGATAATTTTGTCATGGGCCTCCACTGTCCATAAAATGCAGGGCAGTACTGTTGACCGTGCTGTCGTGTATTTGGGCTCCAGACTATTTGAGGAGGGTCAAGCGTATGTTGCATTGAGTCGCGTAAAGTCTTTAGAAGGGTTATGTATTGAGGAGCTTGATTGTGAGTAATTGACAGGTAAGAAACCGAGTAACAAAGATGCAATGAGAGAGTTGGAAATGATGACGAGTTTACGTAATGAATGATACGAGCCAAAACTAAAACTAAAAACGAGTAAATAAAAAAATAGGTAAAAAAAATTTTAAGTTAAACGGTTTTATTAAAAATTAAAAACTAGAAAAAAAACAGCTGTACAAAAAACTAGAAAGTAATAAGGACACAAGCCTGGGCCTTCTTAAGATTTTACGTCTGGGTAAGAAATTGTGCAATACTAGCGTGCTGTGTTCTCATGTCGGATGCCAAAGGGCACATTGTGTCGCTGCGTCAGCGGAATAAGTAATAAATTGAGACTTTTAACAGACTAATATAAAAACGTGGGGCGTATAATATGCGTAATAAATAACATGCGCCCCACGTTTTTATATTAGTCTGTTAAAGTCTCAATTTATTACTTATTCCGCTGACGCAGCTATAACGCTAGTATTGCACAATTTCTTACCCAGACGTAAAATCTTAAGAAGGCCCAGGCTTGTGTCCTTATTATTTTCTAGTTTTTTGTACAGCTGTTTTTTTCTAGTTTTTTATTTTTAATAAAACCGTTTAACTTAAAAATTTTTTTACCTATTTTTTTCAGGCAAAAATACTGAACTCTATGAATACTATGAATAATATGAGTTTTGGTTGGTATTGAAATAAAAGATTGTGTTTTATTTTGTGACATTAAATAAAAAAAAAATGAATCAATCTGATATCAGTACCAGTTGAGTAATTATCTTAGCAATTAAATTATTAGTATTGGATGGAACTTTGGAACTATTTGGAACTGTATGTGCTACTTTTTCGGATTCAGCTCCGCCCCTCCGCGGTCATGTCACGACTCGAACATCAGCATTAATAATCAGCATCGATCAATGTGGATCCTGATGCGATGCTGATGTTGAAAATGATGCTGAAGTTCCGCGGATGCTGATGTTGATACTGATGTTCGCAACAACCCTGATATAGACAGCGGGGCCGCCGCGCCGCCGTGTCGAAGGGTCCCGCAGTCGGTACTCGGTAGTCGCAAGCGCTAGCGATCAGCGGATTCGGTACGTGGATAGTGTCGCATGTCGGTACGCCCCCTTGAAGAAGCCCGTGGACAGCGTCTGAACATATTCCACCACCGGTTCAATGGGAAGCATTGACAGCATTATTTCCGAGAGTAACAAGGTTGATTTTTGCAGAAACTGAAATGGTCTGCTGAGTTCAGCAAAAATAAGTTGATGGGAAAGTCGCTTCTAGGAATTTGTTTAAGTTTTATATGAATTTCGCTCGTTGTGCCTGCATATGCTGCGTACTCTCGGCGCGCGTCGTCGCGCCTCCCCGCTCCGCTGAGCACAGGAACTAATTAATTAGCGCGAATTAGCTTCCCCGGTGCGCGCGCTGCGCAACTAACGCCGCCATTTTAAATACTTCGCTAAAACCGATTTCTTTTCTACACTTTAGAAACACATTCGTGAAAATGTTGCTTTCTTCTCCAAATATAAGGCACGTGCGAGTATATATATAATACGTTGCTATGTAATTTTGTATAAGTATATTCGGTGGTGATGCGTGCATCTGGTGGTACTGAAAACTCAGTTCTTTTATTTATTTATTTATTTGAAATTTAACTGCATACTTATATATTATATAGGTATGTACTATAACAAAATATATAATAAATAAACATTATAGTGATGTGATAATGAAAATGTGTCACATTTTGCAAAGATAACACCAGATTCGTTTTTTTTAATGGAAAATGACACGGTTGGCTACATCACCTACAACATCCGTGATGTCAGCCCATAACACCATTCGTGTTTGTTTTTATGAGAACCAACATGGGTGGCTGTGCCGAGCGACCAAATGGTGCAGTCGACACAGCCAAAACACCTGTCCACGTAAAACCATGCTCTCAGAGGCGACATGCCAGCAGATTTGCCTTTATGAAATAATATTGTCACTGCTGATCCATCTCTAGTCAATGTCTATGTTGCCACATTGCCATGCCGATACAACGTAGTCAAAAGAAAATGAATTATAAACATTATTTATTACGTACATTACAATATTTATTTTTCTTATTGTATATATGTAATTATGTATATTGGTTGTATGTAGTTATCTATATAAAATTTGTCCATGAAAGTTATCCTTACCTTTAATAAAAGCCAACGTCTGCTTTCTGTCTGTCTGTCTGTATGTATGTCTGTCTGTCCGCTTATAACTCGAGAACCACTTAACCGATTTTAATAAAAAAAATCTACGGATAGCTTGATTCTTCCCATCAACTATAGGCTACTTACTATCACGCTAAATGGCTTATGAGGTTAGCAGTGAAGTCAAATATGAGAGCGGGCGGAGCCGCGGGCACAGCTAGTGTATTTATATTTCACTAGCTGTGCCCGCGGCTCCGCCCGCTCTCATATTTCACTTCACTGCTAATCTCATAAGCCATTTAGCGTGATAGTAGCCTATAGTTGATGGGAAGAATCAAGCTATCCGTAGATGTTTTTTTTATTAAAATCAGTTCAGTGGTTATCGAGTTATAAGCGGACAGACAGACATACATACACTCAGACACTCAGACAGAAATCAGACGTTGGATTTTATTATAGGTAAGGAAGGATAAGGAAGGAAGGAATGAAGGATACTACTGTCCATTCTTTAGTACTGCATTGTCCGCACCTACGCGTTATCCACATACCAAAGGTTAGTTCGTAAAGAATGCCGCAAGACATTAAACTCGCCTTTTGTGATCCTTTTATGCAATGGTGTATGCAATAAAGTATATTTTCCTTAAATTTCTTATATTACTAAAAGTTTGGTGTTATATCCAATTATCATTACCTTTAAATAAAATCCAACGTCTATGCTTTCTGTGTGTATGTATGTCTGTCTGTCCGCTTATAACTCGAGAACCACTGAACCGATTTTAATAAAAAAAAAAGTACGGATAGCTTGATTCTTCCCATCAACTATAGGCTACTTACTATCACGCTAAATGGCTTATGAGGTTAGCAGTGAAGTGAAATATGAGAGCGGGCGGAGCCGCGGGCACAGCTTGTATATTATACTAGCTGTGCCAGCGGCTCCGCCCGCTCTCATATTTGACTTCTCTGCTAACCTCATAAGCCATTTAGCGTAATTGTAAGTAGCCTATACTTGATAAGAAGAATCAAGCTATCCGTAGAATTTTGTTTTATTAAAATCGGTTCAGTGGTTCTCGAGTTATAAGCGGACAGACAGACACTCAGACAGAAAGCAGACGCTGGATTTTATTATAGGTAAGGAAGGATAAGGATACAAAACAAAAACATAAAAGTTTTAAAACTTGGCTGTCTCAAAACTCTGCCGCTTAACCTAATCAGTGGCAATATAAGAGGCGGCAGTGTGAAAGAACTTAATTGTGTTAGATAACCAAAACCTTTGTTAAGACTAAGACTAGCACATAATAATATATTTTCTGAAGATCATGTTCCACATTGAACTCTAAATTATCCAAATATTATCTCAAGCAATGTTACGAGTGCTATCGATACGTAATATTTTACCAAAACGGTTGAACCTTCTCACGCTCCGAGCAAATATCGCGTAGCCATCCACGGTGCGGCAGTTACCCAAGTGCGGACTCGCTCTGGCCGTGACCTAACCCATTACTCTACATTCGCGCATGCGTGCATCGTACACGGCGTGCCATTTTAGATTTATGAAAATTCCGATGTGAAAGGTTAAATCGTTGCGACGCCAACGCGACGAAACTTTTTTTATTTTTATGGAAACTGACACGGTTGGCTACATCACCTACAACATACGTGATGTCAGCCCATAACACCGGGTGAACTTGGTGCCACGTCAGTGCTTCCCTTCGGTCGTGCCGGCTACACTGAACTGGACGGAAAACACAAACTATTTACAAACCGTTTCGACCGCCCTTTCATTCAGTGCGGTGATGGCAACCCGGGCGGGCTAAACCCTACCACCTAGTAATATAAGAAGGGAGTCATATCCCTTAGTCGCCTAATAATTTTATCGTTTTTCGATGGGTTTAGATGGCGAGGACTGATCTCGCCAGAAACATCTATTGACGGCGACTACAGCACTTTAGAACTAGGTGCTCGTATTGTCATGTGATTTTATATTTCCAAAATTACGTATCAATTACATAAAATTTCAGTGAGTTACTTTTCCGACATTACAAAAATTTCAAAGTGTAGCGAAAGTGCAAAAATAATACACTGAAAATACCTTTTTTTTTATTGAAAGCGCGACATGTGCCGCCAAGCCACCCGTAAGGTGTCTAACGACGCCCATGGATATCCGCTCATATGAATTCCATTAAAGCTTTTGCGGGGAATTTTCAACAATGTAAAATGGGCTTTTGGTTGGGCTAGCCTAGCTGCCTGCATACCTCGCCTCCAGTACAGACTAGCACATTCTCTTCATACTCGCTTGTTCACACAACTGCGTTATCACGGGTTCCATACATTAAGTAGAATACATTTTACTACAACAAAATATATTTTTTTGCACGGCATCACCTCGCTGAACGCGGTTCCGAGCAGGAAATTTGGTACATTATAGAGTTTCATGACTATCACGGACGTATGACGTTAATGAACGAATTTCAATTTTAGGCGATTAATTTTAGAGGATATAATATTTGACAGTTAAAAAAAAATTTCAAGTGAAAAGGTGACAAATACAAACATTTATTTTTTATAATTTTAGAAGAAACATTAAAAAAAAATATACAAAAATCGAGCATCCCCTTATATCCGAAACTTTTGAGTTTTAAATAAAAAAAAAAAAGGGAATGCATGTAGAACCTCTCTAATACGAGTAGTTTACAGGAAAACCTAAACAAAGTGTTAAAATTCTCTCTGAAAAAGGAATGGTACGGAATCCTCTCCACGCGAGTTCGACGACGAATATTTTTTTTGAGGTACCGAACCCTAAAAACGACGAGAGAAACAGACGAGCTGCAGGAAAAAACTAATTGGAGTCCACTCGACCTAAATCCCTAATCCCCCACCTGATGAATAATGATTAATGAACTGCACAAAGGTGATTCAATGCGATATAATTAACGTCTCGATATCGGCCCGGGGCGCCGCCAGTCACTCTACATTTGACGAGATGCAAACTTGTGCCAAGGCCACACTCGTTGAAATCCTAATTGAAAGCGCAAAAGCTGAAAAGTCCGACCCGCCTCCGCCGCGCCGTCGTCGATTCTATGTTCGCTGGTAACTCGAGAATTACTCATCCTACTTGGCATGGGGTTTTCACTAACATTTTCTGGCTAGTTATTGTCTGTTGCAAATGAAGTGCATGTCGACGAAATTATGGTTACAAGGTGAAATGTGTGCAGTGTATGACAATACTATTTCTGGGTATTTATTTCCAAGGTTAAACTAAGGGGCGGTTTCACCACCTTCGGTTAAAATGTAGCTTTCGTCTACCTCCTCCTTTCAAATGTATGAGAAATATTGTCACTTTTACCGACAAACTGTTGGACGAGAGTGAAGACGACCATAAGAAGTAGTATAAATATTGATTTCTTATTCATGTATGCTAATAGATTGATATATAGCAATTTCGATAGCGTCTATACTAAAGATGTCGATTCTTTTAAAATGTATTTAACTACATCAAATAAAAGGTTAGGTACTTTAAAACCATCACCTGTAATTGAATTGATGATGGACGACTTTCGGTCGGCCTCATTTACAATCTCGTGGGCACCCAAATATCTTTGTCTATATCGACTATTTTGGAAATCAACTCTGTAGATAGACTAAGATAATAAATATTTTGGGCATGTAATGTGTGTGTGTGTGCTCGGCTCCGACTACGGAGCTGACTTTTCAATGAATGCCTACATAAACAATGTAGAGATTATTTTTATTTGTAAATCATTGATTTAACATATTAAAATTTAATTTTATCAGTTTTACGATACCTACATTTAATGTATCGTAAAACTTAAAATTTAATATTAAAATCAGAATTAAACTATGTACTAAAATAAACTAACTAAAATAAAACGAACCTCCTAAAAAGGACTAATGGACCTCTCGGGAAACTGCCACGATCCGAGTTCACAATATTCACTAACCCTGCCTAAATCGCTCTGCAACTTGATGCATTAGGAATCATCCATGTAGATTTTCACATCGTCTGCATATAATATAAATACTGAAAAAAGAAAACACTAAGATATATCGTATAGATATGCATTAAAAAGCAGCCGTCCCAGGTGGGATCCCTGAGGTACCCCTGAGGGGATTACATCAAAATGTGATATGTAACCAATACGCACCGCCTGCCAGTTGTTTTTTAATGTGTGAGGCAAACCACCTCAGCAAGCCGCCACCGTACCCCACCCTGTTCCACACTGGCATTACAGCGCGCAATCTCTGTCAAATGGAAGCTGACATGGCACCGATGATTCCGAGAGGAACATGGTATTCAGAGCTGACATCACGGATATATCGGGTGATGCAGCCAACCATGTCTGGTGCAGTAAAAATAGTTTATGTACGTACATACGTGAACACATAAGTAAAACAACACTATGTATCTAAAAACAATGACTTCACGCGCAGGTAAAAACAGAGCATTTTCACCCTATTCACGTACGGAACAGGCACATAAGTATCGGGAAGTACGTAAAAGCGTCGCTTAGTATTCCAAGTGTCCGTGTCGGTACAACTGGATTGTGCGTGTGGTCAGGCGTGACGGTGCTGGCCAAGTGGTCAATACTCCGCGCGGTCGTGACCGTCAAGGTCATTTGACGATCATCAACACCGGCTCTACTTTCCATATTCGAGTTTATTGGTTCCCGCGTAGAGTAGGCTGCACTGCACTGCGGTGCAACAAAGTGCTTGCAAGTTACGTTTTTTTTTTTTTTTTATTTAATTTATTTTTAGGGCTTTTAACAAAGCAATTCGTCAATATCAGCCCCATGGTACCTTTCCTCTCGATTCCTCAGGGCTCAGAGTCCCTAAGGGATAGAGAACGTTTAACAAACTCCAATACACATGTTAAATCCTTCCCACTTGGGCTCGCCAACAGCCTATGGATACAAAAAAAAAAAAATTAAGTCTGTCCACCCTGAGTGAAACCTGCAATTTCCTTCGTAATTCTTCATTCTGACCACACTCCAACATCAAATGGTATATATCATCCTCCTTATTGCACCAATCACAATTTGGTGACTCTTTCTTTTTCATCAGAAATTTAAATTTATTTAATGCCATGTGGCCAGAACGAAGTCTTAGAGCTAAAACTATTTTAGGCCTCTGGAAATTGCACGTCTGAAACCAGGGAACATGTGGAGGTTCCGATTGCAAGGTTTTGTACCATATACCACTCTGTAAAGAACGGCTGTCAAAATGTTCTTTCCATAGATTTTGGCAGAATGTTTTTACATCTGACAATCGATCCATACAGAATGGTTTACACATTATAGTGGGGCATACACTGTAAATAGCTTCTTTCGCCAATTTATCTGCTATTTCGTTTCCCCTTAACCCAATGTGAGAGGGGATCCACTGTAATACAACCGATCTGTTTTCGGCAGTTGCATTACAGAAATCTTTTATTATATCATAAGCTATAGCTCTTCCCTTAGCCCCACTCGTGCAGCCCACCAAATGTTGCAAAGCGCTTCTGGAGTCTTTAAGTAGAACAATTTCTTTTGCATCAGTTGATAATCCCCATGAAAGGGCTTCTGATATGGCGATCAGCTCAGCGGTCATGATTGATACTTCTTCTTTAATACTGAACTTCATACCGGTATTGTTCTGTGGGTCCCAAAAGGCCGCACCTATGCCATCTACTTCTTTAGACCCATCGGTGTATAATTTGAAATGGTTTTTATATATCGATTCCAACATGATTTCAGTTTTAGTGAGAAGTTCATGAACCATGGTTTTATTTTTTGGGCCCTGTACATCGTTTACAGTGGTTTTTACACATTCCCGTATAGGAATTTTAGAGACCCAGGTATCTAAAGAATACATTTTAAGAAGTGAGCTATTTTCTACATTATAATTTTTCATCCGTTCATGACATTTAACAAGAATAGGGCATTTTCTGTTTTGCCAGTATCTATCTGCTATTAAACGTACAAGCTCTTGTAAAAGTTTAACAAGTGGATTATTGGTGCGAGATATGCATCGTAGATAATGCTTAGAAGCCAAATAATGTCTGCGTACAGATAATGGTGGAATGCATAACTCGCTTTCCATTACATGTATTGGGGTTGTCTTAATATATCCTCCACAAATCCTCAAAGCTCTGTTTTGAAGAATATTTAATTTTTGAATATGAGACTGAGCACAATTATCGTATAAAAATGAGCCATAATCTATTCGGCTGCGGACTAGAGCTATGTATAGACGTCTCATGCGCCGTTGATTGATAGTAACCCTAATATCAATGAGCGTGGTTGAAGCATTTTGAACTGCGTGTGCATTTTAGATAGTGTGTAATATCTGCAGTGTATGTGTATATGAATTTAAGTCCCGCTGCTATTTGCGCTATTTATCTATACAAGGCTAGTACGTCAAGCATTACCATTTTTAGGTTTCCGTATCCCGTACGGAAGCCTATTACTAAGCCTACGCCGCCGTCTGTCTGTCTGCCCGTCCGTCCGTCCGTATGTCCGTCCGTGCGAGGGCTGTATCTCTTGAACCGTAATAGGTAGCCCGTTGAAATTTTCAAAGAATATGTGTTATTATGGCCGATATAACAACAAATAATAAAAATAAGAAAAAGTAAAAAATTCACGTGGGTTCCCATAGAAGAAACCAAAAAGTGTATGCGCGCGCGCCATCTACCGAATAGATTATGAAGTATTTTAACTAACATGACATTTAATTAATATGAAGCATTATACACGCCATCTAGATGGCGTGAGTGGCGCTAGCCATGACATGGCGATACGGAAACCTAGGTGCGCGAGTTCGACTCGCACTTGGCCGGTTTTTTAGGGTTCCGTTGCCAGCGGTGCTCACAGGGATACTTATAATATCGGTAAAGTGTCTGTTTGTCCCTCTGTCTGTCAGTCTTTCACAACTTTTAGCCCCTTAACTGCTTGAGCGATATTCTTTAAACTTATAATGTTTATAGACTTACGGTAGGCAACACATCTTTAGGGAGAAGCAAACTATTAGGTGTCCGCAACTATAATTAACGGCGGCCTTAAAAGTCTAGTTGAAAATAAAATATTCTAATAGGTCGAGTATATCGATGAAAAGGCCTTATTGGAGTCACATATTCTAGATTAATTTAAAATTGCACTTTGCGCCACCGCACCTTGCAATAGCACCGTTTCTCTGCGAATTAGGAGTGAGTGGGCACGAGTTAGTGCATCGACGTTTAGAATTTTACTGCGCTCATCATCATCATCATCTCATCATCAGCCTGTATCGGTCCACTGCTGGACATAGGCTACCCATCACAAATGCACATAAAGGAGGAATACCACAAAAGGAGCAGCTGGTATGCAATTCTATTTATAGTTTTCTGGATTAAATAGTACAGATTGGTGTTTTGATATTTTGCAGGCGTACCCCGACTGGTCGTGGCACACGGCCGGCCGCGGTGACGTCAACTGCTCCGGACTGGTGTCGGTGTATCGGATGCGCGCCGACACCTGCAACAGGCTGTGGGTCCTCGACGCCGGAGTCATCACCTCGCTCGACGACTTCCGCAGGGTCTGCCCGCCTAAGATACTCATCTTCGACATGGCTACTGATAGATTGGTGAGTGGGTTTTTTATAAATAGTCTGTATTTGTTATGAGCGAGTCAGTCAGGCGGTAGAAGTCTTGACTCGTTCGCGAAAGGCAGTGGGTTCTTTCAGTACCAGGCGACCTGCACCACTTCGCAACAAGTTGTCTGTTGACCTTTTTGTCTGCGTCATATCATAACTGGTATGGCAATTCATTGAGCGTGGTTGCGCACACGGAGGTCGCGCAGCATAATTTCCTTTTTTGAAAATGTAATAAAATGCATTTTATATGAACAAGGTATGTTTTTAATTTTTTGTTTTATAATGTACTGTTAGCGCGTACGTTCGTGGCCTCTGCGGGCGGAGGCCGATAGATCTTTAAACTATTATCCCCGTTTCGTCTTCGTACTTCAACCACGCAATAAAACCTTATTAGATAAATAATTTTATGTCATAAATAAAAAAGAGGTTTCGTAAACGTCGTTACTTTCAGAGATTGATTCACAACACTATACATTCCATTCTCTCATTCCTGCCGCAGGCCACGAACGTACGCGCTGACTTGTAGATAGACATCTAAAGTTTGATTTTATATGATTTTGAAAATCATGTCCGGTAAATGACGCCTCCCATTGTCAGTACACTGGATAAATCGTATTCTGGCGTTTGTCATTACTATTTTCAGCATAGCGACTGACAATAATATAATATTTAAGTATATGGCTATATAATTCTTGTATTTATTCCAATTCCAACTATTGTTAAATAGGCCAAACTCTGGTTCTGTCGAGTTAATTTAATTTATACACGAATGAGTGAGGTGTTCTCATTTACCTATGTATAGCAAGCACGTGTCTAAATAACGTTGCTAAATAAGTATCAATAAATTGATTAAGTGTACATGGGTTATATAAATCGCCTAAGCTCCATCGAACTTGCGAAATTAATTTTACACACTGAGTATGAGTATCTAATTTTGAAATGTTTATGAGCGGCTCGCCAACCGCAGCAGAAAGTTTGCAATAAGTATATAAGCGGACAATGGAATTGCACAAACAGCAGGCGCGTGGCTACACTAGTGGCTATTTGGCTACCGTGGCACCGTAGCACGCCGCACGCCGCGCGTGCATACACCGCGTGCTGGCCGCGCCCGTGCGCGCCGTGACTTGATCTTGAACGAGCCTGCGCGGGCGCAACCGGTACGCATCGGTTGCGCAAGAGTTTGTGGTTAAGTGTGCGTCATATGGAGAAAATGTTGTTTCTAGTATTTATGGCCAAAACGAACGTACATATGTGGCCTGTGTGTGTGTGTGTGTGTTTTTTTTTTTGTAGAAATCAGCTTTCCCGAAACTCAAGTTTTATTAAATAGGTACCTAACTTGCAGATAGGTACTCTGAATAAGGCAATCCTTACTCGATTGAATATTCACATGATAACCGTTATAATTATTTATGATTTAGAAAATTTAACATTGTAGGTAAATTTACAGATTCCGAAAAATCTTGTGCTCATTCTCTGTCCCAATCGCTAATTCTGAGTCGCGTTTTCTATAAAAAAAAAACAACGACGACTCTATTGCACTGTGTTAAGGCTCAGCACTACCAAAAATAGTAGTAGTAATGGTAGGTTTCCCCCAATTGATGTTTCTTGTGTGTGATGAAAAATATGTGGCTTTCTACAAGATATACTGATTCCCAATAAGCAGCCTGCAACGCAATTGGCTGTATTTGAATCGAAAAATATGCTCTCGAAAATTCAGAAAGTTCATGTTTCCGCGCCGTTCGTTCATCAATCATCATGCATGATAAAGTCATGTAATTTTACATAATGGATAATTAAAAGTACAATACTCCTTCCCGTTAAGGGGAGTATTATTTATTTTATTAAATACGCCTATAATTAAATATTTATTGATTCTGCACTTAAGTCGTGTGAAGTTTGTTCTGCAGTCTAGACTTGCGAGTAAAGATTTAAAGTTATAACTTATATATAACTTGCACAGTCCATCGGCTCTTAAGCCAATCTTATCCATCCAGTCTCAAGTAAGCGTAAATCCAGATTGGTCGGAAATAGAAGTTTATATTCGAATTTATTCGCTAACTGGGCTTATAACAGTTATGTCCTCGGGGTAGCTAGGGTAAATAATTCAAACTGATAGAAGGGTTATCAACTCGTCGAAAGTTTTATGCAAATGGTAAACAAATATTTTTAACATATTTAGGTATATTATGTGGCACATGTTGGTCTCGAGCCATCTGAAGCAAATACGGTTTTTTTTTATGGAAACTGACACGGTTGGCATCATCACCTACAATATCCGCGATAACACCGGGTGAACTAGATGCCATGTCAGTGGTTCCCTTCATTTCATGTCGGCTACACTGAACTGGACTGAAACACGAACTATTTACATAGCCGTTTCGACGGACGTTTCTTCAGTGCGGTGGTTACAACCCGGGCGGTATTGTATTGTGTGCATGACATTATTTTGGGGAAGAATTACATTTTGAGCCGTATAATGCGCCCCCACTTCCAATAAACACCATATCGCTTGCCCCCTCCTGTATCTCTTTTCCGGGGTCCTTGTTACAATACGCATGTGCTTTTTTGTTCCTTTCATATTTTTCCCGTTCGGCTGCGCAATCCCTAAGGTAGAACGGGCAGGAAAACTTATGGAGATTTTTAATTTGCGTGCATTTGTAGATTATGTTAGAGATTGAAATATATTTTATTAACACCAATAGTATGGCTATTATTTTATTTTATTATTTACACAATACAATTATTTTATAAAAAAATACACATTAGCAGATATTTCGACGTGTCTGTCGTCATCAATGGAAAAAATTATATATAACGGCTAAGGTGTCAGTGTCAAAATTTTTTTTTATTAGATTATGTTAGGGACGAAGTAAATTGTATGAATAATTGTATTACTAGCGGTTCTATTATTTTGAATTGTTCTCACAAGGGAAAGGTACAGTTCCGGCAACACGCCCGCCACAAGTAAACGGCGGATTCTGGTCGATGTGGAACCGAGAAGCGAGTCGTTGTAGGCGGTATCTTAAACTTTTACCTTACGCAAGTGGACATTTAGAAGTTTTATTGCTTACCGGAAGTCTAAGGCTCGCTAGGTCTACCTGCGATTACTCAGTCGAGTGGGTTTAGTTAGATATTGCATTACACCTACCTAAGGAGATAATAACAAAGGGTTGCGTATTTAAAAATAGAAAAACCGGAGTCGGTATTATATTTGGCCGGACATTTAGCCCTAAAAGACTGACATAACGTTTTTAATAGTAGGACACACCTTTTTCGAAGCCGGACGGACGGTTTTTTAAAGCTGGCTAAAATCAAACTCTACCTAATCGTATATAGATTATAAATCAATTCAAGAAAACAAACAAAAAAATATCTCTTATGGCACAATAAAACAAATAAAAATGTTAACCACTTTTCTTAAAAAAAATTAAAGATCTTCATTAAAATTAAATTACTAAATAAGTACATTTTACAATTTCAATTTAAATAATTTAAAAATATCTTCAAATTATTTTTAAACTAAAAATCTAAAATTAATATTTCGAATTAGCGCCTAATTGATCAAGAACACCTTTTTCCCAGCGATAAGTAATATATTTAAGTCAATTCGTTTTCCTGAGAAATCATACTTTATATAACTCGTGGCAGTTATTGCACAATACAACAATAATAGCATTGGGCGCTCGGACGCCGACCGACTGTCAAAATATTCCTCTTTGCCAAAAGCCGAATAAAAGCCATACAGGCTGGACGTGTAATTATTTGCCCGGACACGACCGTAAAAAGCTAAACAGGTCCGGCTAAAGCCGGACGCCTGGCAACCCTAGACAATGCGCCCGCTCCGCCCACTGGTACATACAGCATTACATAAGGGTAGTTCTCTTCGGGGGCGCCACCCCACTGTGTTCATTCTGACTACCTTACCACACTTACAAAATCTGAACGCACAACGAAAATGCGAACGTATATTGATAATGTTACCTAATGAATGAGGTTTAATTTTGTAATTTTACCTCCCTTTCGTAAAGAGTAGACAAAGGTTAGTAACGTGAAAATTTTTCTCTATACAAAAACGTCTTTCGGGGCTTATGTTTTTCCAGCCCCTAAACCTTGACCGATTTTTTTATAATGATTTTTTCTTATAATAAGGACGGTCTGATCTACGTACCTGACGTAAGTACATATTTTTTGTTAAGATTAAATATACGACGCCATAGTTAAAATTTGTTTTTTTGAACGAAAGAATTTAATTTTTAATTTGTTGATGTCACGAAGTTCATTAAGCTTTATTGAATCATTGAAAATAAAACGTAGATTAGACTGTCCTTATTACAAGAGAAAATAATTGTAAAAATTGGATAAGGTTTAGGGGTCTAGAAAAGATTTTTTTTATGGAAACTGACACGGTTGGCTACATCACCTACAACATCCGTGATGTCAGCCCATAACACCGGATGAACTTGGTGCCGCGTCAGTGCTTCCCTTCGGTCGTGCCGGCTACACCGAACTGGACGGAAAACACAAACTATTTTACATAGCCGTTTCGACCGACGTTTCATTCAGTGCGGCGGTACCAACCCGGGCGGGTTGAACCCTACCACCTAGTAAGGTAAGAAGGGAAAGACATAACCCCCTGAAAGACTATTTTGCAGCTGTCCCTCTTGCGTTGGTGGGGAGTGTGTGTGGCGAACAGAGTCAGCCAAAGCTCGGCGCGGTTGCGGCGGCGGCGCGCGGCGTCCACATGGCAATTAGTCGTCGCCGCCTCTGATTTGAATGTAGCGCTGACCGCTGACTTCTGCGACTTGATCTTGTCGTGCAAGATATTACTTAATTGACCATGAATGATAATATCATTGTTAAAACGACTGGCGGCGACCTCGTATGTTGTTATTCGCAAAGCACGGAAACAAAAACACAATTACAGAATCATAAATAGGTACAATTCCTCGCACGTCTCTGCGCGACAGGGACGACGCTCTACAACCGGATTGTCTCTTTCTAAAGCTCGACACGCATTAATTGGTGCCGGTAACTGTACTTTATCTAATCTGTAGTTATCTAATCTTTGCCGTGAATAGAATGAGGCAAAGCATTAAGTCCGAATAAGCGTCAGGTGGCCGAGCGGTCTGGGCGTATCGTCGGCTTCTCGTCGAAAGGTCCAACGTTCGAATCCGGTCGGCGTGTACCGATGAGATTGTTTCTGGTTTGAAAGAATTTACGTGCATATATTACGCTCATCGGCCGCTACATGGTTCAGATTACATGTAAAACTGTATTACCGCCTCCGGGTTGACTGGAAGAAAATACCTTAGGCAATAAGTCCTCCCTTGCCATACTTTAAGCGGCATTAAGATACGATAAATACATATACATATTTACATATTAATTAAGTGTAATCTGGTGTAAAGAGTCTTTGTCAAACCTTGATACGTATAGTGTGTATCAACTTAAATATTATGTTAGTACTAATACTACAAATTGTACTAAAATGTACGTAGTATATATTAAAAACAATTTTGTTTAGTGGAAACTGATACGGTTGGCTACATCACTTGATGTCAGCCCATAACACCCTTTTTAACTAGGTGCCATGTCAGTGCTTCCCCGTGAGTCGTGCCGGCTGCACTGACTGGGCGGAAAACACGAACTTACATAGCCGTTTCAGTGATCAGATCCGATTCAGTGCGGTGGCACCAACGCGGGCGGGTTAACCCCTACCACCTAGTAAGGTGAGAAGGGAATATAAAAAGTAAAATTCCAAATTTAAAAAACCCCCGACCCTTAAAAATTCTAATTAATTTTCCTTTACTTTGTTAAAGGAGTCGGGGGACCGCTAAGTAAATTCCCGCGCTGCTCTGAGTTTTTATATTATACTAGCTGAGCCCGCGGCTCCGCTCGCGTGAAATTCGTATTCCAAAGAAGAATGTAAGTAACTAAGGGCGAGGCCGAAGGCCGAGCTGCGTTCAGGTAATCGATAAACCTTCTTAAAGAAAGTAACTAACTAAGGGCGAGGCCAAAGGCCGAGCTGCTTTCAGGTAAACGATAAACCTTTCTCAAATAAAGGAAGTAAGTAAGGGCGAGGCCGAAGGCCGAGCTGCGTTCAGGAAGACGATAAACCTTCTGGAAGAAAGGAAGGAACTAAGTGCGAGGCCGAAGGCCGAGCTGCGTTCAGGTAAACCAAAAACCCTCTTCCGCCTTCGGGCCTCGCCCTTAAAGACTTCCTTTCTTCGATAGAATATAATATCGTTTACTCAATCTATTTATTTCATAAAAATAAAAAAAGTAATATTAATAACTAAAGAATTAAACCTACCTAACAAACATTAAAATAACCAATGAAAATAACTATCAAAACGGGCATTTTCAAATGTTCTTAGAGCACTTGCGGCATTACCCCGCTAGATGGCAAGGCTTACCCTTTGAATGAAGTACATAAGCCCTTGATGGCGGGACACCAGTTGCGTCAACCAGCTTAAGCCTCTTTTGGCTTCACTGCTCCACGGACCGAGGGTTTCAACCGCAAACGCAACAAATTCGAAATCTTGAATTATATTTCTATATTTGCTGCGTTTGAGGCTCTCCGCCCCAGCCGCTCTTGAAGATGTCCTAACGTGAGTTGGAGCCAATGTGAGAACAAAAGTGGCGTCCCACATCAAAGAACTACCCTTAGTCCATGGCACTAAGGTGATAGCATCGGGCCTCTTGCCTTCCAGCCGGGAATAACCGCGAGGTTCTAGGATGCACCGTATATTTGCCGTTAGAAGCGTGGACTGTATAATAAAATTAAAATTAAATTAATTCAATCTTAATATTAATTAACTTTATTCGAGATGGTTTAGCTTCTTCCTGAACGCAGCTCGGTCTTCGGCATCGCCCTTAGTTACTTGCTTTCTTCGAGATGGTTTATCATTTGTCAGAACGTTGCTCGGCCTCCGGCCTCGCCTTAGTTACTTACTTTCTTCAAGATGGTTTAGCTTCTTCCTGAACGCAGCTCGGCCTTCGGCCTCGCCCTTAGTTACTTGCTTCCTTCGAGATGGTTTTTCAATTATCCGAACGTAGCTCGGCCTTCGGCCTCGCCTTAGTTACTTACTTTCTTCAAGATGGTTTAGCTTCTTCCTGAACGCAGCTCGGCCTTTGGCCTCGCCCATAGTTACTTACTTTCTTCGATAAGGTTTATGGTCTTCCAGAATAGAGCTCGGCCTTCTGCCTCGCCCTTAGTTACTTACTTTCTTCAAGAATGTTTTTCTTCTTCCGGAACTCAGCTCCGCCTTCCGCCTCGCCCTTAGTTACTTTCATCGAGAAAGAATATCGTTTACGTGAGCGCAGATCCGCCTTCGGGCCCGCCTTTAGTTACTTACTTTCTTTTTTTTAAATACGAATTTCACGCGAGCGAAGCCGCGGGCTACAGATATATAAATTTTATTGCACCAATGACAGCGACATAACTTCGACTTTCAATTATTATTTTTATTTATCAAACAATTTGTCACCGGCCAGCTCACGTCGAGATGACAGTTCTCCGTTGTCAACATGACATTTAAAATTGTTTTTTACCTTTACTTTGGATTACGTGATTTTTATTATATTTTTTAATTATTATGTTCATCCGGGATATACACTGTCACTATAAAAAGTTTCGTCAAATTCCGTTCAGTGGTTTTTGCGAGATGCGCGTACAAATAGACATTTTTGCATTTACGATTTTATGATATGTATACAAAGAGACATTGTATGTATAGAAAGAATAGATATGTATAGACTATTGTGTTCAAGTTATAAAAAAGAAGAACTGTCATTTTCGTTGTATCTACTTATTTTTAAATTTCGAATGAATATTTTATTCAAATTGTATTTGCTGCCAGTTCTCAAGATATAATTTATGTACTTTGGACTCCGTGATTTTAAACGCGCAATAATGTTTATAATTGTTTAATTTTTTTTTATTTTTGTTTTTTTTTACGTATTATGTTAACCAGGCATATAAACTGCCACTATACAAAGTTTCGTCTAATTCCGTTCAGTGGTTTTTGCGTGATGCGCGTACAGACAAACAAACAAACAAACAAACAAACAAACATTTTAAAAACTGTTCTAACATGTTCAGTATCTCATTTTAAGCCACCCTGGTTAGTTTTTTTCCGAATACATTCAATGTACAGACTTTCTTACCTCTACGATTTTATTATATGTATAGATTAGCGGTCCCCCGACTCCTTTAACTAAATGGAAATTAATTTGACGTTTTAAGGATCGGGTTTTTTAAAATTTGTAATTGAACTTTTAATTTAAGCTTTTAAAAAAATCGCTTCATCGCAAAATCGGTCCACTTTTTAAGATATCTAATTAATTCTTTGATTAATTAATTACTTGATTACAAACATAGCTAACAACCATTCAAATTAAACCAGCTTTTTAATTAAAAAAAAACCGCATCCTAATCGGTTCATCCGTTTGGGAGGTACGATGCCATACCCATACACACATACACACACACGTTAAACTTATAACACCCCTCTTTTTTCGTCGGAGGTAAAAAATATTAAGATACTTGAAGTATATATTAAGTAAATATTAGATACTTGGCGGCGGGTGGCCGAGTGGTTTGGGCATCGGCTTCTCATGCGAGAGGTCCGCGGTTCGAATCCGGTCGGCGTGTACCAATGAGTTTTTTTTGAAGAAAAAATTTACGTGCATACCTACACCTGCTGCTTCACCGTTCGGAACCGGTGTAAAACTGTAGGTCCCTTCCCTTGCCCCTTACTAGGTGGTAGGCTCATATTGTAGCCGACTGGGTTGGTAACACCGTACTGGATGTAAGATGGCCGCATGTTGTGTTCTCCTTTAGTTCAGTATAGTCAGCAATCCAGGGAAGTCTCCGGTATGGCACCTACCTTCTCGGAGGTGATATTGGCTGGTCGTAGCATGCGCTTTGGCGTCTGACTCAGCCACCCATACCGGATTACATAAAAAAAAACAAGTTGTCAATGGGTTTTAATTATGATTGTAACATGTGAACTAGATTGTATATGCTTGTGCTGCAGGTGCGGAGTGTGTACTTCCCCCGCGAGCTGCTGCGTCCCGCCTCCCTACTGACGAACATCGTGCTGGACGAGAGTCGCACCCGGCACGCGTCCTGCGACAATCTGTTCGCTTACATCAGCGACACAGTCGCACCAGGTAACTACCAGCGGAGTGTGTACTTCCCCCGCGAGCTGCTGCGTCCCGCCTCCCTGCTGACGAACATCGTGCTGGACGAGAGTCGCACCCGGCACGCGTCCTGCGACAATCTGTTCGCTTACATCAGCGACACAGTCGCACCAGGTAACTACCAGCGGAGTGTGTACTTCCCCCGCGAGCTGCTGCGTCCCGCCTCCCTGCTGACGAACATCGTGCTGGACGAGAGTCGCACCCGGCACGCGTCCTGCGACAATCTGTTCGCTTACATCAGCGACACAGTCGCACCAGGTAACTACCAGCGGAGTGTGTACTTCCCCCGCGAGCTGCTGCGTCCCGCCTCCCTGCTGACGAACATCGTGCTGGACGAGAGTCCAGCCTGTATCGGTCCACTGCTGGACATAGGCCTCTCCCAAGGCACGCCACCACACGCGGTCTTCCGCTCTTCTCATCCATCCACTCCCATTCCTAACCCTACCATCTAGTAATATAAGAAGGGAGTTATATCCCTTAGTCGCCTTTTACGACATACACGGGAGAGATGCAGTGGGCTATTCTTTTAAAGTACCGGCCCCACGCGGTACTCTGAATCAATCAAACTTTTACTAGAGAAAGAGTTAGTGTTATTCATCAATTTCATTACACAATCTTTACTAGAAACTGGCGGTCGTGGACATGAAAAGATAGTGTGGGAAGACCACCCACTTGGTGGGACGACGAATTCAAGTATGTCGGCGGAAAACAGTGGTTCTCGTACTGCTGAAGGCCGGGAGGACTGGAGGAAAATTGGAGAGGCGTATGTCGGGCAGTGGACGCTTACGCGCTGACTAATTGACTGACTGACATATAGAAGAAAGTAAATTACATGCAGCAGAATCGAGGCGTGCCGTGCGTCAAAATGCTTGTTATTATTTTACTGACGGACTTTCTCCAAAATTTTGCTTGCAAATTCGTCGGGAAAGCAGTTGCTCTAGTTGCTTTATCATTAATTACATATAACTATATGCATGTTCTAAGTACACGCATATTAGCTATGTACTTACTTTTTAGGGTATACCATTACTAAATCCACTTTCTTTCTCGTTCTCCGAGTTTGTCAAGTATATTTTTTTAATCGTCAAAATCGGCCCATTTATAATTCGCATAAAATATGTGAGAGATGAGAGTAAGCATGCGCGACGAAGTTTCTAAATATACATACATACATACATAACACACGCTGTATCCCGACAATCAGGGTAAGCAGAGTAATCGGTGTTGTGCTATAAGGACTCTGGGAAATTACAGCACAACACCGACCACCACGTTTAGCACAGTATACGGACAAGACAACTATCAAGCAGCAAGTAAGACACGAAGAACCCACCTGCTGCATGACTAGGTGGAAGGACTGCGCCAAGGTGAGAAGTGGCTAGCCTGTCGCCCTATAGCGCAGTATCTTGTCGCCTCTTACAACATGCACGGGGAGAGATGCAGTGGGGCTATTCTTTTAAAGTACCGGCCCCACACGGTATCTCTATATAAATATATCTCTACACTTTTAGAGTCATCAGAATCTATACAAGGGGGCCGTCCATATATTACGTCATTTGAAATGGGGGGGTCTGGTCTCCGGATGATCGTAATATGACGAAGGAGGTCTTGCCAAAATTTACGTCATTGAATACGGATGACGGATGACCCCAAAATATTACATAACTAGCTGTGCTCGCGACTTCGTTCATATGGACTATACAGGTAGTTTAGAAGCATGGTTTTGACTACCTGCAAGGAGCCCATTCATTTCCCGGAATAAAAGGAGATAATTGAAATTACTGAGACCCAAATGCCCTCGAACAATTTTTATGTCGTTTATTAGGTTCTAATATCTATTTAGTAATAACAATATAATACGAAATAGGTCCCAATCAACCATTCATCTCTGGAGATAATGTTTACTAATGAGATAAGATTGTAGATGTAAACGTGGCCGTTAAGTGCTTCCACGCGTACCACCCTTGAGCCTACGTACCCCTGGAGGTACGCGTACCACTATGTGGGAACAAATGGTCTAGAGGCAATGACATGTTTATAAAGAATTCACTAGTCAAGCTACTCCATTCTCGTTCCAGCCATAATAGTGTACGACGCCGGACGGGACAACGCGTGGCGCGTGACCCACGCCTCCATGTACCCTGACCCCGATATGGGCGAATACAACATCGGCGGAGAGCGCTTCACTCTCATGGACGGCGTGGTCGGTATTACGCACTCCCCGGCGCAGGGACTACTGTACTACCAGCCCCTCGCCACAGACAGGTACCCGAACTCTACATTTCACATCACCCTTCCAAGCCCTTCTACATACGAAATATGCTTCGTGAGCTCATACTGCTGATAGAAAATTGTGTAATAGTGGACCTTTATACCATACAAGAAAAGCAATAATCGAGGCAATAATTAATAATGAGAGTAACTTCGTTGACGGTACTAATTAGTAAGGCGCTTCGCAGAACTCCAATCATTCTGGTAGCGATACTCCATTTTATCTGTCTACCTAACTAGAAATCAGACGTGACGCTATGTATGTATGTAAGTGCGATCTTGAAAGCGGTCCATTCCAACGGTTCTCGAAGAAATCCACATATCCCTGACAGAAGTAAAGCCTCCTCAGTTTGACTGTTAGCTTAAAAGTTGGTTGCTCTTCACAGTCTCTTCACTTCACGACGTCCTGTTAACCTTATTGGTAAATTTCCAGAGTGTTCAGCGTATCGACGGAAGTGCTGGCCGCAGGTCCTCTAGCAGACGGCGTGGACCTGCCAGTTAACCTAGTTGGAAGGAAGTCCTCTCAAGGTCTAGGAATCGCTGTAGACCATCGCGATGACACCATCATCTTCAGCCCCATGACGGAGACGGCCGTGGCGGCGTGGAATCCCTTGACCAACACCCATAAGTAAGTTATTAAACGTCATAGGACTTTTGAGTGACCCATTTATTTTATCCGTTAACGTATCCTCACCAGCTCATTGTTTCGTTGCTACTGCGCACGCCCCTTTCATTGTTCAGATGGGTATTAATTTATAAGTACTATCCCACGATGGCCACCGTCGCGTCACCTTGGGAGCCTTCACGAGTCAGCCATTCTTTGGTGAGGTTCCAATAAGTAAGTACATTCTGTGTTTAAGTACCAATGGGCATTGGTCCTATAATCGATTGTTTGCGTGCTGGTTTGGTATTTGGTGTATATTTTCATTCATATCATAATTCATAACTTACATAATATGCCGTGAAGGAATCTCAAGGTATCACGTAGATATGTACGAGATTAGCTCAAGCGTGGTGATTGACGGTTACGTGTTGCGTGGCTCGTTCATTGGTGATTTATTTATAATCTTGTGGAGATAGATTTTCAATTAACGATTTTTACGCTTTTCTCATTTTTCCTTCGCATTGACGCGATTCGCCCGATGCGACGCGTGGCATCGGGCGAATTGCGTCGCGACGTGGGCATCTTACAATTCATAATTCTGTTATGTGGTGATTGCAGAGTGATAGCGCACGACCCTGAGAAGCTGCAGTTCTGCGCGGAGGTGCGGTGGGCGGAGCGGGATGCCGGCAACGTGTGGGCCCTCTCCACCAGGTTCCACAAATTCTTCCGCAAGACTGCCTCCAAGCGTGAGGTAAACACATTCCAATTAGATCCAAGAGAAGGCACAGATACTCATGGCTTTTATAAGCCATCCATTTTTCACATCTCAAATAAGAAATATAGACAATTGAATTATAAAAATGTTAATGCACTAGCTGATGGCCACCTATTTCTCCTTTTTTATTTTTATTGCTTCCGAACTGGGTGGCTCTGCCCGAGGTCGAAGCCTCAGGCGCAGAAATATAATCGTTGCTCCTAGAAAGGAAATATCTGTCGATATTCCTGAAGGAATAAGGTAAAAGTGTGCCCGGATTTTAAGAGAGAAATGAAATAGACCAAATATCTGCATTGTCTTGAAAGTGGCTTACAGAAAGATCCATCAGGATTTTTTTAAGTAAGCACTACTTCATATGAAAGCACAAAATAAATTGAAAATTTGTGTCAATAAATTCCTAGAAGATTATGTAAGTTATATTATTGGAATTTTTATTTACGACTAGCTGAGCCCGCGGCTCCGCTCGCGTGAAATTCGTATTCCAAAGAAGAATGTAAGTAACTAAGGGCGAGGCCGAAGGCCGAGCTGCGTTCAGGTAATCGATAAACCTTCTTAAAGAAAGTAAATAACTAAGGGCGAGGCCGAAGGCCGAGCTGCTTTCAGGTAAACGATAAATCTTTCTCAAATAAAGGAAGTAAGTAAGGGCGAGGCCGAAGGCCGAGCTGCGTTCAGGAAGACGATAAACCTTCTGGAAGAAAGGAAGGAACTCAGTGCGAGGCCGAAGGCCGAGCTGCGTTCAGGTAAACCAAAAACCCTCTTCCGCCTTCGGGCCTCGCCCTTAAAGACTTCCTTTCTTCGATAGAATATAATATCGTTTACTCAATCTATTTATTTCATAAAAATAAAAAAGTAATATTAATAACTAAAGAATTAAACCTACCTAACAAACATTAAAATAACTATCAAAACGGGCATTTTCAAATGTTCTTAGAGCACTTGCGGCATTACCCCGCTGGATGGCAAGGCTAACCTTTTGAATGAAGTACATAAGCCCTTGATGACGGGACACCAGTTGCGTCAACCAGCTCAAGCCTCTTTTGGCTTCACTGCTCCACGGACACCGAGGGTTTCAACCGCAAACGCAACAAATTCGAAATCTTGAATTATATTTCTATATTTGCTGCGTTTGAGGCTCTCCGCCCCAGCCTCGGCCGCGCCATCCGCTCTTGAAGATGTCCTAACGTGACTTGGAGCCAATGTGAGAACAAAAGTGGCGTCCCACATCAAAGAACTACCCTTAGTCCATGGCACTAAGGTGATAGCATCGGGCCTCTTTCCATCCAGCCGGGAATAACCGCGAGGTTCTAGGATGCACGGTATATTTGTCGTTAGAAGCGTGGACTTTATAAAAAAATTTAAATTAAATTAACTCAATCTTAATATTAATTAACTTTATTCGAGATGGTTTAGCTTCTTCCTGAACGCAGCTCGGCCTTCGGCCTCGCCCTTAGTTACTTGCTTTCTTTGAGATGGTTTATCATTTGTCAGAACGTAGCTCGGCCTTCGGCCTCGCCTTAGTTGCTTACTTTCTTCAAGATGGTTTAGCTTCTTCCTGAACGCAGCTCGGCCTTCGGCCTCGCCCTTAGTTACTTGCTTTCTTCGAGATGGTTTTTCAATTATCCGAACGTAGCTCGGCCTTCGGCCTCGCCTTAGTTACTTACTTTCTTCAAGATGGTTTAGCTTCTTCCTGAACGCAGCTCGGCCTGCGGCCTCGCCCATAGTTACTTACTTTCTTCGAGAAGGTTTATGGTCTTCCAGAATAGAGCTTGGCCTTCGGCCTCGCCCTTAGTTACTTACTTTCTTCAAGAATGTTTTTCTTCTTCCTGAACTCAGCTTCGCCTTCCGCCTCGCCCTTAGTTACTTTCATCGAGAAAGAATATCGTTTACGTGAGCGCAGATCAGCCTTCGGGCCCGCCTTTAGTTACTTACTTTCTTTTTTTTAAATACGAATTTCACGCGAGCGAAGCCGCGGGCAAGAGATATATAAATTTTATTGCACCAATGACAGCGACATAACTTCGACTTTCAATTAATTATTTTTATTTATCAAACAATTTGTCACCGGCCAGCTCACGTCGAGATGACAGTTCCCCGTTGTCAACATGACATTAAAAATAGTTTTTTACCTTTACTTTGGATTACGTGATTTTTATTATATTTTTTAATTATTATCTTCATCCGGGATATACACTGTCACCATAAAAAGTTTCGTCAAATTCCGTTCAGTGGTTTTTGCGAGATGCGCGTACAAATAGACATTTTTGCATTTACGATTTTATGATATGTATAGACTATTGTGTTCAAGTTATAAAAAAGAAGAACTGTCATTTTCGTTGTATCTACTTATTTTTAAATTTCGAATGAATATTTTATTCAAATTGTATTTGCTGACAGTTCTCAAGATATAATTATGCACTTTGGACTACGTGATTTTAAACGCGCAATAATGTTTATAATTGTAATTTTTTTTTTATTTTTGTTATTTTTTTTACGTATTATGTTAACCCGGCATATAAACTGCCACTATACAAAGTTTCGTCTAATTCCGTTCAGTGGTTTTTGCGTGATGCGCGTACAGACAAACAAACAAACAAACAAAAATTTTAAAAACTGTTCTAACATGTTCAGTATCTCATTTTAAGCCACCCTGGTTAGTTTTTTTCCGAATACATTCAATGTACAGACTTTCTTACCTCTACGATTTTATTATATGTATAGATTTCCATTGATAATTTTTGTCATTTTGAGCCAAATATGTACACCTTTTTCAATAATACCAAAAACAGCTGTTGAATAGTTCTCAATTGATAATAAAATCGAACGTAATTATAATTCTTTTAACGTAGTATGCACTTCGAAAGGAAATGCTTCATCATATTTTGGAGAAAACCATTGCAAAAAATGTAACAGTTTGCTATTATTAAAGGAGCAGAAGTTGCATGTTTTCGTACGTTTCGTACGTGGTGGCGTGCCTTGGGAGAGGCCTATGTTCAGCAGTTGACCGATACAGGCTGATGATGATGATGATGTACTTTTCGCTCTATGAATCGTTAAGCCCTCTTAACAATAGTTGCGAATTTCATAACATGGCGAGTTGTTGTAGTAATTTTCGAACAACACGTGAACAAAATTTGTTTAACTGGCCAAACTCTACAAATTTAGTGTGTATTTGTTTCCGAAGGGTTCCTACGCCATTGTGGGTAAACTAACAGCAGTTCTCAATTTAAAACTTGTCGCTCTCCCCAGATTAACATTCGCATCGTGCGCATCACGGATGCCCTTTACCCGTCGACACGGCTACTGCGCAGACGTGCCGCCCGCCAACCTATCACGGTCGCCAACGCCACTCAGCACTGAACCACCTAAACTCGCGTTACTTCCCAACGATAATCCAATATTGTTCTTTTAGGGTGCCATCTTCTGTTGGATGCTGGATGTTAAGATCACGCAGTCCGGCCCTTAAACAGTATTTTGACAGATTTGTCAGTATTTGAAAAAGATTCCGGTCCCCTTTCCCGTATCAAGCTGGCTCCGCACGTCGTGTAATACTAATTAAGGAAAACATATTTATTTTCATCTCGCTCTAATTAAGCAAATGAAAGAAGATCAAACTAAAATGTTTCCCTTACGTGTAGTGCCGACATTAGTTTAGGTGTTGGATGGGAGATGGATTCATCTGTCGTATAGTATAGGGCTTCAACTGCGTTGTGCGCGCCTTTTTGAAACTATCACAAAAAGTGAAGAACAAATTAATTACAGAAGTAAAGTGGGGGTGCTCAGTATTTCTGTCTGCTCAAAGACTTGAATCGGATTTGATTCTAGCGAGTTTCGATGTGGACTTTTACCTAGTTCCAATATTCTTGATATTATATTTTCATCAATATGTATGAGTGAGTCATTGTTACTGTTTATTAGAACGCTCCCTCAACTTTGTGTATTTCTAGGTGTTTGTGCGTGCATTGTATAGTTTAAAAGAAATATTTCACTGCCAGGATCAATGCTCCGTAATTCTGACTGAAATTTAGTCGTATTTTTATAATATTTTTTTAACTAATTATGGACAGAATAAGGTTTTTTTTTTCATAAATTGTAACGGTGCACAAATGTGCATAACTAAATATTCCACGAAACAGGTATTCAAGGTTAGATTCCACATCCATAAAATATTAAGCGATTTATAACAAATGTCTGTAAAAATACTTTTATTTAAAATTAGATTACTTAATTATTTTGTTTGTGTTTCACTAAACCATTTAGGTAAGAAACCAGTTAGGCACTAAGATAATTATGTAGGTACTAAGTACGTGCAGTAGAATCGACCGTGGAATTGGAACCTTGCCAAGAAAGAATATTAGATATAATTTGTAATATCGAAATGTTCAAGTTGCATAAGAATTTTGTAAAAAATTAAATAACTTTAATTTAATGTAAATAATTATTTTTTCTACCGAAATTTTAGATAATAATTGTGTTATGCAACATGTGTGTGAATTCTAAATAAATTATAATAAAATAATGTTGTGTTTATTTATTACAACTTCATTATTAACAACTTTAAAAGAAAATGTCACAAATTAAGAAACTAAGTACGTCCTAAGCGTAAAGCATTTCAGAAAGATGGTATTTCAGTGTTAGCCCAACTAATTGGTGCACCCGACTTTCTTACTTGCACTAGGTACTGAGAAACTTGTATACTAACTTCAGGGCGGCGAAGTTATCTGGTGCATGGTATAACATTTTAACAGGTTACATGCACATTAGCGATCAGTCATTCATTACTTAAATACATGGACATAATTGTTGCTATTATGCGAATTAATTAGGAAAAAAGAAGAGGATAATTCCTTAATGAACCACTAGTTATAATTTAGTCACAATTTCAGTCTGGTCCAAGTCTGACGTAAAATTCTCTAAATAGTTTTCAAAATGCATTTCCAAAGTTTGGTCCTGGCTTATTTGTACTTTATGCCCGTTTTTTCCGGAGGTTTACGTTTAGTGCGTGAGTGGAACGAGATGGAAATCGTGTTCCCCGATCAGTACGCGTTGGAAGAAGCTGTCAAATTGGGATATTATGCGCCTGGAACTCCTCACCCGCCAATTGACTTGGACGTCCATTACGGAAACGGTGAGTTCTTTGACGAAATATGTCGTGTTTTGTCTACATTTTGCGACATCTTGTTATTTGATTTTGACATTTTTACAATCAGGGTTTTGGTTATTGAATTCACATTATGTGCACGATCGTTCCGCACTCTCATAACATCACTCTACTTACTATTAACAACTCTGAAAAAAAGTTTTAAAAAACATAAAACCGACTTCCTAAAAAAAGTAAAACTAAAAAACTATTTAAAATAAAAATATAAAAACCGCCTTCAAAAATATATGAAATAAAAACCTAAAAAAAAAAACGAACCCTAGAGTTGAAGGCGGTGCTAAAAAGGCTACACAAATCACAAAGGATATTATCATCCGCTCATGTTTTCTTTCATGCATCATTTTGCTTGCTTTAGCACCGCCTTCAACTCTAGGGTTCGTTTTTTTTTTTAGGTTTTTATTTCATATATTTTTGAAGGCGGTTTTTATATTTTTATTTTAAATAGTTTTTTAGTTTTACTTTTTTTAGGAAGTCGGTTTTATGTTTTTTAAAACTTTTTTTTTATTTCACAGTTTTTTTTAGTAATTTTTTGCTATTAATGTACTCGGCGGAATCGCTCGGCCTTCGGCCTCGCGATTCCGCCTCGCTTTCCAATCCGATCTTGACCCAATTAAAATAGGACCACGTCAGCTTCGATAGCTCAGTGGTGCAGACAGTCAACTGTCGCTATTGAATTTTAAGCAACGCTGGGTGCGGTCAGTGCTTAGATGGGTGACCGCTGACCGTTGGAGGCTGACCAAGGTTCGGATTCCTCGTAAAACTGTAAGTCCCTTCCCTCGTAATTTTACTTGGTGGTAGGGTTTAACCTTCCCGGGTTGGTACCACCGCACTGAATTAAACGTCGGTCGAAACGGCTATGTAAATAGTTTGTGTTTTCCGACCAGTTCAGTGTAGTCAGCACGATCAAAGGGGGAAGCACTGACATGGCACTGGTGTTATGGGCTGACATCACGGACGTTGTAGGTGATGTTGCAGAACTTAGTAGAATGGACAGACATAAACGTGTTACGGAAGCCTACTTTTATTATAAAATAACCGTCGGAGGACCTTGGTTGAAAATTGTAAAATTTAGTAGAACGGATAGACATGCATATGTTACGGAACCCTACATTCATTTTGCAGAACTTAGTAGAATGGACAGACATAAACGTGTTACGGAACCCTACTTAACAGTTGCACTCCGGGAGTGCCGGCAGATCCCGTGCCACTCTAACTTAACCCTTAACGCAATGACTTAAGGTTTCATTTTAAAAATGACGCTGACGCGATGTCGCGAGTTATACATTTTTACCCACCTAAAAAAGTGCCAAGAGCCGCTAAAGAAGTTTTCACTTCAAAAACCTCAGGGTTATCCCCTTTCAAATAAAAAAAAAAAGAATTTTCAAAATCGGCCCACAATTGACGGAGTAATCGCGTAACAAACATCCAAAAAAAGAAAACATACCGTCGAATTGAGAATCTTTTAGGTCTAAAGTAAATTTCTCGTGAAGACAAATGCAACGAGCCCAAACACGATGGGTTTATCATGTGTAGTTTAGGAGTTCCTATGGCCACCTTCTGTCTCCATCATCAAACCAGCTCGATGGTACTCGGTACAGTAGGTACTGGCCAGGTACCATAATAAATTAAACGCCGGTCGGAAAAGATAAAAAAATTTCAAATTTAGAATATTCATGAAACAAGGGTCCGAATATGTATCACTAGTATATCGATTCATGTATTTCAACAGGACAGAGAAAATTTCAAAATATTAGGTATTTAATACTTTTTAGTTTTTTTTTTTTTGTTTTTTGGAAATCGGTTTAATATTTTTTAAAACAGTTTTTATTTCATTCTTTTTAGTAATATTACATAAAAAAGAATAATCGAAATCGAATAATCGAAATCGATTGAAGTGGTACAGAATTATTCGCCATATGTGTCAGACTGCAAATTGCTGAATAAGTCCACATCACAAATGTTTTGCTGAAGGTAACCACACACCATACTAATTTATCAAACTGAAAATTGCCGAAAACGACCACATCACAAGTTTTGCTGAAGGTAACCACACACCATAGTATTATGCTGATTTTTCGAAAACCACTGAACCAATTTCGATAAAATTGAAATGGGACCACCTCGGAAGTATGACCTAACTAACAAAAAAAGAATTTTCTAAATCGGCCCTCAATTGACGGAGAAATCGTGTTACAAACATACAAAAAAATAAAAATAAAAAAAATAAAAAAAAAAATAAAAAAAAAAAAAAAACATACAGACGAATTGAGAACCTCCTCCTTTTTTGGAAGTCGGTTAAAAATAAAAAATGTGCGGTGTCGTGGGACATGGACAAACCCCTATAATTTTTTTCGAATACAATAAGTTATATTGATCAGTATAACAAATTTGATATTTAGTATAACAAAGTTCTACAACTTGATGGACAAACCCAAGCTACTTACGTTCTGTATATAAATCCAATTATTAATATAATTTAGACCTGGATAGCGTCATCTATGCGATATTCCCTTCAACTTATTCATTGACAACCCCGTTCGACTTAAAAATACTCTCATATTACCAACTAGCTGAGCCCGCGGCTCCGCTCGCGTGAAATTCGTATTCCAAAGAAGAATGTAAGTAACTAAGGGCGAGGCCGAAGGCCGAGCTGCGTTCAGGTTATCGATAAACCTTCTTAAAGAAAGTAACTAACTAAGGGCGAGGCCGAAGGCCGAGCTGCTTTCAGGTAAACGATAAACCTTTCTCAAATAAAGGAAGTAAGTAAGGGCGAGGCCGAAGGCCGAGCTGCGTTCAGGAAGACGATAAACCTTCTGGAAGAAAGGAAGGAACTAAGTGCGAGGCCGAAGGCCGAGCTGCGTTCACGTAAACCAAAAACCCTCTTCCGCCTTCGAACCTCGCCCTTAAAGACTTCCTTTCTTCGATAGAATACGATATCGTTTACTCAATCCATTTATTTCATAAAAATAAAAATTTAGAATATTCATGAAACAAGGGTCCGAATATGTATCACTAGTATATCGATTCATGTATTTCAACAGGACAGAGAAAATTTCAAAATATTAGGTATTTAATACTTTTTAGTTTTTTTTTTTTTGTTTTTTGGAAATCGGTTTAATATTTTTTAAAACAGTTTTTATTTCATTCTTTTTAGTAATATTACATAAAAAAGAATAATCGAAATCGAATAATCGAAATCGATTGAAGTGGTACAGAATTATTCGCCATATGTGTCAGACTGCAAATTGCTGAATAAGTCCACATCACAAATGTTTTGCTGAAGGTAACCACACACCATACTAATTTATCAAACTGAAAATTGCCGAAAACGACCACATCACAAGTTTTGCTGAAGGTAACCACACACCATAGTATTATGCTGATTTTTCGAAAACCACTGAACCAATTTCGATAAAATTGAAATGGGACCACCTCGGAAGTATGACCTAACTAACAAAAAAAGAATTTTCTAAATCGGCCCTCAATTGACGGAGAAATCGTGTTACAAACATACAAAAAAAAAAAAATAAAAAAAATAAAAAAAAAAATAAAAAAAAAAAAAACATACAGACGAATTGAGAACCTCCTCCTTTTTTGGAAGTCGGTTAAAAAAGTAATATTAATAACTAAAGAATTAAACCTACCTAACAAACATTAAAATAACTACCAAAACGGGCATTTTCAAATGTTCTTAGAGCACTTGCGGCATTACCCCGCTGGATGGCAAGGCTTACCCTTTGAATGAAGTACATAAGCCCTTGATGGCGGGACACCAGTTGCGTCAACCAGCAGAGGCTCAAGCCTCTTTTGGCTTCACTGCTCCACGGACCGAGGGTTTCAACCGCAAACGCAACAAATTCGAAATCTTGAATTATATTTCTATATTTGCTGCGTTTGAGGCTCTCCGCCCCAGCCTCGGCCGCGCCAGCCGCTCTTGAAGATGTCCTAACGTGACTTGGAGCCAATGTGAGAACAAAAGTGGCGTCCCACATCAAAGAACTACCCTTAGTCCATGGCACTAAGGTGATAGCATCGGGCCTCTTGCCATCCAGCCGGGAATAACCGCGAGGTTCTAGGATGCACGGTATATTTGCCGTTAGAAGCGTGGACTTTATAATAAAATTTAAATTAAATTAACTCAATCTTAATATTAATTAACTTTATTCGAGATGGTTTAGCTTCTTCCTGAACGCAGCTCGGCCTTCGGCCTCGCCCTTAGTTACTTGCTTTCTTCGAGATGGTTTATCATTTGTCAGAACGAAGCTCGGCCTTCGGCCTCGCCTTAGTTACTTACTTTCTTCAAAAATGTTTACCTTCTTCCTGTACGCAGCTCGGCCTACGGCCTCGCCCTTAGTTACTTGCTTTCTTCGAGATGGTTTATGGTCTTCCCGAATAGAGCACGGCCTTCGGCCTCGCCCTTAGTTAATTACTTTCTTCAAGATGGTTTAGCTTCTTCCTGAACGCAGCTCGGCCTTCGGCATCGCCCTTAGTTACTTGCTTTCTTCGAGATGGTTTTTCAATTATCAGAACGTAGCTCGGCCTTCGGCCTCACCTTAGTTACTTACTTTCTTTAAGATGGTTTAGCTTCTTCCTGAACGCAGCTCGGCCTTCGGCCTCGCCCTTAGTTACTTGCTTTCTTCGAGATGGTTTTTCAATTATCAGAACGTAGCTCGGCCTTCGGCCTCGCCTTAGTTACTTACTTTCTTCAAGATGGTTTAGCTTCTTCCTGAACGCAGCTCGGCCTGCGGCCTCGCCTATAGTTACTTACTTTCTTCGAGAAGGTTTATGGTCTTCCAGAATAGAGCTCGGCCTTCGGCCTCGCCCTTAGTTACTTACTTTCTTCAAGAATGTTTTTCTTCTTCCTGAACTCAGCTCCGCCTTCCGCCTCGCCCTTAGTTACTTTCATCGAGAAAGAATATCGTTTACGTGAGCGCAGATCCGCCTTCGGGCCCGCCTTTAGTTACTTACTTTCTTTTTTTGAAATATGAATTTCACGCGAGCGAAGCCGCGGGCAACAGATATATAAATTTTATTGCACCAATGACAGCGACATAACTTCGACTTTCAATTATTATTTTTATTTATCAAACAATTTGTCACCGGCCAGCTCACGTCGAGATGACAGTTCTCCGTTGTCAACATGACATTTAAAATTGTTTTTTACCTTTACTTTTTATTACGTGATTTTTATTATATTTTTTAATTATTATGTTCATCCGGGATATACACTGTCACTATAAAAAGTTTCGTCAAATTCCGTTCAGTGGTTTTTGCGAGATGCGCGTACAAATAGAAATTTTTGCATTTACGATTTTATGATATGTATAGAAAGAATAGATATGTATGGACTATTATGTTCAAGTTATAAAAAAGAAGAACTGTCATTTTCGTTGTATCTACTTATTTAATTTCGAATGAATATTTTATTCAAATTGTATTTACTGCCTGTTCTCAAGATATAATTATGTACTTTGGACTACGTGATTTTAAACGCGCAATAATGTTTATAATTGTAATTTTTTTTTATTTTTGTAAATTTTTTTTACGTATTATGTTAACTCGGCATATACACTGCCACTATACAAAGTTTCGTCTAATTCCGTTCGGTGGTTTTTGCGTGATGCGCGTACAGACAAACAAACAAACAAACAAACAAACAAAAATTTTAAAAACTGTTCTAACATGTTCAGTATCTCATTTTAAGCCACCCTGGTTAGTTTTTTTCCGAATACATTCAATGTACAGACTTTCTTACCTCTACGATTTTATTATATGTATAGATGAGGAGCGTTGCAAATTCAGTTCGTACTTTCGTGAAGTAGGTATCACTTTTTCCTAGTTAGGTCCCCATCTCAAACGTTAGTTCGCTTGAGCTTCGCTTCAAAAATATAGATATATCGTTTGAGTTTTCCGTCCAGTCCAATGTAGTGGAAAAAAAATACAAAGGAGTACTGGCTCGGAACCTAGTTCCGACAAGAATATGTGCAATGGCCTGACATCACGCATCTGACACATGATGTCGTTGGCCATGTTAGTTTATGTAAAAAGCGTGAAATGCCTATATGTCAGCCTCGATAGCTCAGTGGCGCAGACAGTCAACTGTCGCTATTAAATGTTAAGCAACGCTGGGTGCGGTCAGTTCTTGGATGGGTGACCGCTGACCGTTGGAGGCTGACCGAGGTTCGGATTCCTCGTAAAACTGTAGGTCCCTTCCCTCCTAATCTTACTTGGTGGTAGGGTTTAACCCGACCGGGTTGGTACCACCGCACTGAATGAAACGTTGGTTGAAACGGCTATGTAAATAGTTTGTGTGTAGCCGGCACGATCAAAGGGGGAAGCACTGACATGGCACCTAGTTCGCCCGGTGTTATGGGCTCACATCACGGACGTTGTAGGTGATGTAGCCAACCGCGTCAGTTTCCATAAAAAAAAAATATATATATATATAAACAAGATGATAGACCTACAGCCTTACACCAAATGGATTCCAGGTCTGCAGCCTTCTCGCATCTTCCTGACGATACCACGTTTCGATATAGGCCGGCCCGTGACCCTGGGCACGCTGGACGGCTACGGGCGCATCGTGCCCTACCCGGATTACTCGTGGAACGATCACCAGGGCGCCAACTGCGATGGACTGACATCCGTCTTTAGGATAGCGGTAACGAGTACTTCTAAAAATAAAAATTCGTCACATGGTGATACATCGGTCACTGTTGGACGTGGGCACTGGGCTTCCCTCAAGGCACGCGGTCCTTCGCTCATCTGATCCATCCACTCCCGGCCACCTTTTTAGGTAGTCTGTCCACATAACCCGCGGGAGGGGGCGTACATGCTATGTTTGCTTGTAGTTGCGGCCTCCAGTCGAGTACCATCTACCTCAGCGGTTATTGGGTTTGCGACAGATGTGCCCAGCCTAACTCCCTGCTACTTTAGCTCACGTCCCATGTTTAGACGACTTGGAACCAGCTGAAACTCGCTTAGGGCAGATGGCAGTAAAGGCCAAAATACCAATGCTTTGAACATCGTCATGGAACTTCGTTAAAACTGTCATAAGTTAGCAAGCGTACCACTCAGTTGGGTTTCACCGGCTTTACTCAGATCTCACGGAGAATCTCCATTTCAAATCTCTCACGGAGATTAATACTACTAAAAATCGGGGTTTCTTTCCATTAGAATACAAAATATCTCACACACAATATTCTGTCCTTGAGAAACGATAATATGTTTTTTTTTATGATTGACGATTTTAAGATCGACGGGTTTAGTCGTCTGTGGGTGCTCGACAACGGTGCACTGGGCGACAACCGGACTTGTCCAGCACAAATCCTGGCCTTCGACCTCAACACTGACCAGCTCGTCTTCAGACATCGAGTTGATCCAGACAACTACGACAACGCCATTTACGTCAACCTGGTGAATTTTTAGAATATTTATTTAACTAAAGTTTCGATTGAATGTTTAAATATAAAATGTTTGCCACCTCTAGGATGACAACAAATATTTGCATGTACATGACAAAGATATTAGACTAGAAGTTGCTAGAATACTAGTAATTAACGGTTGGTATCGAACTTTTTTTTTTTATGTAAACCTTTTATTTTTTGTAAATAAAATAAATCATTTCAGCTTAGTTAATTAAAGGTGTCGTGGACCAAGTATAATTTTTACTATGCGGTCCCCCGACGCCTTTAATTAACTAAACTGACATTATCAAGGCGACGAGTGAAAGTGTAATCAATTTCAAAAGTTATTCCTAATCAGGTGGTGGACACACGAAGCTCCGACTCGCTAAGTGATGATACGTTCGTCTACTCTGCGGATGCGAATAACTACGATCTTCTTGTGCTAGACGTGCTTCGGAACCGCTCCTGGAAGGTCTCGCACAGGCTCTTCTACCCCTGTCCCTATTGGGGACTCTTCAACATTGAGGGTAAGCGATCGCTTCTGCTTTTCTGAATATTATTTTTGTTGGACATTGATCAGTAAGTGATTCTGGTTGATTTTGAAATCATTATTGAATCATTGAATTACCTGCTCCGTGGTCAATGTAACCCCATGTAAAAATTTCCTTTCCTCGTCAGGCTACGTAATCCTGTCTGAATTCATACCACCTTGCTATAAATGGTTTTGATTACTCTCCAGTTTTACCGATACAAGATAAAAACTATTACGTACAGGAATACGTGACTTTATGAATCAAAGTGATCACGTTAGATCAAACAAAATCTTGGTTTAAGCCCGTTACATAATAAACTCTTGTGTGGTTTTAGGTGAAAGCTTCGAGCTGATGGACGGAATACTGGGACTGGCTCTGTCCCCGGAGAGTGTACCAGGAGAGAGGCTGCTGTATTTCCACGCGCTCGCCTCCGTCACCGAGAATGTTGTCAGCACCGCAATATTAAGGAACGAGTCATCAGTGACTGTCTCCGAGACTAACTTTAAGGATTTTCAGGTGAGTTGCGTTTGTTAGGTGAATTCGTTATACTCGCTAGAAGTTTTCAGTTTAGGCTACAAAATATATCTAAATCACTTGCTTCTTTGCCCTATACTCTAGGGAAAAGAAGCGAGAAGAAGACTTATAGGAAGGTGGTGTTTTATATTTTAACTATATAATGAAAATTGTGTGGATTATCTTATAACGTTTTATTCTCAATAAAACACCAAATCCTTCAGATGTTACCAGGCCAGCGCGTGTCACAGTCAGCAGCGGAGGCTATGGACCGCAACGGAATTCTGTTCTTCAGCAGCATGGAGCCTCCTGCAGTTTACTGCTGGAACTCCGCCACAGACTTCTCTCAGAGCAACTTCTACGAGGTGGCGGTGGACCATACTGCACTACAGTTCCCTAGCGGGATAAAGGTTTGTGAACAAAATGTTCTCTTTTCTTTACGGGAGCGCGTATCTGCTCTTTCTCTTTTCGCGAAGGGGCACCAACTTCTACATGAATAACCGAGTATTTTATTGTTAATCATAATACTCTGAACTCTTTTTTGCCTACATTGCAACTGTTGCTAAGAGCGCTTAGAGTAAAAAAACGGTCAAGTTCGGATGTATGCTTGAATTTGTCCTCCGAAATTAACCGCCCAAATAGAAATTTGTTCCTTTACGCTGTACAACCGTGATTGGGTCATCAATCTCTATAATGTGCCAAATATCTCTTTCGTCCAGTAGATTCGGAGAAAATAAGCTGTGTGTGAGACGGACAGATCGACAAACAGACAGGAGCGTGACCCTATAAGGGTTACATTTTTTCCTTTTTTGATGTACGAAACCCTAAAATAGAGTAGTTCAGGTGAGCGGCGGGTGGCCGAGTGGTTTGGGCATCGGCTTCTCATGCGAGAGGTCCAAGGTTCGAATCCGGTCGGCGTGTACCAATGAGTTTTTTCTGAGGAAAAAATTTACGTGCATACCTACACCTGCTGCTTCACCGTTCGGAACCGGTGTAAAACTGTAGGTCCCTTCCCTTGCCCCTTACTAGGTGGTAGGCTTAAATTGTAGCCGACTGGGTTGGTACCACCGTACTGGATGTAAGATGCCCGCATAGCAGCCTCGGCTGTGTTCTCCTCTAGTCCAGTATAGCCAGCAATCCAGGGAAGTCTCCGGTATGGCACCTACCTTCTCGGAGGTGATATTGCCTGGTCGGAGCATGCGCTTTGGCCCCTCCGACTCAGCCACCCATACCGGATAACATAAAAAAAAAAAAAAAAGTTCTCAACTCACAACTCTTACAATTCTAGAAACAAATAACATACATACATACATAGCGTCAGGCCTGTTTCCCGGTGGGGTAGGCAGAGACAACGGATCTCCACGTGCCACGATCCTGACACACCTCTGCCGCCTCTTCCACTCCCATAATGATACTCAACAAAAACAAATAACCATCACGGATAGTGACTCCCTTTTTCTTCCAAAATCTCTGTAACCACCAAGTAGGTGTGCTGTATGCTGTTGCAGGTGGTGACCAACTCTCGCGGCGAACAGGAGCTGTGGGTGTTGAGCTGCAGGTTCCAGAAGTACCTCAGCGGTACCATGACGCATGCAGAAGTCAACTTTCGAGTCCTCGCCGAGAAGGTCGACATTCTGCTGTTTAACTCGCCGTGTATGCCACGAGAATATTGAATTAGTTGTAAACAATTGTGAAGGATTTTAACTCACCGTGTATGCCACGAGAATATTCGGTCGGTAACATTCGAGGATAATAATACTCGCATAAACTTTTTAAATTATGTGATGAAAACTGAACTGCGGAACCGTTAAGTCTAACTCCACTCTAGCTTTGATCAGTTTAGCTACGTTCTATTTTTAAAAAAATTGTGGTAAATAAAGGTGAAAATAAGGGCGGATTCAATGGATCGAGCCATTATAAAATATTTAACTTATGCCACTAAAAGAACATATCATTCTTACGAATTAGGCTGTTTTGAACACAATATGTTGAGTCTAGAGAACAGACGGGTATTACTAGATATGATGCTGCTGCGCGACGTGATGTGCGGACGACTCGACTGCGGCGAACTGTTGGGGGAGGTGATGCTGAACACGCCATTGCGGCGAACACGACACACAACACTCTTCCATGAACCAGCACACACCACCAACTACGCGCGTAATGCACTCGTGCCTCGTCTTACCCGCACATACAATAATATGTTCCCCCATATTGATATCTTCCACCTCAGCAGACGAACTTATCAAAGGGAAATAGTCAACACACTTAACCAATCACTGGCTAGTATGAATGAGGAGTTGCATAAAAATAAAAATAAAAATAAACATTAATATACTTAACACCATATTATACATTTTAAATATTAAAAAAATTAAATACTTAGAGACATAAACACACACACACACACACACCCTCACCCTCTCACACACCCTCACACACCCTCACATGCACACTACGCACCACACAACAACACACCACAAAACATCACACCTCACACACCTTTAGACACCTAAGTTTATGCCCTACGCAAACATAAATAAAAAAACCAATCAGGGAAACATGTAATTGGCCATACTTTAGGCATAAAAAAAAATAATAAGTGTATCAATATTGTGAATGGCTGTATGTTTTCTAATATAAATAAATAAATAAATAAATGCTAGGAATATCGCTACGTGATACGGTGCGTAACAAGGCAATCTGCCGACGCACCAAAGCAGTCAACATTGGACACCGGGTGGCTAAGCTCAAGTGGCCGTGGGCTGGGCACGTCGACCGAAGAGACGACGACCGCTGGAGTAACCGCTGGCGGCCGTGGAAAGGAAAACGAAGTGTGGGAAACCCCACCCGCCGGGTGGGACGACGACATCAAGTACGTCGGCGGGCAAGGCCAGAGACCGGGAGGACTGGAGGAAAATTGGAGAGGCGTATCTCCAGCATTGGACGCACGCTGACTGACTGAAAGCCGAAATGTTGTACCTGTATGACAATTGTACCTGAGTAACTATGTAATTACATTGTCTAGGTTAGTGACTGTTCAATGCAAGCAGAGCTGCGGTGAATAAGAAAATCAAATATTGGCCTTTAAAAGGAAATAAGAAGACAAATAAGGTACTTAAGGCACATAGAGAAAGGCGTTTGTTCGTGTAAATATGTTGTCTATGTAAATAGGGAAAACTGCTTTGTTTCATGAAAATACTTGTGTGATGAATATAATATACCAGAAATTGAGAAATAATGACTCAATCAAACATGTACTGTTTGGGAACCCCGTGAATTTTTTACTTTTTTTAGGTTTCTGTATCCCGTACGGAAGCCTATTACTAAGCCTCCGCTGTCTGTCTGTCCGTCCGTTCGTCTGTCCGTCTGTCCGAGCCTCGGACTCTGAGGGCTGTATCTCTTGAACCGTAATAGGTAGCCCGTTGAAATTTTCACAGAATATGTGTTATTATATGTGTATAGACAGACGGACAGACAGATAGACAGACAGTCGGCGTAGGCTTAGCAATAGGGTCCCGTACGACAGATAAGGAACCCTAAAAAGTATGAAATAAATTAACATAAGACTTTTTCGATTCGATTCAATTTCCAGATCATTGATCGAAAGTGGCACAAGCAAAATTAAATAGTTGAGTTTGTTTTTTCATTTGGGGTTTTTTTACTTGACTTTCTTGGATACTGGGATACAGATTCCAAGAATATCAGACAAGTTAGCGGAAACTAAATACGTATAATATATATTATTGATAAACAAAATTTTGAGTTTTGGTTTTATTTACACGTTTACCTACTTATTGATCGTAATTGATCTAATGACTCGAAATCAAATCAACTGATATAGCATAACAAATTATAATTTACACATATACACGTTTTTGGGCATATATAGGCCTTCCGGCGCAGGATAGGTTTTAAGTGCATTATTGCTACTCCTAGATCAACGCATTGAAAAGCCCAATTACAGGTAATACCTGTCTGTATGTACATCTGGAATACCCACAGGTGCACTAGTGAACACCACGAAACAATCAAAGGTGATATTGGCTGGTCGGAGCATGTGCTCTGGCCCCTTTGACTCAGCCACCCATACCGGATTACATTAAAAAAAAATAGTTTATTATTTATTGTATAATTTCATCCATTGGTAGGTAGGTAACCTACGCTTGGATATGTCGAAAATTCCGCCAGTTCTAAATTCAATGCGAAGAAGAACTGACAAACAAACTTCGCAAGTCACATTGTTTTGTTAGTCTATACATATAATAAAATCGTAGAGGTAAGAAAGTCTGTACATTGAATGTATTCGGAAAAAAACTAACCAGGGTGGCTTAAAATGAGATACTGAACATGTTAGAACAGTTTTTAAAATTTTTGTTTGTTTGTTTGTTTGTTTGTCTGTACGCGCATCACGCAAAAACCACTGAACGGAATTAGACGAAACTTTGTATAGTGGCAGTTTATATGCCGGGTTAACATAATACGTAAAAAAAAATAACAAAAATAAAAAAAAATTAACAATTATAAACATTATTGCGCGTTTAAAATCACGTAGTCCAAAGTACATAATTATATCTTGAGAACTGGCAGCAAATACAATTTCAATAAAATATTCATTCGAAATTTAAAAATAAGTAGATACAACGAAAATGACAGTACTTCTTTTTAATAACTTGAACACAATAGTCTATACATATCTATTCTTTCTATACATATCATAAAATCGTAAATGCAAAAATGTTTATTTGTACGCGCATCTCGCAAAAACCACTGAACGGAATTTGACGAAACTTTTTATAGTGACAGTGTATATCCCGGATGAACATAATAATTAAAAAATATAATAAAAAGTAATCCAAAGTAAAGGTAAAAAACCATTTTAAATGTCATGTTGACAACGGAGAACTGTCATCTCGACGTGAGCTGGCCGGTGACAAATTGTTTGATAAATAAAAATAATAATTGAAAGTCGAAGTTATGTCGCTGTCATTGGTGCAATAAAATTTATATATCTGTTGCCCGCGGCTTCGCTCGCGTAAAATTCGTATTTAAAAAAAAGAAAGTAAGTAACTAAAGGCGGGCCCGAAGGCGGATCTGCGCTCACGTAAACGATATTCTTTCTCGATGAAAGTAACTAAGGGCGAGGCGGAAGGCGGAGCTGAGTTCAGGAAGAAGAAAAACATTCTTGAAGAAAATTCTGGAAGACCATAAACCTTCTCGAAGAAAGTAAGTAACTATGGGCGAGGCCGCAGGCCGAGCTGCGTTCAGGAAGAAGCTAAACCATCTTGAAGAAAGTAAGTAACTAAGGCGAGGCCGAAGGCCGAGCTACGTTCGGATAATTGAAAAACCATCTCGAAGAAAGCAAGTAACTAAGGGCGAGGCCGAAGGCCGAGCTGCGTTCAGGAAGAAGATAAACCATCTTGAAGAAAGTAAGTAACTAGGGCAAGGCCGGAGGCCGAGCTACGTTCTGACAAATGATAGACCATCTCGAAGAAAGCAAGTAACTAAGGGCGATGCCGAAGGCCGAGCTGCGTTCAGGAAGAAGCTAAACCATCTCGAATAAAGTTAATTAATATTAAGATTGAGTTAATTTAATTTAAATTTTATTATAAGGTCCACGCTTCTAACGGCAAATATACCGTGCATCCTAGAACCTCGCGGTTATTCCTGGCTGGATGGCAAGAGGCCCGATGCTATCACCTTAGTGCCATGGACTAAGGGTAGTTCTTTGATGTGGGACGCCACTTTTGTTCTCACATTGGCTCCAAGTCACGTTAGGACATCTTCAAGAGCGGCTGGCGCGGCCGAGGCTGGGGCGGAGAGCCTCAAACGCAGCAAATATAGAAATATAATTCAAGATTTCGAATTTGTTGCGTTTGCGGTTGAAACCCTCGGTCCGTGGAGCAGTGAAGCCAAAAGAGGCTTGAGCTGGTTGACGCAACTGGTGTCCCGCCATCAAGGGCTTATGTACTTCATTCAAAGGGTAAGCCTTGCCATCCAGCGGGGTAATGCCGCAAGTGCTCTAAGAACAGTCGATAATGCCCGTTTTGATAGTTATTTTAATGTTTGTTAGATAGGTTTAATTCTTTAGTTATTAATATTACTTTTTTATTTTTATGAAATAAATAGATTGAGTAAACGATATTATATTCTATCGAAGAAAGAAGTCTTTAAGGGCGAGGCCCGAAGGCGGAAGAGGGTTTTTGGTTTTCCTTTCTTCCAGAAGGTTTATCGTCTTCCTGAACGCAGCTCGGCCTTCGGCCTCGCCCTTACTTACTTCCTTTATTTGAGAAAGGTTTATCGTTTACCTGAAAGCAGCTCGGCCTTCGGCCTCGCCCTTAGTTACTTACATTCTTCTTTGGAATACGAATTTCACGCGAGCGGAGCCGCGGGCTCAGCTAGTACCTTAATAAAGTAACTTACAAATAATTACATGAATACTCAAGAATGTGACCACGATAGATAGCGATAGTTAGTATAGAGAACGAGTAAATGGGCAGGCGCCATATATTCATAACCATTTTATATAGAATGTAGATCAGTTACATAATATAGGCTTCAATAATTTTTTTTATTTATTTTTTATTTTTTTTAGGGCTTTTAACAATAATTTGCTAATATCAACCCCACTGTACTCATCTTCTCCATGTACAGGGTGTCCTTCCAACATAATGTGAAGGTGCACCTAGCCTGCCGACAAGGTATTCGCAGCCTCCGTAAATATCCGAATCCCCGTGAGCGCCGTCGGATTACACCTCTGCGTTAGTCTGGCGCGAGACATTATGTCGTGCTTCGCATAAAAAAAAATGTATGTAGTTCTTCAAGTATGCCTTCGATGATAGTGTACCGTACCTTATAACGTACCTTACGTTAATAACTAATAGTATGAAAATGTTAAGAAAACAATAGATAATAATATTGTGCAGGTTATGTCATCGCGTGTTTTGTCTCTCTCGCACTCATGGTGTCATCTGGCTAGGTAGAGTCAAGGCTGTTCTTGGCTACTGAAAATCCATGCACCTAATTGCATGCGGGAGGTTACATACATTACATACATACATACATACCACACACGCTGTATCCCGACAATCAGGGTAAGCAGAGTAATCGGTGTTGTGCTGCAAGAACTCTGAAAAATTGCAACACAAAATCGACCACCACGTTCAGCAAAGTATTCGGACAAGATAACTATCAAGCAGCAAGTAAGGCACAAGACCCACCTGCTGCACGACTCAGTGGAAGAACCGTGCCAAGGTGAGAGGTGGCAATCCTGTCGCCCTTTAGCACGGCATCTCGTCCTTATCCCATTATCATTGTCGTGCATTATTAGAGCGCGGAACTTAGGACGGCCATCGCCATTGTGTCATACTGGCATCTTTTTGTAAGATCAGTAGGGCGTAGGTTTCCGGCAACTAATCGAGTCTAGGGCTAAAACTGCACCCAGAAAATTGGGAATACTTTGCCGCAATCGGCGGTTCTTCTCTTCCACAATATCCCGCTTAGCTGAAGGGTAACTTGCATCCGAAAATATTGTAGGTATTAGGTATATTTAATGTACCTACCTTTTTTTTTATGGAAACTTGACACGGTTGGCTACATCACCTACAACATCCGTGATGTCAGCCCATAACACCGGGTGAACTAGGTGCCATGTCAGTGCTTCCCTTCATTTCGCGCCGGCTACACTGAACTGGACGGAAAACACGAACTATTTACATAGCCGTTTCGACCGACGTTTCGCTCAGTGCGGTGGTATCAACCCGGCCGGGATACACCCTACCACCTAGTAAGGTAAGAAGATATATAGGTCCCTTACCTATTGTCTCTATTGGACAAAGGGGGAAGCACTAACGTGGTATCCGAACCACGGTCAGCCTCCAACAGTCGGGCGGTCATCCATCCAATAACTGACCGCACCATTAAGCTGCCGAGGCTGACGATCCCTTAGTCGACTTTTACGACACCTACACTACATATTATGCTTACACTAGGTACCTACATGGACATTTAATACCAATTTAATGCAGCAAGTGTTCTAGGAACATTTGAAAATGCCCCTTTTGATAGTTATTTTAATGTTTGTTAGGTAGGTTTATTTCTTTAGTTATTTATTAGTATTACTTTTTTGTTATTTACTAAATAAATGATACTATATACCAATTTATTTTAGCATAGTACTGTATCTAATAATAATATTATATATCTATATAAAATTTGCGGTAGATCAGTGAGTAAGTATGTAGGTAGGTATATTACCAACAATACCATGTCGCTTCTTCGCGTCGCGTCGTCGCGTGTCGTCGCGCGTCATGGGCGTATGTAACGTACCGAAACCGCGGGGGGCGCGCGGCGCGGTGCGCGGGCGACTACGCTTCATCGCGAATAATCGCGATTCGTACATGCGCCACACATTTTGCTCTATTTCTCTGTACACATAAGTTTAATAGATAGCAAAGTATATATTTTCGGAATCGTAATTTAATTATCTTTAATTTGATACCCCACTCAATATATTTTAAAAAACTAATTTGACATTTTGAGGCCGTGCGTCCGCCATTTTGAATTTTGAAAATTGTTATATAGCCTATGACACTCCCGTGAATAAGACAAATCCACTGGCATAAGAATTATTCAAATCGGCTCAGTACTTTAGGCTGTAGAGTGGAATATAGATAGTCACATACATACATACATACATACATACATACATACATACATACATACACGCCAAACTCATAACCCTTCCTTTTTTGGCTTCGCCGTAGTCGGGTAAAAAAGTGAATACTCTGGCCGCTCCTAATTGGTTGGTTTGAATTTGTGAAGTGTAACGAACACCAATAAGAAGACGGGAGCGGGGAGGGAGATTAGATTGCGCTGGCTGGCTGGCAGAGGGTCGTGTGGACGGATCGACGAAGAATAGTTTGTAGAATTGATTAACCGAGTCAAGTGAATAAATATGTGATACGCTACACTGGAGTTTATATTCATGAAAGTTATACCAACATAATATGTTGGTAAAATGTTGGTTTAACTATAATACATAAATGTAAGCCGTCAGAGTGTTCAGACTGCAGAAAAAAGCCATCAGAATAATTACTCACTCCAAATGGGACGCACACTGCACACCGCTGTTCAAAAGTCTTAAATTTCTGACAATGTACGACATCTATGTGCAAAGAGCAGCTTTGTATATAAAAAATAATCCTGGAGAGCACAAGTGCTATGATCATAATTATCCAACCAGGCACAAGGACACTATCATACAAAAAAATCACAATACAGAGAAATTTAAAAAATGTTTGGTATTTAATAGTATAAATATTTTCAATAAATTGCCAAAAGAGTTAAGAGAGAACAATGAGGACATAAATAAATTTAAATTACAGCTGAATACCTGGCTACAAGGAAAAACATTTTATGATTTAAATTATTTCAATATTATTATATAGTTTAAAATTATTGTTACAATTTATATATTATTTACTAGCTGAGCCCGCGGCTCCGCTCGCGTGGAATTCGTATTCTAAAGAAGAATGTAAGTAACTAAGGGCGAGGCCGAAGGCCGAGCTGCGTTCAGGTAATCGATAAACCTTCTTAAAGAAAGTAACTAACTAAGGGCGAGGCCGAAGGCCGAGCTGCTTTCAGGTAAACGATAAATCTTTCTCAAATAAAGGAAGTAAGTAAGGGCGAGGCCGAAGGCCGAGCTGCGTTCAGGAAGACGATAAACCTTCTGGAAGAAAGGAAGGAACTAAGTGCGAGGCCGAAGGCCGAGCTCCGTTCAGGTAAACCAAAAACCCTCTTCCGCCTTCGGGCCTCGCCCTTAAAGACTTCCTTTCTTCGATAGAATATAATATCGTTTACTCAATCTATTTATTTTATAAAAATAAAAAAGTAATATTAATAACTAAAGAATTAAACCTACCCTACAAACATTAAAATAACTATCAAAACGGGCATTTTCAAATGTTCTTAGAGCACTTGCGGCATTACCCCGCTGGATGGCAAGGCTTACCCTTTGAATGAAGTACATAAGCCCTTGATGACGGGACACCAGTTACGTCAACCAGCTCAAGCCTCTTTTGGCTTCACTGCTCCACGGACCGAGGGTTTCAACCGCAAACGCAACAAATTCGAAATCTTGAATTATATTTCTATATTTGCTGCGTTTGAGGCTCTCCGCCCCAGCCTCGGCCGCGCCAGCCGCTCTTGAAGATGTCCTAACGTGACTTGGAGCCAATGTGAGAACAAAAGTGGCGTCCCACATCAAAGAACTACCCTTAGTCCATGGCACTAAGGTGATAGCATCGGGCCTCTTTCCATCCAGCCGGGAATAACCGCGAGGTTCTAGGATGCACGGTATATTTGCCGTTAGAAGCGTGGACTTTATAATAAAATTTAAATTAAATTAACTCAATTTTAATATTAATTAACTTTATTCGAGATGGTTTAGCTTCTTCCTGAACGCAGCTCGGCCTTCGGCCTCGCCCTTAGTTACTTGCTTTCTTCGAGATGGTTTATCATTTGTCAGAACGTAGCTCGGCCTTCGGCCTCGCCTTAGTTGCTTACTTTCTTCAAGATGGTTTAGCTTCTTCCTGAACGCAGCTCGGCCTTCGGCCTCGCCCTTAGTTACTTGCTTTCTTCGAGATGGTTTTTCAATTATCCGAACGTAGCTCGGCCTTCGGCCTCGCCTTAGTTACTTTCTTCAAGATGGTTTAGCTTCTTCCTGAACGCAGCTCCGCCTTCCGCCTCGCCCTTAGTTACTTTCATCGAGAAAGAATATCGTTTACGTGAGCGCAGATCCGCCTTTGGGCCCGCCTTTAGTTACTTACTTTCTTTTTTTTAAATACGAATTTCACGCGAGCGAAGCCGCGGGCAACAGATATATAAATTTTATTGCACCAATGACAGCGACATAACTTCGACTTTCAATTATTATTTTTATTTATCAAACAATTTGTCACCGGCCAGCTCACGTCGAGATGACAGTTCTCCGTTGTCAACATGACATTTAAAATAGTTTTTTACCTTTACTTTGGATTACGTGATTTTTATTATATTTTTTAATTATTATGTTCATCCGGGATATACACTGTCACTATAAAAAGTTTCGTCAAATTCCGTTCAGTGGTTTTTGCGAGATGCGCGTACAAATAGATATTTTTGCATTTACGATTTTATGATATGTATAGAAAGAATAGATATGTATAGACTATTGTGTTCAAGTTATAAAAAAGAAGAACTGTCATTTTCGTTGTATCTACTTATTTTTAAATTTCGAATGAATATTTTATTCAAATTGTATTTGCTGACAGTTCTCAAGATATAATTATGCACTTTGGACTACGTGATTTTAAACGCGCAATAATGTTTATAATTGTTAATTTTTTTTTATTTTTGTTATTTTTTTTACGTATTATGTTAACCCGGCATATAAACTGCCACTATACAAAGTTTCGTCTAATTCCGTTCAGTGGTTTTTGCGTGATGCGCGTACAGACAAACAAACAAACAAACAAAAATTTTAAAAACTGTTCTAACATGTTCAGTATCTCATTTTAAGCCACCCTGGTTAGTTTTTTTCCGAATACATTCAATGTACAGACTTTCTTACCTCTACGATTTTATTATATGTATAGATTATTTAAGAATGTTTATGTATAATGACGATGCCTCATGATCACGATTTGAATTTTTTGATAATGTGTGCTAATAAATGGATTTGATTTGATTTTGATTTGATTTGATAAGTAAATACAATATGAAGACAGCGGTCAAGGGCAAGTTTGGTCTCGCGCAATAATTTTTCCGTACCGCAGTTACAGTTAATCTCAAATTTTACGAAATACTACATAGCTTTTCATTAATGTTGATTTTATGATATTACTGGGTTGGCACCACCGTACTGGTTATGAGGTGGCCGTATAGCAGCATAGGTTGTATCCTATTCCATTCCAGTATAGCCAGCAATCCAAAGAGAAGTTTCCGGTATGGCACCTACCTTCTCGGAGGTGATATTGGCTTGCCGGAGTATATTATTTGGCCCGGCTGACACAGCCACTTTTTACCCGACTACGGCGAAGCCAAAAAAGGAAGGGTTATGAGTTTGGCGTGTATGTATGTATGTATGTATGTATGTATGTATGTATGTGACTATCTATATTCCACTCTACAGCCTAAAGTACTGGGCCGATTTGAATAATTCTTATGCCAGTGGATTTGTCTTATTCACGGGAGTGTCATAGGCTATATAACAATTTTCAAAATTCAAAATGGCGGACGCACGGCCTCAAAATGTCAAATTAGTTTTTCAAAATATATTGAGTGGGGTATCAAATTAAAGATAATTAAATTACGATTCCGAAAATATATACTTTGCTATCTATTAAACTTATGTGTACAGAGAAATAGAGCAAAATGTGTGGCGCATGTACGAATCGCGATTATTCGCGATGAAGCGTAGTCGCCCGCGCACCGCGCCGCGCGCCCCCCGCGGTTTCGGTACGTTACATACGCCCATGACGCGCGACGACACGCGACGACGCGACGCGAAGAAGCGACATGGTATTGTTGGTAATATACCTACCTACATACTTACTCACTGATCTACCGCAAATTTTATATAGATATATAATATTATTATTAGATACAGTACTATGCTAAAATAAATTGGTATTAAATGTCCATGTAGGTACCTAGTGTAAGCATAATATGTAGTGTAGGTGTACCGTGTGAGGTCGGTACTTAAATAGAATAGCCCCACTGCATCTCTCCCCGTCGCATGTCGTAAAAGTCGACTAAGGGATCGTCAGCCTCGGCAGCTTAATGGTGCGGTCAGTTATTGGATGGATGACCGCCCGACTGTTGGAGGCTGACCGTGGTTCGGATACCACGTTAGTGCTTCCCCCTTTGTCCAATAGAGACAATAGGTAAGGGACCTATATATCTTCTTACCTTACTAGGTGGTAGGGTGTATCCCGGCCGGGTTGATACCACCGCACTGAGCGAAACGTCGGTCGAAACGGCTATGTAAATAGTTCGTGTTTTCCGTCCAGTTCAGTGTAGCCGGCGCGAAATGAAGGGAAGCACTGACATGGCACCTAGTTCACCCGGTGTTATGGGCTGACATCACGGATGTTGTAGGTGATGTAGCCAACCGTGTCAAGTTTCCATAAAAAAAAAGGTAGGTACATTAAATATACCTAATACCTACAATATTTTCGGATGCAAGTTACCCTTCAGCTAAGCGGGATATTGTGGAAGAGAAGAACCGCCGATTGCGGAAAAGTATTCCCAATTTTCTGGGTGCAGTTTTAGCCCTAGACTCGATTAGTTGCCGGAAACCTACGCCTTTGGAAATGGCGGTGCCCAGGAGGTTCAGGTGCTTCCAGACAGGTATGACGCTGACTTAGAAACTGGCTTGGAAAGCAAAAAGACCTTCAAATCGACCTTCGCAGATAATGCGCAGCACTGACCCTTGCTAACGTTGAAGGCGTGGGCGTAGCATTCAGGGGGCAACATATCATTGTTATACATACGAGAGTACGGAACACGGGTTCTACACCAGTTACCCTTCAACTAGGCGGGATGTGGATGAGAAGAGGCGAAGACTTGTGTCTGAACTTGAGCAAACACTCGGCTCTATTTCCGAATGGGCCGTAGCAAGTTGGTCAAGTTAAATACCTCCAAGATACAAGTTTGCGCGTTCAGTGCGAAGAGAGCGGCGTTCACACCAGCTCCTTCCTACCAAGGCACGTCACTTAAATTTTGCGACCACCTCGGGGTCCTCCGAGTCGAATTTTCGCACGATCTAAACTTCCGGCGTGACATCGAGGGCAAGGCCGTATAAATCGCAGATTCGGTACTGCTCGCACCTATGGGATGGCTCAGTCAAATACCAGCTGGCGCCTCTGTACTCGATCCAGCGTCGCGCGAATAGTAGGTGACTCCCAAATGTCCCGCGATCTAAAACCACTGCAACTCCGTAGGAATACATAGCTAAATCAGAGCCTGTTGAAATACAAACAGAGAGAAATATTTTCCCCCAAGTACAGTCTCGGGTCCTTCAACCTGGGCACCTGTCAGGCCGGCATGGCATTCGCAGCCTCCGCATGCTACCGAATGTCCATGGGCATCGCTAGACACCTTATGGGTGGCTCGGCGCCACATGTCGCGCTTACTATAAAAATAATATCAGTAGCTTTGGCCTCGCCTTAGTGGCTTACCTGCTTCGAGTGAGTACATTATTCAACTATGTACAACCTGAAACCTCCCTCGGTCTCGGGCCTTGAACTGATTGGTTTACTTACTTACCGAATCTGCTTCACCCCAGCCAGATATATATACTTACATAGACAAAGAAAATCGTGTACTTACACAGCTCAGTCTTCGGTCTTGCTCTGACTGACTTTTCATTTTACTTCAAGACTACATCGTTCAACTATACATAATTTGTATATATATGTAGGTACTCACTCATGCGCTATTTGCAGAAAACTTTAGTTTCAAATAGAGATCACGACAAATAAACGGACGGATAGTATCAAGCCGGTACTAATATAAAAGAATAGCCCCACTGTATCTCTCCCCGTGTATGTCGTAAAAGGCGACTAAGGGATATGACTTCCTTCTTATATTACACGGTGGTAGGGTTTAACCCGCCCGTGTTGGTACCACCGCACCGCACTGAATGAAAGGTCGGTGAAACGGCTATGTATTTAGTGTAGCCGGTACGACCGAAGGGAAGCACTGACGTGGCACCAAGTTCACCCGGTGTTATGGGCTGACATCACGGATGTTGTAGCCTGTAGGTGATGTGGCAGATTCCATAAAAAAAAATCAATATACGAGTTGCATACAACATTTAAAGTATGCAAACAGTTTTTAAAAAAGCCTAAAATAAAAAAAATAGTTATAAAAAACTAAAACCCGACTACGTAAAAGCTAATTATGAAAATCGTTTAAATAAAAAAAAAATAGTTATAAAAAACTAAAACCCGTCTACGAAAAAGCAAATTATGAAAATAGTTTAACTATAACTAAAAATAACAAAATAATATTTTCCATATAATTTATCAGATACAGCATTTCTCTTTTTATATTGATTTTACCTTAGCACTAACTGTGCTGGTTGGTACATACGTAATTTTAGTTTTTTTCTTAATTCTTTTTTTGAATGAATGTCATTGTCAAATAGCTCGCTAATAAAATGGCTTCCAGAAACGTTTCCACTTTTTCTTTCACAAATTAAAATATTGCTATCGAAGCCCTTGGTTACATTTTGGTCCTTCTCCCTCTTCAAACAACCTACAGCGTGATGGAAACCAGATCCTGGAAGTCACGACAGCACAGAGCAGAAAACAAACAAGCGGATGTGGGAGTAACGGAGGCCGACGTCCTCCAGCCTTCAACCAGCCGTAGTGAGAACAGGTTACCTGAGGTTACTACGGGAACGGGGGCGCATACAGCAGCGCCTCCGCCACATGGTAAAGGTTTGTCTCCCAGTCTGCCAAACAGGTCGGTGAGAAGCAGCCATTCGTCAGCGACAGTAATTGCGCGAAAGCTCGCCGCTGAAGCGCAGCACGCGCGGCGAATGGCCGAATTAAAAAAAGAACAACTTCACAAAGAATGTCAAGCCGCGGCACAGGCTGCCGCCACCGCCGCACAGGCTCAAGCTGCCGCGCAGGCCGCAGCTGCCGCGCAAGCCGCAGCTGCCGCGCAAGCCGCAGCTGCCGCGCAGGCCGCTACTGAGTTGGAATGCGATCGCGTAGTCGCTGAATTTGAACTGCGTGCCCAGTTGGCCGCTATAGAGGCCGAGGGAGGCTCTCAAAGGTCGCGGCGAAGCAGCCACCGCAGTGATTACTCTAAACAATCTGATGTGCACAACTGGTTAGAAAATAATGAATTCTATCCTATGAATAACAGTGTTTCTGTCTGTGTGTCTCAGGATTTCCCACATAGTCCCTCACAGTTGGAGCCAATACCTTCGACGACGACTGTGCAAAGCAACGCCGCTGCTGCGTTGCCTTCTCGTTCACTGGAGCGCAAGCAAGTCGAAGCCGGTGGAATAAACACAACATGCCGCATGAATAGTGGCCCCGGCGTCGTCGCCACCGCTAGTGCCGCGGGTTACTTCCCGCCCGGTGCATGGGCGCATCCCGCGCTTGGTGGCGGTGGTGGGCCGCCAGTAACCACTACCCCCACCCTCACCGGCGGTCTCTCAGTCGCACTCGCTGCTGCACCCGTCGTTCACCCTTGGGCAGGTGGCCTCGCCGTCCAACCGACGACGGAGGCAGCTGTACGGTTGCCCGGCAATGTTTGTGCGAATACTGTCTTAGCTCCACCATTCTCATATATGCCAACAGAACATAATAATAAATATTATTCAAACAATGGCAACGACTATCCTAACGCACATAATAATCCTGATAACTCTATTACGCAATTAGCTCAAGCAATAGCAAACTTGAGCGGTAATCAAACTAGATCACACAAATCGATGAGTATTAAACTCCCATTTTTTGATGGTAAGAATCCTAAGGACTGGTTGTCTTTCAAACGTTCATTTGAGGATACTAAAGCTTCATACACGCCGGCTGAGAATTTGGCTCGGCTGAGTAGCGCGCTGCGAGGCGCGGCGCGGGAGGCAGTCAGCATGGTGCTGGTGTCCGCCGCCGAACCCGATCAGGTGATGTGCGCGCTAGAGCTGCGCTTCGCACGCCCTGAGCTGATAGTCGTGCGCGAGGTGGCCGCCGCGCGCGCCCTACCCAAGCTCGCCAACGAAGGTAAGGATCTGCACATATTTTCCTGTCGTGTTCGCAACTGCGTTCAAACAGTAAGTTTACTGAATCAGAGTGCTTACTTGCAATCACCGGAGTTATTGAATGCTTTAATTGGTAAATTAACCCCTCTGTTGCGTTCACGATGGGCGGATTTTGCTGCAGAACGTTCCACCTCTACGAGTAAACTACCTCTAGATTTGCTCGCCGACTTTTTAGAACGTGAGGCGACTCTTCAAATCAAGTTTTGCATGATTCCCGATGCGGCTCAATGCGATAGCGGCAATCGACATTTTGAGTATAAAAAGAATGTAGATAGGGTAAATGCTACAACTATCGACGATAAAAAAATAGTTTGTACTTTTTGCCAAAAATCCCATAAATTAGATGACTGTAAAGAGTTTCTCTCCCTGTCGGTTGACGATAGATGGCGCTGGGTCAAGGAACGTAAAGCTTGCCATAGGTGTCTCGTCAAAGGCTCGCATCGGTACAACACGTGCAAATCGAAGCAGATTTGTCGCGCCGAAGGGTGCAAATACCGGCACCACAAACTTTTGCATAGGTCATCTCAAGAGGTCGCTGCTCACGTTGATGCAACTGAAGGTAGTTCAACGTCACATGGAGGTACGGAGAATAACACGAAAAGTGAACTTATAGTAGAACAGATCACTCACACTACGAATTCAAAATCGAATACACTCACTTCTGATTTATCACTTTCTGACTGTCTTTTGAAATTGGTTGAGGTGACTGTTAGTGGGCCCGCCGGCAGCGTAGATACATACGCTCTCCTAGATGACGGTTCATCGGCGACACTTGTTGATTCCGAAATCTGTTCAAAAATCGGAGTAGTGGGACCTGAACGCCTCATGCATGTTAGTTGTGTACGCGGTTTGACGACGCAAGCGAATGTGAGGTACGTGAATTTTGAGATTAAAGGAAAACATTCCGATACTAAACTTTCAGTGTTCAACGCTCGTTCGATCTCCGACCTCGGCATGCATCGGCAAACCGCTCGACTGCGAGATATTGAAAAATACTCCCATCTAAAAGACATAAGTGGTTTGCTTTGTTATGATAATGTGAAACCTATGATAATCATTGGCAGTGACAACTGGCACCTATCTCTTACTTTAAAAACGCGTCAGGGAACACTCTCTGAACCTGTAGCTTCACTCACTCCTTTAGGTTGGGTAGTGTACGGTTCCGGCTGCAGCAAAACAAGACAGGTTGAGTTTGTGAATCATACTACAATCATTGATTCATTCTGTGCCGAGGAATGGCACCCTGAATCGTTAGAGACACTTGTGAAGGAGCAATATAAACTAGATGCTATAGGTATTACAAAGAAAGTAGCGAGGAGCGTGAGCGACGAACGAGCAATAAAAATACTTCAAGATACTGTACATCGCTTACCCTCCGAGCATTTTGAAGCCGGGCTCCTCTGGGCCACCGATAATCCGATAGTACCGAATAGTTTCGGTCTGGCCATAAATCGTTTCAAATCCCTTGAGAGAAAAATGAAAAAAGATGACGACTACGCAAATAAGTACAAAGCAAATATTCGTGCTATGATAGACAAAGGTTACGCAGAAAAGTGTGATGATCAAGTACCGCCATCTCATGTACTGTGGTACTTACCTCATTTTGGGGTTATTAATCCACACAAACCGAGTAAACTTCGAGTAGTCCATGATGCAGCAGCTAAATCCGAAGGAGTTAGTCTCAACTCAATGCTCCTACCTGGACCGGATCTCCTCCAACCACTATTAGGTATTCTCTTTCGCTTTCGTGAGGGCCGCGTAGCTTTGACGGCCGATATTCGTGAAATGTTTCCCCAAGTTCGAATTAGAGAATCAGATAGAGACGCGCAGCACTTTTTATGGCGCGATAGCCCTGAACGTCCGATTGAAATCTATAGAATGTCCTCGATGATGTTTGGAGCTGCCTCCAGTCCGTGTACGGCATTGTATGTGAAAAACAAAAATGCACTAGAGCATCAAAATCTGTACCCGACAGCGGCTAAAGCCATCATCGATGACCACTATATGGATGACTATATCGGCAGTCTAGACTGTACTGACGAAGCGGCACGACTGGCTGCAGATATAGTCACGGTTCACAAGAAAGGCGGATTTGAAATGCGAGAATGGATATCAAACGATCCGTCATCGCTTTCACTAGTTCCACCAAATCTTTTACTAGAATGTAAACCAAACACAGATGTAGATTTAGGAAATTTTTCTTCTCTGTCAGTGCGTACACTGGGTATAGTTTGGCAACCGGCTTCAGATACGATAAGTTTCAGTAATTCAGTACTAGAAGCGGTGCCAACTGCATTGACAAAACGCATAGTTCTATCTATGGTCATGAAAATCTTCGATCCTATGGGTCTCTTGGGAGCAATCGTCGTGAGGGGGCGCATTATGTTCCAACAAGCGTGGCGTGATGGCTTGGACTGGGACCAGGAGCTCTCTCACGACGATTCAAAAAAATGGAGAGAATGGCTAAGTGACCTTCGATCTTTAGAAAACTTGAAGATTCCTCGATGGTACTTGAAAGAGGCCGACCCAGTTCTATGTGAGCTGCATGTATTCTGTGATGCTAGCGAGTTAGCTTACGCATGTGTCGCATATTGGCGTTTCGTATACTCAGATGGAAGCGTGCAACTCGCATTGATCAGTAGCAAAGTAAGAGTATCTCCGCTTAAGCCAGTTTCCATCCCTCGCTTAGAACTACAGGGTGCGCTTATTGCAGCTCGTCTTGCATCTGCTATACGTGAAGGTCACCGAATCAAACCATCTAAACAGACTTTCTGGTGTGACTCCACGACCGTGCTCGGGTGGATCCGAAGCGATGCTCGGATGTACAAACCGTTTGTGGCTCACAGAGTTGGTGAGATCATAGAAACTACAGACATCCGAGAATGGCGATGGATCCCAAGCCGGTTAAACGTGGCGGACGATGCTACTCGCATAAAGTCAGGTGGTCTTGACGCTCAATCCAGATGGATATTAGGTCCGGAATTCTTGCTCGGTCCACAAAATGACTGGCCCAGCGAACCATTCACGAATAATCAACAACCTACACAAGACGAGATGAAACCAAGCGCTAGAGTAGCTATTCATCATCAATCTTTAGTAGAACCACGTCATTCACCACTCTCCGCAGATCCCAATCGATTTAGTAGTTGGTTGCGGATGGTGCGCTCTACAGCACGCTCTCATCAATTCATCAGATTACTTAGAATTAGGTGCCTTAAAAAGCGTGGAGTAGATGCAGCTGAGGTAATACCGGGATACATTTGTTCTTTTGCTCCCTTCGCGTCACCAAAATGTGATGACAATTTATATAGTACGCAAAGGGACCCAGAGAATGACAACCTCGATTCTCGTGAAACGAGTGACATGATGCTGAACTCCAGTGAGAGCGATAAGATATTAGCTTGTCCTTTACGCACTCGTGTGCAGAAAATGTTGTCTAAACGTCCTCTAGGAACATTACCTCGCCATCGTCCCTCTGAACTTGTAAATGTTTATATCGAACCTCTGTCTGCGCAGGACCTAAGTTTAGCGGAGAATCATATTATGCGGAAAAGTCAAGAAGATACGTTTAGTGCCGAAATATTGTGCCTGCGTGCACAGCAACCGGTTCATCAACGTAGTAGCCTGCACAAACTGTCCCCTATCATATCCAATGACAGATTGCTGAGACTAAAGGGTCGAATTGACGCTGCTCACGATGTTCCCGAAGAAGTGAAGCGTCCCGTAATTCTTCAAGGCACACATCCGTCCGTACGTCTTCTGATTTTACATTACCACCAGAAAGCAGCTCACGCCAACAATGAAACAGTAATTAACGAGCTGAGGCAGAAGCTGTGGTTCACTAAACTAAGAAGTGCGGTCAGAATGGTCGCGCACAATTGCCAGTTCTGCAAGATCAGAAAAGCGATACCTTTGGAACCTCGTATGGGCGATCTTCCTGTAGAGAGACTGTCACATCATCAAAGACCCTTTACCTATGTGGGTTTAGACTACATGGGACCCCTACAAGTCACCGTCGGTCGACGACACGAAAAGCGCTACGTCGCCTTGTATACTTGTCTTACAGTTCGTGCCGTACACTTGGAAGTGGTAAATACCTTGTCCACGGATTCAGCAGTGATGAGTATACGGCGCTTCATAGCTAGACGAGGCACGCCGAAGAGAATACTCTCTGATAATGGCACGTCGTTTGTCGGCGCAAATAAAGAACTTACGAAACTATACGCTGAAGCTATGACTAATTTCGCTAGTAACAAAGGCATAGAATGGAAGTTTATACCACCGGCGGCACCGTTTATGGGCGGTGCCTGGGAGAGATTGGTGAAGAGTGTGAAAGTTGCTCTGTCCACTACTCTGTTTCAACGATTTCCCAAAGAAGAAACATTCCTAACCCTTTTAACAGAAGCTGAAGCCCTTGTCAACTCGAGACCTCTTACTCATGTCTCAACCGACCCGTCTGATCCCATCTCATTAACTCCATTCCATTTTCTCATCGGAAGTTCGTCTACTGCTACACTTCCCATCCATTTCGATGACTCCGATCTAGTTCGCAGATGCGACTACAAAAAGGCCTTGAGACTTTCTGACCACTTCTGGAATCGCTGGACTACTGAGTACCTCCCGACATTGCAACCCAGGAAACAAACAAAATTTACCACCAAAAATCTGGCGATCGGTGATTTAGTACTCATTGTAGACGGAACCCTACCTCGCGGTACGTGGCCACGTGGAAGAGTGAAGGCGGTACACCCAGGCAGGGACGGCATCGTCAGAGTAGCCGACGTTGACACTGTAGCCGGCACACTCCGTAGGCCCGTTAAGAAGTTAATATTATTGCCTGTATCGGATTAGGAAGGTAGGATAAGGAATAGTTATCTATATTTGTTATAGCTAGTTAGTTTATTAGGGCTAGAGTGTTTTTTGTTTAGGCGTAGTTAACTTTTATTCGCGCTGATATTATCTTTGTTTTTAAAAGGGGGACGATGTGCTGGTTGGTACATACGTAATTTTAGTTTTTTTCTTAATTCTTTTTTTGAATGAATGTCATTGTCAAATAGCTCGCTAATAAAATGGCTTCCAGAAACGTTTCCACTTTTTCTTTCACAAATTAAAATATTGCTATCGAAGCCCTTGGTTACAACTAACTCTATAAATTTTGATAAATTTTTTATTTTTAACGTTCTAAATATAGAGCCGTGGTCGGGCGTTCTTCGTTCAACAAGACAAGTGAGACCGTCGTTGTGCATTATAGCCGTTGACGTTCGGTATGTACCTATGTATCTACTTATAATAATTTTAGATTGGCTCTGACTGATCTTACAAAAAGATGCCAGTATGACACAATGGCGATGGCCGTCCTAAGTTCCGCGCTCTAATAATGCACGACAATGATAAGGGGATAAGGACGAGATGCCGTGCTAAAGGGCGACAGGATTGCCACCTCTCACGTTGGCACGGTTCTTCCACTGAGTCGTGCAGCAGGTGGGTCTTGTGCCTTACTTGCTGCTTGATATTTGGCCCGGCTGACACAGCCACTTTTTGAATTATGTGAGAACAAAATATGTTACCTACGGAATCTGAAACTGAGTCCAAACTCGCACTTTTTTTGTTAAAAATTATGTTTTTTGTTGAAAATTATGAATTGCCTTCTCTATCAATGACGTATCATGTATTCTACTAGACCTCTTACCCGGGCAACAGCCTTCGCTCCACCGCGGTGGAGTAACCATTACGCGGAGGGACCCTCTTGAGACTAGTAGCTCGCGAGCGACCGAACGCAGCGGACGCGCCGCGCCGTCCGCGCGCTCGCTGCCGTCCGTCTGCGGCTCGCATCGCGCCAGTCATTATGCCCGGTTGTGTGTTGCGATATTGCAAAAATCATACCAAAAATATTGGGAAAAGTGATGGCATCTCATTTCATAGGTAAGTATCACTTCATTGTGATCTTAATATATAAGGTCTTTCAAAATTAGTTAATAGTACGCTAAGGGGGGGTTCTGCATCATATAGGGAGTAAAACCTATATAAAATTTTGTGGACCTTGGGCTTTTTTTATGAAAAATGTTTTTTATGTATGAAAATGTATGTATGTAAAAAAATATGTGGTTGATTTTTATAGCCTAATCAATTCATTTTCATAACAGTAACAAAAAATTCTTCATTACCATTTTGATGTAACACGTGTAAGTTGGTAAAAAAATAAAATTCTTTCTATTCCATACTAATAAAACTAAAATTGTGGTTTTCACAATTTCTGAAAGAAAGAGATCTATGTGTTGGAAGACTTTTTTCTTCCTGGCATGAAACTGAAACGATTAAGAAAAGATTTTTTTTTTACATTTTACATTATTTTAATTTTTTTTTTGTAAACAAAAATCTTTGTTCCTCAAAAGTGATTTATTTACCATACAGAACCCCCCCTTAGCGTGCTATTAACTAATTTTGAAAGAACTTATATATAATATCTTGTTTTCCATGTGCTTAGAAATATTTGGTTCAACTGGCCAATTAGGGCTGTCACAACGCTACTTCAATTTGAAAATTTTGTACATTTTATGTATTGACCTCGCATTACAATAACATAAGCATTATTTAATTAAACAAATAAATTGAACGCGCTCATTAGGGCTGCCACATATGAATGATTAGAAATAGAGTTCTGGGATATCATGTATGAAAGTAAATAAATATGTATTAAACTACGTTAAAATATGAGAGTGAATTGACCGCTAATTAGGGTTGTCGCTATTCTTTTAATTTTTTTTAATTAGTAAGTAATTGAGAAATTTTCAAGAAAATAATTTTTTTTACAAGGTTTCCACATCCTACTTAGGGATCAATACGAGAAAGATGGATAAAAATAGTCCAAGATGATACATTGTTTAAGGGAAAGTGAAAATTTAAATTTGTGTAAAGTGAAATTTAAATTATTTTGTTTAAGTACGGAGGAATAGAATAGAATAGAATAGAATAGTATTTTATTCATTTGTACACATACATTATTAATACATTAACATAAATGGAGCTAATTAGTAGGTACAAAAGAAAGGGCGTTAGGCGCAGCATATGGCCACTCGAGTGTCTCAAGGGCCGCTGTTTTTAAGCCTAGCCTACATTAATACTACAATTAAATTACATCTAAAGAACTATATACAAAATTAACCACACTACATACACATTTACACAATTTTTACAAGTTTACACAGGATGGAGGAAGAGTTATTTTAGTTGTGTTTGTGTGTGTAGTCCAAAGTATACCTAATGGTTTTTTTAGTTATATATATATATATATTTTTTAAATAAATGCTGCACTCTTTATTTTATGTATGTTTGGTTTGGAGATTTTAAGTTTAGTCCAAGGCCAAGACCGCAGTTATGAATTCTTTATTATTAAGTTTAGTTTTTTAGATATTATTCTAGTTATTAAGTATAGGTATTATAAGAATACAAAACGGCTTTACTCGCGGTCGAAATACGAGCTGTGTGGCTCGACGTTTCGGGCCAAACGTATGGCCCATCATCATATTCATATTCATATTCATATTCATATTTTTATTGATTCCTTTGGTACCACGGTACACTTGAATAAGTCAGTCATAACATTTACACACACATTGAATAGAACTCATATAAATTATTATTAGCTAGGTAATTATAAGTAAAAAGTTTGGGTTCGAGCAAAAAATAGCCTTCGTCAATACTTTAAAATCATCATGAGCACTCTGGCCGAAATGTCGAGCCACACAGCTCGTATTTCGATAGCGAGTAAAGCCGTTGTTACTTCTTAAAATGTCAAATAACCACGGTAATTTAAAAACCCATATAAGTTTAGGTATGTATTTCAAGTTATTATGGTTCTGTATTTTAAGTTTAAATACATAAAAACGTTTTTTTCGATGAAATTCACTATCTGTTTTCTTCTATAATCCTTTAAAACGTCCCACTGCTAGGCACGGACTCTGCCCACTGACATAGGAGGTATTGTTTTTATTGTTGTTGTTTTATTGTTTATTGAGTATTCTTATGACAGTCATATTGCACTCGAACTTGTCACAATTTGTTATATCCGGTTCGATTACTCGTACATGGTGACCAGTGGAAATCAGAAGCAGTTTACACAAAAATACCTTTCATAGACCAGTGTGCACTAGTTACCTAACTTTATTTTTCTTCATCGGAGCGATCGTACCTATTCGTTATGAAATGCACGTATATCAATCCTTATCAAGGAAATAAATAAGTACATTAGTTAGTGCCCGGGATTTGAACCCGCAACTTCTGCATTGAGAAGCGTTACCACTAGACTACGGGCACAATTAACCATAATACCTACTCGTAAAATAATAAATCGAAAAATATATTTTTGGTAGACTAAGTGACAACCCTACGTATTCCAATGCACGTGTTGACTGACCGGCCGGGCCGGCCGGGCCGCTAGCCGCTAGTCGCTCGCTAGCTAGCCCCTCTCCCGCTCGCTTCCCGCCCCGCGCGGCTCAGCGTTCCGCCACCCCGCTACCTTACCTCATACCTCAGCTATTGGCCGTCATTTCTCTGTATTCTTTCTTCGTAGTGCTCACTCTATACATAAAATCTCTTTGTTCTCTATTTAGATAAATTGGCTTGATGATGGATCCTAATCATATCGTAAACGTCAGACAAAAAATATTTGATATCATCAGCAGTAATGTGTATGTATGTACGTAGGATAGCAACAAAACAAAATGTTGGATTAAATAAAAAAAAATTATAAAAAAATACACATTAGGATGAGCATTGCACCTACGTATAAATTGTTCACTTAGTATTCATGTAGTAGGTATTCCAACTTACAAGGTGACCGCATAGTAGCCGCCGAGTTCTATTCTAGTCCAGTATAGTCAGCAATCCAAAGGGAAGTCTCTGGTATGGCACCTACCTCCTCGGAGGTTATATTGGCTGGTCGGAGCATGTGCTATTGTAGTATATGTGTACCCCTCTTTATTATTTGTAAGTTACTTTATTAAGGTACTAACAAAACAATGTGACTTGCGAAGTTTGTCAGTTCTTCTTCGCATTGAATTTAGAACTGGCGGAATTTTCGACATATCCAAGCGTAGGTTACCTACCTACCAATGGATGAAATTATACAATAAATAATAAACTATTATTTTGTACCCCTCTTGTTCAGCCACCCTTACTGGATTACATAGAAATAAACTTACTACATTATTTCAGACTTTTTGCATATATCCAATCGTTTTTAGAGTCCGACCGGTAACCGGCCAGGGTCCTTCCGGGCGGTTCCGGGAAGAATAAAAAGTGTCAATTAATAATAGTTATAATAGTACACTTTATGCGTCTTAATGTGTGGAAAGGGCGGACTTATTGCCTTAGGCGATTTCCTCCAGTCAACCTCAAGACCAAAATTAACAAGAACCATAGAACAGAGCTCCCAATACACAGTATAATATACAGTATAATATACAGTAACATCACAATATACGCGCTTGCTATTATTCTCGAGAGGACCCTGGCCGGGAACCAGTCGGACTGCCGGCACTGGATGCCGGACACTCTAAAAGGGATTGGATGGAGTGGAGATATTTTATTAAAATATCTATTTATTTATGTAAGTATTCCAAAATATATAACAGTAATAAATAATAATGCATTGTTTTGTTCTTCGTTGAATCATTCAACGTTCATAACAACATAACAATCATAAATGATTCAACGTTCTGGACGTTGAATCATTTATTACATTTGATTATAGCGTGAACTGAATCTACTACGATCTTCAATCATTCAATGGTTGAAAGTATAGTAGTAGGTAATGAATCCCAATACGATTTTACTGCTTCTATTAAGACGCAGAAGCGATTCTATTCTATCCATAATAAATTCCCTGTTAGCAGTTCACCCACTCTACATTTATTTATTACACAAAAGGCCGACTTTTACATATCTGTAATTGTATGCAAAAATTATGCAAAACATAGGCTGCATCATGGTATTTTCTCAAATTCGACGTGTGGTGGTAACCCCATATCGAAGAGCCGTTTGTTTGTTGCCTTCTTGTAGCCGTGGAAAGCAGCCCCAATGTGTCAGGTAATTCCCTGCACACACCGTCCGTAGACCCCACGGCCCGGTCAGATGACGCCAGTGAGCTGGTGCGATGATACAAAGTTCCCAGTGATAAACAGCGGCGAGCGATTAGTCCGGTTCAGTTGGCTTAGCGAGCGGCAGCGCGCCGCTACATAACCGCACACAACACAATACGTCGACTGTTCGGATATTCTTGCATGTTCTGTGGCGGGATTTGAAAAAGTGTTTCTGGATATAGAAGTTCATAAATGTGAGTACTTTGATTTTTTTTTTAATATGTCCTTTATATTAGTTACATCATTTATGTAATGTGTAAGGTAGGATTGGGATGTGGAACAAAAAATTCGATTCTGCTTCTCATCTCTCGACCATATTTTATTAGGGGGTGAAAAATAACAGTATTAATATTAATAATGATAGGTACATTGATAGTAAAAATTAAATATCTATTTTCACATTCTTCATACAAACGTTTTCTTATATACAGAGTGTTTCAGCATAGGCTTGAGAAACTTCAGGAATATAAAGTACTCATTATTAGAAGAAAACAATTTTTTTTTATACTAAACTTGAAAATTGTAATAAAAACTCGATGGACAGTGAGTATGGGGAGGTGCTGTTTAGGTCTAGGGAATGCAATGACCTACTCCAGTCCCCTTTTTCTTTTGATGCCATTTAAATTTAAGTGTTTGGAATTTACCTACATGCAGTTCAATTCTACTAGTTAAAAATTGCAGTTTTAGTAATTTTATTTAATTTAATAAAGGCGGCGGATGTTAACTCTGGCAATGGCATTCGCAATCCCCGTGCATCACAGAATGTCCATGGGCATCGTTAGACACCTACTTGTAGGTGAAACGATGCCACATGTCGCGCTATCAATAAAAAAAAAAAAAAAAAAACTGTCCACCACATCTCGATGAGACTATTTTCACCAAAAAGTACTATAACATGACCGAATCTGGGAAAAAGTTTCACAGCTTTTCGTTTTCAAATATGGACCCCTTTCGAACCCTGAAGTTACGAAACCCTATCCTGAAACACCCTGTGTAAATATAAGTCAATGTTTCCTGCCGTAATTCAAACATTTATGAAAATGTTTACTTATGTTGTTGTAAATAATTTGTTAATATCTAGGTATTCGTAAATGTACTTATCGAAAGAGTGAAAATGTTTGACTTCGGAAGCAATTTCTGTCTATATTTACAATAAATAAATGGTTTTGTATATTAATATCACATTAGTCGGTCATTTACCTAAATGTGCGCAAGAAAGATAATTATGTTGTCAAGGGTAATCACGGCCATACTGTACTACAATGATGATAATACATTTTGTTTCTGTCCTTTCAATACTGTTTGAAAATTATTACTTACGCCTCTCATCATCGACGATAGAATACAGACAACGCGTTAAAACAGAATAAAAAGTGGTTTTGCAATATTCAATGTTATCTTGAAATGTTCCGGCATTTTATATCACACTAGTTTGCCCGAGTTGTCTGGGCGTCGTCGTCGGCTTCTCTTGCGAGAAGTCCAAGGTTCGAATCCAACCGGCGGCGTGTACCGATGAGTTTTTTTTCTGATTTGAAAATAATTTACGTGCATACCTTCACCCACTGCTCCATAGTTCGGATTCCATGTAAAATGTAGGTCCACCGGGTTGACTGGAGGAAATTGGCTAAGGCAATAAGCCCGCCCTTGCCACACGTAGTGAAATAAACTGTATTATTATTAAATGTGTTTATACATTATGTTATTACATGGAGCTCTCTATAAAAATTGCTGAACGCTACATTTTCCTAATTATTTTCATACATCTCAGATATGGCACCTATACGTTCATTTATATGGCGAGGCAGTAAAGAAATATCGTTATGATCGCTAGATAAGCCAAATTCATTAGTGAATACTGCATGTAAATCGGTCCAGTCGTTTCCGAGATTACCCGTTACAAACAGACAGATAGACGTAGCATTTTATAAGAATAAGGTATAGAGGATGGTAGGTAGGTACAATAGCCTGAAGAAATGAGCGGTTATTTCTAGAAACCTTTGCACACGCGCACTAATAACGCTGCGTGGAATATTTTGTTTGATACACACATACACACCACACGCTGTATCCCGACAATCGGGTTGAGCAGAGTAATCGGTGTTGTGCTGCAAGAACTTTGGTAAATCACACAACAACACTGGCCACCGCGTTTAGCAAAGTATTCGGACAAGATAACTATCAAGCAGCAAGTAAGCATGAAACCCACTTGCTGCATGACTCGATGGAAGAACAGTGCCAAGGTGAGAGGTGGTTATCCCGTCGCTCTTTAGCACGGCACCTCGTCAGCCTCGGTAGCTCAGTGGTGCGGTCGGTCGACTGTTGTTAAGCAACCCTTAGCAGTACTTGGATGGGTGACCGCTCGACCGTTGGAGGCTGACCGTGGTTCGGATTCCACGTAAAACTGTAGGCCCCTTCTCTTCTTACATTACGAGGTGGTAGGGTTTATCCCGCTCGGGTTGGTACCACCGCACTGACTGAAACGTCGGTCGAAACGGCTATGTAAATATAGTTCGTGTTTTCCGTCCAGTTCAGTGTAGCCGACATGAAATCAAGGGAAGCACTGACATGGCACCTAGTTCACCCTGTGTTATGGGCTGACATCACGGATGTTGTAGATGATGTAACCAACCGTGTCAGTTTCCATAAAAACCTTGTCCTTAGTCGCCTTTTACGACATGCACGGGGTGAGATGCAGTGGGGCTATTCTTTTTAAGTACCGCCCCCACACGGTAATACTTTGTTTGAATGTGGATTTTAGTGATTTTCGCAAGTTTCTACACACCACTAGATCAGATTGTATCGACCATGGTATCGACACTATAATGGTCGAAGTAACAATTATATAATCTGTGGTGACACGGTACAGTAGAAGGAGTCTACAAGGGCAACATGTTAGTTAGAACAGTGTGAATGGAGACGAGCTGTTATAAATTAATTTAACTTATTCGGATGACATCACATCACAATGCGGAATAATTAATTTTGCTTAACAAAAAGATAGACAATAGCAAAAATATTTTATCCAATTAGTGATATTTATTGACAGCTGTTTATTAAAGCTATAAATAATAAATATCACAAGATTTATTACATTATATAATACGTTCTCAATGAATAAATTATTTAGTTTGAGTTTAGCAATTCGATCGAGGTGACTGAGGTCGACATTGAAATGGATATTAGTAATTTTCTGATAAATCGTAATTACGTTATTTTCTAAAGTGTTCAAGGACAATGCGGGCAGTTTTCCATAACTAAATAAATTATTAGCCTGCCTCGAGCCTATGATTTAGTTTGTATGGAAACTGACATAGTTGGCTACATCACCTACTACATCCGCGATGTAAGCCCATAACACCGGGTGAACTAGGTGCCATGTCAGTGCTTCCCTTCGGTTGTGCCGGCTACACTGAACTGGAACGGAAAAAAACTAACTATTTACATAGCCATTTTAACCGACCTTTCAATCATTGCGGTGGTACCAACCCGAGCGCGTTAAACCCTACCCACCTAGTAAGGTAAGAAGGGAAGGGACCTACAGTTTTACGTGGAATCTGAACCACGGTCAGCCCTCAACGGTCGAGCGGTCACCCAATCAAGTACTGACAGCGCCTAGGATGTACTTATGATCACCGCACCACTGAGGCTGACAAGGATGATGCTGTGTTTTATAATTCAGAACTACATACATACAAATACAATCACGCTGCGTCCCGAGACAACCGGTGAACCAGAGTAATAATTTCCAGTGCACTGTGTACGTATTTTTTTTTTAAATATGCGGAATAGGTTGGACGAAGTGTGTACTAAACGAAGGTCGACATTTCGAAAATGTTATATTTAAAAATAAAACCCACTTTTGTCTTCTTTTCATAGTAATATTTTTTTATATGGAAACAACACGATTGGCTACATCACCTACAACATTCGTGATGTCAGCCCATAACACCGGATGAACTTGGAATTAATAATTTTGGTCTGCGACATATATTTTGTCACAGCGTTTTTGTTTATTTTTTTTATATAATTTTTTAAAATCCGAAATCTGTCGCTGGATCTATTAAACTGTACAGTATGATAATATGAATGAAGCAGCAAAGTACCTACAATTCGTACGTTTATATTTTTTTTTTATTTAAGTTATTCATTTATTTACACATTTATTTACAATAATTTTACATATAACTTAATTTTACATATAACTAATTATTACTATTGGCAGATAACACATTTTACATTATCTATAGGCGGTCAAGAGTTCGTGTCAAAATAGCGCGGTTCTGTTCCGTAACGATAATACATTAGGTAGGTAGGTCGTCAATAAATGAATTTAAATCGCTGAGTTATAAATAATAAGTCCGCCCGCAGTCTATACTGAAAGCGGCGATTGTGTAACGTGAAATTAAATAACTTTTCTTTTTACCATGAATACTTTTTTTTTAATTCTCCATACATTTAGCCCAATAACAGAAAAAAATTCAGTTCCACTACGCCAGCACGTCCTTTTATACATATATTATTCGATACCGATCTACACGAATATTATAAACAGGTAAAGTTTGTAAGTTTGGATATAGGAGGTCTGAAAATACTCGTCCAATTTTAAAAAATATTTTACAAATATTTAGAATGAACCTTCGGAATGGACATAGGGTATGCGAGCGAAGAAACTTACTGCGGTTGTTTAAAGTGCACGACCAGCTATGCATAATCAATACTCATAGTATATAAAATAGTAAAGCAGAATAATTGACTACATAATAGATCTAATTGTATTATGAAGACAGATGACCGCTATCGCATGAAATCAAATTGTTCTAACCAATTCACCTAAATCATCTCTCACAAATCGCATAATGAAAGAAGCTGCTGTGTAACCGGAACTGAACAAAGGTTGGAAAAAGCGATTACGCTGGAGAAAAAGCGCAAATTTGGCAGAACCGGTAATTTTCAACCAGCACTTTCTCGCAGATACAAAAACTACTATGTAGATCTTTGGCCTCAGCAGTCTCCGCGGTGACTGACACAGGGCATTTAGAGCGACCGCACACGACGCAACAGGCTGTCGTCTACAGGTACGATAAAACGTCCGTCGGGGTGTATGACGATGGTACGATGTCGTACGAATATATTTTCGGCCGAATTTACATTTGATCTGAATGAAATGAATTCGCAAATTTATATCTCAGCATCATGAACATAAAAAAAATCTCGAAAACAATGAAATTGTTTCATCCTACTTTTACAATATACATTCTATCAACAAAGTACCGGGAATTATTAAATCAAACATTCAATTTTCGTTTAATCATCAATATTTATTTTATCACCTTCAAAATAGTCCCCATTCGATGCAACACACATGCGCCAGCGTTTTTTCCAGTCTTCGTCCACTTTTCGAGTCTCCCGTGTAGCCTTCAATGCCTACCACGAATTTTGTTTTATGGACTCTATCGACTCAAAACGGGTACCACGGAGTGGCAATTTTAGTTTTGGGAACAAAAAGAAGTCTGCCGGGGCCAAATCTCGTGAATATGGTTGTTGATCAATGGTATTTGTTGCGTTTTTGGCCTTAAATTCGGTCAGAATTGCTGCTCTATGCGACGGTGCATTATCGTCGTGGAAAATCCACTAATTGTTGAACCATATTTCTGGACGTTTATGACGGATTTTCTCACGTAAACGTTTCATTACGGCCAAATAGCATTCTTTATTGACCGTTTGTCCTTCTGGAACGAATTCACGATGGACCAAACCACGAATATAAAAGAAAACGATGAGCATCACCTTCACTTTTGACCGACTTTGTCGTGGTTTTTTCGGTTTTGACTCGTTTTTTGTTCTCCATTCTGATGCCTGTTGACTTGTTTGCATATCAAATTCATAGACCCATATCTCATCACCAGTTATGATGCGTTGTATGAATGTGGGATCAGAATTGACGCGATCCAGCATGTCCAATGAAGCTTGCTTACGATACTGTTTTTGCAGAAAATTCTGCTCTTTTGGAACGAGCCGAGCAGCGACGCGTCTCATGCTCAATTCATCCACCAAAATCTAACGGACGGACTCGTGAGATACCTTAAGGTCGTGTGCTATCTCTCTTAAGCTGGAATGGTGATTATTGAGCACAATTTCCTTTACTTTTTCGACATTTTCGTCTGTTGAAGTGGTCGAAGGTCGTCCGGAACGAGGGTTGTCTTCGACGATCTCTCGGCCCTCCTTGAATACTTTGTACCACTCGTAGGCTCGTGTTTTGGATAAAACTGATTCACCATAAGCCTTTTCTAACATTTCTAGGGAGTCGACACACGAAAATCCGTTCGCAACACAAAATTTAAGGCAAACTCGTTGTTCAATAATTTGCTTCATTGCGAAAATCGTGACGCACTATAGAGGTGTTTTAATTCAATTTGCCGTTATATTCAAATTATTTGACAGATCGCGCGCATTTTAGGCATAATAACTAAGGACAGTGCTACCAACTTTATAAAATTTTAATATGTATTTAATCATTATCACATGATTTTTAAATCATAAATTCCCGGTACTTTTTGACAGAGCAGTAAATACAACCCTAAAGCCAAAACTCGTTTAAAAAAATTATAAAATATATCAAAATTATTATAATATCATTATAATTCGATTATGGTTAGATTATTATAATATGAATGTTGATTCCATAGCTATAATTGCAGCCATAGTCAATACCTACAAGACTTGTTAGAGCTTATTTAGTACACATAAGTACCATGGACGACTGTACTACATAGACCATAGTAAGTACTAATAGTGCTTAGTAAGTAGTGTCCGAGCGCTCTAACTTCTAAGACAAATGCAAATTGCGTGATCAATCGAGCGAGATTCCTTGTCGGTTCGCGGTGCAAATTTCTTGAAAAAAAAACTTATAACAAAAATATGTTAAAATTCACCATGAACATTTTATTTTTAGAACTTCGCATGCCAACGACATCGCAACCCAACAACTTGAATTTGTAAAGTCGGAGAAAACTCTACTAAAGAGCAATGTTGAGAGTTGAGACTCGCACTTGGCCGTTTTTTTTTTTTTTAGATTTAATACCTCGAACAACGCGTGTGACAGATAGCCGGACGGACGGACAGACACCTGACCGATTTAATAAGTCCCTGCCAGCGTCGCTGATAAAAAAAACCGGCCAAGTGCGAGTCGAACTCGCGCACTGACGGTTCCGTATCGCCATGTCATGGTCAGCGCCACTCACGCCGTCTATAGCGTGTTTTATGAAATGCTTCATATTAGTTAAAACTCATGATTAGTTAAAATGCTTCATACTGTTTTCGGTAGATGGCTCGCATACACTTTTTAATTTCTTTTATGGGGACCCCGTGAATTTTTTGCTTTTCTTAAGTTTATTATCGGCCATTAACACATATTCTGTGATAATTTCAACGGGCTACCTACGAGAGTCGGACAGACAGACGGCGTAGGCTTAGTAATATTGGGGGGGTAGAGCTGTTCGCGTCCGTGACACCTTAAGGTCCTTAAGTCACACGTGCCTCCTGGGTGGTGCCAAATGAACAGCAATTAGCGTGTGGGAGATCTTCGGATCGGCTGGGTTCGCCACCACACCCCGGGGGAAACATTACACCGCCATAACAGTTCGCTGTGTTCCGGTGTACTTCCCGGGGACCCAGTAGCAGGTGGGGTTGGCTATGGTGAGGAGTAGGTCAGTGGTCCCGACGCGGATTCGCTGTTCAGAGGTGTTGCATCGACACGGTTGCCAGGGAGACCCGGTTAAACGGTTATTCCGCTGGCCGCCCGCCGGATAGTACAAGGGCCCAATCGCGTCTAACCAACGCGAGAGGCTGCCCCGGTCAGCCGGCGCATAATCCCGGAGTGGTCCGTCGTGCCGGATGGTGACCGGTGTAAGGGTCCCGGCGGCCACTTCCGGGGGGGACCGGGGGCCCTTCCGTCTTCCGTGTCGGCGCACCACCAACCTGAACAGTAAGCGTTGAAGCTAGGGTCCACGCTTTGCCCGTGAATCACCACGGCCACCCTTCACGCTTTTTTTCCCCCCCTCACAACAATCATGACAGCACAACAAAGAATAAGTAAGGTTAAATCAGCGGTGCACATCCCTACAACCCTCTTTAGCGTCGATTCGACCAACGTGCGGGGGTTGCACTCAAATTTGAATGCCGTCCACCACCATCTAGAAACGAAAAAACCGGCCTTGCTTTTTCTGACGGAGACGCAAATATCTTGCCCTGCCGACACCTCTTACCTGCATTACCCCGGCTACACTCTGGAAGAAGCCTTCCGCTCGCGAGCCGGGGTTTGCCTGTTCGTCAGGGCGGATATTTGCTGTCGTCGCCTGCGCTGTCTTGAGGACCCCGAACTCTCAGTACTTTGGGTCCATGTGGATCTGGGGAGAGTCTCGCGGGTGTACGCCTGTCTCTACAGGTCGCACTACGGAGATGCTGGGACAGCTCGGTTATTTGAGTACCTGAGTGGAGCGGCAGACAAAGTCCAAGAGCGGTTCCCCACCGCGGACTTGGTTCTTCTTGGAGATTTCAATGCCCATCACGAGGCATGGCTAGGCTCCAAGAGAACTGACAGAACTGACTTTGCGGGGAGAGCCGCCTACGACTTCGCCCTGACGCATGATCTGTCTCAACTGGTGGACCAACCCACCAGACTACCAGATATAGACGGTCATGAACAGTGGCGGCTGGTGACCTATGGGACTGGGTGTGCGGCGCACAGCACGCACACCCAGTCCCATAGGTACCTAGCGCACGATGTGCGTTAACTTACTCGTAGTACTAAACCCAAACGTGAATCTAATGGATACCGAGACGTGATTTTTTATTTTATTTACATGTCTGAGTTAATTGCCCAAATTATGTACGACCGAAGGGAAGCACTGACGTGGCACCAAGTTCATCCGGTGTTATGGGCTGACATCACGGATGTTGTAGGTGATGTAGCCAACCGTGCCAGTATCCATAAAAAAAAATAAAAAAATGTAAAAGTATTCTCACTCAACAGATACATATAGTTAAAAGACAAAATAAGGTAAGGATAAAAGTGATAAAATTATTAAAATATATGTAATAAAAATGTACTCACTTTTAGATTGAAATATGTAGGTATGGTGTTTTGAAGAACACGTCAGCGAATTTATGAAAAATATGAAGAAATCAGTCACATACACACAAACACACTACAGTTTGATTGGGTAGGTAGGTCTAATATTGTTCTATTTATAATGTAAGTCTATTCGTCGGGTTTTATCTTGCGCAAATATTTCTATCACTTTTTTGTCACGCACTAGAAACACAACCAGAGTCCTAATTGCTCGAAGAACCGAAGCGACACTTCACTGCGCAGTGGCCGGCCACTGGGCCGCGGCCGCCGGGGCGCCGCCGCGCGCGAGGCGTGGCCGGCGCCCGCGCCCGCCGGCCAGCCTTGCCGCGCCGGGCAATGAAGAAAACTTCACAATGTACTGTTAACTGACGAAAAGTCGTTCAAACTGCTAAAAAACTTATTTGCAAAACATCCCGGCGCGGCAAAGATATATTACGTTCAATATTTCATCTATATTACGTACAATATTTCATCTAAGCGGCGCCGCGGCGCGGAGCGGCCATTATCGGTCGACGCGACGACGACGGGCCTCGCCCCGAACTGAGAGAGATGGCGCGGCGCGACGAGACGCAGAGTTTAGATCGCTCCCTCCGCGCCCGCGCCCCCCGCCCGCGCGTGCCTGCGGTCGGGTTTACGATCTCGGCTTACATCGGCTCATCGTCGGCTGGCTCGGTCGCGACGTGTCGCACGCGCGTCTATCCACAATATACTGTCCTTCTTTTTCCGTCGTGTGTCACACGCAGAATGCATCCTTGTTCCACACATAATCGTATGAAGAGTGTTTTGTTTCACACGGCGGGGCATCGGAGTTTAAAATTTTTTCATAGTAACACGTTCGCGGTGTTTTGTGATGCACACGGCGGCGAGCTCGGCGGCGATACGTAGTAAGTAGTACGTATTACGTACAGCAAAATCGTGCCTTGTTGTCTAGGAAATAGGAACGAATTCAGTTTGATATTTTTACTTCGATCGGCGAGATTCATGGAGAATGTTTAATATTTTAATTTATTTATTTCTTTCGGGTGAAGGCGCTGTTTGGTGGTAGTGCGGCGCACGAACGCACTTAAGGGCCAGCCGCCACTGGTCATGAACCCTCGTTGCTGGATCTTCTGCTGACGACGAACCCCACTGGATATAAGGTCGCAGTGAGAGCCCCGCTGGGTTCTTCTGATCATTGTTTAGTGGGGTCCACGGTGCCATCTTCGCCTCCTCAGTCCCGTACTGGAGGAACGCGTCGAATTTGGCACTACGCGTCGGCAGATTGGGATGGGATGCGAGAGCACTTCGCATCCTACCCTTGGAGAGAGATCTGCTTCAGTTCGGACGATCCGTCGGATTGCGCTAATACCGTTGCCGAAGTGGTCCTAGGGGCAATGGAAATGTTTATTCCCAGCGCCTCTGTCCACCTCGGTGGTAAATGCCAACCGTGGTACAGCCGCGACTGTGCTGTTGCTGTCGCAGCTAAATGCGCAGCTTATCGTGCATGGTCGCGTGCTCGTGCCGGACGTGACCCAAATGTACCCGAACTGAAGAAGAAATACAACCACCTCTCCAGATCCTGCAAAAGGGTTATTGCCAGGGCCAAATTTGACCACATCGGCAGAATCGGCGATAGACTGAACGAGCATCCAACTGGGAGCCGTGAGTTCTGGTCTCTCGCCAAATCTGTCGAGTCGAATTTCTGCCGCTCCTCTCTTCCACCTCTGCAGTGTCCTGGAGGCTCACTTGCTCACTCCGCAAAGGAGAAAGCCGACTTACTGGTATCTCTCTTTGCGGGGAACTCTAACCTGGACGATGGAGGTGCCACTCCCCCATCCATACCTAGGTGTGAGAACTCCATGCCGGAAGTGCAGTTCCGACAACGAACTGTACGGGCGGAGCTTCTCTCCCTAGACGTCAGGAAAGCGAGTGGGCCGGACAGGATTCCTGCATTGGTGTTAAAAAGGTGTGCTCCCGAGTTGGCTCCAGTGCTGACGCGCCTATTCCGTCTCTCCTACTCTAATGGTCGTGTGCCGGCGGCCTGGAAATCTGCGTTTGTGCAAGCGGTCCCCAAAAAGGGTGACCGCTCAAACCCGTCAAACTACCGACCTATAGCGATTACCTCCCTTCTCTGTAAGGTGATGGAGCGCATCATCAATGCGCAGCTCATGAAGTACCTAGAGACAAATGACCTCATCAGCGATCGGCAATACGGCTTCCGGCCAAAACGATCTGCTGGTGATCTCCTAGCGTACGTCACTCACCTTTGGGGGGAATCGCTTGAAGGTCATGGCGAATCCTTGGCAATTGGCCTTGATATTGCCAAGGCATTTGACCGGGTTTGGCACAAGTCGCTCTTGGGCAAATTGCCGGCTTACGGACTTCCTTCTGGCCTGTGTGACTGGGTCGCCGACTTCCTACATGGGCGTAGCATTCAGGTCCTAGTGGACGGTTGCTCGTCGGACGCCATGTCAGTGAACGCCGGCGTACCACAAGGATCTGTGTTGTCACCCACGCTGTTTCTTCTGCACATCAATGATATGCTGTCTCTGGGCAACATACATTGTTATGCAGATGACAGTACGGCACACGGATCCTACACCAGTCACCCTTCAGCCAGTCGGGATGTTGTGGATGAGAAGAGACGAAGACTTGTGTCTGAGCTCGAACATACACTCGGTTCTATTTCCGAATGGGGCCGTAGTAATTTGGTCGAGTTCAACGCTTCCAAGACACAAGTTAGCGCGTTCAGTGCGAAGAGAGTGGCGTTCACACCGGCTCCTTCATTCCAAGGCACGTCGCTCAAATTAAGCAAACACCTCGGGGTCCTCGGAGTCGAACTGTCGCACGACTTGAACTTTCGTCGCCACATCGAGGGGAAGGCCAAGCTGGCTTCTAAAAAGCTGGGCGTACTCAATAAGGTGCGACGGTACTTCACGGCGGACCAAAAGCTGCTGCTGTATAAATCGCAGATCAGGTCTTGCTTGGAGTACTGCTCGCACCTGTGGGATGGCTCTGCCAAATACCAGCTTGCGCCTCTGGACTCGATCCAGCGTCGAGCCGTGCGACTAGTGGGTGACCCCGAAGTGTCCCGTGATCTGGAACCACTGCAACACCGTAGGGATGTCGGCTCCCTAAGTGTGTTCTATCGCTTATTCCATGGGGAGTGCTCGGAGGAGCTGTTTAACGCGATCCCGCCGTCCCCTTTCCACCTCCGCACCACGCGCACTGGGCAGGGATTGCATCCATATACGCTGGACTTACCGCGCATGCGTACCAATCGATTCTGCAGATCTTTCCTGTACAGAACCGGTAAACTCTGGAACGCTCTCCCTGCTCATATATTTCCCCCCAAGTACAGTCTCGGGTCCTTCAAGAGGGGCGTGAATGGGCACCTGTCAGGCCGGCATGGCATTCGCAACCCCCGAATACGACCGAATGTCCATGGGCGCCGTTAGACACCTTATGGGTGCCTCGGCGCCATATGTCGAGCTAACAATAAAAAAAAAAAAAAAATAATAGGGTCCCGACGACTGATACGGAACCCTAAAAATTTAGTAGTATCTACTGATTCTCTTCAATCTTTAGCAGGCAGGGCACCTCACGAACTTCTTTGGAAAATAGTACTCGTAATTTATGCAAAAAATCGGTATTGTGCACATAAATAAATGCATGAGTTAGTACAATTAGCATAATATTAATTTTCTTTCTACTAATAGCCACAACTTCACTATTATATCTAGTCGTTATTCATAGTACTAACAATGGATCTTACCGATCACGGCAGCGGGAAAACCATGACATGTGAATATATCTGTTTTCAATGACCTAGTTGATAAACACAAACCTTCTGAACCTTGAACGGACCCAGCACGCGATTAGTATAAACGCGAAATCTAGGCTTAGCTATAAATCTAAGATATAAATCTAGGTATCTACCTAGATTGTTAGGCTGAAGCTCAGAATGGAATATGTATATAATTTTAAAGATAATTCTAGATGTATGTATTTATGTATTTATTATTTATTGTACACCATTTTTCGATAAAATAAGGTACAAAAAGGTCGGCTGAATGCAGATCTGCATTATGTTAGAGCAAACATAATGAGAGCAAATAGAGCAAATAATTCTAGATCGGTTGTTCTGTTGAACTATTGTTGGTAAGTCATTCTCAATAATTGCTAATGATATCAATTATTGCATAGCGACGAGGCGGCGGCATGTTGGAAAAGAAACATACATACACTCGAAAAATACGAATATATTTACCTACATTATGTCTGTCTTGCCTACAAATAACCTAAATGCCACGGTTATGATCTTATCTTCATTATCACTTAAAATCGAAAAATTTAAAACATTTAAAACCCTGTCTTACTCACTAGCTTGCCCAATATTAAGAATGCCAAAGTACCATTTCTGAAAAATTTTCACTGCTTCAGACAATGCTCGCTCGGTCAGAACTAAACAGTATTTTTTTAAATATTATTTTTGCAATGTCCAATATTATAAAAGACAAAATCTGTCTGCCTGGCTGTCGAAATCGAATGATTTATAATTTGGTCGTGTCGGCTACACTGAACTGGACAGAAAACCCAAGTCTTGTAAATTTAGTTCAGAAATCTTGGCCCAAATCTGAAAATTCCGCTAACGGAGTAACGGGCAATGAATAATAGTTACATATACTTATAGTTTTAAAATGTTTATAGTAATGAGTAAAAGTCTATATTATTGCGTATATAGGACAAAAATAAAAGGAAATATAATTATTATAATTAATATAATTAATAGAGACCTGACGGCATGACCCTACTGCCGTGGAGCCGGGGGAGGGCTCTAGTGTGGGACGCCACATGCGTGGACACCCTGGCCCCCAGTCATGTTCCCGTTACCTCCATGTCGGCGGGGCCGCGGCAAACAAGGCTGCCGCCCCGCCAAGACGAGATTGTACAGCTCGCTGCGTGACCGCTTTGAGTTTCAACCTTTCGCCGTGGAGACTTTGGGACCATGGTCGTCTGAAACCAAGGTTTTCTCGGAGAAGCTGGGAAAGCTTCTCGCGGAGAGGACTGGTGACCGTCGTTCCAAAGCCTTCCTTAAACGGCGGATTAGTATTGAGATTCAGAGGGGTAACGCGGCGAGCGTACTGGGTACACTTGGCGTCGTCGGCAGAGACGGAGCTTCGGCGGACTTTTCAGAAATTAATTTTTTGTAGGTTTTCTGGATATTAATTTTAGATTAGTTTTAGTTTTAGTGTATTAGTGTATAGCTGTATTTTGTAGGTTGTTGTGTATTGTGTATATTTTCATGTCTTCGTTCTAATAAATGTATAATCAATTACTTGCATATAATCTCCCTTCGGCCGCCTACGTAACCAGAGTTTCGTAACTGGTTTCGTACGAGGCCTATAGTTAGAAATTCCAAATATTATTTACTTACACTGAACATTGATTTAAAACCTACGTAAACATTATCTTTTCTTGCAGTAAATTTGCATGAAATTAGGTTCACCGCGTGGAGCCGGTGCTTAAAAATAATAGCCCCACTGCATATCTCCCCGTGCATGTCGTAAAAGGCGACTACGGGATAAGGACAATATACAAATAAGACCCCGCTTTTGGGTTTTTCGCTACGATCTCGAAAACGGTGTCCCGTAGAGAAAAATTGTCTTGAAACCGAATGAAAGCTCATAAAATCCTCTACAATTTTTATACTATACACTTTATTCAAATTCCCCGTTTTCGAGCTACACGCTCAGGAAAAGTGAAAATTTTGGAAAAAATTATTTTTACCTCATAATATTTCATTTCTAAACTATTCAGTTCAGTTCAGTTAAGTTCATTTATTAATCTTTCTTAGGTACTAATAGTACACTTGATTTCGTCAGTTGATTAATATATAAATCTAATCTCACGTACATTTATTATTAGGAGCACTGGCCATGACGGCGAAATTTGGTTTTAAAACAAATTATATTATTATTATTCACAAGAACAACATACTTAGCCTAACAAATGTACTTAGCTTCAATAGAATTGTCAAAATAAAAAAAAAAGTTTTAAAAAACATAAAACCGACTTCCTAAAAAAAGTAAAACTAAAAAACTATTTAAAATAAAAATATAAAAACCGCCTTCAAAAATATATGAAATAAAAACCTAAAAAAAAAAACGAACCCTAGAGTGGAAGGCGGTGCTAAAAAGGCTACACAAATCACAAAGGATATTATCATCCGCTCATGTTTTCTTTCATGCATCATTTTTGCTTGCTTTAGCACCGCCTTCAACTCTAGGGTTCGTTTTTTTTTTAGGTTTTTATTTCATATATTTTTGAAGGCGGTTTTTATATTTTTATTTTAAATAGTTTTTTAGTTTTACTTTTTTTAGGAAGTCGGTTTTATGTTTTTTAAAACTTTTTTTTTATTTCACAGTTTTTTTTAGTAATTTTTTGCTATTAATGTACTCGGCGGAATCGCTCGGCCTTCGGCCTCGCGATTCCGCCTCGCTTTCCAATCCGATCTTGACCCAATTAAAATAGGACCACGTCAGCTTCGATAGCTCAGTGGTGCAGACAGTCAACTGTCGCTATTGAATTTTAAGCAACGCTGGGTGCGGTCAGTACTTAGATGGGTGACCGCTGACCGTTGGAGGCTGACCAAGGTTCGGATTCCTCGTAAAACTGTAAGTCCCTTCCCTCGTAATCTTACTTGGTGGTAGGGTTTAACCTTCCCGGGTTGGTACCACCGCACTGAATTAAACGTCGGTCGAAACGGCTATGTAAATAGTTTGTGTTTTCCGACCAGTTCAGTGTAGTCAGCACGATCAAAGGGGGAAGCACTGACATGGCACTGGTGTTATGGGCTGACATCACGGACGTTGTAGGTGATGTTGCAGAACTTAGTAGAATGGACAGACATAAACGTGTTACGGAAGCCTACTTTTATTATAAAATAACCGTCGGAGGACCTTGGTTGAAAATTGTAAAATTTAGTAGAACGGATAGACATGCATATGTTACGGAACCCTACATTCATTTTGCAGAACTTAGTAGAATGGACAGACATAAACGTGTTACGGAACCCTACTTAACAGTTGCACTCCGGGAGTGCCGGCAGATCCCGTGCCACTCTAACTTAACCCTTAACGCAATGACTTAAGGTTTCATTTTAAAAATGACGCTGACGCGATGTCGCGAGTTATACATTTTTACCCACCTAAAAAAGTGCCAAGAGCCGCTAAAGAAGTTTTCACTTCAAAAACCTCAGGGTTATCCCCTTTCAAATAAAAAAAAAAGAATTTTCAAAATCGGCCCACAATTGACGGAGTAATCGCGTAACAAACATCCAAAAAAAGAAAACATACCGTCGAATTGAGAATCTTTTAGGTCTAAAGTAAATTTCTCGTGAAGACAAATGCAACGAGCCCAAACACGATGGGTTTATCATGTGTAGTTTAGGAGTTCCTATGGCCACCTTCTGTCTCCATCATCAAACCAGCTCGATGGTACTCGGTACAGTAGGTACTGGCCAGGTACCATAATAAATTAAGCGCCGGTCGGAAAAGATAAAAAATTTCAAATTTAGAATATTCATGAAACAAGGGTCCGAATATGTATCACTAGTATATCGATTCATGTATTTCAACAGGACAGAGAAAATTTCAAAATATTAGGTATTTAATACTTTTTAGTTTTTTTTTTTTTTGTTTTTTTTGGAAATCGGTTTAATATTTTTTAAAACAGTTTTTATTTCATTCTTTTTAGTAATATTACATAAAAAAGAATAATCGAAATCGAATAATCGAAATCGATTGAAGTGGTACAGAATTATTCGCCATATGTGTCAGACTGCAAATTGCTGAATAAGTCCACATCACAAATGTTTTGCTGAAGGTAACCACACACCATACTAATTTATCAAACTGAAAATTGCCGAAAACGACCACATCACAAGTTTTGCTGAAGGTAACCACACACCATAGTATTATGCTGATTTTTCGAAAACCACTGAACCAATTTCGATAAAATTGAAATGGGACCACCTCGGAAGTATGACCTAACTAACAAAAAAAGAATTTTCTAAATCGGCCCTCAATTGACGGAGAAATCGTGTTACAAACATACAAAAAAATAAAAAAAATAAAAAAAAAAATAAAAAAAAAAAAAAACATACAGACGAATTGAGAACCTCCTCCTTTTTTGGAAGTCGGTTAAAAATACAAGAACTGTCCAGACAAAGATCAGTGTTATAAAATTAATATCATCAAAAGAATTGTCATAAAATAAAAAATAAAAATAAATAAATTAATAAGAATACAATTAAAGTAATAAAAAATAGATTACATTGTCAAATTTGTCAAAAACATTAGCATCAAAGAATTGTCAAAATAATAAAAAAGTTTACATTAATCAATACTAAATTATTTCAGTGTAATTTGTTAAATAATCTACGGTTAAATATAAGTTAGTTATAATATTCTTCTACTGTGTAGCATTCTTTTTTCATAAGAGAATAAGTAAGTAATTCACCTGAGAAAGATATTAGAATATAAGTTGTAGAGAATTGAATTCCCTTTAAGAATATATATACATATGCTAATTTATCTCCAACCAGTCAGCCAGATTTTTTATAAAATTTCATCATTTAAATTTTGCCCGGCCGAGGAAAAACCAAACAATAGTACTGTCCACCCAAGAGATTCAGCAGCGTAGATTTGAACACATCCTGTTCTTACATTCATTTACCGGTGCGACACAACATCTGCAACTTTCAGGAGAAGTAAAGTTGGCTTCTTAAAATTGTACTTGAAGTCGGAAGTAATCAAGGAAGCGGCAGTGATCTTTACAACCCCGCCTTCACTCACTGCGAGGGTGAAGAGGCTGGGAAGATGTGCTTCGTCAAATGGTATGGGGCACCAGCAAGACAGACCGGGATGCCACTGACCTCATAAACGACTGGAAGCGGTACTGGTTGAGGGATCAACCAGTACCGCTTCCAGTCGTTTATGAGGTCAGTGGCTTATATAAAGCCTGAAATCAGCTCGCTCCCACCAACTGAGAGCGCAGTTAAACAGCATTCCCGGCGCACCTACCACCAAGTGCAGCAGTGGCTCGGGAATGAGCTGCCCCTCAAGAGTGTGGTTGGAAATATGTAGGAGGCACCCTGGTGCCAATTATAACAGAAGATCCACGAGCATCGGAGGTCCTACTGAAAATGATATTCTGCCGCTGCACTATGGATTGTGGTAGTGGCAAATATGGATGCCGGAAAGCAATGCTGAATTGTTCTACGGCGTGCCCACAATGCCAAGGGAAATGCCTCAACGGCGTGCCTGTTGACGAGGACGACGAGGAAGACGACGTAGAGGCCCTTCATCAAGAACCACCCGCTACTGAGGATGAGATGCCATGGACGAAGAACCCTTACCAGGAAGAACCCTCACGTCCAAAGAGGACGAAAACTTCTTGGAAGTAAAACAATGAATTATTAAAATAAAATAAAATTACTTACCTTATATATAATACACTTTTATTTATCATCTATAAAATACAATTTTCCATTTTTCAAGTGACATGATTTCTTTTTACGTCATTTAACCCGCTTTCAAATATGACATATTATTAGATGATACATAGCTGTAACAAAGGATAGTTGTGCCTCAGGAATGACGAAAACAACTTTTTCTGAAAATGATGAAATTTTACAAAAATCTTAAAATTGGTGCAACTGTTGACCGGCTGGAGATAAATTAGCGCATGTATATAAACTCTTGAAGGGAATTAATTCTCTATAACTCCTTGTTTGACAATATCTTTCTCAGGTGAATAGTGTAAGCGTAGCTCGAACACGATTCGGAATTCGAAAAAAGTGAATAGAATAAAATTTTATGAGCTTTCATTCGGTATGAGACAATTTTTCTCTACGCGGCACCGTTTTCGTCGTAGCGAAAAACCCAAAAGCGGGACCTTATTTGCTGGCTGATACCACAGCTGACACGTCGCGCCTACGATGAACGTTTGCGTGAAAATCACCTTATAATATATAAAATTTCACGTGTTGGAAAGTTGGAAAAAAATTTCTTTTTCGCTACAATTGTATGGAAAAGTATTATCTATATTTCTATGAGGGTCTTGTATTGAAATAATTTATGTTTCTCAACATAATGAAAGTACAATTTTCGTACTTTTCGTTATTTTTTGGATTTTACACCTTTACAAAGTAGTAAAAAAAATTTTTTTCTCTATATTTGTTAATTAAAGATCAATACATAACATTATTTTTTACAGATTTTTTATCTTTACCAATAGCTCAACAATTTCGTTAAAATTTGAACTTTTGAGCCTTATTTGCGCCTTAATTATTTTTGTTATTCACACTTTTTTTATTAAAATGTATTTAATGTTCTAAAACGATGTTTACTACGTCAATAATAGTAATTGACAGAAAACAGATTGATTTAAGTGGCATTGATATTACGGCTGCTAGGTTGTAATATCTACTCTTGATATACTTTTTCCTTGACAAAACCATTAAACGCTTGCAAAATAATGATCAAGGCACATTTTCCTGCTAATGTCAAGGTTTCTCTCTGTTGCACAAACCGGACGTATTGTATTTTCTTTCCCAGTTAGACAAAGTGATGGATAATTTAATTTGATGGGATAATTTCAGATACAATATTTAAGAAAGTAAATATAATTTACTTTAGCAGCATTGAGTGTAGGTTATTTGTAGTTTTGTTGGTTGAGTGCAATAAAATTGATTTTCACTTTTATTTTTATGATTATGTGTTATTTATTTGGTTTTCTCGTTAATGTCTTTTTTTATTAATTAAGTAAATAAGTGTAATGGATACCTATTTAAAATATATAAGTGGCCGAATATTTGTAGAAGCCTTATACATCGTACGTATGTAGGTTGGTTAAAAACAAAGACGCTGATTTCGATCACAAGGGCTGTTTCACCAAGAATCCGGGGCACACGTAGAAAAATAAAGAAAAATAATTACTGCTAGAAGACTGCGGCGCGGCGCCGGCTTATTTTCTACCGAAGAACAATAGAACAACGATCGGCGGCCGTCCCCCAAGCCGGACGATCCGACCTGAAAACCGAAAAATTATATAAGGGTTTGGCACACGACTGACTTCAAACCTAATTTCCATTTTAAATGACAATAAAGTACTTACTCATTAAAAAACTGTGTTAGTTATAATGTGACTTAGAAGTCCTGACATTAAATAAAGTATAATGTGTTAGAAGAGAAGAATATATTTGAAGATTAAGAAGATTAATCCCTATTCCTTCATAATAATAAATTAAGGCATAATAATAAACGCAGGCTAGTTAAAATTTGAAAATTGATCAGATGGCGGTTATTAAACTTTAGAGTTTGCACTTACATACATACTACACCAAGTTTGAAGCTTGTTTTTACGATAGAGCAAAAACAAAAAAACGCTAAAAACATGTTTCTTGTACATGTTTGATGTAGCCAAACGTGTCAGTTTCCATAAAAAAAATGCGCCATAAATAACACAGATACAGCCATTTAAAGGTCAGACGAACGGACAGACAGACGGCGTACGCTTAGTAAAAGCACGTAAAAGGGTTCCATACGGTGCGGAACCCTAAAATAAGGCAAAAAGCAGAGAGCAGAAAATACATCAATCCGGATGAGGCTACGAACGTTGGTGAAGGCTGGAGAAGAACAACGTTTTATTGGCTTCTATTGCGTTATGTCTCTTAGCAATCTCATTGTCTTTAATCTTGTCACGTCTACTACTGCGGAAAATCGCTTTTTATCATCATCCTGGCAATCAGCATTGTCTTATAGCTTTACCTACTTAGTCTTACCGCGATCGGATTCGATAGCAGTCGAGTCCTTTGAATTGGTCCAGCGAAATGAATTCAGTTCTTTGTATATTATTCACTGGAAATTACAAAGAATAGTGCATTTTATGTGAATGCGTGTGTCTTCGAAATAACCGTTAACATGTTTATTAATTTTATATTCTACGTTATAAATGATTCGAAATGTCAGTGTTTAAATTTGAATTTAAATCATCATTAACTAGCACAATTACATACTACAATTACATAATACAATTAGCACACAATTGCATAAATTTAAACATTATCATCCCGGACGAGTTAGGCGACTTATGAGAATTAAATTTCAGGAAATAATAGTTTGTGATTAATTTACATCACCAATAATGTTCGATTTGTTATAGGTAAATAACATCAACAACAACAAAATTTAATTAAAATATGTACTTATCTAAATGTATGAGTACCTTACCTAATAGGCTTTTATTATGTAGTGAAATTGAAAGGAAATGTCCCTCATCAGCCTTTCATCCGTACGTTCCATGCCATTTGCTCTCCGCATACAACTTATAATAAAAGGCAACATCTGTTTTCCTCTAAAACTAGAAAAGAGGTGAAGTTATTTACACGCAGTTTTCACTAATGTGACCCCAGGTGTCTGAACAGTGTATGAAAGCCTCACAAAGAACGTGAAAAAAATACCATTGCTCTATACTATACATATCATGCAAGTTACAATGACAGGTGCATACACCTGTATGTATCGGAATGGTGTTTTTAGGGTTCCGTATCCGTCGTACGGGACCCTATTACTAATCCTACGCCGTCTGTCTGTCTGTCCGTCCGTCTGTCCGTCTGTCCGAGAACTGTATCTCTTGAACTGTAATAGGTAGCCCGTTGAAATTTTCACAGAATAAATTATGGTCGATATAACAACAAATAACAAAAATGTGAAAAAGTAGTTCACAGGGTCCCCATAAAATAAACTAAAAAGTGAATGCGCGCCATCTACCAACAGTATGAAGCATTTTAACTAATCATGAATTGGAACTAATATGAAGCGTTTCATAATACACGCCATAGATGGCGTGAGTGGCGCTGACCATGACATGGCGATACGAAACACTCAGTGCGCGAGTTCGACACGCACTGGCCGGTTTTGTTATGTAATCCAGTATGAGTGGCTTATTTAGAGCGGTCAGAGTAGCGACCAGCCAATATAACCTTCGAGAAGGTGTCATACTGAATATTTTCCTTTTGGATTGCTCGCTACACTGGACTTGAGGAGGACACAGCCGAGGCTGCTATGCGTTCACCTTATACGTCCAGTATAGTTTCTTTTTTTTTTTTATGGAAAGTGACATGGTTGGCTACATCACCTACAACATCCGTGATGCCAGCCCATAACACCGGGTGAACTAGGTGCCATGTCAGTGCTTCCCTTCATTTCATGTCGGCTACACTGAACTGGACGGAAAACACGAACTATTTACATAGCCGTTTCGACCGACGTAGTAGCAATCCGTATACCGTATATCGTAGTACCGATAGTAGTACCAATCCAGTCGGCTGCAATTTGAGCCTTGAGTAAGAGGCATGAAATAATTTTATCAATTCTTTACAAACTATATTACAATTATGCTATATTTATTATACAATAGAGAAACAAATATATAAATAGCCTAATTACAAAATAAAATATAAACCTATAACCTATACAATACTTATGAACCCTCCTCCCAGGTGGGACGATGTGGGCACTGTATTACTGTAATTATTTATGTTTCAAATATTTATATGTTAAATTCTTAATTTCTATATTGTGCGATTTTATGAACTTTGAGTATTAATTTTTAGTAATCAGACTGTGCTTATATTCTTTTTATTGCGATTTGAATGTTACTGTTTTAAATAATTTATTTCTATTAGGTACGTGTAATTTTTGGCCAAACATTAAAATAAAGAATTTTAATTTGAATTAGAGGTATGAAGGAAATGTAGAATTTTGTAATTTTTATAAAAAGTCCGCATAATACAATCTGACTCTGTATAGTTATAGTTCAGACATACAGTTCAGAAACCTTCATAAAAACAAATCCACAATGCCGCGAGCAGAGCTATCGGCATAAGCCTTGTTTGTAGTTTAATAAAGTAGAGTAGAGTAGATGCTCGTAAAACCTTGTCACCCGCGCTGTTTATCACCCTGCATATCGTTTAGAGCGCACGCAGACAGCTTGCTAATATGAAAAAGTTCTACTAAAGTATTTTTAAGGCATACTGGATCTATATAGCATGGTCGATCACAGTGTGAACGAACTCACAATAATTTGGCATCGTCCGTACTTCCATATCATCCAGTTTTGCGGGTTTTGTCGTCGATGTGGACGTATGGTGGACGTGTGTAAATACCTGTGTTTACACTGGTGTATGTAATAGAGGTCACACTATTTTTGGAAGAAAGAGAAGATGACAATTATTCGTGCCGAAAGACTCAGATCGAGCAGAGGTTTCTTAAAGACGTGTGCGAACTTTACAAGGAATACGTGCGTGATATTAAATTAAGAGTGATTTTCGGAGTGCTTAAGTTCATTGGTTATTTACTTGGTGTAAATAAGTAAATTATAGGAAAACAACATTAATTTTTATTTAATTAAATGTTTATTATAATTTGCACTAACTACATTGAATAATAAAAGAGGTTTTTAAAGTATAAACATTTCTATGAACTGAACTAAAAAAAATATATAAGTATATATAGTTAAACAATCCAATAATGCGCGTAACAAGTTTTAAATAACAAATCGACTGCTAGATTATCACTGCAACGAAAAACTAAATCAGCAAGCTGAATTTCAGTGTTTTGCCATTTATCGTTTAGAAGTGACCAAAATACTATAAAAAAATTAAATAATTGTTCCGATCCTTGCTGCACTTGCTGGAAGTCATTAATTCTGATAGCAAATTCTTTGTAAACATCGCGAATAACCTAAGCTAACATTATTATGACGTAGTTATTTTGAGAAATAGGTACCTAACTGAAGTGTTGTCGAACCCTTCACGCGTGAAATACATTCACGCTTGACCAGATAGTTTTTATGTAATCCGAGTTAAGTACTAACAATAGATTCCGCCACGCTAAATCAAACGTGGAACTAATGAAATACCTACATCCGAAATGCAACGTAATGTCAATTTGGTGGTCTTGTGCCGTATCTCGGAGAAGTTCTGTAAAATAAAAGTTAACGTTCACATGACCGCGTCGAACCCCTCGCACGCATCGGATCAAGCAGATTTTTATGAGTACTTCGTCCACTGTATACGCAGCAATCGGAATGCCAACGCGTGCAGAGTGCCGACGCGATTGTCATTTGCATTCGGATTTTCATGACGTCATCGGCACGTCGACAGCATTGCCGAATTTGTCTACGCTCCGATGCGTGCGGTCAAATGCTGATGTGCGAACGCACTTCTACATACAGCATACTAAAATCAATTTGATCCGATTCCCCGGTTGTACGCTATTCGACATCTTGTCTGTTTCTTCTTCTAAGTAACCTAAGTAACCTAAGTACATAAATGTGTTAAATAAATTTCATCTTTGTGTTCAGTAGTTTTGGAATTAAAATGTTTCGAACATTACGAATGAGCATTGCTAAAATAAGTTTTAAAATTACCGTGTTTGTTAAAGATTATTAAAGATTTAACATCCGAGCTATGTGGCAGAAACGGAAAAGGAAACACGAAAAAGCCAAAACGTCGAACCACATAGCTCGGAGACGACCGTGAGTAAAACCGTTAAATCTTTAATAAATTCCAAAATGTGTTGAGGTTTTTTACTCAACCTTAGTACGGTTATTGGTCAATAAACAATACAAACAATATATACAATATCGTAAGTGCCCATGTAATACAATATCAATCAATATCATATATAAAAAAATATATCAATGTGGTGTGGAACCTTAAAAAGACGTGAACAAACCTTTAGAAATATTTTTAAATGATTTGGCTAATTTTACAGTACAAAAGAAATTGTATCAAAATACGTAACCATCTACAATATTTCTTTGACTCAAATTAATCCGAGGACCTAAATAGCTTTCATGTCTACCGATTGTTAAAATTCGACTGCACGTGATACGCAATAAACCCGCAACGAAAACTAGCACTACATTCCAAGCTGCCAACTCACTTTACTTGTGCGCGGACATTGTAGAGTGTACTCTAGGCTAGGGTACTTAATATAATAGAGTCTGTACAAATGTGGTGTACCGTCGATAGAACCTTGTCACATCTTTTGAACTTTTCGTATGCGGAGTGCGGAGCGGAGCGGAGTTTCGTCTGTCAAAAGGGCCTGAACACCCAATAGTTGATTTGCGATTGATATTTTAGAATTAAAAGCATTCAGTTTGAAAGGGATAATAATATTTGTGTCATGTAGATGCTTTTGGTTTTTATGGTTCAATATCCATACGTAAAGCCTACGCCGTCTTTATGTCTGTCTGTCCGTCTGAGGGCTAGTAGCGGGTTGGAATTTTCACAGAATATGTGTTATTATGGCGGAAATACCTATAAAAACAACAAATAAATAACAACGTAAAAAATTTAGGTGGTCCCCGATAGATGGCGTGATACGCGAAATACGTGCGAGTGCGACCACGTGATTGTTGCGCACACTCGATAAACGTGCAAGAAGGAACATTTGGCTACGAAACCCTCTATGTTTTTCTGTTTACCTCCTGAACTAACACACGCATGTGCCACAAGAGCATTATGTACCTATCTATGTATTTCGTATAATAGATACTTTACGTTCAACTGAAAACATAAATTTAAATTGAAAAAACCCCCGACCCTTAAAAAGTCAAAAATAATTTCCGTTTAATTACTTAAAGGAGTCGGGAGACCGCTAAGTAAATTCCCGCGCAGCTCTGAGTTTTTATATTTTATTTACTTAGCGGTCCCCCGACTCCTTTAAGTAATTAAACGGAAATTATTTTTGACTTTTTAAGGGTCGGGGGTTTTTTAAATTTGTAATTTAACTTTTATTTCAAGCTTTTTTAAAAAAACCGCATGAAAATCCGTCCACTTTTTAAGATAATTAATTGTTTTATTACTTAATTACTTGATTACTTGATTACAAACATAGCTAAGAACCATCCCGATTAAACAAGCTTCCTAATAAAAAAAACCGCATCCAAATCGGTCCATCCGTTTGGGAGCTACGATGCCACAGACAGACACACACACACACACACACACACACACACACACACGTCAAACTTATAACACCCCTCCGTTTTTTTCGTCGGGGGTTAATAAAAAACATGCATGTAAATTACACATAAAAAATTGTTTTAACACATTCGTGCAGATGAATTAAATATTACAGAAACCACGTACTTAGTAGTTTAAAAATACGTAGATTAGTGATGGTATTGTATCTACGTGACAAAGCTCTAGCGAAGGTACTTCAATATTTGTTGTTTGGTCATCATCATCGATGTCACCGTATCAAAAAATTTCAACAGAGGATTCACGCGTCAGTGGATGCAATGGATTTGTTCTTCGGTGTCGTTTTCCCGTTCGATAAATATGTTTTTGATTTAACATTTAAAGTGAACCTATACAATATATCCTAAAACATGTTTAGCCATGAGGTGAGTGAGATACACAAATATTTTAAACTAAATTAGTGATTACGAACATGCACACTTTTTTGACGATATTATTGAATTGAGTTAACGATTATGACTTATTCAAATGACTGTTGACAATTCAAATTCAAATCAAATAAAAAATCGTTTAGGTATTCCATAATGCGAGTATGAGTTCATTAAACACAAAAAACAGTACTAAAACTAACCTATATAATATTTATTCATAAAAATAACATTTTCTGTTTTTGTACTTGTAGTTGTAGGTACCCTGCTGTCAACGCTAAATCTAAAGTGGTCTGTCCTGTGGACAGCAGTGCTTTCGGACACATACTTACTTACATTAATCAATCAATAACATTGATGGCCCCGAAATCTACTATTTAATTGTTATGCATGCAATTACACAACGAAATTGTAAACATAAAGACTGTATTTAAAAAAATATATGACGGAAGTAATGAAATCATTGGTAGAGTGTTAGGTATTAGAAGCTATAGCGCATATTACATACATGCATAATCTAGGCTAGACTACCTATACGGGCGGGTAGTACTAATTAAACTAAGAAGATAAAATTTAAAATATGTAAAATAGTAACACAAATTTGAAATAAATGAAAATTATAAAAATGAGCTATAAACTAAAGTTTCTAAGTAGAATGACCAATGTACTATTTCGTCCTCAAGTGTACGGCGGAGTGTATAACTTAACTAAACTAATATGGGTAGCCATATCGGCAATTCCGTGAAAACCTTAACATGTAGGAGCATTGGAATCTAACATTAATTGCTCATAGATATTGTTTTCAAAAGTTTTCGCGATTAAAAACGAGGTTGAAGGGAAATTCTTGCTTTTCGTTAGGTATTAGTTCAAATCGCTAACATCATTCTTCGGCAAAGAATTCGGATTAGATCAGATATAAGGAGCACACAGGTAATTTGACGGTTATTTGAGTTTTTTTTCTAGTGGGTATAAAACGTGTTCGTTTATTTGGAGCTAGAGGAGAGTCAAGTTATTTTCTAACAAAGCGTTGTTGGTGCGAAAATCTGTTGTAATATAAATGGCGCATGTGCATTGTGCATTTGAATTATTGTAGTGTGTTTTTCTCTCGAGTAATTAAAATGATTGGCAATGAAAAATAAAGCGTGTTAAATATGCTTAATTATTTAATCCGCTTCAATAAAAAGCGGTCAAGCCGAAACTTCGTTTGCACGCACACACGTTTCCGTAGAAAAAATGCCTATTACTAATTTTAGGCATCAGACTGTTTGGTTCTTAGGCCAAAGTGCTAAAGCGCACGCAACATCTGTTTACATACGCGTCTTTTATCTCATTAAATATTTTAATTTTGTTTAATTTTGTTGGAATTTTACGCTCATCATCTCGTCAAGCAAGATGTTGGGTATCAAACGAAAACCTTACGCGAAATACGGAAATATAAGACCGCGCCGACCGACTTTAATCCCTTTTACGCCTTCTTAGTGAATTCTTTTTTAACCGACTTCTTCAAAAAAGCATTGCACGGACTTCAGAAAACAACTAAAACTTAACCACAAGCACACCTGAAAATTCATAGATGGACCCCTTTTGTGCTTTTGTACCGCCTTCAACTCAAGGGTTCGAATGTGGATCAAAATATTATTTAACACTTTCATGTTCTTGTTGTTTTTGATGTTTTTTAAAACTTGAACTTGAATAAATTTATAGGTGCGTTTATGGTTATTTTCAACTCAACTAAGTATCTAACTAAATTAACCCAAAAATAAAAAAATAAAAAATCGCCACAAAAATGAAAATAATCAAATCATTGCATAATTGCTATTAATATGAAATACGTAAGTACTAATGTAGATTGAAATAATAACTGCAGTCGTTTCATCAGTGTGACGAGAACTGGATCAGATTAGCCAGCCACTAGCCAGCCCCATTTGTTTTGATCAAAATATTAAATAAACATTATTCACAGTCGTGACAAATATAATTAAATTTCTAATCAAATTTACAATTATTTTAATCATCAGTAACTATAATTGCCATGTTCAATACTTTGTTTAACACGCGATCCTCTGATATCCTCTGGCACGAATATACCTTCGATTGAGCTAAAGAAAATCCCTTCATTTAGTTGTGTTATCATTACCGTACTGACTACACTGACTAATGGCATTGTCTTCTCTGTATCGTTCTTAGTTCATTGAATTCGATTAATTCATTACCAGCCAAATCGTATATAGCATTCATAAATTGGCGTAAACCAAAATTACGATTTCGCAGGAACATTGAATATCGCGAAAAGTTCAAAGTTGGAAAAATCGAGAAAAACTAATGAATAGTCCATTCTAGAAATAGCGCTATGTCTCGATGTAAACGTCGGTACGGAATGACAATGTATACATTTTACAAGATTTTGGATTATCGTGTTACTGAATTACAGTACCTGAAGTACAAAAGAGTGCAGATACATTGAGTGCAAACATAAAATATCGAACTCGTTCTACAGACGCGCTGCTTGTGAAAGTTTCTATACATTATGTACATACGAGTACGGACATAGCCTCAGTTGAAGTTAGCATAATTTTGTTTTTGTTTTTTTTTTTCGAATTTTGTTACTTTAAACCTAACAATTGGATTTTGCTTAAATTTGCTTAAAATCTGCCAAGTCAATTTTGAGTCATATTCAAACAGATAAACGATACCTTGCATCGATGTAGGCAAGTTAGGTTAACATTAAAAATATAATATTAGTTCATCTTATATTTTCTATTTAGTTAGCAAAACAACGCGTCCAGGCCTACGTTAAAAATAAAATTGAATTAAATTCATCTTTATTATTATAATATATGTCAATGTTAAAGGAAGAACGATAAAGTGTAGTGTCTGACGTGAATTGAGTGAATATGGCGGATCCGGCAACCAATGGATTGTGCTATGAGATTCTCAACCAATATGGTAAATTTTCTCCATATTAGTTTTATTGTTCTTACAAGTTTAAATTTTAGTTTTTAAGTAGGTACCTATTTTTAATTATTTCTTTCTATAATTGGTAACAGAACAATGTTTTTTGTAAACTATATATTAACATATCACACAAAGATATTTCAAGTATGATCTGAGATACTTCAACATATTCAGAGAGTCAAAATTTGCAGTAATTTTTTCATGTAAATTTTGTAAAATATTTATCGCAAAAAGTTTTGGTGACGTCTGAATGATATTAGATTTGGATAAAATTATAAGAGGAAATAGCTCCCGAATCACCTCTCCGATCATCCTGAGAATATTATGAACCTTCGTCTATTTTTATGTATAAAAATGCATCTTTGCATTCCTGTGGTCGTAGTATTACACTAGTATTTCGAAGTATGTCTATTAGAAACAATCATTTACACTGATATTAGAAATAACACCTACTTCCCTTGCCCCTTACTAGGTGGTAGGCTCAAATTGTAGCCGACTGGGTTGGTACCACCGTACTGGATGTAAGATGGCCGCATAGCAGCCTCGGTTGTGTTCTCCTCTAGTCCAGTATAGCCAGCAATCCAGGGAAGTCTCCGGTATGGCACCTACCTTCTCGGAGGTGATATTGGCTGGTCGGAGCATGCGCTTCGGCCCCTCCAACTCAGCCACCCATACCAGATTACATAAAAAAAAACTCCAATTTATTTGCTATAGAAAAGGAAAAAAATAAAAAAGATTTATTTCGTCGAAAAACTTCATCTTGAAATGTAGAGACGGACATTTTGAAATTAAAAAATACAACTAGATCAAGAGCCCATAAAAGCGCTATAAGCATAATCAAAACACTTACATTTTGCTTAATTTACTTTTAATACACTACCCCTGTCTCCAACACAAATATGCAGCGAATTACCTGTAATACTGCATTGAAATACTCTGTCATTTGACGCATTGGGTATTTCATTACTATTAAGAGTGTTATCAATAAAAAACAATGGTTTCTCATTGTTACCCTTACGCAAGGCGCATAAGCAAATGAAAATTACCTGAATGCATGAACACTGTCTACTTTATGTATGAATGGAAACTCCAAAATACATTGAAACTAAATTATTGTAAACACTGTCCAACTTATTCTTACTCACCTTACTGAGAGTTATCAGTGGTGCACCACGAGCTGCCGAATGAGACAATGTCCTACATTTTCATTATATTTTTTCCTCTCATTAGCTTACCTTCCTCAACCTTTTCCGTCATACTATGATTTATAATGTGATGTAAGCTTGAACTCTGTTCATTCAGTCATTAACCTTTCATGAGAGGATAAAGTGGTTCACACGTTGTATATGTATAACAATTAAAAAACGTAAAGAAGAATTTTTTATGGTACCTTTCTTTTGCAATACCTTACTCTGACAATATTTTTATTTATATGGTGGTGAAAATGAGCACATTTTTAATTTCTATTACAAATAATTTATTTTATAGTATTCCGTAAAAACATAAGTTTAACTAGGTTTGAATGAATCGCAGAACACAAATCACCCACCTGACCCTGATTTTGATTCCCTATTATTCAGGATTTTAAATTTTCACTGCGAATGATAATAAATAACGAGTGGTAAAACACTCAACTTCGTAAGACGACTCGAAGGTGTACAATTCAATTCCGTCATTATAAACCTGACCTTCTTCATTCCAGATACCATCACAATCGAGCAGATAAGCATGGAGCTGTCATTCGGCATCCAACGCTTCGTCCTCCTCTCATACTGTCTCGCCTGCTGCTTGCCGGTGTTCGGTGCTGGTGGCAACAGCAGGAACAGCCTACGCCTGGTGCGGCAGTGGAACGAACTTGAGTTCGTGTTTCCCAGCGAGGAGGCGCGGCTTGATGCTATACAGAAGCGCTTCTATGTTCCAGGGCAGTCAGTTCCCATCGATATGGACGTGCATCATAGAAAAGGTGAGGGGTTTCTCTAATCTGGCATATTGTACACTCTGCCCATTATTTGTTCCAACTTTGAGTTGTTAAAAAAGTACTTTGGGATTTTAAAACTTAATTAAGCTACCTTATTCATAAGTGGATCGGTGTCACATGTCGCCCTTCCATCATGTAGTACGGTGATGCCATTCCAGATGGGATTCTATCAAGAGTTCACCCATCTAATCCTTTCTTCATCTGATGCTTTGTTGGAGTCCTTAGTGGAGGAACCCTTCAGGGTATAGATCCGTTCCCTGTAAGGGTAGGAATCTTTAGTCAATTCAGTCTAAGAAATTGTGATCAAGACATTACCATATTTCCAGGGTCACAATCGTCGCGAGTGTTTGTGACGGTGCCCAGGTTCGACGAGGGCAGGCCGGTGACTCTGGGCACGGTGGACGAGCAGGGCCATATCGTGCCATACCCAGACTACTCGTGGCACGACCGTCAGGGCACCAACTGTGATGGCATGACCTCCGTCTTCAGGGTTGCTGTAAGTTTCTGCTCCATCCTTGAACATTTGAAGTCAAGAAGATACACGACGTTCGCTATATGAACCTCCGTCTGACAAAAAGTATGAGTATAAGCTGGTAAGAAGTAACACACTATCGAGATAGAAAGCATTTACTTTTTGTAGATAACATTGTAGTTATAGCACAGATGTTGTCCTCTGTGGTTATAGTAAATGTGGAGTAATACACATTTAGCTAAGGATCCCTTTCCTTTCCAGATGTTCCAAATAATACTATGTTAGGTACCTTCTCTTCAAACCCTTTTATGCATTTAGAATTTATGTTTGTTATTTTCCTTAACCATTCTTAGAATGTATCTATGTGGGTCTTCGATCATAAAAATAGTCTTTAATTTTTCCGTCTACGATGTGGGTTGATGTTGTTTACAGTTGTAAGAATGTAGTCATCCAAAAATATTCGAAGAGGTACCTATGCGATACATAGAAACGAGTGAAAGTATGCCAAATTAAAATGTTTAGTTCGGCAATAAGTACAAACGCCCATAACACCTTGGTGAACTAGGTGCCATGTCAGTGCTCCCTTCGATCATGCCGGCTACACTGAACTGAGCGGAAAACACGAACTATTTACATAGCCGTTTCAACCGACCTTTCATTCAGTGCGGTGGTACCAACCCGGGCGAGTTTAAACCCTGCCACCTAGTATGGTAGTAGGGAATGGACTTACAGTTTTGTGTGGAATCCGAACCACGGTCAGTCTCGCTTCATGTGACGTCATCGGCACAGCCTCAACGGTCGAGCGGTCACCCATCCAATTACGGACCGCGCCCAGGTGTGCTTATGATAACGAACGATGGTCGACCGATCCCACCGCCGAGCTACCGAGGCTGGCGATCATGTAAATCTGTCTGTTTTCTGCTTCAGATCGACCGCTGCAAGCGCTTGTGGGTGATGGACACGGGTCGGATCAGCGAGCAGTCTTGTCCGCCGCAACTGCTCGCCTTCAATCTGGAGAACGACGAGCTGATCTTCCGCCATCGCGTCGAGAAGAAGAATTACCTCGAGTCATCACTCTTTATCACTCCGGTAAACTTTATGTAATTGTTTTATAAAGAAAACGCTTCGGTGGATGTTTCCAATAGTCCGTCGAGTGAAGGCAATCAGACATTGAAATTAGGGTTGTAACAAATATCCGTATTCGCATTCGAAATTCTGAATATTCGGTTCATTTTTAATATTCGTATCCGTATTCGTATTCGGTTGTAAGATCGAATATTTTACTTCGCGTGTTTTACTAATGAAAGAGTGAGGCGCAACAATATTGGTAGGTGTGACGTATACGCGCAAGCGTGCGGTGCTGGCTTAATATATGAGCCCCATCGAAACCAGTTAAATCCCGAAAAAGCTGCTAAGCTGTATAATTTGCCACTCCTAAAGTTTGATTAAATAAAATTATAAATATTTTGTAATGCACAAAGAGTTTGTATTACGTCGAGCGCAGCGACGTAATACAAACTCTTTGGTAACGCACTAATTTAGTTTCATTTTTTTTTTCAAAATTCAGTGTCAAGTATTACTTGTACAGTGTCAAGTATCAAAAATAGAGAAAAACATTAAAACACGTCCGTATTCATATAATTTAAGGACTCAATGTAGGTAGATCTACATTTAGTGTTTTTTCATTTGGATATAAAATTTCATATAATTTTTTTCAATATTCGTATTCGTATTCATATTCGCGAATATCACTTTGGAATATTCGTATTCGCATTCGTATTCGCGAATGTGGAAAAATAGGCATTCGTTACAACACTAATTGAAATGTAGAGAAAGGCGGTTATCTGTTTTAGTGAAACGCCCCTTTGAAAACTCCCAAGAAAATTTTGTTGTGGAACCTGTTGCACGCGGTTGGTTACTTCACCTGCCTCACCCGTTATGTCAGCACTCCGCTGGACATCGGCTCTTTCATGTTGAGTTTCAAATATATCTGTTTAAAGAAGTCCTACGCACTGGCGCTCTTTGCGGATGCGTGTGTGCTTGAATCCGGGAATTCTAAAATAAAAAGAACAAATATTTGGTATTTAAATTGTGTGTTCTGAGAACCTCGCTGAGAACCATACAGACATATTCATAAAATTGGGAAACTATGGTTGATTTCATTGTAAAATCCATAAAAATTTGCATAACTATTTTGAGGCGCATGGATCCTCATAATTTATTCAATGTACATATGTTGTGAAGTAATGACGCATCAGGTTTAGGTATCAAAACGTTGCGGCAAGTGATGCGCGCGTCAGACGCGCGCCATTTGGTTTTCATTAGGTAGGATTCTTTTTTATTTGTCGTCGCCTCCGCGCGTCTGTAGATTGGCGAAACAGAGTTGTCCGCTCATCCTGTGTCTAGGTTGCAATGTTCTTCGTCCATCGAGATTGGAATGAGAAAAAAATCCCCCGAAATTCCCCCACCCGAGACCACCCCCTATATTGTTTTACATTTTAGTGCGCCTGCACTCTGCACTCATAGCCGTGAGCGTGCGTGCGCAGAAAAGTGCTCTGAAATGTTCCGCGTAGCAGTTTTTTTTATGGCCTCACAATCAAGTCGTAAACTTGTAACACTGACTTTACACGACAAGTAGGAAGTGATTCAAATGATACATCGAGGAGTAAGCTACCCAAATGTTGTGAAAAAATTCAGTATTCCATAAACACTATGTGTTTTAGGTGTTCGGATTAGCGCGGCTCTACTGTAGTCGGTTGTCAATTGTGTGGCGCGTAGGTTTGCCTCTGACAAAAAACGTGGATAATTAATTTTAAAAAGTAGATAGAAATATAGAAAATGTTTTTACAGAAACATGCACAATATATTTATTTACATGAGGTGCAAAGGCGGATTTACTCCTAACAGGGATATCTTCCAGTCAACCTTTGGCTATTTGTGGTACGAATAATATAGGTTAAATGTTATAGTGGGTCTTATGTAGGTAGTAACAAGTAAAATTTATAAGTTTAAAAAAATCCTGGGCATTCTGGTCTCCATATGTTCGATCAACAGTTTCCAAGGATTTTGCAAGGATCTTCGCATCTAGTCTCCAAAATCCAAGAGTATCTACAGCAAAGCCTAGGGAACTCAAAATATTTTGAAATGTTTGTGTGAAAATGTACAACCTCAACTAATTCTCCCAACGTGTCTGCGAACAGGTGATAGACGTGCGAGGGGCTGGAGATTCGTGCCAGGACACGTTCGTGTACGTGGCGGACGTCACCGGCTACGGACTACTGGTTGTGGACGTCGTCAACAACCGCTCTTGGAGGGTCACGCACAAGCTCTTCTTCCCCTATCCCAACAGGGGCACCTTCACCATTGACGGTATTAATTCACTTCATCTTATCTTAGTTCATCTTAGTTCTTAGTTTCTGAAAGATGCTGTTGAAATATACATTTAAAACTTTCAGAACAGGTATGCTTTGATTTATGTCAATAGTTGGACAAAGACCAGAAGCTACTGAAATTTAGAAGAGTGAGAGAGGGAACGACTACTTTGAAATTATAATAGATCTTGTCACATTTCATCGATTTATTTTAAACGAACTAATTCCATCAATATGTGAGAAGTTCATACAATTTGCGCCAAACAGTCGTTGTTTTCATACGAGTAGAGGTGATCTTCTGAGATCGTAATTATTATAATTTGTTTTCTTACAGCTGTCATCTTCGTGTATCGCTTATCGGATGTTTCGACGAACTTGACATTTATTTGAACTTCGTTAGCAAATATTTTTGTATGGTCTTATCAATCAAACTTACGTTCGCGCACAAATAAATAATTATTACTAATTCTTTAATTACATAATTATTAATTAAAGAAATACTATTTCTTTAATTAATAATTAGCTTCTGGTAAAATATTTCGGAATTCTGAAAACATCCAAGAATATTTGTTAATATTTTTCAGCCAAATTTGTTTACCTTTGTTAGGCGGTATTTTTGTCCGACCTTTACAACTGGACCGTGCAGTTCCAACCAACTATAGAAAAGCAATCTTTCCAAAAAGAGTAGTGACATTTATTCGTATGAATAAAAGTTTTTCAAAGATCTAACTAAAACTTGATAATGTTGTGTGAAATGATTGCTAGGAATATCGGGATAAATGTTTTCACACCAATTAAGAAAAAAAGTTTACAAAGATTCTCTTATTGCGGATTGGTTTCCAGGAGAGAGTTTTGACCTGATGGACGGAGTGCTGGGCATGGCACTCTCCCCGGAAACGCCGGCCGGAGACCGCTTCCTCTACTTCCACGCTCTCGCCGCCACCACTGAGAACTTCGTCCGAGTTTCCGTGCTCAAGAACGACAGTTTCATTGAAGACCCCAACGTCGACCCCCACAGTATTCAGGTGCGTCTAACAGTTTTGGGCTCCGTAACTTTGGAGAATATTTTCGTGGATCTTCAAGAGAAATAACGTAATAAATATAAAATATTTTCAAAAACAAGCTTTTCTTCAGGCCATATACTGAAACGAATAAAATAAATTTAGATTTTCGAATTATTTTTAAAAGGTATACTTAGAAAAGTAAAGAAAATAAATATTTCGGCAAGTAATTGCTTATCAACCAATTACTGTCCAATGAAATTAATTGGTCCCTCCTTTTTGAACATTTCGTGACAAGCTTTTTGAAAATTCCTTTTAGTACATGGCTTAAATACAAGCTTGTTTTGGTTTTTTACTTATTACATTATTTGTGCTTTTTGTTTATAATTTTTTTTTATATTTTTTACAATTTTGAGTATTTTGAGTATTGTATTTTCATCAGAACCAAAAGTTTTTGCAAAATTTCAGTTCAATCGGTTGGGTGTAACTGGTTTAAATTAAATGAAATAGGAGTATGCAAAATACTCCCTTTTCAAATTGTTAAGTCTCAGGAAACAGCAGAACAAGAGTCTATAATGTCATGTATTTTTTTTATAAATGATGTATTTCAGGTGTTTCCCGAAGAAAGAACATCGCAATCAGCCGCAGAAGCGATGGATCGAAACGGAATCCTGTTCTTTGGCCTCATGGAACCCCCATCGGTCTACTGCTGGAACTCCGCCACCGAGTTCTCTCCCAGGAACTTCCACGAGGTCGCCGTCGACAACGAAGCGCTGCAGTTCGCTAGCGGCATGAAAATCGTCAACAATCTCAAAGGAGAGCAAGAACTATGGGTTCTCACTTCCAGTTTCCAACGCGTCATGACCGGATCTCTAAGCTCCGCGAGGGTCAACTTCAGGATTCACGCCGAGAAAATTCACAATATCCTCCGAGGCTCCCGCTGCCTGACTCCCCCAAAGGACAGGCGTCACGGCTACCATGCGAATCGGATAATGCCGACAGTCTCGAGGCGTTCTGGTCACTCCAAGTATGGCGCTGTCTCATATCTCTAGAGATCCGGGCCATGTCCGATCACTTGCTGAGCATGTTCTCGTTCACGTGGTAGGCGACAGTTTCAATAAGTCTGGCACGTCTTGACGTGTTATAATAAGCGTGTGTAGATCCTGGCGAAAACCTAAGAGTAGAAATAGCTTTAGGTTGGGACTTTCCCGAGTCTCCTCCATTATGCTTTAGAAATCAGTAATCGTATTTTTGCGCACGTTGACATTTTAAGGGGATTATAATGCAATAGACAATTTAGTGTAAATTTTATATTATATAAAACCGACTTCCTAAAAAAAGTAAAACTAAAAAACTATTTAAAATAAAAATATAAAAACCGCCTTCAAAAATATATGAAATAAAAACCTAAAAAAAAAAACGAACCCTAGAGTTGAAGGCGGTGCTAAAAAGGCTACACAAATCACAAAGGATATTATCATCCGCTCATGTTTTCTTTCATGCATCATTTTTGCTTGCTTTAGCACCGCCTTCAACTCTAGGGTTCGTTTTTTTTTTTAGGTTTTTATTTCATATATTTTTGAAGGCGGTTTTTATATTTTTATTTTAAATAGTTTTTTAGTTTTACTTTTTTTAGGAAGTCGGTTTTATGTTTTTTAAAACTTTTTTTTTATTTCACAGTTTTTTTTAGTAATTTTTTGCTATTAATGTACTCGGCGGAATCGCTCGGCATTCGGCCTCGCGATTCCGCCTCGCTTTCCAATCCGATCTTGACCCAATTAAAATAGGACCACGTCAGCTTCGATAGCTCAGTGGTGCAGACAGTCAACTGTCGCTATTGAATTTTAAGCAACGCTGGGTGCGGTCAGTACTTAGATGGGTGACCGCTGACCGTTGGAGGCTGACCAAGGTTCGGATTCCTCGTAAAACTGTAAGTCCCTTCCCTCGTAATTTTACTTGGTGGTAGGGTTTAACCTTCCCGGGTTGGTACCACCGCACTGAATTAAACGTCGGTCGAAACGGCTATGTAAATAGTTTGTGTTTTCCGACCAGTTCAGTGTAGTCAGCACGATCAAAGGGGGAAGCACTGACATGGCACTGGTGTTATGGGCTGACATCACGGACGTTGTAGGTGATGTTGCAGAACTTAGTAGAATGGACAGACATAAACGTGTTACGGAAGCCTACTTTTATTATAAAATAACCGTCGGAGGACCTTGGTTGAAAATTGTAATATTTAGTAGAACGGATAGACATGCATATGTTACGGAACCCTACATTCATTTTGCAGAACTTAGTAGAATGGACAGACATAAACGTGTTACGGAACCCTACTTAACAGTTGCACTCCGGGAGTGCCGGCAGATCCCGTGCCACTCTAACTTAACCCTTAACGCAATGACTTAAGGTTTCATTTTAAAAATGACGCTGACGCGATGTCGCGAGTTATACATTTTTACCCACCTAAAAAAGTGCCAAGAGCCGCTAAAGAAGTTTTCACTTCAAAAACCTCAGGGTTATCCCCTTTCAAATAAAAAAAAAAAGAATTTTCAAAATCGGCCCACAATTGACGGAGTAATCGCGTAACAAACATCCAAAAAAAGAAAACATACCGTCGAATTGAGAATCTTTTAGGCCTAAAGTAAATTTCTCGTGAAGACAAATGCAACGAGCCCAAACACGATGGGTTTATCATGTGTAGTTTAGGAGTTCCTATGGCCACCTTCTGTCTCCATCATCAAACCAGCTCGATGGTACTCGGTACAGTAGGTACTGGCCAGGTACCATAATAAATTAAACGCCGGTCGGAAAAAATAAAAAAATTTCAAATTTAGAATATTCATGAAACAAGGGTCCGAATATGTATCACTAGTATATCGATTCATGTATTTCAACAGGACAGAGAAAATTTCAAAATATTAGGTATTTAATACTTTTTAGTTTTTTTTTTTTGTTTTTTGGAAATCGGTTTAATATTTTTTAAAACAGTTTTTATTTCATTCTTTTTAGTAATATTACATAAAAAAGAATAATCGAAATCGAATAATCGAAATCGATTGAAGTGGTACAGAATTATTCGCCATATGTGTCAGACTGCAAATTGCTGAATAAGTCCACATCACAAATGTTTTGCTGAAGGTAACCACACACCATACTAATTTATCAAACTGAAAATTGCCGAAAACGACCACATCACAAGTTTTGCTGAAGGTAACCACACACCATAGTATTATGCTGATTTTTCGAAAACCACTGAACCAATTTCGATAAAATTGAAATGGGACCACCTCGGAAGTATGACCTAACTAACAAAAAAAGAATTTTCTAAATCGGCCCTCAATTGACGGAGAAATCGTGTTACAAACATACAAAAAAATAAAAAAAAAAAAAATAAAAAAAAAAATAAAAAAAAAAAAAACATACAGACGAATTGAGAACCTCCTCCTTTTTTGGAAGTCGGTTAAAAAGTGAGGATTCAGGTGCAAAATACAGAATTCGCTCAGTGCATGTTATTATAAGTATTAATTTATTTGTAAGAGTATTTTGTTACAAGTTGTTTTAAATGTGAAAAATAAAATTTTAACAGACGTTTTTGCGTTTAAATTAAATTCAAAATGCTAAGCATTCAATACGGGCTGGCTTGCGATGACTCTTGCGGCGTTGTTTAAAGCAGGCGTATTCATCTAAGTTCTCAAGACATTTTGTTTCTGAGCACAATTTTATTGCAATTGCGACCAACTCCTTTACTAATTAGAAATCCCCGAATGGAGGCTCGATTATACTATACTATCAGATAATATAAATAGGCACAATTTATTACTGACTTAATTAAGGCCAAAGTTTTTCAGTCGAGAATAAATGTATAGTCTAACTAAGACAACGCTTATAAATAGGTTTCTATAAATTGACTGCTCTTTCTATAAAGCTTTCATTACAATAGCTTCTTTAAGTAAATCGTGTCGCTACTTATTCCCTACTACATCTAATAGTCTGTTCTGTACCAGTTATCTTTGTCCCCGTCTCGGTCAATGTGTCTACGTTTTTGCAGATACATGAGCTGGCTAGATAAGTGCTAGGGATTAACTAGGACATTGAATGAGTAGGCCAGAAATAGAAAGCCTTATGGGCCCAAGTAATATAAGAACAATAAAGGTTTGAATGAATGTGTCTTCAGTCTGTTTAAATTGTAAATTTTTAGGTTTCCGTACCCCGTACGGAAGCCTATTACCCTACGACGACATCCGTCTGTCCGTCCGATGGCTGTATCTTTGAAACCGTATTAGCTAGCCGGTTGAAATTTTCACAGAATATGTGTTATTTATTATGAATTTGTTTATCCTTACCTATAATAAAATCCAACGTCTGCTTTCTGTCTGAGTGTCTGAGTGTCTGAGTGTATGTCTGTCTGTCCGCTTATAAATCGAGAACCACTGAACCGATTTTAATAAAACAAAATTCTACGGATAGGTTGATTCTTCCCATCAACTATAGGCTACTTACTATCACGCTAAATGGCTTATGAGGTTAGCAGTGAAGTGAAATATGAGAGCGGGCGGAGCCGCGGGCACAGCTTGTATATTGATATTATTCATAAAATCTACACAGGTTAATTCAAATATTTCGACTTATGTCGTCTTCAGTGAAAATTATAATCCTTACCTATAATAAAATCCAACGTCTGCTTTCTGTCTGAGTGTCTGTCTGTCCGCTTATAACTCGAGAACCACTGAACCGATTTTAATAAAAAAAAAATCTACGGATAGCTTGATTCTTCCCATCAACTATAGGTTTTACTATCACGCTAAATGGCTTATGAGGTTAGCAGTGAAGTGAAATATGAGAGCGGGCGGAGTCGCGGGCACAGCTTGTACCTATAATAAAATCCAACGTCTGCTTTCTGTCTGAGTGTCTGTCTGTCCGCTTATAACTCGAGAACCACTGAACCGATTTTAATAAAAAAAAATTCTACGGATAGCTTGATTCTTCCCATCAACTATAGGCTTTTACTATCACGCTAAATGGCTTATGAGTTAGCAGTGAAGTGAAATATGAGAGCGGGCGGAGCCGCGGGCACAGCTTGTATAAAATATAAAATATAATATAAAATGATGTTGATATTTTTTTGACATGAGAGGTTGATAATATGGTGATTTTTTAAATTTTGTTGTTTGTTTTTTTTTTATGAACGATATTTCATCCTAGTGAATGATGCGCGCCTAGGTTCCATATGTCAATAGACGTGTTTTTCAACGTTTTTGGCGCGGAACCGCGAGTCCGACTCGCACTTGGCCGGTTTTTTTATATCGACTTATCAGTTATTACGGCCATGACCTACTTTACCTGCCAGTTTATTTTCCTGTTCCCTTCTATATTTGTTCAGTTTGATTTGGCCAGAGATAATTCATTATTTTACTGTTATCATCATCATCATATTATTTAACTGTTATACCTATTCCGTGTTGAAACCAATCTGGGATATATACGCATGACGCATGTATATAATATTTCCTTGCTTATGTCTATTTTTAACCCTCGGTGCAAAAGGAGCGGTGTTGTAAGATTGGCGCAAACGTCTGTCTGCCTGTGTGTGTCAGTCTGGCCGTGACTTCGTTATACAGATTGTTCGGCACATCGACCGACAATTTTTTTTTTTGTATCTAGGTGGGGTCATTTGCAACGTTTCGATCCATGATACCTTTTGTCAAATGTCACGTGGTATCGAGATACGATTTTTTTTTTCTTTATTTTTAGAAATTACCAAAATCCCTGCTTTACCCTTGTAACTTTGTTGTTTATGATTGTATCAGCACGAAATATGTGGTAAAAATTAGGGATAATTTGCAAAAGTCTAAACATTAACAATGGAGAATTGAACAAAGTGTCAGCGCAACCGGTACATGTTCTAATTTGAAAATGCTACAATGTAAAAATCTAGGGTTATTCAAATCTAGGCTGCATATTCTCTGGCTTGGGTTATTTCGAAACGGTGCAAGTTTGTCACTTGGAGCAGTAGACACGGTGTGGCTAGGCGCATTCATTAGGCACCTACAACTATCTGGAGCACATGTGTTCTCGATTCCACAATCTCTTTGGAGACTTAAAGCTGTAACAACTCAGAAGGGTCAACAGCTCACGATTTGATCTAGAATTCGTATGAGGCGGCAACTTAAATCGAGTGTAAAAACGCATCGATTCTTTTTTAGCCCCCCGACGCAAAAGGAGAGGTGTTATACGTTTGACGCCACCGTCTGTCTGTTTATCTGGCTGTCTGTCTGTCTGTCGGTCTGTGGCATCTTAGCTCTCAAACGAATGGGCCGATTTGGATGCGATTTTTTTTATTAGACAGCTGGGTTAACCGGGATGTTGTGCTATATTTGATGAAGATCAGGTCAGCCGATTCGAAGATCATCGACACTTTTCCTAATTGCTGAAGGAATCTCTGCTGTAAAATGAAAATTTATTACACTTTCACTCGTCGCCTCGGAAATTATTACACAACAAATGTATGTACTTGTAACCTATCATAACTTAATAAAATTATGACAATTTCAAATTACGTCTCTTCTGCACACCCACTGCATCGATGATGCTTACTGTAAGCAAAATATGTTTTCATCCATTCAGCCGACTCCACCACAACGGAGCCCAAATACGATAGCAACGTTGTTGCACCTTTCAATCTCCAGGCCTGTTTGCTCAAACTTGTTTAGATTAATTATTATGGAGTATCAACTACTTCTATCAAAATCGACAAGTATTGATATATACATTCTGTATACTGCATACAGGATACATGCTGTATACTCGGATTTAAATGAATGTAGATCATGGTCCCTCGACTCCGCCAGAATTCAAATGCAACTTTGGCAATGTCATCAGTAATTCCGCCAGCGTTCAACCCAAAAACGCGTCTGTGAAAAGATCTACCTATAAGGAATATTAATTAATATTTTCGATGCAGTTTCAGTGCAGATGCAGTACGTAGTAGAATTTCAATTGAGATCAAATCTGACTGCGACAGGAAATACACTAGAAACAAAATAATAAAATTATGAGTTAATAAATAATTAATAAATAAAATTAAGTATGAAATTATTGAGACTCCTCGCGCAAGGCAATTCGCTGATAGTGATTTTGTCAGCTGTGAGGCGGACAAAAAGTTTGCCGTGCAATATCTTAACAGGCCATTTGAAGATGCTCTGGTTACAGGAACTAAGCTACACTGAACTCCCATTTTCGAATAATGACAACTGAAATAAGTGAAAGAAAAGGTAACTCAACTAATTTTACATAAGAATTTAAAACTTTCGACTATTGAAACTATAGATATACGCAGCAGCTGGAAGTAATTTTAATTGTTTATCCTGAAATTCAAATTTGGAATTAGATCTGTTTTCGATTGTAAAATAAAATAATGCAACGGATCCAGTTAGGTACTACGAACGATGTAAGTATACGATGTTAATCCCAAATGCAATGCCCAAATGTCACAACGACTTGCCTGCAGTAGCTTCTAGCTACATAGAACAAACATCGTGTGGTAACAGCGCGAGGCGAGACTGCATTGACATTATCGAGCAAGATGCAGACTGAAGAAATCCATGCAATAGAAATATCATTGTAGATTGCTTACATTTTACCTTATACCTCTTACCAAAACAAAGTAACAAAACATAGTTTTAATTTTCGATAATAAATTTTATTCATAATGTTTAATTTTAATGCAATATTATTGTAAAAAAATACAAATTTGAAACAAAATATTAATTAATAAACAAATTTTAAGGAAACAAGTAAAGACTTTTTTATTTTTTTATGGAAACTGACACGGTTGGCTACATCACCCACAACATGTGATGTCAACCCATAACGCCGGGTGAACTAGGTGCCATGTCATTAATCGATTCTACTGATATTTCCTTGTTTCCTTTATTTTTTGAGCAGTCAGGTTTAATAAATTTTGTATTTTTATTTTTTTATTAATCTTTTCTGTGCGTGCAGTTTTCTTTCACCTCCTCGACGAGATGAAGCTTCTTCTCTCCTTTTTAATTCTCTGCAGAAATTTCGCAACGAGCGCATCGTGCCCACTAGCCCACTATACTTTAGTCGAGAGAGCGCAAGCGCTAGTCTAGCAAGAAGCCACTAGTTATGTATGCAGAAGCATTTAGAGAAATCCTCGTAGCCACAGAAGCCATTGAACATTTATTTACATTTTAAATTAGAACTTTTGAAGACATTAAATTTCATCAAGGTAAATAAAATTTATCATTAATATAAAACGTAATTTTTACGATTGAATTTATACTTTTTATGGACAAACGGTAATTTTTTTTTTACAGAAACATTTTTGCTGCGAATTCATTATCGAAGGCAATTTGGATATATGTGAAATCTATTATAATCAATGTAAATAAATAATTTTGATTTAAAATTCACAGAGTATTTATATTGTATCTGTCCGGTCAAGAGTCGAATGCAAAGAATATACAAGAACATGGTTTTTATCAACATTACAATAATGTTGACGCTAGGAGCACAAGCACAAACATAATAAAATTGAGAATCTATTCTAAAAATATTATGCACTGGCAGACGACCAAATCAGTACTTACCTAAATAATCATTGTACACAGTAATTTTCACAATAAAATAGCTAATTGATTAATTTGCGATAGCACTCCCTGCCCATCTATTTCCTCCCAAGTACAGCCTGGGGTTTTTCAAAAGGGGCGTGAAAGGCTCCTGTCAGGCCGGCGTGGCATTCGCAATCCCCGTGCATCAGAGAATGTCCATGGGCATCGTTGGACACCTACTTATAGGTGAAACGATGCCACATGTCGCGCTATCCATATAAAAAAAGTTATAATTTATAAATTAATATTTTTTACATAGTTTATATATCGAGTATGATAGAATAATTTCAATCTTAGTTAAAAAACTGTATTATTTTATAATCCGCCAGGAAAACGTGGTCTAATGAACCAGTAGTGCTGGCAGGCAACTCTACATTGTCTGTGGTTAGAATTTTTTATATCGGTGAACGTACCGATTAGTAATTTATTACTTTCGCACATAGAGTTATTATGTCTGTGGTTTCGCATTTTTCTATTTACCTACCCGTGCAGTTGCTTACTTGTTGCTTGTGAGTAATCTTGTTATAATGCTTTGGTGACTGGTGATCGGTGTTGTGCTGTAATACTCGAACTCTTGCAGCATAACACCTATTGCTCTGATTATCCCTATTGTCGGGATACAGTGGGATGATGGTATGTAAGTAGGTATGCATATATGTTTACCTATAAATCAAATTCAAAAATTCAAATTATTATTTTACAAGTTTAAGAGAAAGAAGCAGAGGCAGATTGCAGACATTAACTTATATAATTATAACGCAAGGACATATATCGTATGGGCATGTCTAGACTAGTTTAGCATTCATTTAAAGCATTATTTTTTGACCACCACATTAGTGAGGACATTACCTATTGAGTTGGTATTACTATTGTATGGGCATGTCCTTACGTTAGTAGGTACGAGTTATCTATACATAATAAAATCGTAAAGGTAAGAAAGTCTGTACATTGAATGTATTCGGAAAAAAACTAACCAGGGTGGCTTAAAATGAGATACTGAACAGTTTAGAACAGTTTTTAAAATTTTTGTTTGTTTGTTTGTTTGTTTGTACGCGCATCACGCAAAAACCACTGAACGGAATTAGACGAAACTTTGTATAGTGGCAGTTTATATGCCGGGTTAACATAATACGTAAAAAAAATTAACAAAAAAAATAAAAAATTAAACAATTATAAACATTATTGCGCGTTTAAAATCACGTAGTCCAAAGTACATAATTATATCTTGAGAACTGGCATAAAATATTCATTCGAAATTTAAAAATAAGTAGATACAACGAAAATGACAAGTTCTTCTTTTTTATAACTTGAACACAATAGTCTATAACATATCTATTCTTTCTATACATATAATAAAATCGTAAATGCAAAAATGTCTATTTGTACGCGCATCTCGCAAAAACCACTGAACGAAATTTGACGAAACTTTTTATAGTGACAGTGTATATCCCGGATTAACATAATAATTAAAAAATATAATAAAAATCACGCAATCCAAAGTAATGGTAAAAAACAATTTCAAATGTCATGTTGACAACGGAGAACTGTCATCTCGACGTGAGCTGGCCGGTGACAAATTGTTTGATAAATAAAAAAAAATATTGAAAGTCGAAGTTATGTCGCTGTCATTGGTGCAATAAAAATGTATATATCTGTTGCCCGCGGCTTCGCTCGCGTGAAATTCGTATTTCAAAAAAAGAAAGTAAGTAACTAAAGGGGGGCCCGAAGGCGAATCTGCGCTCACGTAAACGATATTCTTTCTCGATGATAGTAACTAAGGGCGAGGCGGAAGGCGGAGCTGAGTTCAGGAAGAAGAAAAACATTCATGAAGAAAGTAAGTAACTAAAGGGGAGGCCGAAGGCCGAGCTCTATTCTGGAAGACCATAAACCTTCTCGAAGAAAGTAAGTAACTATGGGCGAGGCCGAAGGCCGAGCTACATTCGAATAATTGAAAAACCATCTCGAAGAAAGCAAGCAACTAAGGGCGAAGCCGAAGGCCGAGCTGCGTTCAGAAAGAAGCTAAACCATCTTGAAGAAAGTAAGTAACTAAGGCGAGGCCGAAGGCCGAGCTACGTTCTGATAATTGAAAAACCATCTCGAAGAAAGCAAGTAACTAAGGGCGAGGCCGAAGGCCGAGCTGCGTTCAGGAAGAAGCTAAACCATCTTGAAGAAAGTAAGTAACTAAGGGCGAGGCCGAAGGCCGTGCTCTATTCGGGAAGACCATAAAACATCTTGAAGAAAGCAAGTAATAAGGGCGAGGCCGTAGGCCGAGCTGCGTTGAGGAAGAAGGTAAACATTTTTGAAGAAAGTAAGTAACTAAGGCGAGGCCGAAGGCCGAGCTACGTTCTGACAAATGATAAACCATCTCGAAGAAAGCAAGTAACTAAGGGCGAGGCCGAAGGCCGAGCTGCGTTCAGGAAGAAGCTAAACCATCTCGAATAAAGTTAATTAACATTAAGATTGAGTTAATTTAATTTAAATTTTATTATAAAGTCCACGCTTGTGACGGCAAATATACCGTGCATCCTAGAACCTCGCGGTTATTCCCGGCTGGATGGCAAGAGGCCCGATGCTATCACCTTAGTGCCATGGACTAAGGGTAGTTCTTTGATGTGGGACGCCACTTGTGTTCTCACATTGGCTCCAAGTCACGTTAGGACATCTTCAAGAGAGGCTGGCGCGGCCGAGGCTGGGGCGGAGAGCCTCAAACGCAACAAATATAGAAATATAATTCAATATTTAGAATTTGTTGCGTTTGCGGTTGAAACCCTCGGTCCGTGGAGCAGTGAAGCCAAAAGAGGCTTGGGCCTCTGCTGGTTGACGCAACCGGTGTCCCGCCATCTAGGGCTTATGTACTTCATTCAAAGGGTAAGCCTTGCCATCCAGCGGGGTAATGCCGCAAGTGCTCTAAGAACATTTGTCAATGCCCGTTTTGATAGTTATTTTAATGTTTGTTAGGTAGGTTTTCATTCTTTAGTTATTAATATTACTTTTTTATTTTTATGAAATAAATAGATTGAGTAAACGTTATTATATTCTATAGAAGAAAGGAAGTCTTTAAGGGCGAGGGCCGAAGGCGGAAGAGGGTTTTTGGTTTACCTGAACGCAGCTCGGCCTTCGGCCTCGCACTTAGATCCTTCCTTTCTTCCGGAAGGTTTATCGTCTTCCTGAACGCAGCTCGGCCTTCGGCCTCGCCCTTACTTACTTCTTTTATTTGAGAAAGGTTTATCGTTTACCTGAAAGCAGCTCGCCCTTAGTTAGTTACTTTCTTTGAGGAGGTTTATCGATTACCTGAACGCAGCTTGGCCTTCGGCCTCGCCCTTAGTTACTCACATTCTTCTTTGGAATACGAATTTCACGCGAGCGAAGCCGCGGGCAACAGCTAGTATATATATATAAGTCAATGAATGCAGAACGGGAAATAATTACCTACAGTGCGGTTGCAGTTGCAGTACAACGCTGACTCTACGCCCGCCCGATGTAACAATATTACGTGACAGAAAGTAACTAAACGTAAAACTTAATCGCTTTAATGATTATTGTGAGCAATTACTCCGTGGTAATTATGACTGATAGTAAGGTGCTATTAAGCCAGTTGTCCGGGCGTACGGAAACGGAGCGCTCGCGCTGGCAAAGAATCGAAAATGTTAGACCATTATAATTCCCTTCTTACCTTACTAGATGGTAGGGCTTAACTCGCCCGGGTTGATACCACCGCACTGAATGAAATGTCGGTTGAAACGGCTTTTTAAAATAGTTCGTGTTATCCGTCCAGTTCAGTGTAGCCGGCACGAACGAAGGGAAGCACTGAGATGGCACCTAGTTCACCAAGGTTTTGCAGCAAGATGCTGAAAATACCGCAGGCGGAGCTGCGGACAGTACCTACTCCGCAAATGCACACAGTTTGAATCAGCATGGACATGGGCTTGTTTGTACCATTCGTATTCCTAAAGAATGGGATAGGTATCTTCATAACAAAATTTTTCGACTTTACGGTCGGTTGGTCAAAATTTTTCGGTCGTGTCCGATGTATGTGGCTCGTCTTCGTCTCGTATCACAACCAAACATCACAAGCAGCTATACAGAGAAACTAAATCTTATTGAAATATTTTTTTTTATGGAAACTGACACGGTTGGCTACATCACCTACAACATCCGTGATGTCAGCCCAGAACACCGGGTGAACTAGGTGCCATGTCAGTGTTTCCCTTCATTTCATGTCGGCTACACTTAACTGAACGGAAAACGCGAACTATTGTTAAAATAACTCAAAGTTACACCTGTCGTTGTTCGGAATTAACTTTAGGTCCCTTCCCTTGCCCCTTACTAGGTGATCAAAATTTAGTCGACTTGTTTTAGTTGACTTGTTGTACCACCGTACTGACTGTAAGATAGCCGCATAGCCTCGGCTGTGTTCTCCTCTAGTCCAGTATTGCCAGAAAACCAAAAAGGAAGTATCCGGTATGGCACCTACCTTCTCGGAGGTGATATTAGGCGGTCGGTGCATGCGCTCTGGCCCGTCTGACTCAGCCGGTATGGGTTCCAGATTACATTAAAAATTTTATAAGAAAATATGTTAAAAATGTTCGATGTTAAAAATTAATAACACCATACCACATCAGTTCACAAGTAGGCCGTATGTTTTGAAGAATTAATAATGGCAGTGTAGCGTTGAAAACATCGACTATGTACATAGATGTTAAATGTTCGCCTCCAGCACATCGTGATCGCGTTCATTAGGCTCGTTTCAACAGTTGAACTATTACAGCAGTGCTAATACTATCATCGGCCTGTCTGTCTGTAACATAATACGTAAGGTAACGCCGGGCACAAGTCCTTTCTCTCCGTTCAATGTAATCAGGTATTATTGAAACTGGAACATGAGGCGGACCTACGGAAATTTGGCAAATATAGACAGCCTAGCAACAGAACAGTACGCAAATCTGCTGGCATGGCGCCTAACTGAGCGTGGTTTCGGGAGCAGAGGCGATTTTTGCTCTGTCGACTGCACCATTGGGTACTCGGCACGGCCATCCATGTTGGTTAACAAAAATAAAAAGATGTTTTTCTGTTTAGTACTCTATAATTTACCTTTATAATTTTTTATTACATTCATAGATCAAGTCTACTCGTACGAGGTATCTACTGCCTGTACCTCTCATTCTAGCTGTCCACTGTCTGTTACTCTCGTACTATCTATCTACTGCCTGTACCTCTCGTTCTAGCTGTCCACTGTCTGTTACTCTCGTACTATCTATCTACTGCCTGTACCTCTCGTTCTAGCTGTCCACTCTCTGTTACTCTCGTACTATCTATCTACTGCCTGTACCTCTCGTACTAGCTGTCTACTGCCTGTGCCTCTCGTACCAGCTCTTTACTGCCTGTACCTCTCGTACCTACTAGGTATCTACTTCTGTACCTCTCGTACCAGCTATCTACTGCCTGTACCTCTCGTTCTAGCTGTCCACTGTCTGTTACTCTCGTACTATCTATCTACTGCCTGTACCTCTCGTTCTAGCTGTCCACTGTCTGTTACTCTCGTACTATCTATCTACTGCCTGTACCTCTCGTTCTAGCTGTCCACTGTCTGTTACTCTCGTACTATCTATCTACTGCCTGTACCTCTCGTACTAGCTGTCTACTGCCTGTGCCTCTCGTACCAGCTCTTTACTGCCTGTACCTCTCGTACTAGGTATCTACTTCTGTACCTCTCGTACTAGCTATCTACTGCCTGTACCTCTTGTACCAGCTCTTTACTGCCTGTACCTCTTTTACTAGCTATCTACTGCCTGTGCCTACTCGTACTAGCGTAAATCGACCTGTGCCTACTCGTACTAGCTATCTACAGCATTGGATACGGCTGCTGCTTCTCCAAACAGCGTCGATCAGCCAACGCTATGATGTACTTTACATGCACTCTTTCCCTGGAGGAGCGACAGCAAAGACGTTGGATATTCAAAATTATAGAATTAAGATTTTTGCCACTTATATTTTATTAAGGTCCGTCTTTTCTCGACTATTTTGTCCATAGAAACACCTAACTAAATGCTAGAAGCGGGATAGCGCGATGAATATTGTTAACAAATGTGCGTGCCTTCACATGCAATTATTGTCATCATAGTCCAGTCGACATGTCGAAAAAAGGTGGGGTAGCTGGAAAAAATTCCGAAGTTAATGAAACTTTTACACCTTGTTTTGTGGGTACACTAGGAATGCTATCCTAAGTTTTCGACCTCGAGCACCCTGTGCTAACTTGGGGTGGGCAAAAAACTCAAAAATTTTCTGACTTTTTTTAGCTTTTCGCTTATATCTCTTAAACTAAGCATATTTTACGGACCATATTTCATGAAAAACTTGGAGAGCATTAAATTTCCTAAAATTTGGTTGTTGAACCAGATTTTCAGGCCCAATATTAACGGAGACACAGCCGATCAAAGTTAGACAAAGTTTCTTAAAATGTAAAAATAGCAGAAAAACGAAGGTTTTGAACCTATAACCATTATTTAGATGTTAACTATGTTGATCACTCATCAATATTAACGTCTTGGAAAACCTATGACCCTCAACCCCCCCCCCCCTCCCCCAAACGTTAGGATGTCCCACTAAAATGTACGAAATACGTTATGAAGAACCCTCTCACACCAAAAACCCTCTCGTGGTACACATAATATGATGTCACTGGGAGGAGGGGGAGGTGGGGGGGGGGGGGGGGGGGGGGGGGTGTTGTGTTGTAAAATTTATTTACAAAAAAAAAGTAATATTAGAAATATCCATCGATATGACGACCGATTGATCGATGTGATCATAGTCGTATCGGCTAATGGGCTGATAGCGAAGAGCCTTGACGACCACCTTGAGAGGCTCTTGCTGAGTGGTTGGGTCAAGGGTGAGATCCATAAGGCAGCCCTGCTCGACACTGCGCGCATAGTCCGGAGGTTTCTCTCTTTGGGACCCATCGGTAGCCTGGGTTCGCCCCGCTGCCAGTGGTTTCACATCAATTTTATATTTTAATTTTTTGTTTATAAATAAAAATCAGTTGCCTCGGGGTCTTTAAAAATCGCCAACATCTCTGAAAGGCTAGGGTTCTTGCTATACATCTGCATCACCTTCTTCTTTCCAATACCAAATGGTGCTGAGGTGGTGTCACGCCCACTTATCGCATGCAGGAAAAGAATATCCTGTGGATCGTACTTGAACGAGTGAAATGAATACAAGTTGGGCTGTGAACCTTTCCACTCTTCTATAATAAAAGTTCCTTTTGGAAGAACCCAAAGCAGTGAGAAGCAACAGAAGATCCTAGAACGATAAAAAAGGTATGGACGCCGGACTGTCAAATGCTTGTATGAGAACTAGCCTCGCCGAGTTGCCGGAAGCGGAGTGTACTTACCGATGATAAGATATTCCACTATTGTGCACACTAAACTTGGCTGTAGTATTTTACACGTAAACACAGAGCATGCGGGCATTTTAAACAGGTTTTTGCGAACGCAGCCGATGACAGACTGACGGGCTAGCGCGCGACCGTCCAATGAAACAAGTATGCTTTTACTTATATCGTGTTACGCTGGCGAGGATATGGTTCGGGGTCCACACCTTTTTATCGTTCTAGAGAAGATCTATGTCTTTCCTGTTATGACGACACTATCATACTTGTCAGCAGCTAAGACAGCAGTCTCCACAATCATTACATCGGCGTCTTCTACTGAATGCTTCACTTGGATGCCCCTGGCTCCAATTCACTCGTCAGCATAGTTAAATGAAGTTCTACTTGTTGGTATCGTTGGAAAGAAATTTCACCTGCGAAATCGTGCTGATCGAAATTGTCTTGGAAAAGACAAACTTTGTTGAGGAGTGAAGCAAAGAACGCTGATCAGAATATCCCACCAGGATAACCATCAAAAACCACCTTGGGGGAGGGGGCGGGGGAAGAGGGGTCATAGGTTTTCCAAGACGTTGATATTGATGAATGATGAGTGATCAACATAATTAACATGGAAACGATAGTATCAAATAGTTATAGGGCCAAAACCTTCCTTTTTCTGCTATTTTTTACATTTTAAGAAACTTTGTCTAACTTTGAACGGCTGTATCTCCTTTAATGTTAGGCCTGGAAAGCTGGTTCAACAACGAAAATTTAGGAAATTTAATGCTCCCCAACTTTGTCATGGAATGTGGTAAGCGAAATATCCTTAGTTTAAGAGATATAGGCGAAAAGCTGAAAAAAGTCAAAAATTTTGAAAAAAAAAATAAATTTTCCATACAAATTTTAAATACCTATTCTCAAAATGTAGGGAGAAAAAAAATTTTTTTTCTTCAAATAAAAAAGTCGTAGAACAAAAGTGTTCTATTTCACGTGCAGAATCACCCCCTTACGGGTTATACGGTTGGCGTTGCATGCAACACCGTGTATATAACACAAGCATCAGTCATTTTAGCGGAAGACAAGCGTTGCAGCGCTCTCATCGCCAGGTGGCCGTAGCATGTAAACTGAGCTGGCTCCCATTTCCTCCTAGCTCTATGTTGTGCATGCTCAGTATCTTACAGTTGTGAATGAGGAAATAAACATCATTTTATTCTATTCTATTTGAAGGGAGCTTATAAGCTCCTTTGGTCGATGACATGTTTTTCGGCAGTGACGTATGAGGCTCATCTATACTATGGAAAGTCGAGAAAAGGCGGTATATTTACATAATATTTATTAAGACCTTACATTCATTAGGACCTTTACGCTTGGTCATGAATTGCTCGAATAGATTTATGCATTTTTCTCTTTTAGCAAAGCCTGTGGTAATACATTTTTACTAAATAATTAATTTGTAAATTATTACTTCCATAACTATAAATATAGCAGCATACAATGATTTAATTTCATAGCATCGTTCAAAACAATTCTTCACAAATGAATCAATTACTTAATACATTTTGCGCGCACTTAGTTTTGTAAATTTTGGCTAAATACTTTCAAAATGTCACCAGTTCCACAATCCCCCACTGGCGCAGGATTGACCTAGTTCAATCTACCACCACGTGTATCCTTTCTGTTTTTCGGCAGTACCTCTAGGGGCATCTGCGCTCGCGCAGACTGACCATTGCTTCGCCACGGCCCGACTCGTGCGCGCGCCGTCGAGCTTTCCTTTCCATTCATTCGAACGATCTGAACATAATCAACAAAGTGATATACGAGTTATTCAGAAATAAATTTAAAAAAGTCACATCAAAACAGTCAATCGGTCTATACCGATTCTGATTCTGAATTTATACCTATGTATAAATTTGAAATTAAAACACAAAACAATAAAAATTTATAATAAGTACAAAAAAAAACCTTAATCGATTTTTTTTTCCAAATTGTTTTTGTGAAATATATACCTATATACTGTGTTTCGTGCATGGGTATCTGATCCCAAATGCTTGCTTCTCTTCCATAAAAAAAAACTAAATAACGTAAATAAGAACTTTGCTTTAGTTACAATGCCAGAAACACCATGTGTAGGACCCTCCATTAACCCTAAACATCTAATCAGTTTTCCAAAAAAATCTCTTCGAAATGTGTACTTACCGTGAAACCAGTGAAAATGTCCAGTGCTTTGTCACATCAGTGGTTCGTTCAATGGACGCAGCCCCTGCCACTTTTTCCAGAAGTGGCGGGGCACTACAACGACCCTCAGACCACGTACTCCTGGATAAACTTCCACCCGCATGTCCCGAAGGACGGAGCGAGGCTTAGTGGAGAGACGAGTGATAGAATACCGGGAAGCGATGAAGTGGAAGTTAGGGAGAGTGAGGAGAGAATTCGGGCATTTAAGAACAAACAAAGGCAGGATAAGGCAAGATACAATGGTGAGATATGTTAATTTCTCTTTCATTTTCTACAAATATAAAATGACACGTCGTCTGTCTTTAAGGGATAAGGACAAAATGCCATGCACAAGGGCGACAGGATAACCACCTCTCACCTTGGCACGGTCCTATCATCGAGTCTTGTAGCAGGTGTGTCTTCATGCCTTACTTACTGCTTAATAGTTATCTTGTCCTAAATACTTTGCTAAATGTGGTGGTCGGAGTTGAACTGTAATTTACGGGAGTACTTTTAGCACAGCACCGACTACTCTGCTTAGCCTGATTATCGGGATAAAGGTCTGTCTGTATGTTTACGTGCATATCTACCAGGTGCACAGTTGGGAACCGATGGAAAACTGTCGGTTCATTCCCTTGTAAATTTTTGACGTTTATGATGGCCGCATAACAGCCTCGACTGTGTTGTAATCTATAGCCAGCAATCCAAAGGGAAGTTTCCGGATGGCACCTAGCTTCTCGGAGACTTTATTGGCTGGTTGGTCAAGGCATATGCTCTGGCCCTTCTGTCTTACACGCCCATACCGGACACCTAAAAAACTGTCTATAGCGGGTGAACTCGGAAACTACTGAACCTTCTCGGAAACTACCTACTATATTGGTGAAACTGTATGTAAATTTTCTGATTTTAGGTTGTAAAGCATCAAACATTTCTTGGCTTTTGTCCTTTGTCCTAATCCATATAGGTAAAACATCACTTTGTTGTTTACAACAGGAACCGGAACAGGAATAGTTTGTGTTTTCCGTCCAGTTCAGTGTAACCGGCACGACCGAAGGGAAGCACTGACGTGGCACCAAGTTCACCCGGTGTTATGGGCTGACATCACGAATGTTGTAGGTGATGTAGCCAACCGTGTCAGTTTCCATAAAAAAAGATCAATTCGTTAACGGAGATTCAGTCGCCCCGTTGTCACCAGCTGATGTTAGCAGCCCTACTCCAACCAATGATCTCTATTGGTTTAGAGGTTGCGTTCCGAATCGATCGCATTTTACCGAAACTGCGTGTCGTAATGTTTGCGTACACACTTTTTGTCTCATCATGCGCTGGTGCGAATAATTACCAGGTTTCCGTTAGTTCTGTTCAGCTTCAGGTGTTGCAGAGTTGTCGCTAGATTTGGTTACAATGTTTTTTTAAGTAGGTATTAGAAACAAATTTTAATGTTTAAACAAACCGATGTTTTTGGAGCGGCGCGCGGCAGGTGGCTGAGTGCTCTCGACGTCTAGGCTTCTCTTGCGAGAGCTCCGAGGTTCGAATCCGATCGGCGTTTACCAATGAGTTTTTTGTTTCAAATTTGAAAAAAAAAAAATAGGTGCATACCTTTACAAACTGCTGCATGCTTCGAATGCCATGTAAAATTGTGTGTCCATCGGGGTTTTCTAGAGGAAATTGTCTAAGGCAATAAGTCCACCCTTGCCAAACATTAAGTGGCATAAAGTGTAATATTGTTATAATTGGAGGCTACCATGGTTCGAATTCCACGTAAAACTGTAGGTTTCTTCCTTTATTGCCTTACTAGGTGGTTGGATTTAACCCGCCGCCGGGCTGTTACCACCGCACCGCACTGACATGGCACATGTTCACCAAGGTGTTGGGGTTTTCGTCACGGATATCGAACAACCCGATCTGGGGTTTATTTATTACACTCGGGCTAGTGTTCTAATAGCAACAACGAGGGAAAAAACCTTCGTTTTCTCACTTCCGCCCAATAGCTTACCGAGAAGGAAGTGATTTTGAGCGTTGTTCAGGATCTGAAAATTAACCACTTGTTTTACAATTTTGTGCCATGTCAGTGCTTTCCTTTCGACCTTTCATTCGCACTCATTAAAGCAGGTTATGAAATAAACTAATTATTTTAATTTGAATTTCGAACACTCTTTCTATATGTAGCGTAGATACGAGCAACCTTGAATATTGTGCGGCCGAGAAAACCCGAAGTAGGTACCTATTTCCAGCTTGATTCCAGCTAGAGACAATAGGGACATAGCAGGCCGACGAAAACGGCATCGTTGGAGGCTGACCGTGGTTCGGATTCCACGTAAAACCGCAGGTCCCTTCCCTTCTTAACTTACTAGGTAGGTGGTAGGGTTCAACCCGCCCGGGTTTGTACCACCGCACTGAATGAAACGTCGGTCGAAACGGCTATGTAAATAGTTTGTGTTTTCCGTCCAGTTCAGTGTAGCCGGCACGACCGAAGGGAAGCACTGACATGGCACCTAGTTCACCCGGTGTTATGGGCTGACATCACGGATTGTGTAGGTGATGTAGCCAACCGTGTCAGTTTACATAAAAAAATCGTGTCATAAATACGAACACGATACGAAGCACCCTAGGCAGCAAGGTGGGTGTCAACTGTCAAGTTGGCGGTGACAGCATTTGACAGATGCCACTGATTGTACTGCCAAGTGCTGCCCTCTACAGTTTCAGCTAGGTCCCTATAGCGTTAGATCTTATATTCTTTTTTTTTTAGATTTAATTCGTCTCCTCCCGAAACAGGCAAAACTCATTAGAGTATACAGCCAATTCTGTGGTAGCTTTTAACGTCTGTTGTATAAGTTCCCGCACCGCGAGAACCACAAAAATATATATTTTTAATTAAAACGACGACGCGACAAACTTCCGCCGTCCGCCATTTTTTTTTTTTGCGTTAGATGCTTGGCTTTGCACAACTACCGGTACGGCACAACATACTGCCATGCTTGTTGCGACGCGCGCCGTGTAATGTGAATTTCCACTTATTGTCGTTCCGATCCAAGCCGATCTGATGCTGTTATTGATTTTAATGTCCACTGCTTTCACTGCCTCGCCGCGCCGTCGTCGTCGTCGCCTCGCACCACAACCGATACTCCGTGCTTTGCGCGAGAAAGTTACGCAACACGCGTTGCAATAGGTGACGCTAATGGACATGCTTTATGCTTGTAGACACAAAAGCCCGCGTTGGGTGCAAGTACTGTGCCATTGCTAAGAGTAGATCGACGATCAGAATGAACGTGGCTGTCGAAGGAACTTACCGCCTCCGCCGCCGTCGTCGTCATCTTTTTTTTTTTTATGGAAACTGACACGGTTGGCTGCATCACCTACAACATCCGCGATGTCAGCCCATAACACCGGATGAACTTGGTGCCACGTCAGTGATTCCCTTCGGTCGTGTCGGCTACACTGAACTGGACGGAAAACACAAACTATTTACATAGCCGTTTCGACCGACCTTTCATTCAGTACGGTGGTACCAACCCGGGCGGGTTAAACCCTACTACCTAGTAATATAAGAAGGGAGTCATATCCCTTAGTCGCCTTTTACGACATACACGGGGAGAAATGCAGTGGGGCTATTCTTTTAAAGTACCGGCCCCACACGGTATCTTGAAATGTACTCGTACGTGTGTGTACATAATATTATGTATTGGCGGTATAAAATGTTTATTCGCCATAAAAATATCCAGGTTTACATAGTAAGTTTTGTTGCATAGAGTGTGGATTACACCTATTTTTTTTATTTTGTTCAAACTAGGTACTCATTCAACTAAGGTAGTCGACATTGCTAAGAAAATAAGCAAGCTGAAGTGGCAGTGGGCTGGGAACATCTGTCGCAGACCCGACAACCGATGGGGTAGACGGGTGCTCGAATGGAGGCCACGTACAAGCAAACGTAGCGTGGGACGCCCCCCGGCTAGGTACACAGATGACCTAAAAAAGGTAGCCGGGAGTGGATGGATGAGAATTGAGCGGAAGACCGCGTGTGGTGGCGTGCCTTGGGAGAGGCCTATGTCCAGCAGTGGACCGATACAGGCTGATGATGATGACACATTCAACCTCTTTGCTTATATAGAAGAGAAGATTTGCAATTCCACCTGAATGTTTGTCTTTTTTACCTCGTTAAACTTTCATAAATATAATAAACAAGCTGTGCCCGCGGCTCCGCCCGCTCTCATATTTCACTTCACTGCTAACCTCATAAGCTATTTAGCGTGATAGTAAGTAGCCTATAGTTGATGGGAAGAATCAAGCTATCCGTAGAATTTTGTTTTATTAAAATCGGTTCAGTGGTTCTCGAGTTATAAGCGGACAGACAGACACTCAGACATACAGAAAGCAGACGTTGGATTTTATTATAGGTAAGGATAAAATTTTAAGATTTATTTATTTATCTGTAAATGAAACAAAAGCGCATTTTATAATGCATTCATTAATTATTTCATCACCATCCTGACTGATATATTACATTTATTCCAAATTTTCCGCTGCAATTTTTCAAGACTCTGTTTTCAGTCAGAATTGTTTTTTTCCTTTAATTGACCGCACATGACCTTGAATCTTCACTAACATGACACTGAACAAAACGTCTTAAAAAGACAATCGCAATAAAAGGTGGAAATTTTAAGGTGGTATCCCAGACCAGGTGCCGGGCCCCCAGGCAGCCACATTCATGGAATCTATATCTACTACCGCCTGCCTGCCCTACGTTATTTTGCTGGTGTGAAGTTAAGCTACACAGTCAACTGCGCAACTAATTTCACAACGGTAAGGTGTCGTGCAAAAAGCGGACTTATTGTAGAATAAAATTTCTCACAGTCGACCTTGTACACAACAACGCATTTATTTGCATTGTTTTTGTAAAGGTTTCCTCACGATTTTGCTTCATAGGATTGATGGATCAATATGTAGGTAGGTTCTCCGAAAACTCATTGGCTGAGCACCTGGGATTCGAACCTAAGACCTCTCGTATCGTTTGGCCCCTTGAAATTCGTCAAAAGAATCGAAATCGCGTTACGTATTATGTATGTAAGAGGCAAGCATGAATTTATATTCAACAGATGTGGAGAAAAAGTTTTATATAATGTCGAATTTTTAGGGTTACGAAGCCTACGCCGCGCCATCTGTCCGACCGTCTGGCATCTTTTAGGCCGTAATAGGGTTGACATTTTCGTAGAATATTTGCTATTTTGGCGGATATACTAACAAAGAATAAAAAAAAGTATAAAATATATTGGATCGCCATATAAGAAACGTGTTTTTCAAGGTATTTTTTTTTGGTTTTTGCTCTATAAAATTGCTCGTAAACGGTAATACATACAAGCGCAAGCAAAACTTGGTATAATTTCAGTGGAAACTCTAAAGTAAAACATCAAATAACCAAAAAAAAACGGTAAATTACGTGGTGGTACGGAACCCTCAGTGCGTGAGTCCGACTCGCAGTTGACCGGTTCCTAATTTGGCATTGCTAGTGTAGAGTTTATACACCGTGCTGTGTTTTCCTTTACCGCACTGACGACGTTGGTGGGTATTGTTCTATGAAGCTAATATAAAGCGGAAGGTAAGCGATGTAGAAAACACGCGAATATTGTATAATTAAATAACAAATTGGAATATATTTTTTATGTAATCCAGTATGGTTGGCTGAATCGGAGGAGCCAAAGCGCATGCTCCGACCAGCCAATATCACCTCCGAGAAGGTAGGTGCCATACCGGAGACTTCCCTGGATTGCTGGCTATACTGGACTAGAGGAGAACACAACCGAGGCTGCTATGTGGCCATCTTACATCCAGTACGGTGGTACCAACTCAGTCGGCTACAATTTGAGCCTACCACCTAGTAAGGGGCAAGAGGGAAGGGACCTACAGTTTTACACCGGTTCCGAACGGTAAAGCAGCAGGGCAGGTGTAGGTATGCACGTAAATTTTTTCGTCAGAAAAAACTCAATGGTACACGCCGACCGGATTGGAACCTCGGACCTCTCGCATGAGAAGCCGATGCCCAAACCACTCGTCCACCCGTCGCTTATTCAAATTATTTAAATTTATTGATCTCATTCGCAACATCAATGTTTTATGGACGGTATCGGATAGTATTTTCGCCTATTTTTATGTGGAACTAGCTGAGCCCGCGGCTCCGCTCGCGTGAAATTCGTATTCCAAAGAAGAATGTAAGTAACTAAGGGTGAGGCCGAAGGCCGAGCTGCGTTCAGGTAATCGATAAACCTTCTTAAAGAAAGTAACTAACTAAGGGCGAGGCCGAAGGCCGAGCTGCTTTCAGGTAAACGATAAATCTTTCTCAAATAAAGGAAGTAAGTAAGGGCGAGGCCGAAGGCCGAGCTGCGTTCAGGAAGACGTTAAACCTTCTGGAAGAAAGGAAGGAACTAAGTGCGAGGCCGAAGGCCGAGCTCCGTTCAGGTAAACCAAAAACCCTCTTCCGCCTTCGGGCCTCGCCCTTAAAGACTTCCTTTCTTCGATAGAATATAATATCGTTTACTCAATCTATTTATTTCATAAAAATACAAAAGTAATATTAATAACTAAAGAATTAAACCTACCTAACAAACATTAAAATAACTATCAAAACGGGCATTTTCAAATGCTCTTAGAGCACTTGCGGCATTACCCCGCTGGATGGCAAGGCTTACCCTTTGAATCAAGTACATAAGCCCTTGATGACGGGACACCAGTTGCGTCAACCAGCTCAAGCCTCTTTTGGCTTCACTGCTCCACGGACCGAGGGTTTCAACCGCAAACGCAACAGATTCGAAATCTTGAATTATATTTCTATATTTGCTGCGTTTGAGGCTCTCCGCCCCAGCCTCGGCCGCGCCAGCCGCTCTTGAAGATGTCCTAACGTGACTTGGAGCCAATGAGAACAAAAGTGGCGTCCCACATCAAAGAACTACCCTTAGTCCATGGCACTAAGGTGATAGCATCGGGCCTCTTTCCATCCAGCCGGGAATAACCGCGAGGTTCTAGGATGCACGGTATATTTGCCGTTAGAAGCGTGGACTTTATAATAAAATTTAAATTAAATTAACTCAATTTTAATATTAATTAACTTTATTCGAGATGGTTTAGCTTCTTCCTGAACGCAGCTCGGCCTTCGGCCTCGCCCTTAGTTGCTTGCTTTCTTCGAGATGGTTTATCATTTGTCAGAACGTAGTTCGGCCTTCGGCCTCGCCTTAGTTGCTTACTTTCTTCAAGATGGTTTAGCTTCTTCCTGAACGCAGCTCGGCCTTCGGCCTCGCCCTTAGTTACTTGCTTTCTTCGAGATGGTTTTTAAATTATCCGAACGTAGCTCGGCCTTCGGCCTCGCCTTAGTTACTTACTTTCTGCAAGATGGTTTAGCTTCTTCCTGAACGCAGCTCGGCCTGCGGCCTCGCCCATAGTTACTTACTTTCTTCGAGAAGGTTTATGGTCTTCCAGAATAGAGCTCGGCCTTCGGCTTCGCCCTTAGTTACTTACTTTCTTCAAAAATGTTTTTCTTCTTCCTGAACTCAGCTCCGCCTTCCGCCTCGCCCTTAGTTACTTTCATCGAGAAAGAATATCGTTTACGTGAGCGCAGATCCGCCTTCGGGCCCGCCTTTAGTTACTTACTTTCTTTTTTTTAAATACGAATTTCACGCGAGCGAAGCCGCGGGCAACAGATATATAAATTTTATTGCACCAATGACAGCGACATAACTTCGACTTTCAATTATTATTTTTATTTATCAAACAATTTGTCACCGGCCAGCTCACGTCGAGATGACAGTTCTTCGTTGTCAACATGACATTTAAAATAGTTTTTTACCTTTACTTTGGATTACGTGATTTTTATTATATTTTTTAATTATTATGTTCATCCGGGATATACACTGTCACTATAAAAAGTTTCGTCAAATTCCGTTCAGTGGTTTTTGCGAGATGCGCGTACAAATAGACATTTTTGCATTTACGATTTTATGATATGTATAGAAAGAATAGATATGTATAGACTATTGTGTTCAAGTTATAAAAAAGAAGAACTGTCATTTTCGTTGTATCTACTTATTTTTAAATTTCGAATGAATATTTTATTCAAATTGTATTTGCTGACAGTTCTCAAGATATAATTATGCACTTTGGACTACGTGATTTTAAACGCGCAATAATGTTTATAATTGTTAATTTTTTTTTTATTTTTTTTATTTTTTTTTACGTATTATGTTAACCCGGCATATAAACTGCCACTATACAAAGTTTCGTCTAATTCCGTTCAGTGGTTTTTGCGTGATGCGCGTACAGACAAACAAACAAACAAACAAAAATTTTAAAAACTGTTCTAACATGTTCAGTATCTCATTTTAAGCCACCCTGGTTAGTTTTTTTCCGAATACATTCAATGTACAGACTTTCTTACCTCTACGATTTTATTATATGTATAGATAATAAAGAGTGGTTAATATTTTTATTATTCTGGTTGTCCATCGCGCAATTTCCTCAGCTCAATTTCCTTAGTACATAAGCTGCTAAAATGCTTATTATCATTGTTTTAATCCGCGTTCAAGTTTACATGTTTTTAGGGTTTCGTACCTTAAAAAGTAAAAACGGAACTCTTATAAGATCACTCCGTGTCCGTCCGCGTTTTACAGGTTTTTCTCGAAAACTAAGCTAGAAACTTGTAATTTGACATAATGATAGATCTTGATGACGCGCACGCACGTTCTTAATTATATAACTAAAAAAAAATGTCAAAAAAAAATACAGACCCCCTGTATTCTCCTAGGTTTCTATAGCTAAAATTTTTATTTTAATGGGTTTAGTAAATATTAAGCCATATATTACATTACAGGAAAACTGCAGGTTTTTTTCCACAACTTATTAGTTGCGGAAAAAAATAAGGTTTTTTTAATATTTTAAATACATTAGCAATGGTTTGCTTAACAGTTAAACTGTAGTTTTTATTTAGACGTTTCGCTATTGTCGAAAACACAATAATTTTGGTAAACAATTAACACAAATATATTGTGTGGTGGTATGGATGGAACCCTCCCGGTGCGCAAGCGCGCACTTTGCGGCTTTTTGTGGGACTTTATGCGGCAGGGTGCCAAGAGCCTATGACTGACTTAGAATATTAATTTATAAGAATCAGACTGTGCTTAGGTTGTTTGTATTATGATTTGGTTTTTACTGTTTTAACTTAAGAATTAATTTATATTAGGTAAGGTAGGTGTAATTTTTTTTTACTATGCTGTCTCTGTTTGGCCAAAAAGTAAAATAAAGAGTTTGAATTTGAATTTGAGCGCTCGTTCGTGCAATAATATATTTTTTTCTCAGATACTGTTATATGGAAATCAAATATTTTAGTATCTTCCGAAAGCTGAAATTATGTATTTGGATTTATGTGCGATTTACTCCATGATTTTCATACAATCATATTAAAAATATATATTTATATGTCCGAGCAGACAGGGTAGGCTTCTTGGGCGGCAGGGTTGGGCGGCAGCACAGCCTTCATTTCCGCCCAATCCTCTTCAACTAGGGTGTAGGCGCAGTAGCTCGAGCAACCCTTACACAAGACACTGTGCACTTTCCAGGTAGGTACACTTAACAACAGATACAATCAGGAAGACCACAGTCGCAGGTGTAAGCTGGGGCTGCGCGCATGCGCCGCGTCACAGGCACGTCCGAGGTTAGACTGTTATTGTTCAGCCACGCGTTGCGCGCGCTGGTCCTTTCCTCTCCTCGCACCCCTCACGACCATGCCCAGGAACCTTTTCAAACGCTCCTGAGCTCACACTCCGACATATATAATTATTTCATGACAGAGCGCTCTTGGCACTCCGCCTTGCCGCATACAATCCTGAAATATGTGAAACGCCTTAGAGTTTCACGTAGCAGATAACAAAAATTATAATAACCCTATTTTGGCTTATTGAGCTTAGGAATCCCGTGGTGGTAATATTTTGCGGTCGATCTAGGACATTCTGTATAACAAAATAACGATATTAATAAAATATGTTGAGAACATGAAATGTAGATGGCTTCACCAGACATAACCCAAGCCTATTACAGGTGAAGGTGTTGCCAAGAAGAACTTTGTACGAGTAGGTATTGTAAATAGTTATTTAGACAATAAAGTTTTGATGAAGGATGCGCGGCGCGGTGTTGCAGGTGGGCGCGGAGGGGGCTTTACTGTCCCCCAGATTTCTTCAGCCAATTATTATTATTTTTGTTTGGCCACTAATTAACTATGATTGCTTCGCATCTATGAATATGCATAGTTTTAATTTGGAAATTGAGTAATTAATGATGTAATGTACGATCGGGTACAAAAGTGAATTACGATCTTTAGAACCTTGCCACAATAATTAATTTTAAAAGCTAAAACACCGCACTGTCGAAGTTGGTAGCTGTGTGGTGCGATCTATCGACCTTCGCCGCGCCGTTCGTAATTTGTAGTACACTCGGGCGCAGTCTGAACTTGGAAAGGTGATCGTTTACCGTAGAAGATGGGTGGTAGGGCCCAGCCAGTCCGGATTGGAATAACCGCACTGAATGAAAGGACGGTTGAAGATGCTACCTATTTCAATCAATATATCGTGTTTTCAGTCCAATTCGGTAGCCGATATAACCAAAAGGAAGCACTGACATCGCACCTAGTCCACCAAGGTGCTATGGGCTGACATCACGCGACCCAAAAACGAAAAAACTAAATAGTATGAAAAGAAGCATATTTACTATTCCCAATTATTATGATGACTTATCCTTATCAGTCATCTATCGATGAGACCTATTAGAAAATGAAACTTAAAAAAAAAACTTAACTGTTTGACTCTTCATACCTACTTAACTAATTTAACTATATCAATCAACACTAATAATAAATCTGTAATGGTCAGTTACTTATTGCCTTTGTAGACTCTATGTATGATAGTAAAACTAAATTGATGATTTTAGAAATCTTTTCTGTATGCATGTATGTATGTATGTATGTATGTATGTTCCTCCATAACTCTTAAACCAATCATCCGAATTTGATGAAACTTAGTACAATCACATTTACCTATACGAGACACAGGATAGGCTGAATAAAATTCAGTTCTGGTTACGCTGAGATGGGGCTCTCATACAAACAGAATTGTTCCGCGCGCCGAAATAAAGTTGACACAGGAACGCAGCTCGGCCTTCTTTCTTACTTCCTTACTTACTTTTTTTCTTTTTAACTACGAATTCCACACGAGCGAAGCTGGGCTAAAGCATCTTAAATTACAACACAGTAATTGCACCATTATTTTCGCGATTCAGCTGAAATGTTGCATGAGTGTGAAAGAGGCAACACTAGAACCGTTACACATCTGTGCTCACAGCAGCAGCACGGCGGCGCACAGTGGGTCGAGACTGCTATAAAAGGGACATAGGGATTTTTTTTACAAATTTCATTTTTTAACAACACCGATCGATAGGTATCATCATTCTGATGAATAGTTGTCATTAAACATTTTCGTCTAAAAGTGATAGTTTGCCAGGAAAAAAATATTTTCAAATTTTGATGTATGGAATTAGACATAAAACGTTCCGTTTCGGCCAAGTCTTGACAGGTCTTGCTTTAAAACTATTTAAGCTTTGTTCTGTGGTTTATTGACTATAATCCTACACTATCAGCGCGCGCCCAATGTTGCCCGTTCACGAGTTATGTGGATCCTAAAAATCAATTAAAAATGTAAGTAAAAATTTTTTTTTTAATTTCTAGAATCATAGGGCATTAATAGATTTAATCTAAATAATTGTTTTATATAAAAGTACTAACAAATAGATAAAGTTCTTAATTTTAAAACATTATTTTATCGTAAAGATACATCAAAATCTAATAAAAAAATTATAAAAGTGTTTATTAATCAGACACAGTTACATAATATTAAAGATGTTTTGTACATAGAATGCATGACGCATGACAAATAGTACCTATACTCAGATGTATCTACACTGTACCCGCTAGTTCTAGCTATTTGATGGACACTGTCGCCTAAACTGGCCCTAAGACTGTGTCATAGGCGACATTGTTTGGTCAAACCAGTGGTAATTACATTTGGGTACTTAACTCTGATCTATATTAAAAAAATTTAAACCTATAGTTATATATACATACTTATTCTAATTTATCTGTGCACGGTGAGTGAGAGAGACTCATTAGTGCAATGTGTGCGTTAAATGTGTGAGTGCATTGCAAGACAACCCACACGATGAAGCCTTAATCGAAAGGTTCCACGTTATTTTGCGGACAGCGGCTTCAAGAGAGCGAGTGGATCTTCCAAAATTCTGGAAATTTTGTGAAGATACAGCAACTTTGTATATCCAGTTATATCCGTGGTACTACATGCCCTCTATCTAGGCTCTAGCGTACATAAGTTGCTTGTGCATGGAACGGATATAATAGAACATTTTGAACTTTTACCAATCGAGAAACTGTCGGAAGAAGCATCGGAGGCTAGAAATAAGGATTTCCGTAAATATAGAGGGAACCATTCCAGAAAATTAAGTAGGACAGCGACAAATGAAGATATCTTGCATAATCTTCTCATGCCATCCGATCCAAAACTTACTTCTCTAAGGCCAAGAATGGCCAAACAACGGAGAATGGATTTCTCACCAGGAGCAATCGAGCTTTTGGTGTCTCTTACCCGCCCGAGTTAGAGTAGACATCAGGTGACAAAAGTGCTATGTAACAAAAACAAAAAGCTGAGAAAAATTAGGTCAAAGTTTTGACTTTTGAATAGATTTTTTTCTCTACCTGATAACTACTGACTAAGTTTACTTTGTATGAACATGAAAAGCGTACAAAACCATGCATTAATACAAAATCATGCGTTCATGTGGATGAAGGTGTTTTGTACACATAGCTCTCTCATCATGCACAAAAAATTCAATTTATGAGATGATCTTTGGAGATGATCAAACTGGAATAAGGTGTTTTATGACCATAACACCTTCACCACTTGAATAACTCCTATTTCCGTCGTGATTTCGGATTTTCTGTCAGTGCCACTTGATTACTCGGCACATAACACCTTCATCTACGGTAAAAAATGCATTTCTAAAAAAAATTTACATAGTACCTTCGTCCACTCACGTCTTCGAATGTATTACGAATTTATTTATTTATGAATGCTCTTGGTGAGAGATCCATTCTCCGTTGTTTGGCCATTCTTGGTCTTAGAGAAGTAAGTTTTAGATCGGATGACTTGAGAAGATTATACAAGTAACAACTACAGCTTATACAATATAATAAAAAAATATTAATGAATCATTTATATAAATAAATTCTAAATCGGGCGGGTAAGAGATACCAAAAGCTTGATTGCTCTTGGTGAGACTTCCATTCTCCGTTGTTTGGCCAATCTTGGCCTTAGAGAAATAAGTTTTGGATCGGATGACATGAGACGATTATGCAAGATATCTTCATTTGTCGCTGTCCTACTTACTTTTCTGGAATGGTTCCCTCTATATTTACGGAAATCCTTATTTCTAACCTCCGATGCTTCTTCCGACAGTTTCTCGATTGGTAAAGTTCTAAATGTTCTATTATATCCGTTCCATGCACAAGCAACTTATGTACGCTAGAGGGCATGTAGTACCACGCATATAACTGGATATGCAAAGTTGCTGTATCTTCACGAAATTTCCAGAATTTTGGAAGATCCACTCGCTCTCTTGAAGCCACTGTCTTCAAAATAACGTGGAACCTTTCGATTAAGGCTTCATCGTGTGGGTTGTCTTGCAATGCATTCACACATTTAACGCAAACATTGCACTAATGAGTCTCTCTCACTCACCGCGCACAGATAAATTAGAATAAGTAGGTATATATAACTATAGGTTTAAAAAATTTAAATATAAGATCAAAGTTAAGTAATTCTATGTAAAAACATCTATTTAATATATGTAACTTTCTCTGATTAATAAACACTTTTATAACTTTTTTATTAGATTTTGATGTATCTTTACGATAAACTAATGTTTTAAAATTAAGAACTTTATCTATTTGTTAGTACTTTTATATAAAACAATTATTTAGATTAAATCTATTAATGCCCTATGATTCTAGAAATTAAAAAAAAATATTTTTACTTACATTTTTAATTGATTTTTAGGATCCACATAACTCGTGAACGGGCAACATTGGGCGCGCGCTGATAGTGTAGGATTATAGTCAATAAACCACAGAACAATGCTTAAATAGTTTTAAAGCAAGACCTGTCAAGACTTGGCCGAAACGGAGCGTTTTATGTCTAATTCCATACATCAAAATTTGAAAATATTTTTTTCCTGGCAAACTATCAGTTAGTTAGACGAAAATGTTTAATGACAACTATTCATCAGAATGACGAGACCTATCGATGGGTGTTGTTAAAAAATGAAATTTGTAAAAAAAATCCCTATGTCCCTTATATAGCAGTCTCGACCCACTGTGCGGCGGCGCGGCGGCGCGGCTGCAGCAACGCAGTGCTAATCGATTTCATGGATTCGTTCATTCTGATTTCTGTGCTAACCACAGGACTCAAAAGTATGAAATCGACTTTTTTTATGGAAACTGACACGGTTGGCTACATCACCTACAACATCCGTGATGTCCGCCCATAACACCAGGTGAACTAGGTGCCATGTCGGTGGTTCCCTTCATTTCATGTCTACCTTCATTGCATTCAATTTGCATCCTAATAAATAAAGCGAAGTTTCTACGGGCGACAGGCGACCGCCGCGGGGCGGCGGCGCGGGGCGGTGGAGGCGGCCAATCGTCTAACGTAGAGATCAAGGTAGAGATGTTCTAACTCAAAGTGTCTCGCCCCCTCCACAACGATTTGGCCTTAATAATGTTAGTGCAGTTGTGTAGTTACACAAATTAAACGGATACGGAAACCTAAAAAATCCATGTACAGACAAAACATTTCTATTGGGTGTGTGTACCGAAAAAAACCTTAATATAATAGATGAGGTGGAGCGGCGCGCCACTTTGAGTTAGAACATCTCTACGTCAATATACCTTATCGTACCAATATCCTTATAAGGACTACTTTATCGATTTACATACTGACTTTTTCACTGTTAAATTCTGTCACTTCTCAAGATAATTTTAGGCTATAATAAATCATAAATGGCTACGGAACCCTCTTTCGGGAACGTTTTTGCGTACATGTAGTTTTTGTGCACATTTAATTTGTGTGCACATTTCAGCTGTTCAACAAAGCGATACCCCTTCTATCGTTTTGCATTATCTGCTGCTTACGATTCAAATGACTAGAAAGATTCGCTTGCTCGACAACGTAATTAAGGCTGCGATATGCAAATTTTGTCACACAGAAAAAAATATAAAAAACGATCACGAAAGCCAAGAATAAAGAGAACTTTATAAAAAAAAATTGTACTCACAATGTGGCTTACTTACTATACAAACACCCTTCAAACCCCACCTCGTCGTAAACAATTGCTAAGATGGTGTTTTTAGCAGCTTTTTCCAGGGTCAACCTATACAAAAACTAAAAAAAACAAGCAGGATAAATAATCGATCTCATCTCTTTCTTGTATTTCTCCAGAATATTTTCTGTATAGGTGTCTTGATTTTCTTAACAATTTCTTCTAAAAAAACATAATTTATGGTCTTCTGTCGTGTTTTTTTTTTTGCAAAAGTTACATATTATAAGAAATAAATCACTAAGCATGTTATAATTTATAATTCATATATTTTTATTAAAAAGAAAAAAAAATCCGATTGAAAAATATGAGTATTTGGTTTCGAAATTATTCTAACAAATGGCACATATTAGAAGCCAAAACGCTCATAGTTCGCATGTTTTGCATCGGCGGCGGAATATGGTCTTAAGTGGGAATACACCTGTAGAACCTTATCTCAATTCCGAAATTCATCCAAAACGGGTGATAAACCCCACGGAGAACTGGACAGGTGTATTTGTCAGCTATATTGTGTAAGGTTTACGTATTACAATATTTATATTCATAATCAGCCGCTATCGGTCTTCTACTTCTGCTCATTTCGCTCCGTACGTAATTGATTACATACTGGCAGAACGCGATTTTTTTTTTATGGAGACTGACACGATTGTCTACATAACCTACAACATCCGCGATGTCAGCCCATAACACCGGGTGAACTAGGTGCCATGTCAGTGCTTCCCTTCGGTCGTGCCGGCTATACTGAACTGGACGGAAACGATTTACATAGCCTTTTCTTTTAGATAAATGCAAAGCCGAAAATTAAGAGAAAAATACGTCCCGACCAGAGTTTCGTCGGGACGTATTTTTCTTTTCATTTTCGGCTTTGCATAAATTTATCTAAAAGAAAAATATAAAAATCGAGTAGGTACATGCTTAGTACTAACATAATATGAGGGGTGTAAAAGCAAAAACGCCACTGTCCATTTTAGACCCAAACTAAACTATGAATGCCATCTTGTGGCGCTGGTAAAAACGAATTTACTATATTGAACAGTTTAGATGCAATATTACCACTATCCCATAGAAAATTAATATTAAAAAGTGAGGTGAGAAGCAAAAATGCCACTGTCCTAAACTACTAAGGTGCAGAAACGCCATTGTCCATTTCAGCCAATTACGGACCGCTTAAATCCGCGTGGTCAAGATGGCCGCCGCCTTGATTTCCTTGTGAAACTGTGTCTGACTAATTTGCGTTTTTAAATTGCATTTCGTGATAAAACCATACAAAAATGGAAGAAAATGTGGCGGAAGTGCCTCCAGAATGGGCTCGCAAGAGGAAAAGAGCACCAGAGATGTGGAAACGGGCTAGAGAAAAGGTTGAAAGGTGTGAAGAAGAAAAAAGTGCTTTATTAAAAATAATTTCTTAATACAATCTGTTTTCTTTTGATGTATGTACATTATCTATTAAATTAATGCTTAGAAGCAAATGCGCCACTGTCCTTTTTCATAGACGCAGATTCACCACTGTCCAATGACAGATAGACGCAAATTTACCACTGTCCAATGTCAGATGCAAAGTCACCACTGTCCTGTTGATTTTATTTAGTTTTTGTCATATTTATATTAGTTTAGAATGGCATACCTATTGATTTCATATTAAAATACCTTCATAAACATTTAAAAAGAACATTGCTTTTCACATTATAATGCAATGTTGCCCTGCTAAAATTCCTTTGAATGACTTAGATATAATCTATGGACAGTGGCGTGTTTGCTTTTACACCCCTCATATGGTATAAAAAAACATATTTATTTACATAGCCGTTTCGACCGACGTTCATTCAGTGCGCTGGTACCAACCTGGGCGGGTTGAACCCTACCACAAAGTAAGGTAAAAACTATTTAAAAAAATATAAAAAACGCCTTCAAAAATGTATGAAATAAAAAAAAAAATCGAACCCTTGAGTTGAAGGTGGTCGGTTATTTTTGCTTGCTTTAGCACCACCGCCACCACCGCACCGCCTTAAGAGCCAAGTCTTTTCATATCATTGAAACCCGAATTCAACAATGTTGCCATAAATTATATTCTCTATTTAATAATAATTAATATTTAGTTACTTCTCATTTAACATCTTCATTTCTATAAAAAACTCCTTGACTTGGCAATCGTACAGCACAAACAGATCGCTTCGTAAAGATTCCTTTTCAGTTTACAACAAAGTAAACATAGCATGCAGCAGGTGGATCTTTGTACCTTACTTGCTGCTTGATCGATTGAATCTTGTTCGAATAGGTACTTTGCGAAACGTGGTGGTCGGTGTTCTGATGTAATTTACCAGAGTTCTTGCAGCACAACACCGATTATTCTGCTTACCCCGATTGTCGGGATTCAGCGTGTGTGATAGTATATGTATGTAACAAACTGGTATTAGGTGCATTCATATTATTGTTATAATATTTTAGCTGTCCGATTGCCAAGTCAAGGAGTTTTTTTATAGAAATGAAGATGTTAAATATAAGAGAAGTAACTAAATATTAATTATTATTAAATAGATAATATAATTTGATGGCAACATTGTTGAATTCGGGTTTCAATGATATGAAAAGACTTGGCTCTGCATGGGATCTTACAACTTTTTACTGTGGAAAGGTTGCGTGCGAGACTTGGCATCTTTTTATATAATATGTTTTGTATATTATTTCTCTATGGTGGGATCTCATTTCTTTTTGTAGGTATTCTTCCTGTTTTATTTTTTAGCTTGACTCCGTATATTATACGGCGTGTGGTGTGTATGTGTATGTGTACTTATGCAACTGACAAAATTATTTGTCATAGACTTTGTATGGAAAGGTAACTTTACCCGCATAAGGGCGACAGGCTAGCCACCTCTCACCTTGGCACGGTCTTTCCACCGAGTCATACAGCAAGCGGGCCTTCATGCCTTATTACTTGCTGCCTGATCTGAGTATCTTGTCCGAACACTTTGCTATAAGCTTGGTGGTCGGTGTTGTGCTGTAATTTACCAGAATACTTGTAGCACAACACTGATTACTCTGCTTACCCCGATTGTCGGGATAAGGCGTGTGGTGTGTATGTGTATGTGTACTTATGCAACTGACAAAATTATTTGTCATAGACTTTGTATGGAAAGGTAAGTTTACCCAACAAAAAAAACGGGGCTTAAATTTTATGATGTTTCAGTTTTTCCTTTCGTTGTGGGCTAAACATGAGCTGAATAAAAAATTTCAAGTTTGTAGGCCTGCTGGAAGTACCCAAATCCACAACAAAGATACAGGGAGGCCAAAAGTACCCTGAGTTGCTTCGAGGAAAGGATGGTAACGGCCGTGTTTTCTCGAATTGGCGGGGGCACTGCCGTGCCCCCAGATACGTTAAATATAATTCGTAACTTTTCTGTTGTTATCTGTAGATGTTGTGTACTAATGTACACAACATCTACAGATAACAACAGAATAATAAATGGAATAATCGTTAATATAATCGATTAATATCAAATTATAAATCGAAATTCTTAACGCCTTTTGTGCGTGCTACGATATTCCTCCGCGTAGAGACTGCACATTGCGTCTTCCAATCTATAAGGCGTTAAACATTTATTGCGCTTAATTTACAAACTGGTCTTTTTAGGCAAGAACATTGTTTTTAGGTTTCTGTATACCGTACGGAAGCCTTATGCAGTCTGTCTGTCTGTCCTACTGATGTATCTTTGAAATAGTAATAGTGTTTCGCTTGAAATTTTCACAGAATATATATATTTTTTTATTTATTTAAATATGTGTTATCATAACAATCAATGCGGATATTTTTTGCTTAGTCTGTTCAACTTTGACAGGTCATACATACATACATACATAGGCGTGACGCGCCTGTTTCCTAGTAGGTTAGGCAGAGACAACTGATCTCCACATGCCAGGATAACACCTGACACACCTCTGCCGCCTCTTCCACTCTTATACTTCTTCATAGATGCTCGTCAGTTTCAGGTACACTTGACCCTTTTTGAGCAGATGCCCGATCAGCAGGTCTAGGTACGTGCGTCTGGGGCGACCCTTCCTTTTTGGACAGGTCACTTTATTTGAAATATTATAGGACCGTGTAAATAAATGTTAAAATATGAAATCTTCATTTTGAAGTTGCGGGTGGCCGAGTAGTCTGGGCGTCGGCTTCTCTTGCGAGAGGTTAAAGGTTCGAATCCGGCCGGCGTGTACCAATGAGTTTTTACGGCAGGAAAAATTTACGTGCATATCTAAATCTGCTGCTCCACCGTTCGGATCGGAACCGGTGCAAAACGGTCCCTTCCCTTGCCCCTTACTAGATGGTAAGCTCAGATTGTAGCCGACTGGGTTGATACCACCGTACTGGATGTAAGATGGTCACATAGCAGCCTCGGTTGTGTTCTCCTCTAATCCAGTAATAGCCAGAAATCCAAAGAGAAGTCTCCGGTATGCCACCTACCTTCTCGCAGGTGATATTGGCTGATCAGAGCATGAGCATGAGCAGAGCTTTTACCACTCTGCTTCATCCAGCCATACCGGATTACTTACACACAAAAAACACATACAACTATGAAAACAGTTTAATTTTAGATATTGTGCATATCAGTTAAATATTTTAATAAAAAATTGGTTGTCTGTAAAGTCGGTTTACGGACGATCGTTTTACGTGATAACGTCATAAAGTGGTAAGAAAATTTAAACACCGTAACATTGCTTAAAAAAGAAAAAAAAACAAAAAATAATTTGAGGGATTCGAGCCCATGGTCAAAAAATACAAATCCTACACTCTTACCACTGAGCCACGAAATCACATAAACGACCAAACGAATATCGGATTCCCTTGGTTTGCTTTCGGCTTGGGCCGATTGTGCCTCTCTATCGCTTGTTACGCGCTCTCACTTGCACACACAGGCTCAGATGGAACGTGACATTTTTTCGTGCGTGCCGCCGGTGTTCATCAATTTATAAGACGTGACGTTGTTATCACGTCAAAACTTTATTCCTTGTTTTGATTGAGTGCGCCTTATGAGAGACGATTTGAATTTGAAAATCTTGTTTTTATTTTAATTTGTAAACAATGACGTCTTTGTTTGTAAAATGTGTTTTATGCAAAGTTTTATGACGACAATTTTCGGGCTTACACCGATTGGAGGGATGCAGCGTGATAATAATAATATATATAAGAAAAGAAAAAAAGCTGTCAGATTGACAGAGGTAAAATTTTTTTCTGAAAATTTGAAAACAAATGAAAATTTTGTAAAACCGGTTAGGACTGTCAAATCGGCCATTACGGGGAATTCCACGTTTTTTTTTGGCTCGTGATAAGTTTTTTTCTAAAATAAGTGCTGTAATCTATTTTGCTTATTGTTCTTTGTTAAAATTGTAAATTGGTGCATAGTTTTTATGTCATTAATGCCGAAAGAGTCGCCGGACCCCGGCGGCGGTGGTGTTGATCTACCGCCGGGGTTCGTACTCGCTCGCTCGGGGCGCTCTAGATCTTTCTCGAACATTGAAGCTAGCAGTCCGGTGTGGTTTCACGATCAAGTACCGGATGCTAGCCAATATGTGTCTGTATGTGATGATAATAGGTTTGCAATTCTTGATAACGATCATTCTATTGTTATTTGTTACTTCTAATGGTGATAAAAAATCAAAACGGAAGAGGAGAACAAATATTCCTCAAAAACATGGAGATAAGATGCGTAGAGACGGTCTGTTGTCATCGATGACGTCTCTCAAATCTTCTGATTAGGAAAAGGTCAATCATTCATCTCCTCAAATTCTCACTGATGGTATTCCCTACGCTCAACAAGATAACATCAATGTGTCCTCAGTCGCCACCAATGTTTCTATCTCGGCTAACTCGAAGACCTCCCCTGGATTTCAAGGCAGACCCTATAATCAGTCGGATAAGGGTTCATTGTTCACGTTCAACGTATTGAAAATTAACCGGCTTCAGGTACTTCTCTAAATCCAATTAAATTTGGAATTCAGGTACGACAGTACTTCCATGTAAAAATTGTGGAGGACGGTATTAAAACATCGGCAGGAACAAAGTTAGTGTTTCTTTCTCTAATTGGGCGGATGCTAATGAGTTTGTTAATTGTAAATTTCTAATAAATAAATATAAGATTTTCATCCCCTCGTTTAACGTCTACAGACTGGGTCTAGTTAAGGGTATCCCATGTGAGTTGTCCCCAGAGGAGATTTTGGAGGAAATACGTACTCCAATTGGTTGCGGGCCGGCAATTAAGGCATTAAGGCGCGTCGATTGAATTTTAAGCAAAAAAGTGATAGCGGTACAGTATGGAAGCCATCTGAGACTGTTGTTTTGACCTTTGATGGTCAAAAATTACCTTCAAGAGTTTATATGGTGAACACTTCTCTAGTTGTGGAAATATATAAAATTCCCACGAATCAATGTTATCAATGTTGCAGATTTGGCCACACTCAAACTCAATGTCGCTCGAAACCTCGATGCAACAAGTGTGGTCAGGCACACATTGGTGCTTCTTGTTCTGTGGACGCGTCTTCCGCAATGTGTATCACTTGCTCTGGTAATTACTTTGCTACTAGCAAAGATTGCCCAGCGTATTTGAGGCAAGTTCTAATTAAATCCAAGATGGCAGAGCGATCCATTTCGTATATTGAAGCGTCAAGGTTGTGTCCATCAGTGGGCCGATCTTATGCCAACGTAGCTGCTAAACCTGGGTATTCGCTTCCATTACATCGCTCTCCCATTCCTTCTTCCCCAAAAATAAGTGGCCAATCAAATACTTCTTCTTACAGAAAAACTGTTTTTTCCAAGCCTCGCTCTCATGCTCCTCTTTCCCCTGGCTATAATAGAACTAATCATAGTGCTATTATTAACCAGTTTTCTTCATCTTCAATGCCAAATGGTTGTGCTTTTACTTCAGATTCTCCAAATATTGGTTCTATTGACCAATTAATCAATCTCATAATGACTCTCATTAATTTGATTTCTGCAAATTACTCTATACCGACCAACGCAGCCAATAAACTGTCCAATCTGTCTAATATTATTCACAATGCCCTCCTTCACGATTCTTCAATGGAACAGCAGGAGCATAGTTCGTAAAAAACATGAACTTGTTTATTTGTGTAATAAACACAATCCCATCGTGTGTGCTATCTCTGAGACTTGGCTGAAACCGGAATCTCATTTTAGGGTCTCCGGATATGCCATCCTTAGAGATGACAGACTCGATGGATGAGGCGGGTGCGCTCTCCTTATACATAAGTCTTTACCTTTTTCTTTAATTCCCCTGACCCCTCACGGTGACTCATTTAATGCAGTTGCGGCTAGGGTGCGGGGTGTCTCATATTTATCATTATACATCCCCAAACCGTCTATTCTGACATATAGAATACTTAAAATTATGATTGAAAACCTTCCGAAACCATTTTTAGTTCTGGGTGATTTTAACTGTAAACATCCTTTGTGGGGAGCAACTGCTCCAGATCTATTTGGCAACAAAATTGTTGAGTTGGATATATGTCTTCTTAATAATGGTTCTCCAACTCGTAGAGTTTCGCCATTCCAAAATCGGAGCTATGTTGATCTGTCTCTGTGTTCTCCTGAACTAGCATCTCTTCTTTCATGGTGTACTCTTGTTTCCAGCCATGGTAGTGAACACATCCCCATTCGCATATCTTTCCCTTGTAAAATTCCTACTGCACAAAAAAGAAAACCGTTGCTAAAATATCGATTAGATGGAGCTGACTGGAATAACTTTAGTGCTATGGTTGACGAGAAAGTTAATTCATTATCTCCTGTTCATGTTAATTCTGAAAATGTTCTTAACAATTATTCAAAACTTGAAAACACTTTGATTCTAGCCGCAGATAGATTTGTTCCTCTTAAAAACTCATGCATTCATAGAAGGTCATCTCCTCCTTGGTGGGATTTGGAATGTACTCAATCCATAAAATGTCGTAAAGAAGCTGAAAAAAAATATTCATTAGACATGTCTGAAAGTAACTTTTTGAACCTACGCAAAATCCAAGCTAAAACAACTCTTTGCTTGCAGGGGAAGAAAAGAGAGGGCTGGCACAGATTCTGCTCCTCTATCTCTCCGGATATCCATCCTTCGCTAGTATGGAAAACTATAAAACGATTTAGGTCGGCTTATTCGGAAGATAGCTCCCCTAAAGCATCTTCCAGTGTCTGGATGGAAATTTTCTTAGATAAGCTGGCTTCACCTTCGGTCTCTCAATTCGAGGAAATACCGACAAATTATTCAATAGATTCTCCATCTTCTCTTAACGAACCTTTCTCTCTCCAAGAACTTAATAATGGTATGTAAAAGATTCTGCTCCCGGTAAAGATGGGATCCCATATTCATTTTTTAAAAATCTTGATTCTCTAACTAGGGAATATTTTCTTAACATTATTAATTTGATCATAGACACTGGCATCGTCCCGGTGTCATGGAAATCCCAAGTAATTATTCCAATATTGAAACCTGGGAAAAATCCTAACGACAGCACATCGTACCGTCCCATTGCTGTCTTCTGTCCTCCTTAAAGTTGCTGAACACCTAGTGAAAAATCGTCTAGAGTGGTTCGTTGAAAACCAAGAGATTTTATCCAATAGTCAGTTCGGATTTCGGAAGGGAAAAAGTACCATGGACAGTCTTGCATTGTTTTCTATGGATGTTCGTCTCTCTTTCAGTCGAGATGAATCTATTGTAGCTGCATTTCTTGATATCTCTGCTGCTTACGATAATGTTCAGCTCCCTATGTTAAGGAAAAAATTGCAAAAGTTGAAGGTGCCTGAGAAACTGACGATGTTTATCTCCAACATTTTGTTGGAGAGACATATTCATATCTATACTGATGGAGATAGTCATCTTGTTAGGACTGTGTGGAAAGGTCTTCCACAGGGATCTGTGCTGAGCCCTCTATTATATAGTATCTACACTTCTGATTTGGATATTCAAATTAAACATCATTGTCGTGTTTTACAGTACGCTGATGACCTTTTATTGTATGCTTTAAACAAATCTATCGTCAAAGCATCTGAATTAATTAATTTGGCTCTAATTTCTCTGGACACGTGGCTTCTGAATAATGGTTTAGAACTTTCGGCATCCAAACGCTCAGTAGTTACCTTTTCCCGAAAAAGAAATATCCCTCCTTTCATTGTCATTCATTCATCAAGATACACCAATTAAGCAGTCTGATTCTGTTAAATTTCTTGGAGTTATTCTGGACTCAAAGATGACAGGAGTGTTACATATAGATTATATAAAAACAAAATGTCTAAAGAATATTAACATCATTCGTTGTCTTTCAAGAGTGTGGTGGGGTTCCCATCCATTTTATATGAAATTAATTTATAATGCTATTATACGTCCTCACTTGGATTATGGTACTTTTATCTTTGAGCCTGCAAATTGCAAACCTCTTAGAAGTCTAGACTTAATCCAATACCAATGTCTTCGTATCATTACAGGGAATATGAAATCCTCGCCCACCAATGCTCTTCAAGTGGAATGTGTTGACCCTCCCCTTCATATGAGACGGCAATATCTGGCAAATAGATATTTATTTAAAGCTGTTCAGTTTTCTAACCATCCTATTATTCCGAAGCTTAGGCTTCTTACCGAATATACTCGTACAATGAACTTCTGGAGGCTTAAGTCTCATCCAAATTCACACAAAACACAGCTTCAGGAAATTTATTAATTTAAGAGCTCCGACTAACAGAGCTAGAACAGTGCCAATTTTTCAAATTCCATATGAAGCGCTTAACTTCATCCCCAACATTCGTACTTCTATAGATATTGACAAAGATACTTTGGATCCCAACATAAAGCTTCTGCAATGGTTAGATAAAAACTGTAAGGGATGGCAATATATTTATACGGATGCCTCCAAGTTATCTCGCGAAGGTAGTGTTGGTATATGCAGTTTTTCACAAGAATGCTAACAGGTCTTTGAAGTTAAAAAGTCCTCCGGAGGCGTCTGTGTTTACAGGAGAGGCGTTGGCTATTCTGGAAGCTGTTAAATATATTAGATTTAATAATATTGACAAGGCGGTTATTCTAACTGACTCTCAAAGCTCTCTTCAGTCCATACAGCAAAATCCTTTCAAATCTAAAATGCATAATGACATTGTTCTTAAAATTAGATTAATTCTGTTAGAACTGCAATCCAATAGTTCTGAGGTTGTTCTTGTTTGGATCCCTGGTCATGCTAACATAGCAGGGAACGAAATCGCTGATCAATTAGCTAAGGGGGCGGTTGTTAGTGGTGACAAATAAAATTAAATTACAAAAATTACTGCCACGACCTTGTATCTCCCCTAAGGTTTACCTTAAAAAATCATGGTCCTCAAACTGGATAAATACCAGCAAAACTAGAGGTTCATACTATGCCAAGATCCAACCAGAAATTTCAGTGAAACCTTGGTTCTTTAAAATTACTCTCCCTAAAAAAGATACTTCTATTATAAACAGGCTCAGAATGGGCCATTGCTGTAGTCCAGTCCACCTTGCCAAACTTCGCATTAGGGACAACTCTCTATGCGAGTTTGGCCTTAAGGAGGGTAATGTAGACCACATTTTCTTGCCCTCTCAATAACAAAATGCCGTCAATTTATGAAATGGTTCCAAAATTAAAAGTTTCACTTCCCATTAATATTCACTCTCTTCTGTTCTGCCCAAAGACATTAAACCCACCCCCTTTTAATCTCTTTGGTTCTGCCCCTCACCCAAAATATTGAAATTGCTTGCTAGATGCATAAATAGCAACAATATCAAACTTTAGTTAAGTCGGCTTGCTTTCCTTGTTTCTATGTGTATATAGAATTCCTACTTGTATATTTTCTGTTTTATTGTTTCTTTCTTCTATTTTTGAAGTATAGGTAAGTAATAATGGCTAATGTTATAAAAGACGAAAACGAGATTTCAGTGGAAAAAAGTAGCCATTTAATGACAAGTTGCTATGACAACGTATTTTTACATTTTTCTATTTGTTTGGCATTTTTCAAACCTGCCTGTCGCAAACATCCTGCCCCCTTCGTGCTGAAGCACACCTTCACACGGAATCAACCGGCAAGCGCACGAGTTTCTTTACAGGTCGGCGTAAAATCCCTCCGCTTGTTTTCACATCTGCAACGCGAACCACGCCGTCCTTACCCGGAAACACTGCAGTAATGCGTCCTCTCGGCCAAGTCGCTCGAGGGAGGTTGCCATCGGCTATCAGCACCGGGTCTCCTATGGCCATGTTCTGCACAGGTTCAGCTCCTCGTCGGGGGAGAAGAGTAGGGAGGTATTCCTTCACCCATCTAGACCAAAAGTGATCGGATAGTCTAATGGCCTTCTTCCAGTCTGATCTTCGCATTAGATCTGCATCGTCAAGTTGCAAAGGTAGAGGAGATGTAGATGGGGATCCTAGTATAAAATGAAAGGGGGTTAATACTTCGGGATCATTGGGGTCGACTGAAACGTAGGTTAATGGTCGGGAATTGACTATTGCTTCAGCTTCTAGGAGTAGGGTGTGCAAAACTTCTTCTCTTGGAGCTCGTTCATGAAGAGTTACTTTCAGTGCTGTTTTCACACTTCTAACGAGCCTTTCCCAAACCCCACCCATGAACGGGGATGCAGGCGGGATGAAACTCCATTGTATCCCCTTATTCGCTGCAAAATCACCAACGGCCTGATCATAAAGTGCTGATAGTTCATTACACGCTCCGACAAAGGCAGTTCCATTATCGGAAAATATCTTTGTTGGCGCTCCTCTGCGTGCTATTAGGCGCCGTAAGCTCATTATTGCGGCGTCTGCCGACAAACTTCCGACTATTTCGAGGTGAACTGCTCTCGATGTTAGGCATGTGTAAAGCGCCACATATCTCTTCTCCCGTCTGCGAAGAACAGCTACTTGTACGGGTCCGAAGTAATCGACTCCAATAAAGGTAAAAGCTCGATGGTGATGAGCTAGTCTCTCGGCAGGGAGGTCTCCCATTGGTGGTTCTGGAGGGGTAGCTCGGCGTATTCGACAGAACTGGCATTCTTTTGCAACACTTCTGACGGTATCACGTAGACGTAAGATCCAGAAACGTTGTCTCAGTTGGTTTATCACCATTTCATTATTCGCATGTGCAGCATCCACGTGGAACTTTTTTACTAGTAGTCGTGTTGTGCAGTGTCTTCCGTCAAGTATAATCGGTCGTTTTGCTTCATCATCAATTTCAGGTGCAGATTTTATGCGTCCAATCAAGCGGAGGATGCCGTCGTCATCCAGCTCAGGTGAGAGATTCCATAGTCGACTTTGTTTAGGTATCGGTCGTGCAGCTTGAATGCTGGCTATTTCTCGAAGAAATGTGTCTTGCTGGCATTGACGTAAAACGTGCGTTTCTGCTTCACGTAAATCATTAGCGCTCAGAGGGATGAAGGTGTGAGTGGAAGGGGACAAGGGAACATTTGACGAAGGAAGTGTGCGAGTAGGCTTCTGCGCAGATGTAAGTGGAGCAGTGTGTGGCCCCCTTCGTACAGAAGCCGCAGGATCTTGAATAAAATGTGGCCCCCTTCGTACTGAAGTACGAGTCACTGGCTGATCTGAAACAGAAGAAACTTTACGACGCAAGGATACAAGATAGTCAGGGTCGGTAGAATTTTTGGTCTTCTTTGCCAAAACGCGATCTTTCAATAATTTGATGTATTTGTGGGCGTATGCAGTCGCTCTTAATAAGCGTAGCCAGTTACTGAATCGCTTAGAATTCGCCGAAACTGTTGCATACAAGATTTGCACTGTAGTGCAACTTGAGTCCATCAGTTTCATTTTTATTTCATTATCAACGTCTTTGTGAATACACGATTCCGTCTTACACGGTTCTGTGGGCCATTTTTCCGGAGATTCCAGTAGGAAATCAGGGCCGGTGAACCATCGATGGTCTGAGCCCAAATGACCCGACTTTGAGCGAGTGGCGTCGTCAGCCACGTTCAGAGCACTCGGAATCCATCTCCAATCAGCGACGTTTGTCGTCTCGCAGATCTCACCAACTCGATGACCGACGAATGCTCTGAACTGGCGAGCATCGCTTCGGAGCCATCCGAGAACTGTAGTGGAATCAGTCCAATATTGAGTTCGTGTCGGTTTTAACCTATGCTCATCGCGAATCGTATTTGCGAGACGAGCCGCGATAAGTGCGCCCTGCAGTTCTAGTCTAGGTATCGTTGAAGGTGTGACTCGAGCCTTGCTGCTCACAAGGGAGAGTTCCACCTTTCCATCCGCGTATGTGAATCTCCAGTAGGCTACGCAACCATAGGCGAGCTCACTTGCGTCCGAGAAAAGGTGTAACTCGCAAACAGCAAAATCCGGATCACGCAGATACCATCGAGGTAAATGCAGAGTTCTGACTGCGTGGAGGTCGATGAACCACTCACGCCACCGCTCATCTTCTTCTCGTTCGAATGCCTCATCCCAACCGATTCCAGTTCTCCAGGTCTGCTGAAAAAGGATACGACCGCGTACTACGATTGGAGCCAAGAGCCCAAGTGGATCATAAACGCGCATAACGTGAGACAAAACTTTCCTTTTAGTAAGTTGTTCTGGAACTTCTCCTTGCAACCCGGTTTGGAAACCCAGGGAATCCCGCGTAGGATTCCAAATCAGACCTAGAGTGCGGACAGTAGGCTGGATCGAACCTAGTTTAATGTTAGATGGTTGGATGAGTCGTAGTTCTGGCGATAAATTGGCCAAAACGGTTGGATCGTTTTATACCCAGCTCCTCATGACAAAGCAGCATTTCTGGTGAACTGTCACTATGTCAGAGGCGAGACGTGCAGCAGCACATGGATCATCGAGACTTCCAATGAAATCGTCCATGTAGTGATCATTAATAATAGCGTGAGCTGCATCAGGGTAAGCCGTTTCGAAGTCCTTTGCGTTCTTATTCTTAACATAGAGTGCTGTGCAAGGGCTGGAAGTAGCACCGAAGATTACCGAGCTCATTCTATATTGCCTTATTTCAGCGTTTGGGTTGCCATCCCGCCACAGAAATCTCTGAGCATCACGATCTTGCTCTCGGATTTTGATCTGTGGGAACATCTCCTGGATATCTGCGGTCATTGCAATACGACCTTCCCTAAATCTGAACAGGATCCCCAGAAGAGGTTGAAGAAGGTCTGGTCCCGGCAACAAGAATGAGTTCAAGCTTACTCCTTGAGTCTTGGCTGCAGCGTCGTGAACAATTCTAAGCTTTCCAGGTTTGTTCGAATTGGTTACTCCGAAGTGTGGTAAGTACCAGCGACGGTTCAGCTCAATACCATTTCTAGGAGGAGGACATTCCTCAGCATAACCCTTGTCCAGCATATCATTCATGTTCTTCTTGTATGCAGTAGCGAACAGTGAATCTTTCGCCATCTTCTTTTCGATCATTTCTAACCTACGACGTGTTAAAGAGAAACTTTCCGGAAGTTCGGCGTTGTCCTCACGCCACAGGAGGCCAACCTCGAACCTGCCCGTAGAAAGACGGCGAGATGTGGATTCAAGAATGTCCTGGGCACGACGGTCATTCTGAGTACACAACTCGGTTTTCAGAATACCTATCGAGTCGAGCTTGTATTGATTCTTTATCAAGTTTTCAAGATTCTGATCATCGGTAAAACTACTACTTTCTACTACAGTATGGTTTACATATTGCACAGTTTTGGTTTTGCTAGACTCGAACCCATGAACGACCCAGCCCAGAGGTGTCAAACACGCTAACGGTTCGGAATGAGAACCCTTCCTTGTGCATTTAGAGTATGTTAAAAGGCAGTCCGCGCTACCTATGAGAACCGTGGGCGTGGCGTCCTCGTATGCGAGCTCTTCCACCAAGTCAGCGAGGTGGTGGTGGCGGGCCAAGTCCACACGGCTAACGGTCTGTCGGGCCAGACCGAGCGAAGGAACGGAATGAGCATTTCGCACCGTGTGAACTTCGTCACTGTGCCGACCTCTGATATAAAAACTTACATAATTTATTTTTGTTTCGGTTGTCATTCCCTTAACACCACTTACAGTCATGCGCCCCTCGGGGCCCTTCGCACCTATGCGCTCAGCCACAGACGAGTCAATCAATGTAGCAGTAGACCCATCATCGATCAGAGCGTACGTCTCAACGTGACCGGCTGGTCCGCATACCACGACAGGAATTACTTTCAGCAGTACTTGGCCCTGTCGCTGTCGTGTAGCTAGGGAAGTGACCGAAGTGTTATTTAAAATAATATTTTTCTCTGTTGTGGTGAGCCTCTGCTCTGGACTAGTACTCGTAGTTAACTTACTGTCTAACTTTTTCTCTACTGTGTCAACATTCTCTCCTAGAATGTCAGAAGCGCACATATTTATTGTAGAAGTGCTCGGTTTGCTGATAGGAGGGAATGTTGCCCCATGTAGAAGAGAATGGTGCCGAAGTTGGCAACCATCGTGATCACATCGTTTTGTTTTACACGTCTTCCATTGATGAGAATTGGCACTGAGGCACCTATAACAAACTTTCGTCTGGCGTATCCAGCGCCATCTATCGTCTACAGGGAGCGACTTGAATTTACTGCAAAAACAGATGTTGTGTTTTTCACTGCAATAAATGCAAGTTGCTGGGACGGATGAGAAGGCAGACGTAGCGTGGACTTTTTCTCGTTTCTTGTCTGATTCAAAATGTGCACTCGTATTAGCATGAGATACGATTCCAAATTTAACCTGTCGTTCTGCTTCACGCGTGATAAAATCTGACAATAATTCTAATTTCACCTTTTCTGGTTGCTCGGCCGCAAAGTCCATCCATCTGCTTCGCATCCACGGCGACAGCTTCGCTAACAATGCATCGAATAGTTCAGGAGAATGCAAATATTCATGTTTATTTAACAATACAATAGTAGAAACACAGTTTCGAAGTTTACATGCAAATACATTCAAATCTTTATTCTCGTTCAGCCTCGGCATAGAGCGCACGGCGGCGAGCTCCTGCAGTACGATCTGTTCAGGGCGAGCGAAACGAAGTTCAAGCGCTCGCATCACTTCGTCGGGGTCGTGCGCAGATATGAGCAGCGAGGCGACGGCCTCGCGCGCCTCACCGCGCAGCGCGTGCCGCAGACGCGCTAGATTCTCTACAGTCGTGTACGATGCCCTAGTGTCTTCGTAGGTTCGCTTGAACCCGAGCCACTCGGTGGGGCTTCCGGAGTACGGCAATAGCTCTATGTACCACGGCTTGGAGACCCTGCTGTGTGATTTCGAACTAGATTTCTCAGCTAAATCGGCTATGGCTAAGGCAAGTTGACAAATATCCGATGGTGTCTCTTTATTGAGTGTAATATTAGCTGGGTTAGTTTCACCGACTTCACAGTTAACCTGTTCTGTTCCGCTTATCATCGAAGGCGGCAGAAGTTGTGGTTGAGCGAGCGGCGACCGCAGAGACGTGAGCCCAGCATTCGTCGGCATCTTTGCTTCATTTCGCTCAGGCAGTTGCGGCACCGATTGCTCTGTCGCGGGTGGCCGAGGATCGCGCACGGGCAGCGCGTCGTGTTGCCGAGCAACGGCAGCACCAGCGACAGCCGGCGGCCACAATACCTGCTGTGTAAAATTTTCATTGTGAGGCAAGTTTACAGGGGTTAGGAACGTTATTGTGTCTTGGGCGAGAGCTTCATCCTGTAGCTGTGTGCCGACATTCGTTCTACATGTCTGCGATTCATTTTGTGAAGGTAATGTAACATCATTAACCTGTAATGGGTCAGAATCGGAACCATAAACCCAATCCTGTGTGCGCATGGAACTGGTGCGCACGCTGCCGCTGGCGACACCATGCGCACTTGCGGCGGCGTCGATGGCAGCAAGCGCCGCCCGTAGTTCCATCTCTGCCACCTCACGCTCACGTTCCACAGCAACGCGCTCGCGCTCTGCCTCTCGTGCGGCAGCAATGCGCTCACGCTCAGCCTCTCGTTCCAGCATCCTGCGCGCATGAAGAGCTTCTACAGCAAACTTGCGCGCAATGACCGTGGATGCTGACCGTGAAGAATGTGCTGAGCTCAAGCCGCTGCGACGATTTCCTCCTGCAACAGAAGCCGGCGGCGGTGTTGGAGGTGGTCGCGCCGCCGGTGGTTCCGTTTGAGACACCGGGTTCACGTCTCCTGCCTCACGTCTCGGGGTATTGTGTGCGGCCGACATATGAGGCAAGCTGGGCGAGCCCGAGCCTTCCGAGGTTGAGGAGGTGCCCGGTCGTGATCGCCCAGCCGCCGTGTCGACAGCACCCGAGTCGGATGCAGGGCGTGTGTGTGAATCCGCTGCCTCTGGTCCTCTCTTCGACTGAGACCTCGTCTTCATTTTGCGCTAGTAATAATGTAATAGATCCGAGCCGAAGAACCAATATAAAAGACGAAAACGAGATTTCAGTGGAAAAAAAAAGCCATTTAATGACAAGTTGCTATGACAACGTATTTTTACATTTTTCTATTTGTTTGGCATTTTTCAAACCTGCCTGTCGCAAACAAATGTAATGATTTGATTTATTCATGACATGATTTAGAGTTTGATTATTTGTTTTCTTGTTATGTGTAATGTAAAGATTTCAGCATTTTCTTTGCCCGTTAATCAAAATTTGTACAATGACATTTTTTGTTTATAAATTATTTATAACACGAATATCTTAACGTAACTGGCAGTATTTAGATCTCAAATAAAAAAGAGATCAGTTGCCATTACGGCTCAAGGACCGCTCTGAACATCTTGCGGTTGCAAGTCGGAAAAAAAAGAAGAAGAAGAAAACCGGTTAGCCGACAGCCTCGGCAGTGGATCACCGGCGACACCGCCTCAGCGCCTCACCACCCCGCTGTGTCAGAGGAGGGACAAGTGACGTCGCGCGTCCCAGTCAACACCACCGCCTCGCCCTCCTCGCGGTGTGGCCGGACAAGACCTGCCGCTTCTTTCGCAACCCAATCCACCACTACACTACGCGGTTCGCTGATCCATCGCCCGCGTCTGCCAGTGAGGATGACGAACCAGGGACACGCCCCGCCACACCAGCTACGACGGGACGAAGTCCGCCGCCACCGCTTAGCTTGAGGCTCGCGGCCCTGTGTCGCGCTTGCAGCCTCCGCTACCGGTGCAGCGCCGCGGCGCTGCACCGGTAGCGGAGGCGCCGTGCGCAACAGCGACGCACGCAAGAGGGCCAACAAAGGTAGAAGAGCTGCGTGACGTCGCCCCGCAGTCCGACGGATACGGAGCTCTCTGCAATGGGGGTGGTGGTGGCCTACGTGTCTAGTACCACCACCCATCGCTCGAAGGTAGTCTCGCGTCGTCCCGGAGAGCTCCGTACCCACGGCCTGCACCCGCCGGCGTGCTTGGAGTCCTGCCTCCCGCCGCCGCCGCCGCCGGCGGATATTTACCGTTTTTATTTAGATTTGTATTAATGTTGTGTATTTTTATAAGTTTTGTATAATATAAAATATGTAATCTTCCCCACCTCCATGGTAAAATTAATATACCTAAATGTAAAAATGTGAAAATAAAAAAATATAAATAATTTGCTCGTTAGGATTTCCTACTTAACATTTTACAAAAAATCTGCCAAGTGCGAGTCTTATTCGCGCGCGAAGGTTTCCGTATCTACCCGCTATCAATATGCTATCAATATTATCCGCTATCCGCCAATGACGTAAAATCTCTTTGCTATCCGCTCAGGTGGCATGTTCTTCGAATTTGAATTATCTTTTTATTATGTATGACTTATGACAGGTCTCCATGTTTGCCCACTGACAACAGCTGTTACCTTAATAACGTCACTTTATTTTTTAAATGATCTGTCAAACGTCAAGCTTCTGAAAATTATTTTTTTGGAACGACCAAAGATTATGAAGCGGCTATCTTTTAGAGACTAGACGCCTCAATGAGGTGGATAGCACCTTACGGTGGGAAAATGTCAGTACCTAACAATGCATGCAATGTATAAAAGTCGTTTGCGCCATCTGTTTTAAATAGTGTGACTAATCTATTTTAATGAAACGTTTCTTGTATGGCGGCCCCCCTTAATTTTTAACTATTTCTTATTTTTCGTATTTTGTTGTTTCATCCGTCATAGTAATGCATATTCTGTGAAAGTTTCAACGGGCTACCTATTACGGTTCAAGAGATACAGCCCTCGGACAGACAGACAGACAGACAGACAGACAGAGTGACAGACAGACAGACAGACAGACAGACAGACAGACAGACAGACAGACAGACAGACAGACAGACAGACAGACAGACAGACGGACGACGGAGTCTTAGTAATAGGTTTCCGTCTGGGATACGGAAACCTAAAAATTACCTACCACTTTTATTATTGTTTTCAATACGCAACGTCTGCTATTTTTCAACACATACTTAAGAACGCTAACAAGCTACGCATGCAAAGTCGTTTCAATAAAATAGAAAGTTAGCTAACTGCGGAAATTCTAAAAACATGTCTCCGAATGTTATCAAAACATGATAACATTCGGAGACATGTTTTTAGAATGGCTCCGTTACAGTCGATACAATAAATTTTAGCACTACATTATTCCATTTAGTTTGCACACTTGAAGATCGGAATCATGAGAGGTGAACATTCTCTTTTGCGTAAAGATTAGACAATAATTCATTCCTATTTTTAACGATTATTCTATTAGGAGTGCATTATGTGTAAATACAACTAAAATAAAAAACACATTAAATAATATAGTGCAGAATAAACATAAATAATTATGTTCGACATTTAAAAAAAACTAGTCAAATAACGTGGATTCCGATGCAGCGCGTCATAGGAATATCAATCCATACCTAATAATAAAATTATTGTAAAATTGGGGTGTCTGTACTTTTAAGATATTTGCAAAACTTTTTTTAATTGTGCGGATATAAGTAACGGAATGCATTGAGATCATTTTCGAAATGTTTGTTAGTGTGTTTGTGCGTTTGTATGTTTGTGCGTTTGTGCGTTTGTGCGTTTGTGCGTTTGTGCGTTTGTGCGTTTGTGAGTTTGTGCACGCATCACGAAAAATCGACTGAACCTATTCGAAAAGAGTTTTCAGGAAAAATATAGGACATATCACGGCGTAACAAAATATAGGCTATATCTCGAAGGCTATATCGCATCACGCTATTATCTCTTACAGAGGCCGAGCGAAAGTCTTCGAAATTTGAAAAAATAAAGTATACTTGTTTGCCGTAGGTAATTTAAATCATAAACAAGTCCATTTATTATCCCACTGTTGGACACGTATTCCGTTGCAGCCGAGGATGGTGCGAGGATGAAGGGAATTCTAAACCGGCCAAGTGCGAGTCGGACTAGCGCACCGAGGTTTCCGTAGGTACCACTAAAGAAAACTTTGAAAAAAAAAACTTGTTTCTTGTATGGGGACGCCCATAATTTTTTATTTTTTGTTGTTGTATCCGCCATAATAACACCTACCTATTCTGTGAAAATTTCAACCGGCTAGCTATTACGTTTCCAAAGTTACAGCAGTAAGACAGACAGACAGACGGCGTACACTTCACTTTTTCAAAAATGTTATGCTTCTTATGACAAAAAAAAACGAACGCATATTCAGATAAAATAAAAAATCTTATTAGAATTTCTTTACATTGTGTGTGACATTATTGATACGGACAAAGGGATAGGCAGAGATTCAGAGCAGGCGGGTTCGCTCCTAAAATCGAAAAGAAAAAGACAGTGAGATATCCTCGGCGCGGCGTTGACATTGCAGGTGGACTACGTATGCTCAGCGCGGCGATGTGGCTGTCGGGTCTGGCGGCAGGAGGCGGCAATTCACACGAACCAGCGCGAATCTACCCCGCGGACTCTGACTCGCTGCCCTTCTATACTCTCTACAAGTGGAGCCAGCTCGACTTTGAGTTCCCCTCCGCCCAGTACAGAGACGAGGCTATAGCTAATGGGTGAGTATTCCTTACCTCCTTCTCCAGCATTTGATCATTGGCTCCTGACTAGTGTGATACATAAATGTACATCGTGATTTTAAGCAATGATGTGTTCCGTCAACTTCATAATTCTTGGCAACAGACAACGAGCATGACGGACATACCGTTCTATAAATCTATCTTTATTTATTGTGGTGGTAAAGGTCGTTCGTTCTAACCTTGTTCTAACCTGAGGCGTACAAATACATTCACGCATGACGAAGGTGAGCATAAAATTATTCGAGTGGAGTAGTGCTCAGGCCATGTATAGATAGGTGCATGTCAAGCTTTTTTTTTTTTTAGAGAAATGCATTTGTGTGCGTACGTGTGTTCGCCTCAGGTTAGGCCGTCCATGCTATACTGATCTGCGCTTCTGGCTCCTGGTGAAGAATTATCTCGGAGAAAAGTAAGAGAAGAGACCAACCACAAACAATAATTGTATTACACAGTTCTTTTGGATGTCGATATCGGCATCGTTTTTTTTTTTTTATCGAATCTGACACGGTTGGCTACATCACCTGCAACGTCCGTGATGTCAGCCCATAACACCGGGTGAACTAGGTGCCATGTCAGTGCTTCACCCTTTGATCGTGCCGGCTACACTGTACTGGTCGGAAAACACAAACTATTTAGATAGCCGTTTCAACCGACGTTTCATTCAGTGCGGTGGTACCAACCCGGGCGGGTTAAACCCTACCACCAAGTAAGATTAGGAGGGAAGGGACCTACAGTTTTACGAGGAATCCGAACCTCGGTCAGCCTCCAACGGTCAGCGGTGGATGGATCTCGGCTGATATTTTGATCTCTTAACCTCGAGGCATCGGGTTTCTGTCTTCTCCGACTACATACCTCTTCGAACTCAATATCTTATGGCCTAATATGAATTCCAGTTGTCTTTACAAACTTCGACCAAAAAATACTCAATACACCTCTTAATACAACAGATTTTATTTATTTCGTGGCTGACTTTTTCGTTCACTACCCTAAGCCGAAGTCTGAAATAATTGATGTGTTTCAGAGCGTATATTCCGGAGAACGTGCTGCCGCTAGGTATAGAGGTGTGGCAGGACAGAGTGTTCGTGACCGTGCCAAGCTGGAAGCGAGGCTTGCCTGCTACCCTGGGCACAGTGCCTCGAGCGGGCGGCATCGTTTCACCACTACTGAGACCCTATCCGGACTGGACCTATCATAGATATGGTACGATACGACGCATTACATTTACCACTTTTGTTTAATAAAGTCTAAATACGAAACTTAATATATCATATCAATCTGTAAAGGAGTAAGTTACTTTGTTTTATGAGATACTGCGTTTGTAAACTATGTATGATACTAAAACTGAATTGACGATTTTTGGAAATCTATTCTGTATGTAGGTATACGTATGTTCCTCCATAACTCTTAAACCTATAATTCCGAATTCGATGAAACTTAGTACAAGCATATTTAACTATACGAGACACAGGATAGGCTATAATATTCAGTTCTGGTTAAGCTAAGATGTGGCTCAACAAACCGAAGGTTCCGCGCGCCAGAGTAGGTATTCGGCACGCACGACCGAAGGGAAGCACTGACGTGGCACCAAGTTCACCCGGTGTTATGGGCTGACATCACGGATGTTGTAGGTGATGTAGGCAACCATGTCAGTTTCAATAAAAAAAAAAAAGGTATCTACGGTACGAGCGAGCGAGCGCGAGAGGAGCAGCGGCTGGCGGCGGCGGCGGCGGGGGTGGCGCTGCGCAAGGGCAGGTGTCTATGCTAAATAGCTTACTATACCGAGCCGAGCGGCCGTATAATGCGCGGGACGGATCTCGGCGTGTCGTCGTCGTCTCCGCAGCGGGCGACCCGCCACGCGAATACACTATATACAAGTACGGTGCGGGTGCGAGGGAGAACACTGACGAACCGCTGCGGCGGCGACACGCCGAGATCCGCCCCGCTCATTCATTATACTCGCCTATAGAAACCCAAAATTTAATTTGATTTGATATAATTTTTTTTTTTTAAAGTTCGACATTTTGCTCCGAGTCACCCATGACGTGTCTACTAAAGACGCCCATGGTCATTCGGTCGTATTTTCGGGGTTGCGAATGCCATGCCGGTCTGATAGGTGCCTATTCACGCCCCTCTTGAAGGACCCGAGACTGTACTGAACCTGACACGGTTGGCTACATCACCTACAACATCCGTGATGTCAGCCCATAACGCAGGGTGAACTAGGTGCCATGTTAGTGCTTCCCTTAATTTCATGTCGGCTACGCTAAACTGGACGGAAAACACGAACTATTTACATAGCCGTTTCGACCGACGTTTCGTTCAGTGCGGTGGTACCAACCCGGCCGGGATAAACCCTACCACCTAGTAAGGTAAGAAGGGAAGGCACCTACAGTTTAACGTGGAATCCGAACCACGGTCAGCCTCCAACGGTCGAGCGGTCACCCATCCAATCACTGACCGCGCTCAGCGTTGCTTAATAACAGTTGACTAACCAACCGCGCCACTGAGCTACCGAGACTGACGAATTTTCTTATCCCTTAGTCGACTTTTACGACATGCGACAGGGAGAGTTGCAGTGGGGCTATTCTTTTTAAGTACCGACCCCACACGGTATGGTGTGGGGCTGGTATTTAAAAAGAATAGCCCCACTGCATCTCTCCCCATGCATGTCGTAAAAGGCGACTAATGGATAAGGACAAGATGCCGTGCTATAAGGCGACAGGCTCGCCACCTCTCTCTCACCTTGGCACGGTACTTCCACCGAGTCATGCAGCAGGTGGGTCTTCGTACCTTACTTGCTGCTTGATCGATTGAATCTTGTTCGAATACTTTGCCAAACGTGGTGGTCGGTGTTGTGCTGTAATTTACCAGAGTTCTTGCAGCACAACACCGATTACTCTGCTTACCCCGATTGTCGGGATTCAACGTGTGTGATATGTATGTGTGTATGTATCCAGGAGGGGGTAACTGCTCCGGCCTGACTTCAGTATTCCGCGTGAGCGCCGACCAGTGCGGCAGGCTGTGGGTCCTCGACTCCGGGCAGGTGGAAGCCGTCGACAACCCCAAGCAGCTGTGCCCGCCCGCCATCGTAGTTTTTGACCTTGAAACCGACCGTGTATTAGCACGCTACAACATCCCGGATAAATACGTCCTGCAGAACTCTCTCTACTCCACCATCGTGACCGACATCCGGAATGAAAACTGCTCCGACACCTACGTATACATCACGGACACCTGGAGGTTCGGCCTCCTCGTATTCCGCGAGTCCGACGAGCAGTTCTGGAGGTTCTCCCATCACTTGTTTTACCCTGACCCTGTCGCATCCAACTATTCGCTTCACGGCGTCAACTTTCAATGGTCCGACGGCATCTTCGGACTGTCCTTGACTCCGATCTACCGTGGCGAAAGAACGCTGTTCTTCCACGCAATGTCCAGTTATCGGGAGTTTTACGTGAAAACTTCCATCATAAGAAGTCCCGAGACGGTCAACGGTAGTGCCAACGAGTTCAATTTCTTGGGAGAGAGCAGAGGAGACCGCGGCCAGGTCTCCGCGGCGGCTATCGATAGGCGTGGAGTTATGTTCTATAACTTGGTGTCGAGAGACAGTGTGGGATGTTGGAGTACGAGGAGACCTTACCTGCGGAAGAACTTGGGTGTAGTCGCCACCGACTACGAAACGATGATCTTCCCCAACGACCTCAAGGTAGACCAGGAGCCGCGTCAGAGAGTGTGGATAATCTCGAACAGACTGCCGATGTTCCAAAAAGGGTCGCTAGACCCCTACGTCTACAACTTTAGGATCATGTTCGCAGACGTCGTGGAAGCCGTCAGGGGAACAGTGTGTGATCCCATAAGGAAATCAAATTTTAAGCCACACAACAATTGAATTTTATTAATTATAATAATGTATCGCCTCTAGATTTTTCTATTTTAAAGCGTTTTAAATTACAATAGTTAAATATATAAAAAAAATCTATTAAACGGGTTTCCTCACGGTTATTTAATGTTTTAATAATGTAGGTTATTTGTGTCATTACTGGAGTGATATAGGTATTGAGACTACCTATGACAGTGTAAATAACAAAATTAGTGAATTTAACATTTTGAAAATATTGCACTAATCCATATTCAGTCTAATCTAGTCGTAAGGCATTTGCTTTCACATTATTTATTACATTGATGTGTATCAACATATGTTATAATTGTAATGTAATTACTACTTTACAGTCGCCTACGGTTAGTGTATTTTTTACTTTGTAATTAATAATTTTGTACATAACTTTATTGCACAATTTGATATGTATTTACAATAATAAACATCATGCTTTATACAATTTGGATAATTTTATTTATATTAAAACATAACTAAAAGAAATCCCAAGATCGTCAGTCATACATTAACTATCCTACCTAAGATGTCATTCACCTTGTAACTAAATTTTTACGTAATGAATATCTGAACAGGTGGTCGTTCTGGTTTGGCTGGATTCTAGAACTTCAGTCCGCCCACTGTATAATTATTTGAGTTTAGTTGTGAGTTTGCGCGCGCTACGCGAACTGCACACGCCTACCTCAAGTCATCACCTCGCCTGTGCGTCGGAACAAGGTGATCATACTATTTTAATTTCATTAAATTATTTTCAACTCTCCTTGATTAATTCAAAACTGTGATATAAAAAGCTGATCAACATACCGCGGTAAATAATATTTTTAAACAATATTTACAATGGTACAATCCAATAACTCTTTAATGCATCTGCCTCTTCTTTCTGTAGCGCGTTCTTCCTTCTGTAGCGCGTCCAAGATGTTAGCAGCGGCGCGAGGGGTAGACTATTATGCAGAGGCGAGGGTACTCTATTTTTACCCGACTGCGCGACGCAAAGGAGGGTAATGTGTTTATCAGCCTATGTATGTATGTATGTATGTTTGTTCCTTTGTGGCACTCTAGAGACCAAACGCGTGGGCCGATTTGGATGATTCTTACGTCAATCGATTTGTCTTAATCTTGCGAGTGTCACTAAAGACATGAGAGTAATCAAAATTAAATATGGCGACAACTAGGTGCCATATTGTGAAAAAGAAAAAAATGAAAGTTGACTAACTATGTTAAGTGGGGTATCGTTGAATAGGTATTTGAAAATGATCTTTAGGTTTCTCTTATAATTTTTTATTTCGAATGACCATTTAGGATCTATAACGATTTAAAGTTGGTTAGCAACCATTCTCACTTAACTTATAATAATAGAGCTGTGATAAAGTTCTTATTATACATACAGGTGTTCAGCACATCGACTGACAATTTTTTTTTTGTAGGTAAGTTGGGTCATTTGCAACGTTTTGACCCAACATACCTTTTGTCAGGTGTCACGTGGTATCGAGATACGATTTTTTTTTTCTTTATTTTTTAAAATTACCAAAATCACAACTTTAAACCCTTGTAACTTTTTTGTTTATGATTGTATCAGCACGAAATAAAATTTATTGAATTTTACGATGTATTCTTCTTCTATAAAAAATATAATTTCATGAAGTTAATACTAAGGGCATAAACTAGCGGACTTTTTAAAAGAAAATGAATCTCTTAATTTGCTGTCAGTCTTTTTTTAAATGAATTAAGAAATTAAGATTCTGTCATATTTTTACTCGTTCTCGGAACTTTCGGAGGTCATAAGTCCTTTTCATTGTATTAACTTCATCAAATGATATTTTTTCTAGAAGAACGATACATTGTAAAATCCAATAAATTTTATTTCGTGCTGATACAATCATAATCAATAAAAAAATATCGTATCTCGATATCACGTGACAATCATTAATAATAATCAATAGTTTAGACCACCGCAAGCTACTTAATAATCCCCACGATATTAACACTCTCAATGAAATGAGAAGATTACGAAATGTACCGTCTTAAAATACTAACTAAAAAGTGTAAAATAAAAAAAGTAAATTTAAAAATTTAAAAAACCCGACTGTTTAAAAAATTCCCGTTAAATAAAAACTGAAAAGAAAAAAACAAGTCCAGTAGTCTAGAACTCTGTTAAGTAATATTGAATAACTACACCATTGAAATAGTTTCATGATCGATACACACATATAATAAAACAAATAATAAACTCTAATGCGGAACATAGCGACTTTAACAGTCGGGACCCATTGAAATTTTCCCAATAATGGGTGTGTATCGATCATGAAACTATTTCAAAGGTGTAGTTATTCAGTATTACTTAACAGAGTTCTAGACTACTGGACTTGTTTTTTTCTTTTCAGCTTTTATTTAACGTGAATTTTTTACGCAGTCGGGTTTTTTTATGCCATTATGAGAAAGCGTATCACATCATTCAGGGAAGGGCTATGTACATTGTACATGTTCCCCAATCGCTGTACAACAGTAGTTACTGGCACTGTACAATGTATAGTACTGCAAGGATTCAGTATAGGTGGGGAACTCCTCGTATTTTTGGGTTATTTTTTTTTAATGAAAATTGACACGGTTGACTACATTACCTACTACACCCGTGATGTCAGCACCTTGGTGAACTAGGTGCCGTGCCAGTGCTTTCCTTCAGTCGTGCCGGCTACACTGAACTGGACGGAAAACACAAACTATTTACATAGCCGTTTCAACCGACCTTTCATTCTTGTGTCTGAACAAATAAATATATTTGATTTGATTAAATTTTCACAAGTTTTTTTCTGTATTTATTTCGTGTTTTATCTGTCTATCAAAACACCCACTTGTAACATCATCTTGTATAGTACAGGTATTGCTATTCAGAGTTTGACCTGAATATATAAACTTGTGGTGAACTAGTGACTAGTGAGTGAGTGGCCGACCGGTAATGTAATACCCTGCGTGTTGGCCATCGACATCTATTTTATAGATCGAACGTCGTACGATGCAACCTGTGCTAGACGTCGGTACAAGTGTGCGTGCACACACACGCAGTATTGTGATACGTGACACGATCCCTACGACGATACTATCGCGCGCTCGCCCCCACCCGCCCACAGATGACAAGATCGAGCGAAAAAGACGTCATGCGGCGCGTTTGCCGTCTTTCCGCCCACTCCCATCACCAGCAGGCAAGCGAGAACGAGAACGCGATACCACCGCACCGTCACACGATTCTATCCGTGACAGCATGGCTTCTTAACACGCCGTAACATGCTCAGGCGAAACAAACAACTACGTTTGTCACTGTCACTCTTTATAACAGCAACCGGGCATGCTGCACACACGCGTCACCGACTCGATACAGACATGCGTGCGTTCAACACGCGCCGCACACGCCGTATGAAGCGGCTGTCCGTGAAATCTGCATTATATGCGGTTCTCGTCGAGAACATATTTGTTCGGGAGTGATGTATGGGATGGGCCAATCTATAAAATAGATATCAATGGTGTTGGCTATACCGGAGCAGTGAAGATTTGGGTTATATAAGGTAGTGGTCAGCTGAGCGTGAAGGAATACATGCTATTGAGTTGTACATAGGTACCTACTAGATAATATAGGTTACATTATTACTTTAACGAGGTAGGAAATAGTTGTTCGAGGTCAAATGTTAAGGTACGATTGAAGCAAGTCTTGATTTTATTGTATGTATTTTTTGTTCATTGAAACACAGGCGAATTTTTGGTTCAAACTTCAGATTCCACTTGAAACTGTATGTGATGTTTTTCAATACATAGTTACTGAAATCAGCTTTTTGAGCTCTTGATAATGATACCCGACACGGTGGGTTTTTTTTTATGGAAACTGACACGGTTGGCTACATCACCTACACTACAACATCCGTGATGTCAGCCCATAACACCGGGTGAACTAGTTGCCATTTCAGTGCTTCCCTTCATTTCATGTCGGCTACACTGAACTGGAAGGGAAACACAAACTATTTACATAGCTGTTTCGACCAACGTTTCATTCAGTGCGGTGGTATCAACCCGGACGGGTTGAACCCTACCACCTAATAACGTGGAATCCGGACCATCCGGTTTGAAGAAATACTATTTTCAAAGTTCGACAATATGGCGCCTAACGGCCGCCATTTTGAATTCTAGAAAATGTGGTACCCTATTATGACACTCGCGCGAGTGAGACGAATCCAACCACGCCATATTATGTTAAAATTCATCAAATTCGTTTAGGCTACAGGGCGTGGCGTGACACAGAAATAGACATCCATACAAAACATAACCCTATTTTTGTTTAGCGCAGTCAGGTAAAAAACATAACCCTCCTTTTTGCGTCGCACGGTCGGGTAAAAACAAACATATCGCTCTTTACTCCGACTAGCGCTTGGCTTTTTACCCGACTGTGCGAAGCAAAAAGGAGGGTTATTATAATTATATGTATACATGTACGAGTACGAGTACTCTGACGGCTGCTCTGAAGACCTGGCTTCTCAGGGCGACATAAGGTCTCCGGAGAGTTTGGTAGGTATCTGAAATTGATAATGATGTTGATGTTATATGCAAAAAAAAGTAATAATATCAATTCATATTAAGGAAAATAACATCTTGTGAGTTGCTCAGAATGGATGTCGGGGTGGGTCCCGCGGTACTAAGGAGCTTCTCCTCATAAACATGACAGTTTGTCAGCAGGTCCGACGCAATCGAAAGAACCTGTCTGCTGCCTGTATAGAATACAGGAAGGCTTTTGATTCCGTGCCCCATACATGGTTGCTAAGGATACTAGAATTATACAAAACTGACACGAATATCTGTCAATTCCTTGGCGCATGTATGGGACAATGGAGTACTATCCTTCGTGTGCTAGGTGGCGAACGGACTTCGGTCGCAGACGACCGGATTCCCATACGGCGGGGGATCTTCCAGGGAGACAGTCTGAGTCCGCTTTGGTTTTGTCTGGCTCTGAACCCTCTTAGCACTCTGCTTGAGGACTCAGAGCTGAGCTACTGTCTTCGAAGAGGAGGCTCTCGAATATCGCACTTATTTTATATGGATGACCTCAAACTGTTTGCCAAGTCGGACACTGAACTAATGAATGTCGATGATGAAGATAACTGAATGCTTCAGGAATGGAGTTCGGCTTGGAAAAATGTGGGACCATCCATGTGGAACGTGGTGTGATCGTGAACTACGGCGGGATACAGTTGTCGGAGTCCATGAATGTTCGAGCTCTCTCCGAAGACGAAACCTATAAATATCTGGGAATATCGCAGGCTCTGAACATACGGGATACGGACATGAAACAATCAGTTAAGGAAACGTTTTTTCACCGTCTTACAAAAGTGCTAAATAGCTTTTTGTCAGGCGGTAATAAAATTCGTGCCTATAACAGTTGGGTCATGCCTGTGCTCGTATATACCTTCGGTATTCTGGACTCAGACCGAATTGGACTTGCTGGACAGAAAGGTCAGGACGCTGATGACGAAATCCCGTATGCATCACCCACGATCATCGGTCATGAGGTTGTATATCCCGCGGAAGTGTGGGGGTCGAGGTATGTTAAATGCCAAGAACCTGCACAACCGCGAGGTATGCAATCTCCGTCAGTACTTTTTGGAAAAGACTGATGTTTGTGAGATGTACCGCGATGCCGTCACCAGCGATAAAGGCCTTACCCCGCTGAGCATGGGAAAAGAGGACTGGCGGAAGCCGGTTGTTCTGAGCACCGAGGACCGCATGGATGTATGGAAAGGCAAGGAGCTGCACGGTAGGTACTTCCGGTCTCTCACGGGACCGGATGTAGACCAACTTGCTTCCGTGCACTGGCTACGCTTCGGGGACTTCTTCGGGAAAACCGAGGGTTTTGTCTTTGCAATACAAGATGAGGTTGTCAAGACGAACAACTATAGGAAACACATAATGAAGGACGGGACCATTGACATCTGCCGCGCCTGCCATCAACCTGGCGAGTCCCTCAGACATGTGATTTCCGGTTGTTCGCAGCTTGCCAACACCGACTATCTGCATAGACACAACTTAGTAGCCAGGATCATCCATCAGCAACTTGCCTTAAAGTACAACCTTTTAGGTACCGAGGTGCCTTAATATAAGTACAATCCGCCGCCAGTTCTCGAGAACGGTTATGTCACACTCTACTGGGACCGGTCCATTATCACAGACAGGACAATTCTCGCGAACAGACCTGATATTGTGATAGTGAACCGGGAGGCAAGGCGCGCAACGCTCGTCGATGTCGCCGTGCCGCATGATTGTAACCTCGTCAGTAAGGAAGCAGAGAAGATGTTAAAGTATCTGGATCTGCAGCACGAGGTTACCAAAATGTGGCCCGTCGACTCGACGATCGTTGTGCCCATAGTCGTTTCGGCGCATGGGCTGATAGCGAAGAGCCTCGACGACCACCTTGAGAGGCTCTCGCTGAGTGGTTGGGTCAAGGGCCAGATCCAGAAGGCAGCCCTGCTCGACACTGCACGCATCGTCCGGAGGTTTCTCTCTTTGGGACCCGACCATCGGTAGCCTGGGTTCGCCCCGCCGCCGGTGGTGGAAATTCCATTTTTTTTAAGGTTAATTTTGTATACCTATGTTTTTAATGTTAGGTTTTTAATATGTACAAAATTAGTGTTAAGATAATGCGTAAATAAAGGAATAAAAAAAAAACAGTCGAATTGAGAACCTCCTCCTTTTTTTAAGTCGGTTAATAAAATCAAGCTGAACTGAATCCTAAATTCTGGCATGAATGTATGTACCTATGCAATTTTATTATTAGTTAGAAGTCGAAAGACCGTGTGGGGCCTACACTGAAAAAGAATAGCCCCACTGCATCTCTCCCCGTGCATGTCGTAAAAGGCGACTAAGCAATAAGGACAAGGTGCTGTGCTAAATGGCGACAGGATAGCCACCTCTTACCTTGACACGGTCCGTCCACCGAGTCATGCAGCAGGTCTTCGTGCTTTACTTGCTACTTGATAGTTATCTTGTCCAATACATTGCCAAGTACATTGCTAAACGTGGTGGTCGGTGTTGTGCTGTAATTTACAAGAGTGCTTGCAGCACAACACCGATTACTCTGCTTACCCCGATTGTCGGGATAGTGTGCGTGCGGTAGGTATGTGTCGAAAGAATACGTTCGTTCGAATCTGTCTGGTAATGACCACAACCAAAAATGTTTTGACAAAATGAAGGTTATTTATTAGTCGCTATTAGTCATAGACACACCCACCCAACTAGTTCATTAGCATATTACGAGGTTAAAGTATATACATATATAGTATAATATTAAATAATAATAATACATTCTCCATTTTATATTTCACTGTTCAGTGTGCAAAGTGACCGCGAGTTGAAACGTTGATTGTACATATTGTGATAGCATCAACCATTCAAGGTAGGAACTTAGAACATTACTACGAGTACATATTGTCAATTAGTATACATTAGGTACAAACAAACAGGTTAATTTAATATCCATCTACATTAGCTAGAAGCCATGTACATTTGTACGTCCGTGTTCCCTTACCTTGTGCAAGGATCATACGATTTTTTTTTTGTGGTTTTCTCTTTCATTAATTTGTATGTATGTATATTTACATATCATATGTATTATGTATGTATGTATATTGCTCTATTTATTTGTATTTGTGTTTCATTATGTGTTTAAATCATCGATGGTTTAATCATCTTTGCCCGTAGTTCTTTCATCGATGTATGTATGTATATTGCTCTATTTATTTGTATTTGTGTTTCATTATGTGTTTAAATCATCGATGGTTTAAATTAGATATGTTCATCTCTTTTTAGGGTCCCGTCGCAAAATGCGAAAAATGGGACCCTTATGGGATCGCTCTTGTGTCTGTCTGTCTGTCTGTCCGTCTGTCGGTCACACGCAGATATCTCCGGACCTACTGAACCGATTTCGATGAAACTGACGCCTAATTACGTGTATTTTTTGCCGCTAGACATATTACAGATACGTTTGTCTAATTGTCCTGTGGAAAGTACAGGGTACCCCAAAATGTAAACCAAACATATTTTTTGTTTTTTTAAATAAATCAAATGTCATGTCATTCTATAGGTATTGTTAAGCCAATTTCAAAAATGTATAACTTTGCTATAAACAATAAATTTACTTTAACAAATATTTCGTTTAAAAGTTGACAAAAAACCGCACTTTTGTCGCCGAACTTTGACCTATTAAGGGTTGTTTGAAAATTCTTAAAAAAAATAAGCAATATAGGTACTCTTATGTAGTTGTGCATAAAACTATTCATTTTCCTCAAAATTACATAAATTTGGAGATAAATTTAAATGTCTGAACAGCCAAAATTTCAATTTTTCACGTGACTTTTTGGTCACAGCTCAAGCCACCGATAACGTAGCTTTGAGATTGATAGCTTAAAATCTTCCGGAGAAGTAAGGAAATGTAACAGTGAAAACCGTATGTAAATCGATAAAGTGGTTTTCGAGTTAAAATAACATTTCATATATATATACGTACGTTACACGGTCGGTCGGTCGGTGGCTTTGAAGACGGGGGTTGAGGTAGAGGGGGGGGAGATGTCCACGGGAGAGGGGAAGGGATCCTCCCTTCCCCTCTCCCCGCGGACATTTAATCTCTATCTTCTTTTCTCTATCTAAAACTCTAAAACTACTAAGACTAAGTCTAGAAAGCTGAAATTTTGAAATGGGGGGTGAAAGTGTGTATAGAAGTATCGGTTTTTGTAAAGGTAGGAACTTGAAAATTATAATTATAGCTACTCATCATAATTATAATGACGTCTTTCAGGATTTTTGGATTTTTACATTACACATAACAGACAGGGAATGCATCCGTATACTGTAGAGCTGCCTAAAGTGCGGACTAAGCGCTCCAGTATTTCTTTTATCTTCCGCACTGCGAAACCCTGGAATGCACTTCCTCCTGATGTGTTTCCTTCAGTGTATGACTTAGGATCTTTCAAGAGACGCGTAAAAAGGCATCTGTCACGCCGGCACGGCATTCGCACCCCCCGTTGTAAAACGAATGCTTTTGGGCGTCGTCGGCTCAACAATCCATGCTGACGGCGCGCGGAGCCTAGTGTCTCGCGTATCAATAAAAAAAAAAAAAAAACTCATCATAAATAAATAATTAAATGTTTCAGGGTTTTTGAATTTCACATTTAAAGGGGAGGGGGGGGGGGGGGGGGGGATTTGAGGTGACAGTGGCCTTGCCCTTAGTTCTTTGCCCGTAGTTCTTTCGTTACGTTTCTACTTACTTTCACCGCAGCTCGGCCTTCGGCCTCACCCATAGTTTCTACTTACTTTCACCGAGAAAGTTTATAGTCGTCCTAAACGCAGCTCGGCCTTCGGCCTCGCCCTCAGTTACTTACTTTCTTTGAGAAGGTTCATGGTCTTCCTGACCGTAGCTCGGCCTTCGGCCTCGCCCTTAATTACTTACTTTCAGATAAGGTTTATCGTCTTCGTGAACGCAGCTCGGCTTTCGGCCTCGCCCTATGTTGCTTACTTTCTTCGAGAAGGTTTATAGTCTTCCTGAACGCAGCTCGGCCTTCGGCCTCGCCCTTAGTTACTTACTTTCACCGAGAAGGTTTATAATCTTCCTGAACGCAGCTCGGCCTTCGGCCTCACCCTCAGTTACTTACTTTCTTCGAACAAGTTTATGGTCTTCCTGAACGTAGCTCGGCCTTCGGCCTCGCCCTCAGTCACTTACTTTCTTCGAGAAAGTTTATCGTCTTCCTGAACGCAGCTCGGCCTTCGGCCTCGCCCTTTGTTACTTACTTTCTTCGAGAAGGTTTATAGTCTTCCTGAACGCAGCTCGGCCTTCGGCCTCGCCCTCAGATACTTACTTTCTTCGAGAAAGTTTATGGTCTTCCTGAACGTAGCTCGGCCTTCGGCCTCGCCCTCAGTCACTTACTTTCTTCGAGAAAGTTTATCGTCTTCCTGAACGCAGCTCGGCCTTCGGCCTCGCCCTTTGTTACTTACTTTCTTCGAGAAGGTTTATAGTCTTCCTGAACGCAGCTCGGCCTTCGGCCTCGCCCACAGATACTTACTTACTTAGAGATGGTTTATTGACTTCCTGAACGCAGCTCGGCCTTCGGTCTCGCCCATAGTTACTTACTGTCTTCTTTGAAATACGAATTTCATGCGAGCGGAGCCGCGGGCTCAGCTAGTATGTACATAAAGGGATAAAACTATAGTTTCAAGTGGAATCCGAACCACAGCCAGCCGAACCACGGTCGTTCGGCTACCCATCCAAAACCTGACCACACCCAGGTAGAAAAAATAATTAGATGAAAGCGAAACAGTGCGGTTACGGGACCCTCGGCACGTGAACAAGGTTCACTTGACCACTTTTTTTTGTTCTGCCATTCCACACTCTTTCATGTTAACCCAAAGGTTGACTGGAGGAGAAAGCCTACGGCGTAAAGCTGTATCTTTTGCAAAAAAAAATTCAAGTTCAATAAACATATTTTTATTTGATTTGATATGATAAATTGTTTAAGAAATAAATATCTATGACAGGTATTCCTAGAAATCAGTAAATTCATTTCTACCTCTATTTCAAATATTCATAGAGATCTGGAACGCTCTCCCTGCCCATATATTTCCCCCCAAGTACAGTTTCGGGTCCTTCAAGAGGGGCGTGAATAGGCACCTGTCAGGCCGGCATGCCATTTGTAACCCACGCTTACGATCGAATGGCCATGGGCGTCCGCCACATGTCGAGCTTTCAATTAAAAAAAACTACTTATAAATAAAAAATCTGTAAATTCTTCGTAAATTGCACAATTTTGCAAACACGGATTTCGTTCTGCACTGGACAACTTTGGAAGTCTCGTTTTCAGAACATTAGAATAAACCTTGAAAGTTGAAATATGAATCCTAACTGGACCACTTTTGCGGTACATCTACGAGTATGACATATGTATGATGTGATGATGCATATCTTTATATTTACAGCTGACAAGCCTGTTGTGGTGATTTTTAAATATGTAAAATGTCATCTTCTATTGTCATCATTGTCTGTCAATAATTTCCTTCTTATAATATTATATTATGTTACTACGATTTTATAGTTGATTAAAACCTTCCAATCCAACCAGCCAATCCGGTACTAGATTATTTCACAACATTTCTCGCAACATTTACAACAACTTTAAATATAAACGTCCACATGATTGCTTGCCATTTCAGTCACGATGGAATTGAAGTTGGCGATAGCGACGTGTGCCCTGCTGTCCTTGCCACAATGTTACCTCGCCCAGAAACCGGAATTCCGAACGCTTTTCCAATGGAAACAGATCGACTATGAGTTCACATCTCAACAGGATCGTTCGGCAGCTCGTAACGCGGGGTAAAGTATTCAATTTAACCAGTTTTAGGTTTATTTTTGTAAATACCTGGGTAGGTATTTCCAATAAAACTAGTTTTTGCGGAAATTTTTGTCATACCTTATCTTATACCTATCTTGCTCATATGAATCTTTAATTTATTTTAGTGTTTTTTAAGAAGGCAATAAATTCTTAGTTTATGAATAGTCTCTCTTTTTAGGGTTCTGTACCACAAACGGAAAAACGGAACCCTTATACCATCAATTTGTTGTCCGTCTGTCCGTCTTTCAAGCCCCTTTTTCTCATGAACAGGTAGAGGTATAAGGTTGAAATTAATACAAAATACTAAGGTGTACGTACGGTCCCTTGAAAATTCAAGCTTGTAAGTCAACGCAATCAAAAGATACGGTTATTTATTTCACAAATTTGATACTCACTCATTAAAACCTATAGGGTACTTACCGTTGACCTAGCTAGAATAATGAAATTTGGCTTTGGTCTCACAGCACAAGTAAAGGGAAAAATCAGAATTTGGAGTTATATCAATATTTTTTTTTTCGTAAAAATGGTAACACTTACATACACTTACGTGTTAAACTTGGTGTGATTATAGTGCAAACTTTAAATTAAAACAACAATTAATAATAAAACCGGCCAATTACGTGGCGGTATGGAACCCTCGGTGCGCGAGTCCGACTCGCACTTGGCCGGTTTTGTTTTATGAAAAGTTGACTATACATCCGATATCCCTGCATAACGTGTTCTTTGTATTGTTCAGGAGGTACGTCCCTCTCAATGTGATCCCCCTGGGCGTGGAGCGGTGGAAGCAGCGTGTGTTCCTATCCACACCTCGTTGGCGGAGCGGTGTACCGGCAACGCTCTCCTCACTGACGCTGCCGAATCATAGCTTTCTGACTGAAGTCTCTCCTAGGCTGCGTCCATTCCCCTCCTGGGATTTCCACAACGCAGGTTAGAACGTTCACTTCTTCGATCATAAAAAATTAACTAATTTTTCCGTCTACGGTTCACTTCACTTCACTTTATTTTGACGTGAATTTGATGAAACGTCTTTGGGCTCTGGTAAGGGGGTGCGACTAAAAAAAATTAAGACTTTTTTTGTACTTTGCGACGCTTAGTACTCAGCAACCAGACTAGGTACAACAAATTCTAAATATGTCGGATGAAAGATCCTTCTGACGACTTCATATACATCATACATTTTTATTTTTTGTCATTCCATCCCTTCTGGCCCAAATCAGCCCATCAAGTTGGCATGTTTTGAAAAATGCGAAAACACGCAAACTTCAGACACCTCCTCGCGCTTTAGTCGTTAACGCTGCATAATTGAGAAAAAATCTAACAAACAGAAAAAGGTTTTAACTTTATTCGATACGTCAAACAAAAGCTTGTATGAAGCCTAGGTGGGGCAATATGGGCTACCAAAGTTGAAAATTTTTTTTACGAAATAATTGTTTCAAACTGCACAAACATCAAATTCACGAACTAAGTTTGACGGCTGCATGTGTACATGCAGACTCCCTCGATTTTTTTAACCCCCGACGAAAAAGAGGAAGTTTGACGTGTCTGTGTGTATGGGTGTGTCTGTGGCATCGTAACTCCCAAACTGATGGACCGATTTGGATGCAGTTTTTTTTATTAGAAAGCTGGTTTAATAGGGATGGTTGTTAGCTATCTTTGTAATCAAGTAATTAAGTAATAAAAAAATATTATCTTAAAAAGTGGACCGAATTGTATGCGGTTTTTTTTTTAACTTGAAAGAAAAGTGAAATTACAAATTAAAAAAACTATTAAAAAACCCCCGACGCTTAAAAAGTCAAAAATAATTTCCGTTTACTTAATTAAAGGAGTCGGTGGCCCGCTAATTAAATTCCCGCGCGGCTCTGAGTTTTTATATTTTATTTACTTAGCGGTCCCCCGACTCCTCTAATTAAGTAAACGGAAATTATTTTTGACTTTTTAAGCGTCGGGGGTTTTTTAAATTTGTAATTTAACTTTTATTTCAAGCTTTTTTTTACAAACATAGCTAAGAACCATCCCGATTAAACAAGCTTCCTAATAAAAACAACCGCATCCAAATCGGTCCATCCGTTTGGGAGCTACGATGCCACAGACAGACAGACACACACACACACACGCGTCAAACTTATAACACCCCTCCGTTTTTTTTTTCGTCGGGGGTTAATAAAATAAAATATAAAACTCAGAGCTGCGCGGGTATTTACTTAGCGCTCCCAAATTATTTTTGGACTTTTAAGGGTCGGGAGTTTTTTAAATTCGCAATTTTAGACTAAGGCCGGGGGATGGTCAAAGCAGTCTTTTGCCATTTTGGCAATGGGCCTCTTTTTAGCTATGAGGCTCGTTTACTGCCAGTGTCAACGTTAAAGGTATCCACATTAAATACATTATAAATATAAAATTGTATTAAACAGAATTTTGGTTAAGGAATTAAATGCTGAAAGTTAGAACGTTTACTACTTACAGATATATATGATTTAACTCTTGCTTTTCTTAGAAGTATGTATCCTTTGGATTGGTTAGGAACAAATTAACCTTGAGATTGCAGCAAGGTTTAAAGTACCTACGTTAAAGTACTTTAAAATTCGTCACTCTTTCAGATCATTGTCTGCATTCACTAATTCTGAATAATTTGGTGTAAGCCTTGATACAAAGAAGTTGCGTAAGACTTAGACGAACAAAATTGTAAATTACATTTTGTTTCAGAAAACTGCACCGGTTTGACATCTGTGTTCCGGATGAGCGTGGACCCGTGCGGCAGGATGTGGGTTCTCGACTCCGGGCAAGTGGATTCGTTCGAAACACCGCGCCAGCTGTGCCCGCCCCAGGTAGCCGTGTTCGACCTTGAAACGGATGAGCTGCTCGCGCGATACACGATCCCTCAGGAGTTCGTGCTCCAGAACTCCTTGATCACCAACATCATCGCTGACACACGAGATTCTCAATGCAAGGACCTTCACCTGTATATCGCTGATGCGTGGCGCTTCGGCCTTATAGTGTTCCGAGCGAGCGACGCCAAGTTTTGGAGATTCACCCATCACACATTCTACCCCGACCCTTTACTATCCAACTACACCTTACACGGCGTGAACTATCAATGGATGGATGGATTATTTGGAATGTCGCTCTCTCCAAACGACGGCAGCGACCGCACTTTATTCTATCACGCGATGTCGAGCTCCCTGGAGTTCCACGTGAGCACTTCAGTAATCCGAGATCCCGCGCGTGTCAGCAACGCGGTTAGTGAATTCAAGCTACTGGGAGAGAGCCGTGGGAAAAACGGCCAAGTGTCAGCGGCCGCCATCGACAGCGACGGAGTCATGTTCTTCAATCTCATATCTCAGGACAGCATCGGCTGTTGGGACACACGGAAACCTTACTCTTTACATAGTCTCGGCATCATCGCTAGGGACAGAGTGAGCCTGGTTTTCCCGAATGATCTGAGGTTAGATCACGAGACGCCTCAGAGGGCGTGGGTGATAACGAACAGGCTTCCCATGTTTCAGTTCAAGTTGGTCCGACCGGAGGACGTCAACTACCGCCTTCTGTACTTCGACACGAGTATCGTTCGAGATTCGGTCTGCGATCCTAATGTCACTATAACCTCTATTAAACCAGAAGGTATGAGGTGCTATGATGAAGATTATGATCATTATTAAAATATGTTTTCAATAATATTTCATAAATACAAATAATTACAGTACCTAAGTATGTTTTTAAATAATAACATACCTAATAACGTTTAAGCGTTTCCATCTCTTTATTACTTATCATAATTTTCTTTGCTGCCTCTCTTTTTATTTATTCCACTTTACGGCGAGCGAAGCCTCGGGCAAAAGCTAGTATTGTATATCCTTTCCTTCCTTACCTATAATAAAATCCAACGTCTGCTTTCTGTATGTCTGAGTGTCTGTCTGTCCGCTTATAACTCGAGAACCACTGAACCGATTTTAATAAAACAAAATTCTACGGATAGCTTGATTCTTCCCATCAACTATAGGCTACTTACTATCACGCTAAATGGCTTATGAGGTTAGCAGTGAAGTGAAATATGAGAGCGGGCGGAGTCGCGGGCACAGCTTGTCTACTATATAGCATTAGCATAGCGATTTGATAAAACTGAACAAATCGCCGAGTTGGGTATGTACACAAAATTAGACTCAATCGTGATGTCAATCACGCGCGTGCGCGTGACTATATATCTTCTCTTTATTCTATGTATCTAACATCGCTTCTACCAAAAGTATCTATCTACACCAACACAACGCAACATAACTGCTAACGCCAAACTATTACGACCATTCGAAACTAAATTCCGTTCATACTATACTTTCTTTGACACTGCTCAACCCTAAGGCTATTTAACTTTATGGTATATAGCCTATAGTGAGCCTGAAGTACTACTCTTTACATTGGTGTAAACCGCATCAAAATCTGTTAAGTTGTTCCGGAGTTTACCTCAAACATACATACATACATACAGACAGACGTTCCCTTTTATAAGAAGTAGAGATAGAGATAGAGATAGAGAGTAGAGAAGATAGAGATAGAGATAGAGAAGAGATAGAGATAGAGAAGAAGAGAAGAAGAGAAGAGATAGAGAGTAGAGAAGATAGAGATAGAGAAGAGAAGATAGAGATAGAGAAGATAGAGAAGAGAAGAAGAGAAGAAGATCGATAAGAAAGATAGAGATAGAGAAAATAGAGATAGATACAAGAGAAGATAGAGATTAGATTATCCTCAATTCCCCTCTCTCCGCGGACACCTCCCCCTCTAACTCAACCCTCCTCTTCAAAGCCACCCCCAGTATGGATACAACAATTTAAAATAATTTAAAATCCTAAAATCTAATTTTGAAATCACCCCTATTTTAATTTAAGGGTTGATTTAGCGAAAACGCTGAGCTTAGCCAAAATTCTAAATATGAATTATCATATCTCTAACTTGAGAAATGATGTGTTCCCCATACAAACTTTCATCCCCTATTTCACCCCCTTAAGGGTTTTTAGACAAAAGGTAGCCTATTTCCTTCCTCAGGATGCAATCCAACTCCATGCAAAATTTTGTCGAAATCTGTTCAGCGGTTTAGGCGTGAAAAGGTAACACACAGACAGACAGACAACAGAGTTACCTTCGAATTTATAATATTATATATATATATATATATATAGTATATAATATAGTATGGATTTGGGACACAATTAAAACATAAGGTGTTAATGTTGCCGGTTTATTCGTTAAATCTTTTTTTTTTTGTATTTATAATTTTTTTTCCGAACTAGATGTCACTGTGCTCTGTAGCGACAAGTCTGTGCTCCCACTATCAGTCTGTATGGAGTCATCGCGCCACATACCGACTGGATTCGCAGACATCAGACGAGGATCAAAGGTTCCAAAGAAATTTGAATTTATTCTACGTTTGTTGAATATTAGCGGGAACTCTCGAAGGTAGCTGGGGCCTTCGCGTACTCCGCTGCCGACTTGCGAAGGAGTCTCTGGTTCTGCTCCGGTTAAAGCCCTGCCGCCTTTTGTATCCCGAGGTGGATGAGATGTCTGATCGATGTTGAGGCAAAGGCGAGACCAGCTGATGTGATCTTGACTGGTCTTCGTACTGACGTAGGCGGAAACCTTGAGTATCATCACGACAAACTGATCGAGGATGCGGTCGACGTTTCGCCTTGGAGGGAGATCACTGTTGATCCACTCTTCGAAAGTCGTCGTCGAGCTTTGGGGGGATATGCTTAATTGAATTAGGGGAGCGATATGCTCTTCGAGGTCTTGCTTATGTGGAATGCTAATGGAGAGACCTCTGCCGGAACTGTAGCTCGTTCCAATTATAACTTCGTTGGGCTGAGATTGTACTGGCAGGATGCCCTGGCCACGGCTAGAAACATTAAATATAATAGATAAATATCTAACAACATGTCAAAAACTCAACGTCAAGCGGGAACCAGGGAGTGGGCCAGTTTATGACTACCCAGGGAAAAATAAGAAAAAAAATCGGAGTCATTTGTTTTTTATTATATGAGCATTTTTTGAAAAACGCTGAAAATTTCTCGTACAACATTTTTAGGTACGACGACTACAAATTTGCAAATATAATTGTTAAATTGTTTTTATTGGTAGCCTAAATAACTCTGCTATTGATCAGTATCCCAAATAAAACCAGAATGCTTGTAGTTTTACCGAAAAAAATATTCAGTTAAATTTATTTCTAAAAAAATAAATGAATCAAATTTTTTTTTCTTATGTTTTCCTGGCTAGTCATAAACTGGCATACTCCCTGGTTCCCGCTTGACGTTGAGTTTTGGGACACCCTGTATATAGAAACTATTAAGTAATAATCATCAGAGTACAACTGTTCTGTAGCCATCTTCCCGTCTTGAAGGTTATACGCGTCCCACTTCAGGGGCAAAACATAGTAGTAAGCTAGATATAGTCTCTCCAGGTAATATATAGGTAGGAGATGGATCTGTTATGAATTAGATACCTACTGAATGTATTGACTCACGTAAGGTTCCTACGCAGTTCCGTTTCAGCCAACAGAGATTTGGTCTGGCGCCTGCGCACAGCCAGCTCGAACCCATAGTCCGGGACATCAGTATCTGTGGAGAAGGTCCTGAACGCCCTCAACATCTTTAGGGATTGGTAGTAGCTGTAGTAAAGCAATAGAAACAAACATTTTAGTATCTTGAGGGCGCGTTTATTTGACACGAATTATTTCGTGCGGCCGCCGCGCGTTTGCCGCGCGTTCGCTGCGCTCTCGTGTACTGTAACGGCGAATGTGAACTTTGTGTACTACGTACAATATTCAAATTCCTCGCAATCATCTAACCACGCGACGGTCGCGTGAAAAACGCGCGGAGGCCGCGCGGACGCCGCGCCGACGCCGCGCGGGCGCCGCGTGGTTAGGTGATTGCGAAGAATTTGAATGTTGTGCGTAATACATAAAGTCCACATTCGCCTTTTCTGAACACGAGAGCGCAGCGAACGCGCGGCAAACGCGCGGCGGCCGCACGAAAACTTACGCGTCGTTTAACTGCAGCCTGACAGGTTGAATGCGACCGTCAAATATATGTGACATACGGTTCTCGCCATGAACCGGACGTCACAAGGTGTGCCGTTTGTACATGGATTTATGTGCAATTAAATTCTGATGGCCTCATGTATGGGTGGTTCAGGGTGAAACCACAAAAAAAAACACACCGGCGCTCAACCTGTTAATAGCGCTTAGAGGCTAGAGTCTATGATTTGCAAAACCATTACGGTCTCACTGGTTTTATACAGTTCTCTAATATCGTGGTAGAGATTGCGGAACCCTAACGAAAGCAAAAGTTCTAATCTTACCACCAAACAAAATGTTTTGCTCACAAACCGTATTTTAGGTAACTGTAGGCGGTACCACCTATGAATCAATAGCCACTGTGAATATTAATAGTAAAATATTATGTACCTATATATATTATGAAATATTATAAAACCTGAAATAAAAAAAATGTGAAATCTAATCGGGAATGGTTTAATGACCATATGCAAATAAACGATACTTTAACAACAACAGCGAGTACTAAATTAGGACCTCACTTATAAACCAAAATCCACATGTACAGCGCAGACACGACGCTGGCAAGCTTTCTCAGCACGAACACAACGCACGGTACACGCGCGGCGCCTACCAGCAGGCACGATGTCAGCCCCATAGACAGGGCTAGCAGCTCACATAGCAGTCGACGCACAGCCGACACCAGCAGCCAGGGCAACACCAACGCCGGCCTCTCCTCCTTTCAGTCACACTTACAATCTTGGTAAGCCCAGCGTCGACCAGCAGTCACTGGAAACACTGACACGGCAGATAGCCCCGACAGAACCAATGTGCAGACTCAAGTCACGGATTTTTCGGGTGATGTAGCCAAATATGTCAAGTTACAAAAAAAAAAGCGTCAGCCCTTGGTGCAAGCGTCAGCTACAAACATAATCTCCCATCAATCTAAGATTCTATTAGTGCAGAACATCACACATCTAGGTAGTACCTAACTACGTTAATTAAGTTAAAATATTGGTGTTTAGCATTATTACAAAGCTATTACAGTTTTACTTAAATTGGCCGCGGCTCAGCACGCCGATTTGTTCCTAACCAAGGCATGTGCCCGAGGGAACAATCCTTAACCTGACGCTGGTTTTCAGCAGCTGCCGTTTGAGAGGGTGTGAGTGTACGTAAGTATTGGTCGTAGTTTCCCTACGTAACGAGGTTGACACAAAGGCACATGATGCTTTGTAGAGAAATCCTTTTCGGTCACTTAGAAGTTAGTCAAAGGCAATTAAAACATTGAGTCAGGCAGACAGGTCATTCATGCTAAATTTACTATGTTTACCAACTCTGTGAGTCCTGTCAGAGTTAAAATTATGTTGCAAGTTGTGAATCACATTCTTCGTCATCAATTCCTATGTGCATCGCGTAGACGCGGAGAGATTCAAAACATTGCCAACATAATTATACTGTATTGGATAAACGTGAGCACAGTTATAAAGTACCCTGACAATCAGACGAAGATAGACCACGACTCCGTCCGGCTGCATACAAACTGTGTTACCTAAGAAATGAATAAAAAAGCTAGCAGGTTACTACACCTCTGGATTTTTTAATTCTAGTGATCACATTTCTTATGGCTAATCTTCCTTCTTTAGGTACCCATCATCTACGGTGCCCATTCATTCGCTACCAATACTTACGAATGATAATTGTGACAACATATCGAGCTCAAAATATAAAGTGGGTGCATCTGATTCACATTAATAAACTCTATAGCCCTTACCTGCTGTTTACGAGTATATAATCTCTCATTGAACCAAATGTAAGCATACTTAGATTCCTTACTGACCAAGAACACAGGATATAGCAAGACGATGTAGGAAGCGAGGTGCAGATGTGCGGTGAAACATTGGACCAGTACCACGCCGGAGACCATGGTTCTGAGGCCGCGTTGTACCGACAGAGCCAACTCTCCGGGCATCTTCATGCTCCATACCTGATGGTAGCGCGTCAAGCTTAAACATACCCATTTTAAAATGGATATTATATACAAATGAGGCCGAAGCGATAGCTTATATATGAGGCTTAACTACTTTAAAGCTAAGTAAAACAATATGAAGCTATAACTTCAGGTTAACAAAAAGTTAAGAAATGGTTTACGACCTGAATCGTACACCCAATAGTAGAATAGGAAGAATAGAAAATGTTTAATGACGTCTTAACTGGAAAAAAAATAAGTACATAATTTTAACTAACAAGCAAAAAAAGCTAAGCCACAAGATTGCATGATTCAAAGGTTGCAGCTACAGAAGAGTAAAACCACGGAAATATTCCCAAAAATAAATAATGCATTAGGTTCAATTGCAAGGTACCTCAAGAAGAATATTAGAATACCTGAGAGCTTAGTCATTCTACGAAACGAGGGGTCGCGCTCTTTTCATAACCGTAACATTGGCCCAATTAACCTAAAGTAACCTAAGCTATACTAAAGTTTTGAATGATGTTGAATTGAGAACAGGGACCTGCTTCAAATTGGCATTGATGCGAAAGATAGTTGCATCGAATGTGCTCCTGATGGTGCCGAGGAGGATCCACATGCACAGCTCCGACTGCAAACTCACTCCCAGATAAGACAACAGACTCCACATCTTGTCTCATGAGGGCTGAAGTAGTTTTTGTTGTTGTCTCAGTCATTTTCTAAAGCTGTTTCGGTTCATTGTTGATGAGTTTTCCAAATGGTTGGCTTGTTTTTATGTATTTGAGTGATTTGAATCACATGTCAGTTGAATGTTGAATGAAACCACGGTTAGGTGGTCTGTGGAAACCAATGAGTTTGTCTTGTCTTTTTTCATCCCTACGGAAAGGCGAGGGTCGTTTGACATTGAATTGCGCGTTGCTTGAAAAGTTTATCCTCGTGGTTTATCCAAAGCGGATGAAGAATGAGGATGAGCTGCATTCAGTTCACGTTTCGACTATGACAGGACAGTGAGCTGTCTGCCAATTTGACAGGCGGAGACATATTGGCAACATTGGCAAGTCGAAAGTGGAACGAAAACGCATCAATGTGGAAATAATTGTCTCTTATGATTTTTTTCTTACGGGAAAGGAAACCAATGGAAAAAAGAATACGGTTATTCCGAGCGGCGGTCATACCACTGAGGGCGACGCACGAGTAAACAACATAGACGATCGTCATTGCACTCATGCGCAGCAAATACGCTCCGCGCGCGCGTTGCGTCATCCATCATCAAGCAGCGGCCCCGGCAGGAGGTGAATTCAGTAGCAGGATAACCGAGAATGGCCAAATCGACGAACCGAAACTTCGCGGCGGCCGGCGCGCCGGCTGGGGCAGAAGGTCCAGCCTCAGAGACCATTTCGAGTAAAGTTATACATATGCGGGCACGCCAGTGCCCCCGCCAAGTTCGAGCGCCAACGGCGCTGCCGCATTACCCGGAACTGGAACCATTTCGGCGTACTTTTGACTTTCCTTTATTTTTGCAGTGGAGGGGTGAGATAGCAATGAATGTTTTTCTTGTGTTGATATAATATATTACCACTCCATAGCGTCATTTAGGTAGAATTACACTGTGAAAAACAGCGATGTGCTAACTATAGTATATAAGTCAATGGAGAGAAAGCGATTTATTCGAAAGTAGAATAGGTGGAAAGTCTTTATTGCACACAATTGGAATTAAAACGGTACCCAACTAACATTATGGTGTTAAGATAGGCGTTATAGATAGAGCTGTTTAATAGGGGCCCATTCTTACACAGGTTAAGGTTCTTTTAGTGAATTTACAATAGCGTTAGTAAGTGCTAAAAGGGTGGGGCAAGACCTCTACAGTAGTGACGCGTTATATTAATCCAATATAGGTACCACTTTAAGATCTAAAACAACCTCCCGTTAGCACCAATTTGTTTGTTGGCTATACCTATACTTAGATTTCAAAGATGTAATATGTATCACGTTGTATCACTGTACTCCTGACAGAAAAACAGTTTTTTTTTACTTACTTATTTTTTGAATATCTAAAGTGATGACTAAAGTGTTTAGGGGGCCAGAAAACATAAATGCCGAAAGACGATTTTGTATGGAGAAAGTTAACTTCCGTCTCGTCTTAAAACATGAAATATATAAAATACTGGAGTCCGCAAAGGCAGACTCATCACTTAAAGTGATTCATTCCAGTCAATCTTCCTAAATTGGGTTAGCCACCACCAGCAGTTCTCCTGGCCTCCAGAAATGTAAAAAACCGCAATGTAAGAAAGAGAAAAAAAAATTTTTTTTTCATAAACATGTAATGCGAATTATAATACAATAAAGGCAGACACACATACATAAATTGAAAACAGCAAAAAGATAAATAAGGGACCAGGCACAGCCTACTTTATTCGTGGCCGATTTTACCACCTCCTGTTAAGCCTCGGTTAGCACTTATCTGTTGGCCAAAGTGACATTTCTCATACAGTTCATAGGAGTTAACTCGCCGCTACATTTTTAACCGAAGGTGGTAAAATCGGCCCTCAACACACTACACACTAATTTGAAACCCAGCCTTATGTATGACAAAGGTACTAACACAGAATGCAGTAAATAAACATATGCACAAGCTGCATAATGAATGACAATGGACCGATTCCTTAAGCTAAAATGTAGCTGCCGGTGAACTCCTGTCAACTGGCGAAATTGGCCAAATGTTATAAATATCGATTTAACGCGTTAGTTATACGATGTTCGTTTTGGCTGGTAGTGAATTGGCCCGCGGAGCATATGAAGCGCGCTGGTGGGCACGCGCCACGGTGCGGATCCATGCGAGACGTTCTTCAGGTTCACAAGAAGTCGCTGAACGCTACTTGCATAGGTCAGCGGTTTCTTCTGAACGATCCTCTCTGTAGGTAATGTTGAAGAAATTATGTGTTGCAAGGCACAGACGCAGACATAAAAATACGCTGAACAAGGTGGGGCTTTGTAAAGGTGTAAGTTATGTATGGAAGATAAGTATATTTCCCTGGTATCATCTTGAAAAAACTATAGGTAGGTACAAATATTGTAAAGATTGAAAGAATTGTAGGTATTGTACAATAATTGTTACGTGAATGCAAAGATGATTTTTACATGAATAATGCAATGAAATAATTGAATTTACATATACGGCATTGAAACAAAAGTATCGCTTTAAGTAGAATCTAGCTAGGAGACTGAACTAAAATTGAGGTTGAACAATTTTGCAAATAGAATCGGAGTTGGAACTTCAAAAGATTTAGGAAACACAAAACTAGACTCGCAATCTCCAATCAAAATATAGCATTTCAAGCTACTGTAAATAAATATTATTTCTAAGAAATATAAAAACCGACTTCAAAAATATATGAAATAAAAAAATATTGAACCCTAGAGTTGAAGGCGGTGCCAAAAAAAAAGCCAAATCACAAAAGGATATCATCCACTCATGTTTTCTCTCATCCATCAAGGTACTTTAAAATAATAGCCCCACTGCATCTCTCCCCGTGTATGTCATAAAAGGCGGTGCTAAGGGATATGACTCCCTTCTTATATTACTAGGTGGTAGGGTTTAACCCGCCCGGGTTGGTACCACCGCACTGAATGAAATGTCGATCGAAACGGCTATGTAAATAATTTGTGTTTTCCGTCCAGTTCAGTGTAGCCGGCACGATCGAAGGGAAGCACTGACGTGGCGCCAAGTTCACCCGGTGTTATGGGCTGACATCACGGATGTTGTAGGTGATGTAGCCAACCGTGTCAGTTTCCATAAAAAAAATGTTTTTGCTTGCTTTAGCACCGCCTTCAACTCTAGGGTAATTTTTTTTTTATTTCATACATTTTTGAAGTCGGTTTTTATATTTTTTATAAATCGCTTTTTATTTCACAGTTTTTTTGAGAATTTTTTTGCTATTAGGGTACTCGGCCTCGCTTTTATTTCATTCTTTTTAGTAATATTACATAAAAAAGAATAATCGAAATCGAATAATCGAAATCGGTTGAAGTGGTACAGAATTATTCGCCATGTGTCACACACACTGCAAAATGTTGAGCGTGTTTCAGTATAGTGCTGAGGTATCGACTTGCTTATGTTTTTATTGCTGAAAAAATCCACATCAAAAGTTTTGCTGAAAGTAACCACAAACCATAGTGTTTTGTAGATTTTTCAAAAATCGGCGCACAATTGACGGAATGATCGCGTAACAAACATAAAAAAAACATACAGTCGAATTGAGGGGGAACCTCCTCCTTTTGAAGTCGGTTGAAAATACGGTGCGGGGCCGGTACTTAAAAAGAATATTCCCACTGCATCTCTCCCCATGCATGTCGTAAAAGGCGACTAAGGGACAAGATGCCGTGCTAAAGGGCGACAGGCTCGCCACCTCTCACCTTGGTACGGTACTTCCACCGAGTCATGCAGCAGGTGGGTCTTCGTGCCTTACTTGCTGCTTGATCGATTGAATCTTTTTCGAGTACTTTGCTAAACGTGGTGGTCGGTGTTGTGCTGTAATTTACCAGAGTTCTTGCAGCACAACACCGCTTACTCTGCTTACCCCGATTGTCGGGATTCAGCGTGTGATATGAATGTATGTATGTATGAAAATACCACTATGGGATGGGAACATTAGTTACGTCACTTGTTGCTCTGTGTTTCAAGGTCTTAGGGTCTTTAGGTCGCTTATTGAATGACGTTTAATCACCGCTCAATCTGACATTTTTTTTATGTACTTAATCCGGTATGGGTGGCTAAATCGGAGGGGCCAAAGCATATGCTCGGACCAGCCAATATCACCTCCGAGAAGGTAGGTGCCATACCGGAGAGTTGCCTGAATTGATGATTGACTATACTGGACTAGAGGAGAATACAACCGAGGCTGTTATGCGACCATCTTACATCTAGTACGGTGGTAGCAACCCAGTCGGCTACAATTTGAGCATACCATCTAGTAAGGGGCAAAGGGAAGGCAAGGAAATAAAAATTAATGAAGTTTAGATATTGTTTGCAGCAGAGATGCCGATGAAAACAGTATCGTCAGTATAAAAAATAATACTTTATAAATATATGGTACGAAAATGATTTCTCTGATAACATTTTGCTCCGTCACAGTAAAGTAAAGTATACCTAGCTAATTCAATTGTCAATATTTATGGAGAGACCGAACTGTGCCGGTATCTAATGTCTTCTAAGATAACTATTATATTTAACGAAAACGACAAGACGATCTAAAAACAAGAGTTTTAAAAAACATGGAACCGACTTTAAAAAACAACTAAGTACTTAGAATTAAAAATAAAAATTATTAAATAATTGATTTGAAGGCGGTACAAAAGCCCAAATTGGGCTTCATCTGGGCACCGAAAATTTTGTATATTTGTTTGGAAGCCCTAATAAATCTATGTATCTATCATAAGTGAATATATTGCAGTTCCAATAATATTACATCGACTTCGTTAACCTCCTTTTTTGAAGTCGGTTAAAAATTAGTGAACTTAACAAATTTAAATGTCTACCTACGGAATGAACTCATCACTAAACTCTGCTTTACTACCTACATCGTCTTGATCTTGAACACCGACGTATATAAGGGGGGGGTTTAGGGGGTCCGGACCCCCCCCCCCCCCCCTTCGACACGCAGTTTACACTAGATATAATTAAATTTTCAAACTTCATCCTATAATATACAGAAACCGAAGATAATCCTTTGAAACCTGATAGGGCTGCTAATTACCTCTCAGAATATCTAATTTTAGGTTTAGCAAAAATGGCCTAGTTTTTGAGATATTGTCATTTTTGTAAAATTCCAAAATTTTCTCCCTCAGCTCATTTTTTAAATGCCACAAGTACAAATGCAAGATTTTCTTAAATCTAGTTTTTGTCAAATATTCCTGAAAAGTAAGGCTTTCACAAGGTATAATTTATTTTTTCATGTTTAACCCTGCTTAGCTGAAAAACGACTTAAGGGCCACATGTTAAATTTTTTCCAGCCTCATACCTTGAATTTGGCCCTTCGCGGTGAAAAAAATAATAACTACATTAAAGTGGCATTATGCAACAAAAATACGCCCATCTAATGTAGTTTTTAAAATGGTACATCACTTACCGATTTGCCCAATAATTTATGAGATATTGTTATTTAACTACAAAACGATCTCGGAATATAGTCCAATATAGCCAGCAATCCAGGGAAGTCTCCGGTATGGCACCTACCTTCTTGGAGGTGATATTGGCTGGTCAGAGCATGCGCTTTAGGCTGTCCAACTCTGCCACCCATACCGGATTACATAAAAAAAAAAACAATTTGAACATCTACTTTAACTGGTTAATAAAATACCAATTACTTCAAGTGTTTATTTTATTCTAATTCGTAGTTGGTAGAACAGTTATCAAATTCCGAGGTCCTTTTGCAGTTAACAATATCTCATAAATTATTGGGCAAATCGGTAAGTGATGTACCAATTTAAAAACTACATTAGATGGGCGTATTTTTCGTGCATAATGCCATTTAGTGTAGTTACTTTTTTTTTCACCGCAAAGGGCCAAATTCAAGGGATGAGGCTGAAAAAAAATTTACATGTGGATCATAAGTCGTTTTTCAGCTAAGCAGGATTAAACATGAAAAATAAATTATACCGTGTGAAAGCCTTACTTTTCAGGAATATTTGACAAAAACTAGATTTAACAAAATCCTGTATTTGTACTTGTGGCATTTAAAAAAATGAGCTGAGGGAGAAAATTTTGGAACTTTTACAAAAATGACAATATCTCAAAAACTATGCCATTTTTACTAAACCTAGATATTAAAATTAGATATTATGAGAGGTAATTAGGAGCCCTATCAGCTGTCAAAGGATTATCGTCGGTTTCTGGGACACCCGTATACAATTTTTTTTGTCGAATTCAACCTGCCTGGCACACAATTATGGAACTTTCAGTATCGGTACCCCTCTAGGCCGAAATACAGAACGACTCAACAGGAACACTAGAATCTTATTGAGTTGAGCCGATCCCTATTTCGTCAGAACACCCCCCATGTGGAAGCTATAAATACGTCCCTGATCTTGAATAACTAAGTTCTATTTAGGTACATTGGAAATATATATTGTTATGAACGAAAAACAAATTGACCATATTCACGTTTCATCTATATTTTAAGACTACATACGAATACGAAAACCTATAGGTTTAGTTTATTGTCATGCATGATGTAACAATTCGTGAATCCTCATTCATACATCAGTGTTGCACCGAACCGACCGAGATAGACGCTCCAGGTAGTACAGTACCTACCGTACCCTGGCTGGCAGTACAATCGTACTGCCCGCGCTTGTCTGCTATTCGATTGGTTGGATGGATCACCCGCCGCAGTTGCTTCATAGAATCCGGACTCCGGAGTAGAGTCACGTAGAGTTTAGTTAGTTAGTTCGTGGGCTCGTTACGGTACGTAGTATTATATTCTTTGGGCTCGTTCGTGGGTTGGCGTTCGATCGAACGAAACGAAGTTCGTTCGACCGACACAGAATCACGCCGACTCGCGACCGCTGCGCGCGTCTTTGCCGCGCTTTTCTGACCGTTTTCCGCCGCGTGTTACCTGAATTTTGCGCCGAACGTGCGAAGTGAGCGGAGCGCGGGAACCGTAGTGATTGGGTGCGTGCGATTTTCTGCTTTTACGGGGAACGAATAGGTAAGATTTAATTTTCTTTTTTCATTTCGCCTTCTTTCATTGTTTTATTGGGGGAAGTTTGTGTAAATAATTTAGTAAATGTTATTTGTTCAGGTCGATTAAAGAGTTTATACTTAATTCCGATGTTACGTGTAATTGAAAAGTTTGATCAATTTTAAAGTCAAGCTCTATGGGCATACCTTTAATATTCTAATCTTTTGCAAAAAATTGCAGTACGTATAGTTCGAGACGCGTAAATAGAGCTCTCGTCGTCATTATGCTTTACATGGCGGCGAGAGGTCTATTAGCGTGTTTCGAACTATAGTCGTCGTTTACGTATGTACTATGTAGGTAAGTATTTATTGGTGTATAAAAAAATTTTTTTTTTAGCACACGAGCTTATCTCTAGGTGTACGTACCAGTACTCACTTATAAGACGTACGTACGTAAATTTTTTTAAGTCACGTATGTAGCCCATATATTTTCCTCTGTTGCATGTCATCCGGCACAAATTGTCGAGCGTTGTGTTGTGGAGACGAACCTTGATAGCGTCGCGACGTAAACGTAGATATTTATACATACGGTTACCTTGAAGTGGTCGTTCAGATCCGTGCGCTGCGCGTGAGTCGTGCGCTATTTTTGTTTTTGTATGCTCAATATGACGGGAGCGCAGTGCGAAATCTATTTTGAAAAAAAAACAAAAGTATTTTCATGAGAGTGTTTTTCCTCTTCAAATGAAGGCTGTTTATTAGCTATAATATCTCTGTGTAACTAATCCACAGCACTGACCTGAGATTTTGGATAGGGCAAGGAAGATACCGTAATCCGCGGTTTATCGTTTATCTGAACGTAGCTCGGCTTTCGGCCTGGCCCTTAGTTCTTACTTTCATCGAGAATAGTGGAGGTAGAGTAAGCTGAAACGCAGGCAGTAGGCATCCAGTAGAACGGGATTTTTGGAGAGGTGGCAAAGAAATGGTCAGTTTTGGTTACCTCTACCAACTCTACTTATTGGCCGTACCATTCATTTGGAGCTGTGCTATGAAGACATACAAATATGTTTAGTTAATTAGACGTAATTAGTTGAGACGTGGGTGTTTTGGTGATGATGATGACTGATGAATCCACAACGAGTACCTCGTAGCATATACATTAATCTACTAATAAAATTAATATTGGAAAGTTATAACAAATACGGGCCGAACTGATAACCTTTTCCATTTTTAATTACGTAAACAATGTTTCTCATATGAAAAACCACATACCTAAAGCAGAAGAAAATCATTGGTATACGCCGGCCCGATTCGAACCTCGGACCTCTGGCAAGAGAAGCCGAGACGCCCAGACCACTCGGCCACCAGCCGCTTATTGTCCATGTACCTACAACCTACTCATGACGTACGTACATAATATGTATGTTCATAGGTATTGTGAACTGTTTGTTTGTGTACTTACTCAAGTTATACCTGTACCAAGCACGCTTCACCAACCAGCCAGACACGCTTGAAAGACTGATGCGCAATGCGCGGGAGAAGCGGGTCGCAGATAACATAAATTGGGATAATGCTTTGGTAAAAAATAATTTCCGTTTACTTACTTAAAGGAGTCGGGAGACCGCTAAGTAAATTCCCGCGCAGCTCTGAGTTTTATATTTTATTTACTTAGCGGTCCCCCGACTCCTTTAAGTAAGTAAACGGAAATTATTTTTTGCTTTTTAAGGGTCGGGGGTTTTTAAATTTGTAATTTAACTTTTATTTCAAGCTTTTTAAAAGAAACCGCATGAAAATCGGTCCACTTTTTAAGATAATAATTTTTTTTATTACTTAATTACTTGATTACTTGATTACAAACATAGCTAAGAACCATCCCGATTAAACAAGCTTCCTAATAAAAAAAACCGCATCCAAATCGGTCCATCCGTTTGGGAGCTACGATGCCACAGACAGACACACACACACACACACACACACACACACACACACGTCAAACTTATAACACCCCTCCGTTTTTTGCGTCGGGGGTTAAAAATAAAGCAATTTCGTCATGCGGGTCTCTGGAATCCACCGCACCACCGCACAACTAGGGTTGGCAGCTTTTTCTTAATATTTCCAGGATGGTAAATCATAAGTATTACTTATTTATTAAAATGTTTAATCCAAGAACATTTAGAAGAGTTTGGACGTCGGACTGTTCAATGCATGAGAAACAGCGTCGCCGAGCTCCGCGGGTAGCGCTGATTGGTAGAGCTCTGATTGGGTGGTATCGCGCTCTGATTGGATGGTAGCGAATGTTATTTGTACGTTTTTACAAATATCGTGTTACGCTGGCGCGGGGAAAGTCCGACGTCCATACATCTAACGTTCTTGGTTTAATCATATGTTGCTCATAGTGTTCTTTGTACATTTCAGCAGTGATGAGGTATTTTTGAATACACTATAATGATTCACTGCATTCGATTACTGAGATGCTTTCAAGATGTGTTGAGTGTTGAATGTTGAGTTGCTATCAGTGAGGGATGTATGTACATTTAATTTCACGCATTGTTTGAACTTAAGGTTGAAATATGAAGTATTTTCGCGGACTTATTGCTATTCAAAAGTTTAAAGTACACAGCCATAGAATAACGTAAGATACTTTATTTTAAAATTTAGGTTGGCAACCCTACGCTCCATCGCCGCCGTCGCCTCCGCCGCGCCGTCGCGTCGTCGCCGTCCTGCTGCTACGCATTACATTACCTCAATACCGCATCGTAATAACTGCAGTAATTAAGACACAACCCGACCGTGTGCTAGATTCATTCTGATATACAAAACAACTAGAGCAAGTTTCCTGAAACCCGGTTTCTGATACAAAATAAGTAGAGCAAGTTTCATGAAACCCGGTTTCTGATACAAAATAAGTAGAGCAAGTTTCCTGAAAACCGGTTTCTGGTACAAAACAAGTAGAGCAAGTTTCATGAAACCCGGTTTCTGATACAAAACAAGTAGAGCAAGTTTCATGAAACCCGGTTTCTTATACAAAACAACTAGAGCAAGTTTCCTGAAACCCGGTTTCTCATACAAAACAACTAGATAAAGTTCAATCTTGATACAAAATAAGTAGAGCAAGTTTCCTGAAACCCGGTTTCTCATACAAAACAACTAGATAAAGTTTCCTGAAACCCGGTTTCTGATACAAAACAAGTAGAGCAAGTTTCATGAAACCCGGTTTCTGATACAAAATAAGTAGAGCAAGTTTCCTGAAACCCGGTTTCTGATACAAAACAAGTAGAACAAGTTTCATGAAACCCGGTTTCTGATACAAAACAAGTAGAGCAAGTTTCATGAAACCCGGTTTCTTATACAAAACAACTAGAGCAAGTTTCTTGAAACCCGGTTTTTCATACAAAACAACTAGATGAAGTTTCCTGAAACCCGGTTTTTAAAGAAATGCCGTGCAGAACTACCCATCCAGAACTGGGAATTTTTTTTCACAATGAGAACGGAACGTTTCAGAACCGAAGAACTGGATTCTATCTAAGAATGACCTGGATTCAGTTTTTTCCACACCTAGCTATTTGATATACAGTATGTACATACATAGGTAAAATAAAACGTTTTTAAAGATGAAAATACATCTGTAGATGCATATACAATTCATAATCATCTTCGAATTTAAATAAGTACAGTTCCCGGCAGCAAATAATGCGTGTCGGGCTTCAGAAAGAGACAATATGGTTGTAGAGCGCCGTTCCTGTCGCACGAACTCGCACGTCTCTGTGCGACAGCGACGACGCTGCTGTACAACCGGATTATCTCTTTCTCAAGCTCGACACGCTTTATTTGCTGCAGGAACATAGCATAATAAATGAAACACCATGTATTATTATTATTAATAGTCGTTTTTCTTAAAATATATTGTAAGAATCGACGGTTAAACTATACATTGTGCACCAGATAAATGTAGAAAAGAGAAGGTGTGGATCTAAGCTTGCAATGGCTTCACCGAACATATCCGGGCCCATCGGCAGTAGAGGAGGGTATTAATCGAGGCCGGGACTAGCGAGTGGCCACTCTAAATTTCCCGCGCATGCTTCACGTTTCGGCTCGCTTCAAGCCCTCGTCAGCTAGTCTGCGTTGACTAGGACGCGGGGAAACCACCAGTCCCGCTCTCGACCTCCCTCTCTCTACCTATCCATATTCTGTAGGATGCTTCCAGTGACGTTTTCGAAGCTCTCTTGAGCTTAGCGTCGATCTTGGCAGCCCTAGATTCTTGGAGAGACTGTGGACGAATTCGCTGGTAGTCCTCTTGCTCCGACTTCCACAGCGAAAAGATCAGTCTTGAATCTTTTTCTCACAATCCGGGCTACTAGGTTGCAGTACTTGTTAGGTTTGATGTTGTGGTCCTTCGGTATGTTGCTTTCCCATGGAACTGTAAGTTCAACAAGTACTACATATGCTTTGTCGCTTTTGTGAATATGACTATATCCGGTCTTAATATTGTGGTACAGATTTCAGAAGTAATAGTATTGACCTTTATGCTGTAAATAATAATGTTCTTGTGAGCGGCAGTGCGGGTTAATTATTTGCGAGGAAATATGGTACCTACTAACAAAATATTGTAACTTGCCAGGTTTGTTCGTCTGTTCCTCTACGCATTGAATTATAATTTTCGACGCATATCCAAGCGTAAGTTACTTAGCAATGGATGAAATTATATAATAAAACAATAATTGAGAAACTAATATAAACAGGAAACCCATCAAATTAAACCAGTATCGAAGAAAAACTATACCCAAAAGCAAAGAAACATCCGGACGTGAGAATGAGATCGTTTCGCCCACTAGTTCGTTGTTTGTAGCTTCATATTTTGGTCGAGTTATTTTTTATGTAAACTGACACTGTTGGCTACAACACTTACAATATCCGTGATGTCAGCCCATAACACCGGGTGAACTAGGTGCCACGTCAGTGCTTCCCTTCATTTCATGTCGGCTACACTGAACTGGACGGAAAACACGAACTATTTATATCTTAATGAGCTTTCTTAATACGTCACAGCACGGCAAGAGGCAGATTACTAGGTACCAGGGTGAACTTGATGTTGACCAATAGCGAAGCGAACTGATTAAATCAGTTTCTAGAGTTCTCCGTGCCCAATCATCAAATCATCCGAGAGCCCATCAACATGGTTTGTCGGTGAGCACACAGCTAAGGAGAATTATAATACGAGTAATAATACACTTTGTGCAACTTACTGCGTGGCAAGGGCGGGCTTATTGCCTTAGGCAATTTCCTCCAGTCAACCAGGTGGACCTACCTACATGTTTACATGGAATTCCGAACCATGGAGCAGTGGGTGAAGGTATGCACGTAAATTGGTTTAGTTTCCAGTTCTTCCTGTGAGTTTATTTTAACTCATATTTACATAACCGACGAACGAGATGATGGTATTCCAAAACCGGCCAAGTGCGAGTCGAACTCGCGCACCGAGGGTTCCGTATCGCCTTGTCATGGTCAGCGCCACTCTCGCCATCTATGGCGTGTTTATGAAATGCTTCATATTAGTTCAAATTCATAATTAGTTAAAATGCTTCATACTCTGTTCGGTAAATGACGCGCGCGCATACACTTTTTAGTTTCTTCTTTTGGAATTGGGAACCCCCGTAAATTTTTTACTTTTCCTTATTTTTATTATTTGATGTTATATCGGCCATAATAACACATATTCTTTAAAAAATTCAACGGGCTACCTATTACGGTTCAAGAGATACAGCCCTCGGACAGACGGACGGACGGACATACAGACAGACAGACAGACAGACGGCGTAGGCTTAGTAATAGGGTCCCGTACGGGATACGGAACCCTAAAAAAATATGTGGTCGATAAAATCACAGAGTACAGCGAAACCTTGAACTCCAGTAGTTCATCTACCAGACCGACGAATTGCAGACTTTTTGCAAAAACAACTAAATAGCAAACACGACCGTGACAGATACCTTCAGTCAGGCTGCAAGTAGATACTGAGCTGCAATAGGTTCATAGATAACGTTCTGTCGCGCCGTTTACGCAGCCTGCGATATGCGACATTTTCTCTCGCACGTGAGGCTACTGGAAGATTTCCAGCCACCACCACCGCACCGGTATCGCCCTTCTGTGCTGTCTATCTACTCTGCAATGTCATGCACTTCCTCGAGTCGCAAGCGCACAATTCAATCTGTGAACCGGTTCGCACTCCGCGACAATGCGGTTAGGTGTGGTTTACATTGAACGAAGATTTCTAGTCTTCGCCATAATGTGGTAGCTTGTATCGATCCAAAGCGATCGCACAAATAGCGTAGGTAGGTATCTGGAATTGATGTGGAAATCTGGTGTGTGACTCGTGGACCCATAGACTTTGTGCCACCATGACTCGTGGTCCCACTAGACCTAATATTTTGGACTCGTGGTCCCACTTCTTGGTGGGACCACGAGTCATGGTTATAGCTTATGTTATGTATGACTCTTAGTCCCACTGGCTATGTGCCATTATGTACAAAGTCTTTACAGAAAATCAAAAGAATTGGGACTGAAATAAAAAATATAAAAGAGAATTGCTGGTTTATGTTGTGCCCTGGCTCTTTTGCCATACGTTACGATTCAAGAACATCTTGAATAAATTAAATATTAAATTAAAAATATGCAAAAGATGAAACAAATTGATGGGTGTCTAACATCTAGTTTAGCCGTCAGCACGGTTACCCACAGAGTGGTAATACTTAATTGCAAAGTTGTTAGGAATAAAATTATGTATATGTGTGGTATATATTTATTCAAAATAACACAAAGAGAACATAACAGATAAATAACAGAAAAAACTTATAGATAATAAATAACTAGAAAATTTCAACTAAAACTAAACTACAACAAAACGAACCTAAAAAATAAATTAAGTTGCTATCACAGTTGTTGGAGACTTCTATGACAATAATTTTATTACCCGACTAAGACGAAGCCAAAAAAGGAAGGGTTATGTTATGTATGAATTTTTACCATTTAAAGCAGACGCAGCGAATAATCCCTCCAATTAAGAGTCGGCAGCTTAGCAATACAGTAGGGTAATATTAGTAGAGAAAGGGAATAAAGTTTCAAATTAAATATCTACCATTTGATTTGCATTCCGTCTTCCATCATCGCCAATTCTCTAAGTTATCTACATCTGCAGTAGGTAATAGAAAATGATAAACTGATAAATTCGATCCCATCCCATTTAGTAACACGGAAATGAACCAATCTTTATGAAACAGCAATAGAAAACATCTGAAATTCGACACATTACATTACAGAAAATACGTCTACCGACAAGCAAGTGTACCTACTCGTATGTAGAGACGATTTCAGTGTTAGTTCTATTAAGAGAGATGAATGACGAAGGCAATAGGCATGTTGGTAATGAAAACAATTACCTAACCCAATACGAATGTAGGTATAGAGATTGTAATGAACACTCGTAATGAAGAGAAGAGCAGTTGGTTTAAATTCATTTCTTATGATTTATATGTAGAGGGGCAAGTGATGACCACATACCCTGTGTTTAAAAAAAATATATTTAAAAAAATATTCGTCAAACCCGTGGCGGCAGGGCAGGTGGCCGAGTGGTCTGGGCGTCGGCTTCAATCTCTTCCGAAAGGTACGGGGTTCGAATCCAACCGGCATGTATGTACCTACAAATGGATTTTTTTCTGTTTGAAAAAAAAAATTACGCGCATACCTTCACCCACTGCTCCATGGTTCGGATTCCATGTAAAAATTTAGGTCCACCGGGTTGACTGGAGGAAATAGCCTAAGGCCGGCCGTAATACGTGTATTACGTGGCATAAAGCGTATTTTTATATTAAATCCATAAGAATCCTAAATAATGATGATTAATTTACTTGTCCGAGAATTTCAGTTAGTAAGTAGCAGTTACTCATTTGTGACTGATTAATTGATTATAAGTATATGTTTACAAGCCATACCGATGATGTTATATTATTTTTAAATGGGGTAGATAGTGCGTTGTCTAAACGACATTCGGTGTTTAAAAATGGCACGACCTTGAGCTTCACAATATTACAACAGGAAGTAGGACGGCATATTGAATGTTGTTGAAAGCAAAAAAGAGACAAGTACATATTATGTTCAGGCGGGGCATTTGCCCTGGTTTTAAAGTGCCACTTGCGGAGCTCGGACAACACAAATATCTGTTTTAAGCATATTATAAATAGGTATCATTGAGGCATACTCTCTCGGGCTTACTTAGAAATTCACAGCTTCAATGTCACTATACTATAATAAAAGTAATCATAAGTATTGTTAAATAAATAATATTCTCAGAATAGTTTACAATAATGTAAAGTTCTCCGAAGACTGTGTCCCTGTATGGTGTGGTCACGGAGGCCACGTGAGTCAGGCAGGCAGGGGTTGAGTCACGTGTTTCAGACGGAGCCGACTGAACCGCCTGTATTCGAGGTCTGTTAGGAAGTCTGCTGGTGGCGTCATCGAGGTTGCACGAATGAGGTGCAACGGCACTTGTTTTGTAATGCTTACGTCAAAGATTTCAAAGGGAGAGAACTGCTACTGGCATCCTAATAAATAAAGCGCAAAATATGTAACGACCTATGCGGCTTCGTAGATTTATCTTCTCTTATAAGTCGAGAACTACTCGACCAATTCACATGGGGTTTTCCCTGAGACGTGTCATCTGGCACAAATGTAGGTATGTATTGTTATAATTTATTTTTATTTTTGTTGAAAGCGCGACATATGGCGCCGAGCCACCCATAAGGTATCTAACGACGCCCATGGACATTCGGTCGTATGCGGGGGTTGCGAATGCCATTCCGGCCTGACAGGTGCCCATTCTCGCTCTCTTGAAGGACCCGAGACTGTACTTGGGGGGAAATATATGAGCAGGGAGAGCGTTCCAGAGTTTACCGGTTCTGTAGAGGGAAGATCTGCAGAATCGATTAGTACGCATCCGCGGTAGGTCCAGCATATAGGGATGCAATCCCTGCCCAGTGCGTGTGGTGCGGAGGTGGAAAGGGGACGGCGGGATTGCGTTAAACAGCTCCTCCGAGCACTCCCCATGGAATAAGCGATAGAAAACACTTAGGGAGCCGACATCCCTACGGTGTTGCAGTGGTTCTAGATCGCGGGACATTTCGTTTTGCCGTATTTTGCCGTGACTTGAAGCCGCGGGAACAGTTTAGTTGCATTTCATCTCAAATAGTTTTAGGGTTCCTGTGGGTTCCGTTCCGTCTATACGGAAGCCTACCAACCAAGTCCTACATCAAACCATTTATAGGTTCCTCCTGCGCGAGGAGTTGATGCCTCTTCTTGTTTATATTCTCTTTCTATTTGGTTTAGGTGCTGGCTGGCTGGACCAGTTCACGCACGGTTCACGTTGTGTTAAAGCGTTCAATCAACTTTGTCTAATTTGACTATTAGCGGTAGAACGGAGTAATTTAGATGAGGGCCTTCCTGATAAATAGGTGCGACAGGGGAAACAACTGCTTTCTATTCTACGTATATACTCCGTTCACCAACGAATACTATCTACATACTAGTATATCTTTCTTTTTAATTATTTGTTCTTTATTTAGCAAAAGTATGGTAGAACCACGTAGACCTCAGACGTAGACCATTACTCATGTCATGACTTCATGAGCTTGTCAACGGGAAGGAGCACGGGGAAGGAGAATCCGGTTCGATTACACATACGAAGATGACAAGAAACTACCTACACAGAATTTTTAGGGTTCCGTATCCATACGGAAGCCTATTACTAAGGCTACGTCGATTGTCTGTCTGTCTGTCTGTCTGTCTGTCTCTCCGTCCGTCCGACTGTTGTATCTGTTGAACCATAGGTAATAGGTATCCGGTTGAAATTACAGAATAATATGTGTTATTATGACGAATATTCCAACAAATAATAAAAACAGCAAATTATAAAAAATAAGGGGTCCCCATAGAAAAAACGTGCTAAGAATTTATTACTACATATTCATGCTGCTAATTATTAGATGGCGCCACAGATACGTTGGGTGTATTTATATCGGAACCAGCGATTTGTAAGGGTTTGTAACACTTACATCGCTGATCGGAACGTAACTGAATCGGATATTCTATTATCGTCCATAACCTCCGTTAGCCTAGCGGTATAATATGTTTTGATCCATGATCATGGGTTCAGATCGCACTTGTGCAAATATATTTTCTTCTTTTTTTTTCGGTGCGCGAGTCAGATTCGCACTTGGCCGGTTTTTGTAGTATATATTTTGGCATAATAACCAACGTTAAGAAACATGTCAGTCCAATAAATTGTAGTACATAGTTACTTTGTAGGAGGTTGCTCTTTGCCTGCCAACTATACTATACCTTTAGCGGTCTTGAACCTTCATGAAAAATAACATCATATCATACATAACAATATGCATTTGTGTCAATGAAATTCTGTTAACTTGTGTGTTCGTTCTATTGTTCTATATATATAGATCTTGGTGGGAGGACTGGCGGAGTCAGTCCGGCGATCAGGTCCGCTAGGTTGGGACTATATCGCCTATCCCGGAGGGGCTGGGGGGAATTACCTGCTGCCGTCGTCTACTCCCTGCTCATGGTGGTCCAGTCTGCCCGTCTTCGCTATATACTCCAATAATTTCTTCCAGTCGATTCCTCGAAGTTCTTCCTCACTGTAATGGTCTTTCCCCAGTGTCTTCCATCGCGGTCCTGCATACATGGTGCACTGGCCGACGTAGTGAGCACTGGTTTCTGCCTCCCCACATTGAGCGCACAGTGGGTCGTCACTTAGGCCCATTATGTGGAGATGTCTTTTGAGACAGTTGTGCCCCGTAACTATACCTGTGATTTTTCGTACATTTTGTCGGCTCAATCCTAGCAGCCATCTTGTTCTTTTGCCATTGATTGACTCTATAAATAGCTTGGATTGTCTACATCCTTCTTGGGATTTCCAACTAATTTTACTTTTTTCCCTAGCCCAGCTATTTATGGATTCTAGAATTGCTCTTTCCGAGATAGGAATTCCCGGTTCCGGGCCAATGAAGTTCGTGTCTGATCCTTTTCTGGCGAGTTCATCTGCCAGCGCGTTGCCTTTGATGTTACTGTGCCCGGGAACCCAGCCTATGGTAACTTCTCTGCCGGTGGCTAGTTCATTCAGTTTCTCTTTACATTCTAGGGTTCATGATCATGGGTTCGGATCGCACTTGTGCAAATATATTTTCTTCTTTTTTTTTTCGGTGCGCGAGTCCGATTCGTACTTGGCCGGTTTTTGTAGTATAGATTTTGGCATAATAACCAACGTTAAGAAACATGTCAGTCCAATAAATTGTAGTACATAGGTAGTTACTTTGTAGGAGGTTGCTCTTTGCCTGCCAACTATACTATACCTATAGCGGTCTTGAACCTTCATGAAAAATAACATGATATCATAACAATATGCATTTGTGTCAATAAAATTCTGTTAACTTGTGTGTTCGTTCTATTGTTCTATAGAGCGAAGTAAAGCCTACTAAACTAAAGCTGTAACATTACGCATAGCAAAAATACTGCAATATTGAAAGAGAAAACTACGCAAAGCGCTAACGCCGAAGAAATTTTTTTTAGGGTTCCGTAGTCAACAAGGAACCCTTATAGTTTCGCCATGTCCGTCCGTCTGTCTGTCTGTCCGTCTGTCCGCGGCTTAGCTCAGAGACCCTTAGTACTAGAAAGTTGTAAGTTGGTATGGGTATACATATTAATAACGCCGACAAAGTGGTAAAATAAAATTTTTGAAAATGTGAAAAAATTCACAGCAGCAGTATATATATCGAAATTAAAAGGAAAACTATCAGAGCTAAGTAGTCTGTACAGGTTGACGAGTAATTGACGGGCAACTACGGAACCCCCGGCCGGTTTTTTCTCTGAAGAATTTATCACAACGGATATCGTTTGTACATGCCACAATAATGGAACTCGGCCAAAAATCACATTGGCGCCTTCCTTCACATTAAGAAAATATTTGTTTTTTGAATTGTGAGAGAACGGAGTTTGCACATGTCGCTTGAACTTGTCGCATGGTGGTGACCTCACTCGGAGACCGGTCAACCTTGTGCGTCTCGTCGACGAAACTGACGACGAACTGGTCGGTTGTACATAATGTGTAGTATGACATAATGAATGGCATACATAACAAAAGCTGCCGGTGGCCGAGTGGTTTGGGCATCGGCTTCTCATGCGAAAGGTCCGAGGTTCGAATCCGGTCGGCGTGTACCTACCAATGAGTTTTTTCTGACGGAAAAATTTACGTGCATACGTACCTACACCTGCTACTTCACCGTTCGGAACCGGTGTAAAAATGTAGCGTCCCTTCCCTTGCCCCTTATTAGGTGGTAGGCTCAAATTGTAGCCGACTGGGTTGATACCACCGTACTGGATGTAAGATGGCCGCATAGCAGTCACGGTTGTGTCCTCCTTTAGTCCAGTATAGCCAGCAATCCAGGGAAGTTTCCGGTATGGCACCTACCTTCTCGGAGGTGAGATAGGCTGGTCGGAGCATGTGCTTTGGCCCCTCCGACTCAGCCACCCATACCGGATTACATAAAATAACCATACTCATACTAAGGTATTCTGTGCTCAGCTCATACATACGTCACGTGACCATACGGCCATTTTACACGATAGAAGATAATAATATGGAGATAGTTACCACTAAGCGAGCCACTAAGTCTTTGTAAACTTTGATGAACAGCAGCAGCAGCTGTGACATTGTCGAAGACCAAAAAAATAATCGCAATCTTGTCATCGATAATCGCTGAATCTTGTAGCCATTGCTTCGATCAGATTCATATCATCATAACATAACAAAACTCCCACGAACAAGAGCTACTCCACTGCCCACTACTTACAAGATGCGGAATGTTTGGGATATGTATGTATGAGCCCACTCGAACGCACCGTCTCGTCCGCGGTATCCACCTACTCATACCAAAAGCATCCCATTCACAGTACATACTTATAAGTAATACTTATATTCTTACTTACTACTCTGCCAAGAAACTACCGGGAAAAGGTTAATAATACACAAAATGTTAATTATTCTTCGAAAATGGTATCGCCTTCAAAGTAGGACCCTTCCGAAATAATCCAAAATTAATCAAAATTAATCCGAAATTATCAAAACGTTTTTAAACGCATTTTCCGGAATCGACCTCAGTTCTCTCTTTTATGTCTTCTATAGAGTGAAAACGGGTGCCTCGAAGTGGTAATTTGAGTTTTGGAAATAGAAAAAACCGACTTCCTAAAAAAAGTAAAACTAAAAAACTATTTAAAATAAAAATATAAAAAACGCCTTCAAAAATATATGAAATAAAAATCTAAAAAAAAAAACGAACCCTAGAGTTGAAGGCGGTGCTAAAAAGGCTACACAAATCACAAAGGATATTATCATCCACTCATGTTTTCTTTCATGCATCATTTTTGCTTGCTTTAGCACCGCCTTCAACTCTAGGGTTCGTTTTTTTTTTTTAGGTTTTTATTTCATATATTTTTGAAGGCGGTTTTTATATTTTTATTTTAAATAGTTTTTTAGTTTTACTTTTTTTAGGAAGTCGGTTTTATGCTTTTTAAAACTTTTTTTTTATTTCACAGTTTTTTTTAGTAATTTTTTGCTATTAATGTACTCGGCGGAATCGCTCGGCCTTCGGCCTCGCGATTCCGCCTCGCTTTCCAATCCGATCTTGACCCAATTAAAATAGGACCACGTCAGCTTCGATAGCTCAGTGGTGCAGACAGTCAACTGTCGCTATTGAATTTTAAGCAACGCTGGGTGCGGTCAGTACTTAGATGGGTGACCGCTGACCGTTGGAGGCTGACCAAGGTTCGGATTCCTCGTAAAACTGTAAGTCCCTTCCCTCGTAATCTTACTTGGTGGTAGGGTTTAACCTTCCCGGGTTGGTACCACCGCACTGAATTAAACGTCGGTCGAAACGGCTATGTAAATAGTTTGTGTTTTCCGACCAGTTCAGTGTAGTCAGCACGATCAAAGGGGGAAGCACTGACATGGCACTGGTGTTATGGGCTGACATCACGGACGTTGTAGGTGATGTTGCAGAACTTAGTAGAATGGACAGACATAAACGTGTTACGGAAGCCTACTTTTATTATAAAATAACCGTCGGAGGACCTTGGTTGAAAATTGTAAAATTTAGTAGAACGGATAGACATGCATATGTTACGGAACCCTACATTCATTTTGCAGAACTTAGTAGAATGGACAGACATAAACGTGTTACGGAACCCTACTTAACAGTTGCACTCCGGGAGTGCCGGCAGATCCCGTGCCACTCTAACTTAACCCTTAACGCAATGACTTAAGGTTTCATTTTAAAAATGACGCTGACGCGATGTCGCGAGTTATACATTTTTACCCACCTAAAAAAGTGCCAAGAGCCGCTAAAGAAGTTTTCACTTCAAAAACCTCAGGGTTATCCCCTTTCAAATAAAAAAAAAAGAATTTTCAAAATCGGCCCACAATTGACGGAGTAATCGCGTAACAAACATCCAAAAAAAGAAAACATACCGTCGAATTGGGAATCTCTTAGGTCTAAAGTAAATTTCTCGTGAAGACAAATGCAACGAGCCCAAACACGATGGGTTTATCATGTGTAGTTTAGGAGTTCCTATGGCCACCTTCTGTCTCCATCATCAAAACCAGCTCGATGGTACTCGGTACAGTAGGTACCGGCCAGGTACCATAATAAATTAAGCGCCGGTCGGAAAAGATAAAAAATTTCAAATTTAGAATATTCATGAAACAAGGGTCCGAATATGTATCACTAGTATATCGATTCATGTATTTCAACAGGACAGAGAAAATTTCAAAATATTAGGTATTTTAATACTTTTTAGTTTTTTTTTTTTTTTTTTTGGAAATCGGTTTAATATTTTTTAAAACAGTTTTTATTTCATTCTTTTTAGTAATATTACATAAAAAAGAATAATCGAAATCGAATAATCGAAATCGATTGAAGTGGTACAGAATTATTCGCCATATGTGTCCGACTGCAAATTGCTGAATAAGTCCACATCACAAATGTTTTGCTGAAGGTAACCACACACCATACCAGGCCTCACGCACTCTATGTACTTGCGCGCGATAACTACCTACCGCCCGCCGGGCGCGCCGGCGACCCATACATAATCCACGGCGAACACGGAAATAGGTAGTTTGGTTTATGTTGTGTTTCGCTTGAGTTTCGGTATGTTCGATATATGTATCTGTCTGTTTGTCTATTTGTCTATCACAGTCACTTTACGATTGGTGTGCATACAGCTGACATTTTGTGGTTGTTGAGGCAATTTTAAGACTACGTACGACGCAACGGAACAGAAAATAACGTCCGTGAAGATGGGGAAATTTTAAAATAGGGGGGGGGGGGGGGGGGGGTCTGGTTTGCAGACGTTACACGTGACGTAGGAGTGGGGGGGGGGGCGGGTCTGGCCATAACTGACATCATTCTTACAAATACGAATAATCCCAAAATATGACATATTAATTCTAGCTGTGCACGCGCGGCGCGCGACACTTTGAAGAAATCTAGCGGCATGTGCTAGCGGCGCGTAGCGGTAGGCCGCCGCCGCTCAGTCTAATAAGACCGACACTTGCGGTCCGCGCTTTCATCTGCTTTAAAGCAAACGTCCGCTTCCTTATATAATAAGTCCGCCTTCTGCCAAGCAGAAAGGTGTATGTAAAGGTTGACTGGAAGCAATTTCCGCCGGCAATAAGCCCGAATTCGCTTGGCAGATGTATTTTTAATCTATACCGAATAAAATCGGTTAGATAAGCATACGTACAGGTAACAATAACATTACAGGGGTAGTAGGTAGGATTACCTGAAGTATTTTCGGGCTGAACTAATTTCTTCCTCTAATATATTTTAACGAGGGCGAAGCCGCGGGCATAAGTTAGTAGTAGCCTATATGTTAAACCAAAATAAAGATAGGTACCTATCTAACAGTAAAAAAACATTTTTAAATCTGTGCTGCAGCTCGCGAACAAACATTCACATATATTTCCTCTTTACAATATAATGCATTGATATTTTATAGAAAGTAGCAGCCCTAGCGTCACCGACTTTGCCTCAAGGCCCCGCGTCCGCGCGCAGCTGCAAAGCAATAATCACTTTACGCTCTTTCGTTTAGGTACATTTTCGCACGCAGCGACTGGCGACAAAAAAGTTTAGGCTATTAAAGCCGAAGGTATTGAACTTTTTCTATGGAGAGATTCATCTGTTACGAAGTAACTATTAAGTAATCTGTGACCATACTAATTTATCAAACTGAAAATTGCCGAAAACGACCACATCACAAGTTTTGCTGAAGGTAACCACACACCATAGTATTATGCTGATTTTTCGAAAACCACTGAACCAATTTCGATAAAATTGAAATGGGACCACCTCGGAAGTATGACCTAACTAACAAAAAAAGAATTTTCTAAATCGGCCCTCAATTGACGGAGAAATCGTGTTACAAACATACAAAAAAAAAATAAAAAAAATAAAAAAAAAAAAACATACAGACGAATTGAGAACCTCCTCCTTTTTTGGAAGTCGGTTAAAAAGTCGGCCTCGGCCATATCCGTTGAATACGGTGGTTTTTTTTTTTTTTTGTAATCCGGTATGGGTGGCTTAGTCGGAGGGGCCAAAGCGCATGCTCCGACCAGCCAATATCACCTCCGAGAAGGTAGGTGCCATACCGGAGACTTCCCTGGATTGGTACCGGAGGTACCAAACCCAGTCGGCTACAATTTGAGCCTACCACCTAGTAAGGGGCAAGGGAAGGGACCTACAGTTTTACACCGATTCCGAACGGTGAAGCAGCAGGTGTAGCTATGCACGTAAATTTTTCCCTCATAAGCGCGACGTCTAAAACGCAAAATGCCTAAGTAGCAAAATTTTCGTCAGAAAAAACTAATTGGTAGGTACACGCCGAACGGATTCGAACCTCGGACCTCTCGCATGAGAAGCCGATGCCCAAACCACTCGGCCACCCGCGGCTTAAGGCTGTTCGATGGAATTTGTTGAATTTTTGGCTAAAAATTCGTTCGCAATGATGGCCTTACGCACCTTACGCGACTGAGTTTTTGAAGAAAATTCAAATCTATCGGGACTAGTCGAGCGGCAACGTGCTTCATGCTCAAGCGATCGTTTAATAAAATGCCACGAATCGATTCGAGAGACACAGAGAGTTGAACGGCTATCTCTCACAAACTTGAATGAGGATTTTCAGTCACCATTTCCTTCACTTTAGCGATATTAACTTCAGTTGACGACGTTGATGGCCGATCAGAGCGAGGCAAATCTTCCACCACATCTCGACCGCTTTTGAATGCGCTGTGCCACTCATATACCTACAAGTGTTTTTGATAAATTTGATTCACCGTAAGCTTTCTGTGACATTTTCAGCGACTGGGAGCAGGAAATTCCATTTGCGATGCAAAATTTGAATCAAACTCTTTGTTCGATATTTTTATCCATTATAAAAATCGCAAAACACACTTGAGATGAACCAAAGAGTTTGTATTACGTCGAGCGCAGCGATGTAATACAAACTCTTTGAGATGAACAAAATGAAAAAAAAAAAAAACAAAAAAAACAGATGGTGCTCAAACTCCGCGCCATTATAGGAAACAGCTGTTGTGTGTGCCAACTTAGCGACAAAAAAATTATTTGTAGTCAATTTGGAATTACAATTAAAGGGTGAATTCCCGGTACTTTTTTGACAAAATGTATATTACTTATTAGTCGAAAACATTTGTAGAGAGGTATGTATTTTCCAAAAATCTATAAATACAATTAATAGAATTGTTGTTGTTAATCGATTAATCAAGATTAATCGAGAGTTCTTGCATCACAACACCGATTACTCTTCTTAACCCGATTGTCGGGATACAGTGTGTGTTATGTATGCATGTATGCGTGTATATATTTGAATGGTTATTTTCTTCGGATTTGGATGTATATTATGCCATGAAATTATATTTATTCTGTATCGTAGGTTCAGGAACGCCGGCTTGTTGGATTGTTCCACTTTGATGATCAGATCACCTACCGAGGAAAAAATGTCAACATTAAAACCCTCGTTAAAACCACTTGGAGCGTTTATTCCTCTTTTCTTACCAACACGAATACAGTTACTGTTTATGTAATAAAAATGGACACGCGCAATAACGCTTTAATTTAAATTAATTTTCGTACTTTGGACTGTCAATGACCGTAAATACGTGAATGATGTCATAAGCATAACGCTAACCTTGAACCTTACAGCAATCCCCATCGCGAATTGAAAACCACAAGCAAAACATTCATTGTCACTGCGGTCGCGTCGCGATGATGAGTTCACGGAAAGATGAAAGCATCATTGAATAAGTAGTACAGAGTACGCCATTTGTCAGTTGTCAATCAACGTTTAGTTAATTATTTACTATACATACATACAAGTATGAATTAATCTAACGCGTCCATTATGACCTTGTTCTGTTCAGAACGCGCGGCGTGCGCGGGCGCGGGCAGCGCGGATCAGTATTCGCGAAGCTGTTTATACTAAAATGACGTAAGTCCCCCCTCCCCCACACACGGCGACTGCTGCCTGCGCAAGTCTGTGCTGCCCTCAGTACATAATACCACAGTGTGTGTGTATGTGTTGTTTGTGCTACTGTGCTGTGGCTGTGATTTGTAAACGTGATTTGATTTCTGATAGGTAAGCAACCTAAAAATATTCCTTTCGATCTGGATATTCGGTTCCATTTCATTCAGTGCAGTCAGCACGAACAATCCCTTTGGTTGTGTAACCGGCACGACTAAAGGAAAGCACTGACATGTCACCCAGTTCACCAAGGTATTATGGGCTGACTCACGGATGTTGTAGGTGACGCGTAGCAAACCGTGTCAGTTTCCATAAAAAATAATAACTTAGTTCTGGTAAGAAAAGAAGATGGTGTACATAACTAATAGGCTGACATTAATCTAAAACCTGATGTAGCTAACCAGACACGCAAATGGCTACTTATTCAATTTGATAGTGTAGCATTCGATTGTGGTGTAGGCTATGGGTGTGAAGCCGTTTCTCACTGTATTTTCTTCGAAGCGAATCCCATTATGGAAACGTGATTTCTAGATGTAATTTCTCTTGTCACTCCAGCGTCGTGGACATCGTCAGCGCGACAAACTAGCGTGAATTTTCTATTAATAAAGATCAAGGAAGTCAGTCTCGGCGACCGATATCCGAGCAGACAACATCTGTGTCTAATTAGCTGTGGGACGCTAATCTACCGGCTGCTGTTACAAACTGGAGACCGGTTGAGAAATCGAGAAACTACTGTTTTGTTCTGTTGAAATTAACCACAATACATCAACTGCAATGCGCACATATTTTTTATATTATATTAAATTCAAAATTACAACAAATTGTATTGTATGTAATCGAAATTCCGAATGTCTTTCAGGAAATTTTAAAATGCTCAAAAACATTAACAAAAGAGAAAATTATGAACCGTGATGTAGTGAGCTACTCAGAGAGCCAAGCGGCACAAAATGTCTCTGAATTATTTCTCTATGGTAGAAACCAAGTCCGCGCTCATTCTAGAGTGCAAAGAAAAACTGAACGAACAAGCCACCGGCAGATAAGTCATCACTCATCATATATATCATCGGTTGGGTTCGGTGAGCACACCTTCTTCGTGGACACAGTAACATCAATGGCAATGAGCTGGCACATAAATTCACCAGGAAAGGGTCAAACACGACCTTCATTGGTCCTGACCGGGAGTTACTATCTCGGAAAGAGCAATCCTAGAATCCTATAACAACTGGGTGAGGGAAAGAAGTAAAATAAAGACAGGGAAATTTCAAGAGCGTTACAGACAATCCAACCTTTCTTATCCATTAATGGTAAAAGAACAAGATAGCTTCTGACGCAAAATCACAGGTAAAAAACCGAAACAGTACACAACTGTCTCTGGAAAAAAGGGGACGGAATGTCGGTACGACCGAACTGTAGGTGCCACGAACGTAGAAGGTTGGTTGGTACTACCAACTAACCAGTAGACCATAGCAACCTTCTGTACTGCTACAAAGTGGCATCTGACACCCTAAAAGCGGAGGTGGGCGAAGGGGCGTAACGAAATTAATTGACCTTTCCTCCAGCAAACACACCGTGATATTTGTTCGTCTATCTAGCACCGTGATGGCAGACAATCTGGGTCAGACCAACTCACTCGCGCTCGCTCGGGGTGGGTGGATGTTGCCACGGACGATGGTAGCATTGGATAATGGAACTATCAAAGAATTCAATAGGATAAATGCGTCATCTCGTGAAAAGTCATTGTGTGTGCACAAAGTACGTTCAATTAATCTTATAATTATCTCACGAATATAGAAGAAAACATTATACATTTCAGCGAGATAATCTTGAGATTAGGCAATTACTGATAGTCCTGCTACGCGCAATTGGGCCTAAATGTTTGTCTAATTGCGCGTAGCAGGGTTATCCTCTGATTTTCTATGGTGCCAATAATCTCACGGATACGGATGCAAGTAATACAATATGTGACCAGCGATAGCAGTTCAAATGTTTTAAATCCTGTTTAATAAATTGTGCTGTAATAGTCTACCCAAAAGTTATGGATTGTGGGACACATTGAGAAGACCACAAGAAGATTTATGATCGGTTCGTGGTTGCCTGCCTACCACAAGGGAACCGAGCGAGGACAAAGGGGAGTTATCGACTAGATACTTATTTTCGCAATTTTCATTATTCCATTCGTGGCTGATTTTTAGGGTCCATACGAAAGCCTATTACTAAGCCTCCGCCGTCTGTCAGTCTGTCTGTCCGTCCGTCCGCCCGAGGGGTGTATCTTTTGAACCGTAATAGGTAGCCAGTTGAAATTTTCACAGAATATGTGTTTATGGCGGATATACCAATAAATAAGTAATAAAAATAAAACAAAAAGTAACAAACTAAGGGGATCCTCATACAAAAAACGCGCTAAGAATAGATTAGTAGACATTCTCACGCTACTAAATAATAGATGGTGTCACAGGTGGTTTGCATTACAGACAGACCAAGATAAACGGCATATGGTTTTTTGACAGGTAGGGTAGGGGACAGCGTAACTACGGAACCGCGCACGGTTTTTTAGCCTAGTTCTGTCCTTGTACGAAGTAAACAGGCACATTGAATTTTTATCGCATTGGTGATTATAAGTTCTCAGTTATAATGAGAGAAAAATGTGTATTTAATTAAAATCACAATCAGCGTTAATTCTTCATTACTTTAAAATGTTAATATTTTTTGTAGCAAGATGATAAAGTTTTCGTTCTTGTGTTGTTTACTGTTGCGATTTTATATTTTTTACAGTAGGTATTCCATCTACTCGCTAGGTTGGTACTGTGGTACCTACTGTAGGTAGAGTATGGAATCCATACTCTACCTACAGTACCACAGTGCCAACCTAGCGAGTAGCGATAGTAGTGAAGTGGAGACTAATGCGTGTGAAAAAGTACATATTTATCTTATTTTTATTATATGACATAAATCATAGTTCTGGTAATGTAATCTCTATCAAACTGGTGACAACCAGTTTGATAGAGATTAAACAAATTTATTTAACTCGTTTATGTTGTAGGAAACTTATAATATAACGGTCCTAAACTATTATGTCATCTTTCGAAGTGCATGGGCACTTTCGTCCGTCTGACTAAACAAACATATTATTATGCCTAAAAACTGGCCAAGTGCGAGTTGGGCTTGCGCACCGAGGTTTCAGCACCACAAAAAAAAATACATTAAAAACATCAACCTTAATTTTTCAATGTTTTATTATTTGTTGCTATATTCGCCAAAATAACACATATTCTGTGAAAAATTCGACCGGCTAGCTATTACGCTTACGAAGATACAGCAATCGGACGGACGGACGGACGGACGGACCGACAAACAGACGGACAAACGTTGTTGCAGTCCGTACGGGGTCCTGAAAACAAAACATTTCAAAATATAACTCTGTCCATTTAGTGACAATATTCTACTAAATAAACCCTCAGAGAATGCGTAGTCCAACAATTTTCTCGGCCAAGAAGGTGTGGCCGAGTTTGCCATTTATTAGAAAGTAAAGGAATTACGCCGCACCCTTTCATATATGGGAGTGGGAACATAAAGAAATGAAATCAGGTCAAGGTCTTGCAGGCCCAACCATATATACTAGCTGTACCCGCGGCTCCGCTCGCGTTAAGGATATAATGATTTGATATCAGTAAATACAGACTTATGTGGCATAAATAAACTACCTACGCCCCTACGAGTTACACGACTGACAACTGGGAAGTCTTTTCCATAATGTCACAGGACCCCCGGCTCGATGAGGGCCCCGAAGCATCCCGAAGTACCGACGACGACGTCGTCGTTTATGTACGCCGAAAAACGGAGCCCAGTTTTTTTATGTATTTTTACTAAGGATTGCAGTTAAAATGTCTAAATTTGAATGTAAATCGGAAACTCAATGTGATTTATAAATATGTATTAAACAATTAACAAAATTTTACTAAATCTAAAAACAAATAAAAAAAATTACATAGCTTAAAATTTATTAATTAATTCTTTAAGATGTATATTTTTAATTTAAATAAATTAAAAATATACTAGTCACTAAATAAAAGTACAGACTGATTTCATTCACACATATTTTTACTTTCTAAAAGGGCCCCAAATGTGCCCAAGGGCTAAGGCATGGCCTAAGATAAGACTACCCTGACTGACAATCAAAAGGAACATGAGTTGGCGCAGTTTAGGTACTATCGACGTAACACAATCTTCATTCACAGTTCACAGCTTCCAGTTGTTATTTGAAGACATCAAACCGTATACGGCGGCCAAAAGTGTCACTGTCTGTTCTCTTTGGCGAGCCAAGAACCGGTTTTCGTTGTCGTGGGAAAGCGGACTTCCGCTCTGTACTTGTGGGACTCGATTGACTAAACAAAAGTAGATAGTTTGGGCCCAGTTTTTTTATACAATTTTTAGTTTAGTCATTAGTAAACAAACAAGGCACCGTGTAGGGCCGGTACTTTAAAAGAATTTCCCCACTGCATCTCTCCCTATGTATGTCGTAAAAGGCGACTAAGAGATATGACTCCCTTCTTATAACTAGGTGGGAAGGTTTAACCCGCCCGGTTTGATATCTACCACCGCACTGAATGAAAGGTCGGTCGAAACGGCTATGTAAATAGTTTGTGTTTTCCGTCCAGTTCAGTGTAGCCGGGACGACCGAAGGGAAGCACTGACGTGGCACCAAGTTGACCTGGTGTTATCGGCTGACATCACGGATGTTGTAGGTGATGTAAGCCAACCGTGTCAGTTACCATAAAAAAAAAACAGATATCAATATTTTGAAAATAGCCAAACAAGGGCGTACTGTGTACTTAGTACTCGAAAGCGACGAACATTTATGGAGAACATTATGATGAGTGTGTGTGAACGGTTGGCGATCCGTAGTTTCTGCCTACCCCAGTAGGAACTGGTAGGAAAGAACGCCACACCTGCTTTCCGGCAAGTGATTTTAGCGTACATATGCACACTGTATGCTAAAATATTAGTAATGAAATGAGTTTCAATCTATTTCAGCGTTTCAAAGCATTACATATACATATTACTGGAACAAATATGTCGATGTACCTACCTACTTACTCGTCGTAGGTATTAGTTTTCTAAGATCTAGAAAAATCTCTAAAGTTTAAGCTCTGCACTTCTTTGGTACACTTTGATAAATTATTTAGGACTTTAATACTTTATGGCTGCAAAATAATTTTAAATAAATAAGTACAGTGCAATATTTACATGAAATGCAAATGCGGACTTATCCCTCAGTCTTCCAGTCAAATTTTGGATGTAGTTATAGTATAGTGAAATGTAAGTAGGTAAAAGACTTGCCGGAAAATTTAGAATAAAATAATTGAATAGGTACGATGTTACAGTTCAGTTACAGGAGGCCAAATAATAGTCCGTATCGATAGTTATTTAATACACATTTTAATTATGGTCTTCTCAGAAAAAAATAAATAATAACTAGTTTACGTATGCACGTAGGTAGATTATCTATCTGTTGTGTCCCGGTCCGGGGCAGAATGTGTCGGCCCACTGCGCCTCCTCTCCTGCCTGCCTGCTCTCAAGTGCCATGTCGGTGTGATGTCGTAGGTGGGCGTGTGTGTCTGTCTGTGTCCGGCCGAATGTATCTATGTGTAACAAACAACTATTAGAAATCGCCTGCAGTAGACTCTGGCTGCACTCACGTGGGTCCACCGCCGCGCCGCCGCCGCGCCGCGCCGGTATCATCTCACTAAAATCAAACACAACATCGTCACGTGAGCATACGTGGGCGAACCCACCGCATTCCATACAATACAACTAACTAAACACACGCCCATCTCGTGCCACTAAATACAACCAATTAAACGAATCAAATCGAATGCTATACGAGACGGTTGGTGGACTTTCCACAATGGGACAGAGGTATTATGTTGTCAGATTGGTTTTGTTATAAAGTACTTACCTATTAAACGAAAACAATGCTCGCAATAATACTGAATAAAAAACATATGAATTATTTTACAAATTATTTCAACTTTCCCACATATTTATAGAAGCGTTTGTCTCTATCTAGCGTTGAAACTGCGTCCGTCGTGTAGATGTATTTTAAATGCACATTAAAAAACTATTTGAAAAAATATAAAAACCGCCTTCAAAAATGTATGAAATAAAAAAATAAAAATCGAACCCTAGAGTTGAAGGCGGTCGGTTATTTTTGCTTGCTTTAGCACCACCGCCTTCAACTCTAGGGTTCGATTTAAAATTTTTTATTTCATACATTTTTGAAGGCGGTTTTTATATTTTTTTAAATAGTTTTTTATTTCACAGTTTTTTTAGTAATTTTTATTTGCTATTAATGTACTCGGCGGAATCGCGGGCGAGGGGGCGAGGGGCGAGGCGGAATCGCTCGGCCTTCGGCCTCGCGATTCCGCCTCGCTTTTCAATCCGATTTTGACCAAAAAAAAAATGGGACCACCTTGGAGCTAGACTGAACCGAACACAAAAAGAATCATCGAAATCGGTTCACAATTGGGGAAGATATTGCTGAACATACATAAAAAAAATACATACAGCCGAACATAGAACCTCCTCCTTTTTTGAAGTCGGTTAAAAAGCAGGAAATTTTATGTTAAAGAGTCCAAACATAAGCAAGTCGATTTTACTAAATTGTCTTAAAATAATGAAATAAAAATGTATATTCCTTTATCATTTAGTCTATAGTTAAATGAAACAAAAATAATACAATTAGCGAAATAAGCTAACAATTTTATTTAAGACTAGCTGTTGCCCGCGGCTTCGCTCGCGTGAAATTCGTATTTCAAAGAAGAATCTAAGTAACTAAGGGCGAGGCCGAAGGCCGAGCTGCGTTCAGGTAAACGATAAATCTTCTCAAATAATGTAAGCAACTAACGGCGAGGCCGAAGGCCCAGCTGCATCCTGGAAGACAATAAACCTTCGCGAAGAAAGTAAGTACCTAAGGGCGAGGCCGAAGGCCGAGCTGCGTTCAGAAAGACGATAAACCTTCTGGTAGAAAGGAAGTAACTAAGTGCGAGGCCGAAGGCCGAGCTGCGTTCAGGTAAACCAAAAACCCTCTTCCGTCTTCGGGCCTCGCCCTTAATGACTTCCTTTCTTCGATAGAATAATGTCGTTTACTCCATCTATTTATTTCATAAAATATAGCTTAGTTACCTACATTATCCGAGATGATTTAGCTTATTCCTGAATGCAGCTCGGCCTTCGGCCTCGCCCTTAGTTACTTGCTTTCTTCGAGATGGTTTATTATTTATCAGAACGTAGCTCGGCCTTCGGTCTCGCCTTAGTTACTTACTTTCTTCAAGATGGTTTAGCTTATTCCTGAACGCAGCTCGGCCTTCGGCCTCGCCCTTAGTTAGTGCTTTCTTCGAGATGGTTTATTATTTATCAGAACGTAGCTCGGCCTTCGGCCTCGCCCTTAGTTACTTGCTTTCTTCGAGATTGTTTATTATTTATCAGAACGAAGCTCGGCCTTCGGCCTCGCCTTAGTTACTTACTTTCTTCAATATGGTTTAGCTTCTTCCTGAACGCAGCTCGGCCTTCGGCCTCGCCCTTAGTTACTTGCTTTCTTCGATATGGTCTATTATTTATCAGAATGTAGCTCGGCCTTCGACCTCGCCTTAGTTACTTACTTTCTTCAAGATGGTTTAGCTTCTTCCTGAACGCAGCTTGGCCTTTGGCCTCGCCCTTAGTTACTTGCTTTCTTCGAGATGGTTTATTATTTATCAGAACGTAACTCGGCCTTCGGTTTCGCCTTAGTTACTTACTTTCTTTAAGATGGTTTTGCTTTTTCCCGAATGTAGCTCGGCCTGCGGCCTCGCCCATAGTTACTTACTTTATTCCAGAATGTTTTTCTTCTTCCTGAAGTCAGCTCCGACTTCCGTCTCGCCCTTAGTTACTTTCATCGAGAAAGAATATCGTTTACGTGAGCGCAGATCCGCCTTCGGCCCCGCCTTTAGTGACTTACTTTCTTTTTTTTTTAAATACGAATTTCACGCGAGCGAAGCCGCGGGCAATAGAAATATAAATTTGCACCAATGACAGCGACATAAGTTCGACTTAAATTTTTTAATTTTTTAATTTATCAAACAATTTGTCACCGGCCAGCTCACTTCGAGATGATAGTTCTCCGTTGTCAACTTGACATTTAAAATTGTTTTTTACCTTTACTTTGGATTACGTGATTTTAAATGCGCAATAATATTTAAAAATAATTTTAATTTTTATTATATTTTTTTGTGTATTATGTTATCCCGGCATATAAACTGCCACTATACAAAGTTTCGTCTAATTCCGTTCAGTGGTTTTTGCGTGATGCGCGTACAGACAAACAAACAAACAAAAATTTTAAAAACTGATCTAACATGTTCAGTATCTCATTTTAAGCCATTCTGGTTAGTTTTTTTCCGAATACATTCAATGTACAGACTTTCTTACCTTTACGATTTTATTATATGTATAGAATACACAGAATAAAAAATAAATACAAATCACAAGACTAGTAGGTACTGCTTAATAAGTGGCCGCTACTTAATAAGAATAACCCCACTGCATCTTTCTCCGTACATGTCGTAAAACGCGACTAAGGGATAAGGACAAGATGCCGTGCATAAGGGCGACAGGCTAGCCACCTCTCACCTTGGCGCGGTCTTTCCACCGAGTCATGCAGCAGGTGGGACTTCGTTCCTTACTTGCTGCTGATAGTGATAATTTACATTGTCCGAATACTTTGCTAAACGTGGTGGTCGGTGTTGTGCTGTAATTTACCAGAGTACTTGCAGCACAACATCGATTACTCTGCTTAACCCGATTGTCGGGATATGGCATGTGGTGTGACAAATCACAAGAATAAAGAATGTTTGAAATAAATGAACAATTCCCTATGGATGGCACAACTAGTTGTGCCACTCAGTTGGTCCACGGGGAACACGACACCTCATTTATCCCACGTAGGGTAACTTTTTAGTATGATTTTTTAGCTGCGCTGCATATACGAGCGCCATCTTTAACTAGGTGTACCTATTTATATACATACTGTTATACAGGGTGTATCAGGATAGGTTTGAGAAACTTCAGGAATAGAAAGTACCTACTCATTATTAGAAGAAAAAAATCCTTATCACTCAAATCGAAATACCGTTGTTTTTTTGTCATACAAAAGTTGGAAATTGTAATAAAAACTCGATGGACAGTGAGACTGGAGAGTGCAGTGAACTAATTCAGTCCTCTTTTTGTTTTGAGGTCATTGAACTTTCAGTGTTTGGAATTTACCTACACGCAGTTCAATTGTACTAGTTATGTATGCAACCTACCCATTTTTATTCAGAGAATTAGAGAGTTAGAATTTACTTTTTATTTAATAAAGGCGGACGTTAACCATCCACCAAATCTTGAAGAATAGATACTCACCAAAAAGTACTGTAAAATGATCGAATCTGGGAAAAAGTTTCAGAGCTTTTCGTCTTCAAATATGGGCCCCTTTCGAACCCTGAAGTTTCGAAAACCTATCCTGATACACCCTGTATATATACTGTTTGGTAATTGGTAGAGTTCACGAATCTAAGGAAATTCCACACAGTGTTGGCGTACCTCTCGCGACTTGTCAAGTTATCAAACAGTTATAGTTTGTTGACTCGTCCGACGCACAATATGTTTCTTGGGCCTTCCCAATTCCCACGAAGATTAACTTTTTAGTTACGAAACCATCGCCGAACTAAACGTTTACTGTTTACTTAGTGGCTCGCGGCTCGCGGGCCGCGGCCTATGCACAAAGGTAAAGTACGAAGATATTCTGTTTCTCTTTTACATTTCACGAAATTTCCAAAACCCGGAATTATTATCTAAGACAAAATCTACCCGTCAACCTCAAATGTTAGACAGTATTTAGAAAGGTAGCATCCCTGCCTTTCTATACTTAGGTTTGCATCCCTATAGGTGCGGAAGTTTTTTATTATTATTTCTCAAAAAACCAAGGGTACATTTACACTATTATCCTTCTACATCCTTACCTATAATAAAATCCAACGTCTGCTTTCTGTATGTCTGAGTGTCTGTCTGTCCGCTTATAACTCGAGAACCACTGAACCGATTTTAATAAAACAAAATTCTACGGATAGCTTGATTCTTCCCATCAACTATAGGCTACTTACTATCACGCTAAATAGCTTATGAGGTTAGCAGTGAAGTGAAATATGAGAGCGGGCGGAGCCGCGGGCACAGCTTGTAATAATATATAATAATTTTTTGTATTATTTTTTCTGTTTTTAATTGTTCACTCACAGATCATTATTATAAATTTTCATCATCCTTACCTATAATAAAATCCAACGTCTGCTTTCTGTATGTCTGAGTGTCTGTCTGTCCGCTTATAACTCGAGAACCACTGAACCGATTTTAATAAAACAAAATTCTACGGATAGCTTGATTCTTCCCATCAACTATAGGCTACTTACTATCACGCTAAATAGCTTATGAGGTTAGCAGTGAAGTGAAATATGAGAGCGGGCGGAGCCGCGGGCACAGCTTGTAATAATATATAATAATTTTTTGTATTATTTTTTCTGTTTTTAATTGTTCACTCACAGATCATTATTATAAATTTTCATCAAATATAAAAAATAAATACTAATAACTAAATAATTAAAACCTAACTAACAATGTATAACATTGACAAAATTAACCTAATAAATAAAAAAATAATAATAATTATATTATAAAGAGGCAAAGTTTGTAAGTTTATAAAGTAAGTTTGGATGTATGAGGTAATCTCTGAAAATACTCGATTAAAATTTTTTTTTATAAATATTTAGAATGGACCTTCAGAATGGACATAGGCCATGCGAGCGAAACCGCGGGCAAAGGCTAGTGAATAGATAAAAAGAAAATACAGGAGTGCGCAAGGGCGGGTTACTGTATTGTATTGTATTGTTGTTGTGTTGTTTATTGATCATTCATTGTGGCAGTTAGACTGCAATAGAACTTGTCACAATTTGTTCTATCCGGTTCGATTACACCCACGAAGAAGAACCGACAAGAAACTTCGTAGGTGTCAAAGACTTAAATAGTTAGATACAGCTTCGCCATACCCGGCACGCTATCAAAACGTTAGCATTAAATGTATGGCATGCAACTCATTAATATTAGACAATAACATACGCAATCCATTAGTGCGACAGAGATAGTTATTCGTTCGAGGGCTTTTATTGTTCGCATTTTTGGTGACGAGTGCTAGCGTCCTATTAGGAATCTAAACTATTTAAATCTTTGGTAGGTGTACTAAATGTGATTTAAACAAATCTTTAAAAAATATGTCAAAACCCCAAAAAAAAACAGTAAGTGAGCTGGCTCTAAGTCAAAATAACATCGCTCTTCACAAATCCCACACTCCATGATCGTCAGAAAAGAACTCGATTTCTCTTGACGACACACTCGTAGGTAGTATGTACTATGTACCTGTCATTAGAACTTCGCAAGTTGAATATGAAGTAAATTATTATCTAAAGTATATTTGTACGTTGACAAATCCTGTGTCGTACCGAGTGTCGTACGGAAAAAATTTGGAATTGGAATGGTCTTCAAAATTTTCGCCCGAAGTTTTTTTTTTTTAGAGTGCAGCTGCCTTCAGCCAGCCCATAATTTGGGTGAGGTGGAGGTCTTCTAAAGGCCCGTCAATGGTGCACCCCGCTGAGCGTGCTTTCGCGAGAATTAGTGGTGTTTGGCAGTGTCTGAACTTCAGACTGACTATTGGGCACAGCCAGAGCCATTCGGAGGGGCTAAAAATATATTATAGGTACATATTATTATTATAGTCTGATGCGCTATCACAATTTTACTTTCACCAATACGTAATTTACAACTCTACAGCACACCCTAATATAGGTGCGTGCGGTCTACTTTCCCTGACTGACCCAAAGACTGACCATACTTACCTGTCTGGGAAAGGTTTTCCTGTCAAATACAATATTCAGGGGAAATATTCTAAACATTATGTACAAAACTAACTGACTTTGATAAAGAAGACATAAATAATATAGAAAAATTTATAAATCATTTATTAGGACTTTTGCTTTGATTTTTTATGTTTCCGAACCTACCCCGTACGGAAGCCTGTTACTAAACCTACGCAGTTTGGCTGTCCGCGACTCCGACGCGCACTTGGCCAGTTTTTTTATATATATTATAAGTATAATAGTGATTATATATAAGTATAGTTATTATACAAATAATATGGTGTTTAGACCCGGCGGCGGTGGCGGTGGCGGCGGCGCAACGGTAGCTCGGTAGGTCGGGCGGCCGATCTCAAACGTCAGAACTCTCTTCGTCTATTTGCTGTAGATCAAACAATAATAAATCAAATAAGTATAAACATTATCTCCGCAGACGGAAGCTGCGAGCCTGCGAGGCCCGGTGTGAGAACGCCATAGTCACACGCAGTATATGTAGCTCTACGCAAGCGCACGCACGTTTATGGGCCAATGCCGCCGCTCCGCCCACGCACGTAACTAACTCACTCGCTGACATGACGCGACTTCGTCGTCGCCGCCGCGCCCGAGTTCCGATCCAAGCTATTATGTTATGTCAACAACGTTGACCTGGAGGACTATTCACTACCAAGATTCACTAACAAGAAATATAAGGTCTTTCCAAATTAGTTAATAGTACGCTAATTCTGTATCGGAAATAGATCACTTTTGAAGAACAAAGATATTTTTTTTTTACAAAAAAATATGTTTAAATGAAAATGTAAATAAAAAATTTTTCTTAATCGTTTCAGTATCATGCCAGGAACAAAAAAGTCTTCCAACACATAGATCTCTTTCTTTCAGAAATTGTGAAAAACCACAATTTTAGTTTTATTAGTACCTATGCAATTTGGAAAGAATTTAATGGTAACGAAGACTTTTTTGTTACTGTTATTAAACTGAATCGATTAGGCTATAAAAATCAACCACCTATTTTTTTATTTAAATACATAAAAATATATTTACATAAAAAAAAGCGCAAGGTCCAAAAACATTTATATAGGTTTTACTCCCTATATGATACAGAACCCCCCCCCCCCCCCCCTCCCCCCCCCTTAGCGTACTATTACTAATATTGAAAGACCTTATATAGATAGATAGGTAATCAAATAAGTGTACATTAGTAGCTAAATAAAAATCCTTGAAACCCGAATGGACAATTATGTATGTATCTATTTCATATATACTTTTTACTTAACTAGTACGTAGTTTTAAGTAGTATATTATAGTTTATTCCTTATATTATATTTTACATTTTCACACTCACACTCAAGTCTTGCTACTACCTACTTATATTTCACAACATACGACTCTCAAACAAGGTTGACTGGGAGAAATACCTTTAAGGAATAACTCCGCCTTTGTCCCTCATGTTTACATATGTAAAGTGTTTTCGGAGCAATAAAGTATTTCAATTTTTTACCTATGTATTTATCTACAATACGAATAAAAATTGCATTGCGATTCCGTAACCCACCTTGACTTCGTTGTGTTGTGGCGGGTTGATATACCTGTAGCGCTAGGGTTTTTGGTTTAAAAAATATTAAAGTTGTTTATTTTTCGCATATACTTTCCGAACCATTTGCCCAACCTAATACATTAGTTTGTGTCATCTTATGAAGCAATTTCTCGATCGGGCTAGTGATTGGGTAATTTCTCGATGTCAATCTCGATGTACATAACATCGTACCTACTTACTCGATTCTCGATTTTCCGCTCCGCTCCCGTCCCAATTGACCTCTAGCTAGCTAGACCGACGCACATTGATCAGTCGTACGGTTTCCGTTGAAAAAAAAATTGAAATGTCGAGGAAAAAAAATTAAACGGCTCTATAAAATAATTTTGGAACGTTTTTACGATTTTATAACGGGCTATTTCGTAAAATGGATAAAGGATTTTTAAAAGATCATTTGTATTAAACCAGTGTGGTAGACTTAGTTGGTGAATGAAACTGATAAGGTTGACTGGGCAACATTGCTGCCTTATGTGTGTGTAGGTAGGTTAGGTACTAATACTAAGTACTAATAATTTTCTTGAGTTTGTTGATCTAATCACGGACGTATAGCGTAAATGAACAAATTTCTATTTTGGGCGTTAATTTTGGGGGACAAATTAAAAAGGTAATTTTTTTTTCAAGTGCATCCTGTGCTTATCAGTGGAAAGGGTTCGTTAATAAGAATAGGGAATACAAATATATATTTTTCGTATAATTTGAAAATGCATTGTTGCAAAAGATATTAAGTTTTAAAATAAGTTGTATCGTTGGGAAAGAAAAATAGTTGATCCGTTTCAATTGGTCAGTTCAGTTGGTCGGAGTGGAAAGCCTGCCCCCCTTATCTCTAAAACTACTGGGTCTAAAATTTCGAAATTAGAAGATTTCGAATTTCGACAGAACTCTCTCCACGTGTGTTCGACTCGCACTTGACCTCTTCTTATTTTCTATTAAAAAGTGTTGCATATCTCCCAAAAAAATAAACTATGACGCAGTAAGCAAGTGTTTAAAACATTTCCGTGTTGTTTACAGGTGCTGCGGAAGAACATAGCCGCGTGCAGTTACATTTCACTAGCATGATCGTGCGTGAAAACGTTTACACGAATTAATCAAGAACGAACAAAAGTGATCGATAAAATAACACATAAATAATAATGGAACGTTGAAACTGGAGTTTTTTTTGTGATAAGTGAAATCGTGAACGATTTTTGTGCGTCCTAGTGAAGTTGTGATTTTTTTTTTACTGGAACATTTCGAAGATAAGAGAAAAAATATATCTAAATTTTAACCGCTTACGAAGAAGAATCAAAATGGCGTGTCAACGGCTGCAAAAGTGTTGCTGCTGCGCATCAGTGCAGACTGGTTCTATTATCACCGGAGTGCTTGGCATTATCCTCTCCATATTGACCATCCTCTTCATATGGCTGTACCCGCAGCGGTATACCCTCGCCTGGGACAACAACGATGGCGAAGACACCAACTGGTTGGGGATCTCCAATACTGTCAGTGAGTATGGCCAAAGATTATGTACTATCTGTAATATTGAGTTGGGTTTTGGGTTAGGCTCCTAATAATTAACTATACCTATCTCCTATGTATACTGTCAGTGAGTGCCTATGGACATAGATTATGTAGCTGTAATATTGGGGTGGATTAGTTATTGAACATGTTTATGATAACGCGTTATAAACATGTTCAAAAATTATGTAGGAGTTAGTTATCATCACGTTATAACGTGATACACATTTGAACGTAATACATAACTATTTATTGATTACATTTCCTCTCCTCGATAAGCAAACCTTATTATGCGTGTTATTCTATGTGAGATAGGTTTGAAACAAAGGTAGGCTGGGTGAGTTTTCTAAAAGGGTCGTTGCATTTATTAGTTGCATAAAGTTATACCTATTCTGATTACCTAATTTAATGTTTAATCCATTAGTAACTCATACATGTCGTCGCAGACTTAATTTATTAAACTATTTTAATACTGTTTCTTTCGGTTTTTTTAAGTGAGTGATGTCTGTGTGGCGTGGGTTGAAATAACTGTTTTGAGGCTGTAACTTTCTTTACGGACAGTGTGATTTATTTTTATATCCTCGTTTGAGTAAAAAATACACTCTTTGGGGAACCTTTATTGCTGGTGTCATTTATTACTCTCACGTTCTTGAGCACCCAAGCTGTAAACAGTTTTCTGCAAAATGTAAAATTTGGAATTTACGAGTTTTTTTTACTTGCTTATATTATATGTATATGTAAGAGAAATAATTAAAATTAATGATATGATAAAATGTTAAATTTATTTTATAACGTCGACGTTAAATCAAGGTTCAGATATGCACACTCACTGGAAGACCATTCCGTATTTCACCATAGGGCACAGAGACAATAAACGAAATATTTGATTGTTTGACTAATTATTTGAATTTCTATTTTCAGTGAAGATAATCCTGACTGTGAACCTGGTGATGACGGTTCTCATCTCCATCCTCATGATAGTGGGGGCCAATAAGGTAAGAGGTTCCCATTATTTTTGAGTATTTATAATAAAATACTTAAATAAAGAATTCCAATAAAATTCTGCGAATGACGAACGCAGCACTCTATGGCGCCGAACACATGTGATCTCTTGCAAGTAGGAGAAGGTTTCAATCGATCAGGAGACCAGCTTTCGATGCCAGCATTGGCCAACGTTGCTCCCTCACTGCGCGCTAGACGTTTCGGCTCCCATCAAAGCCTCTTTAGCCTGCGTGGAGCTGGGAGCAGAGCTAGCCCTCGACTTCCCTTTCTATGTTCCCGTTGTTCCAAATTCAGTATGAGACTTCCAGTGCGAGCCGCGACGCGATGGTATTTCCATGTAGCAGCTTAAATACGAGTAGGTACTAGGGAAAAATGCTACTGACCTGTTTTCTGAAGCTTATTAAATGAGCAAATCTGGTCGAACGGTACATGAACTATAAATAGATACTTCAAACGAGAAAACCCGGCCGAAATGAATTACAGCTCTGTAGGCAGGAAGCTAGGAACATTAGTTCGCCAAAACATCCCGTGTGAATGCTATACCCGTAGGTCACTGATTCCAATTGCAGCCACTGTTTCATAGGTCTACCTACATGATTGTGTTGCAAGGAAACTCGGCATATGACCTTCTTATGTCATTGATCGTAGAGGCACGGTAGAGGATACGAAGTAACTACCTGTTAAGTAATCTGTGGTAGAGGTGCGTGGCTATCCGCAAGGCAGTGCACAAAACTGTCAGCTTACTCTACTTTATTTAATACTTGAAAGTTTTGTCGCTGCTTTCCATAACCGTCACAACCCTCATCCATTGTAATTAGGTGCCACGAAGACCCCTTTTGAAGGTCGACGAAAGGTCTTGATAATTGATTAACCACACTATTTGTTCACAGCGACGGTCTTGGCTCATGCTGCCGTGGGTGGTGCTGGGCATAGTGCTCTCCATCGGCGCTCTGGTGTCTGTGCTGCACACCAGCATCAAGCTCTACCTCATGGACGACAACGAGAAGAAGCACGACTACAACGTCGCAGCCACCATCATACTCATCGGCGGTATCATCTACATATGTGAGTACACACTCTGAAGTCCTGACACGACCAACCACGACGGGAACCACTGACACGGCATCTAGTTCCAACAGGAACATGGCGTAATGGACCGACATCACGAGTAGGTATATCGAGTGATGCCGCCAACCATGTCAGGTTCCATAGAGTACGTATTTTCCCGCACTTGGTAATGAGGGGGTTTTGAGAATGGAATCATGTCACGATGTTTTCCGCCCAGTTCAGTCTAGCCGGGACGACTGAAGAAAAGCACTGACATGGTACTTAGATCACCAAGGCGTTATGGGCTGGCATCACGGATGTTGTAAGTTATATAGCCAACCGTGTCAGTAGCCATAATTTTTATTTTATTAAACAATTATAAAATTCGACGTTACTGCTCACATCTACAGTAGACAGAGATGAGTTGATACAAAGAAATGAGCTTTATAGACGATCGAGCTTCACAACGAAAGCTCTGGAATCATTTATAATCGAGTTGGCAACAACGTACAACGTCGCGACAATTAATTATAATTTGACAATCGAAATGACAATCGAAATACCTCAAGTACTTTTATTCTACTTGGTAGCTAGGAATTGAATTATCAGTGGTATAATTTTTTTTTTTATGGAAACTGACAGAGTTGGCTACATCACCTACATGATGTCAGCCCATTACACCGGGTAAACTAGGTGCCATGTCAGTGCCTCCCTTCATTTCATGTCGGCTACACTGAACTGGACGGAAAACACGAACTGTTTACATAGTCGTTTCGACCGACGTTTCTCTCAGTGCGGTGGTACCAACCCGGCCGGGATAAACCCTACCACCTAGTAAGGTATAAGAAGGGAAGGGAACTGCAGTTCCCAAATAGAAAAACGTAAGCAGACAGCACTGTGACAGACATTACATTGGTATGCTGGTTTTTTTTTTTTAGATAAAGATTTTTGCTCCGCAGACTTAACTTTGTCTGCCAATACTCACTCGTACAAAGAATCCTACCACTCAAGATGCCGTAAATACCAGTTTCTAAATATGAATTGAAATATTTCAGTGGTGTTCGTGTACCTGTGGGCGGTGGTGTTCAGTCACTTCCTGAACGTGAAGGACGAGGAAGACCGAGGACGCTACATGAAACCTCCTTACAGGAGGTAAACTTCTGTTCGAGATGGGAACACATTGTTTGTTTTGTACAAGATGGTGACGTCGTCGTGTACAAAACGGCGACATCGTGTAGGTACAAGATGGAGACATCGTGTACATGATAGGGGCATCGTATACAATATGGGGGCATTGTGAATAGTTTGAGGATATCCTGGTACAATTTGAGAATATAATGTACAAACAATTGAGAACTGTAACAGAATCTAGAGGCCAGACTGTCGAATGCTTGCCTCATATTTAAGGCAACTGAAGAATTTGGAGTTTAGTGCAATAAAGTTGTATTTTTAACTAAGATGACTGAACGACTTACACACTTTCTGTTTTTAGTCTTTGTTACACATTTTATTTAAGTACAATGCTATGATATGAGATGTGCCTTACTTACCTCAATATTTGCTTACATGAGTAAATATTATTTGTATGGCAGGGCGCAGAATGTATTTACAGTTGATAAGTTAGATACATTTTATGAACACGATCTAGTTGTTCCCCGCACCTACGGAAAATAAACATATTGTATAAGCCATTGCTGAAATTGAAAACATTCTGGACGAGGCGAGGGCGACGTGCGAGATCGGATCACAGCAGCACGGGTGCCGGAAACCTTTTCCTCTAGCGCTGCACCAGACCCACGCCACATTGTCGTCCCAAGATGTACACCAGCTCTAACTACGCCTCAATCGCCTTTGTAGTGTAGTGGCGACTTGGATAGTGTCTTTGTGTAGTGCGAAGTGAGGGTGCGGAGCTCCTGCACCGTAGCAGTCGAACGAGGGAGCCGTGTCGCGTCGCGTCACGTTCCCGTCCACTTCATCGAAGAAGTTACGGAGGAGAATCATAATATGATTCTCCTCGGTAACTTCTATAAATATTAAATATTATACTTATAATTAATTGTACGGAGCAGTTATTTTATGTAATGAATTAATTTCAGATTCCTAACGATATATAATTGATTATAAACCCAATTATAAAGTGGTTTTATTGTTATTGGCATTTTTTTTTTTTTATATTTCAAGGTATCTTACAAATGTTGGCTTAGATATTTTACAGTGGATAGGTCCACCAAAAATACACCAATTTATTATTATATAATAATTATTGCTTTGTTAATAAACCTAGTCCTAGAAAAAATATGTAATTCTTGTTAAATATGGCACTATTTTATGTTGTATGTACCTAGCTAGGTATATGAGTTATATCATCGATATGGTATTTATTAGCTGCGTTATAGATAATTAAACAAAATGTTGTATAAAATAATGAAAGAAACATTGCCATAAATAATACAATTATATTAAAGTACATACTATACATCAATAACATGTAATGCAAAATAATATCACTGTATTACTTTTTATCGGTTAAGTTAAGCAAATAAGTAGGTCCTAATTTTCTGTCGAATTATTATAATATTCATATAATGCATTAACACGCTGGATTTACCGCGGGTGCGCTGCAACGTCAGCAAATACTCGAACCAAATAAAAAAGTTGTTGATACCAACCCTATATAACAATATAACAATCTAGCAATCACTGATCTCGTAGAGTCAGCGACTGCTCAATGAACTTTAAAGACCCAAAAAAAATCTACCTATTCTTTGTGCCAATGTGGCTGTCTGTTGAATCAAATGGGCTACTAATGGCTACTAAATGGGTACAGCTTGCAAGTGTATCCTGCCGTTTTCTCAAATAGTGAGCGCGAACAAGTTGTACCAGTAGTGGTCACCTCAATAATTATGCACGGCAAACATTTATAGAATTTTTCCTCTTAGAATACATTTGTATGGAATGTTTTTAAGTCAATGGTATGGAACATGTTTCGTGTGAATATGGTGTATATCTTGAACACTTTAATTATAGCTTGTTTCTGAATATTTTAGTCACGTTACCATTAAGATATTAATTTATTAATTTTTATAAAAATAATATATTGACGTTGTCGTAACACTAAATAGTTTTTTTTATCTATCTACCCACTTCTACAATGAGAATCAGTGTGTTCGCGTCATTGGTTCGCGACGTAACAGTTTCAGTTATCCATTGATCCAATGGATAATATTATTACCTATCTGTAATTATTACTTTTACCATAGTGTTCAAAAACCCCGACACATCAACAACCATTAAAAAGAAAAAAAAAGTTTTCGCTTAGTTAATTAAAGGCGTCGGGGGATCGCTAGGTAAAAGAATATTAACTGGTTCCCCGACGCCCTTAATTAACTATGCGGAAATAATTTTTTACTTTTTAAGAATTGTTGATGTGTCAGGGTTTTTTTTTTTTCAATTTGTAACTACCTAATTCAACCTTCGTATACTTAGCCCCTCCTTGTGCGTTGGCGGTTAAATACAAATAGTACCTACTTTACTCTTGGACAAGATCTCCATAATTTATGGCATGATTTCAAATAGGGTATCCTGCATCCTTTCCTCTAAAGTACGTAATGTTTCCTCTGAGGTCCTTCAAACATCATGTGAAGGTGCACCTAGCCGGCCGACATGGTATTCGCAGCCCCCGTAAATATCCGAATTCCCGTGAGCGCCGTCGGACCACACCTATGCGTTAGTCTGGCTGGCGCGCGGCATGAGTCGTGCTTCCCAAAAAAAAAGGGTTCTGAAGAAATGACTGACGTACTTGAGAATTTAACTTTTTTTTGTGCATCGCTCTGGTTGTGCCGGCTACAATGAACTGGACGTAAATCACGAATTATTTTCATAACCGTTTCGAGCGACCTTTCCTTGCGCTTGTACAAAACTACCCTCAGCTACTACTTAGTAAGAAAGCCACATCACAATCAAGCGTAAAATCAATCGTCACCATAAGGCAATGTGGTCACCGGGATTAGCGTCAACGCAACGGTCGGACTTTCACCCGCCCGAAGAATAATTTCGCACCACCGAGCTATCGAGGCTGGCAATGATTTTCAAAAGTCTAAGCACTAAATATATAATTAAAAATAATATAGGTAGTCAGGGTAAACGAAATACCTACACGTGTGCGTTCAGTTAACCCATGTACACGAAGTTGTTTAATCTGTGCGTAAGAGAGAGAGAGGGAGAGAGAGAGAGAGAGAGAGAGAGAGAGAGAGAGAGAGAGAAAGAGAGAGAGCGTCAATAAAATTTTTTTACATACATATCACACACGCTGTAAATTGTAAAATTTAGTAGAACGGACAGGCATGCATTTGTTACGGAACCCTACATTCATTTTGAAATAAATGTTAAATTTAGTAGAACGGACAGACATGCATTTGTTACGGAACCCTACATTCATTTTGCAGATCTTAGTAGAATGGACAGACATAAACGTGTTACGGAACCCTACTTTTATTATAAAATAACCGTCGGAGCACCTTGGTTGAAAATTGTAAAATTTAGTAGAACGCACAGACATGCATTTGTTACGGAACCCTACATTCATTTTGAAATAAATGTTAAATTTAGTAGAACGGACAGACATGCATTTGTTACGGAACCCTACATTCATTTTGAAATAAATGCCAAGCGCCGCTAAAGATTTCACTTCAAAAATCGAGTGCTGGGCGACCATCACTGACTACTCGCGAGGGAAGTGAGAATGTATGTAGTGGTTGTGTACAGACAGCGTGCGCAGGCGCGCGCTTGTGTGAGTGCGAAATCAGCGCGTTTGTATGAAGACGGCTAACTTGTGTGGTTTAACTATGGCACGGCGTAGGTACCTACTTAAACTTTCTCGAAAACAGTAAATTAGTTACCTACCTACAAAGTGTATAATTATGAATGTTTAAGTCACAAATTCGTACCTATAATATTATCACGAATAGGTAAAAACTGTTGACTCTACCTACTCAAGAAGGTTAATGCAAGGGTAAGTATATAACGATAACTTGATAATAACGAAATCAGAATGTTTTAACAAACAATTCGAACTATACCAGTTGACAACTCCTATTAATCCAGTTTCGGAATTTTATTTCCACAGATTTATTACATTGGTCCACATTATCACCACAACAAATGTGATATGATAACACCCGTGACGGTGACATTGAAACTGGTTTCTCGTTCGTTCGTGGACGTCACTTGCTTGTCGAAGCTTGCCCCGTCCAGTCTAGTAAACTCCATGGTGATTTAACGAGCTTTCAAAATGGAACTATCTTTAAAAAATAAGAGGATTCTAGTCACCGGCGCTGGACAGGGTATGTTATTTTGTGTTAGGTGAGGTTACGTTAGGTTTAATTAATAATTACTTCGTGAACCTCGCGAGGAGACAGCAAAGTTGCAAGCAAAGTTATTGACTGACGATTGGCTCATTTTACGCGCCGTAATTTTTATCACCTCGGCAGGAATCGGTCGGGGCATCGCCATCGCGCTATGGAAAGCCGGGGCTAACGTAGTGGCTCTCTCCCGCACCAAGAAACATCTAGACACTCTGAAGAAAGAGTTCCCCTCCATCCAGATAGTCAGCGTGGACCTAGCCGACTGGACAGAGACCAGACGCGTAGTCGACGAGCTGGGACACTTCGACGGACTTGTCAACAACGCTGCCTTTGGACTCTGCGAGCCTTTCTTTGAGGCATCTCCGGAAAACTTCGATAGGTAGGTAACCTTACCTACAGTTAATTAAAATGTATAACGTAGTAAGTAGTATTAAGAATGTACTTTCTACCTGATTCAGTGAGGTTGTCTTTGAGGTCAATGAGGTCTCTTCCAAATTTCCCAACATATTGCCAACGCCATACGATATATAATAAGAATGCTTAGCGCCCGGCATTCTTGTACATATATATCAACCATGCACATCTTCGAGCGTGCACATACATTCCAAATTCAAATTAGTAGGTACCATGGCCGCCGGCCATAGTGCAAAGTACCCTAACAGAAAGCAAATCAATGCAGGAACTTTTTGAAAGGAAGGCAATGCTCGTGTATTTTTTAACAACGAATGTTGTGTTCCCTAGACTCATGAACGTGAACGTGAAGTCCATTCTGAATGTGAGTCAAGTGGTCGCCAAGAAAATGGTGGAGAAGAAGACGGGCGGCTCCATTGTCAATCTGTCGTCGCAAGCGTCGAAGGTGCATTCGATCATCCTAACTTATAGTTTTTTTTGAGTGATGTGCAAAATCTGTAAAGATGCATCGACGTCGATTCTATGTTCGCTTCATACTCGAAAATTTGTCAGTCAATTCACGTGGGGTTTTCACTGACGGTTTTTGGCACATCTAAAGTATGGTTATTAGAAGATGCAGGTCACCGGCCAGCTGTAAGTTATAGTCCATAAACATTTGTCTTGAATCGTTGGCCGATGAAACTAAAAGTGATGACAGCGATTTCATGAAGATCTATTTTTTGTTCAACCAACATGCGTTTTTGGCAGGCTGGAATAAAATTGCACACAACATACTGCGCATCGAAGGGTGCATTAGATGCGATGTCGCGCGTGATGGCGATAGAGCTGGGCCCGCACAACATCCGTGTCAACTGCGTCAACCCGACTGTCATCATGACTGAGATGGGACGCGCCGGTTGGTCCGACCCGGCGAAAGCTAATGAGATGCTTTCCAAAATTCCGCTTGGAAGGTAATACCGTCAGTCTGTTACTTCAAAACAGAAATCAAACGTTTTTTTTTCTGTAGAAACCGCGATATGTGGCGCCGAGCCACCCTTAAGGTGTCTAACGACGCCCATGGACATTCGTTCGCACGCGGGGGTTAGGAATGCCATGCCCGCCCGACAGGTCTCGCCTCTCTGGAAGGATCCGAGACTGTACTTGGGGGGAAATATGTGGGGAGGGAGAGCGTAGAGGAATGATCTGCAGAACGATTGGTAGGTACCCATCCGCGGTAAGTCCAGCGTGTAGATATGCAATCCCTTCCAAAGGAGACGGCGGGATCGCGTCAAACATCAGATTGAACAGAAAAAAATACTCATAGCGAAAATTTCGCCTTTGCGCATTCCCTGCTTATTTTCGTGTAATATTATACTTTTGAATTATGAAGAACCTATGAATCCTCTTTAAATTTCCTAATCATTAGGCGATCGAATCCGCGTACAAAAGTATTTGAAAACGACTTCGCTTCAGAAACTGTAAAAGAAAAACAAATAGCTGACATTGATTGTAAAACATGGCGGTCGGCAGGTTCGGTGAGGTGTCGGAGGTGGTGGAGCCGGTGCTGTTTCTGCTGAGCGAGCGCTCCAGTATGATCAACGGCGTTGAGCTGCCCATCGATGGAGGATTCCTAGCTGGATAAAATAATTATAAACAATAAAATTAAGTAATGCTCACTGCTGGAAGCTTTTCTTTTCCTACCTGCCTACTTTGAAATAACTTATAAATAATCTAACTTTGTCTAGAAATAAAATTATTCCATTTCTATCAACGGTATACGAGATAGCATCATGATACTATTTGAAACTTTCGCGCCAACTCGACTTCGTCAAAACGTTTGGTCGAATTGTTTGTCGCTTGGATTCATTGACGAACTTGGATTGCAGCATTGAATGAACCAAAGAACTAAGTAGATATATAAAACAACTATAGTTTAGTAAGGTCGAAGGATTGCAGGTTGTCAGACACATGAGTATGACACATTCTATGAAAGTGTATCGGCCATAAATCTTATATTATTGCCACCAGGAAGTTATGATGCGTGGGAAATATGCGAAACTGCATTCCTAAGAATGGACGTGAACTTTCGATGGAAAGTTTGTCGATAATTTAGGTTATTAAGTCATGAATGAAAGGTCGGTCGAAACGGCTATGTAAATAGTTAGTGTTTCCGTCCAGTTCAGTGTAGCCGGCACGACCGAAGGGAAACACTGACGTGGCACCAAGTTCACCCGGTGTTATGGGCTGACATCAAGGATGTTGTAGGTGATGTAGCCAACCGTGCCAGCTTCAATAAAAAAAATCGACAAACTTTCGACCGAAAATTCACCTCCCTTCTTAGGAATACAGATAGTTTCGCATATTTCCCACGCATCATAACTTCCTGGTGGCACTATATCCTTCGACCATTTGTGTACTCTTAAGGCTAGCGTCCACCTGTCCGCCTCGCACGCACCGGACGGATCGCATCGGATCAAACAAATCAAACGGATTTTAGTATTCTTCTTATAGGAAAGTGCGTCCACCTATCCGCATCTGCCGCATCGTCCGCACTCAGTGTTGCCAGACCCGATCAGCACAGATTACCAATATGCCGATCAGAACTCTTGCCCCCGCCCCCCACAGGTTGTTAAAATTGCCCTTTCCGACACAAAATCGCGGATCGCCCATTTCCACCAACGTGAAGTTATTTGTGAACCGCCGGCGCTGTACGAGTGAAGCAAAAAAAGGTAAAATATGATTTCTTACTCAAAAAATGTGATTTTTTTATTTTACTTGATGTCCATTTATTCACTATGGGAAACCTTTTATAATGATATATATATTTTATAGGTATGTTATAAGTACGCCTGACGCTGTGCGTCAGACAGAACACACAAATTTCGCTAAGAGTGGCTATTTTTCCAAAATTGCCCATATTTTACCGGTCCGCCCTTTTTGACCTTTTCTCAAAAAAATCCTAAAATTGCCCATGGCGTGGGCAATTGCCCACGGTCTGGCATCACTGCGCACTGCACGCGCCGCCCGCGTCGGATGTTTTGCTGTGTGTCGCATAACCTAAAAAATTAAACGTCAATCGGAAATTCGGAAACCTGACGGAACGGACGAAAGCAAAGAAACGAGGAAAAGCGAATTAGAATTCGTTCGTTCGAGTTCGTGTTCATGCGCTTCTCGTGCTCGTTGGATAATTTGCGATAATATTAGATAAGAACGGACGCGCCGGCTAGCTGGTTTTAGTCCGCCTTAGTTGTGTGGCTGCGTCGAACGTATCCGGTGGCTAAAAACATCGACATGGAGATCTCGTTCAAAGGAAAACGCATCTTGGTAACCGGTGCCGGTCAGGGTAAGAAAACAACTGCTACTTATTCTAGTATCTATAATATGTATTCATTGTTAATGGCTACTAGTCTTTACAAAAATTCAGTCTGAAGACAGTAATAGAATAGGTACTTGCATTGATTTTATAGGGGGAGTCAGATGTACCGTCAGCGATGTTTTAAAGGTAACATGAAATTAGTCTTCAATTATGTCCTAAGATGGCGCCAGGAGTATCTAATTTGAATTAAATAATTATTATATTTTTAAATCTGCTAATTATAGAACGATGCTAAGTGGGAACAGCATAGTTAAATTTAAAGATTATTTTATATTAAGTAGAAATTTCAAAATAGTGTATTTTAAGGTTTTCATAATTTTTCCAATAAATATTTTCATGTTTTGTCAGTCCGTGAGCTTGGCGGATAAAATGTATAATTTCGCCGCTTCTGCATCATAGATGTCAGACCAAAGTTAAGTTGTCCTATTTGTCTATAGATGGCATGCCTATCTCTTATTATATTTTTAGTTGCCAAATTTTGCCAAATACCCACCAACCAAACCTGCGTGCAATTCAAATACGCGCGTGCGGTTAGGATAAAGTGGAGATACCTTCTTTAAAATTATATTTTTTTACCTCACCACCTTTGAAAACGGAAACAAACACGATGGATTAAATATAATAATAATAATAAAAATCGTTAGCCATTTATAAGAAAATCGACCTCAACGAAATAATTTGTATGACAGCTACCCTTATTTTTTTTAATTAAAAAAAACTAAAAAAGGTACCCCTAGATTATCATTTCAAACTACTAAATACGAATTTTGAACGAAATCGGTTGAGCAGTTTAGGCACAAGGTCGCTGGACGGACACACACACACACACACACACATACATGTTTCTCAAAACCACTTTTTTGGGATCGTTGACAGATATATAGCCCAAATCTGTACTGTGTGGGGCCGGTACTTTAAAAGAATAGCCCCACTGCATCTCTCCCCGTGTATGTCGTAAAAGGCGACTAAGGGATATGACCCCCTTCTTATATTACTAGGTGGTAGGGTTTAACCCGCCCGGGTTGGTACCACCGCACTGAATGAAAGGTCGGTCCAAACGGCTATGTAAATAGTTTGTGTTTTCCGTCCAGTTCAGTGTAGTCGGCACGACCGAAGGGAAGCACTGACGTGGCACCAAGTTCACCCGGTGTTATGGGCTGACATCACGGATGTTGTAGGTGATGTAGCCAACCGTGTCAGTTTCAATAAAAAAAAAAAAAATCAGTCGCATTCTCAACTTCGACATTTTGGACGATCACAATACTTCCTTTCTCCTTACAGTCGCTCGAAAGTAAAAAGCCACCTCCATAGTTTTTAGCCGTTGCGGCAATTTATCGATCGAAGCGCGACGTTCGCTTGTTTTGGAACACGCAAATGTTTGCGTGGAGCGTGCAGGCAAGCGATACGGGTTACTGCGCGTGGAAAAAGGATGACACAATATCGATGCGATCTCTTGAGACGGTCGGTTCTGTATTCACGCGATACGCACACTACCATAATCGCGGTGTCTCGTTTTAGTAATAGTTGAAGTATGAACAAAATGTCTTTGAGTATGAAGTAGGGAGTCCAGGCACCGAATTAAAAAAAGTTGAGTCCAGGGCTATTTTTTCCATCTACGATGCTGCTGGTGGTGTTATACCAAAGAGATTAAAAGAGGGTGGGTTTAATGTATTTGTGATAAGCTTTACAGAATATATAAGTCAATGATATTTTATATAAAATTGTAAAATTGTAGATTTTACCGACGACGACACGACGACGAATAAAATAAAAAAATAGTAAATCTGATTTAAATGCAAAATTGATAATAAACCATCGCTTCTCTTATATTCTCTATCTTTTTCGGGAGGAAGGAAGGGATTCCTTCCTCGCCCATCTCTCACTCACCTCTCTCCCGGTCTTCTCTCCTCGATCCCGCCTTCCTCCCCTCCTTCCCCTCACCCTTCACGGACCCCCTCTTTGCCACCTTCCCTTTCGCCCATTCCCTCCCTCTCTCCCTACTTCCCTTCCTCCCCTCATGTCGCCCCTCCTTCCCATCACCCTCGCATTCCATTCCTCCCCTACTACCCCTCATCCTGTCCGCAACCCCCTCTTACCCCGCCCCTTCCCCCTTTCAACCTCTCACTCCCTCGATATCCATTCCTCCTCGTTCCCTCTACTACCTCCCTCCCCCACACCTACCCTCATTCACTAACCCTTCCTCCCTCCATACCTCTCCTCCTCTTCTTCTTTTTTTTATGGAAACTGACATGGTTGGATACATCACCTACAACATCCGTGATGTCGGACATGTCGTGCCGGCTATACTGAACTGGACGAAAAAAAACGAAAAAACTATTTACATCAAATCTCTTTGATTTACATAGCCGTTTCGACATACGTTTTATTCAGTGCGGTGGTACCAACCCTAGTAAGGTAAGAAGGGAAGGGTGCTACAGTTTTACGTGGAATCCGAACCACGGTCAGCCTCAAATGGTCGAGCGGTCACCCATCCAAGTGTTGACCGCGCCCAGGGTTGCCTGCACCACTGAGCTACCCAGGCTGACAAACGTACCTCCCACCCACTCCCCCTTCTTTTCTCTCCCCCTTCCTCTTCCTGACCATTATTCATTATTTCTTACCAAAAGCAGTAACTATTGAGTAATCTGTGCCAAAAGCCTAGATAATAAATTTTCATATCCTTACCTAGAGAAATCATGGATTCCCCATACAAAAACTTTCACCCCTATTTCACCCCTTATTTTTAGGTTTCCGTATCCCTGTACGGAAGCCTATTACTAAGCCTCCGCAGTCTGTCTGTCCGTCCGTCCGTTTGTCTATCCGAGGGCTGTATCTCTTGAACCGTAATAGGAAGCCCGTTGAAATTTTCACAGAATATGTGTTACTATAGCGGATATAACAACAAATAAGCGGAGCTAGGTACAACCCAAGTACAACCAAAGAGTTTGTAAATTCTTTGGACCGGAGTAAAACCGCAAACAGGAAATTACAATCTTACACGTTCAACGCCACATGAAAAATCCAGTATTTCCGTTTGGGCCACGGGGCTCACCGCTCACCGGTGAGCCTTTACTTACTGAACCATTCAGGGCATGGGGGTCACCGGTGAGCCGCGTGAGAGGGCCTACGTAAACGCTTCCTACAAGCCACAGAGCGCAGCTACAAAGCCAATATGGAAGTGAGCCGCATGGCCTTGTAGTCGAAGCGGACGGCGTGGTTTTCAAATCCAATAGAAACTTGTAGTTTTTTATTAAGTTAATTGTAACGATGCTAGGGCTGCTCTTAACGATAAGGTAGAAAATAATATTTGTATTAATAGAATTAATAAAACCAGAAAATAATAAGAAAATATTCGTCAAAATAAAAATGAACATAAAATTTTCTTCATTGCCAAATAAGAAGACATTATTTATTACGAAAATAATTTATGAAATTGAACAAAACAAAATATTTATGAAATTGAACAATCACAACATTATGACACTTCATTATTTAAAATAATCAATCATCTTAACCCCAAAGGGTTTAACCATAAACAATAAAGAATTATCCGTGAGTCATGTTAAAACAAGGCAAACAAAGGAATGGTTTAGTTGGGCTGCTTTGGCAATAAGTGGATACTTTTTTCGACTTGGTTTTAGCCTGTTTGCTACCCATTATTGGTACGTTCTTTGCATAACATTGGTGACATGTTCTTCTCACTTTTCTGGCCAATCCCTCTTTCCTTTCCAGAGTGTGTTTCATTCTCTTCCGTCTTTCTATATGCATTTCATAGTCGCTATCCTCACTCTCCGACAAAAGAATTCGACAGCATCTTCTTTTCGTTGGTTGAACTACGTCTTCATAGAATCTATTCCGAAACTACGGTTCAGAAGATCTATCTCGATGTTTTCTAACTGCGTTAGCGCTTCTTGTGTTAACTCGAAATCTTCAAAATAATCATTTTTGGCGAGAAAAGCGTAAAACATCCTCAATTGTCGACGCAGCCGGACCGGGATTGATCGCTGCGTCCGCGGCGCGCGCGCAACGGGTGGGCCGCGGCGTGACCCCGCGGCCCCAGCCAACAGAAAAATACAAATCCTTCATAGGAGGCCACACGATCCACCCGTGAGCCTTCTGCTATATCTCGAAAATTAGACGGTAAAAGTCGCAAATTTTTATTTTCCTTACAAATTACCGCATTTTATAAACTTTGTGATGAAAATCTCAAGTTGATGAAAATTACGGATATAATGAGTTTGGCTTGGCCCGAACCGAAAAGTACGCTAGGCCCACCGGTGGGTCGTATGGCGTTCAACGTGTTAATTGTGGGCTGATTTTGAAAATTCTTTTTTTGTTTGGTAGGTCATACTTCAGAGGTGCTCCCATTGAAATTTTATTGAAATTGATTGAGCGGTTTATGAAAAAGCAACAAAATACTATTGGTGTGTGGTTACCTTCAGCAAAACTTTTGTGATGTGGGCTTTTTCAGCAATTTGCAGTTTGACACATTTTCGATTATTCACACATTTCGATTATTGTTTTTTATGTAATATTGTTTTAAAAATATAAAACCGACTTAAAAAAAAAATAAACTAGAACTAAAAAGTATTAAATAGGTAGAATAGGTACCTAATATTTTGAAATTTTCTCTGTCATTGTATTGAAATACATGAATCGATATTGTCATTCATATTCGGACCCTTGTTTCATGAATATTCTAAATTTGAAATCTTTTCCGACCGGCCAGATGCGTTTAATATATTATAATACGAGTACGAGTACCATCGAGCTGGTCTGATGATGGAGACGGAAGGTGGCCATAGGAACTCCTAAACTACACATGATAAACCATGTGTTTGGGCTCGTTGAATTTGTCATCACGAGCAATTTACTTTAGACCTAGGAGATTCTCAATTCGACGGTATGTTTTCTTTTTTTGGATGTTTGTTACGCGATTACTCCGTCAATTATTGTGGGCCGATTTTGAAAATTCTTTTTTTTTGTTTGAAAGGGGATAACCATGACGTGGTTCCATTTTAATTTGGTCGAGATCAGATTGGAAAGCGAGGCGGAATCGCGAGGCCGAAGGTCGAGCGATTCCGCCGAGTACATTAATAGCAAAAAATTCCAAAAAAAACTGTGAAATAAAAAACTATTTAAAAAAATATATAAAAACCGCCTTCAAAAATGTATGAAATAAAAAAAATCGAACCCTAGAGTTGAAGGCGGTGCTAAAGCAAGCAAAAATGATACATGAAAGAAAACATGCGTGGATGATATCCTTTGTGATTTGTGTAGCCTTCTTTAGCACCGCCTTCAACTCTAGGGTTCGATTTTTTTAATTTCATAAATTTTTTAAGGCAGTTTTCATATTTTTTTTTTTACATACAATGCTGACATTATTAGAATGAAGAGTGACGAGTATTTGTTTAACTGTTCAACTAAATAAATACGTTCTATCCACAGAGCACGGAATACCGCGCGCGCGCGCGCGGGGGTATTCCGTGCTCTGTGTGGATCTATCTATTAAAAGCGCACAAACAGGAAATTACAATCATAATAATATTTTGTTCCGTATACCAAATAATTTTCAAAACATTTTTTTATTTTATTTAATTTGATAAGTGTTAGTTTAATTGTAAATTGTCATAATTTTATTATTCAAATATAATTAAAAATTTTGGAATTTACATAAATAATGTTCTTTATAAATATAAATGAAAGCGCCATCTTTTGTCTAGTAGCAGTAATTCTACAGCCTAGTGACAATTAAAGGTACCTAGATACATGTTGTATTTCAACTAGATAGCGCCCTTAGTATAGAAGTATTAACAAACATTAACGCCACCTGTTTGTTTTACGACAACATCAAGAAAAATTATTAACGCCCTCTGTTGGTTTTACGATTTACAACGTTACCAAATTTGTTATATGGAGTGGTCTATCTGTCCCGACAGGGTTATAAAATCAATGGGTACTTGATATCGTTCCTTGCTACTGAGACTGGTAAATAATAAAATTAAATATCACATCATACATAGATACACACATAAATACAAGCATATGCTTTTTACCCCCTGACTAAATTTTTTTAGTCATATGTAAGTAGATAATAAATCTTTTGGCTGGGGTTTCCAATACGTACACCTTTCTTTCAACTAACTGGTGTAATAGGCGTGTAGTTTAGGCTTTTACGATTCTAAAGATGTAATTTTAATTCTGCGAAAACAAGTAGTTTCGGAGAAAAAATTAATATCGAAACTTTTGTTTTCCGTTTCTGCGACTTTGTCACACTCACTCGCTTGCTGTACACATACGCTTACTTACTACTACTTAATGTGACAAGGTACCACCCGGGACGTAGAGTAAATATAATAGTTTGAAGTGTGTTTCTTACAGAATGGTATAGATAAGGCGTGTGTTGCCATATTGACAACATTTGCCAATGGGGTAATTAATCTATCCACTTCCTAACTTAAACTTATCTATTATTTTGTATTGTTTAGGGTCATCCGCGCGGATGACAGAGAACGTAACAGGTTAACATACTTTGCGGAAAAACTAAATCCACCGCCCCGTCATAACCTGTTAGTGTGGCTATTCCATAGAGTGTTTTATAAGGCGGAGGCGCGGAGGGAGTGCAGCCCCCGGCCGCCGTAACAAAGCGCAGGCACCCGAAAAAAGCCGAAGCTGCGGAGGCAAGCATAGGTGCCTGCGCTGTGTTACGCAAGAACGGCGGGGCTGCACTTCCCGCAGCGCCAGAGAAGAGGCAATCACTAAATTTAATTTTTTTATTTTTGGCCCCAGTTTTGATTTCTGCAGGCTAAGTCTTTTCTAATAGCAGTGTTCTGTGGTCCTTTATGCTCCTGTATTTTTTTATTTTTTTTTACGAGTTGTACATTTTGGAAACCCGCCCCAATCTTTTTATCTTTTTACTATTTATGTAATTTTTTTATAAAGAAAAAACAACAATTTACACTTTTTTGATTTATTTTATATTATCTTTTTATTTTATTTATCTACTTAACACGTTAGAAGATTATCATCGTTGCAGATATCACCTTAAATGTATGCATATGGTTTGTGTGTTGCTCAAATATATTGACTTCATTCCGTTGAAAATCATATGTCTGTACTACTTGGTAAACAGCTTCAATTTCATTTAGTACCTACTAGCTGTTCCCGTGTTACCTTCCTTTTGCGGCAAAATATTTTATACAACCATCATTAAAATCTGCCACAGAAAAAACTGTGAAAATCCATTGTGAATTGATTGAGTGCCGATATCTCGACTATAGAGTCGAATATAGAGTCAACGGCATGTAATGACAGCATAGTTAAGTTACAGACTGACATATTTTAATTGTAACCGTATATTTTTGTGTTAAGTAACGTTTTAACATTATTATTATATTATTTATTATTTTCTTACATTAGTATTTGATTCACATATACATATACAAATTATGTTGGTGCTTCACTAAAACTCATACATAATAATAAAAACTGCTAATTATGTATAGCTTCCTCGTAAAAGGTGGGCCAAAATGATTCTTGGAATTTCAATCCTGAAAAGTAACTACTTATATACTTAGTGATGCAGTCGGATAAATATTCTCGTGAACGAAGTTGGGAGTGAATGCTAGTATGATAAAAGAGTATTAAGAACATTTATTTTGAATAGATCTACTAAGTTTTAGAGTATAGTAACGTTCCCGGGAATTTCGGGAATTATTTAATTAAATCAATTTTTCAAAGAAGCCAATTCCATATTTTTTAGCTTTTAGGCAAATATGTATCCGATTATACGATCTCTAGTTTTTAGTTAGGAGAGAGTAGACATAAGGTAGGAAAGTACAAGATTTATCTGCTCTTATCTTTGTTGTAGGCATGTTACAGCAAAGATAAGAGCATATAAATCTTAGTCATCCCTGAGGCAGCGCCACAGAGCATCAAATGCGCGCGCCCGCGGTAGGTATTTGATGTTCTGTGGGCAGCGCTAATGAAAAACATATTCAAACAATCGCTCAAAGACATTATTGTGATACCTATGACAAACAAAGCGATCCTATAAGGGTTCCGTTTTTTCCTCCTTTGAGGTACGGAACCCTAAAAACATAAAATCTTTTATTATACATTATTGATACCATATAATCACACTGTGTCTCGACAATCGGGTTAAGCAGAGTAATCGGTGTCGAGCTGCAAGAACTTCTGTGAGTTACCGCCCAACGCTGACTTATGAAATGTTGTAGTCAATCTAAAAATAGAGATACCTACAACTATAACACAACAAAATTAAACTTTGTAATAAAGGTTGACTGGAAGAAATCTCTGTAAGGGATAAGTCCGACTTTGCGCCTCATGTAATTGTTGCATTGGCTTATTTCTGTAAAATGTTTTAAGAGCAATAAAGTCTTTTCTGTCTACTATATCTAACAAACATTATTTCTGTTAAAAAATGCTTGTCCGATGCTACGTCTGTAGGCTATTTTCGGAGGCAAAAAACTGTAGATAGCCTAATTATGTTGAAATAAATAAATTTTCTTTCCATGTTCAAAGAGGTACAAACAAAACTTATGGTGTTTTATTTTTTACTTTTTACAAATACTAAGTGTAGACATGAATAATTTATTAATATTATAATATATTGTTTGCAGGTATTGGTCGTGGAATAGCAATAGAGCTATGGCGTGCAGGCGCCAACATCGTGGCGCTCTCGCGCACACGCTCGCATCTCGAGACGCTCCAGCGGGAGTACCCCTCCATAGACATTGTCGACATCGACATTGAAGACTGGGAGAAGACGCGCCAAACAGTCGACGCATTGGGCCACTTCGATGCACTAGTCAATAACGCAGCGGTCGCCGTCTGCGAACCATTTCTAGAAAGTTCTCCGGAATCTTTTGATAAGTATGTTCCTGTTTGCATCACTCTCAATATTTTGTTGGGGAAAGCCGGAACGAACTTAGTTCCGACTGGGACAAGGTGCACGGGGCTGACATCACGGCTGTAGCAGGCGGTGTAGCCGATCGTATTTAGCGTCCATAAAAAAAGAATAAGTCGTTTCATCGAAAGTGGAAATATATCTGTAGAAATTTTTCACAATAATATGAAACAAATTCCTAAATATACTGTAAATCTATTATGTTATGTAATGTAATTTTATATAATATCTAAGACACAATGCCTTTCTTTTTCAGAATGTTTGCAGTAAATGTAAAAGCCGTCTTGAATATCAGTCAGGTAGTCGCTAAGAAGATGATCGAAAAGAAATCTGGAGGTGCTATAGTTAATATCTCATCGCAAGCTTCTAAGGTATTTTATTATGATAGATATTATGAGCTGACAAACATATCACACAAAAACATTTTGCAAGGAAAAGGCTAAGTTCGAGTTGGTCATAAAATGGAATGAAATTTGATGATAAGCCAAATTCCAATATCTTCCACAACTACCTACAAATCTCATAGTAGGTACCTAATCCTGTTTATATGTTTTTTCTATTGAATACCTAGATACCTACTTCTTTAGTACTTACAAGATATAGTAAGTTGCAAATTTAGGTAATTATTTTAGCTAGCTACACTTTGTACACTTCTACAAAGAAATAATAATTATTTCTTAGTAATTATTAGGTACTATTTGATTCCCTTCAACGCAAAGATAAGGGAGGACTTTGTTGAGGTAGTTCCAGTAAGGTGGTAGGGTGGTGTCCGCGCTCCAACTCGGCTGATAACCTCCAATGACCTTTCGCTTTTATGCCTCAACACCTACGTCATGCATGACAACCATTTGGCATTATCATCTTTATTGTTTTATTTTACTTAATAAAACATGTCCACGATACACTTTTAGTAGATAGTAGGTACTTTAGCACTTTAAATTTCATGATTTCTCAAGTAGGTAACTTGCTTTCAATTTTTGTGTGCCTTCTCTTTAATTAATTAATATTGTAGAAATATAGGCGCAATCCATGTCAATTGTCAAGGAAGATTTCCACGACATTATTTCTTGCAACAGGGCGGCAAATTATATGTACTGAAAATAATCTTTGGAAAAATTTGGCTAACATTAGGCTACCCACCCTTCACGAGGTAAGCTTGAAGTTTGCTTTCCCTATACATACACACACTTTCATACTTACACACATACATACTTTCTATCTCCAGGCAGGATTGAAAGACCACACAGTATACTGCGCATCGAAGGGTGCATTAGATGCGATGTCGCGCGTGATGGCGATAGAGCTGGGCCCGCACAACATCCGTGTCAACTGCGTCAACCCGACTGTCATCATGACTGAGATGGGTAAAGTCGGCTGGTCTGACCCTGACAAGGCCAAAGGAATGTTAGACAGAATTCCTTTAGGGAGGTAAGTTGTGCTTTGTAACTTCCCATCTCTCTGATCCAATTGACTCAAGCGCTGGCTTAGAGCAACTTTACTCTCCGACGACTATAATATTTTCTGTAGTTCGTACTCTGCCCAGAATCGGTGTTGTACTCATTGGGGAATGAGTACAACGGCAAGGAAGATTAGGTTAGGTTAGAACATGCGTGTCACAAATTCCAGTGTAGCAATTTACTGTATGCCGTCTTTTCGCAATTAATGCAATGCAGTCAGTATAAAAATAAAGCATTATTGTAGCGAAAGGACTAGTCACATGCAATGGTTTCCAGCTTGTTCGTATATCAACTAACGAAATTTTATATTATAATGTATCATCTCATGATAGCGACTCAATACCTTCAAACCTTTTTCTGGGGAAATTAATTTTCAAACTAACTAAAGGGGGTGAATAAAGGAGACCAGCGGTTCTACCGGCGTTAACTCACTCGCATATTTCAACCAATAGCCGGGCCGGATGCCTTACCGAACGCCTTCTGATTGGTTGAGTGAGATCGTTTCTCATACCTACTCACATCGGCGACTGAATAACGCCGGTACAGGGGCTGCACCTACCGATGTGTTTAGGGAGTTTCTTATTGACATTCTCACTCCAATGCTTGTGTATAGTGTATACAGGATGTCCTAAAATTCAACATCAAGTGGGTACCAGGGAGTGAAAAATAAGAAAAAAACTTTGAGTAATTTTTTTTAATGATATAAATCTAACCTGAATCTTGTCTAATGGGCACTGAAGGCCATTTTCAATGAGTAAAGGTATTATTTTAAGTTTGCTCTTGTTTAGAAAAAGTACCAAGTATTTTTTTAAGGCATGACGGAGGTGTTATACCATTTTGGAATGTTGATTAGGAGTCCCTGGGGCCAATCCCTGGTTTCTGCTTGACTTGAATTTTGGGACACTTTGTATGTGTGCGACGGGCGTCATTTCGGTTGCAGATTCGGAGAGGTGTCAGAGGTGGTGAACGCAGTGGTGTTCCTTCTCAGCGAACGCTCCAGCATGATCAGCGGAGTGGAGCTGCCCATCGACGGGGGCTTCCTTGCAGGCTAACTTATCCGCACCCAACTTTGCCTCACTGGAACCTGACATGTTGGCTTTACACGTTGTTCCTGGTGGAACTAGGTGTTGTGTCAGTACTTCCCTTTGGTCACGTAAATGTAGATTTTTGTAAAGCAATCGCTGCAGTACAACATTACAACATGCCATATTTTGTATAGAACTAAATCTGTCCCTGAGAGGCTACTAGTGCTAATACTCAATTCTTTTGTTTTTTTTTTCTAACTTTATAACAAAAAAATTTTACAATTTGTATAAGATATAATTGAATTTATATCTCCAAAAATTTAACATAGCGTTTTCCTGTGTTCTAGTGAACTAAAAATAGAGCATTTAGGTGCTGCATGCACCGTCAAAGTGTTCCTGAGCCCGTTTAGCTTTGCCGGCCGAAATGCTAACTCCCTCTCCCTCGGCGCTTAGACTGCACATGCTGTGTGGACAGTCGCGGCATTAGATGCGTTGAACTCTCAAATTCAAAAGTAAAAAAAAAAAAATAAGGTAGCTCAGATTGCTGAACGCAATAACAGGTGTTCTAACTGCCTCGCGCTACCATTGCGTAGCTATTGCTGAAGTAGCTCGAACTCAGTTCTTGAATTCATAATGTTGCAGGTGCAGGGATAAACATTTAATAAGACCACACTGCATTATTATGATACAATGAATTTGATCAAATTTAATCACATAGCTTACAATTCGAGTAAGTCTTTTTTTTATGGAATCAAAATAAGATATAATTTTTTATAATAAGTGTTTAAAAGCAAAGATCTTCAAACAATCTCATTACAATTTCTCAGGTAATTTTAAGCATTGTGGATAATAACTAATTTGTGAAATGTTCTTGCTTTCAATAAAATTTGTTTGTTGGACTTTTAATTATTTATTGAAAGAAAGGAAAAACTATTCGTCACACATTTACAAAACAAACACTATGGCATACAATTGTTGACGAAAAGGGAGCCCACTCAGCTATTAGATTGTGAAGATGTTTTTCAGGTTTTCCTTGATTGCTAGCTGCTATGAGTAAGGTGAGATTAGAAGTCAGAACGGGTAATACCTATCACAAAGATAAAACCACAGATAAATGGCTTCGTGGCACTAAATCCACTGTAATATGAATATACACGGTGAACAAAAAACCTGTCGAACACCCGAAGGCAGGAAGTACAGTTTCAGATACTGAATCGGACAGGCTAGTTTTTTTTCGAAATTTATATGAAAATATGCCCTTTTTCAATTATTCCTAAGTATCAAGATGTCTTTAAATAACTAAATTATGTCTGCATCCCATAATAACAGTGATGTTAAGTTAAACCCTACTACCATATGTCTTAAGCATGTGATATCAGTCTTCTAGGTAACTACCTAGGTATTCTAAAACTTATTAGGTATACAAAATAATAGTTTGTTGCACACTAACTGACCTCAAAGCACTTACCGACTTCATTTTCAGTACAGAAGACAAAAAAAAATATTAAAATCGGCAAATTATTTTACAAAGAATTTCACTAAAGACGAAAGAACACGCTCCCTGCCTTCACTTCATTCGACTCGCCTCAAGATAATTTATGACACTGGGGGCGAGGCGCTTTGTGTCTCGCGCGCGCCGCCGCCTCGCCGCCGCGCCTCCTAGATAATTTTGCATTAGAAGTAAAAGGTTGTGATACTAATTCTATTTTTTAATTGAAAATTTTTGTCCGAATTAAAAAAAAACTAGCCATCCGATTCAGTATCTGAAACTGTACTTCCTGCCTTCGGGTGTTCGACAGGTTTTTTGTTCACCGTGTATGAAACTGTACTTCCTGCCTTCGGGTGTTCGACAGGTTTTTTGTTCACCGTGTATATTCTATCAAGAAAAAATTGGGTTGTAATAAATTATCTTTTATGTAACCGCCAATTTGCTTGACTATACAAGAACTTACGCGCCTTGCGTTTTATTGAACCTGCCAAGATCGACACTAAGCTCATATGGAGAGCTTCGAAAACGTCACTAGAGGCGTCCTACAGAATATGCATAGGTAGAGAGAGGGAGGTCGAGAGGAGGACTTGTGGTTCCCTGCGTCTTAATCGCAGACTAGCTGATGAGGCCTCGCCGCGAGCCGAAACGTATCGCAAGCTGGAGAACCACACAGAGAGGCCACTCGCCAATATGCCCGGACATATTCAGTGAAGCTAAGTTCAACACCTTCGTTTGTGAGTTAGGTTCAAATTATTACTAATGACAACTTTCACCAGAAAAGGCACCAAACCTGGCACGATGAAGTCCGTTGTTACTGCCTACCCACATGTATGTATGACAACCATATCACGTACATGTCAAGTCTTAAAATAAGAATTTGAGCAGTTCCAAGTGTTTCACCCACTATTTCCTCAGCTAAAAAGATTTATATGGGGCAAGCAGGGGTTTCATAGTTACAACCAGTGCACCCTAATTCCCATTATATATAAATTGTGTATATATAATTAATAATAATTTGTAGGGATATCGTTTTTAATACAAACTGGTTTTAGCTTGAATATTGAATTAGTTCAAGTGTGTGGACGCTTACTTACTGTTGAGCCTATAGTGATATAGGGCTTAGAGCCCTATATCACTATAGAATACGACGCGACGTCGTATCGTGTTTATGTGTATGAGCCCATAAGGTTATACTTGTCACAAGTGCCCTTTGCTTTAGTAGATTGTGGTTTTTTTTTTTACAAATGTGTTTATTCTACAAGCGATTATAAGGTTCATTAGTAATCTGTATAACAATTAACCCACACAGATAGTCAGTGTCACAGTGGATGGTAGATGGGTTATTTCGTGACACGAATTACCTCTTTGATTCTAAAATGGAGGAAGTGTTATGGCATTAAATGAATGTAATTTTTTTTTGGCGAATTTAAATCCCAATGTTAGTTCGTCCACACATATTAGTACAGTACGCGGCAGTAAATAATGTACATGGGGCTTTAGAGAGACAATCTGGTTGTAGAGCGTCGTCCCTGTTGCACAGAGACGTACTAGTTAGTGCGACAGAGATGGCGCTATAGAACCGGATTGTCTCTTTCTAAAGCCCGATTTACATTATTTACTGCCGCATACTGTAGTTAAACATGCCTGGAGTTAGATCTGCCTAGCTAAACTAGATTGTGATTCAAATTCTAAACGAATTTTTGCATTTTGCTAAATGTCCTTTTTTATTTATAAATAAATCTACTATGGTCAGTTTTTTTATTTTAGACAGAAGTGACCTTTTGACTTGACATTAGAGGGTTGCACGCTGTGATTGCAGTGCACAGTGTCAAATATGACCATAAAATCGGACACGACCTTTTTATTCCAGAAATTTATAGATTTAGTTATTTAAAATGCTAGAGTAAAACTCCCCCGCCTCTGCGACTTTTAGTTTAGTAGAAATAAATTTTTGAAAATTACACTTTTTTAGTTTCGAAAAAACGAAAAATAATTCTACAATTAAAACTAAGCTACTTATTTAAATTTCACTCAGCCTTATCAAAGACCCTTTCGAATATCCACATTTGAAAAGTTATTCGAGGCTGTGAAAGTTTACAGAAATCGAATTATATATTTTTTTAATTGTTTTTATTTTATTTTTTTTTCTCCTAGATCCCGTAGTAGTAGGCGGAGATATTTATACCGAAAATAGTTCACTATTTCCTCTGTCCGTTAAAAAAAACCGACGCCTAATTCCATGGGTTTAAGAAGTTATGCTCATTTTAGTGCAATTATCAAGTTTCGGGCAATAGGGTTGGCACTTTACAAAATCTTTTATTTTTCCGCAAAATAATGATATGGTCCCAGCAGTGGATGTATATGGACTGGTCAGTTAGTCAGTCAGTGTGTATGTGTTCACTGCTGGACATACGCCTCCCCAATTTTAAACATAGTAGCCGACATGAAATGAAGGGAAACACTGACATGGCATGCATACCTAGTTCTCCCGGTGTTATGGGCTGACATCACGGATGCTGTAGTGTAGGTGATTTAGCGAGCCGTATCAGTTTCCATAAAAAAAAAACAAAAACCAAAACCAGCTAATTATTATTAAAAGAAATCACGAAACAATACAATAAAATTAATGAAATGTCAAAAATAAATAAATAAAAAATGGGAACATTTTTATTCATTCTAGTAACAACCCTAGCCCATAGCGAATAACTCCTGTAACTTCTTAATCCCATGGAATTAGGCGTTGGTTTTTTTTTTAACGGACAGAGGAAACAGTGAACTATTTTCGGTATAAATATCTCCGCCTACTACTATGGGATCTAGGAGAAAAAAAATAAAATAAAAAAAATAAAAAATAAATATAATTCGATTTCTGTAAACTTTCACAGCCTCGAATAACTTTTCAAATGTGGATATTCCAAAGGGTCTTTGATAAGGCTGAGTGAAATTTAAATAAGTAGCTTAGTTTTAATTGTAGAATTATTTTTCGTTTTTCCGAAACTAAAAAAGTGTAATTTTCAAAAAATTATTTCTCCTAAACTAAAAGTCGCAGAGGCGGGGGAATTTTACTCTAGCATTTTAAATAACTAAATCTATTAATTTCTGGAATAAAAAGAACGTGTCCTATTTTAAGGTCATATTTGACACTGTGCAGTGGGTAAAAATAATATAAAATTTTATCGATTGAATAATCTTTGGTGTTAATTATAATGTCCCGACATTAAAATAAAGTGAAACAAAATGATTTTCTTTCTGGTATCACTATGCACACCACAGATTACTAGTGTACACACAACACCTTCAGATATAATGGGCTGCCTGTGGTTCTGCCAACTTAACTTTTTTCCATTAGATTTAGCTGAAGATTTTGTCAATCAAATCCATTAGGTAATTATTCAAGTTTATAGCATTTCATTTGTCAATCAATCGATAAAGTTATTGATAACAACTACATGAATATTTAAAATCTGTAAGAAACTGGAAACAAACCAAACATAACTTTCCTGTCTTCAAAAAAAAAAGACTATTATTGTTCGGTTTCTGAACACGAAAAAAATGAAATGTTCACATTTGAAGTGTTGCTCGCAAACTATACATATTTATTATTAAAATTCGATGCAGTTATAAAATGTTTACACTTTAATATGCATACAATAACGACAAAATAATCATTGAATGACATTAAGACTACAACAGTTATTTTTTTTCCATTTCGTTAACCTATAAAAATTAAGATAGATTTTGTAAAAAACAGCGTGTAGACTTAATCTAGCTTATTTTGATAGTATTTACAGAAATGTATTTAATATTTAGTTGAAAAGTCTTTATTTATTCAATCGATTACAAAACTTCGACGTGGGCGGTGGCTCCCTGCGTCTCCTTGTTCAGCTCTTGAACACACTGCATCAAAACAGTAACACACTTCTCATATCATTTGTTTTTTCTTCGATGTCAAGTGGCCTCTTGACTTTTGACGTTGAGGCTCAACTTTCTACTGTAAATTCTTTGAGATCCTAACGAGTTCCAAATACAGTGTCAAAACTATAACGGGGTCGCGACAGGCAGATAACATAATTGACAGATTAATTTGCAATTATAGAAGTAGCTTAGATGGAAGTAAAGAATATGAACGCTTTGTAAGGTAGGTTATACAGAAGATAACTGATACACTCTTCTACTTAAAAAAGAACTTCTACATCCCACACATACGGTTCTAAGGTTTAGGACATTTTTATCCAGAAAAATCGAAGAGTCGTAATGTCGGGACAACTGCTATTCCAGATGCGCTGGACAAATTGCTTCTGCTGATTCATCCCTTTAGATTGTGATTTTGTTTACTTTATCCTCCTAAAACGTAAAAGATCCTTTTTCCTAAGAGGAGCATTTGAGCTCCAATATAACTCCGGAAAGTTCTCCTCCCTTGAGTGTTGCACGTGGCAGGTTATGCTAAGTAACAAGAAGTGTTTGAAGGAAGCCAAAAGCCGCCGCCGCCGCCGGGGGTACGCTTACTCTCTACGAAGCCAACTACATCTGCCCGAACACACATACACTTCACAATATATTAGTCCTAAGCTACGACACCAAAACCTTTCTGTTATGATCGGACATAGAACAGAAATCAATTCAATTGCATGAAAACCGAGTACAATATTTCGCATCAAGCAAAAACCAGATTGCTAATTGGGACTAGTGATTGCGCTCCAGAAATAGTGTTTTTTTTTTTCATGTATAAAAGCAACAGAATTACAAATTATTCATCTTCGTACTCAGTTTTCCTGCCAGTGAATTGGCCTCCAGAATGAGTGTTGCTCATTTTGTTGCAGTTCAATCCGACGGTATAGCGTATATACCTGGACCATTATTTTTTACTTTTATAATATTTACAAACAGGAGAGATAGGCCATTTTAGGTTCATGTGTAAATTCTAGCTACGCACAGAATCATAATTTTTTTAACCAAAATAAACTATTCATATTGAATGATTTAAAAAAATTGGCTTACAAATTGGGACTGTCTGAAAATAAATTGAAATTGGAGCCTGTTGAAAAACCAACCGCATTGTCATTATTTTTACAAAACAGATCGTAAAATTTACAACCTTACAACCCTATTACCAAATGTTTATTCATTCAGCAGAATATTTATTAAAAAAAGTTAAAGTAGGACAGGGTAGCATCCACTTTTTACCTGACTATGACAAAGCCAAAAGGAGGGTGATTCTCATAGTAACACAAGCCAACGCAGTCGACAGTTCTAAAATGTAAGTTATTTGAGAAAAAATATATATATACATATAGATCATCTCGTCATGATTAAACATTTACAACTTGCAACTTTATCATACATAATTATGCATAGTTTTATAACACTTCTTAGTTCATACATTTTACCCCCAAATCTTATTTACATAATATACTGAACATTTTCACCTGTTAAACCATTGCAAGTTTCTCAGTATATCAGAGATACATCTGTCAAAATGTGTAATTATAATATAGCCGCTCAGGTGTCGCCGGGAAGAAATCGTTCCGGCACCGAAGAGTGCCCGAAGTGTTACCGGGACGAAATCGCCGCGACGACGTGGCAGACTTTCGGCATTAAAATGCACGCTCTTTAAATATGAGGATAAGGCTGATTATACCTCTAAATAAAGGTCTAGATATGCCCTATTTGATCTGAGCAAAAAACTAACGGAGTTCTCAGTTCATTTGGAGACATGGTGATGGACCCCATTTTCGCACGTGAACTCGATGCGCCGCCGCCTCAAATGAAAATTATTTTTGGTGTTTTTGTAAGTAGTTTCTTGTGTTTGTGTATAAATTCAAAATGGCCACCGCGTCATCGTCAGGTTCAGATCGTCACAGCTTCGAATTGAATATTGAGCCAACAAAAGCAATTTAATAACACATTCACTTCACTTCTGAAGTGAATGTGTTATTATTGGAGGTTTTTACACATGCGCGTGTGAAATCGAAAAAAAACTTAACATCACTATATTTATAGAGTGCAATGTTCAACTAGCAATTTGGAATGAACACAAAGGCCAGTGCATTGTAAGGTATACATATATTTGTATGAAGTATTGTAAAGATTACAACTATGCTAAATTTGCTATAGTGTTCATATATTTTTTATTTCAGGAAAAAAATTTTTTTCTCTCCTCGCTTAACGCATCACGACCGCGAATATTTGGGACATCTTACGGAGATTAGCGCGTTGCCAGCGCCGACACCTGAGGGGTCAAAGATTATACAGACCAGACTTTGTACAAGTGGGCCGTATTTATTTGTAGTTATATTAGCCTAATTTTTGTGAATATTAAACCCAGATTGCACGCAATATTTGCCAGTACAGGTGCAACACTATGTGGAATGCATTAACCTAACCTCCATATGTCCAGTCCATACTCCTGCCCCCTTTCCTCCGAAATAAATCTGCAGTTTGTTGGAGACTCATGTTCGTGTCACTTTGTGTAGACATGTCGATACGTTTACGCGTAAAATTTACTAGCCATTATCGGAAACACATTGGCCCCTTTTTTTCTAATTTTTTATTTTATTTTGCTTACTTATGCAAATGAAACAAAGCTACAAAAACAAACAAAAAAATGGACTGAAACCTATATACATTTTTAATTAATATTTAAATTTTACTTGTTACTTACATGATCAGTGATTACAATCACAGCTGCGGGCTATTTTCTAGCAGCAATTGAACGCATTAGCGATTTATTGAAACATGTCTGATGATCCGTCTCACTGGCTCCAACAAGATTCATCAACATCATGCATCTAGGTGAGATATTGTTTTTAAATTAAATTAAAATATTCTTTAATTTGGTTTGTTTGTTTAATGATTTATATACTGGCATTAAAAAAAAATGGTGCATCAGAGGAATCAAAGCTTTTTAGGTTCATTCAATAAAAACTTCTTGTCATACAATTGAGAAGTTCACAAAATGCTTTTGCCAAATGCTAAGTTTATATTTTTGACATAGAATGTTTTCCACCATCAAGATCTTAACCAGCCAAATAGTAAAATAACATTCAATACTTAGTATATCATCAGCAGAAAGTGTTTCTACGACAATACGCGAGCTGGTTGCACGGGTACTAGAAAGAAAAAAGAAGCAAGTTCTAGAGAATTTAATTTTTAATAAGAAAATAAACATTTTCCTCTATAGACATTAGTATTTTCCTTAGCACACCCCTCTGTACGATAGATTACAATTAATAAAATTTAAAAACAGGCAAACCAAAAATGTAAGATTGCTGAGTCTTCAATAAATCAGCTGCAAGAACACCAAGATGGTATTGGTATTTGCAAGCGAACAAAATCATCAAATTATACAGACATTCTTTATTTTTAAACTAGCCTTTAGACTAGCCGTTAAAATTACGGACAGACGGACCCGCGTCGTAAGCTACACAAAATGGAGTCACTGTGAGCACAAGACAAATGGGAAAATGCTGCATTTACTAACGGCTTTACATATTTTTGCAAGAGAATCGAAGCCCCAATTGAATGATAATTACAAAGGATGGATGCTCACCGATAATAGCTATTTAACCTAATTAACGGCTATGGCAGTGGCTCCGCAATATCTTAGTGTAAAACAAATCTACAAGAGCAAAACCAACTAACCCTACACAAACACAAGATCGACATTGAAGCACTTCAAAAAATTACACCATCCAAATTTACATCCTTTTTAGAACTGTTAGGGAAGCCACCTGACCTCTACCTACTAGCCAAAATAATGTCATATATTTTGAAGCCCTAAAACAAAATATGTACAGGACGATATTTGCCTAAAATAATGCCACTCAAATACTATTGATATATTTTCGAGCATCATCCATTCAATCTTTCTGTGGTCCTCAGAACGTAAGGCTAAATAAAAAAGAGTGTCACAGTCATAAAATCAAAGCGCACTCCAGTCCCGAAAAATTCTGGGACTCCGGTATAGATGTTCACACATCGAAACGATTGAGTATCAGGTCAGGGACATTATATACATTTTAACACTAGCTGTGCCCGCACCTCCGCTCGTGGTAAAGGATTTGGTAGATCTTTTTCCAACTGCGTTAGGACTTGGGACTCCACTGCTCAGCTCATATGAACAATAATGTGGTGATGCTATATAGCCTATAACTTGCCCGAGATGTGTAGCATGACATAGGCATAAAAACTGCAAGGGAATAGGTTAAGCCGTTCTTGAGTTATAATAAGCGAACATACATACATACACACAGATGGCAGGCATATTATAATATGTAGGGATTGGACCGACATTGGGGACTCAATGGAAGCATTTTGTAGACAAAGTGCAAGCTACAGGAGTGAGTAATGTTAATGAGGCCTTTCATTCCATTAATTTGGTTTGAGTTAATTATTGATTTGATGATTGTATGGAAAGTTTGAATGGAGGAGGGTCTAGGACACCCAGATTTTATATATCCTAAAACAAAAGAATGTTGTTTTATCTAAAACATGACTTTAGATAGTCATCTAGAAAATATATTGTGAGTATAAAACGTTTTAGTCCGATCAACAACGTACTATCCATTTACAAAACCTATAAACTGCCCTCTCCGCAAACCAATAACAGTGCTTTCAAAATGATATGAACGATTTATACAACTACTCGGTGCTAACTAGCCTAACACTATACACATTGCATCGGTGCACACAACACGCAAACATAACAACTGAGCTTACATTCAAATGCATTTTGAAAATTATAATTGTTTTACAGAACGAGCTCAAATGTTTTATATTGCACACAAGAATAACAATCTAGAAGACATCGAATAAACCTGCCACTTTTTATAACCTCAAATCATTCCACGACCCAACGTGAGTATTTGCATACATTTTATTTTCCTCTATCTGAATTCAAACTCTATACATGTGCTCGCTCCCGAAGCGATAAAGTAAGTCACAATACATCAAGCCACCATCCGTCGATGGAAAGCCACATACCAGCACGCGTTCTATCACCCTCGCATCTATCTTTCAATGAGCAAGACAGAGACGGGTCTAGAACTATACATCCCGAAACCCGTGATAGAAAGAAGCTTACATCAACAATGTTTGTTCCCAACGTGACATCGGGAGCGCAACGCACAAGCATTAGTATAACTACAACAAACCACGCCACATACACTCCAAACGCTATTCACGGGGGCCATTTTGGCGGCTCCATACAATATGCCTCCAACACCTCACGAATACGAAAAGGGTGATTCTTGTATTTGCAAGCAAATTTCATTAACACTATCATTTCACGCTAAGGTGAAAATATTTATTTACAAAAAAATTTTTAACAAAATTTTCTTTTAACTTTAGATATTGAATTGAAAGGGGCATTTTAGATTTCAAGTATCCAGACAAAAACATACACATTTGATGGAAAACATTAGTTATTAATATTTGATACATCAAATCCAATTTTTTTGCAAAAAAAACATCATCGGGCGCCTGCTACACGCGAGTGCGCAAATTCAACATCACTCATCAAGGTCGAAGTCAACAACGACCTCGCTTCTCGTCAAAACTCTTAATGTCGTCAAACGCACTCGCGCACCGTTGCTTCGCACCAACGTTCCAACTCGTACAAAACGTAACAAGTCGAATCATAAAGATCTCGCTGGAACAAAGTGATCGCGGAACTTTACCCGGGGGAAAGCCGGAGCCGCCACCAGTAACAATAAGCCTTACGTCTAACTTACTTACGGGCAAATCGACTCCACACGACTTCATGGATGCACCATTATCATAGATGCACGCTCTGAACGACCGCACCTTACGCCTAATAGCTAAAATAATATATGTTACAACGTTACAACGTAAACTAAACACGGATGCGTACAAAAACTTATTTTTTGTTATACCTTCATTTGTTGTATCTCTTCATTACTACCTAACGATTACCATAACGTTAAATATTAGTCGTCGGTTTTGCTTTGGATTCAATTCCTGGGAAGAGGAACCGGTTGCCTTACGTCGGATGAAGGTTGAGTGGTGTCCACTTGCGGTTCTCGCTCGTCGCATGCAAGGAGGGAGGAGGGATGGTTGCGGCTAGGGTGCTGGGGGGCGTGGGGGCGGCGCGGGCGTCCTCCTCACCGCCACTCCGACACGGGCGCCACCGCCGTGCTGGGCTGCCCGCCCGCAGCTGCCGCTGTCACACCACACCACACCTCGTTAGCACACATCAGCTAATTTTACATAAGAAACTATACTAATCCAAACCAGAAAATGAAGAGTTAACTTGTAACATAGTTTGCAAAATGTTTTGAAAATGTGAAATTTCTTTTCATAGAAGTAGAAACGCGCAAGTACAAACTTTACTGCATGGAAAAGTCCGCTCGGACGTCCAAAGTATCCGTGTGTTTCCTGAATTCCTAAGCCCTGTGCACAAAACCCCCGCAACAATTAGTTCCTGGTAGACCCCGCTGTGATTAGTTCACGCCGCATTCCTATGCACCCCACCAGCTGACCTTGCCTCAGCCTCCTGGCTCCTGTTTTTGTGATTGGTATAACGGTTGTGGTTGTGTAGTTTGTGCATAGAGTCCTAATATCCTTAGGATGTTTTAATCACCGGAACTATGACTATTATGCGGTTAAATGTTATGTTCAACGGGCAACCAAAGCTAATGTGTTCATATCGGTTCACTGGTATTTGTCTAATCTGATCTGAATGAATTTGTAGGTGTTTGGATTTAGTACAATCAGTTTTCGAAGCATAAACTGTTAAGGTAAAAGTTTACAGAAGTAGTCACAACCGATAAGACACCACTAACTAAACAATAATACTCACTGTTCTCAGTCTCGGTGGTGGGCTCGTGGCGCCGCAGGGCGCGGTCGGCGCCGCCCGCCTGGTACGAGGTTCGCTGCCCACCTGCAAACACACACGCACACTTCAATCAATCAACCGTAGCCGTGAGCAGTTTCTCTTCACTGGTTATAACAAACATCATCATCATCATCAGCCTGTATCGATCCACTGCTGGACATAGGCCTCTCCCAAGGCACGCCACCACACGCGGTCTTCCGCTCTTCTCATCCATCCACTCCCGGCTACCTTATTTAGGTCATCTGTCCACCTAGCCGGGGGGCGTCCCACGCTACGTTTGCTTGTATGTGGCCTCCATTCGAGCACCCGTCTACCCCATCGGTTGTCGGGTCTATGACAGATGTGCCCAGCCCACTGCCTCTTCAGCTTGCTTATTTTCTTAGCAATGTCGACTATCATAGTTCTTTGACGTATCACGTCGTTATGGATTTTATCGGTCAAAGAAATGCCGAGCATTGCTCTTTCCATAGCTCGCTGAGCGACTTTAAATTTGTGGACCAGGCCCATCGTCAGGGTCCACGTTTCCGCTCCGTACGTCATTACTGGCAGAACGCACTGATTGAAGACCTTCATCACCGTCTTCAATGACTGTGGGATGGAGGATGAAAAGATGTGGCGGAGTTTCCCAAATGCCGCCCAGCCTAGCTGAATCCTTCTGTTGGCCTCCTTGTCAAAGTTGTGCTTCCCTAGTTGGATGGTTTGTCCAAGATAGACATAATTCTGCACAACTTCGAGGGTCGCCTCTCCAACTGTTACGTGCCCCGGAACGACGTGTTCGTTAAACATAACTTTCGTCTTGTCCAAATTCATCCCGAGGCCGACTCGGCGTGAGGCGATATTGAGGCCAGCGATTCGCCTATCACGACTATGTCATCCGCGAAAGGTAGGTGTGAAATGTACTCGCCGTTAATATTAATGCCGTGCTTTTTCCAATCCAGCAGCTTGAATATATCTTCCAATGCATTCGTAAACAGTTTCGGAGATATAACATCTCCCTGTCAGACTCCACGATGCAATTGGATAGGTTTCGTCTGCTGGTCCTGTATTTGTACGGTCATTGTCGCGGCACTATAGAGACATTTCAGCACCTTAATGTATCGCCAATCGGTTTGGCATCGCTGTAAGGATTCCATAACAGCCCAGGTTTCGATAGAGTCAAAGGCTTTCTCGTAGTCCACAAAAGCGAGACACAGTGGCCGATTATACTCTTCGGACTTATGTCCGAAGAGTATAATCTGCCGTAAGGTGTAGATGTGGTCTACGGTACTGTAACCCCTCCGAAACCAGGCCTGCTCTGGCGGCTGGTGGTCGTCAAACCTTCGGGCGAGACGATTGGTGAGGACTCTCGAAAACAGCTTATATACGTGGCTCAGGAGCGAGATGGGCCTATAGTTCTTCAACAAGCCTTTGTCTCCTTTCTTGAAGAACAATACGACCATACTCCTGTTCCACGACTCTGGCGTAATGCCACCGTGTATGACAGAGTTGAAGAGCCTCTGTAGTTCTTTGAGGACCGTTGTCCCCCCGGCTCTGAGAAGCTCTGTAGTAACTCCGTCTTCACCAGGAGCCTTGTTGTTTTTAAGCTGCTCTAGAGCAATCCTGATCTCGCCCATGTTGACGTCTGGGATATACTCCTTGTAGTGGCGGGTTAATCTGGTTCGTCGGTCGTCTTTGTCCACAACCAACCAACCAACCAAACATATTCACCCATAATCTGAAAACATTTGGCTTGGATCAATTTGAAGCTCGAGTGCATGGTCTGAAGCTGAACTCGGGAATTTGACAGAAGAACAATGTTATCGGCCAAGCGAAGGTGAACGAAAAAATCTCCATTCACATTGCTACCCATATTGTCCCACTCAAGCGTCTTGAACACATCTTCTAATGTGTTGGTGAAGAGCTTGGGTGAGATCACATCCCCCTGCCTTGCGCCTTTACCAAGGAGGATGTTGGGTATTTTCGTGGAGCCTCAGTCATCGTCGCGAATCGATAAAGGATTCGGAGTACCTCGATGTAGCGGTGGTCGATTCTGCACCTTAGGAGGGAGTTTTCGACGGCCCATTTTTCAACAGAGTCAAATGCCTTCTCATAGTCGAAAAAGGCTAGCAAGAGCGGCTTTTTAATCCTCACATTTTTCCACCAATTGTCTCACAGTAAATATGTGATCCATGGTGCCATATCACTTCCTGTTCAGCACCTATTACACCAAGGTGTTATGGGCTACCATCACGGATGTTGTAGGTGGGTGTCATGTCAGAAAAAAAATCATCAAATAAGTAATAAGGGTACCGAATTTGAGCATGTTCCAATCGAAGACGTAGTCGTAGGTGAAGCCCTGGCGGTGGAAGAGTGTGCGGAAGAGCTGGCGCAGGTGGCTGTAGTCGGGCCGCTCCTCGAAGCGCAGCCGGCGACAGTACTTCAGGTACAGCTGGAACTCCACCGGGTGGTTCTGCCGCAATACATATTTATTGTTTAATTAAACTACTTAACCTTCTAGACTAGCTCTTACTAAAAGGTGGGCCAAAAGTAATCACCTGATGTTCTTTGGCTGTAATTTTTTTTTAAAAAGGAAAACATTGGTTCTACTTATGGATTAGGTTTATTTAATGAATTAGAATATTTTTCATTAAATCGAGAAAATGATATTGGTCAAGTGTCCGCTGTCAGAATTAATGACCATACGGGCTCGTTTTATGACATTTTTCATCACTTGTGTCAGAACTTCTTGTGCCACACTTGTGTCAGAGCGATAGGTTCTTTAAGTGCTTCAAGAGTCCGAGGATTGTTTACATAAACCGGGGACTATAAGTAACCCCACAAAAAATAGTCTGGAGCGGTCAAATCGGGTGATCTGGCCGAAGTCGGAAATCTTCGACGAAATTCAAGCTGCGTCAATACCACAGACGAATTATTACGCAAAAAAAATGGATTCAATTATTCCGCGTTCTTGAGGAGAATAGTGTTCCATGGCTTATTGACGTGTATTCTGCATCTGTTTACTTCACAAATGTCAAAACAGAATTTACATTTGCCGCCATTTTGAAAAGTTATAGCGTCGTCCAATAGGGTGATTACTTTTGGCCCACCTTGTATATTATATTTTCATATTACTTAACAATTTTTCCCGAGGTCCAAGTACCCCGAGTAAAATTTTCCTATATTTATTATTATTTTTCATTTCCTGTTTATCTATCGTATTATTTATTCATTTACACAATAATCACAATATAATACGAAATCAATCTTTCATCAGTGGGAAATATCAGCACCCAACCCTTATGATATAATTGTACGTATAAGAAGCAGCAAAATATATAACACTCACCCTACCCCCGTAAGGTGGCTATATTGAGCCTATAGCCGGGTCACTGAGCACAACGGCCCCGTGTCAAGTGCGTTCAATTCGTCGGCGGCTCTCTGTCGACAACAACAACAAACACAACACTCACCCTACAGAGCTCGTCAAAAGGCGTGGAGAGTTTCTTCTCAGATATCCTCTCGTACTTCTGGCGCTTTGTGGCGGCGCGGAGCCCCTGCCACGGCAGGCTGCCCCGGTTGAAGTACATCAGCACGTAGCCAAGCGACTCGAGGTCGTCCCGCCGCGACTGCTCGATGCCCAGGTGAGTATTTATCGACGCGTACCGCGCCGTCCCTGCGCGTATCGTCACAAACCGCTTTACTCGCATTTCCGTCTCCCATTACTGTATTGTTAAAAGTACTTATTTTTACATGTAAGCAAATTTAACATAAACCGCTGAATAAGTTTTCTGTAGACTAAACATAAATATAGGGATACATAAGCCCATTTGGCCTCTGCAGCCTGTCTGTAGTCCATGTTGCATAGAATCTCATCGCTGCATCGTTTCATACATCTGTGGAATTTTCCCATAATTTACCAACCAGCCTAACTATTTAAGTCAACAGGACCACTTTCGCATTCCAGGATATAAGTTACTCACAATTATTTTCTTCACTGTAGATCAGATATTATAGGTTTAAAATGTTTTATTTCTAAAAAACCTCATTGGTTTAACTCCAGTTTTTCAAACTTTTGACCACTGGCATGAGGCTCATAAGAAGTATGTCTTGTTCATCTTCATCTTGACAAGGTTTTACTGGTGTGTGTGATCTATTCTTTGAGTCAACAGTAACAATGCAATTTTACAATGAAACACCTAAACATAAAATTATGCAGATTGAAAGAATATAGAAAGACGTCATAAATAAAGCGAGGTGTTGAACTAAGCTTGCGATGGCTTCACCGAACATATTTTTTATTTTTTTTTTATTTTTTTTTATTTTATTGGGAAAACATACAGTCATCGTAAAAAGGAGTAAGTACTAACATTAATTACACAGAGACCAGTAAAGTTTTCTACATAAAGTTATCCGTATTAAGTGCGTTCATGATTAATAAATTAACCTAAAAGAAAGAAAACATCAAAAACTAATACCGACACACGAAAATCAACCAATTACTTAACCATAGGAGATACATTGATAAGAAGTACATACCTACCATGTACCTAGCAAGAAAACCAACCCAACCTACCCTCACACAATTCTCATCTGCCCGCTTTAACACCTGTTTCATCATTTACTGTTTCGATCGCTGACCTTTTGAGATGGCTGAGTGATACATGAAATAAATCAAGACAGGAGAAGAAGTTGTCATAAGTAGCACAACTCCTCCAATATCCGGGCCCATCGGCAGTAGAGGACGGTGTTAATCCAAGGTCGGGACTAGCGAGTGGCCACTCTGAATTTCCTGCGCATGCTTCACGTTTCGGCTCTATGGGCTACCGGCGGCCATGTAATGTATGTTAATATATGAATATCCTTATAACTCAAGAACCACTTTATCGATTTAGATAAAGTTTTCACTGTTACATTCTGTCACTTCTCAAGATGTTTTTAGGCTATAAATTATAACGCTACATCATTGGCGGCCTGAGCTGTGAGCACAAAGTCACGCGAAGCGAAGCCGCGGGCAAAACCTTGTGAGCGATAAAATGAATAGGCCTAAGGAGGTACGTACATATGTTTCCATAAGTCGCTCAACTGATTACGTAGAGTATTTTACTAAGAATGCAATACGACGTAGTAGTTTTTATAACACTGTGACCTCTATATATTACGTAGTGTAATGTAGGTATATTACTCTGACGTGCACTGTGAGGGAGATACCGTTTCAATGATAATAAGAAAAGCAGCTACGTTCATTATGTTTATTACTAGAAGATATTATTGTTACATGTACTCACCTGTCAAATTTTTGTTTTCTCTGTAGGGGATGTGCTGCATTGACCTCGCATCTCTGTACTTTTTCGCTAGACCAAAATCTATGATATACACTAAGTTTCCTTTTTTACCTAGACCCATTAGGAAGTTATCTGGCTTTATGTCCCTGAAACAAACACAGAAAGTTAGTATTCCAAATAATACACACACACTTTTAAAGTCTTTTCACTAACATACTATGTTCCATTTAAATTATGAAGAAAATAATTTCGAAAAACACATTTTCATAGTAGATCATTTTACACTCAGTAACTTAATGTTCGTTCTTATAATTTCGAAAAAACACATTTTCATGGTAGATCATTTTTACACTCAGTAACTTAATGCTCGTTCATCAAAACACAACACGTAGTGTGAAAATTGAAATGTGACAAGGTTCTTTAGTTTGTATTTCTACTTATAAAACAACTGTACAAAGAGTTAACCAACACCCTATTTTTTTGTGTAAGAGCAATCATTTGTTTTAGCGAAAAACTTATGAATGAGACGGTTACGGGCCTACGACACGGGTGATTGTATTGTGTGAGCGACCGCACTTGCAAGAGTATGGACTCCGCAGGCGGTGCGGCGGCGTGGCTGTGAAATCGGTCCCCTGGCGGACCCACTCACCTACCCACTGCTCTGCGCCGCAAAACAACGCGAGTCGCACACACACAGCAGAGAGAACATACACAACACATTGTCCTCCGCTTCCTATGCTGTGATAATATGCAACCGTCCATATAATCGCTTGTTGCCATGGAGACAGCCGTGAGTACAATTATGTACGGCATCAATACAATCATGCATATTAATGCATGAAAATATGAAGATATCAATTAACCTAACAAAAACACAATAATCAATGTGAATATTGAACTTTTTTTAATCCATTTCGTGGTTACAGAAATTGAAATATAATTTAATAAAAAAAAAAAAAATCCTAAAATACAATTTCAGATAAACTGAACTTCGAAAAATCAGGCTGCCAAACAAAATAGTAAAATGTACTTCTTCAATTGGTTTGAATAAAATGTTTATTACACCTAAATTAAGGTCCTTTGCGTTATCTTGATAGTTGAGAGGAGATAAGATTATGACAATTGACTCGTAGTCAAGCTAACAGAAAAAAAACACAATAGTGTGTCGTGTCACAACACTTGCTCAACTCCGGTAAGCGAAGCAAAGCAACAGTTTAGCGAGTGGCACCGCTCAATCTCTCTTGAGGAACCAATCGATTGCAGAGCATGACCGAACTAACCGCCGACACTTCATTTCTACTCGCAGAGCGAATGAGGTCGGCGAACCGCAGTGCCCATTCTGTGATTTCAACTTGTTTGCAATCTGATTAGATTTATAAATAAATCAATAGTGAATGAAATGGATGGCGAGTCACATTTTTGTTGTATTCAAGTGTGAATGGCAAATAAAATTAGTTTGTATTGAGCTGGGTTAGAAACTACATGTTAATTTGGAATACTTTTTTTATGTAATCCGGTATGGGTGGCTGAGTCAGAGGGGCCAGAGCACATGCTCCGACCGGCCAATATGGCCTGCGATAAAGTTCCACGCCGGAGACATCCCTTTGAGTTTCTGGCTATACTGGACTAGAAGAGAACACAGTCGAGGCTGCTATGCAGCCAAGTTATGTCCAGTATGGTGGTATCAACCCAGTCGACCACAATTTTAGCCTACAACCTAGTAATGTTTATTGTTTATTGTATAATTTCATCCATAGGTAGGTAACCTACGCTTGGATATGTCGAAAATTCCGCCAGTTCTAGATGACAATGGACAAAGAAAGGGTATACCATATACTACAGAATAAGATGGGGATACTAGGTACCATTTGCGTGCCTACAAAATAAAATAAAATGAGATCTAGGACTCGGGAATTTGGCCCTACATCTTTATTTAGTGTTCTAACGCAGTGCAGAACTAATTCATAACTTTCTATGACGGAGGTTACACGCTAGGTTGGGCATCAGTTCAGTCCGTGACCTTGGTCACGACCAGATTGACGCCAGACGTAAAATGCATTCGCACTATCAGTCTGCCATCAGTCTAGTATCAAAATATTTTAAAATCCATCAGTCTGGTCCATCATTCCAAACCATCCTTCCATCAAAGTAGATTAAACGGTCAGTCTGGACCATGGTTTAACCAGATTGATGGACTGAACTGATGAAAAACCTAGCGTGTAACCTCCGTCTATCTCTTTCATTTGTATTGACAGATCATTCTAAGTTAAATGAGGTATAAAAGCATATGAGGCACTGACGTGGCACCAAGTTCACCCGGTGTTATGGGCTGACATCACGGATGTTGTAGGTGATATAGCCAATCGTGTCAGTTTCCATAAAAAAAAAAGGTATAGATAAAAAAAAGAGGCATATAAAAATACTTACACTTCAGCTGGTTTCCTGCTATAGAAAAAATACTATGGAATTTCTCTATATTTAAAAATGCAATGTCAATAAGGATGCGTTAGATAGAACTTGCAATGTGTAAAATAGATATGCGGCAAGTACCTACCTGGCAGTAAATAGTTTACATTGTGCTTTAGAAAGAGTACAATATGTACATTATTTACTCCCGGGTACTGTACCAATAGCGATACAGTACACAGTACAACGCACAACTAAAGTACTTTACCACTTCGCAAAGTGAGTGGTTCACAGCGCTCGCCCTGTGGAGTGGCGGCCACGGGTAACGTCGCTTTGATTCGGAGCGCATGTGGATAAACCACATAGACATGAGACAGGTTACCTATGAATAAAGTTTCTCGAGTGTATGTAGTCGATGCGGGAGACGAGCTGGTCGGCGAGCAGCAGCACGGTCTTTAGCGAGAAGCGCCGCGAGCAGAAGTTGAACAGGTCCTCCAGCGAGGGTCCGAGCAACTCCATCACCATCACGTTGTAGTCCCCCTCTGAGCCGCACCATTTTATCGCGGGGATCCCCACTGCAACAAGCCCGATACATTCACAATTTTTAAAACAATGTGACAACAACCTAAATGGTATTATCTATCACACATCCATGGTGATAGTTTTAAGGGTAGCATAATGTAGCCAGTTATGCCTGCAAGAATTCTGACCAAATTGGTCAAAATATCTTCATGTGTCGCTACTATTATGCGTGATACTGATACCCATCAACCTTGAGCCAAGTACTCAAACTTTTTTAACATCTTTTTTATTTGCATATGGTTATATTTTTATTTAAAATCCTTTTACTAAAACTTGATCTAAGAAAGGGAAATTTATTACCAAATAATTTTCTTCACACTAATAGCATTCATAGAACTAAGTTCAATTTCTCTCACAATAATATTATACACCTCTACCTATTATCCCCTGACGTGCGTACGGCCCCGTCGGGGCGGTGTCATTTGCTGTGTCGGATATGCGGCCCGCCCCCGCGGGGCGGCTCGGACGACTTCATACAAATAATTTATTGTAACGTGCAACATCCTTCTTAACTCTTCTAACGAATGTCTAGTAATTGATGAAAGAGTAGGCTACCTAAAAATACACACTTCTATGTGCTTGTCCTGTCAAATAATTATTGACAAGCGATCTTCAGTCGGTCTCTCTGTGTTCGCGGACGGTGACGTGTGCGCCTCGTGTTTTTAGTGGTTTCTTGTGGATTTTTTGGTGTTTTCTTTGTGAAAAACGATGGAAGGGTAAGTAATCTTCATTTACAATAGTTTCTCGGCGCTGAGGAACGATTTATTCGTAAAGTATCGTAATTTTGGTAACCCCCTAGGCAAAAACCGTTCCGAAAATTCTTGATTTTTTTAAACCAGTTTAATAATGATAGTATTAAACACATTACCAATGAAATTATAGAAAATTTTATGTACATTTGGAAAATAAAACCTTTTCATATACGTTTAAAAGAAAAAAGTATAGAAATATCGCCAAAAACGCAGAGCGCACCCGATTTTGACCAAAATTTATTTTGGCCAAAATGGCGACGCACTCAAGGGTTGACAGCTAATCGGGTCCGCTCGCACATGAGGGGTTATCAAATGGAATATCGTTCTATTTGTCTGCCTGTGTATTTATCTATGTTTATCTGAATTTAAGGGATAAATTTTGATAGTCAACATGAATCCAACCAAGCGCACAATATTATGATTGGTACGTAAAATACAGTTCATTGACCTTCACGACGGACACAAACAATGGAAATAGACCTCATGGGACACAAAACAACAATAAACGAGGGTCCATCAAGATATGCCGCACGTCTAATTACGCATGTGGACAATCACCCGCGTGTGATAGCGAACTCAAGACGGAATAATCAATCATTGAGGAGACATGTATTATAAATTTTGCGACCGCCCTTTCAGTCCGCGAGGGGTCAAGATATGGCGACTCGCGAAGATAGCCGAGTTACTGCATCCTGCGGTGTTGCGAGCTCCTGTATAATGTCCTAGAAACATCCTCCGTTGCATGACAAATCACGTTGCTATCATATTATTTTAGATAAAATCTGTCAATATATATATCTATAGTTAGGTGCAAGAGTTGAGATCTGATTGTAGTAGTGAGTTCAGTTTGTATAGAATGTAAAGCAGAGACCAGCCACGAAACTGCCGGCCATCTATATCCATCACGAGTTGCCTTCACCTGTTCCTGGCCCGAACAATAAAGACTGTATGGGAAAAGGAGCAAGTGCCGCTAAGCGAGCGATTACCGTACTAAAATCTGTCATATAATTCTCTCGTTTTTTTTTTATGCAATCTGGTATGGGTGGCTGAGTCGGAGGGGCCAAAGCGCATGCTCCGACCAGCCAATATCACCTCCGAGAAGGTAGGTGCCATACCGGAGACTTCCCTGGATTGCTGGCTATACTGGACTAGAGGAGAACACAACTGAGGCTGCTATGCGGCCACCTTACATCCAGTACGGTGGTATCAACCCAGTCGGCTACAATTTGAGCCATCATGGAACGGGTGAAAACAAGTTGTCATCAACACCACACACAATCCAGCCAACAGAAATATTATCTATGCTAAAAACGGTTTATTTATTATAAACACAGATAGCATAAACGACTCATCTATCTAAGCGTACCAACCAACACAGGCGCACACGCCTGGCAGTCACATTTGCGAGCACATGCTATCCGATATACTCCTGTGTACACAACAAGTAAGTATCAAAATAAACAATTGCCAATTATTACACAATCCTTTCAACGCCACTGATGGATAAATTTGCCAAAACATATAATGAAAATTTATGAAGTAATGCAAGTGTAAAATAATTCAAAAATACACAACAGATTTCATTGCCAAAGTTTCATGTTAAAACATATACTTTCAAAATAAAGTAAATTCCACAAAATATTCATGTCGTCATTTGTTAGGACCGCATCATTGAGAAATCTGTTGCCTCAGCTTATCCCATTGAAATACAAGTGCGACATTATTGCGTATACGCCTATACTTTATTTAATATTAGGTGTACAGGTATAAAAATGTAAATTATGGAAGTGGAAATTATGGAAGCGGCTAAGTTTTTTTTTTTTTTTTTTTTAAACTTCTCTATTTCATTCCCCTATCCCTTTGTTGGGATATCCAAATGTTTTGTGTCGATTTTCTTTTATTGTCACGAACGGTTTGTGACCACTGTCACAATTCCATTAAATGATGTTAAGGTTGTCCTGCGGCAGCCTCCTTTTCAGTCTCCGGGGTATCTCCATGTCTCTCATCAAATTCTTGGCTAGCTCGTTGGGATGTTGCTCGATCCTTTTCTGATAGGATTTTGTTAATGTTTTTATTTCAGCTTCCACTGTCGGTATGTCAAGGTCGTGATGGAGCGTATCATTTGTAACAAACCATGGGGCATCCATGATCATGCGCAGCATTTTTGATTGAAACCTCTGTATGATGGCGATATTGGTCTTAGCTGAGGTGCCCCATAGCTGAATGCCATAGGTCCATACTGGTTTCAAGATGCTTTTATAGATAAGCAGTTTTGATTGTCTTGACAGTTGGGAGCTGCGTCCTAGCAGCCAGAACATGTTCCTGAGCTGTTGGCTTAGTTGTTTGCGCTTTGTGAAAATATGTTTTTGCCAGGTGAGCTTACTATCTAAGTATAGTCCCAGGTATCTCACATCCTTTTCTTGTGGTATCTGGACACCGTTTAGTCGGACTGGCGGGCACGCCCCTCTCCGTAGGGTGAAGGTTACATGGACGGACTTTGTTTCATTGGCTTTTATCCTCCATTTCTTGAGCCAGGTGGACACCTCGTCTAGGCTATTCTGTAATATTTGAGAGGCATGTTCGGGGACAGAGTGCGATGCAAGAATAGCAGTGTCGTCGGCGAAAGTTCCGGTGAGTGCTTTTCCTGTGGTTGGAAGGTCTGCTGTGAAGATTAGGTAAAGAATAGGACCGAGAACTGAGCCTTGTGGGACACTGGCCCTGATCCTCTGTAGACTAGTGACAGCATCTCCGGTTTTCACTCGAAAGTGTCTGTCGCTCAGGTATGACTTGAGAATTTGAAAGCAGTTGTCATTGAGCATAGTTTTAACTTTATAAAGTAGTCCGTCGTGCCAAACTCGATCAAAGGCCTGGGATATGTCAAGGAACACCGCCGAGCAGTACTCCTTGTCTTCGAAAGATTGATTTATTCTCTCCACCAATCTGTGCACCTGGTCAATCGTTCCGTGTTTGGCTCTAAATCCGAACTGGTGGTTTGGAATGATGTTTTTAGTTATTACTACGGGCATAAGTCTCGCCATAAGTAGCAGCTCCATTACTTTGGACAGCATGGGCAGAAGGCTTATGGGCCGATACGATTTTGGATCATGCATAGGCTTCCCTGGCTTCAGGATCATTATGATTTCAGAGATCTTCCATTGGGGGGGAAAGAAATTCAATCTAAGCACTGCATTGAAGAGATGTGTTAGATATTGTATTCCAATTGGGGGCAACTCTTTAAGAAGTCTTGATGTGATTAGGTCGTATCCTGGTGCTTTTTTGGAATCAATACTTTTTATAGTTTTCATCACTTCAGTGCTAACAATTGTTTTGAATTTTTGTTTGCCAGGAATGTCAGGTCCACGAAGTACCGATTCAATTTCTTCCATATTCTCTGATGAACCTTCATATGGGTGCGGGCTAAACACGTTGTAAAGGTGGTTGGCAAATGCTGATGCCTTTTCTATGTCGTTTCTGGCCCACTTATCATCTGCAAGCCGTATAGGAGGTTGGTGAACTGCCGGCCGTTTGATCTTCTTTGTGGCTTTCCACAGGGAGTAGTTAGTGGCAGCAGTTGCATCTAGGCTTCTCAGGTAGTTTTGAATACCTCTGTTTCGTTCACGGTCTAGCATATTTTTTAACTCCTTAGTAGCTTTATTAAGGTTTACCTTATCTGATGGGTTTCGCGTTGTTTGCCAAATTTTTCGCAGGTTTCTTTTTTCGGCAGCTTTCATAGTGATTGCTTTTGAGAAATTTTGTGTTGTATCTATCTCTTTCGGGGGCGGAGTTGATTCCCAAGCTGCATTCTGCACGCACATGTTAAATTTTTCTACAGCACATGTGATTTCATCTTCAGTCTTAAGGCTTGTTTTGATGGATAGTTCATTTTCAACTAAATGGCCAAAACTTATCCAATCAGTTTTTCGACTGTGGAGAGTGCATTTTCTGGGTTTAACTAAATATTGTTCTCGAACGGCTATTAGAATCGGTGAATGGTCAGATGTGAGTTCGAAACAGGAATCTGCTGTTATTCGACTTTGCGGTATATTCTTTGTGACGCAGAAGTCCAGGAGATCGGGCAGTCTTTTCCTGTCTGTTGGCCAGTATGTGGGTTCTTTAGTTGAAGCTATTCGAAGATTTAGTTGGTTGATGGTTTTTAGAAGTGCACGTCCTTTGGTCGTTGAAACCCTACATCCCCAGTCAGTGTGCTTAGCGTTATAGTCTCCGCCGGCAATAAATCGCGAACCCAATGTTTGGAAAAATGCGGCATACATATCAGTTGTGATGTTGTGTTTGGGTGGAAAGTAAACAGCTGATATTGTCAGGGAACCTGAGAGTTCCTCTACCACTATATTAGTGGCCTGTATGTAGTCTTTGGAATAACTTGTACTTTCGTAGTGTTTTATTTTGCTTTTGACGATGACTGCAGAGCCTCCATGAGCCATTCCATCTGGGTGCATTGTATGAAAAACATTATAGTTGGGGATTTTAATGTGACTCTTTTCGGTGAAATGGGTTTCAGAAATGAGTAGGATATCTATATCTCTTTCGTGCAGGAACAAAATGATTTCCTGGTTGTGTCTTGCTAATCCATTGGCATTCCAAACAGCTATGTTTAGTTGGTTGAATTTTGTAGCATATTTGTCATGAGCTTCATAAGAGTGTTGTTAAGATTATTCATTTGTATTATGGCTGATTTCAGTAATTCTTTTAGTTCACAATCGCTTGTTTGCTCTACTGATATGGGATCTTCTTGGGGGACTTTATATTTATTATATTGTCTTTGTCCTGCCTTACTGGCGTAGGACGCGTGAGGGTGCTCTTTGTCCTGATTTATATGTGGTGTATCAACAAGACTTGGTTGGGATATTTTTGTGTTTTGTTTTAAATTTATCTTGCGTTTCTCTCTTAATGGAGGGTATTTGATCTTTTGTAGCTCTTTATACACGCTGCAACCTTTGTAGTTCGCTGGGTGATTGCCCTCACAAAGAACACACTTGACGCTATCCGATCTTTCCTTCCGGGAGCAGTTCTGGGTGGCATGGTCGCCTGAGCATTTTACGCAACGAGGTTTCCTATTGCAAAATCTTTTAGTGTGACCATATCTTTGGCAGTTTTGGCATTGTGGGATTTCTCGTTTGACTCTGGGAGGCTCGATAACCACTTTCAATCCCATGAGATGTTTGATGTTGTATACATCTTTATTTGTCGGGTCCGGTTTAACTTCCACAAAGTACATTGGCAGTGGTTTTTTTGTGATTCTGTTTTTGATATTCCACATGTTCGTCACTTTATGGCCTAGTTCCTCAAGCTCCTCCTTCAGCTGTTCCGTGTCTATTGAGGAGTGAACTTTTTTTATGACAAATCGGAAGGATCTCTCGTTCTTGGGTTTATAGGTATGGAATTCTGTGTTCCTTGATTTAAGCTCTTTAACTATTCTCGTGTATGACTCTGGAGAAGAAGGCTGTAGTTTTACCTGATCATCCCGTAGAACTTTCAGCTCATATTCTTTGTTGGCTATGTTGTTTAGTAGCAACAACAACGGCTGTATGTTTTTTACTCCATCTATGAATATTGGTGGTGGCTTGATTGGTTTTGGTTCTTCTACTAAGCTCATTGGTTCAACATTGGTTATTTTATCTAGGTCTTTCTCAGCTTCCAGGACTGCAAAGCTGTTAGTAGTTTTCACTGGAACATCGAGCCAGTAGGTATCCAATATTGTTTGTTTTCCTATTTTATTTGTGTTTTCAGGACTGCTTAGTTGTCTTTTCCGGTTCGGGACATTTTTCCATTCTTGTTCAGTTATCCTTGTGGTAACGTCATTAATAGATGTTTCACTGCTAACTCCGTTAGCAGGTATCTTATCCTTCTTTGTGTATGTGTCTTTAGTAATCCTGCTCACATCTCCTAGCGAAGTGGATCTCATTCTCGTGTGAAGTAGCCCTTTGTGGAATTTTTGTTGGACCATCTTAGGAGGCTCTTTGTTACGATCTATGGTTGTGCCAGAAGCATCTACATAGACAGGATTGTCTTCGGTAGTGGATTTCACACTCTTAGGCCCGGTAACCTGAGAGCGCCGGGGGTCAGCCGGATCGCATGACGGATTGTCCTGACGAAGCACAACATAAGGCTAAGTAAATAGGTAATATTTTCGATACAGTTCAGTTTAGTCAGCACGAGCAAATGGAAGCCTTGACAAGGCACTTAGTTGACTAAGGTATATTATTAGGTGATGTAGCCAACCATGCCAGGTTAACCCTTCACCGCCCATAAGGGCCATGCGGGTTTTGGGCTTCTTACTATAGTTGTTGTTGTTGTTTTGGTTTGGGGTTGGCTCTAGGCCTGCAAACTAATCCCGCTTGGTTGGGGACCTTCGTGCAAAACCCCGCAGTCTCCAGCTACCCCAGCCAGCCTATGTCTTCCATGGAAGCCACAAGTCGACCGGGGTGTCTGCAGGCCGCTTATCCCTTAGTCGCCTTTTACATGCACGGGGAGAGATGCAGTGGGACTATTCTTATTAAGTACCGACCCCACACAGTACCTACTCTTACTATAGTTATGTCCCACAAGACCTACGCGGGTCGCAGAATAGATGGTCACACATTTTCGTCTAATAATATTTCAATGAATGTTTCTTATTAAAGCGATTGAAAATGGCGGTTTGTAGTGATAAAACCTTTGCATTCTCCATAGAACACACGGTAAAAATATTTCAAGAAAAAAAGAAAAAGAATGATTGAAAGCTGTCAATTTATATATTATATACCTAGATAATTTCTGGCAGAATGGTAAACTGGTCTCTATAGTCTAACGTTATTTCACACGTATTATTTGAACAGATCAATTCCTTGCCTACACATTGATATGAAATTTGTATGGGGGAAGCGGCGAGTGGCCGAGTGGTTTGGGCATCGGCTTCTCATGCAGATGTCCGCGGTTCCAATCCCGTCGGCGTGTACCAATGAGTTTTTTTCTGACGAAAAAATTTACGTGCATACCTACACCTGCTGCTTCACCGTTCGGAACCGGTGTAAAGCTGTAGGTCCCTTCCCTTGCCCCTTACTAGGTAGTAGGCTCAAATTGTAGCCGACTGGGTTGCTACCACCGTACTGGATGTAAGATGGCCACATAGCAGCCTCGGTTGTGTTCTCCTCTAGTCCAGTAATCCAGGGAAGTCTCCGGTATGGCACCTACCTTCTCAGCCAATATCACCGGCTGATCGGAGCATGCGCTTTAGCCCCTCCAACGCAGCCATCCATACCGGATAACATAAAAAAAAATTCAGTTTATTAATCTGACTTCATTATTTTATGAAATATTAGAATACCTATATGCGCGTAAGTTTTAGACGTGCAAGACCATCTACAACATTATGCAATATATCTGAGGACATTCCGCATAGGGTTAACCTGCAGATGTATGCAGAATAGAAAAACAATTTTAAAGTCGTAAAACGAAAGTTATTCAATTTCACATACACAATTCAACCCTTTCAGTATTTCATACCTCACTGCAGACAAACTGTATATCGCTAGTACAATAAACAGGCTTAGTTAACAATGTAACTCCAAAGCGTAGCCCACGCGAAAACTACTAAAGTTAATAATCGCACAGATTACCTTGAAACAGAGTCATTGTTTTGTGGATGAGAGTCATGTAAATGTATCTGTTGCACAACTTCACCGGTGCAAGGCAACTGAATCGCGCGAGTTTCGACTAATTTTGTACATTTATTAGGAGACAAATGCTTTATTTGGCTGTAACAATTTATAAGTGTCAAGTTGCAGCGAGAAACGTCATGATTGTCATGAATATCATAAATTTTAAAATATCATAATAATTCCTGGACTTGCGGCGTATCAACAGTTTGCGACTCAGAACCCGTGGCGGCATACACCTTTGTGATTTATTATTATGGAACCTGAGATGATTGGCGGCATCACCTATTAAACTCGTAATAATTGAGGCCACAGAGTGTTTGCAGACCACAAAAGCAAGCGCGATAAAAATATATTCTCCAAGAATGTTAGGGGTCGCGGAGACGATCAATTGCGATTGACAATGTGTCTGTCAACTTTTAAGTTATAGCTAATTCCAATTGATGCAGCTTCAAGCGACGTCAACTCTCCCTCTGCACCGCAGTGGCGGCTCTGGCCAATGAATTTTAGTGAGGCACCACCTACATAATAGCATTTTATTAATGATGTATTGCAGTTTTCATTTCGAGGACAGGACATGCCCAAAGTCAAGCAATAAATAAACATCCATGTTGATTTTTTTTTCTTTACCTTCAAGATAATTAAGTGAGGTGGCGCCTCACTTGCTTCACCTGGGGAACCGCCACTGCTGCACCGTCCTTGCCGTAAACACTGCCACAAGAAACAGGTGTTGCTTCGCGCGCCACGTTTGTACAAGCTCAACCCTCTAAGGAAAATTTCCGTTTTTCCGCCTGCTCTGAAGCAGCAGGTGTCGATTTCTTCAGAGATCAAAAGTTATTGGTCCATAAATAATATCTGCTCATTACCCCTCGATCCTGTCGGAACAAGCTCCTTTAACCATGCCGGCTACGCAGACTAACCTGTAGGTACCAGTAGAATAATTATTTACTATACAAACCACTCAACAGGTACAATTCAAGGCAAATGTCAATGACATTCACCTTATTAGAACAGTGAGAACCCTGTATGGGCAATGTAATGCTGTTAGGCATTAACGTAGGACTGTGTGTCAATCCATAAATATTTTTCTTATCCTTTACACTAGAACCAATCCAAAATCTGGATATTTTTGGATGGGACTGCTGTAAAACCAGCAAATAGTTACTCTGTCTGACAAATCTTGAATAATTTAAAATATAAATCGGGGTGTGTTCAATGATGATGAAGATGATGACCTAAGATTAAATAGAATTGGACTTACGCAGGAGAGAAAGAAAATATACCTACAAATGTTAAAGTATTGCACGTTTCTGCAGTGCAAGTGCGAACAGTCGACCCTGCCAGTACGTTGTATTATCATTAGAAATATTTCGAAGTTGAAGATAGTTTTTCCAATTGGCAAATCAAACATATTGTTCCAAAACTATAAACATGTTCCCTTCCCTCAATGTTAGTGCCCTAACACTATACACGGTGAACAAAAAACCTGTTGAACACCCGAAGGCAGGAAGTACAGTTTCAGATACTGAATCGGATAGGCTAGTTTTTTTTTAAATTCGGACAAAATTTTTCAATAAAAAATTAGAATTAGTATCACGACCTTTTACTTCAAATGCAAAAGGCGCGGCGGCGAGGCGGCGCGCCGCTCCTCCTAGAGAAATTTGCGAGGCGAGGCGGCGCGGCGGCGCGCCGCTCCGCCTCGCCGCCAGTGTCATAAATTATCTTGAGGCGAGTCGAATGAAGTGAAGGCAGACAGCGTGTTCTTATGTCTTTAGTGAAATTCTTTGTGAAATAATTTGCCCATTTTAATATTTTTTTTGTCTTCTGTACTGAAAATGAAGTCGGTAAGTGCTTTGAGGTCATAGTGTGCAACAAACTATTATTTTGTATACCTAAGAAGTTTTAGAATATTACCTAGGTAGTTACCTAGAAGACTGATATCACGTGCTTAAGAAAAATTATGGTAGTAGGGTTTAACTTCACATCACTGTTATGATGGCACGCAGACATAATTTATTTATTTAAAGACATCTTGATACTTAGGAATAATTGAAAAAGGGCATATTTTCATATAAATTTCGAAAAAAAAAACTAGCCTATCCGATTCAGTATCTGAAACTGTACTTTCGGGTGTTCGACAGGTTTTTTGTTCACCGTGTATATTATACAAATTTTCTTTTATAAAATACGAGCATGAGAGTTGTGACTTGTGCCCAATATTCATTTGGGTGAAGACAGAATAAAAAAATACACATAGAAACACGGCAAGCTAATAACACCACCTCTCGCGAAGTGTGCTGCATTGCCAGCTATGAGGCACAAAAACCAAGTACGCGACATCTTCCTTGTACTACGAGATGCAAGGACCGCAATGCTTCATTTTTTTCACTCAAAAGTTCATAACAGAATTTAATTCATTCAGTAATTTAGCAAAAAAAAAGCTGATTTATTTATATTATGTTATGTTCTGTCATTTAGGTACCCTTATACGCAAATAACACGTTTTCCCCTGGAACGCATCCCTCGCGTTAAATCGGCTATTACTGTATGTACAATTTGGATGGTAGCGCCACACATTCAAGATCTGTTCTCACCTCCGCCCTGCATCAGCTTGTAAAACTTGCTCTCAATGTGGAGCTGGGGGTGCCGCGTCTTGATGCATTCTAGCTTGATCGCAACCTCCTCGCACGTCAGAATGTTTGTTCCTGCAATAAAACATCACGCATAAGCACCAAATCCGTCCCAAGTATTGATAAGTTCTGCTACATGCACACACCTCTCTCTTGTTGTCAAATTCATATTGAAAGACAGAGAGGTTTACAATAAGCAATGTACATTTCACGACATGGTTAATCTAGCAATTGAAGATATATCGGGAGTAAGAGTCGGGAAGGGTTGCCCTAGACGCACGTACCTGGACCAGATCGGGCATGTGCTCAAAAAGGGGCAAGTGCGTAGTACCCGTAACCGACGAGCATGTATGAAGAACATTATGGGAGTGGAAGAGGCGGCAGAGGTGTCAGGATCATGGCACGTGGAGATCCGTTGTCTCTGCCTACCCCACCGGGAAACAGGCGTGACGCTATGTATGAAGATATATTATGGAGTAATACAAGTGACAAATTTGTGTGAATATCTAAACATACATGAAATTCATGAATTAGTATTTTCACTTTTATATAGTAATTTTCTGATGTTGCGTGTGGTTGTGAATTAATTTGGCAAGGAACTGTTTTGTGGATTAACTAAATACTCGTAGGTACTACAAAGTGAATAAATGATACATTGAAATTGTTGCTGATTCACACTTTCCTAAGAAATTTAGCCATGCAACCACTCGAACACACAAGCCGCTGATGTAGCAACCATTTAATGCAACTGGAAATGGCACCTCTTCCATTTCATCAAGCATTGAACAGAACACTCAAAAGGGACGCAATAATGGTATAATGGGGGCTACAGGTCTAAAATGTGTGAAAGATACGAATTCCCTCAGGTTGAAACTTGTTATTTCAAGCCATTCATTCACCAATTAGTCATCCACCGTCGCACCGCGGTTGGAATTCCTGACAGGTACAAAAAATACAAAAAAAGTCTAATCCAGCTGACGACTCTGTCGAGTGTCGCGGTCCTTTGTTTACAGCGAGCACTCACCCAGGTAGATGTCTCCGAAGGAGCCTGAGCCGATCTTGCGGCCGAGCCGGTACTTGCTACCGACGCGCAGCTCCATCGTTCGCTCGCACTGCACGTCCACCGCCGCCGTCAGCGCGCCGTCACCGCCTCGCACCAGCACATCACACGACCGCCATATTGCGACCGACGCACCGCACTGTCTGTACCCTGCTCGTGTACTGCGCACGACGTGGTAGCTCTACCTTCGATATGATCCCCGCAGAAAAGAAAAACCGCCGTCACTCGATCGATCTTACGCTTCGCGTTCGGGAGGGCAGGGACTCAGTTCAGGGAACTTGCACGGACAGTGGACACCACACGAGGACCTTTTCTCGATAAGCGATGGCAACATAACAAAAAAATAGTGCATCGAATACCAGTCAGTGTTGCCAACTCAAATTTTGAAATTCTCCTAGATTGACTTCGAAAATCTCCTAAAAATCTCCTAGACAATTTTCGTCCTCCTAAAAAATTCTCCTGTTATCCGAATTATAAAAATTTCACCACATTTTTAGTGTTCCCTATACGTACGGGACCATATTACTAAGACTAGGTCGTCTGTCTGTCTTACCTGTAAAGAGCTGTATCTTTTTAACCCTGAAAACCGGTCAAGTGCGAGTCGAACTCGCGCACCGATGACCGAGGGTTCTCTGTCAGTCAGTCAGTCAGTCAGCGTGTAAGCGTCTAATGCTGGACATACGCCTTCAATTTTCCTCAAGTCTCTCGGCCTTCAGCGGTACGGACCACTACTTTCCGCCGACATACTTCATGTCGGCGTCCCATCTGGTGGTCTTCCACACTCCGTTTTCCTGTCCACGGCCGCCAATGTAGTACATGGCTACTCCAACGGTCGTCATCCCTTCGGCTAACGTGCTCAGCACACTGCCACTTTAGCTTATCCACCTGGTTTCCAATATCAATTACTTTGGTGCGTCGGCGGATTGCCTCATTCATTAGTCATTCATTACGCACCATTTCGCTTAGTTATACTCCCAGGCCAGCCCAGCATGGCTAGTTCCATCGCTCGCTGGGCAACTTTGGAAAACAACTATAGTCAGAGCTCACGTTTCACACCCGCACGTCATAAACAGTAGGCCGCACTGGTCATAATATATACAGGTTAGACCTCGGGGCGAATTTTAAATTTCAGAGGCAGCCCTCTCAGTTGAATTCCTCCCTCGACCTCCTTAAAAAAAAGTTTCTTGTATGGGGAAGCCCTTCATTTTTATTTATTTTTTCTTATTATTTGATAGGATGTCCGCCAATAATAAATAACACATGATCTGAAAATCACCACCAGCTACCTATTACGGTACAAAAGATACAGCCGTTAAAGTAGTGCAGACTGACGGACAGACTGTCGACGTAGGCTTAGTAATACTACTGATTATTACAAAGAATACATGTAAATAACATTGATTGTTAACAAAGGTGTTCGTTAGGTTAGGCCCGCCCGGTATTCGGCTTGTTGGTCGATCAATGCACGCACACACTCACAGAGTGTCACATTATCCTATCTAAAGAGCAAGAAGGGGAACCTTGCTCTTATCAAAAGACAAATCCTATCGTATATTGTGTGACTTGAGAAGATGGTTAGTTGATTCATATACAGTTCATTCATTGTGTTGTCACCGTACATACCGACATATTTGTTTGTTACTAGTAAATATATGTTTCTCACTCCTAAATCTTCTCCTGTAATGATTTTCTTTCTCCTAGATTTTCTCCTACTCTCCTGACAGACAAAAACTTCTCCTAACACCGCTGAAATTCTCCTGAATCTAGGAGAAAATCTCCTAACATGGCAACACTGATACCAGTGTTCTCCTAGTAAAAAATATATAAGATTAGTCTGACCTAGTCTGACTGCGACGAATACATTTCGTGGTTAGTCACCTATATACTTCTCTCACATTTTGCGCTTAGAGTGATAAGGACAGATGTATTTTGAAGCCAGTCAGACCACTAAGGCATAAGATCCAATATGGCTATTAGATGTTGGCGTTCTAAATAATGTCTTTTCCGGCTGGTGCCAGGTTGGCAGCCTTGCACGTCAATGTCGTTGAGTCGGACGCACACTTGCGAATACTTATTTCCCGAGGTTATTGAATTGAAGATTTTAGAAGTTTAGAACATTATCTATCCAAATTTATACGTATTAGTAGGTAATCGATTAACATTCAAAATGTTTTGGTTAGGTAGGTTTTAATTGTTTAATTATTTCTTTTACTGTTTAACCCCCGACGAAAAAAACGGAGGGGTGTTATTTATAAGTTTGACGTGTGTGTGTGTGTGTGATTGTGTGTGTGTCTGTCAGTGGCATCGTAGCTCCCAAACGGATTGACCGATTTGGATGCCGTTTATTTTATTAGGAAGCTTGTTTAATCGGGATGGTTCTTAGCTATGTTTGTAATCAAGTAATTAAGTAATAAAAAAAATTATTATCTTAAAAAGTGGACCGATTTCCATGCGTTTTTTTTTAAAAGCTTGAAATAAAAGTTAAATTACAAATTTTAAAAACCCCCGACCCTTAAAAAGTCAAAAATAATTTCCGGTTACTTACTTAAAGGAGTCGGGGGACCGCTAAGTAAATAAAATATAAAAACTCTGAGCTGCGCGGGAGGCGGGAATTTACTTAGCGGTCTCCCGACTCCTACCCTTCCTTACTCGCGCGACTATTGAGTAACGCGGTTGCTCGCGCGGGGATAGTTATGCACCCCAAGATTTTTATTGATTTATAGGCGAAACGAGTAACTTTACTTAAAATATAAAACCGATTGTGATTAATAGACGGATTATTAATAAAAATGCATCAAAGAAAGTTATATAATGTTTATTTTTTAGAAATTATAATTAAACCAAAAAATATGATAAAAAATCAAATATTATGCATCCGTCTTATAAAAAGGAGAAAAACATGCGGACATTTATTTTCTTTTAACAATTAGACATAGTAATCATGAAATTGAGTATACAACGGAGAATTACACTACAAAAATTTTTTGTATTCACGTCCATTTTCACATTTCTGACAAATTAGATTCGTGTGATTTCAACAGATGATTTTTTTGCATACGGTGCATTGAAATGAGGTTTTCTTGTCATTCTTACGAGGACATTTACACATCTTATATTTTACTTTCATAAATTCAAAAGATTCGATCCTCGTCCAAGCTAGAGCTAGCCATCTACAACATAATAAAAATATATTTTGTCACCCATAGTATACTAAAAAGGCTTTTTACGCCAATAGATTGCAGAAGAACAATGACAGATTGCTAATACATAAAATAAATGAAGTAAAAGAGACAGCATATGTAAAATTTCTGAGAATTATCTAAAATTAAGAAACTTACCTTTGTCGAAAATTGTAACGCGGTTACTCGCGGGGATAGCTACTATCCCCAGCGCAAATTCGACACGTCCTCACTCAAGAACGGCGTATGCGCCACTGATTTCCTTCCGTCACCCAACGTACATACACACAAAAGTCAGCTACTGAAGACACCGACAACATCCGAGCGCTAATATCAAAGTAATAACATATTGAAATTTCATGGGGATAGTTAGTATCCCCGCGCGTGCAAGGGAGGGTTAAGTAAGTAATCGGAAATTATTTTTGACTTTTTAAGGGTCGGGGGTTTTTTAAATTTGTAATTTTACTGTTATTTTTCATATTTTATTAATTAAAATAATCTGGGAAAATATTTGGAATTACAATATTTAAAAAAAATACTGCGTGGTTGTGAACCTCCAATTCCAAGTTAATTTAGAATACCGCAATGTATTAAACAGGCCTCTTGTGTTCCGTGACTTTAAGGTGTGCGTACAATAAAGCATAATTTAATTTCATTTATATTTTTCAGCGTTCGTATTTTAATTGAATATTTAATGTTCAGCGAAGTTGTAGTAAATAAGGCGAGGAAAAATTGGAGACAGGGGTTTTGAAATCATTTAATTATTTCACATACATACATACATACATAACTAGCGTCAGGCCTAATTCCCGGTGGGGTAGGCAGAGACAACGGATCTCCACGTGCCACGATCCCACGATCCTGTCACACCTCTGCTGCCTCTTCCACTCTCATAATGTTGTTCATGCATGCCGTCGGTTACGGGTACTACGCACTTGACCCTTCTTGAGCACATGCCCGATCTGGTCTAGGTACGTGCGTCTAGCTAGGGCGACCATTCCCGACTGTTCCACTCACATTTGCTCCATAAATATCTTTCGTTAGTCTCCTATCATCCATTCTTCCAACATGACCGAACCACCGAAGCATTCCTTTCTCAATCCTTGTCACTGTATCTTCTTTCAGGCCACAGCGTTCTTGCGCTACACTATTTCTCAAACTATCTTTCACTATAACTCCACACATACTCCTCAACGCGGGCATTTCCTCAGCATGAATCCTGCTTTCATGCTTCGTCTGCCATGCCCAACTTTCACTCCCGTACATAACAGCTGTAGGGGCCAGCACTCCACCATGGACAGCCAAACGTGCCCTAGTTGACATACTTTGGCTGCTCATAGTAGCGTGCAACGCCTCATTCACTTAGTTGCCGGCTTTCTCTCTCTTTTCTACATCTCCTTCACATTTTCCATCCCGCGTGTACATATTCCCCAGATATAAGAATAATTCGTTCCCTTGCTCCAGTCTCATCCCCAATCCTTACATCGCATTCGGACACTATTTCATTCCTCTCCAGTACCATACCATTACTTTCGTCTTGCTTATATTCACTTTCATTCCCTTCCTTTTAAATGCTTCAACCATAACACTTACCATGTCCTGCAACTCGCCCACCGACGACGCAAGTATCACTTGATCGTCGGCGTACAAGAGGCATTTCACAACTAACTCATCCATTCTTAATCCATAATCATATTCTTTCAGATCAGCAAAGCAGCTGCCCATGAATAGATTGAACAGTCAAGGTGACGCCACACATCCCTGTCTGACGCCACACATCCCTTTCTGACCCCTCTAGAAATGTCAAACCAGTCGGTGTATGCCCCGTTTATCCTAACGCAAGCCCTAGAACCCTCATGGAGAGATTTCAGTGCTTTCATTGCACCAAGTGACTGTCCACTCCATACTCGGACAACACTGCCCACAACTCATTCCTCATCACTTTGTCATAGGCCTTCTCCAGATCTACGAACGCGCAAAAACGCCTTCTGGTTTTTCGCAAGATATTTTTCGGCTATGCACCGTAGGGCAAAGACCTGATACGTGCATCCCATACCCTTCCTAAATCCCGCTTGCACATCCCAGATCCTTTTTTCCGTAATTTTCAACACTCTTTCAATTAGTACTTTTGCCGACAATTCTGAGAAGGCTTATGCCCCGGTAGTTTTGGTGTTCCTGCTGCGAGCCTTTTCATTTATACAGCGGGACGATCACAGCTTTGCACCAATCCTCGGCCGTGTCGCCAGCTCATATTAAAGAGCCGGTGCAACAGGTCTGCAACCACCCAACCACCACCCCTCAGCATTTCGACTGACGCTCTATCATATCCTGCTGCTTTACCTAATTCCATGCCTTTCATTCAATGTTTTCTGAATCTCGCCTACACTTATCTCGCTATCATCATCCATCTAGTAGGCTAATTATTTTACTTTTTTATTTTTAACGTACATGTTCAGAATTACGATCAGAAATTTGGTCGTTTAGAATCAAAATGAGCAAAGTGCACATTTAATTTTAGGATTCAGTACCAAAATGGTAACGAACGATTTTTAAGGCGATGCTATTATTGTATGTATGTCACAAGCCGAGTCACATTTCGAATTTTCACATTTTACTAAATAATATTAATTCAATTAAAATCTTAACTTTTAAATCTTTTAGCCTATGTCGCTCCCACAATTAACCATGAATCCAACGACACCTCATAATATTTAATTAAATCCATCAAACCCTTAGGTTAGCCGCAGTTAGTGACACAGTAATCGACATACATACATACATAGATACATACAATCAAAAACCCCCTTATTTTACTTAGAACAATCGGGTAAAAAACGCATATTGCATGTTTTGTTATTCTGAAAAAAAATCAACCTTACAGTCCCATAGATCTTATAATAAAATTACAGACTGATTTTACTTTCGGAGTTATAGTGAATCGTGGGTGAATGTAGTGAATCATTGGCGCATGAAGTACACAGCGAAAAGGCTTGAAATGAACGCAAGCGGCACATGATAGAACAAAGGAACGCTTGCGCTGTAGATCAGCTGATTGTAAACGCGAAGTGGCAGAAAGTCTTCCTAAAATTCAATAAATAAAATAAAAAATAAGTAAGTACTTACCTAACTACCTAGTAGGTACTATACATACATACATTTTCTTTTGCAGCAATATTTTCCCCTAGTGTAAGGAAATTTTCAAAATTGACAACACTAATGCTGCAGCCGCGCCCTCGCAAAAACGTCATCCACGTTCATTTCAAGCCTTGTCGCACTGTATATTTATGCTTGGCCTGTTTTCTTTGCACTTCATTAAAAATATTATATATTCTGGTATTTGAATGTTTTGTAATGTAAAATAATCCTCACAATTCAACGTATTGCTTTCTTTTAGTTGGCAATTGAACAAGTAAGTAACATATTACAGCATGTATTTCCAAAAAAGTAGGAACAACTTTATAAATAGATGCCAACACTCTCGCGCCCGCTGTCAAATCCCTTAACTAATCAATCTGTGGTCAAATCGATGCAAACATATAATGCGCGGGGCGGATCTCGGCGTGTCGCCGCCGCAGCGGCTCGTCAGTGTTCTCCCTCGCACCCGCACCGTACTTGTATAGTGTATGCGCGTGGCGGGTCGCCCGCTGCGGGGACGACACGCCGAGATCCGTCCCGCGCATTATACAAAGTCTCTCTCTAGTTATTACATATTATATTCTCTTTGGTTATATTTTTGGTGTTGTCTAATGGTGGCAGGTCTTACAGCGCCAAAAAAGATGGCGGACGGCGGAAGTTTGTCGCGTCATCGTTGTAATTAAAAATATATATTTTTGTGGTTCTCGCGGTGCGAGAACTTATACAACAGACGTTAAAAAAGTGCTACAACAGAAATGGCTGTATACTCTTCACTATTGGCTTAGCGTATTCGCGATTGTTGCAAACATTTTAGTTTTATCTCGCTCTAAACAAGCCATTAAAGGGAGACGATACGGAAATTTTTGCAGCCAAGTGAAGTAGCGGCAAAAGATGGCGGACTTGTTTGTCGCGTCGTCGTAAATACAAGAAAAGGCTGTATATTTATTATTAGTTTTGCCTGTCCCGAAAAGGGACGAATAAATAAAATAGGAAATATCTTTGGTTAGATTCTCTTTGAAACTCTCGCGCGCCCCGGGGCGCATTTTTGAAATTGCGCCGGGCTCTCATTTTACAGATATATCGCTGTTACCCGTAAATATTGCTTGATAATATGTAGGTTCCCCCATTCCACTTCCGCACTACGCGTACTGGGCAGGGGATGCACCCCTATACAATCGACCTACCTAGAATTCGCACCAACCGGTTCTGTAGGTCTTTTATTCACAGAACCGGGAAAATGTGTAACGCACTCCCTGCTCATCTATATCCTCCCAAGTCAGGTCCCGTCCCTCTCCTGTCAGGCCGGCATGGCATTCGCAATCCCCGTGCATCACAGAATGTCCATTGGCATCGTAAGTCACCTACCCGTAAGTGAAACGATGCCACATGTCGCGCTTTCTATAAAAAAAAGGTATATTGTTATTAGACAAAAATATGATTTGTTTTTATAAATGCTTTCTATGTCACTCCGTGATTCCTAGGCATTCAGAACTTCAATAGGTATAATCAAATTCAAATCGGTAACACCCAACTTTTTATATCTAAATGTAACTACTTTAATCTTCTTTCAAATAAACTAAAACACATAAAAGTGGCAGTTCAAAGTTCCTTACTATGAGGCCAGAAACAGAGAGCGGGGTGCGCGGGGAAAATAGGCTCACGTCAATCCACCCTATACAATTTGTATGGAACCACGGGTGTGCGTGGGTGTGCGCGTGACTCTCACCGCTCGGTGAACGTGATGTAACTTGATGTATTTTCGCATTTTTCAACCACGATTTAGGCGGTTGTAAAATGCGAAATTTAGGCGATGAAAGGGCAATCAAAATGATACCTTATTTTAATCAAAACCACATAATATTTTACATTCGCAACAAGGACAAAAATGTCCCATATAGGTATCGACGTTCTGGGCGAGATCATGGAGAAAAAAACAAATTTTACCTCGTTAATATTCATGTGTTTTTATGGCACCGGGGCGTGCAGTTCTTTAGTTTATTTCAATGCCGCAAGTGGATAAAAATCTAAATATCAGTGTTAATTAAAAACGAAAGATTGCTGGTTTTGATTTTAACGAATCATTTATTCCACTTAGGCCCACTTGCACCAACACGAGTTTAGAGTTAAGTAGCGAGTTATGGATTTAAACACGGTTCCCACAGTCAACGGGTGCTAGCTTAACGAGTTAAACTGGTTTATATTTTAAATTCGTGTTGGTGCAAGTGGGCCTTAGGCCCACTTGCACCAACACGAGTTTAAAGTTAAGTAGCGAATTATGGATTTAAACGCGGTTCCCACAGTCAACGGGTGCTAGCTTAAACTGGTTTAGCGAGTTAAACTGGTTTATATATTAAATTTGTGTTGGTGCAAGTGGGCCTTAGTCTAGCTAGTTGCATCGCCGCTTCTTTTTTAGTAGGTACAGGCTATAACCTTTCAAGTCAGTCAGTCAGTCGACGTTATGTGTCCACTGCTGGGCATAGACCTCTTTTTTCTTCTTCTTCGGCCTTCAACGGCACGGAACCATTTCAAAGTTTTACTATGTTTCTATCTTAAAAAAGATGATCAAATTCGTTCCAGAACTACTTGTAGGTTCCTATAAATATTTTTATTGTAACGAGATCAGGGGAAAGTTTTGGGCAATCACTAAAAGTGAAAAAATAAAAAAATTGGTAATGCTTGCTTTCTTTACTTGATTTAATATTTATTATGATATTAATATTATGGGCAGGAACACATCCATTTTCTCTTAGTTTTATTTTACATGAACTCACAGCACACTTAACAATATATGTAATTCGAGGAAAAAACCAAATTTTACGAGAACATTTTAACAATATTTCTAAAGTAATATGTAATATAGGTAGTAAGTATATAATAATATATAGTAAATAGGTGAATAGTCCAACTAAAAGTTTAGCCAGCAAACAATCGTCCATGTTACGATTTTTATAACTATTCACTAGTACCTATGTAAGTAACATTATATTGGATTCACTACAGATGTACATAATTTGTTTATAATATTCAATATTCAAGAAGGTACATGTACAAGGCTTTTTTGTATTTTATACTGTATACCGTACTTATCAATTTGTCATCATCAACATCAATATCAATAAATTTCTTTTGTTTTTTATTATACCCAAAAAAATTCCAAATGTATTTATTTATATATGTATGTACACGCATGTAAAAATAAATCCATTTAGGTCGCATATGTATATAGTAAAAAAAATATTGCCTGGTATTCATTTAAAAATTATAAAACACATATTATGAATGGATTACGTATACGTTACCTTAATCCATGGTTAATTATTATTGAATTTCATAACTCACCTTGTACATTATTATTAAAAAATAGTAACAAAATCAGTTTTGAGGAATTTTTTAACAAACTGAAGAACCGTTTTGTCTGTGTTTGTAATATAATTTAATTAAAGTGCTTCAATCGTAAAAATTGAGCAATCTGTACGTACCTCCTAGCTATTTTGACACAGTTTTGGCACTCTGTATTAAAGAATAATAGGTAAAGTTTAGGTGAGACATACTCATGCATAGGTATATATACTAGTATATAATATAACATACAAGCCAATAAATACATAGTTAAAGTTTGACTGCCGTGCTGTAGAAACCTTTAATCGCAATCCCTGTGTTAAAAGGGTTCGCCACAACATAATTCCGTCGTAAAGGTGAGCACTAGATACATTGTTTTTTTTTTGTTGGCTACATCATCTACTACACCCGTGGTGTCAACCCACCACACCTTACTGAACTAGATGCCATGGCAGGGTGCATCTTTGGTCGTACCGTCCACACTGAACTGAAAATATTATCATAGCCGTTTCGACCGACATTAATTCAGCGGTGATACCAATCCGCGGGTTAAACCCTACCACTTAACAAGATAACGAAAGGGACCTACAGTTTTACGGAATACGAACCATGGCCAGTCTGAACTGTCGGCCGAGCCCGGTGTGTTTAACTCCGACGATTGAACCCTGAAGCACAGAACCACCAAGCTAGCGAGGGTTTAGTAGGCCTGAATAGAGCATTTACTACTTCTGTTAATTTATTAATTTCTGTAAATGAAATTGCATTTCCTGTTGTAATAATAAGATATTTCATAAATACTTAATATGCTATGTATGTATAATTGCACAAAAATTGACCTTGCATAAAGAAATTGATTTAATCACTCTTCTGTCCACATACCTACTTGTTCCAAAACAATGTATTTCTGACAAATTAACAATAAAACATAATTAGGTAGGTACACAAAGCGGAATGTCATACACTTACTGGCTACTTAATAATAATTTAATACTTATAAAAGCAAACTCATTTACTTATTTACCTATGTTAAATTATAAAAATTAAAATCACATTTAGCTTTTTACCTGAAACATTCAGGTCGAGCGTTTATTATTTGTTTCTTATATCTATGCTAAATACAATTTTATGATTTTTAAATAGATGAGATTGACTAAAAATCATTAAGAATATATTTTTAATTAACAAGACAATCGTTAACAACATTTCGTTTTCAATTTTAACACAATATTACAAATAAAATAAATTATAAAATTAAAATCAATGAAGCAATCAAACTAATAAGAATACTTACAAAATAACAAACAGCACGCAGATATTTACGCATGTCATACACCCAGAGATCTAATTCATTTTTCATGCATGATCTGTCATGGTAGTTAACACTACGTTTACACATTTGGCCTCACCAGGCACCTTTTACTTCAGGGCCGTTTTAAATAAACTATTCTACAATGTAAATATTTGTATATTACTCTGTCTTACAACGCATGAATGGTCTACAAAATAAGATGCACCTAAATCGTAAGCCTCGTTCAGTCGGACTCGTGTGTCGAGATTAGATTTTAAATTCTGGCAAGCCTGGGGCGGGGTCACAAGCACATCTGCGTGAGCGCATGCGCGGCAGGCGCTGCCGGCTCCAGACTGAGCCGGGCGGCGCTGTTGTTGTTGTCCCGCTCACACTTCGGACAGGAGGCCCGCGAGCAACTCTGGCACGAGGGACAGGTCGCACCGTCTGCAACCAATGCCTCTTTCACTTCATCCGCGTCGTAGAACCTGTTGAGTGAGGAACAGTCGCGTCAGAACCACAGGTCAGAACATTGCTGGATGGATACCGCTTGAGGAATAGCTTTCTGGATTCTGCGTATATTATGCTAAGCTAATACCTACTATAATAGCCAAGCCATAATAATATTGTATATACGTTAGGTTTTATATTAGCGCAAAGACCGTCTTACGGTCTTTGGTAGGGTCGTTTTTTTTTTCGCTCAGAAAAGTGATTGCGAAGCATTTCTTCAGAAGCAGGAAACGACGAGATAGTTTTATTTTCAATACCTAGCAGTTTCGCTAAGGATTCCGATATAATACCTACTTTATGTTTGCCAACGGTCTAATCTAAATAGAATAATGTTAGAGAGTGTGGTAGGGAATATTATATAACCACAATAGTTGTTACATCAATTCGCCTCAGAACCTATAATAATTATTTATTAAATATTTTGTGTACTTTTTTTTTACAATAAATGTATTTTTTCTTTTTTTTTAAAAGGTAAGACCGACATACTTTACCGCGCACCCGGCCAAAAGTGCTAATCTGCTCTTAATTTGTCTTGAGTGAACGAGTGGGCATCTGAGCGACAATCCTGAACCCTCCTCTAATAGCGCCACTGCTAAGTGCCTAGTACACGACGGTCTTTATGTATACACTTGGAATTATTGCACTTCTGTGGGCATTCGGTTGTAAAAAGCGACAGCTATGCATTCACGGTCACGCCGCCGTTATTTCACGTTATAGGCCGCGCACATAACTGCCAGTGGGAAGTGGTAACACCATGAGGTAATGTGTGCGCTAAATGTATGCCCTTACTTATTTATTTATATAATACATTGTTACTACAGAGCAAGCCCCAAAATTTAACAATGCAGAATGAGAACCTATTTCAAAGTTAGCTCAACGTATTACCCGGTTTCCATTCCACTTGCACTGGTAAAGTTAACGTATCTACATAATCTACATGTTTTTGCCACATGACTGTATTATTTTTGGCCAATAGCTCTCCTGGCCAATAGGCTTATTATTTGGTGAAGGAATAATTGTAGGTACTAATATGCTGCCTACGATAATGGCTACGCTACTATTCAGCTCTCTTGCTGGAAGGATGCGATATAATGAGGAAGCAAGGGAGGAGGTGTACGGGGAGAAGGGAAAAGAATATGGAGTGAAACCGAAAGAAGGAACACTCACGTGAACTGTTTCTCCTCGCCGCGGATCTCGCAGATGACATTTGTGAGCGCCATGATGTAATTCCTAGCCAGGGTGAGCGTTTCAATCTTGGACAGTTTGCGCTCCATCTTCACGTGCGGAATCACTTCGCGCAGTTGCTGTAACATGATCACATTCTACTATTGAAATTTCAGGGTCTATTTAATCCAGCTGCGAAATAAGAACATATGGCACTGTCACAAAACTTGAAGATGAGAGAGCATAAAAGAGAGAAGATAAGATCAAGATACCTATATGAAGATAGACACGCAGAACTCGGTGCGCAGAACAGAAGGAGAAAGAGACATTCTCACAATGAATAATAGGTACACTAAGCCAGTGCGAAATTATCAAGTGAACTTGTATTTTCCAATCAGTGGTCTTTGACACAACAAATGCATTGGAGACTGGCGGAAGTAGGTTGTGGTGGCATGGCTGGCACCTAGTTATAGCAGGAACAAGGTGTAATTGCCCGATATCAAGGGTGTAGCAGGCTTGCAGATTTATAGTCTCCGTATTGATAGCTCGATTGATAATTTCCTTTGCGTCTAATTAATTAAACTATCCATATCCTCACCTCAAACGCATCGTTGAGCGAATGCATGCGCATTCGTTCGCGCTCGTTGCTTTCAAGCCTCCGCAGGTTTCTCTCCCGCGCAGAGCCGCCTAGTCTTCTTCTCCTGGCTGCGCCTGCGCCGCCGGTCGCCGCAGCGCCCCCGCCCCCCGCGCCCCTCCGCCTCATCGGACCGCCTCCCCCGGACTTCCCGCGCCCGCCAATCACTTCCTCACTGCCGGAACTGTCGGAGAACTCACCTAGAATTTAAATGAGACCATGGTTAGCTACATAATAATAGTTCCTATGCAGAATTGCTGGCAATCTTTCTTCTAATCCAATTCGGTTCGGGTAGAAAAAAATCCAATTTATGTAACTGGGACTGAACTGCTGCTGCTGTTAAAATGCATTCCGAACAGAATATTCCAGTAGCCACCGGCCAAGAATCGATCGACTCAATGAACTCTGTATTTCCGTTCTGGAACATTTTCTCAGGTCTGTTGAATTTTCTGCAACAGAACGTGTAAAAACCCGACTCTAAGAGTCTGGTTTCCATTATTTTATGGAACCTAATACGATTTGACTAGAAATAACTCGAACTTCATTGTCAGCTCATTATTATAATATAACGATCATTACAATGTCATTGCTTTAGTTTGGTGTTCTTCAAAAACATACCTACTGTAGAAACAGCTTCTCTTATTCTTAAACTAGCTTTTGCCCACAGCTTCGCTCGCGGGAAATTCGTATTTAAAAAGAAGAAGCCTGCTAGCGAAACCTTTATTTCGGCGCGCGGAACAATTCGGTTTGTGTGATAGCCACATCTTAGCGTAACCGGAAGGGGATTTTATTCAGCCTATCCTGTGTCCCGTATAGTTAAATGTGCTTGTACTAAGTTTCATCGAATTCGGATTATCGGTTTAAGAGTTATGGAGGAACGTCTTTTCCATCTATATACATAAATACATACATACAAAAAAGGTTTCTAAAAATCGTCAATTTAATTTTAATATCATACATAGAGTCCACAAACGCAATATCTCATAAAACAAAGTAACTTACTCCATGACCATCCCTTACAGATTTATTATTAATATTGATTGATATACCACATTTATGTTCTAACCATGTCACATAGGTACCTACACTCATAGATAATCGCAAAGAGGATATAACCACGATAATCGCGTCACGACGACCGCCCCAGCGACCAAAGTCGTGTCAGTCAGACTCAGGCAGGCCGTTAAAATAATCGTGACAAATAACTGCCAAGATTGCTTCTATTCCACAGTGTTCATTCGCATACAGCGTCTGTGTCATTTCTTTCACATTTTCGTGAGTTTTTTCACGGTGTCTTCCGAAATAGTAAATTCAACTAGTAGTAATAGATACCTACACCTACCACATACGAGTTCCCTAATTAATTAATCACCTACCGCACAATATAGGTATTTTAAGTATTTATTTTCACGTTTTTTTTAATATTAGGTGCTTACCTATGAAATTGGCGTTTCTACAAACTGGCCACTTTGACCGTGGCTAACTTTTTTTTGCGTATGAATTCCAAATTCAAATATTTTCTGTTATAAAGGCAAATTATTCTTTTTTCAAAATCAGTTCTTCTTTTGTTTCCCACTGTTCGGTTTTTTTTTACATCGCTGATTCTGTGACCATGGAAAAATCTAAATTGCGTGTTATTTTCAAATATGAATTCCGTCGCGGCACCAACGCAGCACAGACGGCACACAATATCATCGACGTGTATAGACCAGGTACCGCAAGTGAACGCACTGTGCGTTTTTGGTTTGATCGCTTCCGTTCTGGAAATTTTCATCTCAATGATGAGCCCCATGGCCGACCGGAGACGAAAGTCGATAACGATGTATTGAAAGCCATAGTTGAAGCAGATTCATCACAAACCACGTCGAAATTAGCAGCAGCCTTCAATGTAACAGATAAAACTATACTGATTAATTTACGTCAAATTGGAAAGATAAGAAAGCTCGGAAAGTGGGTACCGTATGAATTCACTGAACAACAACAACAAAATCGCGTCGAAGCTTGCCTTAACTTGTTGAATAGGCACAGAAATGAGGGATTCTGAATCGGATTGTCACTTGTGATGAAAAGTGGATCCTGGATGACAATCGAAAACGTCCGTCACACTGGTTGGACACAGGGGAGGGAGCCAAACCATGTCCCAAACGCAAATTGAGTCAAAAGAAGTTGCTTGTCAGTTTGTGGTGGACCTGTGCCGGCATTATTCATACAGCTTCTTGATACCTGGCGCAACAATTACTGCAGATGTGTACTGCGAAGAATGGAAAATAATGATGGATAAGCTCGCTGTCAAACAACCGAGACTTGCCAATTGCTTTAGTCCACTCCTTCTTCACGACGAAGCTCGCCCACACACCGCACAATGGACCGTCTCAAAACTACGGGAGTTACGACTGCGAACTCTCCGTCACCCACCATATTCACCAGACCTTGCTCCAACTAGTTTCCATTTTTTTTTCCAAATTTGGATAACTTTTTACAGGGGAATTTCAAATCCGATGAGGCAGTGAAAAACGCCTTTAAAGAGTTAATCGATTCCCATCCCCAGGATTTCTATAGTAGAGGCATCAATGAACTTTCAGTAAAATGGCAAAAGTGCATTGATAATAATGGCCAATACTTCGAATAAAAAAATATATATTTTTCATAAAAAAAATTGCTTGATTTTTTCTATATAAAACGCCAATTTCATAGGTATGGACCAAATTAATCCTATAGGTATAATATAAACATATACATATTAGAAAAAATACAAACTTAATACAAACACAATAAAAAAAAAATATTATTATTGTTTAGATACATTATTAGCTGATGCGTGTTCGTACATCATCGTAGTTGGTAATTAATTGGTAGTGCACTTGTTTTTTTTTCTGTTTGTGTTTTTTTTTTGTGTGTGTTAAAGTTTTTGATTTTTAATGTACATATCAAGTCTATTTTTGAAACTGTTCACTGAAATAACACTAATCACTTTTATTTTATATTCACATTAAAAGTATATTAATCTTTATGATTGTCAGTGTTAATGTCTTTGCGAAGTTATACATATACATATAAAATATACATACCGCATATGCATGTAACATTTTATCACTTGGATTTTAGAGATGACCTTCAAGCGATTAGAGGGAAAAAAGCGGTCAAGTACAAGTCGAACTCGCGTTGAGAGGGTTCCGTTCCACTCCGTTTTCCGTGAGAACCTCAAGACTTGAATGTTAGTGTAGGTTTTCCTGTAAACTATAAGAGAGATCCTATATTACAAATAATAATTTCAAGTGCACCATGCACTTATTACATTATTATTTTGACCTTTCTAATTTGTCCCCCCAAATTTGACCCCCAAAATCGAAATCCGTTCGTTTACGCTGTAGATACGTCACGTGATTGAGCCATCAAGCTCTATACTATATGTACCAAATTTAAACTTTTTTCATACAGTAGATCCGGAGAACATAAGCTGTGATAGAACGGACAGACAGACACAGGAGTGATCCTATAAATAAGGGTTCCGTTTTTTCCTCTCTTGAGGTACAGAACCATAAAAACACATAGAATAGAATAAAGTATGTCGTAAAAGGCGACTAAAGAATAATAAGGCCAAGATGCCGTGCTAAAGGGCGGCAGACTAGCCACCTCTCACCTTGGCACGGTCCTTCCACTGAGTCATAGAGCAGGTGGGCCTTCATGCCTTACTTGCTGCTTGATAGTTTATTACGTCCGAATACCTACTTTGCGAACCGTGGTGTGTTTATGTTAGAATTTGGGAGGTGGCAAAATAAAATCCAGCGAAATTGCAGTAGCGTAGGTACCATAGAGAAATAATACGTCTATGGTAGGTACTTATACAAAAGTGAAGTTCGTTTGGAAAATGAAAAGGGGTAAGATGGACACAGACCGATTCCCTTGCCTGTGACAATAAACAATATTTAAATATCTTTGCTTTGCCTCTGACAGAGAAAAGAGCATGGCCATTCGCGTGAAATTGCAAGTGCAAATTAAATCCAGACACGTCTTGTTGACATTTTGTGTGTGGTACCTACGTTAAGGCCAACTAGTTACTTAATTACTGCGCACGAGCCACGCAAGCAGGAGGCGCAACGACACGACGACACTAAATATGTACATACAGACAGTCGTCAATTTCTTTTAATGGTTATTCACAAAAAGTCGACCATTTCTTAAAGATAATCGCTTTCTCTATTCCTTCATTTGCCTGTGTTAGGTTTTCAAATCGTTCAAATAATTCGAATTGTATCATCCATCAATTTTGTTTTATCTCCTTCCTAATGTACCGCACGCTTCATTCTTCCACTGGCCTAAAGCCACACACTAAGGACTCTAAAAGCTCCCCTTCAGCGCATCAGAGCGAACATTGCACGAGCTGCAATAAAGTTTGGCGAAAACTGTTCTTACTTTTGTCCTGCCTGCCTGTGCAAGGTATCGTCGTGCGTCGCTTTCTTCAGACCTAAGTATATTTTCGAGGAGAGAAAATCCCATCTCGATTGTATAAATCACAGAGCATGGAATACCGCGCGCGCCCCCTCCTAGAGACGCCCTAAGCGATAATATTTGAAACCCAATAACCGTACGCAGAGCTGCTAGCGCTTCGTATGTGTGTGTGTGTGTGTGTGTGTTAGTATCGACACTACACACAAAGAGGAGCAAGTTAAGCACACGCACAAAACAAATGCACACGCACAACACACATATGTAAGTCATAGGCCACGCCCACAGGCTTCAACGGCGTTGTAGGGAAATCGCGCTCAGGGCGTCTCTAGGAGGCGCGGCGCGCGGTATTCCATGCTCTGTGGTATAAATAAATACGGTTACCAACTCTTGAGTAGGAAAATCCGGGAGGAACGTTTAATTTAATCTAAAGGTAATAACGTTTGGAATACTTCCACAAAGATGCTCTTTTCATAATTAGAATCACTATAGCAAATTAACTAACTATTATAAGTATTCTATGGTTCTGTGTTCAATAGATTAAAACTAAGTAGATACCTACATAGGTAATTATGTAATAAATGCAATAGATTAAATTTATACGGGTCATATAAAATTAGGCTAGCCAATTTTTAAGTCTCTTAAGACTAAATTTTTTACGCTGTTGCCCGGCTGAGCTTTCTGGGACTTTTATGCATGATTCCGGGAGACGGGAGATTTTTTAAAGATTGCGTCTGAACTGAATCCGGGAGTCTCCCGAAACTGCGGAAGGGTTGGCAACCCTATCTATACTATCGCGATGGAAGTTTCGCAAAAGTAAAATGGAGTTTAGCAGGGCGCGTGCCCTTGAATAGATTTTCGTCTCATCAAACAGACCACAACAAGAGTACCTCCAGAAAACTGACCCCAGCACGCTAGTCCGACCGCCCCACCCAACACCCTCTTCGAAAGTCTACACCCCTGTTGGGCACGTAGCTCAGGTGTGGACTGTATGAATTTCACCCGTTCACTTGAGCTGCCAGTCTTCACGGAGCGGTTGCAAGGGCCGGAGACAGGAAATCTTCTCTCTTGCTTTCGCACGATTTGGCGACCGTCTCGCTTCTGCACGACCGACGCAGACGGGCGTGCGGTTCGGCAGCGTCACTCGCGGGGGTCGTTCGCGGGTGGTGCGATCGGTCGACCGGGTGTGCTTAACTTCTTCTCGGGCGGCACGGCGACCGTCTCGCTCACTCGGCGACGCGGCGACGGTCTCTCTCTCTCGCGGCCGGCGCAGACGGGCGTGCGGCGCGGAGAGATCACTCGCGGCGGTCGTTCACGGGTGGTGCGATCGGTCGACCCGGTGTGCTTCGCGTCGTCCTCGACCTATACGCCTCGGGGCGCAGGGAGGTAGTCCTCGACCGTTACGCCGCGGGGCGCAGGGAGGGAAAGCGTAGCGTAGCGTAGCGTAGCGTAGCGTAGCGTAGCGTAACAAAGTAACAACCTTTGCGGTTTTCAATTTAGCCACGCACTGGTCGCACCCGGGACGTACGGGGGTGGAGCACTCGCCGGAGAAGCCGTCCGATCGGCCGAGGGAGTCGTTACGTTCTGAAGCAAGTCTCTTCCGACTATTCGTTCCTCGGTCGACCGGTGCGTCGAGCTCTGCTCTAGACGACTTCTCTTGTTGGATGCTGGGCGAGTACTGATTGAACCGGCCGAAACGCGCTATATTTGTATACACGCGGGAGCGGCGCGCGCCGCGGATGCTGCGATCTGGGTTTGCAGATCTCGCAGCGTCCGCGTGGACCAATCACAGCGCGCCGCGCCCACCGCCGCGCCTCGGCTCGGTTCATTCCTCCAACTACTTTGGCGAGTGCACATCTCCGTCCGTCCCAAATGAAAACCAGTACGCGGCAACATATTTATTTTCAGTAAAACTTATATCTAATTCTATCTATCTTATAACTATGCCTACCTATCTTATGCTACATTTATCTATCTTAAGCTAGATCTACCTATCTTAATCTAGCTTTACCTATCTTAACTAACTTCCATATCTTAACTATCTTAATCTACGATTTTGTATATGTTTATTTACTTATATTTAACTTATGTTTAACTTATTTATCTTATATTTACATCTTAAAATTACCTAAACTAAGCTATGCCGGCCGCTTCCTACTTTTTCCTGCTACGGGGGTGACGACGTGCGCGTCGTGTCCCAGGCCGGGGTCCGTCGTCGCCGCTCCGGCTGGCCGTCGTCCTGAACATTCTCCCGCCGTCGCCTCGGCGATATTCGACGTCGGAAGGACGACGATCTTCTTCACCGGCCGCCGAAGCAGCCTCCCGCCGGTCTGGACGTCGACGACGCGGATGATGCCGTCGTTGCCAGGGTGGACGGCTTCCACCCTGCCCCTCGGCCAGGTGTTCCTCGGTAGGTCGGGGTCGGCCACCAGGACGATGTCGCCGACTGCTGGCGCCTGGCCGCTTCCTCGCGGCTCCCGCCGGTCTTGGAGTAAGGGCAGGTACTCGCGGACCCACCGGCGCCAGAACTCGTCGGCCAGCCACTGCGCCCGCCGCCAGAGCGCCCTGGCGCCCTCGTCGTCCCCGGTGAATCGGCCCGGCGGTGGCGAGTGGCTCCCTGCGCCGAGCAGGATGTGGTTCGGCGTCAGGGCCTCCGGTTCGTCGGGTGACACGGCGACGTGGGTCAGTGGCCGCGAGTTCACGGTGCTCTCCGCCTCGGCGAGCAGCGTGGCCAGGGTCTCCTCCTTGGGGTACCGCTCGTGGAGCGTGACGCGCAGGGCCTCCTTTGTCGAGCGGACCAGGCGCTCCCAAGCGCCTCCCATGAACGGCGCCCCCGGCGGGATGAACTGCCACTCGATGAGCCGGTTCGTGGCTGCGTCCTGCATCGCTGCGAGCGCCTGCCGGAGCTCTGCGTCGGCGCCCCGGAAGTTCGTGCCGTTGTCGCTGACGATGCGCCTCGGGCACCCTCTCCTCGCGATGAAGCGGCGGAGAGCTGCGATGGCCGAATCGGTGCTCAGCGACGCGGCTACCTCCAGGTGCAGAGCTCGGACGGTGAGGCAGGTGAACAGGGCTACGTAGCGCTTCTCGTGCCGCCGCCCGACCGTGATCTCCACCGGCCCGAAGTAGTCCACGCCGACATAGGAGAACGGTCTCTCGTGATGTGCCAGCCGGGAGACTGGGTGGTCGCCGGTCGGCGGGCAGGTCGGTCGGGTCCGGCGGATGCGGCACAGCAGGCACCCCTTGATGACGGTGCGGGCTGTCGGGCGCAGGCGCACGACCCAGCACCGCTGCCGCAGCTCGTTGACGACGGCTTCGACGCCGCCGTGGTGCAGCAGTCGATGCACGTGCTCCACGTAGAGTCGCGTGTAGGCGTGGTCGCCGTCCAGCACGGCCGGGCTGAGTTGCTCGTGCTGTACGCCCTCTGCAGCCCCCACGCGGCTTCGCAAGCGCAGGACGCCGCTGTCGTCGATGCGCAGCGCCAGCTGCGCCAGCCGGTCTGCTCCTGTCGGCTTCTCGTCCTTCCGCACGCGGTCGATCTCGTGCGCGAAGGACTCCCTCTGCGACGTCTTTAGCAGCAGCTGCTCGGCCGCCTTGAGGTGGCGCGCCTCCAGGGGTAGGAGGGTGCGACTCTCGTTGCTCTGCTGCCGTCCTGGTCGTGTCCTCTTGTGCGGCTGCCGTCTGCGGGGCGGACTGCCCGCCCGGGCCGTCCTCTTGTGTCGGCCCGCCGCGGCCACGTGTGTTTTGGCCCGGCACAGCTCCACGAAGTGAAGGACCCGTGCCGTGGCGCGTACAAGTCGCAGCCACGACGAGAAGCGTGTTGCCTCTGGTGCTGCGCCCCCCGTGGTCGCGGTGAAGCAGACGGCCGGTGCTCGCTCCTCTCCTGTGGTAGCAGCCTCCTGCGGCTGCTCTCGGGGCCACGATTCCTCTCCGTGTGCGAGGAAGGCCGGCCCCGAGAACCATCGATGATCGGCCGCGAAGTCGGCCGGTGTGTTGCGGGTTGCGTCATCCGCAACGTTGTCTCGGGTGGGCACCCATCGCCACTCCGAGACCTTGGTGAGCTCCTCGATTTCCGCCAGCCTGTGTGCGACGAACGCCTTGAAGCTGCGCGGGCTCGCTCGTACCCACGCCAGCGCCGTCCGCGAGTCACTCCAGAAGACTCGTTTTGCTGCCTTCCACTCGTGCTCCTCTTCCACCGCGCGCGCCAGGCGGCTGCCCAGCAGCGCGGCTTGCAGCTCGAGGCGCGGGACGGACACTGGCTTGAGCGGCGTGACTCTCGTCTTGGCGCAGGCCAGCGCGACCTTGACGGAGCCGTCGGTACGAGTGAACCGCCAGTAGGTGGCGGCGGCGTACGCGGCCTCGCTCGCGTCGACGAACGTGTGCAGCTCTCTCGTGACGCATCTGCACACGTCGTAGCAGCGGGGCACGCGCAGCTTGCTGAGTGCGCGCAGCTTCTGCACCCATTCTAGCCAGGCGCGGTGCAGCTCGTCGGGCAGGGCGTCGTCCCAGCCGGTGCCCAGGCGCCAGGTCTCTTGAAGTATTCGCTTTGCCGGTGTGGTGACAGGCGCGACAAGGCCCAGCGGATCAAACAGTGACATTATTACGCTGAGTGCCTGCCGCTTGGTCGGCGTCCGTCGTGCATCCAAAATGTCTGGCGAAGTCCGGGCGAAACTGAGCGCGTAGCCGAGGCGGTCCCCATCCGTATCCCACTGCATGCCCAGAGTTTTCTCGTACGCCGCGTAACCGCCGATGTTCACTCGGCGGTCGCCTCGCTCGTCCCGCGCGGCGTGCCGCACGGCTTGAGCGTCGTTAGCCACCCAGCCGCGCAGCTCGAATCCGGCCGCTCGGTGGATGCTCGCGACGTCGCGCGAGACGCGGTAGGCCTCCTCGGTGGACTGGAAGCTCTGCAAGTAGTCGTCCATGTAGTGGTGCAGCTCCACGGCGCGCGCAGCGTCCGGCTTGGTGCTCGCGAAGTCCGCGGCGTTACGATTCTTCACATAAATCGCCGTGCACGGAGAGCAGGCGGCGCCGAACACGACCGATGTCATTCTATATTCCGTCGGCGCTCGGTCCGGACTCTCCCGCCAGAGGAATCGCAGCGCGTCCCGGTCGGCGTCGCGGATGCGTATTTGCAGGAACATCTCTCTGATGTCCGCGGTGACGGCGATCGGGTGCTGCCGGAACCTCATCAGCACGCCGGGCAGGGACTGCAGCAGGTCGGGGCCGGGGAGCAACTGGTCATTGAGGCTGACGCCGCGGGTCCGTGCGGCGGCGTCGAGCACAATGCGAATCTTATTCTTCGCGGGATTAACGACCGCAAAGTGCGGCAGGTAGCACGTGCGGCCCGGCGTCGGCGGGGCCGCCGCACGCTCAGCGTATCCGCACGCGATCGTGTGCGCCATCTGCGCGTGATATTTGCGTTTCAGCTCGGCGTCGCGTTCCAATTTTTTTTCCAAGTTTACGAGTCGTTTGTAGGCGGACTCGCGGCTGTCGGGCATTGTGATTTCGTCCCGATGCCATATCAATCCGGTCTCGTACCGCCCGTCAGCTAGTCGGCGCGTGCTGGCGTCGAGTATTCGGAGCGCCCGCTCCTCCGGGTCGCTCCTGGGCCTGCGGGGCTCCACGCTCAGCGACTCGAGCCGGAAGTGGGCCCGAGCGAGCTCCTCGAAGTGGTTGTCACTTTCCTCCGTCGCGTGGGCGCAGCGTTGTACGGGCTCGGCCATCGACGTGCGGCAACCGTGCAGCACCCAGCCCAGCTGAGTTTGCGACGCGACCGGCTGGTCGCGGCGGCCGCACTTGATCGCCCGCGACACTATCAACGGCCAGTTGTCTTGGCCGATAAGTAGCCGCGGGCGTGCGTCGGTGTATGCGAGCGTCGCTGCTAGTTCCGCGAGATGGTCGCATTCTTCCACGCATTTTCTCGCGACGGTCTGTGGCGGGAAGCGCAGGCTGTCGACGGTCCTCGCTCCGACGAGGTCGTGCTCCTCTGACTCATACTTGCCGCGGATGCGCAAATTGAGGCGGCGCGACGAGTTAGTAGCGACGCGTCCGCCGCCGATGCCCACGACGTGCAGCGGCTCCGTCGTGCCCTGCGCACCCAGCAAGTCGGCCACGGCGACGTCCACCATTGTCACGGTGGACCCCTCGTCCAGGAGAGCGAAGACGTCGACGACGCAGCCGCTCGGCCCGCTCAGTCGCACCGGGACGATCTTTAGTAAAACCGAGTCCGAGCGGGCGGCGGCTGTGACCGCGGTGGCGGACGTCTCTGCTTTGCTGCGCTCGTGATGTAGCAGCCGGTGGTGTCCAAACGTGCAGCCCTGCACCCCACACGGCTTCGCCTTGCATTTCGTTCTGCGATGTTTGCTCTTGAGGCAGCGGAAACACATTTTGCCATCTTTGGCTTGCTGCCAGCGGTCGTCCGTGTCGGCCTCAATAAACTTTGGGCACGCGAGAAGGTAGTGCTCCTTCGCGCACGTCGGGCACTTAGGTGTGTTGTCGGCACTAGCTTCTCCATCGCCGGCGGCGTATGCCTTCTCCGCGGGGCGGCGGCTGTTGTTGCTGCGGCGAGCGTCCTTCGTCGACACATCGGTAGCTGCGGCGGCGTCCGGGCGGGCGTATGCACCGTACTTGCGGGCTTCTTCGTTCAGGAAGGCCGCCATTCTCGTTAGTGCAGGGCGGTCGTCGCTCGTCCGGTCTTCGAAATCACACCACCGGGCCTGACGCAGCGGCGTCAGTTTGTCGACGAGTAGTCGCATCGTCTCGGGGCTGTGCAAATATTGCGGCCGGCCTAGTGCTTCGACCGTGGCCACAATATTGTGCACTTTATTTGCGAACTCGTTTAATTCGTTCGGCGTGTCTCTCGGTTTGGGTAAACTTCTTAATTTATCCATTTCACCCAGTACGAGGAAGTCCGGCCGCCCGAAACGCTGCTCCAGTGCAGCTAACACGCGGCTGGGCTCCGGCGTTGACAGCATCAGGCTGTAGGCCGCCTCTTTCGCCTTGCCTCGGAGGCATCGTCGTATGCGGGCCGCGTTCTCGCCCGGCGAGAAATAATGCTCCGTCTCGCGGTACGCGGCGACGAACTGCAGCCATTCTCCCGCGGAACCGTCGAAAAATGGTAGCTCCCGTAGGTATTTGGGCGGAGCACTCGGTCTGCTGTGCTCCGCTCGGCCCAGCGCGGCGGCGAGCATCTCAACCGTTATCGTCGCAGCGGCGAGCGGCGCATGCGAGTTCGGTGCGGCGGCGGCGGCGGCGGCGGCGGCAGGCGCACAGAGATGCTCGGTCGCGGCGGAGGCGGAGGCGGCGTGCGGCGGCGCGCTGAGGCGTGCGGCCGGCTGCTCGTTGTAGTGTGTGGCGGCGAGCGCAGCGCAGGGGGGCGTGGCTTCCGCGGCCGAGGCGCGGGGCGCGTGGAGGGGAGCGGCGGAGGCAGCGTCGGTGGGGGCTGCGTCGAGGGGAGGGGCGACGGCGGCGGCGGTGGGGTCCGCGCGGAGGGGGGCGGCGACGGAGGCAGCGGTGGGGAGCTCGTAGTGGGAGGCGGTCGGCTGCGCCGGCGCGGCGGCGGACGCGGTGGCGTGCGCTGCGTGCGGAGCGGTTTCACTCGCCTCCCGCCGGTGTAAATCTGCCTGTGTTTCGACCCATGACGCAACAAGCTCGCTGCGTGCCGCTTCTTGGTTATCTTCTTCGTCTGATGAATCTTCTTCATCGCAGTCGCGGAGGCGAGACTCGATGATTTGCGTTTCGAGTCTCGCTTCTTCCTTGTCGAGCCGTGCTTCCTCTCTGGCTTGTCTCGCCTCTTCTCTCGCCCGTCGCACTTCTTCTTGGCGTGCGCGCAGTAATTCTCGTTCAATTACGCGCCGACGCACCGACTTGGACGAACGGTCAGAGTGGTTGCTCCGCCCGTCCTTATCGGTGCGTGCGGACGCCACTCGTTCGAGCGCGGCCGAGCGTGAGGTGTGGCTCGGCGCGCGCGCGCCGCTGTGCGTGCGGGCGCGGCTCGGTGCGCGCGCGTCGGTGTCGGTACGCGCGCGCTCGCGGATCTCTGAATCCGTCGCGACTGGTGTGGCCGTCGTTTCGTGTGACGACCACGTCTTGATCTCCGTCTCCATACTCGTCGGAGGCGCACTTGTAGTCGGCTCCGTCGTCTGGTCGGCGCCCGGTTGCAGCTGCGGTTCGGTCGCCTCTGCGCTCGGGGGCAGCACTCGCTGCTCTGACGGAGTCGGCACCGGCGTGGTGCGCCCTCGCCCGTTGTTCTGGCTCCGTGTGACTGGCATCTCCAATCCGGCGAACGATAGGACCAAATGTTGGGCACGTAGCTCAGGTGTGGACTGTATGAATTTCACCCGTTCACTTGAGCTGCCAGTCTTCACGGAGCGGTTGCAAGGGCCGGAGACAGGAAATCTTCTCTCTTGCTTTCGCACGATTTGGCGACCGTCTCGCTTCTGCACGACCGACGCAGACGGGCGTGCGGTTCGGCAGCGTCACTCGCCGGGGTCGTTCGCGGGTGGTGCGATCGGTCGACCGGGTGTGCTTAACTTTTTCTCGGGCGGCACGGCGACCGTCTCGCTCACTCGGCGACGCGGCGACGGTCTCTCTCTCTCGCGGCCGGCGCAGACGGGCGTGCGGCGCGGAGAGATCACTCGCGGCGGTCGTTCACGGGTGGTGCGATCGGTCGACCCGGTGTGCTTCGCGTCGTCCTCGACCTATACGCCTCGGGGCGCAGGGAGGTAGTCCTCGACCGTTACGCCGCGGGGCGCAGGGAGGGAAAGCGTAGCGTAGCGTAGCGTAGCGTAGCGTAGCGTAACAAAGAAACAACGTTTGCGGTTTTCAGTGTAGCCACGCACTGGTCGCACCCGGGACGTACGGGGGTGGAGCACTCGCCGGAGAAGCCGTCCGATCGGCCGAGGGAGTCGTTACGTTCTGAAGCAAGTCTCTTCCGACTATTCGTTCCTCGGTCGACCGGTGCGTCGAGCTCTGCTCTAGACGACTTCTCTTGTTGGATGCTGGGCGAGTACTGATTGAACCGGCCGAAACGCGCTATATTTGTATACACGCGGGAGCGGCGCGCGCCGCGGATGCTGCGATCTGGGTTTGCAGATCTCGCAGCGTCCGCGTGGACCAATCACAGCGCGCCGCGCCCACCGCCGCGCCTCGGCTCGGTTCATTCCTCCAACTACTTTGGCGAGTGCACATCTCCGTCCGTCCCAAATGAAAACCAGTACGCGGCAACATATTTATTTTCAGTAAAACTTATATCTAATTCTATCTATCTTATAACTATGCCTACCTATCTTATGCTACATTTATCTATCTTAAGCTAGATCTACCTATCTTAATCTAGCTTTACCTATCTTAACTAACTTCCATATCTTAACTATCTTAATCTACGATTTTGTATATGTTTATTTACTTATATTTAACTTATGTTTAACTTATTTATCTTATATTTACATCTTAAAATTACCTAAACTAAGCTATGCCGGCCGCTTCCTACTTTTTCCTGCTACGGGGGTGACGACGTGCGCGTCGTGTCCCAGGCCGGGGTCCGTCGTCGCCGCTCCGGCTGGCCGTCGTCCTGAACAACCCCTTTGAATCACGAACTGTGCAAGTAGGATTACTCAAAGTACCTGGGCGACCGAGCTTCGCTCGGCGTCTACACCTATCTAGATAAACTTGAGAAAATAATATCCAAATCTTGAAGCCAATTAGATATATAGTATACACACAAGTTTAGTTCACTTATAGCAATAGGATTAACGCTTAGATCGAATATATAAGGTACTACGACGACGTTCGAATTACAGTCTCGTAGCGTAGAGTCGTAATAACCCTGAAATTACAGCCTTTAGATAGATAGGTATAGCAAATCATACAAAATGGTAGAACTTCTGTTGCATTGTCATAACAATATATTAATCTCTCTCTCTAACATTACTCTTTTCGCCTTTCTCCTTTCAATTTACTGTGTTAGATTTAGCTTAGTTTTAGGTTTACTTTTAGTTATTTAGACATCATACGATGAATACATCTAATCATTATCCAAGAAACGGCCTGTATTATATTACGTAATCTTAACGATTAGGTAGATACAATTGAGGTTCTTAACTTTTTCAACGCCGGTGTTGGTAAAGAAGAGTTCACAAGGTGTGACAAAGATACATGTAAATAAAGTTACGTGTACTCAGTACTTTAATTCAGTTTGCCTCGCATTGTTTGTGGTATGGTCTATGCTCGGGTCTATGCTATTACTAGTTATCTGTGGTCATGCTTGTTTGTCTGCACGATAGAAGGAACAGAGAGGTACAGTGCGACAAGGCTTGAAATGAACGTGGATGACGTTTGTGGGAGGGCGCTGTTGCAGCATTAATGTTGTCAATTTTGAAAATTTCCTTACACTAGGGGAAAATATCGTTGCAAAAGAAAATGTATGTATAGTATCTATAAGGTTTTTATTTTATGTATTGAATTTTAGGAAGACTTGCTCTCTAATAAAATAACAGATAGACTTAGATTTCTGCTAACAACACCACAGACTAAGAAGTGAAAATTGTAGAAATAGTGAAATAATAGCTTAAAATGTTGTTTCTCTTTTCAGGTAAGATTTGTAGTTAAGTTCTTTAAAACATTTATATTTATGCATGCAATGGAAGTGAACTGTAATTAATAAAATAAATCCTATTTTCAGAGCAACTCAGATAAGCTTTTATTTCGTAAATAAAAGTTAATAACAAGTGTGTTTTACAAACACATTATATACATAATATAGATACAGACTGCCCCAGTTCGACCGGCTTACCACCACAAGATTCATCATTTATATGCTTAAAAAAAGCTCATGATTTTTCTTAGTACCTACACGTATTTTTCGACACAATCGAGGGTTTATGCGTTAGGAAATGTTCGCGAAAACAACATCCATGTCCACATCCGAAACTGACCTTTTAATGGCGATTATCTCGGAAAATATGGGTCCTAGAAAAAAAAACGTTTACGGACGATAATTTTACGTGATGACGTGGAATAATCGTAGTACATAGAGCAAAGATCAGTAATTCTATTTCCAGTAGAAAGATTAATCATCTTGTGACTGGCCATCAATAAACTTCTGTTGTCTGATCTTGACAGTCTTACTTCTTAAGACGTTTCCATGGTAACTTTAACTATACCGATTGTGCCTCTCTATCGCTTGTTACGCGCTCTCGCTTGCACACACAGGCTCAGATGGAACGTGACACTTTTTCGTGTGTGCAGCCGGTATTCATCAATTTATAAGACGTGACGTCATCACGTCATAAGCCCCAGTTGCACTCCGGGAGTGCCGGCAGAAGTGAAAACTTTTTGTATTTCCGAAAATAATTCTTAGGTGGTTATAAAAAAAAACTAAACACCCTAAAAAATTTAAACACCGTAACATTGCTTAAAAAAGAAAAAAAAAAGAAAAAAAAAACAAAACAAAATTTGAGGGATTCGAACCCATTGTCAAAAAATACAAATCCTACACTCTTACCACTCTTACAAGCTCACTGGCTGACAAAACATAAAAATGTTTATTGGAAAAATTATGAAAACCTAAAAATCCATTATTTCGAAATTTCAACATAATATAAAATAATCTTAAAATTTAACTATGCTGTTCCCACTTAGCACCGTTCTATAATTAGCAGATTTAAAAATATAATTATTATTTAATTCAAATACGATATTCCTGGCGCCATCTTAGGACTTAAATGAAGACTAATTTCATGTTACCTTTAAAACGTCGCTGACGGTACATCTGATCTGACTCCCCCTATAAAATCAATGCCTCTCTATAACCTGGTTATTTTAATCTCTTTGATTTAAGTACATGACTGAAGTGCTAGATGTCGCTCCATGAAATATTCACCAACTGTTCCCAAATTCGCCTCATAAGTACACGACCGATTAGCCGTGTGGTTTAAGACGTCGGTCACAATATATTGGTGGCAGGGACCGCGGGTTCGAGGCTCGCAAAAGACGGAGAAATATATTTTGTATTTCCTACTATTGTATATGCCTCTCTATCGCGCTCTCGCTTGCACACACAGGTCTCTATCGCGCTCTCGCTTGCACACACAGGTTTAGATGGAACGTGACACTTCTTCGTGCGTGCAGCCGGTGTTCATCAATTTATAAGACGTGACGTCATCACGTCAAAAAAATCCTTACCGAGATTTGTTAAAGCTTATTCAAACAGGACTCTCGTGGTGGTAAGCAAATCCGGTCGATCCGGTCCTGTATATATCCGATCCAAGCACATTCTTGTTCAGACCCTTTTATGGATCTGAACAAGAATGAAGAGCTCGTACATACCAACGGCGGGAGTGATGTGTCCGACGTCCGAAAGGGGCGGCTTGGTGTCGTACATACCAACAGGGTAGAGATGTGACCGACGTCCGAGAGGGGCGGCTTGGTATCGTACATACCATCAAGGTAGAGATGTGACCGACGTCCGAGAGGGACGGCTTGATGTCGTACGTACCAACAGGATAGAGATGTGACCGACGTCCGAGAGGGGCGGCTTGGCATCGTACATACCATCAAGGTAGAGATGTGACCGACGTCCGAGCGGAGCGGCTTGGTGTCGTACATACCAACAGGGTAGAGATGCGACCGACGTCCGAGGGGGGCGGCTTGGTATCGTACATACCATCAAGGTAGAGATGTGACCGACGTCCGAGCGGGGCGGCTTGGTGTCGTACATACCAAAAGGGTAGAGATGTGTCCGACGTCCGAGAGGGGCGGCTTGGTATCGTACATATCATCGGGGTAGAGATGTGACCGACGTCCGAGAGAGGCGGCTTGGTGTCGTACATACCAAAACGGTAGAGGTGTGACCGACGTCCGAGAGGAGTGGTTTGGTGTCGTACATACCAACAGTGGTAGAGATGTGTCCGACGTCAGAGAGGGGTAGCTTGGTGTCGTACATACCAACGGCGGTAGTGATGTGTCCGACGTCCGAGAGGGGCGGCTTGGTGTCGTACTCGTCGTCGTCGAGGTCGAGCAGATCGTCGTCGTCGTCGAGCCAGGGCGCTTCGCTCCCGCCACCGCCGCCGCCTCGACTCGAGTCCGGCGACTCCGCGTCAGACCCGCCCGTCGGCGCGCCTGAGCTCGACGACTTCGTCTGCTGAGGCATCATCTGCAACAAAACCATAGTTACATTTTAAAACCAATTTCTTTTCAATGGTTTATAGGAACGCACATGTATTAGTTTTCCACCACGTCATAGATCTAGCTTTCTAGATCCTAGTATTAGATTCTTTCTAGGTCACGATGAGTACATTGCCAAAACGAACATTCGGTGTATTTTCAAGGGTAGCGAAATGTCACGCGGACTGGAAAAGTGTATATTAATGTCACTAAGAAAAGAGAAGATTCGAGGCTATTCTGAGCCGTTTTTCAGGACGAATGATAAAAAAACACACACACACAACACTCGTCAATACAACCAAAAACGCGGATTCCATGCCCAAACTATTTCGGTTTTCAATTCGAATATCAGTCACGTGCCCACGTCACGTCCCATGACGATATTCTCGAAGTGACGTCGTAGATATACTTTATAGACGTCATAAGCTCATTGGTGGAGGTGGAGTGGAAGATAATGGTGTGATAGTGAACGTGTCATCCATCACATATTAGGAAAATATAGTGGAAGACATATGGATCGACGTTTGAATGATTGTAGATGTTTATTTGCAAAGCTTGATTAGCCACAATAAACTAGCTTTTATTAGGTAAGCTAAGGCAACAGAAAGGCGAATGACAACAGTTCATCGGCTGCTGTGTATTTTTATTTTTCTTTCGTCAACTTATGTAGATATGTTACATGCAATGCCCCGGTTTTTAACGTCCAAAATGAATTCCGCTTTCACCATCAAATGGGTATTACAACAACGCTGCTATATTGTATTGAAACTGTGCCATTTGCGTTAACGGAGGAAGCTTCAGAATATTAAGGTGGCCGCTTCGTTTGAATATTTATCACGCATCCTTGCGGCGCGGCGCTGCGGTGTCGGCGGGCGAGCCGCTCATCGACACAGACAGGCGACGACGGCAAAAATAACAATTTTCACTTCACTGCTTTCAAAATTCAGCCTACAGTATTCTAACCTACAAACGTTACCGTATCTACCAAACCGGAAACGGATCCGCGAAACGAAGCATAATAGATAATGAATGCAAATAATCTTGTGTAATTTTATTTCATTAAGTATTCCACCATAATTTGAATATGGAAGCCATGAAACGGTAATTTTAGGCTCCATTTGTTTCCATTTCGAATTCCGAATTTAAACCTGGCATTCCCTTCGCGCATGGGACGCGACGTCTCACGCAAATGAAGAAGAATCGTGCGTCCGACTTCGAAGTGAATTGATAGAGCGCCATTATTGCAATTCGTTTTACTTCACATTTCGTTATGTTGTGATTCTGTATTCACATGCACGATTGGTGGTGATTTACATTTTGGAATTTTCATTTTTAGACTTCCAAGAGATTTAAACCCCTTCCTGCCTAGTCTCTTTTGGCGATTATCGGTATGCAGTAGCCGCAGCTCTATCTCGCTAGACGCATTGAGAATCCCGTTGGAGCGAATGAGTCGGATCATGAGAAATGTCTAGTCCCGCCAGACTTCCGCTAGAATAGCCCCGCGGGACTATTGTCTACACTACAATAGTAGTACACTACAATTTAGCCCTAGACCTGGACAACTACATATTACAGTAAGATCGAACGAGTGTCACAGTGATTTATTTATTTATTTATTTATTATAATTATTATACATGACCTTACAGATTTACCCAAAACATCATATATAGGAATTATCGATTCACGTGCTTCATGACAGTATTTGCGAACTCCCGAACTGAGGAGGCAAATATGTCCAACTCCGGAACCTGTGCAGTCAATTCATTGAGCAGTGTCAAGGCACGACTAACTGGTGAGTGGCGTAGTAAGTTTGTCCGCGACTTGGGCACTAGAAACAATGGATGAGTCCTCGCCCGGCGGTAGTTGTCAGGCACGAACACTGATACAGAACCAAGCACCGAAGGGTTGTGAATGGAGCCGTTCAGTAGTTTGTACACGTGAACAAGAAGTGACAGGGTCCTTCTCACTTCCAAGGTGTCATAACCCACCATGCCTAGGACATATAGTGAGGGATATAGTGATAACTGTGATAATGCAGGTACCTAGGTACAAGCATTTAGTCCTCTCTAGCTCCCAGGCAGTCGTCGTCGCTTCAAATCTATTGATTTTGTTGGCGATAACGATAGCGTTGACGTCAAACTATAAAACAATGTAATACAACACGTCATACCTACCATCAATGCAACCATCTTTCGTGATTACGATCAAAGTTATTTGCTCTGCTCCTCAGATATTTGATCAAAGATTTGTACAGGTGGCGGCGGTGGCAGTGCCAACAATAGTTCGTTTGTTGGCAGATGCTCTGTGGCAGCTAGACTCGTTGGGACCTTGTGCAGACCTTGCAATATCACTTTATATTTAATTTTAAAATGTCGTACACTTTAACTCGTATCGTAAATCAGATTTTATCCAGTGAATCTAACTGAATACATGCATACTACACGATCAGAACTTGAATGGGTGACCGCTCGACCGTTGAGACTGACTGTTGGTTCGGATTCCAAGATCCCTTCCCTTCTTACCTTACTAGGTGGTAGGGCGGCAGCGGGCCAAACTCTCGGAGTTTAGGGGGCGGCATTGCGGCATCACGGCTGTTGTAGGTGATTTAACCAACCACTCAGTTCCGCAGAACAGGTTAGGACACCTAAACTTCAAAACTCCGCGGTTAGGTCAACCACAATTAAGTATAAGAAAGAATTGCAACGTACGAATTGACGCGGCGGCATCTACTTCACCGATGCTCCAAGTTATCAACGCATCTACTTCACGTGCACTAACTAAACATGACGTCCGTTACAAGTTGTTCAATCTGTCCGCAAGCCACCCAAACAAACTCCCCACGGCCCCACCCTCGTTCACATGCCTCTTCTGACCTCCCTCGTTACTGGAACACCCCTCATTCCACAACATGTAGGTATGAAATTATATAAGTAGTTATGTACGTATAGTATAGTCTGCGATAATCTGCAAAATCGCTTCCCCGATGACGGCTTACTTCCGGACTTCATGCCAACATAAAGGCAACGTTCTCGAAACTATTTTTTTTTTGCGTTACAGAAGGAGGACGATGCAAGGGTATATGTAAGGTATGTGCAGTGCAACCTGTACAGGTTTTCTCATGGTAATTTCTGCACCTGAGTGACTTGTAAGTATCGACCTACGGAAAGGTTAAATTGGTACCTACCTTATTTTTTATGAAAACTGACACGGTTGGCTACATCACCTACAATATCCGTGATGTCAACCCATAACACCGGGTGAACTTGATGCCGCGTCAGTGCTTCCCTTCGGTCGTGCCGGCTACACTGAACTGAACGGAAAACACAAACTATTTACATAGCCGTTTCGACCGACCTTTCATTCAGTGCGGTGGTTTCAACCCGGGCGGGTTAAACCCTACCAACTAGTAATATAAGAAGGGAGTCATACATATCCCTTATCTTATCCGTACCTATACAGCATATATAATTTTCTGTTTTCTGGATTCTTTTACCCGACTACGGCGAAGCCAAAAGGAGGGTTATGATTTTGGCAACGTACCTATGTATTGTTACGTATGTATGTATGTATGTATGTTGTTCGCTCACAGAGCCTAAACTACTTAACAGATTTCAATAGAATATGAGGCATGGTTGGATTCATCTCGACCGCATATCATAGGCTAGATTCTACATTCAAAATGGCGGACGCCAGGCTGGAATGAATATTTTATAAAACCCGACTACGAAAAACGAAGGAATTTTGATCGATAATTGATTATATTATTGTCATGAAACGTCCATCAGAGTGTCGGTCGACATGGGTAGAGATTACTTTGTGCTACTCGTGTTTGTGGGTGCGGACGTCACGCCCGTTGCCTGGCGACGCCGACGACGCCGCGCCGCCCGCCGCCGCTAGCGGGCGTCGCGACGCCACGCCGGCGCCGCCGCCACACGCCCACCTTATACTCTGACAAAATTATGTCTGCAGTACAAAAATCCTTTTACCGTTCTAAATTCAGGCAATGTTTCATAGCAGAAAGCTCGCTATCACAGGTGTCCGTTGACCTTCCTACGGTTTGGGAAATCAATCAGTGGGTCAATCTGTGTTATTGGGCTGGGCATACGCCTATACGATCTTTCTGCAATCCTCCCGGCATTCGGCGGTACGGAAACACTGCTTTCCTCAAGACGAGCTAGTGTACTTGCCTTCTCTGTACCACCTATGACTGCTGCATTTCATCACCTCAGGTTACGTCTAGTCCAACAGTTATTTGTCGATTAAGTGATATTTCTCATACGTTAGACAGGAGTTAACTGGCGGCGACATTGTAGCCGAAGGTGCTGAAATCGGCCGTACTTTTCACACTCTGTTTACTTTTCACTGTCGCCAGTCTAGTACGGTGTTAATCCACGGAAAATAACACCACAGACAATACCATAGTCTAATTTTCAGTTACCCCATATGCCCCAATGTGCAGACTTAGCTCAGTCAGATTATATCTCTAGAGCTGTGTAGTGTCACGTCACGTCACCATCCCGGAATAATTTGCCAATATATAAACGAAGGCTTCGTCTGTCGGAAGCTTACTCGTAATCAAATCACTGACCACGAAACCCCTCGTAATAATAATTTAGATACGGTTTTAATTCATCCGTCAGTTCACTCTCGTTAAATTCTGACCAAATGAAAATTGTGGACACATCGCCATTGAAAATATATTTCTTTGAAAAGCTTTCACTAAGTAATGAATTTCTGCTTCATTTTATGTTGTATGTTTTGTGCTCACAAGGTATGTATACAGGTTGTCTTTGTTCGACCGGATTTTCTTACCACCCCGAGGTTCCTTGTTGTGCTTCAAAAAAGCTCAGTAAATTAGTTGTTTTTTTGGACTCGTATTTTTCGAGATAATCGCCATTAGAAGGTCAGTTTCCGATGTTGGAGATGGTTTTGGCTATCCTTTTTCCTATCGCATAAAACCTCGATGATCTCGAAACATACGAGTACTAGAAAAAAATATCCTTATTTTTTGAAGCGTATTACAATTATTTAATTCGACCGGATTTCCACCACAGGATCCCTATTCTGTGTTGGAAATCTGGTCGAACCGGGACATCCTTTATATTATATTTATATACTTGGTCTTATTCTCGCAACCTAAGATATTTTATTTAGGGCATCCATCGTCATTCTAACTAAGACTAATACAATAGAAAAAAAAATAACGAGGACGCATCCTGTGAAATGTAATACAGGGTCCGGATATATCTATATAAAATACCTCAGACTCTTGACAAACAAGATCTCATATTTCCACTCCACTTAACAAGGTAGCTCTAAATACAATTCTTTGGCCTTCATATTATTTTCGTACAAATTTTCTGTGAAAAATAAATTCATTTTCCCTTGAAGCCCTAAAAAAAATCTCACGTTTCTACGTTCAATTCGGCAAATCTCCGAAAGTAGGTCAAAAGGACGAACGGACATTTTCATTTCGATATTAAACAGTGGGTTTAAATACATTCAGTGTCTATCCAGAAATAGCAACAGGTCGACCCACAAAGGCAAACGCTTCAGACATATCAGGCGAAGCTTTATGCGTTCGCAATAAGATTTCCTCGGCGGACGGCGGCGGCGGCGGCGGCTCTGTAACCGGATTCCGAGCCATTAGGGGCCGTATGTTTTGTAAGGAAATTATCGTGATATTGTGTACTGAAGAAGGCTTTGCTGGTACACCGAGATACGGCGCTTCTTCCTTTCGCCATAATATTCGAGTGAGAAAATTGTGAGTGTCCATTCAGAATGAACCAGTGGATTCAGTCGTTCGGTCTGTTTCATTGAAGTACATACATATACATATCACACACGCTGAATCCCGACAATCGGGGTAAGCAGAGTAATCGGTGTTGTGCTGCAAGTACTCTAGTAAATTACAGCACAACACGGACCACCACGTTTCGCAAAGTATTCGAACAAGATTAAATCGATCAAGCAGCAAGTAAGGCACGAAGACCCACCTGCCGCATGACTCGGTGGAAGTACCGTGCCAAGGTGAGAGGTGGCGAGCCCGTCGCCCTTTAGCACGGCATCTTGTCCTTATCCCTTAGTCGCCTTTTACGATATGCACGGGGAGAGATGCAGTGGAGCTATTCTTTTTAAGTACCGGCACCACACGGTGAAGTTTCATTGAAGTTTCATTCAAGGAGGTTTCATTGAAGTGTAATCAGCAAAATGTAAATGGGAAGATTCACATTTGATAAATGTATGTATACTCGGCTCATGAAACTAAATGCTGTTTCCTGAAATTACATACATACAAAATTGTAAATATCTATCTCTGTGTACACAGGTAGATCTATCTCTGTGTACACAGGTAGATCTATCTCTGTGTACACAGGTAGATCTATCTCTGTGTACACAGGTAGATCTATCTCTGTGTACACAGGTAGATCTATCTCTGTGTACACAGGTAGATCTATCTCTGTGTACACAGGTAGATCTATCTCTGTGTACACAGGTAGATCTATCTCTGTGTACACAGGTAGATCTATCTCTGTGTACACAGGTAGATCTATCTCTGTGTACACAGGTAGATCTATCTCTGTGTACACAGGTAGATCTATCTCTGTGTACACAGGTAGATCTATCTCTGTGTACACAGGTAGATCTATCTCTGTGTACACAGGTAGATCTATCTCTGTGTACACAGGTAGATCTATCTCTGTGTACACAGGTAGATCTATCTCTGTGTACACAGGTAGATCTATCTCTGTGTACACAGGTAGATCTATCTCTGTGTACACAGGTAGATCTATCTCTGTGTACACAGGTAGATCTATCTCTGTGTACACAGGTAGATCTATCTCTGTGTACACAGGTAGATCTATCTCTGTGTACACAGGTAGATCTATCTCTGTGTACACAGGTAGATCTATCTCTGTGTACACAGGTAGATCGTTCTAGACAGGTAGGTACTGCAGGATTTAGATTTCCGTATACGTGATACGAAAGCACTTGACGTCGTGTAAGACGACGAAAAACTATTCCCGAAGAAACTATTAAACAAAAGTATAAAAAAGAAGTCTGAAAAATAATTGCAAGGCTAGGGACACTTTCTAGTTTCCACGATATGTCTCGCCCAGTCGCGACCTAGACTTTGTACCCGAATCTAGACCAAGAAGACATCTGGAAAGGGTGGCTGCTCAATTACTTTGGGTCCATAAGTAGTTTTATCTGCAACTTTACTTATCGATTCAACTTGGACACCGGAACGAGTTTGAAACAAACTTAGTTTACGAAATTCAAGAAAAACGGCGGCAGTTAGAAAAGGATGGATGATACATACATACATACCTACATACATAGCACACGCTGTATCCCGACCATTTGGGTGCGCAGAGTAATCGGTGTTGCGCTGGAAGGACTTTGGTAAATCACAGCACAACGCTGACAACCACGTTTAACAAAGTATTCAGACAAGATAACTATCAAGCAGCCAGTAATGCCGCATGCATGACTCGGTGGAAGGACCGTGCCAAGGTGAGAGGTGGGTATCTTGTCGCCCTTTAAGCACGGCATCTGCTCCTTATCCCTTAGTCGTCATTTGCGAAATGCACGGGTAGAGATGCAGTGGGCCTATTCTCTTGTTTTTTTTTTATGGAAACTGACACGGTTGGCTACATCACCTACAACATCCGTGATGTCAGACACCGGATGAACTAGGTGCCATGTCAGTGTTTCCCTTCATTTTATGTCGGCTACACCTCGGGCTACACTGAACTGGAAGGAAAACACGAACTATTTGCATAGCCGTTTCGAATCAACCCGGGCGGGATAAACCCTACCACCTAGTAAGGTAAGAAGGTTTGGGACCTACAGTTTTACTTGGAATCCCAACCACGTGCAACCTCCAACGGTCGAGCGGTCATCCATCCAAGTATTGACCGCGCTCAGGGTTGCTTAACAACAGTCGACCGAATGCACCACTGAGCTACCGAGGCTGAAAAGTAGGCTGAAAGTACCAGCTCCACACGGTATTAATGAGGGATTATGTATGACTAAATGTCAACTTTTGATTATATAATCTCTTCTTCTCTTCTCTCTTTTAACTATCTATCTTCTTCTATTTTATATTATTTCTTTTTCTACCTATCTTCTTCTTCTATCTTCTACAATCTACAATCTACAACATAGTATAAAATAAAGTCGCTTCCCGCCTCTGTCTGTATATCCTCCTAAACACGCAACGGATTTTCAGTTAGATAATTTTTCACGGAAGGTTTATATATACCTACAGGGCGTTCGGCACATCGACCGACAAAATGTTTTTGTAGGTAAGTGGGGTCATTTGCAACGTCGGTCAAAACGGCTATGTAAATAGTTTGTGTTTTCCGACCAGTTCAGTGTAGCCGGCACGATCAAAGGGGGAAGCACTGACATGGCACCTAGTTCACCCGGTGTTATGGGCTGACATCACGGACGTTGTAGGTGATGTAGCCAACCGAACAGTTTCCATAAAAAAAAAAAAACTATCAATTGCCGTCAGTTTTTTTTAAGATTCTGTCATATTTTTACTCTTTCTCGGGACTTTGGGAGGTCATAAGACCTTTTCATGATATTAACTTCATCAAATAATATTGTTTCTAGAACAAGGATACATCGCAAAATTCAATAAATGTTATTTCGTGCTGATAAAATCATAAACAAAAAAATTACAAGGGTTTAAAGCTGGGATTTTGGTAAATTTCAAAAATAAAGAAAAAAAATCGTATCTCGATACCACGTGACATCTGACAAAAGGTATCATAAACGTCGCAAATGACCCCATTTACCTACAAAAAAATTTTGTCGGTCGATGTGCCGAACACCCTGTATATATAAACCTTCCGTGAAAAAATATCTAACTGATGGTGAAAACCGCATGAAAATCCGTTGCGTGTTTAGGAGGATATACAGACAGAGGCGGGAAGCGACTTTATTTTATACTAGCTGAGCCCGCGGCTCCGCTCGCGTGAAATTCGTATTCCAAAGAAGAATGTAAGTAACTAAGGGAGAGGCCGAAGGCCGAGCTGCGTTCAGGTAATCGATAAACCTTCTTAAAGAAAGTAACTAACTAAGGGCGAGGCCCAAGGCCGAGCTGCTTTCAGGTAAACGATAAACCTTTCTCAAATAAAGGAAATAAGTAAGGGCGAGGCCGAAGGCCGAGCTGCGTTCAGGAAGACGACCAACCTTCTGCAAGAAAGGAAGGAACTAAGTGCGAGGCCGAAGGCCGAGCTGCGTTCAGGTAAACCAAAAACCCTCTTCCGCCTTCGGGCCTCGCCCTTAAAGACTTCCTTTCTTCGATAGAATATAATATCGTTTACTCAATCTATTTATTTCATATAAATAAAAAAGTAATATTAATAACTAAAGAATTAAACCTACCTAACAAACATTAAAATAACTATCAAAACGGGCATTTTCAAATGTTCTTAGAGCACTTGCCGCATTACCCCGCTGGATGGCAAGGCTTACCCTTTGAATGAAGTACATAAGCCCTTGATGACGGGACACCAGTTGCGTCAACCAGCTCAAGCCTCTTTTGGCTTCACTGCTCCACGGACCGAGGGTTTCAACCGCAAACGCAACCAATTCGAAATCTTGAATTATATTTCTATATTTGCTGCGTTGGAGGCTCTCCGCCCCAGTCTCGGCCGCGCCAGCCGCTCTTGAAGATGTCCTAACGTGACTTCGAGCCAATGTGAGAACAAAAGTGGCGTCCCACATCAAAGAACTACCCTTAGTCCATGGCACTAAGGTCTCTAGCATCGGGCCTCTTGCCATCCAGCCGGGAATAACCGCGAGGTTCTAGGATGCACGGTATATTTGCCGTTAGAAGCGTGGACTTTATAATAAAATTTAAATTAAATTAACTCAATCTTAATATTAATTAACTTTATTCGAGATGGTTTAGCTTCTTGCTGAACGCAGCTCGGCCTTCGGCCTCGCCTTAGTTGCTTACTTTCTTCAAGATGGTTTAGCTTCTTCCTGAACGCAGCTCGGCCTTCGGCCTCGCCCTTAGTTACTTGCTTTCTTCGAGATGGTTTTTCAATTATTCGAACGTAGCTCGGCCTTCGGCCTCGCCTTAGTTACTTACTTTCTTCAAGATGGTTTAGCTTCTTCCTGAACGCAGCTCGGCCTGCGGCCTCGCCCATAGTTACTTACTTTCTTCGAGAAGGTTTATGGTCTTCCAGAATAGAGCTCGGCCTTCGGCCTCGCCATTAGTTACTTATTTTCTTCAAGAATGTTTTTCTTCTTCCTGAAATCAGCTCCGCCTTTCGCCTCGCCCTTAGTAACTTTCATCGAGAAAGAATATCGTTTACGTGAGCGCAGATCCGCCTTCGGGCCCGCCTTTAGTTACTTACTTTCTTTTTTTTAAATACGAATTTCACGCGAGCGAAGCCGCGGGCAACAGATATATAAATTTTATTGCACCAATGACAGCGACATAACTTCGACTTTCAATTATTAGTTTTATTTATCAAACAATTTGTCACCGGCCAGCTCACGTCGAGATGACAGTTCTCCGTTGTCAACATGACATTTAAAATTGTTTTTACCTTTACTTTGGACTACGTGATTTTAAACGCGCAATAATGTTTATAATAGTTAATTTTTTTTTATTTTTGTTAATTTTTTTTACGTATTATGTTAACCCGGCATATAAACTGCCACTATACAAAGTTTCGTCTAATTCCGTTCAGTGGTTTTTGCGTGATGCGCGTACAGACAAACAAACAAACAAACAAACAAACAAACAAAAATTTTAAAAACTGTTCTAACATGTTCAGTATCTCATTTTAAGCCACCCTGGTTAGTTTTTTTCCGAATACATTCAATGTACAGACTTTCTTACCTCTACGATTTTATTATATGTATATAGACTATGTTGTAGATTGTAGATTGCAGAAGATAGAAGAAGAAGAAGAACTATAATGAAACTTAATTATGTTTATGTAATTAGCAAAAAACAATATTTTGCGACTAAGTCGCGAAAAAAATGTACATGGCTTACGTAGGATAAACCTTAAGAGATACTGGAGAGGGGCCGGGAGGGGGAGGAAGGTATGAAAGGGGAGGGAGGGATGATGGTGGGAGTTGTGGGAAAGGAGGGAAGGGACGTAGGGAGATGGAGAAGGTGGAAGGGATTTAGGGTAGGGGAGGTGTGTAAGATGGGTAGGTGATGGGGGAGAAGGAGGTGAGGAGAGGGGTGACGAACGAGAGGGAGGGGTGAGGAAGGGAGGAAGAAGCGGCGGGGTAGAGATGGTTGAACGAAGGCTGAGATAGGGAGGCATAGAAGTGACGGAGGGAGGGAGGGGGAGCGAGGGGGGAGAAGGGAGGGGTGGATTGGAGGAGAGGAAGGGAGGAGCGAGAGAGGAAGGGAGGAGCGAGTGTGGCGAGGGAGGGTGGGAGGAAGAAGAGGGTAGGGAAGGAGGAAGGGGAAAAAGTGGGAGGTAGGAAGGAGGGGAAGATGAATCGAACGAGGGGGGACGGAGGGAGTGTGGATTGGGGAAAGAAGAGAGTAAGGGGGAGCGAGAGAGGAGGGAGATGGGACGGAGGGAATTAGGGAGAGAGTTAAGCAGATAACGTGGTTAAAGGGGAAAGAGGGGGACAAAGAAGAGCGAGGGGCGGCAGGGGGAGGGAGGGGAAGCGAGGTAATTAGGGAAAGAGGGAAGGAGAAAGGGTTCAGGGGGAGAGAGAGAGAGAGAACAAAATAGAAGCTATCGTTTATAATTTTTCCGTTTAAATCGAATTCGCTATTAAACTGACTTCACCGCGAGCGAAGCCGCGGGTAAAAGCTAGTTTAAAATAAAATTATTAAAATACATACTATAATAGGACTTTAACAATTAACAACATCGACTTCTCTCTCTCCACCGATGTTCCCCCGCCGCCGCCGTAACATCGTGAAACGTGGCATCCATAAAACCACAGTAAAATACCCATAATAAGACCTAATAAAAGCGAAGAGGTATAAACCGTTATAGACGTAATGCCACTCCCAATCGACTCGTTTGTACGAGAGCTTCAAAGGCGGACATTTCCAAGTTATAAAATTCACCGGAACTGGAAAATGTCGAGCGTCGAGGCAGAGGTGAGGCGTTAATAGGTTTGATCTTCCCGAAGCATCGACGACGACAGTGCGGGGGCAGGGAAGTCATAAGGGCGCATGGGGCACGAGCTCATCAGGGCCCCCGGCTGCCCGGGGCCCGGCCCAAAGAGTCGACGTCGTCGTTTACACCGAAAAAGAGCAGCTCAATTTTTTGTGTATTTCACTAAGAATTGCTGTTAAAATTTCTAAATTTGAATGCTAATCGGAAACCCCGTGAGCTTTCTATATACTCGTATATACAATGAACAAACTTTTACTAAATAAAAAATCAGATTGTATAAAATGTATACAAATATTTAAAAAACTTTAAAATATTCAAGTCACTAAATAAAAGTACATAGGTACCTACTGATTCATTCATTTGTTTTTTTACTTTCTAAAATGACCCCAAATGTTCCCAAGGGCCCACGTATGGTCTAAGACGCCCTTGTGCGGGGGGCCGAGTGAAGATCAGCGTAGTAGTGGAAATTAATTTCAAGGGGCTATGTTGCAGTGCCGGCTATACAGAACTCGATAGATAACACGGACCACCAATCCTCGGAATACCAAGTAGTACTCGAACTAGTATCGAACTAACAAGCTTTCGCCTACTAGGCAGGGTATTGATTTAGCCCTTGGCGACGAACTACCATAGAATATATAAATTATAGTAAAAATTCACAGATTTCGTGCCTCACACGACTATCGACTATCGAGCACATTGAAAATGAATCTACGGAATTCGAAAAAATATTGTCGCTGAGCGACACGAGAAAGTCGGGATAAGGAAAAGGTTAGTTGGGGTCTGATGATGGAGCCGGAAGGAAGCCATAGGAACTACACATGATAAGCCCATCGTGTTTGGTCTCGTTGGATTTGTCTTCGCAATTACTCTAGTAATATGCTATTTCCAGGGTCCTGATGATGGAGCCGGAAGGAAGCCATAGGAACTCCTAAACTACACATGATAAGCCCATCGTGTTTGGGCTCGTTGGATTTGTCTTCGCAAGTACTCTAGTCATATGCTATTTCCAAGGTCCTGATGATGGAGCCGGAAGGAAGCCATAGGAACTCCTAAACTGCGCATGATAAGCCCATCGTGTTTGGGCTGGTTGGATTTGTCTTCGCAAGTACTCTTGTCATATATGATGTCCAGGGTCCTGATGATGGAGCCGGAATGAAGCCATAGTAACTCCTAAACCTATCTTAACAACTCTCCGAGATATAAGGGGATCGCACTTTTTCGCGAAATCGGGGCCTATACTGGAACGAACGAAAAGACGCCCCCTTCCCCCTCCCTACAAATTGCCGCAGATGTCTGGCGCCCACTTCCCCTCCTTGATACGCTTCTGACGGTGTTGTAATGCAGGCGGTGTCTCGTGATTTCAAGTTAGAAATTAGTAAAGGACGCCAACGCGACGCGAAGGCGAAGAGAAGGCTTGCGGTGGAAAACAAGGGCGAGGAGGCGCCTCCGCCCCCGCCGCTGTCTCCGTCGTAATTAAATTGAAAGAAACGTCGCGGCAGCGGCGGCGGCGGTGCGGCGGCATGCGGGCGGCGGTGTGTGCGTGGGCGAATCGGAGCAACCTTGTCGGGGGTAAGTGCGGATTGAACTCGCACACCGCCGAGGATTCCGTACCACCGCGTAATAAATGGCCGTATATTTTTGACTTAGAAACTTTTTTACACCTCCAAGGGACTGTAGGTAGACCTTAATATTTGATATTAATTTCAACTTGCAGGTAGCAACAGGGAACGGTTACAGGTAGTAACCGTTCCTGAGAAAAATGTTCGTGACAGACGGACAGACAGACGGAAAGGACAACAAAAAGATCCTATAAGGTTTTTTCTTTTTGAGGTACGGAGCCCTAAAAACAACAGAAGTGAGATTAATCAATGGTGAAGTCATAAGAACTGGTAAAATGAAATTGAATGAAAATAACATATTAAAACAGTAAACTTTGCGTGTCGTTAGATATCCAGGATAGATAGATAGATAGAAATACTTTATTGCTCCAAAACATTTTACAGTAATAAATAAACGATAAGTTATTTACATGAGGGGCAAAGGCGGATATCTATCCGATCCTAATAAAACATCGATGTGCCTACTGATGCACCGTCATCATTCTATGTATATTCACATAGAAGTGGAGAACTACTCGATCAACTCACATGGGGGTTTCCCTCACGTTTGGCACAGCACATCTAAGGATCAGTGGCGGCTTTGACCAATAAATCTTAGTGAGGCGACTAAAAATCCACCTACATTAATGTAGGTGGATTTTTAGTCGCCTCACTAAGATTTATTATTAGATAATATTATTATCTTGCTATTACTTTATGATGAATTGGAAAACCTAAACCAACTTTTTTTGGCCCTAACAATACTTAACAAAAAAGTACTATCGAAAATCTAGTTTTTATGTGGCTATAAAAAGAACCCAAACGTATTTTTAACATGCTAATAATACATAATAGATAATAAAAAACCGGCCAACTGCGAGTCGAACTCGCGCACCGAGGGTTCCGTATCGCCATGTCACGGCTAGCGCCACTCACGCCATCTAGATGGCGTGTTATGAAATGCTTCATATTAGTTTAGTCACGATTAGTAAGGATGGTATATGATATTTTGCAGCGAAACAAGGCCGCGAGAACAGCTTGTTGAAAACATTTGCAAAAAAATTATCGGAGGGATTAATGATAATAAGCGATAGAATCCACTGAGATAATCGTTGTAATATTGTCACTGTATCGTATAGGTTTGATTATGCACGCATTATGTGCGTAATTCGTATGGACTGTCACAAAAATATAGGGCTTCCAGCCTTCCACCAAATCTCGATAAAACGATTTTCACCAAAAAGTACTTTAACATGACCGAATTTGGCTCTGAGGAATCTGGGAAAACGTTTCAGAGCTTTCCGTCTTCAAATATGGACCTCTTTCGTAACCTGAAGTTACGAAACCCTATCCTGAAACACTGCATATAAAGAATTGCACTCAATTACGAATATTATGTCTGTCACACTTATGAACTCGCGAGCACCGTGGCCCGTCTTCCTGTTGGGACACGTAGTAAACTATTATATGCAATATACTCGTATAATAGCCTGCAATATATGCCTGCTTTATACTTTTGATCTCTTGTTACGTGCTTATTAACCTACGTTTTGGGAATTTTAAATCGTATTATTCTAAAAGGCCTCGCAAAACTCACTCTGAACACACTAACGAATATTGCTTCACTTCGGTTGTGCCGGCTACACTGAACTGGGCGGAAAACACGAACCGGGGGGATAGATTTTTCATAAATGTTTTACCCGAAAAATCAAAGGGGGGATTGGTGAAAAATTTCCTCTTTTTTTATCTGGACCATCTGGCAACCCTGGTGGTAAGGTATACGGGTGGACTTGGACATACGGTTTTAATATGGAACGCGAACAAACTCAGGTTTATGAGAGAGGTTTAGGTAAAACGTGGTGCATAACGCCGCGAATCGACCAGCTGTCTTTCGCAAACTAGACAAGATGTTTGCCGCTTGCCCCAGAGCCTAAAACAATATAATAAATTAAGAAAAAAAAAGTGAGATAATGAGAAATCCCTATGTGCCTTTGTGTTAGACAAAATCAATATTGTATTGTTTGGTTAGTATGAGTAGGTATTGCACGCGGGCTAGCGGCTAGCGGCTAGCGGCCGACTCGCCCGGCTAAATTACTCTTTCTGGGATCCGAGGTCGATTGAATCTGCAAACAAATTACTAATATTAGTTGGAAAAACAAGGACCATTTTCGTGTAAATAGACGTTCTATCGGCGGCGGCGCGGGCTCCTGTTGAATTATTAGCAGAGCATTGGCTGTGACTGGAACAATCTTTACTTTGTGGAAATAGAAACAAATTGTATACCTATATGTTGCGAAGTATTTATCAAATATTTTTTTATTTATTATTATAATGAATTATGGATGCTTACCGATCGGTTTACAGTTCTTTCCTCTACAGGGCCGGTAAACTCTGGAACGCTCATATCCCTGCTAATATATTTCCCCCCAAGTATAGTCTCGGGTCCTTCAAGAGGGGCCTGAATGGGCAGCTGTCAGGCCGGCATGACATTCGCAACCCCCGCCTACGACCGTATGACCATGGGCGTCGTTAAACACCTTATGGGTGGCTCGGAGCTTTCAATAAAAAAAAGAAGCCCACCGTATGCGCTATATATGCGTACGCATATATAGCGTCTACTTACATGAAAATAGTCCTTGTTTTTTTTCAACTATTATTATGTCTATCCTTTTATAATTCGAGATCCGATATACCTAATTCAATATTCTAGATCGAATTCTATCGGATCTCGGCTCCGACTAAATGGCTACATACAACACGGCTAATTATACGTACTACCTATTTCGTTTTAATTTTTCCAATTTTGATACGAAACAGCAGCGGAATGTGTTCCTAGTTTTCGAGTTTTCCGCCCTATTATATTCTTGAGCGTTTCGAAGCAGCTGAAAGGTTATTTAAGCATGTAAGTAGGTACATAATTAATATAATCACAGTCAAAGATTTTGATTACAGCTAACCAACTTGTGTACAATTACAATAGTACCCACACATATCTTCATATGGTTATCATTATTTTTACTTATAAAATATTTATACATCAAGTTATCTTAAATAGGTCATGAATGAGGAGTGGGGTCGGAACGGAAGTGTTGAAAGTCTTATGGCTGCACTACACAATCGACGATGATCATTGATGGTGTGATCGTCGAGTAATCGTGCGTAATCGGCGCGATCATTGTACAAGCATCCACACGATCGTCTGCAGTAGTTGTCCGACAACTACTGCAGACGACAACTGTTGTCGAACGGCAAGCGTACAAGATGGACGTGGGTGGAATGTGTTGCTGCTGCAACCATTTATTTAATGGCGGTATACAACCATTACGTCAAAGTGCTCCAACGAAAAGTTGTGAAAAAAAATGGACAAAAAATTTAAAAAAAAATCTTCATTAGACCACGCAGTAGCCATATTTCAATCTACGTAAATAAATATTTAGCGGTAATTTAAGCACGCACGTCCGCAACACTCCACTCTCGATCGACGTCGAATGAATGATCGGCGATCGTGTGGGCAGCTCAAAGCAACGCGCGGCGATTCACTTTGATGCGTGCCCGAAAAACCGACAAATCACGGATCGCAGGCGATCATAGGCGATCATAGACGATGATCGGCGAGTACAGCCGAGTATGCCCTCTACACGATCGTGCTCGCTCGTAATCGTCTGTAATCGCCGATTGTGTAGTGCAGCCATTAGAAAATGACAGGGTTTCGTGGTCAGTGGTTTGCAACCTGCCGCTAACTTATCTGGGTTGAGATTTCACCCCGCGCTCGCTCCCATGCCAACTTGGGAAGGGAATAATGTTTTCGTCCCCATTGTTACCGAAGATTTTCTATTGTGAGACATGACAGGGTTACCATATGTCCGGATTTGTCCGGACGAGTCCGGATTTTTGGCCTTCCATCCGGGCTTTGTCCCGATCTTCGTCTTTTAACGCGATTTCAAATTTGAGATTACATTTTGTGATAAAAAATTGTTCGGACTTCTTCATGAATGCCAGGCTTTTTGTCGACTTTCTCAATGTTCGATATGGTAACCCTACTTGGATGGAACATGTTGAAACTCATACATAAGCAAGTAAAGGTTGGGTACATTTTTTTAGTGACGTCCACAGAGAGGCGACGACGTTCGAAACTTGAAGCAGAAAAAGTGTACTTGAGATGTTTTGAGAAATATTTGGGCTTTTTTTTTCGAAGAAAAATTTTAAAAGTGAATACGCAAAAGTGCTGAAACCTTTTAAAGGTTTCGGAAAAATCGGAAAGTTTTCCAATTTCAATTGTACACTCCCCGTCTCGGCTGTTACGTCATCAAAACATCTGGTACCTATAAAAATTCATTAATTTCGTATATTTTTTACGATTAACATAAATATTGCTTTCGCATTCGCATGTAATTTCTTAATGTATATGTAAAGAATAAATTATTTCTTTTATTAATGCATTTACGTTTATTTATTACTTACTCCAAAATATTTTACAAAAACAAGCACAATAAAAAATTTACATGAGATGCAAAGGCGTAGATACTTATCCCTTACAGATATTTCTTCCAGTCAATTGAGTTGAGTTTGTGTATTTTATACATCCTTACTATACATTTAATTTAAACCAACATTGTAGTCAAGTGTTGCTTTTCACCTTTTTCGATACCACCTGAACTAACAGCCAGGTAGAGTATAAGTCAAATAAAATCTTATTGATCGACCTTGGTATGTGTGTGTGTGTATCTGCCGAATCGAAACGGTCGAAATATCGAAAAATACCGGTAGTAAGTAGCACTTTTCTGTGACGCAAGAGGCGGACTACTGCGTCCAGTAGTTTCTTCCACTCAACCTTGTACAACGACAACACTATTGTTAGTGCAGACAGGTCTTCTCAAGGTGATTTCCTTCCTTCCACACTTGTGAATGCGTCGGTGAAATGATGTAAGCGCCAACTAATCTGATTTCGTAGCTTTAGTATGGGCGATCATATTTTAACAATTTGTTGAATGCATCCAACTTTTCACCTAAAATGAAATTGACAAAACTATTTGACGTTCGTTACCATCATCAAAGTTAGTGTAACTACTTCTTCGGCCTCGCAATTCCGCCTCGCTTTCCAATCCGATATTGACCAAATTGAAATCGGACCACACGGGAAGCACCAGATTTCAAATAAAAAAAGAATCATCAAAATCGGTTCACCCAGTCGAAAGTTCTGAGGTAACAAAACATAAAAAAAATACAGTCGAATTGAGAACCTCCTCCTTTTTTCGGATTAAAAAAGTCGGTTAAATAAAAAACATAAAACCGACTTCCTAAAAAAAGTAAAACTAAAAAACTATTTAAAATAAAAATATAAAAACCGCCTTCAAAAATATATGAAATAAAAACCTAAAAAAAAAAACGAACCCTAGAGTTGAAGGCGGTGCTAAAAAGGCTACACAAATCACAAAGGATATTATCATCCGCTCATGTTTTCTTTCATGCATCATTTTGCTTGCTTTAGCACCGCCTTCAACTCTAGGGTTCGTTTTTTTTTTTAGGTTTTTATTTCATATATTTTTGAAGGCGGTTTTTATATTTTTATTTTAAATAGTTTTTTAGTTTTACTTTTTTTAGGAAGTCGGTTTTATGTTTTTTAAAACTTTTTTTTTATTTCAGTTTTTTTTAGTAATTTTTTGCTATTAATGTACTCGGCGGAATCGCTCGGCCTTCGGCCTCGCGATTCCGCCTCGCTTTCCAATCCGATCTTGACCCAATTAAAATAGGACCACGTCAGCTTCGATAGCTCAGTGGTGCAGACAGTCAACTGTCGCTATTGAATTTTAAGCAACGCTGGGTGCGGTCAGTACTTAGATGACCGCTGACCGTTGGAGGCTGACCAAGGTTCGGATTCCTCGTAAAACTGTAAGTCCCTTCCCTCGTAATCTTACTTGGTGGTAGGGTTTAACCTTCCCGGGTTGGTACCACCGCACTGAATTAAACGTCGGTCGAAACGGCTATGTAAATAGTTTGTGTTTTCCGACCAGTTCAGTGTAGTCAGCACGATCAAAGGGGGAAGCACTGACATGGCACTGGTGTTATGGGCTGAAATCACGGACGTTGTAGGTGATGTTGCAGAACTTAGTAGAATGGACAGACATAAACGTGTTACGGAAGCCTACTTTTATTATAAAATAACCGTCGGAGGACCTTGGTTGAAAATTGTAAAATTTAGTAGAACGGATAGACATGCATATGTTACGGAACCCTACATTCATTTTGCAGAACTTAGTAGAATGGACAGACATAAACGTGTTACGGAACCCTACTTAACAGTTGCACTCCGGGAGTGCCGGCAGATCCCGTGCCACTCTAACTTAACCCTTAACGCAATGACTTAAGGTTTCATTTTAAAAATGACGCTGACGCGATGTCGCGAGTTATACATTTTTACCCACCTAAAAAAGTGCCAAGAGCCGCTAAAGAAGTTTTCACTTCAAAAACCTCAGGGTTATCCCCTTTCAAATAAAAAAAAAAAGAATTTTCAAAATCGGCCCACAATTGACGGAGTAATCGCGTAACAAACATCCAAAAAAAGAAAACATACCGTCGAATTGAGAATCTTTTAGGTCTAAAGTAAATTTCTCGTGAAGACAAATGCAACGAGCCCAAACACGATGGGTTTATCATGTGTAGTTTAGGAGTTCCTATGGCCACCTTCTGTCTCCATCATCAAACCAGCTCGATGGTACTCGGTACAGTAGGTACTGGCCAGGTACCATAATAAATTAAGCGCCGGTCGGAAAAGATAAAAAAATTTCAAATTTAGAATATTCATGAAACAAGGGTCCGAATATGTATCACTAGTATATCGATTCATGTATTTCAACAGGACAGAGAAAATTTCAAAATATTAGGTATTTAATACTTTTTAGTTTTTTTTTTTTTTGTTTTTTGGAAATCGGTTTAATATTTTTTAAAACAGTTTTTATTTCATTCTTTTTAGTAATATTACATAAAAAAGAATAATCGAAATCGAATAATCGAAATCGATTGAAGTGGTACAGAATTATTCGCCATATGTGTCAGACTGCAAATTGCTGAATAAGTCCACATCACAAATGTTTTGCTGAAGGTAACCACACACCATACTAATTTATCAAACTGAAAATTGCCGAAAACGACCACATCACAAGTTTTGCTGAAGGTAACCACACACCATAGTATTATGCTGATTTTTCGAAAACCACTGAACCAATTTCGATAAAATTGAAATGGGACCACCTCGGAAGTATGACCTAACTAACAAAAAAAGAATTTTCTAAATCGGCCCTCAATTGACGGAGAAATCGTGTTACAAACATACAAAAAAATAAAAATAAAAAAAAAAATAAAAAAAAAAAAAAACATACAGACGAATTGAGAACCTCCTCCTTTTTTGGAAGTCGGTTAAAAAAGAAAAAAGCACAAAAGTTACAAGCGTGCTAAAAATCGATCGATGCGCAGACAGACAAAAGATAGACGGATATGGTTTTTGGACAGGTGTGGTCTCAGATCCTGATCTGTGGTATAGCCACTGAGCTATATGGGTATAATGTATCTACGAAACTCTCCGGCAAGAACGTTAGAGGTAGGGACGTCGGACTTTCCCCGCGTCAGCGTAACACAATATTAGTTTAGTACAAACGTACCAATAACATTAGTTACCACCCAATCAGACCGCGATACCATCCGATACCACCCAATCAGAGCCCAGTCCCCTCCGCTGCCCGCGGAGCTCGGCGACGCTGGTTCTCATATAAGCATCGGACAGTCCGACGTCCAACCTCTCTAATGTTCTTGCCCTGCGTGCGTGAGTAAAACTCGCACTTGACCGATTTTTTTATTTGTTTCTTTCTCTATTTCACCCAACTTGCTAAGGCCATATATAAAAAAAATACATATTAAAGCAAACTATTTTTGATACCCTTCTTTGCGCTCGCAGTCGGGTAAAAATGTACTTATGCCTGTCCACAGTCGGATTTGAAGTTCGGGTTCGGTACAGCATCAGCCACATCACAACATGATCAGCAATCAAACTAGAGCATTTGCAACCAGTAGTGGAACCTCGGCTCGCGCAAGTCGACCTTCGGCGCTGACGCGAGTAAGGTAGGAGGGCAGCACCGCGGGGTAGGGAGGGGGGAGGAGGGGGACATGCACGAACGTCGGATCGGACCGGTCGCAAACCACTTTCACTTCGCTGCCGACACCACTTTAGCCCAGTTTAGAAATTCGCTTATCTGATTATTATTATCCAACATGGCATTGGCTGTTTTGGTAGCGGAGATAGCGAGCCCGCTTACGAATTTTGCACCTTGTGACCTTTGCATTGTTTGTGGTACCTGAACATGCTGAATAGTAAGTGTCGATAGATGAACTGTGGAAAGACATTTGCAAGATTTTAACATTGAAAATGTTTTTTCGATCGCGTTGGTAGTGCACCCATTTCAAGGAAAAGTGCGACATCGCCCTGGTGTCGTGAATTTTACAGCTACGTGGATGATTGGGGTGTCAAAAGATGCGTCTCGGCGAGGGCTACAATATGGCGTAATTTTTGGAAAAGTAAAAAAAAGAATTAAAAAAATTAAAAAATGTCGAAAAATTACGTGATTTTTTGGAGCCTTCTCTCATTGAATCGGCGATTTCTCGAAAAAGAAAAACGATATCGAAAAAATGAAAAAAGCCCTCGGGGTATTGAGTTCGGCTACAATTTGCAAAAAACGGGACCTCGCTCTCTCTCACGGTCTAGGCTGTAGCTTATCCTTTATGCGGCGGAATTTTGAATACCGCGGGTGGTATGTGCGGCGCGCGGACTAATCTGAGTAGGACCTAGCATTAAAGTTTATGATTTTTACATAAAAATATAATATTAATAAAATATACAAATAAAATAATAATAATATAAAATATTATTTAGGTTAGGTTAGAATAGCGACGCATCTTCTAACCTAACCTATATAATATTTTTATATTTGATATTTATTAATTTGTTACTTTAGTTAGACATAATGTCAAGCTTATCTCTTTTTCTGTCTAAATTTTAGTTTACATTTTTTAAGCTGCTTGTGTTTTTTGTAAAATAATAAAAAATATATAAATGTAATACTTTTTTTAGGGTTCCGTACCTCAAAGGAGGAAAAAACGGAACCCTTATAGGATCACTTTGTTGTCCGTCTGTCTGTCTGTCTGTCAAGACCTTTTTTCTCAGGAACGGGTAGACGTATCAAGTTGAAATTAATATCAAATACTATGGTCTACGAAACCTTTGAGGTGTAGAAAATGCAAGGTTCTAGGTCAACGGAATCACTAGATACGCCCATTTAAGTAACATATTTTGCTACCGGCAAATCAAATCAAAACCTATAGAGTACTTCCCGTTAACCTAGAATCATGAAATTTGGTAAGAAGCAAGATCTCACAGCACAAGTAAAGGAAAAAATCTAAAATTGTAAATTTATAGTTATATGACATTAAAAAAATTGTTTGTTTGTTTTCTGTGTCAAGGTCCCTTTTTCTCAGGAACGGATCAAGATAACAAATTGAAATTAATACGAAATACTAAGATCTACGGTCTCTTTAAGGTGTAGAATACCAAAGCTTCTAAATCAACGCAATCAAAAGATACGGCCATCTATGTCATATTTCATACTCGCAAACTCACTCAAAACAAATCAAAACGGGTATTTCCCGTTAACATAGAATCATAAAATTTGGTAAGAAGCAAGGTCTGACAGCATAAGTAAAGGAAAAAATCCGAAAATTGTAAAATTGTAGTTATTGACATTAAAAAAAAATATATTGTTTTGTATGTCAAGGACCCCCTTTCTCAGGAACGGATCAAGATAACAAATTGAAATTAATACGAAATACTAAGAGCTACGATCTCTTTACGGTATAGAAAATGCAAGCTTCTACGCAATCAAAAGATACGGCCATCTATGTCAGATTTCATACTCGCAAACTCACTCCAAACAAATCAAAACCTATAGGGTATTTCCCGTCAACCTAGAATCATAAAATTTGGTAATAAGCAAGGTCTCATAGCACACGTAAAGGAAAAAATCCTAAAATTGTAAAGTTGTAGTTATGACATTAAAAAAAATTTGATTGTTTTGTGTGGCAAGTCAAGACCCTTTTTCCTTTTTTATCTCAGTAACGAGTCAAGATATCAAATTGAAATTAATATGGAATACTAACGTCTGCGATCCCTTCGAGTTATATAAAATGAAAGCTTCTAAATCAATATAATCAAAACATACGGCTATTTATGGCAAATTTTAATACTTGCAAACTCATTCAAATGAAATCAAAACCTATAGGGTACTTACGTTGACCTGGAGTAATGAAATTTGGCAAGAAGCATGGTCTCACATCACAAGTAAAGAAAAAATCCGAAAATTTTAGATATTATGTCGTTATGTCATAGTCATAATATAAGAAATATATTTTTGTATAACTTCACGAATGCCGCACAGTCAAACCATTGCTGTAGTGTTTATTTAGGCCTTCGTGATTTTCCAAAACAATTGTTTTTGTACATACCTACATAATACAAATATATTGAGTGATGCTGATGATACGGAACCCTCGGTGCGCGAGCCCAACTCGCACTTGCCGACTTTTTTATTTTGTTAAGTTCATTTTCAATGTACCTCGAAGGTCGTGTAATGCACGAGATCTGTGAATTTTTCAAAGATTCGAAAGAATTAGGACATAATAAATAAACTAACTAATGTTTAATTAAGCGGAAAAGGACAATTTAACTTGACAGAAAGCTTTAGAACTTTGAAGTACGCCAGTCTTAATAAATACCTACAAGTTACTTTGAACAAAAATCGCGGTCATGTGAAATATTTCAAATGTCATGAACTGGTCAAGCAAGTGAAAACTAAGTCATAATATTAATTCTATACATACCGCAAGCTGTATCCCGACAATCGGGGTAAGCAAAGTAATCGGAGTTATGCTCTTGTAAATTACAGCACAACACCGACCACCACATTTAGCAAAGTATTCGGACAAGATAACTATCAAGCTGCATGTAAGGCACGAAGACCCACCTGCTGCATGACTCGGTGGAAGAACCGCGCCAAGGTGAGAGGTGGCTATCCGGTCGCCCTTTGGCACGGCATCTCGTCCTTATCCCTCAGTCGCCTTAATACGACATGCCCGGTGAGAGGTGCAGTGGGGCTATTCTTTTTAAGTCCTGGCGGCCCCACACGGTACTTCTATATTTTTGCGTAAAGAGTAAAGAACTATACAGGTAGCGTAGAGTAGCAGGTACCTAGCAACGCTGCGACGATCAATTTTTTAGCTTTGAACATATTATTTTAATGTTATCTTGGTCAATAAAACTACGTTATATCAAGGAGGATTATTCAGGAAACTGACACGCGAGTACGAAAGCGTTGTGCGTTTCTATACCTAGATACAGATGTACGTAGTAATAAATATCACGTGAAATAAGTACTACTGAAGATAGCCAGCTACTGAAGGTTATAATTTTGTATTTTATTATATAATTTTATATTTATGGCTCCGACTCAGCCACCCATACTGGATTACATTAAAAAAAATTCCAGCGGTGTGCAATGTTTTTCATATTTATTTCTTTTTCAGAAACAGAAGATTGCGTTTACTGGTTTTAGTATTATTTTCTATATAGTTATCTACCTAGTTAGGTTTTAGGTATTATTAATATTTTGATACCTACTTACTTAATATTTAAACTGAAAAAGAAAATAAAAATCGATACCTGCAAAATAGTAATATTCAATGTATATTTACCTTCGTCTCGGCCCCGCCCCGCCCCTAGCCGCGGGGGCTAACCGCCTCCGCGCTCGTACCCGTCCCTCTAGCGCAGAGTGTGGGCAGTGAGTGCGCACAGTGCACCCCGGGGTAGGATTGCGAAGAAAATTACAGCAGTCGGGGGAATCAATTTGTAGACAGTCTCACGTGACATGTACGCCTCCTTTGCGCATCTCTACTATAATTAAATAGCCACTCCGATATGTCTGTCTGTCTGTAATGGGTAAACTCGAAAAAGGTTGAACTCAATAGGTATGCTGTAATTTAGTTTTCAGACTATGTACCTATCATTCATTCTCCTTCAAATATTACAAAACCAATGCCCGATGTGACGGAAAGGATTCTAAAAATATTTGTTGTTGTGTTGTTTTGATTTTCATGGGGTTAGTAGATATTAAGCCATATATTACAGGAAAACTGCAGGTTTTTTCGACAATGTAATAAATAGTAGAGGCACAAAAAGTATTTTTTTATATTTTAACAAGAAGAAGCGAAGCGGAAACGCCTAAATAAAAACTACATCAATGGTTTGACTGTTAGGCAAACCATTGCTGTAATTTTTATTTAGGCCTTTCGTTATTTTCGGAAACAATTTATTTTGGTACCATAACACAAATATATTGTGTGGTGGTACGGAACCTTCGGTGCGCGAATCCGACTCGCACTTGGCGGCTTTTTTTATGCAATCCGATATGGATGCCGGAGTCGCTAGCCAATATGAACTACGAGAAGATGCTGAAGGACTTTCCTTTTGCATATCCGAGACTGGTGCGGGACCACGTTATTGCGGTATCTGTGGTCCAGCACGGGTCGATACAAACCCATTCGGCTACAATTTGAACCTACCGCCTAGTAAGGGGCAAATTTGTTCGTTAGTAAAATTCGTTCGCTGTAATATTATATTTGTGTTCGAACTACGAATGTTTTCTCACTTAGGTACCTACCTACTATACTAATAATGACAGAGGAGAGTTTACCGCCAAGTTGCACGCAGCAGTTTCCCGTAAAGCTGACACGGCGCGGCGGCGGCGCGGGCGGCGCCGTACGTGACATGACCCTGCCGGACAGCATGTTTCCGTCCGTGATGGTAGTTGGGAATCAGCAGATTACTGCCTTCGCTGTACTCGTATCAACCGAAATCACGCGCTTCAAACACGGCAAACATTCATTTCCGCGTTATATGTTTACATTAATTTTGTTTGTACATAATTTAAATAAAACAAGCGTAGGAAATGTATCCAATTAAGTGGACTGAAATCCCTCGGAGTTTCCACTTATGAAATATGCATAAAATATACACGGTGTTGCAACCCCAACCGTAAAACCCGAAAGGGGGTGATTCTTTACGTGAAATAGAATAACTTTTGTTCTACGACTTTTTAATTTGAAGAAAAAAAAAATATGTTTCTCCATACATTTTCAGAATAGGTAGGTATTTAAAATTTGTATGGAAAAAAAAAATGTTTTTTGTTTCAAAAAATTTTTTTCGCCACAGAAGTTGTTTAGTTTCACATATAGAATAACCCCCTTATGTCAGATAAAAATATTACGGGGGCAACTGCAACACCGTGCATATTCAATTAAATAAAAGTTTTAAAAAACATAAAACCGACTTCCTAAAAAAAGTAAAACTAAAAAACTATTTAAAATAAAAATATAAAAGGCGCCTTCAAAAATATATGAAATAAAAACCTAAAAAAAAAACGAACCCTAGAGTGGAAGGCGGTGCTAAAAAGGCTACACAAATCACAAAGGATATTATCATCCGCTCATGTTTTCTTTCATATATTTTTGAAGGCGGTTTTTATATTTTTATTTTAAATAGTTTTTTAGTTTTACTTTTTTTAGGAAGTCGGTTTTATGTTTTTTAAAACTTTTTTTTTATTTCACAGTTTTTTTTAGTAATTTTTTGCTATTAATGTACTCGGCGGAATCGCTCGGCCTTCGGCCTCGCGATTCCGCCTCGCTTTCCAATCCGATCTTGACCCAATTAAAATAGGACCACGTCAGCTTCGATAGCTCAGTGGTGCAGACAGTCAACTGTCGCTATTGAATTTTAAGCAACGCTGGGTGCGGTCAGTACTTAGATGGGTGACCGCTGACCGTTGGAGGCTGACCAAGGTTCGGATTCCTCGTAAAACTGTAAGTCCCTTCCCTCGTAATCTTACTTGGTGGTAGGGTTTAACCTTCCCGGGTTGGTACCACCGCACTGAATTAAACGTCGGTCGAAACGGCTATGTAAATAGTTTGTGTTTTCCGACCAGTTCAGTGTAGTCAGCACGATCAAAGGGGGAAGCACTGACATGGCACTGGTGTTATGGGCTGACATCACGGACGTTGTAGGTGATGTTGCAGAACTTAGTAGAATGGACAGACATAAACGTGTTACGGAAGCCTACTTTTATTATAAAATAACCGTCGCAGGACCTTGGTTGAAAATTGTAAAATTTAGTAGAACGGATAGACATGCATATGTTACGGAACCCTACATTCATTTTGCAGAACTTAGTAGAATGGACAGACATAAACGTGTTACGGAACCCTACTTAACAGTTGCACTCCGGGAGTGCCGGCAGATCCCGTGCCACTCTAACTTAACCCTTAACGCAATGACTTAAGGTTTCATTTTAAAAATGACGCTGACGCGATGTCGCGAGTTATACATTTTTACCCACCTAAAAAAGTGCCAAGAGCCGCTAAAGAAGTTTTCACTTCAAAAACCTCAGGGTTATCCCCTTTCAAATAAAAAAAAAAAGAATTTTCAAAATCGGCCCACTATTGACGGAGTAATCGCGTAACAAACATCCAAAAAAAGAAAACATACCGTCGAATTGAGAATCTTTTAGGTCTAAAGTAAATTTCTCGTGAAGACAAATGCAACGAGCCCAAACACGATGGGTTTATCATGTGTAGTTTAGGAGTTCCTATGGCCACCTTCTGTCTCCATCATCAAACCAGCTCGATGGTACTCGGTACAGTAGGTACTGGCCAGGTACCATAATAAATTAAGCGCCGGTCGGAAAAGATAAAAAATTTCAAATTTAGAATATTCATGAAACAAGGGTCCGAATATGTATCACTAGTATATCGATTCATGTATTTCAACAGGACAGAGAAAATTTCAAAATATTAGGTATTTAATACTTTTTAGTTTTTTTTTTTTTGTTTTTTGGAAATCGGTTTAATATTTTTTAAAACAGTTTTTATTTCATTCTTTTTAGTAATATTACATAAAAAAGAATAATCGAAATCGAATAATCGAAATCGATTGAAGTGGTACAGAATTATTCGCCATATGTGTCAGACTGCAAATTGCTGAATAAGTCCACATCACAAATGTTTTGCTGAAGGTAACCACACACCATACTAATTTATCAAACTGAAAATTGCCGAAAACGACCACATCACAAGTTTTGCTGAAGGTAACCACACACCATAGTATTATGCTGATTTTTCGAAAACCACTGAACCAATTTCGATAAAATTTAAATGGGACCACCTCGGAAGTATGACCTAACTAACAAAAAAAGAATTTTCTAAATCGGCCCTCAATTGACGGAGAAATCGTGTTACAAACATACAAAAAAAAAAAAAAAAATAAAAAAAAAATAAAAAAAAAAAAAACATCCAGACGAATTGAGAACCTCCTCCTTTTTTGGAAGTCGGTTAAAAATCGTCAAGACTAAAATATATTTACGGCGCGGCGCTTTTCCTCTATGGCTAGGCGAGTCGACCGATTTCATACTACATATTAATTAGGTATTCTGTGTCGATGCATATTTCAACGGTGTAAAAGGTATTATTTATTTTATATTTTCACGTTTTTCTTTAGAAACATACATATTAATTCTATATAGGTACATAAAATAAATATACAAAATTAATACAAACAGAATCAAATTAAAAAAACGGTAATACCGCCGGCGGCGACGGGAGACAAGCCTAATGCTATGAAAACTTTGTATACAACACGTACCTAACTTAGTACAAAGGTGAAACCGGTATTGTTATAGAAGACGTTCAGTAGTTTGTGGAAAAACTGATTCTAAAGAAAGAAACGATGTAAGGGTTTATTGTTGCTTGAAGTCTCTTCTAGCCAGCTAGTTAGCAATGACTACATCCTGTCACGCACAGCTTCCACGAACTGTATTCATAGCTCTCTACCACCTCTCTACTCATTTGATTCGTTACGTTCTTGGCTCTAAAAGTAGAGTAAAAACCTATAGAAGTTTTAATTAAAATATTCTACTTGACTATAAGATATATATAATTTTATGTAATCTGGTACGGGTGGCTGAGTCGGAGGGGCCAAAGCGCATGCTCCGACCAGCCAATATCATCTCCAAGAAGGTAGGTGCAATACCGGAGACTTCCCTGGATTGCTGGCTATACTGGACTAGAGGAGAACACAGCCGAGGCTGCTATGCGGCAATCTTACGTTCAGTACGATCAGTCAGTAACTCAGTACCAACCCAGTCGGCCACAATTTGAGCCTACCGTCCATCGATGCTACCATCTACTGTACACCAGGAGGATGTCGATTGAATAAACGGTTATACGATTGCCTACTCTACCACCTGATGAATACAGTATTGCCTACATTTAATCCGTATTTCGGACAGTGGAGCTTATGCAGCCGACATGAAATGAAGGGAAGCACTGACATGTCCCCTAGTTTACCCGATGTTATAGGCTGACAGCACGGATGTTGTATGTGATGTAGCCAACCGTGGCAGTTTCAATAAAAAAAAGCTTCTCCTGCCCTACGCTAAACTCAGATTGAGAAAGAACTGATATACCTACCTACACACTGGAGTTCCGCGGATACGTATAAATTGGTTCTGCAAATGTTATCTCTACGGAACCGGTAAGGTCGGGAACGCTCTCCCTGCCCCATACATCGTCCCCAAGTACAGTTTCTCAGTTCTTCATGAGGGCCGTGAATAGGCACCTGTTAGGCCGGCATGGCATTCGCAACCCCCGCATGCGACCGAATATCCATGGGCGTCGTTCGACACCTTATCTATGGCTCGGCGCAATATGTCGCGCTTTTTATAAAACAAAACCAAAAACAAGACGAGATCGAAACGTTTCACAACGACGCAAGGTCTTTACTGCTGGACCAAGAGCTTAAACATAATTTAGAGGGCCTTCAAAGGGGAGCTTTCTTCTCAACTCAGAAATGGGTCACTATTCAGTCTCAGTCATAGAGCATAATCTTAAATAAAAACGTGTACCTATTTCATTCATAAGTCAGAGAGGACTCTGGCTGGCGATATGAAAGCTTACTGCGCCTCGAGACAGCGCCCCACTGAGATATTATAAGCGGGTTAAATAGGAGAAACTTTTGAAAAAGTAATGTGAAAAGAGCTAGCTAACATTTTGTAGTCAAAAGGGAATAAAATATCAGCTTCTTTCATTTCCTTTTGTATTTTTCTCGGAAGAGCTTGCCAATGAAATTTGGGCGCGGCTTCGCTCGTGGTAGACTCGGTTTAATAGCAAATCTGACCCGTCTCCCTCCCTCTCCCCTTCCCTCTTTCCCCTCCCCCTCCTTCCCTCCTCCTTTCGCGATGTCGCGGGAACAGCAGCTAGTACGATATATATACGAGTATACGAGAATATAATACGTCATTAAACATTTCCGAAAATTAAAAAAAAATTTTTTTTTTATGTTAGTACTAAGCATGTACCTACTCGCTTTTTATATTTCTTCATTAGATGAATGCAAAGCCGAAAATGAAGAGAAAAAATACCTCCCGAGCAGGATTCGAATCTGGAACTCCGGCATGAGCTGCCAGCGCGTTACCAATTCCGCCACCGGGTCGATGACGTATCTCTCTAAATTTTCGAAACGTGTTGCTTGCATCTTCTTCTCTACTAGTAGGTATGACGCAATCTCCTGTGCATTCAGTCAACTTGCACAATTCAATATTGAATCTTATGTTGTCGTGACCAAAGTCGTCTTTGACAGCAGACACTAGAAGTTGACCTGGGATTTTTAATATTGTATTTTAATATAAAATATAATATTTAAAATCCCAAAAGTCTGAACGCAGGAGGTTGCGTCACACCTACTAGGGAAGACGCAAGCAACGGTTCGAAAATTTAAGAAAAGCCGGAGTTCCAGGTTCGAATTCTGGTCGGGACGTATTTTTTCTCTTCATTTTCGGCTTTGCATTTATCTAATGAATAAATACGAAAAACTTCTTCGAACATAATCATATCTAGTCAATACGCAGTATAAGCAGGGTTGCCAAGTGCTTTTTTGAAGTCTTGTCCGCGGAAAAGTTTTAGGCTTCCGCGGACTATGAGAGTGTCCACTTTTTTCGTAAAATTTTTATAACTCAACATAGGAGAGACAACTTTCCTTCCAAAACAACACTCTACTAGCGCGTTCTACGGAGTACTTAGGTACCTAGCTCGTACGTACTCGTACTGTATAGATGTGTAGTAGGATAGGTACTCTCAATTTTATTCTTTGCCGCCCGTCCGTACCACTGCGCCACTGCCCGTACTAGGCTCGCCACCCCCCGCGCCGCTTGTCCGTCGTAGAGTACGTTCGTACGGTAGAGTGTAAGTTTAGATATAAATTATTGTTGCGTTTTAGAAGATACGCAGGTAGGCGATAAATATAAATAAAAGGATGAAGCACACTAGGCTCTTTACACCTTTACACCTGATTCACTTAATTAATAAGTCTTTGTAGTCAGAACTCTCAGCAAAATTGTTAATCTTGCTCTCAAGCTGTGTTTTAGATAGACTATGGGCGGTGTTATTATGTGGCTAGTCACTAAATTCTTGTAAAAATATGTTTAAAAAATACCCTGCGAAGTTTCTTGTCGGTTCTTCTTCGTGGGTGTAATCGAACCGGATAGAACAAATTGTGACAAGTTCGAGAGCAGTCTAACTGCCATATGAATGATCAATAAACAATACAATACAAACACTATTCAATTTTAATGGTATTAAATTTTCCAAATGTATACGTACGTACCTATACAATACATACATATATTAAGTTAAGGTAGAGTTTAGGTTTAGTTATAAATTATTGTTCCGTTTTAGAGGTAGGCGATAAATATAAATAAAACGATGAAGCACACTATTACATTTTAATGGTTTTTAATTTCCAAAATATGTTCTGAAAAATAAACATAGGGGGGGATAGATTTTTCGTAAAAGTTTTACCCGACTTTTTTTATCTGGACCATCTGGCAACCCTGAGTATAAGCACTAATCTATTGCGCCCATTCCATTATAAATGTCTTTGTTCCGTGGTAAGTGCGTGGTGATACTGGTGGTGATACACACACATACACCCTCTCAGTGTAAATTGTTATAGGAACAGAATGAGGAGCATAAATACCCCGAGGGAAAAATGCTCGAGCCGAAATAACATTTACGAAAGTACCATCATGAAAATGTTATCATATCTCATTTTTCGAAATGTTTAACGAAATCTTCACTCGTGCAATTGTATTTTATAACAATGTCGTAGGTATTCTTTTATTTCTGTGTATAGGTACTGTTTGATTTTCTAAATAAATAACAACATAAAAACCGGCCAAGTGCGAGTCGGACTCGCGCACTGAGGTTTTCGCACCACAAAAAAAAGTTGACAATACATGTTTCTTGTATAGGGTATGTATATGTATATGTTCCTTTTTCACTTTTTAATTTTTTTTATTCACTCACAGACAGACGCTGTAGACGGGGTACGGAAACTTAAAAATAAACTTCGTTGTTCGGAAATATCTCTTGAAAATGCGTCAATGATGCTTCCGAATTAGCATACAGACCTATAATCAAACCCCCAAAGGGCCAAAACACGTGAAAGCACCGCTCTGCAGTCAGGTAGCCCGTACGTGCACGATCAATATTATCGTCCAGCATTACAGCCAGTAATGATGAACCTCTGATGAAGATGTAAAATAAAAAGGCGTCGCGACGATATTTTTGCGAATTATTTTCCCATACGTAATCTCGGCTTACTGCCTGCCTCCCGAGTCCTGATCTGTGAGGGAGTGAAGAGAGGAAAATAGAGAAGGGCAGAGGTTGTCTGTTTATTTGTTTGTAGTATTGTCGTGGAACGCGTGTGGGCGGTTCCTACTGGCTCTACCTGCGGCGTGACGAAGTGGTCCCTTTATCCGACTACTTACTTGTATTCCAACCTGTATTGAATTGTATTTTTAGATTACTTTTTGTTGAGAATGTCTATCTCGGCGGCCGACTGTAAAAGTTCTCTAAGGTAAAAGACGCTATTAAATACTTTATAAACTATGTAGGCACAATATCATCATCAATATCAATACTAATAATAAATCTGCAAGGGATGGTCATGGAGTAAGTTACTTTATTTTATGAAATACTGCGTTTGTAGACTCTATGTATCATACTAAAACTTAATTGACGATTTTTAGAAATGTTTTCTGTATTTATGTACGTATGTATGTATGTATGTTCCTCCGTAACTCTTAAACCAATCATCCGAATTTGATAAAACTTAGTACAGGCACATTTGATTATACGGGGCATAGGATAGGCTAAATAAAATTCACTTCCGGTTACGCTAAGGTGTGGCTCTCATACAAGCCGAATACTTCCGCGCGCCGAAATAAAGATAACTACGGTAGCGGGCTTACTTACTTTCTTCTTTTTAAATACGAATTTCATGCGAGCGAAGCCGCGGGCAAAAGCTATATATGTTATTATATAAAAGCTGTTTCTTTATTAGCTGCAAATAGCGCTTTTTTTTTCTTTTTAGGGTTCCGTACCTCAAAGGAGGAAAAAACGGAACCCTTATAGGATCACTTTGTTGTCCGTCTGTCTGTCTGTCTGTCAAGACCTTTTTTCTCAGGAACGGGTAGACGTATCAAGTTGAAATTAATATCAAATACTAAGGTCTACGAAACCTTTGAGGTGTAGAAAATGCAAGCTTCTAGGTCAACGGAATCACTAGATACGCCCATTTAAGTCACATATTTTGCTACCGGCAAATCAAATCAAAACCTATAGAGTACTTCCCGTTAACCTAGAATCATGAAATTTGGTAAGAAGCAAGATCTCACAGCACAAGTAAAGGAAAAAATCTAAAATTGTAAATTTATAGTTATATGACATTAAAAAAATTGTTTGTTTGTTTTCTATGTCAAGGTCCCTTTTTCTCAGGAACGGATCAAGATAACAAATTGAAATTAATACGAAATACTAAGATCTACGGTCTCTTTAAGGTGTAGAATACCAAAGCTTCTAAATCAACGCAATCAAAAGATACGGCCATCTATGTCATATTTCATACTCGCAAACTCACTCAAAACAAATCAAAACCTATAGGGTATTTCCCGTTAACATAGAATCATAAAATTTGGTAAGAAGCAAGGTCTTACAGCATAAGTAAAGGAAAAAATCCGAAAATTGTAAAACTGTAGTTATTGACATTAAAAAAAAATATATTGTTTTGTATGTCAAGGACCCCCTTTCTCAGGAACGGACGAGATAACAAATTGAAATTAATACGAAATACTAAGAGCTACGATCTCTTTACGGTATAGAAAATGCAAGCTTCTAAATCAACGCAATCAAAAGATACGGCCATCTATGTCAGATTTCATACTCGCAAACTCACTCCAAACAAATCAAAACCTATAGGGTATTTCCCGTCAACCTAGAATCCTAAAATTTGGTAAGAAGCAAGGTCTTACAGCACAAGTAAAGGAAAAAATCCGAAAATTGTAAAATTATAATTATTGACATTAAAAAAAAAAATATTGTTTTGTATGTCAAGGACCCCCTTTCTCAGGAAAGGACCAAGATCACAAATTGAAATTAATACGAAATACTAAGAGCTACGATCTCTTTACGGCAGTGGCGGTTATCCAGGTGAAGCAAGTGAAGCACCGCCTCACTTAATTATCTTGAAGGTAAAGAAAAAAAAAATTCAAAATACCATGAAAGAAAATTTAAAAAAAGTCCATCCAAACTAATCAGAGAACATTATAGACCAAAAAAGCGAACGGCGCACGGCGGCGCGGAGGCGAGCCGGCGGTGCGGCGCGGGGAGGTGGTGCGAGAGGGGTCCTTAGAGGCGACGAACGAAATACTTCAGCTCTGCGCCAAAGATGTGTTAGTGCATACAATACACATGTACTTGTCCACGCGCGTGTGTTGGCGCAAATGCCGACAGCACCATACAGCACAGCGCATAATTTGAAAAAGTACCAGGGACACAGCCATGACAAGGAGCCGCACGCGCGGGAAAAAACATTGCATGACATTGTGCACAGTTGGTGAGACGCCGGACACATCCGGCTCATATCGCTTCACCTCGTAGAGACCAAAGTTTGACCTTGAATTCGTTGCATTTACCTAGCAATTGAGGCGCTGATAAATCCTGCTGCATGAACGATTACGTCGCGTCGTCGCTGCGCTCGCCTAGACGGGCGGCGAGCGCTCTGTGTTCCCTTGAAGTACCAGGGTATAATCGGTAGATAAGAGTCTCAGTAAATAACATAACATGTCATACAGCACAGCGCATAATTTGAAAAAGTACCAGGGACACAGCTATGACAAGGAGCCGCACGCGCGGGAAAAAACATTGCATGAAATTGTGCACAGTTGGTGAGACGCCGGCCGGACACATCCGGCTCCATATCGCTTTGAATTCGTGGCATGTACCTAGCAATTGAGGCGCTAATAAATCCTGCTGCATAAGAACGATTACGTCGTCGCTGCGCTCGCCTAGACGAGCGGCGAGCGCTCATGAAGCTCATGAAGTACCAGGGTACAATCGGTAGATAAGAGTCTCAGTCATGACATGTCATACAATATTTTTCCCGCGCACAGCTCCCCACCACGGCCAACCCTACCAAAAAGGTAACGATTTTGTGGTCCGATTGATGTTGAAGTACCAGGGTAGAATCGGTAGATACGTAAGAGTCTCTGTAAATAACATAACATGTCACATAATATTTCTTCCCGCGCACACAGCTCCCACGGCCTCTCTCGGCTGATCTCCTGGCACCTTTTCAAATTATGTGCAAAATTCTATCATAGGAATATCAAAGATACGCTGCGCTCCTTTATTATATAATAATAATAAGTAATAACCCTATGGGCACACCAGCACCAGTACGAGAACGAATGAAGTCCGCTGCGGGGTGTAGTGCGGGCAGGGGAGCGCGCGCTCGGCAAAGTTCGGCTGCAACTGGGCGCGCGCGAACTGCGAACGTGTTGGTACTCAAACTTCAGGTCTCGGTGAGATCTATCCATCTGTAACGTGAACTTTTGTTTTGGTCATAACTCGAGAACCACTGGTGCTAGACCCATCGTGTCGGTACTCAAACTTCAGGTCACGGTGAGATCTATCTATCTGTCACATGAACGTTTGTTTTGGTCATAACTCGAGAACCACTGGTGCTAGACCCATCGTGTTGGTACTCAAACTTCAGGTCTCGGTGAGATCTATCCATCTGTCACATGAACGTTTGTTTTGGTCATAACTCGAAAACCACTGGTGCTAGACCCATCGTGTTGGTACTCAAACTTCAGGTCTCGGTAAGATCTATCCATCTTTCACATGAACTTTTGTTTTGGTCATAACTCGAGAACCACTGGTGCTAGACCCATCGTGTTGGTACTCAAACTTCAGGTCTCGGTGAGATCTATCCATCTGTCACATGAACTTTTGTTTTGGTCATAACTCGAGAACCACTGGTGCTAGATCCATCGTGTTGGTACTCAAACTTCAGGTCTAAGCTATGTAGGTGGATTTTTAGTCGCCTCACTAAAATTTATTGGTCAAAGCCGCCACTGCTTTACGGTATAGAAAATGCAAGCTTCTAAATCAACGCAATCAAAAGATACGGCCATCTATGTCAGATTTCATACTCGCAAACTCACTCCTAACAAATCAAAACCTATAGGGTATTTCCCGTCAACCTAGAATCATAAAATTTGGTAATAAGCAAGGTCTCATAGCACACGTAAAGGAAAAAATCCTAAAATTGTAAAGTTGTAGTTATGATATTAAAAAAAATTTGATTGTTTTGTGTGGCAAGTCAAGACCCTTTTTCCTTTTTCTCAGTAACGAGTCAAGATATCAAATTGAAATTAATATGGAATACTAACGTCTGCGATCCCTTCGAGTTATATGAAATGAAAGCTTCTAAATCAATATAATCAAAACATACGGCTATTTATGGCAAATTTTAATACTTGCAAACTCATTCAAATAAAATCAAAACCTATAGGGTACTTACGTTTACCTGGAGTAATGAAATTTGGCAAGAAGCATGGTCTCAGAAGGTGTGGATCTAAGCTTACGATGGCTTCACCGAACATATCCGGGCCCATCGGCAGTAGAGGAGGGTATTAATCGAGGCCGGGACTAGCGAGTGGCCACTCTAAATTTCCCGCGCATGCTTCACGTTTCGGCTCGCTTCAAGCCCTCGTCAGCTAGTCTGCGTTGACTAGGACGCGGGGAAACCACCAGTCCCGCTCTCGACCTCCCTCTCTCTACCTATCCATATTCTGTAGGATGCTTCCAGTGACGTTTTCGAAGCTCTCTCCATATATGAGCTTAGCGTCGATCTTGGGAGCCCTAGATTCTTGAAGAGACTGTAGAGCGACTTCGCTGGTAGTCCTCTTGCTCCGACTTCCACAGCGAAGAGATCAGTCTTGAATCCGTTTCTCACAATCCGGTCTACTAAGTTGCAGTACTTGTTAAGTTTGATGTTGTGGTCCTTCGGTATGTTACTTTCCCATGGAACTGTAAGTTCAACAAGTACTACATGCTTTGTCGCTTTTGAGAATATGAGTATATCCGGTCTTAATGCTGTGGTACAGATTTACGAAGGCATTTGGTAATGCTTCTCATGTGTGTCCATCAACAATTCCCAATCCTTTGCTGCTCCCAAAATTGAAGAAGGTTTAGTCCTATCTTTGGGCAGCTTATTGGCTCCAGGTTTCACAAAGTTGACCTTCTGGAAGCCGCTACTGGTTTGCCCTTTCCTGGTCCGTGCAATTGACAGGTTGATGGCCTCTCTGATGATTTGGAGGACTTTATCATGACGGTAGGAATACTGGCCTCGCTCAAGTAGTATTTTGCATCCGCATAACAAATGTTTGGCCGTGCCGACGAACTCCTTACATGACGGGCATAGTCTATTTGTAGATTTCCCCCATCTAACTAGGTTACTCGGGTCGGGGAGAGTAAGCTGGAATGCATTTAAGTAGAACTTAAGCAGCTCAGGGGACCAGTTGTATATTATGGATTTCCACTTCAATGCAGGAGGGATGCAGAAGTCACCCACTGTTAGCCAATCATTCTGCATTTCTAGGTTTAAGGCGTGAAGTTTGAAGCCTTGTTCCATGTCCTCCTGAGCAAAACCTTTCAGTATTTCTTTATCAGACTTTGCTGTTTCTATGCCCAATCCAGATCTATTGGTGCGTGTACCAACTTGGAATGATTTGTAGAAGTCGAGTCTCGATTCGAGTTCATCTGATAGTGATGTGTTGGGTAAGGCTTGAATAGCGCTATCATTGGAGTCTTTGAGTATACATCGTTTGGCTATTCTCGCCTTTTGATAAAATATCGACGGTTTCTTAATGTTCAGTCCAAAGTTATTGTGAGATCTGTATAGCGTTGACGAGTCAGCCGGGTGAGCCAGTCCAAACCATGATTTCAGGAATCTGGTCACATACGAGTCTAATTTAGTCAGGTTTTGCTTTGTGAAGTCGTAGACGAGAAATGGCCATGAAAGTTTTGATGTCAGGTAGTTATCGTAAATCCATGCCTTTTGTGTACCCAGGAGGGGAAGATTGTCAGTTTGGCGGAGGCTCTCTTCGAAAAGTTGGACAATATCATCAGTAGGATGCTCCTTTCCTCTGCTAGTGATCCTTTTGCCCAAGAATTTAAAAGGAGCTTCATCAGCCACGGTTGCGATTGGTTTTCCGGCTACTGTCAGACCTGGATTGCTCGAGGTAAACTTTGAACCTTTCCTGGTTAAGCTCAAACAGTAGCACTTCGCTGGTTTTATCTTCATCCCTTTGGTCCATTCACAATAGTCATCCACCACCTTAAGAAGCGCCTGATTTTGTTTTGGATTGCGGGTTAACAGCGTAATATCATCCGCAAATGCCAGGATGGCCGCCATATATGTGTCTCCATATTTGAATCTGTATCCCCATTTCTTTTCTTTTACGACAAGCGTATCAATTAGAATGTTGATAACAATGTTAAATGTGACAGGAGAGAGGCAGCAACCCTGGAAAAGTCCTATGCCGTAACGAATTTCCGGTGTCTTCTCCGTTTCGCCTTTTACTTGTATTACAAAGGAAAGTTTTTTGTAGTAGGAGGCTATTATATTACAGATCAGAGGTGGCACATTATACCACTCTAGCGCCTTTAATAGTAACTCATGGCGCACCGAACCGAAGGCGTTTTCAAAGTCTAACCACGTGGCAGTTAATTGTCTCTCATTCTTCCTTGCATCTCTAAGACATTCAGTTAGCAAAGAATTATGTTCGAGGCACCCTGCAACTCTTGGGAGAAAACCTTTCTGGTACTTCTTCGGTAAGTAGTCGTTGGTACACATGTGTTTGAGTAGTCTGGCCTGTATAATGGAGAAGAATATTTTCGAAATTGTGTTCGTAAGGGCTATAGGTCTAATATCCTTGGGATCAGTAACTTCTTTCTTTTTTGGTAGAAGAACAAACACGGCTTTACCAAGACAGTCTGGCACTTCTCTGTTCGTCCAAATTCTTTTGTAGATGTTCAACATGTGTTTCCGCACTGATGGACATTTTTTGTATATGATGTATGGTATGCCATCGGGTCCCGGGGCGGAACTATTTGGTTTCCTTTTTATGTGGTATTCCAGCTCTTCCATCGTCGGTGAATCAGCATCAAATGCTAGAGCAGGTTCTTTGGGTTTTGGAGCTGGTGGATCCCTGTAAGTTATATCTGCCTCCGGGGTGGTATCACAAGTAAAGAAAAAATCCGAAAATTTTAGATATTATGTCGTTATGTCATAGTCATAAATTCATAATATAAGAAATATATTTTTGTATAACTTCACGAATGCCGCACAGTCAAACCATTGCTGTAGTGTTTATTTAGGCCTTCGTGATTTTCCAAAACAATTGTTTTTGTACATACCTACATAATACAAATATATTGAGTGATGCTGATGATACGGAACCCTCGGTGCGCGAGCCCAACTCGCACTTGCCGACTTTTTTTTTTATGGAAACTGACATGGTTGGCTACATCACCTACAACATCCGTGATGTCAGCCCATAACACCGGATGAGCTTGGTGCCACGTCAGTGCTTTCCTTCGGTCGTGCCGGCTACACTGAACTGGACGGAAAACACAAACTATTTACATAGCCGTTTCGACCGACCTTTCATTCAGTGCGGTGGTACCAACCCGGGCACCTAGTGATATAAGAAGGGAATCATATCCCTTAGTCGCCTTTTACGACATACACGAGGAGAGATGCAGTAGGGCTATTCTTTTAAAGTACCGGCCCCACACGGTACAAATAAATGGGCTTTCTATAAAAAAAATAAAAACAATTGGGAGAGGTGCATAAATATTATTTTAGCATTCGTTTTCGAGAAACAGGACATGTTTATCTTCTACACAATCAAACCATGCTACTAGATACCTAATACCTGATTATTTGAGGACGTTGACTCTCCTGACCGGGCAGCGTTGAGCGCGCGGGGTGCGGCGCGGCGGCGCGGCGCGGAGGAGTCAACGACCTCAAGTAATCAGCTGTTTGGGTACTTAGTGGCACGTTGGAGACCACAGTTTTGATTGTGTAAAACATAGACATGTTTTCTTAAATTTCTCGAAAACGAATGTTAAAAAACATATTGTTTTTTTTTTGCTTAGCGTCTTTATTAGGGTGGGTGTGTGGCAATCCTCAAATATTTGCAGCTAATAAAGAAACACGCTATATATTTAGGCGTGTAAGACAGCATTAGATAGAGATTATTTCGTTATTATTTCATGAATCGCGATGGTATTGCAAAGCGAAGCAGCTAAAGCAATACCTACTAAAATGAAAAAAAAAAGCCGCCAAGTGCGAGTTGGACTCGCGCACCGAGGGTTCCGTACCGTAGCACAATATATTTGTATTATGAATGTATACAAAAATTATTTTGTTTTGGAAAATCACGAAACGCCTAAATAAAAACTACATGGTTTGACTGTTAGGTATATTCATGTAATTGAAATATACAATTTTTTTATATGCCACAACTCCAAATTTACTATTTTAGGACTTATCCTTTACTTGTGCTGTGAGAACTTGCTTCTTGCCAAATTTCATTATGCTAGCTTAGTCAACTGGAAGTCGGAAGTACCCTATAGGTTTGATTTGATTTGAGTGAGTTTCCGAGTATTAAAATTTGACATACATGTCCGTATCTTTTGATCGCGTTGATTTAAAGCTTGCATTTTATATACCTCGAAGGGACCGCAGCCCTTAGTATTTCATATTAATTTAAATTTGATATCTTGACTCGTTCCTGAGAAAAAGGGTCTTGCTTGACATACAAAACAAGAATTTTTTTTTGACGTGATGACGTCACGTCTTATAAATTGATGAACACCGGCTGCACACACGAAAAAGTGTCACGTTCCATCTGAGCCTGTGTGTGCAAGCGAGAGCGCGTAACAAGTGATAGAGAGGTACAATCGGCCCAAGCGTCATCACGTAAAACTATCGTCCGTAAACCGACTTTACAGACAACCAATTTTTAATATCATATAACTACAAGTTTACAATTTTAAGATTTTTTCCTTTAATTGTGCTGTAAGACCTTGCTTCTTACCAAATTTCATGATTCTAGGTTGACGGGAAAATACTCTATAGGTTTTGATTTGATTTTAGTGAGTTTGCGAGTATGAAATCTGACATAGATGGCCGTATCTTTTGATTGGGTTGATTTAGAAGGTTGCACTTTCTACACCTCAAAGAGATCGTAGATTTTATTACTTCGTATTAATTTCAATTTGATATCTTGATCCATTCCTGAGAAAAAGGGTCCTTGACATACAAAACAAACCAACAAAATGTTTAATGTTATAAACTACAAATTTACTATTTTCGGATTTTTCCCTTTACTTGTGATGCAAGACCTTGCTTATTACCAAATTTCATGATTCTAGGTTAACGGGAAGTACTCTATGGCTGCACGCACGAAAAAGTGTCACGTTCCATCTGAGCCTGTGTGTGCAAGCGAGAGCGCGTAACAAGCGATAGAGAGGCACAATCGGCCCAAGCGGCAGTGTTGGCAAACGTACGGTAATTGCCGTATCGTACGGTAATCGAGGCTAGAAATCGACAAATGTAGCGGCAGTGTTGCCAAACGTACGGTAATTGCCGTATCGTACGGTAATCGAGGCTAGAAATCGACCAATGTACGGCATACGGCAGCGACAGGGGTGCCGTACGAAAAAATACGGTAATTCTTATAGCTGTGTTTCTTTATGACGTTATCACGTAAAACTATCGTCCGTAAACCGACTTTACAGACAACCAATTTTTTTACAACTCTGAGGGAACGTAGACCTTAGTATTTTATATTAATTTCAACTTAATACCTCTACCCGTTCCTGAGAAAAAAGGTCTTGACAGACATACAGACAGACAGACAGACGGACAACAAAGTGATCCTATAAGGGCTAAAACGGACGGGTTGCACTCCGGGAGTGCCGGCAGAAGTGAAAACTTAAACATCAACGTTGTGCATTTTTGAATATTTTGGAATGGTTAGGGAATAATTTCGCACGAATTGTTTTATTTATCAGTATAAAAGTACTATCATTTATGTGGTAAAATACAATATTCATTTATTGCGCTATCGTAGACAAACATGACAATTTATATTACATAAAAAATTTAACACTACAGAACTGTCTTGTCTGATCTTCGGGGTCGCCAGCAGTCGGTTCGACTGGACAGCAATTGTTCAAGTTGGACGGATCTGAACGCTGGTGTACCACAGGGTGGCGTTTTATCTCCTCTATTATTCTCAGTGTTTATACACTTTATTACTCTAAATTTATCTTCTACCTATCATCTGTATGCAGACGACCTTCAGCTATGTGCTAGCTCTAGCCCGGAACTAATTTTTAGGGCTGTAGCTTCGCTAAATTACGACCTCGAGATAATTCGGGCATGGAGTGAGCGTTTTGGCCTAGCAGTCAATCCACTTAAGTCCCAGGCCATCATCATTGGGAGCTCGCGCCAGCTTGCGAAGATCGACGCCGACAATATACCCAAGGTAATTTTTAATGGCACAGTTATCAATTATTGCAAAACTGTTAAAAACCTCGGTATATTGTTCGACCAAACTCTTTCGTGGTCTCCTCAGGTTGGTACAATTTGTCGGAAGGTCTATGGTTCATTACACTCGCTAAAGCGTCTTCAAAATTTTCTTCCCGAACATACTAAAACGGCCCTAGCACAATCTCTTCTACTCTCTATTATTGACTATGCTGACGTCTGCTTCCTAGATCTAAATGAGTCATTACTCGATAAACTCGAGCGCCTACAAAATACGTGCGTCAGGTATATCTTCAACCTCAGAAAATATGACCACATAACTGAATACCGCACCAAGTTGAAGTGGCCTACAGTACGAGCGCGTAGGAAAACTCACATTCTTTCCCTTCTATATTCCGTTTTGTTCGATCCCCGTGCTCCAGAATATCTCCGTTCGAAATTCCAATTTCTTTCGAGTCATGGTGCTTCTTTGAGGTCCATGGATGGAAACCTTCTTTGTATCCCGATTCATTCCAGTTCATTCTATACCCATTCTTTTGCTGTTGAATCAGCTCGTCTCTGGAACCAACTCCCTGCCACTCTCCGTACTTCCGCTTCCCACAATATTTTCAAATCCCGTTTGAGGGAACATATGTTTTCAAACCCTTAATGTTTCCATGTGTGTTATCGCTTGTTTAGAAACTGCATTAGGTATATATGTATGTATTTGTTTATATTGCGTATATGTATATGTACTTTTGAACTTGTATGTATGTAAATCACGAATGTATTTAGTTGTATGTTATTACTATTATCTATGTTTTATTGTTTAGTTTTGTAACCTTAAAAAAAAAAAATCTCATTTAATTTTCCGCACTACCCATCTACCCTACTCACAATCCCAGGTATGACTGGCAGATAATGCCCTTAGGCTTTAAGTCCGCCTTTTGTCACTTTTTGTGCAATAAAGTATATTTTCATTTCATTTCATTTCATTTTCATTTCATTTCAACTATTATAATTATTTTACATCAAAAAGTTTATTTTTCGGAAAAATCAACTTTCATCCATAATTTCAACGAATCTTACGCTTTTTCGATCAGGCTACGGATCTGACGCGAGTTTAACATTTTTTACCCATCTAAAAAAAGTGCCAAGCGCCGCTAAAGAAGTTTTCACTTCAAAAAAGTGTTTATAGTCAAAAACTAAAGTAACTCAAAGACAGTTGATTGTGTGGATTGGTGCGTCATACCGTGTCATACCAAAGTAGTTAGAAGTTGCGAGTACAGAAACCTTGCACATTATACTAAAAGTCCTTACAATGCGGGCAGCTGTGAAATGAAGCGTTTTATATGCAAATTCGTGCGAACGAACTGGACCGAACGAGCCTTGCACGATGTTTTCGTGGCTGTCGAGGTGGCTGTAGGCAGCGACTTTGGTCTGTATAGCCTCCTAACCTAGATCTAACATCAGTCTAGAAACACGTTTAATTAAAATGTGATTTCTTACGACGACGTGTCAACGATAAAGCATAACTTTATTTAAATTAAAAAATATATATAAAAAAGTAATACTAATAACTAAATAAATAAACCTACCTACCAAACATTAAAATAACTATCAAAAGGGGCATTTTGAAATGTTCCTAGAACACTTGCTGCTTATTAGATTACATTCTTAGTTAGGTACATCACAATGTGAACCTTCGTTGTTCTTTGGCTAAGGTTAGGTACCTATAGTTTTCTATTCTGTGCCTATAGGGGGAAGTAAGTATCAGTTCCATAACACCCTTGGGCGTATGTTACGTAAGGAAATAAAAATAGGTCAAATATGTTTTTAATCAATTGTATTCAAGAATAGTACACCGGCTGGCAGATAACACCTCAAAATATACGACCCGTCTACAATCGTAATTGATTTTTGTTTTGTTTTTTACATACGCCCTTCTGGAACTAAGACGAGGTTAGTACCCCTCCTATCTGACTGACAAAGTACAATATTATAATATTTTAATATAACCACATATTAACATCACATCATGTTGACGAATTATTTAAGAACTTACATTACATGATAGATAACTCATATAAGTAAGTTACTTTGTATTTTATATGTGTGTATATTGAGCGAACGGGGCATACCTTTCTTATTCTAAATAGTCACATCACAGGTCCCGTGTGGGCGTATTTATACACGAGTAGGCAGCCACGTGACAGTATCCGTGAAATTAGTCTAAAAGGGTCAGCATTTCAATTCAATGGGGAGAAGGAAGCGAAGGGGTTGCGCAGTTTGCCGAACAGACGCGTCAAACTTTATTGTCGTTCTGAAGTTAACGCGAGTAGATACAACCTAATACAGTAAAAATAGGACACATATGGTAAAGTGGAGTTACGACGAGACGGTAGGAGGCGCCGCCTCCGCCGCGCCGCCGCCGTATCATCCGTGGCATTGTGTATAGATAGATCAAAATTTGTATAATCGGTATAATGGTATTTATGTGTTAGTGTGAAGAAGCAGAAGGTATGGTCATACGCCTTACATGACGCCTAGCTCTTACAGTAACAAGGTGCGATGAGCTGACAACAATCACATCAAGTGTGACACTTGCATATATTAACCGTTTTCACGATATAGAGCAGAAACAAAAAACAATACTTTATTATCTCAATACATAACTACAAATTAACGATTTTCGGATGTTTTCTTTTATTTGTGCTGTCGAGACCTTGCTTATTGCCAAATTAAACGATTCTAGGCCCACAGGAAGTACCATCGGTTTTGATGAGTGAGATATGGGACATAATTGGCCGTATCTTTGGATTGCGTTGACGTAGACATTTTTTACGCCTCCAAGGGACCGTAGGTAGAGTATTTGGTATTAATTTCAACATGCCTCTACCCTGCCTGAGAAAAAAATTCTTGAAAGATGGACAGACGGACGGACGGACAACAAAGTGATCCTATAAGGGTTCAGTTTTTTTTTCTTTTCAGGTACGGAACCCTAAAGATCGATTGATTTTCACACTTATAATGTAATTGAATAATTAATATACTATTAATAAATAATAATAATTTTTTAGGTTTGTTTTTTTTTTTTGTTTTAGTTTAGGTAATTTTAATTTGATAGGTACTTTTAATTTCTATTTTAATTCGTAATAAGCTTTAATTTCTAACTAAATACAAATTATAATGTAATATAGTAATTAATGTACTCATTATTAATAAATAAATAATAATTTTTTAGGTTTGTTTGTTTTGTTTTAGTTTCGGTAATTTTAATTTATTGATAGGTACTTTTAGTTTCGATTTTAATTAGTCATTAGCTTTAATTTCTAACTAAAACCTATCATAAAATATTTCTGCGAATACATTTTATTAAAATATAATATATTACTTATTCCATTAACATGTGAAAATTTTCTTTTTTTCTTTGCGTGCTAGACTTTGACTACGCTAGACCTATACGCGCGTACAGTTCCCGGGAGCAAAGAATGCGTGTCGAGCTTTAGAAAGAGACAATCCGATTGTAGAGCGTCGTCCCTGTCGCACAGAGACGTGTGAGGTCGTACGACAGAGACGACGGCGCTCTACAACCGGATGGTCCCTTTCTAAAGCTCGACATGCATTATTTGCTGCCGGGAACTGTACTTAAGGTGACATGAGACTGCGTCTGACTCGAATGTCAAGATGTGTACCGCCAATATAACTTACCTGACAGGTTCAGTTTTAATATATGTAAAACTTCATCTATCAGCGTACACGCGCAGATCGATAGCTTTTTGAAAACACGATTTGGTTAACTTCGCTCGATAGCAAAAAATCATGAACATGCCTCTGAATTTAGTTATAATTATAATATGATATTTAAGGCAACGTGACCAAATAAAGGCTTTGGAAAAAAAAAATATTTTATCTAAATCCATAGCTTTTTACTTTTTTGTTTCGATCCGTAGTTTTGAAATAAAAAAATAAAAACCAAATTTTTGATTGATTGTGTTGCATTCTACTCCAACCAGCGAAAGCGGGCGGCGCCTTGAAAGAGGAGTACGGGTGGATACGGGTTGACAGGGCCTTAAGTGAATCCTTTTTTAGGTTTCCGTATCCCGTACGGAAGCCTATTACTAAACTGTCTGTCTGTCTGTCTGTCTGTCTGTCTGTCCTACTGCTGTATCTTTGGAACCGTAATAGGTAGTCGGTTGAAATTTTCACAGAATGTGTTATTGTTATTGTACCGTTTGGGCCCGGTACTGTACCGTGTGGGCCCGGTACTTAAAAAGAATAGCCCCACTGCATCTCTCCCCGTGTATGTCGTAAAAGGCGACTAAGGGATAAGGACAAGATGCCGTGCTAAAGGGCGACGGGCTCGCCACCTCTCACCTTGGCATGGTACTTCCACCGAGTCATGCAGCAGGTGGGTCTTCGTGCCTTACTTGTTGCTTGATCGATTGAATCTTGTTCGAATACTTTGCGAAACGTGGTGGTCGGTGTTGTGCTGTAATTTACCAGGTTCTTGCAGCACAACACCGATTACTCTGCTTACCCCGATTGTCGCGATTCAGCGTGTGTGATATGTATGTATGTATGTGTTATTGTGGTGGATATAACAACAAATAATAATATACAGGAAAGGTTAAAAATTAAGGTCAAACGTGTTTTTTTTTGTGGTGCGGAAATCTAGGTGCGCGAGTCCGACTCGCTCTTGGCCGGTTTTTAATTTACAATCTATATACTTAAACCTTTGCCCGAGTAAAGATAATATACGTTATGATATGAATTTTATCGATACTAAAGTAGTAATATTCCTTCATAGGTACTTGTGTGCTGCCAAAATTGAAATATTGAAGTCAGTGACAAAAGGTTATTGCGTAGAAACCCTCGAGACGGAGAACGCAATTTTACTCGACTTCTTAAAATAATCGCTTGATATTTTTATGGTTCTGTTGAGACGTCTGCCTGACCGTCCATACTCTTAAAAGGAATATGCAAAGGGAAGAACTGACGTGGCATCTAGTTGCTACAGGACCAAGTTGCAATGAACTGACCTGACACTAAGGATAATAAAATGTAACCAATCATCACGTTTAAGAAAAAATACCACAGTACCACAAAGCACACCATCAAAAATAAAAACGAAAGGCCGCCTTAATAATATATTATTAAGGCGGCCTTTTGTTTTTCTTTTATACCTACTCGTAAAGAAGAGATAACAAAATCATTGGCCGGGGGTTCCACAACGGACACCGAACTCTTTAGGAGCACCAAGGCCAAGTAGGTGCAATTATTTTTTCTGGGCGTAAACGACTCCTTCGTACAAAAAGTGACGTGGTACAAACATAATCCCATTGTTTATCTTAGCTTAGAGCCTCTAAAGGTAAACAAAGGGATACGGTTTTACGTATCAAATCCGAACCATTGAGAACACTCATATCATAAGTCATACATAACTGAAATGCTCTTATCAAACTTCTCTTCCCTTCCCTCACCTTAGTGGTAAGGTTTAAGCTGACTGGATTCATACCACGGCATTGAATGTTGGTCCTCGATACGGCTGTGAATAAAGTTCATTGTAGCCGGCATCAACTGGGAAGAATGACGTGACCTAGTTCCGACTGGTAATAAACACGCTGACATTATTAAAATATTAGATGATGTAGCCAAAATATCAGCTGATGTAGACAAAATATCAGCTGATGTAGCCAAATATCAGCTGATGTAGCCAAAATATCAGTAAATGTAGCCAACAATTTCTGCGTGGTTCTTCGGAGTTGTTATTATACGTTCGATGATCGTCGAAATGCAAGTTTTAAATAACCGATTTTAGCGCCATCATTCGTTAGTGGCGATGGCATCTTTTCCCGTACAATCTCCTGCGTCCGCCGGACGATCATCGAATACGGACATTAATTAATAACTCGTAATAATCGACGTGTTATATATAATATACATAAACACTTTATGACGTTTTTCAGAAATTTCAAATAGGTATATACAGGATGTCTCAAAACTCAACGTCAAGGGGGAACCAGGGAGTAGGCCAGTTTATGACTACCCAGGGAAAAATAAGAAAAAAATCGGAGTCATTTGTTTTTTATGATATGAGCATTTTTTGAAATATTACTTAATATTTTTTGTGATAAAACTATGGGCATTTTGGTTTTATTTGGGATACTGATCAATAGCAGAGATATTTAAGCTACGAATAAAAAAAATAACAATTATATTTGCAAATTTGTAGTCGTAGTACCAAAAAACGTTGGTCGAAACGTTTTTCAAAAAATGCTCATGTCATAAAAAACAAATGACTCCGATTTTTTTTTCTTATTTTTCCCTGGGTAGTCATAAACTGGCCTACTCCCTGGTTATCGCTTGACATTGAGTTTTGGGACACGTTGTATGTTGTTTTTTTATGAAAACCAGCACTGTTGGCTGTACCGAGGGATCAATGGTGGAGTCGACAGAGCGAAATAATCACGTCTCCTCGCGAACCAAGCTCGGTGAGATGCCATGCCGGCAGATTTTCGGACTGTTGCTGGGCTGTCTGGCCTGTTAATACGACGTTTGAAGGCCCCCAGGTTAAAGGATTCGGAAATAATTACCCTCCGTGTATGAGCTGCTGTTTCTACAGACGCCAGGCCCCCTCCCCCTCCCCCGTGGAAGACTGAACGTACATCGGAGGCTTCGCTGCAGGCTCCTTTCACTTTCACTAGACTATCGTTATGAGTTTCGGCGCTTCTCGACTCCCAACTAATAACTGGTTTGATGATTAAATAATAATTAATTGCATGCAATGTTTACAACTTATTAATTCAACTTAACTAACTTAATAACCGGTCAAATTAAACTACACGCAATGCAAAATGCATATGAAAATACTTAATCAGTGGTTAAAGTCATTTTATAGGTAGTGAAAATTATGTTTTACTATTGCACTTCAATTCATGCATGTCAAATTATATAAATGAAAATACCATTACAGTTCCGTTTATAGCAGTTACGACCGAAGTGAAGCTTGAACATGGACCCTAATTTCGACAGGAACAAGGTGTAATTCACTGACGTCGCGTCGCCGATGTATCAGGTGATTATAACTGGCCATGTCAGTTTTTATAAAAAAAACAACAATTCTTTCACGTGCTTGACGAATTGACGCCTTCTCTATTCTTTTTAGTTCTCTGGAAAGAGGAGATAAGTTTGTGAAAGTGACGATACAGCTCTAGAGGGAGAATCATTTTAGAATTATATTTTTATATATTTAAGGAAATATTTTACAAAATGTGAACAAAAGGAATGCTCGTTCGAGTTGAAGATATCGCAAATTATTGTTTCGGTAGTCAACATTGGACAACATCGACTTGCGATAACAAGTTCAGATAAATTATATTGTTTATTTGATTTGATAACGCTTAATACATTTTGGTTAAATTATTAGCTGAGAAAAGATGCATTATCTACCTATCTTTAATAACCTTACGCGAGTGATTCGAGTGTCGTACTCATAAATAAATGAGTTTACTCGTAGTTACGCTGGCTCATCTACTATTCTCGTAGGTAGGTACGTAGGTACCATACTACTATTAATAAATCTGTAAGGGATGGTGATGGAGTAAGTTACTTGGTTTTATTAAATACAGCATTTGTAGACTCTACGTATGATAAATAAACTAAATTGACGATTTTTAGAAATATTTGCTGTATGTATGTATGTTCATCCATAAGTCTTAAGCCGATCATCGGAATTCGATTAAACTTAGTACAAGCACATTTATCTATACGAGACACAGGATAGGTGAAATAGAATTCAACTTCCGGTTACACTAAGATGTCATACATAATATACATCGGGGTAAGTATAAGCAGCAAGAACTCGGGAAAATAACAGCGCAACACCGACCACCGCATAAATATTTAATATATAAACACTAAAAATATTGTATGGATCGTAAAACACAATTATACTTACTCGTTTACAATCATACATAACATAACATAACACATAAAGTTGAGTAAACCATTATAAAATGAGACATATGTACGAGTATAGGGGCATTGCAGTTTTCACTAACGGAAGAGGGCTTATTAGGCTATGTATCATCAAGCTATTTATAAAACGGCTGAGCAGTGAAAGAAAACCTTACGAGTGCCGCGAAAAAAGTATGAACACGCAAAAATAAATCAATGTAAGCTGGCTCATCAACATATTATATAAGTTCTTTCATTAGTAGGTAACGATACGCTAAGGGGTGTATGTGTATCAGATACTGATCACGTTCCCATACCAATATTTTTTACGATATAAAAAACGTACTTATTAAGGTGAAATACGCGCACTTCACGTAATAAATTTGAGGAGTGAGTAGGTTTTTTATATCGTAAAAAAATTTGTATGGGAACGTGATCAGTACCCTAATCACGAGATTTAGCCTACTACGCTACGCTACGCTACGCCGCCTTGTTCTTCGCATGATTTTGTACGGAGAAACGGAGCAGCGCCTCTAGTGATAGATTTGCGAACTTCGTTTCATCATACAAAAAGATGCGGAGAACACGGCGTAGCGTAGCGTAGCGTAGTAGGTTAATTCTCGCGATTAGGGTACAGTATCTGATACACATATACACCTTAGCGTATCGTTACGTTACCTACTAATGAAAGACCTTTATTCTAGTATTGTAAATAATGTGCGAAGTAAATGTTGCAATTAGTTAGCTCGATAAAAAAAGTCCACATTAGAATTTATCTAACTCCTAGGTATAAGCATTGTTAGAAACCTTTGCCAAAACCCGACCATGCCGCGAAACGTTAATAATGATGAGATAAAAGTAATCATTGGATTTAGATAAACAAGTGTGTTTACATTTTGTATGTATGTGTCTGCACATTACACAACACAAGAAAATACACCTTTAATATAGAGAAAGGAATTTCTACATGTAGAATATAAGTCCTTTAGTTTTGGACAAGTAATTTTATTATTTTTTTATCACCGCCGCAACATAAAATATAAATAAAAAAATAAATTAACCGAACACCTACACTACAAGTTATCAAGTTATTTGCAGGAACAATGGGCCCTAAAATTGGATAATCTCTATCTCTACTTCTTAAAAAAGGGAACGTCTGTCTGTATGTATATTTGAGGTAAACTCCGAAACCACTCAACAGATTTTGATGCGGTTTGCACCAATATGGAAAGAGTACTTCTTAAGGCTCACCATAGGCTATTATACCATAAAGTTAGGGTTGGGCAGTATCAAAGAAAGGTATGGACGGGAGAGAGAGAGAATATAAAAGAAGCGATCGTTTATTATCATACTTGCGTTTAAATCGTATTTGCTATCAAACCGAATCTACCGTGAGCGAAGCCGCGGGCAAAAGCTAGTCTTCATATATTGCTATTCGATGTATATTGCCACATTTTCACAGCGAACCATTACCCAGTGAGTTCAACAAAAATCTACACCTCCGTCTTTATAATTACCTGTATGTATGTTACAAAGTAAAAAGTAAAAAAAAAAGGAAAAATGTATTTATTTGTGAAAAATGCGGCATAAAGAAAAAAAAATTTAAAGGCATGTTAGATATTTCAATTGGGTACATAACTATGTATATACCCACTTGAAGTAACATAATTTTTTCTTGTACAAATAGTAAGTAGAAATTGATAAAGAAACGTCGGCAAATACAATAGGTGCATAATCATGTGGGTATGCATATGAGTAATACGAGTAACTTATAGAGCATTAAAAGTGTAATGCAGTCACTGATAAGAAAGAAACTACTAAGTTGTTTGTGGAGTCCCCCACCACGCGACAACTACCTCCTCTAGCAACAGGTTCTTGACCGTTATCAATTATTTATTATACCTACTATTTTTATTTCCTACTTTCGACGCGAATTCTGAAAATGTAATAAACTGTATTAAAATTCCCGTCGTCTTTTAACTTCAAGATGAGTTCCATCCTTTGAATCGCCAACTTCCGTATTCTTCTCACCGGGGCGGCTGCTGAACCGATAAATCAATAAGCATCTACCTCTCACTACCTGGCCTCAACGTTATAAACAAAAGTGAAACTTATTAGACTCTAAAGGGATTCCTATTAAAACTTGGCCGTCCGCAAGTTAGTTAATATCGTATTTATTAGTTCAGGCCGCGGCGACTTTTGCAAGTGGAGCGAGCTAGTATCCGTCGGTATAGCATTGCAATAAAACTTCCTTTCACTCGTTCGACGCGTACCGGGGAGCGCTGTGCCGCTGCACCGTGCGGGGAATCCAAAACTCGAGCAAGAGACTCACCTTCGAAACGGAAAGTGGAGAGAGGACGACGGCGCGCCTAGGCCGCCAACATCGCTGAAGTGTCCGCACTCGCCCAGTTCTTTTCTTCTTCTATCCTTCCACTCGGCGAACAGCACTCCGCGCGACACTCAAATTCAAAATTGGAACTCGATTTGGCGCGAGAACGGTGAAGGTATAGTCACGGATATGACAGAAAGTGCCACGCCGCGATATCTTCGAGCGAGAGGTTCGCGCGCACGCCCACTGCCACTACGGGTATCACTGATAGTCGCTCGCTGAATGACGGACGGACGAGCGGCGGGGCGGAGCGGAAGGCTAGGCGGAGGAGGCGGCGGCAGCGGGGGAGCCTGGGCCGCGCGGGGCGGAAGGCTACCCGGCGCGGCGAGGTGGTGCCGGCGGAACGAGGGGCATATGAAAGTCAGCCAGTGTTAAAATAAAACCTCAACGTCTGCACAGCATAGCCTTGCACTTCCGTCTTCTCCGCGTGGAGTTTCTCCCGCGTCGTCGTCGTGCATTTGTTGTTTTATTATGACGAAATTTACAATTTGCTCGAGTTCATAATGCTCGCGGAGCGCGTGTACTGCGAAGTGAACGCCAATCTCTCTCGCTATAGTAGCATCGATGTTTCGAACTGGATCGATGCATGTAAACGATTACAGGTTGTATGCATGTATAAGCAGGCTCATCGGATCCGATTGCTTGAGCCGCGCCCTAGTCTGTAGGGCGCCCGCCCAACCACCGCCCACCCGGGTTGGTTGGGCCGGCGCCCCCTCCCCATACAATATCGAGGTTGCATTTCCGGTGTGTTTCGCTACGCAACAAGAACTTTCGATTGAATGAAGGTACTTTTAGAGCATCTACCTATAGAGTAATTGTGTTTACTTACATAATACATGAATAATTAGTATCCGAGGTCGCAGACCTACGCTGAAATTATGATGGGCGGCGACGCGGCGGTGGACAGAGCGGTTTGGGCGTCAGCTTCTCTTGCGAGAGGTTCGAGGTTATAATCCGTTCGGTGTGTACCAATTAGTTATTTTCTAATTTGTACGTGCGCACCCTTACCTGCTGCTACATATATGGTTGATTCTACGTAAAACTACCGGGTCAACAGGAAGAAATTGCTTAAGGCGATAAGTCCGGCCTTGCCACACATTAAGAGCATCTTCTCACATGTTATCTATCACATTTAATTAATATAGTTTTTTCGTTGGTTTTATTTATTGGATTTAAATGTAATAAAACTAAAATAAAAGGCCACTTACTGGAATTTTAAATAAGTACTATAATATTACATTAAAATGAAAACTAACAAGTAATAATTAAATTTATATCTAAAATTAAAATAAAACTAAGTTATAAATTATAATATTTCTCAAGGTTCCCTGGACCGCGGCCGCCTTGCCCCTGAGTATCCCCATTCCTTCTTTGCCTGATTTATTTAATTGTTATCTTATTAAATTGTATGATTTTTTGTCGCTTGACAATTATTTGGATATACATATATTATTGAATATAGTTTGTCTAAGGCCTAGTATGATGGATTGAAGTGAGTTAAGTACGAAAGAAATTTAAAATCTTGCCCTTTCGAACTCTAAACTGCATCAAATCGAGTTATTGCTCTTTATTATTAATTTCAGAGACAAACAGCTATTTATTTCGCCATAAACATTAACACACAACATTAACAATATTTCATTGACACAAAATTTGTGTCAATGAAATATTGTTAATGTTGTTAATTTAATTATAAACAAAACAAGCATGGTCCGCCATTTTTAACCGACTTCCAAAAAAGGAGGAGGTTCTCAATTCGTCTGTATGTTTTTTTTTTTTTTTTATTTTTTTTTTTATTTTTTTTATTAACCGACTTCCAAAAAAGGAGGAGGTTCTCAATTCGTCTGTATGTTTTTTTTTTTTTTTTATTTTTTTTTTTATTTTTTTTTTTGTATGTTTGTAACACGATTTCTCCGTCAATTGAGGGCCGATTTAGAAAATTCTTTTTTTGTTAGTTAGGTCATACTTCCGAGGTGGTCCCATTTCAATTTTATCGAAATTGGTTCAGTGGTTTTCGAAAAATCAGCATAATACTATGGTGTGTGGTTACCTTCAGCAAAACTTGTGATGTGGTCGTTTTCGGCAATTTTCACTTTGATAAATTAGTATGGTGTGTGGTTACCTTCAGCAAAACATTTGTGATGTGGACTTATTCAGCAATTTGCAGTCTGACACATATGGCGAATAATTCTGTACCACTTCAATCGATTTCGATTATTCGATTTCGATTATTCTTTTTTATGTAATATTACTAAAAAGAATGAAATAAAAACTGTTTTAAAAAATATTAAACCGATTTCCAAAAAACAAAAAAAAAAAACTAAAAAGTATTAAATACCTAATATTTTGAAATTTTCTCTGTCCTGTTGAAATACATGAATCGATATACTAGTGATACATATTCGGACCCTTGTTTCATGAATATTCTAAATTTGAAATTTTTTTATTTTTTCCGACCGGCGTTTAATTTATTATGGTACCTGGCCAGTACCTACTGTACCGAGTACCATCGAGCTGGTTTGATGATGGAGACAGAAGGTGGCCATAGGAACTCCTAAACTACACATGATAAACCCATCGTGTTTGGGCTCGTTGCATTTGTCTTCACGAGAAATTTACTTTAGACCTAAAAGATTCTCAATTCGACGGTATGTTTTCTTTTTTTGGATGTTTGTTACGCGATTACTCCGTCAATTGTGGGCCGATTTTGAAAATTCTTTTTTTTTTTATTTGAAAGGGGATAACCCTGAGGTTTTTGAAGTGAAAACTTCTTTAGCGGCTCTTGGCACTTTTTTAGGTGGGTAAAAATGTATAACTCGCGACATCGCGTCAGCGTCATTTTTAAAATGAAACCTTAAGTCATTGCGTTAAGGGTTAAGTTAGAGTGGCACGGGATCTGCCGGCACTCCCGGAGTGCAACTGTTAAGTAGGGTTCCGTAACACGTTTATGTCTGTCCATTCTACTAAGTTCTGCAAAATGAATGTAGGGTTCCGTAACATATGCATGTCTATCCGTTCTACTAAATTTTACAATTTTCAACCAAGGTCCTCCGACGGTTATTTTATAATAAAAGTAGGCTTCCGTAACACGTTTATGTCTGTCCATTCTACTAAGTTCTGCAACATCACCTACAACGTCCGTGATGTCAGCCCATAACACCAGTGCCATGTCAGTGCTTCCCCCTTTGATCGTGCTGACTACACTGAACTGGTCGGAAAACACAAACTATTTACATAGCCGTTTCGACCGACGTTTAATTCAGTGCGGTGGTACCAACCCGGGAAGGTTAAACCCTACCACCAAGTAAAATTACGAGGGAAGGGACTTACAGTTTTACGAGGAATCCGAACCTTGGTCAGCCTCCAACGGTCAGCGGTCACCCATCTAAGTACTGACCGCACCCAGCGTTGCTTAAAATTCAATAGCGACAGTTGACTGTCTGCACCACTGAGCTATCGAAGCTGACGTGGTCCTATTTTAATTGGGTCAAGATCGGATTGGAAAGCGAGGCGGAATCGCGAGGCCGAAGGCCGAGCGATTCCGCCGAGTACATTAATAGCAAAAAATTACTAAAAAAAACTGTGAAATAAAAAAAAAGTTTTAAAAAACATAAAACCGACTTCCTAAAAAAAGTAAAACTAAAAAACTATTTAAAATAAAAATATAAAAACCGCCTTCAAAAATATATGAAATAAAAACCTAAAAAAAAAAACGAACCCTAGAGTTGAAGGCGGTGCTAAAGCAAGCAAAAATGATGCATGAAAGAAAACATGAGCGGATGATAATATCCTTTGTGATTTGTGTAGCCTTTTTAGCACCGCCTTCAACTCTAGGGTTCGTTTTTTTTTTAGGTTTTTATTTCATATATTTTTGAAGGCGGTTTTTATATTTTTATTTTAAATAGTTTTTTAGTTTTACTTTTTTTAGGAAGTCGGTTTTATGTTTTTTAAAACTTTTTTTTTGTCTTTAGAACTCAGCAGGTATGTACTTTTTTACGAAATTATCAAATTTAATATAACAGCTTCTGCAGAATTAATGACTTTTGCATCGACTGAAAATTTGTCAGTCTGTCTGAAAGTGTGAGTTCGAATCATTCATCCTTTCATACTTACACTGCACTACTCACTCACTCACTAATTATAGTGTATAGAGATGAGAGCGGGCGGATCGACAAACAAGAAGACAACAATAGGGTTGTTTGCTCGTCGTATGAGATAACACGCGGCGGGGGGTGGGGGGTAGGACGCCTAGCTAGACAAGGGGGAGGGCGGATTGCATCGCCTGCCACCCCTAAGCCGATACTTAGCTGAATGTCTTTATTGTTTACTTCCTTACTTAAGCGGCACTCAATTTAATCGGCGCTTGAAGATCAGAAAGAAGAAAACGAATGCGCTTTTTTTGCCTTGTAACTATAAACCTTTTTTCTGTTTGCCTCTTGCTTACAGATTGGGCACAAATTGGCTACTACTCGGTATTAGTTGCATTTTTCAAACGGCTATTGAAGAATGCAATTCCTTTCAGTCAACCTTATTTTCCTTTCCATATTATCGCAGGAGAGACGAGTTTTAAAAAGGTGTGATTGGAAAAACTCTTGCCACAGAAGATATACTTTCAGAGTAGAGTAGAGTAGAGTAGAGTAGAGTAGAGTAGAGTAGGGTAGAGTAGGGTAGGGTAGGGTAGGGTGGGGTAGGGTAGGGTTGAGTAGGGTAGGGTAGGGTGGGGTAGGGTTGAGTAGGGTTGGGTAGGGTAGGGTAGGGTAGGTTAGGGTAGGGTAGGGTAGGGCAGGGCAGGGTAGAGTAGAGTAGAGTAGAGTAGAGTAGAGTAGAGTAGAGTAGAGTAGAGTAGAGTAGAGTAGAGTAGAGTAGAGTAGAGTAGAGTAGAGTAGAGTAGAGTAGAGTAGAGTAGAGTAGAGTAGAGTAGAGTAGAGTAGAGTAGAGTAGAGTAGAGTAGAGTAGAGTAGAGTAGAGTAGAGTAGAGTAGAGTAGAGTAGAAAATGCTTTATTTATCCAATAAACATTCAACAGTAGTAACAAGCACATTAGAACATTTACATAAGGTACAAAGGTGGACTTAGCCCTTACAGAGATATCTTACAGTCAACCTTTGGATGTTTGAGATTAAATTAATATAGTGGATTGTATGAGATAGTAGCATAAGAGTGGTGGTGGTGTTGGTGGTATACAGGTTTGGCGCAAAATAACGTTCTGTAATTTCTATCAATGCTCAAAATGATATTTTCTTTCATAACAGTATTGAAGCTGTCGCTCTGCCCAGCGGCGGCGGAGGCAGGCTCTCGCCCGCCTGGCGCGGCGGGGCGGCGCGGCGGTGACGCTGACTGCGGCGGGATGCCCCCCGCGGCGCAACAGGTCCCCCTCCGTCAACAAGTAAGCTCGCGGGGGGCGCGGAGCGAGGGATACGGGGGTGGTGTGACGTGCGCGGCGAACCTGCAACCCCCCCTCCCTGCCTAACCGATATTGCTTCCCCCACCCACCCCCCACCCTGGCGAATTACACCCGTGGCCTACGTCGCGAAACTTACGATCGACTTGTAGAACGAACATTGGTAAGAAATAACCACGGGCCCGTTGTTGTACCCGTGCGGGGTTGGCACTTAAAAATAATAGCCCCACTGCATCTCTGCCCGTGCATGTCGTAAAAGGCGACTAAGGAATAAGGATAAGGTGCCGTGCTAATGGGCAACAGGCTAGCCACCTCTCACCTTCGCACGGTCCTTCCACGGAGTCATGTAGCAGGTGGGTCTTCGTGCCTTACTTGTTGCTTCATAGTTATCTTGTCCGAATACTTTGCTAAATGTGGTGGTTGGTGTTGTGCTGTAATTTACAGGAGTACTTGCAAAACAATACCGACTACTCTGCTTACCCTGTAACGAAGTTACAAATGAAACTACGTTATGATATGATAATTTAATAATATAATAATTAGTAAGGTTAGGGATTATCCACAAGGATAGTGGACGTGCGCGAGGATGTTGGCAATGACCTCCTAGTCGATGATGAGGTTGTTCTGGAGTAAGGTTAGGGAGTATCCGCAAGGATTGTGACCGTGCGCGTAGATGTTGGCGATGACCACTTTGTCAATGATGAGTTGTTCCGGATGGAAGAGCTGCCAACAGGTAGTAGATGTAAGTGGTGCCGATGGTCATGTCGGATGAGGAGCTGCCAGCAGGTGGTAGGAGGCAGTGGTGCTGAAGGTCATGTTGACTGGCATCAGTCCGACAGGCTGGAACCCGTACTTACTTGAGGCAGTACAGCTCCCGGCACGCATTGCTGATTTGCAGGCCAGCTTACCGCACGTGAATAGTGATACAATTAAGTATTTCTTAACAAATTATGTTCCATCTAGCATCCAGCAATAGTCAGCCTCGATATGCTCAGTGGTGCAGACAGTCGACGCTGGGCGACTTGGATGGGTGACCGCTCGACCACGGGCCCCACGGGAAATAATTGGAAATAATCGATAGGATTCGTGCGAGGTAGAGTTTCATTGCATGTTTCTTGCTAATTTTTAATTAAAAATTTACGAGTTAACTTAAAAGCTTCACTGCTATATTTACGCTATGAGTTTTTGATGTGTAAACACTGTAAACATCTATACCGGGACGCCGAGGAGGGGCTGGAGTGAATTGAGATTTGGACATGTGTCACGCGTCATGAGCATCACTCGGCACAAACGTCATGCTTACGAGTCGAGTGATGTTTGTACATGAATCTTGAGTCCCGGATTTTTTATAGCGGAATTAAGTAAGGCCAATAGGAAAACATGCAGTGCCTCCTTTAATGTCATGTAGACTGTACGTAACCTACCGCGACGTTACTCTATACGCGATTCTATACGTTTAACATCTAAATCGTTAACGCGATTCTATACGTTTGACATCTAAACCGTTACCGTGATTCTATACGTTTGACATCTAAATCGTTAACGTGATTCTATACGTTTGACATCTAAATCGATAACGCGATTCTATACGTTTGACATCTAAATCGTTAACGTGATTCTATACGTTTAACATCTAAATCGTTAACGCGATTCTATACGTTTGACATCTAAATCGTTAACGTGATTCTATACGTTTGACATCTAAATCGTTAACGCGATTCTATACGTTTGACATCTAAATCGTTAACGTGATTCTATACATTTGACATCTAAATCGTTAACGTGATTCTATACGTTTGACATCTAAATCGTTAATGTGATTCTATACATTTGACATCTAAATCGTTAACGTGATTCTATACGTTTGACATCTAAATCGTTAACGTGATTCTATACATTTGACATCTAAATCGTTAACGTGATTCTATACGTTTGACATCTAAACCGTTACCGTGATTCTATACGTTTGACATCTAAATCGTTAACGTGATTCTATACGTTTGACATCTAAATCGTTAACGCGATTCTATACGTTTGACATCTAAATCGTTAACGTGATTCTATACGTTTAACATCTAAATCGTTAACGCGATTCTATACGTTTGACATCTAAATTGTTAACGTGATTCTATACATTTGACATCTAAATCGTTAACGTGATTCTATACATTTGACATCTAAATCGTTAACGTGATTCTATACGTTTTACGTCTAAATCGTTAACGTGATTCTATACGTTTGACATCTAAATTGTTAACGCGATTCTATACGTTTGACATCTAAATTGTTAACGTGATTCTATACATTTGACGTCTAAATCGTTAACGTGATTCTATACGTTTTACGTCTAAATCGTTAACGTGATTCTATATGTTTTACGTCTAAATCGTTAACGTGATTCTATACGTTTTACGTCTAAATCGTTAACGTGATTCTATACGTTTGACATCTAAATCGTTAACGTGATTCTATACGTTTTACGTCTAAATCGTTAACGTGATTCTATACGTTTGACATCTAAATCGTTAACGCGATTCTATACTTTTAACGTCAAAATCGTTAACGCGATTCTATACGTACGTCAAAATCGTTAGCCGATTTCGTTATTTGAAAAAAAAAACAGTAACGAAATACATTATAGGCCCTCCGTTCGCTGCCCTCTACCATTAAGTAATCTGTGCCTCTACGTTGTCTTGCTCCGGCATTTTCTCTCTTGAAAGGGAAAAACTATCCACCGAAATAGCCAGAGGAAGAATCAGATCCTTTCGCCTATAGTAGAGGAAAATACTTTGAAAACACACACAGAATCGTGGATAGCACTTATCCGGTTTCAGTGTTTGGGTTGCGTTGTTTGCACTAAGTCAAATCCGAACTCAAATATTTATCTACCAATCTCGTATAAGTACGAGTACCTACTTATTTTGTGTTTGATCCGCAATTCTATGACCTAAAATGTTTCACTGAATATTGATTATTAGTACCCCCTACTATCTGGTGTTGACGTTCTGTTGAAGATAACGGGTGAACTTCGCCATTCCATTACTGGTTGCTAGGTTTCTAAAATTCGAAAATCTATTCAATCGACCTACTTATTCAACTCGTGTTTAAAAGAATTAATAAGGCGGACTTATTCTTTATCAATGCGTGTTAAACATCGATCATCGATGGTGTTAAATCTTGTCAACAGCGCATTGATTTACGACATGAAACGCAGTATTTCATTTCCGTGTTTTTCTTCACGGAAATAACGTGTACACAATTCGAAACAAACGTGTGATCATAATTTTAATTTATCTCCATAATTCATTAAATATTTTGCGGTAAAAACCAATGACATTATATGTAAATAAGTAGATGTGTTGGCCGAGATCCGCAAGTGGCACTTTAAAACCAGGGCAAATGCCCCGCCTGAACATCTACTTGTCTCTTTTTTGCTCTCAACAACAGACATGCCGTCCTACTTCCTCTTGTAATATTGTGACGCTCAAGGTCGTACCATTTGTAAACACAGAATATCGTATAAACCACTCAGATACCTACCCCTTTTAAACATTATAATATAACATCATTGGTAATAAAAACTGTACACGTTTCCTCACATTGCACCAAGGTTTTATCTTTAAAAAATCCCAATTGCATGTGTGCGAAGACAATCCGGCTCGAAGGACCATACCATGCCATACCGCGCGTGCCAAGAGAATCAAAATCAAATCAAAATTATTTATTTTTCAATTCTCTTAATAATAACATATACAATCTTTATACAATATGCAGAATGAGTCGTGAACTGAAAAAAAGGTGTAGGCGCAGCATGTGGCACTGACATTTCAGTGCCGCTGATTTTAAGCCTAACCTTGTAGGTACCTAACTAAAAACCAAAAGTGACAATAATGTGGGTGAAAGGTAGGTAGGACAGAAGAAAATATAGGCGATGTGTTAAAAAACGAGAAGCCAGCCGTAGTCCGCCATATTGGTTGTTATCAACCATACATTAATCATTCTCTCAGTCAGACTCAGTGTAGCGGGTGACAGTCTGCCGGGTAGGGGTGAGGGGGAGAGGGTAAGGGGACGATTGAGGTGTGTGGGTGAGGTGGAGGGGCGAGGGGAGCACGGCTGGAACGAGAATGTTTTTGAATGGTTCTATAAATAGGAAGCAAGCAATCAAAATAACCCTTCACGTGCGTGGGCGATTTAACTAGCTGTTACGGTGGGTTTTCGCAACGTTGATGGAAGAAACGAAGAACGTGTGATTAAAATCATAACAGAGTGAGGAAGTCAGAAATAAATAACTTTCGTTTAGTATAACGTGACATCATTAAATATAACTTTATCCACATTAACCTAAGTACATCCGTTGGTTAATTTAATGTTTAAAACTAATTTGGTACTTTGGTGCACACTTGGTGAAGAATTTACAAATGAACTATCAACCTTACCGCTTTATCTCTTTTTTACCCCACTAAGTACGGCGAAGCCAAAAATCGGTCAAGCGAGAATTTAGCTCACGCACGGAGGGTTCCGTAGATCCACTATACCATACCCGTCAAAAAACCATATCCGTCTGTTTTTATCTGTGTTTTGTTCTGTGGCGCCATCTATTATTAAGTAGAGTGAATATGTACTAATCGATTTTTAGCACGTTCCTTGTCTGAGGAACACCCTTAATTTTTTAATTTCAGTTTTTTTATTATTTGTTGGCGTATCCGCCAACAGGGCGCGGCGGCGGACCTATTTCAACCGACTACCTATCACGGTTCAAAGACACAGCCCTCGGCCGGACGGACGGACGGACAGACAGACAGACCGATATAGACAGAAAGACTGCGGCGTAGACTTAGTAATAGGCTTCCGTATGGATACGGAACCCTAAAAGGGGAGGGTTATGAGTTTTTGCTATTCTTGTTTCTTGCCTCTATAAACCCATGAATGAATTTTGATCGCAACCATGAAGTCTAGGTGTACCTAGTTAGTAGGAAGGAAAACTTTGCGGGAAGGAGCATTATCCTTTGATTTCCTTTGGTTCCACTAATCTTAGAATTATCTGATGGATACAGAAGAAGACATTACACAGTTCCTCTAGACATAATTTAAGAATAGCTCGAGAAGGTCGAACGAAAAGACGAAAAAAGATTGAACCGACTTAAAAAAAACAACTACTTAGAACTAAAATAAAAATTATGAAATAATTCAGTTGAAGGCTGTACAAAAGCCCAAAAGGGCTTCATCTATCTATTTTCCGGTGTGCTTTTGTACCGCCTTCAACTCATTTATTTTTTATTTTAGTTCTAAGTACTTGGTTGTTGTTTTTTTTAAGTCGATTCAATGTTTTTTAAAACCGTTTTTTATTTCACTCTTTTTAGTAATAAATATCACATAAATAAATAAATAAAAAAGAATCACAGAAATCGGTTGTCGTGCTATAGAATTATTCTCCCATTTGACACACATAACAGTCTATATCTTGAAAACTACTGAACCGATTTTCATGAAACTTTGCACTGTTCCCTAAGTTGAAGTTACTAGGAAGCCACCTCCCTCCTCCAACGCGCGGAACCGTTCGGTTTGTATGAAGCCAATAAAAAATGATCACAATCCGATTAATAGTTTCGGAGAAATGCGTGGACAAACATACATACATACATACATACATACATACATACACCTATAACATTCCGTATATTTGTTTGGAATTAAACCCTAATTAATAGATTATCATATGTGAATATATTGCAGTTCCAAAAATATTACTACATACGTGTCGAATTGACAACCTTCTTTTTTATTTATTATTTATTTTTAAGTAGGTTAAAAAGTTTACAAATTTCGGCTCCATCCATACTAAGTTAGCCCCCCCTTCCAACTTACCGACACATTTTTCTTTGTTCTGTCATTGAGAGCAAAGGGCACCCCCACCCCCCCGACCCCCTCACCTCTTCGACCCCTTTCGAGTTCGTTACACCCGCCCCGTTCCACCCCAACCCTACTCTAGCCTTTTTAACCGACTTCCAAAAAAGGAGGAGGTTCTCAATTCGTCTGTATGTTTTTTTTTTTTTTTATTTTTTTTTTTATTTTTTTTATTTTTTTGTATGTTTGTAACACGATTTCTCCGTCAATTGAGGGCCGATTTAGAAAATTCTTTTTTTGTTAGTTAGGTCATACTTCCGAGGTGGTCCCATTTCAATTTTATCGAAATTGGTTCAGTGGTTTTCGAAAAATCAGCATAATACTATGGTGTGTGGTTACCTTCAGCAAAACTTGTGATGTGGTCGTTTTCGGCAATTTTCACTTTGATAAATTAGTATGGTGTGTGGTTACCTTCAGCAAAACATTTGTGATGTGGACTTATTCAGCAATTTGCAGTCTGACACATATGGCGAATAATTCTGTACCACTTCAATCGATTTCGATTATTCGATTTCGATTATTCTTTTTTATGTAATATTACTAAAAAGAATGAAATAAAAACTGTTTTAAAAAATATTAAACCGATTTCCAAAAAACAAAAAAAAAAAACTAAAAAGTATTAAATACCTAATATTTTGAAATTTTCTCTGTCCTGTTGAAATACATGAATCGATATACTAGTGATACATATTCGGACCCTTGTTTCATGAATATTCTAAATTTGAAATTTTTTTATTTTTTCCGACCGGCGTTTAATTTATTATGGTACCTGGCCAGTACCTACTGTACCGAGTACCATCGAGCTGGTTTGATGATGGAGACAGAAGGTGGCCATAGGAACTCCTAAACTACACATGATAAACCCATCGTGTTTGGGCTCGTTGCATTTGTCTTCACGAGAAATTTACTTTAGACCTAAAAGATTCTCAATTCGACGGTATGTTTTCTTTTTTTGGATGTTTGTTACGCGATTACTCCGTCAATTGTGGGCCGATTTTGAAAATTCTTTTTTTTTTTATTTGAAAGGGGATAACCCTGAGGTTTTTGAAGTGAAAACTTCTTTAGCGGCTCTTGGCACTTTTTTAGGTGGGTAAAAATGTATAACTCGCGACATCGCGTCAGCGTCATTTTTAAAATGAAACCTTAAGTCATTGCGTTAAGGGTTAAGTTAGAGTGGCACGGGATCTGCCGGCACTCCCGGAGTGCAACTGTTAAGTAGGGTTCCGTAACACGTTTATGTCTGTCCATTCTACTAAGTTCTGCAAAATGAATGTAGGGTTCCGTAACATATGCATGTCTATCCGTTCTACTAAATTTTACAATTTTCAACCAAGGTCCTCCGACGGTTATTTTATAATAAAAGTAGGCTTCCGTAACACGTTTATGTCTGTCCATTCTACTAAGTTCTGCAACATCACCTACAACGTCCGTGATGTCAGCCCATAACACCAGTGCCATGTCAGTGCTTCCCCCTTTGATCGTGCTGACTACACTGAACTGGTCGGAAAACACAAACTATTTACATAGCCGTTTCGACCGACGTTTAATTCAGTGCGGTGGTACCAACCCGGGAAGGTTAAACCCTACCACCAAGTAAAATTACGAGGGAAGGGACTTACAGTTTTACGAGGAATCCGAACCTTGGTCAGCCTCCAACGGTCAGCGGTCACCCATCTAAGTACTGACCGCACCCAGCGTTGCTTAAAATTCAATAGCGACAGTTGACTGTCTGCACCACTGAGCTATCGAAGCTGACGTGGTCCTATTTTAATTGGGTCAAGATCGGATTGGAAAGCGAGGCGGAATCGCGAGGCCGAAGGCCGAGCGATTCCGCCGAGTACATTAATAGCAAAAAATTACTAAAAAAAACTGTGAAATAAAAAAAAAGTTTTAAAAAACATAAAACCGACTTCCTAAAAAAAGTAAAACTAAAAAACTATTTAAAATAAAAATATAAAAACCGCCTTCAAAAATATATGAAATAAAAACCTAAAAAAAAAAACGAACCCTAGAGTTGAAGGCGGTGCTAAAGCAAGCAAAAATGATGCATGAAAGAAAACATGAGCGGATGATAATATCCTTTGTGATTTGTGTAGCCTTTTTAGCACCGCCTTCAACTCTAGGGTTCGTTTTTTTTTTAGGTTTTTATTTCATATATTTTTGAAGGCGGTTTTTATATTTTTATTTTAAATAGTTTTTTTGCCCTTTACTTACACCACCCGACCAGCTCATCAATTTGATAGCGCTGAATGCGCAGCGGCTGCAGAAAATTGCAATTTTATTTCATTTCGACCAGCAGCGGGAGCACAAATGCGTCGATAAGCCTATATCGATCGATAAACATCTATTCGTCTTCTTCTATTCTACTTCGTCGAACGAAGCAAATAGATGTTTATCGATCGATATAGGCTTATCGACGCATTTGTGCTCTCGCTGCAGAGCGCGCTTCATTTTCTTCCTTCAAGAAATTCAGGCAGCTACCCGAAGCACCTTCATTGGTAAATGTTTGAAGAACAAAAAAACTTTCTTGGTAAATAAAATCTCTTGCCCCTTACTAGGTGGTAGGCTCAAATTGTAGCCGACTGGGTTGGTACCACCGTACTGGATGTAAGATGGCCGCATAGCAGCCTCGGTTGTGTTCTCCTCTAGTCCAGTATAGCTAGCAATCCAGGGAAGTCTCCGGTATGGCACCTACCTTCTCGGAGGTGATATTGGCTGGTCGGAGCATGCGCTTTGGCCCCTCCGACTCAGCCACCTATACCGGATTACATAAAAAAAAAACATTTTTTTAAAACTACAATATTTATTATTTATTTTTTGTACCGGATTGCTAGGGATGCAATAGATCGGCCACCTAGTTATAAACTAGCTTTGGCCTTCGGCCTCGCTTCGCGTAACTTTTTGCTCACAGCTGAGGCCGCCGATGACGTAGCGTTATGATTTATTGAGAAGTGACAGAACGTAACAGTAAAAACGGTATACGTAAATCGACAAAGTGGTTCTCAAGTTATGATCGAGTTAGGATTGACGTACCTACGTTACACTGCGCCGGTCGTCAATCCGTAGAAACTTCGCTTTTTTATTTACACCATAATACTCGTATGATGTTAATATTAAAATATTGTAATTTATAATAAGTATAATATAATTATATTAACATAGTGTTAACATGGTAACATCTCGTTTGTTCCTTGCGAGCAACTATATTAGACAATACATACATACCTACTATATGTAATATAATAGTTTAGGTAGCGACAGCAAAATAATTAGGTATACACACATATCAAGATGACATCCCTGGAGAAATCTCGCGCGTCCAGCATCCAGATTGATATGGGAGACCACTGGACAGCCGACAAAGGGACGCTGGATTTTTGGGCTCAGCATTGTATTATCCGAGAAAATCTTTCGTAATAACTATTTATTTATTTTTATCTCATACTAGCTTTGCACGTTACTTTTCTCTTGCTCTGTGTAAGTATTGTAAATTTCTATTGCTCTTCTGTATGTTATCTTCTGTCTTGTGTATCTCTGTTTTTTTGTGTGCAATAAATCATTTCTATTCTATTCTAGCTATTGCCCGCGGCTTCGCTCGCGGTATACTCGGTTTAATAGCAAATCTGATATACGTAACATGATAATAAACAATGGCTCCTCTCATATTATCTACCTCTCCCTCCTTCACACGCTCCCCCTCCCTTCCCCTCTCCCTCCCTCCTCTCCTCCCCCAGCCATACCCGTCGTCCTTCTCTCCTATCTACATTCCTATGTCCTCTTTCCCCCTCCCATCCCACCCCTCTTCCCCCTCATTCCTCGCTCCCGTACCTTTCATTATCTATCACCCTTCGTCCCCTCCCTGCTCTCATTACCTCCTTACCTGCCCCTTTCTTTCCCTCCCTCCCCTCCCTTCTTCACCTCTCCAGCCCAGCTCTTCATTTCCCTACCCCTTCCTCCCGTCTCCTTCCGCTCCCGCCGCTTCCACCCCTTTTTCTCCTCCCTCCCTTTACCCTCGCGCCCCTTACTCCCCCCCCCCCCCCTTCCGCCCCTATTTCTCCCTCCGTCCCTCCTCCAACGCGCGGAACCTTTCGGTTTGTATGAGAGCCACATCTTAGCGTAACCGGAACTGCATTTTATTTACCTTATCCTATGTCACGTATAGCTAAATGTGCGTGTATTAAGTTTCTTTCTTACTCCATGATCATTCCTTACATATTTATTATTAGTAGGTATATTGATTTGCGTTTAAATCGGATTTGCTATTAAACCGACTTTACCGCGAGCGAAGCCGCGGGCAAAAGCTAGTATTGTATATCTATATAGCATTAGCATAGCGAGTAAGTAAAACGCCGTTATGTAAACCGGCACCAACGTCGCTATTAATCTGACTGAAAGAATTGTATGCTTCAATAAGTCAGTCTTCCACATCACAGAAAATGTAGGTAATACAACTAAGTCAGTAATATTTTAGTGGTTGACCGGAAGAAATCACTTGCAGTGATAAGTCCGCCTTTGCGCACTCCTGTATTTCTTGCTTCTAGTCGTGTACTATTCTTCTTTCCATTGTGTACAATAAATAGCTTCTATTCTATTCTATAAATACCTAGCACAAAGTAAAAAATACAAACGTTGATAGTGCAGCATTTTTATTACAATATTATTATAATATTTCACACTTACATAAATAAAGAAAGTATCAGAGTCATCTAGTTGCAGAATCCGCTATAATGAATTTGTACTCAAATTGGCCTATAAATTGGGTTTAAATCTGTGTGTAAACGCAAACAGTTCCGTCCATACAATTTGGGTCTAAACCTGCTATTTCGTTTAAAAAATCTATCATAAAGTTGACAGTTTGCCGCAAAATCCGCTATAATTATAAGTGTGTTAGAACATTGATCCTAAAGAAAAAAAGCGGCCAAGTGCGTGTCGGGCCACGCGCAGTGTAGGGTTCCGTAGTTGCGGAACCCTATCAAAATAAATTATTTGATTATTTGTATAATTTCGTAGGGGAAATAAATGAATGTTAATTTGAAAAAGTTCTTCAACAGTGAAATGATGGCTGTCGTCCGTACATTTTATAAGTTGGTCGACTATTACTCGTCAACCTGTACAGCCTACTTAGCTGTGATAGTTTTCCTTTTAATTTCGATATGTACTACTGCTGTGAATTTTTTCACATATCTAATAACAACCGTTTAGCTGGCAGGGGGGGGGGGGGACACTTGACTCTAGCAAAAATTTGCACTTAAAAGCTTAATAATTCGCAAACGGATCCCTAAATCGAAAAATGTTTTTCACAAACCCGCAATATTTTACAGAGACCTATCCAACGACACCCCACACGATGGGGTAGACGTGAAAAAAAAATCATCCCCACTTTAAGTGTAGGGGAGGTAACCTAAAAAAAAATTATTTCAAAATTTTTATTTTACCACTTTGTCGGCGTTATTAATATTACAACAACAACTTACAACTTTCTAGTACTAAGGGTCTCTGAGCTAAGCCGCAGACAGACAGACGGACGGACAGACGGACGGACAGACGGACAGACGGACAGACGGACGGACATGGCGAAACTATAAGGGTTCCTTGTTGACTACGGAACCCTAATAAAATCGTTTCTGAACATTTTGCCAAAACTGTTATGGCGGGTTTTGCAACTAGACGACTGTCAGTAAATCACTAAACAGGTATTCTATTATCGTGGGCCCAGCGCGTGATGACGCGCAGTATGGATTCAGCCTGCGCGTGGCTCGTGCCGCGCAGCAGCGCGACAGCCTCGCGCACGTCCGCGCCCGCCGCGCCCGCCAGCGCGTGCGCCGCCGCCTGCACCGCGCCCGCGCACGCGCCCCGCATCCCCTCCCAGAACTCGGGGTTCGGCTCCAGCCTGCGCAGTTCCCTCAACACCTTGTAGTGCCTTCATTATGTAATAATTATGTTCACGGAACCTTCAGACAAATTATTATTATCCCACAGCAGGACACGGAACGTGACGGGACTCTTTTGTCATACTGCCACAGATTACTTAATAGTTACTTTGTAACAGATAAATCACTCCATAGAAAAAGTTCCATAGCATAGCATAGCCTACTGTTTCACGTCGCCAATTGCTGCGTACGAAAATGTACCTAAACGATCGAGTGTAAAGTGATTATTGCTTTGCAGCTGCGCGCAGTTGCGTGGGCGAGCGTGTAGGTATGCTTCGCGCGGCTGACGAATTTCCACTGAATGAAACCGCCGCCGGCGGCGGCGGCCCGCTGGGCGGTAGGTAGTTAGCGCGCACAAGTACATAGAGTGCGTGAGGCCTGATACTTCGAGAGTGGGTAGACAATGGCCAAAATAAGACTAACTTCTTACCTTACTAGGTGGTAGGGTTTAATCCGCCCGGGTTGGTACCACCACCGCACTGAATGAAAGGTCGGATGAAACGGCTATTTAAATAGTTCGTGTTTTCCGTCCAGTTCAGTGTAGACGGCACGACCGAAGGGAAGCACTGACATGGCACCTAGTTCACCAAGGTGTTATGGGCTAACATCACGGATATAGTAGCCGGATCATGTAATGTAGCCAAGCGTGTCAGTTTCCATAAAAAAAATACTAAAGAAACAGGCTGTGGCGATGTAGGTATAATAATAATTAATTGTAAGATTGTCACTGTTTGTTGAAATATTCCTAACCTACGCGTTGGGAAATACCATATTATATTATACCTATAGTATTTCTAGGTAATACCTACCCCATTTTTGGGGGTTGTTTGGGCGCGGTCTCTGCCCCAGCACGTGGTTCTGCGGAGTCAGATCCTTTGTGCAAAACCCCCTCATCTCTCGCTACCTGACCCAGCCAACCTAGCTACTACTATTACTAGCCAATTGTTCACACGGAATTTCCCACCGTTGCATGCTACAAGACGGGCAACGTATTATCATCATAGAACCGAATTCCCTCGTGTGAGGGAATTCGGTTCATTCATAGAGAAATCATTGAATTCGAATTGCATTGATGACACACACCTGTCCAGCATGTTGAATGCCCTGGCAGCCACGATGAACAGGCCCATGCGGTAGCAGTCGTTGGCCACCAGCTGCAGGAGCGCAAAGCTGTTGGCTGTTCCCGCCATCTGGTATCAATAATTTAATTGAGATATGATCTCAGGAAGCACTTGGCTGTTGGGAAGAAGAGGACGAAGGGCCAAAAGAGTACATATAACCGAAGAGTATATTATTTGCCTTTTCCTTTATCGCCTAATTCTCAACTCAATACAACAATTAATGAGGCCTAATTTGAGTACTAAACCTATTACCTCTATTATCTTTCGCTTCGGGTACCAAGAATAGGAATTTTCCGTCGGATAGGTCATCCCTTCTTCCATGGAAATAAAGACAATGACAGCCTGCAGACTGCCAATGTCTTTATTTACAACAATCAATCTCTTCACTATGAACCAGTTTGACCTAACTCTCACCTTGGCGCAGAGTTCCCAGGCGGGCTGGCCCTGCTTGTTCATGATGTAGCAGCGGCACAGACAAGCGAGGTATGTGTAGGAGTTACGAATGTTCTCATCCTGGATCGCCAGAAGACACTCCTCCGCTTCCTTGTAGAACCCCGTTGCAACTTTTGCCTGGAAATAATTAAACATTTCAAATTTCAATAAGTATCTTAAGAAGTTTAAAAGCTAGAGGCTGTGAGAGACAGACGAACGGGCGAACGGACTCGCAGACCGATACTTAACGATTGTCCAAGGGTCTCTAATCTCTACCAACGTAGCGTTAAATTGGAACACTGACAAATCTCATTTTCGCCTTCGAACTACGCGCACTGATACCAACTTAAGTAATGTACCTGAGCGTAATTGTAGTTGAAGACATCGTCGTCAGTGAAGAAGCTCTTGATGGAGTTGAGGTAGACGAGGACCTCCTCATGCTGGTGTCGCAGGAAGTAGGAGGAGGCCATGCACTGTCGGCCGGGGATCGTGTCGCACTCGCTCGCCGAGCTACCCACCGCGTGGAAGCTCTGCTGGGCCTGCTTCACTTGCTCTTCCTGCTCACACCGATCGAACAAGCAGTTTTAGGACGGTTACATCTTTCAAAAACTTTCAAAGAAGCCGTTTCAGTTGACGATATAGATCTTTGACGTTTGTCGAAACTACGAAGGTACGACCAGCAAGGTCATTTATCATTTATCAAAATAACCATGTTGAACAAATTCGCCGGTAGAGCTAGTAAAGCTAGTAACAATTTATAGAAATAATCTATAATGTCCATAATAAGGGGAAACCATTAGTAGAAATTAAAAAGAATATCAAAACAAATTCAATATTTCTTTCTATGTTACGTCATTTGTTTCGTTAGCGAGCGCCGCAGCGACAACACCGCGCAAGATGTAATGCAGTGGTGACGTTGGCGTGAGGGGCTCCAGCAGGGCTTGCGCCTCCCGCGGCTCCCGCGCGCGCAGCCTCCAGCCGGCCAGGTTCAACCGGGCCTCCGGCACCACGTCCACCAGCTGGGGCAGCACCTGACAACATTTTATTGTTTCATCTTGATGTGCTTCGATTTCTAATGGTTTCTTTTGAATTAGTACAATAAGTTCGATGTTTTGTTGAATAACAGTTTTGTCAAATAGGATAATCGCCCACTCATGTTCTTGCTGAAAGGGCGAATCCTATTTGACAAAATAGTTTATTCGGCTCTTCAACAAAACGTACGATACCCATGTGATGTCGAGAGTTTGGAACTTTCAATAGGCTTACTACGTAACATGATGAGTCTCCCCATTTTTAGGTTTCCGTAGCCAAATGGCAAAACGGAATTTCGTATTTTCCGTTACACCATGAACCTTCTTTCCGACTACGAAATCCTTCACTGTGCGTATTCCGACACGCACTTAATGAAAAAAGGTTGCTGGAGAGGCTATACAAAATAATTCTTGTTTTTCGTTCAGTTCAGCATAGCCAAACCACAATATAAAAGAAGTATTGACACCTTTAAAGCGCCTTCTCCATTTCTGAATACTACGAGATTGTGCTTCACGAGATCCTGTCCGAATGTGTGCTGGTCCGAGGATATCGCCTTCAACTCGCCCTCGGCTGCCTTTCCGTTGTACAATCTGAAATATCACGCAATAATGAGCCATTTATTCAAACCCTTTATAAAAGAACGTCCGTATAGTATACAAAGCATAGGTGATAATTCGTTGCGCGTTTGTCTCTTTTTTAATATAATTACATAATACCTAGGTACATGAAAAAGTGAGGCGAAAGCATCTATACGAGAAGTGTGGAACTGACAACATGGTGTAGAAATAGAAAATTGTACGTGAAACTCTACGATGAAGTACTTCATAGAATTCGCATTGGCAGATATGAAAAACATAGGCTGGGTAAAGTTACAGAGAGCTCAAAGAGGTCCCAGCGACACGAGATCCACAAATAAATCTGAAAGCCAATATAGCTAGAATCCAGTCGAAATCACCTGAAGAGATTGCACGCCTTGAGGTTGATGGCAACCGTGGAGTCCGGGAACTGGTTGAGGTAGACCCCGAGCACCTCCTGAGAGACGTCGTAGTAGTCCAGCTTGTAGTAGCACAGGGCGACGTACACGTTCAGGGCTATGTAGCTCCTGGGAATAGAGCAATCAGCTCAACCATAAACTTGAAGCCTTCATTCGGACATTTAGTGACACGAAGAGTTTAAGGTCAGGGTAGGCGAGATGGTTCGTATGTATTTTAACTTGAGGTACCTAGGTACATAACTTTCCCATTATGCAAACAGTATTATCGCTAAGTTAGAAGTTACCTTTAAATGATCAGCTGAACCGCCATTTACCCTTTATGTAAGATTATTTTAATGGGAATTAGGCTATTTATGCTGTTTCCATTTTATGTGTTGCATAAATAGGTATAGATATGTATATTACAGTAGGTAGGTATATTCATAAAAGTAATACATGCATTCCTCATCCCTTTCGCTTGCACTACCCATACTTCCTTCTCTATAATTGTATTCCTCATCACCAAAAGGTTGACTGAAAGAAATCACTTGCAGTGATAAGTGCGCCTTTGCACACTCCCGTATTTCTTGTTACTTATCGTGCACTTTTCTTCTTTGAATTGTGTGCAATAAAGAGTTTCTATTATATTCTATTCTGAAGTAATTTACAGCAAATATTTTTTTATGGATAGCGCGACTACTTATGTGGCATCGTTTCACCTAGAAGGAGGTGTCTAACGATGCCCATGGACATTCTGTAATGCACGAGGATTTCGAATGCCATGCCGGCCTGACAGGAGTCTTTTCACGCCCATTTTGATAGGTATTGTGTAGAAACAAAAAAATTGTATTTTGCTGAAGTTACATGAAGTGAATCTAAGCTACCATGAACCTTGATTCTGATAAATAAATTAACGTGATTTATAATTTTTATGTTTTTTATTTATGGAACCTGACACGGTTGGCTACATCACCTACAACATCCGTGATGTCAGCCCATAACACAGGGTGAACTAGGTGCCATGTCAGTGCTTCCCTTCATTTCATGTCGGCTACACTAAACTGGACGGAAAACACAAACTATTTACATAGCCGTTTCGACCGACGTTTCGTTCAGTGCGGTGGTACCAACCCGGCCGGGATAAACCCTACCACCTAGTAAGGTAAGAAGGGAAGGGACCTACAGTTTAACGTGGAATCCGAACCACGGTCAGCCTCCAACGGTCGAGCGGTCACCCATCCAATCACTGACCGCGCTCAGCGTTGCTTAATAACAGTTGACTAACCAACCGCGCCACTGAGCTACCGAGGCTGACGAATTTTCTTATCCCTTAGTCGACTTTTACGACATGTGACGGGGAGAGATGCAGTGGGGCTATTCTTTTTAAGTACCGACCCCACACGGTACAAAATAGTATTAAGTATAAGATTGTAACTATTCGTAGTAGCAGAAATTCTATGAGTACCTAATGAATGAATTACCTACTAATTTCAAGCAGTAAACATACTCGCGTGCGATTAGTTCACTCACTGATATAGGTACGCAAGCATAGTTGACTCGTATTTACCGGTTCTTTGATAAATATTGCAACCATTCGATTTCGTGACTGGGAATGATTTTCTTATTTCTGAAATGTAAAATCACCTTCTAAGTCTTGCAAATAGATATGTCTATGTAAATCACCAAAAATCCTGTTATAAGTAGGAGTACTGTGGAAAGGTAGATAATATATAGAAATTACTTTATTACAGAAGAAAAAAAGAAACTAAACAAAACCAAAAATTTAACAAGCATAAGGAAGGGTATTTCAAAGGAAGAGAAGATTGAGATTCGTTCAGTGCGGTAGTACCATTCCGGCTGGATTTTAATGTGCCAATAATGGGTGGCTTATTGCGCTCACATCGATCTAAAATACATTCCAAGACTGCTATGAGGATTGCCAATAGTCCTCCGAGGGTTATTGTGGACCTCTTTGACCTCAATAGGCAGTTTGTCACAAGGCCTAATATTACTTGACAATTAAGATTGGTGAGGATATCCTTAATAAATTGACAAGGAAATGACCCAGAGTTGAACTATAGTACCGTTTGTCAAGAAGAAGTTTCTTAAAGACATCAATAGCCTCCTGATAGTGTCCGCGCAGGTAGTGTATGGAGGCGAGCGAGAGCTGGTCCTCGGGCACGTCGCGCAGCTTCTGGTGGTGCTCCATCAGACCATCCTCGTCGCTCAGCTTGTGCGCCAGGTGGAACAGCAGCCGCGTCTGCCAGACAATTCTTTCCTTCAGTTCACTCATGCACTATCAGATATTATAATGTAAGTAACACTCAGAACCTGTGTCGAACTTGCAAAGTATCGTACATACCTACATTACTTAATCTAAAACGCTTATTGTAGGCCTCTTGTGTGGAAATTGATTTTAAATGAGCTTGAAAATAATTGGGACATAAATGTTTTATTAACCTACCTAACTAAGCTAACTTTACATGAAACCAGAAAAAAATTACCTTTAGCGGACAATCTGAAGCTTTCTCGGTGGCCTCTTGGGATTCGGTGTACATCCCTTAAAATATGAGATTAGATTAGCTTAGATAGATAGGTACATAGATAGATATTGCTCCAAAAACATTTGACAGAAACCAGGATGATGATAACAGACATTACTGCCAGTCAACCGTTGAATGTTTGAGGGTCATATGTTGTGAAATATAAGTAGGAACATAAGAATTAAAATCTTAAAAGCTTGGTTAGGCAAGATTTCTTAGTTTTATCCACTGACTTAAATTATTCCTATGGTTTTATCAATTAATTGTGTGCAACATAGATAAAAACCGTTCATAAATAAATAACTAATTAGATTAGACAATATTAGATCAATTAAATTCGATTAGGATAGATAAAATTACATTACATTAGGATAAGTTCGATCACTTAGATGACAAGACTAATAAGATTTATTCAATTACGTTTCGAAGCAACTAAGACACACACCTAAATAGAAATAGCAAACAGCCGTGTTAATGTCCAGATCTTCCTTGACCATGGGGTCTGCGGCGTGCTGTGACCCCTGGACCTGGAGGTAGATGTCGAGAGAGCGCCGGTAGTCGCCCAGGTGGAAGGAGCAGAAGGCGGACCACAGCTGAAGCCAGACACTGCTCTCGCCTTCGTTCGACATGAACTGAAATATTGTTCCGGCCATTATTGTTACCGGTTTAGTTCTAAAGACCTATTTTTGTGTCTTAAGTTATGTAGTTCTTGGTGGTAGGACTGAATCAGATCTACACTGCGACTATATCGCCTATACCAGGAGGGGCTTGGGTGAGGAAGAAATGTCTGGTGCTTTAGTCTATGTACTCACGGCTCATTGTTGTCCAATCTGCTTCGACTAAGGTTAGGTTAGGTTGTTGGTCTAAACTAGCCTGTACTGAACTGACGAGAGGTGTCGTGGGACACCCTGTTGTAACGAAGTTACTTTCGCTTTAAATTATGTATTAAATAACAGGCACAATGATATAAATTAACAATGTTTGGGAGTAATTAAATTAATATTAACAATTTTTTTTACACAGACATACGCTTGTAAACACAATACTACAGAAAAAGTGTCGTGACGGTCGAAATCTTACACTTTTTTCGTCCTAGCTCTCACGTGTCTGCTGGAGTGTAACGTCCAATAAGGAACTTCGTTCCAAAATGCACACTATCTGAAAACATGGCTTACAAAAAGGTGAGTTTAGTGTTGTGACGTATTTAAATTTCCGTAGAGATTACATAATCGTAAGTGCATTTACAATGGAAGACAGGAACATATTAGAAAAGATTACGTTTACAGCCAAACATTCACCTAAGCACTGCGCAAAGGAACCCCTATTTTGGAAGTCGTGGGTATTTTCAAAATTAAAGGAGTAAAATTAATGACGCCTGTTTCCCAATGGAAGTAGGCAGACACAATGGTTCTTCACATGTCCCGTGACATGTGAAGAACCATTGTGTCTGCCTGAATCCTGACACAATTCAGACGTCTCTTCCACAGACATTGTATTTTTGATGCGTGTTCGCCGGTTACGCTTATGACGCACGCACACACTATAAACAGTAGGATATTGAATGACCTCCAAGAGAGTCAATGCGCCGATGTAGTCCCTCTTGAGCAGGAAATCCTCCAATTCCGGAAAGCTCTTCTTGGCTGGTCCAGCAGCGGAGCTGGACGCGTCCGTCTCTCCAGCCGGCTTCGACCTCGAGAGGATCTGGCGACATTCATCTTGTTCGTGTTATGTGTGGGGTGACTGCTGTATCTCCAAATGGACCCAGAAGTCGAGGCCCTCTATAAAATCCCCGAGATTTAAGAACTAACTGCTCTTGGGGAATCATGACCTTGACTTTTTCCTTCGTCAGATTGAAGGGTTAGTGTTTAGAGGTCCGATACATCTGACACACTCGCACGAGAGGCCAAAGCGTAGCAGTTATATCCGCTTTGAATCACGCTACGCTAGCGTATGTCTGCCAGTGTCTAGGTCTCTGAAAGCTCCACGATATGGTTAACTCATGCAAATCCAAGGAAAAGTCGTGGGGTGGGAGCAGTAGTGGTTTGAATTAATAAATGAAGAACTCACCATTTTGCAGATAAAACTCGAATATTGTTAGTTTTTATTGCATTTAAAAAATGCGCAAGCAAAGGAAATATAACCACGAAAATGCACAAAACTTTCTGTCAAAAGTCACATAAAAGTAAAGTTTCCATGGTGACAGTCACCACAACAAACAACACTATAGCGTGCGTATAGGGCTGCGCTACGCGCATGTTACAATTTCACAACATACCATCGACTTTTTTAAGTCAATGATTTACAACATAGGTACATGCATGCATACCTACGTAGGTATATATTATCACGCTGCATCCTGCCAATAGAAGATTAATCGGTGTTGTACTGCACGGAATTCCTTGTTGAATAAGCTTAAGGCCGTGACAAACGCCAACGACCTTGAGCATTCGGGAATTCTACATAATGTACCATGCGACTGCTAATTTCGCTTCGCACGTTCAAGTCACATTTAGCGTAGTTTGTCGCTATCAGCCTAAAGAGTTGATGGTTCGGGGTTCGAATCGCACTTTCGTATGTTTTTATTTTTTGCTTTTTTATTATTTTAATTATTAAAATGATTGTGGCTTATGTAACTGATGCGTGATTCTAATTTTTTATTTTTTATTATTTTACCTAAATAACATTTTATTGTAATTTCTTCCAAATTATTTTAGTTCATGTACTTACCACTTTTTATAAACCTCTAAATAGACTATCGATGAAAACTAAAATAAAAATAGGTAGGTAGGTAATAGGTAGATAGGCATTTAGGTATGTATGGCAAATATCATAGCAACATAGGTACCGGCCGGCGCGCGCGGCGCGCGCGGCGGCAGCATGGCACGGTGCGGTGGGGTGCGGTGCGGTGCGGTAACTCAGTAGCAGCGTGCCACTCACGCATGCAAGCAAGCAATAACAAGCCGCTCCTCCGCGCCGCGCCGCGCCGCCGCGTCGTCTCCGCTCCGCGCCACCACAGTGCCGCCGCCGCCGCCGCCCCCGCTCCGCAGCGCGCCGCTGTTGCTAGGCTACTTTTATTTAGGCACGGTTCTATAGTCCTTGCATCTCAAGCGCAGACAGCGTTATACCACAGTACCTATTAGTTATTCTTTGGTTATACCAACGAAAGCCATGCGTATAACGCCCCGTCAAGTTACGTACCGGAGCGTATACTGATAGATACCACAGAAGAGAGATATTACTGATACGGTCGTACTGTATACTGGTACGGAAAATGACACGGTGGCAACATCACCTACAATACAACATCCGAGATGTCAGCTCGTAACAACTGGTGAAGTAGGTGCTATGTCAGTGCTTTTCTTCGGTCGTACCGGCTTCACTGAACTGGACGGAAAAAAAGAAGGGAGTCATATCCCGAAATAGTTTGTATTTTCCGTCCAGTTTAGTGTAGCCGGCACGACCAAAGGGAAGCACTGACATGGCACCTAAGTTCACCCGGTGTTATGGGCTGACATCACGGATGTTATAGGTGATATAGCAAACTGTGTCAGTTTACATAAAAAAATCCCTCAGTCGCCTTTTACGACATGCACGGGGAGAGATGCAGTGGGGCTATTATTTTAAATTACCATCCCACACGGTACAAATATACCTAACCTACCTATCTTTTTTCCATTCGATCCAAACACAGAAGACAGAAATGACGACCGACACGCGGGCGCAGCAGGGCAGGAGCGAGCAAGCGAGCCCGGAACTAAAATTGTATCTAGTATTGAAGTGCCTGCAAAATTGACGAAGGCAAAAATTTTACCCTTCCGACGGAAGAATTACGTCAATAATTTCATGTAGGCGTTTTTTGTTTTTTATTTTTATCTCCTTTCGTGGATAAAATAATAAAAAAAATTGAATAGAGTTTTCTCAGAGCTTTGTGACCTTTGAATCGGTGGTATTGTAAAATTGTAATAATACACACATACTCAGATTTTCAAAAATTCATGCTTTTTTTATATATTTTTAATTTTATGTTTATTACTTACTTTTACTCATTATTAAAAAAACCAGCAATGCACTTTGTTGGTAAGGAACCAAAATATAGGTTGGTATTTTTTTAATTTTCTGAATGTGTGTCAATTGGTCAGTTTTGGACCTTCTTTGTCGCACTTTTTGCATGTTTTGCGTATTTGGCGTTTGTCACCGCCTTAAAGACGCTTAAGACGCTTTCCTAACGCATAAAGTCGATTATCTCGAAAAATACAAGTACTACAACGATGACACATGTCGCGCTATCGATAATAAAAAAAAACTAGGAAAAAGTTTTACCGAGCTTTTTTTTAAAGCTTATTAAATGAGAAATCCTGTGGTGGTAACAGGTGAGTCGAATTGACAGCCTGGCAAGAGTCCACAAATCTGCTGGCATGGCATCTAACTGAGCGTGGCTTCGCGAGGAGATGTGATTTTGGCTCGAATGCACCGTTGGTCTCTCGGCACAGCCGCCCATGTTGGTTTACATAAAAAAACCAGAGACATTCAAACTAATATTTAAATTTCTTTGAGGTAAGCAAATCCGGTCGAATCGGAACAGCCTGTATATATTCGGTGACAGCACAAAAGCAAGTGATGTCAAATCTCATCCTATCTTGTGGCCATCATACTTTCTTTGACTTTGTTGTTGTCCATAATGTTTGTGTTTCCATAGCAACAAAACTGTTTCCAATAACAACCTTCCACCAATTTCCATTTGTCAAATCAATACCGACATATATATTGGTAATCTGTGATACCGACGAACATTTCGAACGAAGTGATTCCGTACTTGACTTCTTGAATCCCTACTACTACAATGGAAGAAAACTCCTCCGTAGGATCGTGTCCGCTGGACTGCAAGTGTTCGGACGATAGTTCTGCGCCTGCGACTCCGCTGCCACAATGCACTTGCTCAAACGACTCGCATGGTCTAGTCGTGCACGAACATGAATGTCTGTACTACAACAATGCGAAGTATGTCTACCCGAAAGAACATTTCGACACACCCGAACCATCTGAAGATTTACTCAGGTATAAATAATAAAGCTTCTCATCGATGAGAACCCTTGGGTGAACCTGTCAATCACTGAAACATTATATTGTAGGGTTATTTTTTCTTGTATAACCAGTATGGGTGGTTCAGAAGAGGCCTGACCACATGCTTCGACAAACTAATATCACCTCCGAAAAGGTGTAATGCCGGAGACTTTCCTTTCCGATTTCTGGGCATACTGGACTAGAGGAGAACACAACCTCCTATGCGGCCACCTTTCGTCCAGTAACGTGGTACCAACCCAACCCAGTCGGCTGCAATTTGAGCCTACTTAGACTTAGTAGCTACCACATACTTGTAAGGGGCAAGGTAAGAGAGGGTTCTGTAACGTATAAGCATCCTGTGAGATCTTCTTTTATAGGTTTATTAGTAGGTTTTATAGGTCTGTTAGTAGGTTTATTTAATTTATTTATTTAGTTTTATATAGTTACATTTTAGATTTAATTTAGATTTAGTATCGTTTTTAATTTAATGTTATTTGTTAGTTGTGTATATGTAAATTATTAGATTATTTGTATAATTTTGTAGGGGAGTTAAATCCTGTGAGATTTAATTGGCCAAACGCCCATACGAATAAATAGAGGGTAGATGTTGATTTTACCTATTCAAAATATGAATAGGAATTTAAATTTAGAGTAATTTTGGACATTTTAATTATCAGTCTGGAGAGCGAAATTGCGAAGCTCGGCGTATGCATGTGCGGACGGCCAGCGGCTGCGTGCACTTGCAAGCCAGCTAAATACACCACCGAACACAAGGACCTGTGTCTCTGTTGCAAGTACCCCGTGTACCAGTGCCGCTGCGACGCGGGCAACAAACGGGACGAGTTGGAGCAGTAAGTGCACCTCGACATGATCATACGCGAAGTAGACAAGGTGGAGGCGACCACGGACCACCAACCAACACATAAGAAAATTACTGCCGTGGCATCTAGTTTTAGCTGGAACATGGTGTAATGGTCAACGGCGCTTTGCATGTGCAAGCCAGCTCGCTACACCACCGAGCACAAGCACCTGTGTCTCCGTTGCAAATAGTTGCAAGTGCCCCGTGTAAAAGTGCCGCTGCGATGCGGACAAACAGGAGTAGTTGGAGAAGTAAGTGCACCCTGGCATGATCGTACGGGAAATAGACAAGTACAATTATGTGGAGGTAACAAAATAAGAAAAGTACTGCCGTGGCATCTAGTTTCGTCAGGAACATGATGTAATTGGCAACAGCGGTTTGCACGTGCAAGCCAGCTCGCTACACAACCGAGCGCGAGCACAAACAGCTGAGCGTGTGTCTGTTTAACCAGTGACCACGAATCCTCTTCGTGGTCACTGGTTGCAAGTATCCGTACCCGTGTTAAAGTGTGTGACGGGAGCATGGGGGGGGGGGGGGGGTGAAAATGGGAGCAGTTGAAGTAAGTCAACCCAGTCACAAATAAGAAAAATGCCACATTGACGTCTAGTTTGACAGAAACTCCATAACATCGTATAGACGCATGGCAAAACATCTTCTTTGATTTCCTGTAAACCTCATAAGAAAGCGAAGTCCCTCATAAAAAAAAGGGTAAGTAACCATTGCATTTAAAATTGCCTCTCATTCAAATTCCGGAAATGCCGATCCAGATGGCGGTCACAGCGACCAATTGTGGAGGCGATGCCGGCCGTGCTGGAGGCCTCGCATCCGCTCATGCAGAAGTTCCAGGAGACACTCAAGAAGTTCCTCGAGAAGGAGAACGCTATCGCCGAAGAAGAGATCCTCAATTTGGTACTATAACTCTAGTATAACTTACGTGATTACTTACTTATAACGGTTTACCAGGCTGTTTGAGCCGCCTTTTCCCTACCTCATTATTAACCCCCGACGCAAAAGGAGGAGTATTATAAGTTTGACGCCTGCGTCTGTCTCTCTGTGGCATCGTAGCTCCCAAAAGTTTGCGGTTTTTATTAGAAAGCTGGTTTAACCGGGATGGTTCTTAGCTATGTGATAAAGATCAGGTCAGCCGATTCGAAGATCATCGGCACTTTACCTAATTGGTGAGGGATCTCTGCTGTAAAATGGTACGAAACCCTCTCCACGCGAGTTCGACTCGCACTTGACTGCTTTTTTCTTAGCCAGATCTATTGCACTTATCTTGTTCTTACACAATACTTATCGCCAAGTGAATCATTGCTCATTCCTCAGGAACCTTTTAAATATATTTTCTCTGTTCTCTTGCAGAGTGACGAACTGAAGCTTCAAAGGACTCAGTACGATAAAGATTTGGAAGCAATATACAGGCATGACCACGACACCAACCAACAAAGGGTGCGATGCCATTTTCATATTTTACTTGGATATTATTTTATTTTCTCTATATTATTTTCGCTATTATGTCTACTAGGCCGCATACTTTGTCCTACTTAGCGCGTCTTGCACCAACACGAGTTTAAAGTTAAGTAGCGAGTTATGGATTTAAACGCGGTTCACACATACAACGGGTGCTAGTTTAACGAGTTAAACTGGTTTATATATTAAATTTGTGTTGGTGCAAGTGGGCCTTAATCATCTAACTATCTAGTCATCAGCGGCCACAGTGGTGTCCGTTCTTCTCCTTCCCAAATTTTTATTGTGTCAAAATACATTGCAAGAACGTGCACTGTTTTTTTTCACTTTATGCACTTTTTTGATTTCCAAAGAGTTGGTGATAGTTATTTCAGGTTGTTGTTGTTGTTGATGATTGTGGTTTTTTTATGGGAACTGACACGGTTGGTTACATCAGCTATAACATCTGTGATGTCAGCCCATAACACCGGGTGAACTAGGTGCCATGTCGCAGTGCTTCCCTTCATTTCAAGTTTCATTAATTCTTCTTTTAAAAAATACAATCATATGGGGCCATCCATAAAGTATGTGCGGGTACAGGGGGAGGGGGGGAGGGGGGGGGGGGGGGTTACCCCAAAACCGACACAAGCAGACGTGGGAGGGGGACGGGACGGGACGGTATGGACGTCCAATTTTTTTTGACTCGCGAATAGTAACAAATACCGTTCCCACCTCCACACCTCCACAGTCTGGGGGGGGGGGGGGGGGGTCTTCGAAAACGGACAGTGGCGGACATCGGGGAGGGGGGGTTCAAAATCGGTTCAAAAACAGCGGACGTACTTTATGGATGGCCCCGATCATCATAACTCACTAATCGTAATCTCAGACCGAAATTAATTATGAGGGCTATCTTAGTAATATCTCATTATATGGAACAGGTTCTCATCGAGGAGTACGAGCAAGCTCTCGCGAACACCACCAAGGAGCGACAGGAGCAAGAAGCTATGGCTAACGAGTCTGCCATAAGGCACAAGGCCGCCAAGGAAAAATACAACCAGGATATCGTTAACGGTAAATGGGTTGATCAACTTTTTCTTGTAACGTAAAAACCAGCTGCAAAGTCAAATAACAAAAAAAGTTAATTCCAATTTATTACGTTGATTTATTATGTGGAAAATCAATAAGTATAAAATACTTAGGTTTATAGGCGATTGAAAAAAAGTAGAGAACTATTTAAAATAAAAAATTAACCAAATTTTTAGGGGTGACCCGGGGGACAATTTTGTCACCAGTTTTGTATGGAAAAAAGGGGTTGTCCTCAGGGTAAGCAATATTTAAAAAAAATTAGGTACTCAAAATTCTTTGTGCCGCTTCTTTCTTATTAATCAATTACTTATCTGAGAGTTGCTGTAACTATTAAAATAAGGTGAATTTATCAAGATAATATCTTGTTTTCAGACAGATACCAAAAACAAGTAAAAGTTGATCCACCCATCTAAACAGGTTTTTATTTAGACTTATTAATATTTATTGTCATCATAATTATAAAGATAATCAAACAAACATAATAACATTAAAACTATAAATTAAATTAATACTAAACTAAACTACTTATAAGAATAAACAGACTTAGGCCCACTTGCACCAACACAAATTTAATATATAAACCAGTTTAACTCGTTAAACTAGCACCCGTTGTATGTGTGAACCGCGTTTAAATCCATAACTCGCTACTTAACTTTAAACTCGTGTTGGTGCAAGACGCGCTAAGGCCCACTTGCACCAACACGAGTTTAAAGTTAAGTAGCGAGTTATGGATTTAAACGCGGTTCCCACAGTCAACGGGTGCTAGCTTAACGAGTTAAACTGGTTTATATATTAAATTTGTGTTGGTGCAAGTGGGCCTAATAAAATATAAAAAAACCATACCTAAATAAAACAAAACAAACTTACTAGTTACTAAGAATATAATAGAGCCTCCTCAAGCCCTGAGCACGAAGGGGGCATGGTGCCAAGGACGGAGGCGGCGGCGTTACCTCGTTGGACGGCCATGCTGATGCGTTGCCGCAGGTATTCTGTTGAGCGTTTTTCACCCGAAGCAGCGCGCAAGGCCGACCCGATGTCCTTTACGAGACACTTAGCCTCATCGCACCATGTCCCCATTGTCTCTACAGCGAAGGCTACGAAACTGTAGTGTGGTGCCAGCTCACTGTATTTTGTTTTTTTGAGACTGGCCGCCTTCTCAGCGGCAGCACCTGCACGCTTTGAGCTCGCAGCGACATGGCTCTCAAGAGATGATACATGAATAAATGATGATATGACTATGGTGTGGGTGGATCAGAGCGCGAGGTGGCGGAGGAGCTGGAGGCGCTGGGCCAGCTGGTGCGGCAGCTGGAGGAGTGGCGCCGAGAGACCGAGTCCGAGCTGGCCGTCAGCCAGCGCCTCTCCGACAAGATGCGACTAGAGAGGAAGCAACGCGCTCACGATAAGCGACAACTCGTTAGTCTCTCTCTCTCTCTCTCTCTTTCGCTAATACATATTTCAGCGTACATTTACGCCGAAGAAGCATCGGATGTGCATCAAGACACGTGGACCTGGATCTCTTGTATGTATCTGCCTACCCCACTGGGAGACAAGCGCAGGCGTGGCGTTATATTGTCGTAGTATTAATCTTAGCATCCACGTCACACATTGTTGTTTACTAGCTTTTGCCCGCGGCTTCGCTCGCGGTAGACTCGGTTTAATAGCAAATCCGATTTAAACGCAAATATATTAAAATAAACGATCGCTTCTCTTATATTCTCTATCTCTCTTTCCCGTCCATACTATACTTTATTTCGGTGCTGCTCAGCCCTGAGGCTAATTAGCGTGATGGTATATAGCCTATAGTAAGCCTCAAAAGGGTTGGAAGTCGGGACATTTCTTTATTCAGAAATAATAATTTTTTATGGGATATTCTGTAGGTAGAAGTTTAGGCCGGCGCCAGATTTCGAAAGGATCCAATCGATGGAGTCCATTTTTTTTCTATTTCATTTATTTTAAATTTGATTTATTCCAGGACATAACAATATTTCGGCTAACCAACGAGGTGTGGCGGCTAGAGTCCGAGATGGGTCTCTACCAGCAGCAGCTGAAGATCAAGAGTGGAGAGGCGGAGGAGGTGAACGACCGCATGGCCGCATACAACGCGGAACTTGAAGACCTGGACCTGGAGCAGCGAAGACTGCTCAGCCTCTGGAACTCTGTGCTCGTCAACATCGGCCATAGGGACAATGTGTACAACTCTGTCAAGGATGACTACCAGTACGTCCGGTCATTTTGTATTTTAGGGTTAGGTAGTAACGGAACTGTCCGTGCATGGCTCATCGCATCACTTCAGAATTTTCAGAAGTGATTTGACTTGTTGGGTACTTCAACTGACACACTTCATTATGTATATATTTTTTTATGGAAACGACACGGTTGAACATCACCTACATCATCCGTGATGGCAGCCCATAACACCGGGTGAACTAGGTGCCATGTCACTGACATATGGAGAGTGTTTTGTTTCACGCGCCAGCGGCGTTTCACAGTTTTTCATTGTATCACTATGAGAGACTCGCGTGCGTTTTGAAATCCACACGGCGGCGGCGATACGTACACGCAAAACCGTGCCTTGTGATCTAGGAAATAGAAACTAATTCAGTTTGATATTTTTACTTTCGGTCGGTCAGAATCATGTAGAATCTAATAATTTTTATTTATTTCTTATGATGGGTGAAGCCGCTATGTTTTGTGGTGGTGCGGCGCACGAGCGCACTTAAGGGCCAGCCGCCAGTGCATGTCAGTGCTTCCCTTCATTTCATGTCGGCCACACTGAACTACACTATGTTCCTGTCTGTTGTCTGTACTCCTGCCTGTGTATAGTTTACTACAGCTGTGTTCTTGTCTGAATGTGTAACGTATTGTACATTGAAGTGAACAGAAATTACTTAAAAGTATTTTTATTTTTATATGTATGTTAGTGTACTAAGCATGTAGGTACTCGCTTTATATTTCTTCATTAGATAGATGCAAAGCCGAAAATTAAAAGAAAAATACGTCCCGACCAGGATTCGAACCTGGAACTTCAGTTTGAGCCGAATCCAGGGTCGGGGCGTATTTTTTTCTTTTCAATTTCGGCCTTGCATCTATCTAATGAATAAATACTTAAAAGTAGTATCTACCTAGGTCTTTTCCATCCAGCCCACCTTCATTCAGCATGGTAATATCAACCATCACCTCACCCTATGGCCTTGTAAGTATTAAGTACTTATACCTTACCTGCAGCTTTATGAGACTTGGCGTAGGTAATGTTGTAAGAGCAGGTACCTTCTTCATGAGGTCAGACTTTGTGGACTAAGAGCGGACATGATTAAAGATACTCAACACACATACGACCATTAATTATGTACTTTGGAACGGCACAGTACCCTGCAAGATAACTATCGCACGCTCATCTTTAACCTGGAGGCGACGAAGAAGTCCACGGCCGCGGAGCTCACCCGCAGTCAAGGAGTCGCCATGAACAAGGACAAGTTCCTCTACGATCTGGCCAGTGCTACTAAGCTCTGTGAGTTCGTCATATACACACCCAGTCAAGTAGTATTTCCCAATAGTATAAGTAGTACACAGAAACAATGAATCTCCACGTACCACAATCCTGTTGGCACCTCTTTCACAATTCCAAGTTCATCATGAAAAGGTTTACTAAGTTAAGGTAAGACTCACAGCAATCTTTCCTCTCGATAAATCATAGTCAGATGTTTTGTAAGTTTGGTTGAATATATTTCTCAATTTCTCAAATTTTCAATTTCGGTCCTTCCAACGAGTCATGCAGCAGGTGGGTCTTCGTGCCTTACTTGCCGCTTGATAGTTATCTTGTCCTAATACTAAAAAAAAATATATAAAAAAAAATAAAAAAAAAAAAAAAAACTATGTGAAACATGGTGGCCGGTGTTGTGCTGCCGATTACTCTGCTTAACCCGATTGCCGACAGCGTGTCGTGTGATGTATTTCCCAACATCCACAACCTAAGTGTCTTCAAATGAAGGATCGATCGTCTTTCGCTGAAACATTAGCCTACAAGCTCCGTCTTTGGCACCACATTTCGTGAGGGAAATTGGCTGTACCCGAGCCCCAACCCCAAATTCAAATTATCCAATCCTGCTGCTAGGTAGTATACGAAATGTTGGTTGTTCTTCAGATGAAGCAGAGGACTCTAAACGTTTGGAGTACGAGACACAAATAGCGCAGTTGGAAGAATCCGTGGAGATGTCGGAAAAAGACCAGGACCTGATAAAAAACGTGAGATAATGTATTTCGGTAGGTAACTCTAGATCAGTCAGTCATGTCTTCCGTGCGGGCTACCAGAGTTCCTTCTAGGGAAGTATCTGTTCTGTAGGGATATGAGAATAGGTATAGTCAAATGTGCATTTTTTCAAGTTTCTAAACTATTTATCGTACGCACTCACATTTATTGTGATTGTACAGCAAGTCTTGAACATAAGACGGTCTCGCATGATATGCTGATTTTACCCGCCACTTACAAAGTTTATCTATTTATATTAGAAAACATACAGCCATCCACAATGCAGATACACTTTTGTTATGCCTAAAGTATGGTCAATTACATGTTTCCCTGATTATTTTTTTTTGTTTTCTGACTTGCGCAGGGTATAAACTTAGGTGTCTAAAGGTGTGTGAGGTGTTGTTGTGTGGTGTGGTGTGTAGTGTGCATATGTGTGTTTGTGTGTCTCTTTGTGTATTTAACTTGTTTTTTTTTATATTTAAAATTTATAATATGATGTTATATTACTGTTTATATTTATGCAGCTCCTCATTCATACTAGCCAGTGATTGGTTGGTTGAGTGTGTTGACTATTTCGCTTTGGAAAGTTTGTCTGCTGAGGTGGAAGATACAGATATGGGGGAACATAATATTATTGTATGTGCGGGAAAGACGAGGCACGAGTTCCACTAATATTTTCAAAGATAAACTTTATTTTCAGGAAAACCACACTTTGGAAAATGTCCTTAAGAATGCAAAGCGCGAGTATGAGAAGCGAATAGAACTGAAGATGCAGCTAGAGAACGAGATCCTGGCGGCTCTGCAAGACTGTATACTCAACGACAAGGCGGTGAACGCTATGGCCAACGGCATCAGAGGCATGAGGGAGATGGCCAGAAAACAGGTGCGCAACATTGTTGCTTAGGTACCCACTGTTGCAAAATTGATTACGTAACATGAAACTAACCAACATGTAAGAAATTAAATACCAGACAGTGGCAATATAAAATAAAATTAAGTTGTAGTTGTAATGTATTATTTATTGACAACTTTCCACTGGCGCTTGGACGAGAAGTTTAGGGTGAGCCAGTCTCCAACAGTAAAAACATCGAAAAGCATTAAATGTGTCTTCTTTCAGGAGCTGACCCTCACACAGATGGAGAACAGCCACGCGAAGGTGATGCTAGACATCGAGGTGCTGAAGATGAAGCAGAAGGAGAACGAGCGCGCGCAGCTGCGGGAGACGGGGCGCCTGGAGGAGCGCGCGCGCGAGGTGGAGCGCATCGAGGAGCAGGTCGCGCAAAACAACGTGCTCATCACCAAGAGGCAGCGCGAGCTGGACGCGGTGCAGAAGAAGTACGCGGCGCTTATGGAGATATTTGACGTATGTCATCGATCCTACAACACATTCACTACGATACTACACGTTCCTAAATGTGGTTCGAGGGAAGAGGGGAGTGACAACAATCATGTTACACTGTAGTGTAGGTATACTTACAGTAAATTTCAATATGGACTGTCGTGAGTGTAAATTACATATTTACACGTGTTGAGCATGTATGTACTCTGCCACATTATAAACAGATATCCAACAGCAATAGCCTCATTAGGGAGCGTAATTTCTGTCACTTTTATTTTATTTTATAGTGTTTGGAAACTTCTCATTTTTCCTACAAGCTTTTATATAAATTCACTTGATAGTATGGGTCAAATCTTACAACAGAATTTTATACCAGTTTCACTAAACCATTGAGCTGAAATTTTGTTCAGACTTATTTGAACATGACTTTCGCCTTGTCCAAATTCATCCCGAGGCCGACTCGGTGGAAGGCGACATTCATTCAGGCCGTTTAGCATGTCATTCAGCTCCTCCAGCGATTCGCCTATCACGACTATGTTGTTTGCGAAGCGAAGGTGTGAAATTAATGATTACATTATGATTACACGGCCATTATTGATTACAAAGTAGGTGGGTTACCTACCTAGTATAAGGTGATTTTTTTAAATTATAAATTTAAGGAACCGCCAACACCTTAAACAGTGAAAAAGTATTTATTTTTATTTAATTAAAGGCGTCGGGGGAGCGCTAAGTAAATAACCGCTCAGCTCTGAGTTTTTATTTTGTATTTACTTAGCGGTCTCCCGACGCCTGTAAGTAACTAAACGGAAATTATTTTTTACTTTTTAAGATGTCGGTTTTTTTTTTAATTTTGTAATGTGAATTTTATTTCAAGCTTTTTAAGAGACATACAAGGAAGGTGTGGATCTAAGCTTACGATGGCTTCACCGAACATATCCGGGCCCATCGGCAGTAGAGGAGGGTATTAATCGAGGTCAGGACTAGCGAGTGGCCACTCTAAATTTCCCGCGCATGCTTCACGTTTCGGCTCGCTTCAAGCCCTCGTCAGCTAGTCTGCGTTGACTAGGACGCGGGGAAACCACCAGTCCCGCTCTCGACCTCCCTCTCTCTACCTATCCATATTCTGTAGGATGCTTTTTATTAGTATTACAGACGACGTAGCTAAAAACTATCCCGGTTAAACCAGCTTTCTAATAAAAAAACGCATCCAAATCGGTCCATCTGTTTGGGAGCTACGATGCCACAGAGTCGGGAGTTAAAAAATAAGGTCTGCTAAACCGTAAGCCAGTCTTACGGGCTTACGTAAGACTAGATCCAGATTGATGGTAGGTAAATGCTCTGTTTGGCTCAGTGCAAGTCTCCGCAAGAGCTGCGCGTGGAGGAGCTGGAGCGGCAGATCGCGGAGCTGCGCACGCGCACCGAGACGCTGCAGCAGGACTGGCTGCGGGTGCAGGGCCACGTGGTGCGCCTCACGCAGCAGCACCAGCGCCAGCTCGCCGACATCTCACTCATACAGAAACGTCTGTTTCACTTTCTTTCGGTTGATTTATAAGTCTTTAGTTAGCAGGTACCTACTTTACTTGGGTGGATCAACTTTTTCTTGTTTTTGGTATCTGTCTGAAAAAAGGATATTGCCTTGATAAATTCACCTTATTGTAGTTAATAGTTACAACAACTCTAAGATAAGTAATTGATCAATAAGAAAGAAGCTGCACAAACAATTTTGAGTATTTTTTTTTTAATATTGGTAACCCTGAGGACAATCCCTCTTTTCCATACAAAACTGGGGAAAAAATTGTCCCCTGGGTCACCCCTAAAAATTTGGTGGATTTTTTATGTTCAATAGTTCTCTACTTTTTTTTCAATTGTTTAAAAACCTAAGTATATACTTATTGATTTTCAACTAATTAATAAATTGCAATTAACCTTTTTTTTTTATTTGACTTTGCAGCTGGTTTTTACGTTACAAGAAAAAGTTGATCCACCCACTTATGACTAGGTAGCTGTGCCCGTTTGGTATATGCGCAAATATTTGGTATATGACTGAAAAAATATTGCTTGGATTTTCTCCAACTTGATTAGGTACATCCGTCTGAGCATCCTAACTCTTATGAAGAATGGTGTGATTCATTCTGTAAGTAATACTGCTGCACACACTTCAATATAGGGGTGGGTTGAAATTGTGACACGTGCCTATATTCGTCCGCATTGCAGAGATCCAGATATGCGACAACGCGCTGGCGCGACTAGAAGCGGACGCGGAGACGACGCGCGCGGCGCACGAGGCTGTGGAGCGGTCGCTGCGCGCGCTGCGCGGACGCCTCGAGGTGTTGGAGCGGGCGCGCCGCGACCACGAGGACAGCAATCAAGACAAGCGCAGAACCAACCTGGCACTCACGCACGAGTACACGGCTAGCTTGAAGGTACCTACCTCAGCCGGTCAGTCGGTGTGAGTCGATGCTGGGCATTCGCTTCTCTAATCTTCCTCTAGTGCTGAAGGTACATATTTGAAAACAAACTGCAGGTTGGTGAAATGGAATCTCTTACAAAGGCCTCCTTTTTTTTTTATGTAATCCTGTATGGGTGGCTGAGTCGGATGGGCCAAAGCACATGCTCCGACCAGCCAATATCACCTCCGAGAAGGTAGGTGCCATACGGGAGACTTCCCTATATTCCCTATATCTGAATCGAACAGATCAGATGTACGGTGACTTAAGCTGGCGATCCAAATTGGTCGTATTGCTGCCAATATCTTGAGGTCATAAAACATTGAACCAAGTCCGCGCGTGTTGGAGCTAGTTCCGAAAGATATATTTTCGACATAATGATTTAATTGCTCCTAGTACCACTGAAGAACAAGAAAAGTTGCCTCTAAAGAGAGGATTTAGTGTCAAGCTGAACGTAACTACAAAATAAATGTTACAATGTTACTAAAATTCTCAGGATTCTGAGGCTGAATTAATTCAACTGGAAGAGGATATTGCGAATCTGGAGAACGAGAAAGCAAATCTCTCAGCTGAGTTGGACAAGGTGCAGAGGGAAGCCCTCGTTTGGCAGCGCAAGGTTAGTATTACAAACTACATAATGTGGAATGTTGTATACCCAACGATCACACTGATGCTTCCTCTCATAACTCTGATTACCATATAAAAATCCTTGTGATAACCACTACCATTGTTATTGTTCAGGGTATACTAGCGGTCGATCTCAAGAAGAGCATACAGGCCGCCAAGTCAGATGAGGGCGAAATGTTCAAGATGAGATCGGAGATTCACAAAATGACGGTAAGAAGCTATACAACACTGTTTATACTGTGATGTCCGCCAATTACACAATTTTCCTGTCTACCTAAGTGCAATGCCAGTAGGTACTTCTTTTGTGTTCGTGCCTCGTTTTTATACGAAGCGCGACATTGGGCACCCTTCAACCCATTCATAAAAAAGTGCAAACGGTGCCCATGGGCATTCATTCTGTTTTCGGGGTTTGCAAATGGCATGCCACCCCAACAGAACCTATTGACCCTATTGAAAGGCTGTACTTGGGGTGAAATACATAAGCTATTGTACTTCTTATGGGCATTCAATGTCTCAACCTGGTAGGTTCGACGCGAGCAACTGAAGCGTATCGGCGAGAAGCTAGCAACAGACCTCGCCCTGTGCGTAGTGCGCCGAGATACGGTAACGGAAAAGGTTCGAGCGACGCAGGCGCTGGAGAAACACGGCGCCGCCTCTCATTCTATGGCGCAGTCGCAGTACAAGCACAAGCTGAGGCTCGCCAAAGCCGACGTGCAGAGGGTCACTAAGGTACTCTAATAAAGTCCATCACCATCTGATCAGTCTTATATGCAGGTATTCTCCCAGTTTGATGTCGCGGAGTCTCCAAACTAGAAGCATTTATTGGAAGAGTGTCCTTACACTCTTCCAATAAATTTGGGTTACATTGTTGGGTCCCTTCCAATCTGTAGTTAGCTATATGTTCTGCGGTTCAGGGTTTTGGGTTCTTTATTCGATATTATGTTTTCTAGATGATGTGAGTGGGTATTCCACGGGGCACATCAGACGTAACAGACTGTATGGCATGGGAATTGTTCGCAAGTGACAAGTGAACTCGCAACACAGGATATAGAGTCGACACAAGATCAGTTGGAACAGCTGGTGCGAGAGCAACAGCGTTTGCAAGAAGACATCTCGGCCGCGACCGATCTCAACAACCAGTTGGAGGAGCGCGTGGCTACTCTGCAGCGCGAGACGCACGAGGCCAATGTCAACAAGCAGTGGGTACGCGTTGCCCTTCTCTTATTCTTGTTTAATAAGCATACTTGTGATTACTTGCAGTTTAACCTATTAGATAAACCGAAACTGAAAGCAACATTAGAATAGAAACGTTAATTGGATCCTGTTATTAGGTGATGGGGTAAAACGGGCCTGGATTGGTGCAATCGCTCTGAAGCGGCTTTCAAGACAGACAGTCCGTTGAAATGGCTCAGAAAATAAGTAGTTGATATTTTCCGTCAGCCAGCTCAGTGTAGCCAGCACAACCAAAGAAAAGCACAAGGGAAGCGGTAGCATGTAACTAGGTATAGGAAAGAACGTAGTTATAAATGGAATAGGAGCCATGATGTGTACTCGTGACGAAAATGCTGGTGTTTCTTTAGGCAAAGTGTTTTGTGGTCAGGAAACTAAATAATTCATAAATGATTATTAAATACTTACATAATAATAAAATTGTATTGTTTGTCCTGGTAGTATTTGGAGAGAGTTGTCCGCAGCCAGCGCCTAGGAGCCGAACTTGCGGAAATAATCAAGAAACAGGTGGTGAAGCTGAACAAATCCGAGTCAGCGATCGCAAGTGAACTCGAACAGAGCCGAGCTTTCAACGAGAGTATCCGAGACATCGTCACAACTATCATTAGCGATTACCCTTACATGGAGATCAAGCTCCAGTCTGTGTTGAATACGTTGAATATACAGGAGCCATGTGATTCGCCAATGATTGATAGCCCCAGTTATGCTTCAGTGACGTGCGAATGTGATTAATTTTGTATAAAATCACATCATGTTTTGAGTGTGTTTTGGGAATGCTGATTATTAACAAACCGCAAGATGATTGTAGCTTATGTAGCAAATCACATCACGTTTACAGTCCAACTAATGTAGCAAAGTATGTTTTGAGTGGAAATGTAACAAATCACATCACTTTTTGAGTGCAATAGAGAGAGATAAGTGATAGCAAACCAAACGTTTGAACTAGAAAACGGTGTAGCGAACCACCTCCTGATTGAATAGGTATATCTGATGTAGCAAGACATGGTGGGTTGCTACCAGAGCTGCGCTTCGTGCGCACGACGTGCGCACGAAGCGAAGGAACGCGGTCGTCTCGGCCGGCCGAGCACGCCCGCGTTCCTTCGCTTCGTCGAAGCGAAGCTCTGGTTGCTACAGTGTTGAGAAATTATGTAGCAAATATCATCACGTTATGAGTGCAGCTGACCACATATTTAAAAGCACCACAGCACAGTGAACCACAGCAGAGTGCAAATTATGTGGCACACAAAGTGTTTGAGCGGAAATGACATGGCCAGATTATTTGACTGGAAATTATTTTTTAGCAAAATGCATAATATTTTTAATGCAACTGATATAGCAAATTACTGCAAATTTTGGAGGAGATGATGTTTTATTTTGATATGAGATGCACCAGAGTAGTTTTAATAAGTGTTTTTTTTTCATGTAATTTTGTTTTTACTTATTGTTCATATTTATTGATGTATTAACAATGGTAAATGTTATTGTATGTTTTATAAAACATGTAGGTAAATTCTTTTTAAATAAATAAAACGAATCCATTTGAATTCAATAACTTTCATTTGCATGAACACTGTGAATAATTTGTACCCAATACCATTTCACACACAAGTGTTTGTGCCATTTGGCAATTAACAGATATTGACAAAAACCAACCAATTTCATAAAGATAACATGTTTATAAAAAAAAACACTGGTGTTTCACTCTGGTGGTAAATCTGTGTAATAGAATACCTAATAGCTTTTGGTCCCTAACCACAACAAAGTTTAATAGCGAGGTACGTAAGAAACCTTTGAATTCTCAATATAAACCAAAAAAATCATTGTAAAAATAACATTTTCTTTATGATAAAACTATTATAATCTAACGATCAACTAGATAAAACAAATTTATAAAGGTATTTATAAAGGTATATAAATTTATAAATTTATAAAGGTAGGTAATATATACTTATTATAATAAAGCATTCCCTTTGCATTTAACTTCATAAACTTAAAACTTAAATATCTCTTTAAATTCATCAATCATCATAACTTTGTCACTAACTTAATGCACTGTACAAGATTATGAATTAAATTTGCATTAATTAATACATTAATTAAATAACAGTTGCATTTCATAAAAAAATATGATAATTTCTTTTTTTAGGTTGCTCTTTTAAACTTCAGTACTTTTTGGATATGTACCACTAGATCATTGCATTTATTGCACTTTTTGCTTATAAAAACACTTTCACATTGCGCAGTTTCAAAGTTAAATTCAGTGCAAAATCAATGCCTACTCAATATTCAACAAAAGTGTTGTTAAAAATGTGTGAACTATTCAAAGTACCTATACAAACACAAGGGGGATATATAAAAATATATTTAAACATTTCAACATCACATCAAATCCTCTAACACTATGAACGTGAGAAGAACTCACCCAATGCGGGCTAGCTCTGCACTGGAACGGAGGGCAGTGACTTGTGATGTGCGGTGCGCTGGTGTCGGTTGCGGTGGTCCGAGCGTCCAAACTTAGCGTCGCAGTAACCGCAAGCGTAACGTCTCTCCTTCGTGTGCGACACCATGTGCACACTCAGAGCTCTGTAATGTACAGATAGATTTATTAGCTACGCGACCATAGGGGAGATTTCTGTGTCCTGTGTTGTTTACTCTACCTACCGCAAAGCAAACAAACATGACTTCTGCAAACATTTTCCAAAGCCACAAAAGTTCAACCTGCAGTCCCTCAAGCTTAACATATAAACAGGCTGGACAGCCTTGTATAGTCCACCGGTCTGCTGACAGGCTACAGTTTGATAGTTGTTTGATAGTTGTAAGCTGACTCACTATTGTCTGTTGAAATTTACAAGTTTCTACATTTTGGGAAATAACACCACCATCAAATTTTTTTTTACTAAATTTTATCATATAGATACAGGTCTATATTCAGACGTGCTGCAGGCTGCTGCTGCAGCGGAACTTCTTCCCGCACACGCTGCATGCTAGCAACAGGTAATGTAGAAGAAAGTATTACCCGGCGTTGTAAAAGGCCATGTCGCACACGGTGCAAGCGTGGTCGCGGAGGCCGCTGTGCCGCTTGAGGTGTACATGCAGGCTGCTGCTGCAGCAGAACTTCTTTCCGCACACGCTGCACGCTAGTAACAGGTATTGTGGAAGAAAGTATTACCCGGCGTTGTAAAAGGTCATTTCGCACACGGTGCAGGGGTGGTCGCGGAAGCCACTGTGCCGCTTGAGGTGTACATGCAGGCTGCTGCTGCAGCGGAACTTCTTCCCGCACTCGTTGCACTCCAGCGGACGCTCGTTCGTGTGAAGCCTGCCAGTTACACACATAATACACATCATGCTGAATACACACAACGTGCAACAGTTTACATGGAAGCATCACATACACTGCTCAGTACTTACCTCAGGTGCATAATTAGGTGATACTTCTTGAAGAATCCTTTGGAGCAGTATTGACACAAATGTGATTTTTCACCATCATGGATTCTCCTCCTAAAAATTTTAAAATGCATTACATATTGGATAGAAATCGTTAAAACAATTAATTGAGAACATATGCCAGATTCAGGTTTAGCTGTTTTTGTAAGCTCACAGTTACATGCAGATGTTGCCTTTTATAATAGTAACTAGAAGAGATCTATACTGAAAGTGTCGATCTGAGCTTGTGACGGCTTCACCAAACATATCCGGGTCTATTGGCAGTAGAGGAGGGTGTCAAAGAGGTCGGGACTAGCGAGTGGCCACTAAAAAAACATTTCACGAATAAAATATAGGAAATGATGAAACGTATGTGCAGACTGACTTGTGATTGAGCATAGTGATCTTGAGTCGGAAGAGATCTCCGCAGTCGGGGCACTCGTGCTGCTTGAGGCTCGTGTGGGCGGTCATGTGCTGGTCGAGGGTGGACTGGCTCGCGAACCGGCGGCCGCACACGATGCACAGCATCGGCAGCTTCTCCGGGTTGTGGATCATCATGTCGTGCTGCCGCAGGTCGCACACCGCTGATGCACAATTTAAATCTTAAGTTTCCAATGATATTTTAAGAAAGATACGTTGTCTATACGACATTTGGTGCTCACACACGGCACGAACTTGAAACGTTGACAGAAAGAAGTGTAAAGTGATGCGCCGACACGAATAGTCTTATTCCTATGATCTTTATTTCACTTTTTTTTTAATTTCATATTAATTTTACATATCACCTATACTAAAAAGTAATAAAAATATACAAAATTTATACAAAAATTAAATAAAAAACGGTAATACCGCCGGCGGCGGAAGACAACCTCCAAGCACGCCGGCGGGTGCAGACCGTGGCTACGGAGCTCTCCGAGACGACGCGAGACTAGCTACGAGCGATAGGTGGTGGTACTAGACACGTAGGCCAACACCACCCCCATCTCGGAGAGCTCCGTATCCGCCGGACTGCACGGCGACGTCACGGAGATCTTCGATCCTTCTTCGGCCTCGTACGTGCGTCGCCGTCGCGCACTGTACCACCCGGCAGCGAGGACTGAAGACGGGGCGCGAGGCCCCGATAGCCCCAAGCCGGTCGGGTGGTAGACGTCGTCGTCCCGCCGTTGGTGGTGTGACGGGAGCGCGTCGTTGGTTCGCCGTCTTCGCCGGCAAACGCGGGCGATGGAGCGACGAACCGTGGTGGAAGGGGTGCGCCGTCGTGGAAGAAGTGGCAGCTCTATGTAACTGGACCCGGGGACTTATTCCAATTATTAAGGGAGGGAATTCAAGTTATGTCGCAGTTGGTATAACTGATAACTACTTAGGAAGGACGACGCACGTCTGAACATGCGCGTCGTTGGTGCGAGACTGACTTCTAGCACGACAATTGTCTTGGTATTAATGTGCCGCTTTGGGAGCTCGTAGATAACCTATCTACCTCCTTTTTGTTAACATATAATATCATTGTTAGTGTCATTAAATAACTTATTTGTGAAGGATCATCATCATTCTATATGACATAACCGAAGGCATGATTACACATTTTCAGATAACATCAAGAATTCTGACAATATTTTCCATTACTTTAGGAGATATCATGACAATAAAAAAATACCCTGCGAAGTTTATTGCCAGTTCTTCTTCGTGGGTGTAATCGAACTGGATAGAACAAATCGTGACAAGTTCGACTGCAGTCTTAGTGTCATAAAAATAAACATTAACAACAATAGAGATGGAGTGACAGATACAGTGCCATCTATGAGTGCCACATTGATTTTGGTCGCTAATGTTAGATGGCACTGCTTACTCTCTTTAGATTTATACCTACATACATCTGTGGAATCTAATTCATTTTATGTTATTTTGCGTAACTGACCATTTACGTGGTAATACGGAAACCTCAGTGCGCGAGTCGGACTTGTAACTCATATTCTAATGGTTTTAATTAGGTAATATTTCTGTTTATCAAAGCTTTTTTTATATAGAATCACAAGTTTACACTTACACCATTATGTAAATTTGATCGAGTATTCAGCAATTCCATTAGCGATTTATATTTAAGTTACACTCATTTTAAATTTTGACAGATGAATAGTGGTTTTGTAAAAAGACTTACAGTACCCGGCAGTAAATAATGAACATCGAGTTTTAGAAAGAGACAAAGGTTGTAGTGTCATCCCTGTTGCACTAACTCGCACATTTCTGTGCGACAGGGACGCCAATCTACAGCCGGATTGTCTCTTTCTAAAGCTCAATGTTCATTATTTACTGCCGCATACTGTACATAAGTAGATGTTTATGTTCACAATAAATTTTGGTATTTAAACAGATTAAAATCTTACAAGTACATCCCCATGGATTGTACAGTTATACCTTTGTTACACTTGGCGCAAAACTCCTTAATGCCCAAGTGTTTGATCTTATTATGCCTGTAGCGGCTGCTGAGCGTTGCGAATGTCTTATCGCACAGCTTGCACGGAATGCGCTTCCTCGAGCCGTCTGGGAGGTGAAGCTTGAGGTGGGTGCGAAGACAACGCACATTCTTGCCGCAGTGATCGCAAACACCCTCTGTTTTGAGTGACTTGAGCTTCTTCATAGATTTGGGACGGCCTCTTTTTCTTTTTACGGTCGAAACTGCAACGAGAATAATGAGTGAGTTCTATGCTAGGAGGAGTTGACATGTCCATTTTCCCTATTTATAGGTGACGAGCAGTCAGTCAGCGTGTAAGCGTCCACTGCAGGACATACGCCTCTCCAATTTTCCTCCAGTCCTCCCGGCCTTCAGTGATATGGAACCACTGCTTTCCGCCGACGTACTAGATGTCGTCGTCCCACCTAGCGGGTGGTCTTCCCACACTTCGGTTTCCGGTCCACGGTTACTCCAACGGTCATTGTCTCTTCGGCTAACGTGACGAGCAGTGCCCATACACATTTCGCTGGTTTCCGAGGGTTCGAAATCACATACTGCCTTGATGAGGGCTTTTTTGAAGTCTGTTTTAACCCTTCCGCTACGGAAGCATTATTTATAAATCTTCCTTCGCCTACACCAGGTGGCGGCCGCGATCGGCGCCGGCGCATTACTCTCGAAAAAAATCAAGGACCTGAGGGTGTCATTGCAGGCATCCTCCCACCCCCCTTGGGTGGGAGGATATTTGTGTGGGGAGAGGGTTACACAAAATAAATAACTATAACTACCTGTTTCATCTATTTTATTGTCATTAAGTGTCAGTACACTGAGCAACTCATCGTCCGAGTCATTCACAAACTCCACGTCGCCAAACTCTATTTCGCGCTTCACCTCCGCCGCCAAAACCTGTGCAGGCACATTTTTTATTTTGTTAAGTTTTTTTTTATGTAATTCGGTATAGGTGGCTGAGTCGGAGGGGCCAAAGCGCATGCTCCGACCAGCCAATATCACCTCCGAGAAGGTAGGTGCCATACCGGAGACTTCCCTGGATTGCTGGCTATACTGGACTAGAGGAGAACACAACCGAGGCTGCTATGCGGCCATCTTACATCCAGTACGGTGGTACCAGCCCAGTCGGCTACAATTTGAGTCTACCACCTAGTAAGGGGCAAGGGAAGTTTAAATGTAACTAATATCCATAGCTAAGATGATCAATTGAAGTACAAGATAATATAGGGAGGAGACTACACTTCTCTGCAGTGCAGAAGGTGATCTGAACGAATTGAAGAAAACAATTGCCTTAAAACAACCTTGCACACAACGCATAAGCATTGTTAGTGTATAAGTTTCCCCACAGTGTTTTCCATCACTGGGCTGATTAATAATTGTAGGTGCACGCAAATTCTTCTAAAATAAAAAAAAATCTGTCTCATTTTCAAAGTTAATTTTGTGTTTTAAGTTAATTTTGTTTGTGCAAAACTATTTGAAACATCGCAGTGTGGAGCAATGCGTCTTTTTGGATATCGCTTATCTTCCTTTTGGAATTTCAATTGATTACTCACCTCTTCTTCGGACTTCACCTCCGTGTTTTCATCTTTAACTTCATTTTTTAGATCCAGATATTTTTCTGTTTTGCTGTCAGGTGCCACGTCCACCTCGGAGTTGGACTTCCCACTAACGCTGTGCAGTTGGGAGAGAGACTGTCGTGCCAGCCGTTTGAACTTGTAAAATGACGCCAGTTTGCTGCAGCATTTCGCACAGAGCACAGCACTGGAGGCAATTTTGTCGTCTAACTGTAATTATTGTGAAGAATTAATACTTCTGCTAAATTACAAGAACTTGATTCAAGTCAAGTCTTCAGAGTACTATGAAAACAAATAGATACGGAAAGATTGTATCGATGTGTTCTTCAGCGACCACCCCACTTGCCCCTCTCCAAGCACTGGTTCTAATAAGCCTGTACTTTTCAATATGAAAAAAAAAACAAGCATAGGTATTAGATAGAGCCACAGAGCATTTGAGTTGGGTAGGAGGGAAAGGAGGTGTGGCCCGACTATACTAGTACTACTACTAGTAACACTATACTAGTAAATGTGCCATAATAAATAACACATATTCTGTGAACATTTCAATTATTATGGTTCAAAAGATACAGATCTTTTAAGGTAGGACAGACGGACAGACAGATGGACAGATGGTGTAGGCTTAGCAAGAGGCTTCCATCCATATGGATGCGTTATGTGATTATAAAAATGCCGATAACAAATAAACGCTGTATTGTAATTTAAAATGCTGACATGTATATCGAGGCAGAACTCCATCATCTCTCGGCCAGTTGCGCGGCGGCCCCCACCCAGCGCGTACAGCGACCTGCCTTGTGCCGTGCTGCTATCGCACACCCAACAGTGTACGCAATCTTCCATCATTAATGGCAACAAGTTATCTATGAATTGGTGTGAAGCTGAAAAGAGAACAAAATTGTAACAATGTCCAATCAACATACCATTTAAGTAGATTAGATGAGAAAGTAAGCGCCGGTTGGCTTACTTCATACTAGAAGTGAGATTGTACATGTGACAGACACAGCTCTCTAGCGCTTCACGGAACACACCCGGGCCCATTGCAAGTAGGTGAAATTTTCAATTGATCACGAGACCGTCCGTGTTGACATTCAACCGTAGTAGAAACATGCATATTAATTACTAAATTGTCATACTTTTATAGTAGGTAGCACAGACTAAAATGTACCGAAGTAAGTAAAATGGCCTTTTTTCATTTGTCGCACATAAAGATCTCGTCTTCACACAAAACATATGGATCTACTTATTTTATACGCAGTGAAATGAAATTTAAAATCAGAGGACGTAGGAAACTTCCAGAAACAAGGTTATAGGATACGCACTTTAGAAGAGATCCTTGTTCCTTTTTACAAAGTTCCTAGTCCAACCAAACCCAACTGAACTGACTGGGTAAATTGGGCTCGGTCGGGCGGGCGTAATAATTCCTTACTTGCGGGCGGCGTAATTAAGACCAGCGCATTTCTGCCAGTGCGTAGGTTTCAGAAACTTCTGTTCTTTCTATGTATGCTTTGCTTCCTGTTCCATCCACTCCAAAGATCCACCCACTCCACTCCATAGAGTTAGAGTAACTGCTCCACTCCATGATAGACGGCACCAAAGAATATAATACTACGGCACCACATACATACATACAATACAGGTGGGTGGAATCAGTGTTGCCAACTTTTTTCTAGCTCGCCCACCAGATGCGCCAGTCGAAACCAACAGAATTTCCCCAGATTTTCAGAAATACTCAAAAATAAAAAAATATAATAACAATCGAACCCTAGAGTTGAAGGCGCTCGGTTATTTTTGCTTGCATTAGCACCGCCTTCAACTCTAGCGTTCGATTTTTTTTATTTCATACATTTTTGAAGGCGGTTTTTATATTTTTTGAAATAGTTTTTTATTTCACAGTTTTTTTTAGTAATTTTTTGCTAATGTACTCGGCGGAATCGCTCGGCCTTCGGCCTCGCGATTCCGCCTCGCTTTCCAATCCGATTGTGACCAAATTCAAATGGGACCACAAGGGAAGCACCAGTATAAAATAAAAAAAACATTCAAAATCGATTCACCCAGTCGAAAGTTCTGTCTGAAGTTACAAAAATTCCGGTTTTTGAGGCTGTGTCTGGTCTTCAGAATAATGAAAAACCGGACAAACGTCCTTTTCAGGATGTTCAAATAAAAGGGTAGGTACGATCATTTCCAAACAAATCAATTTAGTATACTTATTAATTATTATCAATCACAGAACAGATGGTTGCATATAAAATAATATTACTAAAATAACAATAATTGAGAGCTTCTTCGCATGAAATATGTGCAGCATTAAACACATTTGGTTCAAATTTTGTTTAACAGATCCTTGGGGAAAGTGTAGGTACGTGTTGCAACAATTCATCGGTTTAAACACTAAATTTTTTGCACAACCACAAAAAAAATCTGATCAAACCACCATACTCAGCACTAGACCCTAGATCGCAAATTTGGCCACCAGACGGGATTCCAAACCACCAGATCTAGTGGCGCTAGCACTAAGTTGGCAACACTGGGTGGAATAGACATATAAATAGTGGTAATCAGTATTTATATTGGTAATCTGTGGTGGGTGGGTGGATGTGGAATAACCCAAAGAGTAAACTGTGTGCACTTCGAGCTGTCAAAGTCGTTAGGATGGCAGGTTGTTGTTGTTGTTGGCCACAGATTACCAATTGTTGTTGTTGTTGTTGTTTTTTTCGCCATAAATAGGCAGGCAAAGATCATCCGACCATACAGCCAATTCTCAATTTTCTTCTTTTATATTTATTTTTCGTAATTATATTTTACCAATGGTTTTTCTTATATATGTATAAATGTCTGGGTAGTTGTGTGTATTTGAAAGAATTCTTTCCAAAGATTTAGGGATCGTTTCGGAATATTTGTAATTTTCCATAAGTTGGTCTATCATGAGTAATCTTTGGATTGTGAAAGCGGGACAGTTCAAAAATATGTGGTCCAGAGTTTGCTCTTCATCTATATTGCAGTGTTGACATAAGGAGGAATTCACTAAATTCATTCGATGAAGGTGCGCATTGAATTGGCAGTGACCCATACGAAGTCGGCAAAAAGTAGTGTAGAATTGCCGTTCCTTCAATAGCATTCCTTTGTCAAACCAGGATGTCTTCGTAATATTATTTTGAATTTTATGATACCACCTTCCTTTCTGTTGGAGAGATTCAGACCAGACTGTAGCCCATTCGTCATCATAGATTTTCGTTAGAATTGCGTGAAAGTCAGAATGTGGTATGGCAACATTTTTGATCGGGCTTTGAGACGTCAAAATTGTTTTTGCGAGGTTATCGACCAATTCATTACCTAAAACATCAATGTGGCTCGGCGTCTAAAATAATCCCACGGTAAATCCTTTCACACTCAAATCAAGTATCTTATAAATAAAATATGCCGTTCTCGCATCAAGTTTCGTGTTTTCGATGGCTCGAAGAACGCTCTGACAATCACTGACTATTAGCCATTTACGGGAGCTCTCATTCTGAATAGGTTCTTGATAATTCTCGATGTATTTTAAGGCTTCCAGTACGGCGAGGCCTTCAGCAGTATAAATGGTCGCTTCGCTGTTTATTTTGTATCCAAATCCTGTCCTCGTAGATTGGTCATAGATTGCCAATGAAACGTTTTGATCATTTTTGGAACCGTCAGTAAATATCTTTTTATAATTGTCGTATTTTGCCAAATTAAAATATACCTCCTCTTTTGTCGACAGACTACCATCAATGTCTACCGGAATCTCAAGAAATTTACTTGCGAATGAACCATCATAACAAGGTAATTTTTTCTCGCAAAATAATATATCTGTCTTTATAGAATTAATAAAAATTTGAACATTTTGACAGACAAAAGGAACATTATTATGCAAAGGAACACTTGCGATCTTCTTCAATAATATATCGTCTGGTGAAGACAGTAAATGGATTATGAATCTATTTTTAAGGTATCGGAAGCGCAAACTTAAAGGAGATATGCCAGATTCCGCTTGCAAGGAATTAATTGGGGTAGTTTTCATCGCACCTGTGATAAGTCTCAAATTGCAGTTTTGTATTTTTTCAAACTTTTCAGTAAGGTTATTCTTATGAGCAAAGCAAAGATAACCATAGTCAAAATGACTTCTTACAAGGGATTTATAAAGGATTTTCAATATTTTTGGATCGGATCCCCAAGATGTAGAGGCTAATGATCTTAGAATATGGGATGCTTTGTTAGCTCTGTTTGAAATACTATCAACATATTGGTTCCAAGAGAGTGTTCGTGTGAATAAAATTCCCAGGAAATATGCGCTTTCCACGACGGGTAGAGCGTGATTATTGAATTTGACCTGAGGATTGTGATAGTTTATTTTTCCAAAACATATGACTTTGCATTTTTCAATGCTGATTTCTAAGCCTAATTTGTTGAAGTATTTTGAAAGATTTTCAAGTGCTGTATTGATTACTTTAGTAGTATGATTAAAATTATTGCTTGAAAAATAAATAACTAAGTCATCGGCAAACTGAAGATTTGTGACTAATGGAGAAAGAACTAGGTTCAATCTCTGAATATATAAACAAAAAATTAGCGGACTTAAAATACTGCCTTGACATGTACCTTTGTAAGATAAGCGTGGACCGTACAAGTGGTTATTGAATTTTATAAAAACCTTTCTACCGTTTAGAAAATTAAATATCCAAGTGACAAGTTTATTAGGTATTCCTAGTTCCGCCAATATTGTATTTAGAACGTTATGATTTAAATTATTAAAGGCGCCCACTATGTCGAAAAAAACACACAGGAGGTTTTGCTTTTCTACTGTTGATTTGTAAATATCTAAATGAAGGTGGCTTAAACTTTCCCGACTAGATTTCCCTCGTCTGAAACCAAATTGGTTGCTAGGTAAAACTGAATTGCTCTCGATGAAGAATTCCAGACGATGTTTAATTAGTTGTTCAAATATTTTGCCCATACACGATGTTAAAGCAATTGGTCGATACGAGTTGGGATCTCCTGATTTCTTATTTGGCTTTAGAATGGGTACTATACAGTCAATTTTCCACTCCTCAGGAATTATACAATGCTTCCATAACCTATTTAGGATATTGAGTAATATGTCCAGAGCAAAATCACTCAAGCTTTTAATCATTTTGTAGGTTATCATGTCTAGACCGCAAGCGGTATCTCTTCTTGCTCTTAAAGCTGACTTTAATTCTTTTATTGTGAATGGATTAATTATATAAGTTTTATTTGATGTTACAGGTGCATCTGCAGGTGGAAGGTCAGGTGTCGGCTCGACGGAGTCCGGTGTATATTTTTTCAAGAAATCTAAGACCCAGTTATCGCTTTGGAAATTGGAATAATTAAATGTTTTATTGAATTTTCGCATGGTTTGCCAAATTTTGCTCATAGGTGTATTCCTATTTATTGATTCACAGAAAATTTCCCATTCCAATTTTCTTTGTGTTTTCAAAACCATTTTTTTCTTAGCTTGGAGTTTTTTAAAATTAATGTAATCTTCACAGTTGAATGACTGTTTGAATTTAGAATAAGCCTCTTTACATTTTTTAACTGCGTCCTTACAATGCTCGTTCCACCAAGGAACTGGAACAGTACGTTTTCTTTTCCCACTAGATTTTGATGTATTTTGCGGTTTAATTTGGTCTTTTATAGCTGTATCTAGAATGTCAGTAAAGTTATTATACAAAGTAATTGTACTTTGTTCTATATTATAGGAAGTAGTTAGAGTATCGTCCACTCTTTCTGCATATAATTTCCATACAATATATTTTAAGTTACGTTTGTTTGACACATTAATTGTACAAGAGTCGGAAATATCTTGATTAATTAATAATTTTGTGATAATAGGTAAGTGATATGATAACTACCCATTGGGTCACCAATTGTTGGCGAACTGAATTCACCCCCCGCTTACTTCCTCACCTCACCGCCGACTCCGGTGGGCCTCCTGAAAGACTTCCTGGCTCAGTGTTTCAAATAAAAGTTCCCTTCGCCGTTATATTGGCTCCACTGTCTATCTGTCAAAACAGCGTTGAGAGTTGATATGTGTACAAATTTACCCGTACATAATTATCGGTATTTACTGTATTTATTAGACGGTAAATTGCCATGCCTTGCCATCCAGCGGGGTAATGCAGCAAGTGTTCTAGGAACATTTGAAAATGCCCCTTTTGATAGTTATTTTAATGTTTGTTAGGTAGGTTTATTTCTTTAGTTATTAGTATTACTTTTTTGTTATTTATTAAATAAATTACTTATACGGTAAATACCGATTACATTATTAGGTAATATAATCATCACAATCTGGCAACACGAATTTAAGCACTGACAGTGGAGCCAACATAACGGCGAAGGGAACTTTTAGTTGAATTGAAACGCTCAATAGGATATGGGTTTGACACCTGACAGCTCTGGCTAATCCTGCGCCTCCTACGCTCCTTTCGGAAACACTCGGGTTGACTCGGCTCGAAAGCGAACCAACTGAATCCAATATTCGTTTGGTCGTTTATGTTGGCTCAGTGGTATAAGAGTGTAGGATTTTTATTTTTTCGATCTCGACCACATGGGTTCGTGTCCCTTTTGTCCACAGACTAGGGAAAAATAAGCTTATTTTTTCCTAGTCTGTGCTTTTGTCAAAATTTGTTTTATTTTTAAGCATTATTAGGCTGCTAAAATTAGGTTATGGTTATTTTTTTTATAACCACCTATGAAAGCTTTATTTTCGGAAATACAAACGTAACAAAAACGACATGCGCCGCCTCAACATTAGACCTGGTTTTTTTTTTTAGACCACCAAAAACATAACTAATACATACCACACAACATCACTCATACCTTACCACACATTCCTCCTTCGAGCCGAAGTTGCCGAAAGGAGCTAAAGGAGTAGGTTGCAGGATCGAGCAGGTCTTTCACGTGGCGGACCGGTGTGTAACTTCAAAAAATACAATAAAACATGCTCAATTTTTTTTTCAGGATACAGTTATTTTAACAGCTGAGACTTGTCTAAAGGAAGTAATTGGGAAGAAAATAAAAGAATGTTATTTGACTGCTATGTTTTATTCTCAAATAAGAATAGCAGATAATGTTTAATCTATTTTGTTCATATCAAATATTTAAAAATGCTGCATTTAAACATACAAACTCAACTTCTACATACATGCGATCATGACACAAGCATTCCCGATTGCTTATCAATTATCTATCTAGCGCTCTTAAGTGTTGTGAATTCTAAAAATAAATTGTTTGCTTCCACATATTGTCATATTAAATGAAAATTCATAAAAATTATTCATTAACATTTTGTTCTCATTTTTGTACATAATTCTCAGAAATAATCAAATTTATTGGGTTCGCTTCCATCGCACCAACTAACACTCAAACATTAAATACTTTGTTCTTTTTTTTTATATTTATTCCAATGAATTAGATTTACAATTTTTACTATAAAATAAAATGAAATTTTTTAAAATAAAAATATATTAGTAAAGCTGCCATAACTTGCAAGTAAATAAAGAAACTGCATCTATTATATAATGTAGTAGGTGTAAGCACTACGCAAGCAGCCTACATACAGACATACACAGACAGTGATCAGCTACTAAAGCGATAGATCACGAACCTCGTCACACTGAACAACCAGAACCGGTGGCACCGTCTAGTGCGACGCGGACCTACAAGAGTGATCTACCTCATTAGTCAGCGATAGTACACAGCAAACACAAATCTCTCATCCTCAATAAATGTGACAAAGTACCAAGTTGTGTTAAAAAGTAGTCTTAACGAAAAATAACAATCGTAACTTAAAATAAACTATGCATAACTAAAGATATTTTACAAAATGTAATTGAACTCCTAAGCTCGGTCATCTATTATTTATAAACACTCATGTAGTCTAACATATAAAAGCTACTGAATTTTCCAACTGAACGAAATACATTACAATGTATTATTATCAGTGTTAGCATATTCTGCATCTGACCTAATTTGCGTTTCGAAAATGCAACTTAAAATTAAATTCGCTAAATACTCTGAAAGTTCTAGCAGAAAAAAACAGCATTTTAAGACAAAATGCACAAACACTCGTTAAGAGTTATATTACCTAATGTTACAAAATAAAATGTAAGAGCGCAGATAGCGCGAGGTGCAGCTCCCAGCGAAGTTCTCTCTGCACCCGCCGCCGCTTTACGTTTTAATTGATTTGGAATGCAGTTTCAATTACATTAAACAAAATCATGCAATAAGCAATCGGACTGATTTTATATAAAAAGTATTAGTTTGTGGTCAAATTTATTTGCTTGAAATATTCATAAAGATGGGAAATGGGAAAGGGATGTTTATAGTAAATATTTCGCAAGAATGCGGCAACATTAAAATAAAAAAAAAAGTTAAGTACACATTGGAATAGCCGGGTCGTAAACATTAACAATATGCAACTTTCTGAATATTTTACAGTATAAGATTATTTTCATAAAACAATCAGTCCAATTATTAAATGTTCAGTGTGCACTGAGGTGTAGTGTTTAAAATACATTAAAATACAACACAATATTTTGAATCATCTATCTACTTAGGAGAGTGAAACAAAACAGAATACTAAACCGGCGAGGTCCGGGAGTGCGGACGGCCGGGCTGAAACTTCGCAAACTAATATAATAAACTTAACTCTGTATAAATACTTACAGTAAAGCATATTGCAGTTTCACACTATCCTCGCCTTGGACTATGTGCGACAACGATCTGCCGCGCTGCCACTCGCGCCTCGCTCAACATACGTTTGCGCCGCATCAATATTTATGTCACTTCGTTATCCGTGTACAACATTCCAAACATTTCTAAAATGTTCATTAAAAAATAAAAACACAGGTGTGACATCTTATTCTGACACTAAGTTTATCATTATGTAAATATGGCTTTTCAATGTAACTTTTTACTTAACACCGCCGGGGTACGCTTTATCCGGACTCGATTGTTTATTTGACAATTATACTACTGCTATACAATTATATCAAATACAAAAATTTCCATACAAAAAAGGCCAAAATTCCAAGCGTTTCCAGTTCACGTGGGTATAAGTACGATACAATGTAAATTGTAAAATAAAAATTAGGATTAAATCACACTACATATGTACGTGTTTGCGATACATCATACATACATACATCGTATCTCAATACATTAGGGATCGTAAGCAAACTCAAGCTTACTCTGCAATAACCCTAAACGTGTTGCTCGCACAACACCCGGTTACACAAACCACGATGTACGTGCACATTAATCTGAGGTATAGTTGAATGTCGAATACTTAAGCCGTCGTTTATTACAGTCCACGAGAGGCCACCCCTCTTGACGGCCAGTAGCGGGGAGCCGGTAGTGCGGTGGGTGTGATGGTTCAGTCGAGGTCGGTGTGGTGCGCGGTGGCGCCGGGCGGCGGCACGGGCACGGCCAGCGGCGTGCGGCTCCGCTCAAACATCTCCAGGATGAGCTTGGGGTCGGTCCCCGCCGGCACGGTCACCGTCCCCGTCTGCATCAACCCGCCCCCTCAGTACCACCGCACGTTCTTCTCTGCAACAATGCCGTCTTGTCCCATACGCTCTGTCCCATTTTACGCTACACACCCCCCTTTTTTTCTGTACTACAGAATACACTTGTAATAAAATAGTGAATTGTTACTTATTATCAACACAGAATATTCATATTTTATTCAAATTTTCAAGAAATAATTGCATTATGAGTATTCCAGAGGAAACAAAAACTCAGCCTTTTGTCATCACCTGTATTTTGAAAATTATTTGCATTATAAAGAATTTGCAGGCAGGTGACCAACACAGCACTCAATGGCTTCGCGGAAGACATACCGATCCACTGCAAGTGGGAGAAGGTTTCAATCGGGCACGAGACCAGCGAGTACTACCCGTCGGAGATATCTAGGCACCTCGCGTCGCCCTTCACCCCGGTCTCGCCCCGCCAACAGTAACGGGGCGAGGGTGAGTGCGGCGCGGGGCTGGGAAGGGCATTCTTTCGAAGTGCCTAGATATTTCCGACACGTAGTAACCACTCTTGCTCTCTTACAGCGCGCTAGACGTTTCGGCTAGTCTGAGTTTACTTAGACGTGGAACAGAACTAGCCCCATATTCGTCTTTCCTCTCTCTACGTTCCAAATTCTGTATGAGCCTGCCAGTGCAGCCCGCGGACAATGTAACATTCCTCCTGAACATTTTAACTTCATTGTAAATGAATATTCTGCGTAATGAAATATTTAGTAGAGGACGGACAATGTTGCCAATGAATGCATCCCAGATAGTTACGACCCACATCGCGCGGACAGAACGGACAACACAGCATTGCGAGAGAACTCACACGCGTCACACATGTCCACCAAACTACATTATCGTGTTTGCTCAACATGTCGTGACAGATTATGTTAGTTGTATTAGTTTAAAACATGTATAACAAGTAGGCTATGAAAAACTATTTAAAAGCATGCTCTAAGTAAAACTACATCAGTGTATAAATATGTAGGCATCAAATTACAAAAGTCGGTTAGAAACCTCGGAATGCATTGTTTGTTATTTATATATATCACAATAGATACCTGAGGTAACCCAAACTTTTATAATGAGATTTTTCTGAAAATCGTATGTCCGGGAATAAAATATGTTAATTTTGCAAAGCGACCCCAGCTCGTAGAGAGCGTTTCAACTAAATCTTCCCTTCGCCGTTATGTTGGATCCACTGTTAGGGTCACCGTCAGTGCTTAAATTCGTGTTGCCAGATTGTGAAGATTATATTACCTAATAATGTAATCGGTATTTACCGTAAAAATACGGTACATACCGATAATTACATACCGATAATCCGTACACATAGCAACCCTCAACGCTGTTTTGACATATATACAGTGGAGCCAACGTAACGGCGAAGGGAAGATTTAGTTGAAACGCTCTCTAACAATATTTTAGATCATGAAAACAAATACCCAGAGATTACACCATAGTACATTGTATACAATGCCATCATTGGTCTGCATGCACTTAATTAGCGGCAGACAGACGATATAAGAGTAATAAAGTATGGCAGAGATGGACACATATTTGTAATTTCGCCGTCCAATCTTTCGTCACCTCAACGATTCAATGTTTTCCTAGGTATTTATTTTCATGTATTTATAAAATAGAGGTGTTCGGAAAGTCTAAAGTGGGAGGAGAAGGGTTGAGTACCTCGATGCGCGTGATGACTCCCTCCTCGCGACTGTGCTCTAGGACTACAAACAAAACATAAAGCCACCGATCAACACACATACACATATAGATATAAAGCACAAACAAACTCTGAGGCGATCTCCTTCCATCATTACTATGTGACTCTATGTTAGTTCACATGGAATATAAACAATATTACAGCAATACAACAATGCATAAAGGTCATCAGGAATAGTTTGTAAATGTAAAATGTAAATTCGAATTAGAATTGCACGCAATATTTTGCTGTACACAATCAAAAGATAATATAGTTTATTTCTAAAACTAAATAGAATTTATAGGTATAATTGTATATATTAATAGTCGTTATATGCAGCTAGAAGTACATGCAACAACTGCAGATTTTTCACTTTAAACCTCCAAAGAAACTTTTTGAAAGCAAGCTATCTCAATATGGAGGATACAGATGAACAATCTGCGGTTATCTAGAATGTACCATACGAGTAATGTTGGCAGGGCAAGCGACGGGAATAACATTCCGCACAACGACGGCAGCCTCGGCTTGATTATTTCATATTGTGCTCTCAGTGAAGCTAGTTTCAAAGCACGGTCGCATTTATACATTGTTTTTTTAAATACATTTTAGAAAATGTCATTCTATAGCAGGCATGGGCAACCTACGGTCCGCGGGCCACATCTGGCCCGCGAGGTCTTTTTGTCCGGCCCGCGATCGTTTCCTGTAAATTATTTGGGTCCGGCCCAACTAGCCGAAATATTCATTCAAAAATCGCGCCGCGCCGGGCTGCTGCGCTTTTGCGGCGAGCGCAGCAGTCGCTTCACTTCATTCAGTTCAGTTCAGTTGCAGGTCAGTCAGCTAGTATGACGACGACGACGCTCGGCTTGCTTGTTGCGCGCAATTTCTGACAGGAAATTTTATTGTAATATTTAATAGTGTGTTATCTACTTACTTTCACGTTTACTTATTATAAATAGGCATGCAAGTAGGTAGGGTACACATTTTAGAAATGTAGTCTTAATGTGGCCCGTGACTCGACAGCAAAACAATGATGTGGCCCCTGGACCAAAAAGGTTGCCCATGCCTGTTCTATAGTAAGCAATCAAGTGCATAACGTATGGATGTACAAACTCTTGGGAGTATGGAGCCTAGATCCAGTGATTTTTTTTTTATTGTCAGTTCGATATGTGGTGCCGAGCCACCCATAAGGTGTCTAACGGCGCCCATGATGTGATCTAAAAAATTACTCATCGAATTGCATTCGAGGGCTCACTTGCCTAGTTTTATTATAAACAAACAACGTCCATAACCATTGAACGGGCCAATACTATGGGCCCTCTGACCCTTGCAAGTATTGGCTCGAATATGTTTTTTTTTAGAATAAGCTCCTTAAATAAGTGTTTACAGTTGATTAACGTGTAAAAGATTCAATGGTGTTCATAATTTGTCAGACATTCTCCCGACACTGGCAATGGTGACTATAAGATCGACTACAGCTTTATAGCTTTTATAGGGGCATTTGTTGTTGGGGAGACAGAGAGGTGAGTGTGTGTACGTGCGTGCACTCACTGTTCTCGGTGGTGGAGTTGGTAGTGGTGGTGGTGGAGGTGACGATTTCGGGAGCGTTGCTGTCCGTGAGGGCGGTGCGCGTCGTAGTCTTCACCACCATCGAGCTCGTGTTCACAGCGGAGTTCTGTCGCACCACACCGGAATTCAGTATACAGTCAGCAATGATTTGTGACCAGTTGAGAGGTGAAATCAATCACTTTGGCCTTTGTAATTAATGTATTCGAAATAAAACAAAATTCTTGATCCTAAAACATTTTGCGATATTGCCGCCATAAAAATGTATGGAAATCATTAAATTTATTTTTAAAATTTGAATAAATAACAATGCAGAATGGCTTACCATAATAAGTACTACTTTTGTCCTACATGTTTTTTTGGCCGTACGGTCGGCCTCCTCGCTGCTCCCAAATGCAAAGTGGGAAGACATCCTACCTGCAAGTTGATGTTGAGCGGTGGTGCGTCGCCGGCGGCGGCGGCGGCGGCGGCTGTGGGGGTGGTAGCGCGCGGCGCGGCGGTGGGCGCGGCGGAAGCGGCGGCGGTGTGGTCGCGCACAGAGTCCACGGTGATGTCTGCGGACGCTGCGGTTACGTCGTGCGCCGTCGCACCTTCCGCACCGTCGCCCTCCTGACCGGTACACACATACAGTTATTTATCACAAAATATAGTTTTTGCATTCAACATCCTTTATATATTTAGATTTGCCTGTAATGGTTATATATTAAATAAATAAATAAATACATATTATGATGTAATGTAATGAATTGCACACATAACGGGTGCCAGCAGTCCACAATAAATAATTGATGAAAGCCCAAAAAAAAAAAACAAAAATAAGTAATCCCACCAATTCAGATCATTATCAATCCTCCTCAGTTGTGTTGCTATGTTGCTTGTAGCGGTTTAGGTCAGGTCCTCCTTCTTTTCACCCGACTACAGCGAAGGACATGTAGTAAACCAAACTGAAGTACTTTAGAATAAAAGCACACATTACCTTGTGGTCGCCGTTGAGCAGATGTGGGGGTTGCTCTAGAGGCGTGCGCAGTGCGGCCGCCCAGGTCGCCAGCGGTACGTGGCAGTGTGCGCGCGTCACCTACGCATACACATTTACATTTTGACCTAACAACTATGCCTAGCAACAGGTACCAGGAGATGTACCGGCGTTAACTCACTCGCTAACTCACACAAATACTCGCATATTTCAAACAATAGGCGGGCCAGATCCCTCACAGAACGTCTTCTGATTGGTTGAGTAAGATCGTTTCTCATACTTAGGGGCAGGTCTAACACAAATTGTATAAATATTAATATTGTTCACATTCAAGCCGGATCGGTACCTCGGTAGTGAATAAACTGGATATCTTCAACCTCATTCACCAATTCGACTACTATAAAAAAATATGTATCTTTGGTTAAAGCCTACCAGAGGTTCTAACTAGGGCTGAGTCCTCACTCGATACAGAAGCCCGAGGAGTGTGGGAGTGAAGTAAGAGAGCACGAGATAGAAAAACAACTTTATGTGAAAGATACACTTAATTAATTAATTAATTAAGTCTTTGTAGTCAGAACACTCTCAGTAAAAATGTTAACCTTGCTCTAAAGCTGTGTTTTCGATAGACTGTAGGCGATGTTATTATGTGGCTAGTCACTAAAATACTTGTAATAATATGTATGAAAAAAAGAAATACCCTGCAAAGTTTCTTGCCAGTTCTTCTTCGTGGTTGTAATCGAACCAGATAGAACAAATTGTGACAAGTTCGAGTGCAGTCTAACTGCCTCATATTTTATGATCAATAAACAACAATAAACCTCAACTGAATTCTATGAATCGTCGCACAGATCACAATGTTCGAGACTTCTATAACGTGTGTGGTTTACTTGAGTAAAAAGTTGAGTCAATATTTTTTTTTTTTTTATGGAATCTGACACGCTTGGCTACATCACCTACAACGTCCGTGATGTCAGCCCATAACACCGGGTGAACTAGGTGCCATGTCAGTGCTTCCCCCTTTGACCGTGCCGGCTACACTGAACTGGTCGGAAAACACAAACTATTTACACAGCCGTTTAGACCGACGTTTCATTCAGTGCAGTGGTACCAACCCGGGCGGGATAAACCCTACCACCAAGTAAGATTAGGAGGGAAGGGACCTACAGTTTTACGAATATGTAGGCAATATTGGATACCGGGTGACTAAGCACAAGTGGCAATGGGCTGGGCACGTCAGCCGAAGAGACGACGACCGTTGGAGTAACCGTGTCCTACACTGGCGGCCATGGACAGGAAAACGGAGTGTGGGAAGACCGCCTGCCAGGTGGGACGACGACATCAAGTACGTCGGCGGAAAGCAGTGGTTCCGTACCGCTGAAGGCCGGGAGGACTGGAGGAAAATTGGAGAGGCGTATGTCCAGCAGTGGACGCTTACACGCTGGCTGACTGACTGACTGACTGACTGAATATGGTGCTACGCCTGATTTTGTTGGGCGAGTGAGAGTGTAGAAAGTAAGTGTGAACGGTGTGAGCAGACCTTGGTGGCGGAGAGTGTGATGCGCTGCAGCTCCGAGGAGGAGTGCAGGTAGAGCGCCTCGCCTCGCTTCGAGAAGCTCAGGCTGGATATGCCGCTGCAACAATCACAACACTCTCTTCTCATTCTGTCCGCTGCAGCTGAACACCGTACGTGCGAATCATCATGCGAATCATCGCATCGTCGCCTCTGTTCTGAAGAGAGCTAACGCACACTTTTGACAAAATTCAGATATCAACAGCACCAATGTATTTTTAGTCAATATGACAAGGGCAAATGTTCAATAGGGCGTGCTCTAACTGCTACAGTTGGTCGGTTGGTCGTCGAAACACTGCTTTAGTAAAATTTTTTTATTGTTTTAGTTATATTCAATTTATTGATCCAATTAGTATCCAATACTAATGGGAAGGCATTATAATTTTTCATTGATCCATTTAGCTCAGTAAGAAATAATGCGCAAGAAAACTTGTTTTTTTTTTTAATGGAAACAGACACGGTGATGTGACATCCTTGATACCAGCCCATAACACCTTGGTGAACTAGGTGCCATGTCGGTGCTTCCCTTCCATCGTGCCGGCTACACGGCTATTATAGCCGTTTACATAGCCATTTCAACCGACCTTTCATTGAGTGCGGTGGTGCCAACCCGGGTTAAACCCTACCACCTAGTAAGGTAAGGGAAGGGACCTACAGTTTTACATGGAATCCGAACCACCATCAGCATCCAACTGTCGAGAGCGGTCACCCATCCCTATCCACTGGCCGCGTCCAGGTGTACTTATGACCCGACCGACAGTCGACCGACCGCACCACTGAGTTATCAAGGTTGAAAATTGGTTTAGCAAATGAAGTGTGTGCGTTACTTGATGTCCTCCTTGCGCACGGCGGCTGCGTTGAGCTGCCGCCGCAGCTCCGGCACCGCCAGCACCAGACAGTCGCCCAGGTTGGTGAGGCAGAGCAGGCAGCACTCGCGGTGCCGCTCGCCCTCCGGCCCGCACTCGAACCACGCGAACGACATCCGACGCACCTGCACGCACGCACACGTCAGTCGCCATCCAACGCACAGACTATGCACACGCAGCTAGTATGACAGCATTCCAAACCGCTGTTGCAACTGCAGACCTCTACTGCTACTGCTACTACGTCTAACTGCAGTCTAAATCGTTTCTTTGTCGCACCGCTAGAGTGTGGAACTGTCTTCCGGTGAGTGTATTTCCTGAATCCTTTGACCTGGGTGTCTTCAAGCGTCGTATTAACGGGCTAGACAGCCTAGCAACAGTCCGCAAATCTGCTGGCATGGCACCTAACTGAGCGTGGTTTCGCGAGGAGAGGTTTCGCGAGGTGGCTCTGTTCACGGCACCATTGGTCCCCGCACAGCCACCCATGCTGGTTCAAATAAAAGACATTCGTTATTTTTATGTAGAATACGTCTTTCTACGAGGCATATGTTGAATTAAAGAAACGCACGATGAAAGAGGCAGACATAAATGCTCATCGCATGAGAAAACGTCAAACTGCTGACTGGAACTCACACCAGATTGTCTTGCACGTTACGTGGAAAGTACTATTTAAAAATATGAGCTGAAATGTCACAACAGATTTGTTGTGCACATTTTATGCAAAGCGTGCATAAAATGTGCACACCGATTGTTTTGTTTTTGACAGTTCAGAGCACTACGCAAGTAATTGAAATGACACAATCTACAGAAGCATAAGATGAGTTTGAGATTTATTCTCTTATATGTTAGTGAGGAGTTTAAGTAGCAGATGACGATCTCAGAACACAATTGCATCACCGAAGTAGGACAAGGTTTCTTTTGTCAATTGAGCGAGACCAGCGATTGGTCAAATCGCGCTAGACGTTTCGACTCATGTCTAGCCCGGTCAGTTGGTCGGTGTGGACTAGAACGTGGAGCAAAACTAGTCTCACGCTCAACCTCCCTCTCTTCACCGGTGCAAAGTCTGTATGAGCGACCCGCGAACCTCATTCCACGTAGGAGTAAGGCAGGAGAGTAGCGGTACGCACCCGTGAGCCCTCGTGCGCGGTGAGCTTGTACTTGCAGTAGGGCTTGAGGGAGGGCAGCGTGAACACCTTGAACTGCTCCTCGGAGGCGATCAGCACCCGGTGTGGCCCCGTACCGTCCGGCAGCGGAGACACTCCCCGCTCCACCTGCCGCAGTTACACATACAGTATAGTCATTTTTACCATTACACGGGTTTTTGAAGTGCAAATATGAGCAATGCATGTGATTTTGCTTTTTTATCCGAAATTGGTCACACTTTCATCTTGTTACTCATGGCGCTATGTAACGATGTCCGATCGTGAAATTAAGCATGCCCAGGCGCAGTTGGGTGACCCATCGACCATTGAAACAAATTGTGATTCGGCTTCCACATAAAACCGTAAGTTACTTCTGCAACTGTAAGTCGGATTTAACCCGACTGGATTAATACTACAGCACTAAGCTATGTAAATAGTTCACTGTTTTCCATCCAGCTCAGTGTAGCCAGCACGCCCTAAGGGGAGCACTGACACGGCACTTACATAACCAAGGGGTTATGGGCTGATCACTGATATCATGACATCAGTAGTGTATACGACCATGTCAGGTCCACAAAAAAAAACAAGATTTAGTTGTAAAAGGTCCTGCAATGAGAGTTGTGTATGCCTTTTACTCTACTTAACACGTACCTCTAAAGGTTCGGGGAGAGGCACGGACGCGCCGTCCAGTACCGTGATGCCGATGACGGGCGCTCGGTGTTTCAACTGGATTTCTTTAGCTAGCTGGCAGGTCACCTGGTCAAATTTAAAATATTTTGATAATGTAACATATATTATATGAAAATAAACTTGCTTGCAGCTCCGCTCGGATATTGTTAGTAATATCATGTAGCCTAAACCATTTGTGTGGGTTAGTGGGTGAAAAGGATGCACGGTTGGCAATTAACTGCAGCTTCCATTATATCGTGCTAGGTGCAAGATCGCACGACTCAGTGCAGACGATCGGCCGCAGTAGACGTTTGTCGTACTAAGGACTAAGGAAACAAATAAGTCAATTGTTCTGGTTACAAGTTCAATAGCTCTAGCTTACTCTTTATTTCAAACCTATAACCATGCGCTAGATTGTAATATTACACACCACACCACACGGATAGAACAAATTGTGACAAGTTCGAGTGCAGTTTAACTGCCATATGAATGATCAATAAACAATGCTATACAATACAATACACGCTTTATCCCAACAATTGGGGTATGCAGAGTAATCGGTGTTGGACTGTACTGTGAGTACACTGGTAAATTACAATACAACACCGACGACCATGTTTAGCAAAGTATTCGGATAACTATCAAGAAACCAGTAAGGCTCATGCCTTCTTACTGGCCCACCTGCAGCATGACTTCGTGGAAAGATGGTGCCGCTTAAATTACTATTATCGAAATCAGTAAACTGGTTTATTATTTTTTTCACTTATTTCGCAAGCGTATAGATACAGTTGTACACTAAAAGAAAAAAAAGTAATAGTAAAATTGATAGAAGCAACAATTGAGACTCACGGCGTCTTCTTTCCGCCGGTTGGTGTTGGGTACGGTGACGGTGAACGCGAACACGGTGCCGCTGTTGGTGCCCGCCCACAGCGTGGGGTTTGTGCTTTGTGCTGCAACACGAAAATAATTAATTAATACACATTTTGCATTAAGATTAATTAATGAAAATTTTTAAAAGCAGATTTTTTATTTTATCTTTATATTTTGAGACATCTTTGTTCACAGATTGCTCCAATTGTTGCCTAAAGTGAAACAAAATTTATTAAAATAATCAATAATATACATTCAACTGACGGTATATCAGTATGGTTCATCTTCATCGAATTGCAAGTTTCAATTTGTATATTATTTTTTTACATTGAAGGTCCATGAGTAAACAAATTCCATACTACAGACATCATCAATTTCAAACTAACCGATTGTCTGGTTTACACAACAAAGAGTGCACTTACTATTTATTAAGAATGTCCTGGCGAAGTAGAGACAGCGCACCATGGAGCCGAAAGCGTCGTCTGTGGGCCGCGCCTCGATAGGCCGCTCCACGGGCTTGGGGTCCACCGCGCTCTCCGCGCCCTCCTGCGGCTTCTTTGCTCCCGGCTGTCACCACACACACACATACATGATTATTTATTTCTTAAACTTAAAAAGGTAATTTTTTTTAACCTATATTGGAAGCCATGCCGAGTGACGAAAGGTTCTCGACACAGCTAATTTCACCCCCCCTCGCGATATTACGCACCATACCAGCAGACTTGCGGACTATTGTAGGGCTGTCCAACCTGTTGATACATCTGAAGACCCCCCAGGGCGAAGGAGTCGGGGAACACACTGGTAGACAATTGCACCCTAGCGGGGCAACAGAGAACCGTCTTTGAAAAGCGATGGGTTCTCAGGAGCCAGCATAGCACCAATGACTTAACACAACTATCTGGGTAGCTATTAGGAATGGTGGTCGGCAGCAGGCCTAGATATTTAGCTAGGTGTTGCGAGATCGATGGCGCTTCCCATTTTGACTGTAGCTTCCCAGTAGGGTATCGGGGTATTTGAAACTTTTAAAATTTGGAATCCCCCAGGATTCGCCATTCGGTCGCACCACTCACACCACCCCAGGGCCGCACCTGGTGCCGGTGAGGAAGTAAGTATATTGGTATGATTTTTACATAGCCTCAGGAAACAGTTGTTTTAAAGAGAAGAGAAAGAAGAAAGCAAAAGAGAAGTAACCTGTGTGGGTGTAGTGGGGGTGGCCTGCGTGGTCTGTCGTCGCTGCGACCGACCCTTCCTCAGTCGCCGGAACGACTCCCGCAGCGACTTCTTGAACGACTTGCGGCGAGATATGGGTGTGTCGCCCGCCCCGCTGTGATCTGAACATGCAATGTAATCTTACATTATTGTTAGGTTAGGTTAGGTTAGGTTAGGTGATGATACCTACCTAGGTGTTATTTTAGTAAATTTTAAAATTATATTTATTCACAAAATGATATTGTCACATGATGTAACCCAACTTTTCTAGAATGTTGGATACCTGCAGATTTAGAAAACGTGAGAGTTAATTCACAGATTATGCAAAAAAAAAACATCTGAAATTGTGAATTAATTTTGAATTGTTTATTCACTAATTTGAATTGTTTGTTCCCGACAATAAACATAATAGGTGATCTTATAATAATGGAAAGGTGTGAACGAACCCTATTAAAGATTCCTATTCTATGGATTCTCTATGATTATTTCTCTCTGGCAAGACAGACGTCTATTTTATACTGTATGTAATCATATAATTTTCCTTACTTATTTTTATGTTTGTAATCACTGCTCTCTAGATAAACAAGCAAACTAGCCTCTAATATATAATATAATTTTATTTGTGTGACAAATTCATGTAACTGTATCGCTATTTTATATGAAATTCGGACAGTAGCCCGCACTGCATAGTTAGAGTGTAGGACTCTACCTCCTGTGGAGCACACTCTCTACAGTGGGACTAGTCTCACAACAATACAGAAGAGCGATATTCACCGTTGGGATTGAGTGTGCACTTGTGGAGTACCGAGACGCAGCGCAGAGCGTCGTAGAGCACGAGGCCGTGCGCCGTCCCCGCGCACACCAGCCCCCACTCCCACTGCGCGCCGAGCGAGGTCACCGCCGCCGGCGGGTGCATCTGCAGCACGCTCGACACCTGCCACCGCATACACAATATACTCTAATGCATTTTTTTTTTCGGTTGCTTCATTACTTTGCACATACGTATAAATCACTTTGTGTTAGAGATAAAGACTAAATCTAGATAATAAGACTAGCTGGAAATAAAGACTAAATAAAAACTGCATACACACCGACATACTTTACTAGGCACCCAACGGTGGCACTAGTGGCGGGTTAAGTGTTGTCACTCTCCTTCACTCAAGATACAACAAACTGACAGCAGAAATGGCATTTGGAATGGCACGTTTAGATACGATTATGGCCGAATGCCCAGTACATTATGTCGGCATGCAAATCTAGGACCATGTAAGTAGCGACATCTAACGTCAGCTGCATCAGTCAATGTAGCAGTAATAGATGGCGCTGTAAAGGTCTGTACACACATAAATGTTTTCTATATTCCTGTTTTCAACTATTACCGTTCGAGTTTTGACGGATACCAAACAACTGACTTAACGGAACACACTATGACAAACCCTTCTGTCATATATCTGTGTGTGGTGTTTGGTTGTCATATGACATTCGGACATTGTTACTACACTAGCTAAAACAATTTTTATATTAAACTGTATAAAAAATTGGTTTTGTGTCTTTCTTTTACTTTGTTTTCCCTCTGTGTCTTCGTCACTCTAGATCGCTTGTATCTCGTGGGCCGGATCATCTTCTGAGGTATTTTCCTTTCAGGAAATGTTTTCTGCGGGCACTCGCGTTGCCGTATTATTCAATCAGTAACTCTGGTACCTGGAAGCCTGGCTGTGCCGTCTGCGAGGCGGTGCGCAGCGTGAGCTGGTCGTGGCCCTTCCACACGAAGCCGTCGCGGTCCGACACGATGTTGACGTCGACGAGCTTGACGTCGGCGGGGGCGGGCGCCGCGTGCAGACTCGCCACCACTACGTGGCCGGCCGCGCCCGCCACCGTGAGCATCCCCGACAGCGGGCACAGCAGCACCTAGCCACAACCAGTCATTTTATAATATGTCACCCGTGATCCCACTATAAACTTATTTAAAAACAGGTTAAATGCACAACAGAATAAAAACAAAGTCTGCCTATGCACCTCATGTTACTGTAAATATAACTTGTACTGTGTTTTTATAATGTAAATGTTTGGTAGAGCCAACATTTTTATCTAAAAAAATAAGCCGCTGCAGGCCTAAACTCAAGACTACAACAATGCCTAACTAGCGGTGTAAACTATCATATATGATTTATTTATTTACTTTATTTTAATATAAGAAACATTACAGGTTTAACCTAATGCGTTCCCTAGCTTACGTCTTATTTACATATATTTATGCTAATTCCTTAATTAAGTATATGACTCTATTATAAGTAGATAATTCTTGTATTATTAAAACTATTGCTAATTAGGTCAAACTCTGTTTCTGTCGAGTTAATTTTATTTATTATATTATTTATAGCTCTATTCAGAGGAGAACATAACTGCAAGTAGGTCCTCGAGGGAATAGGTTGTATTAGGTCGTGTGTTCTGGGTCTAAAGTAATTGTCTGGTATGTAAAACTTCAATATCTGTAAAAAGTCTAGATTGCTTATTTTGCCATTTAGTAATGATAAATAATATAAGAACTCTGCTATAATAATTGCTTGTGCTTCATGCTGCATGCAAAACTATTTTCAAATAGTTTTATTCTCGATGCCGCAGTGCATAAGCTGGGTTTACTTCAATTATCAAGATGCAAATCGACGATAGGTGTCCGTTGTGTTTGTATGAAAATGTGGCACCTTCTTTACGGCGAGTCGCGGGTCGTCGCTGTACGGGTCGAAGGTGCCGACGCGGCGGAATGGCGGCCACTCCTCCTCGTCCGTCTGTCCGTCGCCCGTCTCCGCAATGTCCTCCCCGCTGTACATCCACACACAGTGCCGGTTAGTCCAAGTTACTTGAACCGCTATACCAATTTATGTGAAGTTTTCATTTAATAAAACCCAAAATAACATCTGGGTATATCTCGAGGTTAGTGATATGCTATCCACATTTTATATTAAAAGTCACAGTTTGTATTAAAATAGTACGGAGTAGTCACTATAGATAATATAGATTTGTTAGTAACTGCAAAATGTTTATAAAGTACGGTAAGAATTGCGTTACTGCGTTGCGTGCACAACGGCAAGAACAATCGCATGGATCCGTGTCGAGTGACTTACAAATGAAGACTGAGCTATGTAAACGCGCATTCACCCCCTCGGGGGTCGGGAGGCTCGGTAACCTGTAATGAGTCACTCGCGCGAACAGCGTATAGGATAAAAGGTTATCAACATTTTGTTTTTTAATTTTTGAGCTAAATTGTATCTGCACTATTGGGAACTTTTATTTCAATGGAAAATTAGCGAATGGCAATGCCAAAAATTAAAATGAATCATCAATTTAGAGATGAGCGTGAATATTATTTGAAAGCGTGATGTGCACATAATAATATGTAGATGATTCTACTTATCTATTTTTTACACAATTTCCATATTTTCATGCAAGTTTTTGCTAACAAATCGACAATAGAAACAAAACTAAAATAACTGAATTAGATACGAAATTTATGGGCAAAACATCTATCAAAAACAAAAAAAAAATTGAAAATGTTGTCAATCTACTAGGAAACACTTTAAATATACCAGAAACATAATAATATAAAAAGGAGAAGAGATTAATCTGTAAAAACATAAATCGTTAATATTAAATTTACATGAAAAGTATATTATAATTAATTCACATTCACAAGTGTAAATGCCATGCATAATTAAATAATTCTATATTTAGTTATAACAATTTACCTCTGGTTTAATCTTTTGAGCCCGCTTTGTTTATTAGTAAGCAATAAGCAGAAATTACAAACACTAATTATATTCAAGCAGATTACTTATATTTTTAGACACAATAAATATCATATTTTGTGCGAACAATTTCGTAAGCGTACCATCTCTCCTCATAGAACATTAAGCAGTGAGCTGCATTACTTACAACACATAGCGAGGCTATTTATTGTGCTCTAATTATACTTAATGATATACCATTATATACCTATATATACCTATACCATTTTATTAGACAATTTCGGCTTGTAAAATACTTTATTAGACAATTTCGGCTTGTAAAATACAGGTATATACCTAATAATACAATAAGACTATGGTAATAGTCATTTGGTATTGATTTCAAAATGCACTTCTCAACCCCTGCCACAGGTCACAGTATTATATTAAAATAATATGGAGTAGTCATAGTAGATAAAAAGTTCTCACTGATCGCAAAGCCTAACACACCCCAATAATAAATAAAATTATCTATGTATATAAAGTCAGTGAGATATACAGGATGTTTGATGACTATAGGTCAACTTTTTTTTTCAATACTAAACTAAATAAATTTATTTAGTTTAGTATGGAAAAAAAAAAGTTCACCGTAGAACAAAATGTCATCTAAATTTTTTTTGCTCCAAATAGCCTGAGGAGTACCTGGTTTGCTTTATGACCTATAGTCATCAAACAGCCTGTATATACCAGGTACCTCCACTTTCAGAATCAACCGAACTAGGACAACATGACAGAAGAACAGAAGTATTCACCTGAAGAGCTGCGCGGTTGTATACTTGTAGAGGGGTGTCATGATGACCCGGTCGAGGTCCCAGAAGCGGACGGAGCCGTCTTCGTGGCCCGTCAGCAGGAGCTGGTGAGCGGCGGCCGCCCCCTCCGCCGGCGCCCCGCCAGCCTCCACCGCGCCCCCCGTCACCGGCCACACGCCCTCCGAGTACACGTCCTCTGTCTGCTGGAGCCCTGGTACACACAGCGAAACAGTGTATGACAGCCGGCACGTGCGACAGGAACACGATGTAACAGGTTTACATCATTAGTGCAGCAGACGATATAGCTGCTGGTCTCAAAAATGTCATTCCATTACATCACACCCCGCTCATGTTGTGCCCTTTCCTAGCGTGAACGCCAATTAAATCGGGGGGCACGGCAGTGCCCCCGCCAAGTCGAGCAATAAATTTTACTGGACAATACAATGTACTTTCATTGCAGTTTCCATTGACCAAGCACTGAAGGAAATATATACGATCAACGTGACAGAACGATGCACAGACGGACGGACGGAGTCCCACCATAAGGGTATGGTGATTTTTTTTTAATTTTTGGAACTTATGTATGAAATATAACATAATTGATTGTACGATTTTTTTGTACAGGTCTCTAAAAAAGAAACAGACTGTTTGGAAGACCTATGTCTATAAATGGTTCGAACCATAGAGAAACTAGTGCGTGTTCACTACGCAACCGTAGTCTAGTGAGGCTCACCAGCGTTGCGGATATTGTTGTACACTTCAGGCGCGACGTTGTCGACGAGCTGCGCGGTGGTGACGGCGGACGCGTGCACCGACACCAGGTACGGCAGCCGGAGAGGCCGCCAGCGCTCCTCGCACAGGTCCAGCACTACTATCTCCTCCTCCGCTAACACCACCTGCAGTATCACATAAACAGTTATCACAAACAACCATTATACACGGTGTTGCAACCCCAACCGTAAAACCCGAAAGGGGGTGATTCTGTACGTGAAATAGAACTTTTGTTCTACAACTTTTTAATTTGAAGAAAAAAAATATTTTTTTCTCCATACATTTTGTGAATAGGTATTTAAAATTGGTATGGAAATTTTTTTCGCCACAGAAGTTGTTTACTTTCACATATAGAATAACCCCCTTATGTCAGTTAAATATATTACGGGGGCAACTGCAACACCGTGTATAATCTGCATTTAGAAGCACCGGCCAACATTGCCTGACTGCAATAAATAATACTTTTCAAGCACGACCGTGTTGGCGAAACGTCGGTCGAAACGGCTATGTAAATAGTTCGTGTTTTCCGTCCAGTTCAGTGTAGCCGGCACGACCGAAGGGAAGCACTAACGTGGCACCAAGTTCACCCGGTGTTATGGGCTGACATCATGGATGTTGTAGGTGATGAAGCCAACCGTGTCGGTTTCCATAAAAAAAAATTTTGTTAACAGAGTGAAGGCACAGTGGAGATGTCACGCACGAGTGCTGCGGCGGTCTGGTAAACGGGCTGGGACTGGATGTGCGCGGGCGTCAGCGGCTTCTCCTCGTCGGGCTCTCTCTCCGTCTCGAGGGCCGGCGTCGTCGTGAAGAAGTCTATTACCTGCAACGTAAACAAACAAAAAGATACTGCTATTTAAAAAGAAAGTAATTGTGTACAGATTTTTGTTGAACCATTATATTATTTCTCTAAGTGTTGAACTTTTCCATTAAGTATAAAAAATATATATAGACATAACAGTTCCCAGCAGCTAATAATGCGTGTCGAGCTTTAGAGAGAGACAATCCGGTTGTAGAGCGTTGTCTCTGTCGCACGAACTCGCACGTCTCTGTGCATCAGGGACGACGCTCTACAACCAGATTGTCTCTTTCTTAAGCTTTGGAGCAGGAAGAAATAATTTATAATATAGTCGTTTCAAATTAAGAAAGAAAGAAATCCAGGATGATACATAAGAGAAACAGACACACAAAGGTGTTTAGACAGATGTTTGCATGTATGTATTTAGATTACAAGGGATTAGAGAAGTGTAAATGGGTGAATCAAATTTTGTTTTGTTTTTGGTATCTGTCTGAAAACAAGGTTTGATAAATTCACCTTATTTTAATAGTTACAGCAACTCTCAGATAAGTAATTGATTAATAAGAAAGAGCCTGCACAAAGAATTTTGAGTAATTTAAAAAAAAAAAATTTTTAAGTTACAAGAAAAAGTTGATCCACCCAAATGTAATAATCTCTCGGGCACACTCTCACAGTGTCTACTCACTCTGCTGGTGAAGTCAAACGCAACATGTTTCTCCCCCTGCTGCACGGTCACCGTGTACTTGTCGGCGTACGTCGCACGCGGCATCCCACCTGCACATCACATTTACTATTATTAAATTTGTTTGTAAATACATTTTACATTTCCCTTGCACCGTACTATGTGGTAGGCACAAATTATACCCTACTGGGTTGGTACCACCGTACTGGATGTAAGATGGCCGCATAGCAGCCTCGGTTGTGTTCTCTTCTAGTCCAGCATAGCCGGCAATCCAAGAATGTAAGCATACAAGCAAGAAATAAATATATGATAAAAAAAAAACTAAATGAAACGCACTCTTTGACCAATTTACCCATTGGTGGCATTTTATTAACTGCGAAGACTTGAGAGAATCTCGCTTATGTAAATATGTGACCGCGTCTGACATGAAAAAAAAAACATTGTTTTTTCAGTACTTACAATCAAAACAGAAAGGCTAGGCGAGGCGAGGCATGCTAGGTAGCAACCGAGTTGACGGCACCTAGGTAAGCTTTCACCAGATCGAAAAACACAGATCTCATCACAGAGTAAAACAACTGCTTACTTTACAATTACAAATACCCAACAAGTGATGAAAGTTGGTTTGCAGATAAAAAAGTTACCAGCGAATATGGTGATGTCCTCCCCGCCGACGCTGCTCCTGTTGAGGATCTTGTTGATTGCCTTGCAGGGGTAGGGGCCGTACGGGGTGACGGGCTCCTTGAGCGGCTTGTCTCGGCTCGCCTCGCCCGCCGCGCCCACCTCCCACGTCACGTACGAGCCGTCGTTGTGCGACGACGTGAAGTGCTCACCCCCTGCGCGACACACACACAACGTTGCTGTTACAGTCTTGTCGATGTAGGGCAGCGGTTCCCAATTATATTTTCCAGCCATCCGTCTTGTTGGTGACCCGAAACTTACAGATGGTCTGGAGTCCCTGAGTCACAGACGATTTGTGGGTTCGCTTAGTCTGTTTTACAGATACTATCACGGACGCTGCTCTGCGGAAGTAGCATTCCTTATTATAATTTTTTTTTTATGGAAACTAACGTGGTTGGCTACATCACCTACAACGTCCGTGATGTCAGCCCATAACATCGGGTGAACTAGGTGCCATGTCAGTGCTTCCCCGTTTGATCGTGCCGTCACCCGTCCTATTTCCCTTATTCATTTTCACCCGTCCTATCTCCGCATGACTCGTCGCAGAGAGACTCAGCACCCTTTTGTTGTTGACATTGGGCTTTTGAGAACCCATCGGTTCTCTAAATCGTTTCTTTGTCGCACCGCTAGAGTGTGGAACTGTCTTCCGGCGAGTGTATTTCCTGAATCCTTTAACCAGGATGTCTTCAAGCGTCGTATTAACGGGCTAGACAGCCTAGCAACAGTCCGCAAATCTGCTGGCATGGCACCTAACTGAGCGTGGTTTCGCGAGGAGAGGTGATTTTGGCTCTGTCGACTGTACCATTGGTCTCTCGGCACAGCAACCCATGCTGGTTTACATAAAAAAAGTACCTCTTAACTAATTTTCTGAGACGCCAAGTAACCCTGAGCAAAATATTCACATAAAACAATTTTCATACGGTTGTTATTTTTACATAAATAAAATGTTGTTTATCCATTGTATCATCGATGTCTAATTTTATAGATCGAACGTCGCGCGATTTAACCTGTACTATGTTTCGTCTTAACAAGTGTGCGTGCATTCACACACAGTATTGTGATACTCACACAAGCACACACTTACATCATATAGTCGTTTCATGTCCGTAAACGGCGGGCATCGGAGCGCGCCGCGCCTCCTGCCACGAGATACTTTGGTGTCTTGCTTTCGTGTTTGCATTTTACACGCCGCCATGCTGTCACGTGACGCGATCCCTACGACGTTACTGTCGCGTTCTCACTTGCCTACAGGTGATAAGAGTGAGCGAGAAAGTTGTCATCGCTCGCCCATCGGCGCGATTGTCGTATTTCCGCTCACTCTTATGATCAGTAGGCAAGTGGGAACGAGAACGCGATAGCTACGTCACACAATCCGTGACATGTCAGCATGGCTTCTTAACACGTCATAACATGCTCAGGCGAAACAAACAACAACGTTTGTCACTGTTACTCTTGCATAAAACACAGCTTTACTCTTTCTCGTTCGCTCTTTATATTAATTACGTATACAAAAATCTGTTTAACATAAAATTTGAGAAAAAAACCAGCAAAATAAATACTTACTGATGGAAGGAGACGCCATTCTTTACGTAATTTCGATCTGAGCTGTTATAATAAAATTATAATACTTGTAACAGCAACCGGGCATGCTGAACACACGCACTTTTGCGCCACAGACTCGGTACAGTAAGACTTACGCTCAACACGCGCTGCACACGCCGTATGAAGCGGCTGTCCGTGAAATCTGCAATTTATGCAGTTCTCGTCGAGAACAAATTTGTTCGGGAGTAATGTATGGGATGGGCATATCTCTAAATATACATCAATGCATTGTATCAGTTATTTTAACTTTATGTTCTAAAAATCACAATATGATACGAAATAGATCTGTTGAGTTATTAATTTTTTTATTTTTACGGAAACTGACACGGTTGGCTACATCACCTACAACATCCGTGATGTCAGCCCATAAAACCCGGGTGAACTTGGTGCCACGTCAGTGCTGTAGTACTGAAGTTATCTCCTGTTACAATATTGGAAACTGATGCAAAAAGTATAAAAGTAGGCTCCCTAGATAAACGGAAGGTCATTTAGAATACGGCAGTGACCTTCATCGCTCCAGCAGAGGCTCTCGAGCTGCTGGTTGGAGACGAAGGTGTGGGTGGGGCGCGAGGTGGCGCGGTCCCACAGCACGACGAGGCCGCGGTTGTAGCCCACGAGCAGCCGGCTCGGCTGCTTGGGGTGCTCGCACAGGTGCTCCACCGCGCCAGGGTTCACCTTGAAGTCCTCCGGGCAGCTGCCGACATGCACGCAAGATTTTTTAAGTGAGATCGAGGTCCATTATCACGGTGTTGCAACCCCAACCGTAAAACCCGAAATGGGGCGATTCTGTACGTGAAATAGAACAACTTTTGTTCTACGAATTTGACGAAAAAAAAAATTTTTTTTCTCCATACATTTTGTGAATAGGTATGAAAAATTTGTATGGAAAACAATTTTTTTTATGTTTCAAAAATTTTTTTTCGATACAGAAGTTGTTTAGTTTCACATATAGAAAATAACCCCCTTATGTCAGTTAAAAATATTACGGGGCAACTGCAACACCGTGTATAGTATAATATTTCTCCCTCCTCCTCCTGTTCGCCTTCGCCAAACCCGCCATACTCTCGCGGAACACCCCTTTATAGTGGACAGACGAGTACTTCGAACGGCACGATTCTCTAAATCGTTCTTGTGCCGCACTGCAAAGGTGTGGAACGGGCTTCCGGGGAATATCTTTCCCCACTCCTACAATCCACGGATCTTCAAATCGCGGGCCTTCAAATAGCCTTTCCCCAGCGACATTAGTCCACCTCCAAGCCGGACTGGCACCTCCTCGGGGGTGATATTGGCTGCGCCTGAGGCTTCGACCTCGGACACAGCCAGCTAGTTCGGAAACAATAAAAAAAAAAAAAAAAAAAAAAATTAATAACACTTATGAATTACCTCAGACCCGTGACCCATCATGATGCAGGTTTAAGGGTTTGAACAATCAATAATAAATTATAACTTTGGTGTCTTTCCGAAAAAAAATAAATCAATCAAGTCTGCTAAGAGCTTATAAGAGCAGTCGCTGCCTTTATCCTCGAGAACCCCTTAGACTTGGCGGGTATTCCACACATCCCATTGTTTCTGGGAACATTAATGTCTAAAAACATTATAAAATTTTTGCTCACATCACTTCATGATATTTGGAACTATCAAGAGAGCATAGATGTTACAAGCATAAAGATCGTAACGATGATGTAACAAATATAGTTTAAATAAAACACATCGCTCACTTCTGCATGACAATATCCTGATATATAACGTCATCGGTGACTGTGAAGGTGGCCAGGTCCAGCGAGTATATGTTGCCTCCCTCGGTGCCGAGCAGCAACCTCTCCCCGGAAGCCTCCACGCACATCGCCGACACCTTCTTCAGCTTGCCGTCGAGCGTCTGCGCGCGCAGCTCCACCAGGGACTTCTCGTTGATCTCCCACAGGTGGAGGGAGTTGTCGTCGCACAGCGACACCAGCCGCCCGGTGCCTGTAACGTGGATACAACGGATGCTCAGTATTTATGATCCCGGAAGGTTCTGACCATTTGCTCATTTCTGGTAAAACAATGTGCGAGCGATGTGGTGGCTATATTTTGGATAACATTTACCCTCTCAACCTGGTAGAGAAGAGACATACAGTTGAAGAACCACGGAGCAATTTGTGCTCTCACGTTCCAGCAATTCAGACCCAGTAGAAAATGTAACCAAAAAACAGTTAAAACAGGTAGTGCCACACAAATGCGTCTTGGAATGCTCAGATGTAGGTCGCCTCTTACCCAACCCGCAATAGATCCAGAGCTGTCTCAGTGATCTACCTTAGCGTTCAGAGTGTGATTCAATGTGATAGCTGGAAAGAGGTAAGGGGAGGTGATAGCTGGAAAGAGGTAAGGGGAGGTAATAGCTGGAAAGAGGTAAGGGGAGGTGATAGCTGGAAAGAGGTAAGGGGAGGTGATTGCTGGAAAGAGGTAAGGGGAGGTGATAGCTGGAAAGAGGTAAGGGGAGGTGATAGCTGGAAAGAGGTAAGGGGGGGGGGGGGGGGGTGATAGCTGGAAAGTGGTAAGGGGAGGTGATAGCTGGAAATGCGTCTGGGTGGTGCGTACTGACCGGGAATGAAGTGTATCTGTGTGACCGGCGCGTCCGCGTCCGTGTGCTGTCCGTAGAACTCGACGCCCGGCCGGCCGTACACCTTGAGGGCGCCGCTCGCCGTGCCCAGCGCCACCAGCCGCAGCAGCGGCTCCCACGCCAGCGCCGACGCGCGGTTCGGAAAGCCATGCTGCACTGTCTGTCGACAACCAAACGTACGCTTTCTTTAGCTGTTTGCAACAAACACCACAACTGCTCAAATATTATATTTTGAATAGAGATACATTTTTCTCAAGAAGCAAAACTTTTATTTATATTTAAATTATGTAGAAAGTTAATTCGTTCAACCGATGAACAATGGAAAGATGGCCGATAAAATTATACTGTTTATTTTGAATTCCACACATAATATTCCCACCCAGACTCTCGAACCACTTAACAGCTACGTTCAAATTGAAACCAACAACACCTTTACACAGAGAGGTCGAAGCATTATTTCCTTATTGCCTCCGGATTCCGCCGCCGCCGCCGCCGCCCAAATATTGCTAATCGAGTGCGGAACCGCTAACTGGCAGTACTTTCGATGTATTAGCATTTGATTTTAGCGCTAGTGGCGTAACGTGAGCGACAGACAGATAGACAATACGGGAACTATATGGAGTGAGTCACCGGCGCGGTGGTGCTGGGAAATACTAGAGTTGGCGCATGCGGCCCTGCGCCGCGCTGCGCCGCATGGGGAGCGACAGTGCAGTTTTTGCTTACTGCAACGTCTATACCTACATCAGGGTCGTAACTACGAAGAGGCAACTTGCTCTTGGCATCCGTACTGAGGGACACCGCACCCACTAAGCGACACGACGTGTCTCATCCTAATAAAAAAAATCGGCGCCTTCTATTATTCAATAGTGTAACTAATCGATTTTTCGGACGTTTGTTGTACGGCTCCCGTACCCTTCCCTTAATTTTTAACTTTTTCTAATTTTTCTATTTGTTGTTATATCCGCCATAGTAGCACATATTCTGTGAAAATTTCAACGGGCTACCTATTACGGTTCAAGAGATACAGCCCTCGGACAGACGGACGGACGGCGGAGGCTTAGTAATAGACTCCCGTACGGGATACAGAAACCTAATAAAGCGAAGTTTCTACGACCGACCGTGTTACGTACGTCAATATATGAATATCCTTATAACTAAAGAACACTTTATCGATTTACATACGGTTTTCACTGTTACATTCTGTCCCTTCTCAAGATGGTTTAATCATAACGCTACGTAATCGGCGACCTGAGCTCTGAGCAAAAAGTCACGCGAAGCGAAGTCGCGGGCAAAAGCTAGTAAGTACATAAAAAACTGTTTAATAAAAAAACATTGCACCGACTTCAAAAAACAACTAGAACTTAGAAAGCACAAAAGGGGTCCATCTATCAATTTTCAGGTGTCCTTTTGTTCCGCCTTCAACTTAAGGGTCCGAATATGAATCGAATTTATAAGTTCTAGTTGTTTTTTGTTTGTTTTTTGAAGTCGGTGCAATGTTTTTTTAACAGTTTTTTATTTCACTCTTTTTAGTTATAGATATCAATATCACACAACAAGTTCTGCGTAGAAATGGGCGACGACGTGTTTTGGTGCACACTTAACAGTTCATATCTTGAAACTACTGAACCGATTTTGACGAAACTTGCACTATTCCCTAAGTTGGAAGATAGTTAATCCAATAAAAAAATTATGGCAATTCGATTTCTAGTTTCCGAGAAATTCGTGGACAAACATACATACTTACATACAAATATACATACGATTATTAAATTTGGCACTCCTGTTTAGAAGCCCACATAGAGTAACATATACGAATATTGTGCAATTCCAACTATATTACATACATACAGGTCGAATTGATAACCTTCTTTTTTTTTAAGAAGGAGGTAGCCAAGCGTGTCTATTTCGATAACTTTTTAAATAACCGTGAAAGCCAAAGCCAATTAATCGGTATATAATGTAGAATAGAGAAGTTATATTTTTATAAGTATATGCCTATATGCTCGCCTATATGAGAAGTAAACATTGTCACGGAGCGATGTGAGAGTATGTAGGTAAGCATATAGTTAGTAGGTACTCAGGTTAACGACTCCACGAAAATAATAAAGCAATCCTTGACACGGAGACAATAGTCCCTCCTTCCACAAAATGCTAACTCCTTCATTATAGGGTAATATAGTCAAGGTACAGTGAACGCCAAAATCACATCGTGAACACGTCTATTTTCATAGTTTCCACGCCGCCCCACCCCGCCGCGACTCCACTGTTCGAATAAAAACACAGGCAGGCCTTTATCATAATTATGTTGCAATATTATTGTTCAAGTTTATTAAGCGGAAAACTCGTATGATAGCAAAGTTGGCCTGCAAAATGTATACTTAGGCATTGATATTTATTTACATACGTGATTTATGCATACATTCTATTATATGAATTCTTTTCTGTCAATAAAGAGTCTGGTAAAATTGCCGAACCCACGGTGATGCGTTAACGTCTCGAACGTCAAGCTCGAAGCGTTATCAAATCACAATTCACTTCAGCCGCAAAAGTTCTCAGGGTCCCATGTATACATGTTTACACATAAAAAACAGCTAAGTCGGTGGCGGTTATGTCAGTTTCCGGTTCAAATTGTGGTCGAGGATGCATTTTCCTTTTTTTAATTTTCGGCTTCTCTTTCTTACATACACACATACCATCACACTGTATTCCGAAAATCGGGGTAAGCAGAGTGTTCAGCTCACTATTTATTAAAAAAAACCTCATTTCATTTTTAATGTAGGCAACAAACGCAAGAATTGTTGCTGGCTGTACGTTTGTCTCCCAGCCAGACGATGTGGGCCGGTGGCGTTAGGCGCCTACTTCCGGTAGCTGAATACAATTCGCGCATTGTATTGTACGTACACCCAGCCACCGCGCCGCAAGTCGCGTCGAGCTTAGTATGTATGTATGCCGAATGCATCTTGGCATGTTTCATCTCTCTACATACCAACAATTCAGAGTCATGCCCGCCGCCGCGCCGCCCGTCTGTCCCCTTGTGTCTCAAGAGCGGATTATCGGTGATTGTTCATTGAGTATTTTTATGGCAGTTAGACTGCACTCGAACTTGTCACAATTTGTTCTAACCGGTTCGATTACACCCACGAAGAAGAACCGGCAATAAACTTCGGATTAGCCGAATTTAATGCGGCATTCACCGGTAATGCAATCTGGCTTAACGCTGAACGAGTAATAATATCACATGAACTTCATCACCCAATCGTAAATTAGAAAGGAATGGAATAAGATTGACCAATAGGAAAATAGTCGCCGGACAAGTGACAAGATAAGTAGGTACCAACATTTCTCGAAACTATGAATTTGAACGTAAATCCTGGGCACGGCCACTTTATCTAATATACGAGTACATAAGAAAAAATATTGCATTATGGCTTCTTACAGTGTGGGGTCGGTACTTAAAAAGAATATCCCCACTGCATCTCTCCACGTGCATGTCGTAAAAGGCGACTAAGGGATAAGGACAAGATAGGACAAGCATAACGGCGACAGGATAGCCAGCTTTCACTTTGGCACGGTCCTTCCACCGAGTGATGTAGCAGGTAGGTCTTTGTATGCCTTACTTGTTGCTTCAGAGTTGTCTTGTCCTAATACTTTGCTAAATGTGGTTGTCGGTGTTGTGCTGTAATTTACAAGAGTACTTGCAGCGCAACACCGACTACTCCTCTTACCCCGATTGTCGGAATACAGCGTGTGGTATGGAGATATGAATGCCATGAATATGGGACCTCACACGGGTTAACTGACAACATCATTTGCCACGCATGTGATGGCAACCGTTGCACCTTGTCGCGGTTACATACAGCACAGCACAGTTGGAACTTCTAACTACCTACTCCGAGCCGGTCAGCAGCCAGGGTCAATCTGAATGCACGTCTAGTCAGCCGGCCAGCACAACGGCGGCCTCGTCTATTACATGCTAGGAGCCTACAATAGACACTTAAATAATGGTACGTAACGTAACATGACATAACTCGGATGCCAGCACTCGACTCCTCTGCGCATGTGTTGGGGCCAGTGCAGCGTGACGCGGTGGTGACGGGCGCCGCCGCCGCTGAGACGCGAGCCGCTTGCACCGAGCGAACCATCTAACTAAACTAAACGCCGCCCGCCGGCACATTCGCAGCCCCCGTTCTAAACCGAATGCTTTTGGGCGTCGTCGGCTCAACAATCCACGCTGACGGCGCCAAGTGCCCCGCGTATCCATAAAAAAACTCTTGGTAGCTGACCTGACCTTTGTGGCACTCTCAAGGCTGTAAGGAGACCTTTCCTAAGGATCTGTACTTAATTACCTAATTCAGTATGTTAGCATTACCGAATCTCCACGCATAATGGAAAATGCATGAATCACTAAGTAGGTTGTTTTTCTTTCCAAAATGGATCCATTAATTCCATGTCATTTTGCAAGATTAAATCTCTCATATCCTCAAATTCTCACAGAACCACCTTAATCTGTGATATGGCATGTACAATCACAACTATTCAGTGTGCTGAGCTGAGCAGTGAACGAAAAGTCCGTGATAGAGTTCAGCGCCATACTCTACTTCGTGAGATCCAACTTTAGCGCAAAGGGAGATGCTGGCACATTCTATAGGAACCCTATACTATCTGTTTCTGTGCTATAGGTTTGCCGTGTAATACTTCCTACTATAAGTATTATCAAAACCTCGTGTCCGGTTGGGCAATAAAGTTATATGGCTTAGGGAAGCGAATCTGCGCACGGCGCTTTATCGATAAAATGTCACCTGGGTCGATAGAAGTTATGCACGGTTTTTTATTTAGATGAATTAATAATATCTTAAGGTACTACAGGTTATAAATGCTTAAGGTACTTATATATCTATTTATAATAGATACCTATTTAACATAATCATACTACAAATTCGATAACACATTTTATTGTTTTATTTTTTATATGTTTTTTTGATATATCTGAATAGATTCATAAGATATTTATTTATAATACTTTACGTTAGATTCAGATTCAGATATTTATTTTGCCATAAAGAACACACAACAATAATAATATTTCATTGAGACATGCATATTCAGTATGGTTCGTCATAATTTTTTTTGTCCTGTCCCGTTCAGCAGTGCAATCTATAAGGAATAACCGGGTAAGAAACCTTACAGAGTTTTTTTTAAATATAACTTACCTAGTATGTTTTCATTATGTTAAATATAACATACTATATCTAAGGAAAAAATTAAAAATATTAAGTCAAGATATACCCATTAAAAAGATAATAAAATACAAAAAAAGAACATAGGGTTCAGTGAAGTTATTAATAAAATTTGAGTATATGCATATGAACCATTTGAATTATCAAAGCCAGCAGAATTTTTATTTAGAGTAAGAAAAAAATCACTTAACTTATAAAATTATTATTTATTACACATGCCATTTATGAAAAAATTTAATTATTAACTGCTAAAAATATATTTATATATACATTTAATTATGTACATAGAATTAAACTTCACCTCATTTAAACCTTACTGAAATACTGTGAAAGTTACCTAATTCAAATACTTCCTTCTTGACCCTATCTACCGTTCGTACAGACACTCCACATACCAACCAATGCAGGAAGATCCCGCACTCTTGTGAAATCTGTTTGAAATAATTTTTGCGGACCACTTTTTATTTCGTTGAAAAACAAAAACACATTGTTTATTAGCGTTCGCGACTGAACAGTAGTTTCGCCCCAAAGTTTAGTCATTTATGTTTCGCAGAACGTCTCCATTTTGTTACACAGAACTTCGTTAATAAAGAGTAGTAACTTTAACGAAGGTCGAACTGTAACTGATTAAAACAAAACATCAAAAGAGCCTCAAACCGTGCAATGACGACCGGCGGACCAATGAAATCGCATCACGTCATTGATGCACTCTACAGCGTTCGTTCTTGGTGGACCAATGAGGTCGCATCACGTCATTGATGCATTCCACAGAGTGCGTTCTCGGTCGGCCAATGAGATCGCGTTACATCATTGATGCATACCATAACGTGCATTAGCGGGCGCCCCTTCAAATGGTATTATGTCATTCATTAAAAAAACAACACAAACATATAATTAATGATTGGAGATAATTAAAAAACCTTGAATAACTTCTATCGACCCAGGTGACTTTTTATCGACAAAGTACCGTGCGCAGATTCGCTTCCCTAAGCCATATAACTTTATTGCTCAACCGGACACGAGGTTTTGATAATACTTATAGCGAAGGATCATCTAATTTGTCCTCACTACTGTCTATCTGTTATGTACCGTGTGGGACCGGTACTTTAAAAGAATAGCCCCACTGCATCTCTCCCCGTGTATGTCGTAAAAGGCGACTAAGGGATATGACTCCCTTCTTATATTACTAGGTGGTAGGGTTTAACCCGCCCGGGTTGGTACCACCGCACTGAATGAAAGGTCGGTCGAAACGGCTATGTAAATAGTTTGTGTTTTCCGTCCAGTTCAGTGTAGCCGGCACGACCGAAGGGAAGCACTGACGTGGCACCAAGTTCACCCGGCGTTATGGGCTGACATCACGGATGTTGTAGGTGATGGTAGCCAACCGTGTCAGTTTCCATAAAAAAAAAAAAAAAAATCTGTTTCCCGCCCGCCGCGCCGTGTCATTAGTGTAGCGAGTGAAGACATCATACTGCCTTAAACCCCACGAGAGTCCGGCCCGACATCAAACGCGAGCTCGCCCCACTCCACCTCTCGGAGCCGAGCGTACTGTATCTTGAACCACCTCCGATCTCACGCAGTCGTTAGGTCTACGCTAAAAGAACACGCTAGAAGAACCGATAGGAACTGTACAAGTACTCTGTACCTCCGCACGGATCGCCGAGGAAATAGAACGTCGCTGAAAGTGTACTTTCAAAGGAAATCTTCGTCGTACAATTTGGCGAACTCTCGCGGGGACGACCGGTAGGCGTTCGCCGTTATAAAGGAAAGTGTGTATTTTGGATGTGAATGTATTTACCTAGATATAATGTAGGTACTGGTGCGTGCGTGCGTTCATCTGAAGAACCATTGGCATTTTCTGAGCGCGATCTTACTTGATAAAAATAAAAATAGCGTGGGTACCTACTTGTAGTAGGATGATTTTTCTGTTATACCTACTTTTTTTATGTTATCCGGTATGAGTGGCTGCGTCTGAGGGGCCAAAGCAAAGCTCCGACCAGCCAACATCACCTCCGAGAAGGTAGTGCCACGTACCCCGCTAGGGTCGCGCACATCCGTTACAGACAGAAAGTAAAAATAATAAAGAAAGATTGTCCAGTGATGCCAGAAGTTAGAAAACTCCGTTCCAATCCTCTAGCAAAGGGAGAAAAATAAAAACTGTAAGAAAATTTTAATTAAATTATAATTAAATAATAACTTAAAAACACAGATTAAAAAAAACTAAGTCCCTAAGGTCGACCACCGAGAATTTAGAGGTAGGTACACATACAGTCAATTTAAAACAAAACACGATCCAGCACAGCAATACACAAAATAGTGTCCCATTAGTAAGTCAGCCCGGTACAAATAATTCTTAAACACTTAAAACTACATATTATACTAAGTATTATGTAATTCTTCCCGCACTTTGCTTAAAGGTGAAAGTTCTTCACAGTTCGAAATATCCAGTGGTGCACTCACAACAGTTTATTATTAAAAATCAGTAGCTTGTAAAAAGGTCAGGTTGAAGCCACTTTCCCCTCCTCTTCAGCGAAATTTCAGCGGCAAAGACTTCGCACGTTATTAGCCCTCCTTGGGACAGCCTGAGCGACCTCTCCTTGTAGCACAGCAAAAGATTCCTGCAGCATCGTCTACAGCTGAGCCCTGAGCTGAGACAGCGGTTCACCTTCCTGAAGCCTTCAATCCTCAGAAATGTTCGCCCTCAGCAGTATACAGCCATATTTTTCCAGTGACAGCAAAACAAGAGATCTATAATTATTTTTATTCCAAATTCAAAATATTTTAGAATGTGCTTCGTGCCAGTAAGAATTTTGCAACGTGACAGCAGGTACCATACCGGAGACTTTCCTGGATTGCTGGCTATACTGGACTAGAGGAGAACACAACCGAGGCTGCTATGCGGCCATCTTACATCCAGTACGGTAGTACCAATCCCGTCGGCTACAATTTGAGCCTACCACCTAGTAAGGGGCAAGGGACGGGACCTACAGTTTTACACCGGTTCCGAACGGTGAAGCAGCAAGTGTAGGTATGCACGTAAATTTTTGATCGAAGCATAAGTGCAAAAACGCATTGACTTATATATTATTGCATAAACGGACCTTGTACAAGGAGAAGGCCAAGAAATGTCTATAATAGCTTGGGTCTAACGATGGCCAAGTGCCAGTCTTTAGTTCTCATAATCTTTGTCTATTCGGATGACCGTTGTCTATTCTGATGGCTGTCGGGGTAGCCGCAGTGCTGCGCCAGTAGTGATGGTACTATGTAAGTACCCACAAGAAACGGGAAACCGATACCCCGTGCAGCGCCGGCGGCACGCACCACTGCACGGAGACCAGTCCGGCTGCATTCTGCTCGCTCGTCCTCTTTCATTCTTTCCATATTATTATCACCGTGATGTCTTCCTGGACTTAGGCATTTTACAGAGACCACTAGTGCTAGGTATGACGCGCATACAGGCGGGGAGCGCACCGGCGTACATACAACAGCCCACGACCGTGTTATGACGTAGTACTATATAGGTAGTACATTCGAGTTCAAAGCTAAGGTCCCTGCGAAGCGGAAAGGCAAACGTGAAAGGAATGCAAACCAACCAGATCGATCGCTGACAAAAAAAAAACATGATATCAGCTTAGAGAGAAAACTTTAGAACCGGTCTATTCAAAGTTCATTCCAGGGGCCCTACCGGCATTTCTCGCTTGAAATATGCGAGGGAGTTTACTCGTACTCCTTCTCACTTTTAGCGTCATTCGTATCGGTACCGGCGTTCAAGTGAGTGTCGACCTACCATAGATAAGACGGTCTAGATTACTTGCGATTACTTATTATTATCTTATGTTATCTAATTATTTATATGTTGTATTTATAATTTATGGAAATTCGTGAACATTTATGCCAAAAAAATTATTAATTACTACCTTTTAACCATTTTTACTGATACAAATGAGTGCTTAGCATAGACTATGTCGACCTAGACCATGTGCCAGTGTCTGTCAATCAACTGTCATGTTTATTAAAAAAAAAAAGAAGAAGAATTTACCAATTTTTCTTCAATAAATATTATGTACCGTACTTGAGTGTAAGTAACGCAACATGAGCCAAGTGCAGGCACCTCATCCACACTCCGCTCCCGGCCAACTGCGGTGCAAAGAGATATGATGTGATGGCGGAGTTCATGGAACAAAATCCGCAGTTGGCGCGGGGCCGGCTGTCGGGAGAGAATGCGATGCTCGCGCCTCTGGATGGGCCTAACGGAGCGCCTCAAAGCATCGGGGGGCTGCGCCATAACATGGCAACAGTAGCACAAGGTGTGTTATATTTATGTATTCACAAATTCCTTTCAAACATCAAACTTAATAAGTCGTATTACAATGGTCGTACTAATATAATATTTTACAAATATGTTCATCTGTTTTTTCAGTATTGGACGGACAATAAAGTTCACTTAAAAAACTTGGCCGGTAGAGCCAGGCGGCAGGCCCACGGAACGGGTGTGGGCCGGCGGCACCGGTAGCTCTGCTGGAGCAATAGGACGAGCGGATGCTGGCGGTGTTGGGACAGGGCTTCGGACTCGGGGACTCCGAGGTCATAGTGAACACTCTACCGGTAAGCATATTTTAAATCACATTGGTATTTATTTACTGTAGTATTGTTTACATACTTCATTGTATGTATGTAACCAACGACTGTTTATGCACTATCTAGACGGTGACGTCACGGCAGCAGGGCAGGAAAAATGTACGCAATACCGTGACGGTATGCTCGAAACCTGCTGCCGCGTCGCGGTCATATCACCGCTGCCGCGACGCTATCGTCTAGTATGCAAGCAGCCAATGTGTTTTAGGGAAGAAAACAAGGAAAACATTTCTTTTTAATCAATTTTATTTTCAACAACACTACTCTCTCTTGAATAAAAGTAAAGTAGGTAACATAGAAGCAAAATTTTTCACAATAAAGTACCGAGCTATAATTGCGACTGGCCAACGCACGTCTATATAATATATGTACCGTGTGGGGTCGGTACTTAAAAAGAATAGCCCCACTGCATCTCTCCCCGTCGCATGTCGTAAAAGTCGACTAAGGGATAAGAAAATTCGTCAGCCTCGGTAGCTCAGTGGCGCGGTTGGTTAGTCAACTGTTATTAAGCAACGCTGAGCGCGGTCAGTGTTTGGATGGGTGACCGCTCGACCGTTGGAGGCTGACCGTGGTTCGGATTCCACATTAAACTGTAGGTCCCTTCCCTTCTTACCTTACTAGGTGGTAGGGTTTATCCCGGCCGGGTTGGTACCACCGCACTGAACGAAACGTCGGTCGAAACGGCTATGTAAATAGTTCGTGTTTTCCGTCCAGTTTAGTGTGGCCGACATGAAATGAAGGGAAGCACTGACATGGCACCTAGTTCACCCTGTGTTATGGGCTGACATCACGGATGTTGTAGGTGATGTAGCCAACCGTGTCAGGATCCATAAAAAAAAAAAATATGAATATCCTTATAACTCGAGAACCACTTTATTAATTTACATACTGTTTTCACTGTTACAATCTGTCATTTCTTAAGATGGTTTTACGTTAAATCATAAATATAAATCATAAAGATCTGCCTGATACTTTATCATCCAAAATTATGTCTTAAAGTTAAAAAAGATAGATGCCTAATTAAATATTTTTTTTCCATTAAGGTACGCCTGCTGGCCGCCCCCCTCGTGAGCTTCGTGCAAATCAACCCGCCTATGCGCGAGGTTATTGAGGAGTACGAGCGGGTACACGCTGAAGACAGGCGGCAGGACATGGCCCTCAGAGAGTGGTGCCTGGTGTCACAGGAGGAGTTTCGGCGGCAACAGTTGGAGCTTCTGCGGCAGTTTCTGCAGGTAAAAAAAAATGTTTTAATGTAAGTATTGCTATATAATATATACAGGCTGTTGCAGCAGTCACTACATTAAGTCCGGGAGCAGATTCATGGGATTAACAGAAATAATAAAGGTGTACGATGAATTCAGACTGAATAAAAACATTCAGTAACCATATAAACTAATTCCCATTTCAATACTAAACAAAAGGTTTTTGAAGGAAAAATCGGAACCCTTATAGGACATATCACCACAATTATTTTGGTAAATATACACGGTGTTAACTTAAATAGGCAACATTCCCGAAAGGGGGTTGTTTTGGGTCACATACTGATGCCGAAGAAGGGGGTAATTTTTTTTTTAGCGTTGGTTTTAAAATTTTCAATTTCTATATTTGGTATAAAAACATGGTATTTCATAATAGGAATCACACTGCATTACCAAAAAAAATCGAAAGCTGAGTAATTTTTCAAATAAATAAAAAAAATCACATTCATATCGACACGATACAACAGCTAGCGCGCGACACGTGGTCAGTCAGCTGGGTATGCACGGTCGCAGGCGCGCGGCGCGCGGCGGCGCTCGCTACACCATTCCAAAGAGAAATTGTCGCTGAGGTAAAATTTTGAAGAAAATATGCAAATTTTTTTAAACTATTTTAGATTTTATTTTTTAGTACCACAAAATAATCAGTATACGAAATGGTTTAATATTCGGTATTAAAATTGAAATGTCGCGAAAAAAGTTAACACCGTGTATAACAAAATATATCTTGTGTGGTAGTACGGAACCCTCAGTGCGCGAGTTAAACTCGCACTTGGCTCCTGTTTTTAAATGTCCAAGCAATGTAATGGTCTAATGTGATCCAAATACATCTAAGTACCTACGCTAATCAAAACAATATAATTTAAAGATATTTTTTGTTTGAACTTGCAGGACAACCGAGGGCGTTTTCAACAAACCCCAGCAGTGGCTCACTTGGGACAATGAACACCCTCCCTACATAAACGGAGCACATCCTCGGGTTTGGTGCAGCACACTACCATCTGCTGGTTGCAAGCACCAAGTCCTTCCACAACATCAATGCCAGCATGTGCTCAGCGTTTATTATTAAGATGCTCAATTAGTTCTTTAGTTTACCTAAATAGGTTTTTGTGTAAATTGTATGTGTAAATAAAAATATTTTATTCTTATTATTGTTTTGTTTACTTTTTTTACCAGAGATAAGAATACTTCATTTTGAGAGAAGCGTTTGTGGGAAGCGTATATATGACCCTCCGTGCGTTGGTAAGTATCACTTGCATAAAATGAAAGGGCAGTCATTATCTAGCAAATACAATTTAAAATAATGCGCAATGTTCTTTGGTGATAAACTAGACAGTGCGGTTGTAGAGTGTCGTCTCTGTCGCACTGCAAGTATCTGTATGACCGAGACAATGCTTTACAACCAGAAAGTCATCAAAGCATGATGCACATTATTTACCGCCGCGTACTGTACACTAGAATTGGTTATTAATAATTAAGAGCAACATTTGATTCAGCATAGAAAGTAGAGGTTGATGCAAAGCTATTGTAGTTTTTCAACCTTCTGTCGCACAGATGACAAAGTACATACCTTGGAAGTGGGTGATATAGCGTCGGCTTTCTTTTGTGGGTGTCGGCCGGTTCGTAAAGTGGCGAAGCGCAGCTCCCTTGAGTGGATTCTTGTTCGCGCCGATGTTCTTGCTGTAAGCTCATCGACGCATGTCGGCCGGATTCCAGCAAAAGAGTCCAAGCCAAGACCGCGCCAACCGCCCGCTGCTTACGTAAATGTTTCGTAGAAAGAAAGAAACCACAAAATAAACATCGCGAAGCGAATGTCGTGTTTGCTTGTTTGTTTACGAACCGCTGTAATTTTTTTTTTTTAATAATTATTGGCTTGGATGCCGGGTCCTTCTGCCATTTCTTTAATTTTATTTCCTATAATTTCTATATTTTCTACAGTATTTATTATGTATTTGTAAAGACTTTTATAATATTTTTGTTCAGTTAATAAATTTATTTCGATGTTTTCGTCAGTTTTCTCATGAAGTGAACGCCAAAAAGTTGATCCTTAGCTAGCGAGTTTAGCGGCAAATATCGGGGAGTTTATCTGTCAAAGAAACGTCAAAAACCCCGGTGCCAATTGTTTGATAGATCGACTCCGTGTCGACTCATAGCCTTCTGTATTCCGTCCTTGTCGTCTTGAAAGGACATATAGAGAAGGCTATAATCGACTAGATCGACAGCTCTAGCGAGTAAAATGTGGGAGTGCGAGAATGACGTCACTCGCCTGTTTCACCGGTGCCAATAAAGCGTTCTCGCCACATTTCTCGCACTCACACGGGCGAGTGAGTGAACGCCGGTAGACCTACAGATATGATCGCAAACAAAAGTGGCTAGATGTAGATCTAGAGTCTATACTTGTTGCAGCGCGGATGCCGTTAGTTAGTGACGACGGAAATGATGTCACGTCTCGTCGATAAAGCAAGTTATCTGCATCAATATAACGCGTGAGCGAGAATTCGGAGAACTAATATAGGTAGTTATGCATACTCGACATTGACAATGTCTCAAAATCCACGTCGGAAACTCGCAAGTTGTATGTAAGTACAAATCTCTATAACTTTCAAACTGTGTAGATATACAAATTGAAGAGTGGAAAGAATTAAGGCAACATTAAATATCTTGATGTTATTAAATATCTCAAATAATTATAGAAGAAAACAATTCGAATAAACACATTCAAAATGGGATGCACACAGTGCACTACTGTTTAAAAGCCTTGTCCTTTTGACGTTCTATGTGGAGTTATCTCATATGTGATATCGATGATATGTGATACTTAAAAAAAATTGCCGTGCTGACGAATATAGTGTTGTCTTTTTTATGCATAGCGCGACTTTTGGCATCGTTTCACCTACAAGTAGGTGTCTAACGGTATATAAGGTATATAAGAAGTAGCATATAGAAATTATCACAAGATAAAATATATAAACTTAGTTTTTATATATTTACGACGATGCCAAAATTCTATAAATTTAAGATTCACTACTATGTATTTTGTATTAATTCTATAAAATTGTGTGTGAAAATAATAATTTGATTTTATTCTTAATTTCCACAAGTAAGTGACATTTAGGTATACGATGTACTCGTATCAAGCCAAGAACATTTAGAAGAGTTTATCAATCAATTTACTGACAGTGAAATGTGACGGTACTAGGCGATGTATTGATATTGTATGGTCGTATAATGAAGACATAGTGCGAGGCAGTTCGGCGCACAAGTAGGCAGTCAGTACATCTACTTGTATGTATGTAAGTACCTAATTGTTGGTTGTCTGTTGAATATTGATTGATACACATGCTGAGGTCGAGCGTCTGCGGGTCAATTAAGCGGGAATGCGGCCCCTCAGACCACCAGCAGCCCTTGTAACTCTCAATATTATGTTATTCATTCTATAATAAATAATCATGTTCCTACATTGCATCTAGCTACCTACGTAGTTTTACCAGTGGTAATGTATTCTATGCCAGTAGTGGTATGGTAAGACTGCTCGGCGCATGCGCACATTTTCCTATTCACTTAGGCATGTCGAGAATAGCAAAGGAGAACAGTAGATTATTGGTCTCAATCGTAAGATACATTCTTAAGAGTATGTAATCGGGTATGGGCGGCCGAGCCAGAGCAACTTCCTTTGCATTGCTGGCTATACTGGACTAGATACACACAGCTGAGGCTGCTATGCGGCCATCTTAATCCCCGTACTGTGGTAACAACCCAGTCGGCTTCAATTTGAGCCTATACCACCTAGTAAGGGGCCATGCCGGCCTTTTCAGGCCCCATTTTGAAAAATCCCAGGCTGTAATTGGGACGAAATAGATGGAAATAAATTATGGTAAACTATGCAAATGGCAGGTGTGTATGTTTCAAATTCAAATATTCAAATAATTTATTAAATAAAGAAACATGGTATACAACATAGAACAATTTGCGTAAAAATAAATTGAAAACATGTTCCCTTCACAGGATTGTTTAATTTTTGATGCTCAGGTCGAGACACTGGACTTTCGTCTGTGACGTCTCGAACCCGTTTTCTCGGTCGGTTCTCAAAAAATAAAAAAATAAATGTATGTACAAATAAATATACAAATTATTTTTTCAAGTATGCATGTATGTGAGTGTATGTAGGTCGGTAAGTAAATGTAGGTAACTATAATGAATGAATGATCACTTCATCATTCATCATTCCTACTGAAACACTTGTTTCAGTGCGTGTGTATTGTTTTTAGATGTGTTTGATATGATCGGATCGGAGGTAGATTGTGCGCGCGCGCGTGCTGCTGGTCGGCGGGAGCGAGCGCGAGCGGAAGCGGCGCGCGCGACGCGCGTGCTGGCTGCGCCGGTACCGTGCGTGGCCGGTACACTCCGCTACTCGCACTTCCCTCTCGCGATAGGTCAGTGCCATCTATCACAACACCAGTGTAATATTATTACCGTGATATCTTCAATGTCACGCGAATGCTGCTGTTTACACATAGGTAGAGGCACCTACTATTTTTGACCCAACAACACACAGACCTGCTGTTATTATTTGCTCGCGTTATCAATCCAAAATGTACCTAATACCTACCCAACGGACGTTTTCATCGCGATTGATATCCTCGTTAAACAGTTCAAAATCGGTTTATTTATCCTTATAACAAGTGTCGCCGGAGCAGTAGAAACACTTTTCTTTCGAAAATGTTATACAAATCTGTGGAAAGCACGCTTCATCCTGCCAGAAAATACAATGTTAATCGGCGGAAGACATATTCCACCGTTAAACCGTTTCGAACCCGCCTGCCGTGTAGACATAGAGATATGTGGTTGAGTTTAAACACCTAAATAAGTTTCCCAGATGCATCGCAACGATGCAGTTTGAAGGTGCGGTGAGGACGGAGAGTTGTTAGTTCTCCCGCAACTTGCTCCTTGCATTTCCCGTCCTCCCCGTAGTGCTGTCAGATAAGCCCTAATAACTTCCGGAGCGCACAGAGGAAGTGCCCTCCTTCTCACCCCCTTTCACCCGCGCCCTACGAACCAACTTCCACTCTAGAGGCAACTTCTAACTCGATTGTGCTGAGTGGAACACAAACGATTTCGAACCGCGCGCGCTCCGGCAGGAAATCTGGCGAATTAAATACTCCAAATGGTCGGAGTTGTGAAAACTTCTGCCCGACGGCATGCTGCAAGTAGCAGTACGATATACGAACGCGTTGGTGTTAGGTGAGTCGATTCGATTTTAAATTAAGTAATTCGAAGTCACATTCGAGGCTGATCAGAAATTCGTAATCTGTTTTCCATTTCATCCGTCCATTCATTCGATTATTGGAAATTTGATTTCAGTCACATGTTTCATGCATGACCGAGGAAAGATGAAATTCAGCCTTATCGACTACATTTTTAACGATTCTTCGTTCCGACCATGGTCTAATTAGCCGATGCCACCTTTCCATCCCGACCTGACCCCCGTGCCCCTGTTCTCTTGTCTGTGGTGTTGATAAAGTTGCTAGAGGCCGCCTATAGCGTGGCGCTGATGGACTACGGGTGTGAGCTGTGAGGCGGTGCGGTGTGAGAAGGTGTGAAGCGAGGAAGGTGGCACATTCCCCCGCGTGCCGCGAACAATGTCGACGGGGCGGTGCGGCGGGCGGCTGCGGTCAGTGGCCGTGTCGCACGTCCCCACTATCTCCTCTAACATCTATCTACACTACACACTGCGTGCACATCGACACCATGTAAACTGTTGTCGTACAGTGCTCAGTGCAGTGCACACTACATATCGTTCCCAACAAATAACTGAATAAGGCAAACATACAAATGCACACGAGACTGCTCGTAGGTAACAAGCGTGTATGTTTATAAAGATATATATATATATTTTAAATGTAATCCGGTATGTGTGCCTGTGTCAGAGGGGTCAAAGCACATGCTCCGACCAGCCAATATTACCTGCGAGAAGGTGGCATACCGGAGACGTCCATTTGGATTGCTGGCTATACAAGACTAGAGGGCAACATCGGAGTATGCTATGCGGACATATGGAAACTGACACTCTTGGCTACATCACCTACAACATCCGTAATGTCAGCCCATAAAACCTTGGTGAACTAGGTGCCATATCAGTGCTTCCCTTTTGTTGTGTCACTGAACTGGACGGAAAACACGTACTATTTACATAGCCGTTTCGACATTTTCATTCAGTGTGGTAGTATCAAACCGGGCGGGTTAATCCCTAACACCTATAGTAAGACATTATTATACTGACATGGTTTGCTCCATCACCCGCGCACACCCGTAATGTCAGCCCATCGCGCCCTGGTGAACTGGGTGGCATGTCGCTGCTTTCCATTTTCAAATATATATTTTCCCTTTGGTCGTTCATTTATAGGTAGGTAATGAGAAGAAGAGAAGAGGTAAAATCAAATCAAAATATATTAGTTGCACTTGAAATTTTTTTTGCAAAAGGTACAGCTTAACACCGTAGGCGTTCTCCCCCAGTCAACCTTTGGGTTATTATGAAAAAATGTGGAGTGGCAGAGAAGAAATAAATGATTGATGATAAAATAAGAGTTGATCACCATTCTACCCTTGTAGAGTCTGTAGTACTGGCACATTGAAAAACTGGATAAAATGTACAACTAAGGCATGCGGGAACTATTATTAATTCAGAAAACACAATATCCCTATAGCAACATTATTGGCGAGGTGAGAAAATCTAACAAATATCGCAAGAACTATGCAAATAAATGCTAATTTAAATTAACGTGTTCTATTAATATGTAGGTACATAGTGATTTTGTAGATTACAAACAACATTTGGAAACTCAAACAGGAAGAATTCGATGTAGGGTTCTATCACCGGAACACGATTCCGACGGAAATGTGGTGTGGTTCGTCGTCAGCTTCAATTTAAAGAATTACCCCAAATGATGTACTCGACGTTGCGACATCTGATCTGGTACAATAATAGAATATCGTTCCGAATGCAAGTGAAACGGCCGCCTTTACAAAAACACAATTATCGTGTTTATTGTGGCCCGCCGCGGCCGCGTCCGCCGCCGCCGCTGCCGCCCCGCCGCGCACGCGCGACGCGACTGCAAACTGCAAATAGTTTGCAGCCGCGGGCTGGTGCCAACACTTAAAATTTAATCTTCGAACTGAAATGTTGTTCGTGTTTACACAACATTGGTTCCATTTCATGCAATTCCGCTGCGCCGATAAATTCAAATGTTAGTGTTCAATACGGATTGACATAACCGCGAAACGCCTATTAGGTGGCCGGCGAGGTGGCCGGTTTAGTTTGCAGTTTAGTTTAGCCGGCACAACCAAAGGGAAACGCTGACACGGCACCTAGCTGCGACAGCAACGAGGTGTAACGGGCTGACAGCGCGGGTTTAGCAAGTGATATAGGTACCTACCTAACTAACCTCGTCATCTTCCATAAAAAATAACGTAAATATTCAGTTCCATATACCTAAATGAAAGCAACAAAATGGAGAGTAGTATGTAGGTATTTTGAGAGGCGGGGCTTAGGCTGAGGTGGGAATCGCCACGGACTCGAGTCAAATAAAAGAGAGTGATAAACAAATTGTGTTTACGAGTAGAACCGAGAACCACTAGTATATGTGTGTCTATAGACATACTGTACCACACAAATTCATACAAATTAGGTAAGAGGCGAACTTAACGCCACAAGGCATTCTATTATAGCTAACCGATGTGATGTGGGAGTACGTAGTACATGCAGGAAAACAAGAATACTTTGTCGCAATCATGGATATTAAAAGATTCTTAATGTTTTTCTTAAATACACTTCATAGACACAGAATAGAAGTGCTGCTTGATTGAAATTTATGACAAAATATCGCTCGATTAAATAACGACTACCTACAATAGATAATGGTGACCATTGTTTATTTCATTGAGCTTTCGGTATTCAAAACTGAATAATGCATCGCGCTCATTATATGTACTTACCTATTTTATTAGTTTTCTTAATAAAGTAGGTACCTATCAGTAGATCTCTCAGATATAAGCCTAGTACACGAACTAGTACCTTTTTTTTATGGAAACTGACACGGTTGGCTACATCACCTACAACATCCGTGATGTCAGCCCATAACACCGGGTGAACTTGGTGCCACGTCAGCGCTTCCCTTCGGTCGTGCCGGCTACACTGAACTGGACGGAAAACACAAACTATTTACATAGCCGTTTTGACCGACCTTTCATTCAGTGCGGTGGTACCAACCCGGTAGGTACCTACATTAGATTAAAATATAATCGTTTATGTGGACATATAGAGAGTAAAGAAACGCACATTCGTAACGACAGTGATGATGACTGATGATGAATGACTCAACATGACAAATCGTTCTAGACTCGATAAAAATGTTAACACTCAGACTCGATAAAAATATTAACACTCCCGCAACCCGCCAAAACATCGTAGTCGAAAAAAAATACGTGAGTCAATAATGCGAGATCAGAAGAGCCTATAAGCCTGAGAGTTTGTAATGCGTGTCACGGACGCGCGAGAGTCACCCACCCACCGCCAATACCGACTAGCCGACTAGCAACCAACCGTCACCACTCCACACGCAGCTGTGCTGTGCGCGGCGGAGTTCCCATCCGACGCGACAACGCATTTCCGCTCCAACAAAAAGTTGATTATGTATGACAGGAAACAAAGCGAAAGATACATACGTCATCGCATTTATCAGAGGACAATGCGCATTCGACATGATACTGAAGAATTTCAACGAAATTATTAAAAATCATTCATTAAAAAAACTTGTACAAATTGAAACCAGGGTCACTTAACTCTACATAATGAAACGTTTCAAAAAACAAGAAGACACTGGCCACAAGCCTACAAACAAACTGTTTCCTAAACTCTCGGCGTTTGGTAACTATATCTCATCTGTGGTTTGGTGTAAAAAACAGAACGTCGAAATTCTAGCTGAAATATCTTTAGCGGATTCAAAGTTGTTCAAACGTTCAAAAGTTGTCGTAAACGTCTTCGGTTGAGTAATGTGGTTAAATTGTTGCTCGTTGCTAACAGGGCAGCTTGCGGCGCGTCTGTTCTGCCGTTCTGGGCGTGCGTGCGTGCGTGCGTAGTGTACCTACTCTGAGCGCTCGTAAACCAGTCAACTAAATTCGACGACTCCACTCGCAGATTCCTCTATTTCCGTGGAGCGGTGCGGTTCGCAGGCAAATGTCAACACATGCGTTCCCACATCATCTAAGCATCGTCTCTACTTTAATGTCTTCTGTCTGACCATTTTAGGCCATTTCGCCTGTGTCGTACTGCAGCGTAAATTGAACGGTCACACTCACAGAATCATCTGACCGCATCTGATCTGACTAAGTCCGATTGCGGGAAGGAGGATTATCCTCTAATTCAGCCAATTTTACCTCGCGGAATCGTACAATATCTTCACCTAAAGTTTGACGCCTTTACGGAAATATAGAGGAATTTATTAATTCGCAGTGGCGGCGGCGTGCCGTGCCACCGCGATTATGAATGAAAGTTAAAAAAAATGCTTAGTTCTATCCTTAGAGGAAAAAAGCTAGCTAGCCGCAAAGCGTGCGCGTCACATCGATGGCGCGTCATAGCTCGATGGATGGGGTACTCCGCGCTATATACGCTAGTTTATTCCCTCCACAGTTCTACATCAAAGCGGCACACTTTCTTCGCGTCATCTGAAAATTGTTGATCTGGTCCGTGAAGTTCGTCTCGCCTGGTCGACTTGAAGCGATAACTTTATTCTATTGATTTATCAGAAAATATGTAAGGTAACATACGACCTACCACTACGACCGAACGAAGGCAACGTCAAGTGACAGACGACTAGCAAGAGAGCGCACAAGCAAGTCCAGCAACATCCGTCGCACAGCAGGTCAGTACTGACGATGATGTCAAGCTTCCAATTGTCGACATGTTGCGTGCTGTCTTACTGAAAGTGTGCGACATTATATACCTAAATACAACATTACCAACGCCTGCGCATTTCCGACCGCGTCCACCCGCGCCCACGGCAGAGCTGATGTCACCACGGACGGCCCGCGGTAATTCGCCGGGAGATGCTGGATGCTGCGGATTTCATCAATTCGCACTGAATATTAGATTAGCTGTACCTACATTTACGGCCGCTATTTGTAACTACGTTCGTTCAGTCATTCAAGATACGTCTTCGATGATGCTGGACGTGTCCGTCTTAGCAAAGTAATATCAACGGTAACAATGTTCCAGAATCATACTTTCTATCGCAGTTCACATACATACCACACGCTGTATCGCAGAGTAGTCGGTGTTGCGCTGCAAGTACTCTTGTAAATTACAGCACAACACCGACCACCACATTTAGCAAAGTATTAGGACAAGATAACTATCAAGCAGCAAGTAAGGCACGAAGGCCCACCTGCTGCATGACTCGGTGGAAGGTAGGACTGCAGTTCACGTTTGACAAAAGAACTGCGTCTTCAAACTGACACTTTCTTAAAGCATCGCGTCGCGAGTAGCTAAGCTCTATTCCGCAAGACGTGGCTCCTTCGAGCGCAGCGGGGAGGTACCACCTACCTACCTACACGTGTACTCGTTGTAGACAACAGCGGTACCGTTGCATGAAGGAGGCTTCGCGGCGCGGCCCGCGGCCCACGCGGGGCAATGAACGTCGACCGACACGAACACAGCCTTCTTCTCTGTCTATACACAACAACCTACCGCTCCAAAACAGTGTGCGACAGTACAACGACGTGACCCGCAGCCCGTCCGATGACCGATACTTCGAAGATAAAAATATTCCTTATCAAGTTATCATACGTTACATACAACGCTGGTGTATGCAAATAATAGTCAATATCGCCTCTAACGTGTGCTTGATATTTGTATATTTTCTTTAATAGATTTTAAACTTTTAAATTTTAAAAATTAAAAAATATATTTATATTCCTTAGAACACGCCCTTTTCATTGGTGCACTTAGAAAAAAATTGTCCCCCGAATTCGAAATTCGCTCATTTACGCTATTATATTATGTCCGCGATTGGGTCATCCATCATATGTACCAAATTTCAACTTTTTTCGTCCTGTACATTCGGAGAAAATAAGCTGTGGTAGACGAACAGACAGACACAAGAGTGATCCTGTAAGGGTTCCGTATTTTTTCTTCTTTTGAGGTACGGAACCCTAAAAATCAGCTCGCACAGAACGAAACCGCAACGACGTGTTTCATCCACGACGGACTCGCTCACCACGAGATTTCACGATCTCAAGAGACCCTCCGGGGTGCCCGCCGGTGCAAACGCGCCGCCCATCCAGTCCTCGTCGCTCCACTCTACATTCGGCAGGTCTGGTGTGGTCGCCTCCAGTTCCCGGACGCCTCATTTTGGTTTAACATACCATTTGCCCGCGGCTTCGCTTCGCGTGTTCAGGGGTTTACCTTTTTGCTCAGAGCTTAGGCCGCCGATGACGTAGCGTTACGATTTCATTGATGAGAAGTGACAGAATGTAATAGTGAAAACCGTATGTAAATCGATCATTTCGTTCTCGAGTTATAAGACATATTTTTACGTACGGTACACGGTCGGTCGCCCCTAGAAACTTCGGTTTATTTATTAGTATTAATATAGGATTAATGTTCGTGTGGGTGTTGAAACATTTCATTAATTTGTAATGATAATGAATACTAAGCAGCACTACAAGTTCTTTATCGAAACGTTCTGATTCACTACCGAGAAGTGTATCGTTCTCTATCTTTCTCCGCTTATCGCTAGTTACTTTGGCTAGTTACATATGTAGTTTCTCAATGCTTTGTCCTACGTCCACATTGTCTGCGTTTATTGCTCTCCAAATCGTGGATCAATAAATATTGGTAACGCGTTTTTGCTGAGTTCACACGCCCGCGTCGAGAGCGGTCCCGCATTATTCCAAAGATAATCCCTTGTATTTTCCTTTGTCCCTAGTCCCTATTTGAATCCCGACTTTTCTGGTGTGAGTACGAAGTTGACTTAGGCATTATCGGTTTGGTCGGAGAGAGCACTTTTTTGTGGCTGTCATGTTATTGGTGGAGTTCGATCGCTTTTTTGAAGATATGCGTGTGTGCGGTGATGGAGAAGGGCACGAACACGAGAGATAAGAGGTTTATCGAGCGGCGGCGGCCGGTACTGGCACACCTATGTCGAGTGTCGGCTGAGTTCTGTATCTAATCATTCATGGCTAGTGGAGATAATCCTCTACCTACGCACCGCGATTCAATATAATTTTTCCTATAATGTTTTATATTTATTACGCGTGCAGTGCAAAGGATATCTCTCGGGTTTATATTCAACTAGATGGGTTTATATTCAAACTCTTGAACCGAATACACTAGCACTCATTAAAATTCAGTCTGCAAGTAATAAATATTAGCCGAGGGTGCTCTAGCGTTTAATGCCCAAATTACACGACGGGTCACGATCATAAAAATTATGTACACGTAAAAATATGCAAATACAAGTATATCATCCCCCTGGCGCGAGCAATCGTAAAATTCCCCATAACCCCCCGGCCTTGGTAGATGAAATTGCCCGCGTGTACTAACTAATGTACTGCCGGCTATACGTAAGAGTCGGGATACTGCCGCGGGATTTACTCACATCAAACTGATATTGCTTTCGTTCGGTCGTAACTCTTCTCAGAAGGGATGAGAGCGCATCGTGTCTTCATAGTTCTTAGCCAGCATCGATATGCCTCTACTGGCCTCTACTCACTGACACGCTCATAGCAACAATATCAGCTTAGAAATATGTAATCAAATCAGGCGTAATCAGTGGTGTTCCCGCTAACGTTTGTTACAAATAAAAAAAATGTGATAATTTAAATCGAACCACTGTCCGTCGAGAGCGTTTCTTCAAGATCCTCGTCGAAACCTGCTAGCTGCTAGTAGCACTGAAAGTATATATTCTTTATTTAACACCAATTTATACAAATTAGGCACAATAGGCGAGCTTAATGACGTGAGTCATTATATTCTAACTAACCTTTGGGATATGGGAAGTATGCAACATTTGCCAATTGGAATAATATTGCATAACAAACACGATATGAAAAGTTCAAAAATCTGTCCAGCCTGAATCCTGAATCTCTAGCGCAGCAGCGCGTCCTGTCCTCCAGAGTGCAGGACAGGACCACTGCACCACCACATGGGCTGCACGGCAGGTAGTCTATGTACGGCTTCATCGTATGCAGCCTGTACATCTGATATTAGCAACGGCGACAACCGACGACGGGTTAACATAATGCCCACTGTTCCGGCTTCACTCCCTTCTGTCGGCGGACAGTATCACGGCACGGCCGCTAATCGTACTCCATACAAAAGATAATAAGAGGATTGTTTACGTACGACTAGACAAGACACAGATGACAGATATGTAGAAATATTAACGTAAACAACATTTGTCTGTACAAGAAATGTACCATATCCAAAACTAAGAAGTAAACAAATTAACTATGAAGGAAGACTGTCGTCGTCGACCAAACTGTGTGGAAGCAGATTATTTCTGGCAGAACAGTGGTATTATGTGGTAATATCGTATTCAATCGTAAGGTGGGGCAACAGATATGGTATTTTATGTCAATGTCTGGTCTAACAGAGCAAGGCTATCGAAATATGTCCTGCCTACAATACAAGATAACAGAGAGATAACGCCTTTCGGACAAGCTCGACAGATTGTGATGATAGCACTACACGATGTAATTCATTTCGTCAAAATACTCATTGCACTACCATCACTCGCTTGACGACGGAGAAGTAGGTAAATAGGACAATATTTATAGTTCCTTCCATCTTCTACCGGATTTTCCATTCGAATATAAAATGTTCTTTCCCAAGTCATCCATGACTTCGGTAGTGGTATTCAGTTCTTCTCTACCACTAGCAATCGCAAGAGTTTTTGTCAATAAGTATGTCTGTTTAGGCTTTTACCGCTAAGTCGCTCGCTGGTAATCAAGTGGGACGAGCCAAATGGATACCTGTGTCCCGTTAGATAAAGTACCTAACTACGCAGTCGAAGGTCAATCGTGCTCTGTCAGTCACTAACGCGTGAGTTCGGGCCTGCCTGAGGCCCAACTTTGTATCTACAGCATAATAATACGTTTAACACTTAAGTGGGCGCATGGGGTCATCGCAACTCTGAAGCAAAAAAAATACGTGTTTATATCGTACGCAGCGCGCCCGCATTTTTGCTAACTTCTTGATTAAATTTTTGCTAACTTCTTCTTTTATGCGGCTAGGTGGACAGACGACCTAAACAAGGTAGCCGGGAGTGGATGGATGCGAAGAGCAGAAGACCGCGTGTGGTGGCGTGCCTTGGGAGAGATCTATGTCCAGCAGTGGACCAATACGGGATGTTGATTGTTTTATTTATTGCACTGAATGCTCAAAAGATGAGTCAACAGATCCCTCAATTTTTGAAGTCAAAACTTCTTTAGCGGCGCTTGGCCTTTTTGGACTTTTTAGGTGGGTAAAAAATGTTAAACTCGCGACAGATCTCGAAAAGCGACAGATTTATTTTTATTATTTAAAATGTAACCTTAAGTCATTGCATTAAGGGTTAAGTTACAAAAAATACTATTAACACTGCCTTCTATCGAGCGAGTATATATATCAACTAGATGGCGGTACGTACGGTTATAAATAGCAAATTTTTATGTAATATGGCACGGGATCAATTCAAATAATTTTTATTATATCAACTAGATGGCGGTACGTACGGTTATAAATTCGCCCGGAGCGAACCAACAGAAGCCGATATTCGTTTGCTCGTTTATGTAATTTGTTAGCTCAGTGGTAAGCGTGTAGGGTTGTATTTTTTGACCATGGGTTCGAGTCCCACAAATTTTTTTTAGTTTTTTTTAAGCAATGTTACGGTGTTTAGTTTTTTTTATAACCACCTAAGAATTATTTTCGGAAATACAAAAAGTTTTCACTTCTGCCGGCACTCCCGGAGTGCAACTGTGGTTTTTTTTATTATACTAATCTCAGCCGAAATTTTAATACTCAAAAAAGTGTGGCACCTCTCAGGCCGGCATGGCACCCGCATTTGATCGAATGTCTATGGGCGTCGTTAGACACCATGGCACAAAATGCCATGCTTTCTATAAAATAAAAATGTTTTGTTGATCTGTTATAAACTTATAAGCGGGGATAGGAATAGGTTTCTTTTTTATTAGGGTTCCGTATCAGGTACTGGACCCTATTACTAAGCCTACGCCGTCTGTCTGTCTGTCTGTCTGTCCGTCCGTCCATCTGTCCGAGGGCTGTATCTCTTGAACCGTAATAGGTAGCCCGTTGAAATTTTCACAAAAAATGTGTTATTATGGCCGATATAAAAACAAATAATAAAAATAAGACAAAGTAAAACATTCACGGGGTTCCCATAGAAGAAACCAAAAAGTGTAGGCGCGCGCGCCATCTACCGAATAGATTATGAAGCATGACATTAACTAATATGAAGCATTTCATAACACGCCATCTAGATGGCGTGAGTAGCGCTGGCCGTGACATGGCGATACGGGACCCTCGGTGCGCAAGTTCGACTCGCACTTGGCCGGTTTTTTATGGAAACTGACACGGTTGGCTACATCACCTACAACATCCGTGATGTCAGCCCATTACACCGGGTGAACTATAGGTGCCATGTCAGTGCTTCCCTTCATTTCATAATAAAATAGGTAGAGTATAAATACGTATGTTGGCGAGAAGGCAGTGGTTAAATAAAACCAACTCTTTCGGGAATTCCGCAATTTGAAAAATATTTCCTGGCAGTGATATAGTTAGTAACTTTTGACACTTGCAACATGCTGTAATGTATGAATACCTTATTAAAAATACCAAAAATCAAAATCACTTCCATACCCATATTTTTTTTCAACCACTCCATGTTATGTCTTCTCGCGAAAATGAGGTATTTATACTCTACCTATTCCGATCCCTGGTTATAAGAGTAAGGACAAAGGAGAGTTTATTACAATCAAGCATTTAATGAAATTGTATTGTATGAATTTGTTGTGTGTGCGATGGGACAAGTGCCTGAAAAAAATAAACGATTTGATTTGATTTGATTTGATTAACATATATCGGCCCAAAATGGCGCTTAATATTTGTTTGAATCCATTATACATTTACCAAGTTTATTTGAGGTCATCAGAGACCCCATGCAACTACTTGTGTGATTTTGCTCTACGCGCCTACTTAAGGGTTAATTCGCGGCACAATAGCAAAGATAAAGATAGTCGAAAACTGGATGGTTTTCATGTGACTAGTTTGGCTGGCAGCGGAGAAGCAAACTATACTAAGCAGGTAACTGTATGGCCGGCCACAATAGACGCTGGACTAGACGAGGCTCAATTCACACTATCTATGTACCTCTCTCTACTCTACACAGCTCAAAACGATTGTGCGAATACTTGGTAGGTACCTCTCGTAGTACTCGTACACACCACGTCAAGAACATTGAACCGGGTGCCGTGTCGTTGTCGCGCGTCGGTCGGACGGAAGAGGTATAATGTGATAAGGCGTTTTTTGTGACTCATGTTAATATCGTTGGAAAATGTAATTGCAACAGTTTATCCATAGTGTTCTTTCCGGAATCAGATAATATTAAACCTTGTCAAAACGCGTCACAAGTTAGCTGGAAAAAGCGAGTTATCCATCCTTACTTTTACGTGTAACTAAATGTTAATTTTTTTCTTTTAACAGTACTTCTTGAATAAAGAGCATTTTACTTTTTTATTGATAGTTTGACCATCTCTATTAGGTACAATATAATACGAGATTAGGTCTAAGCTAATTCATTGGAATTATAACTACAGCGATCATGTCATTAAAGATAATCAGGTGTCAGGTAGGTACCGGTTCCACTTCTCGTCAGGTGCCACCATAACAGTAATTTGATACGTTAGGATTTCGGAATTTGTACACCGATGAATCGGTACGCAATAGGTAAGTGAAAGGGATTAGTGCAGAAAAACGTAGGAAATAAATTAAGGGCAGATAGAGTCACTTAAGAAGTTTTGCTTCAAAATCTTAAACTGAGTACCAATGATATTAGATATAATATGTTTAAAATTGGTAGATGTGTTGTCCGAGTTCCGAAAGTGGCACTTTAAAACCAGGGCAAATGCCCCGCCTGAACATGTACTCGTCTCTTTTTTGCTATGAACTCAACAACAGGCATGCCCTCCTACATACTTCCTCTTGTAATATTCACGCCCAATTTATTCACACACGCCCAAGTTCGTGCCATTTGTAAACACCGAATGTCGTGTAGTCAACGTATCAACTAATTCATTGCTACGTATTAAATCCTTCACTATAAATCGCTCGACCTTGCCCAGTGTTCCCGCAGGAGCAGCAGCTCAAGCACGTGACGTTACGCGATGGCGGCAACATTACACTATAATATAACAAATGATGTAAAATTACACGATTGAGCAGGACGGAGGAGGGGCGGCGCGGAGTGGAGATGGTGACGTAATGCTAGTCACGCTCTATGTTGCCGCTGCTCCCGATGTGCTGCACGCATCGCTTTGCGTGCGTTTTGTCAAAGCTGACTACAGGTTGACAAACATTGGTTAACTAACTACCTTGTTCCTGTCGGACCGAAGCATGTAGGTAGGTGCCATGCCAGTGCTTTCGTTTAGTCCTGCACAGAACTGGACGCAAAACACGGACGACATACATTTGATGCCCACATTTCATAGATACCAAATTCCTGTCCACCTTTGTGAAACGGAAAATCTTGAATGAATTAAGCGTAAAGAAAATAATCGAATCCTCCTTCGGCTGGGTTCTTCTGATCACAATATTGTGTTTGAACATAGGGTGACAGACATCCATGACATCATTCATGGAGTCACACAGCAATACTTTCTTCAATGTAATAATTCTTCGTAATCAATTTAATCGAAACATAAACAGTGTTCAGCACGCTTACAATCTGCATCTTACTGGTCCCAAATAAACAAACGCACGTCGGGTCAGATAAAGCACATCCGCTTATAGCTGTCGTATCAATGGATGAATGAATAAGTAATATTTTGAAAAAACTACAGTAGGTACTAAAATTCATTTCAAAAGAACAATGGGTCTTTGTTTTTCACATAAAATTCGGACGTTGGTATCTGAGGTCAAACTACAATTTGAATTTATAGTTCCATAAGGGTGATTTGAGATTGTCTATAAATGTCATATTTAGAATATGTTTATTACACACAGTCACAAAAGCTATATACTAAAATGATGCTAGGCAAAAAATAACTATTAAGCTAGGTTAAAATAATGAGCACATAATGCTTTATCAGCGCCCTAAATTAATCAGAATCACCGAATTCAACACAATAAATAAACCAAAGAGTTTGTATTACGTCGCTGCGCTCAGCGACGTAATATAAACTCTTTGAAATAAACTAAGACTAAGCTGAGACTAAGATGCCTCAGATACTGTTATATTATGTAAGTTCCAGCGCATAGGAAACGTACATATGAAGATGACGACATCAATCAAATCTAGTGTAAGTAGTGCCTGAGAACATTCATTGGCACAGGGCAAAACCAATTGACACTCATTAGTGTGGCCAGACATCAAAACCTCAATCATATTGCTCAAGGAAGCGCTATCATTGAGCTTCGTTTCGAGTGTAGAGTCATGGTACACTATACTGTTTAACCTTCATATTAGCTATAAAATAAAAATATAGACTACTAGGTAGCCACATGAAGAGTAACGGAATGCTCTTGGCTAGCGAATGAGAACAAAATTCAAGTTTTATCTAAAGCTTCGAACCGCACTAGCATTATTAAAAACCAAAACTCTATCTCATGTGTGAGTGATATAGAATAGAAATCCAAATCTACATAGTTTCACTAGTTGAACCTCAGATTGAAACGCTGAACGTCTAGACCTCCAACATGGAGCTAACGATTGTAGCAGAGGGCTGTGTCTGTGTGCGTATGAGGGAGTTCGTTGTATGTGTACGTGTGATAGAGATGGACCAACAAAGCCTAGCTCGGTCGTTGCGCACACGGACAGCGCGCGTCGAGTCGGAGTCGGAGGCGACGACGACGCCGACGCGTTGGCCGCGGGCAGGGGACCGGTTAGATCCGACAAGGCTCGGCATCACGCTCGCTTCGTCGACATCGCGAACGCTTTCACTTGCTGGCATTGGAACGTCTCCACGTCCCGTCGTCGTCGGATGTAAGCCAGATGTTAAGATGGAGAGGATGTGCGCTAGTCATAAAAAACCGGCCAAGAGCGAGTCGGACTCGCGCACCGAGGGTTCCTAACCACCACGTAATTGGCCGGTTTTTAAGTACATATTATTTATTGTTTTACTTAAGAGTTTGCACTATAATCATAATCACACTAAGTTTGACGCTTGTATCTTATGTATTACCGCTTTTACGATAGAGCAAAATAAAAAAAAACGTAAAAACACTTTTTGGGATTGGGACCCACCTTAATGATAATTTTTTTATTATTGTTAGCATATCTCCCATAATAAATAACACATGCATATTTTGTGAAAATTTCTACCGGCTACCTACCTATTACGGTTCAAACGATACAGAGTACCCGTACGGTACGGAACCCATAAAATACCTTGACGTAAAAATATCAAGTTTACGAGGAGAAGACGAAATACAACTCTCTATCACCACAACTTCTATGTGCTGAAAATGGAGTAAACGACGACCAAATGTCAATGCCGTGTTGAGGTTATTAATTTCCACCGCATTTAATAAATACTGGACTCGTATTTTGTTAGCCTATTCGTCACAGCACATCCCGACGACGACGTCACAGCAGCAGCTGCACTGGTAAGGAGTCTTGAGCTTGAAGGCATTTGCAACAAACACAATATGCGGGCATCAGAAATTAACTAGAGATGTCTCAAATTCATCGACCATTGTCTGTAAATTACGGTGCTCTAACTTGCAACCCGAAATTCTTTCAACCCTACGAATATGACTGCCCGGTCTTGCGAAATAAAATTTCATAAAAGTGGCCATCACAACTCAATGTGCAAATTAGAGCTATAATATTTTATCAGTGTGTATGAGCTTTATTATTTCAATGTACATTTTATGTAACTACATGTAGGTACATGCTTACTGCACGTCGGTATGTGTAACATAATTCACTGCATCGACGTTTTACGATGCCATTAGCGTGGCGACACTCCCTCCCTATCTTGTCTGTCGTAGAACATTAGAATGTAAAAACAGTTCTACCATTTTTTTATGGAAACTGACAAAGTTGGCTACATCACCTACAACATCCGTGATGTCAGCCCATAACACCGGGTGAACTTGGTGCCACGTCAGTGCTTCCCTTCGGTCGTGCCGGCTACACTGAACTGGACGGAAAACACAAACTATTAACAAAGCCGTTTCGACCGACCTTTCATTCAGTGATGTGGTACCAACCCGGGCGGGTTAAACCCTACCACCTAGTAATATAAGAAGGGAAGGGTCGTGCCGGCTACACTGAACTGGACGGAAAACACAAACTACATATTAACACAGCCGTTTCGACCGACCTTTCATTCAGTGATGTGGTACCAACCCGGGCGGGTTAAACCCTACCACCTAGTAATATAAGAAGGGAGTCATATCCCTTAGCCGCCTTTTAAAACATACAAGGGGAGAGATGCAGTGGGGCTATTATTTTAAAGTACCGACCCCACACGGTACATATTCGATGGTTCTATAACCGTTAAGGGAGACATACCTGTAGAACCTTGTAGCACGCAATCGCGGTAGCTTCGCGCATTGTCCTGAGATGCAAAGCTAGCTAGAGAATTTAAAACTTCATTAGACACCAAAATAGATTAGGCCGATGATGGAGTACTTGGAGTCACATATTGGAAAGTAGTCTTCAGTATCTGCTGGCGCGGCGTCCTTGGACTCAAGTCAGTTTTGTTGGAGACCCGAAACTCACTGGTCTAATTAGGCTCTAGGTAGAGTATGTAACTCAAGAGACTCCGAGTCAGAGACGTTTTGCAGGTTAACCGAGTCTGTTCTACAGGTACCACGGAAGCTGCTCTGAGGAAATTGCATGCTTTATTCCTTGACATCCAACTTATCTCCGCGGCACTGATCGCAGAGAAACTGAGCACCTTCTTGTTGTTGACATCAAAGCTTCTGAGAACTCATCGCTCCTCCGTCGCGCCACTAGGGTGTGGAATCATCTGCCGGCGAGTGTGTTCGTTGACTCCTCCAAGACTAACTCCATCGATGCCTGAAGACCCCCAGTATTCAGGCATCGATCAGCAGAGTGAGCGGCCTACAATTAGCCCGCAAGTTGCTGGTATAGTGCCTAGCTGAGCGTGGTTTCGCGAGGAGAGGTGATATTGGCTGTTTCGAGCACCTTGATGATCAAGGTTGATCCCTCGGTAGAGCGACCCATGCTGGTTCTCATGAAAAAAACTTCATACGAGTATCTCCTCACTTTTTTAGGTTCCATATCTCAGAGTGAAAACGGATAATGGTGACAACTTGCGAGTCCGACTTGCACGTAACTGTTTTTTTTTTTATGGAATCCGCGATGGAATCTGATGTGGTTCGTCACACACAACTCACATCGCGTCGCCTGCATCATGGTTGTAGTAATGACAGCCAGCCCATTGCAAATTCTTCCTGTTGTAACTAGGTGCCATATATAGTATTTTCCTTTGGTCATGCCGGCTGCACTGAACTGGCCGAAAACATGGACTACTTTTTCATAGTCTTTCCGGCCGACCTTTATTCAGTGCCACCACACTGTCAATCAAGGCGGGCCTACAACCTATGGAGTTTTCACTGGCCGTGTAGCTGCTGCCACCCAGTAGCTTATTTAAATCCAGAACACAATCTAGATGAAATCTCCGAACAGACTATCCCGAGAGAATGCAAAATGGCAAAAGGAGGATCGCAAAAACACTTAGAAAGCGGGAAGCTGCAGGCGCGGACGCTACGCCGAGCTCCGGAGAAGCGTAACAATTTGAAAATGCAAATTAAAACCGTTTCCTGCACTCGCGGTCATTTGAAATTAACATCCGGAGTTTTCTGACTCGGCGGAGAGCCGGCAGCCGGGTTTAGCCACTCGTGCTGGTCTCGCTGCTAAAATTACTTAAAATTAGAAATAGGTAGCGGTACTTCTTAGCTTTTGCCCGCGGCTCCAATAAATAAATACAGACTTATCTCTACACCTGCCAACCATCATGCAAAACCCAAATTTTAAAATAGCAGCGGATTTAGAAATAACCACATGCGAGCTTACGTTCTTAAACTTTTCTTTCTGCATAATATAAAATGCAGCAACGTTCGCCGATTGTCTGTCTTTGACTCAACTGATTTTGGTACGTCTTCCAACACAACAACATTACATAGTGTGATTATGTAGAGGCTGAGCAGTAGTCGAGAGTGATGGAAGTCGGCGAAAAATAATAGTAGAGAGTAGCTGCTGGTCCGAGTTTAACACAAGCGGAGCCGCAGGTAATACCTCGGTCTTACAAACAAAGGCGATACACATAGATGGAGTAGATATAGGTACAGTACGTAAATAATGAACGTCGAGCTATACAGGGTGTTTCAGGATAGGCTTGAGAAACTTCAGGAATAGAAAGTACTCATTATTAGAAGAAAAATCCTATCACTCAAATCGAAATTCCGTACTTTTTCTTTCATACAAAAATTGGTAATTGTTATAAAACCTCGATGTAAGTACAGTGAGTATGGGGAGGTGCTGTCTAGGTCTAGGTAGTGCAATGACCTAGCCCAGTCCCCTTTTTCTTTTGATGTCATTTAAATTTAAGTCTTTGGAATTTACCTACATGCATTTCAATTCTACTAGTTAAAATTGTAATTTTAGTCATTTTATTTTTATTTAATAAAGGCGGATGTTAACCGTCCACCAAATCTCGATGAAACTATTTTCACCAAAAAGTACTATAAAATGACCGAATCTGGGAAAAAGTTTCAGAGCTTTTCGTCTTCAAATATGGACCCCTTTCGAACCCTGAACTTACGAAACCCTATCTGAAACACCCTGTAGGGACAATCCGGTTGTGGAGCGTCGACGTGCGAGTTCGTGCGACAGGGACGACGCTCTACAACCGGATTGTCTCTTTCTAAAGCTCGGTTTTCACTATTTACTGGCCGGGTACTGTAGGTATATGGATACGCCTGAAATGCGTGCGCTATCAGAATAATTAGACAGTCTCGGACGCGCAATTAACTCCCTATCATCTAATTGCTTCATCAGTGAATCAGCATTGCGTATGTACACGCGAGGAGTGCTCCCCGTCACACTAGAGCACCAGCCTGACCAGACCAGAGGTTACCTACAAATAGATCGTGAGAAATACGCGAAGCCGTCTCAATTGGTTTAAATTTGCACATGAACTGTTCGTTCACACAGCTGCGGGACCGGAATGACGACTATACTCTTACAAATTATGACTATTAGACCTGTAGCGCTAGGATTTTTGGTTTCAAAAATATTAAAGTTGTTTATTTGTCGCATATAGTTTCCGAACCATTTGCCCAACCTAATATATTAGTTTGTGTCATCCTAGGAATTTGCATACGTAGAAATTTAGGTATTTGTCTTTTAGATCAGTATTGGACGAAAAGAAAATTAGAAAAGAAAATTTTACTTTCATGATAATATTGAAGTAGTAACCGATGTGCAAAAACATTTTGTGTCATCTCTGTCCACGGAAATCCTTAAATTTAACCAGTACCTAATACATCGCGCAAATAGCTCTAAAAGAATATTAGAAAAGGTTAAATAGGTGTTACGCGTTTTAGAGTACTGATATCTGTTGTTCAAAATATTTTGTGTCGAATTCATCCACGACATTTATAGATATTTAATATTTTTATTACAACAACCTCTAAAAGCCACAAAAGAAAATACGGGCTGTTAGAGTTTACGTCTTTTTGATTATTATGGTGTAACAAAACACTATTCATAATTTGTGTCGTTTTTATCCACGGAATTTTATTATTTGTAAACACTAACTTCGCATGAAGTGCGAGCGCGGGGAATAGCGCGGGCGCGGGCGGCGGGGCGGCGGGCGAGGCGAGCGAGCGATCGAGGCACGCGCACGCGGGTCGTTCAGCCAGCCATACGCGGGGCGCGCGTTGCGTTTCGTGGCGCGGTGCGAGTTGCGACGTGCGTGCGTTATCATATCAATTATCAATTATTATTATTATTACTCATAATAAATCTGTAAGGGATGGTCATGGAGTAAGTTACTTTGTTTTTAGGAAATATTGAGTTTGTAGCCTCTATGTATGATACTAAAGCTAAATTGACGATTTTGAGAAATCTTTTCTGTATGTATGTATGTATGTATGTATGTTCCGCCATAACTCTTAAGCCGATTATCCGAATTCGATGAAACTTTGTACAAGCACATTTAACTAAGTATACGGGACACAGCTTGGGACACAGGATAGGCTACATAAAATTCAGTTCCGGTTACGCTAAGATGTGGCTCTCATACAAATCGAATTGTTCCGCGCGCAAAATAAAGGTATGCAGCGGCGGACGGCTGGCGGAGGTGCGGGGCGCGGCGCTGCGGGAGGGCGAGTGGTTCTAATAGCGCACCAGGCTGCCGCGCTGCCACGCGGTGTGTGTATGCATTGTCTCGAGCAGTTTCTTATTTAATTCCATTTCATAATATTATGTAGATTTACTTCGTTGGGTATCTATTTGATTAATTTTAGGTGCAAACCTATGTAAAAAAATGTGTTGTTGCGAGTCGATGTTAGCGGATATTTACTTAACTGAAGTTCCTATTTGATTTAAGTTAATTGATCGTGTGTTTATTATATTGTACGTAGTGTAGTATGCGCGCAATATTAGCAAACAGTTTCTTATTTTTACCCGACTACGGCGAAGCGAGAAGGAAAGTTAGGTGTTTGACCGGTATGTATGTATGTATGTATGTATGTATGTATGTATGTATCTATGTAAGGGCTATGTATGTATGCATGTTCATCTGTTCCCTCATACATAACTTCGAAATTACCTACTTATCATAATTTGACAAATCGAAGGTATCGTTGGATGCGTCTTGCTCTTGACCGTCTGCTGGTTGACTATGGTTGGCTGGTTGGCTTTGTGACGTCCCATAAAAATGGGATATGGCGCCCTCCAGAGGACATAAAGTGATGACCTAAAAAAAATGTTTTTAGTGTGGGGTATCAAATGAAAGGGCTTAATTAGCACATTTCAAAAATTTATATATTGTTAGCTGTTGCTTTCGGATTTGCTTACATGCATCCGATAATTGCGAATAATTTCTAAAATCTATCTATCTGTCACGTGAACCTTTGTTTTGGTCATAACTCGAGAACCACTGGTGCTAGACCCATCGTGTTGGTACTCAAACTTCAGGTCTCGGTGAGATCTATCCATCTGTCACGTGAACTTTTGTTTTGGTCATAACTCGAAAACCACTGGTGCTAGACCCATCGTGTTGCTACTCAAACTTCAGGTCTCGGTGAGATCTATCCATCTGTCACGTGAACTTTTGTTTTGGTCATAACTCTAGAACCACTGGTGCTAGACCCATCATGTTGCTACTCAAACTTCAGGTCTCGGTGAGATCTATCCATCTGTCACGTGAACTTTTGTTTTGATCATAACTCGAGAACCACTGGTGCTAGACCCATTGTGTTGGTACTCAAAATTTAGGTCTCGGTGAGGTCTATCCACCTGTCACGTGAACTTTTGTTTTGGTCATAACTCGAGACCCATCGTGTTGGTACTCACACAGATGGATAGATCTCACCGAGACCTGAAGTTTGAGTACCAACACGATGGGTCTAGCACCAGTGGTTCTCGAGTTATGACCAAAACAAAAGTTCACGTGACAGTTGGATAGATCTCACCGAGACCTGAAGTTTGAGTACCAACACGATGGGTCGAGCACCAGTGGTTCTCGAGTTATGACCAAAACAAAAGTTCACGTGACAGGTGGATAGATCTCACGGAGACCTGAAGTTTGAGTAGCAACACGATGGGTCTAGCACCAGTGGTTCTCGAGTTATGACCAAAACAAAAGTTCACGTGACAGATGGATAGATTTCATCGAGACATGAAGTTTGAGTACCAACACGATGGGTCTAGCACCAGTGGTTCTCGAGTTATGACCAAAACAAAGGTGCCTTGACAGATGGATAGATCTCAGCGAGACATGAAGTTTGAGTACCAACACGATGGGTCTAGCACCAGTGGTTCTCGAGTTATGACCAAAACAAAAGTTCACGTGACAGATGGATAGATCTCACCGAGACCTGAAGTTTGAGTAGCAACGCGATGGGTCTAGCACCAGTGGTTCTCGAGTTATGACCAAAACAAAAGTTCACGTGACAGATGGATAGATCTCACCGAGACTTGAAGTTTGAGTACCAACACGATGGGTCTAGCACCAGTGGTTCTCGAGTTATGACCAAAACAAAAGTTCACGTGACAGATAGATAGATCTCACCGAGACCTGAAGTTTGAGTAGCAACATGATGGGTCTAGCACCAGTGGTTCTCGAGTTATGACCAAAACAAAAGTTCACGTGACAGATGGATAGATCTCACCGAGACCTGAAGTTTGAGTACCAACACGATGGGTCTAGCACCAGTGGTTCTCGAGTTATGACCAAAACAAAAGTTCACGTGACAGTTGGATAGATCTCACCGAGACCTGAAGTTTGAGTACCAACACGATGGGTCGAGCACCAGTGGTTCTCGAGTTATGACCAAAACAAAAGTTCACGTGACAGGTGGATAGATCTCACCGAGACCTGAAGTTTGAGTAGCAACACGATGGGTCTAGCACCAGTGGTTCTCGAGTTATGACCAAAACAAAAGTTCACGTGACAGATGGATAGATTTCATCGAGACATGAAGTTTGAGTACCAACACGATGGGTCTAGCACCAGTGGTTCTCGAGTTATGACCAAAACAAAGGTGCCTTGACAGATGGATAGATCTCAGCGAGACATGAAGTTTGAGTACCAACACGATGGGTCTAGCACCAGTGGTTCTCGAGTTATGACCAAAACAAAAGTTCACGTGACAGATGGATAGATCTCACCGAGACCTGAAGTTTGAGTAGCAACGCGATGGGTCTAGCACCAGTGGTTCTCGAGTTATGACCAAAACAAAAGTTCACGTGACAGATGGATAGATCTCACCGAGACTTGAAGTTTGAGTACCAACACGATGGGTCTAGCACCAGTGGTTCTCGAGTTATGACCAAAAGAAAAGTTCACGTGACAGATAGATAGATCTCACCGAGACCTGAAGTTTGAGTAGCAACATGATGGGTCTAGCACCAGTGGTTCTCGAGTTATGACCAAAACAAAAGTTCACGTGACAGATGGATAGATCTCACCGAGACCTGAAGTTTGAGTACCAACACGATGGGTCTAACACCAGTGGTTCTCGAGTTATGACCAAAACAAAAGTTCACGTGACAGATAGATAGATCTCACCGAGACCTGAAGTTTGAGTAGCAACATGATGGGTCTAGCACCAGTGGTTCTCGAGTTATGACCAAAACAAAAGTTCACGTGAGAGATGGATAGATCTCACCGAGACTTGAAGTTTGAGTACCAACACGATGGGTCTAGCACCAGTGGTTCTCGAGTTATGACCAAAACAAAAGTTCACGTGACAGATGGATAGATCTCACCGAGACCTGAAGTTTGAGTACCAACACTATGGGTCTAGCACCAGTTGTTCTCGAGTTATGTCCAAAACAAAAGTTCACGTGACAGATGGATAGATCTCACCGAGACCTGAAGTTTTGAGTACCAACACGATGGGTCTAGCACCAGTGGTTCTCGAGTTATGACCAAAACAAAAGTTCATGACGAAGTTTCTAGTTCTCACAGAAAACGGGATATTAGTTCAGCACGATTGTGTTAGGGTCATGAAAGGTGGGTCAGTTTGAACTTATGCAAATTTTAAGCGAATCGAAGCGTCAATCTAAAATAATATTGACCACATTGACCATTGACATTCGTACGTATTGAGATTGCAGACGCGGGCTTTGTACAAAATTCGCACTGCATTATTTATTATCTCTATAGGAGATTCCAAACTTCTTTGCACAAAGTGCGAGCGCGGGCGCGGGCGGCGCGGCGGGCGAGGCGAGCGAGCGAGGCACGCGGGGCACGCCAGCCAGCCACCGGCCGCCGCTTCGCATAGAAGAAATCGTAGGTACCGAACGAACGTGTGTGCGTGCGTATGCCCCCCGCCCGCCGCCACCTGCCCGCGTCCGTCCGCTTTGACCGCAACAACTGTTTTTGTGTTTTATTCATTTATTTCGAGCATGAAAATGACACAAATTTACAATGTACATTTTTCATGCATTTATGAAATTGAATATGTAAACTCTAATCATTCTAATATTTTTTTGAAGCTTTTGTAGCTTGGAAAAATAACATAATTGAAAATCTTAAAATTGCGTGCCCTAATTTGGCACAAATTCATTTAATGGGCATATGTAAGTGATCTGAGATAGGAAATAACAATTTTGTCAATTCTAATTTTGTTTTAGGCACTGTTTTTACATACTGACCATAGGTCAGTTTGCACTGGACGAAGATGACACAAACTGGGTTTGCACACTCTGCAGGCTATCCTAGATATGATACCATAATTATTTTAAAGTTTAGATTAATTTGGCCAGTTTTGAATGGAATTAAAAAAAACAACCGCAAATCTTCGAATTGCTGAAAATGCAAGTGACAGATATGACACAAAACGCAATATTATGCTTCTTATGTACGACTGTATCCACAGGCAAGAAATAAGCAAGTTTAGAATTTTTTTAACTTATGTCCTCAAAATAGCCCAGCGCTATCGGTCTATATAGCTTTTGCCAGAAGCTCCGCGACACTGAGCTTGGGCAAAGGTTTCGAGTTAGATACCTATCTATAGGTTTACGAATCTCTTCATAAATAATTATCATACATGTCTAGGAGAGCCAGAGTACGTTGACTAAAGTGGCGTGGTCGTATTGTTGATAGGTTTCCCGTATGCTCACTCCGTGGACAGGAAAATGGAGTGTGGGAAGACCACCCGCCAGGTGGGACGACGACATCAAGTACGTCGGCGGAAAGCAGTGGTTCCGTACCGCTGAAGGCCGGGAGGACTGGAGGAAAATTGGAGAGGCGTATGTCCAGCAGTGGACGCTTACACGCTGACTGACTGACTGACTGACATGCTCACTGCTGCTGCCTCTTCATCCCGAGATGTTATCAATGAATCTGTACGTAAATCGGTTCCGCCGTTTTCGACTTTATGCGTTATATGTGCCCGCGGCTCCGCCCGCTCTCATATTTGACTTCTCTGCTAACCTCATAAGCCATTTAACGTGATGAAAAGTAGCCTATAATTGATGGGAAGAACCAAGCTATCCGTAGAAGCAAACTGTATTAAAATCGGTTCAGTGGTTCTCGAGTTATAAGCGGACAGACAGACATACATACAGGCAGAAAGCAGACGTTGGATTTTATTAAAGGTAAGGATAAGGAAATACAGTCAACCAGACGTTGCTTTTATATCAGTAGATCATTCATTGACATAAATAATATTACTAAACGTAAGGAGATGCCCAAATGATAGTAATATTTTTTTATGGCAACTGACACGGTTGTCTACATCACCTACAACGTCCGTGATGTCAGCCCATAACACCGGGTGAACTAGGTGCCATGTCAGTGCTTCCCCCTTTGATCGTGCCGGCTACACTGAACTGGTCGGAAAACACAAACTATTTACATAGCAGTTTAGACTGACGTTTCATTCAGTGCGGTGGTATCAACCCGGGCGGGTTAAACCCTACCACCAAGTAAGATTAGGAGGGAAGGGACCTACAGTTTTACGAGGAATCCGAACCTCGGTCAGCCTCCAACGGTCAGCGGTCACCCATCCAAAAACTGACCGCACCCAGCGTTGCTTAACATTCAATAGCGACAGTTGACTGTCTGCACCACTGAGCTATCGAGGCTGACAAATAATGACGAGTAATACAAACTCAATAATTATAATGTCCTCAATAAAGTGGTGGTAAAAAAAATGCTTATAAAATTATTCATTCAAACTAGTCTCAAATTAACAAATCTGCCAAATAAAAATAACCGAAATATAACATGATATAATTACATCATGCGATATTCAGTTCCCAAATAGTTTTTTGGTAATTTTAGACGTTCTTTCTATAGTTTGATCACCACTTTAGTGAGGACATATTTTATGGAGTTCCTATGGGCATGTCTTTACTTTAGTAATACATCCTTGCCTATAATAAAATCCAACGTCTGCTTTCTGTCTGAGTGTATGTATGTCTGTCTGTCCGCTTATAACTCGAGAACCACTGAACCGATTTTAATAAAAATATCTACGGATAGCTTGATTCTTCCCATCAACTATAGGCTACTTACTATCACGCTAAATGACTTATGCGGTTAGCAGTGAAGTGAAATATGAGAGCGGGCGGAGCCGCGGGCACAGCTAGTATTATATATATGTCAATTTATTAGATAGGAATGTTGCTGCCTAGCTAGCTAGAGAGCGGGTCCAAGTCCTGGGTTCAACAAGTGTCGCGTGATTGAGAGTCAAGGTCCGGCGAGAAAAAATGGGAGCGGCGGCGGCGGCGCTATAATTTAGTGCCTCGGCGAATATTCGGGTTCGCAAAGGGCGTGGTGGTTCGCAATTCATTAGTAACTAATAATAATAATGAAAGTATGTTGTTGCTATGCCCTGAAACTTAATTATACCAAGTAGGTACCTCGGTAGAGAACGACAACGACGGTGGAGTATAAAGTGTACCTGATGGAACAATAAATCCGGATGGTGTGGTGGAATATAAAGTCCGACTGCTGGAACAGGGAATGTAAAACCCCCCGGTAGTGTAGTGATACAGTATGCTTGAGAATGTTCAACTGTCAACATTTCGAACATTTCTCAACATTCGCATGCGATTCGTTTTCGTTATCTACTTCCGCAATTCCGTATTTTTTACTCTGCTTTCTAAGTAAGAAAGCAGAGTAAAAAATACAAGTTTTTAGAACATCATTCTTTGGTTGAAATTTGTCAAGCTATATTTTCCGCTGGTCAAACTTTAGAATGGAATGCTGTTGAAATAAATAATAGAGCTTAGAGACGCACTAGGTAGATGATTTGTTTGCCTGCGGGCGCCGGCCGCGCCGGGCGTTTCATTACCTATGGCAGCCATACTCAAAGTGTGCTCCGCGGAGCCTCAGTGGGGGCTCCGCGAGAATACGAGAAAAAAAAATCAAAAATACACCTCTCCTTTCTGGCTCGATTCAGCTCAGCTGCGCAGGCGTCACTTTTTCACTTATTCTTCTAATTTTTTTCTCTTTTCTTAATATGATATTATGTAAGCAACTGTTACATTGTAATATGATTATAAAGAATGCACAAAAACTCATTTTTGTTTATTTTAGGGCTCCGTCAAATATTTCGCTTTCCAAAAGGGTTCCGTCACCAAAAACGTTTGAGAACCGCTGACCTATGGTATGGTACTCCTATGTCCATGTACCTATACTATGATGGTGTAATGAAATGAGAGTTCGGACTGAACTGACATTAAATTACTGCTATTCGAAATTCCTCTGAAATAAGTTCTAACCAATAGAATAATAACACGAAGTGGCTGCCTGGAAGTTTCAAAGCCGTATAATTAAGAGGTAGACTGGAACACACGTGTTACGATAAGTCCACCTTTGCGTGATGTCGTTCTTTATGCTTCTTTTTTGTGTATTCCTATTTATACCATTAGATAATTAATATTCTATTCTGTCCATACATGTAGTTACCTCAAACTCAAATTTTTGAATTTCGAAAACGAGGAAAGCTCGTCGCAATGCAGTCACTGAACAGACAGTGTGTGTGTGTGTGTGTGTGTGTGTGAATGAAAAATGTCAGCTGAACGAGCAGGAAATAATTACTCTTATTATTATTGTGACGTCATCTCGCATGTTACATACGCGATTTAACGAGTTCGCACGTACATCTGTACGCACGTACGTGTTTTAAATAGATCAATGGAATCTTCGAGTGACCAATCAATAGTGAAAAAAAAACATTATCAACTGGCTGGACATCAGAATTCATTACCAATCGATTGCTAAACAGAGAGGCCTGTAGGTAGGCAGGCACCTACATGCAATGTTAATATTAAATAAATTAAAATTTATAGTTGAAGCTGAAGTTGATGGACAGCAGCTTCCAAAAATCTTGACACTCTTGATCCTGAAGCTACTGGCAAATGGAATACAGAGAACGAAAAGAAATCAGGAACAAGGTGCTTGGGGCTGACATCAGGCACGGACACAGCAGGGGGCGAAAAGGGTGAAACATTAACTTTGTGTTTTTAAGAATTCCACATTCTACAAACTGTATCGGTTGTATAACAACGCTTCATCCAACATATTTTCAATTATGTCACAATCAACACATTAGTGAAGTAATTCACGCCTAATTATCAGAAGATAAAACTGAGGATAAAACTACAAATTTGACAATCCATAAACGACGTAAAGGCTTCGACACTCTATCTCAACATCTAAATTATTTTTTTTTATTGAAAGCTCGACATATGGTATAACAACGCCCATGGGCATTCGGTCGTATGCGGGAGTCGCGAATGCCATGCCGGTCTGACAAGTGTCCATTCATGCCCCTCTTGATGGACTCGAGACTGTACTCGGGGCAGTACGCCTGAAACGTTACCAAATCTTGGTCAAGATACCTACATATTTTTAATTTGTGAAATTAAAAAAGCAAATCTATAAAAGTGTCAACATTGGCGCCGAGGAGTCTAGACTGAGCTGGATAAGCTACTTATTGCAGTGCCAAAATCTAAGCAATGGGGGTTCGTCTTTTGCATTTGCCAGGTTTGTGTTATCTCTCTAATCACTTGCATGAAAATGCATTTTGAACAGAACTGTACAGAAAACAATTGTTACCACAATCCAAGTTACATAATACATAATAAAAATAAATATTATTAACACACAATGATAATTTGGATATGAGTAACCAAGTGATGCAGGCGCGGCCCATTCAGACTATCAGTTTAATCGCAGGAACCAGCCGATAACAAAGATTAATCAATATCTTGCAACATGATACCTACCTGCATGCGTCAGGGCCGGGGTGGGGTGCATGTTCACTGAACAAATAAAACCGCGGAGCCGATGATAACAATAGTTTTCTTCACATTTTTAAATGGCTTTACGTTATCTTTCGACCTGTGCTTTGAACTAATTTGATAGGTTTGAAGTGGTTAATATTGTAAATATAAACTGTAAATAAAACGTGGTGCATTTCAGATTTGAAAACAGAATTATTAACCTTTTTTTGAAGAACAGTTGGTACACGAAAAGAAACAAGAAATGCAGGGAAAAAGGCGGACTTACCACTGCAAGTGATTTCTTCGAGTCAACCTTTGGTGATGACAAAATTATAGAGAAAGAAGTGAGTGACAACAAAACAAAATGCACATGAGAATAGTGTCTCTGGGAATATTTTTGTTGATAAGTCCATAAACGGCAGCCAAATGGTTAAAGTACAGAACGTAAAGGAAATTATGAAACCTCATTTACTAATAAGGTAAAATTGGGTATTGTGATTCACATTGCAAAGTGTGATCTAACAGATGTAATTAAAATATCTGTTTCTCTACAAGGCCATGCCGACGCTACGCCGTCCGACCGGTCTGGTCAAGTAAGAAGCAAGAGACAACCGGGCCATCGGCACGCGACGACCGGCGCTATAGCAGCCGTGAGAGAGCGCCACTCGTGTAAATTAACCTGTAGAAATGGCATTGAATCACATTGAAAAAAAAAATCCTTACACCAAAAAGGTTGTGTGCATGCACACAATTTATAGCAAACAAGTGTGAAACACACATATCAACTTCATGTGCTGTCTTCGCCTACTCGACAAGTTCTTGCTCCCTCTAGCTATTTATTTCTGTTGTGGCGCCACCTCTCTAGGCCCACGGTGACGGCACAGTGTTGCCATAATAGAGTAAACATGCAGACATGATTAATCTTTAGCTGTTTTATCTGAGTCGCGTTGAGCAAACGGGGATTAACATTGTTGGGAAAATTAAAAGGAGAATATTTTTCTGAAGGGAAGTAACATTGGCTGGTTTCCGTAACGCGCATTCAAATATGATTACTGCAATAAATTGTCAAATAAAAATGACAAGAACAGACCCAATACACCATTAAATACAAGAAAATATACCTAGGTAATATTTATAGGTAAAAAAATTATCATAATATCACAATGTATTCACACACAAGTGTCATGCTACACATATGAAAGAAACAATCGGAGTGAAGATAGAATAATATTATCTTCTGCCACTTTCGTTGTTGTAATAGTTCATTACAACAGCCTATAAATTGTTGTAAGAATAAATTTGCTGTGACAAATACACAAAGACTGGCCGGGGAAAGGGGCATTTGCCTTCGCCAGCTTCAACCAACGCATGCAATTTATGTACATAATTGTTTGTCAAATCAACTTATTTAATGTTTTGAATCTTTCAACAAAGCACAATCAAAGCATTGGCACGGGAACCTGACAAGTTAAACCTGCAAGAATCCATAAAAAAATTATGAAATTAAATATATAAATAGGAAATTATGTACATATGTACACAGTGCAAAATAATTTTTATTCCCACCCCTAACACTAAAATACCTACCTACCTAGATCCTCTTACATATTATAACAGTCATGATTTTCACCTCACATTTACCAGCAGCGCAGCGTAAAGACAATAGAATGTAAGTGAAGGAATAGCTAATATTATCATTGCACTTAGCATGACAATACAGACAATATAAAAGAATAAAGGACATCACACAATACATCCTATGCGCGAGTACAATCGCTACTGCAGTACGACGATAGATCATCCTGGTGTTGCCATTGTTGCCTAACAAAAAAACGTGGGATTGGAATTAATTGGTGGTATGAGTAAGACGTTGCATAGGTACGTAGAGCAGGCAGGCACGGCACTATATGGATTATCTAAAGATTTACCCGACTGCTGTAACTATGGTTTATTTGTCAAACAAGATGCATTATAAACGCTGTGCCAGTGAATCAGCTCACTTTCAGGATATCTTAATTGTATACAATACTTGGGTGTCTATTTCTATTATCGTAATGTTTTCGGTTACACAGTATATTACAAATCGACTTACATTTTTTCGAATAACGTCGAAGACGAATGTAAGTCGCTTTGTAATGTACCGCATAATCGAAAATATTACGATAATGTGTAACAGCGGTAAAAGCCTAAACAAACATAATTTATAGCCTATGATCTATATAACAATCCAGAGATATATCAGATTGCATTAGTGAATACAACATCTAAATCGGTTAAGCCATTTATAAGGCAACATACATACAAATAGTAAAATGTAATTTTTCCAAATAAAATCAACGATATTGCCAGAGAGCTTGTCACAAGCTCTATATAACGATAGCGCTTTGAACCGCTCAAGCACGGCTGTTCCACATACGTAAAGTATCGAAAAGCGGCGTTCCACCCTTATGGAACAGGGGCGCGGCCGACTTTGACATTAAAATACACGCTCTTTGATATGGGGTTAAGGCTTAAAACTACTAAAAAAAGTGAAGATATACCCCAATTGATATCATTCACTTTGTAGGCAAACTTGAAAAAAAATTAACTTTTTAGATCTCTTCGAGAAGTCGCAAGCAGGGATCGTAATAACGTTATTTCGCGCAAACGTTAGGAGACTATCAAAATAAAAACTATCACTAAAAAATAACGAAGGCAAACTAACGTTTGAAATTTATCAAACGCTACCCGCCAAACGTTTGAAAATCGTTAAACTAACGTTATTCTATTCGTTTGTGTTAGTGATAGTTATTTCCCCCCCACACGAAAACCGCTGCCATAGCGAAATGATAATAACGAAACAAAATAACGATTCAACTAACGTTTAAACTATCAATTCAGTCAGTTAGGTAGGCTGCCGCCGCGCCGCCGCGGCGCTCTAGCGTTTTGATAGAAATAACGTTTGCGCGTAGGGTTATTTCTAACGTTAGTTTTATGTTAGTTTGCAAACGGTTCCTATTCTGATGTTTTTGTAGCGTTTGTCTTCAAACGCTACCAAAATCAACCTATCAAAACGTTAGTGCACGGATATTTTTTCTAACGTTTACGAACCCTGGTCGCAAGGTAAGGTAAGCCCGCCGTAAATAAAAAATATTTTTGGTGTTTGTAATGCATAGCACAGAAGAGAGATATAGGGCTAACGCCTAGAAGCGACAAGACCCTGTACGTGTGAGTTTAGTTGATCTATAGATACGCACGGAGATGCGTATGTAGCTTGAGCCCGCTTTGAACGATAGGGTTGGTAAACGCAGAGTACGGGTGGAATGAGCGAGCGAGAGAGTTCGGTTCGAAACGAAACGAAAGAACAATAAATAAATGCTAGCTCGCAGCAGGCAGCAGCCTGTGCGACGAGTCACCTCCCGTGAGGTCGTCCGAACGCTCCTGTCGACCCGCACCCAGCCCGGAACACACACATGCGCGCGGTTGCTTACACAATACATTCAACCGTGTCGCTGGCCTGTCCATAGTTTGTTATAGTTATATGTATAGTTTAAAGTGAAAGTGTTATTATAGGATTTTTTTTTATCCATTGGTGTGTGTGTGTTAATGCAAGTGCAATGTTCAACTCACAATTTCAAATCAAAACAAAGTTGAGTGCACTATATATAAGTCATAGAAACTTTGTAAGAAATTTTGTAACAATTACAGCCATGCTAAATTAGCTACCTATAGGTGTTCATATATTTTTTCCCCTTGCCTGCGCGTTGTACGGAGGCGATCTTGCGCTGGCGCTGACGCCTGAGCGGTTAAGAGATAACTGTTGGGCAAGGCACAAAGCCCTGTTGGTTATTAAACTATTAATAAGGAGTTGACAAACACAATCTCAAGTGAGGGCTCCGCTACCTTGGACTGAATGCTCAGGTAAATTGTCAAGTATTTGAGTTACTTTTAAATCGAGTACACAACTCTTCCTTGGGTGATAAGATAATCTATAAAAAACAAACAGCAGACAATTTAGGTTGAATTCTTTAAGCAATCAAGCCTCGCTGATAACTTATCTAGAACCGCACGCAGGGCCCTCTAGAGCGAACCGTCCTCTTTATCCATCTTTAGTGTTGGCCAATTCAAGCTAATTCCGATGAGATTCACTTTCAAAGAGTCCATCGCATCATTCATGTAGTTTTAGGAATTGTCACATGTAAGAAATACTTGGAACTCGGCAAGTAAATAATAGAATAGCTTTTAAGAATATTCTGTTTGAGGAAACTTTGATATAAGTATATTCAGGAAGTTGTGTGTCATCTAGGGTTTCTGGTTTCTCGAACTATTTTCGTTCTCGATGCACGAGAATTCTCGAGGCGAAATTCTCGAGTCTTCTCGAGTCTCGAGGCTTTCAAACAAAAAACCAACAGTGGTTTAAAATTTAAAGAAAAAAACTAAAAAAATTACGAAATCAACGTATTTTTATTGCACCAACTGCACTTACTAAAAAAAGGAACGAACGAAACATAAAAAACTTCTAACACAACATAATTTAATAATCAAATCTTAATACTAATAAGAATTAAGGAACAGAGAACTAACTAAGGAACTAAAAATCTGCGTCTTAATCATCCAGAAACAAAAAACTTTCTATTCATTGAAGTCGAAGTCGGTTTGACTGTCATTACCGCTTTGAATAGATTGTCGAGATTAGGTGTGCGTTTTCCTGTCGATTCAAATATGTTGAAGTCTTTCCTGATCAAACTTATCGTCACTTGAGCATTTGAGCGTTCCAGAGGAGTGCTATCAGGCTTTCTGGAGCAATACCTCGAATGTAGAACCATCTGTTTCATCTGTATCATCAGTAATTATGGTTTCACAAGCTGTTGTTGCTTCTAACGAACACGCGTGTGTGTTTGTGAGTGAAGCGACAAGCGCGCGGACGATTTTACGCGTAAAAACTTATGTCAAATACTTTGAATTGGTGCCTCGAGAGTTCTCGAGGCACAGTTTTATTTTTCTCGTCTCGAACCAAGGCGAATTTCTCGAGTCTTCTCGAGTTCAAGAATTCTCGAGCAGAAACCCTAGTGTCATCTAGCAATTAGAAAATCACAAACTTTTTTATTAGGTTTCAATAACCATCAATCTAAATTTAATTTTTTATTACTTAATCCTTTACCTTCCAACATAATTAATATAAGGGAGGTCACACATTTTCAGTGTCATTTTCGCCGCACGGAAACTCGCAAAATTTGGGCACACGCACATAAACTCAAATAATTTATCAAATTCATTATTTTATATTTATTTCATTGTTTTAGTCAGATCAATAACCTCTATTGGCACTTATAGCCAATGAAATTACCCACACAACGATGTTAACAAGTTAGGAATCACTTATATAGAAGCACAGATGGATTTTTGAACCCCAGGAAAAACAAACATGCTCCACATTTTTTTCGGAATTTTTTGTAACCTTTCAAGCTAAATAATTCCACCATAGAAATTTTATATCAATTTGTAGGTAAAGGAAAGCTGCATTCACATTATGGTACATCCCAGTGTTAATTCCAGATCTCAATCAGTGAACAAAAGTTATAGCCGTCAGAATATTTTTTTACTCTATTATGCCGGAGTGTGAGACCGCTAGCTTGTGTTTTATGAAAAGCAATAGGATTATTAACCTTAAATTGGCCCTTCTGGTGCTTTTTATTCAGAAAAATTCACTGAAACATTAGTAAGTACACAAAAAAATTTGAACATATATTCCGCGACCCGCGCAGGTCTTGTGGAAGGCAACCATATTAACACGCCTAAAACTCACGCCGGTCTTGTGGAACGTAAAGCGTTAATTGTAAAAACATAACATAAATTTTACCTAAGTGACAAACAAAAATTGTAACTAAACTTGCACACTGGTGAGTGACAGAACATTATTACCTGCATCGGCGACCAGGTATAAAAGAGATCTCGCTCACAAACAGTATACATGTCACATTTGCACATCCTTTGAGAGGCTAAGTCTGAGCTGTTATCTAAATTTCCAAAAGAAGATGAAGTATTTAATTGTAAACACTGGACTCACCTTCTGGAACGCGAACAGCTCCTGCTGCAGCTTCTGTCGCTCGGCAGAGGGCTGCTGCCCCTTCCCTCGTATGAACTTTAGCATTTTACCGGCCTGTAACAAAACATTCACCATTCACTACACTACACACCTTGAGCTTGCGTATTACAGACAGAATGAAGAACACTGGCTACCATTCTACTATCATCCTACAGCGTCGCGACACACGAGCTTCCCGGGCGGCACTCACAAACACACTGAACGAACGGTCGCACTGAATCAGGACAGGAATGTCCTCGCTTCCAACCGCCTACGCTCGAGGCGCCGCCGCCGCCCGCCGACTCACCGGTCGCGGGAGATAAGATAACCGAACGATAACACCGGTACCAAACGGGCTGTCGGCGTCACGTACTTTACCTGGACTGGAATTAGCATTATCCGACGAAAGAAATACAACGCCTGTCTGATTGACAGCCCAATCTGGCCCACACACCATGACAACCAGGTGAAAGCTCCCCGCTCATCACTAAACGTGGTTGTTTCGAGATAGTGCCCGGTCAATACGACAAAGGACCTACCTGACGCGCCCTTCCTCACGGTCCTCAGTCAACAATCGAGCCAGCGCCTGACAATACAAATCATTCACCTCACCACAATACAAAACGAACTTCCACAAAATAGCACAAACACGAACAAAAACGGGTCTTGCTCGCGCACTCATTACATTATACGGTCAATGTTGCCACTGCATTCTTATTAATTCGTCTCCTCCCGAAACAGGCAAAACTCATTAGAGTATACAGCCTTTTCTGTTGTAGCTTTTAAAGTCTCTTGTGTGTTCTCGCACCGCGAGAACCACAAAAATATATATTTTTAATACAACGACGACGCGTCAAACTTCCGCGCCGTGAACTTGTGAAAGTTGCCACTGCAACTTTCACAAGTTTTAGTTTTTACAGCAATTCCCAAAAAATATGTCATGCATGGCATGACTACCAGTTTTTGAAGTCACCCAACGTAATTTGTCGTTATTATTATTATTTTATATCATCTACGTAGGTAATTTGTGAAAATTGTGGTTTATATTTTGCGTGGTTTATATTTTACACCACGTAAACGTCCATCTACGGTTAAAAGGTTGTCTATTGTAAATTGGTTGTTTTGTTTAGTGGCATCATGTTTCTTTTTACAGCAGTGTGAAAATAAATGAAATGTATTTTTTTATTTCTGTTCACAACAAAGGTTATATTTGTAATAGTGGGTACTAATCACAGAAATCCTAAGTAATAGCTAGAAGTGTGAAGGAGGCGGGCGCGCGTGGCGGCTATATGGTCAATTTGTGACCATAAGCGTCGTGCGCTCGCGATCCGACCGACAGTGCATCGTCGACCGAGACACGCGCGACATATGGAATGTTTTTCCCAAAATGACGGTCTGTTGCGTGAAAACATGTAAAAACCGAACTGTGAAAGTAAACTGGAAGAACAATGGAGTAACATATTATCGGTAAATATACTGTAAATGTCTTAATTATATTTTTAAAGATTTTTTTTAAATTCTGTCTCCGTGCTCCCTCGTTCCATGCATAGTGCTGTAACCGTGCATTAAATGTATCGATACAGTATTGTACAGTATTCGGTACTTAAGTCCAAGAAATATATATGAAATGTTTTAGTTTAATTTCCTATTATTTAAATATTTGGTAATTTTATCCCTGAATATAAAATATAAACATAAAATAAATTAATTAATTAATTAATATATCCGCCAACGCACCAATGTAGTCGATATTGGACACCGGGTGGCTAAGCTGAGGTGGCATTGGGCTGGGCATGTCAGCCGAAAAGTTGACGACCTTTGGAGTATCCGTGTCCTACACTGGCGGCCGTGGACAGGGAAACGGAAAGTGGGAAGACCACCCGCCCGGTGGGACGACGAAATTAAGTACGTCGGCGAAAAGCAGTGGTTCCGTACCGCTGAAGGCCGGGAGGACTGGAGCAGAGGTGTTGCGATGACCGCGGACATTGCCCGCAAAATTCCATACCCGGCATTTAAAAGAACTAGAAGGCTTAGGATTTTTTGACGAAAATTCGTCATGAACTTTTGTTTTGGTCATATCATAATTCGAGAACCACTGGTGCTAGACCCATCGTGTTGGTACTCAAACTTCAGGTCTCGGTGAGATCTATCCATCTGTCACGTAAACTTTTGTTTTGGTCATAACTCGAGAACCACTGGTGCTAGACCCATCGTGTTGGTACTCAAACTTCAGGTCTCGATGAGATCTATCCATCTGTCACGTGAAATTTTGTTTTGGTCATAACTCGGGAACCACTGGTGCTAGACCCATCGTGTTGGTACTCAAACTTCAGGTCTCGGTGAGATCTATCCATCTGTCACGTGAAATTTTGTTTTGGTCATAACTCGAGAACCACTGGTGCTAGACCCATCGTGTTGGTACTCAAACTTCAGGTCTCGGTGAGATCTATCCATCTGTCACGTGAACTTTTGTTTTGGTCATAACTCGAAAACCACTGGTGCTAGACCCATCGTGTTGGTACTCAAACTTGAGGTCTCGGTGAGATCTATCCATCAGTCAAGTGAACTTTTGTTTTGGTCATAACTCGAGAACCACTGGTGCTAGACCCATCGTGTTGGTACTCAAACTTCAGGTCTCGGTGAGATCTATCCATCTGTCACGTGATCTTTTGTTTTGGTCATAACTCGAGAACCACTGGTGCTAGACCCATCGTGTTGGTACTCAAACTTCAGGTCTCGGTGAGATCTATCCATCTGTCACGTGAACTTTTGTTTTGGTGATAACTCGAAAACCACTGGTGCTAGACCCATCGTGTTGGTACTCAAACTCCAGGTCTCGGTGAGATCTATCCATCTGTCACGTGAACTTTTGTTTTGGTCATAACTCGAGAACCACTGATGCTAGACCCATCGTGTTGGTACTCAAACTTCAGGTCTCGGTGAGATCTATCCATCTGTCACGTGAACTTTTGTTTTGGTCATAACTCATACAGAAAATGAAAAATCTCAAATATTTGACGAATTCAATAACATTTTACCAGGAATAAAAACACTATCGAAAGAAAATTTATTTCTTCTCGGGGCGCCACTAACAGACGAGTCTATCACACCACTGATGGATGAAAAACAACAGAAGGTTGAGTTCTTCGCCGAACGCCTTAAACATCTCAATAAGCACGTTGCTCTCTTCCTGCTCCGTCATTGTTTCTGCATCCCAAGGCTCACTTACTTTCTTCGTTGCAGTCCAATTTGGAGGCACGTGGAGAGTTTGCGAGCTATGGATTATACTATTAAAGCTTGCATGCAACTAATTTTAAACGTGCATTTGGAACCCATGTCATGGAGACAGGCCACTCTCCCGGTAAAATTTGGCGGAATCGGCATTCGAAAAGTGGAAGATTTAGCACTTCCAGCTTTTCTATCATCGTCTCATAGTGGTATTCGCCTCATAGGAATAATTCTTACCCCCTCACTTGGTGAGTTTGAGGTGAGCCACTTGAACGATGCCGTAGATTGTTGGAGGACTAAGTGTCCAACACAGAGTTTGCCGATTTTTCTGGATTCACAGGGAGGCTGGGACCTACCTATGGTCAAAATAAATTATAACGAAATTCTCCAAGTTTCCACAGGTGCCGATCGTGCCAGACTTCTAGCATCGTCAGAAAAGGAGGCGGGTGCATGGCTGCACGCGTACCCTTCGCCCCATATGGGAACCCTTTTGGACGACCAAGCCACTCGCATTTCTGTCGCCCTTAGAGTGGGAGCGAGGGTATGTCAACCACATGCTTGCATCTGCGGCACCAACGTTGACCCTTACGGTCACCACGGGCTGTCGTGCCAGCGCAGCGCTGGTCGTCGTTCGCGGCATAGCAGGATCAACATTTTAATAAAACGAGCCCTAGCCACGGCGGACATTCCAAGTTTATTAGAACCGCCTGGCTTATGTCGTGACGATGGAAAGCGGCCCGATGGCATGACGTTGACCCCGTGGAGCAAAGGGAGGGCGTTGGTGTGGGACGCAACGTGTGTGGACACCCTTGCCCCCACTCACATTGTCGGTTCCTCCATCTCTGCCGGGTCTGCTGCTCTCGGGGCCCAAAATTTGAAGAAGAGCAAATATTCTACGCTGTGTTGCTCCTTTGAGTTTTTGGCCTTCGCCGTGGAAACCCTTGGCGTGTGGTCGCCCGACGCAAAATGCTTTTCTGATCAGCTCGGAAAGTTGTTAATAGAAAAGTCGGGCGACCGCCGCGCCAAATCTTTTTTTCTCCAGCGAATAGGGCTGGAGATTCAAAGGGGTAACGCGGCTAGTGTTTTGGGCACGGTGGGGGAGTCGGCGGAGATGGATGAAATTTTTTTTATTTAATAGGTGTTAATTTTAGTTTTAGGTTTTTTTTTTTTTTCTTTGTTATTTTGTGATTTTGTAATAAGTTGACGTTTGATTAAGATTTTTGATTTTTTTTATACACAACTAACAAATAATAACATTAAAATTAAAACTATACTAAATCTAATAAAAATCTAAAATGAAACTATGTATAATTAGAAATAAATGTATATATTGATTACGTAGGTAAAAATATTTTGAAAAATATTATTATTTGTCACGCACCTGTTGGATGCACCATCAAAGCATTCAAATTTACCCTTTGACATTTTACACTTTCGACGTGCTCAATGACAGTATCATTCATACATAATGTCCTCAGCCTCACATTTCTTTGGTCCTCACTTTAATGGTATAATTCATTAATAACTGGCAACATTAGAAGAGTACTGCGGCCAGTGAGCTATAATAAACTAATACGCTAGAATGGCTATAACAAAAATACGCCTATTTTTTTCTGCCGGTATGTATGTGGCCGTTTCAGCGCTGTTAGTAGTAATGAGTGTCGCAGGAACTAAATTTGGCATTTTAATTATGGATAGTATGTAATAATTTTGAATCCTAATCGAGCATAACTGAATTTGTATGCAAATGGACATCTTGTAGGTTTAAAGTTTTTCGTAATAGTGGTTGTGTTTTGAGTATGCACTATATGGTTTCATGTCATTGAATAGTATGATACCTTATGGATATTTTTTAAACTTGCTGAAACGCACACTTTGTTTAATAATAACTGCAATATATAAGTATCATCTTGGCATCAATTATTTCCAGTAGCAATATGTTTTATTTTCACGATATCTGGTGATACAGCACCAAAATTGGAATTTGCCCTATGTTCACCAGATTCCGTTCAACCATCTACCATTAGTTCCTTTACAAATTACATACTACCATTTTCGTGACATTCAGATTCCGAACCAGCGCCACATTCCGATTTAGAAGACTTTCACGGCAAACAATACGTCTTAACTTAACCCATTCCAGCGTACTAGTAAATGAGGGTTCAGTGGGTGGTTAGTTTTATTCGTCAAATCGTCTGTGCTGTGAGTTCAGGTGTCCGTTCGTTCGACCGTGCCTTTGTGTTGTCCCCTGTTACCCTGCAGAACATTCGATTATTGTTCTGTAGTCCATGCATTCCAAGAAGTCCACGGGCAAGAAAAAGAAAAAAAAGTCGCCAAGTGCGAGTTGATCTCGCGCACCGAGGGTTCCGTACCATCACACAATATAATTGTATTATGTATGTACAATAAAAATAATTGTGTTTTGGAAAATCACGAAACGCCTAAATAAAAAATACACCAATGGTTTGACTGTCAGACATTCGTGCAGTTGAAATATACAAAAATATACCTATTTATTATCAAAGAGTTTGTATTACGTCGCTGCGCAGCGACGTAATACAAACTCTTTGTTTATTATGATTATGACATAACTACACAACTTTTTTCGGATTTTTCTTTACTTGTGATGTAATACCTTGCTTCTTGCCAAATTTCATTTCTCTTAGGTCATCGGTAAGTACCCCATAGGTTTTGATTTAATATGAGTGAGTTTGCAAGTATTAAAATTTGAAATAGCCGTATCTTTTGATTGCGTTGATTTAGAAGCTTACATTTTCTACACCATAAAGATGTCGTAGATCTTAGTATTTCATATTAATTTCAATTTATATCTTGATTCGTTCCTGAGAAAAGGGGTCTTTACATACAAAACAAAAACATTTTTTAAATGTCATATAACTACAAATATACAATTTTCGGATGTTTTCCTTTACTTGTGCTCTAAGGCCTTGCTTATTACCAAATTTTATGATTCCAGGGTGACGAGAAATAAATACCCTATAGGTTTTGATTTGATTTGACTGAGTTTGCGAGTATGAAATCTGACCTAGATCTAGATGGCCGTATCTTTTGATTGCGTTGATTTAGAAGCTTGCATTTTCTACACCTTAAAGATTTCATATTAATTTCTATTTGATATCTATCATGATCGCTATTATGAGCAGCCAAAGCATGTCAACTAGGGCACGTTTGGCTGTCCATGGTGGAGTGCTGGCCCCTACACTTATGTACGGGAGTGAAAGTTGGGCATGACAGACGAAGCATGAAAGCAGGATTAATGCTGTGGAAATGCGCGCGTTGAGGAGTATGTGCGGAGTTACAATGAAAGATAGATTGAGAAATAGTGTAGTGCGAGAGCGCTGTGGGTTGAAAGAAGATATAGTGACAAGGATTGAGAAAGGGATGCTTCGGTGGTTCGGTCATGTTGGAAGAATGGATGATAGTAGACTAACGAAAGAAATTTATGAAGCAAATGTGAGTGGAAGAGTCGGGAAGGGTCGCCCTAGACGCACGTACCTGGACCAGATCGGGCATGTGCCTGCAAGCATGCATGAAGAACATTATGGGAGTGGAAGAGGCGGCAGAGGTGTGTCAGGATCGTGGCACGTGGAGATCCGTTGTCTCTGCCTACCCCACCGGGAAACAGGCGTGACGCTATGTATGTATGTATGTATGTATGATATCTTGATCCGTTCCTGAGAAAAAGGGTCCTTGACATACAAAAAAAAATGTTTTAATGTCATATAACTACAAATTTACAATTTTCGGGTTTTCTCCTTTACTTCTGCTGTGTTGCTTCTTACCAAATTTCATGATTCTAGATTAACGGGAAGTACTTTAGGTTTTGATTTGATTTGCCAGTAGTAAAATATGTAACATAAATGGCCGTATCTAGTGATTGCGTTGACTTAGAAGCTTAATTTTTTACAGCTCCGAGGAAACGTAGATTTGATATAAATTTCAACTTGATACCTCTACCCGTTCCTGAGAAAAAGGGTCTTGCTTGCCAATTCAATTCAATTCAATTCCATTTATTATCTATAGGTAACAAGGTTACACTTAGGTTCGTCAACATGCAATAGTGATAGGTATAATAACAATATACAATAAGGTAGGTACTTAAATCTTTATATTTCTATCTATGTTATGGTCCAAGAAAGAAATAGGCCATCGTCAAGTTTCTTATCACAATTTTTATTTAAATAAAAAAAAACATATGCAATTAATTTTTAGAATAGAAATTCAATAAAAATAACAGAATAAAGTCAAAGTCTAAATTTGTAAAAAATCTTAATCCTAATAATACAATTTTTGTCAAAAATAACAACACCAGACAGACCGACAGACAGCCAGCCAGACGGACAACAAAGTGATTGTATAAGGGTTCCGTTTTTTCCTCCTTTGAGGTACGGAACCCTAAAAACTAGCTATTCAATCTATGATGCGAGCTAATTACCGCAGGCGAATTTTGCGTGTAGTTTTTGAGATATGGGATATTTTCGGTTACAACGTGAACGTTCTTCCCGACTACGGAACCCTTCACGGTGCGTGGTCCGAGTCCGACACGCACTGGGCCGATCAACTATAGTTAGAGTGGATATCAACTGCCAAGAATGAGCTGGTTTTTCGAGAGATTTTTCAATGTTCTAGCGAGAGAATAGGTTACGAGCGCCGAATTGGCGCCGAAGGTTTGTGAAACCCTTGTGAGTTGTGGTGAAACCTGACGTCGTCGGGCTGCCGGCCTCATCTGCTACATTCTGTTAACGTGTAACGGTAACGTTAGCCGTTAACGTAATGTAGCAATGCAGGTAGTAGTAAAATGTAGTGCCAGTGTTTTCGAAGTCTCATTCCTACTTTTAAACACGGGCTGCCTGGAAGAAATTGGAAATGTAAGGAGTAATGTGGCATAAAGTGTAAAACCAGTACTGAACAAATATATGTATACAGAGTGTTCGGCACATCGACCGAAAATTTTTTTTGTAGGTAAGTGGGGTTATTTGCAACGTTTTGACCCATGATACCTTATGTCAGATGTCACGTGGTATCGAGATACGATTTTTTTTCTTTATTTTTTAAAATTACCAAAATCCCAGCTCTAAAACTTGTAACTTTTTTGTTTATAATTGTATCAGCACGAAATAAAATTTATTGATTTTTACGATGTATCCTTGTTCTAGAAAAAATATTATTTGATGATGTTAATACCATAAAAAGGTCTTATGACCTCCCAAAGTCCCGAGAACGAGTAAAAATATGACAGAATCTTAATTTATTAATTCACAAAAAAAGCTGACAGCATTTGATACCTTTATTTTCTTTTTAAAAGTTCGCTAGTTTACGCCCTTTCCAACGGTATACCACATATCATAAAAATAATTCACTATGTGGTCAAAATTAGAGATAATATGCAAGAGTCTAAACATTAACAATGGAGGTACATGTTCTAAATTTGAAAATGCTCCCGAAAACGGTCTCAATACGGGAAGCGACTACCGATATGTGCCTGTGTTGTCGTGCTGTTCTGTCTCTGTCCCTAATTTTGACCACATAGTGAATTATTTGTATTTGTATGATAATATTATGAGGTATACCGTTGGAAAGGGCGTACAGTAGCGAACTTTTTAAAACAAAATGAAGCTATCAATTGCTGTCAGTTTTTTTTATGACTTAAGAAATTAAGATTATCTCATATTTTTGCTCATTCTCGGGACTTTGGGAGGTCGTAAGACCTTTTCATGGTATTAACTTCATCAAATAATAGGTTTTCTAGAACAAGGATACATCGTAAAATTCTTTCTGATACAATCATAAACAAAAAAGTTACAACAGTTTAAAGATGGGATTGTGGTCATTTTCAAAAATAAAAAAAATTCAAATCGTACCTCGATACCACGTGACATCAGACAAAAAGTATTATGGGTCAAAACGTTGCAAATGACCCCACTTATCTACAAAAATATTTTGTCGGTCGATGTAGCGAACAACCTGTATAATAAATAATAACGAAGAACCGGTAAGCAAATTCGCAGGGCATTTTTGTGTTAAGTATACATATTACCTACTTACAAGTATTTTAGTGACTAGCCACATAATAACATAGTCTTAAAACCTATTGTTTTCAAATTGTGAGTGAAGTGAAGTGGTGTTTTGAAGTACAATACACATAAATACCTTCGTTGGATCAAAAGAGTATATTATTTACAAACTGCAGTAACAACGCCATCTAGTGTCGACAGAAGAGGCAGGGGCGAGACAACACGAGGGGCGCGTGGGCGCGTGGCGCGTCGCGTACAATACAGCGAGGTATTATTTTTACTAGAGTTATCGCTACGAAGAAACATACAGAGAAACGGCGTCCCATCAGCTGAGGTATGAGGTAAGGTAGCGGGGAGGCGGAGCGCAGAGCCGAGCGGTAGAGGGGAGCTCGCGTGGGGCGGGAAGCAACCGGGAGTGGGGCTAGCGGGCGGTGAGAGGGGCTCGCGCGGGGCGGGAAGCGAGCGGAGAGCGGCTAGTGGCCGATAAGCGACAACGCCAGCCAAGGCCAACCCAACATGTCAGCAGCCTAATCACGAGCTTACGATTACTACGCTACGCTACGCTACGCCGTGTTCTCCGCATCATTTTGTATGGAGAAACAGAGCAGCGCCTCTAGTGATAGATTTGCGAACTAAAACAGCGATTACGAGTTACCTTTGCGTTGCCCGTGTTGTACGTTCTTTACCCTACGCATGTCAACGCTACGATGTTGTCAAAATGTATGGAACTCGGAATTACGAGTTTCAACTTTGACAGTTTAACGTCGTGTACAATGCGTAAGACGCAACGATGTACGGAATTGTATTACACCGGCCATATTGACAGTGTAAGGAGCGTACGTCAGGTGGTGTCTTGGGAAAATTTGTTTAAAAAATGAGTGCTCGACGTCTCGCTTTCTTAAATATGCCGTTTCACGCTGAGCAGGAGGACTTACACGAGGAACACAGAGGCCATGGAGCCCTAATAAGGAACTTCATGGATCCTGTGAAGCGCCTCACTGAGGCGGAGTTTCGAAGGCGTTACCGCCTTTCAAAACAGGCGTTTTTATTCCTCAATGAGGAGGTAGGACGGTACACGGACCTACGTTCATCGCAAAGGATCAGCCGCGACCTAAAGGTAAGCGAAATATAGGTTAGAATTGACTTTGTCAATAACCCTTTGCTGCGCAGTTTGCCTATTAATTTTTTTATCCCTATCATTTATATCTATTAGATTTAGATTAGATGTCCAATTAAAAACACACATTCGATTTACACGTTCTCATTGTACAACACTCAATTTAATTATGTATGCATAGCAGCAGTTCTTAAACAAACATAATAACACAAATTTAGCTCAATTTAAAAAATTCTGCCATAAAATGATTTCATTAGGTAATGATTAGGTATTTTACAAATTTTTGTCTAGAATTGTTTTCCCTCAATTGCTCAACGGTTTTTTTTTCATTTATCTATCACACAAATTTTTTTTTTCTTTCTTTTAACTAATCATGACATTTAACTAATATGAAGCATTTCATAACACGCCATCTAGATGGCGTGAGTGGCGCTAGCCATGACATGGCGATACGGAACCCTCGGTGCGCGAGTTCGACTCGCACTTGGCCGGTTTTTAATTAATCTTCTTAATTTACAGGCGCGGCCATAGTGCGAGACAGCCGGCGGCGCGGCGAGTGTTGTTACAGGCACGCAGCTTCCTTTGGTTACTTAAGTCATATTCAACCTGGATGATATTTTTCTTTTGCCTATGCCATTTTATGTTTAATTCCTAATAAATTAAGAGGAGTAATTGCTGTACTGTGTACTAGTACTGTGTGGGGCCGGTACTTAAAAAGAATAGCCCCACTGAATCTCTCCCCGTGCATGTCGTAAAAGGCGACTAAGGGATAAGGACAAGATACCGTGCTAAAGGGCGACAGGCTCGCCACCTCTCACTTTGGCACGGTACTTCCACCAAGTCATGCAGCAGGTGGTTCTTCGTGCCTTACTTGCTGCTTGATCGATTGATGTCTTGATCGAATACTTTGCGAAACGTGGTGGTCGGTATTGTGCTGTAATTTAGCAGAGTTCTTGCAGCACAACACCGATTGCTCTGCTTACCCCGATTGTCGGGATTCAGCGTGTGTGATATGTATGTATGTATGAGTAATTGCTTTAGCATTATACATTTTAATTTTTAATTTTAATTATTTCACCTTTTATATTTAATAAAAAAAATTAAAGGAAAATAATTTTTCATTTACAAATCACAGTCAAAGAGGAATTCTGATAATTATAGGCAGTAAAAATTGATTTTTAAAATAAAAGTATAGTACCTGGGTGACCGAGCTTTGCTCGGTGTCTAACAGATGGCGCTACATGACTTACACTTCGATTTCAGCATGATTATTTTAAAAAAGAAAAAAAATTTTTTAGTATGAGAAACATAATTTATCAGGAATGATACCTATCCACATAAACTTAAAAAAACATTATCTATATAAAAAATGTCATCCAAATCGTTAAGACAAATCAGTTACACATAAACTTGTACCTATATATATATATATAGGTACAAGTTTAGCTCACTGAAAGTAATAGGATATATTATTAATTATTATAATATATTATTATATTGATCGTGGCACGTGGAGATCCGTTGTCTCTGCCTACCCCACCGGGAAACAGGCATGACGCTATGTATGTATGTATATTATATTTAAAGTAATAGGATTGAAAGCCAAAGTAATTTTATACAGTTTTAATAAATGCCAATAGTGGAATTGACAAAATGAAATGATAGCAAAGCTTTGAGAATAATAGGAGGATACAGCAGAACTAATCCTGTACATGCTATGGAGAGCGACTTAGGTATTTTTTTAACTCTTATCAACTTAAAAGTCATCTCTCTTATCAACTTAAGTGTCAAAGGCTGACATAACCGAATATGGCTCAAGAAGATCCATCCGAAGATTGGCAGAGACGATGACATTTACCACCTAAAAAGTGTAGGATGTGTGTGCTTCAACGGCTGTCATCCCTGCAACTCGCCTGACCAGCTGCCATTGCTTTGATATCACATTCATCATCATAATCATCTACCGCGTTGAGCCGTCCACTACTGGGCATACGCCTCTCCAATTGTTTTCCATATTGTGAAGGAAAACACCTGCGAAAAAATCAGTCTCGGCCTTGTGGCGGAGCAAACCGTTCGAGCAAATCCATCCACTGTCTCTGGATTTGCTCTTGCCGGAGTACTGCCTCATAGCGGAACTCCTGCTCTCGCACCCCGTAGAGACGCCGATGTTCCCTTTCCTCCCGGTCAGCATTTATAAATAATTTTACAGCCCTATCCATGGCAGTGGGCTGCCGAAAACGTGCAAGCAACTGTTGCGGTGACACAATACGTCTTGGCCGATTATGAACACGTGCACGTTGTGGAGTGCGCCGAGACGTGGCGGTGTGTCCGGTCCGGTGGTGCACGCTGAGTGTGTACACGTGGTGCAGGTGATGGACTTGGTGGCAGTGGCGGAGTTTGGAGACGTGGTGATGGTGGTAGTAGGCGTAGTAGCGGTGAGGGTTGGAGTCGACCCGTCAATCAGACATTTATATTTGTAATCTGTGCCGTCAATCAATATCGCTCTTCTTGTTCGAACATCAACATCATATAACGTACTTTCTCTTTCGCACTCACTTCAATGTAAAATTACTAGTGTTGCCAATTGTGATTTCGAATTTTGCTCTATAATATTGCGGTGAAACTACTCCTTAAATCATAATATTAGCCAGTTCGGTACGATTACTTCAAGAATTCGCTTATTCATAAATTATTTCGTCTACCAAAATGTTCTCCTATAATTTTTCGTACTAAAGATCTTGAAGCCGCCATTAAAACCTTCCTCGGATTTAGCAGTGAACTCATTAAGTTGGCAACACTGTTGAAGTGTTGTTTTGATGTTGTTTAGTCTGTTGTCTATGGCACGTTACGGAATCGTATACGCTTTGCGAAGCTACGTTTTAGGTCACGTGATTTACGAAAGTGACTCGTGATCGCTGTTAGACTTACGCGCTTCCACAGACGTATACGTTCGCGTAGCTACGCTACACCTTACGCTCCATTATGTCAAAAGCTCGTAATAAGGCTGCAGGTCACAACATGTGCATTGAAATACAACCGGGCATGCGCGATGCGCGCAGGCGGTGGCACGTGCGACGAGTTCGGCCGCTCGACTATGCCGATTGACTAGTTTCGATGTGCCCCAATTCGTAAATTGTGCCTCGACTCGGTGGAGCAATGCCCGTTGTCCGAGTAAGAGCTCTCGTAAAACATAATACCTCATTGGTGCAATATGAATCCCATCAAGCCTGTTGCCCGGTCCGGACCCGCGCCCGAGTGAGACTGCGCCTACCTATGCTATGCCGTCTGCCACCGACCTGTCGCGTACATTCAGAGAGGGATCCTTGCTCAACGTCGAAAGTCATACATGCTCAGCTGCAGTATCTTTATTGGTCAAATTTCTAATACATTATACCGCAGAATCGTCCTAAAAGTGCATAAATTGTCTGTCACTCCTGTAAAGGAAGTCAGGGCAAGGAACCCAGGCGAAATAAAAATGCTAGGTACTGTTTTGTTGTGCAGGTGATGGACTGGAATAAATTGCAGATTGCAATAAATTAGTTTTCTCTACAGTTGACAACAAACCAGTTGTACAACAATAGCTGCGTTCTAGCGACCTTCCGCCCTTGCCCCTCTCGCACCACTCTGAGCACTGGTGATGACCTTTCTCTCTCTATCAATAACTTCTGTGAAATAAACAAAGGCAAGTCTTCGACAGAGCGCGCTCGATGCGCTCAGAGTGCGATTTTTACGTAGCTAGCGGTTGTCACTTTTATTTATGTAGCTAGAACGCACATAAATTATGATACAACAATCAAACAACAATACAGCAGAAAAGCGTACACACGCTTTTACTCTAACATACAACAATTCAAGCAGTTTGTACAAGGTTTCAAAATTATAGACTTTAAAATACGGAATCCTATTTATTCTTTGTATTTTATTATCTTTATTTTCTTTTTTACTTAGACATACCTAGTATGTTACAAGTAATTAAAACTTAGTATGTAAGTTATATTAAAAAAAAGCTCTATAGGTTTCTTACCCGGTTCTTCCTATAGATTGCATTGCTTAACAGGACATGACAAAAAAAAATGATGGCGAACCATACTGAATATGTATAATTTTATCCTGAATTTATCAATGAAATATTGTTAATGTGTGTTATTTATGGCGAAATAAATATCTGAATCTGAATCTTAAAATTGACTAAAATTATTACATAGTTATAGTCATCGATGGTTATAGTATACAAATAATAAAAGTATGTACTCATCATCATCAAGCAACATATCATAGAGATCCCTCCCATCAGACGACGGGAAAAGAACAAAAACACAGGCGCAAACTGAGGGGAGCGACAATTTAATAAGACTCCTATTAAATTAGAGGCCTCTTGTTGGTACTGCAAATTATACACTCGTTCGTTGGAAAATTAAATTTTGAAGTGTGAACTTCATTTTTTACGTCATTTAGGACATCATTTCTGTCTGAGCTCGAGAGCTCTTGAAAGATTTCATAAGGTTTAATGATTCCTAACTTATACTAATCGCAAAAATAAAACAGAAACGGGGAAGCCGGCGGCGCCGGCGGCGCGGTTGGTAGGTAAGCGTGGGGTTTAGGAATTCGGAAAGAGCCAACACACTGATGCTTTCGACGTCCGAGCTGATTTTGCCTTGCATAAAGTTTTTACTAGCGCGTTTGTACTTCTATGAAAAGAAAATGCCACATTTTGAAAACATTTTGCAAACTATATTACAAGGTTACGTCATCGCTTTCCGGTTTTCTTCTTGCGATTAGGTTTACATTTGCCATTTTGGATCGGAAGTGAAAATTTGCTATTACGACTATTATGAGCTCGAGACTTTGAAATAAATATTATATTTCCTATAAGGAGTTATACCGAATTAACAGGGGAAAAAAATATTGAGAAACTATACTTAAATAATTGTTTCATGTATGTATGTAACTCATATTTTTTATTGCAATATAAAAATTACAACTACTAACAGTGACAGTACCTGTTGTAGTCGTTTTCCGGAGACGTGTTTTTATGCAATGTGCACGATCGATGATCAAAACGAATTTATCTGAAATAAAAAAAATATATACCTATACATACATACCACACGCTTTATCCCAACAATCGGGGTACACAAAGTAATCGGTGTTGTGCTGTAAGGACTCTTGTAAATTACAGCACATCGCCGACCACCACGTTTAGCAAAGTATTCGGACAAGATAACTATATCTACCAGCAAGTAAGGTACGAAGACCCACCTGCTGCATGACTCGGTGGAAGGACCGTTCCAAGGTGAGAGGTGGCTATCCTGTCGTCCTTTAGCAAGGCATCTGGTCCTTATCCCTTAGTCGCTTTTTACGACATGCACGGCTAGAAATGCAAAAAAATTATAAAAAGTTGCAATCAGAGTTTTTTACGATTAATGAAGTTAAAGACTGCCAAATTGGTCGTGCGTGCCACGCATTACAACATAACATGCATGCCGTGTCTCGCGTTGCATGTTGCCGCGCACCCTACAACGTTGCAGGGTGCGCGGCACCTTGCGCGACGTAACTACATAGATGCGCTAACTAGCCGTTTGTCGATAACTATAAATATTGGTTGCGACCAATGGCCGCCGATATGGCGGTAAACATGGAATTCACTAACCAGAAACTGCATTACCAATTCAGGTTCACGTTCAGATATATTTTATTTTCGTCATAAAATGTAGGTATGTAACTATATAACTACATACACATATCACATACCCATGACATGGCACCTAGTTCACCAAGGTGTTATGGGCTAAATCACGGATGTAGGATGTAGTAGGTGATGTAGCCAACCGTTTTGTAGGTTTCCACAAAAAAAAAAATGCATATTCAGTTTGCTCCTCATAAAATGTTGTTCTGTCCTCGGTTTTGTCCCATTCAGCAATGCAATCTGAAGCGCCGAGCGTTCCGTACCACCACGTTGTTGGCCCGATTTTATTATTTGCTGTTTTACTTTAGGGTTTGCACTATAATCGCACAAAGTTGACGCTTGTATGTATTACCGTTTTTACGATAGAGCGAAAATCAAAACCAAAAACTTTGAAAAACCACGTTTCTTTCTTCCTCTTAATTTTTAAATTATTATTTGTTAGTAGGTATATTCACCATAATATAACACATACCTATCCTGTGAAATTTTTAACCTGCTACCTATTAATGTTCAAAAGATACAGCAGTAGGACCACAGAGCATCAAATGCGCACATATATGCGATATGCGATAAATGTGTACAAGCCGACGCTTGGGCCGATTGTGCCTCTCTATCGCTTGTTAAGCGCTCTCGCTTGCACACACAGGCTCAGATGGAACGTGACACTTTTTCGTGCGTGCAGCCGGTGTTCATCAATTTATAAGACGTGACGTTATCACGTCAAAAACCTCGTTTATTTACGTAAGTACCAGCATATTATTTTGGTTGCATGCGACTATACTTGCAGCAGTCAGAAGATGCGTGAGTACACAAGTGCGACAGAGAGAGAGACATGTATTTGTAAATATCGTCGTTGTGCACTTTTCTTTCGCCTTCACTTCAAGTTGATGCCCTTTCTACGTATGTATTTAGTTGTGTGGCGGTAGAGCAAAGCTCAAAGCCGACAGGCATATAGCTCGTTGTCGAATGTTACACCGAGAGCGAGTAACGAGTAGCGTACACTAGCGTACAGTACCCGGCAGTATAATGTACGTCGAGCTTTAGAAAGAGAGCATCCGGTTGTAGAGCGTCGTCTCTGTCGCACGAATTCGCACGCCTCTGTGCGACAGAGACGACGCACTATAACGGTTTGTCTCTTTCTAAAGTTCGATGTTCATTATTTAGTTACAGTACTTTTACATAAATAAGACACATCGAATTTTAGAGAAGGCCGCCAATGATTACGTGCGAAGAGTACGGACGAACTCTTACGCCCTTTAGAAGCCGATTTTTTGTAGAAGTTTGTTCCGCCACTTCGTCCTCTTGAATTTCCGTTCAAAATAGCCGCCACCAACTTATTGCAAAATGTTTGGTCCAGAGGTGGCCAGGTGAGGCGGCTAAGAGTAAAAACAAACTACAGACATTATCTAATTTTTTTTTATTACATTAGGTCCGGTGATATATCGACGGCCAAAAGTGAAGACCTCATAATGTCTGTGTAGATAAACAATATTTGTGTTTGGTAAAATTATTACGTACTTCTATGAATTTTGTAGAATGTTTCCTACAAAAGTTTTATATTATCTATAATATAGTTTTAAGTATAATAATACGAAACAAAAACCGGCCAAGTGCGAGTCGGACATGCGCACCGAGGTTTCTGCACCACAAAAAAAAATCATTGAAAAACGTTTCTTGTATGGGGACCCCTTCATTTTTTTTAATTCAAGTTTTTTTATTATTTGTTGTCATATCCGTCAAAAGAACACATATTTTTTGAAAATTTCAACCGGCTGGCTGTTACGGTTCCAAAGATACAGCCATATTCGAACTGACAGACGGACGGACGGACAGACAGACGCTGTAAGCCTAGAAAGAGGCTTCCGTATGGGGTACGGAAACCTGAAAATGTGTTTGGTTAAATCCTGACACACGAGTTCTTAACTTTTGGCACGTTGGCCAAGCGAGTTGGCGATAATGTTAAATAAATAAATAATGGCTGTGGTACTAGTTTCCCGCCCAATGTGTATCTTCAGCGAGGCGAGGAGGGGAGGGGCGGGGAGGGGCGGGGCCGGCGGGCCGGCAAGCGAGCAGTTGCTATGGTTACATCGATTCGTCCTGCCGGTCTGCCTAGTTACAGCAAGGCTACTAGGAACTACCTGGATTTTTGCACAACACTCTCAAACTCTACTTGTGTTCAGTATTCTATTCACGACAAGCTGCCAACTCAAGCTTGTATTAAAATAATTCGAAACCATAAAAACTAAAATAATACCTTGTAAAAACTGTTAAAAATTTTTTAACCGGCTTAAAAAAAACAACTAGAACTTAAAAGTGTTAAATAATATTTTGATTCATATTCGGACCCTTGAGTTGAAGGCGGTACAAAAGCACACCTGAAAATTGATAGATGGATGGACCCCTTTGGTGCTTTTGTACCGCCTTCAACTCAAGGGTCCGAATATGAATAAAAATATTATTTAACACTTAAGTTCTATTTGTTTTTTGAAGTCGGTGCAATATTTTTCTTAACGAGTTTTTTTTTGTAATATCACATAGAAATAATCACAGAAATCGATTGTCGTGGTATATAATTATTCGCCCATTTGACACATTTAACAGTCCATGTCTTGCAAACTACTGAACCGATTTTGACGAAACTTGTTCTTTAAGTTGAAATAAATGTAAGCCAATAAAAAAGAATGGTCTCCATCCGATTAATAATTTCGGAGAAATGCGTGGAAGTTAGCCGTAGCGTGTAGCCGATTAATAGTTAATCGTAGAAAACTTTGTTACTCTCCTGTACAGTGGCGGCTGGTGACCTATGGGACTGGGTGTGCGCTAGGTACTTAGTACTATACCCAAACGTGAATGAAATGGATACCGCGGTCTTGACTTATTTGCTAAAATTATGTACCCACCCAGAGTCCTAATTGCTCGAAGAACCAAAGCGACACTTCACTGCGCGCGCAGTGGCCACGAGCGAGCCGCGGTCGGGGTGCGCGCGCGCGCGCGAGGCGTGCCCGGCGCGCGCGCCCGCGCCCGCCCGGCCAGACAGCGTGCGATACTGTTATTAATGTTTGTGTCGGTGTCGCGTCCTTGCCGCGCCGGGCAATGAAGAAAACTTCACAATATACATGTTAAGTGACGAAAAGTCGTTCAAACTACTAAAAAACTGATTTGCAAAACATCCCGGCGCACTCTGGTTCGAAAACGACAAATAGTGGACTTTCATTTTTTTTCTCGAATCTTGGTGTTGTTTTTGCGGAATCGTATTTATCGACTAATTATAATACACTTTTATTCTTGCACGTTTTTCGCTAAAGTCGATATTTCCGGAGAAAAAAAATACAATATTTTTTTTTGTATGGGACAAAATATGTTTTCATAAATGTATCAAAACGATTGCACTTGTTAGAGCTAAGGTATATATATCCTTAAGCTATGAGTGAATCCGAACGTGATTGTGAAAAGACCCCGTCCCACTTCGTGCCCCCATCCATACTCAAGGTTAGATTTTAACTTTTGTGTTACACTAATTGAAAAGAGGGAAGTATTTCTTAGCTAATAAATTATTGGTTATATATATATCAATATATAATGACAGTTTACACTAACTTTTGTCCGCGGCTTTGCTCGCGTTAGTGTCGGACTTCAATGTTTCGCATAAAAATATATTAAATTGGTATGGGAGCCCTATTTTAACGGAAGCGGAGGAAGGTAATTGGTAGCCTAACCATCGTGTTGTGTCCTACATATGTGTACAACATTGTATTCAAGTTTATTAACCATACTAAAAGTTATGGAGGAACAACGTAACCTGCATTACTTAGATTTTTATTATTAGTAGTGAAGTAATTTAATAAAACTCGTTATAATGACCCACCGACACCTGTCAAATATATTTGATCGGTGGAACATGTTGCGATTTTTTAAACTGTTTCAGTAATAGTACAAGCTTGTGTTAAATACATAAGTGTAGCGAGCTAAGGTTTCAGAGCGTACTGGCAACGTACTCCACGCAAGAGCGCTATCCGACGATGCGACATCGTGGCTAACGGGTGCAGTGCGGAACGGCAACATGGCGCCAAACATTAGATATTGCTATACAATTGCGTAGCTATCGAGTAATCTTAAAGAAACTGTTGTTAATAAACATTTACTCATTGAGTACTAACATATGGAAATTAATGAATCTACTGTTGTTATACAGTGACATACACACCAAATACGATGTATCCTGCAGATCTAGGTAAGCATCGGTGTAGTACTTACTGAAGAGTACGGGGAAAGAACCAGGAATGTCATATTTTTTCCGAAACTGAACTAATAAAATCTTGTAGAGAAATGGGTGGGCTATTTGATGTGATATTTAGGTTCGGCAAAAACAAGCCCTGTCATAGCTAAAAATCCAGTTGAAATTTAGGCGTACGCGAGAATAATCGGGAATGTCCGCGCGTAATTCATAAGAACAAGAGATGTCAGCACATTGCGACCTAGGTCGCGCTGTTTGTGCTGTCAAACATCAGTCAGTTGGCACCAGTTGGCGAACATTTTATGTCATTTTAAGGTTAGTTTTGAGTTTTGCAGGTAATTGGTGTTATTTTTTTTAAAGATGTATAATTTCCCTTCTTACCTTTCTAGGACTATGTGGTAGGGTTTAACTCGCCCGGGTTGGTACCACCGAACTGAATGAAACGTTGGTCGAAACAACTATGTAACTAGTTCGTGTTTTCCGTCCAGTTCAGTGTATCGTCATAAACAAAGGGCAGCACTGCCATGGCACTTAGTTCACCCGGTGTTATGGGCTGACATCACGGATGTTGTGTGTCACTTTCAATAAAAAAAAATCTTGCTGATATTTCAACTACATTATTCATTAATTATTTCACCGGTCTCTTTTTCAGGTCTTGTACCCTTGTCAAAGCCTAAATTTACTGATCTTACAATTAACATAAACAAGGAATGTCACTAACATCCCTCGTTTTTGCAAATTTTTAAAATGCAACTCTTCCTTTCTTTGCCACTTTTTAATCAAATTTGTTAAAAAAAAATTTGTTTATACTTTTAAATGAACCACACATACATTTAAAACCAATTTTCAGAACAGACTATTGCTCCTTAGTCTTAAAATGGTTGCATCACTCAATCTTAAACTTTAAAATTCGATTTTCTCGAATTTATGTTTGACTGACATTCCTTGTTCTTCCCCCGAGGTCTTCGTATAAGAACGTAGGTAAATTTACAACACAACATCGACCACCATGTTTAGCAAAGTGCAGTAATACGATCGAACAATAAACAAGTTTCGAAGCGAATAGACAACAACGTTACCACGAGATTTCGCGAATAACAATAATACAAGTGAACTGAAAACAGGTTTCAGAGCGTGTTAGTTAGCGAAGACTTGACCGCGACCAGTCTCTCTCGCTCGCGCGACACTAATTAACGAACAATACGATTAAAAGTTAAACAGGTTTTAGAGCGAATTGGCAACGATGCGACCGTATAGCTGTGAGCCATTGGCTGACGGATGCAGCCCAAAACGGCAACATAGCATGAACTGACGCATACACAGTGCAATACTATCAAGTGCTGGACAATTCAGTCTATCGCAGACAATTCCACGCTAAGGATCTATCCGTAGTGCTTTCTGTGCTCTCACTTACGAACGTACGCTTTTACGTCCACCATCGCGATTTTCGCGCGTGCTCTTTGCTTGTGTGTGCGTTCGCTCTCTTATTGTGTCTTGTATAGTATTGTCGATTTTGTGTAAACATGGCAAGCGTTGTATCAAATCTCGACCTCTTTATGTCTAGTTATTCTTCCAGAATATTAGTTTTTGACATATTATATTTTATCTTAAGCGAACTCGATAGCCACGCAGTTGCATAGGAATGTGTAATGGTAACGGTTGCAGCGCGGAACGGCAACATGGTGCCATGTTGCCGTTCCGCGCTGCAACCGTTAGCCACGATGTCGCAATATGGCCAGTTTGCTCTGAAACCTTAGCTCTCTACACTTACTTACGTACTACACGCTTGTAAGATCTCTGAAGCACACACATTTGTAGGACATCTCAACGCGATGGTTAAGCTACCAATTATTCGGCTCTGCATCCGTTAAAGTAGGGCTCCCATACTAATATAATTATTTTTTATGCGAAACATTAAAGTCCGACACTAACGCGAGCAAAGCCGCGGACAAAAGTTAGTGTAAACTGTCATTATATATTGATATATATATAACCAATAATTTATTAGCTAAGAAATACTTACCTCTTTTCAATTAGTGTAACACAAAAGCTAAAATCTAACCTTGAGTATGGATGGGGGCACGAAGTGGGACGGGGTCTTTTCACAATCACGTTCGGATTCACTCATAGCTTAAGGATATATATACCTTAGCTCTAACAAGTGCAATCGTTTTGATACATTTATGAAAACATATTTTGTCCCATACAAAAAAAAATATTGTATTTTTTTTCTCCGGAAATATCGACTTTAGCGAAAAACGTGCAAGAATAAAAGTGTATTATAATTAGTCGATAAATACGATTCCGCAAAAACAACACCAAGATTCGAGAAAAAAATTGAAAGTCCGCTATTTGTCGTTTTCGAACCAGAGTGCGGCGGCGCGGCGGCGCGCGGAGATTGTCGGTCGACGCGTCACGCGACGACGGGTCTCGCCCCGAACTGAGATAGCGCGGCGCGCCAAACAACGTCTGCCTAGCTCTTTGGGTGATTCAATTTTTTTACTTTAACTAAAATAGCGAAATATTGTAACACATTAATGTTTGTTGTAATATTCGAATATTTTATAAATTACCATTCGAATATCTATCAAATCGATATTCGAATAATTCAAATATTCAATTGAAAACTCGATCTGTTATATAATATATAAGAAACACCCATATTCCAATAATGGACTCGCCTGTCGAGTCGTGCAACAGCGTACATTACATACATGTAGGTACTTAGCGCTTGTGTGTGTGTGACTTCGACCCAGAGTTTGTATCGCCCCCGCCGCGCCCGCGCGCTCCCGCCCGCACGTGCCCGCGGTCGGGTTCGCGATCTCGGCTTACTTACTTCGGCTCATCGTCGGCTGGCTCGGTCGCGACGTGTCGCACGCGCGTCTATCCACAATATACTGTCCTTCTTTTTCCGTCGTGTGTCACACGCAGACTGCAACCTTGTTCCACACATAATCGTATGAAGAGTGTTTTGTTTCACACGGCTGGGCAGCGGCGTTTGACATTTTTTCATAGTAACACGTTCGCGGTGTTTTGTCATGCACACGGCGGCGAGCTCGGCCGCGATACGTAGTAAGTAGTACGTGTTACGTACAGCAAAATCGTGCCTTGTTGTCTAGGAAATAGGAACGAATTCAGTTTGATATTTTTACTTCGATCGGTGATAATCATGGAAATGTTTAATATTTTAATTTATTTATTTCTTTCGGGTGAAGGCGCTGTTTTGTGGTAGTGCGGCGCACGAGTGCACTTAAGGGCCAGCCGCCACTGCCCTGTACCATAATTTGAGTAATTGCTTCAGTCTTCCAAACCTAAAAAGTCGCCCACAGATGGTCCTGCCATAACTCGGCACCTCGCCGCTTCCTTCGTCCCTCCCTCATCTCCCCGTCCCCGAGGTCTTAGCAAGCAACAAGCTTCCCGGCAGCCGTGGAGTGGGCGGAAGAGCTGCGCCGCCCGGTGGCGCACTCTTGCGGAACCAACTTGCTTCACTACAAACACCATCTTCACTCTATTACTAAGAACGTTATCTACTTGCATAGAGTCTAGCGCACCTGGACCAGCCTGGAACTGCCTCGTGGTCTCGTTATTAGCCCTTCAGACAATCTGCTACTCGCTGCCTTCAGTTTCATTTCTTTCCATATTCCTTACCAGAGTACGGTGAAGCTGAAGGGCTATGATTTTGGCAGCCTATGTATCGTGTATGTATTATTTACTCTATTAGTTATTTTAGACTTTTTAAGGGTCGACGGTTTTTTAAATGTGTAATTTAAGTTTTATTTCATAAATAAATTGTCATTCATATTTTTAATTGACTGCTTGATTTAATTTGCTGACTTGGCAACATTCGAATCATAAATAAAAGAAATGGCAGATGGACCAGCGGCATACAAGCCAATAATTAATAAAAAAAAAAATTTCAACCTTATTGGAATAAATTTAATCTAAGTAATTCTATATTAAAATAAATAGAGATTGCCTGTGATTTTAATTCAAAACGAAGTCGTACTAATGATACGATCGCGAGTAAGATGACGAAGTGAATAATTAATTATTAACAACTTTTCATTAATGCGACTCCATTCGTTTCCAAAAATATCAAAGTCACCGTCATTTAAAATGTCGTTTGAGAAACTAGTAGAAAAGTAGCTACCTAGCAATTTGTTTTATTAAATTGTTTAATCAAAGAGAGCACACCTATTATAATTATCCTTAAGAGTGAACTAATGGCCGTCGATACATTTTGTAGTTGAGTTGGTTTCAATTGGGTTTTGGTTGTTAAATCGGATGTAAATTGTAATGTACATAATTTTCTTCATTAAACAGGGTGCTCGGCACATCGACCGACAAATTTTTTTTGTAGGTAAGTGGGGTCATTTGCAACGTTTAGACCCACGACACCTTTTGTCAAATGTCACGTGGTATTGAGATACGATTTTTTTTCTTTATTTTTGAAAATTACCAAAATCCCAGATTTAAACCTATGTAACTTTTTTGTTTATGATTGTATTAGCACAAAATAAAATTTATAAAATTTTACGATGTATCCTTGTTCTAGAAAAAATATTATTTGATGAAGTTAATACCACGAAAAGGTCTTATGACCTCCCAAAGTCCCGAGAACGAGTAAAAATATGACATAATCTTAATGTCCCCTCATAACTTTCGACTGGGTGAACCGATTTTGATGATTCTTTTTTTATTTGAAAGCTGGTGCTTCCCATGTAGTTCCATTTCAATTTGGTCAAGATCGGATTGGAAAGCGAGGCGGAATCGCGAGGCCGAAGGCCGAGCGATTCCGCCGAGTACATTAATAGCAAAAAATTACTAAAGAAAACTGTGAAATAAAAAACTTTTAAAAAAATATAAAAACCGCCTTCAAAAATGTATGAAATAAAAAAAACCCTAGAGTCGAAGGCGGTGCTAAAGTAAGCAAAAATGGTGCACGAAAGAAAATATGAGTAGATGATATCCTTTGTGATTTGTGTAGCCTTCTTTAGCAACGCCTTCAACTCTAGGGTTCGATTTTTTTTTATTTCATACATTTTTGAAGGCGGTTTTTATATTTTTTTAAATAGTTTTCTCTATCTGTGTGCGTGTCTGTCTGTGACGGGACGGATAAGCTAAAAACGCCGATTCACGTGCAATTTTCAGTAATGGAATATCTCGAAATGGAATAACGTTATTTTTTCAAGAGGCTGATCATTCAATTTCATAGATATCTCTAAGATATGAATTAAATGAGAATTAAGCATTTCATATTACTAATCGACGTTTATATTTCCTTTTTGCTTCGCCACAGTCGGGTAAAAAGTCCGAGGTAGCATATTATATGCCTAATTCATAAGTCAGTCAGCGTGTAAGCGTCCACTGCTGGACATACGCCTCTCCAATTTCCCTCCAGTCATCCCGGCCTTCAGCGGTACGGAACCACTGCTTTCCGAGACATACCTACTTGTCCATTTTCCTGTCCACGGTCGGCAATGTAGGAGGCGTTTACTCCAGCGATCGTCGTCTCTTCGGCTGACGTGCCCAGCCCACTGCCACTTGAGCTTAGCAACCCGGTGTTCAATATTCACTACTTTGGTGCGTCGCAGATTGCCTCGTTACGCACCATATCACGTAGCTGTATTCATTCATTCATCAGGTTTTTTTATTTTATGGAAACTGACACGGTTGGCTACATCACCTACAACATCTGTGAAGTCAGCCCATAACACCGGGTGAACTAGGTGCCATGTCAGTTCTTCCCTTAATTTCGCGCCGGCTACACTGAACTGGACGGAAAACACGAACTATTTACATAGCCGTTTCGACCGACGTTTCGTTCAGTGCGGTGGTACTAACCCGGCCGGGATAAACCCTACCACCTAGTAAGGTAAGAAGAGAAGGGACCTACAGTTTAACGTGGAATCCGAACCACGGTCAGCCTCCAACGGTCGAGCGGTGGTCACCTATCCAAGGACTGACCGCGCTCAGCGTTGCTTAACAACAGTCGATTGACCGCACCACTGAGCTAGTAGTAGAGTAGTTCAAAAATCTTCACCGAGGCCCAACAATCCCGCGAGCGGAGCTGCGGATAAACACAAGTCAGCCGGTGTATCTATACGTAAACCGAAAACATGAAGAGGGTTCGCTTGGTGTGGGGTTGCGGGATGAGGGACGAAGGAGGGAGAGAGGTCCGTTATGTCATTAGCTTGACGAGCTTCGTTTGTTTCGCGAAGGCTTACCTGTTAAAACCGTTGTACTCGAGTTGGAATATCTATATGCGTACCTATTTATTTTGTATACAGTTTTTTGTTAAGGGTCCGGAGAGTACAACGTGAATAGGGGTCACTGTACGCCTGTATGTAAGTGGGCAACTGTAATTAAATGACTGCAACTATTATTAATTAAAAGACGCGTTTAATTTCTGTGTTGTGAGCACGAAATTATATTATTTCAGTTCTGTGCCTTCGGCTTGACCTTTAGAAGATTGACTATCATTCTTTTCATACACAACTGCCATGTACCTACCTAGTTAGTCTATTAGAATACAGCTGAGTGTGGGGGGAGGCGCGTATCTACATTACACGCATCTTTTTGAACAATTTTTGTTTCTATTATACGAATTGGTATGTTTATGTGTGTGTTTACGTATGAGTATGATGAGTCACAGTACGCTTCTGGCCGGCAGATGATAAACACCTCTCCTAAAGGTCAAGCCGAAGGCACAGAACTGAAATACCACCGTTTTCCACGCCATAGGGAAGAAAACTATTATTTCAGGTCTTGCCAAGGCTTGACCCAAGCAAGGCCTTGCCGGTCTTTTTGAGGACAGGTACTGAAGAAGCGCAGAGCTCTGCCCCGCTCGCCGCCTGCGCCTGCCGGCTGCTGATGGTGGGGGAGGGCACCGCCCCGCGCCTCCCCCCACACTCAGCTGTATTCTCATAGACTAACTAGGTAGGTACATGGCAATTGTGTATGAAAAGAATGATAGTCAATCTCCTAAAGGTCAAGCCTTGGCAATACCTGAAATAATCGTTTTCTTCCCTACGAGGTGGAAAACGGTGGTATTTTAATCTCACGAAAGCTATGATAAAACAAAACAGATGACAATTTATAAAAAATATGTTTGTTTATTTGCGTCAATATTGTTGTTATTATGTGTTATATTTTTTGTTATGGGAACAGTTTTAGATAACCACACACAGTAAGGATCTCCGTTGCACTCCGAGTGGGTGCGAGCAAAGCTGTATCAATCACACACAGGTGCGGTACTGACGTCGACCCGTTCGGCCACCATGGACTAGCATGGTAGCGTAGTGCCGGTCGCTGGTCTCGACATAGCAACATCAATCTGCTTATAAAGAGGGCCCTAGCCACAGCGGACTTTACAAGTCTGCTGGAAACACAAGGCCGAAGGCCGGCCGGGACGACGGAAAGAGGCCTGACAGCATGACATTAGTCCCGGGTAGCCGGGGGATGCGACGTGTGCTGACGACACCTTCGCGCCTACACACATTTCCGGCTCGTCCAATTCGGCCGGCTCCGCGGCTCTAGGTGCTCAAAACCTAAAAATATAGTTGGAAGAAATATTTTACTTGCGGTAAGCTATTAAGTAATATTTAAATAATTATTGTTGACTTTACATAATCAAAGTTTAATTATTTTTATTTAGTTTAATTTATTTTTATCGTTGTTTTATTACTAAACTATGTACCTTCACTTAGTTATTTTGAAATAAATTACAAAACTGACTACATGCGCTAGAAGCAGATTTTCACTCATTACTTTTCTTTCAAGGTATAATCGCTCACTTTGAGCTTTGGTTGCTTTGGTCGTCGTTGTCGTTGAAGTTAATTTTGAAAGAACTAGCTAATTTCGTTTTATCTCGCAATATGCTGCGGGTGTAGAGTTTCCATTCGCGTAAATGGCGCCGTTAACAACGCAAAAAATAAAAAGAAGCGTAACTTTTTTCAAGAAATATCTCTCAAAATCATCTGTTCAATTATGTGTAATGCTCTACCTCCGGGGGTGGGAGTTGACGGCGAGGGGAGGGGGGCGCGGGTTGCCGGGAAATAATCTGGCGGGGACTTGGTGTTTAGGGGGATTATTGAAAATTCAGATAGCGAGCTATAAATATTCAGGAAGGCTTTAATTTCGGGAAGTAAGCTCGTTCCTTCCACGCAGAAATGATAGACGGGTGGTAATCTGCGCCCCGCACACCCACCGAGCGCTTGTTCCTTTTATGAATAATACTACTTTTCCTATTTAATATTTTTACGCTTAATTTTTTTTAACTGACAAGGTTGGCTACATCACCAACTATGTGTCATGTCAGTGCTTACCTTTAATAGTGCTTTCTTTGTAAAGGTTTCTTGGTAATAATTTTAATTGTACCAAAATATTCCGCGGAGTATTTTTCAAGGTCTCATGAAGTCTATAGCGCGTGATGTTTCCAGTAATTCGAGTGTTTTCAGTTTTAACAAAGACTGAATCGTATCCTAGTCTCAGATCCGGCCTAAGGAGGTTATACTCTCGTCTGTTATTTAAATATTATCTGAAAAAAAATCAGATTTTTTAAAAATAATTTTCCACTACCTTGGAAAAAGGAATATATTTAAATCTGACTTTCTTTATAATTTTACTTTATATATAATTTTATACTTACGAGGTTCGGATAAAAGGGGTCAAGTTGATTGGTGTCAAAATGTATAAATAGGCAACCTATTCGAGAATAACATTTTATATTTTCGATAAACTATTTGTCTTATCCGAATAAAACATGAGGGTCTAACCTCGTTAGACCGGATCTTGTACTACAAGGTCAATTTTATTGCGGGATGAGTCAGGACAAGGTCAAAGTATCATACAAATGCTTATACACAAGTAAACAAAGGTAATTTTGTTACTCAAACATTCGTGAGTCAGCAACGTTTATGCCCTAGTCATGTTGAAGGGGGCTTTCTCCTTGCGTGTATAAAGATTGCATGGAGCAACACAGGAGAAAGCTAAAAGGTTAATTCGGCAGAAATCCAATTCCCGTTTGCTCGTTTACTCTGCCGCTGCCAGCTTGCACTTTCCAGCGGAGAAAATTCCACTCACGGGAGCAGTAATTAATTAATCAAAGTACGCATTCAGGTCGCTAATGGTACCGACGACTGATGGTTCAGAAGAATGTGACACTTTTTTGCTGACTTTTCCAGGTAGGTATTTACACTGAAAGGCAGTCTATTGCAAGCGAAGCAATGTTGTATATATTTTTTGTGTTGTACATTATATTGTTTCTTAAATAAATTTTAATATTTATTAATAACAAAACTATAACTAATCAAGTAAATATAAAAAAATAATACAAATAATAACAAACATTAAAATAACTATCATCAAAAGGGGCGTTTTCAAATGTTCCCGGAACCTATATTTAGATTTTTATATTTTATATTGTGTTATATTTCATTCAATCATCAAACAACGCAACGCAGCCAGTGTGCTGGGTACCGCTGGGGGGTCGACGGTCGAATTGGAGGAAATTTTTTTTCTTTAGTTTTGTTTTAGTTTAAATTTTATTAGTTTAGTTTCATGTTTTACTTTGGTGATTCTAGTTATGTATCTTATAATGTTTAATAAAATTAAAAATTTATCATCAAAGAAAACTAATAACCCTGTTCAATATTATATTTTTTAATATTACTTATTTTTTGTATCTTGATTTATAAGATTCCTATATTCTTTGTGACATATTTCTTTGGTAATACCATAATATGTAGTAGAAATAATGATTAAATATAAATCAAAATTTCCAGACTAAAGAGTACAAAAATAAAGAATATTTACAAGAAAGCAAATTCGCATTCGTTCTTTTTTCAATACGAGCGACGCTGGTAACCGGATTCCCATGCCCTTATCTCGAAAAAGAAATGTCTCTGCATGTAACCTTCTCGTGACAGTATTCTATCTAGTTGTTTCAGAGAAAGAGTTTCTCGCCGCGACTTGGTTTCTAGAGAGCGCTACTTTATCTAAACCTCTCGACTGCCGCGCCCACACCGCCCGCCACACCGGTGCGCTCGTCCTGTTCCTTTTGTAGAGTACGAGACACAGAACAGAAAAGTCGTGGCTTGCATGCTGAGCATCTAGCAGAAGGGCCGATTGAGCTATCATAAACTGATATGCCAAATTCTTCTCACCTCTCTTACACCTTGGTGGGCTAAAATGGGGAAAAATGCATGGGGCAAGCGTGGGGGGGGGGGGGGGGGGGGGGGGTGCTGGTCTGGTTTGCTTAGACGACATGGTTTCCGGCTCCGGCACACACTCATATGCCATTTTCATATCGACATATACACTTCAAAATTTAGAAAAAAACAACTATTTAAAAAAGAATATTTTTTTCTACGAAAAAAAATAAATTGCAAGTCGATCTGACCAGTAGTTCAGGAGTTATAAGCATTTATTGATTTTCGAAGCCTTTTTTCTAAGGGCCATATTTATAGAAAAGCTTCATGTACGACTCTCGGGTATTTCGTCTTAGCAAGTCGGAAGAACTACCTTTAGGATGATATGCCTCACCTTCCTGTAACTCATAGAGTTTTCGAGATCTAACTTGATGTAAGTCGTCAAAAGTACATAATTTTCGTGACGCAACTTTTGTTAAAAAACCTCCGGCAGCAGGATAAAGACGTTTCATCAAATTCACGTCAAAATTATTTTTTACTATACTTGAAAAATATGTCGCATCTGGACACGGTTTATGTGTTTATTAGTTTATATTCTAGGGCACTAGTCTGACTCGTGGCACTAGTAGAGCGCCGCCCGCGCCCGCGCCCGACGCTCGTCCTCCCACATTGTGCTGCGATATCTCGTTTCATAGTTCGTCGTAGCGCTGCCGGCGGCGTCGCCGCGTCGGCGCGCCGCCCCTCCGCCGCCGTTACGCTACCGACATTGGAGCGACAGTTGGGCTCAACTTAGTGCACAATAGTTCATTCTAATCAAATAGCAATATTATGATAAATTGGGTACCTGCTTGGGAAGACTATTTATTGAATTGCTTAGTCAGTGAATTAATTTTTAAACAATTTAGATATGAGTCCCTAAAAACCACTTTGATTTTCCAGGTTTTGCTGTGAATATATTTTGTGCGTGGTCACCGCATGCGCTGACTTCGGCCCAAACAAATGATAGGAAAATATAAAATTATTTGAGTAGTACTCATTACCAAATTAACAACTAATTACCAAAAAAATAAATGAAAATACATGTATTGTTTGATCTATTAATAACGACATATAAGGTGTGTAAGGACCGTAGCGACGACACGTGGATATCCGTTATCTCTGCCTACCACACTGGGGAACAGGCGTGACGCTATGTAGGTAGTATGTATTTAAATCCCGCATAAGTATCTAATTAACTGTCTCCGACTATCCAGGGCGGGTCCAGTAAGTATATCCAGTTGGTTGACTCGCTTGCTTGTGTCGATGTTCCGTGTTCGCGTGTCGGCGCGGGGGCGGGCGGAGCCGGTAGCGGCGTTCGAGACGAGCACGAACGAGCGAGCGGGCGGATAGCGGGCGGAATGCAACGAGTGCTCTCGTAGATTATAATTGCAGTAACAGCGGGATCTGGGAGTCTGGATCCGTTTATACAGCACTGCAGCTGTTTATACGGCCAACAAAAATGTCATTCATGCACATTTAAGTTTGGCTATTATATAGGCTTTTGCAATTAAGAAAGATATTTAAGAGAAAACATTCTTCAAAAACGTACCTATATTAAGTGTGAACATTCAGTTTATTGTTTTGTGATGTGGTCCGGTTTCAGTTTTCTATTGCTAATATATTGTACTTGGACAAGTCATCTTAAATTATTATCCGTCCATTCTGTTAGATCAACGAAAATGAACGGATAAGAAAACTCGAGCACAGCATTTCCTTTTTTCCGGGAGATACATTATTTCAGTATACGTTTAACATAACATAACCGTTTATTACATGAAGAAGAAGAAACACATAACAGTAATATAAAATACATCTTATGTAGATGTATTTTGTTAGACATCTTGTGTAGACTATTTTGAAGAAAAACAATAAAAACTGAATGAACATTTTAAGTACATAGGTACATCATTACTTTCTTTCATCAATGGGTGAGGTTATTGCCCTGTGGCAATCTCTTCCAGCTCACCCATTAGATATAAGGGCACTATTAGTAATGGTTTGCAGCATGCACATTTGTTGCCAGTGTCAAAGTAAATTACGTGTCTGAAATACTACATAAAATATTAAGATGTTGTATAGATTGAGAGCAAAGAATTGTTTTTTAATACTTAAAATCTACTATACCTACTTACAGATTGTAGCAACTTGTAGCAATTTAAAGCATTCGTGAACATTTGTGGTTGAATATAGGTGTCCGTAGTAACTAGGTCAGACGTGAATCCTATTCACCTACTCCGCTATATCTCTTGCTTGGCAACAATCTCGGTCTAACTGGGAGGAGGTGTAGTCACAGCAGCTGTAATATGGAAAACAATTCAAAAATATAGAACGCAATTGTCATACATTCATAGCATAGCATAGCATTCTACAAACGCACATAATACGAAAAATGCCGCCCAACATATAGTCTACGCGCCGCACGACAGATGCAACTCTGCGCATACATTGCATGCAACATAGCGGCCCGCATTTACATGCCGCGGGACATGTTGCGGGCGATACCTCTACTGATGTCTACAGAGAACGTGTTCCGCGCGCGGCACGCTGCCAAAATATTTCCCATAACCTTCTACTTGTTTTCTGTCGCCTCGGTAGTGGTGCAATCGCGATCTTAGCGCACCTGGGCGCGGTCAGAACTTTATTACGTTATGATAATATGAAATTCACCTGAACTAACATACATAATCCTTATTGTATTCTAGACGCCTTGGCGCCCGTAAAAAATATGGAAACAATAAAATACCAGTACCGTAAAACCATACAACTATGATCCTGATATACAAGTATGGTCCAAGGATACCTTCAACTTTCGAAAGGTAGTTTTATTTTAGTAGCGCCATTTCGTTGACTTCGGGCGTATTAATTCCTATTTGCATAGTGGACAAATTGTTTTATGGTAATGTGAGGCAGGTGGCGGCACCTGTATCGGAATTACACTTCGGTGAACTTGAACAAGTATTTACGTGTCTGTAACTGTGGTGAGTGCTGTCAAACTTTTATTTGGAAAAGTGGGAAATGTTGATTGAATTCGCTCGGAGTTTTTACTGTTAGAAGGTAAGTTTGACATTATCTTATTGCAGCATCGCTTTTATCTTGAATTCACTTTTTCTTTTGTTTAATGGACATAAACAAATTTTTTGTACTTTGATTCAAACAATAGTCCTAACGAATTTTTGTACCATAATTGAAAATAATTGTTTTCTTGTTTCAGAGACGAAACTATCGAGTAAAATGTCGCGACGTAAGGTTGGGGGAAGGTCCTATAAGCCTTATGGTGACTACCAAATGCAGCTGTGCCTGGCTGAAATACAAAATAAGACCCTAACGCAACGAGAAGCTTCTATTAAATACAGGCCAAATTCAGACTAAAGAAAATGATGGGGCTTACGTGAAATGCATGGCCCGCTGCGGGCTTTCATGGAAATGACCAGAAAAAGACGACATAATTTTCTACCCCATCCAAGCCATACGATTTAAAATAAATGAGCCTAAAAAGTTAAGCACCAAAAGAGCTCTGTTCCATATACCAGAGCTAGAGAGCAAATGGGGAAAACCAAAGAAATAAGAGGAAAACCAAAGAAATAAGGCCTTTTTGTGTTTATTTAAAATAATTTTTTTAATAATTTAGACCTGTAATTCAAATTATTTGATTTCTAATTGGAATGTGTTAATTTTCGTTGATTTTCATTAATTTCTTTAAATAATTAAGATCTCATACCTAATGAAAGAGAAGAAGTTAGATTTTAACTTAATAAATTTTGTTTGCAACACCTTTTCTGTTTTTTTTTACCCTATTACATCGCTAATGGGTTATTCTTACAATAGCTGTACTCAACTATAGTCCAAATTGATATTTTCATACGATTTTCTGCAGTTTTATGAATGGGAACAAAGTTGTAAACAGGTAAGACAAGAATGTTCCAAACTTCCATAATGAGTTTTCTAACGCAGATAGATTTTCATATATTTAGTCATTAGTAAAAAAAACTGAAAACTTGGACCATAGCATAGTTGTATGGTTTTACGGTATTTTATTTTTAAATTGACCTACAGAAATTATAACATAACAGACTTTAGAGGGGGGGGGGGGGGGGTCAAAACGATAACCCCCCCCCCCCCCCCCCCCAACCAAATTTCAAGGGGGGGGCAGCTTTCCCCCTGCCTAATGTTGGTATGGCTTAACCCCGCCCGTGTTGGAACCACCGCACTGAATGAAACATCGGTTGAAGCGGTTATGTAAATAGTTCGTATTATCCGTCCAGTTTAGTGTACCTGGCACGACCAAAGGAAAGCACTGACACCTTTGGCAAGTTCGCCAAGGTGTCATGGGCTGACATGACGGATGTTGTATGTTATGCAGCCAAACGTACCAGTTACCATAAAATAAAATGTGCTGATGGGGACATTTAGCAATGTCGTCTTTATGTACACATGTAATGAACTGTCATCTACACGGCGAGTTAACGGCTTTTTCATCATTTTAAATTCTTTCGAATACGAGAAGTTGTGAGCCTGCCTCGTCGTACCGCACCAAAGTGTGGCAGCCAGCCCTGACCCCCTGGCCTAGTGCCCGATATCGGCGGAGCGGCGGCGCCCTGCTCGCAACTTGCATCTTTAGAACTTATTATTATTGCATCTAGCGATGCACGTGATTTCACACCACACCGCAAGTAACAACCCCCCACCCTCCGTGCCCCCTCCTACAATCTCCCTTCACCCAGTGCTCCGAGCCAAAACCACCACCGCTAGCCGACTAGCCAATTTTGCCCGACCTCGAGCGGGATTACTTGTTCAATTAAAATTAGATGGTTGACTGGAAATTCACAGTTGCTTTTGGAATAACATTCGTTGCGGATATTTTGTACATTTCTCCGCAAAATTATATCGAATTCAGTTCAGGGGATGAAGACAATCTAGTACAGGCATTGTCCGTGTTACCATAGTGTTGTCACGTTAGTCAACCCACCTTGTTTCTCACGACAAAGTATGTAAGTTGTAGTCATTGAATACTGGCAGTCAAGCTGGCAGTAATAAGCCAAGTTCGTTCGTTTTGTTGCCCTTCCAGGGTTCCGTATCCATACGAAGGCCTATTACTAAGCCTACGCCGTCTATCTGTCTGTCCGTATATCTGACCGTCCGTCCGAGGGCTATATCTTTTGAACCGTAATAGGTAGCCGGTTGAAATTTTTACAGAATATGACGTGTCTTTAATTATTATAGCGGACATGCCAACAAATAAGTGTAAAATATTAAGGGAGGGTCCCCATACAATTATCATAACATTTGGAAGAGCGCGATCTACCAAATGATTATTTAACTAACACTTTAACTACAACAGTATGAACGGTCACCGATAGATAGCGTGGGGGATTTTTTTTGTTCTATCATAAAAACTGTAATACTTACATGCAAGCGGCTAACTTAGTGTGATTAGAGTGAAAACTCTAAGTAATAAAAACGGTGAATTACCCGGTGGTACGGAACCCTTGATGCGCGAGTCCGACTCGCACTTGCCCGGGTTTCATTATCCTTTGGGACCTATAGAACACTGATTCCTCGTCCCTCGTATAAATCGAGCCGCGAACTGGGAGGAAAAACATTATTTTTACATTTATTGTTATTTCGACTGACCCTCTTATTGTACATAGGTACCATACTGAATTCCGAATTAGAGAGAGGCGCCTAAATTCTCATGAACACCTCTTGGGAATTCTTCACAAGGATTCCCTTTATCTATCAATCTATAAAGTACGCACTATTACACACGTACCTATACGTCTAGACTCTAGCTAGATAAACGCGAAACCGAACGAAGGATCTCATCCTTTATTCTCCCTGGGGCGGCGCGGGCGGCGCGGCTGTAGCGGTGCGATGGCGGCGCGGGGGCGCGGCGGCACGATGCCACGTAACCCATTTTTCCCTGCAACCTCACGCGGCGGACGGACGGCGAAAACGAGTGGATTTGACGTGCGGAGTCCATCAATATTCCGCACGCGCCTCGCCGTAACATTCCCACAACGACCTATGTAGGCTTCGAAACCTACTACCAGACAGTATATTTATTCGGTGACCTAGGTAGAGAGGAGAAAATCAATAACGAGGTGAGATGTCAGCACGCTGTCAAGAAGTCGAAAGAAAGGTGCACCAACACATTATTACGAATCGCAAATGTACTCGTATGTGTCAGTCAGTAATGCAGTAATACGAATGTACTCGCATGTGTCAGTTAGTAATGCAGTAATGTGAATTTACTCGTATGTGTCAGTCATTAATGCAGTAATGCGAATGTACTCGTATATGTAAGTCAGTAATGCAGTAATTTGAATGTATACTCGTATGTGTCAGTCAGTAATGCACTAATGCGAATGTACTCGTATATGTAAGTCAGTAATGCAGTAATGTGAATAATACAAATGTACTCGACGATGTAGTCAGCCAGGTCAGGGCAGGTAACTCGGAGGCGCGATCGAGAAATTAAGAACACCCGGGCGCGGACTGAACTTGGATGGGACCGTTGACCGTTGAGGCTAGCCGTGGTTCAGATTATATTGTCTTATCTATTCTATTGTATTATATTCGTGATTCTGGTAGATCCCTTCCCTTTTGACCTCAACTAGGTGCCGGGGTTAATCCGCCCGAATTGGTAGCACCGCACTGCATAATAATATAAAGTTGGTCAAAGCAAATAAGCGTCAAATTTGGTATGAGTATAGTACAAACTCTAATATAAAACAACAAATAATAAAATAAATTGAAAGTAATATCAAATACTAAAGTTTACGGTCCCTTGGAGGTGTAAAAAATGCAAACTTCTAAGTCAACGCAATCAAAAGATACGGCCATTTATGTCACTATTACTCGCAAACTCACTAATGAAAACCTATAAGGTACTTTCCGTTGGCGTAGAATCATTAAATTTAGCAAGAAGCAAGGTATCACAGCACAAGTAAAGAAAACAAATGTATAGTTATATCACATAAAAAATATTTTTGCTCTATCGTAAAAGCGGTAATACATAGAGCGTCAAACGTGGTGTGATTATTAGTAAAAACTCAGCATAAATACCGCCCAATAACGTCGTGGTCTCGTGGTACAGAACCTTCAGTGCGCGAGTCCAACTCACACTTGGCCGGTTTTTATTAAGTCAATTCAAAAGTGAGAATGAAGAGCACTAGGTCGGTTTAACAACTGATTTAGCAAATGCAACGAGATTATGTATGTGGATATCCAGTTTGAAAAGGCTACCGCACAAAAATATACAGGATGTTGTAACGGTGAGTACATTAATTTCGCCAGCGCAATCCTCATGTTTTTCCGAGACAAAAAAGAAAATATTTTCTTTTCTAAAGTGTCTAGTTTTGGAGATATACAGTTTTTAAATTGAAAATGAAATGAAATGAAATCATTTCATTTCATTTCATTTCATTTCATTTCATTTCATTTCATTTCATTTTATTTCATTTCATTTCATTTCATTTCATTTCATTTCATTTCATTTCATTTCATTTCAAATTAATTTTTGGTCAGGTGTAATTTGACGCGCGTGGGAGGAGGGTGCTGGCGCGGGAACGGTCGGGTTCGAAAAACTCACGCCGCGCCGCCGTCGCCGCCGCCGTGCACAGCATCTCCTCGCTCCTCGCTCCGCGCTCCGCGCACTCGTCCTTGCTCGCTCACTCACCGCGCGCCTTTCATTCTCCTGTTCGTGCGGAACATTAGATCCTTTTTACACTATCTTAATCAATTAGTTTGTTTGAAAACTGTAACTTTTTATTTAAAGGGAATTCAGAAAAAAGTTATTTGACTTTTTTGTTGCTATTGATCCCAATAATAATTACTTAAATTTTATGTAGTAGCCGTTACAACAACCTGTATAATTGGCAGAGTCGTCATAACAGTGAGCTTAAAGCAATCAGCCCACCCCGATCCGCCGCGCCGCCCCCGCGTAGCCCGCATACATGCGCCGCCAGACCTCGCGGCTTTGTGAAAGCCAACTTGAGTGAAAGCGGGTTCCATTTTAATAATGTGGACACTTTTCCCAGTTTGGACACTTTTTCCGTTAAAAAAAAACAGAAGTAACTTCAATAAATCAATTTGATTATATACTTTCTTGAATAAACTCCCTAGCTCTGAACATTATGGGTCGTAGACCTTTTTTTTTGCGAGTTTGAAGACACCCAGGTTAAAGGATTCGGGAAACACACTCGCCGGAGGACAGTTTCACACCCGAGCGGTGCGACAAAGAAACGATTTAGAGAACCGATGGGTTCTCAAAAGCCCAATGTCAACAACAAAAGGGTGCTGAGTCTCTTTGCGACGAGTCATGTGGAGATAGTACGGGTGGGGAATAAGGGATGCCAGTTCCACAGAGCAGCGCCCGTGATAGCATCTGTAAAACAGACTAAGCGAACTTGTCTTTTGTTTTAAATCTTACAAGTATTTTCATATTAAAAATATTTTATACTTTTAGTCCGCTTTAAAAAAAATTTTTTTTGTCTTTTTTTATCAAATAATGATTTATTCATACGCATTGATTAATAATGCAAATGATTCGAACTTGGGAGTTTAATTAGAGCCGTAGGATGGCCGAAGGATTTAGCTAAGTCGTGCGGGTTTGATGTATATAGACTTGGGTTCGACCCGGCTGAACCTAGATTATTGTGATATCTAGTCTCAAGCATTGTCTATTTATGCCAAACTGCGACTTTAGTCCGGGTTTTTGCCGAGCTTAGACATTTTTATGTGTACGGGCCTAGAAGTATTCTTCTTTCCTGATGTTGATGCAAAACTTAACAAGCAATACAAGAAATAAAAGTTTTTTCACACAAGTTTCACCACAAGGAACAACTTTTTGCAATTTAAAAGTTACCAGGTTGTTCGCACGTTGTGTTCCACAATTTGCATAGCACTCTTGGGAAAGACGTTTAACGGGTTTCTTCAATTAACGTTCCTCAAGTTTTTGGCTTCCGGAAACCTTTTTTCGTATTTTGAATCACGCACACAATAACGTGCTCATAAAATGTGCCACGAGATAATATCAACACAACCTTGTCAAGTGTATCGGTGAGTGTATCAGTGCGTCGAGCGAGACCGATCATAACGAACTCAATAAAAGAAATGTACTGAGCGCGGGGCGGCGACGCCGCGCCGGGGCGCGGGGGTAGCGGGCTAGCGGGGTATGTAAATATTTCACGAAAGCATCGAGCAAACAAATTGTCGCCGATATTGAATGAAGCTCTCCTCAAAATAGATTAAAATTGAAATGGAATAGCTCGCTGTAATGAGAGAGGGCTTCGGGGCTGAACCCCGAGCGCGGCGCGCGGGGAGGAAATGGGGGTCGAAATGTCCTCCCCCCTCTCCCCCAGCCCCCTTCGGTCTCTATAATCGATACCTCCACCCCCGCAGAGCTCGCAGCCCGATAACTAGCCCAGCACTATCCGATCGGTTTCACTATTTAGCAAGCGACTGGTGTGGATATGAGACGAAGAGCGAAAACTCCGCGCGGACGAGTAGGATACAAAGTTAGTCGCTCACTACGTCATTGGCTGGTAGTTTCGATATTACGTCGTAAACCAGTGAAATTCGCGTACAATTTTAACTGGAACTGTAAAAAACGTAAAATATTATCGGTTTCTGCCAGAGTTCATAAAAAGCTATTTTATGATGCAACAAGCAAGAAGCAGTTAAGTCGGGAAGAACTCAAATTGTACAAAGGCGTCCTCATAGGTATAATAGTTTATTATAGTTCATAATTATAATATTTTATATAAAATAGTTCATGGATATTAAAACGGTGTAATTTTGTGTGTTTTAAGACAAAAGCTTTGTTTACATTGTCTTGTTATGAAGATCCGAGGCTTCTCGTACTTTCGGCTTTCTCGTTCGTTTCTTCAAGAGAAGTTATACGACCGACCAAACATGATATCACGGGTATCTGACGGGACTCGAACCCAGGAAGGTCTAACGGCTCTCCCGTTAGACCTTCCTGGGTTCGAGTCCCAGTCAGGGTAGTCGTTATCGTCCGTATTATTTCAGATCCTTTTGCCGCTACACTGCGTGACGATTTATTTATGGAAATTGGGGAATAAACCGGGACCCTGGGAAATGGGAGTACATTTGGATATGAAGATAAACGCTGCCCTACCCTAAGATTAGAGTAAGTAGCTTAGTTTAGGGAGCATTCGATAAACCTAGATATCATTGCATTGGTATAAATCTAGATTTGTAGACTTAGAGATTTACTATAAACAACGGTTCGACCCTCTTGCCAGTGTCACATAGAGTGTCCAACAAAATACATACATACATACATAGCGTCACGCCTGTTTCCCGGTGGGGTAGGCAGAGACAAAGGAGCTCCACGTGCCACGATCCTGGCACACCTCTGCCGCCTCTTCCAATCCCATAATTTTCTTCATGCATGCTCGTCGGTCACGGGTACTACGCACTTGACCCTTTTTGAGCACATGCTCGATCTGGTCCAGGTATGTGCGTCTAGCTAGGGCGACCCTTCCCGACTCTTCCACTCACATTTGTTCCATAAATTTCTTTCATTAGTCTCCTATCATCCATTCTTCCAACAAAATAATTACGATGTAATACCGGTCAAAGGGATGCACTGCGCTTAGTTAACCAAGGTGATATGGGCTGACATCACGGTTGTTGTAGGTAGATGATGTAGCCAATCGTGTCAGTTTCCTTAAAAAATATATATTATATCGGCGTAAACAATTGTATATTTCATACATACCGAAAATTCATAACATACATAGACGAATTCCATTGGAAGAATGGTCTAGATTGAGGCGACACAGTCAACACTCGGTGCGTGGTCACCGGATGCACTCTGCACACCATCTGCAAATTGCACCGCATAAACCTAGAAGTTCAAGCATCGTTGTCCATACGCTCCTCTTTCCAACGATACGCGTAATTTATTATTATACATATATTACTGATGTCTCCAGTAGGGGACCATGGAAGACTCGGCAGAAATTGAGGATACGTTTTATTAATTATTCAATTAATACAAATTGTATGTGAAATAACATTAAAAGAATTAAATTAACAGAATACTTCCTTCCACCCCTCCTCCTTTACAGCCCTAGGCCCGCTCACTCCCCGCGCGCACAGAGCTAGCGAGATAGATATGATTCTAAACACGTAAAATTTAAGAGAAAGGTATACCTTGAGTCTAAGGGGCCTCTATAAGGGGGGGAGAAAGCTTTTACTTGAAAATAATGCACAAAAGAGCTGTCCGTCAGCGCTTCCGTTATTCCTTTTCCATTTAATAGCGCTCCAGAACCCTCTGGTACGCCCGTTGTTCCTACGCGGCGGTGCACGACACCCAGATATCGCTGGGAGGTAAGGTGGAGCGACGAGATGGTAGTAATGTGCACAGTACGTGCATCATTGTTCGCATCGCTTGGGTCGGCACTAACGCACTTAGCACTCATGCCGAGCCGCCACCCAACCGTGCCTGAATCCGAATCTGAATCTCGTGGACATCGACATGCTCGACACAAGTTATTGAAATACCTACATAATGCATTCACACTAAGTTATAAGTAATTCACTCTAATAATAAAACTATGTACAGTTTCGAAAATAGCACCTGAAACAAAATCCAAGATCGCTTATATAAAAAAATTGCCAAAAAAGTAGAGATATTTCAATTAAAATTACTTTTATAAATTTCAATCACAATTACTCTTACATAAATTTTTAATTTTATTTCTCTTCAGTAAACCTTTCATACATTCCACCGTCATTTATTTCAAAGCTCCCAAGCGAATGTCAATGAAATGCTAGGCAAACCATGCATCATTTGGCACATGGTGTGACCCGCGAGTCGGTTTCAACTTGAGCGAGATCATTGAATCCGGTCCGCGGTATTGGATCAAGAAGGTAGAGGTTAATAAGAAATTGCCTCATATTATATTTTCTAACGCGGAAGACCGCGTGTGGTGGCGTGCCTTGGTAGAAGCCTATGTGCAGCAGTGGATCGATACAGGCTGATGATGATGATGATGATGATATTGTCTAAAAGATATGTGTCTATGGGCGTCGTAAGACAACTTATGAGTGGCTCGGCGTCGGCCACATGTCGCACCATCTATAATTAGGGTTTCGTATCCGTCGTAAGAGGCCCTATTACCACCTATTACTAAGCCTACGCCGTCTGTCTGTCCGAGGGCTGTATCTCTTGAACCGTATAGGTAGCCCGTTGAAATTTTCACATATGTGTTATTATGGCCAATATAACAAAAACATATAAAAATAAGAAAAAATAAAAAATTCACGGGGGTCCCCATACAATAGATAGAGTAAAAAGTGTATGTGCGCCATCTACCGAAAACAGTATGAAGCAGCGCTGACCATGACATAGCGATACGGAACCCTCGGTGCGCGAGTTCGACTCGCTCTTGGCCGGTTTTTTTTCACAGATGTCAACGCAGCTTTTTTTTGGTCCGCCAAACATTTTTCTATTTTTACTTTCGAGCGACTGTAAGGAGAAAGGAAGTATTGTGATCGTCAAAAATTTCGAAGTTGAGATTTCGACTGATTTGGGCTATATATCTGCCAACGATCCCAAAAAAGTGGTTTTGAAAAACATGTATGTGTGTGTGTGTGTGTGTGTGTGTGTGTGTGTCCGTCCAGCGACCTTGCGCCTCAACCGCTCAACCGATTTCGTTCAAAATTCGTATTTAGTAGTTTGAAACGATTATCTAGGGGTACCTTTTTTAGTTTTTTTTTATTCGAAAAAATAAGGGTAGCTGTCATACAAAATATGTATATAGCAATGTGTCCAGCGACGTTGCGCCTCAACCTCTCAACTGATTTCTATTAAAATTCATATTTAGTAATTTGAAATGATTATCTAGGGGTACTTTTTTTAGTTTTTTTAATTCGAAAAAATAAGGGTAGCTGTCATACAAATGATTTCGATAAGGTCGATTTTCTCAAAAATGGCTCCAACGATTTTTATTATATTTTCCACATAGAAACCCTATTACTAGTCTAAAAAGATACCGTTATCTGTTTTTCCAGAAAAACTCAAAAAAAGGTGGCTGCCATACAAACGAAGGTTTCTTTCTATTAAATGTTGAATACAAAATGTTTGTTGCGAGCGCCTAACTAATTCAATGGAACTGGCCTGTCAATACATTTTGAATTTCGAACATAAAAACGTTCAGTTCGGCAAACTAGCGAGAAAGTCAGTGGGTATTACGCTACTATTTATTCTCTTTTCTTTGCTTTGGTCGTCCTCTAAACTTATTTTCCCATCCCTGCATTAATCAATAACAATAAAATGCCGATGAAAAGTCCGGTCGCTGTCGTTCAGCGTAGTTTTTAGCCTAAAAGCCATTCGTTGTAGCCGTCGCGAGTATTTAATGAACCCATCCACCTCACTGCGTGCGGTTGAATCCGATTTTGTAAGGCAGTGGCTGGAAGTGTACGGTGCTCTCTGTTGCTGGGACGGCGGCGGCGGTGCACGGGGGTGTGGGTGCGGGGCGGGGAGAGCGGGCCGGGATGTCCGGGCCGCATGCAGCTCTATCGAACCAGCGTGGGATGTGCAGCGGGCACGCGGAACCCTCACATAGGTAGGACAGACCTGGAACTATAAATAGAATCTGCTGGGCGGCGTCACTAGTAACAGAAAAATGTTTTCGAAGCTGAAGTATTTCCATAAAAGCCTTTTACTGTTTCACGTTCTCTACTTTACATTAGAAATACATTTATGATGAATGGATGTTACACCCGCGTGTATATAGAGACGGTAGTTGATAGCATAGTCATTTTTAACAGGCTGTTCTGCTGCTGAAACTGAACAAGTTATGTTTTACTACCTTGCTCTTTCAGATAAAAACTATTTAGTTCCTTCCTGCATATCATCAGCGCTATTTTGAAACATTAATGAAGCCTGCAAATCATCTGAAAATACTTCATCGACTTAATATGTTTTTGGTTGTAATAATTACAACCAAGTAATAATTACAACCAAAGGACCGGCCAAGTGCGAGTCGAACTTGCCCACCGAGGGTTCCGCACCATCACACAATATATTTGTATTATGTATGTACAAAAATAATTTTGTTGTTTTCTTTACTTGTGCTGTAAGACCTTGCTTCTTACTAAATTTCATGATTCTAGGTTAACGGGAAATACCCTATAGGTTTTGATTTGATTTGAGTTAGTTTGCTAGCTGACATAAATGGCCGTATCATTTGATTGCGTTAATTTAGAGATTGTATTTTCTACACCTCGGAGGAATCGCATACCTTAGTATTTCGCATTAATTTTAATTAGATATCTTAAATCCGTTCCTGAGGTCTTGAAAAGGGGTCTTGACTTGACTTACAAAACAAACAAAACATTTTTTTTTATGTCCTATAACTACAAGTATACAAGTTTTTCCTTTATTTGTGCTGTAAGGCCTTGCTTATTTCCAAATTTAATGATTCAGATTAATGGGAAATACCCCATAGGTTTTGATTTCATTAGTCAGTAGCAAAATATTAAGGAACCCTAAAAACTATAACAATTAGGTACAACCACAAATTATAATAATTAGAATCACAAATTATAATAATTATAACTAGAAATTAAATTAAACCACGTAAACCAAGTAAATTATTTACTTGGTTATACTTTCGTTTCGAATCTGAAAACCTTATGTTTTTACTTCCTAATTTTAAACTTTCAGGGTTCCGTACAGCAAAAGAGGAAAAAACGGAACCTTACAGGAACACTCTCTTGTCTGTCTGTCTATCTGTTTGTCCTTCTGTCACAGCTTATTTTCTCTGAATCTGCTGTACGAACAAAGTTGAAATTGGCTTAGTTCTAAGGTGAGACATCTTAAAAAAAGTCATTTTTGAGATAAGTATACAGAATTGTTCGTTTTTTCGCGCTCTTTTCAGTGCTATATTCGGAAATCATGCACTGAGTACCATTTAGGTGAATGTTGTATTGAGATATTTTGCAATAAAATAAAATAATTATTCTTCTAAAAGAGGTCATTTTAAAATATCCCATCCAAAATGAAAAAAATATCATAAGTATTTAATAATGGCATAAGGAGACAACTTAAGATGTCTTTTTTACAAATAGTTAAATTAAGTTCCGTTTTGAGACATTTTAAAATATTATAATTAATTGTAAAATAATATAGTATTATAAAAATACTGAATAATAATTAACAAAATAATATTGGGCATTATCTACCTTACTTTACTTATAAATTTATATATTATGAATTATAAATATGTTCCCTTAAAAAACAGATAATTGTTTCTGAAACATCTTGAAATGCAAGCAAAGAAGTTGAGTTCTAAAATAGGTTATGTTGACATTTACTAATAAAAAATTATATAAATCCCCTTTAACTACAACCAGTTTGAAGGTATTGTTTTTGTGAGTAGTTTAGTGTATAACAACCACAGGATAAATAATGATACTGCCAATTTCTAAGTAAAAAACAGTCAAAAAATCTTTAAACTCAATTTGCTAAGAATGAATTTTTTTAAATCTCACCTTAGAACTAAGCCAACGATATAGAGTAGCGTAAATCAAAGAATCTCGATTTATGGGGTTCAATTTTGGGGGCATTAGAAAGTAGCCCATAACACCGGGTGAACTAGGTGCCATGTCAGTGCTTCCCTTCATTTCATGTCGGCTACACTGAACTGGACAGAAAACACGAACTATACATATATGTACATAGCCGTTTCGACCGACGTTTCGGTCAGTGCCATGGTATCAACCCGGCCGGGATAAACCCTACCACCTAGTAAATTAAGAAGGGAAGGGACCTACAGTTTAACGTGGAATCCGAACCGCGGTCAGCTTCCAACGGTCGAGCGGTCCGGTCACCCATCCAAGTACTGACCGTGCTCAGCGTTGCGTTGCGTCGGTATTTGTCAGTACCAGCCCCATAGTACTTATCTTCTCTACCCCTTAGGGCCCAGGGTCCGTAATGGCTAATAATGCACTATAGTCGCCGGCGTACAACAGGCGACGACTGTCGCCTGTTGTACGTACAACAGATTAAAATCCTGTACCCTCCTCAAATCTCTCATTTTATGTATATCAACTGAAACTTTACATAACCGGGTAAGTGACTAGTTTCCAAGCGTAGTGACAGTCGTAACTCATAGCGAACTCTCCGTTAGTGAATTGCAAAAAGGTTCCCGGAACTGTCGGGAGGGCCGTTCTATTCTAGGAAGGCGGGTGGGGCGCGGGTGCGATGGCGGCGGGGCGGGCGAACTAAAGCAGTCCATAAAAATATATTTTACTAGAAGTGCCCAAGGAGAAGTTAATGTGTGTAACCTCACGAGTCGTTCCGCGTACAAAGTCTCCGCTCATTTCCTCCGTCAAAAACAGCTATGGTGGTTTAAAAAAAAAATAACCAGTGTCTTATAATAACCAGTTGCTTCAATAAATAATAACCAGTTGCTTCAGGTCCTGCACATATAGAGGTTACACACGAGCCGTTCCGTGTACAAAGTCTCTCTATGGGATTTGCTCATTCCCTCCGTCACATTTTCGGAAATACAACCGCCTCAACATTAGGTTAGGGTTAATAAGGGGTTGGTCAAGATTATTTTTATCTAACACACGAGTAGGTATATTTTCCCCTAATTCTTTGGTACCACGAAACGAGACCGCATGGCACTCAATATAGAGATTGCTAACCGTCATATCGCTTCTCTTCGAGTAAGCCAGAGTGACCTCACTTCGCAGGCTCGTCGAATAAACTACGCTTTGTTGTGTACAAATTGTATGACATCGGCGGTCTTTGTTCGGACGGAAGTGTGTCGGCACTCGATACATTTTATACTTTCAATGCTAATGATGATTCTGTCACGAAGAGCGTGTTTTTTGTATCTCTCGGCCGCAAATGAAAATAAAATTTATCAAATCGGTGGCAATAAAATTAAATTATGCGTACATGTTGTAATTTTGTTTTTATTTGTTTTATGGAAACTGACACGGTTGCCTACATCACCTACTACATCCGTGATGTGAGCCGATAACACTTTGGTGAACTAGGTGCCATGTCAGTGCTTCCCTTCGGTCGTGCCGGCTCCACTGAACTGGACGGAAAACAAGAACTATTTACATAGCCGTTTAGTTAGACCGACGACCTTCCATTCAGTGCGGTAGTACCAATCCGGGCGGATTAAACCCTACCACATATAAAGATAAGAAGGACCCTTCCCTACAGTTTTACGTGGAATGTTGTAGCCAACCGTGTCAGTATGAATAAAAAAAAATATATATACTCATAATTTATGTGTGCATACATAAATGAGGCAGGTAACCGTCACATAGGTATACCTACATTTATTAATTGAATTCAATTTATAAAGCCTGCTATAATGTATAGGCAATACCGTGACGCCCGTACCACGTTGTGGCTGATCCGATCGTGACTCCATCTGCTACATCGTCAAGCCAGTAGAGGGCCTTAGCCGGCCGGCGCTCTATCTCTGTCGTCTGTTTCAGATTCTTTATTGATCCTATATGGTAATCTTTATTGCACTTGCTCTTGAAGTTTTACCCCGTACGTTCGTTCATATGTATTGGTTCGGCGAGAAATAATTGAGAAGAAAAGTTTTAAAAAACATAAAACCGACTTCCTAAAAAAAGGAAAACTAAAAAACTATTCAAAATAAAAATATAAAAACCGCCTTCAAAAATATATGAAATAAAAACCTAAAAAAAAAAAACGAACCCTAGAGTTGAAGGCGGTGCTAAAAAGGCTACACAAATCACAAAGGATATTATCATCCACTCATGTTTTCTTTCATGCATCATTTTTGCTTGCTTTACAAATCACAAAGGATATTATCATCCACTCATGTTTTCTTTCATGCATAATTTTTGCTTGCTTTAGCACCGCCTTCAACTCTAGGGTTCGTTTTTTTTTTTTTAGGTTTTTATTTCATATATTTTTGAAGGCGGTTTTTATATTTTTATTTTGAATAGTTTTTTAGTTTTCCTTTTTTTAGGAAGTCGGTTTTATGTTTTTTAAAACTTTTTTTTTATTTCACAGTTTTTTTTAGTAATTTTTTGCTATTAATGTACTCGGCGGAATCGCTCGGCCTTCGGCCTCGCGATTCCGCCTCGCTTTCCAATCCGATCTTGACCCAATTAAAATAGGACCACGTCAGCTTCGATAGCTCAGTGGTGCAGACAGTCAACTGTCGCTATTGAATTTTAAGCAACGCTGGGTGCGGTCAGTACTTAGATGGGTGACCGCTGACCGTTGGAGGCTGACCAAGGTTCGGATTCCTCGTAAAACTGTAAGTCCCTTCCCTCGTAATTTTACTTGGTGGTAGGGTTTAACCTTCCCGGGTTGGTACCACCGCACTGAATTAAACGTCGGTCGAAACGGCTATGTAAATAGTTTGTGTTTTCCGACCAGTTCAGTGTAGTCAGCACGATCAAAGGGGGAAGCACTGACATGGCACTGGTGTTATGGGCTGACATCACAGACGTTGTAGGTGATGTTGCAGAACTTAGTAGAATGGACAGACATAAACGTGTTACGGAAGCCTACTTTTATTATAAAATAACCGTCGGAGGACCTTGGTTGAAAATTGTAAAATTTAGTAGAACGGATAGACATGCATATGTTACGGAACCCTACATTCATTTTGCAGAACTTAGTAGAATGGACAGACATAAACGTGTTACGGAACCCTACTTAACAGTTGCACTCCGGGAGTGCCGGCAGATCCCGTGCCACTCTAACTTAACCCTTAACGCAATGACTTAAGGTTTCATTTTAAAAATGACGCTGACGCGATGTCGCGAGTTATACATTTTTACCCACCTAAAAAAGTGCCAAGAGCCGCTAAAGAAGTTTTCACTTCAAAAACCTCAGGGTTATCCCCTTTCAAATAAAAAAAAAAGAATTTTCAAAATCGGCCCACAATTGACGGAGTAATCGCGTAACAAACATCCAAAAAAAGAAAACATACCGTCGAATTGAGAATCTTTTAGGTCTAAAGTAAATTTCTCGTGAAGACAAATGCAACGAGCCCAAACACGATGGGTTTATCATGTGTAGTTTAGGAGTTCCTATGGCCACCTTCTGTCTCCATCATCAAACCAGCTCGATGGTACTCGGTACAGTAGGTACTGGCCAGGTACCATAATAAATTAAACGCCGGTCGGAAAAGATAAAAAAATTTCAAATTTAGAATATTCATGAAACAAGGGTCCGAATATGTATCACTAGTATATCGATTCATGTATTTCAACAGGACAGAGAAAATTTCAAAATATTAGGTATTTAATACTTTTTAGTTTTTTTTTTTTTGTTTTTTGGAAATCGGTTTAATATTTTTTAAAACAGTTTTTATTTCATTCTTTTTAGTAATATTACATAAAAAAGAATAATCGAAATCGAATAATCGAAATCGATTGAAGTGGTACAGAATTATTCGCCATATGTGTCAGACTGCAAATTGCTGAATAAGTCCACATCACAAATGTTTTGCTGAAGGTAACCACACACCATACTAATTTATCAAACTGAAAATTGCCGAAAACGACCACATCACAAGTTTTGCTGAAGGTAACCACACACCATAGTATTATGCTGATTTTTCGAAAACCACTGAACCAATTTCGATAAAATTGAAATGGGACCACCTCGGAAGTATGACCTAACTAAAAAAAAAAGAATTTTCTAAATCGGCCCTCAATTGACGGAGAAATCGTGTTACAAACATACAAAAAAATAATAAAAAAAAAATAAAAAAAAAAATAAAAAAAAACATACAGACGAATTGAGAACCTCCTCCTTTTTTGGAAGTCGGTTAAAAACTAGCCTGCAGTCAATATTTTATTTTGTGTCAGAATTTCAGGACATCACTTCATTATTAATTGTTTTTATGGAAACTGACACGGTTGGCTACATCACCACCAACATCCGTGATGTCAGCCCATAACAATGGGTGAATTAGGTGCCATGTCAGTGCTTCCCTTCATTTCATGTCGGCTACACTGAACTGGACGGAAAACACGAACTATTTACATAGCCGTTTTGATCGACGTTTCATTCAGTGCGGTGGTATCAACCCGGGCGGGATAAACACTACCACCTAGTAAGCTAGTCAGCCTCCAACGGTCGATCGTCCATCCAAGCACTGACCGCGCCCAGGTGTGCTTAACAACAGTCGTCCGACCGCGCCACTGAGCTACCGGGGCTGATATATACAATACTTGTTTGAAACTAAAGTATGTAAGGTCTTTCAATAGTAGGTAACGAACGATACGCTAAGGATACTGATCACGTTCCCATACCAATTTTTTTTACGATATAAAAAAAACATACTTATTAAGGTGAAATACGCGCACTTCACGTATTAAATTTGAGGAGTGAGTAGGTTTTTTAATATCGTAAAAAAAAATTGGTATGGGAACGTGATCAGTATCTGATACACATACACCCCTTAGCGTATTTATTTATTTATTTATTTATTTCTTCATCATCTGTAGGTACACAAGATACACTTAGATTCGTCATTTAAGTTTTAAGCAAAAAATAGGCCATCGTCAACAATTTAATACACAACACAGAATTAATTAATTAATATAACGCACCTATAACTCTATAAATATCAAAATGTCAAGAAAATAAAAATTAAAAAATAATAATAAAAAATAAAAAATAAATCGTCAAAAGAATGTACGAACTAAATAACAATTGTCAAAAAATGTCAGATAATTAAAACTACAGTTAAAAACTAAATTATTTCAGTCACATTAAAAATATAAATTAGAATTAGGTCAAAAATCACAACAATATAATATAATATATAAAATAAAAATAGAGAGAATTGTAAATGACTAGAAAAGACTAGAGAAATTTATCACAGTTGGTGTCCGTCAGTTTATAGTAACTTTTTACTATTAGCAAATTTTTCACTTTGACCTCGAATTCGTCATCATTGAGATCACGAATTGCCGGTGGTAGTTTATTATAAAATGTTATACTATTGCAGACAAAACTTTTAGAAACCTTCGTTAGTCTATGCTGAATGTTTTGGATGTTCTCACGATGTCTGGTATTATAATTGTGTACTTGGGAATGTTGCGGAGTGAGATGTATATTTTTTCTTGCATATAGTAAATTCTGATAAATATATGCACTATATAATGTCATTACCTTTAGGTCCTTGAAGACTTCACGACATGAATCCCTGGGCTTCAGGCTACGTATGTGTCGGATAGCACGTTTTTGAAGTACAAAAATTCTATTTACCTTAGCAGCCGTACCCCAAAACATAAGTCCGTACGTCATAATGCTGTGAAAATAAGCATAGTATACCAGTCTAGCAGCTTTTTCACCTCCTATCTCTCTAATTTTTTTTATAGCGTAGCAAGCAGAGCTCAACTTTTTGGCCACTTTGTCTATGTGACCCTCCCAATTCAATTTTTCGTCCATCTTTATTCCTAGGAAATCAATTTCTTTGACAGTATTCAATGACATGTCTTTGAGAACCTTCAAAACTTCAGTTCCTTCATTATTTGTTCCAAGTCTCAGGGCAAATCGAATCACGTTAGTTTTTTTCACATTTAATAATAAGTTGTTACACTCAAACCACAGCGCCAGAGACTGTAATACCTTTTTAATGGACTTGCATAGTTCTTCTTCGTCTCCGTGTTTAAATAAAAAGTTTGTATCATCTGCAAACATGACGATGTTACAGGCGTCCTCGTTATCAATACAAACACTAAGGTCATTTATGTAAACTAAAAATAATAATGGTCCTAAAATGGAGCCTTGGGGTACACCTAGACCAATTTTTAATTGTGAAGACCTCTCTCCATTCAATTCACAAACTTGTTGTCGATTTGATAAATAAGACCTGAACATTTGTAGTTCCAGTCCTCTAACGCCATAGTGATCGAGCTTTTGTAATAAAATATCATGCTGGACGCAGTCAAACGCTTTAGATAGGTCGCAAAAGATACCATATGTCCTTTGCGAGCCATCCAGGGCGATCAGAATGTCTTTTAACATATTACTAATTGCATCGCTTGTCGATTTACCTTTTTGGAATCCAAATTGCCGAGAATTTAATACTTTATTATCATTTAAAAAATTAACTAAACGCGACGCCAATGCCTTTTCAAAAATTTTACTAAATACAGGCAAGAGGGAAATTGGTCTATAGTTTTGTGCGTCAGCATGAGATCCCTTTTTATAAAGGGGAATCGTTACCTACTAATGAAAGACCTTATATGTTAATGATCGAGTGGGCTTACGATAGCTTCGAATGTCGCATGCGGTACTCGAACGTAAGATTAATTTAGAGAGTAATCAATCCGGGCGGCGGCGGCGCGGCGGAGCGGCGCGGCGCGACAAGTGAGGCACCCTCGTTACCCAGAAACGTCGGCTCACCGGCGACCCCTCGAGCTGAAGATTGAAGGTGGCAATCTAGTTCGCAACAACTACTACTGAACTATATATAACCTGTGTATACAGAGTTGCTGAGACCCTCTCTTCTCTTGGGGCGAGATAGGGACAGGGCGTCTTAATTTTAAAAGGGCGTATGTAAAACTGTAAATTAATGTATAAATAAGAAGGAGAGTTCCGTAGATCCGCTATCTATACAATACCTGTCAAAAAACTATATATGTCTGTCTGCGAAGTAAAGTACCTCGTCAGCCTCGGTAGTTCAGTGGTGCGGTCGGTCGACTGTCGGTCGTGATCAAAAGCACACTTGATCGCCGTCAGTACTTTGAAGTGTGACCGCTCGACCGTTGGATAAAACTGTAGGCCCCTTCCCTTCTTACCTTACTAGGTGGTAGAATTTATACCGCGCGGATTAATACCACAGCACTGAATGAAAGGTCGGTCGAAACGGCTATGTAAATAGTTCGATTTTTCCGCCCAGTTCAATGTAGCCGGCACGACACAAGGGACGGCACTGACATGGCAATTAGTTCACCAAGGCTGACATCACGTATACTGTAAGTGATGTAGCCAACCGTGTCAGTTTCTATAAAAAAAACGTGACAACCCTACCGAAATATGTACTATGTGGTATTGCTCCGCAGCTTGGCCTCCGTACGATATATGTTCTGCATCCACTCCACTAATCCGATCTGCCATGCATGAGTGGTCGTTTCGGAGCGCAAACCGTTTCCAAACTCGGCCAGTTTCAGCCTTTATCGAGTTTTGTTCATGTCCGGTGCAGATTCAATCATGTTTTGTGTATGATTTATCTGTTAATGTGAGTCTATGAGGTAGTAAATCGGTCGTTTTAGCTATTCTGTGCGTTTTAATTAGGTAGTACTAAGGAAGACGCGCTCGATCGCTGTTCTGTCAGAAGTAATGACGTACATACATACCTGTAGAGAGAGGACATTGCCATTGGGTTCGGAAAAATACAGGTACAAGTAGGGTAAGAACCATCAAGGAGATTTCCCTAGGATTTATTAGATTTCCATAGTTCTGTCTGTCCTGGCCACTCCAATTTCTTTTATTTGTAAAATATAATTTGCTTCTGTTTACCCTAGAAACAGGCTTTGCCTAGTTGGGTGGGTGGCAGTCTTGACTTGTACGTACACAGATTTTTTTGTCGAGAAATAAATAAATACAAAATACAAATAATTAGAAAATAATTTCAAACTAGAAAAAAAGTTCAAAACAGAAAAGTATTTTTTAGTTTTGCTTTTGCCGTGTCCTGAAACCTCTTTAAAGGAAAAATTTAGCCTAACATGAGACGGCATAAGTCAACTTGTGTCGACCCAACTCCATTATTCATAAATACGAATGCACGGGAGCGACGAAGATGACGTAGGAATTTAATTATTTTTCCTCGAACGAAACGAAAGCTAATATCGAGCATTATGAAAGGCCCCATCAGAAGGCGGACGAAGCGAAAACTCGTCAAAACACACCCTTCCAGCCCGTAGCGCTGAGGCGGCTGGCTGCGGGGCGGGAGGTGGCGAGTAGCGGGGGAAGGGGAAGGAGGGGTGCAACAATATCGAATGTGGGGGGTGAGGAGCGGGGCGGGCTTCAGTTTTCAGTTCTCAGCGCGCTCCCGGACCCGCCGGTCGCCGCTCGACCGCTCGCTCAGCGCTCCAGCCGGCTTCACCGGGCGCTCACTGTGTTCACATAACGCTGTTTACATCAATGCTCACTTATCAACCGTTTCATCTACCCTACATTCAAATGCATAAGCGGATCTTACTCCCCGTGCCCGGGTGAAGTGCCGTCGGAACTCTTCTCGTCTTAAGGTCTGAACTGACAAAATATCGCGTCGTTACGCGGAGGACTCTGTATTTACATATTTATCAAATTAAAGTACGCACAACTCCTTCGAGCAAATTTTCTAATAAATTCCACCAACACGCCGTCAAGCTTACTTTTGTGCTTAATAAATAAAAGAGAAAACCATTTCTATCATCTCGATGTAAAATAGGTACCTACATATAAATGTTAAACCGATAATATTTTGAATTTCAAATAGTTATACTAAATATACTTACTGCATAAGTAAATAAATAGATCCAATTAAGTCTATAAGTACTTTCTAAATTTACTATATTAACACACATTTGTGATATCAAATACAATAATTTATTCATTAGTGGACGTTATTAAAAATATTTACTTAATTTAATTATTCGGAATTTTGAAATTGGCGAGAAAATGAAGAAGAATACATAGTCGCCGGAGGTGAGAGAAACGAAGAAAGCAGTCAAAAGGTAAGTTTGTGGTTGTTCTTTACATTTGGTATAGAGGCAGAAGTCGATGACCGACCGTGAGGTAAGACATGAATGAAGTTTCGTTGCTTCGCTTCCTCGCCTCCGCGCCTCCTCCACCACCGCACCGCCCCCGCCGCCTACGAACAAAGAGGATAGTAGATCTAAGATGAATGCCTCAGCCATCCGGCAATGGTAACAGGTGCACACGATACTATAATGTAGAGTATTTCATTTTCGTAGCAATTGCTACGCAAACAGATATTTATAACATTTTCACAAGTCTGTTTCATTGGACTATAATTGATTCTACAGAATCAATTATAGTTCTAAAAATTTCATTGCACCTACTACGTTGCAACTTGTAGTATTTATAGCGTCTCGTAGCACTCGCTACGCAGCTACATACGAGCGTCTCGTAGCACCCGCTACACCGCCATACCAACCGTGGCATCACCGTAGCACTGGCTACGCATCTACATACAAGCGTCTCGTAGCACCCGCTACACCGTCATACCAACCGTAACATCACCGTAGCACTCGCTACGCAGCTACGTACGAGCGTCTCGTAGCACCCGCTACACGGTCATACCAACCGTTACATCACCGTAGCACTCGATACGCAGCTACGTACGAGTGTCTCGTAGCACCCGCTACACCGCCATACCAGCCGTAACATCACCGTAGCTCTCGCTACGCAGCTACATACGTGCGTCTCGTAGCACCCGCTACACCGCCATACCAACCGTAACATCACCGTAGCACTCGCTACGCAGCTACATACAAGCGTCTCGGAGCACCCGCTACACCGCCATACCAGCCGTAACATCACCGTAGCACTCGCTACGCAGCTACGTACGAGCGTCTCGTAGCACCCGCTACACCGTCATACCAACGGTAACATCACCGTAGCACTTTCGGTCTTCCCAGGCCGGTCGCCCGTAGAGCAGGCGGCGTGTCTTTCTTTTTTTATGTAATCCGGTATGGATGGCTGAGTCAGAGGGGCCTAAGCACATGCTCCGACCAGCCAATATCACCTCCGAGAAGGTAGTTGTTTTTATGTAAACCAACATTGGTGGCTGTGCCGAGAGACCAATGGTGCAGCCGACAGAGCCATATCGGAGACTTCCCTTTGGATTGCTGGCTATACTGGCGACTAGAGGAGACTACAGCTGAGGCTGCTCTGCGGTCATCTTACATCCAGTACGGTGGTACCAATCCAGTTGGCTATAATTTGAGCCTACCACCTAGTAAGGGACAACGGAAGGAAGGAAGTTTACACCGGTTCCGAATGGTGAAGCAGCAAGTGCGGGTGTGCACGTAAATGTTTCCGTCAGAAAAAACTCATTGGTACACGCAGGGGCAGGGGGCAGGCAGTGCGAGTCGCCGATCACACAATGTAGAGAAGCTCCTCCAGCCCGGCCGCTTGTGCGTTACCTCTTTAAACCGCATTTAGTTACTCTATCAACTGCTAAATATAGTTCCAATTATTTCTCCCAAACTCGGCAAAGTCGCGAGCGGAGATGCCTGCAGAAGCTAGGCTTGTATGTGCCTACAGTATATTCCTGACTGGAGGCAGGCGGTGCGGCGCGAAGGCGTCTGGAGGCATGTTTGTGTCTGCCCACACGCCTACCTTGTTTGTTATCTAATACAAAATATCGGCAATACAAGGTAGCGATACGAACGTCGGAGTCTGGAACTCTGGAACTGGACTGCGTTTTAAAGATTTCAATTTTTTGTTGAAATTGCTAAGTTTCTAGGAGAAAACTTTTCAATAAATAGAGCAACAAGATGAAGTGAGAACCAACGTATTTGTGTGTGTGTGTGAGTGAGGGAGGGTGTGTGTGTGTGTATCTTAACACACCGACACAAAGTTGTGAGAATGCGAAGGTTCAGATCGCTGCTTTGGTGGTTCTGATTGTTTAAGTATTCAAATATATAATTTATCTGGCACTACCATTCTATGGCCACTACGGAGAAGAAAAACACCCCGAGGAAATCTAAACATAGTACGTCACTTGGAGTATTGTTTTTTTATAAAACCATGTTAATACTGACAAATCACTATTTCCGCGACAGCGAATATAAAAATCTCCCTAGGTAATAGAAGAGCTTCTACTGTCGGGTTGGTTTGGTTTCGTGGATGCGATGAACGTTCCCCGTGTATTGTATTGTATTTGAAAAATTATCATATTTTTCCTTTGAGGAAATATTATATAGAGTTCGCGCTCCGAAGAAATATACAGAGAAGCGGTGTTCGAGCGGCTGAGGTTTGGGGTAAGGTAGCGGGGAGGCGGAGCGCAGAGTTGAGCGGTAGAGGGGAGCGCGCGTGGGGCGGAAAGCGTGTGTGAGATGGTCTGGGGGGCTCGCGCGGGGCGGGAAGCGTCCTGGAGAGAGGCAAGGGGTAAGGAGAACGATCGCACTCGGGCGTTGGTGTGCATATTGTCTTTTCATTCTAACACTTCATCTCCAGATTCACCATCGCACCTTCGCATCGACGAAGATGTGTAAATGTATTAGTTTAAAGTAGGCGAGGCGCGATTGCAGCAGGCAGGCGACGACTGCGCGCTGCGGCCTCTCGCGCTCGACTAAGAGACTTGAGGATCGTGAACTTCAACTCGGTGGAACATGTTGGTTAGCCGAGTGATTGATCTAGTACGTAATATATCTTTGTATTTTTCGACCAAAATGTATGTTAAGCCTGAATCTGTCCGTGATAGTTTATTTGGTGAAAATCGTTGTACTGAGCGCGAGAGCACACTTGAGGAGGTGGTGGTGACGTAATCGGTGGTGGTGGGGAGGTCGAGTGCACGGTTTTGTGTAGTCGCCGGATGGGTCTTTAAGGCGTGGTAGCGTTCACGTTTGTAGGTTGTATATTTTGGCAGCACGAGGCTGTCGAAAGTACATACTTTATGTCGCCAACTTTCTGGAGTGCCCCCCTTGTTGTGAAGCGTAAGGCGTTCATCAAATTCACGTTAAAATACATAAGGTTCCAATTGAGAAACATTTCATTTTCTGAGTCGGCAATGACGCCGCCTCGCTCGTCGTCGCTGCGATATGTAGCCTCTGGTCTCGGGGTGAATGTTTCTCTCGCCCGCCTCGAGCTGTCTAACCTAGCCGCCTACGTCTCCCCCGCAATCCTTCCCGTCCCACCCCCTCCCGCGCCGCGTTGCCGACTGGTTAATAATTTGTATTGGCCGGCGGCAACGGCAGACCCCACTTGAATTTACTCGGAGGATCGAGCACTCATAACACTGATTGTTTAATTGATTTTAATATTCTAAATTCTGTGCTATTTTGGGAATCTCGCAGAAACAAAACGAAAGATGGAAGAAAGATACGCGCACGCGTAAAATTAGGCCGTACTGTGGAAGTGGGCTGAGGTTCGCAATTAGCAAATAAAAATTGAAAAGGAATTTATATTTTATTGCATAGACTCGGGCATACGATTATTAATATTTATTCAAATCATAATCACATAAATACAATAGTTAGGTCTTATCTAATGAAATGATTGAGATATCTCTAGTGACAAACAGATACAAAGATTGAGGTATTCTGAAATAATACAAATATATGTACTCTTTTGTTTCCATAATTTCATCGATGTGAGGCTGCCTCGTCGTAAATTATAAATTTATTTTGTTCCTTTGACATTTTAATAAATATATCAGTCGCGCCTCGCGTTCAGTTCAGCTAGACGAAGAAACGACAGAGCAGCCGGCCGCCTACTACCGCAGACCCGGCCGCTAATCGAGTTAGTGAAAACTTGCAGGCCGAGAACGAGCCCATAACACCGTTTCCCTTCGGTCGTGCCGGCTACACTGAACTGGACGGAAAACACGAACTATTTAAATAGCCGTTTCAACCGACTTTTCATCCAGTGCGGTGGTGCCAACCCGTGCGGGTTAAACCCTAACACCTAGTAAGGTAAGAAGGAAAGGAACCTACAGTTTTACGTGGAATCCGAACCACGGTTAGCCTCCAACGGTCGAGTGGTCACCCCTCCCTCCACTGGCCGCGCAAAGGAGTGCTTATGATCCGACCGACAAGACAATAGACATAAGTGGAATTTTGTAAAAGTTACGATCGTCTGGATTAGGATGAAATCCCAGATTGTCCTAGATTCAATTCAACAGAAATAATATGAACACCATGTTCCCCCCGCCCATTTATTTCTCCGCAAGTACAAACTCGGGTCCCTTAAAAGGGGCGTGACAAGGCACCTGTCAGGCCGGCATGCCATTCGCTACCCTATGCTCTACACCCGCAGCATGGGCGCTGATAGCCACCAGCAGCGATCAGGTGATAAATAAAAATACTTTTAACATTTTATCTCTTATAGACCGGCTCAGTAGGTATTGCTCAAACATTCGTTATTTCATTATACCTATTTAAGATACCTGTTTTTTTGTGAATATGTCTAGGTTATGTCTAGGTTATTAGTTTTCGCCTGAAAACCTTCGATCAAAATGGCGCGCACTACTTTTGGTAATATTTATTTAACTTCACTTTCACAAACTGCAAGTTTCATTTTGAAGTTATACGTCTTTACTGACGTTATTATGTTTATAAATATCTATCAAAATGAAAATAAGTTATGAAAATTAGGAGTTAATTCAGAAATTTCGTCACAGGTAATTTGTATGCTGTGGCTGTGACCATCACCGTCACCGTCACCGGCACAGCATAAAATTTTTTATGTAGGATTGTAGGTATTTGACTGGTCGACAGGTAGAAAGTTGGAAAGGTCGACAGGTCAACAGGTTGACCGGGCCCCGGAGAGGCCCTGAGGGGTCCGGAGGGATCCGGAGGGTACAGAGGGGTCCGCAAAAAAGTAAAAACTCAAAAAGTGTTGTGCGTGGTGCCCGATAGATAAGCAGAGAGAAAGAGGTATAGGGAGAGGTAGAGTTAAAGGTAGATATACAGGGTGTTAAAACGGCGAGTACATTAAATTTAGGAAATGATTATTGGGATCAAGAGTAATAAAAAGTGAAATAACTTTTTTCTGAATTCCCTTGAAATAAAAAGTTAGAGTTTTTATACAAACTAATTGATTATTTTAGTGTAAAAATGATCTAATGACAACAGGGCGGCGCGGAGGGGGGAAGAGCGGGTGAGACGTGAGCGCCTCGGACTGAGGTGTTGGCGGGAGGGGCGAGGGTTAGCTTTGTGAGTGGAGGACTGGTGGTCGGCAGGCGGAGGGTGCGGAGCGGCAACAACGCGTTAAATTACACTAGACGAAAACATACATTTTAAAAATCCATATCTCGAAAACCAGACACTTTAGAGAAAAACTTTATTTTCTTTTTTGTCTAGGAAAAACATGAGGATTGCGCTGGCCAAATTAATGTACTCGCCGTTTTAACACCCTGTATAGTAGAGAGAGAAAGAAAGTATAACTTCTAACACTCGCACACGTACACGGAACTTTTTTTAGCAAAGTTAGTTTATTTCTGTCTCAGACGGCCGCGGCTGTTTTTTTTTAACCGACTTCAAAAAAAGGAATAGGTTCTCAATTCGACTGTATTTATTTTTTGTTTTTTTTTATGTTTGTGATTCTTTTTTTATTTCAAAGCTGGTGCTTCCGTGTGGTTCCATTTCAATTTGGTCAAGATCGGATTGGGGCCGAGCGATTCCACCGAGTACATTAATAGCAAAAAAATATTAAAAGAAAAACTGTGAAATAAAAAACTATTTAAAAAAATATAAAAACCGCCTTCAAAAATATATGAAATAAAAAAATCTAACCCTAGAGTTGAAGGCGGTGCTAAAGCAAGCAAAAATATCCGACCGCCTTCAACTCTAGGGTTCGATTTTTTTTATTTCATACATTTTTGAAGGCGGTTTTTATTTTATTTTTATTCTTTTTAACCAATAATTTGAAATACCACGTAACAGGGTGGATATACCTCCCCACTGTCCACACAGCATGGTATTTTGTCTAATTATTGGTATGGGTACGTTCCCTAAACTCTATACAGTGTCAAGATCACTACACACGCAGTGGCGGTTCCCCAGGTGAAGCAAGTGAGGCGCTGCCTCACTTAATTATCTTGAAGGTAAAGAAAAAAAAATCAACATGGATGTTTATTTATTGCTAGACTTTGGGCATGTCCTGTCCTCGAAATGAAAACTGCAATACATACATACATACATACATATCACGCACGCTGAATCCCGACAATCGGGGTAAGCAGAGTAATCGGTGTAACACTGCAATACAACATTAATAAAATGCTATTATGTAGGTAATCCACCTAGGTGCCTCACTAAAATTCATTGGTCAAAGCCGCCACTGCTACACAGTACACACTAAGAGTGCGCGACTTATAAGTCGATGGCGCTGTGCCAAAGCGCACACTTTAATATAAAACTTTTGGCAGCATCCAGTTGGCTGGGTTCCTCTATCCAACTTGCATCCTAGGCGATGACGGACTATGTGTATACAATAATGGTAGTAATTACAAACGTAATAGTATATGTCCAAGTTAGTCGGTATGATGTATATAAAGTTGATGTAAAACGCAACAAGTTTTAAAATAATCGCATGTACACTTTGAACTTTGACCATTTCAAGCGGAAAGAGTAAAAATTGTTTTAAAATTTATTTTTTAGGGAGTTTTATTTATAAAAGATCCAAAGCCTAGGGCTTTGGACTAAAGCGAGAAAAAAAACAAATACATACTACACTGTATTTAGGTGCTCAGCTAGTAGGTACATACATACATATAATATGTATGTATTGGTTCAACAATATGTTCGCCGTGCCGCACTTTAATTTCCTAATTACACGTAATTACTTAATGGGCGCTTGATCTAAATTAGTTAATGGAATGGTGGATGGATGATTGAATGGGGGTAGGGAAGAAGGAAAAAGTAAATAGCGTGAAGTGGGCTGGGAAGTGCTCTCAAAGCTTTTAATGCCATAAACTGTTTGCATTTAATATTCCTAATCAATTATCTATACATATAATAAAATCGTTAAATTAATAATCTCTCTTTGTCTGTACGCGCATCACGCAAAAACCACTGAACAGAATTTGACGAAACTTTGTATAGTGACAGTGTATATCCCGGATTAACATAATAAACAAAAAAATATAATAAAAATTAAAATTATTATAAAATTTAAATGACAAGTTGACAACGGAGAACTGTCATCTCGACGTGAGCTGGCCGGTGACAAAATGTTTGATAAATAAAAAATTAAAAAAATTGAAGTCGAACTTATGTCGCTGTCATTGGTGCAATTTATATTTCTGTTGCCCGCGGCTTCGCTAGCGTGAAATTCGTATTAAAAAAAAAGTAAGTAACTAAAGGCGGAGCCGAAGGCGGATCTGCGCTCACGTAAACGATATTCTTTCTCGATGAAAGTAACTAAGGGCGAGGCGGAAGTCGGAGCTGAGTTCAGGAAGAAAAAAAACATTCTTTCTTGAATGAAGTAAGTAACTATGGGCAGGCCGCAGGCCGAGCTGCGTTCAGGAAGAAGCTAAACCATCTTGAAGAAAGTAAGTAACTAAGGCGAGGCCGAAGGCCGAGCTTCGTTCTGATAAATAATAAACCATCTCGAAGAAAGGAAGTAACTAAGGGCGAGGCCGAGGGCCGAGCTGCGTTCAGGAAGAAGCTAAACCATATTGAAGAAAGTAAGTAACTAAGGCGAGGCCGAAGGCCGGGCTTCGTTCTGATAAATAATAAACCATCTCGAAGAAAGGAAGTAACTAAGGGCGAGGCCGAGGGCCGAGCTGCGTTCAGGAAAAAGCTAAACCATCTTGACGAAAGTGAGTAACTAAGGCGAGGCCGAAGGCCGAACTACATTTTGATAAATAATAAAACATCTTGAAGAAAGCAAGTAAATAAGGGCGAGGCCGAAGGCCGAGCTGCATTCGGGAAGAAGCTAAACCATCTCGAAGAAAGCAAGTAACTAAGGGCTAGGCCGAAGGCCGAGCTGCGTTCAGGAAGAAGGTAAACCTTCTTGAAGAAAGTAAGTAACTAAGGCGAGGCCGAAGGCCGAGCTGCGTTCTGGATGAAGCTAAACCATCTCGAATAAAGTAGGTAACTAAGCGATATTAAGATTGAGTTAAATTAATTAAAATTTTATTATAAAGTCCACGCTTCTGACGGCAAACATACCGTGCATCCTAAAACCTTGCGGTTATTCCCGGCTGGATGGCAAGAGGCCCGATGGTATCACCTTAGTTCCATGGGCCAAGGGTAGGTCTTTGATGTGGGACGCCATTTGTGTTCTCACATTGGCTCCAAGTCACGTTCGGGCATCTTCAAGACCGGCCGGCGCGGCCGAGGCCTGGGCGGACAGCCTCAAACGCAATAAATATTATAGATATATAATTCAAGATTTCGAATTTGTTGCGTTTGCGGTTGAAACCCTCGGTCCGTGGAGCAGTCATTGAAGCCAAAAAAAGCTTCTTGAAGAGGCTTGGGTCTCTGCTGGTGGACGCAACTGGTGTCCCGCAATCAATGGCCTACTTCATTCAAACGGTAAGCTTTGCCATCCAGCGGGGTAATGCCGCAAGTGTTCTAGGAACATTTGAAAACGCCCCTTTTATGATAGTTATTTTAATGTTTGTTAGGTAGGTTTTAATTATTTAGTTATTAATATTACTTTTTTATATATTTTATTAAATAAATAGATGGAGTAAACGATATTATATGCTATCGAAGAATAGAAGTCATTTAAGGCGAGGCCCGAAGGCAGAAGAGGGTTTTTGGTTTACCTAAACGCAGCTCGGCCTTCGGCCTCGCCCTTAGTTACTTACTTTCTTCGAGAAGGTTTATCGTCTTCCTGAACGCAGCTCGGCCTTCGGCCTCGCCCTTAGTTACTTACTTTCTTCGAGAAGGTTTATTGTCTTCCAGGATGCAGCTGGGCCTTCGGCCTCGCCGTTAGTTGCTTACTTTATTTGAGAAGATTTATCGTTTACCTGAACGCAGCTCGGCCTTCGGCCTCGCCCTTAGTTACTTAGATTCTTCTTTGAAATACGAATTTCACGCGAGCGAAGCCGCGGGCAACAGCTAGTATTAAGTAAATCAATAAAATGTGAGTGTCATTTAGTCTGAAAAATTGGTACCGCCTTTTTAAAGTTACCACTGCAACTCCGTAGGGACGTCGTCGGCTCCCTAAGTGTGTTCTAAAGTTTATTTCATGGGGAGAGTGTTCGGAGGAGCTGTTTAACGCGATTCCGCCGTCCCCATTCCATCTCCGCACTACGCGTACCGGGCAGGGGATGCACTCCTATTCAATCGACCTACCACGGACGCACCAAACGGTTCTGTAGGTCTTTTATTCACAGAACCGGAAAAATGTGGAACGCACTCCCTACCCATTTATTTCCTCCCAAGTACAGCCTGGGGTTTTTCAAAAGGGGCGTGAAAAGGCTCCTGTCAGGCCGGTATCGCATTCGCAATCCCCGTGCATCACACAATGTCCATGGGCATCGTTAGATACCTACTTGTAGGTGAAACGATGCCACATGTCACGCTATCCATAAAAAAAACTTACTGACTTGCACTCAAACTAAGCACAATGTGAAAATACCATTGGTCGGAAATCACCATCTTTTCCAATACACATTACATACATACATATAACACGCTGTATCCCTACGATCGGGGTAAACAGTGTATTCGGTATTGTGCTGCAAGCACTCTGGTAAATTACAGCATAACACCGACCACCGCGTTTCGCAAAGTATTCGGACAAAATAACTACACCTGCTGCATGGCTTGGTTAAAGGACAGTACAAAGGTGAGAGGTGGCTGGCCTGTCGCCCTCTAGCACGTCACCTTGTCCTTAACCAGTCGCCTTATAACGACATACAGTGGGAGAGATGCAGTGGGACTATTCTTTGAAAGTACCGGCCCCACACGGTACATCTGAAACGGAAAATATATTAGTATGTTGTTTTAAAGTAGAATGGTTGACATAATTAATTCTTGATCTAAATTCACTATTTTTCTTTAAGCATGGAAACTATTCCCCTTGCCAGATGGATGACTAAATGTTACAACTTAAAATTGAAAAGTACACGATTGGAAACAACACGATTATTTTACCGATATCTTCAATGAGCTTTCTTACCATAAGACTATATAAAAAGTAACCCACACCTTACATGACGTAATCCCTTAACTCTCACCCAACAATTTATTATTCCGGCAGGCAGAGCGAGCCCTTTGTTCCATTTTATTCCAAAATCCTCGGCTTCGTTTCACGGAACACTGTAAATGCGCCTTAGAAAGGGAACAAAAGATAAAGCCACTTAAATTAATCAGAAAGAAGCTCATGAAAGAGATAAATGTGAAATGTGATAACAACAATTTCACCCTTTTAAATCGTGGGCCGCTCACCAACGGACAGGGTCGGCGGAGTCGAGCACAACCCTAGAAAGAAGAATTTTTAAATGAAGCAATTATTTGGAAAGCTCCATGGGCGAACAAGGCATACTTACTTGCTTTTCATCCCCATTTTTTCAGGTCCCAACATTTTTTTTTAGTCTCGTGCAAATTTAATTTGTGGTTTTTTTATGGAAACTGACACGTTTGGCTACATCACCTACAACATACGTGATGTCAGCCCATAACACCGAGTGAAATGTCAGTCCTTCATTTCATGTCGGCTACACTGAACTGCTTCCAATACCTATCAGCTTTTTTATTTTTTATTATGTAATCCGGTATGGGTGGCTGAGTCAGAGGGGCACATGCTCAGAGGCTGGTCTGAGCCTCAGACCAGCCAACATCACCTCTGACAAGGTAGGTACCATACCGGAGACTTCCCTTTGGATTGTGGTACAAAAGCACACCCGAAAATTTATAGGTGGACCCCTTTTCTGCTTTTGTACCGCCTTCAACTCAAGGGTCCGAATATGAATCAAAATATTATTTAACACTTTTAAGTTTTTAAGTTCTAGTTGTTTTTTGAAGTCGGTGCAATGTTTTTGTAAACCAACATGGGTGGTTTTCCCGAGAGACCAATGGTGCAGTCGACAGAGGCAAAATCACCCCTCCTCGCGAAACCACGCTTGAAGTACACTACAGTTTTAAGTACTGTTAATTACAGTTTGAACACACCCTGGCTAAAGGTTTAGGTAAGCACACTCGCCGGAAGACAGTTCCACACCCCAGTGGTGCGACAAAGAAACGATTTAGAAAAACGATGGGTTTTCAAAAGCCCAATGTCAACAACAAAAGGGTGCAGAGTCTCTCTGCGATGAGTCATGCGGAGATAGGACGGGTGCAGATCGGGTGCGCAGCGTCCGTGATAGTATCTCCTACAATCTGTAAGTTTCTACTCTAAACTACCTTTTGATCATAACAAAGAGGCTTAAACCCCGCCTAATTGAAGCATTTCCGCTTCAAATTTCCCACAAAAAAATGCGTACTTACGTATTTCATCAAAAATACGCGTACCTGGCACTTCTCGCCGGAGTTTTAAGTAAGTGGTGACAGCGCAGCGCGCGTGTGTCAGTCGGGTGGCGGCGCACGGCGCGGCAGGGATGAGGTATCGGCGGCGGTGCTCGACAGCTCGCGAGGCCAAGGGTGCTTCGCCCCGAGGACCCTCGTGACGTCACTGCCGCCGCAGCCGATGGCCTGTCCCCGCCACAGCCATCACTATGAGCCCCCCTTTATCGTGTTGCCTATCTCACATACGTAACCAGTTCGCCGTGAATGCAAAAATATCAATCGCAATAAAAGCATGTATTCTTTCTTCTTCTTTCCTTGAAAGTTTTGAAGAAAGGGGTGTGAGGATGTGTGTATGTGTGTGTGTACTGTGCAATGTCAATATGTTTGTAAAACTTTGTAAAAACTTAGTATTGTACTATTTAAAATTAATTTAAATTTATGATTAAGTCAAAAGTGTGATAATAAATAGAGTTATTTATGGACTTATTTCATGTTTTCATAATGTTCCGGACAGCAAAAATGCTTCTAATTTTGCATGTGGGATTGAATGAACAATAGATGTTTTGACTAGGTAGAGAGCGGCGGCGTACGGCTGGTCTCAATGGGTGTACCGATCCAAGTCCAAAGACGGGTATTCGACACCGTATTCGTTGGGTCGGCGCTGGCGTGATGTAATGCCACGGACTTATTCAAATGAACTCACTCTTTTTGGATTTAGTCTCTTACGCGAGTTGGGCCGTGGTGGTACGCTTCCGCCGTCGTTGTTGACTGTATTGTTTGTTGGTGATAAATTAGTGTTTAAAATACGAGTAGAACTTATTGCTGCTTTTACATTAAACAAAATAAAACAGGTACACCTACACAAATTGACAAACGTTTGACTGTTCAGCCCTAATTCTTCTGTGACCGTGCTCCTGTGACAGTCACCGTGACTCCTGTGACTTCACCTGGGTGAAACGGTCCGCCACACATAATTTAAATTGGTTGATTGTATTTCCAAATAAAAAATTTATAAATATTAAATAAAAAGTTAGCTCCGGGCTTCTTAGGCTCACAATAATAATTATTCAATACTGGAGCAATTTTTTTTTTGGTTAAGAATTTGTAAATAAACACGTACGTACAAAGTTCCATAATTTGCAAAATACAATATAATATAAAATAAATATAAATATAATATAAAAAAATATCAACACCATTTTATATTACATACATTGTATATTATAATTTTCACTGAAGACGACATAAGTCGAAATATTTGAATTTACTGTAATTTTATTAATAATATTAATATATAAAAATTCATTTAACAAATATTTTGTAAATAAAAATAATTTATTATTAATAATTTCGAAAAGTGACTATAAAGGTCACACTTCACTTCTAAGTGACTATTCTAATACTAGGAGACACGTGTAGAAGCTTGTGACAAGATTCTTCTCTAAGTGTTTCTGGAAGAGTGTGACTTTTGTAACCAGCGACCATTGAGCCTCAAGATGCAACAAAGCGTCTTTACAATATTGAAACCGAATACGCCAAAAACCGAGGGTGCGCAGAATGAAGCGAGGAGAATCGGGGAGGAGCAACATGAGCGATGGCCAATCGAACGCGGCGCTCAGCGGCGTTGCATGTTGATTGCCATGGTTTCACTTCGTTTTATGGGCATTCAACAAAATAATATATACTTAAAAACGAGGAGCGCTGATGCGTGGTCTCTAGGCTGAGTGGTCGGTATTTGTAACTGACAAGAAGAAACTTTTTCCGTTTGGAAATACAACAAAGAAAGAGAGCGAAAAATACTTCAGAATTAGAATGCTAAGGCAGAAACGCAGAAGGCGAATTTTTCTTCGCCTGTAATATAATCTCCTAATTTCATAGCCGGGCTTTCATAGATTCGCCCTTTAATGCGTAACGATTGAGTCTGGAGGGCAATTCAATTGTGAAAACCAGCCAAGGGCGAGTCGGACTCGCGCACCGAGGTTTCTGTAATTGTAACCACGTAATTGGCCGGTTGTTATTATTTGATGTTTCACTTTAGATTTTGTACTATAATCACACCAAGTTTGACGTTTGTATGAGTTACCGTTTTTATGGAGACTGGCCTGCTTTATGTGGCAGTGTGGTGGGTATACAATTTCATGTAAATTTTTTTTTTCACTTTTTCATGAATTTCTGCATCTGTCATAAATCGGCACATGTTTGTTTAGGTAGTGGCAAACATTTTTGTAAAGTAAACTAAGTGCACATTGAAAATAAAATCGGTGAAATTTCTTGTCAGTTCTTCTTCGCTGTGATAACCGAATCATGCTGTGATAACGGAATTTTACAATCTAAATTAAATATGACATATCTGAGCGCAGTGTACTGCCAAGAGGGGCTAAATAAACAATAAAAAAATCCGATAGAGCAAAAACAAAAAAACCTTGAAAAAAAATCGTTTATTGTATGGAAACCCCTTAATATTTACTTTTTCTTTGTTTTATTATTGTTGGTGGCTCCACACATGGTTATTCGTGTTTGTGATTGTTGCAAACATTTTAGTTTTATCTCGCTCTAAACAAGCCATTAAAGGGAGACGAAACGGAAATTTTTGCCAAATATTTGTGTGCATACAGCGATGTGTGGTGCTAGCATAAGGATATCCGCCATAATGTGAAAATTTCAACCGGCTACCTATTACGGTTTAAAAGATATAGCCCTCAGACAGATAGACAGGTCCGAGGTTCGAATCCGGTCGACGACGTGTACCAATGAGTTTTTTTCTGACGAAAAAAATTACGTGCATTTTTAAAATTACCTGCTGCTTCACCGTTCGAAACCGGTGTAAAACTGTAGGTCCCTTCCCTAGTCCCTTACTAGGTGGTAGGCTCAAATTGTAGCCGTCTGGGTTGATACGACCGTACTAGATGTAAGATGGCCGCACAGCAGCCTCGGTTGTGCTCTCCTCTAGTTCAGTATAGCCAGCAATCCAGGGAAGTCTGCGGTATGGCATCTACTGTCTTGGAGGTGATATTGGCTGGTCAGAGCATGTGCTTTGGCCCCCCTGATTCAGCCACCTACACTGGATTACATAAAAAAAATACCGACAGACAGACAGACAGGCAGACAGACAGACAGACATGCGAAGTAGGCTTAGTAATATTGTTTATTATATAATTTCATCCATAGGTAGGTAACCTACGCTTGGACATGTCGAAAATTTCGCCAGTTCTAAATTCAATGCGAAAGATATATACACGGTGTTGCAGTTGCCCCCGTAATATTTTTAACTGACATAAGGGGGTTGTTCTATATGTGAAACTAAACAACTTCTGTGAAGAAAAAAAATTTTGAAACAAAAAAAAAATTATTTTTTCCATACAAATTTTATTTACCTATTCTCAAAATGTATGGAGAAAAAAAAAATTTTTTTTTCAAATAAAAAAGTCGTAGAACAAAAGTAGAACAGAAGTATTTCACGTACAGAATCACCCCCTTTCGGGTTTTACGGTTGGGGTTGCAACACCGTGTATAGGCTTGCGTATGGATACGAAACCCTAAAAACTAACATTCGACTTCCCGCTCTTCCATTCTCCAAAGAGAGAATGTATCTCCAAGCATTGTTTGCTAAATCCTATCTATTTTTTTTGCCAAAACGTGCGTTCAATCTACCGGCACGACGACGTTTCTCTTATGATACGTCCCATTCAATCCTCGTTATGGGAATGGAAGGAAGGGTGAAGAGGAGGAAAGAGGGAACGGCCCTGGGGCCGGGATGGGATGCGAGGAAGGAGGAAGGCTGCGTCACTGCGGCCCGATGAAGATAAGCCAACTTGACGGGTATTCACTAGATAACGCTATAGCTAGGCAGAATATACTATGTTAAACATCTATACAATATGTGAGGTGTAAGTATAAGCGTAGCTGGTGCGATCGGTGGACTACCGTTCGTGATCTTAAGCACACCTGGACGCGGTCAGAATTTGGATGAGTGACCGTTCGACCGTTAGAGGCTGACGATTCTTTGTAAAAGCGTACGTCCCTCCCTTCTTACCTTTATTTTTTTACCTTACTAGGGTTTAACCCGCCCACCACACTGAATGAAAGGTCCGTCGAAGAGGCTATGTAAATAGTTTTGCATTTCAAACTGGAAGCAATAATTATTTTAGTTATTAAAATACTTACTTTCAATGCGTATACATCGTTAATAATTTATTTCAGACAATATGTGAATTCAATATACTTAATATACGATAAAAGAATATGTGATTTCGGCCTTCGGCCTCATCGGCAAATCGGCCCATCTGTTTGGGAGCTACGATGCCACAGACAGACACACCCATACACACACACGTTAAACTTATAACACCCCTCTTTTTTCGTCGGGGGGGGGGGGGGGTTTAAAAACACATCATCACATATTATAATTCAACGAAAAAACATCAGTTGCTGAAAATCTGCTCGCACAGTGCAACTGGGTTGGATTCTACATAGCTTAGCGGCTTCAGTTTCATCCGAGGTTTCATCGTTCTTAGGTTTCCGTATCCCGTACGGAAGCATAATAGCCTCCGCCGTCTGTCTGTCTGTCCGTCCGTCCGTCTGTCCGAGGGCTGTATCTCTTGAACATAGGTAGCCCGTTGAAATTTTCACAGAATAATATGTGTTACTATGGCGGATATAACAACAAATAAAATAAAAATGAAGGGGGCTCCCATACAACAAACGTTCGAAAAATCGATTAGTCACGCTACTGAATAATAAATGGCGCCACAGACTTTTATACATTGCATTGTTGAAAGACAAAAGATAGGCGGATAATAGCGGATAGATACGAAAACTTCCGTGCGCGAGTAAAACTCGCACTTAACAGATTTTTCTATTTCAGGCTGTATTTCTCCAATGTACAGTCTCCAGCAGAAAATAATAGTGTCGAGCTTAAGAAAGAGATAATGCGATCGTAGAGCGTCGTAGAGCGTCGTCCCTTGACGCACAGAGACGTGCGAGTTCGTGCGACAGGGACGACGCTCTACAACCGGATTGTCTCTTTCTAAAGCTCGACACGCATTATTTGCTGCCTGGAACCGTATCTACGCGATGAAAACGTTTAGTTATTCGATCTTCGAAGGTATCTATTTATTGTTATTGTTGTTACAGAGAAGATGTCTGACGGCGGGGGCGGAGGGGGCGCGGCTGCGGGGGTGGTGCGGCTCGCGGGGCTGCTGCTCGCGGTGCTCTCCCTGTCCGGCCGCGCTGAAGCCTTCAGCCAGAGTGAGTCACCTCTCTGCCTGCATTTACACCCCCTATCTTTTTTTATGTAATCCGGTATGGGTGGCTGAGTCGGAGGGGCCAAAGCACATGCTCCGACCAGCCAATACCTCCGAGAAGGTAGGTGCCATACCGGATACTTTCCTGGATTGCTGGATATACTGGACTAGAGGAGAACACAACCGAGGCTGCTATGCGGCCATCTTAGATCCAGTACGGTGGTAACAACCCAGTCGACTACAATTTGAGCCTACCACCTAGTAAGGGGCATGGGAAGGGACCTACAGTTTTACACCGGTTCCGAACGGTGAAGCAAGTAAATTTTTTGGTAGAAAAAACTCATTGGTACACGCCGACCGGTTTCGAACCTTGGACCTCTCGCATGAATGCCCAAACCACTCGGCCACCCGCCCCTTCCCTCTGCATGCTACACGAGTATTTTTATAAAGTTAAAGGTAAGACCGCAACATGCGACGAAGAAGCGCATTTTGTCGCTTATTGCGGTTTATTTCATACAATTAAATGTCGTGTGGGGCCGGTAGGTACTTAAAAATAAATATCCCCACTGCATCTCTTCCCGTGCATGTTGTAAAAGGCCACTAGGGGATAAGGACTAAGGGACGTGCGGTGCGGCAGGTTAGCCACGTCTCACCTTGGCACGGTCCTTCCGCCGGGTCATGCAGCAGGTGGGTCTTCGTGCCTTACTTGCTGGTTGATACGAGTAGTATCAAAATTTATTTATTCAACAGCAAAAATAGGTACTAAATAGACAATTAACTAAAAAGTATAATATATAAAAAATCTCGTTTAAACTGTCTCCGAAATGACCGCGCAGGGTACCTAAAACACTCGCTGCATTTCCACGCTGGATAGCAAGGGCTATCCGTTGCCTGAGGAATGTTTCGCAGTTAGGTACTCCTGACATTTCTATTAATTTACGAGTAGTTATCTTGTCCTAATACATTGCTAAACGTGGAATTTACAAGAGTACTTGCAGCACAACACCGATTACTCTGCTTACCTCGATTGTCGGGATACAGCGTGTGATATGTATGCATATGTAATTTAAAAAATATATATTTTAACGAGTCGCTTCGTGCCGTGCCCCTCCGCTGTAGTACAGTACCGCGTAGTGCGGTCGCACCTTATTTCAGAGTAATACATTTGAAAGAAATATTACAAAGATATAATTACATAAATTATGGACCTAAAAACAGGCTCTACAATGAATCTAAAAATAAACCCCACGCAAACAAGTCACTTTAGCACCGCCTTCAACTCTAGGGTTAGATTTTTTTTTATTTCATACACTTTTGAAGGCGGTTTTTATATTTTTTTAAATAGTTTTTTATTTCACAGTTTTTTTAGTAATTTTTTGCTATTAATTTACTCGGTGGAATTTTCCGCCCCGCTTTCCAATCCGATCTTGACCAAATTGAAATGGGAACACACGGCGGAAGCACCAGATTTCAAATAAAAAAAGAATCATCAAAATCGGTTCACCCGGTCGAAAATTCTGAGGTGACAAACTTAAAAAAAAAAATACAGTCGAATTGAGAACCTCCTCCTTTTTTTTGAAGTCGGTTAAAAATCAATGAGTTCTTGTGCACATGCACGCGAAGGTTTCTGAAATAATAAAATTTCATTTTCATCTGTACTTCTATACTAGGGATGTAGGGAAAATACAATAAGAGGGCGGGAAAGAGGGAAGGGAGGGGGAGATAGAGAATATAAGAGAATATAAAAAAAATAGCGATCGTTTATTATCATAATGCTTTGTGTTTAAATCCGATGTGCTATTAAACCGAGTTTACCGCGAGCGAAGCCTTGGGCAAACGCTAGTCCATACTAATATTATAAATTCGAAAGTAACTCTGTTGTCTGTCTGTCTGTCTGTTACCTTTTCACGCCTAAACCGCTGAACAGAATTCGATAAAATATTGCACAGAGATGAATTGCATCCTGAGGAAGGACATAAGCTACCTTTTGTCTCAAAAAACAACCCTTAAGGGGGTGAAATAGGGGATGAAAGTTTGTATGGGGAACCTAGCATTTCTTAAGTTAGGTATATGACAATTCATATTTAGGCTTTTGGTATGAAATAAAGGATCACGTGTTTCAGCGTTTTTGCTAAATCAACCCTTACATTAAAATAGGGGATGATTTCAAAATTACATTTTAGGATTTTATAAAATTTTGTACGGAGATCAATTGCAACCTGAGGAAGGACATGGGCTACCTTTTGTCTCAAAAAACAACCCTTAAGGGGGTGAAATAGGGGATGAAGGTTTGTATGGGGAACCTAGCATTTCATAAGTTAGGTATATGAGTATCGAGATGAATAGCATCCTGAGGAAACACATAGGCTACCTTTTGTCTCATAAAACAACCCTTAAGGGGGTGAAATAGGGGATGAAAGTTTGTATGAGGAACCCATCATTTCTCAAGTTAGGGACATGACGATTCATATTTAGGCTTTTGGAATGAAATAAAGAAATTACGTGTTTCAGCATTTTGCTAAATCAACTCTTAAATTAAAATAGGGGTGATTTCAAAATTAGATTTTAGGATGTCATAAAATTTTGTACGTAGATGATTTGCATCCTGAGGGAGGACATAGGCTACATTTTATATAAAAAACAGCCCTTTAAGGGGTGAAATAGGGGATGAAAGTTTGTATGAGGAACCCATCATTTCTCAAGTTAGGGACATGACGATTCATATTTAGGCTTTTGATATGAAATAAAAAATTACGTATTTCAGCGTTTTTGTTAAATCAATCCTTAAATTAAAATAGGGTTTTAAATTTGATTTCAAAATTAGATCTTAGGATTTTAAATAATTTTATCCATACTGGGGGTGACTTTGAAGAGGAGGGTTGAGGTAGAGGGGGGGGGGGGACCACTGAACGCAGATCGGCCTTCGGCCTCGCCCTCAGTTACTTACTTCCTTCGAGAAGGTTTATGGTATTCCTGAACGAACCTCGGCCTTCGGCCTCGCGCTTAATTACTTACTTTCTTCGAGAAGGTTTATAGTCTTTCTCAACGCAGCTCGACCTTCGGCCTCGCCCTCACTTACTTACTTTCTTCGAGAAGGTTTATCCTCTTCCTAAACGCAGCTCGGCCTTCCGCCTCGCCCTTTGTTACTTACTTTCTTCGAGAAGGTTTATGGTCTTCCAGAACGAAGCTCGGCCTTCGGCCTCGCCCTTAATGACTCGTATCTTAGATATGGTTTATCGTCTTCCTGAACGCAGCTCGGCCTTCCGCCTCGCCCTCAGTTACTTACTTTCTTCGAGAAGGTTTATAGTCTTTCTGAACGCAGCTCGGCCTTCGGCCTCGCCCTCAGTTACTTACTTTCTTCGAGAAGGTTCATGGTCTTCTTGAACGCAGCTCGGCCTTCAGCCTCGCCCGTTAATTACTCGCTTTCTTAGAGATGGTTTATGGTCTTCCTGAACGCAGCTCGGCCTTCGGCCTCGCCCTCAGTTACTTACTTTGTTCGAGAAGGTTTATGGTCTTCCTGAACGCAGCTCGGCCTTCGGCCTCGCCCTTAATTACTTACTTTCTTAGGGATGGTTTATCGTTTTTCTGAACGCTGCTCGGCCTTCGGCCTCGCCCTCAGTTACTTACTTTCTTCGAGAAGGTTTATGGTCTTCCTGAACGCAGCTCGGCCTTCGGCGTCGCCCTTAATTACTTACTTTCTTAGAAATGGTTCATCGTTTTCTTGAACGCAGCTCGGCCTTCGGCCTCGCCCTCAGTTACTTACTTTCTTCGAGAAGGTTTATGGTCTTCCTGAACGCAGCTCGGCCTTCGGCGTCGCCCTTAATTACTTACTTTCTTAGAGATGGTTTATCGTTTTCTTGAACGCAGCTCGGCTTTCGGCCTCGCCCTCAGTTACTTACTTTATTCGAGAAGGTTTATAGTTTTCCGGAACGCAGCTTGACCCTCAGCCTCGCCCTCAGTTACTTACTTTCTTCGAGAAGGTTTATGGTCTTCCTGAACGCAGCTCGGCCTTCGCCTCGCCCTTAATTACTTACTTTCTTAGAGATAGTTTATAGTTTTTCTGAACGCAGCTCGGCCTTCGGCCTCGCCCTCAGTTACCTACTTTCTTCGAGAAGATTTATGGTCTTCCTGAACGCAGCTCGGCCTTCAGCCTCGCCCTTAATTACTTACTTTCTTAGAGATGGTTTATCGTTTTCCTGAACGCAGCTCGGCCTTCGGCCTCGCCCTCAGTTACTTACTTTCTTCGAGATTGTTTATAGTCTACCTGAACGCAGGTCGGCCTTCGGCCTCGCCCTCAGTTGCTTACTTTCTTCGAGAAGGTTTATGGTCTCCCTGAACGCAGCTTAGCCTTCGGCCTCGCCCTTAATTACCTACTATCTTAGAGATGGTTTATTGTTTACCTGAACGCATCTTGGCCTTCGGCCTCGCCCTCAGTTACTTACTTTCTTCGAGAAGGTTTATGGTCTTCCTGAACGCAGCTCGGCGTTCGGCCTCGCCCCTAATTACTCGCTTTCTTCGAGAAGGTTTATAGTCTTCCTGACCACAGCTCGGCCTTCGGCCTCGCCCTCAGTTGCTTACTTTCTTCGAGAAGGTTTATGGTCTGCCTGAACGAAAGTCGGCCTTCGGCGTCGCCCTCAGTTACTTACTTTCTTCGAGAAGGTTTATAATCTTCCTGAACGGAGCTCGGCCTTAGGCCTCGCCCTCAGTTACTTACTTTATTCGAGAAGGTTTATGGTCTTCCTGAACGCAGCTCGGCCTTCGGCCTCGCCCTTAATTACTTACTTTCTTAGGGATGGTTTATCGTTTTCTTGAACGCAGCTCGGCCTTCGGCCTCGCCCTCAGTTACTTACTTTCTTCGAGAAGGTTTATGGTATTCCTGAACGCAGCTCGGCCTTCGGCCTCGCCCTTAATTACTAACTTTCTTAGGGATGGTTTATCGTTTTTCTGAACGCAACTCGGCCTTCGGCCTCGCCCTCAGTTACCTACTTTCTTCGAGAAGATTTATGGTCTTCCTAAACGCAGCTCGGCCTTCGGCCTCGCCCTTAATTACTTACTTTCTTAGAGATGGTTTATCGTTTTCCTGAACGCAGCTCGGCCTTCGGCCTCGCCCTCAGTTACTTACTTTCTTCGAGATTGTTTATAGTCTGCCTGAACGCATCTCGGCCTTCGGCCTCGCCCTCAGTTACTTACTTTCTTCGAGAAGGTTTAAGGTCTTCCTGAACGCAGCTCGGCGTTCGGCCTCGCCCTCAGTTACTTACTTTCTTCGAAAAGGTTTATAGTCTTCCTGACCGCAGCTCGGCCTTCGGCCTCGCCCTCAGTTGCTTACTTTCTTCGAGAAGGTTTATGGTCTGCCTGAACGCAGCTTGGCCTTCGGCCTCGCCCTTAATTACCTACTTTCTTAGAGATGGTTTATCGTTTTCCTGAACGCAGCTCGGCCTTCGGCCTCGCCCTTAATTACTTACTGTCTTCTTTGAAATACGAATTTCACGCGAGCGGAGCCGCGGGCTCAGCTAGTAAATTATAATTTAGAAGTACAGTAATTTAGTAGGCGTCTGGGGACATCCGCGCGAGAAGATCAGCCTAGCCATTCAGAGGAGGAACGCTGCCTCCGACATCGGCACAATGACAATTTCGCCGACGATGGGGAAATATTTTTATTTATAGTTACTTCATTTTATTTTGTACCTATTAGTTTAAATAATTGTTTAAACATGTTTAAATATAGGATTTTTCATTACAGTATTTAGAAGTATCAAAACCCAGATATGTTTTGTACGCGAGTTTGATTACACTGTCATCATATTATTAAGACACTATCTTTTGCCCGCGGCTCCGCTCGCGTGAAATTCGTATTTCAAAAGAAGAAAGTACGTAAGCCCGCTACCGTACCTTTATTTCGGCGCACGGAACAATTCGGTTTGTAATGAGAGCCATCTTAGCGTAACCGGAACTGAATTATATTTAGCCTATCCTGTGTCTCGTATAGTTAAATGTTCTTGTACTAAGTTTCAAAGAATTCGGATGATCGGTTTAAAGTTATGGAGGCACATACATGCATACATACATACAGAAAATATTTCTAAAAATCGTCAATTTAGTTTTAGTATCATATATAGAGTCTACAAGCGCAATCTCTCATAAAACAAAGTAACTTACTCCATGACCATCCCTTGCAGATTTATCATTAATATTGATGATCCTGCTACTACTACTCGATTTTATGTTCTGTGGGATCAACCATAGAATCAGGATGACCATTACATTGTTATCGTGTTTTCAATGTGTGCGCTCTCTCGCTCGCGGGCCGCTATTGATTTTCATTGTTTGCCGCGCGAGATATTCAATCATGTCGCGTCGCAAGATGTGAGGCTTTCAGCCAATCTCCTCGTAAAACCTCCCTCGCTCGCAGCAGCAGCGTCGTGATGCATGGCCTGTCTGTATGTTCGTGTCGTGTTTCCACTCTGTAAATATTCCAACGATAGTGCAGTGTCATTCTATTAGTGGCTAAACTATTTACTAGATAAACGAATTACTACGATTTTTTTTAAATTATAATTTGTCTTATTTATATATTTTAATGGAAACTGACTCGGTTGGCTGCATACCCTACAGCTACAGCATACCGTGATGCCAGCCCACAAAACCTTGGTGAACTAGCTGCCATGTCAATGCTTCCCTTTGGTAGTGCTGGCTACATTGAGCTGGGCTGAAAACACGAACTATTTACATAGCCGCTTCGACCGACATTTCATTCAGTGTGGTGGTACTAACCCGGATGGGTTAAACCCTAACACCTAGTAAGAAAGAACGGAAGGGACCTACAGTTTTACGTGGAATCCGAACCATGGTCAGCCTCTCACGGTCGGACGCTCACCCACCCAAGTTCTCGCCGAGGCCAAGGTTGCGCCATCGACCGTTCACACCACTGAGATACCGAGGCTGACAAAGTCTATTTATAAAGTTTAACAATTGCCCCTTACTAGGTGGTAGTACTCTTTTCTATTCTGTGGTGGTAGGCTCAAATTGTAGCCGACTGGGTTGGTACCACCGTACTGAATGTAAGATGGCCGCATAGCAGCCTCGGCTGTGTTCTCCTCTAGTCCAGTATAGCCAGCAATCGATGGAAGTCTCCGGTATGGCACCTACCTTCCCGGAGGTGATATTGGCTGGTCGGAGCATGCGCTTTGGCGCCTCCGACTCAGCCACCCATACCGGATTACATAAAAAAAAAATGTGTGCCAATTAGTATAATACCAACAGTCTGCCTCCGGAAATTTCATCTGAATCTCGGCCGGATGTCTCCGATATAGCACCTACCTTCTCGGAGGTGATATGTGCTGGTCGGAGCGTGTGCCCCTCTTATACTTATATGCTTTGGCTCCTCTTGTACCCATACCGGATTTCATAAAAAACACAAGCTAAGCACAGCCTACAGCGGAAGCGCGGTATATTTTAATATTATTCTAAATATAGAGTCCTTATAGCACAACACCGATTACTATGCTTACCCTGGTTGTCGGGATACAGTGTCTGTGATGTATGTATGTATGTATTCTAAATCCTCTTTGCCATCATGTAATAGTGAATAGGTATATAATACGAGTAGCAGGTGACAACAACAAAATTATTCTGAGTTTATTTTATACCATTATAATTCCATTAAGTTTATTCCATTACAATTTCGAATTCCTTCGCTGTGATCATTATCGCCACTACAGTGTAATTTTGGACCAAACTTTAACTCATTAAACTTAAGAGTTAACGAATGTTTAATCTAATTTAACTTGAAAGTTTAGTAGCAGTGTGGCCACTAATGGATAGATACCCGTACTCTTTAGGATGGGGATCGGCCGGTCCTCCCACTCACAGGCCACACAACCTCCTTAGAGCAGGACGAAAACGCAGCGCAACAGTTACTAATCCGAGTTAGTTGTCCGCATGGATGTGGGGAAGAAACTCCATGGTTGTCCGGCGATTACTAAAAGAACGTTCCAAGTAGAATCTAGACTAGCTAAGAGAATAGAACGATATTTTTCTCTTTAGACACTTACGCAGTAGGTGTTGAAAATGCAGATAAATTAGAAAAGGGCGTGAGATTCAGTCGAGGTCGCCGTGTCGCCCGCGCCTTAAAAATGTGATAAAAATAAGTTTAAACGTTTCCGAATGTCGTGGCGACTTAGCGAACGCTAAAATTGTTTTTAACCAAAACTTTACGAGAGAGAATATTTCATATATTAGTGCTATCACTATATATTTCATATATAGTGACGCAATAGGTAGCACACTGTTCAAATTGGTGTGAAACGCTTCGATATCATCGTATCGACCCCTTAAAGTATTTACTTGTACGGTTTTGAAGCGGGCCCCACAGCACCGCCTCCGCCGCAAGCTACGTGAGATATTCGACAAACATCTTTATTGCATTGGCGCTGAGGTGTGGGCGAGATGGGGGTTTCATCCATAATATTCAGGGCGAAATCCGACGAGAGATGCGAAGGTGGTAAAAAGCGGTAAATGGTAATATGGTAACGCTTAATACCGCGACATACAAGGAAGGGGTGGTTTTTTTTTTATAAACAGCCAGGGTGGCTGCATCCAAAAATTCGACGGAAGATCCGGGACAGCCAAAAACACCATTTTATTTTACATTCCATACTCTACATAATAAAATTTCACTGCTTTTGGTACTATTTAAATTTCGCGTCATACGACTCTCAAACATCCAAAGGAAGACTGAAAGAAATCTCTGTAAAAGTCCGGCTTTGGCCCTCATGTAAAGTATATATCGTCCTTTATCTATCGTGGTTTATCCTATCATATTTTCGTAAAATGTTTTTGGAGCAATAAATTTTCCTCAAAAATCTATTTAGAATGTGTTATAGGAGTGGTGTTAGTACCACTCCTCGCGAAACCACGCTCAGCTAGGTGCCATGCCGGCTAAAAGGCGGACAAGAAGATCCATCGTCTAATTCATTAACACGACTTTTGTTGATCGCCGGGATATAGGTATTAGGGAACACGATTTTTTATTATAAAAAAAAAATTATCTAAAAACCCTTTACATAATATGGAAATGCTAAAAATAAACGTAAAATACATAGTATCGGTAGTTTACCGGTGCCTGCTAGAGTAATCTGTGAACATCTGTTTTAAAAATGGCCTTCAGTATACGTACGTTTCACAGCTCTACGGAGCGCAGGAAGCGGAAGCGAGGGCGGAGGGCGGCGGGCGGCGGGTCACAGGTTGGAAGCATTTTGCAGCATAACTGAATTCATTATGATCATGCGAAACACTTTATATTCTATTTTTAACTCACAGTTCGGTTTCACAGGTCATTTTAAAATTTACGTGAATACCTGCTGCTTCACCGTTCGGAACCGGTGTAAGATTATAGGTCCCTTCCCTTGCTCCTTACTAGGCGGTAGGCTCAAATGGTAGCCGACTGGGTTCGTAACACCGTACTGGATATAATATGGTCGCATAGCAGCCTGGGCTGTGTTTCTAGTTCAATAAAGCCAGGAATTAAAAGGGAATTCTCCGATATGGCACTGAGCAGCGCAGTCAATGAAGTGCGTTGCAACTTCCTTTCGTACTTTCGTGACGTTTCACTTTTTCTGAGTTAGAGTGCGCTAAATAGCTCCGCTTAAAAAAAACAGTTCGGCTCGAAGCTGTTAAGGGCGAGCCTAGTATGCGGGAGCAAAGAGTTCGGTACCCAGTGACGTGCACCCCTTCTCTCTTCTTTCCGTATTTCATAAATGTATTTCTTCACCAAGAAATTCCGTGTAATGAAGTTTTACTACAGTTTTACAGCTGACGCTATATGTATAGTTGGTAAGGTAAAACTTGTCCGAGTTTGTACAACTGCACCGAATGAATACCAGTAGAATCGGCCGTGAAAAATTGTCCGTGTTTTCGATCCAGTTCAGTGTAACGACCACGAACGCAGGAACCAACCTACGAATAATAAATCTGCGGCCGACCATCCGAAAACACTAATAATTTTCCTTGTTTTACCCAGTGACATGCAAAAGTATGGATGTGATCTTTGATACAAAATTATCTCACTCTATGCCAATCAAGAGCGTAATCTTTGAGTACTGTGAGGCGCCTTATCAAACAAGTGGTGGACTCCACCACTTTAGTGAGGGCATTTATTGAGTTCTTATGGACCTTACGCTAATTATATAATATAAGTCAATAGTTTTACCTAATAATAAAACTTTGACAACTTCTGCATATCTGCCCCGACCAAGTAACTGCGCGATTTTTGAATTGCTAACGATTTTTCAGCGAGAGAAATAGTCTCATTAAAAAAGAGACGAAGAAGTACTCCAGTTATAAAACGCGAAAAACGACGATTCTCCGGAAAATGTGGCCGACAACAAAGTTTCACGATTTATTCCTGCGCCGGCAAATTGCAGTCGCAGAGTTATAATTCATGCAAAGATGGATCTAAGAGTAGAAGAGCGGGTGGTTCGCAACCACCACCGCACCGGTGTGGGGTCTGAGAGGTAATATTCTGAGTGTAACTCCGACACACAATTACATCTTGATTAATACATCTGAAATTACGCATTTATGCAAAATTCTAATTTTTAATTTCACTAACATCACCTGAAATACCCGTGATGCCAGTTCATTACACCATGTTAAATATTAATTATAGGTGCCGTGTCAGTGTTTCCGTTCGGTGCAGTCTAGATTGAATCTATTTCAATGTGTTTTTAGCGGAAAACACGAGCTTCAACCTTCATTCGGTGCGGTTATACCAATCCTGACGAGTTTTACCTACCACTTTAGCGAAAAAGGTCCCTAAGTTTTACATAGAATTGGTACATGGAGTACTTAGTTCATGTCAAAGAGGATGAAACGCCCATACACATCGTTTGTGAATGTGAAGTGCTCATTCACAGTAAAAGCCGTATTCTTGGGGGTTATATTTTTAACCCATGCCAATACAGGCACTCAACCCCGAGAATATAACTCGGTTCATAGCGGAAATCGAACTTGGGGGTGAGCTATAAACTTTTGAGAGATCACAATAGATCTTCCTACGTCTCGCAGTGACAACAGGGCTCAGGGGCCCTAACTCTCACACACATTAATAATCATAGTTCGTGTCAATGACGGAAAAGCTGCACGTCGATGATATCAAACTTCGAACCCACACCGAAGAAAAGCGTAACTACAGAATACCACGCAAAAGTGTTCACGGTAGGTTTGGCAACAGAAAGCGGTCCTTGTGGAAGGAGCGCGAGTGCGGAGTGTACTGCCTCCACGGCGCCCGCAGATTAAAGGAAAGTTTCACTGACATTATTCATCGTTGGGGGTTTAATGTGTTGTTGGTACCACAGAACATACAAAAGATAGCACAACGGATTTTTGTTCAGCTGGTTTTAAACAAAGTTCCTTTTAGATAAATACAATACCTAGGCACGTAGGCACACAACTAGGTATACAGGATGACCGAAGTAAGGTATGGAATACTGAAAGTGGTTACTGTACTGTGTACGTAAAACTAAATTACTTTTATTTTACGACTTTTTATATAGATTTTTAGGGTTCCGTACCTCAAAGGAGGAAAAAACGGAACCCTTATAGGATCACTTTGTTGTCCGTCTGTCTGTCTGTCTGTCAAGACCTTTTTTCTCAGGAACGGGTAGACGTATCAAGTTGAAATTAATATCAAATACTAAGGTCTACGAAACCTTTGAGGTGTAGAAAATGCAAGCTTCTAGGTCAACGGAATCACTAGATACGCCCATTTAAGTCACATATTTTGCTACCGGCAAATCAAATCAAAACCTATAGAGTACTTCCCGTTAACCTAGAATCATGAAATTTGGTAAAAAGCAAGGTCTCACAGCACAAGTAAAGGAAAAAATCTAAAATTGTAAATTCATAGTTAGGTGGCATTAAAAAAATTTTTTGTTTGTTTTCTATGTCAAGGTCCATTTTTCTCAGGAACGGATCAAGATAACAAATTGAAATTAATACGAAATACTAAGATCTACGATCTCTTTAAGGTGTAGAATACTAAAGCTTCTAAATCAACGCAATCAAAAGATACGGCCATCTATGTCATATTTCATACTCGCAAACTTACTCAAAACAAATCAAAACCTATAGGGTATTTCCCGTTAACATAGAATCATAAAATTTGGTAAGAAGCAAGGTCTTACAGCACAAGTAAAGGAAAAAATCCGAAAATTGTAAAATTGTAGTTAGTGACATTAAAAAAAAAAATATTGTTTTGTATGTCAAGGACCCCCTTTCTCAGGAACGGATCAAGATAACAAATTGAAATTAATATGAAATACTAAGAGCTACGATCTCTTTACGGTATAGAAAATGCAAGCTTCTAAATCAACGCAATCAAAAGATACGGCCATCTATGTCAGATTTCATACTCGCAAACTCACTCCAAACAAATCAAAACCTATAGGGTATTTCCCGTCAACCTAGAATCATAAAATTTGGTAATAAGCTAGGTCTCATAGCACACGTAAAGGAAAAAATCCTAAAATTGTAAACTTGTAGTTATGATAGTAAAAAAAAATTGAGTGTTTTGTGTGTCAAGTCAAGACCCTTTTTCTCAGTAACGAGTAAAGATATCAAATTGAAATTAATATGGAATACTAACGTCTGCGATCCCTTCGAGTTATATAAAATGAAAGCTTCTAAATCAATATAATCAAAACATACGGCTATTTATGGCAAATTTTAATACTTGCAAACTCATTCAAATGAAATCAAAACCTATAGGGTACTTACGTTGACCTGGAGTAATGCAATTTGGCAAGAAGCATGGTCTCACATCACAAGTAAAGAAAAAATCCGAAAATTTTAGATATTATGTCGTTATGTCGTAGTCATAATATAAGAAATATATTTTTGTATAACTTCACGAATGCCGCACAGTCAAACCATTGCTGTAGTGTCTATTTAGGCGTTCGTGATTTTCCAAAACAATTGTTTTTGTACATACCTACATAATACAAATATATTGAGTGATGCTGATGATACGGAACCCTCGGTGCGCGAGCCCAACTCGCACTTGCCGACTTTTTTAAATAGGCTAGGACTAACCTCTACTTACTTTCACAAACTACGTCACAGTTATAGGCCGACAGCGACGAGAGTTTTCGTTAAAAATAAAATAAAACAACTATCAGAGATTCAGTTTTATAGAGCTTCAGAAAATACTTTAATTAACTGAAGTTCTTACTAGGAATGGACTTGCAGGCAAAGGAAAATGCAGGCCTTTGGCAGGACGGACCGGTGCGATGGCTCCACCTGCTCGACGAGTTTATACCCCTTCTAGATGTGTATTTGGCATGCCTCCGAGTATCGGCAGGCCTCCGAGTATCTTGCGAGTATCGGCAGGCCTCACGCACTCTATGTACTTGCGCGCGCTAACTACCTACCGCCCGACGACGGGCCGCCGCCGCGCCGGCAGCGGTCTATTTCAGTGGAAATTCGTCAGCCGCGCGAAGTATACATAGACGCTCGCCCACGCAACTGCGCGCAGCTGCAAAGCAATAATCAAATCACTTTACACTCGATCGTTAAGGTACATTTTCGCGCGCAGCGATTGGCGACGTAAAACAGTAGGCTATTAAAGCCCGAAGGTAGGAACATTTTCTATGGAGTGATTTATCTGTTACGAAGTAAATATTAAGTTTAGTAATCTGTGGTATCGGGCGCCACCGGTCCGGTCCGTCCTGCAAAGGCCTGCATTTTCCTTTGTAAAGTCCATTCCTAGTTAGAACTTCAGTTAATTAAAGTATTTTCTGAAGCTCTATAAAACTGAAACTCTGATGGTGTTTTATTTTATTTTTAACGGAAACTCTCGTTTCGTCCCTGTCGCACATTGACATGCGAGTTTGTGCGAAAGGGACGACGCTCTACAACCGGGTTGACTCTTTCTAGAGCTCGATTTTCATTATTTACTGGCGGGTACTGTAGATGCCGACTAAATGGTAAAATATAATGTACCAATGCCGTTTCTGGTTATTTATCTTGGTGCTCATAGTTACTAATATTCTCATAGCCTTTGAGCGCATTTCCAAACTTTCAACAAACATTGTTTCCATTCCATCCTTTCTTTTCTCCATCCTTTCTAGGTCGATACGGCTATGTAAATAGTTCGTGTTTTCCGTCCAGTTCAGTGTAGCCGGCGCGAAATGAAGGGAAGCACTGACATAGCACCTAGTTCACCCGGTGTTATGGGCTGACATCACGGATGTTGTAGGTGATGTAGCCAACCGTGTCAGTTTCCATAAAAAAAAAATTTAAAAAATATAGACTAAAATGTCACGTAAGATAATATAGACTAAAATGTCGTAAGTAAAATGATCATCGTGGTTTTAGTATAAGTTCAATGGTACGTTCGTTTCATGGCCCTTCCAGTTAATGTACCGTGTGGGGCCGGTACTTTAAAAGAATAGCCCCACTGCATCTCTCCCCGTGTATGTCGTAAAAGGCGACTAAGAGATATGACTCCCTTCTTATATTACTAGGTATTAGGGTTTAACCCGCCCGGGTTGGTACCACCGCACTGAATGAACGGTCGGAACGGCTATGTAAATAGTTTGTGTTTTCCGTCCAGTTCAGTGTAGCCGGCACGACCGAAGGGAAGCACTGACGTGGCATCAATTTCATCCGGTGTTATGGGCTGACATCACGGATGTTGTAGGTGAGGTAGCCAACCGTGTCAGTTTTCATAAAAAAAAAAATTGGTTGTCTGTAAAGTTGGTTTACGGACGATAGTTTTACGTGATGATGTCATAAAGTAAATCAGTTCCGGCAGATATTTACCATGTAAAATTAATTTAAGTACATGATAAAGATGTGATAATAACTAATAAAAAATATGAGAAAATAACGACTATTAATTTTTGTTTAATTTATATATAAAATACCTACATAACGCCATCTACACGTTCAACGTTGCAACAATTACCTAACTGCTACATCAAGTATACCGCTGGCTGAAGTATTTAATTTAATATTGACGCTAGATGTTGACGCTAGATGTCGCTCCATTAAATTCACATACATACTGTTGAGAATATTTGCAGCGATAAGTACACGGTCGATAGCCTGCGTGGATAACACGTCTGGTCAGTGATGGTGGCAGGTACCGCGGGTTCGAGCCTCGACGCTCGCAAAAGACGGAGAAATATATTTTGTATTTTCTACTATTGTATATGCCTCTCTATCGCGCTCTCGCTTGCACACACAGGTCTCTATCGCGCTCTCGCTTGCACACACAGGTTTACATGGAACGTTACACTTCTTCGTGCGTGCAGCCGGTGTTCATCAATTTATAAGACGTGACATCATCACGTCAAAAATCCTTATTCCGTGTGTAAATACCACAGGTAATATGTACTGAAATTTCGCAATTGCTAAGCCAGAAAATTATTCATTATCACAAAGAAGTTGTAGGTGTGTACTGTGTACTTTATATAAGCTTTGTGTTCCGTATTTCTGAGAGCTATAAATACGGCCGTTGTTATCGGCAACCGCGTTGCCATGAACCAAATCCCTTAGAAACGTATCCTCTATACCTGTTCGCATGTATATGCCTACTTACTTGTTCGTATGTATACGTAGATGTAGGCAGGCGAGTATTTGCTTTCATCCTCTTATGTCTGAAGTGGAATATTCCCGAAGAAAATAACACAATATTTACCTCGAATATTTCTTCAGCTAAGGGTCGCTTCTCCGAGACCCTTCGAGCCTTGCTTTGGTTTTAAGAAGCTTGTTTATGAAGAATTTCGTAAAAGAAATTTGAAATATCTTTTGCACCCTTACAGACAAGTAGCACGCCCCAGTTAAGATAAAATAAAACTGCCTACTTACTTATGTAGGTATATTATTCTCCTTTTCTTATGATGAGAGTGGCACCTTCTTTTAGCTAAAGTATACCTATGTATACGTTTTATTTTAATATATTAAAAGAACATTCAACTGCACGAGATCCAATCAATAAACACATCATTTTCCTTTTTTTACTTTCGAGCGACTGTAAGGAGAAAGGAAGTATTGTGATCGTCCAAAATTTCGAAGTTGAGATTTCGACTGATTTGGGCTATATATCATTCAACGATCCCAAAAAAGTGGTTTTGAAAAACATGTAAGTGTGTGTGTATGTGTATAATGTGTGTGAGGGTGTGTGTGTGTGTGTGTGTTTAGTGACGTTGAGCCTCAACCACTCAACCGATTTCGTTCAAAATTTGTATTCAAACTATTATCTAGGGGTACCTTAGTTTTTTAAATTCTAAAAAATAAGGGTAACTGTCATACAAAATTTACCTATGGCAACGTGTTCAGCGACGTCCGGCTCAACCTGAGGGCTCAACCGATTTCGTTTAAAATTCATATTTATTAGTTTGAAACGATTATCTAGGGGAACCTTTTTTAGTTTTTTAATTCGAAAAAATAAGGGTAGCTGTCATACAAATGATCGATAAGGTCGATTTTCTCAAAAATGGCTCTAACGATTTTTATTATATTTTCCACATAGAAACCCTATTACTAGTCTAAAAAGATACCATTATCTGTTTTTCTATGAAAACTCAAAAAAGGTGGCTGCCGTACAAACGAAGGTGTCTTTCTATTTGTTGCGAGCGCCTAACTAATTCAACGGAACTGTCTTGTCAGTATATTTTGAATTTCGAACATAAAAACGTTGAGTTCGCCAAACAAGCGAGAAAGTCGGTGGGGTATTATTAGTTATTACCCTACCATTTATTTTAATCAACGACCGGCACGGGTGGCCGTACCCAAAAGTTCAAAACAACATCCGACACAGCCAATAACACCACTCCTCGAGAATCCACGCGCAGAGAGGCGCCATGCCAGCTACAAGGCGGACAAAAAGGTCGTACATAGTTATTATTCCCATATGTTCACTTCATATTACGTAGAGAATTTTCAGCAAAAACCTACTACACAAGAGTAAATAGATAAAATTCAATATATCATCTTGACATTTCGTTATGAATAATAATGCAGATTATATTTCTTCAACAATACCGCAGGCCGAGCTGCGAGTATATTGTAATAATAGAGTAGGTATTATGCAAAATACAATACAGTATACTCCTCTGCCCTCTGGGTTTCTGCGCGTACTGTCTTCCGCACGCGCGCTGCTTGTAATTTGATGAACTGCTTTTCTCGACAATACTAATTGTACGCGTCACGTCTGCTCTAGAGAGGAGAAAGACGTATCCGTACGCTCTTCAACAATAAAAGTACCAGTCGGTACATAAAAGTATAGACATTTTAGTGAATTTTTTTAAGAATATAAATAATGCAAAAACTACGCTTTGAAGACAAAGCCAAATAGATTTTAACCGACTAGCGGCTTATTTCACCACCTTCTGATGAAATATAGCTTCCGGCAAACTCCTGTCAAATGTATGAAAAATGTTCAAATAACTGTTAATTAGACTTAACCGGCGGCGGTGGCGTAAACGGCCGTACGTAGGACGAAACCAAAAAGATTCGTGTGTTTTCGCAATTATCATCCACATGCATTTTAGATTACTATAAAAGTGAAGTATATTGTTACTGATAGACTGCAATCAGTTTCCGTGTTGCACTGTTACTTTATTCCACTTATCTGAGTCATCTCATCCGCTCCTGTCCTTTGTTCGATGTCAAAACAGACCACTAATAATGTACAGCGGCATCTCGAGATCGCGAAGAGTGCTTGTTAGTAGGTTGTTGTGATGAGAAGTGTCAGTCGACCGTCACTCGAGAGGGGACGGGGGGGGGCAGGGGTTGGGGTCATACACCTGAAGGAGGGTCCTCATTAGCTGGCCTGCACCCCGTCCGACACACCATCCTGTTTTTTCTATTGTTCTAGGAAGTTCAAGAATCTTCCAGCTCATCAGCTTATAACTCGTATTATTATTTTTTAATTGAAAGCGCGACATATGGCGTCGAGCCATCCATAAGGTGTCTAAAGACGCCCATGGCTATTCGGTCGTATGCAGGGGTTGCGAATGCCATGCCGGCCTAACAGATGCACATTCACGCCCCTCTTGAAGGACCCGAGATTGTATTTGGGGGGAAATAGAATGTATTCCACTTATATATATAAATACTTTGGTAAACGTGGCGGTCGGTGTTGTGCTGTAATTTGCCAGAGTACTTGCAGCACAACACCGATTGCTCTGCTTACCCCGATTGTCAGGATGCGGCGTGCGGTGTGTATTGCGTTGTATTGTAAATATATAAATAAAAATTTTATAGAGTTTAAGTAAATTGTTGCTTTTAGTAATGTGTAGAGACGATAATGACAATCTCGGCCGCTCCTGTCGACAGTTTTCCAAACAGTATCCGAGTCTCGACAGTCTACAGTAAAGATCACAAGCCTCTGGCCTGAATTTACTTCCCGGATAATTTAATGAATCCGAGCCCTCGGAGATCATTGTTCGCCTCGAAGCAAATTAGTGTGCGAACACCGAACCGCCGAACTATTCAAATATCCCGAGTTAAATTGCGCCGCCAATTTCAATTTATCTTCTCGTAGCTCCATTGTCCATTACTGACCACGACCCCGCCGCCTCCGCACCACCGCCCTGCAGCTATACAGCCTCGCACACACACACTATAGTTCATATATTCCTAAATGTCTACTTTATTATCTTGGCACGTTTTACTTCCGACACACTCATCATTAACCCTTTGTTTCACCGGCGATTTCCGGTTCCGGGGCGCGTTAATGTAATTCCGGCTCACTCCACCGACACACAAAAGCTGTGCGCTCTATCCCCGAACCGGAATATAATATTACATTGAAAAGATTTCATTCGCGCATAAAACGCCTCCACCTCGCTATCCTGCAATGTGGACTGAATTTCATAGCTATCTCCCTCTCCCTCCCACCCTTTAATATTTGCCTTCAGACCGCTTTCAGTTTCCGCATCACGTTCGCCACCACCGACACAGCCGCCGCCACCACCGCACCCTCTCCGGAAACTGCGATCGCACCTTTGTGAGCCACGCGAAGCTCTACTGAGTAGAGCTTCGCGCAGTGCTGGAGTAGAGTCTGCTCCAGCGCTGCGCGGCATTGCTAGCCTGAGACCAGAAAGAAGCATAACTCGGCGCTACGTCCTGGTCGTCGTTCAATATGTGTCACATGCATAAGACTAAGTAGGTAGACGTCATCTCGACATGTTTTTCTAGCAAATTCGTTGAAAAACATAATGATAGCAAGAAGTGTCATTATGACCTAAATGCGCTATAGTTACGCTCGCGTGCTGTGCTACGGGGTTGTATGTATGTATATGTATGTATATATTCTTTATTGAACACCAATTTATAAAAATTAGGTACAACAGGCGAGCTTAATGCCGCGAGGCATTCTATTCTAACTAACCTTTGGGATGTGGGAGAAGTACATGCAGGCGAACAAGAATAGTTTGTGGCAATGTGTTAAGACTGTAAAGAAATATGTATTATAAACTACATACGAATACTACATAAATACTTTAATAAACATATATATGTATATAATAAACTTACATATTATGTACATCGATCGGTGGTACCGTTGTGCGACACAACCAACTGAATGACAAGAGAGTAAGAGAAGGGGAGTAAAGATATGTATCTAATATTATACATTGCATTTACTTCGGTAACGAGAGGAGAAGTTTGTTTAAATTAATCTTAAATACATTCATAGATGTAGAGGAGCGTAAATGCACGGGCAGATTATTCCAGAGGCGAGCTGTTTGTACTGTGAAAGAGTCCGTGTAGAAAGAGCTTGAGTGAGCCGGTATTGCCAAGAGTAAGTTGTCAGCAGATCTTAAAGCCAGACCGTGAGAAGAAAGAAATTCAAACCGTTCACTCAAATATTAGGGGTTCGCAGGCCGCTTCGCCAAACCACACCATAATATTGGCGGTTTGAATATCGAACGTTCCGAACGATGGCGGCAGCAGCAGCAGGGTGTGACGGCTGAAATATTATTACGGCTCGGAGTGTTACCAGGTACCTACACACCGCACGCCCGTTTTGTATCCCGATCTGTTAATACTTCCTAAGCATAGATCAGTATTTAAAAATTCAAAAATTCTAAGCAATTTAAAAAATATTTAACATGCCTAATGGGCCATGCCACGTCAGGTGGGATGACGACATCAAGTGCGTCGGCGGAAAACAGTGGTTCGATACCGCTGAAAGCCAGGAGGACTGAACAAAAATTCAAGAGGCGTATGCCCAGCAGTGTACGCTTACACGCTGACTGGTAAATAGTAGGTTAATTAAGGTTTTGTTAAGTAAACAAAGCAATGATTAGTTTAATGAAACAAAGTGAGTAAGCTAGTAAGGAGTAAGTTTGTATCTGTCGGCTACAAGTCCAAGTATAACTTATTCTTTATCGCTGCTGCGTTTGTTTAAAATACATATTATGTACTAGCTATGCATTTTATTACCTCACACTTTTAAGGGCGGGGCGGCATAATAAACTCCCTTCCTTCAGCAATAATTCGTTCGACTTGTCAAGAACGTCATAGATATTTACTCGAGAGGCCCACAAAAAGTTTTATGAATGGTTTTTTCAATGGAATAGTGATACAAATTATCTTTTCATCTATTATTATCTTACCTTCTCTTTTTCTTCTCTACCTCTATCTTCTTCTCTTCTTTTCTCTACATTATATACATGTACATTATTTCATTTATCTCTACATTATTTCATTTATCTCTACATTATTGTAAAAACTAAACAGGACAAATTCAAGCGTAGTGTACTACCATACGAATGATGAATAAAGAATAAAGAATAAAGAATATGAGATCCAACGTCTGCGGGTATGTTCGCTCGCTTATAAGTCTAGAACGGCTCAACCTACATATTTGCTTAAGGTTTTTACCTATGTAATACGTATACTACATATCTTCTCAAGGCCAAAGGCTATAGCATCACACCATTATTCATACGTGCCGAGCAGTGGGGCCGAAAGCGAACACATTCGGAGAAAATTCGATGATTTCCGATTTAAATTAGTTTTGCTATGAAAGCGACATTACCGCGAGCGGAACCGCGTGCAAAGCTAGTTTACTGCTATAAAACCTCTTCATACTTTACTTTACTATTTGCAATGTACTGTCTTTATGTCTATCTGTGTGTGCGTAGTGAGTGAAACACTACTATTGCTACGCAGTTTTGATCAATAATGAAATCTGGCACATCTCGGCATTGTCGACATCATTTCAGACGACTGCCATCACGATATTTCTCCAAAGGGGTTGAGCGAGTGACACAGTCGCCGTGCCGTTACCTCGTCAACTGAACGAGCAGCGCGGTAAGATACGGCGCAAATACGCTCAATAACTTTCAACGTCTCGCCGTGACACTTCTCCCAGCGAGCGGTGTTATGCGAGCATTTCATTTCCTCAGCTTCCGTGATAGCTTCCTGGTACGTATGAGAGGCCGCGCCGACGGACAGCCCTGCTCACGCACGACTCTGCATCTTGTGCACATCCTTGGAGGAAAAAGCTGTCAAGTGCGAGTCGAAATCGCGTGGAGAGGGTTCCGTACCATTCCGTTTTCCGCGAGAACTTTAAGACTTAGAATTTTCGTTCAGGCTTTCCTGTAAATAATAAGAGAGGCCCTATATTCCCTATTATTTTTCTAAATTATAGTCTTAGTAGTTTCGGGATAAAAGGGGGGGGGGGGGGGGGGATACTCGATTTTCGTATATTTTCTTTAATATCTTTTAAATTATGCATTTTAAAATTATAAAAATAAAAGACCATAATAAATATATTCGTGTTTCTTATAGCGGTCCCTTTCCATTGATACGTCAGATTATGCTTTGTTTAATACTTTGTTTAATTGTTATAAGACTTTCGTGAGACAATACTCTGAGCCAGACTATTTCTTTTTCCCTCAAAGGGTACAGTTGTCAGAATTTCAGATAATTTGTTCGAAGTTACAAAGGGCTGCTTGGCGAGAGAGAACTATATGTGAAACAAAACTTGTTGAATGTTTTTTTTGTGACTGAAATTTGGTGGTTGCGCTCGTGACTGGAGACTCAGGTATAGCCAATTTTATCTCCGAGAACGTGCCAGTTCAACTTCAAGGCGAACTAATGTCTCAGAGGAAATAACTTCAACGCTAAGTAAAATAACTGATTATGAAGTAACGAGTCGACTCGCGCACCGAGGGTTCCGTACCACCACTTGATTGACCGGTTTTTTTATTATTTTGTTGTTTCACTTTAGAGTTTGCACTATAATTACACCAAGTTTGACGCTTTTATGTATTACACTTTTTCAAAGAAAAAACAAACAAAAAACACCTTTCTACTATGTGGACCCCCTTAAATTCTTAACTTTTGTTATAATTCGTTAGTATATCCGCTATAATAATACATATTCTGTGAGAATTGCAGCTTTACAGCTCAAAAGATACAGCCCTTTACAGGTAGGACGGACAGACGGATGACGTAGGCTTTGCAATAGGATTTTTAGGTTTCCGTGCCCACGCGGTACGTTACGTTACGTTAAAAATCATTATTGTTCAAAATCGATACAGAAACCACTGACGCCGCCGACTGCTCGCCAATGTCTCAAACTATTGTAACTCGAATTTGTCACAATTTGTTCTATCCGTATATGTATATATATCTGTTAAATACAATAATAACTACCAAATATATTACAATAAACAAATTTAATCATTGTATCATTACCACGTCTTCTAGTCAGTTTTACATAATGTTCATATCAATACTATTACACTCAACATTATTCATTTGATTTATCCTAAAGCGACCAAACCAGAGAAGGTAATCTAACTGACGAAAACCGCACCGCGATCGGTTTTCATATTCAGGAATGCGAGCGAACAATGGCGATCCCGCTCGCCTTTAATTCGTTATCTACAACGAACTGAATGTTAATTAGATAAGTCGACAACTTCAATCAAATATGTGCAAAGCAGAGAAAATGTAATTAAAGGATTATCGAATCTGCTTCACGGCAGCCTGAGATACAGAAACACAATTAAGGTTTCGCCCCTTTTCTCTGGACGTTCTTCTCGCTGATGAAAAATTTCACTATAATAAATCTGTAAAAGCAGGTTTTCTTGTTTAAAATGTTTCGTCTAAAAATGATATGACATTTTAATTATTTTCAGATTGTTATGCCTGTCTGTCTCCATAACTTTCTTTCAGTGTTTTCTCTTTGAGGAAAAAATGTTTGCGTGTCCACCAATTATGTGGTGAATTATTTTTCATAAGACCGCGCGTCTTAATGTTTTTTCCTCGAAGCCTTTTCTAAAGACGCACGGTTCGCGTTAAGGGTTCCTCCTGAGGAAGTCCGGCATCGACGCGGGCAGAGCCGCAGGCAATTGCTAGCGAGAAATAAAGGAGCGACCGCGGAGGCACTCGATCGGAATTTAATTTGGCGCTACCTCCCCCTTCCCCACCCATCCGCCCACCTTCGCCGCGCCCAGCAGCGCCTCCTCACCCCCTGGTGCCGGCCGTGAAGCGGCGCGTCCGCTGAAAACGAGGTTATGGCCAAAGGGACGACATGGCGGAAACTGACATAAAACTGAATCACAGCAATTAACGGAGCACCAGCCGCTACATTCACTAATGCGGTTGCACGAATTGGTACCCGGAAGGTAAAGGCAAAAGAATGTGAAATAAACTGAATTGATGGTGCCGGTTTCCCCACTAAGTATTATACAATTAGACCAAGTATATAGTAAACACCAATTATATTATAACACAACACAGTGCACAAAAGGAGTGCGAAAGATTCAATAAAGTTTCTACTCTACAGAAACGGTAAACTCTGGAACGCTCTCCCCGCCCATATATTTCCCCCCAAGTACAGTCTCGGGTCCTTCAAGAGGGGCGTGAATAGGCACCTGTCAGGCCGGCATGGCAACTTCCGTTCATGGGCGTCGTTAGACACCTTATAGGTGGCTTGGCGCTAAAAATCGCGCTTTCAATAAAAACATTTGAGTTAATATATTTTGAACGTTTACATTAAATTCTAAAATATTCCGAAAATGTAGAGTTCAGAGTTTCTGGCGAACAAACTCCATCCCATCATTAGGTGTTCTAACTACTTAGTAGCGGGTCGGTCGGTGGTACTTAGGTCAGAAAGGTTTCTTTACCTATATCGCAGAGCCCTAGTAACTTTCTCACACAATTCCGCGATGTCGCGATTGTTTAGTGTAGTAAGGTGCGGCCGATTAAAACTTCTCCAGATTTCAATCGCTCCGGAGATTAGTTTATCGAGTGTTGCGAGAGCCGCGCCGCGCGCCGCCAAGTTTGTTACTGTATTGACTGGCGAGGAACTGCTAGACTGGAAACTTGGTCGGACTCGTGGAAATAAATAGCTAGAGGGGCCGTCGACTTGTGAAGTCGTGAAATAAAAGTTCAGATGGACGAAATCAGTCACCATCATCAATCGTTATTACCATATAATAAAACTGTAATATTTACGTGAACATAAGATATTTTTGAAAATAAATTAATACATTTCTAACTTAGTATGAAATTAACCTAATGAAGAATATATTAAAAATAAACAAGAACTAAATAAATGTAAGGTGGAAAGAAAGGGGGAAACGGGATGTGTGCTGATACTGTGCCGTTGACGGATAGAGAAAGGGGAGGTTCGCTACTGTAGGTAAAACATTTCATTCAATTCAGCCGACTCTCACACAGTGTCCAATACGCAGAATGACGGATAAGAAATAGAATGTATGCGGTAACATTTAGATTTTTTTTGGTCTATTTGCATGTTTATGTACTTCAAAACTACTGACCCAATTTTAATCCGGTTTTGAGAAAAATATAGAACATAGCTCGCTAAACCTTATAGGCTACATAACGCCATTATTAATATGATCTGAGGAGTGGGGTCAGAAGTGATCACAGTCGAATATCATTGCCCACTTCATGTGATTTATTCTAAAAATACTCAACATATTTACATAGGGTTTACAATATTATCTGTGATGTTTTGGAATTATTGATTTTTTTTTAATTATAAAATACTAGCTTTTGCCCGCGGCTTCGCTCGCGTGAAATTCGTATTTCAAAGAAAGCAAGTAAGTAACTAAGGCCGATCTGCGTTAAGTAAGGTAAACGATAAACCTTCTCAAATAAAGTAAGTAACTAACGGCGAGGCTTCAGGCTGAGCTGCATTCTGGAAGACAGTAAACCTTCTCGAAGAAAGTAAGTAACTAAGGGCGAGGCCGAAGGCCGAGCTGCGTTCAGGAAGATGATAAACCCACTCAAAGAAAGTAAGTAATTGAGAGCGAGGCCGAAGGCCGAGCTGCGTACAGCAAGACTATAAACCTTCTTGAAGAAAGTAAGTCACTGAGGGCGAGGCCGAAGGCCGAGCTGCGTTCAGGAAGACGATAACCTTTTCAAAGAAGTAAGTAACAGAGGGCGAGGCCGAAGGCCGAGCTGCGTTCAGGAAGACTATAAACCTACTCGAGGAAATTAAGTAATTGAGGGCGAGGCCGAAGGCCGAGCTGCGTTCAGGAAGACGATAAACCTACTCAAAGAAAGTAAGTAATTGAGGGCGAGGCCGAAGGCCGAGCTGCGTACAGCAAGACTATAAACCTTCTTGAACAAAGTAAGTCACTGAGGGCGAGGCCGAAGGCCGAGCTGCGTTCAGGAAGACGATAACTTTTTCGAAGAAGTAAGTAACTAAGGGCGAGGCCGAAGGCCGAGCTGCGTTCAGGAAGACTATAAACCTTCTCGAATAAATTAAGTAATCGTGTCCAAGGCCGAAGGCCGAGCTGCGTTCAGGAAGACCATAAACCTTCTCGAAGAAAGTAAAAGGGTGAGGCCGAAGGCCGAGCTGCGTTCAGGAAGAGCATAAACCTTCTCGAAGAAATTAAGTGATTGAGGGCGAGGCCGAAGGCCGAGCTTTGTTCAGGAAGACTATAAACCGCCTTGAAGAAAGTAAGTAACTATCGCCCATAGTATACTTACTGTCATCGAGAAGGTTTAGTGTCTTCCAGAATACAGCTTGGCCTTCGGCCACGCCCTTAGTTACTTACTTTCTTCGAGAAGGATTATAGTCTTCCTGAACGCAGCTCGACCTTAGGCCTCGCCCTCAGTTACTTACTTTCTTCGAGAAGGTTGAAGGTCTTCCTGAACGCAGCTCGGCCTTCGGCCTCGCCCTTTGTTGCTTATTTTCTTCGAAACGGTTTAACCTCTTCCTGTTCGCTGTCCGGTCCCGACCTAAGTTACTTTTTTTTTTTATGGGAAGCTCGACATATCGCGCTCGCCAGACTAACGCAGAGGTGTAGTTCGACGGCGCCCACGGGCATTCGAATATTTACGGGGGCTGCGAATACCATGTCGGCCGGCTAGGTGCACCTTCACATTATGTAATGTACTTAGTTTCTTCTTATGAAATACGAATTTCACGCGAGCGAATCCGCGGGAAAAAGCTATCGATATTAAAATAAGAAAATTCAATTAAAATAAATCAAATACTTTAGATACCTACCTAACTAAGTAAAATACTCCACATTATTAGCATATCCGGAACTGAATTTTATTTAGCCTATCCTGTGTCTCGTATAGCTAAATGTGCGTGTAGTAATTTTAATCGAATTTAGATGATCGGCTTAAATTTTATGAAGGAAATTCATACAAACATATTCGCCTCGCCCCGCTGCCCCCCGCTGAGAGAAGCGCAGCGCTTCTCTCAAGACATTCTCGTCGTCGTAACTTTTATACTATTTGTCCAAATTACTTAGTGTAACAGCCAATGTTTATCTACTTTAAATACCAGAAGCGATAAATATGTATGTATTTTGATATGAATTAATTCAAAACTATAAAATGTGCATTGTAAATACAGTATGCAATTTAAATGTATTTTTGGTTCACTATTTTGGCTATAGTGGCTTCCACATAAAAGGTAGATATATGCTGTCGCGGACTTTTTTTTAGAACTATTTTATAGAAACTACCTCACCATACACTATCTTCGTGTAACTCTAACGGTTTATGCAGCGCACGCCGAGATAGGTCTCAGAAGGCAGGATTTTTTCCGACTTACTTGACATTTATCGATATTTGGGCAAATTTACACAATGTCTTTATAAATTATAGCCTTTTTGATGTATAAGCTATAGTACTGTAAAGGCTCATCAAAATCTGTTCAGTAGTTTTTGCGTGAAAGAGGAATATAGTGCGGCTGCTCGGTTCGCTGTTGAGTTTATAGGCCGCGCCTCCCGCGCGCCGCCTCCGCCCCGCCGCCGCCAACTGCCGCTCGCTCGGTAAATACCTATGTAGTATGTATAGTACTAAGGCGCGCGGATTGAACATATCGGTTTGTATGGGAGCCACATCTTAGCGTAACCGGAACTGAATTTTATATAGCCTATCCTGTGTCCCATATATTTAAATGTGCTTGTACAAAGTTTCATCGAATTCGGATGATCGGTTAAAGAGTTATGGCGGAACATACATACATACATACATACATACATACATACAGAAAAGATTTCTAAAAATCGTCAATTTAGCTTTAGTATCATACATAGAGGCTACAAACTCAATATTTCCTAAAACAAAGCAACTTACTCCATGACCATCCCTTACAGATTTATTATTAGTATTGATTATGCGTATTCATTTGCATTTAATTAACTGTTTTTTTTTTTTTTTATCAAATATGTAATTGATTTTTCTAAACTGGCGTTGTTCAACAATAATGTCACGTGAGCGTAGCCACCACGGGATCAGCTAGTTACAAATATTTTTACGCGTATCTCTGTCGCACATATTTACTTTTTTATATTAAATTAATGTAATTGAAATAAATATAATTAATGAAACATAAAAAAAAACTTAAATTAATTAATAATAAAATATTAAATCTAATTGTAAAACTTCAACTAAATCGTTAACTTGTTTACTTGTCAGCAGCATGTTATGTGCGTACCGACCAAATTTCGGGAAGAAGGTAAAATGTATGCAATGTAAAGCCGTTTTAGGTAATTAAATCCACGGTCGCTTTACAGCAGCGCGGCCGCCGCCACCGCGCCGGGGTCCGTCCACGAAATTCCGACAGAGTGGGCTCTCGAAAACTCTCTGCTCGCCGAATGTATTGGTTAATTTAGTTTGAATTGGGACTTGAAACGTATTAATTGGACTAAAAATAGGAAGACGATCAGAGAGCCCTATTTACATGCTTTCCAGTTTTGCAGGAAACTGAATAGAGTGAAAATAAAATAATTAATAAATATAATATTATATGAATTTGTCAGTCTCGGTAGCTCAGTGGTGCGGTCGGTCGACTGAATAACAACTAAAAATGAAGTTAAATAAAAAAGTAGAGATAATTACAATGTGTAAATGGTATTCTACTGCGAAGGCGTTTTGTGTTCGCAGAAGTATACCACCTCTCATGAAAACCGTACGTTGTCTGTTTCAGTAAAGATACGCTAGACTGCATAGAGAAAACATTCTCAAAATAAGTCGCTAAGTATATTCGCTAGTCGCAAATGAGGGTATAATATGATTGATCACTTTCTTACTGTTATTTAAAATTTAGGTAAAGCGAATGGTGGCCGAGTGGTTTGAGCATCGGTTTCTCATACGAGAGGTCCGGGGTTCGAATCCGGTCGACGTGTACCAATGAGTTTTTTGTGATGAAAAAATTTACGTGCATACCTACACCTGCTGCTTCACCGTTCGGAACCGGTGTAAAACTGTAGGTCCGTTCCCCTGCCCCTGACTAGGTGGTAGGCTCAAATTGTAGCCGACGGGGATGGTACCACCGTATAAGATGGCCGCATAGCAGCCTCGGTTGTGTTCTCCTCTAGTCCAGTATAGCCAGCAATCCAGGGAAGTCTCCGGTATGGCACCTACCTTCTCGGAGGTGATATTGGCTTGTCGGAGCATGTGCTTTGGCCCCTCCGATTCAGCCACCTCTTCCGGGTTACATAAAAAAAATAAGCGATTTCTTCAATAAGCAATCGTGACTGCGCTTAACATTGTCGGCACATTATAAATTAAAGTTATTACATAAACTGTAATATTGTTTATTGTTTGCATGTTGCCGATAATAAAGTTTCAAGTGGCGCTAACAATGCATGGTGACCATACTGATTACCAGATGCGTCCGCCGCGCCAGCAGCCAACGCAATCGGCACTCTTGTAACATCGTTATATCCAGAGATGGCGCCACAGTAGCGCCCCCTCCTCCCCCACGGTGGCCCCCTCCACCCTCTCCATACACCACGCGATCTAATTATCCACGGAGAGCTGCGCCGTGTATTCCCTAATCAATATTACACAAATTTCACCGCTTCCGGTCGTAATGAGCTTAGAGCGGCAGGCAAGCCTGTGAAGCGAACTGTTTTAGACGCACCAATTTTTGGTCGCTTCGCTTGTTTCGCTTGTCAGTTTATAGCAAACCCGGAGTTCGTGATGTGGGTGCTCTCGTCTTTGCAGTAAATGCGGGGGCCTCATGTCAAAGGGGCGTATCCACCACATACAAACTGTATTGTGATGATGATGGTTATAGACATTTTTAGATTTTGATATAATTTCAACCAATGAGGATAAAAAGTAAAAGCATCTACGGATATAACAACTTCACACACAATCAAAGTGAGATTATGAAGGAATGTTCCGTGCACGGAATCACTGACCCTTGGGCACTGGGCAGTGCACCGTAGTTATAGAGAACTGACTAAAATATTATTCTTTAAAAATATTCCGATAATTCAAATTCAAAACCAATTAAGTGTCGGTCCGGATTCAAAACCGCAATTGGAAATTCGGAAAAGTAAAAAATTTCATTGCCGTAAAAACATTATATTCAAACTCATCAGTAGTATCTCGCCTCTATTATTACATCCAAATTACATCGTATCATGCATGTGTCCAATGCTCGCTGGGCCGAAGGTGTATTATAGTGTCAGATGGCTTGAATAATAAAAGGATCTACCTTACGTAGCGGCGCTCATTACTTCCGGCTTAAACCCGCTGTCTGAACTGGGGAGCGACCTGAAAACTTCCTCCGCCTTTGTTTATATCCTGAATACATCTTGTTTGCGCATAACTTGGTGAGATTGTGAAGAGGGGGAAGTGGGGCGGGGAGAGGGCACCCTCTCGTTTACATAGAAAGGGAAGTTCAATAATAATTCTAAGAGCATTGTTCCACTTCCCGATATCTAGCGGTTATGCCTTTCGTGAAATACGTGATACCCACGTCACAGATTAAATAATCCTAAACTCGCTATTTTCTTCAAAATGTTATGTTGTAATAATATAGTCTCTTTGGTATTAAATAGGAAATGTTGAGTTATGTGCTTTAATAAAACAGATTGAGTTCAATTATGTTATTGAGTTTTATTTAATTGTAAAACGTGCAACAGTGAAACGAAAAACATATCGGCTGACTGAATATCAGCTCTTCCTAACTTTATTAGTATATTCACTAGATGGCGCAACATAGCCGGAAGTAAAATTTAAAACAAACGAAACACTCTTATTTTTTAACAGAAAATAAATAAATAAATAACAATAAATGTATATTACGAAACATTTAACTAATATATAAATACATATGTGAAAAGTATGAGCGCAAGGTCCAAGGTTCTAATCCGGACGACGCAGAAAACAGAAAAATGTGCAAATTTCACACCTAGGTGTATACACCTGCTGCTTCACCCTTAAGAACAGGTGTAAAACTTTAGATGCTCCCTTGTCCCTTCGCTTGCTCCTAGTGGTAGGCTCAAATTGCAGCCGACTGGGTTGATACCATCGTACTGGGTGAAAGAAGGTCGCATATCAGCCTTGGCTGTGTTCTCCTCTAGTCCAGTATAGCCAGCAATCCAAATGGAAGTCTCCGGTATGGCACCTTCTCGCAGGTGGTATTGGCTTCTCGCAGGTGGTATTGGCTTCTCGCAGGTGGTATTGGCTTCTCGCAGGTGGTATTGGCTTCTCGCAGGTGGTATTGGCTTCTCGCAGGTGGTATTGGCTTCTCGCAGGTGGTATTGGCTTCTCGCAGGTGGTATTGGCTTCTCGCAGGTGGTATTGGCTTCTCGCAGGTGGTATTGGCTTCTCGCAGGTGGTATTGGCTTCTCGCAGGTGGTATTGGCTTCTCGCAGGTGGTATTGGCTTCTCGCAGGTGGTATTGGCTTCTCGCAGGTGGTATTGGCTTCTCGCAGGTGGTATTGGCTTCTCGCAGGTGGTATTGGCTTCTCGCAGGTGGTATTGGCTTCTCGCAGGTGGTATTGGCTGGTCCCAACATTGCTTTGTCTCAACAACAGTGATTTGACTGCTCTCACCCAGTCACCCATGCCGGATTGTAAAATATTGTATTGTTTTATACTTTTTTGAGGGCTGTAATATTGCAGAATACAATTTCTTTCGGCCACACATAAACACAATACTTTAACATATTGTAGAAAGTTCTCTCTGTATATTCCTTCAAGCTTGCGCGCCATCCCAATAAACACTTGTGGCGAATCCGCTGCGGCTTTAGTTTCTAAATGTCTACACACATACATATCCCTTTTTATTACCACAACACAATCCAGTAGGTATGTAACAAAATACTTATTTACTTTCTGCTTATGTACTTTCGGTTTATGTACTTTGTGCTAGGTACGAGCGGCTATTTGCCTCGAGCACAACTTATTTGGGGCGACTATTACAAAGTCAACGGCCCGCAGAGGGGCCCGTTATTTGCACAGCGTGTTATCACCAGGAAATTTGGGGGCCGGACCTTCGTACAGAAGACAGAGTGCGGGGGAACACGCGACCACCAGGGCTACTGTGCACCAGGTTTTACCTAGTACGCACACACCTACACACACTGACCACTGTGCGGAAACATCATCAAGCTGTGACCCAATAATCGGGGTGAGCAGAGTAGTCGGTGTCGTGCTGAAACTCAGATGATTTACCGCACAACACCGAACACCACCATCAGTCTAGTATGACATGAAAACAGTTACCATCTGCATGACTTGATGTGAAGACCGTGCCAGGTCAGTCAGTTAGTCAGTCAGCGTGTAAGCGTCCACTGCTGGACATGCGCCTCTCCAAGCCTTTCCGCCAGTCCTCCCGGCCTTCAGCGATACGGAACCACTGCTTTCCGCCGACGTATTTGATGTTGTCGTCCCACCTTGCGGGTGGTCTTCCCACACTCCTTTCCTGTCCACGGCCGCCAGTGTAGGACACGGCTACTCCAACGGTCATCGTCTCTTCGGCTAACCTGTGCCAAGGTGACAGGGGGCAATCCTGCGGGCCGAGGTTAGTACTCGATGTACGTATGTTTCTAAAATATGCGCAGAATTCTAGCTTCTCTACGCTATGCACAACGCGCACTGGGCAGTGGTTGCGTCCCTACACGCTGGACTTACCTTGGATGCGTACCAATCGGTTCTGCAGATCCTTCCTCCACAGAACCGGTAAACTCTGGAACCTCGTAGTAATCTATAAATGCCCATAAAATTCGCAACAGACTGATAAAGGCACGTTAGTTCACAAGTATTACTAGATATAATTAGATATGTATATTTACTGTATTTCTCATCGATGGTATTACTATTCAATTCCATTTAGTTATATTTTATTCTTTTATTGTTTTTTGGTCATTCATATGACAGAAAAACTGCACTAGAACTTGTGTGTATAAAGAGCCTTTGTGAAAAAAAATGAAAGAATATTTAAGATAATAAGATATTACATTATATTACAATTTAAGTCGTAGGGTCTATATTTACGTCTATGCAATTGTTATTTCGTCTGTGACACATTCACTTTCACACACACGCACGTTTATTGTATCTACCTCATCTGTAATGCCCCTTCTTCCCTTCGAAATGGTTAGTGCGTTTATTTCATAAATATGTATTTCGATCGCGTAGATTGAGCAGAAACGCGTAAATCCGGTAAGCTAATGCAAAAAAATTCGGTAAGAAATTATTGCTAATAATGAGCACGCACGCAGCGGGAACAGGCTAATGGCTTCAGAAGGTCAACGAACTCTTGAAAGAGAAGTTATATATTATTGTAAATATTAGTCCAAAATAAGGTGAAGCCAAACATCGTGATACAGACTAGCAATGTGGTGGTCGGTGTTGTGCTGTAATTTACAAGAGCACCTAATTAGGTACAGCACAACACCGACTACTCTGCTTACACCGACTGTCGAGATACAGCGTATGGTATTTATATACAGCCTAGCAATAGTCTGAAAACCTGCTAGCATGATATCTCTGAGCGTGGTTTCGCGAGGAGAGGTGAAATTATTTGGCTATGTCGATTGCACCATTGATCCCTCGGCACAGCCACACATGATGAGTTTCATAAAAAAACCTATTTGAATATAAATTCGTATTAAATAAAACTCGAGACAAATAAACAAGTAAGTTTTAAGAAGAATTTGAAAAACTTTATAACATTATTAGTATGCATTATTTCTGCACATACAAAAGTATCTATTACGCACACATGGATCATAATTATGGAAGAATTGCCAGCGAAATTGCGAACTTTGGTACTTCTTCTGAAAATCTTTCCTCGCGACGACGACTCGCCGAACCGTCTCGCCGATACTTTGCGCTCCCACTATCGTTAGGAAATGTAGAGACGTTGGGAACGGCTGTGGCGACATAGGAAATGTTTGAACGCAGTGACCGGAATCGACACGTCCATTACCGTTGGATCCGGCGTGCTTGCGAATTTGTTAGTAGTTTTGTGTGGTCTTCGGCCACGCTAAACTACAAAATACCCACATACCTACCATATATCTAATCAGCATTGCCCGAGCTAGTTTAAACATATACAAAATGAGAAGAAAAACACTTTTAATCAATTAATCTAATCACAGCTTCGCCGTCAAAAAAGCAAATTAATATGCTTTTTGGTACAGGGTCACTTACGAGTACATATTTTGTACACATTTAAATGTAAAATACACTCATATGTGGTATGGGCAAGTGGTAACATTGAATGCATGTATAGTGTTCTATCTTATCTATAGCTGTTAGACAATTCAGATGGTATACCTGTATAATACATACATATCACACACGCTGAATCCCGACAATCGGGGTAAGCAGAGTAATCGGTGTTGTGCTGCAAGAACTCTCGTAAATTACAGCACAACACCGACCACCACGTTTCGCAAAGTATTCGAACAAGATTCAATCGATCAAGCAGCAAGTAAGGCACGAAGACCCACCTGCTGCATGACTCGGTGGAAGTACCATGCCAAGGTGAGAGGTGGCGAACCCGTCGCCCTTTAGCACGGCATCTTGTCCTTATCCCTTAGTCGCCTTTTACGACATGCACGGGGAGAGATGCAATGGGGCTATTCTTTTTAAGTACCGGGCCCACACGGTACAGTACCGGGCCCACACGGTACTGGTACACGGTAGCTGTATAATGTAATGTATAATGTCTGTAGTCCATTTGTTATACTTAAAAGCGCTTTATTTAGTCTTCTACGTGGGGCACACTAAAAGTTTCCGGAATTAATAAGAATAAAATACTATTAAAGGTCAAAAATTAATTTATTGTTTCTCAAAATATTCTCCCTTTGCGTAAATGCACTTTTTCATACGATTAAACCAATTTTGAAAACTTTTGTGCCACTCCTCCGTGGTGACCTCAGAAACATGTTTTTCATATTCTTCGACAGCCTCTTCTGGTGATGAAAATCGTTGACTGCGTAATTGGTTCTTAATTTTTGGGAACAGAAAAAAGTAACAAGGTGCCGTCACCTGTTACTATGTCCCACACCAAATTTGAAGCGCCTTTGTTGAATCTGGTAAGCATGGCATTGCACCAAGTGACGCGGTGCGTTTTTTGAGCCTCGGTCAAATTGTGTGGGATCCACCGCGAGCACAGCTTTCTCACACCCAAATGTTTGTGTAGGATTGATTGTATTTGACTCATGCCTATGTCTAAGGATGCCCGAATCTCATGGTAGGTCACATGCCTGTCTGTTTCGATCATACGGCGCACAACATCGATGTTTTTGTTGTTCACAGCGGTGAACGGGCGACCATCGCGAGATTCGTCACTGAGATTGACACGACCGCGCTTGAATTCTGCAAACCAGCAATAAATAGTCGTCTTGCATGGTGCTTCATCGCCAAAAGCAGATTAAAGCCGAGCGAGGCTCTGATGAGCTGTCAAATTACACTAAAAATCGTAGAAAATCATACTACCAAAATTTTCCCGGGTTAAATTTATGTTAATGTAGACACGCAATTTTTAAAATGGCGCCACAATGGAAAAACTATTGACAGTCAGATGAAACAAACTGCATTCTACAGCCAAAGAGTTCCATTTTCAAATGTTGTAATTACTTTTTAAATATTGTTTATGTAAGTGGCCAATTCCGGAAACTTTTAGTGTGCCCTATGTAGGATATTATAAAACTGAAATTATTATGGTGGTAGATGACCTTCATGCAGCAGCGGGTGGGTCTTCGTGCCTTACTTGCTGCTTGATAGTTATCTTGTCCGAATACTTTGCTAAACGTGGTTGTTTGGTGTTGTACTGTAATTTACAAGAGTGCATGCAGCACAACACCGATTACTCTGATTACCACGATTGTCGGGATACAGCGTGTTGTATGTATAAGTAGTTGACGTTTATTTCTAGTTAGCAAACAGGTTCCACATTGCAAACGAGCGAAGCCGCGAGCGAAGGCTATACATTAGGGAAGTGTGTATCTATATATGTATTTTGATTTGAAAGGAGAAAACGAAGCGAACAACAAAATTATGAGCTGTCAGAAGCAGTATTCATGTCACCCAATTTAATTCGCCCTCCTTCTCGCTCCGCTCACGAAACGGCCTAAATAACTTGGTAAAAAAACGTGAGCGAAATCCATAAATCATTGTCCCAGTCCCAGTTTAACTTCACACATGAGGCCCCGCTCGACACCCGTGTAGGCCGTGTAGCGCCAAGCGATGCGGCTTCATTCCAAGTGTGACATGGGATTACCGACAACGACGACGCGACGAGACGTGGCGCGTGGTACATTTATACCAAAACTGCACTGTAGTGTTGCGACTGCCGACTGCTGTCGAGCCCCACACACAAATCCTCACAAAACTACGACGACCTTTTTGCCCTCCTTATAGCTGGCATAACGCATTTCTGAGCATGGTTTCGCGAGATGTGGTGTTATTGGCCGTGCCTGATCTTCCGTTGAAGTTTTGGGCACATACACCCGTGCCGGCTGTCTATAAATAAACAACCAGTGACGTTGCGTCGTCGAGTCGCTACGTAACTGGTTCACAGCACAGTTCCATAACGCACGTCCAGAACTATCGCGTCACACTGATCCGTAACCGTAGCATCATTGAAGAATACGAGCGAGCGGTAATTTCGGTCGACTGTGTCTCATTCATAGATCGGCGTAGGTAGTGCCATTTGGGATCAATGAACATGAATGATGATGTTTATAAGGACCATGCCCCGGGATTCCGGGATTCCGCGATTGACGATCCCGAGATCTGGGGCACCTAGTTCACCGGTGTTATGGGCTAACATCACGGATGTTGTAGGTGATGTAGCCAACCGTGTCACTTTCCATAAATAAAAACCTTTTTTATTATAATAATTTGTGAAATATGAAGATGATTAAATAATGAATATAAGAACAAAACAAATATTCAAAACACAGCAATATTTATTCGCAGACATTGAAAATCAACAACATTTGTTCACAGAAACAAAATCTAAGGTGGACTAGGTAAGTTACACTAAAGGAATACCTATGCATGTAAGATAACGGTCACCAAATCCCTGGAATAGCACTACCTACGCCAATCACTGCATTAGTTTTAAAACTTGATAACACGATGCTGCCTCATCCGCTGCTCGTAGGTATATCCCCTCATCCCAACTCGGTGCAAGCTCAGTCGGTTTGCTCGTGTGTGTGTGCGGGATGTAGGTGGTGTGCGTGTAAATTCTGTAGCGACAATCGTGATCGAACAAAAATGTGTTCACACTTGGATGGAATGTACTCGTTGCTGCGGCCGACTGACTCGGAATTTGATAAAGTAATAGATAAGCCGCAGGAGGTACATCCATTATTTTAAATGTGCAATTAAGCTCAGAGTGGCGCGTGACTAGTTCAACTGTGAGTCTACAGACCTACCAAGTTATCTGTGAAGTGGCAGATCAGGAACAATCAGGAACGAGCAGAAGTGTCATTCGGCTGTCATATTTATCAAATCGTTTTCAGTTCGAGTTTGCTGTCTCTTTAAATCATTTTATCATGTCGAAAGCTATTCACAGTGATGCCCGGAATATAATCCCAAAAGTATAATAGTTTTTGAAGAGGATCCTCTACAACAAACAAGCGCCGATAATTCCATTTCATCCGATTTACAAAAGAATATAAATTGCTACAGGTTAGTGTTGCCAGTTGTAAACCAAATTTTTCCCACATAACAGATACATATTAATTTGATGTTTTGTGATTAATTGAATTTTCAGGTGTAAGTAAAGGGCTAATATCCAAAATTTTTAAGGAAAAGAACGCTGCAGATGAAACACGTACAAAAGTCGCAACAGCTGGTAAAATAAGACAAAGAAAAATGGTTTTATTCATGTTGATTCATTGGACCGTGGGGTCATCTGAAGAAAAGTTCATAAATTTTATTCGGTGAGAAAAGAAATACCGAACTACGAATGGCTTCTGGTACTAAAAAATAAGGAAAAACACGGAATAACAGCTTGGAGAGCCAGATATTCGCAAGAAAAAAAGAAAAAAAAAACATCCAAAACAATATGTCTGGGGTGTGGCCTATTGATCACGACTAATCATAATACGTGTACAACTGAAATCACAGCGAAATCAAGTGATCATACTTATTGTAAACCAGGATTTGAATAAAAAAAATTATTTTTGAGTACATACTAATTTTTCACATTGAAATTGCATCCTCTATTTCACTATTTACGAATAAATTTTTTTGTTTATACCAATATTTGGTTTTTAGTTATTTTTAGCAAAATATACTCACATGCATAGTTTTGATATCAAGTAATAAAATCTATGGCGGGCTATGTTCAGCAGTGGACGTCTTGTGACTGATAATTGTAGCAAAATAGCTATTCTAAATAGTCAACCAGATATTATGTAAAATATCTTGACTTAGGGCCCGGCCACATCAACACGGCGCGGCGCGGCGCTGCCGCCGCGCCGCGCCGTGACAACACCGTAGTAGTAGTAAAGTTCCGGTGCAATCGTGAATACCGCCGTTTTATTTGATGTTACACTCTCGAACCGTTCCTCTACTAAGAATATAAATAAATCAGTATCAATATTGTTTTTCACAAAGCAACATACGAACTGAACTGTTCGATAATGAAACATCAAATAAAACGGGGACATTCACAACACTGGCAACAATGAAACGATGGCAGCGCACCACTCAGTTCACAGATAACTTGGTCGGTCTGTACATATGAGTAGGTAACTAGCGGCGATATTCTGTGTGCACCAGTGTTGCCGTTTTAGTGACTTTGTCACTAGATCTAGTGAGTTTTTGACGTCTTTGGTGACATTTTTTAAAGATTTAGTCACTAAAAAAATCTAGTGGTTTTTAGTGACTTTTAATAGTGATAAAATTTGAAGCACGGAACTTGACTTGGCTGTATACCCTCATAGATTTTACCTGTTCTTCATCACATCATTTACTAATCAATCATCATCTTCGCTATGAACTTGAGCGAATTAATCAAAACAATCGCTTTAGCTGTATATACCTTTGCCTGTTCAAGTTAATTTTCAGTACAATGAACATTGTAAAAACTAAACTACGAAATAGACTAGCCACCAAAACTCTCAATTCAATACTTTTGATAAGGAACCAACTAAAAATTGCGAAAGAAAGCTGCCACACTTACATTATACCTCTAGAAGTCCTGTCAAAAATTACGAGAACTACGAGAACCGTAAATAGAGAAACAGAATCAACAGCTACAGAACCTTCTTCCTGTGCCGGAAGAAGATGATACAGAAATTATTCAATTAATTGAATTTTAAATTCTGTAAGATAAACATTGAATGAATAAATCATTGATGTTTTCACATTTTATTTTTTTACTTATTGTGAGGATGGAGCTCTGATAAAAATATTTAGTGACTTCTAGTGACTCTTTGAAGTAATTTTTTCCCTAATTCTAGTGACTTTATGGCAATAGTTTGGTGACTTTCTTTTTTCTTAAGCGGCAACACTGGTGTGCACCTCTTTTTGACATTCTGAATTTGAAAAGAGCGCTTAAGCCATGAGTAATTTTTCGCCATTAAAAACTGTGGACTTGTCACATAGGTTTATTTCAGTTACCTATTTACTTACACTCGAATGCTTGTTTCAGGGGAACAAGCCTACAAGGTGTATATGAGCCCCTGGTCGCATTGCCAGGCTCTACCTGACGAGGACCCTGAGCCGCGATACTATCAGGACAGGTAATTAATTAACTACAGTCATGTTGTCACTTTGTCAGCCATGGTGGCTCGGTGGTTCATCGCTTCAGCTATCGATCGTAGAAGCTTGATCACACCGGGCGGCGCGGTCGGATTTTTTATGGATGACCGTCCGACCGTTTTGGCTGATCGTGTTTCGGACTGCTTCCAGGGCCGTCATAGGCCGTGCAGAGACCCTTGGGCACACAGAGTTTGGGGCCCTTTTAGAAAGTAAAAAAAATTTGTTTATTTAGTAATTTAGCTATGAACATAGTTCCTGTGTTCCGTCAAGGGTAGTGTAGATAGAACGACCCAAGAGCTTACATGGCGTCCTGCCCACCAAGGTGTGAAGGACTGACATCACGGGTGTACTCAGGTAGGTGACGTAGTCACCGGTGACAGGCTCCATAAAAACTATTTTCATTTGTCTTCCTTTCATATCTTCAGAGATATCGCCTTTGTTTTCTCAGTGATAAAGATGTTTTATCTCACGAGCGCTGCTGGTGAGCCACGCTTGTGTGTGTAAATGTGTAAATATACATGCACACTGTCTTTGAGCGCGTGTCTATACGCATTACAACTACAAGTATGGCTCACCCGCGCTCTTGAGATGAAACATCTGTATTCTTGTTCTTTTTCAACTACCTACATACACCACCATGGACTGCTTACTCTAATGATTAGCGAAATATTATCGAATTCGGTGAAAATTCAAAGAATAACGTAGATGGTGCATTATCGAAAACATGTGCAGCATTGATCGACGTGAATGACCATCGCATCGCATCGCAGATACTCTGGATACTTTCGCAGCCGTTAGGAAGTGTAGTGAGGTTGAGAACGTTTCTTCACCAGGGCGGCGGACAAGGCCGGTGCGTCTAGCCGGCACGTGGGCCACCTGCGTGACTTCCGGCATCTGGACGTGGGTGCGGGGCGCGCGGTGACGCCGGCGCGCACGCTAGTGCACACGCCTCGCCTCGGCTTCCAGCGACGCGCTATTGAGTGCAGGGACTATGCCGGGAGAGTCACCAACGTTGAGTGAGCACTACACTGTTCCTTGTAAAAAATCTGTTAAGTGCGAGTTTTACTCGCGCACAGAGGTTTCCGTATCTATCCGCTATTATCCGCCTATCTTTTGTCTTTCAACAATGCAATGTATAAAAGCCTGTGGCGCCATCTACTATTCAATAGTGTGACTAATCTATTTTTCGGACGTTTGTTGTATGGGAGCCCCCCTTAATTTTTAACATTTTCTTATTTTTCTTATGTTTTGTTATATCCGCCATAGTAACACATATTCTGTGAAAATTTAAACGGGCTACCTATTACGGTTCAAGAGATACAGCCCTCGGACAGATGGACGGACAGACGGACGGCGGAGGCTTAGTAATAGGCTTCTGTACGGGATACGGAAACCTAAAAAAGCATCTGAGCCAGTGATTCACTGCCCTCACCTTCAGTAATCGGATGACGACACGTTGCCTTGCCGCACAGGTGCAGTTTCATTGCATTGCAACCACGCAATTCTGCTGGATCACTCATCAATAAGCGAGTTCGTTTGGACGCCAAAATAAAATATGAACATGAACTGACCGTAGATTGAGCTGACTGAACTGAAGACTGCATCCATAACAGTAGAAGGTGCGATGTGTTATTGCGGCAGGAACTGCGGGCAAGTGTTCCAGACGACAGCGACGGCGCGCACGTGCGTGATGCGCACGGACTGCGTGCTGGGCGAGTGGTCGACGTGGCGCGCGCGGCCCGGCGGCGGATACACGCGCACGCGCAGCGTCCTAGCCCTGCCCCAAGGTTCCACAATCCCTTCACTAATTCCTACCTTTGTACCGGTAGTCACTCAGCTGAAGGAAAATACCGTACGGAAGCATGTACTCAAGCAGTATGTTGCATTGCACCGCTGAAGGTCGGTAGGATTGGATTGGAAAAATATTAGAGGTATGCTTTCAGCAGTGGACGCAAAAACTCTGACTCAGTGCGACCTATACAATGCAGCGGGTTTCATCGGCCACCCCCCAAGGTCACCATCCCCGGTGGTCGATGGTAATTTCGTCTGAATTGCTTTTCTCATCGGCCACTGAGGTGGCCGAAAGGAATGGAGGTTGTGACTGAAATGTTTGCAAGGTTTATAGAACACTAAAACATCAGAGTATTTTAGTTTAGGACTTATGCCTGCATGTATTCCTGGGTATTTTTTGGTTTAAACTATCTCTGACCATCTTTCTAAATTGTCTGCTACAGTGCCATCTTTACACTAGTTAGTTAGCTGACATCTTTGTCGGGAAACATCTTGATCAAGGTGTTAACATGATTGAGGTATTAAAAGTTTCCAACTTTTCCGTAGCCTGTTCTCTTGATGAAATGTAAAACGAAACTACAGCGAAAGCTCCTGTAGTAGTGACGTGGAGTGCTCGGTTGGCAGGCGGAGGCACGGAGTGCGGCGTGGTGGAGGAAGTGAAGCCCCTGGCTCCGGAGCCGGGCGCGCACTGGGCTCCCGGCGCCTGGGGGCCGTGTCACGTGGCCGGAGTCAGCGCGCAGCCCACACCCCTTGCTGGTCAGTTATGTTCGCATACCTACTCACTAGCACGGCTCCGCACGCGACTGTTACTGATTTGAGCAAAGATAGTTTAAGGCAAGTTAACGTTTACAAGTCATTTAATTTTCAAGTCAATGCTGACTCGGTACTGTTATCGTGTACCTATATTGTTTTCAAGTTATTTCAGCGCTGACCAATCCGTACTGACGCAAACAGAACGTGTGTGTGTCTATTGTCGCGTCAGCATGCCCAAACATCGCATCCCCCGCGCCATCACGGCTGACCATCGGAAACGGACTTTTTAATGGAGATTATCTAAAAAAATACGAATCCTAGAAAAAACATTTTCTTTTTGGGCATTTTTATACACTTGGTTAATTTAATATTAGATCCGGCGGCAGCGGCGCCTCCAGTATTACTGGAGGTGCTGGCGAGCAGAGCGAGCGCGGCGAGCGGGCCGTGCGGGGGCGGCGCTCAGCGGCGCGAGGTGACGTGCGTGCGCGGCGACGGACGCGCCCTGCACCCCGCCCACTGCGCCGCTCTACCATCACCGCCGCTCCAGCAACCCTGCGAGGTACTAGTGAGTCTAAGTGTACCTGTTGTCATTGTGACAGGTCATATAACTGAAAACCTGCGCTATCCTCGTCCCAGCAGCCGCTCCAGGCGCCTGCCAGCAAGGGTCACGAGCACAGTTATCTATTCTTACCGTCTGATGTAATAGAATTACGTTATGTTCCTATTCCTGGGGACAGCTCTTGCTTGTTGACTGTCGGTTTCCCCTCTTCTTGCGTACGTGATTCATGTAAGGCAGGAAGAGGGAAAACTTTGCCGTGAAATTGTTGCCTCGGCTCGAGTATACCCCTTGCCCAAATGATCGAGATATATGTATTACTAGAAGATGCGCTTAGCAGAAAATTTCCAAAGAAATCAAGTCCCTAACAACTGAGGTATGAGGAAACGAAGCGGGGTGCCGCGCTGCGTAGGACTGGGCGGTAGAAAACCCTCTCTCGCGGGAAGCGAGCGGGAGATGGGAAGGGGAGTTCGAGGCAGGTGGTGACCGTCGCGGACTGTGCGTCGTCGGCGCTGATCGCTATCAGCAAACACAGCTGCTTGCGACTGTATGACTTCAATTTGGTGGAACATGACGCGCTGGCCGAATGCACTCTCTAGCAAGAATGACATTATATCTCGATGCCCATAAGTGACATGGTCATTGTGCAGGTGGCCTGCCCGCGCGACTGCGCTGTGGGTGAGTGGGGGGAGTGGAGCCCTTGCCGACCACTCGGTGGATGTCCCATGTATCCTGTACAGGAGCTCACTACGGCCGGTCAGTTCTACCTTCTTCTCTCCGACGCTCTTCTACCTAACGTAGGCTTACATTACCATATTATATTATTCAGGCTAAGTATATTCCCTCTATTCTTGCATCAGTTCGTACCAAATTTTTTGGAGTGTACGCAGCACAAATTTTAAATGGCATAATTCATCTGCATTTAGATCAAACGGTGGGCGGTCTAGCTCATTGTAGTTGGCGACAAACACAAATGAAGGTTATCTAATTACATTAAAACCCCTAGATAAATGATAAAGTAATGTAGGTAGAGTGTTTTCATTTTACGAAGGCACGAGGGGTATGAGGTAGGAGTAAGTGGTGTGAGATCGCGCGGAGTTCAGTAGGGAACGACTCGGTTCGACGGAGCGATGCGGAGACGTGTAGAACGTGTGTACCGGCCTGGCACCGAGTTCGTTCTCCACTGAGCTCGGCGCGGTCGCTTCTCGCACCACTTCCTACCTCGTACCACTCGTGCCTTCGTAAAATGAAAACACTCTACATAATACGCCAGCGAAGATTGAGGGTGGAGTGTGGTGGTGTGGTGAGCAGGTTACAGCGTGCGGCGGCGGCGCGTGCTGACGGCCGCGTCCGCGAGCGGCGCGCCGTGCCCCGCGCTGCAGGAGACGCGCGCGTGCTCGACCCCGCGCTGCGCCGCTTGGCGCGCAGACTCCTGGAGCGCGTGCACGCTCTTCGTGCCTGAGGACGGCTGCGGGCCCGGCCTGCGCACGCGGGAACTTCGCTGTCTCGATCACGATCATGTAAGCTAGCTGACAACTACACCCTCAAACTATCTACTCAACAAATCGTAGGCAAGGCCAAGCTGAGCGGCCTCAACTAGGTGCGACGGTACTGGAACGCCTCGCCGGGCCAAGGAAGACTTTTACGTAAAACTCCGATTGGAGTACTGCTCGCACTTGTGGGACGGCTCAGCTAAATACTCAATCCATGGAATCAATCAGTGCGACTAGTGGTGATGTCGGCTCCCTAAGTGTGTCCTGTCCTGTCGGCTATTCAATGGAGAGTACTCGGAGGAGTCGCCTTCTCACCTGCGCCCCACGCGCACTGGGTAGAGAATGCATGCATCTCTCCAATTACCGGGAACCGCTTACCAATCTATTCAAGCAAGCCAATGTATTCCCTCTCAAGAATAGTATCGGTTCCTCCAAATATGGGCGTACAGTCCGGCAAGCCATTCGCAATCCCTACAAACCGAATGTCCATGGGCACCTTAGAGCTTATGTAAAAGTTAAACAGTGCCACATGTCGCGCATTATTTACTGCCTGATGTCTAGGTATGTACGGTGGGTTCTACAATAATCTAGATACACACCTCTAGAAACTTGTATCCTCTCCAGCTCGGCAAGCTTTCCATCTAACACTTCGCGCAGCCAACGTAGACGTCCGACAATGCTCTACAGGTGTGTGATGTTCGAAGCAGATATGCTTTTAAAAGCTGAGGTTTAAGGGACTAGCGAAGCTTTATAAACGCACTGTTTAATTGGTTCCTGATATAAAAGAAGTCCTAAGCGCGAAAATCGTATAGGCAGTGAATGAAAGGAGAGTGAGTGAAGAAAGAAGGGAATGATGAAGGACAACAGCGGAAGATGTCGGATGCTCACTTGCTCAAGAATTTTCTAAATCACAATGTTTTTATTTTTTTTTTCGTTTATATATAACAATTCAATAAATATTTTTTTTCATTTCCTTTCCAAATTTAAACAAATGTATACATTTCATATTTATCTATATATATTATCTATAAGTTTTGTTGATATTATTATATTAATTGTAGGATTAAAATTAAATTATAGAAACTTTACTGGTTTAGGTGTTGGACTAGAGTTAATTTTCTATGTATTTAATATTGTAACTGTTTGTTTCTCTAAAAGTTTAAAATGAATGCGATGTGCAGAAGGAGGCGCCGCACAGCTGGTGCGCGCGCGGGGGCGGCGCCGGAGCGAACTGGGCGCGCAGCGAGCACTGCTTCATAGCGTGCCCCGGCGACTGCGTGCTGTCCGCGTGGAGCGCGTGGGGCGCCTGCTCCGCCGCCTGCACCGCGCCGGGTCGCGCACCGCCCACGCGCACGCGCCGCCGACACGTCCTCGCACACTCCGCCAAAGAAGGTAACTCCTCTCCTCACCCCATTCTTATTATGTAGGTACGAGTAGGTGCAGTTGCAGCAGTCTGCAGATGGACAGCTCAGATTTTTCTCCACTGTATTCATCTGATATTGAATCAGTTATTTTCTTTCATGTCACACCAGTCTCCGCGTCTTGCCTCAATGGCAAGGTTGAATAGTGAACACGAGATCCAGCCTGTAAATTTTATTCGATTTTAGACCAGCGCCAGGTACGTTCATATATCTCTCTGGTACCGACTCGAGCAGCAGGGAATGGAACCACACGAATTTCTTGAAAATTGTGTTGGGGCGAGATCGATTAAGGTAATAGAGGACCGATTGTGCGATTTCACCACGCACGCCCAGATAGCCCTAAGTGTATTCTCGGACATGAGAATGTCGTATAGCTATAGAAGTATAGATAGAGACGGTATGATTGCAGAGGAGGGCGCCTACCAATGCCCAGACGAGCGGCGCTTGGTGCAGACCGAGCCGTGCAACACGCACTCCTGCTCTACGCACGCGTGGCTGGCGCTGCCCTGGGGACCCTGCAAGTCACCTGACCGCGAAAGCACATCATCCGATGACACCAATGTTAGTTCATTTCTTCACTCTTCTTCAATCCAAAGGGCTAGTTGGTCTTGAAAGCTGTAAGCGAAGTGTGGGGAATACTTTGTGAACTTGTAGAGTGTGAGGAATACATTGGAGGAGTACTAAATATGGTATGACGCGTCACAGCAGATCTTAGACTCGGCGAGCGTGCTGAAGGACGCCGGGGTGGAGGCGACCTCGTGCCTCGTCGCCGGCGAGAAGACGCGTGAGGTGTCCTGCGTTCAGGACAACGACAGGATCGTCAAGGACTCGCTGTAAGTGCTATATCGCTATGTTCGGTGTCTTCCGCTAAAGATTGTAGCCTCTTGTCGGGTTTTTTTTTTTATAGAAACTGACGCGGTTGGCTACATCACCTACAACATCCGTGATGTCAGTCCATAACACCGGGTGAACTTGGTGCCACGTCAGTGCTTCCCTTCGGTCGTGCCAGCTACACTGAACTGGACAGAAAACACGAACTATTTACATAGCCGTTTCGACTGACCTTTCATTCAGTGCGGTGGTACCAACCCGGGCGGGTTAAACCCTACCACCTAGTAGTATAAGAAGGGAGTCATATCCCTTAGTCGCCTTTTACGACATACACGGGAAGAGATGCAGTGGGTTCAGCAAAGAAATAATTATGTAGTGGATAGATGATGATGATAGTGTTAAAATTAATTTGTTCATTGTTTGTATTTTTTGTACATTACTGTTTTGCAGGTAGCGCTATAAAACACCTATAGGTACTCAATTGCGCTTAATGTTAATATAATAAATATGAATTATATACTGGTAATAAAAAGTAAATTCTACATCGCCACCACACGCGAACTCAGCTCTTCTCATTCATCCACTCTGACACTACCTATAAATACGAAATAATACGAGTATTGTTCGCTTTATAGACGAAAACATCTGGTCAGATTATCCATACTATGTAACGTTTGTGCAGCTCTGTGCTAGATCACCAATGGCACGCAAGCACAGATTACTTAATAGTTACTTCGTAACAGATAAATCACTCCATAGAAAATGTTCCTACCTTCGGGCTTTAATAGCCTACTCTTTCACAACGCCAATCGCTGCGTGCGAAAATGTACCTTAACGATCGAGTGTAAAGTGGTTATTGCTTTGCAGCTGCGCGCACTTGCGTGGGCGAGCGTCTATGTATACTTCGCGCGGCAGACGAATTTCTACTGAAAAAGACCGCCGGCGGCCCGTCGGGCGGTAGGTAGTTAGCGCGCGCAAGTACATAGAGTGCGTGAGGCCTGACGCAAGTCACTCACTCAACCAACATTGCTACCTAATAATATTATACCTATATATCCACCGCATCAGACTACACACATACACGCACCCTCTCACTCTCTCTCTCTACCTCGCACCACTCGATACACAACCCACGTACACTTTGGGGTTTTTCAAAAGACCGGCATGGTTGAAAAATTATCCGCTCTACCTAAATAATCCTAATCTAATTATTGTTTTCTAATTTGACTGTTTGCCTATCAACCCACTGCGCGCAGGACGGCCTATATGGCTATATCGGCTCAAAATGTCGCAACATTGATTATGCCTTGAATATTTATCTAAGTCTTGCAGGACAGCCCGCGGGCTAGCTAGCGCTCATATTGTTACACGTAAACTTACCAGAATCCATGTCAAGAGTTTTGGTAGGACAGCTCAATCTAAGCAAGACATTGTCCCTAGTCACATAGATTGGTTTTTGTTCGGTAGGTGCGCGCCGCTGGTGAAGCCCGCGGGGAGACGCGGCTGCTCGCTGCCCTGCCCCCGCGCCTGCAGCACTGCTCCGTGGTCGGACTGGTCTCCCTGTCCTAACACCTGTGGTAAATTGATCGTTGAAAGCTGTTCTTTTGTTTCAACCGCAATATTGTTATAATTCTCGGAATTACTATTTTGGCTAACTAATTAATATACAGGTTGTCCCGGTTCGACCGGATGGACTTGATTACCACCACAGGATTACTCATTTAAATAAGCTTAAAAAAAGCTCAGTAGCATTTTCTCCTTGTACCTACTCGTACTTTTCGATATAACCGAGGATTTTTTTATGCGTTCGGAAAGGGTCGCAAAAACCAAGTCCAACATCGTAAACTGACCGTTTAATGGCGATTATTTTGAAAAATACCTAAAAAACAAACCAAAAAAATAAAAATTAATTAGCTTTTTTAAGCCTATTCAACGAGGAATCCCGCGAATCCGGTCAAACTGGGTCACTCAGTATAATAAATAATTGGTGACAGACAAAGACCGTATTAAACTAGATAGACGCGGTACTGAGGCTCTGCGCTTGCTCCGCCAAAATGAATATGAACTTATAAAGGAATATGCGCATAAGCGAGCGGTAGATGAAGCGATACTTATGGCCCTAATTTGTTTAAAAAAGACAAATCGTTTTCTCGCCGTCTTTCTCCGCTCTATGAGGATTGTCGGTATTATATGCAAGGGAGCGGGGATGCCGGAGTGTTGGAGCATGATTGTCGAGAAAATACTTATCGAGCACCGAGTCTATCTAGTTTTGTACGATTTTTGAATCTAGCTAGAGGCCATATCCTTCTATCTTTTGTCTGTCTGCAATGCAAACTACCTTTAACGTCATCTATTATTTAGTAGCGTCAATATGTACTAATCTATTCTTAGCACGTTTCATGTATGGGATCCTTAATTTTTTTGCGTTGTTTTTTTTATTTCGTCGTTAGGTATATTCGCCATAATAACAAATATTCTGTGAAAATTTCAAACGTATGATTCATAAGATACAGCAGTAGGACAGACAGGCCTCGGATGGACAGACGGTGAGGCTTAGTAATGCGAACCCTAATAATAAATTATCGTGTACAGACTTTGAGGAAATATTATATAGAGTTATCGCTCCGAAGAAATATACAGACAAGCGGTGTTCCAGCGGCTGAGGTATGGGGTAAGGTAGCGGGGAGGCGGAGCGCAGAGTCGAGCGGAAGAGGGGAGCGCGCGCGGGGCGGGAAGCGTGCGGGAGACGGTCTGGCGGCCGGTGTGCGGGGGTCGCGCGGGGCGGGAAGCGTGCGGGAGAGAGGCAAGGGGAAGGGAGAACGATCGAACTCGTGCGTCGTTATGCATATTGTCTTTTCATTCTAACACTTCATCTCCAGATTCGCCATCGCACCTTCGCATCGACGAAGTTGTGTAAATGTATTAGTTTAAAGTAGGCGAGGCGCGATCGCAGCAGGCTGGCGACGACTGCGCGCTGCGGCCTCTCGCGCTCGACTTGAGGATCGTGAACCGCAACTCGGTGGAACATGTTAGTTGGCCGAGTGATTCATCTAGTACGCAAGTACATAATATATCTTTGTGTACAGAGCCAGCGATCCAAAGTCGCGAGCGCACGGTGTGGGGCGGGGAGGGGTGCGGGGCGCGGCAGGAGCGGCGCGTGTGCACCCCTCCGCGCTCCTGCCACGCGACGCCGGCGGGGGCGGGGGCGGGGGCGGGGGGCCGCGCCGCCTGGGCCGCCGGCCCCTGGGGATCCTGCCGTCTGCCGCCCCCTCTCACATGCGGCTTCGGACGACAAGTTAGAGGTACGTTCATCATTGTTTCTTTATTAAAAAACAAAGTAATCTACAGCATTGCATTCAAACTAAACTAACATTATATAAACAAAAAACAAAGTAAATTACAGATTTCCCTGATTGAAAACCAAAAAGCATATATACCTACATTTTATATGCTACGATCGCTACGATGCTACTCATACATAGGTACAATAAAGAAAGATGTTGACAATAAAAACAAATTATGTATTCTGCGGTTTTCTGTGAACTGTGATTGCATGCGCGCGTGCGTGCGTACGTGCGTGCGTGCGTGCGTGTGTGCGTGCGTGCGTGCGTGCTTGCGTACGTGTGTGTGTGAGAGAGAGTGAGTGTATTTATTTATTTATTTAATGTTTGTCACTCTCTCTCGTAGCGGCACGCAGCCACTATTATTTACACGCAGCGGTGTGACGTGCGCGTCGACTGGGCATAATAAGTTGCTCGTCTTAAAATAGCAGTGCCAAAAACTTCACCCGCGTTATAGTAACAACTTATCGAAGAAATTCACCCGCATTATAGTAACTATAGTAACTTATCGAAGAAATTCACATGCATATCGATTCTGTATTTACCATTACAATTTTTAATTGCCATACATATTTAGTAAGAATTTAAAGATTTTATGAGAGAGAAAGGTTCATCTGTGTGCAGGTGTGTGGTGCTCGGTGGAGTCGCACCGCGTGGACGCGAGCGCATGCGCGGGCCTCAACGCGCCCCCTCTAGCCGAGATGCACTGTCGCGTGCCGTGCGACACCGACACCCCCAACACCAACCTCACCAACTACAGCCCTTGCCACGAGATCTGCCGCAGGAGCGGGTCAGTTCACTTCTTGTTTTTAAATGAATTGATGTAACAACCATGAATACAAGTAAATTAGACTATTAAATCTGCCACGGCGAAAATATTCAGGCAACAATATTTTAGTCGACGGCGATGCGTATCAATCAAAATATTTTTCGCTTATAGCTATGTGAATTGACGTCCTGAAACTATTAAAAACATAATAACTATAGTGCCACCAGGGAGTTATGATGCGTGGGAAATATGCGAACCTGACTGCATTCCTAAGAAGGGACGTGAAGTGTCTTGAAAATAAAAATAAGTCATCTTTTCAGAATAATGGCTACAGCAGACTGGTCCATCAAGTGCATCTGCCCCAACATCCACGTGGAACTGTTGCCGCCGGAGTCAGACTGCATACTCCCCGAGGGGTGAGCATGTAGTTTTTATTTACTTATAATTTTATTACGAAGATAACACTTAGGTATTCTACTTGGGTAAATAAAGGTGGTGCAGTGCCCGGCAGTAAATAATGAACATCGAGCTTTAGAAAGAGACGCTCTACAACCGGAGTCCGGACAGAATTCGGTTGTAGAGCGTCCCGCCTGTCCACGTGGCGTTCACACACCACGTGGACAGAAAAGGGGGGAGGGGGGAGGGAAATGTCCACAATTGTCCACAGGGGAGGGGGGGTGTACAGAGACCGTCCACTTGGATTGGGGGGGGGGGGGGGGGGGGGGGGGGGGGGGTAACGTAGATTTCCACGATTGTCCACAGGGGGAGGGAGAAGTCAAAATCTGCCCAAAATTGTCCACCCGGTACCTGAACGGTGCGAGTGCGAGCGGCAGGGACGATAACGCTCTACAACCGAATTGTCTGTTTCTAAAGCTCGATGTTCACTATTAACCGCAGGGTACTGTACTTGAGTACGTAGCTATACATCTTAATTATTTATTCATATATTCCTATATTTTAAGGTATTTTTAGGGTTCCGTACCTCAAAGGAGGAAAAAACGGAACGAAAACCCTTATAGGATCACTTTGTTGTCCGTCTGTCTGGCTGGCTGGGTGTCTGTCTGTCAAGACCTTTTTTCTCAGGAACGGGTAGAGGTATAAAGTTGAAATTAATATCAAATACTAAGGTCTACGTTTCCTCAGAGGTGTAAATAAATTAAGCTTATAGGTCCACGCAATCACTAGATAAGCCCATTAAAGTCACATATTTTGCTACCGGCAAACCAAATCAAAACCTATAGAGTACTTCCCGTTAACCTAGAATAATGAAATTTGGTAAGAAGCAAGGTCTCATAGCACAAGTAAAGGAAAAAATCGAAAATTGTAAATTTATAGTTATGTGACATTAAAAAAAATGTTTTGTTTGTTTTGCATGTCAAGGTCCCTTTTTCTCAGGAATGAATCAAGATAACAAATTGAAATTAATACGAAATACTAAGATCTACGATCTCTTTAAGGTGTAGAATATTAAAGCTTCTAAATCAACGCAATCAAAAGATACGGCCATCTATGTCATATTTCATGCTCGCAAACTCACTCCACTCAAATCAAAACCTATAGGGTATTTCCCGTCAACTTAGAATCACAAAATTTGGTAAGAAGCAAGGTCTCATAGCACAAGTAAAGGAAAAAATCCGAAAATTGTAAAATTGTAGTTATTAACATAAAAAAAAATGTTTGTTTTGTATGTCAAGGACCCTTTTTCTCAGGAACGGATCAAGATAAAAAATTTAAATTAATATGAAATACTAAGATCTACGATGTCTTTAAGGTGGGAAAAATGCAAACTTCTAAATCAACGCAATCAAAAGATACGGCCATCTATGTCAGATTTCATACTCGCAAACTCTCTCCACTCAAATCAAAACCTATAGGGTATTTCCCGTCAACCTAGAATTATAAAATTTGGTAAGAAGCAAGGTCTCATAGCACACGTAAAGGAAAAAATCCTCAAATATTAAACTTGTAGTTATATGATATTAAAAAAAATTGCTTGTTTTGTGTGTCAAGTCAAGACCCTTTTTCTCAGTAACGAGTCAAGATATCAAATTGAAATTAATATGAAATACTAACGTCTGCGATCCCTTCGAGCTAAAGAAAATGAAAGCTTCTAAATCAATATAATCAAAATATACGGCTATTTATGGAAAATTTTAATAATTGCAAACTCACTCAAATTAAATCAAAACCTATAGGGTACTTACCGTTGACCTAGCTAGAGTAATGAAATTTGGCAAGAAGCAAGGTCTCACAAGTAAAGATAAAATCCGAAAAGGATAATATGTCGTTATGTCATATAAGAAATATATTTTTTTATATTTCAACTTCACGAATGCCGCACAGTCAAAAACCATTGCTGTAGTGTTTATTTAGGCGGTTCGTGATTTTCCAAAACAATTGTTTTTGTACATACATAATACCTACAAATATATTGAGTGATGCTGATGATACGGAACCCTCGGTGCGCGAGTCCAACTCGCACTTGCCGACTTTTTTAACTCTACAGTTCAGTAGGTATAATATTGTATTGCACGCAGTCGCGATCCTCGCTTCATTTCGGTGTGTGTGTGTGTGTGTGACTCGTGGTTCCACTAATTTGACCCACCAGTGGTACATTGTCTTTATCTTGTGGGTTCGTGGCCCCACTAGTCGGTGGTACAACCAGTAATAAAAACCAAGTCGTAATTCATGGGACTCGCAGTCCCCCCAACTGATGAAATGCAGTATCGTCGGTATATTTTTCGCGGCACATCAAATAAAAGTACCTGAGCGTGCCTGAGCTGTCCTTCTATGCGCTAGAGCACTATTAAGGTATTCTATGGTATACCTAGATAAGTAGCCAACCCTTATTGTGAAAGCATGTTCTTCCCCAGTGCGTCGTGCGGGGTAGGCAGAAAGCTCAAGTCAGCCCTCTGCATGGACACCGCCGAACGCTCCGTCCTGCCTATGGACATCTGCAAGAAGTATAACAACCTCACCAGTAAGTACCTGCCTCACCCTCCTTTGCGCCAACTTTTCTTGATTTGTGTTGTTCAGTCTGTTTTGATGATAGCTCAAAATCACACATTTTCCGATACACCCCCTCACTCTCAAATTTCGAAAAATAAATCACCATCCCAGTATTAGCTGCCTGAAAAAAAGTGGAAATAAAAACTTTAAACAAGACATTACATATTCAAAATCAAAATCAAAAATCAAAACAAGTCAAAATTTTAGACTAAGTCGTTTCGCAGATTAAAGAAGCGAATGTACTCGTAGGTTTTTATATATTTTCTTTAATATTTAGTTTAACCTGGCAGCTCCTATGGAACCGAAACGGAGCCCATATATTTTTTCCGCCAATTATCTTGGGCCCGAAACGGACCCCATCTTTATTCTCAAATTACGGTCGCACGAATTGGTCTATTGCTCTTTCAATCGTTGATGGGGGCTATAAGTGATACCGGCAATTATGAACTAACCATTTTTCTTGTCTCCAAAGACCAATTATGAATAATAAAACGAACGCTAGCTGTCAGCTGACAGTTTCTTTGTTCTCCTATTTCTCACGAGTTTCGAGGTGACGCACTTCTGCGAAATTATTTATTATAAGTGTATTCAAGTGCATCTATGAGCTAAAGGTTAGTAAATAGTGTTATTTATTAGTTATTCTACCAATAGAAGATGCATTACGAGTTCGGGTGGCGACAAAAGTCATATTTTTCGTCGCTCAAAAATGTTTGTTTATTTTTGTATGAAATGTGTAAACATGACTTTGGGGGCATATTTTTCATGGAAATATAGCTTATTTTTCCAATTTTCTTCGCATTATTATACAAACATACGATCAGTTGCAAAATAAAAGAAGGTTTAGTTCAAATAATATATTTATAAAATTGGGAAAAAATATCACGCGCGTGCCATCTCGGAGTTTACGGAATGTCCCAGGATGTTCATGTTGAACATCCGATTTCGCTGATTTCTGTAAAGAAAACGTATATTATACTTTACTATTTCTAAAAGTATGTTTCTTTACGAGTATTCTGATATAAATATTGTAAAGGTATGTTTTGAATTTATTTTATAATGAATTTTTCAAAAAAAAATTGGGATTTTTTTTTCTACCTAAAATATCTGGTACTTCTAAACAAGGTAAGCCTCACTGTTTCACATGGATTTTAGGAAATTTTCTAGGCTTTCTAGGACAGAAGAGTTTATAGATCTAACTTTATTAGTTTCCGAAATATCTGCGTTTATGTCGAGGTCGGCGCTCATGTGCGCGCGCGCCGTCCGCGGGCCACGCCCATGCGGGAGTCTGGGGGCTGTAGACATATTATAACGCGGGAGCGTACAGGTTAAAAGATACTAAATCTTTTAAACTATGCATTCTTAAATTATAAAATAAAAATTTAAATTTGTATTTCTAATCTAATAACGAGTCCATTCATTTGATACGTCACATGATGCGCTTGAAAAAAAATTAACTTTCTTATTTGTCCACCAAAATTTACCCTCAAAATCTAAATTCGTTCACTTACGCTATATATATGTACGTCCATGATTGGGTCATCAAACTCTATAGGTACATACATGTAGGTACCAAATTTCTTTTTTTTTATCGTTCAGTAGAATCGGATAAAATAAGCTCTGGCAGATGGACAGACAGACACGAGAGTGATGCTATAAGGGTTCCGTTTTTTTTTCACTTTTGAGGTACGGAACCTAATGTAAACAAAGAGGGTCAGTTCTCAGCGGCGTCAGCACTGCCATCAGTGACTTACTCAATGTAAACGTGCCTTCACTCTCCATAAGATAACCTTTTGTAAACTTCAAGTGTGTAATGTTTTTAATGTGTGTGGAGAATAATAAATATTTTCTTTCTTCTACTATGATATGAGAAGGTTCTCAAATTGCACAATAAGCCCAAAAAAGACGCCAACAACGAGCGTCGACGCTAGAAAATAACGCTACTTTCATAGCGTCGACGCCAATCGACAAATAGGTCACATGACCCCAGCATACTTTACTTTACAGCTACTTTACACTTTACAATAGTGGCGTGTCATTTCGCATATAAGTCATTTCGCGTATGTATCATTTCGCGTATGTATCATTTTGCATACTTATGTGTCATTTCGCGTATAAGTCATTTCGCATAGTCAAAATGTGTCATTCATTATGCGTCAAATTGGTGGGTAGAACATGAAATGGACAGCCACTGATATTATTGTAACAGCGAACCGCTTCGTCTCGCTGCCGGACTACACGCACGACGAGGAGTTCCCGGGGCTGCTGCAGCGCGCATGCGTGGTGGCGTGCCCGCGAGACTGCGCCGCCGGACCCTGGACCGAGTGGGGACCCTGCGTGCTGGAGGAAGACTCGCTCGCCGCATTTCGTATACGCACGCGGTGCGAAAACATACTTATTGTAATAGTTAGGGAGGCGAATAGGGGATTTTTCGGGCATACTCGAGCGCATCAGTTTAAGATATGAGAGATACCTTAGACCTAATAGAACTACTTTGGAAAGTATTAGCTCTTTATCTAGTGACGCGCGCCTAGGATAGACGATCAGATTAGTAAAAAAAAATCGATAGTCTGAAATACTCGAACGCGTCAGATTAAGATATTGGGGGTTGATTTTAGTGTTTTAAGACTAAATTTAACTAATCTGACGATAAGTCCTTGACGCTGCAAAGTTATAGGGTCGCGAACTTGTAAAAAAAAGGGTTAATCCGGTATTCTCAAGCGCGATCAATTTTTTTTTTATTTTGAAGAATGTAATCTAAAACTTACAAAAAATACAAAATCTGCCGGTTTCCGCATGACCGGAAGTGTGGAGGAGCCATTTCGTCTTCCGAAAAACGCGCTGCGGCATATAAATCGCAAACGATACATTTTACAAAAAAAAGGTTCAAATAAAAAAAAAGGTAATTTTATTTTACACAAAAAAGGTCTCTTTATATTTTTGTCTAAAGTCAAAACTTTTGGACTTATAGCATCATAAAAACTCAAACAACCGGTTTTTTGAGTATATCTCGAAAACGGAGGCAGTTACAAAAAAAAATTATATGAAACAACGATGATTAAATTATCTAACTTTTATTATATCTCCAACTTTTTTTTTCCTAAAGCTTCTCAAAAAATTTTCTGGACTCAAAAAAAGTTCCGCATATCTGTATAAAAAATAAAATTTTTACTACGATTCATCTACATTTACGTTGATTGTATCTATCGCTTTATTGTCATTCCTAAATTCCCAGATTTATCAGAAAAATAAAAATAAAATCTTTTTTTCGTCAGATTAAGAGAACCCACCAACATTTTTGTCAGATTAAGAAATATGCTTTCAGGACACCGAGATAAACCCTCCCTATAAAAATCTGACGCTCTCGAGTATTTCAAAAGAATTTTTTTTTTGCATTTTAAAAAATTTGTCTTAAGTTATCGTCATGCCGAAATCGTCAGTTTTTTTGAAGGGAGCTTCCTTGGGGCCTACTTAACACCCCTTCTGAAAATCCGACGCTCTCGAGTAAATTTTTTTTTTCGGATTTTTGACTATCTTGTATGCCTACCCCCACCACGCAAACCGGCAGATTAGTATACCGGTGTTATCAGATATACAGATTGGGGCATACGTGGTATGAATATCTGACGTGCTCGAGAATGCCCAAGTAACTGTTTTTTTTTTTACATTTTTGAAAAACCGTACACGCCAAACCCACCGCTAAAATGGTTTTTACCATACTAGCTTTTCTTTTCGAAACATCTTTCGATTTTAATAGGTCTCGACGGTGCTCGAGAATGCCGCCATTTAGCGACCTCACCTCCCTAACTATAATAAAGGCAATTTACACACCAGTCAGTACGAAAATGAGACGTCACAAATGTCATCAGTGAATGACGAAAAAGCCCGTTTTATAAATTTACTAGCTTATGTCCGCGGCTTCGCTCGCATGAAATTCGTATTTAAAAAGAAGAAAGTAATCAAGCCCGCTACCAGTAATCTGTGCCGCTACCTTTATTTCGGCGCGGGGAACAATTCGGTTTGTATGAGAGCCACATCTTAGAGGCTTGTACTAAGTTTCATCGAATTCGGATGATCGGTTTAAGAGTTATGGAGGAACATACATACGTACTTACAGAAAAGATTTCTAAAAATCGTTAATTTAGTTTTAGTGTCATACATAGAGTCTACAGTAAAGTAAAGTAAAAGTAAAACAAACGCAGTATTTCATAAAACAAAGTAACTTACTCCATGACCATCCCTTACAGATGTTGTATTGATTGCTACTGGATGCATGCAAGCATATAATATAGTGTGTGATGCAGGGCGGTGCTGTACGCGGCGGAGAGCGGTGGGCGGGAGTGCGGGCCGACGCTGCAGCGCGCGGCGTGCTCGCGCCGCGAGCTGGTGTGGCACACCGGCGACTGGGATGTGTGCACGCCCACCGAGGCGCCCTGCGGACGCGCCCTACAGAACCGCACCGTCTCGTATGTGTACCGCCGACCTCTAGCTGTGATATTTCTTTTCTTGACATTTCGCAACCACGCTGTGATTTCCTTTCAGTGTACGGCACGAAAGGAAATCTCCACGACCAAAACGAAGCACTGATAATATGACACCTAGAAAAAGCAATGCGTAATAGACTGACATCGCAGATAAGGCAGGCACCAACTAACAACCATGTCAAATTCCATAAAAAGGCAATCGTAAAATCGCAAATTGATCTGACCTGACGCACGTTTGTTCCAAGTAGAGTATGAACGTTAAGAGTAGATACATACAACAGGTCAACTGTTATGTTTCGCTCATGTCTAGAAGATCTTGTGCGCTTGTATTTTCTTGGTTTCGACCATTTTCTATGGTTTCGACTAATACCACCTCTAGCTACCTTTTCTACAAGATGTTATGACATAAAGTGTGAGCTCTATCTAATTCTGATGTTCCTACTTCAATCCAAATCCTCCAATTATATCCTAAAATCATTTTATATCCTACAATACTTACTATCCTACCTATCGTTCAATCTCCACTATACTATTTTCTATCACAAAACACTGCTGGGTTGTAGTTGTAGGGTGTGGTTGTAGGTATACCTATCTCACTCACAGGCATTAGGAAAACTTATTTTGTATAGTGAGTTAGAGATTTAATTTTTTTTATTGCTTCCGAACTAGGTGGCTGTGCCCGAGGTCATCTCCTCGGAGGTGACCTCGAGCCAGGCCGGCTTTGAGGAGGACTAATCTCGCTGGGGAAAGGCTATTAAATTAACCCGCGATTTGAAGATAACTTAAATCAATAGAATATTATGTTGGTTTAGAGCTCAAAAGCTTCAATTTAATTTTTTTTGCATATACTTAGAAATGTAGGCGATCTACAAGTCAGTTGTTCTTATCGATATTGTTTGAAAAATTAACGACTAATATCCACTTTTTCACAACAAATTAAATTATCGGGAAGTGGCATACAACGCACCGAATTGAGGCGCGCTATTTGTGAGCATTCAGCACACTCTCCAATCGTTGTCTCTCCTTTATACGTATCAAATTGCCATTTAACCGTCTTACTCTATCGACGTTCACAGAGCGGAAACGTAACGTGATGTATGAGGCGCTCGCGCACTTACGCTGTTTTAAATATTGGCAATATATAGAAGAACTCCAATCGCACCTTTCCACCGGTAAAATGTATGACTACGTCCGTGTACGTCCAGAAAGTAGAATTTCGTTGCTTTTCATATGTTATATTTGCTATTTCTGATGTATTTACTCAAAATTTGGAGTTAGCACTATATTCCTCTCTCGTACATACTCGTATACCAGCAGCATCGACAAATTTACATATATATGGATACTGCTGTGGTGTACCTACCCAGCTGCATACTGCTAGACAGCGGCGTGGAGGCGGAGGAGAGCGCGTGCGGCGTGGCACGCAAGCCGCCCAGCCAGGCGGACTGCGACGCGCCCTGCCCCGCAGACTGCGTCGTCAGCCAGTGGAGCGACTGGAGCCCTTGCGAGCAGGTACAGTGCGTGCGTGCGACACATAGAGAAATAATATACGTGACCGTGGTTCGGATTCCACGTTAAACTGTAGGTCCCTTCCCTTCTTACCTTACTAGGTGGTAGGGTTTATCCCGGCCGGGTTGGTACCACCGCACTGAACGAAACGTCGGTCGAAACGGCTATGTAAATAGTTCGTGTTTTCCGTCCAGTTTAGTGTAGCCGACATGAAATGAAGGGAAGCACTGACATGGCACCTAGTTCACCCTGTGTTATGGGCTGACATCACCGATGTTGTAGGTGATGTAGCCAACCGTGTCAGGTTCCATAAAAAAAAAAAAAAATACGTCTATGGTGCGACACTATTCAAACGTTACTCTTTATTCATTCATCATCCATAGACAGTACACTGCACTCGGATGAACTGGCAAGAAACTTCACTGGAAACTTTTTTAGGTTGCCGTATCCGGTACGGAAGCCTATTACTAAGCCTACGCCGTCTGTCTGTCTGTCTGTCCATCCGTCTGTCTGTCCGTCCGTCCGTCCGTCTGTCCAAGGGCTGTATCTCTTGAACCATAATAGGTAGCCCGTTGAAATTTTCACAGAATATGTGTTTTTATTGCGGATATAACAACAAATAATAAAAAATAGAAAAAGCAAAAAATTAAGGGGGGTGCCCATACAAGAGACGGGTTTTTTTTTCAATGTTTTTTTGTTGTGCGGAAACCTCGGTGCACGAGTTCGACTCGCACTTGGCCGTTTTTACGTCCACTTAGTCTACATTTACAAAAGTGTTTGCCACTGCCTACACAGTACGAGTTATCATTATTTCTAAAGATGTATCAAAAATATGTATTTGTATTTATTATTTATTGTACACCATTTTTCGATAAAATAAGGTACAAAAAGGTCGGCTGAATACAACATTTATTCTCCATAAACGTAAACCATTCATGTAACATGTTGGACCCAATTGGAGCACGCCAGTCTCCACAAACAGCACCTGTTCACGAGCATCACGCCGGGGCCAGCCATCGCCTCCCTCAACCATATTTAAGGGTGAGAGGTGACCCGGACTAAACGTCACCGTAAGCAGAGACCTTAAAGTGATGCTCGACCCCAGCCACAGAATAGAAAAGAGTACCAGAAGCGACACTCCACAAGGCCACATAAAGGAATAGCTACTCTTGCTGAGACGCAATAAAGTGCAATTCAGCTCGCAAAGCGCTGCATGCCTAACTCGAATAATAACCTACATCACGCTTCTCTTTCTATCGCATAACTCTATCTCTTTTGGCGCGATTCGTATCGTGTTGGGGTTGTCGTCTTGTGTGACGAATAAATTACTGTTAAATACTTAGCAGTTTTTTTTTTGACAAAACTCTGTGGCTTCTCGGAAGTATAATGACGATGACATGCTAATTTTATTGATTCATTTATTTAATTAGTTTCTTATTTTAATTTAATGTTGTATATTAGATAAGCGCAAAAGGCCTATGAATCAGGAACTGCCTCTGCGAGGCAGATTATTCTATTGCAGAGCCTCTCTTTGTAAATGCATACATGAAATAATGAAATAAATAAATTATTTGATTTGACATATTATTATTATCATTTCTTTATTTTCACATTTTCACCAAGTATTTATATTAATTTTACATATTTTATATTATACAAAAACTTATAAAAATACACAAAATTATCATATTATTATTATCATCATTCGTTCATTACCGAGATAGTATTATTAGTATTAGTAGTCATTATTAATTCTTTATTAACGAATTTACAATATTTACATTAATTTCACATATACAAAGTATAACAATACAAATATATACCTAAAATTAATCATTAAATTAAATTAGTCATTATTAGTATTACGATGCTGCAATTGCTCCATTATTATTATATCGAAGAATAGGCACAGAATACTTCATTGCTACTGAATAGAATAGTTCGTTCCATCCAGGCGATCGACTGTATGCGTGCGCTCGCAAGCGCGGTGCTGCCCGGACTGTTTCGTATTCTCCGAATATCGCGCGCTGTAGGTGATTATCGCGGTAGGTATGAAGGAGTGTCTGAGGCCTGCCCCAGCGGCAACACGACAAGACATTTTTACGATTATTGTGCACATTCAGTTGCTATTTCTATTGATATACCGATGTACAGTTCCCGGCACCAGATAATGCGTGTCGAGCTTTAGAAAGAGACTCTCCAGTTGTACAGCGTCGTCCCTGTCGCACAGAGACGTGCGAGTTCGTGCGACCGGGTGGTCTCTTTCTAAAGCTCGACACGCATTAAGTAAGTATTTGCTACCGGGAACCTTATGGCATGCCGCATGACCAATAGAAATCGCCTTTCTTCCCGCCTTCAATACGTATTGGCCGCCGCCAACTCAACGTGACGTCTGTTGACCCTGTGCGGCAGTACCAAATTCTCGAACACACTCTATTTAGTCAAGAATCGAGCAAGTTGCTACTTCGCACTTGGTTGTCACTATCTTCTACTGGACAAGTGAATTGCGAGTTGTTTCAGTGGTTAACAGAGTGTCAACGACTTCGAATGTCAACGAGGTTAGCAAGTGCATACACTCATAGTTTTTTATCTAATCCGGTGTGGTTGGCTGAGTTAGAGGGGCTAGAGCACATGCTCCGACCACTTAATATCACCTCCGAGAAGGTAGGTGCCATACCGGAGACTTCCTTTTGGGTTGCTGGCCATACTGGACTAGAATAAAACAAGGTGTTCCCTGTCGACCAACTGAGTGGCACAACTAGTTGTGCCATAGGGAATTCATTTGCGAATTTATTCCTCATACATTACATAACACAGCTAGTTCTGTAAAATTGAAATTCATACTAAATTTTCGTGTGTTTCTACTCGAAACCACATTGAGTGCGGCCATCTTACATCCAGCACGGTGGTGGTACTTACCAACCAACGCAGTCGGCTACAATTTGAGCCTCCCACCTAGTAAGAAGGGGAAAGAGCTGAAGTGCCTTGCGAGCAGCGACCTAGCGAGTGACAAATGTATAAACCTTTTCAACCTTTCACACTGAAGACGCCTGTATGTACTCGTATGTAAACACAAGTATTTGCTTGGTCAGTACAAGACTGGAGGGCGGCGCGACCGCACGCGCGTCGTGCTGCGCTCGCCGGCCCCGGAGGGCGCGGCGTGCCCGCACCTCGTGGAGGCCGAGCCCTGCACCGCGCGCACATACACCTGGTTCATCGCACCGTGGGACGACTGCCAACCGCTCGGTGTGACATTCATTACTGATCCTTTTTTTTCTTTTTTTTTATGTAAACTGACACGATTGGCTACGTCACCTAAAACATCCGTGATGTCAGCCCATAACACCGGGTGAACTAGGTGCCATGTCAGTGCTTCTTTTCGGTCGTGCCGGCTGCACTGAACTGGACGGAAAACACAAAGACATTACATAGCCGTTTCGACCGACGTTTCATTCAGTGCGGTGGTACGAACCCGGACGGGATAAACCCTACCACCTAGTAATGTAAGAAGGGAAGGCACCAAGTAAGGTAAGAAGGGAAGGGCCCTACACTTTTACGTGGAATTCGAACCACGGTCAGCCTCCAACGGTCGAGCGGTCACCCATCCAAGTACTGACCCCGGCCCAGCGTTGCTTAACAATCAATAGAAACAGTCGACTGTCTGCACCACTGAGCTATCGAGGCTGACTAAGTCCTCTTGACCGTCGTCGTCCACTCTCGCTTGACTAAAGACGTCCTCTACTCTCTACGAGTGAAAAATGTCTGCTCTCTGGATAACCAACATCCATTCGGGGAGCAGAAGAAGAATCGAAAAAGAACATTTTAGGTAAATTAGTAAATTAATTGAATGTAAAATCGGTCTGGTGTGCAGGTGGATCGCCCTGCGGTGAAGGCACAAAGCGACGAATCGTTCGATGCATGCGCGACGACGGACTCTTCGTCAATGATTCCTTCTGTCCTGTAAGTTATTTCTTCAAACATTTTGTTTATTATTTTTTGGGGATCAGTCTTTGTGTTTAGCAGTGGTACTTAAACTATTTATAGTCTGGACTATTTTTAAAATCTCAATAATGCTACAGATCCCCGTTGTAAGGAATTTAAAAAAACACGTAATTTTGTGCATACATTACATATGCTGTATCCCGACAATCGGGATAAGCAGAGTAATCGGTGTTGCGATGCAAGGACTCTGGTGAATTGCAGCACAACACCGATTATCACATTTCGCAAAGTAATCGGACAAGATAACTATCAAGCAGCAAGTAAGGCACGAAGACCCACCTGCTACGTGACTCGGTGGAAGGACCGTGCCGAGGCGAGAAGTTGCTACCCTGTGGCCCATATTGTTCTTATTTTTACAACATGCATGGAGAGAGATGCAGTGAGAGATGCAGTGAGAGATGCAGTGAGAGATGCAGTGAGAGATGCAGTGAGAGATGCAGTGAGAGATGCAGTGAGAGATGCAGTGAGAGATGCAGTGAGGCTATTCCAGCCCCACACTGTACGTAGTAAGATGTTTTGTTTTATTTTAATTAGGGAAACTGTTGAATATAGGTGAATGGCCTCTATGGCCGTCCGCTTCTGAAAAAAATATAATATGAGTGAAGCTTGTGGCTTCCCACCCACTGCACTCATTCCATGAATCCATAATGCACGAATGAACCCCCAAGCTCTGGGTTAATGGAACTTCGAATGTGGGAGCAGAGAGGATAGTCCGACAGTGCCGCCGCGTATAGTTACACGGACCGACGCGACGGTGATGTTGTGCTGTTTTCAGAACGTGACGGCAACGGAGGCGCGCGTGTCGTGGTGCTACGTGCCGTGCGGCGCAGACTGCGAGCTAACGGAATGGAGTCCCTGGGACAGCAGTGTCTGCACCTGCGGCGTCGGCCGCCAGTACCGCGGGCAGTTCATGACGCGGCGCAGGTATCTACGAGTACTCTAGTCTTTTTTTTTTTATTTATAGAAAACGTGACATTATGGCGCCGAACCACCCATGGCATAAGGTGGTGGGTCTAATGGCGCGGCGCCGTCGGCGCCCATGGACATTCAGTCTTTGCGAATGTCACGCCGGCCTGACATGCCTATTCATGCCCCTCATGAAGGACCCGACGAGGGACCCGATAGATACTGTACTTGAGGGGAAATACATGGGCAGGGAGAGCGTTCCAGAGTTTACCGGTTCGGAAACGGTTATCTTTATAAGTCTTTTCGTTCCCCCCGGCCCATCGTTGAGGGAAAACATCTCGAGGGAATCTCTTAGAAATCGTCCACCATGCGGCCTCCATGGATGGAGGATTATACTGGCTGAGGTAGCGGGAAGGAACTGAGGAAAATTGCAGAAAGATCACGAATTTCTTCATTGGTCCTCTTGTGGGCGCAGTAGACACCCTACGTGTAATAATTAAACCCTATCTTCATATGCGCTTCGCCAATCGTATACTCGTACTCGCTTATATAAAAAAGCCGACCTTCAGCGATACAGAGCATAGGAAAATACAACTTCGAAACAATTATTAAACCGACTACTGGGTCGCCGCCTTCCTACATGGGCATAGCGTCTGGTCCTGAACGCCGGCGTACCACAAGGATCTATGTTGTCACCCACACAGTTTCTTCTGCATATCAATATTTTGCCTCCGGGCAACATACATGGTTATGCGAAAGGCAGTACGGTTACACGGATTCTGCACCAGTTAACCTTTATGCTGGCAAGTAAGGAGTGATTGAGACGTTTAATTGTTCTTTACACCAAATTTTAATTTTTTTTTTTTTTTAATACTTGTTCGCTTTGTTCTCGAACTAGACTAATTTCATTTTACACAGGTAATTTATATTGTAATGTGGTATACTGTAAATTATGAAAAAAAGAAATTAGTTTTCTTGCCTATTATTTTTCGCCGCGCTAATAGAATGGGCGGATACAAAATTATATCTGACCTTGTCCTAGTGTAGTAGCGACCGACCGGATCAACAAATAAACAGAAACGGATAACGGAAGTGAAACTATCTCGGACAAGCAGTTAGAATGGCAAGCAAGGCTGATGGATGACAGACAAGTGAGGTGATTGTGTCGGGTTGGTCAGGCGGCGCGTGTCGGGCGCGGCGTGGCCGGGGCGCGCATGCGGCGCGGAGGAGCAGCGCGCGCCCTGCCCGCGCGCACTCTGCATGAAGTCTGTCGCTACGCCCCAGATCGAGTGCCAGGCCGAGGTGCGTTTTCTTACTTACTCGTACATCACTATACACGGTGTTGCAGTTGCCCCTTAATATTTTTAACTGACATAAGGGAGTTAATCTATAGGTATATAAAAACTAAACAACTTTTGTGAAGAAAAACAATTTTTTTTAAACAAAACAAAATTTTTTTTTCATACAAATTTTAAATACTTATTCTCAAAATGTATGGAGAAAAAAAAATTTTTTTTTTTCAAATAAAAAAGTCGTAGAACAAAAGTTGTTCTATTTCACGTACAGAATCACGCCCTTTCGGGTTTTACGGTTGGGGTTACAACACCGTGTATAAACCTTTACTATTTCACTTCAAACTATTATGTTAATTGACCCACTTTTTTCACTTCAAGGAAAAAATAGGTAGAGGCGGGGTTAGGCTACCGAAATTGTCTCACGAAAGTACCAGCAATTGTACTCCACCGTCATTGTATGTGGCTGGTGGCGATTCAGTTTGTCAGAATTTGTGAATAATATTGTATGAAACCTATCCTCTAATCATTTTTCCCTCGAAGGAACTTCATTAAAATTATTCATATCAATATAGATCAGTCTAGTGCCACTTCGTTGTAGTTATGTCCGCAGCACTGAAACTGCCTTCTGTTCATATGTACCTATTATTTTAATTATCTATCATTCACACAGACACAGAACTTACGGTTACGTACCGGACCATATACCTATTATTTCACCATCAATATAACCGAAAAGAAGGTCCTGGAAAAATGCTAATAATGCGAGTGGTTATATGAAGTCGGAGAGGTCGTTGTGAGTACCACCCTACGTTTAACTTAACAGGATCCCCATGGACATTATCGGGCATGGTTTCAAAAGAAAGCTGGAAGGGTGGCTGGTTGACAAAGCGTTCTATGATGTACATCATGAGGTTCATATTGAAATATAATATATTTCAATATGTAATTATAACATAATATTATGTATAACAAAGCCGCTCGTGTAGTATGGGCCTAAAGAATATGTACTATATGAATGTCCTGGCGCACAGCGCAGCGCGTGTATTGAAGGAGATCAGTGTGGTACGTACGTACAACAGGAGCCGCAGTACCCGGAGGACACGTCGCCGATGTACTCGCGGCCGCGGCTCTGCGGGCACGGCGTGCTCGAGACCGCGGTCACCTGCGCGCCCTACGAGCCCGGCGACACCCTCGAGGCGGACCGCAAGGTGGACCCGCCGCGGGGCGTCCGCTACGAGCTGAGCCGCTGCGCCGTCGCGCTGCCCGGTCGCATCGTCTCCGCACCGCTCAAGAGTCAGGTACACACTTCTTTCTCTAAACCGTTCTTGCGGCTCACTGCAAACGTGTCAAATACGCTTACGGGAAATATGTTCTCCTACTCCTAAAACGCACGAATCTTCCGATCTTCCACGCCGACCGGAATCGAACCTAGGACCTCTCGCATGAGAAGCCGGTGCCCAAACCACTCGGCCACCCGCCGCTATATAAACACATTATAGGAGTCCCGCCCGGACCCGTTCGGAAGTCTAATAAAACAGGTAGGTTCAACTCACAGCTAACTACTAGCAAACTAGTTCCCATCTTTGTACAAAGATGGCACTTTTGATTTGTAATTATTCCATATTTTGATATTTGTGTACCTTGATGTTGTGCGAGTTTTCAAAAAGGCCGAGAGATGGCGCGATTGACTCGTATTTCGTGGGGATCTTCCCGTTCCCCCACCGATGTGGTCGAAATTCAAGGCCGCTTTGAGTGTTATTTGCGCCTTAATAGCCTTTCCCCAGCCACTTTAGTCTCTGCCTATAAGCCGGACTGGCACATTCTCGGGGGTGAAATGATCTGCTTTGCATGCAATGCTGACACGATGAGAGTTGCAGAGGGAGCCGTGCACGGTGGAGTGCGGGTGTTCGGGCGCGGCCGCGGCGGAAGGCGAGCTGGGCGAGTGGTCGGCGTGGGGCCCGTGCCGCGGCGGCGCCCGCTCCCGCGCACGCCACCGCACTCCGCGCCCGCGCCCGCGCTGTCCCCAGCCTGACAAGTCAGTATATCCATCCAACACACAAACACAACACATCTACATTCACATTCAGATATTGTTTGAAAATTACACTCGTGCATGAAATAGCATCTCTCGCGTCTTCTCTTCGCGGCAAAATATTAACTTGTGGCAGAAAATGTTAGCGAGAACCGCATGACCCATGTGAAATGATTAATTAGTTCTCAGTATTGATTTTTTGTATGCATGACATTTATATAAAATATTTTGCAGCCATATTTAATAAACTTTGTCCTAAACTCGCGGCTGCGGACAAGAAAACAGAGTGTAGGAAGACCACCCGCCAGATGGAACGACGACATCAATTACGTCGATGTAAAGCAGTGATTCGATACCGCGGAAATCCGGGAGGACTAGAGGAAAATTGGAGAGATGTGTGTCCAGCAGTGACTGACTGACATATTGAATAAAAAAAAAATATTATTTTAATTCTCGTTTCTTCGTTAATTCTTTTTTCGCAATTGTCAAACGGAAGCCAACTCTCTACATTAACTCCATCGTGGACCACTTCACTCTTTGTCAACCGGAAACGAGTCGGGGTCGGTCGATGAGCCAGATTCGCAGACAGAAGCTCAAGCGGCACTTTGCCATATGACTCAGGTTCGTGACGATCGAGTGGGCTAACTGTACCGAAGGCACCAGGCCGTCCAGGCCGCCGCAGCATACCTCCGCTCCGACCACACAGGCCCAGGACACCTACTGGTTCGGCTACGCCACCTCCGAGCCTGAACTGGAGCCGCATGTCACCATAAGCCGTTTCCGTAGTAAGACATTATACCTGACCCTCAGCTCATTCATCACCACAGCCGCTCAAACCACGTCATATTTCAATATTGAGGATTGTGTTTGCTGTCTCCCTCTCCTCGCTGTCTCTCTGAATCCTGCAAAAGGGACAACTACAGCTCTGAGGCCTAATTGCCTAATTGCATATAATTTAGTCAAATATCGAAGTTTTGTTTAAATGTTTTATTGAAATTATCTAGGTTTGCACGTATTAGTTTTTTCAAAATTATGGAATAATTACGCACTTAGCGTTTAAGAATAGTATTAGTGACAAATAAATGTCTTAAATTCAAAATTTGAGAGGCCTATATCTTTTAAATGAGTAAAGTAATAACGTACGGACATGGATTTAAGCAGATTCCTTTAATATGAAAAAATGTCAGAAGAATATTCCTTCAATTGACTGAGAAGTGTGCGCCATTGGACGTTGAAAATGGTTAAAGTACTTTCCAAAAGCGAATGACACCTCGACCTATACCAAAATGAATCATTGGTCAACTCAGCCCACAGCCCACTCAGCCCACAGCACACTCAGCCCGCTGGCTTAAATGACCCCTTTGAAATATGTATTAATTTTTTCATAGTCAACTCAGCCCGCGGGCCCAGTTGACCACTTTGAAACTCTAACTTAGCCCACAGCCTACTCAGCCCGCAGGTTAAAATAACCACTTTTAAATATGTATTTTTTTATTAGCCAACTTAGCTCCACTGCAAAACTTGCTAAACATGTTTTCAGTAGATACCTAATGTTAATCCAAGATATTTATATCACTGTAATGCTAAGAGTATCCACTGTTGCCGCAAGGATGCTGTAATGCAAATTAATTATTGCATCAAGTGGTAAAGAGAACGCATACATAATTTTTTTCATTTTTATTTTTTTTTATTTTCTTACAGTCAACCTTTGGATGTTTGAGATGTGAAAATATTGTGGAATGTAAGTTGGTAGCAGCAAAATAATTAAGCGTGAGACTTGAAGATAACATAATAATAAAAATAATATGTATTTAACACATGTATGGCTTGTATTTAACTAGCATGTACTCATATGTATTGTTAATAAGTATTCTTATTATTTATCTTCAAGTCTCACGCTCAATTCTTTTTCTACTACCTACTTACATTCCACTATATTATCGAATCTCAAACATCCAATGGTAGACTGTAAGAAAATAAAAAAAAAATGAAAAAAAATATGTATGCATTCTCTTTACCACGTCTTGATGCAATAATTAATTTGCATTACGGCATCCCTGCGGCAATAGTGGATACTCTTAGCATTAAAGTGATATAAATATCTTGGATTAACATTAGGTACTGAAAACATGTTTAGCAAGTTTTGCAGTGGGACTGAGTTGGCTATTAAAAAAATACATATTTAAAAGTGGTTATTTGAACCTGCGGGCTGAGTAGACTGTGGGCTAAGTTAGAGTTTCAAAGTGGTCAACTGCGCCCGCGGGCTGAGTTGACTATGAAAAAATTAATACATATTTCAAAGGGGTCATTTAAGCCCGCGGGCCGAGTGGGCTGTGGGCTGAGTTGATCAATGATTCACCAAAATGTACTAATATAACAAAAATAATAAGAAGTGTCTTTGTTTTAGTGGAGAGTTCGCTGACGGTGTCGCTGGCCATGTGGGTGGTGGCCGGAATAATTCTGCTGTACGCGCTCTATGCTCCATACAGCGCGATCGTACGGTACGCCTTATTCTACTACATCTTATTAGTACAATATAAGCTGCCGTCTTTCATGAATCGGAAATTAACGTAGTTTAGCCAAATAAAATGTTGAATTGTTAACTGATTCCCTTATGCATATTCAGGTATCGTCTCAATAAGAAGGAGAAAGGAGTCTACCAAGTGTAAGTGACGGCAGAGCCGCTGTTTTCATACAAGACGACGAAACAGAGCTTGCACTCCTGGACGAAGCTCGCAAGTCGTCGTCTGCTCAAGGACAAGATTGCCCGCGGACGGCGCCCATTATTTAGCCATTCTATTTCATAGTTCGTCTCACCAAAGGTGATTTTTACTCTATTAAATAGCTGCATATTTAAGTTGTTGTGACCTAGTTCCAGACGTGTTCTGTTTATGTACTTGTTGACTGTTGTCGTTCTTTGTCACTGCCATATCTGTCACAGATCAAGTTTTTGGCATGATATTTTGTTAAGATTAATTATCCTGGTCACGGCACCACTCTGTGATTGGAAGAAATAAGTTATTGACCTGTACAAACCTATATGTACCGTTATTAATTATTTATATTTATGTGATGCATTACTAAATACTTACCTAAAACTTAACCCAATCCCGTTCTAAAGCTTATAAATACAAGTGAACTCTACAACTTTTATCGTTATAGTCAGGCCAAGTGCTTCCATTTTGAAACCTACGATAATTTTGGTGGCATTTTGGACCTCTGCATTTATCTGCACAAAAAGTGAAGCTCATAGTTTAAATATTTATATTTGCGTACTAAAATCTTTAGAGCGACATTTTATACTTAGCTCGCTGATGAAGTATAAGTAAGGATGAGATGAGGTATATATCAGTAGCATCAGATAGAAGTTGTAACTATAGCTACCAGATAAATAAAAACACCGTCCATCGCCGGTAGGTGCATCATGCATTTGGACGAACGTTTTCAGGAGTCGTGAAATATTTTCATTAATTTTAAGCTACTAACAGGTAATGGAGTATATTTTTTGAAATCAAAACTACCATATCGAAGTTTGCATTTTTTCCAAATTACCTCTAAACTGAGTCAGGCTTAAAACGGCAACGGTATTACGTGTAGGGAAGGAGAGGGGATTGACAATACGAATGTGTACTTATGTACGTAGTGCCTAGCTAGGTAGAGTGAGCGTTGCGCTTGTGCCGCGCTCCGCAAGTCGCATGCAGCCGCTTGCAGTCGCGTCGTGCGTGTTACTAGGCCGCCGCTCTCAACGGCCTAGCTCAATGCGATGTGGGCTTGGGGCATGGCTTGTGGAGTGCGCTTAAAGGAATTGACCAATTCATCACAACTTGACACATCATAGCGACATATCAACAAAAAACAAGCTAATATGAACAGTATGAATGTTTTCGATCACTTGTGTCATTGCCACAGATTTAGACTAATCTTATGTAGAGTATTCCTACGAGTAGTTATGTGCGTGTGCACGAGCGCTGTCAGCGGCCGTAATCTTAACACCTGCGCTGCTGGCGTTACTGTTGAAACAGAAGGCTTGCTTGAAATGTCAACTAAATTGTTTCTGTACCTAGGCATTGTAAAGAGAAGAGAAGAAGAGGCGTTTCAATAATATAGCTTAGTATGTGGCCGGTAAGATACTTAACGATAATATATCTCGTAAGTCAGGCATTGAACTTTTATTTCCTATGTAAGTAGGATATACAACTTATTGTAGAGTGATAGTTTAATGTTTTGTACTTGCTAGGATATGCAGTAACGTGTTCAGTACGCAACTGTTGCGTCACTATACGACTTTGTTGGAACAATTCCAATTTGTAGGTGCGTCTCCATCTATAGTATACTCAGACGAAAATAACACGGGCGTGATCCTGTGTCCACACTCTCTGCCTGCTCTCTCTCTCTCTATCCCGCTGTTTTCTACATGTGTGTGAATGTGCGACACTTGCGTTTCGTACATAGTAATAAATAATACCTACCTATAATCAAATATTTAAAACTCATTCAACAATGTATATCGCATGCGAACTTATGTCAATGTGAACTATTATTATGGAATCCGTGTTAGACAATACAATATTACAATTTGATATTAATAAACTTGACTGTGTTTTTTGAATAATTTCGTCGTTTCATTTCGACCTCACAACATCCAACAGCCGCACGGACAACGCGGAAGTAATATGTTGACAAAAATGTACATGACTTTTATATAACTAGCTGTGCTCGAGGCTTCGCTTGATGTCCCAGAAGAAGTTAACCTGTATGCTCCTCCGTTATAATATGTCTACCGCGCCCAGACTCTTAGCGCCTTACCGCGCGCGGCTTGCGCGCGGTAAGGCGCGCGCGACCTTGCGCGCCGACCTCGACATAAACCCAGATATTTCGGAAGCTAATGAAGTTAAATCTATAAACTCTTCTGTTCTAGAAAGCCAATGAAATGAACTTCAAAACCATAGGAAATAAGTGAGGGCTTACTTATTTAGAAGTACCAGATATTTTAGTTAAAAAAAAAAAATCTTGAATTTTTTTAGCTAACTTTTGAGCGACGAAAAATACGACTTTTGTCGCCAACCGAGCTCGTACTGCAACTTCTATAGGTAGAATAACATATAAATAACACGTTTTACTAACCTTTTCCTGAAAGATCCGCTTGAAAACACTTATAATAAATAATTTGGCGAAGGAGCGTCACCTCGAAAATTATGTCAACAAAGAAACTGCAAAGATGGAAACTGTCAGCTAGCGTTCGTTTTATTATTCATAATTGGTCTTTGGAGACAAGAAAAATGGTTTTCGGTTATTCGCCAATGTCACTTTTAAACCTGTTCGAGGATTGAAAGAGCAATAGACCAAATTCGTGCGGCCGTAATTTGGGCCCCGTTGGGAGCCCAAAAGAATTGACGGAAAAAACTTATGGCCTCCTATCGGAGCCCAAAGGAGCATACAGGGTTTCCTTCCAATAAGTTCTTACAAACTTGAACAAACAACAGAGAGTCATAGCTTTAATTTATGAGAACCAGCATAGGTAGCTGTGTGGTGGGGCCTACCTATGTGCCGTCGACACAGTCAAATCCATCTCACCTAGCAAACTCAGTGAGTTACCATGCCATTTTTATTTTTATTTTATTTTATTTTAAACTTTCAGAAACAAACAGTTACAAAATGAATACATAGTAAATTAACTCTAGACTAACACCTAAACCAGTAAAGTTTCTACAAATAATTTAAATCTTACAATTAATAATATCAACAAAACTTAAAGTGTATACATTTGTTTAAATTTGGACAAGAAAGGAAAACGAAAAAACTAAAAAAAAAATTAATGAAAGAAAAAATAAAACATTGCGATTTAGAAAATTGTTGAGCAAGTGAGACCAATGACCTATCGTATAATATTATAACAGATTTTTTTGAATTGACATAAACTAGTGTTAAAAATGTCGACACTGCAGAACAAATCATTATATGTCTTACAGCTTCGATTTATGAATCTGTGCTCGCTATAATTACTGTATAATGAGAATGTGTCAGTAGAACGTGTTTCTGATTGGACATCTAAATTTAATTTTATCCAATAAATACTGTGACTCGACAAATGAATTTATGATTTTGAAAAGAAAGGTAACATCTGTGATATGTCTTCTGTTAGCAAGAGAAGTAAGCGCGAAATTGTCTTGAAAACTGTTACTTTGAGTTCGATAACCAACGTATTTCAAAAAATTATTTTGAATGCGCTCAATCTCGTCAATATAAATGTTGTATTGAGGACTCCATATTATTGAGGCATACTCCAAGTGTGACCGAACGTAAGCGGAGTAAAGCAGTTGGAACGTGGATGGTTGTTTAAATACGGTGCAAGTACGAAAAATAAAGCCTAACATCCTATATGCTTTTTTAGTAATATATTCGATGTGAGATTTAAAGAGCAGCTTACTGTCAAGTAACACACCAAGATCTCGTACCTCATTAACTCTACTAAGAATCTGGTCGTGTATATTATAGTTAAATGTAATAAAGTTTTTTTTAAGGGTGTAAGTAATGCAGCAACATTTATCAACATTGAGTTGAATAAAGTTATCCATAGAATATTTACCAAGACGAACCAAATCCTGTTGTAATTGATGACAGTCTTGAAGTGATTTTATTATTCTTATAATTTTAGCGTCATCTGCATACAGTAGAAGACCAGATTTATGTATTGAATTTATGATATCGTTAATGAATATATTGGGCCCATATGAGATCCTTGAGGTACTCCGGAAGTGACAGGGACGAAACTAGAGCAGAAGCCACTCAACGTGACAGCCTGACTTCTATTTCTTAGGTATGATGCGAACCACCGAAGCAGATCACCGTGTATACCATACTTTAACATTTTTTGTACCAAGCAAATTATCAGGAATTTTGTCGAAGCATTTTGTCGAAGCCATGCATCGTATTAGGTTTTACTGGGTGTCTTGGGCTGGTATTTAAGGTCGGCGAGACCCTTCTTGGCAATGGCGTTGACTCTCACGGTGCTCAGCTCCTTGCGAGTAGTCTCCACGTCATTCTCGGCAGCCTCCAGGTTTTCCATGTGGTTCAGCAGCACCTATAGTAATGTTTTGTTATTTGGCTGTTGTTTTACTCCCGTCGGTGGTCCATGTAACAACATTGTGTTAAGAGACTCTTAATTATTAATATTTTCAGCGGTGGTAATGAGTGTTGGCTGATTCCTTTTTTTTTTTTTTTTTTTTTTTTTTTTTTTTTTTTTTTTTTTTTATTGCTACCGAACTGGGTGGCTCTGTCCGAGGTCGCAACCTCAGGCGCAGCCAATTTCACCCCCGAGGAGGTGCCAGTCCGGCTTGGAGGTGGACTAATGTTGCTGGGGAAAGGCTATTAACCCGCGATTTGAAGATCTGTGGATTGTAGGAGTGGGGGAAGATATTTCCTGGGAGCCCGTTTCACACCTTTGCAGTGCGGCACAAGAACGATTTAGAGAATCGTGCAGTTCGAAGAACTCTTCTGTCGACTACAAACGGGTGTTCCGCGAGAGTATGGCGGGTTTGGCGAAGGCGAACAGGAGGAGGAGGGATAAGGGAAGCAAGTTCGTCAGAGCAGCGGCCATAGTAGTACCGATAAAACAGGCTCAATGACCCAACGATACGTCTGTGCTTTAGAGGTTGAAGGTCCTTTGTGAGTACGGAGTCACCAATGAGGCGAATGGCTCGTCGCTGAATAGAATCCAAGGCTGAAAGAAGGTACTCAGGGGAACCCTCCCAAAGATGACTGCAATATTCCATCACCGGTCTTACTTGTGCTTTGTAGAGTGTAAGCAGTTGGACCGGCGTGAAAAATCGCCGACAGCGGTAAAGGACCCAAGCAGCAAGGTCACGTTAAAATCACGTGATTTTAAAGTCATTTTCGCAGCAGTGACGACATCAGGACTAATAAGACGTCATTTTTAACGTGAGATACTGACTTGTGACGACATGTGGTCTAAAATACACGTCTAAAATCACGTTAACGACGACGTTATATTTACGAAATTATTTAACGTAAACAATGCCGTCAATACGACGTGAAAATGACGTTTAATTTCACGTTAAAAACACGTGTTGCAGTTACGTAAACAATGTCGTCAATACGACGTGAAAATGACGTTTAATTTTACGTTAAAAACACGTGTTGCAGTTACGTAAACAATGCCGTCAATACGACGTGAAAATGACGTTTAATTTTACGTTAAAAACACGTGTTGAAATTACGTAAAAAATGCCGTCAATACGACGTGAAAATGACGTTTAATTTTACGTTAAAAACACGTGTTGAAATTACGTAAAAAATGCCGTCAATACGACGTAAAAATGACGTTTAATTTCACGTTAAAAACACGTGTTGTAGTTACGTAAACAATGCCGTCAATACGACGTGAAAATGACGTTTAATTTTACGTTAAAAACACGTGTTGAAATTACGTAAAAAATGCCGTCAATACGACGTAAAAATGACGTTTAATTTCACGTTAAAAACACGTGCTGCAGTTACGTAAACAATGCCGTCAATACGACGTGAAAATGACGTTTAATTTTACGTTAAAAACACGTGTTGAAATTACGTAAAAAATGCCGTCAATACGACGTGAAAATGACGTTTAATTTCACGTTAAAAACACGTGTTGCAGTTACGTAAACAATGCCGTCAATACGACGTGAAAATGACGTTTAATTTTACGTTAAAAAAACGTGTTGAAATTACGTAAAAAATGCCGTCAATACGACGTAAAAATGACGTTTAATTTCACGTTAAAAAAACGTGTTGCAGTTACGTAAACAATGCCGTCAATGCGACGTGAAAATGACGTTTAATTTTACGTTAAAAACACGTGTTGAAATTACGTAAAAAATGCCGTCAATACGACGTGAAAATGACGTTTAATTTCACGTTAAAAACACGTGTTGCAGTTACGTAAACAATGCCGTCAATACGACGTGAAAATGACGTTTAATTTTACGTTAAAAAAACGTGTTGAAATTACGTAAAAAATGCCGTCAATACGACGTAAAAATGACGTTTAATTTCACGTTAAAAAAACGTGTTGCAGTTACGTAAACAATGCCGTCAATGCAACGTGAAAATGACGTATAATTTTTCGTTACAAACACGTGTTGCAATTACGTCAACATTGCCGTCAATACGACGTGAAAGTCACGTTTTTTTACGTTACCACCACGTGTTACAATTACGTAAAAATAATGACATTCATGTATCGTAATAAATATCCGCGATCTGTGGATCTTACGCGCAGTTACGTTATACTAATCGGTGGTTAATATATCAATATAGTATAACCATACAAGATGTTTTTGGAACTGAACAACTTTTTATTTAATTAGATAATTTTTTCCTCTACAATTTTTAGTAAATACCTAACCTAAGTACCTAACCAGCAATCGTACATAACGATAGGTAATTAGGTACCAATGATATTTTAGGAAAGATAGGTTATCTAAAAACTGCATCATAATCGGACCATCCGTTTGGGAGTTACATCGATGCCACAGATAGTAGGGTGACAGACAGACGGACAGACGTGGCGTCAAACTTATATAATACCTATATACAATATTTATTGTAGGCTATTATATAAGGTCTTTCAAAATTACTTTAGAGTACGAAAAGGGGGGGGGGGGGGGGGGGGGGGGGGTTCTGTATCATATAGGGAGTAAAACCTACCTATATAATTTTTTTTGGACCTTGGGCTTTTTTTTATGTAAAATATTGTTTTATGTATTTAAATAAAAAAATAGGTGATTGATTTTTATAGCCTTAATCGATTCAGTTTCATAACAGTTACAAAAAAGTCTTCATCACCATTATGATCTAACACGTGTAAGTTGGTAAAAAAAATCAAATTATTTCTATTCCATACTAATAAAACTAAAATTGTTGTTTTTCACAATTTGTTAAAGAAAGAGATCTATGTGTATTGGAAGACTTTTTTGTTCCTGGCATGAAACTTAAACGATTACTAAAAATTTTTTTCTTACATTTTACATGTAAAAAATTTTATTTTTGTAAAAAAAAAAATTCTTTGTTCTTCAAGTGATCTATTTCCGATACACAACCCCCCTTAGCGTACTCTGAACTAATTTTGAAAGACCTTATATACCAAAGACATATATACCTACTCTTTTCAGAAATAATATTATGAGTTGCTTCTAGGCTTCGTGAAAAGGATGGTACGGCCGTGTTGCTCGACTTGGCGGGCCACTGCCGTGCCGTGCAGATATAGGTGGGTACCTAGATTTAATCTGCCATCATCATTTAACAAATCCTTCCAATTCGATGCATGCATGCATGCTCGAATCTTTGGCTCGAATACGCCATTCCTATCTATACGTACACGTAATGTTCCGTCAAAACTTTAATGCTGCTCCACCTATCTAAGCAGTAAATAAATTTTAGGTCATAATACGTAGAACATAAGGTAGACTTTAATGTCGCTCGCAGCCTGGGTTCCCGCATATGTGCAGTGAAGCAATTATCTACCCTATGTCTACGAGTGATGACCTTAAATTCGTTGTCCATGCAGGTAGGTGAGCGGCATTAATGTTAAGGGAACTGTACGTACCTACATAATACGCTATACACATGCATGGAGAGCGTTCCAACTAAAAGTTCTCTTCGCCGTTATGTTGGCTCCACTGTCTACCTGTCAAAACAGCGTTGAGGGTTGCTATGTGTAAAGATTTACCCGTAATTATCAGTATCTCTTGTCTATCTACAGTTAGACCAAATAAATATTTGAAGAAATGAATAATATGAATAATGTTTTTCACTAAAGTCAAAATTGAAGGAGAAAAACATAACATTTTTTTTTTCAAATTTTCTTGAATGTAAATGTTCTTTTGCCTGTATCATATTTGTAGACGAAATATAAGACACTTTTATTCTTACACATTTATCCCTAAAGTCAATATTTCTGGAGAAAAAAAAAACAAAACTATTTTTTTCCAGTTTTTCGCGAATGTTAATGTTTCTTCGATAGAATCATATTTCTAAACAAAGCATAAAACACTTTTATTCTTATTCGTTTTACACTAAAGTCAATATTTCCGGCGAAAGAAAAAAATAAAACTTAAGTTTTTCTAAATTTTCTCGAATGTTAAGGTTTTTTTGTCTGAATCATATTTCTAGACAAAATATAAGATACTTTTATTCTCACACGTTTTTAATAAAGTAAATATTTGTGGAACAGAAAAAAAACTTATTTTTTTCCAATTTTCTCGTATCTTAATGGTATTTTCGCCGGAATCATATTTCTAGACAAAATATAAGACACTTTTATTCTTACACTTTTAAAAAAAAAACCAATAATTCCGGAGAAAAAAAAACATCAGCATTCGAGAAAATTTGGAAAAAATAAGATTTGTTTTTTTTCTCTCCAGAAATATTGACTTTAGTGAAAAACATGTAAGAATAAAAGTGTCTTATATTTCGTCTAGAAATATGATTCCGGCGAAAAAAAACAAACATTCAAGAAGATTTGGAAAAATATTTGCATTAAAAAAAGAACCTTTCACTTGTATTTATTATTTGTATAATTGCTCGGCCCTAACGAGCAATTGTCGCCAAAGTTTATCTAAGTTAAGTCACTTTCTCCAAGCAGAATATAATTTTATGAAAACAAAGTGCCAGTTGTGATTTGAGATTGGAGTTGTGATTGGATTTTGAAGTTCGAACTTTGGCAAAACTGCAGTCAGTTTTGAGAGAAAAAATTGGTTTGACGGTTGTTTGATTTCTCTTTGCGCTCTTTGCTCATAGATATAGGTTACAAATGGAAAACAATTTAGTAACAAGTTAACAACCACCAATCGTTACAAGAAAGGCACGAAATACAATTATGACGATTAAATTTTTTGAAAAAAAAAAATCATCATAACATTTCAGAAGGCCGTTCTATTGTATATATAGATTAGACATACGTACAAAGTTCTCACGTACGACAAAATACTTGGAGTCTGAAAAAAAAGATACAACAAAAAAATACACGTTTTCAAAAAAGTTAAGTACGGGCAGCCGTTTCATTATAGTGCATGCAGGTACAGTAGTGGTTTTATTACAGATGCCACATAGTTAGTATACAGAGCAGCATCCACAGCTGGACATTATCACTCCAAAATGAATTTAAAGAATTATGGCAAGTGTCTGAAAGAGAAACTTTTGCCGAATTTGCTAAAAAAGCTATTGTGATGGATCGATCACAACACCCGAAGCAGTAATATGCCTATGTCAAATTCTGCAAGGATGCCATGCAAAAGTGGCTAACTGAAAATAGTATTCTCAAAGAGTTTGTATTACGTCGCATACAAACTCTTTGAGTATTCCATTCGATGAACGGTTCCGCAAAGTAGAGCTGTATGATTTGATCAAAAAGAATAAAGAGGGTTTCGTAATCGACGAGATTATATTCGAAGCCAGGGTTTCGAAATATTGCGTCTGCCACCATATAAACCGAGCTGAACGCAATCAAAAACATCTGGGGTATTATAAAAAACCAGATTACCTCGAAAAACATTGGACAAAACATGAAAGAAGTAAAAAAAAATTTATCTGAGGGCTTAAACAGCATCGATAACAACGCCTGGTTTACAAGCACGTAGAAAAAATTGAAAAGGAATACATGATATGTTTTGATTACGACTGAGTTTGTGATTAATGTTAGGCGAATCAAGTGACAGCGATACCGAAGAGGTTGTAAGTGACAGTGACAGTTTATACGAAGATAAGCATTGTAATATTAATTAATTGCATTATTTTTTTTTTTTTTTTATGTAATCCGGTATGGGTGGCTGAGTCGGAGAGGCCAAGGCACATGCTCCGACCAGCCAATATCACCTACGAGAAGGTAGGTGCCATACCGGAGACTTCCCTGGATTGCTGGCTAGAGGAGAACACAACCGAGGCTGCTAGATGCGGCCATCTTACATCCAGTACGGTGGTGTCAACCCAGTCGGCTACAATTTGAGCCTACCACCTAGTAATGGCCAAGGGAAGGGACCTACAGTTTACACCGGTACTGAACGGCGAAGCAGCAGGTGTAGGTATGCACGTAAATTTTTGGTCAGAAAAAACTCATTGGTACACGCCGACCGGATTTGAACCTAGAACCTCTCGCATGAGAAACCGATGCCCAAACCACTCGGTCACCCGCCTCTTAGCTTGTGCCAAAAGCTTTGTGACAGTGCAATACATTTGTTGAACATTTATCTTTATTGTTTTTATGCTAACCATACCCGCGCTCACCCATCGAAACAATGCGGGTGACTGTACCTCAAGGACGCGAGAGAAGTGTGAGCGGAGCACGGGGTAAATACAGTACGGGAGGCGACTCATCAACCAATATCGCGGCAGCGTCGGCCGTCTTTCCCATCGCGCCTCATTCCCCCCGCCAAACAGACCCCAAAACTTACTACTGCGCATTCCCCCACTACATTTGCCGAGCGCTCAAAACTCGTGCCGGCACCGTACCGCACCGCACCACGACCACACGGCACGTGAAGGACGCGAAGCCCCGCGGCATTTTTTTCCTGTCTTGTGAGTGTACTTACTACCAGGTGCTGCCAGTTTTTAATATTACCAGCGATTACTACACGTGAGTGAGGCGATTTAACAGTGTGCTTCTTGATCGGTTGAAGAAATGTGTACCTCATAGGGAAAGAAGCTGGTGATGAAGATGACACCTAAAAATTCGTCCTCGTTCTGGCCTTTCACGAAAAATACAGGAGTCTCTACAACAACAATAATCTCTTGATAACACATACTTCGCCAAGTGAAGCAAGATTGGGCTCTTCTTATAAAATTGTAACCGAAGTTCTTTGAAACTGGTGAGTAAAATACCTAGTTCTTTAGTTACCTTACGGACGGTGGCCGTGGTGTGGAACAGAGGAGAAGAAAGCCAAGACAGTTATCTAGTGATGACGATGAAGAGAGACAGCCACTTGTGAAGAGAATGAAAATACAGATTTTTCGAAATTCAGGTAGGTATGTTCTATTTTACTAGGGCATAAGGGTGTGGCTTTATACTGGGGAGCCGAGATCCCAAACTGCTGGTAAGCTTAATGTGTAGGTTGAGTTAAAAGACAAATTTTAGCGAAATAATTTTTTACCGGAAACGCCTAGTTTCGGAGAAAAAAAAAGTTATAAAGATTTTTTTTCACATCGCTCGCTTCGCTTGCCCCCTGCGCGAATTATGGTCATCGGGCAGCCGTATACTCGGTTAGGTGGTCTGTGGCGTCTCCTGCGCTGAGAATGTTTTTTTCGAAACATTACATAGAAACAACGAAACATTGGGGCGTGGCCATACTGGCCATACACTTTGTATTTTGTGTACAACAAATGTTTTTGAGTAATGTTTCGAAAAAAACATGCGCAGGAGACGCGGCTTAAGTGACTCTATGGACAGGGTGCTCCATAGCGAGCGAATGAGGTTGGCGGCATATTTCCAAAGTCTAGTATGCGACTTGCTCTGATTGGTGAAGAGACGATTCTGGCTCCGCCTCCGGCACCCCGAGCTATCCTACTGAACCGATATTCGTTTGGCCGCATATGTACTTTGGTCGCATATGTACTCTCGGCCATGGGTTCGTGTCCCTTTTGTCAAATTTTTTTTTATTTACTTTTTTTTAAAACAATGTTAGTGTGTTAAAATTAGGTTTATAACCACGTAAGAAAACTTTATATTTCCCCGCCAAAGTTGAGAACGACCAATCAGAGCAACTCGCATACTAGACTTTGGAAATATCGCTCTATTAAAGGTGAAGAGAGCTACGCCACACTTATGACGAAATTGAGTTATCAACACCACCATACTCAGGTTGAAATGGAGAACTTGGTGGTGAAGTTATAGCTACAAAATTGTAGGCTCTAGACTCAGGTGTGAAAGGAGGTTAGTTAAAGCACAGTACAGCAATTATGTTGGTGAATAGATGTTAAACTGCTTAGATTTGTTCACCACTATTTAGCGTCGCATGATACAGTCATAAAATCTTTGGTGGTGAACAGAGGTTACCGTATATAATCTTGCAGACAAGGTAGCCTCTAACTATATAAGGTCTTTCAAAATTAGTTAATAGTACGCAGAGGGAGGGCGGGGGGGGGGGGTTCTGTATCGGAAATAGATCACTTTTGAAGAACAAAGAATTTTTTTTTTACAAAAAAAATATTTTTTGATGTAAAATGTAAAAAAAATATTTTCTTAATCGTTTCAGTTTCATGCCAGGAACAAAAAATTCTTTCAACACATAGATCTCTTTCTTTCAGAAATTGTGAAAAACCACAATTTTAGTTTTGTTAGTATGGAATAGAAAGAATTTGATTTTTTTTACCAACTTACACGTGTTACATCATAATAGTAATGAAGACTTTTTTGTTACTGTTATGAAACTGAATCGATTAAGCTATAAAACTCAACCACCTATTGTTTTATTTAAATACATAAAAAAAATATGTTACATAAAAAAAAAGCCCAAGGTCCAACATTTTTTATATAGGTTTTACTCTCTATATGATACAGACCCCCCCCCCCCCCCCCCCCCCGCCTTAGCGTACTATTAACTAATTTTGAAAGAACTTTATATGTGGCATGAAGCAAATGGGACAAAAGGTTCTTCTGAAGTCGCTACTTGCTTATAGAAATTACTCTCAAAACTGGACCGGCAGTGATTGAGGTAACATTTTACTCTGACACAACATCCGGACCAAAATCGCAATTCTATAGTTTATGCAATGTTTTTGCGGGCTGTTAACATTACAAACAATTAACCGAAAGTTCATGGAATCTGGACACTCCGATATGGAGTGTGACAGTGTTCATTCCACAATAGAACGTCGTGCGAAAAAAATAAGTGTATTTGTTCCGGAAGGGTGGTATACTGTTGTTAGAACTGCTAAGACCGCCGTACATAGTGAAAGAAATGCATTACAAGGAGTTTCTTGATTTCAAGTCCTATAGTCAGAAGCTAATTACAAATAAAACATATAAACTGGATGATGGGGGAAATATGAAGTGGCTTGAAGCAAAGTGGCTCCAATACCGGAAAGAGAACAGTTTGTGTATTTACTATAAAACGCAACTGAGCCAACCAGAAACACTTTCTATACGACGATCTACTCGAAAAGATAATGTACCAGTTGAAGTAAGTGATCTTTAGAATACGACTCCTTATATGTTGAGGGAATCAGGCTCCGATCTCCGCTCTCCGCTCCGACACAAAATATAGGCACATGCACATCTGTGATGTGATGTAGATGTAGGTTGCACCGCCTCAACATTAGGTTAGGGTTAATTTATAGAAGATGCGTCTGGTTATTTTTTTTTTAAACAACCAAAACATCGTGGATATTTTGGTGGAGAGCCGAGATCGGAGCCTTATTCCCTCAACATTTAAGGAGTCGTTTTAGAATGACCAACTACGGATTGATAAAAAAAACACAAAGACCTCCAAACACTCTGCACGACAGGAACTATTCCATCAACATATCATGAATTTTACATGAAAACTTTAAAGTCTTCAAACGAAGATGAACCTGAGCCGGAAGAATAAGATTGATTCGTTCCGTTAGATTAGTTTTTTTACTCTTAATCCCGTGTTTTTCCAAATGTCTTTTATTACTATTGATTAAAATTTTAGCAATAACAGTACTTTGATTTAATAAACATCACCTTAATTTGTCAATCAATGATAACTCTTTCCACCAAATATTAATTAATCCAAATGAATACAACAAACATAATAGTGGTGAACAGATAAAGTACTTAGAGATCCATTCACTTCTAAAATTTCTGTATTATCGTAATTTTTTTTCAGTTGTAGTGAAAAGAGCTATATGAAATATTCTCAAATAACTGTAAAACTACTAAATATTTATCCTTAAATTAAAAACCATCCTTTAGAAGACATTAATGGCTTACTATCCTGAAAATTTGATGATAATGTAATTAAAAATGGAGGAGATATGACAAACACAAAAGGAAAAATGTGACAGCGAACGAACAGGTTAAACAGTTTAAATGCTATTATCCAAATCTCGAAAGTAGGCTTGTGTGGCGTAGCTCTCTTCACCTCTAATAGAGCGATATGCCGCCCGGCGCGGCAGAGCGGGGCGGCGCGGCGGGCGGGACACGCATCCAGAATTAAAGGTAAATATTTTTTCTTTTATTGGAGGTATTCTCGTTTTGCACTATGGCAATGTGACTACGGGCTCGGGCTGGCGGCGGCGTGGCGGCGCTGGCTGACGCCATCTTGATAATTAATTGCCTGCGAAGAGATTCTAAGCGTGTCATAACGTTGTGCTGTGCATGTGCAATGCTGTGATGCAGTGTGGTGTGTTTACCAAAGAGTTTGGATAGCCCCCGCTCCCTGCGTCGCTGCGAGAGCGGCCGCGCCGCGCCCCGGCGCGAGAGCGGCCGGCGCGGCGGATTACAATGTCGTCGGTGTCGTTTACGGTACGGAATTCGGTACGGACCCCTTCGCAAGTCTCCTGAAAGCTGATTTGACTATTTATGTATTGTGACGATTCAGTGTCTAGTGTAGTTTGAATTGCACACTACGGAAATTCTATAAATTAACCCTAACCTAATAAGCACCCCATGTCGGTTTTGTATACATTTCTATGCAAAATCAATGTTTTGATGTTTTAAAAAAATTAAAGTTTTATTTTTGTATGAAACATTTATTTTGTATGGAAAATCTGTTCCTATATTATTTGTTTTCTCGGAAACTAACGTCTCCGGCAAACAATTATTTCAATTAAATTCGTCTTTTAACTCAGCCTACCTACGCATTAAGCACAAGTAGGTATATTATATTATCATGGTTGGTATTCAGGAAGTTGACTTACACCTGAGCGCAGCTTGTAACTTTATGACAATGAATTGGCCGTGCAAATAATACGTAGTAATAATTTATTGTATTTATTTTCAGTGTGAGTACTTGAGTGCGTTCGCTGGCCTGGCCATTCGATTACAGGAACTGCCATCTAATAATGAGACACAAACTTGCTAATAAGCTGGCAGCTACATAAGTTACAGCTATAAAGGAAAACGGACTCTCGAAAAACTCCACCTTAACACGGTTATAACATGTAAGTAAAATTACTATAGATTTTACCTAATTTTGAACATAGCGCAAGTTACTGCGCAGTATTCGAATTTTAGCCCCATTTAGGTCAAACAGGACAGGAAGGGGTGTCCACTTAATTAGAGTCAACCTTGTAAGAGCGGCATTTCTAAATTATTACATTAAATTGCACATTCAATTTGTTAACACCGACCTGAAAACTTAAAGTATTGTAGGTACGAGTTTTGGTACAAGCTGTAAGCCACCCGCCGCTTAATCGAGCAGCGGGTGGTCGAGTGGTTTGGGCATCGGCTTCTCATGCGAGAGGCCCGAGGTTCGAATCCGGTCGGCGTGTACTAATGAGTTTTTCTGACGGTCACCGTTCGGATCCGGCGTAAAACTGTAGGTCCCTTCCCTTACTAGGTGGTAGGCTCAAATTGTAGCCGACTGGGTTGGTACCACCGTACTGGATGTAAGATGGCTGCATAGCAGCCTCGGTTGTTTTCTCCAGCATAGCCAGTAATCCAGGGAAGTCTTTGGTATGGCACCCACCTTCTCGGAGGTGATATTGACTGGTCGGAGCTGCTTTGGCTTCTCTTGGCCTCTCCGACTCAGCCACCCATACCGGATTACTTAAAAAAAAAATTTTATTTTTTATTATTGGTATTTATTTATTTTCACGCTTTTTGTTACATTTACATTAATTTTATATAATTATAAAATAAAATACCTATACAAAATTAATACAAACAGACAAAAACAAAAAACGGTATTCTCGCCGGCGGCGGGAGGCGGAACTCCAAGCACGCCGGCGGGTGCAGGCCGTGGCTACGGAGCTCTCCGAGACGACGCGAGGCAAGCTACGAGCGATAGGTGGTGGTACTAGACACGTAGGCCACCACCACCCCCATCTCGGTGAGCTCCGTATCCACCGGCTGCGGGGCGACGACACGCAGTCCTTTCATGGATCTTGATCCTCGTGCGTGCGCCGCCGTTGCGCACCGTACCGCCACGCCGGTAGCGGGGGCTGTAGTCAGAGCACGGAGCCCCGATAGCCCCAAGCAGGCCGGTTGATGTGGCGGACATCGTCGTCTCGTCTTAGGTCTTGTGGCGGGAGCGCGATGTTGTTCGGCGAACCTTGGTGGTGGGTGTGCGCTGTCGTGTAAGAAGTGGCAGGTGAGCGAGTCACAGGGACACGTCAACGTCGTCGTCGGTGTAAGCGAGGATGGCAGCGTAATCGTGCGGGGCGGCGGCGCGCTGCTGGCGCGGTAGACTCCACGCAAGCTGCGGTGCGCCCTCACCGCGCCCTCCTCTGGCCCGGGGCGGGGACGCCGGTCGTGTCCCTGTCTTCTGCCGTGCTATCTTTGACAAGTCGTCACCATATTCCGGGAGTGCCGAGCGGCGGCGCTCATGGTGTTCGCATGGTGTTGGTCGCATGGTGTTGCACACCATGCGAGGTGCTGCGCCGGTGGTGGTGGGGCCGCGCATACACGCGCACTCGGCTTCTTTGTCCTCAGAACTCGGTTTTAATTTTTTTTTTTCATTAGGAGAAAAAAATTTAGCGACTTGTCACTTTGACAACTTCTTCTTTTTTTTTTATATTTTTTTTTTATTGGTATTATTGTTAAGGTCTTTAAAAATTAGTGAATAGTACGCTAAGGAGTGGTTCTGTATCGGAAATAGATCATTTTTGAAGAACAAATATTATTTTTTTACAAAAAAAAAATTTTTAAATGTAAAATGTAAAAAAAAAATTCTTTATCGTTTCAGTTTCATGCCAGGAACAAAAAAGTCTTCCAACACATACATCTCTTTCTTTCAGAAATTGTGAAAAACCACAATTTTAGTTTTATTAGTATGGAATAGAAATAATTTGATTTGTTTTACCAACTTACACGTGTTATATCATAATGGTAATGAAGACTTTTTTGTTACTGTTATGAAACTGAATCGATTAGGCTATAAAAATCAACCACCTATTTTTTATTTAAATACATAAAACAATATTTTACATAAAAAAAAGCCCAAGGTCCAAAAATATTTATATAGGTTTTACTCCCTATATGATACAAAACCCCCCCTTAGCGTACTATTAACTAATTTTGAAAGACCTTATTTAATCTTACAAGTGTAACAGTATTGCAAATAATAATTAAACATGCTTTTTTCTAGGTGCTACCAGGTCAGGCGCACTCCGCACTTTAGGTATGAAGCTACAAGTACATCGGCGGGCCCGGCTTGACAAGCCAATTCAATGAAACGTGCCGAGTCAGAAGAGAGAGTTACTCGTTAGAAAGAGAAGCGTGTTGTAGGTGAATATAATTTTAGGCAAGCAGCGTTGTGCGAGCTGAATTGCACTTTATTGCGTTGTTGCAAGAGTAGCTATTTATTTATGTGTCTTTGTAGAGTGATCCTTCTGTACATTAGTTTAGTACTATTAATATATTCTGTGGTGTTACAAAAAAATGTTCAAGACCATAGTGGACAAACCTAATGAGGATAGCATAAAAACCTAGCATGCACCCCAGAGAGCAGAAAAAAATTAGATATAATTTGGCGTGAGTAAAATACCTATGCGCTGAGCAAGTTTGTGCTGATAGAACATAGTGATATGTAAAAAAGGTAAATTACACATTACAAAAACCCCCGACCCCTTAAAAAGTCAAAAATAATGTTCGGAGTCGGGGGACCGCTAAGTAAAATATCTGTGCAGCTCTGACTTTTATATTTTCTTTATTTAGCGGTCCACTCCTTTAAGAAACTTAACGGACATTATTTTTGACCTTTTCAGGGGTTGGGTTTTTTAAATTAAACTTGTATGTCAAACTTAAAAAAAAATTTTTTTAACAACCGCATCCAAGTTGGTTCATCCTTCAGATGTAATCTTTTGACTACTTCATAATTACTTGTTTTGTAATTGTTTACACCTAATAAACATCCCGGTTAAACCAGCTTTCTAATAAAAAAAAAACCGGATCCAAATCGGCCAATCTGTTGGGAGCTACAATTCCACAGCAGACACAGTTACACACGTTAAACTTATAACACCCCTCCTTTTTCGTCGGGGATTAAAAATGTATATTTTAAGTAAACATCAAATCTATAGAAGGGTTGAAAGACAAACATACATCTAGGACTTGAAAAAAATATTATTGGAATTTCTACCAATACTTCAAAATATCGGCTTATCAGAAATAAAATTAGCTTTTGTCATTTAACCCTGTTTATTTTTTTTTAAGTGAAAACTTCTTTAGCGGCGCTGGGCACTTTTTGTATGGGGGGAAAAATGTATAACTCGCGACACCGTCGCGGTGTCGGGTCAGCGTCATTTTTAAAATGAAACCTTAAGTCAAAAGGTCTACTAAATTTTACAATTTTCAACCAAGGTCCTCCGACGGTTATTTTATAATAAGTAGGGTTCCGTAACAAATGCATGTCTGTCCGTTCTACAAAATTTAACATAATTTTTTTTTATTAAAATTTTTTTTAATTTTTTTTTTCATTAATTTGTTTTTTATTTTTTTTAAACCTTTATAAATAAACTTAAAACTTAAACTTTTTTTTTAAGCAATGTTACGGTGTTGTTTTCACTTCTGCCCGCACTCCCGGAGTGCACCTGAGGCTTTTTTTTAAACCAACTCGCATAGTGCAGTTCGTACCTACGAATACCTCATACCTGCGAATAGCACTTTCCCGCCTGGTAGATCTATTCGCAGGAAATCAAATAAGACACTCCCAGTTCTTATTTAATAATCTCTGTTTGGCAAACCTACGAGTTTTTAGTTAATAATTTATGTTTGGTGTACCTGCGAATAGCCCTGCCCTCCTGATGGGTTACCTCCTAACATTCAGTTTTGGCCCATTTTTAACTCCCGACGAAAAAAAGGGGTGTTATATATAAGTTTAACGTCTGTGTGTATGGGTGTGTCTGTCTGTGGCATCGTAGCTTCCAAACGGATGGACCGATTTGGATGCGGTTTTTTTATTGGAAAGCTGGTTTAATCGGGATGGTTGTTAGCTAGGTTTGTAGTCAAATAATAAAGTCATTAAGTAATAAAAAAAATAATTATCTTAAAAAGTGGACCAATTTGCATGCGGTTTTTTAAAAAAAAAGCTTGAAATAAAAGTTAATTACAAATGAAAAAAAACCCCCGACCCTTATAAAGTGAAAAATAATTTCCGTTTACTTAAAGGAGTCGGGGGACAACTAAGTAAATAAAATATAAAAACTCAGAGCTTGCCGGGAATTTACTTAGCGGGCCACCTACTCCTTTAAGTAAGTAAACGGAAATTATTTTTGACTTTTTAAGGGTCGGGGGTTTTTAGCTGACATAGTTAGGTTGAAAGGATTCTGTATTTGTAATTGTGAATATTTTGTGGTAAATCGAAACCTGACCCACTTCAGAGTTACCTAGAAGACTTCATAAAAGAATTGAAAAACATTTACTACTAAGAGGGTTATCTAATAATGGGGTAAGCATTGCTGTATCTGTGCATTCTTATGTATATGACATGCCAGCTCGATCATGTCTGAAATGTGTCAAGTCGCACAATACATATTCTAGTTGTGATAAGTGCACCTGCTATGGAAACTATGTTAATAATCTCGTTGTTCTGGATGACCTTAATTGTTCTTAAGAATTGATTAATCATTCATATTATAAATTGGACTATCGAAAGATAATGGAAATCAATGAAAGATTGGAGTATGAGGTACGTAAATTCGTTCCTGTAGAATTTAATTGTAAAGCCGCGAAGTGTCCTTGAACTAGATCATTGGAAAATAACTACTGTATGAATACCTAAGTTGTTTAGATTTAGTTCTTAGCCTTTATTAATTGCCCTTCACAACTGCAAAATAATGTACCCACATCTTGCGTTATATACGCTTTCTTTTTACTTTCTTTTATATTTTTAGTTTATATGCATTATAAATATTAAAATATTTAGTTAAAATACTTATATACCTACATACATATGTGAAAATGTATATTATGTAAAATGCACTACTATAAGTACTATACAAAAATTATGTGAGCCTAGTTATGTAAAACCTAGTTTATGAATAAACATTTTCATTTTCATTCATTCATAACTGGACTTTGAATGTTACTCTTGTACACAGGCCCTGTAGTATTGTATGGAATATTGAAGTGATGTTTTTGAACATTTCTTATTATTGCACTGTGCTATAATTATACACATAGTAACAAACCAATTGTGTCTCAATTATTCAGATTATGTTAAATAATTACTTAGGGAGTTTGTCAAAGACTGTAGATGTATGGTAAACAACAACTGTGCATTCACTGATTCATCTTACAGATGATGTTGAGAAATTTGGTATATTAGATAAAATCTGCCTTTAGATTTGAAAATTCTTTGGGAACACTAAAAAAATAATTTGCTAAAAATATTATTATGTTCTGTGGTTGAATAGTTCATCTGAAGAATTTTTTGAAAATCTATGTCAATCAACAGTTTTAGGTATGGTTTTGGTAAGTGAAATATCTCCCAATTTGACAATGATTCCTATGAATAATGTTATTGATATAAAATGTATCATGCTTCCATTTTTTAGTAAACATGTATATTATGTATAACTTTTTTTTTTTTTTTTTATGGAACCTGACACGGTTGGCTACATCACCTACAACATCCGTGATGTCAGCCCATAACACAGGGTGAACCAGGTGCCATGTCAGTGCTTCCCTTCATTTCATGTCAAAACTTTTTAATATCAATACCATTGATTTTATAGGGGGAGTCAGATGTACCGTCAGCGATGTTTTAAAGGTAACATGAAATTAGTCTTCAATTATGTCCTAAGATGGCGCCAGGAGTATCGAATTTGAATTAAATAATTATTATATTTTTAAATCTGCTAATTATAGAACGATGCTAAGTGGGAACAGCATAGTTAAATTTAAAGATTATTTTATATTAAGTAGAAATTTCAAAATAGTGTATTTTAAGGTTTTCATAATTTTTCCAATAAATATTTTCATGTTTTGTCAGTCAGCGAGCTTGGCGGATAAAATGTATAATTTCGTCGCTTCTGCATCATAGATGTCAGACCAAAGTTAAGTTGTCCTATTTGTCTATAGATGGCATGCCTATTTCTTATTATATTTTTAGTTGCCAAATACCCACCAACCAAACCTGCGTGCAATTCAAATACGTGCGTGCGGTTAGGATAAAGTGGAGATACCTTCTTTAAAATTATATTTTTTTACGTCACCACCTTTGAAAACTGAAACAAACACGATGGATTCCCAAAAGAATTATTTTATAATAATATATTTTTATTGTTTTAATATATTAGATGGAAATTTGAAAAGCTAGAGTAAATTCAACAAAATACCAGAACCCCTAAACATTATTTTTATTTATAGATTTCTTTTTGTGTTTTCTTTGTTTTTGACGTGAATTTGATGAAACGTCTTTAGCCTGCTGCCGAATGTATTTCACAAAAAGTTGCGTCACGAAAATGATTTGGTTTCATAATAGACCGATAGCGCTGGGCTATTTTGAGGACATAAGTTAAAAAAATTCTAAACTTGCTTATTTCTTGCCTGTGGATACAGTCGTACATAAGAAGCATAATATTGCGTTTTGTGTCACATCTGTCACTTGCATTTTCAGCAATTCGAAGATTTGTGGTTGTTTTTTTTTTATTCCATTCAAAACTGGCAAAATTAATCTAAACTTTAAAATAATTATGGTACCATATCTAGGATAGCCTGCGGAGTGTGCAAACCCAGTTTGTGTCATCTTCGTCCAGTGCAAACTGACCTATGGTCAGTATGTAAAAACAGTGCCTAAAACAAAATTAGAATTGACAAAATTGTTATTTCCTATCTCAGATCACTTACATATGCCCATCAAATGAATTTGTGCCAAATTAGGGCACGCAATTTTAAGATTTTCAATTATGTTATTTTTCCAAGCTACAAAAGATTCAAAAGAATATTAGAATGATTAGAGTTTACATATTCAATTTCATCAATGCATAAAAAATGTACATTGTAAAGTTGTGTCATTTTCATGCACGAAATAAATCAATAAAACACAAAAACAGTTGTTGCGGTCAAAGCGGACGGACGCGGGCAGATGGCGGCGGGCGGGGGGCATACGCACGCCGCACGCACACACGTTCGTTCGGTACCTGCGATTTCTTCTATGCGAAGCGGCGGCCGGTGGCTGGCTGGCGTGCCCCGCGTGCCTCGCTCGCTCGCCTCGCCCGCCGCGCCGCCCGCGCCCGCGCTCGCACTTCGTGCAAAGAAGTTTGGTATCTCCTATAGAGATAATAAATAATGCAGTGCGAATTTTGTACAAAGCCCGCGTCTGCAATCTCAATACCTACAAATGTCAATGGTGTGGTCAATATTATTTTAGATTGACGCTTCGATTCGCTTAAAATTTGCATAAGTTCAAACTGACCCACCTTTCATGACCCTAACACAATCGTGCTGAACTAATATCCCGTTTTCTGTGAGAACTAGAAACATCGTCATGAACTTTTATTTTGGTCATAACTCGAGAACCACTGGTGCTATACCCATCGTGTTGGTACTCAAAACTTCAGGTCTCGGTGAGATCTATCCATCTGTCACGTGAACTTTTATTTTGGTCATAACTCGAGAACCACTGGTGCTAGACCCATCGTGTTGGTACTCAAACTTCAGGTCTCGGTGAGATCTATCCACCTGTCACGTGAACTTTTGTTTTGGTCATAACTCGAGAACCACTGGTGCTAGACCTATCGTGTTGGTACTCAAACTTCAAGTCTCGGTGAGATCTATCCATCTCTCACGTGAACTTTTGTTTTGGTCATAACTCGAGAACCACTGGTGCTAGACCCATCGTGTTGGTCCTCAAACTTCAAGTCTCGGTGAGATCTATCCATCTCTCACGTGAACTTTTGTTTTGGTCATAACTCGAGAACCACTGCTGCTAGACCCATTATGTTGCTACTCAAACTTCAGGTCTCGGTGAGATCTATCCATCTGTCACGTGAACTTTTGTTTTGGTCATAGCTCGAGAACCACTGGTGCTAGACCCATCGTGTTGGTACTCAAACTTCAAGTCTCGGTGAGATCTATCCATCTCTCACGTGAACTTTTGTTTTGGTCATAACTCGAGAATCACTGGTGCTAGACCCATCATGTTGCTACTCAAACTTCAGGTCTCGGTGAGATCTATCCATCTGTCACGTGAACTTTTGTTTTGGTCATAACTCGAAAACCACTGGTGCTAGACCCATCGTGTTGCTACTCAAACTTCAGGTCTCGGTGAGATCTATCCATCTGTCACGTAAACTTTTGTTTTGGTCATAACTCGAGAACCACTGGTGCTAGACCCATCGTGTTGGTACTCAAACTTCAGGTCTCGGTGAGATCTATCCATCTGTCACGTGAACTTTTGTTTTGGTCATAACTCGAAAACCACTGGTGCTAGACCCATCGTGTTGCTACTCAAACTTCAGGTCTCGGTGAGATCTATCCATCTGTCACGTGAACTTTTGTTTTGGTCATAACTCGAGAACCACTGGTGCTAGACCCATCATGTTGCTACTCAAACTTCAGGTCTCGGTGAGATCTATCCATCTGTCACGTGAACTTTTGTTTTGGTCATAACTCGAGAACCATCATGTTGGTACTCAAACTTCAGGTCTCGGTGAGATCTATCCATCTGTCACGTGAACTTTTGTTTTGGTCATAACTCGAAAGCCACTGGTGCTAGACCCATCGTGTTGCTACTCAAACTTCAGGTCTTGGTGAGATCTATCCATCTGTCACGTGAACTTTTGTTTTGGTCATAACTCGAGAACCACTGGTGCTAGACCCATCGTGTTGGTACTCAAACTTCAGGTCTCGGTGAGATCTATCCATCTGTCACGTGAACTTTTGTTTTGGTCATAACTCGAGAACCACTGGTGCTAGACCCATCGTGTTGGTACTCAAACTTCAAGTCTCGGTGAGATCTATCCATCTGTCATGTGAACTTTTGTTTTGGTCATAACTCGAGAACCACTGGTGCTAGACCCATCGTGTTGCTACTCAAACTTCAGGTCTCGGTGAGATCTATCCATCTGTCACGTGAACTTTTGTTTTGGTCATAACTCGAAAACCACTGGTGCTAGACCCATCGTGTTGCTACTCAAACTTCAGGTCTCGGTGAGATCTATCCATCTGTCACGTGAACTTTTGTTTTGGTCATAACTCGAGAACCACTGGTGCTAGACCCATCATGTTGCTACTCAAACTTCAGGTCTCGGTGAGATCTATCCATCTGTCACGTGAACTTTTGTTTTGGTCATAACTCGAGAACCATCATGTTGGTACTCAAACTTCAGGTCTCGGTGAGATCTATCCATCTGTCACGTGAACTTTTGTTTTGGTCATAACTCGAAAGCCACTGGTGCTAGACCCATCGTGTTGCTACTCAAACTTCAGGTCTTGGTGAGATCTATCCATCTGTCACGTGAACTTTTGTTTTGGTCATAACTCGAGAACCACTGGTGCTAGACCCATCGTGTTGGTACTCAAACTTCAGGTCTCGGTGAGATCTATCCATCTGTCACGTGAACTTTTGTTTTGGTCATAACTCGAGAACCACTGGTGCTAGACCCATCGTGTTGGTACTCAAACTTCAAGTCTCGGTGAGATCTATCCATCTGTCATGTGAACTTTTGTTTTGGTCATAACTCGAGAACCACTGGTGCTAGACCCATCGTGTTGCTACTCAAACTTCAGGTCTCGGTGAGATCTATCCATCTGTCACGTGAACTTTTGTTTTGGTCATAACTCGAGAACTACTGGTGCTAGACCCATCGTGTTGGTACTCACACTTCATGTCTCGCTGAGATCTATCCACCTGTCACGTGAACTTTTGTTTTGGTCATAACTCGAGAACCACTGGTGCTAGACCCATCGTGTTGGTACTCAAACTTCAAGTCTCGGTGAGATCTCTCCATCTGTCAGCTGAACTTTTGTTTTGATCATAACTCGACTATCACTGGTGCTAGACACAACGTGTTGGTACTCAAACTTCAGGTCTCGGTGAGATCTATCCATCTGTGTGAGTACCAACACGATGCGTCTAGCACCAGTGGTTCTCGAGTTATGACCAAAACAAAATTTCACGTGACAGATGGATAGATCTCACCGAGACATGAAGTTTGAGTACCAACACGATGGGTCTAGCACCAGTGGTTCTCGAGTTATGACCAAAACAAAGGTTCACGTGACAGATAGATAGATTTTAGAAATTATTCGCAATTATCGGATGCATGCAAGCAAATCCGAAAGCAACAGCTAACAATATATAAATTTTTGAAATGTGCTAATTAAGCCCTTTCATTTGATACCCCACACTAAAAACATTTTTTTTAGGTCATCACTTTATGTCCTCTAGAGGGCGCCATATCCTATTTTTATGGGACGTCACATATCCAACCAGCCAACCATAGTCAACCAGCAGACGGTCAAGACGCATCCAACGATACCTTCGATTTGTCAAATTATGATAAGTAGGTAGTTTCGAAGTTATGTATGAGGGAACAGATGAACATGCATACATACATACATACATACATACATACATACATACATACATACATACATACATACATACATACATACATACATACATACATACATACATACATACATACATACATACATACATACATACATACATACATACATACATACATACATACATACATACATACATACATACATACATACATACATACATACATACATACATACATACATACATACATACATACATACATACCGGTCAATCACATAGCCTTCCTTCTCGCTTCGCCGTAGTCGGTTAAAAATAAGAATCTGTTCGCTAATATTGCGCGCATACTACACTACGTACAATATAATAAACACACGATCAATTAACTTAAATCAAATACGAACTTCAGTTAAGTAAATATCCGCTAACATCGACTCGCAACAACACATTTTTTTACATAGGTTTGCACCTAAAATTAATCAAATAGATACCCAACGAAGTAAATCTACATAATATTATGAAATGGAATTAAATAAGAAACTGCTCGAGACAATGCATACACACACCGCGTGGCAGCGCGGCAGCCTGGTGCGCTATTAGAACCACTCGCCCTCCCGCAGCGCCGCGCCCCGCACATCCGCCAGCCGTCCGCCGCTGCATACCTTTATTTTGCGCGCGGAACAATTCGATTTGTATGAGAGCCACATCTTAGCGTAACCAGAACTGAATTTTATGTAGCCTATCCTATGTCCCGAGCTGTGTCCTTGTTTAATGTTTAACTTAGTTAAATGTGCTTGTACAAAGTTTCATCGAATTCGGATAATCGGCTTAAGAGTTATGGCGGAACATACATACATACATACAGAAAAGATTTCTCAAAATCGTCAATTTAGCTTTAGTATCATACATAGAGGCTACAAACTCAATATTTCCTAAAACAAAGTAACTTACTCCATGACCATCCCTTACAGATTTATTATTAGTAATAATAATAATAATTTATAATTGATATGATAACGCACGCACGTCGCAACTCGCACCGCGCCACGCAACGCAACGCGCGCCCCGCGTATGGCTGGCTGAACGACCCGCGAGCGCGGCGGGGCGGGGAGGGGGGGGGGGGGGCGGCGTACGCGTGCCTCGATCGCTCGCTCGCCTCGCCTGCCGCCCCGCCGCCCGCGCCCGCGCTATTCCCCGCGCTCGCACTTCATGCGAAGTTAGTGTTTTTTTTTTTCAAATAATAAAATTCCGTGGATAAAAACGACACAAATTATGAATAGTGTTTTGTTACACCATAATAATCAAAAAGACGTAAACTCTAACAACCCGTATTTTCTTTTGTGGCTTTTAGATGTTGTTGTAATAAAAATATTAAATATCTATAAATGTCGTGGATGAATTCGACACAAAATATTTTGAACAACAGATATCAGTACTCTAAAACGCGTAACACCTATTTAACCTTTTCTAATATTCTTTTAGAGCTATTTGCGCGATGTATTAGGTTAAATTTAAAGATTTCCGTGGACAGAGATGACACAAAATGTTTTTGCACATCGGTTACTACTTCAATATTATCATGAAAGTAAAATTTTCTTTTCTAATTTTCTTTTCGTCCAATACTGATCTAAAAGACGAATACCTAAATTTCTACGTATGCAAATTCCTAGGATGACACAAACTAATATATTAGGTTGGGCAAATGGTTCGGAAACTATATGCGACAAATGAACAACTTTAATATTTTTGAAACCAAAAATCCTAGCGCTACAGGTCTAATAAGGGGCACTATCACTTGAGGCACTGCCATAGGCCCCGCTTAGTGTCCCTTATGAAACCAAATCACGAAAATTATGTACTTTTGGCGACTTAGATCTCAAAAACTATAACAGTTACAGGAAGGTGAGGCATATCGTCCTAAAGGTAGTTCTTCCGACTTGCTAAGACGACATACCCGAGAGTCGCATATCAAGCCCTTCTATATATGGCACTTAGAAAAAAGGCTTCGAAAATCAATAAATGCTTATAACTCCTGAACTACTGGTCAGGTCGACTTGCAATTTGTTTCTTTTCGTAGAAAAAAATGGCTCTTTTTGAAATAGTTGTTTTTTTTTCAAAATCGGTTCAGCCGTTTCAGAATAAAAAATTAAAAAGTGTTTGAAAGAGGGCATATCTCGGAAACTACTGATCCACGACTGCTCATCCGCTGGAGGAAATGATAGCCCTCGATAGGATTTATTTTTTCGAAAACTACTGCTCCCAAACTACTCGTGTGGTGGGACAAGCAAGGATAGGGATCGATGAGATCTTCATCAAATTCACGAATCTACGGCCGTGTCTCCGACACAGCCCACTCGCTTTTTTTTATTGAAAGCGCGACATGTGACCCCGAATGACAATGACAACGACGCCGATGGACCCGAATGTCCATCGGCGTCGTATGTGGGGGTTGCGAATGCCATGCCGGCCCGACAGGTGCCTTTTCACGTCCCTCTTTAAGGGCCCGAGACTGTACTTGGGGGGAAATATATAGGCAGGAGAGCCTGCGTATAGGGATGCAATCCTTTTTAACAAATTGCTGTTTTCAAACAATTTCCCTTTTAAAAGCTGATATTTGGCAGAGCCATCCCACAGGTGCAAGCTGTACTCCATCCAAGCAAGACCTGATCTGCGATTTGTGCAAAAGGACATTACGTCCATAAAAAAAAACGTGCACAAGAAAACTTGATTCTTTCTTGGTTGTTGACGACAGCATGGTCAACAGGTCTGCCCTGCATTTTATTGACAGTGGAGGCCCATGACAAAATTATCGGTAACATCCGTCTCTCAGCTCTTCCATAATTAAACTTTGCTGGAAACTGTATGGCTTTAGGATGGATAAGGTGTACACCGTCCCTTTCAAAATCAATTTGAACAGATGGTATGTCTTTTTCACACATTTGCGTTCGACAAGTATGTCACTCGTCCAAACAAACCAAATGAGCCAAAACTCGAGGGGGTTACTAGTAACGGTTAAAGAGTTCCACTGTACACCTCCTGACTCCATCATCAGACCCTCGTCACCAAGTATATTGGTAGAAGTATGTGACACTCGTCCAAACCAACCAAATGAGCCCAAACTCGAGGGGGTTACTAGTAACGGTTGGTTGGGTCCTTCCCATTCGCCCATTCCCTCCCTCTCTCCCTACTTCCCTTCCTCCTCTCATGCCGCCCCTCCTTCTCATCACCCTCGCATTCCATTCCTCCCCTACTACCCCTCATCCTGTCCGAAACCCCCTTTTACCCCGCCCCTTCCCCCTTCCAACCTCTCACTCCCTCGATCTCCATTCCTCCTCGTTCCCTCTACTACCTCCCTCCCCCACACCTGCCCTCATTCACTAACCCTTCCTCCCTCCATACCTCTCCTCCTCTTCTTCTTTTTTTATGGAAACTGACATGGTTGGATACATCACCTACAACATCCGTGATGTCGGACATGTTGTGCCGGCTATACTGAACTGGACGGAAAAAAATAACTATTTACATAGCCGTTTCGACATACGTTTTATTCAGTGCGGTGGTACCAACCCTAGTAAGGTAAGAAGGGAAGGGTGCTACAGTTTTACGTGGAATCCGAACCACGGTCAGCCTCCAATGGTCGAGCGGTCACCCATCCAAGTGTTGACCGCGCCCAGTGTTGCCTGCACCACTGAGCTACCGAGGCTGACAAACGTACCTCCCACCCACTCCCCCCTCTTTTCTCTCCCCCTTCCTCTTCCTGGCCATTATTCATTATTTCTTACCAAAAGCAGTAACTATTGAGTAATCTGTGCCAAAAGCCTAGATATTAAATTTTCATATCCTTACCTTGAGAAATCATGGATTCCCCATACAAAAACTTTCACCCCTATTTCACCCCTTATTTTTAGGTTTCCGTATCCCTGTACGGAAGCCTATTACTAAGCCTCCGCAGTCTGTCTGTCCGTCCGTCCGTCCGTCTGTCTGTCCGAGGGCTGTATCTCTTGAACCGTAATAGGTAGTCCGTTGAAATTTTCACAGAATATGTGTTACTATAGCGGATATAACAACAAATAAGCGGAGCTAGGTACAACCAAAGAGTTTGTAAACTCTTTGGACCGGAGTAAAACCGCAAACAGGAAATAACAATCTTACACGTTCAACCCCACATGAAAAATCCAGTATTTCCGTTTGGACCACGGGGCTCACCGCTCACCGGTGAGCCTTTCCTTACTGAACCATTCAGGTCATGGGGGTCACCGGTGAGCCGCGTGAGAGGTCCTACGTAAACGCTTCCTACAAGCCACAGAGCGCAGCTACAAAGCCAATATGGAAGTGAGCCGCGTGGCCTTGTAGTCGAAGCGGACGGCGTGGTTTTCAAATCCAATAGAAACTTGTATTTTTTTATTAAGTCTTTGTAACGATGCTAGGGCTGCTCTTAACGATAAGGTAGAAAATAATATTTTTATTAATAGAATTAATAAAACCAGAAAATACTAAGAAAATATTTGGCAAAATAAAAATGAACATAAAATTTTCTTCATTACCAAATAAGAAGACATTATTTATTACGAAAATAATTTATGAAATTAAACAAAAGAAAATATTTATGAAATTGAACAATCACAACATTATGACACTTCATTATTTAAAATAATCAATCATCTTAACCCTTTGGCTCTCAACCATAAACAATAAAGAATTATCTGTGAGTCTTGTTAAAACAAGGCAAACAAAGGAATGGTTTAGTTGGGCTGCTTTGGCAATAAGTGGATACTTTTTTCGACTTGGTTTTAGCCTGTTTGCTACCCATGTTCTTCTCTCTTTTCTGGCCAATCCCCCTTTCCTTTCCAGAGTGTGTTTCATTCTCTTCCGTCTTACTATACGCATTTCATTGTCGCTATCCTCACTCTCCGACAAAAGAATTCGACAGCATCTTCTTTTCGTTGGTTGAACTACGTCTTCATAGAATCTATTCCGAAACTACGGTTCAGAAGATCTATCTCGATGTTTTCTAACTGCGTTAGCGCTTCTTGTGTTAACTCGAAATCTTCAAAATAATCCATTTTTGGCGAGAAAAGCGTAAAACATCCTCAATTGTCGACGCAGCCGGACCGGGATTGATCGCTGCGTCCGCGGCGCGCTCGCAAGGGGTGGGCCGCGGCGTGACCCCGCGGCCCCAGCCAACAGAAAATTACAAATCCTTCATAGGAGGCCACACGATCCACCCGTGAGCCTTTTGCTATATCTCGAAAATTAAACGGTAAAAGTCGCAAATTTTTATTTTCCTTACAAATTACCGCATTTTATAAACTTTGTGATGAAAATCTCAAGTTGATGAAAATTACGGATATAATGAGTTTGGCTTGGCCCGAACGGAAAAGTGCGCTAGGCCCACCGGTGGGTCGTATGGCGTTCAACGTGTTAATTGTGGGCTGATTTTGAAAATTCTTTTTTTGTTTGGTAGGTCATACTTCAGAGGTGCTCCCATTTAAATTTTATCGAAATTGATTCAGCGGTTTATTAAAAATCAACAAAATGCAATTGGTGTGTGGTTACCTTCAGCAAAACTTTTGTGATGTGGACTTTTTCAGCAATTTGCAGTTTGACACATGGCGAATAATTCTGTACCACTTCAACCGATTTCGATTATTCGATTTCGATTATTGTTTTTTTATGTAATATTACTAAAAAGAATGAAATAAAAACTGTTTTAAAAAATATAAAACCGACTAATAAAAAAATAAACTAGAACTAAAAAGTATTAAATAGGTACCTAATATTTTGAAATTTTCTCTGTCATTGTATTGAAATTTGATTGAAATACATGAATCGATATTGTCATTCATATTCGGACTCTTGTTTCATGAATATTCTAAATTTGAAATCTTTTCCGACCGGCCAGATGCGCTTAATATATTATAATACGAGTACGAGTACCATCGAGCTGGTCTGATGATGGAGACGGAAGGTGGCCATAGGAACTCCTAAACTAGACATGATAAACCCATCGTGTTTGGGCTCGTTTCATTTGTCTTCACGAGCAATTTACTTTAGACCTAAGAGATTCTCAATTCGACGGTATGTTTTCTTTTTTTGGATGTTTGTTACGCGATTACTCCGTCAATTATTGTGGGCCGATTTTGAAAATTCTTTTTTTTGTTTGAAAGGGGATGACCATGAGGTGGTTCCATTTTAATTTGGTCGAGATCAGATTGGAAAGCGAGGCGGAATCGCGAGGCCGAAGGTCGAGCGATTCCGCCGAGTACATTAATAGCAAAAAATTACAAAAAAAAAACTGTGAAATAAAAAACTATTTAAAAAAATATATAAAAAAGGCCTTCAAAAATGTATGAAATAAAAAAAATCGAACCCTAGAGTTGAAGGCGGTGCTAAAGCAAGCAAAAATGATACATGAAAGAAAACATGTGTGGATGATATCCTCTGTGATTTGTGTAGCCTTCTTTAGTACCGCCTACAACTCTAGGGTTCGATTTTTTTTTATTTCATAAATTTTTGAAGGCAGTTTTCATATTTTTTTTACATACAATGCTGACATTATTATAATGAAGAGTGACGAGTATTTGTTTAACTGTTCAACTAAATAAATACGTTCTATCCACAGAGCACGGAAAACCGCGCGCGCGCGCGCCCGTGTATTCCGTGCTCTGTGGATCTATCTATTAAAAGCGCACAAACAGGAAATTACAATCATAATAATATTTTGTTCCGTATACCAAATTATTTTCAAAACATTTTTTTATTTTATTTTATTTGATAAGAAGTTTTAGTTTAATTGTAAATTGTCATAATTTTGTTATTCAAACATAATTAAAAATTTTGGAATTTACATAAATAATTATCTTTGTAAATATAAATGAAAGCGTCATCTCTTGTCTAGTAGCAGTAATTCTACAGCCTAGTGACAATTAATGGTACATGTTCCATGTATTTCAACTAGATAGCGCCCTTAGTAAAGAAGTATTAACAAACATTAACGCCACCTGTTTGTTTTACGACAACATCAAGAAAAATTATTAACGCCCCCTGTTGGTTTTACGATTTACAACGTTACCAAATTTTTTATATGGAGTGGTCTATCTGTCCCGACAGGGTTATAAAATCAATGATCAATACTAATTATACAAAATTATGAACCAAAAATTTCCAGGATGTTAATAAATAGAAAATTTTGCGATTTTTAGTTTTTGTTTGTCATGATATGTGTTATGTGTGTAATACGAATTTGTGAAAAACTATTACTTGGTGCCGCATGAAGACTTTGTAATGAACACGTTTCGCCCGCTGCGACGTGAGCTTCACCAGGACGCGTGATTCATCCCTAAACAAACGATTGTCGCTAAGACCAGTTTTCATGCCACACTGACAGGATGGAACCGTGCTTTACAAATTTAATGTTGTAATAAAATTCTCCTATAACAATATGTACTAAACTTTATTTTCTCCTTCCAGCTATTCCACCACCTGCGTTGCATCAGCAGTCACTGTCCGTGAATGTTTCTCCTCAATATTCAAAGCCAATAAACATTATACTATATGTCAATTCATTTATTTAATTGAGAGTTAATGTTCATGGACCTTATTCTGATGAGACGTGTAAAACAATTTAATTTTGACTTAGGCACAGGGTGTCCCGAGCATGATGCATGAAACTTCAGGAGGTTATTCAGGAGGTCAAAAGAAACTTTCTCTTGCATTATTTTGTCTCTGAAAATTCTCATACTTACGTATGGGGAAGACAGAGAATTGTTTTGCGAGACATAAAATAGAAGAGAGAAAATATGTTTCTTTGATCTCCTGAATTACCTTCTGAAGTTTCATGTATCATGCTCAGGACATTCTGTGCCTACGTCAAGTTGACGTCTTATAAAGACGTTAAAATAACGTAAATAAACACGTTAAAATAACGTAAATAAACACGTTAAATGACGTCATATAAAGACGTTAAAATAACGTAAATAAACCCCCTTAAATGACGTCATATAAAGACGTTAAAATAACGTAAATAACCCCCCTTAAATGACGTCATAATTTTCGTCAAATTGGTCGTCATACTCACGTCATGGTGGACGTCTTCTTTGACGTCATATAATGACGTTAAAATAATGCAAATAAACACGTTAAATTACGTCATAAATGGCGTCATAATTTTCGTCAAATTGGTCGTCATACTCACGTCACGGTGGACGTCCCCTTTTACGTCATATAATGACGTTAAATTACGTGAATAATGACGTTAAACGACGTTATAAATACGTCGTAAATGCCGTCGAAATTTGTGACATCCGCACGTAAAAAGGACGTTTATAATGACGAATAAAACACGTCATCTTTACGTTAAACGACGTTATAAATACGTCGTAAATGCCGTCGAAATTTGTGACATCCGCACGTAAAAAGGACGTTTATAATGACGAATAAAACACGTCTTCTTTACGTTAAACGACGTTATAAATACGTCGTAAATGCCGTCGAAATTTGTGACATCCGCACGTAAAAAGGACGTTTATAATGACGAATAAAACACGTCTTCTTTACGTTAAACGACGTTATAAATACGTCGTAAATGCCGTCGAAATCTGTGACATCCGCACGTAAAAAGGACGTTTATAATGACCAATAAAACACGTCTTTTTTACGTGACCTTGTTGCTTGGGGACTCCTAATTTTCGAGACGCTAGTTTCGCCTTGGACTCTATGAACGATCGAAACCCAACGTCCCTGGACACCTCCATACCCAGGACGCCCAGACTACCATCGTTGGGGACTTGGCTGCCCTGAAAAGTGGCTTGGAGAGGAAACGGATCAGCCTTAGTAGAGAAAGCACAAGCTTGCGTCTTGGCTACGTTGAAGTTGACCAAGTTCTTCTTCCCCCAAGAGGATACTTTTTCGAGAACCTGGTCAACCCGAGCAACAGTTTCGCGTCTCGCGTTTGCTGCTGAGGCCTCTCTACCCTTCCAGTCCTTGATGAACCCTTCGTGCACCGTGCTGTCGTCCGCGTAACAGTGTATTTCGCCGAGCGAGAGCATGTCGTTGATGAACAATAAAAACAGCGTAGGCGACAGCACGGATCCTTGTGGAACACCAGCATTGATTGAGTAGTCGGCCGAGCAGGCACCATCTAGGGTGACAAATATCGACCGGCCACTCAAAAAGCTGGAGATCCAGGTGCACAGTTTTGTAGGGACACCGTAGGCCGGAAGCTTGCTTAAGAGTCCCCGGTGCCAGACGCGATCGAATGCTTTGGATATGTCCAGAGCGACCGCCAGCGATTCCCCAAAACCATCGAGCCTTTCAGCCCATAAATGCGTGACGTACGCTAGAAGATCTCCAGTCGACCTTTGCTTGCGAAAGCCGTATTGTTTGTCGTCGAGGAGTTTAGAGTCTTCTAGGTACGTCAGGAGCGCTGAGTTGACAATACGCTCCATAACCTTACTCAAAAGTGAGGTTATCGCAATAGGGCGATAGTTCGATGGGTTCGCTGGGTCCCCCTTCTTGGGGACCGGCTGGACCGAAGCTCTCTTCCAGCAAGAAGGCATTGATCCGGAGGAATAGGAGCGTTTGAATAGGCGGGTGAGGACTGGCGCCAATTCCAGAGCACAATTTTTCAAGACGATCGCCGGGACGCCATCAGGCCCACTATTCGAAATATCCAACTCACGTAGTGTTTTATGGACGACTCTGGGGTGGAACCTAATATTTGCCATCATACGCCCGCAATGGGGTAATGAAGGGGGGTTGGCGCCCAGGTCGTCCATGTTTGAGTTGGATGCGAAAAGGCGTGCAAAGATATTCGCCTTTTCTTTCGCGAGTATAGCGAGCGAGCCATCCGGACGTTCCAGCGGAGGTGTAGCAGGACGGCAGAAATTCCGACCGATGGATTTGGCGAGAGACCAGAAGGCGCGGCTACCCGAAGGGCTACGTGCAAGTTTCGCGCCAATTCCACGGTCGTGCCTGAACTTGGCCAAGTTTTGCGTTCGTTTGCAGGACCTAGCAACGACGTTGAGCTCTCGTCTGTTCTCGACAGACCTATTCTGCAGCCATTTCCTATAAGCCTTGTTCTTAGTGTCAATAGCCAGTCTGCATTGACAATCAAACCAAGGCTTATGGCGGCCGCCGATGGGAACGGTGGAGGTAGGTATGAAGAAATTCATACCCTGTGCGATCACATCGACGACCGATTGGGCACACAGGGATGGGTCTGGAGAAGAGAAGCAAACGTCGTGCCAAGGGTAGGCTCCCAGGAAGGAACGGAAGTCATCCCATTGTGCTGACCGGTAGTGCCAAACTGTTCGCGTACTACATTCACGTGCTTCCGCGAAGTGTACAGTTGGCACAGTTGAGCGTACAAGGCAATGGTCGGAGTTTCCGAGGGGAGCTTCGACCCTCACCTTGTAACCATTTGGCTCGGTAGTCAGCACAAGGTCCAACAAACTAGGTCGATGGGCAGGGTTATCAGGTATCCGAGTGGTTCCGGATACCAACTGCGTCAACCCGTGCGCAATGGCCAAGTTGTAAGCCTCCCTGCCGGCATGGTCAGTGATGGGGGAGCCCAACCAGTCTTGGTGTTTAGCATTGAAGTCACCCAGCATCACTAACTCCGCCGTAGGGAACTCGCAAAGCAGTTTGTCTGCCGTACTGCTGAGATGCTCATAAAATGTCTCTGTTCTTGACGCACTGAGGTTAGGGGATCTGTATGCACCCGCGTAAATCCTCACCACGTGGGGAAGATTCACGCGGATCCATAACACAGGAAAAACAGGGTCTTCAAATCGGGTGAGCCGGGTATAGGAGACACCAGATCCAACGTACAAGCAGACACCACCCTTCGCCATGAAACGTTCCTGAAGATTGTAACCAGGAACGTCCAGGTAGGATGCGTCCGCAGGACGCCCGATCTGGGTCTCCGTAAGAAAGAGGAGGTGAGGCCTCGCCGTCTGCAGATGGCAGGCGACGGATGAGAAATTTGTGTGTAGACCTCTTATATTGGCGAGGTCTACCTTAAATTTTGAGGGAGAACGGGCCGCTGAAGGTTTATACAGTTTTCTATTTTTTGTTCGGCTCATAATTTAGATGGGTGATTGATTCGTGGAGTGTATCGGAATGTGCCCAGGGCGCGGTGATGCCTTGTGCAACTCGGATAGACTCAACCAACTGACAGTCGCAGAGAGCGAGAGGACCCCCGGGCCCCCCCTCCCAGAAAACATGTGGTCTCCCATGGTCACCAGCCCCACAATGCTCTCTGGCAGGGATTTTCGCGTGTTGATAGGGCAGCCAGCACACGGGTTGGTGAGGGCCGTGTGCCGGGCCCCTGTACTACCACGCAGGCAGGCAGCGGTCACCTGTTTCCACCGGCTCTCCCTGACCCCTGCGGCTGTCAGTCGGTTAAAAGGAGTCTGGAGTGCGAGCGACACTAGCATCCACAACCCAGGACACCCCCGACACACTCAAGTCCACCGACCGGCTAGTCGCAGGCTGGCCTCCAAGTGTAGCAGAGCCACATCAGGAGTTTTTCGCCTACGACCTGTGGTACCAACCCGGACGACATAGTGGAGGACTTGTCTACCACATAGTGAGGCTGAAAATAAATCCTGTTTAGGCGCAGGATGATCGCCTGCGTCCGACATTCCTCAGCTGTTGCGACTCTGGGACGGTGGTAATGCCAAAGGCATCGTCGCAACATTGCCCAGGGAGCACGACGAGGACGTGAATGTCGGACTTGCTGGGCTCTACTTTAGTGTGACCCACCGCTGGCACAGTAGATTGCTAGATTGGTAATTTGGTGAACTCCATACAGCTCCAGAGAACACTACCAATGCTTAACCCAGCGAACCCCCCAAACTTACTTACCTGATGTATTGAATTTATGAGGTTTACGACGGACTCTTTAAAATGTACGAATGTAGCTGTTGCGATATTATATCTGGAAAAAACAAATTTAAGTCTAAAATTATCTACGTGACTAGATAGGTGCTAAAAATAGTCAAGAAAGTCTCTTAAAAAATATGTAACAATCTCCATTCTACGTATAATTTATAAAATTAAATAAATAAAATATTAATAAATTATATTAAAATTCCTTATGCTATAAAATCTTATACGAATAACCAGATCTTCCTAGAGCGGCATTCACTAACTTTCTCGGCCTCAGTAGCTTCAGTCTCGGTCGGAATTCCCGCGATTCAACGTTTTCAGCGACACAGGCGGCGGCGGCGACTTCAAAAATGGTATTCACCGTCTCAACCATTCCAGCGTGTCGTCGTTACTCGTTAGCGAGACCGTCTGTCCTCGCTAGAACATGACATTGGAGTTTAGAGCTATCAGATGCAAGGAACACCACTTTCCGTCGTTTATCGATAAAACCTCCTACCGTCCGTCACCGATACCGACGCAAAATGCGTTAGTGAATACCTCTACTGGGTCCTTAAGGTTAGGTTAGGTTAGGTAAGGTTAGGTTAGGTTAGGTTAGGTTAGGTTAGGGTTCATCTCGAACTGAGAAAACCGAATAGATGGAACAAATAGTATGCTCACTTGTGGTCATGCAGCGCGTCTGTAAAGGCGTAGTCGAGCGCGAGGCGGAGTGTGCGCGCCGCGCGCGGCGCGGCCGACGCGGAGAGCACGCGCCGCGCGCCGCGCTCGCAGCAGCGCGCCGCCACCAGCTCCCGGCACGCGTCCGCGCACGCCGCCGTGCGCTCGTACGCGTTCCTGTCACACCACCAACCGAGACCACTCACATCGCATCGCGCTCCCACTTCCGACAGGAACAACGTTGTGTTCCTGTCTAAGTAGGCAGGTTCCCTAAAGGAAAACACTAATAATATGTTAGTTCTAAAATTGGAAGAATAGAAGGGCAAAAGTGTTTATTTGTCACGTAGGTACGTGATAAATAGTTTAAGCTGCAGGTTCACCCCTTACCTTTCTACATATTTTATTTATCTAACTACTTACTCAGTCTACGCCGAAACCGGCTTCAGAATAGCTAGGTAGGTTAGGTTAGGTTAGGTTAGGTTAGGTTAGGTTAGGTTAGGTTAGGTTAGGTTAGGTTAGCAAGAAGCTTCCGTACAGGGTACGGAAACCTAAAAATAAGCACAAAAATTAGTGACTAAACAGTTGTTCGTCGTAGTTGGATCGGTATGGGTTGCACGCACAGATTTCACAAACCCTAAACCTATGGCTAGACGAGAAATGGTTTCCAGTATTTTAAGTTGTAATAACATTGGTTGCCAGTAAAACAAAACCTAAGAATATTATTTCGAAGCACAACGTCCCATCTTCGGCAAGCAGTGCCAATTGTTTCTTGTATAAACCTCATTCCTCAAATACAGCCTAGTCACTTCGTACTAATCGATAACCTCAACCCAATTGAAAGATATACAAATAGGAACTATGTAGTTCAGCGATGACTCTTCCTTATTGCTTCTTCAAATGTCAGCACGAAATTAATGAACAAGCGGATTTCAACTAAATAGCAAATTCATGGTTATGCTTTGTGTTCAGTAGTAAGTAAATAAATATCTAGGAGGAACTACGCAAGCCTATAAATTGCATTTTCCAACCCATAAGCCGCGCCCACACGGACGGCGCGCGCGGCTCGGCGGGCTCCGCGTCGTTTAACTGCACCTTAAGCTTAATTCGAAATGCTGCGTGTATTTAATAGTTACCTTATCATATGTACTATTGGTGGTAACTGGTAGCATGAAACCAATTGGTACTACTGCACTGAATGAAGGCCGATAAGAACGGCTATGAAAAATTGTCCGTGTTTTCCGGCCAGTTCGGAGTAGTCGACTCGGCGAAAGGTAAGCACTGACATGGCACGTAGCTCCAGGATGAACATGGTGTAAGACGCGGACATCACGCGTGTAAGCTGATTATATAAGGTGCTTCGTTATTCATGTCAAATGTTTCGGGAGCGTTACAAACACACTCACATAAACACGTTACGCAAAAAAAATTATGTTTTAGCATTACTTTTCGAGAAATTTAACAAAACATGTTTGCTACCTAAACATTAAAAGGATCAACCTGTGTGTAACAGTAGGTAACTTGCATTGTACGGGGTCAATGACCGTACTATGTTCAAACGCAGAACAGCTGTTTGTTGTAAGTAAGTAACAAGGTCACTAGACCTATGTGTAACAGGAGGTAACTTGCATTGTACGGGGGCAATGACCGTACTATGTTCAAACGCAGAACAGCTTTTTGTTGTAAGTAAGTCACAAGGTCACTAGACCTGTGTGTAACAGTATGTAACTTGCATTGTACGGGGTCAATGACCGTACTATGTTCAAACGCAGAACAGCTGTTTGTTGTGAGTAAGTCACAAGGTCACTAGGCCTTTTGTCAGAGCGCCACCGCGCCGCCGTCGCCGCTCTAAAGCAACCTACGTGTGCGGTGTGTGTGCCTATATATCGTGTTTGGCAAGGGTCTATAGCATGATTGGTTTTTACAGCTATTTGATTTTATTTTTTTGTTAGGAGAAAAAATGCTCCTATAAACATGTTTTTTTTTACGTAAAGTGTTTATTTGAGTGCGTATGTAACCCTCCCGAAACATTTGACATGAATAACGAAGCACCTTTATAGTTAACCGTGTCAGGTTTCAGGTTACTTGGCATTAGGCGCGAGTTTCCACGCGATGAGGGCATCATCGAGATGGCGGACAGCAGAGTGAGCGTGGTCGGCAGCGGCGCGCAGGCGCAGTGCGCTCGCCGCCATAGCGTCGCGCACGCCGCGCGCCGCGCGCAAATTGCTCTCCAACGCGCCGTCCGACGGACGACCCGACAGCGCGTCCGATACACTCTCTGCAACAAGTTTCATGTTGCTCAGGGTGCTTACATAGCGTCGCGCGCGCCGCGCGCCGCGCGCAACTTGCTCTCCAACGCGCCGTCCGACGGACGACCCGACAGCGCGTCCGATACACTCTCTGCAACAAGTTTCATGTTGCTCAGGGTGCTTACATAGCGTCGCGTACGCCGCGCGCCGCGCGCTACTTGCTCTCCAACGCGCCGTCCGACGGACGACCCGACAGCGCGTCCGATACACTCTCTGCAAGAAGTTTCATGTTGCTCAGGGTGCTTACATAGCGTCGCGCACGCCGCGCGCCGCGCGCAACTTGCTCTCCAACGCGCCGTCCGACGGACGACCCGACAGCGCATCCGATACACTCTGCAACAAGTTTCATGTTGCTCAGGGTGCTTACATAGCGTCGCGTACGCCGCGCGCCGCGCGCAACTGGCTCTCCAACGCGCCGTCCGACGGACGACCCGACAGCGCGTCCGATACACTCTCTGCAACAAGTTTCATGTTGCTCAAGGTGCTTACATAGCGTCGCGCACGCCACGCGCCGCACGCAACTTGCTCTCCAACGCGCCGTCCGACGGACGACCCGACAGCGCGTCCGATACACTCTCTGCAACAAGTCTCATGTTGCTCAGGGTGCTCTGGTATTATTTTACCCTACTCTCTAATAGATCATGCGGCCTTACTGTTACGTTGCTTTTAAAATACAAGATGATACCATTTTGATATGAAAACCCTGTAAGATAATTTGATAACCAGAGGATCTTCAAGGTTTACCGACAAGTTTTAAAAGAAGTGCAGCTGTGATTTAAATGAAAAAATATCTACTTACCTATAACTCGATGCCTGTCCAATCAATCATACATACATACCTGAGACAAAAGAAGGTAAGCTAACCTAATAATCGTTCGAGCTGCTGATATAAGATACGCATGCGCGCCAGCTCGGCCTGCAGCGCGACGCGCTCGCGCGTCAGCTCGTCGCGCCGCGCGCGCAGCCATCCCAGCTCCAGCCGTCGCATCTCCTGACCAACCGCACACAATCTTGTAGTTCGCCCGCAAGTCATCTTCAACTACGCGCGGCGCGCCAAACCAGATCAAGTTTTTTTTTTTTGTGACACTCTAAAGACGTTAATCATCATCATCATCATCAGCCTGTATCGGTTCACTGCTGTACATACACCTCTCCCAAGACACGCCACCACACGTGGGCGCAAGACGTTACCTCCAACAAAATATGTTTACATTCTAGGGTTCGGCACAGTCTGCTTTATTAGTAGTAGAGTAGTTGTGTAACATTCTCGATTATTCGATCTTAAACGATGGTTCGTCAAATAATGATATCCTGATTTAGATCCTGATATACTTTTAAAGGTGCTCACCTTTCTGTTAATGTTGGCCACAAAGTCTTCATTGTCTTGACCTAGCGCCGGCCTTTTGTATATGTCTAAACTCATAAATAACTGAAAAAAAAAATTTACTATTTTAAAAACAATAATTTTAGAATTACTATTTCTATTATCTCAATCGTATAAAATTTTTTTTTAATTACCTGGTGAAATGTGTTTGTATAATTTTCTTTTGTTGGAATCTCTGTGGTGTTCTCTTCTAAAAGTTGTATTTCCTGGAAGTATGAGTGAAAGTTTCTCATTTTTCTCATTCAAACAGGTAGCGGCTGGGCTGCTTTGGGAATGTTTTCGTGCTCTTTTCTGTTGATTTTAAGTAAGAAAGTGAGTATTCATCGTAGACACTACTACTGAGTAGGAGAGAGGCTCTGCGCCGCTCCCGTTTTCTTATTTGACAATTCAAGCACAGACTGAATAGGGATAAATACTTTTTATGGATATATCAAGGAGAATATTAATTACTTATATTAAAAAAAACTTAAAAGAAAAAAAAACTAAAACTGTGGCGATGACTAATTAAACCAATATCTACATATAATAATGATCATAATATTTTATATTTTCTCCGACTGTATTCGACTTGATGGAGGCGAAGGCCTTGTCCTCTATGTTCGACCCCATGCTCAGTTCATATGACTAACGGCGTGCCAAATTACTCGTGCCGTATATACTACTCGGTCCTTATAAGAACTAGCACGATTTCAAAACATCACAGATTATGTTGCTCTAAACCCCATGTAAATTGGTTGAATGAGTTTATGTGCATTGGTTGATCGATTATGATATTGTATTATATTATATGTATATTAAAGTCAGTAAAGAAGACAAAATAGGTATTGGGCGGTGTGTGTGTGTGTGTGGGTGTGTGGGTAGCTGGTAACCTGGTCGATGCTGGCGCGCTCGGCGGAGCAGACAGCGAGACGTGCCGCCGGCAGCGCCCGCTCCCGCCGCGCCAGCTCGCCCTCCAAGCGCGCCAGCGCGGCCGCCACGCTTTCCGGCGCCTGCGCTCCCGCCGCACGCCCCCGCCGCCTCCCTTGCACTGACTGCACACCCCACGCTATATTCTAGCTAGCTAGAGTCTTCAAGCATCGGCAGCACAATATTAGTCTGCAAACCTGCAGTCGCCACACTCATATATAACCATTCCTTTTTTCCGGTTTTCCCAGTGGTCAGATTGATGGTCAGACTAGTCTGGCCAACGGGAATTTTTTTTCCCATTGGTCAGATTAATTTGACAACTGGATAAAAAACAAAAAATACATAGAAAAAAGTACAATCAAAGTAAAAACTGTTTTGCATTTGAATAAAGTCACCGTTATTAAAGTGGAAACCCGAAAGACTACTTGTTAAGACTACTGGGAACGGTTCTAAAGTGTCAACAAACTCCATAATGTCACAAATAAAATCTATTTATATTTAATAGTTATATGACCTCTTCGTATTTTCGTATTCAACTGTACTTTACTAAATCATGAGCTAACCTAACCAATGGGAAAAAAAATCCCGTTGGCCAGACTAGTCTGACCATCAATCTGACCACTGGGAAAAACCACTTTTTTCGGTCCTTCTTTTTTTAGTCGGGTAAAAAGTTAAGGTTTTCATTACTGAGAAAAAACGGTCAAGGTGAACTATATTCAGTTTACGTGCCTAGCTAGTGTCCCGTCAAAGCTGCTTTGCTCTCATCAATTATATTTTATACAGGGTGCGGCCAAACTTTGGATGGGTGGCCGTGGTTCGGGTTCCACGTGAAACTGTTAGCGCAACCTTACCTTACTATGTACATGTTGTGTAGCTTAGCATAGTGCTCAACCCGTTGTGATTAATACAACCGCATTGAATGAAGGTTGCTCGAACCGGCTATGAAAATAGTTCGCGTTTTACGTTCAGTTTAATGTAGCCGGCACGAAAGGGAAGTACTGTCATGGAACCTCGCTGACACTGGCTGACTGACTAATGGTATGTTGACACGATGCGAGGTTTCACGCACGAGAAGCATGCCGCCTTCTCGAACGAGAAAACTCGCATTCGTGAAGCGTTCGTGGAACTGTTTACACTATTCCACATCTCGTTCGAGCTCGTCTGTGTTTCTCTGTTTTGACAGTTGCAAAAATTGAGTCTGTAGACGAAGGTTTGGCGTGTGTTGGTACAATTTTAGCGTTTATTTTAGCACGACGTTTGATAAGAAACAAAATAAAGAGGAAAAAACAGAAAAGATATTTTTTATAGAAACTGACACGGTTAGCTACATCACCTACAACATCCGTGATGTCAGCCCATAACAAGGTGTCATGTCAGTGCTTCCCTTCGGTCGTGTCGGCTGCACTGAACTGGACGGAAAACAAACTATTTACATATTTAGCCGTTTCGACGGATCTTTCATTCAGTGCGGTGGTATCAACCCGGGCAGGTTAAACCCTACCACCTAGTAATATAAGAAGGGAGTCATCTGAGATCTATGTGGATAAGTATATAAAGATAACTTAATCATTTACACATCAGTCCACCTTGTCATGGTGCCGTAAACAACCAAAAACCACTAAGAACACTTTTTTGCACCAACAAACATCGTGCGAGACGCTCCTCTCGAACGCCAACTAATAAACATGCATGAACTCGTTCGCGCGCGAACGACGCTGCGTTCGTGCACGCATGCGAGCTTGCGAGAACTGTCTACACGGTGCGTGAATGCGTTCGAGAAGCATTTCTCGTGCGTGAACTCGCATCGTGTCAACCAGGCATAACAATGACTCTGGCACACACTTAAATGATTAATATCATTAAGTCGTATGCTAGTAAGTGAAACGATGCCAAATGTTGCGCTCTCCATAAAAACACTTTTCACAGAACAATTAGACAAATTTATCTATGGCCCGTCTCATTTGACGTCAGTTTCATCAAAATCGGTTAAGTAGATTCGGAGATATTTCCGTGTGACGGATAGACAGACAGAGAGACAGACAGACACCAGAGTGATCGCATAAGGTTCCTCTGTTTCGCATTTTGCGGCGGCACCAGGAAAACGGCGTGGGTGGTCCGTCCCTATACGTTAAGCCAGTGTGCTGGAGAGCTGGTCTGAATCTCCTCCTTTATTAAACCGTCTGTGTGTTTGGCAAGCTTTAAAAAACCGGCCAAGTGCGAGTCGGACTAGCGCACCGGGTGTGGCCACCAGGATTGCCAAGCCCGATACCGAGGTTTCCGCACCACAAAAAAACATGGAAAAAAAACACCTTTTCTGTTTTTTTTTATTTGATGTTATATCCGCCATAATAACACATATTCTGTGAAAATTTCAACCGGCTACCTACTACGGTTCCAAAGCAGCAGTAGGACAGACAGACAGACAGACAGACGGCGTAGGCTTAGTAATAGGCTTCAGTACGGGATGCGGAAACCTAAAAATCATTTGGGTTCTCACGGCGGCGCTTTTCGACAATTTATGTCGTGATCACGGTTACAGCGAAAGTTAATAAAGCTCAATGTAAAAATGGTAAAAACACAAATAAAACTTACCGCGCTCCTACTGGACACGTGCACCTTCGGAGAGCTGGTCTTACAACCCATAACACCTCCAGCATCACAGTAATAGGTGCGAGGGGACCCTCATACCGATGTCGTGCTGCCGTGTTCAATGTTACAGTCACGACTACCTATAATCGTGTCGACGTACGTCTACCGAGCGAGCGCGTGACAGCACTACCACGCCACTATAGAAAATGGAGTAACGAAATATACGAAGAGTAATACCATTATTTCTATAAATTTCTAGTGTGTAGTATATATTTCCAATTTCCATATTACCGTATGGGGCCGGTACTAAAAAACAATAGCCTCACTGCATCTCTTCCCGTGCGTGTCGTAAAATGCGACTAGGGCCAAGATGCCGTGAGAACGGGCGATAGGGTAGCCACCTCTCACCTTGGCGCTCTCATTCCACCGCGTCATGCAGCAGGTGGGTGTTCGTGGGTGCCTTACATACTGCTTGATAGTTATCTTGTCCGAATATTTTGCGAAACGTTGTGGTCCGTGTTGTGTTGCAATTTACTAGAGTCCTTGCAACACAACGCTAATTACTCTGCTTACCTGCAACAGTTTATGGTGGGGCAACGTATTCAGCGATGCTATGATATATACAAGGTATACTGGCGTAGATGAGCTCTACAAGCGATTCTACGAACGTAAAAATACGCAACGCGCAAAATAAAATTATAAGGACGTAATTATAGCACTACATGTAGCTACATGTAGTGCTGCAATTGCGTAGCGGCGCTACGAGTAGTGCTGTAATGGTAAAGATAAGCTCCAAGTGGTGCTACGACCGCGACCCGCGTATATGTGCTACGAGCAGAGTTAAATAGCCTAGAAAGGTGTTACAAGTTACGACTGCGTAGCGGCCCTTCGAGTAGTACTGTAATGGTGTAGATAAGCTCCAAGTGGTGCTACGACCGCGACCGGCGTATATGTGCTACGAGCAGAGTTAAATAGCCTAGAAAGGTGTTACAAGTTGCGACTGCGTAGCGGCGCTACGAGTAGTACTGTAATGGTGTAGATAAGCTCCAAGTGGTGCTACGACCGCGACCGGCGTATATGTGCTACGAGCAGAGTTAAATAGCCTAGAAAGGTGTTACAAGTTGCGACTGCGTAGCGGCGCTACGAGTAGTACTGTAATGGTGTAGATAAGCTCCAAGTGGTGCTACGACCGCGACCGGCGTATATGTGCTACGAGCAGAGTTAAATAGCCTAGAAAGGTGTTACAAGTTGCGACTGCGTAGCGGCGCTACGAGTAGTACTGTAATGGTGTAGATAAGCTCCAAGTGGTGCTACGACCGCGACCGGCGTATATGTGCTACGAGCAGAGTTAAATAGCCTAGAAAGGTGTTACAAGTTGCGACTGCGTAGCGGCGCTACGAGTAGTACTGTAATGGTGTAGATAAGCTCCAAATGGTGCTACGACCGCGACCGGCGTATATGTGCTACGAGCAGAGTTAAATAGCCTAGAAAGGTGTTACAAGTTGCGACTGCGTAGCGGCGCTACGAGTAGTACTGTAATGGTGTAGATAAGCTCCAAGTGGTGCTACGACCGCGACCGGCGTATATGTGCTACGAGCAGAGTTAAATAGCCTAGAAAGGTGTTACAAGTTGCGACTGCGTAGCGGCGCTACGAGTAGTACTGTAATGGTGTAGATAAGCTCCAAGTGGTGCTACGACCGCGACCCGCGTATATGTGCTACGATCAGAGTTAAATAGCCTAGAAAGGTGTTACAAGTTGTGACTGCGTAGCGGCGCTACGAGTAGTGCTGTAATGGTGTAGATAAGCTCCAAGTGGTGCTACGACCGCGACCCGTGTATATGTGCTACGAGCAGAGTTAAATAGCCTAGAGAGGTGTTATAAGTTGCGAATGCGTAGCCGCGCTACGAGTAGTGCTGTAATGGTAAAGATAAGCTCCAAGTGGTGCTGCGACCGCAACCCGCGTATATGTGCCACGAGCAGAGTTAAATAGCCTAGAAAGGTGTTACAAGTTGCGACTGCGTAGCGGCCCTTCGAGTAGTATTGTAATGGTGTAGATAAGCTCCAAGTGGTGCTACGACCGCGACCGGCGTATATGTGCTACGAGCAGAGTTAAATAGCCTAGAAAGGTGTTACAAGTTGCGACTGCGTAGCGGCGCTACGAGTAGTACTGTAATGGTGTAGATAAGCTCCAAGTGGTGCTACGACCGCGACCGGCGTATATGTGCTACGAGCAGAGTTAAATAGCCTAGAAAGGTGTTACAAGTTGCGACTGCGTAGCGGCGCTACGAGTAGTGTTGTAATGGTGTAGATAAGCTCCAAGTGGTGCTACGACCGCGACCCGTGTATATGTGCTACGAGCAGAGTTAAATAGCCTAGAGAGGTGTTACGAGTTGCGACTGCGTAGCCGCGCTACGAGTAGTGCTGCAATGGTGTAGATAAGCTCCAAGTGGTGCTACGACCGCGACCCGCGTATATATGCTACGAGCAGAGTTAAATATCCTAGAGAGATGTTACAAGTTGCGACTGCGTAGTCGCGCTACGAGTAGTGCTGTAATGGTAAAGATAAGCTCCAAGTGGTGCTGCGACCGCGACCCGCGTATATGTGCTACGAGCAGAGTTAAATAGCCTAGAAAGGTGTTACAAGTTGCGACTGCGTAGCGGCGCTACGAGTAGTGTTGTAATGGTGTAGATAAGCTCCAAGTGGTGCTACGACCGCGACCCGTGTATATGTGCTACGAGCAGAGTTAAATAGCCTAGAGAGGTGTTACGAGTTGCGACTGCGTAGCGGCGCTACGAGTAGTGCTGCAATGGTGTAGATAAGCTCCAAGTGGTGCTACGACCGCGACCCGTGTATATGTGCTACGAGCAGAGTTAAATATCCTAGAGAGATGTTACAAGTTGCGACTGCGTAGTCGCGCTACGAGTAGTGCTGTAATGGTAAAGATAAGCTCCAAGTGGTGCTGCGACCGCGACCCGCGTATATGTGCTACGAGCAGAGTTAAATAGCCTAGAAAGGTGTTACAAGTTGCGACTGCGTAGCGGCGCTACGAGTAGTGTTGTAATGGTGTAGATAAGCTCCAAGTGGTGCTACGACCGCGACCCGTGTATATGTGCTACGAGCAGAGTTAAATAGCCTAGAGAGGTGTTACAAGTTGCGACTGCGTAGCGGCGCTACGAGTAGTACTGTAATGGTGTAGATAAGCTCCAAGTGGTGCTACGACCGCGACCGGCGTATATGTGCTACGAGCAGAGTTAAATAGCCTAGAAAGGTGTTACAAGTTGCGACTGCGTAGCGGCGCTACGAGTAGTGTTGTAATGGTGTAGATAAGCTCCAAGTGGTGCTACGACCGCGACCCGTGTATATGTGCTACGAGCAGAGTTAAATAGCCTAGAGAGGTGTTACGAGTTGCGACTGCGTAGCCGCGCTACGAGTAGTGCTGCAATGGTGTAGATAAGCTCCAAGTGGTGCTACGACCGCGACCCGCGTATATATGCTACGAGCAGAGTTAAATATCCTAGAGAGATGTTACAAGTTGCGACTGCGTAGTCGCGCTACGAGTAGTGCTGTAATGGTAAAGATAAGCTCCAAGTGGTGCTGCGACCGCGACCCGCGTATATGTGCCACGAGCAGAGTTATATAGCCTAAAGAGGTGTTACAAGTTGCGACTGCGTAGCCGCGCTACGAGTGGTGCTATAATGGTGAAGATAAGCTCCAAGTGGGGTACGACCGTGACCCGCGTATATGTGCTACGAGCAGAGTTATATAGCCTAAAGAGGTGTTACAAGTTGCGACTGCGTAGCCGCGCTACGAGTGGTGCTATAATGGTGAAGATAAGCTCCAAGTGGTGCTACGACCGCGACCCGCGTATATATGCTACGAGCAGAGTTAAATATCCTAGAGAGATGTTACAAGTTGCGACTGCGTAGCGGCGCTACGAGTAGTGTTGTAATGGTGTAGATAAGCTCCAAGTGGTGCTGCGACCGCGACCCGCGTATATGTGCCACGAGCAGAGTTATATAGCCTAAAGAGGTGTTACAAGTTGCGACTGCGTAGCCGCGCTACGAGTAGTGCTGCAATGGTGTAGATAAGCTCCAAGTGGTGCTACGACCGCGACCCGCGTATATATGCTACGAGCAGAGTTAAATATCCTAGAGAGATGTTACAAGTTGCGACTGCGTAGTCGCGCTACGAGTAGTGCTGTAATGGTAAAGATAAGCTCCAAGTGGTGCTGCGACCGCGACCCGCGTATATGTGCCACGAGCAGAGTTATATAGCCTAAAGAGGTGTTACAAGTTGCGACTGCGTAGCCGCGCTACGAGTGGTGCTATAATGGTGAAGATAAGCTCCAAGTGGGGTACGACCGTGACCCGCGTATATGTGCTACGAGCAGAGTTAAATAGCCTAGAGAGTTGTTACAAGTTGCGACTGCATAACCGCTCTACGAGTACCTGGTAGATAGCGTAGAGAGTTGTTATAAGTGCGACTCCGTAGCCATGCTACGAGTAGTGCTATTGCGAGAGCGTTGTTTAACAAGTTGCTACTACGTAGTCGCGCGCGCTGCTGTACCTGGTAGATAAGCGTAGATCTATTTTAGTGAATGTTCGCATAGCTTCATGTTCCTGCATTATATTGTATGCACACAAAGCCCGAGGTTTTCTATTTTCTCGTGCAAAGCACCAGTTGTGTTCGCTACTATTGACGCACTTTCAAAGCGTATTGGCAATTCGAAGTAATTTTCAAGTCGTTCCATGCTAATAGTTTTGCGCTCTTTTAGTTATTTGTGATATGCAAATAAACTGTTGATTGCAAATAATAAACATTCAAAATTTTAAGTAAAATAAAATACTTAGTTCCTTCTTCATCTTCTAAAACGTGTACTTTTAAATTTTAACAAATAAATTTGCAGTGCAAAGGTATTGCAGTGCAACAAATAACTCTGTACCAAGTGCAAAAGGTATTAAATTAATTTCCTCTAGGTTGATATCGGCATGCGGCACACAGAGGCTTACGAATAATCACGACATTAACAATGTGTTCGTGTTATGACGTGCCCCAATCAGGTAAAGTTGTGAAAGCGTTATCTCAACTATGATCTCACACGTTACTTCTTTAATAATTAAAATTAACATTTAATTCATTTATCGGCAGAATATATATATATCTATTTCATTGTTTCTAGCTATACGCTAGTGTGCATATGCCTAAAAAAGCTGTGACGTTTCATTGGTCGTGTTGGGCGAAAAAATACACATTCCAGCTAGACAGTAGCGAGTTCTGCACATTGCGTTTGGTAGAAAAAATATGCTAAATATTTTCGAGCAATGAACATTAAAACATCACAATATAGTGTTATTAGGCGGCGGTACTGCGGGGCGTGGAGGCGGACGCGAATGGCACTGTTGCCGCGTGCACGGTCGGCGCCGGCCGGCACAGGACGGCGAGATAGGCGAAGGCGCCGGCACGCGGCACGGGCTGCGCCGCGAGGAATGCGCCCCCGTCTGGAGAGCGAGCGTACAGAAGCGGGCGCTCTTGGCCCGCACCGCCGCCGGACGCCGCTCCTGACGGAGCTGCGGCACTGCGAGGCTGGAACAAAGCTCATCATCAACCGTCGCTCGACTCTTCAAATTAATAAGCAGCGAGTTGCCTTGTACCACCTTGTAATACAATCGTACCCAACCCAAATGCTTAATAGCTATAAAGGGACCTAGAAATTACTAGAATTCGCTAGCGTGAACATTTTAATTATATTCGTTCAAAACTTGAAAATTATAAAGGCCTAATATAAAGGCCTTGATGACGCGGAACAAAGAGGCGACAGACTAGACCCATAAATATAAAAATAAAAATAAATACTGATAAATTAGTTAGATATCTATATATATAATAAAATCTTAAATGCAATCTAAAAATATAAACAATGTAAGGCGAGGTTACCAGTAAATGTGCGAAAGTGATAATGGAGCCGGTGGGTGGTCTGGATTGAAACGGTGGCTGCAGTTGTCCGGCCTGCACGTTGAGCAGCAGGTGATAGAGGAAGTCGTTCCTGACTCGCATCTCGTCCACGCTAGATGCGCACCGCTCTAACTTCTGCAGCCAGCGCGCAACGAGCGCTTTGTCTGCGCATTACCAGTGCCAAATGAGATATCTACGGCTTTGGTCACACACATTGATTGAGAGAGTGACGTGAAGTAATAATCTCATTCAGACCCGAAAAATGGTCCCCTAGAACGTCTAGTACATATTATTATTGTCCTTGGTCGTAATGCCGCTACGAATATCAAACAAGGTTCTGATAAATTCGTTAAACTTAGATTTACAATCTGAATTCTGTGGTAATAATATTTATAGCTTTAAAGAATTTTTCAATATATTTATGAGATATCTAGACAAGCATATGCCACTAAAACATATGTGTGTAACTAATAAAAAAACATTTGCCGACTGGGCTACTCCAGCTATTATTATTTCTAAAGACAAATTATTTTATTTATATGATCTCCTTAAAGTTAACAATAATCCAGATCTTAGATCTTATGTTACACGTTACAGCAAAATCTTTAAACAAGTTACCATTAAAGCCAAGCAACTGTTCCTTAAAAACAAAATTATGAATTCAAATAATAAAATAAAAATGGCCTGGACCATAATTAAAGAAGAAACTGGCAAATCTAACGACTGTAACACCAAGCTAGAGTTAAAAATTGGATCAGAAATTATTTCGGATAACACAACGATTGCCAATCATGTGAATAAATTCTTTTCCACAATAGCCCATAGTACTACTCAAAGTCTAAAGTCTAGTAAAGAAGTATCATTAAACTACCTCAAAGCGTTTATCCCTCGGAATTCTGAATCAGCCATATTTGCACCTGTCACATACCTAGAGACTAAGAGAGTAATTAGGGACCTTAAATCTAAACATTCCCAAGATCTTTGGAGTATCTCACCTGTATTATTGAAATCTATAACAAGTGTCATCGGCCCGCTAACAGATATTGTAAATGACTCTCTAAAAAATGGCATATTCCCAGATTCATTAAAAGTAGCCAAAGTTATACCTTTGTATAAAAAGGGATGTCATAACAATGTTGAGAACTATCGTCCCGTCTCTATATTGCCGGTTTTCAGTAAGGTCTTTGAAAAAATTTTGGAAAAACGGTTAATTAAATTCTTTATTGATAATGAACTTTTAAATTGTAAACAATTTGGATTTCGGAAAGGACTGTCAACGGGTGATGCTATAGCTTCTATGGTAAAATCAATATTAACTTCCCTAGACGACTCTCAGCATACTTATGGCATCTTTTGTGATCTGTCCAAAGCCTTTGACTGTGTAAATCATGAAATATTACTAATGAAACTAGAACATTATGGTATAAGAGACAATGAATTGCGTATATTCCAATCATATTTAGAAAATAGAGCTCAAATATGTGACGTCAATGGCTTAAAATCTAATGTAGAATCAATTACAATGGGTGTGCCGCAGGGTTCTATCCTGGGACCATTATTGTTTCTAACATATGTTAACGACATCTCGAGCTGTATAACAGACGATATAGAGATGGTAATGTTTGCAGACGATATCTCAGTTGTACTGAAAAACAATGATATAAGTAAACTAAGAGAATCCTTTTTAAATGTACTAGAATCTCTAAAATCATGGTTCGAATGCAACAACCTATTACTAAATGTTAACAAAACTAACATTATGCACTTTGCTCTAGGTACTCATAGACGTAATAACACTGATGCCATATTAAAAACTGCAGAAAACTTGTCATTAAACCTTGCTAATGAACTAACTTTTCTTGGGGTAATATTTGATAAAAGTTTTACTTGGAAAGCCCACATAAACTCTTTAGCTGGTAAGTTGAGTTCCGCTTGTTATGCTATAAAAAAAAAATTAAAGAGCTATGCGGAACTCATGCTGCAAAGACGGTTTATCATGCCTATTTTGAGAGCATCATGTCATATGGCCTTATGTTTTGGGGAAATGCAGCAGACTCAAATAGAATATTTTTATTACAGAAGAGGGCCTTGCGGTACATCCTAAATATGAAAACTAGAGATACTTGTAGGACAGCGTTCGGGGAGATAGGAATCATGACTTTACCAAGTGCATATGTTTACCAGAACATATGCTATGCCAGAAAATACATTAATGATTCCTCTCTTAATTCCGACAATCATAACTATGATACACGGTGTAAGAATAATGTACAACTAATAAGACATAGATTAGCTAAAACCTCAAAAAGCTTTATTTGTAATAGTGTTAGATTTTATAATAAACTGTCTTCTAACATAAAACAATTAGATGATAATAATTTCAAACGACGGATTAAATTAATGTTAATTGAAAAGAGTTATTACACTATTAAGGATGCATTAACTGACCGTAATTTTATCTAAGAGTTTGACTACTGTTTTTTCCACTAACAAACTTTGACAATTTGACATTTGGATACACTTTGTATCATAAATTATTTTTTTTATATGACTTATTACATCTCTTTGTAATAAATGTAAACTAATTTTTATTTATTTTTTGACTTGATATAATATGAAGTATCAAAATTGACGATGGCACTATACACCAGATATAGGTAATTTAAATAGGCAGTGTGGTCAAATTCTTCAGTATTCATGTTTATGCTGTAAATATTAATGCTCCTGTGAGCGGTAGTATGGGTTAATTATTTGTAAGTTACTATAATATAATACTTATAAGGTACTAACAAAACATTGTGACTTGCGAAGTTTGTTTGTCAGTTCTTCTTCGCATTGAATTTAGAACTGGCGGAATTTTCGACATGTCCAAGCGTAGGTTACCTACCTATGGATGAAATTATACAATAAACAATAAACAATAAACTAATGTACCCCGGTCGGAGTATTACTACACTTCAAGTAAAAAAAATTAAATAGGTACCACTATCTCTTTTTCTGGTAGTTAAGTATTAATTATAGAAGAAAGGTCGAGATTTTCGACCAGATTTTGCCGAAATTTTTCGATTTAAGACAAAAGATTTGAATTGTATAAGAAGCCTATATACCTATACAACACGTATAGTGTTGTACATAAGCATCTTGTCTCTACCTAACGATTAAAAACAAAGATATATTACGTAATATATAATATTTCCTCAAAGACTAGAAAAAGAAAATAGTGGTATAAATTTTTTTTTATTTCGCCGTTTATTTTTACACATTCCGACGAAAGAGTAGAATAATAAATATAGCGACTGGGCTTAATAGCGGAGATCATAGAAATAACTTTTTTATTTAAGTCAATTTTGGTGATAGTGCCTTGATAGTGCCTATGTTACACACGAGAGCCAAGTGACAAGTTTAGTGACTCTTCTGTGTAGGTATTTACGAGAAAATGATAATCACAGATTAATATCAGTGTGAAATCAACTTACCGCCTGTACTTTCTAGGTTAGGTAACAAAGCTCTTGTCAGGAAAAAATTATAGTTGAAGTCATATTTTAAATCATTTATTAGATCATCCATTACGTATGTTTAGCTATTACTGAAATATTAAAAAAACCAAAGAGAATATACCGAGAAAAACGAAATAGCCGCACTCTTGGCAGAAAACGTCAGAGCATACATATCCTTTTTCTCTTTGTCCTCTTTGACATAACAATAAATGCCTATATGTGTAATTAATAAATAATGCAATAAGTCAATTCCGACAGGAGAATGCCTTTTTTGAAAGCGCTAAAAAAGTAAAAGTAGAAAGGTAGTTTAATACTATGAACATGTTTGCTAATTAAAATTCTAAAACATATTTTTAAAATAAGTCATAATCGATTTCGAAGCGGGAAAAATATTTTTAGCATTATAAATTCGTCAATTGACACTGGCTTTGGCTGCGGTCGGATTTGAATTCGTCACGATTCGGACTTCTACAATACACGAGACGTTTTTCTAGTCGAGGGGTTTGACACCTGAAAGCTCTGGCGGCTCCTGCGGATCCTGCGGTCATACGACTCGGGTTGACTGGGCTCGAAACGAAACACTCGGCTTGAAACGAAACGTAACAAACACCGGCATGCGATTAACCGCCACAACATTAGGTTTATTTATTTATTTATTTTAGGGTTAAAATAGAGAAGATGCGTCGCGTAGCGACGCATCTTCTCAACAAAGTGATTCCCCGTCCTCGAATTATATGAAAACGCCACCAAACTTGGTCAAGTTGCTTAATAATATTATATATTATATATATCATATATTATATATTATATATCATATATTATACACATATATTATATATCATATATTATATGCAGATATCAAGCTCGCAGTGAGGGGCGGCGGATGCATTTTTACCCCCCTCCCCTGACCCCCTGCACGGTGGCTCCTCGTGGCTCCAGGGCTAAATCAGCTCAGAACACCCCTAGGTACACCTGTGCCAAGTGGCATCCTTTGTTGAAGATTTGCAAGGTACCCATGAAATTATTGCATTAACATCCCCACTAGTCAGTCAAGGTTGGATGCGAGGTCACTAAAAATCATCGTACGCGCAGTCGAAAATGAGGGTATTTGGGGCAAAATTATCGGACGCTGAACAAAATGATACAATAGATTTAGGCGGGAATAGGGGTCAAATTGAAAAATAGGTCAACTTTAAAAAAATGTTAGAGCTATTGGAAAACATACAAAATCTATAAATAAAAATAAAAAGATTTACATTATACTTACGATATTTATAGATAGATAGATTATACTTACGATGGCAGTGCTGTGAAGAGCGAACTCGAACTTTAACTTTAGCTTTAACACTGGTTTAATAAACCTAAATATTATCTAAATGTGTTTTTTACCTAAATGAAGTGAATTGTGGATTTGCTTAATCTATAAGATATCTAGGCATTGCTTAGTGCTCCTTTACTTAATCATTAGATTGTTATTTTTCACCACCAATCTAGCATTAAAATTATTCTCTTTCTTGCAATGCAACTCAAGTGTTCTCCGTTTATACCATATATATACTTATCAATATTGCTTGAATCTGTTATTGTCTTTAATATTGTACAAGTTTTTTACTACATAAATGTGAATACATGATGTGACTGTAAAGATGTTGATTCTATAATAAATAAATAAAAAAACACGCTAACAGATGGCGCTAAATCGTAAATGTCAAAATTCAAGCATTCGCACAACACGGCCACGCTCTCAAATCAGCAAATACGAACAGCATATTATACAATTAGCTCACTGAGAGCCTCGGGCAGTAGCCCACACAACATCAAGCTGCGCAGCCGCCCGGTGGATACAAGACATCAACATCTCTACACCTTTTACAGCTACTCCCACAAATTAATTTTATTAATTAAAAGAATAAATTGCCTTGGATAACAGCGTAATTTCTTTTTTTAGTTATTATAAAAAAAATATTTGCGACCTCGATGTTGGATTTGATTAATTTTAAATGTAAACGTTTAAATTTTTAATTGTTTTTAATGTAAATCTTATATGATCTGATTTCAAAGCAGTGTGAGCCAAGTTGGTTTCTATCTTTTGACGTGATAACGTCTTATAAATTGATGAACACCGGCTGCACGCACGAAAAAGTGTCACGTTCCATCTGAGCCTGTGTGTGCAAGCGAGAGCGCGTAACAAGCGATAGAGAGGCACAATCGGCCCAAGCGGCAGTGTTGCCAAACGTATGGTAATTGCCGTATCGTACGGTAATCGAGGCTAGAAATCGACAAATGTACGGCGTACGGCAGCGATTGTATTGTATTGTTTATTGATCATTCATATGGCAGTTAGACTGCGCTCGAACTTGTCACAATTTGTTCTATCCGGTTCGATTACACCCACGAAGAAGAACCGACAAGAAACTTCGCAGGGTATTTTTTTAAACATATTTTTACAAGTATTTAGTGACTAGCCACATAATAACACCGCCCATAGTCTATCTAAAACACAGCTTGAGAGCAAGATTAACAATTTTGCTGAGAGTTCTGACTACAAAGACTTATTAATTAAGTGAATCATGTGTAAAGAGCCTTTGTCAAACTTAGATACGTAATTTGTATCAACAGAATTATGTTAGTATATTAAACTATAATGTAGTATAATTTCATGGTCAAAAATAAAAAATAAAAAAAAATAAGTAAAAAAACTTTTAAGTTAAACGGTTTTATTAAAAATAAAAAAGTAGAAAAAAAAACTGCTGTACAAAAAACTAGAAAATAATAAGGACACAAGCCTGGGCCTTCTTAAGATTTTACGTCTGGGTAAGAAATCGTGCAATACTAGCGTGCTGTCTTCTCATGTCGAATGCCAAAGGGCACATTGTGTCGCTGCGTCAGCGGAATAAGTAATAAATTGAGACTTTTAACAGACTAATATAAAAACGTGGGGCGTATAATATGCGTAATAAATAACATGCGCCCCACGTTTTTATATTAGTCTGTTAAAAGTCTCAATTTATTACTTATTCCGCTGACGCAGCGACACAATGTGCCCTTTAGCATCCGACATGAGAAGACAGCACGCTAGTATTGCACGATTTCTTACCCAGACGTAAAATCTTAAGAAGGCCCAGGCTTGTGTCCTTATTATTTTCTAGTTTTTTGTACAGCAGTTTTTTTTTCTACTTTTTTATTTTTAATAAAACCGTTTAACTTAAAAGTTTTTTTACCTATTTTTTTATTTACTCGTTTTTAGTTTGATTTTTGGCTCGTATCATTCATTACGTAAACTCGTCATCCTTTCCAACTCTCTCATTGCATCTTTGTTACTCGGTTTCTTACCTGTCAATTACTCACAATCAAGCTCCTCAATACATAACCCTTCTAAAGACTTTACGCGACTCAATGCAACATACGCTTGACCCTCCTCAAATAGTCTGGAGCCCAAATAAAAGACAGCACGGTCAACAGTACTGCCCTGCATTTTATGGACAGTGGAGGCCCATGACAAAATTATTGGTAACATCCGTCTCTCAGCTGTTCCATAATTAAACTTTGCTGGAAACTGTATGGCTTTAGGATGGATAAGGTGTCCGCCGTCTCTTTGAAAATCAATTTGAACAGATGGTATGTCTGTTTCATACTTTTGCGTTCGACAAGTATAGGACACTCGTCCAAACAAACCAAATGAGCCCAAACTCGAGGGGGTTACTAGTAACGGTTGAAGAGTTCCCCTGTACACCTCCTGACTCCATCATCAGACCCTCGTCACCAAGTGTATTGGTAAAAGTAAGGGACACTCGTCCAAACCAACCCTATGAGCCCAAACTCGAGGGGGTTACTAGTAACGGTTGAAGAGTTCCACTGTATACCTCCTGACTCCATCATCAGACCCTCGTCACCAAGTGTATTGGTAGAAGTAAGGGACACTCGTCCAAACCAACCATATGAGCCCAAACTCGAGGGAGTTACTAGTAACGGTTGAAGAGTTCCACTGTACACCTCCTGACTCCATCATCAGACCCTCGCCAAGTGTATTGGTAGAAGTATGGGACACTCGTCCAAACCAACCAAATGAGCCCAAACTCGAGGGGGTTACTAGTAACGGTTGAAGAGTTCCACTGTACACCTCCTGACTCCATCATCAGACCCTCGTCACCATGTGTATTGGTAGAAGTATGGAACACTCGTCCAAACTAACCAAATGAGCCCAAACTCGAGGGGGTTACTAGTAACGGTTAAAGAGTTCGACTGTCCACCTCCTGACTCCAACATCAGACCCTCGTCACCGAGTGTATTGATAGAAGTATAGGATAGGACACTCGTTCAAACAAACCAAATGAGCCAATACTCGAGGGGGTTACTAGTAACGGTTTAAGAGTTCCACTGTACACCTCCTGATTCCATCATCAGACCCTCGTCACCAAGTATATTGGTAGAACTATGGGACACTCGTCCAAACCTACAAAATGAGCCCAAACTCGACGGGGTTACTAGTAACGGTTGAAGAGTTCCACTGTACACCTCCTGACTCCATCATCAGACTCTCGTCACCAAGTGTATTGGTAGAAGTATGGGACACTCGTCCAAACCAACCAAATGAGCCCAAACTCGAGGGGGTTACTAGTAACGGTTGAAGAATTCCACTGTACACCTCCTGACTCCATCATCAGACCCTCGTCACCAAGTGTATTGGTAGAAGTATGGGACACTCTTCCAAACCAACCATATGAGCCCAAACTCGAGGGGGTTACTAGTAACGGTTGAACAGTTCCACTGTCCACCTCCTGACTCCATCATCACACCCTCGTCACCAAGTGTATTGGTAGAAGTATGGAACACTCGTCCAAACCAACCATATGAGCCCAAACTCGAGGGGGTTACTAGTAACGGTTGAAGAGTTCCACTGTCCTCCTCCTGACTCCATCATCAGACCCTCGTTACCAAGTTGAAATTATCATAATATTGTATTGTCACGAGAACTCAATGTGTGTGCAAAGTTTCATAAAAATCGGTTCAGTAGAAGTAGTTGAAAAAGTTGTCGCAAGATTTGAAACAAAGATAGTAACAAACAAATATACGGAGTCAAGCTAAAAAAAAAAAAAAACCGTTTAAAAATATATGAATATTTAAGATACTTGAAGTATCAAGTTGTCAATAGGTTAATAAAGTTGAGGTTAGGGCTACCGTACGAAAGAATACGGTAATTCTTATAGCTGTGTTTCTTTATGACGTTATCAGTAAAACTATCGTCCATAAACCGACTTTACAGACAACCGTTTTTTTTTTTATAAATGTTTTAGTACGAAAGGATCAATTAATTATTTATTAAATTACTAATTCATAGTAATTATTTTAAAATATTCCTTTTTAGTTTTTTTTTAGGAATTTTAATTTTATAGATAGATAGAAAAATAGAAAATTCTTTATTGCTCCAGTAAACATTAAACAGTAACAAATACATTGGAAAATTTACATAAGGTGCAAAGGCGGACTTATCCCTTACAGAGATTTCTTACAGTCAACCTTTGGATGTTTGAGATTCGATAATATAGTGGAATGTAAGTAGGTAGTAGCAAAAGAGTTGCGTGACAATTGGAGATAAATTTAATAATAAGAATACTTATTAATACATACGTATAAGTACATGCTAGTAAAATATAAGCCATACATGTTTAATACATATAAATTACTAAATATATAGAATATTATATACAAATAAATATACATACATACATACTTGTCCATCCAGGTAAGTATGAAACAAAAGTGGTTTTTGTTTTTTTTTAGGTTTTTACTTCACATTGACGGAGGTAATACAGTTTTAGGTGTTATTTACAATGTCGGATAAAGTGTGGTAGTGAATTCCACAGTCGAGCTGCGACTGTTTACAGTTACTGCAGTTACTGCTGTGTTTTATTTATTAGAGTTTTAATTGGTGTTGCTTTTTTTACTTTATTAGAACGTAAAGATTTCCAGTGACTGTTTGGAGGTAGTGCAGCGCACCGTTCGGTTCAAACTTCACTGTTCGGAAACGGTGTAAAACTGTAGGTCCCTTCCCGTGCCCGTTACTAGGTGGTGTCTACTTTTTCGAGCAGGGGAAAAATAACAGCTTGAGACACTTGGACATTTTTCCCTGAAGTAGACAGTGCCTTTGACGAACGAATGTCAATGCCAAACGAAATAATTGAAGACTCAACGCTACTAGTACTTGCAAGTAGTGGTGTTGATGTATGACCGCATAAATCACATAAATAAAGCTTTGAGTCATTTGTCAGCCTCTATTGCTCAGTGGTGCATGTCAGCCTCGGTAGCTCAGTGGTGCAGACAGTCGACTGTCGCCAAAGATATATACGTATTATAATATTTCCTCAAAGACTGTCGCTATTGATTGCAACGCTGGGCGCGGGCAGTACTTGGATGCGTGACCGCTCGACCGTTGGAGACTGACCGTGGTTCGGATTCCACGTAAAACTGTAGGTCCCTTCCCTTCTTACCTTACTAGGTGGTAGGGTTCAACCGCCCGGGTTGATACCACCGCACTGAATGAAACGTCGGTCGAAACGGCTATGTAAATAGTTTGTGTTTTCCGTCCAGTTCAGTGTAGCTATAGCACGACCGAAGGGAAGCACTGACATGGCACCTACTTCGCCCGGTGTTATGGGCTGACATCACAGATGTTATAGGTGATGTAGCCATAAAAAAAAGTCCCGAGCCATTGTGAATATACCTCAGACAAAAGCCGCACTTATTGAACATGTAAAACGCGCTTACTATATTACTACTTCTAGGGCTTTCACTTGGACCTAAGCACTAGTAAAGGCTTCGGATATGCCTGAGCCATCTGGGGATGAACATAGGATACAGTGGAATGGGGCAGCCAATTTAAACCACACTCCTCCAGGCAGCAAGCAAGGCACAGAACAGCGATCTGCGCGGGGCGGTCGTCTTCCCTCCCATAGCCGGCCGCCGACGAGTGTACGACACAGTGTGTATAAAATCCTTCCGAGAACGTGTGGTTCTTCGGACAAGCTTAAGCTATTCTTCCTATCTTCTTCCCTCCCGACCGAATTTTGACGTGATAAGGTCACGTCTTATAAATTGATGAACACCGGCTGCACGCACGAAAAAGTGTCACGTTCCATCTAAGCCTGTGTGTGCAAGCGAGAGCGCGTAACAAGCGATAGAGAGGTGCAATCGGCCCAAGCGTCGGCTTGTACACATTTATCTCTCTGGTTCTAAAGTACCAAGACAGCACAAATTGAAAGGAGGTTACTCGTACCATAATAATATTAGGCGCATCTGGCCGGACGGAAAAGATTTCAAATTTAGAATATTCATGAAACAGGTTCTAAAGTACCAGGGCAGCACAAATTGAAAGGAGGTTACTCGTACCATAATATATTAAGCGCATCTGGCCGGTCGGAAAAGATTTCAAATTTAGAATATTCATGAAACAAGGGTCCGAATATGTATCACAATATCGATTCATGTATTTCGATTCAATACAACGACAGAGAACCAAATATTACGTATTTAACACTTTTTAGTTCTAGGTTTTTTTTGTTTGGAAGTCGGTTTCGTATTTTTTAAACTGTTTTTATTTCATTTTTTTTAGTAATATTAAATAATAAAAAAACCTAAATCGAATAATCGAAATCGATTGAAATGGTACAGAATGATTCGCCATATGTGCCAAACTGCAAATTGCTGAAAAAGTCCACATCACAAAAGTTTTGCTGAAGGTAACCACACACCATAGTAATTATCCTCCTTTCAATTTCTTCTGCCCTGGTACTTTACCACTTTATGACGTTATCACGTAAAACTATCGTCCGTAAACCGACTTTACAGACAACCAATTTTTTTTATTAAACCCACAACCCATGAAAAATATACTAGCGGGCAATTTAACTATCCAAATATGGGTGCACAGACAACTGTGTAGCTAGCGAGCGAGAGCAAATGTTTGGATCTGGATCACCTGTTTTTGAATGCCCGACCTTTAACGTCCAGCGACTTACCTTCACAAAAAGATTGAAGGATTTTTTTTTATGGAAACTGACACGATTGGCTACATCACCTACAACATCCGTGATGTCAGCCCATAACACCGGGTGAACTAGGTGCCATGCCAGTGCTTCCCCCTTTGATCGTGCCGGCTACACTGAACTGGTCGGAAAACACAAACTATTTACATAGCCGTTTTGACCGACGTTTCATTCAGTGCGGTGGTACCACCCCGGGCGGGTTAAACCCTACCACCAAGTAAGATTAGGAGGGAAGGGACCTATAGATTACGAGGAATCCGAACCTCGGTCAGCCTCCAACGGTCAGCGGTCACCCATCCAAGTACTGACCGCACCCAGTGTTGCTGAACATTCAATAGCGACAGTTGACTGTCTGCACCACTGAGCTATCGGAGCTGACCTTATAAAAAACCTGAAAATAAGCCGCGCGTCACACAGGACCTACTTGCTAATACGGAATGTTTCCCATCAATATACGAATTTATTTCAACAACAATTGAAGACATATAGAATAACAGACAAGGCTGCATGGTATAATACCTTTGCCTATCCCATAAAGTGGATAAAAACAACAACAAAAAAAAAGCAAATGTGACGTCAAAACCCGAAACGTCAACGTGACGTGCCGTGACGTGAACGTTCAACTTTTGCCACAGACTTTTGCAAATCGTGCTGACGGTCGCGGACGCGTCCCATTGCGGGGCATCACCAACCACCCCATCACCGTTCTGTAGATCCTTTTCTCCATCACAAAATATACACCAAACGACCACAAGCAACTCCGCCGCTCCTGCAGTAAGTGTTCTTATATATGAAACGCTGCATTCAAGTGTGGTTACCGCACTAGTATTGTTTTGTGAATATCACAGCAATTTCTCTTTTTTGTGGGTACATTTATTATTTAGAAAGTCGTCACACTGAAGTAATCAATCTCGTTTGTCGCAGGTCGCCTCCGCTCCCGCCTCCGGGCGCCTTCGGGCCGCGCCGGCCCGCTCCGGGCTGACTCACATTTCACAACACTGTGATATTTTGCTCAATTATACAATCTTCGAATTTAAGATCCCCTTTACACCATCCGAAGACTGCATCATGTCGGACTGGAACCAAGGCAGCAGAAGTTGGTATCCGAACCCTAACGCGTTCGCGTGGGGCGAGGACCCTCGCACCTCATACAACACTGCACCGGCCAACTACTACCCGAACCAGCAGTATGTAGGCTTTAACGAATTTATTACTCAATTGCAACAGAACAATTCATACCCAACGGCGGCGTATCCCGGCAACACTCCTCAGGCTTACCCGGGACCACCTTTCGACGGAGTCGCCGACCTTAATATCACTCAGACACCAACCCATATTGCACCTCAGCACTATCAGCCGATGCCATCCCACAACATTCCCGACAACAATTCACGTAGTGAGTATGGTGAAAGTGTCGGCGGTGACTCCAATATGTTGCACGCTGACAACAGATATTTTAATTCCAACTTAACGCCCACTGCCACTGAATTTGTGCCTAAAAGCGCTCAGCCGCGACCCGCCGCTCCAGCTCCTGAAAGTTTGCCTGCAAGCAGGGCCACCCGCACTCAAGAGAAACTCACAGACAATGGAGGTGGGGCCAAAACTAATAGTGAAGCGATTACTGTTAGCGCCGGAGATGATAAAACAAATGGTGCTAGCGGCGGCAACAGTACCACATCCAGTATTGAAAAGGAAAGCAATCGCAAAGAAAACTCAAAGGGAAGCAACGGTAAGAATAAAAGAAAAGCAGCATCGAAAGCACCCACGACAGAAGATGTAGGACGAACTTTCTACAACAGCAATGCCGGTAAGCCGAGCGGGAGCCAAGATATCAGGTCGAGGAACCAAGACGTTCGTTACTCCGATAATCACAGCAAAGACAATGTTAGAGATAATTATAGCAGAGATAATGCGAGGGATAGCAAAGAAAATAATGGCAGAGAGAGCTATAGCGGGCGGGATAGTTACAGAGAGAGAGACACAAGGGATAATTACAATAAAGACATTAGTAACAGAGAAAATCAAAGTAGAGACTCTAGCACCAGGGACAATTCTGGCAGAGATGCTCGTAACAACAGAGACACAAGGGAAAACAACGGTCGGGACGGCTATCACAGGGAGAGCAGGGATAACGGTGCCAGGGATAATTACAATAGAGACAACTCGGGCAGGGACAACAGAGAAAGTAACATCAGAGACAGAAATAGCAGAGATAGCGGCAACAGAGAGAATTACAATAGCAATAGGGATAACTACAGCAGAGACGTCGTGCGAGATCACTACGGCAGGGATAGTTACAGAGACAATAACCAAAGCAGGGGCAGATACGGCACCCAGCGGTTCCAGCGGATGGAACGGAATGCAGACGAAGACGAGCAGTATGCCAACAGTTACCTGACGTACAGGGAAGAGAGACAAGATGGCCGCCGGCCTGTCACCAGCGAGAAACTACAGTTGGTGCCTGCTAGTCCAGCGCGACACAAGTCTGATAACAAGCGTCTCGCTTTAAAAGAAGGTAAGCATGATTTCGCTTAATTATTAACTTGTTTTTGCTAAAGCAACAGATGAATTCTGAGCTACTCGACCTAAGCCAGAACCAATTTAGGGTACTAAAAAGAGCTTTAACGGGTCACTGCAACTTCAACCTTCATCTCCATAAGATGAAACATAACACAGGCAAATCAGATTATGTCTCGAAAAATAAACTTCCCTAGCTCAGACAGTTGATCCACAAAATATATTACCTATGGGGACACATAATGCATCCAGAAGAAGTTATAAAACTATTGCATCCTAAAAACTGAGAACTGTAGCAAATTTGAGACAGGTCCCTTTGCTCTCTGCGCCTGTTGTAAACCTCTACTTAGGTAATGTTTGTTAGTGTGGAGAGTAATAAATATTATCTTTCTCAGAAAACACAGCACTGACGCAGCGAGAACGGCTCAGCGACCAGCTGGACCGAGGAGTGCTAGAGTGTCTGGTGTGTTGCGAGAGAGTGAAGCAGACGGACCAGGTGTGGTCGTGCGGCAACTGCTACCACGTCCTGCATCTGCGCTGCATACGCAAGTGGGCCGTCAGCAGTATGGTCGGTCAGTACCACGGAATAAGGAGTATGCTGTCAGTCAGTCAGTCGGTAATATTGAACTTGGACTGTAACCACTACAAATGGTCTGTGGTACCTTAGCAATTTTATTGGGTCTGTAGTTAGTTGATTTTGAAGATCACAATCCTTTGTTTGAAACATTTCCCATTTTCTGTTCCTATCTCTACTCGCACATCTTTCATTATTTTGTTTATATTTATTTGTATTAGTTTAATTTTAGATTTTGGTTATGTGTTTTTCTCAAATAATACCAAAATATGAAAATTCCATGTTGAAACCAAGTCCAAAGTAACATGGTGAAAATATTTCATGTAGCTTGTGAAATAGTCTTGTTATTTTCAAACTTGAATTGTTTACCAAACATCTCACTCAGATTGGAGATAAAGAAGAGGAAAGGTAAATACAAGCATGTTTGCATAGAGGATTAAAATACATATCTGTGGTTATGTGGCAGAAGCAGACATGTACATTTTTTTCAGTATTGAGTTATAAATACCAAAATATCGGTAAAAATGCGCTCTTTAATATGGCAAAAACAAACATGTCGTAAGTAATACCCAAAGCCATGTATTTCCCTTCGACCAAACAGTACATGTCATAAAAATCACAATAACGTATGCCAAAACAGTACAAGTAGCAACATGTCTTATTTTGCCATATAAGAAAATCAACAAATAGCGACATGTCGAAGTAGATGTCATAGACATCACAATAACGTATACCAAAAACGTACCAAAAACCGCCCTCAAAAATGTATGAAATAAAAAAAAATCGAACCCTAGAGTTGAAGGCGGTGCTAAAGAAGGCTACACAAATCACAAAGGATATCATCCACTCATGTTTTCTTTTATGCTTCATTTTTGCTTGCTTTAGCACCGCCTTCAACTCTAGGGTTTGATTTTTTTATTTCATAAATTTTTGAAGGCGGGTTTTATATTGTTTTAAATAGTTTTTTATTTCACAGTTTTTTTAGTAATTTTTTGCTATTAATGTACTCGGCGGAATCGCTCGGCCTTCGGCCTCGCGATTTCGCCTCGCTTTCCAATCCGATCTTGACCAAATTAAAATGGAACCACCTCAGGGTTATGCCCTTTCAATCAAAAAAAGAATTTTCAAAATCGGCGCACAATTGACGGAGTAATCGCGTAACAAACATCCAAAAAAAGAATACCCTGGACACCACCTAGGCCTAAAGTAATTGCTCGTGAAGACAAATGCAACGAGCCCAAATACGATGGGTTTATCATGTGTAGTTTAGAAGTTCCTATGGCCACCTTCCGTCTCCATCATCAGTCTATTACGGTAATCCGACCCGTCAATATTTCCATACCCGTTCGACTGGTAGGGCTCGGAACTCTGCGTATTACGCTCTGCCACTACCCGCCAGCGGGTTGCCGACGAGTTGACTTAGGTCGGCGGGTTTCGATCTACCATAGACCAAAGAGAGCCAGGGTGCATTTACACTGAGGCAAGACTAACAAATGTGAAAATACACTATATTTGGCCTATTTTTACGATTAATAAATTCGGAGAACGTTTTTAAGCTACAACATATTTAAAAATTGATCTTACAGCTCTTAATAAGCTGTAATTTTAATTAATATATATAAATCTTATGGCTGTAAGGCAAACGCGCCTTTGCCTGCGTCTTAAAAAAAAACAGGAACGTCAAATATCTATATCCTCTTTGCGTCAAATCAAAAGTTTTCTATTTACGTGCATTTTATCCTCTTTGAGGGAATTACGAATCGATTGCCAAGATAGATAGAAAAAAGAAGAAGAAGAAGAACAATGAGCTGCCCACCGTCCACTTCCAACGCCAACCAAAAGCCTGCCAGGCCAACCCCGGTCCAGCGCAACATCCTGGCGGACTTTCTCGAGCAAAACCCGGGGCTCGCTCGAGGCCGACTGCGAGGCGACGATGCCAACCGGCGCGCAGTGGACTTGTGGCAGGTTGTGGCTATGCGCCTCAATGCCTCCGGCGGCTCGAAACGCTCATGGAAGGAGTGGAGGAAGGTGGAAGGATATGCTGTCAGAGCGTCTACGTGGAGGCAGCAGTGGCATGATCTCCAGGCATAACTCTTCGAAGAGCGCCGGCGACAGGCGGTAGACCTTCATAAAGTCAAGCCGATCAGCAGCCACCTCTATGGCATGTCGCAACCGTATGTTACGTCGCCAGCGTTGAAGGCCAAGGTTGTCCTCATTTTCTTGGCGACGTTTGGCCAGCCAAAGCAGGAGTATGGACAACATGATCTAGGCCCTAATAAAATAACATTTATTGTAACTATGTTCTACAGGTGAATTTATGCGTACATGAATCAGAAACAGGGTGAATCAATACCTAAATGTGACCTACATTCTATAATTTTTGTCGGAAATTCTAAGAAAAAATCTACAGATCTCACACTACGCGCAACTATCAAAGGCATTGAAAATGTAATTTAGAAATAAAGCACACGATAAAATTTGACAAATTTGTTTTATTCAACAGAAAGAAACGATCGATCTTACAAACAGGGACCCTCGCAGGGACCAAAAACCGGTTCGAAATGGGGTTCGGGTTCTTCGAACCGGTTCGAAGAACCTTTTTAACGAGCGAAACGGTTTGGTTGCGAACCGGTTCAAAAAAACCCGAACCTGAACCCTAAAAACCGGTTCAGAACCGGTTTGGAGGAACCTCTAATATTAACCGGTTTTTAAACCGGTTCGCAGCAGGGTATATTCTCCGAATAGGTACGAATAAGATGCCGTGCCAAAGGGCGACAGGCTAGTCACCTCTCACCTTGGCACGGTCCTTCCACCAAGTCATGCAGCAGGTGGGTCTTCGTGCTTTACTTGCTGCTTAATAGTATGTTGTTCGAATACGAACGAGATGCCGTGCTAAAGGGCGACAGGGTAGTCACCTCTCCCCTTGGCACGGTCCTTCCTTGAACCGAGTCATGCAGCAGGTAGGTCTTCGTCCCTTACGTGCTGCTTAATAGTATGTTGTTCGAATACGAACGAGATGCCGTGCTAAAGGGCGATAGGATAGTCACCTCTCCCCTTGGCACGGTCCTTCCTTCCACCGAGTCATGCAGCAGGTAGGTCTTCGTGAATATTTTTTTTTATTGAGACGAATTAATTACTCGAACGAAAACATAAACATTTTCAATGTTAAAACAACTCAATCACACATACATAAACAACAACTCAATCACACATTAAAATAGCACGTATAAATAATATCAAAATAGAATCTTATTAGAAAGTAGTTCGACGCAGTATGAAACAAGTTGATATGGGACTAGCGAATTTTACGAACGTGAAAACCATTCAAAACTGACAGATAACCCGCCAGAAAATGTTAGCGTAATACCGGGAGTTGTCATTCTTTAGAGAGGTCGACAGCGCGGCGGGTTGGCGGCGGATAACTTGGCGGGTGCGGATTTTGATGGTTTGTGTAATGCCAAAATACACTGTCAGTTGGTTTTTAGCGGATTTTTCAGCGGGTCGGATTACCGTAATAGGCCTAGAGCTCGATGGTACTCGTACCATAATATATTAAGCGCATCTGGCCGGTTGGAAAAGATTTCAAATTTAGAATATTCATGAAACAAGGGTCCGAATATGTATCACAATATCGATGTGATATCGATTCATGTATTTCAATACGATGACAGAGAAAATTTCGAAATATTAGGTATTTAATACTTTTAGTTCTAGTTTTTTTTTTAAGTCGGTTTTATATTTTTTAAAACAGTTTTTATTTAATCCTTTTAATAATATTACATAAAAAAGAATAATCCAAATCGAATAATCGAAATCGGTTGAAGTGGTGCAGAATTATTCGCCATGTGTCAAACTGCAAATTGCTGAAAAACTCCACATCACAAAAGTTTTGCTGAAGGTAACCACACACCATAGTATTTTGTTGATTTTTCAAAAACCGCTGAATCTATTTCGATAAAATTTATGTGGGACCACCTCTGAAGTATGACCTTCCACCTTCAAACTATGGACTGTAGGAAGAAAAAAAGGCGCCCCCTGGGCAAATCGCGGTTCCACATATGCGAATAGGTCCAATGGCTATCAATCCCAATAAAAATAAAAAAAGATTTACTATCTATTTTGCCATTAATTGATCCCGTACACCATGATTTTTACAAATCCTTAACGACGAGTGCTACTGCGTCACTGGCTGGTGACCAGGCAGAATCTTCGGACGATGAATCGTAAATATTGTCAGTAAAGTGCCATTTGTATTTACCGAGATTGTTGATTACATTTTGTGTAGGGTTTTACTAATAAAATTATTAAATTTCCTTTATTTCATAAACGATTTCGTTTTATTAATGTTAAAACTTGAATAAAGTCTTAGTTGACCGATACTACCTCACTATGTGTATCCTTGATATATGTAACGTGAAGTAAAATACTTTATATGGCATATGACATGTCGCATAAATTTTACTTCTTTAGATATGGCATTACATGACATGTAATTTAAATTAATTTCTTCAAAATCCTAGAAAACTTTTTATAAAAACAAGACTTTCGTTGTATTCTCAGATAACTTATTAACTCACATTAAAAATATTGTTAATATATCCATGCAAACCTTATTTTACCACCACTGCAAAGTTTATATTGCTTGTAGTCAAAAATGCACAAAAGTAACATGTCAGCTTATGCCAAATTTCCACAGATATGTAACATGTACATATAATTTAACACGTGTACATACATATAATACACACATAATACTCGAATCATATATAATGATAATGAATGACTGACAAATAGTTTTAATTGAAAACTTACGTTTTCTTACTTATCATTTACAAGTGTTGAGTTTCTCAAATAATCTACCATTAAGCCTAACATTTGCTGCACAACCATAGTGCAGTGTTTTGTCATTTAATGATCATGAGGTGATATGACACAAGGTAACCTTAATAAATTCAAATTTATTGTGATGTGACCACGCACATTCACTTAAAACACCCTTCAAAACATTGTACTGTTTCGTATTTTTCACTCTTTTTTAGGGTTCCATATCCGGTACGGGACCCTATTACTAAGCCTACGCCGTCTGTCTGTCTGTCTTTCCGTCTGTCCGTCCGTCTGTCTGTCTGTCCGAGGGCTATATCTCTTGAACCGTAATAGGTAGCCCGTTGAAATTTTCACAGAATATGTGTTATTTTGGCCGATATAACAACAAATAATAAAAATAAGAAAAATTTAAAATTAACAGGGGGAACCCCTAGAAGAAACCAAAAAGTGTATGCGCCATCTACCGAATAGATTATTGATTGATTAATTAAAATGCTTCATTTTAACTAATCATGACATTTAACTAATATGAAGTATTTCATAACACGCCATAGATGGCGTAAGTGGCGCTAGCCATGACATGGCGATACGGAACCCTCGGTGCGCAAGTTCGACTCGCATGTGGCCGTTTTTTTTATGGAAACTGACACGGTTGGGTACATCACCTACAACATCCATGATGTCAGCCCATAACACCAGGTGAACTACCGTACCACCTAGTAAGGTAAGAAGGAAAGGGACCTACAGTTTAATGTGAAATCCGAACCACGGTCAGCCTCCAACGTTCGAGCCGTCACCCATCCAAGTACTGACTGCGCTCAGGGTTTGCTTAACAACAGTCGACCGACAGCACGACTGAACTACCGTGGCTGAGAAAGGCTAGAAATAATAGTTTCAGTTCAGTTTCAGTATATTTATTTAGATTACACTTGGACATGTCTAATACCTGTTTGTGTGTGAGCAGAGGGCAAGTGGCGATGCCCCGCATGCCAGAACATGAGCGAGAAGATCCCGACGCAGTACCTTTGCTTCTGCGGCGCCAACCAGCCGCTGGAGTGGATGCGCGCGACGACTGTCAGCGCGCACAGTTGCGGCGAGCAGTGCCGTCGTACGCGCGCCTGCACGCACACCTGCGGCCTGCTGTGCCATCCGGGACCGTGCCCGCCCTGCCTCACCATGCTCAACAAGTTAGTTCTAGCACCAACATATAGTACACATATCATCAGTTCGCAGATACACCTGTGGAACGTTTTTCTACATGTTCGAACATGTCGGTGTGGAAATATATTCTCGCTTCCCTCCTCTAGGAGTAGTATTCAATGAAGAGGCAATCATTATGTAAATGCAATTTTAGGGTGAAAAAACAAAGTTTTAAATGCATTTTAAAAAAAAATTGAAATTTTTGCGTCAATCCACTATGAAGGCGCAACTAAATCAGTTATCTGAAACTATCAGCCTGAGTCACAGAGTCTGTCAGTCTGTCATCACAGCAATTTAGTACATTTGTTTTGATCTTAAGAACTGGTATTTGGTTAAATGTTAATGAACTAAAATGGTGGTATACATGGTGCTGTGATACAGGAAGTGCGGTTGCGGAGCTGAGACGCGCACAGTGATCTGCAGCAGCAAGGTGGAGCAGGTGTGCGGCGGCACGTGCGGGCGGCAGCTCGCGTGCCGCGCGCACCGCTGCACGCTCCCCTGCCACGAAAGCGACTGTCCTGACTGCACGGAGACTCTCTCCCAAGGTACAAGCACCTCTCTCTGCACTAAATGAATGATAAATCGTTTGAAAACCCCTAACTAACCAAAAGTAGTCCCCTTTAATTCCTTTACCCACTCAGATGCGAAACGCCCCTCGACTTCTGAATCTGCAAAACGTCGGATATATTCGATGCGCCAAATTTCTGAGCAAACATGACGTGCGACACCTTGTCTCGAAAACTACTTTTTGCTTTAGGCTGGTGCCAAAGTGAATCAAATCAAGTAGGGCATAACATCACCTTTATTTATTTATTTATTTATTTATTTTAAACACTGACAGCTAACAGCTGGTGCGTGTATTCTGTTTTTTAATTTATGAGTGCACTTGTATTGTTTTTATTTGTTTGTATGTATTTTTGTTTGTTTGTTTTTTGTTTTGTTTTTTTTTGTCTAATTGGTTTTTTAAAGAATTAACCGAGGGGGCGCTGACGGTGTCCTCAGATAATTTGTTCCAGGCCCTTACGACCCGGTGCGTCAGAAAATGCTTCCTGGGGTTGGTTCTATGTGTGGGCCATTTTAGTTTTAATGAGTGACCGCGAAGACGTTCTTCAGTGCTCCTTTCGTACATTGACTGTAGACTTGGTACATCGTAGCATTCTTTTAGGATTTTATAGGTTTCTATAATGTCTCCTCGTATATTCAGAAGTATAACGAGCCTTATCCCAATATTGAAAGAGCGTGTATTTCAATGCCGAAAATCGGCCGCTCCGCCGTTGCAAAATTGGAATGCGACGTTTCAGTTAGTGTAAGCACGTTAAAATGAATAAAATACAGCTGTAAAGTAAAACAGCATCAGTGGTATAATGGAACGTGTGTCTGGATGCACAGTATGCTACTGCACTGATGGCAAGACGCGCGTGGTCGCGTGCAGCTCAGAGACGAGCGGTGCCCGGGAGTGGGCGTGCGAGGGGACGTGCGGGCGTGTGTTGGCGTGCGGCCAGCACGTGTGCCGCGACCGCTGCCACCCGCCGCCCTGCCAGCCGTGCCGACTCCTCCCGGAGGCCGTGCTCACCTGCCCCTGCGGCAAGATGGAGTAAGCTCATTGCTTTCAATTTTATTTTATTTATCAATTGGTGCAGCGTGTCAGCGCAAGAATGTGGCTTGGAACGGTAGAAGGGAATAATATGCCCATTTCGATGTACAATAATTTTTTTTTATTTAATAAATAATTAACACACTTTTTTAGACTACCTAGCCTACTGCACTTGGTGCAATATTATCTGAAATTAATATTATACTGTCTGCTCCAAAAATCTATACCCATCAAATGTCACACATATACCACCAGCTATAATTAGCTGTGCCCGGTTCCCAGTCACAAGATACTCTAGAACAGAGATGGAGTCTACTCACTATGTATATCTCACTGTAGTACTATAAAATAATGTACGTCGGTCGATGACAGACTGACGGAGAAAGAGAAGCGCACGGTGTGCACGGAGCCGATCCCTCTGTGCGGCAACATCTGCGCGCGCACGCTCGCCTGCGGACCTCCCAACGACCCGCACTTCTGCAAGCTCGAGTGTCACGACGGTCTGTACCTTCGTGCATCTTTGTTTATTTCACTTTACCAATAACCAATAAATAATAAGTCTTCAAAATAAATACCGAAAAAATGCCTTCTTCAACAACACAAACGCTGTTACAATTGTGGACTAGCTAACTTGAATATTACAAAGTAGTTTAATCAAAACTGTGTGTGCTCATGTTCATGCTTGTCTCTTGAATTTGCGAATCCGTTTTGGAAATGCCACTGAGGAAATAGATAGAGCTGCTGTACTATTTTTCAAAGTAAATTTATTTATAGTTCCTTGGAGCTATATGAAATTATAATAAGATTACTCACAGCTTACTTTTGACTTTGAACATCAACCATGACCATGAAAGCACCACGAGACCACTGATGTCCATTTACGAAAGTGGTAATCTGGAAAAATCAACAGTGCTTGATTATATGAAGGTTGCAGGTCCGTGCCCCCCGTGCCCCGACAAGACGCTGATGAACTGTCGCTGTGTTCTCACCAGCCGCGAAGTGGACTGTGTGGAGTTGCCGCAGATGATAGACAATATCTTCTGCACCAAGAAGTGTAATAAAGTGAGCATGGGCATACCTTTTCGACCTCATTGAGAACGGAAATGGGAAATTGTTCAGTGACACAGTTTGACATCACATTTATTTATTTATTTTAAACACTGACAGTTGGTGCGTGTATTCTGTTTTTAGATTTATGAGTTATTTATTATTCCACTTCTGAATAGTATTTAGCTCGGTTTGTTTTGTGGAGGTCACTCATATGCATCATACGATATGCATCACAATGACGGCTAACACACAGAATAGATACACAGATCACTATGTGTTCCCTTAATCTGCCGGCTCCCATCTGCTCCACGTGGAGCACTTATCTCTTAGTCCACCGGCTCCCATCTGCTCCACGTGGAGCACCTATCTCTTAGTCCACCGGCTCCCATCGGCTCCGCGCAGATCAGAGATTTGTACGCACTATATCATTACGAAAAAGTACCATGTGGGGCCGGTCCTTAAAAAGAATAGCCCGACTGCACCTCTCCCCGTGCATGTTGTAACAGGTTGCATGTTGCATGTTGTAATGATGAAGGGCAATGGGCTAGCCTAACCTTGGCACTGTTCTTCCACCGAGTTAGGTGGACGCCAAATGGGTCTTTGTGCCTTACTTGCCTGCTTGATAGTTATCTTGTCCGAACTATTGAGAGATCACAATAGATCTATCTAGGTAACTACATTAAAGTCTGATAGTCAGCGGGAGCCAACCGGTTGACTCAAAGCATTTGATAGCTGTCATTGATGATGAGGATAAGAATCCACATGTGCAGAAATTATTGGATGAGCAAATTAAGATTAATTCATAGTTTCCAACGTAAGTGATATAACAGAAGCTGTCGTGCGGACGACACCGGTGCCGGGAGCTGTGCTGCGCGCTGGAGAACCACCGCTGCCCGCAGGTGTGCGGCCGCATGCTCTCCTGCGGCCTGCACCGCTGCGCAGAGTTCTGCCACACGGGCCACTGCCCTCCCTGCGCGCGCCTCGGTAACTCTTTACATAGTGCGATCTCCGCTCATACAAGGGTGGAGGCGGCTGACGAGCTGGATGAAGTAACACCACACCGACGTACAATGCACTGCTTACGGCCTCAGTGAGAAGGGCCCCCTCAACAACATGTCATACAAATCTGCATGTGGTAACTCTTGTGCCTCACCTGCTGCTCCATATTTACATTGTCATAATACTGTGTTGTGCTGATGTAATAATGCGTTCACCCAAGTTGCAATTGCAGCACAACTCCTGCTTTGGCAGCCATTACTCTGCTTACCCCAATTGTCGGCATGATATAATAACATAATATAAAGATGCACAACACATTTGTAAAAAATGTCAAACCTTTTAATTTTATCTAATAATATGGCAAAAATGTTTTTTCCTTTCATGGTCAATGTTAGTGCAAGCATAATAATAAGGAATGTAGAAAGTGAAGGTAGAATGTGCGCAGGTTTCTCCGAGCTGCGGTGCGAGTGCGGTGCGGCGGTGCAGCTGCCGCCGGTGGCGTGCGGGGCGCGGCCGCCGCTGTGCAGCGCGCCGTGCGTGCGCGCGCGCCCCTGCCGCCACGAGCCCCACCACTCGTGCCACCCCGGCGAGTGTCCGCCCTGCGTCGTGCTCACCACCAAGCGCTGCCACGGCGGGCATGAGGTCTCTTTCTTTTATTTATTTACTTTGTATAGGCGCTGTAACAGCTTCAAGCTGATGTTCCTACTTTGTGTGTTGAGTGAAGCTGTGTATGAAGCGTCATTCTCATTTTGTTTTATATTTTATTTGTATTTATTTTTGTGCTTGTTCATTTGATTTTTAAAACTATTCACTACTATATACACAGTCTTTATCTTTTGTATAGGGTTAACTTTCTGCTCCACTTTTGTGCAGTCTGATTAAAATCCAGTTTAAAAATAATAATAATTAGGTATGTTTAAGCGTAATGTTCACTCCATTTGGATTAAATGAGACGTGAATACTGGTAGCATCGCTGCCAATTTTAAGTAAGTATACCTAATGTTTTGTGATTACGATTGTACGTGGCGGGTGGACAGGAGAGGAAGACGATCCCGTGCCACCAGGAGGAGTTCTCGTGCGGGCTGCCGTGCGGCAAGCCGCTGCCGTGTGGCAAGCACCTCTGCAACAAGCTCTGCCACAAGGGCGAGTGCGCCACCTCCAAGTCAGTTCACTTACAATCTTTACTTTACTCTATTATTATATGTAACCGACTAATACGCTGGAGTGACTATGCCTTACAAAATTATTGCTATTTTCGTCCCAAATTTTGTTTATTGTTGTATTTTAGGTACTGTTTAACACACGATAGAGTCGAAAATTTTAGTATTTTGCATTACTTAATTTGTGGATGACCCCTATAGATTATTTTTTTTCACATCTTATAGGTATATATAACCTGGACTTTGTGAATTACAACAACAATCAATTTTTTCTAACAAAATTTTAATCTTCTTGAACTAGCCGTTTAGAAGTTAAGGGGCTGCGACATATAGACAGACACACAGATGGACAACGCACCATAAGGGTTCCTTTTTTACCATTTTGGTACACCTAAATAGAGTTAACGAGCTAGCTAAGTCATTCGTACATTGAATAATGCACGCTATCTGTTTTACTTTATAGCCCCTTTTGTATTTTGTTTCTGTGGAAGTTGGTTCGAATAAATAAATAAATACAATTGTGTGGCATACTTAGGTGTGTGCAGCAGTGCACAGAGAAGCGGCCGGGGTGCGGGCACGCGTGCGGGGCGGCGTGCCACGCGGGCGCCGGCGACGCCTCGCCGTGCCCCTCCCTCGCCCCCTGCCGCCTCACCGTGCGCGCCACCTGCCCCTGCAAGCGGCGCTTCGCCGAGAAGGCCTGCGCCGACAACGCCAGGGACTTTGCCAAGTATGTCTCATGTTACATTCAACTCAATCAAGAACAGACTAGCTAAGTAAACATTCCAAATGTACTATAAAATAATCAATAATCCACCAGTGAACATATCAACTTCGGCTGCTCGTTCATCAAAATAAAACTAATAGTGTGTAAGTGCAAACTTTTACAAACAAACGTTGATTAACACCTAAAACAGTGTCAAAATCTCAAATCTGTTCCGATTGGTACCACTGCACTGAATGAAAGGTTGGTCGAAGCTGTTGTGTAAATAGTTCGTATTTTCCGTCCACTTCAGTGTGGCCGGCACGACTAAAGGGAACCACTTACGTGGCACATAAAGATATTATGTGCTGTCATTACGGGTGTCGCAGGTGATGCCAAGCATGTTAACCATTCCATAAACAAAATGCATATGGACTCCGAACTTGGATATGGGATGCACTTGGTTGGATGTTGACTCAACACTACATAATATTAGGTACTTATTCGTATATTACATTTGTCTATTTTTTTTTTATTTTAATATTTGGTCGATACAAAGTGAAATGTTGATCCTATGTGACACGGTGCAAGCAGGATAGCTACACTCCGTTTTTTTTTTTTATTGGAATAGGATGCATCTCATGGAAACGTGTACCGTAAGCGAACCTTCAGTTTAGATTTTTTTTTAACTACGAATTTAAACAAAAAAATAAAAAACTATCGACGCAGATATAATATAATCAATGAATAAAATTTATTTTTGCCAAAGACTTACTTTGGACACGTTATACTACCCAGCACGTAACTTGGCCTCTGTGCGAGAGGGACGGCGTTATACGCATGCGTTCGTTGGTATAACGCTGTCCCGCTCGCACAGAGGCCAAGTTACGTGCCGGGGCGTATACTTCCAATGCATTTTATAAGTAAATTCAGAGGCATTTTCTTTATTTTTTTCTATCAAGCTAAGTAACCAAATCGTGTTTTCAAAAAGCGATCGATCTTTGATAGATGAAGTTTTAAAAATATTAAAACGGATTAGGTATGTCATGTGAATAATATTGCTGGTATATCTCTCAGAAGGAGCAGAATTTGGCCTTGTATGCAGCCTTCATTGTTGATCCTTTTGTAATGAGAAATGTGTGCATTGGCAGAGCAATGAGTACGATGGTAGCAAGCAAGATGCAAGATGGCAGCGCCGTCGACCTGTCGGACGTCACACGGCCCGGCTCTAACCTTAAAACGTGAGTTGTATTTTTTCTTAGTAATTTTCATCTTTGAAAACTCAATTTTCACCTGCATTGAGCAGAATTGCATTATTATGTTCTTTATTTCACATTTTTAAAATACATTTATATTAATTTTACATCTCACTAATATCATAAATGCGAAAGTATATGTGTTTGTTTGTTTGTTTGTTTGTTTGTTTATTTGTTTGTTTGTTCCTCTTTCACGCCTGAACGGCTGGACGGATTTTGACGAAACTTTGTATAGTTGTAGTGTATATCCCGGAGTAACATAATTTTGAAAAAAAATGGTCAAGTTCGAGTCTAGCTCGCGTAAAGAGGGTTCCGTACCATCCCTTTTCTGTGAGAACTAAAAGGCTTAGGATTTTCGTTTAGGGTTTCCTGTAAATTAAGTGTATATCCCATGGTAACATAATTTAAAAAAAACAGTGGTCAAGTTCGAGTCGAGCTCGCGTAAAGAGGGTTCCGTACCATCCCCTTTTCTGTGAGAACTCGAAGGCTTAGTATTTTCGTTTAGGGAGAGAGAGAGTGAGGGAGGGGGAGCTATGAAGGGGGAATGAAGGGGGGGGGGGGGGTAAATAAAGGCATATAGGGAGTGAAGTGAGGGATGGGCGGGAGGGGAGGTGAACGTAGAGAGATGGAAGGGAGGGGAGGGAGGATGGGTCGGGAGATGAGGGTGAGGGGAGGGAGGGCGGAAGGAAGAGAGGAAGGGTGGGGGAGGGGGGGGGGGGGGGCAAGAGTGACGGAAAGGAGGAGAAGCGCAGTGAAGGGAGAAGGGAGGGGCGAGTGGCGAGGGGTGCAGGGGAGGGGTAAAGGAGGAGACGTAGGGGTGGTGAGAGGAGAGGTGGCGAGGGCAGGAAGGGTGGAAGGGGAGGGGAGGGAGAGAGAAATAGTTGAGGTAGGAAGATGAGGGAAGGGGATAAGGAGGGTGGGGAGGAAGAGCAGCGAAAGAGGGAGAGGGAGAGGAAGAGGGAGAGGGAGAGGGAGAGGGAGAGGGAGAGGGAGTGGGAGAGGGAGAGGGAGAGGGAGAGGGAGAGGGAGAGGGAGAATATGAAAGTTTATAGTCTTCCTGAACGCAGCTCGACCTTGGGCCTCTCCCTCAATTACTTAATTTCTTCGAGAAGGTTTATAGTCTTCCTGAACGCAGTCGGCCTTCGGCCTCGCCCTTAGTTACTTACTTTCTTCGAGAAGGTTTATGGTCTTCCTGAACGCAGCTCGGCCTTCGCCCTCGCCCTCTGTTACTTACTTTCTTCGAAAAGGTTATCGTCTTCCTGAACGCAGCTCGGCCTTCGGCCTCGCCCTTAGTTACGTACTTTCTTCGAGAAGGTTTATGGTCTTCTTGAACGCAGCTCGGCCTTCGGCCTCGCCCTTAGTTACTTACTTTCTTCAAGAAGGTTTATGGTCTTCCTAAACGCAGCTCGGCCTTCGGCCTCGCCCTCAATTACTTAATTTCTTCGAAAAGGTTTATAGTCTTCCTGAACGCAGCTCGGCCTTCGGCCTTTCTTCGAGAATGTTTATGGTCTTCCTGAACGCAGCTCGGCCTTCGGCCTCGCCCTTAGTTACTTACTTTCTTCAAGAAGGTTTATGGTCTTCCTGAACGCAGCTCGGCCTTCGGCCTCGCCCTCTGTTACTTACTTTCTTCGAAAAGGTTATCGTCTTCCTGAACGCAGCTCGGCCTTCGGCCTCGCCCTCAGTTACTTACTTTCTTCGGAAAGGTTATCGTCTTTCTGAACGCAGCTCGGCCTTCGGCCTCGCCCTCAGTTACTTGCTTTCATCAAGAAGGTTTATAGTCTTCCTGAACGCAGCTCGGCCTTCGGCCTCGCCCTTAGTTACTTACTTTCTTCGAGAAGGTTTATAGTCTTCCTGAACGCAGTTCGGCCTTCGGCCTCGCCCTTAGTTACTTACTTTCTTCGAGAAGGTTTATGGTCTTCCTGAACGCAGCTTGTAACTCGCCCAGCTCGCCCTTTGTAACTTACTTTCTTCGAAAAGGTTATCGTCTTACTGAACGCAGCTCGGCCTTCGGCCTCGCCCTCTGTTACTTTCTTCGAAAAGGTTATCGTCTTCCTGAACGCAGCTCGGCCTTCGGTCTCGCCCTCAGTTACTTACTTTCTTCGAGAAGGTTTATTGTCTTCCAGAATGCAGCTCAGTCTGAAGCCTCGCCATTAGTTGATTACTTTAGTTGAGAAGGTTTATCGTTTACCTTAATGCAGATCGGTCTTTGTTACTTACTTTCTTCCTTTGAAATACGAATTTCACGCGAGCGAAGCCGCGGGCAAAAGCTAGTATATTATAACTATAAAAAGTAATAAAAATACACAAAATTAATACAAAGAAATAAAAACGGTAATACCGCCGGCGGCGGGAGGCAAGCCTCCCAGCACGCCGGCGGGTGCAGGCCGTGGCTACGGAGCTCTCCGAGACGACGCGAGGCAAGCTACGAGCGATACGTGGTGGTACTAGACTCGTAGGCCACCACCACCCCCATCTCGGAGAGCTCCGTATCCGCCGGACTGCACGGCGACGTCGTCGCGCAGTTGTTTTGAAAAACTTGATCTTCGCGCCAGCGTCGCTTCATTGTTGCACTACACCACCGGTAGCGGGGGCACTAGACGGGACACGAGGTCCCGATGACCCCAAGCTGGCCGATGGTGGACGTCGCCCTCGCCGTAGTTGTTGTGGCTCGGCCGACGTCAATGCTGCATCTTCGCCGTCGATGAAATGCACCGGCATTATTATTATTATTATTTATTTATATACACGCTTGCAGCTGATGCGTGTACTTCATGTGTTGAGTGCACTGTTTTATGTTATGATAGATCTTATTTATTATATATTTTAGTTTTTGACGTGATAACGTCTAATTTCTTTAAAAAACCAATTAGACAAAAAAAAAACAAAACAAAAAACAAACAAACAAAAATACTTAAAAACAATACAAGTGCACTCATAAATTAATAAACAGAATACACGCACCAGCTGTTAGCTGTCAGTGTTTAAAATAAATAAATAAATAAATAAAAATAAAATAAAATAAATTGATGAACACCGGCTGCACACACGAAAAAGTGTCACGTTCCATCTGAGGCGTGTCACGTTACGGTAATTCTTATAGCTGTGTTTCTTTATGACGTTATCACGTAAAACTATCGTCCGTAAACCGACTTTACAGACAACCAATTTATTTTTTTATATTATTAGTGTTTGTTTTTATTTTTTGTTTATATTTAACAAATGTTTGTCAAGTTGGTTTTTAAAACCATTCACTGAGATAGCAATTATCACTTCTTGTGGTAGCTTGTAGTTATCTTAAACAAAAATATTTTGACAAACCGTACTGCATTTGTGCAAAGTAACACCGTTACTAAATTGTTAAAATGGTGAATAAACCATTCTGGTCGGCTACCAGTACTGCAGTACTAGTCCAGGGATTACAGCTAAACTTACAGTCTTGTCAGCCTCGGTAGCTCAGTGGTGCGGTCGGTCGACTGTTGTTAAGCACACCTGGGCGCGGTCAATACTTGGATGGGTGACCGCTCGACCATTGGAGGCTGACTGTTGTTCGGATTCCACGTAAAACTGTATGTCTCTTCCCTTCTTACCTTACTAGGTGGTAGGGTTCATCCCGCCCGGGTTGATACCAATGCACTGAATGAAACGGCTATGTAAATAGTTTGTGTTTTCCGTCCAGTGCAGTGTAGCCGACATGAAATGAAGGCAAGCACTGACATGGCACCTAGTTCACCCGGTGTTATGGGCTGACATCACGGATGTTGTAGGTGATGTAGCTAACCATGTCAGTTTCCATAAAAAAATAATGTCTCACTTAACAAAAAGTCTTGTTCATAATTTCGACAATAGCAACAGTGCCCAAGTACGAAAACTAAAAAAAAAAAAACAAAATAAAAATAATCATTCATTATCAACAAAAAAAAGACTGATATGAACACATCAGCTAGAGCTGCTTGTTCATTAAAAAATAAATAAAATAAATAAATTTCATTTTTACTCGTAGGATATATTCAGCCTTTAACATTCATCAAAACTGGCAATATCCTACTTGTCAAAATAAAAACACAGTGGACTGTACATGATGGCAAGTGAGACTAACTGTACTAATGTAGGCTGGAGTGTGACGACGAGTGTCGGGTGGAGGCGCGGACGCGGCAGATGGCGCTGGTGCTGCAGATCCGCAACCCCGACACATCCAGCAAGCTGGCGCCGCGTTACAGCGAGCACGTACGCCAGTGGGCCATCCGCGACCCCGCCTTCTCGCACCAGGTCCACGCCAAGCTGACCGAGCTAGTGCAGCTGGCTAAGAAGGTACGTTGCTCTCGGCTCTAGGAACTAGATGTGACCGTTGCCCGCAGCTCCGCTTGCGTTAAGATATCATCGTTTTATGTAGCCTGTAACTATCAGGAGATACGTCGGAATGCGCTGGTGAAAACTGCACACATTCCGGACAAATGAGGCCAAGTGTCTTGTTGGCAACTAACTTCGGTCTGCTCTCGTGAATTTATGAACCTACTTAACCCTTGGCGTTCCTACTCTACCGCGTGGTCGAGCCATCTCTTACACCCTTCAAATTGCAGCTGGACCGCGCGGTCGACCTATCTGGTCCGCGCGGCGACAGCTGAAGTGTATGTCTATTGCTACTTCAATGAATTGTTCTTATTAGAACAAGAGAGCACTTTAGATAGATTATTAAAAGGCCTTTCCATTGACACGAAACGCACTTACAAGAATTCAACACTCAAACAGAAAAAAATATATTCTGACGTCAAGAACGTTCCTTGGTTTTCTTTATTTATTTGGGAATTGGATTAAATGTGGAAATTTTTATGTTTGTGGTCTCTTAATGACTACGTTTTTCTACATGATGATATATAAAAAGTGTATTCAAATAGTCAATTTTATGTTAGAAAAAATTCTATAAAAGTGTCGGACGTGTTTTGTTTTTCCTGTATTTAAAAAAATCTGTCTGTGCTTCTAAAGAAGTGAATCCTCACTTCTTATATATAGTTTCGTGGATAATTTCATTGACATTGATAAGAGTAAGTATTTTGATCTGACTTCATTAATTTACGAAATATTGGAGTTTATGAGCGGTATAAATTTTCGCGCGGCGAAAATAGCATGGAAGCCAAGGGGTGCAAGCATATTTACATGAAATGAAGGGAAGCACTGACATGGCACCGAGTTCACCCGGTGTTATGGGCTGACATCACTGATGTTGTAGGTGATTTAGCCGACGGTGTCAGTTTCCATAAAAAAAAAATTTATAAGTGAGAACTCGCAAGGGTAAACTTATCATGTGATACATGTTTAAAAATAAGAAACACTTAACAAACACCATTCTGCATTTTTCGTTTGTCTAACCCAGTGATTCGCAAACTGGGTGCCGCGGCACCCCGGGGTGCCGCGAACCTACTCCAGGGGTGCCGCGAAAAAGTGGACATTATTTGACCGAGCGAGCGCGAAGCGCGAGCGAAGCGTCTCCGTTTCAGCTTGGGCAAAAATGCGTACGTATGTCCGGATGTCCGGCTGTTTCTCAACAAGTTTTTGGTAATTTGGGTTGAGGTGCGCCGGTGAACATTTATTCAGTTTTAAGCTATGCAAAAACAGACTCGCGATGTCTACAGCTCACAGAGCCACTCACTAGTAGTAAATAATTAAATTCAAAATAAGTATAAACGTAATGTACCTACCTACATACTTAATCGAAATAATAATGAAAAATTTACATTTCGATGCGTAACTTTTACGCATCGCAAAATTGTGTTTTTTATTCCTTTCGAAAATATTACTTGATTTACATATTTGCATGATTCGTTTATCACAGTTCAGATATGATGCCTATGAAAGACACCAACCGAATATTGAAGCGGTGTGCCGCACAATTTCTTGAACGGGTTAAGGGCGCCGTCAGCTAAAAAAGTTTGAGAACCACTGGTCTAACCTCTAAATTGTCAAGATGTCAATTCAACAAGGCTGCATCAATACTCTATATTTTGACCTAACATACAACAAAGATAAAAAAAAATTTTTTCAAGCCCGAAAAACAAATTTAATACTTAACTACTGGCTGTTCCCCGTCTCTGGAGCCTAGAACGATAAAAAAGGTATGGACCCCGAACCCTATCCTCGCCAGCGTAACATGATATAAGTAAAAGCATATTTGTTTCATTGGACGGTCGTGCGCTGGCCCATCAGTCTGTCATCGGCTGCGTTCGCAAAAACCTTTTTTTTTTTTTTTATGGAATATCTTATCATCGGTAAGTACACTCCGCCCCCGCAACTCGGCGACGCTAGTTCTCATACAAGCATTTGACAGTCCGGCGTCCATACCTTTTTCATCGTTCTAGTCGGGAGCCAACGGCTAAGCAATATAGTTTGTGTGTGCAGTCGAAGCAGAAGACGCGGAGCCACTCGTTCCCTTCGATGAACCGGCAGAAGCGGCAGTTCGTGCACGAGATGTGCGAGCACTTCGGCTGCGACTCGGTCGCGTACGACGCCGAGCCCAACCGCAACGTCGTCGCAACCGCTGATAGAGAGAAGGTTACATCCCCTCCTACTACTACACACCTTCGCTCCTAGAACAGTGCCAGAACTAGATGGCTCGCTAGTTCTTCGCTTTGAAAGTGGCAGCTACTAAACTAAGTGGAAAACTCGACAGATCTCTATTCAGTCGGGCTATACCAACCCGGATGAGTTTAACCCTCCCATGTAGTAAGGCAAGGGAAGGGCCCTACTGTCTTTCATTTTAATCTGAACCATGGGGCAACTCATAAATAAAATAAATGCATTTATAAAAGTTATAAAGAAAATGATTTGGTCTAACCCCTTTACTTCATGTTGTTTTATGATATGATTGTTTTACATTGTGTTGAAGTGCATACAATTACGTTATTTTGTGAATAGAACAGAAACACAGGATTGATTAAGCGTGGATGCGAACTAATCGGTTCTGTAGATCTCTCATCTACAGAGCCGGTAACACTCTGAAATGCTCTCCCTGCCCGTGTATTTCCCCCCAAGTACCTAAATAAGAGGCCTAAATAAAAGACAGGCCAGCTCTACATATGCAATGCCCTCATGCGTCCGAATGTCTGTGGGCGTAATTTGCACTTTGTTGTTGTTGCTGTAGTACTCGTAGTATTAGTAGTGGGTTGGCTCCAAGCCTGCAAACTAGCCACTCTTGTTCGGGAACCTCCGTGCAAAACTCCTTGGTCTGCAGTCACCCCAGCCAGCCTGTGTCCTCCATGAAGGCCACAAGACGACCAGGGCGGCTGCGGAGTATTTGTTGTTCATTTGGCACCGCCCAGGAGGCACGTGTCACTTGAGGATCTTCAGGTGTCACGGAAATAAACGTTACACCGTGTTGTGCCTCCTATAAAAAAAAATAGGTGCCTGCGCAAAGGGGAACTTACCACTATGATTTCATTCAGTCAACCTTTAGTATATTTATTTGATGAAATGAGTATGTGATGGATGAGCAAGTGTGTACTGGTTGCAGTCGTGGCTGCCGGCTATGAGCATCATGGAGGTGCTGGAGCGGGAGGCGGGCAAGCGGCGCGTGCCGGGGCCGGTGCTGCGGCCCGCCCCCGCCCCCGGCGCCGCCCCCGCCGCCGCCCTCAGCTACGCCGCCTCCGCCGCACCCACCGCGCCCACACCCGCCAATAACAAGTAACTGCCGCTACTCCTCCGCTCCCTCCCATAGCTTATATCTCTTTATAAATTGTTTTATGCGTCTTGTAGTTAGTTACAACGTATTGTAATCAAAATGTTTTAAAAACCCCTACGAACGTTCTTGCCGGCTCTTCTAAATAATCTCGGTCTAAATAAGCTAAGGAATCAATCAATATGGAAATATTTAACTAAGTTTGAATTGAATTGAGTGAATGTGCTTTCTTATTCTGAATATGCAGATCGGCGAGCGGGTGGGCGACGCTGACGTCGTCGTACAACAGCGCGCGGGGCGGGCGCGCGGGCGCCGCCGCACCCGCCCCCGCCGCCACACCCGCCTCCCCCGGCGCCGCGCCCGCCTGGCGCCCCCGCCCGCCCATAGACTACTTTGACAACCCACCCACCAACTGAACTAAACTTTCACATCCTCTGCAATATCACCATGCTATGAGTTATAAACCTGCTCCATCATCTTAGGCCGCCAAAGCATATCAAAGTGAAATGTACCTACATATTTAAAAAAATACATACGCAAAATAAACTAATAAAAATTCATTCAACATTGAGAACCTTCTCTTTTTTTAAGTTAAAAAAATTAACTCTGTGTTTGATTACAACTTGAGAAAGACTAATTGATGACATCTGGAATATCGCCGGATGTATCTGTCAGTGGCTCCGCACGGTTAGACTCGGGCAGGCAACGACGAGCTCAACTCTACACAGTGATACCTGCCTTGTTACCCTCACACACAACCCTCAACAATACAGGCTGTGCCAATGTTGAATAGTACGTAGTGAGCTGGCTCTCACTACTTTGTGTTGATATTTCTACAATATGCTTAAATTATACTTACACATCAACATACTTAACTAGACACCCAGGCTCGAGGTTGTCACTCTCACTCACTCACTGAGGGCAAACTGAGAGCGAAATAACATTTCAAGATGGCGCATTTAGTGACGGTTTTGACCGGGCGCCTAGTAGAGTAGTCGGTCTAGACCAGTCTCATTTTGAACTACCCCATTATGTAAACTTGGCTTTGCCAGAATCTATAAATCTATATAATTGAGGGTTGTCCCATACAAAACTGACGCATAGAGTATGACATTTCACTGTGTTAGTGTGACATGGGTGTATGTTACAAACACTATGATCTGATAAAAATGAGGTTAAGTGTGTGCGAGAGTTACAAACCTATGAATTAGTTTATGATGTATGTTGTACATACACCTTTAGCGATTATAAGAAATACATATTATTAAGGTTGGTTGTATTTCAACCATAAAATTGCATACACCTTAAGCTAAGTCCACACGTACAGATATGCTTGATGGATTTCCTTGAATTCAAACATATTCAACCGTATGGATGCGTATCAAATCTGACGCCAACAAGATTGAAGGAGTCGAATATTGTTGAATGTTTGAAGTGAGTGCTGTTTTGCGACGAGACTTCTTTGAAACTGTGTTTGTCCATGTGGACACAACACCAAACATGCTTGCCGTCAAACATGTGTGGGGAGACTTGCTTGAGACATGCGTGCACGTTTGGATCTACCGGCATGTAAAATCGTAATGGATAGTGCTGCCATCTATTGAAATACGCAGACTAATTCTCCTGTCGACATAAAACTATATGGCATTTTAATATTAGTTTGATTTCGCCAAAAATGTAACACCCATTTACCCATGTCACCCTAACCCTGCGAATTGGTAACAGTTTCGTGAAACAACTTTGATAACCTAACTTCATATTCGTGAATCTTTCCTCGAAGGGTTAAACAATGTAATTCATATCTGGCAGCGCCCTTTAGAAGCCCTGAAATGTTTATTAACCACATGGGCTTCGAGCCTCTTTTGCTTTGGGAACTAAGACAGTAGTCTGTGAAATATATGATTTTGTTGAACTCACTTCCGTCGCTGTGGCCTAATATGGTGAGAGTAATAGTGACAGTTAACGCATTGGATGTCTGCACTGATCTATCCTTTCTCATAACCTACCTTGATAATGATTACGATTTAAAGTGTGACGGTTAGGATCCCTGGAACCTGTTATCACTGCGAGCTAGAAAGATGTGATCTCTCAAAAGTTTAGAGCTCACCCCCAAGTCCAATTTCCGCTATTAAGAGAGTTATATTCTTGGGGTCTATTTGCCATGGGTTAAAAATATAACCCTAAATAATATGGCTTCTGCGAATGAACGGTTCGCATTCACAAAGGGTGTGTATGGCCTATCTTAGTAATTACAATAAATGTTTTTCTTTTTTTAAATTCTTTTTCTAACTGTTGGTTTTCTGTCTTGTACGTATGTTATTCTATTTTACGCTTGATTGATATAAAATTTATTGGTTGTTTAAACTTTTACATGACAAAAATATAGCACATAGGTAGCCATAAAAAGAAACCATAGCACATTAGCCAAACCACGTAAAATCAAGATTGAACGAGTTAAAGTCTCTGAATCGATTTTGTTTCAAGCATACATTTGATAAGCGGCAGTCCGCAGAGATTTTATTTTATTTTATTTCGAATATTCCATAAATATTTAGCAGACAGCCAAAGTGTTAACTGAGAAAGAACAAGAAAGGAAGTTATGATCCCCGAGCTTGTAACTCTATAGTTTATTTAAATTTGCTAGAAATATTTTCTGAATGTTGTTACAAATTTTATATTGTAACCCAACCTCTATTTACTTTTCCTCAAAGGTTGTTACATAGATAAACCTTATGCTGGCACTTCGCTTTTTGTTAGGTACTCATATTTGCCGCTTTTTGTTAGGTACTCATATTTGCACAAAGCATCAGTGAAGTGGGGTGGTCACATTGGGCCAAATAAGGCACCCATTTTAGTTTCATCTTCCTATGATTGCTTAGTTGATTGAGTGAGATGGAACTAGAAGTTTGCCAAATATTTGTATACCCGCCATTTCAAGTGCCAGCAACACACGTTAGTGAATATTACCCTCAATGTTAACATGTTGGAAGATGTTTACTTACCCATTTATCCGCCATATGAATTGGTTGGTCATCTCTCAACTTGTCCGGTTGCATATGTCTAAAGTCGGATCGGAATAATGTGTGATGAAATTTACCGCAATTTCAACATAGCTACATGCATAGTCCGCAACTTGTCATGATGTTACCTTGTTCATTCCATTGTGTGTCCGATCGAACTTTATTCACAAGGTTCTATTTTTGAAGTGTATATATTTTTATAAATCCATTTTCACAGATTATTATTATCATAATTTGGTTGTATAGCTGCTGCTGCTACAGGAACCAGTTAAATATTGCTAGTGAATATTGTATATTATATTATATTTGTGTTTTGGGAAAGTTGTTTCAGTAGGTCTGTGTTGGCAAAGTTGATTATTGTAAAAACTCTAGTACGGTGATGGTTTGTATGTATGTATTACACTTTAGATTTTAACAATAGGAACAAATAATTGAGGGAATATGTATTATGAGTAGTACCATGCACTTTATATGTTATGCACAATTAATTATTATAGAGGGTGATTTACCTATTACTACCAACATTTTAAGAGGCAATTCTGGAGCTCAAATTAACACACTATGACCGTTGTAATTTAACCAAAATCTCAAAAATAATATGTTCATGGTCAATACATTTATGTGGTGGATTTTTTTTATTTTGAAGAAATTACAAGGGTCAAAGTGGTTCATTTCAGCTCCGGAATCATATATGCCCGTGATGTGAAGCAAAATGTGGTTAAATTGGTTGCTCTCCGTGAATCAATAATTCTGCAGTAGTCTGAATAATGTCAAATTTTCAACTTCTTGTCATACCTACCGTGATAAATGGATAAGCAGCGTGACAACAGTACGGCGATACACTCACGAATTACTTACCGAATTAACAATAACAATGTACCTACCTATTACCTGACCGAATACTTTAGACGCATCGCAATTGTGTTCGCTACCCCCCCCTCCGCCCTCCTGTCTCCGCTGGGCGCCTGCACTTTGTTCCGTTTAAATGATCATTTTCAGTCAATAGCCGCTCGCCGGCAACAGGTTTAGGTTCAGCTAGCATGTATTCATTAATTCTCACTCGCGGTGTAATTCGCGCGCGGTAATTCACACTCTTTATCGTTTTTTCTGCTTGTGATTCATTCAAAATGGGTAAAAAGATAACTATTCGTAACTGAGCTAACAAAGATATTAAAATGTGTCAAATTATTTGGAAGATGAAAACAGAAAACAGACATTTCTTCATGACATACTAAATTATTCACACATAATGTGCCTATGGTCGATGATTTAACGAATTGAACAACTAATAATATGCACGGCCGCCTGCCTGGAGAGGTGTGTCCTGCTGCCACAGAGGGCGCTGCGGTGCATAGAGCGCACTACCTTAAAACATGTTCTTTGGATTTGCCGGCCAGCCAGTTGATAGACAATCTGTGCGACCAGCCCGTGTGCTGCACGGCACACTAATGTATGCGCTCTCAGCGCATATGATCCCTAACGCAATTGCCATGCGTCCAAGAGATTTGGTCGACTAGTACGTAAACTAGTTCGAAATGTGGAAATGGATATTCAATGGGCAAGCAGGATACAGTGAATAGTAAGCATAAAATAATACTGATCATAAAGCACACAGACAGATTGTATAAACCGCCACGATGGCGCGATAAACAAATTGTAAATTTACCTACGTTCATACCTTTGAAGAATTCGTTTGCAGGCGAAGCGTCCGCCCCAGCACACTGCCTGCCCAAAAACAACTAACCTCATTGATTCATGACCTGTTCAATAAACTGATACATTAAGTTGAGCCTACATTAACTTGAGCCTGCCTTCCCTGCTGCTGTTATTTGTTATTTGTTATTCTCCTTTGTATGATATAATTAAAGTTACAAATTAATTATATCATACAAAGGAGAATCGTATGGAACCTAGTCTTCAAACCAATATGGACCAAACAAAAAATATGCCATTCATTAGATAGATCTATTCAAATTCAAATAGTACAGCAATATATTCAAATAATACAATAGAGAGGGGCAGTGTTGCGCCATCTAGTACCTTCAGTCATTACATTATTTCAAAGAATATCACCAAAATATATGTTCGAAAATTTTTTAAGTGGCAACACTGTGCCTTCTATTACTCAGAATCTCTGAACTGACAGCGATCGGTCAAGCAGTTTATCCGCTATGAAATGGTGTTTTTGCTCCTCCCAATTTTGAACAAAATACATTTTTTAAATTCATATTGAATGTAGTTCCGAAACGTGTGATTCATTATTAGTTTTTGACTAGTCATGTCAGCTGAATCTTCATACAAGCTTTGAAAAGCTCAATAGAGCCAAGCATCTTAACACTAATTTGTTGGAGTCATTCTCGGACCTACATAATATTAATTATAAAGGGTCTTTCATTAAGGGCTTCCTATCTTCAAATTTAAATAAAACAAAATTTGTGTTAGATATCATCAACAATTTTTATTCGTTTGAAAGGCCTATCGATGCCATTATGTGTGGACATCACACATCAACATCGTTCAAATGTCCGCCCCGGCTTCTCTGGGTGGCGCATCCGAAATATCCAATTTCGTCGTTTTCAAAGAAATATGGACCGATGATGCCGCCAGCCCAAAATCCACACCAAACAGTGACTTTTTCGGGATGCAATGGACGCTCTTGGATCTCATGTGGATTTGTATCGGCCCAAATTCGACAATTTTCTTTGTTCACGTACCCATTCATCCAGAAATGGGCCTCATCGCTGAAGATGATTTTTTCGAATTTTCTCGTTGCCCGAACAGAACACCCATTTTGATAAAACAATTTTATCATTTGCACATGTTGTTGAACGCTATATCCATCCACGGTGATTTGGCAAAACAGACTGAATAAATGACAGCCAATTTGACAGATGTAGCTTCAACAAGATGGCCGCTATCAACTGTGAAAGTTCGGGAATCCCTATTGAAAGACCCGTTATATTCTAAAAAAAACTACGCTATGCCACACGGCTTCATTCTGCACCGCCGCCAATAGAAGCAACCCTGGAGTGGTGTCTGTACTATAGAGTGGTGAATGTAGAATATGTAAAAATTCACTATAAATAAGAATATAATCAAACTATACACCTGAGATTTGTAAATAAGCACGTATACAAAGACGGTAACTCTGACATGTGAAAATTTCTTCAATTAATGATCGTTTGGAAGTTATAACAAAAATACTTAATAGATTTTCACGAGACTGTAATCTTTAATACTCAGTTATCTCAAAACAATATCTATGTGGCTTGGCTCTGCTTAGTCACTGTTTGTTTCATTTGTACATGGAATATTACATCACATTTTCACAGATTTTGTAATGAAAGATACAGATTTCATGCCTCCTCCATATGGCAACACAGTCTGGACTTCTGGCTGGACCATCACGGCAAGGTACCTAACCTAACCTACCTAGGTTCCCTCTTTCGATTTAGAACAGTTTCGCTGTTGGGCAGAAATAGTGCATAAGGTAGATTATTATAGCACGCAACAGAGCTTTACAATTTCCTTGAAAGATTCTGAAATTAAAACTCCTTTATCCAAACATGGAGATGCGCGTCTCGAGCGGCGCATTCGGGCACAAGCAGGCATGTAAGTTGACCATAAAGCAAGTTCCACATCTCCAATTACTTAGGTACTACGAAAAGTTGTCACAATATTTTTTTTATAAAAATCTGCCTAAAACAATTTTTCCTAAACTTAAAGAGGTATGTTATCCTGTGGCCTAAAATGATTAGACTATACAAAACAACAGATTGTGGGCATTAAACCTTATTCATAATACTGCAATTTCCTTCGGGTAAATCAAATTAATCAAACTCTAAAGACTAAATCAACAAAATGTTTTCTCATGTTTCATACTGTTACTGCGTGTGCGTAAGTTTGTAAATTATCGAAATAAAACAATATAAATATTTTCCACTTTTTATTTTCAACATATATTAAAATCTTCTGACACGCTAATACACAACATCCTGGATTACTCTTGAAACTCAGAAAACAATTTCAACATTGGATTTTCATACTTGGGATACTGCTCCAGCAGATCCTCATCCATATGATTAATTGTAGAGTCGGTCCAGTAGGCAGCAGGCCAGTAGTCATACGACTCGGTGCAATGGATAATTTTACTCAATTCCTCCAAGTCCCTAAACCAGTTGTCCATGTGTTGTTTGAGGTTCTCTACACTATGTAAACATTGAGAGCTGTTGTATATTGAGCTCTGCACATCCCAATTGTAGCTTCCGGGGATGCTATTTTCGAATTTTTTAAAGACGAATCGCAGTAATTCCTAAAATAATAGGACAACAATTTTTATGTCATAAATTAATATGCTAAATTAAACCATTATGAACAAGATGACAATTAGACCATTGTTGAAATAAATACTTCTGTTTTTGCTAAACATTTGCACAGAAGTTCATTAGAGTTAGTTGCAATGCAAAACTATGATTCTGATAAGTATAATTCTTTCCACTTCCAAGTCTAAAGGAGTTTTAACCACCTCATCCATAAAACACTGTTGCTCCTCATCTTTCTGTTTTACCCGCTTGGCATTATTTGTTTGAGACTGGACACAGTTATGGATGTCCTTAATTAGGCCGGATTCCACTGGCGAAACATACGGCTGTAAAATATGATCTACAATTTAATTGTTTTGTTTTATAAAGTTGCTAGAGCTTGCTATCTTTTTATTTTTGAAAAATATTCCAAAAAGTTCCAAACTCACACAGTCTCATCACACCAGGAATCACTGCACTGGTCACCAGGCCATCACAAACTACAATACCCAGAAGAAGCTGAAAACTGGAGTCCGTGATTCCACCTGAAGTAAATGCATCAAATATGACTACCAACCAATACATTTTTGATTGTAAAAAGTTCCATTGATCAAAATACATACTCTGTATATTCAACTGCATCGCTTGATCAGTCAAAGATAAAATTCTGGACCACAAAGAAACTGTATTATGTTTTTTGTGATCCATTATTTCATTTAACATTTGAGGGTTGGATGCTTTTTCACTAAGTACATCATTAGTTACTGTTGTACTCTTTTCTATTTTATTTAAAAAATATAAAAGATTGTCTAAATCCTTTCCATTCACTAGATTATTCACTGATGTCTCTGATTGTGTAGTATCTGTGTTTTCCTCTCCCGTGAAATATTTTTCCGAAGCCAACGGTGATGTACGGCCAGAACGCATGCTATGTTGCAGTGCTACATCCTCAACTAGTCCTAGTTCGTGAATGACTAGTGTTTGATTCAAATCTCTCCGATGCGAACGTTCATTCTTCAACACTGGGCACAGCATGTAGTCATTGTATAAAGACTTGTACTTCTCATAGTAATAGTACAGCGAAATTGGTGGAATTGGCTTGTTGTGGGCAAATTTTGAAACTGAAATATTAAAATGAGATAGAATCACGACAGAATGAAAGCTTATCGTATAGATTATAGCAAATCACTAATCAAACAATCTAAGAATACATTCTTTGATCAACATTTGCACATTTTTAGCAGGTCAAGGTCAGATCGACGATGTACATTACGAAGTTTTAGATAATTAGTAGCTTATTTACACATAACACGCTGTATCCCGACAATCGGGTAAGCAGAGTAATCGGTGTTACTCTTTAAAATACACTTTTTAAAATACAGCACAACACCGACCACCACGTTTAGCAATGTATTAGGGTAAGATACTTAACTATTAAGCAGCAAGTAAGGCAAGAAGTCCCACCTGGTGCATTACTCGGACCGTGCCAAGGAGAGAGGTGGCTATCCTGTCGCCCTTTAGCACGGCACCTTTTCCTTATCCCTTAGTTGCCTTTTACGACATGCACGGGGAGAAATGCAGTGGGCTATTCTTGCACCGACCCCACACAGTAGCTTATTATTATACGTATTACATACATTATATTTTTAAATGCACTACACCTGCATTTACTTACCTGGAAAATCCATGATCAGATAGGACTTTCTTTACATTATGCCACTTATATTATATCCATCACACAAAAATGTTTTTTCATTTCAAAAAATATTAATTATATTTATAAGTCACATACCCAATAATCTGATTGGCATTTGACACGCATGTCAGATTATTGATATCGTGACTGACATGTGTATGCATTTTTTTTTTTGTAGTGAATTGTTATGCTTGTATGAGGTTATTTTTACTCACCCAGCGGAAACCGTAACTCTCTCTCGGTTTGTCTTCAGTGAGTGAGCAACATCAAATCCGCCGCTAGCGCTACCGCCGGGTGCCTAGTAAAGTATGCGCTTCTTGCCCGTAGTACGGTTCGGTTGTCCGGTCATACAACAATTGACCAGTGTTTACAGTTTAAAAAATAAATAATAAATACTTACGTGGTCCGGTTGCCTTTTTTTTATGGAAACTGGCACGGTTGGCTGCCAGCCAGTGATGTCAGCCCATAACACCGGGTGAAATAGGAACGAATCAACTTTTTGGTTGGTCCGATAGGAATATTTTATTAATTTAAATTTGTTCCCATCTGACCAATTGAAACGGATCAACTATTTTTCTTTCCCAACGATACAAATTTTTGGTTGGTCCGATAGGAATATATTATTAATTTTAATTTGTTTGTAAATTTTGAAAAATAGACAAAAATTATAAAAAATATATTATATTTATAGGATAGGCCAGGATTAAGAAACATTAACAAACATGAAGTCACCAAAGTACCAGGGCAGCAGAAATTGAAAGGTTTCCATAATTTTATATAAGTTAATCGCTATTAAAATAATAATAGCGATTAACATAAACGGAAACCTATTCGAAAACGCGTATTCATGGTATTCAATAATAGGTGCCAGGATTTGTTCATTCATGCAAGGCCAGGGAGAGAATAAAAACAGTTAATAAAATTATGGAAACCTCCTTTCAATTTCTGCTGCCCTGGTACTTTAGAACCGTTCCCAGTAGTCTTACAACCATCCGTGATGTGAGCCCATAACACCGGGTGAACTAGGTGCCATGTCAGTGCTTCCCTTCATTTCATCCATTTAGATGGATCAGTTTTTTTTTTACTTTTAGCAGATTTTCTAATTATCTGTTGTTGCTTTCAGAGAATTGACCCCAGTGGGCCAAGCTCTACATTTTGATAGTGGACCTTCTTACTTGAATAGGTCCACTATGCATCGAGTCTCCTTAAAGGTTCTTCGGTGAGTTATTCAGCCAGTCTTTTGGGGTGGTGCTGGAGTCGATTCATGTAGCTTTTGCTGATAGATTGTGTTGCCCAAACTCTTAGTTTAAAAAACGATTTAAACTAGATCTTCCGTGGTCCGGTCAACCGGACTACGGAAAAAAATAATTCTCCTGTAGTCCGGTCAACTGTACTATGGAAAAACAAAATTTCCCGTAGTCCGGTTGACCCACGAGTCAGTAAGCCTGGAGGCGCTATACATAGGAGGACAGGGGTAGCCGCGCGTCGGCGCACACGCGCCAGCGCGTCAGTCTAGCGCCGGCGACCGATCTTAGTCTCCGTCCGCCGCTCAGGCGGAGCGAACGTGCGCGTCTGTCACAAAATGCCTCATTGTGCAGTGCTTTGGTGCAAAAAGTCGTCGAAAAATTCAAACTTGAACACAGATGGAGTCACCTTTCACGAGTAAGTACTTTCATTCAATTTGATAGCATTTTTCGCTTGCATTTCAGTAACAAACATCGGCGTAAATATGTATGGAGAGCTCTTTTCTGCTTACCCACCATAGGTCGACTATCGTGTTGGATGCAGTTAGCTCTTGTAATTTTTTTTGTTTATTGATAAATATGTATGTTAAATGTATACAGATATTTCATGCATTCTGCCTTATTGCCAAAGGACATTTCTTCTAGTCAACCTCAGCAGGTTTCCTCGTTCAATATTCGTTTATCGCGCTTTTTTCATTCAACCAGTACCTACCGGTTTTTACTTTTGAGCGACTCTAAAGGAATTAATTTCTTTAGGTCATGCGTCTACCGGGAATTAGTCTTGTTATGCTTAGCATTAACAAAATTAATTCATAATGAATACCCCGTTAGCATTTAGCACTGCTAAGCGCCCTGATGAATAAAAATTAATGCTAAATGCTAAGCAATAATCACATTTAATTTTAATTAGCATTGCTGTTTCGTTCGTAAAACTTTGTTGGTTCGTTTGTTTTGGAACGCACAAAGCAATGAAGTATGTGCTATTTATCTGTGGTACTGCTAAATGCTAAATGCTATATAGCGCCTGCGCTCCGCTGCTAGCTAGCTAGCTAGCATCTAAATGCGAAATGCGATGCGATCATGCGAGTGAGGGGTCGGAATTATCATCTGTCACGTGATCGTTAGTTTTGGTCATATCTACAGAACCACTGGACTTAGACCCATCGTGTTGGTACTCAATCTGAACGTCTCGATGAGATCTATCCATCTGTCACATTAACTATTGTTTTGGTCATAACTCGAGAACCACTGGTGCTAGACCCATCGTGTTGGTACTCAAACTTCAGGTCTCGGTGAGATCTATCCATCTGTCACATGAACTTTTGTTTTGGTCATAACTCGAGAACCACTGGTGCTAGATCCATCGTGTTGGTACTCAAACTTTAGGTCTCGGTGAGATCTATCCATCTGTCACATGAACTTTTGTTTTGGTCATAACTCGAGAACCACTGGTGCTAGACCCATCGTGTTGGTACTCAAACTTCAGGTCTCGGTGAGATCTATCCATCTGTCACATGAACTTTTGTTTTGGTCATAACTCGAGAACCACTGGTGCTAGACCCATCGTGTTGGTACTCAAACTTTAGGTCTCGGTGAGATCTATCCATCTGTTGCGCGACCATCTCTCGAGACACATGTTAGTTCTTTAGTTCTTTAGTTCAACAATAACAATGTAAATGTCAACAATGTAAACAGTAACAATGTAAATGTCGTAAATTGTGCTTTTAAATTTAATTCAATTGTTCAAAAGTTACCAAATGAAAATTTTAATATAGATACCGATCTATAAATAAATAATTAAGTAAATTATTGTTCTGTTTCAAATATATGTTTCTATTACAGACTACACAGCCTTTCATTTGTTATTTTATTAACCCTTATATAACGAATTCACACCGTCAAACTGACAGAGAGACGCATGGTACATTTTATAAGGCTCTAGCTGCATGGCTGGTTAGTTTGTTAAAAAAGGCAAAGCCTGGAAAACCTCATTTTACCCTAAAAGAATTAAATATCCAGGTGGGTATGGCTGGTTAGTTTGTTAAAAAAGGCAAAGCCTGGAAAACCTCATTTTACCGTAAAAAAATTAAATATCGAGGTGGGTACTCATAAATTTTTTATGGTAGGGTAGATTTTCGCGAATTTTTCGCGAAGTCATATTGCAATATAATTTGTCATATCGTTGGCTAAGTAATTAGCAAATAGTTGTTAATAATATAATTATTTTTTTTTTTGGTTACAAAACTTTTCGACTTTCTAACATTATTTTTTTAATTTTGGAAAATTCCAATAACAAATACTCCAATAAGATAATACCAATGTACGAGGTCTTACATATCATTGTTTTGGAAATTTGATGTAGATTTATAATAAAGTATCCGAGGTATCTCAGAACTTAGAACTATTATCGTGTTTATGCGAAAATCTGCAAATTCGCAAAATTGTGAAAGGGGCGTTGCCTTTGTTCATTTAAGAGAAAGTTATATTATTCCCTTGATGTAAAGAAGGGTTAAATATTGTTAAATCCGTTTCATCTTTTCATCGCGAATCGACACAATGAGCGACTTATTGTATGAATCCCGTTCAAACGTATGGAAGACTGGCGTCACGTGGCTACCTACTCGCTCGGCCAATCACGGCGTTCCATGCGCCGCTCCCGCCTCAGACTTCACACCCCTTTGGCGGCTACCTCGGTTCTCATACAAACGATGCCGTATTTCGTATCCAGGCTTACTGACTCGTGGGTTGACCGGACAACTGAACCGGACTACGGGCAAGAAGCGAAAGTATGTCTCAGGCAGGACTTTCATGTGCTTCTCAGTGGCAATGCTGTATCCACGAGTTGACATCACAGATTACTAATATGATGACCACCTTGAATGGGATATAACGAAAGACACAATAGATCGACCCCCTTGTCTACCCACTTGATGGGTTCACTGGGAAAACAAATTCCCATTTGCAAAATTATTCACTCGGCCAAACAGCAGCGAATCATTTTGTAAATTACATACATTCTGCAATTTGGAATTTGCTATGGCAACAAAACCCCTCGTATGATTTGAATTTGGGCCCCTCAGCCCTATTATCACTGCAACCTGGATAGATGTGATCTCAATAGTTCGGACAAGATAACATCAAGCAGCAAGTAAAGCATGCAGACCCACCTGCTGTGTGACTCGGTGGAAGGACAGTGCCAAGGCGAGAGGTGGCTATCCTGTCGCCCTATAGCACGGCATTTCGTCCTTATCTCTTAGTCGCCTTTTACGACATGCGCAAGGAGAGATGCAGCGTGGCTATTCTTTTTAAGTACCACCCCCACACAGGAAGGCTCTAAAAAAGGGGTTTAAGGCGGTGACAAACGCCAAATACGCAAAACATGCAAAAAGTGCGACAAAGAAGGTCCAAAACTGACCAATTGACACACATTCAGAAAATTAAAAAAATACCAACCTATATTTTGGTTCCTTACCAACAAAGTGCATTGCTGGTTTTTTTAATAATGAGTAAAAGTAAGTAATAAACATAAAATTAAAAATATATAAAAAAAGCATGAATTTTTGAAAATCTGAGTATGTGTGTATTATTACAATTTTACAATACCACCGATTCAAAGGTCACAAAGCTCTGAGAAAACTCTATTCAATTTTTTTTATTATTTTATCCACGAAAGGAGATAAAAATAAAAAACAAAAAACGCCTACATGAAATTATTGACGTAATTCTTCAGTCGGAAGGGTAAAATTTTTGCCTTCGTCAATTTAGCAGGCACTTCAATACTAGATACAATTTTAGTTCCGGGCTCGCTTGCTCGCTCCTGCCCTGCTGCGCCCGCGTGTCGGTCGTCATTTCTGTCTTCTGTGTTTGGATCGAATGGAAAAAAGATAGGTGGTTAGGTATATTTGTACCGTGTGGGATGGTAATTTAAAATAATAGCCCCACTGCATCTCTCCCCGTGCATGTCGTAAAAGGCGACTGAGGGATTTTTTTATGTAAACTGACACAGTTTGCTATATCACCTATAACATCCGTGATGTCAGCCCATAACACCGGGTGAACTTAGGTGCCATGTCAGTGCTTCCCTTTGGTCGTGCCGGCTACACTAAACTGGACGGAAAATACAAACTATTTCGGGATATGACTCCCTTCTTTTTTTCCGTCCAGTTCAGTGAAGCCGGTACGACCGAAGAAAAGCACTGACATAGCACCTACTTCACCAGTTGTTACGAGCTGACATCTCGGATGTTGTATTGTAGGTGATGTTGCCACCGTGTCATTTTCCGTACCAGTATACAGTACGACCGTATCAGTAATATCTCTCTTCTGTGGTATCTATCAGTATACGCTCCGGTACGTAACTTGACGGGGCGTTATATGCATGGCTTTCGTTGGTATAACCACAGAATAACTAATAGGTACTGTGGTATAACCATAGAATACTTATAATACTGGCGTATAGAAGCGACGCTCCGCCTCGAAGCGAGTTTGCTTCCCCCCGCGCCCCGCAGCCCGCGAGCGCTGTCTGGTCGACTTCTGGCGGACGGCTAGTCAGGCTGGCACCGACTGTCGAGAGGAGAGCGAGCGCACCTTCGAGAGGGAGTAGTAGCTACTTACACGTACGCGCGCGGTTCTTTCGCACTCACAGCACAGAACAACGATCGGGCCGGCCGCGCCCGCGCGCGCGGTGGACTTCAAACCTCCTTGTTCGCACTTACTTAGAGATGCAAGGCGCAATTTTGCACAAAAATTTCACTTGAAATTTTGCAGTGAAATTTTGCACTTTCTGCAAAATTACTGTGAAATTTTCATTCTTATGTGAAATAATGAAATTTATGTTACACAAATCAGATATCAATTTGGTTTCTTATTCTTCTTCTTGAGTCAATTTTAATGTCCTACTACTGAGCGCAAGCCTTTCCCATGAACATGGAAGGGAATTGTTATACATTTCCACGTGACAAGCTGGATTGGAAGCGGTGTCCACAACAATTTTATATGTACTGCTGTGCACAGGTTTCCTCACGGTGTTTTCCTTCACCGGAGCGAATCTTAATCATATGAACATTTAAAAAAAGTGGCCGCCATTTTGAACTTTTTAGTTACTGGACCGATTGCTTTCAAAGTCGATATCTGGGTGTCTGTGTGGGCTCTGAATACGAATCCGTTGTCAAAATTTAAAAAAAGTGGCCGCCATTTTGAACTTTTTAGTTACTGGACCGATTGCTTTCAAAGTCGATATCTGGGTGTCTGTGTGGGCTCTGAATACGAATCCGTTGTCAAAATTTAAAAAAAGCGGCTGCCATTTTGAACTTATTAGTTACTGGACCGATTGCTTTCAAAGTCGATATCTGGGTGTCTGTGTGGGCTCTGAATACGAATCCGTTGTCAAAATTTAAAAAAAGCGGCTGCCATTTTGAACTTTTTAGTTACTGGACCGATTGCTTTCAAAGTCGATATCTGGGTGTCTGTGTGGGCTCTGAATACGAATCCGTTGTCAAAATTTAAAAAAAGTGGCCGCCATTTTGAACTTTTTAGTTACTGGACCGATTGCTTTCAAAGTCGATATCTGGGTGTCTGTGTGGGCTCTGAATACGAATCCGTTGTCAAAATTTAAAAAAAGTGGCCGCCATTTTGAACTTTTTAGTTACTGGACCGATTGCTTTCAAAGTCGATATCTGGGTGTCTGTGTGGACTCTGAATACGAATCCGTTGTCAAAATTTAAAAAAGTGGCCGCCATTTTGAACTTTTTAGTTACTGGACCGATTGCTTTCAAAGTCGATATCTGGGTGTCTGTGTGGACTCTGAATACGAATCCGTTGTCAAAATTTAAAAAAAGTGGCCGCCATTTTGAACTTTTTAGTTACTGGACCGATTGCTTTCAAAGTCGATATCTGGGTGTCTGTGTGGACTCTGAATACGAATCCGTTGTCAAAATTTAAAAAAGTGGCCGCCATTTTGAACTTTTTAGTTACTGGACCGATTGCTTTCAAAGTCGATATCTGGGTGTCTGTGTGGACTCTGAATACGAATCCGTTGTCAAAATTTAAAAAAAGTGGCCGCCATTTTGAACTTTTTAGTTACTGGACCGATTGCTTTCAAAGTCGATATCTGGGTGTCTGTGTGGACTCTGAATACGAATCCGTTGTCAAAATAAAAAAAAAGCGGCCGCCATTTTGAACTTCTTAGTTACTGGACCGATTGCTTTCAAAATCGATATCTGGGTGTCTGTGTGGGCTCTGAATACGAATCTGTAGTGAACATTTAAAAAAAGTTGCCGCCATTTTGAATTTTTTAATTACTGGACCGATTGATTTCAAAATCGATATCTGGGTGTTTGTGTGGACTCTGAATACAAATATGTAGTGAATATTTAAAAAAAGTTGCCGCCATTTTGACCTTTTTAGTTATTCGACCGATTGCTTTCAAAATCAATATCTGGGTGTCTGTGTGGGCTCTGAATACGAATCCGTTGTCAAAATTTAAAAAAAGTGGCCGCCATTTTGAACTTTTTAGTTACTGGACCGATTGCTTTCAAAGTCGATATCTGGGTGTCTGTGTGGACTCTGAATACGAATCCGTTGTCAAAATTTAAAAAAAGTGGCCGCCATTTTGAACTTTTTAGTTACTGGACCGATTGCTTTCAAAGTCGATATCTGGGTGTCTGTGTGGACTCTGAATACGAATCCGTTGTCAAAATTTAAAAAAAGCGGCTGCCATTTTGAACTTTTTAGTTACTGGACCGATTGCTTTCAAAATCGATATCTGGGTGTCTGTGTGGGCTCTGAATACGAATCTGTAGTGAACATTTAAAAAAAGTTGCCGCCATTTTGAACTTTTTAATTACTGGACCGATTGATTTCAAAATCGATATCTGGGTGTTTGTGTGGACTCTGAATACAAATATGTAGTGAATATTTAAAAAAAGTTGCCGCCATTTTGACCTTTTTAGTTATTCGACCGATTGCTTTCAAAATCAATATCTGGGTGTCTGTGTGGGCTCTGAATACGAATCCGTTGTCAAAATAAAAAAAAACGGCCTCCATTTTGAACTTTTTAGTTACTGGACCGATTGCTTTCAAAATCGATATCTGGGTGTCTGCGTGGGCTCTGAATACGAATCTGTAGTGAACATTAAAAAAAAGTGGCCGCCATTTTGAACTTTTTAGTTACTGGACCGATTGCTTTCAAAATTGATATCTGGGTATCTGTATGGGCTCTGAATACGAATCCGTTTTCAAAATTTAAAAATAGTTGCCGCCATCTTGCACTTTTTAGTTTTGACTACAGATTCATATTTAGAGCCCACACAGACACGCAGATATCTATTTTGAAAGCAATCGGTCCAGTAACTAAAAAGTTTAAAATGGCGGCCACTTAATTTTGACTACAGATTCGTATTCAGAGCATACACAGACACCCAGACATCGATTTTGAAAGCAATTGGTCCAGTAACTGAAAAGTTCAAAATGGCGGCCACTTTTTTTAAATTTTGACTACAGATTCGTATTCAGAGCCTACACAGACACCCAGATATCAATTTTGAAATCAATCGGTCCAGTAACTAAAAAGTTTAAAATGGCGGCCACTTAATTTTGACTACAGATTCGTATTCAGAGCACACACAGACACCCAGACATCGATTTTGAAAGCAATTGGTCCAGTAACTGAAAAGTTCAAAATGGCGGCCACTTTTTTTAAATTTTGACTACAGATTCGTATTCAGAGCCTACACAGACACCCAGATATCAATTTTGAAATCAATCGGTCCAGTAACTAAAAAGTTCAAAATGGCGGCCACTTTTTTTTAATTTTGACTACAGATTCGTATTCCGAGCCCACACAGACACCCAGATATCGATTTTGAAAGCAATCGGTCCAGTAACTGAAAAGTTTAAAATGGCGGCCACTTTTTTTATTTTGATTACAGATTCGTATTCAGAGCCTACACAGACACCCAGATATCAATTTTGAAAGCAATCGGTCCAGTAACTAAAAAGTTCAAAATGGCGGCCACTTTTTTTTATTTTGATTACAGATTCGTATTCAGAGCCTACACAGCCACCCAGATATCAATTTTGAAAGCAATCGGTCCAGTAACTGAAAAGTTCAAAATGGCGGCCACTTTTTTTTTATTTTGATTACAGATTCGTATTCAGAGCCTACACAGACACCCAGATATCAATTTTGAAATCAATCGGTCCAGTAACTGAAAAGTTCAAAATGGCGGCCACTTTTTTTTATTTTGATTACAGATTCGTATTCAGAGCCTACACAGACACCCAGATATCAATTTTGAAAGCAATCGGTCCAGTAACTAAAAAGTTCAAAATGGCGGCCACTTTTTTTTAATTTTGATTACAGATTCGTATTCAGAGCCTACACAGACACCCAGATATCAATTTTGAAAGCAATCGGTCCAGTAACTAAAAAGTTCAAAATGGCGGCAAGTATACATTGAAAATTTCACTTTAGCTTCACATACGATTCGGCTTAAAAATAATAAAAATGGAATACCTATTGCAAAGTTTCCAAAATTTTGTGAAACTTTCACTGCAAAATTGTCGTTTAGTTAGCGAGTAAAAATAAAACATGTGCATATAAGTTGATGTTTTTCTTTTTTTCTTGCCCTCCAATAATGTTAAGAGGTACATATACATAGATAGTCATAATTAAAAATGTTTCCTTTTAAATTACATCAAATATAATTTATAATATTGTCCACTACAAACTTCTCATAAAGAGTGCCAACCCTGTACCCAAGTTATCGAGGTCGCACCAATACACGCAAAGGCGCCCGCGTACGTGAGCAGTAGGTACACATTTTCGGCCGCTTCATAGAAAATGTGACTAGTGTCACGGGTGTGGTATAACGCTGTCTGCGCTTGAGATGCAAGGACTATAGAACCGTGCCTAAATAAAAGTAGCCTAGCAACAGCGGCGCGCTGCGGAGCGGGGGCGGCGGCGGCACTGTGGTGGCGCGGAGCGGTGACGACGCGGCGGCGCGGCGCGGCGCGGAGGAGCGGCGGCGCGGCGCGGAGGAGCGGCTTGTTATTGCTTGCTTGCATGCGTGAGTGGCACGCTGCTACTGAGTTACCGCACCGCACCGCACCCCACCGCACCGTGCCATGCTGCCGCCGCGCGCACCGCGCGCGCCGGCCGGTACCTATGTTGCTATGATATTTGCCATACATACCTAAATGCCTATCTACCTATTACCTACCTACCTTTTTTTATTTTAGTTTTCATCGATAGTCTATTTAGAGGTTTATAAAAAGTGGTAAGTACATGAACTAAAATAATTTGGAAGAAATTACAATAAAATGTTATTTAGGTAAAATAATAAAAAATAAAAAATTAGAATCACGCATCAGTTACATAAGCCACAATCATTTTAATAATTAAAATAATAAAAAAGCAAAAAAAAAAAACATACGAAAGTGGGATTCGAACCCCGAACCATCAACTCTTTAGGCTGATAGCGACAAACTACGCTAAATGTGACTTGAACGTGCGAAGCGAAATTAGCAGTCGCATGGTACATTATGTAGAATTCCCGAATGCTCAAGGTCGTTGGCGTTTGTCACGGCCTTAAATAAAAACAACAAATTAAATTGTCAAACTTTATTGGGATAAAAGTACAATGCATCAAATATTTCGATTCCATGGTGGCTTCGTCTGTTGTCCATTCTTAGAGTATTGACTTGATGTCGCCCATCCTGTGACCGATCCATCTTCCTTGGCTTGATCCCTGCGACTAAGTGTTACGACTCGTACCTGACTTATAAGTGCTCTAAAGCTATGTACAGACACGCAAGCACCCGGGCCTTGAACCACCCAGCTTGCAAGTCTGCACCTTTCGCTCGCAGCCGAGCTCACACTGGGTCTCACATGCAGGAGCGGCTTACAGAGCGCACGCTCGCCTGTCTGTACATAGCTAAAGACCTCCCTGTGACGTGCTCAATCGTGCCCGCGTGGGGCGATCCTAAACAGACTAGAGTGGGTGTAGTTATGTGACAGTACACCACACGCCACAACAGTTAATCTCACTATTTGAACGCATCAGCTATCTGGAAATCAGCAAACAGGAAGCAGACTGCCAGCGACAGCGACAAACAGGCCAGCGAGCAGCACCGGCCTGCCGGAAAATACAATAATTAATGTTCAGCATATCGTTTGTACCATAGACATATAAAATAGGTAGACTGAGTGATAATTGGTGATTGAGGCAACTTCGGAGAAGAGCTGTTCGTTCGCAGACGGCGAGCAGACGTCAGTCGCTGCACACAGCGACGCAAGCATCAACTTCCCTCCATACCCCACAAAGATGGACTCACTTATTTTAGAGCACTTATTTGACGTTTTCGTTCTCTATACGCCCGTTTATTATAACTCTATGGTCTGTACAGATTTCTGTTTCTACTGTGGTCAATATGAGCAGTACAGTGGTACCGAGCAGTATGAGGGGTATCAAAACTAGGGCCAGTTGAAGACATGCCTTTAGTTTGGTGTATGGCTCGGAGGGATTCTCCTTGTAAATATAAAAACGTTACTCGTAACTTTCGGGCTCTGGACAGCATCGACAGCAGTCGGTAGTTCGGCAAATCCCCCCCTCACCACCACCTCACCCCGCGCCCCGCCACAACTCCTCTCTCCTCACCACGGCCCACGCCTGAGCACGCAACACACACACATATTACTGGCGCAGTACACACGCACGCCGCACCTCACTCCCATCTGCTAATTTATTTTTTTATTATGGAGAACCGACATGGGCGGCTGTGCTCAACAGTCAGTCGAATGAAGACAGTCAGACACAAACAATAACACCGCTCCTCACCATGCTCGGTTATGCGCCAAGCCAACTATGCGGCAGATAATTTGTTCATGCAAACTCTCATTGGAGATAACATTTTTGTGCAAATATGAAGTTAACCCTTGAGCTCCCAAGTCGTCCACGCGAAAGACCCATCAATTACCACCCTTGACTATCATTCGTCCACGCGGTCAGGTCACACTAAATGCATCGCACATTTTGCAACCATGCTATTTCAGTGAATTTTTCTCATTAGAACGAAAGAGGGAGAAAGAGAAAGCAGTCTATAGATAGCTAAAATAACCTTGTCCTTGAATCCTCCATGCCTTGGAAAACTGGAACACGCAAGGCTCCTTAGTTTTTTTTTTTATTTTTAGTTTGGTTTTTTTATTTTTAACTTCCACTGTCACTCAAAGCGTTCCTTTGCCTACACATCCATATATGATTTGTATGTGGGAATTGTCAATTTTAAGTTAGAAAACTTCGGGAAAACATTTTGGGCATGTTTTATTAAAAAAAAAGTCTATGCTTCTAAATAAGTGAAACCTCACTTGTTTCACATCATTTTTTAGGTAATTTCATTGGCTTTATGTTCCAGCGAGTTTATTGATTTTGAGTTTATATGCGAGCGCGCGACGCCGAATCTCCATGTGGCTAAAGCGACATGGGAGTCAAGGGTTGTACTTCAGCATTATTATAACAGAGGGAACCCAAGGGTTAAATTAATGACAGTGGGCGTGTCGAGGATAATACCAGTATTCCAATAAACTGAGAGTGAATCTAGTATACTTTAAGTCACTTAGTTAGGGATTTTAAGCTAAACGATCCAAATCGATAGCAATCTTTGACAATATTTTGTTAAAATGATTAGGTACCAGTGTCGAGTAGCCACAAGTAACCCACAGTTGTGTTACTAATATTTGGTGAAGACATACAACGAGGTTAGCTCACATCTGAAATATCTAATGAACGACACATTGTTAAAACAAAATGCGGGCGGAAAGAAATTTGAGAATAAGTATTTATTTCTGTCGCGCTCTACCTTCTCTACCCCACAAATACTGAGTGAAAGGGTGATCACAAATAAAATCGACAAAATTGAGGGTTTGTATTCCCCTTTTTCCTCCAAAACTAGACTGATTTCAAAGTTATTTTTTTCATCAACTATATCACAAGAAAATATTGCATGTCTGTATGTTTTTATAAAGTCGTGAAAGTTGTGTACTGGACTCTGTTGCCGGCATACAATTTTAAGGATGGTCCTAGCTCCTATAAGACATAACTTATAAAAAAGTATGTAGATACATATAGTATATTAAAATATGATTGCTCTGGTGCCATAATCGATGGAAGAAACAGGGGAATATTATGTCTAAACGTCCCTCACGTTTCCTCTTAACCTAATTACATTTATTTTATAATTACTCAAATTCAATGACACAAAATTTTAAATTTTAAGAGTACAAGACTGAAATAAACCAATAAGAAGAATAATACAAAGAAACAATCAATTATCTTGTTGGGCATTTATCCCATGGTTGATGATGAAACACCAAGAAATTAATTGTCATTTAATTTATTCAATTAAAAGATGTAATTACACCAGTAGATTTTCCACAACACACGTTGGAAAAAGTTGAGAATATTGTCAATTTTCAATACCAACAGAAACTCACTAGTACTGAAGAAAAAAACTTAAAAATATGTATATGATAGTCCTATCCCGTGTTAAAGTGCGTGTCGAGAGCGTAGCGAAATGAGAAAGTGTTGACATTGCTAAATGTATACCTTCGCTGAAAGCGGTCACAACCGTCGCCGCGCCGGCACACCACTTCAATATCTGCACGACACTACACCTTACACCTGCAACAATCAATCAATCCATTCAATTGTTTGTATTGTAATAATTTTAACCCTTTGCATTCCACAAAGGCCGATCGGCCGTAGAAAATTACACTACTGTTGTGTACTGTGTGTACTGTTGTGTGTGTGTACTTCGTATCCTATGCCAGAAAATATATTCATGATTCCTCTCTTAATTCCGACAATCATAACTATGATACACGTTGTAAGAATAATGTACAATTAATAAGACATAGATTATCTAAAACCTCAAAAAGCTTTACTTGTAATAGTGTTAGATTTTATAATAAACTGTCTTCTAACATAAAACAATTAGATGATAATAATTTTAAACGAAGAATTAAACAAATGTTAATTGAAAAGAGTTATTACACTGTGTGTCTATGTATCTGAATGTCGTGTAGAACCCTCAATAGCGGTCCGTCCTGTACCGACTACGGACAACTCAGCACATATTGAGTAAGATGCTGCCTGTTCTCTCAATGTTGTGTCGAACACCCAGTAGCGTGTCCGTCCTGTATCGACTACGGACAACTCAGCACATATTGAGTAAGATGCTGCCTGTTCTCTCAATGTTGTGTCAAACACCCAGTAGCGTGTCCGCCCAGTATCGACTACGGACAACTCAGCACATATTGAGTAAGATGCTGCCTGTTCTATCAATGTTGTGTCGAACCCTTAGTAGCGTGTCCGTCCTGTACCGACTACGGACAACTCAGCACATATTGAGTAAGATGCTGCCTGTTCTCTCAATGTTGTTTCGAACACCCAGTAGCGTGTCCGTCCTGTATCGACTACGGACAACTCAGCACATATTGAGTAAGATGCTGCCTGTTCTCTCAATGTTGTGTCGAACCCTTAGTAGCGTGTCCATCCTGTACCGACTACGGACAACTCAGCACATATTGAGTAAGATGCTGCCTGTTCTCTCAATGTTGTGTCGAACACCCAGTAGCGTGTCCATCGTGTATCGACTACGGACAACTCAGCACATATTGAGTAAGATGCTGCCTGTTCTCTCAATGTTGTGTCGAACACCCAGTAGCGTGTCCGTCCTGTATCGACTACGGACAACTCAGCACATATTGAGTAAGATGCTGCCCGTTCTCTCAATGTTGTGTCAAACACCCAGTAGCGTGTCCGCCCAGTATCGACTACGGACAACTCAGCACATATTGAGTAAGATGCTGCCTGTTCTATCAATGTTGTGTCGAACCCTTAGTAGCGTGTCCGTCCTGTACCGACTACGGACAACTCAGCACATATTGAGTAAGATGCTGCCTGTTCTCTCAATGTTGTGTCGAACACCCAGTAGCGTGTCCGTCCTGTATCGACTACGGAAAACTCAGCACATATTGAGTAAGATGCTGCCTGTTCTCTCAATGTTGTGTCGAACCCTTAGTAGCGTGTCCGTCCTGTACCGACTACGGACAACTCAGCACATTTTGAGTAAGATGCTGCCTGTTCTCTCAATGTTGTGTCGAACACCCAGTAGCGTGTCCGTCCTGTATCGACTACGGACAACTCAGCACATATTGAGTAAGATGCTGCCTGTTCTCTCAATGTTGTGTCGAACCCTTAGTAGCGTGTCCGTCCTGTACCGACTACGGACAACTCAGCACATTTTGAGTAAGATGCTGCCTGTTCTCTCAATGTTGTGTCGAACACCCAGTAGCGTGTCCGTCGTGTATCGACTACGGACAACTCAGCACATATTGAGTAAGATGCTGCCTGTTCTCTCAATGTTGTGTCGAACCCTTAGTAGCGTGTCCGTCCTGTACCGACTACGGACAACTCAGCACGTATCGAGTGAGATGCTGCCTTTTCTCTCAATGTCGAACTCTCAGTTGCGTGTCCATCTTGTACCGACTATGTACTCACTCAGTATCGACTAATATGCTGCATGTTCTCTAAACGATGGAATGAAGGGAAGCACTGACATGGCACCTGGTTCACCCGGTGTTATAGGCTGACATCACGGATTTTGTAGGTGATGTAGCCAACGGTGTCAGTATCCATAAATAAAAAAAAATATGGCGAAAGTACTTCTAATTAGTGGAATTCGTAGAGAATTAATGTTTTTGTTTTTCACAAAATCTCAATTTACGTTCGGGAAGACTTTACATTTAAAAAATCTTTTAATCATATGCTACACTCCTTTTTTGTTGTAATGTTAGTTTTTCACATCCCATTGACAGTATAACAATATATAATGCTATATACCTTTTATATAACTCCTTGCAACATTTTGTTGTCAAATAACATTTTTCACAATCATTATTATTATAGACAGGAAATTGTGTATACTCACGAAAAGGGTGCGGTCTAGCGAGAGCGGGAGCGGCTGCGCGAGTTGCTGCGGCCGCGCGAGGACTTGGAGTCGGAGCGCGAGCGGGAGCGCGAGCGGCTGCGCGAGTACGAGCGGCGACGCGAGCGTGAGCGCCTGCGGGACCGAGACCGCGAGCGACTGTGGCTGCAACAAAGCACCACATTTAGCAAAATGTTATATTTTCACACACTCGGATGTGATGTTAAAAAAAATTGATTTTCTTTACAAAATTACACTTTAAACTGATGAAGGCACTCTTGCTTAAATAAAACTGGAAACCTCATTATTATAAATCATGTTGATGTCGGCAAACAAGATGGTGTGGAATATAGAAAGGTGTTAAAGCATTCGTTCAGCAAATCTTGTCTTAGTGAGAAGATTTCGATATTTTTTCAAGTGCTGCAGTGACAACATGGCGATATACCGGAGGTAACTTGCACGCTATCTCATATAAATAACAGTGTAAAAGGATTCAAAAACCAGTTAGACCTAGAAGGAAAAAACAAAATTAACTAATAGAATGTACGCCGCGACAGAGGAGGCCTCATTGAAGTCTACAAAATACTCACCTCAAAGTATGATTGCCCAGACTTAATTGAAATGTTTGACCTGAACCAGAACTATCACTTTCGTGGTCACAGCAAAAAACTTAACGAGACAGCTTCTAACACAAACATCCGAAAGCACTTCATAACAAAACGAGTGGTGAACGCCTGGAATAAACTCCCACAGGATGTGATTGACTCCCCAAACACAAACACCTTCAAAAACTGATTAGATAAATACATAAAAAGTACATCAACAAACAAATAGCAACAGTGACCAAGAACGAAAACTAAAAACCAAATAAAAACAAAACAAAAACATTATAATCATTCATTATCTGAAAAAAAAGACTGATATGAACACATCAGCTATAGCTGCTTGTTTATTAAAAAATAAATGTAAATAGCTTTCAAAATTTCATTAAAATATTAACAAGTGCATTCTGGAGAAAAAAAATTAAAGTGAAATCCACGCATCAGCTTTAAGCTGTTAGTGCTATAAATAATATTATAATATATGCCGTTTTTGTTTTTATGTGTTTATATTAATTTTGTATATTTTTATATATAAATGTATAAAGAATTAAAATAAATATGATATAATGAAAACGTGATAATCAAGAAATAACAATAATAATAAACGAACGATGACGACGGGCCGACGACACCGTCCCGGCCAATACACCGACGGCGAGGACGACGTCCACCACCGGCACGCTTGGGGCCGTCGGGGTCTCGTACCCCACCTACAGCCCCCGCTACCGATGGTGTAGTGCGCCGTATACGTTGGACTTATGAAATAAATATAAAAGTCATGACGGCGTACTACAGGGCCACACAGGGAGAAACAGTCCGGACTGCTTACCGACCGAGGCTGCTTTCTGAATTTCAGGCTTTGGAATCGACCATCTCTGTTTCAGCCCAGCGCCTATCAGATCAAGTACGGCTCATCCTAAACCGCCATTTTGTAGATGACGCCGTGCTTGACCAACTACGCCTTGATGCGCTCCCCCCTGCCACTGCCACGACGCCCGCACGCCCGGACGCCGCATGCGCCCCGCCGCCGCCTCCGGCGAGAGCGCGGGGTGCTGCCGCTGTCGCCACCGTTGCTGATGTGACAGCCGCAACCGTACCGACACCACCATCTGCCGAGGAGGGTGGCGATGTGGTAGGGGGCATCGTAAGTACCCAAGATAATGAGTTCATGAGGAGGACTCTTGAAGAGGCGATTCTGGAGTACCGCTCGGCACCTACTAATGACAGGCCGCGGATACCAAGGTTGCCCACGAATAAAAAAAATCTTATTATGGTGAGGATCCTGGATTCGTATCTAAAACAATATATCGAGTCTAGTGTAGATCTCGCCGATACTCACTCGATCTTGTACTGTGGGGCGGTGGCTGCCTGTCGCATGGCGCGTTTGAAATTCGAGAATATATCTAGAGACACACGCGCCAGGCCAACCACCGCTCCCGCGTGGCAGTTACGGATCGAGCGACGTATCGGCGAGGCCAGGATCCTCATCGGAAAGCTATACTGCTTCAGGTCTGGAAATACCAGACCGAAAATCATGCGCTTCGTGACGAAGGCTTTTGGTGGTGCTATATTAAGCCAGACACAGCCAAACTTCCACTCACTAGTCACGGAGCGCATAGATGACCTGAAGCAGCAAATTAGCGCGTGGGCCCAACGTATCCGTCGCTATAGGAAGCGTGTCGACCGTTATCACCAGAATCGTCGATTCCAGAGTGACCAAAGGTGGGTATACCGGAACTGGGAGCACCCGAACCAACGACCGACAGACACGATCCGACCGACTGAGCAAGAAAATGCTTTATTTTGGAAAAACATCTGGTCGGATCCTGTCTGTCACGTCGAGGGTGAATGGATGAGAGTTGTCCAGCGGGTGTGTCAGTCGATAGAACCAATGTCCGCCATAAATATCAGCGAAGAGGATGTAGGTTCTGCAATCCGCCAGGCACTGAACTGGAAATCTCCAGGGCCGGACGGATTGCAGAACTTCTGGCTGAAATGGTTCAGAAGCTGCCACTCCCGCTTGGCTGTTCAATTCCAAGATGCCCTCGACCATCGGGTTCTCCCAGAGTTCATGACTACTGGTGTCACCCACCTGCTCCATAAATCTGGTAGTACTGCGGAACCTAAAAATTATAGACCTATCACTTGCTTGCCTACCATCTACAAGCTCCTGACATCCATTCTGACGCACAAAATATCAATTCACATAAAGGACAATAACATCTTGTCCGTTGCTCAGAATGGATGTCGGGCTGGGTCCCGCGGTACTAAGGAGCTGCTCCTTATGGACATGACCGTTTGTCAGCAGGTCCGACGCAATCGAAAGAACCTGTCTGCTGCCTGGATAGACTACAAGAAGGCATTTGACTCCGTGCCCCATACATGGTTGCTAAGGATACTAGAACTATACAAAACTGACACGAATATCTGTCAATTCCTTGGCGCATGTATGGAACAATGGAGTACTATCCTTCGTGTACCAGGTGGCGAACGGACTTCGGCTGCAGACGACCGGATTCCCATACGGCGGGGGATCTTCCAGGGAGACAGTCTGAGTCCGCTTTGGTTTTGTCTGGCTCTGAACCCTCTTAGCACTCTGCTTGAGGACTCAGAGCTGGGCTACTGTCTTCGAAGAGGAGGCTCTCGAATATCACACTTATTTTATATGGATGACCTCAAACTGTTTGCCAAGTCGGACACCGAACTAATGTCGATGATGAAGATAACTGAAGGCTTCAGCAACGACATTGGAATGGAGTTCGGCTTGGAAAAATGTGGGACCATCCATGTGGAACGTGGTGTGATCGTGAACTCCGGCGGCATACAGTTGTCGGAGTCCATGAATGTTCGAGCTCTCTCCGAAGACGAAACTTATAAATATCTGGGAATATCGGAGGCTCTCAGCATACGGGATACGGACATGAAACAATCAGTTAAGGAAAAGTTTTTTCGTCGTCTTACAAAAGTACTAAATAGCCTTTTGTCAGGCGGCAATAAAATTCGTGCCTATAACGGTTGGGTCATGCCTGTGCTCGTATATACTTTCGGTATTCTCAGATGGACTCAGACCGAATTGGACTCGCTGGACAGAAAGGTCAGGACGCTGATGACGAAATCCCGTATGCATCACCCACGATCATCGGTCATGAGGTTGTATATCCCGCGGAAGTGTGGGGGTCGAGGTATGTTAAATGCCAAGAACCTGCACAACCGCGAGGTATGCAATCTCCGTCAGTACTTTTTGGAAAAGACTGATGTTTGTGAGATGCATCGCGATGTCGTCACCAGCGATAAAGGTCTTACCCCGCTGAGCATGGGAAAAGAGAACTGGCGGAAGCCGGTTGTACTGAGCACCGAGGACCGCATGGAAGTATGGAAAGGCAAGGAGCTGCACGGTAGGTACTTCCGGTCTCTCACGGGACCGGATGTAGACCAACTTGCTTCCGTGCACTGGCTACGCTTCGGGGACCTCTTCGGGGAAACCGAAGGGTTTGTCTTTGCAATACAAGATGAGGTTGTCAAGACGAACAACTATAGGAAACACATAATGAAGGACGGGACCATTGACATCTGCCGCGCCTGCCACCAACCTGGCGAGTCCCTCAGACATGTGATTTCCGGTTGTTCGCAGCTTGCCAACACCGAGTATTTGCATAGACACAACCTAGTAGCCAGGATTATCCACCAGCAACTTGCCTTAAAGTTCAACCTTGTAGGTACCGAAGTGCCTTACTATAAGTACAATCCGCCGCCAGTTCTCGAGAACGGTCATGTCACACTCTACTGGGACCGGTCCATTATCACAGACAGGACTATTCTCGCGAACAGACCTGATATTGTGATAGTGGACCGGGAGGCAAGGCGCGCAACGCTCGTCGATATCGCCGTGCCGCATGATGGTAACCTCGTCAGTAAGGAAGCAGAGAAGATGTTAAAGTATCTGGATCTACAGCACGAGGTTACCAAAATGTGGCCCGTCGACTCGACGATCGTTGTGCCCATAGTCGTTTCGGCGCATGGGCTGATAGCGAAGAGCCTCGACGACCACCTTGAGAGGCTCTCGCTGAGTGGTTGGGTCAAGGGCCAGATCCAGAAGGCAGCCCTGCTCGACACTGCGCGCATCGTCCGGAGGTTCCTCTCTTTGGGACCCGACCATCGGTAGCTTGGGCTCGCCCCGCCGCCGGTGGTGGAAACTCCATTTGTTTTTGTATTAATTTTAGATTTTAAGTTTGTAAATATTATGTAAAATTAATATAAAAAAAAATGTGTAAATAAATGGATAATAAATGAAAAATGGAAAATTAATTCAAAAAGAATGTGTCAATAAAGAAATAACAAAAAAAATACTCGCCGATTGAAACCATGGCCGTTTGGGGTGCATTACCTAATACTTTCTTTGGTTGAAATCAATGGTTTCAACTCACATGTGAGTTTGTAATGCCGGTACAAACTACCTGTTAGATTTTTGAAGTTATACTTCTTTATGCACATTATGAAATAAATTTTATGAAAAAATGTATGAAATAAAAAAATATAAATCAAACCCTAGAGTTGAAGGCGGTCGGTTATTTTTGCTTGCTTTAGCACCACCGCCTTCAACTCTAGGGTTCGATTTTTATTTTTTTATTTCATACATTTTTGAAGGCGGTTTTTATATTTTTTTAAATAGTTTTTTATTTCACAGTTTTTTTAGTATTTTATTTGCTATTAATGTACTTGTCGGAATCGCTTTCCCCCTCGCTTTCCAATCCGATCTTGACCAAAAAAAAATGGGACCACCTTGGAGCTAGACTGAACCGAACACAAAAAGAATCATCGAAATCGGTTCACAATTGGGGAAGATATTGCTGAACATACATAAAAAAAAATACATACAGCCGAACATAGAACCTCCTCCTTTTTTGAAGTCGGTTAAAAATGGGGAGTAAACTGAGAAAAAATTTCAGGTCATCGTCATTGTCATCGTCACATCGCCACCATGTAAAATTATTGTGAATGTAGGTATTGTGCGGTGGTGCCCTAGGGGGAGGGAGAGGGTCACAATAAAGAAACATAAGTTCTAACGCACATACACGCGTACACCAATGTGGGTCTGGAAGTGCATCTGTACTGTCTACATCATTATGAAAGAGACATCACATTACCTTCGACCGCGGCGGCCGCGTCCACCGCCGCCGCGGTGCGGAGACGTTGGGCGTCCGTAGCGCGCCATCTGCACGCGCAGCTCCCTTCCGTCCAACAGGCGCCCGTCCATAGAATCTAGAGCCTCCTCGGCGTCGCGCTTGTCGTAGAACCTATAACATTCCGGAACAACCGGCCATGTAGGCAAAACAAACACCAAATATTTTGTCAGGCTAGCATAATATTAATAAGGGTCCCTTTTTTCGCAATTTGCGACGGGACCCTAAAAAGGCTACCTGTACATGTGCTGTTGTTGAATATTAAATAAACTTTAGTTTTGTTGTGTTTCAATAGTATGATATACACGCAAAATACAATTCTCCAGATAATTGTACATATAAAAGTAATTGATTCTTTAATGTGAGTTTTTCTGCCATGCGTTCATCTGTTTGATGATTTTTTTGATTGAAAGCGCGACATGTGGCTCCGAGCCACCCTAAGGTGTCTAACGACACCCATGGACATTCGGTTGTACGCGGGGATTGCGAATATTATGCCAGCCTGACAGCCGACTACTCACACCTCTCTTGAAGGACCCGAGATTATACGTGGGGTGATGCACGTGGACAGGGAGAGCGAAGAAGTGTGAAGAAGCTATGTACCGATGAATTTGTACGCAGGAGTGTCGTATTCACGCTAATTCAACATTAAAAAGCTGCAGTTCATTTATATAATGCAATTATGACAAAAACAAAAACACATGTTAAAGAATTACCTTAATTGTTTTTTTTATTACATTATATTGATACCTACAGTGTTCATTCGTCTGAAAATGTTGACAACAACCAGCTGAAACATCATTTCTATTTCAGGAAACGACTTCAAAGAAGTGATAAAAATGCAGGTTCCCTCAATGGCTTTGCGTTTCTTCGTTTTATTTTTTTTTTCAATTCTGTAGAATTACTAGAATTTGAAACCACAAAATAAATAAAGGTGTCACATATGGCCACATACGACTGAAGAGAAGCACTGACATGGTACCTAGTTCACCAAGGTGTTATGGGCTGACATCACGGATGTAGTATGTGATGTAGACAACCATGTAAGTTTCCATAAAAAAAAAATGATTTATGCCTATCCCATGCAGAATTATTATGTTTAGGGTGTCTATTTCCTGACCTTTTTTGTTTCTAGCTATCATGAAATCAACATCGAAATTCATATATCGAAATATTCATGCTCGTGTAAAATTCCCGGGACCCAGTAAATGTTTTAAAATATGTATCTACATAATATAAACTAAACAGTACATAAAATACTAAAAAATTTGGTGGAAAGTAATAAGGAGGATACACATGGGGTGTTTCATCTTTATTACTTTTTTGCAACTTGACCTGAGATCTTTGTGTGGTCAAAACTTACCAAACTTTGGGGTGAAATTGGCTGCACCTGAGGTTTCGACCTCTGGCACAGCCAGCTAGGGGTCGGGGTGTCAATGCCTACAATGCAAAAAACCTATGTAGTAAATAATTCACATCTTATATGCTCTACTTCGCATTATGACTATATCACATAATGACATAGTCGCAAAATGCCTACTTTTTCAAAGTTACAGTCGACAAAAAAACCACTTGGACAGATAAAATTTATTCATACACAACACAATGTTACTGTTATGTTAAACCCTACATTAGTGAATAATTCACGATTGGTGAAGTATTTTAAGGGCACGGGCAAATCTCCGGTAGTACTTTTATTGTTCAGTGATTTTTCAAAAATTTATCAGTTTTAATGTAAACTGAACAAAAATTCACTGAAAGGGCTATAGCAACAGTACAGTCTAGGAGTAAACCTAAAAACTATTCATTACGTACTAGCTACATGTCTCCTCTACTTCCATACCAAATTTTATTCGATTTTGTGGAATAGATATCCAACTAGAGCGCTTTATGTGACTAAAATAGAGAAATTACAAAAAAACTTTAAAAAAATCATAACTTCTAAACCATTGATTTTCGCGGAACTGTTTTTTTTAAATGAGTCAACAGGACGTCCTCCATCTAAAAAAAAATTTTGGACCACTATAACTGGGCCACCCTGTATATAAAAGTAAAATTAATGTAGCTTTATGAGGAATTGGACAGTTAAGGCACGCACAACAGATAAGTAAGACTTCGCCCATAATTTCCTTTTATTTTCCGTTTTTATTATTTTTCGCGAAATTATATCGATGGCCATCATAAAGAAGTAATATTTTATGTTTATGTTAGTACTAAGCACGTACTCGCTTTAAAAATATATAAAAAAATATCATAAAGAAGACCCGGTTTTCCCTTTTGATTTGTTATACATTTTAGATTATTATCAATTTTATCGCTGTAATACCAATAGAACAATACCTTTACCCGACATTAGAATATAGTATATGTATATATAATACACAGAGCACGCAACGCCCCCCGCCCGCGCCCCCTACTAGAGGCGCCCTGAGCGCGATTTCCTTACAACGGCATTGAAGCCTGTAGGTGTGGCCTATGACTTTCATATGTGTGTTGTGCGTGTGCATTTGTTTTGTGCGTGTGCCTAACTTGCTCCTCTTTGTGTGTAGTGTCGATACTAACACACACACACACATACGAAGCGCTAGTAGCACTGCGTCCAGTTATTGGGTTTCAAATATTATCGCTTAGGGCGCCTCTAGTAGGGGGCGCGGGCGGGGGGCGTTCCGTGCTCTGTGATAAAATATAGTATTTTGTTACCAGGCATACTTCAACATGACAGTAGGTATTGACAGCCGGACAGATTTTCCTTATGTGTTTTTAAGTGGCCAGTGTGTAAATAGTTTCGTATCTAACTGTATCTATTTTCAAAAAGTAGGCATTTTGTGACTATGTCATTATGTGATATAGTCATAATGCGAAGTAGAGCATATAAGATGTGAATTATTTACTACACAGGTTTTTTGCATTGTAGGTATTGACACCCGGACCCCCAGCTAGTTCGGAAGCAATAAAAAAAAAAAACAACAAATAACGCTCTAGGGAATAGCCATACTAACACGTTATGTCGGGGCGGTGAATTTTGTACAAAATTTTAATTTTCACTAATATTTGGATATCTTTAAAAAAAAATTCTCCTAAAGTTATGTCCGGCAAAAAATTTTTTTTTGCTAATAATTCCTTAGACCCTCACCTACCATTCCCAACTACCAGCAATCTTCTACTAAACCCGCCTCTTTCTACAGCGCACCCTATGTCCCCCCTAAACAGTCCTCCGGCAGGCGGGGGGCATAAATCAACTACACATGACCCCCCCCCCCCCCTCCCCCAACTTTCACGTACACATCATGTTGTCTCACCCGTCGGATACTATCGCATTTATTGGGCTTATGGGATGTCGCTTCATACGAGCGATTCCTATGAACGAATGAATTCAAGAGCGTCATGTGATTATGAACCTCATAACGATGAAATATGAACCATTTTGGATGAAATATGGCTCACTTCTTCTGGAGAAGCCGACGCCCATGCCGTGTTAATTTGCTGGCAAGCAAATGTGCTCAGTTTTCGTGACAACATATAAATGTGTGAACACTCACCTTACAAAGGCGAAGCCCCGAGATTCGCGGCTAAAGCGGTCGCGTGGAATATAGATGTCACCGACCTCGCCGCAACGCTCGAACACGCGGCGCAAATCTTCTGGAGTTGTGCGGTAGGTCAAGTTGTCCACTTTCAGCGACACCATGCCCTCAATACGGGGTGGGGGGCGCCCGTAACTCATGGTGTGGTGATAGCAGTAAGTATCTGTAGGAAAAGGCACAACAGCACACTACAGGAAACGCGACTATCGCAGCGCGTTCTTTCACGGCGGCGTGCGTACGGCGTACGGCGTCCGTCGTCGGCGTGCCACAGATTGATTACAAGTTACTCTATCTATGTTGATTACCGAAATACCGACTGACTGATTGATTTTTTTTTTTTTTTTTTTTTTTTTTTTTTGGCGATCACGCTTTTAGTTTAGCGTATTTAAGCCATAGTCACGTCTTTAGTAGTTGCATCAACAAGATATAAAAAAAAAAACATACAGCAGTTTAACATAAAAGCAGAAAAAATTATGAAGTTAACTTAACGCGCGTGCATACTTACGAACCAAGCTAACAATGAGAAGCTTGCGTGCATGAAAATAGTAAAAGAACTTATAACTAAACACAATAGTACTATAACAAATATGAAAAAAATTATATACAATCTTCATCATCATTCCCACTTACAATTTTATATTGTTATCAACAATAAATTTAGCTAATAATTTCAAAATTTTAACATTATTAATCAACAGTAAGCAATTAATGTTAGTGGGGAGGGGAACCTTAAGAATTGATAAAGAAGAGTACAGTGGCGGAGAATTATTATTTAAGGGACAGGAAAAAAAAATATGATTAAGATCTCCCTCTTCCAGACCACATTCGCAAATGGAAGAGTCGAGAATACGGAGCCTGGCCAGGTGAACTGGAGTACAACAGTGACCGAGCCTAAGTCTGCAGATTACAGAAGTGGCAAATTTCGAGACGTTTAGCTTATAGAACCATGGTCGGGCTGGAATATTTGTCTGAAATTGTGCATAATGAGAGCCTTTGTGTTTACTGGATGATTTCCAGACATTAGTCCAAGATTGAGATAAATATGTTTGAGAGAGAGAAACCAGATCGTGTGAATAATTGACATAGGGAAATTTATCCCCTCGCACCACAGCCTCCTTAGCAAGGGCATCAGCACGCTCATTGCCTGCGATGCCACAGTGAGACGGAATCCAAGCCAGGGTGATTTGTTTTTTATTAAGACAATTGAAAATTAAATTCTTTATATTGAAAATTATGGGATTATGTAATTTGGAGTAAAAAGGGTTTTGCACTAGGGCCTGTAGAGCACTAAGTGAATCTGTAAATATGATAACTTTTTCTAATTTTTGAAACAGATGCACAAATTTTACTGCTTCCAGTAAAGCTGTGCACTCTCCCGTATAGACTGTAGTCTCCGGTGGACATTTAATTATTTGATAAGTATTGCTGGATTTATGATATACAGCAGCCCCTACACTACCTTTCTCTGATAATTTTGAAGCATCTGTAAAGATAAGATCCCAACCTTGCCAATTTTTGGAGATGAGCAAATTAAATAATTTATCAGCTTTTTTAGAATCTTTGTCTATACCAAAATTTTTAATTACATCTGGTTTGTATATGACTGCCTCGTATGGAGTCATGAATAGGGGAAGATGAAGAGATCGTTGCACTGGAGCTCGAAGATAATTAAATTTACGAAAACTACGGACTAGCCTAGTAGCTGGCTTGTTATTCCAGTAGGGTTTTTCAAATGAAAATTTTGAAAGAAGTCGTAATTTGGGGATAAGTGGATGATTCGAAATTTGTATGGCCTTAAATAGAAATCTGTCAGCCAGAAACTGACGACGTAAAAACAAAGGAGGGTCTACACACTCAACCTGAAGGGCGTTGATTGGACTGGATTTCATAGCTCCCGTTATGATGCGGAGGCACTTGGATTGGATACGATCAAGCTTCTGCATAGCAGATTTGTTTGAAGGTTCCAATATGAAAGTTCCATAATCAAGATGACTCCGTATGATCGCATTGTAAATTAATTTTAATGAAAATGGATGAGCTCCCCACCACACTCCAGCAAGAGTTCGTAATATGTTAATGTTTTTTTCACATTTTGTAACTATATGTTCAACGTGAGGAGAACCAGACATTTTAGAGTCTAAAATAACGCCTAAGAATTTGGTCTGATTAGAAGTGGGAATGCGGACATTTTTATAAAATACATCTATTCGAGGAATGAGTCTTTTCCTAGAAAATACTACTATGGAACTCTTGGACGCAGATAAGTCTAGTCCATGAGTATCAAGCCACGATGACAAGGAAAAGATGGAACGATTGACTGAGCCAGCAGCCTCCGGAATTAATTTATGAGAAGCATAAATAAGTAAATCATCGGCATACTGCAGAACTCGACCAAAGGGATTTATAGCTCTGTCAAGGTCGTGGGTATACAAGTTGTATAAAAGGGGACTCAGGACTGAACCTTGGGGCAGACCCTTCCAAACAACTCGGGCATCAGTCACAACCCCTTCAGACCGAAGAACTATGGTTCTCTCAGTAAGTATATTTAAGATAAAAGAAACAAATTTAACTGGAACTCTGAGATGAATCAATTTCTGTCTGAGAATCGGAAGTAAGACATTGTCATAAGCGGCTGAAATGTCCAAAAAGGCAGCGACAATTGATTCATTACGGCTAAATGAAAGACGGATATCCGTACTGAATATGGAAAGACTGTCCATGGTGCTCTTGCCTTTTCTAAAACCAAATTGGCTTTTGGCCAAAAGGCCTCTATTTTCCAACAGCCACTCCAGCCTGTTCTTCACCAAATGTTCTGTAATCTTTAAGAGAGTGGCTGAAAGGGCAATAGGACGATAAGATGATCCGTCATTGGGGTCTTTCTGCGGCTTGAGAATGGGAATAATTAATTGTCTTTTCCAATCAACTGGAATTAAACCTGTCTCAACAATAATGTTAATGATTTGGAGGTAATAGTTAAGTGTGGTATCACTAGCATGCGTAAGGAAAGAATATGGGATACCATCTAAACCAGGCGAAGAGTCCCTGACATGATCAGTAACTATCTTAAGTTCTCTGAGCAAAAAAGGGGCATCTATGGGAGAACTGGAAGGAGGAGAAGCATATAATAAAGGTAATTCTTCAAACCGAGGAGCTGATGAAGGAGCTAGTTTATTTAAAAAAGAATCTTTCCATAAATCAGAAGGAGCTTTATAATTTGAGTTTTCAATAAAAGCGGAACGGTATCTCTTTACATTCCGCCAGACAAGACTGGATGGAGTAGATGGAGAGATGGATGAACAGAAACGTTTCCAGCCCAAACGTTTTTTTTCCAGAAGAGTACGTTTGGTTTTTGCCTGAGTTTTCTGAAGTTCCAAGTAATTATGCCAAGACATGTCCTGTGCATATTTTCTCTCGCCTTCATTTCGGGAGCGAATCGATTCAGTACAGTCGGAATCCCACCAGGGGGGAGACGAGCGGATTTAAATGGCGGCAGCGGATGCGGTGCGGTGTGGTGTGGTGTGGTGCGAGTGTGACACAGACTATATTAGTGTGTGATAAAGTGTTGTATTCTCTTTGGTGTATATCGACACCATACAACCAAAACCCAATAACTTGGCTTTTTAGCGAAACTGAGTTAAATATACAGAAATGATTATTTTGAAACGTTCTTTCGACAGATAAAACCCAATTTCTTCTATCACGCGTAATTACAGAGATATGGGTTACCATAATCCAATAAACCCACAAAATGACACGTATTATTCAATAAAAAACCAATAACCTTAACTTAATGTATGATTTACACAGGCTGTACAGCGAAAACCCAATAAATAAGAAATGTTGGATTTTTGTTGTTAATATCAGCTGTCTGTAAATCAAAATGTTATTCTGCTAAAACCAAATAAGATTGATAATGCGATTTTGGTTATATTTTTAGGGTGTTTTCTTTATTATTTATCTACAACAAAAATCAAATAAGTACAGTCATAGGATTTTCGCTATACTTATGACGGCTGTTAGTTGAATTTTTTCTACCAATAAAATCAAATAAATACTATTATAGATTTTTTGCTGTAGTCTTAGAAACCCACTTAATTCATTTAGCTATCACGAAAATCAAATTTAAAAAAAAAACTAAATTGAAATGGCCTTTTTTCAATTTAATTATTCGTAATCGTATTCCATATTTATTTCAAATTTTTAGCATATTTTTGCAAATAAAATGGTCTGGAATATACACAAAGATTGCATTTTTGTTGTTAATATCAGCCGTCTGTACATCAAACTGTTATTCTGCTAAAACCAAATAAAATTGATAATGCGATTTTTGCAATATTTTTAGGCTCTTGTTTTTAATTTATCTAAGTAAAGCAAAAATCATATAAATAGAGTCATGCGATTTTCGCTGTACTTATGACGGTTGTTCGTTGAATTTTTCTAACAATAAAACGAAATAAATACTATCATAGAATTTTTGCTGTAGTCTTAGAAACCCACTTAATTAATTTATCTATCACGAAAATCACATATTCTCAATCCAGCATCAGGACAAATTATAGGCGTATTTTGGAAATGGATGCAATAGCTCTTTCTTTGTTCCAAAGAAATATCAATGTTCAAAGTGTACATTCTATCTAAATGACCAAGGAGACCAAAAGCTGTTGTTAGAATCGAGTCATTCAGAACACTTAAAACGGGTCAAAGAATTCCTTGCAGCAAAGAACACGGATAAAGAAAAAAGCAACAGAGAACAATCCTTTCTATCCGTCACATTTGATCTGCAATCTGTCCTGCTGATTCCATGCAGCGAAGCTAGTCCACTGTATTACAGTCGGAAATTATCTTACAGTGCTTCTTCTTCTTATGTTACAATGCTTATAATCTTACAGTGTATGAAGCATACCTCCCAAACAATGCATTTTGTTTCTCTTGGAGAGATAAATGGGAAGAAAGGAAGCTCGGAAATCGGCAGTTGTATCCTGTTTTACTTATAAAACTGCATAGGAAAAAATACAGTTTTCCGATACTGGCTGGCTATTTTCCGATTAGCCCGGAACAAATGCATCTATGGAAGAAAAAAATGAGAAAGTAAAGAAAGATGCATACAACGTCAAAGAGTTCAAGTATTGCTACTTTTATGATCTGAAAAATATGGCAAGCAATATTATAAACAACAAAAATATTGATATTGAAGGTGAACGTGTCATGTGGATGAAAATAAAAAATATCTAATTCTTAAAAGGTGCAATAGATCAAATACAACCATAACGATGAATATAAGAGCATAACTTTCAAAATAAGCCAAAAACGTCAAAGGCAATCAGAACAACAAGGAAAGTTCCAACGGGAAGCCCCAGCACATCAAGTCAGAGCTCCAGTAATCCATTAGTACTTCCAGAATTAATTTTTTTTTTTAAACCCTGACCCTTAAATAGTCAAAAATAATTTCCGTTTACTTACTTAAAGGAGTCGGGGGACCGGGCAGTAAGTAAACAAAAATTATTTCTGATTTTTTAAGGGTCGGGGGCTTTTATCTTTGTAATTTAACGTTTATTTCAAGCTTTTAAAAAAACCGTATCCAACTCGGTCCACTTTTTAAGATAATACATTTTTTGTTTACTTAATTACTTGATTAATTGATGATTGACACCCTCACACACGCACACGTTAAACTTATAACAACCCTCTTTTTCGTCAGGGGTATAATGAAAAAAAAAGGATCTGATAAAACTTTGCAAGGGCGGTATCACACCTTGTGAATTTCATGGATGGTACGAGAACCTGCCAAAATCTAAAGATGCTATTGATGGTGCACCTGAACCTGCGTTAGGCGAATCGAGTGATGATGACTCTGACTAATAAATAAATTAGGATAAAATGTATGAATACCAATAAATCTGGACCTCTTATTTCTTTCGTTCAGCATTTCGTTATAAATTATAGTTGTCGAGTTTCAACCGTAGTATAAATATCTGTAAAGGAACTGTTTCATTGCATTCAAATTATGGCAAAATAAGAGTAATCTTAATTTTTCTTGAAAGTTACCATACAACTTAATGTATTTGAAACTAAAAGTACTTCAGCGAAAACCCAATAAGTGTGATTTTTCGCCTACCCCGGTACCATTTTTATTTTTTTACTTGTTTCTGTTTCACAATTTTCTTGAATTTTTCCAGTGGGCATGTAGAATATGAATGGGTTAAACATAATAAAATAGTTTAAACACATTATATTGTTTTATTCATGGTCTTCTGGATGTCTAAACTTTCAAATTGAAATATCTCGAAACTAGGTTTTCCTAAGTTATTGGGTTTTGGTTGTATGGTGTCGATATATGGAAAAAGACTGAAAAAAGTTAGCGGATGAACAAGTTCGTTGGCACTTTGCCGCGTCGTCGTATATATTTTTGAGATTCTCGCGATACGAGAAGAAAACAACAGACATTAGAAGTAGACAATAGACAAGGCTTGACAATACTTGAATTAGTTTTGCCTGTCCAGAAAAGGGACGAATAAATTTTAAAAAACGCATCTTCTAGGGTTTGGCACCTGACAGCTCTAGCGGCTCCTGCGGCTCATGCGGCTCCTTTCGGACGAACCAACCCAACCCGATATTCGTTTGGTCGTTTATGTAATTTGGTGGCTCAGTGGTAAGAGTGTAGGGTTTTTATTTTTCGATCTCGACCGTGGGTTCGTGTCCCTTTTGTCAAAATTTGTTGTGTTTTGTTTTTTTAAGCAATGTTAGCAAAAACGACATGCACCGCCTCAACATTAGGTTAGGGTTAAATATAGAGAAGATGCGTCGCGTAACCTAACCTAACCTAGCCTAATGTTGAGGCGGCGCATGTCATTTTTGTTACGTTTGTATTTCCAAAAATAAAGCTTTCTTAGATGGTTATAAAAAAATAACCATAACCTAATTTTAACACCGTAACATTGCTTAAAAAAAACAAGACAAAACAAATTTTGACAAAAGGGACACGAACCCATGGTCGAGATTGAAAAAATATAAATCCTACACTCTTATAACACTGAGTCAGCAAATTACATAAACGACCAAACGAATATCGGATTCAGTTGGTTCGCTTTCGAGCCGAGTCAACCCGAGTGTTTCCGAAAGGAGCGTAGTAGGAGGCGCAGGATCAGCCAGAGCTGTCAGGTGTCAAACCCTAACGTGAACGGGTAAAACGCGAGACGGTCATCTGGCAACACTGTGGAGGCGTTAGTTCCGCTGTCAGCCACGTTCATTTGAAGCCTTGTCGCACTGTATAGTGCGCGGGACGGATCTCGGCGTGTCGTCACCGCAGCGGGCGACCCGCCACGCGAATACACTATACAAGTACGGTGCGGGTGCGAGGGAGAACACTGACGAACCGCTGCGGCGGCGCGCCGAGCCGAGATCCGCCCCGCGCATTATACTATTTTTTATTTCTATCTATGGTTGTTTGTAACCAAGGGGATTCACACTGGCTGGATTGCTATTTGCTAGGATTGTCAAGGGATCAGTAATCTGCGGTCAGAGATCAAATTATTAGCTTTGCATCAACGGCTTTTTATATGTAACAACCGACAGCTCAGGCGGCTGTGGAGGATGGTGGTATCACAGGTGCGCAACAAGGGGCTATTGCCGGATTTGTCGCGGGAAGGCGTCCTCACTCAGGACATAACATTGGCAACGACACACAAGCATGGCGTTTCAGTTGCTCGACGCCTATTTTCGCACCACACACTAGCCAGCGTGCGCAAACTGCACTTCTACCATCCTCTCAAGTATGTTTTTGAACTAAAATCATAAATCTGTGACTCATCGTCCATTTGCTCTTGCTATTTTGCCAAAAAAGCAAATGAAGTATAAATTTTTTATTTCGCACAGAATCCCGGTTGACGGCCTGGACTTGATCCTGTCCTCGGACTACAACCACTCGTGCGAGCCGTTCCCCGAGAAGTTGGATGTGCACTTACAGCCGGAGACATTGGGGCGTCCCTCGTGGCGCCGGCTGCGCAACACGCTAGACGTCATCCCTCCTGTTGTGGTGCCAATGGTTAGTTTAGAATACCTACCTACTACCATTACCATCTAGATTTTAAGACATCTTCAGTCAGTCAGCGACTATGCGTCACCACAGATCGCCTCTGACGTACTTGATGTCGTCCCACCTAGCGGGTGGTCTTCCCCACATTCTGTTTCCCTGTCCACGGCCGCCAATATAGGAACCGTTTACTCCAATTGTCATCTCATCAGCTGACGTGCCCAAGTATACCGGCTGCGCCATGTAAATGTTTGATAATTTATAATAAATAAAATACATTTAATGAGTCCATCTTTATTTTACTATGTTGACTAACTGTCAAAATTACAACTTTTTCTATGAACTAAATAATAACCAGCCAACCCATGACACAACCCACTGCCACTTGAGCTTAGCTAACCGGTATCGAAATGTAATGCCATCCAAACATAATATTTATTAAAACCTGAATACAGAGAGAACTACTAAGGTAGATAGGTACTTAAAAATTAAGATGTTTGAATATGCCGGGAGCACAGCTCATCGAAACAATATATTTGCGAACATGCACCACGTAAACATTGAAGTAGCATTTTCCTCTTGCATTACGTGTCTTCACTCACGTGAAGTGTTGTGTGCATATTCTATCTTACCTTAGAGCATCAAGTGTTTACAAGCACAATACACGTGTTTGTACAATGCCAGGTCCATAAGTGGTCTGAATGCGACATTGAAAAGTAATAAATGGACAGATAGACACCATTTAAATGTTGATGATGCGACAGGGTCACCCGATGAAGCGCGGCGGGGTGCTAGAGCACAAGTCGCCGCACAGCGTGAAGCTGCTTAACTCCGGAGTGCACTCCTCGCAGACCAACCCCGGCTACTCGCGCCAGCCCGCCGGCGGTGCCATCTTCTTCTATTGACTTCACGCTACACTTCACATTTTGTTGTCATATTTATTTTATTTATTAATGTCACTCACCGTTCACATAGGTAAGGTTTTAAAAAATATATCTTTATGAGTTTTATACAATTGTATTTAAATAAAGAGCAGCTCATTCGGGTCCGACCTGCAGGAATATCGTGTGAAACATAAATCCATGAAAATGTGACAATGACTTCACTTCGCATCACCTCACCTAATTTCGCCACCCTTTGCCTCACACTTCGCTACACCTCACACTTTGCCTAACTACACTTCAATTCACTTCACTTTGCTGCACTTCACTTTGCTTCACACTTCGATTTCTTTTTATCCTAGCTAAATGCATTGGCAAGCTAGCCTAGTTGCGCTAGTGAAGCGGCGGACGATGACTGATGCTGATTGGCTTCGACCTGCCGATTTTGGACTCGGGCTCGAAACTCTCGTATTCACTATTAAGAGATTTTTTTTGGGCTTGCTGATCCTGAAAGTGCCTTTCCAGTAGTTATACGTTTGTGCACATTGTAAACAAATTTGAAGTTTTTTAGGAAAAATTTACCTATATAAAAATAAATGTTCGTTCGTCTTCTATGCTTTCGTAAACCATTCATCCAATTCAACCATTCCTATGTTTTGTACCATTCCTATGATCGGCACAAGAATCCACGCTAACGGCGCGGCGGCGCCAAGTACCTTGCGTATTCATAAGAAAAAAAATGTGACTAGATACATTGTCAATTGACAACTGGCATCAAATAGGTACAATAAAATTTTAACTAGCTGTTGCCCGCGGCTTCGCTCGTGTGAAATTTATATTTCAAAAGAAGAAAGTAATTAACTTAGGGCGGGGTAGAAGGCCGAGTTGCATTCAGGAAGAACATAGACCTTCTTGAAGAAAGTAAGTAACTAAATGTGAGGCCGAAGGCCGAGCTGTATTCTGGAAGATGATAAACCTTCTTTATGAAAGTTAGTAAAGTATGTTCAGGAAGACGATCAACCTTGAAGAAAATAAGTAACTAAGGGTGAGGTTGAAGGCCGAGCTTTGTTTGTGTAAACAAGAATATATTCTATCGAAAAAAGCAAGACATTAAGGGTGAGGCTCGAGGGCGAAAGAAGGTTTATCGTTTATCTGAATGCAGCTGGCCCTTCGGCCTCACCCTTAATTACTTACTTTCTTCTTTTGAAATTCGAATTTCACGCGAGCGAAGCAGCAGGCAACAGCTAGTCTTTAATAAAAATTATTTCTCATGTCATATCTGCGAGGTGCTACCTCGCAATCTTGCTCGCAGTTGCCCACGCCATCTAGGGAAACATATTTCAAGTAAGATCATAACTCAGAACAACAAATCACCTTGTCACATACACTCAGGGGAAATTATATAAAAAACAAATTATTTGAATACTTTATTTTCAAAATCACCTACTGTCCATTCCCCTCTAGATAGGCTTGCCATAATTTTCCAGACTCAAGTCCGGACGCCACACTGATCCTCAAAAACAAGGGCCTCCTCCTTCCGGATGGGTACCACCATCGCACTGAATGAAGGTTGGCCGAAGCAGCTATGAAATAAAATAGTTCATGTTTTCCAGTTCAGCACGATCAAAAAGGAGGAAGCACTGACATGGCACCCAGTTCACCAAATTGTGTTGGGCTGATATCACCGCTATTGTCGGTGGTGAACCCAGTCTAAGTCAGGTGCATAGAAAAAATTTAAAGACTCAAAATCAACACAATTCGCGTTCAAGTCGCGTAGCACTGGCGCGGCGGAAGAAATCGATTACTGCGCGCGAATATAAAAAAATCCGGACGTAAGTACGAGTCCGGACATGGTTGCCAAATCCGGACAGTCCGGACTAAATCCGGACTAGTAGCAAGCCTACCTCTAGACGATTAAAACCACAATACCTAGCTATCAATTGTTATATACACGGTGTTACCGTTACCCCAATAATATTTTGGTGCTAGACCCATCGTGTTGGTACTCAAACTTCAGGTCTCGGTGAGATCTATCCATCTGTCACATGAACTTTTGTTTTGGTCATAACTCGAGAACCACTGGTGCTAGACCCATCGTGTTGATACTCAAACTTTAGGTCCCGGTGAGATCTATCCATCTGTCACGTGAACTTTTGTTTTGGACATAACTCGAGAACCGAGAACACGATGGGTCTAGCACCGGTGCGTCTCGAGTTATGACCAAAACAAAAGTTCATGTGACAGATGGATAGATCTCACCGAGACCTGAAGTTTGAGTACCCACACGATGGGTCTAGCATCAGTGGTTCTCGAGTTATGACCAAAACAAAAGTTCACGTGACAGATGGATAGATCTCACGAAGACCTGAAGTTTGAGTACCAACACGATGGGTCTAGCACCAGTGGTTCTCGAGTTATGACCAAAACAAAAGTTCACGTGACAGATGGATAGATCTCACCGAGACTTGAAGTTTGAGTATCAACACGATGGGTCTAGCACAAGTGGTTCTCGAGTTATGACCGAACAAACCAACAAACAAACAAATATACTTTCGCATTTATGATATTAGTGAGTAACGCAATTTTCTTATGAGTGTTGCATGCATACATAGTGCCATTCAGTTTTTGTTGCGAGCTAGTGCGGGCACTGCGGTCTCCTTACCCGGCGTACCCGGCATGGCGGGTACGCCGGGTAAGGGAGTGCGGTCACAGTCCGCGCGGTCCTATTAGGATCGCACTTTTAAATGCCGGGTATGGAATTTTGCGGGCAATGTCCGCGGGCCCGCGCGACACCTCTGGTTCTGTATCATATAGGGAGTAAAAAAATATTTTTTTATGTATTTAAATAAAAAAATAGGTGGTTCATTTTTATAGCCTAATCGATTCAGTTTCATAACAGTAACAAAAAAGTCTTCATTACCATTATGATGTAACACGTGTAAGTTGGTAAAAAAAATCAAATTCTTTCTATTCCATACTAATAACACTAAAATTGTGGTTTTTTCACAATTTCTGAAAGAAAGAGATCTATGTGTTGGAAGACTTTTTTGTTCCTGGCATGAAATTGAAACGATTAAGAAATTTTTTTTTACATTTGACATTAAAAAAATTTTTTTTGTCAAAAAAAAATTCTTTGTTCTTCAAAAGTGATCTATTTCCGATACAGAACCACCCCCACCCCCCCCCCCCCCCCCCACCTTAGCGTACTATTAACTAATTTTCAAAGACCTTATATAAGCTTTTGCCCGCGGCTTCGCTCGCTGTAGACTCGATTTAACAGAAAATCCGATGCAAATATGATAATAAACTGTTGTTTCTCTTATATTCTCTCCCTCCCCCTCCCTCTCTCTCCACCATCCTTCCCTCTTGCCCCCACTAATCCCCCTCCCCTTCCTTCCCAACTTTTCCTACCCCCTCCCATCGCTGCCATTCGTCCCCCCCTTCCCATTCCTTCATCTCCCTACCTCAATAATTTGTCTCTCCCTACCCTCCCCTCCCACCCTTCTCCTCACCTCCCCTCCTTTACCCCTCCCTTTACTCCACTCCTCCCCCTTTCCGTCACTCTTCCCCCTCCCCTCCCCCACCATTCCTCTCTTGCTTCATCACCCTATCTCCACTCCTCTCCCTCCCTTCCCTCCCCCTCTCACGACCCATACTCCCTCCCCTCCCTTCCATCTCTCTGCGTCCACCTACCCTCCCTCACCTCTCCCTCTATTCCCCTTTATTCCCCCTTTATTCCTCCCTCTCTCCCTAAACAAAAATCCTAAGCCTTCTAGTTCCCACAGAAAACAGGATGGTACGGAAGCCTCTTTACGCGAGCTCGACTCGAACTTGACCACTTTTTTTTTAATTATGTTACCCTACCACTATACAAAGTTTCATCAAAATCCGTCCAGCCGTTCAGGCGTGAAATTAGTGAGATAAGAAGTGTAGTGAGATTAACAATAATTGATAGGTATACATCAGTAGTCTCAGGGCAAAAGGGGTTATCTGTCATTTAGCAAATTTTACAGGAGGAGCAAAACAAAGTTTTATTTACAAATAACAATTAAATTAGTAATCATAGAAGATTGTAATGTTCTACAAAAGGGTTAAGCTTCTTACTATTAACTCCAAAACTTTAAATATTAAAGTGCATAGCTTTACATTTTCCTGAAAAAATTTATTTAATGGCATGAAAATCTCAGATAGCTTCTTTTGCCATAATATGAAAATCTTAAATACTTTATTTTTTCTTCATTTATACGTTTTTTCAGGGAAAGTGAAAATTTGGAAGTGAAAGGCGTTAATTATTGTTTAGAAATCATTTATTGTTTTATTTATATACAATTCAAAACATTTTGTCAGCCTCGGTAGCAAAAAGAAAAAACATTGTTTATTGTTCCTCCTCTGAATCGCTAATCAAATCGTCGTGTATGTCTGGGATTTTACCATCATATTGAATATTTTTGTAAAATTAATGATATTCTTCCGAAATAAGCCGCAAAAGAGACAGAAGTCATTATATTTATTTTTTGAAATTGTTAATTGGTTATTATATTTTTGTTTTATCTCGATGGATTGAAATTCGAATCTATGTTGATTACGTGCGATTAGAAGCTGATGAAATTCGGGCGTTTTAAATTTTTTTGTCATGTGTATAATCGCGACATCGTCCCTTTTTTACTTGAATTACTCGGTTCTTACTCCATTGAACTGGTATTCCATCTATAAATTTAGTTCGACGAAAGTATGGCGAGTTTGAACCTTCAGACAGGGATTTGAAATCAAAGAGATTTTATGTATAGAGTGAGCACTACGAAGAAAGAATACAGAGAAATGACGGCCAATAACTGAGGTATGAGGTAAGGTAGCGGGGTGGCGGAACGCTGAGCCGCGCGGGGCGGGAAGCGAGCGGGAGAGGGGCTAGCTAGCGAGCGACTAGCGGCTAGCGGCCCGGCTGGCCCGGCCGGTCAGTCAACACGTGCATGGAATACGTAGGGTTGTCACTTAGTCTACCAAAAATATATTTTTCGATTTATTATTTTACGAGTAGGTATTATGGTTAATTGTGCCCGTAGTCTAGTGGTAACGCTTCTCAATGCAGAAGTTGCGGGTTCAAATCCCGGGCACTAACTAATGTACTTATTTATTTCCTTGATAAAGATTGATATACGTGCATTTCATAACGAATAGGTACGATCGCTCCGGTGAAGAAAAATAAAGTTAGGTAACTAGTGCACACTGGTCTATGAAGGTATTTTTGTGTAAACTGCTTCTGATTTCCACTGGTCACCATGTACGAGTAATCGAACCGGATATAACAAATTGTGACAAGTTCGAGTGCAATATGACTGCCATAAGAATACTCAATAAACAATAAAACAACAACAATAAAAACAATACCTCCTATGTCAGTGAGCAGAGTCCGTGCCTAGCAGTGGGACGTTTTAAAGGATTATAGAAGAAAACAGATAGTGAATTTCATCGAAAAAAACGTTTTTATGTATTTAAACTTAAAATACAGAACTATAATAACTTGAAATAAATACCTAAACTTATATGGGTTTTTAAATTACCGTGGTTATTTGACATTTTAAGAAGTAACAACGGCATTACTCACTATCGAAATACGAGCTGTGTGGCTCGACATTTCGGCCAGAGTGCTCATGATGATGGGCCATACGTTTGGCCCGAAACGTCGAGCCACACAGCTCATATTTCGACCGCGAGTAAAGCCGTTTTGTATTCTTATAGTACCTACACTTAATAACTAGAATAATATCTAAAAAACTAAACTTAATAATAAAGAATTCATAACTGCGGTCTTGGCCTTGGACTAAACTTAAAATCTTCAAACCAAACATACATAAAATAAAGAGTGCAGCATTTATAAAAAAAATATATATATATAACTAAAAAAACCATTAGGTATACTTTGGACTACACACACAAACACAACTAAAATAACTCTTCCTCCGTACTTAAACAAAATAATTTAAATTTCACTTTACACAAATTTAAATTTTCACTTTCCCTTAAACAATGTATCATCTTGGACTATTTTTATCCATCTTTCTCGTATTGATCCCTTAGAAGGATGTGGAAACCTTGTAAAAAAATTGTTTTCTTGAAAATGTCTCAATTACTTACTAATTAAAAAAAAAAAAAAAGAATAGCGACAATTCACTCTCATATTTTAACGTGGTTTAATACATATTTATTTACTTTCATACATGATATCCCAGAACTCTATTTCTAATCATTCATATGTGGCAGCCCTAATGAGCGCGTTCAATTTATTTGTTTAATTAAATAATTATTAAATAGTTATTGCAATGCGAGGTCAATACATAAAATGTACAAAATTTTCAAATTGAAGTAGCGTTGTGACAGCCCTAATTGGCCAGTTGAACCAAATATTTCTAAGCACATGGAAAACAAGATATTATATATAAGGTCTTTCAAAATTAGTTAATAGTACGCTAAGGGGGGGTTCTGTATCGTAAATAAATCGCTTTTGAGGAACAAAGATTTTTTTTTACAAAAAAAAAATTTATAATAATGTAAAATGTAAAAAAAAATTCTTTTCTTAATCGTTTCAGTTTCATGCCAGGAACAAAAAAGTCTTCCAACACATAGATCTCTTTCTTTCAGAAATTGTGAAAACCACAATTTTAGTTTTATTAGTATGGAATAGAAAGAATTTGATTTTTTTTACCAACTTACACGTCACATCAAAATGGTAATGAAGACTTTTTTGTTACTGTTATGAAAATGAATCGATTAGGCTATAAAAATCAACCACATATTTTTTTATTTAAATACATACAAAACATTTTACATAAAAAAAGGCGAAGGTCCAAAAAATTTTATATAGGTTTTACTCCCTATATGATGCAGAACCCCCCCTTAGCGTACTATTAACTAATTTTGAAAGACCTTATATATTAAGATCACAATGAAGTGATACTTACCTATGAAATGAGATGCTATCAGTTTTCCCAATATTTTTGGTATGATTTTTGCAATATCGCAATTCGCAACACACAACCGGGCATAATGACTGGCGCGATGCGAGCCGCAGACGGACGGCAGCGAGCGCGCGGACGGCGCGTCCGCCGCGTTCGGTCGCTCGCGAGCTACTAGTCACAAGAGGGTCCCTCCGCGTAATGGTTACTCCACCGCGGTGGAGCGAAGGCTGTTGCCCGGGTAAGAGGTCTAGTAGAATACATGATACGTCGTTGTTTGAAATCTAGAAAATAAGACATTTTCATTTCTACCACAGACATTTTTTTACCTTTTCCGGCCTAAATAAATCACAGCCAAAGAATATAATACTTCTCACAGCTGATCCATTGACAGTTGACATGTTATATGCGTCACCGTAATTTGCATGACCATGTTTTAATCGCAACTACAATAAAAATGTAACACAACTTACATACAATATCGCTATAAACCTTTCAGCACCAACTACAAAAATATTCAAAACAACTAATTCATATTATGGCAAAAGATAAAATGTTAAAGTTAGGTTGATTTGCCATAACTAAATTCAAATTTAAAGTCCCAGTCACAAAAAGGCAAAACATTAAATCTGCAGATTAATCCTTTTCTTTTTTCGTCTGAGCCTTTTTCCATTGTTTTTCCATAACCAAACTCAAATTTTAAGTCCCAGTCACAACAAGGCAAAACATTAAATCTGCAGATGAATCTTTTTGCCATCTGAAAATTATGAAAGAATTATCAAAACCTTAAGAGGCAAAAGGAGCCAGCTGTAAAACTACTCCTTTTGCCGTAGTCTAATAAATAAATAACTATCTTTAAATTATTTAGTAGGCAAAACGATCTAATTGCTCATTTACGCTTTTTGTTATATGTAGAAAATGTTCAGATAACTCCCAATTTTTTCGTTATTTTGCTCTGGCTGATATATCCTTTTGCCACATGAAAGAACAGCACATTTTAAGATGTTTTCTCAAAAAAACATGTTTTTGTGAAAAACAGTAGATTTATCCTTTTGCCTTGAGACTACTGATATCAATCAATACTAATAATAAATCTGTAAGGCATGGTCATGGAGTAAGTTGCTTTGTTTTTTGAAATATTTGGTTTGTAGACTCTGTGTATGATACTAAAACTAAATTTACGATTTTTAGAAATCATTTCTGTATGTATGTATGTTCCACCATAACTCTTAAACCGATCATCCGAATTCGATGAAACGTCGTACAAGTACATTTACCTACACGGGACACAGGATAGGCTAAATAAAATTCACTTCCGATTACGCTAAGATGTGGCTCCCATACAAACCGATATGTTCCGTAGGCGCCGCCGTAGTACTATAGGTATTTACCAAGCGGGCGGCCGGCAGCTGGCGGCGCACACTGTGGCCGGGTTCAGATCTGATGGAACTTAATTCAAAATTAATATAATTTCTATACTACTTTGCAACACTAATTTTGAATAGCCCATTATGTGAAGTATTACGAAATATAATAATTTTGTTGGTAGACAACACTGTTCTTCATACGGCAGTCCTAGAAAATGATACGTGAGCAGTAATATAACCAAATAAATTAATCTGTCTTTTTCAGCTGTCGCAGTCGAGAGTGGATATAAATTAACTGCAACATTAATCTTTAAAAGCAACTTATTACATTTGTCGCGACTCTTACTGGGATTCAATAAGCTAAAATATATATTTTGTATTAATTGAATATTGTGTAGTAAATCAGCGATTACTGTTATGCCAAACCAAACTATTTATTTTACAATAATTTTAACTTTGCATTGAGTTTTAAAAATGTATCCCCATGTATCTCTTGTGAAATATTTTTTTTTAACTTTCTTGTATATTGCTCTATAAGAATTAGTTTAACACCCGTGCACATATTTGCCCAGCTCATACATTATTTTTATTTTTCTACCAGGTGAGCCCATGATGAAGCGAATGAATAGTTTAATTTTACATTAAGTACCTGTACAGCCTACTTAGCTGTGATTAATTTTCCTTTTAATTTCGATATATATACTACTGCTGTGAATTTTTTCACATGTCTACTAACAACCGTTTAGCTGGCAGGGGGTGGAGACACTTGACTGTAACAAAAATTTGCACTTAAAAGCTTAATTGCCGTTATTCTCAAACGGATCCCTAAATCGAAAAATGCTTTTCACAAACCAGCAATATTTTCCAAAGACCTATCCAACGACATCCCACACGATGGGGTAGACGTGAAAAAAAAATTCATTCCCACTTTACGTGTAGGGGAGGTACCATAAAAAAAAATTATTTAAAAAATTTTATTTTACCACTTTGTCGGCGTTATTAATATGCACACCCATACCAACTTACAACTTTCTAGTACTAAGGGTCTCTGAGCTAAACCGCGGACAGACAGACGGACAGACAGACGGACGGGCATGGCGAAACTATAAGGGTTCCTTGTTGACTACGGAACCCTAAAAACACAAATGAAGTACAATTTGTTGCATGTGGAATTAAGTTCCGTCAGATCTGAATTTGGCCACAGTGTGCGGCGGCCGCGCGGAGGAGGGGCGGAGAGTGGCGAGCGGGCAGCGAGCGAACTGAATAGCCGCAATATGATAGAATGGATCTCTGTTCCTCTTTCACGCAAAAACTACTGAACAGATTTTGATGAGCCTTTACAGTACATCAAAATAACATATAGGCTATAATTTATAAAGACATTGTGTAAATTGGCCCAAATAAGTATATCGATAAATGTCAAGCAAGTCGGAAAAAATCCTGCCATCTGAGAGCTATCTCAGCGTGCGCTGCGTAAACCGTTAGAGTTACACGAAGATAATGTATGTTGACGTTGTTTCTCATAAATAGTTCTAAAAAAAAGTCCGCGACAGCATATATCTACTTTTTATGTGGAAGACACTATAGCCAAAATAGTGAACAATAAATACATTTAAATTTGGATACTGTATTTACAATGCACATTTTATAGTTTGAATTAATCCTTATCCAAATACAAACTTTTATCGCTCCTGGTATTTAAAGTAGATAAACTTTGGCTTTTACACTAAGTAATTTGGACAAATAGTTTAAAAGTTATGACGATGAGAATGTCTATGGCGTCCTGCGGTGCGGCGCACAGTACGGGCGGGGCGGGGGGCAGCGGGGCGGGCCAATATGTATGTATGAATTTCCTCCATAAAATTTAAGCCGATCATGTAAATTCGATTAAAATTAGTACACGCACATTTAGCTATACGAGACACAGGATAGGCTAAATAAAATTCAGTTCCGGTTACGCTAATAGGTGGAATATTTAACTTAGTTAGGTATCTAAAGTATTTGATTTATTTTAACTGAAGTTTCTTATTTTAATATCGATAGCTTTTTCCCGCGGATTCGCTCGCGTGAAATTCGTATCTCAAAAGAAGAAAGTAAGTAACTTAGGCCAGGGCCGGAGGGTGAACTGTATTTAGATAAACAATAAACATTCTCAAATAAATTAAGTAACATACTAAAGGCGAGACCGTAGGCCGAGCTTCGTTCAGGAATAGTATAAACCTTTTCGAAGAAAGTAAGTAACAAAGGGCGAGGCCGAAGGCCGAGCTGCATTCAGGAAGACTATAAACCTTCTCGAAGAAACTAAGTAATTGAGGGCGAGGCCGAAGGCCGAGCTGCGTTCAGGAAGACTATAAACCTTCTTGATGAAAGTAAGTAACTGAGGGCGAGGCCGAAGGCCGAGCTGCGTTCATGAAGACGATAACCTTTTCGAAGAAAGTAAGTAACAGAGGGCGAGGCCGAAGGCCGAGCTGCGTTCAAGAAGACCATAAACATTTTCGAAGGGAAGCACTGACGTGGCACCAAGCTCATCCGGTGTTATGGGCTGACATCACGGATGTTGTAGGTGATGTAGCCAACGGAGTCAGTTTCCATAAAACATTTTTTTTTTAATTAAGTGATCGGCGTGGCCGAAGGCCGAGCTGTATCCTAGAAGACGCTGACGGTAAGTAACTATGGGCGATAGTTACATACTTTCTTCAAGACGGTTTATAGTCTTCCTGAACGCAGCTCGGCCTTTGGCCTCGCCCTCAATTACTTGATTTCTTCGAAAAGGTTTACAGTCTTCCTGAACGCAGCTTGGCCTTCGGCCTCGCCCTTAGTTACTTAGCTACTTTCTTCGTGAAGGTTTATGGTCTTCCTGAACGCAGCTCGGCCTCCGGCCTCGCCCTCAGTTACTTATTTTCATCGGGAAGGTTTAGTCTTCCTGAACGCAGCTCGGCCTTCGGCCTCGCCCTTAGTTACTTACTCTCTTCGAGAAGGTTTATGGTCTTCCCGAACGCAGCTAAGCCTTCGGCCTCGCCCTCAATAACTTAATTTCGTCGAGAAGTTTTATAGTCTTCTTGAACGCAGCTCGGCCTTCGGCCTCGCCCTTAGTTACTTACTTTGTTCGAGAAGGTATATGGTCTTCCTGTACGCAGCTCTGCCTTCGGCCTCGCTCTCTGTTACTTACTTCCTTCGAAAAGGTTATCGTCTTCCTGAACGCAGCTCGGCCTTCGGCCTCGCTCTCAATTACTTGATTTCGTCGAGAAGTTTTATAGTCTTCCTGAACGCAGCTCGGCTTTCGGCCTCGCCCTTAGTTACTTGCTTTGTTAGAGAAGGTTTATGGTCTTCCCGAACGCAGCTCGGCCTTCGGCCTCGCCCTCTGTTACTTACTTTCTTCGAGAAGGTTTATTGTTTACCTAAACGCAGATAGGTCTTAGTTACTTACTTTCTTCCTTTGAAATACGAATTTCACGCGAGCGAAGCCGCGGGCAAAAGCTAGTACTAAAATAAAATCATTACGGATTACCGTGAGGTGGCTAAACGCAACAAGGCCAAGCCTTCATTACAGCGAATAAGCAAGGTTTTGTCCATAGATCAGAGGCTCACCTAAAGCCGCATCTCCTGCGCATGTTTTTTCGAAACAATACACAAAAAACATTAAACAAAAACATTATTTCTCTATGGTTTTCATACTAGCTACATCAGTTGCTATTGAGGACTGGAACGGACAACTAACTACTTACCTACATTTACGATCTACTGCCTTTTTTTTCTGTAAATTGTGCTTATTTCTGTAAAATGTTTTTGGAGCTATAAAGTATTTTCTATCTTGATATCAACTGGAGCTCGAGAGTCGAGACTAGCTCTCACCAGAAGTCGAGAACTCATGTATTTCATATCATAGAGTGGAATAAAATTGTTATTACTTCCAGACAACCTTCGGAATAGAATAAAGTGGAAAAGGCGGACTAATCGCCACATGTGATTTCTTCCAGCAAACCTTCAGAATGGAAAAGCTCAAGTAGATGTTGGTTTACACATATCTGTGCCAACACTCACACTTTTTTCTTCTGCAAATAGTCCAGGACTCAAATTTAGCTTCAGTAGCTCAGTGGTGGTGGCGATTGGTCGACTGTCAGTCGTGATCATAAGCAAACCTGGGCGCGCTCAGAACTTGGATGGGTGACTGTTTGACCATTTTGATGGCTCACTGTGTATCAGATTCCACTTAAAACTGTAGGTACCTTCCCTTCCCACCTTACTAGGTGGTGTTGTTGATGAACCCGCCTGGGTTGGTACCTACGCTCTGAATGAAATGTTGGTCGAAACGGCTACGTAAAAAGTTCGTATTTTCCGTCCAGTTCAATGTAGTCAGCACGACCAATGGGAAGCAATCAAATCAAATAAAAAACCCTTTATTCCACATAAAGTCGTACAGAAGGTAGCACTTAATGCCTATGGCATTTTCCGCCAGCCTACCCTTTTTACATAAACCCAGGGTAGGTGGAACAAAACAAAGTCTTAAATACTAGAAAATAGAAAAACAAAAATGTATATAGATATACATTTTTGTTTTGTTACGTATACAAAAAAGACCTTATAGATCATACATCATATACAAAAAATGTCCATCAGTGCGGAAACACATGTTGAACATCTACAAAAGAATTTGGACGAACAGAGAAGTGCCAGACTGTCTTGGTAAAGCCGTGTTTGTTCTTCTACCAAAAAAGAAAGAAGTTACTGATCCCAAGGATATTAGACCTATAGCCCTTACGAACACAATTTCGAAAATATTCTTCTCCATTATACAGGCCAGACTACTCAAACACATGTGTACCAACAACTACTTACCGAAGAAGTACCAAAAAGGTTTTCTCCCAAGAGTTGCAGGGTGCCTCGAACATAATTCTTTGCTGACTGAATGTCTTAGAGATGCAAGGAAGAATGAGAGACAATTAACTGCCACGTGGTTAGACTTTGAAAACGCCTTCGGTTCGGTGCGCCATGAGTTACTATTAAAGGCGCTAGAGTGGTATAATGTGCCACCTCTGATCTGTAATATAATAGCCTCCTACTACAAAAAACTTTCCTTTGTAATACAAGTAAAAGGCGAAACGGAGAAGACACCGGAAATTCGTTACGGCATAGGACTTTTCCAGGGTTGCTGCCTCTCTCCTGTCACATTTAACATTGTTATCAACATTCTAATTGATACGCTTGTCGTAAAAGAAAAGAAATGGGGATACAGGTTCAAATATGGAGACACATATATGGCGGCCATCCTGGCATTTGCGGATGATATTACGCTGTTAACCCGCAATCCAAAACAAAATCAGTCGCTTCTTAAGGTGGTGGATGACTATTGTGAATGGACCAAAGGGATGAAGATAAAACCAGCGAAGTGCTACTGTTTGAGCTTAACCAGGAAAGGTTCAAAGTTTACCTCGAGCAATCCAGGTTTGACAGTAGCCGGAAAACCAATCGCAACCGTGGCTGATGAAGCTCCTTTTAAATTCTTGGGCAAAAGGATCACCAGCAGAGGAAAGGAGCATCCTACTGATGATATTGTCCAACTTTTCGAAGAGAGCCTCCGCCAAACTGACAATCTTCCCCTCCTGGGTACACAAAAGGCATGGATTTACGATAACTACCTGACATCAAAACTTTCATGGCCATTTCTCGTCTACGACTTCACAAAGCAAAACCTGACTAAATTAGACTCGTATGTGACCAGATTCCTGAAATCATGGTTTGGACTGGCTCACCCGGCTGACTCGTCAACGCTATACAGATCTCACAATAACTTTGGACTGAACATTAAGAAACCGTCGATATTTTATCAAAAGGCGAGAATAGCCAAACGATGTATACTCAAAGACTCCAATGATAGCGCTATTCAAGCCTTACCCAACACATCACTATCAGATGAACTGGAATCGAGACTCGACTTCTACAAATCATTCCAAGTTGGTACACGCACCAATAGATCTGGATTGGGCATAGAAACAGCAAAGTCTGATAAAGAAATACTGAAAGGTTTTGCTCAGGAGGACATGGAACAAGGCTTCAAACTTCACGCCTTAAACCTAGAAATGCAGAATGATTGGCTAACAGTGGGTGACTTCTGCATCCCTCCTGCATTGAAGTGGAAATCCATAATATACAACTGGTCCCCTGAGCTGCTTAAGTTCTACTTAAATGCATTCCAGCTTACTCTCCCCGACCCGAGTAACCTAGTTAGATGGGGGAAATCTACAAATAAACTATGCCCGTCATGTAAGGAGTTAGTAGGCACGGCCAAACATTTGTTATGCGGATGCAAAATACTACTTGAGCGAGGCCAGTATTCCTACCGTCATGACAAAGTCCTCCAAATCATCAGAGAGGCCATCAACCTGTCAATTGCACGGACCAGGAAAGGGCAAACCAGTAGCGGCTTCCAGAAGGTCAACTTTGTGAAACCTGGAGCCAATAAGCTGCCCAAAGATAGGACTAAACCTTCTTCAATTTTGGGAGCAGCAAAGGATTGGGAATTGTTGATGGACACACATGAGAAGCATTACCAAATGCCTTCGGAAATCTGTACCACAGCATTAAGACCGGATATACTCATATTCTCAAAAGCGACAAAGCATGTAGTACTTGTTGAACTTACAGTTCCATGGGAAAGTAACATACCGAAGGACCACAACATCAAACTTAACAAGTACTGCAACTTAGTAGACCGGATTGTGAGAAACGGATTCAAGACTGATCTCTTCGCTGTGGAAGTCGGAGCAAGGGGACTACCAGCGAAGTCGCTCTACAGTCTCTTCAAGAATCTAGGGCTCCCAAGATCGACGCTAAGCTCATATATGGAGAGAGCTTCGAAAACGTCACTGGAAGCATCCTACAGAATATGGATAGGTAGAGAGAGGGAGGTCGAGAGCGGGACTGGTGGTTTCCCCGCGTCCTAGTCAACGCAGACTAGCTGACGAGGGCTTGCAGCGAGCCGAAACGTGAAGCATGCGCGGGAAATTTAGAGTGGCCACTCGCTAGTCCCGGCCTCGATTAATACCCTCCTCTACTGCCGATGGGCCCGGATATGTTCGGTGAAGCCATCGTAAGCTTAGATCCACACCTTCGAAACAAGACAGCCCGGAGAGACGGGATGACGCTGGAAAGACAGCTGGCGACCGGGAAAGACCGTTGACGAATGGGAAAGTCCATTTGACGACCGGGAAAGACTGGTGACGCTGGAGAGACAGACGGGCGTTAGGCCTAGCAAGCCGCGCCAGGAAATAAAAGCTACGACAGTCAAAAGAGTAAATACCCTCAGAGCGGTCCGAGAGGGAGGGAGGATGAACCGCTCACCGATCGATATCTCTGACAACCTTGGCATGAATATGGACTTGAAATGCTCGAAGTGTGGGAAACAATATAAGCGAAAAATCTGGCTAGAAAAGCACGTGAAGGAGAAACATAGCGACAGTGAAGCAGGGCAGAAAGCGCCTGTAAGTTCTCCACCTGACACTATTGACAGAGTACAACCTCACACGTCACAAAGTGTTGCGCAACCTTCCTCTCACCATGAAGCATTTTCGCCCAGAGACCGACTAAGCTTACCGAGCATATCCGAGACCACTTGGAAGCAACATGATCGATGCCTAGCCGAAAGACTTGACCTCCCAGGCTGCAGGCAGAGTCCCGAAGATCAGCTGTATGACTTCCAGGGAACAATTTACAATTACTTCTCCGAATTGTACCCTGTTCGCTATCACCACAACCCAATGGAAAGAGAAAACACTTTCAAAGCAAAGCTTAGGAGAAGGAAGAGAGAGTTGATAAAGCAGCTAAGGAAGGCTAAAGCCTCAGGAGACAGAAATCTATGCCACCAATTAGCCAGAGCGATGAGATCTATCCTAAAACTCATCCAGAAAGTATCTGAGCAAATTACGGTTGCTGGCAATGAATTTCGAAAGGCTCAGAATATAGCAGCTTTCGAGAAGAACCCCTTTTATTTCGCCAAAAAAGCTTTTAAGGAACAGCAGGGTACAATTAGGTTAAGTACGGACGAGATGTTCAACTACTTTAAATCCACATATACCACCCCGGAGGCAGATATAACTTACAGGGATCCACCAGCTCCAAAACCCAAAGAACCTGCTCTAGCATTTGATGCTGATTCACCGACGATGGAAGAGCTGGAATACCACATAAAAAGGAAACCAAATAGTTCCGCCCCGGGACCCGATGGCATACCATACATCATATACAAAAAATGTCCATCAGTGCGGAAACACATGTTGAACATCTACAAAAGAATTTGGACGAACAGAGAAGTGCCAGACTGTCTTGGTAAAGCCGTGTTTGTTCTTCTACCAAAAAAGAAAGAAGTTACTGATCCCAAGGATATTAGACCTATAGCCCTTACGAACACAATTTCGAAAATATTCTTCTCCATTATACAGGCCAGACTACTCAAACACATGTGTACCAACAACTACTTACCGAAGAAGTACCAAAAAGGTTTTCTCCCAAGAGTTGCAGGGTGCCTCGAACATAATTCTTTGCTGACTGAATGTCTTAGAGATGCAAGGAAGAATGAGAGACAATTAACTGCCACGTGGTTAGACTTTGAAAACGCCTTCGGTTCGGTGCGCCATGAGTTACTATTAAAGGCGCTAGAGTGGTATAATGTGCCACCTCTGATCTGTAATATAATAGCCTCCTACTACAAAAAACTTTCCTTTGTAATACAAGTAAAAGGCGAAACGGAGAAGACACCGGAAATTCGTTACGGCATAGGACTTTTCCAGGGTTGCTGCCTCTCTCCTGTCACATTTAACATTGTTATCAACATTCTAATTGATACGCTTGTCGTAAAAGAAAAGAAATGGGGATACAGGTTCAAATATGGAGACACATATATGGCGGCCATCCTGGCATTTGCGGATGATATTACGCTGTTAACCCGCAATCCAAAACAAAATCAGTCGCTTCTTAAGGTGGTGGATGACTATTGTGAATGGACCAAAGGGATGAAGATAAAACCAGCGAAGTGCTACTGTTTGAGCTTAACCAGGAAAGGTTCAAAGTTTACCTCGAGCAATCCAGGTTTGACAGTAGCCGGAAAACCAATCGCAACCGTGGCTGATGAAGCTCCTTTTAAATTCTTGGGCAAAAGGATCACCAGCAGAGGAAAGGAGCATCCTACTGATGATATTGTCCAACTTTTCGAAGAGAGCCTCCGCCAAACTGACAATCTTCCCCTCCTGGGTACACAAAAGGCATGGATTTACGATAACTACCTGACATCAAAACTTTCATGGCCATTTCTCGTCTACGACTTCACAAAGCAAAACCTGACTAAATTAGACTCGTATGTGACCAGATTCCTGAAATCATGGTTTGGACTGGCTCACCCGGCTGACTCGTCAACGCTATACAGATCTCACAATAACTTTGGACTGAACATTAAGAAACCGTCGATATTTTATCAAAAGGCGAGAATAGCCAAACGATGTATACTCAAAGACTCCAATGATAGCGCTATTCAAGCCTTACCCAACACATCACTATCAGATGAACTGGAATCGAGACTCGACTTCTACAAATCATTCCAAGTTGGTACACGCACCAATAGATCTGGATTGGGCATAGAAACAGCAAAGTCTGATAAAGAAATACTGAAAGGTTTTGCTCAGGAGGACATGGAACAAGGCTTCAAACTTCACGCCTTAAACCTAGAAATGCAGAATGATTGGCTAACAGTGGGTGACTTCTGCATCCCTCCTGCATTGAAGTGGAAATCCATAATATACAACTGGTCCCCTGAGCTGCTTAAGTTCTACTTAAATGCATTCCAGCTTACTCTCCCCGACCCGAGTAACCTAGTTAGATGGGGGAAATCTACAAATAAACTATGCCCGTCATGTAAGGAGTTCGTAGGCACGGCCAAACATTTGTTATGCGGATGCAAAATACTACTTGAGCGAGGCCAGTATTCCTACCGTCATGACAAAGTCCTCCAAATCATCAGAGAGGCCATCAACCTGTCAATTGCACGGACCAGGAAAGGGCAAACCAGTAGCGGCTTCCAGAAGGTCAACTTTGTGAAACCTGGAGCCAATAAGCTGCCCAAAGATAGGACTAAACCTTCTTCAATTTTGGGAGCAGCAAAGGATTGGGAATTGTTGATGGACACACATGAGAAGCATTACCAAATGCCTTCGGAAATCTGTACCACAGCATTAAGACCGGATATACTCATATTCTCAAAAGCGACAAAGCATGTAGTACTTGTTGAACTTACAGTTCCATGGGAAAGTAACATACCGAAGGACCACAACATCAAACTTAACAAGTACTGCAACTTAGTAGACCGGATTGTGAGAAACGGATTCAAGACTGATCTCTTCGCTGTGGAAGTCGGAGCAAGGGGACTACCAGCGAAGTCGCTCTACAGTCTCTTCAAGAATCTAGGGCTCCCAAGATCGACGCTAAGCTCATATATGGAGAGAGCTTCGAAAACGTCACTGGAAGCATCCTACAGAATATGGATAGGTAGAGAGAGGGAGGTCGAGAGCGGGACTGGTGGTTTCCCCGCGTCCTAGTCAACGCAGACTAGCTGACGAGGGCTTGCAGCGAGCCGAAACGTGAAGCATGCGCGGGAAATTTAGAGTGGCCACTCGCTAGTCCCGGCCTCGATTAATACCCTCCTCTACTGCCGATGGGCCCGGATATGTTCGGTGAAGCCATCGTAAGCTTAGATCCACACCTTCCTTCTATAAGGTCTTTTTTTGTTAACTGACAATGCGTAAAGGGGGTGTTCTGTATCGGAAATAGATCATATTAAAATGCATGCAGCAGGTGGGTTTTCGTGCCTTACTTGCTGCTTGATCGATTGATTCTTGTTCGAATAATTTGCGAAACGTGGTGCTCGATATTGTGTTGCAATTTTCCAGAGTTCTTGCAGCACAACACTGATTACTCTGCTTACCCCGATTGTCGGGATTCAGCGTGTGTGATATGTATGTATGTATGTATCATATTAAAATTATAAAAAAGGGGGGTAATATTTTTATAATTTATTTTATAATAAAAAAATACTAACAGACTCTCCTCAATACATTTACCACTTTTTGCTAAGGAAGTATGTTTCTATTTCTAACAATTACTGAGATAATTGGGGTCAAGGTAATTTACTCGTAGTCACACCAACGGTGTGACTACGAGGAAAATTAATTCCTCGTGGTCACACTAGTGCAGTGTGACAAATCGGTGTGACCACGAGTCCGCCCCCTTTCCATAAAATAAAAAACATATTGTGCCCTGGGGGGCATTACAATTTAAATTAAAAAAAAACTCATTTTTATTGGGCATGTGTGTGGTATAATTCTATTTGGGCATGAAAAGAGCAAACTTTAAGGAAATCTAAAATATTTTTGAGAATTGTTTTAGATACCTACATTATTATAATTATATATTTACTATTATAGGTGGTATGTGCTGTGTGTGACTGATTAGTGATTACTGATTGATTAGGCATTGCATTAGGCACAGAGATTAATTCTGGCATCATACTTGGCCGGTGTTTCAGTGGTTTCAGTGATCAACAGAGAGAAATAAACAATGTGGTCAATGACATTTCTCAATAAGATGAAGTTTCAGTCATGACAACCCTGACAGTTTTTTTACTCCAACCAAAATTTACTAATGTGCTCCAACCGCCTAACTGATTTATATGCCGTCGCCGTTTAAGAAGCAATTTTCTAGAATTTGAGCGAAAATTACTAAGTGTAAGTGACGAGAGATGATGGATGTATTGGACGAACAATTCAATGTTGATCTCCTCCTAGCTAAAGCTCTGATTGGCCAACTCATTGAAGCTGAAGGTATATAAGGTATCCATTGACTTTAAAAAACTAAAGGTATACTTACCTCCAAATATGTATAATTTTCTATCCAAAGGTAAGTCAAGTCGAATCTATTGTATAATAAAACAATATTCTTATTCATATAATGTTCTTTCAGACAGAGAAATATGCTGTCGCTGGATAAAAAAATTATGTACAATGAAAAGTTCGGAACCCCTCGTCAAGAAACACAGAAACTCTTTCTTCAAGTACTTGCTAAAGATAATAAGGAATAACACTTTCGATGGTAGAGACAATTCATATCCCGCCTACAATGTTAGTAATCATTTAAATAATTTAAACATTGTTCGAGCTTTCCCTATAGTTTCCCTAGGGACCACATTGTATATAGGTACTACTCGGAGCTATTCACCTGCTACTGAAACGCATTCCAAATACATTCCCCGACCCGGGCAACCTTCAAATAATTTTTGCTCATCGGTAAAGAGTCGCTAGGTACAGCAAATCATCTAGACATCATGGTAAAATCTGTGAAATAATCAAGAGGCCATCAGGCAATCCAGAGAACGTACCAGAAGGGACTAACTAGTAAATGCCTCCAAAAATTATACTTTGTGAACTCTGGTCTGGAGCCATTCAACTGCCCAAGGATAAGACCAAACCGCACTCCATGTTGGGCGCAGCTACTGACTTGACAACTAATGATGGACACGCGGGAAAAGCACGAAATGATGCCTTCAGAAATATTTGTTACGTTCATGCAGACAGGACATTCTGATCTACTTAGAATTGGCATCAAGTTCGCGTAGTACTTGTGGAGCTCATGGTTCCATGGGAGACTAACACAGCAAAGGACCATAACATAAAAGTTAACAAATACTGCCCCTAGTAGACCAAATTGTGAGAAAACAGTTCAAGATGGAATTATTCGCAGTCGAAATCAGAGCCAGGGGACCACTGCTAAATTCAAATGATTAATTTCATGCTTTTTACATCATATCTACATTTAGCACACAGTGAAACAAGGCAGTGGATGGACACGCCGTTAGTTCTGTATCCGTGGTTAATTACCGTGGTTAAACTTAATAGTACTAGCGTACAGAAGGACAACTCAGGAAATTTTTTTTTGTGCCGCGAAAAGTATACAGATGCAATGAAGCGAGGGTCACAAGGAAGCTTATATAAGTCGAACGGCCCGCACAAAACGATTACTTTGCGTTGACAGTATCTTTCGCACGCAGAGTGCGTAGGGTCAACAACAAAATTAAAAGAATGGGTGTCAGATCATTATCATTGTATAAGTAATAATAAAAGGAAAATGCTACCCACCAACAGATTTAGTTAGACCTAATATTCAACCCGCCCGGGTTGGTACCGCCGCACTGAATGAAGTTGGTCGAAACGGCTAGGTATGTAAATAGTTCCTGTTTGCGTCCAGTTCACTGTAGTCGGCGCAACCAAAGGGAAGCACTGACATGACACCTAGTTCACCAAGGTGTTATGGGTTCACATCACTGATGTTGTAGGTGATGTAGGTAGCTAACCGTGTCAATTTCCATAAAAAAAAAGATACCTGATAACCTTTGATGCGCCACGTGATTATGTAGGAAGGTACTAAGGGCCATTTGCACTTTGATTAGTGCGAGTGCGAGTGATTAGTGATGAGTGTTTTTTGCGAGTGATTAGTGTTTAGTGCGAGTAGTGTCCAATAATGTTTAGCTGTTGCGTTTATTAAAATCTGTCCAAACGTGTAGGGGCACGTGGGAAGTGGTTACTCGCAAACGGTTTACTAAACCTAAACACTAATCAATCCTGTCCAAACGAAGTGAGTGCTAAACACCTGCACTAAGCACTCAACACTCGCACTCGCAAAAAAATTGAACATGCTCCTAATCATTCTACTTCGCTAATCACTAAACACTCGCACTAATCAATTGCGGTCCGAACGTGTTTAAGTACTAATCACTAAGCACCTGCACTAAACACTCGCACTAATCTAATCACTAATCAATGTGCAAATGGGCCTTTAGGTAAGTGCTGACAAATATTTAAGTTCTGTGTTATTTATGTTTTTGCTAAAACTCTTTAGGCTAATAAATCACTAGGTACCTCTGAGTCGGACACCCCTGACCAGGCGTAGTCACCCTTATCTCGGTTAGTTCCGAGTAGCGTCTGCAGTCATTTGGTTTGAATAATTTTGAATACTAACGAGTTGAAGATGTTTGAAGGAAAAAGAAAAGGAAAACATTTAATAAAATATATACTTACACTCTTCACCATAAGATAAATTAAATAAAAACATAAATTATATCAATAAGTCTCATCCAGAATTTTGGATCGATGAGAGAGAGAGAGTCGCGCAGCTCAAACGTCTAGCTCGCTGTAAGAGAGCAAGATTGGGCAAACGCCGGTCTCGTGCATTGTTTTGTTGCAATGATTGAATTGAAAACCTTCTCCTACTTGCAATGGGCCCGGATGTGTTAGGTGAAACCGTGGAGTGCTGAGTTCGTCACTCTGCCTTTCACTGCATCAACTGGTCTGATTAAATATTGAAGCTGTTTCGCCATCAAATACATCTATGGAATTGAGATAAACAAAACAAATTGCACCTTGATAGAGAATATTCTCAATTCTCACAAAGTTGGTCTTTGACTCTCATGGAGCATTTTATTGAAGATATTTTCTTCATTTTTGATGGTGAAGGAGTTAAATCTTAGGCTCTATACAGTCTTCGAGGAAAAAAAAAGAAAAGAAAATATTGTTGTGGTATCAAATTTGTCCCACGAAGGTGTTGACAATTTCATACTCTATTCTATACATAAAATTTTGCAATATGACACTTTCATGGGACTAATTTCTGAATTATTTTGTATGAGACCCCGCTTCTATTAATATTTTCCTCGAAGCCTACTGTACAGTAGGTAAATATTGCAATAATTATAGAGCTTACATTGCCAGATCAATTTTGTGTCCATAGGAGAGAAACACATTAGCTAAACGCACAGAGTTCACCAGTCACTGGTCGGCAGACGGCCGCACGTACGTAGCCATGAAGGCGTTGCCGGGACGCGGCGCTCTGCTCTATATAGCTGTCACTAAACAGCCGCAACTCGGATGGGACTCTCACAATTAGTGGAAAGTAATTTTGATATTTTCTGTTTTACTGATAAAATTTTATGTATTGTTTTATTATCCCTGTCTGAACCCATAGGGGAACAGTGGGTGACGTGGATGAATGATAACATTTCTGTATAAGATAGAAAGCAACTCATCAGAAATACATGTTAGGCTTCTTATTTTGTGTAATAGAGAGTTGATAAAAATGAGGAAATGGAATAAAACATTTTGATGCTTTTAATATTGTTTTTTAGAAATTTTCCGATATGTTATCTTTGCTAGTCTTTTTGCATTCATCCCCGTCCGAGCCGGGAGAGTGTTGTCTCTTTAACTGCTTTAGTTCTTTTGTTGATATTCTGCCGCTAGTTTTGTTCTGATTTCGTGCACTTTTATTATCAGTTTGCTCTCCTAACCTGTAGAACAAAAACCAATATTTTACCAGTTGTTGGATATGAAAAAGTAGAAAATAAGTATGCACATAGTCATCAGACAGATGCATCAGACACTACTTTCGTATTCCATTAGGGACACATAAATAAGGTATGGACTAAGACAACATTACAAATATTGCTATCTCCACGAACAACTGTAGCTCCCTTCCCTTACCATACTACCAACCAAAGCCAAAACCACGACAAAGGGAAGCAATGAGATAGTTCACCAATCTGTGAGCGTTCATTTTCAAACTGGCCGGCGGCGACACCATTCCCAACCAAATTAATTTGGGAATTTGAATCACCTTCATCTGTCATCTGTTATCTACTTATAGACCGAAATACTTTAAAAGAGGCACCCAGTGGTGGCGCTAGCGGCGGATTCACATTGGGCAAATCACATTTCAAGATGGCGCAATAAGTAATTTAGTACCTATGATTCTGACTGGGTGCCTAGTTAAGTATGTTAGGTGTATCAATCTACTCGGTAATTTTTTCCACACACCCACATCATCCCCCCACACACCGCAGCCACCACCGTCCCCCCGCCACCTCACCTAGCAACAGCTGGTCAGCTAGCCAGTCAGAACTAACAATAAATTAAATATTCAATTGAAATTTAAAGTTACGACGAAAACAAATGACAGTCCACCAACCATACCTCCACCCCACATTCAACATAATATTTTTTTCCGGTTTGCACCGTATCCCGTCACTGCTCAGTCCTCGGAGAAATATGACGTTATGTAGCCTATACATCCTAGGTCCTAGGATATGACAAAAAATTATTAATAAAACCACATGTGAATCAGTTCAGGAGTTTTTCGTTCAGCCGGTTCACATGTTTTACGATTTGCGCTTGCAATAGTAGAGAAGAGAAGAGCTGTACGACAATAACAGAATTGTATGTCCTTTTAAATTATTTATAGGAGGTGAAGATAGGTACCTGGCAGTAGCACGCGTGCCGGGCCCCCAGTATGGTGTAGGGTTGAATTGGAATCGCAGCCGGCCGTCACGACGACTAGTCGGGTTGGCTTCCGGCCGCAGACTGAAGTCCACGGCCGTGCTCGTTTCGCGCGATAGGATAAACTTGGCTGTTTGATCCAGCTCTAACCTGTTAAAAAAATTCACCTTAAGAAAAGGAAGCACTTCCCCTTTGCGGAATAGCCTTTTAAAATTAAAGTATCAAATAACAACATGAGAAATAGTTTTAAATGTTTACCTTTCCGGTTTGACCGGATGTGACTTTTCCCAGACTCTCAGAATGTCCCACAGCACGTGGCCAGGAGCGTTTGTCTTCACAGAGTTTTTGGCCGCGTGCGAGTAGGACACTCTGTAGCCCGCATTCAGTATCGCTGACCTGGTAAAGAACACAATAAATACATTTATAAGAGTTCCCAATCAGGTTTCGTTTGTTATAATATAATGGTTCATGGCGTTAAGCTTATCTATTCTAGCTAATTAATGAACAGCAAGATTCTTTGTCAGCAATGTCAGTGCTGACAAAGGTAATTTTTGGCCACTACCAGTGGTAGACCTAGAGAATAGAAAGAGGAGCGGCTATCTGTGGCGCTCGAGATAAGAGGGAATGGAGTGAGAGGAGCTACCAGTGGCGGATCTTGGTAAGAGGGAGCAGGCAAGGGCTAGTGGCGTCCTTCACCAGTAGTATTTTCACAGTTCCAAGAAATGGACACCGGCCCGCAGAAAGCAGCTCTACTGTGTGAAGTAGCGCAGAGATTACATTAAAGACAATCAGCAATTCAGAGAGTTTACAAATGATTCCTGAAGATCGGTGCATTCGATCTACGGCCTGCAACTCTGAATAAGGTGATCGGTTCAAGTGCAAAAGCAGCTCCTGGATGTCTGAGGAGACACAGTAAGCAATAGACGATGAACCGAAGACTAAAGGGGAAGAACCTGAAACCTCAGACTAGCGACTGGTTCGAAACCAAGGTAGCTCATCGCATAACAGACGCGCAGACTGTTTGGCGATATCAACAGCATCGTGCTCACGTGAGTACTTTATCAGGACACTCAAGCAATTGAGTTGTTTTCAGATAAAACGAAAGATGGCAGAGGCTGAGTGGACCGCCAACCAGGGGGGTGGTTTCATAGTGCTACTCTAGTAGGGCAGTTTAAGCCACACAACACATTGGTGAAATCCTACAAGATCACGTTGTGCCTTTTGTTGGCGAGTAGGTAGCTCATGTTTATGCATGATAGATAACACTACAGCACATACTGCCAGATTCATTAAAATTACAAAGCTGAGTACATCAGGGTGGCCAGCGAACATTCCAAACCCAAATCCCATAGAACATCTACGGAGCGAGCTGAAGAACAGAGTTTCAGCACTTGCAGTTTTTGTACTTGCTGATATAATTACGATAAAAAAAAAAATTTGGCAGAGGAGTGCGAGAATATACATGGCTAGAAAATCTTTATTGCTCACAAAAATGTTTTACAGGAAAATAACAAATGTATACAGGAATATATGGCAGACCATGCACTGGCACCAGCATCATTGCAGTTGCGCCCATTTTCGTACAAATTTACAACCGCTCCACCGCCCCCACAGCGGTGCGTGGCTCGTAAGTTCTCCACCTTAAGAACATCAGACATAATGCAACAAATTACATAGAAAAATCACCTTAAAACAAGCATGGGCATAGTTTCCAGATGCACTCGCGAGAAAAGCTTCTCTATGGTGTAGTATAGCGGGACGTCGTGCAACTCCTCTACAACCATAGACAAGACTCCCTGAAGCCGCTTGGCTGTGTTGAACAGGTGTGGATTTTCCTGCACGTGTATTAGGAGTTGCTGAACAAAGCTCTCATCGTGGAGACAATCGGTCCATATGGGCCCACCCATCTGGAAGAAATAGCCCATATTTTTATGTAGTACATCTGCTGCTATTTTTACTGATAAAAATTTCTGAAATAAAGTTAAACTGTAATCTTTCTTTATAGGTATGGTTAACGGAAAGTAGTGGCTCCGTACCGCTGAAGGTTTGAAGCACTGGAGGAAAATTTGAGAGGTTATGTCCAGCAGTGGAAGCTTGCACGCTGACTGACTTTATACTTTATTGTTGTAAACCAGATAATAAATAAAACAATTCCTAAGAAACCATAGGACACAAGGCAGACTTATCAGTTGTCAGTTCTTCCTTGCATTGAATTAGAACTGATGGAAATTTCAACGTATCCAAGAGTAGTTTATCTACCTTAGGATGAAATGATTTAATAAACAATATCACTAAGGCCTACACGAGCGGTTCTCCCGCCGCGCAGCCGGAGACAACCGCACTATGAAACTGCACGAGGGACGGCTATTATTTTTGTTGATTCTAACAATTGATATTGCAATTCTCACTGCCCTTGCAGAGCTTGTTTTAATTGATTTATTGATACATAAAAAAGAGTGCAATGTTTAGTTGGAACCAGTATTAAGTAATTCGAGTATTTCATATGTTAGGTCAATTATAGGATCAGAGGGGGCAGTTATCATCTGCGGTTTGATGGTGCATGCGGCGGTTGATATGCTCCTGCCTGTGAACCATTGTGGGAAACCACGCATCGTAGAATGCAGCATATAACCTTCATGTTGAATTGTGTCTGCGACAGTTTACAAGCGACAATCTCACTGCGGGAGAACCTGCTCATGTAATGTGGGCCTAGGAGTGATTTCTTTCAGTTCACCTTTACCTAACCTTAAACCTAAGTACCTGGGCGACCGAGATTCGCTCGGCGTCTACACCTATATAGATAAACTTAAAAAAAAATTACATTATCTATATACTAAATTTCATCCAAATCGTTAGTCGTTTCCGAGAAACCAATTGTATATAAATATATATACAAGTTTAGCTCACTAAAAGTAATAGGATACAGTAAGTTTCATCTGGCAAAAATTACTATAATTACTACATTTTACTATAAAATCAGAATGTTTAACCCTTCCAGTTTGGGAGCATAACTTTTTAAATTAAGATTATACATAACGAAATGTGGTATAACCCAATTTAATTTAATTTAACCCAAAGCGTATTCAGTGCTGAGAACCTAACCTAACCTAACCCAACCTAACCTAACCTAACCTAACGACTTTGACAGCTCGAAGTGCACAGTTAAAAAAATTGGGTTATACTGCAATATTTTCTGTCAGAAGTGTAAGTAATGAATGAATACATACATGGTGTTTCTCATTGCAGTGAACACAGAGTTGAGACACGGGAGGAACTGTGGGGAGGTAGGCCTTCGTTTGTCCAGGATTCTTCCCAGTAGGGTTAGGCCGGAAGCCTCCGAGGGGTTGTAGCGTGATGTGATCACATCCCACGCACTGATACACCATTGATAACTTGCTGGAATAACAATTTGCACTTTACTTTGTGTACGCTAAGCATTCTTTAAACAATGTTCTTATTGTCTAACTGCTGCCCCTTCTTTTACACTCACTGACTAGCAGTGGCGGCTGGTGACCTATGGGACTGGGTGTGCGCACAGTACACCCAGTCCCATAGGTACCTAGCGCACAGTGTGCGCTAACTTACTCGTAGTACTAAACTCAAACGTGAATCTAATGGATACCGAGACGTGATTTTTTATTTTATTTTCATGTCTGAGTTAATTGCCCAAATTATGTAAAAGTATTCTCACTCAACAGATACATAGTTGAAAGACAAAATAAGGTAAGGATAAAAGTGATAAAATTATTAAAATGTAAGTAATAAAAATGTACTCACTTTTAGATTGAAATATCTAGGTATGGTGTTTTGAAGAACACACCAGCGAATTTATGAAAATTATGAAGAAATCAGTCACACACACACACCACACACACTACAGTTTGATTGGGTAGGTGTAATATTGTTCTATTTATTTGTTTTTAATATAGTCAACACTGAATCCACTCATTTTTATAACGCACTAGAAACACAACCAGAGTCCTAATTGCTCGAAGAACCAAAGCGACACTTCACTGCGCAGTGGCCACCGAGCACCGAGCCGCGGCCGCCGGGGCGCCTCCGCGCGCGAGGCGTGGCCGGCGCGCGCGCCCGCGCCCGTCGGCCAGCCTTGCCGCGCCGGGCAATGAAGAAAACTTCACAATGTACTGTTAACTGACGAAAAGTCGTTCAAACTGCTAAAAATCTGATTTGCAAAACATCCCGGCGCGGCAAAGATATATTACGTACAATATTTCATCTAAGCGGTGGCGGCGCGGCGGCGCGGAGCGGCCATCATCGGTCGACGCGACGACGACGGGTCTCGCTCGCCCCGAGAGATGGCGCGGCGCGCGGCGCGCGGCGCGGCGCAGCGCGGCGAGCGATCGATCGGATGATCGCGCGACCAACAACGCCTAGGTCTTTGGGTGATTCCATTTTTGACTTTAAAATAGCGAAATATGCAGTATCATTAATGTTTGTTGTAACATTCGAATATTTTATAAATTACCATTCGAATATGTATCAAATCGATATTCGAATAATTCAAATTATTCAATTGCAAACTCGATCTGTTATATAAATATAAGAAACACCCATATTCCAAAAATGGACTCGCCTGTCGGTTCGTGCTACAGCGTATGTGTAGGTACTTAGCGCTTGTGTGTGTGTGACTTCGACCCAGAGTTTGGATCGCCCCCGCCGCGCCCGCGCGCCCGCGCCCCCCGCCCGCGCGTGCCTTCGGTCGGGTTTACGATCTCGGCTTACTTCGGCTCATCGTCGGCTGGCTCGGTCGCGACGTGTCGCACGCGCGTCTATCCACAATATACTGTCCTTCTTTTTCCGTCGTGTGTCACACGCAGAAGGCCACACATAATCGTATGAATAGTGTTTTGTTTCACGCGGCGGGGCAGCGGCGTTTGACATTTTCTCATAGTAAACGTTCGCGGTGTTTTGTACTGCACTCGGCGCGGCGAGCTCGGCGGCTATACGTAGTATGTAGTACGTATTACGTACAGCAAAATCGTGCCTTGTTGTCTAGGAAATAGGATCGAATTCAGTTTGATATTTTTACTTCGATCGGTTTCATGGAGAATGTTTAATATTTTAATTTATTTCTTTCTTTCGGGTGAAGGCGTTATGTTTTGTGGTAGTGCGGCGCACGAACGCACTTAAGGGCCAGCCGCCACTGCTGACTAGTTTAAGCGGTAGAGTTTTGTAACCCGAATATTTGCATAAAAAAAAACAACAAAAAACTCTTTAAAAAATTAAGATGATCCGGCCAAAATTCCCAAAAAAAAAATTTCCCAATTCCCAAATTAAAAATTCATAACTCGAAAACTTGAAAAAATTGGGGAACATACCTACTTGGGATATATTTGGACACCCCTGGATGTAAGGAATTAAATTAAATTTAATTTTTGAATGTCAAGACTTTGACCATCCATACAGGATTTTATTTATTTATTTATTTTAGATAGGCAGCCTTGGCTGATACATCTAAATCCAGTTAAAATTTTTTGTTTTTGTCATTATCTTGGATATTTTTTTTATTTAATTATCGTTTTCGAGAATTATCTTTTATTTGTTAGATATTTATCTAGTCTATCTTGGAATTGGTTGGTACTAAGTGCGCTTATTACTTCTTCTGGAAGTTGGTTCCAATCGTCCACCACTCCGTTTGTTATGAAATGTTTGCGAGTATTGCTGTTAAAGATTGTTCGACTTAATTTCATCCTGTGGCCTCGAGATGAACGTTTTGGTTGCAGAATTAAAATCATGAGTATAAAATAAAACCATAAACATTCTTGATGCTGATACACTATGAGGGCGTCGCGACTTGCTGTGTGCTGTGTGAGGACCATATTTGAGTAGATTTGTTCCCGAGCCAAGCAGCGAACGAGCTGTAGCCATGTATGCAAAGAGTCGCATGTGGCTCGCAAGCCGCCACTTGGCGATCTACGGAACTGGTAAACTCTGGAAGGCTCTCGCCGCCCATGTACTGCCTGAGGCATGTACATTGTACATAGGCATCTGTCAGGACGACGTGACATTCGCAACCTGAGTAAACCGAATGTCCACGGGCACCGTCAGCACTTATGTACCTATGGGTGGTGATTATACTAATCGTGACATGTGACACTGTTGTCACATGTCACGATTAGTAATAAAATGAATGGAATGTGCTCAAAAAGTGTAATACGCGTAACCAACAATGTAGAAGAACATTATAAGTGTGTGAGAGGTGCATGTAGATATGTTTGGTAGGATTGTGGTAAATAGCTGCGTACTGAGCGCGGCATACGGCGAGGCTGCCTCGGCCGTATGCCGCACGACGATTTACCGCGCGAGGCTGCCTCCCTACAAAACCAATCATCGCGAGGCTGCCTCGCGAGGAAAAGCCGGGCCATATTCCATCCGAACACCGTCCCATATAGCTGAATAATGTCTTAGAGATGCAAGGAAGAATGAGAGACAATTAACTGCCACGTGGTTAGACTTTGAAAACGCCTTCGGTTCGGTGCGCCATGAGTTACTATTAAAGGCGCTAGAGTGGTATAATGTGCCACCTCTGATCTGTAATATAATAGCCTCCTACTACAAAAAACTTTCCTTTGTAATACAAGTAAAAGGCGAAACGGAGAAGACACCGGAAATTCGTTACGGCATAGGACTTTTCCAGGGTTGCTGCCTCTCTCCTGTTACATTTAACATTGTTATCAACATTCTAATTGATACGCTTGTCGTAAAAGAAAACAAATGGGGATACAGGTTCAAATATGGAGACACATATATGGCGGCCATCCTGGCATTTGCGGATGATATTACTCTGTTAACCCGCAATCCAAAACAAAATCAGGCGCTTCGTGGTGGATGACTATTGTGAATGGACCAAAGGGATGAAGATAAAACCAGCGAAGTGCTACTGTTTGAGCTTAACCAGGAAAGGTTCAAAGTTTACCTCGAGCAATCCAGGTCTGACAGTAGCCGGAAAACCAATCGCAACCGTGGCTGATGAAGCTCCTTTTAAATTCTTGGGCAAAAGGATCACCAGCAGAGGAAAGGAGCATCCTACTGATGATATTGTCCAACTTTTCGAAGAGAGCCTCCGCCAAACTGACAATCTTCCCCTCCTGGGTACACAAAAGGCATGGATTTACGATAACTACCTGACATCAAAACTTTCATGGCCATTTCTCGTCTACGACTTCACAAAGCAAAACCTGACTAAATTAGACTCGTATGTGACCAGATTCCTGAAATCATGGTTTGGACTGGCTCACCCGGCTGACTCGTCAACGCTATACAGATCTCACAATAACTTGGGACTGAACATTAAGAAACCATCGATATTTTATCAAAAGGCGAGAATAGCCAAACGATGTATACTCAAAGACTCCAATGATAGCGCTATTCAAGCCTTACCCAACACATCACTATCAGATGAACTGGAATCGAGACTCGACTTCTACAAATCATTCCAAGTTGGTACACGCACCAATAGATCTGGATTGGGCATAGAAACAGCAAAGTCTGATAAAGAAATACTGAAAGGTTTTGCTCAGGAGGACATGGAACAAGGCTTCAAACTTCACGCCTTAAACCTAGAAATGCAGAATGATTGGCTAACAGTGGGTGACTTCTGCATCCCTCCTGCATTGAAGTGGAAATCCATAATATACAACTGGTCCCCTGAGCTGCTTAAGTTCTACTTAAATGCATTCCAGCTTACTCTCCTCGACCCGAGTAACCTAGTTAGATGGGGGAAATCTACAAATAGACTATGCCCGTCATGTAAGGAGTTCGTAGGCACGGCCAAACATTTGTTATGCGGATGCAAAATACTACTTGAGCGAGGCCAGTATTCCTACCGTCATGATAAAGTCCTCCAAATCATCAGAGAGGCCATCAACCTGTCAATTGCACGGACCAGGAAAGGGCAAACCAGTAGCGGCTTCCAGAAGGTCAACTTTGTGAAACCTGGAGCCAATAAGCTGCCCAAAGATAGGACAAAACCTTCTTAAATTTTGGGAGCAGCAAAGGATTGGGAATTGTTGATGGACACACATGAGAAGCATTACCAAATGCCTTCGGAAATCTGTACCACAGCATTAAGACCGGATATACTCATATTCTCAAAAGCGACAAAGCATGTAGTACTTGTTGAACTTACAGTTCCATGGGAAAGTAACATACCGAAGGACCACAACATCAAACTTAACAAGTACTGCAACTTAGTAGACCGGATTGTGAGAAACGGATTCAAGACTGATCTCTTCGCTGTGGAAGTCGGAGCAAGAGGACTACCAGCGAAGTCGCTCTACAGTCTCTTCAAGAATCTAGGGCTCCCAAGATCGACGCTAAGCTCATATATGGAGAGAGCTTCGAAAACGTCACTGGAAGCATCCTACAGAATATGGATAGGTAGAGAGAGGGAGGTCGAGAGCGGGACTGGTGGTTTCCCCGCGTCCTAGTCAACGCAGACTAGCTGACGAGGGCTTGAAGCGAGCCGAAACGTGAAGCATGCGCGGGAAATTTAGAGTGGCCACTCGCTAGTCCCGGCCTCGATTAATACCCTCCTCTACTGCCGATGGGCCCGGATATGTTCGGTGAAGCCATCGCAAGCTTAGATCCACACCTTCCTAAGCACAAGCTCCTTATCCATGTCGCGAACGAGCAAGACGAGCGAGGCACACAACGTCCGTCTTGAGTGCGCGTGGCAAATGGACTAAGGCTCCTTTGAGCGCGACAAAAAACCGACAGCGGGCGGATCGGCCCAGGCAACGCTCGGCCGAGGCCGCGCGTGCGCTAGCCTCGGGCGAGGCGCGTACTGACTGACCGAGGCATGCGAGCCAAAGCTGCCTCGCACGGCAGCCGCGCTCAGTCAGTACGCGGCTAATGGAATTTCTGCCTACACTATTGGTAAACTGTATGTATATAAGTATATGTATGTAAATATAAATTAAGTTCAGCATTAAACAAAAGTTTAGGTACACAAAAAAATTAATATGTTAACACAAAATGCACCTCGATATGCATTTTTAATAGCACATTATTATCCATTTCTGACGCCGAAATATTCAAGCATTTCTTTACAATGTGTACATGAAAGTGAAAACCACCTTTGTTCCATAGCAACTGGAAATCACATCGAATTCCTAGGTTTGCCATGTTGCAATAATTTGTCTTTTTCCTTTTTCATTAAACAAAATGTTGCAAGCATTGTATGGCCTACCTGGTACTCTTCTTACAGTGAACGGCTCCGGAGTATATCTTGAGGAAGACTCGTATGTAGAAGTCTGCGGAGATGCTGAGCAGAGGCACGACGTAGCGACTGTAGCGGTTCGCGTGCTGCTCCACGCACTGCAGTAGAATCCGCAACGCCTGCATCCACAATCCTGCTAATATGCAACCTACCTATCTGCAGCACATTTATTATACAAATACAATGCAATTGTATTTTTACACAAGTTTTTTTTTCTTTGTTAATCTTGTGTTTATTAGGTACTCAGTTTTCGTTCTAGCATTAATTCTAAGTGTTTTCAAGCCAACAACAAGTATATTTAATTTTATTTTAATGTACAGTGTGTCCAGCGAGAAAGTTCACATTTCAAATTTGAATTGCGCTGGAACGGTGATCTCGATCGACGCGCGCAATCTGCGGGTTTAGTAATCATCATGGAGCGTTGGACGGGATTGCACCGCGCTTTTGCAATAGCAGCTTATTTGAAGAATGGTGAATCCTATGCTGCAGCGCTTCGGAAATTTCGTTTGCGCTACAATATTCGCCCACCAAGAGATGCCCCGAGTGTTAATCTGTTAAAAAAGTGGATAAAGAAGTTCCGTGAACTGAGTTCTGCCACCAACCAACCCATTCCAGGCCCCGCGCCTACTGTCTCTGCCGCAGTCCGTTTTTCTTTGAAAATTCGTAATTATCGTAATGGTCCGTTTTTCTTTGAAAATCAAAATGGTCAAGTACTGACAGTCATTCCGAACGGTACAGAAACATGATCGATACTTTTTTTGCTCCTATTGTGGAGATGGATTTAGGCTTTGACAATAACACATGGTTTCAGCAGGATGGGGCCACTGCCCATACTGATAGGGGGTCCCTGGACACGGTGCGAGCGCTTTTTCCCCAAAAAGTGATATCGAGGTTCGGAAACATACCCTGGCCTCCCAGGTCACCCGATCTCACTCCATGTGATTTTTTTTTGTGGGGTTACAATCAAAAGTCTACTCCAACAATCCACGGACATTAAGAGCCTTGAAAGAAAATATCAGCCGCGAAATCAATAACATTTCAACCGCAACTCTGCATCATAGTGTTCGTGAGTTTGCTCGCACGATTAGAAGAGTGCGTATGAATGGACGGAAAACATTTGGACGGAATCATATTCAAAAAGTGAAACCCGCTCAATTTATGAATATTTTGATGTAAATAAATACTTATTAATCCATTAAGTTTTTCTTTTATAACAATTTAAAATATGAACTTTCCCACTGGACACCCTGTATTTCACTTGCTTTGTAATAAAGTACACTTTAGTATTATTAATGTACAAGCTTCTAAAACATCCTCGGAGTTGATCAGCCTCTGTAGCTAGCTCGGTGTGCGGTTGTTGTTGTTTTGATTTGGGGTTGGCTCTAGGCCTGCAAACTAATCCCGCTTGGTTGGGGACCTTCGTGCAAAACCCCGCAGTCTCCAGCTACCCCAGCCAGCCTATGTCTTCCATGAAAGCCACAAGTCGACCGGGGCGTCTGCAGGCCGCTTATCCCTTAGTCGCCTTTTACGACATGCACGGGGAGAGATGCAGTGGGACTATTCTTATTAAGTACCGACCCCACACAGTACCTCGGTGTGCGGTGCTTCCACGTCTGATCAGCAAAGATGAGCAACATTGGGCGTGGAATATAATTTGTGTTTTCGGTCAGGTTCAGTGTAGCCTACAAAGAGAGAAGCACTAAAATGGCACCTGGATCACCAAGTCCAATATAGTCCCAATGCGGACCTGGCTCCATGCATGCATACAGATATGGAGACTAGAGATAGATAGTTTATTAATAAATGCAATTGGTAAAACTGGTAGTTACGCACATGTTATATAATATGATGAATTATGATAACAAATTATTAATAAAAAAAAACTCATTGTGCAATGTGCTACGTATATACATGACGAAAAGGACAAACAATATTAACTTGTATTCATAAAGGGATATGGTTCATTGGATTGGATAACGAAGGTCAAGGCGTGGATTACCATCTCATGGCAGCTCTTGGTCCTCAGACTAATGGCCCCGTACTTGCTGTAGCATGTCTCAGGAGCGTTGCCAGCGAGTACAGCCATGTCGGTGGCAGTGACCAACAAGAGCCCCCCGTCGGCTACGCTCTGTACGGCCGCATCCAGGAACATGGACGGGCAGCCGTACGGGTCCAGGTCTATTGCGCTGAAACGCTGCGGGTGTCGGCGGTGCGCGTACATCACCATGCTGCGAGGATATTCATTCTAATATAGTAATAGTTACTCCGTTTAACGCAACGAATGCGTTCCATGGAAAAATGTATTATGCGAAATTTGCATTTGGGGGGTTTGATAAAATTGATAGAACACAATACAATATAAATCAACCAGCATTTATTGCTAAATTACTCATTCTGTCTATCTGATATTGTTCGCACACTATTATGAACATTTTAATGTCAAAATGGAGGATCTCAGATTTCACAAGTCCTTGTATTCCGCGTACCAGCAAGCCAGTACCTTGTACAGTGCTCTAAGCACCTGGATGTGCACAGAACTCCCCGTACCTCTAACACCACTAAAAAATGAACTTAACGATTACCTTAGCGCGGATTCCTATAAATTGAAATCATAATCACGCGACAATTTCAACCAATAATCGGTAATTAGCAATGACCGAATCCACACTATGGGGGATCGTGTAAAGCGGGGTATTACTGTAAAATGGGTTTAATCACTCATTCATTATTTCTAACCACAAATCGATTTTGACCTTAAAACTAATTTTAAATATTTCAGACTACATTTCCCTGTAATTTCCATTGCTGATTTAAAAGTCTATAATGATGCATTGCATGCATCATATGTGTGGCCAGAAGCACCGAGCCACACTACTTCATAAATACAATGAGATAAATGTGTTTTATGCAAAACATATTATAAATATTTGTTGTGTGGTTCTTTTATATTTTGCAACAAACAAGCGTTCTTTGATGTTTCCTTAAAATTCTAGTGTTGTATTAATAGTAGGTGTACTCATATCTACTAATAAATGAATAATAATCATGTCATTAAAGTGATCAACTCAAAAAATAAAAGCATTGACAGTTAACAATTATATCTCTCAGATAAAATGAAGACAGACTCAAAACTCACCAAGCATCATTGTGGCTGGTTTGTACAACATTTTCAACTTGGTTGTGCACAATATTGGCTTGTATCGTCTCAACAGCTTGCTTCGAGAGATCATTGGCTATGATTTTCGTGACAGAGGGAACTTCTTTAGCATAACGAATGCTACGCAACCCTGTCGCTGACAGTGCTTCCAGGATTGAAAATTCCACCTGAAATCATGATTTGTTAATCATTCTTTTCACACTGTGGTATCAGAACATTCTGATCATTGTGAAATACTTTAGATGTGAACATTTTCGAAGATTCAAAGGAAATACCCTCATTCAAGCTAGATAAACATTTAAAAGCACTACACAACAAAAATTTAATAACCTCCAGTGAACATAGATGTGAACACACTAGCTTCGTTGCTCATTCATGAAAATAAAATAATAGTAATAATAAGAGAAAGATGAAAAACTGTTGGCGACAAGGCACGGAACTTTTTTTCCCAAAATTTTTTTTTTTTTTTACTTTTTTGGGACAATGAATTTCAGTTCGTGTTATGTGCAGCCCCATCATCATTGGCGTAGCACCCCGCGTGGTGCGCAGCACCTTGCAGCCATCACCACCACCGCCGCCGCTCGGCATCTCAGGAACGTGACAGTTTGTCACATGGCAGCATGGCAGAATACAGAGGGAGGCGACCGGCGACCCATCCTAGGCCAGAGCCACAGACAGGCAGGGCAGGCGAGGCGCCTATACGCCACTGCCTCGCAACTTGCATACGAATCCGCCGCATCAGCGGCACGCTGCCACGCAGCGTCACCTCCGCACGACTACGCCGCCATACTACCTGAACTGACACCTTCTCGGTGAGAAAATAGGTAGTCTCCACTTTCCAGTCTCGAGGTCAGCCGCCCAATTCATCTAACAAGAACTCACGTGGGCGGTAACGTTATTTGAGTCCATGACACCTGAAGATCTCCAAGTGACGTGTGGCTCCTGGGTGACGCCAAATGAACAACATGCTCCGCAGCCACTTTGGTCAGCTTATGGCCTTCAAGGAGGACACAGGCCGGGTGGGGCAGCTGGAGATTAAGGGGATGTGTATGGAGGTCCCCGACCAAGAGGGACTAGTTTGCAGGCTTATAGCCGACACCTACTACTACTACTACAACAACAAGAACAACTAGAACAAAGAACTTACGTCCGCTGGGCTTCCCACGGAGCCGTCATCAGTTGTCCCCTTCTTTTCAGCCTTGCGCTCGCGAGCCCTGCGCCGGTACTCTTCCCCGAACACGCTCAGCACGGCCACACTCAGGTCCCGGTTGAACTCTTGCACCGGGTTGTAGAACACCTTGTCTGAAGCCAGCAGTATCTCTGTACTCCCCTCCTTGATGGTGGCCGTTTTAGCCTCAGTGGGTGTCGCTGTGTTAGTCGCCATGGTGAGATGATACTGAAAACCAACAAATTTGGCAATCAAATTATGGATTTTTACATACATATAATGCGCGGGACGGATCTCGGCGTGTCGTCGCCGCAGCGGGCGACCCGCCACGCGAATACACTATACAGTATAATAGTTTGGCTCTCTAGCAACAAGTGGGTAAAATATTTATTTGCAGAAATTACTCTTTCATACAAAAAAAATTAATCTAAAATTGCAAAATTTTTACATTTCAACTGAAATTGTATGTTATCGATCTTACTTAGGGCCACTTGCGCCAACGTACGTTTAATCTCAATTTACCGCTAATTTTAAAATTAGTTAAATGGCATCTAATAATCATGTAAATGTACGTTGCAACAACCGAAAATGGTGTCCATTTAGCTAATCTCTATTAACTAATTTTGGTTTGTTCATGTACTATTTACCACCATGTACTCCAGCTCTGTCGTGCGCAATGCGGCAGACAAAGACAGCAAAATTTTCCAATCGCAGTCAGTCCTCCTGTAATACTTCTTTGAAACGAAACCACAAAGCATAGAATAGCGCGCCCCCTTGTAATAAAAACATAAAATCACCGACAGCAGTGTTGCCAAATCAGCTCTTTTAAAACAAGATTTAGCCCTAAATCTTAGCAGTCAGTTCAATACATACCACACGCTGTATCCCAACAATCGGGGTAAGCAAAGTAATCGCTGTTGTGCTGCAAGAACTACACCACAGCACAACACCGATCACCATGTTTAGCAAAATATTAGGACAAAATAACTGTTAAGCAGCACGTAAGCACAAAACCCCTTCTGCTGCATAACTCCGAGGATGGCCAAGGTCAGAGGTGGCTAACTGTCGCTCTTTAGCACGGCATCTTGTCCTTATCCCTTAGTCGCCTTTTACGGCATGCATGAGGAGAGATGGAGTGGGGCTATTCTTTTTAAGTACCGGCCCCACTATATATTTTCGAACTCATTTCACTATTCGCAAAGGAGAAGTTGGCAACACTGACCAACAACGTTCGAGTACTCCAAAGGACCTTGCATCCAGAGCCATTAATAAAAAAAAGGTCGAGCGTCAGTTTGACGTTCCCTAATTACAAAATTAGCGAGCTAAATAAGCCATTTAACTATAATTGCAATTAAGCTTCTACTACTTGACACTCGGCAATGGTGCAAGACACATTTAGACTTTAATTATATTTAGTGCACTAAACTGTATTAGTTGTCTAAATAGAGTTTGGTGCAAGTGGCCCTTAGGGTTTTAAATATAGGTTAAGGGTATATTGAAATACTTTGTCTTACTAAAAATTGGTACTTATTGATAATTATTTTACGACCACTGAAATGCTCATACCCTAATAACCGGTGGGTGGGAGTTATCCTTCCCTCCCCCTCCCCCTCACCTAGATATATCTCTTATTCTAGCGTGTGGATTAGAAGAGGGGATCCTTGCTAGCAAATTGCTAGTAAGCTTATTGTGTAGGCATAGTTAAAAGATCAATTATGTGAAAGAATTGTTTGCCGGAAATGCGTAGTTTCGGAGAAAAAAAAATTTCCATACAAAATATATATTTTTTAAGGCACCAAAACACTGATTTTCAATATAAATGTAAGTATGTAAAAACAAGGGAAGTGGTATGGGTGAATGTTTTGGTGGTTTAAAAAAAAATTAACCCTAACCTAATGTTGAGGTGGCGCGTGCGTGTCGTTTTTGCATAAATTCCTATTCAAAAATAAATGTTTTGGTGCTTTTAAAAAAGAAAACAAAAAATTCGAAAATTAATTTTGTATGAAAAATATGTTTTTCAAAAATTTTTTTCTCCGAAACTACACATTCCTGCAAATAATTCTTTCACTAAAATTTATCTCTTAATTCGGTCTACACAATAAGCTTACCAGCAATTTGCTAGCTCGGATTCCCTCTACTACGCCACGGCCGATTTAAATATACCTAACCAGGTTATGTTAGGTTAGTTATTACCTAGGTAACAAATATTAGGTTATTTATTACCTAGGTACCTAACAATTTTACAGGATTACGATTTTGTTCTTGTTGTCCGGTCTAGTAGGCAGTTTGAATGTCTTTGCCGCAGGACCTTGATTAGAAGATTGTCCATTGAAGATGATCTTTGACTAAAAGAAATCGCTCCTACTGATAAGTCCGCCTTAGCGTTGTACATTCTTGCACTATCAATGTAAACCATGTATAACCTTAAAATGTGTCCGTAGTTTGAATAACCTCATCACCACTACTGAAACACGCGCCCACCCCACCACCACCCACATGTGTACTTACAATCGGTTTTATTTATCGTAATTCATTCCCGTTTTACCCAGTTACTAGCACACAATCAAATATCAATCAATGCACATATAATCACAGATTACCAATGGTATATTTTTTAATTTATTTATTAATTTTTTTTTTTTTATTATTTTTTTTTTTTAGATTAATTCGTCTCCTCCCGAAACAGGCAAAACTCATTAGAGAATACAGCCATTTCTGTTGTGGCTTTTAACGTCTGTCGTATAAATTCTCGCTTCATAAAGATCATTTGACCATACAGCCAACTAAATAGGAATAGCCTACACGCGTGCGGAATTCCGCACATGCGGAAAAAAACAGCGGCGCGTCCGAGTTTCTCCGCTTGTCCGCAGCCGAATTTTTCGGCACGAGTAGAAGCTCAAGCGGACAGTCCTATGGAGTTATATGGTGGCGGCTACACCGGCGTTTTTTTTCCGCAAGTACGCTGCCATTCGGGCGCGCGGAGCTCACGAGGCGGTCGTGATACTGTAGTGAAATTCAAATATTCTATGTCAAACTCGACATTGTGAAATGTCTGTCGTTGCATTATTTTCTTGAATAAACCTATTACGAGAAAGGTATTTATTTTCACAACAATTTATTCAAGAAAATAAAAATAATTACTTAGATCATGATCATGAATCAGTGATGGAGAAGTTCCTACGACCAAACCGATTTGAGGCGGACCCGTCCATAACAACAGAGCATAACACTCCTCTCTGGACACATTGGAAGAAAACATTCAATAACTTCATCACAGCCAACAATGACAACAATGGAGACCAAGAACTTACTGATCAAACTAAGTTGCAACTTCTAATCAATCATATATCTCCGGTAATCTACAGTCACATTAGTGAAGTCACCACATACACGACGGCAATCGAAATACTCGACGGAATATTCATCAAACCAAGCAATGAAGTATATGCAAGACATCAACTAGCCACCAGGCAGCAACAACCTGGTGAGACTATCGATAACTACCTACATACTCTCCAGTTGCTAGCCAAAGAGTGCAACTTTCAAGCTGTAAGTGCAGCTCAAAACCAAAATGATTTTATACGGAATGCTTTCATCACCGGACTCATGTCAGCCAACATACGTCAAAGACTACTCGAGAACATCAGTCTCGCTCTCGATCTAAGCGAAGCGCATAAACAAGCTCGAGCTCTGGAACTAGCTCAAATACACTCAGATAAATTTATGAGTTCCAGACACTTGAACGTGCTCCATAAAAATGAAAAGGACAACATACCATCTTCTTCTGCTGCTCATACAAAGAAATCCGAGAAAGCTGACGCTTGTTATTTCTGTGGAAACGAACCCCGACATCCACGTCGTAAATGCCCCGCATTCAACTCTACTTGCCTGAAATGTTTAAAACAGAGACACTATGCAAAAGTTTGCCAATCTGCTAAGCAAAACGCAGTAATGAGTGCAGAAGAGCCCAATAATTGTAATATTTTGACAGCTGCGGCCCCCATTGGCTTGCGTAAAACTACAGTTCCCGTCACAGTCAACGATATACCAGTACAGGCGCTAATAGACACTGGAAGTACTAGCACTTTCATAAGTCGCAACCTGATTGAACAATATGGTTTTCCTAAAACAAACCACAAGGAAACAATAACGTTAGCTTCCAAATCAAGTCAAACCCAAGTCGAAGGAATATGTCATGCTAACATACATGTAAAGGGACACACCCATAACAATATTCCGATGCTTATATTGAACGACCTATGCGCTGACATAATTCTTGGAAACGATGTTTTTGAAAAGCATCAAACTCTCGAAGTCGCTTTTGGAGGCCCCAGAACCCCGCTAAAAATCTCATGCAACTCACTTACTATGGCATTGGTACAACCAGTGAAACTTTTTGAACACTTGGATACTAATTGCAAACCGATTGCTGTCAAATCACGCAAGTATTCTGACGTCGACAAAGCTTTTATTCATAATGAAGTACAAAAGCTTCTTGAGGATGGTATTATAGAACCAAGTTCATCACCGTGGCGAGCTCAACTTTTAATAACGACCAATCAAAATCACAAGAAGAGAATGGTCGTAGACTATTCAAGGACTATCAACAGATTTACCCAACTCGATGCGTACCCCCTGCCCAACATGGAAGAATTAATATCGAAAGTTGCCCAGCATAACGTTTTCAGTAAAGTAGATCTGCGCAGCGCATATCATCAGATTCCCATCATGCAAGAAGACAGAATCTACACAGCTTTCGAAGCGGCTGGCAATCTGTACCAATTTACAAGAATACCTTTTGGAGTGACTAATGGTGTAGCACTTTTCCAGAGAGTAATGGATGACATAATCAGAAAAGAAGATTTACAGGGAGTATACACTTACCTTGACGACATTACTATTTGCGGATTAGATAAAACCGACCATGATCGCAAATTAGCGAGATTCATGCAAGTAGCCTTGGATCATAATTTAACCATTAATGAGGAGAAAAGCTCCTTTGGTCTGAACACCATAAATCTACTCGGTTATTTAATATCTAAAAACGACATAAAACCTGACCCAGACCGCTTAAAACCATTACTGGAACTCCCTATCCCACAGGATTCAGCTTCTATGAGAAGAGCAATTGGCATGTTTTCCCATTATTCGAAGTGGATTCCCAAATTTTCCGACAAAATTAATAAGCTAGCTACTTCATCGTTTCCAATATCTAATGAAGCTCAGCAGGCTTTTCAAAATTTAAAAACCGATATAAGTAAATCAGCTATCTCAGCAATAGATGAAAATGTTGAATTTACAGTCGAAACTGACGCATCCGACTTTGCTATCACAAGCTGGCAGACCCGTTGCATTCTTTTCAAGAACTCTGTGTGCAAGTGAACGGCATCATTCTTCAATAGAAAAAGAAGCCTATGCTATTGTGGAATCGCTTCGTAAATGGAGACAATTTCTCCTAGGGCGACCATTTAAGTTGATCACAGACCAAAGGTCTGTCTCTTTTATGTTTAACATGAAACACACTAGTAAAATAAAGAACGAGAAAATAGAAAGGTGGCGACTCGAATTATCATCTTACAAATTTGACATAATCTATAGACCAGGTCACGAAAACCTCTCAGCTGATGCATTATCCAGAGTATGTGCGAATCTTCATTCTGATTCAAAGCTTATGCAGCTGCACTCGTCGCTAAGTCATCCTGGCGTTACAAGAATGGTTCACTGGATTCACAGTAAAAACTTACCTTATACAGTTGAGGAAGTAAGGAAAATGACTGCTCAGTGTAGCATTTGTGCAGAAGTAAAACCTAGATTTTTGCATAATAGAGGTACTCTAATAAAAGCTACCGCTCCATTCGAAAGGCTAGCTATAGACTTTAAGGGTCCTCTTCCATCTTCTACAAATAACAAGTACATACTTACTGTAGTAGATGAGTATTCGAGATTCCCGTTCGCATTACCTTGCTTTGACCTTAGCACGGCTACGGTAGTAAAGCATTTAACAAACTTATTCTGGATATTTGGAATGCCGGCCTATATACATTCAGATCGTGGCTCTTCGTTCATGTCTCTAGAATTGAAGCAGTTTCTACATTCCAAAGGAATTGCAACAAGCCGAACGACTGCATATAATGCCCCAGGAAATGGTCAAACTGAAAGATATAACGGAACAATATGGAAAACTGTACAATTGACTCTTAAAACTAGATCAATGCCTATAACAATGTGGGAGCAAGTATTACAGGAATCTTTACATGCTATTCGATCTTTGCTTTGTACAGCAACTAATTGTACTCCACATGAAAGAATGTTCTCTCACAGCCGTCGATCAAGCAATGGAGAATCTATTCCTAGTTGGTTGGCTACACCTGGAACCATACTTATGAAACGGCACAACCGAACGAGCAAATATGAACCGCTAGTAGAGGAAGTTGAACTTCTTGAAGCCAATCCAGCGTATTCCTATGTCAAACTCCGAGATGGAACTGAAACTACAGTTTCGAATAGACACTTAGCCCCAACTGGAACCAGTACTGAGTATGCGCCTCTCATTTATAATTCTCCTGAGACAGACAACCCCGCTGCTGGACCTGATGTGATGGAGGACCAAGAGAGCCATGTTGAACCTATCATCGACGTAGAACCTGGACCGTCAGCCGATCGTAGTATGGAGATCTCACAGCCTCTAACCCTGCCCCAACGTTCGTCTACAAGATTACGTAGAGTGCTTGAACATTTTTCTGACTATTGTTTGAATTTTAAGTAGCGATGAATGTAGTGAAATTCAAATAATAGTAATCTGTGGTCAGTAATTCTATGTCAAACTCGACATTGTGAAATGTCTGTCGTTGCATTATTTTCTTGAATATAACCCAAAGACATTAAACTCACCCTCTTCCATATATAACCTATTACGAGAAAGGTATTTATTTTCACAACAGTTACCCGTGCGTATGCATGCATGCCATTGACTAGCGTATTGTTGTTGTTGTTGTATATTGTATATTGTTTATTAAGCATTCATTAGACAGCATGACTACTCGAATTTGTTACAATTTGTTCTATCCGATTCGATTACACCCACGAAGAAGAACCGGTAAGAAACTGCGCAGGGGTTTTTTTTTTCATAGTCATTTTTACAATCATTTAGTGACTATCCACATAATAACACCGCCTACAGTCGATTGAAAATACAGCTTGAGAGCAAGATCAAAAACAGATTTTGGTTTTGTTTTTGAAGTTCTGACTGCAAGGACTTAATTAAGTGGATCAGGTGTAAAGAGCCTTTGTCAAATTTTTGATACGTCATTTGTATCAACTCAATAATGTTAGTAATAAGTATACATACTACAATGTAGTATTGTCAAATAAGAATAAAAAAATAATAATAAAAATATTAAGATACTTGAAGTATCAAGTTGTCAATCGGTTAGTAAATAAATTTGGGTACAAATAGTACCTAGTCATGCGCTAACTAATTATGCAGTCAGAACCTCAAGATATAGTCCTGTCGGCGAATGCCTCTTTAACAGTATAGTAGGCTTTCTTTACAAGAATTGATTTGATATGTTTCATAAACAAAGTATCATTTAGATTTTTTACCTCTTCTGATATTTTATTATACAATCTAACACTGTTGCAAACAAAACTTTTCGACATTTTAGATGACCTGTGCTTCGTAATTAGAACATTATTTTTATGCCTTGTATCATGCTGGTGCATATCAGAGTGAAGCGTAGCATCCTGTATATATTTCCTAGCATAGCAGATATTTTGATAAATATAAAGACTGGGTAATGTCATAATTCCTATTTTATCAAATACATTTCTACAAGAGTCCCTCGCCCTCATACTGAGTATACAACGCAGTGCTCTTTTTTGAAGTATATGTATATCGCTGATGCGTGCGCCCATTTGTTTAGATTCTTTTTAATGTAAGCATGGCCGACTCTGAACTTCTATAGTATGTATAGAAAAGTATCAAGCATTTGGAACACTTCCATTCAAGAGTATCACAACAGAAATCTGAAAGACGTCTCATTGAATAGTGCTTTTTGTGGAATTATGTGAAATTTGTGGATTATGGAATGTTTCAGGATAATCCGATTTTTTTTTTATTTAATCCGGTATGGGTTGCTGAGTCGGAGGGGCCAAAGCGCATGCTCCGACCGGCCAATATAACCTCCGAGAAGGTAGGTGCCATACCGAAGACTTCCCTGGATTGCTGACTATACTGGACTAGAGGAAAACACAGCCGAGGCTGCTATGCGGCCATCTTACATCCAGTACGGTGGTACCAACCCGGTCGGCTACAATTTGAGCCTACCACCTAGTAAGGGGCAAGGGAAGGGACCTACAGTTTTACACCGGTTCCGAACGGGGAAGCAGCAGGTGTAAATTTTTTCGTCAGAAAAAAACTCATTGGTTCACGCCGACCCGATTCGAACCGCGGACCTCTCGCATGAGAAGCCGATGCGTTTAATTGTTTTCTTCTTTTTTCTCATTGCGTTAACAGCAAGCGCTAACATAACAATAAAATTGATCTGTATTTAGCATCGATGGTATTTAGCTCATCCATTGTGCCATGCCGTCGTGGTACTCGTGCGTGCTTCACCTATCGGAGTCAACCAGCGTGTGGGCAAGGCCCGGGCTATACGATGCGGAAAAAATCGTGAGGCGAAAATAAACTGACCACGCCTCCTACGGGCTACACGACATGCGGAAATTTATTTACCCACACGCTGGCTGACACGGCGCGGCGCGGCGGGCCGGCTACTTCTTTATCTTTGGTTCACACATTCGCGAGGTGTTTGAATTTTGACGCTCGCGTTGCTCGCGTGGTTATATTATTCTCTTTCTTTGTCACAGAACGCCCTAGTATTATATTCTTTGGTCACAGATTACCAATACGACGCTATAGTATCCCTATCTTTATAGTCTGTGCCAATGCCCATAGGCGCCGACTCCGTGGGTGCTCGGGGGCTCCAGCACCCACGAACGGTGAGTAGTGGGTGCGGAGCACCCACGACGACAGATATAAAAACTGATCAGTAATCGGATTTGAGCTACGATGAAAGTGTCTTCCTACAAGCCTTTGAGCGGCCGCATTTACACATTCACACTAGTCGCCCCTAGTTCTTGTTTAGGGCATACGCCATTTATCAAATTTTACAGGAAACGGTTTTTTCTGTTTTAAAAATAAAACATTAATCCTTTTTGTATCAAAATTTTACAGTATGTAGAAGAAAGTCCCCTATAGTGGATAGCACTCTTTTTTTATTTATATACACTTAAAAAAATTAATTAAAATTACTAACATTGGGATATGCCACAAAGTTGCAAAAAGTCCGTTAACTTTGATGGATATGCCCCAAGACAACGTGGATATGGCATTTCATGAGTAGCATTCTCTCAGTTCTTGTTTTTGGCACGTCCCAGTTTACACACACAGCATGTTTTAGTTTTTATTACGCCTAAAGAATTTTTTACAAATTGTCTGAGTGAGATTGGTAGTATTCATGCATCGATCATGAAAGATTCAATAACATTATGTAGGCATGTACTACTTCTTACACGTATTCAAATTAACGTATTCATAAACTTTAAACATAGGTATATAAACTTACATCTTATTTTTAAATGTAATATGATATTGAAGCTACACCGCGCAAAGTAGGTATATAATATTATTATTTTTTTAAATGTAATCTGATATGGAAGCTATACCGCGCATTCAATTTGAATTTGATACACATCCTGACGACGAAAAAACGCAGCCTGTATAACAGCCAGCTGTTTTAGGTTAGTTTAATAAATTGTAGAAAAATCTTATTTACGTCGCGTATCTTCTTCTAAGTGTGTTGCCTCCAGGTTCAGGAGTCAACTTCGATGTCCATGATGTCAATTTTCAGACGAAAATCAGCAAAAACCTTTGCAAACTATTCAAAAACACGAATGAAAAACGGTTCGCGTTGTAAATTCCACTGACAATGATAGACAATATGGCGTCTACTGAGATGACGTAAGCAAAATCCCTGCGCTCTGATTGGCGGGAACATGGATATGCCCAAATTAAGAATTCAATAAATATTAATTCGGTAAATTTTTGGATATGCCAAACTTAAGAACTAAACGTTTTCTTCACATGTTGGATATGGATTCTGAAAAAAGTACTTTACTGTTTACAAAATAAGATCTTTTTTTGTCTATCGGATGCGTAATTTTTTTTAAAATGTTTCTACATTCATAACTCAATTTCGTCAAAAATGGTCTATGCCCAAAACAAGAACTAGAGCACCGCGCCACTAAGTGGCGCGGTGAATATGAACGTTATAGTACTAGGTACTATTATTATTCTATAACATGCAATAGAATATAGGAGTAATACATGCGTAAGTGCATTCGTGTAAATGTGTAAATGCGGCAAATGCAAAACATTATCCATGCTTCCGGGTGCCGCCGGAAGAATTAGAGTAAAATTGGAGAAGCGTATGTCCAGCAGTGGACGGCAACACGCTGATGATGATGATGATTGTTCAATCTAGAATTTTATACTTATCTTCTTTTCTTCTCTTCTATATAATTTAAAACAAGTGGCTAAAGTAAAAAAAAATATTTGCACGAGCACCCACGAAGATTTCTAAAAGTCGGCGCCCCTGCCAATGCCAATACGCTCGCACGCGAAGATGATGGAGGTGATGGAGAACGTGGAGGCTATAGCAGCGTGCGCACTCATGCGCACTGCATTTATTGAGTTTATGGAATTATTTCTTGAAGAGTTCTTTGCAAATGTATTTTCTTTTATGGAATCTAACACGGTTGGCTACATCAGCTACAACATCCGTGATGTCAGCCCATAACACCAGGTGAACTAGGTGCCATGTCAGTGCTTCCCTTCATTTGATGTCGGCTACACAGAACTGGACGGAAAAAACCAACTATTTACATAGCCGTTTCGCCCGACGTATCATTCAGTGCGGTAGTATCAATCCGGGCGGGATAAACCCTACCACCTAGGAACGTAAGAAGGAAAGCGACCTACAGTTTTACGTGGAATCCGCACCACGGTCAGGCTCCAACGGTCGAGCGGTCACCCATCCAACTACTGACCGCGCTCACGGGTTTTTATGGAAACTGACATGGTTAGCTACATTACCTACAAGTCCTACAACATCCGTGATAGCCCATAACACCGGGTGACCTAGGTGCCATGTCATGTCACTTTATTGCCGCTTCCAGCCCCATAGTAGGTACCTATTAAACAGTTCTCCAAAACATCTCAAGCCTCTGAAGGTTAGAGATGCTTGGAAAAATATAGTCAGTGTTTTGCATTTTCAATCAGTCAGAATTTACCTTCTATACAGGTTGTATCAGGATAGGTTTTCAAAACTTCAGGGTTCGAAAGGGGCCCCTATTTGAAGAAGAAAAGCTCTGAAACTTTTTCCCAGATTCGATCATTTTACAGTACTTTTTGGTGAAAATCTATTCTTCAAGATTTGGTGGATGGTTAACGTCCGCCTTTATTAAATAAAAAATAAATTCTAACTCATGAATAAAAAAAGTCGGCAAGTGCGAGCTGGACTCGCGCACCGAGGGTTCCGTATCATCAGCATCACTCAATATATTTGTAGGTATTATGTATGTACAAAACAAATGTTTTTAAAAATCAAGAACCGCCTAAATAAACACTACAGCAATGGTTTCAATGTGCGGCATTCGTGAAGTCGAAATATACAAAAATATATTTCTTATATGACATAACGACATATTTACAATTTTCGAATTTTATCTTTACTTGTGATGTGAGAGCTTGCTTCTTGCCAAATTTCATTACGCTAGGTCAACGATAAGTACCCTATAGGTTTTGATTTCATTTGAGTGAGTTTGCAATTTGCCATAAATAGCCGTATCTTTTGATTTTAATTATTTAGAAGCTTCCATTTTCTATAGCTCGAAGGGATCGCAGACGTTAGTATTTCATATTAATTTCAATTTGATATCTTGACTCGTTACTGAGAAAAAGGTTCTTGACACACAAAGCAAGCAATTTTTTTTTAATATCATATAACTACAAGTTTAAAATTTTTTGATTTTTTCCTTTACTTGTGCTACGAGACCTTGCTTCTTACCAAATTTTATGATTCTAGGTTGACGGGAAATACCCTATAGGTTTTGATTTGATTGGAGTGAGTTTGCGAGAAGGAAGGTGTGGATCTAACCTTACGATGGCTTCACCGAACATATCCGGGCCCATCGGCAGTAGAGGAGGGTATCAATCGAGGCCGGGACTAGCGAGTGGCCACTCTAAATTTCCCGCGCATGCTTCACGTTTCGGCTCGCATCAAGCCCTCGTCAGCTAGTCTGCGTTGACTAGGACGCGGGGAAACCACCAGTCCCGCTCTCGACCTCCCTCTCTCTACCTATCCATATTCTGTAGGATGCTTCCAGTGACGTTTTCGAAGCTCTCTCCATATATGAGCTTAGCGTCGATCTTGGGAGCCCTAGATTCTTGAAGAGACTGTAGAGCGACTTCGCTGGTAGTCCTCTTGCTCCGACTTCCACAGCGAAGAGATCAGTCTTGAATCCGTTTCTCACAATCCGGTCTACTAAGTTGCAGTACTTGTTAAGCTTGATGTTGTGGTCCTTCGGTATGTTACTTTCCCATGGAACTGTAAGTTCAACAAGTACTACATGCTTTGTCGCTTTTGAGAATATGAGTATATCCGGCCTTAATGCTGTGGTACAGATTTCCGAAGGCATTTGGTAATGCTTCTCATGTGTGTCCATCAACAATTCCCAATCCATTGCTGCTCCCAAAATTGAAGAAGGTTTAGTCCTATCTTTGGGCAGCTTATTGGCTCCAGGTTTCACAAAGTTGACCTTCTGGAAGCCGCTACTGGTTTGCCCTTTCCTGGTCCGTGCAATTGACAGGTTGATGGCCTCTCTGATGATTTGGAGGACTTTATCATGACGGTAGGAATACTGGCCTCGCTCAAGTAGTATTTTGCATCCGCATAACAAATGTTTGGCCGTGCCTACGAACTCCTTACATGACGGGCATAGTCTATTTGTAGATTTCCCCCATCTAACTAGGTTACTCGGGTCGGGGAGAGTAAGCTGGAATGCATTTAAGTAGAACTTAAGCAGCTCAGGGGACCAGTTGTATATTATGGATTTCCACTTCAATGCAGGAGGGATGCAGAAGTCACCCACTGTTAGCCAATCATTCTGCATTTCTAGGTTTAAGGCGTGAAGTTTGAAGCCTTGTTCCATGTCCTCCTGAGCAAAACCTTTCAGTATTTCTTTATCAAACTTTGCTGTTTCTATGCCCAATCCAGATCTATTGGTGCGTGTACCAACTTGGAATGATTTGTAGAAGTCGAGTCTCGATTCCAGTTCATCTGATAGTGATGTGTTGGGTAAGGCTTGAATAGCGCTATCATTGGAGTCTTTGAGTATACATCGTTTGGCTATTCTCGCCTTTTGATAAAATATCGACGGTTTCTTAATGTTCAGTCCAAAGTTATTGTGAGATCTGTATAGCGTTGATGAGTCAGCCGGGTGAGCCAGTCCAAACCATGATTTCAGGAATCTGGTCACATACGAGTCTAATTTAGTCAGGTTTTGCTTTGTGAAGTCGTAGACGAGAAATGGCCATGAAAGTTTTGATGTCAGGTAGTTATCGTAAATCCATGCCTTTTGTGTACCCAGGAGGGGAAGATTGTCAGTTTGGCGGAGGCTCTCTTCGAAAAGTTGGACAATATCATCAGTAGGATGCTCCTTTCCTCTGCTGGTGATCCTTTTGCCCAAGAATTTAAAAGGAGCTTCATCAGCCACGGTTGCGATTGGTTTTCCGGCTACTGTCAGACCTGGATTGCTCGAGGTAAACTTTGAACCTTTCCTGGTTAAGCTCAAACAGTAGCACTTCGCTGGTTTTATCTTCATCCCTTTAGTCCATTCACAATAGTCATCTACCACCTTAAGAAGCGCCTGATTTTGTTTTGGATTGCGGGTTAACAGCGTAATATCATCCGCAAATGCCAGGATGGCCGCCATATATGTGTCTCCATATTTGAACCTGTATCCCCATTTGTTTTCTTTTACGACAAGCGTATCAATTAGAATGTTGATAACAATGTTAAATGTAACAGGAGAGAGGCAGCAACCCTGGAAAAGTCCTATGCCGTAACGAATTTCCGGTATCTTCTCCGTTTCGCCTTTTACTTGTATTACAAAGGAAAGTTTTTTGTAGTAGGAGGCTATTATATTACAGATCAGAGGTGGCACATTATACCACTCTAGCGCCTTTAATAGTAACTCATGGCGCACCGAACCGAAGGCGTTTTCAAAGTCTAACCACGTGGCAGTTAATTGTCTCTCATTCTTCCTTGCATCTCTAAGACATTCAGTCAGCAAAGAATTATGTTCGAGACACCCTGCAACTCTTGGGAGAAAACCTTTCTGGTACTTCTTCGGTAAGTAGTCGTTGGTACACATATGTTTGAGTAGTCTGGCCTGTATAATGGAGAAGAATATTTTCGAAATTGTGTTCGTAAGGGCTATAGGTCTAATATCCTTGGGATCAGTAACTTCTTTCTTTTTTGGTAGAAGAACAAACACGGCTTTACCAAGACAGTCTGGCACTTCTCTGTTCGTCCAAATTCTTTTGTAGATGTTCAACATGTGTTTCCGCACTGATAGACATTTTTTGTATATGTTGTATGGTATGCCATCGGGTCCCGGGGCGGAACTATTTGGTTTCCTTTTTATGTGGTATTCCAGCTCTTCCATCGTCGGTGAATCAGCATCAAATGCTAGAGCAGGTTCTTTGGGTTTTGGAGCTGGTGGATCCCTGTAAGTTATATCTGCCTCCGGGGTGGTATATGTGGATTTAAAGTAGTTGAACATCTCGTCCGTACTTAACCTAATTGTACCCTGCTGTTCCTTAAAAGCTTTTTTGGCGAAGTAAAAGGGGTTCTTCTCGAAAGCTGCTATATTCTGAGCCTTTCGAAATTCATTGCCAGCAACCGTAATTTGCTCAGCTGCTTTCTGGATGAGTTTTAGGATAGATCTCATCGCTCTGGCTAATTGGTGGCATAGATTTCTGTCTCCTGAGGCTTTAGCCTTCCTTAGCTGCTTTATCAACTCTCTCTTCCTTCTCCTAAGCTTTGCTTTGAAAGTGTTTTCTCTTTCCATTGGGTTGTGGTGATAGCGAACAGGGTACAATTCGGAGAAGTAATTGTAAATTATTCCCTGGAAGTCATACAGCTGATCTTCGGGACTCTGCCTGCAGCCTGGGAGGTCAAGTCTTTCGGCTAGGCATCGATCATGTTGCTTCCAAGTGGTCTCGGATATGCTCGGTAAGCTTAGTCGGTCTCTGGGCGAAAATGCTTCATGGTGAGAGGAAGGTTGCGCAACACTTTGTGACGTGTGAGGTTGTACTCTGTCAATAGTGTCAGGTGGAGAACTTACAGGCGCTTTCTGCCCTGCTTCACTGTCGCTATGTTTCTCCTTCACGTGCTTTTCTAGCCAGATTTTTCGCTTATATTGTTTCCCACACTTCGAGCATTTCAAGTCCATATTCATGCCAAGGTTGTCAGAGATATCGATCGGTGAGCGGTTCATCCTCCCTCCCTCTCGGACCGCTCTGAGGGTATTTACTCTTTTGACTGTCGTAGCTTTTATTTCCTGGCGCGGCTTGCTAGGCCTAACGCCCGTCTGTCTCTCCAGCGTCACCAGTCTTTCCCGGTCGTCAAATGGACTTTCCCATTCGTCAACGGTCTTTCCCGGTCGCCAGCTGTCTTTCCAGCGTCATCCCGTCTCTCCGGGCTGTCTTGTTTCGAAGGTGTGGATCTAAGCTTATGATGGCTTCACCGAACATATCCGGGCCCATCGGCAGTAGAGGAGGGTATCAATCGAGGCCGGGACTAGCGAGTGGCCACTCTAAATTTCCCGCGCATGCTTCACGTTTCGGCTCGCATCAAGCCCTCGTCAGCTAGTCTGCGTTGACTAGGACGCGGGGAAACCACCAGTCCCGCTCTCGACCTCCCTCTCTCTACCTATCCATATTCTGTAGGATGCTTCCAGTGACGTTTTCGAAGCTCTCTCCATATATGAGCTTAGCGTCGATCTTGGGAGCCCTAGATTCTTGAAGAGACTGTAGAGCGACTTCGCTGGTAGTCCTCTTGCTCCGACTTCCACAGCGAAGAGATCAGTCTTGAATCCGTTTCTCACAATCCGGTCTACTAAGTTGCAGTACTTGTTAAGCTTGATGTTGTGGTCCTTCGGTATGTTACTTTCCCATGGAACTGTAAGTTCAACAAGTACTACATGCTTTGTCGCTTTTGAGAATATGAGTATATCCGGCCTTAATGCTGTGGTACAGATTTCCGAAGGCATTTGGTAATGCTTCTCATGTGTGTCCATCAACAATTCCCAATCCATTGCTGCTCCCAAAATTGAAGAAGGTTTAGTCCTATCTTTGGGCAGCTTATTGGCTCCAGGTTTCACAAAGTTGACCTTCTGGAAGCCGCTACTGGTTTGCCCTTTCCTGGTCCGTGCAATTGACAGGTTGATGGCCTCTCTGATGATTTGGAGGACTTTATCATGACGGTAGGAATACTGGCCTCGCTCAAGTAGTATTTTGCATCCGCATAACAAATGTTTGGCCGTGCCTACGAACTCCTTACATGACGGGCATAGTCTATTTGTAGATTTCCCCCATCTAACTAGGTTACTCGGGTCGGGGAGAGTAAGCTGGAATGCATTTAAGTAGAACTTAAGCAGCTCAGGGGACCAGTTGTATATTATGGATTTCCACTTCAATGCAGGAGGGATGCAGAAGTCACCCACTGTTAGCCAATCATTCTGCATTTCTAGGTTTAAGGCGTGAAGTTTGAAGCCTTGTTCCATGTCCTCCTGAGCAAAACCTTTCAGTATTTCTTTATCAGACTTTGCTGTTTCTATGCCCAATCCAGATCTATTGGTGCGTGTACCAACTTGGAATGATTTGTAGAAGTCGAGTCTCGATTCCAGTTCATCTGATAGTGATGTGTTGGGTAAGGCTTGAATAGCGCTATCATTGGAGTCTTTGAGTATACATCGTTTGGCTATTCTCGCCTTTTGATAAAATATCGACGGTTTCTTAATGTTCAGTCCAAAGTTATTGTGAGATCTGTATAGCGTTGACGAGTCAGCATGAAATCTGACATAGATGGCCGTATCTTTTGATAGCGTTGATTTAGAAGCTTCCATTTTCTAGATCTTAAAGAGATCGTAGATCTTAGTATTTCTTATTAATTTCAATTTTTCATCTTGATCCGTTCCTGAGAAAAAGGGTCCTTGACATACAAAACAATATTATTTTCTTTTTATATCAATAACTACAATTTTACAATTTTCGGATTTTTTCCTTTACTTGTGCTGTAAGACCTTGCTTCTTAACAAATTTTATGATTCTATGTTAACAGGAAATACCCTATAGGTTTTGATTTGATTTGAGTGAGTTTGCGAGTATGAAATCTGACATAGATGGCCGTATCTTTTGATTGCGTTAATTTAGAAGCTTCAATATTCTACATCTTAAAGAGATCGTAGATCTTAGTATTTCGTATTAATTTCAATTTGTTATCTTGATCCGTTCCTGAGAAAAAGGGACCGTGGCATACAAAATAAAAAAAAAATTTTTTTAATGTCACATAACTATAAATTTACAATTTTCGATTTTTTCCTTTACTTATGCTGTGAGAACTTACTTCTTACCAAATTTCATTATTCTACGTTAACGGGAAGTACTCTATAGGTTTTGATTTGATTTGCCGGTAGCAAAATATGTGACTTAAATGGGCGTATCTAGTGATTGCGTTGACCTAGAAGCTTAATTTTTTTACACCTCCGAGGAAACGGAGACCTTAGTATTTGATATTAATTTCAACTTGATACCTCTACCCGTTCCTGAGAAAAAAGGTCTTGACAGATCCTATAAGGGTTCCGTTTTTTCCTCCTTTGAGGTACGGAACCCTAAAAACGGGTAGGTTGCATACATAACTAGTACAATTGAACTGCGTATATATATTCGGTGACTGCGTGTAGGTAAATTCCAAACACTGAAAGTTCAATGACCTCAAAAGAAAAAGAGGACTGAATTAGTTCACTGCACTCTCCAGTCTCACTGTCCATCGAGTTTTTATTACAATTTCCAACTTTTGTATGACAAAAAAACAACGGAACAACTTTGTCTCTGCATATTACTAGTCTGTTTCTGGTTTGCACTTACCTCGGCCCCCTCTTCTGCACTTCGCGTCTCACGCTACACCCGCTGGCGCCTAGCCTTGGAGGAAATGCTAGGCGTCAGCGGGTGTAGCGTGAGGCGCGAAGTGCAGAAGCGCGGGCCGAGGTAAGTGCAAACCAGAAACAGACGTCTAATAAGTTTCGACTCTGGGTTATTATAACAGTGCACACTGCATGCACATTTTATTTATGACTTTTACAATGCGATCTGACTGCCGAGAGACATTCCATAGACTTGATGTGGGAGACGAAATTGTTGCGGAGACAAAAGTTGACCGTGAGCGCCGCCTAACCCTAACAAATAAAACAACATTCAATTACTTATAAATCATTGTTTAATTTATGTTAACTTTCAGCCAGATTTAAATTTACATGTAAGATACCATTTTTAGCAGTAATATCTCTCCACCACCTGCCCGACTTGTGCTCCTGTCCAACAGCCGCATACAAGTACCGACCGCCCGGACCAAACTGTATACTGTTTATAAAACCCTTAATTTCTATTGTAAACACGGGCACTATTCTTCTATACGCCTCGGTAACTTTCCAGAGCTTAATGTTGCCGTCGTATGAGCCCGACGCAAAAGTATCAGAATTAAATAAAGAGGCAAGGCCGGTTATCCACCGAGCTACACCATTCTCACATCCGTGAGCCTCAGGGAATGTCGCGAGCGGCTTCTTCTTGAGAACGCTCCACATGCACAAACAGCCGTCGTCGCCGCCAGACACAAAGTGCTCCTCGTCCAATAGTCGCACCTCATCCACGCTCCCCGCCGGCGCGTTGAATATCAGCTGAGACTCTTCCACGATCTTCCACACACGCAGCGAACTGTCGCGTCCTCCCGCCGTCACCGCACGCTCGCGCGTACTCGCATCGATGCTCGTGATCGGTGCCTGGTGCCCGAACAAAGTCTCTACGTACGACATCTCATCAAGCGACCAAATCTTCACGGAGCGGTCCACGCTCGCAGAGTACAATGTGTGAGTGTCCCGCCGGAACACAAGCCCCGTCACTGTGTCCTTGTGGCCCTTGAACGAGCGCAGGTGATTCAACTTAGCAGGGTCCCATATGTTGATATCCGCCGACTGATCGGTCGTCGCTAAGAACTTGGAGTCTGTAGTAATGGCGATCGCTGCAATTGCACCGCGAATGATCTTATTGGTCTTATGTGTAACGGAAGCGAGCTTCCGCTTCTCCTTTAGCGACCACTTGACGAGACTCGCGCACTTGCTGCCAGTGTAGAGGAAGGCACCGTCTGCGCTGACGCACACACAGGTGAGCGGCAGACGATGCTCGCGAGCCCGCACGAGCACAACGTCCGCATCGACCGGCGCCGAGAGTTTATCAGCCACTTGCGTCCGCAACCGGCCCTGTTGCTCGAGATGGTCGAGCTTGAGGCGCGCAGTGACCGCATCCTCGTCGATCTCCTTCAGTTCCGATCTTTTCTCCTCCTCACGCTTGATTTCCTCGAGGTACTTCTTGGCGAGACGTAACTTCTTCTCTTCTGCGGTCTCGAGCTCGCTTTCAGAGGCCTCGGCATCAGAGAACTTCACAAGATCGAGTTCGCTGCCAGACGACTCTTCTTCATTTTCTAGGTTATGTACCCTCGCTGGTTTCTTTTGTTGCGGCTTGGTAATTTTCTCACCCTTACGTTTGAGGACCTTCTTCGGTTTGCCTTTTAAGAAAAATGACGACATCGTGGCAGCGTCTACCGCTCTCCGGTGCTGAAGTGATGATCACTAATTTGGAAACCGTAACAAATACCACCATTCTCTCTCTTCTCACCAGGTTACTTACCAATTTAAATATTGGTAATCTGTGGTTACTTACTATTACCACAGACACAGATTACTTAATATTTTCCAGTAGTATTATATTTTATATTCTTTGGGTTACACCGTGCCATTGGGGGTTTGACACCTGACAGCTCTGGGGGATCCTGCGCCTCCTTCGCTCCTTTCGGAAACACTCCTACGCTCCTTTCGGGTTGACTCGGCTCGAAAGCGAACCAACTGAATCCGATATTCGTCTGGTCGTTTATGTAATTTGGTGGCTCAGTGGTATAAGAGTTTAGTGTAGTGGGTGCCGTACGAAAAAATACGGTAATTCTTATAGCTGTGTTTCTTTATGACGTTATCACGTAAAACTATCGTCCGTAAACCGACTTTACAGACAACCAATGTTTTGGCTCCCAGAAGACCCGGCCGGGTCTTATGACGCGCCAATCTGATAACTCCCAGAAGACCCGGCCGGGTCTCGGCGCGGCGCGGCTCTCTATTTAATTCATAACTAATTCTACCAATTTCCTATCAAACAACTGATTACTGGTATACATTCTTGGTTAAATTTACTAATAACTATTATCAAACATGACTGGGCAACACATCACCTTCACACAGAAAATATTTTTTGAAAATTTAAAAAAAAAAGTCTCCCATGACGACTGACATTTCCACAGACACTGGAATACACAGATCTTGTACCGTATTTTGTGTACCCGTATTCGAGAGTACGTCTTATTAGCTTTATTTAGAGGTATGACTCGTCTATGGAAATTATACAGTTTTGGTCAGAAAAAACCAAAAAAAAATGTCGAGCGTGTTTTGTTTTGCCTGGAGTTCAAAAAATCGGTCTGTGCTTCTAAATAAGTGAATCCTGAAGTGTTTGGTATGACTGAACGCGCAATTTCAGTACAAAGAAGACTGAATACAGATCAGTGATGAATCGATCGATTGAGGCGGGATATTCGAATTTGTGCGGGAGCGCGCGCGCCAAAATTTTGGGTTTTTGCGCGCGGCGAAAAGGGCTGGGAGTCAACGGTACGTAAGTTTATTAAAATCGTGGGAGCTGAAGGGTTAAACCACCTAAACATCACTAATACATACCTACCACACAACATCACTCAGACATACCACACATTCCTCCTTCGAGCCGAAGTTTGCCGAAAGGATCCAAAGGAGCGGTTATAGGATCAAGCAGGTCTTTCAGGTGGCGGACCGGTGCCATTGGTGCCATGCATGGCAAGCGGCACATGAAAGAACAAAGGAATGGGATTTTGGCCTGCCTGCGCGATCAGCTGATTGCGCCCGCCCGCTGATTGTAATCGTGTTTGTGTTTGTACCACAGATCACCAATTTCAATTAGTTTGTCTTGGTTGTTTTTTTGTTTTGTACAACCAACGATGGCCGACCTAGATAGACGGTATAGTTTCAAACGAGAATCTCGATTTCTGAGTAAACCCAACAGCAAGAAACGCACCTGGCGTTCCCTCAAACAAATCACAGCTGCGGAGCGAGCTCTTCCGTGGCCGCCAGACACCGTCCTGTGTAAGCTTTTTATTTCACCTTTTGGCAATGACTTTTGGGTTTTGTTTCTGATTTTTTGGCTTCCGTACCAGTACTGTATATTTGGAACCGTAGTAGGTAGCTGGATGAAATTTTCCAGAATATGTGTTATTATGGCGGATACACTAATAAGAGTTTTTTTTACGTTTCTTGCCTTTGTGGTAAATAAGGAAACCTCAGTCGCGTCAGCTACACTGAACTGGATGGAAAAAACTATTTTACATAGCCGTTTCAACCGACCTTTCATTTAGTTCAGTAAGATGCCATAAGAATGGAAGGGACCTACAGTTTTACGTGGAATCCGAACCACTGTCAGCCTCCAACGATGAGCGGTCACCCATCCAAGTACTGACCGCGCCCAAGTGTGCTTATGATCACGACCGACAGTCCATCGACCGCACTACTGAGCTACCGAGGCTGACAACATTTCTGTAACATTATGTACCTTCTAGTATATTTGTATTAAAAATATGTCTTCCTTGCAGATTACTCCATAAATGCGCCACCAACGTTTAAACCAACAAAGAAATATTCTGACATCTCCGGCTTACCAGCATCTTATGTGGATCGACATTCGAGTCTCTACTACAGCAATGCGGAGGAGTTTGCTACTGTACGCAGCCTCCCCATGGACATAACAGCTGGCTACCTTCAGCTGCGAGGAGTCAACACCATCGTGGGCTGATTAGATAGATGCATAAATTACTCGTTGCAGTGAAAATAAATTTTAAGCAGTATATGCAGTGTTGTTTTGTAAAGACACCGCAGATTAAAAGAAGTGACTGTCATTATAGTCCGAATCTGTAATTAGTTGAGTAATTATTTCTTTCATGAAAATGCAAGCCCTCGGACACGGGGCCCAAGCTCACGGAGGGATTTGAATCATTACGCCACCAGCGAACTATCAGTTCCCGCATCCATTCTACCCCTATTCGTATCTGCTACACCTGTCGGACTCGCTCGGAACATACATACATTGTTGACACCCACCTTCTGAGTTCACATCGCCTTACAAAATCGTTCCTGTCGTACGGCTAAAATATTAGTCTTCCTGTGTGTGTTCTGTGTGTCTTCCTACTATACCATGCTAACCGCAAGAATATAATGGTAGCGGAGAGGATGCGGTAATGGCAGCGGGAGCGGGTGGGGTCCATAGAAATGTCGCGTGAACCAATCACAGCCGGCGAGGTGGTGTGGGTGAAGCTTTGTTAGGAATTGGAAAAGAGCCAATCACAACACACGGGACGCTTCGAACGTCTGAGCTTGCCTTGCAGTAAAGTTAATTTTCTATGAAAAGAAAATGTCACATGTTCAAAGTGTCACAAACATTGTGCACATTACATTATAAGGCTACCTCTTGGCTTTTCTGTTTATTGCGGTTAATATTCCTATAACCTGAGGATCACCAAAAGGTGTCTTAATAAATTAAACAACCTTTTTATTCACCTTATAGCTTTCATGGCTCATCTATGAATGCGGCTTCGCGAGATATTGTGTTATTGGCTTTGTCTGATCTTCCATTAGGCACACAAAGGCACACGTGCCAGCTGCAGCTGTCTATAAAAAAAAAAGTGTGCTAAAATAATAACGGGGTAGAAATTCTTGAACTATTTATCCACATAGATACATCCAGACATCGTCCAGCGGGTCTACCAGCGTTAACTAACTCACTCGCTAACTACTCGCATATTTCAACCAATAGCCGAGCCGGATGCCTCACCGAATGCCTTCTGATTGGTTGAGTGAGATCGTTTCTCATACTCACATCGGCGAGTGAGTAAGGCAGATACAGAGGCTGTTCACCAAGGTGTTATGTATGGCTGATATCACCGATCACGGGTGTTGGTTGATACAGAGGTCATCTTACATATAAATAAAAAATGGATGCATGTACTTTATGTACATTGTACGCGCTTTAGAATGTATACTTTGGTGTGATTCTCTCCTCCGCTGTTTCCTCCTGTTCTTCCCTCCCCTTCGGCCTCACGTCCCTTCGACCCCTCAATAGCACCGCACAATACCTACGTACCAATAATATTTTTTACGCGGTGACGATGACATGATGGCGTTTTCTCTGAGTTTACTCTTCATCTTCATCGCGCCAACGGAGTTCTATTTATTTTATAACATTCGTAAAGAAGTATGACTTCAAAAAAGAATAAAGTTTCTGTTGGAAATGTACCTACCCAGTATCACAGATTAGGAAAATACTTACGTACGTGTACGTATTAGGTATGTATCCGAACAGGTAACAATGTAGAACTAATTTGAATTTCCCGCCAAGTTATGACATTTCGCGCGAAATGTGAAATCAACCAAAATGGCGGGATGGCGGTTGATGCCATACGGCACATCAAAGAACAAAATTGACTCTTGCGCTATAGATCAGCTGATTGTAAATGCGAAGTGGCAGAAACGAAACGTAACAAAAACGACATGCACCGCCTCAACATTAGGTTAGGGTTAATATATTGAAAATAAGTAGCGACGCATCTTCTTTATATTAACCCTGGTTATTTTTTTTTTAACCTCCAAAACATCACAGCTGATCTATAGCGCAAGAGTCAATTTTGTTCTCTCATGTGCCAGACCCCGGTTGATAAATAGCTGTGGGCTGTCAAAGAGTGATTGATGATGATGACTGATTGATGAGTGATTAAAATGAATGAGGCCCTATTATTATTACATTCTTTGTAATGAGGCTTCTGGGAGATAGGAATGGTAATGGGTCACAGTAAAAGGTCTATAGGACTGGGTCTCTCGGGGGAAATAGGAATTAGTCCTATTTCCTCCGAGCTGGGTCTAGAAACTTCTGTTGAATTTTGGTCCGTTAATGGTAATGAAAGAAAGAAAGAAATAAAGAAATGATTTTTATTTTCTCTTAATTACTCTTTAAAAATAACACGGTACAAAACAACTAAAAGAGAAAAAAGGACAGGCGCAGCCTTTGCCGCTACACACCCACTCGTCTCCGAGCTGGGAGTGTGCGGCGCTGAATTTAAGCCTGCCCCCACACACAGTCAAACAATTTTTGAGCATGATACAACTTAGCCTAAAATAACAATAACTTAGCCTAAATAATATGTTAGTTTGTAACTATAAAATTATGTTAGTTTACAATTATGAGTAAATAGATAAGGTACACAGTATATAAAAAAAGAAGAAAACAAAAAACATATATGCTTATATATACCATCTCAGAACACTTTACGATAGGTACTCATCAGAATGTTACTTTGTATCACAATAATTTAGGGATCCCGCCAACCTGGCATTGCAGGGTCAAGAGGTGTTTTTAACCGGTTAAGTCTCAACTGGGTCGGATCCGCCCAAACCTACGATCTCCGCCGGCTCCCGCTGGGTCGGATCCGGCCCAACATTTATGCGCAAATTACAGCCTCACTATTTGGCCAAATTCTCTTTATTTTTACCCGATCCTCTCTTGACTGCCTGATCCAGTCTTGAACGGAAGAGAACCCTGTCTCCAGAGACCGATTTATTGCCTATGGAAAAGAAAGCTAGCCGTCAGTTGTCACTTTGATAATCTGTTCGTTTGCGTATTTTTCAAGTAAGAGCGCTCCGTGAAAATAATGTTTATAAGCGTATTCAAGTGCATCTATGAGCTAAAGGTTAGTAAATAGTGTTATCTATTAGTTATTCTACCAATAGAAGATGCATTACGAGTTTGGTTGGCGACAAAAGTCATATTTTTCGTCGCTCAAAAATGTGTGTTCATTTTTGTATGAAATGTGTAAACATTGACTTTGAGGGCATATTTTTCATGGAAATATAGCTTATTTTTCCAATTTTCTTCGCAGTAATATAAGAACATACGATCAGTTGCAAAATAAAAGAAGGTTTAGTTCAAATATTATATTTATAAAATCGGAAAAAAATGGCACGCGCGTGCCATCTGGGAGTTTACGGAATGTCCCAGGATCTTCATGTTGAACATCACATTTCGCCGATTTCTGTAAAGAAAACGTATATTATACTTTACTATTTCTAAAAGTATGTTTCTGTACGAGTATTCTGATATAAATATTGTAAAGGTATGTTTTGAATTTATATTATAATGAATTTTTCAAAAAAAAAATGGAATTTTTTTTTCAAGGTCAGCCTCACTGTTTCACATGGATTTTAGGAAATTTCATTGGCTTTCTAGGCCACAAGAGTTTATAGGCTAACTTTATTAGTTTCCGAAATATATGCGTTTATGTCGAGGTCGGCGCGCAAGGTCGCGCGCGCCGTACCGTGGGCCACGCCCATGCGGGAGCTAGGCGCGCTGTGGGCATATGGTGTACCTTAAAGGACCCAGAGTTGGTAACATTTCGGATGGGAGGAGGGAGATCATTCCAACAGCGAGATGCTGCATATTTGAAGGATCGTTTGTAAATAGTTTGTGTTTTCCGACCAGCAGGTCTATTCTTGTAAATTCTGACAGCGGAATCAGCGCTGATGTGGCGCTGAGAGCTACTTTGGTAAGTGGCTCTCAGCGCCACAACAGCGCTGATTCCGCTGTCAGAATTTACAAGAATAGACCTGCGGTTCAGTGTAGCCGGCACGATCAAAGGGGGACGCACTGACATGGCACCTAGTTCACCCGGTGTTATGAGCTGACATCACGGACGTTGTAGGTGATGTAGCCAACCGTGTCAGTTTACATAAAAAAACATAAAAAAAATAAAATCCTTCGAATGCAGCACCCCGATGCCTAGGAATGGCTAGCAGCCTCCCCACGGATCGAGTACCGTAACAATGTGTGTCACTCAGCCATGCTAATTTGTCATAGAGTGTTTTTGGGCGTTTTTTGTTTATGGCGGTATGGACCAGACATGCGAAGTGGAGAGACCTTCGGTTTTTCATATTCAGCGTGCCCAATTTATTAAGAATAGGGGTGATGCGAGCACGCTTCTTTGGTCTTTCGCAGAATCTAACGCAATCATTTTGGACACGCTGGATGCGTTTAGATGTACGCTCGAGAAGGCAGGGCCCGTACACGACGTCACAGTAGTCGACCAACTGACATCTTTCTTACACTTATTGATTAAGTCTCTAAACCTGTATAAAGTTTTTAATTTACCGAATGCCTTACGAACGCTCTGTTCTATATGGGTTTCAAATTGCAAGCCACTGTCAACTATGAGACCAAGGTCACGTGCGGAGGATACCACAGGGATACGAGTATTGTTCAAAAGGAAGCAAGGGTCACGGCAGAGTAATTTGTCAATTGCTACTTTGCTTCCCAGGGCAACTATAACAGTTTTACTCGGGTTTAGTACCAAACCATTATTGTGAGACCAGTTCCAAACCGCATCAAGATCCTCGTTTACCTTCGCCACCGCTTCCGCTGTGTCAGAAGGAGCAAACGATAGCGTAAGTTGTGAATCATCTGCAATTAACTCGCACCTCACATGTTTTAGACATTTGGGGAAGTCCGTCGTAAACGTGGTGTAAAGGATAGGAGACAATGATGAGCCCTGTGGACAGCCCCGGAGTATAGACGCGGGCTGAGATTCCACAAAACCACCGCTAGCATCCGAACAACGAACGATTTGGTATCTATCCGAAAGAAAGCTCTGAATAAGTCGATACGCGTCCTCCGTGACACCATAGTGTCGCAGTTTGGCCAGCAGAAATTCGTGATCCAGGCAGTCAAAGGCCCTGGAGTAGTCTAGCAACACTAGGACGGTCACGAGGCCCATATCTGAAGCAGTCAACGCGTCGTTCACGACACTCAGCAGTGGCGTGCTGGTACATGAACAGCTGTTTTTTGTTTGTAAATTATGAGAGAAAAAGTCTGCATGAAGAATGAGGAATGTCTGCAGATAGAACAGAAATAGCACAAAGTTCTCGAAATTTCGTTATATTTGTATTCGTTTGACTGGCCGATTTGAAATTTTTCGATGTCTTGTGACGTCCATGCTTGAATGAGATTAGCGGATTAGTTAGCTCCTTTTGGAATGCGATACAAGCGACAGTGAACAGTAATAGTAAAGTGGTATGAATGATATGATACTGAGTATTGCGGCGCTTTATAAGTACGAATAAATTCGTAAAACGTTTCCGAGTGATATTTAATTTTTTATCCGTGTCCGTAACTGTATGAACAATTTTTGTACCTACGACAGGGGTTACGTTTCAGCGCTTTACCCAAAAAAAACTAATAATAATATGATTTTTGCTACACTTTTCCTGCTCAAAATTGCAAAAAGTTTAATCTAGTTATGTATAGATAAGGTGTGTGTTGACAACATTTGAAAGGACAATGGGGGTAGTTTTAACATAGGTACTTTGCGGAAAAACTAAATCCACCGCCCCGACGCGACGTAACCTGTTGTGTGGCTATTCACTAGAGTGTTTTTATAAGCCGGAGGCGCGGATTTAGTGCAGCCCCCGTCCGCCGTAACAAAGCGCATGGGTGAGGTGAACATTTAAACACAAAACCTTCGAATCAAGGTTTTAATCAACTAAAATCGTAGTAACATAATATTATAAGAAGGAAAATTATTGACAGACAATGATGACAATAGAAGATGACATTTTACATATTTAAAAATCACCACATTCTTCCATCCTCAAAATCCACATGAACTATTTATTTAGAAAAGTCTCTGAAGTGTGACGGAGGCTGTCGACTTCGCCCCGAGCGTCTAGGAGCATCAGCAGCAACTGGATGTGGTGGCGCTTCTGGAGAAGCAGGAGATAGCTGTGGCGACTCTACTGGTGAAGCAGGATCCGAGGGAGGGATATCGTCACGGGCTTGAGTATTGTCGAAATGTTCTCCTTTTCCCACTGCTGGATCGAGGTTAGATGTTCGGGTATTGACTTCAGATTCTAATATCTCTTCATCTTCTGGAATAATCTCACCGACATCACCAGGAGGAGCTAAGTGTCTGTTGGAGACGGTTACCTCCCTTCCGCTTTGCAAACGAACACGAGAGTAAAAGGGGTTGGACTCGATGAGCTCTACGTCTTCCACGAGTGGATCGTATTTGCTCGCTCTGACGTGCTTCTTCATAAGGACACGTCCTGGACTACTGAGCCACGTCGGAATTGATTGACCATTTGATGACCGTCGGGGATGCTTGAACATTCTCTCGTGCGGTGTAGCGTTAGTTGCAGTGCATAATAGAGATCGAACGCAATGCAAGGCTTGAGTGAGAACAGCTTCCCAGTTCTCTACAGCAAGATTTTGAGATTTCAGTGCCAACTTCACTGTTTGCCAAATGATTCCATTATATCTTTCGACTTGTCCATTGCATGGTGGATTATACGGTGTAGTTGCACTAGTAGCGATGCCTTTTTCATTTAGAAAATGCTTGAGTTCACCAGACAAAAATGATGTGCCTCTGTCGGAGTGTACGTAGGTTGGCATTCCAAACATAGAGAATATTTCTGTGAGGTGCCGTTTGACTGTATCAGTGCTGATGTCTTGGCAGGGGAATGCGAAGGGAAAACGTGAGTACTCATCGATTACTGTCAGAATATATCTGTTTTTGGTTTGAGATGGTATTGGGCCTTTAAAATCAATAGAGATTCTTTCCAAAGGAGCCATAGCTTTAATGAGTGTCCCGTGAGATGTATTAAATCGTGGTTTCACCTCGGCACATACAGGGCATGCTGCAGTTATACGTCTGATTTCTTCAATGGAGAATGGCAAGTTCTTGGTCTTTACCCAATGGGCCATCCTCGTCACGCCCGGGTGACATAAGGTACTGTGTAAATCCTTGAGTTTACTTTCTTCATCCTTTATGGCTGCGGCGAGACCGGACGATCTGGATAGAGCATCAGCTACAACATTTTGCCCTCCGGGCCTATATACTATTTCGTAAGTATAAAGGGATAGTTCCATGCGCCAGCGCTGTATCTTTTCATTCTTTATTTTACTGTTGTGGTTCTGATTGAACATAAATGACACTGATCTTTGATCGGTGATGAGTCTGAAAGGTTTACACATCAAGAAACATTTCCATTTTCGCAGTGACTCTACTACAGCATATGCTTCTTTTTCAATAGCAGAGTGATGACGTTCACTGTCAGAGAGAGATCGAGAGAAAAATGCTACTGGTCGACCTTGTTGCGAGAGAGAGGCAGCAATAGCGAAATCTGAAGCGTCTGTTTCAACAGTAAATAATTCATCATCACTGATGGCATGTACAGAGGACTTGGCTATCTCAGTCTTCAGGTTTTGGAAAGCTTCTTTTGCTTCTGGTGTTAAGGGGAATGTCTTCGCATGTATGAGAGGTTGAATTTTCTTAGAGAAATTTAATAACCACCTTGAGTAGTGGGCGAACATGCCCGTTGCTCTTTTGAGCGAAGCTGTATCGTGAGGGAGCGGCAGGTCGAGCAGTGGTCGCAGGCGCTCCGGATCAGGTTTTATGGTTCCATTATATATATTATACCCGAGTATGTTTATTTCTTTAACTGAAAATTCACTCTTTTCTTTATTTATTGTTAGTGCATATTTTTCAGCGACTAGCATAAATGCACGAAGTTTCTCATCGTGGTCATTTTGGTCTATTCCACAAACGGTGATATCATCCAAATAAGGAAAAATGCCTTTTAAATTTTCTTTTCTGATGATATTGTCGATTGTTCTTTGATAGCAGGCGACCCCGTTCGTAACTCCAAACGGAATTCTTGTAAATTCATACAAGTTCCCATTAGCCTCAAAGGCTGTATACGATCTGTCTTTCTTCGTGATGGGTATTTGGTGGTAGGCACTTTTCAGGTCTATTTTGCTGAATACGTTGAACTGAGATACCTTTGATACGACTGTTTCTATTGAGGGAAGTGGATAGGCAACGAGCTGAGTGTATTTATTTATTGTTTGCGAGTAGTCTATCACCATACGTTTTTTATGGTTTTCATTTTTAGTCACTAGAACTTGTGCTCTCCATGGTGATATACTCTCCTGTATTATATTATCAGCAAGGAGGCTTTTGATTTCCTTATCTATAAATTCTAAATCTGAAGCAGAGTGTCGGCGTGATTTGATTGCAATAGGCTTGGAATTCATATTGACGTTAGGAAAGAGATGAACAGGATCGATTTTTGCGGCAGTCAGTGCACAGAGCTTGAGAGGAGGTAGTGGGCCACCAAAATGGAATTCCAGTACGGAATGGTTCTGTAGTATGTCTCGGCCGATTATAATGTCATTGCATAGATTTTGCATTACTGTCAGTTTGGCTTCGATTTTATTTCCCAATAGATCAATTTGAATGGAGCAGCAGGAATTTATAGTCATAACATATTCTGATGACGCTAGCGAGACGCGTGCATAACAGGGTTCTGTTTTAATATTGTACTTTTGTACTAATGTGTTACCAATATGACTAGATTTGCTGCCTGAATCTATCAATGCCATTACTCGATGTCCATTTACTAGTACTGGAACGAGAGCCTCTATTACATCCATGTTCGGTGTACGATCAGATGATGTGACATTGCAAGACAGGACATTAGATACTGGTGCAGACGTTTGAGGAAATTCTTCTTCAGGTTCCGGAGTTAACGCAGCAGACTTTTGTATTTTACTGCGACACATTTTAGAGAAATGACCACGTTTGTTACAAGATGTACAAGTTGCATTTGAAGCGGGGCACGAGCTACGTGGGTGCCTCTTATATCCACAGTAGAAACAGATATCAGTTGGGCGACCATTTGAGTTTCTGCCCTGATTAGTTTGTTGAGGCAGCATTAATCGATTGGAAGAGGAAGCGGCAGAAGGAATGGTATCTCGGATTTCATACACTTGATTGTGAAGATGTGCAGATTCCAACGAACGTGCCTGATTATAAGCATCACATAAGTCTAGACTGGTATTTTCCAGTAAACGTTGCCTTATTATTTGTGAAGAGAGTCCTGATATAAAAGCATCTCTTATGTAGTCGGTTTCATTTTCATCAGCTGAGACTGCCTTAAATAAACAATCTTTTGCAAGCAACTTTAGATTTTGCATGTACTGATCTATAGTTTCCTCATTTTTCTGTTTTCGTGTTGCGAGCATATGACGGGCGTATATTTCATTTGCAGGTTTCACGAAAATACTTTCTAGTTTCGTGATAGCAGTTTCGTAGTCACTGGAGTCCTTTATATATTTGTATACATCAGTGGAGACATGGTTTGTGAGCAGTTGGAGTTTAGAAGAAGATGAGAGCGTACCTTCCTTCGAGTCTGATGGCACTAGTGAGAGAAAGTTTTCAAAAGTCTTTCTCCAATGTATCCATCGAGAGGAGTTTTGATTGCCTGTCTGAGGATCCACGTCCAACTTGTCAGGTCTGAGATATTTCTCCATTTCATAGAGTTTATTTTAGTTGATTAAATTGAGGTGAACATTTAAACACAAAACCTTCGAATCAAGGTTTTAATCAACTAAAATCGTAGTAACATAATATTATAAGAAGGAAAATTATTGACAGACAATGATGACAATAGAAGATGACATTTTACATATTTAAAAATCACCACAATGGGTTCCTGCGCTGTGTTACGCAAGGACGGCGCCGGGGCTGCACTTCCCGCAGCGCCGGAGAAGAGGCAATCCTAAGTCGCTATTGAAAATAAATTCGCGGAAGTCGCCATTTGTATGAAATTTTTTTCGTGAAATTTTATTTTTTTGGCCCCGGTTTCGATTTCCGCAGGCTAGGTCCTAGTTGGAATATAGAAATGAAGAAAACAAATGCAAATGAGAAGAATGAAAAAAAAAGACATGGCTATACGGTCACACTACTACCTTTACTTTTCCGTAAGAAAAAAAAGTTAAATGTCAGGTGCTTACTACAAAGAGACGCTCGTTAGATGGTTCACAGATTACCAATTTCTTTCTATTTTCTATTCTATGAGTTGGTTGAGGTTATGTGGTGTGGGCTGGTCTGTCATGCATGGCATGCATGTCCTGATTGTCCTGTGCTCGTAACTAACTACCTTACTTATTCAAATTCTTTAGCTGTGCTGCATCCACTGCGATCTGCGTTGCATCGGCGAGCATAGTTATGAGTTTATAAATCGAATTTCCGCAAAACTTTAAAATGGACGTAGTGTCAGCAGTTCTTGACCGAGAGAGTAGAAAAGCGGAAAAGTACAAACCTATAACCGTCGAAAAACATCTCGATGTGGAGATCGACGTGGGGACTCTGCTCGCGTACGATACTAACGAGCTGGACTTCGCCACTCTCAAGTATTTACTTATTTGTTCGATTGCGCCACAATATGTACTTAGGTATATCCTCAATTCCCATTTCCCACTCAACATAAAGTACAAAACATTTGTAGGTTACCTAATTCCTATACCACTTTAGAATTTATTGCTTATCACATCGAGGTTAACTTATTCTCTTAGAGCCGGGGTCTTCAACCAGTGTGCCGCGAGTAGGCTTGCCTACCGTCCCACGTGAGGCGGGACGTCCCACGACTTAAATAATGCATCCCGCGATACATGTCTGCGGCACGCTAATTGTCCCACTTTATGGTAAACTTAGCCAGATTAGACAGAAATCCAATTCAATTGATTTACTACGCGGCGTGATGCGCAGGGCAGGGCTATTGGTAGGTATGAGGTTTTGGTGGTTTAAAAAAAATATATTTATTTTTTAATGAACAAGCAGCTCTAGCTGATGTGTTAATTTCAGTCTTATTTTTTTTGATAATGAATGATTGTTTTAATTTTTTTTAATTTTTTTTTTATTTTTTATTTTTTTTAGTTTTCGTACTTGGGCACTGTTGCTATTTGTTTGTTGATGTACTTTTTATGTATTTATCTAATCGGTTTTTGAAGGTGTTTGTGTTTGGGGAGTCAATCACATCCTGTGGGAGTTTATTCCAGGCATTCACCACTCGATTTGTTATGAAGTGCTTTCGGATGTTTGTGTTAGAAGCTGTCTGGTTAAGTTTTTTGCTGTGACCACGAAGGTGATAGTTCTGGTTCAGGTCAAACATTTCAATTAAGTCTGGGCAATCATACTTTGAGGTGAGTATTTTGTAGACTTCAATGAGTTCTCCTCTGTCGCGGCGTTCTTCCAATGTGGTCAGTTCAAGTAGTTAGCTCGTAGGGAATTTTGGTGAATCTTCTTTGAACTTGTTCCAATTGGTGGATGTCTTTAACAAAGTATGGTTGCCATATCTGGAATCCGTATTCCAAAAGCGGTCGAACGTAAGTCTTGTAAATTTTAAGCATTATAAGTGGCGACAACACGAGGAAGCTCTTTTTTATGAGATATGTCAAGGAGTTGGCTCTTTTCACTATATCTGTGATGTGGGGTTCCCATTTGAGATCGGAGGAGATGGTGATACCAAGGTCCTTTTGTAAATTAACTGGTGTCAGTTGTGTCTTGTCCAGGTAGTAGGGAAGTTTCGGGTTTTTCTTGCCCAAATGTAGAACTGTGCATTTTTAACCGACTTCCAAAAAAGGAGGTTCTCAATTCGTCTGTATGTTTTTTTTTTTATTTTTTTTTTTTGTATGTTTGTTACGCGATTTCTCCGTCAATTGAGGGCCGATTTAGAAAATTCTTTTTTTGTTAGTTAGGCCATACTTCCGAGGTGGTCCCATTTCAATTTTATCGAAATTGGTTCAGTGGTTTTCGAAAAATCAGCATAATACTATGGTGTGTGGTTACCTTCAGCAAAACTTGTGATGTGGTCGTTTTCGGCAATTTTCAGTTTGATAAATTAGTATGGTGTGTGGTTACCTTCAGCAAAACTTTTGTGATGTGGACTTATTCAGCAATTTGCAGTCTGACACATATGGCGAATAATTCTGTACCACTTCAATCGATTTCGATTATTCGATTTCGATTATTCTTTTTTATGTAATATTACTAATAATATTACTAAAAAGAATGAAATAAAAACTGTTTTAAAAAATATTAAACCGATTTCCAAAAAACAAAACAAAAAGAACTAAAAAGTATTAAATACCTAATATTTTGAAATTTTCTCTGTCCTGTTGAAATACATGAATCGATATACTAGTGATACATATTCGGACCCTTGTTTCATGAATATTCTAAATTTGAAATTTTTTATCTTTTCCGACCGGCCAGGTGCGCTTAATTTATTATGGTACGAGTACCATCGAGCTGGTCTGATGATGGAGACAGAAGGTGGCCATAGGAACTCCTAAACTACACATGATAAACCCATCGTGTTTGGGCTCGTTGCATTTGTCTTCACGAGCAATTTACTTTAGACCTAAGAGATTCTCAATTCAACGGTATGTTTTCTTTTTTGGATGTTTGTTACGCGATTACTCCGTCAATTGTGGGCCGATTTTGAAAATTCTTTTTTTTTTCTTATTTGAAAGGGGATAACCCTGAGGTTTTTGAAGTGAAAACTTCTTTAGCGGCGCTTGGCACTTTTTTAGGTGGGTAAAAAATGTATAACTCGCGACATCGCGTCAGCGTCATTTTTTAAAAATGAAACCTTTAGTCATTGCATTAAGGGTTAAGTTAGAGTGGCACGGGATCTGCCGGCACTCCCGGAGTGCAACTGTTAAGTAGGGTTCGGTAACACGTTTATGTCTGTCCATTCTACTAAGTTCTGCAAAATGAATGTAGGGTTCCGTAACAAATGCATGTCTGTCTGTTCTACTAAATTTAACATTTATTTCAAAATGAATGTAGGGTTCCGTAACAAATGCATGTCTATCCGTTCTACTAAATTTTACAATTTTCAACCAAGGTCCTCCGACGGTTATTTTATAATAAAAGTAGGGTTCCGTAACACGTTTATGTCTGTCCATTCTACTAAGTTCTGCAAGATGAATGTAGGGTTCCGTAACAAATGCATGCCTGTCCGTTCTACAAAATTTAACATTTATTTCAAAATGAATGTAGGGTTCCGTAACAAATGTATGTATGTCCGTTCTACTAAATTTTACAATTTTCAACCAAGGCCCTCCGACGGTTATTTTATAATAAAAGTAGGGTTCCGTAAAAAATGTATGTCTGTCCTTTCTACTAAATTTCACAATTTTCAACCAAGGTCCTCCGACGGTTATTTTATAATATTTCGTAACACGTTTATGTCTGTCCATTCTACTAAGTTCTGCAACATCATCTACAACGTCCGTGATGTCAGCCCATAACACCGGGTAAACTAAGTGCTATGTCAGTGCTTCCCCCTTTGATCGTGCTGACTACACTGAACTGGTCGGAAAAAACAAACTATTTACATAGCCGTTTCGACCGACGCGACGTTTAATTCAGTGCGGTGGTACCAACCCGGGCAGGTTAAACCCTACCACCAAGTAAGATTAGGAGGGAAGGGACCTACAGTTTTACGAGGAATCCGAACCTCGGTCAGCCTCCAACGGTCAGCGGTCACCCATCCAAGTACTGACCGCATTATAGCGACAGTTGACTGTCTGCACCACTGAGCTATCGAAGCTGACGTGGTCCTATTTTAATTGGGTCAAGATCGGATTGGAAAGCGATTCCGCCGAGTACATTAATAGCAAAAAATTACTAAAAAAACTGTGAAATAAAAAAAAAGTTTTAAAAAACATACAACCGACTTCCTAAAAAAAGTAAAACTAAAAAACTATTTAAAATAAAAATATAAAAACCGCCTTCAAAAATATATGAAATAAAAACCTAAAAAAAAAAAACGAACCCTAGAGTTGAAGGCGGTGCTAAAGCAAGCAAAAATGATGCATGAAAGAAAACATGAGTGGATGATAATATCCTTTGTGATTTGTGTAGCCTTTTTAGCACCGCCTTCAACTCTAGGGTTCGTTTTTTTTTTTTAGGTTTTTATTTCATATATTTTTGAAGGCGGTTTTTATATTTTTATTTTAAATAGTTTTTTAGTTTTACTTTTTTTAGGAAGTCGGTTTTATGTTTTTTAAAACTTTTTTGTGCATTAAGCTTTATGAACCATTCCGAGGACCAATGGTGAATACTATTTAGATCTTCTTGTAGTTTATCGTGGTTGATGAGTGGGTTGTCGAAATACTTGGAGTCATCTGCGAAGAACTTGAATTGACACTCTATGGTTGTGTGTAGATCTGTTATATATATGTTGTACAGGGTTGTTGCAATTACTGATCCTTGTGGCACTCCACTCCACACGGGCCTTGGCTCAGACAGTGTTTCACTTATTCTAACTTGTAGTTGCCTGTTGTTTAGATAAGCTTGGATCCATTCTAGGAGTTTGCCTCTTATTCCGAAATGCTCCAGCTTAGCTACAAGTCGTCGTAGTGGCACTCTGTCAAATGCCTTCTCGTAGTCAAGGTAAATGATATCAACTGGGGAGCCTTTGTCCAACTCTTGCGTCCACACATTGAGGCATTCCAGTAGATTGGTTGTTGTAGAGCGTTTGGCCATAAATCCATGTTGTTGTTTTACAATAATGTTGTTCAGAGCTAAGAAATCCTTTATCCTGGAATTTATTATTTTCTCCATGCATTTAGTTACGATGCAAGTGAGACCTTGCATCGTAACTAAATGAAGTTGAACTAAGAGAAGTTGGCCTGTAATTTATCGGATCTAGTTTGCTTCCTTTCTTGTATATTGGTGTCACTAGAGCTCGTCTCCAGTCGTCTGGCAGCTTCCCAGCAGCAAAGGAACTTTTCATTATTTTGCAAATTGGTTCCGCCAAGATTTCACATTTTTTTAAGATAACTGCTGCAATGCCATCTGGGCCCATCGCTGTATCTTCACGTAGGTTCCTTAAATATTTCAGGACATCTATTTCTGTAAACTGTACATCTTCAACAGAGTTTTGTACTTGTGTGGAGTGGATACATGGAACAGTGTCTGGAAGTGGCTCTTTAACATAATTTAATTCGAATTGCCTGGCCAGGGTATTGGCTATGTCAATTTCATTTGTAATAAATCCTCCTTTGCCATCTGATAGTGTATGGGGTGCGGACGTTTTGGATGATAGTTGTTTTCTTATGTGACCGTAGAAGGCTTTGCTACCGCATTCCAGGATTCCTTTCTCAAAGTCGAGTCTAGATGAGCGAGTCAATGATAAAAGTTTATTATTTACATTTCTGTACTCACGATAGTCAGTTGGATGCCCAGTCACTCTGTATTTGTCCCATTTTGATTTTTTTAGTCGTATTACTTTAATAATATCATTGGTAATCCAAGGTTTATTTGTAGGCTTTCTATTTTTACTATAAATAGGACTATTTTTTGAGGCTACATTAAGCACGGTAGATTTGAAGTTTTCCCATTTGTCAGCTGTATCAGGTATTTCATCAATTATTTTGCTGAGATTTTGTATGGCTGGGTCAGTATTAATTGCGTTGAAATCCGCTTTAAAGTAATTTTTGCGTATTGTGCTTTTCACATTCAATTTTATAGCTTCCAACTGAACCGTTGCTAAGAGTACACAGTGGTCAGATTTTCCTATGGGAGGCAGGTATTCCAGTTGTGTTATAAGGTGTTCGTCATTGCACATTATTATGTCCAACAGAGATGGACGGTTACCATCACGGAAGCGTGTAGGCTTCTCTACTAATTGATAAAGGTTGCTGTTTGTAAACATGTCTTCGAAATAAAATTCTTTGCTAGGGAGATTGTGTTGTATGTTTTTGATGGGCCAGGTGATATTTCTATAGTTAAAGTCGCCAAATATCAGAATGTTTTGTGTCTCACAAACTTGTGCTATGTTCTGGAGAAGAAAACGTTCATCGCTCAATGCGCCGGGTCGTCGGGTCTATAGACACCGACCAGCAGGATCTTAAATGTGTTGAACGTTAAATTCAGCCAGAGAGTATAACCAGGGTTAATTTATAGAAGATGTGTCGCGTAGCTATAAATTAACCCTAACCTAATGTTGAGGCAGCGCATGTCGTTTTTGTATAAAACAGGAGACTACCCCCTCTTGGTTTTCCTGCGAATAGCCTCGGTATGACATGACACTTCCTGATGCGCTTGCACATACAACGGTGTCGGGCGAGTGACAGGCAGGATTTGTTGTTTTTCTCTCGTTTTTATACATTTGATTTCATTGAGCAAAGTTTTTAAATTTAGCGAAAAGTTTATTTTATAAATTTAATTCCAACTTTTAGATAAAAGTGATTAAAAAAATAATACAATTGTTTTTTTCTCGTTTCTGTACATTTAGTAGGCAAGTCCCGCTTTTTTTGGCCAAGTCCCGCATGTTAATTTCTGATTTCTTGCTTATCCGTGAATAAAAGTTGGCAAGCCTAGCCGTGAGTGACATACAGGTGTTATTTTTTTTATGGAAACTGACACGGTTGGCTACATCACCTACAACATCCGTGATGTCAGCCCATAACACCGGATGAATTAGGTGTCATGCCAGTGCTTCCCTTCGGCCGTGCTGGCTACGTGTGGGTGTGCCGCGAATTCTAAATAACTCATTTAAAATTTGCATGAAAACAGCGGAAGAAAAGAACAAAATAACATTTTCTGACTGATTTGTTGAACACCTCAACAAATTATATATGCCAGTTCGTAGGGAAGTATTGAGAACATTTTGACATCCTCGATTAAAATGAGAGTTTTCGCTGATAAATTACATATACAACGTACAGACGACAGCACTCATTTCTCACGATTGTAGACTTTGACCCTGTACCATGTGACCTAAGAAGCCAGAAGGAAAGAGATGAATATAATTTTCTATATTTATTCATCTTGCCCATTACCCATCTTGCTCTTTCATATAGCTTTGTGCCGCTTCGCCGCGCTAGCCGGTGATGATTGCAGCCCATCTTGTTCTTTCTTATAGTTTTGTCCCGCTTAATTCGCTGCGCCGACCGGCGACGATTCCAGGCCATCTTGTTCTTTCTTATAGCTTTGTCCCGCTTAATTCTCCGCTCCGACCGCCGACGATTACAGGCCATCTGTTCTTTCTTATAGGTTTGTCCCGCTTACTAACAAACATTTAAATTGGCGGGAAACAATGTGCGAGGAATGAATACTGTTGTTGAGAAACTCTCGCTCTTTACAAAAGCTTTAAAAAATAAATTTAAATTTCATATGCTTTCTGTATGAACATAAATGTGCTGTGCCGTGAAATTGTAGTAGATGAAAAAGTGTGCCAGTTAATAAAAAAGGTCGAAAAACTGGGGTGTGGCTTTGTACTGGGGAGCCGAGGTCCTAAATTGCTGGTAAGCTTAATGTGTAGGCTAAAGACTAATTTTAGTGAAATAATTTTCCATACAAAATTAATTTTTCATATTATGCAATTAAAACTTCTATTTTTTTTTTTTTTTTTTTTTTTATGGAAATTTGACACGGTTGGCTACATCACCTACAACATCCGTGATGTCAGCCCATAACACCGGGTGAACTAGGAGCCTTCCCTTCGGTCGTGCCGGCTACACTAAACTGGACGGAAAACACGAACTATTTACATAGCCGTTTCGACCGACGTTTCGTTCAGTGCGGTGTTACCAACCCGGCCGGGATAAACCCTACCACCTAGTATGCTCATGTAATGCTCATTTTCCCCATTGTCAAACGTTGCAGAAGTGAAACAGAAGATTACCTGCTGTCGTTGACGCGCGACAACACGCAGCTGCTCCTGAACAAAGTGTGGGAGCTCCAAACGGAACGTGTGGACGAAGCGATCGTGGTGCGACTGCCTCAGCCGTTAACTCTCCTGCCGCGCTCCAAGCCCGTGCCCAAGCCGAGGCCACTCACCAAGTGGCAGGAGTTCGCCAAGTCTAAGGGCATCACTAAGAATAAGAAGAGCAAACTGTCATGGGATGAGACTCTGCAGAAATGGGTACCACTTTTCGGGTATGCCACTTTCATCATCTATTTGTAGTGAAATCTTATTTTTATTATGCCACCACATTCCCATGTAGTGATTAACCTATCCTTCAGTAAAGTTAACTTATGCACTTTCACTTCATAACCCCTTCCTCTCATTCGGAACCAAAATGACTTTTTGACTTATTTCGGTTGTAAACCATATATTATTTATGGGAATGTTTTCGGTTACGCGGTATACTGAAAGTGACTCACTTTATTTGTCGACGTTTCGTTCCACACTCCGGGGACATCTTCAGGACTCGCGGTACTGCGACGACCTGAAGATGTCCCCGGTGTGTGGGACGTAACGTCGACAAATAAAGTGAGTCACTTTCAGTATACCGCGTAACCGAAAACATTGCCATAATGTGTAATAGCGGTAAAAGCCTAAACGAACATAAACAATATAGATATTCACGGTCTTTACATACTCTATATAGATGACTTTTGTTGCCTAAAATTTTATATATATTTAAAATTCTAGCCTGTGTTGTTGCACGCAACCAATCATTAAAATTTAAATTACAGTTATAAGAAAGCAGCGGCAGAGAAAGAGAAGAACTGGGTGATAGAGGTGCCTCAGAACGCCGATCCCATGGAGGACATGTTCGCTAAGAAGGCCTCGGAGAAGTCCGAGAAGGTCGCTAAGAATGAACTACAGCGCTTGAAGAATATTGCAAGAGCACGCAAAGTAAAAATTCCGAGAGTGGGCCTACCGGTCACATCTGATAAAGCTACGGCCACACAGGTTTGTACACTCTGTTATGAGTTAGAGGTTTTATTGCAGAGTTGGAGGAAGACCGGGTTTTAGGTCACAATGTGCATTTTGGGTAGTAATCTAATTTTTAAATAATTGTCTGAACCATTTCTTCAAGCTTATGAACCTACATATTATTATGTTTTGTTGAATTAACCTAACCTAAAGTGTCTCAGAGCTGTCTGTTTAATGTGTTTGCCAGCGTATGTTGTTACGCATCATAGTCTTGTTGGACTTCTACAACCTTATGGAGTTTCAGGGACTAAGAAGAACAAGAAAAATCCATTATCGGCTTAGCATTTTCTTTTCACTCTTCCATTTATTTGAGCGCACCGTTGTACTTAATTGTAGTAAGAAATATTGTATATTTGCACAGCTTGCAACAGCAGCAACAGTAGCGAGATCATCCACAGCCTCAGTCGGCAAGTTCCAAGACAAGTTGCCCAAGGAGAAAGAAGCCCGCGGGAAGGGAGTCGCAGAACTGATACCAGGAAAGGAGAGAAAGCGGAAGGCGCCCATTCTCAACCCGGCGGCGGAGAAGGAACACAATTTAAACGTTCTCGACAGCATTCTGAAGAAGCGGCCTAAAATCAACATGGAGAAGGCAGTTTCGAAGCAGTTGAATGAGGAACAGACTGAGTAAGTAAACATAGTTTGTTCTTTGTATACGTTTTTCGGTTATGCGGTATTTAAAGCGACTCACTTTTAAAGTCGACGTTTCGTCCCTCGCTCCGAGGACATCATCAGGACTCGCGGACCTGCGACGACCTGGAGGACACCCGACACGTCGTCCAGTCAGATGTCAACTGCCGGTCGCCGCTGACGTAGATTGTAGCGATGCGAGGGTACTTCGGCCGATGCGGGTAGGTTTGACCTCTCTTGCTGGAAAAGGTCGGTGCACACGTAGCTCACTGTGTCTATGGCTGCCAGAGCTTGATGCTGGTTACCATCCGAGCCATGCTTCGCCAGCAGAGGAGTTCACGACGAAGAGAGTACCATGCTGTCTTCCCTGTTGAAATTGGCATGTCTGGAAATTTCAATGGATTCTCGAACCAAACGTGGTACATAGTGTTTTTCGACTGATATCGTACTGGTTTGGTTGAATCGAATCCAATGATTTGTGCCGCTGTCCAGAGCATGCTCACATATGGCTAACTTATGGAACTCGTTGTTCTTCATCGCCCTGATGTGTTCCGACAACCTTGTCTGAACACTCCGCTTCGTTTGTCCGATGTAACACCTCCCACAGCTACATGGTATTTTGTATACACCTGGAGCCTGCAGTGGAATCTGGTCCTTGACTGTTCTCAACATGCCTTGGATTTTTGTGAGAGGTTTGTAGAAAGTCTTAATGCTCAACTTGATCATCAACTTACCTATACGGTCCGTGATCCCCTGTATGTATGGTAAGTAGGCGCACCAGCCTCGTCAGCCTCGATAGCTCAGTGTTGCAGACAGTCAACTGTCGCTATTGAATGTTAAGCAACGCTGGGTGCGGTCAGTACTTGGATGGGTGACCGCTGACCGTTGGAGGCTGACCGAGGTTCGAATTCCTCGTAAAACTGTAGGTCCCTTCCCTCCTAATCTTACTTGGTGGTAGGGTTTAACCCGCCCGGCTTGGTACCACCGCACTGAATGAAACGTCGGTCAAAACGGCTATGTAAATAGTTTGTGTTTTCCGACCAGTTCAGTGTAGCCGGCACGATCAAAGGGGGAAGCACTGACATGGCACCTAGTTCACCCGGTGTTATGGGCTGACATCACGGACGTTGTAGGTGATGTAGCCAACCGTGTCAGTTTCCATAAAAAAAAAAAAAAAACCGCCGACCTCTACCCTCTGCCGCCTTCTACAAACCTCTCACAAAAATCCAAGGCATGTTGAGAACAGTCAAGGACCAGATTCCACTGCAGGCTCCAGGTGTATACAAAATACCATGTAGCTGTGGGAGGTGTTACATCGGACAAACGAAGCGGAGTGTTCAGACAAGGTTGTCGAACACATCAGGGCGATGAAGAACAACGAATTCCATAAGTCAGCCATCTGTGAGCATGCTCTGGACAGCGGCACAAATCATTGGATTCGATTCGACCAAACCAGTACGATATCAGTCGAAAAACACTATGTACCACGTTTGGTTCGAGAATCCATTGAAATTTCCAGACATGCCAATTTCAACAGGGAAGACAGCATCTCTTCGTTGTGGACTCCTCTGCTGGCGAAGCATGGCTCGGATGGTAACCAGCATCAAGCTCTGGCAGCCATAGACACAGTGAGCTACGTGTGCACCGACCTTTTCCAGCAAGAGAGGTTGAACCTACCCGCATCGGCCGAAGTACCCTCGCATCGCTACAATCTACGTCAGCGGCGACCGACAGTTGACATCTGACTGGACGACGTGTCGGGTGTCCTCCAGGTCGTCGCAGTTCCGCGAGTCCTGATGATGTCCTCGGAGCGAGGGACGAAACGTCGACTTTAAAAGTGAGTCGCTTTAAATACCGCATAACCGAAAAACGTATACAATGTGTAATAGCGGTAAAAGCCTAAACGAACATATAGTTTGTTCTGTTTTGCTGAGATTTGGTTTACACTTTTATTGGAAATTTATTTATTGCAAGTAGTGCGCCTTTCTGATATTTATTATTATTGTTTTTAATTTTTTATAATTATTATTTGTTAATGAACTAGCAGCTTAATATGCTGATGTGTTCATGCCTATGATGATCACTGGTGTTGCTATTTGTTATATTTCTTCGATTTTTAAGTACTTGTCAAGCCTATTTTTCAATGTGTTTATTGAGGGTGCTTCAATAACTTTATTAATAATTTATTTTACATTTATACAACTGTTTGCCTTCCCAAAACGAAATAAGTCTGAATCCTAACGTTCTTTTGGTTAATGAATATTTTAAATGAAAACCCATTAAAAGTACCCGTCCTACAAGAAATATTGTTAAGACTACGCCTCGACTTCCCATACTAAGGTAATTGGGTGATCACTTCAAAACCGTTTGTGATCACTGATAAATAGAGTAAAAACGTTACTTTGTACTAGTCGTCTGTTTCTGGTTTGCACTTACCTCGGCCCGCGCTTCCGCACTTCGCGCCTCACGCTACACCTGCTGACACCTAGCATTTCCTCCAAGGCTGGGCGTCAGCGGGTGTAGGCCAAGGTAAGGGCAAACCAGAAAAAGACAAGTAATATCCACTTTTCTACTCAAAATATGACTGTGTATGAACAAGTTAATTCAATCAAATTGCTTTTATGCAACCATATTTTGATAAATTTGTTCCAACAGACGGGTCTGGGTCCGTGCTCCACCTAGGTTCTCCACCTGGGTGGAGCATGGGATACTTAGATTTTATATGCTATGTCCATGCTCCAACTACCATTAAGTACAGTCGTGTGCAAGAGTGTAATTTAGTGGGTCCACGGGGAAAACTATAAATCAAACATTGATTTCTAAGAGAGGTAATAATATTATACTTAACATGTTACATGTGGCATAAATATTATGTGCCCTTCACCGTTCTCTTTCATCGTCAATAAAAAAATCATAATAAACTGGGAACGGTTCTAAAGTACCAGGGCAGCAGAAATTTAAAGGAGGTTTCCATAATTTTGTAAAAGTTAACGATTAACTTATACAGAAACCTATTCGAAAACGCGTATTCATGGTATTCAATAATAGGTGCCAGGATTTATTCATTCACCCAACGCATAGTTCCAAGGCCAGGGAGAGGCCAGGATTATCTCCCTTTTTTTCTTTCCCTCTCAGCGATTAACTTATATAAAATTAAGGAAACCTCCTTTAAATTTCTGCTTCCCTGGTACTTTGGTGACTTCATGTTTGTTAATGTTTGTTAATCCTGGCCTATATTATTTATATAATATATATTTTATAATTGTTGTATTTTTTTTTATTTGCGGAATCTGAATTTAATTTCTTTTCAAAATAAACAATACAATCAAGTTACCTTGTTATTTTATTGGTTTTATTGTACTGTACTATACAGCTGTAGGTCAGTAAGGAATAAGCAAATCAGGAGTTGGCGAATAAGGAATTGGCGAATAAAGTCATGGACTGTACAATAATATTATCAGTTGGAGCATGGTATATGGTATAAATTGTAAGTATCCCATGCTCCACCCAGGTGGAGAACCTAGGTGGAGCACGGACCCAGACCCCAACAGACAGATCTTGAGTAGAAATGCCCATACAAAGTAAACATTTTACTCGATGCCAAATGATTTTGTTGAAGTGATCGTCCGATTACATATGTATTTATTGGTGTATGTGGTATGATTATTAGTATGGGAAGCCGAGGCGTAGAGCATGCCCTTAATATAATATTTGTAAAATGAAAATGTCATACAATCAATCTTTTTTTTAGACAAAAAAATCAGAAAAGTATCATGAAGCCCCGCAAAGGGAAAGGTAAAGGGGGCAAACCGGGCGCAGGGAAGCCGAGCAAGGCTATCTCCAAGAAACCTAAGGGCGGCAAAGGAGAGAGGAATCCCGGCAAGAAGAATCACGGGAGAAAACGAAGATAGTTGAATGAGTACATACTTTAATTTTATTATTATTATTGTATATTAAATTGTGAAATCAATACAAATGAAATCATGTTTTTTTTTTCATTCAAGATTTTGCAGTTTCTCTTGGGAATGTTACGTGGAAAAATGACTGATGAGAATAATGGTTCTCTGTTGGTTTGTTTTGCTACATCAGAACACTTATAAACCTATTCAAATTATAACTTTCGACATTTTCAGAGATTTTTCATTTTACAAAGGCACAAGGGGTAAGAAGTAAGCCAGAGGGGCAACGAGAACGATCGCACTTGTGTGTGTCGGTGTGCATATTCTGTTTTTCTAACACTTCATCAACAAATTCGCCATTGCACCTTCGACTAGCTCGGAATAAAAACACAAACATACCGCTTTTTGCCGCGGTGCTTACGTTTTGTGGAACATGAAATGAGGCGGCCTATTAGTATGCGTTTGTGTGGAAAGTGTATGACGTATTCATTGTATTAGCCAATTAATCTAGGCATCATTAACGTCTGCGTGAGCGGACGGACGAAGATGTGTAAATGTATTAGTTTAAAGTCGGCCTTTGATACAATAAACCAATAGGTGTTCTATTAAAAAAAATCATTATTTTAGTCTATTATTTATTCATAAAATGTGAAAGACGATACACGTGGACATTAAAAAGAAATAAAACCAAACAATTTAAGCCTGTGCCCAGCAGTGGGCACATATATTTTGCTAAATGAAAACTATAAAGTATTTTCCAAAATATCCATAACTGTTTTTCTAAGTATTACCCTCTAACTTCAATTTTCGATAACAATTCCAAAATTCTTATTTATTTTTAACTATTTATTTTAACACTGACAGGTGGTGCGTGTATCCTGTTTTTTAATTTATGAGTGCACTTGTATTCTTGCTGAAGGTAAAAAAAAAACCTCTAAATTCTTCCACTGCTTCATTTGAGTCAGCAACAGTTCAACAAGGCAAATATTTTTTTTTATGTGAAACTCCAGGTGGGGGCTGTATGCAGTAAATCCATAATTAATCAGTCGTCAGAATTTAGTACACCTGCTGTGAGCTGCGTCATTCAAACATTTCCAGCCTAAATTGACACTATTCCACTTGATGGGCTTTTTGCTCTTCTGTGAGAAGATGCTGTATACAACGGGAACTGGGAAGCAACCTTTCTGATGTGGAGACGGTCGTGTAAAATGTTGTTGTGGCTCATGATTCAATCTTCAATTCATCCTGAATCTCACGGTGTGTGACATTCCTCTGTTTCTTGATTAACCACTCCGTTTTGAGCATGTTTCATGTGTCATTGCACCTGGCGGTCGAGGTTCATCTTTGACACCGGCCCAGCCCAACCTCGTTTTAACTCACAATACCAGTATTTGTTCCGTTTGAAACGGAACGCTTTTGGGCGTTGTTTGTTTGTTTGCTGCCCAGCCTCTTGAGAAGGCGGGTGGGCCATTCTTCGCACTGACGCATTTCGACCTCAAGACGGTTCGTTGTACGTTGGCGCTCGGGTAGTTCTACTTCAGCCACCCGAGCTCTTTCATGAAGTGGAGCACTCTTGGTCGCTTCCACACTCCATGGGTAGTTTTTGGCGTTGTCGGCACAACAATCCACAAAATAAAAACACTGGTGGCCGTGGACAAGAAAACAGTGAGGGAAGACCACCCGCCAGGTGGGACGTTCAACCGCTGAGGGCTGGGAGGACTACAGGAAAATTGGAGAGATGTATGTCCAGCAGTTGACGCTTACACGCTGACTTGACTAACCGACCAGTATGTAATGGTGGCCAGCGACGGAACAGAGTTTCCAAATGCAGCTGTAAAATTTTTATGAGATTTTTTTGAAGGTAAGTTATGTTTGAAGTCGTAATAAATCATTGCATGAAATCATATCCATCAGTGATTGTCAAATATCGACTGACACTGTTTGAAAAATCATTAAACTGAAAATAATGGTGGGTAGTTTAAAAATTTAATATGAAGTTAATGCAATACAATTTAAATACATTTTATAAAGATAAAGTTTACAAATTTTTGTTTGCGAGGTACTATACAACTTACCACTGTCTAAAATAAAATGACAAGATATACCATGTTACATTTTTAAGCACTAGAATATTTGATGAGAACTTTTCATAACAATAAACTCTCTAAATTTTAACAATAATATTCAGACTATTTAGTTAAACTTTAAAACTGTCTACTCAGTAATAATAAACTTTCACGATTGCATATATTGTGTCCTATTAAACATTAAATGAGACAACTACACTACACGACCATGAGAAGTCAGATTTTGTTTGTAATCTAATCAAACTGTATATCCCAAAGGGGTACACAGATTTACGTTGTTTTCATTTTGGAATTTTAATGTTTTATTCGAAAATTATCAAATGATATGGACAAATTGTCAAACATTAGGCCGTCGGTAATAATAAGTAAGTACCAATCAATTAACAGTCACAATTTTTTTTTTCATGCAGCCACTACTGTGTGAATTATTTTGCAGTAATTTTGAAAGTTTCTGTAAATCTATATCTACAAACAAATTTTATACTACTTGTCCAGATCACACACCATCAGGTGTAGCGGCCACACGTGACACTTTATATAAGTTTAAACGAAGACAAGGAATATAATATCTTGGAAGTCAGAAACATCAATACAGTGCAAAATTATATTTTCATAATACAATTATCGCTATGCTTTCTAATTGTTACAACAATTACACAAGTTGACAACACTTTTACAATAACATTTAAGAAATGTTTAGTAAATGCTCAGAGTTAAGCTCTGTTTAGGGGATATAGTCTGTTTAGGGGATCTGTCTGTATAGGGGAAGTACTAGACAAAAAGCACTTCGTATTTCCCTAACCATACCCATATTTCAAGTGATTTAACTATAAATTATATGCCTATAGTTAGGTAAAGATTCAAGGTATAATGTGAATACATAATTTTTAATTTAATCTTATAAATTCCCTTAAAAATATGTGGTTGAAAAGTGGTAAAATCGTTCAAAAATGCTTTTGCTATTTCCCTCGCCATTTTTTACAAATGCATCTAATACGAAAAATGCTTTATTGAGCTTAGAGTCAATAAGACTCTAAGAATCATCTAAATACATTCAAACTCTTACAGAATAAGGGTCTTTCTCCGCCGTCGCAATATTTCGATGACTTCGGTGGCACTTTTTTTTTCTTTGAATTTAGACATTCTCACAGGCAAAACATAATTTAGAATTAATTTAGAATCAAATGGTAGTGGAGGGAACGAAATTGATTGAACGGTTATGAAGTTATTGAATTAAAAAAATATGATGTCCACCGAAATCAATATTTTAGTCACCGAAATCAAATCGTGTAATTACTTTATAACTTTAACACTTTAAACACTATGCAACTGTGCAAAAGAACAAACAATACCGACTACAATTGTGTGCAATTTCGATATGAGTAGGTATTGAGTAGATTTATATTGTAAACATTTTTTTTGTGATATTGCCGGTCTTTTTCATTGTTAAGTGCATAAAGTATGGGGTCGCTTATATTTCTAGCTTTTCTAAGTCTTTCAGCCACTCTTTTTTTAGCTAAGCGTTCCTCTTTTGAATCCGCTATCACGGCAAAGCTGAAAAGGATAATCATACGTAATACTATAATAATAAATCGACCACCGATACGTCGAGATACTACAAAACTTGTATCGGTAAACGGCGGTGACAGTGAGGCTCCATGAAAATACCCGCCCCATCCAATGATATTCTGCTACTCGGCAACATACATTGTTATGCGGACAAAAGTAGGTACACGGATCCTACACCAGTCACCCTTCAGCCAGACGGGACGTTGTGGATGAAAAGAGGCGAGGAACAAACGCTTCGGTCTATTTCCGAATGGGGCCGTACCTACTAATTTGGTCGAGTTTAACGCTTCCAAGACACAAGTCTGCGCGTTCTGTGCGAAAAGAACGGCGTTCACAGCCGCTCCTTCCTTCCAGGTCCCGTCGCTAAAATTAAGCGATCACCTCGGGGTCCTCAGAGTCGAACTGTCGCACGACCTAAACTTTCGGCGCCATAATCTAGGGGAAGGCCAAGCTAGTTTCTAAAAAGTTGGGCGTACTCAGTAAGGTGCGACGGTACTTCACGCCGGGCCAAAGGCTGCTTTTGTATAGTACAGATTAGGTCCTGCTTGGGGTACTACTCGCACTTGTGGGTTGGCTCAGCTAAATACCAGCTTGCGCCTTTGGATTCGATCCAGAGTCGAGCCCTGCGACTAGTGGATGACCCCAACGTGTCCCGCGATCTAAAACCACTGCAACTCCGTAGGAATGTCGGCGACCTAAGTGTGTTCTATCGCTTATTCAATCCATGGTGAATGCTCGGAGTAGCTGTTTAACGCGATCCTTCCGTCCCCTTTCCACCTCCGCACAACGCGCACTGGACAGGGATTGCATCCCTATACGCTGGACTTATACGGGTGCGTACCAATCGGTTCTGCAGGTCTTTCCTCCACAGAACTGGTAAACTCTGGAACGCTCTCCCTGCCCACGTATTTCCCCCCAAGTATCGTCTCTGGTTCTTCAAGAGAGGCGTGAATAGCACCTGTCAGGCCGGCATGGCATTCGAAAGCCCAGCGTACGACCGAATTTACATGGGCGTCATTAGGCACCTTATTGGTGACTCGGCGTCGCATGTCGCGCTTTTTATTTAAAAAAAAAATGCTCCTTGGCAAGGGAGTGAGGCAAGGGGACGTGATCTCAACCAGGCTCCTTACAAAAGCACTTGAAGACGTGTTCAAGACGCTTGAGTGGGATAATATTGGAATAAATGTCAATGGGGAGTTTCTCAGTCATCTCCGTTTCCCGGATAACATTGTCCTCCTCGCCCATAACCCGGTTTAGCTTCATGAGACGCTCAGCGACCTTTACGAGGTCTCGCTGAACGTCGGCCTGAGGATGAACCTGGATTTTTTTATTGCTTCTGAACTGGGTGGCTCTGCCCGAGGTCGAAGCTTCAGGCGCAACCAATTTCACCGCCGAGGAGGTGCCAGTCCGGCTTGGAGGTGGACTAATGTCGCTGGGGAAAGGCTATTAACCCGCGATTTGAAGATCCGTGGATTGTACGAGTGGGGAAAGATATTCCCTGCGAGCCCGTTCCACACCTTTGCTGTGCGGCACAAGAACGATTTAGAGAATCGTGCAGTTCGAATAACTCTTCTGTCGACTACAAAGGGGTGTTCCGCGAGAGTATGGCGGGTTTGGCGAAGACGAACAGTAGGAGGAGGGATAAGGGAAGCAAGTTCATCAGAGCAGCGGCCATAGTAGTACTGATAAAACAGACTCAATGATCCCACGATACGTCTGTGCTTTAAAGGCTGAAGGTCCTTTGTGAGTACAGAGTCACCAATGAGGTGAATTGCTCGTCGCTGAATTGAATCCAAGGCTGAAAGAAGGTACTCAGGGGAATCCTCCCAAAGATGACTGCAATATTCCATCACCGGTCTTACTTGTGCTTTATACAGTGTAATCAGTTGTACCGGCGTGAAAAATCGCCGACATCGGTAAAGGATCCCTAATTTTCGAGACGCTAGTTTCGCCTTGGACTTTATGAACGATCGAAACCCAACGTCCCTGGACACTTCCATACCCAGGACGCCCAGACTACCATATTTGGGGACTTGGCTGCCCTGGAAAGTGGCTTGGAGAGGAAACGGATTAGCCTTAGTAGAGAAGGCACAAGCTTGCGTCTTGGCTACGTTGAAGTTGACAAGTTCTTCCCCCAAGAGGATACTTTTCGAGAACCTGGTCAACCCGAGCAACAGTTTCGCGTCTCGCGTTTGCTGCTGAGGCTTCTCTACCCTTCCAGTCCTTGATGAACCCGTCGTGCACGATGCTGTCGTCCATGTAACAATGTATTTCGCCGAGCGAGAGCATGTCGTTGATGAATAATAGAAACAGCGTAGGCGACATCACGGATCCTTGTGGAACACCAGCATTGATTGAGTAGTCGGCCGAGCAGGCACCATCTATGGTGACAAAGATCGATCGACCACTCAAAAAGCTGGAGATCGAAGTGCACAGTTTTGTAGGGACACCATAAGCTTTCTTAACAGTCCCCGGTGCCAGACGCGATCGAATGCTTTCGATATGTCCAGAGCGACCGCCAGCGATACCCAAAAACCATCGAGCCTTTCAGCCTACAAATGCGTGACGTACGCAAGAAGATCTCCAGTCCACCTTTGCTTGCGGAAGCCGTATTGCTTGTCATCGTAAAGTTTACAGTCTTCTAGATACGTCAGAGCGCTGAGTTGACAATACGCTCCATAACCTTACTAAAAAGTAAGGTTAGGGATAAAACCAACGTCATGACGATGGAGGTTATGGGCGAGGGGGATATTCTGATCGACGGTGAAGTGATCAAACAAGGAATACGTATATTTCGGCTAGGTAGGTCGACAAGGCCTACTCAAGGAGGTAGAGAGACACATTCAACTGGGTTGGGCTGCCTTCGGAAAGCTGAAGTTCGTCCAAAAGTCTGATCTACCGTAACGCAAAACATAATAAACGGCATAATATAACTTCGATTAAAAGAAAAACTGTTCTTTTTTTTTTACTTAATTCGACAAAAACTCTCAATGACGCAATAGAAGAGTAAGTTAGGTCTTGCTACGTAGAGTTTGCAGTCTTAACTGTTTTTAACTTTATGTGAATTGAATTTTTTTTTCATTTCTAATCCTCAAATACATAAGTTATCCTGTTTATAAGTTATAATAGGCATGCTATTTAATTAAAAAATATGTTTCTTGCTTTCGGTGGTTTTGAAATTGACTTCGGTGCACCTATTTCCACCGAAAACACCGAAGTCATTGACACTGAAATCAAAAAAGTAAGGAAATTCTAAAATATTTGCAAATACAACCTATATATACAGCATTGCTCTCTAAGTTGGAGAATATGTCAAATAAATAACGAGAAAATTGGTTCAGCGAAATCAATTTTATAGGTTACCAAGCCACCGAAAACGATTACATACCTTAATAACACGGTCGCACAGGAACGCACAGACGTGTTGTCCTCGCCACAGAAGCGGCGCGACTGATATTTTTTTTCGCTTTAACAGCTATGCACGCAGCTACAATAGTATAGGATCTATGAGCGTATTCGTGCGCGCCACCGATATCAAAGGAAACTAGCGGACGCTTATAAAATAATTCGTATTTCGTCTTCTGAAGCGTATTCATGCTTAGTAAAAATATAAGGTAAAGCATAACTAACTAGGTTTTAGAGAACATATACAAAGTAGCGTAATTCCTTATAGATGATAAGAAAAAAAATGTTTTCTACCCCAAAGTGTAGTCCGGACGCGCCAGTGAAGTCAAGATTTCAGCAGTTTGAATTTTTTTTATCGCATTTCTAATTAATTAATTAAAAAAAGGACACAGGCCCCCCCCCAGTATTTTCATCATATCTACAATATAAAAAAATATAAAAGTATTATGAATCCATTTTATAAGACTTTTCGATCCGGACTCGCTTATTCTGCCCATCCGGAGAAACACCCATAAATGGTTTTTCACTGAACTATCTTTGAACATTCTAAATTATGGGCTGTTGTCGTGCGCGAGCGTTTTTTGTATGGACTTATTTGTAACGAGGGTAGATTTTAATAGCAAATGCATTTTCGAACGTTTTTACCACTTTTCACCCACTTATTTTTCAGAGAATTTACAAGATTATATTAAAATAATCTATCACATATTATACCTTGAATCTTTACCTAACTATAAGCATATAAATTATAGTTATATCTATTGAAATATGTTTATTGGTCTCCTTACACTGCGAAAGCAAATCATATACTGCCCATCGGAACCAAGTGATTGAGACAAGTCCATCGTTCGTTTCATTGCTAGAAAACGCTTCAAGAAAACAACCTAAGAGCCTGAAGAGAATCAGTAAACAAAGATTTAGGTAGTACTTGCTATGTTGCTAACTCAGTACTAAGACACGAGACACGTGCAAATTATGTCAGTAAATACAACAACAAAAAATAAAAAAAAATGGCTATAGTTAGGATAATATGATGTAATGTTTTGCCTAGTACCCCCTTAAACATGAACAATTACACATTCGACATCTATGTATGTTAAGTGATGTTCGACGTCTATGACTTGTTCAGACCTAAAATTTTCTGGAGCCTGTTCGCTAATTTATTTCGCTGGTTTGATTTAGGGGGTGAACCCCCTCCCCCCACCAACTCGGATTCCCCACTGAATAACAACAACGAACCAGCAAAGAGGGGTTTTATTTTTCATACCCCTAGCAGTGTCGGATTTATACTTTTCTTTAGTATAGGCCACTTCAATTTGTGCCGCCCCTCCCTCCTACCTATCTCAATCACTTGTATTTATTTTAGTCATGTTACGAGTCGAATACATGGAAGACTCGAGTGACTCGAGTTGAAAACATCTATAACTAGAGTTGCGACTCGAATTAAAAAAATTCGACTCGCTATAGATTTTCTATTTAGTCTTGGAACCATTATTTAATTCTTAAATAATAGCTCCTTAAATAATTTTAAGACATTAAGAAGCCACTAATCTCGTACAGCGCGTCACCAGTTCAATCAAATGAATTCAACTGACTCGCTTCGCAGCAGCAGACCGCGTCACCCACTCCCTCGACTCGAGTGCACTCGGTTGACTGAATGCGAATGCGAGTTGACGAACGAATACAAAATACACAACGACTCGCGGCCTTGAGAGACTGACTGAGTAGAGCGGCTCGACTCGAGTCGGTCTACTCAAGTTTGGTCGGTCGTACAGCGTGGCGTCGCCGTCAGTCAGTATCTCAAGGCCGCGAGTTGCCGAGTATTTTGTATTCGTTCGTCAACTCGCATTCGCATTCAGTCGTCCGAGTGCACTCGAGTCGAGCGAGGCGAGTGGGCAGACTGACTGACTGCCTGTCCGTACGAATACGAGTCCGAATCGGTTTCATTCCGTATCCAACTCGAGTTGACGAGTTTTAGGCTTGACTCGAGTCATACGAGTATTATCTATCACTCAACTCGTCACAACGCTAATTTATTTACCTTGGCCATTTTAGGAAACGGAAAATTTTATTTAAGTTTAACCACTGAAATACGTAAAAATAAAGCTAACCTATTAAAAACGAATGAGTTAGTCATAAAATACAAGTAACGAAACAAAGATTGTTTTATTGTTCAAATCGTCTATAATCATCATAGTTTATAAATAATATAAATAAATAAAACTTCATTTGAGACAATATGTGACATACCCACAAGATATGAACACCTATAAAAATTTACTGATAAGGCGAGGAGTGTATGTGGCAGTGGCACCAGTATTGACACACTCTCACATACACCCTTCACCACTAATTTAACTGTTTTATTATCGTTTTCTAAAACACTTGTTGAAACACAACTTATGGCACAGTTATTATGGATAAGTCTATAGGAAGATGGTAAAATAGGCAAAGTATTCGATTTTTTATGGGCACAGAATTCCCTTCTGACTCGATCAAACATTTGAGGAAAATTTCACAGAGGTTCAACCTCGGTGCTCAACATTAATTACATTTTTCTATGAGAATAGATACCTACTCATGCTTATTTGTATGTAAGTATAAATACATAAATAAAAAAAATATATGATGACTTCTCGGGTTGGCATTACCTACCTGATTATAATATTTCAATACAACTATTATAATAATTGAGCTACGTAACAGCAACAATATCTACTAGTGGAAGCATCTCTACTAACTTCACGTAATATAATATTTCAATGATTGGTATAACAACCACTCTATCTATGTATATTGATCTCAAAATAGATTATATATAGCTTTCATTATAATATGACTTTGATTAAAGATATTTATTGCTAAATAAACTTTATAAAATATAGTGCTTAATTTCTTATAGAGCAAAAATACAAGATTTCACATCTATATCAGCGGAGTACATGTCGCCTATAGCGCTAATTGAAGTTCAATATAACATTATATTTACCTCATACAACTTGTTGCAAACAAATTAAGTTAAAATTCAACATCTGTGGTACACTACGTTAATATCAGGTCCGATGTGCACACTATACCAACAACGCGATGCAGAGCATGGTCTACCCGCACTGTCTACCGAACAATGGATGACTCCGACAGTGATTGTGAGTTCTAAGATCAGCAGTACATAGCAGCTCTCTATCTCATAAATTTATTAGAAATGGTCAAATGCAATAGTATGTGGGAAAAATTACTTGCAAATTGTAAGTAACTTGTAACCGAGTAACTTGTAAACTGTTTGTATAGTATAGTCAGCGCATAAATGTGAAATGTGAAATTGTGTAAGAAAAGTTTTAGGGTTCCATAGGTAAAATGAGTGTGTTTTCTTAAAAAGCTAAAAATATTTATTTTATTAGGCCTACACAATTTTATTAAAGCATTATTTTTCTACGTTTTGATAACAATTTCACAATAATAATAATATTGACAATAGCACAATACATTTTGTATTTGATATATTTTATACTCATAGATAGTTAATTTTATTTGGTTCCATTAGAAATAATGTTGAGTGATGTGTCTATGTTACATTTAATACAGTCAACAGAACAAGAACATGCAATACGGAACAATAACAAATCTTATGAATAGTCTGGTCACAGTAACCAAAGCCCTCAACAAAGCTCACTATGGCCGGGTTATACTATCTATAGATTTTAAGCTAATAATTATCTTAATGTTAGAATTATTTATCTATTTTCCTTTAGTGTGCAACAGATCTTAAATAAAGTAAACAATAAAAATTTTCACAGAAAAAAGAATACATTTTATAGCTTGTATAGATGTTGAGGACTATTGAGGAACTGAATAACTTATGCAGTAAAGTAACTCTAAGCTAATAACTAACAATATATGAATACCGGCATGTTAGAATAGTTGCTAGCGATATATTCACTGTTAATATTAATTAACCCATCTGACATCGGTGACTGCAATAAAAATGATCACAGCGTCGCCGCATGTGTGTAAAGGCGGTAAAGAGGACACGGCAACGGTCGGCATTGAAATATCTGCTCTATGGCTAAAATAATAAGTATCAATTTTAGTTCTAAAATAAAATGAAAATAATGGCCACCCTACTCAATCTGATACAATTTATAACTGTGCTTTGACAACCTGGAAGAAATAAATTAGCTGACCAGAAACCGTTTTGCTGCTTCAATTAATTACTATTTTTGGTCTGCTTAGTCATTAGTTTTTGTTTGTGTATAAAAATTGAAAGATCATGAAATTTTTGAAGTGAATGTGTTATTATTGGTGGTTTTTATGAATTGTGTGTGTGTGTGAGATTGTAGCATTGTTTACACAGGACGTGTACAGCCGACTCCAGCTGATGGCGACCCTTGTAGTGACACACAATATGCACTAACTTCAAGTTCTCTCTAGTGAATATCTCCAGGTAGTACTTGTGGGAGGCCACGAAGCCCTCCTTCACTTGTCGGTGGCAGTCCTCGCACTGTGAGGTGCGCTGACAGACACTGTTCACCGCCTCTATGATCTTGGGGATGATGGAGCGAGAGAGCTCTACCTGATGGTCAAGGTTCCACGTCTGGAAGATGATCCTCTCCTCGCGGCTTCTGTACGGGTTTATCGTGTGATCTCCCTCGTATTTACACTTCTTGGCGCTCCAGAGGCCGCCGCATTCAAATTGGCCTTGTTTGGAGCAGAGACGTTCGCTTTTGGGAGACATCCTGTTGAAGTAGGCACCGTTGTACTTGCTACGATCCAGTAAAATCCTGACGTCCGTCATGAACCTGTCGATAAGAGACTTGGCGATGCCGCTCTTGGAATGGACGTACACGTCGGAACTCTGAAGAGCCGTTTTAGTCTTGTAGAAGTAGCCTCTCATCCTATCCTTGACCCGCTTCGTCATGGACACTTCCTTAGTACGCTCGGAAGAGTCCAAACCTACAAATAAAACACTTTAAAACATTATTAGCGAATTGAGTTCACTATTCAATGTTATTCAATATTTATCTGATTATGGCTAAGGTTACATATCACAGGTAGAAAGATTATAAAAAAAAGATGGGTTGTCAATAACGAGTTTAACGTGAAATACGTTGAGCCGACAAGCTCCTGTTAAAACAAATTAAATGTTGTCCCACTCAGCGGCCATCAACGCCATTTATTGTGCCATAATTGTACTATACTTTATTTCATACATAACTTTTCTCTTTTCTGCCATCTTGAGTATGCCATCCCATAACTTTATCACATAATCCCATAACATAACTCAAATCAATGCCTGTGACTTTACAAAAAAACTTAGTACGAATTCAAACTTTTCCCCCTGAGCTCGTCCCAAGGCTTTATGTACTTTAAAAATTAATATTTGCGTCTCGCTCACACAGTATTGCAGTCTAAAGAAAATAAGGCAATTGTTCTAAGAAAAAATTGTAAAAAAAAATTAGTATGCAAAAAAAAAAATTTGCATGCCGACTGTACAGCTGTAAAACGTCCCCATTTTCAATCCCTTTAAATAACCATAATAATGTACGATGGTGGTAGCTTGGAACAAGACAGTGACAAGATGTTAGCTAACTAACATCTGCCAAAATTCAGGTGATATAACATTTTTCAAAACTGAAAAATTTCCTGCATAAAACATTATGAGTCTCGTCATTAGGAACCTTCAGTTATCGTAGCCCCAAAGGAATACTGGTAGAAAATTCCTAGAGGAATTAAGTATTACATTTTCCTCATTTTAGTGCTATATAATATACACTAAATATAGAGGTGCGTACAGACATCGCGAGGCATGCGGCGCGAATGGTTCGTCACGCATGCCTCGGGCTGTGTGGACGTGAGTGCTCACTGTGAGCATTCGCCGCGTACGCTCGTTGCGAGGCTGCCTCACTGCGAGCCGTGCGTTCAGTGTGGACGGCTGTTATTGTGTTGCTGCTGACGGCTGTTATGTGCGTGCGTGGTTGTTTGCGTGCTCAGCTTGAGCATGTGCCGTTCAGGAGTTATGCATAAATGTTGCGCGCATGCCTCAGGTTGAAGCATGCGTGACGAACCGTTCGCGCCGCATGCCTCGCGATGTCTGTACGCACCTTAATATACACGCCACCACACGCGGTCTTCTGCTCTTCTCATTCATCCACTCCCGGCTACCTTTTTTTTTACCGCGTGTGGTGGTGTGCCTTGGGAGAGGCCTATGTCCAGCAGTGGACCGATACAGGCTGATGATGATGATAATATACACTACGACAATACACTAAACCTTCATGAGGGACATAAACCGTAAGAAGCACTACATAGTCGGATTACAAAAAAGAGCCACCCCAACCACCATTTTTTAAAATTTTTTTTTTATGGAAACTGATGGTTGGCTACATCACCTACAACATCCGTGATGTCAGCCCATAACACCGGGTGAACTTGGTACCACATCAGTGCTTCCCTTCGGTCATGCCGGCTACACTGAACTGGACGGAAAACAGAAACTATTTACATAGCCGTTTCGACCGACCTTTCATTCAGTGCGGTGGTACCAACCAGTGGCGGTTCCCCAGGTGAAGCAAGTGAAGCACCGCCTCACTTAATTATCTTGAAAGTAAAGAAAAAAAAAACATTTCAAAATATTGTTACGAGCACTGGGGCCGGATAGAAAATTAAACAGCACAAACTCTTTTCTATTCTTTACTTTTCAAACTTTACTATCGCATTTTTATCTGACAACAAAACTCCCTGTCATTTTTGACAGCTTTCTTCTTTTTATATATCAAACTTTAGGTGGTCGTGACATCGTCCCCCGCTCAGATACGTTCGTCCCGAACGTAATTTGACCCATGGTACTGAGCCAGTCGGTCCACATGCACAATTTTGGGTTTGCTCCTTGAATTCCTTTGTATGCGGTAAGTGACATCATTGATACGGGTCACCACCGTGTATGGCCCATCCCATCTGGGCTGTAGTTTAGGAGATTTTCCTTTTCGACGTACAGGATTATGTAACCACACTTGGAAACCCTCTTCAAAAGTGTGGTCGTTAGTCTTCCGATCGTAGCGCGTCTTCATCCGTTCTCCTGCTTGTAGACTGACCTCCCTCATATGAGCGTGGATTGAGTCCATCTTGTCTCGAAGATTAGCCACGTACTCCGTTATGGGCCTCGGTGAATCTGGAACATTTCCTGTTAGGAGATCTGCTGGGAGGCGAAGCTCGCGTCCAAAATTGGCCAAAGCTGGCGTTTCATTGGTGGTCTCATGCACGGCAGACCTATACGATAACAGAAACAAGGGAATGTATTTGTCCCAGTCCCTCTGATGATTTTCTACCAGCTTGGCTAAATGATTCTCTATCGTCTGGTTAAACCTCTCCACCATGCCGTCCGACTGCGGTCGATACGCAGTTGTCCTGGTCTTGTGGATTCCCATGATGCGGCACGCTTCCAGGAACACTCCAGCTCCGAAGTTAGTCCCTTGGTCAGTGTGTAACTCCAGCGGCACTCCAAAGCGACAAAAGACCTCATGAACCAATTTTTGTGCAACTGTCGTGGCTTCTTGATTCGGAATGGCAAAAACTTCAGGCCACTTTGTGAAATAATCCATAACGACCATGAAGTATCTATTTCCGTTGTCTGTTACTGGGAATGGTCCAGCTATGTCAACTGCGATTCTCTCCCAGGGAACACCAACATTATACAGCTTCATGGCTCCCTTACAACGGGATTGCGGACCCTTCACTGATGCACAAGCAGTGCATTTGCGGCACCAGTCCTCCACATCTTCACGGCAATGTATCCAGTAAAAACGTTGCCGAACCTTCATTAGGGTTCTCTTAACTCCCAAATGACCTCCTGAAGGACCGTCGTGAAGGCAAGCCAACACGTCCTTCACCTTCGTTCGCGGGATTACCAACTGTAAATATGTCTCTCTCCCATTTGGTGTCTCCCATTTCCGGTAGAGTAGCCCGTCATGGAGGAGAAGGCTAGACCATTGTGCCCAATAACTTTTCGTCGTTGCACTTCTTGGTGCTACTTCTTTCCACTCAGGTTTGTTTTCATACGCCATTTTCCAATAAATGATGGGCAACAAATCCCGGTCTTCTTCCTGCGCCTTCTTCATGGCTTCATTACTCCATTCTTCGCTTATGTTGTCGGTCCTGATTACTTTTACGGAGCAACATGCTCCATACTCTTTCGTCTCATGTCTCGCGCAGTGTTTACATTCTTCCGGACATGGTCTTCGAGATAGGGCGTCTGCATTCCCGTGGGACTTGCCGCTCCGATGCTCTATATCGAACTGGTATTCTTGCAGTTGCTCAAGCCAACGTGCAACCTGACCCTCAGGGTTTCTGAACTGGAGTAACCACTTTAATGCTGCATGATCCGTCCTTAAACGGAATCTCCTTCCGATTAAGTATTTGCTAAAATGCTGCAGACTTTTGACCATCGCTAGAAGCTCACGCCGGGTGACGCAGTAGTTTCGCTCCGGCTTCGACAATGATTTGCTGAAGTAAGCTATTACTACCTCCTTGTCTCCTCGTTGTTGTGACAGCACGCCTCCAATTCCCGTGTTACTTGCATCGGTGTCGACGATGAATACTCCATCTGTCTCGGGATATCCCAAGATTGGTGAATCACATAGGTACTGCTTCAGTTCTTCAAAGGATCGGTGGCAGTCTTCATTCCATTCAAAGTGCCGTTTCTCTTCTGTCAGCCGATGAAGGGGCTTAGCAATTTCCGAAAAACCCTTCACAAATCGTCGGTAGTAGGAGCATAAACCGAGGAATGCGCGTACTTCCGTTTTGTCCTTAGGGATTGGCCACTTCTGTACCGCTTCGATCTTCTGTGGGTCTGTCTGAACACCGTCTTCAGATATCACGTGGCCCAGGTAACTGACCTTGCGCTTAAAGAAATCACATTTTTTAGAGCTTAGCTTTAGATTCGCTCCACGGATTTTATATAGTACATTTTTTAAATTGCTCACGTGATCATCGAAAGTCTTGCCAACAATGATAATGTCATCCAAGTACACTAAGCAGGCGTCTCCAATCAATCCAGCGAGTACTCGATCCATTAACCTCTCGAATGTCGCAGGAGCATTGCAGAGGCCAAACGGCATGACATTGAACTGCCACAACCCGCTGCCGGTTGAGAACGCAGTCTTCTCTTTATCTTTGGCATCAAGCTCCACTTGCCAATAGCCGCTTTTCAAATCCAACGTTGTAAACCACTTCATGCCGCTCAGTGTATCCAAAGTATCATCTATCCGCGGAAGTGGGTAACTGTCCTTTTTAGTAATGTCGTTCAGCCGTCGATAGTCTACACAGAACCTGGTACTGCCATCCTTCTTCTTCACGAGGACTACAGGCGAACACCAGGGGCTCGATGACGGTTCAATTACTTTGTTCTTGCGCATGTCCCCAATCATCTGTTGAACCTCGCCTTCTTTCGCCACTGGCACCCGACGTGGACGTTGTCGGATAGGCAGTGCGTCCCCCGTATTAATTTGATGTTTCACCATGTTGGTCCGTCCAATGTCCCCGTCGTCGGTCGCGAAGATGTCCGAGTACTGTGTTAACAGGTCTACTGCCCTCTGATACTCCATCTTGGTAAGATCCTTTTTACTTTCTTCCAAGAGCGAGAGCACTTTGGTTCTGTCTATCTTATCGCTCACAGTGATGGGCTCATCACACTTACGTAGCCAGGATACTTCATCACATTTTCCCACCACTGTGTCTGTTTCGAGTTTAATATCGGCCCGGCTCAAATTCATGATGCGCACGAATGCCTTATCCTGATTCTTTACCAAAGTTCGTGCAGTAATCCATTGACAGTCACATTCACGCTTATCCAAGTTTTCAACAAGTGTACATCCCGTTGGGCCTTGGCCAGATGCATGCGGTAAATTCACTGGCACCAACGTCTGAGATCGTGCCTGCAATATGGTCGGCCTCGAACAGCATACATCTCCTGACAACCTTCCTCCTCGAAGAAATATTTCTTCACTTCCCAGCTTGAGAACTCCATTTGTTATGTCGATTTTGCAGTCATGAAGTTTCATAAAGTCCAGTCCAAGAATACAGTCATCAACTATGTCTGCCAAGATAACGGGGTGATGATAAATTCTGCACCCAATTTTTAATGTTACTCCTACCTCTCCATGGACAGGTATGTGCTGTCCGGTGGCAGACTGTAGTTTGTAGTAAGTGTACCGCTGCTGTTGATTCTTAATAAAATTCCCTAGAAGTTGCGATTTAACAATGGTCCGCGATGCTCCGGTATCCAAAGTTATTTTACACTCATAGCCGCTGATTTGTCCATCCACTACTAGGCTATTTCCGTCGCATGCTTGTGAAATCAAGACTATGGGGGCTTCCTTGCCACCAGCCAGCACTCGCCCCGTGGTCCTGGCGGTTACTCGTTTCCCTGATGCTCCTCCGTTCTCGGTGCTTCCATATTTGATTGTTCATTGTTTGGGCAGCTAGAGCGGATATGTCCAAGAATACCGCAGCGGTAGCAGCGAGGAGTAAACCTATTCCTACCCGGTGTATATTCCGACACCTTCACTTCCCTCACTCTTTGTCTGCGAGAGTCAGCACGCACTGCTTCTACTTCTAATGCGTGCGCTAAGGCATTTTTCAGTGTCTCGTGATGCCCCAGTCGCACGGCTGCCCTCACTTCCATGTCCCAAATTCCGTCCACGAAAGCCTGAACCAGTGTGCTAACGATGAATGGTGCCGACGATGCTTGGTATGCCTTTCGGACAAGCTTTTCTATTTCCAGAGCCCACTGTTGAAGGCCCTCGCCGGCTTGCTGCACACGGTCACGAAGTTGGGCTCTGAACACATGTTCCAAGTGTTTATCGCCATATCTTGTCTCCAGAGCCTCCAGCAGTTCTTCATATGTGGTCCTCTCTCCGACGGCTTCCAAAACATGTAGGGCCTGGCCACGCAACCCCAATGTCAACGCGGTGAGTGCCTGGTCGTTGTTCCACCCGTTGGCCCGCTCCACAGACTCAAATTGTTTTTTGTAGGTGGCCCACGAGGTTGTGCCATCATAAAGTGGAACTTTAAAACGTGTTCCTCCAGTCGAGGCATTCACGGTTACTCCAGTGGTTTGTATTTTTTCCAGTCTTGTCATTCGTGCCTCGTAGAGGTGTAACATGGCATCCTGCTCCTCCACTTTGGCGGTCACCTTCTCCAAGTCTTGGCGCAACGTGGACAGCGCCCCGTTTACTGTGTCCAGGATCGCTTGCCGACTTTCCTCTGTAGCTCGTCGACTCTCCTCCGACTTGGCCTCGAGACGCTCCATGGCTTGCCGACTTCCTTCCGTAGAGCGACGATTTTCGTCGGCCATTCCGTTTAGCATTTTCATGAGCCCGGCCATATTGAATGAGCTCGGGTTCTGGGATGTTGCTTCTTCCTCCACTTCCGGAGGTTGTGAAGTACTGTCCTGGACCTCTTCTACGACGCCACGCTGCTCCTCGTCATTGTTCAGCGCGGCCGCCGCCATCGCCCTGGTTTGCATGCATTCGTTGTCCCTCGGCGTTATTGACATTTTCTATCCCCACTCTGACACCAATTGTTACGAGCACTGGGGCCGGATAGAAAATTAAACAGCACAAACTCTTTTCTATTCTTTACTTTTCAAACTTCTTCTTCTTCTTTTTTTCCGACTTGCAACCGCAAGATGTTCAGAGCGGTCCTTGAGCCGTAATGGCAACTGATCTCTTTTTTTATTTGAGATCTAAATACTGCCAGTGTCACGTTAAGATATCCACGTTATATATTTTTATAAACAAAAAATGTCATTGTACAAAATTTTGATTAACGGGCAAAGAAAATGCTGAAATCTTTACATTACACATAAAAAGAAAAGAAATAATCAAACTCTAAATCATGTCATAAATAATTCAAATCATTACATAGCCATTATAACTTACCTATACTTCAAAAATAGAAAAAGAAACAATACAACAGAAAATTTAAAAGTAGGAATTCTATATACACATAGAAACAAGGAAAGCAAGCCGACTTAACTAAAGTTTGATATTGTTGCTATTTATGCATCTAGCAAGCAATTTCAATATTTTGGGTGAGGGACAGAACAGAAGAGAGTGAATATTAATGGGAAGTGAAACTTTTAATTTTGGAAGCATTTCATAAATTGATGGCATTTTGTTATTGAGAGGGCAAGAAAATATAATGTGGTCTACATTACCCTCCTCAAGGCCACATTCGCATAGAGAGTTGTCCCTAATGCGAAGTTTGGCAAGGTGGACTGGACTACAGCAATGGCCCATTCTGAGCCTGTTTATAATAGAAGTTTCTTTTTTAGGGAGTGTAATTTTAAAGAACCAAGGTTTCACTGGAATTTCTGGTTGGATCTTGGCATAGTATGAACCTCTAGTCTTGCTGGTATTTATCCAGTTTGAGGACCATGATCTTTTAAGGTAAACCTTAGGGAGAGCTACAAGGTCGTGGCAGTAATTTTTGTAATTTATTTGTATGTATGTAATTAATTTATCACCACTAACAACCGCCTCCTTAGCTAATTGATCAGCCATTTCGTTCCCTGCTATGTTAGCATGACCAGGGATCCAAACAAGAACAACCTCAGAACTATTGGATTGGAGTTCTAACAGAATTAATCTAATTTTAAGAACAATGTCATTATGCATTTTAGATTTGAATGGATTTTGCTGTATGGACTGAAGAGAGCTTTGAGAGTCAGTTAGAATAACCGCCTTGACAATATTATTAAATCTAATATATTTAACAGCTTCCAGAATAGCCAACGCCTCTCCTGTAAACACAGACGCCTCTGGAGGACTTTTCATCTTCAAAGACCTGTTAGCATTCTTGTGAAAAACTGCATAACCAACACTACCTTCGGGAGATAACTTGGAGGCATCCGTATAAATATATTGCCATCCCTTGCAGTTTTCATCTAACCATTGCAGAAGCTTTTTGTTGGGATCCAAAGTATCTTTGTCAATATCTATAGAAGTACGAATGTTGGGGATGAAGTTAAGCGCTTCATATGGAATTTGAAAAATTGGCACTGTTCTATCTCTGTGAGTCGGAGCTCTTAAATTAATAAATTTCCTGAAGCTGTGTACTAAATTTGGATGAGACTTAAGCCTCCAGAAGTTCATTGTACGAGTATATTCGGTAAGAAGCCTAAGCTTCGGGATAATAGGATGGTTAGAAAACTGAACAGCTTTAAATAAATATCTATTTGCTAAATATTGCCGTCTCATATGAAGGGGAGGGTCAACACATTCCACTTGGAGAGCATTGGTGGGCGAGGATTTCATATTCCCTGAAATTATACGGAGACATTGGTATTGGATTAAGTCTAGACTTCTAAGTGCTTTGCAATTTGCAGGCTCAAAGATAAAAGTACCATAATCCAGGTGAGGCCGGATAATAGCATTATAAATTAATTTCATATAAAATGGATGGGAACCCCACCACACACCAGAAAGACAACGAATGATATTAATATTCTTTAGACATTTTGTTTTTATATAATCTATATGTAGCACTCCTGTCATCTTTGAGTCAAGAATAACTCCAAGAAACTTAACCGAATCAGACTGCTTAATTGGTGTATGAATGACAATGAAAGGGGGGATATTTCTTTTTCGGGAAAAGGTTACTACTGAGCTTTTGGATGCCGAAAGTTCTAAACCATTATTCAGAAGCCAAGTGTCTAGAGAAATTAGGGCCAAATTAATTAACTCAGATGCTTTGACGATAGATTTGTTTGAAGCATACAATAAAAGGTCATCAGCGTACTGTAAAACGCGACAATGATGTTTAATTTCAATATCCATATCAAAAGAGAAGATACTATATAATAGAGGGCTCAGCACAGATCCCTGTGGAAGACCTTTCCACACAGTCCTAACAAGATGGCCATCTCCATCAGTATAGAGATGAATATGTCTCTCCAACAAAATGTTGGAGATAAACATCGTCAGTTTCTCAGGCACCTTTAACTTTTGTAATTTTTTCCTTAACATAGGGAGCTGAACATTATCGTAAGCAGCAGATATATCAAGAAATGCAGCTACAATGGATTCATCTCGACTGAAAGAGAGACGAACATCCGTAGAAAACAATGCAAGACTGTCCATGGTACTTTTTCCCTTCCGAAAACCGAATTGACTATTGGATAAAATCTCTTGGTTTCCAATGAACCACTCTAAGCGATTTTTCACTAGGTGTTCAGCAACTTTAAGGAGGACAGAAGACAGAGCAATGGGACGGTACGATGTGCCGTCGTTAGGATCTTTCCCAGGTTTCAGTATTGGAATAATAACTTGAGATTTCCATGACACCGGGAAGATGCCAGTGTCTATGATCATATTAATAATGCTAAGAAAATATTCCCTAGTTAGAGAATCAAGATTTTTTAAAAAGGAATATGGGATCCCATCTATACCAGGAGCAGAATCTTTTACATACCTTAAGACATTATTAAGTTCTTGGAGAGAGAAGGGGTCGTTAAGAGAAGAAGAAGAATCTATTGAATAATTTGTCGGCATTTCATCGAATTGAGGGACCGAAGGTGGAGCCAGCTTATCTAAGAAAATTTCCGTCCAGTCACTGGAAGATGCTTTAACAGAGCTATCTTCCGAATAAGCCGATCTAAATCGTTTTATAGTTTTCCAAACTAGCGAAGGATGAATATCCGGAGAGATAGAGGAGCAGAATCTGTGCCAGCCCTCTCTTTTCTCGACTCTCCTCCGACTTGGCCTCGAGACGCTCCATGGCTTGCCGACTTCCTTCCGTAGAGCGACGATTTTCGTCGGCCATTCCGTTTAGCATTTTCATGAGCCCGGCCATATTGAATGAGCTCGGGTTCTGGGATGTTGCTTCTTCCTCCACTTCCGGAGGTTGTGAAGTACTGTCCTGGACCTCTTCTACGACGCCACGCTGCTCCTCGTCATTGTTCAGCGCGGCCGCCGCCATCGCCCTGGTTTGCATGCATTCGTTGTCCCTCGGCGTTATTGACATTTTCTATCCCCACTCTGACACCAATTGTTACGAGCACTGGGGCCGGATAGAAAATTAAACAGCACAAACTCTTTTCTATTCTTTACTTTTCAAACTTTACTATCGCATTTTTATCTGACAACAAAACTCCCCGTCATTTTTGACAGCTTTCTTCTTTTTATATATCAAACTTTAGGTGGTCGTGACAATATCAAGAAAGAAAACTTAAAAAAGTCAAGTATATCCGATCCGAACTGATCACAATAATATTAGCGCGGGGGCGGCGGCGCGGAGGAGGCGGAGGCGGCTGGTGCGACGCGCGCGACGAAATACGTTAAAGATGTGTTAGTGCATCAACACCACCAACACAGCACGCACACACACACAGACGTGACGTGTGACGTGTCACGTACGGCATGGCATATGGTGACTCACCCCGGTCCGGTGCGGCGACGAATCACTTATTTTGATATCGCTTCACCAAGCGTAAAGACAACAGGTTGACCTTGGAGGCTTTGGATGTAGGGAGCAGCTGAGGCTCTGATAAATGGCGCCGAACGAGACATCTATATCCAATTAAAAGAATGCAGAGCGAGATGGGGCGATTCACGTTTTCTATAAGTCGGTTTGTTTTACCTCCGTGATTAACATAATGGCGAAATTGGCATTAGTTAGGGTAAGTTTCATAGCTCAATGGTATATGCTTCGCTTTTCAATCTAGTGACGTTGGTTCGAATCTCACTTTTGCGAATTCTTTTTTTTTTGTTTTTAGGGTTCCGTATCCGGTACGGGACCCTATTACTAAGCCTACGCCGTCTGTCTGTCTGTCTGTCCGTCCGTCCGTCTGTCTTTTTTTTTTATGTAATCCGGTATGGGTGGCTGAGCCGGAGGGGCCAAAACGCATGCTCCGACCAGCCAATATCACCTCCGAGAAGGTAGGTGCCATACTGGAGACTTCCCTGGATTGCTGGGTATACTGGACTAGAGGAGAACACAGCCGAGGCTGCTATGCGGCAGCAGCAGGTGTAGGTATGCATGCACGTAAATTTTTTCGTCAGAAAAAAACTCATTGTTACACGCCGACCGGATTCGAACCTCGCACCTCTCGCATTTGAAGCCAATGCCCAAACCACTCGGCCACCCGCCGCTTGTCTGTCCGTCCGTCCGTCTGTCCGAGGCCTGTATCTCTTGAACCGTAATTGGTAGCCCGTTGAAATGTTCACAGAAAATGTGTTATTATGGCCGATATAACAAAAAATAATGAAAATAAGAAAAAAGTAAAAAACTCACGGGGGTTCCCATAGATGGCGCGCGCGCATACACTTTTTGGTTTCAAAAAGTGTATGCGCGCGCGCCATCTACCAAATAGATGATGAATCATTTTCTAATCGGGACTAACTAATATGAAGTATTTCATAACACGCCATCTAGATGGCGTGGCGTGTTATGAAATTCATCTAGTGGCGCTAGCCGTGACATGGCGATACGGTACCCTCGGTGCGCGATTCGATAGTAGTTTTTGGTTAAGTATTGTTAGGGCCAAAAAAAATTAGGTTCAGGTTTTTCAATTTATCATAAAGTAATAGCAATGTAGGTGGATTTTTAGTCGCCTCACTAAGATTTATAGGTCAAAGCCGCCACTGGTACCAACCCAGGCGGGTTAAACCCTACCACCTAGTAATATAAGAAGGGAGTCATATCCCTTAGTCGCCTTTTATGACATACACGGGGAGAGATGCAGTGGGGCTATTCTTTCAAAGTACCGGCCCCACACGGTATAATACCGGCCCCACACGGTACAGTACCGGCCCCACGATAACGGCATACCAAAGCAGCACCAACCTTGAAACCATGCCGGGTCATCCGCGCGGCTGCTGAGGGCGGTGTTGTCGTCGCGCGCGCGCGCAATGTACTTCTGCAGGGCGCGGAACTTCTCCTTTATGTTGGTGGAGAGGAAATCGTTGGCGTCGCGGCCCGCCGTGATGTACTCCACGTTGGTGGAGCGGATCAACTCGTACAGGTAGTTTGGATCTAGAATTAATGCTCTCTTGTGGTGGTATTTATTAACGATGAGGTTGCATGGATCCTCCTTGATGACCCATATGTATACCAAACTTATACCCTATCTATGCGATCCGGCTAATGACTGCTATCTTATAGACTCGTTTCATATCATATATTTAAATTCCTATTGGTATTTCGAAGTTTTTCATACATGTTGCAGAAAGTCCATGCCACCCACCACATTAAAATCGAGCTGCTGTGTGACGTCACCGCCCGCAGCAGTGTGCTTAAAAACTATGTTTTATTGATGTTTTTTCTATTTATCTATCCACCTTTCAATGTTTGATAGTCAATATAAAGAAATATAAGTAGGTTTTTTATTTAAATAGTTCGTGTTTTCCGTCCAGTTCAGTTCGGCACAACCGAAGGGAAGCACTGATATGGCACCTAGTTCACCAAGGTATTATGGGCTGAATTCACGGATGTAGTAGGGGAAGGATGTAGCCAACCGTGTCAGAATAAAAAAAAGGTAGAGCAAAACACTTGAGTGTGAGAACTGATAATAAAATAATAATAACAAACTTAGCCGACTGAGTTGGTACCACCCCATTGTATGTATCCCATTGCCTCGGCTGTGTTCTCCTCTAGTCCAGTAAAGACGGCAATCCAAAGGAAAGTCTCCGGTATTGTACCGTGTGGGGCCGGTACTTTAAAATAATAGCCCCACTGCATCTCTCCCCGTGTATGTCGTAAAAGGCGACTAAGGGATATGACTCCCTTCTTATATTGCTAGGTGGTAGGGTTTAACCCACCCGGGTTGTTACCACCGCACTGAATGAAAGGTCGGTCGAAACGGCTATGTAAATAGTTTGTGTTTTCCGTCCAGTTCAGTGTAGCCGGCACGACTGAAGGGAAGCACTGACGTGGCACCAAGTTCACCCGGTGTTATGGGCTGACATCACGGATGTTGTAGGTCCAACCGTGTCAGTTTCCATAAAAAAAAACCTTCTCGGAGGTGATATTGGCTGGTTCCGACCAGGCATGAGCATGTGTTCTGGCCGGCTAACTCAGTAACCCGTACAAGGATTACATAAGAAAAAAATTCTAGTTAAATATACCTAAACATTGCAAAAGTATTGTGAACAATGAATCTGTAACTTTGAGAAGGGCCTACTGTTATTGCAGCTTCACTTATATAAAAAAAAATAGGGCGCGTGCAAGTGAAACCGCACACCATTGGACTGCACAAAACATTAAACTGAAATATTTCATTCAAATTACTGCACTGTAGAAATTTACATTATCTACCCCACAACCTGCAATGCAAAAGTCATTACAAAATGAACGTTTACAAATATCTGTTATCATTACTCATGTTCTGGCAGAGTGCTCATGATGATGGCCCAATATATGTTTGGCCTGAAATGTCGAGCCACATATTCTCGTAAACTAGCAAGAGCAATAGTGTAGGTATAACGTCGTAACGTGTAGAGCCAGGCGATCTTGGGGGACCGGGCGAAAGGTCCGAGTCTGATTTTAAGTTTGCCGGGTTATACCTGCCTATATTGTGCATTCAGATAATTTTGTTGCATTCAAGACTAACCACTAATCATTTTCTCATTAGGTCTGAGCAGGACCAGTACGGTCTGCGCGGGAAGCGTGGCGAGGTAGTCGTCGTCCTCCACCGCCGTACCGTCCGCTGCTACGAACACGTGACACGCGCGCTCGGCCTCCCTGCCGCCGCACCCCTCGGCATTGACCTACCGACATCATATAGGTCAAGGTTGAGCTGGGAAAATAGGTCAATGGTAAATGTCGCCTCCGTACATCATAGCTTTGCTAAAATTTTACATGAATGCAATGAATTAATTAAATGAAACCAAACATCAGGATTACACAAATAAAAACTCACTCCGAGCTTCTTGCAGGACTTCTCGATGAGTTCGGCGAGTGAATCGGCCGCTACGCCGACTTTCTTCTCGCGCTTCACGTCCGTTACTTTGTACCCCTTCTTCATTGTAATTTATTTTTCAAGCAAAGTTTAGAAAAAAAAAGAATAAAAACATTCATGGAAAATGAAAATTGCGCTGCACAGTAGTTTCCTTTCAGCGCGCAATTTAAAAACCCACACACCCACACTACTTCAGTCTAGCCACCCGTCCGTCACCGACTGACTGACCTACCACCAAAGAGTATTGTATGGTGCGATAAGGCTTGAAATGAACGGTGAGCCACCTGAAAGAGCAACTGGCTCCTACTACGGATCCTATTCCGTATAAGGAATGACAGTGGTTAGAGTGATGTTTGGTGGTTTAAAAAAAAATAACCAGGAATATAAAGAAATTTTGTTTGTCAATTAAATGTTCTTTCCTTTTTCCTTCCTCCGAGAGACCGAAGATAGCCGTGCCGTCGCGTTGACGTAGGGTATATTTTAAAGTGCCTGCACGCGCTTTCCTGCATTGAAAGCATACCCGACGCCAGCGCGGTCAGTGACGTCACAAATGTTAGGTGAAGGTACATTTTAAAGGGCTTAATTTTCACTTTCTGTGTTTGAAAATATACCCGATGGTAGCGCGGCCAGTGACGTCACGAGCGTTGGATAAAGGTATATTTTCCAAATATGCGGAGGCGCAGGATCAGCCAGAGCTGTCAGGTGTTAAACCGGCGCGTGAACGGGTGAAACGCGAGACGGTCATCTCGCAACACTGTGGCGGCGCGGCGTTAGTTAGTTCCGCTCATAGAGTAACTTAAATGGTGGGGTTTGTTCCGCTGTCAGACACGTTCATTTCAAGCAAAGAGTTTGTATCAGTTTACGCTACGATTTTTCAAGCGTTGTCGCACTGTAAGTAAAGTGGTTATTATTCTGTTTGGTCAATCCACAGACTTTAAAGGGTCAAACGCAACAAAAAAAAGATATTCTGAGATGATGTGATGGATGATACACTGAGATGCCGGTACTTCACTTGGCTTAGCGTATTCGTGTTTGTTGCAAACATTTTAGTTTTATCTCGCTCTAAACAAGCCATTAAAGGGAGACGAAACGGAATTTTTGCCAAATACACGAAAAATACGCTAAGCCAAGTGAAGTGCCGGCATGAAAGAGATAATTTATAACCACAAAAAAAACCACTAAAACTTTTAGTCAATTTATCAAAGTAAAGTAATATGCTATCAAAATACTCTGACTGCACTGCACGCACACTCCATTCGCCACCAACGATAGTAATGAAGTTTATAATTTAGTAACCTTTAGCACTTTTTTTTATTCATTTCTACGTTCATAATAATCCTATCTATCTTTATGACTATAATCTCCATATGTACCCAAAGCAGTCACTTAAAAAATTCCGGTCACTGTTTACAACACTCATCCGTGAAGCAAAAATGAGCGCCGAGGGAATGCACGGGCGGCGAGGTGCTCTTATCGTGATAGAAGGCGTTGACCGCACGGGAAAAACAACACAGTGCAATTTGTTAGGTAAGAAACTATTTTACCTAGTCTCCAAAACCTTGGTTGGTTCGAAGAAAAATTAGAATATTAAGGGAATAAGTTCACATTTGCACCGAGTGTAATCATATTAGTTCCCGAGTTATTATAAAACAAAATGTAAATGTGACAATTGACAGAAATCTCTCCGAGATGACAAATTTGAGTAGTTACCAACATGGCTGAGGATTAGAAATTTGGGGCATTATCAGGAAATTGCTGGTATGTCCTTTTTTTTTTATATTAGATTATTTTATATATATTAGAAATAAAAAAAACACATATTTTTTATGAATTTTCGACTTATTGTCGTCGTCAGATAAAAATATTTTATATACATATATGCAGGTCTAGAACGATAAAAAAGGTATGGACCCGAACCCTATCCTCGCCAGCGTAACACGATATAAGTAAAAGCATACTTGTTTCATTGGACGGTCGCGCGCTGGCCCGTCAGTCTGTCATCGGCTGCGTTCGTAAAAACCTGTTTAAAATGCCCGCATGATCTGTGTTTACGTGTAAAAACACTACAGCCAAGTTTAGTGTGCACAATAGTGGAATATCTTATAATCGGTAAGTACACTCCGCTCCCCGCAACTCGGCGACGCTAGTTCTCATACAAGCATTTGACAGTCCGGTGTCCGTACCTTTTTTATCATTCTAGATGCAGATTTAGTATGTCTTTCGAGATATAAAAAAATGTGTTTTTTAAGTTCCTATTAAAAATAATTAGAACCAAATATTAGTAGGTATAAAAAAGTATTTAATTCATAATTTTATCCTGTAGTATAAAAAAGTATAGTATATTAGAATATTCGTAAAAAATATTTTTTTCCCGGAAATCAATACTTTTCGAAATTTTCGGGTGGGAGTTAGTAAAGCGCAGCATTCTTAGAAGATTTCTGATACCTGGGACTGGTAGGCTAGTAGTAGAAGGGTCTAAGGAGCTATTAGCAAAAAATATTTTTTCTCCGAAAGTACAAGTCTCCGCACAAAAATTTTTTTTGCTAATAGCTCCTTAGACCCTCGCCTACCAGTCCCAGCTACCTGAAATCTTCTAAGAATGCCGCGCTATACTAACTCCCAACCAAATTTTCGTCTAAACAAGGCCCCCGCCTACCCTTCCGACCTCCTCATCCTTCCCCCGCCCCAAGTTTATAGTCCCCCCCCACCAACATCACCAAAACAAATCATCACTATTCTTCTGCAGCATCCACTTGTGCCACATTGTCTCAGGGTAACTTGTAGCGTCTCGGTCTCCGCTGCTCCGCTGATAGGTTGGAGGGGTCCATCGGTGGGAGCTCTTCAATTGCAAACATCAGACATGTCTGCACAGCTCGACCTTCGGCCTCGCCCTCGGTGGAGTTCACAACCGCGAGACTCTCAACGCTCCCTTTTCCTGTCTTTCCAAATATTCCAATGTTGGCTTCAGACTGTCCTGTAAGTAGGTCGATTAATTTTATCTCCCTGAGAGTGTTTTTGACAAATAACAGCGCCCTCTGGTTTCTTCGGCCTGGCCATTGTGGGAGAACTCCTGGCTGGAGGACACTACACGTTTCAAGATTTTAGTAAACAAACACTTTTTTTTTTCAGTGGACACACTAAGGAAAGAAGATGTGAAGGTGGAATACCAAAATTTCCCTGCCAGGCACACTGAAATTGGGCAAATTATCAACAGTTACCTGTCCTCCAAGGTATTAAATTGTTTAGTTTCCTCAGATTCAACTGTTCAGACGACGTACCTATTTCGTAATTCATGTTGACATGGCTTCTGTTAATAGTGGCAGTTTATGTGCAGTAGATGGATCCAGAAAAGGAGAAATTTTTACAATTTTATTTTATGTATAGATTTTTAAAACAATAAAACATGCAAAAATACTAGCCGCTTCGCCCGCGTTAAAAGTACATTTGCAAGCAAGCACTTGACATGGACAAAGCCACGGGCTAGCAATACATCGGACAGCTAACATATAGGGGGGGCGGGGGGCGAGGGAGGGGTTTCACTGGAATCAATTGCCTTCGGCAATAAGGCCGCCGTCTGCCAAGCAGAAATGTGAATATAAAGGTCGACTGGAAGTAATTGCCGCCGGCAATAAGTCCGGCTTCGCTTGGCAGAGGTATTTTTAATGTATACCGAATAATATCAGTTATATAAGCATGGGTACAGGTAACAATAATAATTAATAACATTACAGGGCAGGGGTAGGAAGGATTACCTGAAGTATTTTGGGGCTGAACTAATTTCTTCCTCTAATATACTTTAACCAGGGCGAAGCCGCGGGCAAAACCTAGTAAGTAGCCTATATGTTAAACAAAAAAAAAAATATAGGTACCTGTCTAACAGTAAAAAAACATTTTTTAATATGTGCTGTAGCTCACGAACAACCATTCACACATATTTCCTCTTTATAATATTAAAGATTGTGTAATGAATTTATATTTTTTTCGAAAGTAGCAGCACTAGCGTCACCGAGTTTGCTTCAAGGCCACGTGGCTAAGCAATAATCACTTTACGCTCTTTCGTTTAGGTACATTTTCGCAAGCAGCGAATGGCGACATAAAACTGTAGGCTATTAAACCCGTAGGTATGGAACTTTTTCTATGGAGAGATTTCTCTGTTACGAAGTAACTATTAAGCAATCTGTGACGGGACCCTAAAATTATATTTATATTTAATTATATTTATATTATAGTATTACAGCACTATTTTAAAACATTCCCGGTGGGGTAAGCAGAGACAACAGATCTCCACGTGCCACGATCCTGACATACCTAGGTATGTCAGATATCAGTTATACCAGGTTGGCCAGATAAAGTGTTTTTCTTGACGATGCCTTTTGATAAAATAGAAACTAGGTACCATTACTAGGTGGTAGGCTCAATTTGTAGCCGACTGGGTTGGTACCACCGTACTGGATGTAAGATGGCCGCATAGCAACCTCGGTTGTGTTCTCCTCTAGTCCAGTATAGCCAGCAATCCAGGGAAGTCTCCGGTATGGCACCTACCTTCTCGGAGGTGATATTGGCTGGTCGGAGCATGCCCTTTGGCCCCTCCAACTCAGCCACCCATACCGGATTACATAAAAAAAAAAAATACCTCTGCCGCCTCTTCCTATTATGTTTTTCATGCATGCTCGTCGGTTACGGGTACTATGCACTTGACCCTCTTTTAGCACATGATATATTGAATATATTGTTTGCACAAAATAAATTGAGAACAAGGAATATGTACTTGATTTATTACAGAAAGAACTATCGGATAAGGCCATTCATCTGCTATTCTCTGCAAACCGCTGGGAGTGCTCCAAGCACTTGAAGAACCTCTTGGAGAACGGCACCACACTCGTTGTGGACAGATACTGTTACTCTGGCGTTGCATTCTCTGCAGCCAAAGGTAAACTTTCTTATTCATCCAATCGTTTTACTCATCTCTCTACCTTTAATTATCTCATAGTACAATCGAGTGTCCACGGCCGTGCACATGTATCTACTTAGACGTTGTAACATCTGTTTTTATGGAAACTGTATTTCTTTAATATGGCTGATTTCAGAAAAATGCTCTTACACTTTGTTCCTTGCAATGTCGTTTGAGTCAAAATATATTTTTTATGGAAACTGACACGGTTGGCTATATCACCTACTAATCCATTATGTCAGCACATAACACCTTGGTGAACTAGGTACCATGTAAGTGTTTTCCTTAGGTCGTGCCGGCTATACTGAACTGGAAATTTACTTTTAACATTCCTCAGTCCTCAATAAGGTTGCGCAAGTAGGACAGACTTAAGGTTTCATTGCAAAAATATTGACATATAAATGCAATGAATATAAAAAATAATTCATTCCAAAGATTTCACCCATCACGTGGTCCTGCTCTCTTTTTTTTTTAAAGTAAACTGCGTAAAATTACACAAGCAACATACTCTCCTTGCTGCCGCACCGTTCATTAATTACGACTGATTACTCAACAAAAAATTTTTCTCCTACACTTAGCGGGAACAAAATGTTCACACCTATGATGCACAGTTCGCTAACAAAAGTTACGCACACACCGGCGCTGGAGACAAGGATTAACTAAAGGCGCATGCTCGCGAGTGCATCACAGATGTTCGTGTACATATGCATATGAGTCGTCTAGTTGCAGAATCCGCTATAATTAATTTTGACTCAAATTGGCCTTTAAATTGGGTTTTAATCTGTGTGTAAACGCAAACAGTTCCGTATATACAATTTGTGTCTAAACCTGCTATTTCGTATACAAAATCTATCATAAAGTTGACAGTTTGCCGCAAAATCCAATTTATAAGCGTGTTAGAACATTGAAGTCCTAAAGAAAATAAAAATGTTTTTCTCGTTTCTGAACATTTTGCCAAAACTGTTATGGCGGGTTTTGCAACTAGACGACTCATATGCAGCACACCATTTTGGTGGATCAGCACCTTTATGCTAACAAGTGTGCACTGATGCCATTGGGCAATTACCATCAGGTTATTTAGTTATATATGTATATTTTGAATATTCCAGGACTGGACATGAACTGGTGCAAGACTTCTGACGTTGGACTTCCTCGGCCAGATAAAGTGTTTTTCTTGACAATGCCTTTTGATAAAATAGAAGCTAGGCACGGATTCGGCGTTGAAAGGTACAAGTTCACTTTTACAATTCACTTATTTATTTGGAAATTTGTGCAAAAATTATTAACTACTACAATTATGAGCCATTCACAGGAAAATAAAAAAAGGACTGTTAACAAGACTGTAAAGAATGTTCATTGTTTTCAGATATGAAGTCCCGAAATTTCAAAGGAAAGTACTGGAAAATTATATGGCACTGAAAGAAGATAATTGGGATGTATTGAATGCGGATAGGTAAGAAACATTATTCACGGCATGATATCATGATATGAGGGCATGTAAATTTTTGAAAGTCAATGAAACCACAGCTGAAGAATTATTTAAACATTGCAATTGACAACAATTTGACAGTCATGATGAACATTTTGCTTTTCAGAACCATTGCAGAGATCACCGAAGAGTTGTTTAATAAGTCTATGCAAGTAATTGGCTCAGTCACAGGCAAGCCACTTAGTAGAATATGGGAGAACCAAGTATAAGATTAATAGATTAATTTTGAAGGCTGTAATTTTAGAATGAATTGACTGAAGTTGCAGGAATAGCCACGTCCTCTCTCTTCTCTTCTGCACACTGAATGGCCCTGCCTGTATATGTATAGTTTATATTTGTATGTTAGCATGTACTCTTTTTATATTTCTTTCTTTCCCTCAAGTATTTTTTTAAACTTTTGAAGTCAGAATCTATAATATGGACATTTAATACAAATTTTATAATAAAATATGCAAATTAGCTACTTCTGTTTACCAAGCACACTCTTTCTGAAGTGCTACCTTGTAATTTTTTTTTTTTTTATGGAAACTGACACGGTTGGCTACATCACATACAACGTCCGTGATGTCAGCCCATAACACCGGGTGAACTAGGTGCCATGTCAGTGCTTCCCCCTTTGATTGTGCCGGCTACACTGAACTGGTCGGAAAACACAAACTATTTACATAGCCGTTTGGACCGACGTTTCATTCAGTGCGGTGGTACCAACCCGGGGGGGTTAAACCCTACCACCAAGTAAGATTAGGAGAGAAGGGACCTACAGTTTTACGAGGAATCCGAACCTCGGTCAGCCTCCAACGGTCAGCGGTCACCCATCCACGTACTGACCACACCCAGCGTTGCTTAACATTCAATAGCGACAGTTGACTGTCTGCACCACTGAGCTATCGAGGCTGACAAAATACTGCAAAATACCGAAATTGTTTGCAGATATGTGGTTTTGGCTGATCTAAGCGCATTAAAAAGGCTTCAGGTGTCGTCTTTTTTATAAAAGTAATCTTGATTAAGTATATAATTGATTAGTATATATAAGCTGAAGTAAGCTGCCTTAAAGAATAGAATTAGGCCCTAGCTAGGTTTTGAGGTTACATTAATTCACAATAAAGTTTTCTTTAAATGTTTAGCCGAGCGTAACACAGCCTAATTTTTTGGTGTGTAAATTGTGACACGTAAAAATGTGTATGTAGTGTAATGTAATGCGATGCAATTTACCACACAAAAATTATTTTCGGTATGGCGTTAGGCGAGTTATTTTGCTACTAAGTATTTAAATATAGAAATCATATTTTGTAAGTTCGTTTAGTAAACACAGTATTATCTGAAAGAATATTTTATTTATTGAATGTAAAACATTACAATATATGTTTTAACAGTAGCTTGGCTCCCGGAGTCGTTTGACTCTCCAGTAGTTTGAGGTGAGGTTTAATTTTGTTAGTGAGTTTCGCAGCGATCTCTTTAGAATTGCTTTCTATGGTCTTCAACAGCACAAAGCAGCCCCGGTTAGTTGGTAACCACACTTTCATCTGAAACAATGTCAATTACTACTGAGGGAATCGACACAGACTGCTCTGAATACATTCAACTTCATTTATTGCAGTTATCGGCACCAATTATTTCTACAGAAGTGATAAATTTTTTTTTTAATATTAACCTATTTATGGTAATGTGTTAAAGCAAATAAATATTTTACCGTTTCATCGCCCAATTCCTCCGCCAGAGCCTCTCCAAAAGTGACATAGGTGGCGTCTTTGTCGCTCTGAGCCAACTTCTTGAGACACACGTGAATACCCGCGTCGTCTATAGCCAATATGTCCTTGCCTTCCTTCTTGGTGGTCCAGTCCGGTTGACAGATCACGCTCACTATAGCAGACATCACCTCCTTGGGTGCACCTGTGTCATACATAATGAACAGTTAACATAACCGGATTTTTTGTTTTGTTTATGGAAACTGACATGGTTGGCTACATCATCACCTACAACATCCGTGATGTCAGCCCATAACAGCGGGTGAACTAGGTGCCATCCCAACAAACAAATTGGTGCTAACGGCAGGTTGTTTTAGATCTGAAAGTAGTATATTGGATTAATATAACGCGTCACTACTGTAGAGCTTTTGTCCCACCCTTATAGCACTTACTAACGCTATTGTAAAGTCACTAAAGAACCTTACACTGTATAAGAATGGGCCTCTATTAAACAGCTCTTATAACGCCTGTCTTAACACCATAGTGTTAGTTGAGATGTCAGTGCTTCCCTTCATTTCATGTCGGCTACACTGAACTGGACGGAAAACACAAACTATATAGCAGTTTCAACCGACGTTCGGTGTTTCGGTACGACGTGCGGTGGTGCCAACCCGGGCGGGATAAACCCTACCACCTATTAAGATAAGAAGGGAAGGGACCTAGTTTTACGTGGAATCAGAACCACGGTCAGCCTCCAACGGTCGAGCGGTCACCCATCCAAGTACTGACTGCGCTCAGGATTGCTTGACAACAGTCGACCGACTGCACCACTGAGCTACCGAGGCTGACAGGTACAGTTTATCTCATCCATCACTGCATATTTTATATCAAATCAACGTTCACGTTGCACATTGTGACGGACTTTTTCTAAACACAAGTGATCACTGTACACAAATACGGTGTTAAGTTATGGGGTTTTTTTTTTCAAGGAAAATATTTTATGTTCCATTCTAAAATTGGAACGTCCCGTTTCGGTCTCTTTCGGTGCCGTTCCAATCTGGGAATGGCGACGCGTGAGCGGTTCAAAATAATAAAATTGTATAATAAATTTATCCTACAAATGTACTGACATAATAATTTGGAGTTATATTACAGTACTTAGAACCCGCTTAATACGATTCTCAAGGGGATGGGCGCAAAAATCGTCTTAAGCGGGAAATTTTCTTAAGCGGGAAGAGTTAAAATACAAAGTACACACTTTAAAATCTGTTTATTGTATTTCTGACAGAAATCAATCTTAGCAATCGTCAATACGAACGATTTGTCTGGCATCAGTTTGAAAAAGAACCCAAACTCGTCAGCATTGAATATGTCTCGAAGAGCGTAATCTTTATCAGAGTTGGGAAGGACCGTTTTTTTCAGGTATCTGCGTCTTCTTCGTTGACCGATTCCGATTAGCCAGAAAATTGGCAGTACATGATACCATTGCGAGATTTAAATCGGTCGATCCATCCGTGCAAATTGCATGAGCTTTTTCTGTCAGTATAGAATCACTAAGGGTCTGAGCTCGCTCGAAGGTCGCGCGCGGCGACCTACGTCGTCAAAAAAGATCGTTTTAAGCGGATTGGGGGTTGTATTAAGCGGATTTTTTTTTTCGTAAAATTAAGGTAGAGTATGGGACCGGCACAAAAGATCGTATTATGCGGGAAATCGTATTAAGCGGGTTTTACTGTATTTTATTTCTTAATTTTTTTTTAAATTAAGGTTCTGAGCACTTTTAGGAGATTTTTTTCATATTATGTTACATTTATCTATACATTCAACTTCATATAATCACCCTTCACCGACTATCATACCGTCGTCGGTGCACACAGCCATGACATATCTCGCATGCCGGATGCCGAATGGACAGACGGTCGTATGAATATACATGCCGCTCAGATGGTCCATCATGATGGAAGAATGATGATCCGCCATGACGGACACCCTCACTCAACTCCACACGCCTTCACACATCCTCACCCTCAGGGGTGTGCGTTTTTGTTGTTGTTGTTTGCTGTTGTAGGGGTTAGCTCTAAGCCTGCAAACTAGTCCCTCTTGGTCGGGTACTTTTGTGCAAACCACCTCGGACTCCAGCCACCCCATGTCCTCCACGAAGGCCATAAGACGACCAGGGTTACCTCAGACCTCCGCAACGGAACGTGTGCATACCTCAATTGATTGTTTTTCTATGTGAAAACTTTAATTGGCTTATGTTTATTTAATTAAGATAGTTATAACTGTGTTGTAACAGCTGTACATTTTCTGAATAAAATAAAAAATATGTACCAATAGTGAGCACAGCCGTTGAGAGGAGCGCGACGGTCGGGTCGCTCATCCAGAACTTGGGGTTGGCCTTCATATTCTCGTGCAACGCAGGCAGCACGGCCTCCCGCAGCTCCGCCACACGCACCTCCGAGTTCTTCTTGGAGGAGCCGCTCGCAGCGCCCTCTTTCAGTTGCTTCAAGAACGCCGGGTGGAACGTGACCCGGTCACTCGGATTCACCAGCCAGTGCAGTGTCTGCAGACAACAGTGGGTGAATGGATAGTGGTGATATAATGGTGGCTAATAGAATCGAGTCCTAGAGTTTAACAGGTCTGTAGAGGAAAATAAAATCGATTGGTATGCATCCGCAGTGTGTGGGGATACAATTCCTACCCTTTCGCGTGGTGCAGAGGTGGAAAGGGAATGGCGAGATTGCGTCAAACAGCTCCTCTGAGTACTCCCAGTAGAATAAGCAATAGAAAACACTTCGGGAGCGACTTCCCTTCCTTCCCGGAATTGCGGTGGTACTAGTTCATGCGAAATGTCGGGGTCACCCACTAGTTGCACGGCTCGACGCTGGATCGAGTCCGAACGTGCAAGCTGGTATTTAGCTGAACCATCGCACAGGTGCGATCAGTACTCCAAGCAGGACTTTTCATCTATGTACTCTGAGGTAAAAATCTGTTATTATTTAGTACTTCAGTATTATTGAAATCCGAATCTCAAGGTAAACACTAGGTTAGTTTTGTCTAATAAGCGTTAGGCACGAGAATCTAACATAAAAATAATGATTGAAAATCTACATAATGCACCTGCCCTACCTATCTAACCTTAAACTTCTGAACTATCCACACACGCCATAGTCTGCAGCCACCTGGTCGTCTTGTGGCGTTCATGGAGAACACAGGCTGGATATCAAGAGGTTTAGCACGAAGGTCCCCGACCAAGGGGGACTAGTTTGCAGGCTTAGAGCCAACCCTAACATCCACCTACATACGTAAATAAGCTCATACCACATGTTAGATTAGCTTCTATGAATAATGATCTCACCCTCTTCCCCCAATGATCTTTAGTGATGTCTTCGAGTTTCTTGAGCAGAGCGGATATGATGGTCTTCACCAGCACGGTGTCGTCCACTGAGTCGAATATTGTCAGAAGCAGGCGGTGACCCGTCTTGTGTGTGCTCAGCGCCACGGCATGCTCCTTCACCACCTTCAGTATTGTCTGGAAACAGTTGTTACACACTCATTATTTTGCAACTAGAAAGATAATGCCATCAGCTCTCACCTCACTAACCCTTTCGAAGACTGATGGCACCTGGGCACGATTTGAGCTAGAAAAAGTCTTGCTGGATCATGTGAACCTAGTTGAAAATTGACCAGATTGTATTATTTGTTGTTTTACATTAGAGTTTGCATTCTATAATCACACCAAGTTTGACACTTGTATGTATAATCAAATCATTTTTACGATAGAGCATAAACATAAACATTTTTTTTTACATTATGTAATTTTTTATATTTTTATATTTGGGCTGGCTTCTTTTTCGGTCACACAGTTCTTGCCGCACCACGTTGTCGTTGCCACAGTTAAACGTGGGGCTGACCCCCAAATTAAAAGAATGTGTCTAGAGCTGGCCGCACCCTGCATCGTCGACACGCCTACCACCTGTTGCCCTCTGTCGCCCAGTTCACCAGTATGGACGTGCCAGCCCTGTGTTTGCAAGACATAATCTGATTACACCAACCTTCTTGTCCTTGTTGGTGCCCTGCCAGACGCACAGCGAGGCGGCCTTGACGCCGGGCGGTGAGTTGCTGAGCGGCACAATGAGCGGACAGAGCGTGGTGAGCAGCTCCGCGCGCTCCTCCGCCCCGCACTCGCACAGGTAGTCATACAACACTGAGTGCAGCAATCTGTCATACAATCACATTTTAGGTGCATTTCCAGCTACCACATTGCACTCATCACAATCACTGAGCTCCACGCATTCTTTGCCTGCCTCGGTAGCTCGGTGTCGCCACCGTGCTACCATAGGCATAGGGAACGACGTCCGGTCGTGAAGTTAGGCACACCCTCGTTTCGATGGGTGACCGATGGAGTGTTCAGGCTGGATGTGGTTCAGATTCATTATTGGTTCATAAAACTGTACGTCCTCTCCCTTACCTTACCAGGTGTTAAGGTTGTATTTATTTTATGGAACTTGACATGGTCGGTTACATCAGCTAACTACGCCCATGATGGCAGTCCATAAAACCTTGATTGTGATCATTATGCCATGTCAATGCTTCCCTTTGGTTGTGCCAGTTACATTGAACTGGACTGAAAACATGAACTATTTTTGTTACCACTGCACTGAGTGAATGGAAGGTTGGTCGAAGCGGCCGTGTAATTATTTGGTGTTTGCTGTCTAATTAAACGTAGCCATGATCAAAAGGAAGCACTGACATGGCACCTAGTTCACAATGTGTGGACTGACATCACAGGCCTAGCCGGGTGTAGTGTCAAAAAAATGCACTGCTGAAAATATGTATCATATCAATATCTAAAACTGAGGTACGCTGACAAGGGTAGGCGCGTTCAATAGAGGGCGCTACGGTATGCCGCTGAAATATGTTATTGTATTTTTTAATAGTGCTAATGCTACAACACCAGATGGGACAATGTAGTAGATGTGTGGTCGATCCGACATGAGAGGTTAACACATCTTTGCCAGTTTTAGGTTAATCCAAGGTGTCAAAATGCAAATTAGTTTTAAGAGTAAACATGAACGTAAACTCTGCCAAATTGAAAACTGGCAATAAGTTAAAGCATTTTAAGTACCTATTTACTACATTCACATTGCGGCAGCACCTAACAACTTGCTGGTTGTTGTTACTGTTGCATCCATCTACAATTAGCTAAAGGAAGAGTACAGTTCCCGGCAGCAAATAATGCGTATCGAACTTTAGAAAGAGACAATCTGGTTGTAGAGGGCCGTCCCTGTCGCACAAACTCGCACGTCTCTGTGCGACAGAGAAGCCGCTATACGACCGGTGTCTCTTTCTAAAGCTCGACACACATTATTTGCTGCCGGGAACTGTACAGTACTCACTCTCCATCGTGTAAGTTTTTTCCGAGCACTCGCTGTATGTTGGCCTTACATGTACTTAGTATAGCTTCCTTCATCTCTGGACTGTTCTTGTAAGCATCTTTCAAGCTTTTTATGTTACTGTCTTTAGTCTGAAATAAAATAATGGTTTATTTTGAGACTTATATTATACTAGCTGTGCCCGCTCTCATATTTCACTTCACTGCTAACCTCATAAGGCATTTAGCGTGATAGTAAGTAGCCTAAAGTTGATGGGAAGAATCAAGCTATCCCTAGATTTTTTTTTTAAATAAAATCGGTACATTGGTTCTCGAGTTATAAGCGGACAGACAGACATACATACAGAAAGCAGACGTTGGATTTTATTAAAGGTAAGGATGTGCCAAAATATGTAGGTACATATACAGTAAAACCCGCTTAATACGATTCTCAAGGGAATGGGCGCAAAAATCGTCTTAAGCAGGAAGAGTTAAAATACAAAGTACACACTTTAAATCCTGTTTATTGTATTTCTGACTGAATTCATTGAATTGATTGAAATAAATCTTTGCAATCGTCAATACGAACGATTTGTCTGGCATCAGTTTGAAGAACAACCCAAACTCGTCAGCATTGAATATCTCTCGAAGAGCGTAATCTTTAATCAGAGTTGGAAGGACCGTTTTTTCCAGGTATTGGCGTCTTCTTCTTTGACTGATTCCGATTCGCATACCATTGCGAGATTTAAAATCGGTCGATCCATCCACTCGAGCCTGAGAAATCAGTGATTTGCAAGGTTTGTGCAAATTGTATGAGCTTTTTCTGTCACTATAGGACCACTTACTAGGCGCGCGGCGCTAGGAGGCTCGCTCGGCGGTTGCGCGCGGCTAAAAAGAGATTGTTTTAAGCGGATTGGGGGTCGTATTAAGTGGAAAAAATTGTTCGTAAAATTAAGGTAGAGTATGGGACCGGCTCAAAAGATCGTATTATGCGGGAAATCGTATTAACCGGGATCGTATTAAGCGGGTTTTACTGTACATACTAAAGGTGAGAAAAGAATTTTAAAGTCAGAAACCATGAAACATTTTAATTATTTTTAGGCTTTGAAACACAACAAATGTATCATGGATGTCTGTAAGAAATTGCATTATGCAAAAATTCCACCTTCTGCACCGCGAGTACTACACAAATGTATGTATTGCATTAGACATAACTCAACCCCTGACTTTTTAACCCCCTACGAAAAAAACGGAGGGTTATTATAAGTTTCACGTGTGTGTGTGTGTCTGTCTGTGGCATCGTAGCTCCCAAACGGATGGACCGATTTGGATGCGGTTTTTTTTTATTAGGTTGCTTGGTTAGCTTGTTTAATCGGGATTCGTTATTAATGATGTAATTAAGACGTTATTAAGGATGTATTAATCCGAACGGTGAAGTAGCAGGTGTAGGTATGCACGTTTCGTCAGAAAAAACTCATTGGTACACGCCGACCGGATTCGAACCTCGGACCTCCCGCATGAGAAGCCGATGCCCAAACCACTCGTTTAATCGGGATGGTTCTTAGCTATGTTTGTAATCAAGTAATAAAAAAAATATGTTAAAAATTGGACCGATTTTCATGCAGTTTTTTTTAAAAAAGCTTAATTATTTCAAGCTTTTTTAAAAAAAACTGCATGAAAATCAAATAAAAGAAAAGTAAATAAAACTCAGAGCTGCGCGGGAATTTACTTAGCGGTCTCCCGACTCCTTATGTAAGTAAACGGAAATTATGTTTTACTTTTTAAGGGTCGGGGGTTTTTTAAATTTGTAATTTTACTCCTGAAATTCATCAGAAAGTTTAAAAAAACTTACATTTTTAAAAATATCCCCGTAGAACTCCTGCTGCATGAGCAGTTTCTGCTGGTTGGTTGCGTGCTCGCCGTACGCAAAGTCGAGCACGGGCGCGCTGACAGAGTGGGCGGCTAACGCCACCACGCTCCCGTACATCCTCTCAATCAACTTGTGCCTCATGCCGTTGTTGCCGTACTTCAAGATCCTCTTCACCGAGTGATGCGCGTACTTCGACTGTATCATCTGCACTACAATCGGCAGCAGCTCCTCAGACAGTTCGATGCGGATATCCTCAGCGCTGTACTTGAGCAACACTTGTATTACGCGGCTGAGGTCATGCGTGAGAGCGATCGACGCGTACTGGCCCTTGAGCAATATGTGGAGTTCCTTACAGAGCTTCTCGCGCACGCCCGGCTGGATCACTTTCCTGAAAGACAGCGCCGAGAAAACAATTTTTTTTATCACATGAATTTGGATTTTCAATAGATTTAATTAAATTCAAATATTGATTTTGCCATAAAGAACACAACGATAACAATATTCATTGACACATAATATGCATAATAATATTATATATGCATAACACATTATGGTTTGTATAATTTTTGTTTTATCCCATTCTGCAATGCAATTCTATTAGGTAGAAGCAGGCAAGAAATCTTAAGGTTTTTTTTTATATTACTTACATACTAAACTTTAATTAGGTATGTCATCTAAACAAATAAATAGATTTTTTATAATTTTTTTTTTATATTTCCGTATGAGGAGATGAGTCAGAGGGGCCAGAGCACATGCTCCGACCAGCCAATATAACCTCCGAGACGGTGCAAATCCCCTTTGGGTTGGTGACCTTTTTTTTTCATCTAGTTCCAAGCGGTGAAGCTGTAGGTGTCATGAAATTTTTTTTATCTGAAAAAACTCATCACGTGCACGTTGGCCGGATTCAAACTTTGGACCCTGAGAGAGTCCAAGCCGAGACCGCAGCAACCACCCGCCGCTTGAGGCTAATAAAATACAAAGAACATAGGGTACAGTCAAGTCATTAATAAAAGTTAAGTACCTAAATGCATAAGAAGTATATTCATCGGTCTGTGGAACACATTGTCACTATGTATTTATAAATTGAATTTTTTCCCGCATAACTTGGTTTATTTGTGTGCAACGCTACATCGACAATTGAGACGACTCCATCGTTGCCATTGTTCCTAATCATAAATAATATGTGAAACAATTCAAGAGTACACAATTATAATTTTTAAATTTATGGAAGCATTGAAAGATCTCACCTCTGTATCTGAGTTGCCAGACCTTTTGCTTTGTGAGAAAGTTCAAAAACGGCAACAGTCGCCTTAGCCTTTCTCCTTTCCAATCTTAATTCCTTCTTTTGCTTCTTCATTTCAGACCAAACCGGTTTGTCAGCCTGTCCCGCTCCCCCCTTTCCTTTCTGGGAATGTCCGTCCTTATTTTTCTTCAAAGTTCCATCTTTCCTATTTTTATTAGATTTAGCGCTCGCTTTTTCTTTTGTGTTTCTTGAATGTGATACGAGTTTAGAATAATTCTTGTTAGTGGGGTGCTCTCTGTCTAACAAGTCTTCAGCTGCGTTTTTCTTTTTGGGACTGACTTGGTCATTGGACTCAGGTTCACTTTTCCTTTTCATTTTTTGCATTTTGTACAAGTTGCTTCGTTTCTGTAACGCAACCGCAAAACTTAACCTAGAAAAATTTCACACATTGAATTTCAAGAATTTACTGATTTACTTAACGCAACCGCAAAACTTAACCTAGAAAAATTTCACACATTGAATTTCAAGAATTTACTGATTTACTGGGCGGCAGAGGTTTCTTTAGGTCCCATTTTGAATGGCATTGGTCCCATCACATGTAAAACGTTTCCAAAATTAATTAACTGTTCGCCTTTACATACCTACCACCAGTGTTGCCAACTCAAATTTTGAAATTCTCCTAGATTGACTTCGAAAATCTCCTAAAAATCTCCTAGAAAATTTTCGTCCTAAAAAATTCTCCTGTTATTCAAATTATAAAAAATTCACCACATTTTTAGTGTTCCTTATACGTACGGGACCATTTTACTAAGGCTAGGCCGTCTGTCCGTCCGTCTGTATGTCTTACCTGTAAAGAGCTGTATCTTTTGCACCCTGAAAACCGGTCAAGTGCGAGTCGAACTCGCGCACCGAGGGTTCTCTGTGAGTCAGTCAGTCAGTCAGCGTGTAAGCGTCTACTGCTGGACATACGCCTTCAATTTTCCTCCAGTCTCTCGGCCTTCAGCGGTACGGACCACTGCTTTCCGCCGACATACTTCATGTCGGCGTCCCACCTGGCGAGTGGTCTTCCACACTCCATTTTCCTGTCCACGGCCGCCAATGTAGTACATGGTTACTCCAACGGTCGTCGTCCCTTCGATTACTTTGGTGCGTCGGCGGATTGCCTCATTCATTAGTCATTACGCACCATTTTGCCTAGCTATACCAGCCCAGCATGGCTAGTTCCATCGCTCGCAGAGCTCACGTTTCACACCCGTGCGTCATAAACGGTAGGACGTGTTGGTCATAATATATACAGGTTAGACCTCGGGGCTAATTTTAAATTTCCGAGGCAGCCCTACTCAGTTGAATTCCTTCCTCGACCTCCTTAAGGAGACCTTGTCTACCAAGCACTATTTAACCGAGATATACGTACATACTCTTCCTTCAATCTGTTTTATCACTTCTCCGCCAATAATGATTTGTCCTCCCGTCATAACCACGATTGCCATTATAACCACCACGTAATTCTTCTGTTTTAATTATTTGGTTTTTCATTTTAGTTTTTAACCACACCAAGTTTGACACTTGCATAATGCGCGGGGCGGATCTCGGCGTGTCGCCGCCGCAACGGTTCGTCAGTGTTCTCCCTCGCACCCGCACCGTACTTGTATAGTGTATTCGCGTGGCGGGTCGCCCGCTGCGGCGACGACACGCCGAGATCCGTCCCGCGCATTATACGTACGTATTCCCGTTTTTACGTTAGAGCAAAACCAGACAAAAAATTATTTTTTTTAGAAAAAAAAAACGTTTCTTTTATGGGGAAGCCCTTAATTTTTATTGTTTTTTCTTATTATTTGATAGGATGTCCGCCAATAATAAATAACACATGATCTGTAAAAATCACAACCAGCTACCTATTACGGTACAAAAGGTACAGCCGTTAAAGTAGTGCGGACTGACGGACAGACTGTCGACCTAGGCTTAGTAATACTACTGATTATTACAAAGAATACATGTAAATAACATTGATTGATAACAAAGTGTTCGTTCGGTTAGGCCCGCCCGGTAGCCGGCTTGTTGGTCGATCAATGCACGCACACACTCACAGAGTGTCACATTATCCTGTCTAAAGAGCAAGAAGGGGAACCTCGCTCTTATCAAAAGACAAATCCTATCGTATATTGTGCGACTTGAGAGGTTTTTCGATTCATATACAGTTCATTCATTGTGTTGTCACCGTACATACCGAAATATTTGTTTGTTACTAGTAAATATATGTTTCTCACTCCTAGATCTTCTCCTGTAATGATTTTCTTTCTCCTAGATTTTCTCCTACTATCCTGACAGGCAAAAACTTCTCCTAACACCGCTGAAATTCTCCTGAATCTAGGAGAAAATCTCCTAACATGGCAACACTGCCTACCACAAGCCTTCCCTCGTTGTTTTCAAAGAGAAGTTTATTTTTTTTATTTTATTTTTTTGGCGATCAATCACACAGATTACCAATATTATGACAATTGACATCAATCAATTGATTGGCCGGTGCGCTGCTGCGCCACATGAAAGACATTCCCGGCTAGGGTTACCATACGTCAGGATTTGTCCTGACAGATAAGGATTTTTAGGCTATTGTCAGGATTGCGGCCGGATTTTGGATAGTCTTGTTACGAGTCGAATACATGGACGACTCGAGTGATTCGAGTTGAAAACATCTATAACTCGAGTTGTGTCTCGAATAAAAAAACACTCGCTATAGATTTTCTATTTATTAGTCTCGGAACCATTATTTAATTCTTAAATAATAGCTCCTTAAATAATTTTAAGACTTAAGAAGTCACTAATCTCGTACAGCGCGTCACCAGTTCAATCAAATGAATTCAACTGACTCGCAGCAGCAGACCGCATCACCCACTTGCTCGACTCGAGTGCACTCGGATGACTGAATGCGATGCGAATGCGAGTTGACGAACGAATACAAAATACTAGGCGACTCGCGTCGGTCTACTCCAGTATGGTCGGTCGGCCGGCGTGGCGCCGCCGTCAGTCAGTCTCTCAAGGCCGCGAGTCGAGTATTTTTTATTCGTTCGTCAACTCGCATTCGTATTCAGTCGTCCGAGTGCGTGCGTGTAGACTACGCGGGACGGATCTCGGCGTGTCGTCGCCGCAGCGGGCGACCCGCCACGCGAATACACTATACAAGTACGGTGCGGGTGCGAGGGAGAACACCGACGAACCGCTGCAGCGGCGACACGCCGTGATCCGCCCCGCGCATTATACTCGAGTCGAGCGAAGCGAGTGGGCAGACTGACTGACTGACTGCTTGTCCGTACGAATACGAGTCCGACTTGGTTTCGCTCCGAATCCTACTCGAGTTGACGAGTTTTAGGCTTGACTCGAGTCACATGAGTATTATCACTCGACTCGTTACAACGCTAATTTTGGAACTGTCAGGATTTTTCGATTTTTCAACGAAGTGCAGCAGAATTTTTAATTATTTTTTTTTATTGTTAGAAATTTATACAAACGGTAATGCATTTAATTAAGCTGCACTTGACCCAAATACTCTTAACTGTTTGCTGCAACGAAACTGCTTATCGCACGAAAAATGCTAGTAAAAGGCTTGTCTCGTGTTTTCAGGTGGGTGATTCTTTTCTTTGGGTAAAATTTCGTAAATGCTGGAATCCGTAATGTTGCCAGGTAAAAAATGAAAAAATGCTCACTTCTATTTGAATTTTGAATTTTTGCAATTATGTAGAGAAAGTAATATATTTTACTGTGCCGTATTTATTTTTACATATGTTAACGGTTGAAATCGTGCTTGCTTCGTGTAATTAGTTTGAATAAATTTCCCCATAAAACCCTGGACCTGGCAATTCGGTAATAGCGGGGAAGTGCAGTGTTGTCTCTTTCATTTTGTATGAATTTTCTGTAGAGCTGTTCCTCTCTAAATGTGCCCAAGACCTTGAGGTCTACTCGGAGTTGTAAAGCCCGCAACACACGGAGACTCCGACTCCACGCCGCCGCGCCTCGAGATTCCATTTGCTATCAGTGTGCGACTCGACTTCTGTCCTATGACTCGTCTGAAATGCTCTTCGCTATGGAAGTCAAAGAAACGGAAGCGGAATTAACTACTTTTTGCAGCAGCTGCTTGCATGCATAGTGATAAATAAAAAAAAACTGTTTTAAAAAACATTGAACCGACTTAAAAAAACAACTACTTAGAAATAAAAAGGATTAAATAACTGAGTTGACGGCGGTACAAAGGACAAAAGGCCTTCATCTAAAAAAATTCTGGTGTGCTTTTATACCGCCTTCAACTCAATTATTTAATCATTTTTATTTCTAAGTAGTTGATTGTTTTTTTAAACAGTTTTTATTTCACTCTTTTTATTAATATCACATAAAAAAGTTTCACAGAAGAGTTTCGGTTGTCGTGTTATAGAATTATTCGCCTATTTGACACACTTAACAGCCCATATCTTGAAAACTACTGAACCTATTATAAATACTTGCAATGTTCAGTTGAAATAAATGTAAGACAATAAAGCAAGAATAGTCACAATCCGATTAATAGACTGAAGTTAACTTTCTCATCCGTTGTATATTTCATCGAAACACAATGACAATGATAGGAACATCCAAGAAAAAATAAATTGAAAAATTCGGATAAGATTTAGGGGGTTAGAAAACATAAATGTCTAAAGACGATTTTGTATGGAGAAATTTAACTTCCGTCTCGACTCCACACGAGGACTGTGTGCTACTCTTCGCTTCCTACACAGACCACGTAACCGAGGATCCCTAGCTTCGGGAATGAGTTATGTACGAGAACTGTAATATCGCAAATATCGATGCAACATACGACAGGTGACGACGATGCGTCGCGACGGCTGCGCGCCCAGAGCCAGACTGAGCGAAAAATGGAAGCGCGAACAGCCACACACGGACGCTGGCGTCCGGACCGGACTCCGGAGTCACCGGACTCCGCGTCGCGTATCCTCCACACACGATGAGTTGGATTACGTCCAATGGAGTCGCGGCGTCATGGATTTTGGAATAGTTGGAAATCCGAATTATTCCGTGACTCCACGCAATCCAAGTGAGATTTCACACACACGGTGACTTTTCTAGCGTTTTTGGAGTCAAGCGTTGGAATCACGTGGAGTCGCGTCTCCGTGTGTGGCTACCTTAAAAACGATGCATCGTGCCATTTGTCGTGTCGTCGTAGTAACCTACTCTAACTCTAACTCTCTACAACGTTTCGATATATCGTTTTTAGAACTACATAATAAAAAAATGGCATTGTCATTGTCGTGTCGTAACCCTACTCTTAGGTTCAAATGTCAAAGAACGAACATTTGAATTTGACCAATGAGCAAACGACAATTTTTCGATAATTCCAACGACACCTCATGAACTCTCGTTGAGATTGTCGTTTTGTTGCCACTATTAAAAAAAAAGAAGAGATTGTCGTTTTGGTATAAGTATTGCGTTCATTGACTTACACACGATTTACAGGACCTACCATATGTGTGCATTGGTATGCTTGCTTTCGATATGTCACTTCTCCAACCGACCGAACATTTGGTTAGAGTGGGATATTTGTATGAGTTAGACCAGAGCCGACTGTCATTGTCTCCCTCTACGGAGACAAGCCATGCTGCATCGTCATAGCCCCACTGCGACGTTGCTATCGCTTACTGGCTCTCGCTTGCCTACCGATGACAGAAGCGAGAGAGAAACATGAAATCGCTCACCCTTCATCGGGCGACCGACGAAATCTTCGTTTTCTCTCTCGCTCCTGTCATCGGTAGGCAAGCGTGAGCGAGTAAGTGATAGCAACGTCGCAGTGGGGCTATGACGATGCAGCATGGCTTGGTCTCCGTAGAGGGAGACAATGATAGTCGGCTATGGTTAGACACATCCCGAGATACATCCGATATATTCGGATCTATCCGAATATATCGCAATCGAAACCACAGATTACTAAATAGTTACTTCGTAACAGATGAATCTCTCCATAGAAAAAGTTACGTACCTTCGGCTTTAATAGCCTAAACTTTTACGACGCCAGTCGCTGCGTGCGAAAATGTACCTAAACGAAAGAGCGTAAAGTGATTATTGCTTTGCAGCTGCGCGCGGACACGGGGCCTTGAAGCAAATTCGGTGACGTTAGGGCTGCTACTTTCGATAAAAATATCAATGCATTACACAATCTTTAATATTATTATATTGTAAAGAGGAAATATGTGTGAATGTTTGTTCGCGAGCTGCAGCACAGATTTAAAAATGTTTTTTTACTGTTAGATAGGTACCAATTTTTTTTTTGTTTAACATATAGGCTACTACTAGTTTTAGCCCGCGGCTTCGCCCTCGTTAGAATATATTAAAGGAAGAAATTAGTTCAGCCCGAAAATACTTCAGGTAATCCTACCTACCTACTACCCCTGTAATGTTATTATTGTTACCTGTACGCATGCTTATCTAACCGATTTTATTCGGTATAGATTAAAAATACATCTGCCAAGCGAAGCCGGACTTATTGCCGGCGGCAATTACTTCCAGTCGACCTTTACATACACCTTTCTGCTTGGCAGAAGGCCCCCCCCCCCCCAATCATCCTATCGTCATTAGGTATTTAATGACCCCCCCCCCCCCCCCCCCCTCTAGCAAAACTGACGTTATTACCATTAACTATAAGACAAAATCAATATTGTTGATTAAACAATAGTTTTTCTTTGCTTCACTCCCACCTGTCCTCCGTCTGCCAACCGCTGACGACGCTGACTGGATCAGCGCGCGCCTTGCGGCGTCGTCTTACCAACAAAAAGAGTCAAAGGAAGCCGACGTTTGCTATAAAGCAGATGAAAGCGCGGACCGCACGTGTCGGTCTTATTTATTACACTGAGCGGCGGCGTGTTGCGGCGGCGCACCGACAAAATAGTCAAAGGAAGCCGACAAGCGAACCGCCTACCGCTACGCGCCGCTAGCACATGCCGCTAGGTTTCTTTAAAGTGTCGCGCGCCGCGCGTGCACAGCTAGAATTAATATGTCATATTTTGGGATTATTCGTATTTGTAAGAATGACGTTAGTTTTGGCCAGACTGTCCTCCTACGTCACGTTACAATCATCTGCAAACCTGTGTTATTTTATGTTATGTTGTGTCCTACTTGTAGAAAACCAAATAAATAAATACACCTCCCCCCCCCCCCTCCATTTTCAAATGACGACCCCCATCTTCACGGACGTTGTTTTCCGTTCCGTTGCGTCGTACGTAGTCTTACAATTGCCTTAACAACCAGAAAATGTCAGCTGTATGCACACAAATCGTAAAGTGACTGTGATAGACAAACAGACAGATATATCGAACATACCGAAACTCAAGCGAAACACAACATAAACCAAAATACCTATCTACCTACCATATTTAGTGTTCCGTACCAAAGGGTGCCACGGGACCATATTACTAAGCCCCGCCGTCCGTCCGTCTGTCAGCGGGCTGTATTTCTATTACCGCTATAACAAGAAATAGTAAAAATATAAAAAATAAAGTACCTACATAGTGTTAAATCTTGTACGGTGGTACGGAACCCTTCGTGTGCGACTCCGACTCGCACTTGTCCGGTTTTTTAGAATAGGTAATTATTGCTCAACACAAACAATATACTCACATTTCTTCATCAGCAGGTAAATGGAAAAAAGAGAGATTTTTATCTCTCCTCTTGCTGGATTTACATCCATCTACTGCACATAAATTGCCACTGCCACTATTAAGTATTAACAGAAGCCATGTCAACTTGAATTAAGACATAGGCAAAGAAACTCTTTGGATATAGGTAGGTACGACCGTACGAAGCAGTAGCGTGAGCACGCGCTCACGTAGGTTAGCTCCACGCGGCTGTCGGCACCCCAATGAATTATGGATCGCCGGCGGTCCGGTCGGCGGTAGGTAGTTATCGCGCGCAAGTACATAGAGTGCGTGAGCCCTGTCGAAACTCCGAGTAGACCTTTCCTTGAAAACCAAAGAATATAATTCAAAACATAGGATAGCCGGACTGGACTTGGCTCTCCGACACTCCCCGTGGTCGCTATTGAAAATAAATTCGCGGAAGCCGCCATTTTGTATGAAATTTTTTTCGTTAAATTATTTTTTTTTTGCCCCAGTTTTGGTTTCCGCAGGCTACGTCTTAATTGGAATAAAGAAAAGAAGAAAACAAATGAAGAAAATGAATGAATGGGATTGGCTATTCTCGTGTTGTGTGGATTACATTACTAGGTTTAGTCCCGGGAAATTTTAAATTTTATAAATTGGTGAACTCTGTTTTAATACTTTTTTCATACTTTGTTTGTTTCCCATTTACTTGGTGAGTGTTTTTCTTTGTTTCGTCTTCTCTGAACGTCGCCATGGATCCGACAAAACCGCCGGACCCCGACCCTCCTCCGGAAAATAATTTTTCGCCATTACTGTCAGAGATTAATGATTTTATAAATCACGATAATTTTGACGCAGCCATATCTCAGGACATGGACAGCCCTCTTACACCAAACAATTTTCCTGTTTCTCAACCATCGTCGATTGCTGCGTATGTCACAATCCAAAATGAAGAGTTTCTAACTCCTAAACCGCCGCGTGAGCGTAAACGTCGAGGTATAAAAAGAAATAGCTCCAAAAGGATTCGATCGCATTCAAGGAGTTCAGATTCAACATCGGGCAATGACAATACCACACTCAGCAACACCAACACAACCTCTATTAAAAAAACAGGACCTGGTGATGTTCCATCACTTTATAGGTCTCATGACGTTGGACCATTCGTGGTCCACGTTCAACTTACGGAGACTCGTCCAGATTCAGGCACCACGCTTCATCCAGTAAATTTTGGAAAATTTTTAAAAAAGAATTCGTTTAAGGGCATCGCCAGTGACGGTGTCAAAAGTGTTGGACGTAACAGAGTGGCAGTGACTTTCTCTACATTTGCGTACGCTAATAGTTTTATTCAAAATAAATGTGTTTCGTCTGCCAATTACAAGGCATTTATTCCATCGTTCATAATTACTCGTATTGGCCTAGTAAAAGGAGTTCCCATAGAATTATCAGCCGACGAGATAATTGAAGAAGTTGTCGTCCCTGTTGGGTGTGGTAGGGTCATTAAAGCCCGACGTCTGAACTACAAGCAAATAGTAAATAATTCCCCTGTTTGGAAACCTTCCCAGACAGTTGTGTTGACGTTTGAAGGTCAGAAACTACCTGACCGAGTCACTCTCATGTACAATTCCCTATCAATTGAATTATATAAGTATCCCACGATACAATGCTACCGCTGCTGTCTTTTTGGCCACACTAAGATCGCATGTAGGTCAAAAATCCGATGCTTTAAATGTGGTGATCACCACGATTCTGAAAAATGCTTGGTCTCGGAGGTCGATGCTGTCTGTTTTTATTGCAAGGGCCAACACTTTGCAATCAACAAAAAGTGTGCCGAGCAATCGAGACAGAAAGAAATAAAAGCCATTATGGCAGAGGAATCGATCTCGTATGTGGAAGCTGCCAGGCGTTTTCCTCCTGCGAGACGTTCCTTTGCCGAAGTGACTTTTTCCTCTTCTCCAGTTGGTTCTCTCAGACAGATGTCAAGGACAGTCCTTGCATCCCAATCTCCCAAGTGCAATATTTCATACAAAAAAACTTTCGTTACTCAACCCCGAGCTCGAGCGCCGCTCGCTCCGGGTTATGACCGTAAAGCCCATATGGCTATTATTGGTAATCCTCCCCTATCTCAGAACAGTAGTGTCTTTCCATCATGAGTGGTGCAAGACACATTCACAATTGCTGACATACAATCTCTATTTATATCTTTTATTCAATCTTTTTCTCCAAATAAAACACCGAACCACGATGTTACTAATATGACCTCTTCTCCCCTCGTCACTGTCGATGACCCTCAACGAATCGGTTCTTCAGTGGAACTGTAGAAGCGCCTCAAAAAATAAATCTGATATTATTTATTTAGTTAATAAGCATGCTCCCATTGCGTTTGCCGTCGCGGAGACGTGGCTTAAGCCTGAGGCTCGGTTCAGAGTTCCTGGCTATGCCTCTCTTCGTGACGACAAGCGTGATGGTTATGACGGGTGTGCATTAATTTATAAACAAAAAAATTCCTTTCATTCGCCTTGATCTTCCCCCTCACAGTGACTGCTTTTTTGCAGTTGCTGCGAGGGTGAAACGCATTTCTTTTATATCTATTTACATTCCTCATCCTTCCCCCTCCTCATTACGTGACCTTAAGTCAATCTTAGATATAATTCCAAAACCGTTCATTCTTCTTGGTGATTTTAATTTTCACCACACAGTGTGGGGTTCGGCTACATGTGATACACCTGGAAACAGACTAATGGATCTGATAGATGAACTCAACATTTGTCTCTTGAATGATGGATCTCCTACTCGTAGGGCGTCCCCAATTCAAAATGTTAGTGCAGTTGATATATCACTTTGTTCTCCGGACTTGTCATCACTCTTGACATGGCAAACTCTTAGTAGTACTTTTGGTAGTGATCATTTTCCCATTAAAATTATCTTACCGACCCAATCGAGCCCTATCGTAATTAAAAATCCTTTATTAAAATATCGTCTTGCAGGTGCGGATTGGGACAGTTTCAACTCAGCTGTAAATGAATTTATATCGAAACTTCCTGAAGTTTCCCTGGACAATCTTTCGTATTGTTACTCTCAGTTCGCAGATGCTCTTATCCGTGCAGCAGACAAGTTTATTCCTCTAAAAAACTTATCAGTCAGACGGTATTCTCCCCCTTGGTGGGACGCTGAGTGCTCGGATATTGTTCGTTCCCGCAAGGATGCTGAAATATTGTATAATGGTGATATGTCTATGCCGAACTTCTTGCAGTTACGAAGGATTCAAGCTAAAGCCAAGCGTCTTCTTAAAGACAAGAAGAGGTTGGGTTGGCAATCATTTTGCGGTTCTATCTCCCCATCTACTCCTTCCTCAATAGTATGGTCGAATACTAGAAAATATAGGGCATCTTTTGTTAATGACGATAGCTCTAGAGCTTCGTCCTCTAATTGGAAGGAGGTATTTTTGGACAAGCTGGCTCCTCCCTTTGTTCCACACTCAGAGGAAATACCTTTTTTATATCAGTCTATTCCTATTGCAGATCCCATGAATGTTCCATATTCCATGCAGGAACTGAAAACTGTTCTTAAATATGTAAAGGATTCCTCCCCAGGAATCGACGGTATTCCATATTCCTTTTTAGCTAGGGCTGATGATCTCATTTTACAATATTACTTAGATATGGTAAATTTTATAATTGACTCTGGACAAATTCCCCAAGCGTGGAAATGTCAAATTATCATCCCTATTTTAAAACCTGGTAAAGACCCAGAAGAGGGTTCCTCTTATCGACCAATAGCTCTCTCATCTACTCTTCTAAAGGTTACTGAGCATTTAGTTAAAAACAGAATGGAATGGTTAATAGAAAGTAGAGGCCTCTTAGCTCCTACTCAGTTTGGCTTCAGAAAAGGTAAGAGTACAATGGACAGCCTTGCCATATTCTCAACTGATATTCGTTTAGCCTTCAGCCGGAACGAATATGTAGTTGCCGCTTTTTTAGATGTTTCTGGAGCGTATGACAATGTTCTTCTTTCAGTTCTCAGACATAAGTTGCAGAAGCTGATTATTCCTTCAAAGATGATCAATTTTATTACTAACCTTTTATTTCAAAGATCTATCTTACTTCGAACTGATGGGGTTGTATCTGACCCTAGAGTAATCTGGAAAGGGCTTCCTCAGGGTTCAGTTCTTAGCCCCCTTCTCTACAATGTTTATACTCACGATCTTGAAAAGTATGTTCTTCCCTTTTCCAGGATATTGCAGTATGCTGATGATTTGCTCATTTATTCAGTTCATAAATCCATTGAAAATGCCTCTAATTCTGTTAATCAATCTATTGACTCCTTGACGACGTGGCTCTCTAATCATGGCTTGCAGTTATCTGCAACCAAGAGTAGTGCAGTTGTGTTCTCGAGGAAACACAAAATTCCGGATATCAGTATTCAGTGTGACAATGCTGAAATCCCTATTAAAAAAGAAGTTAAATTTCTTGGAGTTATTTTTGACTCGAAGATGTCTGGCTCTCTTCATATTGATTATGTAGTGAAAAAATGTGAACGTAATATCAATATTCTTCGAACGCTTGCTGGTGTTTGGTGGGGTGCTCATCCATATTCGTTAAAGCTCCTATATAATGCTTTAGTTCGCAGTCACCTGGACTATGGAACATTCTTGTTAGAACCGTCAAATAAAACGTCCCTTCGCAAACTGGATCTTATACAATCAAAGGCACTTCGCATCATTGCGGGAGCGATGAAATCAACTCCAATCAATGCTCTTCAGGTGGAATGTGTTGACCCTCCCTTATACCTACGACGTAAATTTTTGGCAAATAGGTATTTCTTTAGGGCGTGTCAATTTTTAAATCATCCACTGATCCCTAAATTAAATCTTTTAGCTGAATACACATTGCAAAAGTACTACTGGGTTAATAAAGTGATACCTCGATTGGTTAATAGCTACAAAAAATTCAAGTGCCTCAAAGACCCGACCCATAGGTCCCTTACCCTGCCAATGTATGAATTTCCACACTCATCCGTCATTCTAAAACCTGAGGTGCTGCTAAGTATTGGCATTTACAAGGACATGCCAAATGCCAATGATGCATTTAGAATTGCCGTTAACAGTAATTGGCCTAATTGGCATGTTTTCTTTACGGACGCATCTAAATTGACTCCAAACGGCAGTGTAGGTGTTGCTGTGTTTTGTGTCAACAAGGATGTATATTTGAAAATAAAATGTCCTCCAGAATCCTCAGCTTTTACAGGAGAATGTAGAGCCTTGTTGGAGGCGGTGAAGTATATTTCTTTGAATAGCGAGATAGATAAAGCTATAATTTTTTCGGATTCGCTTAATTCACTTCAATCCTTGCTTCAAAATCCTTTTAAATCCAAAATTCACAATCCCATAATTTATAATATTAAAAATATATTATCTGGTCTTACTGGGAGACAAGTGGTGTTTGCCTGGATCCCCTCTCACAGTGGTATTCAAGGTAATGAACACGTTGACGCCCTTGCAAAAGATGCTGTGGTTCGTGGGGGTAAGGTTGTCTACGAAAATTTTTTGCACGACCTTATCGCCCTTCCAAGAATTTATTTACACTCTTCTTGGTCGAATGCATGGAATAAATCCAGTAAAGTCAAGGGGACATACTATGCCAGTATCCAACCAGAAATTCCTCTCAAACCATGGTTTTATAAACTTCGAATATCAAAAAAAGTTACATCAATAATATGCCGTTTACGATTTGGTCATTGTTGCTCTCCCGTGCACCTGGCTAGGTTGAGGATTCGGGATTCTTCAGTTTGTGAATGCGGCATTGACGAAGGCACTGTTGATCATATTTTGTTTTCTTGTCCACTCATTAATCAATATCCCACCTTATATTCCACTCTGCCTGAACTTAAAATTCCCCTCCCTTCTAATATCTGTTGCTTACTATCGTCTAACAATATTGCTATTTATAAACTCATTTCGAAATTTTTTTTTTTTTCATAACATTAATTTGTAACTTTTCAGTTATTAATCAGAGTTAATCATTTTGTTTTCGTTCTTAGGGTTTTCTTTTCTTTTCTTGAAATTATGCATTTGTTTTGTTTTGTAAAACTTTTTATACCGTTGTTGTAATCCTATCACACTTGACAATGGCAAAGTTCGCGCGTCAGCGCGAGTTGCCAAAAGAAAAAAAAGAAAGAAAGAAAGAATGAATGAATGTTTCAGAAACAACACACACGCCATTTTTTTCGAAATTGACATGAGTTTTTTATGACGAAAAAATTTACGTGCATACCTACCTACACCTGCTGCTTCCCTGTCACCTGTCCCTTCCCTTGCCCCTTACTAGGTGGTAGGCTGTTATTGGAGTCCTCTAGTCCAAGTATAGCCAGCAATCTAAAGGGAAGTCTCTGACCTACCTTCTAGCAGGTGAAATTGGCTGGTTGGAGCATGTGCCACTCAGCCACCCATATCGGATTACATAAAAGATCTACATACAATATTTCATTATGTTTATTTAGTTTAGTTTTCTATTGATATTCTACCATGTCTGTATCACAATATTTGCCATAATAAAGTTAATGTTTAATATAATTAAAGTGTCTCTTCCTTGAATAATATGTCATTAATACATTATAATTTATAGCATCATAAAGCTGATTAATTAAAAAAAAATGTACATATAATGTATGACAGAAATTTAAAAAACAGCACACATCTAATTTTTTTTAGTAACTACCACAGAGCATCAAATGCGCGCGCCAGGTATTTGATGCTCTGTGGAAACTTACACATATCCATGTTAAAAAAAAATTAATAGGTCTCTATTGCCAGCTTCAAATAAATACAAAATACACAGAAGATGTGTATTTTATTATCTATGACTAGTGTGTATTGACATTTCTATTCTGTGGTATTGAGAAGACAACAAAGGCTAGGTCTATTCTGTGGCTAGGCGTCCATTAGCGGCGGATCGAGGCGGAACGGGCCGCATCGCATCGTTGCACCGCGTCCATCTATACGGGGCGCGGCGGATCGGCCAGGCGGATTTTTTGTTTCAGCTCTTTATACTGTTGTACTAAAGAAATAAGTAATTCTTCATTCATTTTTTGCAATAAATATGACCGATCAAAATCAAACACGTGCTCGAGCATCCGATTGCCCGCGTCCACTAGGCGGATCGCATCGCATCGCAACGGGGCGCGTCGCACCGCCGGCAAAAATCCGCCTGGCGAGCGACTCACTATTGCGCTGCGGCCCGCCCCGGCCCGGCCCGGCCCGTCGCTAGTGAACGCAGTTTCTTAAAAATACAGGCAGGCGGATTTTTGCGTTGCGATGCGCCCCGGCCCGATCCGCCTAGTAGACGCGTACCTTTAGGAATTTTTTGTACCAGACAGTTTTTTGTCCGGCCTGTAAAGTTGATGTTTGTGGATGTGTGTGTTTCAGTAAAAGCCGATTCAAATGCAAATGAGAAGAAGAATGAAAAAACTAGACATGGCTATACGGTCACACTATCCTTGTCTTTCCGTAAGAAAAAAAGAAGAAGTTAACTGTCAGGTGCTTACTACAAAGAGACGCTCGTATTGCATGCCATGCATTGCAAAGATTTATATAACCAGCCTCAATGAGCTGTTATATTCTTTGTCTGTTATTGCAACAAAAAACGCAGTGGTTATATCCTCTTTGAAGCAAATAGCGTGGCGTGCCAGAGCAAGCTCAATGTATTGAATTTTGTCCGAACCGCAGGGTGGGTTTCGTAAATTATTCGTGGTAGAACTAGTATGGCAGACATCAGCAAGTATTTAGAGAGCCAACTAGCTCTCGCTCAGAAGAAAGCAGTTTCCAAGAAGAACACCCATATCTCGGAACGAAGTAAAAAATCTGCAGATATAATCTCGAGGAAACAAAATAACAACCTCGATCAAGATCCAAACCACGATAAAAAGGATGAAAAGACGATTGCCCTCGAACCGGAATGCAGCACTACAGTGACAAAAGTCGATGGCGCGAGCGACAGCGAGTACTTGCCGTCGAGCGAGGATGATGAGGATGAACAAAATACTGCCGAGTCCATCATCACGCGTATTGGCAAGAAGCGCGACATAAAAAAAGTGATAGACGACGGCGACAAAAAAATGTATCATCGGCGTATAGAGAAGTGGAAAAATAACCTGAAACTCATACGCTCCGAGGGACGCATACTCGACGAGTGTGACATCCAGACAGCGGACGTGCGGTACCTGATGGACAGCAACGAGGACGGAGACGGGGAGCATGAGGTGAGCGGAGGTCTGCGCGTGCCCAACTACATCTGGAAACAGCTGTATAAATACCAGCGTAGCGGCGTCAAGTGGCTTTGGGAACTGCATCAGCTCAAGTCGGGAGGCCTTCTCGGCGATGAGATGGGTCTCGGTAAAACTGTTCAACTCATTGCATTCCTCGCCGGCCTCTCCAAAACTGATGCGGGGAGCTGGGGCGGACTCGGCCCGACAGTAATTGTAACTCCGGCGACCGTCATCTATCAGTGGGTAGCACACTTCCACTACTGGTATCCCGGTCTGCGGGTGGCTGTCCTTCACAATTCAGGATCACATAGTGGAAGACATCACAGTCTGCTTCAGGAAATACACTATGCTCACGGTATCCTTCTCATCACCTACGCCGGCGTTGTAAGGTATAACAAGGATATAATGAATAAAAATTGGCATTATGTTGTACTTGATGAAGGTCATAAAATAAGAAACCCCGATACTCAAGTGAGCAAAGTGGTGAAAAAATTCACGACCCCTCACAAGATTCTGATAACTGGTTCGCCGATGCAAAACTCCTTGCAAGAATTGTGGTCACTTTTTGATTTCATGAGTCCGGGATTGCTGGGAACACAGGCAGCTTTCTTGGAATACTTTGCTATGCCGATAACCCAAGGAGGATATTCCAATGCTACGCAGCTGCAGGAAGTGACAGCCTTTCAAATAGCTAAGTCACTGAAAAATATTATCACTCCTTATATGATCCGAAGAACCAAGGCAGAAGTGCAAGAGCATATACAATTACCGGAAAAACATGAACAAGTTTTATTTTGTTCACTATCTCAGGAGCAACGAGATTTATATCTTGGTTATCTTTTAAGTGGGACAGTCAGAAGCATATTAGACAAGGACCGCAAGCACGGAGATCCTTTACGAGCCAGAATCCTGGTTGCTATATCTACTTTGCGAAAGATTTGTAATCATCCTGACATCTACTTGTATGAAGCTGATGATGACGCCGAACCAGCTGTCGCAGAAAAGTTTGGAAATTGGAAAAGATCAGGCAAAATGACTGTGGTGCAGTCGCTACTGAAAATCTGGCAAAAGCAAGGCCACAGAGCCCTAATATTTTCGCAGTCACGTGCCATGTTGTGCATTCTAGAACAGTTTTTATTGCAATATAATTACAAATATTTAAAAATGGATGGAACAGTTAGTGTGGGACATCGTCAAAGTATTATAAAAACATTCAACGAAAACTCTGAATATTCTGTCTTCTTATCAACAACAAGAGTGGGAGGTTTAGGTGTCAATCTAACTGGAGCAGACCGTGTAATAATTTATGACCCAGATTGGAACCCAGCAACTGACAGTCAGGCTAAGGAAAGAGCATGGAGAATAGGACAACTGAGGGATGTTACAATTTATAGATTATTGTCTGCAGGAACCATTGAGGAAAAAATTTACCAGCGGCAAGTGTTCAAGCATCTTTTGGGCAACAAGGTCTTAATTGATCCAAACCAGAAAAATCCTCTGAAAACAAGTCACCTTCAAGGACTTTTTACACTTGAAGAACCCAATAGGGATGGAGATACGGAGACTGCTTCTATATTTAGTCACACTAAAGTTGACGTGGGGCATAAAGATGAAGATAAAACTAAGAACATCCATCTAAGTGGTGGTGTATCATTCTCTATGAAAAAAATGGCAGCAATGCGGAAGAGAGCTCGAGAAATCAGCAGGAAAATATCTAGAGACAATGCTCCAACGCCAATTGATTGCCGTGAAAGGTACAAAACCCAAAGAGAAATCTTACTCAATCCTCCAAATATTGATGAACCAGAAATAAATATAATTGACGATAATGTTACGGACATGTCTTTTGATGCGGCTCTATCTGAAATGGATATAATCAATCTTCATACCAAAAAGGATTACCTAGAAAAGTTACTCGCGCAGACTGTATCACAAGAAGAATCAAAATCAAGAAATCAAGAGCAAGAAACTGACGAACAAGATCAAGAAACTGAAGAACAAGATCAAGAAAATGAAGAACAAGATCAAGAAAATGAAGAACACATCGATCAGGCGCCTTCTTTAGTGTCTGGTGATAAGAATTGTGTAACACCCACCAATGAATCTGCAGGTTCGTCAGTACAAACACTGAATTGTAGTGAGATAAATAATTCTTCACTCGAAAAGAAATTGTTCAAAAAACGCAAACATTCTGATAAATCGAAACTTGATATTGCCGGATTGGTAGCAGTTAAAAAGTTAAAGAAGAAAGAAGGCAATAAATTAAAAACAGATAATGATGATGATTATGTACTAACTAAACTGTTTGCAAAGTCTGGATTACAGAGTGCTTTGGAACATGATAAAATTGTTGGATTGGTAGAAAAGGAAGAGCGGCATCGGTTGAAAGAAGAAGCCACAAGAAAAGCCAAAGAAGCTTTGAGAGCACTCAAGAAATCTGTGAAGAATAGGCTCCATTGATTTCCTCAAGTAAATAATAAATTGCTTATTCTTGAGATTTCTATCGCTTTACTTCGTTTAGAATCACTTACCTCCAATACACACTTCTTTTCACTTTCCTTCACTCTTTACTTCACCTTAGCTTTCCATCACTTCACACTTCTCTTCACTTCACATCACACTCACTCAACTTCACACTGTACTCTGTACTTCATGGTTTACACTATACTTCACAGTTCAGACTTCACCGCACTTCCATTCACATAACACTTGACTTTGATCTTTTGATCTTAGCTCATCGCGTTGGCAAACTACACTAGGTAGTTGCAATAAGTGATGCGCTTTCACAATATGGCGGACGATGACTTGTACGCTAATTTGCTTCAACCTACTGATTTCGGGTGCAGGTTCGAAACTCTCGTACTCTGACTGACTTTTTGGGCTTGCTGGATTTCACTTCCAGTATAAATTTTTACTGTTTTACATTATATTTTCTCGTCATATACAACATTCCAAACTGCCATGAAATTTATTTCCAAAAAAATTCTAAATGCTATTCAAATCATGCTAACTCACAATAGTTGTCAGGAAATTGTAGGTATCTTAGTTGCTAAATCACTCGATGCGAGTGGAGATTTTATCCCTTTCCAACGCATAGCTGCCTGCCTCACCGAAAGTTGAATTTCATCTGTGATATATCAGTACATTCTATTTTTATTTGTATATCCTGTATTTTAATGTGTATTTTATTTAATAAACTATTTTTAATTTATTATCTTTTCAAAATATAAGAATTTCAAATTACTACAATTTGCGTTACACTCACATCCCAAACTGGCTGCCGTACATTTCGAGTTATGTTTTCACGTCAAGTTCATCTCGACCAGGATTCAAACCTAGACCTCTGGCACGACCCGCCAATGCCTTAACAATTTCTGTACATGGTCGATGACGATTTCGAACAGTTGCATCTTCTATTGTGTCTTACACATGCTCCTGCATTCTGTAAACTTCTATCATTCCAAATTGAATCTTATGCTGTCGTCACCAAAGTCGTGTTTGGAATTGTACACTAGAAGTTGTCTTGATATTTTTAATAGTTTATTTGAATAATGTTACATCTCAGTTTGTCATTTTGGATTATATAGATGCAAAGCCGAAAATAAAGATAAAAAATAGGTCCCGTATCCCCCATGATTCAAAGTTAAACTTATAGTTTCCGATGGTCCGGTGCTAATATACAACTGGAATGGATGATAGTATAAGATTAAAGGAAACATTTAAGTTGACATAATACAAGAGGACACTATATCTTCTATAGTATAGAAGATGCAAAAATTTTGAGAGAATACGTCATCAACCTGGTGACATGTTGGCGGCTCGTGCTCGGAGGTCTAGGTTCAAATCCTGTTGTGTACATGTCCTAATAATGCTAAAGTTAATTATAATAATAAACACTACAATAGATTTTATAGATTTTACATGTTTACAGAAATACTATTATGACAATAGAGGTGTAAGTGTCCGGGATGAAGTATTTGTAAGACAAGAAAGAAGATGAGCCAAACCGGCTACTGTCATTGATAATGCAAAGAGGGCTAGAATTAAGATTACAGAATTAAGAAATAAGAAGGATGTTATTGCTAATAGGTAAAGGTAACACTTTCTCTTATCAATATGATGTTGATGATTGTATACCATCAGCTCCTGATACCTGTTCTGATACAGATAATAAGGATGTACATGTACCTGTACCTTATGCTGTAGGTAGAGCATGATCCATTCAATTAATATAAGAAATGAGAATGTAACTACTAGAAGTGGTAGGGTGGTGAGACCACCAGAATATTTAAATTATGTTATTAGTGTTTTCGTTATTTTGTATTTGCTAGCGTTATTTAGTATTTAGTATTTGTTCATGAGTTAAAAGAGAGAGATGTCATGGATTGGCTGGTAATTATTTTGTATGTACATAATGAATATGTATTTTTTACAGATCAGTCAACTTAATAAATGCAAGATGGCCTCATTGATTGTATTTTATTGAATACTAGCTGTGTCCGCGACTACGTCCGCGTGGACTTGATCTTTTTCAGGCTGTTATAAAACGCAACGTGACTGTCTGTGCGTTCGTTAGTATGATTCAATTGTTCTGGTGTTTGCTAATTGGGCAGGTTATAGACTTGATTCGACCTATATAAGTGAAGCCGCAACCAATGCTAATTTATAATCTACAATAACGCTTCTCAGTAAACTATATTAGAAGTAGAATTTCCAGGAATGTGTGCATATACATTATTTGAATTACTACTACGGGAAAGAGTCACGTATAGCTGACCGTGCGGAAAGCAACCCAAACTTAGATCTAAGCCTGCTACCGAACCAATGACAGTGACCAATCAGTAAGTCACAGCCCAGAAGCCTTCATCTTCAGTCTCCGCAGCCACAGAAGCCTAACGCACGTCCACTTCCACTGACACGGTTGGCTACATCACCTACAACATCCGTGATGTCAGCCCATAACACCAGGTGAGCTAGGTGCCATGTCAGTGCTTCCCTTAATTTCATGACAGCTATACTGAACTGAACGGAAAACACGAACTATTTACATAGCCGTTTCGACCGACGTTTCATTCAGTGCGGTGGTGTCAACCCGGGCGGGTTAACCCTACCACCTAGTAAGGTAAACTGTAGGTCAGTTTAACGTGGAATCCGAACCACGGTCAGCCTCCAACGGTCGAGCGGTCACCCATCCAAGTACTGACCGCGGTCAGGGTTGCTTATCAACAGTCGACCGACCGCACCACTGAGCTACCGAGGCTGACAAAAATGTAATAATAATATAACAAAAAAAAATTAAGTACCAAAATCTAACAGAAAAAACCTACACCTAACAGCTCGCATACAATCTTAGTTTCAGACTGTTCATTTTGAAATGAGGAAGGTCAAACCAAGAACATTAAACCTCTAAATGTTCTTGGGTCAAACAATATAATTTAGTATAAAAGAATAAGAAAGATGAAATGAAAAGATAACAACGCCATCTATCATTCAATATTAGACTTATCTATACATATAATAAAATCGTTAAATTAATAATCTCTCTTTGTCTGTACGCGCATCACGCAAAAACCACTGAACGGAATTTGACGAAACTTTCTATAGTGACAGTGTATATCCCGGATTAACATAATAAACAAAAAAATATAATAAAAATTAAAATAATTATAAAATTTAAATGACATGTTGACAACGGAGAACTGTCATCTCGACGTGAGCTGGCCGGTGACAAAATGTTTGATAAATAAAAAAAAAAAATTGAAGTCGAACTTATGTCGCTGTCATTGGTGCAATTTATATTTCTGTTGCCCGCGGCTTCGCTAGCGTGAAATTCGTATAAAAAAAAAGTAAGTAACTAAAGGCGGAGCCGAAGGCGGATCTGCGCTCACGTAAACGATATTCCTTCTCGATGAAAGTAACTAAGGGCGAGGCGGAAGTCGGAGCTGAGTTCAGGAAGAAAAAAAACATTCTTTCTTGAATGAAGTAAGTAACTATGGGCAGGCCGCAGGCCGAGCTGCGTTCAGGAAGAAGCTAAACCATCTTGAAGAAAGTAAGTAACTAAGGCGAGGCCGAGGGCCGAGCTACGTTCTGATAAATAATAAACCATCTCGGAGAAAGCGAGTAACTAGGGCGAGGCCGAGGGCCGAGCTGCGTTCAGGAAGAAGCTGAACCATCTTGAAGAAAGTAAGTAACTAAGGCGGGGCCGAAGGCCGAGCTACATTCTGATAAATAATAAACCATATCGAAGAAAGCAATTAACTAAAGGCGAGGCCGAAGGCCGAGCTGCGTTCAGGAAGAAGCTAAACCATATTAAAGAAAGTAAGTAACTAAGGCGAGGCCGAAGGCCGAGCTTCGTTCTGATAAATAATAAACCATCTCGAAGAAAGGAAGTAACTAAGGGCGAGGCCGAGGGCCGAGCTGCGTTAAGGAAAAAGCTAAACCATCTTGAAGAAAGTGAGTAACTAAGGCGAGGCCGAAGGCCGAGCTACATTCTGATAAATAATAAAACATCTTGAAGAAAGCAAGTAAATAAGGGCGAGGCCGAAGGCCGAGCTGCATTCGGGAAGAAGCTAAACCATCTCGAAGAAAGCAAGTAACTAAGGGCTAGGCCGAAGGCCGAGCTGCGTTCAGGAAGAAGGTAAACCTTCTTGAAGAAAGTAAGTAACTAAGGCGAGGCCGAAGGCCGAGCTGCGTTCTGGATGAAGCTAAACCATCTCGAATAAAGTAGGTAACTAAGCGGCCGAGGCCTGGGCGGACAGCCTCAAACGCAATAAATATTATAGATATATAATTCAAGATTTCGAATTTGTTGCGTTTGCGGTTGAAACCCTCGGTCCGTGGAGCAGTCATTGAAGCCAAAAGCTTCTTGAAGAGGCTTGGGTCTCTGCTGGTGGACGCAGCTGGTGCCCCGCAATCAAGGGCATACTTCATTCAAACGGTAAGCTTTGCCATCCAACGGGGTAATGCCGCAAGTGTTCTAGGAACATTTGAAAACGCCCCTTTTATGATAGTTATTTTAATGTTTGTTAGGTAGGTTTTAATTATTTAGTTATTAATATTACTTTTTTATATATTTTATTAAATAAATAGATGAAGTAAACGATATTATATGCTATCGAAGAAAGGAAGTCATTTAAGGCGAGGCCCGAAGGCAGAAGAGGGTTTTTGGTTTACCTGAACGCAGCTTGGCCTTCGGCCTCGCCCTTAGTTACTTACTTTCTTCGTGAAGGTTTATTGTCTTCCAGGATGCAGCTGGGCCTTCGGCCTCGCCGTTAGTTGCTTACTTTATTTGAGAAGATTTATCGTTTACCTGAACGCAGCTCGGCCTTCGGCCTCGCCCTTAGTTACTTAGATTCTTCTTTGAAATACGAATTTCACGCGAGCGAAGCCGCGGGCAACAGCTAGTTTAATATATAAACAAAATTTTATCTGAAAACGACTTTGTATCATAAAAAATATTTGTTTTTTTATTAAATAATATAAATAATAAAAACAGAAAACTGCACACACGAAATTTGTCACCCTCATCACTACTCATCAGTCTAAGCCGTGTTTCTTTTCCGACGCCGCGACGCGGTGGCGCTGCGAGCGACGCGGCGCTGCGGGGCGCGTTGGCGTGGTGCTATAAGACATTTTTCTAACTAAACTTAAAAAATTTATATCTTCTGACTAGCTGTTGCCCGCGGCTTCGCTCGCGTGAAATTCGTATTTCAAAGAAGAATCTAAGTAACTAAGGGCGAGGCCGAAGGCCGAGCTGCGTTCAGGTAAACGATAAATCTTCTCAAATAAAGTAAGCAACTAACGGCGAGGCCGAAGGCCCAGCTGCATCCTGGAAGACAATAAACCTTCACGAAGAAAGTAAGTAACTAAGGGCGAGGCCGAAGGCCAAGCTGCGTTCAGGTAAACCGAAAACCCTCTTCTGCCTTCGGGCCTCGCCTTAAATGACTTCCTTTCTTCGATAGCATATAATATCGTTTACTTCATCTATTTATTTAATAAAATATATAAAAAAGTAATATTAATAACTAAATAATTAAAACCTACCTAACAAACATTAAAATAACTATCATAAAAGGGGCGTTTTCAAATGTTCCTAGAACACTTGCGGCATTACCCCGTTGGATGGCAAAGCTTACCGTTTGAATGAAGTAGGCCCTTGATTGCGGGGCACCAGCTGCGTCCACCAGCAGAGACCCAAGCCTCTTCAAGAAGCTTTTGGCTTCAATGACTGCTCCACGGACCGAGGGTTTCAACCGCAAACGCAACAAATTCGAAATCTTGAATTATATATCTATAATATTTATTGCGTTTGAGGCTGTCCGCCCAGGCCTCGGCCGCGCCGGCCGGTCTTGAAGATGCCCGAACGTGACTTGGAGCGAATGTGAGAACACAAATGGCGTCCCACATCAAAGACCTACCCGTGGCCCATGGAACTAAGGTGATAGCATCGGGCCTCTTGCCATCCAGCCGGGAATAACCGCAAGGTTTTAGGATGCACGGTATGTTTGCCGTCAGAAGCGTGGACTTTATAATAAAATTTAAATTAATTTAACTCAATCTTAATATCGCTTAGTTACCTACTTTATTCGAGATGGTATAGCTTCATCCAGAACGCAGCTCGGCCTTCGGCCTCGCCTTAGTTACTTACTTTCTTCAAGAAGGTTTACCTTCTTCCTGAACGCAGCTCGGCCTTCGGCCTAGCCCTTAGTTACTTGCTTTCTTCGAGATGGTTTAGCTTCTTCCCGAATGCAGCTCGGCCTTCGGCCTCGCCCTTATTTACTTGCTTTCTTCAAGATGTTTTATTATTTATCAGAATGTAGCTCGGCCTTCGGCCTCGCCTTAGTTACTCACTTTCTTCAAGATGGTTTAGCTTTTTCCTTAACGCAGCTCGGCCCTCGGCCTCGCCCTTAGTTACTTCCTTTCTTCGAGATGGTTTATTATTTATCAGAACGAAGCTCGGCCTTCGGCCTCGCCTTAGTTACTTACTTTCTTTAATATGGTTTAGCTTCTTCCTGAACGCAGCTCGGCCTTCGGCCTCGCCTTTAGTTAATTGCTTTCTTCGATATGGTTTATTATTTATCAGAATGTAGCTCGGCCTTCGGCCCCGCCTTAGTTACTTACTTTCTTCAAGATGGTTCAGCTTCTTCCTGAACGCAGCTCGGCCCTCGGCCTCGCCCTAGTTACTCGCTTTCTCCGAGATGGTTTATTATTTATCAGAACGTAGCTCGGCCCTCGGCCTCGCCTTAGTTACTTACTTTCTTCAAGATGGTTTAGCTTCTTCCTGGACGCAGCTCGGCCTGCGGCCTGCCCATAGTTACATAATTCATTCAAGAAAGAATGTTTTTTTTCTTCCTGAACTCAGCTCCGACTTCCGCCTCGCCCTTAGTTACTTCCATCGAGAAGGAATATCGTTTACGTGAGCGCAGATCCGCCTTCGGCTCCGCCTTTAGTTACTTACTTTTTTTTTATACGAATTTCACGCTAGCGAAGCCGCGGGCAACAGAAATATAAATTGCACCAATGACAGCGACATAAGTTCGACTTCAATTTTTTTTTTTATTTATCAAACATTTTGTCACCGGCCAGCTCACGTCGAGATGACAGTTCTCCGTTGTCAACATGTCATTTAAATTTTATAATTATTTTAATTTTTATTATATTTTTTTGTTTATTATGTTAATCCGGGATATACACTGTCACTATAGAAAGTTTCGTCAAATTCCGTTCAATGGTTTTTGCGTGATGCGCGTACAGACAAAGAGAGATTATTAATTTAACGATTTTATTATATGTATAGATTCTGTGGGTTGATTTTGATGAAATAAACACTAAATGTTACTCGGAATAAAGCTTCATATTTTTTAGTAATTAGATTTTGAATCCAATGAGTGGTTTTTGCGTGATGCGCGCACAAACAGACAAAAATTCCAAAAATTGTTTTTTTTACGTTCTATAACTTATTCCTTCCATTCCCCAGTTATTATTTTGCAAAAATACTTAATACACGGTATAAAGACACGGTAAGTCTACGATTTTATTATATGTATAGAATAGATAGATAAAAAAGAAAAACAACATTTACAGAATGAACTGATGACAATGTGGACCCATCAGAGCATCAAATGCGCGCGCCCCTCGCGCGCGGTAGGTATTTGATGCTCTGTGGGACCCATGTTAGCATCCTTATAAATAAAGTGAAGGGGCGAGGGTGACCGGCGGCGGTCGTGTAACGTATGTCATTATATGAATATCCTTTTTTTTTATGTTTAAGGCTTTAGCCATTTTTGGCTATGCCAGCCCCATAGTAATTATATTTATATTTTAAGCGCGGCGGGTTACATACAACGGTCCCGCGTGGGAGTCGACAGGTTAACCTGTCGACTCCCACGCGGGACCGTCAACCGACTTCAGCACGAATCAATGCCTGTAAATTTACAAAAAAACGTAGTAAGTAAGGGTTCAAACTTTTCCCCCTGAGCTCGTCCCAAGGCTTCACATACTTTAAAAAATCTGTCAAGTGCGAGTTTTAATCGCGCACGGAGGTTTCCGTATGTTCTGCTATCAATAATATCCGCCTATCTTTTGTCTTTCAACAATACAATGTATAAAAACCTGTGGCCCCATCTATTATTCAGTAGCGTGACTAATCGATTTTTCGCACGTTTATTGTATGGGAGCCCCCCTTAATTTTTAACATTTTCTTTTTTTTATTATTAGTTGTTATATCCGCCATAGTAACACATATTCTGTGAAAATTTCAAGGGGCTGCCTATGCCTACAGCCAAAGAATATAATACTACTTACCGTAGAAGAAGCACAAGCCCATACAAAATTTGTTTGCCTATGTTTTTTAACCTTGAAGCGCCAAATGCGGCCACTGCGGCGACTTTCAGAACTAGCACTTGGCGGGAATTTCGAATTTAATTTATTTTTAGTAGGTACTGCAAAAGCCAAACTGTGACCATTTCACACTGATATTCCTAAAATACAGCCCTCGGACAGACAGACAGACAGCGGAGGCTTCCGTACGGGATACGGAAACCTAAAAACAGGTTGAGTCTGTCAGTTCGTTTCTCAATAGCTTCTGTCTGCCTCAGTTCTCGGTTCCGAGCACATTCCAACAGTATATGGAGTAGGTCCTCTTCATAAATATTCTTATAACTTGAGAACCACTTTATCAATTTACATACGGTTTTCGCTGTTACATTCTGTCACTTCTGTATGGTTTTAGGCTAGAAATCTTAACGTTAGGTCATCAGCGGCCTGAGCCGTGAGCAAAGTCACGCGACGCGAAACCGCGGGCAAAAACTATGTGCTATTATCCTATAGATGGACAAGGCGACCTGCAGCGCTGTTTTTCAGATGGACCCAGATAGAAATAACTCTGCGTATGCATAACACATGTTTTATAACTATAACAAAGTAGAAATAATTACGTCAAATATAATGTTTTCATTTTACGAAGGCACGAAGGGTATGAGGTAGGAAGTCGTGTGAGACCGCGCGGAGCTCAGTAGGGAACGACTCGGTTCGACGGAGCGACGCGGAGACGTGTAGAACGTGTGTACCGACCGGCCACCGAGTTCGTTCTCTACTGAGCTCCGCGCGGTCGCCTCTCGCACCACTTCCTACCTCGTACCCCACGTGCCTTCGTAAAATGAAAACACTCTGCCAACTACTTAAAATTCCACAAATGCAAAACACCACCTGGGACTTATAAAATTTTTACCACTGAAGTGGAGTGGGAAAATACCAAGAAATTTATAAAATATTACGAAAAACAGTGGATGGATAAAATAAAATTCTGAATAAAAAAAAAATTATTATTTATTTATTTATAAGGTTTATTCTATTCCATCAAGTCTAGTACGCTAGTACCTACATAATAAATACCTCTTTGTACGCATGGTGTTTTTAATACAATTCCTTCATTTAAATTCTATTAATTTTTTCTTTGCAATAAATATCTTTGAATCGTAGTGTGTGTGTGTGTGGTTGTGGCCTCCTACCTTGTGAAATCGCCGCGCCGTCCGCTCCTTCGATAGCCCAGTCCACACCACGATCTTGGTAAAAGTTTTCGTTTCCTCTGAGGTTTTCGTACGTAATTATGTACACCGCTCCGTTCCGGTTTTGCAGAACTCGTCAACAACCCCTTTCTGTCGCCCGTTGCTTGGCGACCAGAGCGGACAAGCGTAGGTGGCCAGCTATGTGGCTGTTTGTCTCTGCCGCCGGGCTTGATGGAGGCAAGTGTACCTAGTGAATTTGTGTTGCGCGATGTAAAGCCGAATAATACCGAACACCCCCCCCTGAGAAGAAGCCAAGCTTCTTATCAACCGCAATACATTGAAAAGTCACCGCTGATCTAATGATCGTAGATAGGAAGACGACACACCTTAACTACAGGTCGTGTTAAAACCCCATGTGGAGTGTTGACTACCACAACCCGAATAACTCCATCTCTGCCTGGTTTAATTTCCGCAATCCTGCCCATATTCCAGTGGAGGGGCGGAATGTTTTCGTCCTTCAGAAGAACCAGATCGCCCACGCGTGGGGAATCGGTCTTTGAAGTCCACTTCGACCGCTGTTGGAGAGTGGTCAGATAGTCTGAGCTCCACCGCTTCCAGAAATGTTGTGACATGGCCTGTACCAATTCGAATCGCTTTAGCCTCGAAATGGGCTCCGCCGTCCAATCATATTCTGGGACTGAAGTTAATGATCTCCCGATAAGGAAATGAGCGCCAGTCAGAACGTCGAATTCTGATGGGTCCGAGGATAATGGATGCATTGGACGTGAATTTAAAACCGCTTCTATCCGCGTAAAAACTGTTGTTAACTCTTCAAACGTGAGAGTTTGCTCACCTATAACCCGCTTGAGGTGAGTTTTTGCAGATTTGACTGCCGCTTCAAAAATGCCGCCAAAGTGAGGCGCGCTGGGTGGATTGAATCTCCACTCGATACCGCGATTAGTGAATTCTCTTTCGAGAGAAGCCGCTACGGCCGGTTGACGAAGGTGCCGCTCAATTTCCGTTAAGTGTCTATTACTGCCTACGTAGTTTGTACCGCAGTCCGATCGAATTAGCCTAGGCAATCCCCGTCTTGATGCAAACCTGGTGAATGCAGCAAGAAAGGCTATGGTGGATAAGTCCGAGACAACCTCTAAATGAACCACCCGCGTGGCAAGACAAACGAATACGCACAGATATGCCTTGAGGACTTTAGCGTTCCGTAACGTAGAGGCTTTGATTTGAAAAGGTCCCGCAAAATCCGTGGCTACCGCATGAAAAACACCGCCCGATTGAGTGACGCGATCTGCTGGGAGATCGGCCATAATAGGTTCTGAAGGCTTGGCCTTGAGTCTAAAACACGGAATGCATTTAAATATTTGGAACCGAATAGCTTGTCTCGCTGAGAGAATCCAATATCTCCGCTGAAGTATAGCTTGTAAAGCTGTAGGGCCCGCGTGACAATGAGTCAAGTGAAAATGATCTATTATTAGCCGCGTCAGCGCATGAGATTTGGGCAACAACAGAGGATGCTTCGTTCCCATAGGAAGATTTGAATTTGAAAGCCGCCCGCCTACACGTAAAAATCCCTCCTCATCAAGGAAAGGACTAAGTCGTCGAATACGCGTGGAGCATAATCGCCCCTTGGAAAGTAATTCCAGATCAATTGAAAATTCCGCTTGTTGTACTGTTTTAATTAATGTTTTTAATGCCGCTGATAATTCCGCTATTGTTAAAGGGCCGCTCCGCTTGTTAGTGTTCCGCAAGTTATATGAAAAACGAAGACAATAAGCCGTTACTGCCTGGAGTTTAGGTAGAGAGCTGTACCGAGCAGGTAGATCGCATGACTCGATCACTACCGCATGAGATGTTAGCTTGACAGTCTTAATGCCCGGCAAGTCTGGGATGCGACCAATATAGTTCGCAGGCCAACTCTCTGGACTGTCATGTAACCAATGTGGGTCCCACCACAGTGAACTGTTAAGCAGCTCTGAAGCTGTAGCTCCCCTAGATCCTATATCCGCACAATTTAAATTAGATGGGACATACCGCCAAGTTAACCGCACTTTAGAGTTGTTTATCTCCGCAACTCTATTTCCCTCAAAAGTTTGTAGAGTATGTGGTGGTGTTCGCAACCAAGATAGTACAATGGTACTGTCTGACCAGCATACTATGTCATCGAGTTGAATTTTCCCCACGTAAGATGCCGCTACATAATTAATTAACCGAGATAAAATAATGGCGCCACTAAGTTCCATTTTAGGAATGGTTAGTTTAGAGCGAATAGGCGCTACTCTGGACTTGGCCGAGAGCAGGTGTATCGATACTGAATTATCCTGTTTTACAGTACGCTAATAAACTACAGCCGCATAGCCTAAGTTTGAGCCATCACAGAATCCATGTAGTGAATAAGAAACCGCATCTGGCGGAAGTACACACCGCTTAAGCCTTAACTGATTCAACTGAGGTAAGTCGAAAAGAAAACGCTCCCAATCCGCTTGAGAGTGGCTTGGTAAGGGTTCATCCCAAGTCACTTGTAGCAACCATACAGACTGCATGATCAGTTTGGCCTTGAACACCACTGGTGCGATCCAACCAAGTGGGTCGAACGTCCGCGCGATAGTAGAGAGAACTGCCCGCTTAGTAAATGTAGATTCTGACGGTAGACCGATATTGTATGAGAAGACATCCAGCACCGAATCCCATTGAATCCCGAGAACCTTTATGAAGGAAGGACTATCTACCGCATCGAATTGGTGTGGCTTCTCACAATGTTCCACCGGAATATCTGAGAGAAGCTCTGGACAACTAGATGCCCACTTACGCAACTCATAGCCTCCCAGAGATAGCATGGAAATCAGTTGAGACTTTAGCTCTGCCGCAGCTTCTAATGAGCTTGCGCCGCCTAAAATATCGTCCATGTAAACCGAATTCCGCAGTGTACGTGCCGCGATAGGAAAGCGATCCTCATAATCATCTGCTAGTTGTCGTAGGCACCTAATAGCAATGTATGGGCTAGACTTTAAACCGTACGTGTTAGTATTTAAAGTGAATATGCACAGTGGCTGGTCCGTAGATTCCCGCCAAAATATGAGCTGAAACGCTCGGTCTCGGTAGTCTACTAAAACCTGCCTGAACATCATTCGGATGTCCGTTACGAAAACTACCGCGTGAAGGCGAAAGTCTAAAATGATTTCATTTATGTCCAGCTGGAGCTTCGGCCCAGCGTGAAGACAGTCATTTAATGAGACTCCTGAAATAGTAGAGCAGCTTGCATCGAAAACCACTCTAATTTTTTCAGTATCCCCTGAACTCTTGAAAACCCCATGATGTGGGATAAAGTAATGTTCCCCGCGCGTAATTGTGGCTGGAGCCACCGACATGTGCCCCAATTGTATATATTCCCGCATGAACTCTACATATTTGGAACGCATTCTTGGTTCTGAGTTAAGCCGCCTTTCTAGTGATAAAAACCGCCTAAGTGCTATGGTTCTAGAATCTCCTAATTTAGGTCGATTTGATAGGAAAGGTAAGCGCACTGAATAGCGCCCCTCAGCATTGCGCTGATGAGTCGTACGGAATAAATTCTCGCAAACTGCATGTTGTGGATCTTTAACCGCTTTCTCTGGGATCTCCTCGGATTCCCAAAATCTTTGAATAACCCCATCCAAAGAATTTTCCTCCGTGTATAGACTGTAAGAAAACCGCGCCGCACTGGGTTCTTTGTATGAGACAGGACCTGCTACCGCAAACCCAAAAATCGTATCTAAAGCAATGGGAAATCCGGGACCTACCCTTACTAAGGCCCCCTGCAATATATCCCCAAGTAAATCCATGCCTAAGAGAAGGTCTATAGATTTAGATTCAAAGAACCGTTCATCCGCAAGTGGTAAATGTTGATAATATGAAAAAAGTCCCTCATCTAGTGTCGAAGTGGGAAGGTGTCCACCTACTTTATTTAAAATAATAGCACTAGTAGAAAGAATAGGACCCACCGCATCTCTAGGTCGTATGGTTACCTCAGCCATCTCCCTAGAGTTCTTTACCTCTACGCCGCCTACACCCGTTAGAGGAAAATGCGCTCTATACCGCGGAAGCCCCAATTTATTTGCCAATGAATTTGTAATAATTGAAATTTGTGAACCGCTATCTAACATGGCCCGTGCCACGTGAGCATACCCCGCCGCAGATTTCACCGCAACTAGCGCAGTGGCTAAAACGACTGAAGGATGTTCAGCTTGGTTGCGGGAATGGTCGGCTAGTCAGCGACCCCCAGTTGAAGGTCCCTGGCCGGAATGCCCAAAATTGCACGGCACCGGTGGTGAGAATGACCGTGACCGTTGACGACCGCTCGCCACAGCCGCATAGGTATTGTGCTGTTGCTCGTACTGTTGGCTTTCGCCCCCCCCTATTCCGCCAGTAGCCGCATAAGTGTGACTACGTCCGTCCCCACTAGATGCGCCATTGGCCGCATAGCTATTGTAGCCAGGTCCGCCCCCCCTAGGTCCGCTAGTGGGCCCATAGTTATTGTATGCGTGTCCGCCCCCCCTAGATCCGCCACTGGTCGGTCCCACTTGGGCTCCGCCAAAACCGCCACTGTTTGTACCAGTTGGGCCACGCTGGCCCCCCTGAAAGCCGCCCCTGTTGGTACGTATTTGGCCGTGTTGGCCCCCCCGAAAACCGCTACTGCCGCCTTGCTCGAAATGTAGCAGAGTGTGATGCTTATTAGTCCCGCATGTTCGGCATACATTCGTGGATTGACACTGGCTTATGGAATGTGATTTGAGACAAGCGAAGCACCACTTGCGCTCAAAAACCACCGCCTTCCGCTGCTGAGGTGTCAGCGCAAAAAAGTTACGGCACTTGTAAAGAGTGTGGCCTTGCCGCTCACAAAATTGGCAGTAGTACGCCTCCGCTATTGGGCTAGAGGGCCGCGCCTCCGCCTGATAGACCACCTTACGGCTTGTCTGGTTACCGTATGGAACCGCCCCTTCTATCCGCACTGATGGTTTTGCCGTAACCGCTTGATTCTCCGCTGCCGACTCCAGCACTCTGCACTCACCTTCCAGGAACGAAGTCAACTGGTCGAAGGTGGGCAGCACAGTGCTGTGTTCCGCTGGCAGCAGGAGGTACTGCTCGAAACGCATCCGCGTTGGTTCCGCTAGCTTCCGCACCGCAATGGAAAATAGGAGGAAGGACCACTCCTTGACCGGCAACCCTAAGTTCACCAGGGCCTTTGTGTTCTCAAGCAGCGTGTTGAGGAACGCCCGCAGTGAATGGCCAGAGTGTGCCACCATCGAATGTCCGACCATGTTGGTAACGAGCTTGTCCGCCAACACCCGCTTGTTGCTGTATCGGCGACGTAGGATGCTTAGTGCGATGTTGAAGTTGTCATCAATGAGCTTTAGGTGCTGTACCAGTGCACGCGGCTCATCGGATAAGCAGCCCAACAGGTAGTACAACTTCTGCGCCCCGGACATGCTGCTGTCGTCGGCGATGAGGGAATGGAAGAGATTTGCGAAGGACTCGTAGTCCTCGATCCGACCTGAGAACCTGGGTAGGTCGATCCGAGGAAGCCGCAGGTTTCCGCCTCGAGACGATGGCTCGGAGTGTGTTCCGCTTCCGCCGCTCGGTGCCACCGGAGGCACGAGAGTCCGCAACATCGTTTTGACCTCATAGTAGGTAGAAGAAATATCTGCGTACCTCGCTTTGAGCTGTGTGTCGGGGGTGGCATCCAGGTCGGGATGCGTCAGCAGTTCCAAGTGGATGTCCGTCACATCTTGGAATGTCGCATCGAGACCTATGCACCGCACTTCGAAGGCCGCCAGCAAATCACGATTGGCAAGCGCGTCTCGGCCCGCCGATGCCGCTTGTACGAACCTATCCGCATGCAAATCGCGCTTCGCGAGTAACACCGCAACACGCTTAGGTGCCATGCTAAACTACGAGTTCGAACCGGCACTCAAATCCGTAAAGGTAATCCGCGAAATAAAATTGTAAGTATAAAAGTTAAATTACAAATTTAAAAAACCCCCGACCCTTAAAAAGTCAAAAATAATTTTCGTTTACTCACTTAAAGGAGTCGGTAGACCGCTAAGTAAATTCCCGCGCAGCTCGGAGTTATTATATTTTATTTACTTAGCGGTCCCCCGACTCCTTTAAGTGAGTAAACGAAAATTATTTTTGACTTTTTAAGGGTCGGGGGTTTTTTAAATTTGTAATTTAACTTTTATTTAAAGCTTTTTTAAAAAAACCGCATGAAAATCGGTCCACTTTTTAACATAATTAATTTTTTTATTACTTAATTACTTGATTACTTGATTACAAACATAGCTAAGAACCATCCCGATTAAACAAGCTTCCTAATAAAAAAAACCGCATCCAAATCGGTCCGTCCGTTTGGGAGCTACGATGCCACAGACAGACACACACACACACACACACACACACACACGTCAAACTTATAACACCCCTCCGTTTTTTTCGTCGGGGGTTAAAAATAAATAAACACGAGAATGTAAACAAACGAACTGTCAAGCCAAGCCGAGAGAATATGTCAGCCGCAAAGCTAAGCTTATCAATGTATTTCGGAAGAAAGAAAAACTATAAACAGCCCACACTTGTTTGTTTATAGAATACCGCCCGCAATTGTTTTTAGAATTCAAAAAAATATTAAATTTATGTACCGCTTACCGCTACGAAATTTAGATCATGCATGAATGATTTGTATCTTGCCCCCCCCTGTAAGTGTATTTCCCTCTAATATGAATGATAAAAAAAAAAAAAAATACCCCAACACCGCAATTTAACCCCAATATCCGAATGCTCGAAAGGACCAATGAATCGTAGTGTGTGTGTGTGTGGTTGTGGCCTCCTACCTTGTGAAATCGCCGCGCCGTCCGCTCCTTCGATAGCCCAGTCCACACCACGATCTTGGTAAAAGTTTTCGTTTCCTCTGAGGTTTTCGTACGTAATTATGTACACCGCTCCGTTCCGGTTTTGCAGAACTCGTCAACAACCCCTTTCTGTCGCCCGTTGCTTGGCGACCAGAGCGGACAAGCGTAGGTGGCCAGCTATGTGGCTGTTTGTCTCTGCCGCCGGGCTTGATGGAGGCAAGTGTACCTAGTGAATTTGTGTTGCGCGATGTAAAGCCGAATAATACCGAACAATCTTCAACTTTTAAATAACTTGTTATATTTTATTCCCATGGTTTTTTTTTATAATTTTTACTTAAAATGAAAAGTGGGACATACCTTTTAATTTAAAAGTAATTTTGTTTCTGTAGGCAAACCTTCACAAATTGGGTCGGATTGTGCCCAATGACCTTTGTTTTCTTTAATTTGTACTATAAGCAATAAGTTCAATTTTATTTGTTTTATTTACTACTAGCAAATTAAAGTACGGACATTCAGTATGTTATGTCCAATCAGTCGTTTACGGAAAAGTTGGTATTTTGCTTATGTGGTATTTTCCGACTTAGGTTTATTGCGCAAAGGTGGGATTTCGCGTATATGGTTTTATGCATCGAAAAGGTGCTGACTAACTTTCGTCTGAACACCGTCTGTACACCTCAATATTCTGACTGGAGGGAGGTCATTCCAACATTTTGATGCCATTACCTTTAACCACCCTCGACTGAAGCCCCACAGTGCTGTAGGATTTTTAGAGAATAATACTACTGCCCCGCGTGGTGTGTCTTGTTATCTCATGTGGCTTCGTGGTGTGATTCCTGGACGTCGAAGTTAAGCACACTCAGGTGCTATTTCTGTTTTAATTTCTAATGAGATATAATAGATTGAAAAACAAAACATGCACTGCTATATTCTGTGGTCATAATTTAAAAAAGGTAACAAACATTATAATATACATGAAATGTAGATAGGTATGTACATTAAAATTTCAAAGCTATAAAGAGTTTGGAATATGTCATATTTTTACTTAACTGTTAAATAGTCACCAAAACTACGGGAAATATCGGAATTTTGTACAAAAAATTGGTTGTCTGTAAAGTCGGTTTACGAACGATAGTTTTCCGTGATAACGTCATAATGTGGACCTCGTTTCATTTCTGCTGCCCTGGTACTTTAGAACCAGAAAGATAAATGTTGTACAAGCCGACGCTTGGGCCGATTGTGCCTCCCTATCGCTTGTTACGCGCTCTCGCTTGCACACACAGGCTCAGATGGAACGTGACACTTTTTCGTGCGTGCAGCCGGTGTTCATCAATTTATAAGACGTGACGTTATCACGTCAAAATCTATCTATATAAAATATTTTTACACAAAAGGGTGACAAAATTTGCCATAATTTATATTTCCCGCGTTTTCACTCTCGTTTTGACATCGGTTGAAGCGCCCCCTCCGCGAAACGACACCCGAAAGACATGGCGGCCCCTTTCGTGAACACGGCTCGAAACGAAACGTAACAAAAACGACATGCGCCGCCTCAACATTTAGGGTTAATTTTAAAGAAATTAATAAATTAACAATTAACCCTATAAGTTAACCCTGGTAATTTTTTTTAAACCACCAAAACATTCACCCATACCACTTTCCTTCGAGCCGGGTCGCATATTTCCAAAGTCTATAGGGTGAGTTGCTCTGATTGGTCGATGCCAGTTTGGCGGGAAATTTAAATTTTGTAAGTATTTGAACTGCACTATGCGAGTTTTCTCCGTTTTGGTGGTTTAAAAAAAAATAACCTGGGTTAAATTATAGAAGATAACCTAATCTTGAGGCGGCGCATGTCGTTTTTGTTACGTTTGTATTTCCGAAAATAAAGCTTTTAGGTGGTTATAAAAAAAACTAAACACCCTAAAAAAATTTAAACACCCTATCATCATCAGCCTGTATCGGTCCACTGCTGGACATAGGTCTCTCCCAAGGCACGCCACCACACGCGGTCTTCCGCTCTTCTCATCCATCCACTCCCGGCTACCTTTTTTAGGTCATCTGTCCATTTGTGAACACACCCAATGAAAACACCTAAATATCTTCACAAGTGCATTGCTTAAAAAAAAACAAAAAAAAATTGTGGGACTCGAACCCATGGTCAAAAAATACAAACCCTACACCGTACCAATGCGCCACGAAATCACTTAGACGACCTAACGAATATCGGGTTCAGTAGGTTCGCTAGGAGTGCCGGAGGCGGACCCAGACGAAATTTAAATTTCCCGCCAAACTGGCATCGACCAATCAGCATAACTCACCCTATAGATTATGGATATATGCATTCGGGTCCGAGTGTTCACGAAAGGAGCCGCAATGTCTTTCGGGTGCCGCACTGGCCGTCTCCGCTCCGCGCACGTGCCGCGCCGTTTCACGTAATGGCCTCGCGAGTCCTAATATGTTGAGAGGAATCATGCTCCCGCTCTCCGCTCCGACACCCCAGCGCATCTAGCGGAGAAAATAAGCAACACAAGTCAGTTGCAGCCGTTCCAGACATAATACATCAAATACAAATACTTCATTTCGTAATAAAAGAGCATTTGCTGTGTACTCATGATGTTATTTATTTGGCACATTTAGCTAAACTGTGACCATCTCACATTGATAGTTCTAAAATTGTCAGTCCTGCCTGCTTAGTCAAAGTGGGCTGACAATTTTAGGAATATCAGTGTGAAATGGTCACAGTTTTGCTAAATGTGCAGTACCTACTAAAAATAAATTAAATTCGAAATTCCCGCCAAGTGCTAGTTCTGAAATTCGCCGAGTGGGAAAATTTGGCGCCACCAAGGTTAAAACATAGGCAAACAAATTTTGTATGGGCTTGTGCTTCTTCTACGCCCTAGTAGTATTATATTCTTTGCCTACAAGCTTATGGAAAATTACAAATATCCCGAAACGATCCCTACATCTTTGGAAAGAATTCTTTCAAATACATGCAACTACCCAGCCATTTATACATATATTATAAGAAAGACAATTGGAAAAATATAACAACAATACCTAAATAAGAAGAAAATTGTGAATTGACTGTATGGTCAAATTATCTTTGCCTGCCTAATTATGGCGAAAACAACAACAACAATCAGTATTCTATTCTTTGCTTTGGATTGATGAAAGAAAAGAAGGAAACATGGACGCAAGGGGCGACTGATTGGAATTCCTTTCGTATTAGTAGAAAATAGTGAGTCCCACCCAGCGCTACAGCCGTATTGCTAGTCATTGTGTCGCGTGCGTTGTGCGCTGTGCAGTGCTTGAGATGTCGAGTCGCAGGAGACCACCCGGGTTCAATTTTGAGGACAAGCCCGCGGAGCCTGTGGAGGTGTAAGTGAGCCCACTAGATCATTCGATATTTTGTGTTGCTGTCATCTGTTTTTCATCATCTGTCATCATCACTCATCATCACATCAAGGACTTATATTTGGCTTGGCCCTATTCACATATTTTGCCCCTCCTAAGAACTCAAACCTATGGAAACAATTATTTTTGAGCGTCAATTTAACGGTATAGAAGCAAAAACTTCATGCAGACCCTGAAGATCCTTGCATTAGACAGCGGGTTGACAATTATATTTATTTTCATCCGTACAAGCATAATATTTGAAGTGAAGCCAATTGGAAATTTTCGTGAGATCAAAGTACCCTTGAATGAAATTTGTAAATAAAACAATTTTATTTTCACATGTATTATAATTTTTTTGTTTATTCAATGTAATCAAGATAGATATCTTGATTACATATTAGGTTCTCATAACTACTCAGTACCTAATCACAATATAATTTGAATGAGGCATTAGCCATAAAATTTGTGTGTTGTTCAAGTTATTGATTATACTACAGTAAAAACTCTCTATTCCGAAATTCTCTATTACGAAAAACTCTCTATAAAGTAATCATTAGTCTGGCCTGTTTGTTTTGTCATAAGATCCCATGTATTTATTCACTCTGTGTAAGGTAATACCCAATTCTCTATAGCGTAATAATATGTAGAATGGTTGAACTGAGACTCAGTGTGAATCATCACATCACATGCCTTTTTGGGGGCTGGAAACCATTCAATAGAATAGGCATTACCTAGAAGGAGGATTGCTATATAGCCCCTTTGTTTGTTGGCATTGTCCTATCTATTGCCCCTAATAGATAAGGGTTCAGTGGGTTGGGGATTTCCTGGATACCAAGACAGTGGAAGAAATATCCAAAATACAGGACAAAATGAAATAATGGAAGAGCAAACGCGGTCAAACTAAAGTGACAAACTTTTTTAAATAATTAATTGTGGTTATAAAAAGTTAAATGCAACTGTGTAATGTGTATAAATATGGGATGTATAATTAAACATATTATGTATGTTATTTTGTTCTTCACCCTTTATAACAAAAACTCTGTATAACGAAAGGAATTGCCCGGTCCCTTGAAGTTTGTTATAGAGAGTTTTGACTGTACTTTTATGTTACAGAACTCCGCCACGCAACTTGGACAAGCAGACAACAATCACAGTGGACGACAAGACGTTCACAGTGCACGCTGATGATTTAGTGAAGATCTGCGATCTGGGCCGCGGCGCGTATGGAGTTGTAGAGAAGATGCACCACAAGCCTAGTAACACCACTATGGCTGTGAAGGTATATTTCTACTGGTTTTTGGTTGTCGCAAGAAACAATAAAAAAACATGTTTATTATTATTATTGTTTTCTAACATCTATACTGAGACCCCGGCGCAAATTAAGATTGGTAACGCATCACAGGAATAACGCTTGCGAGTGATGTTCTAAAAAATCACATCAACCGTGAGTCCCAGCACTTGTACTTATTTTATGTTGATCGCGAATCGATCACACCGTTAATAGTCTGGTGAAGCTCTTAACATTTTTCACCATCACCTCCAGGTAGCAACCTATCTGTATAAATGGTACTTAGTTTAACTACAGCAATGTCTCTGTGAATATGTTTACAGAGAATAACAGCAACTTTCAACAGCCTGGAGCAGAAGCGGCTGCTGATGGACCTGGACGTGTCGATGCGAGCGAGCGCGTGTCCCTACACCGTGCACTTCTACGGAGCGCTCTTCCGCGAGGGCGACGTCTGGATCTGCATGGAGGTGATGGACATGAGTCTAGACAAGTTCTACATCAAGGTGTACAAGCACGACACAAGTATACCGGAAAACATCTTAGGAAAAATAGCATTCTCTGTGATCAGCGCCCTGCACTACCTGTACGCGCAGCTGCGCGTGATCCACCGCGACGTGAAGCCCTCCAACATCCTCATTAACCGCAAGGGCGAAGTGAAGATGTGCGACTTCGGCATCTCCGGCTACCTCGTGGACTCGGTGGCCAAGACCATCGACGCGGGCTGCAAGCCGTACATGGCGCCCGAGCGCATCGACCCTACCGGCAACCCCGGCCAGTACGACATCCGCAGCGACGTCTGGTCGCTCGGCATCTCCATGATCGAGCTGGCGACGGGCAAGTTCCCGTACAACACGTGGGGCACACCCTTCGAGCAGCTCAAGCAGGTGGTGAAGGATGACCCGCCGGCGCTGCCGGCCGGCGCGCGCTCGCCCGCTTTCACCGACCTCATCACCGAGTGCCTCCAGAAGAACTACAAGCTGCGGCCCAACTACGACAGCCTGCTCGCGCACCCCTTCTGCCAGGAGCATGCGCTGCGCAACACCGACGTCGCTGCCTTCGTCCAAGAGATCTTAGATTTACCCGACTAGCCGCCCGGCCGCACACTACACAGTACAACTTACTGGTTGTGTAGTGAACTAACAATAGTGATCAGTTAACGTAGCTGTAAGCGAAAGTGTACAATTAACCAAATGAATTAGTCAGTGTGAGGCGCTCGATGGGATCGAGCGCCCTCGCCGACGGCGGGAACGGGCCGACCTTGTCTCGACTCGACGTTGATTTTGTACATAACAATTTTATAATCTTCCTGGTAAACATCACAAAATAAATTAGTTAAAAAATAATAAATAAGTAATGTTACAACCATATTTTATTTATTACTGAATTATCCATTCCCGAGGCCAAAATATGAGATAAACAAACACTTAATATTCCTTCATTATGATTGTTTGTTTCCTTCCAACTTAAGTTGACATAACATCAAAGAATACTTATGAGTACTAGCGCGAGCGTACAGAAGGTGCACTCTAAAAAGATACAAAGGAATAGCGACTATTGCTGCTAAGTAATAGTGCAATTCAGCTCGCACAGCGCTGCGTGCCTAAAATATTAACCTACACACTGAATTGGGAAACCGACATCACGCTTCTCTTTCTATCGCATAACTCTATCTCTTCTCATACGGCATGTGCGACGTTAGGGTTGTCGTCTTGTGACGAATAAATTAATCTGAATATTTACTTAAGCACTGACGTGGCACCAAGTTCACCCGGTGTTATGGGCTGACATCACGGATGTTGTAGGTGATGTAGCCAACCGTGTAAGTTTCCATAAAAAAAAAAATTGGTTGTCTGTAAAGTCGGTTTACGGACGATAGTTTTACGTGATGACGTTGCTACATTCCAGTAGTGTCAGCACATCTGATATAGACAGCTTACCTCAGCAGAAATAAATTTATGAATACCGCTGAAGTATTTCATTTACTAAATAAATTTATAATTTTATTTTTCGATTACTAAAGTTGTATTTTTTATGCCGGCAGAATATATTTTATCGCTGACAAAGCTTTTCTTGCTACATTCAAGTAGTGTCAGCACATCTGATATAGACAGCTTACCTCAGCAGAAATAAATTTATAAATACTATTGACGCTAGATGTGGACGCTAGATGTCGCTCCATGAAATCTTCACATACTGTTGAGAAAATTTGCTGCGATAGGTAATGGTCGATTAGCCCGCGTGGTTAAGACGTCGGTGATGGTGGCAGGGACCGTGGGTTCGAGGCTCGCAAAAGACGGAGAAATATATTTTGTATTTCCTACTATTGTATATGCCTCTCTATCGCGTTCTCGCTTGCACACACAGGTTTAGATGGAACGTGACACTTCTTCGTGCGTGCAGCCGGTGTTCATCAATTTATAAGACGTGACGTCATCACGTCAAAAAACTTAGAAGTTAAGTACCTATTATTATTATGGTATTCATTTATTTACACGTTTTTTTATATTAATTTTGCATATTTACAAACACTAAAATCTAAAAATCCAGCAAGAGGAGAAATAATAATCTTTCTTTTTTCCATTTACCTGCTGATGAAGAAATGTGAGTATATTTGTTTTCGTTGAGCAATAATTATTCTAAAAAACCCGCCAAAATATAACCTGGGGGTTATCTGGAATCGATTGCCTACGGCAATAAGTCCGCCTTCTGCCAAGCAGAAAGGTGTATGTAAAGGTCGACTGGAAGTAATTGTCGCCGGCTATAAGTCCGGCTTCGCTTGGCAGGTGTATTTTTAATCTATACCAAATAAAATCAGTTATACTAGGTTGGGTCATAAGTTCTGTCACAAATACTTTATTAAATAAATTGTACGACTTTTCATGTTAGTTTAAAATATATACATGAAAAGAAAGGCAGATTAAAGTAGATTAAAATTTTATTAAAATTATTCGAAAAGCCCTCCCACATTTTGAATACAGACTCTCAACCTGCGGGGCCAGATGTCCATGGCAGCACGCACGAGGTTCGTATCTATATCAGCCGCTGCTTTAATCAGGGATGCTTTGAGAGACTCCAAATTCTGGCGAGGTTTAGGGCAGACTTTCTCCTCTAAATGTTGCCATATTTTGTAATCCAATGGTTTCAAGTCTGGGCTGGAGGAGGCCCATTCTTGGTGCCTGATGAAGTCAATTCCATGGGCGGTCAGTCAATTTTGCGAGCTTGCTGCCCTATGAGCTGGCGCAGAATCTTGTTCGTATACATAGTGTTTGTTTTCGAACGTTTTGTGAGAAAGAGGTTCCACAATGTTTGTAAGCACAGTATTTTGGTAGACAACGGCACACATTTTTACACCTTTCTCACAGAAAAACATCTCAGTTAGGCCTGAATATGAGACTTCTAGCCAAACCATGAATGATGATGGATGATGACTACGCTGAACTCTCGGGAGAGGTCAGCTCACTTCTTCACCGTTATGGGCGTAAACTTTTTATCATTTTCTTTTTTGTAACTTTGTACAAGGTAAAAAAATTTTTTTCTGAAAAAAGGATTTCGCGTTACTTTTTTCCCGCGTACCGCCTTAGCAAAGTCCAAGATCTCACTATCCTTATTTTTTTCCGACGCTCATATAAAACATGTCATATTTTCTTTCGATAAGCTCGTAGTCCCAGGTGTTGATTTAATACTCTTTTAACCGTGGTTTTGCTTAACCGCAAATACAGAGCTAAAAAGTTTTGCTTGCGCACAGCATTTCGTTGAATTCGCGCCCTCACTGCCTTGATGACTGCCGGTGTCCTAACCGTAAGAGGGTGGCTGCTCCTCTTGGGATGTTCGAAGCTCGAACCTTCACTGAATCGTTTGATTGTACGTTAAACAAACCTCAGTGTTATTATAATTTTTTTTAGAAGTTTTAAAATCTCAGTTGGCGCGTAACCGCAGCGGTGCAACGCAATAACCGCGATTATGTCTTCCTTTTGCGTCCACTCCATGTTTTAGAATGGAGTAATATAATTTTCTTTTTCATTTTCAAAGACGCAAAACGTTCCTCATTCAAAATCAATCAAAACATTTCTGGCCAGTATTCGAAATTTGAAAATAATAAGGTTGTGACAGAACTTATGACCCGACTGCGTATAGTACAGGTAACAATAGTAACATTACAGGGGTAGTAGGTAGGTAGGTAGGATTACCTGAAGTATTTTGGGTCCCAACTAATTTCCTCCGCTAATATAACAATTTTTTTATATTAATTTGAGGTATATATTTGTATTTTTATACTTTGTATATTTGAAATTAATGTAAATATTGTAAAGGTGTTAATAAAGATATAGAATAATAATAATAATAAGGTGAGGTGCCTGACTATAAGTACAATCCGCCGCCAGTTCTCGAGAACGGTCATGTCACACTCTACTGGGACCGGTCCATTATCACAGACAAGACTATTCTCGCGAACAGACCTGATATTGTGATAGTGGGCCGGGAGGCAAGGCGCGCAACGCTCGTTGATATCGCCGTGCCGCATGATGGTAACCTCGTCAGTAAGGAAGCAGAGAAGATGTTAAAGTATCTGGATCTGCAGCACGAGGTTACCAAAATGTGGCCCGTCGACTCGACAATCATTGTGCCCATAGTCGTTTCGGCGCATGGGCTGATAGCGAAGAGCCTCGACGACCACCTTGAGAGGCTCTTGCTGAGTGGTTGGGTCAAGGGCCAAATCCAGAAGGCAGCCCTGCTCGACACTGCACGCATCGTCCGGACCCGACCATCGGTAGCCTGGGTTCGCCCCGCCGCCGGTGGTGGAAATTCAATTTTTTTTAAGGTTAATTTTGTATATGTTTTTAATGTTAGGTTTTTAATATGTACAAAATTAGTTTTAAGATAATGTGTTAATAAAGAAATAAAATAATATTATATACTTTAAGGAGGGCGAAGCTGCAGGAAAAAGTTAGTAAGTAGCCTATATGTCAAACAAAAAAAAAATATAGGTACCTAGGTTCGCGAGCTACAGCACAGATTCTGTGCTGTAGCTCGCGAACAAACATTCACACATATTATTTCCTCTTTATAATATTAAATATTGAGTAATGAATTGATATTTTTATCGAAAATAGCAGCCCTAGCGTTACCAAGTTTGCTTCAAGGCCACACGGCTGCAAAGCAATATAATCACTTTACGCTCTTTCGTTTAGGTACATTTTCACACGCAGCGATTGGCGACGTAAAACAGTAGGCTATTACCCGTAGGTATGGAACTTTTTCTATAGAGATTTATCTGTTACGAAGTAACTATTAAGTAATATGTGGTTGCGCGCCTCGCCTCCCGGTAGTCCCGGCCCACTATCACAATATCAGATCTATTCGCTATACCTATTTCTTAGCTCTCAGTCTATGTAGGTAATCAAAATCTTAATATGTACTTATGTACCTACCTACCAAAGACAAAAACACTAAAATACAAATTAAATAAATAGGTACCTCCATAACAAATCTAAACTAAACCTAACCTTGTAAATCTTATCATTCGAATTTATACAGAACCTGTAAGTACCTATATACCTACCTACGTAAATACGGGAGACATAAATAATGATAATAAAAGCGAACATTTACCTATATAATAAGGTATTTCGTTAGTCATGTCAAAAATTTCGGGAGGGTTAAATACATACTCAAATAAACACTTTACGTAAAAAAAACATATGTTTATAGGAGCATTTTTTCTCCTAACAAAAAAAATAAAATCAAATAAGTAGCTGTAAAAACCAATCATAGTGTTCGTGTGACTTACTTACAAGAAACAGCTGTTCTGCGTTTGAACATAGTACGGTCATTGACCCCGTACAATGCAAGTTACATACTGTTACACAGGTTAATCTTTAGGTAGCAAACATGTTTTGTTAAATTTCTCGAAAAGTAACGCTAAAAACATTTAATTTTTTTTTGCATAACATGTTTACTTGAGTGTGTATGTAACCCTCCCGAAATTTTTTACATGACTAACGAAACACCTTATATATAATATTTTATGTTTATATGTTAGTACTAAGCACGTACTCGCTTTATATATATTTTTATTAGAAAAATGCAAAGCGAAAAACATTGGAAAAAATACATCCCGGCCAGGATTCGAACCTGGGTCTTTGGCTTGAGCCGCCAACGCGATAACCAACTGCGCCACCGGACCGTTACGTATTATCTCCAATTTTCGCTCTCTTGCACCTTCATGATGATGTCGCGATAATATATAACCTTATATATAGGCACAAAAACTATAGGTAGGCGTACATTTCCGCAGGCAAATGCGATGCAGTATGTTTTTGCCCTCATTTTAGCTAAATCTTGTTGCTAAAGACAATACATGAGTAGCGGGCGACGACGCGGCGCGCGCGAACCGAGCGTTCCAATCTGGCCGGCGCACATAGGGGCCTTAGTATGGAGAGAGTTGGCGAAAACTCGAAAAGTAAAAATGACGATTAGAGCCTTTATTTTTATGCGAATCTAAAGTTTATTGACCCCCGCAGCGACATGTATCGTCAAAACTATGAACGAACTACAGCGCTCGCTGCAATAACAGTCGTAAGTTGCTCATTCTCGCGAGAGTGCTTGCCTGCGACAAATTAGTACCTCGAGTGAAATGTATAATATAATTTTGTGTTCACTTTGTTATTGATGAATTAACTATTTTTGCAATGGGTGATGTACCTACAGGTGAATACTTTGTTTTGTCATTATTACTTTATATTTACACTAAACTAAAGTAGCTTAACACATATAAGACAAAGTGCAGTCGAAATCTCCAAGAAAATAAAAATTGTAAATACTTGCTGAAAGGTTTAGTAATGCGCCAAACTAGATCAAGCTGGAATTTCCCTTTTTTCTTGTAAGTGAACTTATCTAATATTATAATCACAAAAAAAAGTTTGCACATATTTGCACTATTTTAATTTATAATTAAATATTCAAGTCCCGTCGAAAGTACCAGTTTTCAAGCGGGTAACTACCTGAGTCAGATTTCCGTTACGTACACCTTAGTACGATCTCACTGGTAGTATTATTCAAAGGTACCAAACCCTTCCCCCCGCTAGGGGCAATCTCCGTTAGGTACCCTGCTCCCACCCCCTACCCTTCCCCTCACCCCCTCCGTCCGCCAGGATAACTTATTTTTTACAAGCTTTTATTCAACTTGCTCTGTTTTTATTCTGCTTGCCTATTTTTAGTGTTGGTTCAGTTCCGAAGACAATGCAATGTTATGGTATACCATCGAGCTGGTCTGATGATTGAGACGAAAGGTGGCCATAGGAACTCCTAAACTATACACATGATAAACCCTTCGTGTTTAAGCTCGTTGGATTTGTCTTGACAAGCAATTACTTTAGACCTAGGTGTCCAGGGTCTGATGATGAAGACGGAAGGGGCCATAGCAACTTCTAAACTACACAAGATAAACTCATCGTGTTTCGGCTCGTTTGATTTGTCTTGATGACTAATAACTAAAATGCACAAAATAAATATAAAAAAAAACCACAAAAACAAGCTTTTATATTGAAACAAATTAAGCTTTAAAAAATAAAAGGTTGTCGCAATGAAATAAATTCGCACCTTTTTATTAATATTTCGCGAAAAGCTTCTAAAAGCTAATTTTTTTTTCAATATAAAAGCTTCTCTTAAATTTTTTTTTATTTAATTTTTGTTTTTGTTTTGTTATTAATATTATTTCTTTAATAAATTATTATTATTTAGCTACCACTAATGTAGTTTTATTATTTTTTTGATAATTAAACACTGCAGCAATTATCGCCAACTTTTGCTCATTTTGGCCCCTATGTGCGGCGCGCGGCAACCACTGAGTTTCGCCTGGCCGGACACTCGGCTGATGTAATTGTAACTTCACTTCATACCTAAAGTGTGGAGTGCACCTGGCCTGATAACATTTCTTTCAAACACATTACTCATAACTAGAATCTAGATGGGTGGGCAGTTAATTGAATCATACATCATCTTCAAACGTCAGACTTTATTTAAATAGATAGAAAACACTATTAAAATGTTAAAAATTTCACAAACTCATTACAATAGTAATTGTCAGCTTATAACAAAATAATAGTATATAGTTTGTACTCCATTTAATTGTATCCTTTTTTACATAGCGAAACACATCTTATAGCTAAGAGCAGTTAGAGGAAGCAAGTAACCTGTGTGTTCAACAGACACAAGTCACAACACTGAACTTTCATGCACAGAATATGGCTACTCATGGTCATTCACTTAAGTATAAAGGAAATTGTAATTGTCTACTTGAATCAGAAGAACTTTTTTATTTTATCCACTTGAGTGCACGCTGTCATGTCAATGCAAACTCTAGCGCGCCTTCGTACATTTTTGTCGCGCCGCGGGCCCCCCTTTGACCATTTTTGTCGCGCCCCTTTGACAGAAATATCACTTTTACGATTACAACAATTACAATTTTGTCACCAAGATGAAAAAGTTACATATTGAAATAAAGAAATACCGTCTAAGTCTAAAATGTAGCTACATGCATATTCTTTCTAATAAACCAAAGAAACTAAAAAACAATACAAAAATGACTGCCAATACTAAACATGGTAAGCCAAATATCAATAATATTAATATCATTGGTAGACTAAAAGTATTTAATACAAGTTTGAGTTCAAGAACACCACTTTAGTTGATTTGGGGTATTTTGGCTTTTAGGCTATAATAAATAACCTGCCCCCCCCCCCCCCCCCCCCCCACTTTATACCAAAATTATTGCTATCAGCTTGTCGAAAGCGGCGGGTGGTCGGCGCGGTCTTGGCTTGGGCTCTTGATCTCAGGGACCAAGGTTCGAATCCGGCCGACATGAAACATTTTTTTTTCTGATGGAAAAAATTACTGTAAAACTTCTCGTATCGAGGTGGTAGGCTCAAATTGTAGCTGACTAGATTGGTACTCAACGCAAGATGGCCGCATAGCAGCCTCAGTTGTGTTCTCCTCTAGTCAAGTATATTTAACAATTTAAAAAGAAAGTCTCCGGTATAGCACCTTCTCGGAGGTGATACTGGCTGGTCAGAGCGTGTGCTCTGGCGCCTCTAACTCGGCCATCCATTCCTGATTACACAAAAAAATTTCCTATTCGTCGTCTTTCAAACAAACTAAAATACTATATAGGTTTCAGTTCAAAGTTCTTAGCAAACACCGAGTGGTGGATAGGACGCACCACCAAATTGCCGCAAAGCTAGACCACGCTGGCTTTCACTATTTCCACATTTTCACCTTTCACAGTTCATTTGTAACTGCAAATTTACACCCACGATTTAGACGACGAGATGACTATGAAAATGATTATTGTAAACAATCGGCAGCCAAACAAACATTTGTCAGCCTCCTCTGTAGCTCAGTGGTGCGGTCGGTCGACTGTTCTTGTAGGTGATGTAGCCAACCGTGTCAGTTTCCATAAAAAAACAAAAACATCTTCAACAAAATTACTGACTATAGAGCGTTCCAACTAAATCTTCCCTTCGCCGTTATGTTGGCCCCACTGCCAGTGTCACTGTCAGTGCTTAAATTCCTGTTGCCAGATTGTGAAGATTATATTACCTAATAATGTAATCGGTATTTACCGTGTTATAGCCGGAAGAAGAATAATAAGCCGACTTCCGGTCATGCGCGGGTTGATATGAAAAATATTGATTGTTTTAGTTTGACATTAGTGCTTTAATAAAATGTTTCTCATCTGAAAGTATTTTGTATTATTCATGATGAGTCCACAACATTCGTTCTCCATATTAAGATAATACACAACATACCGTATAATAAATATGGTAAATACTGATAATTACGGGTAAATATGTACACATAGCAACCCTCAACGCTATTTTGACAGATAGACAGTGGAGCCAACATAACGGCGAAGGGAACTTTTATATGGAACGCTCTCTACTATATTAAAATTTATGCAGTGATACAAAGATCTAATGGCACTTGGATGACATTGACAGAGGGGCATTAGTTCCGTTCCGTTTAGTTCATAAAGTGACATTTTACAAGATGGCGGCCAAGAGGGCGGCGTTAGTTCCGATTTAAACCACATGCCAAAAGATTCTTGTCGCACTTCAGTGCGGTCTGCGAAATTATAAAAGGTTTTATCTTGGTAGGTATTATACATCTTTTATCTTGCTTTTACACATTAACACATTTAGCTTAGTATTGTTGCGACTTTGGTATTAATTGGAAGGTAAATTCATGCTCTTTGTAAAGGTGTCAGAGCTATGGTAGCGCCGCTCAAATACAATATCGTCGTGGTAGAGTAAAACAGAGCCAAGCCACATTTTTAGCGAAAATGCGTTTTAATGCCAAAATACTCAGAATGAGACGGAGATTATAGTGGAAAAGAGAGCCAAGCGATTACGAGGTTAGAAGTACGTTATTTCAATAATGATAAAGGGATGTTAACTGAAATTCCATATAAACTTTTTAAAAGATAATAATAATAACTTTAGGCGTCATAGTATTGGTTTACTATCAATTAATTTTTCAATATTTCTGTACTACCAAACGAAGCCTAGCCACATAAATACTGTTGACCAACAACTTTCACAGAAAATTGGTTCTAAATGGATGAAACTTATAATAATGCATAACTGAGATAACCAACATAGCTTCATTATGCTTCACCACAATCCTGCTTACGCGATAGAACATTTTCTCAGTAGTAAACAGAGGTTAAGTGCTAAACCCTTAATAACTAAAAAACTACAAATGATAGGGTCCAAACTTCATATTATCCCATTAGAATATGTACATTACTACCACGTGTAAAAATTTTGGGAAAATATGATATGTAGTTTGAAAGATACAACTAATAAAAACATATACATTTTCGAGACTTTAAATCTTTAATCGTCAATATCTCGAAAGGTTGCATGTGTGGCTCAGCTCTGTTTATCTCTACTACGACGATAGTTAGATATAACCACTAGTACCGCTTACCAAAATCATATTATTAATTGATGCATGCCAGCGCACAACAATTTTGTGCAAATTTTTACATTCCCGGACTTATCGTTATGATTCTCGCTTCATTTTTTTGAAAACTACTTCTATAATGTGACAATTCCTAAAAACTTCTGATATTAGTCACCTGTGAGTACACCCCATGTCTGTTCACACGCATGTAGGTAGTAGGTAAATTAACCTTTGTGAACATATAACAGTAAATACTAAGTTACTTGAGTCATGTTCCAGTGCCCTAAACTACCCAATATAAACTCAATATAAAAATGGAGGAGGAACACATATCATAAAATATTTGGCAAAAGGTTGGAGATCCATTGTCACTGTTACCTTAGGACTACACACAAAAATAATACTCAAAATGTAAGTACGTCGACTAGAATGGTGAATTCATTCCCAGTTTAGTTCCAAAGTCTAACCGCGCTCTTCTCTGATATCGGTGGTTCGCTCTGAAATAAAAAGCATTTTATATTTCAAAATATTTACCACTTATAATGAACTACATATTTCTAGACAGTATATGCATATGAGTTAGGTATCAATCAACAAATGCTTTATTAAGTTTATATATGAAAATATTTGGGCAGGGAGAGCGATCCAGCTCATGAAATAGGCGATAGAACACACTTAAGGCGCCGACATCCCTACGAAGGTCGGGGTCACCCACTAGTCGCACGGCTCGACGCTGGATCGAGTCCAAAGGCGCAAGCTGGTATTTACGAGTAGCTGGTATTTGATTTCACTGACTCACATTAATCGTCACATGGTGGAAGATTATCCATCATATCTAAGGTTCTTGGGGAACTATTTCTTGTCAGCCACGATAGCTCAGTGGTGCAGACAGCGAACTGTCGCTATTGAATGTTAAGCAACGCTGGGTGCGGTCAGTACTTGGATGGGTGACCGCTGACCGTTGGAGGCTGACCGAGGTTCGGATTCCTCGTGAAACTGTAGGTCCCTTCCCTCCTAATCTTACTTGGTGGTAGGGTTTAACCCGCCCGGGTTGGTACCACCGCACTGAATGAAACGTCGGTCGAAACGGCTATGTAAATAGTTTGTGTTTAGCCGGCACGATCAAAGGGGGAAGCACTGACATGGCACCTAGTTCACCCGGTGTTATGGACTGACATCACGGACGTTGTAGGTGATAAATCCAACCGTGTCAGTTTCCATAAAAAAAAAAAAAAAACTAGGATAATAAAAACGAATAAATTCAAATTTATGGTTCTGAAAATAAATCTACTTTATAAGATGGACCAGATTGAAAATATCACATCAAGACCACATCATAAGAGTAAAATGACTGTGAGAATGTTAGATGGAACTATCAATTCAATGGATTCAATGAACTATCTATACAAGACCAATTCCAAATATTTCACTACTGAGGAATGTTAGCTTGCAGTACTACCTAAAGAAGATATAAAAGAACATTCATACTTAATCTCCTGCCATTTGATGAACTCGTTCAAGCAGAAGACGAGGGTGGGAGACAATATGTATCCAAACATGAGGGTCCACGGCACGCGGTATCGCAGCTCACACACGTCCCAGTTCTCACACAGTCCGTACCTCCGTGACAACATGGCCCCGCTGAATATGCATTGGACAATTAACCTGCAAACATATGTTGTTGCTAACATGTTAAAATATAACTTCAATCACCTCTGGAATATAGCTACAAATAGTTATCAATAAAATACTCAATTACTAATATTTTTTATCAAATATCCGGTTTGTTGAGCCTTGGTCTGGTTGACACGCTGCAAGCGACCGACAGCATCTCACTGCACGCGGAGTGCGAATGCTTTGTATGAGAATGTACAAGCGTGGTATCTTTCGCAAGCCACAAACGTGGTGGACAAACTCTGCGTGTGGGGACTGCTTCCTCTGTGGGACTGCCGGTCGCCCACAGGCGGTAGCAGTCATTCTTGAGCATGTGTGAGCGTTTTCATTCTTCTGAAGTTCTCCTAATTATCTGGTTTTAAGTAGAATGAGTAATTTAAATAATGAAAAATTATCAACATGAGATGTTGATAATTTTTTTATTATGACATACTATTCAATCTATATTTTGATTAACTTTGCCTGCGGTTTCGCCAGCGTGAAATTGGGATTTTATAAGAAGAAAGACAGTCATTGAGGACGAGGCCGAAAGCCGAGAAAGCAAATAACTAAGAGCAAGCTATGTCCAGGTAAACAATATACTTTCTCGAAGAAAGTAACTAAGGGCGAGGCCGTTCAGGCAAACGATAAAGTAATTGAGAAAGTAATTAACTAAGGACAATCTGCATTTAGGTAAACAATATATATTTTTTGCGCCTTTACGTTCTTGCAGCTCTATCTTATTACGCGATAGTCTTCCTCCACTTCTTCAAGTAATAACATTAGAATAATTTTTGTTGTATCCATAATTACTTGGGGAGCTAGAGAGAGACCGGAGCAAACTGGTTTCAACCAGACCAAGCGGCAGTTGCGTCTTGCACCGTCTCGGGCGACGGACAGCGTGCGAAGCAAACCATAATCTTATTACATATATGTTCACATAGCTCACAATATTTGAAAGGGGAACAGAACATAGTGCACTTCTAAATAAAGAAACGAATTTAACTATCTAAGCTAGCTATCTAGGAGATTTTGCTTCAACAGCCTTTCCCGCCATAGTTTTGTTTAAGTTCATTCCAAATTATTAAATCTCTTCAAATATATGAAATGTTTAGTATCTTCACAGGGGACATGTAGTTAAATAAACGATCGTACTCACACAACGAAAACAGTGACAGACCACACCTTGTTAGTCCAGAAACACTTCTGCCATATAGAAGCATTTCTATCCACAAAAGACATCGATATTATAACTGCAACAAAAAGCAACAATAATTAATTCTAGTGCACATCTGGACTGGCAACATACCATGTGATGAATAAAAAGCTCAGTGACAGACGGATGGACACGGGAGTGATCTTATAAGAGTTCCGTTATAATATTATGGATAAGAGAATTCGAGAAAACGTGTTCTCTGTCAACCGCCGTACGGGCGGGTGTTCATGAAGATGGGCCATACGTTTGGTCCTTCGTCATAGCTTGGATGCGACTGTGAAAGCCCTAAATTGTTTTATAATGTTTAACGACCAGAGTAATTAAAAACTTAATTATTAATACAAATCAAATAATCTACTAGGTACCTGTGCATTTCATTTATTGTATAAATATGTACTATTTCAGGGCAGATGACCTCCTGATGGAAAAATACAAAGTACTCACTATATTTCTTTAGCCCTCATAGGTTAGAGATGTTTTGGAGATTTTTTTTATAGGTACGATGGGGTTGGCCTAGTCACTAGGCGGCTAAAGGCCTATTCAAATAAAGAAGGAAAAAAGAAAAAACAAAGTCACTCACTTAAATGCACGGTGACTAGTATGAGCGCTATGTGCTGCGCCAGATAGTAGCCCTCGTAGAAGTCGTCTCCCCAGCCGTGCCAGCTGCGCCGGGTGAGGTCGCGCGCGGCGTCGCTCACGTTGCCCGCGTTGACCGGGTACACCAGAGTGCAGGCGGTGCTGCCGGTGGCGCGTGCCACCTGCTCGCAGAAGCTGCGCAGCGTCGCGCCGTACAGCGCCAGGATGGAGAGGATCGACGGGATGAACTTGCAGCCGTAGCACCAGAATACGAAAATCATCACCTGCCAATTACAAATTTAGAGCAATGAGTTGTTCTTGAGTGGCTGATGCGCTTGAATGTTGAGTGATGTGATGACCAAGACAGAAAATTGTAGTAGTAGACTTTAGGAACAAATTTCCCCAAGAGTGATGCATGAGTGCTCACACGATAAACAAACTTGAAAAAGACATAAGAAATGAACCACAGAAGATAAACTAATGAGAATGAAGCGCAATGAACATATTGAAAGTAGGTACAGAGTAGAGGAAGAGAAAGAGCTTGAAGCTGCTAGCTAGAGAGTGTTTCAACTAAAAGTTCCCTTCGCCGTTATGTTGGCTCCACTGTCTATCTGTCAAAACAGTGTTGAGGGTTGCTATGTGTACAGATTTACCCGTAATTATCGGTATTTACCATATTTATTATACGGTAAATACTGATTACATTATTAGGTAATATAATCTTCACAATCTGGCAACACGAATTTAAGCACTGACAGTGCAGCCAACATAACGGCGAAGGGAACTTTTAGTTGAAACGCTCTATAGTGTGGCAATAACTGAGACACTCGCCCAAAAAATCGGCGTATGCCAGCGTGCTATGGAAAGGAGCATGTTAGGTACATCAAAAAGAGAAAAAATTAAGAATGAAGACTTAAGGAAGAAAACGAAGGTAGAAGATGCCGTGGCAAAAGCAAAAAAACTAAAGCTGCAATGGGCGGGACACTTCATGAGGTACTCTGACAATCGGTGGACCAGGCTCTCCACGGAATGGACACCGAGAGATGGAATAAGGAAAGTGGGACGCCCACTATGCAGGTGGACTGATGAGCTGAGATCAATATGTCCACGATGGTGGCGTGTCGCACAGGACCGTCGAACGTGGAACAACATTATCAAGAATACAAGATTATAATTATAGTATAGTTTATAGTTTGAAGGAAGGTTATAGTTGAAGGAAAAAAAATTACTAAAAAAAAAAATTTAAAAAAACAATGGGAAATAAAACATCATATAAATTAAAAAAAATTCAATAAAACAACTAGAAAAAAAAAAAAAGAAAAAGAAAAAAAAAAAAAAGAATATGAAAAAAAAATACAAAAAAAAAACCATGAAGCACTTCCTATAACTTTCTTCAATATTATTCGTATTGTTATTTTTTATAAGTAAATTATGTACATTGTGTTTAGAATATTTTTTCTTATTTGTATTGACAGAAACCTTTCCCAGACAGGCCTGGTCAGCCAGGGAGAGTAGACCGCACCTCGCGAACGCGAGAGGCCGAAGCCCAGCATAGGGTGCGCTGTAGCGTTATTACAAAATTAAAAAAAAATTATAAACGAAGCGCATTAGGCTATAATAATAATAATAAATAATAGTGTGTTTATAGATAGATAGAGTGCAAGGAGGGCGTGTTGGACAGGCGAGGTACCTGCTTGTCAATGTTGGCGTAGTGGCGTGTGTGGGTGGCGGCGCGCTGCATGACGAGAGGGTCGAGGGGTGCGAAGGTGAGGGCGGCGCTGAGCGCGGGCGTCACCAGCACGCCGCTCCACACCGCGCCGCCCACGCTCAGGCACAGCGGCAGGAAGCCCAGCAGGGACCCCACCTGCCACCGCCGCCACCATCACACTTGTATTTTTGTATATATTTATTGCACTCAAATAAAACATGGGCAAATTTATGCCTAAGGCATTTTCTTCCAGTATACCTTTGAAGTATGATAACTGCTAGGTGAGTGTAGTAAAAACTATAGGTAGGTATTAACACAAAATTAAAGTGCTTAAAATTAAGATTCCCAAAATAATACTAATAGAAATTAAAGTAAACAATTTATAAACTTAAATGACCTATAAAATAAACCTACCTGTTTTACAAAATATAACATATTTATACATAATAAGAGACAATAACATTAATCGAAATGAAATCAATACATACCTAAATACCATAATATTCTTATTTTCTCGAACTGCGTTATATGAATACTAAAACGAAAATGTTATCTAGAACAACAAAATAAACAGATAAAAAAGAATTGAAAAATTTGACCCAATTTATTTTGTACAAAAAAGCAAATAGAATTGGAATAGTAGAGCAAATAGAGATGAATATAATTACCTGCAGTAGCGACAGAGAGCAGACAGAGCACATCCAGAACTGTGTGGCGTTCCACAGGCTCGTCATGAAGTGTCGCGACATCGTGATCAGAGAGAACAGAGAGATGTCCGAGTCCCGTGTGTTCTGTACAATCCATTTATTTATCTTAATTGCAACATTAGCACCATATATTGTCATTTTCGTCTCCAGTTCCGCCTGCCTGACCCGATGCAAAATCGTATAATGTATGAAGAATTTGGCCTCGAGGTATGCGTCGTTCCGGAGACGCCGGAGCGACTGAAGCCATTCGCTCAGTCTCGCCTGATACGATCGGCCTCTTCATGTGTGGTGGGCTTAATGTTTTAGCGCATCCATATTAGAAACAACACATATAAGAGAAAAGAGAAATATTGCACATCCAGATAAATATTCAGGATTACACATTGTTAAGGTCATGATTGATTAGACTCAGCTGTCTGAAACATGTTAGACACTGTCGGATAGTGGTCCCAACAGAGGTCATCTTGATTGTGTTGGAAAGCAAACCGAGCCATATGTATCCTTGTGCGGCAAAATTTTCTACTTCTCAGCTATTGTTTCATCCATATTGACATTCCATTTCTTTTCCTTTCTTGCAATTCTTCTCTTTCACACAAAAGAGCCAAAACTAAACTGACTATATGATGTTTTGATAGGCAAGGCGCTGTGTATGGTAGACGGGCATACGCTCTACCGTCGTCATCACTAAGTTGGTGTCTGTGGATGTCAGACAGTGTGTAACATTAAACTGAACAAACTGCCCTCAAACTATTCCTCATTGTATATAATACAAGCTGTGCCCGCGGCTCCGCCCGCTCTCATATTTCACTTCACTGCTAACCTCATAAGCTATTTAGCGTGATATTAAGTAGCCTATAGTTGATGGGAAGAATCAAGCTATCCGTAGAATTTTGTTTTATTAAAATCGGTTCAGTGGTTCTCGAGTTATAAGCGGACAGACAGACACTCAGACACTCAGACAGAAAGCAGACGTTGGATTTTATTATAGGTAAGGAAGATAGTATATCACTTTCAGTAAAAGATCACAGTGAAAATGTTAACTAACAATTTGCAGGGAATGCTTTCATATGATATAGGTTTTTTTTTTATTATTATAGCCTAATGCGCTTCATTTATAATTTTTTTTTATTTTGTAATTTAAAACGCTATGCGCACCCTATGCTGGGCTTCGGCCTCTCGCGTTCGAGAGGTGCGGTCTACTCTCCCTGACTGACCAGGCCTGTCTGGTCAGCCATGATATAGTTAGTTGAGATTATTTCAGTTTTTCCATTTAACTAAGTTATTTTCTGTTTCATTTTTTTTTTTTTTTTTTTTTTTATGTAATCCGGTATGGGTGGCTGAGTCGGAGGGGCCAAAGCACATGCTCTAACCAGCCAATATCACCTCCGAGAAGTAGGTGCCATACCGGAGACTTCCCTGGATTGCTGGCTATACTGGACTAGAGGAGAACACAACCGAGGTTGCTTGCGGCCATCTTACATCCTGTACGGTGGTACCAACCCAGTCGGCTACAATTTGAGCCTACCACCTAGTAAGGGGCAAGGGAAGGGACCTACAGTTTTACACCGGTTCCGAACGGTGAAGCAGCGGGTGTAGGTATGCACGTAAATTTTTTCGTCAGAAAAAACTCATTGGTACACGCCGAGCGGATTCGAACCTCGGACCTCCCGCATGAGAAGCCGATGCCCAAACCACTCGGCCACCCGCCGCTTGCATTTAGGCCAGATGACAGGAGGGCCACATTGGCTTTATCAAAAATAATTGCGGTCAAGAAATAAACATAAATTGGATATTTTCCATAAAAAAAATTTGTTTTCGTAAATAAATAGGAAACCAAAAATATGTGTAGTTAATTAAATTCCTCGAATAATGTTGAAATCAGAATTTTAAGAATAAATTAAATAAAAATTTAGGGTCGCAAACGCCGCGCGGGCCGTATATGGCCCGTGGACCGTAGTTTGGAGACCACTGATTTAGGCCACTACTTGAATTGACATGCTCTTGTCATGAAGTAAGTATATTTTTCATATTCTCAACACAAATTATAAACTAAACACAAAGTCACAACAGTTGAAGTAAGCACACAAGTTAACACTAAAAGTAACAAATAACAAGGACAAGGTAAAAAAACATACGGATACGGATCTACGTTGCCAAATGGTGCACATATGTGTTTCCATTACAAAATATTAGCTACTACTTGCTGTCGTGTTCAAAGCAGACACAGTAAGTGCTATGAAAGTTAAAAAAAAGTAGTGCTATATATAAAAAGTGTGGGAGTAGCGTACCTCATGTTCAAAAGATTCCGTTACGTACTGGCTTTGCCACTTGTTTTTAAGCTTCACGGTGAGCATGCGTAAAATATTACACGTTAGTAAATTACTTCAGTCATGGTAAATATTCAGAATGCACTCTTTCTTAAGGGGGGGGGGGGGGGGGGGGGGGGGGGTAAACAACACCACGCAAGTCGAAATTGGGCGGTTTTGACATTTTGATGCCATTGGATGCAGTTTTCAAGCGCGCTTTGATCTACCAATCAAAATGCCTTATTTCAGCCAATCAGCAATCGCTATTCAAAGAAATGTAACACTGCGTAAGTCAATTTTCTGTGCAACACCGCACAAGTCGGTATTCTGCCACAGATTACCAATATATATGGTATTCTGCCATATTCACTTGACAGGTTTAGGAACTGAGAAGTTATAATTTTGGTTTTCATGTTATTGAACAGCTTTAAAGGAGATAAAATGGTACGAACTTATTGGATAAAAGGTAAGTTCTTGATTATAATTAAAATTTTACCTAACTGAATAAGTATTATACAACTTTAAATCATCATAAAATATGTTGTCTTGTACTTGAGCGGTGTTCATAAGCGACTTCGGCGGTGTTATATTATTGGAGGTGATATTTGACCTATGCGGAAACACCGCATAAGTCAAATATCATCAAGAAAAAAGGGAATTTTTTAATGTTGATTAATTCGAAGAACATAACACTAGGTACTTAAAAATGATATAAACGAAGATTCAGTTTGTTTGATCTTAATTTAATGAAATAGAGCAGTTTTTTGTCTTTCCTGTAAAGTAGGAAAAAATTACTTGTGCGGTGTTGTTTGCTCACCGACGATATTTCAAGTGATTTAACTATAATTTATATGCCTATAGTGTGGCAAAGATTCAAGGTATAATGTGAATACATTATTTTTAATTTAATGTTATAAATTCCCTTAAAAATATGTGGTTGCAAAGTTGTAAAATCGTTCAAAAATGCCTTTGCTATTTCCCTCGCCATCTTTTTACAAATGCATCTAATCGAAAAATGCTTTATTAAGCTTAACTCAATAAGACTAAGAATCATCTAAATAAATTCAAACGCTTACAGAATAAATGGATTTTCACTGAACTATCTTTGAACATTCTAAATTTTGCGCCGTTGCCATGCGCTAGCGTTTTTTGTATGGACGTATTTGTAACGAAATAGCAAATGCATTTTCGAACGTTTTACCACTTTTCACCCACTTATTTTCAGAGAATTTACAAGATTATATTACAATAATCTATCACATATTATACCTTGGATCTTTACCTAACTATAAGCATATAAATTATAGTCATATCTATTGAAATATGGCTATAGTTAAGATAATATGATGTGATGTTTTGCCTAGCACCCCTCCCCCCCCCCCCCCATAATTGTAACAGTTATTTCAAAATTTTATGTTACATTTCATTCATATAGTTACAATAGTCTCTAACTCTGACTAAGTTAAAAATTTCAACTGAGATAATACCTACTTCTGTCAGTATAACTAATTCGAAAAATAGATTCTATATAGGATGTCCCAGATGGACCACATAGTTATTTTCACCAGGCGATTCCTGAGCTCATAAGCTACAAAGATTGTTTATATAATGTTTCTTATCCAGCTTATAGTTTTACTGGATTTTATGCGACTAAATCATAATTTTTTTCTCAAATATTATTGTATGCAACTAAAAACAATATCAAAATGCATAATAATATAATTGATTTCAGCTTTCCAAAGAGACATTGAAGTTTAAAGAACAAACATTTACGTTTGGTTGAATAGTGTTTGAGAAAAAAACAAATTATCATGATTGCACGACAGACCGCTCTTGGCATCCCAACTTGACGCATAAAATAGTGAAAAAGGTGAAACTATAAGACAGAAAAGAAAAATATCATGCAGTCCATGTGGGACATCCTGTATGTTGCATGGTAATAAATCTGAGTGACAATTGGGTAAGGGCTATTCTTATTAAAAAAAAAAAACAGTCAATTAAATATGAGGAAAGAGATAGTGTTTACTTTGTGTTTGACATCACTCACATCACTCTCGCGAAAAGAGAATACACTATACAGCCCTCACCTGCTGCATTACATTATGTATGACATATCGGTGAACGAGATTCAATTTGTAAATAAATAAAGTCTATATAATAACATTTTTATAATATATATTTTGTACACCATAAATAAAAAAATACACATATTTTACTTCTTGTAAAATATTCGTCATAATAAATTAGTTATAATAAAAGTTGAAATACAAGAAGTAAAAAATGTGTGTATTTTTTTATTTATTGTGTACAAAATATATATTATAAAAATCTAAAACGAAATATTGGTGTAAATAAGGCTATATAATAAGTGTGATTAGAATATATAATATGAAAACGCACAGATATTGAGCAGGGCACGGCGTTGAGTGCTCGCGCCAGGTCTATGGGACCGACGCAGTCCGTCGGCACTTGGTACGGAGGCATCTCCTGACACACCACCGGGTACAGCGGCTCCACTGCGATACTGCACACGTAAACACACTATGCCAGCCACTCACCTTCAACTATACTTGCTTAAATACAGACATGCGCAAGTATACTTGAACCTGTGTTGGAAAACTTACGCAGGTCTCTATTAATTTTTTTTTATGTAGCATAGTATCGGTCGCTGGGTTAAAGCTTATGCTCCGACCAGCCGATATCACCTCTGTGAAGGTAGGCGTCATACTGGAGATTTCCCCTTTGGATTGCTGGCTATACTGGACTAGAGAAATCTGCGGAGGCTCCTATGCGGCCATCTTACGTCCAGTACGGTGGTCGTGGTACCAATCCAGTCGCCTACTATTTGAGCCCACCACACAGTAAGGGGCATGAGAATAGATATAGTTTTACACCGGTTCAGAACGGTAAAGCAGCAGGTGTAGGTAGGTATGTACGTGAATTTTTCTGTCTGAAAAAAACTCATTGGTACACGCCGACCGGAGTCGAACCTCGGACCTCTCACAAGAGAAGCCTACGCCCAGACCATACTCTTACATGTCTAGACTTGATCACGTATGCAGTAAGGTGCATAGATAAAGGCCGGCATTACACACACTTATACACACTAAATAAAAGGTTAACTGCTGAGTGTGTATTATGTGTCTGTAAAACTGTAAGTCCGTTGCTGTAATATAGCCAATCATGTTTGGTTAACATAAAAATACAGATACTCGGTGTTGACAAACCTCCGCACGGTTCTGCTCGTAACATCAAAATATACGTGTACCTCGACATCTCTAGTCAGAGAAGTGAACTACACACAAATGAGCTCACGTCGTCCAAAACTCAACACTGGAATATCACTCTTATGCATCACTCAAAATAATACTTGCTTACAGTAAAAAGGTACTGCACGGTGGACGAGTGAGACACAAAGAAAACAAACCTTGCATCGGCCCTCATGAAGATGTGCATATTGTCACGGTTGGCTGCGGAGCCGATGACACAGACGACCTCGCTGTAGTCTTGCATGATGCGGATCATGCGGCAGGCGGAGGCGGCCGTGCAGTCCGTAAACAGCGACACCAACAGTGGCACGTTGTCCACCTGCTCGATGTGCGGCCGAATGTTGTCGATGCCGCGTGGCAACTTCGCCTGTCAATACATCACGACTTCGCCTATCAATACACCATGATTTCGCCTGGTAACACACCACGACTTCGCCTGTCAATACACCACGACTTCGCCTGTCAATACACCACGACTTCGCCAGTCAATACACCACGACTTCGCCTGTCAATACACCACGACTTCGCCTGTCAATACACCACGACTCCGCCTGTCAATACACCACGACTTCGCCTGGCAATATACCACGACTTCGCTAGTCAATACACCACGACTTCGCCTGTCAATACACTATATCTTCGCCTGGCAATACACCACAACCTCGCCGATTGGATGCTGATGCACAGCACCACTGATCTACCGAGGCTGTTGTGTTGTGAAGTTGATTTCAAGAGTAGTGCAGCGCAAACTCAGACGCAGGCGACAGACATTGCATTTTGTATTTAAAAACTGTACTTCTTTTTAAGTCGGGAAAAACACAGTAGATCTGAAAAGATCACAGTGATAGTGGAGCCCAGTTTATGCACCCGTCTAGATGCGGATAGCAATACCCCCTTGAAGAATCTTCGTTATCCGAAACTACAATTAGCATCTTCTGCGACACACGGAGAACTGACAGTTCCCTGCCAATGGTCACGACAGCACAGTGCTTACGTGGATGGGCCATACGTTTGGCCTGAAACATCCAGTCACATAGCTCGGAAAATGACCGTGAGTACATAAAGCCGTTATATATTTTAATAATGTATATCAACCACAGTAATTAAAAAACGCAGATAATAATAAACATGTGGAACTGAGATATCACTTACTCTATTGCTCATATCGAAGTTGAGTGGGGCCGAGTGATCGGTGGAGTCGGTGAGGCAGGAGAGCGACCGGCACGCGTCCCCCGGGCTGTCTCCGCGCGCCGCGCCCGTGCACCCCTCCTCTGCCCCGCCCTCCATCGCCCACTCGCATTCCATCTGCCAAAATACTTCACTCATTACCAGTGATCGGCGTAGGTAGTGCCATTTGGGGTCAATGAACATGAATGAAGATGTTTATATGGACATTCCCCGGGATTCCGGGATTGATGATCCCGGGATCCGGGGCACCTAGTTCACCGGTGTTATGGGCTGACATCACGGATCTTGTAGGTGATGTAGCCAACCGTGTAAGTTTCCATTAAAAAAACCTGTTTTATTATAATAATTTGTGAAATATGAAGATGATTAAATAATGAAGACAAGAACAACACAAATATTCAAAACATATTGAAAATCAACAACATTTGTTCACAGAAACAAAATCTATAACTTACGTTAAGGAATATCCCGGGAATAGCACTACCTACGCCGATCACTGCTCATTACACAATCTTCCAATCAATGTTAAAATTCTTTATTAAATCTAAAAAAAATATAATATGATGTAAAATTTAAAAAAATTACAATGAAAGTATGCAAAGTGCATCCATCGGTCGCGTTAGCTAGACACAATTGCACAAACAGGCGGAGGTCTAGAACCATCTTCCAGAGGAAGTCATCAACTTATCACATGTGTAAATAAATAAAAAAACAGTCTATATAAATATGTCAAAATCAATAAAAGTAAATACATAATCTTAATGATTAATGGAAATGGATGAGTGTGTATACACGGTGAGTGTGAATCACATCATAATTTTATTGTGTCAGCACAGTGGGTGGCTTGTGAAGCGTTGTCTCTCAGGGTCGGCCTGGGCCTGTCTGGGCCCCAAAAATTTACAGGGAAAAATTGTCAAACAAGCTGCCCAGATTACATTTTTTTCTCAATCGACTGAGACCTGGACCGGATTCCCCAGACCGACGCTGCTCTGCCTAACTGCCATTGAGAAATAGAAGTTACATTATGAAATCATCAAGATAAATTTGACAAATGAAGAAATGCAAAGTGCCATTCTCCAGTAACAAGCGAAACTTGAGACATTGCATTGTACATACAGTCTGAAGAGATACATGTGTGAGACGTCGAGACGTGATCGTAGCCTTTGTATGCTAATTTATTCAATGACGTATGGTGATCTGCTTGCTGTGAGCCTGTGCTTTATACAATATGTGACTGATGTGTATGACAATGTGTTTACGAAAGAAATGTAAGACAGATATCCCAAATATTTCCAATTGCAACCAGCTCCTCATACCTTGTCGTCGTGTTGTGCGGGTATGGAGTGTCGCGCCCTCTTGGTTTCGCTGTCAAACTTGACAGTGGTGTGGTCTAGGTTGATGGCGCCGGGCGCCGACATGCTCAGCGGCTTCGATGATTCCATATTGCTGGGACACCGACCGTTACGTTACACTCACAATACCGATGCTAAACTTGTTACGCTTGCATTAGTACAGGCAAAGCCGTGAAATTAATAATGAATGACTTGATGTCAATTAATGAATGTATCGTTAACAAATGGGTTATTGAAACACAGAAACAATTTTGCTAAAATAGCTACAGTTACTCTTTCAAATTAATTATATTTTATCCTATTAAATAGACTGATAAAATTATAACCCTACCTTTTGGCTTCCCCGTAGTCGGGTACAAACATTACAGATATACCAAAATAATAAAGTCTAATGTAACAATCTAACATTGCAACTCTATAAAACAGTAAAAAAAGCAGCTTTTTTTAAAGAAATACGAAAGGAGTAGAGAGTAAAATTAAAGAAGAGAGAAAAATAGACGAACCTATAATTAAAATTAACAGCGCTCACGCCATAACCTTCCGCGTCCCTACCGCCGTCGCCGCTCACTACGAGTTTAGAGTTAAAGTCCTGCGCGTCAGTCTGCGGCCTCTTCTCGCTGCAAGGCGGTAAGTTTTGCGAAGACAGTGGCGAAGCGGGCTTGCTGTCAACAACAAAAAGCCACTGTAGCCACACCAAATTCCATCTGCTAGAGTTTGCCAAACTTAAATCTGCAGTGCAATAAAACACCTTTACAAACCAAACAATGTTTCATAGTATGATGTTGACATTTCTACCATTTTTGTAGTGTCATTTTTCTAGCTACACCGTTTTGCAGATTTAGCATTGCCAGACCTTATTCGACTGGTCATCCAACATCAATATTTGGATAACCAAGTCAAAAAGTGCGAAAAAAGGCAGAAAGGATCTGGTGAAATATACAGCTATAGGATAACACTTAGAAAATAAATTAGATACAAAATAGTGGACGTACAAATATTTTCAGTGTCAGATGAATATTAGGCGAGTGTTAAGAACATCTAAAGCACATTTAAGAGAACATTCAATAAATACAACATCCCAATTAAACAAACATTGGTTTTTATGTAACACATTGATAATGTCGATAACTATTTATAACTATGTACATAATGATACATTCCAAACAGTGGCGGCTGGCCCTTAAGTGCGCTCGTGCGCCGCACTACCACAAAACATAGCGCCTTCACCCGAAAGAAATAAATAAATTAAAATATTAAACATTTCCAGGATTATCATATCACCGATCGAAGTAAAAATATCAAACTGAATTCGTTCCTATTTCCTAGACAACAAGGCACGATTTTGCTGTACGTAATACGTACTACATACTACGTATCGCCGCCGAGCTCGCCGCCGAGTGCATTACAAAACACCGCGAACGTGTCTTGTATTGATACTATGAGAAAATGTCAAACTCCGCTGCCCCGCCGCGTGAAACAAAACACTCTTCATACGATTATGTGTGGAACAAGGTTGCATTCTGCGTGTGACACACGACAGAAAAAGAAGGACAGTATATTGTGGATAGACGCGCGTGCGACACGTTGCGACCGAGCCAGCCGACGATGAGCCGAAGTCCGAGATCGTGAACCCGACCGCAGGCACGCGCGGGCGGGGGACGCGCCGGGGGCGATCCAAACTCTGGGTCGAAGTCACACACACACAAGCGCTAAGTACCTAGGTACATGTACGCTGTTGCACGCAGCACGACTCGACAGGCGAGTCCATTTTTTGAATATGGGTGTTTCTTATATAACAGATCGAGCTTGCAATTGAATATTTGAATTATTCGAATATCGATTTGATACATATTTGAATGGTAATTTATAAAATATTCGAGTGTTACGACAAACATTAATGCGTTACGACAATATTTCGCTATTTTAGTTAAAATCAAAAATGGATTCACCCAAAGAGCTAGGCAGGCGTTGTTTGGCGCGCCGCGCCATCTCTCTCAGTTCGGGGCGAGACCCGTCGTCGCGTGACGCGTCGACCGACAATCGCCGCGCTGCCGCGCCGGGATGTTTTGCAAATCAGTTTTTTAGCAGTGTGAAGGACTTTTCGTCAGTTAACATATACATTGTGAAGTTTTCTTCATTGCCCGGCGCGGCAAGGACGCGACACCGACACAAACATTAATATCAGTACCGCACGCTGTCTGGCCGGCGGGCGCGGGCGCGCGCGCCGGGCACCCCTCGCGCGCACCCCGACCGCGGCTCGCTCGTGGCCATTGCGCGCGCAGTGAAGTGTCGCTTTGGTTCTTCGAGCAATTAGGACTCTGGGTGGGTACATAATTTTAGCAAATAACTCAAGACCGCGGTATCCATTAGATTCACGTTTGGGTATAGTACTAAGTACCTAGCGCACACCCAGTTCCATAGGTCACCAGCCGCCACTGATTCCAAACAATTTGTTACAATTTATTCATTATTCTAGACTCCTGAATTGTTGACAGGATATGTTTTTCAATAGTTGGGCGCAACATTTATCTCAATGTGAGTTGATAATGTTAGTTAACCATATTGCGAACCGTTAGGATAGGTTAGCTAACATGACAAAACATCATCTTATGAATGAGGCTCACACTCGAGGAGTATTTCTGTCGAAAATTGTGTTCATTAGTGGCGGCAAAAGCGTTTACTCGCAAGTAAAGTAGTGAACCTGGTAAGGTGATCGCTCATGAGGGATATGTGACAGTTCCAGCCGCTCTCGAGGCCCATCTTCTCGCTGAACACTCGCGAGCGGAGCTCGTTCTCCTTGCTGAAGTGCACGAAGCGAACGCAGGCGCGCTCCAGCCGCTCCACCAGCTCCACCATGTCGCTCTGCGCCTGGTACTGCATCGTCACCATCCCGAGGAACACCTGCGCCCGTATCGACACCGTCCAGCCCCATTACCTACCATGCCACGCAATGCTTCCCCTCACATGTGTCCATTATATCCATTATGCTTCATTGTCGAATTTTTCTTTTAAACTTTGCCTTTGAAAATTATAAAAAAATGTATTTCTTATACATAGTTCTTTCATTTATTTTGATAGGTTGAAATTTTTTTTTTTTAACTTTGTAATTTGTCCCCCAAAATTGACCTCCAACATCTCAATTTGTTCACTTACGCTATAAATCCGTGATTGGATCATGAAACTCTATGTACCAAATTTTAACTTTTTTCGTCCTGGAGATTCGGAGAAAATAATCAGTGACAAGACGGACAGATACGGTAGGGCAGTGAAAATTAGCTCCTGTTTGACAGCTGTTAACCAGTTCTGCCAAAGCAAAAATCAAAGCACACTACAAGACAACCCTGTTTGTTTGCATTAAACAATGCAGTTAACACCCGAGGCCACTTACTTGATTTGATTGCAGGTTGAAGAAGCTCTTTGCATCGGATGCATCCTCCTTTTCAATCGTGTCGTTGTACAGAAGGGAATCTGAAAGTAATATTAGACATTATATAACCATTTATTCACTCTCTGATGGGTGCACGCTACTGGTTTCAGGGCTGGGTAAGTTTCTCTATGCGAAAATCAATAGAGATTACCCAACAATATAGTAAGTCCACAAGTCTATACAAATTACGGATATTAAAGTAAGTAGTAAGCAAGACAACAATACCATCTTAAAACATTTTATTTTAACACATTCACACCGGTATGTACCACCAGTGGCGCACTCGTAAGCGGTTCACCGGGCGTGTTGTACCACCAGTGGCGCACGTCACCAGTCACGTTCCTAGTATTGAGATTGCTTTACCGCCAGAGATTAGACTTTCATGTTATGTGCTCCCGCCCTGTGGATCATTATTCTATTTTCTTAGGGTAGTAGAATTCTGGACAAACTATAGGAAACAATAAACAGTATAAATAAAAAAAAAACAAAAATTTTACAAAAAAATTCACAAGGTTCTATTGGGCAAAATCATTCCCGGTCTGAATAATGACAACAACTATTCTTTTTTATGGCCCACCAACATTTTTCTTCCTTTGATTAGGCCGTCTCATTTAATTTATTTTCCCATCCCTGGCATAGGCAGGCAGTTAATACAAATTTAAATGTAATTTTAAAATTAATTTATCTAAAATTACTATCAGGCCACCAATAAAGAGATTTTATTTATTATTATTTTACTTTTGTTGTAGGTACATATAAAATAAAATGTTCTGTTTTACACATACACTCTTCTAAAAGTATGAAGAGTGTACACTAGGAAGAAAGAAAACATAGGGCGACAGGTGAAAGAGAAGAGAAGCTAGCGAGCTCACCAGTGGAGTGGAACTGGTAGGCGAGCGCTGAGGAGTGGTCGCTCCAGTGCTCCAGTGCGGAGGGGTACAGGTGCCTGCAGTCCGCGGGCAGCTCCAGGTACATGGACGCCACGCCGTGCTCCACACTCTGCTCTAGCGGCCTGCAATGTCATACTCGCTATTGTAGCTAGTACCTAGATTATTAGTACATTATTAGTACACAGGTATCTCAACTCAACTCATTCATGTAACCTTCCTTGCAAAACTAAATAGAATTGAGGGTAAAAAGTTTTCCTTTCGCAGGCTCATAAGGGCGTAAGTGGAGATCCATTGTCTCTGCCTACCCCACTGGGAAACAGGTGTTGTAGTGGCTTCATCGAGCATTACTTGTATTATGTTTGCCCTATGTTTTAAGAGGAAAATAAATGTTTATTAACAAAATAAAAAAAGTAATTTTTTTTTTATATTTACAAAATACGGCCAGATATACTTTTTTCTCTCTTCCCAAGCACAATATAGGTGTTTTTGTTTTTAAAAGGGGTATGAAAGGCTGGCATGCCATTCGCAATCCTTGCGCCTCAGCCAATATCCATGAGCGTCTTTAGCAAGCAGGTGGAGAGTGTGACAGCCAACCTGCTTCCAATAAAAAAATGAAGTGTGTTGAATAGTAGAACTGACTTGTATGCGAACGCGGTGCAGTACGCGGTGAGGGAGCTGCGCTGGTAGAAGTCGAGCACCTTCTTGCGGTCGGACGGCGAGAGCGGAGTCAGCTCCGAGCCGTCCCAGTAGTCCGAGCACGAGTCCAGCACAATGTCCGCAGTGCCCTGCACAGCCCACACTCACTCTTTCAGGCACAGTCTGAGATGAATTCTTTGTTAACCCGTGAACAGAGGACTCTAACTATAGGAGGATACTGGATAGTTCAACTCAGGGGCCAGTTCGACTTACACATACTTTCAATTTGTTTATGAAAAAAGAAAGCTACATTAATATAAAAAAATTGCTCTGTACAAATGTAAAGTTAAACCGTCCTGAACCTTCTAGCCATAAATCATTCCGACCAGTTTCCATTGAACACAATGGGTCTGAAACATAAAACTAGTTGTCTGTTGTAGTGACGTTTATTGCGGAAAGGGCCAGGAAAAAACAATTTTAGTACAGCATAGTAATCTAGCTGCCCTAGACGGTACCTCTCAGCCTGTGTCAGTCTAGAGCAGAGTTTTTCAACCTTTTTTATTAACTGGCACACTTATACATCTACGAAAATTCGCGGCACACCACATTTATGTTCATAGAGAAAGTACATGAAATTTAGAATATTAAAAACTATTGGCGACTTCGTTCGTACCTACGTAATGTACGCTGTATATATAATTTATCATTGAAAACTCTCATTTTATCAGAGGATGTCAAAATGTTCTTATCACATCCTTGCGAACTCGCGTTTAATTTGTTTAATTGTTAAAACAAATCAGTCAGAAAATGTCATTGTGGATAATCTATCTATATAGATCAACGAAAAATTATGCTTGTTCTTTTCTTCAGCTGTTTTCGTGCACATTTTGAATGAGTTACTTAGAATTCGCGGCACACCCGGATGTCACTAGCGACACACCGGTTGAAAACCCCTGGTCTAGAGTAAAGAGATTAATAAATTTCATCTCGCTCTTTGATATTCCTATTCACGTTTCACATACTCTTAGGCTGCTGATCTAAAGTAAAGCAGAGTGTCGATTTTACGAACTAATTGGGGGACATGGGTGTTTGGAAAATAGATTTATTACTATAATTCACCTTTAAACATCTATGAATAAAAACTTTGTAATTTAAAAAAATTACAAAAATTAAGTTTTATTACATACATAGTACACATCACACATGCTGAATCCCGACAATCGGGATAAGCAGAGTAATCGGTGTTGTGTTGTGTTTTATTACATTAACATTTAAACAGCGTTCATGATGGTATGTTTTCTCTAGCTCGCGGATCACGAATGTGACTCGTCATCAGATTTTGCACTGTTCTTTCTAAAATCACGAGCACTGTACGTGATCTGCATTTTGTGTATACTGTAGTTGAGTGTTTTAGCTACACACACATATACAATTCATCTATAAGAGGAGAGGCAGGGGGACGACTCTTGAGCGCTGCTACTCATTGCGCCGTGAGCTACGACAGAGCGTTTTGTAAAACCTACATTTTTGGATCAGTTGTGGTAAATAAATAAGAATATAAATATAATTGTTTTATTCATTATCCTTAAATAGAAAGATTTGCCCATTATTAAAAAAAAAATCTATACCAATATCTTCATTAGTTATTTTTCTATAAGCTAACCAATAATGCTGAAAATCGCCCGCGTCCTAGGGGCGCATTCCCTGTTAAAGCATCGCTGTTAAAGTGTTATGAAACATATTTATGACAGACAGTGGCGGCTGGTGACTTCAGTGACCGGTAGTGCGCTAAGTACCTACCTTTTTTTTTTTTTTTTTTATGTAATCTGGAATGGGTGGCTGAGTCAGAGGGGCCAAAGCAAATGCTCTGACTAGCCAATATCACCTCCGAGAAGGTAGGTGCCATACCGGAGACTTCCCTGGATTGCTGGCTATACTGGACTAGAGGAGAACACAACCGAGGTTGCTATGCGGCCATCTTACATCCAGTACGGTGGTACCAACCCAGTCGGCTACAATTTTAGCCTACCACCTTGTAAGGGGCAAGGGAAGGGACCTACAGTTTTACACCGGTTCCGAACGGTGAAGCAGCGGGTGTAGGTATGCACGTAAATTTTTTCGTCAGAAAAAACTCATTGGTACACGCCGACCGGATTCGAACCTCGGACCTCCCGCATGAGAAGCCGATGCCCAAACCACTCGGCCACCCACCGCTCAAAACCTCCTTAAATACCAATTTTCCCAACACATTCCCAATGTTATTTTAAGATCGCGACTTCCGAACAAACAAACATGATCATCACATCATCAATCATTTATGAAGAAAAAAAAGTTTTAAAAAACATAAAACCGACTTCCTAAAAAAAGGAAAACTAAAAAACTATTCAAAATAAAAATATAAAAACCGCCTTCAAAAATATATGAAATAAAAACCTAAAAAAAAAAAACGAACCCTAGAGTTGAAGGCGGTGCTAAAAAGGCTACACAAATCACAAAGGATATTATCATCCACTCATGTTTTCTTTCATGCATCATTTTTGCTTGCTTTACAAATCACAAAGGATATTATCATCCACTCATGTTTTCTTTCATGCATAATTTTTGCTTGCTTTAGCACCGCCTTCAACTCTAGGGTTCGTTTTTTTTTTTTAGGTTTTTATTTCATATATTTTTGAAGGCGGTTTTTATATTTTTATTTTGAATAGTTTTTTAGTTTTCCTTTTTTTAGGAAGTCGGTTTTATGTTTTTTAAAACTTTTTTTTTATTTCACAGTTTTTTTTAGTAATTTTTTGCTATTAATGTACTCGGCGGAATCGCTCGGCCTTCGGCCTCGCGATTCCGCCTCGCTTTCCAATCCGATCTTGACCCAATTAAAATAGGACCACGTCAGCTTCGATAGCTCAGTGGTGCAGACAGTCAACTGTCGCTATTGAATTTTAAGCAACGCTGGGTGCGGTCAGTACTTAGATGGGTGACCGCTGACCGTTGGAGGCTGACCAAGGTTCGGATTCCTCGTAAAACTGTAAGTCCCTTCCCTCGTAATTTTACTTGGTGGTAGGGTTTAACCTTCCCGGGTTGGTACCACCGCACTGAATTAAACGTCGGTCGAAACGGCTATGTAAATAGTTTGTGTTTTCCGACCAGTTCAGTGTAGTCAGCACGATCAAAGGGGGAAGCACTGACATGGCACTGGTGTTATGGGCTGACATCACAGACGTTGTAGGTGATGTTGCAGAACTTAGTAGAATGGACAGACATAAACGTGTTACGGAAGCCTACTTTTATTATAAAATAACCGTCGGAGGACCTTGGTTGAAAATTGTAAAATTTAGTAGAACGGATAGACATGCATATGTTACGGAACCCTACATTCATTTTGCAGAACTTAGTAGAATGGACAGACATAAACGTGTTACGGAACCCTACTTAACAGTTGCACTCCGGGAGTGCCGGCAGATCCCGTGCCACTCTAACTTAACCCTTAACGCAATGACTTAAGGTTTCATTTTAAAAATGACGCTGACGCGATGTCGCGAGTTATACATTTTTACCCACCTAAAAAAGTGCCAAGAGCCGCTAAAGAAGTTTTCACTTCAAAAACCTCAGGGTTATCCCCTTTCAAATAAAAAAAAAAAGAATTTTCAAAATCGGCCCACAATTGACGGAGTAATCGCGTAACAAACATCCAAAAAAAGAAAACATACCGTCGAATTGAGAATCTTTTAGGTCTAAAGTAAATTTCTCGTGAAGACAAATGCAACGAGCCCAAACACGATGGGTTTATCATGTGTAGTTTAGGAGTTCCTATGGCCACCTTCTGTCTCCATCATCAAACCAGCTCGATGGTACTCGGTACAGTAGGTACTGGCCAGGTACCATAATAAATTAAACGCCGGTCGGAAAAGATAAAAAAATTTCAAATTTAGAATATTCATGAAACAAGGGTCCGAATATGTATCACTAGTATATCGATTCATGTATTTCAACAGGACAGAGAAAATTTCAAAATATTAGGTATTTAATACTTTTTTTAGTTTTTTTTTTTTTGTTTTTTGGAAATCGGTTTAATATTTTTTAAAACAGTTTTTATTTCATTCTTTTTAGTAATATTACATAAAAAAGAATAATCGAAATCGAATAATCGAAATCGATTGAAGTGGTACAGAATTATTCGCCATATGTGTCAGACTGCAAATTGCTGAATAAGTCCACATCACAAATGTTTTGCTGAAGGTAACCACACACCATACTAATTTATCAAACTGAAAATTGCCGAAAACGACCACATCACAAGTTTTGCTGAAGGTAACCACACACCATAGTATTATGCTGATTTTTCGAAAACCCCTGAACCAATTTCGATAAAATTGAAATGGGACCACCTCGGAAGTATGACCTAACTAACAAAAAAAGAATTTTCTAAATCGGCCCTCAATTGACGGAGAAATCGTGTTACAAACATACAAAAAAATAATAAAAAAAAAAATAAAAAAAAAAATAAAAAAAAACATACAGACGAATTGAGAACCTCCTCCTTTTTTGGAAGTCGGTTAAAAACCCATATAGACCACAACACTACTGTAGATTTAAAAAAGAAAACAATAGCAAAGTCCCAAAAATACTTAAAAAATGTATAAAAAGAAAACATTTGAAAAGTAGAAATTGAACCCGGGATCACCTGATTGTAAAGCCTTACCTTTAACCAACTCTTAGGCAAATATCGGCACCACTTAATTCACAGTATCACGTAACAGAAAGCACAAAACCTAACCATATCCCATTTTAAATATTCGCGCGCTAACGGGTATGTGACATCACATGACAGCGCGCTGACTCTAGGTAGACGGACTTGTGCAAATCGCGACGTGTCGCACGCGCGGCTATTCACGATATAGCGTCCTTGTTTGGCGTTCGTGCGGCGCACGCAGAACTCCATTTCGGCCCATACTGTTTCTATGAAGTATCTTTTGTCTCACGCGCCAGCGGTGTTTTGCCGATCCCCATACATTCAGATGGGAGACCCGCGTGCGTTTTTCGATTCCGCACGGGGCGCGGGTTTACTCGCAAAAACCTGCCTTGCGATCTATAAAATAAGGTCGAATTCACATTCACATTTATTTGGAGTACGATCTTTATGGTTTTAATGTAGGCATGTTGTATTGTAAGATATGTCTATGAAGATGTATTTTGAGTGAAGTGAAGACTTCTCGTGGTATGGTAGTGCGGCGCACGGGCGCACTTTAGGACCAGCCGCCAGTGATGACAGATATTATAAAGTGCATTTAATTTTATTCATACATATATAAGGTCTTTTTTTTTAACTGTTGAAACGTAAAGGGGGTGTTCTGTATCGGAAATAGATCATATTAAAATAATAATATAATTTATAAAAAGGGGGGTAATTTTTTTATATTTATTAAATATTTAAAAAAAACTCTCTTTTACATATTAAACACCTTTTGCTAAGAAAGTATGTTTCCATTTATAACAATTACTGAGATAATAATTGTAAAAGTTTCAAGTTCATAGCGAAACAACGGCACGTAAATCGAATGCGTTATTGAAGGGTTATTGAACTCTGACCCTCGCACAGCTGATTCGGGAAGGCAACGCGGTGGCGGCGGCGCGGAGGCGCGGCGGGGGCGCGGAGGCGCGGCGGCGCGCGCACCTATAATATCTCTGTGGCGTTAAGTACCCATCAGCTGACATGGTATTACCCCCCCAACCCCGCCCCAGAAGGAAGAGTACTGCGTACGTGCGTTCAGTTCAGTCATAGAGTAACTTAAGTTCAGTCAAGGCGAAGATACCGGCATGCACGAACGCGTAGTCTTGTGTGGTCTCGTCGCGCGCGAGTTACGAGCGCCCTTTACGTTTCAACAGTTAAAAAAAAAGACCTTATATAAGGTCTTTCAAAATTAGTTCAGAGTACGCTAAGGGGGGGTTCTGTATCATATAGGGAGTAAAACCTATATAAAAATTTTTGTACCTTGGGCTTTTTTTTTATGTAAAATATTTTTTTATGTATTTAAATAAAAAAATAGGTGGTTGATTTTTATAGCCTAATCGATTCAGTTTCATAACAGTCACAAAAAAGTCTTCCTCACCATTATGATCTAACACGTGTAAGTTGGTAAAAAAAATCAAATTTTTTCTATTCCATACTAATAAAACTAAAATTGGGGTTTTTCACAATTTCTGAGAGAAAGAGATCTATGTGTTCGAAGACTTTTTTGTTCCTGGCATGAAACTGAAACGATTACAAAAATTTTTTTTTTTACATTTTACTTAAAAAAAAACATTTTTTTGTAAAAAAAAATTCTTTGTTCTTCAAAAGTGATCTATTTCCGATACAGAACCCAGGGGGGGTTCGCGTAGCGTACTCTGAACTAATTTTGAAAGACCTTATATACAAACTTAATCCTTCTTGAGAAAAAGCTTGATCTTGTTGAGTGTTGGCTAGCGTGGATTGCGGAATGTGATGATGGGGAAACGGACGGAGCAAGCCTCTCGCGCTGTTGTTCAGGAGTGACGCGTCGCCAGCTCAGTGTTTAGGCCGTTCGGATAATCAACATTCTACTGCAGTAAAAAATCAATAAAGCAAGACGGATAAAGACCTGGCTAAGCAGCTGGAGCGCCTTGGTGGGGTCGGCGACGACTGTGGCCAGCATGTGCGGAAGCGGCACCTTCACGCGCGTGCTCAGGTGCAGCGACCGCGCGAACCTCGTCTCCCTACGGATCGTGTCCGCTTGCTGTTGAGAGAAGAAGGCGTGTTCGTCAGTCAGTCTAAGGGTCACTTGTGTAGTTCTATGAACGGTTCTACATAGTCCACAATTACTTTCATTAGTCTATGTACATATATCACCAAAGATTGAAAGTTGCCCAGCGAGCAATGGAGCGAGCCACGCTGAAAATATCGCTACGCGATACGGTGCGTGACAAGGTAATCCGGCGATGTACTAAAGTAGTCCACATGGGACATCGGGTGACTAAGCTCAAGTGGCAGTGGGCTAGGCACGTTAGCCGAAGAGACGACGACCATTGGAGTAACCGTGTCCTACACTGGCGGCAGTGGGCGGGAAAGCAGTGTGGGAAGACCGCCCGTCAGGTGGGGCGACATCAAGTATGTCGGCAGCGGAAAAAAGTGGTTCCATACCGCTGAAGGCTGGGAGGACTGGAGGATAATAAGGACAGACTATGGTTTATTTAGGTGAAGAGTGAAGGAGGTGCACTCACAAGGTGCCTGAAGACAGCTAGACACTCTTTGATGGCGTAGTTCTCGGTGGATTCCTCGTCGAAGCCGATCTGCTTGGCCAGCTCGCACAGGCACCGACGATTCGTCACGGGCACCAGGTCCTCGCTACATTCGTAATGCCATTCTTCTGAGACTGTCACTGGCATGTTTACTTTATTAATGGGAGTAAACATATTTTACATTAGATGAGTCTAGATTGGACACAGCATACCACTGTCAATTTACTTTATTTATTACTAGGAAGTAATAAATAAAGTACCATACAAATGGGGCAGAATTTTGAATATCTGGTCATCAGTCCACACTGGGACGGCAGCGGCGCGGCGCGCACTTTCGGTGTGAAATAATTTTAAACTTTCTCTACATACTTAAAAAGACCAATATCGCTTGAAAAGTTCGAAAAGGTCGAGCTAAGGTCGAGCCGCGCGGCGCGACGCGAGCCTGCCGCGCCGGCCGCTGCCGGCCGCTGCCGTCCCAGTGTGAATTGAACCGTACGAGTCCAGCAACTAATTATAGAAAAATAAAGCTTGCATAATAATAAATATTCAAATGAAATCAGTAGTAATTGCTGTGCAACTAAAATAAATTATTATAGGTACGATTTTGTGACATAATTAAGAAAGAAAGAAAGAACACTGAGGTTGGCGAAGCAGAAAATGAAACCTGAGCTGCGCCTCGCAGGTGAGATGAGCGCAGAAGTGTGAGTAGATGTGTCGCGGCGTGGGCGCGCACGTGTTGAGCAGCGCGGCGAGGCCGAGCGGCTTGAGCCGCAGCAGGTGCGCGCGCCACGCCTGGTCGTCGAACTCCACGCTGAACGGCGCGTTCTGATCGTGCGTCAAGTCGAGAACCTGAGGACAGAACACCTCCTTCGAATTAGTGTAGGAAATAAATGTGATAACTGTAAAGGTGTTTAACCACTCAGGTGCTAAGGGACTGCGTTGGTCCTGCATATAAAATGTAGAGTGTTTTCATTTAACGAAGGCACGCGGGGTACAAGGTAGGAAGTGGTGCGAGAGGCGACCGCGCGGAGCTCAGTAGAGAACGAACTCGGTGCCCGGTCGGTACACACGTTCTACACGTCTCCGCATCGCTCCGTCGAACCGAGTCGTTCCCTACTGATCTCCACGCGGTCTCACACCACTTCCTGCCTTCGTAAAATGAAAACACTCTACCAATGCTGTTGGTCCCGTTGGCTACTAGTACTATCGTCACAATATGGCGATGACACGCAGGATGGACAACTTTCCTGTGTACAGTTTGGTTCTTTGCGTGGGTAAGAGGTGGAAGCACTGTATTAGACCACACTTTTGTGGTCTCTGCTTTCACCCTTCCCTAAGCTAAATCTACTTCTGGCATTACGTCTAATCTAGCTTTTGCCCGCGGCTTCGCTCGCGAATTTCATATTAGAAAAGAAGAGAGTAAGTACGAGTATCTAAGGGCGAGGCCAAAGGTCGAGCTGAGTTCAGATAAACAATATTATATTCTATCGAAAAAAGTAAGTCATTGAGGGTCAGGCCCGAGGGCGACAAAAGGTTTATCGTTTTTCTGAACGTAGCTCTGCCTTCAACCTCTCCCTTAGTTAGAATGTAGCCCGGCCTTCAGCCTCGCCTTTAGTTACTATAGCTTTTGCCTGCAGCTTCGCTTCACATGATTTTTTTTTAATACAATGTAGTTAAAATATACTCGTATATCGACATACAATGTCGTGTCATGTGTTTATGCTTATTTTGTTTATTATTATTACATTCTGTTTATGATTGTATTTGACAACGAATATATTACGAATATATTACCGAATACTTAAGACATATTAAAAATAACGAAATGAAGAAAATATGAATGTGACACAAGGATCTGCATTCTACAGTATTTGAATGTAAAGGATTTAAATTGGTTCTAATAACTAATGCATAAAATATAAAACTATGAACCTGCGCTGCATTTGAAACGAAAGATAACACCAGTCAATCAATGCAAAATATTGATCATGAAACAGAACGGTGTCGTCCGTCAGGTCAGTCAGCCATGCGTAGCATACGTCCTATCGAAGAGACGAACGCTCGGCTTATGGCGGCTCCCTCTGCGCCGCCCCGCTATGCGCCATTCACACATACGTGGTGATACGATTCACAAAAATAATTATTTAATTTACTTTTTATAAAACCAACTTGAGAAGTGACAGAATGTAACAATGAAAACCTTATGTTAATCAATAAAGTGGTTCTAGAGTTATAAGATATTCATATATTGACGTACGTTACACGACTGTATAAACTTCGATTTATTTATTAGGAGATGCACAAAACAAGCATTAAAGAGGTAAATGTGAACAGAAGTAGGCTAACTTCAGCGACGGTGTTGGGCTCGGGCTGTGGAACCCGGTGCCTGCTCCCAGACTGTTCCGTGTTGCTCTGGCTGTGGTGATCCATCGAGTCCACGAGGCTCGTCTTGCTGGAGCTCCTGGACACCGAGTTGGCGTTCCGCAGGAAGAACACCTTCTCCGCTGTCGGGTTTGGCCAGGACAATATACCCTTTTTGTCGACACAGCATAAGGCCTGAAATGAGATGTGATGTCGATTTTTCTATTTTATAGAAATAGAATAGAATATTTATCACATAAATAGGTCATTTTTTACATTTTTGTTGCATACTGAAGATCATAAAAAATTTCAAAAGTATTAAAAAAAAATTTATAATACTATTGTTTGAATAATAATACAAAATTTAAAACTTATTTGTCATTTAAAATATGTGCAAATCAATAAAATATTCATCGTAAATTAAAATTTCATTCAATCAATCCCTTGGCTTCCGAAATATTTAATATGCTTACACACACACACCTTAGCTTCCATGGCATTTTCACCGCGCGAAAATTCGCCCCCAAACCGCTTACATCGGTTGACTTCTGAAAGGGCCGGCCGAACCGGAAAAAACTATTTCTATTATTTTTTCTTACGAGAACAAATAAGAAGAACTGGCTGTACGGATAAAAAACTTTACCTTTCCTGTAGAACACACTTTAAAAATATTCCCAGATCTTAAGGCCGTGACAAACACCAACAACCTTGAGCATTCGGGAATTTCAAATTTCAAATTATTTTAGTTTATGTACCACTTTTTATAAACCTTTAAATATACTATCGATGCAAGAAAGATAAAAATAGGTACTTCCGTAATCAAAGATAGGTAGATAGGTTCATTTAGGTATGTATGGTTAATTACGTTGATAATTTTCCTCAGTGCTGTGTGACCTTTGCATCAGTGGTATTGTAAAATTGTAATAATACACACATTCTCAGTTTTTTTGTCATTTCACTTTTTGAAAATTTTTTTTTTTAGTTATTTTACTCATTATTTAAAAAAACCAACAAACCACATTGTTGGTAAGGAACCAAATTTTATGTTGGTATTTTTTTAATTTTCTCAATGTGTGCCAATTGGTCAGTTTTGGACTTTCTGTGCTGTACTTTTTGCATGTTTTTGCGTATTTGGCGTTTATCACGGCCTTAAGAACACAATTATTTTAAAAGCTGTAAATTTTTTTTATATCTACGTAATCTCTGGCAGGATGGTAAACTGGTTTCTACTCTAATGTTATTTAGAATACATTATTTGAATAGTTAAATTAGTTTTTTTATGGAAACTGACACGGTTGGCAATCAACATGTCAATATATGATTTGCAAAGGGGAAATTATAGGTTAGAAAAATTTGGAAAAAAAAAATCGGGCGTGTTTTGTTTTTCCTGTAGCTTAAAAAATCCGTGTGCTTCTAAATAAGTGAATCCTCACTTGTTGTATACCGTTTTATAGAGAATTAAATTGGTGTCAAGTGCCAATAAAGGTTATTAATCAAATTTCATTATTTTACTAAATATTTGAGTTTACGTGCATGCGGAAGCGCCAAATTTCGTGTCTCCACTGCAATAATGGCATGGAAGCCAAGGGTATAAGCATACTTAATAAATGGCAAGCCAAGAGGTTAATATAATTGTACTATCTGTCCATGAATAGTTCTCACAGAAAGTGATCCCAAGACGTGTACAATATTGGATGTCCTGGTGACCATGTCTTCGCGCCCCACCAGGATGCTGAAGAAGGTGGCCGCCAGGGCCCTGAGGCTGCCCGTCTTCAGGTCGGACTCCACCAGCACTTCCAGCAGCGGGTCGCTGACATCCTCCGATAGAGAGCAAGACTTCTGCTGTACCAGCTTCTGTTTGCTTTCTGACAAGAGTTTGAATCTGAAAATTGTTTTATTTATTTATTTATTTATAATAGATAAATAAATACATATCATTCCGACTTGCTAAGACGGCATACCCGAGAGTCGTACATCAATCCCTTCTATAAATATGGCCCTTAGAGAAAAGGCTTCGAAAATCAATAAATGCTTATAACTCCTAAACTACTGGTCAGATCGACTTGCAATTTGTTTCTTTTCGTAGAAAAAATTGCTCTATAAGAAGTTTTTTTTTTCAAAATTGGTTCAGCCGTTTCAGAATAAAAAAGGAAAAAGTGTTTGAGAGGGCATATCTCGGAAACTACTGATCCACGACTACTCATCCGCTGGAGAAAATGATAGGCCTCGATGAGATTAAAAAAATGTTTCTTTTATTATTATTATATATTTTTTTAAATAACTTCGCATTGTCTTCGGAACTTGATCAACACTAAAAATTTGAACTTCGTAGGATAAGAGGAAGTGGTTCTAATTTAGCTTCCAAGAATTGACCCACACATACTAACAAACCAACATACAGGGCAAGATAAATAAAAGCTTGTAAAATATTTTTAACCTACATTTAATTGCTCTAATTATACTACTGATGCATGACAACTCATCCGCTAGAGAAAATGGCCCCGATAAGAAAAACAATTTTTTTATTCGAAAACTACAGCTCCCAAACTACTCGTGTGGTGGGACAAGCAAGGATAGGTATCGATGAGATCTTAATCAAATTCACGAATCTGCGGCCGTGTCTCCGACACAGCCCACTCGCCTTTTTTTTATTCTTAATTAAGTGTGGGGTTTTAGCCGTGTTCGGTTATGTCAACCCCATCGTGGTGACTTTAAGTTGAGAGATTTAAAAAAATAAACATACCTCAATGTGAGAAAGTTTTAAAGAATTTTATAACCAGTTCATTGAGAGTGTATTATATAATGCATAATGAATAACAAATAACAGGTTTATCCTATTGGTCTGTAACCTGCTGACTAAATATTTTCTCGGGCCCTCATTCCGCTCACAAGAGCTGACTTGAAACTTCGAATACGAGTTTTTGTCATGTACTAAGGTGAAGACATCGCAAGCTCAGGTCCACACCTTCAAAAGGAAAGGGCAAACCAGTAGCGGCTTCCAGAAGGTCAACTTTGTGAAACCTGGAGCCAAAAAGCTGCCCAAAGATAGGACGAACCTTCTTCAATTTTGGGAGCAGCAAAGCATTGGGAATTTTGATGGACACACATGAGAAGCATTACCAGATGCCTTCGGAAATCTGTGCCACAGCATAAAGACCGGATATACTCAAACCTAACAAGTACTGCAACTTAGTAGACCGGATTGTGAGAAATGGATTCAAGACTGATCTCTTTGCTGTGGAAGTCGGAGCAAGAGGACTACCAGCAAAGTCGCTCTACAGTCTTTTAAAGAATCTAGGGCTGCCAAGGTCGACCCTAAGCTCATACATGGAGAAAGCTTCGAAAACGTCACTGGAAGCATCCTACAGAATATGGATAGGTAGAGAGAGGGATGTCGAGAGCGGGACTGGTGTTTCCCCGCGTCCTAGTCAACGCAGACTAGCTGACGAGGGCTTGATGCGAGCCGAAACGTGAAGCATGCGCGGGAAATTTAGAGTGGCCACTCGCTAGTCCCGGCCTCGATTGATACCCTCCTCTACTGCCGATGGGCCCGGATATGTTCGGTGAAGCCATCGTAAGCTTAGATCCACACCTTCCCTGGAAGGTGTCCGTCAGATTATTGAAATTTTGCAAAGTATACCCCTTGCAAAATTTTAAAAAATCATGTGACTACAAAAAGGTTTAGAAACCCTGGTTTAGAGGCTACAGGCTTCACAGATTGTACTTTCTGGAGTTCACTACTAGCACCTTCAATAATAACTGACCTGGCCATGCCGTAACAGTTGAGAGTGACCCACGCCAAAGGGAATACAATCTGAAGCAGCGGCAACGATGCGGCTATAGTCTGCAGGAAGTAGATCTCAGTCCACAGCGCGACTCCTGGCAACACGTAGATGTGTCGCACGACGCTCGCCACCACCACCAGCGATATCACCAGCGGCAACACCACTCCCTCCATCAGCTTCACTGTACACTGACCGATACAGTTCTTATGTTATCACAAAATTGTCTTCTGCCTACCAAACTGTATTCAACCATAACCCGTACTAAGGCAAGGAAAAGGACCTAAAGTTTTACATCTCAAACTAGGGGGGGGGGGGGTGCTCCACAGGAGGGAGAGAGTCATTTACCCTATCCGTGGTATTTCAAAATATAGCCCTCGGACCGGGGCGTAACCGGAGCTGAATTTTATTTAGCCTATCCTGTATCCTGTATAATCAAATGTGCGTGTTCTAAACTTGTACTAACTACTTTCATAGAATTCGGATAATCGGTTTAAGAGTTATGCAGGAACATACATTTATAGGTACTTACAGAAAAGATTTCTAAAAATCGTAAATTTAGTTTTAGTATCATATAACTATATTAAATATATAAACTCAGTATTTCATAAAACTAAGTAACTTACTCTATGATCATCCCTTACAGCTTTATTACTAGTATTGATTGATTGATAATGTTTTATATTACAAGTCAAGTATATACAATTTAGTTTAATTGTTATTTATTGTTATTTGTTACCCATATTTTGGCATCAATCAGTATCGACAGGGTTTGCGACGATACTGATTGACGCCAAAATATGATATGTTCCCTTATCTACGATGCTTCTCTATGCTTGCACATACACTGTATATGAAACAGGTAGGCAGGCAGTCTTTGGCCAATGTAGACAACGCCATAATATTAAACTTCGCATCAAAAAATTTTAAGCAATGTACTGTTAGCGCGCACGTTCGTGGCCTCTGCGGGCGGAGGCCGATAGATCTTTAAACAATTACTTTCAGAGATTGATTCACAACACTATACATCCCATTCTCGCTTTCCTGCCGGAGGGCACGAACATGCGCGCTGACTGTACATGCTTAGTTTTAAAGAAATAGGCAAAAGGCCTTCACCCAGTAAAATGTGAAAAAATATTGAATGCTGCGCTGACCAGATATCGCTGTTTATTGTAGACAGTGATGGGTCTGTCCTGAGCCTGGTCGAGCGCGAGGCGCAGGTTGCTGAGGCACGGAGTCTCCAGCATGCGGTACGCGCGGTTCTTGTGCGGCACCCGCATGCGCGGCCTTGTGAACTTCTCCTTCTGTTAACAATTACACAAGCATGTATTGATAATAGGATCTTTTAGATAATCCATTTTATAAATTAAATGAATTTTTTTCATATTGTAAATAAACAATATTGCTTACTTGGATGATTCAAATGAATCTTTTATATGTATAAATTTGGCTGAACCCTATGTTCTTTGTACTTTATTCTCTTTTTTTAAAGATAATCTTTTACTTATTATTTTTATTTTTTATTAGATGTAGTATGTTATAGTTAACATAGTTGAAAATTAGCATGTAAATTATATTTAAGCATTTTTTAAAAAGAGCTCTGTAAGGTTTCTTGCCCGATTCTTCTTTATAGATTGCATTGCTGAACGGGATAAAACAAAAACTATGACGAACCATACTGAATATGCATATGTCTCAATGTAATATTGTTATTGTTGTGTGTTCTTTATGGCGAAATAAATATCTGAATCTGAATCTGAATCTGATGAGTATCAGTGTTGACAATTTCAATGATTTAGGTTGAGACAGACAACTTGCCTGCCCTAACACAACTTTTAATCTAGTTCAGAATTGGTTAGGTTAGATTGTAATGCCTATTAAAACATTACGTTCTGCCTTTTATACAATAAGCTGTGCCCGCGGCTCCGCCCGCTCTCATATTTCACTTCACTGCTGACCTCATAAGCCATTTAGCGTGATAGTAAGTAGTCTATAGTTGATGGGAAGAATCAAGCTATCCGTAGAATTTTGTTTTATTAAAATCGGTTCAGTGGTTCTCGAGTTATAAGCGGACAGACAGACATACACTCAGACACTCAGACAGAAAGCAGACGTTGGATTTATTATAGGTAAGGATGGTTATGGATAAATATGGATAAATTATATCTTCAGAATACAGACAATTTCCAAATTATTACTCAGCGCCGCGGCAGCTCCTGCCCCGACCGTGCGCACCAGCAGTGCCCGCAGCTGGTACATTAGCGTGCGTACCTGCAGGTGTAGCGGGTGTGCAGACGGAGCGTCGGCGGCAGAGTCGTGGATGTCGGGCGTGGGCGTGTTCACGGCACACAGCGCCCCGGCAGCTCCTGCCCTGGCCGCAGCACCACCACGTCCCCGCGCACCAGCAGTGCCCGCAGCTGGTACATTAGCGTGCGTACCTGCAGGTGTAGCGGGTGTGCAGACGGAGCGTCGGCGGCACAGTCGAGGATGTCGGGCGAGGGCGTGTTCAGCGGCACGCAGCGCCCCGGCAGCTCCTGCCCTGGCCGCAGCACCACCACGTCCCCGCGCACCAGCAGTGCCCATGGTAGGTTCACTATCATACCTGAACATAAAAACACGCTCAGTCTTTCGCACATACTGTAGATCATTCTCATTCGGATGTGCTTTTAAATCTGATGTGTTCATATCTATGTTAATAGTGGTTTATTTGGTTTTTTATTGTTTAATGAAAAATTCCAACCAAGCAGTTTTGCATGATATGGAATGTAAAACTCTATCAGGGGGTTGTTTTCCATGTGGCGGAAATTCAAGAAAAGCCAGTCAGTAAATTTTCCTGTTCACGGCCGCCAGTGTAGGACAAGGTTAAATTCAAGGATCGTCGTCTCTTCGGCTGACGTGCCCAACCCACTGCCACTTGAGCTTAGCCACCCGGTGTCCAATATCGACTACTTTGTTGCATCGGCGGATTGCCTCGTTACGAACCATACCACGCACCATTCCAGCAAGGCTCGCTCCATTGCTCACTGGGCAACTTTCAACCTTTGGACAACAGTGACCGTCGAAGTAAAGTAACATAATGGAATTAGACATTCCAACTACCGTCTCTATAGGTCCACTGCAGTGTGACGCAAGGTGAGAACGGTGCACAGAGGTGCGGGTAGTTCTGCTGCCTCCACACAGACTTGCTGGCGGCGTCGTCCAGAGCGGCTGTGAAACAAATTTTCTTGTTAACATTTTATTTTCTAGACACGTCTACCAGTGATAACTGCTATTTCATTATAGCATTATTACATTATTCAAATGTGACAAACCAATTATTGGAGACACACTAAAAAACCCCATTTTAAATAATTATATTCAGTACATGTGACTGTCAAAGATCCAAAGTTGGTTGGAAGAAATCTCTTTATAATCCAACCTTTATACCTCATGTAAGCTCTTCTGCTGTGTAGATCTTCTGCTGTGTTTGTGTAAAATGTTTGTGGAGCATTGAAGCTACCAGTGTATACAATACACAAATAAACCAATCTTACGACTCACCGATGACATGTTTGATCCTGTTCGGTATTTCCTTCCTCCGTAGAACATCCTCGTTGACTGCAACCAAGAAGTTAACTACGAGGATGGCGAGCAGAAAGAGAGCCTCGAGCAGGAGACAGAGATCAGCTTGAACCGAGTCACCGATCACGTACGTCAGCACCAAGCACAGTATGTAGAGGAATGTGACGGAGTATGCCACTCCAGACAGCAGAACTTTCTCGGACGATATCGATATGATGTCGCTGAGAAATCTAAACCTGTAATAGTCAACAAGCTATCAAAATCTGTAAAAGTGTAAAGTGACCAGAAATTTAATGCAGATTACGTCGAGCTATCCTATCTGCTCCCTACACCGCGAGTTTGTATTTCGTGAATTTAAGGGCAGAAACACGGCACGACCATGTCATCACATTAACTTATCAAGCGGTCTGACGGACTTATTGGACTGACAGTCCATTTGGTAATTCAACCGTGTGAGCTGATGTCTGTTTATTAAATTTGCCCATGTGGCACCCTATAACCACAAACAGATGATAAATTCAGCATTACATGGCTCCCAACATATTCAGGCCCATTGCAAGTAGAAGGTTTCAAATCAAACGAGCACAAGACCCGCGATTGGCCAATCTTTTCCTTTTACAGCGCGCTTGAGCCGGCTCGTGTGGAGCCCTCTTCAGCTAGTCTTGTAGACCGGTCGCTGGTCTCGTGCTCATTTTAAAGTTTCTCCTACTCGCTCGGATGTGTTGTGTCGGTGAAGCTGTGGAGTGCTGAGTTCCTCACCTGCAGGCAGAAACAATTTCTGTGAGTGAATATTGACTTGGATTGGTTTAGTAATTGCAAGTTTTATTTCCGTTGGTGTGCATCATTTTCTTTCTCTTTTAAAGTTTGACAAGTAACACTCCTAAGGTTGACTAGAAGAAATCACTTGCAGTAATAAGTCTGTTAAAGCCGGCGACATGGGTGAATGTATTGTGTAAACAACTGTCGAACTTGCGAGCGTGTGTTTGAGTAGGACATTGCAGGTGGCCCGGCATGGCACGCACGTTAGGGTGCGACGGGGCGAAGTCAGTTCCTGCACGGAATGACCACGCCTTCCCACCGCTCTGTGCAACATGGCTTGCACACACACTCTCACATACGACCACCGACGTATATAATGGGGGGGGGGGGGGGGGGGGGGTTAGGGCGTGCGGACCCCCCCCCCCCCCCCCCCCCCTTCGACACGCAGTTCACACTAGATATAATTAAATTTTCAAACTCTATACTATATACAATTTTTTTTTTCGAATTCAACCTGCCTGCCATACAATTATAGAACTTTCAGTATCGGTACCCCTCTAGGCCGAAATACAGAACGACTCAACAGGAACACTAGAATCTTATTGAGTTGAGCCGATCCCTATTTCGTCAGAACACCCCCCATGTGGAAGCTATAAATACGTCCCTGCATACGACACACATTACGCCCCTGTATCGTAACGTGTATCTCCCCCATGCTGTGGTTCTTCTTCTTTTCTTTAAAAAAGGTGGCAACCAAACGAATGGAGAATTCGTTTTTACTGCCAGTGTCCAGTGACGGCACTGCACGGTATAATTAAATGTATACCTAATTAATTACTTACAATAAAACAAAATAATTTGGGTGTGGATTAGAAGACTACTACATTGATCGCAAATTGCTGGTATGCCTATTATGTAGGCCGAGATGATAAATGAATTTTAGTGAAAGAATTATTTGCCGGAGACAGGTATTTTCGGAGAAAAAAAATAATTCCCATACAAAATTAATTTTTCATACAAAATAAAAAAAAAATTTTTTTAACGCACCAAAACATACATTTTGTATATAAATGTTTGTAAAAACAAGGGAAGTGGTATGGGTGAATGTTTTGGTGGTTTAAAAAAAATAACCAGGGTTAATTTATAGAAGATCTTCGATAACATAACTAGGGTTACCAACCATACTGTTAAAAACAGTATTATACTTGTTTTCACTCTATAATACTGTTTAATGTTCAACAAACAAAAAGTATACAAAATACTGTTTTCACCGTCACTTCCACAAATAAAACGCGCGTGTAGTGCAGTCATTTCAAAACCAAATACCAGCCAAAAAGTATCGCATATGGTATCGTATATTATCGCATATCTACGTTCTGTTACCGCCACCTCAGCATTTACAGAGTGTTTTCTGTGAGGAATGCGAAATGACGGGACGACAGAAATAGAGCTTCATTAAATTTAATAAAAAATGTGCTCATAATTTTTTTTTATTTCGATTTCAAATGTAGTGAGACTTACGAAGTTTTTAAATAAGATGATAAATTGATAGGTTGCGCGAGGAGCACACAAAACATGTATTTAAAACGTTAAAAAAATTCATAGAATACTGTTAATTTTTCTAAAATACTGTTTAATTTCCTTTTCCCACCTTAATATACTTTTTTCCGTGAATAAAAAGTTGGCAACCCTAAACATAACCCTAACCTAATGTTGAGGTGGCGCATGTCATTTTTGCATAAATTCCTATGCAAAATAAATGTTTCGGTGCATTAAAAAAAAAATCTAAAATTTATTTTGTATGAAAAATATTTTTTTCAAAAAAATTTTTGGGTGGTAGTTAGTATAGCGCGGCATTCTTAGAAGATTTCTGGTAGCTGGGACTGGTAGGCGAGGGTCTAAGGACCTATTAGCAAAAAAAATTTTTGTGCGGAGACTTGTACTTTCGGAGAAAATTTTTTTTTAAAAAAATATTTTTCATACAAAATTAATTTTCGATTTTTTTTTTTTTTAAATGCACCAAAACATTTATTTTGAATAGAAATTTATGCAAAAACGACATGCGCCGCCTCAACATTAGGTTAGGGTTAATTTGGTTAATTAAACCCTGGTTATTTTTTTTTTAAACCACCAAAACATTCACCCATACCACTTCCCTTGTTTTTACATACATTTATATTCAACACCAATGTTTTTGTGCCTTAATAAAAAAAAAAAATATTTTGTATGAAAAAAAATTTCAAAATTTTAAACCATCAAAACCTAACCTAGCCTCATACCTACGAATAGCTCTGTCCCGCCTTGTCTATTCGTAGGTAATCAACCATCTGATTACCTACGAATAGACATACTAGGCGGGACAGAGCTATTCGTAGGAAAACGTGATATTTGCAAAAAGAGGTTTTTACGCAAAAACGACACGGGCCGCCTTAAAATTAGGTTAGGGTTAATTTATAGAAGATGCGTCGGGTAGCGGCGCATCTTCTATAAATTAACCCTGGTTATTTTTTTTTAAACCATCAAAACCTAACCTAGCCTCATACCTACGAATAGCTCTGTCCCTAAATTTTGTGTAATTAATGTTTTTATTTGTTGGCAATACTGAAAACTGATTGGAGGGATGGGGGCGCTCGCGCGCTGCCGACCACTCCGTGGGGGGAGGGGGTGTCGTACGGAGAGGGGTTTGTTGTTCGTTCGTTCAGTCGCCCGCCGCCGCCGCAACCGCTCGCTGTTGTTCGTTTGTTGTGCGTGTGCGTCTGTTAATTGCGATTTGTTTTTGCTGTTTGTACAAGGATTGAGTTGATTAATTTCCTCTCCTTGTGCATCATATTGTGTTGTATCAAACGTGGACGTTTTACTGTTTTGTTCGCCATGCTTGCTTTACCACAATGTATTTATGTGTAAGATTTTTAATGCGTTAATGTTAAGATTGGGATAAAAACACAATTTTGTATGAAATTTTTTCGTGAAATTTTATTTTGTTGTTTTTGGCCCCAGTTTTCATTTCCGCAGGCTAAGTCTTTTCTAACATCAGTGTTTTGGGGTCCTTTAAAGGTTTTTTTTTTTACGAGGTTTACGTATTGGAAACCCGCCCCAAAACTTTATGTAACACTGCCTTACAAGGTGATTGGGTTAAACCTATCCAGATTAAGGAACAATATGCCATGGGCATCACAGGCGTAGCAGGTGAAAACAAACCGAACGGCACAATCATTGGGTGGGCACAATGCACGATAACTAAATGCGATAAATAACCTAGAACTGTCGGAGAGTTCGTAGTCGCGCAGGAGCTGAGATATGTCCGCCCGCAGCCGCTGCAGTGCCACTTGTGTTGAGTAGCCGAGGGAATCAGGCACCGGCTCCTTCATTTTGGGCACCTCACCTCCAAGCTCACCTCTCAATGAACGCCACTCACAAAATTATGCACATACATACTAATATTATCAATAATTCATTCTGCAAAAACATTTAGGAATATGTGCTTATTTTCTCTAGTACGAAGGGAAAATCTAAAAGAATATTTTCTATCTAGAATTTATAAGAAATTTGTCTGCCCTAAAACGTAGTGGTTACATTCGCTTCGGCCTAATGTCAGTCAAGCTAGGTGTCAACCATAGAGTAACTTTTATGGTGTCAACTATCAAGTCATTATTTTTTAGAATATTTTTTTTTTTTTTTTAAATTTAATTCGTCTCCTCCCGAAACAGGCAAAACTCAATAGAGTATACAGCCATTTCTTTTGTAGCTTTAAAGTCTGTTGTAAAGCCTGACCAGGAATATTATGAGAGCTGTCAGGATGGAGCCACTTTTTAGATTTATATAGCAACATTCAGTATAGTACGCACATATTGAATTGGCCGATGTTTTTATTCAACATGTACTTTTGTACTGAAATACACAATAAGATATACAAAATGTATTTTAATTTAATGCATCTTTTATATATATTTTCATGTCAATATAAAAAGAACTAGCCTTGACATTTACATGTTCACAACATTTTTTGCATGTATCTGCATATATGTGCTGAAGCAAAATGTACAAATTATTAAAAAAATTATTAATCGACCTTGCTGAAACACTAAACTTTTTAACAGAAAAACTTAACTTTTATTCGAACGTTTCGTATTTCTGTAAAGTCAAAACGTGTTTTTTGTTCAGAACGAATAATATTTACGTCCCTCTTTTGTTTGCTATTCGGTAAATAGATGCTTGAGATACACCTAGATAGAACAAAAAATAATTATCTAATTGTACATTACGGCGGCCAATTCATGACAATCTCACTACAATGACATAACGTTTTAGCTAAATGTAAATTCAGAAGCAATTTTGACATTGACAACAGATTATCAAGCATCAAACCTAATTGTGGCCAGTGTAAGAAATTAGTTCCAACGAAATTCCGCAATATGGCGGCCCCTCATATATTCCTGGTCAGGCTTTATAAATTCTCGGCCCGCGAGAACCACAAAAATATATTTTTTTAATTACAACGACGACGCGACAAACTTCCGCCGTCCGCCATCTTTTTCGACCTTAATTTTTTTTTTTTAGATTAATTCGTCTCCTCCCGAAACAGGCAAAACTCATTAGAGTATACAGCCAATTCTGTCGTAGCTTTTAACGTCTGTTGTATAAGTTCTCGCACTGCGAGAACCACAAACAAAAATATATTTTTCTAATTACAACGACGACGACGCGACAAACTTCCGCCGTCCGCCATCTTTTACCTAATGTCAAGTCATTATTTTTTTTTTTTTTTTATTTAATTCGTTATTTTTTATATTAATTCGTCTCCTCCCGAAACAGGCAAAACTCATTAGAGTATACAGCCATTTTTGTTGTAGCTTTTAACGCCTGTTGTATTAATTCTCGCACGGCGAGAACCACAAAAAATTTATATTTTTTTAATTACAACGACGACGCGACAAACTTCCGCCGTCCGCCATCTTTTTCCACCTTTTTATATTTAATTCGTCTCCTCCCGAAACAGGCAAAACTCATTAGAGTATACAGCCATTTCTTTTGTAGCTTTAACGTCTGTTGTATAAATTCTCGGCCCGCGAGAACCACAAAAATATATATTTTTAATTACAAACGACGACGCGATAAACTTTCGCCGTCCGCCATCTTTTTCCACTACTCGTCAAAAAAAACTGGCAAGTCAATCAAAACGTAGAATTTTCCTTTTTTGTTGTTTTTATCCCTTTTTTGGGATAGGCAAAGGTATAATACCATGCAGCCTTGTCTGTTATATATATATTGATTTTTTTCGTATATTGATGGGAATATTCCGTATTAGCAAGTAGGCCCTGTGTGACGCGCGGCATATTTTCAAATTTTTTATAAATTTCCATCAATCTTTTTGTGAATTTCCTATTCGTTTGGTTGCCACTATTTAAAAAAAAAAAGAAGAATCAAAACGTATGTTTTTTTGCTATCGTTTATTTATGACATTGTGGCTAGTCGATGGCTTTTGGGCACCTTCAATTAATGGCTACCGCAGACGACCGACTGTCCAACGACTTGATTATTTAGGGCTACCGCAGACGACCGACTGTCCACCGACTTGATTATTTAATTGAGTTAGATCGGGTTGCATATATCCAAAGTCTAGTATGTGAGTTGCTCTGATTGGTCGATGCCAGTTAGGCGGGAAATTTAAATGTCGTCTGGCTACACCTCCGGCACTCCCAGCGAACCTACTGAATCCGATATTCGTTTAGTCGTTTATGTAATTTGGTGGCTCAGTGGCAGGGTGTAGGGTTTTATTTTTTCGACCATGGGTTCGTGTCCCTTTTGCCAAAATTTGTTTTGTTTTACTTTTTTTAGCAATGTTACGAACAATCATCCATATGTGCACCTCAACTACTAAACAGTTGGGTTGAAGAGAAATCGGCCGTGATGCCCAACTCAAAACTTGTTTAGTCCGTCGGTGATACAATCGGTCGTGTAGCAGCCAGCTAAGCCCTACGTCGGTAATCGTGTCGGCGTAATTTAATTTATTTTTGGCGTGCCATGTTGGTAATTGTAAGGTCATCACAGTCATTACACGCTCAATAACCTCAACTATTTAACATCGATTGCTATAAACACGTCAAGATTATTAAAACACTTAAAATAAGGTAAGTAATTAATTAATTACAGTATGAAACATTTTTATATTGTACCCAATTATCAAAAGTTGCAAAAAGTTGCGAAGGAATTGCTTTTTTGTTTTCGCTTCCTAGAATATTGTTTTTCTCCGTTAGGTTGGCTGACTAGGAAATAATCGACCGACCGACCTATCGAAACGTACGCACTTCACGTTGTGTGTTTGTCGCGTTTGACCGCTGTCCGCTGCGCTGCGCATGCCAGCGTTCTCGGAATTGGCTAGTTTGTGGAATTCACTTGCCCCAGCGCTGTAAATCTTGAAGAACTTATTTGTGCGTGTCGCTCGACATACGACTTCAGTGCTCATGCAGTTCAAACTCAACCTTCGATTGGGTTAACTGCATAATTCGAAATGTGTAGTGCAGTGCGCGGTTTACTCTGGACGTGACTGTCGCATGAGTGATGCAGGTTGTGCCGATCCAAGGCCTGTAAACGTTACTTACGTGCAGTCGCAATAGCAAGATGTTGACGGGCAGAGGATTGGTGCTCGGCGCGCTGCTGGCCTCGCTGAGTACGCTCGCGGTCGCGCTCGAGTGTCTGGGCCACGCTAGTGCAGTGACTACGCACCCCGCTGGCGACATCGCGGTGCAGTACGGTAATCCTCTGGAGATCTACTGTGTCGTGGAGCCGCCGTACACCTCGAGCCAGCTAACGTTCCAGCGGCTAAACGACAACCTGAAATACGACACACAAATAGTGAACCAAACCACCGCTCGTCTCTACATAGAGCGGCCGGAGCGTCAGATGTCGACGTTTGAATGCGTTCTAGACCCGGGAGGGATGAAGCCCTCGGGCAAGGCGTGCTCCAACATTGTTGTCGTTGAAACCGCTCCAGAGAATGTGACCGAGTTCCAATGTCGCTCGTATAATCTGGAGAAACTCGAATGCAAGTGGCGGCCACCAACTCATTACGTCAAAACAGATTACACTCTCACATACAAGATTTACAATTTTGAGACCAATTCGTGTGCTGTAAAGTATATTGGAGGGATGTATAGTTGTGTGTTCGGGGATAACTCGACAGACACACAGTACCGCACTCAAGAGGCCATATACAACTTCACATTGACCTCTTCGAACCGCTTCGGTACCATCAAGCAGTTGTTTGTTGTGGATCAATATGCTGTCCTCATCCCTAAAAAGCCGTTCAACTTAATGAAGGACCTGAACCTGACTACCCACGGTGTGCTGCTGCAGTGGCAGATACCTCGAGACATCGCCGACTTTTCACCCGGAGTAGATCACAAGATTAAGTACCAGATCAAGACAGTGGACAACCTAACGACCTGGAGATTGGCCGACCCGTCCACTCTTCGCAACATCAACAAAACCACATACAGCTACTGGCTTCAGCCGCTTCCGTACGCGCATTGGAGCTACGACGTGCGCATATACATCAAGTCCATATCTGCACCCAATCAGGATGAATTCTGGTCGCAATTCGAAGCCACAACCTTCACAACACTGAGCGAACGACCGCGTCGACCGCCGCGTACTGAGTTGGGCGCCTTCGAGTCTCAGAGTCGTCGCGACTCGCGGGATGTGTACATCTACTGGCAGCAGATGGACGAGTACGAAGAGAGCGGTGAAAACTTCACCTACAACGTAGTGGTCCAGGACGGTGCACATCCCCAAACTCTGCGCTCCAACAAGTCGAGCTACATACACTTCAGGGCCTCTCTGAGCGCAGTCAATGTCTCCATCGCCTCCTCCAACAACTACGGCTCATCCGAGCACAAGTCCTATATCTACGTGCCGGCCCAAGCGGACATCCTGCCTGAGCCCACCAGCTTCACCAAGACCGTCTTCGGGAACAAAACCTACGACTTGCGGTGGCAACCGCTCAAGCACACGCTGTTCGATAGCTATACGCTCTTCTGGTGCTCCAATACGGACACCGACTTTTGCAATGGAAAACTAAATTTTTCTAAATTAAACCACAGGAAGACTAGCCACCGGATCATGGTGTCTGAAGATGACAAGACGTATATATTTGCTATTTCCGCCAACCGAGGCGAGCTGAGCAGTGGCATGGTGTGGGCAACTTGCACTTTGCCCGCCGAGAACGCCACCAATAAAGTGAAAGAATTCAAACGAGGCCCCAACCTCGGTCGCAGGTCCGTGGAGCTGCAGTGGGTCCTCGGCTGTTCGTTCAGCGAAGGCCACGTCAAGGGCTACAACGTGACCTATTGTCCCCGCGCTGACAACACCTTTCACTGCAGTGACACGGAGGAGCGTTTTCTCATAATAGAAGATCCTCTTCAAAACCATGTCAATATCACTGGGCTAATGCCCCACAGCACTTACAGTTTCCGAATTGCAGTCATCTACAAGGACGGCATCGGCTACACCAGCCACAACGTAGACGCCACCACACTCGAAGATAAACCCAGCGAGCCGCTCAACTTGAATATATCACACGTCACTGCTCACTCCATGCGGGTTTCGTGGGACCCTCCCGCAGTCAAGAATGGAATTTTACAAGAGTACCAAGTGAGCTACCGCATCAATGAATACCCTCACACTGTGAAGACACGCAAACTAGCAGTACCGGTTACCGATAAGAGCACGCAGTTGAAAGATGAGCGACAGGAGTTAAATCTCACGGAACTGCAGGCGTTCACCAACTACACGGTGCACGTGCAGGCTTGCACCACTGACTGCTCCGTGGCAGTCGAGGCCGGTCAAGTTCGCACGGCCATTGGCACTCCCAGCCAAATTCCACAGCCCACCTTCAACATCACGTCTAACCTGATGAACTGGGAGCCTCCCGCCGTACCCGGGGGAACACTCGATCTCTATCAAATAAATATAACCTCGGATAACACACTTTTCCACGATCAAATTATGAATATCACTTCGCTTGGAGGTCTGAAGGTGCTGAAGTGCGATACGTCTGGTGATGCATACACACTGCACTACAGCGTGCGAGCTTTAAATTACGACGAGGACAAGGATCACGGAGTGCTCAGGGTGAGCGGCAACGTGACGACTCCCGAGGAGGAGTCGTGGGACGTCACCGTCTACGAGGGTCCATGGAGCCCGCCCTATTCTTCAAGCTGCAACACCAACTCTTCTTCCATTGGGTTCTGGGTATTTTTAGTAATCGGCATAGGCGCGGTGCTGTTCATTGTTATGGTGGCCCTCGGATCTAGGAAGATTTGGATCAGGTTTAAAATAATGTCAGTGCTAGACCCGACACTGCCGCCTGGCCTCGGCCCGAGCGACGAGAAGGAAGCTAAGTATGCACTCGGCGGCGACTGGAGTTCACCTGTCAAAACATCTGAGGAGAAGTCGTTCCCGGCGGGCACCGGAGACGAGGTGCTGCTGCTGCCACCTTCGCGCCGCACCACCGACAACAAGGACTTCAGCAGCTCCAGTGATTCCACCGACAGTACCACACTCTCTCTCAACTCCAAGGAGCCGCGCGAGCATGATGTCGCCATCTCCGACGACGCCTCACTGCACATCACATCGCATACCCCCGCCCTCGCAGACCCAGCGCCGCTACCGGCCCGCGTCTCTACCGGCTACAAGACGTTCGCGACGCAGCCTGCGATACCTGACTATCAAGAAAATACTATGGACGACGACTCCATCTGCTCAGACGATCTCTCCGATAATCCGCTCCCCTCCGGCTACGTACAGACAGCAACGCTGCCTGCAGCGGCGTCGGCGCCGCGCTTCGATATCCCCTCGGGCTATGTTCGCGCTCAGGACGCCACCGTCCAGCCCCACTTCCCACCGGCGACCGTCAGTTTTCCACTGCCGACGTCAGTTTCCAAGCCGATGCTGCCGGTCAACCCGTCCATGCCGAAATCCCTCCCTATGGAGTGGAAGCTTTCGCCAGAGAGCGTCGTGATGCGGAATCTCAGCGCGGAGGTGGAGGGCGACAGCAAGGCGGTGCCGGCGACGGCGCGCGCTCCCACGCGGCCGGCAGGCGGCGGCTACGTGAGCCACGCAGATGCCGTCATCAACAAACACCTCAACATTATCTCCAGCAGTCAACTGGGGGAGGAGCCGGCGCTGCCGGACCCCAACATGTCGCCGGAAGCATACTGCCGCTTTGCGTGGAACGCGGACCCCAGCGCGGATGACAACCTGCGCTCGCTGCTGCGCGAGGGCGCGCCCGCCGCCCCCACCCTCGTCCTTCAAGCTCCCAAGGATTGAGCCACCTCAGTGATTTCTGTTCCTAGTCGATCGAGGATACAGTGACCTTGGAGAGTTTTAACGTTCAACCGTTTCAAATTTGTTAACTCCAAACTGCGTTAAAAATAAAAACTTATTAAAAACAATTTTTATGAAAGAACAATTTTAAAGAACTTGTAAATATTAGTATTAGTGGTTTTTAATGTTGGAAGACCTTAGCAATATTTAAGCATAAAGTTATTTAATTAAAATATATTTTATAAATCGGAACATCGAAGAGACACATTAGTGCAGTAGTGATAAGACTGTGCCTTACTGTAACGCTCGCCAGTATGTTATTGAAGGTAAGTTTGTTAGATACAGTCTACTTTATTATTATTATATGTATATTCAAACACTAGCTGCTTAAAGCTGATGCGTATATTCTAATAATATTCCTAGTGCACTTGTATTTATGACTTTTATATTATTATTTATTTGGTTTTTTTTCTTTACATTTGTTTACTTGGTCAATATGATTTTTGAAACTATTTTTTGAGGGAGATAGTTTTTTTTTTTATGGAAACTGACACGGTTGGCTACATCACCTACAACATCCGTGATGTCAGCCCATTACACCGGGTGCACTAGGTGCCATGTCAGTGCTTCCCTTCATTTCATGTCGGCTACACTGAACTGGACGGAAAACACGAACTATTTGCATAGACGTTTCGACCGACGTTTCGTTCAATGCGGTGGTACCAACCTGGCCGGGATAAATCCTAGCACATAGCTCCCGGAAGCTTATTCCGGGAGTTTATTCCATGCGTGTACCACTCTGTGTCTTCAAAATGCTTCCTGGGATTTGTGTTGGTTCTGATACAGTTCAGTTTCAGCGATTGCCCATGTAGGTGTTCGTTCGTGTTCATTGAGTACATCGATTGAAGGCTCGGTATGTTGTAGTAATCTTTCAAAATTTTGAAGGTTTCAATTTGATCTCCGCGTTGTCTTCTTTCTTCAAGTGTTGTAAGACCTAGGATCTGTAATTGTTCCGCAAGCGATTTATTTTTTATTGATTTTACCATTTTTGGTCCTCGGCGTTGGATTTTATCCGAGGGCGTATGTATGGCTTTTCATGAATAACTCTGGCGTCATGGAGGAAAATGCTTTTCTTATTATGTAGCGGGTTGAATTGGCTCTTTTTGTAAGAACTATTAGGTGCTTTTCCCACTTCAAGTCTTCAGAAAGTATCACCCCAAGGTCTTTTTGAGTTTTTACGGCCTGAACAACATCCCCGTCTATGTAGTATTGTAGTTGTGGGTTTTTGTTTCCTATGTGGAGTACTGTGCATTTGCTACTGTTTAATAACAGTAGCCATTACTTTTTCCAGCTTACGATGTTGTCCAGGTGGTTTTGTTATTGCTGGTGGTTGATTAAAGGGTCGGCAAAAAATTTCGTGTCGTCCGCAAAAAGGGAGAATTTGATACCAATTATGGTCCTAAGGTCTGTTAAAAATATCCCAAATCGATCCTTGTGGCACGCTGCTCAACTCAACACAGCTTGGCCCTCTGAAAGGCAATCGCCAACGCTTACTTGAAATTTTCGATTTGTGAGAAAGTCCTTTAGCCAATTCAGTAGCTTACCTCGGAGTCCAAAGTGTTCTAGTTTGTGAATAATTTTTTTCAATGGTACATGATCAAACACTCGGTAGAGTTTGGATTATCCCAGGCTTTAGTCCAGTTATCAACGCATTCAAGCAGATTTGTGATTGTAGAATGTTTTGGTACCTACGCACGACTAACTGGTCAGTGGCGTAGTAAGTTTGTCCGCGACTTGGGCACTAGAAACAATGGATGAGTCCTCGCCCGGCCGTAGTTGTCAGGCACGAACACTGATACAGAACCAAGCACCGAAGGGTTGTGAATGGAGCCGTTCAGTAGTTTGTACACGTGAACAAGAAGTGACAGAGTCCTTATGTTGCTGGTCAATCATGATTTTTTCCTTCACTAAGAAATTCCTAAGATTTTCGCATACAATTTTCTCCATGGTTTTGCATACGATGCTCGCGAGGCTGATTGGGTGATAATTAGCTGGTCTAAGTTTATCCCAAATTTGTAAATCGGTGTAGCCGTGGCCTCCTTTCAGTCTTGCGATACTTTACCAGTATCAAAGGATAGTCATCATATTTGAAAGTTGTACACTCAATTCAGTAGCGCATGTTTTTAGATATATTGCTGGAATTGCATCTGGTCCCATTGCAATTGTGTCTTGAAAAGTTTGATGTGCTTTTGCAATCTGGCAAGGTGTGAAGTCGACTGTGTCTAGGGAGTTTTCAATTCTAGGTACAAGATTCGATGGCAAAGGGTCGTCGCTCTCTCGAACAAATAATTTCTCAAACTGTCCAACGAAGGTGTATGCTACTTCCTGATGATCTGTTACGATTTAACTTGTGTCATCTTTTCGTAGAGCTGGCGGCACGTTGACTTTAGATGATAGTTGTTAACGAATGTAGATGTAGAAGGCTTTTGGCCCTGCTTTAACTAGGTTATCTTCATATTTCTGTCTTGAATTTATTGTTACAAATACTATTTTATTATTTCGTTTTCGATATGTTTTGTAACTTTTCTCAGTTTTTTTAAGTTGTTAGTTTCCAAAGATATTTTTTTTTCCTTAATCATGTTGATAAAATAAAATGAGAGTCAATCCAAGGTTTGTTTTCTAGATTCTATCTAGGCTTGGACCAAGAACATTTAAATAGGTATGGACGTCAGACTGTCCAATGCTTATATGAGAAACGGCGTCGTCGAGCTCCGCGGGTAGCGGAGGGGACGGCTTGCGCTCTGATTGGGTGGTATCGGGCGGTATTATGATTTTTTAATTTCAAAGTGAGTTAGTGCGACTAATGAATAAAAAAATGTTCTTGCCACGACTGCGCCGTCCCAGTTGTGATGGCGTAACGTCAGCCAACAAACACCTCAACGTAATCTCCAACAGCCAGCTGGGGGGACCCCAACATGCCGCTTCGTGTGGAACCCCTAAACTAGCAGCATTAGCTGATGCTACTATCTATAGATATATCACAACACTTTTTCATGTATTGATCATCATTTACTTTCCATGTGTAATAATCTGCTCAGTAGATCTTTATCTATCTACAGAATCGATAAACTCTGGAAGGCTATTTATTTATTTGTTATATTTTATTTTAGACAGGCAACCTGGGCTGATGTATCTAAATCAAATTCATAGTTCATACATAGTTCATTGGTGTTATAGTAGTTATAATTTTTGTTTTTTTTTTCACTTATTCGGTTTTGGTTCACTTACTACTTTTTAGGGTTCCGTAGTCAACAAGGAACCCTTATAGTTTCGCCATGTCCGTCCGTCTGTCTGTCTGTCCGTCTGTCCGCGGCTTAGCTCGGAAACCCTTAGTACTAGAAAGTTGTAAGTTGGAACGGGTATACATATTAATAACACCGACAAAGTGGTAAAATTAAAATTTTGAAATAATTTTTTTTAGGGTACCTCCCCTACACTTAAAGTGGGGATGAATTTTTTTTTTCACGTCTACTCCATCGTGTGGGATGTCGTTGGATAGGTCTTTGGAAAATATTGCGGGTTTGTGAAAAGCATTTTTCGATTTAGGGATCCGTTTGCGAATTATAAGTTTTTAAGTGCTAATTTTTGTTAGAGTCAAGTGTCCCCACCCCCTGCCAGCTAAACGGTTGTGATTAGATATGTGAAAAAATTCACAGCAGTAGTATATACATAGAAATTAAAAGGAAAACTATCACAGCTAAGTAGGCTGTACAGGTTGACGAGTAATAGTCGACCAACTCCGCAACTAGGGAACCCTACACTGCGCGTGGCCCGACACGCACTTGTTTATATTATTCAGATGAGTGTCCAAACGGTTTTTAAATTCGTTACGTTGTTTGCACTGGTATATTCCCTTCCAAGTAGTCTCGGGTCAAAACAGTGAAATCTGGGGGACTGTCGTGCCCCCAGATTTCACTGTTTTTGAGCCTGCCAAGTCAAGCAAACATATTTTTCTGTAATAAAAGCAAAAATTAATTTTACTTGAATCCGCCACAAATTGAAAGTAAAGGACATTGGGACCTTTTAGCCCCGCTTATCGAAAAGTAGCAGACACAAATGAAACCTATTAAAGTTGTTAGATACTTTTATACCTAAGACTTTATACCTGTGCAGTTTTTTTTTGGTTTTTATTTTAATAGTTTTACTTTTTTACTAGGTATATAAAATAGGTAGGTATATATAATATTATTAACTCGAATCATAATTACGTGCAAACGCTATGATTGCATGAATGGTGCCCTGGCGACAGCACGGCACGCGGGGGGGGGGGGGACGAAAGGATCAAGTCAGGGAAAGAAACCCGGTTTCGTTTGCTATCTGCGTGCGCGCATCGCTCCAATACGCCTCTTGCTTGCTTGCAGTCCTTCGTCATTTGTCGTCGCGATCTGTAAGCTCCTCGTGTATTTCACCACTACTCAATGGTTGACATATTTTTCTAAGGGAAGACACTTTTTTCATTAACCCTGCAGTGGTCGCGACCCAAGAAGTTACACCATTACTCGCGCCTGGACTGAGAATCCGCAACCTCGCCGCGCCTTACGTTTTATTAGTTTTTTTTTGTTTGTTAGTTTATATTTAAAAAGGAATGCATATTTCAATAAAAGCTTTATTTTTCCAACAAACGGTACTTGTTTCTTAGTTGCTTTAGACTTATTTGACATTTATCGTTATATTTTGGCTTTAAACAATATCTTTAGAAATATAGTACTGTAAAGTCTCATCAATATCCGTTGAGTAGTTTTTGCGTGAAAGTGGAACAAAGATCCATACATCTATCCTCACAAAATTTCCCGTTTATAATATTATTAGGAAGGATATATATATAATATACACTAATCATACTAAAAGAATGATACAATTACTGCTTGTCATGTCACGTAATGAAAAATAATAGACAAGTAAAAAATTAAACTTAGATTCATTATAACTATGTACCTATTCCCATGCACCACATTAATGTCATTTAGGTCAACATAACTCGGCGTCTAAAACTTTAAAATAATGTATGTTTCATAGTCATAGTAAAGGTTCCAATGTAATTTAACTCAAACTCAAGAAATCCACGGAAATACCTCGTTATGCAACAGAATAGTTGAAATAAACTGCTCGAAGATGTTATCCAAGCACCCACCACAAACTCATTTAAGAACAGGCTATATAAACAATAAAAATAAAATTAATCATCAGTGTCAAAATAATATAATACAGTCATCATAAAGTCAGAAATTAAAGTGTCTTTATTTATGTAATTATCATAACTGATCTCCTAAGTCAATGCCTCCGTGCCATAGAAAGTGAGATATTCACTAAAATGTAATTTTTTTCTTACCTTTGACCTTTAATATCTTCTAACATAGGCAAAATCTCGATTGTAGATTTTTAATGTTATTTAGGAAGACACACTAAACCTATTGAAAGTAGATCCAATTGTTTTTGTACTGAAGACATTTTTATGTCTTAAAGTGACCGCGACACAGTGCTTCTGAATGATTTGCCAAGGAACTCATCTGCAGGACGGGACTATCATATGTTTTGTAGAGCCTGAGAAACTGATTGGTGCCTGATGTAGAAGAACGTCTTATCAGTATTGTTTTGTTTCAGGATTTTACTAGTGGCATGACCACTTCCGAAGTTAGAATGGAAGGAATTTATAAAATAGAATTAATTTCGAGCGACCTGAGCGCTGAAGAGACTGTGTATCAAATAACGGATTCCCTGGACAATCTCAATGGGATCGTGGACGAGGTGTTTGCGAGAATACTGAGCAGGATCGACGAGAACTCGGCACGCGCGCGTCAGCTGCACGAGCGAGTGCACATCTCCGGGGAGAAGGTGCAGCGGCTCACGGGGATGACGAACGCCGTGAAGGTGTTCTCCACGCCCAAGTACCCTGCCGCACATCTCCATACGCACTACCGCTCCGTGCTGGGGCTCGACGCCTACCGGCACCGGCCCGCGCCGCGCCCCGCGCGCCCCCATGCCAAGCCCCAGCCCCACACTGATAAGGACCTTCAGGTTACTACACCTTCCGTTTCATCTCCCTTCACTAGCTCCCTTATCACTAGCCCCACACTGGCATTGGATTTTTCACTACTTAGGTCAATGTTCTCTTGACCTCTGTTTTAACAAATCCTCGAATTATGTGTAAGTTATGTATGTTGTATAACATTTTTAGAGTCCTAACAAGGACCCTAACAGGACATTGCAGACTAAACAAACACCTACACCGAATGGGCCTTAGCAACACACCGTTGTGCAGGTTCTGTATAACAGAGGATGAGATACATTAGTGAATGTGAACGATGAAATGAAGGGAAACACTGACATGTCACCTAGTTCACCTGGTGTTATGGGCTGACATCACGGAAATTGTAGATGATGTAGCCAACCGTGTCAGTTTCCATAAAAAAAACTGTTCATTCAAAGTAGTAGCCGTTTTTCTTGGGGGTTGTATTTTAATTCATGCCAAATAAAGGGAAGTCTCCGGTATAGCACCTACCTTCTCGGAGGTGATATTGGCTGGTCGGAGCATGTGCTTTAGCCCCTCCAACCAACACAATCACCCATACCGGATTACATAAAAAAAAAAATACAGGCACTCAACCCGAACCCCATGAAAGGTTCATAGCGGAAATTGGACTTGGGGGTGAGCTCTAAACTTTTGAGAAATCAGGGCTCAGTGGCCCGAACTCCCACACTTTAAATAATAATCAACATTGTTAGACAATATTTAACAAGATAGTTAAAAAAACTGAAGTGTTAAGGTGTGACACGCAGGAGAAGCTGCATTTCTACCACGTGAAAGTGAACGAACGGTGGGGGGCGGGCGCCGGCAGGAGGAGCCTCGGCTCGGCGCTCGAGTTGCTGGAGAGCGCAGGCGAGCTGCTCATCTTTGGCACGGACGAGAGCCCTTACGCGGGCGTGGGCGGCGGCGCGCACGCGCACGCGCGCGCCGCCGCCGCCGCGCGCGGCGCCCGCACCGACCTTGGCGCCGCGCCCGCCTCCATCGTCAACCGCGAGCACGCACGCAGGCACACCGACGACTATCTCTACGCGCCCGGCATGGGCATCGTGAGTACTGACGTTTCTGTAATTAAAACTTGCAACACCTATTTTACTGTCACCTCCGCAATATGTGTTACAATCTCCCTTTACAAACAATGAACAATTAGTCGGGCGGGGCCTTACACCACTGTTGTGTTTGCAATGGTTCTAAAGTGGCGCCCTATAAGTAAAGGTATGAGAGAGTGAGTGGTGTGTGGCAGGTGCCGGAACTGGAGATGCCACTGGACCTACCGCACCTGCCCGGCATCGCGGGCGACGTGCAGTTCTCGCACGCGGCCGGCGCCGCCATCGCGCCCTCCGCTCTCGCCTCGCCCGCTTCCCCGGCCGCGCCCCCGCCCTACCTATTGCCCGACCTCGACGCGGCTGAGATGGCGGCGCCGGCCGAAGCCGCTCCGCCTCCACCTCCTCCGCCGCCGCCGCCGCCGGCCACTGTGCCGCCCCCTCCGCCCCCTCCGCCCCCACCGCCGCCGCCGCCGGCACCGCCCGCCCCAACGACAGCGCCACCGGACCATCCACCCACCTTGGGCGCGTGAGTTACATTTTTTACTACCAGACACTAGCTAGAGAATGGCTCAACCAACTAGAGTGTTTTCATTTTACGAAGGCACGAGGGGTATGAGGTAGGAAGTGATGTGAGACCGCGCGGAGTTCAGTAGGGAACGACTCGGTTCGACGGAGCGACGCGGAGACGTGTAGAACGTGTGTACCGACCGGCCACCGAGTTCGTTCTCAACTGAGCTCCGCGCGGTCGCCTCTCGCACCACTTCCTACCTCGTACCCCTCGTGTCTTCGTAAAATGAAAACACAACATGTAGTTATCATGTCACCAATGCAATTTGTATATTTTCGTGTGGCTATAGGAGGTTAACATCATGCTATCTTTATTAGGGGCATAAATATTGTGGTCGGAAGTTATCAGTATTCGAAAAGAGAAGCAGTCATCTAAGTTGTAATGCCAGAGCTGGACAGAGCTACAGGTGATAGTTATATGCCCAATACACCTATACATTACACATTAATAAAATCGTATACATATAATAAAATCGTAGAATTACCGTGTCTACATTAAATATTTTTAAAAAACAATAACTGGGGGACGGAAGGAATAAGTAATAGAACGTAAAAAAACTATTTTTGAAATGTTTGTCTGTTTGTCCGTTTGTTGGTTTGTTTGTTCGTTTGTGCATGACACAAACCCACTCATTGGATTCAAAATCTAATTACTAAAAAATATGAAGCTTTATTCTGAGTAACATTTAGAGTTTATTTCATCAAAATCAACCCACAGAATCAAAAGATATTAAATTTTTAAGTTTAGTATGAAATATCTTATAGAACCACGCCGCGCCCCCGCGCGCAGCGCCCCCGCGCCGCCGCGTCTCGCGCCGATAGAAACACGGCTGCTGTAGGTAGACTGCCGAGGGTGAAAAATTTCGTGTGTGCAGTTTTTATGTTTTTATTTTATTTTATTATTTATTATTTAATTAATAAAAAAAAACATATTTTTTATGGTATTTCGACAAATTTGTCGTCTTCAGATAAAATTGTTTATATAATTTAATAAGTCAAATTATGAATGACAGATGGCGTTGTTATCTACAATTACAATTGGCAATTACATTTATTAGTTCTTTTATCCTTTCATTTCATTTTTAGGGTTCCGTATCCGGTACGGGACCCTATTACTAGGCCTACGCCGTCTGTCTGTCTGTCTGTCTGTCCGTCCGCCCGTCTGTCTGTCCGAGGGCTGTATCTCTTGAACCGTAATAGGTAGCCCGTTGAAATTGTCACAGAATATGTGTTATTATGGCCGATATAACAACAAATAATAAAAAAAAGAAAAATAAAAAAATTCACGGCGGTTCCCATAGAAGAAAACAAAAAGTGTAGCGCGCCATCTACCGAACAGATTATGAAGCATTTAAACTAATATGGGAATAATAATAATAATAGTGGGCCTTGGGAGAGGCCTATGTCCAGCAGTGGACCGATACAGGCTGATGATGATGATGATGATGATGATGAAACTAATATGCAGCATTTCATAACACATCTAGACGGCGCGGCGTGAGTGGCGCTAGCCATGACATGGCGATACGGAACCCTCGGTAGCTCGGTGGTGCGGTCAGGTCGACTGTTGATAAGCAACCATGAGCGCGGTCAGTACTTGGATGGGTGACCGCTCCACCGTTGGAGGCTGACCGTGGTTCGGATTCCACGTTAAACTGTAGATCCCTTCCCTTCTTACCTTACTAGATGGTAGGGTTTATCCCGCCCTGAATGAAACGTCGCTCGAACCGGCTATGTAAATAGTTCGTCTTTTCTATCCAGTTCAGTGTAGCTGACATGAAATTAAGGGAAGCACTGATATGGCACCTAGCTCACCCGGTGTTATGGGCTGACATCACGGATGTTGTAGGTGATGTAGCCAACCAACCGTATCAGTTTCCATGAAAAAAAAAGTTTTTTTATCTTAGCGGCTTATGTGCGGCCACGAGGTCTGCTGAACTCTAAAGTGGACGTGGTCGTGCCTTAGTTTACAGAGAAGCGTTATTGTAGATTATAAATTACCATTAGTTGCGGCTTCACTTATGTAGGTCAAATCAAATCTATAATCTGCCCAATTAAAAAACACCAAAGAAATTGAATCATCTAACGAACGGACAGACAGAGTCACGTTGCGTTTCATAACAGGCTGAACAGGCTGAGAAAGTTCAAGTCCACGCGGACGTAGTCGCGGGCACAGCTAGTACACAATACAAACATTTATATGAAGATTATGATTACATATTGTATTATTTAACATAGCATAATGTATGTTGATACATAATTTTAATCCCAGACACAAAATGGGTGTTATAATTATAATTTTTTTTTTGCACCTATACCTTCAAAGAAGGTAGTCTATAGTTTTTTTTTATATTTTGTATAATGCCTCATGGGCCCCTGGGTCACCTCTAGCAGGGTTTGTTATAGTTTTGTGGGTGTGTAGGTAGAGTGGGGCATTCACCATTACGTTCGAGTGGATTTTCTTTTTGATTTCCAGTAGAAGTAGATTTTTAGTAGTCCAATGTAAAGATCAAAAGAAAAACCTTTCTCTTGCTAGACAGACCGACGGGTGTTTGCGTGATGCACTGCAAGGAGACTTGCACTGCAGCGGCGACTCCTTTCAGTTGGCGAGGTTGGCGCCGCCAAACCGAATAAAATGAATGACACCATTACTACAGAAGTATCAAGCTAAAATAAATGTGAAAAAATATCGGAGTTATATTATTTATATCATATAACCCACGATTAATAAGATAAAACGTCAATCCCGTACCCGTTACATAATTTGAAATTTCGCGCGCGTCAAACGCGGGCCACGACGAATGACGACACATCAAGGCATTCATTGGCCGGTTGGCTACATTTTGAAGCGCCATCGTTTTCCATACAAGGCGGAAGCGGCCGAATGCCCCCCCCCCCGTCCCGCGCGGACCCGCTGCTCAGCCTTTCGAGTTGGCGCAGCGAGAAGTGCATTTAGTGACGCGGTAGCGAGTGAGTAGAGCGATTAGCGAGCGAGCTAGGTGTGTGTGTTGCGTGTGTAGGTGTGTGCGTGCTGCGACCACACGACGAGTATTCATTCTTGTGTGTGCTGTGCGACGTGCGATGCGATGCGACTATTATGGCGAGCTATGCTAGGTGTGTTGTGTGCGCGTGTGTGTGCGCATTGGCTCGCGAGTTGATAGCTGCATATATTCCGTTATGTAGGTATGGACTTTGTATGGATGAATCCTGTGCAGTGTTGTTAAATTAAAGTGATTTATTGGTAATTATAATGGCAAACTCCTACCGAGCTATCTACGGAGCACTCAAGGACAAGAGAGACTCAGTAATTTGGCACTCTTATCTGTGGAAAAGGAGTTGCTAACAAAATTGAGCAAGAAAGAAGATTTTCACGATCGAGTCATCGAAAATTTCTTGTCTGTGGAACGAAGAGTGGACTTCATGTACAAATAAAATGTAACAATTCAAGCTTGTATGCCTATCTCGTCGTCGTCGTGCCAGAGGAGACGTCGCTGTTGTCGGCTGCAACTCGACTGCTTTGACACAACCAGTAGGTACCTATCTACAGACAAATTAATCGTAAGTGAGAAAAATAAATCATTTAAACTAAATATTATAAACTGTCTATATCGTAATCGTCTTTCAGTTTTTGAACTCATTGTGGTAGAAATAAATTAACGCGTAGGTACCTAAGTTATGAAATTATGAAAAAAAAAATTCCTTAGCCAGAGCCAACCCAATATTCAGGACCAGGAGTCGCCGCTGTTGCACTGAATCCTTATCTGTTGATACAATAAATGTTAAAAATCTAACAGTGTACCGTGTGGGGCCGGTACTTTAAAAGAATATACCCACTGCATCTCTCCCCGTGCATGTCGTAAAAGGCGACTAAGGGATAAGGACAAGATGCCATGCTAAAGGGCGACAGGCTCGCCACCTCTCACTTTGGCACGGTACTTCCAGCGAGTCATGCAGCAGGTGGGTCTTCGTGCCTTACTTACTGCTTGATCGATTGAATCTTGTTCGAATACTTTGCGAAACGTGGTGGTCGGTGTTGTGCTGTAATTTACCAGAGTTCTTGCAGCACAACACCGATTATTCTGCTTACCCCGATTGACAGGATTCAGCGTGAGTGATATGTATGTATGTATGTCTAACAGATTTTGAGATTGTCAGATTGAAAACTGACACTATTGGCTACATAACCTACAGCAACCGCTATGTCAGCCCATAACCACAGAATAGAAAAGAGTACTCCGTACAGAAGCTGCTCTGTACAAACACTCACAAAGAAATAGCTACTCTGCGAAGACGCGATAAAGTACAAATTGACTCGCACAGAGCTGCATGCCTAACCACGATAACCGCCTACATTTCGCTTCTCTTTCTGTCGTGTAACTCTATCTCGAAAGCGCGTCGTTCAGCGCGTTAAGGGCTGTGTCTTTGTGCTGTCTTATTGTAAGGAATAAAATGAAGATGATACCTACCAACTTTTATCGTTCTAGCTACCAACGATATGATATTTAGCTACGGCAAATTCATGCGAACAAATTCATGCATGCGTTAGCGTCACAATTAGTTTCTCACATCGAAGCGTGCATTGCGTGCAACCTTCCAGTGATAGTTTTGTTTGATCAATAAATTTAATGATCAATGATCATCTACAATGTACCTATTATCCTTATACGAATTAGGCCATACACACCACACTGTTCGGCGTTATCTAACTAATGTTATTGGCAGTATAATAATATCATTTTAAATCAATGACCTCCTACTATATGAATAAATAAATTACTAGAAATAAATCAAAATGCTACTAAACAAAACACTTACCTTTCTTCGTCTCTCGGCAATGAAAAAAAAGACAAGTTTTCATTTGTTTTTTTTTGCACCCGTCTACTGCACAATATTTACGTGATTTCGACATTTTCTAAATTCGAAAGCGCCACGCGCCCGATCTGGCTGGATAGCGGCAGCCCACTGTTAATTGTAGATTAGCCGCTACGCCAAGCGGTAGGCATTTAACTCGCGACCTTGAGCGATTGACGAAGGCCTGCCATAACACCTTGGTGAACTAGGTGCCATGTCAGTGCTTCCCTTTGGTCATAGGATAACCTGACCACTTCACTGTTTCTTTAGACAGCCGAGCCCGAACATGACTTTTATTGATGATTCTTTATTTCACATTTTTATAATACATTTATATTAATTTTACATATATTATAACTATAAAAAGTAATAAAAATACACAAAATTAATACAAAAAAATAAAAACGGTAATACCGCCGGCGGCGGGAGGCAAGCCTCCAAGCACGCCGGCGGGTGCAGGCCGTGGCCTTAAATGTATATGGACAAATTTAGTTTCACATGATAAGGTAGAGGCCCTTGCTCATTTTTTCCATATAAAACTCATGGTAGAGAAGCAGGACACCAGTGGGAACAGAATCATCTCAGAGAAGGCAGTTTACAAAATATCACAGCACATGTTCAACAATAGTCACACATTCCACAGACCCACATCTGTTTTACCTACCCCTAGCTAAATCACCCTTGATGAGCAAAAAATAAGGGACTCTCCACAGCCCCACATTCCCAAACACATGTTGTCTCACACATGTGTATTATTTATTATTGATCATTATGTTACCAAGAACATTTGGTTTTTTTTTTCGAAAGTTTGGATAATGAATCCTATTGCCCTTCCACTTACTGCCATTGTTTGAACATACACACAACTTCCATGAATTCTGAGCCCCAGCAGGATGGGTAGCAGAATTGACTTCATATTTCTATAATTGACTATTTCCGAGAAAGTTAAATCTCTTCTCTGGTACATCTTCTAGCTAGAGGGCAGTGGGAGCTGGAGGGAATAGAGATTGGAAGCATAATGCTATCTAATTTTACACTTCTCCATTGAGTAGGGGCTTCCGAGAAGCGCGCAATGTAATTGTACAATTCCCGCGAACAGTTAAAATTAGATAAGTTCCTGTAATGGGATTACAAAATGCTTTCGTTCGAGTGCAGGATGTTGTGAGCGGCGCGCGGCCTCTCTTGCAATAACTTCGAGAACTTTTATGGAGCTGTATAATAATAATGTATAATTGTATGTAATTACGATAAATTACTCAGAACCTTTCCTTATTATGTAATTTAAAACTTTTTTTAGACTAAATGTAAAAAAAATATATTTTTTTGGGTTTTTGATAAATCATTCAGTATAGAGCGTTCCAACTAAATCTTCCCTTCACCGTTATGTTGGCTCCACTGCCAGTGTCACTGTCAGTGCTTAAATTCCTGTTGCCAGATTGTGAAGATTATATTACCTAATAATGTAATAGGTATTTCATCATCATCATCATCATCATCAGCCTGTATCGGTCCACTGCTGGACATAGGTATTTACCGTATAATAAATACGGTAAATACTGATAATTACGGGTAAATCTGTACATATAGCAACCCTCAACGCTGTTTTGACAGATAGACAGTGGAGCCAACATAACGGCGAAGGGAAGATTTATATGGAACGCTCTCTAGGTAGTATTTTAAGTGTATGAATGCATTAATTGGTTCTTCTAGCTAGAATGTCTTGCCAGTGTTTTAAAGGAAGGAACTATAGTAAACATGTATTATCTACCTGCTTGGATAATGTTTATTTAGATTTATTGCGAAAACAGGATTCCTTCCATCCCCTTTTCCGCTCAAGTGCAGAAAAATTGTGCATTTCAACATAGTTATTAAAATAATGTTATAACTTGCACTTTGGGAACCAACTTTATTTCAGTTGAATCGTGTCCATGCGAATATTGAAAACAATGGAGCTGGAGAATTTCAGTGAACTGTGCGACTGTGCCTGTCTGCAGTGGTAGTGTAGTACTGCTGCCAGACTGAGGTGTCGGCGCGTGATGTTAAAGTCAACAAATCATTGAAATTTAGAAAACATTGTGCTATGAATTGTTGTTTTATTCACATATTCATGCTCCTACATACTCTACTTGCTTTGTTAATAATCAGGCAATTATCGTGAACAGGATAAGATAGTTAAGCACTTCTTACACTGAAGTAAGTTAAGGCCCGAGGCAGCATATCAATTCCTGGAAAGAACAACGGTCATATCAATATCCTTATCTACCGGGTCGCTATGGGTCAGCCTGCCCGCCTGCCCTCCCAAGAACGATTCCAACGTTTTGCGCGATATAAATACATTATTGTTCTCAATAACACGGAGACTGTGTATAATTTATGACTTTAATGTTTCTGTTTAGATTTTCCTTTTAGGCAGATACCAATTAGCTTCAATAACTTATTTATGTGAGTTTAATGGGCTGCCTGCTATGCCCCTACAGGAAGTACCTACTAGACTATCTAAATATGTTTTGCCACAATTATAGGTATCAATACTAGTAGGTATTTATTTGTATTTATAACTTCCACTCTGGTGCTGTCAATCATACATAATATATTACTTGCCATCCATCCCACCATTTCTTGGTAGGGGTGGTGAGGTGTGCAAAAGTTGATGGAAGTCCATTTGGCGTGATTTGTGCTCCATTTACTGTTTCATATTGACGACCTCTCGATACTCTTGCCCATGTATATGTGCAGTCTCGGGTCTTTCAAGAGGGGCGTGAATAGGTACTTCTTAAGTCGGCTTGGCACTTGCAGCCCCGTAATCCGAAGGGGCACTTAGTTTGCCCTTATAAATGGGTGGACAGTAGTAATACGCCATGTCGTGACTTGTATAACAAAAATTACCTTTGTGGTCCTATGATTTTTTTAGAATTCCCTGCAGAAAATGTACAAAGAAAGCATTATTGTGCAACTCCGTTTTCTGTCTGTCGTCCTGTCACAGCGCCTAGAAAAATGTAATTCGAAGTACAGATAATAATGGTCTTTTTCTTTGGTAAAATAGGAGTCCAGGAATCTATTTACCAAAAACATTTTTTGTTGAGCCAGCCTAGGGTAACCTAAAACCGGGGTAAAATGGAAATTGAAAAAAATAAAAAATATATATAAATATTTATTGAGCATGTGAAGTACACAGTTGAAAACGAATAGGTTTTTCATCAGCAGCCCGTATCGGTCCACTGCTTCGGCCTCTGCGAAGGAATACCACCGCATGTGGTCTTCCGCTCTTCTCATCCACTCCCGGCTCACTTTATAGGTCGCCTGTCCACCTAGCCGGGAGGCGGCACACTCTACGTTCGCTTGAACGTGGTAAGGATAGTTAGATAGAAAATACTTTATTGCTCAAAAAACATTTTACAGAAACAAACACAATATAAAAAAAAATACTCCCAATTCTTGACTATTCGGATGTTGGCTACTTGGATTTGACTCCCGAACTCCCGACTACATTCATTCTCGCTTCCTCCCCCTATCCTCACGGTCTTCTTCGCCGCTCTAGTGATGATGATAACATTCTCGCGATTCCACGTCATGCGTCTGGTATCGATTCATTTACTGTCCATTCTGCTCGTCTATAGAACTCGCTGCTCACTACGTCCGTTCGTCACTCGCAAATCACTGAAGAAATTCTACCTTAACTAATTTTACCTATTTTTACTCACTTGTGGATTAGCCAGTCAGTCAGCGTGTAAGCGTCCATTGCTGGACATACCTTCATGGCCTTCAGCGTTACGGAACCACTGCTTTCTGCCGACCTACCTACAGGATGTGGTTTTCCTGTCCATGGCCGCCAGTGTGTAGACACCGTTACTCCAACGGTCGTCGTCTCTACGGCTAACGTGCCCAGCCCACTACCATGGCTTGAATATCTAGCTTCAGATTTGTTTAGTATAGTATGTATTATGTAATATGTATGTTCTATACAAGTGTATATATGTTTATGCTGTTTGTTTGTATTGTATAAAGATGTATGTACATAATATGTTATTGAGTGAAGAATTATGCGAGTATTTGTGTGAGTTAACGAGTGAGTTGACGGTATAGAATGCATTATTTGAATAGTTTAATTCCTCATCTACACGTCAATATATGATTTGCATAGGGTAATTCGGCAATTTTAGTTTAGAAACAATATGTTTCCTGGAGTTCAAAAAGTCGGTCTGTGCTTTCTAAATAAGTGAATCCGCACTTGTTTCATATCTCTTCGTGGGTAACTTCATTGGGTATTTGTGCGAGTTTACTGACTGACCGTTGACCTTAGCATTTGAATACTCTGTGGTATGTCTAGTGCATTTGTTTTGAGTAAGTTGTTGTGTTGAACTGACAATACGTGGAGTGGAGAGGAGTAACGTGTGGTGTGGTGGTGTGACGCAGTGCGAGGCCCCCGGCGCCGGCGCCGCCGCCCGCCGCCGACGCGCACTCGAGCCTGATGGCAGCCATCCGGCAGGTGGGCGGGGTCGGCAAGGCGCGTCTGCGCACCGCCGCCGCTACTCCCTCAGCCAAGGTAACCATCACACTACTCTATCTCCCATTGCACATTTGAACAGATCACCAAGTATTCCAACCCACCATTTGATGTATTATGTTATGTATGTAGGACATATTACAGAGTGAGTCGTCTGCCGTTCGTTTGTATGTAAACACTAGAGAAGGATGCAAACATTTCATTAATTTTAAATGCAGTTTTCACATGCAATTCGACATAATCTCCAATATAGCAATTACAATAGAATGACAACGATAGAATACAAAAAATGTGGTAACTAAAATAAAAAAAATTTTTTTTGTCTGTTTGAAAATCACGGTTTGCATAACCTGTGGTTTTCTGTTAACACAAATTTAAAAAATATATATTTTTTATTATTTCACATTTTACACAATATATTTTAATAAATAATAACATTATTCTTACTAATTTTACTTACTTTAAATAAAATAATAATTATTATTATTAAATTAGTACGCATTTTAAGATTTAAGCTGTTGTGTGTACTATAATTTTATAAAAATATATTGTTTTGGTTTTTTTAATCAGCTTTAAAAATTTTCAATGTGCTCTTGAGAGCAGTCTCCCAGCCCTGCGGGTGTCGGCGCTTGAGTACTCGAGAGTACACCTGTGTGGAACAACCTCATAATTGACATAATCAATTAAATCTGAAATAATATGGAAGCTATACATAACTGTATTGTTTCAATCAAAGTACAAGAATAGGACTGATTAATTTGGGTATTGACGGTCGAAATATTAACATTTGCGTGTTGACAGGGCTTTTATAGACTCACAAATAGTTGAATAATTTATTTTCAATTCTCTAGAAACTAATATTCAAACAATAAATTACTATATCAAATATAGATAGAAAATATAAAACATACATACATAGGCTGATAAACACATTACCCTCCTTTTGCGTCGCGCAGTCGGGTAAAAAGTAAAAAGCATTGGCTGATAGCCAGTGCATCGTCAACGGAATCTCGTCCATCTCTGGTCACAGGTACAGGCAATACTAAAAGTGAATATACACTTGTGTTTTGTGTTTGTGTTTTGTCAGCCTCGATAGCTCAGTGGTGCAGACAGTTGACTGTTGCTATTGATTGGTTAGCAACGCTGGGCCAGTCAGTACTTGGATGGGTGACCGCTCGACCGTTGGAGGCTGACCGTGGTTCGGGTTCCACCTAAAACTGTAGTTCCCTTCCCTTCTTACCTTACTAGGTGGTAGGGTTCAACCCGCCCGGGTTGGTACCACCGCACTGAATGAAACGTCGGTCGAAACGGCTATGTAAATAGTTTGTGTTTTCCGTCCAGTTCAGTGTAGCCGGCACGACCGAAGGGAAGCACTGACATGGCACCTAGTTTACCCGGTGTTATGGGTTGACATCACGGATGTTAGCGGTAGGTGATGTAACCAACCGTGTCAGATTCCATAAAAAAAACGGTAGAACAATATCATTTGCTTGTGATTACCCCTCATGACACTATAGGTAGGACTTGCGATTTCTAAGTATTTTAATATTAAGAATATCATTTTGATATCCCTAATTTATGATTGTTGAATTTCTAGACCAAAAGCTTGCATTTTTCCCTGAAATGAGTAGTTACCACGCGTGTGACAAGGTTCTTCTGATGTAAATATCTCCATTTTTTTAGTGGACTGTACCCTACAAAATTGGTATATTGTACTTTCATATATTGTTGTCTACAAGTATGGTTATTTATGTGTTTACACGTCTGCCTAAACTATGCATACATATGCGACCTGTACATAGAGTCACTCAGCAGCCAGCTGTTGGAGTAGTTAAAACAACCGCTCGGCTGGTGATATGCAATGAAGCTAACATGTCATTTTTGTCTTCACAACTGCAAGACCAATTCAAGGAATCTCCAATTTGAGTAGCTTTGTTTGATAAGTCAGTGGCCTCCACACATTGGACAGATTCAAGTCGAACATTTTAGTTTTATCTCACTCTAACTTAAAGAATTACAGAAAGATGAATCTATAATGTTTGCCTTATTATTTGGCCAGTGTTTAACGACTGCATACGAGCAGTCTGTGTGGAATTTCCAGTGTAATCGTCCAAACCTTTTAAAGATTTGTGCAAACATTGCAAATGATTTGTGTCTATGAATTACACTTGTCTGCCGTACAGAAGTCAGAATATAATCCAGGTGACCTTGTACAATACACTAACAATGCATTCCCTCACCTTGTTTTCCTTCGCTAGAATTTTAAATATTTTCCATATACGTACATCCTTCAAAAATTCGGAAAAGCTCATTGTTGCACCCGGCATTCGAACTTACGACCTCTCACACGAGAGGCTGTGCTTCAACCGTTAGGCTATCCATCCACCAATTTTCAAGGACTGCCGTACATACATACACATCCACAGACAGGTGTGCTTTTATACACTCAATTCAAAATTAATAAAAAACGGGTTTAATTTTCCATGGATCAATGTTAGATAATTGCAGGTCTATTGTTTAGTGGAGACTGCTCGTTAATTATAGAGATTACTGCAGGCGATATTAAAAGTTCTTTGCGTTTTCCTCATTGGTTTGTCCACGTGCCATTTTATGTCTTGACTGTATTACGGACTTATGCGGAGTGTGTAGTTTTCAATTCTAGAAATTGCGTGCTTATTTTCATGTGATTTAAAAAATTCAAAATCACACAGGTGTACCTACTTGAAATTATTTTGCACAACCATATTTTCATTAAATTATTCACAGAAGTTCAAAGCAAGTATTAAGGATTGATTGGTATTCTTGTTCATGAACATGAACCAGAATGGCAAACATACTTTTAACAACATGCTGTGACGCAATGGACAATTGTATTAGCATTTAATCATGAATTGATATTATATTATACAAGCTGTGCCCGCGGCTCCGCCCGCTCTCATATTTCACTTCACTGCTAACCTCATAAGCCATTTAGCGTGATAGTAAGCAGTGGCGGCTGGTGACTTCAGTGACCGGTAGTGCGCTAAGTACCTACCTACTTAAATACCAAACCCAACACATTCCCGTCATGTTATTTTAAGATCGGGACTTCCGAATTTTTTAAACGCCTGCGTTTTATTATGTACGTACCTTGTATGAATATTCTCAAGACACTCAATGAGTTGCAAAAAAAAAAATCCAAACAAGTTTTTTAACTTATTTTTAATACCTTTATGAATACACCCATAGACCACAACACTACTGCAGCTTTCAAAAAGAAAACAGGAGTAATGTCCCAAAAATGCTTAAAAAAAATATAAAAATAAAAGCATTTGAAAAGTAGTAATTGAACCCGGGATCACGTGATTGTAAAGCCTTACCTTTAACCAACTCTTAGGCAAATATCGGCATCACTTAATTCACAGTATCACGTGACAGAAAGCACAAAACCTAACCATATCCCATTTTAAATATTCGCGCGCTAACGGGTATGTGACATCATCACATCACATGACAGCGCGAGCGCGCTGACTCGCTTCGTGGTAGACGGTTCGCTTTGAGGTAGACGGCAAAGAGTTTGTAAGACGGACTCGTGCAAAACGAATCGCTCGCGACGCGACGTGTCGCACGTGCGGGCATTCACGATATAGCGTCCTTGTTTGGCGCTCGTGCGCCGCACGCAGAACTCCTTTCGGCCCATACTGTTTCTATGAAGTATCTTCTGTCTCACGCGCCAGCGGTGTTTTGCCGATCCCCATACATTCAGTATGGGAGACCCGCGTGCGATTTATATTCCGCACGGCGCGCGCGTTTACTCGCAAAAACGTGCCTTGGCATCTATAAAATAAGGTCGAATTCACATTCGTATTTATTTGGAGTACGATCTTTATGGTTTTAATGTAGTATGTTGTAAGGTATTATTTATTTTGAGTGAAGTGAAGACTTCTCGTGGTATGGTAGTGCGGCGCACGAGCGCACTTTAGGACCAGCCGCCAGTGATAGTAAGTAGCCTATAGTTGATGGGAAGAATCAAGCTATCCGAAGATTTTAAATTAAAATCGGTTCAGTGGTTCTCGAGTTATAAGCGGACAGACAGACATACACTCAGACACTCAGACAGAAAGCAGACGTTGGATTTTATTATAGGTAAGGATAAAACACCTACTTTCATGCATATTCTTTATTATAATCTTGCCTACAATTCTTGGACATTGTCCCATGGATGTGTCATTCAATAGTGGAGCATATTATGTAGGTACATAGTTATGCCTATAGGTAGGCTTACCATACGTCCCGGTTTGACCGGGACGGTCCCGGTTTAAGACCCCTGTCCCGGCGTCCCGGCCGGTTTGCATCAGCGTCCCGGTCAAACTAAAGCTCAATTGGAGTGAAATCGAAAAAGCAGCAGAAAATATAAATAAAATGCAAAAACCTCCATCGAAAAACCAAATAGTGATTGATGAGCTGTTTGACGAGGTGTCATTGGCAAAAGGATTTAAAAAAAATTCTAATGAAGCTGTTTACTCAGATAAATGGGTCCAGCTCTTCACCCATGTTCACATGAAGCAAATTGAGGTCACAAACCTTAAAAAAATCGTGGAGTTTGCTATGTGTTTACCCGGTACTTCAATGCCAGTAGAAATAATTTTTTCACAGATGAAAAAAAATGTGGTCTAATGATCGAGGTAGGATGGAAGAAAGTGTTGTGTAAGCCTTGCTCATGTGTAAAAAGAACTTTAATAAGATGTCATGCACTGAGTTTAATGACAAAATATTCTGAAACAAGTGCATTCCAGTGAAAAATACAAAGCAAGTGTGGGCGAATAATAAAACTGGGCGAACTTTTGTTATTCTTTTTTAGCCACTTAAGTATACTGTATGTCTCTTTATTCTTTAGTTAACATAACATAATTAATATTAATGCGTCTTTGGCTTTGTTCTTCCTTATTTTTATTCATCCAAAATTTGCCTCTTCAACGTTCAACGTCAACGTTGCTATTCAACGTCCCGGCTTGGCTCTTCATAGTTATGGTAAGCCTACCTATAGGCATGGACTTTGTGAGTATAAGACATTAGAAGAACTTACGAAAACAATCACGTTATCAATTTGCACAATGATATTATATGTTTAAAATTGGTACAGTAATAATAAATACCAGCTGACTAGTGGTGACCCCGAAGTGCCCTGCGATCTAGAACCACTGCAACTCCGTAGGAATGTCGGCTCCCTAAGTGTGTTCTATCGCCTATTCCATGGGGAGTGCTTGGAGGAGCTGTTTAATGCAACCGCGCCGTCCTCTTTTTACCTCCGCACCACGCGCACCGGGCAGGGATTGCATTCCTACATACATACATTCAACGCGGACGCATTCCAACCGGTTCTACAGATGTCTCCTCTACAGAACTGGTAAACTCTGGAACGCTCTCCCTGCCCGTATATTTCACCCCTAAGTACCTACAGTCTCGTGTCCTTCAAGAGGAGTGTGGCCTGTCAGTCCGACATGCCATTCGCAACCCCCACAAACGACAGAATGTCCATGGGCGTCATTAAACACCTTTTGGGTGGGTCGGGACCACATGTAACGTTTTCATAAAAAAAAAGTCATCATCATCATCAGCCTGTATCGGTCCACTGCTGGACATAGGCCTCTCCCAAGGCACGCCATCACACGCGGTCTTCCGCTCTTCTCATCTATCCACTCCCGGCTACCTTTTTTAGGTCATCTGTCCACCTAGCCGGGGGGCGTCCCACTCTACGTTTGCTTGTACGTGGCCTCCATTCGAGCACCCGTCTACCCCATCGGTTGTCGGGTCTACGACAGATGTGCCCAGCCCACTGCCACTTCAGCTTGCTTATTTTCTTAGCAATGTCGACTACCTTAGTTCTTTGACGTATCACGTCGTTACGGATTTTATCGGTCAAAGAAATGCCGAGCATTGCTCTTTCCATAGCTCGCTGAGCGACTTTAAATTTGTGGACCAGGCCCATCGTCAGGGTCCACGTTTCCGCTCCGTACGTCATTACTGGCAGAACGCACTGATTGAAAACCTTCGTCTTCAATGACTGTGGGATGGAGGATGAAAAGATGTGGCGGAGTTTCCCAAATGCCGCCCAGCCTAGCTGAATCCTTCTGTTGGCATCCTTATCAAAGTTGTGCTTCCCTAGTTGGATGGTTTGTCCAAGATAGACATAATTCTGCACAACTTCGAGGGTCGCCTCTCCAACTGTTACGTGCCCCGGGACGACGTGTTCGTTGAACATGACTTTCGTCTTGTCCAAATTCATCCCGAGGCCGACTCGGCGGGAGGCGACATTGAGGCCGTTCAGCATGTGATTCAGCTCCTCCAGCGATTCACCCATCACGACTATGTCATCTGCGAAACGTAGGTGTGAAATGTACTCGCCGTTAATATTAATGCCGTCCTTTTCCCAATCCAGCAGCTTGAATATATCTTCCAATGCATTCGTAAACAGTTTCGGAGATATAACATCTCCCTGTCTGACTCCACGATGCAATTGGATAGGTTTCGTCTGCTGGTCCTGTATTTGTACGGTCATTGTCGCGGCACTATAGAGACATTTCAGCACCTCAATGTATCGCCAATCGGTTTGGCATCGCTGTAAGGATTCCATAACAGCCCAGGTTTCGATAGAGTCAAAGGCTTTCTCGTAGTCCACAAAAGCGAGACACAGTGGCCGATTATACTCTTCGGACTTTTGTATAATTTGCCGTAAGGTGTGGATGTGGTCTACGGTACTGTAACCCCTCCGAAACCCGGCCTGCTCTGGCGGCTGGTGGTCGTCAAACCTTCGGGCGAGACGATTGGTGAGGACTCTCGAGAACAGCTTATATACGTGGCTCAGGAGCGAGATGGGCCTATAGTTCTTCAACAAGGCTTTGTCTCCTTTCTTGAAGAACAATACGACCATACTCCTGTTCCACGACTCTGGCGTAAGGCCACCGTGTATGACAGAGTTGAAGAGCCTCTGTAGTTCCTTGAGGACCGTTGTCCCCCCGGCTCTGAGAAGCTCTGTAGTAACTCCGTCTTCACCGGGCGCCTTGTTATTTTTAAGCTGCTCTAGAGCAATCCTGTTCTCGCCCATGTTGACGTCTGGGATATCCTCCGTGTAGTGGCGGGTTAATCTGGCTCGTCGGTCGTCTTTGTCGGGGACTGTAGGAGCAGCAGCTCGTGAGTCGTATAGCCGTTCGTAGAACTTTTCGACTTCTGTGAGTAGTTCTGGCTTCGATGAGACAGTTCGACCATCTGCAGTTTTAAGTTTCGTCAGGTGGCTTCTGCCCAGTTGCTGCACGAACACTTTGGAGCCCTTATTCTGCTCTATCGCCTCATACACACGGCGTGTATTGTGCAGGCGAAGGTCGCGTCGTATCAGCTTCTTTATTTTGGCATTTTGAGCCCGAAGCCCTGACGAATCAACTATTGCCTCGCGTCTCTGTCTCATCGCTTCCAGTTTCTCACTCGAAAGTTTCGACTGTTTACCCTTGTACTGATGTCTAAAATGTTTGCAGCCCACTTCTCGAACGACCTGCACCAGATTGTTGGTCATCTCATCAACGTCCGTTGTGGTTTCCAGCATATCGAATCTATTTTTAAGCTCTAGCTCGAAGCTGTCAGAGCTCTGTGAGACTTGGAGCAGAGTTGGCCGGAGAGTTGACTTCATCAGACGGGACCGTTCAAGCTTGTAGTTAATATTTAGAGTGCCTCGTACAAGTCTGTGATCGCTTCCAGTCTTAAACCGGTTTAGCACTGAGACATCTTGTCCGCCAGTATGAAGTCAATCTCATTTTTCGTCCCACCATCGGGACTTTCCCAGGTCCACTTCCGTTGGGGCCTCTTCTTGAAGAAAGAATTCATCAAGAAGAGCCCTTCCATTTCTAGGAAGTTTGCCAACATTTGTCCACGATGGCTTCTGCTTCCGTAGCCATTTGGTCCCACCTTAGATTCGTTGCATATTTGTACTCCCACTTTGGCGTTGAAGTCCCCCATAACAACGGTGAATTGAGTTTTAGCCGTGTTATGAATCGTCTTAGAGATGTCATCATACACGGCTTCCACCTCTTCGTCTGTGTGTGTAGACGTGGGCGCATATACCTGTATAATCTTCAGCGAGTACTTTTCTGTGAGTTTCAGTATTAGGTATGCTACCCGCGTTGACACACCCACGATTTCCACGACGTTGTTAGTGAGGACTTTGTTGATGAGAAACCCGACACCACCTTGGGAAGGCTGGTCTCCTTCTCGAAAATAGAGCATATGGCCAGATTCTAGGGTTATCGTGTCCTCCCCCTGTCTACGGACTTCCGATAGCCCCAAGACGTGCCACCTTATTTTGCTCAATTCCACCTCCAGCTCTTCCAAATTCTCATCCGTTCTCAATGTCCGTGTGTTATAATTCGCCAGGTATAATCGTTGGGTTTGGTAGCCTTCCGTAACCCGGGGATTCTTAGCACCCCCCGTCCTACCGTAACCGTGACCGCTACCGTAGCCAGGAATAGTAGGACTACCGGGAACTGGGGGCCGTTTTGTTTTGGCGTTGTCCATGGGAGGTTATGCCCTTAATCACCACGCTGGGCAGGCGGGTTGGTGATCGCAGTGCTAGGTTTCCTCCCCAGTTACGCTGCTGCCCGTCACCGGATCTAAGCATTTGGACCTAGCAATATTGGAATGGTTATACCGCCATTAGTCGGTCGCCAGAGCCTTGTTTGTTAATTCAGCAGGATGCACCACGTGCAGGTAAGGTTGACATTTGGGCTTCACGAACACTAACCCCTTACATCCCATAAAAAAAAAAGTACTCGGCGCGAACTCGCTCGTCTCTGCGACAGAGATGACGCTCTACAACCGGATTGTCTCTATAGCTCGATGTTCATTATTTACTGCCGGGCACTGTAGATGTGTTGTCCGAGCTCCTGGCACTTTAAAACCACCCGCCTGAACATAATATATTATTATTATTTTATTATTTGTTAATGAACTAGCAGCTTAATATGCTGATATGTTCATGTCTATGATGATCACTGGTGTTGCTATTTTTGTTATATTTCTTTGATTTTTAAATACTTGTCAAGTCTATTTTTGAATGTGTTTATTGAGGGTGCTTCAATAACTTCCTCGGGCAGTTTATTCCAGCTGTTTCTGTTAGTCAGAAGTGTTTTCTTGCTTCGGTTGAGAAGCTTGTTACATTGAGTTTCAAGCTGTGACCTCTTAGTTGATTGTTTGAATTTAACACAAACATGCTTTCCAGCTCTGGGCAGTCATAGTGTAGCTTCAGTATTTTGTATCTCTGTATGAGATAGAGGGAGACAAGTCTTCACTGGTGCTCAGAGGGGTGCGAGAGGGGCAAGGGCAGAGGGTCGCTAGAACGCAGCTTTTGTAAATTCTTTGGGTTTTTTGGTGTGGTGCCGGTGTTCTAAATCTGTCTTAAGGTACCTATATTGTTTAATTACTCATTATATCAGCACCACAAAACATTTTTACTTAAAACTTCAATAAAAGGAGCCGATTCTAAGTTCAACTATGTATTGCATAAAATGCGAAGAAACAAGTGTTGTGTACAGATGACAGATAATGAAGAAGTTGTGTTTTTTTTTTACGCATTGAGCCAAAAGTTATCAACCTGTTGATTAGTTGATTAGAACTATTTATACTCTATCCATTTTCTTACTACATGCTTCATACCAGTAGTTTTGTAAACAATCCGCAATCTTTTGTGTATGTCTCACATGCGCCGGCGGCACAGTGCGTGGTACACATCGCATGCGTCATGCATGTCTGTGGCGTCACTTCTCGCGAATTTCTACGTAGAATTTTCCTGATTACGGGAATGTTTTTTTTTTAGTTTTTTTCTCGGGAAGTTTCCTTTTCTTTTCAAGTAAAAATATAAAAACAATAACAGTTGTTACAGTGCAGCTAAGTAAGAGATGATAACTCATAGTCCGTCTACCTGCGACATCATAGACAGTCATATCCCAGAGAGCAGTACTGTGTGGGGTCGGTACTTAATAAGAATAGTTCCACTCAGTGGCGGCTGGTGACTTCAGTGACCGGTAGTGCGCTAAGTACCTACCTTTTTTTTTTTTTTTTATGTAATCTGGAATGGGTGGCTGAGTCAGAGGGGCCAAAGCACATGCTCTGACTAGCCAATATCACCTCCGAGAAGGTAGGTGCCATACCGGAGACTTCCCTGGATTGCTGGCTATACTGGACTAGAGGAGAACACAACCGAGGTTGCTATGCGGCCATCTTACATCCAGTACGGTGGTACCAACCCAGTCGGCTACAATTTTAGCCTACCACCTTGTAAGGGGCAAGGGAAGGGACCTACAGTTTTACACCGGTTCCGAACGGTGAAGCAGCGGGTGTAGGTATGCACGTAAATTTTTTCGTCAGAAAAAACTCATTGGTACACGCCGACCGGATTCGAACCTCGGACCTCCCGCATGAGAAGCCGATGCCCAAACCACTCGGCCACCCACCGCTCAAAACCTCCTTAAATACCAATTTTCCCAACACATTCCCAATGTTATTTTAAGATCGCGACTTCCGAACAAACAAACATGATCATCACATCATCAATCATTTATGAAGAAAACCCATATAGACCACAACACTACTGTAGATTTAAAAAAGAAAACAATAGCAAAGTCCCAAAAATACTTAAAAAATGTATAAAAAGAAAACATTTGAAAAGTAGAAATTGAACCCGGGATCACCTGATTGTAAAGCCTTACCTTTAACCAACTCTTAGGCAAATATCGGCACCACTTAATTCACAGTATCACGTAACAGAAAGCACAAAACCTAACCATATCCCATTTTAAATATTCGCGCGCTAACGGGTATGTGACATCACATGACAGCGCGCTGACTCTAGGTAGACGGACTTGTGCAAAAGGAATCGCTCGCGACGTGTCGCACGCGCGGCTATTCACGATATAGCGTCCTTGTTTGGCGTTCGTGCGGCGCACGCAGAACTCCATTTCGGCCCATACTGTTTCTATGAAGTATCTTTTGTCTCACGCGCCAGCGGTGTTTTGCCGATCCCCATACATTCAGATGGGAGACCCGCGTGCGTTTTTCGATTCCGCACGGGGCGCGGGTTTACTCGCAAAAACCTGCCTTGCGATCTATAAAATAAGGTCGAATTCACATTCGCATTTATTTGGAGTACGATCTTTATGGTTTTAATGTAGGCATGTTGTATTGTAAGATATGTCTATGAAGATGTATTTTGAGTGAAGTGAAGACTTCTCGTGGTATGGTAGTGCGGCGCACGGGCGCACTTTAGGACCAGCCGCCAGTGGTCCCACTGCATCTCTTCCCGTGCATGTCGTAAAAGGCGACTAAGGGATAAGCGGCCTGCAGACACCCCGGTTGACTTGTGGCTTTCATGGAAGCAGGCTGGCTGGGGTAGCTGGAGATTGCGGGGTTTTGCACGAAGGTCCCCAACCAAGCGGGATTAGTTTGCAGGCCTAGTGCCAACCCCAAACCAAAACAACAACAACAACAAACCGGTCGGTCATACATAATATTGCTCAAATAATTGAAATAACAATAGAAAACATAAGAATAATGTATAAGAATGTAAATAACAATAAAAAAAAACAGAAATAAATTCTCTCAGGGACATTAAAGGGACAAAATTAATATTATAAATTTTATTTTATTTCAATCATCAACTTGTCCACCAAGTAAAAAGTCATTGTCATGTTTGCACAAAGACAAAATTACAAATATACCTACGTCTTATATCTGTCACACTTGTGGATTCACATATCTTTATCAACGCACTTGTTACGAGCTGTCTGATTCAAGTTTTGTACATTTGCAGTTTATGTTATTAGGAACCAATTAAAATTGTATCTAATGTTTGATACATACAGCAGTTGTATTTTTTTATGTAATTGGTATGCCTGGCAGAGGCGCCATAGGGGCCCAGAACACATTCTCCGACAAGCCCCCATATCAGATACCAACCTGAGACTTTCCTTTGGATAAAGCCAGCCGTACTAGAGAACACTGCGGAAGCTGTAATTTTTTTTTTCTATGTAATCCGGTTTGGGTGGCTGAGTCGGAGGGGCCAAAGCATAAGCTCTGCCCAGCCAATGTCACCTCCGAGAAGGTAGGTGTCATACCTGAGACTTCCCTGGATTGCTAGCTATACTGGACTAGAGGAGAACACAACCGGGGCTGCTATGCGGCCATCTTACTCCTAGTTTTTTTTTATTATTTTTTTTTTTATTTATTGAAACTGACACGGATGGCTACATCACCTACAACATCCGTGATGTCAGCCCATAACACCGGGTGAACTTGGTGCCACGTCAGTGCATCCCTTCGGTCGTGCCGGCTACACTGAACTGGACGGAAAACACAAACTATTTACATAGCCGTTTCGACCGACCTTTCATTCAGTGCGGTGGTACCAACTCGGGCGGGTTAAACCCTACCACCTAGTAATATAAGAAGGGAGTCATATCCCATAGTCGCCTTTTACGACATACACGGGGAGAGATGCAGTGGGGCTATTCTTTTAAAGTACCGGCCCCACACGGTACGGTTGTATCAACCCAGTCGGTTACAATTTGAGCCTCAGTCTGTCAGTCAATGTTTAAGCGTCCACTGCTGGACATACGCCTCTCCAATTTTCCTCCAGTCCTCCCAGCCTTCAGCGGTACGGAACCACTGCTTTCCGCCAACGTACTTGATGTCTTACCTGGCGGGTGGTCTTCCCACACTCCATTTTCCTGTCGATGACCTCCAGTGTAGGACACGGTTACTCCAATGGTCGTCGTCTCTTCTGCTAACGTGCCCAGTCCACTGCCACTTGAGCTTAGCCACCCGGTGTCAAATATCGACTACTTTGGTAGCAATATTCCCAGCATGGCTCGCTCCATTGCTCGCTGGGCAACTTTCAACCTTTGGACAACCGAGTCCACGTTTCATACCCGTACCCGGGAGGGCAAACTGGTTATATATACGGATCTTTAAATTTTGCCGAAGTTCAGAATTTTAGGGCTCAGGGCGAATTTTAACTTTTCCGAAGGCAGCTGAACCCAGTTGAATTCATCTCTCCACCTCCTTCAGCAGACCTTGTCTACCAAGCTGCAGAATTTGACCGAGATATACGTACTCTTCAAACTGTTTGATGACTTATCTGTCAATAACGATTTGTCCTCCCGTCATAAGCTTGGTCGCCATGACCTTGGTTTTATCCCGGTTCATCTTCAGACCATTCAAGCGTTTTGAACACATATTCTAATGTGTTTGTGAGGAGCTTGGGTGAGATCACATCCCCCTGCCTTACGCCTATACCAAGGAGGTCGGGATGGGTATTTTCGTGGAGCCTCACAGTCATCGTCGCGGACCGATACGGATTTCGGAGTACCTCCATACCCACCACTTTGTGTGTGATGCGTCGATGCGTGAATTCGAGCCTACCACCTAGTAAATTAGTAATATTAGTCAGTCAGTCAGCGTGTAAGCGTCCACTGCTGGACATACGCCTCTCCAATTTTCCTCCGGCCGGGAGTCTTCAGCGATACGGAACCACTGCTTTCCGCCAACGTACTTGAGGTTGTTGTCCCACCTGGCAGGTGGTCTTCCCACACTCCGTTTTCCTGTCCACGGCCGCCAGTGTAGGACACAGTTACACCAACGGTCATCGTCTCTTCGGCTAACGTGCCCAGCCCACTGCCACTTGAGCTTATATTAGTATTGATTTAATTGTTTGAACTCTAGTCTGATGGAGTTGTGTTCGATGAGCTAGTGCTCGATGTCGGTAGTTGTAAACGTGCTGATGTGTGTGTGTGTGTGTGTGCAGGCGGGTTCGGCGGGGGGCGGGGACCTGATGGCGGACCTGCACGCCAAGCTGTCGATGCGGCGGAAGGGCATCTCGGGCGCGCCCGCCGACGGCCGCTCCATCATGCACTCGCTGTCGGCCGCCATCGCCGAGCCGGCCGGCGACGCCTCCGCCTCCTCCGCCCACGACGCCTCCTCCAGCGACAACGACGACTGGGAGTGACACCTCTTTCCCATACTTCCAACCTGCCCACCACCTTCAAACCTCTTAACGAGCTGGGGAGCGCTACAGTCGCCGCTGAAACCACGCACGGCGAGCGTATCTCGCTGTGCGGGGTTTTCGCGAGGTGAGATGAATTTGGGTCTTTCAAGTACCTACCTTTGGCCCCTCGGCACAACTATTCATTAGAACAAAACAAAACCACACCCACATAATCACCAACATAGCGATACAAAATCATTTATAATGAACTTTAATAGATATTAAAGTGGTCGCACATCAGACAACTCTTTAGAGAGGGTTGGATTTAAGGGCGACTTTGAGCTGAGAAAATGACAATAGACCTGAAAAGGTTTCAATGACAGCGATAGAGTAGGGTCTGTGTGGGTACCGTACAGTTCTACGTGTTGATATACTAACTCATCACTCTCATTCTACTGTATCCGTGTAGTGAGTTAATGTGATTGCGTAGTGCCTTGTGTGCCTGAGGTGGAGCAGTTCTGTTTCTCAGCACTGGGCAGGCGCTATACAGACATTATGTGTGGGTATGTACGTCACAGCTGCACAAATCTGCAAAAATATTCTGAATTATAGGAATTCTTAACGTACTGCCATGGTTAAAATCATTCTAATCAAAAAGGGATGATTCTACACCTGAAACTGAACAACTTTTGTTCTACGCCTTTTTATTGTGAGTACTTTTTTTCACTTTCTTCATAAATTATAATTAATATATACAGTAGAGTCGCATTAATTCAAACCCCTAAAAACGTAGGGGGTTCGTATATACTTCTCAGGGCCTCGGTCTGTGTGGCTAATGTACTTCAAAATCAGTTGTTTCTTCTTTTGATATCTGCCACAGTCATTTTCCTAATCCTGAATTTCTTCGCAATATTTGGTTAGCTTACTCCTCGACCTATTATTTTAATCTCTTCCTTTAATAATTTCAGGTCGTGGGTGCGGGGTATTGGGGAATTTCTGATCGGATTACCGCAATCATCATATTAGGCTGTGTTCAGACTACCTCGGCTCTACTGTATATATATTTATATTTCCATATAAAAGTACATGGCAACGATTATTCAGTTTCACATACAGAATAATTTTTCGGTGAAATAAAATGTAACACGGTAACAAACATAAAGTGCAGGCATAGGGCACCGTACTAGACATCAGCTACTGTCAGCTGTCAGCTATCGATTAGCCATGGACAAGCCATCGATAGAACACCATCTTTAATGCTGAGCTGTATCTTATCTCTACACGAGAAGGGTGGAGGAGGGTCAGTTCAATGTAAGATCATTGAAGTGATTTTCCTCCGTCTGTAGTAATCTGAAATCCTATTCCCCATTCCAAATAACAAAATAGCACTATTTCAGTGATCATAAATGACCAAATGTGTGAATGCTATAGTTTAGGTGTATGTTGATGTTGTCATTTCTGACACCGAACGGAACGCCCCGTACACCTGCATAATGAATCCAGATGCATGTACAATTCGTAGAATGGCTCTCATAACAGAATAACGAAGTAGTGTGCCCGCCTTATTAACATGTTCTTCCACAGAGTATAGCTGTTTTCCTCAAACTGTTTTATTTTACTGAACTACACAGAAAAACAGTAAATTACGTACTCAATGTATGTATGTTACGTATGCTTTTACGGCTAATCCGTGTAGTTATAGCTCTTTTCTTCTTTTACTAATTAAGAATTATACTGCAGCAGTACTGGCAAAATGATCTCATATTATTACACCGGGAATCAATGCTAACTATTATAATGTATAGTAATTAACTAACCTCTAGCTGTTTGGAATGGGAGAAGGTGAAATTTTTAAGAAACACATTACTTAGTAGATACCTGCAACAATTTCAGACATAGAGCTGTTATTACAAATCCAATCTCACCGATAATCACAGTTTCTTAGTCTATCACAATTATTAGTCAAAAATAGTTGACTCATTATTTATTATGTAATAAATAAGTGTATGACTGCATGATAATTTTTGGTAGGACCAATACTTGAATATTAATTAAAACTGCAAAAGCATCTAAGTATCAGCCTGGTAAGCTGCATCAATGCATTTTAACGAGATAATATCAGTATAAGTGGTCCAGTGATATTATAACCACAGTGGTTTGTAAACTTACAAACTATCCCCCTTGCCTTGCACACGGCATATCACCAAGCGACAAGGTTCAGTATCATACATCAGATGTTGAGAGGTGAATACCAACTCAATCCAAAGATGCAGAGCCTTTTCTGACCAACTTACATTCATGAATGAATTCTGACTATGTTACATTCGAGAAATCATAGGCAAATGATACCTACAAAAATGTATTGTCCTGTATTACGCAAGTCTGTATTGGGCAAATGATCTGCGGGCATGATGTAAAAATTATCTTAAATAAGTGGATTTCCATACCTACTACTTTCTACTTTAAATATCCATAATCTAGACACACCGCTAGAAAAACGTTGCCGTTAAATGAAGGCGCGAATCTGCAAAATGCCTTCATTCGCTCTCAGTAGTTTAGTGACCGCGCCAGTCCCGTGACATGATGTCTAAGTGCAAAAAAACGAAAAAAGTGCGCAGGCCATTTTAGGATCACTTTCAATATATCTGAAAATATATTATGTATAAAGTAAGAGCTGACTCTCTTCGACACTTTTTTCACATGATTTTGTGAGAAAATGTGTATCTCTACTTTATAGTATTCTTGGTGTAAGCCAAACTTGGTGTAACTAACAAAGCTGAAGTGAATAGAAGTGTATAAAGCTGTGTTCATAACACATTATTAAATGCACATTAATAATGTGTTATGAACGCATCGGGGCCGCTCAACATTCTGAGCTGCTTTATTATTATAAAAAATTGTGTTTGCCTATAATAATGAATGAGTGAGTGAGTTAGCTTATGTTATGTTAGTAATGAAGGAGTCGTATGTACACAATACTGACTGAGCCTGAGCTGTGGGCATGCTTAGCTAAATTATAGGCTGATAGTAATTGAATAATTAGTCCACTCAGGCGCCGGCTGCTGTTCCACCGCTTCCCCTCTCGCCTCCGCCATCGCCTTGGACTCTCCTAGCCCCTTGTACATACACAGCCGTGTCTTGCCTCATCTAGCATAGATGCCAAGCCAGGGCCATTGTCACAAGTTTGTCAGTTAGAATAATATACGCAAGTTACGATGTAAAACTGAGCTAGACGCTGGCTTGCACTGAAACAAGAGTGCCCTTGTGAGAAAGTCGCTACGTTCAAGCACAACTTCACTCTCAAGAACCCTTTGAACACAGTACTAAGCGCAAATCGCAAATAGCTGGAGACCTACAATTTCTGTGGGAATAAAAAAGTGATGATTAAAGTTTCATGTTGTCACTTGTGTGGTCGTAGATTCAGGGACTAACATATTCTTGATTTAAGTCAAATGGGTAATGTCAATTTCGTGGTGTTTATTGATATTTTGAAAATTATTTGCCATTATAAAGTTATGTAGAGTAAGGATCGTGTGCTATTGAGAATGGTCTTATATAAAAAAAAAACTAGATTTTTAAATAAACATATAAATTCAATGAAGTTGATGATCGTAGAGTTTTAGATCTGTTGAACATACTTATCAATTTTTAAGGCATATTAAGTAATCTAGTAATAAGGAGGTGATTTATAGTTGTATAAAATATTGCATTTAACTTTTGTACCCTTTTTAATTTTATGTTTTAATTTACTATAGATATATTATTTATTCTGAAATGCTTTTAGCATAAAATCGATTTCAGAAAAAATCAAGCCTTTAACTAGCAAATTCATTACTAGTGATTAAAGTTAATTAACATTTGTGACTTTACTAAATGTTAAAGTGAACATTCGATATTGTAATAGTAGTAGCGCTATGATTTTATTAGTATGAAGACAAAACAAACTCACTTATGCAGCTTGTCGGAGATGGACTACATAATATTAACACCGCATGATTCCTTAGCTCATAAGCTAATAAAATGTTTGTTAGCCGTCTTATAGTTTCACATTGTTCAGTATCATACGCAGCAATGTGGGGTGCCAAGATCGCTCTGTCGTACAATAATGATATATTTTTATTTTTGAAATATTGTATGGAAATCATATAACTTCTGCTTTTGAAAGAAACTAAACGATTGAGTTCCATATAATAATATTTAAAAAAAAATGAATCATTGCACAACCAAGCGCTCTTGGCCCTTCGCCTTGCCGCATGAAATCCTGAAAATATGGAAACTATAACTCAGATTAAAAAAATTATAATAAAATTTTTTGTAGTTCATGAAGTAAGGAATCGTGTGGTGGTAATATTACGCTGTACATCTCAGGCAGCCTGCTAATAAATATTGTGAGTTTTTATAAGTACCAAATTTCAAATTTACAAGACCATGTTTTTGCAGGATATATCAATTTTGTATTTTTTAGTATAATGGTTCCCACAAGAGTAAGGAGAGGAAAGAAAAGAAGTAAGGAAAGTAACGGAAAGGCCTCAGTTGGGCAGCGAGTGTGAGGAACTACACTTACTTGTGATGCGTGACGTGAGGGCCGCCCGCTTACGACTTCTACTCGTTTTTATGCTCTGTCCTAAATACCAGTCATGGAAAAATATATTTGCAGTTTCCATGTTACACATAAATTGTAATGAAAAATAATATAATATTAGGTAGGTACCACTTTTTTGTTTGTGTTTATATAATGTATAATGTCGATAATATTGAATGTCTGGTAAATGTCTGCTTTATTTACAGAATCTCATAATAGTTATGGCAGCTGCGTGCATTATGTACATGTGCCGGTGCTGGTACTTAGATTGAATGATTGTCACATCACGTGATGTGTCGATTGCTCTATATATATAGGTATATATATATTTACTATTTTTATCTATTATTGTTTATTTATTTATAAACTTCCAAAACTTTTAAATATTTAGTAGGAGACTTCATTATGAATTTTATATTTATTGATAGGATTTTTTAATGGAATACAGAAATCGTTTTTACCTTCTGTCTGTATGCTTATAATTTCAATGTCGGAAATGAATTTATATACTTAGGTATATAGATACGCATGTATTTATTGTAATTTGTTTATTGTTTTGTCCATCCTTTTGTGTACCTATATATTATTGTGAGACTGAATGCTACGATGTATAATTAATTTTGAATGTATTTGATAATCAGTGATATATTTGAATAAATGAAACTGTTAATTTTATTCACATATTGTTTTAATAGCTATATCACCTAAACCTTTATCCTTTCCTACAACAATGATAAATCGTAACACCTTTTCTGAATATTTACTCCCGGAGAGACGGGACATCTCAAACCTCAAATTAATATAATATATACCTACCTATCTACTTACTTTGGGTCATTGATCTCTGAGACAGGATTTGGGAATGATTCAAAACCTGTTTTGGATTCTCAAGTATTAGCTTCCAAGGCTGGAGCAATCTCACAATCTAAGCATTCTATAGAATAAATTAGATTATAGTCGAAGAAAGAAGTGAGCATAATATTCATTCATTCATTAGTTCTTGGTATTTTATCACTATAGCCATTCATTATTACGTACGTATGCATACGAGAGCGAGCGTATTTTGGGAAACAACATTTCTTGGAATTCTATAAAGGTGAAAATAGCCACAAATAGGTACAATTTTACGCCGACATCTTTGACCGACAAAAGGCTGGTCTACACGATTAATTTATAATGTTTTATCATCACATTCAGTCGAATTCTTAGATTCCGCACTCTTTGAGTTAGTAGCGATCAAAAAAAAATGGTAGTGATAATCAGTGGTTTTACTCTTTTTGGTGATAATTTTGTGTATTTAAAATTGGAATAAAATAAAACAGTTAGTGACTGCGAACCAAAGAGTATTGTATTTCTGCGAACCACCCAGCTAAGTTCTACAAGAGCAAGGACATTATTTGTCCTTCTTTGGTCCTTCCTTCTCCAAACTCCTTGTAAAACATCGAAATATCAAAGAATATAAGACCAAAAATATGGCAGAAGTCAGAAGTACAGGTATCCTAGCCAGTAAAAAAATGCAATCAGTAATAGACGTCAAATACACACAGATTATAAAACAAAAGTAAAAAGAACAAAACAAACAAACACAAACGAAGCGAAACAGTTAGAAAAACCTTTTGTACACTTCTTCAAACAATCTAGCATAAAAGTTACTCTATGAATCTAGCCTACTCTACTAGGCATTATCTGGACATATATATTGGTAATCTGTGTTATCTGGTGTCCTGCTGTCTGGCAGGGCAGCAGAGCCTGCAGAGCTATGGCAGCTGCTTTCCAACAGCAGATTTTCGCTCTCGACGCTCGCTTCAACTCACATCGAGCGCCCAATCATCATAATTTTCGTGAGTGAGGTGACCCCTGTGCATGTATTTTGTATGGAACCCGACATGTAATATGATAATAATAAGAGATAATCCACCTCCAGTTTTCGAGAATGGTCATGCCACACTCTATTGGGACCGGTCCATTATCACAGACAGGACTATTCTCGCGAATAGGCCTGATATTGTGATAGTAGACCGGGACGCAAGGCGCGCAACGCTCGTCGATATCGCCGTGCCGCACGATGGTAACCTCGTCAGTAAGGAAACAGAGAAGATGTTAAAGTACCTGGATCTGCAGCACGAGGTAACCAAAATTTTGCCCGTCGATTCGACGATCGTTGTGCCCATAGTCGTATCAGCGCATGGGCTGATAGCGAAGAGCCTCGACGACCACCTTAAGAGGCTCTCGCTGAGTGGTTGGGTCAAGGGCCAGATCCAGAAGGCAGCCCTGCTTGACACTGCACGCATCGTCCGGAGGTTTCTCTCTTTGGGACCCGACCATCGGTAGCCTGGGTTCGCCCCGCCGCCGGTGGTGGAAATTCCATTTTTTTTATGTTAATTTTGTATATGTTTTTAATGTTATGTTTTTAATATGTACAAAATTAGTTTTAAGATAATGTGTTAATAAAGAGATAATAATATATTATAGATCCATGAAAGGACTGCGTGTCGTCGCCCCGCAGCCGGTGGATACGGAGCTCTCCGAGATGGGAGTGGTGGTGGCCTACGTGTCTAGTACCACCACCTACCTCTCGAAGCTTAGTCTCGCGTCGTCTCGGAGACCTCCGTAGCCATGGCCTGCACCCGCCGGCGTGCTTGGAGGTCCGTCTCCTTCCGCCGGCGAGAATACGGTTTTTTGTTTTTGTCTGTTTGTATTAATTTTGTATAGGTATTTTATTTTATAATAATATAAAATTAATATAAATATGTACCCAAAAAACGTGAAAATAAAGAAATAATATAATAATAAATCTGTAAGAGATGGTCATGAAGTAAGTCACTTTGTTTTATGGGATATTGCGTTTATAGACTATATGATACTAAAACTAAATTGACGATTTTTAGAAATATTTTCTGTATGTATGTATGATCCTCCATAACTGCTAAACCGATCATCCGAATTCGATGAAACTTAGTACAAGCACATTTAACTATACGTGACACAGGATAGGCTAAATAAAATTCAGTTCCGTTTCCGATTGTTCCACCTTTTTAAATACAAACTTCACGCGAGCGAAGCCGCGGGCAAAAGCTAGTATAAAAAATATATATATATAAAATCTAAAGAAAAACAAGGTACTAAATTATTTGTTCATGTCTGCCTCCGGGGTTGATGGTCAGAAACGAAAAAATTCCATGAGGTAGACGTCCAGGGCTCTGACTTTTGTTATAGTAAATTTGTTAAGTTTTTTTATGATTTATAAAAGTGTATATGAATTGGTAGATTAAAGACAATGTGAAGGACCACAGAAAAATGGTCTGCTAGCATGTTGCCTCTGTGTTGTCAAATGACAGCTCTTCAAAAATGTAACACGGCCCTTAATGTTTCTTATGGTACAATCAAATTATCACTGTTAATAACATCTGCCACATGAGCAAATCATATAGAAATTTTGCTCGCCAGCTTCCTAACTACGGGGGAGGGAGAGCATTTTGTAGGGGGATATGTTAATATCTAGGTAGGGGGGTGGGGAAAGTTTGGAAGGGGGAAGGGAAAGAAAGAAAAATATTTCAGTAATAATACCTTTTAATAATGATATGATTTTTTTTAAATTCAATATGTGAAATAAAGGATATGATTTTTTATTTACCAATCAGTTCTTCTGAGGGTGGAGCCAGCAAGGAGTGAATATTGTGTGTGGTTTTAGGTACGCTGTACATCCGAAGACGAAGTCAGCTGTTGCGTGAAAATGCTAAATTTAAGGTAAATGTTTATTGTGTTTTTGTCATAATCGTTAACACGAGACACGGATGTAATAATTTCCGATAGTTTTGCTATTTAGTGATGATTGATTGTAGGAAGAATGAATGAATGCAAATAGGATTGTCCGCAGGACATTGAAACAATCAAGAAATATTTGAACATCCGCTGTCAGCTGCTGCAGCGCAAGTACGGAGTTCACGACAACATCTCCCTCTCGTCCGCCGGCTCCCGCCACACCCGCGCACATAGCAAGGTCTCTCTCTCTCCATCTCTATCTATGTCTATCTCTTTCCCTCTCTTGCTTGCCCTTGCTCTTCTCTCTATGCTTATTGTTTATTATGTGGAACAATTTCAGTAAAGGTAGATAGGTGAATAAACAGGATTCGTTTAGTTAAATTGTTATTATATTATTTATTTATATTTCTTCATTGAACACAGGAGATTGTGTCATAACTACAAGATGCAACTGTTCGAAAGTTAGAGAGGATACGTCACGGACCCTGAGGCGAAATAGTAGCACGCTGACGGCTCAAGTCCAAGTTCTAAGTTGGAATCCTGGTCGGAACATATTTTATCTCTTCATTATCTGCTTTGCATCTATCTAATGAAGAAATATAAACCGAGTACATGCTTAGCACTAACATAAAAATACAATATTTATTTATTTGGTGAATGTATTTTGTTGTAGGCAAGTCTTGGTGGCGATGAACTTTCGCCTCTTCAGAAGTTGGGCAGGAAGAACGAGGTGTCCATATCGGAAAATTACGCGTTCTCCGGTGTTCACCACATATTTGATCAGGTGAGGTATATTTAGGTCATTCTTGGTTGATTTTGACTTAAAATAAACTAAGCTGGGTCCTTGTGAGTAAAGCATGTCATCATTGTTCACATGGGCTTATTGTGGAGTGGCTTAATCTTGTTAAATTTTATTCGTGGAAAGGAGGATGGGCAAAAATGTATGGGAGTTGGTCTACCTCTCCTCTAACAATGAATGATATATCAATCGAAAGGTATTTCCAAGAAACCCAAAAAAATGGTATTTTAATCATTATGGTTTCAATACCGCTCGGATATTTTGGAACTGTTTCGCTCTAAGTACTTACCCTTCCTAGAACGATGATCATCGTACAGAGGTAAGCATATTACTATGATAAGGTTCTATGTTTATAAAACTTAAAAGTGATATAACTCCTAAAGTAGTATTAATTGACGTTGGCTGCCATACTAAAAAAAATTCTATATAAATCAACCTTTCCATTGATATAACACTCACAGCTAGAGGAGGGGTAGACCAAAACGCCCATTCTCCTTTAACTCGCACTGTTTGAACTCGTCATGATTTTACTCACAGCGAGTGACTTTTGGTTGCAGCGAGTAGCTTACCGCACGAGATGGTTTCACTTCATGTGATTGATATTTAAGAACAAGAATGTACGTACTTTTATTAAGATGTGTGTGTGTGTGTGTGCAGCACCACGACCAAGTGACCGTGTTGAAGTTCGCCAACAATGACCGGTCGCTGCTGTGCTGCGCATCGCACGACGGCTGCGTGTCGGTGTGCGACGTCACCGCCGTCCCGCCCGCCGTCACACACCTCCTGCGAGCTCACACCAAGCCCGTCACAGGCTAGTCACACTAACTTTATTATTGTCTATTTATGTGTCCGAGCCTCGGTTGACCTGCTGTGAAATTACACCTTCCCAGGTTCCATGTGTGTACTAGAGGGTGTGTGCCCACGCACCGCCATGGCTGGCTGACTCCCATTCGTCAGTACTCTCACAGGCGGGTAAGGTTAGCAAAATTTGGTGATGAAATGGCTGGCTGGAACCTAAATATTCAGTTTCAACGCTTTGGGGGAAAAACCCCTTGTTTTTCCCCTGATTGAAAATTATACCGGATTGCAATCCCTACACAGGTCGCAATAGAACACTAAGAATAATAAAACAACAATAATAATAAAACACGCAGATAAATTTCATTCCGATTGCAGATGGTGCAAGCACAAAAAAAAAATTAAATTAATAATTTGTTTCAATATCCCAGTGCTGAATGGGAAAAGCATTACACGTATCCTGCTATTCTGCTGGACATCACCGCTGCCCACAAACATCTAGTATGTTGTGTGGACAGGTTGCGACTGGTCGGCGTCGAACGAGCTTCTAGTGACGTGCTCCGAGGATGGGTCGCTGTGCCTGTGGGCGGTGCGCGGGCGGCGCGGCGCAGGCGCCGAGTGTCTGCGCCGCGTGTGCGACCAGCTCGCCAGTCCCGTGCTCTGCTGCACCTTCCAACCGGCCAACAACAATATGGTCATTGTATCCTTTGCAATAATCATTTATTGTTGAAACTGTTGTTGGTGGACAACAGATGCCAAAAGCTACCATCCCATCTCACCCCTTACTACTTAGGTATTATATATTTTTTACGAAACCCTATCCTGAAACAACCTATATATTACTAACGTAAGGACATGCCCATAATACGAGCTCAATAATGTCCTCACTAAGGTGGTAAAAAATAAGGCAAAAATTTAAATATCAATGTCAGCCAGTCAGTCAGTGTGTAAGCGTCCACTGCTGGACATAGCCTCTCCAATTCTCCTCCAGTCCCCCCGGCCTTCAGCGGTACGGAACCACTGCTTTGCGCCGACGTACTCGATTTCGTCCCACCTGGCGGGTGGTCTTCCCACACTCCGTTTTCCTGTCCACGGCCGCCATTGTAGAACACGGTTACTCCAACTGCCGTTGTCTCTTCGGCTGACGTTTCACACCCGTACGTCATAACCGGGAGGACACACTGGTCATATATACGGGTCTTCCCAGAGCCCAACCCAGTTGAATTCGTCTCTCGACCTCCTTCAGCAGACCTTATCTACCAAGCGACAATTTGAACGAGATATACATATTCTTCAACCTGTTCGATCACTTCTCCGTCAATAACGATTTGTCCTCCCGTCATAACCTCAGTCGCCATGACCTTGCTTTTGTTCCGGTTCATTTTCAGACACACCTTCATCGACACTGTATAGAGGTTTTCCAGCAGGATCTGATGCTTATCTCGGGAATTTGACAGAAGAACAATGTCATCGGCGAAACGCAGATGATGTCCCACTCAAGCGTCTTGAACACATCTTCTAATGCATTTGTGAAGAGCTTAGGTGGGATCACATCCCCCTGCCTTACGCCCTTGCCAAGGGGGATGGGTTGGGTATTTTCGTGGAGTGTCACCAGTGCCGGATTAAACCTCGTGGAGGCCCCTAGGCTGTAGAAATTCGAGGCCCCCTCGCAAATTACTTCCTAAATGTATTTCAATTTTTTAACTTGAGTTGACTTTAACAAAACAACTTTATTACACTCTTCAAACATTTATTAAATTAATGAACACATTTCTCATGATAAAACCATATACGAAAGAAAATGTACATATTTTATGCATACACTTTCCTAAATTAGTTTTGTTGTGAATTCTATCAGAATGTCGCGAAAGTCTAATTTTTAGGCGATTTTTTCATAGAAAAACGCGTAGTATAGGAGTGAAAGCACCCTGGAGGTGAGTAGATAAAGCTCGTACGTATAAACTGTGTTAGTATGAGTCTAACTTGAGTTAATACCCAAATGCACCTATTCGACTCGTGTAAATACGTACTCTTAATATTACACAGCGGTGTAAATTTTCAAAAACCACTCTTGATAATTGTCGCGGGGCCCCTAGATATCACGGGGCCCCTAGGCTACCGCCTACTCTGCCTAATAGAAGATCCGGAACTGAGTGTCACAGTCATCGTCGCGGACCGATACAGATTTCGGAGTACCTCGACGTAGCGGTGGTCGATTCTGCACCTCAGGAGGGAGTGGTGGTTCCAATTTTAGTATATGTACTGCCGAAGCAAGTACAAACTGGAGGGAGTTTTCGACAGCCCATTTTTTAACAGAGTCGAACGACTACCATCGTGCGATGGGGCAACATTAGCAAGAGATTATTTCAGTCCCCCGTTTATATCAATACTAATAATAAATCTGTAAGGGATGGTCATGGAGTAAGTTACTTTGTTTTATGAGTAGAGATCGGATAATCGGATACATATTTGCCTAAATGCTAAAAAATATGGAAGTGGCTTCTTTGAAAAATTGATTTAATTAGATAATTCCCAGGATTCCGGGGAACATTACTATACTATAAAACTTAGTAGATCTATTCAAAATAAATGTTCTCAATACGATTTTATCATACTAGCGTTCACCCCCGACTTCGTTCGCGAGAATATTTATGCGACTGCATCACCACTTTTCGGGATTGAAATTCCAAAAATAAGGCCCACCTTTTACCAGGAACCCATACATAATAATTAGCAGTTTTATTATTATTTATATCAGTTTCAGTGAATCACCAACATAATTTAAATGTATATGTGAATCAAACCCTAATGTAAGAAAATATTTTTTTTTTTTTATGGAAACTGACACAGTTGGCTACATCACCTACAACGTCCGTGATGTCAGCCCATAACACCGGGTGAACTAGGTGCCATGTCAGTGCTTCCCACTTTGATCGTGCCGGCTACACTGAACTGGTCGGAAAACACAAACTATTTACATAGCCGTTTCGTCCGACGTTTCATTCAGTGCGGTGGTAACAATCCGGGCGGGTTAAACCCTACCACCAAGTAAGATTAGGAGGGAAGGGACCTACAGTTTTACGAGGAATCCGAACCTCGGTCAGCCTCCAACGGTCAGCGGTCACCCATCCAAGTACTGACCGCACCCAGCGTTGCTTAACATTCAATAGTTATAAATAAGCTTCTGTGTTAAATTTAAGCTTTCTTACTATGGTTGGTCCACAGCTGAGGACATTTATTGATCACTAGATTGTGACGTAGCATTCCCCGTACTCGGGTATCCTACCTACCTAATGGCGGGAATGCTTACGATTTCCTATCTAGGAGTACTTAGTAAAACATTGATGTGACTTATGTGAATATCTTTCATTTATTATCAACACGCTATTTATATGTACATGGCTTACTACTAATTACTTATCCTATATATATACCTATCCTAATATCCTAATGTCTACCTATTACTAACCTAGTTGGGAGGTACCCCTAATCCCTACCCTTATAACCATAACCTAGTGTCGCTGCCTATCGATATCTTACGTATATTGGATAAGGCAGGACAAGGTGTTGGTGCCTACTTGGGTGAGAGGCGGGGGGGGGGGGCCTGCGATCAAAGCGGAGACCACCGATCGAGCAGGAGGGATCAGTACGGCGTTCGTGCGGAGGCCACCGATCGCTGGTACTGTGGGGTAAGAGGGGGAAGGAGCGGGGGGGAATCTGCGATCAAAGCGGAGACCACCGATCGAGCAGAAGGGAGCAGTACTGCGTTCGTGCGGAGGCCACCGATCGCTGGTACTGCGGGGTAAGGGGAGAGGATGCCTGTGATCAAAGCGGAGGCCACCGATCGAACAGGGGGGTAGGGGGGACTGTCTGAGTCGCTAGCCGAGCTCAGACTGACTAACCGTTGGCTGCGCGGCCGTATTTATATTAGTAGCTGGCGCGCGAGTGAGCGTCGGTGTGTCCGGCCGTGTAGTGGTGTGTGTGCCGGCCGGCTGTAGGTAGCTGCACCGCGCTCGCCTCGCTGTCCGTCGAGCCGCGCTGCCGCCGTCGGGCGTCAGTCTCGCTTTATGTGACGTCATCGTCACAAGATGCAAAGCCGAAAACTAAGATAAAACATATTTCCTCACTCCATTATCTGCCTTGCATCTATCTAGTGAAGAAATATAAACTGTCCTGTACCTGTCCTTACGATAGTTATGTACAGGGAGGGTGTCATAGAAACCGACGATAATCCGTCAACAGCTGATAGGGCTGCTAATTACCTCTCAGAATATCTTATTATAGGTTTAGTAAAAATGGCTTAGTTTTTGAGATATTGTCATTTTTGTAAAATCCAAAATTTTTCTCCCTCAGCTCATTTTTTTAAATGCCACAATTACAAATGTAACATTTTCTTAAATCTAGTTTTTGTCAAATATTCCTGAAAAGTAAGGCTTTCACACGGTATAATTAATTTTTTCATGTTTTATCCTGCTTAGCCGAAAAACAACTTAAGCACAGAATAGAAAAGAGTACTGGCGTACAGAAGCTGCTCTGTACAAACACACACAAAGAAATAGCTACTCTGCGACGACGCGATAAAGTACAAATTGACTCGCACAGAGCTGCATGCCTAAACACGATAACCGCCTACATTTCGCTTCTCTTTCTGTCGTATAACTCTATCTCGAAAGCGCGTCGTTCAGCGCGTCTAAGGGCTGTGTCTTTGGGCTGTCTTATTGTGAGGAATAAAATGAAGATGATACCTACCAACTTTTATTGTTCTAGCTACCAACGATACGATATTTAGCTACGGCAAATTCATGCGAACAAATTCATGCATGCGTTAGCGTCACAAATTAGTTTCTCACCTACCTTATTTACCTATTACGGTTCAAGAGATACAGCCCTCGGATGGACGGACGGACGGACGGACAGACAGACGACGGAGGCTTAGTAATAGGCTTCCGTACGGGATACGGAAACCTAAAAATGGTTTCACATTTGATTTGATGAATAGAAAATGAATAACTATTATTCCTTAACATCTAGTATGTCAGGCTGGGAATGCTCGAGGCATGGTGGAAGTGCTGAACGTGTCCACAGGAATTTATCCCAAGGGTTAGAAATTAGATTAAGCTTGCTATTCCATCGGCTTTATGTGTCATCATCATCAGCTCATTACACAAACCATGTAGCTGAGAGTAAATATTTAAAGGAACCAATTTTAATAAAAATGCCTGTTGACTGCTGAATGTGTGTTTGTTTGTGTTCTAGGAGGCAGCAGCATTCTCGGAGGTAAAGTACTGTCCCTGGCTTGTGACTCAAGTGGCCGAATGTTCTGGGCGGCCAATGATAAGGTAAAATGTTAGATTGAATATAGTGGTAAAAGTTAATACACGTTTGAGTCACATCAGAGCCGACTGTTGAAAATATTTGGTACTCCACATATAATAATTTAAAAAAACTAAGACTTAATAAACTTTTTTTTTTTCAATTATTATATGTGGAGTACCAGAATTTTTTATTGAAAAACATTAATAATTTTTCCAGGCATGTTTCTCCCAGAGGATTTTTTTATAAGGTGTATAATTTCTTCATAATAAAATAAAATGTATGAAAAACGCGCATTGTTAGAGTGAGAGCACAATTTAGGGAGGTAGACCCTTAAAACCTACTACTTAGTAAGGCAAGAAGGGAAGGGACCTACAGTTTTACGTAGAATCCGAACCACGGCCGAGTGGTCACCCATCCAAGTTCTGACCACGCCTAGGTGTGCTTATGATCACGACCGACAGTCGACCGACCGCACCACTGATCTAAATCTACTTGAGAATATGCCTGAGAGCTGAGAACATCTACCTTCCTCTCAAAAATTTGCCCTGCAGTTACTTTGTGGGGTATTGTTACATGCAAATTATGATCTTTCTGTTTAATTTAATTAAATAAATTAAAATAATGTTCCCACATGTTGGTGTGCACTGCAGGGTGTGATCGTGAGCTACCGCGTGGACGTGGCTACGGGGAGCCTGAGCAAGCTACGGCGATGCGTGGTGGGTGGAGCTGTCTCCTGCATCTCCTGGAGTCCGTGGATCGCGCGACATCCCGCCCTCCTGATCAACGCAGCCGACAATGCACTCTATCTCTTTAGGTGCAACATCTATTTTACATTTTGACTCTATATTTATCATTTGTGAATATAGTGATATTGTTATGTGTAGCATCCAAAGATATGTCAGGATGATTACATTGATCAAAGCCATATTTAAATCAATTGAGCCCTTTTCGATAGGTTTATGCGAACATACAGCACAGGGATTATATGCAGTTGAGTTCGTAAGTGCACATTCACTGTTAGATCCTTGCTGCAATAACTAACTTCGAACTTTGTTCAAATCCGTTACGGACGAACGGAGAACTGGCACTTCTCTGTCAACCGTCGCGCCGGCAGAGTGCTCATGTAAACAGGCCACATAGCTCGGAGAATGATCGTGAGTAAAGCTGTATAATTTTTAATAAAACTTTGTACTACTATGTTGTATCAAACACAACAAAAACGAAAACATAAAAGAGTTTGGCTGCCTTTATCTGAAGCCACATTTGGTTACAGGATAGTCGACCGCGAGGGCACTCTGCTGCTAAAGAAGAAATTCGACAACGCACAAGCTTCCTGCAGCGTCAAGTCCACCTTCTGCCCCATCATGTCGTTCCGCAAGGGTGTGTGCGTCGTCACCGGCAGCGAGGACTCGTGCGTCTATTTCCTCGACATCGAGGGTCACGTGCAACATCCCGTGCTCAACAAGTTGCAAGGTAGACAAAGTATTTTTTAAGTAGACAGCTCTTTGGCTGATTGCCCTAAATTGGTTTCTAAATGAATAATATTGTTTGCCGATGAACGTTGGCAATGCATCCTGATTTATGAGTATTTATCATTTATTTGCAATTTGGCGTAAGTACCACAGAAGTAGGACAAGTGCGCGGAGAAATAATTTTTCCATGGGTTCTGGTAAACTACATTGTCTTGTTTGCGCAGCAAACTTTGTCTTGTGGCATGCATGGGCATCGCTAGACACCTTGTGGGCAGACTTGCCAGGTGTTCGGTTTTTTACCGAACTGTTCGGTATTCCAGCCCCGTGTTCGGTGTTCGGTATGACGAAAATACCGAAGTATGAGAGGTTCGGTATTTGTTAAATATCCATTCATATTTACTGTTTCGCAATATCAAATCCATACAGATTTGGCGCGCTGTTGCCAGCCGGCGCGTGCTGTACATTGACGCGTCTTTTAAAGACCCTAGATTAATAGGAGCTAGGAAACACATTCATGGGAAGACCCTTCCAGATTTTTCAGACCCTTGCACTTGCCTTGGTGCTTATCATGCGAAGGCGAAGGCGCAGAGTACGACGAATCCATCGCCGTTATTGGGTCCATCCAATACTAACCTAGACAACATAGACAATCATAAAGGAAAACCAGCCAGTACCTATTTAATTGCACAAATCCTGGGGCCTTATTCTGAATCCTAACGCCTAATCGATCTCGCTTAGGCGAGAGCGAATATCGCTTAGCTCTCTTTTGTATGAAAATTGGTATTCCGAACGCCACTATGACGTTTCGTCGATCGCCGCGAGAGCGAGAATCGAGACCAACTCGGCGGCAGCCAAGACCCTCTCGCTAGACGTCTCTTGTCACGGACGATATTGACAGTTCAGTGTTACCAACACTTAGGAAAGGTTTGTACTACAAGTATTTAATAATGTATGAAAACCGCTGAAAGCGAATGAATACATGTAGAGAAATGTTTTCAAAGGTGTTATAATTAGGTACGGTCACTAATATAATATGCAAGATAAAAGAAAAATATTTTTACGAATAGTTTAAATTTATTATTTTTGGTAAATTTTTTATTTATAGCTGTCAACATTCACTCATTCGTGGTGGTCACACACTCTCATGTCGTTGCGTATTAGTTTGCGTGCGTGTGCAAAATACAGACACCAGACAGACGGCGAAGAGACGAGAGCCGCGTTTGTGTGCGTGTGCAAACTACAGACACACACAGACGGCGACGAGACGAGAGCCGCTCTCGCTGACTAGGCGTTAGGTTTCAGAATAAGGCCCCTGTATGCAATCAATTTGCCGCAAGAGAGTAGGTATATAGTAGTATTCTATGTTTATATGTTAGTACTAGGCACGTACTCGCTTTTATATATATTTTTATTAGAAAATCCATCCTGGCCGGGATGTATTTTTTCCAATGATTTTCGCTTTGCATTTTTCTAATAAAAATATATAGGTATATAGTGGTGGGACTATCGCGAAAATAGATTTTCGCTGTTGTTCCATACCCTGAGCCCATGGAACTATCGCGAAAAAAAAATTCGCGTTTGTTCCACCATGGAACCTCTGCGAATGACCGGATTTTTCCAGATAACTAATTGCCTTTTTTTATAAAAAGCGCCATGTTGCGCCCAGCCACCCATAAGTGGTCGCCCATGGACGTTCGGTCGCTTATTTCATGAAAAATGTGTTCTTCAGTCCCCCTTTTATGTAAAAAGTTCGTTTTTTTATCTGACCTCGGGCTTTCAATAAAAAGAAAAAAGCTAGGGAATGTTACAGCTATGTGACTACATATATCTAAGTGTTGTACCTTTACATGATGCATACTATGAATGAAGTATATCTACCCTTCCACTCCACCTGCTACTTCTAATCCGTTTTAGTGAGAAACTTTATGGTGCAGTTTGGGAATGAGGACCAGGTCCAGGGTTCGAGGCTGAATAGAAGAGAATAAATGGTCATCGGTAGTTATCAACAATACCGGAATGACGGGATCCACGCTAAATCCACCTCAACCGAGTCAGATGAACACTCAGTGAGACTATTCTTAGAATAAAAAAAAAACTAGAAGTTAGCATGAATGACAGTTTGTGTGTAGGTCACGCGGCGCCGGTGCTGGGCGTGAGCTTCAGCTACGACGAGAGTCTGCTGGCCACCAGCGACCTGCAGGGCCTCGTCATCATATGGAGGAGAAGCTAGAACTTGTACAAACTATCGCAGAGAGAATACTATTCACCACTTAATTAAAGGCAAAAGTTTTTACAGTGAAATTATATGGAGGTTATAAGTAAAAAATGCTATAACGAAAATAAAAGGTATGTTAAGTGGATTAAAATTTTATTAATTACCTTTCTTCGTTAGAAATACTTTCTTCAACATTTTGACAATCATAGTGAACACGACTCATGTGACTCACACGGCCGCTCTACGCATTGCACTATAACAACATCCCACTTTATAATAAATACACTTTCAATCCTATTAGGTACAACATAATTTGTATGGGAGAAATTTCTTATGAAGTTAGTCGACGATAAAAGTTGCCATAATCTAATTATTAACGAGAATTTAACAAAATGAACATGTATTTACAGTGGCTATACATACAACAAAATATACTTTTAATTATAAAAAAGTATTCGGAACAACAAATTAAAATTAATATAAACTTTTAATATTCAATTTTATGATAACATTAAATAATATTTACAATAAACTCAATTATTTGAACGAAATTGATATGGAAATGATAATAATTGCACAAACATCGAATGATTTATGGACGTGTTGTTTGTTGAGTAGAGTAGTCTAGTGGCGCACTCCTCCCACGACAAGCCCTCCCGTTCTCTTCACATTACTTACAATATGGCAAGCGAGGACGGATCATCAAATCCCTTCTGAGTAGACGAGAACATGACTCCACCAACAGTGACGGCTTCCAATATTATCGAAACCGAAACCGCTCTGTGGTGGCTTTTGTATTATTATTACAACTTACACTTTGTAAAGATTGTGATGAATGATGACCTGCGAGAGATGAGGCAGCGGGCGTCACCACCGCGAGGCTTAACAAATACCTATCATCATTATTTTTCCATGAATATTTTATATATGAACTCTTAAGCATATTGTCGTTACATATTACAAAATTTATCTTAAAATCTAAACACATTTAAGTTAAAATTACGAGTTATTTTCTAGCATGTAATTTGATTTCACAAAATAATATCAGATGGACTTCTGGTATAAAATTGCTATTAAATTTATAGGAATAACCAAAAACGACACACAATTTAATCAAACTTGATATTATATGATAGTTTCAGTAAAAACTTAAAACTTGTATTCTACTAATGCTCAACAATACCAATAATATAAAGATATAAACAGTAACTTGTGAAATATTCTGCGAGAAGGAAAAAGAAGAAATCAACACTAAAATAAAATAAATACAAAACAGCTTCACCCGACATTAACAACAACACTGTGCACGTGTCGGCGCGTGTAGCACCGGCCTGCCACCTGCCGGCCGCCACCTTCCACTGAACATCTTACGGTTCAGGTGAGGTGCGTGGAGTAATTCCGTACACAAAAACCCTCCAACCTTCAATTCGACAGCCCCTTCCTACACTCCACTTTAAAAAAAAAACTTATTAAATAATATAATTATTAAAAATGTATAAAAATCATATCCTTGCAATTCGCTAAATGAACCTGCATTTTATTTTGGGATGCAGTACATAAAAATAACTGACTATTGTTCCAAATGAAACATGATTGCAGTGAGATAGACTGTAGAGCAAGAGTGAGGAGTGCATGTGGGGGATGTACATTATTATAATTAATTATTTCATAGTATACATAGAGATTTCTTTGTCAGATCTATACTGTTTCTGGAAGGACACAGCTTGACTTAATTCAGAACCATTCCATACCTTTGCTCTGTAATTGCTTTGATCAATGTTTGCACTGAACATTTAAAAAAAAAGTAGTATTGCGATGACTCATTCTGAGTACCACAAGTAAGCGTAGTTCCGCGCACATGATTTCCGCCCATTTCAGTCACCTTTCATTACTGTCACACAAATCATAAGATAAACAAGTATAAAAATTCCATACACTGCATATAATTAAATACAGCCTCACAAAGAATTTGTATAAAGATTAGCTAAAAATTATGGTAAATTGTAACTTGAAGGTATCTCAACTCACAAACTGTTTAGGAATTTGGTCTATATACAGTCATTGCACTAACTTCTTCTCGTTTTTCTGTTCTGTGTTTGTATTTTATGCAATGTGGTGCGATACGATAGCGCAAACAATGATACAATGGTACACGGTTGAAAGAAGACATGCAAATACAGGTTATAAATATCAAGGATTGTAATTTGTAACAAGTTCCCGAGCAGAGTCTGGTTGAAACCGAAAGTAACAAAAGTGCTGAAGAATCGATACAACCTCATCAGATTCACTAGAAGCGGTTACATACCGAGAGCGGTGAGCGCAATCGCAATAAGGTTCTAATGATAGCAGAACATTTCATCAGTCAACCATCAGTTTGGACCAAGCTCTGATAAACTGAGTTGTACCAGTGACTAGGTACACTGGTACTTGGACACTGTTATTCATATGTGAAACAGGTGATTTATCAATAACTTCACTCAAACACGGAACTTACAACTGCCATGGTCGCAGAGAGAATCTCATTTTAGCATAAAAAAAAAAAATTAACATTAACAATTTCAGAGGTGTCGGTTCAAAGTGTAGAGATAGGATAGAAAACATGAAACTTTTACTTATCAAATTGACACATTCGAGGTAAGAAACCACAATACACAACACGACGTTCACAAACATTTAGGCCCGAGACTTTACGTTAACAACTCACTCAGTTAGTGCTCGCGATGGGAACTGAGAGGACTACCCCTCGCACTACAGACTATCGGGCAGATCAATTGCGCTCATTCATCCACTGTAATAATGAAACTCTACTACATATTTGGCTAAGCGGAGGGTGGAGGTAGGAACAAGTCACTCAGGTGGCGGTGTGGCTGGGTGGGTTGCGCTCCAGAGTGGTCTTGGCGCTGCTCTCGATGCCCGAGTCCTCGTCGCCGCTGTCCAGCACCGTGCCCTCACCCTTCACCGCGTCCAGCAGCGCCTTATTGCGAAGCACCGTTGCCTCCACCCCCGCGCTCACCCCCTCCGCCTCTGCCGACTCCGGGTCGCTCGCTCGCGCCTCGTCACTCAGCACGATAGGCTTGGTGTCGGGCGCGGGGACGACCACGCTCGTCTTGCCGAACGTGGAGAAGGTGGGCTCCGGCACCACAACATCGTCATCGTCGTCGAGCGGAAGCGGCACCGCGCGCACCACCGGAGTCTCGTCGCTCATAACGAGCGGCGTGAGCGAGGGTGCGGGCGAGGATGCAGGATCGCGCGTGCCGCTCGCCGGCGACGCGTCTGTCGGCAGGAAGTTGAAGACGCGCTGGCCGTGGCGCGACGCTGAGCCGCCGAGGTTGGGAAGGGGCGAGGGGGGCAGGTCGAGCTTGAGGCGGTCGCGCGTGTGGCGCAGTCCGCCGAGCGCCTCCCAGCAAGGCGAGCTCGGGCTGGGGGACTCACTGGAGCTGGTGCTGCCCTCGGGTGCGCGCAACTTGAGGCGCGAGCGCTCAGCGGCGGCGGGGGACGGCGGCGCGGCGTCCGGCGGCTCCTCGTCGAGTGCGCAGCCGGGCGTCACGTCCTCCACGCCCGAGTCGGGTGTGGTGAAGTCGAGAGAGCCGAGGTGCGGCAGGTGTGTGTGCACGGCGGTGAGCGCGGCGGGGGCTGGTCCCAGCGGCGAGGGCAGCGGGGGGTAGTCGTCGGTGGGGGAGTCGCTACGCTCTAGCGAGCTGACCGCCTTCAGCGTCGCGTGCAGCCCGGGGAAGAACTGGCTCGTCGTCGACATTATACCGAGACTCTCAAACGGACGGGCCGAGGAGGAAATGAAGAAGTCCTCGTCCGGCAAGCCGTAGCCTAAAAAGAAAAATGTATTGTAAATTGATTACAATAAATATTTGTTAAATATTGCATCACATTCTTGCAGTGTAGAATATATTAATAAAATGAGAGGTACTGACTGGGTGAGAAGGCGGAGTAGAGGTGGAGGGGCGCGGCGCCGGGGTGCGCATAGCCGAGCTCCACGTCGCCCGCGCTGCCCGCGCTCAGCGCCTCCCACACTGCACACAACAATGTCACACTATTAAAAAAAAGTACACACTCAAGTAAATTTCAATATATTGTATGGTTTAGGATCATAAGATTTCAGCAACTGCAACACTACTCCAAATAATAAAGAATAAAAAACCGTTTATTTCTTCTTTCATAGAAAAAAGAATGACACAGAACATTATATAACAACACAGAACTAGAAGGAAAAGGAAGCCAGCTCAGCTTCCACTGGTCCCAAGACTTGTATGCATGCATATAACAAATTAACAATAATGTTAGCTACCGCCACATATAATCACATGCATAAAAGTTAAAAACACGGAAATGAAACAATTAAAATTAATTAAAAAAAACATGATCACTATCAGACTCAAGGGTTATCCCATTGCGACTATAGAAGCCAAGCATTGCACGCTAGCACGCAATGCATTACTAGACCACATTATGTGACTGAGCTTCAGAAGATATCAAAAGAATAATAATATATGGAAGTGTTGTAAATTTTCAATCAGAATGAACAAACAACATCCAATACTGTAAATATATCAAATAGTAAACCAGTTGCTGTCAAACCCCCAAGTATTGATTTCAATATAAAATAAAGCAGTCACAGTCATCCAGGAGCTCGCGCGGTTTCTCTATACATACCAGCGTAGGTGGAGTAGTCGGGCAGGTAGGGTGAGTGCAGAGGTCGAGGTTCGTGCGCGGGCAGCGAGTCATAGTCGTCCAGGATCTCGCGCGGATACTCGTACACGCAGTGGTACTTCTGACGCTTGAACACAACACGCTTCTTGCTCTCCTGTGGCGGCACACAACAGTTTTATCTCATATGTGTTCAGTAGCTTAACCTCTTGGCTTCCGGAAGGGCCAGCCTGCCACCAAAAAAATAAATAAATCGCAAATTTGTGATTTCTATAAATTTTTCTTAGGAGAAGAAATGAGAAGGCTGTACGGATAAAAACGTTTGCCTTTCCTAAAGAACATACTTTAAAAATATTGCCAGGTCTTAAGAAAACCTTTATTTTGACAGCGGTAATTTTGTTTTATATATATATTGATCGTTCACAGTTATTTTACCTCTGACATGTGTCACTTTATTCTCCCGCTAGGTTGGCATTGCATGCTAAATCATGAAAAATGTTACCTGCTATGTATATATTTCCCTAGTAGTGGAAAATTTAATTATATATAATGTGCCTCTTTATTAGGGTCAAATATTTTAGGAGAGTTAAAAACACCAAAGTGTGACAACTGTCACACTATACTATGCGTAACTACGCAGATGACAGCACAGGGCATGAAGGTTATGTCAAGGACTGGAAGAGCAGAGATGCACAGCACAGCAAGGCGCAACGTTCTGTTGTAGAAAGGGTGGACAAGGTTCTTGAAACAGTTGCCACTTGGGACAACGAGAACCTTGTTGCCTTCAACGTTCGCAAGACGCAATGCTGTGTATTCTCCGCTAAGGTCGACCCCTTCCCTTTCCTTGCGAATTTCTAAGGCAGTGTCGTTCCTGTCTCGGAGCACCTAGACCTACTGGGATGCAAAATGTCCAAGGCCAAAACCGCATAAAAAAACTGGGGATCCTATACCGAAATATGAGGTTCTTCTCACCGGCACAACTACATATTATGTTGTACAAATCGCAGATTAGGCCGGTGATGGAATACTGTAGCCACATTTGGGAAGGCAGCCCCCAGTATCAGTATCTGTTGGCGTCCTTGGATTCAATACAGTGCAGAGCCGTCCGTCTGGTGGGAGACCCGAAACTGACTGATGATCTGGAGTCTCTCAGTCACAGACGATTTGTAGAGTCACTCAGTCTGTTCTACAGGTACTATCATGGACGCTGCTCGGAGGAACTCACTTCCCTTATTCCTTGCCATCTAACCTATCTTTGCAGCACTCGCCGCAGAGAAACTGAGGACCCTTTTGTTGTTGACATTGTGCATTTGAGAACCCATCGGTTCTCAAAATCGTTTCTTTGTCGCGCCGCTAGGGTGTGGAACTGTCTCCCGGCGAGTGTGTTTCCCGAATCCTTTAAACCTGGGTGTCTTCAAACGTCGTATCAACGGGCTAGACAGCCTAGCAACAGTCCGCAAATCTGCTGGCATGGCGCCTCACTAAGCGTGGTTTCGCGAGGAGAGGGGTTTTTGGCTTTGTCGACTGTACTATTGGTCCCTCGACACGGCCACCCATGTTGGTTTACATAAAAAAAAAAGTTTTACTATGCACAAACGCAGAACAGTTTATTGTCACACTATTTACAGGGAAATCGTCTAAATCGAATATGGTGACACCGAGCTCAGGTTAGCCAACTTTATAGCCAAAGGTAAAATAACTGTGAACGGTCTGTACCTAATATCTGGCAGGATTGTAAACTGGTTTCTAGTCTAACGTTATTGAGAATATGAATAGTTAAATTCATGACCTACACGTCGATATATGATTCGAAGAGGGTAATTCGGCAATTTTAGGTTAGAAAAATGGTGGAAAAAATGTCAGGCGTGTTTTGTATTTCTGGAGATAAAAAATTCCATCCATTCCGTCTTCTAAATAAGTGAATCTTCGCTTGTTGTATACCGTTTTGTGGGGAGCTTCATTTAGCTGCCAAGAGCCCATAGGGGTTAATGCTCTGGCTTCATTACTTTACGAAATATTTGAGTTTACGGTGGCGTGCTAAGGCGTGTAAGCATATTAAATATTTGAGAAGCCAGAGGTTAAAAGTCAAGAGCATTTCCAAAAATATTTTGTGAACTTTCACTGTGGCTTATAGCCAAATATCACTATCATCTGTGTCTCTTACAATGAAAATGTATCGCGCTATCGTTCATCCTTCGTTTGCAGTTGTAATTTCGGAAAATTCCGTCAAAACATGTAACTACACACGAGGCCCGTGCGGTGCCCCTGAATCACTTACAGTCAGTTTGTGCCTTGTTATATAGATAGCTTTTAAATACATAACAGATATTCGTAGATATTAATAGGTATAACTTGGAAGCAGCATGAAGAAATTAAAACGTGTTGACTCTCGCTAGATGGCGCTCATCTAGCGAACATAAACATTTTTAAGTCTCCGCATAAAAATATTTTTAATAATGTTTAAAGTGAAATAAAACAGTAAAAATTAAAATATTATTATAAGCAACTATGTGAGTAATAAGTGACAAGTGTTTTTTCATCTCTATTAGCGATATAAATTGAAAAAACTAAATGCCAAGTGGCAGACTATTATGTAGGAGTTTAAGTGAAAATTTGTTATTTTACAATATACAGTAATATGAAATACCGAAACCAGGCACGCAAGGAGTGAGTACAAATGCATAGCATGTATCTAATTTGCAATACTTTGCGACATCTTCAACTAAAAGGGCAGACAAAAAATTGCAAGTCATAGTCTCATATCTGCATCCAAGACAGCGCAGCGTCATCTACCGCTGCATTGAAATATTATCACCAACGCTGCCTAGCTACGTTGAACACAACCAACACAACGCCATTAATCTCAGGCCTTCAGTGAATACATGAATCGCCGCAGCGCCATCTACCTACTGCTGCGTGGAAACATCACCACCAACGCTGCCTAGCTATTCTGTAAACACATGAATCACCGCAGCGCCATCTACCGTGGAATGACTTTGAATGATCAATATTGGGCTAGATGGCGCTAGTCGACTTAGTTCATGAATAAGTGCTCTGTTGTTTGTCTTCATTATTAAATAAAGACACAAAAGTGTAAATAAATTGTCAATATGAAAAAAAAAAATCAAACTGTGAATGATATATGACAATGTTATGACATTGATTAAACAAGTTAAATAAGTGAAAACTACGGTTTTTCATAGTGACAATGAATTAGTAAATTTTTCGTGTAAAGTGGAACGGATTATTGCAATATACTTAAATCGAATTTTGATTATTTCTACTGTGAGTGCAGATATACCACTACTTATTATTATCGACAGAAACTTGCCTCAAATTGAATACTTACGGAAAAACAAATATCACAAGGTGACCGTCAAGCATTACGCAAGAATGATCAGAAGAATCAAACGCACCGCTAAGGGAAGAAAGGAAACTGATATTATAAAAGCACTTTCAGTAGACATAGAAAAGGTAAAGAATTTAAATGTAATACTTACAAAGGAAATTGACGATAGCGCTGAAGAATATAGTAAGATACTAGCTAAAAATACTGCAATAAAAGCTGAAATCGTGGAACAAGAAATAATGATGTATGACGCCATGGACGAACGTGACAGATTAAGGGAAGAAAATAAAAAATTACATGAAGAAAACCAAAACTACGAGAGCGCTCTGCACTTGATTAAAGAATATGAGAAAACAATATCTTTATTACGTAGCTTAAATGAGGCAGGCGGCCCTTACTCTTACGAACGAGCAAGTACTATTACGCAAAGCATGAAAAGAAATCTAATAAATACCTATCGACGTAGACGCCGGACTTTTCCCAATCTCAACCGCAAGTACCGACTGGCATTGCAAAGATTGAAGCGACGAAACAGCCCGAAAGTGAGAGCTTTGGCTCAGGATCTCGGCAGTTCCATGACTGATGCACCACCCGGTACCGAGTATTCCGTCACCACCCCAACCGAGACACCAGCCACTGTCCATGGTACTTCGTGTAACCTACCAACAGGTGCTCAGTGCCTAGCCAGCGCCTCGACTACCGCGCTGACTGGTATCCAGAATCTCGCCAACGCGCCAACTAACGTACCAACCGGTACCCATGGTCGCACCAACCCCCTGCCCAGAACTCCAGGCCGTGCGCAAGGAACTCAGCTAGGATTTCACCAACGAAAAGGACGACGTACCTGTCGGGGCCCAAGGTCTCGCCAACATCTAAATCTGCGTAATGAGGGTGCCCAGGACCCACGCACCACGCCATCTGACGCAGTGATCGGTGCCAAATGTTCAATTGGGGCCACAACTGGAACCCTGGGCAGAACCCAGATACCTGCCGGCGGAACGATCGACGCACCATCCGGTGCCCAGGATTCTGCTTGTACCAAGACCCACGCACTAGGTTCTCATGATCATGCCCTCGCCTTGACAGACCCGTTAATCCCCACTCTGGGACCGTTCAGCGCACCGACTGGCGCACCAGCGCCGGGTACCCAGGATACCGTCCTTGTCGACGCCCAAGTTAACCCCTCAAAGTGCCCCAGAACTTATTAGGACTTTGATAATTGGAGATGAGTATGCTTCAGGATCAGCATTATATATTAAATCCAAATTAGGTAGAAACCATGAGGTTTATACTTTCTGTAAACCCGGAGCACGGATTGAGGAAGTGATCAATAATGTAGAAACACATGTAAGGTATATGAATGACGATGATGTAGTAGTGTTAATGGCTGGCAACGCCAGTGCAAATAAAAACCATTCAGCGTATGTTAAATGTATTAGGAATCTATTAAATGTATGTAACATGAAACGTTTGAAACTTGTTGTGACTTCAATTATGTATGTAAAACAGAATAATGCAACACTTGTTAATATTAACAAACTAAATGATGATATTTTCCGTTTGAATAACAAAGTGCATGACATGTTATCGAGAGTAGAAGGAACCAACTATGTTGACCTAAATACCAAAGGGTTCTATAAAACTAGACGAGGGCTCAATTGTAATAGCCTAGATAAGCTTGCCGAAACTATCATTAATGCAAACAAAAATGTACAATTGTCGAATCTACGCTTCCTGACGTGCTCACACCTAGCAACACCTACAATAATAAATTCCGCAGAAATTGTAACACGCAAAGAAAAGGATTGCACGTCGGGAGGGGAAGAGAAGAGAAGGGTTAGAACAAGCGACAGTCGTTTTTTATGAATGCCAACATCACCTCTACTGACAACATAGTAATAGGACATCAGAACATACAGGGATTAAGAGGTAAATTACTGCTGCTAGATATGTGCTTAAAAGAATTAAATGTAGACATACTTTGTATAACTGAGACATGGTTAAAAGAAGAAGAACTTAGTACACATAACATTAAAAAATATAAAATCGTTAGCAGCAGTCATAGAAAGAAATACAGTAGAGGTGGTACCATGATTATGGTAAAGGAAGGTATTCGAGCAAAAAATAGACCGGATATAGTAAGTATGACAGTTGAAAAGGATTTTGAATCAAGTTGTATCGAGATGGATGGCCTTATAGTTTTAACAGTCTACAGATCGCCGTCAGCTGACTTAAATATATTGAAATCAAAATTAGAGGAATGTCTGTTTAAATTAAGCAATAAAAATAACAAATCCATAATCCTTTGTGGTGATTTTAATATAAATTTTCCACTGAATCAGGAAGATTCTCATGAACTCTCAGATATACTTGACAGTTTCCTACTGAAACAACAAATTTTTGACTACACCAGAACGACAGAACAATCAAAGACATGTATAGATAATATTTTCACTAACTTTCAAGTTTTTGAAGCCAAAATCATAAACAATCTCAAATCAGACCACTACGGTCAAATTATACACTTTCCTTATACGTATGCTAAGATCGCTAAAATAAATTATTGTAAACGCAGGCTATATGACAGTGAAAAATTGAACGCAGTGAAAAATTGAGAGGACTAAAAACGTCACTAAAAAATGAATTTGAACATTTTGATAATGACGTGGACTTTAAAGCTTTTTTCGCGACATTTGTGAGGTGTTTGGATGGTCATATTCCAGTAAAATCGTCGAAGAATAAACCAAAAAAATGTTTTCATGACTGGGCCACAGCAGGTATTGTAAAATCTAGAAACAAACTCTTTGTTTTATATGACCTCTTGAAGATTTTTAATAACGAAAATTTAAAAAAATATGTAAAAACTTACAGTAAAATCTTCAAAAGAGTGTCTATTTTGGCCAAACAAAACCACCTGAAATCCAGAATAATAGAATCTAATAATACAATTAAAACGGCCTGGTCAATAATTAAAGAAGAAACGGGTAGGGAATCAAGCAATGAAAATAAAGGTATTATACAGTTAAGAATGGAGGATGGTAATTTATCTGATGGAAAAATAATTTCTAACAAATTTAATAGTTTCTTTTGCACAATAGCTAAGACAGTCACGAAAGATTTAAAATCTGATGAAAAAACTTCAATGGAATTTCTAAAAAAATATATCCCAAGAAACCAAACAGCGGCTAAGTTCGAGGTTACTTCTGCATCAGAAGTGAGAAATGTAATTAAAAAAATGAAATCGAAAACCTCACGTGACCTTTGGGAATTTTCTCCAAAAATTATGAAAATTATTGGTGAAGATATAATTGATATCACAACTCACTTAATTAACGAATCATTCATAAACGGGATTTTCCCGGATGAGCTGAAACTAGCAAAGGTCATCCCTCTCTACAAAAAAGGTTGTCACACAGATATAGAAAATTATAGACCTATCTCACTGTTACCAATATTTAGTAAAATATTTGAAAAGATTATGGCAACAAGACTGGTAGATTTTTTTAATCATCACAGTATTTTGAACAAAATGCAATTTGGCTTTAAGAAAAATAATTCTACGCAAGACGCCATAGCAAAAATGATGAAATCAGTTCTGCAAGCGTTGGATGGATCGCAAAAAACGTATGTTCTGTTTTGCGATCTATCCAAAGCTTTTGATTGCGTAAAACATGACATCCTTTTGAGTAAACTGGAACATTATGGTATTAGAGGCACTGAATTAAATTTATTTAGAACCTATTTGAAAGATAGGAGTCAGGTTTGTGAAGTAAATGGTGCCATTTCGAATGCGCGTAAAATAGAGCTTGGAGTTCCACAAGGGTCTATTCTAGGCCCGATACTTTTCCTAGTTTACATAAATGACCTTAGCATATGTGAAAATGAAAATTGTGAAATAATCATGTTTGCCGATGATACCTCATGCCTCTTCTACAATAAGGTATTAGACATACTAGGAAACAAAATATTAAAAACTGTGAAATTACTTAAATTGTGGTTTGAAGCAAACAATCTATTGTTAAATATAAGTAAAACCAATGTTATTAATTTTGCTCTTGGTTCGAAACCGAATCAAAACTCTCCAGTCTTAAATGTGTTATCCGAACTCAATCTGAAATTAGTAGATGATATTGACTTCTTAGGCATAAGACTGGATCGAAAATTAAATTGGGAACTCCATATAGATAAAGTAGCAAAGAAATTAAGTATAGCATGTTACTCCATAAAAAAAATTCAAGAACTGTGCGGTGCTCAAGCAGCCAAAACAGTATATTTTGCATACTTTCACAGCGTTATGACCTACGGCTTATTATTCTGGGGTACTGCTGCAAAAGCGAATAGGATATTTTTATTGCAGAAACGCGCTATTAGAAATATTAGAGGAATGAAACCGCGAGAATCGTGCCGTGAGGTGTTCAGAGATCTAAAAATAATGACTTTCACATCTGAATATATTTATCAAAATATCATGTACGCTAGAAAAAATCTAGAAGATACTCCATCTCATGCTGACATACATAATCACAACACTAGGAATAAAGATCATATTAGGATTGGAGAGCATAGATTAACCAAAGTATCTAAAAGTTTCCTAGTTAACAGTATAAAATTTTATAATAAATTGAACCTAGACATTAAAGACCTTAATGAAAGAGAATTCAAGAGGAAAATTAAAACAACTCTGAATAAAAAAAGTTATTATGATTTAAAAGAAGCGCTTAATGATAATAACTTTAATCTAGTCATTTAATCTAGTCATTTAAGCTAGTCACTTTTATTTTAATTTTTTATTATTATTTTTTTATTTTTTTACACTTTGACAACTGCTATTTTATATTTGAATTGATGTGTTTTTTATTTGGATTTGACAATTATTATAACTTTTTTTTTTTTTATACTTAGTTGTGATAATAATGATTTTTTATTTTATTTTTCATTTAATAATTTAAATCTTATTTTGACAACTATTAACTGACCATTGACAATTTTTACTTATACTTTGACCACAATATTATAATTAGTTTTGATAATTTTGGAAGTGACAAATTGATTTCATTACTCAGTTTGAACTAAATGTACTTACCTGAATATTTTAATTTCAGACAAGTTTATTTTTTTTTTAGATTTATTAATATGGTTAAGTTTAGCACAGTTAAGTTTTGAAAATGTTAATTTTTATCTATGTAATTCAAACCACAAAAAAAAAAAAAAAAAAATTGACGAAGGCTATTTTTTGCTCGATACTATTCTTACTATTCTTACTACACTACTATCACTATTTATTGTCAATTGACTTATCCTGAGTGTGCATTGTCATCAAATGGAAATATGTTTTAAATAAATAAATAAATAAGATTGTTTGAGCAGCAGCTGATGTAGGTTGAGTAGTCACCCCTGATTAAGGAAATACTCACATTAGTGGGGCTCTGCTCAAGACTCTTGAGAGATGACTTGGCGGGGGCGGCGCGGCAGTCCCACGAGGACGGCACGAACTCCACCTCGTCGCCGTCTGAGCCGTCGCCGTCCGAGCCGGAGCCCTCCGAGCCCTCCGCGATGCTGCCCAGCTCCTCCCCGCCACCGTTCTGCTCACGCTACACATGTCAGTATACCACTACTGAGTGTCGAGTAGGCTACCCTAATGGATTACTTAACATCTACCAACACACTTGGAGGCTTTGAACAAAATCATCAGCAAAGGCGTATTGACCTACAATGACCACTACATCACTTGGTGCAACTGATGAATACAGTTTTGGAAACAAAGAGTATTTGTTACAGAAGTAAACATGTTACTGAAAAATTATTATAGTCCTGTAAGATCCTGCAATTTGTTTTTGTGAATAGCCTTTATGAACTTTAATAAAATTGTATGTTCATGGAAAAAACTAATTTAGACAATTTATTTAAAGAGCATTAATCTAAAAAGAATTCCACAAAAGATATTTGAAAAAAAAAAAATTATATTATCGGACTGTTTGTTATATTATGGTTTTTTTGCTTTGTGAAGAGTTGTAATAATAATTAGAAGTAAAATTATAACAAAAACCAAAATAACGACACTACAACACTATGAACAACTTTGATCAAATAGTACAATCACCACAAGGAATAGAACTTTACCACTTTCAATGTATGTGCATTACCATTCTAAAGGTGAGACGGCACTGGCGGCTGTGAAACGGCGCAGCACACATTTGTTCAAACAAACTGCTTACCGCGCCGTAGTATGGTTTATTTATTTATTTATTATAAAACATATTAACCTGTAGGCTTACCAAATGTTTAAATATGCTTACCCCACTTGGCTTCCATGCCAATTTCGCCATGCAAAAATTAGCTAAATTTGGGCGCGCCCGCGCACATATTGTCAAATATTTCGTAAAATAATTAAGTGAGATTAATAAACTCTATTTACACTTATAGCCAATTAAATTACTCACAAGACAATATAAAATAAAACATTTGGTGTGTAAACAATAAATAAAACAAATAAAACAATTGTGGTAAAACACTCGCTAGTCCCGGCCTATTAATACCCTCCTCTACTGCCGATGGGCCCGGATATGTTCGGTGAAGCCATCGCAAGCTTAGATCCACACCTTCGAAAGAATATTTTGACGCGCCACACTATGCCGCGCCGCTCCACTGCAGTGCGGTGCAGCGAGACTAGGGCTTGCATTATCTGGATATTATTACAATCCGGATAAACAAATTTTACACAAAAAAATATCTGGATATCCGGATTATCTGGATAATTTTGAATCAAACCAAATTTTCTTATAAATACTTTTATTGTATAATATATTAAACATCTTTGGAAAGGTGGAAACTTAATCAAATTAAGAACTTTGTTCAAAACTTATCAACTAATCGAACAGAAGTACATTTTTTTATACTTATACTTAAAAGAGGCACAAGCACAAACTGCATAGCATAACATTCATAAGTTGGCGGCTCGGCCAAACATACAACCAAACCAGTACAGTCTCGGGCCCTTCAAGAAGGGCGTGAATGGGCACCTGTCAGGCCGGCATGGCATTCGCAACCCCCACATACGACCGAATGTCCATGGGCGTCGTTAGAGCACCTTATGGGTGGCTCGGCGCCATATGTCGCGCTCTCAATAAAAAAAAACAAAAAACCAGTCTAAGGAATATAAACATAAAACTTTAATCATAGACTTTAGACATAGACAAGGGCAACATTAACAAATGAGGAGCCCCCTCCCACTCGTTCCTCATACCGCAGCAGTTGTGTTTATACTATGCATAGGCTGCATATATGACAAAATATGGTGCGCGCGTTTCATGATGATAAATATTATAATTTTCACAAGTTTTAGTAGTTCCATTTGTTATTTATGAATTATCCGGATATTCCGGGACTTGAACGTAAAATATTCGGATACGAAAATTAACGGATATCCAGATATCCGGATTGCATCCAGATTGCAAGCCCTAAGCGAGACGTCCCGTCTCACCTTGAGCCCCAATTCACTAAAAACATGGTTTTCTGTTGCACAATACATATTTTATTCTAGATTCTTTCTTTACCTCTGTGCCCCCCAAAGTGCTCTGTTCCAGCAACTTTAAGGGAACATTATTTTTAAATTATTTTAGCCCCAACTGCTGAAAAGTGCTCACCAAAAATAGTGGTATAATTCTCATGCCTTTCCCATGCAACATATATCTATAATAGTATAGGAGCATTGTAACTCACGTCGTCAAAGTCAGTCGTAGTGGTTAGGAAGCGCTCCTGCCCCTCCCCGTCCTACGCAGAGACGCAGACACACGCATGCATTACACACACACACACATACCACACCAACACCACAGATAACGGAAGCAACCGTCAGCGCGTGCTTTACTTTACACCTCAACTTCGTGCTCAATTTGTAAAAAATGTATGCAGGTTTTTTATTTCACCCATTGAATGCGAAAGTGATCACTCAATTCAAAGCAGCTAACATAACTAGAGCTCTGTGAAGTTAGCCGTGTACACCCTCTCACCGTCGCAGTCAAGAACATTTAATAGGTAACGACGTCGGACCTTCGCCGCGCCAGCGTAACACGACGTTTGTATAAACATACAAATGCCATTCGTTACCAACCAATCAGAGCGCAATACCGCCCGATACCACCCAATCAGAGCGCGCGCCGTCCCCTACGCTACCCGCGGAGCTCGGCGACGCTGTTTCTCATATAAGCATTGGTGACATCCATACCTATTTAAATGTTCTTGGTCGCAGTATACGTGAGTGGAAAGAGAGTTAGTTAATCTCGAGGAGCTATTTTCACAAAGTTCCAGTTACACGCCGTCCATTGTAGTTAATTTACAACAGAAGAAAGGGTATATTACAGAAAATGTCAACATTATATGAAACACTGAATTATCAACAACACCCAACCAAAATAGACAGTAGTAAAACATATGTTAGTCTTACAGAAGGGTACGATAATGACATCAATATGTTAAATCTTGCACACATATTATGTTACCGTTTTCAGACTTAACCCGTCAGATGTCCACAAGCTGATGTGCAAAACGCAGCGCTCAAAAAACCAAACCGCACACTAAGGGGCTGTCCACAAATTACGTAACGCAAAATTATCCAATTTTCGACGCCAACCTCCCCCCACGTACCAGATCTTGGCTGGCACCACGCCCCCCCCCCCCCCCCCATCCCTTCTCCATTCCTTACGTAACAGGTGCTTTGTAAAAAGTTTTGGCAGGAGACTCCTCACTAGGGCTCCCCTCTCGCTAGTCGAATCGTGAGCTGTTGTGTGCAGTGTTGTCAGACACGACTTTCATATTAAAGTAGCAAGCAGTAACAAGAAAAAATTTGTAGATGTATGGGAAAAATACTAAAAAAAACAGGAGACATTACAGATAATGAGTAGATCTCCAGTTTAAAATTGGGAGATTCGGGAACGCTGGCGCGGATTAATAATTTCACAATCTACTTCTTTAATCTCGCCGAAAGGTATGACTGCAATATTCCATAGGAGTGTGGCAGAAGTGTTTTTATGTTATACAGCAGGCCTTTGTGCTTCTGCCCGGGCAGTTGGATTGGAGTTGCTGCTTGCTTTGATTGTGTTCCCAGGAGAGTATTTCTTGCCAGTATGTACTTTTTCGTATTCCAAGTATCGGCTCTGGGCTGATGGGTGGACTTTCAGCTCCATCCCTAGCAATTTGATCGGCTTCTTCGTTGCCGCCAATTTCACTATGTCCAGGCACCCATCTCAGCATTACTTTGTTGTTGGCGCTGAGGTGGTTTAGGGCTTGGACACACTCACAACGGAGTCCCCGCAGTTACCGCTGCACATGTGTGTAACACCGACGCCTGGCGGGTTAAGTAAGGTATTGTATGGTGTAGTAAGGATTGCAAACCAACACTGGTGCATTTTCATTAGAATATGTTTGATGTAATAATAATACTACAAAATTGTTATCTGATTTATTTCTCTTTGGGCAAACTATGTGTTAAGGTAATGATAAGATATGTAATGATTTAATGTGAATGTGAATAAATTAAAAGTTGTACATTTTTTCCACTACATAAATAAATCAGAAAAATCAAATAACAATTCATGAATAAAAAAAGCAGAGTGATACAAGACTAAAGTATAAACAAAATTGAAGACTCGCCAATGCAACAGAAGCAAAATACAAACTCAACATTATCCATTCCACATTTAAACTAAATACTACCGGCATCAACGAAACAGATGATGATGTGCAATCAAATAAGTTGACGGTTACACACATTACACGATAAGAAAAGACCAGACCTTCCATATGAACTCGCCGCTGGAGGTGGAGTTAGTCTGCGAGTCCTCGCTCTCACTCTCCCACTCCTTGAGTGCGTCGGCGGAGGCGCTCCCGAGCTTCTCCGCGTTCTCCTCGGCCTTCTTCAGCTCCGACTCCAGCATGAGCATGGACGCATCCTCGCACGGAGACTCTTGGTTGAAGGACGTACTCATGTAGTCGCTACTGGGCCCTGCAACCATTACAACTCTAGACACTAGCTAGAACTATGTGTACACATGTATACGTGACAACTCTTTAGTACTAAAACAAGATGTGTTATCATTATCTTAGCTTTTTTATTCTTTCAAAGGTTCCGACCACTTAAACCGTTGAGTTTCCACCTATTAAATATGCTAAAATGTATGTATGACGTTGTACCGTGTGGGGTCGGTACTTAAAAAGAATAGCCCCACTGCATCTCTCCCCGTCGCATGTCGTAAAAGTCGACTAAGGGATAAGAAAATTCGTCAGCCTCGGTAGCTCAGTGGCGCGGTTGGTTAGTCAACTGTTATTAAGCAACGCTGAGCGCGGTCAGTGTTTGGATGGGTGACCGCTCGACCGTTGGAGGCTGACCGTGGTTCGGATTCCACGTTAAACTGTAGGTCCCTTCCCTTCTTACCTTACTAGGTGGTAGGGTTTATCCCGGCCGGGTTGGTACCACCGCACTGAACGAAACGTCGGTCGAAACGGCTATGTAAATAGTTCGTGTTTTCCGTCCAGTTTAGTGTAGCCGACATGAAATGAAGGGAAGCACTGACATGGCACCTAGTTCACCCTGTGTTATGGCCTGACATCACGGATGTTGTAGGTGATGTAGCCAACCGTGTCAGGTCCCATAAAAAAAAAAAAAATATGACGACTTGAAGGCAAAAGTGGTAGGCGTCGTTGAATGGCTTCTCGTACATTTGGGAGTCAGGTCTCAAAGCCGTTCAACGGCGTCTTGCACTAGAAGGGTCTGAATTGAAATGAACTGAAAAGTATTAAAGAGAGCATTACCTGTGAATCTTATGTCACTCAGAAGAGGCAGGTATGAGTTCACTTCAGAGCAGTTCTTCTCATGTTGGATGAAATTATTGGTGACGGAGCAGATCTCAGCTACCTCAGGAAGTGTGTGTCTCTCGTCCCCTTGTTTCCCTTCACTACCGTCGAGGCTACTGCTGGGCGATGCTGAGATAATATCAGTATCCACATTGATGCCGTTTGCTTCTATTACTTGATCCAACTCTTCTATGGCTCGAATAATGTCTTGGTCATCGTCAACCGTTTTAATAATGTACTTCCCGCAATTCTGCAAGCTAGATTTAGCCGTTATTTCTGGAGATCGCTCTTGGCTCATTTCATTGTGTACGATCACCTCTTCATTGACAATTTCTAAGTGATTATCGAGAGAGTCCATCTCTCTAGTGGTCGGTTCAGATTCTTCAACGGTAGAAGTGATAGAGATCTCCTTATCCAGATTGGTGGTGTCGCTATGCAGATGATTCTCCTCGCTTACCGACACCAAGGAATCATTCTTACTCTCCGTGTGTTCGTAGAAACCTAAGTCTTCTTGGTGCTGCACTTTGTTCGATGTGGATGGAAGCTTCACAATTGGATCAACATTGAATGCATAAAACTCCTCTTCGCAGATAGGTGGATTGATGCGAATTTCCACATTATTAGTATGAACATTGTCTGATTGCTGTTTATTGTTGATGAGATGAGCGCTGCTAATGTATCGCTTCAAGCTTTCAAAGTTGCACTCTTGATCATCATTGTTTTCATCAGACCTGTTTGTATCTTCGACATGTTCATTTCTGTGTACACTTTGATTCTGTTCCACATTTTCTTGCTTTTTATCCTTATACCACATCGAATCCTGGCTAGAGTCCTTATGCCGAGACTGATCCTCACCTTCGTTGATAACTTCCGGTCGGCTCTGTGTTTTGTGCGAGTCGAAGGTTTCGAATGTTTCATTATAGTTTTGACTTGACTGCGAACTTTCTGAGGCCTTCAACACAGAAGATAAATCTTGCGGTTTCGTAGCTGCTGACCTTTCGAAACTCGAGAACTGGGAAGATCGATTGGTCACATCCATTTTGCTAGAATTAGGAATATCAGTGTAATTTTGGTTCGTAAATGAAGACAGTTCTTGTGGTTTGTTTTGGGCAGAACATTCAAAGGTAGAAAAGCTTGGACAGTTGTCATTTTTAAACTCTATTCCAGACTTCATGGTTTGAATAGGTACGTATGTGTGTACGTCCCCAGAGTGATCCTCCATCACCACCACCGGTGTAGAGCTAGATTTAAATGCACCTCCAGCGGCAATACTTTGGATGTGATTACTGATAACATGGGAGCTGGGTTCTTCAGACGAGTCAGCGGGTAACGGCCAGACATTTTCACTCATTCCTGCAGAACTTACACGTTCAGACTGAGGCGATGTACAGGTACTCGAATGTTTTTCTTCAGCGACTGACTTCAGTTGAACTTCAAAATTTTTGAGATTTACTTTTGGATGTTGTGATAAGTCATCGGGCTTAAATTCTTCCTTGTTCGAAACTGCATCATCAGAAGAAACAGGGTTATTCACTGTTTTCTGTAAACTAAAGATCTCTTCTGAGGAGCTATCTATAAGGACAGGTTCTAGGCCATTTGTCTTTTCGGTGACTGAAGACACCAAGAACATTAAGCTATGAGGCTGCTCCACCTCTCTTTCAAACTGCAGAAAATCAACAGAACTGCCGATACCGTCGAATATGCTCGGAATGACAAATTTGCTATCCAAGGCAAAAGAAGACAATTCCTGTGGTTTATTCTTAGCCGAAGAATGGAATTCTGAGTACCCTGACGTCTTGTTTTCTAATTCCGTCGATGATTGTGCGATTGGTCCAGAATTGAAATGTAAACTTTCTGAATTGTGAATTTCTTTAGAGCCATTCAGAAGAGGAAGAGGGTTATTCGGCTCAATGTTTCCGCTCGATAAACTCGTGGCATTACCAACCACGTAGGGAGACATGTCTTGAGGCCTTAGTTCTGCAGAATTGACAAACGCTTCAAAGTCTGGTATAGTCTCGTGGATGATTTGTGGAGTTTTGAAAATAAATGTAGTGGACAGTGAGCTTGGCTGCATAGGTTCATCGGATTTAGCTTCTATCAGTAGCGGCGTGCTTGTCACTGAATTTGCCATACCTCGGTAGTGTCTCTCGGGGCTGAAGGCTGAAGCCACTCCGTTATTGAGTGAAGTGATATCACATTGATCACCAGTAGGTTTGTTTACATTCTCTTCTCGTTTAGTATCGAGAGCTTCGAGCAAATCTTCTTTTAAGCAGGCGATATCGACACTATCCATCTTGCTCATGACAGGATGAGGCCTGTTCTTTGTCAGTAGACTGTCTTCTGCTCTGACGGATGTGTCGATGAAGGCAGGTGGAGTCATGTTGAAAAGTAAGCCTCTGTCCAAGGGCGACCGTCGCATCTGCTCTATTGGCTCTAACGGGAGGCCATTATTTCCAGAATCATCATTGGCTACGAAATTATCATCATTTACAAAGTCATCCTTGTTCAACAAACTATCTTCATTTAACAAATTGCTTATTTTTTCAAATTCATCATTGTTTACTAAATCATCTTGGTTTTCAAGTTTATCAATGTCTACTAAAAAAACTTTCTCTTCAATTTTATTCTGAATTGTTAGAATATTTTTGTTTTCGCTTTGATCCTTGTTAAAGCCATCATGGTTTTCAACTTGAACTTTCTTTACTAAGCCCTCTTTGTTTTCAATTGTATCCTTGCTTACAGAATCATCTTTATTTTGATACTGGTTGAAGCCATCTTGGTTTTCAGCTTCATTTTGGTTTTCAATTCGATCTTTGCTTGCTGATTCAATTTTCTTTTCATTCTGGTTCTTGTTTATTGAATCATCCTGGTTCCCAAGTTGATCTCTGCTCACTAAGCAATCATTGTTTTCAACCTGATCTTTGCTTATTATATCATTTGTAATAGCAATTTTCAGTAAATCTTCGACTTGGTTTACCATATCTTTATCCTTGAGGTCAAAAGAGGTCAGCTCATTGGCACTGGAAACAAAAGCATCTTTAGATTTATCTGTAATTTCAGGTTTCTCTTCTGGGCTGTCTTCCACATTATATTCTGCTGGCGCTTGTTTCGTTGGGCTTTCTCTAACTTTAGTGTAAGTGTAGTTGTTGGCAGTGATAGAGTCTGGAGTGAAGCTGTCGCACTTGTCAGACTTGCTGTCGTGGATGAGATATGTTGAACCATTTTTACTCCCGGCTTCATCCTCTTGAGTAAGTGTATCGCTACTTCGACTGGGATCCTCGCGTTCTGCTTCCACATCGGAATCCATTATAAACTCATCAAAATTGTCTTCGACATTGAACAGCGTGTCATTTGAACACCAGGAATCTATACTGGTCGCCTTTGAATGACACTGAGTATCGGACGCTTTCGATGACTTCATATCCGATGGTAATGTCGGTTTTGATAATTTGGATATGTTTGATGGGTTTTCATTCGAGTCTGTATTTATTTTGCACGAGTCGGCGGTTGGACTTAAAAGGAAAGGGGATATTTGAGATATCCTTTCACAGTCCACATCGACAGGACTTTTAATTTCATTGCCGACTTTGGAAGATTCGGACTGGACGGGTTGTGTGGGAATGTTGGCAGAAGTGCTCGGCATGACAACATCTCGCAGTGTGCCATCATCGAGGCTGTCCGCACTCATGCTCATTCTGGAATGAGACAATTTTCACGATTCAGACTATACAATAATCCGTTAACTTATATATAACTTGTGAAATGGGTCTTATGGGCTGACATCATGAATGTTGAAGACTAACCGTGTCAGTCTCCAGAAAAAAAAAATGCAATGTCGGCTAATTAACGAACTCGATGATTCATTTTAAAGTAATTATCCCTACAAAAGACAGTAAGTTATTTTAAAGTAATTATCCCTACAAAAGACAGTAAGTTCATGTTCTGTAGGGATCTTTCTACACACTGACTGTAAGCAGTTCATTGTACATTATGATCTTTTATATTATGTTGGGTACAACTGTATATCAATAAAAGTATAATGAATAGTATTTCCAAGTCAATAAAACTTTTAACAACTTGGTAACCTTTACCCAGAGTTTCTAGGTATGCCATCCACCTGTACAACCATACGACATACGCACTCGTTGCTGAGATCATCCTTGTGTATAGTGAAGGTCTTGCTGCCTGCGGACTCGTCCGACTGTTGAACGGCGTCGGCGGGCTCGTGGCTGCGCACCGCCGTCACCAAGTCTGTGATCTCGTCCGTAGAGTTGTTGCATGGCTCCGGATAGCTCTCCGATGAGTCAGTCCTTTGGGAGGTCGTCCCTGCGAGCGAGAAACCCAAAACTAATATATTTTCTATGTGAACAATTTAAAAAGAGAATGGCTGGAAGTGGATCAAGAATTGATGAGTTAGTTGTGAAATGCCTCTTGTACGCTGACGATCAAGTGACACTTGCGTCATCGCTATAGGTGTTGATATTTTTTTTTCGAAAAAGCATATTGAAACCCTTTCCTAACAGGTCGCGCGTGCGAAAGGCCCGAACCCTACAGACAGGGAAGGCACAGGGGGAGGACGCTTGAGAGGTTAATAAAATTTAAATTTAATTGCAAAAATACAATTTGCATTCAAGACAAGAATAAGACCAAGTCCAAAATCGTTATCGGTTATATCGTTGTCGTAGTCGGTTATATATGTTAAAAAATACTTCAAGAATTATCTCCTCACTGTCCAAAAGTAAATAGGTACGACTCCCTCAAAGGTTTCGAACACATAACGCACACACGGCATGATCACACATCCAACATTCACCCACACACACTCACCCTCACCCTTGTTTACGAATTACCGAAAGTGCCGACCTGTACAAATTTGCGGATTGTGCGGTCTCGGTCTTCCCGAAGAGTTAGAGGAGTGTAACAGGTAATTATTTCTAGTGCTGTCTTTTACACACTCACCACTCTATACGGATTTTCAGTACAATCGCGTGCGACAGAGCTATGCTAATTCAAAAAACGTGACAAAAATGCGGCTCGTGCGGACCTCCGAGAAAGTGCGGTCGGGCCGCATATTATAGTAATATTTTACTTAATATACACAACGACCGCACTTTGAAGTGAATGTGCTTTTACACACATGTCCGCAGAATATCGTGAATTCGTAAATTCTAACACACGCCCGCACCTTACAGTGAAATCCCTCATTAACACACGCCGCCCGCTGTTTACGGTTATGTATATCTTCACACACGACCGTCTTATACAAAACACCACGTCTCATTTCGTATCGCTGTAGAGTCCGCACTTTATCATAAGAACTTTATACTTATTAATTATTATTATACACAAACACAACATCTCGGTACAAGGACAAATCCGCACCCAACAACAACGGCCCGCACATTATCATAAGTCTCGCACAAACGTCTTTTTAAACACAGATTTCTTTCAAATTACTTTAGGGAACATTCAAACATTTATCTATCTTTTTCTAAACTATGATTTTTTATCATTCCATGTCGTCACCCTCGTCACCAAGTGTATTGGTAGAAGTATGGGACACTCGTCCAAACTAACCAAATGAGCCCAAACTCGAGGGGGCTACTAGTAACGGTTGAAGAGTTCCACTGTCCACCTCCTGACTCCATCATCAGACCCACGTTACCAAGTTGAAATTATCATAGTATTGTATTTATAAAAGACGAAGTAATGTCAAAAGTATTTATAAAAAGAACATGTACATAATGTCACTTGCTGACATATTTTAGTCGCGTCAAAATAACAAACCAAAAAGTACACCAGTAAATAATGATGAGAAATAATATGTGTTTAAATTATTGAGAAAGCCCCCTGCAGGCCACAGCCGCTTATATTGGTCCTTCGAGCACCTGCGTCAGCAGAAAAGGGCTATAAAACACGTAATGGTAAAAACTAGAAGTGGAAAGGAAACTGGCGCGACTCCCTCCATTATGATGGAAGAAACGGGTAAACGAGCAGAGCAAGGAAACCAAACAGATCTGGATGCGCACAGGACGGCGAAGGTCCCCACTGCTCTTCCTTCCGAGGGGAAGAAGAATAGTTTGAAGCGCACATCTGCTACAACATCACGCAGTATCGCTACGTCTACCGTCAGGAGGATACAGGAATTGGAATTCGAAATAGCTTCTATGAGCAACTCTAAAACAACTGACGCTTTGGAAGCAGAAATGAAGAAGAAGTTTTTAGAGGCAGAAAAAGTAAGAATCGAATGTGAAGCAGAGAAAGTAAGAATCGAAGCAGAGAAAGTAAGAATCGAAGCAGAGAAAGTAAAAATCGAATATGAAGCAATGAAGAAAAAAATGGAAACCGAACGTTTGCAAAATCAGCTTCAGAGCGAGCTCAACTCACTCAAAGGAGGAAGTATGAAATCAAAATCAGGTACCAAGTCAAATCGTTCTTTGGTTAGTGAGTTCGAAGAGTTATCTACAGCACCAGACGTAGACGAGTGGTTAAATAAAAACTACGGCGCTCGGGTTTCTTCTCAACCATCGCCGTCGCCGCCGCCGGAACCAGTAACAAAAGATTTGGGTAATAAGAAGGAGACATGTTGTAATCAAGACGGAATGCAGATGTTGGCACAAGCTATAAAGGATTTAGCAACTAGTCCAACTCAATTGTGTACTAACGACCGATTGATTTCCAGATTCTGCATGCCAAAATCTCTCCCAAAATTCAGTGGCGACTGTATTGAGTGGTTGCATTTCCGTGACGCGTACGAAGAGACAACGAAAGTTTGCAACTATACAAACATGGAGAACATGACGCGCTTGCGAGCCAGTTTGGAAGGCTCAGCAAGAGAGCAAGTGTCGGCACTGCTCATCGGGAAGGTGGAGCCGGATGAAGTGATGAAGGCTCTCAATATGATATATGGAAGACCTGAAGTAGTGGTGGAAAAAATTGTAAAACAAATAAAAAAGTTGAATGCTTTGCCTCTGTCGTATCATGGGGATATTGTTAAATTTTCTGTAAAAATAAAGAATTGTATTACAGCTATTCGTGCGGTTGGGGAGGAACAGTACGTAGGAAGCCCGGAGTTGTACAATGCCGTTGTCGCTAAACTACCTACAACATTACTCGGAAAATGGACCGATTTTGGGTATAAGAACATCAAAAGCGGTAAGGCAAAATTGGAATTATTATCACAATTTCTTTGCGTTGAAGCTGAGAAGTCGTCAATCGTAGGAATTTCAAAGCAGACAACCGAGAATGTTCGCGACCAAAAACGGTCAGAAAAGTCGATATTGTTGACTGACGCACAAGATGAGTGTAGCTTTTGTAAATTACGCTCCCATAATCTACTCACTTCATGTCAAAAGTTCAAAAAAGCTCACTGCCGTGCTAGATGGATACATGTAAAGAAGAATAAGCTTTGCTTTTTGTGCTTGGTATCAAAACACGATCGCAATACTTGCAATCAACCTACATGCGAAATCGATGAATGTAAAATGGCTCACCACAAATTGTTACATTATAGAGCGAAAAGTCAACGGACAACTCCAGAGCAGAGGGAGCAGAGTAAGCCCGCGCCTGCAGCAGAAACCGTATCAACCGAGACTATCGGACACACTACTGATTCGGCACGGCCAGATTTGAATGTAGTACTGAAAACTATAAAGGTGTGTATACACGGGCCGACTGGTTCCGTCGATACGACTGCTTTAGTAGACGGCGGATCGTCAATGACGTTGATAGATACGGAGCTGGCGGAGAGCATCGGACTCAGAGGAACGCCTCACTCACTCCACTTGACCGGAGCATGGAAGAGCCAACGTTTGAAGATAGAGAGCAAATTTGTGAATTTTGAAATATCTGGTGCTAATGGAGGGCGACTGAAGATGAGCGCTTGTACGACAAACGATTTGACACTTCCTATCCAACCACGAGTCGAAGTTGGGAAGTATGAACATTTTAAGAAAATTGCTGAATATTTGAAAATTGATGACGTCACTACTCCAAAAATTCTTATTGGTGAAGATAATTGGGAATTAATAGTAGCGATGGAAATTGTTCGAGGTAGAAAAAATGAGCCATACGCTACTTTGACTCCTCTTGGCTGGACAATTAGCGGTTGCATGAGCGGACGAAGCATTCAAAATTCAAGTATTTTACACATAACTTGTGACGCAGAAAAGATAGAGGATATGCGAGATCTACATGAGTTAGTGAAGAAATCTTTTGAATTGGAGGCAATTGGAATATCATCATGTCAGCGAGTGAACACTGATCATGTTCGAGTAGAAGAGATTTTATCGAAAACAATCAAATACACCGACGATAGATGGGAAATTGGACTTCCGTGGAAGTCGGACAACCCTGAGCTGCCTAATTCGTATTCAGGAGCATTTTCAAGACTGAAAACTACAGAAAATAAATTTCGTCGTGAACCTATGTATGCGGATGAATACAAAAAACAAATGCAGAAAGTGCTTGATTCTGGATACGCACGAAAGATTGATGAAAATGAAGATGAACATGGATTGAAATGGTACTTACCTGTGTTCGGTGTGCGGAACCCCAACAAGCCCAAGCTGCGTTTGGTTTATGACGCTGCTGCAAAATGTAATGGTAAATGCTTGAATGATTTTTTACTTACCGGCCCTGATTATTTGATATCAATAATGGGCGTAATGATGCGTTTTCGCGAGAAGAGAGTGGCTGTAATCGGTGACATCAAAGAGATGTTTATGCAGGTAAAAATACGAAGAGAAGATCAACATGCACAACGTTTTTTGTGGCGAGAGAAAGCCGAAGAACCTGTAGGTAAATATGTCATGACTTCTCTGATTTTTGGTGCAACATGTTCGCCATGTGTCGCCCAGTATGTCAAAAATCACAACGCAGATCAGTGGAAAGAACAGTATCCTGAAGCTGTAGAAGCGATCAAGAGGGACTGTTACATGGATGATTTGATTCATTCCATTGATTCAGAAAAGGATGCAAGTCGGATTGTGAAGGAAATAAATTACATTAACAAGAAAGGTGGTTTTGAGCTAAAAGGCTGGGCGAGCAACTGCGCTAAAGCATTAGTATCGATTGATACAGAATCATTAAGCACAAGCGCTGTGAAATTTAATAATGGAGAAAGCTTTGCAGAACGAACGCTTGGACTATGCTGGTATCCAGTTGAAGATTATTTTGCTTTCGATGTTACTTTTAAGAAAATTTCTGCCGACTTATTCAGTAATGAATATCAACCGACGAAACGAGAAATGTTGAGAGTGATTATGTCCATCTATGACGTACATGGTTTTCTAGCTCCATTCACGATCAAATCTAAAATGCTTTTACAAGATGTTTGGCGATCCTGCATTCAGTGGGATGAGAAGTTAAAAGACGAAGAACATATAAAATGGATGTCATGGATCGTACAGATGAACCAAATAAAGGAGATAAAAATACCGCGCTGCTATCTTAATTATACTGAAAAAGGTAAAAAATATGAGCTACATATATTTTCTGATGCGAGCGAGAGAGCTTACGCCGCAGTTGTCTATTGGAGAATCACAATGAGCGACGGAACCTACAAAACCGCCTTTATTGCGAGCAAAAGTAGAGTGGCTCCAGTAAAACCATTGTCTATACCGAGGTTAGAGTTGCAAGGAGCACTGCTAGCGGCACGACTGGCTGCAACTGTCGAAATGGAGCACACTATAAAAGCCGATCGGAGAGTATTTTGGACTGATTCTACAACAGTATTGCAATGGATACGAAGCGAACCGAGGCAGTACAAAGTCTTTGTAGCACACCGATTAGGCGAACTTGATGAGTTGTCGCAGGTTTCGGAATGGAGATACATACCAACAAAAATAAATGTAGCAGATCAAGCTACTAGAGTAAATCAGACAGAGCTACGATATGAAAGTTCTTGGTTTCAAGGTCCCTCATTTTTAATCGAAAATGAATGTTACTGGCCTACAGAGTCAAAACTAAATCAAGTGCACCCAGACTCCATCTGCGAACGAAAGGCGGCACTTGTATGTGTGACTACAGCTGTAACAATTGAAAAATATTCAGTCCCCGATATAAATAGATTTTCTTCATGGATAAGACTACTGCGATCAACTGCGCATGTGCTACTTTTTATAAATCGAATGAAGAAAAACAATGATTTGACAATGAAAGATGCGATGTCAGCAGCAGAAATATTACTTATCAAGTACGCTCAGCGGGAAAGTTTTGAAGAAGAAGTGAAAATATTGAAAAATTCAAAATTTCTACCACGTAAATGCAGACTGCTCAAGTTGAGTCCCGTTTTTGATGATGACGGTTTGCTACGATTGGGCGGTCGAATTGATGTCGCAGAGCATGTCTCTTCAGATCAGAAACGACCTATTATCTTGCATGGAAAACATCGACTGACCAATTTATTGGTAAAATATTATCACGAACGCGCCGCTCACGGTTCAAATGAAACTGTCGTGAATGAGTTAAGACAGCGGTATTGGATTATTCACTTACGGCCTACAGTGAGAAAGCTGTCGTCTAGCTGCATACGATGTAGAATTCTAAGAGCTACACCGAAGTCTCCAAAGATGGGTGAGCTGCCGCCCGAACGAGTAGACCATCACCAGCAACCATTTACAAGATGTGGGTGTGATTTATTTGGGCCAATGGAGGTGACTATAGGACGAAGGAAGGAAAAAAGATACGGAGTTATCTTCACTTGTTTGACAAGTCGAGCAATACACATTGAAGTCGCCCACAGTTTGACTACTGACTCACTCATCATGGCTTTACGACGAATGGCGGCACGAAGAGGTTATCCGCAAACTTTAGTTTCTGATAATGGAACTAACCTGCGTGGGGCCGACGTGGAGCTGAAGAAAGCCATTGCAGAACTTGACTATGTAAAGCTGCAAATAGAAGCCGAAAACAAAGGTTTAGTCTGGAAATTTATTCCTCCCAGCAGTCCATGGATGGGAGGAGCTTGGGAGCGGCTCATAAGGAGCATCAAAACTGCAATGAAGGTTATATTGAAAAGCCGTTCACCCAGAGATGAAGTTTTGCAGACTGTACTTACCGAAGTAGAGCATCTTGTCAACAGCCGGCCGCTGACTGCTGTTTCTGTAGACTGCCGAGACCCAGAAGCAATTACACCGAATCATTTTCTGATAAACAGATCTTCTGGAACCCCGCTACCAGGAAAATTTGATGATACAGATCTCTGTACTAGAAAACAGTGGCGAACTTCACAAAGACTCACAGATATGTTCTGGCATCGATGGGTACGAGAATACTTACCGCTCTTACTTCGACGGACAAAATGGACATCAGAATCTCGAGATCTAAAAGTTGGCGATGTCGTCCTGATTGCTGTCACAAACTTACCTCGCGGCACCTGGCTGAAAGGTGTTGTCAAATCTACGCACCCAGGGACTGATGGAAGGGTTCCAGTCGTCGACGTGAAGACCAAGTCTGGAGTACTGAGAAGACCAACGGGTCGTCTAGTTTTCTTAACTGAAGAAGATCCTTTACTTTAAATTTTCCTTTAATTGAATATTTAAGGTTGAATTGTCATTTAAGTTTATAAGATTGGCTTGTGAATTGATTATCTATTTAATTAAGATTGCGTTTTATGTTGGAATTCATAAGTCTTTTGCGTTGTTTTTAAATGAGTTGTTAATCGAATATTATGTAAGTTTCAGTTACTCATGGAATTTTTAAGTTGAATTATTTTGTGTCATGTAAATTTAATATTTGGATCTAGATTTGAGTACGCACTATGCGTGTGCGCATTATGCGTACTAAGGGGGAGTATAAAAGACGAAGTAATGTCAAAAGTATTTATAAAAAGAACATGTACATAATGTCACTTGCTGACATATTTTAGTCGCGTCAAAATAACAAACCAAAAAGTACACCAGTAAATAATGATGAGAAATAATATGTGTTTAAATTATTTTACGGTTATGTATATCTTCACACACGACCGTCTTATACAAAACACCACGTCTCATTTCGTATCGCTGTAGAGTCCGCACTTTATCATAAGAACTTTATACTTATTAATTATTATTATACACAAACACAACATCTCGGTACAAGGACAAATCCGCACCCAACAACAACGGCCCGCACATTATCATAAGTCTCGCACAAACGTCTTTTTAAACACAGATTTCTTTCAAATTACTTTAGGGAACATTCAAACATTTATCTATCTTTTTCTAAACTATGATTTTTTATCATTCCATGTCGTCACCCTCGTCACCAAGTGTATTGGTAGAAGTATGGGACACTCGTCCAAACTAACCAAATGAGCCCAAACTCGAGGGGGCTACTAGTAACGGTTGAAGAGTTCCACTGTCCACCTCCTGACTCCATCATCAGACCCACGTTACCAAGTTGAAATTATCATAGTATTGTATTTATAAAAGACGAAGTAATGTCAAAAGTATTTATAAAAAGAACATGTACATAATGTCACTTGCTGACATATTTTAGTCGCGTCAAAATAACAAACCAAAAAGTACACCAGTAAATAATGATGAGAAATAATATGTGTTTAAATTATTGAGAAAGCCCCCTGCAGGCCACAGCCGCTTATAGTATTGTCACGAGAACTCAATGTGTGTGCAAAGTTTCATAAAAATCGGTTCAGTAGAAGTAGTTGAAAAAGTTGTCGCAAGATTTGAAACAAAGATAGAAGCAAACAAATATACGGAGTCAAGCTAAATAAAACCGTTTAAAAATCAGAACTAGCCGTTAGTTTGCGATTTTAGCGATTTTTAGTGTCAGATATGACTGGTCTATACGGTCTTGGTCGAAAACTAGACCCTTCATTGCCGTTTATGGGCCACGTGGCCGAAGGATGGGTAAATAATATGCTTGTTGTCGGTCTATGTACCTACTACGGTCTTGGCCGAAATATAGAACGATTTTCTACTTTTATAATTTAGAAAAGTCGCCGAAAATAGGTAGGTTATTAATTAATTCTCGGCCATTTCTCGGTCATGGAATTTTTTTCTGACCAAAACGCTGTGCCGAGAAATGGATACAAGGTAAACCAAAAGTACTAGGGTAAAAGAGAACTTGAACTTGCAGCACCATTTTTTTATGGGAAGCTCGACATATGGCGCGTGCCAGACTAACGCAGAGGCGTAGTCCGACGGCGCCCACGGGCATTCGAATATTTACGGTGTAAGACCGAAGACACCAAGAGATGCGTATATTTTTCAGGATTTTAGGAAGACACGCTTGAGGATGGGTGAGAAAATGAAATAATCGACCGGCAAAAGCTAGTCTTTAAGAAAGTAAGTAACAGAGGGCGAGGCCGAAGGCCGAGCTGCGTTCAGGAAGAGGATAACCTTTTCGAAGAATGTAAGTAACAGAGGGCGAGTCCGAAGGCCGAGCTGCGTTCAGGAAGACCATAAACCTTCTCGAAGAAAGTAACTTCTTTGTTACTTACTTTCTTCGAAAAGGTTTATCCTCTTCCTGAACACATCTCGGCCTTCGGCCTTGCCCATAGTTACTTACTGTCTTCGAGAATGTATCGTCTTCGTGAATGCAGCTCGGCCTTCGGCCTCGCCTATAGTTACTTACTGTATTCGAAAAGGTTTATCGTCTTCCTGAACGCAGCTCGGCCTTCGGCCTCGCCTTCTGTTACTTACTTTCTTCGAAAAGGTCATCCTCTTCCTGAACGCAGCTCGGCCTTCGGCCTCGCCCATAGTTACTTACTGTTTTCGAGAAGGTTTATCGTTTTCCTGAACGCAGCTCGGCCTTCGGCCTCACCCTCTATTACTTACTTTCTTCGAAAAGTTTACCCTCATGCTGAACGCAGCTCGGCCTTCGGCCTCGCCCATAGTTACTTACTGTCTTCGAAAAGGTTTATCGTCTTCCTGAACGCAGCTCAGCCTTCGGCCTCGCCCTCTGTTACTTACTTTCTTCGAAAAGGTTATCCTCTTCCTGAACGCAGCTCGGCCTTCGGCCTCGCCCATAGTTACTTACTGTATTCGAGAAGGTTTATCGTTTTTCTGAACGCAGCTTGGCCATCAGCCTCGGCCTCTGTTACTTACTTTCTTCGAAAAGTTTACCCTCATCCTGAACGCAGCTCGGCCTTCGGCCTCGCCCATAGTTCCTTACTTTCTTCGAAAAGGTTGTCCTCTTCCTGAACGCAGCTCGGCCTTCGGCCTCGCCCTCTGTTACTTACTTTCTTCGAAAAGGTCATCCTCTTCCTTAACGCAGCTCGGCCTTCGGCCTCGCCCATAGTTACTTACTGTCTTCGAGAAGGTTTATCGTTTTCCTGAACGCAGCTCGGCCTTCGGCCTCACCCTCTATTACTTACTTTCTTCGAAAAGTTTACCCTCATGCTGAACGCAGCTCGGCCTTCGGCCTCGCCCATAGTTACTTAATGTCTTCGAAAAGGTTTATCGTCTTCCTGAACGCAGCTCAGCCTTCGGCCTCGCCCTCTGTTACTTACTTTCTTCGAAAAGGTTATCCTCTTCCTGAACGCAGCTCGGCCTTCGGCCTCGCCCATAGTTACTTACTGTATTCGAGAAGGTTTATCGTTTTTCTGAACGCAGCTTGGCCATCAGCCTCGGCCTCTGTTACTTACTTTCTTCGAAAAGTTTACCCTCATCCTGAACGCAGCTCGGCCTTCGGCCTCGCCCATAGTTACTTACTTTCTTCGAAAAGGTTATCCTCTTCCTGAACGCAGCTCGGCCTTCGGCCTCGCCCTTTGTTACTAACTTTCTTAAAGATGGTTTATCCTCTTCCTGAACGCAGCTCGGCCTTCGGCCTCGCCCATAGTTACTTACTATCTTCGAGAAGGTTTATCGTCTCCCTGAACGCAACTTCGCCTTCGGCCTCAAAAAGTTACTCACTTTCTTCGAGACGGTTTATCGTTTACCTGAGCCCAGCTCGCCCTTAGTTACTTACTTTCTTCCTTTGAAATACGAATTTCACGCGAGCGAAGCCGCGGGCAAAAGCTAGTAAATTTATAAATTCATATAGCTGTTGGAATATCTATATTGGTTACTCAGACCGTGCAATTTTGTAAAATGCGGACGTACTTACACTCTTTAGGAATAGTACCTATTCAAATCGCATTACTTTTATAATCTTGTTCGAAGACACTCGGACGTCCTCATAATATTAGACTATGTATACTAAAATTTTAACACATTTACTAATATCACACTTGTTACAACGTTTGATTGAAAGGCGGACGTCCTCGTATTAGACTATGTACACCCACATCCGAAGTTCTGAACACACTTACAGTAACACACTTATTACAATATTTACTTGTAAAAAGCGGACGTCCGCTTAACACAATAAATGTATACTAAATAATACACACTTTGGACTGGTGGCGCCACTTGTGGTAACACACATGAACTAAAATTTTGCGGGTGTCAAATTTTTGCGACAAAAATACGGACAGTGCGGTCGTCCTTTCAAATTTTAGGTGACGTCACCAGTCGACCAATCAGATGGCGACGATTCTAACTGTATATTTGAAAGTAGGCATATAATATTGTGCGGACGTCCGCACAATGAGGTCGGTCCTCACTTTCAGTATTCTGGTCAAGTTTAGGTCCGCTTTTTACTCTAGCCGTAAAGACACACACACACACACACACACACCCTCACACACAACCTTACCCTCACACACACAGGCTTGTCAAATTGTATGTTATGTCATTTAGTTATGTAAGTTAGTTATTATATTTTTTTTTGTATAATATGTTTATTGTCATTGTTGTTTGTTTGTTTTTGTCCTTGGTTGGAACGGGGAGCCCCTGAAAATCAGCTTCGCTGTCTCGGATAGTGAGTCAGCTGCTCCCTTTTCGTCACATGTTATATGTTTATTTGTATTTTTACCTAATTATTAGAGTTGTTGTGTGACGAAAAAATAAATAATTTCATTTCATTTCAAAATTTACAGGTGTCTAATAAAGTTTGACTGGAAGAAATCACTATCACTAATAGTGGTAAGCCAGTCTCTTTGGGCTATTTTTCTTTTAGTTTTTTTTTTTCATACTTGTGTTATTGTACTATCTGTAACTTCTTGTAATATTGATTTATAAAGCATTTTCAATAAAATAAAGCAATAAAATAATAAAGGAATTTCCGCGGGAGTAAAATGAGTTAAATAATTTCTTGTTTTCTTGCTTTCTATAGTGCAGAAGGTGGTCCTATTGCAGAATGCAATGTCTTCCAGTCAATCTCACAAGGAAAGCGATAGGCTGGCAATCCCGAAAGCATCTACTCACAATTAAGATTGTTGTGATAGGCGCAGAGCTGCGGGTCTGTCTCCTCGAGGATGGGGCTGAGAGCTCCCGGGTAGCAGAGCACGAGCTCGTCGCGCGTCGCCGCCGCCTCCGCCTCCGCCCCCACCGGAGGCGCGGGCAGGTGCACAGGGCACTCCTCCGCCGGCTCACACACTGACGCCTGCACAATGTTCAACTAGAGATGAAACTCTCCGTGTGTATGTAACTACAGTAGGCGCTCGGTAATCCGGCGCGCAAATTGTTTCGCCTATGCCGGATTATTAGATTTGTATGCGATATAAAGCACAACATATAGCATGTATGTGGGAAATAAATTCTATCATATATTCTTTTGTCTTTTTACATTTTGTCTAAGCGACACACTTACGCACGCACAACGAAAAAACCAAAAACAAAACACAGGCGCGTGGCTACGCTGTCAAGGTCGGGGCCGGACTGAGCAACCACCCGCGCGCCGCTCTATAATCCGGCAGTAATTTCGGATTATAGAGCGGGTCAACTGAGTCGCTAAAATGCCGGACTACTGGGCGTGCCGGTCTATCGAGCGCCGAATTACCGAGCCCCTACTGCATTTCAATAAAGCATTCTAAATAATGTGAGAATACAAACCAGTTTATTATCCTGCCAGAAATGACGTACGTATAAAATAAAATTAGCCATAAATTTTTTTTTTTTCTAAAGAATACTTTTAAAATATGTTGTATAGGAAAGGCAATGGTTTTATTCTGTACAGCCCAGCATTCTCACTCGTTCTAATAATAAAAATTCATTGAAGTTCCAATTAGCAACATTTTTCGATTATTTTTTCTGCCAGCCCCATCGGAAGTCAACGGTTGTAAGGGTTTGGGGGCCGGCTGGCCATATCGGAAACCAAGAGGTTAAAATATTTTTATTGACCCGTGGTTTGTTTTTCAACTTCTTGTTTGGATTGTATAGTGGTACATGGGTATCTGTGCTTTCTTTGTGATGAATTTAAAATCATTCCATGCACTGAACATATCTGTGTGGCTGGTGTTTAGTATGCTGTTTTTAGTAAGTGCAGCGCTCACACTGTCGTAATTTGTTTGAAAGTAGTCACGACGGAGTTTTGTGTTGTATCTGTTGCTTCGTTCTTGAAGAAATTGAATGGTTGCAATTTATTTATTTAATTTATATAAAAATAAAATTTACAACAATATCAAACCCTGATGTTGCAGGTGGCAATCATAACGCAGTGATCGCTTATCTCTATGTGTGGACGGTCTTCTATTTTGGTACAGAGGTAATGGTCATTGCACAGGATCAAGTCCGGGATCAAGGACGGACTCTTCATTATTTCGCTTTCATGTAATTTATTTTACTAATTGATGCAGATTTAAGCTGGTTCACACAACGACAAAGATTTCGTGGCATGTAGCATGACAATTCAACATAGCGAAATAATGTTTGGTAAATAACTAAGATAATTTTAAGAAGCTAATATTATATCAATTATCTTGCTGTAAGCAGCAAGTGCAGCGTTCAGAGTGTTTAACTATAGAGGACTCGCTCTGGAGCAGCACTGAATAGTAAAAACATGACCAGATAGGCTGGGTACAGGATACCGACCGACCCGATATTCGTTGCATCACTGATTGTCATATCATGGTATTCCATTTGACTGGTAATTGTAAATTGCTATAAAAAGTAGTGTTGCAACGTATATCCGGTTACTATCCGGTATCCGGCCTATCCGGCCATTTTTTACTATCCGGTTCGTGGGCAGATAGTAGACAGTATCCGGCCAAGGCCGGATAGTGGAATAATCCTATTACTTTAAGTGAGGTAAACTTGTATATATATACCTACATATATATATAATTGTTTCTCGGAAACGGCTCTAACGATTTGGATGAAATTTTGTATTTAGATAATGTTATTTTTTTTAAGTTTATCGAGACAGGTGTAGACGCCGAGCGAAGCTCGGTCGCCCAGGTACGTGATTAATAAACTGATTTACAAAAAGAAAACTGTTTGCCTTGTAAAATTCGTAGGCTATTAAATTAAACAGTGGCATTCTTCAAGATCAAAGGAGTGCAACTCCTGTACGCTAGCTATGACGCTAGTCAGTATTATTTCAAATTCTGTGACCTTGTTAATATTTATGTTCTATCTATGTTCATCTGGCCGGATATTCGGATATCCGGCCCGAGCACAGGCCGGATATCCGGCCACTAATGCACAATCCATTGCAACACTAATAAAAAGGCATAAGTGAATTAAAATGGACTCTGAACTTGAGCTTTGGCTGCATGTAACAAAAAACATATATATATATATATATACATACATACATATTATATTGGATGGCATGCTCACCTGCGCCAGCGGTAGCTTGAGCTCCAGTTCAGTCCGCAGCGCTCGCACACACTCCTCGTCCAGCGCATAGCCCTCGCGGTAGCTGTCCTCGAGGGACTCGGTGCTGCTGCGCGCGCCGCCCTCCCGCGGGCACTCGTTGCACTCTGGTGGGGTCTCCACCCCGGCCTCATCCAGCTCCAACTGCCCCAGGCTCTCAGGAGGTGCCAGCTCCTCGATACTCAGCGGCCCCGAATACTCAATATTCAAGTTATTCTCATTTTCCGCCATCGCCAGCTTAGTCGTAAACTGAATCTCAATGTGGTTCAAGTCGAGGTCGTCTTCGACCGGAAGGGCCGGCTCGAATGCGGCCGACGACCTGGACGCTACGGGAGAGACATCGTCCGATTGATCGTGGACAAGGTACTTGTGCTGAGGTGAAGAAGACAGGTAGATGCCGGGCGAGTTGGGCGGAGTAGTGGGGGAGAAACTGAGCTTGGTCGCCTCGTGCGGATGCAGCTCATGGGGAGATTTCTCTTTCGGGTCAGCCGGAGGACCGATGGGTTCAGATTCTTCCGAGAGCAGATCAGTCTTAAAGCTCACATTCTCGCTGTCAAGGTTCAGCTCAACGAAGTTGGAGGAAAAGGCCAGCAGCTCTTCCCTCGGTAGGTCAGAGTCGAAGTTGCTCTGTTCGCTCGGCTCCGTTTTGATGCCGGTGAAGTAATCTAGCGTGCAGCTCTCAAACGGACCGAGCATGACTGAACTCTGCTCGATAGATTCTGGTGGTCCAAAGGGAGACTCGCTGAACATGTGACGTACACTTTGCTGCTCCAACCTGGTGACCGTTACCCCGGGACCATAGTTCGGAAACATTTCTTCTTCATTTCGTGCTTCTTTCGAATTTTCAACTGTACCAGAGTCAACACCTGTGCTGATGTCTTTTTTAAAGTCATCTTCGACTATTGTTATTTTCGGAGTGCTAGTTAGCATATTGTTTTTGTCTAAGTCGTATGGAGGGCTTTTGAGTGACAACTCCGACCTATTCGCTCCAAGAGGGGTGGCCTCTGGCAAGGCAATACTTTTTTCAGCGTGTAAAAAAGCGGTGGTGTCTCTCAGCACCTGTGGGAGGTCCAGATACTGGGTTGAATCATTTCTAAGATCTCTACTCTCATACTTGTTAATACATTCGTCTTTACTTTCCTTTAGATTACTGCACAGCTTGGTAATATCCTTTTCTAAGCCCTTATTTAAGGAGTTTTCGGTTTCCTCCCTGTTCCGACTGTCCGTGGGCGTCGTTTTGAGATCCATGTAGACAGTGCTGTCGTTGTCCATCGACAGCACTTCAGTATCACTAATGGAATTCTTTTCCGATTCCACTTCCGCCTCATCCGAGTAATCTTGATGAGGCCTTTGTTCTAGTTTATTATCTATCACTTCATCCGACTTATCTAACTTAACTTGCGACTCGACAGCGACCGCACTCTTCGGGAGTATATCTTTCTCGCGAGCGTCGTCCGAGTCGACGCTAACATTTTGAACTGCTCTTTCGATGCCCGAAGGCTCCGAATTAGTGAGGCCTTCGCGCTCGACACCAGCGCGTACTTCCAATTTTTTAAATAATTTACGATTATCACAAGATTCACGACAGTCTTTAGTTTCAGATTCAACCTGATCCTTATAACTACTTATACTATAGTTGGCGCGGGCCGTACACAAGTCTTTCAGCGAAGGAACCGATTTCTTAACCAATCCGTCTCTGCTGTTGTATATCACTTCTTGCAGTTGGTTTTGTTTAGATTCGTTATGTTGATAGTCGGCGAGCGAGTACGAGGCATCGCTCGCAGGGTGCTCTTCGCTAGGGGTGTTCATCTCGGAGTTGCGTTCGAAGGAGTGTCGTAGCGCACCGCCGGCGTCGCGGTCGTCGTGCTCGCGCTCGCGGTGCGGCGGTGGCGGCGGCGGGTCGTCGCGCGGCGGCAGCTCGAGGATGTGGCGGAAGTCAGTGATGCCGGGAGACTTGACGAGGGCAGAGGGGGGCGGCGGGGGAGGCTCGCTCACGCACACGTGCAGGGCGAGGTGCTCGCGCGACGGGCTCGCCTGGTGGCTCGACTCAGAGCTTGACGTTTTCTCCGAGTTGAGGATGCTGTCGAGGTTCTTGATGACGTCGCTGACGTCGCGATAGTAGCCGACGTCGTCGCCGTGCGCCATCACCTCCGCCAGCCACGGGTCCACCTTCTCGGCGAGGTGCTCGCACGAGCGCTGCTGCGGCTCAGCGCCCAGAGTCCTCTCCGTGCTCGCCTCCAACTGGCTCTCTAGAATAGTCGCATCGGCGGCTAGATAATGAACGTTGCGTACGTCCTCGAGCGATCCGTGCAGATTGGTGAGACTATCGGACTTGTGATGAGCGGGGAGGGTGTCGGACACGATGCTGCTGGACCTGGAAGCGACCATCTCCCGCTCGGGCTGCACGTGGTTGGCTGTGTCATCCGTGAAGTCGTCCTCGGAGCGCGTGAAGCGCGAGGAGAGGAGGTGAGCGTCGGCGTGAACAATGGCAACGTGCTCGTCCACTTTGGGAATGGAGTTGGGCTTGAGGCGCTGCCAGCGCTCCTCGAAGTCCGCGCTGCGGCGCTGCGGGTCGGCGGGGAGGTACCCGCCGGCCAGGTGGCTCGTGTGCAGGTGCTCCAGCAGCGCGTGCACCTGCGCCGCGGACGGCCGCCGCTCCGCTTGCACGCTCCAGCACAGCTGCATCACTTGGTATCTGCAAAGAGAAAGTTTCAAACTTGTTTACTTTTACAAAATTGCACAGGAAATGTTGAATAATTTAATATATTATTGTTAAAATAGCTTCAATTTATAAAATAAATCTAATAAAAAAATAAATTATATTATTTTTTTTATCTTATTCTTCTTATGTTTATTTCAACTAGCTCTAATTGATTCTCAATTGGAGCTTCTTCATTTGGAGGTTTTGCAGTCAATTCCTAGATACTGGATGGGCTAAATGTCCCTTTCCAATTAATAAATGCAATAAATGTTATAAGTGCCAGTATAATAATAATAAGGGCCAAAAACATCAAACATTATTGCAATTTAATGTTTAATTCAAGCATTCATCGCAAACTAAATACAACTGCTGCTTGAGTGGCAATTATATACCGGCAGTTTAAAAAAAATAGTGCAATTATTTTGGATCACTCTGCAATTGTGTTTAGTCCCATATTATAATATCCCAAGTTTAACCTGTTGGCTCCCACAGGTTATAATATTGCTTACCCCTCCTCACTCCCAGGCCACTTTTGCTAGCAGGTTTCGCAGCGTGGAGATTTTGCACCGCGTCGCACCAAATATCCACGCATAATCTCAAATATTTAATAAAATAATGATGTCAGATCAATAAATTGTATTTGAACTTGTAGCGAATGAAATTGAACAACTGTTATTCTTTTTTTATATTTAGAGATTTTTTTTTTTTACAAAAAGTGCACAAAAATTTAAAAAAGGTTGATTTAAAAAAAATATTTATTTGTCAAAAATGTTTCAGGTTCACTACGGTTTCACATACAGACAGAATCGATGTTTGTTGAAATAAAAAAGTACCAAACAAAAAATGTAGCACCGTGTACAATAAAAGGAAGAAAAAAATCCTGACCTGAACATCATGACATCAGCTAGAACATCATTCAAAAATAAATAAATAAGATATTGAGATAGTTACACATACAGGTGATCGCGGTAGGGGCAGGGCAGCGGGGGCGGCGTGAAGGCGGGGGTGGGGGGCGGCGGCTCGCCCCACGAGCACACCTCCCACAGCACCACGCCCAGCGACCACACTTCGCTGCTGCTGCTCTCCTGTTTTTACACATCAAATCACATCACACACAATATTCTTTATTGTACGTACACCATATTAAAACATGGAACACATATTCATACAATACACAATATTAAAACGCTAAAGATTTATAATCTTATAAAATTAAAGGTAAAAGGTAAAGGTGAAACAAAAACTTTAATCTAAATTCTTTTTTGTCTGTATATACTATAGTAGAAACTAATTAGAATACGTATGTTTGCAATGGATAGCCGAAGTCACGAATTTGCAAATAGACAAGTTTTTATATGCCAAACTTATGTAAGCAGAAATTCCCTACAAAACGGAATGTGTGACAGCTGTCAGTATGAGTAAAAGCTATCACTGTTCCACAATAAACCATACAGTACTCGCCTGCTGTCACCCTAATTGTGTTATGATGAGCAAGGTATATACAGTATGTTTCAGGATAGGGTTTTGTAACAGGGTTCGAAATGAGTCCATATTTGAAGACGAATAGCTCTGAAACTCTTTTCCAGATTCGGTCATTTTATAGTACTTTTTGGTGAAAATAGTTTAATCGAAATTTGGTGGAAGGTTAACGTCCGCCTTTATTAAATAAAAATAAAATGACTAACTTATATGCTTACATACATAGCGTCACGCCTGTTTCCCGGTGGGGTAGGCAGAGACAACGGATCTCCACGTGCCACGATCCAGATCTATGCTTAACTAGTAGAATTGAACTGCATGTAGGTAAATTCCAAGCACATATATTTGAATGACATCCAAAGAAAAATGGGACTGGGCTAGGTCATTGCACTCCCTAGACCTAGAAAACACTGTTGCCAAATGTCCTGCACTCCCTAGACCTAGACAACACTGTTGCCAAATGTCCTGCACTCCCTAGACCTAGACAACGCTGTTGCCAAATGTCCTGCACTCCCTAGACCTAGACAACACTGGTGCCAAATGTCCTGCACTCCCTAGACCTAGACAACACTGTTGCCAAATGTTCTGCACTCCCTAGACCTAGACAACACTGTTGCCAAATGTCCTCATATTCACTGTCCATCGAGTTTTTAATATAATTTGCAATTTTTGTATGAAAAAAAAAATACGGAATTTCGATTTGAGTGATAAGGATTTTTTTCTTCTAATAATGAGTACTTTCTATTCCCGAAGGTTCTCAAGCCTATCCTGAAACACCCTGTATAGATAGAGATGAATGTGTTTATCACTGGATACTCGCTGTAATCAGTCGTTCGTTCATTTGGTTGCCAAAATAATAGGAAGAAGAAGAGTAAGGAACGGTACTGACGGCGAGGGCAGGATGAGCCATCATCTCGGGCGCGGTCCAGGGCGCGAGGTGGGGCGAGCGCGCGTCGCCGTAGTGCCCGAGCAGCGCACGCGCCTCCTCCCCCCCTCCGCCGCTCACCAGCACCCCTCCGCTCCACACCGATCTGCAGTCAATTGAGGTCAACGTCGCTGCATTCTCAGTTGCACGTGGTTTACAGTGCTCTAGCTTGGTTATGATTCCAGTTCAGTGGGTCTACAGGGAACAACTCGACACGCTAACTCACCCAAAAATACGCCAATTTCAACCATAGCCGTGTCGAGTGCATTAACTATTGGTTGAAAACGAGCGAGCTGTTGGATGAGTGAGTGAGTGCGTGGTTCCCGGTACACACACTGGGCAGGAAAACCTTTTTTTTATGTAAGCTGACATGGTTGACTATTATACTACATGTATACTGGTGATGTAAACAGATAACACTTGCTTCTGATGGAACCACCGTGTGGCGTGACAGTGCTTGCTTCCAGTTTATTCACGTAGTTTAAACTGAATTCACCGGAAGGCATGTTTCTTTCGTGGCTGCTTCGACCGACCTTCAATCAGTGCGGTGGTACCAATTCAGACACAGTTTTATTCTACTGTTTCTCCCTGGTACTGGTTTCTACTAGGTATTGGGTGCAGTTATTAACAAGTTGTAGAAGTGATCAAGATGGCTGGGCTCGAGTATATTTTTTTATGTAAACTGACACGGTTGACTACATCACCTACAACATCCGTGATGTCAGCCCATAACACCGGGTGAACTTGGTGCCACGTCAGTGCTTCCCTTCGGTCGTGCCGGCTACACTGAACTGGACGGAAAACACAAACTATTTATACATAGCCGTTTCGACCGACCTTTCATTCAGTGCGGTGGTATCAACCCGGGCGGGATAAACCCTATCATCTATTAATATAAGAAGAGTCATATCCCTTAGTCGCCTTTTACGACATACACGGGGAGAGATGCAGTATAGAGTAATAGAAGAGTACCCGTAGACATATCCCAGTGCGTGCAGGTACGCGAGTCCCGCCGCGATGTCGCACTTGAGCCGCAGCGGCAGCCCTCGCTCGTGCAGCGCGCACATCTGGGGACGGTTGCTGATCAGGTACTGCTGTAGATCCTGCGCGAACAACACACATACTTACAGTCGGCTCAATCCAGCATCGAGCCGTGCCACTAGTGGGTGACCAACACCGTAGGGATGTCGGCTCCCTAAGTGTGTTCTATCGCTTATTCCATGGGGAGTGCTCGGAGGAGGTGTTTAATGCGATCCCGGCGTCCCCTTTCCACCGTCGCACCACGCGCACTGGGCAGGGATTGCATCCCTACACGCTGGACTTACCGCGGATGCGTACCAATCGATTCTGCAGATCTTTCCTCTACAGAACCGGTAAACTCTGGAACACTCTCCCTGCCCATATATTTCCCCCCAAGTACAGTCTCGGGTCCTTCAAGTAAGGTAAGTAGGGAAGGGACCTAAAGTTAAACGTGGAATCCGAACCACGGTCAGCCTTCAACGGTCGAGCGGTAACTCATCCATCTATGTTTTAATAAAACAAATACCAAATATGGCTGACTAAATAATTGACTGTCGAAAATGGTGTGCGATTCGAAATTCAAGTTCTTGTTGAGACACCTTTTATAACTGTCAAGCAGCACAGCTTATGAGGCACGAAGACTCACGATGACCCACCGCATGACTCGGTGGAAGAGCCGTGGTCACTAGAGGTGGCGAGCCTGTCGCCCTATAGCACTCTATCTTGACCTTATCCCTTAGTCACCATATAAGACATGCACGGGGAGAGATGGATTGGGACAGTACTCGACCCACACGGTTATAAGATGTTTCGTTAGTCATGTCATTAACTTCGGGAGGGTTACATACACACTCAAATAAACACGTTACGAAAAAAAATATATATGTTTATAGTATTACTTTTCGAGAAATTTAACAAAACATGTTTGCTACCTAAACATTAACCCTCCGTCGGGCGCAACCGGCCTGAGAGGTCCGCAACACACTTTTTTGGATGCCCCTCCTCCCTCTGGCGGCCCAGCGGGGTACCCCTCCCAATAGTTTCCTGGCTCGAGGCGATGCTTAGGATGCGCCACCTAAATCTGCCGTCAACCTTCAGCCGACTCGCTCGTGACCCCCCTGGCTCGTGAGGCCCACTGCGCCCGATTGCGTTATAACTTTGAAGGTGAGTTTTTTCAAGATATTTTTATTGAAATCGTTCATTTTCTTCAAAATAAGCCTGTTGTGTGTGGAAGTTCGGCGATATCTTAAGAAATAAGTGCTATTCTGACCTTGGCCTCTCAGGCCGAGTGCGCCTGATAAAATTACATCGATAATTAATTTCACTTTTCCTGTATTTTGTTCCAGATTTCTTACGAAAGAAGAAGGAACATCTGAGGAGGAGGAAGAAGAAGAGGACATAATGTAATGATTTTGTTCTTAGATAAACAGACAAAGTGGACCAAGGAGTCATCTCCAGCTGCTGTTCGCCGGGTACAACGGCACAACATCCTTCCAGGTGTAAAAGGAAATGCTAAAACTATATTGCAATGAAAATTGGGAATGTTTGTTCAATACAGAAATGTCGGAACTGATTGTCAAGTAAACCAACCAATACATCAACTCAGTCAAAGGCAAATTTGCCAGCGTGAGGAATGCCAAGAAAACAGACGAGGCAACAATCAAGGCATTCATTGGTTTGTTGTACCTGGCTGGAGCTTACAGATGGAACAGTCCCCTCCCAACCTCCCAAAAAACGCAAGTGTGGAATTTTCATGGATGAAACAGGATTTAGAAGGATGACAAATTACGAATGTCAAAACTGTCATAAATCGATCTGCCTAAGCAACGTAAATCCACTGTGCCAGACCTGTTATTCGGCTGCTGATTTGGAAGTCTCAACGTCGGTTTCTGCCCACGACTGCGGCAAATCATGATGGTCCGACATCAGAAGACACTGTGTACAGACTTTTTTTTCCACATTTTAACTTTTACGATACTTGGTTCGTCCAATTTTGAAAACGCTTTTGTGACAAATTAGCAATTTAATTTGTTTTAGCTTAAGCTTCATTTCTTTCATTAAACTGGTTTTTACGGTTAAATTTAGTATATTTGCTATCCTTAGAACCTAGCAAAGGCTATCCTACCCTTTTTTTAAAATAAAAATTCAATTGGGGGGAGGCTGGGCTAAAATATATGGGTGGCCTCTCAGGCCGGGTGCGCCTGATTTTGTTTCGTTCAGTGGTGCGCCCGACGGAGGGTTAACCTGTGTGTAACAGTAGGTAACTTGCATTGTACGGGGTCAATGACCGTACTATGTTCAAACGCAGAACAGCTGTTTGTTGTAAGTAAGTCACAAGGTCACTATGATTGGTTTTTACAGCTACTTATTTGATTTTATCTTTTTGTTAGGAGAAAGAATGCTCCTATAAAAATATGTTTTTTTTTTTCTTACGTAAAGTGTTTATTTGAGTGTGTATGTAACCCTCCCGAAGTTAATGACATGACTAACGAAACACCTAATATATAGAAATCTAGCTGAATAAAAAAAAGTAGAGCTAACCATAGAGCACAGGTCGAATATGAGGAGCCAGGGGTCCTCGTGGAGGTTCCTCGCGAGCAGCGCCAGCACGTTGTGGTGGCGCGCGTCGCGGAAGAGCGCCGCGTCGCGCAGGAACCGCGCGCGCTCCGCCCCCGACGCCTGCTGCTCCAGGATCTTCACTGCGACCGCGCGCCGCATCCGCCCGTCTCCGCCGTCCATCTCACCTTCCACTATCTACAAACATACATTCATTTTTTTTATCGATACTGACACGGTTGGCTACATAGGCGCCGACTACGTGGGTGCTTGGGGGCTCCAGCACCCACGAGGGGTGAGTAGTGGGTACGGAGCACCCACGACGATAGATATAAAAACTGATCAGTAATAGGATTTGAGCTACGATAAAAGTGCCTTATTTACTTACAAGCCTTTGAGCGGCCACATTTACACATTCGCACTAGTGGCGCGGCGAATAGCGAACGTTATATTATTCCATATCATGCAATAGAATATAGGAGCACTACATGCGTAGGTACATCGTGCGAATGTGTAAATGCAGAAAATGCAAAACATTGTGCGAATGTTTTGCGAAACCTTAATGCCGGGTGCAGGGAGAATTAGTGAAAAATTGGAGAAGCATATGTCCAGCAGTGGACGGTAACCCGTTGATGATGATGATGACTGTTCAATAAAAAAAATTTGCATGAGCACCCACGAGGATTTCTAAAAGTCGGCGCCCCTGGTTGGCTACATAACCTACAACAACCGTGATGTCAGCCCATAACAAGATTGATTTACTATCATATTTAGTTCTCTCTTACGTTTTGTTTATAGACGTCCGGAAATACCAGCCATCCGGCTATAAAATCCAGACGTCTATCCCTGCACTCTTGCGAGTACAGTGATCATGTATGCCAGATCGAGGCCCCATAGCGGTACCGTTCTTCCGAAAAAATCCCATGGGAAACACAGCCTGAAGCCTTTCCCCAGCCGATCCGAGTCACCACCCGTCCACCCGAAGGAACCCCCGACCGAAGCCGAGAGCCGGGGGTGAAGCCATCACTGCCACTGGGGTCAGCCCATAACACCGGGTGAACGTGTGCCACGTCAGGCCTTCCCTTCGGTCGTGCCGGCTACACTGAACTGGACGGAAAACACAAACTATTTACATAGCCGTTTCGACCAACCTTTCATTCAATGCGTGGTACCAACCCGGATGGGCTAAACCCTACCACCTCGTAAAAAAAAGAAGGACATATCGTCAAGCAAGCCTCTCTCTCACCACTTACAAGTCTCCGTGCAAACAACGAACCCTACAGAACTAATCTATCTTTAAATAGGGTCGGTAGAGTACCGACCCTATTTCGTGCCGTGGGCAGGAGAACGGAGACTGGGAAGACCACCCGCCAGGTGAAACGATATCAAGTACGTCGGCGGAAAGCAGTGGTTCTGTACCACTGAATGTCGGGAGGATGGAGAGGCGTATGTCCAGCAGAGGACACTAACACGCTGACTGACTGACTTAGTAATTATTCCTTAGGCCGGTGTCTAGTGGAACTAAGAAAGCTACTACGTTAAAAATCTTATTTTGGTTATGAACCTTAGATTGGGTTAGTCATAAAGTGTAAGGCCAAGTTAGTTGCCGCTGAATGAAATGTGTAGGGCTTCATTTCTTACCCTTCCAAAAGAGCCGCGCCCGATCTCCCTTAGGTACTGGAGTTGATTTCTGGGAAAATCTTCTTGTTGCGGAGCTGAAACAAGACACCACAGTTCAGAAATTCAAATTGATTGCAAAGTATTTGCTAAAAATCGGAAAATTGCAGTGACAGGTATTCTAAAATGAGGGTCCCCCTTCGTGCCTGAAATGTCTGCGCCATTTTATAAATTTCATGGAAAGTTGACTGGAGTCATAGGTAGGACTGATGGAGAGTGAGGTGCATTTTGAGCTCACCGAACCACTCAGGGTACAGCTGATGGGGCTGGTGCGAGGGCGTGATGTCAACCGGCAGCGGCTCGAACTGAACGACCGACTCGCGGCTCGCGTTCAGTCTCACCGCCGCCGGCTCCTCGCGCGCGTGCAGAGCGTTCCTGTTCTCGTTCTCGCTGATGATGTAGACGGCGGCGTTGTTGTTCTCGATGTTCTGCATCTCCCGGAGCGATATAGGGCCGTTGTTGTTGTCCTCGAAGAGATTGTTGTTGTCGGGGGGCGGCGGGCCGCGCACGAGGTACACGGGCCCGCGCTCCGGCTCGGGCTCCGCGGGCGGGTCGCGCGCGCCGCCTCCGACCTCGGGCTGCGCGCGCGCCGCATCGGCCGAGCGCGTACTCGCACGCCGGGCACCGAACAACTGTCGACAACGAACATTATCGCGTTAGTGTGTTTTTTTCAGCTCCTGATGTAAAATTATTATAAAGTTCGAAAATATGCTTATAATTTAGTGTACGTTTCAGTGGGTAATAAAAACCAATGAAAATTTACGTATGCGCCACCCAATATACATTAAAAAAATAAAGCAATCCTCCCTAATGAAGGATCTCAACTCAATTTGAATTGACAAAGCCTTAGATCAGTAACAAATATGTAAATAATTTGGACATGCTGTAATACCTCAATATCCACATTTTGGTCCGGCTGATTGGGCAACAGAAAATAAAATTGTACTTTAAATATTTAAACATTATGATATTAATATATTTTCTCTTATTTTAGTTCTAAAGACTTATAGTTATTGAAACTTTAGTGATGATTTCATATGTGCAGCAATAGTTCATTTAAATGCATAAAACCCGACGCTTCAAATATTGCAGTACAAGGTGTTCTGGGCATACTGCCAGTCCCTCCCTGTAAGAGTCATACACATCCCTATGATGCTGTCCCCAGTTACTGTTAAACATAGGACATGGAGAAAATAATTTGTATAGCCGAACCAGGCCTCACGCACTCTATGTACTTGCGCGCGCTAACTACCTACCGCCCGTTGGACCGCCGGCGATCTAATTCAGTGGAAATTCGTCAGCCGCGCGAAGCATACCTACACGCTCGCCCACGCAACTGCGCGCAGCTGCAAAGCAATAATCACTTTACACTCGATCGTTTAGGTACATTTTCGCACGCAGCGATTGGCGACGTGAAACAGTAGGCTATTAAAGCCGAAGGTATGGAACTTCTTCTATGGAGCGATTTATCTGTTACGAAGTAACTATTAAGTAATCTGTGGCCGAACACTAAAGATACTTTCTGTAAACATATAATCTTATCCCCTTCTTCTGTGGCTGGCTACTTGACTAGACAATACATGAGCTACTACCACCACTTCATTCTCTAGCTCGCTAGAGGCCATAAAGGTCGCCCGGCGATGACTGTACTACGGCCGGCGCGCGGCAACACCACGCACGAGACAGGCCGGCGCGGCGAGGTCGACGTACGACAACGCACGCACAGTACAGTATGCACACTGCTATATCGATTCCGTTGCCTCACTCCTACACAGAGCCTAGATAACAAGCTGAGCGAACCTGTCACTTTGAACAATCTTGTTCGGTTCGATGTTGTTATAGTCATAGTGCCACACAACGGCGATATTATTTTGTTGAATAAACTATTTTTTAACCGACTTCAAAAAAAAGGAGGAGTTTCCCAATTCGACGGTTTTTTTATGTTTGTCCTCTCATAACTTTCGACTGGGTGAACCGATTTTGATGATTCTTTTTTTTAATAGTAACACAACACCGAAGACTTTATTAACACTAGGTCCAATAAGTAGAAAATGTTAGCAAGGCAAACAACGTTAAGTTTGATCGACCCGTAATGAGGAAATACGAAAAATACGACAAAAACCCAAAGTAGACATTGCTAAGAAAATTTGCAAGTTCATGTGGCAGTGGGCTGGGCACATCTGCCGCAGACCCGATAACCGCAGGGGTGGACGAATGACCGAATGGAGGACATGTAGATACCTACAAGTAAACGGAGCGTGGGAGCGAAAATTATGGAAAAAAGGAAGTGCTGTCAAAAGAAAAATAACTAAAAATAAAAGAACAAGGAGAATAATTGGACTCAGTGCCGCAATATCACTTTTCCCTGAATATTTCATTAATGTAGAAGCTATTGAATATGCCTGGCAATGCCAAATAATCTAAAATTGCAATTAATTCAAAAGTTATATGGGGAAATATTATTTAATAAAATACCAATATTTCATTAACATCTTCTCAATATTTGGTTGGAGAACGCCACAGGGCCAATAATAGTTTGGAGGCGTGGCACGCCAGGAAGGAAAAATTCGAATTTCGTTTATATTCTGCACGTTTAAAAAAACAAATTCAAAATTTGATGCTGTCCGTGCTAAGCTTAATCAGTCGAACCTGAGAAGAAAAAATCAAGTAGAGAATGATGGGTTCATACAAGAAATACAACTACAACTACTATTAAATAGTTCAATAATCATTTGAAATTTTTTAGAACTGTTAAAATAACTACTTAATGGCAATTAATTATCTAAAACATCTATCTATAGTTCTTTCGTTTTGTTTTTTATTTTGGCAATGAATGATAATTAAATAAATGTTTTTATTTGTTTTGTAATATTTATATTGGTGTATTCAGACATGTTAGAAATCATTTCTTCAAAACAGACATTAAAAATTTTAAGTTTTTTTCACAGACTTAAAATAAAAAAATATATAAAAAATCAGCAGTTTTAAAAAAATATCAAAAGTTTGTTTAGCCTCTATATTATGTAGGTTTAATAATTTGACAATATATTCTGGTATTAAGGGATCAAATTGGACGTACAATCCCCCTTTGATGCACTAGGGGAGCAGAGTGGAGAATGTAAAGAAAGTATCCTTCGATCCAATAGTGATCAAAGTGGCCGCGCCAAATTTTATGAAATACTAGTACAATATTTTTAAGCCCCAGCACAGTCCGTTTGAACGTACTCATATATGCCACCATGCCGTGCCGTGTATGTGTGAAAAGGGGCTTACGTTCTGAAATGTGTTCGTGTATTAAAAATCGAAGTAAACATGGAAGTAGAAACTAATAAAAAATATAGAAACATAGCATGTTAAAAAATTAAGTCATCAATAAGTTGACGAGTCAACGGTCTATTGTCTATTTCCACCATCAATCAATGTTAAGTTCCCTCCGCGTGCCTCCTTAGCACGCGTTAGAGTTAAAGATAGGTTTCTCTGGTGACGTAGTAACTAATATCTCATTTCTGTGGTGGTGGGCTGGTGAAATAATACTTTTGGAAGCTACTCAATACTGTTTGTGGGTTTTCTACCCATATACTATTAGTTTCTGTGCCAATGACTTTTGAAGTACAGCTATTGAATGTTGTTCCTGTGGTTTTATACCAATGGACTATTGCATAGTCATAGCCATCAATGGCTATTGAAGTACAGCTATTGAACATAGTTCCTGTGGTTTTATACCAATGGACTATTGCATAGTCATAGCCATCAATGGCTATTGAAGTACAGCTATTGAACATAGTTCCTGTGGTTTTATACCAATGGACTGAAGTACAGCTATTGAATATTGTTCTTGTGGTTTAAAACCAATGTACTATTGCATAGTTAATCTGTGCCACCAATGGTTAATTGAAGTACAGCTGTTGAACATTGTTCCTGTGGTTTTATACCAATGGACTATTAGATAGTTAATCTGTGCCAATGGCCATTGATGAACAGCTATTGAATATTGTTCTTGTGTACCGATGATGGTATGCCGCTGAATTTGTGACTCACTGTGACGGCAGGCCTCACGCACTCTATGTACTTGCGCGCGATAACTACCTACCGCCCGCCGGGCCGCCGGCGACCCATAATTCATTGGGCTGCCGACAGCCGCGCGGAGCTAACATACTATGCGAGCGCGCGCTCACGCTACTGCTTCGTACCTACCTATATCTTAATTCAAGTTGACATGGCTTCGGTTAATAGTGGCAGGTTATGTGCAGTAGATGGATGTAAATCCAGCAAGAGGAGAAATAAAAATCTTTCTTTTTTCCATTTACCTACTGATGAAGAAATGTGAGTATATTTGTTTTCTTTGAGCAATAAATTATTCTAAAAAACCGGACAAGTGCGAGTCGGACTCGCACACGAAGGGTTCCCTGCCATCGTACAAGATTTAACACTATGTACTTTTTTTTTAATATTTTTACTATTTGTTGTTATAGCGGTAATAGAAATACAGCCCGCTGACAGACGGTCGGACAGACGGACGGACGGCGGGGCTTAGTAATAGGGTCCCGTTGACACCCTTTAGGTACGGAACACGGAAATAGGTATTTTGGTTTATGTTGTGCGTTTCGCTTGAGTTTCGGTATGTTCGATATATCTGTCTGTTTGTCTATCACAGTCACTTTACGATTTGTGTGCATACAGCTGACATTTTGTGATTGTTGAGGCAATTGTAAGACCACGTACCTACGACGCAACGGAATGGAAAACAACGTCCGTGAAGATAAGGAAATTTGAAAATAGGGGGGGGGGGGGGGGGGGGGACTGACATCATTCTTACAAATACGAATAATCCCAAAATATGACATATTAATTCTAGCTGTGCACGCGCGGCGCGCGACACTTTGAAGAAAGCTAGCGGCATGTGCTAGCGGCGCGGCGCGTAGCGGTAGCCGGTTCGCTTGTCGGCTTCCTTTGACTCTTTTGTTAGTGCGCCGCGCCGCCGCAACACGCCGCCCCCCGCGCCGCTCAGTCTAAAAGGAACGACACGTGCGGTCAGCGCTTTCATCTGCTTTAAAGCAAACGTCCGCTTCCTTATATAATAATTCCGCCTTCTGCCAAGCAGAAAGGTGTATGTAAAGGTCGACTGGAAGTAATTGCCGCCGGTAATAAGTCCGGATTCGCTTGGCAGATGTATTTTTAATCTAACCGAATAAAATCAGTTAGATAAGCATGCGTACAGGTAACAGTAATAACATTACAGGGGTAGTAGGTAGGTAGGTAGGATTAATTGAAGTATTTTCGGGCTGAACTAATTTCTTCATCTAATATATTTTAACGAGGGCGAAGCCGCAGGCATAAGTTAGTAGTAGCCTATATGTTAAACCAAAAAAAAGATAGGTACCTATCTAACAGTAAAAACACATTTTTAAATCTGTGCTGTAGTGTAGCTCGCGAACAAACATTCACACATATTTTCTCTTTACAATATAATGCATTGATATTTTTATCGAAAGTAGCAGCCCTAGCGTCACCGAGTTAGCTTCAAGGCCCCGCGTCCGCGCGCAGCTGCAAAGCAATAATCACTTTACGCTCTTTCGTTTAGGTACATTTTCGCACGCAGCGACTGGCGATGTAAAAGTTTAGGCTATTAAAGCCGAAGGTATAGAACTTTTTCTATGGAGAGATTCATCTGTTACGAAGTAACTATTTAGTAATCTGTGGTGACGGTAGCATTAGCATGCATTCCACGAACCGGCAAACTTGAATGGGACGTGTTGTACTGTATATGTTGCATAGGATGAGGTATATTTGTATTGTAATTTAATGTTCTTATAGACATTTGTTAACAAGAAACTTCTAAAAGTACATTTTACGACAATGTTTGGTGGTCGGTCACATTCCAAATATTATATCAAATAAAATCACTAAGTAGGTAGTTAGATTTGGTAAGGTCACCTTAGTAACTTAGCACAGCTTAAATTACTCGTTAAATTACGTATGAATTTCAATCAGCATCATATGCCTTGAATTATCAATGGTGGTTGCGTGCGTGTGTGTGACACAATACGCAGTGAATGGATGTAGCACAGGAGGACACGCAAGCTCACATGGTCGCCGGACAGGCATCGAACCTCGAACCTCCACGTCGAGAGGACGACGTAGTTGTCACGGCGGCGGCGGAGGAGGCACGCGACTACAGTAAACGGTGTGGGAACCGTTCTTTTCAACCGCACCGCACGCAACAACGGTCTCGAGAAGCGAACTTTTTGTTCACAATCGGTGACGGCCACGTTGCATAGTGGCCGGACTGGCCTCGCTTCAGAAATTGGGACAACGATGCTCCTAAATGTTATTATAAGTTATATATAATCCTCCTTTATGGGAACAACGAACGAACGCCAGGCAACTTATATATCTTACTTACGTACACACAGAGCTTACTTGGGGCCCTGAGCAAATAACGTTGCTGGAAATAGAAACTCTATGCCAAGGTCGTGCCTAGATTGATTTCACAGTAGATTTGATTTTCTGTAAGTAGATCTATTAAATTGTTTCATTGAAAACAAGATTACAGAAGATACTCAAACAAAATACACTTCAAAATGTGTTTCTGCAACAAACATTGAAACAGGAGTTTCATTTCATTTGATTTCAAGTTTGCAGAAGAAGTTCCCATAAAATCACAAACATTTATTCTTAGACCTGAATGCTGAATGAATTCTAAAGGGTTTCAGATAATCAACAAAAATCAATCCAATCCAATTCACAGATGAAATTCTTAGGTTGCATTGACGTTGAGATTGACGTGAGTGAAGTCCGACTATTCCGTCCGGCGTCCGGCGGCATACGACATAACAGAATTAGGTCAAAGCACTCATAAGGACACACTCGTGCGATCCCGTCCCACCGATTCCCGCCCCTATGTTGCCGGGCGCGGTGTCCACTGGTCATAATGTCCGTAGTTTATCGCGTGAACATGACAGGAGATAGGAGAGTATGTACGTTCTGTACAGCGCGTGCGTGAGATTGCGTGAGCACTTCCTGCAACGACTCGCGCGTGTGCGTGCGCGCGCGTTGAGGTGGAGCGCAACCTAGTCATTACGCCAACATGATGTCCATCAGTCGAAATTATAGGAAAAAACAACTTGGTAAGAAAGCTTAAATGTAGATCACCGACGACGACGGTTTATTTGTGTTCCTAATGTAAGCTCAACTTCACTCCTTGAAAACTCCCAGTCTTAAACCATCTTCACAGACCTAAATTGGTAAAATATTTATTAGAGTTACTCGTACTTTGACCGGTTAGCCGCTAGGGTACTCTGCAGGTCTCTTTTATCTTCTTGGAGGGCAAGTTTTGAGAACATGCGTTAATTGATGAATGATGGATTTTTTAACGCATGAAGAAGAAAACTGTTTTCTGGTCTTCGAGTGTTTATCATATCAATTATCATCTAAATTCCGGTCGCGAAGCAGGAAGAATTTCGTAGTATGAAGTTCTCTGTCGCTCGCGCGCGAGCTACATATTGCCGTCTCGCAAGAAATTCTTCCTGCTTCGCGACCGGACTTTAGTACATGTATGTATGTATATTTTCGGTGAGCTGTCATGATGCCAATTTTCCAAGGCGACCAAATCAGAGTTGAATTTGATTGTGTTTAAAGTGTGTCCAACATACCTAATAACTTGATCCGAGAAATAGGCCAATAAAGTGTACATGTTTATGTCTTCCTTCGAGAGTCTATAAAGTACAATACTGACGCACAATCCGTTACACAACGAGATCTCATATAATATCGGTAGGTAGGTACCAGAAACGTGAAGTATTTATCGCATAAGCATTGTTGTGGCGAGTGAAAGTTTGTCTGTCGGCTGTACCTAGTACCTATATGTACCTATCCACACTTGTCGCAATAAATATTCCGCACACTTGCAGATAATCTTTGTCTGAGCATAATGTATACCCACTGAAGTGTTTCTCGGTTGATCCAAAGTCGTTGGAATCAATTATTCCATTAAATTGATTGATTGCATCCGGGCACGTAACGGTCTGAAGATAGAGAGGATTACTTACTAGTAATAAACTAGTAAAATTGCAGTTCACAGAGATATATTAATCCACTTGCACAAAATCACAAGTAGGTAGGTAGGTACCTAGTCGTATTTCTATAGGCGGCGGCGTATGTTTGGCAAAGGGCGAATAATAAGAGCTGCTAAGCACGGTTTATACACCGCGTTTATTATAGGCCTATACGATAAAATAAGAAGTTGGTCGAACCTTATCGAACCTACTCTACTAACCAACGCTACTAGCAAACTAGTAGGTTGATTGCCTCGCGGCACTGGCTGTAGGCAGTAGGCACTAGGAAGCCAGGACAGGATGCAGGACAGACTCAACAGTTTTACGTTGAATCCGAACCACGGTCAGCCTCCAACGGACGAGCGGTCACCCATCCAAGTACTGACTCGGACCGCGCTCAGGGTTGCTAAACAACAGACGACCGACCGCACTGAGCTACCGAGGCTGACAAATATTATATACGAGACGGAGTTCGTAGAGTCGTCGTGTCATGTCATGACATGAACGATTTCGATTGTTCTGAGGAGACGTCAGGTCCGCTTGCCATAATAGGAGAAGGCTTGGAAGGAACACGCTTCACCTGAGACTGGAATTTACAACCGCTAAATCGGCTCAACTACCGCGTCGGGCGGCGATGTGGAGTAGGACGGCCGCCGATCGCTGTTCTGTGAGCGCGCAACAGTCAGATTGTAAGTCACGTCAACGGCTATAGGATGTGAAGATCAACACACAATAGTCGTGCCATAAGTTCCTACTTAGTGCAGCCTTGCTCGTGGGAACAAGGTTTAGCAGAGTTGCGCTAACACTGCGAATTTGCACAATAGCGTGACGCAATATTGTCTACCCACCGTTGCTACTGTACCTACACTAGGTACTCGTATTCTCGTATAACTGCTATATATATAAGGTGTTTCGTTATTCATGTCGTTTCTTTCAGGGGGTTGTTCTGTATCCTAAACTGAGTAACTTTTGTTCTATATCTTTTGGAAATTGCAAAAAAAAAATCACTTTCCCCATACGTTTGGAGGTTAGGTCTGCCCTTAAATGTATGGAGAAAGTGATTTTTTTTTCCAATTTCCAAAAGCTGTAGAACAAAAGTTACTCAGTTTAGGATACAGAACAACCCCCTCAAAGAAAAGACATGAATAACGAAACACCTTAACACACGGCTTGGTATTGATGTATATCTAGTGCCTAAGCACGTATAGCAAATTCGCGCGTAAAGATACTAAGTAATTTTACTATTATTCGACATCATAATTTATAATGACGATATGGACCAACCAATGCAGTCCTTCAAGAAAGTAGGTTAACGTGTGCGCCTCGATTTATCGCTTCTATCTATCCCACTAACCAAAGGCGGACCAAAGAGGAGTGTTAAAGTGTCAATTCGCACACTCCAGCGTGTAGGAAATTCACAAGGGGCATACAGAGTGCTGAGTTGCGAGTAGTGAGCGCTTCGCTTCCCGACTCGACAGTCAGTGAGAGTGGGTCGGTGCTCGGCGGTGGGCACTCGAGCGCCCCGGCGGCGGCGGCGGCGGCACGGCCCAACCGCCGCGCCGCTGCCCCCGCCGCCGCCCCCGCGCCGTCACGCCTGCACTGCACGTCCTTCCTTCCGGCTTACACGTAGGGCACAGCCGCTACCGCCTGAGGATGTCACATTCGTCAGCGTACGTAATACAATACCTCTTTCCCCGCCAAGCCGCACACTGGTCAAGTTGTATGGGGCTGCGGAAATAATCCAGTAACTTCTAAAATACTTAACACATTTCGATAATTTTTTTTTGCTGGTTTCGTAATTTATAAACACATTGATTTATCAAAATATAGTTTGGCAATTTTCAGAAAAAGTCATAAAAAAAAATTAAGTAACGATTTGCAGGTTTAGTAATTAATTCCTCTCAATATATTTGCAGGAATTGTGATAATAATAAGAACACAAACTCCTTAAATATTATCAAGCTGCCTCAATGGAGACCTTGTAAAATCAAAAAGTCATAGAAAAGTGTAAAGTAATGCATAAAAAGGAATTTAAATTCAAACAATTAGCTGTTTGGCTTCGTCGCTAATAGGTATAATTTTCTTCTTTGGTTTTGGCCTTAGACTCGTTATTAGAGGATCAGAGGACAAGAGGATCATGTTCATCATATCTTCATTAGTCGCAATTCTGCTGCACTTCCTGGAATTAAGAAGCCGATAGCGTTTGTAGTTCTGCATACTGAGTTCCACCTTTGATTGAATTGAGCCACAAAACGTTTCTGCACTGCACTCACCACTGTTTCAATTTGAGATTCATTTAGAGTTGGGTACGTATTTTGGAAGTAAAGTCGTAGTTTTTGAAAATCACAATCACACTTGATTAGTTCACTGCACAAAGGTAGGGTATCGCGTAGTAGGGGATCGCGACACTATCCATTTCGTGAAGGAGATGTTTAAAAGTTGGAAAGTGGTTATTAAATGATTAAAAATTAAGGATAGTAATATAAATTGATCATTACATTAATCAGAAGGGGAAACCCCAAATAAGATTAGCAACATCCATTTTTTTTTTATGGAAACTGACTCGGTTGGCTTACATAACCTACAACATCCATGATGTCAGCCCATAACACCGGGTGAACTTGGTGCCACGTCAGTGCCTCCCCTCGGTCGTGCCGGCTACACTGAACTGGACGGAAAACACAAACTATTTACATAGCCGTTTCGACCGACCTTTCATTCAGTGCGGTGGTACCAACCCGGGCGGGTTAAACCCTACCACCTAGTAATATAAGAAGGGAGTCATATCCCTTAGTCGCCTTTTACGACATACACGGGGAGAGATGCAGTGGGGCTTTTCTTTTAAAGTACCGGCCCCACACGGTACATCCATTCATAAAGCGACGTTAATTAGGTACTAATGTGTGCTAATGATTGCGCGCAGTTTCACTAATCACTTACCTGGTGCATTCAAAGTGCGATTACTCCCAAAGTGCAAAAAAGTAGCAGCTGAAACTTATAGATCTGATCGACGAAGGTATAGAGTATATTTTAATATGCATCCGAGCACGTAGGCAAATGTAGCTAAACTTGTAGCTCTAGGAGTTTGTATTTTATTAACATTTTTTGGGGATATATTTGAAATTTATTTTGGAAGAGGAGAATTCATGAATACAATTTTTTTTTATATTTTAAGGAAGATAATGCTTAGGCAATAAATAATAAAAGTATTTGTGTAATAATTAATAAGATGTACAAAAAATTAAATTCTTATTGATCATAAATCTTAAATAACGCTGCAAATAAATTGAGCAACTTTGAGCGTTTATCCTGCGATGTGTAAAGAGTTTAAAAATAAAATTAATACTGTTCAGTAAGCACTAGTTATCTGACTATATGAAAATGCTATAGCAGATATCGTGTATTAAATTTTGTAAATTTGAATTATTTCCGCCCATAAACCATAGTGAGCCGCGGTGTGCATTCCTTTGTAGTTAAGGAGTAATGTGTGCTATGGTTGGAAAACGATACGACTGATTATTTGGTGATAGGATTCAATAGCCATTCATTATTGAGACCTGTGTTGAGACTTAAGTTATCTATCACAGAGCGAACGGGTCAACAGGAATGTTGGAAGCAGGTAGAATTGTTTGAGAGAACAACGGTAACGGGCGCGAATATTTAAAGCTATTCTCAGCTGTGAACGCAAGCTGATCGCGCAAAACCCGTCGGCCTTGCATATCGGTGCACAAGAGTGGCACTAACACTGCGAGTTCAGAACGCCAGGTCGAGTTTACACGTCGCGGTATTTTTGGACTATGTGAATGGACGTCGAGCCGGCGAAAAAGCGGGGGCATATTGCCACGATACCGTGCCAATACTGCGCTCAGCAGTGGCGCGTAGCAAATATGCACGAAGTGAGCATACTAATAATATTTAAACGCGCGCACGAGAACATATGATTCTGGTGAAGGAGGAAAGCAAGACATCTTGAGGCACTTTAAAGCGAATAAGCAAAAGGAGAACCATGGCGCCTTCGACGTTAACAAGAAAGTACTGCGCGTCACGTGCTAAGGTTGATCCTTTTCCTTTCCAAGCTAGTTTCCAAGGCAGCAGCGTCGCGCCTCGCACCTGTCTCGGAGCGCATGGACCTAACTGGGCAGCAAAATTTTCAAGGACATAAGTTTGAGACCAAGGCTAAAACAGCACCCAAAAGATTCGGGATTTTGTTCGAGTTCAATTTCATTCTTTGGTATGTGTACAGACAGACGCAAGATTGATCCTATAAATAAGGGTTCCGTTTTTCCTTCTTTGAGGTACGGAACGGAGCCCTAAAAAATATGAAGCTTTGATAAATCAGCAACCTGCTACCGTGCCGCCGCTGCTGCTAGCGTCTATTATTATTTATTAGCTATTATAACAGGGTGGCGGTGGTGTCCGGTGTCGGATATACAATATACAGTGGGCTGGGCACACCCTCGCTCGCTATTGACCCGCTAGCCTCGGTCGGTCGGACGGACATGGCACTACGGGTAGGGCGCGGCGCTGCCGGATGCGGATCGAGCGTCATGATCGCTCAGGTATTGTAGCAGGGCAGGTATAGAACTGGTGCCTGTGTGTCCTCCTATGCCGTGCTGGAGACAAACACGCAAACCGCTATATTTTGCTCAATACATGCTTACGGAAGCCGAAGTTGTGATAATCTGATAATGTGATGATAATACTGATAATCTTTACACCATTCAATGTTTCATAACTATAGTGTTGGTTCTAATATTAACCTACAGCTAAAATGCAATGGTTTACTCACTTCCCTTACTAATTATTAGTAAGGGAAGTGAGTAAACCATTGCATTTTAGCTGTAAAATATTTGGTTAAACCTATCAATTACTGATAGGTTTAACCAAATATTTAAATCGATAGATAGGGCAAAGCGCTCAAGAGTTCGTTTCGCCACCGATTAGACATACATAACGGCGTGACTTCATGTAGGTACAGTAGTCATCAGAAATCGCATCAAAAGCAGCCTCATGTTAACAAAACGCTAACGCTCTGCACTCGCGCATCGGCGCGTACCATTTCGTGGAACGACCTCTCAACATGCGCGTGGTGCTGCGTCTGATGCGAAGTAGCCGCATGCGGCCCTTTCATAGGTGGACATTGTCTCTAGTGCGTCATGTTAGACTATGCCCATCTATCGATTTCAATCTTTGGGCAATCCTTTTGCTGATATAGACAGAAAACACGAATTATTTCCATCATTGTAATTGCTATTGGGTGTCAAATTTCAAGACACCGATAGTCGAATCGAGGAGCTGAAGTTGGCCTAAATGTACATAAATACTGTCAGTAGCATCGCAGCTTGAAACCGTACATGCAACAGTGTAGATAGCAAACCAATGATTTATTAATGTCCACGACGACGGTCAATTCAATGACGCAAATTGAGTGTTTGCCTACCCACGAGTGCGCAGGAGTGTCCACGACACTAACAATAGAAGGAATCGGGACAATGTTCACAAGATCTATGCGTACATACATACAGCAGGCAAGAGGTAACACAATAGATGCGCAGCCGGTTACAATACAATTCCCACGCTACGCTAACAGTATGTACTCGGCCGTTCCGAATCCATCCAACCAACCAAACTCAGCGCGAATCGAAAACATCGGCACCGCGAATTTCCTAATCTGTGACCTCGGGGACACCGGCGCAAACAAAATAAGCCAAATTCGAATGAACGTGTACAATATAATTAATTTCGAAAACGACACTGTCCGGAATTCAGTATCGTCTGCTGAAAAGGACAATCAATCGTTTGCGAATACTGCCTACAGCGAATGAACAGTTTAGATGGTGTTCGTACGGTATGTAACTCAACAGTAAAGAACGAGCTAGTCAAATAATTGTCAATCCTAAAAAAGTTCTTACTTATGTTAGGTACTCAAGTTAAAATCGTTATAAGGTTAAACTTCCTACTTTCGTCAAGCATGACTTACGGGTCGAACAAAACGTATTCAATCTACGGTCAAAATCGATGTGGCCTAATCGTACCTAAGTCGAGACCTAAGTAATGAAACCGAACGCCGAACAGGAACATATGAACCGCTGAATAAAATTGAAAAAGGGAAAACGAATAGAATTGCGCGGAAACACTTCGACAAATTAATTAAACTTTAATAGCTTACGTTTCAAGACTTAATTTGATGGTTTGAATGGGCGAGCCCTCAGTGTGGGCGACGCGACGTGTCCCGCGATCTATAACCACCGCAACTCCGCAGGGATGACGGCGCCCTAAGCGCCCTATCTATAACATATTCCATGGGGAGTACTCGGAGGTGCCGTTTGACGCGATCCCGGCGTCCCCTTTCCACCTCCGCACAACGTGCACTGGGCGGGGATTGCATCCCTACACGCTGGACTTACCGCGGGCGGATCAATCGGTTCTGCTCTCCATGCCCATATATTTACCCCCGAGTAAATTATTGGGTCCCTCAAGAGGGGGTGAATAGGCACCTGTCAGGCCGGCATGGCATTCGCAAACCCCGCGTGCGACCGAATGCACATGGGCGTCGTTAGACACCTTATGGGTGGCGCGGCACCACAAGTCGCGTTTTCTATAAAAAATAAATAAACTACTCACACCCCACACGTGATGTCATTGTTAATGAATTCTTCTATTCGGATGTCAGCCCATCACACCTGTTGCCATGTCAGTTTTTTCCTTTGGTTGAGCCGACTACACTGTACTGAGTGGATATCACTAACAATTTTCATAGCAGTTTCGACCGACCTTCGTTTAGTGCGGTTTAATAAAGGAAGAGACCTGGATGATCTGTAGTAATTATTTTCGTGGACCCCGAACCACGACCAGCCTCAACGGTCGGACTCTACGATTGGACGGTCAGCCATTCGAAATACGACCACGTGCGGTGTGTTTAACTTCGACGATCGAACGCCGATGGATAGCACCATTGAACCGAGGCTGAAGCTAACTTAGTGGATATTGTATTTTTATTAGTATTGTAGTTGTCATCCTTATGCCCTTGGCGCAGGTCATTTTAGCACTAACCTTGAATTAAGTTGAAGTTAGTCGACATGGTTGACTCAACACAACCGTAGAGTATTGTGTGTACGAAATGTACGTAATTAGTTCTTAAATTAAGGTTAGCATCACTGAAGTGAATCATTTCCACGAGAGGTTTCCAGAGGCCTCACATTAGGTCAGGGGCAACTTAAATCAGTTAGGACCAACACGCCACGAGGGCTCTCTCAATGATACGTACTACGAGTAAATAATTATTTTCCTCTTATGCTCTTATATCCTAGTAGAGGTCGTTGAGGGACATAGTCGAGGTCCTGAGAAGATCGTTACTTCGATCTTTGCGCGTAAAACAGCTGCAATGCATTCGCTCGTGCATTCGTTTTGTTTCTAAAATGGACGACTCTACATCGCCGATTTCATGGTTAGGGTTTCTCATTGAATGTGCTAAACAAATGTAGCGTGTGAGTCCCGGACGGAAGGTACTTAAAAGATAATAGTCCTACCTACTGCATCTCTCCCCGTGCGTGTCGTATACCTACGTACCAATATAATAAATTCGAAAGCAACTCTGTCTGCCTGTTACATTTTCACACCTAACCGCTGAAAAGATTTCGATAAAATTTGGCAAGGAGTTAGGTTGCATCATGAAGGACAGGCTTTTTTTGTCTAAATAAACTGAAGGGGGTGAAAAGGCGATGAAAGTTTGTACGGGGAACTCATCATTTCTCAATTTGGGGATACGAAAATTCATATTTCGGTTTTGGTAAGAAATAAAGTATTATGTGTTTCAGAGTTTTTGCAAAATCATACCTCAAGGGGGTAAATCATATACTCTCGATGATAGTATGTACTACGGGAGAGGTCAAAGGATGAGAGCTTCGTTTAGTTAGGTAAACGATAAACTTTCTCTAATTAAGTAAGTAACTCTAAGGGCGAGGCCGACGTCCGAGCTCCGTTCAACATTCCTTCAACATTCCTCCGATAAACCTTCCACCCTCTCCTTCGATATAATATTGTTTGCGCGAACGAAGCTTGTTTGTTTTTATTTATTATTGAACTAATCGATACTAAAAGTTTTTGTGTAAAAAAAAAATATTGCTTCTTATAGTATACCGCTACCGAAAGATATACACCTACCATGCACATACGTATGCATTGTCTTTAAGCAATGAATTTCATATCGATTATTTATGATGATTAGCATGGATGATTATTTACAAGATTATTTATTAGTGAGTGACGCGGGACATATGTGCGCGCGCTCCGCCCGATCCTCCTGTCTCCCGCCCGGCTCCCGTCGAGTGACTCAGACGGCGGCGGCCGCCGCGTCCTTGATGCCCCCGCGCATTGCGTTCTCTCATTCAGCGCAGTGCGTCGATACCTCGTTACATGTTATGTATGTGTGAACCCAGGCAACGTGGAAAAACAATAAAGTGAATCACTTTTATGGGCGGAGCAATCGGTGTGCTGGCGTTATCGCCACCGCATCGTATACGTATATGTAGATAGATCATAATCACCATCAATCTCTATTTTATTTACAAGTGCAATCTTATCGCCATCACCACCGTGTAGGTCATAGAGAAATAATGTTATACTAGAGGAAACACTACTAAGAAAGATTGAACGAATCTTTGACAACAAAAACTGCGGTATGAGGAAAGGTCGAGCGGGCGGGGGAATGCAAGCAGTATCTATTCTGTGACGCATACGCCGTGAAGCAGCTGTGAAGCTAAGTAAACGCTGCACGCAGCAACAGTAGTAAAATAAATTGCGAGCGTCTAACGATGTGCAGCGCTGCAATTACGTTGTACACGAGCTAACACAGGCGGGCCATCAGTGTTGGCAATATTATATTCGGTGGTGTTGGTAAGTAGGCGGAGTTTGTGGAATGAATCGGGGTATTAAGCAGCTGTGAAGCTAAATATAAACGCTGCACGCAGCACCAGTATTAAAATAAATAGCGATCGTCTAACGATGTGCAGCGCTGAATTACGTCGCGCACGGCGTTTGCGGAACGCATAGGGTTGTCAGTGCGATGATTTTTCGTTTGATTGAAGCAAAATGTTGTTTTTTTTTTTTACTTATTTATTATTTTAATCAACGATTGTAATTTCTTTTGTTCAATATAGCAACGTCCTCATAATGAAAGATACAACAAATTCCCTCCAACAAAACATTCATATGATGAAGTTTCTATTTTAGGAAAACTTAAGATTAATATAATATTAGCCATGTTCACGTAATGAAAAAATTAATAAAATTGAATTAATTGAAATATGAGAACATTATTAAAAAAAAGGGTCTTACAATTTTTTTTATGTAAGTTAACGGCTGTGCTGAGGGACCAGTGGTACATTCGACTGAGCCAAAAAGACCTCTACTCACAAAGCCACGCTCAGAGAGGCGCCATTTTATTGATAAGATCGATATTCTCAAAAACAGCTATAAATAATTGTTTTGATAATATTTTTTTATTTCGCGATTTAAAAAAAGTGGCCACTTTTTTAAATTGCGAAATTAAAACATCATGAATATTATTAAACCGGAAAAAAATATTGTCGTAAGGAAGTCTCCAATTTTTTACTCTGTTCCTCGAAGTTTAGGTAAATAAGCCCTACCTATTACTATCACTGGTGACAACCCTGTAATAATAATTAATAAATAAAAATAAATTAATTAATTATGTGCATTAATAAATTAATAAAAATGTGTAAATAAACGAATACATTAATAAATTGAACTAAGATACTTACACATAAAATATTACTTATTTTTTAGAAATGTTTAGTCGGTTTCACAAATATGTATTAGTGAAACCGACAACCCTGAAATAATCATGAATCTACAACTCTCGATCGCACTGTAGCACAGTCCGTATTTAGTGTCTCGCTTCGCGCGAAGTTTATTGTGTAAGCGTTGAAGCACACATGACTAACATCGACGGCCGCCGGGAGTCGACTGACAGGAAGTTTGTTAGTCAACTCTCTTCGATGGGGCGAAAGTACTTGCCCTTAGTATATCCTCTAGTACAACGTATAGCTCAATGGTGTAGGTAGTTGTTGTAATCCTCAGTCCGCGCGTGCAGTCAACACAACCCCGCCCGCTATTACATACTGCTACATTCGAGACCACATTTTGTATGGAAGACATACAATTTCAATCCATGACCCTGATCGCAATATCTCTACATCTACGCTCTGATCCACGAACCTGATTGGGATCTCGGAAACTATCAATTGCGATTGTCAATTCTACTCGATTGATCGTTTACCGAGCCGATTGAAGCGATTATCATTCGCTACTAATTGAAGTGATTGAAGGCAATTGATGGAACATTTCGAATGACGTCCCGTACATTGACGGCAATTGGCAATCATTTTCTTCAATCTCGACCGCGGCACCGAACATGGCGGACCTGAACACGATGTTAAGCACGAAGCGCCGATCAAATTTTTTTTTTATGTAATCCGGTATGGTTGGCTGAGTTGGAGGGGCTAAAGCGCATGCTCCGACCAGCCAATATCACCTCCGAGAAGGTAGGTGCCATACCGGAGACTTCCCTGGATTGCTGGCTATACTGGGCTAGAGGAGAACACAACCGAGGCTGCTATGCGGCCATCTTACATCCAGTACGGTGGTACCACCCCAGTCGGCTACAATTTGAGCCTACCACCTAGTAAGGGGCAAGGGAAGGGACCTACAGTTTTACACCGGTTCCGAACGGTGAAGCAGCAGGTGTAGGTATGCACGTAAATTTTTACAGAGCGCGATTTTGTTTTGTTACTCATGTCTTTTACAGGGATTGTTCTGTGTTATGGAAGGTAAAAAGCTAAGATTCCGTGGCAAAAAACAAACGGTCCCTTGCGTTGTAAACCATCACACAATCACTACAAATAGTAAGTCGAAATATTCGGAAGAACAAAAAAAACCCGTACCATGTACCGTGTGGGGTCGGTACTTAAAAAGAATATCCCAACTGCATCTCTCCACGTGCATGTCGTAAAAGCCGATTAAGGGATAAGGACAAGGTGCCGTGCTAAAGGGCGACAGGCAAGGCCACCTCTCACCCTGGCGCGGTCCTTCCACGGAGTCATGCAGTCATGGGTCTTCATGCAATACTTGCTGCTTGATAGTTATCTTGGTACATCGGTGTTGTGCTGTAATTTACAAGAGTTAATTTACTTGCAGGACAACACCGATTACTCTGCTCACCCCGATTGTCGGGATACAGCGTGCGGTACGTATGTATGTATGTATGAAACAATAAAAAAATCTAGTCCATTCGATGAACATTTTTATAATCACCAACTCAGTTTCTTGAATAGTTCTTTAGAACCGGTATATCAATTTGTGGCATTTTTTTTTCTGAACAGAATCGTGAGTTACTGCAAAAATGTCCATTCCCCGTTGACAGCGACCGTTCTGAACACAGTTCTCAACACAGTTCAGCGTTCGAATCAAAGAATATAATACTTCGAAATACTTCGAATGAAGCGTGCGCGATTGATGCACCGTCAATTGGAGCTTCAATCACCCATCATTTGAAACCGTCAATCACGTAAACATTGTCAATTGCAATTGATCGTCTCCGGGACCAAATTATCTTGTTTGTGCCATTTTATATAGTAGTGGTTGTGTCGCCTCAAATGTATAAGCGCACAGTTGAGAAGCTAGACACGCGCTTACGGACTTTCAGTACTATTATCGCCAACAGGTCAACCTCATCAAACTTGAGTTGCTCGTTTTGCGTGTCAGCTCATCATACGCCATGTTGTTGTGTTCTTGATATATGTTGATACCTTCGATAAAAGTAATACTTTAAGTTTATTTGCTACAGTAGATTTGAATGCCGATTAGATAAAAATTCATATTAAAATAAAAACCACTTGATGAAGCAGCTGCCTTTTATAAACGTTTCCCATGCATTTGTTATTCATATTGCTTTTCTATAGTAGGTATGCTAATATTATGCTGCGTAATTGCATACATTGATTCATTCATCGCCATTGTATCCTCGCTCGATGAAAGTGACTCAAATACTTGCTTGAATGACTCGAGGAATGACTTGCATCGAGTGTGCATTCGGAAGGCGCGTGCGCGCGCATCAATGCACAATTATCCGGAAATAAAGTGATCTCGGTGAGATCGACGGATGATTTGAATGATGATGATAGAAATGTACATTATAATAGGGGTTACTTGGCAGGCACTGCTCCTATTGACATCTGTGGTAGTGGGATCGGACAATGGGAACTGGGAGTGACCACAGCAATACAAGTTGGCGGAGGCGTCCACGTGTACCAACCAACCATAAAGCTCAACGATAAACACAAGCTTGCAAATTTTTTTGCTGCTGCAAAATGAAGACGTGAGTGTGACGTAGAGAAAGAAATTTGAATATACCTACCTACAGGTGTTTGGTAACGATGTGCTTTCTTTCTGAGAAAAGAGAAGGGAAGAATTTGACTCGTCACTCACACACAGGTACCGAATCTTCGGGAAGTAGGAATATCGATCTATAAGTGAATCGATCGGAGGTTGAATTTTTGTGAAATCTAGGTAGGTACTTACATCGTTACTGAAGCCATCCCCCGTATTTTATAGGTCGACCTCAAGCCGCTAAAGTACGCTATTGTCATACTTTTAATTAATACTTACGAGTGTTAACTGGCGAATCACGTGTCGTTACCGTGAAGTCGCCAGTACGAGGAAATAAACGACTATAAATTACCTTAACCGGATTCGGAATCACGATTCCTGCAATCCTACGATCCGATCGTGAGATGATGAGTAAGTAATCATTTCGTCACGCTTCTAACAAAACATCTGACGTCCGGATCCGGACCGGACATCCAGGCCCTGCCTCGGAGGGAATTCAAAGGGCTTACAAATGGGGACTTAGGATGTATGTATGTAAGGTATTTTTGTTTTCATATGTTTATAGATTGGTCTCATTAATGTTTCAAATGTTGGTAGGTGATTAAGTATTTGTCTCTATGTCGGCCGGCACGTTTCTGAAGGTCGGCTACATCCGTGATTTCAGCCCACAACACCTTGGTGAACAAAGTGGCAAGTCAGTGCTTCCCTTCGGTCGGGCCGGCTACACTGACGGAAAACACGAACAATTTTACATAGCCATTTCAACTGACCTTTCATTCAGTGCGGTGGTATCAACCCGGGCGGGTTAAGCCCTACCATCTAGTAAGGTAAGAAGGGAAGAGACAACAGTTTTACGTGGAATTCGAACCACGGTCAGCCTCCAACGGTCGAGCGGTCACCCATCCAATTACTGACATCCATCTGGGCGTGTACTTATGATCACGACCGACAGTCGACCAACCGCACCACTGAGCTATCGAGGCTAGCATAACTATTAACTACCTACATAGAAGATGAACGCTGGATAGGTCTTTATCGCTCGCTTTATCGGGATAACAAAAATATGTTTGGAATTTGATTGGAACTATGTACTTACTACCTACATACTTGCTGCGTATAAAAGTTCGTCTGAGAAACAAGTGTCACGGTCATCGGACCATTAATTTTGTCCACAGAACAACGATGTGGCCACACCGTCCGCGCCCGCAAGACTGGTCTGGTTCAATCAAAGCTCCTTGATTTTGTCTGAAGTTTGAGTGAGTAATAGGGGTAGTATTAACCGTGGAGCAGTACCGGGGGTGGTACACCACCACAAAGACATTTTGATTTGTGGCCACTTGAAAAGTAATCGCCGCCGACGCATGAAATCTCAGATATTCTTCCCCTTCCCCGGGAGCTATCGAGCCGTCGTCAGTCGACTCGAAGCTATTACGGCGTATGGAGTCTGTGCGACCGCGTTGGGGTTGGGGGTGGTGTATCACACATAGGTACTAAAATCGGAATATTTTATTAAAACTTCAGTTTCTTGTCTATACACATATTATAAGGTAAGTTCGTCATATATTTTGAATCCATTTGTGTTGCTGCTTTAGTGTACGAGTTTTTACAAATATTTATTTGTATTTTTCTTGCATTTCCCCGTGTAAATATTATTTTATGTGTCCTTAGCATGGCTTTCAATTTTGAATATGAGTCAAAGGTAATTGCCAATATTATACATTATTTTATTTTGTCGCAGGGACAGAAACATGGAAGGCGAACAAGAAGCGGGACCCTCTCACTCAACCAATGGAGCCCTCCGACGACGTTCTTCTGTAAGGGCTCAAGCCCCATATGAAGACCGTCTGAGCTGCCCGAATTTGAGCCCCAATCTCCGAGAAGCTATAAATAATAACCTCAATCTGAATCCTGCACCAGAACAAGTGGTTCGTCCCGAGTTTAGGCAGATCCATTGTCCATCTGCCCGAGGACCAAGGAACGGAAATCAAGTTCTGCTGCGGAGGGTGCAAGCGACCTATTTGTGGCGAGCTCCAAGTTAAAATCTGTCACAAGAGTAAAGATTTTTTTAAATAATAATTAAGTATCCATCCATAATCTTGTAGCTATATAAGTAGTGCCTTTCATTTAGTTAAGTTTATTTTCTTTCTTGGTTGTTTCAATTTAATCCATAAATAATCGACTGGGGTGGTGTCCCACCCCACTAAAACACGGTACTGTTCCAGGGTTACGTGCGTTTGGTTTGCACCGCAGCGTGTGCTGGCGCCTCGGTTGACGCTGCTGGCTGATACATACAAGTAAGTCAGACGGATGGCGAATGCATTCCCTTTGATGAAAATGTGGTCACCAGTCTGATGTAAGTACATTGTTGTCCACCTCAGGCTTGAAATAATTGTTCCAATGACGTCGAAGCTAACGTAATCGACATCATAAATTATGATCGTAATAATACATTTACATATCCATACAATCTTGCGTACTCGTATACAAGCACGTACCACCACCGTGGAGATGATACATAAAGCAAATAAATATTATTATAAGCTTGGCAGCGTGCGACAGAGACTCGTTGAGTGACTCACCAAGTCACCAAGGAGGAAGGTAGTTGTTTTCGATAGCTAATCGAACGTCGTCGCCGACAGTTATTTATTAGATACCTAATGTATATTTTTGGTAGCAGACACATCGGTCGGCTGTCAGCGGGCACTTCCCGTCCCGACTCTCCAACTCGCGACTTGCACACAGAACAAAGATATTCTGGTCAATTGGCAAACCACTGAGAGAGATGCGTGATTGACAAGAAAGTGTTATCTTAGTTAGAAGTATTGTCATGTATTTTGCCAAGATAGTTACTATTATTTCGTGACAATGCATGCCTACGAGGCCCGTTTTCGGAAGACGAATTACTTAATTTCATTGACGATGAGTATATTAAATAACTATTAACCGTAGTAACCCCAATTCCAAAAAAACATATTATTAAACTTGTTAGTGACCTCAGGCCGATAAGCATACTTCCAGGATTTTCGAAGATTCTAGAACGAATAATGCACAAAGCACAACCAACTTTCAAAATATAACATGAGCACAAGTTCATTCCGCCTGTGCAAGCCGGGTTTCGCAAGGGGTACAGCACGAGCACAGCTCTGTCACACATCCATCACAGATGAAATATTAGCTGCAGCAGACCAGGGCCAGGTGAGTATTCTCGTGGTCCTAGATTTTTCTAAAGCATTTGATTGTCTCGATGTTGAGCTTTTTCTAGCTAAGTTAACGTATTACGGACTCAACTCGGACGCATGCCGCTTGATGAAGTCATTTCTGACGGAAAGGTCGCGAGTAACCAAAGGCAAAGCTGCAGATGGAGTTTTTACATACTCTAAAATAAAACAACACCTATCACGAGAGGCTGTCCTCAGGGTTTCATTTTGTCACCTCTCCTGTACACTATTCACACGGCCGATATGTACTTGTGTCTACGTCATATGAAATGTCAAATGTACGCAGATGATAGTCAACTTGCATACTCCTTTCATGCGGACCAAGTCGACGACACTGTTCTTAAAATAAACGAGGACTTGAATCGAACTTGGCAGTGGTCAATAGATAATGGGTACAAAGCAACAAGTATCAAAAGTGGTTCAAATGAAACCCGACATTAAAATAAATAATGTTCCCATCCCTCTAGTGCACTGTGCTCGTAATCTAGGACTGCAGATGGACAACAACCTCAAATTTGATAACCACGTTACAAAAAAAATCAATCTGCTTCTGGGAGACTAAAAATAATGTACAAAATCTGCATCTGACTGAGGAGGTGCGGCACATTCTTACAGATGCACTATATTGTCCCAATTCGATTACTGCGATACTGTGTACTGCCCCTGTCTCCTGAAACACACACAAAAGATAATTCAGCGTGTTCAGAATGCTTGCATGCGTTTCTGTTGTCCAATTAGACGTAGACAACGGATAACGCCCATTCTGAACACGCTGTGTTGTTTGTTGTTTGTCTAAATTGTTTGTTGTGTAGTAATGTAAGGGGGCAGACTTAAAACCAGCCGGGACTACCTACTTGTTAGGTTTTGCATCGTGCTGTGTCTGCTCCCTTTCAGCTAAAAAATGGTTTTACATTTTTTATAATCTTGTTATTTTATAGTTATATTTTTAGCTGAATAAACGTTTTTCTTTCTTTCTATTTCAAGCGAAGAGATGAATCGAATATAACGATCGCCTCCGCATTACTTACGAGTATCTAACGCGCAACGCTACAGGCGCATACTTATCAACTTAGCACGCTTTCGGAATAATTGTGTAGGATGCAAGGTTAAAATATGCTGCAGTAGAAAACAGGTTGGCCTGGAGCGGAACGATGTGCAAGAGGTTTGCCTGGATTACAAGCACTAGAAAAGGTAATATCTTGGGCGGGATTCGCCATGTTTGTCTTGCAGAAATAAGGTACAAATGCAGACAGAGCGGGGTGCAGGTGGAGGTTTAGTTAGAGTGCAGCTGTACCTGTGGTCGTGAACCGGCTCCGGCGGCGGGCGGGGGAGTGGGACACGCGCGGCGGAGGCGGTTGCGTCAGCTGGCGGCTGGCGGGCGGCCAGCTGACTCACTCCCGGCGCCGCCGCGCCGCCCACGCCTCCCTCTCGCTCCCGATCGCACCCCAGCCACCCCACACCTCTCACCCGACGGTGCATTTACCTCGTCCGTCTTCCTTTCCGGCTTTCCGCGCGCCGAGACGATCCAACTAGTTCCGGCTAGCATAGCACCCATCGAGCCCGGGAGAGTTTATTGTTAGGCGGAGGAGTTGTAGACGCGTCGGGGTCGGGGATGGTGACGTACAGAACAGACAGAGACTTTCCTCTGTCATTTAAGGACACATAAGGTCATTCTATACGCTCGTTTATACGTAACAGGGCGTAAATAAGTTCCTCTTCGGTGTAGATCTCTAACGGCTGAAGGACGAAATTTCATAAGTATGTCGAGATAATTCACAGGTTTGTATCGTTCACGTAGAGTAATACAGAAAAGCTTGAGTCTGAAATTGTGCTAGATATAGATAATAATCGATGAAGATTTAACTATTTACTCACGTCATTAGCTTTTTCTCAATAGCAACTGAATACAATTGAAGAGTTTCACCTCCTGGCTAAGATAGCTTGGCTGTGGTCATTTACACTTCAATGGTGCTGATGTGCTCGGTGGATACACACGTCTGTTTTATTTGATGTTGCTCGGCACACGTAAACCATCATCTGCCCTCGCACGAATTGCATCTGCCGCACTTATAAGTTTGAGCAACTTGAACACGTTCAGGCAACAGGGGAGGAACTTTTCCAATGCAATCTCGCTAAGGACGTTGGGAGGAAGCGGAAGAGTGCATTAAGTAAGCATGCGAGCACGTCCACGAGACAAGAGCTCGGGCTCTGAGCCGAGCTCTCGCCTCCGCAGTGCTCGCATATCTGCAGATTAACTTTCCAGTGTAATATCAGTGCCAATGTACTCTCCCGCCGCGCCGCGCCGCCGTGCTTCCGCCACAAGAAGGGCCGACACCGCTTCCGACCTCGGCCTACTCGCTCATTGGGGAAATGAATTCGCGAATGAATCAGATTGTGATTTCAGAGAATTATAGTACCAACCGTAATGTAATGTAAGTGAGGACATTCCCGGCGCGAGAATCGGGCTCGACGCGGAACACACAACGAGGGACGAAGCACCGCTCACAATTTTTAGAAAAGAGGATCCGAATATTTACGATGATACCAGCTGTGATCGAAGATCATGGGAAACATATATTTCTTTCTAAGTTGTGTTTCTATTTGTCCATATAAGAAATTGCATGGACGTCGGAAAAATAGACTCACTAAAACTGAAGTAGGTCACCAAATTCACCATTTAAGCATAGTATAGTCTCGGGTCCTTCAAGAGAGGCGTGACTAGGCACCTGTCAGGCCGGCATGGCATTCGCAACCCCCGCGTACGACTGAATGTCCATGGGCGTCGTTAGTCCCGCTTACTATAAAAAAAAACAAAGATGGTGCCAATCGAGTCTTTCCGCCAACATCCTTCAGCCCTTCACCTTCCATGTCTTCCTCAACACCGAAAAGACTGCAGGTGCAAACAAACCATCTTAACCGCGGCGTCAGCAGCGGCGGAGGAGTCGGAGGCGACAATCACTCGCTCGCTGCGCCGCGCGCCGACTCGTTTACTTTCCACCATGCGGCTGTCTTCGCTTCAGTCAAGGTTGACTACGTTGTTCGGGCAACCGCACTCCATTCTGTCGATTCCTAGATTGCGCAAGCTTCGGCTTACGCTGTCATTGAATGATAACTTTTGATCGCAAATCTGCTATGCCGATTGGGTTGAAGCAGATAATTGAGTATGAGCCGTGCACGAAGCTGACTTAGCGGAAAATCTTGCCAAGATTTAGCTAGGTACACGCCTACATAGGTACACGCAAAACAAAGGTGGCGCGCGCGGGTACGTGTCGCGCTCACCTCGCCTGTGGCAGGGCAAGTATCGATGTGGATACTCTGAGCAGGGCTCACGCACTCTATGTACTTGCGCGCGATAACTACCTACCGCCGACCGGACCGCCGGCGATCCATAATTCATTGGGCTGCCGACAGCCGCGTGGAGCTAACCTACGTGAGTGCGCGCTCACGCTACTGCTTCGTACGGTCGTACCTACCTATATCCAAAGAGTTTCTTTGCCTATGTCTTAATTCAAGTTGACATGGCTTCTGTTAATAGTGGCAGTGGAAATTTATGTGCATTAGATGGATGTAAATCCAGCAAGAGGAGAGATAAAAATCTCTCTTTTTTCCATTTACCTGCTGATGAAGAAATGTGAGTATATTGTTTTTGTTGAGCAATAATTACCTATTCTAAAAAACCGGACAAGTGCGAGTCGGACTCGCACACGAAGGGTTCCGTACCACCGTACAAGATTTAACACTATGTAGGTACTTTATTTTTTATATTTTTACTATTTCTTGTTATAGCGGTAATAGAAATACAGCCCGCTGACAGACGGACGGACGGCGGGGCTTAGTAATATGGTCCCGTGGCACCCTTTGGTACGGAACACTAAAAATGGTAGGTAGATAGGTATTTTATTACGAGGGCGAAGCCGCGGGCTAAAACTAGTAGTATATGTTAAACAAAAAAAAAATTGGTACCTATCTAACAGTAAAAAAACATTTTTAAATCTGTGCTGCAGCTCGCGAACAAACATTCACACATATTTCCTCTTTACAATATAATAATATTAAAGATTGTGTAATGCATTGATATTTTTATCGAAAGTAGCAGCCCTAACGTCACCGAATTTGCTTCAAGGCCCCGCGTCCGCGCGCAGCTGCAAAGCAACAATCACTTTACGCTCTTTCGTTTAGGTACATTTTCGCACGCAGCGACTGGCGTCGTAAAAGTTTAGGCTATTAAAGCCGAAGGTACGTAACTTTCTCTATGGAGAGATTCATCTGTTACGAAGTAACTATTTAGTAATCTGTGCTCTGAGTCCTGCCTGAGCGCTCCTCCGGGTTTGTCGTGTCAGCGCAAGGTGTTGGATATATAATTTTCATGATATAGATGATACAGATGATGCGAGGGCATAAAAGTGCTTCAGGCGAACAAAGGTTTATTTAACTATAATACAAGGCGTTTGTTTGGTCATTCATGAACGAATTATTTGACTACGTATGATATCGGCCACTGCCGTGTCGTCATCTAATGAGCAATAACAGGTTTCGCAGCTCTGTCTGTAACATACTCGAGGGCCTGATCACCTAAACGTTGAACTCGTATGTACAACGCCTCGCTATCCTCCTAATAGTGACCCCAAGCTTACGAATGGCCTTTAGAACAGTTGATTCGCTCACCCTATTTTACAGGTACTATCATGGCCGGTGCTCCGATGAACTGGCTTCCCTCATACCTCCTGCCTCCATCCATCTCAGTGGCACTTGCTGAAAACGCTCGGCGCATTCATATTCAGTGCTCAACAAACATAGAACTTCTCCGAACGCACCGCTTCTGAAAATCGTTCCTGTGTCGTACCGCGAAATTATGGAACGGTCTTCCGGTGAGCCTGTTTCCTTGTTCCTACGTTACTACCTGGTTGTCACCAGTGTCTAAAACACAAACAAATTGAACAAATTGCCCATAACTGCGTCACATGGCGCCTAACTGAGCGCTGTTTCTCGAGGAGTGGTGTTATTGGCTCTGTCTGAAATAGATTAGGCAATGCCCGTCGCACGCTAATGCTATATCGTGATTATTCACCGGTTCATTTCGAAGAACTCTCACTTACGTTCCGTAAGTATTCTTGATAGTTTCGTGCAGGATTTCATTAAAATTTGCTATTACCAGCTTAGTTATCGCTGAACTAAGTGATTCTCACATTGTCCGTCGGCCGACGACGACCGAGACGTCCGCCGACTCCCGTTCTCGGAAATCCCTCATACATTCCTTGTTTAATTAATTAGTTAGAAGGTTTGCTCGGCCATTACCCTTATTGCTATCGCGTCATGCAAACCTCCGGGACTTAGCTTGGAGAATATGGTGTTATGGGCCATTCGCTGAATAAAATCTTATATCTTTACTACGTAATATTAATATTCTTGCAAAGGGAATCCTTTCTAAATATTTGTTGACGATCTCTTGTACGAGTTGGCTTATATTAGCGGCTGCCTTTCCTTTCCCTACGCGCATTTTAATAATTTTGATAGACGTTGTGTGTTCTTTATGGCGAAATAAATATATGAATCTGAATATAGAGCAGAACTACCAAACTTTGCAAGTCCGCCAGCCAGCGGACCGCTTGGTCCAGTCGCCTTGTAAGAAATACAACGAGAATCTACCAAACAAGGAAACGGAATTCTGTGCCTCGCACATAGCATATGCAGGGGGAAGTGATCACATTTTTTTTTTTTTATGGAAACTGACACGGTTGGCTACATCACCTACAACACCCGTGATGTCAGCCCATAACACCGGGTGAACTAGGTGCTATGTCAGTGCTTCCCTTCATTTCGCGCCGGCTACACTGAACTGGACGGAAAACACGAACTATTTACATAGCCGTTTCGACCGACGTTTCGCTCAGTGCGGTGATACCAACCCGGCCGGGATAAACCCTACCACCCAGTGAGGTAAGAAGGGAAGGGACCTACAGTTTAACGTGGAATCCGAACCACGGTCAGCCTCCAACGGTCGGGCGGTCACCCATCCAATAACTGACCGCACCACTGGCTGCCGAGGCTGACGATCCCTTAGTCGACTTTTACGACATGCGACGGGGAGAGATGCAGTGGGGCTATTCTTTTTAAGTACCGACCCCACACGGTACAAATCGTAGTCACATCTCTTTATTTTTCCGTACTAGCGTTTGCCCGCGTACCATATACCCATTCGCTAAGTCGGCAGATCAGCTATGAGCCTATGACCACGCAAAACAGATCCAAAGGTGACTTGGGTGAGACGTTTAGGAGAAACAAGACAGCCACCATTAAATTGTTATAACATCACTTCACACTACTATCCATCACGATATAAGTAATGAAATGAATGACGTGATAATGTTTGGGTGCGGTCCAGCGCGGGAGGACAGGGGTCAACGCACGGCCCAGCCCTGCGCCCGCCCGCGCCCCGTGCCATCTGCTCGCTCGCAGTCGTCATACTGGTGTATCTACGTACGTGTAGGTACGTACGAACCATGTACAAACGGACGGATTCTGAGTAACGTTTAACCCCCGACGCAAAAAACGGAGGGGTGTTATAAGTTTGACGTGTGTGTGTGTGTCTGCTGTGGCATCGTAGCTACCAAATGGATGGACCGATTTGGATGCCGTTTTATTAGGAAGCTTGTTTAATCGGGATGGTTCTTAGCTATGTTTATAATCAAGGAATCAAGTAATTAAGTAATAAAAAAATTAAATATCTTAAAAAGTGGACCGATTTGCATGCGGTATTTTTTAAAAAGCTTGAAATAAAAGTAAAGTAAAAAATTTTAAAAAACCCCGACCGTAAAAAGTAAAAAAAAAAAATTTCCATTTACTTACTTAAAGGAGTCGGGGGACCGCTAAGTAAATAAAATATAAAAACTCAGAGCTGCGCGGGAATTTACTTAGCGGTCCACCGACTCCTTTAAGTAAGTAAATATAACTTTTTAAGGGTCGGGGGTTTTTTAAATTTGTAATTTAATCGCTGATCTTTGTCTTTCACAAAAGCGTTATTATTACATTATATTATATTAGTATATTTCTGAAAGGGGTCTGCACTCTACCTACACCATATACGTAGATTCCACTCGGTCGCGAGTGTTCGGAAAGAGCAGTTTCTTCAGCTGTACGCAAGTGTCCTTGTTACGATGTGGAAAAGTGGTAATAGCTCTGTAATGTTTCATAGATCGAGGTTGAAATCAAAGTTTCAAGAAATTCAATTAAAAAGAAATTAAAGTTAATCGGAATTACCTTGAACGAAATTATCCATGTTTACTCTTTCTGGTGAACGTAATATATTTCGGAGAAGACGCGTACGATTAGTTTTGGGCACCTCTCTCACACAGAAACGTACCTACTCTTTAGTTAGGACAACTATTAGCTATAATAGAGAATGTAGTCGACCCTGACCTGCAAACATGATTGCAATTCTATCTGGCATGAAATCAGTATTATTAACAAAATGTGTATGAAGTCGTTGACACCTAATATTTTGGAGGTGCGGGGCAGATTTTCCTGTGATAGCATATTGTCTGCTTCCATTTACTACGACAGAATTGACACATTTCACAAATAGCTGTATGATTGAAAAAAAAAATTCGACTCGACGTATGAATTCAGCATATTTTTAAGAAAGTAAAGTAAATAGAGAAATTTACTCAAAATAGACAGACAGACAATCCCATCACCAAAATGAGGGTTACGTGTGTAACTATAGCAAAGCGAAAACAAGGCGCTTGACTTGCGAGGTAGAGACGAGTGCTTACCGACGCGAAATAAAGTGAAAGCAGAGAAAGCATCCATCTCAAAAAGACGAGACAACTCGAGCACCTGCACTCGGCCTTTACCAAGAATTATGTCAATACGGCCATTTTAGGGCAATTTGAACTTAGTGACGGACGAAGCCATTAGCGGTCGTAGGTACACTATAAGCATTTAGGTGGAATGGAAAATCTTTCAATTAATTCCCGAGATACGAGTTAATGTAATTTTTTTTTATTTGTTGTTTTCAACTAACTAGAGCCATATAAAAATACATATTAAATATCTTAACCTAAGAATTAAAATTAGGTTGCGTACTGTCAGTCCTGCAATCAAAATTACATCCAACATCTCACCTTATGTCGACCTTTTTCCTCCTTCCATCAGATCAGCAGCATCGGTAAAAGATTCAAATATGACGCTCAAAACCCACCCCGTCTACGGTACTATCACCGTGCGCATGTCTGAACAATTTAAACTTTTGAACGCCTAAGTCATCGACAGTGTGATCTATTTTTGAGTATACCCACTCACTATACTATACTTAAAGAAGAAAGAAGTGCCTGCTCGCGCTCTGTTCAGAAGGAACTGTGTTCCCGTGGTCTCGTTTTACGACCTGGAACAGCTCCCTCGCTCTGTTTTTAAGTTGAAGAAGAAGTTTGTACATAGTGGCTCTTGCAAATTCAAACGGTTTTGTTTTATATTTAAATTTAGAATCCTAATCCGCACGAAAGATGAATCTACTGCGCCCCTCTCCCCGCGCTCAATTCAAACGGTTTTTTTTTAATATTAAAATTTAGAATCCTAACTCTGCCGTGAGACACCCGTTACTACTGCTAGAGATCTATAGTGCTGGAGAGTCGCTGATGGTGGAAGGATTGACGCGGTGCTGTCTGATCCAGATCCATCCTTCAGAAATTTTCCAGGTGACCATTACTTCCCGCCGCTTCAATTACTTTTTCTCCACTTATGTGTGTGGTCTATTGAGACCCGTACCCGTACCCGTCAGCAGACCAGGTAGATCAGAAGCGCATGGAGTGAGCGCAGATTGTGTCGGCGAAGACACGGCGGCCGCGGCGGCGTCGCTACGTGCTGCATCTCCTGACTATGCAGGACCGCAGAGAGAGCTAAGGAGCGGACTCAGAATGCGTAGGGCGAACTACCTCACGTTGCAGGTCCCGATAGTAGCGCCGAAACATCACACTGGAGGGTCAGAACTCGGTATGAAGGAATGTCTTCATATTCTTCGGCAGAAATGCAAAGCTTGAAAGCGCTATTTCTTTCAAAAGGATAATGTTATAATTTAGTTGTGTTGTAATACATGTTCCAATAATTTAGGACGTGCAGTATTTAGTTTGAATGGAAGAAAAGTCAAAAATAAAGTTCTTCTAATGCTCTCTAAACACGACGCAAAAGCTTCAACGTTACACGTTACAGAGGTGAACCGCAAACGGGACTAGTGGACAATACCACTCCTCCCTCACCCAAATAAGATTTGGAGAATTTGAAGAATAGGATTCCAGCAGTAGGGCGTAAGAGATCGAGGAGCCTACCTTTGAAATGTGAAGTGAGAGCATACGAGTAAAAGAGATGAAACTGATCTCGAGCGGATGTCCTATGACTACATCATACATAATAATAATTATGTCTACATCGTACATCGTGCGACAGGACAAGGGCAGCGTTTTGCGCATGACCGCGGCTCTGCCAAGAAAACACGCCGGACGATGCCACGGTAGCCTTTACCTACTTACATAACATACCTTTCTAAATACATTTTACAAGGCAGAATCACGAAGAACATACAACCACACAAACCTTTTATAAATGTCTATTAAGTATTTCGGCCGTATTTGCATCTATCATATTCATAAGATGCATGTCCCATTTCACTACTAAAATCCACAAGCATCTTCGAGTCTAGTCGCGGACAAAATTGCCTCTCCGCCAAAGACTATCGCTATCGGATTGACACCTCTTAGAGGGTGAAATTAGCTGCGCCTGAGTCTACAACCTCGAGCTCACTCAACCAATGTGGCTACCTATTATAAAATAATAATAAAAACGCACGATCGGCAGGTTTCTGATCGGGCATCGTTTAGTTCCAACAGAGTGCATCAATCATTGCACACGGCTGCACTCATACGACTAAAGTCGCCTTCTCAGAAGCGAGTAATTTGTTTGGCACGCTTTCCTTCTTGTCTTGACCATAGAAATGAGCTCAAAACTACTTCAGTTCACGATGAATCATCTGTATAGATATAACTCTACATAGTACCACATCACATTATTGTATCTACTATATTCTTTCTCTAAGGAAGTAACTAATAAGTTCTATTTAAATACCTATCTTAAGAGGATTGCACATGGAGGATGGACACTTAAGAGGATGATAGAAAGGAGACTAATTTTGATGTTTGCTAACCATAAGTAGCATACTATATTTATATCAACTATGTTGGTTATGTATTTGGGCCGCAAGAAAATATATCTACAATGTCGTTTAATGTATTTAGGCTGCAAAAATTATTTTTAAGGTCCTAATTTATTTGAACAAGATTTTTCGTGACTTATCAGAAAAAATCCTCGTAGCGACACTTATTTCGTGAAACAAATAACTTAACTTCATATTTTATTAAATAGGCGAATATACATTAAATATGATTTATCGCATGTATAGACGACATTTTGAATGGAACATAATAGAATAGAAACTCTTTATTGCACACAAATGGAAGGAAGATTAGTACACGACAAGAAACAAGAAATACAGCAGTGCGCAAAGGCGGACTTATCACTACAAGTGATTTCTTCCAGTAAACCTTTGGGTGATGGATGAGGAATAAAATACAGAGAAAGAAGTACCCACTACCCATGTAGTGCATTAAAGTGCAGGCTTTTCCAAAGTTTCAAAGAGGAAAAAACACATTCATAATATGGAATAAACACATAGTAGATCTATTTTAGTTTCATATATAAACTTAAGATCTAAGGCTTGTGACAACACTGATTTAGAATTCTGAAGATTAATACTCTCCAAACAAAACAAAGAAATTGGTCATAATTTCTTGTATAAGGTGTCAAACAAAACTGCATAATTTGGTTGCGATTTGGAAGCTACTCGTAAACAAAATGAGTAGGTAATTCTGCTAAATGAATCAGCAGTGAATGAAGTTGTAATATTTCAAATCAAAAATCAAAAAACGTTTATTGCACATAATTGTTGTACATAAGGTAGCACTTAATGCCTATGGCATTTTCCACCAGCCTACCCTTATTTACATATAGAACCAGGGTAGGTGCAACAAGACAAGGTAAACAAAACAAAGTCTTATAAAATAGAAAATAGAAGGACAAATAGTATATATCTATATATATAATGCATATAATACACATATATTATTCATAATAAATAATAAACATATATAAACATATACAAAATAAAACTCAGACATTACACAACACATTATGAATTTGCTCAGAAACTAGGAAATATTTGTGTGTACGCCTTCACATGTACTTCGTATCACATAATAAAAGCAGAGGCGACAGACAAGCTGGGATTGTATGTTACAGTAAATAGTCCAAATCAGTTCTAAAGCAAATTATCTAGTAAATAATACAGAAAGTTTCTAGTAGCATCGGTAGCTAGGTGAAATGTGAAGTAACTGTGTTTGTTAAGAAAATACAAAACTAAATTCGGTCATTTATCAATCAAAGCCCGCTGGATATAGTAAATATCCAAATTGAAACATCTCATGTGCTGCCGAATGTTGATTGGTCAGCTTCGTTTCGGTTACAGGTTCTATTCAGGGTTTCTCGAAGTGCAATTGTATGAAAACACTGTTAATTCTTACTTATTTCAGTTATTCGTGGCATTCAATTTTGCCATCTTTTATAATTGCTTGAATTAATAACCAATACTGTATTAATCACATTCAATATGTCAGGGTAAGCGTTCACTGTTGGACATACACCTCTCAAATTTTTCTCCAGTCCTCCCGGCCTTCAGCGGTACGGAATCCCTGCTTTCCGCCGACGTGCTTGATGTCGTCGTCTCACCAGGAGAGTGGTCTTCCCACACTCCGTTTTTCTGTCCACGGCCGCCAATGTAACGACTGACTGTTGAATTGGAGTAACCGTGTCATACACACGGTTACTCCAATGGTCATCGTCTCTTCCGATGTGAGCATAGCCACCCGATGTCCAATATCGACAAACTTCGTAAAGTTAAAATTCGCCCTGAGCTCCCTTTCGCAAAATTTAAAGACCTACAGGTCTGTATATATGACCAGTGCGCCCTCCCGGTTATGAAGTACGGGTGTGAAACGTTTAATATGATGGTCGCTGTTGTCCAAAGGTTGAAAGTTGCCCAGTGAGCAATGGAGCGAGCCATGCTGGGAATATCAAGTTTTCAGATTATTTTGACGTAGAATTCGTCTTAGATTGCAAACGCATAATATAATGTAATAGATATAATGTTCTCTTTATCTTATTCATTATTATCCATTTATATTCTTTATTTCACATTTTCAAAATTTTCTATTAATTTTACATATATTATACAAGTATTAAAAATACAAAGTAATAAAAATACACAAAATTAGTAAAAAAATTTAAAACGGTAATACCGCCGGCGGCGGGAGACAAGCCTCCAAGCACGCCGGCGGGTGCAGGCCGTGGCTACGGAGCTCTCCGGGACGACGCGAGGCAAGCTACGAGCGATAGGTGGTGGTACTAGACACGTAGGCCACCACCACCCCCATCTCGGAGAGCTCCGTATCCGCCGGACTGCACGGCGACATCGTCGCGCAGCTCTTTGAAGTCTTAATCTTCGCGCGCGCGTCGCCTCGTGGTCGCACGCACCACCGGTAGCGGGGGCACTAGACGGGACGTGAAGTCCCGATGACCCCAAGCTGGCCGATGGTGGACGTCGCCCTCGCCGTAGGTGTTGTGGCTCGGCCGACGTCAACGCTCCATCTTCGCCGTCGATGAAATGCACCGGCGGCTTGGAGCTGGGTGGTAGGGTGTGTATCCATTTATTATTATCATATTATTAACCTACTGTAAAGTATTGGATTATATTATCTGTATTATTATTATTAACCTAGCCTAAGAATTGGATATTATCTGTAAATAGGAGGTTTTTGAGTAAATAAATAAATAAATAAATAAATAAATGTCTTAATTGAATCAACTGGAGATAGACAGATGATTCAGCAATTACTTATGATTCTGGAGCTCAAATGGATATCGTTGGCCTTTGTAATAAAAAAGTTAAAAATTTAGTTCATTATCTCCATACATATTTTTCGATTTTATCATTAGAAAAATGTATGGGGATCACGAAAAATGTTTTTAGATAAAAAATAACGAAGGCTAAAGTTTGTTCATTTGAACTCCAGAATCTCCCCTTGAAATGTTGCTCGTCATTGCTGAATTATCCTGAAGAGGACTAAGGCGGCGTGCATAAATGACGTCATCGGTCGGGGGGTTTGGGGGGGGGGGGGGGGAAAAAGTGACGACTGATGACGTGGGGGGGGGGGGGGGGGGGTCGTGCAGCGATGTCGTAGTTTTCTGGAGGAGATACTCCGCGCCGTCGGTACTCTGCCGGGAATACACACTGCTCGAGTATATAGATGCGAGGATGTTTCCGAAACTATACGAAAGGAATGTTTCGATTAAAAACGCACACTTTTCGATTTCCGAAAACTTCTACCTACATTTTAGGTTTTTCGAAAACAGATTTTTGGACCGCGCTCAATCGAAATTCGATGCCGCGCGATGTTAATGAATAATATTTTTCAATGCGTTTGAATTATCTAGTTGTGACCCCTTCAGTTAAGAAAATAACAGAAAACTACGTCATCAGGGGGGGGGGGGGGGGGCTCACCGAAACTGACGATGGGTGACGTGGGGGGAGGGGGGGGGGGGGGGGGGGAGGGGGTCAAAAAGTGGGCTAAAATCGATGAAGTAATTTATGCGCGCCGCCTAATTTCCTATTCATTTTTACTGACACAAAAGGACATGAGTGATGAAGTGAAAGTTTACGCCAGAGACGGAACTGGGACCCTTCAGATCGATGCCCTACAGTAGGTGCCGCCCGGTCGACAGTGATTTCCACATGCATGCGTGAGTCATGCATGGCCGCATGGGATGCGTGCGATACGGAACTAACCCAACTCGAAACAGGGAGCTAGTCGGGTGTCCTCGTGTTCACATCCGACCTTGATCTTGGTGCATAAAGAGGCAATCCGCCGACGCACCAAAGTAGTCATCTCAATATGTTTGTGAAATAATAAAGGGCCCAATAATAAACGTTATCCATCAATCAATCAATACTAATAATAAACTTATACTAGTAAGTTTCTTTGTTTTATGCGATATTGCGTTTGTAGACTCCATGTATGATGATACTAAAAATAAATTGACAATTTTTAGAAATCTTTTCTGTATGTATGTATGTTCCTCCATAACTCTTAAACCGATCATCCGAATTCGATGAAACTTAGTACAAGCACATTTTACTATACTGGACACAGGGTAGGCTAAATAAAATTCAGATCCGGTTACGCTAAGATGTGGCTCTCATACAAACCGAATTGTTCCGCGCGCTGAAATAAAGGTACGGTAGCGGGCTTACCTACTTAGTTTCTTCTTTTTAAATACGAATTTCACGCGAGCGATGCTGCGAGCAAAAGCTAGTAATGTAATGTATAAAATAATACTACTGTAGCCCTTCTTTCTCACTAGTTCCTAATTCTCTTCTCATATAACATGAAAACAAATCCCATTCTGTCAATTTAAATTTAAAAGTTCCTAAAAAAAATTCTAATGTCTTGTATATTTTTATTGACATGTAATGTAAGAGATCCCCTGTGAATTAATCTGCATGCAAGCCTGGTTTGAAGTTCAATTAGTCGGCATTTAAGACTGGCCTGAAGTAGAAATTGAATTGGTCCCCACTCAAGCCTGGCTTGAAGTTGAAATTGAAGATGAATTAGTCCGCATTCAAGCCCACCTTGGAGTTGAAATTGGCCATGGCGAGACTCTAGCCCATTGATTTTCAGTTTCTTTTCCAATTGTTAATAAATTCGGATGGTGTATGTAGGTACAATGGAGCAGTTCAACTCACCTTGCAGTTCTGGTATCGGTGGCACCATGAGCAGCCGAGAAGGAGCGCCGCGAGCGCCGCCAGCAGCGCCAGGGCGGGCAGGACACCCGCCGCCCACCCCGGCCCCGCACCCTCACCACCCTCACCATCTAGACACATACCGCACATGTTTAAACAGGGCGCATTCGCTCATTCATCATTATTTACAATTTCAGAGAGAGGGGGGAGGGGGAGGGGGAGGGGGAGGGGGGGGGGGGGGGAGAGAGAGAGAGAGAGAAGTATTTCGACATATATCCAAGCGTACCTACCCATGGATGAAATTATACAATCCTTATATGTTACCAGAAATGTATGTAATCCGGAATTATATACAATTCCTAGGAAATGTATACAATTCCTAAAATCGGCAGGAAATGTGTGAAATAAATATTATTAAACACATTTCCTAGGAAATTCATACTTTTCCTAAACAGGAATCGGAAATGTGTTAAATTTACGTTTTAATTTAGATTACTGCGGGGTAAGCGGGGCGTGCGCGAGGAAACGCCATTGCGGATCGCGCGTTCGCGGGGCGGGCCGCCGATTGGTTAGGTTAGGATAGGTTTTATCTCAGTTTTATCTGTGCGCCAGCTAATTTCATTAACAAATTTTATAGTATAATGTTAAGTTTCATACATTTCCTGGTACTTTTTAGGAATTGCATATAACACTAGGTTAAATTATCTAATTATTTATTGTTTGAAATTAGGTATATAATATTTACAAGCAATTAAATTTAAATTATTAAATAAACTAAAACTACCTATCAAATATAATTTACCTACAAATATTACTAATTAAAAAACTTAAAATAATTAACCTATTAAAAAATCACGCCATCCAGAAAACTTTAATCCAAATGGTTACATATAATATAATATAATATGAATTTAAAAAAAAATGTAAAATTTATATAAAAAGGACCGTGCAAATAAATGGATGGATAGCCTTTTGTCAGGCGGCAATAAAATTCGTGCCTATAACGGTTGGGTCATGCCTGTGCATATACCTTCGGTATTCTCAGATGGACTCAGACCGAATTGGACTCGCTGGACAGAAAGGTCAGGACGCTGATGACGAAATCCTGTGGATGGACAACCCACGATCATCGGTCATGAGGTTGTATATCCCGCGGAAGTGTGGGGGTCGAGGTATGTTAAATGCCAAATGTGAACCTACACAACCGCGAGGTATGCAATCTCCGTCAGTACTTTTTGGAAAAGACTGATGTTTGTGAGATGCACCGCGATGTCGTCACCAGCGATAAAGGCCTTACCCCGCTAAGCATGGGAAAAGAGGACTGGCGGAAGCCGGTTGTACTGAGCACCGAGGACCGCATGGATGTATGGAAAGGCAAGGAGCTGCACGGTAGGTACTTCCGGTCTCTCACGGGACCGGATGTAGACCAACTTGCTTCCGTGCACTGGCTACGCTTCGGGGACCTCTTCGGGGAAACCGAGGGTTTTGTCTTTGCAATACAAGATGAGGTTGCCAAGACGAACAACTATAGGAAACACACAATGAAGGACGGGACCATTGACATCTGCCGCGCCTGCCATCGACCTGGCGAGTCCCTCAGACATGTGATTTCCGGTTGTTCGCAGCTTGCCAACACCGAGTATCTGCATAGACACAACTTAGTAGCCAGGATCATCCATCAGCAACTTGCCTTAAAGTACAACCTTGTAGGTACCGAGGTGCCTTACTATAAGTACAATCCGTCGCCAGTTCTCGAGAACGGTCATGTCACACTCTACTGGGACCGGTCCATTATTTATCACAGACAGGACTATTCTCGCGAACAGACCTGATATTGTGATAGTGGACCGGGAGGCAAGGCGCGCAACGCTCGTCGATATCGCCGTGCCGCATGATGGTAACCTCGTCAGTAAGGAAGCAGAGAAGATGTTAAAGTATCTGGATCTGCAGCACGAGTTTACCAAAATGTGGCCCGTCGACTCGACGATCGTTGTGCCCATAGTCGTTTCGGCGCACGGGCTGATAGCGAAGAGCCTCGACGACCACCTTGAGAGGCTCTCGCTGTGGTTGGGTCAAGGGCCAGATCCAGAAGGCAGCCCTGCTCGACACTGCACGCATCGTTCGGAGGTTTCTCTCTTTGGGGCCTGACCATCTGTAGCCTGGGTTCGCCCCACCGCCGGTGGTGGAAACTCCATTTATTTTATAATAATTTTATATATAATTTTTGTATATTTTAGGTATAGTTTATTTTATTTATTTATTTATTTTAAACACTGACAGCTAACAGCTGGTGCGTGTATTCTGTTTATTAATTTATGAGTGCACTTGTATTGTTTTTAAGTATTTTTGTTTGTTTGTTTTTTGTTTTGTTTTTTTTTTGTCTAATTGGTTTTTTAAAGAATTAACCGAGGGGGCGCTGACGGTGTCCTCAGATAATTTGTTCCAGGCCCTTACGACCCGGTGCGTCAGAAAATGCTTCCTGGGGTTGGTTCTATGTGTGGGCCATTTTAGTTTTAATGAGTGACCGCGAAGACGTTCTTCAGTGCTCCTTTCGTACATTGACTGTAGACTTGGTACATCGTAGCATTCTTTTAGGATTTTATAGGTTTCTATAATGTCTCCTCGTTGTCTCCTTTCCTCAAGAGTTGTTAATCCAAGTGCCTGTAAGCGATCTTCATATGTTTTATTTTCAATTGGTGATACCATCTTTGTTGCTCGTCGCTGTACTCTCTCTAGTAGCTCAATATCTTTTTTAAAATATGGACTCCAAATTTGGTAGCCATATTCAAGTAGTGGTCTTATATATGTCTTGTAGAGTTTCAGAAACAGTTCTGCGGTGATGGAGGAGAAGGCTTTCCTTATTGTATAGAGAAGTGATTATATGTAAAATTATTGTAAATATATGTGTTAATAAAGGAATAAAATATTAATAACCGTTTTTAATTTTTATATTAATTTTGTGTATTTTTATTACTTTTTTGTATAATATATGTAAAATTAATGTAAAATTTTAATAATGTGAAATAAAGGAGATAAAATTATAATAATAAATATATACATTTCCTAGGAAATGTGTGTATTAACCCTTCACCTCCCCACCTATTAAATATGCTTACCTACCTTGAGTCCCATGCCATTTTCGCCGTGCGCAAAAATACGAAATTTTGGCCCGCGCGTTACCGCACACATTCTAATATTTCGTAAGGTTAATGAATTTAGATCAATAAAGTCTGTTCACTCTTATTTATAATGAAATTACGCATGCAATCATACCAAACACTTGAGGATTCGCTTATTTAGAAGCACAGACAAATTTTTTTAACTCCAGGCAAAACAAAACACGCTCAACATTTTTTTTCCGATTTTTTCTGACCAAAAATGTATAATTTCACCATATACTCCGCCTAAACGGCTGGACCGATTTGGATGAAATTTTGTGTGTATATTTGAGTTGGTCCCTGGATGGTTTGAAAATACAATTGAACCGCGTAGATGGCGTCGTGATAAGTCCACGCCATTGAACTAATAAAACAACAAGAAGCGCCATCAGCTTTCTCCTGCGTGTCAAGTCAGGTATTCTAAATCGAATAACTTAGATCACCTGAGCTGTCAGTTTTGATACATCCGTCACTGCGTTCGCAAGTGTTTGCCCAATATATAGGTACCTACTAACTGCTCTATGGCCGTGGAATTATGCCGTCGTGTGTGGTGAAAACATTTAAAAACTATCAAGGGAAAGCCAAGAAGAAAAATGGAATCACATCACAGTTAATATATCAAAATTTTATTAAATGGCATTTTGTTTTATTGTGCTTACCTCGAAACAAATACGGCCGTGGCCGTTTCGATATTGAATGACACAACTAACGGAAAAGCCACTCTTTCTAGCGTACGTATATACTATTGAAGTACCTCACTATTATCGGTCTCTGTCAGTCATGCATTTCTGGTATGAGTGTGTGTGTATCGTGTTCACCGGTGTAGGTTCTCTCATCTTCCATGCTAACCCTGTCGATCATCTACATACAATATTGCAGCTAGTGTTTCAAATGTGACCATACATATCTGCCGCCTAGTTAATGTGGTTGTGGTGTAGAGTAGACTGACAGCTCAGCTGTCACTAAATGACAGCCAGCGACGTGTATATGTGCGAGCAAGACGGGGAGCGTACAATCGCAAGCGCGCCATCCGTGACCGAGAACGAGATGCCGATAGTCGGTGTTGCAAGGGCGGAAAAAAAACAATCTGCATGAAGGAATTTGTTAATTTTCGTGAGTTGTGATTGGAACGCAGACTAGCTGACGAGGGCTCGATGCGAGCCGAAACGTGAAGCATGCGCGGGAAATTTAGAGTGGCCACTCGCTAGTCCCGACCTCGATTAACACCCTCCTCTACTGCCGATGGACCCGGATATGTTCGGTGAAGCCATCGCAAGCTTAGTTCCTTTTCATAAGCATGCAGTATACTCGTAAGGAGCTCAGTTTGATCGGCCTGAGAAAAAATGGCCTCTATTGATCGGCAAGGTCGTCAGAAACAGCGAGACGTCTGGTATTTTTTTTAGCCCGAAACCGGGATCCACCATCTGGGAAACGCTGGTAAAGATGAAGAACTGAACTATTCAAATAATGCATACTAAATAACCTTGACTAGAAACCAGTTTACCATACTGCCAGTTGTAGGTATAAATGACAGGCGTCAAAATATGTTAAGACCTGGATATATCTTGAAATTTCGGCAATTGAAAATCGAAAATTGCCAAAAATCAATGATGTAATATATGGACTGCCCCTAAGACAAGTCAGTGTGTACGCGTCCTAACTAATAAATTTTCCTCCAGTCCTTCAGCGGTACGGAACCAACTGCTTTCCGCCGACTTACTTGATGTCGTCCCACCTGGCGGATGGTCTTCCCATACTCAGTTTTCGGTAACCGTAATAAGATGCATAAAATTTGCGCGCGTTTGTGGACACGGTTAATATATTTTTTAAGGCTTAGCTAGCATGTGACCAGTGATCGGCGTAGGTAGTGCTATTCCCGGGATTTGGTGACCGTTATCTTAACATGGATATTCCTTAACATAAGTTCTCTAAGGTGGACACCTTAGAGTCAAATGTTGTTGATTTTCAATATCTGCAAATAAATATTGCTGTGTTTTGAATATTTGTTTTATTCTTATCTTCATCTTCATATTTCACAAAATATTATAATAAAAAATGTTTTTTTTAAATGATATGGTTGGCTACATCACCTACAACATCTGCGATGTCAGCCCATAACACCAGTGAACTAGGTGCCCCAGATCCCGGGATCATCGATCCCGGGATCATCAATCCCGGAATCCCGGGGATGTCCATATAAACATACTATTAAAGGCGCTAGAGTGGTATAATGTGCCACCTCTGATCTGTAATATAATAGCCTCCTACTACAAAAAACTTTCCTTTGTAATACAAGTAAAAGGCGAAACGGAGAAGATACCGGAAATTCGTTACGGCATAGGACTTTTCCAGGGTTGCTGCCTCTCTCCTGTTACATTTAACATTGTTATCAACATTCTAATTGATACGCTTGTCGTAAAAGAAAACAAATGGGGATACAGGTTCAAATATGGAGACACATATATGGCGGCCATCCTGGCATTTGCGGATGATATTACGCTGTTAACCCGCAATCCAAAACAAAATCAGGCGCTTCTTAAGGTGGTAGATGACTATTGTGAATGGACCAAAGGGATGAAGATAAAACCAGCGAAGTGCTACTGTTTGAGCTTAACCAGGAAAGGTTCAAAGTTTACCTCGAGCAATCCAGGTCTGACAGTAGCCGGAAAACCAATCGCAACTGTGGCTGATGAAGCTCCTTTTAAATTCTTGGGCAAAAGGATCACCAGCAGAGGAAAGGAGCATCCTACTGATGATATTGTCCAACTTTTCGAAGAGAGCCTCCGCCAAACTGACAATCTTCCCCTCCTGGGTACACAAAAGGCATGGATTTACGATAACTACCTGACATCAAAACTTTCATGGCCATTTCTCGTCTACGACTTCACAAAGCAAAACCTGACTAAATTAGACTCGTATGTGACCAGATTCCTGAAATCATGGTTTGGACTGGCTCACCCGGCTGACTCGTCAACGCTCTACAGATCTCACAATAACTTTGGACTGAACATTAAGAAACCGTCGATATTTTATCAAAAGGCGAGAATAGCCAAACGATGTATACTCAAAGACTCCAATGATAGCGCTATTCAAGCCTTACCCAACACATCACTATCAGATGAACTGGAATCGAGACTCGACTTCTACAAATCATTCCAAGTTGGTACACGCACCAATAGATCTGGATTGGGCATAGAAACAGCAAAGTCTGATAAAGAAATACTGAAAGGTTTTGCTCAGGAGGACATGGAACAAGGCTTCAAACTTCACGCCTTAAACCTAGAAATGCAGAATGATTGGCTAACAGTGGGTGACTTCTGCATCCCTCCTGCATTGAAGTGGAAATCCATAATATACAACTGGTCCCCTGAGCTGCTTAAGTTCTACTTAAATGCATTCCAGCTTACTCTCCCCGACCCGAGTAACCTAGTTAGATGGGGGAAATCTACAAATAGACTATGCCCGTCATGTAAGGAGTTCGTAGGCACGGCCAAACATTTGTTATGCGGATGCAAAATACTACTTGAGCGAGGCCAGTATTCCTACCGTCATGATAAAGTCCTCCAAATCATCAGAGAGGCCATCAACCTGTCAATTGCACGGACCAGGAAAGGGCAAACCAGTAACGGCTTCCAGAAGGTCAACTTTGTGAAACCTGGAGCCAATAAGCTGCCCAAAGATAGGACTAAACCTTCTTCAATTTTGGGAGCAGCAAAGGATTGGGAATTGTTGATGGACACACATGAGAAGCATTACCAAATGCCTTCGGAAATCTGTACCACAGCATTAAGACCGGATATACTCATATTCTCAAAAGCGACAAAGCATGTAGTACTTGTTGAACTTACAGTTCCATGGGAAAGTAACATACCGAAGGACCACAATATCAAGCTTAACAAGTACTGCAACTTAGTAGACCGGATTGTGAGAAACGGATTCAAGACTGATCTCTTCGCTGTGGAAGTCGGAGCAAGAGGACTACCAGCGAAGTCGCTCTACAGTCTCTTCAAGAATCTAGGGCTCCCAAGATCGACGCTAAGCTCATATATGGAGAGAGCTTCGAAAACGTCACTGGAAGCATCCTACAGAATATGGATAGGTAGAGAGAGGGAGGTCGAGAGCGGGACTGGTGGTTTCCCCGCGTCCTAGTCAACGCAGACTAGCTGACGAGGGCTTGAAGCGAGCCGAAACGTGAAGCATGCGCGGGAAATTTAGAGTGGCCACTCGCTAGTCCCGGCCTCGATTAATACCCTCCTCTACTGCCGATGGGCCCGGATATGTTCGGTGAAGCCATCGCAAGCTTAGATCCACACCTTCGATTCATGTTCATTGACCCCAAATGCCTTGGGAGAGGCCTATGTCCAGCAGTGGACCGATACATGCTGATGATGATAATGATGACCCCAAATGGCCCTACCTACGCCGATCGCTGGCTATTACAGTAAAACTATATGTACTTACACACAGACTGGATGTACAATTTTAAAAACACTAAATTGCATTTGAATGGTTTTAGTGATCAGTAGCTCTCTGCTCTGGAAAAATTCGCCATGGAGCGTTACACGTGCGTTATCTATCACGTAAAACTGTAGGTCCCTTCTTACATTACTAGTTGGAAGGGTATAACCCGGGTTGAACCAGCACACTGAATGAAAGGTGGGTCAAAGCGGCTATGTAAATAGTTTGTGTTTTCAGTCCAGTTCAGTGTAGCCAGTAAGACCAAAGGGAAGCACTGACATGACATATACTTCATCAAATAGTTACGGGCTAGCATCACGGATGTTGCTCAGGTAATGTGGCCAACCCTGTCAATGTCCATACAATTTTCATTAAAAAATACTAGTTTCATGAAAAAATAGTTGTGCAGGTATTTAAAAAATCCTGACAAGATTTTGCTTTTCTACCCACCATGTAAATAAATTAAGTAGGTATGTGGAAGTTAATTAAAAAGTAATCAGCAGTGCCTCAATACATATGCAACTGATAGTGAGAATTACACCTTAATGTTTTCATGGCGGCATTACTGGTGTATTTTTACTGGTGATTAGCATATGAGACTGGAGGACTTACGCAATCTTTCCATATTCTTATAGTCAATAAAAGGAAGGTGTGCCCATCACATGGCTAGTGACGGATGAAACTTGCAATTGGAATCTGGTGTTGGTGTTTAGCCCATCCCATTAGCGCAGGAACGTCAAAACATAAACACGACGCGCGAGACGTAGAATTTGCAATAAGATAACATAAACACATGCTAGCCAGTAAGCGGAGGAACAATGAGTCACCGTGCGGCGCAGGTGAGGGGGCGGGCGCCGGCAGCACCAGCGCCGGCAGAGCCAGCAGCAGCAGCCACGCGCCCCGCGGCGCCATCTCCTCCGCCGCTACTCACTCACGTCCACCGGCTTCGACCACTGATCACTGCTGCGCCCGCATCATCGCGCACTCCGACACTTCCATCGCACTCACACGCGGGTGCGTCTCTGCGCTCGGCTTCACTGCACTACACCACCACTCGCTCACGGACACATTTCTTGGGACCTCGACTCACCAAGATACTACACTACTTACACACTATTTTGACTCCACAGAATACAAATTTTACACAAAGTCCGCACGACGTATCACCTCCGCCAACGCCATCTTTGCTCCTGCCTGTCGTTCGGGTTCGGGCGGGGTAATCGGGGTATAGTCCGCAGTCTTTACAGACCGAGTAGCAATATTTCTTCAAATTACAAAATTATGTGAAAGAACTAAACAATACGTTGTTCATACTGCTACAATAATAAAATATTGTAATAATTACACGTAGATTTTTGGATGTAGAAAGAAACCGCTAATAAAATAGGTACTCACATAAATTCTCAGCAAGAATCAAAATACCCAATATATCGGCGAAAAATTCTTGGCAACACCGTAATTAGGTGCGTTCCATTCATTAAATTTTTCTTTTAATTATGTAGTTATTAGTTCATGCATGACATTTATTTTCATAAAATATAAAAAAGATAAACTTAACTAAAGAATTAAAATTGCGCGCGTCACACAGGACCTACTTGCTAATACAGAATGTTTCCCATCAATATATGAATTTATTTCAACAACAATTCTCGTACCGTGTGGGGTCGGTACTTAAAAAGAATAGCCCCACTGCATCTCTCCCCGTCGCATGTCGTAAAAGTCGACTAAGGGATAAGAAAATTCGTCAGCCTCGGTAGCTCAGTGGCGCGGTTGGTTAGTCAACTGTTATTAAGCAACACTGAGCGCGGTCAGTGATTGGATGGGTGACTGCTCGACCGTTAGAGGCTGACCGTGGTTCGGATTCCACGTTAAACTGTAGGTCCCTTCCCTTCTTACCTTACTAGGTGGTAGGGTTTATCCCGGCCGGGTTGGTACCACCGCACTGAACGAAACGTCGGTCGAAACGGCTATGTAAATAGTTCGAGTTTTCCGTCCAGTTTAGTGTAGCCGACATGAAATGAAGGGAAGCACTGACATGGCACCTAGTTCACCCTGTGTTATGGGCTGACATCACGGATGTTGTAGGTGATGTAGCCAACCGTGTCAGGTTCCATAAAAAAAAAAAAAAAAAAAAAAAAAAAAAAAAAAAAAAAAAAAAAAAAATTGAAGACATATAGAATTTAAATATATATATATATATATATATATATATATATATATATAATAAATAACAGACAAGGCTGCATGGTATAATACCTTTGGCTATCCCAAAAAAGGGATAAAAAAAAAATTTAGAAAACCTAACTAACAAACATAAAAAAAATTGAACATTAAAAATGAAAATGCAAAATATAAACAAAATATAAAATTTCTCGTCCAACCCGTCATCCGTGTCCTTGGCAGCACAGTAGTGTAGTACCTTGGCGAGTCGAGCTCCCAAGAAATGTATTACTAATTAATAATGTATAATGTATTATATGTATTGTAATATATTCATAACAAATATTTACATTTTCTAATGACAAAAATGTTAGGTTATGGCTCAGAGGAAAAAAGAATTCTTTTTTCGTCTGAGGGTTATGGGGAAAATCTAAAAGACTAGGCAACACCAAATCAAAATAACATATCAATCAACCCATCAAGACAGGATCATTTTAATTCTTTAGACGGAGGTTACACGTTCAGTTTGGCATCAGTTCAGTCCATCAGTCTGGTCAAACTAATGCCAAACTGACCGTTTAATCTATTGACTGATGGACTGATGGACCAGACTGATTGCTCTTACATGACACGTGGCTGCTACAATAGTAACGGCTAATATGTATGTATGAGCGCTCGACGAAAGCTGTGGCACAGATTACTAAATAGTTACTTCGTAACAGATGAATCTCTCCATAGAGAAAGTTACGTACCTTCGGCTTTAATAGCCTAAACTTTTACGACGTCAGTCGCTGCGTGCGAAAATGTACCTAAACGAAAGAGCGTAAAGTGATTGTTGCTTTGCAGCTGCGCGCGGACGCGGGGCCTTGAAGCAAATTCGGTGACGTTAGGGCTGCTACTTTCGATAAAAATATCAATGCATTACACAATCTTTAATATTATTATATTGTAAAGAGGAAATATGTGTGAATGTTTGTTCGCGAGCTGCAGCACAGATTTAAAAATGTTTTTTTACTGTTAGATAGGTACCAATTTTTTTTTTGTTTAACATATACTACTAGTTTTAGCCCGCGGCTTCGCCCTCGTAATAAAATACCTATCTACCTACCATTTTTAGTGTTCCGTACCAAAGGGTGCCACGGGACCATATTACTAAGCCCCGCCGTCCGTCCGTCTGTCAGCGGGCTGTATTTCTATTACCGCTATAACAAGAAATAGTAAAAATATAAAAAATAAAGTACCTACATAGTGTTAAATCTTGTACGGTGGTACGGAACCCTTCGTGTGCGAGTCCGACTCGCACTTGTCCGGTTTTTTAGAATAGGTAATTATTGCTCAACAAAAACAATATACTCACATTTCTTCATCAGCAGGTAAATGGAAAAAAGAGAAATTTTTATCTCTCCTCTTGCTGGATTTACATCCATCTAATGCACATAAATTTCCACTGCCACTATTAACAGAAGCCATGTCAACTTGAATTAAGACATAGGCAAAGAAACTCTTTGGATATAGGTAGGTACGACCGTACGAAGCAGTAGCGTGAGCGCGCACTCACGTAGGCTAGCTCCACGCGGCTGTCGGCAGCCCAATGAATTATGGATCGCCGGCGGTCCGGTCGGCGGTAGGTAGTTATCGCGCGCAAGTACATAGAGTGCGTGAGCCCTGGCTGTGGGGTTGGTTCGCTCATGTGTAATTTCGCGCACATAATACTAAAGCTGGAAACTCATTGGGCCGACGCACACGTCTGCGACGTCCGCGTACGTGGGCGTGTGTGAACTCACTACGCCGACGCGGACGTTCGTACGTGTGGCACGTCAGTCTTGTGTTAGTTTTCGTACAGAGCGCGCGCACCAATGTCGAGAACACAGCGAAGGCTGCTATGCGACTATCTCACATACAGTACGGTGGTATCAACCCAGTCGGCTACAATTTGAGCCTACCACCTAGTAAGGGGCAAGGGAAGGGACATACAGTTTTACACCGCTTCTGCATGTAAATTTGTTCGTCAGAAAAAACTCATTGCTGCACGCCGACCGGATTCGAACCTCGGATCTCTCGCAAGAGAAGCCGACGACGCAACACCCAGACCACTCGGCCATCCGCCGCGAGATATATAATATTAGATTTGTTATAATAATAATTGTTTTGGAGCAATAAAGAATTTCTATCTATCTATCTATATCTATCTATAATTTATATCCCAAGACTGTCTTTTACTAATACAGAAAGTTCGACAAATTGAATAATATTACGACAGCACTCATTTCTCACACTTCAGGAACCCTGTCAAAATAAAATATTTGTTTATTTGTATAATTTTTTAGGGGTAATGAGTGAATGTTAATTTGACAAGGTTCCTAAAGTGTGAGAAATGAAAGCAATCGTGTGTACACTTCATTTCCACATGTTTTTTTATGGAAACTGACACTGTGCCCGTGTGGGTTGGTACCTACTTAGAAAAAATAGCTCCACTGCATCTACGTCTACATCTATCTATCTACATATATCTGCGATGCTTCCTGTCGCTATGGAATCAACGCGTCTTGCCCGTATCGCGAACTTGGACACACTGACGCGCAAATGCGTGTGGCGTAGAAACTCACTAGCCACACGCGTACGCACACGTGGGCCACCTCCCTCCACTCGCTGACGTCGCTGACGAAAATCTGGGAACAGGGCATCGGCGTCGCGTGTGTCGCGTAGCGTAGGGTGGCGTGGGCGCAATGAAACTGCGTGCTGCACTCTTCCATATAAAATGTATGGAGACCGACGCGCCCAGATACGCGTGCGTAGCGTACGTGGGCCCAATGAGTTTCTAGCTTTCGTCTGATATAAATAATTGTAGCATAGAAGTTAAGATTTGAATTGGAATAGTGCGGTCATATTGTTGCAAATGGAATATACATTAATAGTTTAAATGTGAAATAAAGGAAATCTGTTATAGAAAAATAAAGCACACCATTTAATTATTAAGATTATGAAATATTTAATATTTACAAATCATCTTCACTTATAAATCCTTATATTTTATTTATATTCACAAATATCCACTTAAAAATTCACATCCACCACATCATCTTCATCACATCTGTACATCAGCTTCTAATCATCTGGCATACATATTATGGAAAGAGGCGGTTGCGGTTGGTTGGATGACGGAGGCACCTCGTAGAAAGTACTTCTAAAGCTGCTTCTCCTGCGAATGTTTTTTTTTTCGAAACATTACACAGAACCATCGAAAAATTGGGGCGTGGCCATCCACATTTGTATGAAAACCATAGAGAAATCATGTTTTTGTTTCATGTTTTTGGTGTATTGTTTCGAAAAAACATGCGCAGGAGACGCGGCTTATGACGGAGGCTCAGTCTGGTATCAGTTCAGTCCGTGACCTTGATCACGACCAGATTGACGCCAGACTGACGCCAGACGTAAAATGCATTCGCACTATCAGTCTGCCCTCAGTCTACTCTGGCTAGACTGACGAAAATTATCAAAATATTTCAAAATCCACCAGTCTGGTCCATCAGTCTATCATCGGTTAATAGATTAAACGGTGAGTCTGGCGTCGGTTTAACCAGACTGATGGACTGAACTGATACTAAACTGAGCGTGTAACCTCCGTCTAAGGAAGAAGGTAGTTTTAAATTAGCAACTATTTCATCTGTCTCCTTTAGAATAGGTAGGTACTTGTCTAGTTAGTAACACCTCTTTTCGGCAAATTTCCTCTTTGAAACGAAAACAAAAGAGTGTCTTCTTCTTCTTCTTTTTTTAAATAGTGGCAACCAAACGAATAGGAAATTCGTTTATTACTGCCAGTATCCAGTGACGGAGTTGCACGGTATAAATTTGTGATTATTTTTTATAATATAATAAAACAAAATAATGTTGAAAGGAACGAAGCATTTGAAGTTACTAGTTTGCATGCACAAATTCTGGAAGACACATACTTAGTTGTAAATAAGAAGATGAAAATAAATAACTAAAACATTATACATATATTTATATATAATTAATTACAGTCTTACGTCATTACATTTTATAAATTTTAATATATATTTTATAACATGGGAATTGTTAGTATACAGTATCGTTTGTATGTTAGTAGGAAGTGGGACTTTAAACAAATGTAAAGTGGCATATAACGGAGGGGAATTAACCGCGAGGGTAATTGGACAACCAAAGAGGATATGGTCTAGGGTTCCTTCGTCCAGTCCGCACTCGCAGATTGATGAGTCAAGTATACGAAGTCGGGCTAGATGCACTGGAGTGCAGCAGTGTCCAATTCTCATTCGGCACAGAACTGAGGTTTCCTTTTTATTAGCCGTAATTTTAAAAAAACAAGGCTTTGCGGGTATGACCCGCTGAATGGTGGCATAGTAAGACCCTCTCGCTCGACTGGACACGGACCATTCATCGGACCAGGAATCATGAAGGTATGTTTTTGGGAGTGCCAACAAATCATGGGGAAAATTAATGAACGGAGCCCTATCTCCACACACCACCGCCTCCTTGGCTAGAGCGTCTACACGCTCATTGCCTCGAATGCCGGTATGTGAAGGTATCCAGGCAAAAACAAGTTGTTTTTGACCTAAGGTGAGTAATGTATCTTTAATACATAGAACTATGGGATTATGAATTTGGCAATTGAATGGGTTCTGTACCAATGCCTGAAGAGAACTGCGGGAATCTGAGAAAATTATGGTCCGTTCCAGTGTGTCGGAGAGGGACACAAATCTGACAGCCTCCAGTAGAGCCATACACTCGCCCGTATAGACCGAGGACTCGGGTGGGCACTGAGTGCGCATGTAGTCGTTGCTTCCGGGCTTATATACGGCAACTCCTACGTTACCTCAAAAGAGTGTCGAAACAATGTGGGCGACTGTACCTATGGGATTTGATTGACATGTGAGCGGAGCGCGAGGTACGGACGAGGGCTATCATTACAATCAATGGCGCGTCACAAACTCTCGGCCAACTATCGGCGTCGGCCGGCCGCCTCTCCCGCCGCGCCTTCCTCCCACAGCCAAAAAGACCCGAAAAATTACTTCTGAGCATTCTCCCACCACTTTCACCGAGCAGCGCTCAAAACTCGTGCCGGTACATGTAGAGAGCGTTCCATCCAACTAAAAGTTCCCCTCGCCGTTATGTTGGCTCCACTGTCTATCTGTCAAAACAGCGTTGAGGGTTGCCATGTGTACAGATTTACCCTTAATTATCAGTATTTACCGTATTTTTTGTACGGTAAATACCGATTACATTATTAGGTAATATAATTTTCATAATCTGGCAGCACGAATTTAAGCACTGACATTGACACTGACAGTGGAGCTAACATAACGGCGAAGGAAACTTTTAGTTGGAACGCTCTATACTGTACCTGGGCTGCATGTAAATACTTCTGCTATGTATTTATGTGTAAAAAACATAAATGCCAAAAAATTACTTCCAATTGTAAAGTTTTTTGTTGTTAAAAAAAAATTACCTAAATCTATTTTTAACAATGCATATCAAAAATGTTAAAAATATATCATTTGCACATGACATGATCAGAGTTCATGATCCAGTCTTGAATCTTGCCATGTTTTTTTGAAGTGAAAACTTCTTTAGCGGCGCTTGGCACTTTTTATATGGGGAAAAAAAATTATGTTCCGCTTCTTTGCGTCAGATAACAATCTATCGTTGCTATGACAACCGCGTCAGATAACAATCTATAGTTGCTATGACAACCGCGTCAGATAACAATCTATAGTTGCTATGACAACCGCGTCAGATAACAATATATCGTTGCTATGACAACGCTCAATACATGACATCTCAAAGTTCTGCAAAATGAATGTAGGGTTCCGTAACCAATGCATGTCTGTCCGTTCTACTAAATTTAACATTTATTTCAAAATGAATGTAGGGTTACGTAACAAATGCCTGTCTGCCGCCCTACTAAATTAAACTTTTTTTTTATATTTTTTTTCCATAAATTTTTTTGAATTTTTTTTTGAAATTATTTTTTTTCCATTAATTTTTTTTTATATATATTTTTTTAATTTTTTTTTTTTTCCATAATTTTTTTTTTATATTTTTTTTAAGCAATGTGACGGTGTTGTTTTCACTTCTGCCGGGACTCCCGGAGTGCAACTGTGGCTTTTTTTTAACTCTTAACGGCTCTGGCTGGATACAAAGTCCTTTGGTGCCAGTCTTGAAATGTAAATTTTTTATCATTTTTATCAACTGTGTTCTTGCCATGGTCATACTTTATAGTCTGTGGATGGAACTAACATGTATGTTATGTGCAAATGAAATAAAGTGGTGCCACATGTCGCGCTTTCTATAAAAAAAAAATGAGTATGCCATGGTTAAAGCCATAGCGGGCCTTACCAACGTTAGACGGAGGTTACACGCTAGGTTTGGCATCAGTTCAAATAAGTGTAACCTCCGTCTTAGAATGGGAAATTTTTTAGAAAAAATTGAATTGAGGATTTTTCAAAAGAACTCAAAAGCAATCCAGGAAAAAAGAGACAAAGATTAACCTTTGCCTATCCCGAAAGAGTGAATTGACCGCTAATTAGGGTTGTCGCTATTCTTTTAATTTTTTTTTATTAGTAAGTAATTGAGAAATTTTCAAGAAAATAATTTTTTTTACAAGGTTTCCACATCCTACTAAGGGATCAATACGAGAAAGATGGATAAAAATAGTCCAAGATGATACATTGGAAAGTGAAAATTTAAATTTGTGTAAAGTGAAATTTAAATTATTTTGTTTAAGTACGGAGGAAGAGTTATTTTAGTTGTGTTTGTGTGTGTAGTCCAAAGTATACCTAATGGTTTTTTTAGTAATATATATATATATATATTTTTTAAATAAATGCTGCACTCTTTATTTTATGTATGTTTGGTTTGGAGATTTTAAGTTTAGTCCAAGACCGCAGTTATTAATTCTTCGTTTATTTACACATTTTTTCTTTTTTTATATTAATTTTACAAATAAAACCTAAATCTAAAATTAATACAAAATAACAAAATGGAATTTCCACCACCGGCGGCGGGGCGAACCCAGGCTACCGATGGTCGGACCCGAGAGAGAGAAACCTCCGGACAATTCGAGCGGTGTCGAGCAAGACCGCCTTCTGCATCTGACCCTTGATCCAAGCAAGTGGCTCTAGCGAGAGCCTCTTGAGATGATGGTCGAGGCTCTTGGCTATCAGCCCATGCGCAGACACGACTATGGGCACAACGATCGTCGAGTCCACGGGCCACATGTCGGTAACCTCGTGAGACAGATCGATGTATTTTAACATCTTGTCTTTTTCTGCCTTCACAAGGTTCTCGTCATGCGGCACCGTGATGTCGACGAGCGCTGCGCGCCGCGCCTCCCGGTCGATTATCACTATGTCAGGTCTATTAGCCATAATAGTCCTATCAGTGATAATCGACCGGTCCCAGTAGAGCGTGATGTGAGCATTTTCGAGAACTGGCTGTGGGTTATACTTGTAGTAAGGCACCTCCGAGCCGACAAGGTTGAACTTCAAAGCAAGTTGCTGATGGATGATCCTGGCTACTAGGTTGTGCCTGTGCAAATACTCGGAGTTGGCAAGTTGCGAACAACCCGAGATTACATGTCTGAGGGATTCGCCAGGTTTGTGGCAGGCGCGGCAGATGTCAATGGTGCCATCCTTCATAATGAATCTCCTGTAATTGTTGGTCTTGACAACTTCGTCTTGTATTGCACAGACAAAACCCTCAGTTTCCCCAAAGAGGTCCCCGAAGCGTAGCCAGTGCACGGAGGCGAGTTGATCTACATCCGGTCCCGTGAGAGACCGGAAGTACCTACCGTGCAGCGCCTTGCCTTTCCATACTTCCATGCGGTCCTCGGTGCTCAGTACAACCGGTTTCCGCCAGTCCTCTTTTCCCATGTCCAGCGGGGTAAGGCCTTTATCGCTGACGACGACATCGCGGTGCATCTCACAAACATCAGTCTTTTCCATAAAATACTGACGGAGATTGCATACCTCGCGGTTGTGTAGGTTCTTGGCATTTAGCATACCTCTACCCCCACACTTCCGCGGGATATACAATCTCATGACCGATGATCGTGGGTGATGCATCCGGGACGTCGTCATCAGCGTTCTGACCTTTCTGTCCAGGGCGTCCAGCTCAGTCTGAGACCATTTGAGTATGCCAAAGGTGTATATAAGAACGGGCATGACCCAACCATTGTAAGCTCTGATTTTATTACTGCCCGACAATAGACTTTTCAGTACTATTGTGAGACGGTGATAGAATAATTCTTTATTATTAAGTTTAGTTTTTTAGATATTATTCTAGTTATTAAGTGTAGGTATTATAAGAATACAAAACGGCTTTACTCGCGGTCGAAATACGAGCTGTGTGGCTCGACGTTTCGGGCCAAACGTATGGCCCATCATCATGAGCACTCTGGCCGAAATGTCGAGCCACACAGCTCGTATTTCGATAGCGAGTAAAGCCGTTGTTACTTCTTAAAATGTCAAATAACCACGGTAATTTAAAAACCCATATAAGTTTAGGTATGTATTTCAAGTTATTATAGTTCTGTATTTTAAGTTTAAATACATAAAAACGTTTTTTTCGATGAAATTCACTATCTGTTTTCTTCTATAATCCTTTAAAACGTCCCACTGCTAGGCACGGACTCTGCCCACTGACATAGGAGGTATTGTTTTTATTGTTGTTGTTTTATTGTTTATTGAGTATTCTTATGGCAGTCATATTGCACTCGAACTTGTCACAATTTGTTATATCCGGTTCGATTACTCGTACATGGTGACCAGTGGAAATCAGAAGCAGTTTACACAAAAATACCTTTCATAGACCAGTGTGCACTAGTTACCTAACTTTATTTTTCTTCATCGGACCGATCGTACCTATTCGTTATGAAATGCACGTATATCAATCCTTATCAAGGAAATAAATAAGTACATTAGTTAGTGCCCGGGATTTGAACCCGCAACTTCTGCATTGAGAAGCGTTACCACTAGACTACCGGCACAATTAACCATAATACCTACTCGTAAAATAATAAATCGAAAAATATATCTTTGGTAGACTAAGTGACAACCCTACGTATTCCAATGCACGTGTTGACTGACCGGCCGGGCCGGCCGGGCCGCTAACCGCTAGTCGCTCGCTAGCTAGCCCCTCTCCCGCTCGCTTCCCGCCCCGCGCGGCTCAGCGTTCCGCCACCCCGCTACCTTACCTCATACCTCAGCTATTGGCCGTCATTTCTCTGTATTCTTTCTTCGTAGTGCTCACTCTATACATAAAATCTCTTTGTATAGCACAGATTACTCCTAACGGAGCAGATGTCTCGTTCCAAAGAAAATATGCAAAAAATAGTTCGACAAAGTTCCAAACGCACTGTTTAGAAAACAGCTCAAGTTGGCTCGCCCATTTCAAGTTGGCCACATGCCCACTCCGCAAAGGAGAAAGCCGACTTACTGGTATCTCTCTTTGCGGGGAACTCCAACCTGGACGTTGGGGGTGCCACTCCCCTATCCATACCTAGGTGTGAGAACGCCATGCCGGAAGTGCAGTTTCGACAACGGACTTTACGGGCGGAGCTTCTCTCCCCTAGACGTCAGGAAAGCGAGTGGGCCGGATAGGATTCCTGCATTGGTGTTAAAAAAGTGTGCTCCCGAGCTGGCTTCAGTGCTGACGCGCCTTTTCCGTCTCTCCTACTCCAATGGCCGGGTGCCGGCGGCCTGGAAATCTGCGTTTGTGCAAGCGGTCCCCAAAAAGGGTGACCGCTCAAACCCGTCAAACTACCGACCTAAAGCGATAACCTCCCTTCTCTGTAAGGTGATGGAGCGCATTTATCAATGCGCAGCTCTTGAAGTACGTAAAGACGAATGACCTCATCAGCGATCGGCGATACGGCTTCCGGCCAAAACGATCTGCTGGTGATCTCCTAGCGTACGTCACTCACCTCTGGGGGGAATCGCTTGAAGGTCATGGTGAATCCTTGGCAATTGGCCTTGATATTGCCAAGCCATTTGACCGGGTTTGGCACAAGTCGCTCTTGGGCAAATTGCCGGCTTACGGACTTCCTTCTGGCCTCTGTGACTGAGTCGCCGACTTCCCACATGGGCGTAGCATTCAGGTCCTAGTGGACGGTTGCTCGTCGGACGCCATGTCAGTAAACGCCGGCGTACCACAAGGATCTGTGTTGTCACCCACGCTGTTTCATCTGCACATCAATGATATGCTGTCTCTGGGCAACATACATCGTTAAGCAGATGACAGTACGGCACACGGATCCTACACCAGTCATCCTTCAGCCAGTCGGGATGTTGTGGATGAGAAGAGGCGAAGACTTGTGTCTGAGCTTGAACACACACTCGGCTCTATTTCCGAATGGGGCCGTAGTAATTTAGTCGAGTTCAACGCTTCCAAGACACAAATTTGCGCGTTCATCGCGATTTAGTCGAGTAATTTAGTCGAGTTCAACGCTTCCAAGACACAAATTTGCGCGATCCCGCCGTCCCCTTTCCAACTTCGCACCACGCGCACTGGGCAGGGATTGCATCCCTACACGCTGGACTTACCGCGGATGCGTACCAATCGATTCTGCAGATCTTTCCTCTACAGAACCGGTAAACTCTGGAACGCTCTCCCTGCTCATATATTTCCCCCCAAGTACAGTCTCGGGTCATTCAAGAGGGGAGTGAATGGGCACCTGTCAGGCCGGCATGGCATTCGCAACCCCCGCATACGACCGAATGTCCATGGGCGTCGTTATACACCTTATGGGTGGCTCGGCGCCACATGTCGCGCTGTCAATAAAAAAAAAAGTGAAATTAAAGCTAGAAACTCATTGGACCCACGTACGCGACACACGTACACACGCGAATCTGGGCGAATCTGGGGCCCAATGAGTTTGAATGAACTCATTGGGCCGACGCACACGTCTGCGACGTCAGCGGACGTGGGCGCGTAAGCACTCACTACGCCGACGCACACATTCGTACGTGTGTGTGGCACGTCAGTCTGGTGTTAGTTTTCGTACAGAGTGCGCGTACCAATGTCGAGAACACAGCGTAGGCTGCTATGCGACTATATTACATCCAGTGCGGTGGTACCAATTCAGTCGCCTACAATTTGAGCCTACCACCTAGAAGGGGCAAGGGAAGGAACCGACAGTAAAACTCATTGGTACACGCCGACCGGCTTCGAACTTCGGACCTCTCGCAAGAGAGGCCGACGCGACGCCCAGACCACTCGGCCACGCGCTGCGAAATATAATTTGTTATAATAATAAATGTTTTGAAGCCATAAAGAATTTCTATCTACACATCAGCTCTAATAAAATAAAAGTCATCCGACTGATTGTAGATTAAAACTGAATAGAAAAAAAATCAATCTTTAAATCTATCTATAATTGATATCCCAAGACTGTCTTTATTACTATTACTAAAACAGAAAGTTCGACAAATTGAATAATATTTCATTTAATCGATTTATAATAGCGATTAACTTATATAAAATTATGGAAATCTGCTATCAATTTCTGTTGCCCTGGTACTTTAGAACCGTTCCCAGAACAGTGTAAAATAGAGGATGCTTGCATAGCTACATTTAAGAAAAAAAAAACTGTCATCTGATTTGCTCTAGATTTCTTGTAAGGCATAAGCCAAATGTACCAGAGATGTCCGTCTGAAAATATTTTTTCCCTATATAGTCTGTGAAAGAAAGATGGCGGACGGCGGGAGTTTGTCGCGTCGTCGTTTTAATTAGAAAAATATATTTTTGTGGTTCTCGCGGTGCGAGAACTTATACAACAGACGTTAAAAGCTACGACAGAATTGGCTGTATACTCTAATGAGTTTTGCCTGTTTCGGGAGGAGACGAATTAATCTAAAAAAAAAAAAAAAGATATGACACGAGACACGACTAATACGTCTATAATCTTTGGATAAAAAAAAAAGATGGCGGACGGCGGAAGTTTGTCGCGTCGTCGTTGTAATTAAAAATATATATTTTTGTGGTTCTCGCGGTGCGAGAACTTATACTACAGAACAGACGTTAAAAGCTACAACAGAATTGGCTGTATACTCTAATGAGTTTTGCCTGTTTCGGGAGGAGGCGAATAAATATAAAAAAAAAGGAGGAGGACGCGGGAAAACAAAAGCGCGCGGCTGTGTTTTTTTGTGCTCTGCTTTAAAAAAATTGAATTTTAAGCGCCTAAATACCTAAATACGATTAAAAAGGGCGGGAAGATGCCTAAGAAGAAAAGGAAAGCTGATTTCACCACCAACACCAACCACGATGCTTCAGACTACTCTTCAGATTCAGAGTCGAAAAATGATGAAAACGGCTCGGGGCAGACGGCCAAAGAGAAGTATAAGCCCTTTTTTGTGTCAGATTACACTCGGTCTTACCCAGCAGACTCGGGGGCGACCGAATTCATAGTATTCCTCGCAAGCATGGACGAAACTAAACCAATTGGCGACCGAGACATGATGGTCATGTCAAATACTTTAAAACGCTACATAAAAGGAATCAAACAATTCAAGCGCCTAAATAAATTTAAAATAGGCGTTATATTTGACAAACCAGACCTGGCAAATTCAGCCCTATTGAACAAGACTGTATTGGAAGAATTAAACTTGAAAGCTTTCATTCCGGCGTCAGCCACAGAGACGACCGGGGTGATAACTTCAGTACCGACAGGGATTTCTAACCAAAAAATATTTACGAACATATCAAGCTCTAAGAAGATCATTGCAATAAGAAGAATACTCAGAAAAGTAAAAAATGAAGATTCATATCATCTGGAGCCGACGCAAACAGTGTGCATCACGTTTGCCTCCACGCACTTACCGGAAAGTATAGATCTCAATTTATGGAGATTTCCTCTCTCAACTTACATTCCACCTGTTAAACAATGTTTTAAATGCCTGCGATACGGCCATCTAGCAAAATTCTGCAAAAATACAGATCGCTGCTCAATCTGCGGTGATTCTCATAATTTCAAAGCATGCTCCGTTGACGTCAAGAATGCCACATGTTTCCATTGTAAAGGTAACCACATTGCAATTTCTGGTCTTTGCTCCATAAAAAAGAATAAAATAGAAGAAAATCGTCAAAAATTCAGGAAAGCCCAGTATAGTGACCTCTTCAATGAGAAGTCCTTTCCTTCCCTGCCTACTCCCAAATCCATTTCAGCTAAAAAAGAACTTTCAAAGTCTAATAAAACTCTTCCTACAACAGACGAATCTTCTAAGGAACTTTTAGATATAATTTTGAAATCTGACTTTACGTTGAATCTTCTAGTAGAAACTGTCGTTAAGGCAGTAACAATGAACAAAACAGGCCAATCGTCGATCTCTTTTAAGAATATAAAAGATACAATGTTAGAAATATTTAATAATAGACAGAATAAAAATATCACCATTTAATATTATTTATGTGTACATTAAACATAATGCAGTGGAACGCTCAGAGTTTATTAAATAATCGACATAATTTATTGCAATATTTACATGAAAATGACATTCATCTTGCTCTTTTATCTGAAACATGGCTAAAACCAGGTCAGAAATGTAATTTTTCTAATTATAATATTGAACGAATAGATTGTGGTAACGATCACAATGGTGTTGCAATTCTGATAAAAAATAATCTAATATATAAAAAAATTATTACTGTATGTGAAGACTCGTTGCAAAATGTAGCTATTAGTCTTACATATTATAATGAAATTTTTTCCATTGTATCCTTTTATTGTCCACCTCGCTGTAACCCTAATTTTAGTAAAATTAAATTTGACAATTTAATAAAAAGCATTCCGGAGCCTATGATAATAGCAGGTGACTTTAATGCACATCACACTATGTGGGGGTGTAATAATACAGATACTCGTGGAAGAAACATTTTAGAGGTTATGGATGATAACAATCTTGTCTTATTGAACAATGGTCAAACAACTACTGTAGGAACAACAACATGGAGACCAAATGCACTCGACTTAACCATAGTATCTTCTTCTCTGGCTTTACGTTGCGACTGGGTAGTCGACGACGCTCCTCTCGGCAGCTATCACCTTCCAACCATAACAAAAATGTTAATACATAATAATTATAGTATACCCAACACAACTTCTAATATTACAAAACATATCAACTTTAGAAATGTTAATTGGAATTTATTTTCGGAACTGGTAAATAAAAAACTAACAGATTTTAATATAAGTCACACTAACATAATTGAATCATATAACTTATTTTGCGAAACTATGCATGCATGCATATCTGAAGCCACTTTAACTAAGAGTGTTAGTTCCAATTATGGAAAAAATAATACAACAAAAAAAAAGAGACTACCGCTTCCTTGGTGGAATGAAAAATGCAGTAAAGCTGTAGAAAATTGTAAAAGGGCTTATTTAAATTTTAAAGAAACTTTTTCTGAGGAAAATTTTATAGAATTTAAAAGATTACAAGCTTTAAAAAAATTAATTTTAAAAAATGAAAGAAGCGCAAGTTGGCTATCATTATGTGAATCTTTTCACAGATGTTCTCCAATCTCAAAAATCTGGAATACATTAAAAAAATTTAATAAAACTCATACAGGTAAATGTACACAATTAGATGACAGTTGGATACCCGATTTTTTAAAGAGATATACACCAGACACGGTTGAAAATAGTATAGAGCCACTTATCAGCACAACCCCATTAAATGAAAACAAATATCTTATTGATTCATTTACATTTCAAGAATTCAAATCTGCACTAAAATCAAGAAGGGATACTGCTTGTGGATTAGATCTGATTCCATATAAAATGTTACGGTATGTAAATAATGCAGGACTTAAATTATTTTTAGACATCATTAACCTTCTTTGGACTAATGACATTATTCCACAGGAATGGAAAACTGATTGTTTAGTTCCAATATTGAAACCGAACAAAAATGTTAATAAGCCAGATTCTTACAGACCTATAGCTTTGACATCCTGTATAGGAAAAGTTTTTGAGCAACTTATTAAACAACGGCTAGAATTTTTTATAGAAAAAAACAAACTATTACCTTTCAATCAGTTTGGATTTCGACGAGGACGATCTGCCCGAGAGAGTCTCACTCAGTTACATCTTGACATCCATACATCCTTATCAAATAACAATAGCCTCGTAGCAGTATTTTTTGATATTGTTGGGGCATTCAACAATATAAATCATCTAAAGCTTGTGGCCATCCTTAATGACTTAGGATTTCCTGTAAAATTAATAAATTTCATTTATAATTTCATAAATGGAAGGAATGTGTATGTGAAATGTAATAACTACTTATACGGTCCACGAGAATCATACAAAGGTGTTTGCCAGGGTGGAATTCTCTCTCCTATGTTATTTATTCTTTACATATATAAACTAAACCTAGTCTTAGGTTCCGATGTATCTAATTTGCAATTTGCCGATGATTTGGTTGTTTACCGTTCTTCTAACAACATATCTGCAACAATACACCATATTCAGCATTCATTGCAAAGATTAGAAGAATATTTTAGAGATCTAAGTTTAGAAATTAGTACTGAAAAGACAAAAGTTGTTATTTTTAGTAAACATAAACAAAATATAAATATTTCTTTTAATAATAAAATATTACCAGTGGTAGAGAGTGTAAAATTTTTGGGTGTAACGTTTACCAACAACCTGTCGTGGCATGTGTATTTTAACTTGATAGCAGATAAAGCGCTTAGATCATTCAATATATTAAAATCGTTAACAAAAACTTATTTGGGTGCTGACCCCAAAATTCTTTTAATGCTTTACAAATCTCTTGTTCGAAGCCACTTTGAATATGGTTGTTTATGTTTTGCTTCAAATCACATTATTGTTGATAAATTGGAAAAAATTCAAAACAAAAACTTACGCTTGATAACAGGCGCTATGGTGACGACACCCATAGTCTCCATGCAAGTGGAGTGTAATATTCCTCCTTTGAAGATTCGTTTCAAGTACCTTAAATTTAAATTTATTTTAAAAATGATGAGTATTTCTAATCATCCTTTGCTCGTTAAGCTGAATGCTTGAGGTGAACATTTAAACACAAAACCTTCGAATCAAGGTTTTAATCAACTAAAATCGTAGTAACATAATATTATAAGAAGGAAAATTATTGACAGACAATGATGACAATAGAAGATGACATTTTACATATTTAAAAATCACCACATTCTTCCATCCTCAAAATCCACATGAACTATTTATTTAGAAAAGTCTCTGAAGTGTGACGGAGGCTGCCGACTTCGCCCCGAGCGTCTAGGAGCATCAGCAGCAATTGGATGTGGTGGCGCTTCTGGAGAAGCAGGAGATAGCTGTGGCGACTCTACTGGTGAAGCAGGATCCGAGGGAGGGATATCGTCACGGGCTTGAGTATTGTCGAAATGTTCTCCTTTTCCCACTGCTGGATCGAGGTTAGATGTTCGGGTATTGACTTCAGATTCTAATATCTCTTCATCTTCTGGAATAATCTCACCGACATCACCAGGAGGAGCTAAGTGTCTGTTGGAGACGGTTACCTCCCTTCCGCTTTGCAAACGAACACGAGAGTAAAAGGGGTTGGACTCGATGAGCTCTACGTCTTCCACGAGTGGATCGTATTTGCTCGCTCTGACGTGCTTCTTCATAAGGACACGTCCTGGACTACTGAGCCACGTCGGAATTGATTGACCATTTGATGACCGTCGGGGATGCTTGAACATTCTCTCGTGCGGTGTAGCGTTAGTTGCAGTGCATAATAGAGATCGAACGCAATGCAAGGCTTGAGTGAGAACAGCTTCCCAGTTCTCTACAGCATGATTTTGAGATTTCAGTGCCAACTTCACTGTTTGCCAAATGATTCCATTATATCTTTCGACTTGTCCATTGCATGGTGGATTATACGGTGTAGTTGCACTAGTAGCGATGCCTTTTTCATTTAGAAAATGCTTGAGTTCACCAGACAAAAATGATGTGCCTCTGTCGGAGTGTACGTAGGTTGGCATTCCAAACATAGAGAATATTTCTGTGAGGTGCCGTTTGACTGTATCAGTGCTGATGTCTTGGCAGGGGAATGCGAAGGGAAAACGTGAGTACTCATCGATTACTGTCAGAATATATCTGTTTTTGGTTTGAGATGGTATTGGGCCTTTAAAATCAATAGAGATTCTTTCCAAAGGAGCCATAGCTTTAATGAGTGTCCCGTGAGATGTATTAAATCGTGGTTTCACCTCGGCACATACAGGGCATGCTGCAGTTATACGTCTGATTTCTTCAATGGAGAATGGCAAGTTCTTGGTCTTTACCCAATGGGCCATCCTCGTCACGCCCGGGTGACATAAGGTACTGTGTAAATCCTTGAGTTTACTTTCTTCATCCTTTATGGCTGCGGCGAGACCGGACGATCTGGATAGAGCATCAGCTACAACATTTTGCCCTCCGGGCCTATATACTATTTCGTAAGTATAAAGGGATAGTTCCATGCGCCAGCGCTGTATCTTTTCATTCTTTATTTTACTGTTGTGGTTCTGATTGAACATAAATGACACTGATCTTTGATCGGTGATGAGTCTGAAAGGTTTACACATCAAGAAACATTTCCATTTTCGCAGTGACTCTACTACAGCATATGCTTCTTTTTCAATAGCAGAGTGATGACGTTCACTGTCAGAGAGAGATCGAGAGAAAAATGCTACTGGTCGACCTTGTTGCGAGAGAGAGGCAGCAATAGCGAAATCTGAAGCGTCTGTTTCAACAGTAAATAATTCATCATCACTGATGGCATGTACAGAGGACTTGGCTATCTCAGTCTTCAGGTTTTGGAAAGCTTCTTTTGCTTCTGGTGTTAAGGGGAATGTCTTCGCATGTATGAGAGGTTGAATTTTCTTAGAGAAATTTAATAACCACCTTGAGTAGTGGGCGAACATGCCCGTTGCTCTTCTGAGCGAAGCTGTATCGTGAGGGAGCGGCAGGTCGAGCAGTGGTCGCAGGCGCTCCGGATCAGGTTTTATGGTTCCATTATATATATTATACCCGAGTATGTTTATTTCTTTAACTGAAAATTCACTCTTTTCTTTATTTATTGTTAGTGCATATTTTTCAGCGACTAGCATAAATGCACGAAGTTTCTCATCGTGGTCATTTTGGTCTATTCCACAAACGGTGATATCATCCAAATAAGGAAAAATGCCTTTTAAATTTTCTTTTCTGATGATATTGTCGATTGTTCTTTGATAGCAGGCGACCCCGTTCGTAACTCCAAACGGAATTCTTGTAAATTCATACAAGTTCCCATTAGCCTCAAAGGCTGTATACGATCTGTCTTTCTTCGTGATGGGTATTTGGTGGTAGGCACTTTTCAGGTCTATTTTGCTGAATACGTTGAACTGAGATACCTTTGATACGACTGTTTCTATTGAGGGAAGTGGATAGGCAACGAGCTGAGTGTATTTATTTATTGTTTGCGAGTAGTCTATCACCATACGTTTTTTATGGTTTTCATTTTTAGTCACTAGAACTTGTGCTCTCCATGGTGATATACTCTCCTGTATTATATTATCAGCAAGGAGGCTTTTGATTTCCTTATCTATAAATTCTAAATCTGAAGCAGAGTGTCGGCGTGATTTGATTGCAATAGGCTTGGAATTCATATTGACGTTAGGAAAGAGATGAACAGGATCGATTTTTGCGGCAGTCAGTGCACAGAGCTTGAGAGGAGGTAGTGGGCCACCAAAATGGAATTCCAGTACGGAATGGTTCTGTAGTATGTCTCGGCCGATTATAATGTCATTGCATAGATTTTGCATTACTGTCAGTTTGGCTTCGATTTTATTTCCCAATACATCAATTTGAATGGAGCAGCAGGAATTTATAGTCATAACATATTCTGATGACGCTAGCGAGACGCGTGCATAACAGGGTTCTGTTTTAATATTATACTTTTGTACTAATGTGTTATCAATATGACTAGATTTGCTGCCTGAATCTATCAATGCCATTACTCGATGTCCATTTACTAGTACTGGAACGAGAGCCTCTATTACATCCATGTTCGGTGTACGATCAGATGATGTGACATTGCAAGACAGGACATTAGATACTGGTGCAGACGTTTGAGGAAATTCTTCTTCAGGTTCCGGAGTTAACGCAGCAGACTTTTGTATTTTACTGCGACACATTTTAGAGAAATGACCACGTTTGTTACAAGATGTACAAGTTGCATTTGAAGCGGGGCACGAGCTACGTGGGTGCCTCTTATATCCACAGTAGAAACAGATATCAGTTGGGCGACCATTTGAGTTTCTGCCCTGATTAGTTTGTTGAGGCAGCATTAATCGATTGGAAGAGGAAGCGGCAGAAGGAATGGTATCTCGGATTTCATACACTTGATTGTGAAGATGTGCAGATTCCAACGAACGTGCCTGATTATAAGCATCACATAAGTCTAGACTGGTATTTTCCAGTAAACGTTGCCTTATTATTTGTGAAGAGAGTCCTGATATAAAAGCATCTCTTATGTAGTCGGTTTCATTTTCATCAGCTGAGACTGCCTTAAATAAACAATCTTTTGCAAGCAACTTTAGATTTTGCATGTACTGATCTATAGTTTCCTCATTTTTCTGTTTTCGTGTTGCGAGCATATGACGGGCGTATATTTCATTTGCAGGTTTCACGAAAATACTTTCTAGTTTCGTGATAGCAGTTTCGTAGTCACTGGAGTCCTTTATATATTTGTATACATCAGTGGAGACATGGTTTGTGAGCAGTTGGAGTTTAGAAGAAGATGAGAGCGTACCTTCCTTCGAGTCTGATGGCACTAGTGAGAGAAAGTTTTCAAAAGTCTTTCTCCAATGTATCCATCGAGAGGAGTTTTGATTGCCTGTCTGAGGATCCACGTCCAACTTGTCAGGTCTGAGATATTTCTCCATTTCATAGAGTTTATTTTAGTTGATTAAATTGAGGTGAACATTTAAACACAAAACCTTCGAATCAAGGTTTTAATCAACTAAAATCGTAGTAACATAATATTATAAGAAGGAAAATTATTGACAGACAATGATGACAATAGAAGATGACATTTTACATATTTAAAAATCACCACAATGCTCTACATTCTACTCCTTTCCATGCCTATCCCTATATCCTACAAAGCTTCTCGGAGATCTCTCAATATAAGGACATGTATACAATACATAATAGCATCAATTATCCTTGCTACATGGGCACATATGAAAGTAAATACTGCGAGTTACACATAGTGATTGATACCTCATTAAGTTGTAAGGAGGAAGTATACGAATTGATTTCTTCGTGGAATGGACACAGAATAATTTACACTGATGGTTCAAAGAACTCCGAGTATGTCTCAATATCACTGTACGATGGTTCGAAGAAACAAGGTTATGGAGTTAAAATCACAAGTATGAGCACTATTTTCACAGCTGAAGCTTTTGCAATATATACGGCTTTGGATTATATTGAATGCTTGCATGAAGAACATAATAATATGCAATACCTTATCGTCACCGACAGTATGAGTGTTCTAAGAGCCTTACAGAATGCCAAGTTGGACGCTAACACACATTACGTTATTTATTGGATAAGAGAGAAGTTATACAATTTGCTACAGAAAAACATTGTGGTGGATTTGTGCTGGAGTCCCGCACATATCGGCGTGAGAGGAAATGAATTAGCTGATTATTTGGCGAAATTTATAACTGAAAATGACAGCGGCGATGTTCGCGATGTTGCCATGTCCCACTCGGAAATATTTAATGTCGTTAAAAAACAAATTTTTCAAGAATGGACAGATTTTTGGAGAAACGCAGTAACTGGACGCTGGTATGCAACTGTTTGCCACAACACTATAGAAAAAACTTGGTTTTCCAAATATCTTCCGAAGAAAAGAAAATTTTACACCATAATATGTCGTCTTAGATTTGGCCACTGTCGCTTTGGCGCCCATCTTCATCGCATGAATATTATTAACTCTGCCGTCTGCCCACACTGTTCTAATGATGTCGACGTACAAAATCAAGGAGATAATATGAATGAGACTCTGGATCACTTGTTTTTTGAATGCCCGACTTTTGACCTTCAACGACATTCGCTAATAGATAGATTAATGAAAATTTATAAAACACCTGACAATATGCCGCGCGTCACTCAAGATTTACTTGCCAACACAGACTGTTTTCCATCCATTTACGATTTCATTATTTCAACAATTGGCGATATATAAATAATTTAAAGAATAACAACAGACAAGGCTGCATGGTTTAATACCTTTGCCTATCCCAAAAAAAGGGATAAAACAACAAAAAAAAAAAAAAAAATATATAAAAAAAAAAAATAAAAAAATACTATAATCTTTGGACTATTATGTCAAATTGACAAAATAAGTGGTCACAAGCACAACCGCAAAATTTATAGCTAAGTTTTTGTAAAATTTAAAATTATTTCTCCAACATCTACAACTCCATCGAACTAACGCTCGGCATGCATTCAAAAAAATAATTTGCTACCTACATATTAACTCGTAATAAATAACCTTGTATGCAGTTGTGTTACCTACCGCGCCGGTAATTCTTTGCATTGCATCAGTTGACAGAACACATGTGGTATGGTTATCGTTGGAGGTTTGCGGGGTGCGTGCGTGTTTGTGTGAGCGTGCGATACGCGGGGAGTGGAGGCGACATTACCGACAGGTAACTACTTAATATATTGCTTGAAATGTTTATTCCGGGTGTAACCTAAAATATGATATAATATATATACCCCAAACAATTGTATTTAAAAAATGTCCTAAACTGGCGGGAGACCCCTACCACACTTTTAATAGGAATTTGTTGAAATAAAATTAGAATATTTCACAATATTGAGGAAAAAATCTATACATAGTTACATACTGAAAAAAAAAACAAAATTCTATTGGTTATTGCATCACTTTATTCAATAGCTTTTTCATAATTCCTGTTAATGGTTTGGAAACTAAACTAAACTTGGGGTTAATGGGTGAATAGGACTCTTAAATTCATTATGCAATCGACAAAGCTTTATGTTTTTATAAATTTTTTGCTATTACTGAAAAAAAAATTCTACATGACCTGCTTACAACAACCGTGATGTCAGCCTAAATGTTTAATTTTTAAATATGACGAATCCGAGTGTATTTGTATGTTTTGACAGGATCCTGCAGCTTCTATCGACGATGCCTCGTGAGCGGCAACATGTGCCGGCGGCGCAGCGACAGCGAGCGTACATCGCGGAGCGTGCCGACAAGTTCAGCGCGGGCTCGGCGTACCTGCAGGTGCTGGGCGCAGGCGCTCCTAACACGCTCTACCTGTTCACTGATCAGAAGAGGTATTGATATGTATATGTATGTAGGTAGAAATTATTAATTGCACACGAATAAAAATCATACATGAAGGAAATATACAGGAGAAGAATAGAAGATCTTTTATTCACAGATTCGGGAAAATGTGGAACGCACTCCCTGCCCATCTATTTCCTCCCAAGTACTGCCTGGGTTTCTTCAAAAGGGGTGTGGAAAGGCTCCTGTCAGGCCGGCATGGCATTCGCAATCCCCGTGCATCACAGAATGTCCATGAGCATCGTTAGACACCTACTTGTAGGTGAAACGATGCCACATGTCGCGCTATCCATAAAAATATACAATAATACACAGCGAAACCTTGTCACACGAGAAAACTTGTAAAAGAGGGAATAATCATAACATACTCTTTTAGATTCACACGAATCTGACTCTTAGCAGATACTACCTTGCTATTTGATGTGGTGCGCGGACGCTTGGATAGCACTGAACTAGTGGGGATTGTGGGACTAAACGTCCCACAGCGTCGTACATGTCACACAGCTCTCCTCCACGAGCCCGCGCACCACACCAATTATGCTCAGGACTCAGTTTTCACTAGAATTGTACACAACTTCAATGATATTTACTGATACTGACATCTTTCACCTATCTAGATCAAAATTCAGAATTGAGATTATAAAGACATTGATGAGCGAATAAGTATCACCCACACATGCATTCATAACCACTGTATATTTTTATTTTATTTAATTTTTTCCCTTATTTCCATATTTATGTTTCCTAACCCATAATTAATGTAATCCCTTATGGAAATATTTAATAGGCCATCGTAAGTGTTCATTCTAAGTGTATAATATCTATAACTTGTGCTGTTGGTTTCCAGTAAAATAAAGAAAAAAAAAATGTGCTGTGTAGGCAGTCGCAAACACTTTTGTAAATATAGACTAAGGGGAAGTAAAAAAAAATCTTCAGCAAAGTTTCTTGCGACTTCTTCGCTGTGATAATAATCGAACTGACTAAATGCTAAATGTGCTAAAATATAACAAATCCCAGTGCAGTGTACTGTCTATGGATGATGAATACCTAAAGAATAAAGAACAATCGAACATTAGCATGCAAAGACGGACTTATCACTGTAAATTATTTCTTCTAGTCAGCCTATGAGTGATGAGAGTAAGTGAAGAAAGAATGCATATAAGCATTAATTTTTCCTTCTGTCATCTTTTAGTGTTGTGCAATATTTTATTAGGGTATGTTCAAATAATTTCATCATATTAATCTTCTCTGTTGTAATAAAGTTGCTCATGTATAACATAGTTTTACAGGTGATATAATGAACTACTAAATAGGTTCCAACTACAAGATCACACAGGCTGACAAGGGGTCCGGCAAATACCATAGAATCTTCGCGTTCCTTAGGGATTTAAGCCCTAAACAGTAGAAATGATAGGAATTCTTATAGAGTATTTATTTTTATTGTTTCATTTTAATATTTTCAACAAATTTGACCATTATTTTGGTGCTAGGTATTGATTTTAATTTTGATCATCTTTAAAATTTTGATAAACATTGTCACTTGCATATTAGTATTAACATAATTCCTGCCTTTTAATGTGTTCCATTACAATACCAGTGTACCTAAGCTTACGTACCAATATACCTAAGTGTATGTCCAGTGTAACTAAGGATGAAATGAATAAATACAAATATAATGGGGAGATGAACGCGAAGTTAAAACAGAAACTCACGCTCACTCCTACACATGACGATACAGTAAAATATTTATATTTTGAGATTATTTCTTGGCATTCTGTTGAAAATATGCTAACAAAATTCAAAATACTGTATTACAAAATACAAAGTACTGTGTGCGGCCGGTACTTAAAAAGAATAACCCCCACTGCATCTCTCCCCGTGGATGTCGTAAAAGGCGACAAGGGATAAGGACAAGATGCCGTGCTACCTCTCACCTTGGTGCGGTCTTTCCACCAGACCATGTCGCTGGAAGGCCTTCGTGCCTTACTTGCTGCTTGATAGTTATCTTGTCCGAATACTTTGCTAAATTTCGTGGCCGGTGTTGTGCTGTAATTTGCCAGTACAACACCGATTACTCTGCTTACCCTTATTGTCGGGATAAAGCGTGTGGTGTGTACAATGCAAAATGTATTCTATGTTGCCTGTGGCCGAGTTAATTGAATTTTTTTTTGAGTATTTTGAACATTTTTTATGTTCAAAATACAAACTGAGTGATGGAGGATGAATATCAACGATGAGATGCCACCTGCCGGCATAAATTGTCAATCTTGCTCCTCATTGAATTGGCATAATGGATTAGTGGGATCTGGAACCGAAGTGATGTCACTAAAAATAAATATGATTAATCTGATCATGGCTAAATGTCCAGAGGGGCAACAAATAAGTGCTCGTGACAAAGTTCTACAGCTACTTATATATATATCAGCACATAGAACACAGACTGTATGCTGTATGAGCACACTGGATGCTGTTGCAGATACCTGTTCAACTGCGGCGAAGGTACCCAACGTCTGGCACACGAGCACAGGGTGAGGCTGTCGAGGTTGGAGCACGTGTTCATCACCAGCAAGACGTGGCGCCACGTGGGTGGTCTGCCGGGTGTCTCGCTCACTCTGCAGGATGTCGGTGTGCCCAGGATAACTCTGCATGGACCTCCGGGACTTGTTAGTTTAGTTTTTATTTTGTATTTTTGTATTTTTTTATGGAAACTGACAAGGTTGGCTATACATCACCTACAACCAGTGGCGGGCCTCTCATACAAGCCAAAAAGCCCGGCTTGCCCTAGGTCGATCAAACAAAGCTCGAAAGCAAATCGAAAACGAAAACAGTCGATAGTACCTACTTCAATTTCATTTTAAATATCGCGCCACGTGCCATTCGCGCGCGCCCAAGGTCATTGAGTCGACGACGCGGCGCGGGGACTTCGTCGTTCGTAAGTATCATTCGGAATTGCTCGTGAACTCTCGCCTCGATGCGATGGATGAAATTAGTCAAATACGAGCGTACATTAGTCATCTCGCTTGTTCCCGCTGTTATTCTAGCATTCTTTTATTTCCTTCTCGTTCTCGAGTACCATACAATTTTTAGCCTAAAGACACCCATAGCACAGAATAGAAATAATAATATATGAGTATGTATAGCGATTAGTTTGAGGAAATATGCTAAGACTAATTCGTTCCGTAGTGCGAAAGCGTACTCAGTATTAGTGCTATCTCAGTTTTTCAATAGAAGAACGCCAAAGACGTGTCTACTGATGTCTAATGTAGGCGTAGAAGTTTGAAGTGATTGTTCGGAGGATTGCGAGGATGTTTGTTAATACGAAAAAAATTCTCATATCTGTCGTCATTGTCAGTTCGTGTTGTATGTGCGCGCGCGTGTTGTGCTTGTGAATATTCGCTGTTTTGTTCGTAAATACAGAAAAATGGACCGGTAAGTGATGTCTTTTCTCTTTTTCATTATATTCCGGACCTATTGAGTACATTTGTTTGTACTGAGTTGAGATGCATTTTACGTAAAAAATCGAAGAAAAGTCCTACTCCATACTGACAATTTTTTCGTGTTTGTTGTTGTCAAAGCTTGTTTCTCAAAATAAATCGTTTTTTTGGAGAAAGTGAGGTGACAGAAATGTTCCTTAGTTCTTCTAGTTGAATAATATATGCCGTTTAGTGCTTGCATGTCGTAAATTTACGAGAAATAAGCCATTTTTGTGACCTAGGTTTCGCCATCGAAACTTTGTTTGAGTCAGTGTCGTAATTTATTTCTAGTTCTGCCTAAATTCGTGTTTTGAGGTAGAAAGTGTCTCAAGATGAGTAGATAAAATTATCTATCCAACCATGTGCTTTCCATATATCCAACACACATATTTACGTAATGAATAGCCCAAATGTTGCAATGGCTTGTGAGTGCGAAAATGTAGTTTTTGACAAAAAAAAATTTGTGAATTCAAGATTTTATTGTGTGCCACACACGAGCTGCTGATACACCAGAAAGGTAGGATTGGTTTGTATATGTATTCCTTTTTATGACAAAAATACTATATTACCAATTTGCGTTCGTGATAAATTTATAAAAATATAAAATCAGAGAGAGGTCGCAATTTTCACATAACACAACTTTACATAATAATTTTGTTACCCAGAATATGTAATATACATAAAAAAAAGGCCTTTATAGCTAGAATATTTATCTGTAAATACAATCCATTCGTTAGTTCATAAAGTTTCATGGAAAAATCTTTCAAAATGATTTTTTTTCTAACACCTTCACCTACGCCAGGTGGGCGGGCGCCACCTGGTGTACACCTGGTGTAGGCGAAGGATTCTTTTGTTTTATGCTCCCAAAGTTGAAGGGCTAAGAAATAATAATCTTTGGTTAGTTATATTATATCCATGGCGGGTGGCGGCGGCGGGCGGGACGTCGGACGTCGGCTCTCTCTTCGCTCTCTCTCTGGCATGCTATGATATGTATGATATGTGTTGATAAGTCACAATAATTCTATCAACCATAATATGCCTCCAGTGTGCTATTGATAATTAATTATTAACAAGAGTCTTCATAGTAACTGCACTGCACTGCAGTTGGTTTGCATAGATTTTTTAATTACCATTTTCTATAAAATTGTGATACAAGCATGTTTATTTCATTTACTGACTGACAGAATAGTCATATATTATATTTTGTATGAAATATTTGGCTTCGGCTTGCTCTACGATCTGACCCTAGGCCCGCCACTGCCTACAACATCCGTGATGTCAGTCCAGAACACCGGGTGAACTAGGTGCCATGTCAGTGCTTTCCTTGGGTCGTACGAACATCTCTTTGCATTATATTATATATATGGTGATGTCATTACCGTTATTACTATACATCTTTAAAAGAAAATGGTTTTACGCATGGTCGTTTATGGAGCTCAATTATTTTTTTTATGGAACTGAATAATCCGAAACGACGCTGAACTAATCATGAAAACTTATAAAATTAGTTTAAATACTGTTATTTGTTATTCATTATGCACTATGTAATCCACTCTCAATGAACTCTCAAGAGGTTATAAAATTATTTAGAACTTCTCTCATTTTGAGGGATGTTTAAGTAATTTTTTTGAATCTATCTACTTAAAACACCATGCACCATGGGACTGACATCCGAATATGGCTAAAGCACCAAACTTAAATTAAGAATAAAAAAAGCAGTCAAGTGAGTCGAACTCGTGTAGAGAGGGTTCCATACCATTCTGTTTTACGTGAGAACTTTAAGGCTTAGAATTTTCGTTTACGTTTTCTTGAAAATTATAAGAGAGGTCAACTACAATTTCAAATGATCTAACAAGCCCTTTTCATCGATACGTCAAATGATCACTGGAGAAAAAAAATATTTACTTTCTAATTTGTCTCCCAACATTGACCCCCAAAACATTCACACTTTACGTTCATGATTGGGTCATCAAACTCTGTGTAATATGTACCAAATTTTAACCTTTTTTCGTCCTGTAGATTCGGAGAAAATAAGCTGTGACAGACAGGCAGGTACGGAACCCTAAAAATAAAAATTTTAAGTACTTAACTGAACTGAAACCTGAATGTTATTTATGTAGGATGAGCTGTACCCTGCGACGAGAAGGTTCGTGATAATGAAAGACATGGAGGTCTCCATGGCTCCCTCCAGCCCACTGAAACACTTTGAGGACAACGTTATGACCGTCAAATATGTCCATATGTGAGTAGTATACACAAGTAGAGTACTTTCTTCTTTGAAACTATGGTCTAGCAAGTTCTATACAAAAGAGACCGTATGAAACTGTAGTCTAGCAAGTTCCATGCGACAGAGACCACTTGAAACAGTAGGCAAGTTCTATGCGACAGAGACCGCATAAAACTGTAGTCTAGCAAGTTCTATGCGACAGAGATCGCATGAAACTGTAGTCTAGCAAGCTCTATGCGACAGAGACCGCATGAAACTGGTCTAGCAAGTTCCATGCGGCAGAGTGCATGAAACTGTAGTCTGGCAAGTTGCATGCGACAGAGATCGCATGAAACTGTAGTCTAGCAAGCTCTATGCGACAGAGACCGCATGAAACTGGTCTAGCAAGTTCCATGCGGCAGAGTGAATGAAACTGTAGTCTGGCAAGTTGCATGCGACAGAGACTGCATGAAACAATGTTACAGTATTATCAATTCATAATTATCCAAAACTATATTTTTTTTCATACAGTCTTCCACAACCAGTGTTTTTGTTTCACACCAGTATGAGTGAGTCCAAGTAAGTTTCCTTCACAGATGAGCAGGCACTTCACTTAGTGTATCTCTAGCTGTTGAGCCATATCTTCATGAGTCTAGGCTCAAGATGTAGCGTATCAGTCAGAAAAACTATGCCGGATATTCCAGAGGTCCCGATGAGAATGTTTCCGAGCCGCACACAGCGACAGGATCTAAGGGCGTCCAGGATGAAGCGATGCAGCGGCTGCCGGAGTTTGAAGATGATGACATAGACTACTACAGTCCTGAGAGTGGACAGCGATCAAACGCTTCGCGCAGTAACTCGCCTACTAAGAGAATGTCTCCGGAACCGACAACAGGTTTGTGCGTTTCTATTCAATTTGTGTATAAATCTGGTTGATAGGGTAAGGGGAAACGAGTGGAAGGCAGGCAATGTACGACATACTGTATGTAATATCTTCAGCTGTCCTGGCCTAACGGTCAAATTGTCAATGCACCGGTGGTAGCTAATGCAATTTTAAATTTAATACAAAAAATGTGTAAATGCAGTGTGAAAGATGGTCATGTTATGTGATGATATTGCTTGTTGATGAACCGTTTTTTATAGTTACAGATAAATACAAGATGGAACAATTGCTATCCGGCCTGGGAAGTAAAACCAAATGCTCAGTCTCCTACATCTGCACTATGAAGGTATAAGAACAAACATTCTTAATACATTTTTCATATGTCTCACACATCACTTATCCGTCTTTGATTTACATTAGCAAGATGATTGACATGAATAGAAAACACCCCTGTACAGTGGTTCAAATACCCTCAGTTTCATGTCCACTTCAATGCAGCTTTCATTAGCATTTGTCTAGGTGTGGTGTAAACTACATTCACTTGCTTTATTGAGTTAGTAGCGCTTTTGATAATAGTTTGTTTCGGCAGAGACGCATGGGAACGCTGGACCTCGCGAAGTGCGTGGAGCGGGGTGTGAAGCCTGGCCCTCTGCTCGGACTGCTGAAGCAAGGCAAGGATGTGCTGCTGGAGGACGGCAGACTGGTTCTGTCCGCCGATGTCAAGACGCCCGACGAGCTGGGGCCTGTGTTCATTGGTGAGACCCTTTGTTAGCTCTCCCTTTAGACCGTGCACCCAATAAACCGAAATCCTTCTCTTCTATAGTTGATACGGTTATCTCTTTTGTCCGAGATCTACTTTAGCCGAAGCGAAGATCAGTCTCCCTTTTAGTTATAAAGGGTTTTCCAATAGGGACGGGTCGATGTTGACAGGCTGTGGCGGCCATGTTGTTTTGGCGGCAACTGTCAAATCAGTTGTTCATTAATCAGTAACTGATGCCAAATCATCATGTCAAGTTACACGATTGAGCAGCTCAAACCTAATGACCATAGACAACGCCGTTTGTTCGCTGCCTGGGCTTCGGAGCGTTTGAAAGAGGACCCCAATTTTGGCCGAAAAATCATCTTTAGCGACGAGGCACATTTTTGGATGAATGGCTATGTTAACAAGCATATATGGTACGAAGACAACCCACATGAGGTTCACCAAGTGGCAATGCATCCACAAAAAGTTACTGTTTGGTGTGGATTTTGGGCCAGTGGCGTCATTGATTTTTTCGATTTTTCCGTGCCATCGTGAGAAGCCGCGGCGGACATTTGAATGATGTCATATTCCACACATAAATGGCATACATGGGCCTTTCAAACAAAAAAAGAAATTCGTTAATACCTCACACACAGCTTGTTTTATTCCTTTTGAACATCGACCCGTCCCTATTGGAAAACCCTTTATAAACATTTTTAGTGGACAGCAATCTCTATTTTGATTGAGACCACTTCTGCCTTTAATTCCAACTGCTTTGCCGTTTAGTCCTGGCCACGCTACCTTTTAGCCAACACTACTCTCCCCATTTCCGTGTCAGTGTGATAATAGGGGATTCTTTACATTTGAAGCAGCATAATTTTGTGTTAATTTTGTTCATTGTCATTAGAGAGATGATCTACAAGCTTCATAAGCCTATAAAATAAGCCAAAATTAATGTTATCTTTTTGTTTACAGTATTGGACGTCCCCGACCTAGCTCATTTGAAGGAGTCTGACTTCAAGGAGCACTTCGATGACGGCACCAATCCACCGGAGAACATTCCTTCCCTGATAGCACACTTCACTCCACAACACATTGTCGATGATGAGAGGTAAGAATTTTTTAAATTAAAAATTCTAGTACTCGATTATGACCAATAGTTGAAATGTATTGTGGAAACTTGTAAAATACAGGGTGTATAGAGACATACCGTGTGCCTTTTAAGAGCATCTTCATAAACCTCTTTGGGAACGAAAATATAAATGAAATTGTGCTATTGAAAGCTCGCATGAAATTCAAATTTCAGATCAGTCGGTTCAGTTTTCAGTTCACAATTTCCAGTTACACTCTCGGGAGAACCTAGAAGTGACATTGAAAATTGTATTTGGTATTTGTTCTTTAAATTAATTAATATTTGGTCATCTTCACTATAATCAGCCATTTTATTGTAATACTAGAAATAAGCCTTCACCAATTCTCGTTAAGTCCCTCTAATACTCCACTGCTTGCTGACCACGGCCTCGGTGACAGCGGTCAATCGCCACCTTGCTCTCTCATCTCGGAAGTAGGTTAGATACAGTTTTTTCTTTATTGAACCAGCCATGGTTGGCTGCATCACCTACTCTACCTACACCCATGATGTCGGCTCAACACCCCCTCAGTGCATTTCTTTGATTCCGTCTACGTCTATGTACGATACCCACAAATTATTTTATAGCCGGTTCGACCAACCTTAATTCAGTGTGGTGGTATCAATCCGGACGGGTTGGGGCAAGTTACATACAGTTGTACGTGGAATACGATCATTGCACGCCTCAGCGCTGGGCTGGCTTTATTATATTGTATTGTATTGTTTATTGATAATTTGTATGACAGTTAGACTGCACTCGAACTTGTCATAATTAAGTTAGATGTACAATAATTTGACAATTAGTTATGCGTTCAGGTACCGCAGTTTCCTGCGCAAGTTTGGGCGGAGCACGCAGCACCTGCTAGTGAACCGGGACGGCGGGGCGGGGTCGGTGGCCGTGCACCGAGCTCAGCACAAGCTGCACCTGCTGCACGCGGAGATATTCCCGCTGCTCCGCGACCGCAGCCTGCCCGTGCTGTGGAACCCGCCCGCACCTGCCCACAGAGATGAACTTCAATATAAGGTGAGTGCATGCTTTATGTTGCTTCATGTTTATGTTGCTTCATGTTTATGCTCGTATCTTTTTTTCGAATAGCGAAGTCACTGAGCGATTACGTACATGAACTTAATGTGAGCTTGGATCACCGACACTAGCAGCTGAAGGGGAGTGCTGATGGATGCCATCTCTTTTGTATCTTTCATCGAAAATTTTGTCAGGTTTTAACCACTAACTACCAAAAATTCCCCGAAAGTTCCGTGTTGACTTCCGGCCTTGCCGATTGACCCTCGAAGGTCGGCATCGAAAATATCGCAAATAGTGATTTCTATGAATTTTTCTTAGTAAAACATGCTAGAATTGCCAACATATAGTTAAAACTCTAGTGATTTTCATCAAACAGACTGCAGCAACAGCTGTCAATTTCACCCTTGGCATCCCCTTGGGGGCCGATCGGCCCTTCTGAGGGTCTACGGGTTAAGGGTAATTTAGTATTTTGCTTGGTAGGTATTAATACCATAAAATATATTATTAGCACACAAGCGACAGGTGTGCTCTCCGTGGCGCACGCCAGTCGCGGGTTTTTCAGTATTGACATTTCTTTACCAGTACTTAGTTTTTTATTTATAATTTTCCCCCTCCTTGTGGAGTAGTTATTTTTTTTTTATATAGCTTAAGACTTGTCCAGGCTTAGGATATTATTGGTGGGACACTGCATTAAATATTCACTCGCTGCGGGGGATATGTTCAAAAAAATTATAACTCTACATGTTAGATATGAATTTGTTTCAGATTGCCCTAGCACAGTATGAGAGTATAATCAATAATTCCGCCAACAAAGCATCCGGGAGCAGTCATTCCGAAAGTAATGAAGGTTCCACCGGAGATACGATTGATGTCTCACAAAATGAGCTGCAGTTCCACAGTGCGAGCACACTCACCATATTCCAACTTAGGCCCAAGAGGATGTGGGACAGGTCCGTATTTCACTTTTTCTCATCTGATGTGTTCATGTAAATGTTTCTTGTGGTGTATGTGGATAATTTGGAACGTGCGTTAGAAGACTCTCACACATCCGCTTTCCACCGGCAGAGTTAGAGTGACTCCACTCCATAACCCCACCCTGTTCCACACCAGCAGATTAACACATTCACTTCGGGATGTACCACCGGTGGCGCACTCGTAGGCGATTCACGGGGCGGCGGGTTGTGCCATCAGTGGCGCCAGAGATTAGACTTTCATGTATGCTCCCGCCCTGTGGATCATTATCTATTTTCTTAGGCTGTTTCTGGACAAACTATAGGAAACAATATAATAGTATAAATAAAAAAACAAAAACAAAATCTTTACCGCTCGTGTATCACACGGATTGTTGAGTCCGGCTGCAGACTATTCGCCGATTTGTCCGGGGCAGCCTCCTCGCAAATGTTAGCTTTGAGGTTCGGGCCCTCTACTGACATGACAAGGGCTAAGTTAGTCTCGACGAGCAGGCTTTGTTACCCTGTTTCTCTGGGTCTCCCTGATCTCCGCCTCCCTGACAGCAACGTGGGCTCATAGGATTGCTGCTTAAATACCATCTGCTGACGCTGGTTCTGATCAATTATTGAATATACCATTTTTATTTTAACACTGTTATCCTGCCACACGGGTCTGGGGGCCCTTACGTGCTCCGCGGCTGCCGTACAGTAGAGCTCGCTCGAGTGTGCGTTGCAAGTTTCCAAGGTTGTGTCGTTCTGCCTCGAATCACCTAGACCTACCTACCTGGACTACAACATTTTCTAAGATGTGGGTTTTAGTTTAGCGAAAGCAGCATTAAAAACTGGGATTTTCTCACCGGCACAACTCCTTATGTTGTACAAATTGCAAACAACTGTTGTACAAATTAGGCCGGTGATGGAATACTGGGAAGCAACATTTGGGAAGGTCGTCTCCGGTATCTGTTGGCGTCCTTGGACTCAATACAGTATCGAGCCGTCCCTGAAACTGACTGATGTTCTGGAGTCTCTGAGTCACAAACAATTTGTAGGGTCACTCAGTCTGTTCTACTAGGTACTATCAGGGACGCTGCTCAGCGGAACTTGCATCCCTTATTCCTTGTCGTTCAACCTATCTTCGCAGCACTCGTTGCAGAGAAACTGAATACCCCTTTGTTGTTGACATTGGGCTTTTGAGAATGCATTGATTCAAAATCATATCGTCGCACTGGTAGGGTATGGAACTAACTATCTTCGAGAGAGTGGGTTTTCTGAATCCTTTACCTGGGTATCTTCAAACGTCGTAGTCAGGCTAGACAGTCTAGCAACAGTCCGCAAATCTGCTAGCATGGCGCCTCTCTGAGTGTGGTTTTGCGAGGAGAGGTGTTTTTCATCGACTGCACCATTGATCCCACGGCACAGACACCCATGTTGATTTACTTAAAAAGATAAAAAATAAATAAATAAAAGCAAACATACTGCTAGTAGTCAGCGATGTGATATTGTTCTTTATGGAGAAGTAAATAACTGACCCCAAATCTTATTTCTTTGCTTATTATAAAATTTTTGAAAAATAACTTTTTAGGTCAGCAGAGTTGAAACTAGACATTCAAGAGTACATATCGGAAACGATGCGCGTGGAAGGTTTCCCGGCGAGCCTGGAGCAGTTCCAACAGCTGGTGGAGTCGCACACGGCTGCTGCGCCACCGCCGTCACCCTTCCCGCGTGTTGTCTTCCTCGGCACGGGCTCATGCATCCCTAACAAGACGAGGAACACTAGCGCCATCTTGTTGCACGTGGAGTGAGTTGCGTATATGTACTATAATTTGGGCTTTCCCTATGTGATTAGTGATTACAGATATTTCTTATTTCTTTGTTTTATTTACAATATTTGGCTCATTGTAGGATGTTCAGCAAAATGTTTGGCTTTGTTCGTATTGATTGCTGTTTTGCTATGTGTTTCCAAGAAGTTTAATTATCTTAGATAAATACAAACCTGAAATTTTTTTTAATAATTTTTTACAGCTATTTGCTATTGGTCTTTCCACTATAAACATGTTTTTTTCAGAGTCATTTTGGCTTGTAGGTTTTGTGATCCAATATTGTATTGTATTCTTTATTGATCATTCATATGGCAGTTAGACTGCACTCCAACTTGTCATAATTTGTTTTATCCGGATCGATTACACCCATGAATAGTCAAGAAACTTCGCAGGGTATATTTGAAAATGAAATTAAATGAAATGAATGAAATGTATTTATTTATCTCGTCCAATAAAAACACACACAATAGCTACAATAAAAACAGAATACAAACAAGACAAATTGGACCTGACACAGCCTTATACATGTTATTACAAGTATTTGTAACTACCCACATAATAACACAGTATATCGAAAACACAGATTGAGAGCAAGATTAAAAATTTTGCTTAGAGTTCTGGCTACAAAACTTATTAACTAGGTGTATCAGGTGTGAAAAGCCTTGTCAAACTTTGACCAGCCACCTTTGGTGTTACTAGTCCCGTTTATTTAATTCCAGGACACCGTGCCTCCTCAATCTAGTACATTATTTCTGTTATGTGTGAGCTGCACTGCTAGCGGGCTTACATTTTTCAACCTGAAGTGGTATCGAGCGCTATGCTCATTTAATTCTTCCATTACAGTGGGGACTTCTAAGTATTTGTGTATTTCCTCTGTTTCTGTGAACCAAGGCGCGTGGTAAATTTTTCAGAGTGTGAAAGTCTGGTACCTATGCAGTATTGATATATGAGTCGTCTAGTTGCAGAATCTGCTATAATGAATTTTGACTCAAATTGGCCTATAAATTGGGTTTAAATCTGTGTGTAAACGCAAACAGTTCCGTCCATACAATTTGTGTCTAAACCTGCTATTTCGTATAAGTACAAAATCTATCATAAAGTTGAGAGTTTGCCGCAAAATCTGCTATAATTATAAGTGTGTTAGAACATTGATCCTAAAGAAAATAAAAATGTTTTTTTTTAATATCTGAACATTTTTCCAAAACTGTTATGGCGGGTTTTGCAATTAGACGACTCATATCCCTGTTCCCACCCCTGTTCTTTATATTCCACTTCTAGTCAGACTGAACATTAAAAAATTAGGTATCAATTTGTAATTCCTGCAAAAATGCAACTGACTGGGGCGTGTGTGTGTATTTGTGCGTGCAGTGAGAGTCGTAGCATGCTGCTGGACTGTGGCGAGGGTACATACGGGCAGCTGGTGAGGTTCTACGGAACTAAGCGAGTGAGGAGCGTGCTCGCCTCTCTGCGAGCTATCTACGTATCACATCTACATGCCGATCATCATATAGGTGAGGTGCATTTTTAGGGTTCCGTATCCGTCGTACGGGACCCTACTACTAAGCCTACGCCGTCTGTCTGTTTGTCTGTCTGTCCGTCTGAGGGCTGTATCTCTTGAACCGTAATAGGTAGCCCATTGAAATTTTCACAGATTGTGTTATTATGGCCGATATAACAACAAATATAAAAACAAGAAAAAATAAAAAAATCACGAGGTCCCCATACAAGAAACTAAAAAGTGTAAGCGCCATCTACCGAAAACAGTATGAAGCATTTAACTTATCATGAATTTTAACTAATATGAAGCATTTCATAAAACACGCCATGACTGGCGCTGACCATGATATGGCGACACGGAACCCTCGGTGCGCGAGTTTGACTCGCACTAGGCCAGTTTTTTTATATTAGCACATTTGTGTGTGCAAATTTTGCCTAGTTGTTTGACGCAAAAGTGTAAGTTTGTCACACTCACTCACTTGTCGTTTGTTGTAGTTTCAAACACCCATACCGAACGACTCAAACTCCCATACCGAATTACATAAAAAAAAATCTGCACTGAGACCTCAAAATGGTCCGTTGTACGTTGGCGCTCAGATGGTGCTAGCTACTCCACTCACACGAGCTGTTTCTTGGTCTCTTCCACACGTGGCAGTTGCCACATTTCCAAGAATCTGCAGCCGTTAGTTCACCACCACCGGACACTCCATGAGCATGCGGGCGGCTGTTTCGACCTCCCCCATGCATGCTTTGTGTAGGGGGCTGTCGGCGAGACCTATAATGAACAAGTGTCTGTGTGGGCAGTGTCCTGTTAGGAGTCCCACAGCTATTCGGAATTGACCCCTGTGCAAATTTAGGAGGCATTTTCTGTTTTACACGTTCGGTTTTGGAATAGCGCCTCTAGATTGCCTGCAGGCCAAAGATCGCCAATTCCCACCCAAAGTCCCTTGACCATGTATTTGTGTGGAATATCCCTGATAGTGGTGTGAAAGAATGTTTTACACATATACCTACATGCATGTGTGCACAATTTTTTTTAAGGGAATGACCAACATTCCTTAAACAATATCTTCCTTTACAAAATGTATATGTCGTCTGTCTAACTAAGTTTGTAAACTCAATATGACCACTTGAAAACTTGTTTAATATTATGTTGGAAATTTTGCATTGGAGCAGTCGACTTTCCAACCTAGCAGAATAAGCAAATAGCCTAAACCTTTTGGCCCAACCCCCTGACGAAAGCTTCGATGTCTGATAGGTGATATTGTATACTACAGGATTAATTGGAGTTCTCCAAGGAAGACGGCAGGCACTGAACGAGTTAAGATCTGAACACACCTCAGAGGACAGCTGTGCCGATCTGGAGCATCCGTTGTACCTGCTGGCGCCGGGACAAATCATGACCTGGCTCTCCATCTACGACCAGCAGTTCGAGAAGATCAGGAGCGAGTTCCAGATTGTACCCAATCAGGCCTTGGTGAGTTGTGAGTAGTGATGGAGGCAAGTGGAAATTATAATATATAGGTATAATATAGTGCTAGGCACAATACCTTTAAATGTGAGAGTGATCTAAAATCCCCGTGTGCATAGATGAGTGTTCTTAATTTGGCGAATCCACGTCCACGGTACTCGCTGTACTCCAACATATCATAGTTTTCTTCTCACCCAGGCCAAAAAGCTTGCCGTGGAGTCTCGCAACGGTGCCTCTCTGAGCTCAGAGGATCGAAGTGCTTGTGACAATGGCTTAACCACTCACCCGTCGCACGCTGCGCGCGCGCGCGCATATTCCGTGAGTGTCGCGGTGTTCGCGACTGCGACCGCATAAGGACGGGGTTACGGGAAATACGCTTCTTTTAGGAAAAATTACATGAACACTTATAGCAAGTTTAGCATGGTGGTAATCGTTATAAAATTTCGTACACAGTTATGTATAATTTTAATTGTTCTCACCTTTTTTCTTATTCAAAATCGTGGGTTGAATGCCGCACTTGGTGAGGTGATGTTATATTACGTCAACTCAACGTGTTGAGGCATTTTCTAAACAATATCTCAATAATATGATCACTGCACTACCAAATATGCACTCTACACTCAATTGCGCTTCTAAAAACACCAAATACGAAATATATCTTGCCTTCGGCGCTTGGGAAACATCGTTCGAACACGAGCACTCGCTCACCGCCATGACACTGAACTGACTGGCACGCACGGGCGTGCTTCAAATATTTTTTTCAACGAGAGACGATGCTGTCATCATTTGAACTATTGAATCAGATCGAAAGAGCATATCTTCACCTTATTTTAGAGGTAAAATAGAGCCTTATCCCCATATTAAAAGAGTGTATATTTGTATGGCAAAGGTCGACTGCCACGCCGGGATAGACGTATGTCCCGGCGACGCACTGTGAACATTTTATGGCTGGGACATACGGGCGTCCCAGCGACGCGCGAGTGGTTAACCTTTCACTTGGATCTGGTCTACTTAACACACTCACGAGAGCACAACCCACATCGCCCAGGCAGGGTGCAGGTTCGCGGCGACACGAGAACAGGTGGTGTCATTTGGGAAACCACAACTGCTGTTTGTAACTGTTTGAAATTCACAAAATTCATCAAATAAAATAATAAAACGATGACCATCATCCCGTGGCGTGAGGGAAAGTCACTAGTGTGGGATGCTACCTGCGCCGATACTCTGTGCAGCAGTCACGTTAAGGCATGCTCGAAGCGCGCCGGCGCAGCCGCTGAAACTGCAGCCCGCCACAAGCACACCAAATACAGTTCGGTGGCACACCAGCACATCTTCGACGCATTTTCGGTGGAGACGATTGGGGCATGGTCTGAGGAGGCAAAGCGGCTCGCGAAAGACATCGGGATGTCCCTGTACGCTGCTTCAGGAGAACAACGTTCACTCGAGTTCCTGAGGCAGCGTATCAGAGTGGCCATCCAGTGAGGCAACACCGCTAGCGTCCTCGGAACAGTGCCCGCATCGTCCCACTTGGAGGAGGGTTATTAAGTATTGTATAGGTTATAGGTTTATATTTTATTTTGCAATTAGCCTAATTTATATATTTGTTTCTCTTTTATACAGTAAAGTTTATGAAACGATAATAAAACTGGCTGTGGCTGCAGGGACTAAGGAGAGTTATAAATGATAACATTGTGGACTCCACTATTTAATATTTAACCTGTTGACTTCCCACTTGGATCCCTCTACTTGCAATGGGTGTGCCGAGTGTGTTCCGTGAAGTTATTGAAAGCAAAATTCTAAGACATCTTTTTCCGACATATCCGAGTTATCCTTGCTTTTCTGCTGTAGTTCTAGATCTTCTGTTAAGGGGATCTGAAACCACCCGGGCCATTTGGGGGTCCTTCATAAAAGTCATGTGGTGTGGTAGGCAGAGACCGAGGGGATTGCATTAATGTGCCCAACGTTGAGGGATTAGTTTGCTGCAGCGGCGACTCCTGGTCCTGAATATTGGGTTGGCTCTGGCTAAGGATTTTTTTTTTCATAATTTTATAACTTAGGTACCTACGCGTTAATTTATTTCTACCACTATGAGTTCAAAAACTGAAAGACGATTACGATATAGATAGTTTATAATATTTAGTTTAAATGATTTATTTTGCTCACTTACGATTTATTTGTCTGTAGATAGGTACCTACTGGTTGTGTCAAAGCTGTCGAGTTGCAGCCGACAACAGCGACGTCTCCTCTGGCACGACGACGACGAGACAGGCATACAAGCTTGAATTGTTACATTTTATTTGTACATGAAGTCCACTCTTCGTTCCACAGACAAGAAATTTTCGATTACTCGATCGTGAAAATCTTCTTTCTTCCTCAATTTTGTTAGCAACTCCTTTTCCACAGATATGTAAGAGTGCCAAATTACTGAGTCTCTCTTGTCCTTGAGTGCTCCGTAGATAGCTCGGTAGGAGTTTGCCATTATAATTACCAATAAATCACTTTAAATTTAACAACACTGCACAGGATTCATCCACACAAAGTCCATACCTACATAACGGAGTATATGCAGCTATCAACTCGCAAGCCAATGCGCACACACACGCGCACATAACACACCTAGCCTAGCTCGCTAGTCGCATCGCATCGCACGTCGCACAGCACAAGAATACTCGTGTGGACGCAGCGCGCACACACCCGCACACGCAACACACACACCTACCTAGCTCGCTCGCTAGCTCGCTCTACTCGCTACCGCGTCACTAAATGCACTCCCCGCTGCGCCAACTCGAAAGGCTGATCAGCGGGTCCGCGCGGGACGGGGGGACATCGGTCGCTTCCGCCTTGTATGGAATACGATGGCGCTTCAAAATGTAGCCAACCGGCCAATGAATGCCTTGATGTGTCGTCATTCGTCGTCGCCCGCGTTTGACGCGCGCGAAATTTCAAATTATGTAACGGGTACGGGATTGACGTTTTATCTTATTAATCGTGGATTATATGACATAAATAATATAACTCCGAAATTTTTTCACATTTATTTTAGCCTGATACTTCTGTATTAATGGTGTCATTCATTTTATTTGGTTTGGCGGCGCCAACCTCGCCAACTGAGAGGAGTCGCCGCTGGTTTGCTGGCATAACAACATCAACAAACGCCCGCTTTCTGCCCCTCAGCTAGCGAACCCACCGGCGCACACGGCCGGCATGCTGACCTCTGCGATGCTGGCGAGCATGGGGCTGAGCTCGGTGCGGACATGCCAGGTGCTGCACTGCCCCAACTCGTTCGGCGTGTGCGTGGAGCTGCCCAGCGGCGAGCGCATCACCTACTCTGGCGACACCATGCCCTGCGACGAGCTGGTCGCTCTCGGTGAGAACTTTGTGTGAAAACAATGTCTAACCGTCCGCAGCTAATATCTGTTTCTTACTTTTTTTTTATCAACTGACAGGTTTGGCCACATCTACCTAAGTGCCACGTCAATGCATCTTGTTGGTCGTGCTGGCTACACTGAACCATTTGCATAGCAGCTTTGACCGACCTTTCATTTGGTGCCCTTTACTAGCAACCAACCGAGGCGGATTAAACCTTACCATCCATCTATAGTCTGTTTTTTTTGGAAGACTGAGGAAAGTGACGTCTGGAGTGTTGCCAATGTCTGGCAAATTTTAAATAGGCATCTAGTTGCTATCGATACTTTTATCAATTGATTAACTAATGAAATGCTGTAAACTCTAATATTTACCTAATTGTGGATTTAATTGACAACATTTTCAGCTAAATCTAGCTAGAAAAATGTTAAGTTGATAGCGCCACAGGTAGCGCATAATATGTGTGAAGGTGTGTCGTGTGTGTGTGTGTGTGTGCACTAGTAATCTGTGGTTTGCATAGTGATACCAGATGGACAATAATTTTGTTTAACTTTATTTAATTTTCACTAAATATTATTTAATCGATAAAAGTGGTGCAAACCGTGCAACACTCTAATGTCAAACGTCAATTTACTCCGTCTTCCAAAAAAAACAGACTATAGTAAGGTAATATAAAAAGGGACCTACAGTTTTACGTGGAATTGGAACCACAGTCAGGCTCAACAGTCGAGCAGTCACCCATCCAAGTTGTGATGGCACCCGACCCGGGTGTGCTTAAGATCATGAAATGCGGTCGATCTATCGCACCACTCAGATACCGATGCTGGTGAAGGCTACACCTACAATCCACTTGAAATACTACAATGCAAAATAGCAGAATCATCAACACACAAGCACAATTGACACCTCCTCGTGTCCGTACCTGGGAATGCAGCCTCTAATCACATATCGCTACTATACGCTACCACAGACGCTACATTACAAAAAATCATTAACAAAAACACTAAACTCTCCCATCAGGTGCGGATTCAACGCTGCTCATCCACGAGGCTACGATGGAGGACGAGCTAGCAGGGGAAGCTCGCGCCAAGAAGCACTCGACCACCTCGCAGGCCATCAATGTGGGTCGCAGTATGCGCGCCAAGCACACCCTACTCACACACTTCAGCCAGCGGTACGCGCGCCTCCCGAGACTCAACGATAAGCTACTGAGCAATAGCAACGGAGTGGGCATCGCCTTTGATAACATGCAGGTAAACTACATGCTCTAATTTGTTCAATTAAAAAGCAGTTGAGTGCGAGTCGGTCTACAATGGAGAAAATATTTCCCCACCGCGCACCGTTCTATGAGGAATTTTGAAACACCTAGTCTTCCTTTAATCAATAAAATATCTATACACCTACTCCACATTTTTTCAGAATTGTTCATTGGAGATATACCATTTTTGCATGTTTTTAGAAGATTTTATTTTATTTCAACTTGATAATATCAATGATTTAGGAGTGACCCTGTGACAGGCAGATGGACACGGACTGACACGGATTCACAACATTAGGTTACATTTTCAAACTCTTTGAGATATGGAAACTAAACGTGCTTCAAGATGATCCAGTGTAACTAAACATGCTTTAAGATCGTCCGATGATTTGTATAGGTATGTGAAGCGCAATGTTTTTGTAACGTTTACTTACAACCATGCTAAATTTGCTACAGGTGTTAAATTGTTTTTTGTCGAAAATGCGTATTTCTCATACATAATCCTTGCCTAACGAATAGCGGCCTGAATATCTCCAACATTTTATGGAGTCAGAAATGGGGCGGCGTCCGATGTCTGAGTGGTTAACCGTGTCTTCAAGTGAAGGGCCTCCTCATTAGAGCTGCCCCCGAGGTGTCCCACGGTCTAGAACCACTGCAACTTCATAGGAATGCCGGCGCCCTAAGTGTGTTCTGTCGCTTATTCCACCTCTGCTCGGAGATGTTTCACGCAATCCTGCCGTCCTCTCCTCGTCCACATCCGCACAACGCCCACTGGGCAGGGATTGCATCCTTACATGTTGGACTTAACCGGAACGCTCTCCCTGCCCATATATTTCCCCCCAAGTACATTCCCGCGTCCTTCAAGAGAGGCAGGAATAGGTAAATGTCAGGCCACATGGCATTCGCAAAGCCCGCATGCGACCAAATGTGGTGAGCGATCATGGGCGTCGTTAAACACCTTATGGATGGCTCGGCGCCACAAGTCACTCTTTCTATAAAAAAAAAAGCTTAGAAGTAGTTCAAATACTTTTCTCATAAGACTCATAACATGGCTTTTCACATAATACTTTACTATACTACTTTGCGTCTTCTTGCGATTTATGGTGAAGTTGGCTGTGCCTGAGACTCCAAACTTGAGAGGAGAGTGTATAGGTGAACAGATATGCATCCTGCATATCACAATTTTAAAGTAAGCCAGAGGCATAGTCTACTCGTCCTCAAGGGTACCGAACTCTGATAATATACCTAGTCGGATAATATAACTTGAACGTGCTGTGCAGGTGAGAATGGGCGACCTCGATATTCTGCCGCACATGTACCCGCCGCTGCAGCTAATGTTCGCGGAGCACTGCGTCGAGCTCGAGCAGCGCGCGGCCAAGCGCGCGCAGAAACGCGAACTGCGCAGTCGCTCCTCGTCGCCCGCGCACAAGTCTGCACTCAGACACCTAACTCAACACAACTCTGCGAGGAAGTACTCGCAGGGACCGCACGAGGACGAAGGTAGCGGAGACATTGCGAGGGTCTCCGAGCAGATATCCTATTTGAACAGTAGCGAGGAAAGCTAGCTTTTGTTGTTGATGTGTTTGTTGATTTTGATATGTGTGCGACTGCAGAATGCTGTCTAGACATTGTTGATAAGGCATTATGTGTATCGACTTCAAAGATCACTAATGCATACTCGTCAGAGACTAGTTAAGGTGGGCATGTGTGGCATAGCACTACAGCGGAACGGCGCGGCGCTAATATTCTTTGTATGAAGTGAACCACACAGTGCGGCTGCAGCTCAGCAAGAATTATTATTATTTTTTGACGTGATGACGTCACGTCTTATAAATTGATGAGCACCGGCTGCACGCACGAAAGCGTGTCACGTTGATATTCAAAGTTACCATGGAAACGTCTGAAGAAGTAAAACTGTCAAGTTTTGATGGCCAGTCACAAGGTGATTAATCTTTCTACTGGAAATAGAAATTACTGATCTTTGATCTATGTACTACGATTATTCCACGTCATCACGTAAAACTATCGTCCGTAAACCGACTTTACAGACAACCAATTTTTTATGGAAACTGACACAGCTGGCTAGATTACCTACAAGATCAGTGATGTCAATACATAACACCTTGGTGTACTAGGTGCCATGTCTGTGTGCTTCCCTTTAGTCGTATAAATTAGTGTCGTGCAGTGGTGCATCGCCCAACTTCCGCTAGGTGCAGTCTCAGCTTGGATCAGAATATGTCACATGCACAGATAAATATGTTACATGTCAAGCACGATGATGTCAAGCAAGTGATTAGAGAGCGTTCCATATAAAAGTTCCCTTCGCCCTTATGTTGGCTCCACTGTCTATCTGTCAAAACAGCGTCGAGGGTTGCTATGTGTACAGATTTACCCGTAATTATCAGTATTTACTGTATTTATTATACGGTAAATACCGATTACATTATTAGGTAATATAATCTTCACAATCTGGCAACAGGAATTTAAGCACTGACAGTGACACTGGCAGTGGAGCCAACATAACGGCGAAGGGAAGATTTAGTTGGAACGCTCTATACTACTTCTTTTTATTTGGGAAGGCTTCCACCAGGCGGGTGCGTTGGTCTTGTGTGGCAATCACGCTAGACTTTCTTGTGATGTCAAGCTTGTATAATTATATATTAGTAATCTTTGACATCAAGGAAGATTTTTTTAAAGACAAAATTAATATAATTTTACTTATTATTTATATACCTATTTATAACATTTTGCCATAAAATAATAATAAATGATGTTTGCACTATGTGAGGTAGGTTTTTTTTTCTGTGGATTTCTCAAGGCTCGACGCTGGCACCAATGAGCCTGAGATAAAGAGGTAAAAAAAAGAACAAAACATGTGTCAGTGTCTCAGTCAGTCTCAGTGTCAAAGATGAAATGATAAAAAAAATTATTTAACTTGTTAAAAAAAAATTAAAATGTGTTTGCAAGATAAAATTCTCTTAAATCTTTATTCTCTATCACAAACAAAGGAGGGCCCCGTACTTCAGTCAGGCTGTTGATCTGTGAACCTCCGGCGAAGAAAGGTGAAGCACCTTTTCAATCGACCCAAGAATCAATCATTTGTGGAAGCTGAACAGGCGAGCATTCTCTTCACTTTACTCTTTTTAGGTTTCCGTATCCATATGGAAGCTTATTACTAAGCCTATGCCGACCGTCTGCCCTACCTTTAAAGGGCTGTATATCTTTTGAACTGTAATACGTAGTCCGTTGAAATTTTCGGTTGATATATGGCAATAATAAAAAGATCAAAAAGTAAAAAATTAAGGGGTTCCTCCATACAAGAATCATGTATTTTTTGTTTTTGGTGTGATTAGGTATATTGCAAACTCTAAAGTAAAACAACAAAATAATAAAAATCGCCGAATTACATGGTGGTACGGGAGCTCGGTGCGCGAGTCCGACTCCCACTTGGCTGGTTTTTACTATTATCTGAAGATTAGAATCTTTTATGTTTAATAACAAATATAGTTTTTTTTTTATTGTATGGAGTCAATACTGCTGTTTCAATAACATGTGATTGGTTGATGCCGACGATTAAATTTTATAGGTTTGATGCTTTTCAACTATTTTCGATTTTTTTTATTTTTCAATGTTAGTACTAAGCATGCACCTACTCGCTTTATATTTCTTCACTAGATATATGCAAAGCAGAAAATGAAGAGAGAAAAAAATATTGTAAAAATCTCAAGTCATTTTCTAGTGTCCGATACCTAATACGATTTTGGTGATGACAGCATACGATTCAATTTGGAATCATGCAAGTTGACTAAACCCAGGATATTGCATCATACCTTTTTTGTTTTTTTTTTTTGGAAACTGACACGGTTCGCTGCATCACCTAACATCCGTGATGTCAGCGCAAAGTACCTAAATATACCAAACTCTCTATGCTCCAGTAGATAAACTATAAACATTTAATATTTCATTTGTAAAGTAGGTAGCATGTATTTTAAATTTATATTAAATCTAACTGGCAAATATTGCTGTAATAATTTATATAACATAGTTCATTGAAAAGCTGTGGTACATAGAAATAAGACAACATTTTTGTAAGTATAAAGATTGTTAATATTTGGAATACTTAGCTAGAAAACAAATTATGACAAATAAATGTAAATACTTGTAATGTGTTTGTTTCCACTAATTTACTATATAATAAAATATACATTTTAGATTGCAGTTCACTCGAAAATTGAGAATAAAGACCCCCACACAATACAAATCTGGACAAGTGTCACCACATACTAGTAACTGTTTGCACAGCAACTAAATAATTAAATTTATATATCATATTAGATTATTTTTTTCATCTATAAAACTTGTTTACTTACAATTTCAGATACATAATTAGCCACGAAAATAGAGCTTTTTGTCTTCATAAATGGTAAATCACTAAACCATGCTGAGAATATGGGGTAAACCTGATAAAAACCATGGTAAATACCCTGGTGGGAGTTTGAAAATATGTAGTATTTACTTACATGAAATAAGGATAAGATGCTGTGCCGAAGAGCGATAGGCTAGCCACCTCTCACCATGGTAAAGTCTTCGTGCCTTACGTGCTGCTCCAGTTATCTCGTGCATTGCTAAGCGTGGTGGTCGGTGTTGTGATGTAATTTACTTGGGTTCTTGCAGCACAACACTGATTAATCCCGATTGTCGCAATACAGTGTGTGTGATATGTTTGTATTAGTTCCTTAAAACAGATCTGCTGCTTCAAGCAACGTCCTCCAACTTAGTAATGGCTCAGCTACCTTCGCTGACATCCACACGCAACATCACGGCGGTGAATACAAGCAATGTGAGAAAGGCATTCAACACAAGTCCGAAAATACAAACAAATAGTCCTCCCCAAGGTCTTTCTTTAGGTAAGGAGGGATTTGTTAGGGTTCTGTCTACAACTTTGCAACAATCTCTATGCTGACAGTATTTCTATAATATTTTAATACTGAATGTTGAACTTCATCATTTGCTTGACCCTTAACATAAGTCCTTTATACATATTTCACATGCAAGGCAATATGCAATATGTGAAATGTATGTATTTTTCAACACGATGTAAATGCATTGTATGTATGAAAATAAACCAATACAATGGTACCATAGAGAAATAATATACGGGGTACCAATATGTGATCTGATGATGAGAATGTTGAAAAGGTAATTTGAAAATTATATTCCAGCCCAACTGAGAGAAAACTCCAAGATGCAAAACAAAATAGTTTCAAAATCTATTGTGCCAGTCAATACAAAGAAGCTCCAGCAAATTGGTATGAAATGTTCTAATTTAGTGGGCAATTTCACTAACGCAGCTGTAAAAAAATGTACTTTTACAATAGAAAAAATATTTAATAACAAATTCTATTAGGTGTAAATGGAAGTGTCGGTTACGGTAAGGCACTGGTGACGCCTTTGCACAAGAAACTTACTTTTCAAAAGGTCAATTACTTCAGCCCGAGCACAAAACAGCAGAATCAGAAATCCGACTCATCGGGAGCGAGACAGACATTGGAATCAAATCACAGTTAAGGATCAAATAACACTATGACATTCTTTATATTGCTTGCACTCTTGAAGTTGAACTGACATGGACATGTAGATATTGTAAAATATTTTTCGTATTTCCAGCTCTAAATAAGCGTTCTCCAACAACATCCCCATATTCCCTTTCCTTGAAGAGTAGCCCTGCGAAAATTGGTAAGATTATTTGTTATATAAAAAAAAAATATATATATATATATATATATATACAGGATGTTCGGCACATCGACCGACAAAATTTTTTTGTAGGTAAGTGGGGTCTTTTGCAACGTTTTGACCCATGATACCTTTTGTCAGATGTCACGTGGTATCGAGATACGATTTTTTTTCTTTATTTTTGAAAATTACCAAAATCCGAGCTTTAAACCCTTGTAACTTTTTTGTTTATGATTTTATCAGCACGAAATAACATTGATTTAATTTTACGATGTATCCTTGTTCTAGAAAAAATATTATTTGATGAAATTAATACCATGAAAAGGTCTTATGACCTCCCAAAGTCCCGAGAATGAGTAAAAATATGACAGAATCTTAATTTCTTAATTAATAAAAAAAAAACTGACACGAATTGATAGCTTCATTGCACAGCATTCATTTCACAGAACGACAAAATTAGGGATAATTTGCAAGAGTGCCCGCGCGACTGGTACATGTTCTAAATTTGAAAATGCTCCCGAAAACGCTCTCAATACGGGTAGGGACCACCGATTAGTGCCCGTGTTGTCGTTCTGTTCTGTCTCTGTGCCTAATTTTGACCACATAATGAATTATTTATGTGACATGTGGTATACCGTTGGAAAGGGTGTAAACTAGCAAACTTTTTAACAGAAAACGAAGCTCTCAATTGCTGTCAGTTTTTTTTTTATGAATGATGAAATTAAGAATCTTGACTAATATTTACTCGTCCTCGGGACTTTGGGAGGTATTTTTTCTAGAACAAGGATACATTGTAAATAAAATAAATTTTAATAAATAAAATATTAATAAATAAATAAATTTTATAAATAAATAAAATAAATTAATAAATAAATAAAAATTTAATAAATAAATAAATTTTATTTCGTGCAGAAACAAAAAAGTTTGAAGGGGTTAAAGCTAGGATTTCAGTAATTTTCAAAAATAAAGAAAAAAAATCGTATCCCGATACCACGTGACCTGACAAAAGGTGTCATAAGTCAAAACCTTGCAAATGACCCCACTTACCTACAACAAAATTTTGTCGGTCGATGTGCTGAACATCATGTATAATATTAAAAATCCCAAGTCAACTTCTAGTGTCCGATGCCAAATACGACTTTGGTGATCTGATGACAGCATAAGATTCAATATTGAATCGTGCAAGTTGACTGAACGCAGGAGATGCGACATCTAGATAAACATGCAACGGTTCGAAAATTTAGAGATACGTTGTCGACCTGGTGGTGGAATTGGCAACGCGCTGGCGGCTCAAGCCGGAGTTCCAGGTTCGATTCCTGGTCGGGACGGATTTTTTCTCTTAATTTTCGGCTTTGCATTTATCTAAAAATAAATGTACAAAAAGCGAATACATGCTTAGCACTAACATATAAAAAAATATATACATATATAATAGTATCGGGTCCTTCAAGAGAGGTGTGAATAGGCACATTATTTTTTTTTATGGATAGCGCGGCGTGGCATTTTTTCACCTACAAGTAGGTGTCTAATGATGCCCATGGACATTCTGTGATGCACGGGGATTGCGAATGCCATGCAGGCCTGACGGCCTTTTCAAGGAAGGAAGGTGTGGATCTAAGCTTACGATGGCTTCACCGAACATATCCGGGCCCATCGGCAGTAGAGGAGGGTAATAATCGAGGTCGGGACTAGCGAGTGGCCACACTAAATTTCCCGCGCATGCTTCACGTTTCGGCTCGCTTCAAGCCCTCGTCAGCTAGTCTGCGTTGACTAGGACGCGGGGAAACCACCAGTCCCGCTCTCGACCTCCCTCTCTCTACCTATCCATATTCTGTAGGATGCTTCCAGTGACGTTTTCGAAGCTCTCTCCATATATGAGCTTAGCGTTGATCTTGGGAGCCCTAGATTCTTGAAGAGACTGTAGAGCGACTTCGCTGGTAGTCCTCTTGCTCCGACTTCCACAGCGAAGAGATCAGTCTTGAATCCGTTTCTCACAATCCGGTCTACTAAGTTGCAGTACTTGTTAAGTTTGATGTTGTGGTCCTTCGGTATGTTACTTTCCCATGGAACTGTAAGTTCAACAAGTACTACATGCTTTGTCGCTTTTGAGAATATGAGTATATCCGGTCTTAATGCTGTGGTACAGATTTCCGAAGGCATTTGGTAATGCCTATAATGCATATTTATTTGCATACTGACGTAAAAAATTGCCAGAGTCAAAAGGTGCGGTGCGACGAGCCTAATGGTTTTAGTGCAGTGTCAGTTACTTTTTTTTTCTATTGTCAGCGGGAAATAGTTACTACACTCCAAGCAGAATTACAAATGTGAAAACCGACGCAAGCCCACACAGGAGCCTGGATCGTACCCGCACTCACCACGATTTAAGGAAACCGCTCAACTTAAGGAGCAGATGCTTGTGTATCTATATTACATGTTTTACTATGTTACACTGTTTCAGCACCATTTCCTATTTAAGGGTCGTCCTTTTATCATGTGAGGTTTTTACTACCTAAGTGATACATTGTGATGTTTAGATCTCATGTGATTTAAAGGTGACCCTTATTATTAATGTTTTTTTTTCCAAATGCAAATATCCTGGTTGGGCCACTTACAGAACTACTAGAGATGTTGCCATTTTATACACCATAAAAATACATATATTATTATTATTGTTTAGATCAAGGCTGTCCAACATACGGCCGCCCGGATTGACCGGCCCCGCGGGCCACTTCGTGGCCCGCGGGGCGGTCAATCCGGCCCGCCATGTCTTGCTTTTTTACAAAATACTGTTTTGGCGGCCGATTTGATACGCAAAGTGCGCATTGAGTGAATTGAATACCAACCAACCATCGCTGCGCTTCGCCGTCTCCGCCGCGCCGCTGCCGAAGGAAAGGATCAACTTTGTTCTGAACTCTATGAACATGTTCAAGCACGAGTCAGTAAGCCTGGAGGCGCTATACATAGGAGGACAGGGGTAGCCGCGCGTCGGCGCACACGCGCCAGCGCGTCAGTCTAGCGCCGGCGACCGATCTTAGTCTCCGTCCGCCGCTCAGGCGGAGCGAACGTGCGCGTCTGTCACAAAATGCCTCATTGTGCAGTGCTTTGGTGCAAAAAGTCGTCGAAAAATTCAAACTTGAACACAGATGGAGTCACCTTTCACGAGTAAGTACTTTCATTCAATTTGATAGCATTTTTCGCTTGAATTTCAGTAACAAACATCGGCGTAAATATGTATGGAGAGCTCTTTTCTGCTTACCCACCATAGGTCGACTATCGTGTTGGATGCAGTTAGCTCTTGTAATTTTTTTTATTTATTGATAAATATGTATGTTAAATGTATACAGATATTTCATGCATTCTGCCTTATTGCCAAAGGACATTTCTTCTAGTCAACCTCAGCAGGTTTCCTCGTTCAATATTCGTTTATCGCGCTTTTTTCATTCAACCAGTACCTACCGGTTTTTACTTTTGAGCGACTCTAAAGGAATTAATTTCTTTAGGTCATGCGTCTACCGGGAATTAGTCTTGTTATGCTTAGCATTAACTAAATTAATTCATAATGAATACCCCGTTAGCATTTAGCACTGCTAAGCGCCCTGATGAATAAAAATTAATGCTAAATGCTAAGCAATAATCACATTTAATTTTAATTAGCATTGCTGTTTCGTTCGTAAAACTTTGTTGGTTCGTTTGTTTTGGAACGCACAAAGCAATGAAGTATGTGCTATTTATCTGTGGTACTGCTAAATGCTAAATGCTATATAGCGCCTGCGCTCCGCTGCTAGCTAGCTAGCTAGCATCTAAATGCGAAATGCGATGCGATCATACGAGTGAGGGGTCGGAATTATCATCTGTCACGTGATCATTAGTTTTGGTCATATCTACAGAACCACTGGACTTAGACCCATCGTGTTGGTACTCAATCTGAACGTCTCGATGAGATCTATCCATCTGTCACATTAACTATTGTTTTGGTCATAACTCGAGAACCACTGGTGCTAGACCCATCGTGTTGGTACTCAAACTTCAGGTCTCGGTGAGATCTATCCATCTGTCACATGAACTTTTGTTTTGGTCATAACTCGAGAACCACTGGTGCTAGATCCATCGTGTTGGTACTTAAACTTTAGGTCTCGGTGAGATCTATCCATCTGTCACATGAACTTTTGTTTTGGTCATAACTCGAGAACCACTGGTGCTAGACCCATCGTGTTGGTACTCAAACTTCAGGTCTCGGTGAGATCTATTCATCTGTCACATGAACTTTTGTTTTGGTCATAACTCGAGAACCACTGGTGCTAGACCCATCGTGTTGGTACTCAAACTTTAGGTCTCGGTGAGATCTATCCATCTGTTGCGCGACCATCTCTCGAGACACATGTTAGTTCTTTAGTTCTTTAGTTCAACAATAACAATGTAAATGTCAACAATGTAAACAGTAACAATGTAAATGTCGTAAATTGTGCTTTTAAATTTAATTCAATTGTTCAAAAGTTACCAAATGAAAATTTTAATATAGATACCGATCTATAAATAAATAATTAAGTAAATTATTGTTCTGTTTCAAATATATGTTTCTATTACAGACTACACAGCCTTTCATTTGTTATTTTATTAACCCTTATATAACGAATTCACACCGTCAAACTGACAGAGAGACGCATGGTACATTTTATAAGGCTCTAGCTGCATGGCTGGTTAGTTTGTTAAAAAAGGCAAAGCCTGGAAAACCTCATTTTACCCTAAAAAAATTAAATATCCAGGTGGGTATGGCTGGTTAGTTTATTAAAAAAGGCAAAGCCTGGAAAACCTCATTTTACCGTAAAAAAATTAAATATCGAGGTGGGTACTCATAAATTTTTTATGGTAGGGTAGATTTTCGCGAATTTTTCGCGAAGTCATATTGCAATATAATTTGTCATATCGTTGGCTAAGTAATTAGCAAATAGTTGTTAATAATATAATAATTATTTTTTTTGGTTACAAAACTTTTCGACTTTCTAACATTATTTTTTTAATTTTGGAAAATTCCAATAACAAATACTCCAATAAGATAATACCAATGTACGAGGTCTTACATATCATTGTTTTGGAAATTTGATGTAGATTTATAATAAAGTATCCGAGGTATCTCAGAACTTAGAACTATTATCGTGTTTATGCGAAAATCTGCAAATTCGCAAAATTGTGAAAGGGGCGTTGCCTTTGTTCATTTAAGAGAAAGTTATATTATTCCCTTGATGTAAAGAAGGGTTAAATATTGTTAAATCCGTTTCATCTTTTCATCGCGAATCGACACAATGAGCGACTTATTGTATGAATCCCGTTCAAACGTATGGAAGACTGGCGTCACGTGGCTACCTACTCGCTCGGCCAATCACGGCGTTCCATGCGCCGCTCCCGCCTCAGACTTCACACCCCTTTGGCGGCTACCTCGGTTCTCATACAAACGATGCCGTATTTCGTATCCAGGTTTACTGACTCGTGTGTTCAAGCTTTCACCAAAAAGTTGGAAAAACAGGTGAAAAACAGTTGGGACATTGGGAGACCCTTACTACTCGAAATCAATACTCTGGATTTCGGAAAGTATGTTGCTTTGCTTAAAAAGCTAAGGAATGAATTTGACGAGAGGTTCAACGACTTCAAATTCAAGAACCCTACATGAAAGTGTTTAAAAATCAATTTGATATCGAGATTGAAGATATGGATCAACATATCCAAATGGAGTTGATTGAGCTGCAAAGTAATGCATGTGTGGTATGTCTTCTTAAAACTGCCTATAATAGTTGCCTACAGATTGGACTGATCGAATTTTACAAAAAATATATAAAACCTGATCAGTATCCAAACTTATCTAAGCTGGCTTTAGAACAAGTGTCTTTATTTGGAAGTACTTATTCTTGCGAGCAGTTTTTTTTTCCCGCATGAAGCATGTAAAATCAAAGACCAGATCATCTCTGACAGACAACCACCTTAACGGCCTTCTCCGCATTGCAACATCCAAAATATCACCTGATATAGACTCACTGTTTAAAAAAAAACAATGTCAACAATCACATTAAGTTTTACATTTAGTAAGAACTTGTACCTACTTAACTTGAAATTTACCATTGTAATTTACCATTGTTTACCAATATATGTATAATAAATTAGATAAATAGAAAACTATAGCAAAGTGTTTTAATTACATTAGCACTCCGGTGTTTCCTAGAAAAAAAAAACATCTGCTCTGGCCCTCCGCATTGGTAAAAATTATTAAACTGGCCCGCCACTGGATTAGGTTGGACACCCCTGGTTTAGATACACTAGCAGCTTGAAGCTGATGCGTGTACATCGAAGTTAGTAAATTGGTGGTGCACTTTTTTTTATATATTTTTTTATTATATTTTTTTATTATATTTTTTTTTTTATATCCTTCTTTGAAGTATGTTTTTGAAGCTGTTCACTAAGCACTAATCACTTCCTCTGGGAGTCTGTTCCACGAGTCGACTACCCGGTTGGCGATAAAGTGTTTCCTTGGGTTTGATTTGTAAGTCTTTTATTGTTTCTCTCATTTGCAGCGCCGCCGCCGCCCTCAGGCAAAATTATGACAGATTGCAACGCAGAATATGAGATGGTAGAAGCTATCAGTAAAAACAAAGAATTATATAAATCATCTAAATATCGGGCAGCTGTACGCGCCGGGAGTCCAGGTGGATTGAATACACTTTTTTGTAGTGTTTTGGCAACATGAATTGACATTTTGCATTGTCAATTGTCATACACATGCTACAGAATATTGAGATATTTTAGTATTGTGTATCTACAGCCATACCGCATAAGTAGATAACCATACAGAGTCCAAGCTTCATACAAACACACCGCAATAGGTACAGTACTGCTACGTGGTGCGGTGGTGTGTGCCGCGCGTCGAATTTGTGCTCGCTCCAGGTTTATTATTTGAAACATTGTCAATATTGGCAATGAAATACTAAAAAAATACAAGATTCTACATTTTATATGTTGAGCAAATTTTTAGATTATACAGGACGTTCGGCACATCAACCGAAAAAATTGTTTTGTAGGTAAGTGGGGTTATTTGCAACGTTTTGACCCTTGATACCTTTTGTCAGATGTCACGTGGTATTGAGATACGATTTTTTTCTTTATCTTTGAAAATTACCAAAATCCCAGCTATAAACCCTAGTAACTTTTTTGTTTGTGATTGTATCAGCATGAAATAAACTTTATCGAATTTTACGATGTATCCTTGGTCTAGAAAAATATATTATTTGATGAAGTTAACACCACAAAAAGGATTTATGACCTCCCAAAGTCCCGAGAACGAGTAAAAATGTGACAGAATCTTAATTTCTTGTAATTTGTTTAATTACCCTAGTAACTTTTTTGTTTATGATTGTATCAGCATGAAATAAACTTTATTGAATTTTACGATGTATCCTTGGTCTAGAAAAAAATATTATTTGATGAAGTTAACACCACGAAATGGAATTTATGACCTCCCAAAGTCCCGAGAACGAGTAAAAATGTGACAGAATCTTAATTTCTTGTAATTTGTTTAATTTAATTTGTTGTAATTTAATTTGTAATAATGTAATTTGTAATAATGTAATTTGTAATAATGTAATTTGTAATAATTATAAAATATATACAAATATAACCAATTTCCTGCTACCGGTGTGGCGGTAAAGTGCGCAACGGCGTCAATCATGTTCAATGAAATGGTTGCGTGTCGTCGCCCGGCGGTCCGACGGATACGGAGCTCTCTGAGATGGGGGTGGTGGTGGCCTACGAGTCTAGTACCACCACCTATCGCTCGCCTCGCGTCGTCTCGGAGAGCTTCGTAGCCACGGCCTGCACCTGCCGGCGTGCTTGGAGGCCTTTCTCCCGCCGCCACCGATAACGCCGTTTTATTGTACATAGATAGGTGGTGTTTTATATTAATTTTGTGTATTTAAAATTGTTAGGTATATAGAATGTAAAAATATATTTTTTATCCTGTCTTGTACATATAATGTGAAAATAAATATATAAAATAATTATTACTGTATAAAATTATAAATCAATATTTAATTTTATTTATTTCATCCTAATGAATGAGACATCCTAGCAAAATATATTGAAATGTTGCACACCATAGGTGTCCCGAGGGAGGAATTTTGGGGGTTCAAAACCCTCCTCCGAAACAAGAAATTTCGCACTAGGGATGCAATGGTTCAACCACCTAGAAAATGTTCTAGACTCGTTCCAGTATTGGAATTTCCTTATATAGAAATTTGAAAACCGCCTCCGAATAAACATGCTGGGCACGCCCATGTTGCACACTATAGAAGTTTGGCCTCTGCACAGGTATCTACAGTTGCGGCCGTCCAGTATATTTTATGCTTATAACTTTACTATAGACTTTCAAACTGAATAATATTATGCTTGCATTAAACTGAAGTAATACAAAGGTAATTTTAATGGAATTTCCAAAAGGCATACAAAGCAATATTGGGAATATAATGAAAAAAATTACTAAAATATAAGAGGACAGTAAAATTAACCCATCTTTTGTGATTTTAGTGAAAACCGGAATGAGCCTACATTCAGCAGATTTTTCAAGAATTGTCGATTACACGTTGCCAACAAAATACTAAACAGACATAACGACTGCTTGAACCATCAATCCCATTTTCACTTTAACAATGGGTGGGTACTCTCTTGGTGTAGATAACATTCAAATTTAGTGATAACACATACTGTCAATGAACTAAATATGTTGCGTTAACATTTATAACAGATCGGTCAACAACGAGATTGGTGGCTGAAGAAACTGTGACGAATACAAAGCATTATAAGATAAACGAAGAACTGAGGCGGGTGAAAATGAAATTTTGTAGTAAAAAGTTCTTAATGGAATCCAGTAAGCATTATCTTCTACATTTTTTATTGAATTCACAAAATAATACAATATCTGAAGTAATTAAATATTTTATTACTTGCCGAGGTTGATCCACACACTTACTTCACTCTGTAACAATTTATAATTTTCAGAATATGATAGAATAGAAGGCCTCAACTGGATCAGCTGGAAATAATAAAGAAAAAAAAAATTCTCACCCCCTTCAATACAAATATTATATAATATATATAAATATATACACATGTGAAAATTTACTTAAATTTATGAGTGCACAAAATAAAAAAAAAACTGTAAATAGACGCTCCTCATTACTTGTCCTTGGAACCCTTGGGATCGTTGTCCTTCTTGTCTTTGTCCTTCTTGTCTTTGTCGTCGTCGCGTGAGTCCTTCTTGAGGCTGGACATGGCGTGGCGAATAGCTTCCGACTGGGGGTCGACGCCGGGCAGGTTCTCAAGTACGCTCTGCAGGAACGCCGGGTCGTTCATCACCTCCGCATACTCGTCCGCCACGTCCATGCCCTCCTCCTCCCCCGCTCCGGCGCCCGCCGCCGCCTCCGCCGCCCCCGCCTCCTGCTGCATGCTCATCTGCATCGCCAGCGCTATCTGCTCCTCCTCTGACAGCTCCATGGCCTCGCGTCCCAGCGACATGGCCAGCGCCCGCTCCACCATCACGGGCTCCGCGCCAGAGTCTGCTTCGGCGCCCGCGCCGCCGCCGCCCGCCGCGCGCCTCGACTCCTCCTCCTGCCGCTGTCGCTGCTCCTCCATGGACACGCGCAGCGCCAGCGCCAGCTCGGGGTCTTCGTTGGGGTCCACGCCGAACTCGAACGAGGCGAGGCCGGCGCCGGAGGGGCCGGCGCCGTCGCCGCCGAGCAGAGGGCTCGTCACGAGCGCCTCCGACAGCACCACGTGGCCGCCAGCCGGCACCGACACCAGGTGGCTGCCTCCGGCGGCATCCTTGCCGTTGAGCGCGTTCACGAACGCCGTGAGCGAAGCACTGTTCTCGGCGTCCTCCCCGAACGACACCACGTCCACGTTCACCTTCTCCTTCTTGAGCCGCTTAGCGAGCTTCACGAGCTCCTTCTCGTCGGCGACGAGCGGCGAGCCTACGAACGCAACGATGCGCATCTTGTGGTTCTTGCCCTGGCGATGTTTGAGCGCGAGGTGCGCGATGCGGATGCCTGTGAGCAGGTCGATGTTGCCGCGCGGCGAGACCGAGTGCAGCTTGCTCAGGATGCGGCCGACGTCGCTCGTGAGCGTCGCGAGCACCTCCACGTGCGCCAGTGTCAGCAGCCCCACATTGTTCTCGGGGTTGGACCGCGTCTTAGAGTGGCAGACTAAGTTGACGGCGTCCTGCTGCGCTTGTAACCTCGTCGGCACGAAATCTCCATTTCGCATGAAGTCGCTGTTGTCGACGCAGATCATAGTACTCTCGAGCACCATGGTGTCGGAGGCGGTGGTACGGTACGGTAGCAATAAAAAATGCAGAAGTCAATTCAATCGGTTTTCGTATTGTGCGAACAATGTGTGCGAATGACCGACTTGATTTTGATTTGACGTTTTCAAACAAAAGTCAAAAACTGCTGTCTAATCATCATCGACGTCTTTGTAAAAAAAATCAAATCTGTGTTTTGTGCAAAAAATGTGTTTACCTCTATGGATAAAATTAAAAAGAAGGGAATCGGAAAACGGTATGTGGTATTATTATTATTTAGAGAAATTTCTAGAGATATGAACACAATGACAACAGTCTAGTCTTGTCTCATTCTAAAGCCGCGTCTCCTGCGAATGTTTTTTTTTCTAAACATTACACAGAAACATTGGGGCGTGGCCTTCGGCCTTCCACATTTAAATGAAAACCATAGAGAAATAATGTTTTTGTTTAATGTTTTATGTGTATTGTTTCGAAAAAGCATGCGCACGAGACGCGGCTTTATGTTTCGAAAAAATCATTCGCAGGAGCCGCGCCTTAACACAAACTACATTTGTTTGAAAGATACTCTACCTGGTCTAAGGGCTTGGCACACGACCATGTGTTTTAAAGCACATGACCGATTGAATACCAACTGTTTAGTGTTTAGCCCGTGATACACATGCTATTTGCTCGCACAAAAGCATGCCAGTTACTGTTAAAAACGAGCTACTGGCATGTGTATCGCCATTGTGCCAGTAGCTCAAATCCCAGTACAAGGCATGTCAGTAGATCGCACATTTGCGCTTTTTGTCCGTAGTACGGTTCAGTTGTCCGATCAACCGGACTACGGAAAAGAAATATTTTCCATAGTACAGTTGACCGGACTACGGGAGAAATTTTTTTCCGTAGTCCGGTTGACCGGACCACGGAAGATCGCTTTTTAAGCTAAGAGTTTAGGCAACACAAAATCAGGCTGTAGAGAGACGTATAAAAACGTTAGGTATGTGCTAAATTACCACTTTTGCCTAATGAAGCAATTTTGGATGCGTGGCGATACATTAGATCCAAAGCTTTGAGTAACATGGTCAAGGTTTTTAAATATTTTGATAAATTGTGGATAAACAATAAATTTTGCCAATTTATTACTGTTTTTGGAGAACGACATCGCACCATTAACAGCGACTTAGGATTGCCTCTTCCTTTTGGCTTTGCCGAAGTCGGGTAAAATTCGTCAATTTTACATTCCTAAAAAACCACAGATTTTTATGACATCTGTTGGTTTCACAAACAAGGTCATTCAGAATCTTAAGTAGCGGGTATCATAAAGAAAAACCATAGCACCAAAGAGTTCGCATGCACAATCGTTCGGTAGTGCTCTTTATAATTCCATTGTGCACTACTAATCAGTGGTAGAAAAGGGAAGAAATAATTCCAAACGACACTACCGGTTTCGCAACTGTTAGTGCAGTAGGTCGGATGGGACAAAAAATTCCAAACAGCACTAACGGTAGTGCAGCTTGGTAGTGCAGTACCTAGGTCAGATGGGACAAAAAATTCCAAACAGCACTACCGGTAGTGCAGCTTGGTAGTGCAGTGCAGGCAGTGTGGAAGGAACGGTTATATCAGTGTTGCCAGATGACCATATGAATTTCCCCCAACTTTATTCAAAATCCCCCCGAAAACTCGCTTTAAAAAAACCCCAAAACAGTGTTGGCTCATTTTAGAGAAATGAAAAAACAAAAATATTCTTTTAGGTTTTATTCAAACGCTACCATGGCATCCACTATTTCTAAAAAATTATTTTCACCTTCACTAGCATTTTTATCCGTTTCATTTAGCAATTAAAATGACATGCCTACAACAGGCATCGTTTCGAATACCACATCACAGTATCAAAGAGTTGTAGCACAGGTTGTAGGTTTACATTTTTTTTTGGGTTTACCGTTACCTATCCCTTCTTTTTTAGTTTAGTTAGTTACTTTTTTTTTTAGATTAATTCGTCTCCTCCCGAAACAGGCAAAACTCATTAGAGTATACAGCCAATTCTGTCGTAGCTTTTAACGTCTGTTGTATAAGTTCTCGCACCGCGAGAACCACAAAAATATATTTTTCTAATTACAACGACGACGCGACAAACTCCCGCCGTCCGCCATCTTTTTTAAATTTATGTGGCTTAGTAGTTACTTTTTTTAAAACCATTTAACCTTTTGGATAGGCTAAGGTCTTTTGACCATACTGCCTTGTCTTTAGTTAGTTATGTATTATGTATTACGTACAAAAACCTTTTATTCCCCTCCTCTTCGTTCAGGATGAATTATTATAAGTAGGTAGTAGTAACTAGTGATGCGAATTGTGTTTGTAGTGGAATGATTGAGGTACTCAAAAAACCTCCAAAATTTCCCCAAAGTTCATTTCTCCCCCCGAAAATCCCCCCAAAGAATCTTTTCCCCCGATCTCTCCCCAAAGACGAAAACAATTTCCGAATTTGCAGGAAATCCCCCCCATCTGGCAGCACTGTGTTATATTCTCTTTGATTTTTTATTTATTTATTATATGCTTTCTCTTATATGCAATCTCTTTGATATTATCTTTGCGTCAGCCAAGAGCCCCACCATATAAGTTACTCTATGCCGACTGCCGAGAGCCGAAGCCGAGAGCCGAAGAGCTGGCCGAGCCGAGATAAAGTACATAGAGTAACTTTTATGGTGGGGTTTGTAGTATTCGTGGGGAATATATTATACAGCAGGCAACATATTATATTATAAATTTACAGCATTTATAACGTTAGAAATATTTCACCACATCTGCTGTTTGCTGTAATGCTGTTTTGCTATTTATCTCGTACGTACCGCCATCTAGTTGATATAATAAAAAATATTTGTTGTAGCCTATAGGTATTGTAGCTGTAGGTATTTGAAGCTCTCGCTCGATAGAGGGCAGTGTTTATAGTATTATGTAACTTAACCCTTAATGCAATGACTTAAGGTTACATTTTAAATAATTCAATAAAACAGCAGACTCGCACGTTGGAAATATATCATAGACTAGACTGCTGTTTGTTAGAAACAGCAACCATAAACAGCAGTAGTCTTGTTACGAGTCGAATACATGGACGACTCGAGTCACTCGAGTTGAAAACATCTATAACTCGAGTTGCGACTCGAATACAAAAACACTCGCTATAGATTTTCTATTTATTAGTCTCGGAACCATTATTTAATTCTTAAATAATAGCTCCTTAAATAATTTTAAGTCACTAATCTCGTACAGCGCGTCACCAGTTCAATCAAATGAATTCAACTGTCTCGCAGCAGCAGATCGCGTCACCCACTCCACGCGCTCGACTCGAGTGCACTCGGATGACTGAATGTGCGAATGCGAGTTGACGAACGAATACAAAATACACGGCGACTCGGGGCCTTGAGAGACTGCGACTCGAGTCGCCGTCAGTCAGTCTCTCAAGGCCGCGAGTCGAGTACTATTTTGTATTCGTTCGTCAACTCGCATTCGCGATCAGTCAGTCGTCCGAGTGCGTGCACTCGAGTCGAGCGAAGCGAGTGGGCAGACTGCCTGACTGACTGCTTGTCCGTACGAATACGAGTCCGACTCGGTTTCGCTCCGAATCCTACTCGAGTTGACGAGTTTTAGGCTTGACTCGAGTCACACGAGTATTATCACTCGACTCGTTACAACGCTAAACAGCAGACTGGCACGTTAGAAATATATTATAATTCTGCCTGCTGTATTCCCGTGATATATTATTTATCTCTTATTTCAATTATGCTAGTTATTCCAACAGCGTTAGGTTCAAATTCCAACACCACCAAAAAAAGCATTCTAACGATACAGCACTTTAAAACAGCTGCGATATAAAAACAGCAGATCATTATAACGTGCTGTTGAAAAACAGCCGTTGTCCCCCTCTCTAGTTTGTAGAGTACCAAAGAATATAATACTACTAGTAGAGTACATTGGTTGGAGTACACTTGAAAAAATTTCTTGACTGCTGTACCACTCGAGGGAACGCGATGGGCTTCGGTGACTATCCAAAGCAGTACAACCCGGCCGTGCACGGGCCCTTCGATCCTGCTCGTTACTATGGCACGCGTGAGTACATACACTTTCTGCCTGCTACCACTATTTGGTGACAGAAGTGCGCTTATGTAATGTATGTTGAATGTCTCTGGCAGCGGACACTCCATTCGGTCAGGTGAAGCTGTCGGAGCTCGGATCATGGTTGAGCCGCCGTGAGAAGAACCCGTCGGCCGTGATGGGCGCCTTCAGTCGCGGTGCGTAGTCTTCCCTTATCTAACCTCTTTATATTCACAAAACTTTTGGTATATTGTACAATGATAATTTTTGGGGGTGGCTTTATAGAGGAGCCGAGTTAGGGGTGGTGGGAGGGGGGTCGATATGTATTTTATGGAAAATATTAAATGCTTATTATAGCGCGGTTTTCTCAACCGTTCACTTCTAAATAATGCAGGAATGTGTAGCGGTCACCTTCCGCTCCTCGCCGCAATTGCCTAGCCTCCGCCGTGTTGACAGGTTAATTAGGGTTAGGTTATTATTTTTTATTATTTGTGGAAATCAGGATGTTAAAGTGACCCACTTTTAGAGCTTTTGCCTTATTTTCACACAATTCAAAAATGTCATCCACTAAATTTTGATCCGGAAATAGCAGTGAATGAGCTTGTAGCTCTTGGTGGTGTAAACACACAATCCTCATAATATATTAAATGTTTAATGTTAAAATATGATGAATCCGAGTGCAGGGTAACATCTGTCGACGGATGATGAATAAAGAATGTGTTTGGAGCAGCTTGGTGGAGATGGCAACACAAGTACATGCAGCCGAAGCGTGTGGGCATGGCTCCGTTCTTCCAAATAATCACTGCTTCGATGGTCTTCTTCTACACCATCAACTATGGAAGGACCAGTGAGTTAAACATGTTTACATATTTCAAATGATCTGAATATCAGCTTTATTTTATATTTCTGCCAATACAGCAGAAGACATTTTGAATTAATTGGAAAGAGAAGTTTTGCATAATGTAAAAAATTACACAGTTCATTGTAGCCAGCACAAAGCAGTGACACGGCACCTGGTTCACCAAGGCGTGGTGGCTTACATCACAGGTGTACTAGGTGATGTAGTACCATGTCACATGTCACCCATTTTTATTTATTACGTAATATGACAATTTCGAATATAAAAGAAAATGGTAAATTGTGAAAAATTTTATTAATTGAATTAAACCATATTACATTAAGTGTTTGAAATAGCCTCCTCCTACTCTAATATAGAGTTTAATACACAAGAAGAATTGCGGCAACATATTTTCACTGCAGCAGAGGAGATAGGAGAATCAAGAGGTGTGCGACGTCTTAAAAGACACTTTAGGAAAAGATTATACTCACGTTTATTAGGGTAGGAGGCCATTTTGAACACTTAATGTAATATGGTTTAATTTATTTACGTGGTGTAATTTGCCAGAGTCCTTATAGCACAACACCGATTACTCTGCTTACCCTGATTGTCGGGATACAGCGTGTGTTATGTATGTATGTAATTCAATTATTACATACATACATAACACACGCATTACATACATACATAACACACGCATTAATTATTAATAAAAAAAAATCACAATTTACAATTTTCTTTTATAAATTCGAAATTGTCATTTACGTAATAAATAAAAATGGGTCCCTGATTTATGAGAACAGTAATACTTTTTTTTTTCAAAATGTCTGATTAAGATGTTTCATGCAATTTTATAATTGGAATGAAACAGCCAAGTTTTCTAGATTAGGAGCCAACATTGTATCATACATTTTTTTTTAATAATTATGTACAAACTTAGGTGTCAAAAAGGCATTACACGAAAAATGAAAGGTAATTTTTTTTTTACTTGAACGCATTATTTACATTGAAATATTTATTTACTTGTTTCGATTATGCATTACTCCTTGGTAATAACATAAAAAAAAAAGAAAAGAAAAAAAAATTGCCATTTGTAGGCACAGCATTTAAAAAACTGCCGTATGGTGCAGATTTGTTATAAATTTTAAAAAGTGTCAATATCTCGAAAACCGTGCGGTTTTTACTGAGGTCATGTTTTGTTATTATGATTTACGATAGTACCAGACCTATCACCAGGTACAAGGTTAGACAAGGTTTATTGGACAACCTGTATGTGTGTGTATGCTGCCACTTGTATGAGTTACTTTTACTTTTCAGAGCATCACAGGAACTACAAGTACCACTAACGACTGAGCCGGTGTACATCAGCTACGTTCAGTGCAGCAATGTTTATTTTGAGTTAACGTAGCTACGAATACCTAGGGAGTTAGCATCCACACTGAAACCGACATTATATCTGTCTTAATGGAGTCGAGTGCTTTCTAAATTGTTTAGTTCAGTTAAATTAAACCCACTATAAAATACTTCTGATTTTCATTTATCCTGGTATAATTTATGTTCTCTGCTATATCTGAGGAGTTATTAAAAAAATTAAGCTGTAAATAGGTGCTCTATTCAATATACAAAATGTATCTCCCATAATTTTATTAAAAAAAAAATTCAGTGGAACTTATAATTTTTTTCAACTCTGTTGTATCAATCAAAAAGTGATCAGTTTCTGTCCACATCAGTGTAACCAGACAAAAACAGCTGTTAAGTCAGTATATGACATTACAATAAGTTCTGACAAGTGCTTGCAATGTATCCAGGTGATGTGGCCAGCTGAGTCGGGTAAAAAATTACATTTTCCACTCACATTTAAAAAATGACAGGTACATATTATAAAACATTACACTCCTTTCTGCTTCGCGCATTCAGGTAATTCTGGTACCTATGAGCATGCATCCAAATTCTCAGAACAGCAAAGATTTTCTGGCGTAATATGTATTAATTACTTTTAAAAGGTTGTTTTAATTTAAAATATTCTATAAAAAATTTGCCTCTGCACCTCATGTAGATTTTACATTGTATTTGTTGAGCAATGAAGTATTTTCTATAATATAATCTAAGTTTTCTATCTCGATAATCAATCTTTATAATCTAACTATCAAGTATGGGTTGTTTACTGATCCACTTTGTCAATCTCACGGAACGTATGGATGTGTGCTAATGAGTTCACCATAGGATGGAAAATATTTTTATTAAAAACACCATGTTAATAAAAATCAATTTATAATTTTATATTCACTGTCCATACGCAAAATTTCACACTTGGCCACTCATGCAACAATTTATCTCTCGTTCCCTCTTTCGACCTCCCGGACATCTTACTACATATCTCTCGGAACTACGATGGCTGCAGGCTTCGACGACACATTTCATTTCAATAACTCACATTTGTTGCATAATCATTAACACCGCCGCATGGTTGGCTGTGCTGAATCTGTGTGAAGGCTGTGCCAAATCCACCTCACTTTGCAAAACTACGCACAGCAATACCAGCAAGGCTGCCGTTTGAAAAACCTCCAATTGAAAGAATGATTTGACGTACAATGGACTGCGAGCCCTGGTGCGCACGGCGGACGTGCACTGTAGCGGAGTTCGCTGCCGTTTAGTGCGGTGTACCTCATACAGTTTCATACAAAAATTATTGATAAGTGCCGCTGCACTGCAATTGCGCTGAGTGCAGTTAGATCTTTCTCTTAATTCTTAGTTTCTATTAATTTTTTATTGTTCCTAATGTATCAAAGTTTTATAATAATAATGTGTAACAGAGAAATTCAATATAGAATGAGCGACAGGATTAGAACAACATCAAGATCAGATAACTGTAACTGATACAATTTGGCTTTCTGGAATGAGCTTGGTGCTCGTTCTTTCTTTCCAGTATAGTAAAGCTGGAACCATACATAGACCATCAGCAAGTAATTCGTACAAACAATTTTTTTTAAATGTAATCCGGTATGGGTGTCTGAGTCGGAGGGGCCAACCAAAGCACATGCTCCAACCAGCCAATATCACCTCCGAGAAGGTAGGTGCCATACCGGAGACTTCCCTGGATTGCTGGCTATACTAGACTAGAGGAGAACACAACCGAGGCTGCTATGCGGTCATCTTACATCCAGTACGGTGGTACCAACCCAGTCGGCTACAATTTGAGCCTACCACCTTGTAAGGGGCAAGGGAATTTTGTGGCACGCCTGACCGCTAGGTGTGGTCTCAGCTTAAATATTGCAGCGAGTTTACTACAGACACGTCAACTTGCGCAAATCCAGTAGACGAGAATCCAAAGAGCTCACTGATTTAATTATTTCACATTTCGGTCTTGTTTGACACTACAGTTGGAACGGGCTTGAACAGCACTGTTGACATGCATACATTGAACGTTACATATGTGTATTCATGATTACAATTCCTGCAGCCTCAGAAGTATCACATATTGCTTCTTCTAGTAGCAGTCTGATGAATTGATCTGCAACAAAATAAAATATACAATATCAATAAAGATTGATCGACATTTTAATAATAATAAAAACCAACATTGAATTTGTATTACTTCCATCTGTTACATTTGAGACAGTGAATATAGAAAGTGTTGAACTCAGCTTGCAATGGCTTCACAGATCATATGCGGGCCCATTGGCAGTAGAGGGTGTCAATCGAGGTCGGGACTAGCGAGTGGCCACTCTGTGTAGTTCTCCAGCATGCGCTACATTTCGGCTCGCATCAAGCTCTCGTCAGCTAGTCTGTGATGACTAGGACGCGGAGAACCACAGTCTCGCTCTTGACCTCCCTCCCTCTTCCTATCCACCACATACTGTAGGAGGCCACCATTGACGTTATCGTGGTTAAAAAAAAATAACTAGGGTTAAATTAAATTCATCCTAACCTAATGTTGAGGCGGCCCATGTCGTTTTTGCGTACATTTCTATTCAATATCAATGTTTTGGTGCTTAAAAAACAGTTTTAATTTTGTACGAAAAATTAATTGTTTATGGAAAATCTGTTTCTCTCTGAAAAAAATCTCCGAAACTACGGTTTTCGAGCAAAAAATTATTTCACTGAAATTCATCTTTTAACCCTTTCGGCGCCAGTCGCACATATTTGTGTGCGCCTATAGTCATTTTGTGAGGCCAGGCACACACATATGTGATTTAGAAAAAGTGCTTTCATAAATAGGTGGCGCCAGGCGCACATATTTGTGCGCGCCTATTAGTCATTCTGTGAGGCCAGGCGCACACATATGTGATTTAGAAAAGTGCTTTCATATAAACAGGTTTAATTGTAGTTTATTGTAGTAGTAGTACCTGTGGAGGTTTCGTAAAGCCTTGGCCTGGGCGCATGACTGGGTCCTGGCGGGCCTGGCGCCGAAAGGGTTAACTCAGCTTACACATTAAGCTTACCAGCAATTTGCGACCTCGGCAGCCCAGCATAAAGCCACACCCTTTTTTTAAGTACCATATCTAACACCCACACAGTACTTACTGCATAATTTGTGTAGATGAAATTAGTAATTGGTACCTATCTCAATAAGAGCATCAGTGGAAGAAATATTAGGTTAGTAGTTCCACATTCCGCTTAGAATATGAATAATAATTATGTTACAAAACTCTAGTTGAGGGGTTACAGGCTGGGGTTTTCAAAGGGAACAACATTCTTTTAACTAACTGGTACGATAGGCGTGTAGTTTAGGCTTTTACGATTTTAAATTTTTTTTTTTTATGGAACCTGACACGGTTGGCTACATCACCTACAACATCCGTGATGTCAGCCCATAACACAGGGTGAACTAGGTGCCATGTCAGTGCTTCCCTTCATTTCATGTCGGCTACACTAAACTGGACGGAAAACACGAACTATTTACATAGCCGTTTCGACCGACGTTTTGTTCAGTGCGGTGGTACCAACCCGGCCGGGATAAACCCTACCACCTAGTAAGGTAAGAAGGGAAGGGACCTACAGTTTAACGTGGAATCCGAACCACGGTCAGCCTCCAACGGTCGAGCGGTCACCCATCCAAACACTGACCGCGCTCAGCGTTGCTTAATAACAGTTGACTAACCAACCGCGCCACTGAGCTACCGAGGCTGATGAATTTTCTTATCCCTTAGTCGACTTTTAAGACATGCGACGGGGAGAGATGCAGTGGGGCTATTCTTTTTAAGTACCGACCCCACACGGTACAAGCGACGATTCCAGCGATGTAAATTTTTTTTGCGGAAATTAGTATTTCTTGAGAAAAAAATTGTTTTAAATATTCATGGAGTACGTATATTTTTGTAAATTGTCACGCTGTGTGGCTTGCCTGCGAGATCAGTTTCACACATCACTCTTAAGCTTTCTTGGATTGAAGTGAGTGTTGCAATAATCATGAAAATTGAACGTATTCATGGTAATATCATTAAAGCAATAATAATGAAATGAATAAAAGTAAGCAAAACAAGATGAGCTGATTCGATTTATTCACCACTGGATATTTAACAAACAAAAAAATCGCGACACCCCGACTGGCTGCTGGTCTGACATGGCCACTCCCTAGAGTGGTTTTTATAAGCCGGAGAAGAGGCAATCCTACTAAGTCGCTTCTGAATTTTTTTTATTTTTTGCCCTCGTTTTTGTTTCCGCAGGCTGAGTCTTTTCTAAAAGTAATGTTTTGGGCTTAGATTATTGATAGGTCTCCGCGCGCTCCGACTAGATACCGCCCGTGTACGTGTAAAATGCGGCAACAAATACTACACCGAAGTCGGCGTACTCGAGCCAGTCTCAATAGGAAACACTATGGGATCACACACATACTACAACATTTTCTTACAAACACTACAATATTAAGTTGCCGCATTCACGGAGCTGTTGTTTTAAGGTAGCGCGGTATCTAGTCGGAGCGCGCGGAGACCAATTAATAATTTAAAGTTTTGGGGTCCTTTATGGTTTAATTTATTTTTATTTTTTTTTACTAGTTGTTCGTAATGGAAACCCGCCCCAGGTTACATATTGTTACACCCCTATCTCAACATGTGTATTGCTTCTTCCACACAAACACAAACACTGACCTAAGTAAGGCGGCCTTATAGTTCAGAGCGGCCCATGAACTTGGGCTTCAACTCCTCTATCCTCTTGATGAAGTCCGTCTTCTCGATACAACCCTCGCACGTCTCGTCCCAGTCGTTGAGAATCTTCTTCAGATCGCGCACCTTCAGCTTCTTGAGGTCCACATTGTTTAGGTCGATTTGTTTATCGAACCGCAGGTCGCAAATCTGCGCATCCTTCTTCTTCAGCTTCTCGCAGATCTTATCGGCCGGCATGGACCAACTGAGCGGCTTCGAAAGCTCGCCGAGGATGCCGGTCGCCGACTCCTCCAGCCCGCCGAGATAGTAACAGAAGCGGTTCTCTTTATTCTTGCTACCTTTGCAGAACTTCTTGAACTCGGCCTCGATGAGCTTGGGGTCCTTCTTTACCTTTTCAGAGAGCGATTCCGCGAACTTTTCCACGGTCTTTACGCACACCTCGCAATCGCCCTCGCGCAAGCCCCACGCGCCGTTTGCCGCCGCGAGCACGGCCAGCGCAACCAGCCAGCTGAACGAAGACATTTTTAATTTATCTAACTGTTAGATTAAGCGAAGACTGCGAAGAATTTAGAGAATGAATGAGCAAATCAGTAGAAACAACCACGCAAGCAGGAAGCAGACTGACACTTGTGTCAATCAAAAACGTTGACAACTTTACTTGGCGAATTTTCATTGGTGCACGTAACGCGTTGTTGCCATTAAGAAATAAAACTGTTCAAAAAAAAACAGTAAAGTGCAATTACACTCGCTCGCCAAGGGTTCCGTATCCGTCAATCATGAATTCATGTACCACTTCTCTTGGGCCGCCGCCGCGCCGCCGCACAGTGGGGCGATACCGCAAAAACAGGGACATAGGGCGAAATGACTACGCAAATAGATTCTACTATTAATTACGAACAACTTTCATTCTGTGAGATTTTTTGATAAAAAAATTATTTTCCGAGATATAAGCACTTATAAAAACATTTATAATATAGTAAAAAGTGAGTATGTTAATATATTCTCTTAATGATTACAAACTACTTTTATTCTTAGAAATTTTCCATTTTAAGTCTTATTTTCTGAGATATAGCAATTTGAACTTTAAAAAATACAATTTCTTGTAACTAGTATTACTCTTCCATATTTTCGGTTTCAATTGTTATTTTTTAGATATATCACATTGAAAATTCTTTAGTAAAAAAAATTGGGATATGTGGAAAACTGAATATGTGAATACATTTTGTTCTCAGAGATTTTCTGTTAAGGTGTTATAATCCTTTTCAATAGTTTGTACAATGGAGATTTAGTAACTTTTTTTATTGAAATGCTTAAAATAACTAGACCTGTGGTTACTTAATAATGATTCTTCAAGTTGAGTAGTCTAATCTGAATAAAATTATTGTAGTGGAATGGTACGTTTATTACACACAAAATACAATCAATCAGACGGCGCATATTTGCATAAAATATTACAAATTAATCTGGCGATAGTAATTAAACATATATAAATTACTACATATTTAACTAACTACATATATTTTTGTATTTACGGAACTTACCGAATTATTAACTTATTATAAGTTATATATATCGTTGTGTATTTTCATTTCGTCATTTTGGTGGCTCTGCACACTTCGATATATCAAACTTACTATAATTTATTATAATTAGGCAAAAAATTGCCCCCGTCAAAGTATATTATAAACCTACTTCAAAGTATAAAATTAATAACATCAACATTAAGAATAGTGATTAATGATGAGAAAAGTAATAATACATTATTAAAAGTAATAATAAAAGTTTTCAAAGTAATAATACATTATTACCCAAATACCCATGGCTTTTAACGGAGCCTATTTAATGTAAAAATACCAACTATCAATAAAAATTATGGTCAAGAATAAAAGTAATTTTCTGAAGTATGTTTATGGTGCATAACAAAAAGAAATTCAAACTACATATTTCTGAGAAAAAATCTTATTTCAATCTTACAAAAACCTTAAAATAAAACATACTTAATAACTTTTAAATAAATATTTTTAAAGTACATAAAGCTTCCTATTTTTATTACAATTTATTTACTCAATATTTCTACAAATTTTCATTTTCATCACTGGAACAACCTAAAGCGTCTTCAGCGTCAGAATCATCATCATCCTCCACATCCGATTGAACACAGATAATACTGGTATCAATAAATTCAATATTTTCCTTATTTTTATCGTCTATAATTAGCAAATGTCGCACTTCACTGGATAAGGGCTGCTTTTGTTTTTGAAGTTTTGGCTTCATACTAGACAAATATGGATCCGACGATACGAGCAAGTTGTTGAGAATGTCTTGATTAGTCGATTTGCGATCGCATTTTCGAGAGTAGTGTTCCCTGTACTTCTTGAAATCTTTATTTCTTGCTTCTGATGCCTCTTCGGAGAGTATGCCAATTGGAATTACGTTAAAATGCTTTATTATTTCAGATCCATGGAATAAAAGTTTATGAACACTTGCTGGCATATGATACCAGCTATACAATGATATATAAAGTTGAATTGTTTCTTGAGCATAGATTTCAAAGTTTTGAGTGCAAACTGTTTTCTCCCGAGGAGATGGCCTTAAGGATCACCGCGAATCTATTAATTAAATCCTTATCGAGACCGGTAATAGAGGCAGTTTGCTCGGGATTCTGGAAAAAGCGCCTTGCAGTGTTGCCATCGTTCGTGGTTCCTGAACCTTGTTTTACCACGTCGATCAATAAACCAGTTTCTTTCCTGAAATTATCTTGAATTTGTTTTTTTTTCTCGGTCATAATTTCTTTATTATTACCTTTGGCCGACCACTGCTGAAAATCCATGCGGTATGCAATATGGAGAAGGCATTCCATGCATCGAATCCAGGCATGCAACGTAGATAGTCCGAACCGGTACATATTTGTGTTTACTTCTTTACTTTTAATTATATTAACGTTATTCATCTCAGACGGTTTAGCTCTGCAAATATCACATGACTGATTAGAGGTACCGGAGATAATCGACGTAATTTTACCATCGATCATCGTCATAATTAACGAATGCTCAATCAAAACGCCTTCGTAATCGCTGGTTTTGAGATCTCGTATTTCGGATTCTATGGTAGCCATTTCACTTTTCACGTTATCGATTGTCTCCTTCATAAATTTGAAGAAGATAGGACGGCAGTAGTTCGTCGAAGATGGCGTCTCATTTTCCCAGATCACTTCGTCTCCATAAACCAGTTTTATAGGAACCAAACTTGCCATGAAAATGCTTGAGTCGTCTCCTTCGTTCAGTTCTTGAAATCTTTGTTTATATGTACTTTGGCCAGAAGCGCCATCGAATCCCCACTTGCTTGTTAATGTTAGCTGGCAGCCTGTGAGGTTTCGGTTCGCCACTTTCAAAATTCTTTTTGCAGTATGGTCCAAAAGCGCTTGCAGTTTAATTTTGGCCTGTGTTTCGGTAACTTCAATGTCCTGTTTTGGGGGGTAACACTCAATTTTCGCATGTTGAATTTTATAATAAGATGGATAGAGGTCGGAACCTTCTTCCTTAGCCATGTCTCTTAAAGTTATATATTGCCATCTTGATAGCTTTAAAGACACCAAAATCGCAAGTGCTTTTTCAGATGAATAAATAGTCTTGGACTCCTTTTTTTCAATGAATTCTTTGACTTTTTCGATTTCGCCTGGATTCTGAAGCAAATGGTCCAAAACTTTCCCCAGGTCCTCGTTCCCATTTGCCTTCAAACGCATTTTGGTCGCAAATGCTAGTTCCTGCGATGTATAGTTTGTGCGAATGTCTTCGGTTCTTCTTCGCTTTTGTTTGGCTCCTAAACTTTCAAATGGTTTTCTCGGCGATGATTTATGTGAAGATGCTACAAAGATAGGAGGCGCTGTCGATGGTCCCGGAGAAATTATTTGAGAAGTGCAAACCTTTTGGTTATCCGCGAGGTCGCTACTCGCTGAAGGCAGTTGTTTCTTTACGAATTCGGGCCACTTGATGGCCGAGTCCAACCATTCTCGATTCTTCTGTAGAAAACGTTCCTCGTTGTAGTTTGACTTCACCCATCGTTTGTGTAGATTGTAACAATATTTACGACAAAATTCTTTCACTTGTGTCTCTTCGGGCAAATTTACACTAACTATTGAGGCAATAGCGGCAACCAATACCGCGTAATTCAGAAAACTGTCACAATTTCTCATAAACACGTAAATATCAATGTTATTAACAAAAGACTCCATGTTTTCGTATTGAATAGTTTTAAATATGTAAAGCACGGGTATGAAGACTGACTCGTGCAAACGACTGGAGCAGACTGAGTGCCAGATTGATTGTGTTGTTCACTAATGAATACTGCTAATTAGTTCGCACAGTTTGCAGTATTCCTGGTATATCGTTAATCCTTGTTAAGTAGATAACAATTAGCAATGCAGTGTAATTGTTTCTTCGAGAGCTTTCATGGAAATACGTGACAATTCACATAAATATCCCTAATCCGCTAATCCTCGCGAAGTTGAAAATATTCCTAATATAATGGTAAGCATTTATAAGAGATATTATAAGTAAGTATAGCAGCCGATAATAGCGGCTCCGTAGATTATTATCAAAATAGACCAATGAAACTAAAAGTACAAAGTTAATTAGATGGGCGTCGTTTGTCACCTTCTGGGTGCCTCAGCGCCATCGCGCTTTCAATAAAAAAAAAATTAAACATTTTCATCAAGTTCAAATATATAGGTGATATGGAGAAATATATTTACCATTAAAATACAAATATATACATCCAATGCAAATAAACAATATTTGTTATTTGAATATAGCTGAAAGTTACGAATATAGTGAATTCCTCGTAATTCGAGCGGATTCCTCGTAAAACTGTAGGTCCCTTCCCTCCTAATCTTACTTGGTGGTAGGGTTTAACCCGCCCGGGTTGGTACCACCGCACTGAATGAAACGTCGGTCGAAACGGCTATGTAAATAGTTTGTGTTCTCCGACCAGTTCAGTGTAGCCGGCACGATCAAAGGGGGAAGCACTGACATGGCACCTAGTTCACCCGGTGCTATGGGCTGACATCACGGACGTTGTAGGTGATGTAGCCAACCGTGTCAGTTTCAATAAAAAAAAAAAAAAGAATAAAAGTGAGCTTTGCAGGAATAAATGTTATTATAATATTAAAATGGCATTATACGGAAAAGTCGGACGTCGTCGGATACGGTTTTTACACAGTAATAATCTTTTTACCTTGGGGAATCATTATTTAGTAACCACGGGTCTAGCTATTTTAAGCATTTCGAGAAAAAAAATAAAGTTACCCAATTTCCATAGTACAAATTAATAAAAAGTGGTATATCTCGAAAAATAAGGCTTAAATGAGAAAATATGAATCTATGAATGTTATTTCTAATGATGGGTAGATTAATTTAGCGTACTTAAATTTCAGAAATAAAAATAAAAAAATTTAATTATCCTATGTCCCATTTTTTACGGTATCGCCCCACTGTGCGCCGCCGCGTACGCCGTGTTCTCCGCATCATTTTGTATGGAGAAACGAAGTTCGCAAATCTATCACTAGAGGCGCTGCTCCGTTTCTCCATACAAAATGATGCGGAGAACACAGCGTCACGGCGTACTGCGTAGCGTAGTAGGTTAAATCTCGTGATTAGGGTACAGTACAGACTGTTAATTTTTCGTTCATTTTCGTCTTTCATTCGGCATCTTTTACTCGAAATGAAAGGTTTATTTGATAATAAAAAGTAGGTAGCGCAATTTAAGCCGATTTTTTTCCAACTGACGAAACGAATCTGACAGCACGCACCTAAAACCGACAGTGTTTTTACATGTAAAAACTATTTCCCTAAAGCTGGACACTCACGGGCCCTCCATATGCTTCACGCCACGCCTGCCAAACCAGCCAAAAACTCCAAAAACCGCATCGTGAGTGCCAAAACTCGCGTGGAGTGAATGGAGTGACGAAAAAATTTGGATTTCCAAACACGCGAAACTCCATCCCGCCATCACTCCAAACGCTTCCATCCAACGACATCCAACTCACCGTGAGTGCGAGATCCGACGCCGGCGTGCGGACACTCCACTCGGCGAGTGAGCGTGAGTGCGAAAACCGCCTTCCATTTTTTCTTCAGTCGGCCGCGCGCATCCGTCGAGAGCGTTTGTGTACCTACTTGCTTGCTTGCGTGTGTCCCCACGTGTGTGCTGGCGGGGCGGGATGGAGTGGCGGGTCCGTGTATGTCGTCCAAAAAATGGCAGCCTGCCAGTGGCAGGCTGCCATCCGGCGGAATGAATTCGGAGGGCCCGTGAGTGTCCGGCTTTAGCCTGTGCTGCCAGAACAGAACAGTCCGATCAGCAAGTTCCAAACAATCTCGAACTTTTAGCCGTGTAAGCGATGATATTATAATGTATGACGGCAGCAGGCACCGCCTTTTGGTACCTACCTACCATGCAAGAAAGGGACTCGTCTGCGATGTGCGTATAATATGAACCATTCAAGAGCCTTTAAACCCTAGATTCATACACATACTTGGGAGATACACTATTCATAAACATTCGTCTGTCAGACGAATATAATATTTCGATGATTTTAGATTTCTACGTTAAAAAGGTACAATAAAATACATTAGAATATTAAACTTTGTTTATTAATTTGTCCATTAATTAAAAGAAATTTAAGTGAGAAAAATAGGTACTTATTCTGAGCAATTAAGATTCCACATTCCTCAGTGATCCATACATATGCATTTTTTACAATGGGTAGGTACGAACTTTCTCATTCGACGTTTTTTATAATCGCAAAACTACAATTTTTTAGAGACCCACTAGGTTGTGCTTGAGCAGTGGACGAAGTTTAGATGAGAACTACTGTAATTTTCCTTTTTAGGCATCACCACAAAGTTGACTTTACGCGGCGCTGGTCGCCCATCCTACAAAAATTCAAAATATTTGTATAAATGTTACAAAAAATTGGTACCACATTTCATTTAATAAACTAATAATTTATACTTACCTTGAAATAAACTCGACTTCTGGAATAAATCATGACTTCAAATAATCACACTCGATCTACAATCGTAACACTATTCATAAACATTCGTCTGTCGGACGGCCAAATCACTGTAACTCTTTTTGTAATCGTGCACCCTCGCATGGGACCGGCGCAAAACTAACTAATAAATCATCTAGGAAGGTACTAAGGAGTTGAACTTTCTATCTTTTTCACTCTGAAAGTTATAACCGTTTACGTGTTTTTCGCGGTCTGTGAGACGAATGTTTATGAATCTAGGGTTAAAGAATAACCCCACTGCATCTCTCCCCGTGTATGTCGTAAAAGGCGACTAAGGGATATGACTCCCTTCTTATATTACTAGGTGGTAGGGTTTAACCCGTCCGGGTTTGTACCACCACACTGAATGAAAGGTCAGTCGAAACTGTATGTAGTTGTGTTTTCCGTCCAGTTCAGTGTAGCCGGCACGACCGATGGGAAGCGCTGAAATGGCACCAAGTTCACCCGGTGTTATGGGCTGACATTACTGATGTAGGTAGGTGATGTAGCCAAGTGTCAGTTTACATAAAAAAAAAGAGCCAAACAAGGTTGATACGTATGCATGAAATGTGATGTGGGATTATGTGCTTCATGTCATTTTCAGTTTCATACTTTATTATTGTCTTTAATATTGTTTAATACAACATAGTAAAAACTTGTTTAAGTATTTCATTTTTACCCACTAACATACATAAAAAAAAAATCTAAATTGCTTACATAGGAGTCTAGCGGTGCAATTTGGCATCGGTTGCTTTTTCCATAATTAAAACTTAGAAAACATTTCTGAGTGCTGCAAATAGACGAAGGGACTTTATTCCTATTTAGAAATATTTTTTACTTTATTTTATTTCCGACATAAATTACATGAAGTACAAGTTGATGTAGAGCAGAAAACGCAATGGCGTTGCACTCTCTTTCTGTTGGCAAGAACTTGACTGTTTTTTTTTTTATGCAATCATGATACTTAATTTTTCTATTATACGATAAATCTATTTCAAAATCTCTGTATAAAAATAAAAGAATGTTATTTACAGTTTGACAATGTTCATTAATTCAGTCAACGTTTCCAGTCATTTTAGTGTTTCCATACTGTGAAAGGTTTACAAATATTTATAGTTTTCTACACTTTAATGTCTACAATGAAATAACTGAAAATCAAGACAACTTCACTCTCAACGATTATAAAATAATTAAGTACAAAAGGTACAATCTCAACTTAACTTAATCACATTTCTTGTGATAATTATTAATATATGTTTTTATCGCTATTCATATGTTCAAGATTCAGTGACACAATGTACGAATTTACTCTATTTTGAAATCACAAACACTTGCAAATGCTGGTGTCTCCAGTTTAACTTATGTATGCTTGATATCGGCATGCAACTAATGTAGTGCCCCATAAATGTGTGCGATGTACTCAGAAGGAGTATATACACTGGTTGATGATCTGGATGAGGTTGTTGTTCTCGAGTGCGGCGGCGACGCGTTCCTTGTCCGCCAGCTGCTTGTTGACGGCGAGCTCAGAGGCGTGGCTACCGGCCGACACTTCCACGCACACTTTGAAGCGGCTCGGCAGCGTGCGAAGCAGTTGCACGCGGATCGATAGACCTGTCGGCAAGAAGCAGCGTGATGCCTTTGATAGAGTAAATTATTCAACAAGTTTAAACAATAAAATAAAATGTTATTTGAATTCTTCGAAACAAAATAAAAAAAATTATTTTAATGTAAGAATGTTTGGCTGCATCACCTACAATGTCCGTGATGTCAGCCCATAACACCTTGGTGAACTGGGTGTCATGTCAGTGCTTCCCTTTGATCGAGCCAACTACACTGAACTGGACGGAAAACACAAGCTATTTACATAGCCGCTTCGATCAACCTTTCATTCAGTTCGGTGGTATCGACCTGGGCGGGTTAAAACCTAGTAAGGTAAGAAGGGAAGGGATCTACAGTTTTACGTGGAATATAAGCCATAGTCAGCTTCCAACGGTCGAGCGGTCACCGATCCAAATACTGACCGGGCCCAGATGTGCTTAAGATCACGAACGACAGTCGACCAATCGCACCACTGAGCTACTGAGGCTGACAAAGTGTAAGTTATTATATTTTCATATAAAAATGTTCTCATTGTTCCCGGGCGACGCGATTTTGAATTGAAGTACCCACTCTTTGGCTAAATAAATAAGCCTCAATTTTAGTTAAGTGAAGATCTCCAATATAGGCTGAACCTTTAGAAATGCACAGCACAGGTCATTATGTGATCCGCTCCCACGGAGCTAACTGTACAATATTAGGAGAATTCACGGGTGTGGCTTGATTATTGGGAACCAAGCTCGCAAATTGCTGGTAAGCTTAATGTGTAGGCTAAGTTTAAAAGAGGAATTTTAGTGAAATTTTTTGCAGGAGACACATTGTTTCGGAGAAATTTTTTTTATTATAAAGAAACAGGTTTTCCATACAAAATTAAATTTTCGTCCAAAATTAAAGCATTTTTTTAAAACAATAAAACATTGATTTTAAATAGAAATTTATCCAAAAACTACATGGGCCTCCTCAATATTAGACCTCACAATTTTTTTTAACCACCAAACCATTCACCCAGCCGACTGTCCTTCTGAATTCTTCAGGCTTCTCTATCTCTGAAAGACTAGAGAATCTTTGAGAGTATAATAGTCACCATGGGGCTGGCATTCATCGTACGGCTAAAGTCCTAAACCAAATGTAAAGAAAAAAATAATTCAAAATAAATCGGTCTAGGTTATACCGCCCCTCTCTTTTTATTTAGCTGGTAATGGAATTTCACCCCGTTCTGTTACCTATCAACGTTGCCATGCTGCAATGTGGAATGGTAGGCGTGAAGTAAACATGAACCGTGTTTTGCTTGTTGTCGACGAGGACGTTGCTCTCCTCCACCACCCGCAGCTGCTCCAGCGTGAGCGGGTGCTCCGGGTCGTTGATGTTGCGGATCAAGTCGAAGATCTCTCGCTCGTCGAAATCGTCAGCGACTTCATCGTCACGGTCCCTACTAGAAATCTCCCTTTCAGAACCCTTCTCGTACACGTCGGGGTTGACGTTATCGGCAGATTTAGTCATTGCGCTGCGGACTGTCCAGTTCTGTTTAATTGCAAATGCTGAAACGTTTTTTTATTATTACAAGTTTAGCTAAAAGAAACCAAATAAATACAAGATCCGATCCCGACGTGACGTAAATACGTGATACGCAGTGGATTTTTAATCTGTGCTTTGGCGTAGCTTTTTGGAATGGACCACAGACTAGGGAAAAAGTATTTTTCCCTAGTCTGTGGAATGGACTCTTGGCCCTTGGGCCCTTGGATCAGCTTTAAGAGCGTCTCTTTTTTTTTTTTTTTGGCGATCACGCTTTTAGTCTAGCGTATTTAAGCCAGAGTCACGTCTTTAGGTCAATAGTAGTTGCATCAATAAGTTAAAAAAAAACATACAACAAAATAGTTATGAGCAGAAAAATTGACTTACTAACTTAACGCGCGCGCATACTTACGAACCAAGCTAACAATGAGTAGCTTGCGTGCATGAAAATAATAAAATAACTTATAACTAAACACAATATTACTTTAAAACTAAGAAACAATTATATAAATTTATAATTTTATATTGTTATTGGCAATAAATTTAGCTAATAATTTCAAAATTTTAACATTATTAATCAACAGTAAGCAATTAATGCTAGTGGGGAGGGGAACCTTAAGAATTGGTAAAGAAGAGTACAGAGGCGGAGAATTATGATATAAGGGACAGGAAAAAAAAATATGATTAAGATCTCCCTCTTCCAGACCACATTCGCAAATGGAAGAGTCGAGGATGCGGAGCCTGGCCAGGTGAACTGGAGTACAACAGTGACCGAGCCTAAGTCTGCAGATTACAGAAGTGGCAACTTTCGAGACGTTCAGCTTATAGAACCATGGTCGGGCTGGAATATTTGTCTGAAACTGTGCATAATGAGAGCCTTTGTGTTTACTGGATGATTTCCAGACATTAGTCCAAGATTGAAATAAAAATGATTGAGATAGTGAAACCAGATCATGTGAATAATTGACATAGGGAAATTTATCCCCCCGCACCACAGCCTCCTTAGCAAGGGAATCAGCACGCTCATTGCCTGCGATGCCACAGTGAGACGGAATCCAAGCCAGGGTGATTTGTTTTTTAAAGACAGTTGAAAATTAAATTCTTTATATTGAAAATTATGGGATTATGTAATTTGGAGTAAAAAGGGTTTTGCACTAGGGCCTGCAGAGCACTAAGTGAATCTGTAAATATGATAACTTTGTCTAATTTTTGAAACAAATGCACAAATTTGACTGCTTCCAGTAGAGCTATGCACTCTCCCGTATAGACTGTAGTCTCCGGAGGACATTTAATTATTTGATAAGTATTGCTGGATTTATGATATACAGCAGCCCCTACACTACCTTTCTCTGATAATTTTGAAGCGTCCGTAAAGATAAGATCCCAACCTTGCCAATTTTTGGAGATGAGCAAATTAAATAATTTATCAGCTTTCGTAGAATCTTTGTCTATACCAAGATTTTTAATCACATCTGGTTTGTATATGACTGCCTCGTATGGAGTCATGAATAAGGGAAGATGAAGAGATCGTTGCACTGGAGCTCGAAGATGATTAAATTTACGAAAACTACGGACTAGTCTAGTAGCTGGCTTGTTAATCCAGTAGGGTTTTTCAAATGACAGTTTTGAAAGGAGTCGAAGTTTGGGGAAAAGTGGATGATTCGAAATTTGTATGGCCTTAAATAGAAATCTGTCAGCCAGAAACTGACGTCGTAAAAACAAAGGAGGGTCTACACACTCAACCTGAAGGGCGTTGATTGGACTGGATTTCATAGCTCCCGTTATGATGCGGAGGCACTTGGATTGGATACGATCAAGCTTCTGCATAGCAGATTTGTTTGAAGGTTCCAATATGAAAGTACCATAATCAAGATGACTCCGTATGATCGCATTATAAATTGATTTTAATGAAAATGGATGAGCTCCCCACCACACTCCAGCAAGAGTTCGTAATATGTTAATGTTTTTTTCACATTTTGAAACTATATGTTCAACGTGAGGAGAACCAGACATTTTAGAGTCTAAAATAACGCCTAAGAATTTGGTCTGATTAGAAGTGGGAATGCGGACATTTTTATAAAATACATCTATTCGAGGAATGAGTCTTTTCCTAGAAAATACTACTATAGAACTCTTGGACGCAGATAAGTCTAGTCCATGAGTATCAAGCCACGATGACAAGGAAAAGATGGAACGATTGACTGAGCCAGCAGCCTCCGGAGTTAATTTATGAGAAGCATAAATAAGTAGATCATCGGCATACTGCAGAACACGACCAAAGGGATTTATAGCTCTGTCAAGGTCATGGGTATACAAGTTGTATAGAAGGGGACTCAGGACTGAACCTTGGGGCAGACCCTTCCAAACAACTCGGGAATCAGTCACAACCCCTTCAGACCGAAGAACTATGGTTCTCTCAGTAAGAATATTTAAGATAAAAGAAACAAATTTAACTGGAACTTTGAGATGAATCAATTTCTGTCTAAGAATCGGAAGTCAGACATTGTCATAAGCGGCTGAAATGTCCAAAAAGGCAGCGACAATTGATTCATTACGGCTAAATGAAAGACGGATATCCGTACTGAATATGGAAAGACTGTCCATGGTGCTCTTGCCTTTTCTAAAACCAAATTGGCTTTTGGCCAAAAGGCCTCTATTTTCCAACAGCCACTCCAGCCTGTTCTTCACCAAATGTTCTGTAATCTTTAAGAGAGTGGCTGAAAGGGCAATAGGACGATAAGATGATCCATCATTGGGGTCTTTCTGTGGCTTGAGAATGGGAATAATTAATTGTCTTTTCCAATCAACTGGAATTAAACCTGTCTCAACAATAATGTTAATGATTTGGAGGAAATAGTTAAGTGTGGTATCACTAGCATGCGTAAGGAAAGAATATGGGATACCATCTAAACCAGGCGAAGAGTCCCTGACATGGTCAGTAACTATCTTAAGTTCTCTGAGTAAAAAAGGGGCATCTATGGGAGAACTGGAAGGAGGAGAAGCATATAATAACGGTAATTCTTCAAACCGAGGAGCTGATGAAGGGGCTAGTTTATTTAAAAAAGAATCTTTCCATAAATCAGAAGGAGCTTTATAATTTGAGTTTTCAATAAAAGCGGAACGGTATCGCTTTACATTCCGCCAGACAAGACTGGATGGAGTAGATGGAGAGATGGATGAACAGAAACGTTTCCAGCCCAAACGTTTTTTTTCCAGAAGACTACGTTTGGTTTTTGCTTGAGTTTTCTGGAGTTCCAAGTAATTATGCCAAGACATGTCCTGAGCATATTTTCTCTCGCCTTCATTTCGGGAGCGAATCGATTCAGTACAGTCGGAATCCCACCAGGGGAGAGACGAGCGGAGAGGTTTGAACTGTAGTAAACACCTGACAGTTAACTTTTTCTTTCTTACGGAAATGCAAGGATAGTTTGACCGTATAGCCATATGTCTTGTTTTTTCATTCTTTTCATTTGCATTTGTTGCACCTCGTAAAAAATTACAGGCGCATAAAGGACCACAAAACACTGCTATTAGAAAAGACTTAGCCAGCGGAAATCAAAACTGGGGCCAAAAATAAAAAATATAAAATCATACAAAATAGCGACTTCCGCGAATTTAATTTCAATAGCGACTTCGGATTGCTTCTTTTCCGGCGCTGCGGGAAGTGCAGCCCCGCCGTCCTTGCGTAACAAAGCGCAGGCACCCATGCTCGCCTCCGCAGCTTCGGCTTTTTGGTCGCCTTCAGCGACCAGCCTCAGCCGTTCCGGCTTACACGAGTGCCTGCGCTTTGTACGGCGGACGGGGGCTGCACTCCCCCCGCGCCTCCGGCTTATAAAACACTTTTGGTTTTGTGAGATCGTTCGATCGTCGATTGGTTGAGTGAGATCGTTTCTCATACATCGGCGAGTGAGTAACGCCGCCGCCGCGCCGCCCCGGTACAGGAGCATACCTGTCAAAAATCATTTTCGTCTATATTTTGTTCTGCCATCATACCAAATTGTGTGTCGGAATTGCATATCATCCTTATAAATAACACAATAGGTATATTATTTTGTTAAAATTTCAACCGGATGCGGACGGACGGACGGACGGACGGACAGACAGACAGACAGACAGACGTAGGATTACTTAGTAATAGTCTTCCGTATGGATAAGGAACCCTAACAAGTTGACGGCGGCGGCGGCGGCGCCGTGATTTTTGGAGTGAGTTCAACAGAGCGGGGTCTGGCACAGGAGAGAACAAAGGAACGATGGCGCTTTAGATCAGCTGTGATTTTTTGGAGATTTAAAAAAATAACCAGGGCGCATTTTTTCTATATTAACCCTAACGTAATGTTGAGGCGGTGCATGTCGTTTTTGTTACGTTTCGTTTCTGCCACTTCGCGTTTACAATCAGCTGATCTACAGCGCAAGCGTTCCTTTGTTCTATCATGTGCCGCTTGCTGTTGAGTGCGACACTGACAGTTGACACTTGACTGACTCTTTTTGTTGGATAGTTTGTTTTGTTGTTGGTTCGATTTTCGAATTCGATTCGATCAAACAATGCCTCATAAATTCTGTGAAATTCTTTTAAGAATGCGCCGCTTGTTCTAAGTTCTAATTTAGCCGTTGGACAAGTTATTGTTTTCTTTCGGTGCTTTTGGATTGGTGAGCGGCAAGATGAGCGCGTCGGAGGGTCAGTTTTCGGAGAGCCGGCGTCTGGCGATACAGGAATTTCTATCGGAGTTGAAGAGCGAGTCTAAGCAGGCGCGACGGAAGGCGCTGGAGAAGTTCCACTGCGAGACGTTCGGGGAGCCGGTGGATGCGAGCGTGCCGCTGGAGCGGGTGTACGCGGCGGTGTCGTCGCCGGTGCTGCGCGCTCTCGGCGACGAGTCGGAGGCGTGCCGCGCAGGAGCGATCCGCATCCTGGAGTCGTTCGTGAAGCGCTACGACATGAGTGACTACCAACTCACTTATATCATGCCCGCGCTCGTGCGCCGCGTCGGCCGGCCAGAGATAGTGGAGGATTCTGAGGAGCTGCGCTTGTTAATGGTTGCGGTGAGACAGCTTCGTTGTTTGTATAATGCCGGCACTTCACTTGGCTTAGCGTATTCGTGTTTGTTTTTTTTTTTTTTTGTTGTTTTATCCCTTTTTTTGGGATAGGCAAAGGTATTAAACCATGCAGCCTTGTCTGTTGTTATTCTTTAAATTATTTATATATCGCCAATTGTTGAAATAATGAAATCGTAAATGGATGGAAAACAGTCTGTGTTGGCAAGTAAATCTTGAGTGACGCGCGGCATATTGTCAGGTGTTTTATAAATTTTCATTAATCTATCTATTAGCGAATGTCGTTGAAGGTCAAAAGTCGGGCATTCAAAAAACAAGTGATCCAGAGTCTCATTCATATTATCTCCTTGATTTTGTACGTCGACATCATTAGAACAGTGTGGGCAGACGGCAGAGTTAATAATATTCATGCGATGAAGATGGGCGCCAAAGCGACAGTGGCCAAATCTAAGACGACATATTATGGTGTAAAATTTTCTTTTCTTCGGAAGATATTTGGAAAACCAAGTTTTTTCTATAGTGTTGTGGCAAACAGTTGCATACCAGCGTCCAGTTACTGCGTTTCTCCAAAAATCTGTCCATTCTTGAAAAATTTGTTTTTTAACGACATTAAATATTTCCGAGTGGGACATGGCAACATCGCGAACATCGCCGCTGTCATTTTCAGTTGCAAACATTTTAGTTTTATCTCGCTCTAAACAAGACATTAAAGGGAGACGAAACGGAAATTTTTGCCAAATACACGAATACGCTAAGCCAAGTGAAGTGACGGCATCATAGTTTTGCCCAGAGGTTGCTAACTTGCTAACAAGTTTTTTCACGTGGAATAATGTCTCTCATACGGCTTAAGGTGGTATATTTTTATGGAAAATGGCACGGTTAGCTATATCACCTACAACATCCGTGATGTCAGCCCACACTTTGGTGAACTAGGTGCCATATCAGTGCTTTCCTTTGGTTGTGCAGGATACAATGAACTTACTGGAAAACAGCTATATACATAGTCTTTTCGACAGGTCTTTCATTGAATGCGGTGGTGTATATATGATGATAAAAATTAATGGAAACAGAAAAAATATAATTCCAAGGCTTAACTGAATTGGAAATTACACATTGATGGTTTGTGTGAAAGGTTAAGTGCAGCTGTGTATGCGTTGCGACGTTTGTCATATGTATTATAGCCGTCAACAATAAAGTCATGTTACTACTCATATTTCCATGCAATAGCATCATACGGTATAGTGCTCTGGGGGTAACTCTACTGATGCAGATAGGGTGCTTATATTACACAAGAGAGCAATACGAATGCTGGCTGGGATACCAACGCGCACATCCTGCCAGGATTACTTTAAAGCAGCTTATAATACTAACTACTGTAGCTTTGTATATACTCGAGGTGGTGATGTATGCAATAAAAAAAAAAAAATATTTTCAAACAAATGGTGCACACATATGACACTCGAAATGCAAACAATCTCAAATATATGAAGCACTCTACTGCACTAGCTGAGAGAAACCCCAGAGTACTTGCCCCTCTAATGTATAATGCTCGCCTCCGCAGCTTCGGATTTTTCGTCGCCGACGGATTTTTCGTCGACCAGCCTCAGCCGCTCCGGCTCACACGGTTGCCTGCGCTTTGTTACAGCCGACGGGGGCTACACACCCTCCGCGCCTCCGGCTTATAAAAAACACTCTAGGGAATAGCCATACTAACAGGTTAGGTCGGGGCGGTGAATTTTGTACAAAATTTTAAATTTCACTAATATTTGGATATTAAAAAAAAAAAATTCTCCAAAAGTATAAGTCTCCGGCAAAAAATTCTTTTTACTAATAATTCCTTAGACCCTCACCTACCAATCCCAGCTACCAGCAGTCTTCTACTAAACCCGCCTCTTTCTACAGCGCACCCGGGAAGGGACCTACAGTTTTACGTGGAATCCGAACCACGGTCAGCCTCCAACGGTCGAGCGGTCACCCATCCAAATACAATCAATAGCAACAGTCGATTGCCTGCACCACTGAGTTATCGAGGCTGACTTGAGGTAATTTCCCCTGCAGCTCGTGCACACCATCATTGAACGAAACAAGCCGCAGACGCTGGAGCCGTTCTTCTCGGACTTCACCAGCATCCTCTGCAAAACCATGTCAGACGCATTTCCCGACGTGCGCGTGCAGAGCTCCACCTGCATCCAACTCCTCGCCAGCACGCTTCAGAGGACCTTCCGCACACAGGCAGAGAGCTACATCAAGCCAGTGTTGCCCAGTCTCGCACATCAGCGGTTCAAAGTGCGGGTCGCGGCCGTTAACTGCATTGGTAAATATTTTATTTTGCTATGTAAATTTCTGTATAGTGTATAGATAATTATCTGACATCTATGGCCATTTCTCGTTTGTTACTTCATCAAGAAAAATCTAACCAAATGAGACTCATTAGTGATCAGATTCTTAAAATCCCGTACAGATCGCACAACAACTTTGGATCAAACTTTAACATGTGGGTTCCCACAGGTTATAATAATCCCTGACTGCCGGGCCATTTTCGCTGCACGGAAATTTCGCGCCGCCAATACTCAAATATTTCTCAAAATTATGAAGTCAGCAATAAACTCTTATTTCGCACTTATAACGAATGAAATATCCCCAAATCAATGTCAAACAAGTGAGGAAGTTATTTAGAAACACAGACAGATTTTTTGAACTCCAGGAAAAAAAAAGTTGGTGGTGAGATTTGGCGAGTTATGGCGAGACTCCTCCCTCCCATATCTCACATGAGATTTTGGAAATATTTGGTTCCACTCTAGGAATGTAAACTTATAGACATTGCCATGGGATCAAAAGAAACACTTTCCTCCAATTAAATCAGTAATTTTTAATTGAAGGATTTACAGTATCATACGGATTTTTTCTAAAGCTTTTCATAGAAAATACATATTGATACAGATTTCGAAATACTTACTATATGGATTTGAATCCAATACACCTGGCAACGCTGCGCCGGCGCGCCACATGAGTTCGTCTGCTCCCGTGTCGTGCCAATGCCATCACCTGTTCAACAATGTGAGATTCTACCGTGAATAAAGTTCACGAGTCTGATTATATTAAGTCAAATTTCGTGGGGAAACAAGTTTTATTAACGTAATTAAAGAAAGTGTTATTGTGTGAATGCGGATCTTCTCAGGGATGATACTTATCTAGATAAAACATTATAAGATATAGAGAGATAGAAATACTTTATTGCCCCAAAACATTTAACAGTAACAAACGATAAGTAATTTACATGAGGGGCAAAGGCGGACTTATCCCTTACAGGGATATCTCCCAGTCAACCTTTGGATGTTTGATAGTCGTATGTTGTAAGATTTATAGTAGGTAGTAGCAAAAGACTTGAGTGTGGAAATGTAAAATATTATATACGGAAAATAACTATGATAAACTATAATATACACTACATATAAGTACAAGTATGTCATCCAAATCGTTAGAGCAATTTCTGAGAAGCCAATTATATAATACATAGGTATAATACAAGAATTGCTCACTTAAAGTAATAGGATAGTGGCTGAAGTTGTTCTTTTTATCATCTTCAGCTTCGATTGCTAACAGAGAATACGGGCTAATGTGATTGTTGTAACAGGAGCGATAGTAATGTACGGGCCGGCTCAGTGCCTGGAGCGGTGCGTGACTCCGCTGGCGGAGAAGTTGTTGGACGACGTGGCTGCGGTGCGGGCGCAGGTGACGCTAGAGGTGGGCAAGTGGATGCTCGCGCACAACGACAGATACTCCTACTGGCATCGCATGCTACCCATCATCCTTACCAGGTCAGCTTGTGTGCACCACACTACATGCTGCTCTATCCAATAAACTCCATCTACACACACACACCTCCTAAACAAGGCGAGAATACCAGCGAAACATCGTTTGCTCGCTTATACATCTGCATTGCTTCACCGAACTTTGTTCACATTTGTTCGCTAGTATTTCTAGTAAATCGCATTGAAGGTGTAAAGACAGCGTGCGAATGCACTTCGCTTCAGTTGCTTATGCTCTTGAGCAAACCACAAATCTAACTACATCAGGTATATTAACTACAAATCTAATGTGCGACCCGACTCTTATTTAGAAAGCTGTAAATATCACAATGTCATGACACTACAAGAAAAACGACTACCGCTCGATATGGCTTTCCTGTACGACCTGGTAAACAGTCGGATTGACTGTCCGCAACTTGTTGGAGAGATTGGCTACAGTGTTCCTGCTCGTCGGACACGCCACACCAACCTATTTTACATTCCACTACACCGCACCAATTATGCAAAGAACTCAACTATTACTAGGCTAGCTAGCACATATAATGAACATTTCAGCGACATTGTTCCTTTTATAAGAAACTAAGAACAGATACAAAAAATCTGTTAAGTGCGAGTTTTACTCGCGCACGAAGGTTTCCGTATCTGTCTTCGTATTTGTCTTTCAGCAATGCAATGTATAAAGCCTGTGGCGCCATCTATTTTTCAGTAGTGTGACTAATCGATTTTTCGGTACGTTTGTTGTATGGGAGCCCCCTTAATTTTTAACATTTAATTTTTTTTTATTATTTGTTATATCTGCCATAGTAACACATATTCTGAGAAAATTTCAACGGGCTACCTATTACGGTTCAAGAGATACAGCCCTCGGACAGACGGACGGACGAACGGCGGAGGCTTAGTAATAGGCTTCCGTACGGGATACGGAAAACTAAAAAGATGTTATAAACAATATTTTGCTAAAAATAAAACAGTAATCATTATAAATAACCGGTACTTATATAAAAATTATATATTATATTTGAGTCTAAAATAATTTTAGTTATATTTCATTATCTATTTTATTCTATTTATTTATTACACATTATTTATTTGAACACCGAAACTCGAGAAAATCTTTTACTAAACCGCATGCAACTATATGTATGTACTATAAACTGTTGATTTTCCAAATATATAAGGTGCTTCGTTATTCATGTCAATAACTTCGGGAGGGTTACATACGCACTCAAACAAACATTTTACGCAAAAAAAAACATATGTTTATAGGAGTATTTTTACTCCTAACATCTTCTAACAAAATAATTTAATCAAATAGCTGTAAAAACCAATCATGCTTGACCCTTGCAAAGACCCTTGCAAACACGAAACGTAGGCACACACACCGCACACGTATGTAGGTAGGTAGGTAGCTTTAGAGCTTTAGTTTTAGAGCGGCGGCGGCCTAGTGACCTTGTGTGTGACTTACTTACAACAAACAGCTGTTCTGCGTTTGAACATAGTACGGTCATTGACCCCGTACAATGCAAGCTACCTGCTGTTACACAAAGGTTGATCATTTTAATGTGTAGGTAGCAAACATGTTTTGTTAAATTTCTCGAAAAGTAATGCTAAAAACATATAATTTTTTTTGCGTAACATGTTTATTTGAGTGTGTATGTAACCCTACTGAAACATTTGACATGAATAACGAAGCACTATATAAAAATAAAATAAAATACTTGTATGAAATTTGAAGTAACTCTTTGGTATTTACCATTTTTTATTTGTTCCAGCTTATCAGATTCCAGTGACGACATCAGGTTTGAGGCTACAGAGCTTTGGCACAAGATAGGGGTACAGTTTATGGAAGAGAACGAACAAGATTTGAAGAAAATTACCGACTTCATGGATAATGATCCAATACTGGATTATCCCAATGGTAGATTCTGTATTATTTCAAAATACATAGTTATTATTAATTTAGCATATACTAGCAGCTTTAACCTCTTGGCTTCCTGAAGGGCCGGCCGGCCACCCCAAAATTTATTAATCACAGATTGATCACGTAGTAATATAAGAAGGGATATGACTCCCTTCTTATATTACTAGGTGGTAGGGTTTAACCCGCCCGGGTTGGTACCACCGCACTGAATGAAAGGTCAGTCGAAACGGCTATGTAAATAGTTTGTGTTTTCCATCCAGTTCATTGTAGCCTGCACGAATGAAGGGACCGACCTGAACTAACCCGAACTTATAACTTGTGAACCCCCTTTTTTTTCACGCCACCGTAGACCCCTGTCGCGTCTCCCGTGGACCCCTGGGGGTCCACTTGGACCACTTTGGGAATCTATCAATAGGAATGGCAAAGTTTTTTTTCCGTACAGCCAGTCCTTTTCATTCGTTCTCGTAAGCAAAGTGCATAGAAATATAATATTTTTTTTAAACTGACACTTTTGGCTACATCACCTACAACTTCCGTGATGTCAACCCATAACACCGGGTGAGCTAGGTGCCATGTCAGTGCTTCCCTTCGGTCATGCGGGCTACACTGAACTGGACGGAAAACACAAACTGCAGTGACGATGAGCGTGACTGTGGCTGTGGCGTGACGTGACGCTTTTTCTGAGTTCACTCCTCATTTTCATAACGAGCCTAAAGAAGTTCTATTTATGTCATAACCTGCGTTAAGAAGTTCTATTTATGTTGTAACGTGACTCTCTCTGAAAAAATCTCTAAAATGCGAATGCTTGTTGGTAAATCCTGTCCAACATTACCAATTTGTTTTTTATTGCAGTCAGCAGACCTAACCTTGGATGTAGAACATTGGTAGTACGCAATATTGGAAAAATTCTCCCAGCGATTGCAAGAGGTAAGCAGTATGAAATTGTCACTAATTTAAATTTGTTCTTAGATAATTTACGTCCATGGAACATTAATTCATCGTTGTAGAAGAACGCCAGTGATCTAAAAATGTGATCTAAGAATGTTAGTGGTCTAAAAACTCAAGTTATCTAAGAACGTTAGTGGTCTAAGGACTTCAGTGATCTAAGAATGTTAGTGGCCTAAGAACTTCAGTGATCTAAGAATGTTAGTGGTCTAGGGACTTCAGTGATCTAAATGTTAGTGGTCTAAGAACTTCAGTGATCTAAAAATGTTAGTGGTCTAAGGACTTCAGTGATCTAAGAATGTTAGTGGTCTAAGAACTTCAGTGATCTAAGAATGTTAGTGGTCTAAGGACTTCAGTGATCTAAGAACGTTAGTGGTCTAGGGACCTCAGTGATCTAAATGTTAGTGGTCTAAGAACTTCAGTGATCTAAGAATGTTAGTGGTCTAAGGACTTCAGTGATCTAAGAACGTTAGTGGTCTAGGGACTTCAGTGATCTAAATGTTAGTGGTCTAAGAACTTCAGTGATCTAAGAATGTTAGTGGTCTAAGAACTTCAGTGATCTAAGAATGTTAGTAGTCTACTAAGGACTTCAGTGATCTAAGAATGTTAGTGGTCTAAGAACTTCAGTAACCAAAGAATGTTAGTGGTCTAATGACTTCAGAGATCTAAGAATGTTAGTGGTCAAAGAACTTCAGTGATCTAATAATGTCAGTGATCTAAGTGACCTACATTTCTCTTGTGAAAGGTATAATAGGAAGCAACTCCTGTCGTTTGCAGAATGTGAAGGGTGGCAAGCGGACACCCGACTGCGGGTGATGCAGTTGCTGCGCTGGCTGCTGCTGTGCGCGGAGGACGGCGTCACTCAGCACGCGCCCGCCGTCGCGGGCATACTGCAGCACGCCGCACGGGACACGGACGCGCGCGTACTCACAGAGGTACGCGTCGGTATTGTTCTCCACTTTAAAATTCTTTTATTTGTTATTCATTATTCATATTCTAGCTAGACGGATACGATGATCGCATCGGAGTGGTGTTTTGCGCTGCAAGTAGACTACGTTACATAGCGTGCAGGTGGATTTTTGCTTTGCGTGCGACCCGGCCCGGCCCGGTCCGCCTGCTGGATGATTATCTTTAAATATGACTATTGCTACCACTGTTGCCATGGAGAAGTTACGACCATGTTATGCCATGGAGAAAATGACTTGTGAATAATGCGAAAATACCATACTTTCTAGCTTTTTAGAGATAACATATTTTGTTACAGATGGCGATAGTGGCCGAATACTATGGAATCTTCGTCGCGCCCGAAACGTGGTGGCCGCTACTGAGACCTCAGGTGGAGTCCTGGGCCACCCTGTTTGTACTGGCTTACATCACTGTGGGCACAAAGAATAAGTTCCTTTGCAACAACGGGACCGTACTGAAGGAAATATTACTGGAGATCTCTAGTCCTGACCAGTGTCAAACCATAAAGGTAATGAACACCGACCACTGAGCCTATGGCCCACACATCTGCATGTCTCGTCCCGTCTCGTTCCGAAAGTACATTAAACACAACACAAAAATCCGCTGCCAGTGAGCGCACGTTCAATGGGCCGTCGCTCGTGTCTATCTATCACTCCCCGGCTCTCTCCGTTTCATTCAGCGTACATTAGATTTTTAGCGCAGTCAGTTTCAATATGGTAAAGAAGCTTTGTTGCATCCCTATATTCAGTTGTGGGTGGTAACAAAGAATTCCACATTCCAAAGATTCTATTCCAGTAGACTTTCATCCAAGCTATCGGAAGACAATAGTGAGAGAAAGATCCCTCTTTATCTACAAATGACTGGAACCAGCAACATTGGCCAGTTTTAACCACTCGCGCGTGGCTGGGACGCCCGTATGTCCCAGCGATAAAATGTTCACAGTGCGTCGCTGGGACATACGTCTATCCCGGCGCGGAAGTCGACCTTTGCCATACAAATATACACTCTTTTAATATGGGAATAAGGCTCTATTTTACCTCTAAAATAAGGTGAAGATATGCTCTTTCGATCTGATTCAATAGTTCAAATGATGACAGCATGGTCTCTCGTTGAAAAAAATTTTTGAAGCACGCCCGTGTCACGTGTGACACCGGGCCAGTCAGTTCAGTGTCATGGCGGTGAGCGAGTGCCCGTGTTCGAACGATGTTTCCCAAGCGCCGAAGGCAAGATATATTTCGCATTCGGTGTTTTTAGAAGCGCAATTGAGTATAGAGTGCATATTTGGTAGTGCAGTGATCATATTATTGAGATCTTGTTTAGAAAATGCCTCAACACGTTGAGTTGACGTAATAAAACATCACCTCACCAAGTGCAGCATTCAACCCACGATTTTGAATAAGAAAAAAGGTGAGTACAATTAAAATTATGCATAGCTGTGTAGGAAATTTTGTAACGATTACAACCATGCTAAACTTGCTATAGGTGTTCACATAATTTATCCTAAAAGAAGCGTATTTCCCCTAACCCCGTCCTTATGCAGTCGCAGTCGCGAACACCGCGACACTCACGGAATATGCGCGCGCGCGCCGTGCGACGCGTGAGTGGTTAAAGCAAGCTGCGGCAGAGTTCTAGTTTCGGGTTAAATCTCTTCAACTAGACTGTTGGCTACATTAACGCTCATCGAAAAAGTTACCTAAATAAATAATTTTAGTTAAATATACACTCCAACTCCAGAAGTACCTCCTTTTCAACATAAAAAGAATCAACGGATTTCGTTGGCATGGTATAGAATTATTCACCCATTTGTCATGCATGTGCCTGTGTTGCACAAATGGGCGAATAAGCTTATACAAAGAGAGTTGCAAAATTTGCTTATGCTTAATTTAAGAGTTTGACGATTTTCTTATGGATCCTATCAGAACTTGACCAAATGTATACGGGACCACTTGATGATGACCACTCGGAAAAGTATTATCGAAATCGGTCCACATGGTAAAGAATTATCGCTGAACATACGTTAAAAAATAGATTCCGACGAATTGAAAACTTCCTCCTTTTTTAAGTTGTATAATATGTAGGGAATAAGGTGGGTTTAGTAGGGTAACATGTGAACAGACACAACAGCACGAGGCACTGCTGGGGCTGGCTTCCAACGTGATGGCGGCGCTGCGCGGGAGCGCGGCCGTCGTGAAGGATGAGCTGTTCACCGTCATCTTCACTGTGTACGCCGTCTCAGAGGAGGGAGACGTGAAGGACCGCGCCTTGTGTCTGTATTGTTCATTCATCTTTCTTCTTATTCTTGTCAAAAAAGCTCGCATCTTTGTTTGTTCAATTATTCTAGTGAAACTCAGTATTTTCATTTCATTTTGTTTAGCTAAGTAAGTAACTATTATGTAATATCGGATGACCTATGCTCTACTAGGACAGTTTGACCGAAAAATAATTTAATTACTTTGTAAGCGGCGAGTGGCCGAGTGGTTTGGGCATCGGCTTCTCATGCGAGAGGTCCGAGGTTCGAATCCGGTCGGCGTCTACCAATGAGTAGTGGTAATCAATGGTAATCAGTACCACAGCATTAAGACCGGATATACTCATATTCTCAAAAGCGACAAAGCATGTAGTACTTGTTGAACTTACAGTTCCATGGGAAAGTAACATACCGAAGGACCACAACATCAAACTTAACAAGTACTGCAACTTAGTAGACCGGATTGTGAGAAACAGATTCAAGACGCTGTGAAAGTCGGAGCAAGAGGACTACCAGCGAAGTCGATCTACAGTCTCTTCAAGAATCGGCTCCCAAGATCGACACTAAGCTCATTTATGGAGAGAGCTTCGAAAACGTCACTGGAAGCATCCTACAGAATATGGATAGGTAGAGAGAGGGAGGTCGAGAGCGGGACTGGTGGTTTCCCCGCGTCCTAGTCAACGAAGACTAGCTGACGAGGGCTTGAAGCGAGCCGAAACGTGAAGCATGCGCGGGAAATTTAGAGTGGCCACTCGCTAGTCCCGGCCTCGATTAATACCCTCCTCTACTGCCGATGGGCCCGGATATGTTCGGTGAAGCCATCGCAAGCTTGGATCTACACCTTCCTTCTTCCTTTCTGAGGAAAAAAATTACGTGCATACCTACACCTGCCGCTTCACCGTTCGGAACCGGTGTAAAACTGTAGGTCCTTTTCCTTGCCCCTTACTAGGAGGTAGGCTCAAATTGTAGGCGACTAGGTTGGTACCACCATACTGGATGTAAGATGGCCGAATAGCAGCCTCGGTTGTGTTCTCCTCTAAAGTACGAAATGGAATTCGAGATCAAAAAGGTAAACAAAGGTGTTGCCAATTCAAAACCATAGTCTCATTTGTGTTGATTTTCGAAAAGTACTAAAATAGCATGTTAAAATTGTACGCATATCTTAAACACGTACAACAAAATATGGCACACAGTTTTCAGCTTTAAAGTGACTTAAAAAACAATAAAAAAATAAAATATAAATTATTTGAAATAAAATGACGCAATTTCTTTTATTATACTGGCAATAAGGCAGAAGTTCTAAACATTTGGCTCTTCTTAACCAGAAAATCGATAAAATAAATTGTTCGAACAATTTAATATTATCCCATCAATTGCCCGAGACCGTTCAGCGGTTCCGACCTTGGACTGCCATGGTTGCCCCGAACCGTTGAGCGGTCTCTCTAGACTAGTCACTTTAAATAATTTATTTAAATGTCATACATCCTACTAATCTCTTCTAACTTACGTACAGTCATTCATGAAAGAATAGGCTAGCTAAAAATGCACACTTCCATATGCTTGCCACTTCAAAATATTAATGGGAAGCGATCGGAAATTCAGTTCTGTTGTGTTCGCGGACGCAGAATAGCGTGCCATTGAAATTGTGTTTTGGAGTGATTTTTTGCCGTATTTTTGCTGTTTTTTGTTGAAAAACAATGGAAGGGTATGTAATCTACATGTTACAATAGTTTTTCGGACTTGAGGAATGATTTATTCGTCAATAATTTTGATGTTTCCGACCCACTACGAAAAACCGTTACGAAAATTTTGAATGGTAGGTTACTTTGATCGATCGAAATTCTATAGATTTTCGCCAAAACAAGTGAAAGTTTATTGAAATAGTTTATTTATTTCATTGTAAATGTTTTAAGAACATTATATCTGCCCTAAAGTGGCCGTAAAAGTAATTAAATTTTTCGAAAAATAAAGGCACGGTCGCTTCGGAAACCGTTCAACGGTTCGGGGCACTATCGGCGTGAGGTCACGTGACCGTGTCGCTGAGCGACCGCTCCACCTATATGGATAGCGGCTTCAATACATTTTAATAAAATTTTATTTTTTTAGTGTGCTTGTTTTGAGTGATATTTTCATTAAATTTAATGAAATTTATTTTGGCCGTAAATTTAATGGCGTACTTTTAATTTTGTGCATGGATTTTTGCGTTTCATTTATTTCATATGTATTTGCATAACGTTTTTAAAGAAGTATAACTTCAAAAAGATTTCAGCATTAAGTCCGCCTTCTGGAGCATTTATCTGTAACCATTTCAAATACGGTATTAGATACCTTAAGATATGTTGCAAAAAATTTGCTATCATTTCCCGAAAGCCTCCTCCATATTAAGTTATCCTTACTACTTACAAAATTTTGGTTTTTTTATTTTTATTTCTGTAAATTTCACTGAATTTTTTTTCAATATTTTTGTACGGTAGTATAATTTTTTTTCACTGAATCTAAGAGCAAATTTAATAAACTATTTTTTAGTGTCCTTTTATTTTAATTCAGTCAGTAGTATTTGCTTCTAGAGCAGTTTTTGCTATGTAGGTCATTTTGACCATTGTTCCATTTGGCCTCGTATTGTTTAGAAACAAAACATCCGACACATGTAATTATTTTATTCTGAGTACTTGAAGAGCCCAGGCTTGTGTAAACACTTACATCATACCGCTGGAGTGGATCATTCAGCCGAAATTTATTTGTAAACATACTTGACATTTACGACCTCGAGTGAAGAGCGTCATATTTTTGTTACACTTTGGAACTCTGTTGAGATCTATATTTCTACTGTAACGAAAGATATCTTGATAGGAAATGGTAGATTATGTAATAAACTATAAATAAAACACAATAAATTCAGTATCTGCAGTTTTTATTAGAAAATATGAATATTTTTTTACCCGAATATGTAAATTAATTCGTTTGTGGACTTTGTGCCCAGTTTAATGGTGATAATAATAAACACAATTAGACGTGATACCAAGGCAATGCCTAGTAAATTTAATGAAGATTTAGAAAATATAGGCTTTTCATATATGCTTCATAGAAAAAAGTCTAGAAATAAGGTCTAGAACGCAGTAGGGTGGAGCGCGCTCGACTCTGCCAAAATGGCGGGGCAATCACGATTTTGGCATGATTTTGAGCCGGGCAATCGAAGGGTTATATTAACCGGTCAAGTCTTTTTTTTATAAACTCGTTAACCCCCTTGAGCCTTTTTCGCTCGCCGCGACCTTGAGCCTCGGCCTTGGCCTTGACATAAACTCAAATATTTCGCAAAATAATGAAATCCGACCTTGATAATACAAATCTTTTAATTTCATTAAGAATATTAAATTGCTGTTCAATTTGTAAGTCAATCCAAATTGATCAACTAAAATCGATCCACGAGAATGCAGCTTTAGACTCTCTAGAAAAATTTTGACTACCCATGAAACATCACTTTGACAGTGACATTTCTTTGTTTACATTTTTGATCTCGAATTACATTTCCTACTTTAGTCCAATATAGCCAGCAATCCAGGGAAGTCTCCGGTATGGCACCTACCTTCTCGGAGGTGACATTGGCTGTTCGGAGCATGTGCTTTGGCCCCTCCGACTCCGTCACCCATACTGGATTTACCCATTTTACATCCAGTACGGTGGTACCAACACATTCGGCTACAATTTGAGCCTACCAAGGGGCAAAGGAAGGGACGTACAGTTTTACACCAGTTCCGAACGGTGAAGCACCAGGGGTAGGTCCGCACGTACATTTTTTCGTCAGAAAAAACTCATTGGTCCGTTTCCAAACTATCTAAGGTGTCTTGTCAGTGGTTCCCTTGATCGTGCCCTGGTAGAATGATGTATTGAGTGTATAAACATTGATATAAATGATATAACGTTTTCAGGTGAGCTGCATACGCTGAGCGAGATGGTGTGCGAGTACCGGGAGGTGGGCGCGCTGTACGCGGAGCAGGCGCCGCGCATGCTCGCCTCGCTCCGCTCCGACCCCGCCTCCTGGAGCCTCGCTCAGCCGCACTTTCGCCTCTTGTACGCGCTCATCACCGAGTTTGGTCTGCATGCTTTGCTGTTTATTGTTTATTGTATAATTTCATCCATAGGTAGGCAACCTACGCTTGGACATGTCGAAAAGTCCGCCAGTTCTAAATTCAATGCGAAGAAGAACTGACAAACAATCTTCGGAAGTCACAATGTTTTGTTAGTACCTTATAAGTATTCTATTAAAGTAATTTCCAATAATTAATCCATACTACCGCTCACAAGAACATTAATATTTACAGCATAAACATAAATACTCCAGAATCTGACCACACTGCCTATTTAAATTACCTACACTGGGTGGCCAAATTCTTAGACTCACCACACTTAATGTCATAGTTATCAATACAAATTTGCTCTTGGGAAAAAAAAATTCCACCTCCTAAACCTTTGAACCTTTACTATTGCAACTAAGTATTTTTTATTACTGATATATTTGCCATAAACCTACATTTACACCTTAATCCAATGAAAGTCGGCTTAACTTGGAGACAAATTTATAAATACCGATTATTTATTTTCATATAATTTAAATAATTTATGTACAGAATTAAAACATTTCGATTTTCTACTTTGTCTCTAAGTTAAGTCGATGTTCATAGGTTGAAAATGGTAACGTAGGTGTATGCCAAATATATCAGTAATAAAAAATACCTAGTTGCAATAGTTTAGGTTCAAAGGTTTAGGAGGTGGTTTTTTTCCCAAGAGCAAATTTGTATTGATAACTATGACATTAAGTGTGGTGAGTCTAATAATTTGGCCACCCACTGTATATCTGGTGTATAGTGCCATCGTAAATTTTTATACTTCATATTATATCAAGTCAAATAAAAAAATTAGTTTATGTTTATTACAAAGAAATGTAATAAGTCATATTAAAAATCTAATGATACAAAGTGTATCCAATTGTCAAAGTTTGCTTTGAATTAAAGATTTTTTGCAAAAATAGTAAAATTCACTGTTTTATTATGTTATTTTTATGAACAGCTGTTGTGTTCATATCTGTGTAAATTCACTTGTGGTTTATAGTATTGTGATTGTTTGGTGCTTCTAAATGTTGGTTTTGCCCGCTCTTCACATCTTCAGGCAGGTACAGATGGTGCTAGACTCGTTAGCTCAGTCGGTTAAAAAGCTGTTATGTTGAACTTTGTTCGCCTTTTCGCTCTAGGATCGGGCTCGAAGGACTGGTACGTTTTCTTACTTCTACCTTTACTCGTTTCAGATCTTCGGTAATGTGGTAGCCAGATATTATGTAGACTATGGTTTTATTTCCCAAATAGAAGTAAACGGACAGTAGTGGGACGAGACGAGCTTACTATCACATCTGTCGTAGGCTGGATTTTTTGAGACGTAAATATTTATCACTTGATGTATTTTTCCAAATGCTAAATGTTATCTTTTTCCGAAACAAGCAGGCAGTGCGTTAGCAGAGCACGTGCCAGAGCTGACTGCGGTACTTCGGCGAGTGCTGACGGAACCCAAGCTGGAGCCCAAGGTGAAGGTGAAGCTACTCAACGCTCTCTCCATGATGCTGATAGAGAAGCACGCGTACTTCGAGCGCGCCCACCGGGGCAGCGTGCTCGCCTTCTACAGGTGCATCAGGGAAGGTACGCTGTGTAACTTATTTAAATATTTGAATTATTCAGAAAAAAATAATACATACATAGGTATTACCATGGATCAAAATATACAAGAGGACGGACAATCTCCATATTAGAAATTATGCCTCGATGTTTAGTACCCGCTGTTACAAATAGATGTCGACAGGAGTATAAATTCGATAACAATGTGACATTTTTGTTCTCAGACATAAGTCATACGGGAAAAAAGTCTATAGATGGCGTTAAGTCATGCGGAAAAATCTATAGGTGGTGTTAATAATTATTACATGTTAAGTATGAGATATCAGACGTAATTGACGTAATTGAAGACTTACCTGGATTGCTGGCTATACTGGACTAGAGGAGAACACAACCGAGGTTGCTATGCGGCCATCTTACATCCAGTACGGTGGTACCAACCCAGTCGGCTACAATTTGAGCCTACCACCTAGTAAGGGCAGGGGCCTAGAGTTTTACTATACTATACTATACTTCTCCATATTTAATTTTGCTCCTCATCATCCAATGGTCGATCAGAAGAAACTATTCATAGTGAAAAGTGTGCTTTCCTCCGTGTAATTATTTGTTTCACATAGTTTTACGTTTTAGATTGTGCATAATAAAGATTAGTTGAATGTATGGATGAATGTCTATGAGCAGAGGTGATAATGCCGCACCTGGTGTGGCAGCCGGGAATGATAGCGGAGTCTGTGCGTTGCGTCGCCGCCAGCTGTCTGTGCTGCCTGCTGCAGGCCGAGCCCGACGACGATGCACAGAACCAGGTGAGTACTGTTGCTAAACTAGTAGTCTAGAGCATTAGCCTGCCGGCTCACAACTGCTCCACGCGGGGCAGCTATTTCTTATGCCCGTCGATTCCCAACTGCTCCCCGCCGTCTCCGATCTGTATCCACGCGGGTGTTCGTCTAGTACTATTTCAGTGATTTTTTCTCATTAGAACGAGAGAGGACTTTAGATAGATGATTGAAAAAACCTTTCCATTGATATGAAACACACCTACAAAGAATGCACTCAAAAGGAAAAAAAATGTTCTGACACCTCTTTTTGTTTTTGTTTTTTATTTGTCCTTTTTTTCTGTTTGTAGATGAGATTCAGTGGCCTCGTACGTATGTTGTTTTATAACACAAGTAGTACTCACTTGATGAAGCTACACCCTGCTTAGGAACTGGCACCCATTTTGGCGAGAGAGTGTTGAATTGCCCTAAAATCGTCATCGTTCTGTTAATATTAATTAACTAGTTTTTGTTGCAGGAAGCAGACATATTTCAGTCCCTTGAGGAGGTGAGTCAGATGACATCGGAGGTGGTTGATATTGTACCGGGCCTCCTTGACGACCGCTCAAACCTGACGCGTCGCCACGCCCTCGTCGCTACTATGTCCTTGGTCAGGATCGCACATCGCAGCCAGTGCTTCACTGTCGACCATCTGCATAAGATCTACTCAGGTTCGTTGCCATTTCTTAAGTATTTATTAGAATTTTTGGCATTAGGCTGGTTAAATAGTGAATTAGTGATGTGAAATTTGAATGGCCACCTTTTTGTTGCTACATGGATCCCTCTCTATTCGCAGTTGGTCTGGATATACTCGGTACAGTGATTGAGGGCCAAATTCTGGTGTTGTATTGTTTGGTAGTCATCTGGCATTCATCTACTTACTACACCCGTCATGTCAGCCAACACACATTGCTTCTGTAGAGTAAAGCCCCCCAAGCCCTAAACCACCTCAGCGCCAACAACAAAGTACCGCTGAGATGGGTGCCTGGAGATAGTGGAATTGCATAGAGCTCAGGGGCCCTAACTCTCCCACTTTAAATCATAAATAATTCTGTAGAGTAAAGTACTCGTAGATGGCGTGCCTGTCAGCCACATCATCATGTAATACAAGTGTTGTTGTGCAGCGGTGGTGCGGCGGCTGGACGACAGCTGCGAGGAGGTGCGGTCGCTGGCGGCGAGCGCGCTCGTCGCTCTGTTCCTCGGCCGGCCGGACAACTACGACCGCGTCCTGTACAACGCACACATCGACACTGTCTACAGCGCCATGCTAGTACACCTCGACGACCCTGACGCTAAAGTTCGCACACACATACTAAGTGAGTGAGACACATCCACACTGTCTACAGCGCCATGCTAGTACACCTCGACGACCCTGACGCTAAAGTTTGCACAAACATACTAAGTGAGTGAGACACATCGACACTGTCTACAGCGCCATGCTAGTACACCTCGACGACCCTGACGCTAAAGTTCGCACACACATACTAAGTGAGTGAGACACATCGACACTGTCTACAGCGCCATGCTAGTACACCTCGACGACCCTGACGCTAAAGTTCGCACACACATACTAAGTGAGTGAGACACATCGACACTGTCTACAGCGCCATGCTAGTACACCTCGACGACCCTGACGCTAAAGTTCGCACACACATACTAAGTGAGTGAGACACATCGACACTGCCATGCTAGTACACCTCCACGACCCTGACGCTAAATTTCGCACACACATACTAAGTGAGTGAGACACATCGACACTGCCATGCTAGTACACCTCAACGACCCTGAGGCTAAAGTTCGCACACACATACTAAGTGAGTGAGACACATCGACACTGTCTACAGCGCCATGCTAGTAGACCCTGACGCTAAAGTTCGCACACACATACTAAGTGAGTGAGACACATCGACACTGTCTACAGCGCCATGCTAGTACACCTCGACGACCCTGACGCTAAAGTTCGCACACACATACTAAGTGAGTGAGACACATCGACACTGTACAGCGCCATGCTAGTACACCTCCACGACCCTGACGCTAAAGTTCGCACACACATACTAAGTGAGTGAGACACATCGACACTGTCGACAGCGCCAAGCTACATAGTACACCTCAACGACCCTGACGCTAAAGTTCGAACACACATAATGAGTCTCGCAAACCATATTTTTAGGAGATTGAATGGAAGCACGAATCTGGTAAAGGAAATGAATGGAAGAATGAACCTGACTGTGTCTGCAGGTCAAAAAAAATATTTTTTTTTTCTAGCCTGCCATGATTAAGACATTTACCCCAATAAAATAAAAACAATTGAGTGAAGGAGATAAGGTTTTAATAAAATTATTGCTTGACAAAGGGAAAGAAGAGCCATCAAACAATGAAAATAAATTACATGGAAGCCGTATCACATTGAAATCTACAAAACTATCTGGTCACACATACGAGTACACACACAAGGACAGATAATCCATCCATATCATCTATACACGGTGAACAAAAAACCTGTCGAACACCCGAAGGCAGGAAGTACTGTTTCAGATACTAAATCGGATAGGCTAGTTTTTTTTTTAATTCGGACAAAATTTTTCAATAAAAAAATTGAATTAGTATCACGACCTTTTACTTCTAATGCAAAATTCTTTACTCTAGGCGGCGCGGCGGAGGCGGCGCGCGCGCAACACAAAGGGCCGCCGCCTCGTCGCCAGTGTCATAAATTATCTTGAGACCGCATTCAATGAAGTGAAGGCAGACAGAGTGTTCTTATGTCTTTAGTGAGATTCTTTGTAAAATAATTTGCCGATTTTAATATTTTTTTTGTCTTCTGTACTGAAAATGAAGTCGGTAAGTGCTTTGAGGTCTGTTATTGTGCAACAAACTATTATTTTGTATACTAATAGGTTTTAGAATATTACCTAGGTAGGTACCTAGAAAACTGATATCACATGCTTAAGACATATGGTAGTAGGGTTTAACTTCACCTCACTGTTCTGATGGTATGCAGACATAATTTAGTTATTTCAAGACATCTTGATACTTAGGAATAATTGAAAAAGGGCATATTTTCATGGAAATTTCGAAAAAAAAAACTAGCCTATCCAATTCAGTATCTGAAACTGTACTTCCTGCCTTCGGGTGTTCGACAGGTTTTTTGTTCACCGATAAGTCATATAGGCAATAAGCATGCATACAAAATACATCCTTATTGCATAATACAGAGTGTCGTCTTTGGCAGTAATACATTTTCATACATAACTTTTTTTCTTGCACCCGAACTGGGTGGCTGTTTTCGAGGTCAGAGCCTGAGGCACACCCAATTTCACTCCCGAATAGGCGCTAGTCCAGTCTTAGGAAACCGACACATTTCATATTTCGTTAGTACCTATAAGTCGAACCAAAATTTCAAAGTCATTTTCGTAAAAATTTGTTAAGTTTATATTTTGTCCATTAGCAAAGTTCAAACAACTATATCAAATGTTCCTGCTTTCTTTTCGTATAGCCCGCTCACCTGCGCCCTGCCGCACACGGCAGTCTACTCTCGTGCGGGGTTGATTGGAAGGGCCATTTACTATTCCATGTTTTTTTATTCGTAGCCAGCAAACATCTTTTATTATAGGTAAAATTTATCTACAGTGAAATTAGAGAAAGTAATTATTTACTTATGTAATTTCTTAATTTTTTTAAGGAATCTGATGTGGTTGGTCATTCCGAGGGACCAAAGGTGCTCAACACAGACAAATCTAGCTCACCTCGCGAAACCAAGCTCAGCAACGCACCATACCAGCATATTTGCGGACTATTGAAGCTCTAGCTTGTTAATGCGACTTTTCAAGACCCCAGGTTGAAATATACTGAAAGTGGTTTTACAGTCACATTTGTCTCTCAAAAATAATTTTTTTTCTTGATTTCAGAATCTCTCGAAGAGCTGAGCGTTCTGAATCCTGAACTACTCCTCCAGAAGGTGAAGGCCAACCTTCCGCTCTACAGAAACAAGGAGGCCTTCGAAGCCTTACAAAAAACAATCTCAAATGTATCCATTAATCCTTGAACAAGACAATTATCCCACAAGAATTACCTATAAGTTCATTGAGCAAGCAGATTTCGTTTAAATTTTGAATTACCTAGATTTAAAATATGCTTTTAAATATAATAAGATATGCAATTGTATTCACCAAGCACAATTTTTGTGTTGTGTGTCAGTGAAGTGTTAAATACGAATAGAATAAAATATGATAATATTTTGGCCAAGTATCGGATCAGACCACGGACTAGGGAAAATAAGCTGGACGCGCAACGCCACGACCTTGGGATAACTACACTGTGCACAAACTGTACAAGCTTCTGACTGATCAGTCCGCGCACGCCTCATTTCAGTTCCGTCTGTGAGCGAGAGTGATTGTTCGAAATGTCGTATTGCGCGGTCGTTTTGTGCAAAAATAGAAGTTGCAAGGTGAACGATGACTCACATGGGATAACATATCATGTGTAAGTGGCCATTTTGAAGTGTGTTTCGGTTTTTTAAATATTTTTGTAACATCGATTCACTCGCCTCTGAAGTTGAACCATAGTGAGTGATGTTCATATAAATACTGACGTGTTATCGATAAAATTAAATAGAGTTAGCAGCGTCCGATACATCAATAGAATTTATTTTTCATAAAAAATTTTTGCATGCATTGTATGAAGGATAAAATTATAAGTATATTTTATCTTATCAACTTTAATAATTTCGGTGAACATAGTGTCTTCAAAGGCGTATATCTCAAAAACATTAACATTATGTATTACATTTGAAATAAAAAGACATTTAGTTTAGGTAACACATTTGAATTTCGTTAAAAGAAATATCGATATTCGATACTTCGAGTCGATACTTTTGGACATCAGCATCACCCATGTGACTGTCTGACAGATTGTTAGACTGCTGTCAGTATGGGCCGCAGCGGGTGAGAATGACGAGTGGGGGCTTTCAAAATTATTTTGTTTTATTATAAGTAATCATAAATTTATACTGTGCAGCGCCGTCACTAGCATAAACGTATTTCCTATTCGTTTGGTAGCCACTATTTAAATAAAAAGAAGAACACGAGTGGGGGACTGGCGGTCCACCTCTACGCTTGCGTTTCGCTAAACTCAAAGGATAGATCTGCTGTAACTTTACTGTGACTTATCAATTGTGGTAAAATTATTTACAGTACATGGCCGTATTTCCACTATATTTAATTATATATTTATCACTACGTAATACATTTTGTTAAATAGGTATTATCCAAAACTTCGAGATCGTACTGACGAGAGTCAGTATACGTGGTCTTCCCCTTCGCCCCGCAAAATCGAGGCACGCACGGTTTCGTACTGAATGGCCGGCGATGATTAGTCCAGCTTATTTTCTAGTCCGTGGATCAGACAATGTTTGTGAGCTGATTGCAGATTTTTCCGAGATTTAAGCACAGTGAATATGTTTAAGCACAGTAAAAACTCCCTCCTGAGGTGCAGAATCGACCACCGCTACATAAAGGTACTCCGAAATCTGTATCGGTCCGCGACGATGACTGTGAGGCTCCACGAAAATACCCAACCCATCCCCCTTAGTAAGGGCGTAAGGCAAGGGGATGTGATCTCACCCAAGCTCTTCACGAACGCATTAGAAGATGTGTTCAAGACGCTTGAGTGGGACAACATGGGTATCAACGTGAATGGAGATCTTCTCAGTCATCTGCGCTTCGCCGATGACATTGTCCTTCTGTCAAATTCCCGAGATCAGCTTCAGACCATGCTGGAAGACCTCTATACAGCGTCGATGAAGGTGGGTCTGAAGATGAACCGGGACAAAACCAAGGTCATGGAGACCGAGGTTATGACGGGAGGACAAATCGTTATTGACGGAGAAGTGATCGAACAGGTTGAAGAGTACGTATATCTCGGTCAAATTCTGCGGCTTGGTAGACAAGGTCTGCTAAAGGAGGTCGAGAGACGAATTCAACTGGGTTGGGCTGCCTTCGGAAAGTTAAAGTTCGCCCTGAGGTCTGATCTTCCGCAAAATTTTAAAACCCGTATATATGACCAGTGTGTCCTCCCGGTTATGACGTACGGGTGTGAAACGTGGACGCTGACGGTCGGTGTTGTCCAAAGGTTGAAAGTTGCCCAGCGAGCAATGGAGCGAGCCATGCTGGGAATAACGCTACGTGATATGGTGCGTAACGAGGCAATCCGCCGACGCACCAAAGTAGTCGATATTGGATACCGGGTGGCTAAGCTCAAGTGGCAATGGGCTGGGCACGTCAGCCGAAGAGACGAGTAACCGTGTCCTACACTGGCGGCCGTGGACAGGAAAACGGAGTGTGGGAAGACCACCCGCCAGGTGGGACGACGACATCAAGTACGTCGGCGGAAAGCAGTGGTTCCGTACCACTGAAGGCCGGGAGGACTGGAGGAAAATTGGAGAGGCGTATGTCCAGCAGTGGACGCTTACACGCTGACTGACTGAATATGTTTGTGGCCGATTGTAGATTTAATTACATTTGGAAGTGCCTAGGCCGATTGTATTCTATGGTGTTCAGTTAGATTATTATCAATTACACGCTGTATTTAATTTGGCGGTATAGAATATGAGTGCATCGCTTTATGATGTACTTGTAGTTGATTAACCGGGAGCCACGGCAGATTTGAATTTATTGCCATGATGGTGGTTGTTATGGCACGTCAAGTGGCACGTCAAGTGCATCGGCGTATTAGAAAGATGTCATCCGTTTTCCGATGACAGAAAATAAATTCTGCAGCGTAGATATAATACTGAGTGTAAAATGTACTACAAGAATGTTACTGAACGTAAATGTTGGTAATAATTTGTTGCTGACCACTATTTGATTTAATCCTATTATTGATTGATCTCATAATATATGCTAGCAAATGGTTTTAAAGGTTATTGAGTAATTATATTATTCACCTGCTTTACATTGTTTATTTTATTTCATGTGTATTATAAGTACCACTACCACTACTCATAGCTAACTGCGTAGATCTATGTACCTACGGTATCACTGCCATGCTATGAACTGTAATGGGTAGCCTCTTGAAGTGTTCACAGAATATAATATTGTCTTATTATGGCGGATATACGAACAATTAAAAGTAATAAAAAATTAAGGGAGGTTCCCATACAAGAAACATGTTTTTCAACATTTTATTGTTTTTGATTTGTCATAAAAATGGTAATACATAGAAGTCAAACTTGGTATGATTGTAGTGTAAACTCTAAAAAATAAAAAAACAAATAATGAAACCGGCGAATTATTTACGTGGTTATACGGAACGCTCGGTGCGCGAGTCCGACTCGCACTTGGTTTTTATTTTTATGCATATGGAAGGTGTGGAACTAAGCTAAGCTAAGCTTGCTATGGCTTCACCGAACATATCCGGGCCCATCGGCAGTAGAGGAGGGTGTTAATCGAGGCCGGGACTAGCGAATGGCCACTCTAAATTTCCCGCGCATGCTTCACATTTCAGCTGGCATCAAGCCCTCGTCAGCTATTCTCAAATCAAAACAAACGTGCAGCTCGCATAACAAACTTTTATGGTTTAGTGAAGGGAGATTCCCTGCACTAAGCCATAGAACTTTATTATGCGAACTGCACATTTGTTTTGATTTGAGAATAGTCTGCGTTGACTAGGACGCGGGGAAACACCAGTCCCGCTCTCGATCTCCCTCTCTCTACCTATCCATACCTATTCTGTAGGATACTTCCAGTGACGTTTTCGAAGCTCTCTCCATGTATGAGCTTCGGATCGATCTTGGCAGCCGTAGATTCTTGAAGAGACTGTATTTATTTTATTTTATTTTATTTTAAACTTTCAGAAACAAACAGTTACACCACCTAAACCAGTAAAGTTTCTACAAATAATTTTAATCCTACAATTAATTAATATCAACAAAACTTATAGATAATATATATAGATATATATGAAGTGTGTATACATTTGTTTAACATTATAGGACGAGAAAAAAAAATACTAATGTGTCAGTGGACTTCATAGTCAAGAGCACTTAGAGGAGAAAATAAAGTGTATGTATATATCTATAAAGGTAGGTAGGTTTGTGATTCACAGCCAATGTTCACAGCAAACAAGTGTGCCATCCCGATCGCACACATTACATTACAATCTGTCTGAATAATAATATGATGCATTGAGTAGTATAGTTATTGGATTAGGGGGCTTAGGACCAAAGCAAAATGAGGCAACATTGACAGAACTTGATATGTATATATATAATGCGACTGTGTGCAGATTTAAGATGATAATAAATAAGTTATTTTTAATATGTACAAAATTCGCGATGTCAGCCCACATCACAGTGAGCTCACCACGGTGCTGCGGTGCCATGTCAGTGTAACCCACAGTCGCAGGTTATTTAGATATAAAGCTAAAAGACCTACTTATACTAAAAACATAAACATAAGATACGAGTACCTACAAACTATAATATTAGTACACATTGTATTGACTCTAGACAGAAAGTATACGCAAAATAGCTTTCTCAAATTGGTATGACGTCATGAAGAAGAGGTCCACATCCTATAATTACACGACCAAACGAATATCGGATTCAGTTGGTTTACTTTCGAGCCGAGTCAACCAGAGGGGATCAAACCCATTGTTGTGCGGTGTGCCTTGTGCGGTTATAGTGGGACAAGGCTTGAAATGAACGTGGCTGACAGCTGCACTAACGCCGCCACAGTGGGGGAGGTTGCGGAAGTAACAACCTATACAGGCTGTAAAAAACGGCGGGTACATTGAATTCAGGAAATGATTATTGGGATCAAGAGTAACAAAAAAGTAAAATAACTTTTTTCTGAATTACCTTTAAATAAAAAGTTACACTTTTCATACAAACTAATTGATTATTTTAGTGTAAAAATGATCTAATGACAACAGGGCGGCGCGGAGGGGGAAAGAGCGGGTGAGATGTGAGCGCCTCGGACGGAGGTGTTGGCGGGAGGGGCGTGGGTTAGCTTTGTGAGTGGAGGACTGGAGGTCGACAGGCGGAGGGTGCGAAGCGGCAACAACGCTTTAAATTACACTAGACGAAAACATATATTTCAAAAATTCATATCTCGAAAAGAGAAAAACTTTATTTCCTTTTTTGTCTAGTAAAAACATGAGCATTGCGCTGGCGAAATTAATTTACTCGCCGTTTTAACACGTATAATAGAAGTACAATAGAAAAGGCTGTATACTTTAATTAGTTTTGCCTGTTCCGAAAAGGGTCGAAAAAATATGAAAAAAAAGTATATTCTTTGGTATTGGTGCAGTGACGGTGAGTGGCTCGGGATCAATTCTGATGTCTCTCACTGACAGTTCTCCTAAGAAATTTTTATTTTCGGAAATATTCGGAAATATACAAACTGTTTGGTGGTTTCAAAAAAAATTACCAGGGTAATACCAGGGTATATAAAGAAGATGCGACGCATCTTCTTTAACCCTAACCTAATGTTGAGGCGGTGCATGTCGTTTTTGTTACAAGTTTGTATTTCCGAAAATAATTCTTAGGTGCTTATAAAAAAACTAAACACCCTAAAACAATTAAAAAAAAGAAAAAAAAAAACAAAAAGATGTGGGATTCGAACCCAGGTCATAAAACTACTAGTCCTAGACCCTCACCCCTGAGCCACGAAATCACGAACAAACGAATATCGAATTCCCTTGATTCGCTTTCGGCTCTATGACGTCACAGCTGTCAGCGAGAGCCAACAGAATAGATCCCGAGGCACTCGTGCGGTGCGGTATGGTCGGTGCGCCTCCTGAAAGACTTCCTGGCTCCTTCCTGGCTCGGCAGACTTCGGCTCGAAGGAAAGTGTGGTATTTTACGGTATGATGTGATGAATGAGTGATGTTTTGGTGGTTTAAAAAAATAAAGAAGATGCGTCGCTCGCTAGTCGCTACCCGACGCATCTTCTCTATAATAACCCTAACCTAATGTTGAGGCGGTGCATGTCGTTTTTGTTACGTTTCGTTTCGAGCTGAGTGTTCACGGAAGGAGCTAAAAGAGCGAAGCGGCAAATGAAAGAACAAAATTGACTCTTGAGCTATAAATCAGCTGATTGTAAACGCGAAGTGGCAGAAACGAAACGTAACAAAAATGACATGCACTGCACCGTCTCAACATTATGTTAGAAGAAGCGTCGCGTAGCGACGCATCTTTTTTATATTAACCCTGGTTATTTTTTTTTAACCTCCAAAACATCACAGCTGATCAATTTTGTTCTCTCATGTGCCAGACCCCCAAAAGAGCCAGGAAGGAGCCGATATGTCTTTCAGGTGTCGAACGCCGGTATTGTGTGTGGGTGGGTGTGTGAGTTTTTGTTTGATTGTTTTGTTCGAGGTTGCTTGTATACATTCCTACGACTTCATGATTTTCTTATTTGAGCTGTTATTTTGAATGAAAATTGAGAATGGAAGTCACCAGAAACAGTAAGTTTTTGTTTATTGCATAAAAGGTGCATGTAGGTGCATAAATCCATCCGTAGACTTATATGCCATAGAAGGTTATAAATAAAAAAAAAATGGTCTATTTCTCTCTCAGATTTCAAAGAGGCGCTGCCTCTGGTCCAGAAGTCCATAGAGGCGGCAGATTTTCTGGTGATCGACACGGAGTTCACGGGGCTAATGAGCGGGCGCGATGTGAACGCGTTCGACTCGCCGGCCGAGTACTACCGGCGGCTGCTGGAGGGCGCGAGCAATTTTCTCCTCATCCAGTATGGGCTGGTGGCGTTCTACTGGGACTCGGCGACCAACCGTTACATGAACGATGCATATAATTTCTACATTTTCCCGCGCGTTCGCCCGGGGCCTGAGCGCGTGTTCCTGTGCCAGAGCTCGAGTTTGGAGTTTCTTGCGTCTCAAGGATTCAACTTCAACAAGCTACTCCTCGAAGGTATTTCCGTGTTATGATGAGAGGTGACTGAAGATCATATATCGGAATCCGCGGAGCACGAATGCCTGAAGGGCATTTAGTGGTGGGACAATGTATTCACAATAATCTAAAATGTATCGATATTTTGGAATAATATGGAATAAAGCAGATAATTCAAAATACAGTCACTATAGTTGTTTCGTACTTTGTACTCGCATCTATGTTTATATTTTCTACAGAAATAGTTTAAATTGTAGACATTAATCGAACACATCGGAATTCCAACCTTTGTGTATACATTTTGTAATCAGAATCTACCTATTTGTGAATTACATGTCAAATATAGACAACAAAGAGAGATAAAAAATGTGAGTACCGACAACAGTACCGATTGTTTATTGAACGTCTTGGTCAATTCCTAGCAAGGCCTTATTCGTGCTCCGCGGAGTCCGATGTTTGCTGATGATTATTATTATTAAACATTTACTTAAAACTAATTTTGTACATATTAAAAACCTAACATTCAAAACATACACAAAATTTACCTTTAAAACTGGCCAAGTGTGAGTCGAACACGCGCACCGAGGGTTCCGTATCGCCATGTCATGGTCAGCGCCACTCACGTCATCTATGGTGTGTTTTATGAAATGCTTCATATTAGTTAAAATTCATGATTAGTTAAAATGCTTCATACTGTTTTCGGCAGATGGCTCGACACTTTTTAGTTTCTTGTATGGGGACCCCTGTGAATTTTGTACTTTTTCTTATTTTTATTATTTATTATATCGGCCATAATAACACATATTCTGTGAAAATTTCAACGGGCTACCTATTACGGTTCACGAGATACAGCCTTCGGACAGTCAGACGGACAGACAGACAGACAGACGGCGTAGGCTTAGTTATAGGGTCCGATACGACAAATACGGAACCCTAAAAAACGGAGCTTCCACCACCGGCGGCGGGGCGGACCCAGGCTACCGATAGTCGGGCCCTAGGCAGAGAAACCTCTGGACGATGCGTCGAGCAGGGCTGCCTTCTGGATCTGACCCTTGAGCCAACCACTCACCGAGAGCCTCTCAAGGTGGTCGTCAAGGCTCTTCGCTATCAGCCCACCCGCCGATACGACAATGGGCACAACGATCGTCGAGTCAACGGGCCACATTTTGGCTACCTCGTGCTGCAGGTCCAGATACTTTAACATCACTGACAAGGTTACCATCGTGCGGCATGGCGATTTTGATGAGCGTTATATTATTATTGTTAGGTTTTTTAGGGCTTTTTAGGATTTGTTAATATCAGCCCCACAGTACTCATCTTCCCTATCACTTAGGGCCCAGAGTCCCTAAGGGATAGAGAACGCTCAATGAAATTCAACACAATTACTAAATCTCTCTCACGGGGCTCGCCAATCTGAATCTGGCTTTCATTGAATGGTTTTAATAGGAAATTACTTTTGGCGCTAATATGATTATTGAAATGATTTATGACGAGCATGCATGAAGAACATTATGGGAGTGGAAGAGGCAGCAAAGGTGTGTCAGGAACGTGGCACGTGGAGATCCGTTGTCACAGGCGTGACACTATGTATGTATGTATGATTTATGATTTGAAGTTGAGAGTTAAGGCCCCTGAGCCGTATTATTACTGCGTCCTAGATATATCTGTTGTGATCTCTCAATAGTTTGAACAAGATAACATCTAGCAGCAAGTAAGGCGCAGAGACCCACCTGCTGGGTGACTTTGTGGTAGGACCATGCCAAGGTGAGAGGTGGCTAGGCCGCCATATAGCACGGCATCTTGTCCTTTATACAATCTAATTCTAAAAGTGCATTACAACACCTGATCAGAGCCATTGCGTACAATATCCTCGAAATCTTCAATTTGTTAGTAAATAACAACAGGACATTTAAATTTCAGTGGATTCCAAATCACATTGGTATTGTAGGGAATGAAAAAGCTGACAAATTGGCAAAAGAAGCTATTTATGTTGAATGCCCCACTATTATATGTAAAACATTCTGTATTGATCCATTGCCAGAAGTAAAAACACTATGTAAAAATTTATGGAAAGAGCACTTTGACAGTCAATCCGTACAGAGTGGGATATGGTACAAAACCTTACAATCCGAACCTCCACGGATTCCCTGGTTCCAGGCGTGCAATTTACGAAGGCCTGAAATTGTGCTAGCTGTAAGACTTCGTTCTGGCCACATTTAATTAAATAAATTTAAATTCCTGATGAGAGAGACTCTCGAAATTGTGATTGGTGTAACAAGGAGGATGACATGTACCATTTGCTGATGGAGTGTTGTCAGAATGAGGAATTATGTAGGGAATTACAGACGTCACTCAGGGTGTACAGAATCAATTTGTTTTTTAGTATACATAAACTGTTGGCGAGCCCAAGGGAGAGGGATAGAGTAATAGTGATGGATTTCGTGGAGCATTCTTTATCCCTTAGGGACTCTGGGCCCTAAGGGATGGAGAAGATGAGTACTATGGGGCTGAAATTAAGAAATTATTGTTAAAAGCCCTAAAAAAATCCCATTGTGACTGATAAATTCGGGTTACCCACGGAATTAGGCGTAGCTGAAAGGGCTACGGAACAGCTTTACCTGTACAATCAACGATGATCATTTTACTTACAACATTTTAGTCCGTAGTATGATGAAAGTAGTCTATTCAGATTTGTTTTGTACTGCAGCTGAATGTCTCCACTGAGTCATTCGAGCTTGTGCCTATAATCTGTTTATTTTTTGGAAGACACGTTCGACAAATTTTAATAGTCATGTACCCAGTTGATGTCAATAGTTTTATTGATTGATTAACTAATGATATGCTGTCAACTCAAATTTATATCTAATTTTGTATTTCATTGTCCATTCTACAGCAGGAACACACTTCTTCACACATATGCGCATATGTGTGAAGTAATCTTTGGTGTCCATACCAGAAAGAAAATATACAGTAGGCGCTCGGTAATCCGGCACCCAAATTTTTTTCGCCTATGCCAGATTGCTGCATCTGCCGGATTATTGGATTTGTATGGGATATAAAGCATTTATGTATGTACATATGTAGCACACTACGCAATTCAACAAAAAAAAAAACAGACGCATAGTTTTGCTGACAAGGTCTGGGCTGGACTGAGCGCGAGAACAAATTTTGCTATGCTCACCCGAATCCCCCGCTCTATAATCCGGCAGTAGTGCCGGATTATAGAGCGGGTCAGCTGAGGCTAAAAATGCCGGACTACTGGGCGTGCCGGACTGTCGAGCGCCGGGTTACCGAGCGCCTACTGTATTAGTTTTTAACTAATTTAATGTTGGGATTTTTAAATCACATTGTAACTAACACTAATGGCCCTGTGTGTTTAGCTCTCGCGCGAGTACTTGTGTTTAGTACTAAACAACTAAACTACTAAACGCATAGTGACTGTTTAAATGTATAAACGCATGTAAACGAACGAGTTTAGTAGATACTCGCCGCTCCACTGCTACAGGCCGGTTTACATTATCTTAGTGTTTAGGAGAGTGCTTTAGTTCAACTAGAGAGGCCACTTGTGCACTCTCCTAAAGTTCTCAGTTTACACACAGATAAATAACAAGGATAGTGACGCGCCGGGTGTCACTGGAAAGAAAAATAAAAAGCAATCCTATTTTGATTCTAATTGAAAGGCAAGTGGAACCGTACTAAAGCAAGTAGCGTTTACACGTTTCTACTAAAGTACTCTCCTAAAGCACTCTACTAAACACTAAGATAATGTAAATCGGCCTTGCAGGTCGTTTACACAGGCCGAGTGATGCGGCGAGTGAGTAGCATGAGTGGTGGGGGAACCCACTCGCGTTTAGTAAATAGAATGGCTTCCTATTCACTCTACTCGCAATTTTACTCGCAAATTTACTCGCTTTAGTACTAAATCGACTGTTTACACATGTCGATTTTAGTACTAAGCGCAAGTACTCGCGCGAGTGCTAAACACGTGTGGGCCATAAAGATGATTCAATTGATAAAAGTTGATAGCACTTTGAAGAAGTTCTAACAACTAACAACATGCGTTTTTGGGTCAGGAATCCCGTACCTCACGGAGGCAGCGGAGACTGAACTGCGAGAGCGGCTGCAGGAAAGACACAAGTCTCTCGCCAACACCAAGGAAACTGTCATCAGCATCCCGCAAGAGAACAAAGCACAAATTGATGATATCTGGTTGGTTTTTTTTTATTGACAGCGCGACACATGGCGCCGAGTCACCCATAAGGTGTCTAACGACGCCCATGTACATTCGGTCGTATGCGGGGGTTGCCAATGCCATGCCGGCCTGACAGGTGCCCATTCATGCCCCTCTTGAAGGACCCGAGACTGTACTTGGGGGGAATATATGGGCAGGGAAAGCGTTCCAGAGTTTACCGGTTCTGTAGAGGAAAGTTCTGCAGAATCGATTGGTACGCGTCCGCGGTAAGTCCAGCGTGTAGGGATGCAATCCCTGCCCAGTGCGTGTGGTGCGGAGGTGGAAAGGGGACGGCGGGATCGCATTAAACAGCTCCTCCGAGCACTCCCCATGGAATAAGCGATAGAACACACTTGGGAGCCGACATCCCTACGGTGTTGCAGTGGTTCTGTTCTAGATCGCAGGACACTTCGTGGTCACCCACTAGTCGCACGGCTCGATGCTGGATCGAGTCCAGAGGCGCAAGCTGGTATTTGGCAAAGCCATCCCACAGGTGCGAGCAGTACTCGAAGCAGGACCTGATCTGCGATTTATACAGAAGCAGCTTTTGATTCCACGTGAAGTACCGTCGCACCTTATTGAGTACGCCCAGCTTTTTAGAAGCCATCTTGGCCTTCCCCTCCCCTTACATTCCCCTTCATTATTTATTTATGGGTACTTTTTGTTGAAGGACTAATTTAGCCAAAGGTACATGAGTAGAAGTGATCTGTTGCATAAAACCTTCTAATAGAATAACCAATTCTGAATTTATCATATGAGCTATAAGGATAAAAATCAGTTAAGTGCGAGTTTTACTCACGCACGGAGGGTTCTGTACATCCGCTATACCATACCTGTCAAAAACCATATCCGTCTGTCTTTTGTCTGTCTGCAATGCACAGTACCTGTGGCGCCATCTATTATTTAGTAGCGTGAATATGTACAATATCGATTCTTAGCACATTTCTTGTATGGAGACCCCTTAATTTTTACTTTTTGGTTTTTTATTATTTGTTGGCATATATATCCGCCATAATAACACATTCTGTAAACATTTCTAGCGACTACCTATTACTGTTACCTATGGCTACGTCGGACGGCCGGACGGACGGACGGCGTAGGCTTCGTAATAGGCTTCCGTATGGATCCGAAACCCTAATAAAAAGGAACATAAACCTGATCAGGTTTTCTGAATTTAATGAAATTATAATGTATAATTATTTACTTATTATCCTTGTAATGTTAAATAAATAATCCTTACCTATAATAAAATCCAACGTCTGCTTTCTGTATGTCTGAGTGTCTGTCTGTCCGCTTATAACTCGAGAACCACTGAACCGATTTTAATAAAACAAAATTCTACGGATAGCTTGATTCTTCCCATCAACTATAGGCTACTTACTATCACGCTAAATAGCTTATGAGGCTAGCAGTGAAGTGAAATATGAGAGCGGGCGGAGCCGCGGGCACAGCTTGTATAATATAATTTCCAAAGGAGCTAAGAAAAAAGAAGTGTCGAATGAGTGCACTTGAGTCTCATTTAGTACGTTGGTTGCAGCGCGAGAGTGAAAAAATTCCTCTCGGAGCCGGAGCAGGATTCTCTCGAGCTCGACCGCTGCAACGCATTCATCCGCAAGCTGGTGTTCCAGGAGGTGGGCCTGCGCTTCAAGGACTCCGCCTACATAGAGACCAAGGTGCTTGAGAACAAGGACAGGTCTGTGCTAGATGACATTCCACCATGTTCATTCACTGTCGACTCAAAGTCGTTTACCTTTTGTTTTACTCCATTTTAGTTAGATAGATGATATAAGTACTTATTGCGCCAAAACATTTTACAGAAATAAGCACATTAGAACATTTACATGAGGTAAATTTTAAATTACTAGGTGGTAGGGTTTAACCCGCCCGGTTTGGTAGCACCGCACTGAATGAAAGGTCGGTAGAAACGGCTATGTAAATAGTTTGTGTTTTCCATCCAGTTCAGTGCAGCCGACAGGACCGAAGGGAAGCACGACGTGGCACCGAGTTCACCCGGTATTATGGGCTGACATCACGGATGTTGTAGATAATGTAGCGAACCGTGTCAGTTTCCATAAAAAAAAAAAGTGCAAAGACGTGGGATGGACCGTCACACCCTAGTCGCGGCGGCGGCCGAGTCCTCGCTAGTGCGGACCAACACCGCCACGGCGACACGGCGAGCGCTCGGCATTAGCTAAGACGCGCATGTCGGCGGGCAGGCCGCGGTGCATGTGAACCCACCGGGTTCCCCCGGCAGTGTTCATTAACTCCCGGTCTTCATCACCCCAAGGTGGCGGCCCACTACAGAAAATTTTTAGCGATAAGCTGGGGAACGAAAATGCGTGCAAAACATTAAGAAGAGGAACACACTCCATACGTTACAGGCTAAACCTTAGAGATTTCTTCCAGTTTACCTTTGAATCTTTAACAGTCAATTAATATAGTGAAATGTTAGTTAGCTGTTGTGAGGTACGCGTAGCCTAATCTCGCTTGCACTTTCTTTCTTCAATTGTATCTTTTGTCTCACTTGTTCTTTGTTTGTATTATTTGATTTGTATTATTTAACTTCAAGTAGGACAAGTGTCCTGATTTGAAAGTGCCACTTGCGTAGATCGGATAACACCTCTACCTATTTTTAACATGTAATATCATTGTGTAGTTATGTAAATTTACAATGAAAGGAACATCCAAAGGTTGACTGTGAGAAATCCCTGTAAGGGATAAGTCCACCTTTGTCCCTCATGTAAATTACTTATCGTTTGTTACTGTTAAATGTTTTGGAGCAATAAAGTATTTCTATCTCTAACTGTTGATTGTGACTTTGAGTGTTTACTGAGAGTTCCTCGGCCACACACCCACCATGTGTGATTCTGTTGATGAAGATCGTGGTTATGCGCGCGCGAGTGAGCCTCAGCCTTCATACATTTCAAAAGATTGGCAACACGATTTAATTCCCGTTTATTGTGCGGCGCGGGCAGAGTGCTGAAGGTGACTCGGCTGTCCTCCTCGACGGAGAGCGGCGACCGGGAGGAGGAGAAGCGGCGCAAGGAGTGGGAGGAGCTGGAGGAGGCGGTCGGCTTCACCCGCGTCACCAGGCTGATCACCGAGTCGGTCCGTCTCTATCATGCTATCTTACTGCTCAGTCAATCAATTGGGGAATATAAGTATACTTGGGTGAATAAACTTTTTCTTGTTTTTGGTATCTGTCTGAAAACAGGATATTATCTTGATAAATTCACCTTATTTTAATAGTTACATCAACTCTCAGATAAGTAATTGATTAATAAGAAAGAAGCTGCATAAAGAATTTTGAGTAATTAAAAAAGAAAATATTGGTTACCCTGAGGACAACCCCTTTTTTCCATACAAAACTGCGGATAAAATTGTCCCCTGGGTCACCCCTAAAAATTTGGTTAATGTTAGATTTTAAATAGTTCTCTACTTCTATTTCAATTGCCTATCAACCTAAGTATATTATACTTATTGATTTTCAACTAATAAATTGTAATAAACTTTTTTTTTTAATTTGACTTTGCAGCTGGTTTTTACGTTACAAGAAAAAGTTGATCCACCCACTTCAGTTTTACTACAAGTTTGACAGGCCTCATTGAACCAAACATACGGGGAAGACAAGGTGACATCAAATCCGTGTGTGCTCTTCTGAGAAGTGGCAGTGTTAAAGGGTCTCACTTTTCTTAAATGCACTCTTGCTTTGAAAGTTTTAAAATAATGGTCAAATGCAATATGGTTGTTACATTGGTTGGGATGAGAATTTATCTACGTCGTAGAACTTAAGGCGCATATAAATTAAAGCCCAATTGCAGGAAGGAGGATGATCCTCTGATTGTCTATACCTACTATATTGGGATTGCCTCACGGAACAGAAGAAATTGTGCATTTCCGCGAGATAGTCTTAAGCTTATTGTAATCAGACGATACCGGCCTGCTACCTGCAGTTGGGCCTAAGACTGTAACCTGGCCCGGTTTTCGCAATTTTGTGATGCGACAAGAATTCCGCGCTAAAGGGCGGCCGCCTCACACCTTGTATAAGACAAGTCTTGACATGCCTCATGTCATGCCTTACTTGCTGCTCGATAGTTATCTTAATACTTTGCTAAAAGCGGTGGTCGGTGTTGTGCTGTAAGTTACTACTGGAGGCTCCATTATGAGATGGTTTTGACATTTCGTTGCATACAAGTAACCTGATAAAGTAAATAGATAGAAAATGCTTTATGCTCCACGAAACATTCAACATTAACAAGCACATTAGATTAGAACATATACATAAGTTGTGAAGGCGGACTTATCCCTTACAGAGATTTCTTACAGTCAACCTTTGGATGTTTGAGATTTGATTAATGTTGTGTTTTGCAAGTAAGTAGTAGCAAAAGAGTTGAAGATAAATAATTGATGATAAGAGTACTTATTAAATAATATGTATTGTAGTACATGCTAGTTAAATAAAAACCATATTCGTGTTGCATAATATAAATGACTAAATATACAAAATAGATATTTGTATGGCAATTTAAGTACCAACAGACCCACTAGATGGTGCTGCATCTTTTCTCCATGCAAATATTTACTTGTATGTATGCAACGAAATGTAAAAAAATCTCATAATCCAGCCAGTCTCTTGCAGAACAACATCGATCATTCTGCTTATTCCTATTGTTGGGACACAGTGTGTGTTGTATGTATGTATGTGTGTGTAACATCTGTGGATTTGTGTGCGCAGGAGAAACTGGTGATAGGCCACAACATGCTGTTGGATGTTCTGCACACGCTGAGCCACTTCTACCAGCAGCCCCTGCCAGACGAGTACTCCGCATTCAAGGAGTTCGCCCACTGCATGTTTCCCAGGTGTGCTCGCTCACTTCCTTACTATCTAATGAAAAGACGACACCGTTGTTGATTTGATCCGTTAATGTTCTCTTTTGTTCAGGTTGCTAGACACGAAGTATATGTCGAGTCTGCCCCCCTTTAAAGACAAGGTGAGCTCCAGTATGCTCCCGCACCTGCTGGCAACACTCTCCGAGGAGCCCTTTTCTGTGCCAGAAGTTGGTTAGTGTTGCCGTTGTCGTTAAACAAAAATATAGAAGTAGGCAAGGAAGTCAGCACTCATTGGCTTCACCGAGCACATCCAGGCCCATTGCAAGTAGGTGAAAATCCCAGAGCCGATACTTGCAATACCAAAAAAGCACATACCGGCATGTAATACTCTCATGAGCACACAACCAAAGCAAGCAGCATTGGTTCCAACTGCCCGGGCAGAAGCATGCGAAGGCACTAATTTCTGGTTACTCCCGTAAATTCACTTTCGAGGTATTAAACTTAAACCGGAACGACATGAGAGTCTTAATAAGAACCTTAGATTCAGATTCAGATATCAAGACACTGCAGACTAAACAAACACCTACACCGAATGGGCCTTAGCAACACACCGGTGTGCAGGTTCTGTATAAAAGAGGATGAAACGCCCATACAAATCCTTTGTGAATGTGAAGTGCTCATTCACAGTAGAAGCCGTATTCTTGGGGGTTATATTTTTAACCCATGCCAAATACAGGCACTCATCCCCAAGGCTATTGCGCATAGGCTCTTAGCGGAAATTGGACTTTAATCCTTCCTATAACGAGCCGAATGTTTATATGGCTAAGGCCACAATAATACAACAATTACAGCTAATATTTTCATATTGCTGCGGCCTTTGCATTCAATAAATAAACAGTAAATGTTGTGCTTCGGGTGAAAGTGTCAATGTCACAATAGGTTTGAAGAGGTGCGCCAGCTGAGCTGTGGGTGCACACGACACTAACACGAGGTTACTACGCGCAGGTTCGCTGGAGAAGCGCGGCTATAGCCGCGCCGAGAACAAAAGCCACGAGGCGGGCTACGACGCGTACATCACTGGGCTGTGCTTCCTCGCCATGCACCGTCATCTTGCGCGCATGCGCGGCGAGCAGCAGGCCCACGGGCCGCGGGTGGACGCAGATGCGCCGATCCTGAAGCCGTTCGTCAACAAGCTGTATCTGTCGAGAACGGCGCATCACGACTCGCCGTATATGAACCTGGCGGGGAAGGATCGTAAGTTGATGCTAAAGTATTCTTTATTGCATAATAAATGTACAGTGTGGTGCCGGTACTTAAAAAGAATAGCCCCACTGCATCTCTCCCTGTGCATAAGGCGACATAAGGGATAAGGACAAGATGCCGTGCTAAAGGGCGGCCGGACAGCTACCTCTCACCTTGGCACTGTCCTTCCATCGAGTCATGTAGCAGGTGGGTCTTCGTGCATTGCTCATGTCAGCCTCGATAGCTCAGTGGTGCAGACAGTCAACTGTCGCTATTGAATGTTAAGCAACGCTGGGTGCGGTCAGTACTTGGATGGGTGACCGCTGACCATTGGAGGCTGACCGAGGTTCGGATTCCTCGTAAAACTGTAGGTCCCTTCCCTAATCTTACTTGGTGGTAGGGTTTAACCCGCCCGGGTTGGTACCACCGCACTGAATGAAACGTCGGTCTAAACGGCTATGTAAATAGTTTGTGTTTTCCGACCAGTTCAGTGTAGCCGGCACGATCAAATCAAGCACTGACATGGCACCTAGTTCACCCGATGTTTTGGGCTGACATCACGGACGTTGTAGGTGATGTAGCCAACCGTTTCAGTTTCCATAAAAAAAAAAAAATTGGGTCTGCTGATAGTTATCTTGTCCTGATACTTTGCTAAACGTGGTAGTCGGTATTGTGCTGTAATTTTTCTTCCCCCTCTCCCTATCTTCACCTTCACCGCTTATCTATAGGGCAGTACCGCACGGTCCTTACATGCAAATAATTTGTATGCGGTGACCATGACGACGATGATGACGTTTTTTCTCAGATTGCTCCTCATTTTCATAACGCGCCTAAAGAAGTATAACTTCAAAGAAAGTTTATACTCACCAGTCGACATATAATTGCGTAAAAAGTAGATGTGCCTTGCAACATTACCAAGGAAATATGAATTACAATGAATTAAACAAGTTAACATTTATTCTGGCCATTACTTCTCTAAATATAACTAGTAATAGTGATTCTATTGGAAGATGAATCCTATGTATTCATTCCTCTACAATTATAACAAGTTATTTAGTTCTAAATGTATGGCTTGTTTTGTTTTAATACTTTACAAGGACAATTTGAATTGAAAAGAAAGTTGGTTGTTGGTGATATTTGATGGTAATATTTGGTTGCAGCGGAGCCATCGAGAGACCACGTGTTCCACATATCCTTCCCCCGCGAGTGGACCAGGAACGACATTGTACAACTGTTTAGTCCCTTCGGTGAGGAATTTGTTTCAATAAATAAAAGAAGATTATTTCTCAAAAATAATCTACAATGTTCATTACCTACACAATTATAAGTTGGTGAATTAGCTATACTTGAATTGTTTTATCTATTGTAAATAACCAATAGGTAAGAAAATCGTAATGTTAAAATACTACTTGCATACACAAACATTACTTGAACATAGTTTTTTTTCATAATAATCATATTGATGACAGTGTGACTATAAATAGTGATCCATGGGGCGTCGTTAGACACCTTATGGGTGGCTCAGTGCCACATGTTGCGCTTTCTATAAGGAAAAATATGCAGAAGTGCATACTGCAGAAGTGGTGTGGGTGGTATAGTGTATGTGGTAGTAAGTAACTAGGTGTAGATTGAGTGGTGAGTGTTGTGTGTGTTGTGTTCGTGCAGGGCCGGTGTTCGTGCAGTTCCTGGACGAGCAGAGCGCGCTGGTGGCGCTGGTGCGACGCGAGCAGGCGCGCGCCGCTACGCGCGCCCTCGCGCACGCCCCGCCGCGCGCCGCCACCGTGCACACATACGCACACTTCAAGGACATACACGCTAAGGTAATCTCATTGTCATTCGTATGTCCATGTACAGATTGCACTCAAATTTAATGTTTGTAGCTACTCAAGCTCATCACCTCATCCAAAACTCCTCTCCGATGGAAAGAGTGTCACTGTGATGCCACTCGCGCTAATAGCCAGGTGGATCTAGGGTTTGGAATCAAGTCATAATAAAGTTTTCTTTTTTTCGTTTGCTAGTGTATCCTAGTATGTATATTTGTTTAGGCTTTTACACGTTTTACATTAAGAATCACCGGTTAGGCAGTATAACGAAATGACTTACTTTAGTCGACGTTTTGTCCACCACGCTGTGGACATACTCGGGACAGGCACCCACCACGCGACGGGCCTGGAGCAACACCCGACCAGACATATATATTGGTAATCTGTGGACCCGACGTGGCGGTTGTCAGATCTCAACAGAACTGTTGATGTCAACAGCTCTGTTGACATTTGACATCTGACAATCGCCATGGCTGATTGAAATTAAATAATATCAAACAGTTATCCAGTTTTTCAGACAGCAAAGACAATATTATTATGATGAGATTTTCCTCAAAAGAACGGATAATATTAGTTTGTGTTATCCGGCAGGGGGCGGGCGCAAAGCGGGCAACCTGGCTGAGCAAGGAGCGACTGGACGCGTACCGCAAGCAAGCGCAAGTGTGCGTACCTCTCCTCTTCTTTATCTGTGTCGCTGTCATCCTCGCAATACCCTTACAGTCAGACAAATAACAACTCCGCGCACGCTCCTGTTGCGGTTCAATACATTCTCTAATGACAAAATGACGAAAATGTTACTTACCTACACAAACAGTTGCAATCTATAACCTTCTCACTGCCATGGATGGACCAATCCGCCAACAAAATAAAATAATATGTATGTGTCAAATTGAGAACCTGTTCTTTTTTTTAAATTGGTTTAAATTTACTTTGAAGGAGTCATTATGTTTTTTGCGCAAAACATGATGCACTTGAAAATGATTTGGGGGATAGCTAAATTTTACTATACAAACAATATTTTAAATATTGACTGATTAGCGAAATGGTAAAATTTTTTGTTAAAATTATTTTGAAAGGTGGAAACAGCAGATTGCAAATTTTATATTTATTCCTTTGTCGTGGACCAACTGTGTGTTTCTTTAGTTTTGACATTTTATGCGACAGTGATAAGAGTTATGTGTTTAGTTAAACAGATATTTGAGTATCTGGTGGTGTTGCAGTATTGTGTTACATGTAATAGTTATGGATTAGTATCCTAATAATTATTTTTTATATCTGACAGTGTGCTATGGGAAGAAAGGAAGGTTGTTTTTAGGTTTTTTGTTGTGTTGTAGCATTCAAAGAGTTATGGTTGAAATGTTTGTGAATAATTTGTTTATCTTCACATTTTGAAGTAGGAACGTAGTAATATACACGGTGAACAAAAAACCTGTCGAACACCCGAAGGCAGGAAGTACAGTTTCAGATACTGAATTGGATAGGCTAGTTTTTTTTTTAAATTCGGACAAAATTTTTCAATTAAAAAATCTAATTAGTATCACGACCTTTTACTTCTATGCAAAATTCTTTACTCTAGGCGGCGGCGCGGCGGCGGCGCGCAACACAAAGCGCCCGCCGCCGCCGCCGCCTCCACGCCGGTGTCATAAATTATCTTGAGGCGGCATTCAATGAAGTGAAGACAGACATCGTTTTCTTATGTCTTTAGTGAAATTCTTTGTAAAATAATTTGCCGATTTGGATCATTTTTGACTTCTGTGCTGAAAATGAAGTCGGTAAGTGCTTTGAGGTCAATTAGTGTGGAACAAACTATTATTTTGTATACCTAATAAGTTTTACAATATTACCTAGGTAGGTAACTAGAAAACTGCTATCACGTGCTTAAGACATATAGTAGGGTTTAACTTCACCTCACTGTTATGATGGCATGCAGACATAATTTAGTTGTTTAAATACATCTTGATACTTTAGTAATATTGAAAAAGGGCATATTTTCATTAGAATTTTGAAAAAAAAAAACTAGCCTATCCGATTCAGTATCTGAAACTGTACTTCCTGCCTTCGGGTGTTCGACAGGTTCTTTGTTCACCGTGTATACTACTCGATTTTTTTTAAGTTGGGTATAAATAAAGAAGATTATGCAACGATTTGCATTGTAATTCAGAACATATTCACACAAAAATATCTCGGGTCCCAAACTATTTTAATTTCTGTAACATTTTCTTGCACTGAAAATATATTGTTTCAAATAAGAAATTACTCTAGAAGTTGATTGTGATCTTAACAAATTCTTCGTACTTGTAGCTTTATCGCACAAGATATGGTGTGCATTGCAACCATTTTCATACCAGTTTTATTTTCGCTATGAGGTAACACGAATAATTGCGTTAAAAGAGAAGTTAATAGAATGAGAAGTGGGTGAATATAGGGAGTGAGAGTGTGTCGCGATAATTCACAAGATAAATACGTAGACATAGTTAGATATATACCAGTATACTTACTCAATAAAAGCGATCTTATGGAAAGACTGATAATAATCTGTTTAAGATTTACTTCTACATTTTTTTGGAATGATTATAAGTTTTGATTGTTGAATAGTAATAATATTTTTATAATTTTTTTTAATCTTTTCAATAATTTGTGTAATTTTTTTTATTTACATGTAGTAACGTACACTTACACACGTACAGTCAACGCATACATTCGACATTTTGACATACATTTATTCATTAATTTAAATTATTTGCGATTTGATACGCGACATGACAAAAATTTATTAAGTATTATTTTAAACAAAACACGGTGTATCATTACAACATAGTTTATAAAACTGCAATAATATTTGTACAAGTAATGTTGTGGCGCTGTACTAGTTTCGTCAAAACGTTGTTACTCTTTATTGTAGATCTCAATGTTTAATTAGACTTAGACATTAGACATTTTTTTTTTTATGTAAACTGACATAGTTGGCTACATCACCTACAACATCCGTGATGTCAGCCCATAACACCGGGTGAACTAGGTGCCATGTATCTATTGTTATTTTGTCAGCCTCGGTAGCTCAGTGCCAGTGGTACGGTCGGCCGACTGTTATTAAGCAACCATGGACACAGTCAGTACTTGGATGGGTGACCGCTCGACCGTTGGAGGCTGACCGTGGTTCGGATTCCACGTTAAACTGTAGGCTCCTTCCCTTCTTACCTTACTAGATGGTAGGGTTTATCCCGGCCGGGTTGGTACCACCGCACTGAACGAAACGTCGGTCGAAATGGCTAAATAGTTCGTGTTTTCTGTCCAGATCAGTGTAGTCCAGATCATGAAATGAAGGGAAGCACTGACATTGCACCGAGTTCACCCGGTGTTATGGGCTGACATCACGAATCTTGTAGGTGACGTAGCTAACCGTGTCAGTTTCCATAAAAAAGAAAAAATATTCATAATATTTTAATATTTTTAAAATTCAGAAAAACCCTTATACACGGTGAACAAAAAACCTGTCGAACACCCGAAGGCAGGAAGGCACAGGGAAGTACAGGCAGGAAGTACAGTTTCAGATACTGAATCGGATAAGCTAGTTTTTTTTTTAAATCTGGACAAAATTTTTCAATTAAAAATAGAATTAGTATCACGACCTTTTACTTCTAATGCAAAATTCTCTAGGAGGCGCGGCGGCGCGGCGGCGGCGCGCGCGAGACACAAAGCCGCCTCGCCGCCAGTGTCATAAATTATCTTGAGGCGGCACGAATGAAGTGAAGACAGAGGGCGTGTTCTTATGTCTTTAGTGAAATTCTTTGTAAAATAATTTGCCGATTTTAATATTTTTTTTGTCTTCTGTACTGAAAATTAAGTCGGTAAGTGCTTTGAGGTCAGTTAGTGTGCAACAAACTTATTATTTTGTATACCTAATAAGTTTTAGAATATTACCTAGGTAGTTACCTAGAAGACTGATATCACGTGCTTAAGACATAATATGGTAGTAGGGTTTAACTTCACATCACTGTTAAGATGGCATGCAGACATAATTTAGTTATTTAAAGACATCTTGATACTTAGGAATAATTGAAAAAGGGCATATTTTCATATAAATTTCGAAAAAAAAAACTAGCCTATCCGATTCAGTATCTGAAACTGTACTTCCTGCCTTCGGGTGTTCGACAGGTTTTTTGTTTACCGTGTATAAGGTCTTTCAAAATTAGTTCATAGTACGCTAAGGGGGAGGGGGCGGGGGGGGGGGGGGGGGGGGGGGGGGGGGGGGGTTCTCTATCATATAGGGAGTAAAACCTGTATAAATTTTTTTGGACCATGGGCTTTTTTTTTAATGTAAAATATTGTTTTATGCATTTTAATAAAAAAATAGGTGGTTTATTTTTATAGCCTAATCGATTCAGTATCATAACAGTAACAAAAAAGTCTTCCTGACCAGTATGACGTAACACATGTAAGTTGGTAAAAAAAATCAAATTCTTTCTATTCCATACTAATAAAACTAAAATTGTGGTTTTTCACCATTTCTGAAAGAAATAGATCTATGTGTTGGAAGACACATAGATCTATTTTAATAAACAAGCAGACCATTTTTTTATGCCGACCCCCATGAATACAAGTTATCATAACTGCATAGTTTTGCTACTGTGAATTGAGTTCGTTGCAGGCAGACAGGCCGGTCGGTACAGTCGGTCGCTGGCTAGTGTCACCACTACCACCACTACCTACCACAATACAGCAAAAGTAACATGGCACAGATGTTTTATCTCACGAGCGCGGGTGAGCCATACTTGTAGTTGTAATGCGTATAGACACGCGCTCCTGTGTGCGTAAGTACAGGACTCTTTTCTATTCTGTGGTACAGGTAGCTTTAGCAAACTCTCACACACACAGGAGCGCGTGTCTATACGCATTACAACTACAAGTATGGCTCACCCGCGCTCGTGAGATAAAACATCTGTACCCAGTGTAACAAACATTTCATTTATTTTACGGTACAGTCATTCAAACAATAGCTTCATATAGCTACGCGTCTTGTTGCATACCTAATTTTATACTTGAATTTCATTTAATAATTTATAGTTCGAGCCACGTAAATAGAGCTCTCGACGACATAATGTGTTGTATGGCGATGAGAGCTCTATTTCCGTGTCTCGAACTATAATCTAAGTTTATAAAATTATTTATACGATATTTTTAGGTCTTAATAGTCCATTGAGATTTGTACCTAATTTTATTGATTGAAATAAAACGCATTGTTCCGTTGATTGTGTTTTATTAACTACTTTATATTATATTGACATATAGATAACTTGTACTTTTTGGAAATGGCAAAAATACGCTATTGTTTTTTTGATTGGCTGGCGTTAAATTTGAGAAGGTAGCGATTATACTGTCAATCAAATGAACAGTATTTTCACTAGACTGTGGTTGTTACGGACCGACACTAACAATATTATTTAGTTATGAAAAAGGACAACTTATAAGCCTAGACTACTATTCTATTTTAACATTTTCATTTTATCTATGCCAACCTTTGATGAAAAATAGTGGGCCTTCTAATCTAAGATGCAAACTTTTGCAAAACAAATTGTATTATAGGTAATGTTACCTGCTCCTGCCACTGAATGAACTCTATTTGTTCAGCGAATCTTAACACTATGTCTCCCTCAGCCTAGCTAACTACCTACCTAGCTAGGGCTCATCTCCAAACAATGGAATCTCAGGTCACTACATAACATAAACGCTCACTAGGGTAGGGAGGGAGGGACGTGCCCAAACGCCTAAAGCTATTTGATTTCAAGTATATATTTGATTTATTGAATAGTCGCGGAGCGCCACGTCACGTCCGAGGGCCGAGCCGACTACCGCCATTACTCCGCTCGTCGCTCGTAACTCGCGCGCGCCGATGTCGTAAACTTAACGACGCACGCGTTATATTGTCGTCCTCAAAGTGATACACATTTTCAATTTCGCGGTAGCCAGCCGTAAAGCGTAAAAACGACGCGGACGCGGGCCCACGCGCGCGTAAATCATGCCAACGGCTAAATACATAAATCTGCGGCCACAACCGTTTAGATTCGCATCGGACGCGCGAGATCGCAATCGGTTGACTGACGCGCCGTACAGAGCGCCGACGACGACGCGCGACGCACTCTCTATGCATCGATCTCCGAACGGCCTCTAAACGGAGAACGAGCTGCGAATCTGCATTCGGAAACTCGTTAACCAATCTCGCGGTTGTCGGATGAGGAACGACGGCCGCTCGCTTGCGTAGACAAAGCGGCCGCTGTGAGCCGCGCCTCGAAGTAATTCACAGCTTCAGCGGCGCGGCGGAGCGGGAGGTTTCTATAGCAGAGCGGTGTGGTGGGTGACCCGGGAGCGGGAGCGGGCGGGCCCGGGGCTGCACCGCGTCTCTCCGCCGCGACAGCTTCCGGATCTTCAGTAATGCCCCGCTCCATTATCTTGTCTGCCGGCAGCAGGTGCGCGCCGCCCCGCGCAGACGCCTACCAACAGCGAGTAGGTACACGAACGAGCTAACCGATCTTCCTTAGAACCTCTTATTCTCCGCTGTTGCATAGCTTGTTAGGCAGGTAGATACATACATGTTATCTTTATTGGCTTCGTCGTCGGGACCATTTTAACTTGTTCGTTCAATAATTTCGCCGTCACGATTGTAGATGAATTCTAGTTCAACCGAAGACATCCGTGGAACAACTCAAATCAGCATTTGTACCTAAGTACGCGCACTTTGTTCCTTGAAAAACTCATCTGTAGGAGGGTATTGTAACAATTTCCAAATCCTCCAATGATAATTGGCATAACTATAAAAAAAATTATAATAAAAACATGATGGTCAGCGTGAAAATATAAACTACCTGGAAAATGTGCGAACAGATTTGACGAATTCTCTGAAGAAAACGTAGAAAGTGCAACACATGGAAGAACTACAAATTGGGACAGCAGCATCGTTGACGGGGCGGCGGCGGCGGAGCGGCGGTTAGACTCGAGTTGAAGTTGAAGCAGAAGCAGAAGCAGCTGTGCGCGTCAGAGTACAGAACTGGGCGCGTGCGGTGGCGGCGCGGAGACGATGTGACGCGGCGCGCGTGCGGCGCGTGCGGCGCGCGGGCCGAGTAGCGAGCAACGACGTAGCAGCGGCGGACGAGATGGGCAGGCGAGATACGCCGTGCAAATGTTCCCGTGTCTCGTCCGCTCTAACGACGCTCTAATGCCCACACGGATTTACTCGTCGACCCCGCGACCTCGCGTGCGCGCGCCGCTATCGTGCACCACCGGCCACCATTTTGAATTTCAATATAATGCGCCCGGGCTGTACTGTTTTACATTTTATTTGCATCGGTCTGCAAGAGCGTGGCTGCGTCCGAACTCGATAAAGGGAGAGCAGCCATTTAAGGCGTTATAGCCACGTGCCGAGCTTTGCGGGACTTACGGTTAATTCGATGCCGTAGTGTTTCCTTCCTGTTGAATTGATGGGCTTACTAAATCGAGCACGTACAGTATGGCCGCGGAGTGCGCCGAGAAGCGATGCGGGCACCGCAGTATCGCAGCGATGATGTCCCGGGGCGAGGCAATAGGTTCTGCTGTCACCGCGCCGCGCCGCGCGCACTTTATGCCGCACAGTGAATCGAGTCAATATTTAATTAAGTGTGGCATCTGCTTCATTGCTCGCCATTAAATTGTCAATAATTCACACTCGCCGCCAACGAGATGCGCCGACCGCCTCCGCCCCTCCGCGCCGCCGCTCGTCACGGCATGTTACGACAGCCAATGAATTCTCTACGGATGCTACAAAATTCTCATAGGTATTTTATCTGATAAAAACATCTCATACTGCTTTGTCTGTCACACATAAGGTTTTTTTTTGTGGAAACTGACACGGTTGCCTACATCACCTACAACGTCCGTGATGTCAGCCCATAACACCGGGTGAACTAGGTGCCATGTCAGTGCTTCCCCCTTTGATCGTGCCGGCTACACTGAACTGGTCGGAAAACACAAACTATTTACATAGCCGTTTGGACCGACGTTTCATTCAGTGCGGTGGTACCAATCCGGGCGGGTTAAACCCTACCACCAAGTAAGATTAAGAGGGAAGGGACCGGGAATAAGGTTAATGTTGCATAAAATATTTACCTTAGGTATTTATGTTTATTTAAATTGAATTTTACGGTTCAGTGCAAAAACACGCATGATAAAACACAATAAAATTGTCCCTGTGTGTTGTGTGCAAGATTTTTAGGGCCCCGTCGCAAAATTGCGAAAAAAGGGACACTTATGGAATCGCTCTGGTGTGTCTGTCTGTCTTTCCGTCCGTCCGTCCGTCCGCCCGTTTGTCGGTCAGTAACCGACAAACGGGCGGACGGACGGACTCATTGAAATTGTGTGACGGACGGTCACACAATTTCAATGAGGCAATTTAAAAAATAGGTATAATGTAGGTATATAATCAAATGCAAATATTGCGTTTAAAAGTTCACAAAAATCAATGAGCTTTTATGTATTCGTCATTGACAAAAAACGGCAGTTTTGTCGACGAACTTTTTCCTATTTAGTCTTATTTTCTATGTTTAAATTCTGAAAAAAAAAATACTATGTTGTTGTACACAAAACTATTCGTTTTGCTGAAAAGCTCATAAGCTTTGAGAGAACAAAATTCCTGAAGGTCGAAAATGTAATTTTTGTATGTTATCGTAAAATAATAGTAAGGATGGAAGTTAGCTACAATGTTGAGGCCCGGCCAAGTGCGAGTCGGAATCGCGCACTGAGGGTTCCGTGCCACCACACAATATATTTGTGTTTTAGGTATGTATTTACAAAAAACCTTTATAATCATTAATCACCGATGTCAAATGCTCTGCGTTCTGCCACTGAGCTACATATGTGGCTACATACAGATTGAGAGTTATATACAGGGTGTCCCAGAAACCGACGATAATCCTTTAACAGGAGGTAGGGCTGCTAATTACCTCTCAGAATATCTAATTTTAGGTTTAGTAAAAATGGCTTAGTTTTTGAGATATTGTCATTTTTGTAAAAATCCAAAATTTTCTCCCTCAGCTCATTTTTTTAAATGCCAAAAGTACAAATGTAAGATTTTCTTAAATCTAGTTTTTGTCAAATATTCCTGAAAAGTAAGGCTTTTACACTGTATAATTTATATTTTCATGTTTAATCCTGTTTAGCTGAAAAACTACTTAAGAGCCAAATGTTAAAATTTTTTCAGCCTCATCCCTTGATTTTGGCCCTTCGCGGTGAAAAAAAAAATTACTACACTAAAGTGGCATTATGCAACAAAAATACGCCCGTCTAATGTAGTTTTTAAAATGGTACATCACTTACCGATTTGCCCAATAATTTATGAGATATTGTTATTTAACTGCAAAAGGACCTCGGAATTTGATAACTGTTCTACCAAGTACGAATTGGAATAAAATAAACACTTGAAGTAAATTGGTCTTTATTAACCTGTTAAAGTAGATGTTCAAATTGTTTACCACCTGCCAGCTCGACATCTTCTCACAAATGCCCGGTTGATGCGTTGAGCAAGTACTCGATGCAAGTGCAGATACGTCCACCTATGCTATGTAGTTTGTATTTTCCGTCCAGTTGAGTGTAGCCGGCACGACCGAAGGGAAGCACTGACGTGGCACCAAGTTCACCCGGTGTTATGGGCTGACATCACGGATGTTGTAGGTGATGTTTTTTTTTATGTAATTCGGTATTGGTGGCTGAGTCAGAGGGGCCAAAGCACATGCTCTGACTAGCCATGTGACTGACTAGATGTAGCCAACCATGTCAGTTTACATAAAAAAAACCTGAGCTACTCCGTAATTCTTTCTTTGAGCTCTATCAAGTTTTCCACCGGTTTCCCGTAAACTTTTTCTTTTAAATAGCCCCAATAATAAAAATCTAACGGATTTAAATCCGGTGATCTAGACGTCCGGTCTATCTGTGGGGATGCAAGTGGCTAGGAGGCCACAAGACGTCCGTTGAATTGTAGAGACTTTAAACGGGCGAATTATCTTGAGTTTCGGCAACAAGAGCTTCAGAGCCTTTTAGAATATGTACCATTGGCCATACGGAGGTGGTTGCAAATTGATGGCTGCCCAGCCCATTACGCTAGAGAAGTGCGTAATTTTTTAGACCAAGCATATCCCCACAGATGGATCGGACGTCTAGGTCACCGGATTTAAATCCGTTAGATCTTTATTATTGGGGCTATTTAAAAGAAAAAGTTTACGGGAAACCGGTGGAAAACTTGATAGAGCTCAAAGAAAGAATTACAGCAGTAGCTCAGTTTTTTTTTATGTAAACTGACATGGTTGGCTACATCACCTACAACATCCGTGATGTCAGCCCATAACACCGGGTGAACTTGGTGCCACGTCAGTGCTTCCCTTCGGTCGTGCCGGCTACACTCAACTGGACGGAAAATACAAACTACATAGCATAGGTGGACGTATCTGCACTTGCATCGAGTACTTGCTCAACGCATCAACCGGGCATTTGTGAGAAGATGTCGAGCTGGCAGGTGGTAAACAATTTGAACATCTACTTTAACAGGTTAATAAAGACCAATTTACTTCAAGTGTTTATTTTATTCCAATTCGTACTTGGTAGAACAGTTATCAAATTCCGAGGTCCTTTTGCAGTTAAATAACAATATCTCATAAATTATTCAGCAAATCGGTAAGTGATGTACCATTTTAAATACTACATTAGACGGGCGTATTTTTGTTGCATAATGCCAGTTTAGTATAGTAATTTTTTTTTTCACCGCGAAGGGGCAAACTCAAGCGATGAGACTGAAATTTTTTTAACATGTGGCTCTTAAGTCGTTTTTCAGCTAAACAGGATTAAACATAAAAAAATAAATTATACCGTGGGAAAGCCTTACTTATAGGGAATATTTGACAAAAACTAGATTTAAGAAAATCTTACATTTGTACTCGTGGCATTTAAAAAAATGAGCTGAGGGAGAAAATTTTGGATTTTTACAAAAATGACAATATCTCAAAAACTAAGCCATTTTTACTAAACCTAAAATTAGATATTTTGAGAGGTAATTAGCAGCCCTATCTCCTGTTAAAGGGTTATCGTCGGTTTCTGGGACACCCTGTATAAGTAGTTGGAGAACAAGGCGCAGTGCTTAATATTATCTAGGAAACAAATCAAACAAAAACAATGTGCACGTGAGTTTAATCTTTAAATTTTATTGAATTAAAAATGGCACAGAAAATTCATCATGTTAGGTTACTTCTGTCCCCGGGACAGGCTAAATCTGAACGTGGTGCATATCCTTCCTTACTACAAATATGAACGATTTTGTTTAATTATAGGGTTCCGGAATAATTATTGAATGGGCCCCGTGCAACTATTGGGCGTTTTTTTTTGTTTAAGTAACTGCTGTGGAGGACCACGCCTGAAGCCACAGTTTGGCACGACAATCATTGTTGCTCCACTTCCCGCCAATATAGAGTGCGGGACCCTCGGAGCGTGATTACAACTCGCACTTGAGCGATTTTTTTACACAACGGCTATGCGGATCCCTCGGCGGAAGCATAGCTTGCGGATTCCGCAGACCCTAAAATGATGCGGGATACCGCGGACGGATCCCATTTGCGAGATCGCAATCCCTACCCGCGAGCCCCCGCGCTGTGTAGGACGTTACGCCGCTCCAGACAGCGAGTCGCGGGGGTCGTTCACCGCCGCGGCCGAAGCCGGGCGCGGCGCGGCGGCGACCGGCACGACGACGCCGCAAGGCCGCGGCGCCCGCCGCCCACCGGGCGTGAAGGGAGGCCCTAATTGATTTCACGTCCGCGATGCTCCCTCGGTCGGACTGAACGCCGCATGCGAATGGCGGTGGTCTCTTTGTTTATGCGATGCGAGTAATGAGAACGGCCAAGAGTGCGTACGTCTCCTCGCTACACTATATGGTCTAATCCAGCTGACGACGGCGACGACGTCCGCAACGACGATCGGCCGTTCTTTACCGAGCCACAGACCATGCGCCCGCCCGCCCGTAGCGTGCTCGATTTAACCCCGAACTCTATATAGGTACATCATGTTAAACAAACACTAATATTTACCTAGCGAGACGTAACTAGGTGTTATTAAAGTGTGTCGCCACGGCCGCGATCGCGCCAGGCAGGTCGTCCGGCTCGTGATAAAACTAGTGTACCCACCAACAATGATCCGCGCCGTGACTGCAATTCCGACAGCGAAATATGAGTACGGCAGCGGGTTAACAACCTATCCGTGTCCGTCCGGCGACGACACGTGGACGGTCCGGCTGACCGGCTAACATTAGGTACGTTAGCCAGCCGGTACGTGTACGTTACATACGTACCATATCCGTATCCATATCCAAACTAAATTTATGCGAAGATAAAATCAAACACGCTAAGCGGCCGCTCGGGCGACCGCTCCGCCGCCGCCGCCGCGCGCCAGACGATTGCGCGAGCAATTTGCTAGAACGGACATGGAGGGCGTACGAGCGAGTTTTTCTGTCGTCGTCGTAGTCATTGTGGCGCGTCAAATCTGCCCGTTTGGTAATTGGCTCGATGTTTGCTTTCGCTCCAGTTTGGTCCAATTTGAGCGAAGCTTCCTCTATTAGCGAAGTTAATGAGAGGCAGATAACATCGGAGTAGTCGCGCTGCGGAGGCCGCGGAGCGGAGGTGGCGCACGTCGCGAGGCGACATCACCGACAGACGTCGTCGCCGCCGCCGGCGAGGCGCGACGCGATTGCGACGTCCGCGTCGCGTCGACGCGAAGATATATCGCAGCGATATCGTCCGATAGCTTTAATCAGCGCCGACGCGACGCTTCGCCCGTCCGACCTCTCAAACTTGCGGAATGCGAACACTTTTCATTCGGATTCGACTTCTTGTTTTGGAATCATCGACGAGCAAATCAACTGACTAGATCGGTGGCAGTCCCTTGTTGTCGCCCCGAAATATGTGGGGTAAGCCTCGTTTGTCCTCCATTTTTAACCGACTTCTTCAAAAAAAGGAGGTTATTAATTCGACCCGTATGTATGTAATATCGTTGGAATTGCACAATATTCGTATATCTGTGGCTGTGGCTTGCCATAATTTTTCAGGCTCAATGCCGCACGCGCACGCCACACCAAACATAACGCGACATGGCGCACGCGCCGCGCCGCCGCGCCTCCGGGCGCTCAGTTTTACTTGTTTTTTTTTAAATGTAAACCAGCATGGGTGGCTGTGCCGAGAGACCAATGGTGCAATCGACAGAGCCAAAATCACCTCTCCTCGCGAAACCACGCTCAGTTAGGTGCCATGCCAGCAGATTTGCGGACTGTTGCTAGGCTGTCTAGCCCGTTAATACGACGCTTGAAGACACCCAGGTTAAAGGATTCAGGAAATACACTCGCCGGAAGACAGTTCCACACTCTAGCGGTGCGACAAAGAAACGATTTAGAGAACCGATGGGTTCTCAACAGCCCAATGTCAACAACAAAAGGGTGCTGAGTCTCTCTGCGACGAGTCATGCGGAGGTAGGACGGGTGGCAGGGAATAAGGGATGCTAGTTCCACAGAGCAGCGTCCGTGATAGTATCTGTAAAACAGACTGAGCGAACCCACAAATCGTCTGTGACTCAGAGACTCCAGACCATCCTGTAAGTTTTGGGTCACCAACAAGACGGATGGCTCGGCGCTGTATCGAGTCCAAGGATGCAAGCAGATAATGCAGACTACCCTCCCAGATATGACTGCAGTACTCCATCACCGGCATAATCTGTGTTTTGTACAACAGGAATAGTTGTGCCGGTGAGAAGAACCGCCGATTGCGGAAAAGTATTCCCAATTTTCTGGATGCAGTTTTGGCCTTAGACTCGATTAGTTGCCGGAAACCCACGTCTTTGGATATAGTGGTGCCCAGGAGGTCCAGGTGCTCCGAGACAGGTACGACGCTACCTTGGAAACTAGCTTGGAAAGGAAAGGGATCGACCTTAGCAGATAATGCGCAGCACTGAGTCTTACTAACGTTGAAGGCGACAAGGTTCTCCTGGCCCCATAGAGCTACTTTTTCGAGAACGTTATCTACCTTATCAACAACTGAACGTTGAGCCTCCCTATCTGAGCATCCCTATTTTTAACTTATCGACATTATATACGACGAATATTTATGTATAGTATACTAATCATCACCCTATCTCATCAGCGGGTCGCACAGTAGCGAAAATACCCCGAGCGGAGCCGAGGGCAAAAGCTTGCTGTGAATGAAATTGACGTTGCAGGCAGGTACTCATCCGTATCCAATCTCCATCCAGTTTTTCCCCAAATAAGAAGCTAGGGTTGTTGACTTTACTTAAAAAGAAAGGTACGTACATACTTACATACATCTGTAGTGTAATATAAAACTTTACATCTTGCAAAAAATCCGGACAAATCAGACGCAATTCCAGACGGGCTGTCCAAATGCCGGACAGTCCGGCCCAATTCCGGATGTATGGCGAGCCTATATACAAGTATGTTAGTCTATGTGGGCTTCTAAACAGGTGTGCCAAATTTCATAAGTATATGTATTATTGTTAGATGATGTTATTTGTAATAGTGTTAAATTTTATAATAAACTGTCTTCTAAGATAAAACAATTAGATGATAATAATTTTAAACGAAGAATTAAACAAATTTAATTGAATAGAGTTATTTATTACACTGAAGGATGCTTTAGCTGACCATAATTTTATCTAAGAATCTGACTACGTTTTTTTTCCACTAAATAACTTGACAATTGGATACACTTTGTATCTTTAGATTTTTAATATGACTTATTAGTATTACATTTCTTTAGGCGGTACAAAAGCTCACCTGGAAATTGATAGATGGACCCCTTTTTGTGCTTTTGTATCGCCTTCAACTCAAGGGTCAGAGTCAGAATATGAATCAAAATAATATTATTTAACACTTTTCAGTTCTAGTTGTTTTTTGAAGTCGGTGCAATGTTTTTGTCGAGAGTCATTTCATTACCTATGGGAAGGAAGGTTGGATTGAAACGCTGTTCCCAGCCGTTGTTGGCTTGAAGAGTGTAAGAGCGAAAGCGTGTCGAGCAGGTGACAGACAGGGAAGCGCACTTGTTAGCTGCTCGATCAGAGCGAGCGGGCTCTCTGTCAGTGTGGATACCGCCCGCCCGACGACGTGGTCGGTGCCTTTACTGCGCCGCCGCGGCCGCTCCGCAGTCAGAGTGAGGTGCCAGGTTAGACGGCCGACATGTCACGGCGGCGGCTCTTACAGCCTCAGGAGGGTCGCCCCGGCGCGGCGGCGGCGGCCCCGGGTGACGAGTCACACGAGACGTTACGCGACTGTTTTCAGAAACTAACATTGGAAACTAATTGATTGCCCAATAACCAATGCGTTTGAAACTTGTATATGTAGTGTAGTGTATGTAGTGGGTGTGTTTGTGTCAACAACTAAATTGTCAACAGTTTGCAACAGGTTTCAGATTGAAGAATTAAGTGTGCAAGAGAGAGAGAGAGATAGAGAGAAAAAGAGGAATTCAATTGTGAAAAAAAAGTACGAAAATTTCAAACACACAAGACTACAAAGCTGAAAATAATAATTTAATTAAACAAATAAAAAGAAAATGTCTCCTAGCCACAAACCGATTTAAATTGAAACATGTGGGGCGCATGTAATAGTTGTTAATAGTGCGGAATGTAGAGACTAGCTGTCTTTGAGAAAACTCCCACAACAGTTCGTATCATTTGAATTTTGAAGTGCAATAAAATTGTTAGTGACTTAGGTGAACTTAGCATCAATTATACTATTGCATGCGCCCCACGTTTTTCGATTTAAATCTGTATGGGGCTATGAGAAATTATTTTATACTTTTAGCCCGTTTTAAAAACATGGTTACAAACATTTTTTTTATGGAAATAATTATTTAGTCTCAAATTTGTCTTGTTCCTTGTACTTACACACATCGTGGAGTGGAGGTGGTTATGTAAAGACCGCTTAGTCTTCCTGCATGCTGGTTCGGGTTTCCCTCGCGATTTACGCGTAGTCGTCGTGCTGTGTCCTGTCGACAGGTCTGCGCCGTGTAGCGTCCTAGGCTCGTGTCGCTACTCGCTTACCTTCACCGCTACGAGGAGTGCACCATCTTCCATGGCTCTTCTTCTGGCTCGCCATTCACGCAGGATAAACATTTTAGTCCTAACAGGTCTGGAGACATGATTTCTAGCTGTTGGGTACGTACAGGGAACGCACATTGTATCGAGATTAATTGGTTTTCTGCTATCGCCTAATGAATGACTGACTGAAAGGATTTTATTTTGTACGTTGCTGAAACCGCTGTCTAGCACGAGATGTAATGTAGGCGCGCAGTTACAAGTTACAACTCTTACAATGTATGTCACGTTATATATCATACGTTATATTATATACATAATATATCATTGAAAGCCTTTTACATCTTACCCGTGCTCTACCCAGCATAGGTGAGGCTATACCTTCATACGCTGCACACTTTCACTTAGCGAGAATCCATATTATATTAAAAAAAAATTAAAACTAATCAAACAAAATTGGGATTACAGAAACGCCGGAAAACTTACGTTAACTTTATTTTGCTGTTTTCCGCTCTAATTATTTTATATTTTCACTCGACTATAATATACGGCGAAGCCAATAGGAGGGTTATGATTTTGACAGCGTATGTATACTTAAATTACTTAACCGATTTCTACATTTATGAGGTATTGTTGAGTTCGTCTCGATAGCGCACGTGTAATTTTGTTTTATGAAAAATTCAAAATGACGGACGCCAGGCGCCTTATTGTCGAACTTTGTAATTTTGTTTTCTTGAAACCCCATCGAGTGGGTTATCATTTATCAATTACTCATGCATGATAAAGCTAATTGGTATCACTCAAGAAGCATATCATCACATATACAACCAGTGGCGGCTGGTGACGTCAGTGACCGGTAGTGCGCTAGGTACCTACCTAGGTAATTAAATACCAAATTTCCCAACAAATTCCCGTCATGTTATTTTAAGATAGGGACTTCCGCATTTTTTAAACGCCTGCGTTTTATTATGTATGTACCTAGTATGAATATTCTCAAGACACTCAATGAGTTGCAAAAAAACAAAACAAAAATGCAAACAAGTTTTTTAATTCATTTTTAGTACCTTTATGAACACACCCATAGACCACAACACTAATTGCAGCTTTCAAAAAGAAAACAGTAGTAATGTCCCAAAAATACTTAAAAAATATATAAAAATAAAAGCATTTGAAAAGTAGGAATTGAACCCGGGATCACCTGATTGTGAAGCCTTACCTTTAACCAACGCTTAGGCAAATATCGGCACCACTTAATTCCAGTATCACGTGACAGAAAGCACAAAACCTAACCATATCCTATTTTAAATATTCGCGCGCTAACGGGTATGTGACATCACATGACAGCGCGCTGACTCTAGCTAGGCAGACGGACTCGTGCAAAACGAATCGCTCGCGACGTGTCGCACGCGCGGCTATTCACGATATAGCGTCCTTGTTTGGCGCTCGTGCGCCGCACGCAGAACTCCATTTCGGCCCATACTGTTTCTAGAAGTATCTTTTGTCTCACGCGGCAGCGGTGTTTTGCCGATCCCCATACATTCAGTATGGAGACCCGCGTGCGTTACTCGATTCCGCACGGGGCGCGCGTTTAAACGCAAAAAAGTGCCTTGTGGTCTATAAAATAAGGTCTAATTCACATTCGTATTTATTTGGAGTACGATCATTATGGTTTTAATGAAGGTATGTTGTAAGATATTATTTATTTTGAGTAAAGTGAAGACTTCTCGTGGTATGGTAGTGCGGCGCACGAGCGCACTTTAGGACCAGCCGCCAGTGTATACAACACTGAATGGTTTAGAACTAAAAGGAATAAAATAAAAAATAAAATAAAGTTTTATAAATCTCGACTACGAAAAACTAAGGAAATAACAAGGAAAGTTGAACGAAAATGCTTTAGTCGGGCGTGTAGAACGATTCTAACAGACATGTAGCCCGACTACAGCATTTTCGATCAATTTTCATAGTTATTTGCTTGTGTTTTGTAAGTAGTAAGGTTTTGTAAACATTTTTTAATCCAAAGCGATCGACTTCGTAGACTACAATTCTTTGTACACATGCATACCTTGTACCTACCTAACATTACATTTGCAATGTTGTCCTACCGATTCGAGCGGGGGGAATGTTGGGTTTACCTCATTGTAATGGAGGGCGCATGTTCGCTCACATTCGGTCACGTCGCGCGGATCATTCTTCGGAACAAGACAGGTGCCGGCGACGGACGGCGCGGCGGCGGCGCGGAGCTGACCTCGTAATTAAGATGGCGACGAGTAGCGCGGCGCGGGCGCATAGCCTCACGCGTCACACACGACACATCCTGCAGACAGCATGATCTGTTGAAGTGTTGCTCATTCTATGTATGGGATGCTGCGAGACAAATTACTGGCAAGTGGCGATTGGGATTAAATCTCTTCACTTATTAATAATTATTTATTTACGCGGTACGTTAAAAAATTTAAACATTTTGTCTAAGAAACTTGAGACAGACTGACTTCGGACACTTCATTGAGAAGAACACGGATCTCTGAGAAATGGAAACATTACGGTATTAGTATTCATTCTAGGTATGCGAGGGAAGTACGTCGAGTAATCCTTACTCCGCAATATTTTAGACTGTCCCTGTCAAAACTAGTCAAAAGTAACTGCCGGATTAGGGAAATTGCGCAGCGGGTTCGAATAACATTGCAATTTGAATGTCTTGAGGAATGAGTTGCGTTTACTGTTAGCGTCCAACCTCGGCACACTTTACCCCCCGCTCTCGGCATAGTCGGCAGTCGATGCATGCAAGGGAAAGCGAACTTCTTTGAAGCTTCGTCAAAAGTGCCACCTTTTCAACCAAAGAGGTTGAATGTTGTCGCTGGCGCTCCTCAACCGACTTCAAAAGGAGGAGGTTCTCAATTCGACTTTATGTTTTTTTTTGTATGTTTGTTACGCGATTACTCCGTAAATTGTGGGCCGATTTTGTGGTGGTCCCATATAAATTTTATCGAAATTGATTTAGCGGTTTTTGAAAAAATCAACAAAAAACTATGGTTACCTTCAGCAAAACTTTTGATGTGGACTTTTTCAGCCTCTCTAGGGTTAGATTTTTTTTTATTTCATACATTTTAAAGTCGGTTTTTATATTTTTTTATGTATGTAATCCGGTATGGATGGCTGAGTTCATGTTCCGATCAGCCAACATCACCTCCGAGAAGGTGCTGCATCGGAGGCTTCCCATTGGATTTCCTTCTCTGTCCTCTCCACAGACTTGTCATCTCGTCGCTGTGATGCGCGCGACAACGGCTCGCGTGTGCGGTGCGGTGGTGTGGCCCTGGGGAGGCGTAAGATCGCCCGCTTTTTGCGCAGGGTCGCTTACACGGTGTAATTCTAATGGCGGAATCGGCACGAGTAACAGCGCTCTTAATGGCGAAGTGGCGGTAACGCCATTACCTGGCTGGCACACCTCGGAGCGCCCTAACGATCCCCATCCGCAGGCGCAGGTGGCGAGCTACCTTACTCGTACTCTACTTCCAATTATTAATCTCCTTTGGAGTCTTCACTCAACTAACCGATCGCTCCGGCCGACAGGCACAATTCCACTAATGAATTAGAGCTGAAGAACTAAAATATGATACATAACTGCCTTCTTCTCAGCGGATTGACAATCTGACAGCCGCAGTCAACCGCTGTCGTCTATTCCTATCCACTACCTATAAATTGGCGGAGATCACACGCACTTCTTCAATTACGGGCGGCCGAGTGACAGCTGAGCGGCGACACTCGATTTAGACAGCCCGGCCGCCGGCCTCGCGCACACGCCGAGACGGACGGACGGACGGACCCACAGCATTACCAGCTATTAGTGCTTTTATAGTTGTAGAAAAAAATGCGGACAAGTCAATCTATAATCCGCTCCGGGCGAATCTTTTGTAGAGCTGCCTGCTCCCTTATGCGGTTTTGGGATTTGAAAGTATGATGAGACGCCACCCAGGGGACGCCGACGACGACGCGACGGTAGAAGTTTTTTGCGCTCGTCTAGGGAGCGCCTCTAGCGGCGCGGCGGCGGAAACGACATGCGAACGAACGGTCGTTATCGTTTTAATGAGTACAAAGTTAAGTTGCGGTGAACTAATTACGCAAGAATTACCGCGGAATCGTTAGATCTGCGATGTGAAAAATCGAGCTGCCCACCGAATAAATGTCTGACTTTCCCCGTGTGACGGCAGACTGCGCAGTCGCCGCCGCCGTCGGAAGTGTTCCTGCGGCGCCGGATGCGCCGCTACGGCACCAATTAGCCCAGACACGACGCGCGGCGCGCGGCGCGCGGTGCTCCTCTGTCTCCGCGCGGTCGTTGCGACCGGACACGACCGCCGCGCCGCGCCGCACCGCGCCGCCCCCCGCCTCCGCCGCACACGCCGATGTCCACGAGCGCCCGTCGCTATACATCGCGCCTGCGCTCCTGCATCCACCTGAAAATTAAATGTCCTTTAGTAATTTAAAATCCTTCGTCCTCCAGTAGCGGCGAATACGTCACGTCGCCCATTCCTCCTCGGAATTGCGATGCGAGACGAAGTAACCTTTCTTTATATAGGTAGTTTCAATGTGTAACTGTTATGTAGATACTTCTGACGAGCATTTTTCCGAGTATATTTTGTTGTTCAACAAAGCGGTTAGATAGAAATGTTTATAAATGTATGTATTGGATGTGTACCGATGCTCGAGAAGCTATGAGTAATCTCCGTGAGACTAAAATCGTGTTTTTGTTACAGTATCGCTGCTTCGAAGCCGACTCCGCCGGAACCAGCACCGACAGCTATGGATGGTAACAATAATTTTACTTATACATAGATACGAACTAGGTACCGCTGGAGGTCATAAGTGCTAAAAGGGTAAACGGATTTAAAAATCATTTAAACACCTAAATGAAAAAAAAAACACAATAATTAATAGAATATAAATAATTACAAAACAATTCAAACAATAACAAGTGCACTTTACAGAAAAAAAAACTGAAATGCACGCATCAGCTTCAAGCTGTTCGTGCTATAAATAATAATAATAATACGACAGATACGGAGGTCCCCGAGATGGGGGTGGTGGTGGCCTACGTGTCTAATACCACCACCCATCGCTCGAAGCTAGTCTCGCGTCGTCTCGGAGAGCTCCGTAGCCACGACCTGCACCCGCCGGCGCGCTTGGAGGGTTGTCTCCCGCCACCGGCGGAAATGAAGTTTTTTTTTAAAATTTGATTCTGTATTAATTTTTTATATTTATTTTATGTATCTACCTACCTATATAGAATTATATGTTTCTAAAGAAAAACGTGAAAATTAAAACATAACATAATAATACTAACTTACGACAATATAGTTACAGACAAATGTGTGCGTGAAGGGATTGAACAGGGCAAGGATGGGTGGGTAACTTCTTGTCGTGTTCGCGTCACGTTGTGTACGAGCCTGAACATCAAATTGAACCATGTGTTGGGATTGTTTCCTACAGATGGGGTAACCAGCACCACGAGCGCCGGTTTCATCCCGCTCAAGCTGGGCCGCAAGCGGAGCTGCAGCGCTTCCTCCGCCGAGCTGAAGCCTTCCGGCCGGAAGCGCACCTCCTCCGGGGTCTTCGTCGTTGCGAAAGCTGAGGCTCCGAACGGTCCGCAGCCTAAGAAGCCGAACGAATCAGCAGAACCGCGCGAGGGGAAACAAGTCAGCGACTTTGCGCCGGCGGAACAGTCGACGGAGTCGGACAGCTCCGACGATGACGTCACACCGAAAAAACAAAAGACAGTGCAATTTTTGGGAGCTCAAAACACGACGAAGACGAAACCTGTCTCCGCGTTCGAGGAGAACGAAAACTGGGACTGAAGTTTTTTTATGCAATTTTTTAGTATAATTTTAGAAAGCTTCACCTGACTTAAATTTTTGGAACTTATACCTAGGTATTGTCGTGTACCTACTGTTGTGACTTGTGACTTTGTACGTGTACATAAAATAAAGTAGATATGTAAGACAATATGTGTGTGTGTTTTGCAATTCACTGTTTTGTTATTTATGGCCCCGATTAAGATTCAGCTTACCAGTTTATTATGTTATGATACACGTTGAAATTAATTAAATACAAATACTTAATCTGATTTTAAAAAACTAGTAGTCGCAATCACTAGTAGTTGTGTAGAAGCAATCATTTGAATTAAAATTTTCCGCCATCTTCAATTCTAGCTTCGAAAATCCTGTGGGCCCCACTTAGTGGTTGGTGGGTCTAGGGTTGCCAACTCTTTTTAGAAGAAATAACGTATTTCTGATTTCAGGAATGGTTAAATAAAAAGTACAGTCTAAAAAAAAGTTTTATTTATTTAAATTTTGAACATACATATATATTTTAGTGCTCTTTGTACATTTCAGCAGTGATGAGGTATTTTTGAATACACTATTATATGCACTGCATTCGATTACTGAGGTGCTGTCACTTCACGTTTAATTTCACGCATTGTGTGAACTTAAGTTGAAATAAAGTATTTTCGCGTAGGCACTTTATTGCTATTCAAAAGTTTAAAGTACGGAGACCTAAAATAACGTAAAATACTTTATTTTAAAGTACGGTCGACAGCCCTAGGTGGGAACCAGGCATACATACCAAATACGCAAGTATACATAGTGGTCCGGAAGCACATTTTGACTATTATCATGAGTGTATAGGAGCTTATTTTTATAAAAAGACGGTCGCGTAGGTATTTGCACATTTCGCAAAAAGCAACTAAAGAAAAGTAGATCTCCGCAGTCGTGGAAGTCAGCAGCATTTTTGGGATTTCCAAGGGCATTGCTTCATAGTCCACACCAAAGGCACATGCCGCATAGAAACCCCAACTCTACCGCGACGGCACTGTTTCACACAAAACACACAATACAAACACTTCATTTTACTATGGCCACAAACAAATAAAACCTGAAGAAAAAGGAGCCCACTCAGCTGATTCACTATTCAAGATAGCGAAGCTGTTTTTCAGGGGACCCCTTTAAAAAAAAAACACAAACAAAAAACACTACTAATATTTGTGATGTATATAAAACATACAGTTGCGATGCTAAGATCAAGTTGCAATAGAAGAGAATAGAGACTCAAAATACACAATATTTATTTGCGAGACAAAATATAAACAGTTCAGTCAGACACAAGTGATACAGTTTATTTTAAGTAAACATCACTTAGTACATACAATTTGCAAGGCAAAATATTAGTTAAGGTTAGGTTACTTTAGGTAGAAGGGATTATGTACATTACGTTACATGACGTGCAAATCCAGAAGCAAGTATTGCATTTTAAGTTGAGGTAAGTACCTACTTGAAGACCTTAGAAATATAGATAGAGGTCAAAAGAGCAGTCTACAAAACTGGAGAGACAGTTGCAGAACCTTATTGCATCCGAGATTACGTTATCGTATGGAGTATGTGGAGTAATACATATTAGGTACACGTACTTATGTCGCTTTACTTAGGTACTTATGTGGGTAATTAAATAAATGTCGCTGAAATGAAGATTTTCTCAGCCGGACTCATAAAAATGCGGATACAACACGGTAATCATAAATATAGGGCGACGCGAGCAAGCGCGGGCCCCGCCGCCGCCCGCCGCGGCGCGCGCCGCGCGTTGTGCCGTGCACAGGTGCTCCGGTTATAAGTTCAACATAAACAAACACAGGCGGCAGGCGGCCCCGCGCCCGCGCTCCTCCGCCGCCGCGGACGCCGACTGCAAGCAAGCACGGCTCGCAGCAACAGGTTCGTGTTCAATCAGACGGGAAGAAATAATATTTTCCTATTATTATGCTTACTGTGTTTTTGTTATTTAACGAAAAACTCGATTGCATGGAGTAGATGATTAAAGTACACGTTTTATATTGTATCTTCAGGGTAAATTTCAATTTCGTTTTTAATTTATTAATCCTCACTTTTTCGTAGTAAATATATTGTTATTAACATTAAAATACCGCCAAAAAGCCATCTAGAAATACAGAACGACTGTTTGACCATGTGGGCACCGAATAAGTACATACTCCATATGTGACTTGTGCGTGCATCCCTCCTGCGCTGAAGTGGAAATCCCTGATATACAAATGGTCCCCAGAGCTTTAGGGCAAAATCATATATCAGAGACAAACATACCTTAGCATATATGAAAGTTTCTACCATAATATAAAAAGTTTATATACAAATACTGCCATTTAGCTACATAGTACATCAGATGAGGAACTTCAAAGCTGAAATATTCGCAGTCGAAATGCCTGCTAAATCAGATAGATATGTTGAAAATAATTTATTACTCAAAAACATTTTACAGAAACAAGCACATTAAAACATTAACATCAGGTGCCTTTGCACCTGATCAACCCTTACAGACTCTTACAGGGATTTCTTTAGTTTCTATGTATATATATTTCTATAGCCTAGTAGTTCTTCAAGAATCTAGACTTGCCTAGATGGACGATAAGCTTCTAGAAAGAGTTCTACATGGAAAGAGTGCTAATCGGAAGACTTGACAGAATTTGGATCGGTGGAGAGTTGGAGGGGGCAGTCGAGCACGGGACTGGGTTCTGCTCCACTCGAGCCGAAACGTCTAGCGCGCTGTAAGAGAGCAACATTGTCTCGTGCTCGAATGAAACCTTCCTGCAATGAGCCCGGATATGTTGCGTGAAGCCATGCAGGGCCGTCTTAGGCCCTGCAGGGACCCTTGGGCACAAAACAATTTGGGGCCCTCTTTAGAAAGAATTTTTTTTTTACAATAATTAAATGCCGTTTTTACATAAAAATAGTGATTTTTTAGCTTACGGGGCCAATTTTTCGATGTACTCTCATTGTTAACACAACTAAATAATTTTTTTAACAATTTTTTTTTAATGTCTTTATTAAACTTATCGGAAACCACTGAATATCAATTGAAGCCTTAATATTGTACCGTTTAATTGTAATGAATTTATTTCTATCGGGTATCGGATAATTTTCTGGCGTCTGAGCTGCCATATATTAAATTTTTTTTTCTAAATACAGCTTTTAGACAGCTGATACTATACTCAATTCACTCAATTATTATAGAACTAAGCGATGGCTGGTGATGTAGTTTTCAAAGAGTAATTTTTTTCTTATTAGACTGAGTTGGCGCGTCCTATGATAACTAATGCGAGCGGCGGAAAATGTTTCATCAACATCAAGGGGCCCCGGGGGGCCCAGGGGGGCCCTTGATGTCGGAGGCCCTGGGCCCGTGTCCCGTGTGCCCTTATGGTAAAGACGCTATTGAATCCATGGAGTGTTGAGTTCTTCTCCTGTTTATAAGGAAGAAATCGGACAAGAAATTGTAGGTATAGAGCTTTTGTACAAAACGGGCTCAACTCAGCATATGCAATAGAAGGCAACAACGACGTTGTCTATTCTGCCGATTTGCAGTTAGATCTATTTTACCGAGAAGTAGGTACACAAACTTATAGGCTAGACAGGGAAGACAAAAAAAAGCAACTGAAAATAAATGTAGTAAGCACCAATATGGGCACTAAGTACAACTAAGATATTGAAATAGATTTTTTAAACAAAAGAAAAAATATCTATCTAGTTACTCCAACAAAAATAAAAAATAAATTAAAACATGTTAACATAATAAACAGTCAGCCGAAAGAAACGTAGGTAAGGTTATAGAAAAATCAGTCAAGTGCGAGTTTTACTCACGCACGAAGGGTTTTGTAGATCCGCTACAGTGAAGCAGTTTTTTGACAGGTATAGTGTGCGGCTACACCATACCTGTCAAAAACATACTTTTGTCTGCAATACAAAGTAGGTACCTGTGCCCCCAGCTATGATTTAGTAGCGTGAATATGTACTAATCGATAATTAGCACGTTTTTTGTATGGGACCCCTCCTTAATTTTTTACTTTTTGCTTTTATTATTATTTGTTGGAAATTAACACATGTTATTATTTGAAAATCTCACCTGTTATCGTTTAAAAGACACAGCCCTCGGACGGACGAACAGAAAGACAGAAGAGGTAGGCTTATAGTAATAGGCTTCCGTATGGATACTGAACCTTAAAACACATTACCCTCCTTTGCGTCGCGCAGTCGGGTAAAAAGACAACAATTTACGAAAAAGGACATGAGGAACATATCAAACAATCATAATTTAGGTATCTACGTTAACTAGCCGTGCTGAGCTGGGGTATTTCAAATCTGACAGATGTATCGTGCGATATTTAGTCGTCTCGTCTCGTCAGTATGGATAGCGGCGCGGTGGTGGGTGGCGGTGGCAATGATATTTTAAGAATTGCTAATTTGTTAATTTGTTAATTTGTAATGTGTTTTTATGTGCTAATAAATCCATTTTCTTTCTTTCTTTCAAAGAAAGATACGTTGTCTATACGGCATTCGGTGCTCACACACGGCACGAACTTGAAACGTTGAAAGAAAGAACTATAAAGTGATGCGCCGACTCGAATAGTCTTATTCCAATTATTAATTATAAAATAATTATTAAGTTAAGTTATGTGGCGGTTGGTATAACTGATAACTTCTTAGGAAGGACGACGCACGTCTGAACGCGTGCGTAGTTGGTGCGCGACTAACTTCAAACAGGACTGTGGTCTTGTATTTAATGTGCCGCTTTGGGAGCTCGTATAACCTATCTACCTCCTTTTTAACATATAATATCATTGGGCGGTGGTGTCGCGTTGCGCGCGCAGTACTGAGCGGGCCCGTGAGTGAGGTGCCCGGCACGCAGTAACTCGACGCGAGCTAACGAGACCGCCCGCGCGACCATTGTCCGCTGGTGTACTGATGGATATTGTCACACCTCCGAGACACACGTGAAACTACTTATAGCTGAGCTATTTCGTGGGAACATTCTAGGCACGTCTGGAATCACTGACAGATAATGCTGAAGTCGAGGTGTTCACTGAATGACAACTGTCTGATTTCGCTATGAAGGAAATACGAGTAGGAAACTCGTCCGCTTTATTGATAAGAAAACATAAACTAGTATGAAGTATGAATGTGTATCTAGGTATGTTTATACAGAGTATCTATTCGACTTTAGTTGAAATGAAATGAAAATATTATTTATTGCACAAAGTGACAAAAGGCGGACTGAAAGCCATTTCTCTACTAGTCATGCCTGGGCTTGTGAGTAAGGTCCTGAAAATCCAAGAAAAACTGTTAAAACATAAAACATAATAATATTAAATAATAACATAACATTAACATGTAATTAAATAAATTATATAATACATTAAATGATATAATACATACATACATAGCGTAACGCCTGTTTCCCAGTGGGGTAGGCAGAGACAAAGAATCTCCACGTGCCACGATCCTGACACACCTCATAATAAATTAGTTCAATATAATAAGAATTTTCTTCAATAGTAAAATTATTGTGAGTAATAATAGTAGTCCACGAGCGCTGACCTCGCTCGTAGTACAAACAATTTGAACGCTCGCTCGTCTACGCGGCGCGTTGAAGTCTTTCACGCGCTACGAATGCTACGTGTGCGTAGCGACACGGACGCGACCCGGCGACGCGGCGGCGGCGGCGGCGGCGCGGCGGCTCCATCTTTACAAAAGTCAGTTGAGTTAGAAATATATATATTATGGACCAAGTGATTAATGCGGGCATTATATATAATGCCCGGGCATTATGAATAACGACAAGTCAAATCGGGCAAAGTGATTAATTATTACCTAAACTTCATTATTTATCATAGTGTCTGGTCATTATGAATACTGCTACGCTATCGTCGGGCAATTTGATAATTTAGGTACATTCGGCAAGGCGCGGGCGCGGGGATAGACCATGTCTGTGTATTGGACCTAGTTCTTAGGTATGAGGTTGACAGGAAAGTGGAATGGGTGAATGTTTTGGTGGTTTAAAAAATAAATAACCAGGGTTAATTTATAGAAGATGCGCTACGCGACGCATCTTCTATAAATTAACCCTAACCTAATGTTGAGGCGGCGCAGGTTTTGACATGAGGGTTATTCGTAGGTTTCATTGTCGGACATTAAAAGAATCTTAAATAAAACACGTATTTTTATTATCCTGCCCAATACGAGATAGACATTATTCATAATGCCCGGGCAATTTAATTATTTCAACAGTAATCATCATATTGCCCTCTCATATTGGGCATTTTTCATAATGCCCGGGCATTATGTATAATGCCCAATTAATCACTTGGTCCATAACATATACACCTATTAATAACGATAAGTGCCTGATTTATTATTTTATTAATATTTATTTACATAAGACAACATAATTTTATATGAAAATGTGCACACATAATTAAATGACTCAGAACTGTGCACTGTTGAATTTCAACAGTCCTATAATATACATATAGATATCTTTAATTTACCAAAATGTTTATTCATGACTCGTAAGATCTGCATATTTTCTTTGAAAGAAGTATGACTGAAAGATCGCGCAGAGCTAGGCGACTGCGGATATATTGTATTCTATGACTGCGGTGTGCGGTGTGCGGGTGCGGCGGAGGGCGGGGCACGAGGGCGCGAACGACAGACACGAGTGACGTCACAATGGCGGCACCTGATTGGCTGACCCGTGTTAATGAGGGAACTTCACGACAATAGAAAACTACCGCGGAAGACGAAGCGCGATTTACGAGCGGAGCGACCACGATAAACTAAATTATCTTTTAACACTAACAATGGGCGATATTAAATAACGAATCGAAATATTTATTGTTTTAAGAGCGCGTCCGGACGACGCGCGATGCCAGCCATTAAACTGAAGATTCTGCAGACCCTGTGAGGCTTCGCTTCTTGTCGCCTTTGTTTTCTGTTTTCCCTCACACGACTCTCATGTAGCCTGCAGCTCGCAACTCAGGCTTTAGGCGGCGGGCGGGACGGATAGTTTACGTTTAATAAACAGAGAGTGTACTTAAAGTACATACAAAGTAAAGGACTGTAGGTCACATGCATTCTTTACATGTTAGGTACACATACATAGCTTGAATATACAGAGTGTTTCAGGGTAGGGTTTCGTAACTTCAGGGTTCGAAAGGGGTCCATATTTGAAGACGAAAAGCTCTGAACCTTTTTCCCCGATTCGGTCATTTTATAGTACTTTTTGGTGAAAATAGTTTCATCGAGATTTGTTGGACGGTCAACGTCCGCTTTAATTAAATAAAAATTAAATGACTAACTTACATACTTAACTAGTAGAATTGAACTGCATGTAGGTAAATTCCAAACACTTAAATTTTAATGAAATCTAAAGGAAACGGGACTGGACTAGGTCATTGCACTCTCTAGACCTAGACAGCACTATTGCCAAATTTCCCCATACTCACTGTCCATCGAGTTTTTAGGACAAATTTTCAATTTTTGTATGAAAAAAAAAAATGCGGAATTTCGATTTGAGTGATAAGGATTTTTTTCTTCTAATAATGAGTACTTTCTATTCCTGAAGTTTCTCAAGCTTATCCTGAAACATCCTGTATAGAATTTAATTGTAAGATGCATGAATAGTGTAAAGATGGTCAATCTGATGTAGTTCCTAGCCTAGTAGTGCAGATGGGAATGAAAAAGTAAGGCTCTTTAAAATTCCATTGTGCAAGTCTACTTGGTAGTGCAAACGGGAAGAAATAATTCCAAACGACGCTACCGGTTTCGCAGCTGGTAGTACAGTAGTGCAGATGGGAAAAAAAAATCCAAACAGCACTACTGGGTAGTGCAGTTTGGTAGTGCAGAGTGGAAGGAACGATAATAAAAACATCACATTTCCTAGGATTCAGTATTGTTCAGAACTAAGTATAGAAACAATTCTATTTCTGAAGGGTATTTTCAGCGGGATTACATCGAACGGAAAATTATGGGTACTTCCTTTATGGAAAGTATTTCGCTCTATTCTCGTAGCACTGTTCCAAAAAATAAACATAATGCTTGCTCACGGCACTAGTGCAACCGACACCACACACATATGTCTCTCTGGCTGGCCATCTACATATTCAAATAAAATCCTACATTATTATGATATTTCACGGATACAGTATTCGTGCAACAAGCCGCGTGCGTAGAAGAAAAGAAAAAAGTGCTGTTTTATCCGTAGCGCGACGTCGAAATGATTGTCTTCGGAGTCGCGGGTCGCGCGGACCATACACAATGGCGGCGCGTGTCACGTGGTCACGGGACGCGCCGGCAGCGTCACCGCGCAGACGCCCCGAACGTTTTGTCTTCGCTACAGCGCTAATCTGTTCACGATACAATACACGCGGCGGACAATGGCGCAGAATGCGGATGCCTTGCGCCGCTCTACATCGCGCGCGCGCGCGCGCAAGATCTGAGCGCTGGTCTCACAGATAAAGCTCGCCCTCTGCGCCTTGTCCTATGTACATTCAGTACAAACTGTTCTAGGCTCTTATTTATTTGCATTCAGCGTTAGTTGATACTTGCTCATGTAGTACACGTAAAATTACCTAAAGCTTCGAGAAAAGGATGGTACGGCCGTGTTTGCTCGACTTGGTGGGGGCACGGCCCCCAGATAACAAATATACGTAGTACTGTAGATTGAGTAGGTGCTTTGTATGTCGTTTGTCAATAACGATAGTTCAGTTCCATATTGAAAATTCAAACACGGATTCCATTCAAGAAACCAATGTCAGCGACAAACGACCTCCATCGTCGCGCGTCCAACATTATTCCCGAGACTAGTCCGCACTCCATTGAAGATTCAGCGAGGCCGACATTAGAGTTATGTGCGGTGTTGTGTGTTGCGCCGGGGGCTCGTAACTCACGACTTTGCGGATCTTTCGACGAGCGCTGATGACAGGCGAGGTTCTGCGAGGAGCTACGACACCGCGGTGCCGATAACGCTGGAAACAAACGAACCGACGACGATCTGATTTAATTGATTTAATTAAAGCTCGCCACGCGAGTCGTGATCTCGGGAACATGTCGGAAGCTCCAGCTTTGGTCTTATTTCTATAAAGTTGGGAGTCAAGTTGGAGCTATTGTTAGAAATCTGATTATATGACAATGTTAATCGAGAGTTAACTAATAAGGTATATTTTAATACAATCCGGTATGGGTGGATCTGACAAAGGGGACAGAGCACATACTCTGAACAGCCAATATCATCTCCGAAAAGATGCTATACCTACCGGTGACTTCCCTGTTGAGCTATCTACTGACTAAGATGAACTAGAGGGGAACACAGCCGAGGTTGCTAAGCATCCATTCTTCGTGCAGTACGCTGAAACTAACGCATAGTTACAATTTTCCTACCACCTAATAAGGGCAAGGCAAGGGACGTACAGTTTTATAACACCCCGATTCCGAACGTTGATGCACCAGTTTCAGATAGTATTGCACCTAAGTATTACGTGAAAACGTGTATCTCTCGCCGTGGTGGTGGCCGGTTAAAAATGTTTGAGTTAATAACAAAAAGAAATAACTGACGAAAAAAGAAACTAAAAAGCGAAAAATTTAATAAATATTTTTAGTCATAATAAAAAAGGTAGCCGGGGGTGGATGGATGAGAACAGCGGAAGATCGCGTGTGGTGGCGTGCCGTGGGAGAGGCCTATGTCCAGCAATGGACCGACAGAGGTTGATGATGATGAGTTGGAGTTAATCTGACGATGAAGATGCTCCATTATGTTATAATGTCATCAGAACTACATATGTGTGCCAATTTTCAACAGAATCGCTTCATAGGTGAAAAATCAATCGGTTCACAGGTGAACAATCAATACTTTCCTATTTTTTTCTGCCCTCAGGGGCGGATTTTTTTTTCAAATTCAAATGGGACCAACTTCGAGGTATTACATACCCTATCTAAAAATTCACAGATTTCGTGCCTTACACGACTATCGAGCACATTGAAAATGAATCTACGGAATTCGAAAAAATATTGTCGCTGAGCGACACGATAAAGTCGGTATGAGGAAAAGGTTATTGGGTTCTGATGATGGAGCCGGAAGGAAGCCATAGGAACTCCTAAACTACACATGATACATCCACCATATTTGGGCTCGTTGGATATAGGAATATAGGAACCTATATTCTTATCTTCTATATCATTATATTATATTTTTTATATTTATTAATTTGTTACTTTAGTTAGTTAGACATAATGTTAAGCTTATCTCTTTTTCTGTCTAAATTTTAGTTTACATTTTTAAGCTGCTTGTGTTTTTGAATAATAATAAACATATATAAATGTAATATTTATTTTTTTATTTTGTTGAATTCATTTTAACCTATATTCCTATATTCCTATATCCAACGAGCCCAAATATGGTGGATTTATCATGTGTAGTTTAGGAGTTCCTATGGCTTCCTTCCGGCTCCATCATGAGGATCAGGACCCTGGAAATAACATATGACTAGAGTACTTGCGAATAAAAATCCAACGACCCCAAACACAGTCGATTTATAATGTGTGGTTTAGGAGTTCCTATGGCTTCATTCCGGCTCCATCATCAGGACCCTGTACATAATATAATATGACAAGAGTACTTGCGAAGACAAATCCAACGAGCCCAAACACGATGGGCTTATCATGTGTAGTTTAGGAGTTCCTATGGCTTCCATCCGGCTCCATCATCAGAACCAAACTAACCTTTTCCTTATCCCGACTTTCTCGTGTCGCTCAGCGACAATATTTTTTCGAATTCGGTAGATTCATTTCCAATGTGCTCGATATATCGTGTGAGGCACGAAATCTAGGAATTTATTTTTTCAAAAAGGTTGAGCTACAGGGCAAACCCTTAACCCGATCGTCTTTGCTTGTTTTAGGCTCAAATTGTAGCTGAGTAAATTGTCCAGAGGAGTTTTTCTAAAATTTTTGATATCATTCTTCGTTTCCAAAATATCGAGCGCCAAAATCCAAAATTCGGAAAAAAATGTTTTTTTTTCACTATTTCGGCCATAACTTTTTTCGTTTTTTACTTTCTCGAATAATTCTTTTTGCACCTTACAGCTCTCATGAATACGAATACTCTTTTGAGCTTTTTTTCAATATAATATCTTCACAACTCTCCAAGATATAAGGGGATCGCACTTTTTCGTGAAATCGGGGCCTACATATACTGGAACGAACCAAAAGACATTTTCAATGTCAAAATCAACGTTATGATCTGACTGAAAAAATCGAACAAGTTTCAATACGTATCATAGGGATCTCGAGTCCACGTCCCGAAGGAAGACAGACGACCTTCGCCGGAATGTTGCGCGAGTTCGTTAGGGCGCGCGATTGTCATCGGACGATGATATCGCGGTGTCGGTCTCGGTCCAGCGCGCGGCGGCGGCCGCGCGCGGTGCGAGATGGCGGGGTGACGATGGCAGATGGCGGATCTTCGATGGAAGATGGATGATGGCCATGGGAGATGGTGTCGCCACGTGCGGACATCGTTATTTCACATATATGTGGCGGTGTACGACGGATATAAGTTTTATGTTTCCGTAGAAGTGAACATATTAAAATTTGAGATCAGCAAGTCTTACATACAGCGCGATTAACGACATACTTAGTTACCGTTCTAAGCTGATAGATGTAGGTATCTGTTTGGTCATATTTTCTTGAACATAGCACACATAGGTGAGACATGTGAAAAGTTTTAACATAAAACATATTTTCCAGATAATGGTCAGACAGATCTTTTGATACACACATACATACATAGCGTGACGCCTGATTCCCAGTGGGGGTAGGAAGAGACAACGGATCTCCACGTACCACCATCCTGACAAACCTCTGCCGCCTCTTCCATTCTCTTTTGATGTATGCCTCATTAATTATGTATCACAGGCAATCCTTGAAGCAATAAGCATGCTATGAAACAAAAAGTAAATTTAATATTCACAAAGTACTTGTCATACGTACAAGTCGTACATGACAGTTGCTACTTATGAGGAGTTGTACTACCATATCAATGCTCAATTAACAATATATAATAACGAAATAATTTAATTAAATATTAGCAAAGTTTTTGAGCACAAGTAATAAAAAGATACATATTATTACATTAAATAATTAATAACATAGCAACTAAAGATCGACTCCATATTTGCGAAGAACGGTCCTGCGGGTGCTGCGAGGTGAGGTGTCGCATGTCGCAGCCGGGCCTAGCTGTGACTTGGGACTTAGCAGGCCAGTAGGCATGGCGACAGCAACCTGCGCGCCCGCCAAGGCCCCGGTCACAGTGTCGGCGTGTTCCATTCTCTTCCTTCATCTTCATTTTCTCTTCTCCTCCCTTCTACATGAGTATTACAACAATGTTACAATTTACAAAACTGACGATGATAATAACGTAACACATATCTTAATTAGTTTTGCATTTCTCGGCATCACAGCGCCGCCGGTATCTTCTCCTGCTTCCACACAAGAACCCCCCAGGAGAGGGAGCAGATTGAGGATATTCTTATACCAATCTTTGAGAGTCAAGTTCTTGAAGGTATCCATCCTGTCATGGTTGCAATCAGGGAGGTATTTATGGCAGTTTGTTCTGAATATGCAATACATATCTAAAGAATAGATATATTTTGATACCTACCTATAAATATATCAATACCACGGATGACACAGGCAGACCCACCGCATCGTCGGATCCAGTTCAGTAAGAAAGCCTCTTTTGTTAGAAGACCTACCGCTCCTGGAACGTGCAGTGTGGTTCGTGTGAACTGTGTGGAGTGTGGGTGGGGGGATATCTCAGATCACGAGGGTTATATAATAATGCGAAACGAAGAATTTGAAAAGTGTACCAATGAATGTCTTGTGACTCCTTCCTTCTTTCAAGTACCTGAAACAAACATAAAACAAAATGAGTAAATGTCGACACGTATCGTTAATGAAACTAATGAAAGACCACATAATAAAGAACTGTTACTATTGTATTGTATTGCATATATTTATTACACTCAAATCAAAATATGGGCGAAAGGTGACACATAATGTCCTAAAATGCCTAAAGCTCTTCCTAAAGTACATACCAGTAATGAACATCAGAAATAAATAGCTAAACAATGTTTCTGGAGCACTTTAGTCTGTTGAAGTTGAACAAGATCAGATCGGTGCGCACTGTCACTACACATCGCGAACGAGACGAACAGTCACGAATGAAATCCTTATTAACTATTCGATATGAATAATAATTTGTTGGTAGGAACATTTCAATCCAATGCGGTTGTAACAGAAGCTATAATTTTATATCGACAAGACAAAAACAACCGTTTGACAGCAGAATCGACATATCTCATGGCTTTTGTCGTTCTTTGGGGTCTCACTCAGCGTTGAGGGTCCATACATCGACTAGAAATAATTGATTTTAGAATCTGCCCATGTCCCTAAAATGTTAGGTGCTCAGGATTAGAGAAATTTTGAATGGTGACCAACATTTTAACTGTGTGAAATGGAATTTCCAGATGTTGGCCAAAAGTATGTACATTATGTTGATTTTCCTCAAGCATACTTTAGCATAATATACTATTATACTATAACTTATGTTACCATAATTGGATTTATGTGATTTATTATTTCACATTACAATTGATATGATCTTACGTTATGTAGCTTTTAAATAAAACAAAGATTGTCCTGCTTGGAGTAGATATTCAGTGGGATGGCTCAGCTAACTACCTACCAGCTTGCGCCTCTGAACTCATTCCAGCGTCGAGCCATGCTACTGATGGGTGACCCTGAGATGTCCTGCCATCTAGAATCACTGCAACTCCGTCAGTGTGTTCCAGCGGCGACTCCTGGTCCTGAATATTGGGTTGGCTCTGGCTAAGGAATTTTTTTTCATAATTTCATAACTTAGGTACCTACGCGTTAATTTATTTCTACCACAATGAGTTCAAAAACTGAAAGACGATTACGATATAGATAGTTTATAATATTTAGTTTAAATGATTTATTTGTCTGTAGATAGGTACATACTGGTTGTGTCAAAGCAGTCGAGTTGCATGCAGCCGACAACAGCGACGTCTCCTCTGGCACGACGACGACGAGACAGGCATACAAGCTTGAATTGCTTGAATTGTACATTTTATTTGTACATGAAGTCCACACTCCACTCTTCGTTCCACAGACAAGAAATTTTCGATGACTCGATCGTGAAAATCTTCTTTCTTCCTCAATTTTGTTAGCAACTCCTTTTCCACAGATAAGAGTGCCAAATTACTGAGTCTCTCTTGTCCTTGAGTGCTCCGTAGATAGCTCGGTAAGAGTTTGCCATTATAATTACCAATAAATCACTTTAAATTTAACAACACTGCACAGGATTCATCCATACAAAGTCCATACCTACATAACGGAATATATCAACTCGCGAGCCAATGCGCACACACACGCGCACACAACACACCTAGCCTCGCTCGCTATAATAGTCGCATCGCATCGCACGTCGCACAGCACAAGAATACTCATCCTGTGGTCGCAGCGCGCACACACACACCCTCACACGCACGCAACACACACACTAGCTCGCTCTACTCGCTACCGCGTCACTAAATGCACTCCCCGCTGCGCCAACTCGAAAGGCTGATCAGCGGGTCCGCGCGGGACGCGGGGGACATCGGCCGCTTCCGCCTTGTATGGAATACGATGGCGCTTCAAAATGTAGCCAACCGGCCAATGAATGCCTTGATGTGTCATTCGTCGTCGCCCGAGTTTGACGCGCGCGAAATTTCAAATGATGTAACGGGTACGGGATTGACGTTTTATCTTATTAATCGTGGGTTATATATATGATATAAATACTAATATAACTCCGATATTTTTTCACATTTATTTTAGCTTGATACTTCTGTATTAATGTTGTCATTCATTTTATTTGGTTTGGCGGCGCCAACCTCGCCAACTGAAAGGAGTCGCCACTGGGTGTTCTGTTCTATCACTTATCCGGCTTACAGCGGGTGCGTACCAACCTCAAGTACTGATAAACTCTTTAACGCTCGCTCTGCTATTTATTATGCAGATGGTTGCATAAACGGTTGACTTGTTCTACAAAATCGAGAAATACATACATGGGAATTAAAATGTACAATCATCTAAATATGGAACTAACACGGGTTGGTAGCTTCGGGGCGTTTTGATCCAAATTAAGAGGTTACGTTGCTTCGAGGCCATTTTATAGTATTGACGAATATTTTAATAATACGATTTTTAACGTGCCAGGATCATCTCGTAGAGCGAATGAGCCTCGAAATTCAGAGGGGCAACGCAGCCAGTGCAGTGTGCTGGGTACCGCTCGAATTAGAGGAAATTTAAAATTTATTTTAGTTTAGTTTTCGTCGAAAAGTTATATCGACCCGAGATGAACTCACCGACCTACAGACAGTAGACCTAGCATGGCGCGTAGCTCAAGAGATCGTATCGTGCTCGCCGCGTGGGTAAGACGAGGGGGGGGGGGGGGGGGGGGGCGACAACGGACAGTTGTCAGCCTCTCGGTAGCTGAGTGGTGCGGTCGATCGACTGTTGTTAAGCAACGCTGAGCGCGGTCAGTACTTGGATGGGTGACCGCTTGACCGTTGGAGGCTGACCGTGGTTCGGATTCCACGTTAACTGTAGGTCCCTTCCCTTTTTACCTTACTAGGAGGTAGGGTTTATCCCGGCCGGGTTGATACCACCGCACTGAACGAAACATCGGTCGAAACGACTATGTAAATAGTTCGTGTTTTCCTAGCCGACATGAAATGAAGGGAAGCACTGACATGGCACCTAGTTCAGCCGGTGTTATGGGCTGACATCGATCGATGTAGCCCACCGTGTCAGTTCCCAATAAAAAAAATCGTAATCTGTAATACCGTAATACCGACGATGCTAAAAGACTCGATTGTACAAGGTAAATTGAAAGAATTTGCGTTCTGCAATAAGTTACCATGGTATCGTAGAAAGTTTAGTTATTCAGAAAAAGCACAACAAGTCCGAGTTATAATAAGTGCCTGCAGTGACTACGATTCTATTCTATTCTACGATAGTACCAACATTCTTACTTACAATTGTGTAGCCATTTACTTGCTCCGCCCGCAATCACACAGAAGCGGAATCGAGCTGATAGAAAAGCTCTCGGCTGCCTAGACTAGACTAGATATTTACAACCTATGACCACTCATTGTCGGTTGCGGATACCTTGCTGCGTCGCTATCACTTTGCCGACGAGGAGCAGGCTAGGCGGTAGGACGTTCGGAAAGGGCTTGGACTTCACTAGATGCGATGGAATGTAAAGGGCCGCCGTTTTTGTCTTGTAGCTCAAATCCCTACTATTATACAAATGTTATGGTGTCTCTCTGTCTGTGTGTAACTCCATCATCGCACTTCGTCCAGCCTAATCCAACAACTAGCCAATATCAACCAATAGCCGTGTCGACTGCATTAACCTAACGATGTCTGATGTGGAATCCGAACCACGGTCAGCCTCCTCTGATACATCGCCACGGCTATTGGTTGAAATCAGCGAGTTTTGGGTGAGTAGTCAGCAGGTTGAGTTGCCCCCGGTAGACCGCTGATTGGTTGAAATCGAGCGAGTTTTTGGGTGAGTAAGCGTGTACATACGCAGGTAACTTCTGATCGTGAGATCTTAGATACCTGCAAGAGAGCCGACGAAGTAGCATTATAAAATAAAAAAAACTCTAAAATAAAAAGTTCAGCTTGAAGTTGCGAGTAAAAGCTTATTCTCCAATATGCTTACTAGGAGATATTAGCAAGGAGAAATTTCATAAATGTTTCAGCAGTTTAATAGTACGGGGGGCGATGGGTATAGTTTCTCTTAGTTTCTCTTGGCTCCTCGATAGCACACTGTGGAGAGTATTCCTTAAGCAACAAGCCGAGCGGGTGTGAATACGTTGAGAGGTGCACTGAGATATGACGACAATATCACTATCTCACTGCGTCGGTCGTGCGACGATACACTTGGACGGTAATGAATTGCGCAGTCGGCCGCTGCGCTGTAACGATTGATATTGCGTCCATCGCAAAAACCTTCATCGAGAGCAGCAGCGACCTCTGTTTGTATTTTATCAATAGGTACGCATTTTATTTATATTTTATGTATACTTTAGTTTCATACATGGTGAAATGAAATGGATTTTTATTTTTCACAGCAGGTTGACAGTATACAATTACAAGCACAAATAAATTACACAATATTATCTTATCATTACCTTATCTATGAAAAATAGGGTCTGGGCGCACCGTATGATGCTGAGCTACATAATACATATACATACATATGTAGTACTAACTAACTAATAGTAATATAAACTAACTGCGAGACTAACTGTGCATAGTATGTAAGTCTATTATATACATAGCTATGCGTATTAAAGTATTCATGTAGTATTAGTTTGTTGTTTATCATACTGCTTTACTGTTTGATACATTGCCACAAACTATTCTTGTTCGCCTGCATATCCTTCTTCTTAATCCCAAAGGTAAGTTACCATGGAATACCTCACGGCATTAAGCTCGCCTGTTCTGCCTAATTTGTATAAATTGGTGTTCAATAAAGTATATATACATACATACATACATATACATACTAACGCTGAGTCAAGAACGACCCATGCCCACACTTCAGAATGATCTATTTATTTAACAGCTATAATATATTTTTTTAATCAAATTGATGTTATTAGTATTAATATAATAAAGTAACAATGTGAAAATGTGCAATTAACATATGATACAGCTAACGTATAAAACGAGACAATTAAAATTGAAACTTGAATGATTCAATATGAACGGACGAAAGTGACACAGACAGAACAGCTCGGATGCGAGGAAGTGCGAGCCTGCGACTTCACAAGGTGAGTATTAAGAGGCAAGCAAATTATTAATGGAGGAGATGGGAGGCGGAATATTGTTCCAGCACCGGGAAGCCACATTCGAAGGCGGTTCGCCGATGCTACGGAATCGCCAGCAGCCTCCCCACGGAACGCGTGATGTGACCTTCACCGTGCCACCTCGTTTCTTCCACAATGTTGGTATGAAAGGTATATTTATAAAACATGTATTCCTCTTTTCTTTCACTTACTTACACTAACCTTCTACTTTCTCTAAAATTTTATTCCTCACAACCCAAAGGTTGACTTGAAGAAATAACTTGCAGTGACATTTTTAATTTCAGACGTTTTAGTAGGATTAGGATACAATCTAGATTACTAGATTGTCCTTCTCATACGGAGCGGAGGGGGGAAATGTGCCATTGAGCCAAACTCATGTTTCTTTTCTAGTTAGGTACTGTTTTTCATTCAATTGTGTGGAATAATTTCTATTGTATTCTAAGTATAGCGACGGTCTATTTTTTATATTCTGTATTAAATTGTCTAAATTATGTTTCATGTGTGATAGTGGAAATTTAATTCTGTATCTGAAATTGAATGAGGTTACTTTTGATCTTTATATTTTATCCTTGAATTTTTCCTGAAATATGAATTAATTTCAAAAGCTGTAGTTTTCCTTATTTCCTTAATAATCTATCAACAAACGGTACACATAAAGCTAAAGCTTATTATTCTCAAAAGCACAACAACAGCCTCGCCGCACAACTAGGATGCGAGCAGCGGTGATTGAGCGGCGCAAACGCAGATCCATCATGGTGGCGGAGCGGCGGAGGCGGAGCGGCGCGCGCGGTGGCGAAGTGGCGAGATAGGCGTGCTTGCGCGAACGCCGCGCCGCCGCCGCGCCGCCGCCAACCGCTTCTATCTCCCGAATCTTCGCCGCCGATTGTTTTAATGATCTCCTCGTATGGACAATGCTCACCGCACTTGATGTTATGTACTCCTAAACTTTACAAATATACCTACACAATGTATCTATCTATAGCCCGTGCAGGTTCGCTTTACACATTCATAGTAGCCTAGGTAGGTATGAAAATTAGAAAATTCATAAGTAGGTTTTGAAACCTAGATCTGTAACACGTCATTGCAACAACATTGCAGTGTTACCGTACTCCTCAGAAACTTCATCTATTATTTAGCTCGGCTCAAAGCTTGAGCCCCTTAAGCCGCCTGTGCACTAGAAGGTACGACGCGGCAACGACCACGGCACGGCATCGGAGGCAAAAATGTGTGAATTGCCGTGACGGAATGAAAACGTTACCGGCCGGCGGCGGGGGTGGCGTCGCATCGCCGCTGGCCAGTGCGATAGAAGTTCATATGATATATAATAAAATTAATAAGTCTTTGTAGTCAGAACTTTCAGCAAAATTGTTAATCTTGCTCTCAAGCTGTGTTTTCGATAGACTGTAAGCGGTGTTACTATGTGGTTAGTCACTAAAGTACTTGTAAAAATATATATAAAAATACTCTGCGAAGTTCCTTGTCGGTTCTTCTTCGTGGGTGTAATCGAACCGGATAGAACAAAATGTGACAAGTTCGAGTGCAGTCTGACTGCCATATGAATGATCAATAAACAATACGATACAATATGTTTTAGATTGTTGTCTCCAATGTTGCCGTGCCGTGGTCATGACGGCACCGTTGCCGTGCCGTTATTGTCTAGCTAGTGCACAAGCGTCCTTACAATTTGATATACAGCAGTCCATTTAAGTCCGCGCTTGAATAAAATCATTTACAAACTTATCTAGCAACTCAAAGATAATGGACGCTTCCATTCTCTCGGAGCGTCTCATTCAGTCAGCTCGCTTTGTCTATGGTCAGCCGTACACTACGGCGGAGGTACAGTCTGCTCTTTAATTGAAAAAAGGTCACCGGGTGTCACATCCCATGTAGATGTAGATGAAAATGAATTAGCTGAACAGGATGAACCCTCATGAACCCCCAATGATGTTACCCTCCACTAACACACAGTTAAACTAAAATTATCTATAAATCAAAATTAATATCTAAAAAAAAAACATTTTTGCATTTCATTCATATGCCATTGCAATATTTAGTTCTTTTGTTCATGTGAGCTATGTCAGTCTCTATTACTATCCAAATACTAGAAATTCTAAAAGCGTGCGGTGAAAACCAACTATCAAACATCCGAACTATCAAACAGGCGAATGCAGCAGGATTCGCCTCTGATTCTGCTAATCTCTCTCTGAAATGTTTAATCTCTTCTGTATTCGTGAGTAATTAATCCTACCATTAAGTCGAACCAAAGAGAATGAGTTGATAATCCTCCTTCCGTGAGTCTTTAGCCTGTTTTTAGGGTTCTGTATCCATACGGAAGCCTACTACTATCCCTACGTCGTCTGTCTGTCTGTCCGTTCGTCCGAGTGCTGTATCTTTTAAACCGTAATAGGTAGCCGGTGAAATGTTCTCAGAATATGTATTATTATGCCGGATGTGCCAACAAATACGTAAATAATTAAGGGTCCCCATACGTTTAACGTTACTGAATAATAGATGGCGCCACAGGTTTGTATATTTTGCATTGTAGAATGACATAAGATGGACGGATATGGTTTTTTGACAGGTATGGTATAGTTCTCGGCTTACCCCGATTGTCGGGATTCAGCGTGTGTGCTATGTATGTATGGTATAGCGGACCTACGTTACATTTTGTGCGCGAGTAAAACTCGCACTTGGCCGATTTTCAATGATACAAATGTTCTGTAGAGTAGACTTTGTCAGAGTCTACTGACATTTCGAGGTTCAACTGTACACGGGGGTTAGGTAAGTAGAAATAACGCAAGGACTAGACCGGCCTGGCTGGGTTATCATCATCGATCTGCATAATAAGGAATTATGTTGCGAGCTGTTTCTCGGAGAAGAAGAAAGTAACCGAGTGGAAGTAACACCTCGATAACGTTTAGTAAAAAAGCTCAATGTATAAGTTTATTTACCTATTAGGTAGTTGTTTGTAGATTGCATGGAGAAAAAAAAACCGGCCAAGTGCAAATCAGACTCACATACCGAGGTTTCCGCACAAAAAAAGCTCGAAGGTAGCTTGTAATTATGAAGGAGAAATACTACAAGCAAATATTTTTATTTGTAGGAAATATATCAATAAGAACGGAAAGTGGATTGAGTGAAGTAACATTTTTAGCTAGAACTTTTCTTAATAGTACCTGTACATTTTAGCTATGCTCTTTTTCGAGTCCGCTCAACAACATTCTTGGGCGCCGCTGGCCCAATTTGGATATACGATTAGGAAGTATCGATACGAATATCGATTTGCCTATTCCAACTGCACTCAAAGTTTGCGCCACCTTATTGAATAGCCGACTATGGCGGTTGCGGGGCGACACGGCCGCGTAACGAACTTACTGCGAATTATTTTAAACTTTGTCTTATACCGTTGGCGTTCAGAATTATTTATAAATTCACGGGCTTTCTTCTGTGTAGTCCAAGCATTAGAAACTCAACGTTGAAGAAGAATAATCTGATAATGTATTTGTGTTTTTTTGTTTTTTTGCTGAACTGCACCATGGCGTCAGGGCTGCAGGCTTAAAAGTACTGTGGGCGACATGAGAGCGTGCGGGTGGTATGGTGGTCATGGCAAGGCCATGCATTCATTTCACATTTTTCAAACGAAAACGAACGCTGCAAATAGATGTTTTCCATGAATTGAACACGAAACATAAACACTTCACTCACAGTGAGCTCACTCGCTCTATCAGGAGATCCGAATGCAGCAACAGTAGACACGTACAGTGACAGTACATTTTAATAAAGTTGAAGGAAGGTAGGAAGTCAGTAGGCGCGTGTAGTTTCGTACGCCCCGCTGCCGCCCCCGCCGCGGTGGGGTTTGTGGTGCTTCACGGGGTTTACAGTTCGAATTGAGATTTGTACGTCTTTTTAGCAAGTACATTGCTTTCTCCGATTACTTTTTTTTCGACATAATAATATTGTGAATATTTTATTCAAAATAATTTAATTGATTAAATTACATTTTCACTATTATAATAGATTCACAACAGATTCACACATATATTTTACATTTCAGAATATTCATGTTCGATATTAGTTCGTATTTCAAGGAGTTTTAATGTTACAATCGTATAAAATGGAAACTGAAGCTGACTGAAGATATTTGATATTTCAACTCAATTCGGTTCAATATATTATGTACTAGCTGAGCTCATGGTTCCGATCCCGTTGTTTTCTTATTTGATAGTACCAGTTAGAGGAATACATTTATATACAACACAAAACATTTTAGATACTTCACTTAATGAAATAAAATCAATAATAATAATTTATAATTTTTTCCACTGAGTTCACTTCCGACCCCACTATTCAACATATGTAAATGATGGCGTGATTATACACATATTATAGCCCACTTCCAGTTCTCATCTAGATTTTCCTGAAACTCTTGAAGTACGTTTTACGTGGATGCGTGATGCGCGGGCAAATACAAACCTTCCAAAAATAATCATACATCTCTTCTTCCACTGCGAAATTATATATTTATTTTACATATTTTCAATGTACAGACAGACACAGTTTACAGTTTTATTATTAACGAGTTTGTTATAGAGGTGGTCGCTACTAATTCTCTTATTCGGTGCATGAGTCGTACGTACTCTACCTACATACATACGTACACTACGCAACACTAGCTCAGCTGAAGTTGTTGGGCGTTGTGATCTCTTGTATTGCGCAGAACTTTTTCATCTATCCTACATCATGAGCAAAATGACAGACAAATTGTCGAATTTCCCCCTTCACCCAGGGGAGGGTGTCAGACAGGGAGAGAGAGCAGGAGTATGAAAAGGACAGCAAGTGAGGTGGCTCAACAATGTGGCGCATACGTCGAAATATCTCTGCTGATTTTCTCGTCAAATATAAAATATTTATTTAAAAAAATCAGGTGATGCATGATGATGATGATGCAGGTGATGATCAGGTGGGCAAACGTGACAATAATTTTTTGGGTATTACGAATATGAAAGGTTTTTCATATACAATTTTTAGATTAATTTATTAGAAGAAACAGTTTAAGAAACTTCATACTCGTAATTTTGCTGCAAAATTACAAAGACATTTGTAATAAGTAATTTCTCGGAGTTCACAAAGAAATATGCAACGAATTTTAAAGGTTGTATAATTTTTATAAAAGTTAATAATCATTCAAACTTAGAAACATTTCATAACCTTTGAAATGCATTTATAAGAATCGCAGAGAAATATACGAAAGCGTTAAAACATTAAATTAATTGATGAGTTTGCGTAACACAACGTTTGCATGTACATTTTCTGAATATTCCGGAAGTCATTTGACACTCCTTAGCTATTGCCATGTATTAAATTAATAATTATGATTTAATAAACTTAATAGAGTGTAGTATGTGTAGGCTCTCAGGCTAGGCTGCGGCGGCGGCGGCGCGGCGAGGCGCACTAGGCGAGCGAGCGCCGCGCGAGGCGGGCCACTCTGATCGACGATTATGAATTGTTCGATTGCTGGATTTATTGTCTATACCCTCATCGGATTTATTGGCTCTGCTCCTCCGACAACGGTGCTCTATGCCACGCTGAGGGGCTTCCATTTTTAAATACATAAATATGGAGAATGGCGCCCGGCGGCGGTGCGGGGCGGTGCGGGGCGGCGCGGCGGCGCGGAGCGTCCGTTAGTTCTGCCTGGTTCTGCCCTATTGTTGAGAGACTGAGCTCGTTTAGTTCGGATAATCGCGAGAGAATCAGAGGTATTTGTGAGCCGTTTGTTGCTCGCTTTAGGTAAATTGCCATTTCGGTATTACGAGCGTTCTAGAACCGGTCGTTAGTTCAATCCAATTAGCTGAATAAAATGTGCATCTTTGCATATTAATTCGTCTTTGCTAATTACATGGTATGCTAGGCAAAAACGTATGTATTTGTAAGCCTCCAAAAGAAGGAGGAGTATTTTAATTCGTCGAAATATTTTTTTAAGTGCCTACCTATGTACACAGATTTTTATTTAGTGATTAGTGAGCCTCAAGAACTACTCTTTCCATTGGTGCAAACCGCATCAAAATCTGTTCAGTGGTTCCGGAGTTTACTTTAAACATACATACACACAGACGGACGTTCCCTTTTATAAGTAGTAGGAGTAGAGAAGATAGAGAAGAAGAGATAGAGAATACATACCACACGCTGTATCCCAACAATCGGGGTAAACAGAGTAATCGGTGTTGTGCTGCAAGCACCCTTGCGGTGGAAGAACCAGCCAAGGTGGTTAGCATGTCGCTCTTTAGCACAGCATCCTTATCGCTTAGTCGCCTTTTTACGACATGCACGGGGAGAGATGCAGTGAGGCTATTATTTTTAAGCACCGGCCCCACACGTGACTATTTATACATATATACTATATAATCTTTTGTACCTTATTTTGGTAAGCTGTGGATGGAGCCAAGGTTTCCCTCATGTCAAATATAATACTATACCGCCTATTATACTTCATGATGCACTCGCAGAGATAGTTATATCCGCAGCATGAGCGTTCAGGTCGTCTGCCGCGGGCTCAGATCAAGTCTGCTTCTTAAGAGCAGGTGTGTTCTGCAACCTACCCGCACTATCTCGTAGCACCTTCCGCGTAGCGTTCGGTCGTTAACAGAAAGTGGACACGAGACGGTTGCGGGGGCAGTGCGTGGATGCTGCATCCGCTTTATTACGGCACAATGATATCTCCGGGGCTTCAAATTCCTCGTAATATGCTCTGTGTAGCCACAGAAGTGAGAATATAATATGGAATGGGCCCATGATATGAAATTAATGCCTTACGCGGCGCCGAACGGCAAATAAGCCCTTATTTCGACTTCCCTGCACAGACCATAATAAAGTGACGTAATTACAGTAGAATTACGAGTAATAGCCAATTAGATTAAAGCCTGCATCATACTTACTATCTCACACCGACGCAAGTTTTACGACCTAGTCGACGCCGTACAAGAAGCGAAATTACTTCACATTACACATTTTTCACTTGTCGAAATGAGAAAATAAGAGATATTTAACAATTTACTGTTTTTCAATGTACTTATGTGGATTAAGCTGTAACGGTTGTATTTTAATGTGACCAGGCGAATACTTTTTAATGTGACCAGGCGAATACTTTTTGGTGTAATTGAACAGTGCCTGTCGAGTTTTTAGGAAAAACAGTGCCAGTCCACACCAGCGAAGCGATTGTTTATCTGTTTCTTAGACACGGTCTTCGTTTTTTAATCTTTTACTATATTTACCTCTTTCCCTGTGACTGAACGTGGTATTTTGACAAACCCCTCCCTCAACCCAAATCGGTCACGTGGTATGCGTACGCCAAGAACGTTAACATTGGCAGTTACATCTGTCTGTAAAGCCACTTCTGGAAGAGCGGTGCGATTTCAATGTTAGTTATATAGACGTAAGTAGGTACCTATGCGGGACGTTCGTAATTGGATTTTGCATATGGCAAGTAGAGGTCAAGTTGAACCGAGTTGAGGTCGAGTTTGAAGGTGAGAAATCTGTGGCAAAAGTAGCCTAGCAGTGGATAACAGAAATTGTGACGACGGCTGTTGATGACGATAAGTCGTATGTTCCCATCATACATTGCCAAAACAGCAGTTGTAACATTTAAATTTAGTGCACGAGCGTCGAACGTGGCACGCGTAGATCTATTGTCTCTGCCTAACTCATTGGGAACAAGCGTGAAGCTGCGTAGAAATGTTACATACATAACATACTCCTTTGGACAAGAGTTTATTTCCCGTATAGGAATAACGAGAGCGGTAATGAACATCTTAATTAAACCTCCCCCACGAACATGTCCGCAGTCCGGCGTGAGACTTGTCCGAACACGTCCGACTAATTAGAGCACACGTCCGGCGGACATGTAGGGCGGCACGGCGGCGGCGTGGGCGGCTCGCCCGACGGACGACGCCCCCGCCCCTCCCATCCCCGGCGGCGGAGGTGGACTGTGGCCATCTGAGCTTTTAAATAATCGCGGAGACAATGGTCGTGTTATACTGAATTTCCTCTTTTTCTTGGGTTAGAAGGTTCTTAAAAATCGGCCAAGTGCGAGTTTTACTCGCGCACGGAGGGTTCCGTAGATCCGCTATACCATACCTGTCAAAAAACCATATTCGTCTATATTTTGTATTTCTATAATGAAAATATAAATACCTGTGGCGCCATATATTATTCAGTAGCGTGAATATGTACTAATCAATTATTAACCCGTTTCTTGTATGGGGTGAGGACACCCCTTAATTTTAACGTGATAACGTCACGTCTTATAAGTTGATGAACACCGGCTGCACACTCGAAAATGTGTCACGTTCCATCCTGGACCTCATGAGCCTGTGTGTGCAAGCGAGAGCGCGTAACAAGCGATAAAGAGGCACAATCGGCCCAACGTTATCACGTAAAACTATCGTCCGTAAACCGACTTTACAGACAACCAATTTTAAAATTTTTTTGCTTTTTTTGTTATTTCTAGGACATCACCATAATAACACATATTCTGTGAAAAAATCAATTACGGTTTAAACGATACAGCCCTAGGGCGGACGGACAGACATACAGACAGACAGACAGACAGATGGTACAACAGGCTTCCGTATAGATACCCCGAAAAATGTCCACGAACTGGTAGTCTACAACCTTAATTTATCTTTTAATTATTATCGCTTAGGTTTCTTATTCCTTCCGGTATTTTATTGTAAAATCTCACGCTGTTGCAAATAAAGCTCTTCGATGTTTTCTTTAATTCCATGTCTTACGTACAAATATGCATAAAATCAATAAACATAGCGGTGCCGGTGTGCCTTATTAGGTCCTACTACATAATCTCTCCAAGGTAAATATTCACTATATTGGCAATCAATTAACGGGCCGTCTCTTCCTAGCACTCCCGCGCGATTACAGCGCTCTTAGCGGCCGCAACCGGCAACTAGACGCCATTACAGTTTAGATAAACCGAAATGTGCGCAGATTACACCTAAATGTTTCCAGTGAGCTGCGGTTACCCACCAGGCCCACCCACCTTTACTGGGCTATTCATGAGTGGCGACTAACGACGACAAGGCGGTGCAAAAATAAGTGACTCACACTAAGAACTATAACCTATGTAACATTAAGCTTTTGTGATCTGTGTAAAAATACGTTTAAGTGTTTTTTTTCGTTTTGTTTATATGTTTGTGGAATATTTTTTGTTTGTTTAATTTTCTTGTGTTTTCTTAGGTATTATAGTTTGCATAATGTTTATCATGTCTAGTTAGAATAATAATAATATTTGCCTTTATCTTGTTACATGTATCCATGGAACGCATTTTGTCACAGACATACACGGAACTTGACTGACTGGCTGAAACTGAAACTAATATGAGTAGACACACACAAACACATGCGTTTATTCTATCGTAAGTAGTAAGAAGCTGACTGGGTGTTGAAAAGTTGTCAAACTTGTATGTTTCTTGATAGGTTACTTCCCACAGGACAAAATTAGTTTAGTGTAGGAAATTATATACAATTTATTACTGTATAAATGTTTATAATATACAAATTGAAAGAAAATAGGGTTAGCCATTCGAAGGGGCAATGCTGCCAGCGTATTGGGCATTGTGGCGGAGTCGGCTGAGTTGGACGAAATATTTTACTTACAGTTGCCTATATTTAAATAATATTTTTTTATACTTACCATATATTTATTAATACTTACCTAAATATAAATTTAAAATTACTAAAATTGAAATATATATAGTCGAAGAACATGGACTCCTAAATCCATTCGCTTCATAGTCATTATTTAACCATGCAGACGTATTCCGGATCCGGAAGTATCCGCATATAATTATCATTACTCCTACAAATGGTCGTCCTGCTCGACTCAAAACTGCACCAGAACAAATACAGGCCAGATTAATAAGAGGAATAAAATATTAATATTCTCAGCTGCGCTCGTAAAGAGATCGGGAGTATTCCTCCCCTTTGAATATAGTTTCGCGTCGCTCCTCTTGTCGTGTCGTGTAGGTACTATCTAGTAACATTATGTATGCAGACCGAGATGTGTTGCCTCCATAGTGATTGATACGACGTAGCTAGTAATTATTTTTAACACTAGATCAATTAGATTATAACTAGGAAGCAGTTTGTTCAATTTTATGATCCTTTCAAGTCCAGTTATAGAGTTGTAATTATTGAGAAATTCGATTGAATATGACTATGAACAGCAACACTTTTGAACTGTCACATGCTCCTAGTATTTTTGTGTGGTAGTATTGTGGTGATGTAAAATATGGTAATACATACCTGCTTACACATACTTTACACATATATAGTGTAAAGTACATAAGTAGGTGTCCATTACCATATTTTCGTGTTTAGATTTTCTCATCATGGATGTTCTTTGGAAGTTTATTGTTTACACTATTTAATGTAGGTAATGTACAACTGTTTTGCAGTGTTAAGTGCAATTTGTTCAATGTTGTCTCTAAATCAGGTTTCATATTTATGTTTTCTGTCCTCAAAGTGTGATGGGTTTTTTCGCACATTCAATTATTGTATGTAAGGATATGTATCTATGTACAATATATCTATTTTAAGTTAAGTACCTATTTATATTCATACTATTGTACTTTCTTCGGTACAGCATTTCCCGGCCCCAGGCCAGGCCTTCGTCACTCGCTCAAGGTCGCGCGTTAAATGCCTACCGCTTGGCGTGTCCGTTAATGCACAAGTAACAGTGGGCTGCCGCTATCCAGCCAGAGCGAGCGTGCGGTGCGCGCATCTACTACGTTTAGTTTCGAAATCACGAAATCATTAGAAATGTTGAAATCACGTCATTATTGTGCAGCATTTTGATTTATTTCTTGTAATTTATTTATTAATATTAGTAGGAGGTCATAGATTTAAAATAATATTATCATATTGCCAATAACATTAGTTAGATGACGCCGAACAGCGCGGTATGTATGGCCTAATTCGTATAAGGATAGAAATAGAACATTCATTAGTTCTCAGTCTCTCAATCTGGGTTTTATACAATAAAAAACACCAATAAAATAATAGGTACATTGTAGATGATCATTAAATTTATTGATTAAACAAAACTATCACTGCAAGGTTGCACGCTTCCATGTGAAAAACTAATTGTTACGCTAACGCATGCATGAATTTGTTCGCATGAATTTGCCGTATCGTTGGTAGGTATCATCTTCATTTTATTCCTCACAAAAAGACAGCCAAAGACACAGCCCTTACACGCGCTGAACGACGCGCTTTCGAGATAGAGTTACGCGACAGAAAGAGAAGCGAAATGTAGGTGGTTATCATGGTTAGGCATGCAGCTCTGTGCGAGTCAATTTGTACTTTATCGCGTCGTCGCAGAGTAGCTATTTCTTTGTGAGTGTTTGTACAGAGAAGCTTCTGTACGGAGTACTCTTTTCTATTCTGTGCCCAGGCGATTCTCCACATCTCTATGGTTACTTTATAAAGAATGTCGTGTGGCTGTAAAACATCTTTTTTACACTTTTACATGCTGTCTTTCTTCTTTCAGCAAATAGGGCTAGCCATTCAAAGGGTCAACGCAGCCAACGTATTGGGTAGCACGCAGCCAGAGTAAGTCTTACATGTTAGTATTTAGTTTTTATTTATTTATTAGGTAAATTTTATTTAATTAGCATTACTCGGTTTTATGTAAGTAATACTAATAGTTGTGTTTGTTGTTGTTTCTTTGTCCTCATGAAGAATAAATTATATTTTCATTTAAACTTTTTTTATGGAAATTGACAAGATTGGCTAAATCACCTACACGCCCGTGATGTAATGTCGGCCCATAACACCTTGGTGAAGTAGGTGCTATATCTGTGCTTCCCTCTGGTCGTGTCGGCTACATTGAATGTGGACGCTGAACATGAAATGTGATTAGAAAATATATTCCCACCTAGTGCTTCCGATGTCGAAGAAGTGCCGGACATATTGCTCATGGGCGGCGAGCCAAGCCTTCTGAGCTCTAATTCGAGAATGCGAAGAACTCATAGATATGAGTAGATATCAGTAGATACTGACAGGAAGCCTGCTGATTGGTTTGTATTTACCGACCAATCATTGCAAGCAAATAAATGCGTACTTCTCTCTGTGAAAGACATTAAAGTCTTGATATAGATTTAATAGAGATAAGATTCATGTTTTTCAAAAAAGTAAAGTGGCAGAGGCGGAGATGAGATGAAGAAGGCAATTTCGCTCAGTGGCATGTCTTATTTATTGGTCTACTCGACGACTACGCGGCTGCGGTGTCGGCGGCGGCTCGGCGGCGTGGACGACCGGCGGCGGCGCAGAGGCAGCTTTAGTTACCACACAGTTCCATGTGCTTAAGGGCGGCAGGCTACCCACCTCTCACCTTGGCACGGTGTTTCCAGCGAGTCTTGCAGCAGGCGGGCCTTCATGCCTTACTTGCTGCCTGATCTGAGTTATCTTGTGCGATTGATTGCTTTGCTAAACGTGGTGGTCGGTGTTGTGCTGTAATTTACCAGAACACTTGTAGCACAACACCGATTACTCTGCTCATGCCGATTGTCGGGATATGTGGTGTGTATGTACAGTTCCACGTCCAATATTTCATGAATTAGGGAAGCGGTTCCCAATTATTTTCGGGTACGGAACCCTAAAATTATCGTCCTTCTGTTGGTGGAACTCCAAGTCAATTAAAAAAGTTAATTAGCTTTGTGAATATAAAAACTAAATTTATGTGACCTATACCTAGTTATTTATACTAAATTGTTGGCGGATTATCATGTTTGATTTGAATAGCAAGACTATAGTTTGAAATTAAAAACGTATTATTCGTTTTTGATTAGGAAGAGCGTTTTGTGCTTTTTCCGGCTGTAACCCACGCAACCCCTGTGACCCAGGGACACTGGGGTTCCGCGGAACACCTTTTGGGAACCGCTGAATTAGGAACTTGTCATATGAAGCGCGTTGCTCTTTATGCTTGACTGATGAATATCGTGAATATCGCACAGCAACGGCCGAGTGCCATGGGCCATACATTTGGCCCGAGAGCAGAGTTCGTTATGCACCAAGGTATGTACTTAGGGGTACTGAGTAGATATCGCGTGACTAACAGATATGTATATCCAATAGGAACGCAACACGGCTGTCAGTGCACACCTCTCGTACTTCTCGCTTAATTGAAATCAACTCAGTAACAAAACAAAATAATATAAGCTTTGCGTGAGGAAAAAAAAATACGGATACGAAACGGCAGGTGCGGCGTGCAATTGAAAAATGTTTAATTTTAATATGCTCTATTCCGCCGATCTCAATACTCTTATGCAACATAACAAATTGTATACAGGGTGTTGTAACGGCCACTACATAAAATTTAGGAAATTATTATTGGGATCAATAGTAACAAAAAAGCCAAATAACTTTTTTCTGAATTCCCTTTAAATAAAAAGTTACAGTTTTCATACAAACTAATTGACTAATTTAGTGTAAAAGGGATCTAATGTTCCGCACTAACGTGCGTGGGAATGAAAGGCGCGCGGTGAGTGAGCGAGCAGGAACGAGTGCGTGGAGCGCGGTGATGCGGCGGGGCGGGCGGCGGGGCGTGAGTTTTCGACCCCGTCCGTTCCCGCGCCAGCACCCTCCCCTCGCGCGCGTCTAATTACACTTGACGAAAACATAAATTAAAAAAATTAATATCTCGAAAACTAGACACTTTAGAGAAAAACTTTACCGACTTTTTTATCTCGGAAAAACATGAGGATTGCGCTGGCGAAATTAATGTACTCACCGTTATAACAGCCTGTATATTGGCTTGTTAGCAGATGATGCGATATATAAATTATATCCACATAATATAAAATCCAACGTCAGTGTGCATGTTCGCTTATAACTCAAGAACGGCTCAACCAATTTACTTGCAGTTTTACTTAAGTAATACTACATATTCCTTCAAGACATAGACTATATTATAGCTGACGTTAGCGGAGCTGACAGCTGAAAAAGTGACAATACAATATAATGATGTCATAGCTGATCTGATGATGGAGCCGGAAGGCGGCCAACTCTGGCGAAAACTCTGTGACGAAACGACCTAAGTACGTAACCCCATCGAGTTAGGGCTTGTTTGATTTGTCTTCACAAGCACTCTAGTCCTAGATGACGTTTTTGCCATCATACAATACTAAAAAGTAAAAAATAAATAAACGTAAAACATAATTTAAAAAAAGTTAATTTAAATTAAAAAACCCGACTGCGTAAAAAATGAACGTTCAATAAAAACTGAAAAGGAAAAAAACAAGTCCAGTAGTCTAGAACTCTGATGTAATATTGAATAACTACACCATTGAAATAGTTTCATGATCGATACACAAATATAAAACCAATAATAAACTCTAATGCGGAACATAGCGACTTTAACAGTCGGGACCCATTGAAATTTTCCCAATAATGGGTCCCGACTGTTAAAGTCGCTATGTTCCGCATTAGAGTTTATTATTGGTTTTATATTTGTGTATCGATCATGAAACTATTTCAATGGTGTAGTTATTCAATATTACATCAGAGTTCTAGACTACTGGACTTGTTTTTTTCCTTTTCAGTTTTTATTGAACGTTCATTTTTTACGCAGTCGGGTTTTTTAATTTAAATTAACTTTTTTTATTTTACACTTTTTAGTTAGGATTATATGACGGTAAATTTCGCAATCTTGTCATTTCATTGAGGGAGTTAATATCGTGGGGATTATTAAGTAGCTTGCGGTGGTCTAAATACCTAAATAAGTAAGTGGCCCTGTAACAAAGTGCCCGTGTTATCCTATTCTGGTCTCTGTCCCTAATTTTGACCACATAGTGAATTATTTGCATTACAGGAAGGTGTGGAACTAAGCTTGCGATGGCTTCACCGAACATATCCGGGCCCATCGGCAGTAGAGGAGGATGTTAGCAATACCGGCTCACTCAAGCTCTTTCTACACGGACTCTTTCACAGTACAAACAGCTCGCCTCTGGAATAATAATGTAGTCAACGAGGAGTTGGACCCATTCATTAATTCCTCAGTCAATGAAACTTTGATAATATCTTGGAGTAATGTTCGGAATTACTACTGACAAATAATCCAACATTTTTTTTTACGGGAAGTTGGGTATATTCAAAGAAAAGTGAAAATTTAATATTACTCCTATAGACAAATTGCTCCGTCCAAAGTTACTTCGCCATAGGGTAGGTATTATTTATATGAATAAGTACGTAAATAAATCCAACATTTTTTGTATATGGAAATAGTGAATTAAAAACAAAATGTGTTTTTTTACTATATTTTTCTCGGCAAAATTGCTCAGTCGGTTCTTTAATCGGAATATACCTTAGTATTATTATGTACATCAATAAGCATAAGAATCCAACAACTTTTTTATATGCATCATTTTTTTTCAAGGTGACGACCGAAACTCTGTTCCGCAAAATTCCTCCGTCCGTTTTTATTGTACAATTATGATTAAGAATTTTGAAGAAAATTATTTGCAAAAGAATCCAACAAAAAATCCATCGGCAAGTTTAAAAAACAAGCGGGCCAAGACGGGCGCGGTGCGCAGAGGAGCGGCCGGCCGCGGGAGGCGAGAGACGCGGCATTTTCCCCTCCTCTGCGTCCATGCTGCGCCGCGCCGCCCCTGGCGCGCCGCTGAAGTTGGCGTGCGGTGTGTGCTAACCAGGGACTGAAAACCGGTTCGAAATGGGGTTCGGGTTCTCCGAACCGGTTCGAAGAACCTTTTTAACGAGCGAACCAGTTTGGTCGCGAACCGGTTCAAAAAAACCCGAACCTGAAGCCTAAAAACCGGTTCAGAACCGGTTTGGACCTCTAATATTAACCGGTTCGCAGCAGGGTACGAAATGGGGTGGAAACCTATATACATTTTTTTGGACTTTGGGCTTCTTTATTAATGTAAAATATTGTTGTTTTATGTATTTAATAAAATAAAAAAATAGGTGGTTCATTTTTATAGCCTAATCGATTCAGTTTCAGAACAGTAACAAAAAAGTCTTAATTATCATTATGACATAACACGTGTAAGTTGGTAAAAAAAATCAAATTCTTTCTATTCCATACTAATAAAACTAAAATTGTGGTTTTTCACAATTTCTAAAGAAAGTGATCTATGTGTTGGAAGACTTTTTTGTTCCTGGCATGAAACTGAAATGATTAAGAAATTTTTTTTTTACATTTTACATAGAAAAAATGTTTTTGTGCGAACAAAAATTATTTGTTCTTCAAAAGTGATCTATTTCCGATACAGAACCCTCTCTTAGCGTACTAATAACTAATTTTGAAAGAAATTATATAAGGTGCTTCGTTATTCATCTCAAGTAAACACGTTACGCAAAAAAAAAATTATATTATTTTTTTTTTATGGAACCTGACACGGGTGGCTACATCACCTACAACATCCGTGATGTCAGCCCATAACACAGGGTGAACTAGGTGCCATGCCAGTGCTTCCCTTCATTTCATGTCGGCTACACTAAACTGGACGGAAAACACGAACTATTTACATAGCCGTTTCGACCGACGTTTCGTTCAGTGCGGTGGTATCAACCCGGCCGGGATAAACCCTACCACCTAGTAAGGTAAGAAGGGAAGGGACCTACAGTTTAACGTGGAATCCGAACCACGGTCAGCCTCCAACGGTCGAGCGGTCACCCATCCAATCACTGACCGCGCTCAGTGTTGCTTAATAACAGTTGACTAACCAACCGCGCCACTGAGCTACCGAGGCTGACGAATTTTCTTATCCCTTAGTCGACTTTTACGACATGCGACGGGGAGAGATGCAGTGGGGCTATTCTTTTTAAGTACCGACCCCACACGGTACAACAAGCTGGCCAAGACGGGCTATATGTTTTTAGCATAACTTTTCGAGAAATTTTCAAACGCAGAACAGCTGTTTATTGTAAGTAAGTCACAAGGTCACTAGACCTGTGTGTAACAGTAGGTAGCTTGCATTGTACGGGGTCAATGACCGTTGTATGTCCAAACGCAGAACAGCTGTTTGTTGTAAGTAAGTCACAAGGTAACTAGACCTGTGTGTAACAGTAGGTAGCTTGCATTGTACGGGGTCAATGACCGTACTATGTTCAAACGCAGAACAGCTATTGTTGTAAGTAAGTCACAAGGTCACTAGGCCGCCGCCGCTCTAAAACTAGCTACCTACCTACCTACCTACCCACGTGTGCGGTGTGTGTGCCTACGTTTCTTGTTTGCAAGGGTCTATAGCCTTGATTGGTTTTTACAGCTATTTGATTTAATTTTTTTGTTAGGAGATGTTAGGAGAAACAATGCTCCTATAAACATGTTTTTTTTGCGTAAAGTGTTGAGCTGAACGGGACATGACAAAAAAATAAATAATAATGATAATGATAATGACGAACCATACTGAATATGCATATGTCTCAATGAAATATTGTTATTGTTGTGTGTTCTTTATGGCGAAATAAATATCTGAATCTGAATCTGTTTGTTTGAGCGCGTATGTAACCCTCCCGAAGTTATTGACATAAATAACGAAGCACCTTATATAGGGAGTTAAAGCTGTTCGCGTCTATGACACCTCATGGTCCTTAAGTCACACGTGCCTCCTGGGTGGTGCCAAATGAACAGCAGTTAGCGTGTGGGAGATCTTCGGATCGACTGGGTTCGCGACCACACCCTGGGAGAATCAATTATTTGTTTAATTTTTATTTTATTTTTATTTATCTCTTTATTTCAGCCAACTAGGGCCATATTGACAATACATGTTAAATGTCTTAACCTAAGAACTAAAATTACTTTTTCTCCACTTGTGTCTGTACGGGTCCCAATAGAGACCCGTATGCGTCATATTAGTCTGCTGACGCGGTGAATCAGGTGCGCGTAGAGTGGGCGCAGATTGCGTCCGCGGCACGGGCGTCGGCAGCGGCGCGGGCGTCGGCAGCGGCGCGGGCGTCGGCAGCGGCGCGGGCGTCGTCAGCGGCGGCGCGGGTTGCGTCTCCTGAATGTGCAGGACGGCAGTTGTAGACAGCTCCGGCGCGGTCTCAGCATACTTATGGCGCGCGACCTCACGATGAAGGTCGCGATTGTAGCGCCGGAACACCACCCCGGAGGGCCTGGACGTGGCGGATGAGGTCCTCGATCTTCATGTCCTTTCGCAGGCGAGACACGTAGATGAGAGCCGTGCGGGGAGCTGCCTTCAAACAGCTCTCTTCAGGGGGCGCAGATCCGCGCTTATTGCACCTCTTCCTTCTCTTCTTCCTGCTCTCGACGAGTACGAACCCGTATTTGTCACGTGCAGCCTCCTGCCGACAGTCGGGACGCGGTTCCAAGCGCGGGGATACCATTGTTGTTTTCTCCACCGTTTTACTGATACGCTTCGTCATAGATCCGCGTCGCCTTTTCGGACGAGCGGCAACGGGGCGGGTGGGCAGAGGAGCGGGAGAGTTGCGCAGTGTAGAAGTCGAGGCATCAACAGCACCATCAGCGCTTACGTAGCATACCGGCGTCGATGTGCAATCGCTGGGTGACGACACTTGAGCACCTCGCCTGCGCATATTGATGTTGCGTACACTCAGCGTTTCGTTCGGTGTTCCCACTTGCGTAATGCGATCAGGCTGCAGAGACGGGGTTATCGGCCGGAGTGACTCGGAACATGACAATTTCTCAACTGCCTGTTTCAGCTGTTGAACTTCCGGGACGAGAGATGTTGGCCCCTACGCCGCTGTCGCTCCACAGTTTCCCTTCAGTTGAGCTATGTCCGCTTTTATGATCACCAAATCTTTCAGGAAGGCCGTAACGTCGACGTGGTCGAAGGACACAGGCGGCAACTTATTGAGGTCGTACGCCACGAACCTTGGCACGTCGTCGGGGTCTGTCTGCTTTAAGATGGTGATGATGTCCTGGATAGTCTTCTTCTTCCGATTTTCTCCCTTGCGAGTCGGCCTTCTTGACGGAATGCACGCACAAAGCAGAACTCTCGCGGTCTCAACGTCATCTTCGGTGAAGGCGGACTCACAAATCCGGATGATGCTGAAGGCTGATCTTCGGTGAAGGCTAGTACTTCGTTCACAACCATATTGCATTTATCGCGCGCCATTTTCGCTTACTTCGCAGGTGCGTCTAGAGTGCATCGTGTGCGCGTCCGTCGCCGACCGATGCAAGCTCAGTACTATTATACCGCCATAACAGTTCACTGTATTCCGGTGCACCTCCCGGGGACCCAAAAGCAGGTGGGGATGGCTGTGGTGAGGAGTAGGTCAGTAATCCCGACGCGGATTCGCTGTTCCGACGTGATGCATCGACACGTTTGACAGGGAGACTCGGTGAGACGGTTATTCCACTGGCCGCCCGCCGGTGGTACAGGGGCCCAATCGCGTCTAACCAACGCGAGAGGCTGCCCTGGTAAACCGGCGCATAATCCCGGAGTGGTCCGTCGTGCCGGTTGGTGAACGGAGTAGGGGTCCCGGCGGCCACTTCCGGGGGGAGGGGAGGGGGGGGGACCGGGGGCCCTTCCGTCTTCCGTGTCGGCGCACCACTAACCTGAGCAGTAAGCGATGGTCCACGCTTTGCCCGTGAATCACCACAGTCACCCTTCACGCTCTTTCCCCCCCTCTTACTACAACCATGGCAGTACAAAGAAAGAACAACTTTCAATCAGCTGTGCACACCCCTACACCACTATTTAGCGTTGACTTGACCAACGTGCGGGGGTTGCACACCAATCTTAATGCCGTCAATCACCACGTGAAGAGGATGAAGCCGGCCTTGCTTTCTCGACGAAAACGCAAATATCTCGCCCTGCCGACACTTCTTACCTGCACCACCCCGGCTACAACCTGGATGAAGCCTTCCGCTGGCGAGCCGGAGTCTGCCTGTTTGTCAGGGCTGATATTTCCTGTCGTCGCCTGCGCTGCATTGAGGACTCCGAGCTCTCAATACTCTGGCCCCACGTGGATCTGGGAACAGTGTCGGGGGTCCCAATAGGTCGCACTCTGGCAATGCGGAGACAGCTCGGTTATTCGAGTACCTGAGTGGAGCGGTAGACAAAGTCCAAGAGCGGTTCCCCACCACGGATTTGGGTTTCCTTGGAGACTTCAATGCCCATCACAAGGCATGGCTAGGCTCCAGGAGAACTGACTTTGCGGGGAGAGCCGCCTACGACTTCGCCCTGACGCATGGCCTGTCTCAACTGGTGGACCAGCCCACCAGGCTGCCAGATATAGACGGTCATGGACACTCTCTGCTGGATCTTCCGCTGACGACAAACCCCACTGGATATAAAGTCTCAGTGAGAGCCCCGCCGGGTTCTTCTGATCATTGTTTAGTGGGGTCCACGGTGTCATCTTCGCCTCCTCAGTCCCGTACTGGAGGAACGCGTCGAATTTGGCACTACGCGTCAGCAGATTAAGATGAGATGCGAGAACACTTCGCATCCTACCCTTGGAGAGAGATCTGCTTCAGTTCGGACGATCCGTCAAAATGCGGTAATACCGTTGCCGATGTGGTTCTGGGGGCAAAGGAAATGTTTATTCCCAGCGCCTCTGTCCACCTCGGTGGTAAAAGCCAACCATCGTACAGCCGCGACTGTGCTGATGCTGTCGCAGCTAAATGCACAGCTTATCGGGCATGGTCGCGTGCCCGTGCCGGACGTGAATCAAACGTATCCGAACAGACGATGGAATACAACCGCCTCTCCAGATCCTGCAAAAGGGTTATTGCCAGGGCCAAATTTTACTACATCGGCGACAGACTGAACCAGCACCCAACTGGGAGCTGTGAGTTCTGGTCTCTCGCCAAATCTGTCGAGTCGAATTTCTGCCGCTCCTCTCTTCCACCTCTGCAGTGTCCTGGAGGCTCACTTGCCCACTCCGCAAAGGAGAAAGCCGACTTACTGTTATCTCTCTTTGCGGGGAACTTCAACCTGGACGATGGGGGTGCCACTCCCCCAGCCATACCTAGGTGTGAGAACTCCATGCCGGAAGTACAGTTTCGATAACAGACTGTACTGGCGGAGTTTCTCTCCCTATACGTCAGGAAAGCGTGTGGGCCGGAATGGATTCCTGCATTGGTGTTAAAATAGTGTGCTCCCGAGCTGGCTCCAGTGCTGACGCGCCTATTCCGTATCTCCTACTCCAATGGCTGTGTGCCGGCGGTCTGGAAATCTGCGTTTGTGCAAGCGGACCCCAAAAAGGTTTTTTTTATTGACAGCGCGTCGTATGGCGCCGAGCCACCCATAAGGTGTGTAACGACGCCCATGGACATTCGGTCGTATGCGGGGGTTCCGAATGCCATGCCGAGCATTGCTTATGGTGCCCATTCACGGCCCTCTTGAAGGACCCGAGACTGTACTTGGGGGGAAATATATGTGCAGGGAGAGCGTTCCAGAGTTTACCGGTTCTGTAGAGGAAAGATCTGCAGAATCGATTGGTACGCATCCGCGGTAAGTCCAGCGTGTAGGAATGCAATTCCTGCCCAGTGCGCGTGGTGCGAAGGTGGAAAGGGGACGGCGGGATCACATTAAACGGCCCCTCCGAGTACTCCTCACGGAATAAGCGATAGAATACACTTAGGGAGCCGACATCCCTACGGTGTTGCAGTGGTTCTAGATCGCAGGACACTTCGGGGTCACCTACTAGTCGCACGGTTCGACGCTGGATTGAGTCCAGAGGCGCAAGCTGGTATTTGGCAGAGCCATCCCACAGGTGCGAGCAGTACTCCAAGCAGGACCTGATCTGCGATTTATAGAGAAGCAGCTTTTGGTGTGAAGTACCGTCGCACCTTATTGAGCACGCCCAGCTTTTTAGAAGCCAGCTTGGCCTTCCCCTCGATATGGCGACGAAAGTTCAGGTCGTGCGACAGTTCGACTCCGAGGACCCCGAGGTGTTCACTTAATTTAAGGACGTGCCTTGGAATGAAGGAACCGGTGTGAACGCCGCTCTCTTCGCACTGAACACGCGAACTTGTGTCTTGGAAGCGTTGAACTCGACCAAATTACTACGGCCCTATTCGGAAATAGAGTCGAGTGTGTGTTCGAGCTCAGACACAAGTCTTCGCCTCTTCTCATCCACAACATCCCGACTGGCTGAAGGGTGACTGGTGTAGGATCCGTGTGCCGTACTGGCGTGGGTGACAACACAGATCCTTGGGGTATGCCGGCCTTCACTGACATGTCCGACGAGCAACCGTAGTGCACGGTTGCTGAATGAATGCTACGCCCATGCAGGAAGTCGGCGAAGAAACAAGAAACAAGAAACAAGAAACGTAGGCACACACACCGCACACGTAGGTAGGTAGGTAGGTAGGTAGCTAGTTTTAGAGCGGCGGCGGCCTAGTGACCTTGTGACTTACTTACAACAATAGCTGTTCTGCGTTTGAACATAGTACGTCATTGACCCCGTACAATGCAAGCTACCTACTGTTACACACAGGTCTAGTTACTTTGTGACTTACTTACAACAAACAGCTGTTCTGCGTTTGGACATACAACGGTCATTGACCCCGTACAATGCAAGCTACCTACTGTTACACACAGGTCTAGTGACCTTGTGACTTACTTACAATAAACAACCGTTCTGCGTTTGAAAATTTCTCGAAAAGTTATGCTAAAAACATATAATATTTTTTTTGCGTAACGTGTTTACTTGAGATGAATAACGAAGCACCTTATATAATGTCTTTCAAAATTAGTTAATAGTACGCTAAGAGAGGGTTCTGTATCGGAAATAGATCACTTTTGAAGAACAAATAATTTTTGTTCGCACAAAAACATTTTTTCTATGTAAAATGTAAAAAAAAAATTTCTTAATCATTTCAGTTTCATGCCAGGAACAAAAAAGTCTTCCAACACATAGATCCCTTTCTTTCAGAAATTGTGAAAAACCACAATTTTAGTTTTATTAGTATGGAATAGAAAGAATTTGATTTTTTTTACCAACTTACACGTGTTATGTCATAATGATAATTAAGACTTTTTTGTTACTGTTCTGAAACTGAATCGATTAGGCTATAAAAATGAACCACCTATTTTTTTATTTTATTAAATACATAAAACAACAATATTTTACATTAATAAAGAAGCCCAAAGTCCAAAAAAATTTATATAGGTTTCCACCCCATTTCGTACCCTGCTGCGAACCGGTTAATATTAGAGGTCCAAACCGGTTCTGAACCGGTTTTTAGGCTTCAGGTTCGGGTTTTTTTGAACCGGTTCGCGACCAAACTGGTTCGCTCGTTAAAAAGGTTCTTCGAACCGGTTCGGAGAACCCGAACCCCATTTCGAACCGGTTTTCAGTCCCTGGTTAGCACACACCGCACGCCAACTTCAGCGGCGCGCCATGGACGCAGAGGAGGGGAAAATGCCGCGTCTCTCGCCTCCCGCGGCCGGCCGCTCCTCTGCGCACCGCGCCCGTCTTGGCCCGCTTGTTTTTTAAACTTGCCGATGGATTTTTTGTTGGATTCTTTTGCAAATAATTTTCTTCAAAATTCTTAATCATAATTGTATAATAAAAACGGACGGAGGAATTTTGCGGAACAGAGTTTCGGTCGTCACCTTGAAAAAAAATTATGCATATAAAAAAGTTGTTGGATTCTTATGCTTATTGATGTACATAATAATACTAAGGTATATTCCGATTAAAGAACCGACTGAGCAATTTTGCCGAGAAAAATATAGTAAAAAAACACATTTTGTTTTTAATTCACTATTTCCATATACAAAAAATGTTGGATTTATTTACGTACTTATTCATATATATAATACCTACCCTATGGCGAAGTAACTTTGGACGGAGCAATTTGTCTATAGGAGTTATATTAAATTTTCACTTTTCTTTGAATATACCCAACTTCCCGTAAAAAAAAATGTTGGATTATTTGTCAGTAGTAATTCCGAACATTACTCCAAGATATTATCAAAGTTTCATTGACTGAGGAATTAATGTATGGGTCTCCATACATCAAAACTCCTGGTTGACTAGTGTATAATCTGCCCGTGCATTTACGCTCCTCTACATCTATGAATGTATTCAAGATTAATTTAAACAAACTTCTCCTCTCGTTACCGAAGTAAATGCAATGTATAATATTAGATACATATCTTTACTCCCCTTCTCTTACTCTCTTTTCATTCAGTTGGTTGTGTCGCACAACGGTACCACCGATCGATGTACATAATATGTAAGTTTATTATATACATATATATGTTTATTAAAGTATTTATGTAGTATTCGTATGTAGTTTATAATACATATTTCTTTACAGTCTTAACACATTGCCACAAACTATTCTTGTTCGCCTGCATGTACTTCTCCCACATCCCAAAGGTTAGTTAGAAATTAGAATAGAATGCCTCGCGGCATTAAGCTCGCTTGTTGTACCAAATTTTTTTAAATTGGTGTTCAATAAAGAATATATACATACATACATACATGTTAATCGAAGTCGGGACTAGCGAGTGGCTACTCAAAATTTCCCGCGCATGCATCACGTTTCGGCTCGCATCAAGCCCTCGTCAGCTAGTCTGCGTTGACTAGGACCCGGGGAAACACCAGTCCCGCTCTCGACCTCTCTCTCTCTACCTATCCATATTCTGTAGGATGCTTCCAGTGACGTTTTCGAAGCTCTCTCCATGTATGAGCTTAGCGTCGATCTTGGCAGCCCTAGATTCTTGAAGAGACTGTAGAGCGACTTCGCTGGTAGTCCTCTTGCTCCGACTTCCACAGCGAAGAGATCAGTCTTGAATCCGTTTCTCACAATCCGGTCTACTAAGTTGCAGTACTTGTTAAGTTTGATGTTGTGTTCCTTCGGTATGTTGCTTTCCCATGGAACTGTAAGTTCAACAAGTACTACATGCTTTGTCACTTTTGAGAATATGAGTATATTCGGTCTTATTGCTGTGGTACAGATTTCCGAAGGCATCTGGTAATGCTTCTCATGTGTGTCCATCAACAATTCCCAATCCTTTGCTGCTCCCAAAATTGGAGAAGGTTCAGTCGTATCTTTAGGCAGATTTTTGGCTCCAGGTTTCAGAAAGTTGACCTTCTGGAAGCCGCTACTTGGTTTGCCCTTTCCTGGTCCGTGCAATTGACAGGTTGAAGGCCTCTCTGATGATTTGGAGATTTTGGTACCTTGATACCACGTGATACCTGACAAAAGGTGCCGGTCGAAACGTTGCAAATGACCCCACTTACCTAAAAAAACCGAGGGTCCCGTAACCGCACTGCTTCTCTTTCATCTAATTATATTTTCTACCAGGGTGCGGTCAGCTTTTGGATGGGTAGCCATACGACCATGGTACGGCTGGCTGTGGTTCGGATTCCGCTTGAAACTGTAGTTTCATCCCTTTATGTACATATTTAGCTGGAAGGGACCTTCTCGAAGAAAGTAAGTACCAAATGGCGAGGCCGAAGGTCGAGCTGCGTTCAGGAAGACGATAAACGTTCTCGAAAAAAGTAAGTAACTGAGGGCGAGGTCGAAGGCCGAGCTGCGTTCAGGAAGACTATAAACCTTCTCGAAGAAAGTAAGTAACAAAGGGCGAGGCCGAAGGCCGAGCTGCGTTCAGGAAGACGATAAACCTTCTCGAGGAAAGTAAGTAACTGAGGGCGAGGCCGAAGGCCGAGCTGCGTTCATAAAGACTATAAACCAATTCCTGGGGGAGTACTCGAAGGAGCTGTTTAACCGCAATCCAGGGAGTCTCCGGTATGACACCTATCTTCTCGGAGGTGATATTGGCTGGTCGGAGCATGTGCTTTGGCACCTCCGACTCAGCCACTCATACCGGATTACATAATAAAAAGACCATTGAGCTACCGAGGCTGACAATAAATAAAGCGAAATTTCTACGGGCAACCCACATTGTAACGTTCTCGTACGTAATATGTATGAAATATTCCTATAACTCGAGAACAACTTTATCGATTTACATGCGGTTTTCTTTGCTACATTTCGTTACTTTTCGGGATGATTTTAAGCTATCAATCACAACGTTACGTTATCGGTGGCTTGAGCTGTGACCAAAAAGTCACGCAAAAAATTGGAATTTTGGCTGTTCAGTCATTTAACTTTATCTCCAAATATATGACATTTTGAGAAAAATGAATAGTTTTGTGCACAACTACATAAGAGTACTTATACGGTTTATTTTTTCAGAATTTTCAAACAACCCTTAATAGGTCAAAGTTCGGCGACAAAAGTGCAGTTTTTGTCAACTTTTAAACGAAATATTTGTTAAAGTAAACTTATTGATTATAGCAAAGTTATTTAAAAAAACAAAAAATTTTTTTAGTTTACATTTTCGGGTACCCTGTACTTTCCACAGGACTATTAGATAAAATTATCTGTAATATATCTTGCGGCAAAAATTACACATAATTTGGCGTCATTTTCATCTAAATCGGTTCAGTAGGTCCGGAGATATCTGCGTGTGACCGACAGACAGACATACAGACAGACAGACACCAGAGCGATCCCTAAGGGTCCCTTCTTTCGCATTTTGCGACGGGACCCTAAAAATGTGTCGGTCGATGTGCCGAACACTCTGTATAATAAGAACTTTTATCACAGCTCTATTAAAAGTTAAGTGAGAATGGTTGCTAACAAACTTTAAATCGTTATAGATCCTAAATGGTCATTCGAAATGAAAAATGCTAAGAGAAACCTAAAGATGATTTTCAAATACCTATTCAACGATACCCCACTTAACATAGTTAGTCAACTTTCATTTTTTTCTTTTTCACAATATGGCACCTAGTTGTCGCCATATTGAATTTTGATTACTGTCATGTCTTTAGTGACACTAGCAAGATTAAGACAAATCGATTGCCGTAAGAATCATCAAAATCGGCCCACGCGTTTAGTCTCTAGTGTGCCACAAAGGAACAAACATACATACATACATACATACATACATAGGCTGATAAACACATTACCCTCCTTTGCGTCGCGCAGTCGGGTAAAAATTAATTTATTCCGATTGAAAACAAGCCATTTTCTAAATTTTTACAATTTTCAAATAAAACCGTGTTATATTTGAAAGCAGGAGAGAAAAAGAGGGTGTAACACGCTTTTATTTGTAAATGTAAAACATTGAGAAAATTACTCGGAATAAATTTATTTTTTACTTTTTAGTTCATTTTTATCAATATAAAAGCTTGTTTTAAAATGTTTTTTTTACTATTATGTAAGTACATATGTTTCCGATGTAGACAGTACTCAATCAGTGTAGAGAAACTAACAGAATTCCCCCATAGCACGGCCACCTGCGGACAGCTGGGCGAGATCCGCCCGCACTCGCCTCTCCGCCTCACAGCCTCACCTCACTCAACCGGCATAAACAAATATACCTCACTTCCGACATCGCCCGGCCCGTGTTAGCCCACCTCGTACCGGCTATAGTGGGGCTAATGGCGACAGTTTTTGCGTGATTAAGCGCGTAATGCCGGAGATTGCGCCCGCCCGCTGTCGTGTCCCGCGCACACTCTAAGTATACACAACTTGTACATTGCGGAAAAGCAAAAAAAAAAATATATTAAAAATATCCTATACAGCTGACCCATGTGAATTGATCGGCATACTAACTGTAGAGAGATTTGTAAGAGTAGATTTTTGTAATATCGAAAGGCAAGAAGTAAGCTTAGCGCTAAGAAATCGCTATATTATACAAAAATGTAACTAGATGTGACAAGCAAGTAAGAAATAATAAGAAATAGGAAACATTTATATTTCCGTTCAGCATCACATTATCAAACAACACACATTTCAACAATTACAGGAGAGGAAAAATACGAAATGGACACAGCCATGAACAATTTGCAATTTTAAAGCAATGTGATTGACGCACAACTATCCGCTCTAGCTTACAATATCATAATGATAAGTGAAATACACTTGTTTAGACCGATTAATTTAATACTTATAGGTGCTGTATATTAAATAATGTTGCTTGTACAAACATATTTAAATACATTTCGAGAATAAGATAAATTTCCAAAAATAAATAAATATAAAAATAAAAATATATAAATTTTCGACTGTTGTTAAGCACACCTGGGCGCGGTCAGTACTTGGATAGGTGACCGGCGCTGACCGTGGTTCGGCTTCCACGTTAAACTGTAGGTCCCTTCCCTTCTTACCTTACTAGGTGGTAGGGTTTATCCCGCCCGGGTTGGTACCAACGCACTGAATGAAACGTCCGTCGAAACGGCTATGTGAATAGTTTGTGTTTTCCGATAGTCATGAAATGAAGGGAAGCACTGACATGGCACCTAGTTCACCTTGTGTTATGGGCTGACATCACGGATGTTGCAGGTGATGTAGCGAACCGTGTCAGTTTCAATAGATAAGATTTCGTATAATGTAAGAAATAGTAAAAAATGTCACTAGACAGATATACATAGGTGCATACAGACAACGCAGTCTCACCCTTTGTACATTTTTGGTAAGGACCTCTAATATAAAAGCGACGTAAGATACTTTTTAGTGTATAATGTAGATATGAAAATTTTTAATGTTTGTATGACTTATTAAAATATTCATGAAACCTCCCTACCCCAATACTGAAGCTAGATTCCCAATAGGAGGCGCCGTGCGGCAGCGCATTCCCACCATCGCCAGACATTCGACACGAGATATTATTGATGTATTCCGAGCGGTGAAGAAAGAATGCGGCCGCGACATGTCTCCGGCTCTCAACTATGGCGTCCTCGTCTGATTTACGCTGCGCCGCCACCGCCCGCCCCGTTAGTCACACACATCACATCACATGGAAACTTTCCTTATCTTGCACGTTTGATTCACCTTATAAAAAAATCTACAGTTGTACACCAATATTGAAAGGCTGAAACAGGCATTCTTCGATGACTAATCATTAGGCACATAAGCAGGGAAAAACTGAATATTTTTTTGATAGTAACTGACATGCTTGACTACAGTGGCGGCTGGTGACTTCAGTGACCGGTAGTGCGCTAAGTACCTACCTACTTAAATACCTACCAAATTTCCCAACACATTCCCGTCATGTTATTTTAAGATCGGGACTTACGAATTTTTTAAACGCCTGCGTTTTATTATGTACGTACCTACCTAGTATAAATATTCTCAAGACACTCAATGAGTTGCAAAAAACAAGAAAAAAAATCCAAACAAGTTTTTTAACTTATTTTTAGTACCTTTATGAATACACCCATAGATCACAACACTACTGCTGCTTCAAAAAAATATATAAAAATAAAAGCATTTCAAACGTAGGAATTAACCCGGGATAACCTGATTGTAAAGCCTTACCTTTAACCAACGCTTAGGCAAATATCGGCACCACTTAATTCACAGTATCACGTGACAGAAAGCACAAAACCTAACCATATCCCATTTTAAATATTCGCGCGCTAACGGGTATGTGACATCATCACATGACAGCGCGAGCGCGCTGACTCGCTTCGAGGTAGATGGTTCGCTTTGAGGTAGACGGCAAAGAGTTTGTAAGACGGACTCGTGCAAAACGAATCGCTCGCGACGCGACGTGTCGCACGCGCGGCTATTGACGATATAGCGTCCTTGTTTGGCGCTCGTGCGCCGCACGCAGAAATCCTTTCGGCCCATACTGTTTCTATGAAGTATCTTCTGTCTCACGCGCCAGCGGTATTTTGACGATCCCCATACATTCAGTATAGGAGACCCGCGTGCGATGTATATTCCGCACGGCGCGCGCGTTTACTCGCAAAAACGTGCCTTGTGATCTATAAAATAAGGTCGAATTCACATTCGTATTTATTTGGAGTACGATCTTTATGGTTTTAATGTAGTATGTTGTAAGGTATTATTTATTTTGAGTGAAGTGAAGACTTCTCGTGGTATGGTAGTGCGGCGCACGAGCGCACTTTAGGACCAGCCGCCAGTGCTTGACTATATACATTACTTGTAAAACCTGTGATGTCACCCCATAACACCTTGTTGAACTAGTTGCCATGTCATTGCTTCCCTTTGGTCGTGCCGGCTACACTGATGGGCGGAAAACACGAACTATTTACATAGCTGCGACTGACTTTTCGTTCAGTGAAGCGGTACCAACCCGGGCGGGTTAAACCCTACCACCTAGTAAGGTAAGAAGGGAAGGGACCTACACAGTTAAATAAATGTAACTAGCTTTTGTCCGAGGCTTCGCTTCGCGTGACTTTTTGGTCACAGCCTTATAGCCTTAAACCATCTAGAGAAGTGACAGAATGTAACAGTGAAAACGCATATAAATCGATAAAGTGGTTCTCGAGGTATAAGGATATTCTGGACCCCGAACCCTATCCTCGCCAGCGTAACACGATATAAGTAAAATCATACTTGTTTCATTGGATGGTCGCGCGCTGGCCCAATCTTCTTTTCTATCATTTATTGATTTAAGTTTTGTTTATAGACGTCCAGAGATACCAGCCTTTCGGCTACAAAATCCAGACGTCTACTACCTGCACTCTTGCGAGTACAGTGATCATGTATGCCAGATCGAGGCCCCATAGCTGCTCTGTCGAACGTCCGTTCTTCCGAAAAAATCCCATGGGAAACACAGGCTGCGACCTTTCCCCAGCCGATCCGAGCCACCACCCGTCCACCCGAAGGAACCCCCGACCGAAGTCGAGAGCCGGGGGTGAAGCCTTCACTGCCACTGGGGTCAGCACCCTATCCAACCGCAACCTGTGCCCAGGGCCTCAGCGTTTTGTACTAGCCCAAAGGCTTTTGTTTTCACCAGCTATGTATATGCGTGGAAGTGCATATGACCACCACCTAATGTGTACCGGGGATCCACCGGTCTCGAATGACAGACTTACGTCAGCGTCATTAGCTCGTGGGAAATACATCCCACATCCACATATAAGTGTGTGTAGCACCGACATACCGATCTACATTATTCGCATGTCTACCAATTCTCCACATTGGTTACGGAGCTCTAAGTGGCTCACCACTCGCAGCTTTCGCTACTTATTCCCGTGTTAGGTGCTTTAAACACAAGTACGGAAGCACAACCCCTGCGAGACCAACTCCAGTGTTCCGTGCAGAAGCACGAAGCATTCTGGGGCTTTTAACGGAACCCCGCAGTACTCAACCCAGCGTTTAGGGTAGTATCTCATTTGACCCACCGACCTGAGTGGAGTCAGCAGCGTGAGCTAAGAGGAGGCCGAAACCCACAACTTAGTACTCATGTTAGACTAGCAACGTTTAATGAGTAATCGTCGAGAACAAGTTCTCTACCACACATTATTTCTAACAGTGACGCCCGTTACACCGCCCAGTTGCGGGATAGGGTAGCCAACTGCTAGTTTTAAGGGTAGCCACCGTGTGGTCTGCATAGGGAAACGTCACGGATCCTAGTACCCAACTCCGACACCTTGGACGACTAAACGCCTCTGCGACCCCGTACAAAGGTCGCTAGTACGGGTCTATGGATACTGGTGGCCGGGCCCGACACCTTGGGTAGACCGAAGTCTACCACTGCGATCGCTCCCCAGCGACTACCCAGTCGCGCGCTGGCCCGTCAGTCTGTCATCGGCTGCGTTCGCAAAAACCTGTTTAAAATGCCCGCATGCTCTGTGTTTACGTGTAAAAACAATAGATACAGCCAAGTTTAGTGTGCACAATAGTGGAATATCTTATCATGGGTAAGTACACTCCGCTCCCCGCAACTCGACGACGCTAGTTCTCATACAAGCATTTGACAGTCCGGCGTCCATACCTTTGTTATCGTTCTAGAGGGTATTCATATATTGACGTACGTTACACGGCCGACGGTAGGCGGTCGCCCGTAGAAACTTCGCTTTATTCATTAGGATAACTTGTAATGATTAGGAACGGAGAGAGAACTTGAAAATTCAAAGGGAATTAAATAAAAAACAGCTGTAATTGAAATAAAGGGCATTTTATTAAAAAAATACTAGAACTGGACTTTTTTTGCTGCGGTATTATCCTAAGCACCTCATTACGAGCGGCAAAAAACGTTAAATATACATATATCCAAACCTCTAACACGGTTTCCAGCCGGCTAATCGTCCGCTTCGCACGCACATCACTTATCAACACATGTTTATATTAAATAAATAAGATATAAGCGTTAAACGAACATTACCACAATGACAGTTCGTTACTTCACATAGCCGCGGCGATCCATCAGCACTCGACCGCCTTGTTAAAAGCTCTCAGCGATACTTTTTCTGCACCTCGTACCACTTAAATGTCACGAGAATTTATGGCACGAAATAGAACATGTAGAAATATACTATTTTCTCAAATTAAGGACACCTGCGTCGTGTGAAACTGCATTTTTCTCACCTGCCAACATTAACGTCATCTATGACTGTAAAAAAAATAGGCAAAGAGTTTGTATTACGTAGCGACGTAATACCAAACTCTTTGAAAATAGGATTGAAGAGTAACCATTGTTTAAAGTAAACACCTAGTTCACTCATTGTTATTAGTTATTAGTTATTTATTACATTCACAAGTGCAAACTCGGTTATCAGCCTCGGTAGCTCAGTGGTGCGGTCGCTTGACTGTCGGACGTATTCATAAGCACACCAGGGCGCGGTCAGTCCTGGGATGGGTGACCGCTCGACCGTTGGAGCGGATTCCACGTAAAACTGTAAGTCCCTTCACCTTTGTTTTTGTTTGGTAATGGTACCACCACCGGCACTGAATGAAAAGTCCAAATTTCTTTAGACTTGTAAAATGTTGTTCACAATTTAAAAAATATTTAGAAATCTCATTAGTTTTCCGATTTCAACTCAAATTTAGAAATGTTAACGGCAATTCTTAGTGTAAAATACACAAAAAAAGCCGGGAGCTCTGGCCTCGTGGCCCGTGTGCCCTTATGGAAAATACTTCCCTGCTAGACTTGAAATCATTTTATGAAATGTGCAGCAAGTAAATGGCATTTCACGGAAATCTAAGGAATTTCAACCACTCCTCACTTACAGTCAGCTGCTGCTGGCACATACCTAAGAATAAGAATCTAGATCGTCCTATCTGCTGCGGGGCTATTGCGTAAACATTTTGTAGCGCCGCGCCGCGCCGGTCAAAAACATCTAACATTGCGGTCCCTGCTCGCCTTTCAGATGTACCTACAGCTATTGCGTAAACGTTTGCAGTGAAACTGCTAGCGTCGGGGTCCCGAGTTTAATTTGTTTTACTTAGCGGTCCCCCAACGCCTTTAATGAAGTAAACGGATTTTTTAAACTTTTTAATTGTTGTTAATCTGTCGTGAGTTCGGGATTTCTTAAAATTATTTGTAATTCAACTTTTATTTCAAGATTTTTAAGAGACGTATAATAATTATACGTCTCTCCCTTCACCAATTAGGAAAAGTGTCGATGATCTTCGAATCGGCTGACTTGATCTTCATCAAATAGGTAAAAACCATCCCGGTTAAACGAGCTTTCTAATGAAAAAACCCGCATCCAAATCGGCCTATCCATTTGGGAGTTACGATGCCACAGACAGACACACAGACAGACAGACAGACACACACACAGACAAACAGACAGACACACAGACGCACAGACAGACAGACAGACACACAGACGCACAGACAGACACACAGACAGAGAGACATACAGATATACACACCCTGACAGACAGACACACACACAGACAGAGAGACACACAGACACACACAGACAGAGAGACATACAGACAGACACACAGACAGACAGACGGAAAGACACACACACAGAGAGACAGACACACAGACATACACACAGGCAGACACACAGACAGACACACAGACAGACACACAGACAGACAGACACACAGATAGACATACAGACACACACACACAGACAGACAGACACACAGACGCACAGACAGACAGACAGACAGACACGCACACATACAGGCAGACACACAGACAGACAGATATACAGACAGACAGACAGACACATAGCCAGACAGACAGACACACAGCCAGACAGACAGACCCACAGACCGACAGACACACAGACAGACAGGTCCACAGACAGACACAGACAGACACACAGACAGACAGATAGACAGACAGACACACAGCCAGACAGACGCATAGACAGACAGACAGACACACAGTCAGACAGACAGACACACACACAGACAGACAGACAGACACACAGACAGACACACAGACAGACCCACAGACAGACAGACACACAGACAGACAGACACACACACTGACAGACACACACACTGACAGACAAACAGACAGACAGACACACACACAGGCAGACACAAAGGCAGACACACAAACAGACAGACAGAGAGACAGAAAAACATACATACAGACAGACATACAGACAGACAGACACACAGACAGACAGACACACAGACAGACAGACATACGCACACGCAGACAGGCAGACAGACACACAGACGCACAGACAGTCTGTCACTGACAAACACACAGACACACATGCAGACAGACACACAGACAGACAGACACACACACACGGGCAGACAGACAGACAGCCAGACAGACACACAGACAGACACACAGACAGACACACACACGCGGGCAGACAGACAGACAGACACACACACACGGGCAGACAGACAGACAGCAAGACAGACACACAGACAGACACACAGACAGACACACAGACAGACAGACAGACACAAAGACAGACAGACAGACACATAGACAGACACACAGACAGACAGACAGACACACAGACAGACACACAGACAGACAGACAGATAGACAGACAGACACACAGACAGACAGACATACACACAGACAGACAGACAAACGCACAGACAGACAGACATACATACAGAAACACAGACAGACAGACACACACACAGACACACAGACAGACACACAGACACACAGACAGAGAGACATACAGACAGACACACAGACAGACACACAGACAGAGAGACATACAGACAGACACACAGACAGAAAGACAGACAGACACACACACAGACAGACAGATAGACAGAGCCATTAAATTTATAACTTCTTGTATAAGGAGGGGCCTTTTGCGTCGATATTAAGCACCGCTCGCTTTTACTTCGGAAGCATTCGGAAATCGATCGCAAAGTGAATTTACGCAGATTCCTAAATCTTCACGTCTATTTTGACGCACTGGCTTTTACGCAATAGCCTGCGCAGCATATAGCATGCGTAAGTAAGCGCAGCGGCGACGACGACGCGCGCCTTACAAAGGTAGTTTACGAGCGCACAATAAAACATGGGCTCGGCTTTTAAATAATATGTCGTTATGTATGATAGCTGCTGTAGTGTAGGAGGTTATCAATGAAACTGTTTTCTCGGTAACGCACTTTTTCCCGTCAGTTGTGCGTATGCTCTGATAGAGGGACCATGGAAGGATTATAGTAGACTTTAATTATAAAGTTACCTTTTGTTTCGGAAGATATTATGTTTTATTCTTCTCTTAACCGCGATACCCCGCCACTTCTGGATCTGACATATAGTTTGTACGACATGGACGCATTGGTTCTCCACCTCCATGCATGGTAGCTCAAGTTTGGACTTAAGCCAATCGGCGCAACAGTTACGGACAAGACAACTATCAAGCAGCAAGTAAGGCACGAAGAACCCACCTGCTGCATGACTAGGTGGAAGGACTGCGCCAAGGTGAGAAGTGGCTAATCTGTCGCCCTTTATTTAGTGCAGTATCTTGTCCTTATCCCTTAGTGGCCTCTTACAACATGCATCTACGAATTAATGTCTGCAAAAAAAGGTTAACATCCTATTTTACAAATTCATTGATCAGATTCTTCTTCCCGAAGCATCTTCAAGTCAAAGACAAATAGTTCTTCCTCGGAGACATTTAGTTCACATTAATTCACATACAAGTCAGACCGGCACCGTCTACGGTGAAGTGACTGCCCCTGAACCACCAACATCAAGCTCACCAATAATTATTATTAGAGAAAATTATTAGAAAAAATTAAATAAAGCAGGATGTGAGATGTACAGCAGTCAAAAACCCAGCTCAAATGACATACACACAGATAGTTTGCGCTGGTTCTCACCGTGAACCAGTTCCCGACAACCCACTCGTGGGAACTCCTGGCGCCGCCGGTTTATCTCGCGGTTTATAAAGAACTGTCCACCTGACTTCTACAGCACATCGCCACAATATAACACTGCTACATAACATAAATCATCATCAATCAATATCAATACATACATATAACAAAACTAATAATTACATTATCTTCTTAATAATTTCATTACATACTGAGGCTAATTTCTGACACGTGGCGCCGAGCAATCAATTTGTATAGATTTTTCAAACATTACAGCGAAATTGAGAACGTTTCACTGCCAGAAATAACTGCTTATATTTTTAGTACATAATTACATAATAATTAATAAATAGGTACTATATATTTTATTCCTTCAATGTCATAAAATACCAATTAATTTAACGCTAGATTAACATTGTCATTCATTATTTATTAATAGGTACTTGTTTTGACGCGCAACTGTATTCCACGGCGGCGGCGCGGCGCACAGTGTGTATGATATGAGACCATAAAATCGGACATGCTCTTTTTATCTAATCGACCATTAGAGCTCATTTTTACAAATGTAAGAGTAAAAATCCCATTTGAAAATTCCATATAGTTTAGGAGGAATAAAAATTCAAAATTAATTATTTTTTTTAAATTATAAAGTGAAAAAAAAAATTCTTGTTCGATAAATAATAACATTTTACGTGAAAAATCTACAATGTTTCATAGAACTCTTAAAACTAAAGCCTGACCAGGAATATATGAGGGGCCGGCATATTGCGGAATTTCGTTGGAACTAATTTCTTACACTGGCCACAATTATGTTTGATGCTTGATAATCTGTTGTCAATGTCAAAATTGCTTCTGAACTGACATTTAGGTAAAACGTTATGTCATTATAGTGAGATTGTCATGAATTGGCCGCCGTAATGTACAATTAGGTAATTATTTTTTGTTTTATCTAGGTGTATCTCAAGCATCTATTTACCGAATAGGAAACAAAAGAGGGACGTAAAATATTATTCGTTCTGAACAAAACACACTTTTTGACTTTACAAACATACGAAACGTACGAATAAAAATAGCTTAGGTTAAGTTTTTCTGAACTAGAATTTTTATTAAAAAGTTTAGTGTTTCAGCAAGGTCGATTAATAATTTTTTTAATAATTTGTACACTTTGCTTCAGGACATATCTGCAGATACATGGAAACAATTTTGTGAACATGTAAATGTCAAGGCTAGTTCTTTTTACATTGACATCAAAATATATATAAAAGATGCATTAAATTAAAATACATTTTGTATATCTTATTGTGTATTTCAGTGCAAAATTACATTTTGAATAAAAACATCGGCCAATTCAATATGTGCGTACTATACTGAATGTTGCTATATAAATCTAAAAAGTGGCTCCATCTTGACAGCTCTCATATATTCCTGGTCAGGCTTTACATGTAAGAAGCGTTTAATATGCTTCGTAAATGTCAGTAGTTAATTAAAAAAAATGTTTTTGTGTATTTTAGTTTTTTTTTTCCATTATGCCATGATATTAGCAATAGTTTTTTATTGTAACACGTAGCCTGATATGTATTCTAGTTGCATAAAAAAAAGAGCTTTGAATTCCGTGGTATATTTGAGAAAAAAATCTTTTATTTTCACAATGTTTTTACGCGTTTACGGCTGTAACTTGTGAAGGGATAAATTCGTGTTTAAAAAAATATTAAAACAATACTAAGTGGGTCTCACCTGCTATGTTTAAAGTATTGCAGAGTGGATGATGTCATAATAACCGCTTGTTTGGCCATTTATTTATTTACTTTATATTTATATAAATATAGTTTTAGTCACCAAAAATATTAATTTCACGTGATAGAAGTGTTGTATCATCGTTTTGGTCGTCGACCTGATCTTCGGTACATTGTCCAGTGATATTGATATCCATATGCATGCAATGTTTGTTACCTATCTTTCTCGCGCACTCGAGATCATGTGACAGCCCTGATGCAGATTTTGAAATTTTATTTTCTCAAATATACCACGGAATTGAACGCTCTTTTTTTTATGCAACTAGAATACGTATCAGGCTACGTGTTACAATAAAAAAACTATTGCTAATATCATGGTATAATTGAGAATTTTTTTTTAACTAAAAACACAAACCAGCATATTAAACGCTTATTACATGTAGTTTTAAGAGTTCTATGAAACATTGTAGCTTTTCCAAATAAAATGTTATTAGTTATCGAGTAAGAATTTTTTTTTCACTTTCTAAAATAAAAAAAAAAAATTAATTTTGAATTTTTATTCCTCCTAAACTATGTGGAATTTTCAAATGGGAGTTATACTCTTACATTTGTAAAAATGAGCTCTAATGGTCGATTAGATAAAAAGAGGATGTCCGATTTTATGGTCTCATAACACACTGTGCGGCGTGAGTTCAGTCAGCGTGACACATTGCGTCAATATACTCAGTGAAATATAATACAATTTGAGTGTGTTTGTGTTTATATCGAGATTTACCTTGTAAAGCGTTTTCAAACGATTTGGGCCGTCTGAACAACTAATAAATAGGTACTCAGTCTATACTTTTAACGCAGACTGCACATTCATTCTGCGGGTATCTCTCGCTTTGCCCGTGGCAAAATTTCTCTGGGCATTCGCACGGCACGCTCGTACCCACGCGCATCGAACCTCATTCCCGATTCAAACGCCGCATAAATCGGTACAAATCCCAGTTCTGCTGACACATTACGTATTTATTACGACTCCCGATATGGCGTTTTACAAGCGACATAAAATTAACGCAACGCATTACACGCATCTGGAGGATAGAGCCATTAAATTAGTTCTAAATCAATGGTAATAGAATCGGTACCCGCTGTTCTCACGCAGTGCGACCAACTTTGACAAGTTGCAGCGACGCGGCGCGGCGGCGGCGCCGCGCCCCCTCCGGCCACCGCCGCGCCGCCGCCGCGCTTACTTCATGTTTGGCTGATGTGATGAATGTTATGGCGGTAGAAATTTATGTTGTCTTCGAAATAAACCTGCTCGTTCGAATTCAATAATTTTTTCGAATGGTCGTTGTCTGTTTGAATAGCTATGAGTAGGTTTGTGGAACGGAATTGGTTCGAAATTTAAAACCTGCTGACTCCGCTGACGCTGGAACCGTTGTCATTCGTTTGAATATCAGTTTATGTAGATGTGGAACGGGATTGCTATAGGTGGGTATCTCAATATTTAATACATTTATTTTTGGTGCTGCGGAAGTAAGTTCGGCTCGAGGCTTCGCTAATACAATAAGCCCTGTTATACCATATATTAACGGAGCTGTCACTGGGCTGTCAAAATTATCTAAGTAATCTTCGGGGACCCACTTTTGGAAAGTATTTAATTTGCATACTTGTAATATGAATAGTATTGGGTCAGGTGTATATTAATCATTTATCACGTCTTTCTATTTAAATTAGAGGAACTGGTACTAGTGTCTATCTATGCACGTCATCTGTGTCCGTCCGTTGCGTTGGTCCAGTAAATAACTGTAAGGGTATGCGCTTTGCTCTCACAGATTTCATTAGTCAAATTACAGCGATGCCGGTTTACATAAATATAACACGGTGCTATTAATGTTTGAATTTATATGTGAATTAATTCCTCGCAGTCGCAGCGCGTTGAATATTCAAGCGGGAGGAAGGACGTAGGGATTGCTTGCGGGAATTCCCGGTCTCTGTCGGTTTGTTAGGGTTCCGTATCCATACGGAAGCCTATTATTAAGCATACGCCATTTTCTGTCGGTCTGTCCGTCCGAGGGATGTATCCTTTGAACCGTGATAAGTACCTACCTAGTTGGTTGAAATATTCACAGATATGTTTGATTATGGCGGATATGCCAACAAAATAAAAAAAAGTAAAAAATTAAGTATCATAATATGCGGAAGAGGTCATCTATCGAATTACCAAAAATTTTAAATACAAAAGTATGAACGGTCGCCAATTGATGGCGTGAGAGATCACGCCATCTATCGGTGAAAACATGTAATTGGGTTGCCATCTTACATGCTAGATGCGAAGGACTCAATATATCAATACCAAGCGACGTAATACAAACTCTTTGCTCAATACAAAAAAGCTGTGCAGCACGCGAGATACGTGCGAGTGCGACCGCGTGACATGCTCGCTGTACGTGCGAGAAGGAACATATTATGGCTACGGAACCCTCTCTCTGTGTCTGCCAATGTTTTTCATTTATTTTAACGAGACTTGTATTGTGTACAGAATTTCTCGGTTTTCTGGTACTGGTTTAAGACCTAGTACCGGGAATATTTCAATATTTATTCTCTGTCCAAACTACCGGTACTGCAAACCCTACCGCACAACGAAGCTCGACCATGTTTGCTTTATTTAATTTGTATCGGAGCCCAAGGCAAGTGGCACCGACCAATAGGCATATACAATATCCTCTTCGGCAATAAGCTCGATGAGAAAGGGAGGTTGTAAAGCCGGTGGTGTGCTTTCAGAAGGCATGTGGTATGCAACAAAGTATCTCAAAAAGGAAAAAAAAAACTGACTTTCTCTATAATTTTTCTATAATTCATGTACGAACGGAGGGAAGCACTGAAATGGCACCTAGTTCACCAAGGTGTTATGGGCTGACATAACGGATGTAGTAGGTGATGTAGCCAACCGTGTCAGTTTCCATAAAACCAAAGTAAATTTTATACGCGTGATTTGTTTTCAGAATTTTGTACCTAAAAGTTCCGAGGATGGGAAAGTTGTGTCAAGGTCATTGGTTTCAAGATAATATAGCTAGGCAACCTCGTCGCAACCTTTTAGTCCACATGTAATCTTTTCGATAAACTACATAATATATTTTATCCGAATAACACACGAGAGCTAAGATCTTAGACCATTAGGAATTTAATTCATAAAGTTATATTTACGAAGAATTTAAATTTATTATAATTTTAAACCATGGAACCACACGAAACCAAATACTGACGCCGTCAAAGTTCTTAATTCAATTTCACGTGTTAGAGAATAATACCACTTCGTGATTATAGTATGTAAGTAGGTACGTCAAAGTTCTTTATTCGAACGCAAGAACATGCGAGAGCTTTGGCGCTAAAGCACGTCTAGACAATCAACGACATTTGAGACGCAATGGCTCTACGTACTGAGGCGGAACGAGTCTTCGAGCTTATTAGCGGTTTTAAAGTGCGGCAGAAACCGATAAGCCATGACAAGTTTGAGAGCGTGTAAAATAAATATCGTCTGACACCAGACATATGCACTCGGAGAGACGTTTTTGTTAGATTAGGGTCTACGTTTATGAGTCCTTCGCAAAAGTGTCACATATTTTAAATCAAGGGCGACATTAATAGCTTTCACATGTCTTGTGTATCGTGGGAGCGGCCGAGTCGCTGCGCGCGGGCGAGTTCTCTGGAAGTTGGCAAAAAAAAAAGATTGTATGTACCTACGGCGTATGTACTGAATCTTATGAGATGAACAAATATTGTGTAGTTATGAAATTGATTTCAGAAACCACATAAGCAACAGGGCGCTTTCGCCTGTGGCGAGAGGACGTACTCTACTAGCGTCAGCCGGGCCGGCTGCCGCGCTCCTGAGGGCCGTGGAAAGGCTCTGATCACCTAACCTATGCACCGAGGGAGGCGGCATGACTGCAAGCGTGTCATCACGGCTAGTGGAGCGGCGAGCGCTCTACTCTCGCATGTGCTGCATGACGGCCAGCCTCAACGACGGACGGACCGCAGTGCACGGTCAGGGCGATTCCCTCGCGTGGGGAGCTCGGGCGACGACCTTCTTCACGAACTATCGTGACAGACGGCATGCCTGCGAGGAGCGTGACGGCCAGCCGCACCGACGGACGAATCGTAGGGCGCGGTCAGGACGCCCCTCTCACGCGTCATGACGCCACTTCATCAGAAGAGTTCGGTGACGGTTGAGATCAGTGTTGTGTTTGATAGGGATAAAAAGGGCAATTTAAATTGAGTGCAGTGGCTAATGAAAACGTACGCTCGCGGAGCTTGAAAGCGAAGAGAACTTTGTAGTAATAAGTTTATGTATAAGACCATGTGTGAACATGTATACCTATAAGTTAACATAAAGGGTCAATCTATATTGGCTAAACATATAACTGTACGATTAAGGTATCGGTGTTCTGCTCGACAAAGGCGGACTTAACGTGGGGGCAATCGACTCTCAGTCAACCCTTATACGCCGTAACGTGTTTTACATAAGGTGCCATAGCATCTCTCGCAGTTATGTAATAGACGTGTAAATAGAATGAAACGGCACCAGTAACGCCACCCTTTGGCGCGAGTGCCAACTAACGAGATGAGATATTAATTGAAAAAGAGGGGAAATGAATGACACAGGTTGCACCATCTATGAACGCGAGTAGTAATTAAAGATTTAGGATATTTTTTCATTAGGGTTTTAGTGACGCCATCTGGAGGCGTATTAGCGAGACGGGATAATATTGGGTTCGCTGGTCTGTGATTTTGTGAACCCGCCAATATAGAAAAACGGAGATTCGTAAGACAGCCGCCAGGGGAGCTGCGTGAATAAAACAAACGCTCGCCTGGAGGAAAGGAGTCAGTTGACGAGAGGCGCCTATCGAAGAGACTTGCTTGTCTGACCTGTGCTAATAATTTCAAAATAACGAGTGTAACAGAAATGTATCTAGTAAAAGTTCGATAGACATAACTTAAAGGCAGTTCGGGAGAGAAGCAGAATATTGCAGCGGCTACGATAAGAGCTGAGTAACCCTTCTATCTATTATTACGAAGCATTTTCTATTTGCCTAAACCCGTAAGTTGAAAATAAGGATAGATTTAGATTTTTAGTACGAATTCACTTACCGTAAGTATATTACGGGTAAATTCAAGGAGTATATAAATTGTTTCTCCTTCACATAACTGGCAAATGGGGAATGGTTCGGTACTATAATCTACACATGTGTGTTTTGTTGATCGTCGATCATACTTGTGAGACGTACTCAGTTGCTTAATACTGTTAAATGTGATTTAGGTTCGAAATTAGAGCTAACCCCTAAGCTTGCTAGAAAGTAAGGACAATCTGTATCGTGAGCTTATTTGAAAAGAGCCATGTGAGTTTTGTTGCCTCGCTTCTTTCTCACATAAAATTCTAGGCAAGAAGCGAGCAAAGTTAAATATAATAATTAATAAGAAAAAAATAAATGAAAATATTAATTGATTTACTTTGGTTTAATTTATGTTCTATTTAGAGATAAAGAGTAGAGTACCTATTTTCCCACAAATATTGCATAATCCAAGTAACTTTCTTTGTTGAGTTTTATGTTGAAGTTCTATGACATGCTCTATCATAGCTGCTATAAGCAGAAGGTGCGCTAAAGTTAATTTTACCCATCAATAGTTGAATGTTGTCATCTTCCATCACACATAGCAGACTGACACTATAATTCGTAATTGGGGAGACAGCTGAATTGGTGAAGTTTCATTTATTGCTATAGTCAAGATATGCTACTAGCTAGCGTACAAGGATATCAGGTCACTGAAACAATTTAAGGACAAAGGGAGATACAGGTGTTTACATCTGATCATTCACTATACTCGGATCCGAATCAAACTAAATAATATATACATATACATATGGATGCAGTGGCGTTCATCTCGACTGGCCAGTCTATCCATTGTCCTGTTTCAGATATACTAAAGTATTGACCTATAAGTCTGGAGACCTAGTCCCAAGGCTTACACTATCGTTAATCAAGTTGCAACAATCGGCGCGACAGTCTGAGGTTCTCAGGCCACGCTGAATACGATATCCAAACCTCAGTGCGGATCGGCCGGTCCATGAGAGCACTGAAAGTGTCTATAATCTATGGTCTGATAGCTTGAAAAGAGTGTCAGTTCAGGGGTAGGACACCACTATAACAGTTCATGTAGCTCTCGCCAAAATCAGCTGTGTAATAGGTTACACGATATTAACATAGTAGGTCTCTACCACACCTGCTCATACTAGGTTACACACTACAGATAGGGAAGTTGAACAGCACAGTTATTGATGGAATTACAAGGTTTGAAGTATTGGAAGTTCGATATTCATGACTGAGACGGTCCGTCTAGTCACTGGTAAACATACTTGCATCAGATAAAGAAAAAAATTTCTACTATAGACGATCGGGTTCTCCTTCAAGTGGTCGCGTGACAGGATTGTTTTAAATTGTATACACATGGTATAAATTGGAGCATAGAACTTGGGCATAAATACACAACGTAAGGTCTTATTTTAACATTAGCAAGTTTGGGTACTGGCGAGGGTCTGAGAGGGGAGGAACTGGTTTCAACTCTGATTGAAACTCAAAATTATAAGATATTGGATACCTTTCACAAGTATTATCACTGTGTTGTTTTCAGGAGTTTTATGTAAAATTGTTATGTATTTTGTGCATTGTAGCGTGTCTCTGAGGTGCATTTAAGAGTTTTTTTTCTCGTACAGTAAGGTAATTAAATTTTAACATCCGTTAGTTTTCGTACAGTAAAGTAAAAAAATAAAAAATTAACATCCGTTAGTTTCTATCGCGTTCATATCTATTCGCTACGAAATATTTTGGCTAACTATACTATTAGTTTCGTTGGTAGATGGTAGGTAATTTTAAAGCGATTAAATTTATTATAATTTTAGTTTTCTTATCGCGTTTGTCTTAATTTGCTGCGGAATAAATTAGCTAACTGTATTACTAGTTTCGTCGATAGGTAGAAGATTATTTGAAAAATAATTAAATTTCAAGGATCGTTAGTTCGTTATTATATTAACATTTCTTTGCTACGAAATAATTTAATCCTATTTGCTATTAGTTCATTAATAGGCAGTAGGTTACTCCGTTAGGTTAGTTAGTGTTAGGTTAGTTAGTGTTAGTTAGGTTAATTAGGTTAGGTAGTGTTAGCTTTCAGTTTTATAGATTATTAGGAGGTAGGCTAGGTAATTATAATAGGTAGGCGGTTACGTTCGATAATACATAGCGTACGGATAGACTGCAGTAAGTACTAGATTAGGACTACTTAGACTAGGTGTAAGTAAGGTAGTCCGTCTTGGTAGGTAACTGGAGCAGGTTATATTTAGTTTGAATTAGCCCAACGTAGTTAACGGTTACGGTGAAAATGTCGGAATTAAGTAAACGTCGCGGGAGGAAGCGGGGAGGAGCTTCAACGATACAAGTAGGCACTAACAAGAGACCTAGGAGAGAAGATGCGACAGTTACGGATGCGTCGAGCGGGCTACTCGAGGGCCTTAATCAGAAACTTGATCAAATATTCAAGCGCCTTACCGATTTGGAGAACGGGCGACAGGACTCGACGAGGGCAGAGAAGGCTTCGACGGAAAATCAGCTGAGAGCTGTCTCAGTATCTGAACCCGCTTCGATACGCTCAGAGGGAGCTTCTAACGGCACGGGGAACGTGTTCGTCATTCGACCGACAGTGGATAAGCCATCATTCAATGGAAAGGGAGATATCAACCCTATGAAGTTCCTGAAGAAACTGAAACGATATATAAATGCCATCGGGGCTCAAGGCAGAGCTGTAGAGGTATCTATAGAATGCCTAACTGGATCAGCTGCTAAGATCTTGGAAATGTACCAAGAACAGTGGAACAGCATGGAAGACTTCGAGGAAGATTTCAAGCGGATGTTTTGGGGCTCGCGTCAGCAGGAGGCGGCCAAGTACCGTCTGATGAACACGACATGGAGCCCGTCGCAAGGTCAGAGCATGAGCGAGCATTTTGCCGAGCAAGTAGAGAAGGTGCAGGGCCTAAGCATTCCGTTGGGACAGAACGATCTAGTGAACAGCGCCATGAGGCATTTCCCTGTAGATATTCAACGGCTATGGTTCACGAGAAAGGGAGATGTCAATCTCTTCGAAGCAGCGGAGTTCCTACGCGATTTGGAACAGAATGTCGTAGCCAGAGCGAGCAACAGCAACGCAACGCCGTCGACAAGTCGCGGCATAATGCCGGGAAACGGCCGAGGGAACTGGTCGTCGGGGCCGAGACAGAATTGGCCACGTTATCAGTCGGCAGGGAGAGGAAACGCCATCGTGTCTGCTGCGATGTACGGAGGTCCTGCGGATCAACAGGGTTTGAGAGGTCGGTCGTCGATGAGAGGGGCACGGCGCGGGAATGGATGGCGTGGCGGTTCAGCGAGAGGAAGCCGAAGTGAATCCTATCGCGCTATAAAATGGCAGCCAGAATCCAGTGCGCGCGGAGAAAACGCTACAGGGGCGCCGAGTGCTAACAATGCGAAGAACGGGTTGGCCTCGGAAAACTAAATGAGCCTGCGCGCATTGTTTCGCCCGCGCCGGCGATGAGTAAGACGAAGGGCGGAATGGTAGCTATGTATAGATATATGACAAAGTGTGGCTGGAGCCCGGGCCGGGGACTTGGACGGACAGAGTCGGGAATAAAGAGACCCATCGGAGATGGTACAGCATGCGAAGGCGAATTATACATAATGGAAATGGGAAAACTACTTAGTAACCATTACGACGAGCTGTGGTTGGAGCCGAGAGGTCAGCTAAACTGTAAGAGGAGAAGACGTCAGCTAAACACCCTATATACCGACACGTGTGTGGAGGAAGAAGATGAAAGAGATTACTCTCTACCGCCGTTACCTGAGATTGAAATCACTTTGTATGGTAACAAGATACATGCATTGATCGATTCAGGGAGCCAAGTGACGTGCTTAACACTGGAGTTATATGAGAAATTGCAACGCGAAGGAACAAGTTTACCTGAAATACCGATCCCAGGATTAGAGATAAAAAGCGCGTTTGGTTCCCGAAGCGAAAGGGTTAAAAAACTCGTATTATTAACCATACAACTAAATGCTTTAGAAATAGAGACACCAGCATTGGTTTTAAAACGTCTTCCGAGGACTATTGTGCTGGGCTTCGACTGGCTACAACGGACAAAAGCCGTTATCAGCTGTGGGCAGAGAACGAAATTATCAGTGGAGCATCTGGGAGTGACGACACAAATCAATATCGCCTCGGGTCAAGCGACGGAAGGCGCCCGGACGGAGATACAAAAAATTATGAACAATATTACCGCGCAAAAACAGAAGGGACGCTCTGAGGATGACATAAAAGATTATGTGAGTTCGTTGACCATACCCGAGGAACAAAAAACATTGTTGTTGCCGATTCTACAAAAACATCGTAGTATTTTTTCTGAACGTCCTGGATTAACAAATAAATATACTCATGAGATAAGGATGAAGGACGATAAGCCGTTTGTTCAACGCAGTTATCCTATTCCATTCGCGCATAGAGAGAAGGTGCTTCAGAAGATAGCTGAATTGGAATCTCTTGGTATTATTAAGAGGCAAATTACGGAGTATATAAGCCCTTTGCACTATGTACTTAAGAAGGACGGGTCGGTGAGAGTTTTATTGGACGCCCGCGAGCTAAATAAAAAGATGTACGGAGATCAAGAGTGCCCGCCTTTGTCTTCTGAGATTGTGCAGTCGTTCCACGGAGTCAACTATATATCCACTCTCGATCTGAGCCATGCATACTTCCATATACCTCTAAGCGAAGAGTCTATAAAATATACCGGTTTTGCGGTGGGGGGAAAAACATATGCTTACTGCGTACTGCCACAGGGCTTAAAATCGAGTGTCGGTGCATTTACTCGAGCAATGGATATAATACTTGGAAGCGATGTACGTTCCTATTGCACGAACTTTTTGGACGATGTGACTGTATACACCAGTGGCGACCTGAGCTTGCATTTAGAACATCTGGACAGAGTGCTGGGGAAGCTGCGAGACGCAAATCTGAGTTGTGGTTTAGCGAAATGTCATTTTATGCAGACTAAAGTGAAACTACTTGGTCATATTGTTACTACGGAAGGTATATACATGGACCCTGACAAGATTACAGCGGTGAAGAATTTCCCTGCGCCCAGAACAGTCAGACAATTGCGTGGATTTTTGGGCATGATTAACTATTTCCGACGTTTTGTTTACAAATACGGTGAGCAAACGAAGACTTTGTGTCAACTGTTGAAAAAGGGCGAACCCTGGAGCTGGGGAGATGAGCAACAGTCATGCTTCGAAAGAGTAAAAGGGTTATTTTTAGACACCGTAATGTTAGCACACCCGGACATCAGAAAGCCGTATTACCTACAGACAGACGCGAGTGCCGTCGGAATTGCTGGCTATGTCTTTCAGCTAACAGAGGAAAATGACCCTCGTATAATTGGGTTTTGTAGTAAGGCGCTGTCGCAAGCAGAATCAAATTGGAGCGTATCGGAACAGGAACTTTTTGCAGTCATATATAGCCTGACCAAGTTCGAATCTTACCTATTGGGCGCAAAACTGACCATTCGAACTGATCACAAGAGTCTCACATTTCTACAATATTGGAGACTGACGAGTGCGCGAATGATAAGATGGTTTAATTATCTAGGACGGTTTGACTACACTGTTGAATATGTCAAAGGCAGCGACAACGTGGTGGCTGACATCTTATCTCGACAAATCGATTCGCCCGGACCGTACCAAAGCGCTAAAACAACTTGCCCTGAATTAAATTTATTTCAGGCTACGAATCTGAAAACAATAACTCAGCAATTAAAAGCTATTGAAGATTTGCAAGTAGCGGACCAGGACTTAAGCAAAATAATAAAGTATCTAAAGGAAGGTGGCTGCAGACCTCAAAATACGGAGTACGATAGATACAGGCTGATTGAAGGCAAGTTATATTATCAACGTCATCAGAACCTAGGCAGTACCTTAGTAATACCGGAAGCGATGCAGGACGCATTAATCATGTATGTTCATGAAGAAATTGGGCATTTCGGAAGATATAAGGTATACGCGTTGATGAAAACAAGATATTATTTCAATCGGATGTCACGTGTAATTATGAGAGTCCTAAGGACTTGCGATATATGTCAAAGAACCAAACAAGAGAGCTTCCCTACCGTGGGTGAAAGCCAGCCTGTTGTGGCTTTGGACATGGGCCAAGTAGTGTGGGCAGACTATTATGGTCCTCTGCCCAAGGGCAAGTATGGCATGTCGTATATACTGGTGATTCAAGATGCATTTACGAAATTCATCAGGTTATATGCTTTGAGAAAAGCTACTTCCAGGGCGGCCATAATGTGCGTGAAACGGTTTCACAACGAGATAAAAATATTACGATTGGTCACTGACAATGGATCTCAGTTCACTTCTAAGGCATGGACTACCGAGCTAACCCGATTAGGTATAAAGATCTCACATACTACAGTTCGTAACCCTAGACCGAATACAGTCGAGCGCGTCAACAAGGAACTAGGAAGGTTTTTCCGATCCTATTGCGAAAAGAAACATTCCACCTGGGTAAATATACTGTCGAAAATCGAATCTACGTACAATGCGACCATCCATTCAAGCACGGGCTTTACTCCAGACGAACTAGCGTGGGGAAAGTCCACCGTATTGGCCACAGATAATTTGCTAAAAGAGCGCATAGTATCTGAGACCGAACAGCTAGGTACAGCTGACATGCGCAATCTGGCTCGCACAAACCTTCGAAAAACAGCGGAAAATCGGAAAAAATATTTCAACAAAACGCACAGAACCACACTATACCACATTGGGGATTACGTAAAGTTGAAAACTTTACCGCGTTCAGACAAGCAGTGTAAGATTACATCAAAATTTCTACCCTTGTACGAGAAGTATTATCAAATTGGCGCCATACCTAATGTCAACGTGTATACTTTAATCGACCCTGAGACCGGCGCGACACGGGGAAATTTTAACGCTACTCATTTAGGTAGGTATTATGTAGGCCCACCGCGCGAATCCGAACAGGGGCGGGCAGGCACCGGTTAGGCCGGCATAGCATTCGCAAACCCCTCGCGTGCCGAATGTCTATGTACGTCGTTAGCTGCCTTACTGATGGCCCGGCGCCGCATGACGTAATTCCAATAAAAAAGGGGCAGAGTCGAAGGCTGGCGCCGGCGCCCGTTGTAAAGTGAGACAAAGGAATTTATGGTGCCACTCGAAGAACAATAGAGTAGACTAACAAGGGACTCCAAAGCTTATTTGTGCAACGGCGCGCGCGCCGACCGAGGTCGATGACCGGCTACTGGTCCTTTTTTTTTGTTGTTGCTACACTGTGTTAGTAGGTCAGCTGGTATAGAGGTTGACGTTAGCGGCGGATTTTACTTTCTTTATTTTAAGAGATTTGATTTTTTTTTGTGCTCTAGCGGAAGCGCTGATTAATTACCTTAATAGGTGGTTAAGGATTATACAAATAAGGATTTAGATTTGTAGACTAGATATTAGTGTCTAACTGTAAGCTGAGTTAGGTTTCGTTTAGGATGCAACTTTTGAAGCTTTCTTCAAAAGTCACAGAGAGGGGGATGAGGCGGAACGAGTCTTCGAGCTTATTAGCGGTTTTAAAGTGCGGCAGAAACCGATAAGCCATGACAAGTTTGAGAGCGTGTAAAATAAATATCGTCTGACACCAGACATATGCACTCGGAGAGACGTTTTTGTTAGATTAGGGTCTACGTTTATGAGTCCTTCGCAAAAGTGTCACATATTTTAAATCAAGGGCGACATTAATAGCTTTCACATGTCTTGTGTATCGTGGGAGCGGCCGAGTCGCTGCGCGCGGGCGAGTTCTCTGGAAGTTGGCAAAAAAAAAAGATTGTATGTACCTACGGCGTATGTACTGAATCTTATGAGATGAACAAATATTGTGTAGTTATGAAATTGATTTCAGAAACCACATAAGCAACAGGGCGCTTTCGCCTGTGGCGAGAGGACGTACTCTACTAGCGTCAGCCGGGCCGGCTGCCGCGCTCCTGAGGGCCGTGGAAAGGCTCTGATCACCTAACCTATGCACCGAGGGAGGCGGCATGACTGCAAGCGTGTCATCACGGCTAGTGGAGCGGCGAGCGCTCTACTCTCGCATGTGCTGCATGACGGCCAGCCTCAACGACGGACGGACCGCAGTGCACGGTCAGGGCGATTCCCTCGCGTGGGGAGCTCGGGCGACGACCTTCTTCACGAACTATCGTGACAGACGGCATGCCTGCGAGGAGCGTGACGGCCAGCCGCACCGACGGACGAATCGTAGGGCGCGGTCAGGACGCCCCTCTCACGCGTCATGACGCCACTTCATCAGAAGAGTTCGGTGACGGTTGAGATCAGTGTTGTGTTTGATAGGGATAAAAAGGGCAATTTAAATTGAGTGCAGTGGCTAATGAAAACGTACGCTCGCGGAGCTTGAAAGCGAAGAGAACTTTGTAGTAATAAGTTTATGTATAAGACCATGTGTGAACATGTATACCTATAAGTTAACATAAAGGGTCAATCTATATTGGCTAAACATATAACTGTACGATTGAGGTATCGGTGTTCTGCTCGACAAAGGCGGACTTAACGTGGGGGCAATCGACTCTCAGTCAACCCTTATACGCCGTAACGTGTTTTACATAAGGTGCCATAGCATCTCTCGCAGTTATGTAATAGACGTGTAAATAGAATGAAACGGCACCAGTAACGCCACCCTTTGGCGCGAGTGCCAACTAACGAGATGAGATATTAATTGAAAAAGAGGGGAAATGAATGACACAGGTTGCACCATCTATGAACGCGAGTAGTAATTAAAGATTTAGGATATTTTTTCATTAGGGTTTTAGTGACGCCATCTGGAGGCGTATTAGCGAGACGGGATAATATTGGGTTCGCTGGTCTGTGATTTTGTGAACCCGCCAATATAGAAAAACGGAGATTCGTAAGACAGCCGCCAGGGGAGCTGCGTGAATAAAACAAACGCTCGCCTGGAGGAAAGGAGTCAGTTGACGAGAGGCGCCTATCGAAGAGACTTGCTTGTCTGACCTGTGCTAATAATTTCAAAATAACGAGTGTAACAGAAATGTATCTAGTAAAAGTTCGATAGACATAACTTAAAGGCAGTTCGGGAGAGAAGCAGAATATTGCAGCGGCTACGATAAGAGCTGAGTAACCCTTCTATCTATTATTACGAAGCATTTTCTATTTGCCTAAACCCGTAAGTTGAAAATAAGGATAGATTTAGATTTTTAGTACGAATTCACTTACCGTAAGTATATTACGGGTAAATTCAAGGAGTATATAAATTGTTTCTCCTTCACATAACTGGCAAATGGGGAATGGTTCGGTACTATAATCTACACATGTGTGTTTTGTTGATCGTCGATCATACTTGTGAGACGTACTCAGTTGCTTAATACTGTTAAATGTGATTTAGGTTCGAAATTAGAGCTAACCCCTAAGCTTGCTAGAAAGTAAGGACAATCTGTATCGTGAGCTTATTTGAAAAGAGCCATGTGAGTTTTGTTGCCTCGCTTCTTTCTCACATAAAATTCTAGGCAAGAAGCGAGCAAAGTTAAATATAATAATTAATAAGAAAAAAATAAATGAAAATATTAATTGATTTACTTTGGTTTAATTTATGTTCTATTTAGAGATAAAGAGTAGAGTACCTATTTTCCCACAAATATTGCATAATCCAAGTAACTTTCTTTGTTGAGTTTTATGTTGAAGTTCTATGACATGCTCTATCATAGCTGCTATAAGCAGAAGGTGCGCTAAAGTTAATTTTACCCATCAATAGTTGAATGTTGTCATCTTCCATCACACATAGCAGACTGACACTATAATTCGTAATTGGGGAGACAGCTGAATTGGTGAAGTTTCATTTATTGCTATAGTCAAGATATGCTACTAGCTAGCGTACAAGGATATCAGGTCACTGAAACAATTTAAGGACAAAGGGAGATACAGGTGTTTACATCTGATCATTCACTATACTCGGATCCGAATCAAACTAAATAATATATACATATACATATGGATGCAGTGGCGTTCATCTCGACTGGCCAGTCTATCCATTGTCCTGTTTCAGATATACTAAAGTATTGACCTATAAGTCTGGAGACCTAGTCCCAAGGCTTACACTATCGTTAATCAAGTTGCAACAATCGGCGCGACAGTCTGAGGTTCTCAGGCCACGCTGAATACGATATCCAAACCTCAGTGCGGATCGGCCGGTCCATGAGAGCACTGAAAGTGTCTATAATCTATGGTCTGATAGCTTGAAAAGAGTGTCAGTTCAGGGGTAGGACACCACTATAACAGTTCATGTAGCTCTCGCCAAAATCAGCTGTGTAATAGGTTACACGATATTAACATAGTAGGTCTCTACCACACTTGCTCATACTAGGTTACACACTACAGATAGGGAAGTTGAACAGCACAGTTATTGATGGAATTACAAGGTTTGAAGTATTGGAAGTTCGATATTCATGACTGAGACGGTCCGTCTAGTCACTGGTAAACATACTTGCATCAGATAAAGAAAAAAATTTCTACTATAGACGATCGGGTTCTCTTCAGTACGATCCGCTGGAGGCGTCACCTAGACGCCACGACCTACTATCTATCGCTCAGAGCATCGTGAGCACTAAACCACCTGGTGTGGGGCTTAGTTTCCATGTACATACCTAATCATTATGTAACTACCTACCTAGGTGTGTCAGGCATGTGGGATTCGTGTTTGTGACGGTTTCCTAGTTCTATAGCTAGACTCTTCGGGAAAGCAAAACATCTTTTAAATTTTAATAAATAGTATTACATCAAAATAAAAAAAAAAGTGTTTATTGATCAGCCTACATAGAGATACATATAGATATATTACATGTGCTTTATACATAAAAAATGCATGAAAATAGTACCTATACTGTACCCGCGAGATCGTGTATTTGTTGAACACTGTCGTCTCTAGCTCTGGCTGTTTCATGGGCGACGTTGCTTGGTCAAATTACCGGTGATTACATTTGGGTACTTATTTAACTCGGTGTATGATTTAATTTAAATCATAAATCTATAATATAATAATTATTCCAGTTTGGGCGCGGTATGTGAGTGAGAGAGGGTGCGGATATGTGGGGAGTGTGCGTGGAAAGTGTGTGTATTACATATAATTCAATACCTAAGTTTAATTTCAACTCCCTAAGATCTATTTAAAAATACAAAGGCCTTTCAGCAAATTTCTTGCACGAATATTATAAGTAATTTTAACAAAGGTACTCGTAAGTAGAATTTTACAATAAAGAGTAAATCTCAATAGTGCGCGTTTATCTAGAATTGAGCAATAAATCAATCTATCTGTTGCCCTTTCGTTCAGTTCTCAGTCCAGCCCTATCCGTTGTTTCGCAAACGCTAACACTTTGCTCACAGTTACCAGCAACAAAGTATTGGTAATCCATATTGCCTATATCCTATCTTTCGTCCTTTATCTCGACGCCGCACTATGCGATACGGCGACACACGTAGAGGAGGAAATAATACAAACAATGGCGGGTAATCACGAGCAATTTCCATAAGATATAGAGTCTGGAGAGCGCCGCGCCGCGCACCCGACACCGCCCACACCAGCTCTCACGTGGAGCTGTGACTCTGTGAAGAGAATGTGCAATACAAGAGATATAAGAGATAAGAAACTATCTAGCATTTTGGGATGCCAATCTCAATGCTATTATTATGTATATACTTCTATACATAAGTACGTATATTATCTCAATATATGTTTCATATAATATGTATAAAATTCTTTGGCTGTACGTTTGTGACTTTTGTCTTTTGTTCACGGTAAATCAGGGATTCTTAGTCAGTGACGGTAATCCTAAATGTGACGGTAAAGAGAGCGACCTCTCATGGCGATGCTATCGCATTTGTTTCCGTCTAACAATCTTCTTAAGTTCTAGCGTTTTCAATTAGCTTGCTTAAAGATGAATTCACCTAAGACATTGCCTACAGTTTTTAAGAGATTATAATTTACGTTAGACCAAGGAGTATTCTTTTAAATGATATAATGTGAGCTCCTTCATGCTATAAAAACAAATCTACTCAACTCAATTATTATGTTTCGTGCAAATTTTTGAAGCAGCTTTTATAAGTTAATACGAGAGGTTATAATACCTTACTTCATGTCCAATCGATTTCGAACTTTCCATTTTGGCCGCTTTAGCATAATAATAGAAATATTTGAGATCCCGTTTAGGCACAGGCGTAATTGGTCGAACGAAGCGACTATGTATTATGCACCTCTCTCCGTATTGCACCGACGACGCGACACTCGCTAAACGTGCGAATTTTGTCACGAATCCGCGTATTGTGTGGCTTAAGCGGAGGTGGGAACAATCCGATAAACAAAGGCACGTGTCTGATCAGGAAATTGTTTGGGACGTTGATAAATAACTGAGTACTAGAAGTTTAACTAACGTAAATTATCACATTATATATCGATACAGATTGGACTATTATTTTATAGTTATTAGTAGCAGTTACCACTCTCCACTTATTTAACTCAATGGAAGCGTGTGAACGGGCATTGCGAATTGAAACAAAGGTCGTTCATACGCGTAGTCCGTAGAGATGTACGCGTTCCCAGCACACGGCCAACGTCTCTACTCTACCGACCCACAATACGCGCCCGCAGCGCCACCACTATGGCACGTGACATCCACGGGTGTCCGCTGTCACATTGAAAGCACCGCGCTGTCATATTACGACCGCATCCGGCTCGAAGGACTACTGCGTATGTTAATTTGCGGCCAGCAATCTGCTCCGTAGTTGGCGCTGCGCTCGTCTCCGATGCCTTTTTGGTACGAAGTTTGTCTTGTTAATCCGCGGGCAGATTCTACTAGCGGTTTGACTGTGCGTAAATCATGATGTTCCGGTTATGCTGTTGGACATAATTTGTTGGGTTGTGCGCACACGCACTTTAGCACGGCAGGACAGAATTTTACTCATGTTTTCAATTAGCGTACGCCCAATACGTAGGTAGCTGTAAGTAAATGCTCTCGGCCAATTGGATTGATCGGCAACGTAAATATTTTTTATACTCGTAAGTAGGTATATTCATATTTGTTTCAAACTTCTTGTACCTATTACAGTAAATATTTGTTTAGTCACAAATCGTGCAGTCATAAAAGTATATTTACGAACGACGCAAAAGTACTTATCTTACTCTACTTACTCTTATTTAAAGTGATGGCAGTTGCGGTGTGCTAGCCTTACGACTAATACCTTTTTTACCCGACTGCGCGACGCAAAGGAGGGTAATGTGTTTATCAGCCTATGTATGTATGTATGTATGTATGTATGTTTGTTCCTTTGTGGCACACTAGAGACTAAACGCGTGGGCCGATTTTGATGATTCTTACGGCAATCGATTTGTCTTAATCTTGCTAGTGTCACTAAAGACATGACAGTAATCAAAATTCAATATGGCGACAACTAGGTGCCATATTGTGAAAAAGAAAAAAATGAAAGTTGACTAACTATGTTAAGTGGGGTATCGTTGAATAGGTATTTGAAAATCATCTTTAGGTTTCTCTTAGCATTTTTCATTTCGAATGACCATTTAGGATCTATAACGATTTAAAGTTTGTTAGCAACCATTCTCACTTAACTTTTAATAGAGCTGTGATAAAAGTTCTTATTATACAGAGTGTTCGGCACATCGACCGACACATTTTTAGGGTCCCGTCGCAAAATGCGAAAGAAGGGACCCTTAGGGATCGCTCTGGTGTCTGTCTGTCTGTATGTCTGTCTGTCGGTCACACGCAGATATCTCCGGACCTACTGAACCGATTTAGATGAAAATGACGCCAAATTATGTGTAATTTTTGCCGCAAGATATATTACAGATAATTTTATCTAATAGTCCTGTGGAAAGTACAGGGTACCCGAAAATGTAAACTAAAAAAATTTTTTGTTTTTTTAAATAACTTTGCTATAATCAATAAGTTTACTTTAACAAATATTTCGTTTAAAAGTTGACAAAAACTGCACTTTTGTCGCCGAACTTTGACCTATTAAGGGTTGTTTGAAAATTCTGAAAAAATAAACCGTATAAGTACTCTTATGTAGTTGTGCACAAAACTATTCATTTTTCTCAAAATGTCATATATTTGGAGATAAAGTTAAATGACTGAACAGCCAAAATTCCAATTTTTTGCGTGACTTTTTGGTCACAGCTCAAGCCACCGATAACGTAACGTTGTGATTGATAGCTTAAAATCATCCCGAAAAGTAACGAAATGTAGCAAAGAAAACCGCATGTAAATCGATAAAGTTGTTCTCGAGTTATAGGAATATTTCATACATATTACGTACGAGAACGTTACAATGTGGGTTGCCCGTAGAAATTTCGCTTTATTTATTGTCAGCCTCGGTAGCTCAATGGTCTTTTTATTATGTAATCCGGTATGAGTGGCTGAGTCGGAGGTGCCAAAGCACATGCTCCGACCAGCCAATATCACCTCCGAGAAGATAGGTGTCATACCGGAGACTCCCTGGATTGCGGTTAAACAGCTCCTTCGAGTACTCCCCCAGGAATTGGTTTATAGTCTTTATGAACGCAGCTCGGCCTTCGGCCTCGCCCTCAGTTACTTACTTTCCTCGAGAAGGTTTATCGTCTTCCTGAACGCAGCTCGGCCTTCGGCCTCGCCCTTTGTTACTTACTTTCTTCGAGAAGGTTTATAGTCTTCCTGAACGCAGCTCGGCCTTCGACCTCGCCCTCAGTTACTTACTTTTTTCGAGAACGTTTATCGTCTTCCTGAACGCAGCTCGACCTTCGGCCTCGCCATTTGGTACTTACTTTCTTCGAGAAGGTCCCTTCCAGCTAAATATGTACATAAAGGGATGAAACTACAGTTTCAAGCGGAATCCGAACCACAGCCAGCCGTACCATGGTCGTATGGCTACCCATCCAAAAGCTGACCGCACCCTGGTAGAAAATATAATTAGATGAAAGAGAAGCAGTGCGGTTACGGGACCCTCGGTTTTTTTAGGTAAGTGGGGTCATTTGCAACGTTTCGACCGGCACCTTTTGTCAGGTATCACGTGGTATCAAGGTACCAAAATCTCCAAATCATCAGAGAGGCCTTCAACCTGTCAATTGCACGGACCAGGAAAGGGCAAACCAAGTAGCGGCTTCCAGAAGGTCAACTTTCTGAAACCTGGAGCCAAAAATCTGCCTAAAGATACGACTGAACCTTCTCCAATTTTGGGAGCAGCAAAGGATTGGGAATTGTTGATGGACACACATGAGAAGCATTACCAGATGCCTTCGGAAATCTGTACCACAGCAATAAGACCGAATATACTCATATTCTCAAAAGTGACAAAGCATGTAGTACTTGTTGAACTTACAGTTCCATGGGAAAGCAACATACCGAAGGAACACAACATCAAACTTAACAAGTACTGCAACTTAGTAGACCGGATTGTGAGAAACGGATTCAAGACTGATCTCTTCGCTGTGGAAGTCGGAGCAAGAGGACTACCAGCGAAGTCGCTCTACAGTCTCTTCAAGAATCTAGGGCTGCCAAGATCGACGCTAAGCTCATACATGGAGAGAGCTTCGAAAACGTCACTGGAAGCATCCTACAGAATATGGATAGGTAGAGAGAGAGAGGTCGAGAGCGGGACTGGTGTTTCCCCGGGTCCTAGTCAACGCAGACTAGCTGACGAGGGCTTGATGCGAGCCGAAACGTGATGCATGCGCGGGAAATTTTGAGTAGCCACTCGCTAGTCCCGACTTCGATTAACATGTATGTATGTATGTATATATTCTTTATTGAACACCAATTTAAAAAAATTTGGTACAACAAGCGAGCTTAATGCCGCGAGGCATTCTATTCTAATTTCTAACTAACCTTTGGGATGTGGGAGAAGTACATGCAGGCGAACAAGAATAGTTTGTGGCAATGTGTTAAGACTGTAAAGAAATATGTATTATAAACTACATACGAATACTACATAAATACTTTAATAAACATATATATGTATATAATAAACTTACATATTATGTACATCGATCGGTGGTACCGTTGTGCGACACAACCAACTGAATGAAAAGAGAGTAAGAGAAGGGGAGTAAAGATATGTATCTAATATTATACATTGCATTTACTTCGGTAACGAGAGGAGAAGTTTGTTTAAATTAATCTTGAATACATTCATAGATGTAGAGGAGCGTAAATGCACGGGCAGATTATACACTAGTCAACCAGGAGTTTTGATGTATGGAGACCCATACATTAATTCCTCAGTCAATGAAACTTTGATAATATCTTGGAGTAATGTTCGGAATTACTACTGACAAATAATCCAACATTTTTTTTTACGGGAAGTTGGGTATATTCAAAGAAAAGTGAAAATTTAATATAACTCCTATAGACAAATTGCTCCGTCCAAAGTTACTTCGCCATAGGGTAGGTATTATATATATGAATAAGTACGTAAATAAATCCAACATTTTTTGTATATGGAAATAGTGAATTAAAAACAAAATGTGTTTTTTTACTATATTTTTCTCGGCAAAATTGCTCAGTCGGTTCTTTAATCGGAATATACCTTAGTATTATTATGTACATCAATAAGCATAAGAATCCAACAACTTTTTTATATGCATAATTTTTTTTCAAGGTGACGACCGAAACTCTGTTCCGCAAAATTCCTCCGTCCGTTTTTATTATACAATTATGATTAAGAATTTTGAAGAAAATTATTTGCAAAAGAATCCAACAAAAAATCCATCGGCAAGTTTAAAAAACAAGCGGGCCAAGACGGGCGCGGTGCGCAGAGGAGCGGCCGGCCGCGGGAGGCGAGAGACGCGGCATTTTCCCCTCCTCTGCGTCCATGGCGCGCCGCTGAAGTTGGCGTGCGGTGTGTGCTAACCAGGGACTGAAAACCGGTTCGAAATGGGGTTCGGGTTCTCCGAACCGGTTCGAAGAACCTTTTTAACGAGCGAACCAGTTTGGTCGCGAACCGGTTCAAAAAAACCCGAACCTGAAGCCTAAAAACCGGTTCAGAACCGGTTTGGACCTCTAATATTAACCGGTTCGCAGCAGGGTACGAAATGGGGTGGAAACCTATATAAATTTTTTTGGACTTTGGGCTTCTTTATTAATGTAAAATATTGTTGTTTTATGTATTTAATAAAATAAAAAAATAGGTGGTTCATTTTTATAGCCTAATCGATTCAGTTTCAGAACAGTAACAAAAAAGTCTTAATTATCATTATGACATAACACGTGTAAGTTGGTAAAAAAAATCAAATTCTTTCTATTCCATACTAATAAAACTAAAATTGTGGTTTTTCACAATTTCTGAAAGAAAGGGATCTATGTGTTGGAAGACTTTTTTGTTCCTGGCATGAAACTGAAATGATTAAGAAATTTTTTTTTTACATTTTACATAGAAAAAATGTTTTTGTGCGAACAAAAATTATTTGTTCTTCAAAAGTGATCTATTTCCGATACAGAACCCTCTCTTAGCGTACTATTAACTAATTTTGAAAGACATTATATAAGGTGCTTCGTTATTCATCTCAAGTAAACACGTTACGCAAAAAAAATATTATATGTTTTTAGCATAACTTTTCGAGAAATTTTCAAACGCAGAACGGTTGTTTATTGTAAGTAAGTCACAAGGTCACTAGACCTGTGTGTAACAGTAGGTAGCTTGCATTGTACGGGGTCAATGACCGTTGTATGTCCAAACGCAGAACAGCTGTTTGTTGTAAGTAAGTCACAAAGTAACTAGACCTGTGTGTAACAGTAGGTAGCTTGCATTGTACGGGGTCAATGACGTACTATGTTCAAACGCAGAACAGCTATTGTTGTAAGTAAGTCACAAGGTCACTAGGCCGCCGCCGCTCTAAAACTAGCTACCTACCTACCTACCTACCTACGTGTGCGGTGTGTGTGCCTACGTTTCTTGTTTCTTGTTTCTTGTTTCTTCGCCGACTTCCTGCATGGGCGTAGCATTCATTCAGCAACCGTGCACTACGGTTGCTCGTCGGACATGTCAGTGAAGGCCGGCATACCCCAAGGATCTGTGTTGTCACCCACGCCAGTACGGCACACGGATCCTACACCAGTCACCCTTCAGCCAGTCGGGATGTTGTGGATGAGAAGAGGCGAAGACTTGTGTCTGAGCTCGAACACACACTCGACTCTATTTCCGAATAGGGCCGTAGTAATTTGGTCGAGTTCAACGCTTCCAAGACACAAGTTCGCGTGTTCAGTGCGAAGAGAGCGGCGTTCACACCGGTTCCTTCATTCCAAGGCACGTCCTTAAATTAAGTGAACACCTCGGGGTCCTCGGAGTCGAACTGTCGCACGACCTGAACTTTCGTCGCCATATCGAGGGGAAGGCCAAGCTGGCTTCTAAAAAGCTGGGCGTGCTCAATAAGGTGCGACGGTACTTCACACCAAAAGCTGCTTCTCTATAAATCGCAGATCAGGTCCTGCTTGGAGTACTGCTCGCACCTGTGGGATGGCTCTGCCAAATACCAGCTTGCGCCTCTGGACTCAATCCAGCGTCGAACCGTGCGACTAGTAGGTGACCCCGAAGTGTCCTGCGATCTAGAACCACTGCAACACCGTAGGGATGTCGGCTCCCTAAGTGTATTCTATCGCTTATTCCGTGAGGAGTACTCGGAGGGGCCGTTTAATGTGATCCCGCCGTCCCCTTTCCACCTTCGCACCACGCGCACTGGGCAGGAATTGCATTCCTACACGCTGGACTTACCGCGGATGCGTACCAATCGATTCTGCAGATCTTTCCTCTACAGAACCGGTAAACTCTGGAACGCTCTCCCTGCACATATATTTCCCCCCAAGTACAGTCTCGGGTCCTTCAAGAGGGCCGTGAATGGGCACCATAAGCAATGCTCGGCATGGCATTCGGAACCCCCGCATACGACCGAATGTCCATGGGCGTCGTTACACACCTTATGGGTGGCTCGGCGCCATACGACGCGCTGTCAATAAAAAAAACCTTTTTGGGGTCCGCTTGCACAAACGCAGATTTCCAGACCGCCGGCACACAGCCATTGGAGTAGGAGATACGGAATAGGCGCGTCAGCACTGGAGCCAGCTCGGGAGCACACTATTTTAACACCAATGCAGGAATCCATTCCGGCCCACACGCTTTCCTGACGTATAGGGAGAGAAACTCCGCCAGTACAGTCTGTTATCGAAACTGTACTTCCGGCATGGAGTTCTCACACCTAGGTATGGCTGGGGGAGTGGCACCCCCATCGTCCAGGTTGAAGTTCCCCGCAAAGAGAGATAACAGTAAGTCGGCTTTCTCCTTTGCGGAGTGGGCAAGTGAGCCTCCAGGACACTGCAGAGGTGGAAGAGAGGAGCGGCAGAAATTCGACTCGACAGATTTGGCGAGAGACCAGAACTCACAGCTCCCAGTTGGGTGCTGGTTCAGTCTGTCGCCGATGTAGTAAAATTTGGCCCTGGCAATAACCCTTTTGCAGGATCTGGAGAGGCGGTTGTATTCCATCGTCTGTTCGGATACGTTTGATTCACGTCCGGCACGGGCACGCGACCATGCCCGATAAGCTGTGCATTTAGCTGCGACAGCATCAGCACAGTCGCGGCTGTACGATGGTTGGCTTTTACCACCGAGGTGGACAGAGGCGCTGGGAATAAACATTTCCTTTGCCCCCAGAACCACATCGGCAACGGTATTACCGCATTTTGACGGATCGTCCGAACTGAAGCAGATCTCTCTCCAAGGGTAGGATGCGAAGTGTTCTCGCATCTCATCTTAATCTGCTGACGCGTAGTGCCAAATTCGACGCGTTCCTCCAGTACGGGACTGAGGAGGCGAAGATGACACCGTGGACCCCACTAAACAATGATCAGAAGAACCCGGCGGGGCTCTCACTGAGACTTTATATCCAGTGGGGTTTGTCGTCAGCGGAAGATCCAGCAGAGAGTGTCCATGACCGTCTATATCTGGCAGCCTGGTGGGCTGGTCCACCAGTTGAGACAGGCCATGCGTCAGGGCGAAGTCGTAGGCGGCTCTCCCCGCAAAGTCAGTTCTCCTGGAGCCTAGCCATGCCTTGTGATGGGCATTGAAGTCTCCAAGGAAACCCAAATCCGTGGTGGGGAACCGCTCTTGGACTTTGTCTACCGCTCCACTCAGGTACTCGAATAACCGAGCTGTCTCCGCATTGCCAGAGTGCGACCTATTGGGACCCCCGACACTGTTCCCAGATCCACGTGGGGCCAGAGTATTGAGAGCTCGGAGTCCTCAATGCAGCGCAGGCGACGACAGGAAATATCAGCCCTGACAAACAGGCAGACTCCGGCTCGCCAGCGGAAGGCTTCATCCAGGTTGTAGCCGGGGTGGTGCAGGTAAGAAGTGTCGGCAGGGCGAGATATTTGCGTTTTCGTCGAGAAAGCAAGGCCGGCTTCATCCTCTTCACGTGGTGATTGACGGCATTAAGATTGGTGTGCAACCCCCGCACGTTGGTCAAGTCAACGCTAAATAGTGGTGTAGGGGTGTGCACAGCTGATTGAAAGTTGTTCTTTCTTTGTACTGCCATGGTTGTAGTAAGAGGGGGGGAAAGAGCGTGAAGGGTGACTGTGGTGATTCACGGGCAAAGCGTGGACCATCGCTTACTGCTCAGGTTAGTGGTGCGCCGACACGGAAGACGGAAGGGCCCCCGGTCCCCCCCCCTCCCCTCCCCCCGGAAGTGGCCGCCGGGACCCCTACTCCGTTCACCAACCGGCACGACGGACCACTCCGGGATTATGCGCCGGTTTACCAGGGCAGCCTCTCGCGTTGGTTAGACGCGATTGGGCCCCTGTACCACCGGCGGGCGGCCAGTGGAATAACCGTCTCACCGAGTCTCCCTGTCAAACGTGTCGATGCATCACGTCGGAACAGCGAATCCGCGTCGGGATTACTGACCTACTCCTCACCACAGCCATCCCCACCTGCTTTTGGGTCCCCGGGAGGTGCACCGGAATACAGTGAACTGTTATGGCGGTATAATAGTACTGAGCTTGCATCGGTCGGCGACGGACGCGCACACGATGCACTCTAGACGCACCTGCGAAGTAAGCGAAAATGGCGCGCGATAAATGCAATATGGTTGTGAACGAAGTACTAGCCTTCACCGAAGATCAGCCTTCAGCATCATCCGGATTTGTGAGTCCGCCTTCACCGAAGATGACGTTGAGACCGCGAGAGTTCTGCTTTGTGCGTGCATTCCGTCAAGAAGGCCGACTCGCAAGGGAGAAAATCGGAAGAAGAAGACTATCCAGGACATCATCACCATCTTAAAGCAGACAGACCCCGACGACGTGCCAAGGTTCGTGGCGTACGACCTCAATAAGTTGCCGCCTGTGTCCTTCGACCACGTCGACGTTACGGCCTTCCTGAAAGATTTGGTGATCATAAAAGCGGACATAGCTCAACTGAAGGGAAACTGTGGAGCGACAGCGGCGTAGGGGCCAACATCTCTCGTCCCGGAAGTTCAACAGCTGAAACAGGCAGTTGAGAAATTGTCATGTTCCGAGTCACTCCGGCCGATAACCCCGTCTCTGCAGCCTGATCGCATTACGCAAGTGGGAACACCGAACGAAACGCTGAGTGTACGCAACATCAATATGCGCAGGCGAGGTGCTCAAGTGTCGTCACCCAGCGATTGCACATCGACGCCGGTATGCTACGTAAGCGCTGATGGTGCTGTTGATGCCTCGACTTCTACACTGCGCAACTCTCCCGCTCCTCTGCCCACCCGCCCCGTTGCCGCTCGTCCGAAAAGGCGACGCGGATCTATGACGAAGCGTATCAGTAAAACGGTGGAGAAAACAACAATGGTATCCCCGCGCTTGGAACCGCGTCCCGACTGTCGGCAGGAGGCTGCACGTGACAAATACGGGTTCGTACTCGTCGAGAGCAGGAAGAAGAGAAGGAAGAGGTGCAATAAGCGCGGATCTGCGCCCCCTGAAGAGAGCTGTTTGAAGGCAGCTCCCCGCACGGCTCTCATCTACGTGTCTCGCCTGCGAAAGGACATGAAGATCGAGGACCTCATCCGCCACGTCCAGGCCCTCCGGGGTGGTGTTCCGGCGCTACAATCGCGACCTTCATCGTGAGGTCGCGCGCCATAAGTATGCTGAGACCGCGCCGGAGCTGTCTACAACTGCCGTCCTGCACATTCAGGAGACGCAACCCGCGCCGCCGCTGACGACGCCCGCGCCGCTGCCGACGCCCGCGCCGCTGCCGACGCCCGCGCCGCTGCCGACGCCCGTGCCGCGGACGCAATCTGCGCCCACTCTACGCGCACCTGATTCACCGCGTCAGCAGACTAATATGACGCATACGGGTCTCTATTGGGACCCGTACAGACACAAGTGGAGAAAAAGTAATTTTAGTTCTTAGGTTAAGACATTTAACATGTATTGTCAATATGGCCCTAGTTGGCTGAAATAAAGAGATAAATAAAAATAAAATAAAAATTAAACAAATAATTGATTCTCCCAGGGTGTGGTCGCGAACCCAGTCGATCCGAAGATCTCCCACACGCTAACTGCTGTTCATTTGGCACCACCCAGGAGGCACGTGTGACTTAAGGACCATGAGGTGTCATAGACGCGAACAGCTTTAACTCCCTATATAAGGTGCTTCGTTATTTATGTCAATAACTTCGGGAGGGTTACATACGCGCTCAAACAAACAGATTCAGATTCAGATATTTATTTCGCCATAAAGAACACACAACAATAACAATATTTCATTGAGACATATGCATATTCAGTATGGTTCGTCATTATCATTATCATTATTATTTATTTTTTTGTCATGTCCCGTTCAGCTCAACACTTTACGCAAAAAAAACATGTTTATAGGAGCATTGTTTCTCCTAACATCTCCTAACAAAAAAATTAAATCAAATAGCTGTAAAAACCAATCAAGGCTATAGACCCTTGCAAACAAGAAACGTAGGCACACACACCGCACACGTGGGTAGGTAGGTAGGTAGGTAGCTAGTTTTAGAGCGGCGGCGGCCTAGTGACCTTGTGACTTACTTACAACAATAGCTGTTCTGCGTTTGAACATAGTACGGTCATTGACCCCGTACAATGCAAGCTACCTACTGTTACACACAGGTCTAGTTACCTTGTGACTTACTTACAACAAACAGCTGTTCTGCGTTTGGACATACAACGGTCATTGACCCCGTACAATGCAAGCTACCTACTGTTACACACAGGTCTAGTGACCTTGTGACTTACTTACAATAAACAGCTGTTCTGCGTTTGAAAATTTCTCGAAAAGTTATGCTAAAAACATATAGCCCGTCTTGGCCAGCTTGTTGTACCGTGTGGGGTCGGTACTTAAAAAGAATAGCCCCACTGCATCTCTCCCCGTCGCATGTCGTAAAAGTCGACTAAGGGATAAGAAAATTCGTCAGCCTCGGTAGCTCAGTGGCGCGGTTGGTTAGTCAACTGTTATTAAGCAACACTGAGCGCGGTCAGTGATTGGATGGGTGACCGCTCGACCGTTGGAGGCTGACCGTGGTTCGGATTCCACGTTAAACTGTAGGTCCCTTCCCTTCTTACCTTACTAGGTGGTAGGGTTTATCCCGGCCGGGTTGATACCACCGCACTGAACGAAACGTCGGTCGAAACGGCTATGTAAATAGTTCGTGTTTTCCGTCCAGTTTAGTGTAGCCGACATGAAATGAAGGGAAGCACTGGCATGGCACCTAGTTCACCCTGTGTTATGGGCTGACATCACGGATGTTGTAGGTGATGTAGCCACCCGTGTCAGGTTCCATAAAAAAAAAATAATATAATTTTTTTTTTGCGTAACGTGTTTACTTGAGATGAATAACGAAGCACCTTATATAATTTCTTTCAAAATTAGTTATTAGTACGCTAAGAGAGGGTTCTGTATCGGAAATAGATCACTTTTGAAGAACAAATAATTTTTGTTCGCACAAAAACATTTTTTCTATGTAAAATGTAAAAAAAAAATTTCTTAATCATTTCAGTTTCATGCCAGGAACAAAAAAGTCTTCCAACACATAGATCACTTTCTTTAGAAATTGTGAAAAACCACAATTTTAGTTTTATTAGTATGGAATAGAAAGAATTTGATTTTTTTTACCAACTTACACGTGTTATGTCATAATGATAATTAAGACTTTTTTGTTACTGTTCTGAAACTGAATCGATTAGGCTATAAAAATGAACCACCTATTTTTTTATTTTATTAAATACATAAAACAACAATATTTTACATTAATAAAGAAGCCCAAAGTCCAAAAAAATGTATATAGGTTTCCACCCCATTTCGTACCCTGCTGCGAACCGGTTAATATTAGAGGTCCAAACCGGTTCTGAACCGGTTTTTAGGCTTCAGGTTCGGGTTTTTTTGAACCGGTTCGCGACCAAACTGGTTCGCTCGTTAAAAAGGTTCTTCGAACCGGTTCGGAGAACCCGAACCCCATTTCGAACCGGTTTTCAGTCCCTGGTTAGCACACACCGCACGCCAACTTCAGCGGCGCGCCAGGGGCGGCGCGGCGCAGCATGGACGCAGAGGAGGGGAAAATGCCGCGTCTCTCGCCTCCCGCGGCCGGCCGCTCCTCTGCGCACCGCGCCCGTCTTGGCCCGCTTGTTTTTTAAACTTGCCGATGGATTTTTTGTTGGATTCTTTTGCAAATAATTTTCTTCAAAATTCTTAATCATAATTGTACAATAAAAACGGACGGAGGAATTTTGCGGAACAGAGTTTCGGTCGTCACCTTGAAAAAAAATGATGCATATAAAAAAGTTGTTGGATTCTTATGCTTATTGATGTACATAATAATACTAAGGTATATTCCGATTAAAGAACCGACTGAGCAATTTTGCCGAGAAAAATATAGTAAAAAAACACATTTTGTTTTTAATTCACTATTTCCATATACAAAAAATGTTGGATTTATTTACGTACTTATTCATATAAATAATACCTACCCTATGGCGAAGTAACTTTGGACGGAGCAATTTGTCTATAGGAGTAATATTAAATTTTCACTTTTCTTTGAATATACCCAACTTCCCGTAAAAAAAAATGTTGGATTATTTGTCAGTAGTAATTCCGAACATTACTCCAAGATATTATCAAAGTTTCATTGACTGAGGAATTAATGAATGGGTCCAACTCCTCGTTGACTACATTATTATTCCAGAGGCGAGCTGTTTGTACTGTGAAAGAGTCCGTGTAGAAAGAGCTTGAGTGAGCCGGTATTGCTAACATCCTCCTCTACTGCCGATGGGCCCGGATATGTTCGGTGAAGCCATCGCAAGCTTAGTTCCACACCTTCCTGTAATGCAAATAATTCACTATGTGGTCAAAATTAGGGACAGAGACCAGAATAGGATAACACGGGCACTTTGTTACAGGGCCACTTACTTATTTAGGTATTTAGACCACCGCAAGCTACTTAATAATCCCCACGATATTAACTCCCTCAATGAAATGACAAGATTGCGAAATTTACCGTCATATAATCCTAACTAAAAAGTGTAAAATAAAAAAAGTTAATTTAAATTAAAAAACCCGACTGCGTAAAAAATGAACGTTCAATAAAAACTGAAAAGGAAAAAAACAAGTCCAGTAGTCTAGAACTCTGATGTAATATTGAATAACTACACCATTGAAATAGTTTCATGATCGATACACAAATATAAAACCAATAATAAACTCTAATGCGGAACATAGCGACTTTAACAGTCGGGACCCATTATTGGGAAAATTTCAATGGGTCCCGACTGTTAAAGTCGCTATGTTCCGCATTAGAGTTTATTATTGGTTTTATATTTGTGTATCGATCATGAAACTATTTCAATGGTGTAGTTATTCAATATTACATCAGAGTTCTAGACTACTGGACTTGTTTTTTTCCTTTTCAGTTTTTATTGAACGTTCATTTTTTACGCAGTCGGGTTTTTTTCCTTTGAATATTCCAGATTCTACTTACATAACTGGCGCGCTGCGGGCTCTCTCAGAGCTGCAGATGATCTCTGTTCGCCTCGAAAATGAACAATAACGGCCAGGGAGCTCCCGACCGCCGCCGGCCGCGGCCGCGCCGCTCTCATAATGATTGTTCGTAAACGGGTGTAAATGACGGTAGTGTGGGGCCCGGGCGCCAGGTTGGTAGCGGTGCCAAACATACAGCACCAGAGCTGTGGCTGATCGATGGGTGGCAGCGGCACGGGGCGGCGAGGGAAGGTAAGTAGGAGTACCTTATTGGTTAAATGAAGCACCGCACCGCACTGCCCTCTCATCGATCGTTGAGATTCTAATCTCAGGTAAGTTCGAGGGACGTCGAGGATTTAATCTACAACTTTCGAAGAGTTTACGTGATTTGTACCAACGGATTGAATAGCAAACAGAGGTTCATTGCCATTTGTCTATATTTCAGCGAGATAATCTTAAGATTAGTGGAATCAGAGGTGATACTCCTTTCGCAACTGGGCCATAAAGCGGCATTCAACTGAAAAAGAACCAAGACAAGCATTCAGTTCCTCCAAATATTTCACAAATTTGATGTATTGACAGGAGCACAATTGTGTCTGAGTCAGAAGGGCCAAAGCACATGCTCCGACCAGCCAATATCAGTTCCGAGAAGGTAGGTGCCATACCGGAGACTTCCCTTTGGATTGTAACGGTTTTTGTCCGGGTGTGTGTGTCCGTTTGTGTCCTCACATGTTCGCATGTGTGCATGCCTGCTAGTATGTGCAGGCCGGGTGCGTTCACGTAATTGACAAGCTGGTATGAAGATGTCAATCCGCTGTCTCCGCGGATGACAGCCGCCAACGACCGCCTTCGGAATTCACTTACCTACACTACTGGGACATGTTGTCAGCGGTCTCGTCCCCAATACGAGGACAGCTTTCCTCGGTGATGCTCCGTTTGAAATATTATTTGAGATATATTGTTGCATAGTTACGCTGATGCATCGCAATCTGTGTTACAGTTGTTCAATTTTTATATAAAAACATATTTGATTATCGTTCTTGGTCACTATTTCAAAAATTACTTTAAATTGTTTTTAAGTGTTCACCTTATCTATCTGTGTTTGAATTTATTGGTATTTGTTTTAAACTGAATTAAAATAGAAAATTTAAAACCAATTATTGCAAAACTATGAAATAAAGACAGTATTTATTTACACCTTTCTACAGTGCAGACGGCGCACTTATTTATGGATACAATTTATTTCAGTTCATCTTATACACTACAACAAATCAGACATGTCAGCGAGGGTACAGTTTCCCAGGAGCGTGTCCTTTCACCTTAATGACGGAACTTTTTGAAAACTCGAAAAAACTCATTGAAACCTACAGACTACACAGCGCTAGTTGGATCCACGTTCAATCACGCATAAGTATATTTTATTTACTTCGAATTGCTTGATGCTTGAATCATACGTACGAGTACACTCAACGTACAACAGGCTCGCCCAGTTAGCACCGACCTACCGCCATTATCCGCAGCTTCCGCCAACTCTTCGACTGATCACTGTAATCGGTATAAAATTAGAGCTTCACACCGCCTGCGCAGCCTCACCGCCCGCCGCGCCGCCGCGCCGCCGCGCGCCGCCGTGCCCTGCCGCTGGTGCTGCTGCTGGTGTAGTGGCAAGCATTGTACGAGTAATAGTACCACCAATAGCACGATCAAAAGCAGCAAGCAAAGGTATTGCGCGTGCTTCGATCTGCGTACGCGCATGATCTAGATCACTAACAAATTACCTACCCTGGTTACTTTTCATTGCGACGATATTTAATAAATCGGTATTTACTAGTTAGTTTTATTCCAATACTGTGTGGGGGCGGTACTTAAAAAGAATAGCCCCACTGCATCTATCCCCTTACATGTATTAAAAGGCGACTAAGGGATAAGGAGAAGATGCCGCGCTCAAGGGAGACAGGATAGCCACTTCTCACCTTGGCATGATCCTTCCACCGAGTCTTGCAGCAGGTGGGTTATATTGTCATTTGTCCGAATACTTTGCGAAACGCGCGATGGCTGGTATTGTGCTGTAATTTACCAGAGTTCTTGTAGTACAAATACAACACCGATTACTCTGCTTACCCCGATAAACGGGATACAGGGTGCGGTATGTATGTAGTTTTATTCTATTAATTTATGTTCCTTGTGGTGAACAATCGCACGCACAAGTTGCACCGGCACGGCATGGCACCGCTGTCGACAGGAATAAAGGACAGGTGTAAAGGGCTGACATCGCGGCCGTAGCAGGTGACAAGCTCCATATAGAAATTTCTCTTACATACGAGTACATTGTTCTATTATACAAATATTATGATTGCTCAAAGGATTCAGTGCAGAAGTATCATATTCCAACACAAAATTCCTGTTATGACTAAGATCATGTGAAAAGACAGCTAGATCGTGTGTATACGAGTAATAATAATCCCATCCTGCCACTTTACCATTCTACCCTCGATTCTACCTTAGATTTTTGATGATCGGTAACTGAGTGAGTGAGTGAGTTGGTGACAAAACTACGGAACTTTGACTGGCGCTATCTCTTAAACATAAATAATACAAAATGGTACATAAATGTCTAAGTCATTGATTTTAGAAGAAATTGTCGCAAAAAAAATTATCAGAATTTTCTATATGGTCATGCGAATATCGTTAGGACCCGCAATGGGCGTGCAATTGCGTATCCGCGAAGTTTTTTGACGTGAATTTGATGAAACGTCTTTCGGCTCGGGTAAGGGAGTACGACTAAAAAAAATTAAGACTTTTTTGTACTTTGCGACGCTTAGTACTCAGTAACCAGACCACGTACAACAATTATAAATATGTCTGATGAAAGATTCATATGACGACTATGGGTACTTCTCATCGCCACGATTCTCATCGTCACTTTCGTGGAAATTTTTAATTTTTTTTTAATTTACTTATTTGAACAATTTTTGTAAAAAACTTATAACGCTTGATAAGACGAATAAATTGTTGAGTAAATCAATTTAATCGTGAGTCTAGTTTGGAAGATATAGTGTTTGAAGTTGTATATTCCACGAAAGTGACGCGATGATCCACGAAAGTGACTCAGTAACTTTACAGCCATTACTTTCTCAACTTTTACTACCGTTTATGAGACTAAATATTCATGAAATAACAATTTAATCTTATTTTTATAATTAAACAATCAAATACATGATATCAATAACCATAAGAGACAATTACCAGTTCGGTCCTAGGTTCTGTCATCCTACGAAATAAGTTTTTAACACGGGAAACCGAAATAATTTCGATTTCTGTGGTTTTTATACTGATATGTCAATTAAAACAACACAATATTAGTGAAAAAAAATGTAATAAAACATTATTAATAACAAATAGGAACTTTACTGTGATTTTATTAACCAGGTACTTATGTATATCGGCGAGTATACTCATATTTTTACTCTAAAAGACCCTCTTTATACATTCGAAAATATAATCACATACTTATATAGTAAAATCGGCCGGTAGAATGACTCCTGTAATAACGATCTCTTGCTTTTGCTTTGACAGCGTTGTGAAGCTCAGGGTTGGCTTTGATTTTTTCCCTTCTCTTTTTTTCTGAATTTTTTTTCTTTTCTCGCCGTTCTTTGGCAGTTTGTGGCATTTTGAAGTACTGAAAAAATCATAAAAATGTACTACCAACATCCAAAAAATCACTTTGGGTGCGCTGTAGTATAAGGCCTGCTAATTAGAAAATTGCTGGTAGCTGAGACTGGTAGGTGAGGGTCTATGGAACTATTACCAAAAAGAATTGTTTGCCGGAAATGCGTAGTTTCGGAGAAAAAAAAATTTCCCATACAAAATTAATTTTTCATACAAAATAAAATTTTTTGTTTGTTTTTTTAAGGCACCAAAACATTGGTTTTGAATATAAATGTATGTAAAAACAAGGGAAGTGGTATGGGTGAATGTTTTGGTGGTTTAAAAAAAAAATTACCAGGGTTAAATTATAGAAGATGCGTCGCTAAGCGACGCATCTTCGTATAATATCATATAATTGCTTCGTCTTCGGCTTTCAATCAGTGAAGTCAGAACTTGGATGAGTGTCCGTTCGAGTGTTGGAGGCTGACCGTGGTTCGGATTCCACGTAAAACTGTTCCTAGGGCCCTTCCCTTATTACCTTACCAGGTGGTATGGTTTAATCCGCCCGGGTGGGTTGATACCACCGCACTGAATGAAATATCCATCAAAACTCCTATGTAAGTATAGTTCGTGTTTTCTGTTCAGTTCAGTGTAGCCGCCACGACAAAAGGTAAGAATTGACATGGCTCCTAGTTCACCAAGGTGTTATGGGCTGACTTCACAGGTGTTGTAGGTGATGTAGGCATCCGTGTCAGTATCCACAATAAAAATCTAACGACGACGAACGGCTATTAGAACTTCAGTGCATGTGGAGCCGACACGCAAAACAAAATTGTGAAAACATTTGCTAGTCGGGTACGAGTATGTAATTGTCCGAGTAATAGGGGGTAATTTAGCGAATATTTCAATTTCATGTTTTCAAGGGAGTTTAATGAATACTTTAGTTACGGAGCTGTGGCTAATGTAGTTGTAGCCAAATTACTGTTATCGGACTGCAAAAACATACATTTTTTTTTTTAATTAATCCCTTTTGTTAGTAATCTTCCCCGGCGCGCGCACAAAAACCCAACAAAGTTTCATTGTAGTCGGATGAACAGTTTACGAACGCATAGAAGACGAACGAACGAACGAAAAAAAACATACAGATGAATTGAGAACCTCCTCCTTTTTTGGAAGTCGGTTGACAAACCAACAAACCAACAAATATTCATTTTGATACGAGTATCGTAGTGGATTACTAGAAAGCACACAAAAAGACATTGACTTAAGCAAAATAGATATTTTTTTTAGATTTCGTACCTCAAAATAGATGAAAACGGAATCTAATGGAGTGACTCGTACGTACGTCTGTCTGTGATCTTGACTTGTTAACATTTAGTCAAATCAAATTGACATTTGGCGCAAAATAAGAAAATACTACTTAGCAGTGTGGACCGGTTGTCTGGTCGGACATGAAAAAAAAAACACATTAAAGAATAAAATGTTGAAGGTAAAGTTAAGGGTTTTACATTTAATATTGTATTCTAAAAGGTGGGGAAACTATATTATTCCGAAATGATACAATAAAAAAATTCCATAAATCAACAGCGAGGACAATTTAATGAAGTTACAGGAAACTATAGCGGTTTTAAAATTGAGAAAAAAGTATATAAGTGCACGCGTGCAAATAATTTCTCCGTGGTAGATAGGCCTTGACGTGAATGATATTTTAGAATACTTTATGAATTTTGGTAGATAAATATCCTTGTTCTAATGCTGCTTTATTACATTGGTCTTTGCTCTATTTAGTAGAAAAGTTACTTTAATCGATGATCGTGAGTAGTTGCTGAGTTGTAATTGAGGCCATATTACCGGAGAAAACATTTCTTATCCGTTTAATGTTTCGTCTTCTATCTATCCCCAATGCCCAAAAGTCGTTAAACGCCTGTTTAACGACAAACAGCTGGCGTAGAGCTGGAGTTTACGGAATGTATCGATAAATAAATTATTATCGAACGAAAAAGGGCGACTGTGTAGAATTCTATTGATTTACTTGCTTTTAGCATTGAAAATTTACAACAAAAATTGCTCAGTGTTTTTTTTTGCGATGTAAAAAATGTTTTTTCTTCATACGTGTAAGGAAAATAGTGAAGTGTATTTTCATCTAAAAATCATAAAATGTGGCGTTACATGCCTATATGTGGTATGAATGGGTGGATCAGTGGATGGATGGGTGACCGCGCGACCATTGGAGGCTGACCGTGGTTCGAATTCCACGTAAAACTGTAGATCCCTTCCCTTCTTACTTTACTAGGTGGTAGGGTTTAACAAGCTCGGGTTGGTACCACCGCATTGAAAGGTCGGTTAGAACGGCTATGCAAATAGTTCGGGTTTTCCGTCCAGCTCCAGCAGAAGCACTGAAGTGGCACCTAGCTCACCAAGGTGTTATGGGCTGACATCACGGATGTAGTAGGTGATGTAGCCAACCTCATCAGTTTCCATAATAAAAAATTCCTTTCATAATCGCCTATCAACTTTTTCAGTTTCACACACATAGGACAGCCTGTAGCAAGCGCGAGCGCGTCTCGCTTACCGTGCGTGCGGCGTGCGGGCGGGCGCTCGTTGTCGCTCGCATCTAATTAAGCGGACACCGAGGACTGATCGTATCCCTGAATAAGGTACAGGCAAATAAGCCGACAACTTTACGAGCCTCCGTCGAGACGTATGCGCTGTGGACGGACCAGAGGGCGTATGCACAAATTGACCAATTGAGAGTCCTAAATGGGGTGCGGCGCGGGATTTAGCACTTATAACTTGACAGATCTTTGACCAAGTACCAATGACTTATTGGTGATGGATGATTGTCGATAAATTAATTGTGTTGGAATAGTATATGTAGGGAATTATGTGTGTTTGTAGGAAATAATAACAGAAGACGAGAAAGGACATTGGGAGGCTCAGATTCTTCTCCTGACTCAGGAGAGCTTAGCTTATATTACAATGAAAATTCAATTCACGTTTAAAACATAAAAAAATCATACATACATACCACACGCTGTATCCCGACCATCGGGGTAGGCAGATTAAACGGTGTTGTGCTGCAGGAAATCTTCTAAATTACAGCACAACGCCGACCATCACATTTAGTAAAGTATTCGCACAAGATAACTATCAAGCAAGTAAGGCAAGAAGACTCATTTGCTACAAGACTCGGTGGTAGGACCGTTCCAAGGTAAGAGGTGGCCAGCATGTCGCGCTTATGCACGGCATCTTATGCTTATCCCATAGTCGCCTTTTACGACATGCATGGGGAGTATTGGGGAGAGATGCAGTGGAGTTATTAATGATACAATTATTATTCCATTAATAAAAGCAATAAAAAAATAAGAAATCCATACATAAAATAAAGGTTGAAAGCCACAAATAAATAACATTCGTTTCAAAAATTTTATATGACATTTTCTTACTTAAACTAATCGCACACGTTATATTGAAATGCAATCTCTTTATTCATGAAAGCTCAACAGCTCGCAGCTGTCGGATTGTTCCTCACGCATCAAGGCAGCACCGGTTCACCCATCGGCTTCCCCATTCTTCAAGAGCCATCGATACGACGCGAGCAGGGCTGTCCATTTTGGGGCCGCGGCAAGAGGCATAGGCCTGTTGGCTGGCGGCCGTAAAGCATAGTGCCATTTAGAGCAATCAGGGGCCACTGCTGCATCGGACCAGCGGCCAATCAGCTCAGCTACTACTTCGCAGGAATTAGAGAATAATGTCCTGCCATCTACATAGATCGTGAGCGTAGAGCTATGCGGGCTTTAGAGGTGGCAGCAAACTGCTTATATGAATGTTCATTTGTTCACGTGAGTGACGCTACGGTGCCCATCTATGATTGAGATGTAAATTAAGACGCTCTGTCCAGCCAAGTACACGTGCTTTCAAAACATTGCTATATTTAGCACTATTTACTAATAAGCACTGAAATGAGTTGGATCGATAACGAAGTGCAACATTTTAGTATACATACATTTTATTAAATTCTATAGACTGACTTTGGTCGAAAAAGTTTCGAATAATTGTATGACCAAATGTCAGAATGTTTAAGATAAGGGAAAGGGCGTGAATCAAGCTAGCATGGTTGAAATACTATATTATGTTGTAATATTTCATCTGTTCTCGATTATGTGACCGGATACTGAGACAACCATCGACACGTTTTACTTGTCGATGTACATATGCGCTTAATTTGGAAGCTATCATTCCTGAGTCATTGAACATTTTGTCCTGATTTGTAAGTAGTGTTTATTTCATTAATTTGAAAACACCACCCTTAATTTTGTCACTTGACAGTCCTCTACAGAACAGTCCCAAGTCCAGTCTCGGGTCCTTCAAGAGGGCGTGAATATGCATTAGGCACCTTTCAGGCCGCCATGGCATTCTCAACCTTCGCATACGACCGAATGTCCATGGGACACCTTATGGGTGGCTCGGCGCTAAATGTCGCGGCTTCAATAAAAAAAAATGATTGCCGCCTCTACGGCAACTGCAGCGCTTGTGCTCAGCGTGTAACATGTTGCCGTGCAGTAACGAGGCATTTTTAGCGATTGTTGCCTTAAAGCGACATTGTCACTCCGGACGCCGACACAAAGTGTACTGACGTACGAGACGAGACTTGAAAAATGTACTCAGCCGGTTCCGCAGCCTCTAATACAGGCGGTAATCGGGAATGGAATCAGAAGCCTCTAGCGATTTTAAACCTTATTGTCTAAGCTGCAAGGTTTAACAACTGAGTAGTCTTTATAGCTCTAGACGAGCGGTTTCTGTTTGCCGGTATGCGTACTCCTAGGGATAAACCATTTTGGGTAAGTTCTATGCATACAATTTTATAAAATTAAGTGTTGCTTGGGAACAAATGTATGTTCTTAGTGAGTTAAAGGTTGTTATATTAAAATATAAAATATATTAGAATGAAATAATGCCTACGTTTTAAATAAACCGTTTTAAATTAAAACATTATTGCAGAGATAATACAGTGAATATAGATTTGTCATAATAGTAAAATTCTTACATGTATGTAATTTGAAATAAGTAATCCTAACAACTCCCTAGAAACGTTCATAGCTAGTTTTGGCGACCTGTCTATCGGTCTTAATCTATTACACTCACTTAATAAAAATTTATAAAAATCCGAACCTGATTCGCTATTCCCGCATCCGGCAACCTGGGCACGAATAATTTTATATTTTTTCGTATCTCTACTTGGGAGAAATTAATTGGAAACCATTGCTTTAGATCTTTATCGGTTACCGGAATACCCGCGGATCAAAGCGGTGGTGGTGGACGCTCAGACAAACGGGCAGGTGGATGAAAAAGGCATCAAAGCACGTGCCGAGGCAAGGCCGAATGGCCACGAAGGACCAGTTGAGAAGTAGAGGACAGCTCTAATTAGGAATTTTAATTAGTTGCCGTTCTAGTAATGCCTTTGATTCCTGTTAATCAATCAAGAGATACACGCTCTCCCGATGTGTCTACAGTTCCACCAATAAGAAAATTTTGCAAATAAACCTTTTTTTATCCGCCTACGGTGAAGTTAAAGGAAGAAGAGTAAACATTTTTGCTATGATGCGAAAACCGTTAAAATGCCTCGAGAGTTCTCTAACTTGGATACTTGGTCAACAACGAATTGATGTATACCTTTTTTCACGGGCAAAAAAATAATAATAAAACCTTGTGATATTTTTGTAATGAGTCCTGAATTCTACTGTGGAGTAATATAATATTGGTAGTAATATAGCATTGGTTACACGCTACCTATGTATCTACACGAATAATATAAAGAATTAAAGTTCGTAAATTTGTAATTTTGGATATAACTATTGTAGGAGGTAATCTCCGAATATACTCTTCCAATTTAAAAAAATCTTTGACCAGTATTTAGAATGGACCTTCATGATGGACATATGCTATGCGAGCGAAGCCGCTGGCAAAAGCGAGCAAAAGTTAGTTACAAATGAACGCATTGTATCTTTGTAATATGACTGAATTCTCTTTATTTTCATCGTTCCATCGTTTCATCCATCCAAAAATTAAGACAGATTTAAAACAATTTAAAAATATGAAGAACAATGACATGATTTCTATTGATGCCTATTACTAATCCTACGTCTGTCCGTCGGTTCGGTATCTTTTTAAAGGTTGAAATTTTCACAGAATGTGTGTTATTATGGCGGATATGCCAATAAATAATAAAAAAAAGCTAAAAGTAAACCAAATTAAGAGAAGCACTGACATGGCACCTACTTCACCCAGTGTTATGGGTTGACATCACGGATGTTGTAGGTGACGTAGCCAACCGTGTCGTATTAAAAAAAAAAGTAAAAAAATAAGGGGTCCCAATACAAGAAACGTGCTAAGAATTGATAAGTCACGCTACTGAATAACAGATGACGCCACAGGCTTTTAAATTTTGCATTGTAGAAATACAAAAGTTGGTGGTTTCTTGACAGGTATGGTATAGCGGATCTACGGTACCCTCCGTGCGCGGGTAAAACTCGAACTTGACCGATTTTTTCATTTAACGGCGTAAGTACTCCGTCTAGTGAATATGAAAGCGCTATCACTATTGCTTAGTTAGTAGACACGCACGCGTCCGGGAAGCAGTCTTTATGATTGCGCTGATCCCATGCTCCCAGGTCCGCGGTTATTTTATGAATCCATAATTACAGGAGAAGGCTTCCGCGGGAAGTCCGGCAGGATATTAGAAATCACTTGTGGACGATTTGATAGTCTAGGTTGTATATGGGGTGTTTATATACCTACACTTCTAAGAGAAAGAGAGAGAGAGACCGTTCGTTAGGTACGTAGATCAATGTACATAATCACTTGTTTTTCTCCTGTACGCTGCTTCAGGAGAAAAACGTTCGCTCGAGTTCCTGAGGCAACGTATCAGTGTGGCCATCCAGCGAGGAAACGCCGCGCCGCTAGCGTCCTCGGTACAGTGCCCACATCGCCACACCTGGAGGAGGGTTATTAAGTATTGTATTGGTATATATTTTATTTTGTAATTAGCATAATCACTTATATTAAAACGACACGACATTATTCTCATGAGCTGAGCACTAAGCAGTGTCGGCGGAACTCGGACGTGAACGTTCTTGGATAAATTATAAAGTTATATATCCATTTTATTTCATATATTTAATTCTTTATAATTATGCACCAATTTTTTTAAATAATCAATACTTTACTCATAATAAATCTGTAAGGGATGGTCATGGAGTAAGTTACTTTGTTTTTTGAGATATTGAGTTTGTTGACTCTATGTATGATACTAAAACTAAATTGACGATTTTTAGAAATATTTTCTGTATGTATGTGTGATCTTCCATAACTCTTAAACCGATCATCCGAATTCAATGAAACTGTACAAGCACATTTGACCATACGGGACACAGGATAAGCTAAATAAAATTCACTTCCGGTTACGCTAAAATGTGGTTCTCATACAAACCGAATTGTTCCGCTCGCCGAAATACAGGTACAGTAGGTAGCGGGCTTACTTACTGTCTTCTTTTTAAATACGAATTTCACGCGAGATAATTCGAGTACATTATGATGCTTGACTCAAGGTGCAATATTGGTTTGTGGGGGTGAAATTGAACAATAAAAATTATTGCTACCTCCTTACAATTTGTAAAATACATTCAAACACACTAGGTACATTAAAAACACTCAAAAGTAAAATGTACAAAGAAAGGTAAATATTAAAAGACTTGGTTTTTTTTTCAAATAATTGGTTCAACTCTTTCAATATTGTTAGATAAATTAATATACATATAGTACTTGATTAGATCTCCAGAGCTATAATCTAAATTATCATGCATCCTTAATATAACCAAAATACCTGTTCGTAGTAGGTACCCATTTATATGTTGTATATAATTGAGGTTTCCTTGCTGTATTACAGAATTATAAAGCGAATTATTGATCACGATTCCGTACAATTATTATTGGCGACTAAATATGCATACCAGAACAACGTGGCAGCAAACTGCGGTTTAATTTTTATTTATTCAAAAAGGTCATATAATTTCCAACAAATTAACCCGCCTTTTTGATAGCCGATCATCACACGTGTAATTTTAAAATATCGTTCGATCGACATAAGGTAATTTTCCAACATTGTTGCAAGTATAAATTTTACAATATTTACGTGTATAATGGCCATATGAAGAGTCATTTAATGATCAAAACGTAGCGAGTCTTCCGTACCAGTATTCCATGTTTAGCGAAATGGCACATCGCATCTTCACGTAACGACAAGCAACAATGCACTAGTATGGGTGGGTGACAAAATATACGACCGAATGTCCATGGACGTCCACCTTAGCGTGGCTCGGCGCCATGTGGGGTCAATCCACCGCGCTTCCGATGAAAAAAAATTGGTTGTCTGTAAAGTTGGTTTACGGACGATAGTTTTACGTGATGACGTCATAAAGTATATAAAGTGCGAAGTCAGATACAAAATCAGTTTATAATACTTTATCGTGCTTAGAAGTTTAATTCTTAAATCGCAAATGTGAGTACTTTAAAAACTAATAATATTAATTATTAATATAAACTTTTAATTTATGCCATCTACAATTCTACATATCAAAGCGCATACTACAACGTTGCAACACCTTCAAGTAAACTACCGCTGAAGTATTTCATTTACTATATTGATGCTAGATGTCGCTCCAAAAGACTCAACGCCATGAAAATCTTCACCTACTGGTGACCAAATTCGCTTCGATAGTACCTGACGAATTTAGCCGGGTGGTTAAGACGTCTGGTCGGTCACACAATAGTGGTGGCAGGGACCGCGGGTTCGAGGCTCGCAAAAGACGGACAAATATATTTTGTATTTCCTACTCTCCTTATATGCCTCTCTATCGCTTTTTACGCGCTCTCGCTCGCACACACAGGTTCAGATGGAACGTGACACTTTTTCGTGTGTGCAGACGGTGTTCATCAATTTATAAGACGTGACGTCATCACGTCAAAAGCAATTATGTGGAAAGGGCGATTTTTCATACTTCTGCAAATAGGACTCTCTACATGAGAAACGCTATGGCAAATTAACTAAGAACAATGTTTCAAAGCAAAGTTTTACATCCAAACTGGGTTTTTTTTTTTTTTTTTTATTTTTTATTGAAACTGACACGGTTGGCCACATCACCCACAACATCCGTGATGTGAGCCCATAACACCGGGTGAACTTGGTGCCACGTCAGTGCTTCCCTTCGATCGTGCCGGCTACACTGAACTGGACGGAAAACACAAACTATTTACATAGCCGTTTCGACCGACCTTTCATTCAGTGCGGTGGTACCAACCCGGGCGGGTTAAACCCTACCACCTAGTATTATAAGAAGGGAGTCATATCCCTTAGTCGGCTTTTACGACATACACGGGGAGAGATGCAGTGGGGCTATTCTTTTAAAGTACCGGCCCCACACGGTACAAACGGGTGGCTAAGTAATTACTAATATCTTTTAAGACTTAAATCTAAAAAAAATTACGCTCCGAGCTGGAGCGTAATTTTGCCGGCTGTTTTCCGGACCATTTCGGTAAGATTCTGGGAGACAGTAGATTTTTTAAAGATTTGATCTGAATCCGGTAACTACGGTCGGCCAATAATATTATCGCGTCAACACCCTACACAGTCATGTATGCCAAAGCACAAATACCACAATTACCGAAGCTTGCAAATCCACCATGGTCTGGTCCTCGCAAGATGCGATTACGATGTTCCGTTACGCTCAACTTGAAATAATATTGCAATAAGCTGTTTGAACTGAACCGCAGTAATAAATGCACAATATCGCCTGCAGGCATCGTCATTCATGTCCTCGCGTTTGGTGCTCGTTCAGTTGTATTGGTTCGGTACTAACATCTTTGCAATCGATCGAAACTCTATACGCTTGTGATGAGTGCACCTACCATGGTGCATTTCCACAACTGTGCTTTCTCAACAACTGTGCTTTTACAACAACTGTGCTTTTTCAAGAACTGTGCTTTCTCTCCAACTGTACTTTTTCAACAACTGTGCTTTTTCAACAACTGTGCTTTCTGAACAACTGTGCTCTCTCAACAACTGTGCCTTTTCAACAACTGTGCTTATACAACAACTGTTTTTTATCAACGACTTTGCTTTCTCAACGACTGTGATTTTTCATCGACTGTGCTTTTACAACAACTGTGCTTTCTCAACGACTATGATTTTTCAACGACTGTGAAAAATCAGTACACAGTTATTGTAAAAACAATAACTGTGCTTTCTAACGACTGTGCTTTATCAACGACTGTGCTTTATCAACGACTGTGCTTTTACAACAACTGTGATTTTTCAATAACTGTGCTTTTTTCAACAACAACTAACTACTAACTGTGCTAGGTAACCAACTACTAACTCTCATTAATTAATAAATTTGGAATAATTCAGGAATTAATAGTATGTAGTAGTAGAACAATAATTTACCATTACTGAAAAGTTATTATAATATTGTAAAAGACATTGATTCAGGTTAGGCACGCCGGCAAATTAAACTAAGTTGAAGTTAGTAACTCTCTCACAGGCTAAATATTTGCCATCAATATTGCAACTCCAGAGACAAGAAACGATTCATGTTGTCTCTACATAAAGTTAGATTTCCTTAAAAAACTGCAACCGCAGCGCTGTCGGCTCACCGGCGAGGCGGAGAGGAGTGACCGACGTGGGGGGAGGGGTGTAGTAGTTAAGAAGGTGTGTTGATGCGCCGGCGCATATAATTGGCGCGAGGTGCGCATGACCAGACACCGCTCCCGGCATATCGTACAAGCCAGACCGCTCTCGCTCCCGGGCACTCCGGCTAGCGCGCGCACCGACTACTAATTATGCACACCTTGATCGATACCTATTCTGGGAGGCCTGTATCAAGCAATGGAAATTGTTATAAGGCGAATGAGATACGATGGATAAATCAACTCATTGAAATATAACATTTGTCATAGCATCACGAACATGATGCTGCTCTACTAAGATCCTTGATCTATCTAAGTAGGTACTCGTAAGACGAATGAAATAATATACATACCTGAAAATGTATATTTCCCGTAAACTGAGTAAGACAGGATGTCACTTGTAGGCATAGCTATTATAGGGACCGTATAGGTGGATAGAAATCTGTATGTACTTTATTTCTCCACATATTAATTTCAATAATGAAAACACAACAGATTTATTGCAAGTTTTTTTAAATTTATTTTTTATTTCATTATTTTTAATATTACTTGTTAGTAGGGGTCAAATATTGCAACTGAATTTTAAACCAGTTCCACTCAATCGATTGAACTGAAATTTTGTACAGACTTTTGGGTCAGGCGACAATGCAATCTAGTATTGTAAATACACCCAAAATTGCAATATATATAAGTACACAAAATTGTAATTGTTTTTTTACCTCTTTTGAGGGGTAGGTAGGTACGGTACCCTAAAACAAGCTTTTATTTAAGTATATACTAAATAAAAATAAATGGTTTAGGTTTTCGATTGGTTTTCAAAAATCATTTCTTGAATGTTCATAAATAGGTACCAATTAATTGGAAAGTCATTGGTTGGTAACCAAGTGCTTGCCGAAGTATGTATTTTCTTTTCAATTCGCGTGACAAGCTTTTTCAAAACAAATGGACAACGTAAACTTTTTATTCATTTTAGTATGTGACTTAAATGAAAGCTTGTTTTTAAAAAGGTTTTTTACTAATAACTTTGTAAAAACATGTATTCTTGGCCGTGAACTGTGATCACGGAATCGATCACTACCACAGAACGAGAGTGTCAGACAAAATGAAAGAGAAAGTCGTTACGTCAATTTATTGAAAATCGGTTTCAAGCTTAACTAATGGAAGAGAAAATCCACAGAAGTCAATGAATTATGGGAGCAATTTGCCGTTGCCTAGTAGTCAAATTATCTAAACCAAGTCATAAATAAAAGCTCACAAAAGCTTAATATAATAGACGATGCCCGGTGGCTACTAATACTCGTACTTATAGCGTAGTTCATGTACCTACCTACCTACCTCGGAGCCCGTTCTTAATGAGATAATATTAAATCAAAATTAGTAGGTAGGTACACTTATGATGTCTAATGTAGAGCACAGGGGCAATAAACTAACACAACGATTTTATGAAGTAAACGTTTGCTCTTGTGATTAAGTAATAAAATGTAAATTTTATTGTATGTTGATTTCTGTCAAAAGAATTTGAATGTTATGACAGTGACATAGTGTTCCAATTAGGTTAAATGTAAGTGGCCACATCAAGATGCGTAACGGAGTGCTTAGCATAAACAGTAAGTGTTCGTTCTAGAAAACGTAATTTTGTAATAATGCCGTTGTTTTGATGGATTGGGTAGTGACAGGATAATAGCATTGTTAGAGAAGTGGTAAATTAGATTAATTTAATGCTTTTATAAGACGGGAATATTTTAATGAAGTAAATATTTAATTCATATAGGAGATAATTAAATAAGTCATAATAAGATATGCAGATTGTACTAAACGTGTCCATCTCCATTATTATTATAAAATCTCCTGATGGATGAGATGATGCAGTGACCAGGGTCTGCATTGATGAAAATATTTCAGGAGAGTTTCTCTCCCTGAGACTAATCAATAGACCCGCTGAAATAAGGATTTTATTGCTGTGGTATGTTTGCAGAAAGGTATATGGAATTATGCCAAAGTGAGTATTTTGCCTCCATGAAATGTGTTTATATATGGGGTGGGTAATTATAATATAATGAAGATTTTTTTTCATGAGATTATAAAAACAAATTCAGAAAATAGATATGCCGTGAACATAATACCGAACCAGAACGGTAAGTGTGCTTAGTAAATCACAGCAAACATATATCTTTCCTGCGGCTACATATTATATTATAAGAATTTGTTATTCTACATGAAAATGCACAACACAATAAATATTGAACATTACTGTCAAACTATATCATATACCTAGGTCATTTCGAAGTTGACCCTAGGAAATACTCGTACGTGTCTCTCTATGGTATCACTACGCCTTCATGCAATTTTGTAGTCTATTGGGCTTGCTGAACTTCCGAAAAGCAATCAATTTTCGAAGGAATACAGTTCCTATATGTACAAAGAATAACGTCGCTTTTGTGTCGAAAGAAATCGAAGAATGTCGAAGCAGCTTCCGCGAAGAAATCACAGCTGTATTTTGAAATATGCCACAGAGTTTTTGAAATAAAGTTGCATTTCGATCGACTCTAGAAATACTATCAATATATTTTGTTACTTCCGAACTGACCCTCACGAAGAAAGGAAAGTGATCCTTAAAACGTCGATTTGAAAGTCGAAATTGGAAGGTCGCGTTAAACAAGAGATTGAAGCTGGCGAGTCCGTTATTTATTCGAGTCACGAAAGAGAATTTTCCAAGGTGTAGTGGCTACTAGATCATTTAGGAACAGGTGCTCGGCGCCCTGGGGGCACGTACCGAATCGTTGTCGTGCCATTGTCGAGTGCCGTATCCGATACGTAGGTACCTATATTGCTACTACTGTAGACCGATGCTTCGTCTATATTATGTAAATCGCAGATTCGAATATATAACTATAATCCAGCTGTCATGGCGCCTCTCTGAGCGGTTTCGCGAGAAATGCTGTTATTGGCTGTGCTGTGTCTGATCTTCGGATGATTTTTTGGGCAGAGAAACACTTGCCGGCTATCTTAAAAAAAACGCGGCGGTTGGTGATTGACCTAAATATACAATAATGTAGTTTCATACAATCTCCATTGCCTCATTTGATTATGCTATGCCAGTTCTGGCATAGTCAAATGTACATAGGCTAAAAGAGTTTCGTGAGCTGCGTGCTTTAAAATTAGCTTTGGTTTGGTGGAACTCATTGAATGACAGCACCGAGCACGTAATTAGTGTGCGTGCAGTGTGCAGTGTGTAAGTGTACCTATTTTGAGGGCAACTAAGGGAGTTTCATTTTCCGTGTTTGAGAAGTGGTGCAGCCAACCTGGCCGTTCTGGTGGGCTTCATGGTGAACATAGATATATAGATATTTTTTTATTGCTCCACAAACGTGTGGTCAAACGTCAAATCATTGAAGAGATTTCTTCCAGTCAACCTTTGGGGGCGTCTACTGAGGCTGCAGTAGTTGGAAAACGAGGGCATTGCTCGAAGTTCTCCAATTTTGATGGATAAGTTTGCGTGCGCAGTAGCCATCCATAAACAACAACAATGTGAGGAATTTGAGGGATTCGTTTGCAGGTGCAGCGGCCACCCCTAAACAAGAGCAGTGTAACAAGATGCCTACTGACTGAAGAGGTAGTAGGATGTAGCTGGGGACAATAGTACATAGGTGCGAACGTTGACGCCTCACCGCCCATGCCATTAGTCGAGATTGCGTTCATTTGAATATCGGGAGATTGTTATCTGAACAATCAAAGATTTTATCGGATCGAGGGCGCATACATGAATAAATTAGAGGCACCTGCAGACACTGCCGCCCTTCCGCGCTACGTGCCGCGCTAAGTACTGCCTACTTGCACGCCACGGTTGGCATTCAAATAAACATTGCATATTGAAAGCATGGATGAAATAAATGTGTTTAAAAAAACAAAAAACAACTTTTGTTGAAATATATTACACATGTTAAAAGATACGTTTTTTTAATCCGCATGCATTATACAGAAGATTTTGCGAATACGGACGACACTGTCGCGCCATATATATACAGGGTGTCCCAGAAACCGACGATAATCCTTTAACAGGAGATAGGGCTGCTAATTACCTCTCAAAATATCTAACTTTAGGTTTAGTAAAAATGGCTTAGTTTTTGAGATATTGTCATTTTTGTAAAAATCCAAAATTTTCTCCCTCAGCTATTTTTTTTAAATGCCACGAGTACAAATGTAAGATTTTCTTAAATCTAGTTTTTGTCAAATATTTCCGAAAAGTAAGGCTTTCACACGGTATAATTTATTTTTTTATGTTTAATCCTGTTTAGCTGAAAAACGACTTAAGAGCCACATGTTAAAAAAATTTCAGCCTCATCCTTTGAGTTTGGCCCTTCGCGGTGAAAAAAAAAATTACTACACTAAAGTGGCATTATGCAAAAAAAATACGCCCATCTAATGTAGGTTTTAAAATGGTACATCACTTACCGCTTTGCCCAATAATTTATGAGATATTGTTATTTAACTGCAAAAAGACCTCGGAATTTGATAACTGTTCTACCAACTACGAATTGGAATAAAATAAACACTTGAAGTAAATTGGTCTTTATTAACCTGTTAAAGTAGATGTTCAAATTGTTTACCACCTGCACAAATGCTAGCTCGACATCTTCTCACAAATGCCCGGTTGAAGCGTCGAGCATGTACTCGATGCAAGTGCAGATACGTCCACCTATGCTATGTAAATAGTTTGTGTTTTCCGTCCGGTTGACTATAGTCTGCACGACCGAAGGGAAGCACTGACGTGGCACCAAGTTCACCCGGTGTTATGGGCTGACATCACGGATGTTGTAGGTGATGTAGCCAACCATGTCAGTTTACATAAAAAAAAACTTTCTGTAATTCTTTCTTTGAGCTCTATCAAGTTTTCCACCGGTTTCCCGTAAACTTTTTCTTTTAAATAGCCCCAATAATAAAGATCTAACGGATTTAAATCCGGTGATCTAGACGTCCGGTCTATCTGTGGGGATGCAAGTGGCTAGGAGGCAAGAAGACGTCCTTTGAATAGTAGAGACTTTAAACGGGCGAATTATCTTGAGTTTCTGAAACAGGAGCTTCAGAGCCTTTTAGAAGATGTACCTATTGGCCATACAGAGGTGGTTGCAAAATGATGGCTACCCAACCCATTACGCTAGAGAAGTGCGTAATTTTTTAGACCAAGCATATCCCCACAGATGGATCGTAGGTGGACGTATCTGCACTTGCATCGAGTACTTGCTCGACGCATCAACCGGGCATTTGTGAGAAGATGTCGAGGTAGCATTTGTGCAGGTTGTGAACAATTTGAACATCTACTTTAACAGGTTAATAAAGACCAATTACTTCAAATGTTTATTTTATTCCAATTCGTAGTTGGTAGAACAGTTATCAAATTCCGAGGTCTTTTTACAGTTAAATAACAATATCTCATAAATTATTGGGCAAAGCGGTAAGTGATGTACCATTTTAAAAACTACATTAGATGCGCGTACTTTTTTTGCATAATGCCAATTTAGTGTAGTAATTTTTTTTTTTCACCGCGAAGGGCCAAACTCAAAGGATGAGGCTGAATTTTTTTTAACATGTGGCTCTTAAGTAGTTTTTCAGCTAAACAGGATTAAACATAAAAAAATAAATTATACCGTGTGAAAGCCTTACTTTTCAGGAATATTTGACAAAAACTACATTTAAGAAAATCTTACATTTGTTCTCGTGGCATTTAAAAAAATGAGCTGAGAGAGAAAATTTTGGATTTTTACAAAAATGACAATATCTCAAAAACTAAGCAATTTTTACTAAACCTAAAATTAGATATTCTGAGAGGTAATTAGCAGCCCTATCTCCTGTTAAAGGATTATCGTCGGTTTCTGGGACACCCTGTATATATCCTTACCTATAATAAAATCCAACGTCTGCTTTCTGTCTGAGTGTCTGTCTGTCCGCTTATAACTCGAGAACAACTGAACCGATTTTAATAAAAAAAAAAATCTACGGATAGCTTGATTCTTCCCATCAACTATAGGCTACTTACTATCACGCTAAATGGCTTATGAGGTTAGCAGTGAAGTGAAATATGAGAGCGGGCGGAGCCGCGGGCACAGCTTGTTATTTATAAAATATAGAATTTGTATGTAGAATAGGTGCATAACTGCTCCGCTCAAAATTCCAACAGCAAAATTTGTGCTCTGTCGCCTTCCCAGACGCACATACAGTTACGAAATAAGTTTGGACGTTCTTGAATTCAGGGCATTTTATGTTACGTTCGAGGTTCCTTCGCTATAACAAAATATATATTTTTAAGAAGGCACATAAAGTAAGTATGTGCTACACCATCAGTCTAAAAACATGTAGGAAAGGAGCCTCGCGACCGCAGCCGGCGTCGTGTGCGGTGTGCCAGTGACTATTCGAGATAGTACGTTGGAAAGTTGTCCGGCAACGTATTGGAACGCACTCACTGTTGCTTCATTTCATTGTTTGTAAATATACCTACCTACCTACGTGGACCTGTTCACTCTGCTATGTGGTGACTGTGAGGTAGGTACATGCTATTATTAAATTTCATAATTTTATAACCTAATTTTTAACACAAGCTCAACGTAGTGTCAGTCGGTGTGGACCAAGCACAAGCCATAAGTATTTTACCCCAATACAACGTAAAGTAGACTGTAATTTTACGGTTACAACAGTGACCATGGAACTATTCGTATTGATCATGAAAATTCACTAATCAAACACACAATGAGGATGAAAGTGGTGCATACAGACGGGTGTTGAACCCACTGGCTTTCCTTGTCTTGTACCTTGCCTCTACCTTGTACCGTTTGTCACGAGCAGCTCGAGGCATACGATGAATGGATTACTGGCGACGACGTCGGCGGCAGGTATTTGATTCAATAGCTCGGTAGCGACGGCGCGGCGCGGCGCTGCCTCCGGCCGCGTCGGCGCAGCAGCGCCGCGTCACGTAAGCCTGCTGCGCACGAGCCTCCGCTACCCTTCACTGTTGCTTCTCGTTTGGATATTTATTTAATTATAAAAGCTTCCTTACTTCGTTTACAAGTTTACAAGTGGTTTTTTGAAGTAGAAACTTCTATAGCGGCGCTTAGCACTTTTTTTAGATGGGTAAAAAATGTTAAACTCGCGTCAGATCCGTAGCCTGATCGAAAAAGCGTAAGATTCGTTGAAATTATGGATGAAAGTTGATTTTTCTGAGAAATAAACTTTTTGATGTAAAATTATTTATAATAGTTCTGTAGTGTTAAATTTTTTATGTAATATAAATTGTCATGTTTGTCTACGATAGCGCAATAAATGAATATTGTATTTTACCACATAAATGATAGTACTTTTATACTGATAAATAAAACAATTCGTGCGAAATTATTCCCTAACCATTCCAAAATATTAAAAAATGCACAATGTTTAAGTTTTCACTGCCGGCACTCCCGGAGTGCAACCCGTCCTTTTTTTTCCTATAAAAACTCATTCGAGCTTGTTAGAAATAATAATTGTAAAGGCGTCAATTCGCACTAACAAATCGTGCCCCGCTATACCGCGCCGCTCAGCGATTTTTCTGCAATATTTACCCACGATTTACCGACACTATTACACAGGCTTCCAGTCGGATTGACACCTCTTGGGGGATAACATGAATTGGCTGTACCTGAAACTGGCTGAAACTTCACTAGATTCAGCTTAGGCTGTGTCCAGTCCTTTTTTTCCCTCTCCTATAATTGTTGAAATGCACAAGTTGTTTACTAATATGCTGAAGGAAAAAATAAAGATTTCTTATTTCTTATTATTTCTAAACTCAGTCACACCCACCAGGTTCGCTACTGTGCGAAACAAACCCCTCGGTGGCGCTGGCGACAGCACTGCATAAACTCCAATATTCATCCGTCAGTATCACTGGTGGATTGGGTAACTACTCTTCCCCAGTGCAGACATTGAAAGAAGCATCCTTTCCATCTGTGTGCACAGGATGCCATAAGCTAGATAAGAAAGGAAACGCCGCAGATAGTGTCATCGGGTCAGCTAATCTAATCGAAAGGATCTGCGCGCGCCGCTCGGCGTCCGACAAGCAACACGACGTGCAACCTTATTCCGTGCACGATTCACAGATCCACAACGCCCGTTCTAGCTTTGTCGGTGTTGCCGAGATTGTTGAACATGTTGGGATGTCTTGGGATATCGCTCTATGCGAGAGTTTCACAAATCTTCATCTGATGGTGGTTGAAGGTTGACCTGGCTGACACCAACCCGTAAACTCAGAATCCGTACACACTTTCTTCCCTCATATCCCCGTATCGTGCAGATAAGACAGGGACGTCTGCCCACCATGCAGGAGATTTAAAAATATTTTTTTAATTAAAGCTGACACTGTTGGCTACATCACCCACTACATTCGTGATGTCAGCCCATAATACCTTGGTGAACTAGGTGCCATGTCAGTGCTTCCGTTCGGTCGTTCCGGTTATACTAAGGCAAGAAGGGAAGGAACCTACATACTACGTTTTACCTGACATCCGAACAACGGTCCACCTCCAACGATCGAGAGGTTACCCATCCAAGTTCCGCCCAGGTGTGGCTCCGCCCAGGTGTGCTTATGATCAGCAGGTCTATTCTTGTAAATTCTGACAGCGGAATCAGCGCTGTTGTGGCGCTGAGAGCCACTTTGAATTTACAAGAATAGACCTGCAGGACCGACCGCACCACTGAGCTGCCGAGGCTTCTCGTACCAGTGCGTTCTCCTGCCAGTGCGTGATCTTAAGGTCCCAATTATTCTTCCCTCTACATATAATATATGTATAATATCTATATATATTTTTCTTCCCTAAATTCAATTAATTAATTAACCCAAAAGTTATGTACATAATATGTTTAAAAAAATTATAGACAGCGTATCGTACACTGTAGACACAACGAGCATTATGAATACTTACGCAAACAACAATGTTGCGAATTCACTTCTCATGCACGCATGCATCTCATCTCCGTACAGCTTCATAGCCTCGTTGAATAGGAATGCGAGCATCGATGCGATAACGAGATTTAAGAGGAGAATCAACGCGCTCTCACAGTGATAAGGTTCGGTCGTAACATACTGAGTTCATAGTCTAGCCCGCACCTGTCTGCTTCGGATGTCCAGCCAGACCAGATGAACTTGTTTTAATGCAATTTTCACTGATGTAAGGCTTGCGAGAGCGAAAATTTTTAAAAGAACATCGAATAGAGAATAAATATATAGTAACGGTAGATAAATGCATAATACTAGAACAGTTATTTCGAACAACCAACAAATTATCATGCGTCATACATTTAGGGCTCGAGCAGACGACCGATTATTATCCAACTAAACTGTTGTTGAGTCGTAATCAAATAATAAGGGGCAACGCAGCCAGCGTATTGGATACTGTGGCGGAGTCGACTGAGTTGGACGAATTTTTGGACGAGTAAGACTAACATATTATCAATACTAATAATAAATCTGTAAGGGATGGTCATGGAGTAAGTTGCTTTGTTTTAGGAAATATTGAGTTTGTAGCCTCTATGTATGATACTAAAGCTAAATTGACGATTTTTAGAAATCTTTTCTGTATGTATGTATGTATGTATGTTCCGCTATAACTCTTTAACCGATCATCCGAATTCGATGAAACTTTGTACAAGCACATTTAAATATATGGGACACAGGATAGGCTATATAAAATTCAGTTCCGGTTACGCTAAGATGTGGCTCCCATACAAACCGATATGTTCAATCCGCGCGCCTTAGTACTATACATACTACATAGGTATTTACCGAGCGAGCGGCAGTTGGCGGCGGCGGCGCGGAGGCGGCGAGCGGGAGGCGCGGCCTATAAACTCAACAGCGAACCGAGCAGCCGCACTATATTCCTCTTTCACGCAAAAACTACTGAACAGATTTTGATGAGCCTTTACAGTACTATAGCTTATACATCAAAAAGGCTATAATTTATAAGGACATTGTGTAAATTTGCCCAAATATCGATAAATGTCAAGTAAGTCGGAAAAAAATCCTGCCTTCTGAGAGCTATCTCGGCGTGCGCTGCATAAACCGTTAGAGTTACACGAAGATAGTGTATGGTGAGGTAGTTTCTCTAAAATAGTTCTAAAAAAAAGTCCGCGACAGCATATATCTACCTTTTATGTGGAAGCCACTATAGCCAAAATAGTGAACCAAAAATACATTTAAATTGCATACTGTATTTACAATGCACATTTTATAGTTTTAAATTAATTCTTATCAAAATACATACTTTTATCGCTTCTGGTATTTAAAGTAGATAAACTTTGGCTTTTACACTAAGTAATTTGGACAAATAGTTTAAAAGTTACGACGACGAGAATGTCTTGAGAGAAGCGCTGCGCTTCTCTCAGCGGGGGGCAGCGGGGCGAGGCGAATATGTTTGTATGAATTCCCTTCATAAAATTTAAGCCGATCATCTAAATTCGATTAAAATTACTACACGCACATTTAGCTATACGAGACACAGGATAGGCTAAATAAAATTCAGTTCCGGATATGCTAATATGTGGAGTATTTTACTTAGTTAGGTAGGTATCTAAAGTATTTGATTTATTTTAATTGAATTTTCTTATTTTAATATCGATAGCTTTTTCCAGCGGATTCGCTCGCGTGAAATTCGTATTTCAAAAGAAGAAACTAAGTACATCACATAATGTGAAGGTGCACCTAGCCGGCCGACATGGTATTCGCAGCCCCCGTAAATATTCGAATGCCCGTGGGCGCCGTCGGACTACACCGTCTGGCGAGCGCGATATGTCGAGATTCCCATAAAAAAAAAAAGTAACTTAGGCCGGGACCGGACGGCGAACAGGAAGAGGTTAAACCGTTTCGAAGACAATAAGCAACAAAGGGCGAGGCCGAAGGCCGAGCTGCGTTCAGGAAGACCTTCAACCTTCTCGAAGAAAGTAAGTAACTGAGGGCGAGGCCTAAGGTCGAGCTGCGTTCAGGAAGACTATAATCCTTCTCGAAGAAAGTAAGTAACTTTAGGGCGTGGCCGAAGGCCAAGCTGTATTCTGGAAGCCACTAAACCTTCTCGATGACAGTAAGTAACTATGGGCGATAGTTACTTACTTTCTTCAAGGCGGTTTATAGTCTTCCTGAACAAAGCTCGGCCTTCGGCCTCGCCCTCAATTACTTAATTTCTTCGAGAAGGTTGAAGGTCTTCCTGAACGCAGCTCGGCCTTCGGCCTCACCCTTTTACTTTCTTCGAGAAGGTTTATGGTCTTCCTGAACGCAGCTCGGCCTTCGGCCTCGCCCTCAGTTAGGTACTTACTTTCATCAAGAAGGTTTATAGTCTTCTTTGACGCAGCTCGGCCTTCGGCCTCGCCCTCAGTTAGGTACTTACTTTCATCAAGAAGGTTTATAGTCTTCCTGAACGCAGCTCGGCCTTCGGCCTTGGCCACGATTACTTAATTTATTCGAGAAGGTTTATAGTCTTCCTGAACGCAGCTCGGCCTTCGGCCTCGCCCTTAGTTACTTACTTCTCCGAAAAAGTTATCGTCTTCCTGAACGCAGCTCGGCCTTCGGCCTCGCCCTCAGTGACTTACTTTGTTCAAGAAGGTTTATAGTCTTGCTGTACGCAGCTCTGCCTTCGGGCTCGCCCTCAATTACTTACTTTCTTTGAGTAGATTTATCGTCTTCCTGAACGCAGCTCGGCTTTCGGCCTCGCCCTCAATTACTTAATTTCCTCGAGAAGGTTTATAGTCTTCCTGAACGCAGCTCGGCCTTCGGCCTCGCCCTTAGTTACTTACTTTCTTCGAGAAGGTTATCGTCTTCCTGAACGCAGCTCGGCCTTCGGCCTCGCCCTCAGTGACTTACTTTCTTCAAGAAGGTTTATAGTCTTGCTGTACGCAGCTCGGCCTTCAGCCTCGCTCTCAATTACTTACTTTCTTTGAGTGGGTTTATCATCTTCCTGAACGCAGCTCGGCCTTCGGCCTCGCCCTTAGTTACTTACTTTCTTCGAGAAGGTTTACTGTCTTCCAGAATGCAGCTCAGCCTGAAGCCTCGCCGTTAGTTACTTACTTTATTTGAGAAGGTTTATCGTTTACCTTATTTAACGCAGATCGGCCTTAGTTACTTACTTGCTTTCTTTGAAATACGAATTTCACGCGAGCGAAGCCGCGGGCAAAAGCTAGTGTTAGTAATAATATAAGAAAAAATAAGAAAAACTGTCAAAATGACAGGTAGTGAAATTTTTTTCTCTTTACGGAAAAATTTATAAATTAGAGCGTGAGGGGAAAAATGTCAAGCTCGCGTGCTAGACGCGAACCCAGAACCAACGGCGCAGCTGCCGCTCATGGATGGGGGCACCGGGCGGCCACCACCACCGCTGCTGCTTGGCGTCCCCAACACCGCTCACACCTGACAGCTGACAGCCCGGCAGAGGACTACGGGGACTAGGCCGGCGACCTACCACTGCCGAGCCTGAAGAGGGACATCAGACGCTGAGTGCTGCGCGCCGCTGCCGCCGCCGTCGCGTCATACGCCACCGCCGCTGCGCCGCGCGTCGCCGCGCGTCTGAACAACACCGTCTCGCCCTCTTCGTGAAGTCCCCGGGTCCAGTTACATAGAGCTGCCACTTCTTCCACGACGGCGCACCCCTTCCACCACGGTTCGTCGCTCCATCGCCCGCGTCTGCCGGCGACGACGGCGAACCACCGACGCGCTCCCGTCACACCACCAACGGCGGGACGACGACGTCTACCACCCGACCGGCTTGGGTGGGGCTATCGGGGCCTCGCGCCCCGTCTTCAGTCCTCGCTGCCGGGTGGTACAGTGCGCGACGGCGACGCACGTACGAGGCCGAAGAAGGATCGAAGAGCTGCGTGACGTCGCCGTGCAGTCCGGAGGATACGGAGCTCTCCGAGATGGGGGTGGTGGTGGCCTACGTGTCTAGTACCACCTATCGCTCGTAGCTAGTCTCGCGTCGTCTCGGAGAGCTCCGTAGCCACGGTCTGCACCCGCCGGCGTGCTTGGAGGTTTGTCTCCCGCCGCCGGCGGTATTACCGTTTTTATTTGTTTGTATTAATTTTGTGTATTTTTATTACCTTTTATAGTTATAATATATGTAAAATTAATATAAATGTAATATAAAATGTGAAATAAAGAATATAAAATAATAATAATATATAATAAATAATAAAAAGTAAATAATTACATATTATGTAATTATTTACTTTTTATTATTTATTAGATTAATTTTATTTAATTAGTTTTACTCACTGTATCAAGTTGTATTTTGATATGTGTTTTTTCTTCATTCAATAAAAGTTCTATCAAATAACTACTAAAATATATGCAGAATGACGATGAGGCCGAAGGTGTCTCCAAGACTCCACTAAAAAGTTGGTACAACTAAAAAAGATGTACAATGCCTACAGCCACAACTTTTAGTCGGCCGTAGACTAAAAAGTTGGACTCCAACCTACAGTGCACTAGGCAGAGCGAACGACTGAACGATCGTCCGTGTGCGTATCTCAACGACAAAACAGTTGGGTTGGAGAGAAATCGGCGGCCGTCATGCATGCATGCACATGTCCAACTCAACTAAACTGTTTAGTTGGTGATACTATCGGTCGTGTAGCCGAGCCCTCAGTGAACACTTTTGTACGTGTTTGAAATAATATATAAATAATATGTAGGTACTTAGTAAGTAGTTTAGTTCAGTTTAACGCACGTAACTGTGGTAATAAAAACCGCACGATCCAATGATCTGTGGTTAACCACTTTAAGTTGTAAATACGGACAGGATACATTGTGTTTATTTCCACTGTATTTACTCTACCACATTTCTGCAACACAAGAGCTAAGTAGTGTAAGGGTTTTTTCAGCAGCCGCGACGCGACGCAGCCGCGCCTGGACCGCGCCGGCCTCGTATTATGCTCTCGTATTTATGAGCAATAAAACATAATTCATAATCCACTCGCCACGAGAATGTGGGCCCTGAAAAAGCGAGTGCAGGACAAGGCATTAATTTATCATTTGATGATAAATTTGTCTCGTGCGGTCACATCCGTCGCGACGCGCGCGCACGCAGGTGCAGCCTGGCTGCGCCAACGATATGTCAGCGGCAGAAAAAGATGGCGACCGACCGACAGACAGACGACCGCCATTCAAGTCAATCGCACACAATAACATTAATGAGTTGCGCGTCATTATTATCGTAGCGCGGCAAATTTATAAATATTTACGAAATGAATGGGAACGGCTGCGTCTGTTATTCCTTTCGTCTTCCATCATCACCGATGTCTTCCAGCGTTTCAACCTGCCGAGAACGACGCCTCCGCGCAGACTCCTCACTGTTTTGATTCTCAGAACTTCCGCAGGAAGGCAGCTGCAATGATTAATAGCACCTAATTGAATTAAAAATGATCCTATTAAAAAGTAACTCATCGTGTTTTCCGTCCAGTTCAGTGTAGCTGGCACGACCGAAGGGAAGCAAGCTGACGAGGCCCCAAGTTCACCCGGTGTTATGGGCTGACATCACGGATGTTGTAGGTGATGTAGCCAACGGTGTCAGTTTCCATAAAACAAACTTAATTAAACCTTGGCAAGCCCAGCTAATTAAAATTTCCTCAAGAAACTTATGAAAGTATGTGAGCTAGCTGTCGTACGTGGCTTTGTTACTAGTTTTTTAGTTATTTCGATCATGATGGCGAGTTTCGGTCTTGAAAATTGAGGCTTATAGTCTACTGGATACATCTTTGCTTACCATCGTTAGCAGTCGCGTTCTTTTTGGCCGACGTTTCTGACTGGCGTGTGCATCCATCATCACGGCAACCAGGCACTCGCCTTGAATATTGACTGCACGCGCACGTCTGAAACAATGGAAACCCAAAATTTACCCAGTAAATGAAAATTGCCCGTATAATTAGGCATGTGGAACTCATCTGTTGAGTGTCCCTTAAGTTCTGTCTCATGGTCTCGTAATCATTTGAAAGCACCGGAACCAACGAGTAGTGGTTACGTATGTACATCGTCACAACAACGCCTCGACGCCGCCGCAACGAACTGATAAACTTTAACTACGTTACGACCAACACCCCAGGTTGCCAACAAATTGTAACCTTTATTGCCGTAATGTTTACTCGTCCGCCTCACAGCATGGCACCTCCGCACAAGGAAACCGCACTAGGGAAGGGCGGTGGTGAATTTGTCTTCTCAGCACCTGCAGAATGCTCCATTAGTAGGCGTAGGCCTTCAAGGCACACTTGGAGATTGTGGTGAATCCGCATAAGCGGTAATAGAGATTGCGAGCTCACTAGCAGAACTCCAGCAAGATGTAATCCATACACAACAGTCACTGCGATGGATCCCAAGTCCGCCAATCTTCCCGTACGGTAAATTCGCTGAGCTTTGTTTAGCGAGGTGGATGGATTTGATTGAGTCGATGCAGCGCTGTTGGTGCCAATGCCGAAAATTGTTATATTTTAGACACACAATCAACCCATGTCAACCCAACTGTTCATTTTGATTCTCCTATCGGTGAAGGACATCTTCGACTCATAGTCTCGTGCCTCATATATAGGCCGGCATAGATGAAGAATAGTAAATGGTCGGTCATAGGTCAAGATAAATTTCAGGACTAGTCGTCTGAAGGCACAGTGGCGCAACTCCCGCTCCTGGCGCCGCCGTGGGAGTGCACTTCGATGTCCAGATAATGACTTATTATCCGCGGACAGATCTGCCCACACTCGCCTATGTCATCAATATGTATAAGTCAGATAGCCGCGACCGAGCCCAGCAGGGTTGTGTCGAGAACACGACGTTATAAAGTGTATTATGATGTGAAACGCTTACTAATTTCTATGCGTACCGACTATGTCCATTTCCTATTATCCTTGCCTAGCTATGCCATGTGGATATCTATTACGAATGCGTTTGCTTCTTTGAGCCATTGCGGAGTATGTTCGTAATTCAAAAGGTTTTGTATGGAGCAATTTTTCTCATTTTCCCAATTTTGAGCGAAGCTTCTTGTTGTTACTGCATCAAATGCACCTAGTACTTACTAATGGAGCTGGTATACATTTTTGCGTATAAATCGAATTGGTAATTCGGTTTATACATAACATAATGCCTTATCCGGTTAGGACGATCACATTCGTCCTACCTTAACGTAACCTAAAAATATATTTAATGAAATGACGCTTTCGCGAAACAATCCTTTGTAGTCGACGGAAGAGTTCTACGAACCGCAGGATTTCCCAAATATTTCTTGTATCGCACAACAAAGGTGTTTAATGGAATGTCTTTCTTTACATTCACCCAATTCCAAATTGCGGGTAAATAGTCTTCCCCCAGAGACTTTAGTCCGCAAGCCGGGGGTGGAATAGCCTGTGCCTAAGAATCCGACTTCAAATTCAGCCACTCAATCAGGTCACAATAAAAATAAATACATTATACAACTACGACTAGGTGCGCTGCACACGCGCGGCACATTCCCACGAAGTATTCATTCAGGGTGTGCTGAACTAGCCCTCCTGCATATTATTATACCAACTCGGACCACCACCGCCGCTGACTATTGTCTACACAACCATTCAACTGCACCGGGACTTTCTTTACAGTCTGCGGTAATGTAGTGTGCACGGCAACACACCGGACTTTGATTCAGAAGGTAAAATGTGAATGTAACGGAATTATATAAATTTCATGTAATATAACATTGTTATTAGGAAGAAGAAATACATAATATAAGCTGTCATGTTTTACAGCATCATTTCAGTCAGTCAGTCAGCGTGTACGTGTCCACTGCTGGACATACGCCTCTCTAATTTTCCTCCAGTCCTCCCGGTAAGGAACGACTACTTTCCGCCGACGTACTTGATTACGTCGTCCCACCTGGCGGGTGGTTTTCTCAAAATCCGTTTTCCTGTCCACGGCCGCCGGTGTAGGGCACGGTTACTACAACGGTCGTCGTTTCTTTGGCTAACTTGCCTAGCCCACTGCCACTTGTGCCACTGAATCATTTCATTTCGTTCATATTTATATACTCCCGATCATTTTGGCGCTGCTTGGACATTCAGTGTACACTGAATGTCCAGATCGGCACTATTGGTTACGGTTAGCCATCCATTTGTGTAAACTTTGTTCGTGCGGTATTAGGGTCGGTCGCCTATAAAAGTCGTCATTGGTCTGTAGAACCTTGTCACGCTAGCGCTCTCTCGCACATGGTTTGTTTATTGGTGCAAACGATAATTCGTAAATTTAGGAAAGTGTTTCCATTCAATTTACATTTTTAGAGCTGACTGCAAGTAAGTGTAAAGAGTACATTTTAAATGCTAAAACGTGAATCCGCGGAGAAAAAAGACAAATAATAATTTTACCAAGTCTGAAAGAGGTTGGCACTTATTTTTAGCTTGTACACATGCCTTTTTCGTACTCGTAAATATGTAGGTAGTACGTTCTGTTCTTAATTAAAATTTAGTAATTAACTTAAATTAAGTAATTAACTGCTCGTAATTAAAAGCAACAGATGTCTGGAAAATTTATATAGTTCGAGGTTGAGTCCTCTTATGTGCACATTATAATAACAGCACATATATGGTGGGTACCTAGAAGCGGCATTATCATACCTCGTTGCCAACATTTTTGTAATTTCATCTTTATGCACTTTTCTTACAACACTTCTCGACAAGGCAGCTTGGGACGCCTAATAGGGCAGAGGTGTGTCTGTCATGCATGATCGTGGTACCTGGTGATCCGTTGTCTCTGCCTACCCCACTGAGAAACAGGCGTGACGGATTGTGTGTAGTGTAGTAGGTATGTATGGCCAGAACTCAATGTGACTATCTATTATTTATGTACATGCACTTACATGTATAGGTTCATTCTCATCAACTTTACCCACAATCTCAGGCATGACTGGTAGATAATGCCTTTAGGCTTTAAGTCAGCTTTTTGTAAAAAAAAATTATTGTGCAATATATAAAGTATATTGTAATTTAATTTAATTTTCATTTCATGTACTTACTTAAATAAATAAATCGGTTTTTACAAACTTGTTTGAATCGTAATGTTCTTGGGATGACAGACATCTTGTTTTACTTTACTGTTTTCTCTACTTTGGATGTCCGTTCTGGGTACATATTTATTTTTATAATGTTCATGTCATTTATGTTTCGCGTACCCGTGCGTACGGATACGGACTATGTAGTGCGCCCCCTACCGGTAGTCACGTGGAGTGTCCTGCGATGGTGACGTTTGAATCGCTAGGTGTAATTATGTAATTAAGCGGTGTTTAGCGAGATGTTATCGCAGGATTGCCGTGCGATGCCATCTAGTGAGCGTTAACTAGAGATAACTAGAGTAAGATAGTGGTGTATATATGGCGTGACATCACCTACTTTAAGAGGTTTTAGCGTACGCAATAATTGACAAACTGGCATTATGTTGTTTGAAAGTTGCAACTGAACCTCCCCTTTCGTTTCGGAGCAAAAATTATTCTAGAATTTTTAGTATTGTTTGTTAGGATGTGCAAGAAATGTTGGAATCAACTCGCAACTAGATAATTAAAAATCTAAGTGAGTAAGCGTTTTCGCACCGACTGCCAGTTAAGCGCTGGAGAGACGATCTCCAATCTTACTCCAACCCTCTGGTCTTCAGCGTTGCAACGGCGCGGCGGTAGAAACTACTGCTTTCTTCCGAAGTACCTACTCGATGTCACTAGACGTGAGCTCTTGACAAAGTACAAAGAAAATAATGTACATTGTGGGCCTTCAATGTTCGGCAAACATTAATATTTACATTTTTGCAAGAAATACTTTACGCATCCATCATTGCCAACGATTAACATTCAGAAGTGCATGCTGAGTCGCGGACATTCAAATTGTAGGCAATCAATATTTCCCATCTAGGGACCGAAGCCACCACTACTTCCTTGTCGAGAGAATATCCGCTGCTTGCGAGTAAATACTAGAAATTGTAATTGTATTAAATTATAATATTATTATCTGGTACAAGCCGGTGCATACCCCCGGGCGAGTGCTCTTACCTAGAACGATAAAAAAGGTATGGACCCCGAACCCTATCCTCACCAGCGCAACACGATATAAGTAAAAGCATACTTGTTTCATTGGACGGTCGCGCGCTGGCCCGTCAGCCTGTCAGCGGCTGCGTTCGCAAAAACCTGTTTAAAATGCCCGCATGCTCTGTGTTTACGTGTAAAAACACTACAGCCAAGTTTAGTGTGCACAATAGTGGAATATCTTATCATCGGTAAGTACACTCCGCTCCCCGCAACTCAGCGCCGCTAGTTCTCATACAAGCATTTGAAAGTCCGGCGTCCATACCTTTTTTATCGTTCTAGGCTCTTACATACGAGGACGTTAAATGTTCATAGTTCAGTTTAGTAGATCCCAATCGTTGGTTATACGATAATATGCGAGGTACTTGGAGTCTTTCGTTTTGTTGCAATGCACCTGTTGCTCCGTTGTTTGTGTGTCAGTGTTTATTGCTGTAAATATAATCACAGCACAGAACAACTTTACTGGAAGTGGAATATGCGCTTCCACTCACATTGCCGCGGTCCCTCCACGGAGCCATTCAGCTGTTTGATATGTAATCTTGTCCGAATACTTTGCGAATCGTCGCGGTCGGTGTTGATGCTGTAATTAACGAGAGTTCTTGTAGCACAACACCGATTACTCTGTTTAACGCGATCGCCAGGATTCATCGCGTGTGGTATGCACGTATGTCTCTAACAAAACACATTTCTTTCCCATCTCGTTGCATATGCATGCGTCGCGTACCATAATTTGGGGTTACTTAGTTTTGGACGTGAACATGAACATGGGAGTATTGGAAAGGCTTTCTAGAAATAGCAAATTAAAGCTTAATTATTTCATTTACATGTAAAATATATTGTTGAAAACAAATATATTATTTGAATATATAAATCGAATGAAAATAATTGTAAATTCAACAAAACCTAGCAAAGTCAGTTGTAAATTTCAACTCTTCCAAATGCATTAGAGTCCCACAATCAGACTCGTATAAAGTGGCCACTTCAACCCCATTGCTTGAACCACATCTTTACCATCTGACTGGACGACGTGTCGGGTTTCCTCCAGGTCGTCGCAGTTCCGCAGGTCTTGACCATGTCTCCGGAGCGGGGGACGAAACCTCGACAACCAGATCGGAAGGTTTTACGAATCTAGGCGTCATTTCTTAGAATCAGATTGAAAAGTTTTCTTTAGGTACCAGACTTCACGTTACTAGGATTGGTACCTCTGAACTAAATGAATGTCTGACGAAACAGTCACAAGTGAAGTCGGTCAAAAAACTATGTTTTCCGCCCAGTTCAGTGTATCAGGAACGAGCAAAGGGAAACACACTGCCATGAAAATCTAGTTCCGCTATCAACAAGTGCATGCGCCATTCCCTTAAACCAGACTCAAAGAGCCTGCACAAAGAAGATCTCTACGCAGTTGTCTTACAAGATATAAAAAGACGGACGGACAGACCACATTCTGTATTAGGCATTTATTAATCCGGACCGATATAGGCAATTCGAATGTACTATCTACGATGCTACTTGGTCGGAGATGCGAGAGGAATAGAATGGACACCTTGCACGCAAATATATATTATCCATATTCAAATGAAAGAAACAATTAATTGTTGTTCTGTACGCCACTTTTATTAAAGGCACATAATTAAAAAATCCAACCAAGACACATAATTTGCATTATGACTCCCAAGTTGCGGGCGTCCGCACTTGAGACTTCATTCAGGTAATCACAGTGGTACCATCAAGTTCCCTGGAGTCCTGACGCAATACTCTCTCTGGGAAGGCTCGGCTTGATGCTGATAAGTTTTGCCCTCGGTTTTGCCATCCAAAGGGGGAACGCTGCGCTGCTAGGTGAGCCCTGTCCTCCTGTGTGCTGGAGAGGTGATACCTCTCCAGTAAACAGACAACACACAAGATCTGTAATGGTGATGGATTATGTATGACCACATCGAGGAAGAACTCGGCAATGTAAGGACAGCGTTGCAACAGAATGGATACTACTGGCTCTCATCGTCGTGGGCTCCTCTGCTGGCGAACCATGGCTCGGGTGGTAACCAGAATCAAGTTCTGGCAACTACAGACATAGGGAGTTACGTGTGCACCTTTTCCAACAAGAGATGTCAAACCTACACGCATCGGCCAAAGTTCCCTCGCATCGCTACAATCTGCGTAAGCGGCGACCGCCAGACCATCTGACTGGACGACGTGTCGGGTTTCCTCCAGGTCGTCGCAGTTCCGCAGGTCTTGACTACGTCTCCGGAGCGGGGGACGAAACGTCGACAAATGTAAGTCGTTCTGATGTATCGCGTATCCGAAAACATTACGATAAGTAATGTGCAACAGCGGTGCAAGAGCCTAAACGAACATGTTGTTGTGATTCGAAGGCGAGTTTCCTTATTAGTCCTTGCGCGTGGTGCGGTGACAGTGCGACCCTGAGCGATTAGGAGTTTTTGTATCGATTTCGAAGGACGTCGTGCGCGCGCGCGCGACAAGAATGTAGATAGTTTTATTGAAATTATCCTTCAACCATTGTGGCACTCGATTTGAATATAAAGGATGGTGATCCCATTTTGCGACATCTCTAAAAGGCATCTCGTTAAATCGAGTGCATATTTTGTTTTGTCGGTGCACGCGAGCCACTTTGAAACTGTAGACAAGTATGGAAGTATTGTACAGAAACATCGTATTTCCGAGCCTGTTAGAATATTATGGTTAGGTTCATTTAGTTTAATATGATGTCTCATAAATTGATGGAACAATCCAAAAGGGGATGATTCAAAGCTGAACAATCTTGTTCAGCTTTGAATCATCCGGGGGGGGGGGGGGGGGGGGGGGGGGGGGGGGGAGAAACCGAGAATCATCAGGGGGGGGGGGAGAAACCGTCCACTGGGCTGTTGCTAGTCGCTCGCTCCCCTGAGTAGGTACGCACAGCCGTACGCTATATTTTATGTTACCCTCAATGTTATTGACATTTTAAATTAAATGGCAAAAATTGCAAGTACTACTTTCTCATCAATTCAGCTCACTGCCACTTCTTGAAGTCCATCTTTCTTCAACTCTAAAGTGCGTCACAATAACGGCATTTAGGAAAAAATTAACGCATTTTTAACCGACTTCCAAAAAAGGAGGAGGTTCTCAATTCGTCTGTATGTTTTTTTTTTTTTTTATTTTTTTGTATGTTTGTAACACGATTTCTCCGTCAATTGAGGGCCGATTTAGAAAATTCTTTTTTTGTTAGTTAGGTCATACTTCCGAGGTGGTCCCATTTCAATTTTATCGAAATTGGTTCAGTGGTTTTCGAAAAATCAGCATAATACTATGGTGTGTGGTTACCTTCAGCAAAACTTGTGATGTGGTCGTTTTCGGCAATTTTCAGTTTGATAAATTAGTATGGTGTGTGGTTAACTTCAGCAAAACATTTGTGATGTGGACTTATTCAGCAATTTGCAGTCTGACACATATGGCGAATAATTCTGTACCACTTCAATCGATTTCGATTATTCGATTTCGATTATTCTTTTTTATGTAATATTACTAAAAAGAATGAAATAAAAACTGTTTTAAAAAATATTAAACCGATTTCCAAAAAACAAAAAAAACAAAAACTAAAAAGTATTAAATACCTAATATTTTGAAATTTTCTCTGTCCTGTTGAAATACATGAATCGATATACTAGTGATACATATTCGGACCCTTGTTTCATGAATATTCTAAATTTGAAATTTTTTATTTTTTCCGACCGGCGCTTAATTTATTATGGTACCTGGCCGGTACCTACTGTACCGAGTACCATCGAGCTGGTTTGATGATGGAGACAGAAGGTGGCCATAGGAACTCCTAAACTACACATGGTAAACCCATCGTGTTTGGGCTCGTTGCATTTGTCTTCACGAGAAATTTACTTTAGACCTAAGAGATTCTCAATTCGACGGTATGTTTTCTTTTTTTGGATGTTTGTTACGCGATTACTCCGTCAATTGTGGGCCGATTTTGAAAATTCTTTTTTTTTTTATTTGAAAGGGGATAACCCTGAGGTTTTTGAAGTGAAAACTTCTTTAGCGGCTCTTGGCACTTTTTTAGGTGGGTAAAAATGTATAACTCGCGACATCGCGTCAGCGTCATTTTTAAAATGAAACCTTAAGAGCAGACCGAGGTAAGTCACGTGATCGCATGTTAGGTATTTGAACAAATTATCGCTGTCTCCAGTCGTCCACCGGCCACGCACGGCCGTGTTTGTGTGTATTTGTGAAGGTTTGGGGGAGCGAGCGGGGGACACCACCGTACGCCCCGCCCGCGTGCCGCGCCTCCGCACCGCGCCGGCACCTCCGCGCCGCCGCCGCGCCGGGCCAGTCGAGCGAGACGTTTTGCAAATAGCAACTTGCAGTTTTCGTTCGCTAAATCAGTTGCGTGCGTTGCGTTCGAAATCGAAACTCCACCAACTAAACTAGTTCACCAACATGGAACTAAACTTTACACCTCGCAAAGGAAATAAGCGTCATCTGATAGGTACTGAGAGTGTTGTGGAGGTACAATGTCCATACAATGTATGCGACGTAGCCCCACTACAGGCCATCGAACAAAAAAAGATAAAGTTCTGCAATATTGTGTCTGGCCAAATAAAATTAAAACGGAATCATGATTATTATTATCATGTACAGGGGCAGCTTCACATCACCGAGAAGAAGTTTGCATTCTTTATCGTATGGACAGAACAAGGACTCGAATACGAAAAAATCGAAACAGACGACGAATTTTGGGAGATGAGTATGATTACTAAACTGGAATTTTTTTATCACAAATGTATGCTAAAAGAAATAATTGACCCCAGAAAGCCACGCAAAATGTGTATTCGAGGTATAAACGATGAATCGGACGATGATAGATAACCTGTAATAGTCCGTAAGCCCGCTACAAAATTGCCTACGTCATATGACATCACGATAAAATGCATGGCACACGGTCGGAAAAGTTGTGCTGAGCGAGAATCAGAAGATTATCGCAACTAAAATTGGCCGGAAGTTTGAAAAAATCCTTCACTTCCGGTCAAAATTTTAAGGTTATATTTACGTCATATGACACCATTACGAAACACGTGGCATCATTTAGCCCTGTAATTGTAGAGAGAGTAAACATAAGTCTGTCTGTTCTGAAGTGGCCGGAAGTACTTGACAGACTGCGCCAAAGATGGTCACTGGATACATTTTCCTACGCCATGTGACATCTTGACAAAAATTATTATAAAAGTATTGAAATAATAGTGTATTTAATAAAAAATAACTCTGTTAAGCCATATCCGGCCGGAAGTATTTTAAAAGTGATTTTTTAACTGCTAGGGGAACCAATTATGTTAATTGCGCAAAATTTAACAAATTATAATAAAGGATTATCGACTCATCCGTCGTGGTGGGTATAGATAGTATTAAAGAAATTATTACTAATCTGTTAACATAACAATCTAGGGAAAAACAAAAGTTGCGTCGTACCTATTTTTTGTTCGCCAGCGGTTGTTTGATATTTATAGTCATTAATATTGTCGATTTTAAAAGTTGTTGTCAAATTTTAAAATCGATTTACCTCCTGGTAAATCATGTATATTCGTCGATATTTAATCACATTTCGCACGCAAGCACCTACAATGAAGCTATAGAAATACTGGACAAGATCTTTGTAAAACCCCGTAACGAAATATATGCCCGACACAAACTAGCGAACAGACTACAACAACCTGCCGAGACAATTGATATGTACTTACGCGCCCTCGATTTGTTAGCTAAAGATTACAACTTCCACGCTGTGAGCGCTGCTCAGAATCGAAGCGATTACATACGAGATGCCTTTATAAGTGGACTATCATCACCTAACATTCGGCAAAGGCTTCTCGAAAACAGTAGTCTCGATCTCACCGAGGCCTACAAACAAGCTCAGTCTCTAGAATTGGCTCAAGTTCACTCTGAAAAATTCAGTGCCTCTAGACATTTGAATGCAGTTCATGAAAATGAATGTGAAAATGCTGATCCTTCCTTTTCAGCTGTCAGTAAAAATAAATCTGAATCCTGCTATTTCTGCGGTCAAGACCAACGCCATCGACGCCAAAAGTGTCCTGCATTCAACCCTACCTGCCTAAAATGTTCTAAAAGAGGACATTTTGCAAAAGTATGTCGATCGGGAAAACAAATTGCTTGTTTGGATGAATCCAGTAGCAACACCATGATAGCTGCAGCTCCAGCAGGCCTCCAGGAGACAATTATTTCAATCACTGTCAACGGCATTCCAGTACAAGCCTTGAGACACAGGCAGTACTAATACGTTCATAAATCATAACCTAGTTCAACAGTACCATCTCTCAAGTTCTCCTTACAGTAAGAACAGTTGGGATCTAAAAAGGCCAAAACTCAAATAGAAGGTTTATGCAACGCAAAATTATTTGTACAAGGACACACTCGCGACAACTTTCCATTACTTATAATGAGAGATCTCTGCGCTGATGTGGTTCTCGGGAAGGATTAGTGTATGGTCGGGTCGCCCCATGGCACCGTAGAAAATTTCATGCAATTCCCTCAAGGTGACGTCAGTCCCACCAGTGAAGCTTTTCGAATATTTTTATCCACATTGTCGACCGATTGCCACAAAGTCCCGGCGCTATTCTGAAGCTGAACATGCTTTCATTACTAGAGAAGTACAAACATTGAGGACTTAGTTGCCAAAGTCGCTCAACACCACGTATTCAGTAAAATCGACCTACGCAGCGCGTACCACCAGATACCGATCACCGAAGAAGATAGGCTTTACACAGCATTCGAGGCAGCTGGAAATTTATACGAATTTAAGAGGATCCTTTTCGGTGTCACTAATGGCATAGCTGCCTTTCAACGGGTAATCGATAATGTAATCAGAGAGAATGCGTTAGAATCTGTGTATTCTTATCTTGACGATATTGTAGTGTGGCTGCGATAAAGCTGATCATGACCGGAAATTAAGGAAATTCATGCAAGCCATCGAGGAGTGCAATAAATGAAGCAAAAAGTTTCTTCGGACTATCAAAGATAAAACTTATCGGATATTTCCCTCGGAGCGTCCCTTTCCCAAGCCGGCAGACCTGTAGCTTTCTTTTCCAGAACACTATCTGACAGTGAGCGAAGACATTCTTCTATAGAAAAAGAAGCATATGCCATCGTCGAATGCCTTCGTAAATGGAGACAATTTCTCCTCGGACGGCCATTCAAGATTATAACGGACCAACGATCAGTCTCATTCATGTTCAGTATGACTCACACGAGCAAGATGACAAAAAAATTAGAAAATCGAAAGATGGCGTCTCGAATTATTTAATTTCAAGTATGACATAATCTACAGACCTGGTCGCGAGAATCTATTTACGGATGCGTTGTCCAGGGTATGTGCCAGTTTTGTGCGTTCAGATACAAAATTAATCGAACTTCACAGCTCACTCTGTCACCCTGGGATAACACGAATGACTCATTGGATCCGTACTAAACATCTGCCTTACTCGATTGAAGACATTCGAAGGATTACTGCACAGTGTACTATTTGCGCCGAAGTTAAGCCAAGATTTCTGCAAAGTAAAGGAACATTGATTAAGGCTACTGCCCCATTTGAGAGTTGGCATTGGATTTCAAAGGCCCTATTCCATCGAATACAAGAAACAAATACATGCTCACTGTCGTCGATGAATATTCCAGGTTCCCCTTTGCCCTTCCCTGCTATGACTTAACTACAGCTACAGTTATCAAATGTCTGAACAAATTGTTCTTCCTATTCGGAATGCCCGCATACATCCACAGCGATCGAGGTGGTTCATTTATGTCTGCTGAACTAAAACAATACCTACATTCTAAAGGAGTCGCTAAAAGCCGAACTACATCAGCAAATCCAAAAGGAAATGGACAAAATAAATAGAACGCTATAATGGAATAATATGGAAAACCATACAATTGTCACTGAAAAGTAAAGGCATGCCTATAACAATGTGGGAGAAAGTTGTTGACGAAGCTCTACATTCAATTCGTTCCTTACTGTGTACTGCAACCAATTGTATTCCTCATGAGAGAATGTTTGTGCACTGTCGTCGCTCGAGTAATGGAGAATCAATCCCAACATGGTTGTCTACACCTGGACCGGTTCTCATGAAGCGTATTTTCAGAACAAGTAAATACGAACCTTTAGTAGATGAGGTCCAGATTAATCGAAGCGAATCCTTCCTACTCATATGTTACTAAGAGACGGAATCAAGACAACTGTTTCAAACAGACATCTTGCGCATTATGAAGGCAGAGCCGAGATAGATCCATCAAAAATGTTATTAGATTTGGATCCCCATGATACAACTGACGTTGCCTCTGATCCCAAAGCAAACTTCCTTTTAAAATCGACAATTAATTCAATAAAGATCAAACAAACGTTGGCTGACAAAAAATAGGTACTACGCGACTTTATTTTTCCCTAGATTGATATGATAACAGATTAGTAATTATTTCTTTTATACTATCTATACCCACCACGACAGATGAGTCGACAATCCTTATTAATCGATTATAATTTGTTTAATTTTGCGCATTTAACATAATTCGTTCACCTAGCAATTAAAAAATCACTTTTAAAATACTTTCGGCCAGATATGGCATGGCAGACTTATTTATTCTTAAAAACACTATTATTTCAATACTTTTATAATAATTTTCGTCAAGATGTCACATCACGTAGGAAAATGTATTCAGTGACCATCTTTGGCGCAGTCTGTCAAGTACTTCCGGTCACTTCAGAACAAACAGACTTATGTTTACTCTCTCTACAATTACAGGGCTAAATGATGCCACGTGTTTCGTAATGATGTCATTATGACGTAAATATAACCTTAAAATTTTGACCGGAAGTGAAGGATCTTCTCAAACTTCCAGCCAATTTTAGGTGCGATAATCTTCTGATTCTCGCTCAGCACAACTTTTCCGACCGTGTGCCATGCATTTTATCGTGATGTCATATGACGTAGGCACTTTTGGAGCGGGCTTACGGACTATAACGGTCATGACGGTCGTAATGTTTTATTGTACCTACACCTTTATTGTATTATTTTATTTAGATTCATTTAGTTTTCGATATGTTATATATAAGTGATTAATAATTAATTGAGGTTGTGTAGGTTAGTTAATTTCTTCATTTGTATTTGAGTGAATAAAACAACATTTGGTTTTTTTTTATTCACGTACATAAAAAAAATTGGATAAGTAAAATTCCTTTAGTAAAATATATAGAGGGTTCCGTAAAGGCTGTGTACGTACAGTACCTTGTCACACTCACTAGATTACTGCGCGCCGTTTTGAACACTTTACGTTCTGAGTGAACGCTATTGTGACAAAGTTCTACAGATAATTTTTTTTTTATGTGATCCGGTATGGGTGGCCGAGTCGGAGGGGCCAAAGCGAATGCTCCGACCAGCCAATATCACCTCCGAGAAGGTAGGTGCCATACCGGAGGCTTCCCTGGATTGCTGGCTACACTGGACTAGAGGAGAACACAACCGAGGCTGCTATGCGGCCATCTTACATCCAGTACGGTGGTACCAACCCAGTCGGCTACAATTTGAGCCTACCACATAGTAAGGGGCAAGGGCCCTTCCCAAGGGACCTACAGTTTTACACCGGTTCCGAACGGTGAAGCAGCAAGTGTAGGTATGCACGTAAGTTTTTTCGTCAGAAAAAACTCATTGGTACACGCCGACCGGATTCGAACCTCGGACCTCCCGCATGAGAAGCCGATGCCCAAACCACTCGGCCACCCGCCGCTTGATAATATTTCTAACGCGGAAATAAATCATCACATCTCATGAAATACTTTACTATAGGTAGGTACCTACCTACTAGGTACTTAATTTCATTTAATTTTAAAAATTCGAAAGAAAGAAAGAAATCTCGAAAGAAAGGCATACAGCTTCTCCGTTCCGTCGTGGGTAAATATTAATACATTTACCAGAATTTACGCCTCTGATTACAATTCTAATACCACTTGTAGCATTGGGTGACATCAGTATTATCGGACGGTCGGATGGACGAACAGACATTGAACTGAGACTAATAGGTTTCTGATTTTACTTACGGAACCCTACATTTTGAGATATTTCGGGATATATTGTTCATTTCCCGCAGAAGGGGCCGAAAATATCTGCACATCGATGACATATGTTCACATCACTAAGATTTATCGCTATCGATAACATTGGGGTACAACACTATGGCTTAGAGTTATCATCTCTGTGTGTGTGTTGTGTGTCTCTACACCCTCCCCCGTGCTCGTACCTCACCGAAACGTGTAATAGGGACAGCTGCACGTTCTCAGCGAATATATCTACAAATTACAACAAAATTAGTGTTTCGGCTCTCACGTTTTCTACCCCCCTAAACCTTATCCGATTCTTACGATTATTTTTTTGTTGTAATAAGGACAGTCAAATCTACGTACCTGTCTTTTTTATTTGTTCGATATACAAAGTAATTATTAAATACAGCTTAATGAACTTCATGCCATAAAAAAATTGAAAATTCCAATTTTTTCGTTATTAAAACCAATTTATATCTCGGGTCTTGTATATTTTATCAAAACAAAAAAAAGACAGGTACGTAGATTGGACTGTCCTTATTACAAAAAAAAAAAATCGTCGGAATCGGTTAAGGTTTAGGGGGGTAGAAAACATGAGAGCCGAAAGACGATTTTGTATGGAGCAATTCAACCTCGGAACGCTCTTAAGTCATTGCGTTAAGGGTTAAGTTAGAGTGGCACGGGATCTGCCGGCACTCCCGGAGTGCAACTGTTAAGTAGGGTTCCGTAACACGTTTATGTCTGTCCATTCTACTAAGTTCTGCAAAATGAATGTAGGGTTCCGTAACGTATGCATGTCTATCCGTTCTACTAAATTTTACAATTTTCAACCAAGGTCCTCCGACGGTTATTTTATAATAAAAGTAGGCTTCCGTAACACGTTTATGTCTGTCCATTCTACTAAGTTCTGCAACATCACCTACAACGTCCGTGATGTCAGCCCATAACACCAGTGCCATGTCAGTGCTTCCCCCTTTGATCGTGCTGACTACACTGAACTGGTCGGAAAACACAAACTATTTACATAGCCGTTTCGACCGACGTTTAATTCAGTGCGGTGGTACCAACCCGGGAAGGTTAAACCCTACCACCAAGTAAGATTACGAGGGAAGGGACTTACAGTTTTACGAGGAATCCGAACCTTGGTCAGCCTCCAACGGTCAGCGGTCACCCATCTAAGTACTGACCGCACCCAGCGTTGCTTAAAATTCAATAGCGACAGTTGACTGTCTGCACCACTGAGCTATCGAAGCTGACGTGGTCCTATTTTAATTGGGTCAAGATCGGATTGGAAAGCGAGGCGGAATCGCGAGGCCGAAGGCCGAGCGATTCCGCCGAGTACATTAATAGCAAAAAATTACTAAAAAAAACTGTGAAATAAAAAAAAAGTTTTAAAAAACATAAAACCGACTTCCTAAAAAAAGTCAAACTAAAAAACTATTTAAAATAAAAATATAAAAACCGCCTTCAAAAATATATGAAATAAAAACCTAAAAAAAAAAACGAACCCTAGAGTTGAAGGCGGTGCTAAAGCAAGCAAAAATGATGCATGAAAGAAAACATGAGTGGATGATAATATCCTTTGTGATTTGTGTAGCCTTTTTAGCACCGCCTTCAACTCTAGGGTTCGTTTTTTTTTTTAGGTTTTTATTTCATATATTTTTGAAGGCGGTTTTTATATTTTTATTTTAAATAGTTTTTTAGTTTGACTTTTTTTAGGAAGTCGGTTTTATGTTTTTTAAAACTTTTTTTTTTCCACGTGAACAAAGGGGAGGGGGGGGGGGGGGGTAACGGAAATGTCCCGAAAATGTGCCCGAAAAGTGTCCACGTTAAGAGGAACTCAAAGATTGCATAAAAATATTTTTTATATTTATTATGTGTATATTTGTGAATATTTCTTGTGTATTTTATCATTTCCACTGATTTCATCTTGCGATCTGGGAGTAAAGAAAGGCTGGTTCTAGGCATAAGGAAAGGATGTCTAATAAATGCTTACAAATGGCAACATCAAATTAAAACTGTTTAACATTTCAGAGTATCCAATTTCAGTTGCTGTATTCTTATCAATGTGAATAAATAAAAAAAATATTTCTTAGCGAATAATTTTTAGTCATCAATCATTGAACTAGACAATGTCAATCAGAGCAGAAGCTGGTACTATGTAAATGTTTATCTCTAGACCCAGATCTAGAGAAGTCCTCGAGCGCTCAATGGATGTGCGGACTCGTTGATTTATTAATAATTAGTATTGATTATTTCTTTATTTTCACGTTATTTGTTACAGGTACATATTTATATTAATTTTATATAATTATAAAATAAAATATCTATACAAAATTAATACAAGCAGACAAAAACAAAAAACGGTATTCTCGCCGGCGCGGCGGCGGGAGGCGGACCTCCAAGCACGCCGGCGGGTGCAGGCCGTGGCTACGGAGCTCTCCGAGACGACGCGAGACTAAGCTTCGAGCGGTAGGTGGTGGTACTAGACACGTAGGCCACCACCACCCCCATCTCGGAGAGCTCCGTATCCACCGGCTGCGGGGCGACGACACGCAGTCCTTTAATGGATCTTGATCCTCGTGCGTGCGCTGCCGTTCCGCACCGTACCGCCACGCCGCCGGCAGCGGGGGCTGTGGTCAGAGCACGGAGCCCCGATAGCCCCAAGCAGGCCGGTTGATGTGGCGGACATCGTCGTCCCGTCGTAGGTCTTGTGGCGGGAGCGCGATGTTGTTCGTCGTCGTCGCCGGCAGATGTCGGCGATGGAGCGGCGAACTTTGGTGGTGGGTATTGATTATTATTATTATAACTTAATATATTTGTTTGAAGCATGGGTGGCTGTGCCGAGGAACTATTGGTGCAGTCCGTAGACGGAAATTTTTATGATCGAAGGTGCAGTTTATACAGCCAAGCTAAGTCCACCACACCTGGCCAAACCACGCTACGCTATGCGCTAAATACGCTAGCTTTTTCTATGTTTTTTTTTTATAACTAAGAAGTTGAAGTTCACTTAAGCAAGAAATTACATTCCCATACTTGCATCATATTGTGCATGTTTGCTAATTAGAGACGTCAGCTTCCCCTGTGGAGTTTCATTCATACACGCAGGTTGATTCGGCGACGTTAGGGAAATTATAATTGAATTTTAGGTGTGATCTGTAAACGTGCTCGTTAACGGACAATTTTTACGGCAATAATTTGCTTGAAGATTTGGCCGTGGAGCATATGAACCACTGAAATATGGATCTAGCGGGAGCAAAAGTAGATCGTCACCCACAGACAGAAATAATAATTATACGTCTATGGTCACCCAGCAATAGCTTGGAAAACAACGGACAACTTTGGCTTTTGTTTCGTTCGCACGCGAACGTGCGTCTCTGTCTCTTTGCCTCCGGCTACTTAGGCCGCGTTTCTCGTGTAAGAACTATAACTAATAGCAAGAATTAAAACCGGAAAAGGAAGAGGTGACCTTGCAACGTAGTTTGCTAAACGTTATGAACATATGGCATTTTCTTTTCGTAGAAGTTTTTTTTTTATGTTATCCGGTATGGGTGGCTGAGTCAGAGGGGCCAAAGCACATGCTCTGACTAGCCAATATCACCTTCGAGAAGGTAGGTGCCATACCGGAGACTTCCCTGGATTGCTGGCTATACTGGACTGGCTATACTGTGGAGAACACAACCGAGGCTGCTATGCGGCTATCTTACATCCAGTACGGTGGTACCAACCCAGTCGGCTACAATTTGAGCCTACCACCTAGTAAGGGGCAAGGGAAGGGACCTACAGTTTTACACCGGTTCCGAACGGTGAAGCAGCAGGTGTAGGTATGCACGTAAATTTTTTCGTCAGAAAAAAACTCATTGGTACACGCCGACCGGATTTGAACCTCGGACCTCCCGCATGAGAAGCCGATGCCCAAACCACTCGGCCACCCGCCGCTAGACTTAAAGCAAAGCACAACAAAGTCAAAGCAAAGTCACTTCGGACGTCCAAAAGCGTCCGTGTTTTGTGATTGGCTCTTTCCGAATTCCTAAACTGAAATAAAAACTACTTGTATCTGTGTACTCTGCGGTTCACGCCACATTCCTATGCGCCCCACGCGCTCTCGCTGCCCGCACTTCAGGAGCGGGGGCTCCTGTTTTATTTTTGCGATTAGTTTGCGATTTATTGCCGAATGTTGACCCATGTCAATTGTTCCATAAATAGACAGATAATTTACGAAAAATTTTGTTTATGTAATTTTTGGTAGGAAGTTCTGGAAACCACTTTATTTATATATTTAACACACAACATATACAAACAAATAAATAAATAAATAATTAGGTAAGTAGTTTAGTTTACAATTATTGTCTTAAATAGTCCATGTTTTATGTATGGAATGAAGGGTTCTATTTAAAGTGACCTTTTCCGTTTGTAGAATGTATTTAATATTCTAGCATTGGAAAAAAGTTTGTATTTCGAAGACTTGTTGGCTCTACATGTTATGTAGTAACTGTTGTCTTAAGTTTCGTTTATTTTTCTAGTGCAGTCAATAAGTAAATTTAATATATGTAATCATACGTTATAAATAGTAAAAATTAGTCTATTGAATAGACTAATTTCCGCCAGCAAGTTGGGTAGTAACAAATATAACGAGGGTGGAGGAGCCATAAAATACGCTGTATGCTGGTAATTCATTCATGAGTCCGAGATTGAGTCGTTCAGTTATCTGTAGTAATTTATCTACTAAATACGAGTAAAAAGCGGCGCTTACATAAAGCTCAATTACCTCAGAGGTTTATTGTCGACATTTTATTAATACCGCACCGGAGTAACGACCGCGAACGAACGGACCGCATATACATTCAAGTCGTACAACAAATACCTTCATAGTTACATTAAAATCTGCTGATTCTCTACCCGAAACTGAAACATATTGCTTTACACTTTTGATTTTAAGATATGCAACGGAGGAAGAGAAACGTTTCATTTCGAAATGTATAAAAAATAAAACATTTGAAACAAAATCACCTCCTCAGAACCGATAAAGTACTGCTACTGAATATTATTTTCGTACAATAATATTACTTTCGCACTCGTGAACTATTTTCCACAACTGGAGCGAAGTAAGCATTATATAAATTAATAAACTATCTTCAATCTTCGGGAACGCGCCGGCGCATGAAAGGCGCCACCTCCCCCTTCCTATGTTACTTGAAGTGCCGTCACTACACGACAGCTCACGACATCGTGCTGTCTACACGTTAACAAGAATATCATATTTTTACACGCGAATAGAAAGATAGAAGTATAATCTTACGCGTATTCTTGTAACGCCTAAATATGACCACGTCTCTCTATTCCGTGCACAGCTCGGGTGGCTGCCGATTCGTCTCCGTAGTCTTTACATCCTTAGGCCCACTTGCACCAACACGAGTTTAGAGTTAAGTAGCGAGTTATGGATTTAAACGCGGTTCAAACGCGGTTCCCACATACAACGGGTGCTAGCTTAACGAGTTAAACTGGTTTATAGTTAAATTCGTGTTGGTGCAAGTGGGCCTAAGTCTACGCTGTGACGTAATCAATCAATCAATATATATATTATATTATAATAAATTAGTAATTATTATTATTACTAACCATAAATCTGTAAGGGATGGTCATGGAGTAAGTTACTTTGTTTTATGAGATACTGAGTTTGTAGACTCTATGTATGATACTAAAACTAAATTGACGATTCTTAGAAATCTTTTCTGTATGTATGTACGTATGTTCCGGCATAACTCTTAAACAGATCATCCGAATTCGATGAAACTTAGTACAAGCACATTTAACTATACGGGACACAGGATAGGTTAAATACAATTCACTTCCGGTTACGCTAAGATGTGGCTCTCATAAAAACCGAAAACCGAATTGTTCCGCGCGCCGAAATAAAGGTACAGTAGAGGGCTTACTTATTTTCTTCTTTTTAAATACGAATTTCACGCGATCGAAGCCGCGGGCAAAAGCTAGTAAACAATAATTCTGATGCTCCCGAGTCAGTGCTCCGTCAGTCGCTCAAGGTCGCGCGATAAATGCCTACCGGTTCGGGAGTATTCGAATAATCAAATAAACAGTGGGCTGCCGCGTCTCAGAGCGAGTGCCCGCACGCACGCAAGCCGCCGCGCCGACTTCGCCGCACGGAGCAACGAATTTTGCGATTATCATAGTTTTGGGGCTAAATAGACATAAATAACTAATAGGTCATAGATTTGGGGCTTTTTAGGTTTCCGTACGTACCGTACGAAAGACTACGACGTCTGTCCGCCGGTCTGTCTGTCTGTGAGAGGTGTTTTGTTTTTGTTGTATTGTTTAAACGGTATTATATACAAACATCAAACTTGGTGTGATTATAGTGCAAGTTTTAAAAAATCATTGGTCAACTCAGCCCACAGCCGACTCGGACTTGGCCTGTTTAAAACATTTTCGTTTTACACAGAGACCAATTTGAGTATGTGCATAACCTAATACCGTTTTATCGTTATAATCGTATCGTGTTGGTAGGTAGGTGCCCGAGTACCCTCACTCTCGATTCCTGCCTCTTTCCACTCACGGTCTTCCCCTCGTTCTATAGTGATGTCGCAGGAAGATGTTTAAGTTCAGTGTAGCCGGCACGACCAAAGGGAAGCACTGACATGGCACCTAGTTCACCCGGTGTTATGGGCTGACATCACGTATGTTGTAGGTGATATAGCCAACCGTGTTAGTTTCGATAAAAAAAATATGTATTTTGACCAAATCTCTAGGGATATCATTCAATCACTAGTATAAACATCTTACTGCAACATAAATATATAGGTATATAATTGATAGAGTATATAACATTATTTCATACATGATCAGTTGACAACGTAACCGGTGTAAAACCAGTAAATTATGATTATAAACAAAAATATAATAAATAGCGGCAGCTGTTAGGTACTGCTTTGACGTCAATGTCGAACAGAAAACAAATATCAGCGGAACAGTGCACGATTGTGTGGACAGCTGTACAATGATTGTGGCAATCATGGACAAATTGAGATAGATGCATAGCAACCGAGATTGTATTGTCCTCTAGCCCAGTGTGCCTCTAGCCCAGTGTGATATGTCACATGTTGCAATTAAAACCTTTTTTTTTACATTTATCATTGGTCCCACAAAATGAAAAATTTGTTCATTCACGATATACGTCCTTGATTGGGTGATCACATCAATCTAAATCACATCAATCTATATTTATGTAACTTTCAACGTTTTCCGTCCACTAGATTCAGAGAAAATAAGTTGTGACAGACGGACAGACATACAACCAGACACAAGAATGATCCTATAAGGGTTCCGTTCTTTTCCTGTTTTGAGGCACGGAACCTTAAAAAGCAATTGTAACTGGATTTTCCTTGCTGGATTATATGTGATGATGTGACGTCTCATCTTCGAATGAACTTAAACCTACGTTGTGTTTCGTATTTCTTACAATCTAGGCTACCCAATACTTACATTAACATTTCTAACCTACTGTTCCACTCTGTGCATACGTGGTGCATACAATGCAACGGGTGGCAACGGCTCGGCGCGCCATACATAAAGTCGTGCGCACACGCAGACAATATGGCGCCTCGCGACCGTAAATTTCAAGATAGCAGCGCCATCTTTCGCTATCTCATCGCTATCTCAGATATGATGTAGCGGCGTGTCAGGAGATATTGATACCTCTGGTATGGCGGTACCATGGTACTGAGGTCTGTTCTCGTTGTCAAGTCAGCAGGTAACGAACTTCCTAACAGACTTCGAAAAAAATCGAGTTTCTCAATTCGACCCCATAAATATTTTCATGTAGGTTGGGTTCTACATTGATACATATATGTATAAATACATTGGTACTTGGCTGTGCCTGTTGTCAAGTTAGCAGCTGCTGAACTTGAAAACAGACACGTAACAAGGAAGGAAGAACTTTAATCTTTAAAAGAACTTAAAACTTTTATCTGTAGCTTCTTCACTAGATAGATGCAAAGCTGAAAATGAGGAGAAAAAATACGTCCCGACCAGGATTAGAACCTGGAAAGTGGAACTCCGGCTTGAGCCGCCAGCGCGTTACTGATTTCGCCATCGGGTCGATGACGTATATCTTAAAAAATTTTAACAGTTGCATCTTCTAGGTATGACAATCTACTGCGTTCAGTCAACTTGCACGATTCCATATTGAATCTTATGCTGTCGTCGCCAAAGTCGTATTTGGCATCGGACACTAGAAGTTGACTTGAGATTTTTAAATAATAATTTTTATATGTTAGTACTAAGCATGTATTCGTTTTATATTTCTTCACTAGATAGATGTAACGCCTAAAATGATGCGAAACCGAATATCTGTAGTTTTACATGGAAGTCACATTACAAACTCAGACCGAGAAACAAAGAATATCAAAAGAGGTGAGTGTAGGTAGAGGCGATAAAAGTAGTCAATTCATTTCTTCGAGTGTCTATGCAATAAAAATTGAAATTTAATGCATAAACTTGTATTTAACCACTAATATATTTTCAATACATGCGACACTCAAACTGCCAAGGGTTGGCTGGAAGAAATATCAATAATGAGAGATGAGCTCGCTATTGCAAATTAATATGTTGAGTTTGCTTCTGTGAAATGTTTGTGAGGCAAAATAAAGTATTTCTAAATTACTCCTGGTGGGCGACCACAGGTTGAATCGTTCATACAAATATCACCGCCAACCAAATACGTCGCAACAAGAAATGAGAAACATAGTGCTAAGAGAACGATACTAATAACACGGAAACTCGAGCTGAAGTACATAAATTGCTCGAGATATCAACAATGAGAAACTTCACAATGGTTGCCTGTGGAGATTCGTATGGACAGTGTAGAGAGATAGAGTGAGAACATTCTATTATGAACGTTTAAAACCATACAAGCAATGCAATTTCTCTTAATGTTCTTATAAGATTAAGTTTTCAGTTTCAGTTGTTAATTTCGCCATAAAGAATGATTTTTCATTTTAAGTTATCAAAAAATATATATATATATTAAAATAATTTAATTTAAAATATTTTTAGCTTTTTGAATTGTTTAATGTCGCAGGTTGATTTCAAGCTGATTTAGATTTTTCTTGCTATGCTAATCTAAATGTTATTATATATATAAGGAATCAACCTCGTTAGTTCAGTGGTGCAGACATTCAACTGTCGCTATTGAATTGTTAAGCAACGCTGGGTGCGGTCAGTACTTGGATGGGTGACCGCTGACCGTTGGAGGCTGACCGAGGTTCGGATTCCACGTAAAACTGTAGGTCCCTTCCCTCCTAATCTTACTTGGTGGTAGGGTTTAACCCGCCCGGGTTGGTACCACCGCACTGAATGAAACGTCGGTCTAAACGGCTATGTATATAGTTGGTGTTTTCCGACCAGTTGAGTGTAGCCGGCACGATCAAAGGGGGAAGCACTGACATGGTACCTAGTTCACCCGGTGTTATGGGCTGACATCACGGACGTTGTAGGTGATGTAGCCAACCGTGTCAGTTTCCATAAAAAAAAAAAAATCAACCGGTCAAGAAACTTTGTAGATAATTTTAAAATATAAAGTTACCTACACTACATAAACATGCAAGTGGGGCACACGATTTTCTACCGAAGAACAATAATACCTGAAAACTGAAGAAGAATAGCGAAGAGAGGACATTAGGTGAAGAGATGGCTGCGTGCAACTTCAGATTGTCAGAATGCGGCTTCATTGCTGAATGTAATCTATTATAATTTGCCCGCAAGAGGTGAATTTGTATATTTTAATATTTTCTGTACATAATATATTACATTTCAAAACCGAAGAGTCTGCAATCTTTGGAAGTCTGGAGTCTTAATCTCAACTATCTACGGCGTAGGTAGATCTTGTTGTGATATGTTCGAGTAGATTCTACGCGAACATATCACAACAAGATTAATGTAAAAGGTTCACAATTTCATTTTTAGGTCCCTCTTGCACACGCATAAAGCATTTAAAGCGCTTACGCCTTAACACCTCAATAAGATTTAATTACAAAGCTCACCATAAAAATAATCGAGACGTCATCGGGGCGCGTTTGCCGCTCGCTCGCTCTCGTCTCGTTAAGGCGAACAATTTTATTGAAATTACACAAAGACTTAACTTAATATGGGCCTCGTGTTTATGTGAGCGGGGAGAAATTTATAGCTGCTCGGATATGGTACTATACAAATACGAAGGTGATTTTATTGGCTTGGAGTAGGCGTCCAGAGCAAGGTCGCCATGCATTATTTGAATAACCCAGGACAACAAGCTTAAAAAACTATAGAATATTTGTTTACATAATCTGGAAGAAAAAGTTATATTACAAGAACTTTCTGGGTTGCTATGTAACTCAATTGTATTTGATCAGCAATCTTATACCTACTATATTAAATGTTTGTAGAGCAATCAATAAATTTCTATCTATGTATACTTATATATGAATTCTAACAATAATCCTGGATTTCACAACCACCAACATTTCTCATACAGCGGATAGGAGATAACCGAATTAGTCGCAGGTGGTCATTGACATTATAGGAATGTGATGAAATCCTTTAATATATAAATAGATTTCGTATAAGTTTAATGTCGCTGATGACGAGTTCATTGTGTGCACACGTGAAGGGGCACACCTCCGTACGTACATAGTGTCTGTTCATCTGTTCATTTCATGTGTACGACTCTCTAACTCGTAAACCATAATGTTTTTGCAAGTTTTCCAAGAAGTTCGTAACAGTACGCTTACACGGGAAGGGGAATCATGGTCACCCTAGTTGCAAAGAACTTGTCATGTAGTATTTAAAGCTTTAGCGATAGACGCGGCTCTGCGATATATCCGACAGTTAAATAATTGAAAACGAGATTTCGTATTATGCTCTCATGTACAAGTGCATGGTTTATAAATTGTTATTATTCGGCCATGTGTGAAATTAATTTAGATTATAAATTGAAGTTAGAAATAAAAAAACAACTAAATGTGAGCCTGTTCCGAAACTATTGAAACAATTGCACTGCGATTTGAACAAATAAGTAGCGTTTGGATATGAAAGTTTTGCATATCACTGGTTATGAGACGATAAGGTTATAACGATGAAAAAATATGTTAAGTGCGAGTTTTACTCGCGCACGGAGGTTACCGTATCTATCCGCTATTATCCGCTTTTATGCAATGTATAAAAGCCTGTGGCGCCATCTATTATTCAATAGGGTTACTAATCGATTTTTCGGACGTTTGTTGTATGGGAGCCCACCTTAATTTTTAACATTTTCTTATTTTTATTATTTGTTGTTATATCCGCCATAGTAACACATATTCTGTGAAAATTTCAACAGGCTACCTATTACGGTTCAAGAGATACAGCCCTCGGACAGACGGACGGACAGACGGACGGCGGAGGCTTAGTGATAGGCTTCCGTACGGGATACGGAAACCTAAAAAGAGACTTCTTTGAAAGAAAACTTTCAGCTATGTTTGGCGTCAAGAAGTTCATTAGTAATATTGAAAAACACAGGCGACAACGTAAATATTTTTTATCTTGAGAGAAAAATAAAAAAAAAAATTCAATAATTTTTATTTACTCCTCCGGTAAAGTGAACTTAACTGAACTGAAATGAAATGAAATGTTTATTAATACCTTGAACTGAATCTATGAAGGTTTAAAACCTCTATTATAATTTAAGATCTAACGTAGACTAAACTCTTCACAGTTATTTAATTTTGAACCACCCACTCTATCTCATACATCGCTCTGTCAATCTCTGGTTACGTTTAGTGTTCAATATTGAGAAGGTAACCGAGTTTATTTTAAAAATATTCGATTCATTTACACTAACTTTAAAAATGTTTATCTTTCAATTATAGCGTTGTGGATCTTTTACGAGTAACAATAATAATAAAAAGGACGTTCTCACCTTGAAAAGTCGTGCAAAACATGCAATGACGATGGCTGCCACAAAAACCGTGCTTTCGTACGCTTTGCGCTTCACTCGGTGCCTGTCGGCGAGGACTCGACATGTTATGTATGGTATTTAATGTTATTGCTCACTTCACACCTGCAGGGGAGAGGTTTACGATGTGGCCCAAGGTGATTTAGTGCTCCCATACTTACACGCACTCGCTTCTCCACAGACCTGTGTGGAGTGGAGGAATCAGGCAATATACATATAGTTTTTCGGCGGGAGGAACTGAGGGCCGCTGCCGCCACATTGCCGTTTTTCAGAACGCATATGTTTTCAAAATCGTTTCATTGTCGCACCGCTGGGGTATGGAACTATCTTCTGGCGAGTGCAGTGCGTGCGTCGGTGGGGTTTTCAAACGTCGTTAAACAGGCTATACCTAGCAACAGTCCGCAAATCTGTTGGCATGGCGCTTCTCTCAGCGTGGTTTCGCGAAGAGAGCAGTTTTTTTGGCCCTGCTGAATGCACCATTGGTCCCTCGGCACAGCCACCCACGTTGGTTTTCATAAAAAAATATTGGTTTGACCAAATGAACCAAAAGTGCCGCCATATGGCTAAATAAGCCATATTATGAAATAAATAACGAATTAATTTTAAAACTGCAGCAGATAGTTACGCATATTGCAATAGATAGTACGCAGTTCCTTTTATAAAAAAATGGCCAAGTGCGAGTCGACCTCGAGTACAAGGGTTCCATACCACCACGTAATTTTTAATTTTTAATATTATTTGTTGTAGAGTTTACAATATACGTTTGTATATATTACCGGTACTTACCGTGTGGGGCCGGTACTTAAAAAGAATAGCCCCACTGCATCTCTCCCCGTGCATGTCGTAAAAGGCGACTAAGGGATAAGGACAAGATGCCGTGCTAAAGGGCGACGGGTTCGCCACCTCTCACCTTGGTACGGTACTTCCACCGAGTCATGCAGCAGGTGGGTCTTCGTGCCTTACTTGCTGCTTGATCGATTGAATCTTGTTCGAATACTTTGCGAAACGTGGTGGTCGGTGTTGTGCTGTAATTTACGAGAGTTCTTGCAGCACAACACCGATTACTCTGCTTACCCCGATTGTCGGGATTCAGCGTGTGTGATATGTATATGTATGTATGTATGTATATATTACCGTTTTTAGGATAGAGAAAGAACACAAAATATTGCAATGTGAAATGAATGATTTTCGAATTTCCGTTTTTTTTCCTTTTGAGGTACGGAAACCTAAAAATATCCTGTACACGATGAAACTGCCGTCCAGTTCAGTTGAAACGGAAATGAAACGGAAATGAAACGGAAATGAAACGGAAATGAAACGGAAATGAAACGGAAATGAAACGTAAATGAAAAGGAAATGAAACGAAATGAAATGACGGAACGGAACGGAACGGAAATGAAACGGAAAATGAAAGGGAAATGAAACGAAATGAAACGAAATGAAATGACGGAACGGAACGGAACGGAAATAAAACGGAAATGAAGCGGAAATGAAACGGAACGCAACTTAAAGGAACGGAACGGAACGGAACGGGACGGGACGGGACGGGGCGGGACGGGACGGTGCGGGGCGGGACGGGACGGGACGGGACGGGACGCGACGCGGCGCGGCGCGGCGCGGCGCGGCGGGGCGGGACGGGACGGGACGGGACGGGACGGGACGGGACGGGACGGGACGTGACGGGACGGGACGGGACGGGACGCGACGCGACGCGACGCGACGCGACGCGACGCGACGGGACGGGACGGGACGGAAACGGCAATGAAACGGAAATGAAACGGAAATGAAACGGAAATGAAACGGAAATGAAACGGAAATGAAACGGAAATGAAACGGAAATGAAACGGAAATGAAACGGAAATGAAACGGAAATGAAACGGAAATGAAACGGAAATGAAACGGAAATGAAACGAAATGAAACGGAAATGAAACGGAAATGAAACGGAAATGAAACGGAACTGAAACGGAAATGAAACGGAAATGAAACGGAAATGAAACGGAAATGAAACGGAAATGAAACGGAAATGAAACGGAAATGAAACGGAAATGAAACGAAAATGAAACGGAAATGAAATGAAATGAAACGGAAATTACTCTGTGGATGACTGGTTCTAAAGGTATGTGACGCGTCGGAGACGGGAGGATCGGGTAGTAGAATCACTAGAGATGAGTTGAATCGTAGCCAAACGTTTAGACGCCATAGAGGCAGAAATCTGCAACGTGACAATGTAAAATTCAATAAATTTTATTTCGTGCTGATAAAATCATAAACAAATAAATGGTAGGGTGACTTGTTTGGCGAACTCAAGGTTTTTATGTTCGAAATTCAAAATATACTGACAGGACAGTTCCGTTGAATTAGTTAGGCGCTAGCAACAAACATTTTGTATGCAATATTTAATAGAAAGAAACCTTCGTTTGTATGACAGCCACCTTTTTTTGAGTTTTTCTGGAAAAACTGATAATGGTATCTTTTTAGGCTGGTAACAGGGTTTCTATGTGGAAAATATAATAAAAATCGTTGGAGCCATTTTTGAGAAAATCGACCTTATCGAAATAATTTGTATGACAGCTACCCTTATTTTTTTGAATAAAAAAAAAACTAAAAAAAGGTACCCCTAGATAATTGTTTCAAACTACCAAATATGAATTTTAAATGAAATCGGTTGAGCGGTTTCGGCGCAACGTCGCTGGACACATTGCCATAAACGGCAAATAAAACGGAAAATAAATTTTGTATGACAGCTACCCTTATTTTTTCGAATTTAAAAAAACTAAAAAAAGGTACCCCTAGATAATAGTTTGAAACTACTAAATACGAATTTTGAACGAAATCGGTTAAGCGGTTGAGGTGCATGGTCTCTGGACGGACACACACACACCCTTACACACACACACACACACACATACATATTTTTCAAAATCACTTTTTTGGGATCGTTGAATGAATAGCCCAAATCAGTCGAAATCTCAACTTCCAAATTTTGGACGATTACAATACTTCCTTTCTCCTTACAATCGCTCGAAAGTAACAATACTTCCTTTCTCCTTACAGTCGCTCGAAAGTTAAAAGTTAAGTATTAAAAAATGATTTCAATGGTCTAAAGCTGGGATTTTGGTAATTTTCAAAAATAAAGAAAAAAAATCGTATCTCGATACCACGTGACATCTGACAAAAGGTAGCATGGGTCAAAACGTTGCAAATGACCCCACTTTCCTACAAAAAAATTTTGTCGGTCGATGTGCCGAACATCCTGTATATATTAAGTGTGCCACTCCATGCCCCGCACCCAATGCTACTGCCCATGCACCAATTCACTTAACGCAACAAATAATTTTATTACAAAATCGAAAACAAAACAAAAAAACACAAAACAACAGAAGAGACAAGTATGTAAAGTAAATTAAAATAAAATTAAAAGCACTTTAAAGCTTAATTCGCAAGCGGATCCCTAAATCGAAAAATACTTTTTACAAACCCGCAATATTTTCCAAAGACCTATCCAACGACATCCCGCACGATGGGGTAGACGCGAAAAAAAATTATTTCAAAATTTTTATTTTACCACTTTGTCGGCGTTATTAATATGTATATACCAACTTACAACTTTCTAGTACTAAGGGTCTCTGAGCTAAGCCGCGGACAGACAGACGGACTGACATGGCGAAACTATAAGGGTTCCTTGTTGACTACGGAACCCTAATTATACAGTCCACTATCTCTCCGAGTCCTCAACAGTCCATGTAAACTATTGTTCATGCTATACGATGTGTCCCAAAACTCAACGTCAAGCTAAATATTTAACTGAATATTTTTTTTGGTAAAACTACAGACATTCTGGTTTTATTTGGGATAGTTATCAATAGCAGAGTTATTTAGGCTTCCAATATAAAAATTTGAACAATTATATTTGCAAATTTGTAGTCGTAGTACCTAAAATGTTGTATGAGATGTAAATTTTCAACGCTTTTCAATAAAATGCTTAAATAACTCCCTGATTCCCGCTTGACGTTGAATTTTGGGAAATGCTGTATGTATATAGAATATTCTTGCTAAAGACTATTAAAAGCGCTCCTTATATTTCAAGCAATAAAGGATAATAATGGAGCAGGTTCGAGACAAAACGGTATTATTTATAGTCTAACAAAATCAGGAGGCTTTAAATCATGCCTACCGCGAATGGCGATTGCGTTTCCCGTTGTCATGAAAACCAAAATAGCATATCAGGTGAATCAGTAAGCAGTTGCAGCTACTGAGTTTCACCGACCACTTCTCTGTCCCTCTTGCACACCTCTGAGCACTACGAGTGTAAGAGTGAAGCCACGTCTTTGTCTGTCAATATGCAAAAGACAGAGGTAGATCTTCGACAGAGCATGCTCAAAGCGCTACGGTAGTTCGCTGAATCGCTGCTTTAATTGAGGCAAACACCGTGAATGTATTTTTGTCTCTAGCTAGGCCGCTGCATATTCTATGATTACGAATTAAAGTGTGAGAGTTCGGGCCCCAAGCCCTGTTATCCTGAGATCTAAGACGATCAAAAGAATATAGCTCACCCACAAGTCCGTTTCAACCATTTCCACTATGAACCGTGTTATATCATTGGGGTTGAGAGTCTGTATTGTATTGTATTGTTGTATTGTTTATTGATCATTCATATGGCAGTTAGACTGCTCTCGAACTTGTCACAATTTGTTCTATCCGGTTCGATTACACCCACGAAGAAGAACCGACAAGAAACTTCGCAGGGTATTTTTTAAACATATTTTTACAAGAATTTATTGACTAGCCACAAATTAACACCGCCCATAGTCTATCTAAAACACAGCTTGAGAGCAAGATTAACAATTTTGCTGAGAGTTCTGACTACAAAGACTTATTAATTAAGTGAATCAGGTGTAAAGAGCCTTTGTCAAACTTTGATACGTAATTTGTATCAACATAACTATGTTAGTATATTAAACTACAATGTAGTATAATTGTATTGTCAAAAATAAAAAATAAAAATATATGAATATTTAAGATATCAAGTTGTCAATGGGATAATAAAGTTGAGGTACTAATGGTACCTAGTCAAGAGTTAATATTGATTGTAAAAAATACAATTGTCAAAAACCAAAAAATATTAATATATATATGTTTATATATAATAAAATATTATCATACTTGAAGTAGGTATCAAGTTGTCAATATGGGTTAATATAATTATTGAGGTACAAATGGTACCTAGTCAAGTATTAACTAATTATGCAGTCAGAAACTCAAGATATGATTTTATCAGCTAAGGCCTCCTTTACACTGTAGTAGGCTTTCTTTGCAAGGGTAGATTTTAAGTGTTTCTTAAACAAAGGATCATTAAGATTTTTTACCTCTTCGGGTATTTTATTATATAATCTAATACTATTACAAACAAAACTTTTAGACATTTTAGATGATCTGTGCTTCGTAATTTGAATATTATTTTTACTCCTAGTGTCATGCTGGTGAATATCGGAATGAAGAGTAGCGTTCTGCATATACTTCCTAGCATAGCAGATATTTTGATAAATATAAACACTGGGTAATGTCATGATTCCTACTTTATGAAATACATTTCTACAAGAGTCCCTGGCTTTCATACTGAGTACACAATTGTATTTGGTATGGTTCAAAAATATAACCTTCAGGAATAAGACTTCTACTGTGAGCATTCAAAAAGGATTTCTATAGGCGTTCCATAAACATACAATCATGACGTACACAGAATGGGCCTTAGCGATGCACCGGTGTAAAGGTTCTGTCTGTATAAAAGAGGATGAAACGTTGCATATCCTAACTAATATTATATTATAAAACGCAAAATCTGAAACAACCCATTCTATGTTCGCTTATAACTCAAGGATTACTGAACCAATTCACGTGTGGTTTTCACTGACGTTTCCTGGTACATCTAAGGATGATTTATATGTGACGGAACAAGTCTTGCGAAGCAATTTTCCCACCCGCTCAACCCCATCTATCCGGTTTAATTGTTTTAACTTAGCGGTCCTCCGACGCCTTTAATTAACTAAGCTGAAATTATTTTTTTTATTTTAAGAGTTGTTGATACAGTGGTGGCCATATAATTAAGAACGATTATTTTAAGAACAGATTTTTTTCAAACAAAGTTGCCTAACATATTGGATAAATTTTCTTTAATTTTTTGTGGTATGGCAAAATACTTACATACTATTTGTGCATTCATTATACACAAGCAATTAAAAAAAAACTATGAAATTGTATATACAATACATGAACCTTACATCTGAACCCATAGTACTATACATACAGGCTGGTCACATAATTAAGAACGCAGATTAATTTATTTTTAATCATAATTTTAATTTAGAACACTTTGTGCTATGTCACTTTTTGTATAATGTTGGCGCCATTTGTTGCTGTAAGAATACTAAAACGTGTTTATTTCATTTAAAACGATGGGAAAAAATAAAAGTTGTGATCAACCTTTAAGAGAAGTTATAATAAGACTTCGCGAGAACAACTGGTCGTATAAAAAGATAGCAGACCATCTGCAATGTTCAAAAACCATGGTTTTCCACGCTGTGAAGTATTTTAATATGTATCAAACTACTTCAAATATACCGCGCGCGCCTAAACAGAGGAAGACATCTCGTCGAGAAGATAGAAAAATCGTTCGCTTGGCTAAAAAAATTCCGTTGAAAGGGTCCAATGAAATAAAAAAAGATGTTTTTGGCGAAAACAACCCCTCAGCAATCTCGGCACGCACTATCCGAAGGCGTTTAGTAGAAGAGAAGTTATTCCGAAGGATAGCACGGAAACTACCCATGTTGACATTGCGCCATAGGCAAGTCCGTATCGCATTTGCAAGAAGATATGAAAATTGGACAGTTAGACAGTGGAAAAATGTTCTTTTTTCTGATGAAACTAAAATAAACAGGGTGTGCTCTGATGGAAGACAATACGTACGACGCCCTGCGAATAAAGCATTCGACCCCAAGTTCACAAGAGTTACATTAAAGCATGGCGGTGGAAACGTGAAAATTTGGGGGTACTTTTCTGGTCATGGAGTCGGGCCTGCTAGGCTCATAGAAGGCAACATGGATCAGTATCAATACAAAGATATACTGGAGGAAACAATGTTACCCTATGCTGAAGATGTACTTCCGGTCATTTGGACATTCCAGCACGACAACGACCCAAAGCATACTGCACGGTCGGTGAAGGAATTCCTCGACTCACAGGCTGTTTCTGTCTTAGATTGGCCAGCTAACAGCCCGGATTTAAATCCTATAGAACATCTTTGGTACGAAGTCAAGAAAAAGGTATCAAATAGACAATGTGGCAATTTAAGAGAACTGTACGACGTTTTTTTGGAAGAATGGAACGCTCTTTCTCTTGAAAAATGTCAAAAATTGATAGACTCAATGCCTCGCCGGTGTAAGGCTGTAATTAAGAGCCGTGGACATGTCACTAAGTATTAAGTTAGATCAAGGAAGTAGTATCTTCTTTTCTACAATGTAAATGATCTTACTTTAATATAAATTTATTGACTTCAAGTTCAACCTGATAAAATTTTTGAACAGTTTACTTATCGTTCTTAATTATTTGTCCACCTCATTTATACGTAAATTTGTTAGTGTTCAAAATAAATGTGCTTTATTAAAAAATCCCACGTTTGATTTTATATCTGCATTCATAATTCAGTTTGCTTTATCCACATACCCATTTCATAGAACAACAAATTACTTCTGAGAAGAAACACAAAAAATTACGACATGCTTTATTAAAAATTTCCTCTAACTAAATATCGTTCTTAATTATATGGCCACCACTGTATGTCGAGTTTTTAAAATTTGTAATTTAAATTTTATATCAAGCTTTTTAAGAGACGTAATTTTAACTTGTAATAATTTTTAACCGACTTCCAAAAAAGGAGGAGGTTCTCAATTCGTCTGTATGTTTTTTTTTTTTTATTTTTTTTATTTTTTTTTTGTATGTTTGTAACACGATTTCTCCGTCAATTGAGGGCCGATTTAGAAAATTCTTTTTTTGTTAGTTAGGTCATACTTCCGAGGTGGTCCCATTTCAATTTTATCGAAATTGGTTCAGTGGTTTTCGAAAAATCAGCATAATACGAGTGTGTGGTTACCTTCAGCAAAACTTGTGATGTGGTCGTTTTCGGCAATTTTCAGTTTGATAAATTAGTATGGTGTGTGGTTACCTTCAGCAAAACATTTGTGATGTGGACTTATTCAGCAATTTGCAGTCTGACACATATGGCGAATAATTCTGTACCACTTCAATCGATTTCGATTATTCGATTTCGATTATTCTTTTTTATGTAATATTACTAAAAAGAATGAAATAAAAACTGTTTTAAAAAATATTAAACCGATTTCCAAAAAACAAAAAAAAAAAAACTAAAAAGTATTAAATACCTAATATTTTGAAATTTTCTCTGTCCTGTTGAAATACATGAATCGATATACTAGTGATACATATTCGGACCCTTGTTTCATGAATATTCTAAATTTGAAATTTTTTATTTTTTCCGACCGGCGCTTAATTTATTATGGTACCTGGCCGGTACCTACTGTACCGAGTACCATCGAGCTGGTTTGATGATGGAGACAGAAGGTGGCCATAGGAACTCCTAAACTACACATGATAAACCCATCGTGTTTGGGCTCGTTGCATTTGTCTTCACGAGAAATTTACTTTAGACCTAAGAGATTCTCAATTCGACGGTATGTTTTCTTTTTTTGGATGTTTGTTACGCGATTACTCCGTCAATTGTGGGCCGATTTTGAAAATTCTTTTTTTTTTTATTTGAAAGGGGATAACCCTGAGGTTTTTGAAGTGAAAACTTCTTTAGCGGCTCTTGGCACTTTTTTAGGTGGGTAAAAATGTATAACTCGCGACATCGCGTCAGCGTCATTTTTAAAATGAAACCTTAAGTCATTGCGTTAAGGGTTAAGTTAGAGTGGCACGGGATCTGCCGGCACTCCCGGAGTGCAACTGTTAAGTAGGGTTCCGTAACACGTTTATGTCTGTCCATTTTACTAAGTTCTGCAAAATGAATGTAGGGTTCCGTAACATATGCATGTCTATCCGTTCTACTAAATTTTACAATTTTCAACCAAGGTCCTCCGACGGTTATTTTATAATAAAAGTAGGCTTCCGTAACACGTTTATGTCTGTCCATTCTACTAAGTTCTGCAACATCACCTACAACGTCCGTGATGTCAGCCCATAACACCAGTGCCATGTCAGTGCTTCCCCCTTTGATCGTGCTGACTACACTGAACTGGTCGGAAAACACAAACTATTTACATAGCCGTTTCGACCGACGTTTAATTCAGTGCGGTGGTACCAACCCGGGAAGGTTAAACCCTACCACCAAGTAAGATTACGAGGGAAGGGACTTACAGTTTTACGAGGAATCCGAACCTTGGTCAGCCTCCAACGGTCAGCGGTCACCCATCTAAGTACTGACCGCACCCAGCGTTGCTTAAAATTCAATAGCGACAGTTGACTGTCTGCACCACTGAGCTATCGAAGCTGACGTGGTCCTATTTTAATTGGGTCAAGATCGGATTGGAAAGCGAGGCGGAATCGCGAGGCCGAAGGCCGAGCGATTCCGCCGAGTACATTAATAGCAAAAAATTACTAAAAAAAACTGTGAAATAAAAAAAAAGTTTTAAAAAACATAAAACCGACTTCCTAAAAAAAGTCAAACTAAAAAACTATTTAAAATAAAAATATAAAAACCGCCTTCAAAAATATGTGAAATAAAAACCTAAAAAAAAAAACGAACCCTAGAGTTGAAGGCGGTGCTAAAGCAAGCAAAAATGATGCATGAAAGAAAACATGAGTGGATGATAATATCCTTTGTGATTTGTGTAGCCTTTTTAGCACCGCCTTCAACTCTAGGGTTCGTTTTTTTTTTAGGTTTTTATTTCATATATTTTTGAAGGCGGTTTTTATATTTTTATTTTAAATAGTTTTTTAGTTTGACTTTTTTTAGGAAGTCGGTTTTATATTAATGTTGCAATTTTATTACTTCTTCATTGTTCGAAAGTCTCTTACTTATCTAGGAGGCGAATCTACAGATTAGGTGTTTATTCCAATAACACTCAAACTCACGATTCTAACGGACTCTTAAAAGCAACGCCGCGTCGCTATTCCACTTCTTTTCATTTGTTTATTTTTTACCCGACAAATGCTGTCAGCTAGCGGAACGCTGCTGCGATCTTTGGTTCGGGTTTTTTGGACGACATTTAAAGTCTGTTTGAAGTTGCGAAGCGGCCAGAGACGTATGAGGGTTTTGGAATTGGGGACATGGAATTTTTTCCCACCCTACTTCGGGCAAGCAACTCGATCTTCGACCACGCCTTCCTCAGATCAATTCATCCGAGTAGATCTCATCGGTTAGGCGGTGGATGCATAAGATCTCGGCTGTGCTCCCCTCTAGTCTTGAATAGCCAGCAATCAAAAAGGGATATCTCTGGCATGGCACATTCTCGGGTGTGATATTTGCTGGTCGGAGCGTGTGCACTGGCCCCTCTGACTCAACCACCCCTACCGGATTACATAAAAAAGGGCGGTGTCCTTCGTCAACTGACTTAAGCCGAAATCAGATTAAAACATGAATGTGCTTATGCTTACCTCTTTCCCACTTACCACTAGCTCCCTATTGTGCTTTCAGCTTGGCAACTATCAATGATAATACATAAAATGTAGATTGTCTTTTGGGAAATATATTTTGTCACCCCTATAAGCTACCGCCGCGCCGGGTTATGTCCCCCTGGCGTCACGCCTCCTCTGCCGTCCGCCATGCCCCCCTGGTTTCTCCTCTGCCCCGCGGCGGCACTGGCATCCGGTAATCACAGACAGAACACGAGCGTGATGGATTAGCGCTCAAATACAATAAGTGGGTCGTCGCGTCAGTGGGCGTCGGCGTCGCGTCCGTGGCGTCGCGATCTGATGATTCGCGCCGGGTGTTATGACTTATTCATAAGTTTTGCTTGATTTTTTTAAATTTCAATTGTGGGAACACGGGTTCATTGTATTTTATGACATTTTAAAAAGCGAACTTTCTGATAATTTGTTTTGAATGTAATGATATCAACATACTTACACTATATCCGGGTATAATCGGGGTAAGCAGAGTAATCGGTGTTCTGCTGCAAGTACTCTTGTAAATTACAGCACAACACCAACCACGTTTAGCAGTATATTCGGACAAGATAACTATATATCAAGTAGCAACTAAGGCACGAAGATCCACCTGCTACACGACTCGGTGGAAGGACCGTGTCAAGGTGAGAGGTGGCTAGCCTATCGCCCTTTAGCACGGCATTGTTTCCTTATCCCTTAATGACCTTTTATGAAATGCACGGGGAGAGATGCAGCGGGGCTATTATTTTAAGTACCGGCCCCACGCGGTGCAATGATACGAGTATATAGAACCCTCAAAATGAGAAGGCAAAGCTTGATCTGCCTATCGCGTGTTTACCATCACCTATTATACATTCAGATATTTATTTCGCCAAATATTTTTTTTTAAGTTAACGTTAAATATTTCAATGCAATTGCAATGAAATCTATAAGGAAGAACCGGGCTTGAAACCTAATAGAGCTTTTTTATTTTTTTATAGCAAGTTCTTGCTATAAAAAATATAGCAAGATACATATATATCAACTTGTGAACTATGGTTATTTATTACGGAGGGATAAGAAAGAAAGAGAGAAAGAAAGAAAGAAAAACGGTTAATATACTCGTAGATAAGTCGTTAATGACGTAGAATTGATCGAACGAGTTGAAGAATACGTATATCTTGGTCAAATTCTGCAGCTTGGTAGACAGACGTATTGAACAGGGTTGGGCTGCCTTCGGAAAGTTAACATGCGCCCGGCCTTGAGATCTGACCTTCCGCAAAAATTTAAAGACCCGTATTTATGACCAGTGCGTTCTCCCGGTTATGTATGACGAATGGGTGTAAAACGTGGACGGTCGCTGTTCTCCAAAGCCTGAAAGATGCCCAGCGACCAATGGAACGAGCCATGCTGGGAATGTCGCTACGTGATGTGGTGCGTAACGATGTGGGCTGGGCACCTCAGTCGAAGAGACGACGACTGTTGGAGTGGACAGGAAAACGGAATGTGGGAAGATCACCCGCCAGGTGTGATGAAGATATCAAGTACCTACGTCGGCCAGAAAGCAGTGGTTCCGTACTGATGAAGACCGGGACTGGAGGAAAATTGGAGATGCGTAAGTCCATCAGTGAACGCATACACGCTGACTGGTTGATTGCGCCTGACATACATGTGAACGACAACGCGTTCACATGTTTAGTGTACAATTTTTATTATTAGGAGTGTTTACCGGAGTGACGAATTATGTACGTAAATTATTAGAACAAATTTAAAAACTTGTTGCCACAAGGAATTCGAACCTTGATCCCTCGCATCGGCCTGTGTCTTAACCTAACCTAACCACATACCTACACCACCTAATGTGTATCACTTTACTTAAAGTTCTCATCGCACTGGCGAATTCGAAATTCAAATGCCGGCAATGCAGCTCGTCCCATATTTTGCATGTGCTGAAAGGTCTGCATTAAGACTTGAACTTAGCATTCAGCAACATTGTAGGCGCTCGGTTGGACCTCAGTCCGTGCCACATAATTTAGAGAACGGAATGGGCCAACTGGCTCGAGGACGACGTCCGCCACACACGACCGGCTCTCGAGGTTCCGTGCCCCGTCTACAGCCTCCGCTACCGGCGCCGGCGACGACGACTGCGCGGGGCGCGCGGCGGTACACAATGCACAACTCCAACGCAAGCACGACGATCAAAATCGATAAAAGGGTTGCGTGACGTGTCGTCGCGCAGTCCATCGGATACGGAGCTCTCTGAGATGGGGGTGGCGTTGGCCTACGTGTCTAGTACCACCCTACCACCTACCGCTCGTAGCTTGCCTCACGTCGTTTCGGAAAGCACCGTAGCCACGGCCTGCACCCGCCGCCGCGCCGGCGATAATGCCGTTTTATTGTACCTACATAGATAGGTAATTCAAATCAAATCAAAAATAAAAATAAAAAAAGTGTTTATTAATCAGGCACATGTAAATAGGTTACATCAGGTATACATCAATTGTTCTTAGGTTTCCGTATCCCTATTACTAAGCCTACGCCGTCTGTCTGTCTGACTGTCCTACTGCTGTATCTTTGGAACCGTAAAGGTAGCCGGTTGAAATTTTCACAGAATATGTGTTATTTTTTAATTTAGTTTTGTGGTGCGGAAACCTAGGTTTTTATATTAATTTTCTGTATTCTTATTACCTATACTAGTAGTAGAATTAATATGACAATGTTTCTTGTACATAAAATGTTCAAATATAAAGATATAATAACAATTTATCATATATAGCCTTTCCCAGCGACATTAGTCCACCTCCAAGCCGGACTGGCACCTCCTCGGCGGTGAAATTGGCTGCGCCTGTGGCTTCGACTTCGGGCAGACACCCAGTTCGGAAGCAATAAAAAAAATTTCCGATTAAAAAACCCAGAAACCTTATACTTATTAGTACCATGTAATATTATTTTTTTTTTGTATTGTCTCTTGTTGTCTTTCCAAACTAAATTAGTGCCAGAATTTCAATGCAATGCAGGCCGTAAGCTCTCATACCATAACCGATAAGGTTTTCATACCGCAGCCCCATACAAATCAGAAGTACCTGGCGCAATTATAACATTCCACGGACGCAAATGCGGTGCAAAAAGGTGTGATCGGTTCTCGAGTCTCGTTGCCTGATAATTACTGTAGCAGAGAGGTTTTTGTATGACATCGGGCGTCTCACTGGTATTTTAACAATGTCCAAGGAATCTTACTATGCGGTGGTGGGGCGGGGTTACAATGCACTCAGAGATGTATGCGTGTACTAACCGCGATAGATAATATTATATACAAGTTTTTGCCCGTGGCTTCGCTCGCGGTAAACTTGGTTTAATAGCAAATCTGATTTAAATGCAAATATATAATAAATTATCGCTTCTCTTGTATTATCCTCTCCCTCCCTCCCTCCCTACCTCTCTCCCGGGAGGGAGACAGGGCGAGGGCGGGTGAGGGAGAAAGAGCAGATCTAGCCTGATACTGTATAGCCTAAAACCATCTGGAGAAGTGACAGAATGTAATAGTGAAAAGCGTATGTAAATCGATAAAGTGGTTCTCGAGTTATCAGGATTCAAAATTTCATCACAGTCAGTCACCCGTAGATAATTAGGGAGATATAGAGCAAGCCGTCCCGACCCTTCCACTCACATTCGCTCGGTAAATCTTTTTCGATAGTCCGTAGTACCGTACCGTGTGGGGTCGGTACTGTACCGTGTGGGGTCGGTACTGTACCGTGTAGGGTCGGTACTTAAAAAGAATAGCCCCACTGCATCTCTACCTGTGCATGTCGTAAATGGCGCCTAACGGTTGAGGACAAGATGCTGTGCATAAGGGAGACAGGTTCGCCACCTCTCACCTTGGCAAGGTCCTTCCACTGAGTCATGCCCGAGGTCATGCCATGCAGCAGGTGGGTCTTCGTGCCTTACTTGCTGCTTTGTTAGTTATCTTGTCTAATGTTGGGTACAGCTATTAAAATAATAATGAAATATAAAATAGGTAGGTATACAATAATAAACCTACCTATAAGCAAACATGTCATCAAAACTAATAATAAATCTGAAAGAATGGTCATGGAGTAAGTTACTTTGTTTTATGAGATACTGCGTTTGCAGACTCTATGTATGATACTAAAGTTAAATTGACGATTTTTAGAAATATTTTCTGTATGTATGTGTGTATGTATATTCCTCCATAACTCTTAAACCGATCATCCGAATTCCATGATACTTTGTACAAGCACAATTAACTATGTGGGACACAGGATAGGCTAAATAAAATTCCGGTTACGCAAGGATGTGGCTCTCATACAAACCGATTTGTTCCGCGCGCCGAAAAAAGGTACGGTAGCGGGCTTACTTACTTTCTTTTTTTTAAATACGAATTTCACGCGAGCGAAGTCGCGGGCAAAAGCTAGTACAACATAATCTTATAATATTATGTTAAATACTTTAACATCGCTTCATCAAAAATAGTTTAAAAAGCGCGTCAGTGTGAACACTGTCTAACCGTTCTCTAGGAAAGATCAAACAATTCTAACGAACGTGAAGTATTTGATTGATTAATTGTATTAATTCTTCTCCCGTGTCCTCAGGCTGATTTGCTTTTATAGATCCTTAACGACTGTGCGGGAAGAAAGGAATCCCATTTAGCAGTGGCGGGCCTAGGGTCAGATCGTAGAGCAAGCCGAAGCCAAATATTTCATACAAAATATAATATATGACTGTTCTGTCAGTCAGTAAATGAAATAAACATGCTTGTATCCCAATTTAAATTATTATTATTTAAATCGAAATAACCGGTAGTATTCCATACATTTTTTTCGTTTGAAAAAAGCACACAACACCAGCAAAACAACTTGTTGATGTGAGAACAACCTGCTATGTATTTGTTTTGTTTGTTGTTGTAAACAGAACTCGAGAAGTATCTCTTGTGATTTGATTTACCTTTCTCATAAATAATGTTCAAATCGGGAGTTGGATGCGGCGATGAGACGAGTTCATGTTTCTGACTAAAAGTTAAGGTACGCAGTTTACCTTTGTTCATGAGTTCGTCGATGCAACGTAACTCATTACACGGTACGCCATTCGACGATGCATTCGATGAAGCAACCACTAACGCCATAACTTCATTCATTCACACACTTTGCAAAAAAACACGCAATCACACACAACGCTTAATCAACCATCAACCCGCTTCGTAGTGTTTACCTAAATATCCAAATAGCGGCTATCTACAATATAGCCATCTATCGCGTTAAGTTACCGAACATTGTCTCTATTGTTATTTGAGTAATTAACTATCACAGTCACAACACTGGCGATTTAGCATGCCAGAGAGAGAACGAAGAGAGAGCCGACGTCACAGAATAGAAAAGAGCCGACGCGACGTTCCGCTCGCCGCGCCGCCGCCCCCGCCGCCACCCGCCATGGATAATAGAAATATAACTAACCAAAGATTATTATTTCTTTAGTAACGAACATCCTCGCGAACGTCCGACCGATCCATCACTTCAAACTTCTACGCCTACATTAGACATCAGTCAGTAGACACGTCTTTGTCGTTCTTCTATTGAAAAACTGAGATAGCACTAATACTGAGTACGCTTTCGCCTACGGAACGAATGATTCTTAGCATATTTCCCCATACTAATCGCTATACATACTCATATATTATTATACCACTATGGGTGTCTCTAGGCTAAAAATTGTATGGTACTCGAGAACGAGAAGGCAATAAAATGATGCTAGAATAACAGCGGGAACAAGCGAGATGACTAATGTACGCTCGTATATTGACTGATTCATCCATCGCATCGAGGCGAGAGTTCACGAGCAATTCCGTATGATACGAACGAACGAACGAGTCGCCGCGTCGTCGCGTCGTCGACTCAATGACCTCGTGCGCGCGCGAATGGCACGTGGCGCGATATTTAAAATTAAATTGAAGTACTATCGACTGTTTTCGTTTTCGATTTGCTTTCGAGCTTTGCTTGATTGACCTAGGGCAAGCCGGGCTTTTTGGCTTGTATGACGGGCCCGCTACTGCCATTTAGGTATCGTGGTGCCATTGAAATCAATTAAATTATCTCTAGGTGTAATACGCGGGGGCAATAATAATTGGGTTCTAATTATAAATATAAGTACTGTGTGGGGCCGGTTCTAAAAATTAACATCCCCATTGCATCTCTCCCCGTGCATGTCGTAAAAGGCGATTAAGGGATAAGGACAACTTCTAGCAGCTAGAGCTAGCAACCTCTCTCAGGTGGGCCTCCATGCCTTTCTTGCTGCTTGATAGTCATCTTGTCCGAATACTTTTCGAAACGTGGTGGTCGGTGCTGTAATTTACCAGAGTCCTTGCAGCACAACACCGAATACTCTGCTTGTCCCGATTGACGGCCCTCAGCGGTACGGAACCTTTTTATACAATGTATTTTTTTCCGAGGACTGAAGGAACTGGAGAGGCAGTGGACGTTTACACGCCGACTGACTTGACTGGTTAAAAGATATTAAAGAAAATATATACAAAAATCGAGCATCCCACCCTTATCTCTAAAACTACTGCTTATAAAATTTCGAAAAAACTAGTAATAGGTCCTCTATTATTTAATATTTATTACAAGCAGTGCATGTATTTTACTCCAGTAGCAAAAAAGAGCAATTTGGTCGGAAAGTAATTCTGGCGCGGTTCAGGACGGTGGTGTCGGCCGGTAGGGAACCTGCCTAAGCAATTATCGATGCCGCAGATAGTCCGTTAATACAGGGCTCCGTCGTCCGTGGCAACAGCTACCGCCAACACGACTAGACCTTCCGCTTGCTAATAATTTGAGTATACGGACAAAGGGTTAAGTAGTTTCTTGTTGCCTAATTTGATTATGGTCGGATAACTGAAGTTAGAATTTTCATTTAGTTGGAATGCAATGCTCGTTTAGATTAATTTTAAAGACTTGTTTGTTACACTTTGATTGGATGAATTTATGATCTAGAATATTCTAGAATAAGCATAGAATAAATCTTTTGCTACTACCGTACATTATATTATACTTTTATAGATTTTATACATACTTCACAACATAAGACTCTCAACATCTGAAGGTTGACTGGAAGAAATCTCTATAAGGGACAAGTCTGCCTTTGCACCTCATGCAAATTATATCTTGCGTGTTTCTCAAAAATTTTTGCACCAATAATTACATACAAGAATCTACTAAGACTATAGCCTGTAAAATTAAGTTTTTTTGAAATTTTAATATTCTAATCTTTAAAGACTTATTTTATTACTGCTAAAGCTACTGCCCTGAATACAACAAGAATACCAACCAGGCCAAAAGCGGACCCAAACAACGAAGCCATAAAAACCCACATACGCGGGACACATGCTTACTAAGCGAATGGATGACAGCTACAGGCTTTCCATCAACGAAATCCATCCATATGTATGTCTAGATGCATGATCCACTACACCAGAAGCGAGTACATTATTCAGTGACACTCGTAGTCAGACCTCCATGCGCACATCTTTGTATTTCTATATTCCCTTGCACATCTCCGACGATTTTCTCCAATATTTAACACGTATCTTAGAAAATCGTTCAAGAAAATTTGGACCTTATTGACTGGACGATGCACTAGCGATTCGTGGAAGCAGTTTTAGCCACCGTCTGCAGCGTCTTATTAAAATATAAACCCGCTATTATAAGTGCAACACGGCCTTCGTGAGAGAAGCTCGTAACTTGTAGAACACCCATCGATATTCTCCATACGACCCACGTACGATACGATACTGGTTGTCCACTGCCAGGCCTGCACTTACCGATCTCAACATCATATGCAATACACGTAGGCATATGTCGAATAGGCCTTACATGTACATGATGTCATTAACTCTGTTGGTAAAGTGTTGTGCAAAATCAATGATATTATATGTTTATAATGGGTAGATACGTGTCTACACGACATTCGGTGTTTACAAACGGCACGTCATTGAGCGTCACGATATTACAAGAGGAAGTAAGACGGCATGTCCGTTGTTGAGAGCAAAAAAGAGACAAGTTATTATGTTCAGGCGGGACATTTGCCCTTGTTTTAAAGTGCCACATGCGGAGCTCGGACAACACATCTACACATTTTTAACCCCTCTCGATTCCCCTCTTGATTCTCAGAGCCGCCATCCTGAATAGAATTCACTTACCAAAGAATAACTTGAATGGAAAATCCACACAATGATTCCCATAAATTAGATGAATTCTGTTTCATTAAAAAAATTCTAATTATATTCCTACTGAATTTCGTCAGGACCAGAGACATTGATGTATAGTTTCTGCTACAATTGTTGGGTTTTGCAAAGGAGTAGGTAAGGACTGCTGCCTAGACTGAAAGCTAGAGAGGTACAGCTCGCTAACTGCTGAGAGTATCTATGTACAAGTCGACAAGATGGATCGCCACTCACGGAACATACATTTTGCATATAAACCGGTAAACTTGCCCGGATTGCACACACCTTCAGAGAAAACTGATCTGCTATCCTACAAAATATTAAATCATATTGTGCACTTTTCATCGTGGCCAATAAGAGTTATTTTTCAACTGACAAGGTAGAGGAATAGGGAGTGCTTTACCACAACGAATCAAATATCCGAACGGTGGCGGGCGGCGCGCGTCAAACTTTAATAATAGCTAAGATTCTGTCACTTTATATTTATGACGGCTTCATAGCTAATTTAATAGATCGTATTTTAATTTATCGAAGATTTGTGGCGTTACACACTGATTTTATGTTTAATGAGCAAATTATTCAAATTGCGACATTCTAGCCCGCGTCGGGCGGGCGGCGTCCGTGCTCGACGAGGTAATTGGAACAAATGAGTTCTATTCAGGATGGCGGCGCGCGGTGGGGCGCTTGCATACAGATCGGACAAGGTGACAACTGTGATTATTCTGTTATCAACATTTCCAATGCGCCGACAGCCACTGCCTACTTTAAATTGCAGAATTTAAGTGTAAACTTCTCCTGCGGCGACTGTGACACTTTAATTCACACGACTCGTACATAAATTTAAAACGTCGTCTTATTCATGACAAGAAGGAGAGCTAGATATAACTACCATGTTATTAAGAAATTGGCGTTTTCTTTTATTTAATTAATAATATCAAGTAAACGTTTGATTTATCGCGAAGTTTCAATTAACATTCTAGTGGGAAATCTTCCGGTCGTCAGGTTGTCCTTAATCCATACAGTGGGTGGTTCCGTTACATAATTTCTCCATTGGCCTCCGAGACGGTTAGTCACCTTTAGCTCTGTAAGGTGTTTCGACGCCTCGGGTCTTAGGAAACGAGTGTTAGCGCCCCGGCTCGGCTGCGCTCCCGATCAAAATTACTCTGACCTTTCCAAATTGGGTTAGAATTCCGAACCGCGGCGGCCGATATCGGTGCAATCTGGTACGGTGGGCGCACCCGACGGTATACACCCGTTTAAGTTGCGCTATAAATCGCTATTGTAATGCGAATTGCATATTGGAAATGACGCATACTCGGACGGTAAATTAGGGCATAAGTGCGGGAGATAGGACGAGGTATAGGTATATATAACTCACAATAAGTGCGCTCTTATTGCGAGTTTAAGCTAAATTGAAATGTATTACAAGTAAGGAGGAATGCATTGTTGTCGCCCGAGCCCTGCCGCACAGTCAGCAGCGCAAGTTAGTTCACCAATAAATAAGATGATCGATTCGTTATTTATTACCAATATTTAGTTTATTAAATTTATCATACCCCAAAGGTATTCTCTTAAAAAATGCCTAGAGGCATTAAGTGTTACCTTTGGGGGACAAATTAATTTGTATACTTTATTGAAAACATTATGGCAACACTGTTTGATTCGTTTCTAAAAGTCATTGTTCTAGTCATTTTTTACACTTAGTTTTAAGTTTGATTGTTAGATTTAGTACATTTTTGTTATAGTTGATTTATTACAGATAATTATCATTCACTTGACATAGAGAATGATAATTATCTGAAATTTTATTTTTGAAAATTTTGAGTTTTTTTTTACATGAAAAATTTATTTTAATATTTTTTTTATCAGGAAACTTTATAATTTTTTTTTTAATCTATTTTTAACCTTTTATATCCATTGACACATTATTATTGAAATTTATTTTTATAATTTAAAATTATTTTTTTATGTTAGACAAATGAAATTTGATTTTGAATTTATTTTCCTTAATAAGTGCAACCTAATTCATTGCATTTTTTTATTATTATTGTTATGTATTACTATACTTTAAGGAGATCATTTTAATAATTTTGACAAATGAATTCTTGTGTTATTCCTTTTTATTCCAATGTTGTGTTAGTATTAAGAAATTGTATTGACAAATGCTATTTTTTGCTCGAACCCTAACATTTAATTGTAATTTGAGAAGAATTGACTGTAAGAAATCTCTGTAAGGGATAAGTCCGCCTTTGCACCTTATGTAAATTTTCCAATGTATTTGTTACTGTTTAATGTTTACTGGAGCAATAAAGAATTTTTTATCTATCTATCTAAGAATTTATTCATGTGCTTATGTGTGTATGCCCGACTTATCCCAGTATACCTTTGTTCCCAAATGGATGAATAAAAATATGAATATGAAATCACCCTCACTCAGACGTGGCGTTTATCAATAGGCGGATGTTTGAACGGATCTGTAAACAGCGGTTTAGCCACATATGAAAGAGTACATAATTAATAAGATGTAAATTAGTGGGTGTGCGACGTCAAAGTTAGATTAGCTATTTAACTTGGTCTGAGTTTCTTAAGCTAAGCTTTTCTTACTTTTATAATTTTATTCCTCATCATCACCCAAAGGTCGACTAGAAGAAATCACTGGCAGTTATAAGTCGCCTTTGCGCACTCCTGTATTTCTTGTTTTCTTTCGTGTACTGTTGTTCATTGTGTTCAAAACACTCATTTTGATTAGTAATTTTTGGGAAAAATATGATTTAAGCATTAATTTGGAACAATTATTCATATGTTAACTCTACTCCTTACCACTACAGAGATTTCACAACATATCTTGAAATGAACATTGTCTAGTGTAATCTCGCGTTTTCTGGTATCCGTACGCGCCGCGCCGGACGGGCTCGAGGTCTCGGAGGTGGTAAATCACGCTCAACGACTTAACGCGAGCGGGCGCGGCGTCAGCCGGCGCTCCGCTGCTGCAGCGCTGACTTATTACCCGCCAGATTTAGGGAAAGAGCAATAACTGCTCCCTTTGTTGGAACGGCAGCTCTAGATAAGGTTCTGTATGTAATACTGCGCTAGAACTTCAGTTGGATCGGTGCTAGCTAATACTGCGGTGTACCTACACGAGCATTTTGAATAATTGGTTTGTTTCGTTTAAGGGGGGATATTAGGCAAACGTACTTCGTATTTCCCTAACCATACCCATATTTCAAGTGATTTAACTATAATTTATATGGCTATAGTTAGGTAAAGATTCAAGGTATAATATGAATACATTAATTATTCAATTTAATCTTATAAATGTGAAAAGTGTCTTATAAATTGATGAACACCGGCTGCACGCACGAAGAAGTGTCACGTTCCATCTAAACCTGTGTGTGCAAGCGAGAGCGCGATAGAGAGGCATATACAATAGTAGGAAATACAAAATATATTTGTCCGTCTTTTGCGAGCCTCGAACCCGCGGTCCATGCCACCATCACCGACAAGACGTCTTAACCACGCGGGCTAATCGACCATGTACCTATCGCAGCAAGTTTGCTCAACAGTATGTGAAGATTTCATGGAGCGACATCTAGCGTCCACATCTAGCGTCAATAGTAAATGAAATACTTCAGCGGTATTTACTTGATTTCGCAGTTAGGTAGTTGTTGCAACGTTGTACATGTAGATGGCGTTATGTAGGTTTGAGTCCCAACACGATGTTTATATTGATAATTAATATTATTGGCTTTTTAGGTTTTTTAAATATAAAATAAACAAAAATTAATAGTCGTTATTTTCTCATATTTTTTATTAGTTATTATCACATCTTTATCATGTACTTAAATTAATTTTACATATTTTATAACGGTAAATATCCGCCGGAACTGATTTTGTATCTGACTTTGCACTTTATATACTTTATGACGTCATCACGTAAAACTATCGTCCGTAAACCGACTTTACAGACAACCAATTTTTTACAAATGCAATTAATACGAAAAAAGCTTCATTGAGGTTAGAGTCAATAAGACTAAGAATCATCTAAATAAATTCAAACGCTTACAGAATAAATGGTTTTTATCTGAACTATCTTTGAACATTCTAAATTTTGGGCCGTTGCCGTGCGCGAGCGTTTTTTGTATGGACGTATTTGTAAGCAAATGGATTTTTGAACGTTTTTACAACTTTTCACCCACTTATTTTTCAGAGAATTTACAAGATTATATTACAATAATCTATCACACATTATACCTGGAATCTTTACCTAACCATAAGCATATAAATTATAGTTATATCTATTGAAATATGGATATAGTTAGGATAATATGATGTGATGTTTTGCCTAGTACGGCCCCCCAAGAAAAGAAAATCGCTAAAATATATAATAAAATAAAATAATGTAGGGAGCAATGATTAGGTTAGTTAGAATAGAATGCCTCACGTCATTAATTTCGCCTATTGTGCCTAATTTGTATAAATTGGTGGTAAATAAAGAAAATATACAATACAATTATCTATTTGAAACTGAAAAGTTTTAATTTAAAAATTTCTCACAAAAAAAAGGATTTACCTTTTTTTATTGAAGCTTTAAGCAGTATTTTATTGATCCCTGTTTAGTTATGCAATACCATCATTTCCCTTTTCACCGACACCACACTGAGGCGATCTGCGATATTTTATTGTGCATTTTTATGGTGACTATACTATATGCTACAAGGGCTTGGCTGTTATCGTTAATACAACATACACATACTGTACAAACAAATCTCGTTAAACCCTGAAGTGATAACAAATAAATAATAAAGAATTACTCTGCACACAATTGAGAGTTACGTACGCGGGGCGCTGTCAAATAATTCTACTGTTTTGTTTGAGCGTTGTGGAGCATGCCATTCACTAGCGATCAAGGTGGCGGTGGCGGCCGGGTCTGCACATTAATCAGTGAAGTTACCAACGAACATTTCGATAAAGTTATTTACGTAAGTACTTACGCATGAACCATTTTATTTGACTTCACATACTTCGAGCCACATAAAACTATCAATAAAGTCTTATTTTTTTTGTTATACTTTAGAGTTTGCACTAATCACACCAAGTCTGACGCTGTATGTATTAGGTACCTTTCTTACGATTTTACGCGTCAAAACTAAAAAAAACTTTGAAAAAAAAAACACCGTGTATCAGAATCCCTTAACTTTTTACTTTTTTTCATTATTTAACACATATTGGCCATAAAAACACATATTCTGAGAACATTTCAACTGGCTCCCGTTCAAAGTATGTAAAGGTAAGGACATACAGACGGAGAGACGATGTACGCTTTTTAATCTAGCTGACGTTGCGCGTGTGTTCGCTGATATAATACCGATTATGATTTGTCGGCGAACGTGCTGGTACCATGATCAGTCGTGAATTGACGCTGAGACGCTCGGGCGGGCGTGGGTGATCCTGCTCTTCAGTCGCGCGTTAAATAAATAATGTCACTCCACGAAGATTATGGACCAGAAGTGAACCGGCTACTGAGGCTATTGGCGCTTCTGCGGTGGGTATGCAAATACTGATATCTACACCATATTTCATATTGTTTGTTGTAATTAATCATTGTTGACAATATTTAGAATAAGTAGTATATTTAATTCAATTCGCGACATGTGGCGCCAGCCACCAATAAGGTGTTTAACGACGCCCATGGATATTTAGTCGTATGCGGGGGTTGCCATGCCGGCCTGACAGGTGCCCATTCACGCCCCTTATGAAGGACCCGAGACTGTACTTTACTTGAGGGGAAATCCAGTTCAAGAGATTACCAGTTATGTGGAGGAAATATCTGCAAAACCGATTGCTAAGCATCCGCGGTAAGTCTAGCGTGTAGGGATGCCATCCCTGCCCAGTGAGGGTTGTGTGGAGGTGGAAAAGGGAAGGCTGGATCGCGTCAAACAGCCCGAGTACACCCCATATTATGATTAGGCGTGATTGCCACCAAGAAGAACTGGTAAGCAATTTAATTGGAACGCTACGAGTATTTGAATATTTAAACAGAATCTACGAGGTGTTGGTGTTTGTGAGTGCGCTTGTTTCATAATTTCATTACTCTCGAATGGGTTGTCTCATTTCGATTAAAGCTTATGTAATATAACTTCAGCGCTCTGAATAAAATATGCAGCGAAAGACCGCTCCTCCGTGATAATATATAATGCTATTATTCCTTATCGACGAACAAGACGTATAGACTATCGAATGGTCGATTTTTCAATCGACAATTTAACAGTCATAAACTTATTCCTCGGCCCTAAGTTGTTGCCATGGCAGGCAACGAAATAAGAATATATTGTTTATATAATATGTTATGTTTATATGTTAGTACTAAGCACGTACTCGCTTTATATATATTTTTAATTAGAAAAATGCAAGGCGAAAATCATTGGAAAAATACATCCCGACCAGGATTCGAACCTGGGTATCTGGCTTGAGCCGCAAACGCGATACCCATCTATGCAACCGGGCCGTGACGTATTATCTCCAAATTTTCGATATTATTGCACCTTCATGCATGTCGCATAATTTTTGCGAACAGTCAACTTGCACGGTTCCATATTGAACCTTATCCAGGGTTCGAATCCTGGTCGGGATGTATTTTTTCCAATGATTTTCGCCTTGCATTTTTCTAATTAAAAAATAAATATATTGTTTATCTTGGAATCCGCCAAAATCCCACCAAGCATAAGGTGCCAAGTGCCAACTAGGTTCAACTAGGTTGCGGTAAAACAGCAACCGCCCGCCAGCATCCCCGTTCCCAGACGAACCAGTTACAGAACCAGTCAAGTAAATCTTCCGAAGGCGAGCCCGCTCCGTACTAACTCATCATAATTAAGAGCACGCATAAATCTAACGCGGCCGTGTCATTATACGATGTACACAGGCACGGACTAGGGTACGGCGGCGGCGGGGGCGCGGCAAGGCAAGAGGAGGACGGCGCGGCGGCCGGGGTTAACACAATGAGGGATAAGTATGAGGTTCTTGTTGGTTGAGGGATAAATAAGAGGTATGCGCCTGCGACGGCGGTGGTGGTGGAAAGAGATGCGCGGAGTGGATGCGCCTCTTTTGATCTACTTGAATTTGGGAAATCCGAAAAGATTATTTTCGGTATGTTGAAAGGAAATTTATTTATTTATAACGGAAACTTAATAGCTATGTATACAGACATTGAAAAAAAAATATTTCACACAGCTTACATCTAGAACTAAAATGGTGTAACTATCAGTTCATAAAGAGGGCTCTTGAAAAGCGCACAGAAAGACTTGTGAATCCCGGAAAGTAACTATTTACAGTTTAGCTTCCCAGGTCAATGTGCAGATTAGTTTAGTGCCTACGTGACGAAGGAATACTTTTGCACAGAAGGGGAATTCTTGGAATCGCTCTCTGAAAAATATTTAAAACATAAATAAGTTGTCTGCAAGCGAAACCTATTAATCTACATATATTACATAGCATAACTATTATTCCTGGCCAGTCCAAACGTTTCAGTGCAAAAATTCCAACGCTCCGTAACATTATATACATTTAATATGTACTTATGTAATTGTATTTCCAACACGAGAGGGACTGACACGAGCGAGCAACGACAATACACTTAATTCCAACAGGAGCGCGGTGTGCAGGGTGAAGCAGCTGCTGTAGCCGACCGCATCAGCTTCCACAACAAATTTAATGTTTATCTCAATGTATGTAGGTAGAGTGGTGTAGCGATATAAGCCCGTGCTATTCTACCCGGGCCGACCGCCGCGGTGTCCCGTTGCGAAACCATTCTAACTAGAATGTGTTGAAATGAATCTGTGCTGCTCACGTGTGTTCTTCTGCTATACTTGACGCTGTGCATTTATTTTGTTTTATTTCATCTTATGTATTGCACGCGCGCGCGCGTCTTCCTTGCTATATAGTAATCTGTGGCTATACGTACTGCGACAGAGGCCTATATCTAACTCGGTAGCTCAGTGGTGCGGTCGGTCGACTGTTATTAAGCAACCATGGGCGCGGTCATTACTGGGATGGGTGACCGCTGGATCGTTGGAGGCTGACCGTGGTTCGGATTCCACGTTAAACTATAGGTCCCTTCCCTTCTTACCTTACTAGGTGGTAGAGTTTATCCCGGCCGGGTTCGTACCACCGCACTGAACGAAACGTGGCGTCGGTCGAAACGGCTATATGTAAATAGTTCGTGTTTCCGTCCAGTTCAGTGTAGCCGACATGAAATGAAGGGAAGCACTGACATGGCACCTAGTTCACCCGGTGTTATGGGCTGACATCACGGATGTTGTAGGTGATGTAGCCAACCGTGTCAGTCCCATAAAAAAAATCTAACTATGTGTCGGTGCTCGATCCTGGGACGCAGAGGGCGGCAGTTTTTATTAAATATGTTTTTAACGGATTATGCTACAAGCAGACAAGCGGCCGTTGATAAAATCAAATAATATATTTATTTTATTTTATTATCATAAATTGTACGTTAAATATGTTATTTATTCTCACATGCATGCATGTATGCACCTATTCTTTATTTACTTTTACCACGACACTTGTTATATTATTTCATTATTTTCATATTGTAACAAATTATTTCCATTAATTTTACATAGGATTATCCTTGTTATAATTAAAATTATGTAATATATTCTTTTTTCTTTTGTAATATGTTATATACTTCTTCACTCATTGAGAAGAACGTCCAAGTTGAATGTGGCCAAAGATAACATTCTGGATAAGATTTTCGGAAGATGCACGACCGAGATAGATCGTCTCTCGCATACTCCGTGGTCCATTCAGACGCGCGCGCGGTGGCCACCTGTGAGTTGATGTACGAAGCGCATGCGCCGCGCGCGACACCCATCCATCAACGCGTCAGTCCGTAGTACCGCGCGGGCGGCACCTGACCCGTAGACTCCCAACTATCAATTTTCATTGAACAATAATCTACTCTACTTTTTAGTTTCCTAATGAATGTATCAGATACCCAAAAAAATTTAATTTTTTTTATGTTGTCTGCCCAACGTGCATCCAATGTATAAGAAAAAGAGATAATTATATAAATGTAGATATTTATAATACAACAAATATACCTGTATCACAAACCCTATACAATTTTAGTTAGCTCTACTTGTATTTACTTCATGATCACTTAAAATTATCGTGAAAATACATTTAATGATATTTTTTTCATCTCAAAATGTTACTGTGTGAAAGAAAATGACTAAAATTTGCTTCTTTTCGTGGCATATTCATAAAGACATGCATGTATAACGTATTGAAAACACAGTTCCACGTAACATTAAAATTTTCAATACGTATGATCAAACTCTCGATATTAATACGATATTAATACTCGTATTATGAAGTATCTTTACTTGTATCTGCTTCTTCGATACAGACTGAGATTATCACATCATCGTTTATCACATCAGCGAACTCTGATAGAACCACAAATTTACTTGTTACAATGGAATGCCCAAGTTGAAAAACTTATCAAAACATAAACAATTCAGGTTGTAATTCTCGAATAGGCCTAATTGATCCAAATTTATGAAGGCGCATTCTAAGTGCGCCTTCTGTGCCTGTGTACTCGCTATGATTAAACGTTGCCTCGGGGCTCCGTGTGCAGTCAAGTGTGCACACACTTACCACTCAGCAGCAGCAAAGTATAGCTTTAGTTGCACACGTTCACGTACCTATAGCACGATCTGAAAATAGAGATAGACACATTCTTGTCACTCTGATTCGTAGCGTAGCATCAGGTTCGATTCCAAGTTGAATGACAAAAAAGCGGTCAAGAACTCGCACGGGCAGAGATAAATTATAAGAGAGGCCATATATATTTTTTTTTCAAAATTTTAGACGTATATTTTCTTTAATATCTTTAACTATGTATTTTAAAATTAAAATAAAAAATATATATATTTGTATTTGTTATAACAAGTTCTTTCCAGTGATTGAAAAGCAGCACTTGAAAACAATATTTTTTTAATTTTCTAATTTGTCCTCCAAAATCGAAATTCGTTCACTTACCTTTCTCGGACGTTATATTGGCTGGTCAGAGCATGTGCTTTGGCCAGCCTGACTCAGCTACCCAAACCGTATTACAAAAAAGTCTTAAATGTATTTAAAAAAAATTACGTTGACAAATCGACCAACTAGTTCAGCGGTGTACGTGCGCGATCAATTGAAGATTAAAATAGAAATGTAATTATACATATACAACTTGCCCATTCTTACTTACTGTACTTAAGTAGTTCTTACATCATCTCCTCATTAGTCTGACATATAGGTACATTCTACTACCAAATTATAGGTTCCATGTCGGCGGTGCGGCGGAGCTCGCGGCAGTAACAATTGCGATGTCAAATTGATTGGCAGGGTTAATATACGATGATCAAGCATTATATTTGATTTACAAACTAAGCTTTTTAGGTTTCCGTACCTCGTACGGCCTATTACTAATACAACGTCTGTCTGTCTGTCTGTCTATCTGTCTGCCCGCCTGCCCGCCAGCCTGTCCGCCCGTCCGTCCGATGGCTGTATCTTTGGAACCGTAGTAGCTAGCCAGTTGAAATTTTCACAGAATATGTATTATTTTGGCAGTTATAACACCAAATAAAAGAATTTAAAATGTGAAAATTAAGGGTCCCTATACAAGAAACGTGTTTTTTTGTGGCGCGGAGACCGCTACAGGCTAGGTACAAAGATGACAAAAATTTACGAGTAATATCAAGAAGCATCTGCTAAGCAAATAACAAAAAAAGATTAACCGATCTTCACGCGAGCGAAGCTACGGGCCAAACCTTACACGTACATACGAGTATTATGTACATACATATATAATAGCATCTCGAAAATTAGGGATACTCTACCGATGTCGGCGATTTTTCACACCGGTCCAATTGCTTACACTCTATAAAGCACAAGTAAGACCGGTGATGGAATATTGCAGTCATCTTTGGGAGGGTTCCCCTGAGTACCTTCTTTCAGCCTTGGATTCTATCCAACGACGAGCCATTCGCCTCCTTGGCGACTCTGTACTCACAAAGGACCTTCAACCTCTAAAACACAGACGTATCGTTGGGTCATTGAGCCTGTTTTATCGGTACTACTATGGCCGTTGCTCTGACGAAATTGCTTCCCTTATCCCTCCTCCTCCTGTTCGCCTTCGCCAAACCCGCCATACTCTCGCGGAACACCCCTTTGTAGTGGACAGACGAGTACTTCGAACGGCACGATTCTCTAAATCGTTCTTGTGCCGCACTGCAAAGGTGTGGAACGGGCTTCCGGGGAATATCTTTCCCCACTCCTACAATCCACGGATCTTCAAATCGCGGGTAAATAGCCTTTCCCCAGCGACATTAGTCCACCTCCAAGCCGGACTGGCACCTCCTCGGGGGTGATATTGGCTGCGCCTGAGGCTTCGGCCTCGGACACAGCCAGCTAGTTCGGAAACAATAAAAAAAAAAAAATAAATAAATAAAAAATAATAATTAAGATCACACATGTTGATCGAGCCACACAGCTCTCCTCCACGAGCCCGCGCACCACACCTATTATGCTCAGGACTCAGTTTTTACTAGAATTGTACACAAACACAACTTCAATGATCTATTTACTAATACTGACATCTTTCACCTACCTCGATCAAAATTCAGAAATGAGGTTATAAAGACATTGATGAGCGAATATGTATCACCCACACATGCATTCATAACCACATTAACACATGCCTAATCATTGTATATTGATCATCATTTAGGTTTTATTTTATTTTATTACCAATCTGTTTATTAGTAAAATTTTCTCATTGTTATTCTTTTGGTTCAGGTTGATTTTTTTTTTTTTATATTTCCATATGTTATGTTTCCTAACTCGTAATGAACGTACATAATCTTTTGTGGAAATTTTTAATAAGCCATCGTAAGTGTTCATTTTATCTGTATAGTTTTATAACTTGGGCTGTTGATTTCCTGAAAAAAAGAAAAAAACCCCTTTTAACACACTGCAACGCCGCCGGAACCATAGGTTCGGTCGCATATCACGATCATAATGCGACCAGCAGCTAATAACTACTAATACTGCTTGACATAAATTATGAGGTACGTCTAGCTAGCTAGCTAGCCGCCTCCCGCGGATCTACAGGAGCGCCGCGGGCCCCCGGGAGCCAACCGGCCGCGGCCGCCACGCTCGCTAACTAACTGAACTGACTTGGCGACAAACGTGGGTCTGGCACGACACTGTGTCTCCGCCGCTAATACTGTTGGACACTAAAACTGATGGTGACCAGAGATTAGACGCGGGTAAATACACGGTGAACAAAAAACATGTCGAACACCCGAAGACAGGAAGTATAGTTTCAGATACTGAATCGGATAGGCTAGTTTTTTTTTTTAATTCGGACAAATTTTTTCAATTAAAAAATCTAATTAGTAGCACCACCTTTTACTTCTATGCAATATTCTTTACACTAGGCGGCGGCGGAGGCGGCGCGGCGCCGCGCCGCCGGTGTCATAAATTATCTTGAGGCGGCATTGAAGTGAAAACAGAGAGCGTTTTTTTATGTCTTTAATGAAATTCTTTTCGCCGATTTGGATTATTTTTGTCTTCTGTGCTGAAAATGAAGTCGGTAAGTGCTTTGAGGTCAGTTAGTGTGCAACAAACTATTATTTTGTATACCTAATAAGTTTTAGAATATTACCTAGGTACACGGAAAAAAAGGATTTCTTTTCGTAAGAATATACACATTCTTAAACGGATTGTTTAATTGTAAGTATATATCGTCTTTCTCCAACAAGAATGCATCACACGAAGATAATTGAAATTTTTGAATATAGTAAATGAAAATCTTGAAATATATTTTTGAACCAAGATGATATATTTCATGCAATAAAATCGCATGCTTAAATTAATAATGTTCATTTTATTAAGCTAAGAAAGCTGAGAAATTCATTTCAAAACAGGAACGGACTTGTACCAAGAAAATAATATTCTTAACATGCGTTATAATTTGAAAGAAGCATATATATTCTTAATTTTAGATAACGTTTAGTCTTATGTGGACAATATAGCCTACTTCTTCACTTAAGAATTTCTTTAGATATTTATTTAACCCAAGTAACAGAATATTTATTTAAAGAATTTAAGATCCTTAAATTGAGAATATACTGTCTTGCATAATTTAAAATGACGTCACTTTTAATAAAAATACAAATTTCTTCACTCAAGATTTTCTTTAGATATTTATTTCACCCAAGTAATCCAATATTTATATCAAGAATGTTAAATGCTTAAAATAAGACGATATTGTCTTCAGTTATTTACAATTACGTCACAGGTCAAAAATACCAATTTCTTCACTCAAAAATTTCCTTAGATGTTTATTTCACCCAAGTAAACGAGTATTAAATCCAAGAATTTTAAATGCTTAAAATAAGACGATGTTGTCTTAAGTGGTTTAGAAATACGTTACAGTTCAAAAATACAAATTTCTTCACGCAAGAATTTCCTTGGATGTTTATTTCACCCAAGTAACGAATATTAAATCCAAGAATTTCAAATGCTTAAAATAAGACGATATTGTCTTTAGTGGTTTAGAAATACGTTACAGGGCAAAAATACAAATTTCTTCACGCCAGAAATTCCTTGGATATTTATTTCACCCAAGTAACGAATATTAAATCCAAGAATTTCAAATGCTTAAAATAAGACAATGTTGTCTTTAGTCGTTTAGAAATACGTTACAGGTCGAAAATACAAATTTCTTCACATAAGAATTTCCTTGGATGTTTATTTCACCCAAGTAAACGAATATTAATCCAAGAATTTCAAATGCTTAAAATAAGACGATATTGTCTTTAGTGGTTTAGAAATACGTTACAGTTCAAAAATACAAATTTCTTCACGCAAGAATTTCCTTGGATGTTTATTTCACCCAAGTAACGAATATTAAATCCAAGAATTTCAAATGCTTAAAATAAGCCGATATTGTCTTCAGTCATTTACAAAATTATTATTTTAGAGGTCAAAAATAGCTATTTCTTCACTTAAGAATTTCCTTACATGTTTATTTCATCCAAGTAAACGAATATTAAATCCAAGAATTTCAAATGCTTAAAATAAGTCGATATTTCTTTAGTGGTTTAGAAATACGTTACAGGTTCTTTACAGGTACTTTTCTTTCCGTGTAGGTACCTAGAAAACTGCTATCACGTGCTTAAGACATATGGTAGTAGGGTTTAACTTCACCTCACTGTTATGATGGCATGTAGACATAATTTAGTTGTTTAAATACATCTTGATACTTTAGGAATATTGAAAAAGGGCATATTTTCAATAGAATTTTGAATAAAAAAAACTAGCCTATCCGATTCAGTATCTGAAACTGTACTTCCTGCCTTCGGGTGTTCGACAGGTTTTTTGTTCACCGTGTATAATAAATACCCGGGAAGGTAAATAACAAGAAAATGGGTAGAAACTGATATTTATGCGTATATTATTTACCCGGTAGGTATTTTATTTGCCGATTCATTTTACCTACCTTGTATAATATGTTTTTTTATTTTCTGTGGTTTCGCTTGAACGCAGTCGACACCTATTACCATAATATACCATTTGTGTTTGAATCCAGTATGGATTCAAACAAAAAAGTTAATTTAAAAAATAAAAAAACCTGACTGCGTAAAAAATTAACTTTAAATAAAAACTGAAAAGAAAAAAACAAGTCGAGTAGTCTAGAACACTGTTAAGTAATATTGAATAACTACACCTTTGAAATAGTTTCATTATCTATACACACATATAATACAACCAATAATAAACTCTAATGCGGAACACAGCGGCTTTAACAGTCGGGCGGGACCCATTATTGGGAAAATTTCAATGGGTCCCGACTGTTAAAGTCGCTGTGTTCCGTATTAGAGTTTATTATTTGTTGTATTATATGTGTGTATCGATAATGAAACTATTTCAAAGGTGTAGTTATTCAATATTACTTAACAGAGTTCTAGACTACTCGACTTGTTTTTTTCTTTTCAGTTTTTATTTAAAGTTAATTTTTTACGCAGTCGGGTTTTTTTATTTTTTAAATAAACTTTTTTTATTTTACACTTTTTAGTTAGGATTATAAGACCGTAAATTTCGTAATCTTGTCATTTCATTGAGAAAGTTAATATCGTGGGGATTATTAAGTAGCTTGCGGTGGTGTAAACTGCTGATAATTTTATTGATTACTAGCTTTTGTCCGCGGCTTCACTCGCGTGAAATTCGTATTTCAAAAGAAGAAAGTAAGTAACTAAGGCTGAACTGCGTTTAGGTAAACAATAAACCTTCTCAACTAAAGTGAGTAACTAACGGCGAGCTGCATTCTGGAAGACAATAAACCTTCTCGAAGAAAGTAAGTAACCGAGGGCGAGACCGAAGGCCGAGCTGCGTTCAGGAAGACGATAACTTTTTCGAAGAAAGTAAGTAACAGAGGGCGAGGCCGAAGGCCGAGCTGCGTTCAGGAAGTACATAAACCTTCTCGAACAAAGTAAGTAACCAAGGGCGCGGCCAAAGGCCGAGCTGCGTTCAGGAAGACTATAAAACTTCTCGGCAAAATTAAGTAATTGAGGGCGAGGCCGATGGCCGAGCTGCGTTCAGGAAGACTATAAACCTTTTTGATGAAAGTAAGTAACTGACTTACACGTAAGTCCGAGCTGCGTTCAGGAAGTACATAAACCTTCTCGAACAAAGTAAGTAACCAAGGGCGCGGCCAAAGGCCGAGCTGCGTTCAGGAAGACTATAAAACTTCTCGGCAAAATAAAGTAAGCAGCTCGGCCTTCAGCCTCGCCCGCAATTACTTAATTTCTTCGAGAAGGTTTATAGTCTTCGTGAACGCAGCTCGGCCTTCGGCCTCGCCTTTAGTATGTTACTTACTTTCTTTGAGAATCTTTATTACCCGACTACGGCGAAGCAAAAGGAGGGTTATTGTTTATCTGAATCCAGTTCACCCTCCGGCCCCGGCCTAAGTTACTTACTTTCTTCTTTGAAATACGAATTTCACGCGAGTGAATCCGCGGGAAAAAGCTATCGATATTAAAATAAGAAACTTCAGTTATAAATCAAATACTACCTAATAAGTAAAATATTCCACCTATTAGCGTAACCGGAACTGAATTTTATTTAGCCTATCCTGTGTCTCGTATAGCTAAATGTGCGTGTACTAATTTTAATCGAATCTAGATGATCGGCTTAAATTTTATGGAGGAAATTCATACATACATATTCGCCTCGCCCCGCTGCCCCCCTCATTTTCTTTTAAAAAGTTCGCTAATTTACACCCTTTCCAACGGTATACCAAATGTCATACAAATAATTCACTATGTGGTCAAAATTAAGGACATAGACCAGAATAGAACAACACGGGCACTTTGTAACATAACAGGGGCACTTACTTATCGGTGGTCGCTTCTCGTACTGAGAGCGTTTTCCGGAGCATTTTCAAATTTAGAACATGTACCGGTTGCGCCGGCACTTTGTTCAATTCTCCAATATTAATGTTTAGACTCTTGCAAATTATCTCTAATTTTGATCACATAGTGAATTATTTGTATAAAGTGTTGTATACCTTTGGAAAGGGCGTAAGCTAGCAAACTTTTTAAAAGAAAACGACGCTCTCAATTGGTGTAGTTTTTTTTAAAAAATGAATTAAGAAATTAAGATTCTGTCATCTTTTTACTCGTTCTCGGGACTTTGGGAGGTCATAAGTCCTTTTCATGGTATTAACTTCATCAAATAACTGTTTTTCTAAAACAAGGATACATCGTAAAATTCAATAAATTTTATTTCGTGCTTATACAAACATGAACAAAAAAGTTACAAGGGTTTAAAGCTGGGATTTTGGTAATTTTCAAAAATAAGAAAAAAAATCGTATCTCGATACCACGTGACACCTGACAAAAGGTATGTTGGGTCAAAACGTTGCAAATGACCCCACTTATCTACAAAAAAAATTTGTCGGTCGATGTGCCGAACATCCTGTATAATAAGAACTATATCACAGCTCTATTATTATAAGAGTGAGAATGGTTGCTAACCAACTTTAAATCGTTATAGATCCTAAATGGTCATTCGAAATGAAAAATGATAAGAGAAACCTAAAGATCATTTTCAAATACCTATTCAACGATACCCCACTTAACATAGTTAGTCAACTTTAATTTTTTTCTTTTTCACAATATGGCACCTAGTTGTCGCCATATTGAATTTTGATTACTGTCGTGTCTTCAGTGACACTCGCAAGATTAAAACAAATCGATTGACGTAAGAATCATCAAAATCGGCCCACGCGTTTGGTCTCTAGTGTGCCACAAAGGAACAAACATACATACATAGGCTGATAAACACATTACCCTCCTTTGCGTCGCGCAGTCGGGTAAAAAACAAATCGATTGACGTAAGAATCATCAAAATCGGCCCACGCGTTTGGTCTCTAGTGTGCCACAAAGGAACAAACATACATACATAGGCTGATAAACACATTACCCTCCTTTGCGTCGCGCAGTCGGGTAATAAATTATGGTAATTAAACGTTTTAGCAGATTAAAATATAAATATAGTTACTATCGAGCTGGCATAGCCAAAAATGGCTAAAGCCTTAAACAAAATAGAGATAAAAAATAAATAAAAAACTAGCCCCTTAAATTTACCAGAGGCTCTTTTTTATGTAATCCGGTATGGGTGGCTTAGCCGGAGGGGCCAAAGCGCATGCTCCGACCAGCCAATATCACCTCCGGGAAGGTAGGTGCCATACCGGAGACTTCCCTGGATTACTCGCTATACTGGACTAGAGGAGAACACAACCGAGGCTGCTATGCGGCCATCTTACATCCAGTACGGTGGTACCAGTCGGCTACAATTTGAGCCTACCACCTAGTAAGGGGCAAGGGAAGGCTATAAACACAGGGTTACGTTTGAGGGTTTGCCGACATCCTTACCTCAATGTTTGTGAACACCTGGGAGCGGTCAGAACTTGGATTGGTGACCGTTCGATCTTTGAGACTGGCCGTGGTTCGGATTCCACATAAATCTGTAAGGGAACTGCATTACATTATTATTATTACCCTTATTATATTTATAGGTGGTACGGTTTAATCGACTCGGATTGATACGCCTGAAGGTTGGTCGAAGCGGCAATGTAAATAGTTCGTGTTTTCCTTCCTATTCAGTGTAGCCGGTACGGCCAAAGGGAAGCACTGGCATAGAAATGTAAGAAATTTAATAATAAAATATGAAATAAAATTAAACAAACACTGACTAGTTTGAACTCAGAAAAGTTTAAAACTTTTGTGGGCATAAATGATAATGATAATGATAATAATGATCGACCGGGAGGCGCGACGCGCAACGCTCGTCGATATCACGGTGCCGCATGACGAGAACCTTGTGAAGGCCAAAAAGACAAGATATTGAAATACATCGACCTGTCTCACGAGGTTACCGACATGTGGCCCGTGGATTCGACGATCGTTGTGCCCACAGTCGTGTCTGCGCATGGGCTGATAGCGAAGAGCCGCGACCATCATCTCAGGAGGCTCTCGCTGGACGGTTGGATCAAGGGCCAGATGCAGAAGGCGGTCTTGCTCGACACCGCTCGAATCGTCCGGAGATTTCTCTCTCTCGGGTCCGACCACCGGGCTTGGGCTCGCCCCGCGCCGCCGCCGGTGGCAATCCCGCTTCTTTTCTATATATCTATACATTTATACTTAAGCGGCGGATGGCCGACTGGTTTGGGCATCGGCTTCTCATACGAGAGGTCCGCGGTTCAAATCCCGTCGGCGTGTAACAATGAATTTTTTCTGACGAAAAAATTTACGTGCATACCTACACCTGCTGCTTTACCGTTCGGAACCGGTGTAAAACTGTAGGTCCCTTCCCTTGCCCCTTACTAGGTGGTAGGCGTATGGCACCTACCTTCTCTGAGATCATATTGGCTGGTCGGATGCGCTTTAGCCCTCCAACACAGCCACCCATTTTTTTTTTGTTTATGGAAACCCATACCGCATTACATAAAAAAAAATTGGTATATATCTATTTAATGTAAATAATTGTGTATAGAATTAATGTAGGAAAAAGTTTGTAAATAAACGAATAAATAATGATAATACACAAACATGATAAAAGATAGGCCACAGTTCACAGGCATACACGCCAATAAATAAAACAATTGTCTCAATTTAAATTGAAATAATTTTACAAATTTCATCTAACTCTTAACTTTTTTTTATGTAATCCGGTATGGGTGGCTGCGTCAGAGCCTATATCACCCCCGAGAAGGTAGGTGCCATACTGGAGACTTCCCCAAAGGGAAGCAATCAATCCAAAGATTGCTCGCTAGAGGAGAACACAGCCGAGGCTGCTATGCAGCCATATTACATCCAGTACGGTAGTACCAACCCAGTCAGCTACAATTTGAGCCTATCATCTATTAAGGGGCAAGGGAAGGGGCCTACAATTTTACACCGAACGGTGAAGCAGCAGGTGTAGGTATGCGCGTGAATTTTTCCGTCAGAAAACTGATTCCGTATTCGAACCTCGCATCTCTCGCAAGAGATGCTGACGCTGAGACCACTCGGCCATCCGCCGCTTACTGACTGCTTGGAGACCTGGTCTTCCGCCCCCGCCTCCGCCGGTAATACCGTTTTTATTTTAATTGTTTATATTAATTTTATATATTTTTAAGTGTATAGAATGTATATGATTAATATAGATATCGTAAAGGAAGGGAAATGTGATAATAAATAAACATAACTTACATAATAAATAACTCTTATCATAACACAAAAAAAATATAAGCGCCGACATCAGCCGACATGTCACACGTTGTCGTAGCAGTAATAGCGTAGTAATACTGTGGTAATAGGCTGACGTCACACTGTTACAGCAGGTGATGGTAGCCAACAAGTTAGATTCCATAAAAGCACACGTCACATACCTTGTAATAATAAATCATCAAAGGCCATGACAATGAAAAAGTGCATTCACAATGTGATCCTAGTTTGTGACAAAGATGTAACGAGTCAGAGCTGACAGCCCTTGAGCAGACTGTCGAATGTCAATATTTCCATATTCATTGTAACAACGGGGCCCTATAAATGGGGCGTTGACAAATTCCGGATTGTTCTTCCAAAGAATACAAATTAATGGAGCGGAGTGTTCTTAATTTGATTAATTTTTATGGATATTGCTTCTCAATTTCAGTTATGATAATATTGATGGTAAACAAATTTTAATTTACCTCTATATTATGTCACAACCGGTAAAACGTATATTTAATTAAACGTAACTATGACCGGGGTACAGTTAGCAAGCGCAAAAGACACTTCTAAGTTACAAAAACAACAAAATATAAGGTGCCTCATTATTAGCTGCAAATATTTTGAGAGGGTTACCTAACCCCTTTATTTTACGTAACCATAATAAATACATTAAACAAAAAATCATATTATGTTTTTAGTAATAGCGCTGTAACCGTCAGTAATGGTAATCAGTAATAACCGCCGGTAATGACCTCAAATAATCAGCGGTTTAGGTACTTAGTGGCACATTATGGTCGTGTAAAACATAGACATGTTTTGCTGAAAACGAATGCTACAAACACATGATTTGTGTTGTGCCTACTATGGTGTTACCTTATATAATGGAACATATTATAATGCTTAACTGCGAGAAAAACATTAATAGAGGCTGTGTCAGGATATCAAATAAGTTTTACCAATTATATCAAAATAGGGTTATCAAATAAGTGACACTCAGTCAGTTTTGTAGGTGGTTGGTATCATTTTGGTGTATCCAAATTTCTGAATTATTTTGTATGAGCCGGAACCTCTCTATACATTTTTACTCGAAGATACCTACTTAATTTAATAATTATTGAGGTGTGCAGTGGAAATTTTCGAGATGCTTTCTCGAAGAACATTTTGAAAAACTAACATCATGTAGGTAAGCTCATAGGGTATCCCTACGCTACTCCTTTGAAACATAGGGTTGCCAGCGTCTAGTAAAGAACTGCACTCAATTAATTAACATTTACAAGTTAATTGCTAATGCATTTACATGTGGGACAGTCCAGACCTTGTTAGTGGATTAATTACCTTATTCTCGTAATCATTAATCGAAATAATAAATAAAGTAAAGTAAAGGTAAATAAATAATAAAAAAAAAATCATTACCAGCATAGCAGTGAAGCCTAATGTTCACGTCAAAAGAGCCGCCATTTCATTATTTCTGTGGACAAAATTAATACCAGTACAATCGCACGCATGTTAGCTTCATAAGTCTGTTTAGAATAGATTCATGTCTGCAATCGCGTACCCTAGGCTGGTACCGTTTAGTTAGTAAGTGCATACTTCCACGAATACAGTAGTGGTGTAGCTCGATTCCAAGTTAGGCAGAACGGAAAAATGGCATCTGACGTAAACAATTTTCCTATATGAACTTTTCTGCGAATCCCGTCCGAAGATTCAAAGTTCAAAGCGTATTCCTATAACAAATGAAGGGAAGCACTGACATGGCACCTAGTTCACCCGGTATTATGGGCTGACATCACGGATGTTGCAGGTGATGTAGCCAACCGTGTCAGTTTCCATAAAAAATAAAAAATAGAACATGTTTTCTTGCACGACGCATGCCAGGCAAACGTGATATATTCAACTAGCTCAATTGAGCAAGTTTTTTTTTGTGATTTTAAAGTTAGGAAACAAAAATAATTCACTTTAAAATAAACTAATAAGTTTCGCCCAGGCGTCCCTTCAAACGCGATGAAAAAAATGTGATGCGTGCAAGATGTGACTTCTGAAATAATTGTTCATGATGTCATAATAAAGTCGACATAATCACCTTTGCCCAGGATCCGTTTTTTTTCTCGAATGACGGATGCCGGCTCTTTTTGACAGAGTCGGATTACGGAAACGGATCTCGTTTATCAGATCCCGGACGAACCTGTTTGTGGAGACTGGCCTGCTCCAATTGGCTCCAACGTGTTATATGAATGGTTTACGCTTATAGGAAAAATGTTGTATTTGTGATAATTTTTTAGAAATAGTGATGACTCGTAGTATGTAGGCAGTGGCAAACATTATTGTAATGTAGACTAAGTGGACGTAAAAAAAAGTATCCAGCGAAGTTTCTTGCCAGTTATTCTTCGCTGTGATAATCGAACTGGCAAAATGTTAAATGTTAAAATATGGCGAATTCGAGTGCAGTGTACTGTCTATGGATGATGAATAAAGAATAAAGAATAAAGAACCAAATGCTCAAGCACTGATACGGACGGCCCGGGTCAGCTGTCATCTGGCCAATAAAAGATTGAGAATCGGTGTTGATAGAGTAAGACAAAATAAAAACAAAAACCGGGAAGGATGGTCAAACAAAAAAACCAGAATAAGATGATAATTGTACTTAATAGTTAACCCTCGAAGCCTCAGTAGTGATGGAAATTAACGTCAACTCTACTTAAATTCAAATTCAAATTCTTTATTTAACTTTTGGCCACACAAAGATAGCATATTAAACATGTGAATAAAGGTTACAATAAACATTATTTTAAATACATCATTCATTAGTCCTAAAGATTCAAAATTAAATTAAAAATGAAATGGACAAGTCAGAGTTATAAAATCACACAACATATAAAATCAGAAAATAAGAATAAAAAAAAATAAATAAATAAATAAATAAAATAAAAAAAAAAAAATAAAAAAAATAATGTATACACATATCATCTCGTAAGTTAATTAAATTTATCAAAATCAAAATAAATTTTGAAATTATGAAATTAATAAAAAAAAACTATCATTATACAATTACATTTAAAATTTACAATCATTACAATAAAATAAAATAAAATATTTATAAAAAATTAAATTAAATTAAAACTAAGACTAGAATAAAATATGCTAAATAGACTGCTGACTACGTGTTTTTTGTACTTATTTGGTCAAAACTAAAAATCTTGTTATCAAAATATTCATCAATACTATAAAAAGGCCTCGAAGCAAGGTAACTTCTTAATTTAGATCGAAAGACCCCGAAGCTACCAACCTGTGTCAGTTCTCTATTTAGATTATTGTACATTTTAACTCCCATGAATTTCTCGCTTTTGTAGAACAACTGACATTTTGGGTTATCACCCGCAATGTCATCCTTGTTTCTGAGGTTATGCCCCTTATTATTAACTGTTTTAAACTTACTTTTATTTTTAAATATGTTACACAATGTCATGAAAATATAGAGTGATATTACTGTTAGTATCTTTTGATTTACAAATAATGGTCTACACGTATCTCTAAATTTTGCACCTGTTATTATCCTAATAGCTTTTTTCTGCATTTTTAACACTTTTTGTATGTCTACACTACTTCCCCATACTTCGATGCCATACCTAAGTTTAGATTCTATGTATGCATAATAAATTTGCTTGAGCGTTTCATTTGTAGTTGTAGGTTTTAATGTTTTTAGTACATAACAGCCGCTTGCTATTTTATTTAGCAATTGCTCTATGTGAAATTGCCAGCTTAGTGTTTCGTCAATATTTATTCCTAAAAATTTTATACTATTTACCGATTGTAAGTCTTTAATTTCCTCCGTTATACTTTGTTTGTCATAATTTAAGCTCTTCGAGAATATCATAAAACATGTCTTTGTTTTGTTAAGTGCTAATTTGTTGCTACTAAACCATTGTTCCAGCTCGTTTACATTTTTTTTAATTTGCTTTGCTAATTCTTGTTTATTTTTAGACTCTATTATAGAGCTTGTATCGTCAGCAAAAAGAAATACTTTACCTGTGCTTATATTATCAATCAGATCATTTACAAAAATCAAAAAAAGCAGTGGGCCCAGCACAGATCCTTGGGGGACTCCACATTTAATATAGGCACTGTCTGAATTAACTTTAACTATTGCTCTTTTATTTTCGTTTACTACCTGTAGTTCTATATACTGCTTTCTTTTTTCCAGATATGATTTAAAAAACTGTTGTTGCATTCCCCGTAGACCATAAAATTCTAACTTGTATAGCAAAATTTCATGGTCTACGCAGTCAAATGCTTTGCTGAGGTCACAGAAAACCCCAGCACAGTGGAGCTTTTCATTATGAGCATTTATAACATTTGATATTAGCTTATTTACGGCGTCTATTGTTGATTTAGATTTTCTATATCCAAACTGATAATTTGTAAAAAACATATTTTTTTCAAAGTATTCAGTTAGTCTATCAGCTACAACTTTTTCAAATATCTTAGATACTGGTGACAATATTGATATTGGCCTATAGTTGGATGGGTCTTTTTTATCCCCTTTTTTGAATATTGGGATTATCTTTGCAATTTTGAGTTCATTTGGATATACTCCATCTTCCAAACATCTATTTATAATATAAGATAATGGTTTGCAAATACAGTATTTTACTTCTTTTATTAATTTAGTCGGAATATTGTCATAGCCTACAGAACTTGTATTTTTCAAGGAATTAATTATCTTGATAATTTCTGTCTCGTTTGTAGGTTCCATGTAAAACGATTTCCTATTGTTAATTATTTTATTTTGTAGCATAATTTTGTATTCATTATTAGTAATTGGTTGAGTGTTATTTGCCCTAGTGTTCATTGATGTTTTCAGTCCAACATTCGTAAAATATTTGTTTAATTCATTTGCAACTTCTATATTTTCAGTCACTTCTTTTCCATCTATTTGTAGTTTTATGTTATCTCTTTGTTCTTTTTTGCTTTGATTAGTATCTCTTTGTATTATTTTCCAAGTGGTTTTAATTTTGTTTGATGATTCTTGTATTTCCTTATTGTTGCACAAGCTCTTAGCTTTTCTAATAATTTTTCTAAATAAACTATTGTATTTTTTATATTTTATTTCTAAATTGGGGCATTTTTTTGTTTTAAGGCTTATGTACATATTTCTTTTCACATTACTCGATATTCTTGTCCCTTTTGTCATCCATTTTCTCTGTCTATTTTTTATTATGTGGATTTTATAGGGAAAACATTCTTCTATAATACTTGTAAATATTTTATTGAAAATATTATATTGAGAGTTAGGTGTTTCTTCACATGCAATTTCTGACCAGTCTTCTTCAATAATTTTATTATGAAACTTTTGCATATTTTTTCTTCCAAAATTTCTTTGCTTTTGTTTATATATTACTTCTTGCGACTTATGGTTTTCTAATGATATTATTATACTATCGTGGTCCGATAGGTCACACGGTATTACTTCTGTTTTTAATGTAATAATATCCAAATTTGCCAAAACATTGTCTATCATTGTACTTGAGCTGTGTGTGATTCGCGTTGGTTCTAAGATTGCACTTTTTAGGTTATATGGTTTTATAATTCTTTTAATTTTTTTAAAATTTGTGTTATTTCTATCTAGAAAATTTATATTAAAATCACCTACCAATATAATATATTTTGCACTTAAGTGCTCTAAAATTTTGTCTAGGTGTTCTAAGAATATGTTGATGCTAGAATTTGGACTCCTGTATATTAATAATAAGCAAATTTGTTTTTCTTGTGCTGTTGTTTTTATTCTTATTCCACTTATTTCTATAATTTTTTCTATATTGTACGATTTTAAGTTAATTTCTTCGACCTTTGTTACAAAATCATCCAAACAGTATATAATGGTTCCTCCTCCTCTATAAAGCGATCGACTTTGATAAGCTACTGGCTTATATCCATTTATACTAATGCAATTTTCTTCTCCTAATTCAAGCCAAGTTTCTGTAAAGCACAGGAGTGTTGGTTTTGAGTTTTTTTCTACATCTAAGAAATCTAGGTAATCTTCTAGTTGTAATATTTTGTTTCTTATGCTTCTAATGTTTAGGTACATAACATGCAATGTATTTTTTATTTTTGAATGTTTTTTATATGTCTTGTCTGAAAATCCGAATATTTTTTCCAACTATTGTAAAAAGTTTCATTAATGTTTTTAAGTATTTTATTGATTGCTAATACTATTTTATATTTACCATTATCTGACAGTTTTACGCCGTCCATTTTGTAATCGCTTGAACACAATTTTTCGTTGCTGTCGGCGATGTAACTTAACTTAACGTTAACTAAATTAAACTGCAAATACAAAACCCTTAGCTCGTTAAGGCAATCAGCCCATATTCATACATAATACCACATGCGCGGTAAACAACTTAAGCGCGACATTGCTCGCCTGCTCCCGCGAACGCCACAGTAACGTATAACAAACAAAGTTCACAAACAATCATCTCCTCGTACGAGTTAACACGACTGTCACGACTTAATTAAACTTAACTAAAACTCTTGATAATAATTCGGCCGGTGTTGCGAACGATGAACGAGCCGCCCTCAGAATGCAAGCGCTGCCACCCCGCACCTGACACCAAGGCCGGGTCTGTCCGAGCGAGGCGGTGAAGAAGAAAGGGGCCAGTAAATGGTGGCGGAGCCGTTGCAATTTCTGGTGCACAGCTGATACATGAGGCTCCTGCGGCAAACGCACACCAAATCGTCGGCTGTCTGGCTCAACCAACACGATGCTCACGATCCGGCCGCGGACTCCGACGTGTCGGGGCGCCCAACCAGCTTCAGCGTCCAGCCTGCAGCGAGCGGTCCCGCTACCAGAATAGATTGCAGTATTATCCAAACGTAGAGCAAATTATTTCAAACCTTCCTTTTTCCCCAACTTCCTGGCCCCCAAACTAAAAAAAAATTCTGCTCCCTGTCAATTTTTTTCTTGACAACCAACTTTCTTTTTCATTTTATAACATTAAAAACTAATATGGCCAGGAACAATAATCTGCTTCGTCACAGCGCATAACAACAAAATAAGGGATTCGGCGCACTGGAAGTCATCGTGGAGAGATCCGCGGGGTTTTATGAATAGCGGGCACTCCGGACAGACTTTTTGACGGACCATTTTAGCGGTTCATCCGGTCAAACTAAATTCTCGGCGTTTGTCATGACATGACGGATCTCGGACGCCAGATGCCGAGTGGACAGACAGTCTTATAAATACGCAGGTCGCTTAGACGGTCCGTCCCGTCATAACGGACGAATGATGATCATTAATAATGGACGTCGTCGACAAACGGCGTAAGTCGTGCGTGTTGCGTGTGCCTAACTTGGAATGGAGGTACTGTGGTAGCGCACGTTCAAGTAATTAAGTCGCGATACATTCCGGAATATTCTAGATCACATTAAGATTAACATAATAGCCCACGGAGGCTCCACACTGGTATAGTTGCATCTCCCTTGCTTCGTTGTAAATACGGTTTAGCTGGAATCTATACTGTAGATGAGGTGATGATAGAACCAGAAACAAGATATATCCTTGATGTCACCTTGTTTCTGCAGGAACACGATGTAACAAGATGTCATTAATGCACTTAGCTGGATGCTATCTATCGCCGAAGAACATTATTAAACGTTGTCGGAAACCAGCTTGTTTCGGATATAGAAATGACCTAAAATATTTAGGTTGATCTAACATCAAACATTCATTATTCCACATTAGTCGTGCTAAAGTATCTTATGGAACACAAAAAAAATTATAAAGTAGGTAATATGTTACTTTTAAGATTGAAGTAATATATTACGCACACACCCCAAACATCCTCACCCTCTCTCATTCACACACGGCGCACAAACTAGAATAAGTATTATATTATAAATTGGTTTAATAAATTTAAATTATATCATTCATTAATAAGTAGATTAGATGATACCCGAATGTTATCAAAAGTGGTTTGACCAAGCAATGTCGCCTATGAAACAGCCTTAGAATACACGATCTCGCGGGCACAGTATCGGTACCATCTTCACGCATTGTTTTGTATGTATACCTGTAATAACCTATGTACATGTGTCTGACTAATAAACACTTTTTTATTTTTTATTTTGATTTGATTGATTTTTGATATTTAAAAAAATATCGTTGCCTTAGATTGTTTTAAAAGTTTCGTCGCTTGCAAAAGACTTCAACGCGTCGAATTCGAGTGAGTTTTTAACCGACATCATTAGTAAATTTTAATACAATTAATATTTTTTGCCAGTTTGCCTTATTAATACAAAAACAATGTTCATTTAATTGAAATTATAATGTGTAAAATGAAATTATTTTTAACGTCTATTTTGTGAAGTATTTTCAATGAAGCACTTTCGTGTTAAGAATGCATTTTTGCGCTGATAACTTTTTTTATTATCTGAAATCTGACATGGTCCGCTGCTACACTCGTGATGTAAGTATATTAGAGCATGTTGCTGTCGGGAAGGCGGCGCGGCGGCGCCATGCTAGTTTACCTTTGAACATACCGACTACACTGGTTGGAGTGGCCGGAAAGCACGAACAATTTTCCTGGCAATATTGACCGAGACGAGACGTTGCCCTTCCACCTAGTGAGGTAAGCAAAGGGCCCTACAGTTTTATATGAAATTAGATGCATGACGAATTTCTTGTTAATGACGGTATTCATTTATCAAACTCGAAATGAAAACGAAAGTGGTGCACAGCGACAGGTCTCGAACCCACTGCCTCTCGCAAAGGAGAGGCAGTGGGATCACGCCACGCGCCGCCGCGCGCCCGCGCCTACGCCTCATAAACTTTATATTTTTACCCTCTTCAATACAATACGATTACCTTGCGAAAAAAAGCTCTAGTTTATTCACCTATCGCCGAAAGCACGAAGAATGTTTAATACATGGTGATGAGTTTTTTGCTATTTGTAATGTTGCAGCTCTTGTATGGAGTCGCTCGTTTTGTAGAGCGCTTGTTAATGGCCTGTGTCGAATACACGATAAATTCATTAGACAGCGCTACAAATGAACATACAAACACACTGAGTAATATTTCGTAGTATTTATAGTTACCATTTAAATTACTAGTGAATCTGAGTCGAATTTTTCCCGCTTTCGGTAGGTTTAACCGCGTGCGAGTAAGTACGTAGAATTTTCTCAATATATATATATTTTTTAATTAAAATCGGTTCTGGTGTTTTCGAGTTATAAGCGGACAGACAGACAGACAGACAGAAAGCAGACGTTGGATTTTATTAAAGGTAAGGATACGATGTTTGTCAGGTGAAAGGGGAAGACAGCACGACCATACTGAATGAAAGGTCTGGTCGGTCGAAACGGCTAGGCAAATAGTTCGTGTTTTGGGTCCAGTTCAGTGTAGCATTGACATGGCACCTAGTTTACAAAGGTGTTACGGACTGACATCACGGGTATTGTAGGTGATGTCAGCCAACCAAGAGTTTGCATAAAAAAATATATTTGAACAAAACAGTCCACTGCAATGTATTTAAATTACAAACATTTGTTTTATAAAAACATTATCCTCCTTTTTGCTTCGCGCAGTCGGGTAAAAAGCTCTCGAAAAGTGCTCGAAGCAGCCAAATCCACCACACCTCGCTAAACCACGCTAGGCGAGATATCACAAAAGCAGGAACATACTACAAAAACCATCGTCCACATGTTACAATGCCGCGATCAGGCCAAGAAGTAAATTATTGGTAATGTTGTTTGTTTATTTTAACAATTTTATTAGTGTTTCGTTTGGTCTAATTAATTAGTAAACGCACCACGCCGGCTTGCTACTGTTGCCTTGAAAGGCAGTTAATAGAAAACCTTAAAATTAAAACAGGACTGCAAAAAATAAAGGAAACAAGAAAATATCAGTGGAAAGTTCTGTAGTCGGGATATCTGTATATTCGAATCCTTCTACACGCCCGACTATACAGAATTTTCTACTGATATCCTTGTTTCCTTAATTTTTTAGGTTTTACACATTATTTATTTTATTTTTTATTTAATTTATTTTAGTCTAAAGCTTTAAGAATGGTATATTTTTAGACTATAAATAGCCTTTTTGAGCTCTTGACAATGATCCCCTACTCGATAGTGTTTGAAGAAAAACTATTTTCAAAGTTTGTGACAGACAATATGGCGCCTCACGGTCGACATTTTGAATTCTTGACAAAATCTTGTACCCTGTGACACTCGAGCAAGTGAGACGAATCCAACCACACCTCATAATATGATAAAACCTATCAAGCCGTTTAGGCTACAGGGCGTGACATACAAATAGACATACATACATACACTCGAATAAAAACATAACTCTCCTTTTCGTTTCGTGCAGTCAGGTATAAATAGATTTGCATAAGAATTACATTATAATACATTTAGCACGTTATAAGAAGACGGCCGGTGCGGGGCAGGCGCGGGGCGTGGCGTGGGCGTTCGTATCAAGTGCAACAATCTGTCCATGTCATCTTAACACACCTACTATTACAATTACTTGTTCAATGAATTTATTTACTTTCCTATTTTGATAATTGATAATGGAAATATTTTATTCATTTATAAATAGCTATAGAATAAATATATGGGTTTTTAAATTACCGTGGTTGTTACACATTATTTTTAAAACAAAACAGCTTTACTCACGGTTCTTCCCGAGCCACATAGCTCGGGAAGAACCGTGAGTAAAGTTGTTTTGTTTTAAAAATAATAGAATAAATATGTGTATATCTGTCACTAAAAAAAATCCTGTGACTAGCAAACATGCAGGTCTTCTGGTACGAACAAAAATCGCAGTAATATTTTACAGGTACTTCATAACGACATGTACCGTTGAAATTGTGCTGAAATTGCTATGGCCATATTGAATATCTACATCAAGATATGAAGCTCTAAAAGGAAGACAACACGACAACACCGCCTACTCTAGCTATATGTAAGTCTACGGCCTAGAGAGTTGCCGCCCGCTGCGCGGCGCGACGTAAAAGCCGATTGTCTTTTTCTTGTCTTTTTCTATCCGATTGTCTATGGCTTGACCCTCCTGTGCTTGACAGCTGCGTGGAAATCGACCAGTGTGAACCTGAATATTGCGTACGTGACGATGACATCTGCGGTAGTTTTAGCAGCGGAAATAATAGAGTAGGTATTCACAGGCACTTGTTTATGAAGGCTAAGTCTTAAGGCTGCATACAAGTTAAGCAAGCACGTTACAAATTTCACGGGTGCAAGCAAGATAGCGACTCGCCTTTTTTCAGGTTGTAGATTTTGGTTTAAATTCGGTTTTAATTTTTTTATTGCAAAACTACGAATTTTACAAACATTTAAAAGTTATCCACTTCGACATAGATAATTACAATCATCGAAATTTTTTTTAAACCTCTCTTTGATTATGTATCCAATACGTATTCATAAGTAAATTAAGAGGCATTTTCATGATTACTTTCTATGGAGCGAAATCAATCAAATCGTGTTTAAAAAACCATTGATCTGACCTGATAGATAAGCTAATAGTTTATTTTGCATATAACCTGATGAGGTTTTACATATTTTAAAACTGTATATGTCAGGTGAGTAATGTTCAAAGAGCGGAATTTTACCTTATATGCAGCCTTAAGTTTGACTTTTAACTTGGCTACAAAATTTCAAATTCAAAAGTGATCCAGTTGACGCGTTTAAGTTTAACATACAAGCTGACACCGTCTGAATATCATAATATTATGTGAATAATTTTAAATGAAATAAAACATATTATGTAATATTTTACAGTTTTCTGTCCGCCATTTTGAAGGTTTCAATAAATTTGAAATGTTGTTAAAACACATTGAAGATTTTCAAAATCACCATGTGGTCAGATTGCTTGCTCTACATTTGTTAAATTGTTTCCGAAGCATTGCATTTTTTTATGGAAACGGACAATGTTGGCTTCATCATCTACAACATCCGAGATGTCAGCCCATAACACCGGGTGAACTAGGTGCCATGCCAGTGCTTCCCTTCATTTCATGTCTTAGAAAAACTTATCCTGGTACTTGTATTGTGTGAAATAAGCTTCTTATTTCCGATTAAAAATATTGAAATATTTATATGCCTCGGGCATTGTGTTAAACAATGCTCTTTTTTTTTTTTTAGTGTAAACTGACACGTTTGGCTACATCGCCTACAACATCCGTGATGTCAGCCCATAACACCGGGTGAACTTGGTGCCACGTCAGTGCTTCCCTTCGCTCGTGCCGGCTACACTGAACTGGACGGAAAACACAAACTATTTACATAGCCGTTTCGACCGACCTTTCATTCAGTGCGGTGGTACAAACCCGGGCGGGTTAAACCCTACCACCTAGTAATATAAGAAGGGAGTCCTATCCCTTAGTCGTATGTTAAACGTACATATTTCTATCTCGCTGTGCTAATACAATGGGCGGATACAAAATTATTTTAAACTTGTCCAAGTGTGATGTATACCGACTGAATCAATAAATACACTGAACTAAACTACTTGTTCGACATTATTTTCGAATTTCGAGTTTTCAAAAAACATCAAGGCGCCGCGCTCGGTGCAGCTAACAGGTAACATCGTCCAGTAATGTTTTTTTGCTACTGACTGACGGTAAAAGCTAGAAGATGAAGTCGGATCAAAATAAGAAGAGTGGTCAGCACGGCCGCCGCCTCCTCCGCGCCGCCGCCGCGTGACGGAATCGTCCAATCGTACTCCGCTCCTGTGGCTGCCACCATCTCATTGTTTATTATTCGATTTTCAACTAGCTCCGCCCGTGGCACTGCCGGGTTTAGGCTAAAAGTACCTATACTTTGTACTTTCGAGTTTGAAGTTGTGTAAAAGTATACCTGTATATACAACTAAATATGCTATAGAAGTAATGTAAGAGTACGTTTGTTTATTGTATACCTTTTTCCAACCAAATAAATAAATAAAAAAAACAAATCATTAGTGCTTTTTTTATAGAACTAATTAAATGCTATTTTCTTCACATGTAATTTTCACATATACGAGTATCTGACTAGCTGATGACCGCGGGTTTGCTCGCGTGAAATTCGTATTTCAAAAGAAGAAAGTAAGTAACTACGGGCGAGGTCGAAAGCCGAGCCGGGTTCAGGTAAACGATAAACCTCTACGGTCCACCGACGCTTTTAATTAACTAAGCGGATATTGTTTTTTTAAAGGGTTGGTGATATGTCGGGGTTTTATAATATTTTTATAAAAAATTTTTGCCCGTTTTCGTTCACTGCTCGGCCCATTAAAGAAATATACGTGATAATGTTATTTTATCGATACTAACAAGTTTGACTACATCACCTACATCCGCGATGTCAGCCCATAACACCTTGGTGAACTAGGTGCCATGTCAGTGCTTCCCTTTAGTCGTGCCGGCTACACTGAACTGGGCCGAATACACGAACTATTTACATAACCATTTCGACAGACGTTTCATTCAGTGCGGTGGTACTAACCCGGGCAGATTAAACCCTACCACTTCGTAATAATGTAGTGTATAAGCGAGATAGGCGAGATCCCATTAGTGAAACTACATGCAAATCGATTCAGCCGCTTTCGAGTTTAGCCGTTACAGACAGACAGGCGTTGTCTTTTATAATAGTGCGTTATTTTATTTTCAATCAGACGGTAGTGCGGTGCGTGACCCGAGCGAGCTACCGAGGCACCGGGCACCGACGCCTCCAGGCTACACTGCCCGGCGCGGCGGCGAGCGTGGCGCAGCGGCGGCGGCGCAGCGGTGCGGTGTAATGGACACTCAATTATCGGATAATACACGCATTAATACTCGCATGACCTGAGAGCACATTAGCCTAATGGACCTTAGTCTAAATGCAGCCAGCAGGCAGCGTGTAAACAATATTTGCCTGGTGTCTGTGCGGCAAACATTCTACGTGGGCGGTCTTATTCTGCATTTTTGTATTGCTTGTTTAAAGTTTAAATTCATTCCTATTTTCGAACGACCGAGATTACCCACTTTACATGTCAGTCAGCCAGTCAGCGTGTAAGCGTCCACTGCTGGACATACGCCTCTCCAATTTTCCTACAGCCCTCCTTTACTACATGTATCAAAAAACAAACTTTTGCCCGAGGCTTCGTCCGCGTTAAAAAATGTAACTGTCCAAGTTACATGTCTTAATTTTATACGTACATATACAAAATCGCATGGCCATCCCGTGCAGCAGCCATTAAAACGTATGAAAAAAAGCGGCAAGAGCTAGTCAGGCTCGCACAATTTATGGTTGCGTACTAAAACAAAAATATGTTTTTTCCCCGAAAATATTGAAAAAAACCTGCAGTTTTCCGGTAATCTATGGCTTAATATCTACTAGCCCTATGCAAGTAAAAATTTTAGCTTTAGAAACCTAGAAAAACAGGGGAGGATGGGAGAGGAACGGGAATTTTTTCAAAATTTTTAGCTCAAATTAAAATGAAAGCTAAATCACAGTTCGCTCTTTCAAATGATATCCCACACGATATGTTAGTTTAATTTTTTTTTTCGTATCAAATTGGCCCCTCATATTAATGTAAAATAAATTTCTATCTAGTTTTTGAGGTCTGTCATTATGCCAAATTTCTAGTTTCTACGGTACTTAGTTTTCGAGAAAAACCTCTGTAACAGACGGATGGACACCGGAGTGATCTTATAATGGTTCAGTTTTTCCCTTTAAGGTACGGAACCATAAAATAAAGTGTAGGTAGGTACAGATGAAACCATTATTATTGGTATTAATAGTAGGTTTTTGTACGAGTTATGTTTGCCAGCAATAAAGAGTAGTCAACCTTCATAATATGGTGTACCTACAAACTGAAAAATCTCTCTCCCGGTATGTGTACCTTTGCGCTCATTCTGACGATAGGAATTATTGTGGTTCTATGCAGTTACGTGCTTGTGGGATTTCAATACCTTCTGACGCGTCTTCTAATCTATAACGGTTCAATCGACAGGATCAGAGCCTGCTCTATAGCGACTATTGCGAGCCAGAAAATGATTTCGATTTTTATAACCGACTTCATAAACATAAAGGAGATTATCAATTTGACACGTATGTATGTAATATCGTTGGATTGCTCAATATTCGTATAAATGTTAGTCTATGTGTGCTCCTAAACAGGTGTGCCAAATTTCATAAGTATATGTATGTATGTTTGTATGTATGTTTGTATGTATGTATGTATGTATGTTTTTCCACGTATTTCTCCAAAACTATCAACCAGATTGTGACCATTTTCTTTGGTTTACATTTACTTCAACTTAGGGAACAGTGCAAGTTTTATCAAAATCGGTTCAGTAGTTTTCAAGATATGAACTGTTAAGTGGAAAAACACGTCGTCGGGTCAGTTTAACGCCCAATTCTACGCGGAACTTGTTCTTTGATATAACTATAACCTTCTTTTTTTTTAAGTCGGTTAAAAAGAGTGAAATAAAAACTGTTTTAAAAACATTGCATCGACTTCAAAAAACAACTAGAACTTAAAAGTGTTTGCTGCTTTTGTACCGCCTTCAACTCAAAGGTCCGAATATGAATCAAAATATGATTTAACACTTTTAAGTTCTAGTTGTTTTTTGAAACAGTTTTTGTATTTATTTAAACAGCAATAAAGTAAAGTACTCTCTTGAAGGTTAGACAATATAGTTAGTATCCCGCCTTCATCCTCCTGTAATTTTTAGATATGCGTGCCCCGCACGGAAGCCTATTACTAAGACTACGCCGCCGTCTGTCGTTTGTCTGTCTGTCCTACTGCTGTATCATTGGAACCGTAATAGCTAGCCGGTTGAAATAGTCATGGAAATGTGTTAAAGGCGGATATAACAAAAAAAAAATTGAAAAGTATAAAATTAAGGGAGTCCTCATTCAAGATATCTCTTTTTTTTCAACGTTTTCTTTTGTGGTGCGGAAACCTCGGTCTGCGAGTCCGACTCGCACTTGGCCGGTTTTTTATCGAATTTAGTAAAGCAGATACTAACACATTCAAAAATACAAATACGACAAAGGCAATAGCGCGGATGTGACAGTTTTTGAATAACGAACAACTAACAGGGTGTTTTGTTAGACAGTCCTAGCGCTCAGGAGTTGTAGTATTAGAAGATATTAATTTTACAGATGAGAACATTCGTAACACTTCCTCTCAGAAAATAGAAAACGGAATGTCCATAAATCCAAACTGGCAGTTACACCGAACTCAATAAAAACTAATTCATTTGGAAATATCGTTTTGGAAATATAAAAGATTTCCCAATGAAAGCGTTACGGTGAAATGTATGTGGAAAATGAAAACAATAACGCAACATCATTGTCATTTTATAAGTAAGTCAATTTTATGAGCTTTCTAGACGATATCAAGGTCCGAGCAACCGATATTAAGGTCTCATTCTCATGCAAGTCATAAAATATAATGCGCAAATAATAGCTGGGTCTCTCAGATCGATTCCGCCTCACGGCGTGCCCTCATATTATCTATGCCGGTCACTTATCCTTTAACACGCAATGCAATTAATTCATACTATGCTCCAACTTATTTGTTTAGCTCGTCGATTCAGGATCGATCAAAGAATTCACATAGAGAGGGCATCGACTCATAGAACCGGCGGCGCCGGCGCCGGCGCGGCGAAAGGATGTAAAATGGTGTAACACGAAGGTCGAAATGACATGTCTATCTATGTCATACACGTGGACTATTTATTTATTTATTTATTATATAACCATTACAGCCACGTACAGGAAACCGTATCACCCGCCAGGTGGGACGACGACATCAAGTACATCGGCGGAAAGCAATCGTTCCGTACCGCTGAAGAGGCGCATGCCCAGCAGTAGACGCATACACGCTGACTGACTGACATTACATCCAAACCCAAATCGGCATATGCACGGTGAACAAAAAACCTGTCGAACACCCGAAGGCAGGAAGTACAGTTTCAGATACTGAATCGGATAGGCTAGTTTTTTTTTCGAAATTTAAATGAAAATATGCCCTTTTTCAATTATTCCTAAGTATCAAGATGTCTTGATATAACTAAATTATGTCTGCATGCCATCATAACAGTGAGGTGAAGTTAAACCCTACTACCATATGTCTTAAGCACGTGATATCAGTTTTCTAGGTACCTACCTAGGTAATATTCTAAAACCTAATAGTATACAAAATAATAGTTTGTTGCACAATAACAGACCTCAGAGCACCTTACCGACTTCATTTTCAGTACAGAAGACAAAAAAAATATTAAAATCGGCAAGTTATTTTACAAAGAATCTCACTAAAGACATAAGAACACTCTGTCTGCCTTCACATCATTGAATGCTGCCTCAAGATAATATATGACACTGGCGGCGAGGCGGTCGTGATACTAATTCAATTTTTTTATAGAAAAATTTTGTCGGAATTTAAAAAAATAACTAGCCTATCCGATTCAGTATCTGAAACTGTACTTCCTGCCTTCGGGTGTTCGACACGTTTTTTGTTTACCGTGTATACGATAGAAAAAAAAACTACCTAAATACAATCACAACAATACTCCAGCACAGATCTCAAGCAAGACCCTTCTAACTCATCAAGATGAACTACGATGAGGAGAGGAGGGACGGGAGGAGCAGAACTAAGAGGAACTACGAGGAGGAGGGGGGAGAGGAGGGGAGGTGGAGATCTAAGAGGAACTTCCTACTGGTGGAGGCTAGAACTTCTAACTCGATCCCGTGCTGTAAATTGATTTAGCTGAGACAGCGCATGACTTATATAGGTGACTGACGCCTCACGCAACGTAGCGCCTGTGCAATATTGAAACCAGGTGCGCTAAAAACATAAGGTGTGAAGAATTAAGTGGGGCTAGCGACCCGAGTGACGGACAATCAAACGCGGCAATTAGAGGCGGCGCGTATCCGTTGCCATGCTTATGTTGCGGTTTACGAGCTGCAGAATTGCTTAGACGGGAGGCGTGCTGGTGTGTGAACTCTGTATCACGTCACGCTGCATCATTTCTCCATACAAATATTAACTAGATCAAGATCCTTGAACATGGCGAGGTGTAAAACAAAACTCATGATAAAGCCATGACTATTTAGTGCATTTTATTACGTTGAAGACAAAGTAACACTATATGAAGCAATGATATGTGTCCGAGCACTGCAAGTGGCACTTTATAACCAGAGCAAATGTCCCGCCTGAACACATATCCTTGTCTCTTTTTTGCTCTCAACAACATACATTCCTTCCTATTTCCTCTTGTAATATTATGTCGCGCCATGAAGTACATGCAATGTACTGGCAATATCACTTCTGTCCCTTTTAATTGTTCGTGATAGATTGAATGTGGAATCGCTTCTCGATGTATAATCAGAACTAATCGCTGTTCGCACATAAAGCTTCCCCGCCTTCAGATTCCCATTTCAGATAACGGCTAATTTAATTTAACGATGAGTAGGGACAATTAAAAGTTATATATAATTGTGAGGTGATTGTGAGGAGATGCGCTCGGATTGTATCGCAGCCGTCGCGCTGTTTATGAAATAGTAGTAAGTACTTAGACGGAATATCGACTTGTTGACGAGGTGAAAGAAAAATGCATAACGACAAAATCCATAGACATATAAAATAATATAAACTGAATGCTAAAATATGACAAATCCGAGAGGTGATAGCATTAATGATTGAGGTAACTTCGGAGACGAGCATTCGGTGTGTTTGTATCAAGTTTATATTTATATACGCTGTTCGTTCGCAGACGACGACGTTCGCTGCGCGCTGCGACGAAAACAATATTCTTAGATACCCACAAAATCTACAAATAAAACAAATAGTATGATATACCTGTTTTTAATCAAGGATTTATGCCTACCAAGTAGACCACATTAATAGTTTGGTTAACATGAATTTAAAATAATATAAAGATTAACTAATTGAGATCAAATCAACAACACGTAAGTTTGTGGCATCTTTAGTAACAATTCTGCTATCAAGAATAATATATTTTAAACATACAAAACACATTCATCATCTCTCAATTTCTTGAATCTTGAGTTCTTTAATTACGAACTATTAACCACGTATAGCCAAATATGAATACTTTAATAATGTTGTTAATATGTAGTTCGTAATTAAAGAACTCAAGATTCAAGAAATTTCATCGAGACGTATAGTAATAATTATTATTATACGTCTCAATTTCTTGAATCTTGAGTTCTTTAATTACGAACTATTAACAACATTATTATAGTACTAGCTGAGCCCGCGGCTCCGCTCGCGTGAAATTCGTATTCCAAAGAAGAATGTAAGTAACTAAGGGCGAGGCGGAAGGCCGAGCTGCTTTCAGGTAAACGATAAACCTTTCTCAAATAAAGGAAGTAAGTAAGGGCGAGGCCGAAGGCCGAGCTGCGTTCAGGAAGACGATAAACCTTCTGGAAGAAAGGAAGGAACTAAGTGCGAGGCCGAAGGCCGAGCTGCGTTCAGGTAAACCAAAAACCCTCTTCCGCCTTCGGGCCTCGCCCTTAAAGACTTCCTTTCTTCGATAGAATATAATATCGTTTACTCAATCTATTTATTTCATAAAAATAAAAAAGTAATATTAAGAACTAAAAAATTAAACCTACCTAACAAACATTAAAATAACTATCAATACGGGCATTTTCAAATGTTCTTAGAGCACTTGCGGCATTACCCCGCTGGATGGCAAGGCTTACCCTTTGAATGAAGTACATAAGCCCTTGATGGCGGGACACCAGTTGCGTCAACCAGCTCAAGCCTCTTTTGGCTTCACTGCTCCACGGACCGAGGGTTTCAATCGCAAACGCAACAAATTGGAAATCTTGAATTATATGTCTATATTTGCTGCGTTTGAGGCTCTCCGCCCCAGCCTCGGCCGCGCCAGCCGCTCTTGAAGATGTCCTAACGTGACTTGGAGCCAATGTGAGAACAAAAGTGGCGTCCCACATCAAAGAACTACCCTTAGTCCATGGCACTAAGGTGATAGCATCGGGCCTCTTGCCATCCAGCCGGGAATAACCGCGAGGTTCTAGGATGCACGGTATATTTGCCGTTAGAAGCGTGGACTTTATAATAAAATTTAAATTAAATTAACTGAATCTTAATATTAATTAACTTTATTCGAGATGGTTTAGCTTCTTCCTGAACGCAGCTCGGCCTTCGGCCTCGCCCTTAGTTACTTGCTTTCTTCGAGATGGTTTATCATTTTTCAGAACGTAGCTTGGCCTTCGGCCTCGCCTTAGTTGCTTACTTTCTTCAAGATGGTTTAGCTTCTTCCTGAACGCAGCTCGGCCTTCGGCCTCGCCCTTAGTTACTTGCTTTCTTCGAGATGGTTTTTCAATTATCCGAACGTAGCTCGGCCTTCGGCCTCACCTTAGTTACTTACTTTCTTCAAGATGGTTTAGCTTCTTCCTGAACGCAGCTCGGCCTGCGGCCTCGCCCATAGTTACTTACTTTCTTCGAGAAGGTTTATGGTCTTCCATAATAGAGCTCGGCCTTCGGCTTCGCCCTTAGTTACTTACTTTCTTAAAGAAGGTTTTTCTTCTTCCTGAACTCAGCTCCGCCTTCCGCCTCGCCCTTAGTTACTTTCATCGAGAAAGAATATCGTTTACGTGAGCGCATATCCGCCTTCGGGCCCGCCTTTAGTTACTTACTTTCTTTTTTTTAAATACGAATTTCACGCGAGCGAAGCCGCGGGAAACAGGTATATAAATTTTATTGCACCAATGACAGCGACATAACTTCGACTTTCAATTATTATTTTTATTTATCAAACAATTTGTCACCGGCCAGCTCACGTCGAGATGACAGTTCTCCGTTGTCAACATGACATTTAAAATTGTTTTTTACCTTTACTTTGGATTACGTGATTTTTATTATATTTTTTAATTATTATGTTCATCCGGGATATACACTGTCACTATAAAAAGTTTCGTCAAATTCCGTTCAGTGGTTTTTGCGAGATGCGCGTACAAATAGACATTTTTGCATTTACGATTTTATGATATGTATAGAAAGAAAAGATATGTATAGACTATTGTGTTCAAGTTATAAAAAAGAAGAACTGTCATTTTCGTTGTATCTACTTATTTTTAAATTTCGAATGAATATTTTATTCAAATTGTATTTGCTGCCTTGCAGTTCTCAAGATATAATTATGTACTTTGGACTACGTGATTTTAAACGCGCAATAATGTTTATAATTGTTAATTTTTTTTTATTTTTGTTATTTTTTTTTACGTATTATGTTAACCCGGCATATAAACTGCCACTATACAAAGTTTCGTCTAATTCCGTTCAGTGGTTTTTGCGTGATGCGCGTACAGACAAACAAACAAACAAACAAAAATTTTAAAAACTGTTCTAACATGTTCAGTATCTCATTTTAAGCCACCCTGGTTAGTTTTTTTCCGAATACATTCAATGTACAGACTTTCTTACCTCTACGATTTTATTATATGTATAGATTACATTGTGGTTGTGTTTAGTATCTTAAGATGATAAATGTGTTTTGAATGTTTAAAATATATTATTCTTGATAACAGAATTGTTACTAAAGGTGCCACAAACTTAGGTGTTGTTTCTTTATATTATTTTAAGTTCATGTTAACCAAACTATTAATGTGGTCTACTTGGTAGGCATAAATCGTTGATTAAAAACAGGTATATATTTACGAAAACCGGAGGTAACTCCGGTTTTGCCTCTCAACCCCGGTTTTGAAAAAAATGCTAATTTTTTTCCGGTTTTCCGGTTTTCATCAAAACCGGAAAACCGGGTTTGCACGCCCTAGTAGTCGCAACGTGGAGGCAGAGCTGAATAATTGGTCATTGCGATTAAATTTAAAATTGTGATTAGATAATTTCATACGCGGGCATACATGTTAGAAAGATAAATAAATTTGAAGCTACTCAATCACTTTCCGAAGTAATATAAGCTTGTGAGATAAACTTGTGGGCTAGTTAGAAAAGTTAATAAGTTGTGGCAAAACAACCGACACGAGCGGTTGCTGGGAGAAGACAATAAACGTTAGTAATTAGGCTGGTACGATGAGCGATTAGGGTCGAAAGCCGACCAATAGATATGGGATACGGCGTGCCAGTGTTAATTTTTAGGGTTCCATACATAATTATCATCTATACATATAATAAAATCGTAGAGGTAAGAAAGTCTGTACATTGAATGTATTCGGAAAAAAACTAACCAGGGTGGCTTAAAATGAGATACTGAACATGTTAGAACAGTTTTTAAAATTTTTGTTTGTTTGTTTGTTTGTCTGTACGCGCATCACGCAAAAACCACTGAACGGAATTAGACGAAACTTTGTATAGTGGCAGTTTATATGCCGGGTTAACATAATACGTAAAAAAAAATAACAAAAATAAAAAAAAATTAACAATTATAAACATTATTGCGCGTTTAAAATCACGTAGTCCAAAGTACATAATTATATCTTGAGAACTGCAAGGCAGCAAATACAATTTGAATAAAATATTCATTCGAAATTTAAAAATAAGTAGATACAACGAAAATGACAGTTCTTCTTTTTTATAACTTGAACACAATAGTCTATACATATCTTTTCTTTCTATACATATCATAAAATCGTAAATGCAAAAATGTCTATTTGTACGCGCATCTCGCAAAAACCACTGAACGGAATTTGACGAAACTTTTTATAGTGACAGTGTATATCCCGGATGAACATAATAATTAAAAAATATAATAAAAATCACGTAATCCAAAGTAAAGGTAAAAAACAATTTTAAATGTCATGTTGACAACGGAGAACTGTCATCTCGACGTTAGCTGGCCGGTGACAAATTGTTTGATAAATAAAAATAATAATTGAAAGTCGAAGTTATGTCGCTGTCATTGGTGCAATAAAATTTATATACCTGTTTCCCGCGGCTTCGCTCGCGTGAAATTCGTATTTAAAAAAAAGAAAGTAAGTAACTAAAGGCGGGCCCGAAGGCGGATATGCGCTCACGTAAACGATATTCTTTCTCGATGAAAGTAACTAAGGGCGAGGCGGAAGGCGGAGCTGAGTTCAGGAAGAAGAAAAACCTTCTTTAAGAAAGTAAGTAACTAAGGGCGAAGCCGAAGGCCGAGCTCTATTATGGAAGACCATAAACCTTCTCGAAGAAAGTAAGTAACTATGGGCGAGGCCGCAGGCCGAGCTGCGTTCAGGAAGAAGCTAAACCATCTTGAAGAAAGTAAGTAACTAAGGTGAGGCCGAAGGCCGAGCTACGTTCGGATAATTGAAAAACCATCTCGAAGAAAGCAAGTAACTAAGGGCGAGGCCGAAGGCCGAGCTGCGTTCAGGAAGAAGCTAAACCATCTTGAAGAAAGTAAGCAACTAAGGCGAGGCCGAAGGCCAAGCTACGTTCAGGAAGAAGCTAAACCATCTCGAATAAAGTTAATTAATATTAAGATTGAGTTAATTTAATTTAAATTTTATTATAAAGTCCACGCTTCTAACGGCAAATATACCGTGCATCCTAGAACCTCGCGGTTATTCCCGGCTGGATGGCAAGAGGCCCGATGCTATCACCTTAGTGCCATGGACTAAGGGTAGTTCTTTGATGTGGGACGCCACTTTTGTTCTCACATTGGCTCCAAGTCACGTTAGGACATCTTCAAGAGCGGCTGGCGCGGCCGAGGCTGGGGCGGAGAGCCTCAAACGCAGCAAATATAGACATATAATTCAAGATTTCCAATTTGTTGCGTTTGCGATTGAAACCCTCGGTCCGTGGAGCAGTGAAGCCAAAAGAGGCTTGAGCTGGTTGACGCAACTGGTGTCCCGCCATCAAGGGCTTATGTACTTCATTCAAAGGGTAAGCCTTGCCATCCAGCGGGGTAATGCCGCAAGTGCTCTAAGAACATTTGAAAATGCCCGTATTGATAGTTATTTTAATGTTTGTTAGGTAGGTTTAATTTTTTAGTTCTTAATATTACTTTTTTATTTTTATGAAATAAATAGATTGAGTAAACGATATTATATTCTATCGAAGAAAGGAAGTCTTTAAGGGCGAGGCCCGAAGGCGGAAGAGGGTTTTTGGTTTACCTGAACGCAGCTCGGCCTTCGGCCTCGCACTTAGTTCCTTCCTTTCTTCCAGAAGGTTTATCGTCTTCCTGAACGCAGCTCGGCCTTCGGCCTCGCCCTTACTTACTTCCTTTATTTGAGAAAGGTTTATCGTTTACCTGAAAGCAGCTCGGCCTTCCGCCTCGCCCTTAGTTACTTACATTCTTCTTTGGAATACGAATTTCACGCGAGCGGAGCCGCGGGCTCAGCTAGTACATAATAAATAAAGCGGAAATTTCTACGGCAGACCGGCCGGGTAACGTGGGTCAATATATGAATATCCTTCTCGAGAACCACTTAATTGCGATTCACATACGGTTTTCACTGTTACTTCTCTAGGTGGTATTTGGCTATAAATCATAACGCTACGTCATCGGTGGCCCGAGCTGTGAGCAAAAAGATAAAACTCTAACCAAGCGAAACGAAGCCGGGCTAATCGGGGGTAAAAGCTAGTACTATACTCATACAAAAATTGAAAATTGTAATAAAAACTCGATGGACTGTGAATACGGGGAGATTTGGCAATAGTGCTGTATAGGTCTAGGGAGTTCAATGACCTAGTCCAGTCCCCTTTTTCTTTTGATGTCATTCAAATTAAAGTGTTTCGAATTTACCTATATGCACTTTAATTCTACTAGTTAAAGCATGTAACTTGTCATTTTATTTTTATATTTCCACCAAATCTCGATGAATCAATTTTCACCAAAAAGTACCATAAAATGACCGAATCTGGGAAAAAGTTTCCGAGGTTTTCGTCTTCAAATATGGACCCCCTTCGAACCCTGAAGTTACGAAACCCTATCCTCAAACACACTAGCTTTTTCCCGCGGCCATGCGCGGCTTTGTTTCGCGTGACTTTTTGCTCACAGCTCAGGCCATTGATGACGGGTTTTTTTATAGAAACGAGTATGGGTGGCTGTGCCGACGGACCAGAGGTACTTGAAACAGCCAAATCCACCTTACCTCGCAAAACCACACTCAGCGAGACACCATACCAGCAGATTTGCGGACTATCGAAGCACTATCCAGCTTGTTAATACGACGTTTGAAGACTCCCAGCCAGATTGAAAGTATCGGGAAACACACTCGCCGGTAGACAATTTCACTTCCTAGCGGCGCGACAGAAGGACGATTTTTAGATGGACCCAATGTAAACAACAACATATTGACAGAGCGAGACGTGAGGCATAAAATACGACATTAAGATGATACCCCAGGTATGGGTTGCTGCTTTGCATAGAAAAAGGTCGTAAGTCGGTGTTGTTTTTTAATTTTTAAAAATTAATGGTAATAAAATTTAAAAATCCAAGTACAACAATAGTGTTCGGTGCTTGTGGATTAGTTATTTATCAGTGCAATAAACATTTTGTTTTATTCATTCACTTTTGCGTCAGATGAAAAAAAAACGAAATAAATCATTTTTTTCATCTGACGCAAAAGTGAATGAATAAAACGAAATTTTTATTGCACTCATAAATAACTAAACCACAAGCACAGAACACTATTGTTGTAGACTTACAACCTTTTTCCGTGTAAAGCAGCCAGCTATGGGTATCGTCTTAATTTCGTGATCAGTTTTTTTTTTAAACTAACCCTTGGAATCCGAAAGAAGTTTACATACTTTGACAATTACTCACTTTGAATATGTTATCTGTCATGTATCAATAATAAACAGGTAGGTATATAAAATACTTCGCCGTGTAAATATCAAAATGCTTCGCCTAGCCTACCACAACCAAGATTCCCAGGTTAACCACGTTATTATTGTTAGGTTTTGCTCGCAGCTTCCAATGATTTACGAGCTCAATTTTACTATTATTCATTATTTAATTAACACTGCACGGAATGGCCCAACATGCCCCATCTAAACTGCAGCCATTATAGCTACTATACTTACGAATCTTTGCTTACGAGTATACCATTACATTATACTTTATGTACTTTTAATTAATCGATCAGATTGATTCATTATAGTGAACATCCGCCGTCGGATTAAGTTGTTATTTACGATGTGGGTGTTAAAATTATACATACAGTCTAAATAAAGTCGTATCTTTGAAATTTAATAATTATATTACTACACTTTATGCGACTTAATGTGTGGCAAGGGCGAGCTTAGGCAATTTCCTCCAGTTAATCCGGTGGACCTACATTTTTACATGTAATCCGAACCATGGAGCAGTGGGTGAAGGTATGCACGTAATTTTTTTTCAAATCAGAAAAATACTAATTGGTACACGCCCGCCGGTTGGATTCGAACCTCGGACCGCTCGCAAGAGAAGCCGATGCCCAGACCACTCGGGCCACCCGCCGAGTGGTCTGCGCGTGTGGCCGCAAATTTACTATAAAATATTAGATACTAGCTGAGCCCGCGGCTCCGCTCGCGTGAAATTTGTATTTCATAGAAGACAGTAAGTAACTATGGGCGAGGCCGAAGGCCGAGCTGTGTTCAGGAAGACGATAAACCTTCTCGAAGAAAGTAAGTAACTGAGGGCGAGGCCGAAGGCCGAGCTGCGTTCAGGAAGCCTATAAACCTTCTCGAAGAAAGTAAGTAACAAAGGGCGTGGCCAAAGGCCGAGCTGCGTTCAGGACGACCATAAACTTTCTCGAAGAAAGTAAGTAACTGAGGGCGAGGCCGAAGGCCGAGCTGCATTCAGGAAGACTATAAACCTTCTCGGTGAAAGTAAGCAAATAAGGGCGAGGCCGAAGGCCGAGCTGCCTTCAGGAAGACGATAAACCTTCTCGAAGAAAGAAAGTAACACAGGGCGAGGCCGAAGGCCGAGCTGCGTTCAGGCAGACGATAAACCTTCTCAAAAAAAGAATGTAACACAGGGCGCGGCCGAAGGCCGAGCTGCGTTCAGGAAGACGATAAACCTTCTCGAAGAAAGTAAGTAACTGAGGGCGAGGCCGAAGGCCGAGCTGCATTCAGGATAACGATAAACTTTCTCGAAGAAAGTAAGTAACTGAGGGCGAGGCCGAAGGCCGAGCTACGTTCAGGAAGACCATAAACCTTCTCGAAGAAAGTAAGTAACTGAGGGCGAGGCCGAAGGCCAAGTTGCGTTCAGGAAGACTATAAACCTTCTCGGTGAAAGTAAGCAACTAAGGGCGAGGCCGAAGGCCGAGCTGCGTTCAGGAAGACTATAAACCATCTCGGTGAAAGTAAGCAACTAAGGGCGAGGCCGAAGGCCGAGCTGCGTTCAGGAAGACGAAAACCTTCTCGAAGAAAGTAAGTAACTGAGGGCGAGGCCGAAGGCCGAGCTGCGTTCAGGAAGACTATAAACCTTCTCGAATAAAGTAAGTAACAAAGGGCGAGGCCGAAGGCCGAGCTGCGTTCAGGAAGACTATAAACGTTGTCAGTGAAAGTAAGTAACTAAGGGCGAGGCCGAAGGCCGAGCTGCGTTCAGGAAGACTATCAACCTTCTCGAAGAAAGTAAGTAACAAAGGGCGAGGCCGAAGGCCGAGCTGCGTTCAGGAAGACGATAGACCTTATCTAAGAATGTGAGTAATTAAGGGCGAGGCCGAAGGCCGAGCTACATTCAGGAAGACTATAAACCTTCTCGAAGAAAGTAAACAACTGAGGGCGAGGCCGTAGCCCGATCTGCGTTCAGGAAGACATAAACCTTCTCGGTGAAAGGAAGTATAAACTATGGGTGAGGCCGAAGGCCGAGCTGCGTTCAGAAAGAGGAAAAACCTTCTCGATGAAAGTAAGTAACTAAGTAACAAAAGAACGTAACTAAGGGCAAGGCCACTGTCATCCATAAACCCTGAAACACTTAACTATTTATTTATGATGAGTAGCTAGAATAATGATTTTCAAGTTTCTACCTTTAAAAAAAACCGATACTTCTATACAAACTTTCACTCCCCATTTCAAAATTTCAGCTTTCTAGACTTAGTAGTTTTAGATAGAGAAAAGAAGATAGGGATTAAAATATCATATATCATTTAAAATAATTTAAAATCCTAAAATCTAATTTTGAAATCAACCCCTATTTTAATTTAAGGGTCGATTTAACAAAAACGCTGAAACACGTAATTCTTTATTTTATACCAAAAGCCTAAATATGAATTATCATATCCCTAACTTGATAAATGATGGGTTCCCCATACAAACTTTCATCCCCTATTTCACCCCCTTAGAGGTTGTTTTTTGAGACAATAGGTAAGCTATGTCCTTCCTCAGGATGCAATTCATCTCCGTACAAAATTTTATAAAATCCTAAAATCTAATTTTGAAACCATCCCCTATTTAAATTTAAGGGTTGATTTAACAAAAACGCTGAGACACGTAATTTTTTATTTCATACCAAAAGCCTAAATATGAATTGTCATATCCCTAAATTGAGAAATGATGGGTTCCCCATACAAACTTTCATCCCCTATTTCACCCCCTTAAGGGTTGTTTTTGAGACAATAGGTAGCTTATGTCCTTCCTAAGGATGCAATTCATCTCCGTACAAAATTTTATAAAATCCTAAAATCTAATTTTGAAATCATCCCCTATTTCAATTTAAAGGTTGATTTAGCAAAAACGCTGGAACACGTAATTCTTTATTTCATACCAAAAGCCTAAATATGAATTTTCATATCCCTAACTTGAGAATGTAAATAGTTTGTGTTTTCCGTCCAGTTCAGTGTAGCCGGCACGACCGAAGGGAATCACTGACGTGGCACCAAGTTCATCCGGTGTTATGGGCTGACATCACGGATGTTGTAGGTGATGAAGCCAACCGTGTCAGCATCAAAAAAAAAAAAAAAAGAAATGCTGGTTTCCCCATACAAACTTTCATCCCCTATTTCACCCCCTTAAGGGTTGTTTTTTTAAACAAAAGGTAGCCTATGTCCTTCCTCCGGATCCAATTCATCTCCGTGTAATATTTTATCGAAATCTGTCCAGCGGTTTAGGCGTGAAAAGGCAACAGACAGACAGACAGATAGACAAACAGAGTTACTTTCGAATTTATAATATTAGTATGGATGGATGCAGAAATGGATGAACTATTGGAGATGCATTTTTTAGTAGATAAGAATTGTGTTTGTTTGAAAGCACGACACACGGCTCCGAGCCACACATAGGTGACTGCGAATGCCGTGCCGGACTAACAGGTGCCTATTCATTCACATCACTATTGAAGAAACAGAGCTTACCACTTCTATACAATTACCTAATTATTATATTATATTATTTTATATTATTATATCAATAACTACAAAACGCAGCTCTTCATTTCTTGTACCTTTGTGTTGTTAAAATTTAGAATTTTGTGAATTTAAATTCTATTAATGGATAAAAATCATTATAGAAAATGCAAAAAGAAAACTATTTCTTGGTCATTTGTAGAAAATAGGTATTAATAGGTAATTATGAAATGTATGTTGTAAAGTAAGCAACAGTGCCTATCATTAACAAAGAGTTTGTATTACGTCGCTGCGCTGCGCAGCGACGTAATACAAACTCTTTGATAATTAATTAACAATAATTTAATACTCATTGAGGTATGTAAGTAACGATTTCCAGTCCACTTTATTTTATCATATTTTGCATCAACATCGTATTTGAAATAATAAAAGGAAGCATCAGTCCCATTCCCTCAGGTAGGTATGTCATTATATCAATTTACATTTTTATTACGTTACATTTATTTATTATCTCCGTTTTTGCAGAGTCCTCAGCACGGTCGGTCGTTGATATTTCACAGCTCATTTAACATTGTTTAAATTGCACAAAACAAATGCAACAGGAATTATAATTATTAAAACTCCTGTGATCTTTCCATAACACTTTCGAAACTGCAAATATATCTAAAACTTTGTCTGACTAATAATAATCATTAGATTTAGTGAGCGTGGTCACACTTTCGTCTAAAACATACATAGATTGACTGGGAGAAATGTATTTAAATGGGTAAGTTCTCTTTGTACCTTAGACTAGAGGTATAATTTTTATTCTAAGTAAAATGTTTGAATACCTAATCCATTATTTATATCTATCCACATCGGTGTTCCTTTTATTATACATCACTCTTATTGCATCTGGGGTTAAAGTAAGTCAGTCAGTAAGCAGTGGCCTTTAGACAAGACTTCGGAAGTCTGTTATTGTTTACTTGCCGTACATTCCCTGCAGGACGACGACGCGCGCGTTGCGTGGCGTGGCAGCCGTTAGTCAACTACACAAATTAGATGCTATCTCTGTTCTACATTAATAAAATGCATATCTCCTGCCTGCTGTCACGTGTAACTTTTTACGGTGAACAGGCTATAGTGCCTGAACGACGTAGGCAAGTAATGGTCGAATGACAATCAATTGAAAAGGATATTAAGTTAGACAAATATTATTTTAAGACTAATAAAATAAAATATAACATTATGTTTGCGGCGGAACCTCGCTAGAAACATCCGTTGAAAATACAAGAGCGAGGAAAATGCTTCCGAACCACCGTACCAACCTAAAATGTAAAATAAAATAAAAATCCACAACAAGCACGAGACTGCCATGTCGAAATTATATTAATCCATTCACATTTAGAACACATGAGCTAACCATCTTCATTGACACAACACAATACCCATTCAGTTTCGTCGTCATTTTTGTTTTGTAACGTAAATGTATTTTCGAAGAAGTAATTTTTTGTCGAAATGGGGTTGATAGGTAGGTGTGTAAATCTGATTATTTCACATTGTTCACACAGTAAGCTTTGTCACTTCAAAAGAGATAAGGAGAACCAAGTGCTAAGTAGGTATTTAGAAATGAAATGACAGTTAATTTTTCTTACTCATTTTATAGCGCGGTTTTCTCAACCGTTCACTTCGAAAGAATGCGGCGCGCACCCTCCGCTCTCCGCCCCCACCGCAATTGCCCGTCAGTACGGTGGAGGCGAAGAGCGGAGGGTGCGCGTCGCATTCTTTCGAAGTGAACGGTTGAGAAAACCGCGCTATAGAAGAAAAGATATTATATTATTAATCTGCCTTATCACAAGTCAGTCTAAGAAAGCCATTCACATCGGTAGCGAATGACAAAGTATACGTGATGATGAGTTTTAATATATTACACACTTTTTTGTAAATATATTGCAGCAATAATAAGCTTCCCTTGTATGGCCTCTTGTTTATTTTTCCGATCGGTAGATACAAACGCGGCCGCCGGCTCCTATGAGGACTTATGACTTTTTAGGATATATGTAATAATTTCTTTTATGTCGGCACATCGACCGAAAAATTTTTTTTGTAGGTAAGTGGGGTCATTTGCAACGTTTTGACCCTTGATACCTTTTGTCAGAAGTCACGTGGTAACGAGATAGGATTTTTTTTCTTTATTTTTGAAAATTACCAAAATCCCAGCTTCAAACCCTTGTAACTTTTTTGTTTATGATTTTATCAGCACGAAATAAAATTTATTGAATTTTACGATGTATATGTTGTAGAAAAAATAATTTTTTTTATAAAAATTTTAACGACAAAATTAGGGATAATTTGAAAGAGTGCCCGCGCGACCGGTACATATTCTAAATTTGAAAATGCCTCCGAAAAAGCTCTCAATACGGGAAGCGAGTGCCCGTGTTGTCGTTCTGTTCTGTCTCTGTGCCTAATTTTGACCACATAGTGAATTATTTGTATGACATGTGGTATGTATACCGTTGGAAAGGGCATAAACTAGCGAACTTTTTAAAAGAAAATGAAGCTATCAATTGCTGTCAGTTTTTTTTTTTTAATGAATTAAGAAATTAAGACTGTCATATTTTTACTCGTTCTCGGGACTTGGGAGGTCATAAGACCTTTTTAACCGACTTCCAAAAAAGGAGGAGGTTCTCAATTCGTCTGTATGTTTTTTTTTTTTTTATTTTTTTTATTTTGTTTTTGTATGTTTGTAACACGATTTCTCCGTCAATTGAGGGCCGATTTAGAAAATTCTTTTTTTGTTAGTTAGGTCATACTTCCGAGGTGGTCCCATTTCAATTTTATCGAAATTGGTTCAGTGGTTTTCGAAAAATAAGCATAATACTATGGTGTGTGGTTACCTTCAGCAAAACTTGTGATGTGGTCGTTTTCGGCAATTTTCAGTTTGATAAATTAGTATGGTGTGTGGTTACCTTCAGCAAAACATTTGTGATGTGGACTTATTCAGCAATTTGCAGTCTGACACATATGGCGAATAATTCTGTACCACTTCAATCGATTTCGATTATTCGATTTCGATTATTCTTTTTTATGTAATATTACTAAAAAGAATGAAATAAAAACTGTTTTAAAAAATATTAAACCGATTTCCAAAAAACAAAAAAAAAAAACTAAAAAGTATTAAATACCTAATATTTTGAAATTTTCTCTGTCCTGTTGAAATACATGAATCGATATACTAGTGATGAATATTCGGACCCTTGTTTCATGAATATTCTAAATTTGAAATTTTTTATCTTTTCCGACCGGCGCTTAATTTATTATGGTACCTGGCCGGTACCTACTGTACCGAGTACCATCGAGCTGGTTTGATGATGGAGACAGAAGGTGGCCATAGGAACTCCTAAGCTACACATGATAAACCCATCGTGTTTGGGCTCGTTGCATTTGTCTTCACGAGAAATTTACTTTAGACCTAAGAGATTCTCAATTCGACGGTATGTTTTCTTTTTTTGGATGTTTGTTACGCGATTACTCCGTCAATTGTGGGCCGATTTTGAAAATTCTTTTTTTTTTTTATTTGAAAGGGGATAACCCTGAGGTTTTTGAAGTGAAAACTTCTTTAGCGGCTCTTGGCACTTTTTTAGGTGGGTAAAAATGTATAACTCGCGACATCGCGTCAGCGTCATTTTTAAAATGAAACCTTAAGTCATTGCGTTAAGGGTTAAGTTAGAGTGGCACGGGATCTGCCGGCACTCCCGGAGTGCAACTGTTAAGTAGGGTTCCGTAACACGTTTATGTCTGTCCATTCTACTAAGTTCTGCAAAATGAATGTAGGGTTCCGTAACATATGCATGTCTATCCGTTCTACTAAATTTTACAATTTTCAACCAAGGTCCTCCGACGGTTATTTTATAATAAAAGTAGGCTTCCGTAACACGTTTATGTCTGTCCATTCTACTAAGTTCTGCAACATCACCTACAACGTCCGTGATGTCAGCCCATAACACCAGTGCCATGTCAGTGCTTCCCCCTTTGATCGTGCTGACTACACTGAACTGGTCGGAAAACACAAACTATTTACATAGCCGTTTCGACCGACGTTTAATTCAGTGCGGTGGTACCAACCCGGGAAGGTTAAACCCTACCACCAAGTAAGATTACGAGGGAAGGGACTTACAGTTTTACGAGGAATCCGAACCTTGGTCAGCCTCCAACGGTCAGCGGTCACCCATCTAAGTACTGACCGCACCCAGCGTTGCTTAAAATTCAATAGCGACAGTTGACTGTCTGCACCACTGAGCTATCGAAGCTGACGTGGTCCTATTTTAATTGGGTCAAGATCGGATTGGAAAGCGAGGCGGAATCGCGAGGCCGAAGGCCGAGCGATTCCGCCGAGTACATTAATAGCAAAAAATTACTAAAAAAAACTGTGAAATAAAAAAAAAGTTTTAAAAAACATAAAACCGACTTCCTAAAAAAAGTAAAACTAAAAAACTATTTAAAATAAAAATATAAAAACCGCCTTCAAAAATATATGAAATAAAAACCTAAAAAAAAAAACGAACCCTAGAGTTGAAGGCGGTGCTAAAGCAAGCAAAAATGATGCATGAAAGAAAACATGAGTGGATGATAATATCCTTTGTGATTTGTGTAGCCTTTTTAGCACCGCCTTCAACTCTAGGGTTCGTTTTTTTTTTTAGGTTTTTATTTCATATATTTTTGAAGGCGGTTTTTATATTTTTATTTTTCATGGTATTAACTTCATCAAATAATATTTTTTCTAGAACAGATACATCGTAAAATTCAATAAATTTTATTTCGTGCTGATAAAATCATAAACAAAAAAGTTATAAGGGTTTAAAGCTGGGATTTTGGTAATTTTCAAAAATAAAGGAAAAAAATCGTATCTTTATACCACGTGACATCTGACAAAAGGTATCATGGGGTCAAAACGTTGCAAATGACCCCACATAACTACAAAAAAAAAAATATTGTCGGTCGATGTGCCGAACACCCTGTATAAGGGCTTTCGGCTCATAAGGACCACTTCCCAAATCGTCCACTTCCCAAAAAGTCCACTTCCCAAAACGTTCCTCTCAGGCCCCATAGACTTAGAACAAAGATAGTCTATACGCGGTACTACAAGTACATAAATATATTAATTATCCTTGCAAACGAAAATTTTGTAATGTATGTTGCGGTTTTCTAGTAACCTTTAGTGAAGTTCATGAATATAGAAAATATTAATGACAGAAAAAAATAAAATTACACTCTTATTTGTAGAACTCCTCTGTACGTGGTACCTACGATTGCAAACACACGTCTTCTACTACAGTATGATTGTATATGTATATACGACAAGACACACCACAGATATCTGATTATTAATTTAATACTCTCGTTGGATATTACAAAGCTATTTACTATTTTACTATTATTACTATGGGAATACTACAGGACCTATAATTTCCTGCAAGCGAATTCGGCCCAATCAACCTGAGCAAGCAACCCACCGACCGTGCACGAAATTGCAATTAAAATAATTATTCATTTATTCTAACGTCTCAATCATGAATAACCAACGTTCCGGGCGTCATTTTATTGTCGAATAAATAGAGTTTAGCGCTCGAAGGCACTTGCACCAGCAATTATCTCAGCGACATAAATTTAAAAATCTATTGCCCGAATAAAAACCGGGATCATTTCCACTGCAGACATGTTAGCGGGCACTATATGCTACACATTCTGGTTTATCTTAGTAAGACTGAAGAATGTAACTGCATCAAGAATCGATGAAAAATGCGTCTTAACGTTATTCAAATAGAGTACCAAATCTGAGTGCGTTGATTACAATGTTATTTCAGAAGGATGATTGTAATGCGTGTTTCCGCGAATCAAAGCGGTCTTAATCCGCGTAAGTTAAAACGATACGACCGCATTATACTCCAGGCAGTCATTCGATTTTGTATCTAAACATTTAGAGTATAAATAATATATTCGATTACACCACGCAGTCGTCGCTTCCTACCGAGTACAATTTATTTAATTGTAATGGCACTAGTTTTGATCGCAGTGTACTAATTCAAATATGTTGATGGCTCTATAAAATTTGTGAAGTGACTCCTGTTGATTGTGGCTGGGTTTGTTTCAAGGTGGCGTCCCACACTTAGGTACTTTGAAATGTTGTTATGGAATACTAATATCAATACTAATATTTACTACTGTAATGTAATATTATGAATATAGGTAAGCAGATAACACGTGCCTCGCAATGCTGTTAAGTTTGCTGTAGAGTGCATTTCTGAAATGTTCGCATCAATGGATCAGTTTCATTCATATGTATGTAACAATGAGTCATGTGCGTCTTTTGTAGGTACAACGAAATTAGAGAAAAGTAAAAATTGTAACTCCTAATCTGAAGAGGCAATTTTAATGTTGTATTGTATGTAGCCCCGCGACGTTGGTGAACACAAGCTCACGGAAGGATTTCACAGCAACCCGGCCGGATGTCCATGAAAACAATTTTTTTTTATTATGAACTCACACGCAATATACGAAGAAATTTAGATAGATATATAGAAAAACCTTCATTTCTCCAAGAAGCATTCAGCAGTAATAAGCACATTTTAAAAATTTACATAAAGTGCAAAGACGGACTTATTCCTTACAGAGATTTCTTACAGTCCACCTTTGGATGTTTGAGATTCGATTATGTAAGTAGGTAGTAACAAAACAGTTGAGCATGAGAATTGAACGTAAAATAATAATAAGAATACTTACCTAATGTATTAATGCTAGTTATTATAAAAGTCATAGTTGTGTTAATACCATATCCATTTCATATCTTCTTCATCCCTATTTCTTTTTTAAAATTATGTACATAATAAAAAAGTTAAATTACAAATTTTAAAAACCTAGAACTTATTATATACCTAGAAATTATTTATGACTTTTTAAAAGTTAGGGGTTTTTTAAATTTGTAATTTAACTTTTTTATTATGTACATAATTTAAAAAAAGAAATAGTGATCAAGCTTTTTTAAAAAGCCGCATGCAAATCGGTCCACTTTTTAAGATGATAATTTTTTTTATTACTTAATTACATAGCTAAGAACCATCCCGACTAAACCAGTTTTCTAATAATAAAAAAAGGCATCCAAATCGGTCCATTCGTTTGAGAGCTACACACACCCATACACCACACATACACACACACACGTTAAACTTATAACACCCCTATTTTTGCGTCCGTGGTTAAAATACGGTTTTTATGTAATCCGGTATAGGTGGCTGAATCAGAGGGGCCAAAGCACATGCTCCGACCAGCCAAAATCACTTCTGAGAAGGTAGGTGCTACACCGGAGACTTCCCTTTGAATTGATAGCTATACAGAACTATAGGAGAACACAGCCGAGGCTGCTATGCGGCCATCTTATATCTTACAGAAATAACATATCAATTCAGGTATTGAAAAATCCAGAGAGTTTAGTTACAATCATATTAATGAGGTCTTCCAGAATAAATACAATGTCCCTGTCTTAAGTAGATAGCTAGACCTTGAACGATAAGTCAAACTTGTCGCTAATAAAGTCTTCTGTGGTTAGAGCAGACAGGACGATAGCGGGGTGACACAGGGCGGTGATGTGCGAGTCTGTTGGGGTTGCCTGACGAAACTTCGACACATCGAAAATATCTATGTTTAATAGAGTACACTCCCCGGATTGAATCGTATTCTTAGAATTCTATGATGGTATCTATGTATATGTGCGTTCTGAATGGTGGCCAGTCGAAACGACTACCTATAACATATTTGAATGATACTTCTACCAATAACCTCATAACTACGATGTTTAATTTATAATGAATGTGATTCTGTATCTGAAACTGTTCAAGTTTTAATTCGCTGTAAAATAAGTGAAAAATATTTCACCCCAGTCAGTTTCACGCACAGAATCTTGGGGCACGCGTACCCCCGCCAAGTCGAGCTCACTCTTTCGGGATCTACCACATATTCATAAAGCACCGTATACATTCTCCGCCGCTAGTCAGACAGAACTAACCTACTATCTGAATGAATGGAATGGAACAAGACAGTCAACAGCGGGGAAATCAGCACTTATGATTCAGGAGAGTTTCTATGTGTCAGACAAGTCTCAGCGATTGAAACTATATCCTGAATGGTCGGTGCGGCTTTCTGGGAATATAGGCCCTGGTCCAAGGGTCTACAGTCGAAGGTGTTCTTATGTCAACATATGGTGGTGAGTGGACGCGGTGCTGGTGGGACGGTGGGAGTGGAGAGTGGACAAGCGATGGGCACAGATTGCGGCGCGGGGCAATCTGCGCGCTGACAGCCGCGGACGAGACTCGTTCCTAATCAACTTGCGTGGGGGAGTTGGGGACACTGGCGCGAGTCGGCGCATGCGCGAATGAACCAACCAGTTTTTAGGTTTCCATATTCCGCACGGAAGCCTACTACTAAACCTACGCCGCCGCCGTCTGTCTGTCTGTCTGTCCTACTGCTGTCTAATCTTTGGAACCGTAATAGCTAGCCGATTGACCTTTTGACTGGATATGCGTTTTTATGGCGGATATATATATAAAAATAATAAAAAATAAGGTTTTTTTTTGGGTAATCACCATACAAGAGACGTGTTTTTTCAAAGTTTTTTGTTGGTGTTCGGAAACTTCGGTGCGCAAGTAGAACTCGCACTTAGCCGGTTTTATGTTTATATTTTCCTCAAATCGTGCGTACGTCTGTTTGTTTATTTTTCCGTGCGTCACAGGCTCCATAAGTTTTAAACGATTCTCTCTATTCTAAGAATCATTTTCTAATACCAATGATTTCCACGTCCAAGCTTTATTTAAAGTATCTTTATTAAAGTATTCTCATGTCACTGAGTCGCATGATGCCTGTGACGATATATATTATAGTATTCACCTAAGGAAAATGTTTAATAAATAATGATTTCACTTCGACAGTATTCGTTAAGTTGACCCAGATAAGGCAGGTAGGTTATACCTTCATTATTGTTTCTTTATGGTCTTCAGGATGATTTAACAACATTGTATAACACCTTGCTGGCGCAGGCCTGAATCCGTATTTAATCAAAAATTACGCAGACATACCTACTGACTCCAAATTTAACACCAAACAGGTTAGATGTTTCTTTAATTTTGATAATTCAGTCCTTATTTATTACAAACTAAATTCCCCTGAATAAGGTTTTATAGTTATAGGTGTTAGTTATGTCGCGCATGCCCAGTCCACGAGCTCGACAGATTACAGTAAGGAGGATTAGTGCGAGCGTTGTCACCGCCCGTTACCAACTCTACAGACATTATTACATTTACATTTCTACGACTGTGATCATGACGTGCCGGAGCACGGATCTACATTGAGAGGAGAGGAGGTCCAGTTAGCATAAAAACCGGCCAAGTGCGAGTCGCATTAAAGCACTGAGGTTATCGCACCAAAATTTTTTTTTTGAAAAAAACACGTTTCTTATATGGGGACCACAGACAGATAGACAGACAGACAGACAGACATACGTTGTAAGCTAAACCTAAAAATAATTTACTTGATATAGTAACTATAACCACAGAATACTTAATTTATAACCACAGAAGAGAGATATAGGGCTATAACTGTCCGTGTCAGCACAAAAAAACATTAGTGAATCGTGAAAGCACCTGTAACGTATTTATATGTGCCTGACTAATAAACACTTTTTAGATTTTTTTTAATTATTTTTATATACTTAATTCATGAGAAATGTAAGTTCTAATCAAAGTCCGGGACCACAAAATACTGTAGGTAAACAAGGACGACGCTTTTGCTTCTGTTTGTTTCCGTAGTTTTATAGGTACCACTCTTATTGCTTCGCACAATTTTTTTATATTTTAAGCGGGTACACCTTTCGACCGCTCGGTCGGCGCTGTCCTGGCTCGGACTCTTAATCTCAAGGTTCGAGATTCGATTCCGGGTTCTGAATGATGATGAAGCAACAGGTGTACCTGTTGCTGTACTTGTTGCTTCATCATTCATATCCGGTGTAAAACTGCTGGGAACTGTACAATCTTACTCACTCCTCAAATTTTGAATACTTTAACTAAGTAGTAGAGATTTTTTTATTTGACTAAAATATGCACAATACACAACCGCCTACAAAATACAACTATAAGTACACTAATACACTGAAACTAAAACTAATCTAAAATTAATATCCAGAAAACTTACAAAAAATAAATTTCTGGAAAGTCCGCCGAAGCCCCGTCTCTGCCGACGCCAAGTGTACCCAGCACGCTCGCCGCGTTACCCCTCTCAATCTCAATACTAATCCGCCGTTTAAGGAATGCTTTGGAACGACGGTCGCCAGTCCTCTCCGCGAGAAGCTTTCCAAGCTTCTCTATAAATAATCTATATCTAATCTTTATAAAGCTCACAAAATTTAAATATCTACTACAGTAGGTACTCATACCAATACGTGCATAATTACTGTAGGTGCGGTTAATTTAAGTTGCACATTTAGATTTTAGATTCCTAAATTAATTCAACACTTCCTCACATGAACGACAGATAGTGCTAAAGAGAAGTTAAATACGGTATTTATTTTATTCCCAGCGGTCAATCCTTAAACATAGCAATATAGCCGCAAAGCTCTTTCCCATCTTTATCGCGTTCCCGCCCCGCTATCGCACGGGAATATGAAGCAAACATTACCATCAAGCCGCTGTAAATATTCATAAGTGTAGCCAGAGGGACAGATTACCACTGCTGGGGTGGTAATGACACCGATACTCCACCTAGAACACGACGGCGACGGTAGCACTCCACTATGCCTGGTACACACATCATGAAAATAGCTGGCGTCATTTCAAGTACTAAAACACTACATTACTCGTGAGATTGTTGACTGGTTGAATTTTTGAAAAGTTTCACTAAGGAGCTCACTAATTTAATCCAATGGGCATTATACGGGGGAATAAGAAAACAAGTGGTTGCATGATTTCAAATAGTAAGACGTCAGCATAAAAACAAAATCGGTCAAGTGCGAGTTTTACTCACGCACGGAGGGTTCCGTAGATTCACAATACCATTCCTGTCACCTAATCACGGGCATACAGCGTAAATGAACGAATTCCAATTTGGGGCTCAGTTTTTAATTATTTGTTCGCATATCCGCCATAATAACACATATTCTGTGAAAATTTTAACCAGGTGCCTATTACGGCTCAAAAGATACAGCCCTCGGAAGGACAGACAGACGGACGACGTAGGTTTAGTTAGGGTTCCGTATTGATACGGAACCTTAAAAAAGAAATTTGCATTCCGCATACCGACGTGCATAATGAATGTGATTAGGAATCTGTTTAAACTGGTCTCTTTTCACACATTTTTGTCAGGCAGACTTACGGCCTAATAGTCTAACAATCAAGTGCAAATAATTAAACGTTGAGTAAATTATTTTTAGTCAAGCAAGGATCACTTGAGAATTGCTAATATGAGAATATTATGGATCAGATCAGATCAGATCAGATCAGAGAGACGCGCCAATAACGTTATTGGCGACAGTAAATTCTGCCGGTGTACAACCTCCGCAATAAACTCGCCTGAAGTAAGCAACCGTTAACCATCATTAATGGGGAATTAGGGATAATCGTTTACCACTAAGCTAGCCCTTATCTTGAGAATAATAACTTATCGCTCCTAAAGATATAGGATAAGGTCTGTATTAGAAACACCTTTATTCTGTTAAGATAAGCAACGATGGACTTTATCAAGTTTATTCTAATTGGGCAGTGCCTAGCCAATTTGGTATACAGGTAAGCAGGTTCAAAACTTTGTTGCAACGATTTCTTGTATGAACCTGATATTAGGTTGTCTACATCACCTGCTTCACCTGTACTGTACTGTTATGTACACCCATATATTTATGGTGCTTCGTTAGTCATGTCAAAAATTTCGGGAGGGTTACATACACACTCAAATAAACACTTTACGTAAAAAAACATATGTTTATAGGAACATTTTTTCTCCTAACAAAAAAATAAAATGAAATAATTAGCTGTAAAAACCAATCACAATCATAGTGACCTTGTGACTTACTTACAACAAATAGCTGTTCGGTGTTTGAATATAGTACGGCCATTGAACCCGTACAATGCAAGTTACCTACTGTTACACACAGGTTAATGTTTAGGTAGTAGCAAACATGTTTTGTTAAATTTCTCGAAAAGTAATGCTAAAAACATATAATTTTTTTTGCGTAATGTGTTTATTTGAGTGTGTATGTAACCCTCCCGAAATTTTTGACATGACTAACGAAGCACCTTACATATATGGGTGTACATAACAGTACAGTACAGGTGAAGCAGGTGATGTAGACAACCTAATATCAGGTTCATACAAGAAATCTTTGCAACAAAGTTATGAACCTTGCTTACCTGTATACCAAATTGGCTAGGCACTGCCCAATTAGATATTATTGTTTATTTATTACACATGAAATTTTATTCCTATTGAAGCTGGGTGCGTTTTCAGTTTGGCAGTGGAGGCTTTTATTTTTTGAAACTGACACGGTTGGCTACATCATCTACGACCTACAACATCCGTGATGTCAGCCCATAACACCTAGTGAACTAGGTGCCATATCAGTGCTTCCCTTCATTTCATGTCGGCTACAATGAACTGGAAGGAAAACACGAACTATTTACATAGCCGTTTCGACCGACGTCTCGTTCAGTGCGGTGGTACCAACCCGGGCAGGATAAACTCTACCACCTAGTAAGGTAAGAAGGGAAACGCTACTGCCAACTGTCCGAATATATGGAAACTTGGGTAGATGAGAATATTGTCATTTCTATTAGAAACTTTGCAAAGAAAATAAAGCACGTGACGCGCGTTCATTGCGCTACATACACATTTCTAGTCCGCGCCACACCGAGCGCAAAATATGTCGGAGTAAAATTGGACGTAGTTATGCAAAAGAGATCCAACCCACAACAAGTCCGAAATTGAGTTAAATATATCAAACTCCACTAAATCCACCGCTTCATTTTTTGGTAAAAAGATCCAGCGCCTTCAGTCACTATTTCTCGCAAAATGCACAATAACAAAGTTACCAAATTAAAAAGAAACCAAGAATGAACTAGCAAAATGAATCCAGGCAGTTGAACATTATTTGCAAAAATATATTGAATACCATTTTACTATCGAAAAAATTGCAAACGAGACCCATCCTGCTTGGATCTTGTTTGCTATGAGGATTAGTTACCATAAGCCAATTTAAAAATTTTTTTTTATTATTAATGTAATGAAGACCCAAACCAACTTACTTTTATAGCAAAAAGGTTCTAAATATCCATATTTATTGAAGTAAAACAGATCCAACCCTCATTTTGAATTTTGTGGTAAAAAGATCCAGATGAAAATTAAAAAAAAAATACCTGTTCAGAACTCATTATTTGCTTTTGTTTATTTAGAACTAAAAAGGTTAATATTAGTACTACATTACAAGTTAACTTTCAAATGTACACGATCATAGGTGGCTTTCTGAGGAAAGATCTCATAAAACCTTGCATATCTTTTTTTTTGTGTTTTTGTGGGTTGAATCTCTTTTGCATAACTACGTCCAATTGTTTACGCAACGCAACTTCAAAGACAGAAATTATGAACAGTGCGGCGCTAGGCTTTATTGTTTATTTATTTGTTACGATAGATAGAGAACATTCATATGACACTGTAGGTGCATAGTTTTAATAATTATGAACTGCCATTAGTTTACAATAATATTAAAAAGGTTATCTATCACTGATTATGCGTTTAGGCCGTGCACTCTGTCTGCCACATAAACCAAAGAGAACATAAACACACATATTCGAACAGAAATTGCCTCAGTAAGAGTAATACTGACCGACTTTCGACGATACGGCTCGTCATATTCTAACAAAACATTGTACCAACTATTAGAAACATGCAATCGGTTCAACCTTTCAGAATTTAGATTCATTTTACGTACTCAACGCAATCACAATAAAATAATCAGCGGCAAACACAAACTAATATCGAGTCGTAGCGATCGCACCTCCAGCTGTGATCTTCAACTGCACAATGAGTAATAAGTATTGGAGAGTAATCGATGCTAAGATAAGTATAATACTACAATTTAACAACAGTTGGAAAGGAAATAGTCATGTGATTATCATTAAGTCTCGGCAAAATATCCCTGTTAAGACATAACTATGGCTAAATAATGATTTTCAACTGAACATTTAACATTGTACATACATACATACATACATACATACATACATACTACACCGTGTAACCCAACAATCGAGGTAAGCAGAGTAATAAATAAATGTTGTGCTGCAAGTAGGTACTCTTGTAAATTACTGCACAACACAGATCACCATGTTTTGCAATGTATTAGGACAAGACCAAGCAGCAAGTAAGGCATGAAGAACTACCTGCTGCATGACTGCTGCTGGTTGGTGGCAAAACCGTGCTAAGGTGAGAGGTGCCCTGTCGCCCTTTAGCGCGGCACCTTGTCCTTATCCATTAGACGCCTTTTACGACATGCACGGGGAGATATGTATTGGGGCTATTGTTTTTAAGTACCGGCCCTACACGGTACATGTTTGCGGGCAAAATTAGTTTTTTAATAAATTTTTGAAGAAAATGCGCTAGTAATTTTATTTTACACTTACGGCACTAAATTTAAGGTCGGCGAAATGGCTATGAAAAGTTGTCCGTGTTTCGTCCTATAGTGTAGATATCCTTTATTCTCACATCACAAAGGTTAACTAGAATATAGCTCTTTATGGCGTTAAGCTCGCCTCGCCTCTTATGTCAGTGCAATTTATGAAATATTTTTATCAATAAAAATAATATTATTAGCCGGCACGGTCAAATGGATATAAAAAACAATTTTATAAACTTGTAACACATTGTTAAGTTCTAGAAAGCTGCTGCAGTACATTTCTACTGTACTGTGAACAGACCAACAACATTGTCCTACAGAGTTGTGTATAGCCGTCGGGTGTACGATATCAAATGAGGAGTATTTAGTAGCGGCGATGATATCAAAGACACGAGTTGCATTCTGGTCGGCCGCCGCCGCTCCGCCGAGCTCTTTACGAGTGCTAGTTTCACTCTTGCGCGTGCAAGTAACCAGTTACTGCTTCGTAGAGCGACAAAGACGCTCCAGAGGTTTTAATAAGTCAATGATTTGCAGTTTTTGGGTAATGGTATTTTGATTTAGTCCTCTTTCCCCTCTTCCCCATCTCATTGTTTTTATTGAAAGCGAGACATGTGTCGCCGAGCCACCCATAAGGTGTCTAACGACGCCCATCGACATTCGGACGTATGCGGGGGTTGCGAATGCCATATAATCTGTAAATATTTTAAAATACCATGTCTGCTGTCTGCATTATTTCTTATAAATAATTAAAACGGAAACTGTGGAACGACCGATGCGCCGTCCTCGATTCTATGTTCGTATATTATAATAAGTGGAGAGCTACTGAGCCAATTCACTCGCCCATGACATTGACAACACACAGAGGAACAATATGATCTGTTGAGGAACACTGCCTATTACCAATTGCAACCACCAGTAGGAAGCTTGAGTGTTGGATACATAGATACTACAAACAAGATAGATAGGTGTCGTGCTCTGCGACCGTGGTCCCCCATAAAGTGTGTGATTTTCACGCACCCGCACGAGGCGCCCGTCGTCGGGGCGCGTCCGTCGCCGTCCGAAGTGACACGATTCACGTGTGTGCCACGTGTGTGCAAATGTGTGTGCGTGCAGTCAACAAGAGGATAGCCGGCCGGAAAACGATATAGAATGGTATTCTAAGTGATAAAAACAACAAAAAGATATACGTATAATAAATGATAATTTTAATACACGTATGTTACTTAGTGTGTCACAAGAGCGGGCTTATTCCCTTAGGCCATTTCCTCTAGTCAACTTATGCAGATGAAAATCGACGAAGATAAAGATCCAATAATTAGTACTAAGATATACTCTCTCTGTACCGTATCTCTTTGGTTGCATGTATGACATGGTTTCTCAACCTGGGGGTCGACCCGATGACTAGGGGTGTCGCAAGGTGTTCAATAAATAAGACCCATATACGAAATATCGATTTATGAAAATATTTTTAATTTAATAACTGAAAAACATAAAAGTTTAATCGTCGCCGTGTTAACTAGATGATGTAAAACTTTGATAAACGTGAAATTAACATATTGATGTGAGGTGGTCGGATAATTTTTTACTTAGCTTTTTGCCTTCGGCAGCTTTTCGGGTCGCGACACTAAAAAGGTTGAGAAACGATGCTGTAGGACATTGAATGAAGTAATAAGCTCACTCGCAGGCCTTCTCTCCGTCTAAATGCATTCTACAAAGTAAACCGAGAACTATGAGAGCGAAATAGAGTGACCTTTAGCGCTGGATATAACAAATTATAGATGGCCACTTACCTAGATATCGGTTTGCCCGAGTCCCGAGATATTGCTACAAATTAGCGGGTATAAATCCGACGATTTCCAGTAACAGCACACGGAACAATTCAAAGGGGTAGAACCAGGGTATTTGTCTTATAAAATATAATTTACTCCCGCTTCAAATGTAGGTACATTAATAAGTAATTCACACAACTGGTATCCGAGACGACCCGTAACACACGTCGCGTTGACAAACATACGTGACATAATATACCTAGGTATGTCTCCCTCGATGTCTCCGCAAGGTTGTGGCGGAGTAAATGAACGCATTTGGAGAAAATAGCTCAATTCCATTTCCTTTCGTATGATTTACATTCATATATACATATGTACATTATAGCGAGAATGGATGGAATTAGCAATTTTGGTCCAGTATTGGGTTGGCAGGGGGATTTTAGTTGGCTAAAACGTAAACCCTACCACCTAGTATAGAAGGAAAGGGTTTGATCAGTTCAGTGGTATATTATATGTGTAAGTATCGTGTGTCTAGAGACTTATCATGTTGCGCACATAAATATGTATGTAGATATGTAGAAAATATATGAAAACATTATTATTATGTAAAATTGAACTCTATCGATAATCGATATATCGAATGTTTACGGCCACGACAATACGCACGCGTCGACACATCGATGTGTGCGTGAACGCAGTTTGACACGCACGACGCACGGTATTGGCCAAAACCGCTAGTCTGAATTATTTTCCACACGCCCCCGTGTCAATTGTTTGTGTGCGATCGAAAACTGCCCACAGTCGTTTCAAACTAGGAGCGGCCGCCATACATGAACATGACATAATATCTAAGAAGATTTCGGTGATCTGTGATCTAAACGTACCTCGGCCTTGAGTCTCGTCTTTAGTGACTTACTTTCTTCTAGGGAATAGATACATCGCTTTGAACCTTTACAATTTGTAATTTTGCATTGTACACACTATTTTCGTTCAACTGCCCGACGAGCCAATGCCCTCTCCTAACTTTTGAATTCTTTGGGGCTCACTTATCCCGAGTTCTTAGCTGAAGTGGCTGTTGAGTTGTGAAATTGATAGATTTTGACGCCTGCTTCAAATTAAGTGATACGCGATTAGGCTAGTGCCAATATCATTATGTGTTTTCGGTGTGTTAAGTAGTTTGAGGCAATAAACGATTACCTTAAGGCGGCCAACGAGTGATTTCAACAGGCAATCGAACGGCTGTAGATTGGATACAAAATTTCTAGTTAGAACAAATTCAGCGTATTTCGCAAGAATTATTTATTTGAGATAAGTCGCTGAATGGTGTATGCTAATTTATGTAAGATGTCCGCATAGCAGCCTTGTCTGTGTTCTCCTCTAGTCCAGTATAGTCAGCAATTCGAAGGAAAGTCTCCGGTATGGCTGACATCACGGACGTTATAGGTGATGTAGCCAACCGTGTCAGTTTCCATAAAAAAAAAAACCTACCTTATCGGAGGTAATATTGGCTGGTCGTAGCAGATAGTGCTACGACCAGCCAATATTATTATATTTTCGCAATAATATTGATAAAGAAAGAATGAGAATAGCTCTTTTGTGCCATTATTCATCAGTTCTCTCATTCTGGCACAAAATTTTAACACCATTTGAACGATATAATCTTCCGTACTTAATGGAACAAAATTCAAAGGTGTAAACGAAGAAAATTTAATATAAAATAAAATAGAAGTCGCTCAAGATGGACAACTCAATTTGTGTTTTTTTTTTGTGTATATACTCGTAGATAGACTTTTGCGAACCCTAGTGAAAACTATTTAGTATTGGACGTCGTTGAACGTTATCTCTGGACTCTAAGGGATGGAAAAAAGAAGTACTATGGCGCTGGTATAAATAAATTATTGTTAAAAGCCCTAAAAAAAATTCAACAGAAGTAATAGAAAAGAAAATCACAGTAATTTTATAATATAGAAAAAAAGTCATAGCTATATCGAAATGCGTTATTGCAAAAGTATATTTTGAAAGCAATTAACGGCATTACAAAACACAGTTAACTAAAATAAATAAAACCAAAATATCACAAGAAAAACATACAATAAAGAAAGAAACTAAAAATACACATTTTGTTTTTAGTGTACTTACCTAAATATGTGCGTGTGTGTATGTGTGTGTGAGCGTGGTGTATAAAATATTTTTGTGAATTTTGAAAGAAATGTTTCGTCGTTTAGACTAAATTGTTCTAAGATATTGTAAGTCGGGAAAAATGTGCTTACCATGTCTGTCGTATGAGGATCATCGATGCCAAAATTGTCCTAATTATTATCAAGCACTGCGCTTGGCACACCTGCAACAAATAAAACAATTTGTTAGCAACAAAATGAAATAAAAAACCGGCCAAGTGCGAGTCGGGCTCGCGCACCGACGTTTCCGTACCACCGTGTAATTGGCCAGTTTTTATTATTTGTAGTTTTACTTTAGAGGTAGAGTTAGAGATAGTGCACTATAATCACACTAAGTTTGATGATTGTATGTACATATTTACGATATATCAAAAACAAAACAAAAACGTTGAAAAAAAAACAATTTTATTGTTTAAAGTAAAGAAATTATGGGTATACCATAATTTCTTTACTTTTTGTTCGTTTATTTATTAGTAAGTATATCCGCTATAATAAATAACACATATTCTGGGAAATTCACTGACTGACCTATTACGGTTCAAAAGATACAGCCCTTCAATAGGTAGGACAGACAGACGGCGAAGGCTTAGTAATAGGGTCCCGTACGCATACGGAAACCGAAAATTGAAATACTTTTCACCATTACATTTTCTCCAATGCAACTTTTCGATATGTAGAGATAAGTTGTCATCGATCCGGTGGAAAAATTCGCTCTGTCGGCTAATACCAGAGTTTCGGGTTCAATTCTAATCGGGTATTCTTTGCAACTAAGTATCATCAATACTAATAATAAATCTGCAAGGGATGGTCATGGAGTAAGTTACTTTGTTTTATCAGATACTGCGTTTGTAGACTCTATGTATGATACTAAAACTAAGTAGACGATTTTTAGAAATCTTTTATCTATGTATGTATATGTTATCTATGTATTTTCCTCCACAACTCTTAAACCGATCATGCGAATTCTATGAAACATAGTACAAGCACATTTAACTATACATGAAACAAGATATGCTAAATACTATTCAGTTCCGGTTACGCTAAGATGCGACTCTCATACACACCAAATTGTTCCGCGCGCGTACCTTATTACTTTCATCGAGAATGTTTATTGTTTATAGGAACCTAGCTCCACCTTCTTTCTTACTTACTTTTTTCTTTTGAAATACGTATTTCACGCGAGCGAAGCCGCGGGCAAAAGCTAGTCTAAAATAATCCTTTTGTCCGAGTACGTCTACACGGACAAAATAATTTTCACATCAGCTATATTAATTTACTCATTTCTAGGTCTCTTACCGTTCGTATAATTATATTTCATATACGAGTAGAATTTCTATTTTTTTTTTTACTTGACTCTGGTCCTACCTTTTTTTTCATCTAAGCTGCGGGGTTAGATTGCTGCCCTATCGTCCCGCTCGTAATGATCGACCAGTAAGGAGTTGTGAGTTATTTAATTCTATTGCCACTCTTCAAACTCTAATTGGCAAATAGGATTGACATGTGGTCGTGCTTCGTCGCAGTGGCAGCGGGTTAAAAAACTCTATCAAAATAATTAAGATCGTCGGCTTGTGATTAGAGAGAATCGCACGTTAACTTGGCTTTCTTGTACACTAGAGGTGTATAGAGTCGATATTTTTGGTCGATATCGATATGAAAACTAGCTAGTTAATAGAGACACTAAACATGTCTGCGCCTTAGCATTTTTTATTGCAGGGTATAATAAAAAAAACTGAAATTAGAATTAGGTAGGAACGCAAGAAGAACTTGTCTATACGTAACATCCGAGTAAGTACATGTTTCAGTCAATAATTTACATATGTGCTCTGTCTCTGTAACCGCATCCATAACTCTCACAAGGTTAAATATACTACTACAGTTAAGGCGTTCTTTGGCTCTTTTGGATATTTTTACCAATTTCTATTAATTATTATGACGTCTGTCTTAGATTCATGCCATGGCTATCATATAATCTTCCATAGCGCTTCCCATGATAAGAACGCATTCAATTTAGAAAATAGTTTGATCGACAAAGTACATCACTAGTGAGCCCTTCGTTTTTTCCCCGCCACTGCCTCCGCCACAGACTGTTCGAGCTAATGACAGTTACCCACGAATCGTTTATTTGTTGTCCGTCCGCCTGTTACAATAAACCTACATACGAGTACATTGCTCTACCGCAGGGGATTATCGCCCTCAATTATCGCGATTTTCAAAGCAAGTGGCTCATACGTTTCGATTTTTTTTATGAGAATTTGATTAATGAAAACATTCGTACACATACAACTGTGTGCCTCGGCTGTGTTCTCCTCTAGTCCAGCATAGCCACCAATCCAGGGAAGTCTCCGGTATGGCATCTACCATCTCGGAGGTGATATTGGCTGGTCAGAGCATGCGCTTTGGCCCCTCCGACTCAGCCACCCATACCGGATTACATAAAAAAAACTGTATAAGTGGGGGCAATGAATGAGACCTGGGAAGTGGTAGAACTAGAGTATTAATAACATGGTCTGAAAATAAAATATTATTCGAACCTACGAAGAGCCACAGGAAGCCTTTACATCTTAACAATACAACATAATTGACGAGGGACGAAGTAACTTTTAAGTAATCTGTGACGAGGGCATCAGATATAGGCAATGTAAATAGGCAGAGTGGTCAGATTCTAAACTATTCACGCTCATGCTGTAAATTTGTTCTTGTGAGCGGTAGTATGGGTTATTAATTGTAAGTGGCTATAATAATTATAAGATACCTACTAATAAAACATTGTGACTAGTGACTTGCGAAGTTTGTTTTCAGTTCTTCTTCGCATTGTATTAGAACTGGAGGAATTGTCCAAGCGTAGGTTTCGTACCTATGAATGAAAATAAACAATAAACAACACACTTCATTACTTTCCCCTCTAGAACAATACATTCATGCTGTATTGTATGCAATAAATACTTTTCATTCACAGATAAAATTTATTATTTTATTCAAAATGTTTTAAGAACATTTTATGTAAAAATAACCATCAGAACAATAAACAAACAATAAATAAGCAACTCTTACGTCAACGACCGTGGTCCCAAGCAGAAGTATTAGTTAGCACGTTAAAACTACACATCTTACTACGAATGGGAGACGTTATTTACGCCGTTCAAAGACAACTTCTACATTACATGTGCGGATCCATTTAATTTAACGTGTAGCTAAGCGGCATTAGACGCAACAAGCGGATTTATTACTATGCAAGATCGCTTCACAGAGCGGCGCAGTTCATCTAAACTTCAGGTTGCATTCAGTAGTCGGTACCAGGAGAGCAGCAAAGCGGAGGAGTAAAAGGTTAGACAGAACCAATTATTAATTCTAACGTGTCGGGTGTCCGAGCTCGGGGCGGCGACGAGATCCAGAAGATGCAAGATTGAATTATTTACCACATTTTGCCAGTTCCCTGTTACATTTGAAGTTTTAGCGGGGGGACGCAACGTTATCATGGGGACAATCCCAATATTTTATGATTTCTTGTATTATTCTTTTTATGAAGATTGACTAGAAGAAATGGCGTATACGCCTTTGGACTTTTGGCATTGTACCGGATGATGGTAAAATTGTGGAGATATGTCACTGTCCTCTGCCTCCACAGGTTGGCTGCGAAACTTGCTATTGTGTGTGTTTTCGTCTTGCAAAGTGTTGGACAGAACGTATTTGTTATTGCGAGAAAGCGTTGTAGAAACGTATAGCATCTGACGTTTGGTCGTTACCGCCATCTCACGTCGTGAGAGGCGCTATGGCTAGGTGTCTGAATATTGCTATTACCAAGTGCAATATTTATTTACAAAATTTTCATCATGCCTTCATGGAATTAGACATGGACGGCTACAACAGTTGCCGCGTGCTGCACTCGTAAATCTTGACGTCAGCCTATTCCACATTGTTCTACTGAAAGTGGAAGCGGAAAACTATTTAAACATAAATTGGGGGGTAAACTATTTAAACATAAATAAGAATAATGAATTCCATAAAAGGATGGTAGGCCGTGTTTGCTAGACTTGGCGGGGGCACTGCCGTGGCCCCAGTTATAGAAAGAGTGAATTTTTACATGATAGTCACCGTTATCATGTACCTACTTCAATGATCCATGTTTCCGCACACAAGTCCGACTTAAATGGTCAATGACCGACCAAGAATGCAAACATTTGGATCCCGGATTTCGTAGCACACCCCCGTGTTCTTCTCGCTAACCGGTAAGTAATATTAAATAGTAATAATTTAAAATATTACTTGTGAGTTTAGACGGCCAAGTCGGGTGCATCAATATGGGTTTTGTGCGTAGCCGCCGGATTTATGTATTTTATTACTACCAATAGCCGGAACATTTATATCATTGAGCTAGTTAACTGAGAACGTTACGTGTATTCACGACGTACTTATGTGTAAACGTTAAGTGTTGGCTACTGGAATATTTAAAATTTATTGACACACTTTCGGATATAGTCTGCTGCAATGATGTCATAATTGTAGAAAATATTCAAAGAAAATACATTAAATATTTTCATAAATAGTTTATAATTTTTAAGTACAAAAAACATGTTTGCCATCTATCAACACGTTCATACGAAATTTCAGCCACATAGGTGTCTTGGATGGTCCACTTAAGAAAAAGATATAGTTAGAGTAGAAAGAACGAACTGTTCATCGCTGTCTGTATTCCTTGCTAATATTGGAATTAAAATGGCGAAGACAGAAAATATTAAAGAGAACAGCTTAATATATAAAGGCGTCGTGAGATCGTTCTGTATCAATCTCAGTCGGAGCAACAGTCTGTCGTGTTGTAAATGAAATAATTCGCTCGTATCGGCGCTGCTCGATCTTCACTCCCTACCATCACGCCACCAACAGAGTGCTTTGAATCACGCGTGGACAAGTAGTTAGGTGAGACGGCGTGATGGTGATGGTCGTATCGTAAGCATCCCTTATTCTAAAAATCTGCTTTATGAGTTCTTGTTACTTTGTTATTGATCGGCGCGTTCAATTTTTATTTTGTATACATATTATTAATTATTTCAGTCTGTGTGGAAACTAATTATTTTTATTTCTTCCTTTTAGTATACTTGAAGACATTATCACGATAGACAGAGCTTACTGACTCAAGGCACAGCTCTGTTTTTCTTATACGTCTCACTTCATTTCTTTCTCATGTATTTTAATCATGATTATTAGTGAGTGAAGTATATACAATTGCAAAGCTGAGCTCACTGCGTTTGGTAAAGTGGAGAGTCCATATCAATGTATTTTTCTTTGTGTAGTTTGATTCACTTAACGATATTTTTTAGGGTTTCGTACCTCATACTAGGAAAAAAAAACGATCCATTATAGGATCACTCTCGTGTTTGTATGCCTGTCTGTCTCTCTGTCCGTCTGTCACAGATTATTTTCTCCGAATCTACTGGACGAAAACAGTTAAAATTGTATATATGCATAAAAAGAGTTTAATGACTCAATCACGAACGTAAAGATTAAAAGACACATTAGAAAGTTAAAACAATTATGTTTTTCAAGTGCATAACGTGACATATTATCAATAGTAAGGGCTCAATATAAGAAATAGAAGTATTTTTTTAATAATTTTAACATGCATAGTTTCATAGATATTATAGAATATGTACGAAAATCGAGCATTCCCCACTCATCTACGAAACTACTGCGTCTAACATTTAGAAAATTACAAATTTAAAAACTTCAAAGTCCGGGACCTTTCAAAAGTCAAAAATAATTTCCATTTAATTACTTAAAGGAGTCAGGGGACCGCTAAGTAAATACCTGCGCAGCTCTGAGTTTTTATATTTTATTTACTTAGCGGTCCCCCGACTTCTCTAAGTAAGTAAATGGAAATTATTTTTGACTTTTTAAGGGTCGGGGTTTTTTTTTATTTGTAATTTAGCTTTAAAAAAACCGCATGCAAATCGGTTCACTTTTTAAGATAATAATTTTTTTATTACTTAATTACTTCATTATTTGATTAAAAATATAGCTAACAACCATCTCGATTAAACCAGCTTTCTAATAAAAAAACAGCATCCAAATCGCTCCATCCGTTTGGGAGCTACGATGCCACAGACAGATACACCCATACACACGTTAAACTTATAACACCCCTCTTTTTTCGTCGAGGGTTAAAAACAATTGGGAATATAGGGCCTCTCTTATAGTTTACCGGAAACCCTAAAAGAAAAGCTTCCTTAAGGTACGTAACCCTCTCCACGCGTGTTCGACTTGCACTTGGCCGCTTTTTTTTAAATATATGTATTAATTAACTGTTCCCACCTTTCCAAACTTACAGAACCACAACTCGTCCTAAGTTATAGCGTCGTAAATGAAACAGAATCGCTCTCCCCGGTGCATTAGTAGCTGCCATGTAGCCGGTGCTAAGAACATCTGAAGATGCTGAGTGCGGACCATCTGAGGAGCTTTATTAGAACTTAACACGCACGGACAGGTGCCGGGGAGGACGCGACGGCGGCGGCGGACCAGCTTGAGAGATTCTACGTTAGATCCACTGCTTAGTTTGATTCTACTTGGAGCTTTCAGCGGCTCGCGGTAGAGCGGTAAATATCTCGCCTAGAATGGGAAGGCCAGTAGCTTTGAAGACAGTTTGTGTGTACAGAATGTTTCTATCCGAGTTTGAGCGCATTTCATTGATCAATGAAACGAATGAACTTCAATAAATAAAACATTAAAACATATCATGTGTATTTGGTAACGGGTCGCGAGTAGACAATTTAGTTAGCTCGAAGAATAGCTGTACAACACGTATTGTTGAGTAACAGTGGACGAATACTTTTTCGTTGTTTTTTTTAATATGTTAGTAATAAGTGCTTTATTTAGCATGTACTCGCTTTATATATCTTCACTGGATATATGCAAAGCCGAAAATGAAGATAATACGTCCCGACCAGTATTCGAACCTGGAAGTCCGGCTTGAGCCGCCAGCGTGTTACCAATTCCGCAATCGGGGCCGATGACGTACTCTCTCTAAATTTTGAACAGTTGCATCTTCTATTATTTATTAAGTATGACGTAATCTACTGCGTTAAGTCAACTTGCACGATTCCATATTGAATCTTGCAATGTTCTTGCATCCTACAAAGCCTGTCAAAGGTTAGTGCTACAATGGAGGATGCAAGATTTCCCGGAACTAAATTTCAGCTAACACGTCGGTCGGCGTGCGTACGCTGTCGACATTATGCAAATGTATGAACAGGATTATTGTTGGATATAGAGGATAATTCGATAATTATGATAATATAATCGCGACTCCGAGCGACGAAGCCCCACCGCCTAGAAACTTCATGTAAATGTGATCGTAGCGAATAAACTTAGTTGCGTCTAGACTAAACTTAAGCCTTAAGGTTTAACGCTTAACTTGACGATAAACGTGTGCATAGATTAAGATATGGATGGAAAATAGCTTTATTATAAGGAAAAGATCATAACCAATTCTTTACTAAGGCACACATCAAGAACATTGGGTTACATAGTATCTACACCATTCAATTGGTGGGACAACTTAAAAAAGTTTAATTTTCAACCAGACAAATCTGGCCTGTACGCGGTTCGAGTTAGCCACCTTTCCGAAATAATACCTGTCTAATGATATCAAAACATATTACAATTTTAATTTTAGAAAAAAAATCTGACATAGTTTTCGTCTGTACTTATAAATTAGATTGACAGTGCGTAGATATGTTTATCTGCAACGGGCGTGTATGTTCCGTAAAGCCATCCTACGCTTTCCATCATTTTGAAAGATTCTTGATTGCAAAAACTAGAAATAAATTTCTAAAGATTCTGTCCATTTTAAATTTTAAATAAATTACCACTTTTTAATTTTTTCTATCCATACGTACTACATAAACCTGTAAAATCACGAGCGTTCAATAACTTGAACAGGTATATCGATCTAGATTCCAGCGGGAGTGCCCGGAGGTGCGGTCACCGCGATGTCATCGGTCCCCCCGCGTTGCTGTAAAATGTTTAATTGGACGTTACCGCGCACGCGCGTGCCTAGAATCTCTGATCGCATGATCGACACCAGAGTTATAAAGGAATAAAGTGCAGTGAGATGAAAATGTGGGGATTATATTTTAGTTGGTTTTATACACAGCATTGACAATAACGCATATCTTTTCTTTATTTAATTTCTTCTGTATAAATTTCTTAAAGTAATAGATATAACTTGTGAAAAAAAAATTATATCGAATATTGTTTTTTTATTCACACATTTCTTTTTACATAAATTTTACATTTTTACAAAATTAAAACCTAAAATTTATATAAAAACAAATGGAGTTTCCACCACCGGCAGCGGGGCAAGCCCAGGCTACCGATGGTCGGGTCCCAAAGAGAGAAACCTCCGGACGATGCGTGCAGTGTCGAGCAGGGCTGCCTTCTGGATCTGGTCGAGGCTCTTCGCTATCAGCCCATGCGCTGATACGACTATGGGCACAACGATCGTCGAGTCGACAGGCCACATTTTGGCTACGTCGTGCTGCAGATCCAGATACTTCAGCATCTTCTCTGCTTCCTTACTGACGTGGTTACCATATTACCATATTACCATATTACAATATTATTTTCTACACAAAATGATTTTGCAACAGCAAAGCGTTCAAATCTATAAAAGTTCAAAGATGCGCCCTCCGTCGCCGATTCTATGTTAGTTTATTATAATTCCAGAACTACCTGAATGAGTAATGGTTCACATAATGTTTTCACTGACGTTCTCTGGCACATACATATATTTTTAATAGAAACTGACACACACATTTGTGACCTACAACATTCGTGATGTCAGCCCATAACACCGGGTGAACTAGGTGCCATGTCGGCGCTTCCCTTAATTTCATGTCGGCTGCACTGAACTAGACGGAAAACACGAACTATTTACATAGCCGTTTCGACCGACGACGACGATGCAAGGATGCGAAACAAAGCCTCGGGAACAGCGAATACATAAGATTGTAACTAATTTTTAGGGTTCCGTAACTGGTGCGGGACCCTATTACTAAGCTTACGCCGTCTGTCTGTCTGTCTGCCCGTCCGTCTGTCCGAGGGCTGTATCTCTTGAACCGTAATAGATAGCCCGTTGAAATTTTCACAGAATAGGTATGTGTTATTTATTACGGCCGATATAACAACAAATAATAAAAATAAGAAAAAGTAAAAAATTCACCGGGGTTCCCATAGCAGAAACTAAAAAGTGTATGCGCGCACGCCATCTGCCGAATAGAGTATGAAGCATTTTAACTAACCATGAATTTGAACTAATATGAAGCATTTCATAAACACGCCATAGATGGCGTGAGTGGCGCTGCCATGACATGCCGATACGGAACCCTCGGTGCGCGAGTTCGACTCGCACTTGGTTGGTTTTTTTAACAGTTTATACAAGCGACCACCAGAGATTACTCGACACGTATGTCCGTACTGCTGCTAAAGTTAGAGTGTAGAGGCGGGGCAAAGCGTTTGGGCCTCGCGAAGGATGACCGACAGAACCGGAGTAGACTCACATCACGCGGACCAAAAAAAATCTATCGTGATTGTAATCTGAACGCCGGGTCCGCCGCACAGCACATAGAATGAAATGGAGATGTAATTTGTAGGGTTTCTTATCAATACGGACGCCTATTACTAAGCCTAAGCCGTCTGTCTGTCCATCTGATCCTCCGAGTCAGGAAGTCTTTTCCATAAGGGCACAAGGGGCACGTGCCCAGGGCCCCCGGCTTGATGAGGGGCCGACGTCGTCGTCGCTTACACCGAAAAAGAGGAGCTCAATTTTTTGTGAAGTATTTTACTCAGAATTGCCGTTAAAATGTATACAATTATAAATATTTTGTAAACAGTTTGTTTATGTACACTGACACGGTTGTCTACATCACCTACAACATCCGTGATGTCAGCCCATAACACCGGGTGAACTAGATGCCATGTCAGTTCTTCCCTAAATTTCATGTCGGCTACACCTATATTATTATAATTAATCAGGATTCACAGGAAGTATGGTAGCCGACTCCACGGAAGTCTTTGCCGCGCGTGTACATAAATGCGGCTGTTTTATTAGCTTTTTGGTAGTCTGTAAAAAGTGAAGCAGTGAAAATGCTTGTCATCCTGTAATTGAAATTTGGTTAATTCAACATTTTTCTATGACGCTCCGAGTTCATCCAACTCTTGGAACAGAGTCTTGTCTGTCTGCCTTGCCGACTGTTGCTGAAAGTTCATTACCCCTTGCACACTGTTTTATACTATTGCTCTAAAATTATGCAAACTTTCTTGTATTGTTAGGCCTAGTAAAGGTTTTCGTTTATTTTTCTAGTGAAAGACAAGACAATATTGTTGTTTTAATATTTTAATTAATAAAAAAGCCACAGTTGCACTCCGGGAGTGCCGGCAGAAATGAAATCTTTTTGTATTTCCGAAAATAATTCTTAGGTGGTCATGAAAAAAACTAAACACCCTAAAAAAATTTAAACACCGTAACATTGCTTAAAAAAGAAAACAAAAGAAAAAAAAATTGAGGGTTTCAAACCCATGGTCAAAAAATACAAATCCTACATTCTTACCATTGAGTAGAATATCGGATTCCCTTGATTCGCTTTCGGCGTTACTGTCACTGAGAGACGAACAGAATTGATCCCGATCCATCGTAAATTAACCCTTAATGCAATGACTTAAGGTTGCATTTTGTGGGGCGTGGGGCGCATGTTATTTATTACGTATATTATACGCCCCACGTTTTTATATTAGTCTGTTAAAAGTCTCAATTTATTACCTACTTATTCCGCTGACGCAGCGACACAAAGTGCCCTTTGGCATCCGACATGAGAAGACAGCACGCTAGTATTGCACGATTTCTTACACAGACGTAAAATCTTAAGAAGGCCCAGGTTTGTGCCCTTATTATTTTCTAGTTTTTGTATAGCTGATTTTTTTTTCTAGTTTTTTGTACAGCTATTTTTTTTTAATAAAACCGTTTAACTTAAAAGTTTTTTTACCTATTTTTTTATTTACTCGTTTTTAATTAGATTTTTTTTATAATTTTTTTTTCTTTCATGTTGTTCCCACTAATATTGAACCAATAAAAGTCGACCCCCCCAGAGGTCCATGTAGAGGGGCAAGGCTCTCATACAACAAGGTGTGCCCAGCCTTGAGGTTGAAACGCTAACGACATATCATTTTTATCCACCCTAATGCCACAGTCCTCGGCACGTTTCAAACGTTGACTTGGGTGGTGTATCGCTAACGACGTATCATTTTTAGCCACCCTAACGCCACACAGTTCTCGGGACAATACAGAAACCTTAACTTGGGTGGATTCAAACAAATATCCTGATCATTATTTTTGTTTTATTTAAGTTTAACAGTCCACCTCCTGTCTCCATAATCAGATCCTCGTCACCAATTGTATTGGTAGAAGTATGGGATACTCGTCCAAACCAACCAAATGAGCCCAAATTCGAGGGGGTTACTAGTAACAGTTGAAGAGTTCCACTGTCCACCTCCTGAATCCATCATTAGACCCTCGCCACCAAGTGTATTGGTAGAAGTATGGGACACTCGTCTAAACAAACCAAGTGAGCCCAAACTCGAGGGGATTACTAGTAACGGTTGAAGAGTTCCACTGTACACCTTTTGACTCCATCATCAGACCCTCGTCACCAAGTGTATTGGTAGAAGTATGAGACACTCATCCAAACCAACCAAATGAGCCCAAACTCGAGAGGGTTACTAGTAACGGTTGAAGAGTTCCACTGTGCACCTCCTGACTCCATCATCAGACCCTCGTCACCAAGTGTATTGGTAGAAGTATGGGACACTCGTCCAAACAAACCAAATGAGCCCAAACTCGAGGGGGTTACTAGTAACGGTTGAAGAGTTCCACTGTACACCTCCTGACTCCATCATCAGACCCTCGTCACCAAGTGTATTGATAGAAGTATGGGACACTCGTCCAAACCAACCAAAAGAGCCCAAACTCGAGGGGGTTACTAGTAACGGTTGAAGAGTTCCACTGTACACCTCCTGACTCCATCATCAGACCCTCGTCACCAAGTGTATTGGAAGAAGTATGGGACGCTCGTCCAAACCAACCAAATGAGCCCAAACTTGAGGGGGTTACTAGTAACAGTTGAAGAGTTCCACTGTGCACCTCCTGGCTCCATCATCAGACCCTCGTCACCAAGTGTATTGGTCCCATACTTCTGTATGGGACACTCATCCAAACAAACCAAATGAGCCCAAACTCGAGGGGGTTACTAGTAACGGTTGAAAAGTTCCACTGTACACCTCCTGACTCCATCATCAGACCCTCGTCACCAAGTGTATTGGTAGAAGTATGGGACACTCGTCCAAACCAACCATATGAGACCAAACTCGAGGGGGTTACTAGTAACGGTTGAAGAGTTCCACTGTACACCTCCTGACTCCATCATCAGACCCTCGTCACCAAGTGTATTGGTAGAAGTATGGGACACTCGTCCAAACAAACCAAATGAGCCCAAACTCGAGGGGGTTACTAGTAACGGTTGAAGAGTTCCACTGTACACCTCCTGACTCCATCATCAGACCCTCGTCACCAAGTGTATTGGTAGAAGTATGGGACACTCGTCCAAACTAACCAAATGAGCCCAAACTCGAGGGGGTTACTAGTAACGGTTGAAGAGTTCCACTGTACACCTCCTGACTCCATCATCAGACCCTCTTCACCAAGTGTATTGGTAGAAGTATGGGACACTCGTCCAAACCAACCATATGAGCCCAAACTCGAGGGGGTTACTAGTAACGGTTGAAGAGTTCCACTGTACACCTCCTGACTCCATCATCAGACCCTCGTCACCAAGTGTATTGGTAGAAGTATGGGACACTCGTCCAAACCAACCAAATGAGCCCAAACTCGAGGGGATTACTAGTAACGGTTGAAGAGTTCCACTGTCCACCTCCTGACTCCATCATCAGACCCTCGTTACCAAGTTGAAATTATCATAATATTGTATTGTCACGAGAACTCAACGTGTGTGCAAAGTTTCATAAAAATCGGTTCAGTAGAAGTAGTTGAAAAAGTTGACGCAAGATTTGAAACAAAGATAGAAACAAATATACGAAGTCAAGCTAAATAAAACCGTTTAAAAAATAAAAGCACTTTGTCGAACCTGATATGGTTGGTTGGCCAAATCATCTGCTACGCGTGTGATGTGAACCCATTACACCGTGTTTGTCGGATTAATTTATCACATCAGCGCTTTCTATTTGAATGCGCCAGAAACACAGAACTGCTCGAAAATAGGAATTATTTTCATAACCGTTCCGACCATGTTCCGAGAGAGCATCATTGGTCAAAAAATCCTTACCTTGTTCTTTCTTTCGTGCTTTTTGGAAGGCCGAACAATAAAATAAACTACATGTTAAACTACATACAACTAGATTCATTGGAAATAATTTAGGCTATATTATTTCAATAGAAAAACCTTATCGAAATAATTAGAATTATTATTATTTCGCAGTGAGATTTGCATTCACTAACTAAATCATAAATTGGTTTTGCTCGCAGAGGCATAGTTTAAACAGTCTCCTTTTACTATGGCAGAGGCTCCAGAATGATTCTGGCCTGTTTATTCAACACAAGAGTGGTGATTGATCAGCCATATAACCACAAACTCCGTTAAACGATGCGATGGTATAACCTAAACATGCAGGATTCTTAATAGATAATGAAACATCCATAAAAGTGATTACATTATTAACCGAGCGGTACCAGGCGCGCTAAAGTATGCAGGAGGTGCACGTCGGGCTCAGTTAATTATTACTGTGGGAGGTGTCTCAATATTCAATAGTGAGACCTCGGGATCGACTGGGTATTAATGGAGCACGAGTCTGTTGTAATGAAGGCGAACCTTTTGCGTGTTCCTGGTCGCCTGGTAGAATTTACCGGCCTACATCCACCAAGTAAATAATTTCCTGTCGGTATTAGATGCCATGCCAGTGTTACCCTTCGTTAGTGGCGCCTACGTGAACTGGCCGGAAAATCTAATGTTTTTCATAATCGTGTGCTATACTTATTGTGTCGTTATTTCGATCATTCTTGAGGGTCGAAGAGTGTTTTTCACCAAGGGTTGTCAAAATAAAAGGGAAATGAGAATCAAATGAAACAAATGCTGGACTTCTTCAGTCAGCCAATATAATCGACCCTTCTGCTCATACACATTCATACATCCCTAATTAATTAGAAAACAAAACGCCAAACAGACGCACTTATAAATACCAGACCAAATTGTCCCTACAAGAATTTACTCTCCGGTGTCCATATTTAATTCAATTTTGACCCAACCGAGTGGGCCGTGCCCGCGAGAGTGGGAGGCCTAGACACAGCACGTGGGCAGTGACACTGCGCTTACTAACGACTATAAATCATTAACCTGAGCTTCCGATTTCCATTCATTAAGGTAACGGACCTTATTTGAGCTTTGAAATTGGCTCGTAGCTTTGGTTTGCTGAAAATGCAGTTAGAATTGATATTCATGATTGATTTGGCTTCTTGTACTCGTATGTCCTATATTCTTACCTAAGTTGTTTGTTATTTCTACTTTTATATTATTAGGTATATGTATGATTCGGTGTAGGAAGAAATACAACAATCCCATCAAAAACATATAATGTAAAGATTATGCCAAGTCTCGCACGCAACCTTTCCACAGTAAAAAGTTGTAAAATCCCATGCAGAGCCAAGTCTTTTCATATCATTGCAGCCCCATTCAACAATGTTGCAATAAATTATATTTTCTAATTAATAAATCACTATTTAGTTACTCTATCCATATTTAACATCTTCATTTCAATAAAAAAAAAAATAAAAAAAAATACATACAGCCGAACATAGAACCTCCTCCTTTTTTGAAGTCGGTTAAAAATATCTTGACTTGGCAATCACACAGCACAAACAAATCGCTTCGTAAAGGTTTCTTTTCAGTTTACTAACAAACGCATAGCAGCCTCGGTTGTGTTCTCCTCTAGTCCAGTATAGCCAGCAATCCAGGGAAGTCTCCGGTATGGCACCTACCTTCTCGAAGGTGATTACATAAAAAAAAAAACTGGTAATATGTACGCTCATATTATTGTTATAATTTTTTTTAACGAAACAAGGTACATACTTCAGCTAGGTCATAATGTCGTCTGTCTTTTTTATGTGTAAACATTTAATATTCGAGGCTGGCGTCAATTAAGATTTCGGGACGCATCTCGCGGTCTAAACCGTGACGTTTATAAACGTGAGTATATTATTGTATAAGCAACTAAAGGACGGTTGGATATTGAGCGGCTCTGATGAACTCGCTTCCCTCATCCCTCCTGCTGTTCGCATTCGCGAAACCCGCCATACTCTCGCCAAACACCCCTTTGTAGTCGACAGAAGGGTTCTTCGAACGGCACGATTCTATAAATCGTTCTTGTGTCGCACTGCAAAGGTGTGGAACGGGCTTCCGGGGAATATCTTCCCCAACTCCTACAATCCACGCATCTTCAAATCATGGGTGAATTAAAATTTAATTTCACCAGCTACTTTACACCGCCTTCAACCCCGGACTGGCACCTTCTCGGGGGTGAAATTGGATGTACCTGAGGCTCCGACCTCGAGCACAGTCACCCAGTTCGGATGCAATAGAAAAAATAAAATATAAAACTTTAAAACATCACGCTACCGAAAATAGAACCTGGGTAATGTGGTCGGACGGAAGTGATCAACGTCGGAAACGTTGAAAACGTAAAACGTACCATAAAGTGCCTCTCTAACGTTATTTAATGCCATTTTTTAAAATAAAACATATTGACAGAGGGTGCAATTAAAACACGGCGATGACGGCGCGTTGACATCGGCCTTCATTAAATTATAGTGCTTATTGGCTTAGAGTGTCAGTAAGGCGACTGTTTTTAATTATTAATGTCAGTTTGTTTGATAAATCGATTCAGTTTCATATTTCTGCCACACTCAATCGACGACGTCTTGGACTTACATTTATCTCGGTTTCACTTTAATAAAATGTTATTAAATTTTTTATAGTGCATATTTTTATATATTTTTTTATTTCATTTATTTTAGTTACCATTAGTGAGATAAATTGTGTTTGTTAAAATTCGTTTCTAGCTGTAGACCATGATACCTCACTCCATTTCAGTCAGTCAGCGTGTATGCGTTCACTGCTAGATATACGCCTCTCCAATTTTCCTCCAGTCCTCCCGACCTTCCTGTCCACGGCTGCTAGTGTAGGTCAAGGTTACTCCAACGGTCGTCGTCTCTTTGGCTGACGTGCCCAGCCCACTACACTGATGGGTTTTTGAAAAAATATACGTATATTTCCAGTTGGACAATAGGCCGACTGGCTGTCGCCATTTTGAATTTTCTAAAAAATGTATCCGCGTAATTGCGACAAACCGAATGACACCAGAACAAAATCGGACCAGTTGTTTAGGCGCTAGAGTGGCCGGAACACACATGCATACATACCTACACACACACACACACACACAAACATTTATTTAGGATTAAAATATTACAGCCGATTCGGGTAAAAACAATATACCTATCGCTTCACATAACGAAAGTCAGAGGTATGCTGTGCCAGAACAGTGGCACGTGGAGATCTGCTGCCCAACTCCATTTTTTTACATTGAAAATGTCTTTTCGATCGCTTCAGTATAGTGCCTGATTTCCAGTGAGAGTGCGAATCCGCCCTGGTGTCGTGAGTTTTAAGGGTACGTAATTATTAAGGGTGTCAAATGACGCGTATCGACGAGGGCTAAAAGATTGTAAACAAAATTTTTTTTTAGAAAATCCCAAAAAAAACACTTAAAATAGCCGTTTTTAGGGGCTTTAAAAAGGAAACTTTTAAACATATTTGATTGTTTGAAAAAAGTGAAAAATTTGGGGTTATGATTTTTTTACATTTTCCGTTACGCGAGTTACGAGTCGTCTTTATCTTACAGTGTGAGTAGTTAAATGGTTTTCGTGTATGCTAATTATACTATTAATTTAAGAATTTTAATTTAATTTTTTTTATTTTTTAAAATTTTTGTCTATTTTTCAAAATTGACATACATATTTCAGTATGAATAAGCAAGTAAATTATAATCAAATGTTTAAATATGAATATATGTTTAGTATTTAGAGGAGTAGAAATAATTATATAGTGAACAGGTGCGCGCTGTTAGAATCTGGAGTGCGTTCGCTCGTTGAGTTCGTCGCTTCAGCCGCACCAGGATATTTTCACGCTCACAGTTGGCGACACGCTATACGCTTATATTTGAATACGCAGTAAAATTCATTTTCAATGTACCCGAAGGTCATGTAATGCATGAGATATCTGTGAATTTGTTTATGTAATCTGGTATGGGTGGCTGAGTCAGAGGGGCCAAAGTACATGCTTCTACCAGCCAATAACACCTCCGAGACGGTAGGTGCGATATCGGAAACTTCCTTTTGGACTGCTGGATATACTGGACTAGAGGGAACACAGCCGAGGGTGCTATGCCGCCATCTTACGTCCAGTACGACTACAATAATTTGAGCCTACCACCTAGTAAGGAGCAAGGGAAGGGACCTACAGTTTTACACCGATACCAAACGGTGAAGCAGCGGGTGTAGGTAACGTATGCCTCAGAAAAAACTCATTGGTACACGCCGACCGGATTGGAACCTCGGACCTCTCGCAAGAGAAGCCGACGCCCAGACCACATTCTCATTGCTCAGAACCAGACTCATTGCGATACAGGCGTGATGGTGATGTTATGTTTGTAATACATTGCCTCTTCCAACAATTTTCAGTGCATCATACTTAGCACCAAGCTTGCGAGTGTGTCCCCCCTCCCTCGACACTGAGGGCGGTATGCAAAAGCGGCCGCGCACCCGAGCCCGACGCAGAGCGCCGTAGCTGCTATTCCATTTACATGTCCCCCTCGTTACCGGAGAAGACACTTGGACAAAAAATACGGCCTCGGGGAGATTAAGCCACATATCCAGGGTTTTATGTCCTCGGATATGGGATTTATATGGAGAATATGCATTAAACTCCAGCGGAGTCTAAGGCTGCTTCCGCTAAATGTGTCGGATAGATGAACTGGAAGGCGTAATATAAGTTTATCATAGACGTAAAATATAGCTTTGCTTTTAAAAACAATATTACATAGGCACTTGAACCTTTCTAATAATACATGTACCTACACCTGTCATGTCATGGCTCAGGTAGTCAAATAGAACACAACAATAATGAAACGAAATCTATAAGTACATATGCAATACAAAAAGGCGCTCTTGGAAGAAAGGATAAAATGTTAAAATTTAAATATAACAACCATATAAATGGGGTGTAAAAAGCCCCTAAAGTTTGTTCGGGGCCAAAAATTTATGTTACCTGTGACGACTTAACCTAAAGCATATGATTTTCCAAAACCCTACGAAGTAATAATTCTATAACGCAACCTGAAATGATATTTTATGTTATGCGTAAACGTTATTTAGTTAATAAGAAAAGTAAACGCTTGAAATCTAAAGACCAATCGTGACTGCAATCGCTCTTTAGATTGAAATTTCAAACTGCCAGACCACAAAGCTATTAAGCAATATTGCTTTTCATTCTATGATTTAAGAAAATATGGAGCCTTGGGCATTCGAAAAGTTCACAAAGCCATTGTTTTAGGTGTGGTTAAGTCAGTGTTTCCGGAATACTTATGCAAACGATTGCATGTTGAAATGCACAATGAGCTCCGTATTGCTAACGCGAGCTTCGGCCGCGAGGAAGCTGTGCACATAAATGAATTCAAAAAGATAGACCTGCTAATTGTCATTTTACCACTTCCCCAAAATAATCTTCAAATGCACACCATTTGGGTCGGTACGAATTGTTTTGATGTCTTGTCGATTCAAATATAGTTCGGACTGTGACGTATGTAGATGTACTTTCGCTATACTGCTCCACACGCACAACAAGATTGGGTGCGAAGACGCGTACGCATGTGGAGTAACTACGCACTGCACAAGCCGACCAATAGCGGCCTGCGTCACTGTGAAACGCTCTGAAGATCTCTGTAGACAACCGACATTAGTAATTTGGTCTTTGTGTACACAATTTATAATGACTTATCACCTTATCGACGAGAGCATGTCTCTTCTATCCTTTTGAGTTCTTTGATGTGGATGCAACCGCTAAGAAACGAAGTATCGCTTCACTCTATCTAGAATGTAGTTACTTCTATGGAACGGCCAGCCACGACAAAGTCTCCAGCACTCTTCACGCAAATGAACCAACATGCATCCCCCGTTTCGAGTTATGAGAGCATTTAGTTAGTATTTAACTTTGAAAGTGATGGCCGTGGAATAGTAATGGCTTATTTATCATCATAGTGTTTATATTTATGTGTGTTTGTAGATTTTTTAAGTATGTCTTCAATGTAGACGTTCTCCGTCGAAATGAATACACAGACGGGTCTCCAACTCGTTGAAGAGTTGAAATGAAACTGCAAAAATGACAAAAAAATTTTACAATATGTAAATTTCGGTCCCATCTGTTTACTATGTCTGTTTTATTTGAAGGTGACTGTAGTATATATATGACTAAAGTAAGACATAAAACGGCTTACTTTAGTCAAATTCTTCGCATTTGTCGTACATACGAAATCATTAGGGATAAAGATGCGAATCTGGATATGTAATATTATTTATTACTGTGTAGCTCGTTTAAAAAACAATGTGAAAAAGTCTTAACTACCTGACTCTGTTTAAGTTTCCCGACAATATGTCTATTAGATCATTATATTTGTCAAAATTTTAAGTCAGCTAGATCTTGAATTAAATTTCTTGTTTGTTTTTTTCTGTATTTTTTGTGTTTTCAGTATTTATTAGTAGTAGCTCTGGCTTTATACTAGAATATTTATAGTCAATTTTAGTTACAGATTCCAACATGTTTTATACTTACTTAAAATTTGGATAGTTGAATGCTCTTGGAATGTCTTGAAAAATTCGTGTGTCGTGTCAACTTCCTGTCTTACCTAAAATAAATAAATAAAATGTTTGTAACAAGGTAAGATGTGTGAAATGTATGAGAATGCCGTTTGTGGATATTATTTACATGGACTTTCCTATAACGTTTGGCTCGAGTATGGAAACGTTTGAGTATTGAGAACATTAGGTATGTAAGATTTCAGTTAGGTCGTTATGCAACTACTGTCCAAGCTGCGTCGGCGCACCTCATTAGGCGGATGAGATTTATTCACTATCAGGAGATTTATTAATGGAGAAATGATGAGCCGCGAATGTCAACGTTTGTGTCTGTTGTATCTGTAAACGCTTGTCGTTTTTATAGTAAACTAGCCCTTTGCTTTGCCCGCGGCTTCGCTCGCGGTATACTCGGTTTAAACGCAAATATAATAAACGATCGTTTCTCTTATATTCTCTCTCTCTCCCTCCCTCCCTCCCTCGCCTCTTCCGCACCCACCGCTCCCATCCGTCCTTCTCTACCCTCTCCATTCGGCACTACCATTCGACACTAAATTCCGTTCATACTATACTTTCTTGATGGTGCTCAGCCCTATTGCTATTTACCGTGACGGTATGTAGCCTATAGTGAGCCTCAAGATCTACTCTTTATGCAAACCGCATCAAAATCTGTTCAGTGGTTCCGGAGGTTACCTCAAACATACGCACAGATAGACAGACGTTCCCTTTTATAAGAAGAAGAGAAGAGTAGAGAAGATAGAGACTATTTTAATAGGTACCTACATATTATTTCATAAGCAAAAATAAGTTATCAATCGAATATAGAGAACCAATCTAAGAGAACATAGTGCTCATGATGAGCAGAGTGCTAACGATGCGATGAGCACAGTTTGTCTTAAAATACCGCGCCATATAACTCCACAACCACCTTGAGTAAAGTAGTTATGTAATCACAATACATAGTTTGATTGATTCACATTTAAGTAACATACACACAGATGCTAGATATCCCATTTTTACCGGCCCAGCGCGAGTCGGATGTTCGCGCACCGAGGGTTCCGTACCGCCACGTAATTGGCCGGTTTTATTATTTGTTGTTTTACTCTACAAAATACGCTTGTATGTATTACAGTTATTACGATTGAGCAAAAACAAGAAACTTTGAAAAAAAAACACGTTTCTTGTATAGGGACCGTCCCTTAAATTTTTACTTTTTGTTTTTTATTTTTTATTATTTGTTAGTAACTATATTCGCCATTATAAAACATATTATGTGAACATTTCAACCGACTACCTATTACTATTAAAAAGATACAGTCCTTTAAAGGTTAGACAGACGGACGGACAGCGTAGGCTTAGTAACCCTAAAACAAGCGTGGTATTTGCAGCGTGAAAGATAATTTTATTATTATAATATGCGTAATTCTGTGCCATATCATAAGGCGCAGAGGCGAACGATGAGTCATTAAAGAAACTACTAAATGCTGGCAGTTCCTTGCGTAGATATCTATTACCCAAGTAAGTAATAGGCCCGTAGTTTAGACCTGTAGATATGGAACGATAAGGAGCCAGTCAGTTTCTATTAAGCTATCATTCAGTAGGAACTGCAGTAACTGGATCTCGGGGTGCGACGCGACGGACCAAATTCACGGAGTGTCTGTCATACCGGAGGCGCGTTCATATCGACCTACTTACTATTTCTATCTCTACTACGAGTAACCATTCAGATAGAGTCTGTCTGCTCGTCACTACTGAACGCGTTATACTAAGTGGCGTATACTTACTTGGTCACCTGCGATTTTGTTTAGTGGTATTGATCTTGCATCATAAAGATTTCTTAAAGCGATGGACAAAATCTACGTGGCTCATCCTGACTTTCCAAATACTGTTTGAATGCGTAATTCACTCGTCAAGTCATCTTACCATATCAGTCCAAATGAGAACTACCTATCTACAATCCATACTCCATATGAATGAAGTAGGATTTAAGAGCATCAGGAAAGAATGTTCTTCTCTTCCAAATATTTAAATCGATAGATAGGGCAAAGCGCTCAAGAGTTCGTCACCGATTAGACACCACAACGGCGCGGTGTGTGTGACTTCTGTACAGTACAGTAGTCACCAAGAATCGCATCAAACGCTGCCTCATTTAAAAAAAATGCTTATGCCGGCTGTACACACTCGGCGAGAGGCTCTCGCCGAGTGTCTCGGGCGAGAGGCTCTCGGCGAAGGCGCACCATGTACACACTCGGTGTTATCAGTTGAACTGCAGATACCCGCCACGATGCACCTAGAAACTGCTGCTGCATTTTGTCCTTTTGCTGCTAGTTATTATAATTATTTAGCTGTATATCATAAAAAAAATATTACCAAGCCGTGGCGAAGAAGAAGATGGTGGATGGTTACCATGGAAACGCGTCGTCACTCAAACACAGTTAACAGCCAACTAAACGTACGAGTGTGTACATGCTCGCTCTCGTTTTCCTCGCGAGACATCACGAGACTCTTTGACTCAGGACAAAAAAACCGACACACGACCGAGAGGTAGCGAGGCGAGACGAGAGAGGGTGAGACGAGACGAGAGCACCATGTACACACTCGCTCTCGGCCTGCCTCGGGATGTCTCGCCGAGTGTGTACAGCCGGCATTACGCTCTGCACTCGCGCATCGTGTGTGCCGCTGCGTCTGATGCGAAGTAGCCGCATGCGGCCCTTTCATTGGTGACATTATCTGTAGTGCGCCACGTTAGACTACGCCCTATCTATCGATTTAAATCTTTGTTTTCTGTTTTGCAAATATTCGATCATTTTGGATTGACTTTGACCTGCCACTCTCCAGGGCAGAATCTATTTAATGACCAAGGAATTAAATCTAAACGGACCTGCATCTCAGCGACTAAACACGAGCCATAGACAAGCAGACGAGATCGGCGGCGCCTGGACAAGCGACAAGCGCGGTGCGGTACGCGGGACATTTACTGCTACCGAACATATTTATGTCATTCATAAACGCTGGAGTCTCCGGTGCACCTTTACGAGCATGCGCTGATTCATTCAGCCCTCCTGTGCTCAGAATTTGAAAACAGGATCCAATAGGCTATGCAACAGACTACGTGGTAAACATATCCGAATAATGTTTTCTTTGTCCACCTTTCAAATAGCCCGACCTAGAGAGTTTGTTCTATGAAAAGTACAACCGGTGTGAAGTTAGCAGCCAAAGTTAGCAGCCAAAAGAGGGTAATACAAAAAGTTTCAGCTTGTCACAAAATGTGCGCAGACATGTAACCTACGAATAAAGAGAACACTGTAAATGGAATATTTCATATACAACACTATTCCGAAAAGGATATAACAAAATATCAGATGAAACATTGAAAATCAAAATACAGGTGAGATAACATTTCTGTTTAAGTCAATATAAAATGTAATTCAACACGTAATTAAAATCAAATAAAAAAAAAGATCTCACCGACAAGATTGTAAATTTATAAGAAGGATGTTTGAATTTTAAAATTAAATATAGTTTTTAGGTGTTAAAAATTAAAAATGTATAACGACCAAACTAAGGTTTTTGTCTATCAATGCTATATGGGCGAAAATGAGGCAATGATACGTGTTCTCACTGCAAAAAAGGTACTTCGTAAAAAGGTACCCGTAGTTAGGGGATTAGACGTTTAAATTTTAAAAATACATTATTTCAATACTCAGCTAAGTATTAGAAACTGAAAAAATTATAACGGCCAAACGAGGCTTTGTGTCCACCAAGGCTATACGACAGAAAATCAGGCCACGACACGTATTGTTACAGCAAAAAGGTAAACTCCGTAATTAGGGGATTAGACCTTTAAATTTAAAAAAAAAATTATTTCAATACTCAGCTAAGTATTAGACACTGAAAAAATTATAACGGCCAAACGAGGCTTTGTGTCCACCAAGGCTATATGAAAGAAAATGAAGCAATGACACATGTTGTTACAGCAAAAAAGTGAACTCCGTAATTAGGGGATTAGACCTTTAAATTTTAAAAATAAATTATTTCAATACTCAGCTAAGTGTTAGAAACTGAAAAAATTATAACAGCCAAACGAGACTTTGTGTCCACCAAGGCTATACAAAAAAAAATCAAGCAATGACACATGTTGTTACAGCATAAAAGTGAACTTCGTAATTAGGGGATTAGACCTTTAAATTTTAAAAATAAATTATTTCAATACTCAGCTAAGTATTAGAAACTGAAAAAATTATAACGGCCAAACGAGGCTTTGTGCTCACCAAGGCTGTATGCCAGAAAATCACGCAATGACACATGTTGTTACAGCAAAAAAGTGAACTTCGTAATTAGGGGATGAGACATTTAAATTTTAAAAATAATTTATTTCCATACTCAGCTAAGTATTAGAAACTGAAAAAATTATAACGGCCAAATGAGAGTTTGTGTCCACCAAGGCTATATGAAAGAAAATCAACCAATGACACATGTTGTTACAGCAAAAAAGTGAACTCCGTAATTAGGGGATTAGACCTTTAAAATTTAAAAATAAATTATTTCAATACTCAGCTAAGTATTAGAAACTGAAAAAATTATAACGGCGAAACGAGGCTTTGTGTCCACCAAGGCTATATGCCAGAAAATCACGCAATGACACATGTTGTTACAGCAAAAAAGTGAACTCCGTAATTAGGGGATTAGACCTTTAAAATTTAAAAATAAAGTATTTCAATACTCGGCTAAGTATTAGAAACTGAAAAAATTATAACGGCCAAACGAGGCTTTGTGTCCACCAAGGTTATATGCCAGAAAATCACGCAATGACACATGTTGTTACAGCAAAAAGGTCAACTCCGTAATTAGGGGATTAGACCTTTAAATTTAAAAAATAAATTATTTCAATACTCAGCTAAGCATTAGAAACTGAAAAAATTATAACGGCGAAACGAGGCTTTGTGTCCACCAAGGCTATATGAAAGAAAATGAAGCAATGACACATGTTGTTACAGCAAAAAAGTGAACTCCGTAATTAGGGGAGAAGACCTTTAAAATTTAAAAATAAAGTATTTCAATGCTCAGCTAAGTATTAGAAACTAAAAAAATTATAACGGCCAAACGAGGCTTTGTGTCCACCAAGGCTATACGACAGAAAATCAGGCCATGACACGTATTGTTACAGCAAAAAGGTCAACTCCGTAATTAGGGGCGTAGACCTTTAAATTTAAAAAAAAAATTATTTCAATACTCAGCTAAGTATTAGACACTGAAAAAATTATAACGGCCAAACGAGGCTTTGTGTCCACCAAGGCTATATGAAAGAAAATGAAGCAATGACACATGTTGTTACAGCAAAAAAGTGAACTCCGTAATTAGGGGATTAGACCTTTAAATTTTAAAAATAAATTATTTCAATACTCAGCTAAGTATTAGAAACTGAAAAAATTATAACGGCCAAACGAGGCTTTGTGCTCACCAAGGCTGTAAGCCAGAAAATCACGCAATGACACATGTTGTTACAGCAAAAAAGTGAACTTCGTAATTAGGGGATTAGACATTTAAATTTTAAAAATAATTTATTTCCATACTCAGCTAAGTATTAGAAACTGAAAAAATTATAACGGCCAAATGAGAGTTTGTGTCCACCAAGGCTATATGAAGGAAAATCAACCAATGACACATGTTGTTACAGCAAAAAAGTGAACTCCGTAATTAGGGGATTAGACCTTTAAAATTTAAAAATAAAGTATTTCAATGCTCAGCTAAGTATTAGAAACTAAAAAAATTATAACGGCCAAACGAGGCTTTGTGTCTACCAAGGCTATACGACAGAAAATCAGGCCATGACACGTATTGTTACAGCAAAAAGGTCAACTCCGTAATTAGGGGATTAGACCTTTAAATTTAAAAAATAAATTATTTCAATACTCAGCTAAGTATTAGAAACTGAAAAAATTATAACGGCCAAACGAGGCTTTGTGTCCACCAAGGCTATATGAAAGAAAATGACGCAATGACACATATTGTTACAGCAAAAAAGTGAACTCCGTAATTAGGGGATTAGACCTTTAATTTTTAAAAATAAATTATTTCAATACTCAGCTAAGTGTTAGAAACTGAAAAAATTATAACGGCCAAACGAGGCTTTGCGTCCACCAAAACTATACGTAAGAAAATCACGTAATGGCACATGTTGTCACATCATAAAAGTGAACTTCGTAGTAAGGGGATTAGACCTTTAAATTTTAAAAATAAATTACTTAAATACTCAGCTGAGTATTAGAAACTGAAAAAATTATAACGGCCAAACGAGGCTTTGTGTCCACCAAGGCTATATGAAAGAAAATGAAGCAATGACACATGTTGTTACAGCAAAAAAGTGAACTCCGTAATTAGGGGATTAGACCTTTAAATTTTAAAAATAAATTATTTCAATACTCAGCTAAGTGTTAGAAACTGAAAAAATTATAACAGCCAAACGAGACTTTGTGTCCACCAAGGCTATATGAAAAAAAATCAAGCAAAGACACATGTTGTTACAGCATAAAAGTGAACTTCATAATTAGGGGATTAGACCTTTAAATTTAAAAAATAAATTATTTCAATACTCAGCTAAGTATTAGAAACTGAAAAAATTATAACGGCCAAATGAGAGTTTGTGTCCACCAAGGCTATATGAAAGAAAATCAACCAATGACACATGTTGTTACAGCAAAAAAGTGAACTCCGTAATTAGGGGATTAGACCTTTAAAATTTAAAAATAAATTATTTCAATACTCAGCTAAGTATTAGAAACTGAAAAAATTATAACGGCCAAACGAGGCTTTGTGTCCACCAAGGCTATACGACAGAAAATCAGGCCACGACACGTATTGTTACAGCAAAATGGTAAACTCCGTAATTAGGGGATTAGACCTTTAAATTAAAAAAAAAATTATTTCAATACTCAGCTAAGTATTAGACACTGAAAAAATTATAACGGCCAAACGAGGCTTTGTGTCCACCAAGGCTATACAAAAAAAAATCAAGCAATGACACATGTTGTTACAGCATAAAAGTGAACTTCGTAATTAGGGGATTAGACCTTTAAATTTTAAAAATAATTTATTTCCATACTCAGCTAAGTATTAGAAACTGAAAAAATTATAACGGCCAAACGAGGCTTTGTGTCCACCAAGGCTATACGACAGAAAATCAGGCCACGACACGTATTGTTACAGCAAAATGGTAAACTCCGTAATTAGGGGATTAGACCTTTAAATTAAAAAAAAAATTATTTCAATACTCAGCTAAGTATTAGACACTGAAAAAATTATAACGGCCAAACGAGGCTTTGTGTCCACCAAGGCTATACAAAAAAAAATCAAGCAATGACACATGTTGTTACAGCAAAAAAGTGAACTTCGTTATTAGGGGATTAGACATTTAAATTTTAAAAATAATTTATTTCCATACTCAGCTAAGTATTAGAAACTGAAAAAATTATAACGGCCAAACGAGGCTTTGTGTCCACCAAGGCTATACGACAGAAAATCAGGCCACGACACGTATTGTTACAGCAAAATGGTAAACTCCGTAATTAGGGGATTAGACCTTTAAATTAAAAAAAAAATTATTTCAATACTCAGCTAAGTATTAGACACTGAAAAAATTATAACGGCCAAACGAGGCTTTGTGTCCACCAAGGCTATACAAAAAAAAATCAAGCAATGACACATGTTGTTACAGCATAAAAGTGAACTTCGTAATTAGGGGATTAGACCTTTAAATTTTAAAAATAAATTATTTCAATACTCAGCTAAGTATTAGAAACTGAAAAAATTATAACGGCCAAACGAGGCTTTGTGCTCACCAAGGCTGTATGCCAGAAAATCACGCAATGACACATGTTGTTACAGCAAAAAAGTGAACTTCGTAATTAGGGGATTAGACATTTAAATTTTAAAAATAATTTATTTCCATACTCAGCTAAGTATTAGAAACTGAAAAAATTATAACGGCCAAATGAGAGTTTGTGTCCACCAAGGCTATATGAAAGAAAATCAACCAATGACACATGTTATTACAGCAAAAAAGTGAACTCCGTAATTAGGGGATTAGACCTTTAAAATTTAAAAATAAACTATTTCAATACTCAGCTAAGTATTAGAAACTGAAAAAATTATAACGGCGAAACGAGGCTTTGTGTTCACCAAGGCTATATGCCAGAAAATCACGCAATGACACATGTTGTTACAGCAAAAAAGTGAACTCCGTAATTAGGGGATTAGACCTTTAAATTTTAAAAATAAATTATTTCAATACTCAGCTAAGTGTTAGAAACTGAAAAAATTATAACAGCCAAACGAGACTTTGTGTCCACCAAGGCTATATGAAAAAATATCAAGCAAAGACACATGTTGTTACAGCATAAAAGTGAACTTCATAATTAGGGGATTAGACCTTTAAATTTAAAAAATAAATTATTTCAATACTCAGCTAAGTATTAGAAACTGAAAAAATTATAACGGCCAAACGAGGCTTTGTGTCCACCAAGGCTGTATGCCAGAAAATCACGCAATGACACATGTTGTTACAGCAAAAAAGTGAACTTCGTTATTAGGGGATTAGACATTTAAATTTTAAAAATAATTTATTTCCATACTCAGCTAAGTATTAGAAACTGAAAAAATTATAACGGCCAAACGAGGCTTTGTGTCCACCAAGGCTATACGACAGAAAATCAGGCCACGACACGTATTGTTACAGCAAAATGGTAAACTCCGTAATTAGGGGATTAGACCTTTAAATTAAAAAAAAAATTATTTCAATACTCAGCTAAGTATTAGACACTGAAAAAATTATAACGGCCAAACGAGGCTTTGTGTCCACCAAGGCTATACAAAAAAAAATCAAGCAATGACACATGTTGTTACAGCATAAAAGTGAACTTCGTAATTAGGGGATTAGACCTTTAAATTTTAAAAATAAATTATTTCAATACTCAGCTAAGTATTAGAAACTGAAAAAATTATAACGGCCAAACGAGGCTTTGTGCTCACCAAGGCTGTATGCCAGAAAATCACGCAATGACACATGTTGTTACAGCAAAAAAGTGAACTTCGTAATTAGGGGATTAGACATTTAAATTTTAAAAATAATTTATTTCCATACTCAGCTAAGTATTAGAAACTGAAAAAATTATAACGGCCAAATGAGAGTTTGTGTCCACCAAGGCTATATGAAAGAAAATCAACCAATGACACATGTTGTTACAGCAAAAAAGGGAACTCCGTAATTAGGGGATTAGACCTTTAAAATTTAAAAATAAATTATTTCAATACTCAGCTAAGTATTAGAAACTGAAAAAATTATAACGGCGAAACGAGGCTTTGTGTCCACCAAGGCTATATGCCAGAAAATCACGCAATGACACATGTTGTTACAGCAAAAAAGTGAACTCCGTAATTAGGGGATTAGACCTTTAAAATTTAAAAATAAAGTATTTCAATACTCGGCTAAGTATTAGAAACTGAAAAAATTATAACGGCCAAACGAGGCTTTGTGTCCACCAAGGTTATATGCCAGAAAATCACGCAATGACACATGTTGTTACAGCAAAAAGGTCAACTCCGTAATTAGGGGATTAGACCTTTAAATTTAAAAAATAAATTATTTCAATACTCAGCTAAGCATTAGAAACTGAAAAAATTATAACGGCGAAACGAGGCTTTGTGTCCACCAAGGCTATATGAAAGAAAATGAAGCAATGACACATGTTGTTACAGCAAAAAAGTGAACTCCGTAATTAGGGGAAAAGACCTTTAAAATTTAAAAATAAAGTATTTCAATGCTCAGCTAAGTATTAGAAACTAAAAAAATTATAACGGCCAAACGAGGCTTTGTGTCCACCAAGGCTATACGACAGAAAATCAGGCCATGACACATATTGTTACAGCAAAAAGGTCAACTCCGTAATTAGGGGCGTAGACCTTTAAATTTAAAAAAAAAATTATTTCAATACTCAGCTAAGTATTAGACACTGAAAAAATTATAACGGCCAAACGAGGCTTTGTGTCCACCAAGGCTATATGAAAGAAAATGAAGCAATGACACATGTTGTTACAGCAAAAAAGTGAACTCCGTAATTAGGGGATTAGACCTTTAAATTTTAAAAATAAATTATTTCAATACTCAGCTAAGTGTTAGAAACTGAAAAAATTATAACAGCCAAACGAGACTTTGTGTCCACCAAGGCTATACGAAAAAAAATCAAGCAATGACACATGTTGTTACAGCATAAAAGTGAACTTCGTAATTAGGGGATTAGACCTTTAAATTTTAAAAATAAATTATTTCAATACTCAGCTAAGTATTAGAAACTGAAAAAATTATAACGGCCAAACGAGGCTTTGTGCTCACCAAGGCTGTAAGCCAGAAAATCACGCAATGACACATGTTGTTACAGCAAAAAAGTGAACTTCGTAATTAGGGGATTAGACATTTAAATTTTAAAAATAATTTATTTCCATACTCAGCTAAGTATTAGAAACTGAAAAAATTATAACGGCCAAATGAGAGTTTGTGTCCACCAAGGCTATATGAAAGAAAATCAACCAATGACACATGTTGTTACAGCAAAAAAGTGAACTCCGTAATTAGGGGATTAGACCTTTAAAATTTAAAAATAAAGTATTTCAATGCTCAGCTAAGTATTAGAAACTAAAAAAATTATAACGGCCAAACGAGGCTTTGTGTCCACCAAGGCTATACGACCGAAAATCAGGCCATGACACGTATTGTTACAGCAAAAAGGTCAACTAAGTAATTAGGGGATTAGACCTTTAAATTTAAAAAATAAATTATTTCAATACTCAGCTAAGTATTAGAAACTGAAAAAATTATAACGGCCAAACGAGGCTTTGTGTCCACCAAGGCTATATGAAAGAAAATGACGCAATGACACATATTGTTACAGCAAAAAAGTGAACTCCGTAATTAGGGGATTAGACCTTTAATTTTTAAAAATAAATTATTTCAATACTCAGCTAAGTGTTAGAAACTGAAAAAATTATAACGGCCAAACGAGGCTTTGTGTCCACCAAGGCTATATGAAAAAAAATCAAGCAATGACACATGTTGTTACAGCATAAAAGTGAACTTCATAATTAGGGGATTAGACCTTTAAATTTAAAAAATAAATTATTTCAATACTCAGCTAAGTATTAGAAACTGAAAAAATTATAACGGCCAAACGAGGCTTTGTGTCCACCAAGGCTATATGAAAGAAAATGACGCAATGACACATATTGTTACAGCAAAAAAGTGAACTCCGTAATTAGGGGATTAGACCTTTAAAATTTAAAAATAAAGTATTTCAATGCTCAGCTAAGTATTAGAAACTAAAAAAATTATAACGGCCAAACGAGGCTTTGTGTCCACCAAGGCTATACGACAGAAAATCAGGCCATGACACGTATTGTTACAGCAAAAAGGTCAACTCCGTAATTAGGGGATTAGACCTTTAAATTTTAAAAATAAATTACTTAAATACTCAGCTGAGTATTAGAAACTGAAAAAATTATAACGGCCAAACGAGGCTTTGTGTCCACCAAGGCTATACAAAAAAAAATCAAGCAATGACACATGTTGTTACAGCATAAAAGTGAACTTCGTAATTAGGGGATTAGACCTTTAAATTTTAAAAATAATTTATTTCCATACTCAGCTAAGTATTAGAAACTGAAAAAATTATAACGGCCAAACGAGGCTTTGTGTCCACCAAGGCTATACGACAGAAAATCAGGCCACGACACGTATTGTTACAGCAAAATGGTAAACTCCGTAATTAGGGGATTAGACCTTTAAATTAAAAAAAAAATTATTTCAATACTCAGCTAAGTATTAGACACTGAAAAAATTATAACGGCCAAACGAGGCTTTGTGTCCACCAAGGCTATACAAAAAAAAATCAAGCAATGACACATGTTGTTACAGCAAAAAAGTGAACTTCGTTATTAGGGGATTAGACATTTAAATTTTAAAAATAATTTATTTCCATACTCAGCTAAGTATTAGAAACTGAAAAAATTATAACGGCCAAACGAGGCTTTGTGTCCACCAAGGCTATACGACAGAAAATCAGGCCACGACACGTATTGTTACAGCAAAATGGTAAACTCCGTAATTAGGGGATTAGACCTTTAAATTAAAAAAAAAATTATTTCAATACTCAGCTAAGTATTAGACACTGAAAAAATTATAACGGCCAAACGAGGCTTTGTGTCCACCAAGGCTATACAAAAAAAAATCAAGCAATGACACATGTTGTTACAGCATAAAAGTGAACTTCGTAATTAGGGGATTAGACCTTTAAATTTTAAAAATAAATTATTTCAATACTCAGCTAAGTATTAGAAACTGAAAAAATTATAACGGCCAAACGAGGCTTTGTGCTCACCAAGGCTGTATGCCAGAAAATCACGCAATGACACATGTTGTTACAGCAAAAAAGTGAACTTCGTAATTAGGGGATTAGACATTTAAATTTTAAAAATAATTTATTTCCATACTCAGCTAAGTATTAGAAACTGAAAAAATTATAACGGCCAAATGAGAGTTTGTGTCCACCAAGGCTATATGAAAGAAAATCAACCAATGACACATGTTGTTACAGCAAAAAAGTGAACTCCGTAATTAGGGGATTAGACCTTTAAAATTTAAAAATAAACTATTTCAATACTCAGCTAAGTATTAGAAACTGAAAAAATTATAACGGCGAAACGAGGCTTTGTGTTCACCAAGGCTATATGCCAGAAAATCACGCAATGACACATGTTGTTACAGCAAAAAAGTGAACTCCGTAATTAGGGGATTAGACCTTTAAATTTTAAAAATAAATTATTTCAATACTCAGCTAAGTGTTAGAAACTGAAAAAATTATAACAGCCAAACGAGACTTTGTGTCCACCAAGGCTATATGAAAAAATATCAAGCAAAGACACATGTTGTTACAGCATAAAAGTGAACTTCATAATTAGGGGATTAGACCTTTAAATTTAAAAAATAAATTATTTCAATACTCAGCTAAGTATTAGAAACTGAAAAAATTATAACGGCCAAACGAGGCTTTGTGTCCACCAAGGCTGTATGCCAGAAAATCACGCAATGACACATGTTGTTACAGCAAAAAAGTGAACTTCGTTATTAGGGGATTAGACATTTAAATTTTAAAAATAATTTATTTCCATACTCAGCTAAGTATTAGAAACTGAAAAAATTATAACGGCCAAACGAGGCTTTGTGTCCACCAAGGCTATACGACAGAAAATCAGGCCACGACACGTATTGTTACAGCAAAATGGTAAACTCCGTAATTAGGGGATTAGACCTTTAAATTAAAAAAAAAATTATTTCAATACTCAGCTAAGTATTAGACACTGAAAAAATTATAACGGCCAAACGAGGCTTTGTGTCCACCAAGGCTATACAAAAAAAAATCAAGCAATGACACATGTTGTTACAGCATAAAAGTGAACTTCGTAATTAGGGGATTAGACCTTTAAATTTTAAAAATAAATTATTTCAATACTCAGCTAAGTATTAGAAACTGAAAAAATTATAACGGCCAAACGAGGCTTTGTGCTCACCAAGGCTGTATGCCAGAAAATCACGCAATGACACATGTTGTTACAGCAAAAAAGTGAACTTCGTAATTAGGGGATTAGACATTTAAATTTTAAAAATAATTTATTTCCATACTCAGCTAAGTATTAGAAACTGAAAAAATTATAACGGCCAAATGAGAGTTTGTGTCCACCAAGGCTATATGAAAGAAAATCAACCAATGACACATGTTGTTACAGCAAAAAAGGGAACTCCGTAATTAGGGGATTAGACCTTTAAAATTTAAAAATAAATTATTTCAATACTCAGCTAAGTATTAGAAACTGAAAAAATTATAACGGCGAAACGAGGCTTTGTGTCCACCAAGGCTATATGCCAGAAAATCACGCAATGACACATGTTGTTACAGCAAAAAAGTGAACTCCGTAATTAGGGGATTAGACCTTTAAAATTTAAAAATAAAGTATTTCAATACTCGGCTAAGTATTAGAAACTGAAAAAATTATAACGGCCAAACGAGGCTTTGTGTCCACCAAGGTTATATGCCAGAAAATCACGCAATGACACATGTTGTTACAGCAAAAAGGTCAACTCCGTAATTAGGGGATTAGACCTTTAAATTTAAAAAATAAATTATTTCAATACTCAGCTAAGCATTAGAAACTGAAAAAATTATAACGGCGAAACGAGGCTTTGTGTCCACCAAGGCTATATGAAAGAAAATGAAGCAATGACACATGTTGTTACAGCAAAAAAGTGAACTCCGTAATTAGGGGAAAAGACCTTTAAAATTTAAAAATAAAGTATTTCAATGCTCAGCTAAGTATTAGAAACTAAAAAAATTATAACGGCCAAACGAAGCTTTGTGTCCACCAAGGCTATACGACAGAAAATCAGGCCATGACACATATTGTTACAGCAAAAAGGTCAACTCCGTAATTAGGGGCGTAGACCTTTAAATTTAAAAAAAAAATTATTTCAATACTCAGCTAAGTATTAGACACTGAAAAAATTATAACGGCCAAACGAGGCTTTGTGTCCACCAAGGCTATATGAAAGAAAATGAAGCAATGACACATGTTGTTACAGCAAAAAAGTGAACTCCGTAATTAGGGGATTAGACCTTTAAATTTTAAAAATAAATTATTTCAATACTCAGCTAAGTGTTAGAAACTGAAAAAATTATAACAGCCAAACGAGACTTTGTGTCCACCAAGGCTATACGAAAAAAAATCAAGCAATGACACATGTTGTTACAGCATAAAAGTGAACTTCGTAATTAGGGGATTAGACCTTTAAATTTTAAAAATAAATTATTTCAATACTCAGCTAAGTATTAGAAACTGAAAAAATTATAACGGCCAAACGAGGCTTTGTGCTCACCAAGGCTGTAAGCCAGAAAATCACGCAATGACACATGTTGTTACAGCAAAAAAGTGAACTTCGTAATTAGGGGATTAGACATTTAAATTTTAAAAATAATTTATTTCCATACTCAGCTAAGTATTAGAAACTGAAAAAATTATAACGGCCAAATGAGAGTTTGTGTCCACCAAGGCTATATGAAAGAAAATCAACCAATGACACATGTTGTTACAGCAAAAAAGTGAACTCCGTAATTAGGGGATTAGACCTTTAAAATTTAAAAATAAAGTATTTCAATGCTCAGCTAAGTATTAGAAACTAAAAAAATTATAACGGCCAAACGAGGCTTTGTGTCCACCAAGGCTATACGACCGAAAATCAGGCCATGACACGTATTGTTACAGCAAAAAGGTCAACTAAGTAATTAGGGGATTAGACCTTTAAATTTAAAAAATAAATTATTTCAATACTCAGCTAAGTATTAGAAACTGAAAAAATTATAACGGCCAAACGAGGCTTTGTGTCCACCAAGGCTATATGAAAGAAAATGACGCAATGACACATATTGTTACAGCAAAAAAGTGAACTCCGTAATTAGGGGATTAGACCTTTAATTTTTAAAAATAAATTATTTCAATACTCAGCTAAGTGTTAGAAACTGAAAAAATTATAACGGCCAAACGAGGCTTTGTGTCCACCAAGGCTATATGAAAAAAAATCAAGCAATGACACATGTTGTTACAGCATAAAAGTGAACTTCATAATTAGGGGATTAGACCTTTAAATTTAAAAAATAAATTATTTCAATACTCAGCTAAGTATTAGAAACTGAAAAAATTATAACGGCCAAACGAGGCTTTGTGTCCACCAAGGCTATATGAAAGAAAATGACGCAATGACACATATTGTTACAGCAAAAAAGTGAACTCCGTAATTAGGGGATTAGACCTTTAAAATTTAAAAATAAAGTATTTCAATGCTCAGCTAAGTATTAGAAACTAAAAAAATTATAACGGCCAAACGAGGCTTTGTGTCCACCAAGGCTATACGACAGAAAATCAGGCCATGACACGTATTGTTACAGCAAAAAGGTCAACTCCGTAATTAGGGGATTAGACCTTTAAATTTTAAAAATAAATTACTTAAATACTCAGCTGAGTATTAGAAACTGAAAAAATTATAACGGCCAAACGAGGCTTTGTGTCCACCAAGGCTATATGAAAGAAAATGAAGCAATGACACATGTTGTTACAGCGAAAAAGTGAACTCCGTAATTAGGGGATTAGACCTTTAAATTTTAAAAATAAATTATTTCAATACTCAGCTAAGTGTTAGAAACTGAAAAAATTATAACAGCCAAACGAGACTTTGTGTCCACCAAGGCTATATGAAAAAAAATCAAGCAATGACACATGTTGTTACAGCATAAAAGTGAACTTCATAATTAGGGGATTAGACCTTTAAATTTAAAAAATAAATTATTTCAATACTCAGCTAAGTATTAGAAACTGAAAAAATTATAACGGCCAAACGAGGCTTTGTGTCCACCAAGGCTGTATGCCAGAAAATCACGCAATGACACATGTTGTTACAGCAAAAAAGTGAACTTCGTTATTAGGGGATTAGACATTTAAATTTTAAAAATAATTTATTTCCATACTCAGCTAAGTATTAGAAACTGAAAAAATTATAACGGCCAAACGAGGCTTTGTGTCCACCATGGCTATACGACAGAAAATCAGGCCACGACACGTATTGTTACAGCAAAATGGTAAACTCCGTAATTAGGGGATTAGACCTTTAAATTAAAAAAAAAATTATTTCAATACTCAGCTAAGTATTAGACACTGAAAAAATTATAACGGCCAAACGAGGCTTTGTGTCCACCAAGGCTATATGAAAGAAAATGAAGCAATGACACATGTTGTTACAGCAAAAAAGTGAACTCCGTATTTAGGGGATTAGACCTTTAAAATTTAAAAATAAATTATTTCAATGCTCAGCTAAGTATTAGAAACTAAAAAAATTATAACGGCCAAACGAGGCTTTGTGTCTACCAAGGCTATACGACAGAAAATCAGGCCATGACACGTATTGTTACAGCAAAAAGATCAACTCCGTAATTAGGGGATTAGACCTTTAAATTTAAAAAATAAATTATTTCAATACTCAGCTAAGTATTAGAAACTGAAAAAATTATAACGGCCAAACGAGGCTTTGTGTCCACCAAGGCTATATGAAAGAAAATGAAGCAATGACACATATTGTTACAGCAAAAAAGTGAACTCCGTAATTAGGGGATTAGACCTTTAATTTTTAAAAATAAATTATTTCAATACTCAGCTAAGTGTTAGAAACTGAAAAAATTATAACGGCCAAACGAGGCTTTGCGTCCACAAAAACTATACGTAAGAAAATCACGTAATGGCACATGTTGTCACATCATAATAGGGAACTTCGTATTTAGGGGATTAGACCTTTTAATTTTAAAAATAAATTACTTAAATACTCAGCTGAGTATTAGAAACTGAAAAAATTATAACGGCCAAACGAGGCTTTGTGTCCACGAAGGCTATATGAAAGAAAATTAAGCAATGACACAGGTTGTCACAGCATGAAAGTGAACTTCGTAATTAGGGGATTAGACCTTTAAATTTAAAAAATAAATTATTTCAATACTCAGCTAAGTATTAGAAACTAAAAAAATTATAACGGCCAAACGAGGCTTTGTGTCCACCAAGGCTGTATGCCAGAAAATCACACAATGAAACATGTTGTTACAGCAAAAAAGTGAACTCCGTAATTAGGGGATTAGACCTTTAAAATTTAAAAATCAAGTATTTCAATACTCGGCTAAGTATTAGAAACTGAAAAAATTATAACGGCCAAACGAGGCTTTGTGTCCACCAAGGTTATATGCCAGAAAATCAGGCAATGACACATGTTGTTACAGCAAAAAGGTCAACTCCGTAATTAGGGGATTAGACCTTTAAATTTAAAAAATAAATTATTTCAATACTCAGCTAAGTATTAGAATCTGAAAAAATTATAACGGCGAAACGAGGCTTTGTGTCCACCAAGGCTATATGACAGAAAATGAAGCAATGACACATGTTGTTACAGCAAAAAAGTGAACTCCGTAATTAGGGGATTAGACCTTTAAAATTTAAAAATAAAGTATTTCAATGCTCAGCTAAGTATTAGAAACTAAAAAAATTATAACGGCCAAACGAGGCTTTGTGTCCACCAAGGCTATACGACAGAAAATCAGGCCATGACACGTATTGTTACAGCAAAAAAGTGAACTCCGTAATTAGGGGATTAGACCTTTAATTTTTAAAAATAAATTATTTCAATACTCAGCTAAGTGTTAGAAACTGAAAAAATTATAACGGCCAAACGAGGCTTTGCGTCCTCCAAAACTATACGTAAGAAAATCACGTAATGGCACATGTTGTTACAGCAAAAAAGTGAACTTCGTAATTAGGGGATTAGACCTTTAAATTTAAAAAATAAATTATTTCAATACTCAGCTAAGTATTAGAAACTGAAAAAGTTATAACGGCCAAACGAGGCTTTGTGTCCACCAAGGCTGTATGCCAGAAAATCACGCAATGACACATGTTGTTACAGCAAAAAAGTGAACTTCGTTATTAGGGGATTAGACATTTAAATTTTAAAAATAATTTATTTCCATACTCAGCTAAGTATTAGAAACTGAAAAAATTATAACGGCCAAACGAGGCTTTGTGTCCACAAAGGCTATACGACAGAAAATCAGGCCACGACACGTATTGTTACAGCAAAAAGGTAAACTCCGTAATTAGGGGATTAGACCTTTAAATTAAAAAAAAAAATTATTTCAATACTCAGCTAAGTATTAGACACTGAAAAAATTATAACGGCCAAACGAGGCTTTGTGTCCACCAAGGCTATATGAAAGAAAATGAAGCAATGACACATGTTGTTACAGCAAAAAAGTGAACTCCGTAATTAGGGGATTAGACCTTTAAATTTTAAAAATAAATTATTTTAATACTCAGCTAAGTGTTAGAAACTGAAAAAATTATAACAGCCAAACGAGACTTTGTGTCCACCAAGGCTATACGACAAAAAATCAAGCAATGACACAGGTTGTCACAGCATAAAAGTGAACTTCGTAATTAGGGGATTAGACCTTTAAATTTTAAAAATAAATTATTTCAATACTCAGCTAAGTATTAGAAACTAAAAAAATTATAACGGCCAAACGAGGCTTTGTGTCCACCAAGGCTGTATGCCAGAAAATCACACAATGAAACATGTTGTTACAGCAAAAAAGTGAACTCCGTAATTAGGGGATTAGACCTTTAAATTTTAAAAATAAATTATTTTAATACTCAGCTAAGTGTTAGAAACTGAAAAAATTATAACAGCCAAACGAGACTTTGTGTCCACCAAGGCTATACGACAAAAAATCAAGCAATGACACAGGTTGTCACAGCATAAAAGTGAACTTCGTAATTAGGGGATTAGACCTTTAAATTTTAAAAATAAATTATTTCAATACTCAGCTAAGTATTAGAAACTAAAAAAATTATAACGGCCAAACGAGGCTTTGTGTCCACCAAGGTTATATGCCAGAAAATCAGGCAATGACACATGTTGTTACAGCAAAAAGGTCAACTCCGTAATTAGGGGATTAGACCTTTAAATTTAAAAAATAAATTATTTCAATACTCAGCTAGGTATTAGAAACTGAAAAAATTATAACGGCCAAACGAGGCTTTGTGTCCACCAAGGCTATATGAAAGAAAATGAAGCAATGACACATATTGTTACAGCAAAAAAGTGAACTCCGTAATTAGGGGATTAGACCTTTAATTTTTAAAAATAAATTATTTCAATACTCAGCTAAGTGTTAGAAACTGAAAAAATTATAACGGCCAAACGAGGCTTTGCGTCCACCAAAACTATACGTAAGAAAATCACGTAATGGCACATGTTGTTACAGCAAAAAAGTGAACTTCGTAATTAGGGGATTAGACCTTTAAATTTAAAAAATAAATTATTTCAATACTCAGCTAAGTATTAGAAACTGAAAAAGTTATAACGGCCAAACGAGGCTTTGTGTCCACCAAGGCTGTATGCCAGAAAATCACGCAATGACACATGTTGTTACAGCAAAAAAGTGAACTTCGTTATTAGGGGATTAGACATTTAAATTTTAAAAATAATTTATTTCCATACTCAGCTAAGTATTAGAAACTGAAAAAATTATAACGGCCAAACGAGGCTTTGTGTCCACAAAGGCTATACGACAGAAAATCAGGCCACGACACGTATTGTTACAGCAAAAAGGTAAACTCCGTAATTAGGGGATTAGACCTTTAAATTAAAAAAAAAATTATTTCAATACTCAGCTAAGTATTAGACACTGAAAAAATTATAACGGCCAAACGAGGCTTTGTGTCCACCAAGGCTATATGAAAGAAAATGAAGCAATGACACATGTTGTTACAGCAAAAAAGTGAACTCCGTAATTAGGGGATTAGACCTTTAAATTTTAAAAATAAATTATTTTAATACTCAGCTAAGTGTTAGAAACTGAAAAAATTATAACAGCCAAACGAGACTTTGTGTCCACCAAGGCTATACGACAAAAAATCAAGCAATGACACATGTTGTTACAGCATAAAAGTGAACTTCGTAATTAGGGGATTAGACCTCTAAATTTTAAAAATAAATTATTTCAATACTCAGCTAAGTATTAGAAACTGAAAAAATTATAACGGCCAAACGAGGCTTTGTGTTCACCAAGGCTGTATGCCAGAAAATCACGCAATGAAACATGTTGTTACAGCAAAAAAGTGAACTTCGTTATTAGGGGATTAGACATTTAAATTTTAAAAATAATTTATTTCCATACTCAGCTAAGTATTAGAAACTGAAAAAATTATAACGGCCAAATAAGAGTTTGTGTCCACCAAGGCTATATGAAAGAAAATCAACCAATAACACATGTTGTTACAGCAAAAAAGTGAACTCCGTAATTAGGGGATTAGACCTTTAAAATTTGAAAATAAATTATTTCAATACTCAGCTAAGTATTAGAAACTGAAAAAATTATAACGGCGAAACGAGGCTTTGTGTCCACCAAGGTTATATGCCAGAAAATCACGCATTGACACATGTTGTTACAGCAAAAAGGTCAACTCCGTAATTAGGAGATTAGACCTTTAAATTTAAAAAATAAATTATTTCAATACTCAGCTAAGTATTAGAAACTGAAAAAATTATAACGGCGAAACGAGGCTTTGTGTCCACCAAGGTTATATGCCAGCAAATTACGCAATGACACTTGTTGTTACAGCAAAAAAGTGAACTCCGTAATTAGGGGATTAGACCTTTAAAATTTAAAAATAAAGTATTTCAATACTCGGCTAAGTATTAGAAACTGAAAAAATCATAACGGCCAAACGAGGCTTTGTGTCCACCAAGGCTATACGACAGAAAATCAGGCCAAAAAACGTATTGTTACAGCAAAAAGGTCAACTCCGTAATTAGGGGATTAGACCTTTAAATTTAAAAAATAAATTATTTCAATACTCAGCTAAGTATTAGAAACTGAAAAAATTATAACGGCCTAACGAGGCTTTGTGTTTACCAAGGCTATATGAAAGAAAATGGAGCAATGACACATGTTGTTACAGCAAAAAAGTGAACTACGTAAATAGGGGATTAGACCTTTAAATTTTAAAAATAAATTATTTAAATACTTAGCTAAGTATTAGAATCTGAAAAAATTATAACGGCCAAACGAGGCTTTGTGTTCACCAAGGCTGTATGCCAGAAAATCACGCAATGACACATGTTGTTACAGCAAAAAAGTAAGCTCCGTAATTAGGGGAATAGACCTTTAAAATTTAAAAATAAAGTATTTCAATACTCGGCTAAGTATTAGAAACTGAAAAAATTATAACGGCCAAACGAGGCTTTGTGTCCACCAAGGCTATATGAAAGAAATTGAAGCAATAACACATATTGTTACAGCAAAAAAGTGAACTCCGTAATTAGGGGATTAGACCTTTAATTTTTAAAAATAAATTATTTCAATACTCAGCTAAGTGTTAGAAACTGAAAAAATTATAACGGCCAAACGAGGCTTTGCGTCCACAAAAACTATACGTAAGAAAATCACGTAATGGCACATGTTGTCACATCATAATAGGGAACTTCGTATTTAGGGGATTAGACCTTTTAATTTTAAAAATAAATTACTTAAATACTCAGCTGAGTATTAGAAACTGAAAAAATTATAACGGCCAAACGAGGCTTTGTGTCCACGAAGGCTATATGAAAGAAAATCAAGCAATGACACAGGTTGTCACAGCATAAAAGTGAACTTCGTAATTAGGGGATTAGACCTTTAAATTTAAAAAATAAATTATTTCAATACTCAGCTAAGTATTAGAAACTAAAAAAATTATAACGGCCAAACGAGGCTTTGTGTCCACCAAGGCTGTATGCCAGAAAATCACACAATGAAACATGTTGTTACAGCAAAAAAGTGAACTCCGTAATTAGGGGATTAGACCTTTAAAATTTAAAAATAAAGTATTTCAATACTCGGCTAAGTATTAGAAACTGAAAAAATTATAACGGCCAAACGAGGCTTTGTGTCCACCAAGGCTATATGAAAGAAAATGAAGCAATGACACATGTTGTTACAGCAAAAAAGTGAACTCCGTAATTAGGGGATTAGACCTTTTAAATTTAAAAATAAAGTATTTCAATGCTCAGCTAAGTATTAGAAACTAAAAAAATTATAACGGCCAAACGAGGCTTTGTGTCCACCAAGGCTATACGACAGAAAATCAGGCCATGACACGTATTGTTACAGCAAAAAGGTCAACTCCGTAATTAGGGGATTAGACCTTTAAATTTAAAAAAATAAATTATTTCAATACTCAGCTAGGTATTAGAAACTGAAAAAATTATAACGGCCAAACGAGGCTTTGTGTCCACCAAGGCTATATGAAAGAAAATGAAGCAATGACACATATTGTTACAGCAAAAAAGTGAACTCCGTAATTAGGGGATTAGACCTTTAATTTTTAAAAATAAATTATTTCAATACTCAGCTAAGTGTTAGAAACTGAAAAAATTATAACGGCCAAACGAGGATTTGCGTCCACCAAAACTATACGTAAGAAAATCACGTAATGGCACATGTTGTTACAGCAAAAAAGTGAACTTCGTAATTAGGGGATTAGACCTTTAAATTTAAAAAATAAATTATTTCAATACTCAGCTAAGTATTAGAAACTGAAAAAGTTATAACGGCCAAACGAGGCTTTGTGTCCACCAAGGCTGTGTGCCAGAAAATCACGCAATGACACATGTTGTTACAGCAAAAAAGTGAACTTCGTTATTAGGGGATTAGACATTTAAATTTTAAAAATAATTTATTTCCATACTCAGCTAAGTATTAGAAACTGAAAAAATTATAACGGCCAAACGAGGCTTTGTGTCCACAAAGGCTATACGACAGAAAATCAGGCCACGACACGTATTGTTACAGCAAAAAGGTAAACTCCGTAATTAGGGGATTAGACCTTTAAATTAAAAAAAAAAATTATTTTAATACTCAGCTAAGTATTAGACACTGAAAAAATTATAACGGCCAAACGAGGCTTTGTGTCCACCAAGGCTATATGAAAGAAAATGAAGCAATGACACATGTTGTTACAGCAAAAAAGTGAACTCCGTAATTAGGGGATTAGACCTTTAAATTTTAAAAATAAATTATTTCAATACTCAGCTAAGTGTTAGAAACTGAAAAAATTATAACAGCCAAACGAGACTTTGTGTCCACCAAGGCTATACGACAAAAAATCAAGCAATGACACATGTTGTTACAGCATAAAAGTGAACTTCGTAATTAGGGGATTAGACCTTTAAATTTTAAAAATAAATTATTTCAATACTCAGCTAAGTATTAGAAACTGAAAAAATTATAACGGCCAAACGAGGCTTTGTGTTCACCAAGGCTGTATGCCAGAAAATCACGCAATGAAACATGTTGTTACAGCAAAAAAGTGAACTTCGTTATTAGGGAATTAGACATTTAAATTTTAAAAATAATTTATTTCCATACTCAGCTAAGTATTAGAAACTGAAAAAATTATAACGGCCAAATAAGAGTTTGTGTCCACCAAGGCTATATGAAAGAAAATCAACCAATAACACATGTTGTTACAGCAAAAAAGTGAACTCCGTAATTAGGGGATTAGACCTTTACAATTTGAAAATAAATTATTTCAATACTCAGCTAAGTATTAGAAACTGAAAAAATTATAACGGCGAAACGAGGCTTTGTGTCCACCAAGGTTATATGCCAGAAAATCACGCATTGACACATGTTGTTACAGCAAAAAGGTCAACTCCGTAAATAGGAGATTAGACCTTTAAATTTAAAAAATAAATTATTTCAATACTCAGCTAAGTATTAGAAACTGAAAAAATTATAACAGCGAAACGAGGCTTTGTGTCCACCAAGGTTATATGCCAGCAAATTACGCAATGACACTTGTTGTTACAGCAAAAAAGTGAACTCCGTAATTAGGGGATTAGACCTTTAAAATTTAAAAATAAAGTATTTCAATACTCGGCTAAGTATTAGAAACTGAAAAAATCATAACGGCCAAACGAGGCTTTGTGTCCACCAAGGCTATACGACAGAAAATCAGGCCATAAAACGTTTTGTTACAGCAAAAAGGTCAACTCCGTAATTAGGGGATTAGACCTTTAAATTTAAAAAATAAATTATTTCAATACTCAGCTAAGTATTAGAAACTGAAAAAATTATAACGGCCAAACGAGGCTTTGTGTTTACCAAGGCTATATGAAAGAAAATGGAGCAATGACACATGTTGTTACAGCAAAAAAGTGAACTACGTAAATAGGGGATTAGACCTTTAAATTTTAAAAATAAATTATTTAAATACTTAGCTAAGTATTAGAATCTGAAAAAATTATAACGGCCAAACGAGGCTTTGTGTCCACCAAGGCTATATGAAAGAAAATGAAGCAATGACACATGTTGTTACAGCAAAAAAGTGAACTCCGTAATTAGGGGATTAGACCTTTAAATTTTAAAAATAAATTATTTCAATACTCAGCTAAGTGTTAGAAACTGAAAAAATTATAACAGCCGAACGAGACTTTGTGTCCACCAAGGCTATACGAAAAAAAATCAAGCAATGACACATGTTGTTACAGCATAAAAGTGAACTTCGTAATTAGGGGATTAGACCTTTAAATTTAAAAAATAAATTATTTCAATACTCAGCTAAGTATTAGAAACTGAAAAAATTATAACGGCCAAACGAGGCTTTGTGTCCACCAAGGCTGTATGCCAGAAAATCACGCAATGACACATGTTGTCACAGCAAAAAAGTGAACTTCGTTATTAGGGGATTAGACATTTAAATTTTAAAAATAATTTATTTCCATACTCAGCTAAGTATTAGAAACTGAAAAAATTATAACGGCCAAACGAGGCTTTGTGTCCACCAAGGCTATACGACAGAAAATCAGGCCACGACACGTATTGTTACAACAAAAAGGTAAACTCCGTAATTAGGGGATTAGACCTTTAAATTAAAAAAAAAAATTATTTCAATACTCAGCTAAGTATTAGACACTGAAAAAATTATAACGGCCAAACGAGGCTTTGTGTCCACCAAGGCTATATGAAAGAAAATGAAGCAATGACACATGTTGTTACAGCAAAAAAGTGAACTCCGTAATTAGGGGATTAGACCTTTAAATTTTAAAAATAAATTATTTCAATACTCAGCTAAGTGTTAGAAACTGAAAAAATTATAACAGCCAAACGAGACTTTGTGTCCACCAAGGCTATACGACAAAAAATTAAGCAATGACACATGTTGTTACAGCATAAAAGTGAACTTCGTAATTAGGGGATTAGACCTTTAAATTTTAAAAATAAATTATTTCAATACTCAGCTAAGTATTAGAAACTGAAAAAATTATAACGGCCAAACGAGGCTTTGTGTTCACCAAGGCTGTATGCCAGAAAATCACGCAATGACACATGTTGTTACAGCAAAAAAGTGAACTTCGTTATTAGGGGATTAGACATTTAAATTTTAAAAATAATTTATTTCCATACTCAGCTAAGTATTAGAAACTGAAAAAATTATAACAGCCGAACGAGACTTTGTGTCCACCAAGGCTATACGAAAAAAAATCAAGCAATGACACATGTTGTTACAGCATAAAAGTGAACTTCGTAATTAGGGGATTAGACCTTTAAATTTAAAAAATAAATTATTTCAATACTCAGCTAAGTATTAGAAACTGAAAAAATTATAACGGCCAAACGAGGCTTTGTGTCCACCAAGGCTGTATGCCAGAAAATCACGCAATGACACATGTTGTCACAGCAAAAAAGTGAACTTCGTTATTAGGGGATTAGACATTTAAATTTTAAAAATAATTTATTTCCATACTCAGCTAAGTATTAGAAACTGAAAAAATTATAACGGCCAAACGAGGCTTTGTGTCCACCAAGGCTATACGACAGAAAATCAGGCCACGACACGTATTGTTACAACAAAAAGGTAAACTCCGTAATTAGGGGATTAGACCTTTAAATTAAAAAAAAAAATTATTTCAATACTCAGCTAAGTATTAGACACTGAAAAAATTATAACGGCCAAACGAGGCTTTGTGTCCACCAAGGCTATATGAAAGAAAATGAAGCAATGACACATGTTGTTACAGCAAAAAAGTGAACTCCGTAATTAGGGGATTAGACCTTTAAATTTTAAAAATAAATTATTTCAATACTCAGCTAAGTGTTAGAAACTGAAAAAATTATAACAGCCAAACGAGACTTTGTGTCCACCAAGGCTATACGACAAAAAATTAAGCAATGACACATGTTGTTACAGCATAAAAGTGAACTTCGTAATTAGGGGATTAGACCTTTAAATTTTAAAAATAAATTATTTCAATACTCAGCTAAGTATTAGAAACTGAAAAAATTATAACGGCCAAACGAGGCTTTGTGTTCACCAAGGCTGTATGCCAGAAAATCACGCAATGACACATGTTGTTACAGCAAAAAAGTGAACTTCGTTATTAGGGGATTAGACATTTAAATTTTAAAAATAATTTATTTCCATACTCAGCTAAGTATTAGAAACTGAAAAAATTATAACGGCCAAATGAGAGTTTGTGTCCACCAAGGCTATATGAAAGAAAATCAACCAATGACACATATTGTTACAGCAAAAAAGTGAACTCCGTAATTAGGGGATTAGACCTTTAAAATTTAAAAATAAAGTATTTCAATACTCGGCTAAGTATTAGAAACTGAAAAAATCATAACGGCCAAACGAGGCTTTGTGTCCACCAAGGCTATACGACAGAAAATCAGGCCATAAAACGTATTGTTACAGCAAAAAGGTCAACTCCGTAATTAGGGGATTAGACCTTTAAATTTAAAAAATAAATTATTTCAATACTCAGCTAAGTATTAGAAACTGAAAAAATTATAACGGCCAAACGAGGCTTTGTGTTTACCAAGGCTATATGAAAGAAAATGGAGCAATGACACATGTTGTTACAGCAAAAAAGTGAACTACGTAAATAGGGGATTAGACCTTTAAATTTTAAAAATAAATTATTTAAATACTTAGCTAAGTATTAGAATCTGAAAAAATTATAACGGCCAAACGAGGCTTTGTGTTCACCAAGGCTGTATGCCAGAAAATCACGCAATGACACATGTTGTTACAGCAAAAAAGTGAGCTCCGTAATTAGGGGATTAGACCTTTAAAATTTAAAAATAAAGTATTTCAATACTCGGCTAAGTATTAGAAACTGAAAAAATTATAACGGCCAAACGAGGCTTTGTGTCCACCAAGGCTATACGACAGAAAATCAGGCCATGCCACGTATTGTTACAGCAAAAAAGTCAACTCCGTAATTAGGGGATTAGACCTTTAAATTTAAAAAATAAAATATTTCAATACTCAGCTAAGTATTAGAATCTGAAAAAATTATAACGGCCAAACGAGGCTTTGTGTCCACCAAGGCTATATGAAAGAAAATGAAGCAATGACACATGTTGTTACAGCAAAAAAGTGAACTCCGTAATTAGGGGATTAGACCTTTAAATTTTAAAAATAAATTATTTCAATACTCAGCTAAGTGTTAGAAACTGAAAAAATTATAACAGCCAAACGAGACTTTGTGTCCACCAAGGCTATACGAAAAAAAATCAAGCAATGACACATGTTGTTACAGCATAAAAGTGAACTTCGTAATTAGGGGATTAGACCTTTAAATTTAAAAAATAAATTATTTCAATACTCAGCTAAGTATTAGAAACTGAAAAAATTATAACGGCCAAACGAGGCTTTGTGTCCACCAAGGCTGTATGCCAGAAAATCACGCAATGACACATGTTGTTACAGCAAAAAAGTGAACTTCGTTATTAGGGGATTAGACATTTAAATTTTAAAAATAATTTATTTCCATACTCAGCTAAGTATTAGAAACTGAAAAAATTATAACGGCCAAACGAGGCTTTGTGTCCACCAAGGCTATACGACAGAAAATCAGGCCACGACACGTATTGTTACAACAAAAAGGTAAACTCCGTAATTAGGGGATTAGACCTTTAAATTAAAAAAAAAAATTATTTCAATACTCAGCTAAGTATTAGACACTGAAAAAATTATAACGGCCAAACGAGGCTTTGTGTCCACCAAGGCTATATGAAAGAAAATGAAGCAATGACACATGTTGTTACAGCAAAAAAGTGAACTCCGTAATTAGGGGATTAGACCTTTAAATTTAAAAAATAAATTATTTCAATACTCAGCTAAGTATTAGAAACTGAAAAAATTATAACGGCCAAACGAGGCTTTGTGGCCACCAAGGTTATATGCCAGAAAATCACGCAATGACACATGTTGTTACAGCAAAAAAGTCAACTCCGTAATTAGGGGATTAGACCTTTAAATTTAAAAAATAAATTATTTCAATACTCAGCTAAGTATTAGAAACTGAAAAAATTATAACGGCGAAACGAGGCTTTGTGTCCACCAAGGCTATATGAAAGAAAATGAAGCAATGACACATGTTGTTACAGCAAAAAAGTGAACTCCGTAATTAGGGGATTAGACCTTTAAATTTAAAAAATAAATTATTTCAATACTCAGCTAAGTATTAGAAACTAAAAAAATTATAACGGCCAAACGAGGCTTTGTGTCCACCAAGGCTATACGACAGAAAATCAGGCCATGACACGTATTGTTACAGCAAAAAGGTCAACTCCGTAATTAGGGGATTAGAGCTTTAAATTTAAAAAATAAATTATTTCAATACTCAGCTAAGTATTAGAAACTGAAAAAATTATAACGGCCAAACGAGGCTTTGTGTCCACCAAGGCTATATGAAAGAAAATGAAGCAATGACACATGTTGTTACAGCAAAAAAGTGAACTCCGTAATTAGGGGATTAGACCTTTAAATTTAAAAAATAAATTATTTCAATACTCAGCTAAGTATTAGAAACTAAAAAAATTATAACGGCGAAACGAGGCTTTGTGTCCACCAAGGTTATATGCCAGAAAATCACGCAATGACACATGTTGCTACAGCAAGAAAGTGAACTCCGTAATTAGGGGATTAGACCTTTAAAATTTAAAAATAAAGTATTTCAACATACAACATGTGTCATTGCTTCATTTTCTTTCATATAGCCTTGGTGGACACAAAGCCTCGTTTCGCCGTTATAATTTTTTCAGTTTCTAACACTTAGCTGAGTATTGAAATAATTTATTTTTAAAATTTAAAGGTCTAATCCCCTAATTACGGAGTTCACTTTTATGATGTGACAACATATGCCATTACGTGATTTTCTTACGTATAGTTTTGGTGGACGCAAAGCCTCGTTTGGCCGTTATAATTTTTTCAGTTTCTAACACTTAGCTGAGTATTGAAATAATTTATTTTTAAAAATTAAAGGTCTAATCCCCTAATTACGGAGTTCACTTTTTGCTGTAACAATATGTGTCATTGCTTCATTTTCTTTCATATAGCCTTGGTGGACACAAAGCCTCGTTTGGCCGTTATAATTTTTTCAGTTTCTAATACTTAGCTGAGTATTGAAATAATTTATTTTTTAAATTTAAAGCTCTAATCCCCTAATTACGGAGTTGACCTTTTTGCTGTAACAATACGTGTCATGGCCTGATTTTCTGTCGTATAGCCTTGGTGGACACAAAGCCTCGTTTGGCCGTTATAATTTTTTTAGTTTCTAATACTTTGCTGAGTATTGAAATAATTTATTTTTTAAATTTAAAGGTCTAATCCCCTAATTACGGAGTTCACTTTTTTGCTGTAACAACATGTGTCATTGCTTCATTTTCTTTCATATAGCCTTGGTGGACACAAAGCCTCGTTTGGCCGTTATAATTTTTTCAGTGTCTAATACTTAGCTGAGTATTGAAATAATTATTTTTTTTAATTTAAAGGTCTAATCCCCTAATTACGGAGTTTACCTTTTTGCTGTAACAATACGTGTCGTGGCCTGATTTTCTGTGGTATAGCCTTGGCGGACACAAAGCCTCGTTTGGCCGTTATAATTTTTTCAGTTTCTAATACTTAGCTGAGTATGGAAATAAATTATTTTTAAAATTTAAATATCTAATCCCCTAACAACGAAGTTCACTTTTTTGCTGTAACAACATGTGTCATTGCGTGATTTTCTGGCATACAGCTTTGGTGGACACAAAGCCTCGTTTGGCCGTTATAATTTTTTCAGTTTCTAATACTTAGCTGAGTATTGAAATAATTTATTTTTTAAATTTAAAGGTCTAATCCCCTAATTACCAAGTTCACTTTTATGCTGTAACAACATGTGTCATTGCTTGATTTTTTTTCATATAGCCTTGGTGGACACAAAGTCTTGTTTGGCTGTTATACTTTTTTCAGTTTCTAACACTTAGCTGAGTATTGAAATAATTTATTTTTAAAATTTAAAGGTCTAATCCCCTAATTACGGAGTTCACTTTTTTGCTGTAACAACATGTGTCATTGTTTCATTTTCTTTCATATAGCGTTGGTGGACACAAAGCCTCGTTTGGCCGTTATAATTTTTTCAGTTTCTAATACTCAGCTGAGTATTTAAGTAATTTATTTTTAAAATTTAAAGGTCTAATCCCCTAACTACGAAGTTCACTTTTATGATGTGACAACATGTGCCATTACGGGATTTTCTTACGTATAGTTTTGGTGGACGCAAAGCCTCGTTTGGCCGTTATAATTTTTTCAGTTTCTAACACTTAGCTGAGTATTGAAATAATTTATTTTTAAAAATTAAAGGTCTAATCCCCTAATTACGGAGTTCACTTTTTTGCTGTAACAATATGTGTCATTGCTTCATTTTCTTTCATATAGCCTTGGTGGACACAAAGCCTCGTTTGGCCGTTATAATTTTTTCAGTTTCTAATACTTAGCTGAGTATTGAAATAATTTATTTTTTAAATTTAAAGGTCTAATCCCCTAATTACGGAGTTGACCTTTTTGCTGTAACAACATGTGTCATTGCGTGATTTTCTGGCATATAACCTTGGTGGACACAAAGTCTCGTTTGGCCGTTATAATTTTTTCAGTTTCTAATACTTAGCCGAGTATTGAAATACTTTATTTTTAAATTTTAAAGGTCTAATCCCCTAATTACGGAGTTCACTTTTTTGCTGTAACAACATGTGTCATTGTTTGATTTTCTTTCATATAGCCTTGGTGGACACAAACTCTCATTTGGCCGTTATAATTTTTTCAGTTTCTAATACTTAGCTGAGTATGGAAATAAATTATTTTTAAAATTTAAAGGTCTAATCCCCTAATTACGGAGTTCACTTTTTTGCTGTAACAACATGTGTCATTGCTTCATTTTCTTTCATATAGCCTTGGTGGACACAAAGCCTCGTTTGGCCGTAATAATTTTTTCAGTGTCTAATACTTAGCTGAGTATTGAAATAATATATTTTTTAAAATTTAAAGGTCTAATCCCCTAATTACGGAGTTTACCTTTTTGCTGTAACAATACGTGTCGTGGCCTGATTTTCTGTCGTATAGCCTTGCTGGACACAAAGCCTCGTTTGGCCGTTATAATTTTTTCAGTTTCTAATACTTAGCTGAGTATTGAAATAATTTATTTCTAAAATTTAAAGGTCTAATCCCCTAATTACGGAGTTCACTTTTTTGCTGTAACAACATGTGTCATTGCTTCATTTTCTTTCATATAGCCTTGGTGGAGACAAAGCCTCGTTTGGCCGTTATAATTTTTTCAGTGTCTAATACTTAGCTGAGTATTGAAATAATATTTTTTTTAAATTTAAAGGTCTAATCCCCTAATTACGGAGTTTACCTTTTTGCTGTAACAATACGTGTCGTGGCCTGATTTTCTGTCGTATAGCCTTGGTGGACACAAAGCCTCGTTTGGCCGTTATAATTTTTTTAGTTTCTAATACTTAGCTGAGCATTGAAATACTTTATTTTTAAATTTTAAAGGTCTAATCCCCTAATTACGGAGTTGACCTTTTTGCTGTAACAATACGTGTCATGGCCTGATTTTCTGTCGTATAGCCTTGGTGGACACAATGCCTCGTTTGGCCGTTATAATTTTTTTAGTTTCTAATACTTAGCTGAGCATTGAAATACTTTATTTTTAAATTTTAAAGGTCTAATCCCCTAATTACGGAGTTCACTTTTTTGCTGTAACAACATGTGTCATTGCTTCATTTTCGTTCATATAGCCTTGGTGGACACAAAGCCTCGTTTGGCCGTTATAATTTTTTCAGTGTCTAATACTTAGCTGAGTATTGAAATAATTATTTTTTTTAATTTAAAGGTCTAATCCCCTAATTACGGAGTTTACCTTTTTGCTGTAACAATACGTGTCGTGGCCTGATTTTCTGTGGTATAGCCTTGGCGGACACAAAGCCTCGTTTGGCCGTTATAATTTTTTCAGTTTCTAATACTTAGCTGAGTATGGAAATAAATTATTTTTAAAATTTAAATATCTAATCCCCTAATAACGAAGTTCACTTTTTTGCTGTAACAACATGTGTCATTGCGTGATTTTCTGGCATACAGCCTTGGTGGACACAAAGCCTCGTTTGGCCGTTATAATTCTTTCAGTTTCTAATACTTAGCTGAGTATTGAAATAATTTATTTTTTAAATTTAAAGGTCTAATCCCCTAATTACCAAGTTCACTTTTATGCTGTAACAACATGTGTCATTGCTTGATTTTTTTTCATATAGCCTTGGTGGACACAAAGTCTTGTTTGGCTGTTATAATTTTTTCAGTTTCTAACACTTAGCTGAGTATTGAAATAATTTATTTTTAAATTTTAAAGGTCTAATCCCCTAATTACGGAGTTCACTTTTTTGCTGTAACAACATGTGTCATTGTTTCATTTTCTTTCATATAGCGTTGGTGGACACAAAGCCTCGTTTGGCCGTTATAATTTTTTCAGTTTCTAATACTCAGCTGAGTATTTAAGTAATTTATTTTTAAAATTTAAAGGTCTAATCCCCTAACTACGAAGTTCACTTTTATGATGTGACAACATGTGCCATTACGGGATTTTTTTACGTATAGTTTTGGTGGACGCAAAGCCTCGTTTGGCCGTTATAATTTTTTCAGTTTCTAACACTTAGCTGAGTATTGAAATAATTTATTTTTAAAAATTAAAGGTCTAATCCCCTAATTACGGAGTTCACTTTTTTGCTGTAACAATATGTGTCATTGCTTCATTTTCTTTCATATAGCCTTGGTGGACACAAAGCCTCGTTTGGCCGTTATAATTTTTTCAGTTTCTAATACTTAGCTGAGTATGGAAATAAATTATTTTTAAAATTTAAATATCTAATCCCCTAACAACGAAGTTCACTTTTTTGCTGTAACAACATTTGTCATTGCGTGATTTTCTGGCATACAGCTTTGGTGGACACAAAGCCTCGTTTGGCCGTTATAATTTTTTCAGTTTCTAATACTTAGCTGAGTATTGAAATAATTTATTTTTTAAATTTAAAGCTCTAATCCCCTAATTACGGAGTTGACCTTTTTGCTGTAACAATACGTGTCATGGCCTGATTTTCTGTCGTATAGCCTTGGTGGACACAAAGCCTCGTTTGGCCGTTATAATTTTTTTAGTTTCTAATACTTAGCTGAGTATTGAAATAATTTATTTTTTAAATTTAAAGGTCTAATCCCCTAATTACGGAGTTCACTTTTTTGCTGTAACAACATGTGTCATTGCTTCATTTTCTTTCATATAGCCTTGGTGGACACAAAGCCTCGTTTCGCCGTTATAATTTTTTCAGTTTCTAATACTTAGCTGAGTATTGAAATAATTTATTTTTTAAATTTAAAGGTCTAATCCCCTAATTACGGAGTTGACCTTTTTGCTGTAACAACATGTGTCATTGCGTGATTTTCTGGCATATAACCTTGGTGGCCACAAAGCCTCGTTTGGCCGTTATAATTTTTTCAGTTTCTAATACTTAGCTGAGTATTGAAATAATTTATTTTTTAAATTTAAAGGTCTAATCCCCTAATTACGGAGTTCACTTTTTTGCTGTAACAACATGTGTCATTGCTTCATTTTCTTTCATATAGCCTTGGTGGACACAAAGCCTCGTTTCGCCGTTATAATTTTTTCAGTTTCTAACACTTAGCTGAGTATTGAAATAATTTATTTTTAAAATTTAAAGGTCTAATCCCCTAATTACGGAGTTCACTTTTATGATGTGACAACATATGCCATTACGTGATTTTCTTACGTATAGTTTTGGTGGACGCAAAGCCTCGTTTGGCCGTTATAATTTTTTCAGTTTCTAACACTTAGCTGAGTATTGAAATAATTTATTTTTAAAAATTAAAGGTCTAATCCCCTAATTACGGAGTTCACTTTTTGCTGTAACAATATGTGTCATTGCTTCATTTTCTTTCATATAGCCTTGGTGGACACAAAGCCTCGTTTGGCCGTTATAATTTTTTCAGTTTCTAATACTTAGCTGAGTATTGAAATAATTTATTTTTTAAATTTAAAGCTCTAATCCCCTAATTACGGAGTTGACCTTTTTGCTGTAACAATACGTGTCATGGCCTGATTTTCTGTCGTATAGCCTTGGTGGACACAAAGCCTCGTTTGGCCGTTATAATTTTTTTAGTTTCTAATACTTTGCTGAGTATTGAAATAATTTATTTTTTAAATTTAAAGGTCTAATCCCCTAATTACGGAGTTCACTTTTTTGCTGTAACAACATGTGTCATTGCTTCATTTTCTTTCATATAGCCTTGGTGGACACAAAGCCTCGTTTGGCCGTTATAATTTTTTCAGTGTCTAATACTTAGCTGAGTATTGAAATAATTATTTTTTTTAATTTAAAGGTCTAATCCCCTAATTACGGAGTTTACCTTTTTGCTGTAACAATACGTGTCGTGGCCTGATTTTCTGTGGTATAGCCTTGGCGGACACAAAGCCTCGTTTGGCCGTTATAATTTTTTCAGTTTCTAATACTTAGCTGAGTATGGAAATAAATTATTTTTAAAATTTAAATATCTAATCCCCTAACAACGAAGTTCACTTTTTTGCTGTAACAACATGTGTCATTGCGTGATTTTCTGGCATACAGCTTTGGTGGACACAAAGCCTCGTTTGGCCGTTATAATTTTTTCAGTTTCTAATACTTAGCTGAGTATTGAAATAATTTATTTTTTAAATTTAAAGGTCTAATCCCCTAATTACCAAGTTCACTTTTATGCTGTAACAACATGTGTCATTGCTTGATTTTTTTTCATATAGCCTTGGTGGACACAAAGTCTTGTTTGGCTGTTATAATTTTTTCAGTTTCTAACACTTAGCTGAGTATTGAAATAATTTATTTTTAAAATTTAAAGGTCTAATCCCCTAATTACGGAGTTCACTTTTTTGCTGTAACAACATGTGTCATTGTTTCATTTTCTTTCATATAGCGTTGGTGGACACAAAGCCTCGTTTGGCCGTTATAATTTTTTCAGTTTCTAATACTCAGCTGAGTATTTAAGTAATTTATTTTTAAAATTTAAAGGTCTAATCCCCTAACTACGAAGTTCACTTTTATGATGTGACAACATGTGCCATTACGGGATTTTCTTACGTATAGTTTTGGTGGACGCAAAGCCTCGTTTGGCCGTTATAATTTTTTCAGTTTCTAACACTTAGCTGAGTATTGAAATAATTTATTTTTAAAAATTAAAGGTCTAATCCCCTAATTACGGAGTTCACTTTTTTGCTGTAACAATATGTGTCATTGCTTCATTTTCTTTCATATAGCCTTGGTGGACACAAAGCCTCGTTTGGCCGTTATAATTTTTTCAGTTTCTAATACTTAGCTGAGTATTGAAATAATTTATTTTTTAAATTTAAAGGTCTAATCCCCTAATTACGGAGTTGACCTTTTTGCTGTAACAACATGTGTCATTGCGTGATTTTCTGGCATATAACCTTGGTGGACACAAAGTCTCGTTTGGCCGTTATAATTTTTTCAGTTTCTAATACTTAGCCGAGTATTGAAATACTTTATTTTTAAATTTTAAAGGTCTAATCCCCTAATTACGGAGTTCACTTTTTTGCTGTAACAACATGTGTCATTGTTTGATTTTCTTTCATATAGCCTTGGTGGACACAAACTCTCATTTGGCCGTTATAATTTTTTCAGTTTCTAATACTTAGCTGAGTATGGAAATAAATTATTTTATTTTTAAAATTTAAAGGTCTAATCCCCTAATTACGGAGTTCACTTTTTTGCTGTAACAACATGTGTCATTGCTTCATTTTCTTTCATATAGCCTTGGTGGACACAAAGCCTCGTTTGGCCGTAATAATTTTTTCAGTGTCTAATACTTAGCTGAGTATTGAAATAATATATTTTTTAAAATTTAAAGGTCTAATCCCCTAATTACGGAGTTTACCTTTTTGCTGTAACAATACGTGTCGTGGCCTGATTTTCTGTCGTATAGCCTTGCTGGACACAAAGCCTCGTTTGGCCGTTATAATTTTTTCAGTTTCTAATACTTAGCTGAGTATTGAAATAATTTATTTCTAAAATTTAAAGGTCTAATCCCCTAATTACGGAGTTCACTTTTTTGCTGTAACAACATGTGTCATTGCTTCATTTTCTTTCATATAGCCTTGGTGGAGACAAAGCCTCGTTTGGCCGTTATAATTTTTTCAGTGTCTAATACTTAGCTGAGTATTGAAATAATATTTTTTTTAAATTTAAAGGTCTAATCCCCTAATTACGGAGTTTACCTTTTTGCTGTAACAATACGTGTCGTGGCCTGATTTTCTGTCGTATAGCCTTGGTGGACACAAAGCCTCGTTTGGCCGTTATAATTTTTTTAGTTTCTAATACTTAGCTGAGCATTGAAATACTTTATTTTTAAATTTTAAAGGTCTAATCCCCTAATTACGGAGTTGACCTTTTTGCTGTAACAATACGTGTCATGGCCTGATTTTCTGTCGTATAGCCTTGGTGGACACAATGCCTCGTTTGGCCGTTATAATTTTTTTAGTTTCTAATACTTAGCTGAGCATTGAAATACTTTATTTTTAAATTTTAAAGGTCTAATCCCCTAATTACGGAGTTCACTTTTTTGCTGTAACAACATGTGTCATTGCTTCATTTTCGTTCATATAGCCTTGGTGGACACAAAGCCTCGTTTGGCCGTTATAATTTTTTCAGTGTCTAATACTTAGCTGAGTATTGAAATAATTATTTTTTTTAATTTAAAGGTCTAATCCCCTAATTACGGAGTTTACCTTTTTGCTGTAACAATACGTGTCGTGGCCTGATTTTCTGTGGTATAGCCTTGGCGGACACAAAGCCTCGTTTGGCCGTTATAATTTTTTCAGTTTCTAATACTTAGCTGAGTATGGAAATAAATTATTTTTAAAATTTAAATATCTAATCCCCTAATAACGAAGTTCACTTTTTTGCTGTAACAACATGTGTCATTGCGTGATTTTCTGGCATACAGCCTTGGTGGACACAAAGCCTCGTTTGGCCGTTATAATTTTTTCAGTTTCTAATACTTAGCTGAGTATTGAAATAATTTATTTTTTAAATTTAAAGGTCTAATCCCCTAATTACCAAGTTCACTTTTATGCTGTAACAACATGTGTCATTGCTTGATTTTTTTTCATATAGCCTTGGTGGACACAAAGTCTTGTTTGGCTGTTATAATTTTTTCAGTTTCTAACACTTAGCTGAGTATTGAAATAATTTATTTTTAAAATTTAAAGGTCTAATCCCCTAATTACGGAGTTCACTTTTTTGCTGTAACAACATGTGTCATTGTTTCATTTTCTTTCATATAGCGTTGGTGGACACAAAGCCTCGTTTGGCCGTTATAATTTTTTCAGTTTCTAATACTCAGCTGAGTATTTAAGTAATTTATTTTTAAAATTTAAAGGTCTAATCCCCTAACTACGAAGTTCACTTTTATGATGTGACAACATGTGCCATTACGGGATTTTCTTACGTATAGTTTTGGTGGACGCAAAGCCTCGTTTGGCCGTTATAATTTTTTCAGTTTCTAACACTTAGCTGAGTATTGAAATAATTTATTTTTAAAAATTAAAGGTCTAATCCCCTAATTACGGAGTTCACTTTTTTGCTGTAACAATATGTGTCATTGCTTCATTTTCTTTCATATAGCCTTGGTGGACACAAAGCCTCGTTTGGCCGTTATAATTTTTTCAGTTTCTAATACTTAGCTGAGTATGGAAATAAATTATTTTTAAAATTTAAATATCTAATCCCCTAACAACGAAGTTCACTTTTTTGCTGTAACAACATGTGTCATTGCGTGATTTTCTGGCATACAGCTTTGGTGGACACAAAGCCTCGTTTGGCCGTTATAATTTTTTCAGTTTCTAATACTTAGCTGAGTATTGAAATAATTTATTTTTTAAATTTAAAGGTCTAATCCCCTAACTACGAAGTTCACTTTTATGATGTGACAACATGTGCCATTACGGGATTTTCTTACGTATAGTTTTGGTGGACGCAAAGCCTCGTTTGGCCGTTATAATTTTTTCAGTTTCTAACACTTAGCTGAGTATTGAAATAATTTATTTTTAAAAATTAAAGGTCTAATCCCCTAATTACGGAGTTCACTTTTTTGCTGTAACAATATGTGTCATTGCTTCATTTTCTTTCATATAGCCTTGGTGGACACAAAGCCTCGTTTGGCCGTTATAATTTTTTCAGTTTCTAATACTTAGCTGAGTATTGAAATAATTTATTTTTTAAATTTAAAGGTCTAATCCCCTAATTACGGAGTTGACCTTTTTGCTGTAACAACATGTGTCATTGCGTGATTTTCTGGCATATAACCTTGGTGGACACAAAGTCTCGTTTGGCCGTTATAATTTTTTCAGTTTCTAATACTTAGCCGAGTATTGAAATACTTTATTTTTAAATTTTAAAGGTCTAATCCCCTAATTACGGAGTTCACTTTTTTGCTGTAACAACATGTGTCATTGTTTGATTTTCTTTCATATAGCCTTGGTGGACACAAACTCTCATTTGGCCGTTATAATTTTTTCAGTTTCTAATACTTAGCTGAGTATTGAAATAATTTATTTTTTAAATTTAAAGGTCTAATCCCCTAATTACGGAGTTCACTTTTTTGCTGTAACAACATGTGTTATTGCTTCATTTTCTTTCATATAGCCTTGGTGGACACAAAGCCTCGTTTGGCCGTAATAATTTTTTCAGTGTCTAATACTTAGCTGAGTATTGAAATAATATATTTTTTAAAATTTAAAGGTCTAATCCCCTAATTACGGAGTTTACCTTTTTGCTGTAACAATACGTGTCGTGGCCTGATTTTCTGTCGTATAGCCTTGCTGGACACAAAGCCTCGTTTGGCCGTTATAATTTTTTCAGTTTCTAATACTTAGCTGAGTATTGAAATAATTTATTTCTAAAATTTAAAGGTCTAATCCCCTAATTACGGAGTTCACTTTTTTGCTGTAACAACATGTGTCATTGCTTCATTTTCTTTCATATAGCCTTGGTGGAGACAAAGCCTCGTTTGGCCGTTATAATTTTTTCAGTGTCTAATACTTAGCTGAGTATTGAAATAATATTTTTTTTAAATTTAAAGGTCTAATCCCCTAATTACGGAGTTTACCTTTTTGCTGTAACAAAACGTGTCGTGGCCTGATTTTCTGTCGTATAGCCTTGGTGGACACAAAGCCTCGTTTGGCCGTTATAATTTTTTTAGTTTCTAATACTTAGCTGAGCATTGAAATACTTTATTTTTAAATTTTAAAGGTCTAATCCCCTAATTACGGAGTTGACCTTTTTGCTGTAACAATACGTGTCATGGCCTGATTTTCTGTCGTATAGCCTTGGTGGACACAATGCCTCGTTTGGCCGTTATAATTTTTTTAGTTTCTAATACTTAGCTGAGCATTGAAATACTTTATTTTTAAATTTTAAAGGTCTAATCCCCTAATTACGGAGTTCACTTTTTTGCTGTAACAACATGTGTCATTGCTTCATTTTCGTTCATATAGCCTTGGTGGACACAAAGCCTCGTTTGGCCGTTATAATTTTTTCAGTGTCTAATACTTAGCTGAGTATTGAAATAATTATTTTTTTTAATTTAAAGGTCTAATCCCCTAATTACGGAGTTTACCTTTTTGCTGTAACAATACGTGTCGTGGCCTGATTTTCTGTGGTATAGCCTTGGCGGACACAAAGCCTCGTTTGGCCGTTATAATTTTTTCAGTTTCTAATACTTAGCTGAGTATGGAAATAAATTATTTTTAAAATTTAAATATCTAATCCCCTAATAACGAAGTTCACTTTTTTGCTGTAACAACATGTGTCATTGCGTGATTTTCTGGCATACAGCCTTGGTGGACACAAAGCCTCGTTTGGCCGTTATAATTTTTTCAGTTTCTAATACTTAGCTGAGTATTGAAATAATTTATTTTTTAAATTTAAAGGTCTAATCCCCTAATTACCAAGTTCACTTTTATGCTGTAACAACATGTGTCATTGCTTGATTTTTTTTCATATAGCCTTGGTGGACACAAAGTCTTGTTTGGCTGTTATAATTTTTTCAGTTTCTAACACTTAGCTGAGTATTGAAATAATTTATTTTTAAAATTTAAAGGTCTAATCCCCTAATTACGGAGTTCACTTTTTTGCTGTAACAACATGTGTCATTGTTTCATTTTCTTTCATATAGCGTTGGTGGACACAAAGCCTCGTTTGGCCGTTATAATTTTTTCAGTTTCTAATACTCAGCTGAGTATTTAAGTAATTTATTTTTAAAATTTAAAGGTCTAATCCCCTAACTACGAAGTTCACTTTTATGATGTGACAACATGTGCCATTACGGGATTTTCTTACGTATAGTTTTGGTGGACGCAAAGCCTCGTTTGGCCGTTATAATTTTTTCAGTTTCTAACACTTAGCTGAGTATTGAAATAATTTATTTTTAAAAATTAAAGGTCTAATCCCCTAATTACGGAGTTCACTTTTTTGCTGTAACAATATGTGTCATTGCTTCATTTTCTTTCATATAGCCTTGGTGGACACAAAGCCTCGTTTGGCCGTTATAATTTTTTCAGTTTCTAATACTTAGCTGAGTATGGAAATAAATTATTTTTAAAATTTAAATATCTAATCCCCTAACAACGAAGTTCACTTTTTTGCTGTAACAACATGTGTCATTGCGTGATTTTCTGGCATACAGCTTTGGTGGACACAAAGCCTCGTTTGGCCGTTATAATTTTTTCAGTTTCTAATACTTAGCTGAGTATTGAAATAATTTATTTTTTAAATTTAAAGGTCTAATCCCCTAATTACCAAGTTCACTTTTATGCTGTAACAACATGTGTCATTGCTTCATTTTTTTTCATATAGCCTTGGTGGACACAAAGTCTTGTTTGGCTGTTATAATTTTTTCAGTTTCTAACACTTAGCTGAGTATTGAAATAATTTATTTTTAAAATTTAAAGGTCTAATCCCCTAATTACGGAGTTCACTTTTTTGCTGTAACAACATGTGTCATTGTTTCATTTTCTTTCATATAGCGTTGGTGGACACAAAGCCTCGTTTGGCCGTTATAATTTTTTCAGTTTCTAATACTTAGCTGAGTATGGAAATAAATTATTTTTAAAATTTAAATATCTAATCCCCTAACAACGAAGTTCACTTTTTTGCTGTAACAACATGTCTCATTGCGTGATTTTCTGGCATACAGCTTTGGTGGACACAAAGCCTCGTTTGGCCGTTATAATTTTTTCAGTTTCTAATACTTAGCTGAGTATTGAAATAATTTATTTTTTAAATTTAAAGGTCTAATCCCCTAATTACCAAGTTCACTTTTATGCTGTAACAACATGTGTCATTGCTTGATTTTTTTTCATATAGCCTTGGTGGACACAAAGTCTTGTTTGGCTGTTATAATTTTTTCAGTTTCTAACACTTAGCTGAGTATTGAAATAATTTATTTTTAAAATTTAAAGGTCTAATCCCCTAATTACGGAGTTCACTTTTTTGCTGTAACAACATGTGTCATTGTTTCATTTTCTTTCATATAGCGTTGGTGGACACAAAGCCTCGTTTGGCCGTTATAATTTTTTCAGTTTCTAATACTCAGCTGAGTATTTAAGTAATTTATTTTTAAAATTTAAAGGTCTAATCCCCTAACTACGAAGTTCACTTTTATGATGTGACAACATGTGCCATTACGGGATTTTCTTACGTATAGTTTTGGTGGACGCAAAGCCTCGTTTGGCCGTTATAATTTTTTCAGTTTCTAACACTTAGCTGAGTATTGAAATAATTTATTTTTAAAAATTAAAGGTCTAATCCCCTAATTACGGAGTTCACTTTTTTGCTGTAACAATATGTGTCATTGCTTCATTTTCTTTCATATAGCCTTGGTGGACAGAAAGCCTCGTTTGGCCGTTATAATTTTTTCAGTTTCTAATACTTAGCTGAGTATTGAAATAATTTATTTTTTAAATTTAAAGGTCTAATCCCCTAATTACGGAGTTGACCTTTTTGCTGTAACAACATGTGTCATTGCGTGATTTTCTGGCATATAACCTTGGTGGACACAAAGTCTCGTTTGGCCGTTATAATTTTTTCAGTTTCTAATACTTAGCCGAGTATTGAAATACTTTATTTTTAAATTTTAAAGGTCTAATCCCCTAATTACGGAGTTCACTTTTTTGCTGTAACAACATGTGTCATTGTTTGATTTTCTTTCATATAGCCTTGGTGGACACAAACTCTCATTTGGCCGTTATAATTTTTTCAGTTTCTAATACTTAGCTGAGTATGGAAATAAATTATTTTTAAAATTTAAATGTCTAATCCCCTAATTACGAAGTTCACTTTTTTGCTGTAACAACATGTGTCATTGCGTGATTTTCTGGCATACAGCCTTGGTGAACACAAAGCCTCGTTTGGCTGTTATAATTTTTTCAGTTTCTAATACTTAGCTGAGTATTGAAATAATTTATTTTTAAAATTTAAAGGTCTAATCCCCTAATTACGAAGTTCACTTTTATGCTGTAACAACATGTGTCATTGCTTGATTTTTTTTCGTATAGCCTTGGTGGACACAAAGTCTCGTTTGGCTGTTATAATTTTTTCAGTTTCTAACACTTAGCTGAGTATTGAAATAATTTATTTCTAAAATTTAAAGGTCTAATCCCCTAATTACGGAGTTCACTTTTTTGCTGTAACAACATGTGTCATTGCTTCATTTTCTTTCATATAGCCTTGGTGGACACAAAGCCTCGTTTGGCCGTAATAATTTTTTCAGTGTCTAATACTTAGCTGAGTATTGAAATAATATATTTTTTTAAATTTAAAGGTCTAATCCCCTAATTACGGAGTTTACCTTTTTGCTGTAACAATACCTGTCGTGGCCTGATTTTCTGTCGTATAGCCTTGCTGGACACAAAGCCTCGTTTGGCCGTTATAATTTTTTCAGTTTCTAATACTTAGCTGAGTATTGAAATAATTTATTTCTAAAATTTAAAGGTCTAATCCCCTAATTACGGAGTTCACTTTTTTGCTGTAACAACATGTGTCATTGCTTCATTTTCTTTCATATAGCCTTCGTGGAGACAAAGCCTCGTTTGGCCGTTATAATTTTTTCAGTGTCTAATACTTAGCTGAGTATTGAAATAATATTTTTTTTTAATTTAAAGGTCTAATCCCCTAATTACGGAGTTTACCTTTTTGCTGTAACAATACTTGTCGTGGCCTGATTTTCTGTGGTATAGCCTTGGCGGACACAAAGCTTCGTTTGGCCGTTATAATTTTTTTAGTTTCTAATACTTAGCTGAGCATTGAAATACTTTATTTTTAAAATTTAAATATCTAATCCCCTAATAACGAAGTTGACCTTTTTGCTGTAACAATACGTGTAATGGCCTGATTTTCTGTCGTATAGCCTTGGTGGACACAAAGCCTCGTTTGGCCGTTATAATTTTTTCAGTTTCTAATACTTAGCTGAGTATTGAAATAATTTATTTTTTAAATTTAAAGGTCTAATCCCCTAATTACGGAGTTCACTTTTATGCTGTAACAACATGTGTCATTGCTTGATTTTTTTTCATATAGCCTTGGTGGACACAAAGCCTCGTTTGGCCGTTATAATTTTTTCAGTGTCTAATACTTAGCTGAGTATTGAAATAATTATTTTTTTTAATTTAAGGGTCTAATCCCCTAATTACGGAGTTTACCTTTTTGCTGTAACAATACTTGTCGTGGCCTGATTTTCTGTGGTATAGCCTTGGCGGACACAAAGCCTCGTTTGGCCGTTATAATTTTTTCAGTTTCTAATACTTAGCTGAGTATGGAAATAAATTATTTTTAAAATTTAAATATCTAATCCCCTAATAACGAAGTTCACTTTTTTGCTGTAACAACATGTGTCATTGCGTGATTTTCTGGCATACAGCCTTGGTAGACACAAAGCCTCGTTTGGCCGTTATAATTTTTTCAGTTTCTAATACTTAGCTGAGTATTGAAATAATTTATTTTTTAAATTTAAAGGTCTAATCCCCTAATTACCAAGTTCACTTTTATGCTGTAACAACATGTGTCATTGCTTGATTTTTTTTCATATAGCCTTGGTGGACACAAAGTCTTGTTTGGCTGTTATAATTTTTTCAGTTTCTAACACTTAGCTGAGTATTGAAATAATTTATTTTTAAATTTTAAAGGTCTAATCCCCTAATTACGGAGTTCACTTTTTTGCTGTAACAACATGTGTCATTGTTTCATTTTCTTTCATATAGCGTTGGTGGACGCAAAGCCTCGTTTGGCCGTTATAATTTTTTCAGTGTCTAATACTTAGCTGAGTATTGAAATAATATTTTTTTTTAAATTTAAAGGTCTAATCCCCTAATTACGGAGTTTACCTTTTTGCTGTAACAATACGTGTCGTGGCCTGATTTTCTGTCGTATAGCCTTGCTGGACACAAAGCCTCGTTTGGCCGTTATAATTTTTTCAGTTTCTAATACTTAGCTGAGTATGGAAATAAATTATTTTTAAAAATTAAAGGTCTAATCCCCTAATTACGGAGTTCACTTTTTTGCTGTAACAATATGTGTCATTGCTTCATTTTCTTTCATATAGCCTTGGTGGACACAAAGCCTCGTTTGGCCGTTATAATTTTTTCAGTTTCTAATACTCAGCTGAGTATTTAAGTAATTTATTTATAAAATTTAAAGGTCTAATCCCCTAACTACGAAGTTCACTTTTATGATGTGACAACATGTGCCATTACGGGATTTTCTTACGTATAGTTTTGGTGGACGCAAAGCCTCGTTTGGCCGTTATAATTTTTTCAGTTTCTAACACTTAGCTGAGTATTGAAATAATTTATTTTTAAAAATTAAAGGTCTAATCCCCTAATTACGGAGTTCACTTTTTTGCTGTAACAATATGTGTCATTGCTTCATTTTCTTTCATAAAGCCTTGGTGGACACAAAGCCTCGTTTGGCCGTTATAATTTTTTCAGTTTCTAATACTTAGCTGAGTATTGAAATAATTTATTTTTTAAATTTAAAGGTCTAATCCCCTAATTACGGAGTTGACCTTTTTGCTGTAACAACATGTGTCATTGCGTGATTTTCTGGCATATAACCTTGGTGGACACAAAGTCTCGTTTGGCCGTTATAATTTTTTCAGTTTCTAATACTTAGCCGAGTATTGAAATACTTTATTTTTAAATTTTAAAGGTCTAATCCCCTAATTACGGAGTTCACTTTTTTGCTGTAATAACATGTGTCATTGTTTGATTTTCTTTCATATAGCCTTGGTGGACACAAACTCTCATTTGGCCGTTATAATTTTTTCAGTTTCTAATACTTAGCTGAGTATGGAAATAAATTATTTTTAAAATTTAAATGTCTAATCCCCTAATTACGAAGTTCACTTTTTTGCTGTAACAACATGTGTCATTGCGTGATTTTCTGGCATACAGCCTTGGTGAACACAAAGCCTTGTTTGGCTGTTATAATTTTTTCAGTTTCTAATACTTAGCTGAGTATTGAAATAAATTATTTTTAAAATTTAAAGGTCTAATCCCCTAATTACGAAGTTCACTTTTATGCTGTAACAACATGTGTCATTGCTTGATTTTTTTTCGTATAGCCTTGGTGGACACAAAGTCTCGTTTGGCTGTTATAATTTTTTCAGTTTCTAACACTTAGCTGAGTATTGAAATAATTTATTTCTAAAATTTAAAGGTCTAATCCCCTAATTACGGAGTTCACTTTTTTGCTGTAACAACATGTGTCATTGCTTCATTTTCTTTCATATAGCCTTGGTGGACACAAAGCCTCGTTTGGCCGTAATAATTTTTTCAGTGTCTAATACTTAGCTGAGTATTGAAATAATATTTTTTTTTAAATTTAAAGGTCTAATCCCCTAATTACGGAGTTTACCTTTTTGCTGTAACAATACGTGTTGTGGCCTGATTTTCTGTCGTATAGCCTTGCTGGACACAAAGCCTCGTTTGGCCGTTATAATTTTTTCAGTTTCTAATACTTAGCTGAGTATGGAAATAAATTATTTTTAAAATTTAAATGTCTAATCCCCTAATAACGAAGTTCACTTTTTTGCTGTAACAACATGTGTCATTGCGTGATTTTCTGGCATACAGCCTTGGTGGACGCAAAGCCTCGTTTGGCCGTTATAATTTTTTCAGTTTCTAATACTTAGCTGAGTATTGAAATAATTTATTTTTTAAATTTAAAGGTCTAATCCCCTAATTACGAAGTTCACTTTTATGCTGTGACAACATGTGTCATTGCTTGATTTTTTTTCATATAGCCTTGGTGGACACAGAGTCTCGTTTGGCTGTTATAATTTTTTTCAGTTTCTAACACTTAGCTGAGTATTGGAATAATTTATTTTTAAAATTTAAAGGTCTAATCCCCTAATTACGGAGTTCACTTTTATGATGTAAAAATATGTGTCATTGCTTCATTTTCTTTCATATAGCCTTGGTGGACACAAAGCCTCGTTTGGCCGTTATAATTTTTTCAGTTTCTAATACTTAGCTGAGTATTGAAATAATTTATTTTTTAAATTTAAAGGTCTAATCCCCTAATTACGGAGTTGACCTTTTTGCTGTAACAATACGTGTCATGGCCTGATTTTCTGTCGTATAGCCTTGGTGGACACAAAGCCTCGTTTGGCCGTTATAATTTTTTTAGTTTCTAATACTTAGCTGAGCATTGAAATACTTTAATTTTAAATTTTAAAGGTCTAATCCCCTAATTACGGAGTTCAATTTTTTGCTGTAACAACATGTGTCATTGCTTCATTTTCTTTCATATAGCCTTGGTGGACACAAAGCCTCGTTTCGCCGTTATAATTTTTTCAGTTTCTAATACTTAGCTGAGTATTGAAATAATTTATTTTTTAAATTTAAAGGTCTAATCCCCTAATTACGGAGTTGACCTTTTTGCTGTAACAACATGTGTCATTGCGTGATTTTCTGGCATATAACCTTGGTGGACACAAAGCCTCGTTTGGCCGTTATAATTTTTTCAGTTTCTAACACTTAGCCGAGTATTGAAATACTTTATTTTTAAATTTTAAAGGTCTAATCCCCTAATTACGGAGTTTACTTTTTTGCTGTAACAACATGTCTCATTGCGTGATTTTCTGGCATATAGCCTTGGTGGACACAAAGCCTCGTTTCGCCGTTATAATTTTTTCAGTTTCTAATACTTAGCTGAGTATTGAAATAATTTATTTTTTAAATTAAAAGGTCTAATCCCCTAATTACGAAGTTCACTTTTATGCTGTAACAACATGTGTCATCGCTTGATTTTTTTTCATATAGCCTTGGTGGACACAAAGCCTCGTTTGGCCGTAATAATTTTTTCAGTGTCTAATACTTAGCTGAGTATTGAAATAATATTTTTTTTTTAATTTAAAGGTCTAATCCCCTAATTACGGAGTTTACCTTTTTGCTGTAACAATATGTGTCGTGGCCTGATTTTCTGTCGTATAGCCTTGCTGGACACAAAGCCTCGTTTGGCCGTTATAATTTTTTCAGTTTCTAATACTTAGCTGAGTATGGAAATAAATTATTTTTAAAATTTAAATGTCTAATCCCCTAATAACGAAGTTCACTTTTTTGCTGTAACAACATGTGTCATTGCGTGATTTTCTGGCATACAGCCTTGGTGGACGCAAAGCCTCGTTTGGCCGTTATAATTTTTTCAGTTTCTAATACTTAGCTGAGTATTGAAATAATTTATTTTTTAAATTTAAAGGTCTAATCCCCTAATTACGAAGTTCACTTTTATGCTGTGACAACATGTGTCATTGCTTGATTTTTTTTCATATAGCCTTGGTGGACACAACGTCTCGTTTGGCTGTTATAATTTTTTTCAGTTTCTAACACTTAGCTGAGTATTGGAATAATTTATTTTTAAAATTTAAAGGTCTAATCCCCTAATTACGGAGTTCACTTTTATCATGTAAAAATATGTGTCATTGCTTCATTTTCTTTCATATAGCCTTGGTGGACACAAAGCCTCGTTTGGCCGTTATAATTTTTTCAGTTTCTAATACTTAGCTGGGTATTGAAATAATTTATTTTTTAAATTTAAAGGTCTAATCCCCTAATTACGGAGTTGACCTTTTTGCTGTAACAATACGTGTCGTGGCCTGATTTTCTGTCGTATAGCCTTGGTGGACACAAAGCCTCGTTTGGCCGTTATAATTTTTTTAGTTTCTAATACTTAGCTGAGCATTGAAATACTTTAATTTTAAATTTTAAAGGTCTAATCCCCTAATTACGGAGTTCAATTTTTTGCTGTAACAACATGTGTCATTGCTTCATTTTCTTTCCTATAGCCTTGGTGGACACAAAGCCTCGTTTCGCCGTTATAATTTTTTCAGTTTCTAATACTTAGCTGAGTATTGAAATAATTTATTTTTTAAATTTAAAGGTCTAATCCCCTAATTACGGAGTTTACTTTTTTGCTGTAACAACATGTCTCATTGCGTGATTTTCTGGCATATAGCCTTGGTGGACACAAAGCCTCGTTTGGCCGTTATAATTTTTTTAGTTTCTAATACTTAGCTGAGCATTGAAATACTTTATTTTTAAATTTTAAAGGTCTAATCCCCTAATTACGGAGTTCAATTTTTTGCTGTAACAACATGTGTCATTGCTTCATTTTCTTTCATATAGCCTTGGTGGACACAAAGCCTCGTTTCGCCGTTATAATTTTTTCAGTTTCTAATACTTAGCTGAGTATTGAAATAATTTATTTTTTAAATTTAAAGGTCTAATCCCCTAATTACGGAGTTGACCTTTTTGCTGTAACAACATGTGTCATTGCGTGATTTTCTGGCATATAACCTTGGTGGACACAAAGTTTCGTTTGGCCGTTATAATTTTTTCAGTTTCTAATACTTAGCCGAGTATTGAAATACTTTATTTTTAAATTTTAAAGGTCTAATCCCCTAATTACGGAGTTAACTTTTTTGCTGTAACAACATGTGTCATTGCGTGATTTTCTGGCATATAGCCTTGGTGGACACAAAGCCTCGTTTCGCCGTTATAATTTTTTCAGTTTCTAATACTTAGCTGAGTATTGAAATAATTTATTTTTTAAATTTAAAGGTCTAATCCCCTAACTACGAAGTTCACTTTTATGCTGTAACAACATGTGTCATTGCTTGATTTTTTTTCATATAGCCTTGGTGGACACAAAGTCTCGTTTGGCTGTTATAATTTTTTAAGTTTCTAACACTCAGCTGAGTATTGAAATAATTTATTTTTAAAATTTAAAGGTCTAATCCCCTAATTACGGAGTTCACTTTTTTGCTGTAACAACATGTGTCATTGCTTCATTTTCTTTCATATAGCCTTGGTGGACACAAAGCCTTGTTTGGCCGTTATAATTTTTTCAGTTTCTAATACTCAGCTGAGTATTTAAGTAATTTATTTTTAAAATTTAAAGGTCTAATCCCCTAACTACGAAGTTCACTTTTATAATGTGACAACACGTGCCATTACCTGATTTTCTTACGTATAGTTTTGGTGGACGCAAAGCCTCGTTTGGCCGTTATAATTTTTTCAGTTTCTAACACTTAGCTGAGTATTGAAATAATTTTTTTTTTTTAAAAATTAAAGGTCTAATCCCCTAATTACGGAGTTCACTTTTTTGCTGTAACAATATGTGTCATTGCTTCATTTTCTTTTATATAGCCTTGGTGGACACAAAGCCTCGTTTGGCCGTTATAATTTTTTCAGTTTCTAATACTTAGCTGAGTATTGAAATAATTTATTTTTTAAATTTAAAGGTCTAATCCCCTAATTACGGAGTTGACCTTTTTGCTGTAACAATACGTGTCATGGCCTGATTTTCTGTCGTATAGCCTTGGGGGACACAAAGCCTCGTTTGGCCGTTATAATTTTTTTAGTTTCTAATACTTAGCTGAGCATTGAAATACTTTATTTTTAAATTTTAAAGGTCTAATCCCCTAATTACGGAGTTCACTTTTTTGCTGTAACAACATGTTTCATTGCTTCATTTTCTTTCATATAGCCTTGGTGGACACAAAGCCTCGTTTCGCCGTTATAATTTTTTCAGTTTCTAATACTTAGCTGAGTATTGAAATACTTTATTTTTAAATTTTAAAGGTCTAATCCCCTAATTACGGAGTTTACTTTTTTGCTGTAACAACATGTGTCATTGCGTGATTTTCTGGCATATAGCCTTGGTGGACACAAAGCCTCGTTTCGCTGTTATAATTTTTTCAGTTTCTAATACTTAGCTGAGTATTGAAATAATTTATTTTTAAATTTTAAAGGTCTAATCCCCTAATTACGGAGTTCACTTTTTTGCTGTAACAACATGTGTCATTGGTTGATTTTCTTTCATATAGCCTTGGTGGACACAAACTCTCATTTGGCCGTTATAATTTTTTCAGTTTCTAATACTTAGCTGAGTATGGAAATAAATTATTTTTAAAATTTAAATGTCTAATCCCCTAATTACGGAGTTCACTTTTTTGCTGTAACAACATGTGTCATTGCGTGATTTTCTGGCATACAGCCTTGGTGAACACAAAGCTTCGTTTGGCCGTTATAATTTTTTCAGTTTCTAATACTTAGCTGAGTATTGAAATAATTTATTTTTAAAATTTAAAGGTCTAATCCCCTAATTACGAAGTTCACTTTTATGCTGTAACAACATGTGTCATTGCTTGATTTTTTTTCGTATAGCCTTGGTGGACACAAAGTCTCGTTTGGCTGTTATAATTTTTTCAGTTTCTAACACTTAGCTGAGTATTGAAATAATTTATTTTTAAAATTTAAAGGTCTAATCCCCTAATTACGGAGTTCACTTTTTTGCTGTAACAACATGTCATTGCTTCATTTTCTTTCATATAGCCTTGGTGGACTCAAAGCCTCGTTTGGCCGTTATAATTTTTTCAGTGTCTAATACTTAGCTGAGTATTGAAATAATTTTTTTTTTAAATTTAAAGGTCTAATCCCCTAATTACGGAGTTTACCTTTTTGCTGTAACAATACGTGTCGTGGCCTGATTTTCTGTCGTATAGCCTTGGTGGACACAAAGCCTCGTTTGGCCGTTATAATTTTTTCAGTTTCTAATACTTAGCTGAGTATTGAAATAATTTATTTTTAAATTTTAAAGGTCTAATCCCCTAATTACGGAGTTCACTTTTTTGCTGTAACAACATGTGTCATTGGTTGATTTTCTTTCATATAGCCTTGGTGGACACAAACTCTCATTTGGCCGTTATAATTTTTTCAGTTTCTAATACTTAGCTGAGTATGGAAATAAATTATTTTTAAAATTTAAATGTCTAATCCCCTAATTACGGAGTTCACTTTTTTGCTGTAACAACATGTGTCATTGCGTGATTTTCTGGCATACAGCCTTGGTGAACACAAAGCTTCGTTTGGCCGTTATAATTTTTTCAGTTTCTAATACTTAGCTGAGTATTGAAATAATTTATTTTTAAAATTTAAAGGTCTAATCCCCTAATTACGAAGTTCACTTTTATGCTGTAACAACATGTGTCATTGCTTGATTTTTTTTCGTATAGCCTTGGTGGACACAAAGTCTCGTTTGGCTGTTATAATTTTTTCAGTTTCTAACACTTAGCTGAGTATTGAAATAATTTATTTTTAAAATTTAAAGGTCTAATCCCCTAATTACGGAGTTCACTTTTTTGCTGTAACAACATGTCATTGCTTCATTTTCTTTCATACAGCCTTGGTGGACACAAAGCCTCGTTTGGCCGTTATAATTTTTTCAGTGTCTAATACTTAGCTGAGTATTGAAATAATTTTTTTTTTAAATTTAAAGGTCTAATCCCCTAATTACGGAGTTTACCTTTTTGCTGTAACAATACGTGTCGTGGCCTGATTTTCTGTCGTATAGCCTTGGTGGACACAAAGCCTCGTTTGGCCGTTATAATTTTTTCAGTTTCTAATACTTAGCTGAGTATTGAAATAATTTATTTTTAAAATTTAAAGGTCTAATCCTTTAACTACGGGTACCTTTTTACGAAGTACCTTTTTTGCAGTGAGAACACGTATCATTGCCTCATTTTCGCCCATATAGCATTGGTAGACAAAAACCTTAGTTTGGTCGTTATACATTTTTAATTTTTTAACACCTAAAAACTATATTTAATTTTAAAATTCAAACATCCTTTTTATAAATTTACAATCTTGTCGGTGAGATCTTTTATTTTTATTTGATTTTATTCACGTGTTGAATTACATTTTATATTGACTTAAACAAAAATGTTATCTCACCTGTATTTTGATTTTCAATGTTTCATCTGATATTTTGTTATATACTTTTCGGAATAGTGTTGTATATGAAATATTCCATTTACAGTGTTCTCTTTATTCGTAGGTTACATGTCTGCACACATTTTGTGACAAGCTGAAACTTTTTGTATTACCCTCTTTTGGCTGCTAACTTTGGCTGCTAACTTCACACCGGTAAAAGTACATTGGATTTGGATGTGGAGCGACTTCGAAAAAAAAACGTTTGGAGAAATTATGCCGAAATTATTGCAATTGAAATATTTCGTTCGTGGCCAATTATCACTTTATGCTTGTAGTCGGCTCGTAAATCTAGTTAATGGTGTAGGCAAGAACATTATCTTAATCAGGAGGTCTTTCGATTTTAATTTTATCAATCTGTTGATTAAAATTCTGCTTTTTCAATAATAATTAGGAACGTTTAAAATTTATCAGCACCTATGTTTTCACAAGTCGAAAAAGCTGTGAATAGTTCGTTTTCTCCATTCACTTCAATATAAGCAGCCGGCGTGGGCAAATGGAAGAGCTGGCATGATACCTAGCTCCGACAGAAGCAAGGTGTAATGGGTTGACATCATGGGTTTTTTTAGTCTTTTGAAAAGATTTTGAAAATTTTATCTTTTGACCTCTTTGAACCATCACATCTGTTCTACGGTCTACCGATGACCTCTCTCAGTTCAGACATTACAATAACTTATGTATTCGCCAACATTCCACATCGCCATTCGGTGTGCCCACGCAGACTATCTCCATTATATATTGACAGCACAGCTTTAGCGAATGCTGGATATATCTGTGGATATATTTCAATACTGACTTCCGTATGGTAATACTGCGTGTATCCTATGAGCTTTCTGAAGATCAATTCAAAGACGACATTAGCTCAGTAGGCGTTGTATGTACAGTGGACGAATGTGAATAACCAGTAGAAGTAAATTTACAGAGTTCCATAGACGAGACAGTAATGATTGAACGATTCTAAAACACTTTATCTTATGTTTGCGTTTCCTTAATACTTTACTTCTATAGCTGGACAAAATTATAACAAAGTTTTAATAAATGGCGCCAAATCATGTAGTGGAATGGAATTAATAATAATAATAGGAAGGTGGACCACGGGCAACAAACGGGAATATCTAACAAGCTGCCTTTTATTTGAGCTCAGGATCACAAAATGTGTGGTTACAGTTTCACCTGGTTTCAATATTAATTAGCTCAAAAAAGCGGTCAAGTGCAGACTATGTCCATATGCAGAGGGCTCCGTACCCGTAGTTAAAAAGTAAATTAAAAAATATGATATAATGTTAAGTGTGTATAGTAAAGGCATCAGCGTTTCCTCAACAAAAGATAGATTTTCGTATGGGAGGCAATCATTTCTCAAGGTGTTTCTATACATTGAAGCATATACATGATAGCTACATGCATGTCATAAAATATGCTATAGCATCCGGATAATAATCCGGATGGGAGCGTATTTCAAGCTAAGGACCCGCACTACACATTCATTAGTCATGCATAATGTTTTAGCATTGCTGCTCATGAAATGAGTGCTAATCAGTTTCTTTGACGTGCTCATTGGGTTCAATATTTTTTGCTGGGACAGCTTTCATCCGAAACGCTTTCTTGTTCCATTTGTTAATTTCATACACTTCTATAAACGGCGCGGCGCCCCGACGGCGCGGCGCCATAAGCGGATCACTCTTCTTCCGGTTGCATAATTACGTAATACATCTTTATTATTATAAAACTCTCTACGTCTGTTTATCTGTCTTTTATTCCAAACGAAACTTCTGTTGTCTGTAATGGGTACGAACACTGAAAAGATTTACATACTATATAAAATGTTCACTAATGAAATGGATCCTGGATCCCGTGATGGTTATCATTTCAATATTTATCCAAATGAATGACTGACTGAGTGAAACGTAAACCGTGCACGAAGCACAGAAAAAAATACGACCGATGAATGTTAACATTTTGTTTTACATATATGAATTTTTATATATTAATATTATTTATAAAATTACACAATTCAGATATTTCGACTGTGTTGTCGTCATCAGTGAAAAATATAACATATTATGTAGTTGATATTTATGACATATGAGTGGTTGATATGGTTTTTTTTTTTTTTTTTTTTTTTTTTTTTTTTAATGAACGATATTTAATCCCGGGGTATGATGCGCGCCTAGGTTCCATATGAATGATGATTCCCAAGTTCTTAAATCTATTTCTTTAAGTGGTGGACTGAATGATTTAATGATGCGGACGGTGAAGCATTGATTAAATGAAATTTGATGGTTACGGCAGTGTGTTGGGATGGGAAGAGGCGAGTTTACTGAGGTGGATGTGAACCTGTGGTGATTGATCCTAATGTGTATTGGGTTGATGGTTGAGCCTATGTAGTATGAGGTGCAATGACGGCATTCCAAGATGTATACACATGAAGAGGTTTTGCAGGTTGAGTATGGCTGGGTCTTGTATGATTGTGTAGAGTTTGTTGGATGAATGATAGTGTTGGTGTTGATGAGATCACAAACGCTGTAAAACCTGTGATCTCATCAACACCAACACTATCATTCATCCAACAAACTCTACACAATCATACAAGACCCAGCCATACTCAACCTGCAAAACCTCTTCATGTGTATACATCTTGGAATGCCGTCATTGCACCTCATACTACATAGGCTCAACCATCAACCCAATACACATTAGGATCAATCACCACAGGTTCACATCCACCTCAGTAAACTCGCCTCTTCCCATCCCAACACACTGCCGTAACCATCAAATTTCATTTAATCAATGCTTCACCGTCCGCATCATTAAATCATTCAGTCCACCACTTAAAGAAATAGATTTAAGAACTTGGGAATCATCATTCATATGGAACCTAGGCGCGCATCATACCCCGGGATTAAATATCGTTCATTAAAAAAAAAAAAAAAAAAAAAAAAAAAAAAAAAAAAAAAAAAACCATATCAACCACTCATATGTCATAAATATCAAGAAAGAAAGAAAGAAAGAAAGAAAATTGTTTTATTAGCACATAAAAAACACATTACAAATTAACAATTCAACATATGGTAAACATGCCAATAGGTCCCATCTCAGCATGTTGCAAGTTAGCACTCTTGCTAGAATAGTGCCAACTGCGCTGTTTTTCAGATGGGACCTGCCTATCTAGGTGGCGCCAATCTTGCGTATAAACAGTCATTATTTTATATTATATATAAAAAAAAATAAAAAAAAAATAAAGAGAAAATAGTTATATAAAATGCAAAAAGTAATAGTGATAATAATGTGTGTGTGAATGTTAGTGAGAGAGGGCGTTTGTGTGAGGTGGGGTGTGCGGGTATGAGGGAGGGTATGGATGTGTAGGAGGTGTATGTTAAATATAACGTTGAAGGTGCGAAGATGAACCTATGTGGTTGTGTGTGTGTGTGTGTGTGCGGGTGCGTCAGTCCTTGTCTGCATTTTGTATTTACCAGTTACCATTCCTCTGCATATCCATTAGCTGATTCTGGCAAGATACCTTGAATCGTTGGTAGCTTTGTTCCCTGACCGGGGGTGGTATGTCGTTCCAGCACTTTGTTGCAGCGTACTTGAAACTGCCTCTGAACGCTGCAGAGGAGTGTATCGGCACCTGTAATGCGAAGCATTGTGCTCTCGTGTTGTGAGTATGAGTGTGTTGTGTCCATGTTAATTTATCAAACAAGTAACTAGGCTTCCCTGTTTTTATTATTTTATGTATTAAACATTGAAGGTGTAGTATTCTTCTCGGTTTCATTTTTAGTATACCGTTTTCATTATAAGTAGGCGTTACGTGCGATCTCCTGGGTATACAGTAGCAATATCTTATGCAGGCATTTTGTACTCTTTGCACCGCTCGCTCTGTGCGACTGAGTAGGCACGGACCATACACAGAATCACAGTAATTAAGCTGCGACACTACAAGCGCCTCCACCAACATTCGCCTAACTTGTGTAGTCAGATAGTCCCTGATTTGATATAGCACTTTGAGCCTGTAGAAACAATTTTTTATTTTAATTTTCATATGTTCTTCAAACCTAAGTTGTGAGTCGAATATTACGCCAAGATTTCTGGCCGACTGAACTATTTCTACAGGCTCTCCGTTTATCTCTATATTTGGTCCAAACGAAATTATCTTTTCTGTCTGTCTTTTTGTACCGGCGATGATTGCTTGCGACTTGGATGGGTTTAACACCAGGCTGTGCTCCCCTGCCCATTCCGATAGGGCAGTCAAGTCCTCGTTTATTTTGTCTACTGCGGCATATGTATCCTCGGGGGGGAAGGAGAGCACAACCTGTGTGTCGTCGGCAAACATGTGGCCCTGGCAATATTTTAATGTCTGCAGCATGTCCGATGTGTACAGACTGTACAGCGAGGGCGAAAGGCAAGAACCCTGAGGGACGCCTCGTCTCACTTCTCTTTCCTCTGAGTAGAGGGTTCTACCGTTTTCACCGTACGTGACTGTTATTTGTCGCCTTCTGCACAAGAAGCTGCGAAACCAGTCTGTAGTTGCTTCTGTAGCACCATAATGGTATATCTTTGCTAGTAATAGGTTGGTATTTAGTGTATCGAAGGCCCTAGAAAAATCGAGCAGCACCAGCGCTGAGCGCTGCGCAGCGCTGTCAACTACATAATATGTTATATTTTTCACTGATGACGACAACACAGTCGAAATATCTGAATTGTGTAATTTTATAAATAATATTAATATATAAAAATTCATCAAACAAACATTTTGTAAATAAAAATAATTTATTGTCAATAGTTTTACATATATGGTTTTTATTGTAAAGACTACGGTATTTTTGGGAAAAACAGTACTCAGACTCTTAGATAAAATTACGGTCAGTTATAACGCATCCTTAATAGTGTAATAACTCTTTTCAATTAACATTGTTTAAAAAGTCGTCGTTTAAAATTATTCTCATAAATTATTTTTATGTTTGAAGACAGTTATAATTATAATTATTATATTATAAGAAAATTATAATTATTATATTATAAAATCTAACACTATTACAAGTTTTTTGAACTTTTAGATAATCTATGTCTTATTAATTGTACATTATTCTTACACGTGTAATCATAGTTATGTATGTTTGTCGGAATTAAGAGAGGAATCATGAATCTATTTTTTGGCATAGCATATGTTCTAGTGCACTTGGTAAAGTCATGATTCCTTTCTCCCCTATGGTCCTATAAGTATCTCCACTTTTCATATTTAAAATGTACCGCAAGCCGCTCTTCTGTAATAAAAATATTCTATTTGAATCTGCCGCATTTCCTCAAAACATAAGGCCATATGACATGATGCTCTCAAAATAGGTATGATATACCGTATTTTCAGCATGAGTTCCGCATAGCTCTTTAATTATTTTTTTATAAGATAACAAGCTGAGTGACCTAGAATAAGACTTTTTTCAAACGCCTGTACAGATATTTTATACAGTCTGCATATTGAATTCTCTGTGAATTTTCAAAATCGAGTATGTTTCAAAAATCAAAATCGAGAGTGTACCCCCAAGCGTGTATGGAAATTACACAAAATAGAATCGTAGCATTTAGTTATGATTTGGTTACATAAAAACGTCGTTGCAGCACGTATTACGTGCTTATACTAAGCATAATTCAGAAATCTCTGCCCAAGGCCAACAATGCCGCGAGCGGAGCTGCAAGTACAGGCTAGTTCACTATAATTGGTCTGACTGACTGGTCTATCAGTTTTTCCCAGAGATCTCTCCTCATTGATATGCTCACATTTTCAGCCTCCGTCGTTTTCACGAGTGGCTGCGCGCGCGCCGTCTTATCTGGCGTCCCGAGACGGCGCCAATAGCGGCTTTCCTTCCAGCTTAAAGGCTTATTTTTTCTCTCGATACGTTTTCTAACGTGATCAATAGACTAGATCGGTTTTCAATTCAGCAGTAATTTTTACCACGTTTACAGTACACGAGCGTACATGTTCTAACATGCGGTCGTTTAGTATTGCTAGATTAATAGTAATATGGAAGCTTGTAGTAAGCTCGTGTCCCTGCGGTTACATTCTATGCATCAACAATAATCAAGTACCAGTAATATTGTTCTGATTCACCCCCGTCTGCATCTGAAATATCAACGGTTACGAGCTTAGGCAAAAAATAATATATTCTTAGAAACGGTTTTCGTTATATGTACGGCGATCTTAGTCTATTTACACAATTTAATTTTACAAAATTACGTTCTTGTAACTTCTATTCAGTTGGTTTTATAATATAAAATATATTTATTTTTATTTATTTTTGATTTTCGTTTATTTGGGAAATCAACAGCACTTTTACAATAGGTGATGATAACATATAGGTTAATACCATAAAAGCCAATTATAGATTTCCACTGCTTAATCAGATTATAATGTGCTATGCCTTGCTACCTTGCTATTTGTATATTATATGGTAATTTACACTTACATATAATATTTACATACCTTATAGTATTTACTTTAAGTATATAGCTATGTATATGTTTGCGTTCATTTATAGTTTTATGCTTCACACTTAACTTTTGCACTGAATTACATACATACATACATACATACGTCTATAAAACCGTTTTTAGGGTTCCGTATCCGTCGTACAGGACCCTATTACTACGCCGTCTGTCTGCCTGTCTGTCTGTCAGTCTGTCTGCCCGAGGGCTGTATCTCTTGAACCGTAATAGGTAGCTCGTTGAAATTTTCACAGAATATGTGTTATTATGGCCGATATAACAACAAATAATAAAAATAAGAAAAAGTAAAAAAATCACGGGGTCAAGAAACTAAAAAGTGTATGCGCGCCATCTACAGAAAACAATATGAAGCATTTTAACCAATCATGAATTTTAACTAATATGAAGCACTAGCTTTTGCCCGCGGCTTCGCTCGCGTGAAATTCGTATTTCAAAGGAATAAAGTAAGTAACTAAGGCCAATCTGCGTTAAGGTAAACAATAAACCTTCTCAACTAAAGTAAGTAACTAACGGCGAGGCTTCAGGCTGAGCTGCATTCTGGAAGACAATAAACCTTCTCGAAGAAAGTAAGTAATTGAGGGCGAGGCCGAAGGCCGAGCTGCGTTTAGGAAGACTATAAACCTTCTTGATGAAAGTAAGTAACTGAGGGCGAGGCCGAAGGCCGAGCTGCGTTCAGGAAGACTATAAACCTTCTCGAAGAAATTAAGTAATTGAGGACGAGGCCGAAGGCCGAGCTGCGTTCAGGAAGACGATAACCTTTTCGAAGAAAGTAAGTAACAGAAGGCGAGGCCGAAGGCCGAGCTACGTTCAGGAAGACCATAAACCTTCTCGAAGAAAGTAAGTAACTGAGGGCGAGGCCGAAGGCCGAGCTGCGTTCAGGAAGACGATAACCTTTTCGAAGAAAGTAAGTAAATAAGGGCGAGGCCGAAGGCCGAGCTGCGTTCAGGAAGACCATAAACCTTCTCGAAGAAAGTAAGTAAATAAGAGCGAGGCCGGAGGGCGAGCTGCGTTCAGGAAGACTATAAACCTTTTCGAAGAAATCAAGTAATTGAGGGCGAGGCCGAAGGCCGAGCTGCGTTCAGGAAGACTATAAACCGTCTTGAAGAAAGTAAGTAACTATCGCCCATAGTTACTTACTGTCAGCGTCTTCCAGGATACAGCTCGGCCTTCGGCCCTTAGTTACTTACTTTCTTCGGGAAGGATTATAGTCTTCCTGAACGCAGCTCGACCTTAGGCCTCGCCCTCAGTTACTTACTTTCTTCGAGAAGGTTGAAGGTCTTCCTGAACGCAGCTCGGCCTTCGGCCTCGCCTTTTGTATGTTACTTACTTCCTTTGAGAATGTTTATTATTTATCTGAATCCAGTTCACCCTCCGGCCCCGGCCTAAGTTAAGTAACTTTTTTCTTTTGAAATACGAAATTCACGCGAGCGAATCCGCGTGAAAAAACTATCGTTATTAAAATAAGAAACTTCAGTTAAAATAAATGAAATACTAAAGTAAAATATTCCACCTATTAGCGTAACCGGAACTGAATTTTATTTAGCCTATCCTGTGTCACGTATAGTTAAATGTGCATGTACTAATTTTAATTGAATTTAGATGATCGGCTTAAATTTTATGGAAAATAGTTTTTGCCCTCGGCTTCGCTCGCTGTAGACTCGATCTCGAACGTAAATCCGATTTAAACGCAAATATGATAATAAACTGTCGTTTCTCTTATATTCTCCCTCTCCCTCTCCCTCTCCCTCTCCCTCTCCCTCTCCCTCTCCCTCTCCCTCTCCCTCTCCCTCTCCCTCTCCCTCTCCCTCTCCCTCTCCCTCTCCCTCTCCCTCTCCCTCTCCCTCTCCCTCTCCCTCTCCCTCTCCCTCTCCCTCTCCCTCTCCCTCTCCCTCTCCCTCTCCCTCTCCCTCTCCCTCTCCCTCTCCCTCTCCCTCTCCCTCTCCCTCTCCCTCTCCCTCTCCCTCTCCCTCTCCCTCTCCCTCTCCCTCTCCCTCTCCCTCTCCCTCTCCCTCTCTCTCTCCCCCACCCTCCTTCCCCTTCCTTCATCTCCCTACCTCCGCTCCTCTCTCGACCCTTGCTCCCTACCCCCCCCCCCCCCTTTGCCGACCCCTCCCCCCTCCCTTCCATCTCTCTATGTCAACCTCCCCTCTCGGCCCTCCCTCACCTCCCTCCACCTCCCCTCTCGCCCCTCTCTCACCTCCCTCCCTCTATGCCTCTATTTACCCCCACCCCCTTTCCCCCTTCGTTCCGCGTTCATAGCTCCCCCTCGCTCCCTCCCTCTCTACCCAATCGAAAATCCTAATATACACTTCATTTACAGGAAAACCTAAACGAAAATCCTAAGCCTTCAAGTTCTCACAGAAAACAGGATGGTACGGAAACCTTTTTACGCAAGGTCGACTCGAACTTGACTACTTTTTTTCAAAATTATCTTACCATGGGATATACACTTAATTTACAGGATAACCTAAACGAAAATCCTAAGTTTTTTAGTTCTCGCAGAAATCGGGATGGTACGGAACCCTCTTTACGCGAGCTCGTCTCGAACTTGACCACTTTTTTTCAAAATTATGTTACTCCGGGATATACACTACCACTATACATAGTTTCGTCAAAATCCGCCCAGCCGTTCAGGCGTGAAAGAGGAACAAACAAACAAACAAACAAACAAACAAACATACTTTCATATTTATGATATTAGTGAGATGAGATGAGATATGAGATATGAGATGAGATGAGATGAGATATGAGATGAGATATGAGATGAGATATGAGATGAGATGAGATATGAGATGAGATGAGATATGAGATGAGATATGAGATGAGATATGAGATATGAGATGAGATGAGAAGTTTTTGCCCTCGGCTTCGCTCGCTGTAGACTCGATCTCGAACGTAAATCCGATTTAAACGCAAATATGATAATAAACTGTCGTTTCTCTTATATTCTCCCTCTCCCTCTCCCTCTCCCTCTCCCTCTCCCTCTCCCTCTCCCTCTCCCTCTCCCTCTCCCTCTCCCTCTCCCTCTCCCTCTCCCTCTCCCTCTCCCTCTCCCTCTCCCTCTCCCTCTCCCTCTCCCTCTCCCTCTCCCTCTCCCTCTCCCTCTCTCTCTCCCCCACCCTCCTTCCCCTTCCTTCATCTCCCTACCTCCGCTCCTCTCTCGACCCTTGCTCCCTACCCCCCCCCCCCCCCTTTGCCGACCCCTCCCCCCTCCCTTCCATCTCTCTATGTCAACCTCCCCTCTCGGCCCTCCCTCACCTCCCTCCACCTCCCCTCTCGCCCCTCTCTCACCTCCCTCCCTCTATGCCTCTATTTACCCCCACCCCCTTTCCCCCTTCGTTCCGCGTTCATAGCTCCCCCTCGCTCCCTCCCTCTCTCCCCAATCGAAAATCCTAATATACACTTCATTTACAGGAAAACCTAAACGAAAATCCTAAGCCTTCAAGTTCTCACAGAAAACAGGATGGTACGGAAACCTTTTTACGCAAGGTCGACTCGAACTTGACTACTTTTTTTCAAAATTATCTTACCATGGGATATACACTTAATTTACAGGATAACCTAAACGAAAATCCTAAGTTTTTTAGTTCTCGCAGAAATCGGGATGGTACGGAACCCTCTTTACGCGAGCTCGTCTCGAACTTGACCACTTTTTTTCAAAATTATGTTACTCCGGGATATACACTACCACTATACATAGTTTCGTCAAAATCCGCCCAGCCGTTCAGGCGTGAAAGAGGAACAAACAAACAAACAAACAAACAAACAAACATACTTTCATATTTATGATATTAGTGAGATGAGATGAGAAGTGAGATTTCATAAAACACGCCATAGATGGCGTAAGTGGCGCTGGCCATGACATGGCGATACGGAACCCTCGGTGCGCGAGTTCGACTCGCACTTGGCCGGTTTTTTTATTTGTATGTAGAAAACGAAAATCTAAAAATGTTACGTAATATAATGCTGCGTGCTCCTCTCACTACAATTACGTATGTATGTGATATCTACACTACCTTGTCCTACACTGGCGGCCGTGGACAGGAAAACGGAGTGTGGGAAGACCACCCGCCAGATGGGACTACGACATCAAGTACGTCGGCGGAAAGCAGTGGTTCCGTATCGCTGAAGGCCGGGAGGACTGGAGGAAAATTGGAGAGGAGTATGTCCAGCAGTGGACGCTTACACGCTGACTCACTGACTCACTGACTGACTGTGATATCTACGGTAAACTTTGTAACGCTCCCCCCGCCCATATAATATTTCCCTCCAAGTACAGTCTCGGGTCCTTCAAGAAGGGAGTGAATGGGCACCTGTCAGACCGCTATGGCATTCACAACCCCGCATACGACCGAATGTCCATGGGCATCGTTAGATACCTTATGGGTGGTATATAAAAAATAAATAAAAAATGTGAGAAAGCTCAGCGTCAGTTCCGCACATTCCCTTTCGCCATAACCTGTCGGCGGCCGCGCCAGTCGCGCGTCGCGCGTCGCCCGGGGCACGCGAGCAGAGCCTTGTATGTCCTGGGACTGAGCATTATTTATATCAGCTTACACATCGGATAGCCGAGTGACTTTGATGTGCCGACAACGCCATGGTGTACGCCCCCCCAGCCAGGGTTACCGCAGTCATTCAAAATTCAGTTTGCTCCCATATTTCCTGCAATTCTTCTCCATAGCCCTGCCAAGTTCTGTGGAAAACTAAAGACATATTGCCCAATGAAACGCGAATTCACGGGCCGCACGCAAGCAACAATGTATACATAATGTTTCTTTATTTTAATTACACCAATGGCGAGTTAATGTTGATGTTTGGGGCCGTAAGTCGTAAGTTGTAATTATTTTAAATCAAACAGCTTTACTCACGGTTTCACTCCGAGCTATGTGGCCTCTGCCAACCGTCGCACAAGGTAGAGTGCTCCATGAAGATGGGCCATTAGCTTGGCCCGAAACGTCGAGCCACATAGCTCGGAGAGAAACCGTGAGTAAAGCTGTTTGATTTAAAATAATGTCTAACAACCACGGTAATTACCACGGTAAGACCCACGTAAGTTGTAAGTTAGTTTATAAAAATGTATAAATAAAAATCTTTAATAAAATGTTGCCACTTTTTGGATTAATTCACAGTTGGGTTTCAGACACACATTCCCACTACTGAGATCATTGAAATCTGAATACAGCTGATGTGTGTATTTCTATTTCTATTTCTATTTAAAAAATCGGCCAACTATTAGGTAATTCTAATTTTAACTCCAGAACTCTATCATCAATCAACTTTATGGCATGGCATTCGCAACCACCGCGTGCGGCTCAATGTCACGTCGTCGTTAGACACCTTGTAGGTGGCTCGGCGCCACGTGTCGCGTTTTCTATCAAAAAGAAGTTGAGGTGTCGTGGTACACACTTCTATGCGATATTATTTTCAACTTATTCTTTCACAGCCTAGCCAACAATCAATACAATGGTTCTACTTCAAAATACTCTCATAGATTCAAGGCAACAATACGCGCCGCCCAGCCAGTGAGGAACGTAGCAACTTCCGTTCGACTATCGTGACGTTTCACTTTTTCTGAGTAAGGTCCCCATCCCAAACGTGCGTTCAAAATCTTCGCTTAAAAAAAGTCTCATGTCCTGGTGGATTTTTTTATTCATATTGCTGACGGCCGTTTTCAAAAGTAACCTAATTCATAAATACCTGTCCAGTAATGACAACCCTATTTAAAGTGACGGGAATACACGAACGATTGATGGATGACCAACAACTTACAAGCAGCGACTGTCCTCATCGAAATAGAGCTTGCCGTCAGCAATCTTTCGACGCATCTGATTGGATGAGGAGATTCTCACTAGCCAATAATATAGCTCCTCATTGCATTATTGACGTCTTGTAAAACTATGATGGCATTTATGAGATGATGTTTGATGACGCTAACGCGAGACCAAAGTTGTTTACACATTACAAGACGAGACGGAAGTTAACTTTCTCCATACAAAATCGTCTTTCGGCATTAATTTTTTTTACCCCCATTAATAGGATAAGGTTTACCTTATCCTATTTTTACAATTCTTTTTTTGTTGTTAATAAGGACAGTCGTTCGGAGAAGGATCTACGTTCCTGTCTTTTTATTTTTTAAATATCTAAAGTGATGATGACTCAATAAAGCTTAATGTAAATCTTAAAGCATCTTAAAGCAATCTTAAGTAGGTAAGCATTTCGGTAAAGTAGACTAAGTGCACATTGAAAAAATTTCCAGTGAAGTTTCTTGTCAGTTCTTCTTCGCTGTGATAATCGAACTGACGGAATTGACAATATAAATATGACAAGTCTGAGCGCAGTGTGCTGCCAATAGATGCTAAATAAACAATAAACAACAATGACTTCATGTCATCAAAAAATAAAAAATACAAATTATTAGCTCTGGTTTTGTAGGTATATTTCATCTAAACAAAACAATCACTGTAACGTAGATTAGATTGTCCTGAAAACAAGAAAAAATTGTGAAAATCGGATAAGGTAAAAAACATAAATGCCGAAAGACGATTTTGTATGGAGAAAGTTAACTTCCGTCTCGTCTTAAGTCAATGAATTACACGCACTATTTACAAGTGTCGATACATGTGAAGAACATTGTAATTCGAGTGTTTTAATTTAGTGCGCGTCACAAGGTTCTACTGTAGGTACTGGACGCAAAGTCGATTAAATCACACAATTTCTAGTATTGACTAAATATAATATTTAAATCTGTCTATCTAGGCACCGTAGATGATAATATTGTGTTGTTCATAAGGTGTCTTCAAGACGAGCATAAGTGAACTTCATTGTTAAAAATTGACATATCGGGTTGTTACCACCGCACTGAATGAAACTTCGTCGGTCGAAACGCCTATGTAAATAGTTCATGTTTTCCGTCCAGTTAAACAGAGCCGACATGAAATGAAGCGAAGTACTGACATGGCGCCTAGTTCACCCGGTGTTATGGGCTGATATCACGGATGTTGTAGGTGATGTAGCCAACCGTGTCAGTTTCCATAAAAAAAAGTATGTGCTGGCGCAATCTGCCTTTATATACATTTGATCAGTGATTAACATTTTATATTCGTCTCATAATAATTTGTTATGTATGTACACTGGGCCCGGTTGGTTTACCAACCATTCTAATGCATAGCTACCCATCTATTTCTTAGTAGGTACTAGGTACTTAATAAACTGTTTCATTCGCACGTCCATGATTTCTCAGCACGGAGCGACACCATTCCACCATAAAGTCCATCTAGATTTACAAGATACGGACTTTCTGTAGATGTTATAGAAAGTAATGTATTATTATGACAGATGGACTTGTCAAAATATTCAATAGGTGCTCTAAGATAGCAGGAATAACTTCATAATGTACGAGTATCTATCGCAAAGTGACAATGCGATTGTTTCTCTTGTCCTATAATAATTCACACCGGTACTGGTAAATAAATTATAGTATTTATGCGATGCATGGCGATAATATGCGCCCCTATGACGATACATCACCTGGATGTGGTGCGTACACTAGTTCGTACCCCTTACAAAAATACATCCCGACAAGAAACCGGTATCTTCTATAAGATACGTGGACCGATAGGTATCTCTTGTTGGAAATGTTAGATGGAAAGTTTAGGATAGTTCTTGCTGCAACAATAGGTTCATTCGACACCACAAATACACCAGAGCAGCCGAACGAAGTGTGCTCGGTCGTACGTCGCGTCGGTTCCCGGAACCGATTACCTCGACTACAGGTCTACAGGTTGCCTTGTTCGATACTTTGGTGTTCTGGTTGTCGTGTCCACTGTTAATACAGGTAGGAGGGAGGACCCACTCGCCCCCGAGGGTGGTCCCGCAATATGTAGAAAGAACTACCTATATTCGAACTACTCGCTCCAATATAACACATCGTGGATCATTTGGTAATTTAGGCGCGAGCACATTCCGAGAAAACCTCATGCATGACCATGCCATTACAGATCGCCAGGCATAAGCAAACGTCGACAACATTAAATTTATTAGACAGAGACAGGTATAGGATAAGTTTACACGATCATGACTAAACAGGAGCACTTAGAGCGATTAGCATAATGAAAAGTAAGGGGAGCGATATCTCGGCGAGGCGGAGGCGGCTGTGGCGTGTCGATAGCGATGAGTTGTCCCGCACGACGGATGTTAGATCGATACTCCGCCGCCTCCCGCCAGCGCTGAGCCCGACCGGACCGGTCGCGCGGCCGCGGAGCTTGCCCGCTTAGCGAAATTGTTTAATTATTCACTTTATTGAAATCACCAAGTGATTATCGGCGATAATGTCGAACGCGACATACGCGGCGCTGCTCGACGAGAGCTCGGAGCTGGTGGGCGAGGCGACGCAGGCGGATGCCGCTCTGCAGGCGAGCGGGACAGTCGAGCGCGCTACACTCCAGCCCTCCGTGCACGAGCTCTACGTGCGCTACACGCTCGCTGCGAACCGCCTCGCCGCCGTGCACGACCAGCTCCTCCAGCCGCAGAAGCGCATCCTCATCCGCCGGCTCCTCGACGCCTGCCTCGGCCGCGTGCTCGAGCTCAAGAACGACCTCGTAAACATCGACCTCTCCGACTACAGCTACAATGACGAGGTTCTGACGAAGCTGCGCGTGTCGCCGATCGAGGCCGAGATCGTCATCCCGCAGTACTTCCTGCGCGAGGAGTGCAAGAAGCTCGAGGACCGGCGCACGTTTGTCGAGGATACGCTGCACAAGCTCGGCTACGTAGAGGAGCGCGCGGTCGGCGTCCAGCTAACCGAGCTGCAGGCGGTCGTCGTGATCCAGGCGCACGAGCGCGCGCGTCAGGGGCGCCTGCGCGGACAGTTCATGAAAGAAATCAGGCTATTGAAGGAGAAGGCCAAGCCAGAATCCCGCGGGAAGGAGGAGATCGGTGTCACTGCGGCCGTCATCATTCAGCGCATGTGGCGCGGATTTATAACTCGCAGGCGCATAAAGAAGAGGAAGATTGCTGAGATGCTACTGATCGGCATGGTGCAGCCACCGTATGCCGAGTCTAAGATAATAGAGGAGGCGGAGAAGGTGAAAGATTACCGTCGAGATCTCCAGGCAAAGTATGAACAGGAGTACCATAAGGCGCTAGAGGAAACCGAAAACCAGCTGCGAGACAAACACGGGAAGCGAATCCATGAAACCGTCGGCGATGAGATCAGACGCTGGTTCGTGGACTATTATCAGCGTACCGGCAAGCTGCCGGACTTCCCCTCAGAAGAGAGCGGCGGTTCGCGCACCATGTTCAGCCGGCAGGGGACCGAAAGCGAAATGAGCAAGTCGACACCGGTCTCGTCAAAGGAGTCATCGAAGAAGAGCAAGGAAAAGGACAAAAAAGGCAAGAACAATGAAGGAAAAGTGAAAGAGGAAGAAGATGAGTTCCAAGGATATAAGTGTGCGGCTTCCAACTTTCTAAATGAGGTAGTTGCCTCCAATGAGGAATTCGAAGATATATGGAGGTTCAAGGATGAAAGCGACAACCCGCATCAAAAACATTACGGTGACATGATTGAGAGAGATAAGATGTTAAAAATAGAAGCGGAAATAAGAAAAGTCGTCGATGAAATGATGAGAGGAGAGCTGGAGCTTCTTCAGGCAGCGGTCGATCGGGACCGTGCTCATAAAGGCAAAAAGGCGAAAAAACCTCCAAAGAAGAAGGTACGCCGTGGCGGAAAGAAAAGCAAAAAGAAAAAGGAGAAAGACTTGACACCGGATAGAACCACTGAATCACTCTTTGAGGAGCTAGTGACTAATGGTATAATCAAGAGGTATCCCCGAACGCCGATAGAGTCGTTCGTCGGGGAGAAGTCGTACGCAGGCGATGAGCTGCGCACGCAAGGATACCAGCCGGAACCGTGCCTCGGTGACATTCGGCAACTCATAAAGGAGTACTGCATCATACCTCTGGGTTCCGAATACGTACATCAGTCGTCTCCTCTTATACGATCTGTGTTGTTGTCGGGTCCACCGGGAAGCGGGAAAAAGATGCTCGTCAAAGCCATATGCACGGAGGTAGGAGCGGTTCTGTTTGACTTGACGCCAGCCAATATTGTCGGCAAATACCCCGGCAAGACCGGTCTGATCATGCTCATCCACCTCGTAAATAAGGTATCAAGACTTTTGCAACCGGCCGTCGTATGGATGGACGGTGCTGAAAAGCCATTTGTTAAGAAAATTCCGAAGACTGATAAGACTGATCCGAAAAGGCTTAAAAAAGATCTGTTCAAGATGATCAAGGCAGTGTGTCCCGAGGATCGCGTACTGTTCGTGGGGACGTCGTACTGTCCGTGGGACGGCGAACAGAAGTTACTGCAGCAGTGTTACAACAAGTTCGTGCACATCCCGAGGCCAGACTACGGCACCGTGTCCCAACTGTGGAGGATGCAGCTTCATCGCTGCGGTGCGTTGTCGCCGAGCCTCGACGTTTCTGCTGTCGCACGCATTTCGGATGGATACAGCATAGGCTCTATGCTAGAGGCTCTGGACGCTGTTTTGACTACGAAACGAAGGTACATACCTACCTACGTACTAACTCTAACTCTCACTTCTCACTAATTATCTTATATACCAACTATGTCCGCATTTTCGCTAGGGTGAATGTTTGAAAATATTTGTTTTGACGATGTGAGTTCAAGACAAATTGCATTATAATGTAACTTTGTTAATTTACTTAAAAATAAAGTGAATTGTAAATTCGAGAAATGTCTGCGATTACAAAATGACACCTAGCAAAATCACATATATGTGAAAGAAGAAACATTATTGATGTTAGTGTTGCCCACAGACTGCAGCTACGCGTGCGCGCGTTGACGTCCCGCGAGATCGCGTCGGCGCTGAGCTCGCGCGAGCCCGTGTACGCGGAGCAGGACGCGCTGGCGGAGGCGTGGTGGGCGCGCACGCCGCTGCAGCGCCGTAAGCAGCGAGCGCTGCAGCGCCAGGAAGAGCTGGAGCGTGAGGCGGAGGAGCTGGCGACCAAGTGAAGCGGAGATAACTGCCTGTTTTATAGGTATAGCCATGGTACTGCCATGGCCGGTGCTTTGATTAATTCAAATCCCTCATCCCTTCTGCCCCCATTCGTATCCGCCACTCCGCCGCCGGCCGGAATGGCTCGGCGCGGAATATCCGTGGATCAACTTTTTCTGGTTTTTGGTATCTGTCTGAAAAAAAAGATAATTACCTTGATAAATTCTCCTTATTTTAATAGTTACAGCAACTCTCAGATAAGTAATAGATCAATAAGAAAGAAGCTGCACAAAGAATTTTGAGTAATTTTTTTAAATATTGGTTACCCTTAGGATAACCCCTCCTTTCCATACAAAACTGGGGACAAAATTGTCCCCTGGGTCACCCCTAAAAATTTAGTTAATTTTTTATTTTGAATAGTTCTCTACTTTTTTTTTCAATTGTTTATTATAAACATAAGTATTTTATACTTATTGATTCTCAACTAATTAATAAATTGCAATAATTTTTTTTTTATTTGACTTTGCAGCTGGTTTTCACATTACAAGAAAAAGTTGATACACCCACTTCTTAGAGCTCATCGCTTTTCGAAATCATTCCTGTTTCGTACGGCGAAAATATTTACATATATATGTAACGGTCTTCCGGTGTGTTCCCGGATGACCTAAGTGTAGCCTGGGGGTCTTCAGTGTGGTTTCGCGAGGAGTGGTGTTATTAGCAACCACCCGTGCCTGCTTTCAATAAAACAAAAAATGTATTGGTTTTATTTTAACCTATCTTGTGTGTGAGGAGACATAAACAAAATTGTTTGCAATATTCTAACTAAACGATATATGAGTGAAATAAATATGTGTGAGAAATAACTGATTCTATTTATTGTATTTTGTAATAAATAAGAAAAGTATGAAAAGATGTTGCCATTAAAATAATTTTTTATATTATTATTATATTAAATAACGCCACAAGTTGCCCGTGAGAGGTCTCACTCTAGTGACATATATTAAAACGGTTTTAATCGATTTTAATTTTACGCTTATTAAGTCATTAAAATAACGTGTTCTGAACAAGAATTCCATTAAAAATGCCCCCCCATACCTATGTGTAGGTACTTACATAAGCTTATAAGAAAGAAATTCTAAGTGTGTAATAAAGTAGCATAGCCAGTAGCGCTCAATTATTTCCATCAATAAATTAAGATATATAAACAAACCATAGTATAAAAACACTGATAAAATATAAGAACAAGGCAATCATAACTTTTTTTATTATAATCTATAGGGCGTATTCCTTAAAACAGTCATTATTTATATCGAAGTATGCAATTATTTTACGTAAAGGAGAGAGAGATATTATCAATAACTCGAAAGGACACAATGAACACGAATATGTCCTGGAGCGATATTGGGTTAAACTGCGAGTAAGGTGGTCAATTTCACGGCAATTATACATAACATCAAGGTCACGTCTGTTTCCCAAGTGGGGTAGGCAGAGATCGCGGATCTTTCAGTGCCACGGCCCTAACGACACACCTCTCGAGCCTCTACACGTAGACTTGAGAAACTCCTCCTTTTTGCTTTCGTCGGTAAAACAATTATTTCAAAGTTTGTCCATTGGGGCCTCGCACCCGTCATCCTTCCTTCCCTCCTTCCTTACCTATAATAAAATCCTACGTCTGCTTTCTGTCTGTGTGTCTGAGTGTATGTCTGTCTGTCCGCTTATAACTCGAGAACCACTGAACCGATTTTAATAAAAAAAAATTCTACGGATAGGTTGATTCTTCCCATCAACTACTTACAAGGCTACTTACTATCACGCTAAATGGCTTATGAGGTTAACAGTGAAGTGAAATATGAGAGCGGGCGGAGCCGCGGGCATCTTGAATAAATAATAAAATGCCTATGAATGCCCCGTGGATTATCGAGACGAATCCAACCTGTGGAAATCGGTCAAGTAGTTTAGGAGGCTCTACAATGAACACACATTCATACCTAGACACGATATGTTGACATTTATATATAACCCTCCTTTTGGCTCCGCCGTATTCGGGTAAAAATTATAGCGACACATTCCTAATGAAGTTCTAAGGAGATTAAATTTTTTTTTATTAACTAATACTATGAAATGATAAAAATAATATTTTTTTGTATTGTATTCTATTGTAAGTATATATTTATTGCACTCAAATAGAATATGGGCAAAAGGTAACACTTAATTTTGTTCAGATACATTATGAGGTGTGTCAGGATCGTGGCACCTGGAGATCCGTTGTCTCTGTCTACCCCACTGGAATACAGTCGCGACGCTTTGTATGTATGTTACATACTTGTTATGAACTTAAAAAAATTAACATCACATTAGTCTAGGTGACAAAATAACTAGCGTAAGCAACTCGCATAATTTATTGCCTTTCCCATTCGTCCCAAAGACGTAAAAGGGACGGTTAATATTGTAAAATAGTATATTTATTATAATGTGTTATCATTTGATCGACAGGTGAACAAGGATAACCAATTTATGAGCTAAATTAAGTTAGACCGTGTCAAGTAAACTGGTGTGGCGGTGGCAAGGACAAGGTTAATAATGCATAAATAAATAAAAATCGGTCAAGTGCGAGTTTTGCTCACGCACAGAGGGTTCCGTAGATCCGCTACACTACACCATACCTGTAAAAAACCCATATCCGTCTATATTTTGTATCTGCCATACCAAACTGCCTGTCGTTCCATCTATCATTGAGTAGAGTAAACATAATTGATTGTTAGCACGTTTCTTGTATCGGGACCCTTTATTTTTTTACTTTATGCTTTTCTTTGCATATCATTCATAATAAATAACACATATTCTGTGAAAATTTCAACCGGCTACCTATTACGGTTCAAAAGATACAGCCCTAGGACAGACGAACGGACGGACAGACAGACGGATAGACAGACGTTGTAGCCTTAGTAATAGGCTTCCGTATTGATACGGAACCCTAAAAACGGTGAGGTTTCGTGGCACACCCGACAGAAGCGAAAATTTGATTTAGATCGGGATAGTGCCATCTATGGGATATTCCTTTCAACTTATACAATGGTTCGACTTTAAAAGACTCTCATAGATGGCGCTGGGCAGCGCAGCTAACGCTTCTCATTGGCCGAGTGCGTTGCATTGCAACTTCCGTTCGTACTTTCGTGACGTTTAACCTTTTCTGAGTTAGTCCCAATTCCAAACGTGCGTTAAAAACCTTCGATTTAAAAAAAATCCAAGTTTCAAGAATATAGCTCGAATCGTTTAGGAGCTACAGGCTGTGAAAAAACAGACGACGAATAGGTAGACCTAACCGATATTTTACAAGTCGCTGGCTACGGAAGGCTAAAAAAGGAGACGTTTTAAGTTTATTAGTAACATACTCGTATTTATTCCTAATAAATAAATAAACTAACGAGCGCGCGAAACGTGTCGACTGTCGACTGTCGACTTTATCAGTCGAGCGAGAGTTAGGTAGATAGATAGAAATACTTTATTGCTCCGAAACATTTTACAGTTACAAGCTATATTATTTGCAGTTACAGATATATAATTTGCATTAGGGGCAAAGGGGGACTTATCCCTTACAGGCATTTCTTCCAGTCAACCTTTGGATGTTTGAGAGAGTATGAGTAATTAAAAAGTAAGTAGCAAAAGACTTTGAGTGTGGGAATTTAAATAATTATAATATAATTAATATTACAATTCTATCACAGCTGCTTTTAATCAATCACTCTGTGAACTCAAAATCAACTGAACCTGTATACACTGTAGGTATCACTAATATAATCAGGCATTACTTTCTTATCTCGAAATCGTTTTAGTTTAGTTATGCTATGTATGGTCTGGTCAACACACTCGTATCTCTTCAAGAGGCCGACCACCACTAAGACTGTATGGAAGTCTCGCCTAAGACAAAATGAGTATGTTTAGATAATTTTCGCTCGACATGTCCAATCAATTAATTTCCACCATACAAAGAACTGTACCGGCAATTCAAGAGCAAATAAATTGTTCGATTCAATTGCACCATTCTACTATAATAGAAGGCAGAGCACTATTGAAACTACAATACCTTGCTTACTCCTGTTATTAGTTCGGTATCGATTTATCCACTCATTCCTTCATCATCTATACCGCAAACCTGGCCAGTTTTTATCGTCCTACACTCTTAGTTCCGTGACAACTGACATTGCAATGAACTCTAGAATCGATTCGTGAATCATGACCAAGTGGATTGGTATTTCACAAACTGGTTTTAGTAAGCGAAATACCTTGTTGGACTTACAGCCTAAAGGCATTCTATACCAATCATGCCCCAGATTGTGGGTAAGGAAGATGGGTAGGGCGAAATTAAATGAAAAAAAAAGTTTAAAACATTAAAAATAATAATATATTTACATATATTTATCTTTTTTTTATGGAAACTGACACCATTGGCTACATCACCTACACTACAACATCCGTGATGTCAGCCCATAACACCGGGTGAACTTGGTCCCACGTCAGTGCTTCCCTTCGGTCGTACATACTCGGACAATGAAATACATGAAGAAATAAGAAATATTTATTTATTCCCCTACAACATTAAATTATTTTATTACATACTGACACACATTTAAACATCACGAAATAACAAGGAAATATTAATAAATTTAACACACATTTAAAAAATTAGAGAAGAGAGGAAAAAAGGGCTGGACACAGCCTATGCTGAATGTAGTGAAGATTTCATTAGACTCAGCGCTGTATTTAAGTCCAGCCCATGAAGAATTTCAAAGTTAACAATTAAATGATTATGAATATAACATTCATGCCTGGTAGAGTTAAATCCATGGCAGGGTTAAATCCATCCAGATTGGCCCTATCGCACTAAATTGAGTTAGGTCGAAACATCTATGGAAAATAGTTCAGCTGTTAAGTTTAATATAACCAGGACGACTAAAAGAAATTACTGGCATGACACCTAAAAAGTTTTAATGGGCTCACGTGACTGGTGTAGAACTGAAGAATGCGATATGGCCAATCACGTCAGTTCCATCTACATTTCTCGGCTCTGAGCTATTATCCAAGGTTGGAAGCTGGAACAATTCAGTAGTCCTCGGCGACCACCAGTGGCCGCGTGTGCGATGTGCCGCCCCATTCTTTCGTTATTAGAGGTAAAGGCTGCACACTGTCGAGTTAATAACAGGTCGGACGCAGCCTCCGCGCAATCTGGATAAGCGATATTGGAAATTAAAAGGGATGGTCTTCAATACATCTACTGTGAGATGCACGCGTACTTGCATCGTAAATTGTGTGGGATATTGTGTCTTGTATGGAACCATAATATAATGTTTGTCTACATCATCTACTAGTGAACTAGGCGTCATGTCTTCCCTTTGTTTGTACCGGCTACACTGAACAGAAAAGAATACACGAACTATTTTGATAGCCTTGTCAACATACCATATTTCAGTGCGGTGGTGGTAATAAACCGAATGGGATAAGTAGTTATTATACCGGCGGCGGCTAAGACGGGGGAAAGGTAAATTGTCGCGAACCGCCAAACACTGACATGCATGTCTACCACACCATAATATTTTTGTATCACCCTTAATCGGTCATATGCCTCGATCCTTCCTTTTCGAAAATATTGTGGGGGTGCTCATGTCAAAGGGGCGTATCCACCATATGAGCTGTATTGTGGTTGTGCCTTTTGAAAATGAGATACTCTGGAATGACATAGTCTGAGAGTTACCCCTTCAAAATCAACACAACCAGGCAGTCAATAGTGATTTTTTCAAGAATATGTTTTTATTCATGTATTTCGTATTAACGTGCGCCCTTCTCGAACTAAGGCGAGCTTACCTCTATCATGTTAATAATAACAACATTTTCTTACAGTCATACCTTGGGATTGACGATAGAGTTGAATCGAATCTATTTTATATAAACATATCTCGTGTTAGATAGGGTGTCGTGGCCCGTCTGCTAATTACTTATTTATTTTATACCCGTCTTAGGTATAACAGAAGCGCATCAATGTGGCACTGTGGAAGGCGGAAGCTTACTCGCTCGGGCGGGCACAGGCGCAGGCGCCTAGGGCGCCGCCGCCGCCGCGCCGCCGCCCCGCGCCCCCGTCGACACGGCGGCGCGCGGCGGAGTATCTCCCCAGCACTAATTCATAGCGTTGCTGGAAGGTACATAATTGCGATTTAGCTAATTATTTTGGAGCCAGATGCTTGTGCATGCACTTCAGATGCCAAATTTCAAAATACACTCGAAAAATAGATAATGTTTTTGAATTTTTAAATTCGCACACCAAAAGCAACATACTCACACCACACAGTCACACATGCAGGCAGACGGTAGAAGTTTGTGTTTTTTTTTATTATTTTAGTATTACACTTAAGCTCTATTCAAGCGAATTGAGCCAGATGTACCTATTCCCCGTCGAGTGTGTGCGGTTGATGTATGGTTCCTATTTCATATGTATGTTTTTCCTATTTATTTTATTCATATTTATTCACCCAACAAATACGCTAATTACTGATGCCGTGTGATGACTTATTCCACTCAACATACATAGAGCAGTTAGTTGCCAAAGATATAATGCAGGCATCGCTCGAGGCTGTTGCCTGCTCACGGCAGTACAGTCGCGTGTATAATTTGAGATAAACTGTCATTTTGTTTATTGGAAAATTACAATGTATTACATCTTTATTGATAGTTTACTTTTAAGTAGCAAGATATTGTAGTGTAAGTTTCCTGTTCGCTTCAAACCACAATATCATTGAAAAAAAAAAAAAATTTCTCCTTCATTGGACGAAAGCAATTTGTTGCTAGATGCACAACACCACAGCACCCTTATCTTAAAAAATATTCTTAATTTTTTTACATACACTACGATTTTTCCGAGTGTACACAGACATCTAATGGGTGTATTATATAAACAAAAATTATTAAACACTGTTTAATATTTTCCGTCGGAAAGGTGACCAAAACGTTGACCAAATTCGGCCTCAGCGATAAATATGCACTTAAAGTGTGATTGTTAATGTGGTTAACTTTGATATAATAGATATTCATAATCCAATAGATATTCACTTTACATGGTTAGCGTCACTTTCGGAGTCTGTAGTCTGTTCTAATCCGAATGCTTTTGGGCGTCGTCGTCGGCTCAACAATCCACGCTGACGGCGCCAAGTGTCTCCCGTATCCATAAAAAAAGCAATTTTTAAATAAGTACATACTACCTAGAAACATATTAATTATATTGAAATTTACCGTGAAGTATGGAAGATACTCGTATTACAATCAACTAATTGAATAATTGAATTCCCTATCATTACTATGTCTTCTATCTAGTCTGTTTTACATATTTATTTAATTTATATAATTTATGCAACCCGCGTAGGGTTATATTCCGATTTTAATTTATATGCAGTTTTATCTAAGAAAGTAATAGTAATAACTAAAAAATTAAAACCTACATAACTATTAATTATATAAAATAATATATATTATAAATATATATAAGGAGCGTTTTCAAGGGTTTCATCTGGAGCCGGAATATTATCTAGTAATTCCCTAATATTTTGAGGTATCCTATTATACGTTAGTGGGGCAAGTCAGTGGGGGTTCCTCTTAACTAGTGCCATGAGTGCCTTTAAATGTTTGAGATTATTGCCAGTTCGGTGGTGTGGCACCATTTGCTTGAACTTATTCCTTGTTTTACCTCTACGGATGCCTATTACTAAGCCTACACTACAACTTACGTATGTCGGTCCATTTGTCTGTATGTCCGTCCGTCAGTTCATCCAATGGCTGTATCTTTGGAACCGTAATAGCTAGTCGGTTCACAGGATATGTGTTATTTTGGCGGATATAACATGAAATAATAAAAAAAAAATAAAAAAGGGAAAAATTTATGGGGGGTCCCCCATACAAGAAACGTGTTTTTTTCTCAAAGATTTTTTTTGGTGCGGAAACCTCGGTGCGCAATTCCAACTCGCACTTGGCCGTTTTTTTCTTGCATACATCACCGCCTCGATTATACATATCATACAAGTTTTTAGTATTTGCAGTTGTAAGTAATTTCGGCAGGATGCGCGCGTCGGTATCCTAGCCAACACTATTGCTCTCTTCTGCAAGATAATCACCCTATCTGCAGCATAGTTACCCCAGAGCACTATACCACGTCAGACACTTTCCTGAAGAAATCTCGGCATTTTGTAATGATCTCGCCGTCTCTGTTTGAAAATTCCGAAAGAAATAGCATTACAATTTTAAATTGTCCACTCATGAATGTCTGAAAATGCTGTCGAGGACGAGAGGTATTTCCAATTATATCAAAACAATTAAGTATTTGTCTACAACTATTCAAAATGAAGAAGGGCTATCCACTCGTCTAGTGAAGAGTCATCTCGTGCACACCATTTGTTATGACTCATTTAAAATGGTGTGCATGAGATGAAAACTTGTGTCGCACTTTTTAACTCAACTATTTTTATCTATTTTCCCTCGAAACCCAACGAAAAGGAATAAAATAATACACTGTAGGTATTGTGTTGTTCTCTAATAGCGTTGTTGATTTGAAATTATATTTTTCAAATATGCTGAACTGATTTCACTGTAGCAGACATAAGGACAAATATCGCATGACTTATTTTTGAAACATGTAAAAATGAGTCAAAATTCTTCTATTGATTTCCGTTGGGTTTAGATGGCGAGAACTGCCGTCTGACGCAAATTGTGTGCATTTGTTGGGGGCAAATTAAATTATTGCATACATTTGGCTTACCACGTGTTCATGGTCTTCTTTTTATTCGCGAAGTTAAATTGTATGCAATGTAGCACTGATCTAATAGTATCTAGCTAGTTGAACCCTTCTTACACATACATCAACATTGAAAAAACACGTGACCGACCAAATTGAGTTCACAAAATGACTGATGCTTGCGTTGTATGACTAACATTATCTTTTTATGTCAGCAAATAAACGAGTGAGGAGAGTTAGCGGATCAGCCTGAGAATACTTTGGATTGTATTTGAGATGGCAATTTGCTTGTGAAGTAAAAAAATAAAAGTAATTCAAAAGGATAGAATAAATACTCCGAATATATGTACCGTGTGGGGCCGGTACTTTCAAAGAATAGCCCCACTGCATATCTCCCCGTGTATGTCGTGAAAGGCGACTAAGGGATATGACTCCCTTCTTATATTACTAGGTGGTAGGATTTAACCCGCCCGGGTTGGTACCACCGCACTGAATGAAAGGTCGGTCGAAACGGAATATGTAAATAGTTTGTGTTTTCCGTCCAGTTTAGTGTAGCCGGCACGACCGAAGGGAAGCACTGACGTGGCACCAAGTTCACTCGGTGTTATGGGCTGACATCACGGATGTTCTAGGTGATGTAGCCAACCGTGTCAGTTTCCATAAAAAAAAAAGAATAATTGCACGGAAATAAATACTCTAGAATAGGTAAAGCGATTAAACAGGTTGTCTGTGTCAGTAAACAAGTCTGCGTGACACTTGTTTACGACAGACAACCTGTTATTTATAGCGCTTTGCCTCTTCTAGAGTATTTATTTCGGTGCAATGTAGGACATTAGCAGTTCTATCGTTTTGAATTACTTGTCTACAATCCATGACTACAACCAATCTCTACATTCTCAACGCATTGCGAAGAAGCACTCGCTCGATACACTCGCCCATTACATTACAGTATAATAATCACTATGAACTAGAGTTAAATATTGAGTGCAAAAAGCGACGCGCCGACCACTTGCGAATCATGATTTATTAGTAACATTTAATAATCGCCGGCAGCGTACGTCACGATCTTGCGATTTTATTTTAACAAGCCGTCGCAACACTCCGATCACTGCATTGTCGGGCTGTAGGGAATGTTTGTGAATTATCAGTTTTAGTCTACTGCGGGCCCCCCCCCCATCCACTTGATCTGACACGAACAGTAAATTGAAAAAAATATTATATCAAATTATGAACCTGCTGTTGTGTAATTATTTAAAAATCGAAGAAAGATAACAAATAGCAACACCAGTGATCATCATAGACATGAACACAATGCTGGTTCATTAACAAATAATAATAATAAAATAAGGTAGCCCGGGTTCGCCCCGCCGCCGGTGGTGGAAACTCCGTTTATTTGTATAAATTTTATATTTACATTTTTTAAAGATTTAAAATTTATATAAAAAGAAATGTGTAAATAAATGAATAAGATAATAATACCTAATAAATAATTTATTTTAATTTACATTTTGTTTAAATAAAAAAAAATTATGCCTGTATTTTAAATGATTTCCCTGCGAGTAGCCTGGGAGGCAATTTTGTGATGATAATGATGATCCGCACACTCATGCTCTCTCGTTTTACTCTTAATACTCTACCAATGTTTCACCCTTCTATAAGATGTTTTATTTTCGACATTTGACAGTTTTCGCGAATAAACATGTCAACATGTTTCATCTGCGTAACGTCGCCCCTGTCATATGGGGTAGGCACATAGGAGCACTAGACGGCCTGAAGACTTCTAAAAATTAATTCGAAATTGTTGAAAGTATCGTTGTTTTTACATACATAAATACATACCTAACGCAACGCCTGTTTCCCAGTGGGGTAGGCAGAGACAACGGATCTCCACGTGCCACGCTCTGACCTGACACTAGACTTTCGTAATGTTCTTCATAGATGCTCGTCGGTTACGGGTACTACTTACGTACTTGATCATTTTTGAGGACAGAGTTGGTCTGGTCTAGGTACGTGCGTCTAGGACGACCACAGAGCAGCGATCGGCGGCCTTCTACCCCACGCCGGCCGCCGCGCCTGCGCGCTCCGTGATGGCTACCCATATTTGTTGTTTACTGTTGTTCACATTGTCGACACACAGATTACTTAATCTGTGACACAGGCATAATCGAAATTGCATTTAATAATTGCAGAGATATAGACACAAAATAGCAAGTACACAAAAAATTTTAGCACACGTCAACTTAAAACTACTTATATCACAATCATTTATGAAGCAACATACCACTAACTAGTCCCCTACAAAAATAACATAAATTACATCAATTCATAAAAAAATAAAATATTTTATTTATAGTTTTACCTATAATATTTTTTTAACCACTGACTTTTATCTAAATTTTTATTAATCATTCTATTGTAACAAATTATAATTTTGCCTATAATAAAATTGATATTTCGAAACATTTTTAAAATTACCACAATCTAAAATATTAAAAATGTATTATTACAGTTGAAACTTCAATTCCGGGTGTGAAAAATAAAATGAGTATGTATCACAGACAGGCTAGGATAATAACGACAAATTAACGGTTTTATCTAAGTTAGTTTTGTATTCATTAGTAAAAACAAAACACATAAACAAAACACATGTTGATTAGATTAAAAAGTAACATTCAAACATCAATCAATATCAATATATCAATACTAATAATAAATCTGTAAGGGATGGTCATGGAGTAAGTTACTTTAGTTTATGAGATACTGCGTTCTTAGACACTATGTAAGTATGATACTCAAACGAAATTGGCAATTTTTAGAACTCCATAACTCCATAATTTCGATAACTCTTAAACCGATCATCCGAAATCGATTAAACTTAGTACAAGCTCATTTAACTACATTTGACAGAGGATAGGCTTTCAATAAAATTCAGTTCCGGTTACGCTAAGATGTGGCTGCCATACAAACCGAATAGTTCCGCCCGTCGAAGTGAAGGTAAGGTAGCGGGCCTCGCCTTTGATGCCCTTAGCTATTTACTTTCATTGAGAAGTTTTATTGAACGTAGCTCGGCCTTCTTTCTTACTTACTTTCTTCTTTTTGAATACAAATTTCACGCGAGCGAAGTCGTGGGCAAAAGCTAGTAGCTGTAATAATAAAAATATAAAAAGAAATCATAAAATTATAAAAAAATTCAAAAATATTTATAGCATTTGGTATCACAGTATTAGCTCAAGTGTCATGTTCAAGTATAAAAAAATCGCCTAATGAATAAAATAGTTATCAAAATAAAAAAGTCTTAAATATTTTTCTGACTATTCTACTCACATTTGTTCCATAAATTTCGATTACTCATTTGCTATATAAAAATAATTATATACTTCTTCAAGCCTTTGCTTAAACCCTTGAACCGTATTAATAAAGTACTCTTATATGAACATATAAAATCACCGGCAAATTCCCGATTTGCTATAGATAGCCATAGTGCGTCACGCATGCGCACATACATACACCCTTGCTTATGTCAATGTCCGAACGTAGAGCTAGCGGTCATTATCTCACAATTTTCATATCGATTGTGTTAGCGTACTCATCGTTGGTCGGCCAAACAAGCCGAGATATCTGCCCATCTATCATTCCACATACAAGCCGCATACGAGCTCACTCAACCGCTATACCGAAAGCTATAGAGCTCGCCCAGTGAGTTGTGACTACCTACGCATGTCAAATTACAAGTTAGTGGTAATCTCAAACTAAACTAAATTAAACTAAATAAATTAAAAGGGGGAAAAACTTCAAATTACAGGACAAAATATATAAACCAACCTAACTTAACTAAAAATACATGCCATTCATACTATATAAAGTCACATCATTTTACATCGAATTATAACGAAACGAAAAATATTCATTCAAGTAACACGTTCCTCCCTGGCAGTGCCAGGCTGGCACACCTCTTTATGGCCTGGCACGCCTTTTCCACACTCATAATAAAGAAAACAAATATTTTAAGAGCCACTTAGCTTAATTTCGCAATCAGGAAATCTTGTACATTGTCATGTAGGTAGCTTTGTTGTCAATGACAACAAAACTACCTAGGTACTAATAGTAAAAAAAACAAGCAAATTAAAAATCGGAAAATTGCAATCAGACAAGTCCGGTGACCTGCGTGCCAAGGCTTTCTATATACGCTGCCTCATAAGTCTAGAAATTCAAAAATAGAGTATATTTTTATTTATACATTAACTAATTTAGCTTAATTTTTTTTCTTGTATTTACACATTTATTATTTTTTAATTTCATTACCAATGTGTGGAACTTCTTGTTTCTTATCCAAGAAAAAAAAATTAAAATAATTTAAAACTAAAAAATATATGAACATAATATGTTAGCTTAGCATACAAATAAATAAACTTCTATAAAGCCAAGAAGCGTTTGTCGGACTCTAACTTCGGACTAGTAATAAAACAATAGCAGCGCATTATTACTTGTCATCGTCGACCAATTAAACACAGCCTGGTGGCCGCGGGAGGCTGCTTTGAAGGCTTCTTGCCGGGGGCTCGTCTCGCCTCGCCTGCTACGAACCGCTATCAACTATCACAATTCTGTACGAGCCGAGATACATTTTTAAGAAACGCATCCGAGAAATATTTCATTAGGCAATGTTAATAACAGATCCGATGGGGTTTAGTTAGAGTAAGCCATTTTTTAAACGGTTTTATTTAGCTTGACTCCGTATAATTGTTTGTTTGTTACTATCTTTTTCAACTACATACTTCTACTGAACAGATTTTTATGAAACTTTGCACACACATTGAGTTCTCGTGACAATACAATATGATGATAATTTCAACTTGGTAACGAGGGTCTGATGATGGAGTCAGGAGGTGGACAGTGGAACTCTTCAACCGTTACTAGTAACCCCCTCGAGTTTGGAATTTGGGCTCATTTGGTTGGTTTGGACGAGTGTCCCATAGTTCTACCAATACACTTGGTGACGAGGGTCTGATGATGGAGTCAGGAGGTGTACAGTGGAACTCTTCAACTGTTACTAGTAACCCCCTCGAGTTTGGGCTCATTTGCTTGGTTTGGACGAGTGTCCCATACTTCTACCAATACACTTGGTGACGAGGGTCTGATGATGGAGTCAGGAGGTGTACAGTGGAACTCTTCAACCGTTACTAGTAACCCCCTCGAGTTTGGGCTCAATGGTTTGTTTGGACGAGTATTCCATACTTCTACCAATACACTTAGTGACAAGGGTCTGATGATGGAGTCAGGAGGTGTACAGTGGAACTCTTCAACCGTTTACTAGTATCCCCCTCGAGTTTGGGCTCATATGGTTGGTCTGGACGAGTGTCCCATATTTCTACCAATACACTTGGTGACGAGGGTCTGATGATGGAGTCAGGAGGTATACAGTGGAACTCTTGAACCGTTAATAGTAACCCCCTCGAGTTTGGGCTCATTTGGTTGGTTTGAATGAGTGTCCCATACTTTTACCAATGCACTTGGTGACGAGGGTCTGATGATGGAGTCAGGAGGTGTACAGTGGAACTCTTCAACCGTTACTAGTAACCCCCTCGAGTTTGGGCTCATTTGGTTGGTTTGGACGAGTGTCCCATACTTCTACCAATACACTTGGTGACGAGGATCTGATGATGGAGTCAGGCGGTGTACAGTGGAACTCTTCAACCTTTACTAGTAACCCCCTCGAGTTTGGGCTCATTTAGTTTGTTTGAACGAGTTTCCCATACTTCTACCAATACACTTGGTGACGAGGGTCTGATGATGGAGTTAGGAGGTGTACAGTGGAACTCTTCAACCATTACTAGTAACCCCCTCGAGTATGGGCTCATATGGTTGGCTTGGACGAGTGTCGCATACTTCTACCAACACACTTGGTGACGAGGGTCTGATGATGGAGTCAGGAGGTGTACAGTGGAACTCTTCAACCGTTACTAGTAACCCCCTCGAGTTTGGGCTCATTTGGTTTGTTTGGACGAGCGTCCCATACTTGTCGAACGCAAATGTATGAAACAGACATACAATCTGTTCAAATTGATTTTGAAAGGGACGGCGGACACCTTATCCATCCTAAAGCTATACAGTTTCCAGCAAAGTTTAATTATGGAACAGCTGAGAGACGGATGTTACCGATAATTTTGTCATGGGCCTCCACTGTCCATAAAATGCAGGGCAGTACTATTGACCATGCTGTCGTGTATTTGGCCTCCAGACTATTTGAGGAGGGTCAAGCGTATGTTGCATTGAGTCGCGTAAAGTCTTTAGAAGGGCTATGTATTGAGGAGCTTGATTGTGAGAAATTTACAGGTAAGAAACCGAGTAACAAAGATGCAATAAGAGAGTTGGAAAGGATGACGAGTTTGCGTAATGAATGATACGAGCCAAAAATCAAACTAAAAACGAGTAAATAAAAAAATAGGTAAAAAAACTTTTAAGTTAAACGGTTTTATTAAAAAAAAAACTAGAAAAAAACAGCTGTACAAAAAACTAGAAAATAATAAGGACACAAGCCTGGGCCTTCTTAAGATTTTACGTCTGGGTAAGAAATCGTGCAATACTAGCGTGCTGTCTTCTCATGTCGGATGCCAAAGGGCACATTGTGTCGCTGCGTCAGCGGATTAAGTAATAAATTGAGACTTTTAACAGACTAATATAAAAACGTGGGGCGTATAATATGCGTAATAAATAACATGCGCCCCACGTTTTTATATTAGTCTGTTAAAAGTCTCAATTTATTACTTAATCCGCTGACGCAGCGACACAATGTGCCCTTTGGCATCCGACATGAGAAGACAGCACGCTAGTATTGCACGATTTCTTACCCAGACGTAAAATCTTAAGAAGGCCCAGGCTTGTGTCCTTATTATTTTCTAGTTTTTTGTACAGCTGTTTTTTCTAGTTTTTTTTTTAATAAAACCGTTTAACTTAAAAGTTTTCTTACCTATTTTTTTATTTTCAAGTTCGCAAATTATGTTACCAATATTTGATCTCGGAAGGTTTGGAAGCCTTCTTAGGACTCATTTTCAATAAAGAAAATTTGCTGGTTTGAACCCAATGACGTTTTATTTTAAGGAAGGTTCTGACTACCGTGTAAGTGAACTTCCTTTGAGGCAATAAGTGTACAGAAACTGGAATTTTTAAATAAACTTTTAAAAGCGATTTTCAGAATATGTAATTATAGTTAAGTATGTTTGTACCACCTGCTTAGATCCACAACGCAACTGCCAGTACCTACAGCGACCTACCAGTTCAAATGTTATATTAGGATTCCAGTCGGCAGTTTAGCCTAATCAAATAGATAAAAGTGAAATGGAAACTGTCCTTCGTTTTTTGAAACCGGGTTTTATTAAATTTTGCTACTATTATAACGTTAGTTCATTGATCTTAATCAAATCAAAATCAAATCAAAATACGTCTATTGCGCTTAAGGAATTGTGTAATGGCAAAGGTACAAATTAACGCCAGAGGCTTTTTTCAGCCAACCTTTGGAATATCAAGCAAGAGTGTGGAGTGGCAAAGAATATAAATGAGAAATACCTACTTCATCTAGAATTCGAATATCGAGTCACCTAATCTTGCAATTTTGCACCAGCCCCACCGGCTGTAGTTCTAATTTATAGAACTAGTAGCTCAACACAAAGCTCGCGCGTGCGCGAAGCCGCGGGCAATAGCGTTATTACAAATAGGCAAAATGTCGAAGAGTCAAAGAAAGTCAAACATCGAACGCAAGGAATTCCCGTACGTCCATACATCACGAATACCGTTGCACTGATAATGGGCATTCAGAGCGCTCCGAGCCTCGTCCAGTCCGGCCCTGTGCTACTGCCGATAACATCTGCCCCGGCCACCGCGCCGCGCCGCCGCGCCCCGCCGCACCGGTCACCAGAGTCGCCGGCGCCGCCGGCGCGGCGGCGGCCGCGGCGGCGCACAGTGCAGCGTCCCGAAGAAAAGTCCGGACGTTTGACATTTTATCAAATGTCCCAGAATCCAAAAAAAAATTACTATCGCCCCTTCTACAGGATCATAGCTATAACAAAGAATAGCTTTTATTTTTTTCACCATACTCTAACATTTTTAAATTTAATCCGCAAAAGACCTCTGCCAGGAAATTTCAATGTATTGCATTAAATACGGTGAAATGTATTATTTTCTGTCGCCTTCCTTATTTAATATTTATAACTTTTGGGTAATAATGGGTTCAAATGGTATATCACAGAATATATAAATGTAAGCATATGGCCATTTTACTAAATAACGTAATTTTTATAGAGTGATTTTAGAGAATCGATCAAATAATCTGAAGTGAAATATTTAAACATCAAGAAAGTAAAAAGTCCAAAACGGTCCAAGAAATGATTATTGCTACGTTATAGATTAGCTATTGGACTTTAGCCAGTATGAAAATGGTAGCCATATGCAGCCATATCTTATATACTTTTTATGTTTGTTTACGATCGCGCCTAGCCGCGCCTGACGCTCAAAACGGCCGCTCTTTGTTTTGGTGACACATCACATCACAGTATTGTATTATTTATGGTGTTATACTGTTCTTATAACAACATCACAATGAGCACTATTACCTATGTCTAATAAAATAACTTATTGGGGGTCGAGTATTTTAAAATATATATTTTAACGAGTCACCTTTAATTCTAATTTACTTTGATATTAGTTTATTAAGATCTCACAGTAGAAATTATTTTATACATCATGCACTATATCTTTATACATAATAGGTATATAGCATAATATGTATACATAGCCTGTACTATAGTACCTTTATTTTTTGTGGTTTAAGATATGAAAAATAATTTAGTATAAAAGTGAAGAACTATAACAACATTTTATTATTTTCTTTTAACACGACTACGTGCATACTGAAGCCATGGATCTACTATATCATGGATACTGCAGCGAAGCCTAGATTTTTACGTTTTATTACGAGACAATTCTTTACCATTAAAAGAATATATAATATATTATTTACTCAAAAAGTGCTGGAAGGAATTGGATAATCGTTTACATCCGGATCAAGACTTAGCAGAATGTTCACCTGAAGTAAATAGAGTTTAGAATAGTACATAATTAAATAAGGTACTTATCTTGTCTAATTTCTCATAATAAATAAAAAAAAAAATCTATGTTTCGCTGCAGTAGATCCATTTCATGTCATTACGAATGTATTTTCTCTAGTTTATTTTTAAACGTAGTTCCTTATTTCATTTATTTTTTCTTTACTTTAAAAAAAATATTATAATGTCGATTTAATTTTAGTACTAATTTAAATTCGAAAGTTTAATTATAATTTTGTTTAATTAATTTTCTAGTTATCATTACTACACACATCATTACACACTACTCTTGTTTTTAATTAAAAATATGCATAATTGTTATGAATTCATATATATATATCATCAATATCACCGTCAGCTCGGCAGCATTATCTGGTCAGTGATGAACATAGGCTTCTCCGCCTAAGCATGCGATCTTTTATGCAAACTTAATATAAATACTTAATCCAAACCTGTTGTAAAACTAAATAAAAAGCATTTAAATTTCTTTATTTTAATTTTTAACCTTACTTTCCTGAATAAATAAAATAAATACCTGGAAACACAATAAAAAAAATCTTACACACAGCGCATATTTTGAATTTCAAATTAAAATAACTATAAATCCTATTGCTGGATTTTTTTCAAATTTACATAATTAGTAGCTAAACTATTCAAGATTATTCATGCAAAATTTCAGAGCATTATCTTGAGAAGTTTCGGAGAAATCAAGCGATGTCCGCAAAATCGTATTTTGGTTGCACTGTGCGGCGCGGAGCACGCGCGGTCGACAGTTGGAAGGTCGAAGATTAGAACCACTGTATGGGGCCGGTACTTTAAAAGAATAGCCCTACTGCATCTCTCCCCGTGTATGTCGTAAAAGGCGACTAAGGGATATGACTCCCTTCTTATATTACTAGGTGGTAGGGCTTAACCCGCCCGGGTTGGTACCACCGCACTGAATGAAAGGTTGGTCGGCTATGTAAATAGTTTGTGTTTTCCGTCCAGTTCAGTGTAGCCGGCACGACCGAAGGGAAGCACTGACGTGGCACCAAGTTCACCCGGTGTTATGGGCTGACATCACGGATATTGTAGGTGATGTAGCCAAACGCGTCAGTTTCCATAAAAAAAAAAACCTCTAATGGCACGACCAAAGGGAAACACGGACACGGCACCTAGGTCACCGAGATGTTATGGGCCAACATTACGGCTATAGAGAGCGATGTGTCAACCATTCGATGGAGGCTTCACCCCCATCCATCGAATGGTTGACACGTCGGGGGGCAAACCCCCCGTTATGTATACTGAATACTGATACATAGGTACATACAGCTATTAAGTTTTCTAATAAAGAAATAATAAGTAATCCAAAAACTTGAAACCGAAGCTAAAATATTCATCATAATAAAAGATTAATACAATTTCAGGCTCTGGGTAAGAGAAACAAGGTATTATGTGAATTTTAAACGTATAACTTATTAATTGATTGATTATATTGGTTGATTCATTGATACGGTGTATGAGTTAACGTACGGAGGGATGGGCGGTTGGACGGACATAAATTGCATAATGACAAGGCTTTACCAACTTACAGCACCCTTCAAGCAAACAAACATAATTATTCACTGTCGATATAGTATAGGAGCGCAGGGTTTACGTCCATGATTAATGCTCAATAAGAAGTCTAATAAGTCATCGGAGCTAGTGTTGCGCAAACACCCTCGATCTGTTTGTTCTAATGCTACAGCTGAACCGAGAAGGAATGTGCCCTCTAATGGGGAGGTTGCCGGCAGTTTGAGAATGTTTAGGTAAGTTACGTCGAATTTGGGCATTTTAATGATAAAAATTCTTAATAAAAATCTATAAAAAAAGCTCGAAGCTAGTCTCGCGTCGTCGTCCCGAAGAGCTCCGTAGCCACGGCCTGCAAGTTGCAGGCCTCCAAGCACACAGGCTGCAACCGTTTTATTGTACATAGATAAGTGGAAGTTGTTTTTATATTAATTTTCTGTATAGGTACTAGTGCGTAAAATTTATATGAAAATATGTCGTGTTACATAAAATGTGATAATAACAAAATATGATGTATTATGTGATTACATAAAGCATTTTAAGAAAAAGGACTAGACGCAGCGTCTGACAACTAACTTGCACCAGTTGTCGCCTTGCTTTGCGAATGTATGATTTACAAGTCGATAATACTGACCTGAACATATTAACAACTAGCACAATTTCAAATTAAGTAAACTAAAGGACAGACATATAAACCAGGTTATTAGTGCTATTAGTCTATAATTAATTATATAACAAATACATGTACTATCTGCGTGCCTATTCCTCTTACAGGAACCAGCTTAATTAAAGCTTTTGCTTAAGATACTAACTTAATATTATTATTTTTATTGCATTACACACTGTTTACAATGTATATTCGAAATCTAGTAACTAGCATTGATAAGGATGGATAAGATAAGGAATATTTCGTTGAATTTGTTTAACATATAGCATTAATTTAAACGACCAGATGGAATCATGGCCTGCATAGCGGTGTAACCAACCATGTCAGGTTGGGCTTCCTACAAAATAAGGAAATTGACCTACAGTTTTATCATGGGGGCAAATTATTGTGTTCGTCGGAGGAATGCGCTTATCAAAGAGAAGGAAAGTGATGCACATTAACGGATGTCGAATCCAAGACTCTATCGCTATATCACGAGCAAGCAAAGAAAGAACATTTTCATGTAACTGCGATATTCATTTGAGTATGAAAATCATACAAAAGCAATGCAAAATCACGAATCAAATTATATTCACTCTGTGTATAATTTTGCTTATCAAAATCATTCAAGATATTAATTTTCACTGCTAGCTTTTCCGCTCTTTGCATACTAGCATGTAAACTAACCTAACCTTTTCAAAAGCGCTAACTTACGAGTAACAAAATACGAAATTCATAACATTCTTCTTGACATGCTAGGGCGAGATACACAGAACGCAGTTAAGTACCTTGGACGCCGTTTAAGTTCAGCTTACTTAATAAATGCGTACCTAATGAGTTTGCTCGTGCTAATTACAGGGTGTAAGGACCGCATGCACGGCAGCAAGTTATCTCATACTAGCGAACGTGTATACTGCACGCACATGTGGGCGGCGCCGGCGCGTTAACGTGCGTATTGAAATTCAGTTGGACATTGGGACATCTCGGCGTTGGTTCACGGGTAGGTTCGTAGGTAGTTATGACTAGTGTTCAGAAATTCTAAATTTAGTCAACCCGGTTCGCATATGATTTCAGCTCAGTATGCACAAGACCGTTATTCAAGGTTCCGTAGCCAGCGATGCTAGCAAATACTCTCATAAAATCGGTCATGTGTCTCTCCGTCCGTCCGTCCGTTCGTCCGTCCGTCCGTAATAATTACTACGGAACGCGAAGCACAAATAATCTAAAAAAAAAATTATAAAGTAGTCCATTTAGCCCTTACGGCATGAAAACGATTTTGAAGTTATTGATCTTATAAAGTTATTGAGAAAATATATTTTAGAGAGGCACGGTGCGACCGCGTGATCGTGCAAGAAGTGGCTACGGGAAACTCTGTGAATGAACGAGGTTCGCACTTCACAGGATTTTTAGGTTTCCGTACCCCGTACAGTACAAATTCTGACTGGCTGTCTGTCTGTCTCTCTGTCTGTCTTGTCTGTCTGTCCGTACGTCCGTCCGTCTGTCCGTCCGTCCGTCCGTCCGTCCGTCCGTCCGTCCGTCCGTCCGTCCGTCCGTCCGATGGCTGTATTTTTGGAACCGTAATAGCTAGCCGGTTGAAAATTTCACAGAATATCTGTTATTTTGGCGGATATAACACCAAGTAATAAAACATTTAAAAGTGAAAAATAAGAGGATCCCCACACAAGAAACGTGTTTTTCATTCAACTTTTTTTTTGTGGCGCGGAAACCTCGCTGCGCGAGTCCGACTCGCTCTTGGTCGATTTGTTTATAGCACAAGGTTAGTAGAAATACTTACAAGAAAACTCGTGCATGGTTTCTCTGTTGGGGCTGGTCACTCTGAAACAAGAGAAAATGTAGCTGTATATATATGTGAGAAAGTTCTAAAATACATCTAATTTAATAAAAATCCCTGACTGTATACATTATCAGTTATTACGCGGTTAGGTACGTGTACTTATTGCAGAATGCACGAGTGCGAACATACATTTTTGTAACTTTGTGTGAGCGCACACTACAGTCGTGCCAAATTGTTCTATAAATACTGAGAACATATGTACTCTGATTATTTATAACAACATTTAAATATAGCTACATAGTACGAGTATGTCTAGTTAGACCATTCGGAAATAAATAATACTAAGAGAAGACGGAAAGAAATAATAATACTTTTAAAAGCCTTATAAAAACGCATGTCATAAAAGGCGACTAAGGGATAAGGACAAGATGCCGTGCTAAACGGCGATAGGTGAGCCACCTCGCACCTTGGCACGGTCCTTCCACTGAGGCATGCAGCAGGTGGGTCTTCGTGCCTTACTATCTGATAGTTATCTTGGCCGAATACTTTGCTAAAAGTGGTAGTTGGTGTTGTACTGTAATTTACAAGAGGGTTTGCATCACAACACTGATTACACTGCTCACCCCGATTGTCGGGATACAGCGTGCTGTATAAGTGCATGTATAAAACACTACATTAAATGCATAATATGCGTTGCCAACGGTTATAGGGGCTATGCGTTGAAGAATCTTGCGCCGCGTATGGGCAACGATACAAATAGATAAATACAGAGAAGCCTCAGTGTGGACCTCATCGTTTACATAGCTGTCAAACCACCCAACTGCTGGTATACTTACACGGACTAGGTATAGTAGTATCGACTAAAATGAACATTCAACTATAGAGCTGACGTACAATGTTGTAGAATTCCAAATTAGCTTGTTGGCCATTTTGGTTTTTCTCTATGAGTGTACACATCTCAGGGCGTTGATTAGAGGGCCTCATACATAAGTACGTTCGTATGTTCGATTAAGGCGATACAAGTAGTTTTTTATTTTTGCCAGCGCAACGCGTGCCTCACGTCACCCAACGCGCCATCCTACATGCTAGAACCCCATGATGGGTGTTTTAATTCTATTTAGATTTTTTAGTAACATTACATAAGAATCATATAACGTGATAAAGGCCGACAGGTTGGCCACCTCTCACCTTGGCATGGTCTTTCCATCGAGTCATGCAGCAGGTGGGTCTTTGTGCCTTACTTCCTGCTTGCTTGATAGTTATCTATTCCGAATACTTAGCGTAACCTGGCGGTCCGTGTTGTGCTGTAATTTAGAACAGCACAACACCCATTACTCTGCTTACCCCGATTGTCGGGATACAGCGTGTTATATGGAATAGTGAATTACCATGTGTTTTATATTTGTTTATAGTTTCTTATTAGACGCTGGAGTCTAGAAAGATTACAACGCCGAAATTTCGACAGTGCTCTACGGAATACGTCAATGTGGGTTTACCGTTTAATCATACAATATGAGAATTAATTTTAGAAATAATGTAGTTAAGTATTGAATTTTTAGATACCTAGTAAGTTTATTGTAAGTCTAGCCAATAACTATAGTTGTAGGCAGGGCCTGATTAAGGATCCTACTCGCCCTAGGCTCAGATTTTCGTAGCGCCCCATGCGAGGGCCGAGGAATATTAATTCGAATACAAAAGTTTGTAATAAACTAATAAATAGGAGGTATAAAAAAAGATGAAATTCAAACTTATTGTTTATCAGTTACCTAAGTCACAGATGAGAGATGAGGTATAGTTACTCCGTCCTAAATACAAGTAGTATAGCCTCCGCGGCGGCGCGGCGCGAAGGTGTCCCTCCCCTTCGCCTCCGCGGCATCAGCAATCCTGACTCCGGATTCTCGGAATCGTCCTCGGCGCGCGAATTTTGAGCATTTCTCGCACCGCGCAGGCCCTATGCTGCGCCCCTGAATCCTAGCGCCCTAGGCTAGAGCCTAATCAGCCTATTGGTAAAGCAGGCCCTGGTTGTAGGATGCAAGTTTAGCGTTAAACTAGTCTCAATTAGCAATAATCGCTCTTAAATACCAGTTTGGACTTGACGGAATCCGACGCGGAGGCGAGCCTGTGTTCTCTGTCTAAAACAACTACATCCTTTGACTCTAAAAAACTCTATAAAGTAATCAGTTTACGCATGTACAGTCAGATAAAAAAAAGACAATGGAGCCACGATCCGAAAGAGATTGGCCCAAATTCCGAAGCGTTGGAGATGTAAAAACTGGTCTCCACGCAGCGCAGTCTGTTGCGCTCCGCCACTAACTACACTCTTGTCATGTGTTATGTAATGTAATAGGTAATCGTGACTAGCGTTGTTAGCTCTTGCGGTCAATCAATATATTTATTTATTTAAAGGATTCGGGGGACCGCTAAGTAAATACCCGCGCAGCTCTAAGTTTTTATATTTTATTTACTTCGTGGGTGTAACTGAACCGGATAGAACAAATTGTGACATGTTCGAGTGCAGTTTTACACGAGTCCTTCATCGCAGGAGAGTTTTGCCTAACCTAACCTAACCTAACTTAACCTAACCTAACCTAACCTAACCTAACCTAACCTAACCTAACCTAACCTAACCTAACCTAACCTAACCTAACCTAACCTAACCTAACCTAACCTAACCTAACTTAACTTAACCTAACTTAACCTAACTTAACCTAACCTAACCTAACCTAACCTAACCTAACCTAACCTAACCTAACCTAACCTAACCTAACCTAACCTAACCTAACCTAACCTAATGTTGAGGCGGTGCATGTCGTTTTTGTTAAACTCCCATAGTGCAGTTTGCCTGCTACCACAGCAGCTGCGTCAAAGCTCTCCTGCGATGAAGGAATCGTCAGTTTTACTGCCATATGAATGATCATTAAACAATAAACAATCATTTATCTCAACACATATTTATATGATTGATATTTATAAACACATAAAGTCCACTGGAGGAAAAATGCATTTTGCAATAAATCTTCACCGTAATAAAGTATAATGCCATAGTAGTTTAGAAGCATCGAACAATTTGTACCGTTTCGATCAACCGCATCGACCAAGTGAACCTATTGAGCAGACGGAACGAAAAAAAAACTAATTACGGTTTGAGCGTGGGCTAACGATCCTGTAATCAAACGGTCCGAATGTGACTGCGGAATGCTTTTAGTGATACCGGGCGGCTTCTGTTCGTCCGACTGTCCTGTTGGTTGAATGTATAATTTATGACCCTTCCTGACCATAATGTTGAATTTGCAAAATGTTGAATTCTTATCATGTTGAATTCGCAAAATGTTGAATCCCAAAACGTTGAATTCGTAAAAAGTTGTATTTTCAGGACCCACAATGTTGAATTCCTAAAATGTTGAATCACAAAACGTTGAATTCGCAAAAAGTTTAATTTTCTGGACCCACAATGCTGAATTCCTAAAATCGTCTGTGAACCAATGCCAAGTCAGGATGGCCGGAAGTATGTTCCATTGATGTACTTAAAGCTGAGTTTACTGTATTTTCAAAGTTCATATTGATTCAAATTTTCCACTTACTCAACTAATTGTTATTGTACATCAATAAAGCATGGGGCAAAAACAGCAAATAGTCAGAATTGAGGCATGCAGCAGGTGGGTCTTCGTGCCCTGATTGATAGTTATCTTGGCCGAATACTTTGCTAAAAGTGGTAGTTGGTGTTGTACTGTAATTTACAAGAGGGTTTGCATCACAACATACATCAATAAAGCATGGGGCAAAAACAGCAAATAGTCAGAATTGAGTGTGTTAGATTTTATAATAAGGTATCACAATTACTTTTTAGTCCCGCACCTTCACTCATAATAATATTTAATCCAGAATGTCCCAAATTCGTCCAGAATAGCACAACTTCGTCCAGCATGGCACAAATTCGTCCATAATGACACTCATCCTGAATGGCGCACATTCAACCAGAATGACACAAATTCGTCTCAAAAATTCATCAAGAATGGCACACATTCATTCGGAATGACATAAATTGCCATAAAATCACCCAGAATTGTACAAATTCGTCGTAAAGTGCACAAATTGTTCTTGCCTTGTGTTCTCCTCTAGTCCAGTATAGCCAGCAATCCAAAGGGAAGTCTCCGATATGGCACCTCGGAAGTGATATTGGCTGATCGGAGCATGTGCTTTGGCCCCCCTGACCCAGTCACCCATAGCGGATTACATTAAAAAAAGTCATCCAGAATGGTACAAATTAACCCAGAATAACACAAATTCATCCAAAATGGTGCTACTCCCAACTCAACTCAAGATTATCGTGCAGCATTGTAGCATAGCCGTCAGCAAGCAAGGCTAATCCCCTCTCACCAGGTCCACGTGCTAAGGAATGTGCAGATCCACATTCGAGTCACACACCCGCATACATATTCATAAGGACTTCTCGCTTCTATAATAGTGCCTCTCGTGATGATTACGTGTTCATTAGGAGACTACTTCAGCGGGATAATGGCTGTATTAATATCGATTAAAATTAATAAAGCGGAGAGGAAATCCGATTTGGTTTGAGTGTGACATTATTGCAATTAATTTAAACTATTTTTAAGCACCTTAGATCGTTAAGGTGGTTATCGACTTTGAAACTTTTCCGTACTATTGACGAAAAAAAAATTATACCTATATTATATTTAAAATATGGATTCTTCCAGGCTAAGCCACAAGCGCTAAGCGGCCTAACGAATAAGGCCATGTCTAATTTATGAGGAAGGAAGTTTATGGTTCTTGTTGGCGAGCACCACTGTCTTTCTCATTCACAGTTAAATCGGCATTTGTTTCACGAACACATGTTTCTCTATGTTACGGATTTCATGTAAAACTGTATACTGACCGCGCGCGAGCTCCGAGGAAGTTTAAGAAATGTTGACGTAATGACCTAGTGCAGTGATTTAGTCGATATTATGTTATCGATATTAATTAATTATGAAATCATTCTATAATTAGTTACTTGCCAATCTTCACACTTCCAAAGAACGCGGTCGGGAGGGGCGCACACCCGCCCGCTTCTCCAGCCCCCGATTCCTCGGAGCTCGCGCGCGGACAGTACAGTAGCGGGCTTACTTACTTCCTTCTTCTTAAATACGAATTTCACGCGAGCGAAGCCGCGGGCAAAATCCAGTAAACAAAATATATAATTTGTTCATCTTGTCTTGATACAATAAACTAAGATTTTTTGCACCTTTTGGTGGTATCACTTCTATCCCATGGGCCATCAGGCTGGCGGTCGGCGGAGTAGTGGCGATATCATTTTGGTCCTTTTTAGGGATCCGTACCGCAACAGAGGAAAAAACTGAACCCTATAGGATCACTCTAGTGTCTGTCCGTCTGTCTGTGTGTGCGAAAGCGCGACTTGTGGTGCCGAGCCACCCATAAGGTGTCTACGAAGCCCATGGACATTCGGTCGTATGCTGGGATTTCGAATGCGGTTCTGGTCTGATAGGTGCCTATTCACGCCCTTTTTGAAGGACCCGAGACTGTACTTGGTTGGAAATATATTGGCAGGGAGAATGAGAGTTTAGAGGTTATAAAGAAAAGATCTGCAGAATCGATCAGTACGCATCCGCGGTAAGTTCAGCTCATCCAAGGTCCAAGATGCCACAAGATCTCATAGCAGAACATTAAAATTATGCGGAAAAAAGACATTTCAAATAACAGCTTGTACGTGCTTATACCGTGTTTTTTTTCCCCCTTCTTATATTACTAGGTGGTAGGGTTTAACCCGCCCGGGTTGGTACCAGCGCACTGAATGAAAGGTCGTTCGAAACGGCTGTGTAAATAGTTTGTGTTTTCCGTCCAGTTCAGTGTAGCCGGCACGACCGAAGGGAAGCACTAACGTAGCACCAAGTTCGTCCGGTGTTATGGGCTGACATCACGGATGTTGTAGGTGATGTAGCCAAACGTGTCAGTTTCCATAAAAAAAAATAAAAAATACAAATAAAAAAAATGGCAAAATACAAATAAAAACACTCTTTTCAAAGTCAAAATCGTATGTGCAGATCGAAGTAAAAGGAGAAGATAAAAAAATAGAATTATCATTTACGAAAGTGCAAGCGTGTTGCTTCGTTGTTTCTTTGTTAAGTATTCAACATTCTGTTTCAAGGTCGAGCCACGGAGCTCGGAGACAATCGTGAGCAAAGCCGTTAAATATAATAATAACATACATCCTGTTTGTTTCCATCGCATATATATTTCAGTGAAAAACTACACGATCGGTGTACCTATTCAGACGGTCTGTAAACCGAGCGACCATTCAGCACTACGTTAAAATTGGGATTTCTAAGAAAATCAAGGCGAAATTGTTTTTCTTATCAGTAAATCTTCCCCTGAAAAAATGTTATAATGGTGATAACTAAACTTTAGTTAGAGACTACCAAACCGATTAGCGTAGCTTAAAGTTTAGTAATCACCATCATAAAATTTTTCTCAGGCCCGGTCATAATACGAACAGCATTTTTCTTTAGACGAGCATAGGACTAAACACAAAATAAAAAGATCAAAATTCATTTTAGGTCATAATGTAATTGTTTAGCATATTTAACACGACCGAAGGGAAGCACTGACATGGCACCTAGTTCACCAAGATGTCACGAGCTGACATCACGGATGTAGTAGATGATGTAGCCAACCGTGTCAGTTTCCATAAATAAAAAATGTACTTACTACATGATTAATCGAATCTCAAACATCCAAAGGTTGACTGTAAGAAATCTCTGTAAGCGATAAGTCCGCCTTTACACCTTATGTTTTTCTAATGTACTTATTACTGTTGAATGATTCTTGGAGCAATAAAGCATTTTCTATCTACGAGTATCTATTTATTCCAACAGGCACGCCTACATTCTTACAAAACAAAAAGTCAACTTATAACCAAAAAGGCAACAAATTTAAGCGAATATGCCAAAATCAAATGGACACGTTGAGTCCGTGAAGTGCTAACGCCGGTGCAGCCCCCGGGACCGCGACTGTACACCTTCAAACTCGATAAAATTGACGCCACCGTCTCCGCTCGCGCCCGCGCCCGTCCATCCACAATTATTATCCAGGCGTCACGAACCGGTGTTTCTGCTTTCAATTAATTTTATTACCATAACTGTCTCGCCCTGCCTGCCTTATTATTTGTTTCTTTTACTTATAATATTAGCCGCTGTGTTTTATTTGTATGATAGTGTTTGTTTTTTATTATTAAAACAGTTCAGAGACTGTCGTCGCATAGAGGCTGTATATGCGACTAGCTTTCGCCCGCGGCTTCGCTCGTGATATTGTGGTTTATGCTTAGGGTTAGGTATATGCTATCGCGAACTTTTCCATAGATCGAATGAAATGCTACAATTCTTTCACATTTCTAATATAATATACTGTGTGGGGCCGGTATCTACTTAAAAATAATAGCCCAACTGCATCTCTCCCCGTGCCGTGCATGCCGTAAAAGGCGACTAAGGGATAAGGAAAAGGTGCCGTGTTAAAGGGCGACGGGCAAGCAACCTCTCACCTTGTCACGGTTCTTCCACCGAGTCATGCAGCAGGTGGGTTTCATGCCTTACTTCCTGCTTGATAATAATTAGCTTGTTCAAATACATTGCTAAACGTGGTGGTCGGTGTTGTGCCACAGAATAGAAATGGTTGTGCTGTAATTTACAAGAGTACTTGCAGCACAACACCAACTACTCTGCTTACTTACCCCGATTATCGGGATACAGCGTGTGGCATGTATATATTCTAAATATATTAGACATCGTATACCATGTTGATTTATTTGAGGCGGTCGTATTTTTTTACCCGACTGCGCGAGGCAAAGGAGGGTAATTTTCGTGTTTCGTTTTCGGTGTCTCGCACTTTCTTGAAGAAATATTGATAGACAACCTGGAATATGCCAGATTATATTTCAAAACCGCATAATATACGAATAGGTTCAGACATGTCGAATTTACCCATTACATTACAGACAGATATACTTAAAACGTTGCACTTTATAATAGTGGCGAAGATAAGTCATAAAATTATATGGGTGATTGAAGAGTGGCTACGATGAAGTGTCATGCCGGAGTGGTTTTATTGCAGTTTAACTGTGGGAAGCGTATGCTCTTGGATAATCTTCTTATTGCTTGAAATAGGAGCGATGATGGTTAGATGCGGTAGCTTTGCAATAAAGGAAAACTGCATTGGATGATTACAACACTTTTAATTACTGCTTCCATATATTAGGACATTAGTTATAGCAATAGCTTAGTTAGTTCAGTCTCATTAAGACAGGATATTAAGGAGAGATAATGAAGCTAATATGAATGGAAGGGTCGCGAAGGGTCTCCCGAGACCTAAGCTAGGACGCACGTACTTGACCCTAATCGGTCATGTGCGCCAAAGAGGTCAAGATACGAAGTTCCCGAAACGAGGACCATAGGTATGTACCGTGTAGGGCCGGTACTTTAAAAGAATAGCCCCACTGCATCTTTCCCCGTGTATGTCGTAAAAGGCGACTAAGGGATATGACTCCCTTCTTATATCACTAGGTGGTAGGGTTTAACCCGCCCGGGTTGGTACCACCGCACTGAATGAAAGGTCGGTCGAAACGGCTATGTAAATATTTTGTGTTTTCCGTCCAGTTCAGTGTAGCCGGCACGACCGAAGGGAAGCACTGACGTGGCACCAAGTTCACCCGGTGTTAGGGCTGACAAATCGTTCCTCAGCGCCGAGAAACTATTGTAAATGAAGATTACTTACCCTTCCATCGTTTTTCACAAAGAAAACCCCAAAAATTCCACAAAAACCCACTAAAAACACGAGGCGCACACGTCACCGTCCGCGAACGCGAAGAGACCTACGTGGAGGTCCTTTGTACTCGTATTTTTTATAAAGTTCGAAACGGAGGAATCCTGCTATAGAATGTTCTGAATTATATGTTTATTACATTAATAATTATAACCTACTTTACATCATCAACACCATCAGCCCGTAGGAGCCCAGTGCCGGATAATAGGCCTCTCCCAAGGCACACGACACACGCGGTATTTCGCTCTTCACATCCGTCCACTCCCGGCTACCCTTTTTTTGGTCATCTGTCCACCTAGCCGAGGGGTATCCCACGCCACGTACGTTTGCTTGTCCATTCGAGGACCCGTCTACCCCAGCGGTCATCGGGTCTGCAATGCAACAGATGTGCCCAGCTCACTTCACTTTGAAGTTTTCTTAGCAATTTCAACTACCTTGGTTCTTTGTTGTATTTCCTCATCACCTATTTTATCGGTCAACAAAGAAATGCCGAACCTCTCCCTAGCTCGCTGAGCGACTTTAAATTTGTGAACCAGGCCCAGAGTCATTGTCCACGTTACAGATCCGTACGTCATTACTGGCAGACTTGTGGTATGGAGGATGAGAAGATATGACGGAACCTACATTACATACACAGCATTCTGTAATATTGGCTTCCTCCGAACTGGCACGCCGCCGCTGCCCCGCGCCGGCGCGGGTGGCGCGGCGGCGGCGGCGGAGGCGCGGCGCCTCCCCGCATACATAATTTGTCCGCCTGGACACAGTAGTACCTATACCTAGTATATCTCGGCCAATCACTCCTACCTACAGCTTCCATTTTGTTGTTCATAAACTCATGATTTCGTTACGCACGATCGGCTATTTACTAGAAAAGTAATCATTTGATAGAATGAGCTTGCGTTAGATAAAAAATGTCGGCTACCGCTAGAGATTCTTAGAAGTTAAGGTTGGATTTCGATCTCGCGGCGACGAGGTCATAGATCTTAGAGTGTTTTTTGCGATGCAGACGATGGATTTGTGACAGAATGTACTCGTAATTTTTGCCAAACTTTTTTCATTCGTAGGTTCTCTTACAAAGTTTTCATTTACTTTAAACAATCGCAAACCATGTGCACGCACTTTCTGGAACAAAAAACAACTTTTCTCAGTATCTGAACACCCATTGATGTGCCCGTTCTGCGAACCCAATACTTCCCGCCTAATATACTAGCGTCGTAACCACTAGGCTACATGTAATTTATCTTCTAAACACGTTGGATAATATTTCTGGGTATTAAAATGTCTCATTACCGAATTACAGTAATTTCTGCCGTGATCAAGAAAGATCATGCAGTGATTGCGACTTCTAACATTAATAGTTTTTTTAAATAAATAAATAAATAAATAGTGCAGGACTTATTTCTTATAAAATTCGCTCTATCGACATTCTTCCTTTAATGAACATATTTTTTATTGGGACGATTGTGATTGATAGATTGAATTCAAATTGGTAATTAAGAAATTTTGTTATTATAAATTTTATATTTTAACGATAAATTAACAAGCATTAAGTACAATTTGCATGATATGAGGTGCGATGAAGACGCAAGGTGACGAAGCAAACAAGTACAGCATGATATAATAATTTACACTTGAGAAAACACCTACTTTCGTGCTTCTCTTCTCTACCGTTCTACATATCTACTATTCATTCAACGTCGCGTAGTCGTCTGCACATGAATCGTCAATCACTTCACTTCAAATTACCATCATCGAGTATGAGTATGACCCATTCATGCGAGAGTGTTTCTGTCCTAAAAAGGTTTAACAATCAAGACACTCCCTGTAGTGCACTGTGCATCCAATGATACTGGTATAGGCATTTTGGGAAGAGGTCACCAACCGCTATTATAAAATAAAGATAAATGATAATGATATTATAGGTACGTGTAATATAAGTGCATTTAGCCTTAAGTAGTACTAGCAAGTGTTGTATCCTTCCAGTAATAGTAATGGTCCACTCTTGGTATTCCATAAAAACAAAAACAAAAATGATACCTTGTGTACATGCAGTTCACGTACACAATAATTTCAAATTATAAGGTTTAACAAGATGATCACACATGAAATACCCCTCTAAGCAGCTACGGAAGCTAAAAGCAATTTTATTTAATATGTTTGAAGGAAAATAAACAATCAATTTGATTTAACGTCGTGCGCCCGCGCACCGCTTGCCTCCATTTTAAATTAGCTAATTTTAATTTTAATCACCTGGTAATTTAATTTTATTATCGCTGGAGGCATTCGGATATTTTTTTCTCGAACGACAATCTTATATACTGCAACGGTAAATAATGGTACTAAAGTACTAACTACACTTTGTGAAATAAAACATGAACAAGCAATCTATAATGCTATGGTGGTCATGTCATTATCAAGATTAAATAAAATTATGTATAGGTTTAATTGTAATTATGTGTTAATAAAAAAAACTAAGTCTTCCTGCAAGACAGCGTTTCTCTGGAGCTGGTGACATAATTATATGTAAAATAGACGTACATTTCCTAAATCAATTAATTATTCCTTTCTATGATGACAAGAGTGTCGCTGTCAAGAGAGTGAACCGATGGTATGATTCGGAAATTCCTAGTGAATTAATTGTGAAAACATTTACTTGAGTTTAAGTACACTCTGTTAGTTATGTCTTATGAGCTTTTGCCCTCATATTATTATGAGCTTTTGGTTTCACTTCGCGTAACTTTTTGCTCACAGCTCAGGCCGCCGGTGACGTAGAGTGTGACAGAATGTAACATTGAAAACCGTGTATACGACTGGTAAAGTGGTTCTCGAGAATGTTCATACATAGTACGTTACACGGCCCTAGAAACTTTCTCTTTATTTATTATAAGGATTGATTTGACTTTCGCGCTTTCGTTAACTTTTTTTAAAAATCATAACGACACATTTTGTTAGTAATTTAAACACTAATAATACAAAATATGTGAGGATTAGAGAAATGTTTCTACACGTTTCATGGACTTGGTCGCCGATACATTATCATGTGTATGGTGAAATAAATTGACGCCTTCTGCATGGGCATGCGAAACGCAATCACAATATTTAATGCAATAGTTAAAACTTCTTTAAATCCACGCTTATACAGGCTTCAACTCATTTATAAACTCCGCGTATGCAAACGTGCCATGTTAGTACGATACGCCTGATAGTAAAATATACTTTTACTGCCCATTACATACTTTGTATTACTTAATTTGATCGGAGCAGTCCCCGCCGCGCCGCGCCGAGCGCCTACAGAAAACACGTTGATAATAAAATAACATGCTGAATGCTTGTACACAATTATTATGCTAGTCGAATGCTTAACACTAGTATTTTATGTGGCAGAATTCCGTAGATGTCTTCAACGTTATTGAACTAAATAATTTGCGAATTTGGAATTAAATTTGAAATAAAAGCTGTCTTCAAAATTTTGCTAGGCGAGTTTGATGTAGGTATAAATCGGTAACTTTATATCCCACAAATCATAGGCGTACGTCTACTTTTTAGAAAAATGTCTCCTCCCCCGATCCAAAATTCTGGACACGCACGACCCGTCCACAAACATATGATTTACTCATTTAAAACTATTTCTACTGACTGTTTTGTGAAATACTGTGTGTGACTAACTGACTACAGATAACTTTGTCACTGAACTGTTATACAATTTCTTACAACTTCGGCTATTGAACCAAAAAAAATACTTTGAAAAATCATAATCTAGGAAAACTTCAAAGAACAGAATGTGAAAATGAGAGAAATGTTCATTATGTTCAGACAAAAAAAAAAACAGGAACACGGATCCAAAAAAAATGGATGTAAGTGCAAAATATTAAACTCTACTTTCTGAAAGTCCATTGTACTTCTCCAAAAAAATTCACATATCTCGCGACGCTCTTTGTCCTCAACAGCCGAGAAATTCCCCTGTCGTAACACCTGCACCGGCTCCGTTCCCACACGGTTCAAGTTATTATGTAAGTATGTTACAACTCACAATATTGGGCCCGCGGCGAAAATGAACCGTTTGAAGAAAACATGCAAATTGGTCGGTAGTAGGTACGATTAACATCGAACCACCGCCGCACCGCTGGGACGCACTTGACGCTAATACTTACTCATTTTCGATGTACATATCTGAGATTTTAAACCCAGATGAGAAAGTAGTAAGGCTTATTGAATAGCACTTCGTGTTATAATGTCAGGTAATGATGAAGGAAGCAGACAAAATCGCCGCTTCTTGGGACTGAGGCCGCAGACTGCAGTGGAACTAAGGAAATAAAAGAATAAGGCTTCTCAGTACTAAATATATACAACGTGTGCCAAAACTCAACGTCAAGCGAGAACCAGGGAGTAGGCCAGTTTATAACTACCCAGGGAAAATAAGAAAAAAAAAATCGGAGTAATTTGTTTTTTATGATATGAGCATTTTTTGAAAAACGTTTCGTACAACATTTTTAGGTACTACGACTACAAATTTGCAAATATAAGTGTTAATTTTTTTTTATTGGTAGCCTAAATAAGTCTGCTATTGATCAGTATCCCAAATAAAACCGTAATGCCCATAGTTTTATCACAAAAAAATATTAAGTATTATTTCAAAAAATGCTTATATCATAAAAAACAAATGACTCCGATTTTTTTCTTATTTTTCCCTGGGCAGTCATAAACTGGCCTACTCCCTGGTTCCCGCTTGACGTTGAGTTTTGGGACACCCTACATATATATTTTTTTTATATAACCAACGATCAACGAACTCAGCAGTAGTCGCGTGGGTTAATGAGATGCACGTCCCAAACTGTACCTCGATTTTGTTTGCATCGACCTCTACCATCACGTTAGTGAGCAGCTGACGTAGTTCATCTGTTATCCTTGCCTCGTACTCTATCACGCACCTCGCTCCATAGATATGTTTAAGGCTTCGTTTAGTTTCTAAGATCGAATGGAGAATCAAAGGAAATAATATGTTTTACAATTATGCATACATATACCTATATCATATCTTGAAGTGCATTATATGCACCTCAAGAAAAAAACTTTGCATAGGTCTACGTTCATTCAGGAAACTGCAAAATTGTAGTACAAGGTAACTCATAAACGTTTGCTTTTTCCACAATTACCTCAAAATTAAGTTCTACATTTTGGGTCCAATTCCGGACCTGCCACCTCGGCCGGCCGCTCGGAAAATGCATAGTCTGAGCCAACTTGTTATGGTAAATGTGTAGGATTACTGGCTGCAGCAGTAATTACAATGATACCGCTGATTGCTATTTAATCCCATTACCGACAGTTGACGGCAGTTTGCCGAGCGAATTTCGCTCGTTTATTAATGATCATACGGTCAGGATTCAGTTGCAGCTGGAACGACGACGCGCCTTCGCGCAGTTGGGCAAGATAGTAGGCGTGAATTTTGTGGTTATTTGGCATTTTTGAAGATATTTGAAGGAATTCTGAAGGAGCACAAGTGGGAGTACTTATTCTATAGCTACATACAGGATGTTTGATGACTATAGGTCGTAAAGCAAAACAGGTACTCCTGAGCCTATTTGGAGCAAAAAAGTTAGATGACATTTTGCTCTACGGTGAACTTTTTTTTCCATACAAAACTAAATAATTTTATTTAGTTTTGTATGAAAAAAAAAATTTATTAACTTTTGCATGGAAAAAATTCACCGTAGAGCAAAATGTCATCTAACTGTTTTTGCTCCGAATAGGCTCAGGAGTACCTGGTTTGCTTTATGACCTATAGTCTTCAAACATCCTGTATATAGCTCGCGGCGAAGGCGGCGCGGCGGCGCGGCGTCGTCGTAGTGTTTGGGCGAAGGAACTTGAAGATTGAATGTTTATGAATTAGACTTATGTAATATGTGCCATTAGCACATTTTACCTGATAATCTGCCGACGCACCAGAGCAGTCGATATTGGACACCGGGGGGCTAAGCTACACCGTGTCCTACATTGGACAGGAAAACGGAGTGTGGAAAAACAACTCGCCAGGTGGGACGACGACATCGAGTAAGTCGGCGAAAAGCAGTGGTTCCGTGCCGCTGTAGGCCGGGAGGACTGGAGGAAAATTGGAGACCCGTATGTCCAGCAGTGGACGCTTACACGCTGACTGACTGACTGATACATATAGCCAGCCAGACAGAGGTTTTACTTAATTATTAATACATAGTATAGAGTAGAAAAGAAGTTATGAATAAAATGTAACATCAGGTTGGTTTGCCATAAACCTAAGTGATATGTTTAACTTTAACTTCTAATAGATGTCTTTCTAGAAGATATTTCTCCTCAATTTAGTCGTCACACAGCTTGCTGACAGCTAATACTTACTGTAAAAGGTAATAACTAAAATTCGCTTCAAGTTCTATTGCGTAATTGCCGAGCGAGTCATCAGCGTTAAAGTAATGAGTCCGAAGTTAAGCCGTTAAGTAATAGCTAAAATATATATCAAATAGAAACTTAGGCGCACTTTCATATCAGGCGGTAAATTGAAGGGTTATGTTAATACGGGGGTCATGAAAAAAAAAACTAACTACATATTACTTTTCGCTTATCTGATACCAGTCATTTAGTGACTAATTTGAAAATGGATTGTTCCATTTCAAATATAATTATTTGTAAAACGTCACTTTCTCTACAGCATTTGGCTGGCATTTCTAAACAAGGATGAAGCTCTCGCGGCGTGATTTTCGCGCCAATTTTTATTACGATTTAAAAAAAGGGTTGAAGCAGCCTGAGACTTTGCTTGTTTAAGATGAACGGTATTATAGATGATACCTATGCGTAGTTTTATTTACATAGTACATTTATTAAAAGTAACATAACAATTCTGTGTGTACATATAAAATTAATTATAATAATTCATCATGGGGACCATTGCCATTGTCCCCATAATGGATGCCCGCGTTCCTCCGCTGCATCCAGAGTGCGAGCCGTTCCGCGTTCCCCCGCTGCATCGAGAGTGCGAGCAGTTCTGCGTTCCCCCGATGCATCGAGAGTGCGAGCAATTCTGCGTTCCCCCGCTGCATCTAGAATGTGAGCAGTCCCGTGTTCCCCCGCTGCATGCAGAGTACGAGCAGTTCCGCATCCCCCCGCTGCATCCAGAGTGCAAGCCGTTCCGCGTTCCCCCGCTGCATGTAAAGTGTGAGTAGTTTTGCGTCCCCCCGCTGCATCCAGAATGCGAGCAGTTCCGCGTTCCGCCGCTACATCTAAAGTGTGAGCAGTTCTGCGTCCCTCCGCTGCATACAAAGTGCGAACAGTTCCGCGTTCCCCCGCTGCATCTAAAGTGTGAGCAGTTCCGCGTCCCCTGGTGCATCCAGAGTATGAGCAGTTCCGCGTTCCCCCGTGCGAGAGACACGCGTTGGCGGAAAAACGACCATGTCCGTCGGCCCTCACTAAGTATACCTCACGTCTCACTCCTCTTTTCTAAAGCCACACACACTACTCAATAAGTACACACGCTTCACTCTTCACTCCGCCACACGCCGCACGCGCCACGCCTCACTCTGCCGAAGGCAGCGTCGCTGCCGAATATATCGTCGCGCCGAGGCCACCGCGCGCTGCCGCTGGTGTACTGGCGGCGGCGGGGCGGGCGGCGCGGCCGCGGCGTGAGCCGTGAGGGCTCACTCCCCCGCCCCGCCCGCCGCCACACCCCTCACGCCGCGGCCGCCGCGCTCGGCACGCACACGCTCGTAGCACGCAAGAGCGGCACTCGCGGCCCGCATGCGTGCTATTAATTGATGCCGTGGATACATTTCTTAAGCCGCTAACAAGACCGTTTTCTCGCTGTTTGACGTTCAGCTCGACAAATCGTTAGGTTTTTAATCGACCTTTTTAAATATCCAGTAGTTATCATGAAGTTCCTTCTCACTTAAACATAATGTGATTATTACATCTTTCTGCTATAAAAAAGGCAAACGTACAAATTTTTGGCCACCTATGTACTAATATTCTATTACATGTTATTCTTATTGCAGAATGCAATTAATTGTAATTTAACTCTGTTTGAAACCGCCTGTACCGATACATACATACATACATATCGTCACGCCTGTTTCCCGGTGGGGTAGACAGAGACAACGGATCTCCACGTGCCACGATCCTGACACACCTCTGCCGCCTCTTCCAATGTTCACAAATTTTACAAATTTCCATCTTTAGACAAAGAAATATTACGTACAAATTATAATATTAATATTGATTGATTAATTAGATTGATTAAAATTGAAACTTTAGCTGAAATAATAATGAAATAAATACCTAAAAAAATACTTAGGTATTTATTGTGAGTGAAAAAAAGCTCTGTAAAAATAATGTCGTAATAATTGACGTAATGTCTCCGAATGCCAGCACAGCCAAACAATAAAAATTACTTTGCAGCGAGTATGAGCATTCCGTTCCAAACGTCCAAACATTTTAAACGAGTATTGTGAAACGTACAACTTCACCGCAGAGCCGAGAGCCGACTAAAACACTCGGGCTTATTACTTCTCTTCCGGGAGCTTTAATTGCACAAACGTAATGTATTTAATGAAGAAGGCATTCCTGGTACTTACATTATAAGTAAATTGTAACATACCATCGCTGGATACAGCGAATAATTTTTAGGTCGGCACTCTCTCTTTTATTTAGCAAACTTACTATAGGTAAATCAACACTTTTATTAAAAGTAATTTATGGCCATTTTATGCACTTGATGAATTTTTCATGAATTGTAAATAGTAAAATATTAAGCTATTTTTAAGTAAGCGCCTAATGTATGTGTTTGTTGTACCAGAATAATAATAATTTCATAATTAATATTTACAATTCATTTTTTAGATTTTTTTTTTTTTTATGTAATCCGGTATGGGTGGCTGAGTCGGAGGGGCCAAAGCACATACTCCGACTAGCCAATATCACCTCCGAGAAGGTAGGTGTCATACCGGAGACTTCCCTGGATTGCTGGCTATACTGGACTAGAGGAGAACACAACCGAGGTTGCTATGCGGCCATCTTACATCCAGTACGGTGGTACCAATCCAGTATCGATTGATTGTATTTTAATGTATCTTTTATTGAATTTCACTTTTTGCACATTTGATGTAATCATAATATTTTAGGTAGCATAGCGGCGATATTTATTCAACTATTCAAGGAGATTTTTAATAAAATAAGAAACAAAAATAAAACTAAATATAATTAAATTTTTGCGAGAATTTAATAGTAGTTCAAGCGGTGTTGGAACATTGTCAAGTTTTATTGTATCAGAAATCGATTTTAAGGGATAAGGACAAGATGCCGTGCTAAAGGGCGACAGGATAGCTATCTCTCACCTTGGCACGGTACTTCCAACGAGTCATGCAGCAGATGGGTGTTCGTGCCTTACTTGCTGCTTGATAGTTATTTTGTCCTAACACATTGCTAAACGTGGTGTTCGGTGTTGTGCTGTAATTTACAAGAGTACTAGCAGCACAACAACAATTACTCTGCCTACCCCGATTGTCGGGATAAAGCGTGTGGTATATATATAATATTCTGTTTTCGAGTTTGAGAAGAACATTTCTCTTAAAAACTATAGTTGCCATGGTTTGGATTATAAGGTAAAAGTATAGGTACCTCCCCTTAACTATATACGGTCTCCCTGCCCACATATATAGGTACGAATAGTCTCGGGTCCTTCAAGAGAGGCGTGAACAGGCACCTGTCAGGCCTGCAGGGCTTTCGTAACCCCCGAATTTGACCGAATGTCCATGGGCGACGTTAGACACCTTATGTGCGCCTCGCCGCGTCATGTCGCGCTTACTATAAAAAAAAAAGTTTTTGGCACTAGCTGGTTGCGTATATATGCATATCTTAGGCATAGATAACTTAGCAAGTAGCTCTTAGATTACTCGATAGGCCTAGTGTTGGTGCATCGCGTGCTCGCAACAGGTGTTTTGATTAAAATATCACGTGCAGCAGACTTTAATCAATTTCGTGCAGTTGGAGGCTATACGGGAACGCGAGCAGCCTCCCGTCGGCATTACTCGAAATGAAGAATATGAATAGTATTAGAATGCAATGCACCTCTACGTACTTGTATATGATAAGGCTTAGTCGAAGTCGTGACGGTATGTTCAGACCTGCGTAAATTATGATTTTCCCGTTCAGCATATAATTTTATGATATACGCGTAATGAGTGCGTGCGGTTATTTATTAGAGCGAAAAATTACTGAACAATCATTTATTTTACAAAATCATAAAATATCTACTCTTTACCAAGTGAATATGTTTACCGGAACATACGCTATGCCAGAAAATATATTCATGATTCCTCTCTTAATTCCGACAATCATAACTATGATACACGGTGTAAGAATTATGTACAATTACTAAGACATAGATTATCTAAAACGTCAAAATGCTTTATTTGTAATAGTGTTAGATTTTATAATAAAGTGTCTTGAAATGAAATGAAAATATACTTTATTGTACACCATTGTATAAAAAGGTTACAAAAGGCGAGTTTAATGCCTTGCGGCATTCTTTACGAACTAACCTTTGGGATGTGGAAAACACGTAGGGGCGGACAATGCAGTACTATAGAGGTCTTCAAATATAAAAAAAATTGATGAGAATAATTTCAAACAACGAATTAAATTAATGTTAATTGAAAAGAGTTATCACACTGTTAAGGATGCGTTAACTGACCGTAATTTTATCAAGGAGTCTGACTACTGTTTTTCCCATTGACGAACTTTGCCAATTGGATACATTATGTTACTATAATATAATAGGTACTTATAAGGTACTAACAAAGCACTGTAACTTTCGAAGTTTGTTTGTCAGTTCTTCTTCGCATTGAATTTAGAACTGGCGGAATTTTCTGCATGTCCAAGCGTAGGTTACCTACCTATGGATGAAATTAAACAATAAATAAAAAACAATATTAAAGCAAAAAATTATGTTAAAAAATATATCAACCTGATATTCGTTAAAACAGCCAACTAAGAGGTCAAGCTGATCACTTCTCTTTATCAATTTCTCAGTAGCATTATATATTTGACAAAACAAAAACTCTAAATACTCCGTTTAATACGTTTTTAGGATCACGTCATAAAAATTGCGAAAAAAGGGACCACACGCATGAGGAAGACACAGGCAGATATCTCCGGATCTATTAAATCTATTTTCATAAAGCTGATGCGAAAATATGCAAAATTTTTGCCCGCAGACAGTGCATAGATACATTTGTGAAATAGTCAGGTGGAAAGTACAGGGTACCCCAAAATGTGAACAAAAAAAATTTTTTTTTTGTAATAAATCGAAGATTATGCCATTCTCTAGCTATTATTAAGGTAATTTCAAAAATATATAACATGCCTGGTGGGCTATGTCCCGCCTGGTGGAAAGTCGACATCAAGTACGTCGGCGGAAAACAGTGGTTCCGTACCGCTGTAGGCCGGGAGGACTGGAGGAAAATTGGAGAGGCGTATGTTCAGCAGTGGCGCTTACACGGTGACTGACTGACATAACATGTCTATATAATCACTACATATGCATTAACAAATATTTCGTTTAAAAGTTTTAAAAAAAACAACCGTTTTGTTGCCGAACTTTTTCCAACAAATGGTGGTTTAAAAATTCTGAAAAAATTTCCAATATAGGTACAGCTTTCAACATTTTATTTTATTTCTTATAACGGTTTATAATTTTCTACTGTTCATGAGATTATGTAGAAGCTAATAGGATAGGCGGCCAGAGTGTAAAATCGTATTAGTTCAATCAAACTTCAAAGGCGACAGACAATCACAAACGGCGCGCCGGCGGCGGCGGCGGGTTTCCTAACGCGTTGAAGTCTTTTGCCCTAGCTGTGCCGAGACTCGTCCCGCATTCAGTCATTGTAAATATTTTCTCTTATGGGCAGTACGCAGAGCTTTATTTATTATTGTTTATCAATTCTTTTAGTTCAGTCCATGGTATATGTATGTACTTTCAGTGAAATATAATTATTTTGGTTTTTGCTTTAATTAGGAAATATTAAACTTTTGCTTTCCATAGTTATAAACTAAAGAAATTGTATTATGTACATATTGTATTAAAATCATCCCTGTTGATTTTGTGGCTAAAATTCTATCGCTGTTGGCGTGCCGTCGCGCCGCCTCCGCCGCGCCGCCTCCGCCGGCCGGCGGGTTTCTTCGCGCGTTGAAATCATTTCGTCCGGTAACTAAATACAATACGGCTCGCTTACTCGAGATGCCTTAATATATTCTACAAAATTATCTTTTAATAGACTTCTAATTTTTACTTAAGTCTTAGATATAAAATGTTTTACTATTCCAAAAAATTATTATATTGTTTCGATTAATATGGTAGAATGTAAGTAGCAAAAGAGTTGGGCGTGAGAATTGAAGATAAAATAATAAGTAATAATATTATTAATAGTTAAATAAAAAGTCTTCTCTCATATGAAATTTGGCTTAGGAAAGTACACAATGTTGCAAAATTCGTTTTAAAGAATAACAAACAGATGAAAACCAGACATCAAGTACGTCGGCGGAAAGCAGTGGTTCCGTACCGTTAAAGGTCGTGAAGACTGGAGGAAAATTGGAGAGGCGTATATCCAGCAGTGGACGAAAACAAGCTGAATGACTGACTGAAGGCACTATTATACGTATAATGACCATATATAATAGTACATTTTCAACTAAATTGACATATAATTATCGTCATCAAAACTAACTTACGGCTGAAAGTTGTGACCGCACGTAGCACTCAACACCATCACTGAAAATTTTCAATCAATCACTTGAGACTGCACGCGGTGGTGGAGCGACGACTACTCCGACACACTTCACTCAGCCGACCCTACTCTACTACCGAACGTCTCAATCGCAAAAGACCGAGATTGATCGAGAAGTCGATTCGCCAAAATTCGAACTGAAGTTACGAGCCCCGTTTCCGCCCAAGTTAAAAATAAGTAGTTACATAATGCAAGGACGTTGCACTTCGAAAAGTCAATGGCTAGCGGAGCGTGAAGAAACTGGATTTTTATATTGTATCAGTATAGTGGATGACCGGCAGCATCGCGCGCGCCGGCCGCGCGGCGGCGGAGTGGCCGCGGCGAGCGTCCGCGCGGCTCGCCAGCTCACCGACGAATGAGAAGACGAAGAAATAACTATCTCAACTCTCAAGCGTCTTTTCTCTAATCCTTTTGGGCCGCGCGTGTACGGAGAGTGCGCGGGCGCCGCGCGACAGTGTGCGTCCGTGCACCGAACAGCTGATCCTTTGAAATCCTCGCAAACCCGAAGGTGAGCTTTGGAAATTGAGCGCCTTAAGATGTCAATCGATATCGTTGGGTGGTAAGTCTTAACGTAATATTTATAAGATGGATTATGCCACAATATTTGGCTCAGCTTTTATTGTGACTACGAAGATATTAATTTAATCAACATGAACTGAGCATGCCAATTTAATGCTAAGGAAAACTAATTGTATGCAGATATATAGGTATACCTGTCTCAACAAACTACAACAATCCTATGTCCCTAAGTGTGTTCTATAGCTTATTCCATGGGGAGCGCTTATATAGTTTACGCGATCCCCCTTTCCTCTTTCACCTCCGCATTTGGCAGTGGTTGAACTTACCGCGGATGCATACCAATCGGTTCTGCAGATCTCTCGTCTATAGAACCGGTAAACTCTAGAACGCTCCACCTGCCCAATCCGATCAAGTATAGTCTCAAATCCTTCATTAAGACGTAAATAGGCACATGGCAGGCCGGCATGGCATTCGCAAACCCCATATCGGATGTCCATAGGCGTCGTTAGACACATTATGCTTAGATGCTACATGTCACGCTTTCAATTAAAAATTGTATATAATTCTCATAGTTTGAACGACTGAAATGGATGCCAAAATACGCATTTGAACGAAATACGAAGTAATGTTTATTTACACGAGTGTACTACCACGACATCTGGTTGGGACGTTTACACGACATAATGGTCCGAAATAAGATGTAACCAACTATACCAGTTACATTAAATATTACTTTCACACAGTACCTGTGTGGTTTTTATTGCTGAAAATGAAAGGTGGATTAGGTGTTTCCCTCATTTTGGGCGTGGAGCAGGCTAAGAACTGTTCCAGTACTCAGGACAGGATCCCGATCACAGGGTTCTGATGACAGTACAGGATCAATTATATTTAGTATTTTCATTATTGTTGAGTTATCTATACGTAGATGGTTAATTCAATCTATGTTTTTTTTATATGTAAACTGACACGGTTGGCTACATCACTACAATATCCGTGATGTCAGCCCATAACAGCTTGGTGAACTAGGTTCCATGTCAGTCCTTCCTTGACTGGATGGAAAACATGAACTATTTACATAGCCGTTTCGACCGACTTTTCATTCAGTGCGGTGCTACCAACCCGGGCGGGTTAAACCCTACCACCTAGTAAGGTAAGAAGGGAAGAAACCTACAGTTTTACGTGGAATACGAACCAATACCTAATTTAATCCGAATGGTTATATTAATAAATGGTTTATGTTATAATTTCGTCGTCATCGTCGTATTCGCGCACGTTACATACCTAAACATGCCTAACGTAATAGACCGTATACCCACTCGCACATCTAATTCAACACACTACACGCCATTCCACGTCGCGGTTCCGTTACAACGCCACCTCCAGCGAAAGTGGCGTGGTGGTGGCATCCACGCGCCGCCGGTGACCACTCTGGTCATCCGATGGTAGGGATGAGCAGATGGGTGGCACCGGCCACAGCCAATCCTCATACGCAGCAGCACGCGACCGCGCGCGGGGCGCGGCGACAGCAGAGGCGGCACCGTCTACCGCCGCGCCGCGCCCCGCGCGCGCGCCGCGCCGCGCCGGTGGAACACTGCGTGAGTTATCGTCTACAAGCGTTAAGTGATTGCGACACGCGATCCTACAGCTGAGTAGAGGTGGAAAATTGGGTTGAGTCCACCTCTTGCCTACACACATAATGAAATTAAATTAAATGAATATATATTGCACATAATTAACAGTTACACGCAAACAATATTTGTTTTATTTTTAATTACTGAACTAGCGCGACGTTGCCACCCAACTAGGCTAAGCCTGCGCTAGGTTTGGCACAGAACAGATACGTTTCACAGATCTAGTTTGAGCGAATGAAAAAAATACGTACATGTAGACAAAACAATGGGTACAACATATATTTTAATAAATGCATGCAAACATAATCATTATAATATAGGTTTTTTTTATGGAACCTGACACGGTTGGCTACGTCACCTATACAACATCCGTGATGTCAGGCCATAACACCGGGTGAACTTGGTGACATGTCAGTGCTTCCCTTCGGTCGTGCCGGCTAAACTGAACTGGACGGACAACACAAACTATTTACATAGCCGCTTCTACCGACCTTTCATTCAGTGCGGTGGTACCAACCCGGGCGGGTCAAACCCTACCACCTAGTAATATAAGAAGGGATCGAGTCATATCTCTTAGTCGTATTTTACGACATACACGGTACATTTTATTGATTATTCCCTTGGTCCTTGAAAAACAAAATAAATAAAATAATGTTCATTTTACAGACGCCAGGACTTTAGTATCCTAGATTTATTTTCCATTTCACGAAACCTAAAAAATCATTGTAAATTACAAATCACTAAACACAGAATAAACTACATATCACACACGCTAAATCCCGACAATCGGGGTAAGCAGATTAATCGGTGTTGTGCTGCAAGAACTCTGGTCAATTACAGCACAACACCAACCACCACGTTTCGCAAAGTATTCGAACAAGATTCAATCGATCAAGCAGCAAGTAAGACACGAAGACCCACCTGCTGCATGACTCGGTGGAAGTACCGTGCCAAGGTGAGAGGTGGCGAGCCTGTCGCGCTTTAGCACGGTATCTTGTCCTTATCCCTTAGTCGCCTTTTACGACATGCATGGGGAGAGATGCAGTGGGGACATTCTTTTCAAGTCCACACGGTACTACTATAATAAACTACGTATAACGTAAACCTGTAGGTGTACCTTCTTACCTGACTACGTTTCCGGATTTCACCCGCTCGGGTTGGTACCACCGCACTGAATGAAAGGTCGGTCGAAGCGGCCATGTCAATAGTTCGTGTTTTCCGTCCAGTGAAGTGTAGCCGACATGACCAATGGGAAGCACTGACATGGCACCTCGTTCGCCAAGGTGTTATGGGCTGATATCACTGGTGTTGTAGATGATGTAGCCATCCGTGTCATAAAATGTCAGTTTCCAAAAAATATATATACGGGGTGTCCCAGAAACCGACGATAAACCTTTGACAGCTGCAGCTGCTAATTACCTCTAAATTTTAATACTCTCAGAATATCTAATTTTAGGTTTAGTAAAAATGGCTTACTTTTTGAGATATTGACATTTTTGTAAAAATTCAAAATTTTCTAATACAATAACGAAAACAAAAATAAACGTAAAAGTTACAAGGGTTTAAAGTTGGGATTTTGTTCATTTAAAAAAATTAATAAAAAAAAATCGTATCTCGATACCACGTGACACCTGACAAAATGTATCTTGGGTCAAAACATTGCAAATGACCCCACTTACCTGCAAAAAAATTTTTTCAGTCGATGTGCCGAACATTCTGCATAACTCTGAACATGGGAAACGTCGTATGTATGCACAAGTAACATATTTACGAATGAATACTCTTTTATACAGTACTTTGTATTATAACATCGGTCAATCCCGATGCGTACTACCTAGCACAAATTGTAATGCTACCAAATATGTAAACACATGCAGTAACAGCATTCACAAGTATAGAACTATGGTCATACATTGCACGCACACAATTTAGTTCGTCCCAAACATCTACAAATGCATGTTATTTGCATCAAACGGTTTGTTGATAAATGTACGAGAATACACAAGCCTCACATAATAATAAAGTACTTATCTGGATCTGCAGCACTAGGTTATCAAAATGTGGCCTGTCGACTCGACGCCGACGATCGTTGTGCCCATAGTCGTTTCGGCGCATGGGCCGATAACGAAGAGCCTCGACAAGTTTGACGACCACCTTGAGAGGCTCTCGCTGAGTGGTTGGGTCAAGGATCAGATCCAGAAGGCAGCCCTGCTCGGCACTGCGCGCATAGTCCGGAGGTTTCTCTCTTTGGGACCTGACCATCATCGGTAGCCTGGGTTCGCTCCGCGCCCCGCCCCGCCGTCGGTGGTGGAAACGAATGGGCTTTTAATATTACGTTTTTAATATGTACAAAATTAGTTTTAAGGAAATAGACATATAACAATAATAATTAGAGATAAAATAATAATAATAACACTTTATGTCACTTAATGCATGACAAGGTCGGGCTTAGTCCTTTAGGCAAATTCCTCCAGTCAACCCGATGGACCTACATATTTACAAGGAATCCGAACCATGGAGCAGAGGGTGAAGGTATGCCCGTAATTAGAGTCCCATCGCAAAATGCGAAAAAAGGGACCCTTATGGGATCGCTATGGTGTCTGTCTGTCTGTCTGTCTCTCTGTCTGTCGGTGACACGCAGATATCTCCGGATCTACTGAACCGATTTCGATGAAACTAACGCCAAATTATGTATAATTTTTGCCGCTAGATTTTGATGTATAAATTTGTCTAATAGTCTTGTGGAAAGTATAGGGTACCCCAAAATGTGAACGAAAAATAAATTTTGTTTTTTTAAATAAATCAAGTTTCATGTCATTCATTAGGTATTGTTAAGGCAATTCCAAAAATATACAACTTTGTTATAATAAATAAGTTTGCTTAAACAAATATTTCGTTTAAAAGTTGACAAAAAACTGCAGTTTTGTCGCCGATCTTTGACCTATTAAGGGTTGTTTGAAAATTATGAAAAAAATAAACAATATAGGCATTCTTATCTAATTGTGCACAAAACTATTCATATTGCTCATAATGTCATACATTTTGAGATAAAGTTAAATGTCTGATCAGCCAAAATTTCAATTTTGCGTGTTACTTTTTACTCACCAGCTCAGGCCACCGATAACGTAGCGTTGTGATTAATAGCCTAAAACCATCCTTAGAAGTGAAAAAATGTAACAGTGAAAATATTATGTAAATCGATAAAGTGGTTCTCGAGTTATAAGAATATTCATATATTAACGTACGTTACACGGTGAGTTGACTGTAGAAACTCGCTTTATTTATTAGGAATTATCTACCAAACGAAATCACTTAATGGCACCTAATTACGACAGAAAAAAATATGCTCTGCTCGTACCGGCTACACTGAACTAGACGGAAACAAGAACGATTTACATATTAGAATGTAACAGTAAAATACATAAGTAAATCAGTGAAATGTATTAAAATTGCATAAGCGCGGCTCCCTTCACGGCCACTTGTTTTTTTTTCAAATCAGAAAAAACTCATTGGTACACGCCGGTTGGATTCGAACCTCGGACCTCTCGCAAGAGAAGTCGACGCCCAGACCACTCGGCCACCCGCCGCAGTCTATCTGACATAGATAGACGTATTGAAATTGTGCATTGTGTGCAACATTTAAATTGTATAAAAATTTTACGTGCTCGGTGTTTTTATTGATGTCCCGTCTGTTATTTCAAATACCTTGCACATAATGTTGCTCATCCAGTCACGACACGACCCATTGCACACCCCTCTCTTTATTTAATCGTAAGAATTCCAAGGTACAATCATGTGGTTATTTGATGGTGAAAAAAGTTTTTATTAGACCTAGGCTTTCATTGTGCTTTCATTAGGTAGCTCAAGCGGCGACTGCACAGCGGTGAGCTCTCTATGAAGGTAAAATGGAAATCGGAAGTTATATGTTTACAATAATTGTCCTACGTAATTAGATCCTGTGTCTCTGCAAACGCGAATTAAACTATTAACAGGGGAACAATATAAATGTATAATAAAAAGTTGACAGGAGGGTCGACAAGGCCTTATAGGTGCTTACCTATGAAATTTCCGTTTCGTATAGAAAAAATATAAAATGTTTTTGGAACGAATTTCCTTATCGCACGTTACACTCCAAACACTTGGCGAATTAGAGCTAGGCCGAAAAAAGTGTAAGACTTCGACCGTCACGACACTTTTGCTGTATTATGTGTGTTTGTGTGTTCACAAGAGTATTTCTATGTATAGGTATATTACTGCAGTATAGTATACACGTCATTTATTTTGTTTATTTTGCTTTTAATTACTCTCAAACGCTGTTCATTTAATTTTATTTCATATTGCCTGTTATTTAATACAAAATAAAAAGAAAGGAACTTCGTTCCAACCGGGTACGAGTGTGCGTATTTGGAAAATATACCTTTACCCAACGCTCCACAGTGTTGAGCTCGGGTATACATTCAAGAAGTAGCAAAGCAAGTTTGTCACTTGAAAATATACCAGAGCGCAACACTTTTCTCGGGTATACTTTCAAGGAACGAAACTCCGCTTGGCTCAACACGATGATGCAGTTATTAATATTCCGTATGAAGGAAGGAAAGTGGTATGAGTGATCTTTTGGTGGTTAAATCTTCTATATATTGACCCTAACCTAATTTTGAGGCGGCGCATGTCGTTTTTGTTTTTCAATTAAATGTTCTTTCCTTTTTCTTTCCTCCGAGAGACCGAAGATCGCCGTGCCGTCGGCGTCGCGTTGACGTCGGGTATATTTTAAAGTGCCTGCGCGAGCTTTTCTGCATTTGAAAGCATACCCGACGCCAGCGCGGTCAGTGACGTCACAACGTTAGGTGAAGGTACATTTTAAAGGGCTTAGTTTTCACTTTCTGTGTTTGAAAATATACCCGATGCTAGCGCGGCCAGTGACGTCACGAGCGTTGGGTAAAGGTATATTTTCGAAATAAGCTACGAGCGTCCCATGACACCTCTAGTTTTTTTTTTATGAAAATGATATATTGATTTAATCAAAATATCTATACGGTTTTGCCAGGTAGTTGATTGATGCCTTTGCTATAAAAGTCCTGGGGGCGGGAGTCATGTGAATCTTTGTGATCTCACATTCTACGTAAAAAAAACTGAAGTATGTCTCTTCCATAACATCTTCGTTCTTCATCTTCGCAGGCAGGTGTCTAGCATTTGTATTAACTAAGAACGGACGTTAGGTAACGTTATTGAAGACTGCATAACTATAAAATTTGCAATTATATCGATATGTATCGAAAATTCGCATTTCTTGCAGAGTAGACGCACTGGGGGCATTTTATTACAATGGCATAATTATGTTTTAATTAAAGTGCAATACAATGTACTCTTCGGATGTTATAGGGACATAAAGCTGAGCGCGGGACATTCCAGGCGCTGCGCAAGCATCTGGCCCAGCAATAACCTTACAACTACCGCTTCTGTAGCTCGGTTGCGCAGTTGCGCAGCGCTGCTGTGCCGGAAATATTATTATATAGCTTTTTAGGGTTCCGTACCTCAAAAGAGGAAAAATGGAACCCTTATAGGATCACTGTCTGTCTGTCTGTCCCAGCTTATTTTCTCCGAGTCTACTGGAGGAAAAAAAATTAAATTAGGATGTTTCAGGATAGGCTTGAGAAAATTCAAGATTAGAAAGTACCTATTCATTATTAGAAGAATAAAATCCTTATCACTCAAATCTAAATTCCGTATTTTTTTTTTCATACCAAAATTTAAAATTGTTATAAAAACTCGATGGATAGTGTGTCTGGGGAGATTTGGCAACAGTGCTGTCTAGGTCTAGGGAGTCTAATGACCTAGTCCACTCCTCTTTCTTTTTTTTTAATTTTTTTTTTATGGAAACTGACACGGTTGGCTACATCACCTACAACGTCCGTGATGTCAGCCCATAACACCGGGTGAACTAGGTGCCATGTCAGTGCTTCCCCCTTTGATCGTGCCGGCTACACTGAACTGGTCGGAAAACACAAACTATTTACATAGCCGTTTTAACCGACGTTTCATTCTGTGCGGTGGTACCAACCCGGGCGGGTTAAACCCTACCACCAAGTAAGATTAGGAGGGAAGGGACCTACAGTTTTACGAGGAATCCGAACCTCGGTCAGCCTCCAACGGTCAGCGGTCACCCATCCAAGTACTGATCGCACCCAGCGTTGCTTAACATTCAATAGCGACAGTTGACTGTCTGCACCACTGAGCTATCGAGGCTGACATTTTATGTCATTCAACTTTAAGTGTTTGGAATTAACCTACATGCAGTTCAATTCTACTAGCTAGGCAAATTATTTTTATAAAGGCCGACCACCTTTCACCAAATCTCGATGAAATATTTTTGAAATATTTTAGAAGTTACGAATATAAGGAACACAATTTTTTTTCATAATTTTAAAATGCATAGTTTCAAAAATATTCCTAAGCACGAAAATTCCAAGTTTTAATGTTCTCACTGAAAACGGAATGTTACGGAACCCTCTCCACTCGAGTTCGACTCGCACTTGAGCGCTTTTATTTATTTTTATTAAACGAGACCAGAATCGATTGTGTTAGTTTGCATGAACTGCGTATGTGTGATTGCGATGTATACATGTAAAACATAATACATAATGATAATTATCATTATGGCCCACACAAGTGAAATTATTTGAAGAGTGATTTTCACGTATTGCTGTTTTCTGTTGCATCGATCACAAACTTAAATTATATATAACACTATAATAGTAATATGAACTAAACACTGAAGCAGGCTTTTTAAATTTACAGTATTTTTTCATGGTGAAAAACCTTTCCGAATGTGACTCAATTTAAAATTAATATGTGCATAACTTTTCCATTTGGTAAAATTGTGTGAAACGCAAATTTTCTAAAAATATGAAATTTGGTACTCAACGATGATATTTGTGATTACTCGGATTTTATTAACTGAAAGAGTTGTAGACGCGCATAATGCACAAAACTCATTGTTTTCTTCATAAGATTCATCAAAAGAGGCACCGAAAAGCAATTCATTATCGTGTTACACGAAAGCAACAAACTGGCGGCTGCGGCCACCAAACCGCTAATAGCGATGTGTGCTTTCCTCGGTGTAATAACCTCTCCCCTATACCTATTGTTTTACCTTAGATATTAAAGGCAGAATTATTAAAAAATCAACTCTATAGCTCTAGAACAACTAGAATATAAAGAATCGAAATATGGCCAGCGTATAGCTTTCAAGTGATCTCTAGGTTTGTCAGAAACAGTGTCGCTAATTCGTACACATATTTCCTGTAAAATGGACCCAATTATTACTTCCTTTCCAGAAAGTCGTTGTGTACCGTAATAACTCAGAGTACTAACTCTCATTTCCTAAATCTATTCTAGTAAATTCTATTATCAACATTTAAAACACTTACTAAACTAATTGCTCATTCATCTATAGTCATTAAACCCTTCCGGTTTCCCTCTGTGTTCTATGTGCACGCTTCGACAGCGCGCTCACGCGCCTCGCTTGCGAGCTTGTGAGACCCGCCAAAATTCGAAATGAAAAGTGTTCTGATGTTTGTGTTATTGTTATTATTAAATTATGATCAATGTATTACTTGATAGCTTAATTTTGTTGTGCCATTCAATAGATGAAATCTATTGTTTATATTTTCTTCTATATTTTAGAACTTCAACAATACAAATTTTTATTGAAACCCCCCCTGAAGGGGTTTGTGGAACTGGCTCCACTAAATTCGTATGGACCCTCTGTCCATACGATATTTATCCATCGCCAGTCCCCGTGACTCCCAACGCAGATAAATTTGTACTTAAGTTACAAATTTATTATTTGTTCCTAGGAGTCCCCGTTTTCTAATCTGTACAAAATATACATCTTCAGACAGATTTACCAATTTAATCTCGTAGTGTTATGTTGGAGTTCAAAAGATATTCTTTTGTCCTCCCTAAAGGCAGAAGTGTATGCTTTTAATTGTGAGTGTATAGTGTATGTTATGGTTTACATTTCTGTGGCTATCTATTGATATACCTACAGAAATTGTTTTATTCCAAATGCTGCGGTCAGGGGTCCACCTTTCACCGAAATCATTTAGGAATATTTTCTTAAGGGTTTATTAAAATTGTGTGCTGATCATAATCTATATAACCTATACAGGTATATTTAAACCTGATTTACGCAATCTCCCCACGACCTAAAACGTAACTAGCCAGAATGTTGCATGTACATATATTACATAATTTACCTTAGAATTCCACTATCCTAATCGGTCTGACACGATTCACTAAAATCACCTTAAATAAAACACCATTACAAATAGAATAGCGTAAAATATTAAATTCAAACGAAACCACAACACCCGCCACTGAATCTATTCGCGAAGTTAACACTTAATAAAAATATACTTTTATGTCAAAATACGGTAAAACCACTGATTTTACATATTTAAAACCGACATATTTTTTAATAATTACGCGTGGTTCAAACACTCTTATATACGTAGAATTTACGAATTTAAAAATCGGGTTTTGTTTCTTTTAATTTTCCCTATATTTTAAAATACCTTCCCAATGTACTAGTCCTCATGGTAGGCCAGTTCGGACATAGTGTCATTGTAAAAGCTCTTTGGAAGTCCTTCCATCACCAGTCAAGATTCCAGAATCCAGACGCCTTCATCCAGAACTCAAAAGGCTCAAAAAGAACATCCAAAATATTTTCCGTAAAACTAGTTGACAACCCCTATATCACCCCCAAAATTACAGAATCCAGACACCTTCATCTGTAACTCCGAAAGCTTTACAGAGATCCCCACACTAAAATTCACGAAATTAAACAACCTCTATTCACTGACTTCCCTTATTTGCGTGTAATTTAAGATCAGGTCCCAGTACAATATATGTTAATCCAATTTAAAACCTTCCCAATGTACCAGTCCTCATGGTAGGCCAGTTCGGACATAGTGTCATTGTAAAAGCTATTTGGAAGTCCTTCCATCACCAGTCAAGATTCCAGAATCCAGACGCCTTCATCCAGAACTCAAAAGGCTCAAAAAGAACATCCAAAATATTTTTCGCAAACTAGTTGAAAACCCCTATATCACCCCCAAAATTACAGAATCCAGACACCTTCATCTGTAACTCCGAAAGCTTTACAGAAGTTCCCACACTAAAATTTACGAAACAACAACCTCTATTCACCGGTTTCTTTACAAAATCATTTATGTACTAAGAAAACCTTCCCAATGTACCAGTCCTCATGGTAAGCCAGTTCGGACATAGTGTCATTGTAAAAGCTCTTTGGAAGTCCTTCCATCACCAGTCAAGATTCCAGAATCCAGACGCCTTCATCCAGAACTCAAAAGGCTCAAAAAGAACATCCAAAATATTTTTCGCAAACTAGTTGAAAACCCCTATATCACCCCCAAAATTACAGAATCCAGACACCTTCATCTGTAACTCCGAAAGCTTTACAGAAGTTCCCACACTAAATTTTACGAAATTAAATTAATTATATTCACCGGTTTCTTTACCAAACCATTTACTAAGAAAACCCAATCAAAAATACACGCGAGCGAAGCCGAGCGAAAATATTCACTAATAAAACCCAACCGAAAATACACGCGAGCGAAGCTGAGCGAAACTTCGTTTCCCGAATTTATTCGAAAACTCACGCGAGCGGAGCAGTACCAACTTTCGTACCTGGACTCTCGCTAAATACGCACGACCGTCTCCTTCGACTCCCAAAACAGACTGAACTCCCCACGCTCCCCTCCCTCTCCTTTTATAATCTTTCCTCGTGTCACAATCCTGACACGCAGGAACAAATCGAACGGTGGCCTCCTAGTATGGCCATGACACGTTCGTGTCACGGAGCGTAATTTTGTATGGAGATCGAATTATGAATTTTAGTATGGGCTGGACACGTTTGTGTCACGCAGGAACAAATCGATCGGCTGCCTCGTAGTATGGCCGTGTCACGTTTCTGTCCGGACTCGTAATTTTGTATGGAGAATAATTTTATGATTTTAGTATGAACTGGACACGTTTCGGACACGATATAAATTCGATTTTGGAGGGAAAACAAACCCTCTTCGTACCTTCCACATGGTACCTAAAGCTGTTTCGCTCGTCAGCGATGCGCTTTACCTCTACTTCGGTGGTTTTAACACCACTTCCCCGCACCCATTGTGCATCTCCGCATGCAGAGAACTGTTGCTTTTGTTATATAAATTAATTGATGTTATTACATGTGCTCTATTAATAAGTCGACTTTTAGCGCCATAACGGAGTGTTTTATTTATATATTTTTGTTTAATGTCGTCTATATTCTTCGAATATTTTCATTTAAAATGTTAACGTTCCAAGTTGTTAGTTTTCTTATTGTCTATATATTAATTCCTGTACATGCGTGATACCATCTTCCGTGTTTGATAATACTATTCATGTACGGAACCTGGACACGCAGAAACCAATCGAAATCTCCTTACCATAGTCGTGTTTTATTCATGTCAGGACACGAAACCATTCCTTCATACTAACATCGCTTAACGAAAACCCCTCCCGCACCGCTTGACAAATTACCTCAGGTCGCTCTGCCTCGCCCCGCGGCCCACGCGCGCCCGCAGCTCGGTAATACCTCGTCCCTTGTCTTGTTTACCTCATACCTCTTTCCGCCCCGCGCGCACGCTCCAACGGATATTTATTTGAATATTTATGCGTAAAATGAATGTTGGCGTCATACTCAATGAAACGTTGTTTTGTTTTATTTAATGTTTTTGTTTAATAACTGGTAGTTTGTTTATACACTCTTCCCTTTATAAAATGTTTAGTGTTTTAGTTTGAATCACTAATAAATAATTATTAAAATAATTTTAGCCCCTGTGTGATATCTTCACACAGATCACGAAACTTCAAATTCCCATAAACTCCGTCATGTCCAGAAACCAGACACGCAGGAACAAATAGACCAGCGACCTCATAGTATGGCCGTGACACGTTTTTGACACGCAGGAACAAATCGCTCGGTTGCCTCGTAGTATGGCCGTGACACGTTCGTGTCACAGAGCGAAATTTCGTATGGAGATAGAATTTAATTTTTAGTATGGGCTGGACACGGTTGTGACACGCTCGAACAAATCGAACGGTGGCCTCGTAGTATGGCCGTGTCACATTCGTGTCCTGATACGAATTTAGTATGGAGATTAAATTAGATTATTAGTATGGGCTCGACACGAATTGGACACACGGGAACAAATCGAACCGTAGCTCCACAGTATGGCCATGACACATTCGTGTCCTGACACAAATTTTAGTATGGAGATAAAAATAAATTATTAATATGTGCTTGACACGTTTCTGACACGTAGGAACAAAACGTACGGTGGCCCCGCAGTATGGGCGTGTCACGCTCGTGTCCTGACAATAATTCATTCTTTCATACTATCAACTCGCAGCGAAATAATCACTACTCGCGCTCCTTGACTCGCTACCTCAAGCCGCGCTTCCAACGGCGTGATGATACCACGATCTCCGTCCCCGCGCCCGCAAGACGCGCGTCTTCTTACCTCACCTCTCCGCTGTTTCGTACGCGCCCATGTCTTGTTCCCCTCTCACCGCGTGTCAGGATTACCTCATGCTACCTTCCCCGCCTCGGCGCTCTATAGTGTTTTATATGCGAACCAACTGATGTTATTATATTTCTTGTTTGTCTAATTGCGCGTCGTATTGTAATGGCCGTTCGCGCCATTTTATTTCTTAGTGGAGTGTGCAGTCACGTTTGGATTTATTAGGTGATTAGTTAAATTGTAATATAAATTATTTTGTTAATATTTTAATGAAACGTTTTAATGTTCTTTAATTTAGCTTTGAATTACTATTGGCTATATATATTTATCTTTTTTTTTTTACCTTGTGTGATTCCATCACAGTCGCCCGCATAGAGGTTCATAACGAAGCAAGGTCAACGGAACCTCATCCCGTGACGCTTGATCTCGTTAAGAAGCTATATACATTATGATCTTGAAAATTACTTCTTCTTTGTTAGGGTTTTATTGTTCCCTTCCAAGAAGTTTGTATATTTAATCATTTATCACTGTTAGGGTTCAAGTTCCCTTCCAGAGACCCCCTTCTTCTATAATTTTTAATTTGTGTGTTTTTTTTTTTTTTTTTTTTTTTTTTTTTTTTTTTCCCCATCTGTCCACGTGCTTTAGGAAGTTCTTACCCTCCAGCTTAGGATTTATCTCCCTTAGCTTAAAGAGAAAAGATTTTTAGAATGCATACCACAACCTTACCACCTCCGGCTTAGACCATGTTTGCACTCTTTCCCTTATCTTCCATTTGCAGCTCGTGCCAATACTACATTAAACAAATATTTTAGTGTAATTGATTTAGTTTATTATTAATAAATCTAGGAATTTAGGCAAAAGTTATCACCTCAAAGCCTTAGATCCCTATATTCTGCCTCTAACAGATTTCCCAACAGTGCAGGAACCTCTAGTCTCACCCTTTACCGTATGGGCCGAAACAGAACATCACCGCTTACAGTGCAATACACACCTTACCACCTCCGGCTTAGGCTATGCAAGCAGTTCGGCAGGACAGAACTGGTCCGTGAAGAACACATAACACACCTTACCACCTCCGGCTTAGGCTATGCATGTATCCTAGCACAACAAGCTTCCATTAAAGGCAGAGTAGTCGGGATTCATATTTTCAAAAGACTTCGAAATCGACTCATGCATCATTTTGGGTCCTAACTCACCTATTGACGAATAGACGGACTCAGTATGCTTGTAAACGATTCTACTTTAACTCATCCAACATTGCTCCGGTTAATGATTTCAAACCAAATACTACACTCATTCACTGTACATAGACCAGAAAATGTCATCCTGAACTTTCAACGCTCCATTTTTTGTGTGTTCGGAACGCCTTTAGTAGACGATGTCATAATCCCTCCCCAGCGTGAGTCAGACTCAGTAAAATGTAAAGTTCTGCACTTAAGGCATTTTTTACCTCACCTTTCCTAAGTCCCAAATTGTGTGTTCTTCACACTGAATTTAATTTAACATTATTTTCGAAGCAATGTATGGGAAAACCAAACGAAGCCAAAGTATCCTGATTCCTTGTAAAGGTCCCTTCAGGTTAGAGCGCTGCTCTCATTAGAAGGAAATTTCACTACAGAGTACAGACACTATAATACCCGCAGGTCTACTCGCGTATTTTACACAAACATCCAAAACCATCCACTCAAGTCAACAAGTCTATTTTAAATTTTTGTTACTTCTTGTTCAGAAGAAATTTAGTCTAACTCCCCTCACTGAACAGCATTTTATTTATTTATTTTGTCATATTTTATTTTCACGTTTTTTTTTTTTTTTTTTTTATATTTACATTAATTCTATATAACTACAAAATAAACCACCTATACAAAATTTATACAAACAGACAAAACAAAAGACGGTATTCTCGCCGGCGACGGGAGACGAGAATTATTATTATTATTATTATTTATTGTAAGGACCGTAACAGTACATCACCGTTTACAATGCAATACACGCCTTACCACCTCTGGCTTAGGCTATGCAAGCAGTTCGGCAGGACAGAACGGGTCCGTGAAGAACACATAACATACCTTACCACCTCCGGCTTAGGCTATGCAAGTAGTGCATTATTTTCTTATCTTTTTTATTTCATTCATTTATTTTTTTTTTTTTTTTTAGTTTTATTTTCGCCCGCATGACTTTACTTACTCTGTGAAGTTTAATTTTAATTTTCTAATCCGCATGAATCTATTTATTTTAACAATAATTTAAAGAGCACTACTCTAGTGGTTTATTTACAGTATTTATGAGAATGTAACCCCACAACTATGTCTATCAACAATTCAATACGCTCGCTCCCGACAAAGCATACTTAACATGATAAAGTCACCGATAGATAACGTGATAATAAAATAGAAATTGAAGAAGGTTTTGTATAGTGTAACAATTATGCGTAACAGTAAGTTGTTTCACATAATCAATTTTGACAAAGCGCTTAATAAAATTACATTTTTTTTTTTTTTTATTTAATTTTTTTTTTTTTAAATTTTTCTTTATTTTACAAAGTTATTCCATTAAATAAAATTTTCCTCTGGTTTCTATTTTGTCACAATCCTTTTCCATTGTCGGTTTTCTTGTAACCTGTAAAATAACACAAAATGTCAATATTTTATATATTTTACAAAAAAATTTTTTTTTTTTTTTTTTTTTATAAATATATACTAACCTGTTTGTAAATGCTTAAAAGGATTGTTTTCTTTATTTTTTTTTTTTTAATAAAAGAAAAATTTTTTTTTATTATTAAATCATTTTTATTATCCTTCTTCTATAAAATTAAACATGTTTACATACTGTTAAATTACATAAAATGTATCAAAATCATATTATCAATCTTCTTCAATAACATTAAACCTGTTTATAACCTGTTAATTTACATGAAATGCAACAAAAATCATCTTATTAACTTTCTTCTATAAAATTAAACCTGTTTACAACCTGTTAAATTACATGAAATGCAACAAAATCATTTTATTAATCTTCTTTTATAAAATTAAACCTGTTTACAAACTGTTAAATTACATAAAATGCAACAAAAATTAATTTCCTTAAAATTAATCTTATATTAACAATGTGTACTTGTGTTCTTTATTGTAATTTTTTATCACAGATGCATCACGCCAGAACTAGCGAGATTTAATTTTAAACCCTATTGAACATGTTAATGTCCTCATATTGTAACAACGGAATTCAAGCTGGGACGCACAAGAATTAACCTAAAACCCTAACAGAGAACGTTAAGTGACCCCCTCTTTTTATAAGAAATTCACGCTGGGACGCACGTGAATTAACCTAAAACCCTAACAGAGAACGTTAAGTGACCCCCTCTTTTTATAAGGAATTCACGCTGGGACGCACGTGAATTAACCTAAAACCCTAACAGAGAACGTTAAGTGACCCCCTCTTTTTATAAGAAATTCACGCTGGGACACACGTGAATTAACCTAAAACCCTAACAAAGAACGTTAAGTGACCCCCTCTTTTTATAAGAAATTCACGCTGGGATACACGTGAATTAACCTAAAACCCTAACAAAGAACGTTAAGTGACCCCCTCTTTTATAAGGAATTCACGCTGGGACGTACATGAATTAACCTAAAACCTGTATGAAAGGTAAACACCCTGTATGAATGGAAGACATCCAGTATGAATGGAAAACACCCTGTATGAATAGAAAACATCCTGTATGAATAGATAACACCTTGTATGAATAGATAACACCCTGCATGAATGGAAACACCCTGTATGATTAGAAAACAAAATAATATCTTTACTATGAAATCTGTTTAGATTTAGTTTTTTTTTTTTTTTTAAAACTCCAATGTGTTAATTATATGATTAAAATTCTGGTCTATGTAGTCTTCTATAACCGGAATCAAATCTGACTGTGGATTGATGATGGATCCTTCTCTCTCAGGCCCTTCTGATTCTTGATTCTTGCTTCTATGTTTAGACAACCATTCCATTTCCGCCGTCACAAATTGTGTGATTTGCTTAAGTTGTCCTTCATATTCTGATATTAATTTCTCACGTCTGATTTTCCTGGTATTTATCTTTTTCCTATGGTGCGTTATGTCTTTCTCCAACCGTTTCTGCTTTCTGATTAAATCATGTTGAAGTCTGCTCCCTGCTTTTGGCTCCTGTTCCTCCTCTGTTCCTATTGTTTCTTGGTATTCTTCTTCCATTATTGTTAACATTCTTTTTGTTATATCGAGTCTGTAAGTTTTTATTTTTAATAATTGTTCCTCTTTCTCTTCTTCTTCTTGAAACTGCATTAATTCTTTCTTTTTCGACTCTATTTCCTTCTGATTCATCATGTCTTTTTCTGGTCTTCTTAAAACCTGTCAAAAATTATTTTCATCAAAACTTTTTTCTTTTTCTCTGAAAATAGGTGGTCATAAAATATTTTGTTTTGTTTTTGTTTTTTTTTTTTTTTTGAAATCCTAATTTTGTATCTATTTTTTTTTTTTAATTTTATTTATTTATTTGTTTTGTTTTGAGTGTTATGTAGTTCATGTATGCTTTCTTATTTTCCACAATTCTCTTTCCAGGCCAGTCTTAAATTTTGTAATTCTTTATGTATCTTCGCCTTCTCTACCCTGTTATTTTGTTCCAAAAGGATCATTCTATTTTTTATTTTCCCTAATCTTCTGTAAATGCTCATGCATTTTCTTAACTTATTTTGTTTCTCAAGATGAAATTTTCTTTCTAATTTCATTTCCTTTTCCAATTGGTCCAACTTCGCTGTGTTTTCCAAAATTTCCTTATTGATGTTGTTGCTAATTTCCTGGTTATTGTAAAGGACTTCTTTCCTTATTGTTTTTATATTTATTTCAATGTTGAGTTGTAGTATTTTATGTCTTTGTGTTATCATTTCTTCAGTTAGTTGTATTATTACTGATTTTATTTGTTCCATCTGTAGTCTTGTTTGAATCCTGAAATTTTCAGTTTTATTTAAAATTTTTCAACAACAATTTTCCTTAACTTTCTTGTTTTTATAATATTTTTCTAAGTGTATGGTATTAAAGTTTCCTCTAATTTTACCGGTGTCTGGGTGTACTAGTGTGTAATTATTTTTATAAGGTGTCGCTGCTATGGTATATGGTCCTTCGTAAATTAGTGAGAATTTTTTCGTGACTTTCTGCTCTGCTGAAGATTTAGGTATTGTTTTTAATTTTACTAATTGTCCTATTTCAAATACCACATTTTGATACTTTTTGTTATATCTTTTAATTCTTGCTACTGCGTTTAATCGAATATTTTCTGCAGCACGAATTCTATCTTCGGTTAATTTATCTTTGTTAATTTTTATAATATTTGGTAGGAATTTCTCTATTGGTGAATGATATGTTTTCCCTGTTAGTAAGTATGTTGGTGCAAAACCTGTACTACAGTGTGTTATTTCATTGTAACAGTCTTCTACTTCCTTCATTATAAAACCCCATTTAGTATGTCTATCACAACAGTATGTTCTAAACAGTCTTCCTAATTCTTTGCATACTCGTTCTACACAATTAGGTCTTGGATTGTAAACAGAAGTGTATGTTAATTTAATTCCTAATTCATTTATCAATCTTTTCCATACTATTGATTTGAATTGTGTACCTTGGTCTGTCATAATGATTTCAGGGAAGATAACTTTCACAAAGTTTTTCAAACATTTCGAAAGAGCCGTGGCGTTAGCTTTCTTTAAAGGATAAATTCTTATAAATTTTGAAAATCCATCCTGAATGATGAATATGTATTGTATTCCCCCTCTGGATCGTGGTAGTGGTCCATATATGTCAGCCAGTACTATTTCTCCTATGTGATTTGTGATTACTGGGCTCAATTTTCCCATAGTTCGTACATTATTAACTTTTGCTAATTGGCAGATATGGCAAGTTTTTAGTACTTCCCTAATTCTTTTTGCCATATTTAGCCAATAATACTTCTTGCTGAGTACTCCTTTAATTTTTAGAGTGCCGAAATGTCCTAGTTCCTCATGATATCTCCAAATGATGTTATCTATTTCCCCCTCGGGTATTGCTATTTTTGGTATATTGTCTGCAGTGCGAAAGTGTAATATATTGTTTATCATTTCGTATGTTTTGATTTTAGGTTTTGAGGGTTTTATTTGGGTTTTTATGGAATCGGCGATTTTCTTCATAGCGAAGTCCGTCTGTTGTAGTTCTTTTAAATCCTTTAGTTTATTCTTCAATTCGTTAACTCCTTTTACTCGAAACGCTGCTAACTCTGGGCATATTTCCTTTAATTCTTGTATTTTCTCTGCTTTATTGGTGTATCTCGATAATACATCTGCGCAAATATTTTCAGTACCTTTTACATATTCTACAATGAAGTTAAATTGGTTTAAATACAATAACCATCTGGTTATTCTACTGTTGTGTAATTTCCAAGTTCTTAGGAAAGTTAGGGATTGATGATCCGTTCTTATGATGATTGATACTCCCCTAAGATATGTTTCATATTTCCGTAAACAATATATTACTGCCCAGAGTTCTCTTTCGCTCACTGTCCATTTCCTTTCGGCTGCTGATAATCCTTTGCTGCAAAACCCTACTACTAAGTGATCTCCTTCATCGTTAATTTGATAAAGACATCCACCAAGAGCATATGCAGAACAATCCGTTTGTAAGTAGAATTGCTTTGTTAAATCAGGATGTGTTAACATAACAGATTTTAAAAATAAACTTTTTACTGTTTCAAATTGAGTTTGTCTGTCGTTTGTCCAATCCCATTTAGTTCCCTTTTTTAGTAATTCACATAATGGTTGTATTGACGTTCCGTAGTCTTTTATAAATTTCCGATAATAATTACATAAACCGAGGAACCCTCTGAGGTGTCTTACTTTCTTTGGAACTGGGAAATCATTTATAGCTTCCACTTTCTCGGGATCCATTTCTATGCCTTTTTGTGAAACTATGTGTCCTAATATTTTGATTTCTTGCTTTAGGAATTGACACTTTTTTAAACGACACGTTAATCCGCCTTCTTCTAATTTATCCAGCACTATGTCTATGTGGTGAATATGTTCTTCCACGGTGCCTTTTGTAAAAATTATTATGTCGTCCAAATAATTTACACAGAAATCTGTTACGTCTTCTCCTAATATTAAGTACATTGCACGGGAAAAAGCTGAAACTGAAGTTTTTAATCCTTGTGGTAATCGCAAATATACATATGATCTATTCAAGAAGGTAAATCCTGTATATTTCACACTGTCAGGGTGTAACGGGATCTGAAAGTAAGCATTGCTTAAATCTATTGTACTTAGGTACTTCACCCCATGAAATTTTTGCAATATTTCAGATATCAATGGTGGTTTTTCTATCTCTCCTTCCAATTTGGTGTTTAGAGTTCTTGCATCTAATAATATTCTTACACTTTGATCTTTTTTTATAGTATAAGTTAACGGACTGGAATAAGGAGTAGCGGATTTCATTAATATACCTTGGTTCACCATTTCAACCAATTTTTCCGCTACTTTTCCTCTATAAGCATGTGGTACAGGGTATGCATATTTCACAAAAGGTATTTCGTCTATTAATTTTAATTTATGTACATATTTTTGCGTACAGCCTGGAATCTCTGAGAATTGTTTTCATGTTTTATAAGCACATTCTCAAAATTTTGTTTATCTCGTGTGCTAATAATTTTTATGTTTTCTAAACATTCAAAAATTTCTTGTCTTGTAGTATCCTTTTCTTTAATTGTTATGTTGTTATTTAAATATTCTTCCTTCTTATTTACTTTGGACTCATGTAATGGCACTCTTAAATTTACGGTTCCTTTTAACTCTAATGCTGTTGGTGTCTTGCATATTATCGTTGCATTATTTTCTTCCAAGAAGTTGTATCCGAGTATGATGGGTCTCACCAATTTCTCTACTATCAAACATGGTACGTTTATTATTATTCCCATTATATTTAAAGGTAACAATACCATTTTACACACTCTTGGTGACTTTTGTCCTGTCGCTCCAATAATATGTAATGCTGAAATTGGTAAGATTGGATAAGTTTTCCCGCCTTTTGTCAACTCGTCATAGCTAGTTTTGGATATACAAGTTACTTGACTTCCTGTGTCAATTAAACAATTTATTAATTGACCGTCTATTCTGGCTTGTACCTCCGGTAACTTCGGTAGTATGCTAGTTTCATTGTCTTCTTCGTAATCTTCGTCTTCGAATACAGAAGTAACCTTTAATTCTGAAATAAATTCGTTATCAAAGTTCTTCCTATATATTGCCTTTTCTCTTAACAATACTATACAATTGGTTATTTGGTTGATTAAATTATTACAATTTTCTTTCTTTCTTTTGTTTGATTTGTATCCTATTCCAAAAGAGTTACATTGTGCAACCAAGGTTATCGGGGTTTTCCTACCCTGCTCATTTCTACCCAAACCCCTTCCTGGCATCCAACCCATTTTAATTAATAATTTTGGTGGTAAATTAACATTGACCCTCTTGTTCCTTTTAGGTATCGTCACCAGTCGGGTCGTACTGGTAACTTTATTCAGTTTCCCACATGTCCATTTTCTTCACGCTGTTGCTCATACGTTGGATTATTGTTCGATGATTTCTGCCAACCATACTTTGATTCCCAGGTAGAGATGTTGTTTACTCGAAGTCCTCTTGCAGGTACATTCTTCTTAACATCTTGTCTTGGTATTAATTGTGATGATTCACGAATTCTCTTGTTTTCTTCTATGCTTCCCATGCTCCTGAGAAAGGAGATTGCTTCAGGTGCTGTAGATCCGCCACCAGTCATCCATAGCCGCTGGATATCTGCTGGAAACTGGCACATCAATTCTCGTACACAATGTTCTTCATCCCCTGCATCCTGCATCCTCTTGTACATTGCGAAGTTCTCAATAAAATGTGTCGCCATCTCAGTTTTATTATTCCATGTTGTTTGTAAAATTCCTCTCTTCAATTTCTGTTGTACTGGTTTTCCCCAATATTGTTCAAGAAAATCCCTCTTGAAATCGTCGAGATTCTCCCATCTTTCTTTGTAAATCCTTGCCCAATTTTTCGTTTCTCCTATGAGACAGTCCGCGATCAAGTCTAACTCTCCGCCACGTCCAGGGTTCGTTTTTGCTATGTATCTGTCCAGTTCTTCTATAAATTCCACCGGGTGAATTTTCCCTTCCCCGGAAAATTTTGGCTTGAAAGGTGGTGAGGTCAACGTTAATGGTCTTTGCATCCATGCTGTTTCTGGTTCTTTACGTTGAAGACCAGTTTCCCTTTCGCTGTTAGAAGAACGCTCCAATTCTTCCATTCGCCTAGCTATCGGGGTAATACTATCCTTAATTATTTTAGCGATGGAAGGCCCCATAATTTTCCTCTTTGCTCTTCTGTTAGGTGGTACATTTCCGAATCGCTTATGCACTCTTCCCGTAGCATTTTGTGTACCTCCTTCTTTGCCCTTCTTTGCTGCTCGTGTTCCGTGTGTGTGGTCCATGTAGTATTATTTGTAAATTTATGTCTGAATGTTGTATAATGTCTTGTTTGTGTGAATTCTTCTTAAGTCTGGAAATTTTTAATTTATAATTAATTACTAATTACTTGTTTTCAGAACAAAATAGTAATTTAGCATATAATAATATTATTTGTCTATGCCATTATAAATTTTTAAGTGTAGAATAATGCTTGTGTTGTCTTTATTTTAACTTAGAATTTTTTTTTTTTTTTTTTTAGAATAGAATTTCCTATATGTAGTTTCATTAAAGAAATTTGGGAATCCCTGTTTTCTCTTTCCAAAGTGATTACCTTATAATGATGTTTGTATTATATAAATTGATTAAGTTTTGTTAGTGTTTAGTAATTTATTTTATCAATTTTAACAATTTTACTTTTAAAAAATTTTTTTTCGTTTTGATATTATTATTATTATTATTTTTTTTTTTTTTTATTACTAGGATTTCATTTCTTATTTATCACGACCTATTTTCAGGAATTCCCCTTTCTCTTATTTCGCTTTGCCGCAAGCAAATATTCTACTTATAGCATAGACAAAGAACGCCAAGCATTGCTTAGAAATCGATGTTTCTCATTTTTTTTTTTTTCAAAATCCGAGACAATATCGATCCCCAAACAAACAGTCTAACTTCTTAAAGTTAATCAATAAAGCTACAGTAGCGGGGTGGTTTAATTCTTTTAAAATTATCATATTAAAGTGATTTTATAATATTTTGTGCCAAAACGCAATTTTATACTAACCATTATTCGTATATTCACACATACTTAAATATTACTTATTTCAAAACGTCATGCAACATATATTATTATTCAATTGTCACAACTTGTGATTATATTCCTCGTTCAATTGTTGAACTGATTCTTGAATTTGCTTTCAAGAATAACCACATCCGCATCTGAAATTCATTCTGTAAATTTGGATAACAGCATGTATCTGAGTCTCCTCTTCAGACTTAAACCCAAGTTTATCATGCAACGAATGCTTACCTAGTCTAAGTTCTATTGGAATTTGGAAAATTTAAAATTAATAATCGACCAAAGAATAGCACCAACGTGGCACCACATCCATACTATGCTACGGCCAACACCACGGACTCCGCAAACGATGAAATTAACCGGTCAAATCCCACTAACTAACTCTTAAAATTCCCTTTTTTTTCCTCCTCCTATTTTTTGTTACTTCAGCAAGTATCCATCCAATGCCAAATCCCCTAAATCACTCAAACCCCGTAATACCCCTTACAATTCCACTCACAAACTTATTCTGTGGGAATTATCATTTAACCCTGATTCAAAACTTTTACCAACTCACACTTTCCGTTATGAATTCCTAGAAATAACGAACTTCAAAAGTTTCAGGCATCGATCATCCCCTCACACACTCATTCATCCGAAACTGTTCACTCGAAAAGCATACCCATTACTTTTCTAGTATGCTCGTCCATTGGCAATGCCCATTTACAACAAAGGTTATACATCCAATCTTACACATACAAATTTAAATAGATATCCATAATTTCATTCTAACAAATGTTGCGCAATCATATGCAGTGTCCGAGCACATTCGTCGTTTATCCAACAATCAATAAGCAGACAGACGCCCGATCGTCGACCACGCCCACGCATAAAATGGAACGCTCCTCCTTCAGTTAAGTGCACCTATAACCCCATAGGTAGGCAAGAGCAGAATAAAATTAAAGTGAAACACCGAGCGAGGTGGGAAACCCCCTGGAAATGCTCACGTCCAGCAGCAGTCCGACACAGACCGTTGCCGATTAATACGAACCAAGGTATTTAGATAAAACCCCCTACAAAATATATAAACACCTTTGCGCCGAACTTTACGCTGTCACTTTTCCTTTCAAAATACTCATCAATGAGCAAGTTCAAGATCTTTAGTTATGGTAAACCTCAAATAAATAATATAAATTTAAACTAATTCGGATTAATGCAACTCTCATACCCTTAACATTGCCATCCATTAGGCTATACATTCAGCAGCCCGACCGTGGCAACTCCACTCGATCGACGAGCTCGAGCAAAGTGAACGAGTAGGCACAAATGGCACCGTCGCATCCGTCAAATGTACAAGCGAGTGAGTGCACGAAACGGTCTCGCGGTCCACTCGAACTCGAACGTCGCTCCACCACACCCTGACAGTCACTGGCAATGTTGCACGAAATGTGAACCCGGACCCCGAGTCATCTCGACGCATACGCTCACCCAAACACCCGATCGTTCCTGATCATCCCCTGCGACAGTTTAGAAAATCTCAAGGTTGATCACATGCCAAATTAATGATTCCCTTCTTTGAATCTATTGTAGAGGCATTCAAACATGTATCATTCCATCTACAAGTTGTTCATTCCTTCATTCTTTAAGTATTCACTCAAATACTATAGACAAAATACAAGTAGGCACCCACGTACCCATCACTAAAATAAAACAAGAATAAAGTCTGTACCCAGGCACACACACACACACACAACACACCACACATACCACACGCCACATCCCGACCATCAACCCGACAACCGGGGCAAGCAGAGCAACCGGTGCCGCGCCACACACACCCAACCACTTCAAGCAGCAAGCAAGCACGAAGACCCACCCCTCCGCACGACTCGGCGGAAGGACCACGACAATGCGACAGGGGCCAGCCCGCCGCCCCTCAGCACGGCATCATGTTCCCCCTCCCCAGCCGCCTCCCCCTCTACACGCACGGGGAGAAACGCAGCGGGGCCACTATCATTAATACCGACCGGCTCACATGCACGGTACCGTAGTTAATGCGCAATAAAGTCTTGTGTTCTAAGTACACGACTCATATCAATTTGACAGTGCCTATCTAAGTATGTACCTACCTATGTAACTAAATTATAGGTGACCGGTAGTGGAGCTATAGTGTATAACCAAGTATGATAATAATAGATAGGTACATACAGGAGTTATTTATTTTAGATAGTTAGGTATCTACAGCTATGTATTACCCGTCGGAATTTCTATATAGGCATTATAGGCTAGGCACCTCCTCTCCTCGAATAAATGCGCTTTCCTCCGCACTTCACCGCGGTCTCACCTCGTTAGTACCGTTATCGGGGTATTTTTGTGGCTTGGTAATATGGCTGGAGGAAGGGCGGAGGGTTGAGGGGAAGAGATTCAAAATGTTTGTCATCATCACTCACACAACTGGCTGACCGACCGACAGCCAACATCACGTGTGTTACCACGATGTAATTTTTACCAATACTAAATAGCTACTCTTAAATATCGGGGTGTTCAATTTATACGCGTTTTCAATTTAGTCAATACTCTTTTTCCTCTTTTAATTATCATAAAGATTCTGAAAAATAGTATACATACTATATTGACCGTTTGATACCTAACAAAATGAGCGCTTTGCATTCTAGGTAGCATAATACATTTAGTAAAATTTAATAATGGCAAGATTGGTGGATCGACACTCGTTCGATAATTTCGTCACCTGTACAACATTCGCATGCGCACTCACCCGTACGCCGGTACCAAAATAATTTGCTTCGTGCGATCGATCGAGTCGAACGCAACCCGAACTCGTCGTGCGAGCGAAACCAGCACGGCAGGGGCCCTGATGTTTACTTTTGTAAAAGGGAGGAAAAGTTTAATTTGAATTTTAAATATAATTATTTTGTTCCAGCGACACCTATCTCACTATGTATAACAATGCCCAACAAAATTTTCTACGTTGTAATGTCAAAACTTCACTAATACACCAATAGATGGCAAGTAAATAGAATACTCCATGTTTCACAAAACTCACTTCTAAACATAATACTAGTATTGTATAAGTATAATTTGCTTCTGCAAAATCATTAAGCATTTTTCATAACTCCTCACTCCCTCCCTGCCTTTTAACCACTTCCTTTCAGATGTCACTATGATGTGAACATTGTGAACTGTGGGTATGTTTATTTCCTAATTTTAAAATTTTCCCTTTTCCCTTCTTTTTTCCCATTTTCCCGGGTTCTTGAGTATTTGAGTACCCTACCAAATCTTTCTCCATTCGGCTTATTTTCTTTCCCCTTTTTTCTCCTTTTCGGATTTACTCCGAATTTCACTCCGTAAGGTTGGTACTTATTTGTTTTAGTACGCAAGTCTGGTCCCCTTACGCTGTGAAAGCAAAACAAACACTGTCATTGGTTCTTATTGTTCGCGATAAGATCCATATTCCTTCAAATATTTTTGAACCGGGCGCCCTGAGTCAGTTAATACACAACCACAGCAACGTTACCATTTATATGGAATTATCCATTTTTAAATGATTTTCAAGATAAAATGTGGAATTAAATATCCGGGCATTTCATACAAGTTTTATCATTTTACAGATTTCCACATAAGTAGATCAGTTTGGAATATGGATTTTCTATAAAGCTTTTCTATAACTTCCACATTTAAATGATTTTCCAATCGCATATTGATTCTCGGAAAGCCTTGAACCGAAACGCCATCACGGTTTTGTATCTTGTGTGAATCTAATGAATGACCGGCTAATGTACGATCTCACGCCATTCTTTCAATATCTAAATCGTATTTAAAATAATATAATAATCTAATTATAATATCTAAGCTATTTGCTCTAATAATTTGGCGGAACAGGTTACACACGAATGCCTACCCCGTTAGTGTCGGCCACACTGAACCGAACCAAACTCGAATCATACATACAACCGTATCAATCTTCTACTCAAAATGGTGGCACCAACGTGTTCTTCCTGGCAACTTTCACACCCACACCTTTATTCACGTAATTTTCCCAAGCAACCAGCTCACATACAATTTACCCACAAACAGGTAACACCTGCTGTCCACTTCCAGTGGTAATGGACTGAGCACGTCAGGTCAAAATTCCGACTGGACAACAGTGTCTCGCTCCGACATCCGCAGACAGAATACTTAATATAGGAAAACCTCCCTTTTCAGTCAATACGTTGACATAAAGTAATTAGCGGAATTCAATAATCCACATCTTCAGAACTGAATTTCTACATAGAAAATGTTAATACATACGTTTTCTATTAGACCGCCATCACATCCATTCAATTACCCCAATAATGTTAGTGAGACAAGATACGACTATCTTATATTCTAACGCCCAATCACGTTGTACGAATACACAAATACTAATATATTCATGTACTCGCTTTTATAAAATGAACAAACTCCTTCAACTAGACAAATATTTATGCTTCGTTCCCATACACAAAATATATGACTTCAATTAACACGGAATTCATATACCTACATTAGCACAAACATACTTCCTCAAATACATACCATCCAACATTTCCAATCCATAACTAAGTTGATAAAATGGATCTACACCGTTGGATAGTGAAATACGCCTTCAACATCACACCGCAACAAACCGTCAACTAGTAATTCTATTGCGTGTCGCCTCGGACTAGGCGCTTAATAGCCTTCTTGCTTGATTTTCAACAAACACTTATAACTTCATCTTTCTGAATCGTTGTAAAACTGTAGTCCCTTCCATTATCTATGTTAATTGGCACAATTATAATGTTCTAATTAGCTGAAACGTTACATCTAATATCAAACTTCTGCTCTACAGCCAATTATATACATTACTGCTTGACAAATACATACAATCACAAACTGATATATATTTTTTATTCCAACCCACATTCCAAGCAGTGAAATAAACAGCGTTATACTGCTGACCACACTAACGTATATTCAACTCCACAGATAACCAACACTCCGACATGGCATCCATAAATCCTATCTCCCACACATACCAACATGCTGCATCCAGGCAAGTCAACCTTCACATTGCAACAAGATACAGGGTCCTTTTCCCACACTACCTAACAGTATAACCGTGCCAAGGTGAGAAGTGGCCAGTCCGTCACTCGCCATCCGCAGAGTTTCGCCTCACTCACAGTCACCCCTTTCTACTAGCATAAAACTATTCTCTCTTCTCAACATGTTACTTGATAAAATTTTAATTCTTCAGTAAAAAAATCTCCCGATGCGCCCCAACAAATTCGCAAGAAGCAAAACATCGCAAGTTCGTTTTTTTTTTTTCTTCCTTTCCCTACAAAGCGCGATTCGTCATCCGCAAAGTTCCGCCTCACTCACAATCACTCCTATATACTAGCGTAAAACTATACTCTCTTCTTAACATATTACTTGATAAAAGTTTTTTAATTCATCAGTAAAAAAAAATCTCCCGATGCGCCCCAACAAATTCGCCTCGCCTGGCGACAATTCCAAATTGTAACCGTCCGGCCTCTCATTTGTTCTTATGAAACTGCAAGTTTCTGACGCTGTAGCCGGCATGTTCATATTATTAATGTTTAAGTGGCACTATAGAACCAGACGTAAAACGAACTCATAGCATCCCAATGCTTTACAATGACACAGCACAACAATAAAACCCTCAATTGCACTCCAGGAGTACTGACAGAAACAAAATCTACATACACTTATTACAGAACTCCACATTCCTTCCGAATTAACTGTCAATTCTAGTAGAACGGACAGACACAACCATTCTACAGAACTCTACATTTACCCTGAAACAAATATCAACTTTAGTAGAACAGGCAGACATACAAGCAGACAGCGTAGGCCCCGCAAAACGATTTCCTCATTCGCTTTTTGTGCACAAACCTGCATCCTACAACTTGTAATATTCTATGCTATGCCGCTTAATACTATATTAACCGAGGCACAACGCCGATCACTCAACCCATACACATCTCAAGACTCAGTGCATGACAAAATAAATTGTATTTTCTGCGCATTGTTTTCCCGACGAGATACTTGACACAACAGAAGAACCGTACTACTGTTAACATCGCTAATGGCCTTCCTATTCTTCAAATACTTCGCTAACCACGCCGCACCTCCAACGGCGTGATGGTGTTGCGAACTCTGTCCCCGCGCCCGCAGGACGCGCGCGCGAGCTACGCCCTGCTCGGTCATCAACTCAACAGAGTCTCCGCATAGTATACTTGAATCATGTTAAAATAGCAACAATCCGTCCAATGAGCGTATGTCCCTGCGTCACAAAATGATCAAAACGGTCTAGTCAACGTGCGTTGACAATCCATCCAGTCAAACCGTACACAACCATTCATACTAGATAAATATGTAATCTTTATCTTCAACAAAACGAAAGACACGTTGTCACAGCTACTCACCACTGAGGTGTAGCACGTCGCAAGTACAGTTGCGACACTTTTCCCAGTAACTACGCACGATAGTACAAAACGCATCCGTCTGTACAACATTCGAGTAAGTCATGACAAAACGAGAGGTGGCTAGTCCGTCGTCTTATCGCACAGCAACACATAAAGTCACGAAGTAATAAATCAATATGTATTGATTTATTCTCAATCAAGTAAAACCCCTTCATATACAAACAACCACTGTGGTATGATACTCGCACAGTTTATTCTGCACACATTTGACGATACACAAGATACCCAAGAAATTAACAGTAAAATCATACATTTACCTACTCATCATTCACTATTCATTTCGTTTACCTAAACATGATAAAAATTTTTTTCTTTCTCGGCACTGCTATTTCATTGCCTCTGACAATTATATATATACCAATAATCATTCCACTCTTTTACCAATGTACACAAACCAGACAAACATCCATGCATCAGCAATCTGAGCTAAACCACGCGATTCTCCATTTTTTTGTCTAAACCGAACACCTGCACCGGTCACGTGGCTAAATTCTCTAACTTTTGTTAGTCTCGTATATAAATTGTATCTCTCTCTCTCTCATTCACACCCCACTAGAAGAGCAAGTCTAAAATAGCGCTCTAGTCTACTGTCTCGTTCTAACTCTTACTTGCATTGCATACACTTTATACGAGTGGGAAAGAGATAAGAATCAATCGTACACTTAAGCCAAACGAAACTAATGATCAACCACAAACAGTGCAACACGTGCAACCATAAATCAATCTTTCTTGACCATGGTTCTCTCCTCATGGGCCTAATCAACACGAAATTTACAAACTTGTGTAGGGTTGCCAAAAATATTCCACCTTCTTACTTCAAATTTCGTGATTGTAATTTCCACATAACAACAAAGTAATAGAAATCATACATACATACACACATCACACGCTTCCCCCTCCGACAGATCAGGCAAGCAGAGCAATCAGCGCTGCGCCACAAAGACCTTAGTATCTGTTCGTTTTATTCCAAAACAATTCAATACATAATGTGACACATACATAAATAACATCTGCATAATACGACTCCGTGCACCACATATTATTACTTTCAATTTCCTTCTTTTTTTTTTTTTTTTGAACAAGATAATTAAACAAGTCAGATTAAACTTCCCAAACCCTTTAGCACGAATTTCTTTAAACACACAATGCACCCAAACATGCTTCATCTTTAAAACCAGTCCACACTAGTCTTTCAAAAATTTGGTAGCCCTGCGCCCGCAAGTATTCTGTGGCCCTGGCCAAGCGCTCATCAATCAATAATTCTCCAGTTCCACTTTTCCATAGAACAAATAATCATTATGCAAGTGACATTAAAATTTCTTTTTATAATAAATGGCTAATAACATACTTATGACGATGTAATTGCGTAGATCATGTAAATCATTTCACAATTACGTACAACATTTTCCCTCTGAAAAGAAACACTTATTTTGTAATCTCGCCGGATAATGGAATAACTCACATTGTTGCTATGGACCAAACCATAGTTAGATGTCATCTGCTGGAAACTGCTCCGATGTTTACTGGCAGTAGACTGGGCACGCCTAGACTTACATTACGAATCGTAACCATACAATTCGCTCGCAAATTACGTTTTGGCACAAAATAATAAGATTTCTCGTGTCAGACCATTACAAAACGTTTATATATATATATCTACACATTTTAAACTTTCCTAAACCATGGTCACGGGCACACCCGCGATAACTTTCGTACCTGGACCTTAGAATTCCATGGATTTATGATAACACTACTATAACTAAAAAGAACTTATTTTTACATAATTTTTTTTTATATGCTGGTCACGCGCACTACTGTAATAACCTCTCCCCTATACCTATTGTTTTACCTTAGATATTAAAGGCAGAATTATTAAAAAATCAACTCTATAGCTCTAGAACAACTAGAATATAAAGAATCGAAATATGGCCAGCGTATAGCTTTCAAGTGATCTCTAGGTTTGTCAGAAACAGTGTCGCTAATTCGTACACATATTTCCTGTAAAATGGACCCAATTATTACTTCCTTTCCAGAAAGTCGTTGTGTACCGTAATAACTCAGAGTACTAACTCTCATTTCCTAAATCTATTCTAGTAAATTCTATTATCAACATTTAAAACACTTACTAAACTAATTGCTCATTCATCTATAGTCATTAAACCCTTCCGGTTTCCCTCTGTGTTCTATGTGCACGCTTCGACAGCGCGCTCACGCGCCTCGCTTGCGAGCTTGTGAGACCCGCCAAAATTCGAAATGAAAAGTGTTCTGATGTTTGTGTTATTGTTATTATTAAATTATGATCAATGTATTACTTGATAGCTTAATTTTGTTGTGCCATTCAATAGATGAAATCTATTGTTTATATTTTCTTCTATATTTTAGAACTTCAACAATACAAATTTTTATTGAAACCCCCCCTGAAGGGGTTTGTGGAACTGGCTCCACTAAATTCGTATGGACCCTCTGTCCATACGATATTTATCCATCGCCAGTCCCCGTGACTCCCAACGCAGATAAATTTGTACTTAAGTTACAAATTTATTATTTGTTCCTAGGAGTCCCCGTTTTCTAATCTGTACAAAATATACATCTTCAGACAGATTTACCAATTTAATCTCGTAGTGTTATGTTGGAGTTCAAAAGATATTCTTTTGTCCTCCCTAAAGGCAGAAGTGTATGCTTTTAATTGTGAGTGTATAGTGTATGTTATGGTTTACATTTCTGTGGCTATCTATTGATATACCTACAGAAATTGTTTTATTCCAAATGCTGCGGTCAGGGGTCCACCTTTCACCGAAATCATTTAGGAATATTTTCTTAAGGGTTTATTAAAATTGTGTGCTGATCATAATCTATATAACCTATACAGGTATATTTAAACCTGATTTACGCAATCTCCCCACGACCTAAAACGTAACTAGCCAGAATGTTGCATGTACATATATTACATAATTTACCTTAGAATTCCACTATCCTAATCGGTCTGACACGATTCACTAAAATCACCTTAAATAAAACACCATTACAAATAGAATAGCGTAAAATATTAAATTCAAACGAAACCACAACACCCGCCACTGAATCTATTCGCGAAGTTAACACTTAATAAAAATATACTTTTATGTCAAAATACGGTAAAACCACTGATTTTACATATTTAAAACCGACATATTTTTTAATAATTACGCGTGGTTCAAACACTCTTATATACGTAGAATTTACGAATTTAAAAATCGGGTTTTGTTTCTTTTAATTTTCCCTATATTTTAAAATACCTTCCCAATGTACTAGTCCTCATGGTAGGCCAGTTCGGACATAGTGTCATTGTAAAAGCTCTTTGGAAGTCCTTCCATCACCAGTCAAGATTCCAGAATCCAGACGCCTTCATCCAGAACTCAAAAGGCTCAAAAAGAACATCCAAAATATTTTCCGTAAAACTAGTTGACAACCCCTATATCACCCCCAAAATTACAGAATCCAGACACCTTCATCTGTAACTCCGAAAGCTTTACAGAGATCCCCACACTAAAATTCACGAAATTAAACAACCTCTATTCACTGACTTCCCTTATTTGCGTGTAATTTAAGATCAGGTCCCAGTACAATATATGTTAATCCAATTTAAAACCTTCCCAATGTACCAGTCCTCATGGTAGGCCAGTTCGGACATAGTGTCATTGTAAAAGCTATTTGGAAGTCCTTCCATCACCAGTCAAGATTCCAGAATCCAGACGCCTTCATCCAGAACTCAAAAGGCTCAAAAAGAACATCCAAAATATTTTTCGCAAACTAGTTGAAAACCCCTATATCACCCCCAAAATTACAGAATCCAGACACCTTCATCTGTAACTCCGAAAGCTTTACAGAAGTTCCCACACTAAAATTTACGAAACAACAACCTCTATTCACCGGTTTCTTTACAAAATCATTTATGTACTAAGAAAACCTTCCCAATGTACCAGTCCTCATGGTAAGCCAGTTCGGACATAGTGTCATTGTAAAAGCTCTTTGGAAGTCCTTCCATCACCAGTCAAGATTCCAGAATCCAGACGCCTTCATCCAGAACTCAAAAGGCTCAAAAAGAACATCCAAAATATTTTTCGCAAACTAGTTGAAAACCCCTATATCACCCCCAAAATTACAGAATCCAGACACCTTCATCTGTAACTCCGAAAGCTTTACAGAAGTTCCCACACTAAATTTTACGAAATTAAATTAATTATATTCACCGGTTTCTTTACCAAACCATTTACTAAGAAAACCCAATCAAAAATACACGCGAGCGAAGCCGAGCGAAAATATTCACTAATAAAACCCAACCGAAAATACACGCGAGCGAAGCTGAGCGAAACTTCGTTTCCCGAATTTATTCGAAAACTCACGCGAGCGGAGCAGTACCAACTTTCGTACCTGGACTCTCGCTAAATACGCACGACCGTCTCCTTCGACTCCCAAAACAGACTGAACTCCCCACGCTCCCCTCCCTCTCCTTTTATAATCTTTCCTCGTGTCACAATCCTGACACGCAGGAACAAATCGAACGGTGGCCTCCTAGTATGGCCATGACACGTTCGTGTCACGGAGCGTAATTTTGTATGGAGATCGAATTATGAATTTTAGTATGGGCTGGACACGTTTGTGTCACGCAGGAACAAATCGATCGGCTGCCTCGTAGTATGGCCGTGTCACGTTTCTGTCCGGACTCGTAATTTTGTATGGAGAATAATTTTATGATTTTAGTATGAACTGGACACGTTTCGGACACGATATAAATTCGATTTTGGAGGGAAAACAAACCCTCTTCGTACCTTCCACATGGTACCTAAAGCTGTTTCGCTCGTCAGCGATGCGCTTTACCTCTACTTCGGTGGTTTTAACACCACTTCCCCGCACCCATTGTGCATCTCCGCATGCAGAGAACTGTTGCTTTTGTTATATAAATTAATTGATGTTATTACATGTGCTCTATTAATAAGTCGACTTTTAGCGCCATAACGGAGTGTTTTATTTATATATTTTTGTTTAATGTCGTCTATATTCTTCGAATATTTTCATTTAAAATGTTAACGTTCCAAGTTGTTAGTTTTCTTATTGTCTATATATTAATTCCTGTACATGCGTGATACCATCTTCCGTGTTTGATAATACTATTCATGTACGGAACCTGGACACGCAGAAACCAATCGAAATCTCCTTACCATAGTCGTGTTTTATTCATGTCAGGACACGAAACCATTCCTTCATACTAACATCGCTTAACGAAAACCCCTCCCGCACCGCTTGACAAATTACCTCAGGTCGCTCTGCCTCGCCCCGCGGCCCACGCGCGCCCGCAGCTCGGTAATACCTCGTCCCTTGTCTTGTTTACCTCATACCTCTTTCCGCCCCGCGCGCACGCTCCAACGGATATTTATTTGAATATTTATGCGTAAAATGAATGTTGGCGTCATACTCAATGAAACGTTGTTTTGTTTTATTTAATGTTTTTGTTTAATAACTGGTAGTTTGTTTATACACTCTTCCCTTTATAAAATGTTTAGTGTTTTAGTTTGAATCACTAATAAATAATTATTAAAATAATTTTAGCCCCTGTGTGATATCTTCACACAGATCACGAAACTTCAAATTCCCATAAACTCCGTCATGTCCAGAAACCAGACACGCAGGAACAAATAGACCAGCGACCTCATAGTATGGCCGTGACACGTTTTTGACACGCAGGAACAAATCGCTCGGTTGCCTCGTAGTATGGCCGTGACACGTTCGTGTCACAGAGCGAAATTTCGTATGGAGATAGAATTTAATTTTTAGTATGGGCTGGACACGGTTGTGACACGCTCGAACAAATCGAACGGTGGCCTCGTAGTATGGCCGTGTCACATTCGTGTCCTGATACGAATTTAGTATGGAGATTAAATTAGATTATTAGTATGGGCTCGACACGAATTGGACACACGGGAACAAATCGAACCGTAGCTCCACAGTATGGCCATGACACATTCGTGTCCTGACACAAATTTTAGTATGGAGATAAAAATAAATTATTAATATGTGCTTGACACGTTTCTGACACGTAGGAACAAAACGTACGGTGGCCCCGCAGTATGGGCGTGTCACGCTCGTGTCCTGACAATAATTCATTCTTTCATACTATCAACTCGCAGCGAAATAATCACTACTCGCGCTCCTTGACTCGCTACCTCAAGCCGCGCTTCCAACGGCGTGATGATACCACGATCTCCGTCCCCGCGCCCGCAAGACGCGCGTCTTCTTACCTCACCTCTCCGCTGTTTCGTACGCGCCCATGTCTTGTTCCCCTCTCACCGCGTGTCAGGATTACCTCATGCTACCTTCCCCGCCTCGGCGCTCTATAGTGTTTTATATGCGAACCAACTGATGTTATTATATTTCTTGTTTGTCTAATTGCGCGTCGTATTGTAATGGCCGTTCGCGCCATTTTATTTCTTAGTGGAGTGTGCAGTCACGTTTGGATTTATTAGGTGATTAGTTAAATTGTAATATAAATTATTTTGTTAATATTTTAATGAAACGTTTTAATGTTCTTTAATTTAGCTTTGAATTACTATTGGCTATATATATTTATCTTTTTTTTTTTACCTTGTGTGATTCCATCACATCGGCCAGCTTACATTCTATCTCGTTCACTCTTATGTATAGAAGAGTCCCTTGCAATATCTCTTTCGCACGCATTGCCAATCTAGAATAAGCAGGATATACAAAATCTATGAACTAATGGGTATACATCCATCCATTGGGTAGCTACACATAATCATCGACCTAACCATAGTCAGTGGGCGAATGATTGTAACATACGTTACACACAAGAATCAGAATAGGTTCATAATGGTAATTATTTCCTGGACCGTGGTGATGAGTAAAAACAGCAGAATCCGTGGCCTCACCACTCACCGCACGGCGCACGGTGGCGCTCGGCCTTCGGCATCCCGACGAGATTTGCATAAATTCTCGCGCGGCGCCGCGCATCGCGACCGGCGACTGCTGATCCGCGTGTGATCTGGAGGCCGAGCTACGAGACAGGAGCTATTCTACATCCTCTAATTATTGTTCGATATATTGATTGGTTTCTAGATATGGAGTGAAAATGTTTCACACATACCTATACGAGTATTACAGACTATCTGTACTAAGCATATACAAAAAAGTATGTTAACTTGAAGAATATGCATTATTTAGTTACTTATTTTACGGAATAAAGTCCTTCCGTGAGGCTGCGTCTAGCTCGAATTTCAAAAAGTTTGCCACCAATATTACTACTTGACAGATTCAGTTTTGATATATTTAATAGGTACTCCATCTATCAGCGCAGATCGATATCTTTTTGAAAACACGATTTCATTAACTTCGCTCGATAGAAAAAAAGCATGAACATGCCTCTGAAATTAGTTATAAAAACGTATTTAAGGCAAAGTGACCAAATCAAGGCTTTGTAAAAAATATTTTTTTTTGTTGAATATATATCTAAATCCGTAGCTTTTTACTTTTTTGTTTCGATCAGTAGTTTAGGAATAAAAAATAAAAACCTAATTTTTTATTGATTGATTGTGTTGCATCCTACTCCAACCAGCGAAAGCGGCGCCTTGAAAGAGGAGTACGGGTGAATACGGGTTGACAGGGCCTTAAGTCATTACCACTACGGTTTTTCCTACTACTACCTACTATTATTTGTAGAAATCACAGAACAACGATCGGGTCACACCGCTCGCGCCCGCAAGACTGACTAGTCTGGTTCAAAGATCCTTGGTAGAAATACAGACAAAACGACTGTCTATAAAACTCTGCATTCTAGATATCTTCATTTTTTATTTATTGAAAACAAAATATGTACATAAACTGTCGTATCTCGATGGTCTGTGCTCACACATTTAATTAGTGAACAACTAACGTTTTGTCTCTTGCTCTGTGTTCTCCATCGAGTATTATTACTATCATCATAAGACTAAAAAGTGAATTGCTGAGCGACGTAAATTTTACGACTTCATTGCATTAAATGCACGAACGATCCTGGAATCGATAGTGATCAGTTTGTTCTTGCAGAAGAAGCTTTCCTGCGCTTCCTCGGTCGTCGCGGGAATGCATTTCCGGCATCCCGGGCATTTAAAATGCAATATAATTGTGACGTTATTAATTCCAGGCGCTCTATCGCGTCGCGTCGCCGTCAGCTGCAACCTTGTGTTATATATTCTGTAATATCTTCCCTCGTCCTTCCCATTCCTTTCAAAACCTAACTGGAGCATTAATATCTAACAGATTAAGAAGTTGTAAATTTGTGAACTTAAATGTGGTAAAATTTTGTTAAAATGTTAACAATTGTATTTTTGTGGCTAATAGGTAATATTTGTCTGTTATTTATCGGTTATCTATCACTTCTCTTTCATTTATTTTGAATAGCTTAGATTGATATGTACGAGTATATTCCATTTATTGTTAAAATAGGTTCAGGATTGCTAAAGATTTCTTTGTACAATTTTCTCGTATTTGGTTGGTGATTAAAACATAAGACAATTTCAAGAAGGCGGTATGTTCAACTGCCTTCGTCTTCTCTTAAAATATCACAACTACTACGTCATTGATAAAATATTCGTTGAAATGGAATTTGATGCCGGCACTTCACTTGGCTTAGCGTATTCGTTAGCTCAAATACACGAGTATTTGGCAAAAATTTCCGATTCGTCTCCCTTTAATGGCTTGTTTAGAGCGAGATAAAACTAAAATGTTTGCAACAAACACGAATACGCTAAGCCATGTGAAGTGCCGGCATGAGGGTAATTACAAAATTGCGATATTTTTAGATCATTAAGATTCGTTTTCAAGATTGAACTCTTTTGTTTATTATGTAACCGAGTGGAACGAGCATACATTTAATGACAATGTTGTAGCTTTTTAAATTGCCATTGAACGGATTTCAGTATAATTAGCTAGTAGGTGTAAATACAATTTTTTTCAGTGCAAAAGTCAAATTGGATTAATTTAAATTTGTTGGGCCTTTAATTTTTTCTTCAGTTATTCAATTTCAGTACTAAAACACTTACAATTCATTTTGCCTTTCAGAAATAAATATACTCAAATGATGTGCTAGGTAAATTTACTAAATGAGTAATGGATAGAACAGTATTTGGGACAAAACAGGTGAGCCATTTCTTGCGATAAATTTATTTGTGTATTCAATGGAACAATTATAATGAAAATGATAGACACCTAGCAATAACAAAGCTAGTTGCTTTCGCCAAGTGGGTTCCGCACCACAAAAAAAAACCTTGAAAAAAAATCTTATAAATTTTTTACTTTTTATATTTTTTATTATTTGTTGTTATATCCGCCATTATGTAATATATATAGTAACACATATTCTGTGAAAATTTCAACCGGCTAGCTATTACGGTTCGAAAGACACATCAGTAGGACAGGCAGACAGTAATAAATGGGCTTTTTAGTATTAATACTAAAACTAGGGGTACGGAAACCTAAAAAAAACCTATTCGTTCGTTCGTTCGTCTTATAAGCGCTCGTAAACGTTCATCCGATCACGGTGAAACTTTGGTGGTTTATTGTGCGCGCGCCGGGGAAGGTTTCTGACAAAAAACGCAAGCAAGCGCAACCGCGGCCAAACACTAGTAACTGATAAAAAAAAATAGGTAACTAATAAAATAAAATCATTACTTAAAATATAAATGTCTATATGCCCTGACATGGTTGGCTATACCATCTATACTTACTACAGTTGTGATGTGCTCAGCCCATACATTGTTCCTGTCGATTCCTGTCATCTAGGTGACATGTGAGATTCCAAAATTAAAGCTATTGCTATTAGTATTTCTATTGTTTATTGTTGTTTATTGTTTATTTAGCATCTATTGGCAGTACACTGCGCTCAGATTTGTCATATTTACATTGTAACATTCCGCCAGCTCGATTATCACAGCGAAGAAGAACTGACAAGAAACTTCACTGGACATTTTTTCAATGTCCACTTAGTTCGCTCCCCTTTTTATTATATGTAGATATTGTGACCTTGATTTTTTTTTTGTAATGCATGTTTCTTTTATAATATTATCCTATCAAATCAAAACAAATTTTTGTCGGTGTGGCAGCGCTCGTCGGCGACGACGTGGGAAGGCGCGGCTGGGGTGAGCGCGGGGGCGGGCGGGGGGGCGGGCGCGGGCGTGGGCGCGGTCGGGATAGCTGGTGACAGATTCGTGGCGTGTCGGTCGCTGCTGCGTCCCGGCGTTGGCAAGCACAAGTTGCTGTCTGAGCAGCAGACGCGTGCTTCTGTCTTCGACGACCTCTCCGTGAGTATACATAGATATAAAAATGTAATGTATACTACACAATCATAATATCTAATCTGCAAAACGATGAAATTACTACAAAAGCAAAGGCAACAGCGGTGCCCCAGATTTTATGATAAAGTTGTTGAGGGTTTCGATTGTTGGCAATAATTTCGGAGTATCCGAGAAAAAAAGTGAAAATATTCTAAGATTACCAGTAAAACTTTCTATTTTAGTTCGAACCTACTTATTACTTTATATTCATTTTCAGTTCTTTTTTTTCGACTTCCCGAAAGTTTGGTTACTTTTTCAGTTCTCGAAAGGCCTGAACAAGCGAAACTACGTGCGCTACCTGGACCGGGCCTTCGACCTACCGATCTCAGACGACAAAATACTCAACTTCTCCGACAACGAGGACAGTCACAAGAAGTCAGAAATCTATTCCGTAGCTTCGCCAAGGAGATCTAGAACCTCCTGTCCAGAGTCGCAGACCTGGCCCTGCAGACCCAGAAAAAGACCTTATATAGGATCAGCTGATAGCGTTTTGGACTTACCCAACTATGCAGCTACTGTATGGAGTAAGAATTGAGTTTTTCTGAAATACTATGTAACTTTTTATTTGACGACGCTCATTAGTTTATCTTTTTTGTATGCATTTGATATAGTTGCCTTTATCGCCTGCTATAGCCCAAGGGATGCCAGCCTATTAAAGCGAAGACATTCATTTCAATGCTTCCCTATGGTCGTACCGACTAAGTACACCGAGCTGAACCAAGAACACGAAAAAACTTTCATTGAACCGACAGCGCGTGTGTAGCAGAATCGCAAAAGATCAATCGAAGCAGCAATGCAAATAGTTTTGTGTCCAGTTCAGTTTAGCCAGCACGACCTGGCATCAAATTGCCAAGGTGTTATAGGCTAACATCAAGGGTGCAGTAGGTAATGTAGGAAACTATTAAAGGTTCTATGAAAAAGCATGTGTATAACAATAAGTGTGTGTTGAGACTACGAGCTGGTGGACTGGAGCCGCGACAACATGCTGCTGGCGGCGCTGGGCAACAAGGTGTACGTGTGGAGCTGGGAGAAGCAGAGCCTCGTGTGCGGCGCCGTGGCGACCGCACTCGCCAACTGCGGCAAGTTCAACCCGACCTACTCCGACACCATCGCCGTTAGTTGACGCATCGTTATCGTGACCTTGACAGATCATCACAATGATGTTGATGATGCGATGCATGATGTTGACGTATGGTCATTATAGTGAACTGTCAATATCGTGTGCCTTATTATCATCATGCCAATTATTGTCATTATCTTCATCATTTATTCATGATCTTCTTTTATCATCGATTATTATCATAGTTCTTTACATCATCAGCACATGATTGTTGAACCGCTAGCCACGGGCTTCCATCATTGTTATCAGTGATACCAAAATACTACGGTTGCGACCCTAACCAGCTTTACCCATTTTTTTATGAACCTTTAATTATTTTTATATAATCGCGGTTGCGTCAGAGCGGCCAGAGCGCATGCTCCGACCAGCCATTATTACCTCCGAGAAGGTAGGTCCCATATAGTAGACTTCCATTTTAATTTCTGGCTATACTGGACTAGAGGAGATCACAGCCGAGGCGGCTATGCGGCCATCTGATATCCAGTGCGATGGTACCAATCCAGTCGGCTAAAGTTTGAGCCTACCACCTAGACATGTTTGACAACATCACCTACCTACCACCGTCGTCGTGTCAGCCCACCACAACTTCGTGAACTGTCATATTATTATGTCAGTGCTTCCCTTTGGCCGTGCCGGCTACGCTGCACACGAATATGAAGAAGTTGACAGTGGAGATAGACACGGGTTCAGTAGCGGACTCAGAATCAGGTTTTAGTTGTCAGCCAGGTAACAATTTTAACAGCCGTTTTAACCAACTTTTATTCAGTATGGTGTTACCAAACTGGACTGATTAAATGAAGAGACCTACAGCTTAACTAGGAATCCGAGCCACGGCCAACCCAACGGTTGGACGGTTACCTATCCAAAGGTCAACCGCGGCCCGTCATGAAGGTTTCTTCATCGTGTTTTCTTTCATCAAAATTTTTGTTTTTTTTTTTTTAACTCCAGACCCTCATGAAGTAACGACTTCACTTCACCAAAGTTTCCATAAGTTCAGTGGAACCCGATTTATTGGCCATCCTTCAACCTGCTGTTCACACAACTAAAATGTGCTTGCAGGTGGCCCTGGACTCAGGTGGTGTGGAGACATTCACAGTTGAGATGGCGAAGCAGGTGCGGCGGGAGTTTTGCCACGGCAGCATGAGTTGCAGCGTCACCGCACTCGACTGGAGCCCCACGGGCAAGTCACTGGTCATGTCAGTATTTTGTTGCCTTCAAACTTAATTGGGCCAGGGTTTAGAAAGATGTAGGTAACATAACAAAAAAATATCGTATCAGGATCCTTCGGCTCATAGGATACACAAGTCATGGAATTGTCTTGAAATTAACAATTGCGTCGTTCCAAAACTTAAATATGAATAACCATAAAATGAAATAATCAAACGCGAATACCGACACGCTCGCGTGACATTATGGTTGCAAGTTGAGAATTTTCAGTGGCTCGACAACCGACCTCGAATTTACATCTATGGGCTCGACCATCAGTTGCTTTTGACACTTCGCGGCTTCGCGGTAGATATTCAAGTGTCGTGCTCGAGTAAATATTATGTAGAAACGATACAACGCCTCCAGTGGGCCATTTATCAGAAGGCATTGGATCAACTATTGACCTGAGACATGATCTCTCTTCAGTGAATGTCCAGAAGACATTGGATGACTATTGTCCTGGAACATGTTCTTTCTTCAGGGGATGTTCAGAAGGCGGGCTGACTGTGCTGGACCGCAGTCTGAAGCGCGTGGCGCGCCGCACTCGCGCGCACGCCTCGACCGTGCTGCGTCTTCGAGTGTCTCCCGACGCGCGCTACCTCGCCTCGCTCGCCCTCGGCGACACCAGCGTCAGCATCTGGCAGTGGCCGCATCTCAAGCCGTACTTCCTGTTCGAGAACTATTCCGCTGTCAAGGTTGGTCGATTTGATTTCATATTCCTAAGAGTAAGTATCAGTAAAAGTGGTGTTACCGGAATTATTTTAGAAAAAAAAATTCGTTTGTACAAAAGTGATCTGCCGATTATCTCAAGCCGCTTGCTTGCCGCAGGATTGAATGACTTACATATTGTAAGCAATTAAAGTAGAAGTACAGTGCAGAGAAGACATTATGTTAATGACGATGACGGTGATGATAGTGATGTTAATATAATGATATATTTAATTTTATTTCTTCATTCTTTACTTCATGCGATTTTTTTTATGTTTAATTTTTATGGCACTTTTTATGGAACATGGTCATCACCCACTGCACCCGTGATGACAGCCCATAACACCTTGGCGAACTAGGTGCCAAGTGAGTGCTTCCATTTAGTCGTACCAGCTACACTGGACTGAACGGAAAACACGAACTATCTCCAAATTAACCGAACTTCAGGCGGTGGTACCAATCTGGACGGGTTAAACCCAACACCGCACGCCGGTGCACTACCGAGCTATCGAAGCTGCACAGTATCATAACACTGAGGAAGTGCCCAACAGTGGGCTACTGAAGTTAAAAGCCAAAAGAGTTCAAAACGGAACAAATTTTCTCAGAGCATGGCGTGGCACCCCTGGCAGAGTTCGATGCTGGCCATCGGCGGCTCCTCACCCAAGCTGAACAGCTGCGTGCTGGCGGTATGGGACGTGGCGCCGGCCCGACTCCGTCAGCCGACCGTCAAGTGCAGCAGCAAGCTGGTCGTCGACTACATGCTGTTCTCTCACGTCACCGGCGAGATGGTGCTCAGCTGTTGGATGGACGGTCAGGTGCTTTCGACTCCTCGTCAATTATGATAGCCAGTTTCTTTTTGCCTTGTCTGTTTTCGAACGGGATGTAAACAGATTGCCTGATAACCTTCCTATCCGCTTCATTGGCTTTCCGAATGTCTTCATTCGATCCATACCGACCTTTACAATGATGAGTGTCCTCTTGTTCGATCGTTCAATCGCTCTTTTCGTAATCGTAAACTCAAGTAGTTGCTAAGAATATAGTAATTGCTATTCCATGAGGGCCCTTGATCCCTTAAAACCAGCAGTGTTGCGGAGTCGGGTGAGCGCTAGAACTCCTCGATCGGCGGTGGCCAAGCAGCTGTGGTGTCCAGGCCTGGACGTGGGGGATCGCACCGAGACGAGTCTGCAGTTTTGCACTCAATTTACTTTGGCTTGATTATGGACGCCCGCGCGTGGCACATTCGCTTTTGTGTCAATTTATATGAGGTAATAATAGCTGCCAAGCTCTTTTTTTTTCTTTATACCGTCTAACTGAAAGTACTTTGATATGTCGAACCGCCTTAACAAATGTACCATGATAACTTTTATAATTTAGCTACACTACATTTATTTTTGTTAGTGTGACTGACATCACTGATATGGCATCTCCATAGTGCATGGCAGTCGTGCCAGTTTACTTTCCCTGTACTTACTTTCGTTCTGCTACACTGAACTTTTTTTTTTATAGTAAGCGTGACATGTGGTGCGCAGCCACCCATAAGGTGTCTAGCGACGCCCATGGACATTCGGTCGCATGCGGGGGCTGCGAATGCCATGCCGGCCTGACAGGTGCCTATTCACGCCTCTCTTGAAGGACCCGAGACTATATGTGGGGGGGGGAAATTACGAGCGTTCCAGAGTTTACCGTGGAGGATAGATATGCAGAACCGATTGGTATGTATCCGTGGTAAGTCCAGTGTATAGGGATGCAATCCCTGCCCAGTGCGCGTTGTGCGGAGGTGGAAAGGGGACGGCGGGATCGCGTTAAACAGCTCCTCCTAGTATAAGCGATAGAATACATTTAGGGCGCCGACATCCCTACGGAGTGTAGTGGTTCTTGATCGCGGGACACGTCGGGTTCACCCACTAGTCGCACGGCTCGACGCTGGATCGAATTCAAATGCGCAAGCTGGTATTTAGCTGAGCCATCCCACAAGTGCGAGCAGTACTCCAAGCAGGACCTAATCTGCGATTTATACAAAAGCAGCCTTTGGCCCTGCGCGAACTTAGTAGAAAATAAGAAGCTTGTCAAGCACGGCTTTCCATGTGCAGCATTTGTGAAATTTGACGAGCATGACAAGTCACTATAATGCTAAAATTTACGTTATTTACCTCACAGGTCAAATTACCATATGTCCTGTTTTCTTCTAAACTGTACCAACGATAGTTTACTTCGATTGCAGATGCCGTAACGGACCCCATCACAAGAGAGAGTGTACCGGGAAGTAGGATCATGGTGCTGAGCGATCCCGGCACTGAGGTAGACAAGTGGTGCATGTCCGACCGCGTCAACACCATGATGTTCAGTCCTGACGGAAGCAAGCTGGGTACCTATTTCTTTGTTCCCTTCGGAATCATCTGTCAACGTATACATGAAACTGGATCCGGTGAACTGGACAAACGTGTTGGATGATGGAGGTAGCCATGTTAGGGTCCCCATCCAGTACTGTGGTATTTAGATCCAAGCTGGATTTTTTAAAAATATGTAAAGACCCGTAAACAGCGCTTTAGTTACAGGTTTCTTTACTATGTTTTCTTTCGCCGAAGAAACAGCTCCAAAATAAGACAATTGACGTAACACCTCAATTTTGAACCTCTGACCTCACACATAAAAGGCCCGCGCTTTAATCACCTATGTTTTCCCACAACACAACATACCACATACCTTCGCGGTATCCCGACAATGTGGGCAAGCAGAGTAATCGGAGTTGCTGCAACAACTCGGTTAAATTACATCACCGACCACCACGTCTTTCATACCACACCCATAACCCATAACTTGGTAATTTTAGCTATCGCGACCGCCGACGAGGACCTGATAATCCTGTACTACCTGCCCGAGGAGCCCAAGTGGAAGAAAACAAACAATCGACGGAACCATTCCACACTAGCAGTCATGTTGGACGTCGCGGAGTGCGGCATCTCCAAGAGATAGTGCGCCACCATGCTGTATTCGAACACCTGTGCGAAAATTGGAAAATTGTACGACGCCATTTTGAATTCGAACAATTTGTTGGAGCGGTGTGTGGTTCCATTTTAAATTTCGAAGAGGAGGCGCCAAACGACATGATTCGTTATTTAATTTAAGTTGTGTAACTATTATCCGTTTGAAAATGAAACTGGACAAGGCTTTTTAGAACTAGGTCCTGCTTGGTATCACTTGACGTTTCCAGTTGTAGTAGATGTAGAGGAAACTGCATGCTTGACTCCGTTCTAAAATGTTGAGATTTCCAAACTAAAACAGTCATATTTATAAAGTATGTGCTTTGAATAAAAAGCTGTAGATTTTGTAACGTCTAAGCTTTATACGAAAATAAAAAAAAATCTAATAATTTTATTTAAATAAATAAAAAATATTTATTGAAATGCATGTTTCAGAAATTAGTCAAGTTATCTAATTCTGTTTGTTTTATTACATTTATGCTACTCCCTTCTAAATCTGTCCTTCCTATTGTTTTAGTAAATTCTTCTAGAAATTGTATCGATTTAGATATTGTGTACTGTAATGTTAATGTCTCACGCCGCACGCGTAAAACTTACTCAAGGGCGTGAGTCGTAACAAGTAAGTTAGGTGACAGTAGAGGTATTGAAAACACTGTACGGGACACGCACCTCATGAGAACCTGACCCGCGGTGGACCCTACAACACTCGTGTACGAGAGTCCAGAGACCGGCGGCGGCGGCGGCGGAGGCGGCGCAGGAGGTTCATTCCAAGTACCTACGCGCGACAACTTGCGCATCTTCAGATCAGAGGAGTGAAAAGAGTAGAGGGAGGAAAAAATGCGGCGCGCATACCGAACTTCTGGTAATAAAGTTTGGCGCGATATGTACACAAAAACCTTGCGGTCTACCGCTGAAAGAATACCTAAGAGGCGTGTACTGTGTCTGTATGCAAGAACAGTATATATAATATATTGTATGCACGGGTAGTGTAGCGGCTTGTCCCTTCTATCTCCTATCCTTCTCTCGCTCACGCGCGGCGATCTTCAAATCGAAGGTCAACACCTTCAGTCGCCAAACGATCCGTCAACAAGCAAGCCGCGCGCGATATACATGACAATATTGTACAAATAAAAAGTGCATGAAATTCATTTATTTTATATGAACTGTTATATCATAGTGCGTAGTCGTCGGGGGCCCCCACGGAGCAAGGAGTCGTCGTCAGCTGCGCGTGAGTTATTGTTTTCCATATTCATTGTCTTACCTATTAAGTCGCTACCTACTTCTTTGTATTGTATTACAGTTCACAGGTGCAATTGCGCACATTATTTGGTCCTTCGAGCCGGATTTTAAATCGGCGATAAAATATTATTATTATGGTCAAAACTTAATAAAACAAAAGTTGGAAAACAATAAACTCATTGCGACAAATTTGCAACTATGTGACTATACGCAGCAGCTAGGATTGTATTCATTTAATAATTTGGCGGCTCAATAATATACCTACCTATCATTTCATATTGCATAGGTCAAAGTGGTATATTATAATATTTATAATACATTTTATTAACATAAGTAGGTCTATTGTTTCGAGAAATATAACTTGAATGCCTACTTCACGTTTGAATTGTGTCTACCTACAAATTCTTCATTTTAAAACTCAATGTTTTATCAATTATCTTGAATATTTATGATTATAAATGTAATTAAACAATCTTGAAAAAATTGTGAAATTTTATACTTTGATAAGTTTCGTCATTTGACCGTAGGTACCTATTGTTCCATCATACATAACAGAGGTGAATTGCTTACTAGAATAATTAATCGTTTTAGTAAAAGTACATGCCTAAAGTATTATTTTAGGACATAAGTTGTACAACATACTACCTATTTCATTTTACATCTTAATAATATTTTGCAAACTAGTAATAATCTATATAGATTATAGGTATTAATAACATTTGTCAATTCTTATGTTCTCTGACACGAGATTGTTGTACTCAAATGGTTCTTATTTACGAATAGGTAACCAGCACGTCTCGCTCAGTTAGTTAATGTATAATTGTTGTTATTAATATCTCAAACTACATAAATTGTATTTTTCTTTCCTAATATATTATGTGTGTTAGTTATGTGTGTAGGTTGCATGGCCCATATCAGCGCATACCCGTCATGTGGTCATAAGTTGTGCTGTGTTGTGCCTCATCCGCCACCGCCTTAGAAATTGTTCAGCTGTTTTCGATTCGCATACCCACATAATTGGGGCATCAAGTTGCGTTATTTATTACATAGGTATTAATAAACATTTTCAATTCTTATGTTCTCTGACACGAGATTGTTGTACTCAAATGGTTCTTATTTACGAATAGGTATCCAGCACGTCTCGCTCAGTCAGTTAATGTATAATTGTTGTTATTAATATTCCACAATACATAAATTGTATTTTTTATTTCCTTATATATGGGTGAGTAGGTTGCATGGCCCATATCAGCGCATACCCGTCATGTGGTCATAGCTGTGCTGTGTTGTGCCTCATCCGCCACCGCCTTAGAAATTGTTCAGTTGTTTTCGATTCGCATACCCACATAATTGGGTCATAAAGTTGCGTTTCGTGGCACTAACATTATTACATTTATATATTTCAAAATTTAATAGTTACTTACTAATGGTAATGAAACAATCATATTATTCCAATCATACAGGTACCTTTATCTTGCTAGATACTTATTCCTACTAAGGTTTGTGTGTTCGCATACCTAAATAATATTAGGTCACCAAGTTGTGTTTCGCGCCACGTACCTGTAGGATGATATGCATGTGTATGTGTCCTATGTATATAAACTGAATTTTTATTTGTATTAATTAATAATAATATTAACTTAATTGTCATCCATTTATTTACACATTTTTTTTATATTAATTTTACATAATATTTACAAACTTAAAATCTAAAATTAATACAAAAACAAATGGAGTTTCCACCACCGGCGGCGGGGCGAGCCCAAGCTACCGATGGTCGGGTCCCAAAGAGAGGAACCTCCGGACGATGCGTGCAGTGTCGAGCAGGGCTGCCTTCTGTATCTGGCCCTTGACCCAACCACTCAGCGAGAGCCTCTCAAGGTGGTCGTCGAGGCTCTAATTAATTAACTTAATTAATTATTAACGATCCAATTAATCAAACATCCAATCATATTAAATCAATCATATTTCAGCCACATTTGCACACAAGTAACCTCTAAATTTGTATGTACTGCGTGCACTGTTATCTCCGATCGGAGAATATAATAGTAAGTAATTAATTGCCATTGCTACTGAAAGACAGGGATCATACCTACTACATTCCGCCATAGCGACGCGCGCGCACGCCCGCCATCGGTTGCGAGCGAGCGACAGCGAAGCGAAGGCTTCGTTCGTTTGTACCTACTACTGACTGAAATAAAGTGGACGTTTACTTACCTACTTGCTAATATTGAGTGCAGTGGTTTGTATATTCTTTTATTTTGCAATAAGATTCGAGTTATTATTATTTATTTATGTTCTAATGTTATGTTTAAATCGAGATAAATACAAGTAGGTAATAATATATAAAGAACCGTGTACCTAGCTATATAGTTAAGACATAATAACAGATTTATAGATATTGGATTGATGCGGTATCCGAACCACTCGCTGAATGTTGTTACATTAAGTGAGAATTATGATGAATAATTCTTAAAGTACCTACTTATACATCTCTTTCTTTCCTTATTATAAATTGAATTATTGTCTAGAAACTTGTTGGCAATAGCAATAACACTTAAATCATTATCAAAGTTTTGAAACAGAACTTACTAAAATTATTTATTGAATTAGGAGAAATATGAATATTGTTATATTGTATGACTGTCGTATGTGCGAGATAGGTATTTAATATTGTCGCTTAGCAGAGCGGTTAGTTTCCAACCTGTGCTACATTCGCACCTAATCGAACTTGCATAGTTACGTACTTTAATTTTGTGAATGTGTGCGAGTTGCACTTGTTTCTAAACTTATCTTTATCCGATTTGGTAGGTCACTAACTATTTAGATTATAATTTCAACTTTGAAGTGGTTTGGACAAGTTAAAGATGTCTCTTTCAGACAAGGCTTTGAAAATAAAACAAAGAATACTGTTGAAGCGACGCGAGCGCACGTTTCAACAGTTACAGATCTTGTATGATATATCAAATAACTTCTCCAAGGGTCCAAATACGGTTGCAGAATTTAAGGTCCGTTTTCAACGTATAGATGAGGTACGACAGGAGTTTACAACTATACAGGATGAATATAATGAGATTGAGTTAGGATTAAACCCGGAGGCGGAGGCCTCGTATCAGGCGTCAGATACGTTTGACGAACTGTATTATAAAATACAAGCGATCGCTCTGCAGATATTACCTAGTAGTTCGCAGAGCGGGCTCCAGGAATCAGGTGCCCAAGGTCACGAAGGAAGAATGGTGCAACCTCGTCTTCCAAGAATAGATCTTCCCAAATTTGACGGTCTAAGTCTTGACAGATGGCCACACTTTTACGACACCTTTGTTTCTCTGGTGCACTCTAATAGCTCAATCAGTGCGGTTGAAAAGTTCCACTATTTAGTGTCATGTTTGTCCGGTCCACCCTTGAGCTTGGCACACAGCCTACCGATCACAAACTTAAACTATCCTATAGTCTTCAAGCTACTCACGGACAAATACCAGAATAAACGCATTCTGGCGACTCATTACCTGGACAAAATGTTCTCCTTCCAATCCCTCACTAAACAAACTTTACCTAATCTTAGTTCATTCATTGAAGTTTTCTTCGAATCCATGTCAGCACTGAAGGCACTACGACTGGACAACCTTTCTGAGTTTATTCTCTTCTACTGCGCGGTGCGTAACTTGGATACGGAAACAAGGAAGAATTTCGAGACCAAACATACTTCGTTTGAAATTCCGACCTTTGATCAACTGATAGAATTTGTGCAAGAACAAATAAAGATTATTGAAGTCTCTTAACCGAACCCTGCTGCACACGCAGTACACTCAAAATTGCCTTCACCTAAGTTTCAACGCACACACAGTAAGCCTTTCTCGAAAGGTTCCTTCGTATCGTCAAATGCGCCCAATATGTCTGGTATGACACATGTGGGTGCCAACTCTATTAAATGCCCTGTTTGCCAGCGACCACACAGAATTTATACCTGTGAATCGTTTTTAACCCTTGACGTGCCCGCGCGCATTAAAAAGGCACAACTTCTAAATTTATGTAAGAATTGTTTACGAGATTCGCACTCGACCCGGGAGTGTCCATTGCAGTCAAAATGCTCTCACTGTGGACAACGCCACAACTCACTGTTGCACTTAAACAATAATCATGTGATGGTGTCCTCGAATGATGACCCTGATCTGGAGGATGCCATTGAACCTGAGTGTTACGAGAATGACACTGCACGTGAAGATACTGAAGGAGATGTTAACGTGACATGTCACTCCTCTACAGGTCAGGGAACAAACCTGACCACGGTTTTGCTGGGAACTGCTATTTTAAACACAAAGGACGCATCTGGCGGACATCAAAGGGTTCGTGCCCTCATTGACAGCGCAGCACAAAATTCGTTTATAACCACATCCTGTGCGCAACGTCTAGGTTTAAAATCACACAAATGCGATGTTACTGTCGCAGGACTCGGACACACAACATTACAAAAAACTAGCGGAGCTATGACGTGCATTATCTCCACTGGCGATAATGTTTTAATGGCGGACGCCATAATCATTCCTAAGATCACGTCTCCAATGCCCACAAAACGATTATCAGTCGGGATGCGCAATCGTTATAAGCATCTCGTACTGGCTGATCCAAAATTTGATGTTCCCGCCCCCGTAGAACTTTTATTAGGGGCTGATATATTTCCAGACATATATGATGGTCAGAAGCTGAAGTTCGGTCCAGGGTACCCGACAGCTTTGCACAGTATCTTTGGGTGGGTAATTACTGGAAAGGTAAATTCAACTGGTAATCAAACCATCACATCTGCCTTCTGTACGGAAACGTCATACCTTGAAAACGCCGTTGTAAAACCTGTGAAACGGTTTTGTGGAATAGAAGAACGACCTATGGTTAGACGTATTAATCCCGAGTATACAAAATGGACCAAGTCCCAAGTAAATGTGAAAATTGACGATTTGGTTATGATAGATGATCCTAGGTCGCCGCCAATGCAATGGCGGGTTGGTAGTGTTGTGGCTGTTCATCCAGGAAAGGACGGAACTGTCAGAGTGGCCAGTATCCGTACGTCTAGTGGAACATTAGTTCGTCCGGTAGTAAAACTCTATCCTCTTCCAATCGCTTAGTTACTTATAGTACTTACCTCTAAGAATTTCATATAATACAACCTTATAATATGTAACCTATAAGTTGCCAAATTGTTCGCCATGAATTTGTTGTTCATTTGTTATTTTTTGTATTAGGAAATCATATGCTGATTTCGTGGGGGAGTATGTAGCGGCTTGTCCCTTCTATCTCCTATCCTTCTCTCGCTCACGCGCGGCGATATTCAAATCGAAGGTCAACACCTTCAGTCGCCAAACGATCCGTCAACAAGCAAGCCGCGCGCGATATACATGACAATATTGTACAAATAAAAAGTGCATGAAATTCATTTATTTTATATGAACTGTTATATCATAGTGCGTAGTCGTCGGGGGCCCCCACGGAGCAAGGAGTCGTCGTCAGCTGCGCGTGAGTTATTGTTTTCCATATTCATTGTCTTACCTATTAAGTCGCTACCTACTTCTTTGTATTGTATTACAGTTCACAGGTGCAATTGCGCACAGGTAGTATCGCACATAATTTTTTTTTTTATATAATCCGGTATGGGTGGCTGAGTCGGAGCGGCCAAAGCACATGCTCTGACCAGCCAATATCACCTCCGAGAAGGTAGGAGACTTCCCTGGATTGCTGGCTATACTGGACTAGAGGAGAACACAACCGAGGTTGCTATGCGGCCATCTTACATCCAGTACGATGGTACCAACCCAGTCGGTTACAATTTGAGCCTACCACCTAGTAAGGGGCAAGGGAAATATCGCTAATATCACACTGCCACAGAAGTAATAATATAGGGCTACCGCCACTGCGTAACAAACAACCATTCGCTATTTTCGTAGCACGCACAAGTTGGAATCGACAAGCATATATAGTGTTGATTTAGTGTTCGATTGAAACGTTAGTGGCTCCCTCTTGTGAGCAACGTTGAGGTGACAATACAACGCGGCACTGCATGCAACGCTGCTGCCGCCATCTTCAGGAAGATTTACGTGGGATGCTGAAGTGCAGGATTCTAGGTTCAAAACCAGACCTTTTCAAATGCGCATGACCTGTGCAGTGCATGTGTGCACAAGTGTTTTGGAACGGATACGGGATTAGTGCACGCTTTTGTGCGTGTGTGCACAACTGTTTAGGCATGGATACTGGATTAGTACTCGACACTCGTACATACACTGAACTCGCTTGTGTGTGTGTGTGCGTGCATCAGTGTTTAGGAATGGATACTGGATTGGTACATACATACAACTCGCTTTTGCCCGCAGCTTCGAGCTCTCGTGAAGTTCGGTTTGAAAATATTTCGGCACATCAGCGAGGTATAAAGAGGTATACATATATATATATATATTTTTTTTTTTTATGGAAACTGACACGGTTGGCTACATCACCTACAACATCCGTGATGTCAGCCCATAACACCGGGTGAACTGGTGCCACGTCAGTGCTTGCTTCCCTTTGGTCGTGCCGGCTACACTGAACTGGACGGAAAACACAAACTATTTACATAGCCGTTTTGACCGACCTTTCATTCAGTGCGGTGGTATCAACCCGGGCGGGTTTAACCCTACCACCTAGTAATATAAGAAGGGAGTCATATCCCTTAGTCGCCTTTTACGACATACACGGGGAGAGATGCAGTGGGGCTATTCTTTTAAAGTACCGGCCCCACACGGTACAAAATATATTATTTATTCTTTATTCATCATCCATATACAATACAGTACACTGCACCCGGATTCGTCATATTCCATTTTTCCAGTTCGATTATCACAGCGAAGAAGAACTGGCAAGAAACTTCGCTGGATACTTTTTTTTACGTCCACTTGTACACACTACACATGTACGGTGGGGCCGGTGCAGTACCGTGTAGGGCCGGTACTTTAAAAGAATAGCCCCACTGCATATCTACACGTGTATGTCGTATAAGGCGACTAAGGGATATGACTCCCTTCTAGGTGGTAGGGTTTAACCCGTCCGGGTTGGTACCACCACACTGAATGAAAGGTCGGTCGAAACGGCTATGTAAATAGTTTATGTTTTCCGTCCAGTTCAGTGTAGCCGGCACGACCGAAAGAAAGCACTGACGTGGCACCAAGTTCACCCGGTGTTATGGGCTGACATCACGGATGTTGTAGGCGATGTAGCCAACCGTGTCAGTTTCCATAAAAAAAAAATCTACATTTATAAAAATGTTTGCCACTGCCTACATAGAACGAATCATCACTATTTCTAAAAATTTATCACAAATACTAAATTTTTCCTATAAGCGTAAACCATTCGTCTAACACGTTGGAGCCAATTGGAGCAGGCCAGTCTCCACAAACAGCACCCGTTCACGAGCATCACGCCAGGGCCAGCCATCGCCCATAGCCATCAACCATATTTGAGGGTGAGAGGCGACCCGACCCGGACCAAGCGTCACAGCGTCAACGTCAACGTCACATGAGGCGTATAATAAGAGTAATAAACAGACAGACAGACACCATTACCATCTAATCAGGGTTCAGTAAAATGGTACAAAGGAAATATAGGTTTATCTGTCTGTCACACGCGCTATCCGAGGTGATTACACGGAACGTGAAGTGCCTAGAGATGAGTAAGAAGAAAATGGCTACGGAATCCTCTATGTGTGAACAAGGTTCGTACTTAACAGGCTTTATACAGGAAGTTCGGCACATCGACCGACAAAAGTCATAAGTCCTTTTCATGGTATTAACTTCATCAAATTATATTTTTCCTAGAACAAGGATATATCGTAAAACCAAATACATTTTATTTCGTGCAGATATAATCATAAACAAAAAAGTTACAAGGGGTTAAAGCTGAGATTTTGGTAATTTTCAAAAATAGAAAAGAAATCGTATCTCGATTCCACGTGACATCAGACAAAAGTTGTGATAGGTCAAAACCTTGCAAATGACCCCACTTCGCTTTGTGGGTTCGCTTAGGGCCAATTGCGCCAACACGAATTTAACGATATAAATCAGTTTAACTCGTTAAGCTAGTACCCGTTGACTGTGGGAACCGCGTTTAAATCCATAACTCGCTACTTAACTCTAAATTCGTGTTGGCGCAATTGGGCCTTAGTCTGTTTTACAGATACTATCACGGACGCTGCTCTGCGGAACTAGCATCCCTTATTCCCTGCCACTACGTCCTATCTCCGCATGACTCGTCGCAGAGAGACTCAGCACCCTTTTGTTGTTGACATTGGGCTTTTGAGAACCCATCGGTTCTCTAAATCGTTCCTTTGTCGCACCGCTAGAGTGTGGAACTGTCTTCCGGCGAGTGTATTTCCTGAATCCTTTAACCTGGGTGACTGGGTGTCTTCAAGCGTCGTATTAACGGGCTAGACAGCCTAGCAACAGTCCGCAAATCTGCTGGCATGGCACCTAACTGAGCGTGGTTTCGCGAGGTGAGGTGATTTCGGCTCTGTCGACTGCACCATTGGTCTCTCGGCACAGCCAACCATGCTGGTTCAAATAAAAAAAAAACTTACCTACAAAAAAAATTTGTCGGTCCATGTGCCACCCTGTATATAAGGTCCGTGGTGATTTCCACCTCAGCCTAAGCCCCGCCTCCTAAAATACCTACAGACTACTCTCTATTTCCCCCTTAACTAATACAAATGCATGTTTTACACGAAAAAAGTACAGTTAGAATAAATTACTGCTACTACTCGAACATGCATAACACGTGGCACGTGGAGATCCGTTGTCTGCCTAATCCACTGAGAAACAGGCGTTACGCTATGTTATATATTTAGATACTTTAATTAAAGAGTACATACAAGTGCCTCGAACAATTTAAGGAATATCCAATCACATATATCTAATGAATGACATTCACCAAACATTGCAGGAATAGAGGCATTTAAAAATTGTGTGGAGAAAAGACGATTTTTTTTAGCTTTCAAAAAAATTTGTTTGCCTTCGAATCAAATTTTATATTTTAGATGGATGTTTTAGATGGAACGAGTGTCACAGAGGCGGCTTAGTGGAGATCCCTTGCCTTTGCCTACCCTATTGGGAAACAGGCGTGACCCTATGGCTCGCTCTATGGTGTGTTGAATGCTTTCGTCTTCATTTATATTCCCTCGAAGTCTTCAAATAGTTGTTATTTACACGTTTCAAGCGACAGCTCAGTTCCTTATTGAAGTAGTGCGCGTCTCTCCAATAAAGATGTATTAATTTATTCGCTCATTGTGCGCGGGCGCACGTATCGAGTGACCGGTGGCTACTCCGCGCCGCTCGCTGCTCCATTCACTAAGGGACTCAAAGTAAATAATATCGAAATGGATGAGGTATGAGAGGATACGACGGGTTTCAAAAAACTATTGAGAAGCAGAACATGATAGCAAGGAGTTTGTTTTGTTTGAATTCGTTTTCTTGTATTTTTCATAGTGATATTTTTGTTTTATGTTTGTTAATGTTTTCACATAGAAGGTTGGGTGGTAAAAGAGTTTAAGTGTATAATTAATAACCGAAAAAAAACTTTTCGGTCTAATTACGCGGCTGGATGTTAATTTTTCGCTCTAGAATGAAATAAAATAAAATCAAATTCTAATACTAAATATAATTTATTGCTATTAAAAACAAATTTATGAAGATGTGTACTTAGGCTATTGTATTAGTATTAAGTAAAACGACCATAAAACGATTAATTATTAATGATAGTAGAAAAATTAATAAATAAACAGCTTCATCTTTTACTAGCTTAGACAATGATTAGACATGTAAAATGCCAGTTGAATTTATCTACTCCATTGCTTTTATCGCTATTTATCACAATATTTTCTTTGATCTCGGTCACGTAAGCATAATTTTTGCTATTCAGCTCTTCTCAAAGCATGATATAGGTGCATTAGCCTCTCTTCTGTAGCACGCATATTTTATTGTCGTTGCCACGCAATGCGCACAGGGGGGCAATTCACTAACAACAAATCTAGAATCAAGTACGATATTACGATTGTCTCATTTACATCGAGAACACTTATTGAAGAACAGTTATTTCTCGATCTAAATGTAGCAAATAGAAATAACAGTAGGTACGCTCATTGGTCAAAAGACGCGTGACCCTAATTAGCGCGTGCACCGACCGGTGACGCCACGAACGTTTACAAGTTTCACAGCAGTCACAAATCAAAATATAATTTATGGTACACCGGTTTAAAATAGGTCACAAAAAGCGAGTTTAATGCCTTACTCATTCTTTATAAACTAACCTTTGGGATGTGGAGAGGTGAAGGGTAACAATGTACCTAATCGTAGAAACGATAGTATAGATAGATAGTAACTACAATCATAATACATTGTAATGCATAAATATATAAAAACTAACATACAGAAATGCATAATAAAATAATAATAAACAATAATATACAATATATATTGTCGTACGTAAACTCAGGTAGGTAGGAGGCAGAGGTAGCCATCTAAAGAAAATTAATTTGTTTTATGATATCAAAGAACTTTATTGCAGCATAAAATATTTACAAAACTACAAACTAAACTAATCTAAAAGATTAAAAATACTTACAAATAAAAGTATTCCGACATGGGGGACAAGAGCATGGTCCCTATGACGGATGCAGCGTTCCCCCTCTGAATAGCTGGAAAATTAAATTACACATCACCGTCAGATATTAAAGACAATTCACGAATGAGTTTCCTGAACATGTGGGTGAATAGACGAACACGAGCATGCCTCTTTAGGCAGTAGTCTCGGACGTGTGTGTTTTTTATCTTTAGAGTGGAGTTTAGCGAACGAACTGTATTAGAGAGCAACCGGCTATTGGCTAGGTCGTTCCGTGACATAGCGTAGTTACTCGATTCTGACTTATCCTACTAGTGCACTGAATTGGCCTCTAGCTCGCGCTCCACGAAAGGTATTCTTAGCAATTCCATACTTTGTAACAGAATATTTGTTTCCACAACAGAATATAAAGTTTGATGTAAATAGGCGTTTTTATTTACGGTAATAACAATAATAAGACTTGATATTATTCTTAAAAGGAGAATAGAAAAACTCTAAATAGAGTAGAAACGATCCACAGAACAAGCTGTGGTGAGGACTGTTCCGTAAGAAAGCTCTAAGAAGTACAGTCGGCTCTAGAAAAGAAAATATAGCTGTAGAACCTTGTCACAGTTCAGTGCTGGAATTCATAAGATTCACTCGAGGTTTATTTCGTGTGAAGTTTCTCTTTCTATGTCTTCTGAGTGAGAAGTTTCTCTTTCTATGTCTTTCAAGTGAGTTAACTTTTCACCAGCGACTCACTGCCCTAGAAATAGACGGGCTGTTCTGGGCAACACAACTAATATAAACGAAATTATATTCTATGAAAAAAATTAAGACTTTAGGGACTTCACTCTTGGGTATTGTAACCTGCTCAGATTGCAGAACCATTATTCTAAACAGAGAAAAGAATAAACAAACATATTATATACATGGTGTTTTTGGCTCTGCCGACTGTACCATTGACCCCTCGGCACAGCAACCCATGTTGGTTTGAACATAATAACAATCATATCGTCGCGTCTGTTTCCCAGTAGGGTACTTCTTGCTTGAAACACCTCTGTCGCCTCTTCCACATTCATAACGTTCTTCATACATGCTCGTCGTTAATACTTGTTACGCACTTGTCTCTGCCTACCTCATTGGGAAACAGGCGTGATGTATTAAATGCTCGCATATTATATGTGGTTAAACAATCTGCATTTTTAGGGTTCCCTAGTCAACAAGGAACCCTTATTCGCCATTTTCGGCCGTCTGTCTGTATGTCTGTCCGCGGCTTAGCTCAGAGACCCTTAGTACTAGAAAGTTGTAAGTTGGTATGGGTATATATTAATAACGCCGACAAAGTGGTAAAATAAAAAAATTTAAATATTTTTTTAGGGTACCTCTCCTACACGTAAAGTGCGATTTTTTTTCATGTCTACCCCATCGTGTGAGATGTCCTTGGATAAGTCTTTGGAAAATATTGCGGGTTTGTGAAAAGCATTTTTCGATTTAGGGATCCGTTTGCAAATTATTAAGCTTTTAAGTGCAAATTTTTGTTAGAGTCAAGTGTCCCCACCCTCTGCCAGCTAAACGGTTGTTATTAGATATGTGAAAAAATTCACAGCAGTAGTACATATATCGAAATTAAAAGGAAAACTATCACAGCTAAGTAGGCTGTACAGGTTGACGAGTAATAGTCGACCAACTTATAAAATGTACGGACGACAGCCATCATTTCACTGTTGAAGAACTTTTTCAAATTAACATTCATTTATTTCCCCCACATAATTATACAAATAATCAAATAATTTATTTTGATAGGGTTCCGTAACTACGGAACCCTACACTGCGCGTGGCCCGACACGCACTTGGCCGGTTTTTATTTCGTGAAAAAGATAATGCCCTTCCACATCCCTCGATAATTTCTCCGACATTTTGCCGCAGCCATTACCTTGGACAAAACGGCAACACTTTCTAATGGAATTAGTCTTCTACATGTCTAAATGATAAAGCTGATCCGTAAGTGTTTACTCGCGGAGCGGAGCGGGCGGAAATTCGATTTACACTTACAAGCGGAAAATTGAGCGTGATCATCGTTTAGCTTCCACCTCGTCAGATCAGGCTCGGTACGAGCAGCAGCCACCTCGAGGCTCCCGCGAGTAGAGAACGATGAGTGAGATTTGTTTGTTACGTTTCTGTTGCAGACAGACAACAAATAAACGGATATGGTTTCTTGACAAGTATGGTATAGTGTATCTACGGAACCCTCCGTGCGTGAGTAAAACTCGCACTTGACCTAATTTTTATTTTATTTTATTAAGTTTTAAGCTACATTTTCTTTTATCGTGTGGGGTCGGTAATTAAAAATAATGACCCCACTGCATCTCTCCCCGTGCATGTCGTAAAAGGCGACTAACAGCGACGACAGGATAGCCACCTCTCACCTTGGCACGGTCTTTTCACCGAGTCGTGTAGCAGGTGGGTGTCCGTGCCTTACTTGCTGCTTGATACATAGTTGTCTTGTCCTAATACTTTGCTAAATGTGGTGGCCGATGTTGTGCTGTAATTTAAAAGAGTACTTGCAGCACAACACCGATTACTCTGCTTACCCCGATTGTCGGGATACACCGTGTGGTATGTGCGTATTTTCTTTTTCTTATTACATATGACGATTGTACCTTTGGTTGCTAATAAAAAAATAATTTTGTAAATCTGCTAAGACCTTTAGTAGCAATTGACCTTTTTATTGCGCTCCGGTTTCCATTTTATTGTAATATTGATTGAATGATGATCATTGAAATTCATAATTTTGTTATTAGTATTATACAAGTCCTTGGCAGTATATACTCGTATCTCACTTCTAAGCATGACCCGCTATGGCAAGCAAGCCCCGTGCGGGGTTGCTGGCAAAATATAGCCTCCTACGAAATATTTCAGTACAAATCCGTATCCACTGCATCCGCTGCAGATCGTACCTATCCTAAATGATGTTTCGAAGCGGAACTAGTGCAAGACTCATCGCACCTAATATTTAACGCGGTACTCCCATCACATTCCGAGCACCACTACACCGGCTCCGCAGCGCGCCGCACCACGAGGCACGAACATGGCTATTTATCTGCCCCGAAACACTATAACCGAATTGTTTGTTAAGTTAAGTTACGGCTCTGTGCTACGGTAACGTAACGGTCGAGCTGACAAAGTGTGCAACTTGAGATACATTGATGATACAATTAATTTAATCGTGCTAAAGGGCGACGGGATCGCCACCTCTCACCTTGGCACGGTACTTCCACCGAGTCATGCAGCAGGTGGATCTTCGTGCCTTACTTGCTGCTTGATCGATTGAATCTTGTTCGAATACTTTGCGAAACGTGGTGGTCGGTGTTGTGCTGTAATTTACCAGAGTTCTTGCAGCACTACAACGATTACTCTGCTTACGCCGATTGTCGGGATTCAGCGTTTCGTGTGTCAAGATTTCACTTAGAACGAGACAAGGTTGATAACTTTCTGAATAATAAATTTTGAAGTATGTATAGCATCGTGTAGGTATAACATTAATGGATTAGTTTTTAGGGTTCCGTATCCAACGGAGTAATTTTCACAGAATATGTGTATTATGGCGTAGTATAACCGCCTTATTAACAAAAAAAAATTAAAAACAAACGTTAAGAATTCAGGGGTTCCCATACAAGAAACCTGTTTTTTAAGGTTTTTTTCTCTATTGTAAAAACGTTTTTTTTTATTATTTCACTCTTTTCAGTTATATCCCATATTAAACCACACCGAAGACGACGTGTTTTCCCAGTGATTGGTTAACTTAACAGTCCATATCTTGAAAACTACTGAACCGATTTTGATGAAACTTACACTGTTCCCTAAGTTGAAGTAAATGTGAGCCAATAAAAATGGTCACAATCTGTTAATAGTTTCGGAGAAATGTTTGGACAAATATACCTAAGTACATATAAACATACATCCATACACTTATGAAATTTGGCACACCTGTTTAGAAGCCCACATAGACTAACAAGATGGTGCAATTCCAACGATATTACATATTTATACGGGACGAATTGATCTATACTCTTTTTTTATTAACCGACTTCGAAAAAGAAAGCAATTTGAAGAAGTCGGTTAAAAAACTTACTAATTACGTCATTGTACGGAAACCTCAGTGCGCGAGACCGACTCGCACTTGTCCGGTTTTTATTGTAATGTTATTTCGTACAGACCTAACTAAATATACCTACTCGCCGTTGAGTATAGTGTGTCCCTCTTTGGACTGACTAGAGCGTAATAAGCGCTAGCTACGTAACCGCTTTAGTTAGACCACCGTTCTGATGGGCAGACGAGCTAAAATAACCGGGTAATAGCGAAGCGAAGACTCCTAATAAAATGAAGAATCTTGTTGGGACGATGATGGACGAAATTCTAAAGTAAATTGGACGTTCAGGCCTGTGTTATGTACTTATGTACGACGTGCGATACTCCAAGAATCTACTATTCCTTTAGAACTAGCTTTGGACGGCGCGGAGCGGCGGATCCTCCAGCGGAATTATTGGGTTTGGGCGAAGTTTTTGCGCTGTCGCGCATTAATCTGTGATTAGAACCTAAACCCGAAACTTACAGGTTGTCTAGCTAGAGTATCTGAGTTTTGTGAGTTCGCTTAGTCAGTTTTAAAGGTAGGTACTATCGTGGAGGTTGCTCTGACGAACTATGGCAACCCTTATTTCCTACCATCTGTCTTATCTCGATAACACTCTCGCTGCAGAGGGGATGAGCACTCTTTTGTGTTTGGTATTGGGCTTTTGAGGACTCATCCTTTCTCAAAATCGTCTGCACCGCAAGGGAGTGGAACTGTCTACCGGAGAATGTGTTTCTCGAATTCTTTGACCTTTAATTCAAGCGAAGGCCCATCAACATACCGCAAATCTGCATCTCAATGTGTGTGGTTTCGCGAGGAGAGACGAATTTGGGTCTGTGGACCATTGTTCGAAATTACCGACAGAAGATAGGCATTATAGTAGTACAAGGAATAACTAATATACTACCGATCGGCTTGAATACAATGTGATAGGGGTTTCTACTCTTCTGCAGCTGAGCTGATACCAATTCCTTTCTTCTTCTTATTTTGTTTCAAACTTAGAAATAGGCCTCTTAATCTTCGAATCATTGCTACCAGCGTCAAGTCTTGAAAGATCCACGGTCTTACTACTTCACACATAGTGAAAACCATGCGACCGAACGTGTAAAGTACGAACGTACGAACGTACAACGTCAATATATGAATAACCATAAATTTACATAAGGTTTTCACTGTTACATTCTGGCACTTCTCAAGATGGTTTTAGGCTATAAAACATAACATTACGTCATTGGTGGCCTGAGCTGTGAGCAAAAATCACATGAAGCGAAGCCGCGGGCAAAAGCTAGTATTATCATATACATAGTAATATGTACATAATATGTACAAATAAGTATATATATATTTACAGTTTAAATGCTGATTGATTACGATTTATGACGTATTTTTTCTTTCTTTATCTACGCCCAACAACAAACAGACAATTTAGCATTTCCAATCCATTCAGTCATTTATTAATTTTTTTATATATATATTTTTTTTAGTATTCGCGACATGTGGCGCCGAGCCCATAAGGCGTCTAGCGACGCATGGACATTCATTCGCATGCGGGGGCTTCGAATCCCATGCCGGCCTGACAGGTGCCCATTCACACCTCTCTTGAAGCGCCCGAGACTGTACTTGGGGTACTGTACTTGTACTTTGTACATAAATATGTGGGCAGGGAGGGCATTCCAGAGTATTATTTACCGTTCAAATAAAGTATTTTTTTGCATATTCCTTTATATTACCCAAATATTACTTATCTCGACGGCGGCCCCTTAAATAGGGCGAGCGATTCGCTATGGGTTAGAGAACGTTCTAATAGTATTTTCAAGAAGCAACTTCAACATCAATAACATTAATTCTCCATTTCTCAGAAATTTCCTAGTTAGTTGCACGCGCAAGGAAAACGGAGCCAATCAATCCTGCCGTTTGCATAGAGGACAATGCCAGAACAATACCATCACGAAATGTCACCACAATATATCTCATAATTGACTTGAACCACCCACCGAGCGGGCAGTAGAGGAAACGAAACGGTGATAGATCGATGAATGGGACTGGAATCTGCTAGCTTGGAGGACGAGAAGGTACATTGGCCGAAAACCTCTCAAATCCCAAAGAAAACGTATTCAACGAACTTATAGTTTACTTGTATATTTTCTCAAATGCACACAATTTGCATCAGACCGGAGGTGGCTGAGTCCACAAGCGTGACAGAGAGAGATAATAATTTCGTAATTTCGTCTGTACGCCCCATAAAAATAAAGGCTTGGAGCGGTGGCGGCCCCGATCACTTCCTGTGGTGTGCCCCACGGAATATGGGGTGGTATGTGTGTGTGCCTACAGTGCCTGCTGTGGAAATGCGTCGAGGAGTATGTGTAGGGTTACACATACTCCTCGAATATTAGATTTAGAAACAGTGTAGTACGAAAGTGTTGTGGCCTGAAAGAAAATATAATGAAGAGGATTGAGATAGGAATACTTCGGTGGTGCCGCCATGTTGGCAGAATGAATATGACTAAGGTTGAAAGAATGAGTGCATAGAACTAAGGTTGTTCAGTTTTAGATAGGCAGTTGTCTGTGAAATGCCCATTGCCCCCTTGCTGTTAGCACTATGGCACGACTGTTCACAGCATCAGAAATATTTCATAAGGATATTACTGCTGCCGACCTTTCATACCCAACTTCGCGGGATTTCTTGTACTCGCAAATCACAATAATTCACGAAGAGGACGCAAGCCCGCGCGCCCGCGCACCGCTCCCCCCTCACCGCTCCGACCCTTGCTGCCTCCGCACTGGTTGTGGTTACCGGTACACTATACCGACGCGGCGGGAGAACTTCCCTATGATAATTTAATTGTTGTGCGTGCTCCAACTATATTTATAGAGGATCCTATTACATACTTACAATATCGCCAACCGCGCCTTACGAGCTTTCAGAGCTGACAATATTCCGGGCGGGTAAAGGTTCCATAGAAATAACGTTGATCCGGTCGTATAGCTAAGTAACCTTCTTAATAGGTTTCATATTTTGAATAAATTCATAGATACTGTTTTATAACTGGACATTTTCACCACTTAGACGTTTTGGCAACTGGGTCTTTTGATAACTGGACATTTTGACCAATAAACGTTTTGGCAACTAGGTGTTTTGATAATTGGACGTTTTGACCAATAAACGTTTTGGCAACTAGGTGTTTTGATAATTGGACGTTTTGACCAATAAACGTTTTGGCAAATAGGTGTTTTGATAATTGGACGTTTTGAGTATTGGACATTACATTCTTAACATTTTGAAAATATGTGTGCAAATAAGCAGAACAAAACTACAGTGACCATCTGTTGGTTACAGTATGCTTACCGGTTGGCCAACCAGAGTCGTATCAGCAGTAACTTTTTCGGCCGTCACATAGCATACACGCGTCAACTACCCTAAGCGGCGGATGGCCGAGTGGTCGCTGGGTGTCTGCTTCTCTTTCGAGAGGTCCGAGGTTCGAATCCGGCTGGCGTGTACCAATGAGTTTTTTTCTGACGCCTGCTGCTTCACCGTTCGGAATCCGTGTAAAACTGTAGGTCCCTTCCGGCTTCCCTTGCCCCTTACTAGATGGTAAGCTCAAATAAACTTCTTCAACCAAACAAATTTTACAACAGAGATATCAGAAAAACTTGTAAGAAAAATCTGTTAAGTGCGAGTTTTACTCGCGCACGGAGGTTTCCGTATCTATCCGCTATCAATAATATCCGCCTATCTTTTGTCTTTCAGCAATGCAATGTATAAAAGCCTGTAGCGCCATCTATATTTCAGTAGCGTGACTAATCGATTTTTCGCACATTTGTTGTATGGGAACCCCTTAATTTTTCACATTTTCTTTTTTTTATTATTTGTTGTTATATCCGCCATAGTAACACATATTCTGTGAAAATTTCAACGGGCTACCTATTACGGTTCAAGAGATACAGCCCTCGGACAGAAGGACGGACGGACGGACGGACAGACAGACAGCGGAGGCTTAGTAATAAATAAGTTTCTGTACGGGATACGGAAACCTAAAAAGGAGTCGCTTGAAAGAGAAATGGTAGAAGGTCTGATATAATTTGTAGGTCCGCTACCTACACTCGGGGCCGTACGGCGAGCAGCTATGGACGGCTTTGCACTGCAGTGGCATGATGCGCCCGCAATATCTGCGGAATGTTTGTCGTTAGACCGGCATTCGTTCACTGTCGATAGGCGAGCGGAATAAACAATACAGCAAGCGATAACCTTTCTCGTTTTTAGGGTTCCGTATCCGGTACTAAGCCTACGCCGGCGCCGTCTGTCTGTCTGTCCGAGGGCTGTATCTCTTGAACCGTAATAGGTAGCCCGTTGACATTTTCACAGAATATGTGTTATTATGTCCGATATAAGAACAAATAATAAAATAAGAAAAAGTAAAAAATGCACGTGGGTTCCGATAGAAGAAAGTAAAAAGTGTATGCGCGCGCGCCATCTACCGAAAAGGGTATGAAGCATTTAACTAATCATGAATTTTAACTAATATGATGCATTTCATAAACACACTATAGATGAGTGAGTGGCGCTGACCAGACAATGACATGGCGATACGGAACCCTCGGTTCGCGAGTCCGACTCGCACTTGGCCGTTTTTTTTATTTTACATATTATAAAAATTGGCAGGACTTCAGCTGAGATCTAGCAGAAGTTACTTTGTTTTCGAGATTACATCCTTGCCAGTATTTTCTTAATTCCCATCCTAATAATTTTTTTACGCAACTATGTAGTGCGTAATTAATTTACTCATTACTCGAGACAAGCTAGAACAGTGCACTGGTGATTGTGAAACTGTGTAAACAAGGTGGTGGTGAGTTGAAACGAATGAATAAATTATTAGATATCGTGGTTTCTATTTCATTCATTTTCAATCTATTTGATATTAGTCTGTAAAATTAAAAGATAAGAGACCATACTCCATAGGGACGTAATTTCACGTAATGCGATTTCAATTTGATAAAAATTATAGTGACGACAATGAAATTCTAAAATCGTTTTTTATGAACAAAGGTATCTTTTAATATTCTAAATTTATCTTTAAGAGCATATACACGCGAAAATGGTTGACGTGCTTGAGTCATTCAGGCTGTTGTTCTGGGTGGAGTCCGTGTTCGGCATCCAGCGAGTATATGTTGTCGCAGGTGCCGTCGGGCCGCCCACCGCCCTCGCCCGCAGTTACAGCCTCGCCGTCGTATGTGGGCTCCTGTACTTCATATACTACTCTGTGGTCGAACTGCTGCGAGTCTTCAGCACTCACGTAGACTCCACTGAAGACTGGCTCGGTCTAATCGTTGAACCGCTATATGAACTCATGCTGTTTGTAGTTTTGATCGACACCGTATTCTTGAATGGGTCGAGAACGGCTCGCGTATTCACGATTTTTGAAGAAATTGACAAGCAATTAAATATATACAAGGATAGCGAAATATATAACTCCATATTAAAAAGAAACCGAAACGTGCTGATACTCGTAGCTAACGTCGTAGCGTACGTTTTAATCGGTTTGGTTTGGTTCAGCAGCGGCTTCATAAGGATAGAACAGCTTCCCATCGTAACGCTGATGGCGCTGTTCGAGCTGGAGTTACTTCTCTGCTCTTGCATACTGGCGAACATTAAGTCGAGAATGTGTTATATTACGAAGCACATTTTGAAGAAGTTCTCACTTCGTTCGGCCGAGATGAAAGGAGACGCGCGAGACATACGAAGAAGGAAACTGTTTTGCATCTACTTGTCATACGATTTCGATGTTCCAACGAACACATTCGACTTGAACATGAGCACCATTTACAAGCTGTACGAGAAACTGCTGAATGTTTTTCATATCACTAACTGCCTGTTCAACCTGCAGGTACTTTTTAGTTATACAAATGAATCTGATTAAATAAAAAATTAACATTGATAGTGAAATTGTAATATATTTATACAATTATCTGGTGATGAATTGTCAAACAATTTGTTTTCAGATATTCATATTTTACGCAATGAACTTGATGCGCCTGTTGATATCAATCTATTTATTTATTGAAACAACACAATCTCAGGTTTGTAATCATATGTCACAATATTTGGACACTATTTTGTGAGTGTGTGTTTCTTGGAGTTATATTTAGTTTTGTTTTGTCATTATGTTTGTGAGAACTTGTTAAAAATATTGTTAATTAATTATTCTTCGCAGGAGGGCGTTTCCATTGGATATTACTTTGCCAACTTTATGTGGTGGCAGCGCATAGGCATGGCCGTCTACTTTTCTTGTTACCACGGTGAGAGTGTAACTACTGCCGTGGAACAGTTCAAAGCAGCCCTCGTAGAACTCCTTCACGATGTTCGATATGAAGGTGTGAAATCATGCTATTTATTATTTATTTACTTGAAGTGTTTATGTTAGGTTAGTTTAGGTTAGGTTGATATAACCTAAACTGTTTTTCACATGGTTTTCCTTTGGTTTTAATGGTATTGTTCTTGATGAAACAATGATGAAATATGCATTTTAATTTGTGTCACTAATTTACGTTCTGTTTATACAGCGCAGCACTGTGCGGCGCTGCTGCGCTACCGCGACGCCTCCGAACTGCAGTTCACCGTGTACCGGCTGTTCAGTATGAACATATGAAGCCGCCTTTCAGTTTCTTAAAGCTCGTCGTCACTCACGTCATTGTGCTGGTGCAGCTCTCCTTCTAGTTCTGTTTGTACAGAGCAGCACTGTGCGGCGGCAGCGCTGCTGCGCTACTGCGACGCCTCCGAGCCCCAGTTCTCTGTGTACCGGCTGTTCTGTATGAACATGAAGCTGCCCTTCAGCTTCCTCCAGCTCGTCCTCACTCACGTCATTGTGCTGGTGCATCTCTCCTTCTAGTTGTGTTCGTACAGAGCAGCACTTTGCGGCGGCGGCGCTGCTGCGCTACTGCGGCGCCTTCGAGCCCCAGTTGTCCGTGTACCGGCTGTTCTGTATGGACATGAAGCTGCCCTTCAGCTGCCTCCAGCTCGTCGTCACTCACGTCATTGAGCTGGTGCAGCTCTCCTTCTAGTTGTGTTTGTACAGAGCAGCACTGTGCGGCGGAGGCGCTGCTGCGCTACTGCGACGCCTTCGAGCCCCAGTTCTCCGTGTACCGGCTGTTCAGTATGGACATGAAGCTACCCTTTAGCTTCCTCCAGCTCGTCGTCACTCACGTCATTGTGCTGGTACAGCTTTCCTTCTAGTCCCAGTTATGTATTTTATTTTAAGTACATATGTGTGTCTTATAAATTTGATTAATTCTTATAAAATTATGTAATCACAATTTATTAGTTTTATTTTTGAAACATTGCATAAAATTAATGGAAAACTTCCGGAGACATAGAAACTAAAACATTGGTCTTGCCATTGTGATGTCCATAAAACGTGAGGAAGAATTCAATCTCATGGGCATCTGATCGACAGCGAGTGCGATGAAGGAAGTTATATTTGCATATAGCTAGGTAGACTGTGGGCAGTGTTATTATGTGGCTAGTCATTAAAATACTTGTATTAATATGTATGAAGAAAAAAAATACCCGGCGAAATTTCTTGCCGATTCTTCTTCGTGTGTGTAAACGAATCGGATAGAACAAATTGTGACAAGTTCGAGCGCAGTTTTACTGCCATATGAATGATCAATAAACAATAAACAGTAGTAGCTGGGTGTGCGGCGCGCGGCGAGGTGCTCGTGTGGCAAGTACTGAAGTTGTCCTTACATGTGTTAATAATAGGATCATAGGGTGATAATATCTTTACACTAACTGACTGACTGACATAGAACGCACAACCTAAACCGGTGGGTCTAGAAGCATGAAATTTTTGAAGAATGTCCATGGGCGTCGCTAGATATTGACAGAACCGGGAAATTGTGGAACGCACTCCCTGCTCATATATTTCCTCCTAAGTACAGCCTGGAGTTTTTCAAAAGGGGCGTGAAAGGGCTCCTGTCAGGCTGGCATGGCATTCGCAATCTCCGTGCATCACAGAATATCCATGGGCATCGTAAGTCACCTACTCGTAAGTGAACGATGCCACATGTCGCGATTTCCATAAAAAAAAATCATTTCGATTTTTGTCTTGATCGATGCAGTAGGTATTTGTGAATGGCTCAAAGTCGACGCGCCTGTTCGAAACAAGAGACGTTGGTAGCACCACCGCACCGCACCGTTCGATTAAATTTATCTAACTTTTTTCTTAGGATTTGATATCTATGTAAACCCGCCTGGGTTGATACCACAGATCAGAGAGCTATTACTTAGGATTTCTGTGGTTGACACCATGCACTGAATGAAAGGTCGGTTCAAACGGCTATTTAAATAGTTCGTGTTTTCTATCCAGTTCAGTGTAGCCGGCACGACCGAAGGGAAGCGATAGCATGGCACCTAGTTCGCCAAGGTGTTATGGGCTGACATCACGGATGTAGTAGGTAATGTAGGCAACCGTGTCAGTTTCCATAAAAAAATATCCATATGAATGGAGAAATTTATTAAAATATTTTAACTATTAATCAGAAACTAAATAAATACACAGTTAAACACAATAAACATTTTATTAATAGCACAAATTCGACAAGCAACTATTTAATAAAATCACTAACACAAACTACCTACTTACATTTTTTTGTTTGTTTCATTGTTTTGTATTTTATTTTATTTGGAATACTAACAACTTTATTAAGTTTTACATCAAATATAATATATATAAATTTATAAAACTACGGCCAATTACAGGTTTCCACAATTATTATTTTAAACAAGCATGACGTGAATGAGAGTAATTTTGATTGTGGGGATTATTTAATAATACTCACCAGCTCCACACATACATTTTACACTTTACATTTTTCCGCTACCGCATCGAGAAATTCATCTGATATTATTTCAGCTCTTGCAATTCGCTTAAATTTGAAAAGAAATTTGTGACAAATTTAGAATAAGTACATAGAGAAATAACATTATTTACACTGAACAAGGAGCAAGGAAATATCCTTAATTCCCGCTGGTAGGAAAGTACTATATAAATAACGTGCGGAGCAAGATTAGATACTCATCCATACTAATACCTCACCTATTGTCTGTATTAAACTACGATGATTTTACTTTTCATTATTTTTATTACATCTTAGAATTTTTTTGAGGACATCATTTGAAAAATATAATTCAGTACTTAATGGAACACATTTCCAAGACCTAAATAAAAATAATAAATCATCTTAATTTTATATGAAAAAATTCACGGATCTCGTGCATTACACGACCTTCTAGGTACATTGAAAATGAACTCAACAAAATAAATAAAAAGTATTACATTTATATATTTTTTTATAATTTTTCAAAAACACAAGCAGCTTAAAAATGTAACCTAAAATTTAGACAGAAAAAGAGATAAGCTAGACATTATGTCTAACTAAAGTAACAAATTAATAAATATCAAATATAAAAATATAATTTCCGCATCGCGACGCATCTTCTAACCTAACCTATATACTTGCGAAGACAAATCCAACGAGCCCAACCACGATGGGCTTATCATGTTTAGTTTAGGAGTTCCTATGGCCTCCTTCCAGCTCTATCAACAGGACCCTGGAAATCATATATGACTAGAGTACTTGCGAAGACAAATCCAACGAGCCCAAACATGGTGGATTGATCACGTGTAGTTTAGGAGTTCCTATGGCTTCCTTCCGGCTCCATCATCAGGACCCTGGAAATAACATATGACTAGAGTACTTGCGAAGACAAATCCAACGAGCCAAAACACGGTGGATTTATCATGTGTGGTTTAGGAGTTCCTATGGCTTCATTCCGGCTCCATCATCAGGACCCTGGACATCATATATGACAAGAGTACTTGCGAAGACAAATCCAACGAGCCCAAACACGATGGGCTTAACACGTGTAGTTTAGGAGTTCCTATGGCTTCCTTCCGGCTCCATCATCAAATCCCAAGTAACAAACTAGCAAAGTCACCCGAGGATCTGCAGAGCCGTGAGTTGATTTCATACATTCGGATATTCCTCCTCGCTCTCTACGCTGTTGCACTTCCAAAAGTCGATTTCACACTCTCAGCGAAAATGGAAAAAAATTGAGGGACCACCTACAGCACGAACCATCATCGACAGACGAATGGTTTTTTTTTAATGTAGCCCAAAGTCCAAATCTAAACAGGTTTTTTTTTTCGATATCACATTTAGTTTTTGAGATATAAGAGATTTAGTTCGAAAAAAAAATAGATTTTTTCACATTTTTGCATTTGAAATTTTTTTTTTTTTACTTTTTTTGGAAAAAAAATCACCATCTTGTAGCTGATACGCATCTTTTGAACCCTCAACCACTCGCGTAGCCCCAAGACTCGCGACACCAGGACGATTTCACACTCTCAGCGAAAATGGGGGGTTATACTGAAGCGATCGAAAAAACATTTTCAATGTTAAAAGTTTTAACTATATCAAAATTTATTATTACTTTTGCGCCACCTTGTGTGAAGTCTTTACCGCGCGTGTGGGGGTTGCGGAATAAGACGGACTGCAGCGCCGCACAACACTTAGCACCGCCCTATTCGCCGGGAAACGGGTGCTATGGTGACTAAGCAATGTTTAGGTAGTTTACAGAACTAGCCGTGTAACTGCACCAGCACAATGACGTGAGTGACGATGAGCTGGAGGAAGCTGAAGGGCAGCTTCATATTCATACAGAACAGCCGGTACACGGAGAACTGGGGCTCGGAGGCTTCGCAGTAGCGCAGCAGCGCTCCCGCCGCACAGTGCTGATCTGTACAAACATAACTAGAAGGAGAACTACACTAGCACAATGACATGAGTCACGATCTGGAGGAACTTGAAGAGCAGCTTCATTATCATACAGAACAGCCGGTACACGGAGAACTGGGGCTCGGAGGTTTCGCAGTAGCGCAGCAGCGTACCCGCCGCACAGTGCTGATCTGTACAAACAAAATTAGAAGGAGAACTACACCAGCACAATGACGTGAGTGACGACGATCTGGAGGAACTTGAAGAGTAGCTTCATTATCATACAGAACAGCCGGTACACGGAGAACTGGGGCTCGGAGGTTTCGCAGTAGCGCAGCAGCGCACCCGCCGCGCAGTGCTGATCTGTACAAACAGAATTAGAAGGAGAACTACACCAGCACAATGACGCGAGTTACGACGATCTGAATGAACTTGAAGAGCAGCTTCATTATCATACAGAACAGCCCGTAAACGGAGAACTGGGGCTCGGAGGCTTCGCAGTAGCGCAGCAGCGCTCCCGCCGCACAGTGTTGATCTGTAAAAACAGAACTAGAAGGAGAACTACACCAGCACAATGACTTGAGTGACGACGATCTGGAGAAACTTGAAGATCAGCTTCATTATCATACAGAACAGCCCGTACACGGAGAACTGGGGCTCGGAGGCTTCGCAGTAGCGCAGCAGCGCTGCCGCCGCTCAGTGCTGCTCTGTACAAACAGAGCTAGAAGGAGAACTACACCAGCACAATGACGTGAGTGACGACGATCTGGAGGAACTTGAAGGACAGCTTCATATTCATACAGAACAGTCGGTACACGGAGAACTGGGGCTCGGATGCTTCGCTGTGACGTAACAGCGCTCCCGCCGCACAGTGCTGCTCTGTACAAATAGAACTCAGTACAAACAAACTATGACTCGGATACGTCGCAGTAGCGCAACAGAATATATATTCGGTGGCAATGCCGCCTCCGCACAATGCTGTTCTTTACAAACGGGACTAAATCCTGGTCACAGAATAGAAATTTCAATGCCGTTGTATTACGTCTTCTATATTATTTTGTACAAGATCTCTGTACCTACACGCAGCGCCCATAACAGTAACTTTAGAACAGACTTCGGGATCCTACAAATAGTATGTGGCTCAGAGACCCCATTCAAGGTCATGAGAGCAAAACAGCGGTGATGGTACCCTCGGCACGTGAACATGGTTCACTTGACCGATGTTTTCTTTAATAATGAAAATGCCGCACCTGCGCTATCAATTAGATTGGTTGTTATTTTAAAGTATTTTTTTTTAATGATGGTCAATTTGATCAAGTCAAAATATTGAGTACGATTGTATTGTCACAGGTACCAAAAGTCTGTTCAAATTTTCAGCTCAATCGGTTGGGTGGAACTGTTTTAAAATTCAGACGCAATATTTGAGGATATACTAATAAGCGAAGCAAATATAGAACTTGTAATAATGTAAATCAACAATCTCAATCAGCTAACCTTTGTGACGTGAGTCCCCAAGAAGTGTCAAAATGCTAGTTCTGAAGTCACGGACGGCTGTAGAGACGCCTTCACTGCACAGGCACGGGAACAATATGGAAAAAACGATACCATTCCACCAGGCAGCCATGCCAAAGCAATACGCCACGGAAATATTCTGTTGAACGAAATATTCATAAAATTTATTTATGCGTACGTGTAATGTACACATCTATACCTAGAAACCGAGCATTTTGGATTCTGGATTGAGATTTGTCGGTGGGGAAAGCGTGAAATCTGGCGCCAAGCCACACATAATGTGTCTAATGACGCCCATGAACATTGCCGGCCTGACAGGTGCCTATTCACGCCCGTCTTGAAGGACCCGGAACTGTACTACGGGGGAAAATGTGGGCAGGGAGAGCGTTCCTGAGTTCACCAGTTCTGTGGAGAAAAAATCTGCAAAACCGGACTGTACGCACGCGCGGTCAGTCCAACGTGTAGGGATGCAGTGCCTGCTCAGTGTGCATTGTGTGGAGGTGAGAAGGGTACGGCGAAACCGCTTCAAACAGATCTTCTGAGCATCGACCACATTACTACGGCCGCATTTGCCAGTGTCCAGTTTACACATTCCCCAGTGGCAACATATTATTGATATGCAGGAGAAACAGTGTGGGTGACAACACAGATTCCTGTGGTACGCCAGCATTCAGTGACATCGCGTCTGATGAGCAACAGTCAAAGCAAAGCGGCGCAGGTGGCCGAGTGGTTTGAACCTGGGCTTCTCATGCGAGAGGTCCGAGGTTCGAATCCGGTCGGCGTGAACCAATGAGTTTTTTCTGATGAAAAAATTTACATGCAACCCTTATCCCTTCCCTTGCCCCTTACTAGGTGGTAGGCCCAAATTGTAGCCGACTGGGTTGGTACCACCGTACTGGATGTAAGGTGGCCACCGCATAGCAGCCTCGGTTGTGTTCTCCTCTAGTCCAGTATATAGCCTAAAATCCAGGGAAGTCTCCGGTAAGGCACCTACCTTCTCGGAGGTGATATTGGCTTGTCGGAGTATGTGCTTTGGCCTCTCTGACTCAGCCACCCATACCGGATTATATAAAAAACGTCAACTAGAACCTGAATGATACGCCCGTGTGATAGGCCCATCCCATGTATTCAGCCACGTTACTCGAAAAGTGAAATTACAAATTTAAAAAACTCCGACCCCTAAAAATTCAAAAATAATTTCCGATTACTTACTTAAAGGAGTATTGGGGGACTTGTAAATTTGTAATTTAACTTTATTTTCAAGCTTTTTAAAAAAACCTCATGCAAATCATTTTTATAATATAATGATTTTTTTTTTACTTCATTACTTGATTACAAACATATGTAGCTAAGCAACCAGCTTTCTAATAAAAAAAATTGCATCCAATTCCTTAACACCCATACACACACACCTTTAACTTATAACACCCCTCTTTTTGCGTCGGGAGTTAAAAATACCTGTAAAGTGTTAATGTTATTCACACGTTTTTGGTTTTTGTTTAATTGTGCATGTAGAACATCGTTCAGATTCGATGGTATTTTTATACATACTGACCTATACATCTAATTATATACATTTAAATACTGACCTTAGTTTGTGTTTCCCAAATGAAAGAATATATTGAAATCATCATGTTTGTGAAATTTGTTGAAAAAAATAGAATCACCTGCAATTATCGAATATGACAATTTATTAAAAAAATAATGCGCCGATGCTTTATTGGATAAGTAAAGCGTATGTGTTGCAGTATATGCGGCAGAAAATTGCTGACATACTTAACAATTTAAATGTTTAATTTGTAAACTGTAGACATACCTGCAGGTTAAACAAATTATTAATAAGTTCAAAAGCATTCAACAATTTGTCGTACAATATGCAAAGTTTGTCTGCGTTGAGATCGAACGTGGAAGTTCCCGAATCGACTTCGTACGGAAGCCAGTTCAGCCACAGCGTCCATTTCCGTATATTCAGCTTCCTTTCAGTACGTTGAAGTGAAAATGTATACACGACGTGCGCGGTGACATGGCGCATGCGCGTCTGAATGCTGATCAAGAGACATCCACATACGATCAGCTCCAATTCGAATATCAATATTAATATCGATACAGACATTACATTTATTGACATTACATTAATTGCAGCGATTTCGTGTGAAAACCACGACACAGTGATCACAATTGACGATGACACGATAATAGATACGGCGACATTGCTTATGCGCGAAATGCATTTAAAGACGTCATGGTCTACAGGTATTTGAAGGATTTCGTCGATTTCATGAAACATAGTGAAAAGATGCGCAGATTTCGAGTCATTAATGAATACTGTATTAATTACAACGGCCATGACCATGAGTAGCCAGATCGATGGATGGACGTTAGACGACGAAGCCTGTATGCGACCTTCAAATTCATATATAACGAATTGTATTGCTGGTGCGATATCGGCATAACTCATACAGAGTAATATGAAGATAACAAAGCGGCTGTAGAGCCGGGAGACCGCGGAGGGTGGTCGGATGGTACCGCTAACGACAGACACGCGCTGGATGCCGAACACAGACTCAATGCGGAGTAACCACTTGTACGCTAGCACACTCTTCATATTTGTCTTTCGATCCGGTTGAACGCCGATAAACAAACTTAAATTATTGACATCTTTCTTCGGACCGACCATTTTGACGAGTGCGGCCTTGCGACGCTGTCTGCGGTTCAATGATGATGATCGATACAATTCTTAATTTTCATAATTTAATATTCTTCATCGATGTCCATTAGAAAGTAATATTTGTCTAATAAAACATTTTGATGGATTTCAATAACACAATTAGCTGAGTGTGTGGCTGACTCATCTAATACAAGCAATATTTCCATCAATGTCAATCGATTTAAGTAAAAATATTTATTTTTCTAATTTACGTTTCAGTCATCATCATCAATCAGTCATCTCCTCAAGCTTAAGCATCTGAATTAATAGATCTTTATGTAAATAAACTTATTCATACAAACTATTTTTTCTTAAAAAAAAAGATAAACAAGTAGAATTTGCAAATGGTTGTTTAAAAGAAAACAAAATATTATTACAATTATTTATTTTTTCAGTGTTGCGTTAGGCGGAACATGTACTTTACAATATTTAAAAATTCTAAAAAGGAATTCAGTAAACAACAAGGCTTCGATTACTGTACACAGTCAACTATTCTGTATAATATAGCATATATTTTAATGAAAGGCAGTCATCGATGTTACGAGTACATTTTTGTTGTCATAGAGTTGTGAATGAAACATTGTGAATGAAATATTAAAATTACATTTTTAATTCATTAAAAACATTACAATAATATGCAAAATCGTAGAACTAGAAGGAGAGCTGCACCAGCACAATGACATGAGTGACGACAAGCTGGAGGAAGCTAAAGGGCAGCTTCATGTTCATACAGAACAGCCGGTACACGGAGAACTGTGGCTCGGAGGCGTCGCAGTAGCGCAGGAGCGCCGCCACCGCACAGTGCTGCTCTGTACAAACAGAACTAGAAGGAGAGCTGCACCAGCACAATGACATGAGTGACGACGAGCTGGAGGAAGCTAAAGGGCAGCTTCATGTTCATACAGAACAGCCGGTACACGGAGAACTGTGGCTCGGAGGCGTCGCAGTAGCGCAGGAGCGCTCTCGCCGACAGTGCTGCTCTGTACAAACACAACTTGAAGGAGAACTGCACCAGCACAATTACGTGAGTGACGACGAGCTGGAGGAAGCTGAAGGGCAGCTTCATATTCATACAGAACAGCCGGTACACGGAGAATTGGGGCTCGGAGGCGTCGCAGTAGCGCAGCAGCGCCGCCGCCGCACAGTGTTGCTCTGTACAAACACAACTAGAAGGAGAACTGCACCAGCACAATGACGTGAGTGACGACGAGCTGGAGGAAGCTGAAAGGCAGCTTCATATTCATACAGAACAGCCGGTACACGGAGAATTGGAGCTCGGAGGCGTCGCATTGGCGCAGCAGCGCCGCCACCGCACAGTGCTGCTCTGTACAAACAGAACTAGAAGGAGAGCTGCACCAGCACAATGACATGAGTGACGACGAGCTGGAGGAAGCTAAAGGGCAGCTTCATGTTCATACAGAACAGCCGGTACACGGAGAACTGTGGCTCGGAGGCGTCGCAGTAGCGCAGGAGCGCCGCCACCGCACAGTGCTGCTCTGTACAAACAGAACTAGAAGGAGAGCTGCACCAGCACAATGACATGAGTGACGACGAGCTGGAGGAAGCTAAAGGGCAGCTTCATGTTCATACAGAACAGCCGGTACACGGAGAACTGTGGCTCGGAGGCGTCGCAGTAGCGCAGGAGCGCCGCCACCGCGTAGTGCTGCTCTGTACAAACAGAACTAGAAGGAGAACTACACCAGCACAATTAGGTGAGTGATGATGAGCTGGATGAAGCTAAAGGGCACCTTCATGTTCATTCAGAACAGCCGGTACACGGAGAACTGGGGCTCGGAGGCGTCGCAGTAGCGCAGGAGCGCCGCTGCCGCTCAGTGCTGCTCTGTACAAACAAAACTAGAAGGAGAACTACACCAGCACAATTAGGTGAGTGATGATGAGCTGGATGAAGCTGAAGGGCATCTTCATGTTCATACAAAACAGCCGGTACACGGAGAACTGGGGCTCGGAGGCGTCGCAGTAGCGCAGGAGCGCCGCCGCCGCACAGTGCTGCTCTGTACAAACAGAACTAGAAGGAGAACTACACCAGCACAATTAGGTGAGTGATGATGAGCTGAATGAAGCTGAAGGGGCAGCTTCATGTCCATACAGAACAGCCGGTACACGGGGAACTGGGGCTCGGAGGTAGCGCAGCAACGCCACCGCCGCACAGTGCTTCTCTGTAAAAACATTACTAGAAGGAGAACTGCACCAGCACAATGACACAAGTGTCGACGAGCTGGAGGAAGCTGAAAAACAGTTTCACGTGCATACAGAACAGCTGGTACAGAGTGAACTGTGGCTCGGAAGTTTTGCAAAGCGCAGCAACGCCGCCGTCTCCGCACTATGCTGTCCTGAAAAAAAATACTTCGGTTTTGTGAACACATAATATATTTTTATACATTTTAGTGGCAGGCAATGATAGAAGTAATAGATAATAGAAGTAATATTCGGCGTATTGATCATATACAAATTTCATTTGCTTCAAAATTTTCGTATTTGCTGTTATTTTCTTTTGATGGTCGTATATTCGAATTTGGTTAACACAACGATGCATGTAGGTATGTGATGTGGGAGAAGTACATGCAGGGGAATTATAATAGTTTGTGGCAATGTAAAACAATATGATAAACTACAAACTAATACCTACTACAAAAAAACATAAAACCGACTTCCAAAACAAACAAAATAACTAGAACTAAAAAGTATTAAATAATATTTTGAAATTTTCTCTGTCATTGTATTGAAATATATGAATTGATATTGTGATTCATATTCGGACCCTTGAGTTGAAGGCGGTACAAAAGCACGAAAGGAGTCCATCTATCAATTTTCAGTGTTCAGTTCTAGTTTTTTTTTTTTTTAGTTGCTTTTATGTTTATTATTTAAAATCGTTTTTATGTCATTATTTTTAGTAATATTACATAAAAAGTAATAATCGAAATCGGTTGAAGTGGTACAGAATTATTCGCCATGTGTCAAACTGCAAAATTTTGAGCGTGTTGCAGTATCGACATGCTTATGTTTTTATTAAAAGTTTTGCTGATGACATATTTTTTAAGTTGGTGTTTACTATTCAAGATTTTCAAGTTTCTAATCTTTAATCTTAGTCATTTCTACGTCACACTCTTTAAAGGACACGTAATATTTAAATATTAACAGGATATTTTTGTAAATTTTTTCATCAAGAACTGTTCCGCGGAAGTGATAGGTGGAAGTCCACGCGGAATCAAGCCTTCGGGAATAGGCGGCAAACCACAAACCATAGTTTTTTGTTGATTTTTCAAAAACCGCTGAATTAATTTCGATAAAATTATATATGGGACCACCTCTGAAGTATGGCCTACCAAGCAAAAAAAGCATTTTCAAAATCGGACCACAATTTACGGAGTAATCGCGTCACAAACATTCAAAAACATACAGTCGAATTGAGAACCTCTTCCTTTTGACGTCGGTTGATAAATACTTGAATACGCATGGTAGGCGGTCGACAGTCAACTCACCTTTGTGTCGGGGTTCTCCGACGAGTGCTAGGAGCGTCTTCTTGAATGTATCTACGTCTATAGTAACTCCTTCACTGCATAGACATGGGAAGAGGATCGATAAGATTACGCTTTCCCACCATCCAGCAATACCAGCGTAGTATGTTATGGGAACATTCTGTCGGACAAGTTAATTATTCATAATTTCGATTTTTCTTTTCGCTGCTTTCGGTTGAAAAATGGGCATGCAAGCAGCACGATTTATCCCGACATTTATCGGGGTAAACATAGTTATCGATGTTGTGCTGCAAGAGCTCAGATAAATTACATCACAAAACCACGTTTACCAAAGTACATATTAAGACAAGATTTAACCTCATTCGTCAGCCTCGGTAGCTCCGTGGTGCGGTCGGTCGACTGTTATTAAACAACCCTGGGCGTGGTCAGTACTTGGATGGGTGACCGATGGGTGACCGCTCGACCTTTGGAGGCTGACCGTGGTTCGGATTCCACGTTAAACTGTAGGCCCCTTCCCTTCTTACATTACTAGGTGGTAGGGTTAATCCCGGCCGTGTATGTACCACCGCACTGATCGAAAAATCGGCCGAAACGGCTATGTAAATAGTTCGTCTTTTCCGTCCAGTTCAGTGTAGCCGACATGAAATGAAGGAAAGCACTGAATGGCACCTAGTTCACCCGGTGTTATGGGCTGACATCACGGATGTTGTAGGTGATGTGATGTAGTCAACCGTATCAGTTTCCATAAAAGAAACCTTATCAAGCAAGTAAGGTTTAAAATTATGTTAAAAAATAAATATATTATCAAATCTGACTACAAAAAAGCTGCCAAGTGCGTGACGCGCCACGCGCAGTGTAGGGTTCCGTAGTTGCCCGTCACAATATGCGAACTTGTTTCGTTGTTTCATACCAACTTACAGCTTTCTAGTACTAAGAGTCTCTGAGCTGAGCCGCGGATAGACAGGCGGACAGACGGACAGACGGACGGACGGACGGACATGGCGATACTATAGGTAAGGGTTTCTTGTTTTGACTACTTTTGTTAGGGTTTGTAATTTTCAATTGAATTTGTGCGAAATTTTCTTTGTTTACTTCTCCAAGTACACACAGCTGCTCTCACACTTGACTCTAACAAAAATTTACACTTAAAAGCTTAATAATTCGCAAAGGGATCCCTAAATCGAAAAATTATTTTCACAAACCCGCAATATTTTCCAAAGACCTATCCAACGACATACCACACGATGGGGTAGACGTGAAAAAAAATGCATCCCCACTCTACGTGTAGGGGAGGTACCCTAAAAAAATAATTATTTCAAAATATTTATTTTACCACTTTGTCGGCGTTATTAATATGTATACCCATACCAACTTACAACTTCCTAGTACTAAGGGTCTCTGAGCTAAGCCGCGGACAGACGGACAGACAGACAGACGGGCGGACATGGCGAAACTATAAGGGTTCCTTGTTGACTACGGAACCCTAAAAACGAAGGAAATAACAAGGAAAGTTGATCGAAAATGTTGTAGTCTATTCGAATCTTTCTACTCCATAATGTTAGAAAAATGCAAATTATCATCGGTTAGCAACACATTTCAGTGTATTGATTTTGATAGTGAGTGTAGTACTGACCTGGGACTGGGTATCGCAAATAAACTGATATACCGACATCATCAAGTTTACAAAATTCGTTCCGAAAAACATCGACACCTGAAAATATGAAACATTATGAACACAGAATGCTCTGTAGTGTGGGATCCGTGGATTACATTAGTTGTGTAGTGTGTGGAATGTCTGCATAATAAAAAAAAAACAGCCAAGTGCGAGTAGGACTCGCGCACCGAGGGGTCCGTACATATATTGTCCGTACATATACAATCCATAACCTATATATTTGTGTTATGTGTTTATCAAAATAATTATGTGTTCGAAAATAAAGAAACACCTAAATAAAAACTACAGCAATAGTTTGACTGTCAGGCAAAGCATTGCTTCTTGTACTTAAAATATAATTTTTTTTTTGCCGCAACTATTACATTGTAGTAAAAACCATAAGTTTTCCTGTAATCTAAGGCTTAATAACTACTAACTTAATATCTACCAGACTTGGCACTTACTCACGTGCCAAGTCTGGTGTCCCCACCAGACTTGTCGGACAAGCACATCGTCCATCTTGTCGAAGAACTCTGATCAAAGTCTAAAAAAGTTACTATATAAAATATTGTTGATATTCCCAAAATGAGCCCTCATCGCAGAGATGCCACACGCATAATAATTATTTTTATTATTTTCACTTCATTGGCCTGAGAACAAAAACATGTTTTTGATAAATATTTGGTTAGGAATATTTGCGGAAGAAAAAACCATATAATATGTAGGTATTCCGAATTTCAATATTCTACTATTTTTTAGATGTTAAGGGTATGTGACAGGACGACAGACAGACGGACAGAAAGACAAACAGACAGACCACCGGACTCACCATAAGGGTTCCCTTATACAATTTTGGTACGGAACCCTATAACATAAGGAAGGTTAGTTGTACGTACTTGTAAGTTAAACAATTGATTGATCAATTCAAAAGCGTTCAATAATTTGTCGTACAGTATATAAAGGGTGTTTATGTTGAGATCGAACGTGGCCGTGCTCGAGTCTACTTCACACGGAAGCCAGTTCATGCGAAGCGGCCATTTCCGTTCGTTTGGTTCGTTCTCACTGGGTCGGAGCGAATATTTGTAGGCTATATGTGCTGTTATGTGACGCAAACGCATCCGAATACTGATCAAGAGACATCCGCACACAATCAATTCCAGTTGAAAAATCGATAATAACACCATAACAGACGTTAAATAGACTAAATTTACTTCACGTATACACCATGACGCAGCGCCCAACATAGAGAATATTACGATTGCAGCCAGTGCACTATTATTTGTCCAGAAAATACGTTTGAACATATTATTGTTCTCGGGTATATTTAATTCCTCGTCGATTTCTTGCATAATCTGGAAAAGACGCGCCGTTTTTGAGCCATTCGCGAATACCGTATTGATCAAGACAGCAAGGAACATGAGTAGCCAGCTCGACGGATGGATTTGATATATAAAATCGTCCCAAGACCATTCAGGTTCACAGATTAGGCGCAATGTCGAAGCTGAACTGAGATATATAAAGCAGAACGCTCCACAGACTATCGCAAAGCTGTAGAGCCGGGAGAGCGCGGAGGGTGATCGGATGGTACCGCTAACGACAGACAAACGCTGAATTCCGAACGCAGACTCAATGCCGAATAACCACCTGTACGGTGTCACACTCATAGTACTTTTCTTTTGGTTCGGTTGAAGAGCGATAATTAAACTTAAGTTGTTGAGATCTCTTTTCGGAACCACCATTCTCACGATCTCAGATATGCGGCCGGTAGTAGCTTTGCTAGCTCTTTTAATAAGCGTTAATAGCATTTTTGTTGTTGATATAATTGCTACAACAGGTCCCGCTACATCCATTAGGAAATCATATTTGTCAAAAAATACATTTACGAATTAGGAATCAATACAATCAGCTGAGTGAGCCTAAAGTCGGCTATAACGTGGAGTAATACTCAGTGAACTCTGTCACGTTCACAAAAATACATTATTTTAAGAATTATTTAAGTAAACCATTCGACAGCCGTGCGATTAGTTTGTGACCCGAAGAGTCCCGCGATCTCGAACCACTGCAACTCAATAGGTAAAGTCCGTAGGGATGTCGACTCCCTAAGTGTGTTCTATAGCTTTTTCCATGGGGAGCGCTCGGAGGAGCTGTTTGACGCGATACATGCACATAAACGGAATCTGCTTTATACTCGTATGCACAACGCACAATAGACAGGGATTGCATCCCTATACATTGAACTTACCGCTGGTGCGTATCAATCGGTTCTGCAGATATATCCTCTATAGAATCGGTAAACTCTCGAACGCCCTCCCTGCCCATCACTCCAACCCCGGTACAGTCTCGGGTTCTTCAAGAGGAGCGTTAAAAAAGGCACCTTTCATCCCGGCATGGCATTCGAACCCCGCGCATACGAACGAATTCCATGTACGTCGTAAGACACCTTAATCGTGGCTCGGCGCCACGTGTCGCGTTTCCAATTAAAAAACCCCTGTGCTAGTACTACTGGTACCAGAGTGCAGTCCTATATACAGCTAGGTTTGTCCTTGGTTTGTTAAATCTAATTTATAATTAAGTGATAGACAATTACTAGATAATGATCTGGAACCCAAGAATCTAATTTATTAGAAAGCTTTATGTACAAATTAAACATATTTATTGATTAAGTCAACTAACTCCAAGGGACTTCATTACCCAATAGATATAATCTGAATGGGGGATTTGATATTTTGAAAATTAATCAATCCTTCCTAAATATAAATCTACCTATTACATACTTATTCCAAATAGACCACTGTGAGCGGACTGACGCACCTCACGATGGCTGTTTCTAAAACCAACGGAACTGTTAACTCATTGAGGAAATTTTTCTGGGTGGAGTCCGTATTCGGCATCCAGCGAGTATCTGTTGTCGCGGGCACGATCGGTCCGCCCACCTCCCTCGCCCGCCTCTACAGCCTCGCAGTTATTTGTGGGCTCCTCTATTTTATATACTTCACTACATCCACATGCCTACAAGTCCCGAGTGTCAACATCGACTCTTCACCAGACTGGCTCGGTCTAATCTTTGTACTAATCTACCCTATCCTGTTCATCGCCATTTTGGTCAACACCGTTTTGCTTGATGGTTCGAAAACAGCGCGGCTTTTTAAAATGATTCAAAAAATTGACGAAGAATTAAACATACTTCAAGATCCAGAAATTTACATATTAAACAATTATGTGAACATTGTACTTGTATTTAACGTCGTTTCTTATATTTTCATTGGCTGGGATTGGATTAACAACGGCTTCATCAGAAAGGATGACTTTCTAGTGATACCGCTGATGGCAATTGTAGATTTAGAGCTAATTATCTGTTCTTTCTACCTATCCATAATTGTGTTGCGCATTCGTTACGTGACGACCCGAATACTCCATAAGTTCTCCTTACTTCCAACCAGGAAAAGAAAACAGAAAGAAAAAAGTAATATATCGTGGGTAAATTTATCGTACGAACTCGGATCTAGGGCATCTACGTTCAACGTGAATCTAAACACCGTCTACGAGTTATATGAAAAACTGTTGAATTCTCTTGAATTGATAAATGGCTTGTTTCAATTACAGGTATGTTACGATTGCCACTGAGTTTGTTTTGAAAGAAAGAATCGCTCTGATGCTTTCAATGAAGTAATTATTGGTTTCAGGTGTTGCTATTTTTCTCAATGAATTTTATAAACCTGTTGTTTTCAATCTACTTATTTATTAAAACGACGCAAACGCAGGTCAGTACATACACTCTTTCAAGATCAAATATTTGGAATAAAGTTTATTTTTCTCAGAAATATTCCGCGCAGAAATATGTAGGAAGGTACTCGTAATATTAAAATTCAAACCATTAAGCAAGTCTGAAGAAATTTATAATATTTGAAATTATATATATATTCCCTCAGGAGATACTTTCCACAGCATACTACATTTCGACCTTCCTCTGGTGGCAGCGCCTGTTCATAGCGGTCTATATCCCTTGTGACCGCAGTGAGTTAGTCACTAAGGCTGTGAAGGACTTCAAGATTACCCTTATGCAGCTGATACGAGATCCGCGATACAAAGGTTGAACATATTTTTTTTATGTTTCAATTGTACTCCTCGTTTGACAGATTATTTAGCGTTTTATATTATTTATTTTGTTAATTGTCTTATCGATCTAGTTCTAATACTACTACTGTCTATTTATTTATATTTATGCCATGAGGATACGACCGATATAGACACATGTATAATATGTACAGTTTTGGATCCTTAAGAGCAGTATTTTTAAATCTGTGGGTCGCGACCCCTGGGGGGGTCGCGAAGCCTTACTCGGGGGGTCGCCGGCAAAAGGAAAAAGGCAAGATTTTACACTACAATAAAACACAATTTACACAATTTCATTGAGAAGGATGGGCCTGTTAATTTGTCGAATCGTGGTGCTATCCTTGAAATGTTAACAATCAAATCATTTTCTAATAGAAGTCTATTTATCTTTTTAGTTTTAATTTTGAATTGAAGAGAACGTCAGTTCACTTAGTAATAATGAATATAGGTACCAAAATAAAGAAAATCATAAACGTAGTGTTTTAAATGACTAACTTTTTTCTGTCTATGGCCCAAGGGGATCGCGAGAATTTTTCAAGCTGTAAAGGGGTCGCGTATTCAAAAAGATTAAAAAACACTGCTTAAGAGGGACGTGAATAGGCAACTGTCAGGCCGCCGGCGGCGGCATGACATTCGCAACCCCCGCATACGACCTGGTGTCCATGGGCGCCGATAGACACCTTATGGGTGGTTCGGCGCCACTTGTCGCGCTTTCATAAAAAAACCGACCAAGTGCGAGTCGGACTCGCGCACCGAGGGTTCCGTACCACCACGTAATTTGCCGGTTTTTATAAAAGGCGATTTTATAGTTTCAATATGCTAGGTCAAATCATGTTAGAACTTCCACAATGAAAGAGTAATAGACGATGCTCTTTCCTTGTTTCCTTCATTTTAATTTTTATTTATAGTCGGGTTTAAATTGATTTTCTGTGATTAATATATTATCTTCTAAAAAAAATTACATTGATTTTTTTAGTAGTTGATATCTATATCAACTACAGTCCATAAGCTCCACGCGAACGAATGCTTTATCTGGTCAGTTAGGTAGATATAACTTTGTGCGTACAATATAAATGTGTTAAAACATATGGCCATAGTTTAGAATATTTTAGGCTACCTAAACCTATTATTTTTCCGTTACCATCATTACAATTTGCTATGTAAGTACCTATATAAAACAGGCAGAAAACTAAATGTCTTAGAACTTATGATTGAATTTGCGTTGCTATGTTATATATACAGGTGTTGTGACGGCCAGTACATTAATTTCACCAGCGCAATCCTCACGTTTTTCCGAGTCAAAAAAGTAAATAAAGTTTTTCTCTAAAGTGTCTAGTTTTGGAGATATAAATTTTTGAAATTTATGTTTTCGTCAAGTGTAATTTGACACGCGCGGGGGGAGGGTGCTGGCGCGGGAACGGTCGGGGCCGAAAAACTCACGCCGTGCCACCTCCGCGCAATCTCCTCGCTGCGCGCATTCGTCCCTGCTCGCTTACTCACCGCGCACCTTTCATTGCCACGTGCAGAACGTGCGTGACACGTGCAGCATTCGTGCGGAACATTAGATCCTTTTTACATTAAATAAATCAATTAGTTTGTATGAAAACTTTAACTTTTTATTTAAATTCAGAAAAAAGTTGTTTGACTTTTTTGTTACGATTGATCCCAATAATAATTTCCTAAATTTAATGTAGTGGCCGTTACAACATCCTGTATAAAGCTCATGTTCGTTTGTGGTAGGATGGGGTGGGAAATCAATATCAATATTAATAATAAATCTGTAAGGGATGGCATGGAGTCAGTTACTTTGTTTTATTAGATATAGCTTTTGCCCGCGGCTTTGCTCACGTGAAATTCGTATTTAAAAAGAAGAAAATAAGTAAGCCCGCTTTATTTCGGCGCACGGAACAATTCGGTTTGTATGAGAGTGGCTCTCATACAAACCGAATTGTTCCGCTCAATAACACGGTTTGTACGAGAGTCACATCTTAGCGTAACCGGAACAAAATTTTATTTAGCCTATTCTGTGTCCCGTATAGTTAAATGTGCTTGTACTAAGTTTCATAGAATTCGGATGATCGTTTAAAGAGTTATGGAGTAACATATGTCCATACATACGCAAAGAAATTATTTCTAAAAATCGTCAATTTAGTTTAGTTAATTTCAACATAGAGTCCACAAACGCAGTATCTCATAAAACAAAGTAACTTACTCCATGACCATACCTTACATAATTATTATCAGTATTGATTGCGTTTGTAGACTATATGTAGGTCGCGTACGATACTAAAACTAAATTGACGATTTTTAGAAATATTTTCTGTATGTATGTATGTTCCTCCATAACTCTTAAACCGATCATCCGAATTCGATTAAACTTCGCACAGGAACATTTAACTATACGTGATAAGCTAAATACAATTCAGTTCCGGCACAGTAAATATATAGCTAATATTTAGCTATATATTTACTGTGGTTCCGGTTACGCTAAGATGTGACTCTCGTACAAACCGAGTTGTTCCGCCCACCGAAATAAAGCTAACGCAGGAACGCAGCTTCGTCTTCTTTCCTACTTACTTACTTTCTTCTTTTTAATTAATATGAATTTCACGCGGGCAAAGGCTAGTTATTAAAATATACCTAATACCTACTGTTTTTCGATAATAAATAAAAAACGACTACCTTATCGCTGTGTTTATTGCGTAGTTGCTTGAAACTTTTTGTTCCAAATTGAGCGTTCAACAAGTTAAACATGTGTAAAATAAAGTTGCTGAGAAACGATATTATTTTATTCCCGTCCAGCGCGGACTGGAATGAAAATAACACTTATGTGCTCTGCAGTTCATGAGTACCGACTGTTCTGTATAGACAGCTGCCCTTTAGCTTCCTCCAGCTCGTCGTCACTAACGTCATTGTGCTGGTGTAGTTCTTCATCTAGTTCTGTTTGTACAGATAGTAGCACTGTGCGGCGGGAGCGCTGCTGCGCTACTGTGACGCCTCCGAGCCCCAGTTCTCCGTGTACCGGCTGTTCTTTATGAACAAGAAGCTGCCCTTCAGCTTCCTCCAGCTCGTCGTCACTCACGTCATTATACTGGTGCAGCTTTCCTTCTAGTTCTGTTTATACAGAGCAGCACTATGCGGCGGGAGCGCTGTTGCACTACTGTGACGCCTCCGAGCCCCAGTTCTCCGTGTACCGGCTGTTCTGTATGTACAAGAAGCTGCCCTTCAGCTTCCTCCAGCTCGTCGTCACTCACGTCATTGTACTGGTGCAGCTTTCCTTCTAGTTCTGTTTGTACAGAGCAGCACTATGCGGCGGGAGCGCTGCTGCGCTACTGTGACGCCTCCGAGCCCCAGTTCTCCGTGTACCGGCTGTTCTGTATGAACATGAAGCTGCCCTTCAGCTTCCTCTAGCTCGTCGTCACTCACGTCATTGTACTGGTGCAACTTTCCTTCTAGTTCTGTTTGTACAGAGCAGCACTATGCGGCGGGAGCGCTGTTGCGCTACTGTGACGCCTCCGAGCCCCAGTTCTCCGTGTACCGGCTGTTCTGTATTAACAAGAAGCTGCCCTTCAGCTTCCTCCAGCTCGTCGTCACTCACGTCATTGTACTGGTGCAGCTTTCCTTCTAGTTCTGTTTGTACAGAGCAGCACTATGCGGCGGGAGCGCTGCTGCGCTACTGTGACGCCTCCAAGCCCCAGTTCTCCGTGTACCGGCTGTTCTGTATGAACATGAAGCTGCCCTTCAGCTTCCTCCAGCTCGTCGTCACTCACGTTATTGTGCTGGTGCAGCCCTCCTTCTAGTTGTGTTTGTACAGAACATCACTGTGCGGCGGCGGCGCTGCTGCGCTACTGCGACGCCTCCGAGCCTCAGTTCTCCGTGTACCGGCTGTTCTGTATGAACATGAAGCTGCCCTTCAGCTTCCTCCAGCTCGTCGTCACTCACGTCATTGTACTGGTGCAGCTTTCCTTCTAGTTCTGTTTGTACAGAGCAGCACTATGCGGCGGGAGCGCTGCTGCGCTACTGCGACGCCTCCGAGCCCCAGTTCTCCGTGTACCGACTGTTCTGTATGAACAAGAAGCTGCCCTTCAGCTTCCTCCAGCTCGTCGTCACTCACGTCATTGTACTGGTGCAGCTTTCCTTCTAGTTCTGTTTGTACAGAGCAGCACTATGCGGGGGGAGCGCTGCTGCGCTACTGTGACGCCTCCGAGCCCCAGTTCTCCGTGTACCGGCTGTTCTGTATGAACATGAAGCTGCCCTTCGGCTTCCTCCAGCTCGTCGTCACTCACGTTATTTGCTAGTGCAGCTTTCCTTCTAGTTCTGTTTGTACAGAGCAGCACTATGCGGCAGGAGCGCTGCTGCGCTACTGTGACGCCTCCGAGCCCCAGTTCTCCGTGTACCGGCTGTTCTGTATGAACATGAAGCTGCCCTTCAGCTTCCTCCAGCTCGTCGTCACTCACGTCATTGTACTGGTGCAGCTTTCCTTCTAGTTTTGTTTGTACAGAGCAGCACTATGCGGGGGGAGCGCTGCTGCGCTACTGCGACGCCTCCGAGCCCCAATTCTCCGTGTACCGGCTGTTCTGTATGAACATGAAGCTGCCCTTCAGCTTCCTCCAGCTCGTCGTCACTCACGTCATTGTACTGGTGCAGCTTTCCTTCTAGTTCTGTTTGTACAGAGCAGCACTATGCGGCGGGAGCGCTGCTGCGCTACTGCGACGCCTCCGAGCCCCAGTTCTCCGTGTACCGGCTGTTCTGTATGAACATGAAGCTGCCCTTCAGCTTCCTCCAGCTCGTCGTCACTCACGTCATTGTGCTGGTGCAGCTTTCCTTCTAGTTGTGTTTGTACTACAGTATAAGAAAAACTATCATTATAATTGCATACAGTTACATATATCTTAAAATAAGTATTCATTGCACGCACTAATTATTTCAAGTGTTTCATGTAATATTACCTCTTGTCATCCGCATCTGAAATAGGACAATTGATTTATGATCAATGTACTTATTAGGAGAGTATTTATGGAACCCACATCCTAACTATAGCTTAAAAAAAATGTGGATATGTTTATTTATGTTAATAATTTATGTTTAAAATATATTTTACTAAGAAAGAAAGAAAGAAAGAAAATTTTTATTGTTTTTACATATTATAATACTTTCATGATCCCTGTTTCCCAAAATAGGATTCCCTGAGCTATGGGAAACAGGGTCTCTCATCCGGTCGTTCGCTTACACATAACTGCCAACTGTATATTACATAAGTTACATAAGTTACAGCTTTGTTCCGCTGTTTATAAACATTCTAATGAGTATGTAGGTATAGGTAAGTAACTTGAATTTTTACATGCTAGTAGCTACCTGCCACCTGACTAGACGAAACCCTAAACAGGGAGTGTACCTAGTGTACCCACCTGATGCTTATATACAACTCCAATTATCCAATAGATTATTGGATATATATCGGTAATATCACAACAACAGCACCACAAAACAAAAACAAAAAATAAATTAAAGTATAGGTACCTATACAGGGTGTCCCAGAAACCGACGATAATCCTTTAACAGGAGATAGGGCTGCTAATTACCTCTCAGAATATCTAATTTTAGGTTTAGTAAAAATGGCTTAGTTTTTGAGATATTGTCATTTTTGTAAAAATCCAAAATTTTCTCCCTCAGCTCATTTTTTTAAACGCCACAAGTACGAATGTAAGATTTTCTTAAATCTAGTTTTTGTGAAATATTCCTGAAAAGTAAGGCTTTCACACGGTATAATTTATTTTTTCATGTTTAATCCTGTTTAGCTGAAAAACGACTTAAGAGCCAGTTGTTAAAAAAAAATCAGCCTCATCCCTTGAGTTTGGCCCTTGGCGGTGAAAAAAAAATTACTACACTATAGTGGCATTATGCAACAAAAATACGCCCACCTAATGTAGTTTTTAAAATGGTACATCACTTACCGATTTGCCCAATAATTTATGAGATATTGTTATTTAACTGCAAAAGACCTCGGAATTTGATAACTGTTCTACCAACTACGAATTGGAATAAAATAAACACTTGAAGTAATTGGTCTTTATTAACCTGTTATAGTAGATGTTCAAATTGTTTACCACCTGCACGAATGCTAGCTCGACATCTTCTCACAAATGCCCGGTTGATGCGTCGAGCAAGTACTCGATGCAAGTGCAGATACGTCCACCTATGCTATGTAAATAGTTTGTGTTTTCCGTCCAGTTGACTATAGTCGGCACGACCGAAGGGAAGCGCTGACGTGGCACCAAGTTCACCTGGTGTTATGGGCTGACATCACGGATGTTGTAGGTGATGTAGCCAACCATGTCAGTTTACATAAAAATAAACCTGAGCTACTGCCGTAATTCTTTCTTCGAGCTCTATCAAGTTTTTCACCGGTTTCCCGTAAACTTTTTCTTTTAAATAGCCCCAATAATAAAAATCTAACGGATTTAAATCCGGATACCTAGACGTCCGATCCATTTGTAGGGATATGCTTGGTCTAAAAAATTACGCACTTCTCTAGCGTAATGGGCTGGGCAGCCATCATTTTGCAACCACCTCCGTATGGCCATTGGTGCATCTTCTAAAAGGCTCTGAAGCTCCTGTTGCAGAAACTCAAGATAATTCGCCCGTTTAAAGTCTCTACAATTCAACGGACGTCTTGTGGCCTCCTAGCCACTTACATCCCCACAGATAGACCGGACGTCTAGATCACCGGATTTAAATCCGTTAGATTTTTACTATTGGGGCTATTTAAAAGAAAAAGTTTACGGGAAACCGGTGGAAAACTTGATAGAGCTCAAAGAAAGAATTAAGGCAGTAGCTCAAGTTCTTTTTAATTTTTTTTTTTATGGATACTGACGCGGTTGGCTAAATCACCTTTTTTTTTTACAGCCCATAACACCGGGTGAACTAGGTGCTATGTCAGTGCTTCCCTTCATTTCGCAAAATTATGTAAACTGTCATGGTTGGCTACATCACCTACAACATCCGTGATGTCAGCCCATAACACCGGGTGAACTTGGTGCCACGTGAGTGCTTCCCTTCGGTCGTGCCGGCTACACTCAACTCAACTGGACGGAAAACACAAACTACATAGCATAGGTGGACGTATCTGCACTTGCATCGAGTACTTGCTCGACGCATCAACCGGGCATGAGAAGATGTCGAGCTAGCATTTGTGCAGGTGGTAAACAATTTGAACATCTACTTTAACAGGTTAATAAAGACCAATTAACTTCAAGTGTTTATTTTATTCCAATGCGTACTTGGTAGAAAAGTTATCAAATTCCGAGGTCCTTTTGCAGTTAAATAACAATATCTCATAAATTATTGGGCAAATCGGTAAGTGATGTACCATTTTAAAAACTACATTAGATGGGCGTATTTTGGTCGCATAATGCCACTTTAGTGTAGTAATTTTTTTTTCACCGCGAAGGGCCAAACTCAAGGGATGAGCCTGAAAAAATTTTAATATGTGGCTCTTAAGTCGTTTTTCAGCTAAACAGGATTAAACATGAAAAAATAAATTATACGGTGTGAAAGCCTTACTTTTCAGAAATATTTGTCAAAAACTAGATTTAAGAAAATTTTACATTTGTACTTGTGGCATTTAAAAAAATGAGATGAGGGAGAAAATTTTGGATTTTTACAAAAATGACCATATCTCAAAAACTAAGCCATTTTTACTAAACCTAAAATTAGATATTCTGAGAGGTAATTAGCAGCCCTATCTCCTGTTAAAGGATTATCGTCGGTTTCTGGGACACCCTGTATATGAGAAATAAATACAGTTGAGGAGTATGAGGAGGGCACCTGCGCTCCTGGTACAGAAATGTTTCCTTTGGTTTGTGAAGACAACATTCATCACGAGTTTCACGAGTGGTATTGAAAATAGCCTGGGTGTTAACATATCTGGCATTTATGTTATTCTGGCCGTTGCGAATGGGAAGTGGATTATCAGGTAAGTGGTAGAATGCGAGCTAGCGTGTGAGGGTGTGGGGAGCGAGGTAGTGATTTTTGTTAAGTTTATGTTTGAGTAGGGTCCTTTTTAGGTTTCCGTATCCCGGACGGAAGCCTATTACTAAGCCTCCGCTGTATGACTGTCTGTGTGTCCGTCCGTCCGTCTGTCTTTCTATCTGTCTGTCCATCCGTCGGTCCGTCCGTCCGTCGGTCCGAGGGCTGTATCTCTTAGACCGTAATAGGTAGCCCGTTAAAATTTTCACAGAAATATGTGTTATTTATTATTTACTAGCTGAGCCCGCGGCTCCGCTCGCGTGAAATTCGTATTTCAAAGAAGACAGTGAGTAACTATGGGCGAGACCGAAGGCCGGGCTGCGTTCAGGAAGTCGATAAACCATCTCTAAGAAAGTATGTAATTGAGGGCGAGACTTTAGACTGACCTGCATTCTAGAAAGAAAATAAACCTTCTCAAAGAAAGTAAGTAACTGAGGGCGAGGCCGAAGGCCGAGCTGCGTTCAGGAATACGATAAACCATCTATAAGGAAGTAAGAATTTAAGGCGAGGCCGAAGGCCGAGCTGCGGTCAGGAAGACGATAAATCTTCTCGAAAAAGTAAGTAACTGAGGGCGAGGCCGAAGGCCGAGCTGCGTTCAGGAAGACATCTTCTCGAAGAAAGTAAGTAACTGAGGGCGAGGCCGAAGGCCGAGCTGCGTTCAGGAAGACTATAAACCATCTCTAAGAAAGTATGTAATTGAGGGCGAGACTTTAGACTGACCTGCATTCTAGAAAGAAAATAAACCTTCTCAAAGAAAGTAAGTAACTGAGGGCGAGGCCGAAGGCCGAGCTGCGTTCAGGAATACGATAAACCATCTATAAGGAAGTAAGAATTTAAGGGCGAGGCCGAAGGCCGAGCTGCGGTCAGGAAGACGATAAACCTTCTCGAAAAAGTAAGTAACTGAGGGCGAGGCCGAAGGCCGAGCTGCGTTCAGGAAGACATCTTCTCGAAGAAAGTAAGTAACTGAGGGCGAGGCCGAAGGCCGAGCTGCGTTCAGGAATACTATAAACCATCTCTAAGGAAGTAAGTAATTAAGGGCGAGACCGAAGGCCGAGCTACATTCAGGAAGACCATAAACCTTTTGGAATGAAAGACGATAAATCATCTCTAAGAAAGTAAGTAATTAAGGGCGAGGCCAAAGGCCGAGCTACATTCAGGAAGACCATAAACCTTCTCGAAGAAAGTAAGCAACTGAGGGCGAGGCCGAAGGCCGAGCTGCGTTCAGGAAGACGATAAACTTTCTCGAAGAAAGTAAGTAACTGAGGGCGAGGCCGAAGGCCGAGCTACGTTCAGGAAGACGACAAACCATCTCTAAGAATTTAAGTAATTAAGGGCGAGCCCGAAGGCCAAGCTGCGTTCAGGAAGACGATAAACCTTCTCGAAAAAGTAAGTAACTGAGGGCGAGGCGGAATGCCGACCTGAGTTCAGAAAGACTATAAACCTTCTTAAAGAAAGTAAGTAACTAAGGGCGAGGCCGAAGGCCGAGCTGCGTGCAGGAAGACCATACACTTTCTCGAAGAAAGTAAGTAACTGAGGGCGTGGCCGAAGGCCGAGTTGCGTTCAGGAAGACGATAAACTTTCTCGAAGAAAGTAAGTAACTGAGGGCGAGGCCGAAGGCCGAGCTACGTTCAGGAAGACCATAAACTTTCTCGAAGAAAGTAACTAACTGAGGGCGAGGCCGAAGGTCGAGCTGCGTTCAGGAAGACTATAAACCTTCTCGAAGAAAGTAAGTAACAAAGGGCGAGGCCGAAGGCCGAGCTGCGTTCAGGAAGAAGATAAACATTCTCGAAGACAGTAAGTAACTATGGGCGAAGCCGAAGGCCGAGCTGCGTTCAGGAAGAGGATAAACCTTCTCGAAGAAAGTAAGTGACTGAGGCCGAGGCCGAAGGCCGATCTGCGTTCAGGAAGACGATACATTTTCTCGAAGAAAGTAAGTAACAAAGGGTGAGGCCGAAGGCCGAGTGGCGTTCAGGAAGACTATAAACCTTCTCGAAGAAAGTTAGTAACAATAGGGCGAGGCCGAAGGCCGAGCTGCGTTTAGGAAGACTATAAACCTTCTCGGTGAAAGTAAGGTATAAACTATGGGTGAGGCCGAAGACCGAGCTGTGTTCAGGAAGAGGAGAAAAACCTTTTTATCCCCCCCCCCCCCTTCCCACCCCTTTAAATGTGAAATCCAAAAACCCTGAAACACTTAATCATTTATTTATCATAAGTAGCTAGAATTATGATTTGCATGTTTCTACCTTTAAAAAAACACAGAGCAGTGAAAATTAGTAGCGCCACCTCTCTAGAGGCGAAAGTAATAATAATATTTGAAACCCAATAACAGCACGCAGTGCTGCTAGCTCTGTGTATGTGTGTGTGTGTGTTAGAATCGACAATACACACAAAGAGGAGCAAGTTAGGCACACCCACACGCACAAAACAAATGCACACGCACAACACACATATGTAAGTCATAGGCCACGCCCATAGGCTTCAACGACGTTGTAGGGAAATCGCGCTCAGGGCGTCTCTAGAAGGGGGCGCGTGCGCTATTCGATGCTCTGTGAAAAACCCCCCCCCCCCCCCCCCCCCCCTTAAAATATGAAAATAAAAAAATCCTGAAACACATCATTATTGATTTATGATGAGTAGCTATAATTATGATTTTCAAGTTCCCACCTTTAAAAAAATCGAATTTTGAAATCATCCCCTATTTAAATTTAAGGGTTGATTAGCAAAAAACGCTGAAACACGTAATTTTTTATTTCATATCAAAAGCCTAAATATGAATTGTCATATCCCTAACTTGAGAAATGCTGGGTTGCCCATACAAACTTTCATCCCCTATTTCACCCTCTTAAGGGTTGATTTTTGAGACAAAAGGTAGCCTATGTCCTTCCTCAGGATGCAATTCATCTCCGTACAAAATTTTATGAAATTCTAAAATATTTTTTTGAAATCACCCCTATTTTAATTTAAGGGTTGATTTAGCAAAAACGCTGAAACACGTAATCCTTTATTTCATACCAAAAGCCCTAATATGAATTGTCATATCTCTAACTTAAGAAATGCTGAGTTCCCCATACAAACTTTCATCCCCTATTTCACCCCCTTAAGGGTTGTTTTTTGAGACAAAAAGTAGCCTATGTCCGTCCTCAGGATGCAATTCATCTCCGTGCAATATTTTATCGAAATCTGTTCAGCGGTTTAGGCGTGAAAAGGTAACAGACAGACAGACAACAGAGTCACATATCGAATTTATAATATTAAGTATAAAGTATATATATATAATTAAGTACAAGGTGGGCCAAAAGTAATCACCCTATTGGACGACGCTATAACTTTTCAAAATGGCGGCAAATGTAAATTCTGTTTTGACATTTGTGAAGTAAACAGATGCAGAATACACGTGAATAAGCCATGGAACACTATTCTCCTCAAGAACGCGGAATAATTGAATCAATTTTTTTGCGTAATAATTTGTCTGTGGTATTGACGCAGCGTGAATTTCGTCGAAGATTTCCGACTTCGGCCAGATCACCCGATTTGACCGCTCCAGACTATTTTTTGTGGGGTTACTTAAAGTCCCCGGTTTATGTAAACAATCCTCGGACTCTTGAAGCACTTAAAGAACCTATCGCCGGAAGTTCTGACACAAGTGATGAAAAATGTCATAAAACGAGCCCGTATGGTCATTAATTTTGACAGCGGACACTTGACCGATATCATTTTCTCGATTTAATGAAAAATATTCTAATTCATTAAATAAACATAATCCATAAGTAGAACCAATGTTTTCCTTTTAAAAAAAAAATTAAAGCCAAAGAACATCAGGTGATTACTTTTGGCCCACCTTGTATAATATGGATGGATATGGATATGGATAGTATGGATGTCACGATTCTTAATAATGTTTCTGTTTCCATGTAGTTGAGGGGTTGTAGCCATTTTGTGACAGATTTTTTAATTCTGAATCGGGATATAGTTTTCAGATGTAGTATTTTATTTAATTTATTATAAATGTAGGGCCCTAGGAATTTTTCAGATCTCTGATCAAAGACGGTTTTCGTTTGGGGTACAGTCCACGAGTCAAATCTTTTCGAACGTGAGTTTGATGTATTTTCGTGTGAGGGGGCAATTTTTTATAAAAACTATAGTATCGACTTCGATTAAAAAGTCATACAACATTAATGCCTCATACATACATACATAGCGCCAAACCTGTTCCCAGTGGGGTAGGTAGAGACAACGGATCTCCAGGTGCTACGATCCTGACACACCTCTGCCGCCACTTTCACTTTTTAGGTACGACCATTTTTAGGTTTCCGTATCCCGTACGGAAGCCTATTACTAAGCCTTCGCCGTCCGTCTGTTCGTCCGTCTGTCCTCCGCCGTCCGTCTGTCCGTCCGTCTGTCCGAGGGCTGTATCTCTTGAACCGTAATAGGTAGCCCGTTGAAATTTTCACAGAATATGTGATACTATGGCGGATATAACAAAAAATAAGAAAAATAAGAAAATGTTAAAAATTAAGGGTGGCTCCCATAAAACAAACGTCCGAAAAATCGATTAGTCATACTATTGAATAATAGATGGCGCCACAGGCTTTTATACATTGAATGGTTGAAAGAAAAAAGATAGCTGCTCAATTGCAACGACCTCATTGAGGTGATGTCATTTTCCCACCGCCAATTGCCATCGACCTCAATGAAGCTTCTCTCCGATCGTCCTACATATCTTCGAAATTCAAATTCTAAGGCAATGCCACCTGAGCGGATAGGCGGATATTATTGATAGCGGATAGATACGGAAACCTCCGTGCGCGTGTAAAACTCGCACTTGACAGATTTTTTAGGTACAGGTACGTGCGTCTAGGGCCTAGGGCGACCCTTCTCGACTCTTCCACTCACATTCACTCCATTAAGTTTCTTTCGTTAGTCTCCTAACATCCCTCATTAATGTCTCAGTTTAAAAGCTTAAACGGAGGAGCTGTTTAACGCGATCCCGCCGTCCGCTTTCCACCTCCGCACCACGCGCACTGGGCAGGGATTGCATCCCTACACGCTGGACTTACCGCGGATGCGTACCAATCGGTTCTGCAAATCTTTCCTCTACAGAACCGGTAAACTCTGGAACGCTCTCCCTTCTCATATATTTCCCCCCAAGTACAGTATCGGGTCCTTCAAAAGGGGCGTGAATGGACACCTGTCAGGCCGGCATGGCATTCGCAACCCCCGCATACGACCGAATGTCCATGGGCACCATTAGATACCTCATGGGTGCCTTGGCGCCATATGGCGCCGAGCTTACAATAAAAAAAAACAATACTATTTCAGCTCATCAGATGCAAACGTTTGAAAGAAATTTTGTTTTGTTTTGTGCATTACTTAAATTGTCTTGTTAATGTATTGATGTATTCTACTTTATTGATTATAAAACAGCAATTTTATCCTATGATTTTTAGGATTCCGTACCTCAAAAGAGGAAAAAAAACGGAAACCTTATAGGATCACTCTCGTGTCTTTCTGTCTGTCTGTGATACTTTATTTTCTCCGAATCAACTGGACGAAAAAAGTTGAAATGAGGTACATATACTATTGGGTCATCAAACTCTACATAGAGTTTGATGACCCAATCACGGACGGAAATGAACGAATTATGATGTGGTCATTTTGGGGGATAAATTAGACAGTAAAAACCAAATTTGTTTAAGTGCATATGTTACATACTAATTCAAGGGGTCAGTGTGAGAATCGTTTTTTTTTTTAATAATTTGAAATGCTTGTTTTAAAAATTATAAAAGAAAATATACGAAAATCGAGTATCACCCCCCTCCCCCACCCGCTTATCTCCGAAACCACTGAGTCAAAAATAAATAAAAAATAGTGAATATAAGGCCTCTTTTATAGTTTACAGAAAAACCTAAACGAAGCCTTAACGTTCTCAGACAACCAGAATGGTACGGAATCCTACACGCGAGTTCGACTCGCACTTGACCGCTTTTTATCAAAACATTATTAAGTTCAGCGCTACAGCTAGCATGTACCTACTTCACTTTATCAAATGAAAACAAGAATGAATGTAACAATGAATACACCATAAGTAAGTAATTCATTTCAGTCGATTACAATGGAACACAAATGTAAGAATTTTAAACCGATAGAGTTAACTCAACCGCCCCTAATTACTCATAGAATCATTACGGCGCGGCGCGATCGCGAGTAAACACGGTCAACATGCATTCTAATAAAAACATTAATCTCAATAACCTGAATTTGTTTATTCCCATTTCACCGAGACAAACTAGAAGGCATGAAATGTTGAGTGCCTACAAATGGCTATTCGGTATCGAGTCAACATTTGGCATACGACGAATATGTGTCGCGGGCGGAGCGGTCGCACCACCGTCCCGCCTCTCCCGCCTCTACACCGTCGCTGTCCTCTGCGCTCTTTTTTTTTACTTCGCCTACTTCAAACTCGTAACACTACTCCTCGCACTCGACCAACCAGAAACCAATATGTGGGAATGTCTACCAGATTTCATACAACATTCCATTTTGTTCCTCATGTACGGTGCCATTTTGATCAGTACAATTTTTGTTAACGGAAACAAAACGGCATTTCTTTTCGATAAATTTGAAGAAATCGACGAAGAACTAAATATACCCGAAGCGCACGGTCTCTATAAGGCAGATACTCTAAGAAACAACATGGCGGTGGGACGTGTGGGGTTTTATTATGTTGCTATTGCTGTATTCTTTGTTGTGAGTGGTTATATTGAAATTGGACATTTGTACTTCATCGCTCTAATGTCATTTTTTGATTTGGAGTTGCTGATTTGTGGCTGTTTGCTGGCAAATGTTCAGTCGCGCATCCAGCATATAACGGGCCAGTGTCGAAACAAGTTCTCGCTTCCAACTGGTGAATTCGAAACAAACGGAAAAAGAAATATAATGGAAATACTATTCTGGACGTACAAAATAGATTCAAGCACGACTACTATCGACATTAGTCTGACCAATGCCACCAGGTTGTACAGCAAATTGTTAGAAACTTTCAATTTGATAAATAACTTGTTTAACTTGCAGGTACATCTTTGATTTAAACAAATATTTAGGACATACAAATAATTTCGGAAGGTTTTTTTTTATTTACTTAACCCTTTTTTTGCAGGTGGTATTATTTTTCACAATAAACTTTCTGTACTTGATTATATCAACCTACGGTTTCATAATGACAACAGAGTTTAAGGTAAAACAAATTAAATGTTTTCATTTAATTCTTCATATTAATTCATATTTCTCATTCTTGCACTCATGAGACAACGGCAAAAATGGCATAATTATACCTAAACTATAAACTGATATGATTAAGAAGAAATACGAATACTCAATACGAACTCTCAAAATCGCCTACTGACTTTTTCCCTCAAGCCAAGTGAGTAAAACATACCAATTGTTATTTGCCTGAATAAGAGGAACTGAAGCACTGTTTTGACACTGAAGTCAGTAGCGCTATATTAGGGTATATTAATTAGACACATATTTTTCTTTCAGAGAAAACAATTGTGATAATCACTTTTTTTTTTTTTTTTTTTATGGGAAGCACGACGTGCGCCAGACTAACGCAGAGGTGTAGTCCGACGGCGACGGGGCGGCGCCCACTATTAAAGCATTAATTCATTTATTCTATTTATTTCCTACTTAAATATTTATTTTCCGTCACAGCAAGCATCCATCTTGTTCTAAGCAGCTAATATCGGGTGGTGGCATCGTATGGTAATAGCCGTCTTTGAGCCTTGTTACTGGAGCCAATGTGTCACTGAAGAGGTGGACAAGTTCAGAAATACTTTAATGTATTTCCTTGGAGACTCACGATATAAAGGTATGAGGCCCATTATACAGGGTGTTCGGCACATGAACCGACAAATTTTTTTTGTAGGTAAGTGGGGTCATTTGCAACGTTTCAACCCATGACACCTTTTGTCAGAAGTCACGTGGTATCGAGATACGATTTTTTTTCTTTATTTTTGAAAATTACCAAAATCCCAGCTATAAACCCTTGTAATTTTTTTAAACGGTTTTATTTAGCTTCACTCCGTATATTTGTTTGTTTGTTACTATCTTTGTTTCAAATCTTGCGACAACTTTTTCAACTACTTCTACTGAACCGATTTTTATGAAACTTTGCACACACATTGAGTTCTCGTGACAATACAATATTATGATAATTTCAACTTGGTAACGAGGGTCTGATGATGGAGACAGGAGGAGGACAGTGGAACTCTTCAACCGTTACTAGTAACCCCCTCGAGTTTGGGCTCATATGGTTGGTTTGGACGAGTGTTCCATACTTCTACCAATACACTTGGTGACGAGGGTCTGATGATGGAGTCTGGAGGTGGACAGTGGAACTCTTCAACCGTTACTAGTAACCCCCTCGAGTTTGGGCTCATTTGGTTGGTTTGGACGAGTGTCCCATACTTCTACCAATACACTTGGTGACGAGAGTCTGATGATGGAGTCAGGAGGTGTACAGTGGAACTCTTCAACCGTTACTAGTAACCCCCTCGAGTTTGGGCTCATTTGGTTGGTTTGGACGAGTGTCCCATAGTTCTACCAATATACTTGGTGACGAGGGTCTGATGATGAAGTCAGGAGGTGTACAGTGGAACTCTTCAACCGTTACTAGTAACCCCCTCGAGTTTGGGCTCATTTGGTTGGTTTGGACGAGTGTCCCATACTTCTACCAATATACTTGGTGACGAGGGTCTGATGATGAAGTCAGGAGGTGTACAGTGGAACTCTTCAACCGTTACTAGTAACCCCCTCGAGTTTGGGCTCATTTGGTTGGTTTGGACGAGTGTCCCATACTTCTACCAATACACTTGGTTACGAAGGTCTGATGATGGAATCAGGTGGTGTACAGTGGAACTCTTCAACCGTTACTAGTAACCCCCTCGAGTATGGGCTCATTTGGTTTGTTTGAACGAGTGTCCTATACTTCTACCAATACACTTGGTGACGAGGGTCTGATGTTGGAGTCAGGAGGTGGGCAGTGGAACTCTTCAACCGTTACTAGTAACCCCCTCGAGTTTGGGCTCATTTGGTTAGTTTGGACGAGTGTTCCATACTTCTACCAATACACGTGGTGACGAGGGTCTGATGATGGAGTCAGGAGGTGTACAGTGGAACTCTTCAACCGTTACTAGTAACCCCATCGAGTTTGGGCTCATTTGGTTGGTTTGGACGAGGTCCCATACTCCTACCAATACACTTGGCGAGTGTCTGATGATGGAGTCAGGAGGTGGACAGTGGAACTCTTCAACCGTTACTAGTAACTCCCTCGAGTTTGGGCTCATATGGTTGGTTTGGACGAGTGTCCCATACTTCTACCAATACACTTGGTGACAAGGGTCTCATGATGGAGTCAGGAGGTGTACAGTGGAACTCTTCAACCGTTACTAGTAACCCCCTCGAGTTTGGACTCATTTGGCTGGTTTGGACGAGTGTCCCATACTTCTACCAATCCACTTGGTGACGAGAGTCTGATGATGGAGTCAGGAGGTGGACGGGGAACTCTTCAACCGTTACTAGTAACCCCCTCGAGTTTGGGCTCATATGGTTGGTTTGGACGAATGTCCCATACTACTACCAATACACTTGGTGACGAGGGTCTGATGATGGAGTCAGGAGGTGTACAGTGGAACTCTTCAACCGTTACTAGTAACGTCCTCGAGTTTGGGCTCATTTGATTGGTTTGGACGAGTGTCCCATAGTTCTACCAATACACTTGGTGACGAGGGTCTGATGATGGAGTCAGGAGGTGTACAGTGGAACTCTTCAACCGTTACTAGTAACCCCCTCGAGTTTGGGCTCATTTGGTTGGTTTGGAAGAGTGTCCCATACTTCTACCAAAACACTTGGTGACGAGGGTCTGATGATGGAGTCAGGAGGTGTACAGTGGAACTCTTCAACCGTTACTAGTAACCCCCTCGAGTTTGGGCTCATTTAGTTGGTTTGGACGAGTGTCCCATACTTCTACCAATACACTTGGTGACGAGAGTCTGATGATGGAGTCAGGAGGTGTACAGTGGAACTCTTCAACCGTTACTAGTAACCCCCTCGAGTTTGGGCTCATTTGGTTGGTTTGGACGAGTGTCCCATAGTTCTACCAATATACTTGGTGACGAGGGTCTGATGATGAAGTCAGGAGGTGTACAGTGGAACTCTTCAACCGTTACTAGTAACCCCCTCGAGTTTGGGCTCATTTGGTTGGTTTGGACGAGTGTCCCATACTTCTACCAATACACTTGGTGACGAGGGTCTGATGATGGAATCAGGAGGTGTACAGTGGAACTCTTCAACCGTTACTAGTAACCCCCTCGAGTATGGGCTCATTTGGTTTGTTTGAACGAGTGTCCTATACTTCTACCAATACACTTGGTGACGAGGGTCTGATGTTGGAGTCAGGAGGTGGACAGTGGAACTCTTCAACCGTTACTAGTAACCCCCTCGAGTTTGCTGGGCTCATTTGGTTAGTTTGGACGAGTGTTCCATACTTCTACCAATACACATGGTGACGAGGGTCTGATGGTGGAGTCAGGAGGTGTACAGTGGAACTCTTCAACCGTTACTAGTAACCCCCTCGAGTTTGGGCTCATTTGGTTGGTTTGGACGAGTGTCCCATACTTCTACCAATACACTTGATGACGAGGGTCTGATGATGGAGTCAGGAGGTGTACAGTGGAACTCTTCAACCGTTACTAGTGACCCCCTCGAGTTTGGGCTCATTTGGTTGGTTTGGACGAGTGTCCCATACTTCTACCAATACGCTTTGTGGCGAGAGTCTGATGATGGAATCAGGAGGTGTACAGTGGAACTCTTCAACGGTTACTAGTAACCCCCTCGAGTTTGGGCTCATATGGTTGGTTTGGACGAGTGTCCCAATATACTTGGGGACGAGGGTCTGATGATGGAGTCAGGAGGTGTACAGTGGAACTCTTCAACCGTTACTAGTAACCCCCTCGAGTTTGGGCTCATAGGGTTGGTTTGGACGATTGTCCCATACTTGTCGAACGCAAAAGTATGAAACAGACATACCATATTTTCAAATTGATTTTGAAAGAGACGGCGGACACCTTATCCATTCTAAAGCCATACAGTTTCCAGCAAAGTTTAATTATGGAACAGCTGAGAGACGGATGTTACCGATAATTTTGTCATGGGCCTCCACTGTCCATAAAATGCAGGGCAGTACTGTTGACCGTGCTGTCGTGTCAAATACACACGGCTCCAGACTATTTGAGGAGGGTCAAGCGTATGTTGCATTGAGTCGCGTAAAGTCTTTAGAAGGGTTATGTATTGAGGAGCTTGATTGTGAGTAATTGACAGGTAAGAAACCGAGTAACAAAGATGCAATGAGAGAGTTGGAAAGGATGACGAGTTTACGTAATGAATGATACGAGCCAAACATCAAACTAAAAACGAGTAAATAAAAAAATAGGTAAAAAAACTTTTAAGTTAAACGGTTTTATTAAAAATAAAAAACTAGAAAAAAAACAGCTGTACAAAAAACTAGAAAATAATAAGGACACAAGCCTGGGCCTTCTTAAGATTTTCTTCGTAAGAAATCGTGCAATACTAGCGTGCTGTCTTCTCATGTCGGATGCCAAAGGGCACATTGTGTCGCTGCGTCAGCGGAATAAGTAATAAATTGAGACTTTTAACAGACTAATATAAAAACGTGGGGCGTATAATATGCGTAATAAATAACATGCGCCCCACGTTTTTATATTAGTCTGTTAAAAGTCTCAATTTATTACTTATTCCGCTGACGCAGCGACACAATGTGCCCTTTGGCATCCGACATGAGAAGACAGCACGCTAGTATTGCACGATTTCTTACCCAGACGTAAAATCTTAAGAAGGCCCAGGCTTGTGTCCTTATTATTTTCTAGTTTTTTGTACAGCTGTTTTTTTTCTAGTTTTTTATTTTTAATAAAACCGTTTAACTTAAAAGTTTTTTTACCTATTTTTTTGTTTATGATTGTATCCGCACGAAATAATTTTACGATATATCCTTGTTCTAGAAAAAATATTATTTGATAAAGTTAATACCATGAAAAGGTTTTATGACCTCCCAAAGTCCCGAGAACGAGTAAAAATGTGACAGAATCTTAATTTCTTAATTCATTAAAAAAAACTAACAGCAATTGAGTGCTTCATTTTCTTTTAAAAAGTTCGCTAGTTTACGCCCTTTCCAACGGTATACCACATGTCATACAAATAATTCACTATGTGGTCAAAATTAGGCACAGAGACAGAACAGAACGACAACACGGGCACTAATCGGTGGTCGCTTCCCGTATTGAGAGCGTTTTCAAGGGCATTTTCAAATTTAGAACATGTACCGGTCGCACGGGCACTCTTGCAAATTATCCCTAATTTTGTTTTATACGGTTTTATAGCTGGGATTTTGGTAATATTCAAAATTAAGGAAAAAAAATCGTATTTCGATTACACGAGACATCTGACAAAAGGTCATAGGTCAAAACGTTGCAAATGACTTACCTACAAAAATGTTTAAAATGTTTTGTCAGTTCATGTGCCGAACATCCTGTAGGTGTTTCCTTTTTCTTCTCAACTTATGAAATGTTGTTGATGAGATCTAAATATTATTATGTATGTAGGTACAATGTGTAATTCTAATTTAGTGAGTTCTGTATAAACCTGAAGGTCACCGTGTGTACATAAAACTGTTCGTCAGCTTCCTGATGGCTGTTTCCGTACATACTTATATCTGCACTTCATGCTTCTGTGGTACTGCGACGCCGCCTAGGAGCCGCAGTTCGCCGTGTGGCTGTTCTTTATTAACATGAAGCTGTCCTTCAGCTTCCGTCGCTCATTGTTCCTCGTCATTACAAGGACACAGGGACAAGTCATTAAACATTTTTACAAAACAAATGATTTTAATTGTGATTAAATGTAGAGATAAAAGCAGTTCAGATAAGGCCGTGAAAATTTCAAAAATATATGAGTAGGTAAACATTTTAATAAATTGAAGTTATCATTATTAATTCATACAGCTGTCGTATTTGTCGCCGTGTTTACCTAAGCGTATGTAAACTAATAAATGCTTCTATTTGGTAGTGGTTTAATTGTTTAAAAGCACCTAATGCTTCTGCCCCACAAGAATATCCATTTGAATAAACAATTAATTTAAGTCCATATTAACATTTAGCTTTTCGAATATCTTCAATGAAGTGTTGAACGTGTCCAAGAGTACTCCTTTAACTGCAATCCCAACGAGTATATCGCGATACACATTCTGTATTTATTGCGCAAATAAACACATCCATATGGACACTAATAAGAAGAATCTGAATAATATACGTTTGTTTGTTTCGGATTCACTGAATCGAACGAATCCTCATAAAACATTAAAATGTTACACATGGCTGTTCGGCATGGAGTCAGTGTTCGGCATGCAGCGGATATCTGTCGCCGTCGACGCGGACGGCGGCGGCGCAGTCGGGCCACCGTCCCGCCTCTCCCGCCTCTACACCGTCGCCGTCCTCTGCGTTATCTTTTACTTTATTTACATCAACATCATGCATCTACTGCAAACTTATACCACGTCGTATACCACGCATACACAAGAATTGTCGTATACCATCCAGTTCCTCATTTCATTGGCATTCTATTCGACCGTTTTGATTAACTCCGTATTTATTGACAAAACGAAAATGGCACTTCTCTTCAAGATGTTTCTTGAAATCGATGAGGCACTAAATATTCCCGAAGAACACGAGATTTTTGAAATAACAACCCAAAGAAATAAAAAAACCGTTGTAATTGTTGTATGTTCTTATATTTCTATGTATGGGCTTTGGCTCATGATCGGCGGTATGACAATAGAAAATTTGCCAATAATTTTATGTTTGTCCTTTTTTGAACTGGAGTTGCTAGTTTGTGGAAGTCTCTTAGCAAGTATTCACTCACGAATAAATCACTTGACGGGCCAATTTATTCACAAGTTCTCACTTCAAACCGACGGAATTAAGATGGGTTCGAAGAAAAATGTAGTGATAACAGTATTTCGAGAATACAAAGTGGAATCTTCTACCAGGACGGTCGACATTAACCTGAACAATATCCGCAGGCTATATGAGAAATTGTTAGAGGCTTTCGATTTGGTAAACAACTTGTTTAATATGCAGGTAAATTCTTAATTAAATGTTGGTACACTATTTTACAATATTTCCTTAGATAAGCATTCAGTAATTGAATTGATTCTTACAGGTTCTACTATTTTTCACCTCAAACTTTATTTACTTGTTGACGTCAATACATGCAATCATTGTTTTAGCAAATACTCAGGTCAGTGTTATATACATTTTTTAATTGTGATATACAGTTTATAGTTTTTCTTATCATACATATGACAAACTATAGCTTTCCACATTATTAAATTAAATCTATATATTTTCATTCTTTTTTTATTTATAGTGAACATACTCTTTAAATGTTTATACGAATTAATTTAAATATTTATATTGTTTTTCACACAGAGCCTAAATAATATGATGGAATTCATACCTTTTTTTATTTGGTGGCACCGCATTATAGTGTCTATCATCATACCTTGCTACTGGAGCGATTATGTCACGATAGCAGTGGACACATTCAAAACAGCACTTATAGATTTGCTTAAAGATTCAAGATTAGAAGGTAAGACATTAAAAGGAAATTATTTTATGCTTCGGCGGCTCGGTCATGTTGGAAGAATGGATAATAGGATACTAACGCTGGAACAGATATGGAGCGAATGCGAGTGGAAGGGCCGAGAAGGGTCACCCTAGACTCTAGACGCACGTACCTAGACCAGATCGGACATATGTGCTCAAAAATGGTGAAGTGCGAAGTACTCGTAACTTCATAAGCATATGAATGCCGAATGCCAAGATGAGTGCCGAAGAAAGGTCAGACAAAGGTGTGCCGGGACGATTGAACTTGGGTATCTGTTTACCAAATCAGGAAACAGGCGTGGCGTTATGCATGTATTTACATGATTGTGTTATTTTTAAGTATTTGTAGTATGTTTATTTATTACTCCGGAAATTCTTCTTGAAATTTTGGTAACTAAACGATCGAACTATACGCTTATTACTGCCATTATCCACTGACGCTAGTGAATAGAATAGAATAGAAATGTTATTGATATAGCTTCTTTACAAGTCATTTACATTATTGTTGCGTACAAATTATAACACACACATTATTAATTTTACATATTTTCAATAATAATTACATTTTTTGTCATAAAAATAAAAAACACATTCAGTCAATCTTAATTAAATAAAAACTCATACGTTAAGGAATTCCTCGACGGAATAGTACGCCTTCTCCACCAGAACGCGTTTCAGTCTGCCAGTAAAGCTGTTGTGTGATTCAACGTTTTTAAATGTCGGGGTTTAATTTATTGTAAAACTTTGGTCCAATTACATATACCGATCTTTCGGATCTGACGAGTCTGTGTTCAACAGGACGGAGATTATAACGGTTTCTGGTGGAGAAGACGTGACTAGCTGCACTGGTTTCGAACAACTGTGATTCTCTTCTAACAGACTATGTGCACTATAGAAATATAATATGGAACTTGCTTCGTCCGTCCGTCTGTCTCACCTGCTAAACTACATAGTACAGTACCTAGTACAACCCGCAGTAGTGTGCCGGCTGTTCTGGATGAACATGAAGCTGCCCTTCAGCTTCCTCCAGTTCGTCGTCACTCACGTCATTGTGCTGGTGCAGTTCTCCTTCTAGTTGTGTTTGTACAGAGCAGCACTGTGCGGCGGGAGCGCTGCTGCGCTACCGCGACGCCTCCGAGCCCCAGTTCAAGGTGTACCGGCTGTTCTGTATGAATATGAAGCTGCCCTTCAGCTTCCTCCAGCTCGTCGTCACTCACGTCATTGTACTGGTGCAGTTCTCCTTCTAGTTGTATTTGTACAGAGCAGCACTGTGCGGCGGCGGCGCTGCTGCGCTACCGCGACGCCTCCGAGCCCCAGTTCAAGGTGTACCGGCTGTTCTGTATGAATATGAAGCTGCCCTTCAGCTTCCTCCAGTTCGTCGTCACTCACGTCATTGTGCTGGTGCAGTTCTCCTTCTAGTTGTGTTTGTACAGAGCAGCACTGTGCGGCGGGAGCGCTGCTGCGCTACCGCGACGCCTCCGAGCCCCAGTTCAAGGTGTACCGGCTGTTCTGTATGAATATGAAGCTGCCCTTCAGCTTCCTCCAGCTCGTCGTCACTCACGTCATTGTACTGGTGCAGTTCTCCTTCTAGTTGTATTTGTACAGATCAGCACTGTGCGGCGGCGGCGCTGCTGCGCTACCGCGACGCCTCCGAGCCCCAGTTCAAGGTGTACCGGCAGTTCTGTATGAATATGATGCTGCCCTTCAGCTTTCTCCAGCTCGTCGTTACTCACGTCATTGTGCTGGTGCAGTTCTCCTTCTAGTTGTGTTTGTACAGAGCAGCACTGTGCTGCGGCGGCGCTGCTGCGCTACCGCGACGCCTCCGAGCCCCAGTTCAAGGTGTACCGGCTGTTCTGTATGAATATGAAGCTGCCCTTCAGCTTCCTCCAGCTCGTCGTCACTCACGTCATTGTGCTGGTGCAGTTCTCCTTCTAGTTGTGTTTGTACAGAGCAGCACTGTGCGGCGGCGGCGCTAATGCGCTACCGCGACGCCTCCGAGCCCCAGTTCAAGGTGTACCGGCTGTTCTGTATGAATATGAAGCTGCCCTTCAGCTTCCTCCAGCTCGTCGTCACTCACGTCATTGTGCTGGTGCAGTTCTCCTTCTAGTTGTGTTTGTACAGAGCAGCACTGTGCGGCGAAGGCGCTGCTGCGCTACTGTGACGCCTCCGAGCCCCAGTTCTCCGTGTACCGGCTGTTCTGTATGAACATGAAGCTGCCCTTCAGCTTCCTCCAGCTCGTCGTCACTCACGTCATTGTACTGGTGCAGCTCTCCTTCTAGTTCTAATTATGCATTTTTATTCTTTATCTTGTTGATACCATAAGAATATTTTCAAATTACAAAAATCTCAAAATGTTTACAATATCTTATCTGGAAAGTCCTTAGCCCATGATTCACGGCTGACATTGTGGTCCACTTTGAATAGTTTTGTATCACCGTACTTTTTTACTTTATATTGTTTTTACTTTTTTCTGCACAACACCGATTACTCTGCTTACCCTGATTGTCGGGATACAGCGTGTTTTATGTATATATGTACTTTCTCTAAGGACCTCCTGTCATAGTGCTTTCTCCATTGGAGTGTAACTAATAAGTTATCTTAACATGTGGCAGGAAATTATTATAAATATATATTTATACCTACTATAAAAAACAGTAGAATTTGATAAAATATATGGCACTGTGAAATTATTCTGTTTTATTTGAGAAAATGTGTATTCTGCTGTAACATACCGTCATAACATCTTGATAAGTTAAATGGTAACAGATAGTGCACTTGGACTTAATACTGTATTAAAGCTTTCTAGCATATTTCACTTCAGGTCAACGCCTAACAGTAATATGGCTGGTTCCGATCTCACTTATACCTAGCATGTACTTAAATGTTATTGGAACCTAACTAAAATAGTAATATCAATATTTTGCAAGAGGGGTCGCGAAATACCCTTTAAAGCCTTTGAGGAAATATTATATAGAGCCAGCGCTCCGAAGAAATATAGCTGCTAAATATGTTCGAGCGGCTGAGGTATGGGGTAAGGTAGCGGGGAAGCGGAGCGCAGAGCCGAGCGGAAGAAGGGAGCGCGCGCGGGGCGGGAAGCGTGTGGGAGACGGGCTGGCGGCCGGTATTGTGGGCTCGCGCGGGGCGGGAAGCTTGCGGGAGAGAGGCAAGGGGTAGGGAGAACGATCGCACTCGTGCGTCGTCGGTGTGCGTGTGCATAATGTCTTTTCATTCTAACACTTCATCTCCAGATTCGCCATCGCACCTTCGCATCGACGAAGATGTGTAAATGTATTAAGCTAGAAACTCATTGGGCCCACGTACGCTACGCACGCGTACGTGGGCGCGTCGGTCTCCATACATTTTATATGGAAGAGTGCAGCACGCAGTGTGTCGCGTAGCGTAGGGTGGCGTGGGCCCAATGAAACTGCGTGCTGCACTCTTCCATATAAATTGTATGGAGACCGACGCGCCCAGATTCGCGTGTGTGGCGTACGTGGGCCCAATGAGTTTCTAGCTTTAGTATCGCAGCAGGCAGGCGACGACTACGCGCTGCGGCCTCGATGATGACCGATGATGCGGATTTGATGATCGTGAACCGCAACTCGGTGGAACATGTGAGCTAGCCGAGTGATTGATCTAGTACGTAATGTATCTTTGTTTAAAGCCCACACTTCACCCGCGGCACAGAATAAATATACGAGTACTAGCGTAGATAGTACTTACATGCAGTACCTATATGCAGAGGGTGCACCGTCAAAAGAGATACCCATAAATTAACTTGAAATTATATATAACATATCTGCCAACCTTTAAAAACTTATTAACAGTCACTATCACAGAATTTGAAACTTGAAACAGATGGACATGAAACATTTGAAACTATCACAGAACAGCGAATGTTCGAATGTCAGTTTTGGGGATAGCTGAATTAGTGCCAAGAACAACAGTTACGCCTATTTGTACGTTATACGAGTTTCAGTTATACTTTGTACGTGGCCGAGTGGTCTGGGCGTCATCGGCTTCTCTTGCGAGAGGTCCGAGGTTCGAATCCAACCGGCGCGTGTACCATCGAGTTTTTTCTGATTTGGACAAATTTACGTGCTGACCTTCACCCACTGCTCCATGCAAGGCTTCATGGTTCGGATTCAATGTATTGTTTATTGTTTATTGTTTATTGTATAATTTCATCCATAGGTAGGTAACCTACGCTTGGACATGTCGAAAATTCCGCCAGTTCTAAATTCAATGCGAAGAAGAACTGGCAAACAAACTTCGCAAGTCACAATGTTTTGTTAGTACCTTATAAGTATTATATTATAGTAACTTACAAATAATTAACCCGTACTACCGCTCACAGGAGCATTAATATTTACAGCATAAACATGAATACTGAAGAATTTGGCCACACTGCCTATTTAAATTACCTATATCTGGTGTATAGTGCCATCGTCAATTTTGATACTTCATACTATATCAAGTCAAAAAATAAATAAAAATTAGTTTACATTTATTACAAAGAGATGTAATAAGTCATATAAAAAAAAAAATTTATGATACAAAGTGTATCCAAATGTCAAATTGTCAAAGTTTGTTAGTGGAAAAAACAGTAGTCAAACTCTTAGATAAAATTACGGTCAGTTAATGCATCCTTAATAGTGTAATAACTCTTTTGAATTAACATTAATTTAATCCGTCGTTTGAAATTATTATCATCTAATTGTTTTATGTTAGAAGACAGTTTATTATAAAATCTAACACTATTACAAATAAAGCTTTTTGAGGTTTTAGCTAATCTATGTCTTATTAGTTGTACATTATTCTTACACCGTGTATCATAGTTATGATTGTCGGAATTAAGAGAGGAATCATTAATGTATTTTCTGGCATAGCATATGTTCTGGTAAACATATGCACTTGGTAAAGTCATGATTCCTATCTCCCCGAACGCTGTCCTACAAGTATCTCTAGTTTTCATATTTAGGATGTACCGCAAGGCCCTCTTCTGTAATAAAAATATTCTATTTGAGTCTGCTGCATTTCCCCAAAACATAAGGCCATATGACATGATGCTCTCAAAATAGGCATGATAAACCGTCTTTGCAGCATGAGTTCCGCATAGCTCTTTAATTTTTGTTATAGCATAACAAGCGGAACTCAACTTACCAGCTAAAGAGTTTATGTGGGCTTTCCAAGTAAAACTTTTATCAAATATTACCCCAAGAAAAGTTAGTTCATTAGCAAGGTTTAATGACAAGTTTTCTGCAGTTTTTAATATGGCATCAGTGTTATTACGTCTATGAGTACCTAGAGCAAAGTGCATAATGTTAGTTTTGTTAACATTTAGTAATAGATTGTTGCATTCGAACCATGATTTTAGAGATTCTAGTACATTTAAAAAGGATTCTCTTAGTTTACTTATATCATTGTTTTTCAGTACAACTGAGATATCGTCTGCAAACATTACCATCTCTATATCGTCTGTTATACAGCTCGAGATGTCGTTAACATATGTTAGAAACAATAATGGTCCCAGGATAGAACCCTGCGGCACACCCATTGTAATTGATTCTACATTAGATTTTAAGCCATTGACGTCACATATTTGAGCTCTATTTTCTAAATATGATTGGAATATACGCAATTCATTGTCTCTTATACCATAATGTTCTAGTTTCATTAGTAATATTTCATGATTTACACAGTCAAAGGCTTTGGACAGATCACAAAAGATGCCATAAGTATGCTGAGAGTCGTCTAGGGAAGTTAATATTGATTTTACCATAGAAGCTATAGCATCACCCGTTGACAGTCCTTTCCGAAATCCAAATTGTTTACAATTTAAAAGTGCATTATCAATAAAGAATTTAATTAACCGTTTTTCCAAAATTTTTTCAAAGACCTTACTGAAAACCGGCAATATAGAGACGGGACGATAGTTCTCAACATTGTTATGACATCCCTTTTTATACAAAGGTATAACTTTGGCTACTTTTAATGAATCTGGGAATATGCCATTTTTTAGAGAGTCATTTACAATATCTGTTAGCGGGCCGATGACACTTGTTATAGATTTCAATAATACAGGTGAGATACTCCAAAGATCTTGGGAATGTTTAGATTTAAGGTCCCTAATTACTCTCTTAGTCTCTAGGTATGTGACAGGTGCAAATATGGCTGATTCAGAATTCCGAGGGATAAACGCTTTGAGGTAGTTTAATGATACTTCTTTACTAGACTTTAGACTTTGAGTAGTACTATGGGCTATTGCGGAAAAGAATTTATTCACATGATTGGCAACCGTTGTGTTATCCGAAATAATTTCTGATCCAATTTTTAACTCTAGCTTGGTGTTACAGTCGTTAGATTTGCCAGTTTCTTCTTTAATTATGGTCCAAAAATAAATATAACACTTCCACACACAGATTTTATCTATTATTAACGATATTACTTGAAATATTAAGTCTATGTTGCAAATTTATAATATTAACAAAAAAGATAAAACACCAGTCCTATAATTTAAACTTGACAGCTGGAACGCAGTGTTGCATGCCAATGTAAAAATGTAGGTATACCGGGTTGACTGGAGGAAATTCCCGCTCTTACCACAAATTAAGTGGCATAAAGTGTATGACCGAAGGGAAGCACTGACATCGCACCTAGTTCACCAAGGTGTTATGGGTTGACATCACGGATGTAGGATGTCGTAGGTGATGTGGCCAACCGTGCCAGTTTCCATAAAAAAAATATCAGGATTATTATTACTTTTATACATACGTGCGCAGATCGACTTCAAAAATGGAGGAGGTTTCCTATTCGACTGGTACCTATGTATTTTGTATACCTGTGTACATATTTTGTATGTACACCCATTACTCTAAGATAGCTAATCCGATCTAAGTGATTCTTTTTAGGGTTCCGTATCCATACTTACGTATCCTTTGAGCTCATTAGTTGATTCCTAGTTAAGTTCACACATACGATATATGTATATACGTACACCTTCAATTCGTGCAAAATCAGCAAAGTATTGTTTAAGTAAAGGTTACGTTCTGCTTTCAACCACGTTGGATTTATCTACAATTACTAACACACCTCTTGTTTGATTATATGTATTAGATAACTGCCTACCTTATCGTTTGATTGACTTATGTTATTAGTTAGTACAACATAGATGATGGATGGTTGGTAATAGCATTGTGTTTACTCAATTAATGCATTGGAACAATTAATATGAAGTGGCGCGCACGGTTCATGCGGGGGAGGTGACAAGTTTCGAACGAACGAGTTTTTTTTTCGAATAGAATAAACAATGTATAAACTTGTCACCCTTGTGAAAGGCTCTTGTTAATGCATGGTTGGAGGAAATTGTGTTCTGCAATAGGTTCGCCTCCACCCACGATTATTTGTAAATTAATAAAAAAAAATATTATTGAACCTACAGGCTCCACAAATTAACGCTAGCCAAGCCTAAATTATTTTAGTGCATATGTATAAAACTATATATGTAAAAGCATATGTAAAAAAATGGTAAAGGCGTAAGGCAGGGGGATGTGATCTCACCCAAGCTCTTCACAAACGCATTGGAAGATGTGTTCAAGATGCTTGAGTGGGACAACATGGGTATAAACGTGAATGGAGATCTTCTCAGTCATCTGCGTTTCGCCGATGACATTGTTCTTCTGTCAAATTCCCGAGATCAGCTTCAGATCATGCTGGAAGACCTTTATACAGCGTCGATGAAGGTTGGTCTGAAGATGAACCGGGACAAAACCAAGGTCATGGCGACCGAGGTTATGACGGGAGGACAAATTGTTATTGGCGGAGAAGTGATCGAACAGGTTGAAGAGTACGTATACCTCGGTCAAATTCTGCGGCTTGGTAGACAAGGTCTGCTTAAGGAGGTGGAGAGACGAATTCAACTGGGTTGGGCTGCCTTTGGAAAACTAAAATTCGTCCTGAAGTCTGACCTTCCGCAGAATTTAAAGACCCGTATATATGACCAGTGTGTCCTCCCGGTTATGACGTACGGGTGTGAAACGTGGACTCTGACGGTCGCTGTTGTCCAAAGGTTGAAAGTTGCCCAGCGAGCAATGGAGCGAGCCATGCTGGGAATATCGCTACGTGATATGGTGCGTAACGAGGCAATCCGCCGACGCACCAAAGTAGTCGATATTGGACACCGGGTGGCTAAGCTCAAATGGCAGTGGGCTGGGCACGTTAGCCGAAGAGACGATGACCGTTGGAGTAACCGTGTCCTACACTGGCGGCCGTGGACAGGAAAACGGAGTGTGGGAAGACCACCCGCCAGGTGGGACGACGACATCAAGTACGCCGGCGGAAATCAGTGGTTCCGTATCGCTGAAGGCCGGGAGGACTGGAGGAAAATTGGAGAGGCGTATGTCCAGCAGTGGACGCTCACACGCTGACTGACTGACTGACTGTATAAAACTCGAAGATCACTATCAATATGTCCAAACACTCGACAATCTTAATTCAGATTCGTAAATAATTAGGGACAATGTGTTTGGCCCCTATAGAGGAAATCTTTTATTTATAAGTTGTAGACTCTATGTATGATACTAAAACTAAATAGAGGATTTTTAGAAATATTTTCACTTAGTACAAGGACTTTTAACTATAAGGCTAAATAAATTTCAGCTGCGATGTGGCTCTCATACAAACCGATTTGTTCCGTGCGCCGAAATGAAGATACGGTAGCGGGCTTACTTACTTTCTTCTTTTTAAATACGAATGTCACGCGAACGAAGCCGCGGGCAATACTTAGCATTGACTGACTGACAGAAAACGCAGAGCCTACACCTGTGGGTCAAGAAGCATGAAATTATGCATAGGAGCTCTTTATATAACATGCTAGGTGAGAACTGAGAAAAGATTTTTGAAAATTCTTCCCCTAAGGGGATAGAATACTTAAGGGACGATAGTTTGTATGGGAAATGCGTCATATTTGAACTTAGAAATATTAAAATTTGGTGTTCAGGCTTCTGTTTATAAATAAAAGTCTCAGCGTTTTTGGAAATTCATTCCCTAAGAGGAGGAGGAGGAAGGGACGACGGGGACGGGAGTGCGGGTCATTCATTATTACACAGTTTGACATACAGAATCACTGCTACAGCGTCGCGGTCGCGGGTCTCATTACTCATTACACATTTTTTTTGTAACGAGCTCCTAGGTATTTAGATATGAACATGTTTTGATTTCACTTCTAAATTATTACTACCTACCACATTATTCACTAACTACACACACCTCAAATATGCAAAGGTTGGCTGGAAGAAATTTCTGTAAGGGATAAGTCCGCCATTTTATGTACAGTGCTTCTCTGTATGATTTTTTTAGCAATAACTTATTATATCATCTTTAACATATTTTATATTCTCTGATACATGCAATACAATAGAAATAATAACGATTCAAGCTAGATTGAGCAAGTCGGTTCACTAACAAGGTTAACGATATCGAATACATTTCTAACAAAAGCCCCTAGACATAGGTAGGTACCTCTTCATTGTAATTCCGAGGCATTACAATACAGAAGATTTGATAAAGCTCTGGAGCGACCTATCGAGCATCTGGTGCTGGTGGTACGAGCGGGCGACGGGGCCACTGCTGGAAGCTCGATTGGTAGAGTCCGCTTATTGACATACAAAAATCTATTAAAAAATATATACGTTGACACCGGTTAAAATCTATATTTCTGCATCAAAATCTGCATTCTCGTGGAGCCTGGTCCCGTACGGATACGGAAACCTATATCGCCAACGCGCCGCAGATCTATCGTGGATCTCGCCCCGGCCGCGGCCGCGGCTCGGGCAGAGGAAACGTGATCGTATTTGTTCGACTATTGTCGTCGGGCGACCGATATCGCTCCATCCGACCGATATCGATCAGCGTTGCTGGCTTAGGGCTAGCACTCGGAAAGCTTACATGTGCTGGACTATTATTTCGTGCGTGGTGTTATCAGGGGAACGTGGCATCATAATGACTTAACAAGAGTCCACAGAGCTCCACTCTACTGTAGGATGATGTAGCGGCGGGTGGCCGAGGCGGTTTGGGCATCGGCTTCTCATGCGAGAGGTCCGCGGTTCGAATCCGGTCGGCGTGTACCAATGAGTTTTTTGTGACGAAAAAATTTACGTGCATACCTACACCTGCTGCTTCACTGTTCGGAACCGGTGTAAAACTGTAGGTCCCTTCCCTTGCCCCTTACTAGGTGGTAGGCTCAAATTGTAGCCGACTGGGTTGGTACCACCGTACTGGATGTAAGATGGCCGCATAGCAGCCTCGGTTGTGTTCTCCTCTAGTCCAGTATAGCCAGCAATCCAGGGAAGTCTCCGGTATGGCACCTACCTTCTCGGAGGTGATATTGGCTAGTCAGAGCATTGGCCTCTCTGACTCAGCCACCCATACCGGATTACATAAAAAAACGTCCTAACCTAACCTAACCGGACCAAACCGTAATGTGTATGTGTGTGTGCACTTGTTCTAGCAGGTTCAACTGCATGTCTTTCCTCCGCAGAACTGGTGAACTCTGGAACCCTCTCCCTGCCTACATATTTCCCAAGAACTATATGGTCTCGGGTCGTTCAAGAGAGGCGTGATTAGGCACCTGTCAGGCCGGCATGGCATTTGCACCCCGCGTACGACCGAATATCCATGGTCGTCGTTAGACACCTTATGGGTGGCACGGTGCTACATGTCGCACTTTCTATAAAAAAAAATTATGTGAACAACAATTTTTTTTTATGGAAACTGACACGGTTGGCTACTTCACCTACAACATCCGTGATGTCAGCCCATAACACCGGGTGAACTTGGTGCCATGTCAGTGCTTCCCTTCGGTCGTGCCGGCTACACTGAACTGGACGGAAAACACAATGCTTTCGATATCTCTTTTATGACTTACACGGGGAGAGATGCAGTGGGGCTATTCTTTTAAAGTACCGGCCCCACACGGTACGAGTAACGGGAGTACGGTAACATTGTGGGAGACATAAAAAATTTAAAGTTTCTTTCCGAATTTTCCAAAAAAAATGTTTCCGATGTAATTATTATGGTGTCTAGCAACCCTAAGAAAACGCTGCCCTGCCCCCTGCGCGCTCAGTTCCCTCGGCGCACGCGCACGACGGAGATTATCACAGAACGGCAGGAGCGTTCTGTAATGCCATCTGCGATTAAATATGCCTATTAATATTGTACGCTAGCTTTAAGTGGTCAATTTAATGTTAATCGGCAATCTAACTAGCGGATAGTCAGGACGATTTGTTTACACGATTTAGATTTTAAAACCTTTGACACCGTGAGTTCAAAATATTATGTGAATACCTAGCATAGAATGCAAACTCCTTATTGCACACAATTTTAAAGTAAAACAAGAGTTAAACAGCAAAATAAATAGTGAAATACAGATGAAAACGAAGGCGGACTTGCATAGAATTTCTATTATTTTTTTTCTACATATATACCTACTTACTTTTCTGTAATATGCCTTCTCTTCAATAAAATGTTCATCCATTCGGTTTCCCACTATTCGGTGATCCGCGTCTCTACTCTACTGTGAAATAAAGAAAAATCGGTCAAGTGTGCGTTTTACTCAAATAAATCAAATAATATCTTGTACCTAAAGTATATTCGGTGCCTAAAGTCCGTCTCAAGAAAGAAGTCCCGCAGACGCGGCGCTACGGTCATATACACTTCGTCTCAAGTCGAAGTCCCGCGGCAATAAGTGGAAGTGAGACGGACTCTACACTTCCACTTATTGCCGCGGGACTTATTTCGTGAGACGGAATCTACTCTCTCGAATTGACTCTCTCTCAGAGAGCTCTTTTCATGAGTTACCTAACCTACTGAGGAAATATTATTACCGGTGTGTGTGTGGTGTGTGTGTCGCATGAGTGTTCACCTATTCGATGACGTACCTAAATGAAATGACCAAGAGGTGGCAGTCTAGTGGGTATTGTTGATATGATGAGGAAACCTTTAATAGGAAATGGAAATATATTCGTGACAAATACGTAAACCATGTTTATGACAAGTTTCCTCAATTTCGATTATTTAGAAACCTTGAAAATACATGTGCCTAAGTAAGAGTTAGAAAGAGTTTCAAAACAATTTATAAAGACTGCATTCCATATTTGAAAAGAATGAGTAGGTACCCGTTGAGGTTTTTTTTTATGGAAACTGACACGGTTACTGACACGGATGTTGTAGGCTACATCACCTACAACATCCGTGATTTCAGCCCATAACACCGGGTGAACCAGGTGTCATGTCAGTGCTTCCCTTCATTTCATGTCGGCTACACTGAAGTGGACAGAAAACACGAACTATTTATTTACATAGCCGTTTCGACCGACGACCAGTGATATAGTAATATATAAGTCAATGCCGACGACGCGGCTAGCGGCGCGGCGGTAGGTAGCGCACATTAGCCAAGTAGTATTATTATCTTACTCTTACCTTTGTCGGCGGGAAACAAAAGTTCTCTTGAAATTGTTCGTCCATTCAACAGCAACTCCATGTAAAATTTAAGGTTACTGAGTGCCCAGATAGCCCTTTGAAAGTAAGAACTTTAGCTCGCTAAAGACAGACTTAAAGGAATGTTATATTAGTAGATGTGCCTAAGCAGTTAGGAAATATTTTGTATATTATAGTATTGTATAGAATAGCGGCGGGTGGCCGAGTGGTTTGGGCATCGGCTTCTCATGCGAGAGGTCCGCGGTTCGAATCCCGTCGGCGTGTACCAATGAGTTTTTTCTGACGAAAAAATTTACGTGCATACCTACACCTGCTGCTTCACTGTTCGGAACCGGTGTAAAACTGTAGGTCCCTTCCCTTGCCCCTTACTTGGTGGTAGGCTCAAATTGTAGCCGACTGGGTTGGTACCACCGTACTGGGTGTAAGATGGCCGCATAGCAGCCTCGGTTGTGTTCTCCTCTAGTCCAGTATAGCCAGCAATCCAGGGAAGTCTCCGGTATGGCACCTACCTTCTCGGAGGTGATATTGGCTGGTCGGAGCATGCGCTTTAGCCCCTCCAACTCTGCCACCCATACCGGATTACATAAAAAAAAAAATGTAAACCAACATGGGTGGCTGTGCCGAGGGACCAATGGTGCAGTCGACAGAGCCAAAATCACCTTTCATCGCGAAACCACGCTCGTTGAGGCGCTATGCCAGAAGATTTGCGGACTGTTTCTAGGATGCCTCTAGCCTGTAAATACGACGTTTGAAGAACCCCAGCCCAGGTTAAAGGATTCGGGAAACCAACTCGCCGGAATACAGTTCCACACCCTAGCGGTGGGATCAATAATGACTGGTTGGGCCGATTTCACTATCTTGGGCTAAAATCGAACTGCTGGTTAACTCTTGTCAAATGTATGAGAAATGTCATTTTAACCGTCAAATAACTGCAAATAACTGTTGAATGAGACTTTGCCGGAAGTGGTGAAAACGGTCAATAGTTAAGAAAACCCATTAAAATTACATAAGTAGCTGGTAGGAAATTGAGATGTAAATATGTGCACAACGAACCGAATAATTGATCACCTCTGCTCCCAGTTACTAATGCTGCGGTTACTATCCCATTACCTACGTACACATTTTATATGGTCAATGGAATAACTGAGAAGAGACGTCATACCGAGAACAAAAAACAACACAATAACGAGCACAATAATTATTTCATAATTAGTCATCCTACCTGATTCATTCATTGATTGAAATTTCTATTTCCCGTTTTTAGGGTTCCGTACCTCAAAAGAGGAAAAAGTCCATCGACTTATATACTGAAAAAAACGCATCCCTTATAGGATCACTTTGTTGTCCGTCTGTCTATCTGTCTGTCAAGACCCTTTTTGTCAGGAACGGGTAGAGGTATCAAGTTGAAATTAATATCAAATTTACTTGGAGGTGTAATAAATTCAAGCTTCTTAGTCAACACAATCACTCAGTTTAGTATCACACAACACGGGCACTTCCCGTTGACATAGAATCATGCAATTTGGTGAGATGTAAGGTCTCAAACAGTACAAGTATGTCAAGCCCTTTTTGCTCAGGAAAGGGTCAAGATATGATATTGAAATTAATATGAAATACTAAGGTCTGCGGTCCCATTAATGTGTAGAAAATGCACGCTTCTAAATCAACGAAATCAAAGATATATACACCCATTTATGTCAGATTTAGATATGATAATTCATATTTAGGCTTTTGGTATGAAATAAAGAATTACGTGTTTCAGCGTTTTTGTTAAATTAACCCTTAAATTAAAATAAGGGGTCAAGATATGAAATTGAAATTAATATGAATCTCACTCAAATCAAATCAAAACCTATAGGGTACTTCCCGTTAAGAAGGAAGGTGTCTAGCAGCTCACATGTAAAGGAATCAGAATCACAAAATGGTCAATTTGTAGTTATGTCATATAAAATAAATTATTTTTGTATATTTCAACTGCAAGAATGTCTGACAGTCAAACCATTGCTATAGTTTTTATTTAGGCGTTACGTGATTTTCGAAAACATAATTATTTTGATAAATACATAACATAATAAGTATTATGTGTGTGGTATATAGTGTGTTGGTCCGGAACCCTCGATGCTCGCGTCCTACTCGCACTTGGCGGCTTTTTTTATGTGCGAGAGTATATTTAAAGCACGATAATTTGGTCTATGTACGGGTGTCCCAAAAGTCAACGTCATCCCTTGGAGGGCTGATAGGCCAGCTCAGGACTGACCAGAATATCACAATATGACCTTAATAAAAAATCGTTAGTTTTCGAGATATTTTGACTTTTATTAATTTTGTCAAAATCGACACCCTAGATCAGTTTTTCGAGTGCCACAGGTACAAAATTCCATATTCTAAGATTCTATTTTTTGTTACGCAACCCTGTATAGCAATGCTATTGATCACAGTTCAAAAAAGAAAAAAAAAATTATCGTGCTATACCCCTAAAAATTTTTTTTTGTCTTGATTCATAGTAATTTATTTTTTAATAGTCAATTTCGACCCTTCATACTGTAAAAAAAAATTACCAAGTTAAACTGGCAATTTATTTAAAAAAATTGCTCGTTTAGTGTGGTCTTCAAAATGGTATAACATTTGCTATATTTTGTTTTAGAAAAAAATATATTGCCATTTTAGTGCAAAAGGAGCTTGTTGTAAATGTATTTCAGTAATTAGTAATTTGAATAAAAACACTTGTTAAATTTAAGCGACCGGTATTTATTTAAAACTAAACAAAACACAAATAAACATCAAATAGTGTGTTCAAATTGCCTTCCACCAAGTCGAATGCAAGAACGACATCTTTTTAAGAAAGATCTTTTTATTAGTCTTGCACTTCCTGCCACATTTATTTGTTGTGCTGCTTCATTAATGCGGTGCTTCAATTCATTTACGTTATTTATAGGTTTTGCATAGACCTTCTCCTTTAGGTGACCCCAGTAATAAAAATCAAGGGGATTTAAATCCGGGGACCGGGGAGGCCACAAAATGGGACCAAGACGGCCGATCCATCTCTCTGGATAAGCTTGATCCAGATAATTTCTCACTCCTCGTGCATAATGAGCTGGGCAGCCATCATTTTGAAACCACATTGCCCTGCGTGTGGCCAAAGGCACATGACCAACAGATTTGGCAGTTGATTTTCTAAAAAATCAAGATAAATTTCCCAGTTTAGATTTTCAGGTAATTCAAAGGGGCCAATTACTTGGCCGTTGAAGATGCCAGTCCACAGATTAACTTTAAAGCGATACTGTGATCTTTCTTCTCGCATTGAATGTGGGTTTCCAAGTGCATAACTATGTAGATTGTGCATGTTCATGAAGCCATCTTTTTTGAATGTGCTTTCATCTGTCCATAAAATTTTATCTAAGAAATCTGGTTCTTCTCTATGTTTCTGCAGCATTGTTCGGCAAAACTGGACACGTTGTGCGTAGTCACGAGGAAGCAATGCTTGCACACGTTGCACATGATATGGGTGGTATTGATACCGTCGCGTAATTTTATTTACAGTAGATTTCGATATCCCTGTATGGCTTTCAATTGCTCGCGCCGATGTAGTCGGATCATTTTCAATTTCTTGTAAAACGTGCTCATCGTAATCCATACGTGGTCTTCCAATTCTAGCGCGATTGTGAGGCATTCTGCCTTCTCCATATGCCAGGTGGACATTTATGAACACGCGATGATCAGGATATCTCAAGGCATTCGGGTATCTTTCGCGATACAGGTTAGCTGCAGCAACACCATTGCCCCTGCATTCGCCATAAATGTAATGCATGTTAGCGTATTCCTGAGCAGTATACTGATACGGCATCGCGAGTAGTAACACGCGTATCAAAAGCGTAACAAAAACACAGAGACCACAAAAAGGCCAGGTCAGTACGTTATTATCTCCAATACAAGAAGTTCAAATCACTAGACATCAAGTAGGCAACACACAAGTCCAGATAGCGCACACTACAGAACGTGACGAAACGATGCACACGAAAATTGCATTTAAAGAAGTAGCGTAACATACTGCTAAATTACGGCGTAACTACCTTTCTCACTCTTACTCATGTCACTATCTCACTGTAAAGTCAAACGACGTTACTCTAATTCTAAATTCAAACTACAAAATTAAGCCGAATTTAGCAAAATTGTTTAAAAGTGATAGCCGGGTTCATTCGAATTACTAATATCTGAAATACATTTACAACAAGCTCCTTTTGCACTAAAATGGCAATATCTTTTTTTCTAAAACAAAATATAGCAAACGTTATACCATTTTGAAGACCACACTAAATGAGCAATTTTTTTAAATAACTTGCCAGGTTAACGTGGTAAATTTTTTTTACAGTATGAAGGGTCGAAATTGACTATTAAAAAATAAATTACTATGAATCAGACAAAAAAAAAATTTTTAGGGGTATAGCACGATATTTTTTTTTCTTTTTTGAACTGTGATCAATAGCATTGCTATACAGGGTTGCGTAACAAAAAATAGAATCTTAGAATATGGAATTTTGTACCTGTGGCACTCGAAAAACTGATCTAGGGTGTCGATTTTAACGAAATAAATAAAAGTCCAAATATCTCGAAAACTAACGATTTTTTATTAAGGTCATATTGTGATATTCTGGTCAGTCCTGAGCTGGCCTATCAGCCCTGCAAGGGATGACGTTGACTTTCGGGACACCCGTATATGTAACGCGGGCGCAGCCACGTACGCAAAAACTCCATTCTAGTAATAGGTAATCTCTTAATAGCGTTTTGTTTTCGCTCCCACTTACTTTATATATAACACATTAAACTAAATATAACAATTGGGATGGCCCTTTACGCTGCTTCAGGAGAACAACGATCGCTCGAGTTCCTGAGGCAGCTTATCAGTGTGGCCATCCAACGAGGTAATGCCGCTAGCGTCCTCGGAACCGTGCCCACATCGTCTCACCTGGAGGAGGGTTACTAGTTTTCTTTTATAGGTTTATTAGTAGGTTTTATATGTCTGTTAGTAGGTTTTATATGTAGGTTTATAGGTAGGTTTATTTTATTTATCTATTTAGTTTTAGTTAGTTACATTTTAGATTTATTTTAGATTTAGTATAGTTTTTAATTTAATGTTATTATTTGTTATTTGTGTGCATACTTTATTTGAAATAATTTTTACTTAAAAGCTAAGCAAATATAACAATTAAAATAAAATAGCAGTTCAGTGCTAAAGTTCCATTGAACTATCATTTAATTGCATCATTAAGTCATGCCGCCTGTAAACGACTGGGTAATCGTGTTGTAATCTCTAGCTAATCAATTAAAATTACATGCCGGGCCCTAGGTGAATTCTACGGGTTTAAGATAGCACATTTGCCGGTCTACATCCGTGATCCTAGTTTCGATAATTTATTCGTGTGACCCTGGTACCTCGTCTAGATATACCATAAATAAATAATTATTATAAACGCTATGCCTTGTTCATCGAGACAAGAACAGCGTGACAGCCGGTAAGGGCTGCAAAGCAAATTTATTAAAATAAAACAGAATAGCATTTGCTCCACGCTCTTTTTCACGCTTTCACATCATCATCTATTTCACTGACATTATGTTGATCACAGGTCACAGACTACATAGGGAAACAATTTGCACATTTTGTATGTGAGTGAAGTACCCAGTCAGCTACTTCTTACGCTACAGCTACTACGTTACGAGGTCCTCTAAGTAGATATTACTGGGCAAGCAAGGTTATTATGCAACTGCAACTAATGTGGAATGCCCATCTACGAGTATTTCCTCCCAAGTAGGTACGCCCTGGCATTTTTCAAAGGGGGCGTGAAAAGACTCCTGGCAGCCCGGCATAGCATTAGCAATTCCCATAACAGAATGTCCATGGGCATCATTAGACACCAACTCTTCTCTTAGTAGTAACAATGCTACGCTTTAAAAAAAATAGTTTGAGATATGCCTACTTCCTGTCTCATTGGTAATTTTATTTTTTCTCTAAAATAAATAACAATCGCAACGTCATATATATACTAAAAATTGCATTCATAGTAACATTTGTACGTAACAATGTGGTTTGACTTCCCTCATTGAGTACAGGGAAAATCCAATTAGACTTTGCCGCCGCCGCGCCGCCGCGCGCCGTAGATTGAGCGTACTTATAAAAGCAAACGCTCGTTTGGAGTAAAGGAACATATTCCTTCAATCAGTCGGCCGAGTACATTGTTTGAGTGCGACGAACAAACGAACTATTAACAATGTCGTATACGAAGAAGCTCTGTGTGCTGGTGCTCATTGGATTCGCGGCTGCGGCCCCGGATCTAACCAAAACTGACGACGTCAACGAGATAGCTGCCAAGAAGAACAACATGGACTTCACCTTAACATTAGACAACTCTGGTGTAAGCGAAGAGGAGAAGCATCTGCTGAAATCGTACTTGGATGCTGCGGCCGGAGGACTCAACAAAGACGACGCCACCAAACTGACGTACATAACCTACAGCATCGCGAATGAGCTGGGTCAGATTTTGACATCTTACGTAAAGCTGAACCGCACTGTGGAGTACAAGAAATTCGCTGCGTTGACTTCTTCCGACCAGAAGTTTGCTGGCAAGGTCGAGACGGCTCTGCAAACTGCATTGACTCTTCGCCACTCCGACCGGGTTCCCGAAGACGTTTTTGAAAGCTTCAGTGTGGAGTTGGAGAAGCTCTTGACGCCTGAACAACGAGTGTCGTTTGCCAAGGTGCTCGAGCTGCCCGAGACACTGATGTTTAAGGAAAATTTGAAAGCGACCTTGAGCAAGAAAAATGACAACGATCGGTTCTTCCTCATCGGTGCTGCAAAGAATATTCTGCTGAAGACCATAGTATATGTCCCCACCACTACTCGTGCGCCGGAGACTTCCACGACACAGGCGCATAGAAGTAATCATGGTTCTAGCACTACGAAGACACCTGGCGCTTTGTATTTTCATTCGGGTTCCGAAGTTGTTCACGCTTGTTTGTCATTAGTTGCAGTTGCGCTCTCCGCTCAGTTGTTGGTTTAAGTGATTCTTCATTACTTACGTGTAAGTTAGTAGTAAACAATAATTACTTGTGACTAATTGTTTGTGCCAGCGTGTCAGCGCGCCCAGTCATCGCAAGTCGACACTCACTGTTTTGTAATGATGTGTCATTGAACTGAGAAATATTGCGTATTGTTTGTGTAGGTACCTTACACCTAAATACTTGTAAATATGTAAGTACTCGTAAATGTTGCTACTGTGTGTGAAAAGAGTTTAGATGTACGTATAGATAGATAGTGTCTACAGCTGATAAGTTTAGAGTTAGTTAGTTGTTGTTAATGATGTAGTCTAGAGATGTAGTAGACGACCTACAAGCATCGATGTCTAAAAGTAGGTACATCGATATTTCACAGGTTTATTTAAATTTTATATAAATTGAGTAGTTATATTTGTTTTAATAAATTCTTAATTTCGTACCTATTAAACTTTGCAATATATTTATTTGCTACCTTCCTTCATAAAGCTTCCTAATCCATTTCTCAACAAAATAACATGATCTGATGGATTCTGAGTTGAACATCTGAACGACGCGACTGTAAAATGAATTACATAATATGTCAATGCAAAAGCATATTATGCTTTTGCATTGACACAATTCATGATACTGTTTTTTTAAGTTTTAGATTCAAATTCCAGCTTTCAAATAGCTTTTAGAAACATAATAAATACATTGAAATGAAATGAAATGAAAAAGAAAATGAAATTAAAATGTGCTTATTTGCACATCACAAAAAGGTTAATAAAAAGCGGACTCATTCTCTACCAGTCGTGCCTGGGATTGCATATGGTTGGTAGTAAAGAGGGAGACACTGACATGGCACCTAGTTCACCAAGGTATTATGGGTTGTCATCACGGGTGTAGTAGGTGACGTAGCCAATAATATGTGGTTCAATAAAAAAAATCTAAATAAATAAAGTAAAAATAAAACATATAGCTACACTATACATACATTATCAACTCTTCCGTCTGCGTTTAATAAGTAGGTAATTTAGTAGGTATGTTAGGTTATAAACATGTAAGGTTCTGTACATTGAAGTATTGTTACATACATATAAAGGTTGACTATAAGAAATCTCTGTAACGGATAAGTCCGCCTTTGTACGTTATGTAAATTTTGTAATGTGCTTATTGTAATATTTTCCGCCCTATAGCTATTGTTTTTCATTAGATATTATAGGCAGGATTATTAAAAATCAACTCTATAGCTCTAGAACAACTAGAATATAAAGAATCGAAATATGGCCAGCGTATAGCTTTCAAGTGATCTCTAGGTTTGTCAGAAACAGTGTCGCTAATTCGTACACATAATTCCTGTAAAATGGACCCAATTATTACTTCCTTTCCAGGAAGCCGTTGTGTACCGTAATAACTCAGAGTACTAACTCTCATTTCCTAAATCTATTCTAGTAAATTCTAATATCAACAATAAAACACTTACTAAACTAATTGCTCATTCATCTATAGTCATTAAACCCTTCTGGTTTCCCTCTGTGTTCTATGTGCACGCTTCGACAGCGCGCTCACGCGCCTCGCTTGCGAGCTTGTGAGACCCGCCAAAATTCGAAATGAAAAGTGTTCTGATGTTTGTGTTATTGTTATTATTAAATTATGATCAATGTATTACTTGATAGCTTAATTTTGTTGTGCTATTCAATAGATGAAATCTATTGTTTATATTTTCTTCTATATTTTAGAACTTCAACAATACAAACTTTTATTGAACCCCCCCTGAAGGGGTTTGTGGAACTGGCTCCATTAAATTCGTATGGACCTTCTGTCCATACGATATTTATCCATCGCCAGTCCCCGTGACTCCCAACGCAGATAAATTTGTACTTAAGTTACAAATTTATTATTTGTTCCTAGGAGTCCCCGTTTTCTAATCTGTACAAAATATACATCTTCAGACAGATTTACCAATTTAATCTCGTAGTGTTATGTTGGAGTTCAAAAGATATTCTTTTGTCCTCCCTAAAGGCAGAAGTGTATGCTTTTAATTGTGAGTGTATAGTGTATATGTTATGTTTTACATTTCTGTGGCTATCTATTGATATACCTACAGAAATTGTTTTATTCCAATTGATGCGGTCAGGGGTCCACCTTTCACCGAAATCAATTAGGAATATTTTCTTAAGGGTTTATTAAAATTGTGTGCTGGTCATAATCTATATAACCTATACAGGTATATTTAAACCTGATTTACGCAATCTCCCTACGTCCTAGAACGTAACTAGCCAGAATGTTGCATGTGCATATATATTACAAAATTTACCTTAGAATTCCACTATCCTAACCGGTCTGACACGATTCACTAAAATCACCTTAAATAAAACACCATTACAAATAGAATAGCGTAAAATATTAAATTCAAACGAAACCACAACACCCGCCACTGAATCTAATCGCGAAGTTAACACTTAATAAAAATATACTTTTATGTCAAAATACGGTAAAACCACTGATTTTACATATTTAAATTCGACATATTTTTTTTTATAATTACGCGTGGTTCAAACACTCTTATATACGTAGGATTTACGAATTTAAAGATCGGGTTTTGTTTCTTTTAATTTTCCCTATATTTTAAAATACCTTCCCAATGTACTAGTCCTCATGGTAGGCCAGTTCGGACATAGTGTCATTGTAAAAGCTCTTTGGAAGTCCTTCCATCACCAGTCAAGATTCCAGAATCCAGACGCCTTCATCCAGAACTCAAAAGGCTCAAAAAGAACATCCAAAATATTTTTCGCAAACTAGTTGACAACCCCTATATCACCCCCAAAGTTACAAAATCCAGACACCTTCATTTGTAACCCCGAAAGCTTTACAGAGATCCCCACACTAAATTTTACGAATCAAACAACCTCTATTCACTGACTTCCCTCATATGCGTGTAACTTATGATCAGGTCCCAGCACAATATATATTAATCCAATTTAAAACCTTCCCAATGTACCAGTCCTCATGGTAGGCCAGTTCGGACATAGTGTCGTTGTAAAAGCTATTTGGAAGTCCTTCCATCACCAGTCAAGATTCCAGAATCCAGACGCCTTCATCCAGAACTCAAAAGGCTCAAAAAGAACATCCAAAATATTTTTCGCAAACTAGTTGACAACCCCTATATCACCCCCAAAATTACAGAATCCAGACACCTTCATCTGTAACTCCGAAAGCTTTACAGAAGTTCCCACACTAAAATTTACGAAACAACAAACTCTATTCACCGGTTTCTTTACAAAATCATTTATGTACTAAACCCTTCCCAATGTACCAGTCCTCCTGGTAAGCCAGTTCGGACATAGTGTCATTGTAAAAGCTATTTGGAAGTCCTTCCATCACCAGTCAAGATTCCAGAATCCAGACGCCTTCATCCAGAACTCAAAAGGCTCAAAAAGAACATCCAAAATATTTTCCGTAAAACTAGTTGACAACCCCTATATCACCCCCAAAATTACAGAATCCAGACACCTTCATCTGTAACTCCGAAAGCTTTACAGAAGTTCCCACACTAAATTTTACGAAATTAAATTAATTATATTCACCGGTTTCTTTACCAAACCATTTACTAAGAAAACCCAATCAAAAATACACGCGAGCGAAGCCGAGCGAAAATATTCACTAATAAAACCCAATCGAAAATACACGCGAGCGAAGCTGAGCGAAACTTCGTTTCCCGAATTTATTCGAAAACTCACGCGAGCGGAGCAGTACTAACTTTCGTACCTGGACTCTCGCTAAATACGCACGACCGTCTCCTTCGACTCCCAAAACAGACTGAACTCCCCACGCTCCCCTCCACCTCCTTTTATAATCTTTCCTCGTGTCACAATCCTGACACGCAGGAACAAATCGAACGGTGGCCTCCTAGTATGGCCATGACACGTTCGTGTCACGGAGCGTAATTTTGTATGGAGATCGAATTATGAATTTTAGTATGGGCTGGACACGTTTGTGTCACGCAGGAACAAATCGATCGGCTGCCTCGTAGTATGGCCGTGTCACGTTTCTGTCCGGACTCGTAATTTTGTATGGAGAATAATTTTATGATTTTAGTATGAACTGGACACGTTTCGGACACGATATAAATTCGATTTTGGAGGGAAAACAAACCCTCTACGTACCTTCCACATGGTACCTAAAGCTGTTTCGCTCGTCAGCGATGCGCTTTACCCCTACTTCGGTGGTTTTAACACCACTTCCCCGCACCCATTGTGCATCTCCGCATGCAGAGAACTGTTGCTTTTGTTATATAAATTAATTGATGTTATTACATGTGCTCTATTAATAAGTCGACTTTTAGCGCCATAACGGAGTGTTTTATTTATATATTTTTGTTTAATATCGTCTATATTCTTCGAATATTTTCATTTAAAATGTTAACGTTCCAAGTTGTTAGTTTTCTTATTGTCTATATATTAATTCCTGTACATGCGTGATACCATCTTCCGTGTTTGATAATACTATTCATGTACGGAACCTGGACACGCAGAAACCAATCGAAATCTCCTTACCATAGTCGTGTTTTATTCATGTCAGGACACGAATCCATTCCTTCATACTAACATCGCTTAACGAAAACCCCTCCCGCACCGCTTGACAAATTACCTCAGGTCGCTCCGCCTCGCCCCGCGGCCCACGCGCGCCCGCAGCTCGGTAATACCTCGCCCCTTGTCTTGTTTACCTCATACCTCTCTCCGCCCCGCGCGCACGCTCCAACGGATATTTATTTGAATGTTGGCGTCATACTCAATGAAACGTTGTTTTGTTTTATTTAATGTTTTTGTTTAATAACTGGTACTTTGTTTATATACTCTTCCCTTTATAAAATGTTTAGTGTTTTAGTTTGAATCACTAATAAATAATTATTAAAATAATTTTAGCCCCTGTGCGATATCTTCACACAGATCACGAAACTTCAAATTCCCATAAACTCCGTCATGTCCAGAATCCAGACACGCAGGAACAAATAGTCCAGCGACCTCATAGTATGGCCGTGTCACATTCGTGTCCTGACACAAATTTAGTATGGAGATAAAATTGAATCATTAGTATGGACTCGACACGAATCGGACATGCAGGAACAAATCGAGCGGCGCCCTCGTAGTATGGCCGTGACACGTTTTTGACACGCAGGAACAAATCGCTCGGTTGCCTCGTAGTATGGCCGTGACACGTTCGTGTCACAGCGCGAAATTTCGTATGGAGATAGAATTTAATTTTTAGTATGGGCTGGACACGGTTGTGACACGCAGGAACAAATCGAACGGTGGCCTCGTAGTATGGCCGTGACACGTTCGTGTCACAGCGCGAAATTTTGTATGGAGATAGAATTTAATTTTTAGTATGGGCTGGACACGGTTGTGACACGCTCGAACAAATCGAACGGTGGCCTCGTAGTATGGCCGTGTCACATTCGTGTCCTGATACTATTTTAGTATGGAGATAAAATTAGATTATTAGTATGGGCTCGACACGAATTGGACAAGCAGGAACAAAACGAACCGTAGCTCCACAGTATGGCCATGACACATTCGTGTCCTGACACAAATTTAGTATGGAGATAAAAATAAATTATTAGTATGTGCTTGTCACGTTTCTGACACGTAGGAACAAAACGTACGGTGGCCCCGCAGTATGGGCGTGACACGCTCGTGTCCTGACAATAATTCATACTTTCATACTAACAACTCGCAGCGAAATAATCACTACTCGCGCTCCTTGACTCGCTACCTCAAGCCGCGCTTCCAACGGCGTGATGATACCACGATCTCCGTCCCCGCGCCCGCAAGACGCGCGTCTTCTTACCTCACCTCTCCGCTGTTTCGTACGCGCCCATGTCTTGTTCCCCTCTCACCGCGTGTCAGGATTACCTCATGCTACCTTCCCCGCCTCGGCGCTCTATAGTGTTTTATATGCGAACCAACTGATGTTATTATATTTCTTGTTTGTCTAATTGCGCGTCGTATTGTAATGGCCGTTCGCGCCATTTTATTTCTTAGTGGAGAGTGCAGTTACGCTTGAATTTATTAGGTGATTAGTTAAATTGTAATATAAATTATTTTGTTAATATTTTAATGAAACGTTCTGATGTTCTATATTTTAGCTTTGAATTACTATTGACTATATATTTATATTTTTACCTTGTGTGATTCCATCACATTATTACTGTTGAATTTTTCTCGGAGTAATAAAGCATTTTTTATTCTATTCTCTACATAATATTATACTAATAGACAGAACTATTTTCTATACGCCCTCCGTCTTGCGTTGTAAAGTTTGCCAAATGTAGTTTGCCGATTTTGCGTCTCCTAAACAATGGCAATGTACACACCGATCACACGCTGCATCCCGACAAATGGTGCAAGCAGAGTAATCGGTCTTGCGCTACAAGTAATTCGGTCTATTACAGCACACCACCGACCACCGCGGTTATCAAAGTACCTATTCAAACAAGATAACTATCAAGCAGCAAGTAAGGCACGAAGACCCACCTGCTGCACGACTGCGACAATTGTAATAACCATCACCATCGTCTGTTCTGTTTATGCGATTTGGAAAATAACGATAGACTTAATATTTAGCTAACCCATCACGCAGACTTAGCGTCGCTGTCTTGTTGTAACATCTACTAGCTTTTGCCCGCGGCTTCGCTCGCGTGAAATTAAGTAAGTAAGCCCGCTACCGTACCTTTATTTCGGCGCGCGGAACAATTCGGTTTGTATGAGAGCCACATCTTAGCGTAACCGGAACTAATTTTTATTTAGCCTATCCTGTTTCCCGTGTAGTGTGTGCTTAACTATAACTATGTATGTGCTTGCAGTTAGTTTCATCAAATTTAGATGATCGGTTTAAGAGTTATGGAGGAACATACATAAATACAGAAAATATTTCTAAAAATCGTCAATTAATTTTTATAATATCATATACATAGAGTCTACAAACGCATCTCGTAAAACAAAGTAACTTGCTCCATGACCATCCCTTACAGATTTATTATTAGTATTGATTGATTGATTGATGATGATTGCGATACCAATGTCCCGGCGACACGTCTCGGTATCGCTTAGGGTGTCATTGCACAGTGGACATTTTAATTAAAATATCCGGCAAATAGTGACGCGGTTCTTATCTCTTCGCCCCAACGTGCGGAGTCGTCGTCGTCCGCGTCGGCGCGGTCTACCCCGGACATCTGTGCCAATGAAAACATGAAATAACATTAATGTGGGGAAGTGTATGTATGGTGAATTTGAGTGAATAAAATTAAAGATATAATTTACTTTAATAAAACAAGAGCAACGGACTGAAAGTGGTTTCGGGTACTGCGCAATTATCTCTAAAATGAATGTAGGTGTTATAAAAAATATATAATATTTTTTTTTATGTTATCCGGTATGGGTGGCTGATTCGGAGGGGCCAAAGCACATGCTCCGACCAGACAATATCACCTCCGAGAAGGTATGTGCCATACCGGAGACTTCCCTGGATTGCTGGCTATGCTGGACTAGAGGAGAACACAACCGAGGCTGCTATGCGGCCATCTTACATCCAGTACGGTGGTATCAACCCAGTCGGCTACAATTTGAGCCTACCACCTAGTAAGGGGCAAGGGAAGGGGCCTAAGGGATAAGGACTAGCGTAAGTCGAATATTCTACGGGACAAGATGTCATGCTAAAACGACGAAAGGTTGGCCACTTCTCAGCTTGACACGGTCCTTTCACTAAATATGTAATGCTGTACTTGGGGGCATGTTTCGCACTGTCTTCGTGCCTTACTTGCTGCACAATTGTTATCTTGGCTTATACTTGGCTGAGCATGATGGTCGGTGATGTGCTGCATGTGAATTGCAATTTACCAGAGTTCTTGCAGCACAACACTGAATACATTGGTTACCCCGATTACGGGATGCAGCATGATGGTATGGACCTTGTATGTCCGCATTTATGTAAATAAGATTAAACATCCGGCGGCGGCGCGCGGCGGAGGGGAGGCGCGCGCGGAGCGGAGGCGCGGCTGGCGCGTGCACTGTACATCGGCCTACATTCTCTCGTCCTGTCCTCCATTGTACTAGTAGGTAGGTATATCCTCACCTTTGACACCTGGCCGCGACGCTTGACTCGAAGAACGCAGCACCTGCACTTTCTTTAATACAATTGATTTAATTAGTGACATATATTGTGTTTCTTTCAAATTATTCAAGATTCCGTCTACTTGAATTGAACAGACGACGAACGACGAACTTGAACAGTGCGCTTAAGATTTCATAAAACAATTCTCAATTACTTTCGTGCATGTAGAATGAACAAAACCTACAACTATATCAATGACTTACGGTTTGGAAATAATTATTACTATTGAATTAAAAAATCAAGTTAATTTGTATTTACTCGTTGGATACTCGTATTACTCTTTTTTTATTTTCAAATACAAATTTTCGCCCTTGCGTTAATTACTTACCAAACCTTAATGTTAATCCCTAAAATATTGTTTGCTCTTTTATATTTATTTCTTCCCAAAATGTGAATTGCCAATATTATTTTTTAATATAGCACTTATACTTACCATTTATCTTTATCAAGCTTGAGGTTTTTAGTATTTACCTACTTACCAAACTTCAACCTAGTTTAAATTTACCGTTAGAAAATATCAGCTACACCTCTCTTGACCGAAACCCACAGCGACATTTAAAACAGAGTATTGTTGTAGAGTAAATTGGATAAATTCGAATATAATAATGGATTTTAATTGCATAGAGCGGGAACCTCGACTCAGTACACAGGCTCTCAACACCTACGTCTTAGTTTGTTCTAAATACTAACGCGTGCCCAGCAGTACTGTTTCAGGGTGTTCTGAATTAATTGGTGCTCTAAGAATAACATAATTTAGTCATTTCTTCACTAGATAGATGCAAAGCCGAAAATTAAGAGAAAAAAAACAATAACGCGCTGGCGGCGGCTCAAGCCGGAGTTCTAGGTTCGAATCCAGGTCGGGACGTATTTTTGTTCTCTCATTTTCGGTTTTTCATTTTTCTAGTGAAGAAATATAAAGCGAGTACGTACGTGCTTAGTACTAACATATAAAAAAAAATATGAGTTAGTCAGTTATTCACTGTAGGTCACTTCCTTTAAATAGGTCTATAAGTTAAGCCCGTCTGGATAAGTACTACGCTGAAAGAAAGTTGGCCGAAACGCCGACTGTTGGCTGGTTCATTTAAAATAGCTTTTGCCCGGGGCTTCGCTCGCATACGCATGTCCATGCTGAAGGTCCATTCAAAATGTTGGTCAAATAATTTTTAAATCGGATGAGTATTTTCGGAGATTACCTCCTACATTCAGACTATATATATTTATATATTAGTATAGAAAAGGGCAAACTGGCGGAAAACCCCTTTGTAGAATTTATGTGTAATATTTTTTTATTTTATTTTATTGGAAATATTTCGTGCCGTTGTTTTCATTCAGTTCGGCGTAAACTGTAGCGAAAAGAAGGAAAGAAAGCACTGACATGGCACCGAGCTCGAATCAAAAAAACGTGTGCGGTGCCGGCGGCGCGGCGGAGGCGGTGGTAGCGGCACGGAGGCTGCAGCAAGTGATGTAACCAAAGATTTCAGATTCCATAAAAACCAATGTTTCTCTTGACGTTTGCTCTCTATCGCAAATTACCTCCACTCTAGTTGCAAAGATGCCATGCCAGTACCTTGTAAACTGAACTCGCATCTATAGCGAATAACTCGACCTGCTTACTCAGACGGAAACACGCCAATTTCAACCAATAGCCATGTAGCCTGGTTTCATTACCAAGCACTTTCTGATTGCTTGGTAATGAATGGTTCTGATTGCTTTTTGGGTTAGTGCACATGTGAGTTGTTCCCGGTACTGATGAGGTGATACCTACATAATGCATTTCACACACTCAGCATTTCGTATCGTAAAGTGATGATAATGCAAATATCATTAAAATTCACCGCACATTCGGCATCGGCCTGTGCTGTATCCACGGCGGCGGCTGTAACTATTCACCTGTTGGGCAAAAGGTCAGGAGCGTGTGTCCGCTGCCGCTGCCGCATGGTACAGATACCATCGCCCCACGCGCCGCGCCACCACCACCGCCACCGCCGCGTCGTCGCCGCGCGCCGCCGCCCGGACGACGACAACGCGACGCTCGCGGCTCGCGGCGAACGTCGCATCCACCTTTCGGCGCGGCATGTAGCCAATGTTGCCGTTGTTAGATTCCTACAAAGCGACTATCTCGAATATCCAGCTTATCGCCGGCACGTCACCTCGCTGAACTGAAGAGTGCGGTTATTGTCTGATCAATTCGACAGACTATGATGCACAGCCACCCATGCCAGTTCTATATAAAAAGACATCAGTAGCCTGCAATTTCCTGCACGCACACGTATGGAGCATTTTTTGTTTATGTAATCCGGTATGGGTTGCTGAGTCATACATAAGGGCCAAAGCAGATGCTCAGACCAGCCAATATCACCTCCGAGAAATTAGGTCCCCATATCGGAGACATCCCTTTGGATTGCTGGCTATATTGGACTATAGAGAAGAACGCAGCTGCGGTCATCTTATATCCAGCACGGTGATTCCAAATCAGTCGGCTACAATAATATTTAAGCCTACCACCTAGTAATGGGCAAGAGAAAGGGCCTACCTACAGTACAGTTTTACACCGGTTTCGAACGGTGGAGTAGGGTATGCAAGTACCATTTTTAGCGATTATGTCGAACGAAAAGTCCTAGAAAAAAAAAATTGGTTGTCTGTAAAGTCGGTTTACGAACGATAGTTTTACGTGATGACGTGAAATAACCGTAGTACATAGAGCAAAGATCAGTAATTCTATTTCCAGTAGAATGATTAATCATCTTGTGACTGGCCATCAATAAACTTCTGTTGTCTGATCTTGACAGTTTTACTTCTTAAGACGTTTCCATGGTAACTTTGACTATACCGATTGTGCCTCTCTATCGCTTGTTACGCGCTCTCGCTTGCACACACAGGCTCAGATGGAACATTACACTTTTTCGTGTGTGCACAATGTGTGCAGCCGGTGTTCATCAATTTATAAGACGTGACGTCATCACGTCAAAAACTAATTTACTGGAGCATTTTTTGAAGATTACCAAGGAGGAATCCTGTCGATCTGGGACAAACAGTATATTTATAATCGAATACACAAACGTACGGCAGGCGTCGCAATTAATCAGGCCACATCACCTACTCTATTACATCCGTGACGTCAGCCAATAACACCTTGGTGAGCTAGGTGCCATGTCAGTGCTTCCCCTTCGGTCTTCTCGGCTACACTGAACTGAACGGAAAACACGAACTATTTACATAGCCGTTTCACCAGACCTTTCATTCAGTACAGTGGTACCAACCCTGGCGGGCAATACCTACCACCTAGTAAGGTAAGTAGGGAAGGTACCTACAGTTTTACGTGGAATCCGAACCACGGTCAGCCTCCAACGGCCGGGCGGTCGCCTATCCAAGTACTGACCGCGCCCAGTTGTGCTTATGATCACAACCGAACGTATCGGCCGACCACACCACGGAGCTACCGAGGCTGACAATATATGTAGGGATATTTGACTCAAACTCGGGAGATCCAAGAAGATACCCGATGCACCGAGGCTTATGGAATCTGAGCCAGTCCGCACCAGTCCAGTGCTCCAGTAACGAGACGGACTTGGGCTCTCGTGTATCTTTGTTGCGAATCTATTTAAATTCATAACAATCTCTGACTAGAGAGCGGACCAGCTACAGAAAGTCAGCTCTCAGAAATCTCTTCGTTTTTTTTTTTTTTTTTTTTTTATTGAAACTTCGTAAACTAATAAAAGCAAACGGGCCTTGTATTATAAAATGAACAAATAGAACTCACATGTTGCGAGAATGAATGACAAGGCAGTCAAATCGACGGAAGCTCACTCGCTAGTAGGAAAAAATATTTCTTTTCGTCATCCATCACCACAACCATCATGGTCCACAACCATCATCAACCAGAAAACACGCTTGCACGCTTTTTTCCCCCCTTTTTCTATTATTATTATTAATATTTCAATTGTTTTTCTTTATGTTCTGTCTTCTGTATATTTGTTATGTTTTGGTGTGCAATAAAAAAAAATATATCAATGTATGTATTATATTTTTTATGGAATTTGACATGACTGGTTGCATCACCTACTAAGCCCGTGATTTCAGCCCTGCATACCTTGTTTTTGCCGTGCCATTTCTGTACTCCCCTTTCGTCGTGTCAGTCAGTCAGTTAGTGTTACTTATGTGTCCACCGCTGAACATACGCCTCTCCAATTCCCTCCAATGCGCCCGTCCTGCAGCGGTACGGAACCACTGCTTGCCACCGATGTAGGTACTTGATTTCGTCGTCCCACCTGGCGGGTTGTCTCATTCAGCTTAGCCACCCGATGATCAATATCGACTGTACTTTGGTGCGTCGGCGTATTGCCTCGTTACGCACCATATCACGTAGCGGTATTCCCAGCATGGCTCGCTCCATTGCTCGCTGGGCAACTTTCAAGCTTTGGACAACAGCGAGCGTGTCAGACCATCAGTTGGTCGTGTCGACTATACTGAATTATTGTACGGAAAGCAGGGGTTATTTTCATAGAGTTTTGACAAACCTTTATTGAATACGGTGGTACCAATCCAATGGGTTCAACGCTACCACGTTAGGTAAGGTAAGGTAACATAGGGGATCTGCACATGACAGTAAGTTCATGGAATCCGAATCACGGAGCAATTCTTGTTCATGAAAAAATTACAATTTATAATCCTGCTAAGTGCGAATGTTGTTCACACACAGGGTTTCGTAGCCATTTCATCGTGCATTTGTTCATCACCGCGGCGCACCGCGCCACCCGCTTCTACACTCAGAAGAACAAACTTCAAAATAGATTTCATGCCGTAAGCACTAAATTGACTACTTCAATATAATTATATATTTTGACATGGAATCAAATTGCATGTCTTACCCGCACGTTAAATATGGCGAGGTATTCACGGCACTTGAGAGCAAAGCAAAAACGACCACAAAAAGATACCCCAAACGTGTTCCGGGAAAATTGCCATATCTCGGAAAGTATAAAAGCGACGAGTTTGTCTGAAATACCTTATTCTATGAATAGTCCTATGAATAAGGTAATGCGCAAGTAATGAACTGTGTTAAATTACGTGTGTTAAACTTGTTTAGACACGTGTGGGGTGAGGGAGATGAAGGGTCGAAGGGTCGAAGGGTCGAGGGGTCGAGGGGCCGTGTTTTTGATGTTATTATTTGTCAGTACCTATATATGCCAATTGCCATAATTACACATATAAATTTCATCCAGCTACGAATAATGTTCTGTTAATGCGGATAATTGTGGTTGGTGAATCTAACATACAACGTTTCTTCTGACACAAAGTAGAAGTTGAAATACCAAGGCTTAGTGAATAGGGCATTTTTTTTCTACACTGAACTCTAAGTCACCAACCGCGGGAAAGAAAAGTTAAGACTTACTAAATAGTATAACAAATATTTTTCATCTTTTCTTCTTCTCTATCACTTGACTTATTAGAATTAAATTACGTTTTGTTTATTGTTGTTGGAAAGAAACATAAATGAAAGTTACTTATAATAAGTACGTTGTTCAACTCATTTTTTTTTACGGATTTACTTAACTAATCTAACCTACGTACCCACAGATTTGACGTTTGGTACAACGGACACCTTACGTCGCGTCGTCGGCTCCAGGAATTCCCGCGGTTCCTGGTGAAGCCCGCGACGCGACGGTGACGACGACGCGACGTAGCGAGCGAAACATCGACTGTTAATCCGTAAAAAAATCAAATGAGTACCTGTAATGAGTAACAGTGCAAACTTAAAAACATTAGTAAGCTGTTCGACTCCACAGCCCACCCCGCTCCAGTGCGGCTTGAAGGTGTACAGTGCTCGCTAACGGCTTCTATTATCAGATCAGTCAGCGGCTAGTGTCAACACACGGACACTCGTTAGACCGCCGCGTTCACACTCTCTTTCAGATACCTCACCCTCAATGGTATAGATAGGTCCCTTCTAGAAAAGCAATTTCAATTGTTAAGACATAGCCAACTTCCTTATTAGGTGATCGGTCTAAATCCCTTTGAAAATAGTTGTTTTCCATCTCGTACAGTGTAGTCGGCACGATCAAAAGGGAAAAAGCACTGACATGACAGCTAGTTTCGATACGAACAAGATTTTTATGTAGGTACCTGAGGTAGGTACTATTATACATTATCTGAAATCTTCTCAATCTGTTCTTGAGACTATTCGAGGATTTTTTTATGGAAACTGACACGGTTGGCTACATCACCTACAACATCCGTGATGTCAGCCCATAACACCTTAATGAACTAGGTGCCATGCCATGAGGATGAGACTATTCCAACATTAAATTGGCGCTTTTTAGGGTTCCGTACGGGACCCTATTATTAAGCCTACGCCATCTGTACCGTGTGGGGTCGGTACTTAAAAAGAATAGCCCCACTGCATCTTTCCCCGTCGCATGTCGTAAAAGTCGACTAAGGGATAAGAAAATTCGTCAGCCTCGGTAGCTCAGTGGCGCGGTTGGTTAGTCAACTGTTATTAAGCAACGCTGAGCGCGGTCAGTGATTGGATGGGTGACCGCTCGACCGTTGGAGGCTGACCGTGGTTCGGATTCCACGTTAAACTGTAGGTCCCTTCCCTTCTTACCTTACTAGGTGGTAGGGTTTATCCCGGCCGGGTTGGTACCACCGCACTGAACGAAACGTCGGTCGAAACGGCTATGTAAATAGTTCGTGTTTTCCGTCCAGTTTAGTGTAGCCGACATGAAATGAAGGGAAGCACTGACATGGCACCTAGTTCACCCTGTGTTATGGGCTGACATCACGGATGTTGTAGGTGATGTAGCCAACCGTGTCAGGTTCCATAAAAAAAAAAAAAAAAAAAAAAAAAAAAAAATCTGTCCGTCCGTCTATCCGTCCGTCTGTCCTAAAGGGCTGTATCTTTTAAACCGTAACCGGTTGAATGTTTCACAAAATGTGATGGGCGTGTATGGCGATTGGCGAATATCCTAACAAATAATTTAAAAAAAACAATAACAAATAAAGGTGTCCCCCATACAAGAAAAGTGTTTCAACATTGTTTTGTCTTTGCTCTATCGAAAAAATGGTAATACAAAAATGTGTTAACCTTGGTGTGATTATTGTGCAAACTCTAAAGTAAAACAACTTGTACCGTGTGGGGCCGGTACTTAAAAGAATAGCCCCACTGCATCTCTCCCCGTGTATGTCGTAAAAGGCGACTAAGGAATATCACTCCCTTCTTATATTACTAGGTGGTAGGGTTTAACCCGCCCGGATTGATACCACCGCACTGAATGAAAGGTCGGTCGAAACGGCTATGTAAATAGTTTGTGTTTTCAGTCCAGTTCAGTGTAGCCGGCACGACCGAAGGGAAGGCTGACTTGGCACCAAGTTCACCCGGTGTTATGGGCTGACATCACGGATGTTGTAGGTGATGTAGCCAACCGTGTCAGTTTCCATAAAAAAAAAACAAATTATAATATATTCTGTGGTGTTACGGAACCCTCGATGCGCGAGTCCGTCTCGCACTTGGCCAAATTTTTAGTTCAGTTCAGTTGAGTTTATTTATTAAATTCAATAACAATTGATAATATTTACTGGACAAGTCAGGCATAATTTTTTTATATTTAGTTATAATTTCATGCAAACTCATAGTTTCTACGTGAACTACTTACGCCTTGTAAACTGTCCGTCAGTCAGTCAGTCAGCGTGTAAGCGTCCACTGCTGGACATAGCCTCTCCAATTTTCTTCCAGTCCTGCGATACGGAACCACTGCTTTCCGCCGACGTACTTGATGTCGTCGTCCCACCTGGCGGGTGGTCTTCCCACACTCCGTTTTGCTGTCCACGGCCGCCAGTGTAGGACACTAATTAAACTGTAATTAATGTTAAATAATTATTTTGACAAGAGCAAAACTCGTTGAGATTTTGGAATCAGTTTTGGAAACTCTTGAAGTTCGCATTGTGCGCAGATAATGCGCAGATTGAGCATTCAGAGCTCGCGTCCGTTAGCTGTTAGCTGTTACATATCTACCCCGACCGAACAGTGTTGCTCTGTGCAATGAGAAAGTGCGTATACATACGTATGTACATACATACATACATACATACATACACACATACACACACACATACATACATATATAGCATACATAGCATACGCTATATGCCGACAATCGGGGTACAAGCAGATTCCACGTAAAACTGTAGCTCCCTTCCCTTCTTACCTTACTAGGTGGTAGGGTTTATCCCGCTTGGGTTGATACCACCGCACTGAATGAAACGTCGACCGAAACGGCTATGCAAATAGTTTGTGTTTTCCGTCCAGTTCAGTGTAGCCGACATGAAATGAAGGGAAGCACTGATATGGCACCTAGTTCACCCGGTGTTATGGGCTGACATCACGGATGTTATAGATGATGTAGCCAACCGTGTCTATTTCCATAAAAAAAAGACAGAGTAATCGGTTATGTGCTACAAGAACTCTTGCATATACGGCACAACACCGACCACCACGTTTAGCAATATATTAGAACAAGATAACTATAAAGCAGCAAATAAGGCATGAAGACTGGTGCATGACTCGATGGAAGGACCGCGCTAAGGTGGCTATCCTGTCGCCATTTAGTACGGCATCTCGTCCTTAAATCTTAGTCGCCTTTTACGACATGCACGGGGAGAGATACAGTGGGGCTATTCTTTGTATGTACGGGCCTCACACGGTACTTATCAAGTTTATTTTAAAGTGTTCCTTCAAAAAGCGGTGGGAAGCATGGAGAAAGCATGGACTGGAAAGCTTACGTATTTTCAAAATTAAGATAACACATAATAACGATTTATGAAAATAATATGGATAAAATATATCGACTCTGCGCAATTATTTTATCATTTTAATATTATTATTATATCATTGTCCTGCTTTATTGAGCGACGGACGATGAATTTAAAACAGTGTCATTTGCAATTCGTAAAACCATTCAGTGTGTTGGACTTACGAGTACAAATAAAACCTAAAAAAATATTTTTATTTTTGGTAGCCCTCTCTGATTAATAATTCCGAATGGAACATGCCTTACTTTGTCAAAGTTTCTACCAGTTATCGAAATACAGTATAATTCTATAACAGGTTATAATAATTATAGACATAAAGAACCGTGATTCACTAATGCGTATGTCATTTATGCGTATCTATTTTTAAATGAATCATTAAAGTCATGCATGAATCATCAATAATCATTTCCTCAAAGAATTTAATTCATTTACGAAACCCGTCCAATATCCCAGCTGTACAAACGAGGCATCTTCGATGGAGGATGCACTCATCATCCATCAAGTCTGAACCACGCCACACCACACACACCGCTTATAGTCTGAAGACTGAACGCACATAGTTAATCTAAAAAAAAAAATTATGAAACCCTCGGTAAATTAAAACTATTCAACCAGGCACACAATTCCTTTAGAAAACTGAAAACTGCTGAAATTGCTTATTATAAAGGGTAGTAGTAGTAGGTATATACTAAATGTTTTTCCCATTTCTGCTAATGCTCCTTTACAAGCATTTTACACGCCTTTCAGCTCGTACATCTGCTTCACAGGCAAGTTCCATGCAAATCGTAAGTTGGTCATAACTTCTGAATTTATCCAAAACTTATGCAAGTGACAGATATCGCAAAACTGTTCCACTTCACTGTGTAGCATATTAACATAAGTCAAATTTTATATGCCAATGTCATATGACAATGTGGGCCATATTACTTGAAATTGAAGGTTCAAAATGTTTTGTTACTATATAAGGTGTTTCGTTATTCATGTCGTTTCTTTCAGAGGGTTGTTCTACATCCTAAACTGAGCAACTTTTGTTCTACAGCTTTTGGAAATTGGAAAAAATAAATCACTTTCTCCATACATTTAAGGGCAGACCTAACCTCCAAATGTACGGGGAAAGTGATTTCTTTTCCAATTTCCAAAAGCTATAGAACAAAAGTTACTCAGTTTAGGATACAGAACAACCCCCTGAAAGAAACGACATGAATAAGAAAACACCTTACATAAATATTAGCGAAAGGAAAAAAAATAGAGATACACTACTTCTTTGAAGTTGTAAATTCGAACTGTTAGAAAATACAAAACTGGAGAAATGCAAAACACAGCTTAGTAAGGAAATATTGAATGTTTAATAAACTGTATGTACAATCTGCACATAACCTTTTTTACATGGTGATATTACTATGCATATTATATTCGCATGGAGTACCTACCTACCTACAGGCTCTTGTTTTTAAGAAAATTTCACAAAAAATAGGACAGCGTTGTCACCTGATTGTTGTGGGCGTTCAACAAGCCAGCTGTGTAATTTTTGTTCCAAGGCAAAAATTTCATTCATACAGTCAATGAAGTGAACCCATGCAGGTATATATAAAACCCAACTTTCGGGCGCTCGCGTACACGCCATAGCTCGATAGGGAGACATAAGTCAAAGACTATTAGCGTTATGAGCAACCTGAAATCTTTTTGATTATAAAAGGAGCTGAAATATCGGGCCTTAGTTGTTCGGTTGTTGCTACCTGAGTGAAGCGGGCAACGAATTAAGAATATAGCACTATTGTTCCATTATCATTGTCTTTATAATTGGTACTGTTTTGCATTTCAAAAGGGAATATCCATTTACGGTGTAGAGTAAGGTAGTGTGTGGCTGCAAATTGACAATAAATGTGAGTTTTGCCGCCTATTAAAAGCTTCAGCCGGCCTGTTGCGACTGCGGTAGGGAAATGCAAGAATGACAGCTATGGCATTGCTTGCTGTGGGTACGCTGTGGGCAAAATAATTTTAATAGTGGAGGAATATAGAAGCATTGGCTTACATGCTCGATCGGTAGGAATGCTGGAAGAAGAACAGGCATAATATAAACTAGCAATTTACAAAAGTACTAAGATTGGTTTTATCAAAAATATTATTCAGACAACGTTTGAACAAGGAGGTGGAGTGGAGAGACTTATTCAGCAAGGACCCAACCTTGCTGACTTGTCTTTGGAAAATTCAAATTTGATATAGGAGGACCTGTGCGTATGCGCATGGTCGCTACTAGTCATAACACTACGGTGAACACTGATGGTCACTTCCATCCAAACACTGTGGTTCATCCCAAGTTGCCCCGTGAGCAATGGAGCGAGACCTGCTGGGATATAGAATGCCTAAAAACACTGACTGACTGACCAAGGGAGCAGCTGCCCCTCCCCCCCACCCCCAACGCAGGCCTAATGAAACTCCAAACAGCGTGATTATGGTTATATACAGGTTCTGCGCCTTGTAACAAAAGCACTGATGAAAGAATTTTTTACTTTCGAGCGACTGTAAGGAGAAAGGAAGTATTGTGATCGTCCAAAATTTCGAAGTTGAGATTTCGACTGATTTGGGCTATATATCATTCAACAATCCCAAAAAAGTGGTTTTGAGAAACATGTATGTGTGTGTGTGTGTCCGTCCAGCGACCTTGCGCCTAAACCGCTCAACCGATTTCGTTCAAAATTCGTATTTAGTAGTTTGAAACGATAATCTAGGGGTGTTTTTTTTAGTTTTTGAAAATTCGAAAAAATAAGGGTAGCTGTCATACAAAATTTGTCTATGGCAATGTGTCCAGCGACGTTGCACCTCAACCGCTCAACCGATTTCTATTAAAATTCATATTTAGTAGTTTCAAACTATTATCTAGGGGTACCTTTTTTAAGTTTTTTTTATTCGAAAAAATAAGGGTAGCTGTCCTACAAATGATTTCAATATGGTCGATTTTCTCAAAAATGGCTCTAACGATTTTTATTATATTTTCCACATAGAAACCCTAATACTAGCCTAAAAGATACCATTATCAGTTTTTCCAGGAAAACTCAAAAAAAGGTGGCTGTCATACAAACGAAGGTTTCTTTCTATTAAATATTGCATACAAAATGTTTGTTGCGAGCGCCTAACTAATTCAACGGAACTGTCCTGTCAGTACATTTTGAATTTCGAACATAAAAACCTTGAGTTCGCCCAACACGCGAGAAAGTCAGTGGGGTATCGAGCTTTCATTAAAATTTTAGGATTTCCTAACAAAGTAAATGCATACTACAATGTGTGGGCGCCTTTAGACCGCGCGACTGTGAAACGCAAGGCGGAATGGCGCGAGTCGGGGCGCGAGCAGTACGCGGGCGGGGCGGGCTATCTGTTTGCGTTCACTCGCGTCGCGTCCCGTCCGTATTCCCGCTGCCCGCTGCCCCGCGCCCCGCGCGCGCCCGATTAGAGCATTACAACATTACACTACAATAATAACTTTAAAAATTTATATCTCCGCAACAGGCGTACCTAGAACCCTACTTCTCTTACTAATTATGTCCTTAAAGGAACTACACAAGTTCGGGGACACCCTGTATAATTGATTATCACATTTTATTATTCTATCTATAAACATATCGTACTTGATGTCGTACATGGTTTTTTGGTAGGCAACATTTCTTCAAACAATTCGACTTGGTCCTTCGGTCCGACTAAATACTACCTAGTTGGTAATTCACGGGTACGAACACCGATAATAGAATACTAAGAATATCGGTGGAGACGAATGCCCAACCAACAATCGAATGAATCACCGTGATTATTCGAATACATTTGAAATGTCAAAATAATCGATTATGATATACATAATATCTAGTAATAAATATCCGTTTGTAAAGCACATTATTAGTTTTCCCTTGCCTCTTTCCTGTCTCTTGTTGCTTTCTGCACGGAGTAGGTACTTTGTTAGAACTTTATAGAATGGAATACAACATTGCACTTGTCAATATTAACTCCTGTAAGAGCCAAAGTGCAAAGCGAGACCTTTTCCTTTTCTCAAGGACGTAAGTTTCTGTCAATTACGCACATTCCAGCGACACTCAGCCAATGGATTAACGTTTTCCAGGGACGTGTAAACAGTACTAGTTAGAACATTCAACTTGGCATTTTATTTAAGTTGGAAAGTGCTATCGCTACTATTTGAAAGAATTGGATTGATAGTGAAAAACGGCCTTTTCAATGGTTTTTCATTTGTATAAAAAAAAAATCACATTCTTTGACTCGCCTGATTGAGATTTTGTTTTGGAAAAAGTTACAATCACAATTTATAAGCACAATATCATTTCTGAGGTTGCCAAAATGCATTATTTAAAAAACACATTTTTTTTACAATGCCTTGTTAATTTATTTTAAACTTGAACAACGAAACAACACTACCTACCTGTAAGATTATGTGGGTATAAAAGTAGAATCCTCCCTTTTTTATGTCAGCAAAAATTCATTGTCATTCATCGGTAAATATTTAAAGATCCTAAGCAGTACCTACTTATTACAAAATGCTGCTTATTTACTATTATACCACCACTTAAACCTTCAACTCCTTCTCTTTAACTGATAGGAGAAAGCTGCAATGTTCTGACACCACGGATGAACCAGGACTACCAGGTGATGCCGCCAAACCGTCAGTCAGACTACATCGCAGATAAACATTCCGGCAATATCATAAACAATTCACAATTACTATTTAAATAATAAGTGCAATATTTTCACTTTTAGTCTTAGCAAAGCTAGTGTACTGAATATGTATGAGTCGATATGTAACCTAAACGGGGGCTCGAGGTGGCGACGACGACGACGCCCCGGGCAGCCCGCGGCAGACACTATACTATTGATAATATTGTTTATACTAGGTCCCTCGCGGTCATGGTAAGCAGATAGTGCACTTCTCATACTGTTTTCATCAAATAATTCAAGAGGACATCAACTCGTCGGCGGCGGGTGGAAACATCTTTATACATACATACATACATACATACATACATACAAACATACATACCACACGCTGTGTCCCGACCATCAGGGTCTATCAATGTTCACGCTAACTAAGTGACTCACCTCCTCAGTTCTAAGAGTTAAGCTAGTATCTGTTCAGTAGGTATCCAGCTACTGTTAGGACTCAGACGCAATGATCGCAACAACAAAATACTGAATTATGCGCTGCAATAATTTGTTATCAAGTTCCTTTTGTGGTGCTAATGAATGGTTTATGAGTAATTGAAACAATTCGAGAACTTATGGAGCAGTTTAGTACTAGTACCGCGAATTATGTAGGTATGGGAGAAGTGTTCTTTTGATTAGATCCATATTATATACGGCTATACCCTATAGTCCATCTCTCTAGATGAGGGTTCCTTAAAGTGGGATCCATGTCTGCCTCGGGAGTTCACAACACGAGTGCCGGGCTATGGTGCCGGGCAGGGACGCCGGAAGTGTTTGAATAGGGAGGGGAGGGCGGGGGGCGGCAGATCCCACTCCCAGCCCATGACAGGAACAGAGCAAAGAGCAAATTTCTCCCCCGAAAGAAAACCTGGTTACGCCTATGATAGTTACCATTTTACGTGATCCTTCCAACCCGAACGGCAGCCTTCGGACTTTTTCTATAGTCTCTAACCTTTCATTTCCAACGCAACGTAACAACTTTAGGCCTAGAGCTATGCTAAAAGCAAAGGGCGAAAGAAGCTTTACGTCTTCCAGGATTTCTTCAATGCTTACTTACTTCAGAATTATCTAGATCTTTGGCGAGTCAAATCGCAAATGTGTGTGCGGTTACTAGGAACAAGTGGTGGTTAGCGGTCGTTAAGTGAAGTTTTATGACTTAATCCGGGTCCACTGACACACGGAACTAAGGTTAATGGCCTATCATATCCACAGATAATTGAGTATCGAAGTTAATGTGCAAAATGAAGGCAAAGCCCAGTGCACATAAAATCCGTTATTGTAGCTATTTCTCGTAATAAATAATAATAGGCGCGTAATGTTTTTTTCAGAATCACTCATTTTCATAACGAATTTATAGCATATACTCAAACATGTAATCTCATTTTTCGGCCTGAACTACCTCTAATCATTGTTCCAAATAAAATAAACGGTCAAGTGTTAGTTAGCCTCGCGCGCCGAGGGTTCCTTATCGATCAAATTATACCTTCATTATAATTTTCTGAGTTGAAAATGTTCCTACGCAGGTAGTGTGAAAACAGTTCTCAGGTCAGTGGTTCAGTTTTTTTTTTTATTTATTATATGTCAAAAACGAATGCCAATAACTAATTAATAGTGTTCCCGTCATTTCGAATAATGCCTGTTTTTCTGCATTACATAATTAGTACTTTTGGAAATAGGTTTAGGACTAACACATTGGTTTTTAGCATAATTTATAAAATTACCCAAACAAAAGTAAATTAATAATAAGTAACCTAAAACAAATACTTATAAAATATGTTTACATCCCCAAAGTGACTGATTTTCATCCTACATAATAATATATATGCATCATGCATGACTAATAAAATAAATGTATCTTTTTATTTCCCCTTGCCCCTAGGGAATTTTTTTTATGAATCATGGACTATTTTCAAAAGAAAACCCCGTAGCTGTATTCCGAGTTTCAATAATTTCTACAATTTTTAGTTCAGAAGTGAAGGCGCCACTGTGAAGCGACAGACGGACAAATGAGTCTCGCGAAAAGGCCGCCGGCCGGCCGGTTGTTTTGCGCCATTTGGGTACGGAACCGTAAAAATGCTTTCGAAAAACGAACACCTTCTAATAATATTATTTTAAAAATATAATAGACATCGAATAACCTGCCTATTCCTGCGATTTATTTCTAGGCCTATCCTAATTATTGTTTTCATCTACATATGTGTATACTACTCAGTTTAGTAAGCTGGCTTGGACTCTCGAAATCCGGGCAACATGCACTAAAGTGTTTTTTTTTTCTGACTGAAAAAATTGTCTCTGACTGAAACTTGTCGGAGCATGACAATGTGCTCTGGCTCCTCTAACTCAGCCACCCATACGGGATTAGATAAAAAAATCACACAAATTTTAACGTAGCTGCCAAAGATACCGCTCTACAAAATGTAGGCTAGAATAAACTGTTCGATGTAACCGCTCGCCGTTGCATTCAATATTAATACCGGCATTAGTTTTATATAATTTTATGATTATGATTATCTCTCGGCATTGCCAACATCTTAGCAACACTGTAAGTCCTCACATTACATCCATAAATCTAAGCAAACACGTGCCTAACATGATGCCTAGAGGAATTATATCATCTGTGGCCCGTGTGGCCCGTTTTGCTCGGTTGTTCGAGGGACGAGTCCTCCATAACTCAGTGGTGAAATATGTTCATCTGGACTCTGGATGGAGCGAACACGACTGATGAACATAATTATTTATATTTTATAATTTTTAGATTATTTTTTTTATTTAATAGGTAAATAAATACATCACTTAGGTAACCGCTCTTTTATTCAATCTCCATCTAGGAAAGGACCCTTAGTAGCGTTCCCGATAAATAGGAAACATTTAGGTACACGGGGAACAACGCTACGTCACAAGATGTTCTACTTTCTGACTAAGTATTTTCAATTAGTAAAGAAATCAATAGTATAGGGAGCTCGCTGAAACTACAGAGAGCAGCACTTGGCAGCACAGTCAGTGGCATAAAAAGTAACTAAACTGGGCTGAGCGTTGTTTTATGTACTGAGTACTGTCAAATGCTGTACTGTAACCGCCAACTTGATAGTCGACACCCACCTTACTGCCTAGGCCCTAGGCCGCTTCATATTTATAACACCAGATGGCGTCGTCGTTGGCCTGCTATAGGGACCTAGCTGAAACTACAGAGAGCAGCACTTGGCAGCACAGTCAGTGGCATAAAAAGTAACTAAACTGGGCTGAGCGTTGTTTTATGTACTGAGTACTGTCAAATGCTGTACTGTAACCGCCAACTTGATAGTCGACACCCACCTTACTGCCTAGGCCCTAGGCCGCTTCATATTTATAACACCAGATGGCGTCGTCGTTGGCCTGCTATAGGGACCTAGCTGAAACTACAGAGAGCAGCACTTGGCAGCACAGTCAGTGGCATAAAAAGTAACTAAACTGGGCTGAGCGTTGTTTTATGTACTGAGTACTGTCAAATGCTGTACTGTAACCGCCAACTTGATAGTCGACACCCACCTTACTGCCTAGGCCCTAGGCCGCTTCATATTTATAACACCAGATGGCGTCGTCGTCGTTGGCCTGCTATAGGGAGCTCGCTGAAACTACAGAGAGCAGCACTTGGCAGCACAGTCAGTAGCATAAAAAGTAACTAAACTGGGCTGAGCGTTGTTTTATGTACTGAGTACTGTCAAATGCTGTACTGTAACCGCCAACTTGATAGTCGACACCCACCTTACTGCCTAGGCCCTAGGCCGCTTCATATTTATAACACCAGATGGCGTCGTCGTTGGCCTGCTATAGGGACCTAGCTGAAACTACAGAGAGCAGCACTTGGCAGCACAGTCAGTGGCATAAAAAGTAACTAAACTGGGCTGAGCGTTGTTTTATGTACTGAGTACTGTCAAATGCTGTACTGTAACCGCCAACTTGATAGTCGACACCCACCTTACTGCCTAGGCCCTAGGCCGCTTCATATTTATAACACCAGATGGCGTCGTCGTTGGCCTGCTATAGGGACCTAGCTGAAACTACAGAGAGCAGCACTTGGCAGCACAGTCAGTGGCATAAAAAGTAACTAAACTGGGCTGAGCGTTGTTTTATGTACTGAGTACTGTCAAATGCTGTACTGTAACCGCCAACTTGATAGTCGACACCCACCTTACTGCCTAGGCCCTAGGCCGGTTCATATTTATAACACCCGATGGCGTCGTCGTTGGCCTGCTATAGGGACCTAGCAAAGAGTTTGTATTACGTCGCTGCGCTCCTTCCAAAGGAGCGCAGCGACGACGTAATACAAACTCTTTGGGACCTAGCTGAAACAGTGAGGGCAGCACTTGGCAGCACAGTCAGTGGCATAAAAAGTAACTAAACTGGGCTGAGCGTTGTTTTATGTACTGAGTACTGTCAAATGCTGTACTGTAACCGCCAACTTGATAGTCGACACCCACCTTACTGCCTAGGCCCTAGGCCGCTTCATATTTATAACACCCGATGGCGTGGTCGTTGGCCTGCTATAGGGACCTAGCAAAGAGTTTGTATTACGTCGCTGCGCTCCTTCCAAAGGAGCGCAGCGACGACGTAATACAAACTCTTTGGGACCTAGCTGAAACAGTGAGGGCAGCACTTGGCAGCACAGTCAGTGGCATAAAATGTCACTAAGGCCGACTTGCACCAACACGAGTTTAAAGTTAAGTAGCGAGTTATGGATTTAAACCATATTTAAACCGGTTCCCACAGTCAGCGGGTGCTAGCTTAACGAGTTAAACTGGTTTATATATTAAATTTGTGTTGGTGCAAGTGGGCCTAAACTAGGCGGAATGGTATTTTCTGGTACCTATTGAGTACTGTCAAATGTTGTCACCGCCAACTTGACAGTTGACACCCACCTTACAGCCTAGGCCCTATGCCTCTTCGTATTTATGGCACCAGATGGCATTTTCTTCGGCCTGCTATGTCCCTATAGAGGGCTAGAAAATCTTTATGGTTATGTTTACGTTGTAGTTAATAGCTCTGCTTTGCCATCATAATTATGAATTAAGTTTAAATAATACCTTATCATTAGTATTGAAAACTTATTGTATTGGACAAAGAAAATGTAAACAATTTAAACGAGTAAGCGAGTACGTGACATACAGACCACGACCAATTCTATTACGTTTAGATTGTTTATTATTTATTACCTACCCTGCTAAAACATCTTTTAAACCCCGACGAAAAAGGAGGGGTGTTATAAGTTTGACGCCTCCGTCTGTCTGTGGCATCGTAGCTCCCAAACGTATGGACCGATTTGGCGACGGTTTTTTTATTAGAAAGCTGATTTAACCGGGATGTACTTAGCTATGATAGTAATCAAGTATCTAATAAAGTAATTAAGTAATTTAGCCTGTATACTTCATTCGAATAAATATTATTAAGGAATATAAAAATTACTTCTCACGGATGGAGCGATTTGGTTCCTTTTTTTTAAGCTTGAAATAAAAGTTAAATTACAAATTCCCCTCCCTCTCCCTCTCCCTCTCCCTCCCTCCCTCCCTCCCTCCTCCTCGAAATTATTTTTGACCCTAAAAAGTCAAAAATAATTTCACCTGCGCGCGCGAGATGTTAGATCGATAGATATCATTTCATTTGTTGCTTCACAAAAAAGTGCATCACAGTAAGTTCAGTAGCATGAGTGAAAAGGTGGACTTATTCCCTGAATATACGTCATTGTGTGAGTCGAGGTTTCATAAAAAAAATTGGTTGTCTGTAAAGTCGGTTTACGGACGATAGTTTTACGTGATGACGTCATAAAGTATATAAGGTGCGAAGTCAGATACAAAATCAGTTCCGGCGGATATTTACCGTTTTTATTAAGATTTTTATTAATTTTGTGTATTTTTATAAGTTTTTTTAGAATATAAAATATGTAAAATTAATTTAAGTACCGTAGCGGCGGGTTACTTTGGCTTATTTTTTTAAACAATTTTAGAATTTGATCTGTAGTTTGTTTCGGTATTGTCATTTTAGTATTCTTATATTTTATATACAAGCTCAAAGATGTTTTTTTTTTATGGAAACTGACACGGTTGTCTACATCACCTACAACGTCCTTGATGTCAGCCCATTTTATTTTATTTTATTTGTTTTTTTATGGAAACTGACACGGCTGGCTACATCACCTACAACGTCCGTGATGTCAGCCCATAACACCGGGTGAACTAGGTGCCATGTCAGTGCTTCCCCCTTTGATCGAGCCGCCTACACTGAACTGGTCGGAAAACACAAACTATTTACATAGCTTTTTAGACCGACGTTTTATTCAGTGCGGTGGTATCGACCCGGGCGGGTTAAACCCTACCACCAAGTAAGATTAGGACGGAAGGGACCTACAGTTTTACGAGGAATCCGAACCTCGGTCAGTCTCCAACGGTCAGCGGTCACCCATCCAAGTACTGACCGCACCCAGCGTTGCTTAACATTCAATAGCGACAGTTGACTATCTGCACCACGGAGTCATCGAGGCTGACAAAAACTTCACCCATAACACCGGGTGAACTAGGTGCCATTAACTAATGATTATATATTATTAATGTAACTAATGATATGCAAAGTGTATTTTAGAAATATGCTAAGCATAACTTAGGTTTTTTTTTTGTAAAGTTTGGGCCAAAGTTGTTCTTAGGAAAGGGTTTACGGTGATTAAAAAAAATTTAATCACCGTAACATTGCTTATAAAAGAAAAAAAAGCAAAAAAAAAACAAAAAAAAAATTGTGGAGTTGCGAACGACTAACGTGCTAACGAATTACATAAACAGCCAAACGAATATCGCCTTCTGTTGGTTCCCGGAGTAGGTTTGCAGGATTGAGGGATTCGAGGGATTGATTAAAGTCTTGCAAGTGTCGTATCGGCCATCTATTGGTTAGCGAAGGAACTACAACGTTTGGTTGCGTGGTAGCGACATGGCGGGAAGTTCAAACAATTTATCGATACCGCTGAAGTATTTCATTTACTATTGACGCTAGATGTGGACTCTAGATGTCGCTCCATGAAATCTTCACATACTGTTGAGAAAATTTGCTGCGATATGTACCATGATCGATTAGCCCGCGTAATTAAGACGTCTGGTCGGTGATGGTGGCAGGGACCGCGGGTCAGACGCGCAGTCCGCGCAAAAGACGGACAAATATATTTTGTATTTCCTACTATTGTATATGCCTCTCTATCGCGCTCTCGCTTGCACACACAGGTTTAGATGGAACGTGACACTTTTTCGTGAGTGCAGCCGGTGTTCATCAATTTATAAGACGTGACGTCATCACGTCAAAATGTAGACAGTAGGAAGCAGCGCAGTTGATTCCAGAACTAGGTATCCTTAGAATGTGTTTTATAAACTCTCTTCTGGTATAGTCCCCGGCACGTAACTTGGCCTCTGTGCGAGCGGGACAGCGTTATACCAACGATCGCATGCGTATAACGCCGTCCCCCTCGCACAGAGGCCAAGTTACGTGCCGGGGCGTATACCTGTGTCCGTGCGGAGCATCACTCCTCGCTTCTTCCCGGTGGTCGTCCCGTCCCGTCTTACATCTCTATATGAGTTAGAGCAGCTATTAACCTTTATTTGTTATCTAAATTGCATAATATCGTTGTTACAGGAGTTTTATTGATATCCTACGCTAGCTGGTGGGTTGATTATGTTTATTGGTTTACAATGTTTAGGATATTGATATTACCTAGCTCATAATCTAAGTAAACGTTTCTGCGGGAGCAGGCCCTCTCTCCGAACTCAGTGGAGGATATTTCTAGATTTATAATATAGAAAGTAAATATTTGCTTTCATCTACCTATTAACATGTTTCTGTGGGATCAATGTATAATACCTGGGTACTGGGTAGATTCAATCAAGTCTTGCTAGTTGCTAGCTTTATTGAATCGCGATCGTAACCTGCAAGAGATACGCGGGTACAATCTGAGCAGTGAGGATCGGTCCATCGTCTAAGTTATTGTTGAAGAAACTTGAAAATAAACTCACACAAAAAAACATAAAGTAACAAAATCTCTCAAGAAAACATTCACGCAAGTTTGCCGTAGGATATACGATCAACATAATCAAGACATTTTACAAGGTATTTTTCACATTCGCTTCAGTCGATTAGTTGGTACTTTACCACTATTTCCATTGTCCCTTGCCCCTTAATAGGTGATAGACTCAAATTGTAGCCTACTGGGTTGTTACCATCGTACTGGATGTAAGCCGCATAGCAACCTTGACATAGTCAAGTATAGCCAGCACCCTAAAAAGGGAAGTCTCTGGTGTGGCACCTACCTTCTGGAGATCATATTGGCTGGTCGGAGCATGTGCTCTGACCCTTCTGATTCAGCCACCCATATCGGATTTCATAAAAAAAATATTTTCTATTTGAGGAGATAGGTACTTCAGTCCTACACATACTCGTGCATATGCAAGGAGAGGAGACCTTTCCGTTTAACATGGAACATCGTAACCAATAACATATCTTGTTTGTGACAATGGTACACTCGCTTGTATCAAATACATCAGCCAGCACGCAGTAATCAAACCCACGCCTCCTACGACAGAGCCGAGGCAATTGAATCACAGTTTCCAGTTACGTGACCACAATATTTCAATCTTCCACCAGAAATAGAAACTCCGTCTCGGTTCGGCTCCAGATAGACTAATAGCCGAATATCTTTCGCATTATGCTCCGTAGCGGCAGCGGCACCCTGCGGAGGCCAATCCTGACGAAATCGTTACGTCCTTTGCAGATGAACCCTGGCAAGAGCAATCGATCTTAAAAACATGCGCTGGATTTATACGAAATTGTTAGTCCTAGGTGGTTCTTTAATTATTAATTACATTACATTCTGTTAGCATAACCTTGTTTGCGTTCCTGATTTAAAACATAGCACTAAGTATTTGTAAGCTTCATCAATAGTATTGTAATAAAATTCTGCTTCTATAAAACCTTAAGCGTCTCCACAGACAACATGCATCGTTCATTGATACCAAAGCACAAACTAACAGTGGAAATACATCTTGTCACTTCACCAGGTAAAACCCCTTTCTCAAACTCTTAAATATCTAGTTTGCTTTGAACTGCACCCCTAGTTACGATAACTACTCGTTCTTTAAGTTAGTGAGCTTGCGTGTAGCGACTACAGTGTGTATCCATTTTTAATCCTTTGGTTGCAGCTATTTTGGGTGCTGATTCTGAATGACCAAGATTTAAGATCCCCCTGAACTGACAACGCAATAGTCAGTAGGTTCCTACGCTCGACTCGATAGCGACTTGATACTCGTAGATAGCTCCCTATATATCGTCTCAGGGTTCTCCTGCAATACGCAGGCAAGTACAAATCGAAGGCACGCGCTTAATGCCCCTCGATATATTAGCAGACAGGTAGCGGGTGGTTATCTGCGATAGTTTAAGTGCTCGGCAGTTAGCTGAGTCACGGTTCAAGATAGACTATAAATTGCTCCAATAGTCCGTTCACGAGAGGAATTAAGACGATTGAGGATGTTGCGTCTTGCGGGAGTTTTTGATATCGCAGCTTCATCTGTTCACTGCTTCAGCGAGTCGTGTGTTTCGGTTCATTGGTGCCAATTTCCAAAATCAGTTTACTATACCTATGTATGTAGGATGTATGTATAATAATCACTGTTCATGATAAGTAGCCTAAATTTGTAATTTTTTTTTAATGATAACAGACACGGTTGGCTACATCACCTACTACATCCGTGATGTCAGCCCATAACACCGGGTGAACTAGGTGCCATGTCAGTGCTTCCCTTCATTTCATGCCGGCGAGCATGCCGGCTACACTGAACTGGACGGAAAACACGAACTATTTACATAGCCGTTTCGACCGACGTTTCGCTCAGTGCGGTGGTACCAACCCGGCCGGGATAAACCCTACCACCTAGTAAGGTAAGAAGGGACCGACAGTTTAACGTGGAATCCGAACCACGGTCAGCCTTCAACGGTCGAGCGGTCAGGTCACCCACGCAAGTGACCGCGCTCAGCATTGCTTAACAACAGTCGACTGACCGCACTACTGACACTACTGAGCTACCGAGGCTGACGAATTCATTGAATTCATTCGAATCACCAGGTCATTCAATGTTTTTATTCTTCTTATTGGATACACAAACAGGAACACACCATTATATGTATAATGCACTTCATACCTATGTTAAAATCCATCAAACAGGCGTCCTTCGCGCAATCGGATAAAAAAGGTACGTTTTATGAGCATCGATCGCAGCAGACCTACCTACGTTACAATACAAAGTTTACAGTAAACTGTAGAAAATCTGTGACTATAATGTACGAGTATATATGGAATGCTGTCCCTGCTCATATATTCCCCCCCAAAGTACAGTCTCGGGTACTTCAAGAGGGGCGTGAATCGGCACCTGTCAGGCCGGCATGGCATTCGCAACCCCCGCATACGACCGAATGTCCATGGGCGTCTTTAGAGACCTTATGGGTGGCTCGGCGCCATATATCACGCTTTCGACCGACCGCACCACCACAGCGCACCACTGAGCTACCGAGGCTGACAATTGTTTATTCAGGAACAATCATAATTTTAGAAGTTGTTTGCTAACGAGCCTGCGATAGTCGTGGTCAATTGTCAAGACGGCTCGTCCGCGCTCATAGACCTAGGCTAGATGGATGTTTAGATACAAATACGGTACCTAGATCAGTGCGAATACGCACATTTCATACCACGCACAGCACGGGCGCACAGTGGTTAAGGCACATACGTGGGAATTTTGGAAATCGTTATATTTCGATTTCTAGTTCTACTTCTCTAACCAAGTTACTTTTTTAGATATTCTAAAAAAGTAGACATGATTACTTCTTCAAAAAATATATGTTATTGATACATCCTTTATAAAGAAGAATCGGTAGTTTGACATTTAAATTCCAATTATTAATTTACTAAAAATATTTTTTAGGCTCCTTTTTGGAGACACTACTCAATCAAAATGATTGTCTACTGTCTATCACATCAATTCTATGATAAATACCAAAATGTTGCGAACACCTCTCGCCTTTTTTCCGAGGTACAGTTCCCGAGGAGGGGAGGGAAGAGGGCCCTCCCTCCTGCCTCCCCTTCCTCCCCTCCCGCGCAGGGAAGGGAGGAAGGGGAGGCAGGAGGGAGGGCGACTCATGGCACATTTCAGTAGGTGCGAGTACGTAATGAATGAATGAGTGAGTGCGGTGCAGAGCAGTGACAGTACGACAGTACCTATTTAGTATTCTGTGGCAGTGATCCCCCCCCGTGCTTCACACCTCAAATGTTGATGGTAATCCACCTACATCTAATCGCGCGCAGGTAGGTAGGTATTTATTACTTAAAGCACTAAAAGTTACTTTCTGAAGGCACCTAAATAAAAACCCAATCTATCACAATTGATGTGACCCTAGGTAATGAGCAAGCATGGGGATGGGGCAGGTACTTTTATAGCGTAAAACCATCTTGAAAAGTGAAAGAATGTAACTTTGAAAACCGTAAAGTGAAATTTTAATAACGATGCGCGACTTGCCACTGCGGGTACCTACTATTGGATAATTATTAATTGCAACACGCTCAGAGATGGAGCTGAGAATATTTTTCTGTTTTTTTGCTCACAGCTCAAGTCTCCGATAACGTAGAGTTATGAATTATCATCTTGAGAAGTGACAGAATGTAACAGTGAAAACCGTATCTAAATCGATTAAGTTGTTCTCGAGTTATAAGGATATTTATTATTATATACGAGCATATAATATACAGGATGTTTCAGGATAGGGTTTCGTAACTTAAGGGTTAGAAAGGGGTCCATATTTAAAGACGAAAAGCTCTGAAACTTTTTCCCAAATTCGGTCGTTTTATAGTACTTTTTGTTAGAAGCGAGCAATGGAGCGAGCCATGCTGGGAATATCGCTACGTGATATGGTGCGTAACGAGGCAATCCGCCGACGCACCAAAGTAGTCGATATTGGACACCGGGTGGCTAAGCTCAAGTGGCAGTGGGCTGGGCACGTTAGCCGAAGAGACGATGACCGTTGGAGTAACCGTGTCCTACACTGGCGGCCGTGGACAGGAAAACGGAGTGTGGGAAGACCACCCGCCAGGTGGGACGACGACATCAAGTACGCCGGCGGAAATCAGTGGTTCCGTATCGCTGAAGGCCGGGAGGACTGGAGGAAAATTGGAGAGGCGTATGTCCAGCAGTGGACGCTTACACGCTGACTGACTGACTGACTGACTGACATAGTACTTTTTGGTGAAAATCGTTTCATCGAGCTTTGGTGAACGGTTAACGTCCACAACGTGTACAAAATGCGTGCGCGCGTTTCTGTCTAAACATTCCGCGGCGTACACACATCACTCGTTACCTAAATGAAAGAGGAATATTGAAAATGAAAACCAGGCGAGCTTTTCATTAAGCATGTCTTGTTTTCAAAGTTGTACAATCGGAAACACCGGAATACCTTCATGAAAAGCTTACCTGGTCCCGGAACATACATAATCACGACACTAGAGCTAGGGGCCATCTTCTCGTAGTACCGCGTCATGTCTCAGCAGGTTTTGAGGGGTCATTCAGGTACTGTGCAACCAAGTGCTGAAACAATCTTCCTCCACCTTTGCGTGAAGAGCGCACTAAGAACTAAGTATATACTCTTTTCGAGCCGCCTGCAAGCCTTGGTTGTTGCAGTGCCAACGATCTGACCTCTTGGGTTGAATCTCATTCATAGTAATTAATTTCTTTTTTGTAATAATGTTTGTTTTATTTATAGTCGGTAGTGTAATTGTATGTTAATTTATAATACGTATGTTTGTTTATGTTGTATTTTATTTTATTTCTCACATTATTTTGTTGTAAAGTTCTGGTTAGTTTTCCATATTTATGATAAATTTAGTTTTTTAGTGTTTTTGGTAGGAATTTAAGGTTATCTTTCTTGTTTTGTTATTTACTTAACAGTTCTCACAATTGTTTTTTTTTTGCTATCAATGTATGTCTAGCCTGTAAGTAAAAGAAAATGTATTTCCCGGCAAAATGGGTTCAACTGAAAATCAGCGCAATAGGTATCTATGGCACACGCTGAGTTGAGCCCAATTTGTCGCCAATATTGCTTAATTATTGTGTTGTATTTTGAAATTGTAATCCGAAATGGCGACAAATAAACGTTTCATTTCACCTTTATTAAATAAACATAAAATGACTAACCTACATGCTTAACTAAACTTAGTTGAATGTAACTTCATGTAGGTAATCCAAACATTGACTTATATATTACTTTAGCATATCACTGAATCCAAACACTTAAATTTGAATGACAACAAAAGAAAAAGAGGACTATCTAGCTAGGTAATTGCACTCCCTAGACTTAGACAGCACTGTTGCCAAATCTCACTGTCCATCGAGTTTTAATTACCATTTTAAATTTTTGTATGAAAAAAAAATACGGAATTTCGGTTTGAGTCATAAGGATTTTTTTCTTCAAATAATGAGTACTTTCTATTCCTGAAGTTTCTCAAGCCTATCCTGCAACATCCTGTATATCCGACGAGCATGCTGAAGAACTTTATGAGAATGGAAGAAGCGGCATCTAGGTGTGTCAGGTCAGGACAGGATCGTGGCACGTGGAGATCCGTCGTCTGTACCTAGCCCACCGGGAAACAAGCGTGACGCTATGTATGTATGTACGAGTATATTATATTGACGTACGTTACTCGGTCGTCGGTCGCGCGCCCGTAGCAACTTCGCTTTATTTATTAGGAATTGATAAGCCCTTCGTATCACAAGTAAGATGGCGCCGACGACGTAGTAACAAGTAAGTGTATCGCGCCGTCTATCGGTGTATCTATCATACTTTTGTAGTTAATATTTATAATCATACGGTAGATGGTGCTGAAAAAAAAACACGCTTCTTGTATGGGGACCCCCTTATTTTTAAGTTTCCGTATCCCGTACGGAAGCCTATTTCTAAGCCTACGCCGTCTGTCTGTCCGTCCGTCTGTCTGTCCGAGGGCTGTATCTCTTGAACCGTAATAGGTAGCCCGTTGAAATTTTTACAGAATATGTGTTCTTATGGCGGATATAACAACAAATAATAAAAAATAGAAAAAGTAAAAAATTAAGGGGGGTTCCCATACAAGAAACGTGTTTTTTTTTGTGGTGTGGAACCTCGGTGCGCGAGTCCGACTCGCACTTGTTTTTACTTTTTGGTTTTTTTTATTATTTGTTAAAATATTCGCCGTAATAACAGATATTCTGTGAAATTTCAACCGGCTACCTACGTTCAAAAGATACAGCCCTAGGATAGACAGACAGACAGACGTCGTAGGTTTAGTAAGGATTCCGTATGAATACGGAAACCTTATAACCTTACATCTAAGTACCTAGGCACTCACATAAAAATACGTTTATGTGGGTAGTCCATTACAACCAAAATGGTTTTTCAAAAACAAATTCCGATTGTTCATTAAATTTGCAAGCTCAAATTCAAACAAATTATTGAATGGAAATTTCATTACAGACTAAGGATTCTATTAAATGTGTACCTTAAGCGAATGTTTTTTTGAAACATTTACACAGAAACATCGAAACTTTGGGGCGCGGCCATCCACATTTGTATGAAAACCATAGAGAAATAATGTTTTTGTTTCATGTTTTTTTCGAAAGATTACACAGAAACAACGAAACATTGGGGCGTGGCCACACACATTTGTATGAAAACAAATATTTTTGTGTAATGTTTCTTGTGTAATGTTTCGAAAAAAACCTGCGCAGGAGACGCGGCATTATGTATGTAACGTGTCCCGGTCCGTCCGACCGAATATGTTTCTAAATTCTATCGAGATCGAAATCATTCTAACAATTTAACAACACAAAAAAACCTTTACTTACACACACTATCTATAGCTAGCTAAAGGTATCAAGTCGTAACACAAATTAATTGGACTATAAAATTAACAGTTTCACCTTCAATCTGCGCTTTTACCTACCATTAAAGAAATCCGCTGCAGCGCTTTATTGGCAAAAAGGCAGTTTATGAACATGTCAGCTCTTGGGTGGGCTGGAGTTTCTCTGATTGTGTTGCTTGCCGCTGGATATGTCGAGAAAACGAGTGCTTATTTGGTGGGATCTGGATGTAAGAGATGTCTTCATAATTTTAATACGATAACTGTGGTGATATTGCTGTTTTTGAAATCAAAGTGGTGGAAACTTAAAAATTCAAAAATACTTCAAGCCAAAAATGGTAAAACTCTCAAGAAAATATACCGCAGACGCCGTTTCGTCCATTCGTTCCGTTCGGGTCAATTTTGTTTTGTATTTGGGGGCGGATTTTTTTACCTATGAGTTCTGTTTCTATAGCTAATTAGCAAAAACGCGTTCGGTAAATTCGCTAGTGTTCTCTATTTACTCGTATTCGATGCGATTTACTCTCCGCTGAGTCAATGAGAGCAACTGTGTTGGTTCTGTAGGTTTGTACAGCCGAAAGTGCCACCTGGAAGGAATGTCCTAAATATATCATTAAATTATTATTTCTTCGTTCGTTTATTAATGACCATTAAAGAAATCTATTCAATTCGTTCGTCTTCTATGCGTTCGTAAACCATTCATCTTATTACGATGAAACTTTGGATATAAATTCATTCGAGCGGAGCCGCGGGCAATATCAAGCTGAACATTTTTATTAGCAGTTTTAACCGTACTATGTGCCGCTTTAAATATAAAATAAATATTTCCAGTCAACGTTCGTTTTGCCCAACTGCTGCCAACAGACCCAAAGTACCAGCTTCTGCGACAGATTCTCCTCAAAAAGAATACCCAAGCCCTTGTGCGTCGCTGCAGAATTGACACCATCGAATGTGGGGCAGCTCTAGCCAGGACGCGGTTCAAGGCCAGCAAGCAGTTCTATGCCTTGGCCAAAGCTGTCGTCGCTTATGTCAAGTCGGAGTCCAGTGCCAGACCAGCGGGATACGTCGGTAAGGAAAACTAGGTCAATGACGAACATTAGGGAATATGTACCCATACCTCGTGACCGATTTTAAGTGACTCTTGGAACCAGTGACCATGCGTGTTATCTGGACTAACCCCTCCCCCAATCCCAAATTTCACGTGATATTCCACAACTTACTGTTTTTCAATGTATTTATTTCGTTTGAGCATTAATTGCTCATAAATCGATCGACAATCGATTTTCGAGTATGGTGCCTGAGGCCGGGGTGGAGAGGGGCGTTTTTTTTTTTTTTTTTTTTTATGGAGCCTGACACGGTTGGCTACATCACCTACAACATTCGTGATGTCAGCCCATAACACAGGGTGAACTAGGTGCCATGTCAGTGCTTCCCTTCATTTCATGTCGGCTACACTAAACTGGACGGAAAACACGAACTATTTACATAGCCGTTTCGACCGACGTTTCGTTCAGTGCGGTGGTACCAAACCGGCCGGGATAAACCCTACCACCTAGTAAGGTAAGAAGGGAAGGGACCTACAGTTTAACGTGGAATCCGAACCACGGTCAGCCTCCAACGGTCGAGCGGTCACCCATCCAATCTCTGACCGCGCTCAGCGTTGCTTAATAACAGTTGACTAACCAACCGCGCCACTGAGCTACCGAGGCTGACGAATTTTCTCATAAACAAGTATGAACATGTTTGCTAATAAGCATGCTAGTATTGGCCAGTCCTTCGCGGAGAGGTGTGTTTCCTAATAGTCCTGTAATAGTCCTATTTCTTCTTTTTTTTTTTCTTTCGTACTGACAAAAGTTTTTGGACGCATTGTATTGCAAGCAATAAATTGATTTTGTTCAGTTCTGTACGGATAGCCACTTGATTTTCCATGATTCTGGCAGAGAAGCCTGCTAGTAAATGACATTGTGTACAAAATTGTGTATTGGAATGTTTGCTTTGAGCACGCTTATTCAGGAGCATGCAAAATTGTGTACAGTTGAAGAGCAATGCTCAACGGTATGCTATTTTAGTAGCATGTCTTTTGGATGAATACTCGTTCCAGGCCATTTAAAAAACCGGCCAAGTGCGAGTCGAACTCGCGCACTGAGAGTTCCGTATCGCCATGTCATGGCCAGCGCCACTCACGCCATCTATGGCGTGTTTATGAAATGCTACATATTAGTTAAAATGCTTCTTACTATTTTCGGTAGATGGCGCGCGCGCATACACTTTTTAGTTTCTACTATGGAAACCCCGTGATGTTTTTACTTTTTCTTATTTTTATTATTTGTTGTTATTAATAAGTAATAACCGAGGTAATAACACAAATTCTGTGATTTCAACGGGCTACCTATTACGGTTCAAGAGATACAGCCCTCGGACAGACGGACCTACAGACAGACAGACAGACAGACAGACGGTGTAGGCTTAGTAATAGGGTCCCGTACCGGATACGGAACCCTAAAAAAAAGAAATTATATTTATATCGTACCTACTTATTTTTAAATTTCGAATGAATGATATATTCAAATTGTATTTGCTGCCAGTTCTAAATGACAATGGAGTCACAGATGCGATGATAGGAGTACCCTCACTTCTTAATTATTTTTTTTATCAAAAATATTCGCGGACGCGCTACGTTATCGTTGGCCAGAGCTGTGTATAAAATTCTCACCGCCATCTATAAGCGCGAATCGCAATTTTTATTCACCTGGCTTCAGTCAGCGCGTAAGCGTCCACGGCTGGACATACGCCTCTCCATTTTTCCTTCAGTCCTCCCGGCCTTCAGCGGTACGGAACCGTTACTTTCCGCCGAGATGTCGTCGTCCCACCGGGAGGGTGGTGGTCTTCCTACACTCCGATTTCCTATCCATGGCCCTATCCAGTACTTTGGGTCCACGTGGATCTGGGAACGGTCTCGCGGGTATACGCTCGCACTCTGGTGATGCAGAGACAGCTCGGTTATTTGAGTACCTGAGTGGAGCGGCAGACAAAGTCCAAGAGCGGTTCCCCACCGCGGATTTGGTTCTTCTTGGAGACTTCAATGCCCATCACGAGGCATGGCTAGGCTCCAGGAGAACTGACTTCGCGGGGAGAGCCGCCTACGACTTCGCCCTGACGCATGACCTGTCTCAACTGGTAGACCAGCCCACCAGGCTGCCAGATATAGACGGTCATGAACTCTCTCTGCTGGATCTTCTGCTGACTGCGAACCCCACTGGATATAAGGTCGCAGTGAGAGCCCCGCTGGGTTCCTCTGATCATTGTTTAGTGGGGTCCGCGATGCCATCTTCGCCTCCTCAGTCCCGTACTGGAGGAACGCGTCGAATTTGGCACTACGCGTCAGCAGATTGGGATGGTATGCGAGAACTCTTCGCAACCTACCCTTGGAGAGAGATTTGCTTCAGTTCGGACGATTCCACGCAATGCGCTAATACCGTTGCCGAGGTGGTTCTGGGGGCAATAGAAATGTTTATTCCCAGCGCCTCTGTCTACCTTCGTGGTAAAAGCCAACCATGGTACAGCCGCGACTGCGCTGATGCTGTCGCAGGTAAATGCGCAGCTTATCGTGCATGGTCGCGCGCTCGTGTCGGACGTGATTCGAACGCATCCGAACTGAAGAAGGAATACAACCGCCTCTCCAGATCCTACAAAAGGGTTATTGCCAGGGCCAAATTTGACCACATCGGTAGAATCGGAGATAGACTGAACCAGCAACCAACTGGGAGCCGTGAGTTCTGGTCTCTGGCCAAATCTATCGAGTCAAATTTCTGCCGCTCCTCTCTTCCACCTCTGCAGTGTCCTAGAGTCTCACTTGCCCACTCCGCAAAGGAGAAAGCCGACTTACTAGTATCTCTCTTTGCGGGGAATTCCAACCTGGATATGTGAGAACTCCATGCCGGAAGTGCAGTTTCGACAATGGACTGTACGGGCGGAGCTTCTCTCCCTAGACGTCAAGAAGGCGAGTGGGCCGGATAGGATTCCAGCATTGATGTTGAAAAGGTGTGATCCCGAGCTGGCTCCAGTGCTGACGCACCTATTCCGTCTCTCCTACTCCAATGGCCGTGTGCCGGCGGCCTGGAAATCTGCGTTTGTGCAAGCGGTCCCCAAAAAGGGTGACCGCTCAAACCCGTCAAACTACCGACCTATAGCGATTACCTCCCTTCTCTGTAAGGTGATAGAGCGCATTATCAATACGCAGCTCATGAAGTACCTGGAGACGAATGACCTTATCAGCGATCGGCAATACGGCTTCCGGCCAAAACGATCTGCTGGCGTACGTCACTCGCCTTTGGGGGGAATCGCTTGAAGGTCATGGTGAATCCTTGGCAATTGACCTTGATATTGCCAAGGCATTTGATCGGGTTTGGCACAAGTCGCTCTTGGGCAAATTGCCGGCTTACGGACTTCCTTCTGGCCTCTGTGACCGGGTCGCCGACTTCCTACATGGGCGTAGCATTCAGGTCCTAGTGGACGGTTGCTCGTCGGACGCCATGTCAGTGAACTCCGGTGTACCACAAGGATCTGTGTTGTCACCCACGCTGTTTCTTCTGCATATCAATTATATGCTGTCTCTGGGCAACATACATTGTTATGCGGATGACAGTACGGCACACGGATCCTACACCAGTCACCCTTCAGCCAGTCGGGATATTGTGGATGAGAAGAGGCGAAGACTTGTGACTGAGTTCGAACACACACTCGGCTCTATTTCCGAATGGGGCCGTAGTAATTTGGTCGGGTTCAACGCTTCCAAGACACAAGTTTGCGCGTTCAGTGCGAAGAGAGCGGCATTCACACCGGCTCCTTCATTCCAAGGCACGTCGCTTAAATTAAACAAACACCTCGGGGTCCTCGGAGTCGAACTGTCGCATGACTTGAACTTTCGTCGCCATATCGAGGGGAAGGCCAAGCTGGATTCTAAAAAGCTGGGCGTACTCAATAAGGTGCGACTGTACTGCACGCCGGTCCAAAGGCTGCTTTTGTATAAATCGCAGATCAGGTCCTGCTTGGAGTACTGCTCGCACCTGTGGGATGGCTCTGCCAAATACCAGCTTGCGCCTTTGGACTCGATCCAGCGTCGAGCCGTGCGACTAGTGGGTGACCCCGAAGTGTCTCGCGATCTAGAACCACTGCAACACCGTAGGGATGTCGGCTCTCTAAGTGTGTTCTATCGCTTATTCCATGGGGAGTGCTCGGAGGAGCTGTTTAACGCAATCCCGCCGTCCCCTTTCCACCTCCGCACCACACGCACTGGGCAGGGATTGCATCCATAGGGATGCCTACGACTTCGCCCTGACGCATGACCTGTCTCAACTGGTAGACCAGCCCACCAGGCTGACAGATATAGACGGTCATGAACTCTCTCTGCTGGATCTTCTGCTGACTACGAACCCCACTGGATATAAGGTCGCAGTGAGAGCCCCGCTGGGTTCCTCTGATCATTGTTTAGTGGGGTCCGCGATGCCATCTTCGCCTCCTCAGTCCCGTACTGGAGGAACGCAGGGATTGCATCCATAGGGATGCAATCCCTGCCCAGTGCGTGTGGTGCGGAGGTGGAAAGGGGACGGCGGGATTGCGTTAAACAGCTCCTCCGAGCACTCCACATGGAATAAGCGATAGAACACACTTAGGGAGCCGACATCCCTACGGTGTTGCAGTGGTTCTAGATCGCGAGACACTTCGGGGTCACCCACTAGTCGCACGGCTCGACGCTGGATCGGGTCCAAAGGCGCAAGCTATAGACGCAGCGTATAGACGCTGGACTTACCGCGGATGCGTACTAATCGATTCTGCAGATCTTTCCTCTACAGAACCGGTAAACTCTGGAACGCTCTCCCTGCTCATATATTTCCCCCCAAGTACAGTCTCGGGTCCTTCAAGAGGGGCGTGAATGGGCACCTGTCAGGCCGGCATGGCATTCTCAACACCCGCATACGACCGAATGTCCGTGGGCGTCGTTAGACACCTTATGGGTGGCTCGGCGCCAATGTCGCGCTTTCAATAAAAAAAATAAAAAATGGCCGTCACGGTTACTCCAACGGTTGACGTCTCTTCGGCTGACGTGCCCAGTCATGTGCCACGTGACAATACATAAATTATTATAAAATTTGAGTTTAGTAACACATAGACCAGGATTGCATGCGATTTTGTTATATTCTATTTCTATGCCAATATCAGTTCATATTCTGCGAATTAATTTTATTTCAACACTAACTTTTTCCCGCGGCTTCGCTCTCGTCAAATTCGTATCAAGTAAATAAGTAAGAAAAAGGCCGTGCCGCGTTGAGGTAAATGATAAACCTTCTCGAATAAAGCAAGTAACTAAGTGCGAGGACGAAGGCCGAGCTCCATTCTGGTAATTGATATTCTTCTCGAAGAAACTAAGTACCTAAGGGCGAGGCCGAAGACCGAGCTGCTTCGTTCAGGCAAACAACAAACCTTCTCGATTAAATCGTTCCTCGGCGTCGCGCCGCCGCCATTAGTTACTTATTTTCTTCGAGAAGAATATAATTTACCCGAACGGGGCTTCGGATTGGCTTTTATTTAGTTAATTACTTCCATCGAGAAATTAAATTTATTACCTGAACGCAGCTCGGTCGGCCGTCGGTCTCGCCCACAGAGCACGAAATACCGCGCGGGGCGCGCGCGGGCGGTATTCCGTGCTCTGTGGTCTCGCCCTAGTTACTTACTTTCCTCGAGAAGGTCTACTGTTTAGTTGATCGTAGCTTGGCCTTCGGCCTCGCCCTTAGTTACTTACTTTCTTCGAGAAGGTCTACTGTTTAGCTGATCGTAGCTTGGCCTTCGGCCACGCCCTTAGTTACTTAGTTTCTTCGAGAAGAATATCAATTACCAAAATGGAGCTCGGGCTTCGGCCTCGCACAAAGTTTATTCGAGAACGTTTATCATTTACCTGAACGCAGCTCGGCCTTCTTTCCATCTTACTTGATACGAATTTAACGCGAGCGAAGCCGCGGGAAAAAGTTTGCGTTGAAATTAAATTAATTCACAAAATATGAACTGATATTGACATAACAAAAATACATAAATATACATATATACGATATACTACGCGAATAAGATAACATAGAAGAGTAACATAAAACTCTAAATGTATAAGAAGTAATTTTGGAGTACCTATAGATTGTGAATGGTGATAATAATATAATATGCCAGAAATGTAAACATGAGCAAATTAACGCTTTCATGTTCAGGTACCGCGATGTTCTGCCACGAGAACACCTGCATCCCCGACATGGACCCGCCTGTAGTGTCCGGAGGTTGCTCCGAGTTGATCGGCTGCGGCGGCCACAAGAACTGGGCCCTCGCGCGAGGGTCCCGCCGCCAGTAACAGTAGATGCCGACTACAAGCCAGTGCGAGCCACCGCAAGCCGCTACAAACGTGCTTGCATGTCTTTAGGTTGAACTGAGAGCGTGTAAAGCCGCGTCTCCTGCGAATGTTTTTTTTTTCGAAACACATTACACAGAAACATCGAAACATTGGGGCCATACACATTTGCATGAAAAAAAAATGGTTTTTTTATGTTTCTTGTGTATTGTTTCGAAAAAACATGCGTAGGAGACGCATCAAACATTATATGGATACTGGTGTTCATTAATAGCCGCGTAGGTATACTTTTGCAACAGTTAGGTAAGTTGTTTGAATTATACGGTAAGTAACTATCCGTAGAAGCATGTCATGCTGAATCGGTGTTGAATAAAAGACAGTCAATGAATTGAAAGTTTCACTAATGTATTTCCATACCCAATGTCCCTTTTCGCAAACTTATGCGAAATAAAGAATATACGTTCTTACCATTGAAATAAAAGGAATCAATTTAATTTTGATTGAACAAATGAAATATATTTATTTATAGCGCACAAAAATAGTACACTTTTGTACTTTTTAGAACAGCTCTGGGCATTAAGTCCGCCATTTGGACTTAATGCCTAGAAGCGTTCTCTACCAGTCTGGCCGAGGATTGTGGGTAAGGTGATGGGTAGTGCGAAATTAACTAAAATAAAAATAAAATAAAATAATAATACGCTTACATAAATACATACATATACTTACATACAGGTCCATAATTACTTACATATGCACATATATAAGTAGGTATATACGCATGCATGCATACATAATGCGGTTTCTATACAAACGTTTCTAACAAATTATGATTTAATTAAAGTTATTATTATATGCTAATAAAAAAATACAAAAACATTTTAACGGTAAAGAAAGAGGCACAAAGTTAATTCATGAACCCAGTTCTTCACAAGTTTTACCGTAATCCGCTTTTTGTGGATTTTGATTGGGTCTTTGGGGGCTCATTAAATAACATATTAAAATATTTGTATTGTAGATTCAAGTTTTAAAGTTTTATTTACCTACTTATCTTTACGAGCTCCCAAAGGTCCATTATTATGTCTAAAATTACATTTTACTAATTCCGTTTAAACTCCACTACAGATATTTTGGCACATAAGTCCTACTTCATAGAATCTTCCGCAAATAACTCCGTGTCATCATTCGACTCATTGGACTCATCCTTCAGCATCGGCAGTCTGATAATCTCCAAGGACTCCTGGGTAACATCGGGCGTCTGTTCCGTGTCCTGTAACTGCTCCCTCATGTGCCTCCTGTACAACCTCTCACACGAGCTGATATTATGACGTGGAGGGTTGTAACCAATCGGTTCGACTGGACCCACGGTGTAGTAAGGGACTGGGGTGGTCACTTGATATGAGTTTTCTGAAATAAGCAAATATATATTATGTAGGAGTGTTTTGAGGTAATCAACCTTGAAATATGAATCCAATAGCCACCAGTGTGAAAAATTGAGAAAGAGTATATCTATACTACTAAAAATTATTAGAACAATATTAGTAGACCTAAAGGAAGCACTGACATGGCACCTAGTTCACGAAGGTGTGATGGGCTGACACGAGTCAGTAAGTCTGGAGGCGCTATACATAGGAGGACAGGGGTAGCCGCGCGTCGGCGCACACGCGCCAGCGCGTCAGTCTAGCGCCGGCGACCGATCTTAGTCTCCGTCCGCCGCTCAGGCGGAGCGAACGTGCGCGTCTGTCACAAAATGCCTCATTGTGCAGTGCTTTGGTGCAAAAAGTCGTCGAAAAATTCAAACTTGAACACAGATGGAGTCACCTTTCACGAGTAAGTACTTTCATTCAATTTGATAGCATTTTTCGCTTGAATTTCAGTAACAAACATCGGCGTAAATATGTATGGAGAGCTCTTTTCTGCTTACCCACCATAGGTCGACTATCGTGTTGGATGCAGTTAGCTCTTGTAATTTTTTTTGTTTATTGATAAATATGTATGTTAAATGTATACAGATATTTCATGCATTCTGCCTTATTGCCAAAGGACATTTCTTCTAGTCAACCTCAGCCGGTTTCCTCGTTCAATATTCGTTTATCGCGCTTTTTTCATTCAACCAGTACCTACCGGTTTTTACTTTTGAGCGACTCTAAAGGAATTAATTTCTTTAGGTCATGCGTCTACCGGGAATTAGTCTTGTTATGCTTAGCATTAACAAAATTAATTCATAATGAATACCCCGTTAGCATTTAGCACTGCTAAGCGCCCTGATGAATAAAAATTAATGCTAAATGCTAAGCCATAATCACATTTAATTTTAATTAGCATTGCTGTTTCGTTCGTAAAACTTTGTTGGTTCGTTTGTTTTGGAACGCACAAAGCAATGAAGTGTGTGCTATTTATCTGTGGTACTGCTAAATGCTAAATGCTATATAGCGCCTGCGCTCCGCTGCTAGCTAGCTAGCTAGCATCTAAATGCGAAATGCGATGCGATCATGCGAGTGAGGGGTCGGAATTATCATCTGTCACGTGATCATTAGTTTTGGTCATATCTACAGAACCACTGGACTTAGACCCATCGTGTTGGTACTCAATCTGAACGTCTCGATGAGATCTATCCATCTGTCACATTAACTATTGTTTTGGTCATAACTCGAGAACCACTGGTACTAGACCCATCGTGTTGGTACTCAAACTTCAGGTCTCGGTGAGATCTATCCATCTGTCACATGAACTTTTGTTTTGGTCATAACTCGAGAACCACTGGTGCTAGATCCATCGTGTTGGTACTCAAACTTTAGGTCTCGGTGAGATCTATCCATCTGTCACATGAACTTTTGTTTTGGTCATAACTCGAGAACCACTGGTGCTAGATCCATCGTGTTGGTACTCAAACTTTAGGTCTCGGTGAGATCTATCCATCTGTCACATGCACTTTTGTTTTGGTCATAACTCGAGAACCACTGGTGCTAGACCCATCGTGTTGGTACTCAAACTTCAGGTCTCGGTGAGATCTATCCATCTGTCACATGAACTTTTGTTTTGGTCATAACTCGAGAACCACTGGTGCTAGACCCATCGTGTTGGTACTCAAACTTTAGGTCTCGGTGAGATCTATCCATCTGTTGCGCGACCATCTCTCGAGACACATGTTAGTTCTTTAGTTCTTTAGTTCAACAATAACAATGTAAATGTCAACAATGTAAACAGTAACAATGTAAATGTCGTAAATTGTGCTTTTAAATTGAATTCAATTGTTCAAAAGTTACCAAATGAAAATTTTAATATAGATACCGATCTATAAATAAATAATTAAGTAAATTATTGTTCTGTTTCAAATATATGTTTCTATTACAGACTACACAGCCTTTCATTTGTTATTTTATTAACCCTTATATAACGAATTCACACCGTCAAACTGACAGAGAGACGCATGGTACATTTTATAAGGCTCTAGCTGCATGGCTGGTTAGTTTGTTAAAAAAAGGCAAAGCCTGGAAAACCTCATTTAACCCTAAAAAAATTAAATATCCAGGTGGGTATGGCTGGTTAGTTTGTTAACAACCACATTACCCTCCTTTTTGGCTCTGCCATAGTCGGGTAAAAAGGCAAAGCCTGGAAAACCTCATTTTACCGTAAAAAAATTAAATATCGAGGTGGGTACTCATAAATTTTTTATGGTAGGGTAGATTTTCGCGAATTTTTCGCGAAGTCATATTGCAATATAATTTGTCATATCGTTGGCTAAGTAATTAGCAAATAGTTGTTAATAATATAATAATTTTTTTTTTTTGGTTACAAAACTTTTCGACTTTCTAACATTATTTTTTTTATTTTGGAAAATTCCAATAACAAATACTCCAATAAGATAATACCAATGTACGAGGTCTTACATATCATTGTTTTGGAAATTTGATGTAGATTTATAATAAAGTATCCGAGGTATCACAGAACTTAGAACTATTATCGTGTTTATGCGAAAATCTGCAAATTCGCAAAATTGTGAAAGGGGCGTTGCCTTTGTTCATTTAATGAGAAAGTTATATTATTCCCTTGATGTAAAGAAGGGTTAAATATTGTTAAATCCATTTCATCTTTTCATCGCGAATCCACACAATGAGCGACTTATTGTATGAATCCCGTTCAAACGTATGGAAGACTGGCGTCACGTGGCTACCTACTCGCTCGGCCAATCACGGCGTTCCATGCGCCGCTCCCGCCTCAGACTTCACACCCCTTTGGCGGCTACCTCGGTTCTCATACAAACGATGCCGTATTTCGTATCCAGGCTTACTGACTCGTGTGGGCTGACATCACGGATGTAGTAGGTGTAGTAGCCAACCAGTTTCATAACAAAAAACAGAGTATTAATGATGGGTTCGTTTTCATAATGATCATGCTTATATCTTACATTTTTTATTATACAAAGCGCGAAATGTGGCGCCGAACCTCCCATGGGGTGTCTAAAGACGCCCATGGACAATCGCACGCGGGGGTTGCGAATACTATACCGGCCTGATAGGTGCCTATTTGCATGTTGTCTTGTACGACCGTAATTAAAAAAGTCATATTAAATAGTATCAAAAGCTGTAATAATATAATTTGAGTGAGTTTAATAATACAATATTTACTTTCTTCGAGAAGGTTTATCGTTTATCCGAACGCAACTCAGCCTTCGGCCTCGGCCTTAGTTAGTTACTTACTTTGTTTGAGAAGTTTATTGTTTATCTGAACCCAGCTCGCCCTTCGGCTCGGCCTAAGTTACTTACTTTCTTATTTTGAAATACGAATTTCACGCGAGCGAATCCGCTGGCAAAAGCTATCGATATTCAAATAAGAAACTTCAGTTAAGTCCGACAACTATCCGCTAATATCGATTCGTAAAAACTCTTTTACATAGGTTCTTAGCGTAACCGGAACTGAATTTTATTTAGCCTATCCTAGCCTAGTGTCTCTTCTTGTAGCTGAATGTGCGTGTACCTACTAAGTTTAATCGAATTTAGATTTCGGTTTAAGAATTATGGAGGAACGTACATACGCAAATTTTCGCCCCGCCCCGCTGCCCCCCGCCCCGCCCGCGCGTTTTAGCAACGCGCCCCATTTGCAAAAAATGTGCAATGCAGTATTCAATTTAAATGTATTGATGGTTCACTATTTTGGCTATAATGGCTTCCACATAAAAGGTAGACTGTGTAGAAAGGTAGAAATGTCACTGACTATCTATTCGATAGCCAGTGCAATATGCTGTCGCGGACTTTTTTTTAGAACTGTTTAAGAGAAACAATCCCACCATACATTATTTTCGTGTAGGTAACTCTAATAGTTTATGCAGCGCACGCTGATATAGCTCTCAGATGGCAGATTTTTTTCCGATTTACTTGACATATATCAATAATATAACGTCCATACTTCCATATCCATATCCATACTTCCATACTCCATACTAATATTATAAATTCGAAAGTAACTCTGTTGTCTGTCTGTCTGTCTGTCTGTTACCTTTTCACGCCTAAACCGCTGAATAGATTTCGATAAAATATTGCACGGAGATGAATTGGATCCTGAGGAAGGACATAGGCTACCTTTTGTCTCAAAAAACAACCCTTAAGGGGGTGAAATAGGGGATGAAAGTTTGTATGGGGAACCTGGCATTTCTCAAGTTAGGGATACGACAATTCATATTTAGGCTTTTGATATGAAATAAAAAATTACGTGTTTCAGCGTTTTTGCTAAATAAACCCTTAAATTAAAATAGGGGATGATTTCAAAATTATATTTTAGGATTTTATAACATTTTGTACGGAGATGAATTGCATCCTGAGGAAGGACATAGGCTACCTTTTGTCTCAAAAAAGAACCCTTAAGGGGGTGAAATAGGGGATGAAAGTTTGTATGGGGAACCCAGCTTTCACCAAGAAGGTTTATAGTCTTCCTAAACGCAGCTTGCGGCGGCCTTCGGCCTCACCCTCAGTTTCTTCGAGAAGGGTTATGGTCTTCCTGAACGTAGCTCGGCCTTCGGCCTCGCCCTCAGTTACTCACTTTCTTCGAGAAAGTTTATCATCTTCCTGAACGCAGCTCGACCTTCGGCCTCGCCCTCGGTTACTTACTTTCTTCGAGAAGGTTTATAGTCTTCCTGAACGCAGCTCGCCCTCAGGCCTCGCCCTCAATTCTTCGAGAAGGTTTATCGTCTTCCTGAACGCAGCTCGGCCTTCGGCTTCGCCCATAGTTACTTACTATCATCGAGAATGTTTATCGTCTTCCTGAACGCAGGTCAGCCTTCGGCCTCGCCCTTTGTTGCTTACTTTCTTCCTTCGGCCTCGCCCTCAGTTACTTACTTTCTTCGAGAAGGTTTATGGTCTTCCTGAATGTAGCTCGGCTTTCGCCTCGCCCTTAGTTACTTACTTTCACCGAGAAGGTTTATAGTATTCCTGAACGCAGCGCGGCCTTCGGCCTCGCCCTTTGTTACTTACTTTCTTCGAGAAGGTTGATAGTCTTCCTGAACCCAGCTCGGCCTTCGGCCTCGCCCTCAGTTACATACTTTCTTCGAGAAGGTTTATCGTCTTCCTGAACGCAGCTCGGCCCTCAGCCTCGCCCTTTGTTACTTACTTTCTTCGAGAAGGTTTATAGTCTTCCGGAACGCAGCTCGGCCTTCAACCTCGCCCTTAGTTACTTACCGTCTTCGAGAAGGTTTATGGTCTTCCTGAACGGAGCTCGGCCTCCGGCCTCGCCCTTAGTTACTTACTTTCTTTGAGAAGGTTTATAGTATTTCTGAACGCAGGTAGGCATTCTGCCTCGCCCTCAGTTACTTACTTTTTCGAGAAGGTTTATCGTCTTACTGAACGCAGCTCGGCCGTCGCCCTCGCCCTTAATTACTTACTTTCTTAGATAAGGTTTATCGTCTCCCTGGACGCAGCTCGGCCTTCGGCCTCGCCCTTTATTACTTACTTTCTTCGAGAAGGTTTATAGTCCTTCTGAACGCAGTTCAGCCTTCGGCCTCGCCCTTAGTTACTTACTGTCTTCGAGAAGGTTTATGGTCTTCCTGAACGCAGCTCGGCCTTCGGGCTCGCCATTAGTTACTTACTTTCTTTGAGAAAGTTTATAGTCTTTCTGAACGCAGGTCGGCATTCTGCCTCGCTCTCAGTTACTTAATTTTTCGAGAAGGTTTATCGTCTTCCTGAACGCAGATCGGCCTTCGGCCTCGCCCTTAATTACTTACTTTCTTTGAGATGGTTTATCGCTTTCCTGAACGCAGCTCGGCCTTCGGCCCCGCCTCAGTTACTTATTTTCTTCGAGATTTATTTTCTTTCTAGAATAGGCCTCGCCCATAGTTACTTACTGTCTTCTTTGAAATACGAATTTTACGCGAGCGGAGCCGCGGGCTCAGCTAGTATATATATATATTTTGCGAATTTACACAATGCCTGTATAAATTATAGCCTGTAAGTTATTCTGATGTATAAGCTACATATATTACTGTAAAAGTTTTTAAATTTTTTGCGTGAAAGAGTAACCAAAGTTCATACATCCATCCTCACAAACTTTCGCGTTTACAATCCATACTATCCATACTTTCCATAAATATAAATTCAAAAGTAACTCTCTTGTCTTTCCCTCTGTCTGTTACCTTTTCACGCCTAAACCGCTGAACAGATTTCGATAAAATTTTGCACGGAGATGGATTTCATCCTGAGGAAGGACATAAGCTACCTTTTGTCTCAAAAAAAATCTTAAGGGGGCGAAATAGGGGATGAAAGTTTGTAAGGGGAACCATCATTTCTCAAGTTAGAGATATGTCAATTCATATTTAGGCTTTTAGTATGAAATAATATTTTTTACGATTACGTGTTTCATCGTTTTTGCTAAATCAACCCTTAAATTAAAATAGGGGTGATTTCAAAACTAGATTTTAGGATTTTAAATAATTTTATCCATACTGGGGGTGGCTTTGAAGAAGGGGTTTGAGTTAGCACTGACATGGCACCTAGTTCACGCGGTGTTATGGGCTGACATCACGGATGTTGTAGGTGATGTAGCCAACCGTGTCACTTTCTATAAAAAAAAAACGTTATTGACCATACGATTGAGTCTAATTTTGTGTACATACCTAACTCGGCGATTTGTTGAGTTTTATCAAATCGCTATGCTAATGCATAGATAGATATACAACACTAGCTTTTGCCCGCGGCTTCGCTCGCGGTAAACTCGGTTTAATAGCAAATCTGGCAAAACGCAAATCAATATACCTACTAATAATAAATATGTAAGGGATGATCATGGAGTAAGTTACTTTTTTTTTATGAGATACTGCGTTTGTAAACTTTATGTATGATACTAAAACTAGATTAACGATTTTTAGAAATATTTTCTGTGTGTATGTATGTATAATCATTCAAATTCGATTAAACTTAATATACCCACATTTAGCTGTAACTACGTGACACAGGAATTAGGCTAAATAAAATGCAGTTCCGGTTACGCTAACATGTGGCTCTCATACAAACCGAAAGTTTCAGCGCGCTGGAGGAGGGAGGTGGAGGGACGGAGGGTGAAATAGGGGAGGAAGGTGGAGGGAGAGTAAAGGGCGGGACGGTCAAGGGAAAAAGGGGTGGAAGGGGAGGGAGGCGTAGGGAAGGTAAAGATGGGTAGCGGGAATGAGGGTGAGGGTGAACTGACTCGTGGGGTGAACAGTGAGAGGAGTGTGGATGGAATGGAAGGAGAACGAGAGGGGAGGGAGGGATTAAGATAGAGAGGGAGGGGAGGGAAGGTGCTGGATAGGTAAGTTAGGGAGGGGAGGGAGAGTTCTTTCTCCATCAGGAGCAGGTAAGGAGGTAATGGGAGCGGGGAGAGGAGGAAGGGTGATAGATAGTGAAAGATACGGGTGGGAGAAATAAGGGGGAAGAGGGGTGGGATGGGAGGGGGGGGGGAGGAGGACATAGGAATGTAGATTTAGGAGATGTAGGAGAGAAGGACGAATGGTAGGGGTGGGGGGAGGAGAGGAGGCAGGAGAGGAGCCATCGTTTATTATCATAGTTACGTTTAAATCGGATTTGCTATTAAACCGAGTCTACCGCGAGCGAAGCCACGGGCAAAAGCTAGTATTAAATAAGTAGGATTCAAAACTTTAGTCATTCGGGTTGCCCTTCTCTAATTGAACCGCCCGTCTTTTTCTATGAAGAATTGAAGAATGACACAAACACAACTCACTATCGATATGTGTAGGCATATTGACAGTCGTCCACTTCTTGCCCAAATTGGCATCGTCGCATGGCACCGTTCTTTCTTCGGTCGTGGCGGTGACGGCGGGGAGGAGCTTGCCTGGTTTTCCTACTGGTTTACTTGTAGATGCCATACGTATTCTGCGGGTGAAGTAATGCATAATGTTGGAGTTAATTGTATATTTATGTACAAGAAAACAGTAATCTAATCTACCTTCTATGGCAAAGGCCCTACTTGCCTAGTACCATTTCTAAATATAATGCTGAACTTACCTAATTAAAAAAAAAAATTAAGTGCACCTTCATCTACTGCTCCATGGTTCTTATATCATGTAAAAATGTAGGTCCACCGGGTTGACTGGAGGAAATTGGCTAAGGCCCTTAATCCCGCCCTTGCCACGCATGAAGTAGCATAAAGTTATTATTATTAGTATCTTTATTTCACATTTTTATAATACATTTATATAGTAATTCATTACATACCCAAGCATGGCTTTTTATTTAATTAGCATTAAAATAATATTTTAAAAAAATTTAAAATATAGCTACTACTTAACATAAAATAGAAACATAATAAATAAAGTAAAGTAAACCTACCTATAAATAAAAATATACATTTATATTAATTTTACATACGGTGAACAAAAAACCTGTCGAACACCCGAAGGCAGGAAGTACAGTTTCAGATAGTGAATCGGATAGGCTAGTTTTTTTTTCCAAATTTATATGAAAATATGTCTTTAAATAACTAAATTATGTCTGCATGCCGTCATAACAGTGAGGTGAAGTTAAACCCTACTACCATGTCTTAAGCACGTGATATCAGTTTTCTAGGTACCTACACCTAGGTAATATTCTAAAACTTATTAGGTATACAAAATAATAGTTTGTTGCACACTAACAGACCTCAAAGCACTTACCGACTTCATTTTCAGTACAGAAGACAAAAAAAATATTAAAATCGGCAAATTATTTTACAAAGAATTTCACTAAAGACATAAGAACACGCTATCTGCCTTCACTTCATTGAATGCCGCCTCAAGATAATTTATGACACTGGCGGCGAGGCGGCGCGGCGGGCGCTTTGTGTTGCGCACGCGCCGCCGCGCCGTCTAGAGAAAATAATTTTGCATTAGAAGTAAAAGGTCGTGATACTAATTATATTTTTTAATTGAAAATTTTTGTCCGAATTTAAAAAAAACTAGCCTATCCGATTCAGTATCTGAAACTGTCCTTCCTGCCTTCGGGTGTTCGACAGGTTTTTTGTTCACCGTGTATTATACCTATAAAAAGTATTAAAAAGACACAAACATTAAATACAAACAACAAATACAAAAAATACAAACATTAAATAAAAATGATTAGTTATTATTATTCTATTCATCTGTTGAAAAATTTAATATAAATCTGAATGAAAATATAAAAAAATATAAATCAAATCAAATATAAAAAAAACTAAATGGAGTTCCCACCACCGGCGTCGCGGGGACGCGACAGGGCGAACTCAGGCTACCAATGGTCGGACCTTAGCACTAGGGAGTAGTCCAACCAGTAAATAACTCTAGGGCACTTACTTGTTGTCCTCCGAATGATGACGCCGATGATGATGTATTCTGGATTGAACATTTTCGAAAACCAAAGCCATTAGAAACCAAATACAGAGTGATTTCATTGTGTAATGAAGTCAGTTATACCTACATAAATAGTATACCTAGACTTTATAATAATGCTACGCTGCAACAGTCTAGTATTTGTGTAGGTAACCTAGCCGGTGACTGAATAAACTAAAATCTGAATACTTCTTAAATACCTATAGCATTTTTATTTTGCAAAACAATGTTTCCTTGAATGAACCCATTGTTTGAAAATGCTATGCGATTATACCGATATGATTGTTGCTTTGGCTAGTTTCTTTGTTTTATACCTTGTAGTGTAGGTATACATTGATGTTGATAATGATAAGAAAGCTAAAACCTATTTTATGTTTCTAGATTTTTTTTAATGAAAACTGACACCGTGTTGGCTACATCATTGTAGATGATGTAGCCGTCCGTGGCGAACTAGGCGCCGGCGCCGTGTCAGTGCTTCCCTTCAGTCGTGCCAGCTACACGGAACTGGACGGAAATCATAAACTATTAACACAGCCGTTACAACGGACCTTTCATTCTGTGCGTTGGTACCAACCCGGGCGCCATATAATTAACCCTACCAACTAGTAAGGTAAAAAGTGAAGGGACCTACAGTTTTACGTAGAATCCGAACTACGGTCAGACAGTAATCTACCTTCTATGGCAAAGGCCCTACTTGCCTAGTACCATTTCTAAATATAATGCTGAACTTATCTAATTAAAAAAAAAAATTAAGTGCACCTTCATCTACTGCTCCATGGTTCTTATATCATGTAAAAATGTAGGTCCACCGGGTTGACTGGAGGAAATTGGCTAAGGCCCTTAATCCCGCCCTTGCCACGCATGAAGTAGCATAAAGTTATTATTATTAGTATCTTTATTTCACATTTTTATAATACATTTATATAGTAATTCATTACATACCCAAGCATGGCTTTTTATTTAATTAGCATTAAAATAATATTTAAAAAAAATTTAAAATATAGTTACTACTTAACATAAAATAGAAACATAATAAATAAAGTAAAGTAAACCTACCTATAAATAAAAATATACATTTATATTAATTTTACATACGGTGAACAAAAAACCTGTCGAACACCCGAAGGCAGGAAGTACAGTTTCAGATAGTGAATCGGATAGGCTAGTTTTTTTTTTCCAAATTTATATGAAAATATGTCTTTAAATAACTAAATTATGTCTGCATGCCGTCATAACAGTGAGGTGAAGTTAAACCCTACTACCATGTCTTAAGCACGTGATATCAGTTTTCTAGGTACCTACACCTAGGTAATATTCTAAAACTTATTAGGTATACAAAATAATAGTTTGTTGCACACTAACAGACCTCAAAGCACTTACCGACTTCATTTTCAGAACAGAAGACAAAAAAAATATTAAAATCGGCAAATTATTTTACAAAGAATTTCACTAAAGACATAAGAACACGCTATCTGCCTTCACTTCATTGAATGCCGCCTCAAGATAATTTATGACACTGGCGGCGAGGCGGCGCGGCGGGCGCTTTGTGTTGCGCACGCGCCGCCGCGCCGTCTAGAGAAAATAATTTTGCATTAGAAGTAAAAGGTCGTGATACTAATTATATTTTTTAATTGAAAATTTTTGTCCGAATTTAAAAAAAAACTAGCCTATCCGATTCAGTATCTGAAACTGTCCTTCCTGCCTTCGGGTGTTCGACAGGTTTTTTGTTCACCGTGTATTATACCTATAAAAAGTATTAAAAAGACACAAACATTAAATACAAACAACAAATACAAAAAATACAAACATTAAATAAAAATGATTAGTTATTATTATTCTATTCATCTGTTGAAAAATTTAATATAAATCTGAATAGGTAGCCGGGAGTGGATGGATGAGAAGAGCGGAAGACCGCGTGTGGTGGCGTGCCTTGGGAGAGGCCTATGTCCAGCAGTGGACCGAAAAAAATATAAATCAAATCAAATATAAAAAAAACTAAATGGAGTTCCCACCACCGGCGTCGCGGGGACGCGACAGGGCAAACTCAGGCTACCAATGGGCGGACCTTAGCACTAGGGAGTAGTCCAACCAGTAAATAACTCTAGGGCACTTACTTGTTGTCCTCCGAATGATGACGCCGATGATGATGTATTCTGGATTGAACATTTTCGAAAACCAAAGCCATTAGAAACCAAATACAGAGTGATTTCATTGTGTAATGAAGTCAGTTATACCTACATAAATAGTATACCTAGACTTTATAATAATGCTACGCTGCAACAATCCAGTATTTGTGTAGGTAACCTAGCCGGTGACTGAATAAACTAAAATCTGAATACTTCTTAAATACCTATAGCATTTTTATTTTGCAAAACAATGTTTCCTTGAATGAACCCATTGTTTGAAAATGCTATGCGATTATACCGATATGATTGTTGCTTTGGCTAGTTTCTTTGTTTTATACCTTGTAGTGTAGGTATACATTGATGTTGATAATGATAAGAAAGCTAAAACCTATTTTATGTTTCTAGATTTTTTTTAATGAAAACTGACACCGTGTTGGCTACATCATTGTAGATGATGTAGCCGTCCGTGGCGAACTAGGCGCCGGCGCCGTGTCAGTGCTTCCCTTCAGTCGTGCCAGCTACACGGAACTGGACGGAAATCATAAACTATTAACACAGCCGTTACAACGGACCTTTCATTCTGTGCGTTGGTACCAACCCGGGCGCCATATAATTAACCCTACCAACTAGTAAGGTAAAAAGTGAAGGGACCTACAGTTTTACGTAGAATCCGAACTACGGTCAGACTCCATCGGTTGAGCGGTCAGTGGTCGGTCACCCGTCTAAGTACTGACGCCCAGGTGTGCTTAGGATCACGACCGAAAGGCGACCGACTGCACCACTGAGCTACCGAGGCTGACGTTACGGTGAAATGGAACGTTTTCAGAAACTTACGAGAACCTTGCTTTTTGGTCGCACTACAAGTGCCTTAGTGCCTACTGCCTACAAGATCGAGAATGGTTGATCAGAAGGAGAAATAAAAGCCGTTCAAAGACCGTTCGCCTGCGACAAACCCCCAACATTTTGTAATCTAAGATTTTGAAACCATTTAAATTATTTTATATTTATAGTCATACAACCAGCGGATCAGCCTGGCGATGCAGAGGGGGAACGCCGCTTCAGTCATGGGGACCATGCTTATGGTCCCTATGGACGGCTATTTTTATTTATAGTTAGATTTATTAAACGGTTTTATTTTTTTTATAGTTAATTTAGTTATTTTTAGGTCTATAATTATTTTTGTTAATCAATAAAGTGAATATGTCATACCTCATGTATGAAACTCAATACGTTGTTTATAAGTACTTAATATAAGATTTTCTCCCTCACAGTAAGCTTTAGGTCCGGTGGTGTACCTACCTACTTAGAATATATTGTGTAGGTACGAGTACCTACCTACCCCATAATTCATAAAATAAATTTCACACAAGTTGGCCGACATGTCAATGGGTTCTATTTCTGAATTCAGAGTACCTACTACCTTACTTAATTAAATGACAAATATTCTCATACATTTGACAGAAGTTATCTGGATGCTACATTTGAAGAACGAGGTACCTAGTGAAATCGGTTGTAGGTAATAACTAAATAACGCAAACATTAAAGTAAACTCTCCAATAAAGTAATGTCAACATGAAGGAAAAATATATTTATACATCGTCAGCCCATGCCTATCGGTAGAAAATGCTTTATTTCTCCAGTAAATATTGTATTTATTTTATCAGCCTCGATAGCTCAGTGGTGCAGGAAGAAAGTCGACTGTTGCTATTGATTGTTCAGCAACGCTGGGCGCGGTCAGTACTTGGAAGGGTGACCGCTCGACCGTTGGAGGCTGACCGTGGTTCGGATTCCACGTAAAACTGTAGGTCCCTTCCCTTCCTACCTTACTCGATGGTAGGGTTCAACCCGCCCGGGTTGGTACCACCGCACTGAATGAAACGTCGGTCGAAACGGCTATGTAAATAGTTTGTGTTTTCCGTCCAGTTCAGTGTAGCCGGCACGATCGAAGGGAAGCACTGACATGGCACCTAGTTCACCCGGTGTTATGGGCTGACATCACGGATGTTGTAGGTGATGTAGCCAACCGTGACAGGTTCCATAAAAAAATAAATAAATAAAAAGTAAACATTAAACAGTAAAAATTACATTAGAAAATTTACATAAGGTGCAAAGGCGAACTTATCGCTTTCCCTTACAGAGATTCACTGCTAGACATAAGCCTCTCCCACGCCGCCACTCGCAATCTTCCGCTATTCTCATCCATTCAAACTCTCGGCTACCTTTTTATTTAGGTCATCTATCCACCTAGCCGGGAGGCATATATCCAAAGTCTAGTATGCGAGTTGCTCTGATTGGTCGATGCCAGTTTGGCGGGAAATTTAAATTTCGTCTGGCTCCGCCTCCGGCACTCCCAGCGAACCTACTGAATTTCCGATATTCGTTTATATAATTTGCTGGCTCAGTGGTAGAGTGTAGGGTTTTATTTTTTCGATCTCGACCATGGGTTCGTGTCCCTTTTGGCAATTTTTTTTTTGTTTTCCTTTTTTTGTTAAGCAATGTTAGGGTGTTATAATTAGGTTATGATTTTTTTTTATAACCACCTAAAAAACTTTATTTTCGAAAAAAAAATCGAAAATACTTCCGAAAGGTCATTGGGCACTTAAGTATGAAAAATTTACCCATGACCTACAGAAATTAATTGATGTGGGATGTTTCGACATATATCTCTGGTTTACGAATATATGGGTCGCATTACCATAAATAATGGGAATTAGACAGAAAATGAAATTCTGTATCTTAGAAAAAATATATTACTGAGGTTTATTTCAACTTGATTAATATCTACAGGTGCAATCGTACTATCTCACTTAGTACGAAAAATATACCCATAATCTACAGAAATAAAATAGTGTATAGAATTTCAATAAATTGTTCATGATGGATAAAATAAAATTCTGTATTTGTAAAAAAAAAGATTTATTTATTTATTTATAAGATTTATTCTATTCCATCAATATCGACTCTAGTACGCTAGTACATAATACCTCTTTGTACGCATGGTGTTTTTAATACAATTCCTTCATTTAAATTCTATGAATTTGTTCTTTGCAATAAATATCTTCAACTTTTAAATCACTCGTTATATTTTATTCCCATGGTTTTTAAAAATAAATTTTACTTAAAATGAAAATTGGGATATGTCTTTTTAATTTAAAAGTAATTTTGTTTCTGTAGGCAAACCTTCACAAATTGGGTCGGATTGTGCCCAATGACCTTTTAATTTCCCGCTACACTGAGAACGACCAATCAGAGCAACTCGCCTACATAGACTTTGGAAATATGCGGTTATCGCATCTGCGACAGAGTATATTTTATTAGTATACTAGCTTTTGCCCGCGGCTTCGCTCGCGTGAAATTCGTATTTCAAAGAAAGCAAGTAAGTAACTAAGGCCGATCTGCGTTAAGTAAGGTAAACGATAAACCTTCTCAAATAAAGTAAGTAACTAACGGCGAGGCTTCAGGCTGAGCTGCATTCTGGAAGACAGTAAACCTTCTCGAAGAAAGTAAGTAACTAAGGGCGAGGCCGAAGGCCGAGCTGCGTTCAGGAAGATGATAAACCCACTCAAAGAAAGTAAGTAATTGAGAGCGAGGCCGAAGGCCGAGCTGCGTACAGCAAGACTATAAACCTTCTTGAAGAAAGTAAGTCACTGAGGGCGAGGCCGAAGGTCGAGCTGCGTTCAGGAAGACGATAACCTTTTCAAAGAAGTAAGTAACAGAGGGCGAGGCCGAAGGCCGAGCTGCGTTCAGGAAGACTATAAACCTACTCGAGGAAATTAAGTAATTGAGGGCGAGGCCGAAGGCCGAGCTGCGTTCAGGAAGACGATAAACCTACTCAAAGAAAGTAAGTAATTGAGGGCGAGGCCGAAGGCCGAGCTGCGTACAGCAAGACTATAAACCTTCTTGAACAAAGTAAGTCACTGAGGGCGAAGCCGAAGGCCGAGCTGCGTTCAGGAAGACGATAACTTTTTCGAAGAAGTAAGTAACTAAGGGCGAGGCCGAAGGCCGAGCTGCGTTCAGGAAGACTATAAACCTTCTCGAATAAATTAAGTAATCGTGTCCAAGGCCGAAGGCCGAGCTGCGTTCAGGAAGACCATAAACCTTCTCGAAGAAAGTAAAAGGGTGAGGCCGAAGGCCGAGCTGCGTTCAGGAAGAGCATAAACCTTCTCGAAGAAATTAAGTAATTGAGGGCGAGGCCGAAGGCCGAGCTTTGTTCAGGAAGACTATAAACCGCCTTGAAGAAAGTAAGTAACTATCGCCCATAGTTACTTACTGTCATCGAGAAGGTTTAGTGTCTTCCAGAATACAGCTTGGCCTTCGGCCACGCCCTTAGTTACTTACTTTCTTCGAGAAGGATTATAGTCTTCCTGAACGCAGCTCGACCTTAGGCCTCGCCCTCAGTTACTTACTTTCTTCGAGAAGGTTGAAGGTCTTCCTGAACGCAGCTCGGCCTTCGGCCTCGCCATTTGTTGCTTATTTTCTTCGAAACGGTTTAACCTCTTCCTGTTCGCCGTCCGGTCCCGACGTAAGTTACTTTTTTTTTTTATGGGAAGCTCGACATATCGCGCTCGCCAGACTAACGCAGAGGTGTAGTTCGACGGCGCCCACGGGCATTCGAATATTTACGGGGGCGGCGAATACCATGTCGGCCGGGTAGGAGCACCTTCACATTATGTAATGTACTTAGTTTCTTCTTATGAAATACGAATTTCACGCGAGCGAATCCGCGGGAAAAAGCTATCGATATTAAAATAAGAAAATTCAATTAAAATAAATCAAATACTTTAGATACCTACCTAACTAAGCAAAATACTCCACATTATTAGCATATCCGGAACTGAATTTTATTTAGCCTATCCTGTGTCTCGTATAGCTAAATGTGCGTGTAGTAATTTTAATCGAATTTAGATGATCGGCTTAAATTTTATGAAGGAAATTCATACAAACATATTCGCCTCGCCCCGCTGCCCCCCGCTGAGAGAAGCGCAGCGCTTCTCTCAAGACATTCTCGTCGTCGTAACTTTTAAACTATTTGTCCAAATTACTTAGTGTAACAGCCAATGTTTATCTACTTTAAATACCAGAAGCGATAAATATGTATGTATTTTGATAAGAATTAATTCAAAACTATAAAATGTGCATTGTAAATACAGTATGCAATTTAAATGTATTTTTGGTTCACTATTTGGCTATAGTGGCTTCCACATAAAAGGTAGATATATGCTGTCGCGGACTTTTTTTTAGAACTATTTTAGAGAAACTACCTCACCATACACTATCTTCGTGTAACTCTAACGGTTTATGCAGCGCACGCCGAGATAGGTCTCAGAAGGCAGGATTTTTTCCGACTTACTTGACATTTATCGATATTTGGGCAAATTTACACAATGTCTTTATAAATTATAGCCTTTTTGATGTATAAGCTATAGTACTGTAAAGGCTCATCAAAATCTGTTCAGTAGTTTTTGCGTGAAAGAGGAATATAGTGCGGCTGCTCGGTTCGCTGTTGAGTTTATAGGCCGCGCCTCCCGCGCGCCGCCTCCGCCCCGCCGCCGCCAACTGCCGCTCGCTCGGTAAATACCTATGTAGTATGTATAGTACTAAGGCGCGCGGATTGAACATATCGGTTTGTATGGGAGCCACATCTTAGCGTAACCGGAACTGAATTTTATATAGCCTATCCTGTGTCCCATATATTTAAATGTGCTTGTACAAAGTTTCATCGAATTCGGATGATCGGTTAAAGAGTTATGGCGGAACATACATACATACATACATACATACATACAGAAAAGATTTCTAAAAATCGTCAATTTAGCTTTAGTATCATACATAGAGGCTACAAACTCAATATTTCCTAAAACAAAGCAACTTACTCCATGACCATCCCTTACAGATTTATTATTAGTATTGATGATTGATGATAGTCAGAGTATATACTATATTAGTATAGAGTATAATACTGCCTATTCATGACGAACACAAATGGCTCTTCCCCATACTTGACTATGCAGATGTGTGTTATCTCGATTTGAATCAAGACCTTTTGAATAAACTTGACAGGCTGCTTAATATGTGCATCCGCTACATCTTCGGTCTGCGCAAGTTCGATCATATCTCCGAATATCGAGCACGTCTTCAATGGCTTGATATAAGAAGCCGCAGGAATACCCACGTTCTCTCTCTTCTCTTCCGCACGCTGAATGACCCTAATTCTCCAAATTACATGAGTGAGCGGATCAGCTATCTCTGTTCGCACGGTGTACCTTTGAGGTCGGCTGATAATCTTCTTCTAGCTATACCTGCTCACTCGCAGTCATTTTTAACCCCCGACGAAAAAAACGGAGGGGTGTTATAAGTTTGACGTGTGTGTGTGTGTGTGTGTGTGTGTGTGTGTGTGTGTCTGTCTGTGGCATCGTAGCTCCCAAACGGACGGACCGATTTGGATGCGGTTTTTTTTATTAGGAAGCTTGTTTAATCGGGATGGTTCTTAGCTATGTTTGTAATCAAGTAATCAAGTAATTAAGTAATAAAAAAATTAATTATGTTAAAAAGTGGACCGATTTTCATGCGGTTTTTTTAAAAAAGCTTTAAATAAAAGTTAAATTACAAATTTAAAAAACCCCCGACCCTTAAAAAGTCAAAAATAATTTTCGTTTACTCACTTAAAGGAGTCGGGGGACCGCTAAGTAAATAAAATATAATAACTCCGAGCTGCGCGGGAATTTACTTAGCGGTCTACCGACTCCTTTAAGTGAGTAAACGAAAATTATTTTTGACTTTTTAAGGGTCGGGGGTTTTTTATACTCACTCATTCACTGTTGAAGCTGTACGCTTGTGGAATAAACTGCCACGAGAGATACGTACTTCATCAACCATCCACTATTTAAAAAAACGGCTGCATGAAGTATATAGAACCTAGACGAATATTCTATTTGCTGTAATGTTGGACGTAGGTACTTTGTATAATATCAATATCACTGCTATTTGGACAAAATGTATTGTATATGTTATATTTATGTATATATATTTGAGTATATATGTAAGTAGGCATAAGTATATTTTATATTTATTTATTTATTTATTTATATTTTATTTATTTTGTGTAATAGGTATGTATATTAATAATATTATATATGTAAGGAAGGACAGAGCAAATTCCTCTTTCGAAGTATCTCGTATGCCTACATGCTCATTATCTCACCCCAAAGGTTAGTAGTAAGATATTGCCAATATTTGGCAATAAACTCGCCTTTTTGTACCTTTATTTTGTATATTGGTGTACAAATAAAGAATATTTACATTACATTACATTACATTACATTACATTAAATGGAACGCAAGGTGAATAAAAATACTGAAATTAACACAACTTCCTTTAACGTCAAATCCAAACCTTTACTTTAATACTAAATACCAATATAAGTATGTAATTAATTAGTAATGAAATTATTGCCCAGTTGTGCTGGAGACAGCTTCTTGAAATCTTGCGTTAGCGGAGCATTTCGGTACTTCTCGTAGATGACTTCATCTGAATAGTCCGCCCCGTTCGCAGTCGTGCCGACCTTAGCCCCGTTCCTGTAAAGCAAGAAAAAACTTATAGGACCAAAGCGCAGTGCTTACTGACACGGCATCTAGCTTAGATTTCGTTTTTTATGCAAACCAGCATGGGTGGCTGTGCCGAGAGACCAATGGTGCAGTCGACAGAGCCAAAATCACCTCTCCTCGCGAAACCACGCTCAGTTAGGTGCCATGCCAGTAAATTTGCGGACTGTTGCTAGGCTGTCTAGCCCGTTAATACGACGCTTGAAGATAGCGGCAAGTGTAATGCGCTGACATCACGGATATATAGCAGGTGATGTAGGCAATTAATATGTCATACAGATGTCAGTCAGTCAGTCAGTCAACATGTATGCGTCCACTGCTGGACATACGCCTCTCCAATTTTCCTCCAGTCCTCCCGGCCTTCAGTGGAACCACTGCTTTCCGCCGACGTACTTGATGTCGTCCGCCGTGGTCTCCGCCCAAACTCCGGTGCGGTCGGTCGACACGGTCGGTCGTGATCATAAGCACACCTGGGCGTCAGTACTTGGACGGGTGACCGTCCGACCGTTGGAGGCTGACCGTGCTTCGGATTCCACGTAAAACTGTAGGTCCCTTTCCTTCTTACCTTACTAGGTGGTAGGGTTTAACCCGCCCGGGTTGGTAGCACCGAGGAAAGGTCGGTTGAAATGGTTATGTAATTGTAGCCGACTGGATTAGTACCACCGTACTGGATGTAATATGGCCGCATAGCAGCCTCGTTTATGTTCTCCTCTAGTCCAGTATAGCCAGCAATCCAGGGAATTCTCCGGTATGGCACCTACCTTCTCGGAGTTGATATTGGCTGGTTGAAGCATGTGCTTTGGCCCCTCCGACTCAACCAACCATACCGGATTACATAAAACATAATGTAAATAGTTCGTGTTTTCTGTCTAGTTCAGTGTAACCGACACGACCGAAGGGAAGCACTGACATGGCGCCTAGTTCACCAAGGTGTTATAGGCTGACATCACGGATGTAGTAGGTGACCGTTTCAGTTTCCATATTAACCCCATAGATGCAGACACATTTGACGGGTCATTACGTCAGCAAACTTATTAGCCTGCATATTATTTTGGTTTCAATTTTTTTAAGTAAAAACTTCTTTAGCGGCGCTTGGCACTTTTTCACAAAGCCACAGTCGCACTCCGGGAGTGCCGGCAGAAGTAAAAACAACACCGTAACATTGCTTAAAAAAAACAACACCGTAACATTGCTTAAAAAAAAAATTTATGTTAAATTTAGTAGAACGGACGGACAAGTATTTGTTACGGAACCCTACATTCATTTTGCAGAACTTAGTAGAATGGACAGACATAAACGTTCTACGAAACCCTACTTTTATTATAAAATAACCGTCGGAGCACCATTCATTTTGAAATAAATGTTAAATTTAGTAGAACGGACAGACATGCATTTGTTACGGAACCCTACATTCATTCTGCAGAACTTAGTAGAATGGGCAGACATAAACGTGTTACGGAACCCTACTTTTATTATAAAATAACCGACGGAGGACCTTGGTTGAAAATTGTAAAATTTAGTAGAACGGACAGACATGCACTTGTTACGGAACCCTACATTCATTTTGAAATAAATGTTAAATTTAGTAGAACGGACAGACATGCATTTTTTACGGAACCCTACATTCATTTTGCAGAACTTAGTAGAATGGACAGACATAAACGTGTTACGGAACCCTACTTTTATTATAAAATAACGTTCGGAAGACCTTGGTTGAAAATTGTAAAATTTAGTAGAACGGACAGACATGCATTTGTTACGGAACCCTACATTCATTTTGAAATAAATGTTAAATTTAGTAGAAAAGACAGACATGCATTTGTTACGGAACCCTACATTCATTTTGCAGAACTTAGTAGAATGGACAGACATAAACGTGTTACCGAACCCTACTTAACAGTTGCACTCCGGGAGTGCCGGCAGATCCCGTGCCACTCTAACTTAACCCTTAATGCAATGACTTACGGTTTCATCTTAAAAATGACGCGGACGCGACATTGTCGCGATGTCGCGAGTTATACGGGTCATTACGTCAGCAAACTTATTAGCCTGCATATTATTTTGGTTTCCCACAATTTTTTTTTTATAGAAACCGCGCCACTTCTCGCGCCGAGCCACCCATAAGGTGTCTAACGACGCCCATGTACATTCGGTCGTACTTGGGGGCTGCGAATGCCATGCCGGCCTAACAAGTGCCTATTCACGCCTCTCTTGAAGGACCCGAGACCGCCCAAGTGGGCGGAAATGTGTGGGCAGGGAGAGCGTTCCAGAGTTTACCAGTTCTGCAGAACCGATTGGTACGCATCCACGGTAAATCCAGCGTATAGGGATGCGATCCCTGCCCAGTGCCCGTTGTGCGGAGGTAGAAAAAATCGAAGATCGAAGAGAAGCACTGAAATGGCACCTAGCTCGCCCGGTGTTATGGGCTGACATCACGGATGTTGTAGGTGATGCAGCCAACCGTGTCAGTTTCCATAAAAAAAAAATTTAAAAAGAAAGGAAGGGGATGGCGGGGCGGGATCGCGTCAAACAGCTCCTCCGAGCATTCCCCATGGAATACGCGATAGAACACACTTAGGGCGCCTACATCCCTACGAAGCTTTGAATTAATTATTATATTGGATTGAGCCGTGTGGTCGTCGTACATACATACATACATACATAACTCACGCTTTTGTATCCCGACAATCAGGGCAAGCAGAGTAATCGGTGTTGTGCTATAAGTTCATACATACATATACATACATAACGTCACGCCTGCCTGCCTCCCAGTGGGGCAGGCAAAGACAACGGACCCAACCCACGCAAACAACCCAACCCCCACGCACCACGATGCTGACACACTTTTGCCGCCTCTTCCACTCTCATAATGTTCTTCATACATGCTCGTCGGTTACGGGTACTACGCACCTGACCCTTTTTGAGCACATGCCCGATCTGGTCCAGGTACGTGCGTCTAGGGCGACCCTTCCCGACTCTTCCACTAACATTCGCTCCATAGATTTCTTTCATTAGTCTCCTATGATCCATTCTACAGACACACATACTCCTCCTATTCCACACATACTCCTCTCAACGAGCGCATTTCGACATCATTTATCCTGCTCTCATGCTTCGCCTGCCATACCCAACTTTCACTCCCATAAGTACTCTGGTAAATTAAAGCACAACACCGACCACCACGTTTAGCACAGTATACGGACAAGATAACTATCAAGCAGCAAGTGAGGCACGAAGACCCACCTGCTGCATGACAAGGTGGAAGGACCACGCCAAGGTGAAAAGTGGCGACCCTGTCGCCCTTTAGCACGGCATCTTGTCCTTATCCCTTAGTCGCCTTTTACGACATGCATGGGGAGAGATGCAGCGGGGATATTATTTTTAAGTACCGGCCCCACACGGTACTATCATGAAATCTAACTAAATAACGGATACGCTCATTTGAAATGTCTGTTTGTGGAAGCTCATTTATCCACTGATCTGGCTTTATTGATTGTTCGAGAGCTAGATTTACCAATTGGCTACCTCTGATACTTTTCTTAGGCATAATAATTATTTCTGCTACTATGAAAAAAATACGAAGAATCAATGTGTCGTATGTCAAAATATAGGAAATTTATTATTATTGGAATATCACGTTTGTAATAGTAAACTATTTATAATATATTTGTACAAATTTGTATAATATTTGTGTGAAGATCAACACTTGTACAGAATTAATAAAATAATATTGATATAACAAGTAAATTGTCGAGCTAATCGTTGCTAATCGAGTTTGACATGCGATCAATTGAAAGACCTTTCACGTCGCCGACATACGAGATCTTTTATTGAGTGCGTTCAAATAACTTCCTTTGTTTCTTCACTTACGAGTTTTTGCAGTTTAGTAGATTGATTTATTTGGGCACGAATGGCATCAAAACATAAAAATAGATTTTTCGTGACATACGACCTATTGCATTAACAGCGACGATGAGGTATCTTGGATTCTAGCAAGTTGTTTTATGTATCACTAGAAATTGTTAAGCTTTCATACAAAATATTTCAGCGAAGCTCCGGGTTAGCCATACTCGTACTTTCCCGCAGAACAGCGACCGGGGACGTCGTCTTCCCGTTTCACTGTGCTATTTAATGTATTTTGAAGTTGTAACTTACATTTTCTGCATGTCTGGATAATGTTTTCGCCTGAAAATTTATAACACGGTAAATTTTATTTTATGGACTTGGGTGGATAAAAAGTAAGTAGGACTCTATCTTTTTCCTTCACTTTTTTTTTCCTGAATTTATTTAATTAATTATCAAATCTTTATCTTGACAATGTGAGTCGACCCATGTACCAAGTTTATTTGCTAACTAATATAGCTACGAAAATTTTAATTCAAATATTTAGGTTTTTATCGACTTTTAGCAAAACTTCCAAAATAGCAAGACATTAAAAATAAGTAGGTACCTGGTATTAGCAAAGTAATCTTGGTCCGTGTACTCTTCAGACACTTGAACTTCCATCGGTTGAACTTCGAGACCCTCTAGCTGGAAGTACGGCGGCGCGCTCGATACACTGAATAGCAGTGCTGCAACATCAATCACATTTCTATCTATGTAGGTAGATGTCTACTCATTTGTTTTGGGAAATTATTATTCATTGTTAGGTAGGATTGCGTACCTCAAAAGAGAAAACTGAACCCTTATAGGATTACTTGTTGTTCGTCCGTCTGTCAAGACCTTTTCGTTGTCTCAGTTACGGGTAGAGGTATAAAGTTGAAATTTATATCAAATAGGTACTAAGGTCTACGGTCCCTTATTGGAGGTGTAAACAATTCAAGCTTCTAAGATCAAAACAATCAAAAGTTACACACTCATCAAAACCTAAAGGGTATTCGAAATGCATAAGGGCCAATGGTATGGTGCAAACTGACAACCATCTCATATTCTTTTAAGTCGGCTATAAAATTTAGCTATCAAAAGAATCAATTGGAAAGAATTTTTCAAATTCCACCGACGTGTCTGTGGACAATATAATGTTTCAATTATAATTTTAATTACACACAAATACCAATTTTATTTACTTATTTTAGTTTAAAATACTTACAATCATCCAGTGCCAAAATTCCGTTAAAAACTGCCCCTAACAGAAACATCAGGATTACTTCTAACTTTACCTTAAATTCAGTCATTTTCATTAATTAAGCACAAGTTTTTCAAGGTAGAAGTTTTTGTAGCAGTCGCCTCGTGCTTTCTCATAGTCTTCTTGCTTGAATAGATCAAACCGCTCTGAAAATTCTTAGGACTGCCACTTAAACTTAAAGCAGGTAAATAGCATTATGTAACTCAATTGTTTCAGATTGTTTACAGTTAGCTTCTGAAAACGTTAGTCAAACTGTTATGTACTTGCGATTCGTGCGGTAAAATGACGTTACGTAATTTTTTACCAGACTATCGAAACCAAAAGGAGAGTTTCTGAAACCAGTTACACCTACATAGTTACTGTGAAAAATATGTGAAAATTAATTGTAATGTAATGTTTTAAAAATTAATAACAAAAAAAATTTTACTTTACTTTAGTTATGATTTTGGCAGCGTATGTATTTTTATTTTATTATATTTTCTTCAGGCGATCAACAGCCTATGGATGGATACAACATATTTTGAAAAAAAAAACGCTTTTACAGAACAGGCCAATGACATGTAATGTGTCTGTTTAAATTTAAACAAATACATTTTTAGGTGCATATCTATTTGCACAATGTGTGTGCATGCGTGCGTGTGTGCGTGCATACGTGCGTGCGTGCGTGCGTGCGAGCGAGCGAGCGTGCGTGCGTGCACGCGTGCGTGCGTGCGTGTATTATATAGTATAACCAAGTTTGTTTTTTTTTCAAACCTCTTCGGTGGTATTGTTGCCAAGAGCTTGAACAAATTTCAAAAATATACCTAACGGTTTAGAACTAAAAGGAATTAAATTAAAAGTATATAAAACCCAGCTACGGAACACGAGAAATAAAAGAAAAAAGTTGATCGAAAATGCTGTAGAAGGGTTCGAATAAACAGGGAGCCCGACTACAGCATTTTTTATTTTATTCTCCGTTATTTTCTTTCTCTTATTTTTATGTTTGAAAATATTTTGTTCAACATTTTCTTACACAATGCCTTTCATTCGACGTTTGGCTAAATTTTAACACATCGTCCACTGTTCATAGGCAAATTTTAGGTAAGAGTTCATTTAAACAGCTCATTTGCGTAAAAAGATGTTCCCCTGCGTTCCAACAATTTACATGCAATTTTTGCAAATTCACACATTTAGTGTACCAGTACCTACTACAGTACTACTTGTTCAGAACCAATTGTTATAAACTTACCATAGCTCTTCAGAGAGTTCCAATAATACTCATGTGATGTTTTATACACTGCTTCCGACTAGGTTCCAGACTAGGTTCTAGAAGCCTATTCCATACTTAATTCGTATTTATGTTTAGTAAGTAGAAGAGTATTCAGATCCAAAGTTCTTAAAATTTGGTAGTTAAGTACTCTACCGAGCGCTCGTAAGTATGGAAAGGTGCACTAGTGAAATTATTTCACTACCTATGTGAACCGATTTAAAAACAACAATGTGGAGGAAACATTTTTATTGTGTAGATATTCATTTATTTATAACATTGTAAACTACAGTAATTGTATAAAATTATAATAATAATAAGCACGCATGCACGCACGCACGCGAAGAAAAAGACTTTTAAAACGGCTGCGCGACTACGTCGCCATGCAGTCCGGCGGATACGGAGCTCTCCGAGATGGGGGTGGTGGTGGCCTACGTGTCTAGTATCACCACCCATCGCTCGAAGCTAGTCTCGCGTCGTCTCGGAGAGCTCCGTAGCCACGGCCTGCACCCGCCGTCGCGCTTGGAGGGTTGTCTCCCGCCGCCGGCGGTATTACCATTTTTATTTAATGTCTGTATTAATTTTGATTACTTATTATATAATATATGTAAAATTAATATAAATTTATAGTAAAAATGTGAAATCAAGAATATGAAATAAAAGTTCTGTTAATATGCAGTGTTTTAAAACTTCCTCACTCCAAATAGAAGTTTCTACTTTTATTATTTATTTTAAACTTTAGGAATAGGAGAAAGGATTGGAGTACCTATATGTGTGCAGGGTACACCAGTTCAACCGCATTAGCATCACCACGGGATTCCTCGTTTTAGAAAAGACATGTTACTGCTTTTTTTTTAAGCTTCTTCAACGAGGAATCCCGCGGTGGTAAGCAAATTCGGCCGAACTGTGGCCCAGTAGGTAGGTACCTACAATATGCTAAGTCATATATAGATGGCGCAAGAGTCTATCTGTAGAAGAGATTAGCCTCTCCGCCCCAGAGCCCCCGACCACCGTAGCCGATAAGCTGCTCCCGCTGGTCGCTGTATTTCCTAAGGAACAGCTTCTTCAGGATGCGACGTCGTCGTCGGTCCTCCCTCGCGCATGTCTCCGGGTCTGCCTCGCATGGTGGCTCCCTAAAAAGCAGGACAATTGATTAACATTAGGCACCATGTGAAGTGTCACTATCGCGCTGTCTCCGTGTCAGACGGCAAATATGGCTTAGGTGCATTGATTTTAAACCCTGTCTGCCATTCGGAAAGTTGGTAATGCTTTCTTTCACATTCTTAAATTATTAACACGAGTCGTGGTTCGGATTATATGCAAAACGAAGATTACTCTCCTTACACTAAGTACTAGATTAAATCAAGAACTTGTAAAATATGTTCGTGTAGTCGAGCAAGAATAACACAAAGGGAAGTCGTTAGTAGGTACCTATCTAACACTGAAAGTGCCTAAGACAAAAAATAATTTATTCGATTCATTTTTTTATGGATACAGTTGGATACATCACCTACACTACAGCATCCGTAATGTCAGCATATAACACGTTGATGAACTAGGTGCCATATCAGTACTTCCCTTGGGTCGTCTACACTGAACTGGGCTGAAAATACGATATATATACCTACACTAGAAGCAAAGCTTATGAGTGTACATCGTAGTTGGTAATTGGTGGTGCAATTGCCTTTTTTTAAAGTTGGTGATTTTTCATGTAAATAAGTATAAACTCCCTAGTAATAAATTTTCTTTGGCCAACCGTGCCCCACAGTCGGTACAAATTTGGCTAACGAAAAATAGTTGCTAGGATTGCAACTCACTTGTACTCCCCGTCCAGCATTAATCTAAACGGCTCAGTCTTAGTCATCTTATTCGGGACCCTCTCGCCGGGAGGCATAGCGGCCAGGTCCTTCATCACTTCCATAATGGCGTTCTCCAACTGCGCGAGCTGGGGGACCATCAGCCTCATCGGCGGCGTCTCGCAGCGGTCGCCAGTCTTGCAGGCCGTGCGGAAACGGGTGCTTTTTTCAATTGGTAACGAGGGTATCTGGGCAATCGCGCTGGCTAGCTTACCGGTCCCTGAGTAGACATCTGTGGACAATTTGCACTGTTAAACTGTTCTACGTTGAAGCACGGGCGTGCCCAGGATTTTGGTTCGGGTGGGGGGTTCAGATTTGATCAAAGGAAATTCTGGATGCGATACCTACTCAATACTAGAACGAGCATGTGGTTGAACCATTGCATGCCTAGTTAGTGTGCAAACAATTAATAATGAATATGGTAGTTTAAAAAATTTACACATACCAAGCAAGTTGGGTTTGAACCCCTCCCCCCCTCTTCTGCGCCCCTATGCGTTAAAGGATAATTGATAAATATAACTGTTATATAAATATAAGTGTTGCTGGAGAACTATACAGAGTGGCCACTCGCTAGTCCCGACCTCTACTGCCAATAGGCCCGGATATGCTCAGTGAAGCCATCGCAGGCTCAGTTCGACACCTTCCTTTCCTGCTATTTCTTCGAATCAACCTTGTACAGATGATTAATTTTTTAATTTATTCAATGGCAAGACAGCCATAGCATGTGTCTTACATACACCCTTCTCGAAATGAAACGCATTACTAATTACACTTTACAACTCATACTGAGGTTGGACACTTACCTAATACATCTCTAAACTTTTCTCCAGATACTTCACTCTGTGTATCATATGATTTTGCCATGCTGATAAAAATAACAGTGAAAACTATACATTGAATAATAATCATTCCTTTTACAAACATTCCAGATGAATTTATTACAATTAAATAATTTAAAGCTTCTATTATTAGTATTTACCTAATTATTAGTTTTTTTTTTATTAAAGTGAAAAATGGCAGATAAATTTACAGAGTCTATAATGAAAATGGTTCGTATTTTTGGTTTTGCATGGCTTTATAACCTCAGTAGGTAGATAACAAACACCACTTCTACAGTTTCACACTTTGTTTGTAAATATTTCAGCCATTAAAAATTGTTGCTACGACAAAGATACGACAAAGATGTAGGTACTACAAGCAACCATTAAACTTTTCTAAGGGAATTTAAAAGTGTGCCCATTTCCTGTGATAAAGATTGTTTGCCGATAATTTGTGAGCAAAACTTTAATCAATATTATTTGTTTATTAAAATGTGCAGCTACCTACCAACTTTGTATGAGACAGGTTCACATCAAAAATTTTGGAAGGAGAGAAGATGTGTCATGCATGATGACATGAACGCCACTTTTGTATCGGAACCGCTGTCACCAGTTTCCGATCGCACACAATCACAGTTCACACACACAAACGCACGTACACATTGGCACGAGCGATATTTGGCCAATCCACAATGTTGCATCCACGCGTCTGCCCATATTACCGTGTCGCAGACACGCCTTCTTCGCATATCTACTCTCCTTCCAAAATCTTTGGTGTAGTTACATAAATAACAATAAGAGATATGTCCATGTTTAGCAGTTAAATTTTTATTTATATATGTATACTAAGTAGGTATAGTCTGGTGACTGGTCACTTCGATACCTAGCTGCCAAAATCTAAGCTCTGTCCTACACTTAACATAATTCGTGCCATAATAGCCCTTGCTTCTTGTCAGGCGGCTCTCGTTATGGTTAACATTGTGTAAGTATACAATTAAAATATACCTAATTATAATATAATTTAATTATTAACTTAGGTATGTCAACTGTAAAGCTGTCTCGAGATACTTCATGATATGTTCATGGATCGTGTTCCGGTTGTCTCTTCTCACCTGAAATAGGATCATTTTATTATATACTGTCTCTACTAAAGTTATGCTGGCTCTACTCTACTCTATGCATGTTCTGTGTTTCCAATAGTGATGGGTAAATGTTAAAATGGAATAAAACAAGTTGTGTGTGAGATATAAAAAAAAAATTATTTTTATTTGTAAGGCCTATCAACATTATGTGTGTATGTATATATTATATGCTGTTCAAAAATGAACGGCATTACTCTATGAAGAAGCAGTCCTGTTGTGTTCATCTAATTTGCATGAAAATCTAATCTTCGATAACTCTTGACGCATGATCAGGCTGAATTTGAGCGATGGCACGTGTTATGTTGACTTTGAGGGCACCGGTCGTTTGCGGCTTATTAGCATAGACCTGCGACCTACATCGTGCTGCGACTTAAGGAAAGCCCACAAGAAAAAGTCTAACGGGGTCAAATCGCAAACATTCAATAGTCGACTGGGAAGAACGACCATGTAAACCGTAAAATGGGCGCAACGAGCGCATGGTTGCTACAAGAGAACACCCATTTTGATAATACATTTTACCATTTGCACGTGTTGCTCGACGCTGTAACTGGCAAATTTTTTTTTTATATTTTAGTATTAAGCATGCTTTACATTTCTTCATTAGATAGATGCAAAATCGAAAATGAAGAGAAAAAAAACATCCCAACCTATTCACAAAATGTTTTAAATAAAAAACGGTACTTTACACCTGTACACTGTTTTTTTATGGAAACTGACACGGTTGGCTAAATCACCTACAACATTCGTTATGTCAGCCCATAACAACTGGTGAATAGGTGCCATGTCAGTGCTTGCTTGTCTGTTCGATAAATTCACTTCAAAAGCTAAGTTACGTTAATTTTGAACCACAAAGCCATTCATTTACCTCAAACACCTTTGAGCAGATATTATTTCTAACACCCTCCACGAGCGGGTCACTATTCTTCAGAGGTACTGTCGCTAGAACCACTCGCTCCGACTTCGGATTGAATATCTCTTGTATCCGGCTACGGAACTTGCCGCTGAATAACTCCATCTTGCCTATCTCGTCTATGACCAGGACATTGGCACCTGGAGGACTAGGCTGTAAGAAAATATATAATGTTAAGTTAACTGCTTAACTAAAGAAGCTTTCATATAATAATGAAGAACCAGTTAGTTTTTGTTTTTTTTTTTTATGTAAGTAATCCGGTATGGGTGGCTGAGTCAGAGGGGCCACAGAACATGCTCTGACTAGCCAATATCACCTCCGAGAAGGTAGGTGCCATACCGGAGACTTCCCTGGATTGCTGGCTATACTGGACACAACCGAGGCTGCTATGCGGCCATCTTACATCCAGTACGGTGGTACCAACCCAGTCTACCACCTAGTAAGGGGAAGGGAAGGGACCTACAGTTTTACACCGGTTCCGAACGGTGAAGCAGCAGGTGTAGGTATGCACGTAAATTTTTTTGTCAGAAAAAACTCATTGGTACCCGCCGACCGGATTCGAACCTCGGACCTCTCGGATGAGAAGCCCATGCCCAAACCACTCGGCCACCCGCCGCTTATAGTTACAGAAATTTATTGAAATATCTGGTGAATGATTTTATCAGCCTCGATATTTTGTCAGCCTCGATAGCTCAGTGGGTGGTGCAGACAGTCAACTGTCGCTATTGATGGTTAAGCAACGCTGGGTGCGGTCAGTACTTGGATGGGTGACCGCTGACCGTTGGAGGCTGACCGAGGTTCGGATTCCTCGTAAAACTGTAGGTCCCTTCCCTCCTAATCTTACTTGGTGGTAGGGTTTAACCCGCCCGGGTTGGTACCACCGCACTGAATGAAACGTCAGTCAAAACGGCTATGTAAATAGTTTGTGTTTTCCGACCAGTTCAGTGTAGCCGGCACGATCAAAGGGGGAAGCACTGACATGGCACCAAGTTCACCCGGTGTTATGGGCTGACATCACGGAGGGAAAGGGAAGGTGTGGATCTAAGCTTGTGATGGCTTCACCGAACATATCCGGGCCCATCGGCAGTAGAGGAGGGTATTAATCGAGGCCGGGACTAGCGAGCGGCCACTCTAAATTTCCCGCGCATGCTTCACGTTTCGGCTCGCTCAGTCAGTCAGTCAGCGTGTATGCGTCCACTGCTGGACATACTCCTCTCCTATTTTCCTCCAGTCCGCCCGGCCTTCAGCGATACTTAACCACTGCTTTCCGCCGATGTACTTGATGTCGCTGTCCCACCTGGAGGGCGGTCTTGCTGTCCACGGTCGCCAGTGCAGGACATGGTTACTCCAATGGTCATTGTCTCTTCAGCTAACGTGCCCAGCCCACTGCCACTTGAGCTTAGCCTCCCGGTGTCCAATATCAACTACTTTGGTGCGTCAGTGGATAGTAAAATCAAAAAGCTCAAAAAGAAAGAAAGAAAACAGGGTTTCCAGTGTCACAAGTATTACAAAATTTTAAAATTTAATTTAATTTTTTTTTATTTATACTGACACGGTTGGCCACATCTCCTACAACATCCGTGAGGTCAGCCCATAACACCGGGTGAACTAGGTGTCATGTCAGTGCTTCCCTTCATTTCATGTCGGCTACACTGAACTGAACTTAAAACACGAACTATTTACATAGCCGTTTCAATCAACTTTTCATTCAGTGCGGTGGTACCAGTCAGGGGGGAATAAACCCTACCACCTAGTAAGGTAAGAAGGGAAGGGACCTACTTACAGTTTTACGTGAAATTCGAACCACGGTCATCCTCCAATGGTCGAGCAGTCACCCATCCAAGTACCGACCGCACACAGGGTTGTTGCTTAACAACAGTCGACTGATGAACTATACTACCTAATTACTAATTCATAAATTTTATATTAGTATTAACCTGTTCGCTTCCGATGGACCCGCTCGAGCCACGATCCTTTAACCGCTCGCTTCAGTTGAGCCCGATAGGTGGCATTGAAAATATTTATGAAGTGTTATTTCAGTGATTTTTTCTTATTAGAATGAGAGAGACCTTTAGATAGATGTTTAAAAACTCTTTCCATTGATACGAAGTACATCTACAAACAATTCCGCACTCAAACGGAAAAAAATATTTGCTGACGTCTCGTCATTTTTGCCTCCAGGTTTCTTCTTTTTTTTATTTGTGGGACGGAGACTGAGTTCATTTACCTAAACATTTAAATATAATTTGCATGGGGGAACTGTCAATTTCAGGGTAGAAAAAAATTCTGAAAAATGTCAAGCGTGTTTTCTTTTTCCTTGAGTTAAAAAATGCTTCTAAATATATATTTCTTCATTTGTTTTACTTGACATCGTTTTGTGCGTAATTTCATTGTCTTTTGTGCACATAGTGTTTATTGATCTGAATTCGTTATTTTAGGAAATATAAGTTTATGTGCACGCACTGTGGGTTTCATAGTAAAGTAGCGAACAGGTTAAGAAATACTTAATCCAAAATAGTCTAAAAGAAATCAATAATTTGGTTTCACTCAACCTTACTCAAAGCTGGTATAGCGACCGCTTCAAACTCCAACAACATAACCCCATACTTCCCAACTCGCCACCTAGGCGGTTGTGACAATTTAGCCGAGTCTGTCGCGAGTACTCCACGCTCCCCGTCGACACCTAGCGACACCACGTCGAAACCTTCCCTGCCGCCTGCGCCACGTCTCTCTTCAGTGTATATTCCTTCAACGTTTACACTCTGGCCGGCCAGGGAAGTGCATAGTTTCTTGATTAAAGTGGTTTTTCCAACACCTGGAGAATTGGAAAGATTTTAATGGGCGTAATTATGTTTCATAACAAATTGTTAAAGTTATTCTGTTTAGGCATAGATAGATATTATCGTTTTTCAATAAAGGTTAGGTTAGGTTAATTTAGGCAGTAAATTGTTCTTACCTGGCTCGCCTGTCAGCAGGAAAAACTGGTATTTGTTGTGAGACATTTCAAACGTGTTTTATATTTTTCATACTAAATTTTTTTGGCTAGAAAGTTCCGTTGCTTACAAAATGCAAATAGACAGGGTGCCGTGCCGTGACACTCGGCGACACGACATTGCATGATTGCATGGCACAGCTGTGAGCTGTCATTTTTGACAGTTACGTTGAAATATTTTAGTAGACCATAGTTTGAATGATCTCAACACGAGCAGATTAAATTCTCTGTGATGCAGTAGGTCAGTATTGCAAGGTAGATATTTCAGATAGGGATATTATTTAAATTTCGGTTAATTCGTTATCTACTGCACGCACGCACGCACTCACGCATGCACGCACGCACGCACACAGCATTCTCGCTCGCATTCCTAACGTACGCCCATTGCAAGTTCAGTTATGTAAATGAAAGCAGAAGAAAAATGTAAAATATTGCTCTTATTAAAACGTACAAAATTTGTATAACATGATCTTAACAATAATATTGGAAATGCACTTATAAAAATACACAGTACATAAATGTATATAACAATTTTCTCTTACTGGATACATGTACTATAGAATTGCAGGAATAGAATCTGGTGCGGTCGTGGCACCTACCTAGGTGCTTAAGCTTCTTACGCCTTCACCAATTAGGTAGACTAAGTATAGAAACAACATGTTGGTTTATTCGTTCTTGAAGTTGGGCGGCCTCTTTTCAATGAAAGCTGTCATGCCTTCCTTGCGGTCCTCCTGTAAGAAATATTTTTAATTTGTTAGTCACATAGTTGGAACAGAATTTCATCTGGTAATCATACAGTACGCTCTGCCTCTGCCTATTCAGTCAGCTACATTTTAAGCCTACTACCTAGTAAGGGGCGAGGGAGTACCTACAGTTTTACACCAATTCCGAATGGTGAAGCACCAGGTGTAGGTATGCACATACATCTTTTCGTCAGAAAAAGTCATTGGTACACGCCGACCGGATTCGAACCTCGGACCTCTCACATGAGAAGCCGATATGCCCAAACCACTCGGCCACCCGCCGCTTAAAGGGAAAGAAGCTTAGTGGGAAACCGACCGGCGGGAACATTCTGTGCGGGCTACAGCAAAACGTTCCACTTAGCATCAAATTCATCAATTCCTTTCCCAATCATGCTCTCTCTCTCTCTCTATCTCTCTCTCTACCAATCAAAATTCTGCACTTTGCTTTCAAGGCTGCTTTTGAAAATATTTCCATGTATAAATTTAGGAGAATCTCGGAAGTAAAAATGTTTTTGAAGATGCTAACTATTGTAAAATATATTAAACATACAGTGGCGAAAGTTCCCCAGAAGATCTTCTTCTCATAGGCGAGGCCGGTGGTGAGTGTGGTCTCATACGCCTGATTCACAGAGTCCTTGGCGAGCCGCACGATCAGCGGCGAGTGAGAGGAGATCTTCTCGCCCAGCTTCACTGCCTCTTCCAGCAGTTTGTCTACGGGGAACACCTTGCTCACCAGACCTGCGCGATTTGAAGATTTCATTAGAAAATTAGCTGTTATGTAGGCAATCTGGAACTACTTAAATGTTTCTTCCACATTTTTTTATAAGACTATGTACTACGAAGTATCGTGAGGGGCTGGTATTTAAAAAGAATAGCCGCACTGCATCTCTCCCCGTGCATGTTGTAAAAAGCGACTGAGGGATAAGGATGAGATGCCGTGCTTAAAGACGACAGGCTAGTCACCTCTTACCTTGGCTCAGTCCTTCGACCGAGTCATGCAGCGGGTGGGTTTTCGTGCTTACTTGCTGCTCGATAGTTATCTTTTCCTAATATTTTGCAAAACTTGGTGGTCGGTGTTGTGCTCTAATTTACCGGAGTTCTTGGAGCACAACACCGATTACTCTGCTTATCCCATGTACAGATGGATACAGCATTTAGTTTGTGTATGTGTATGTAAGAGCGAGATTGAGAACGTAAAATTAACAAAAATCATTTAAAACTAGCTGTTTCTAGCCCTGCGGAATCTAATGTTATGTTCCTGCCTCTTTCCAGAGATAAGTCTAATGTCATACATATCATATCATACACATGAAAACATTGGTTGAAAGGTTCCCAAGTTACATAAGTTAACCTAGTATGTACGTAGAGAACGAGTTTTTGGCAAGTAAATAAGGGTTATTTGTACCCCTATTTATATTTGTACATTCATTTACTTCTCCATTTGATCTTTGTACTTTCAAAGGTTGGGCAAAGATGTTTGATAAAACCTTATCAGAACTGATAGAAACATAAAAGCAGGTGGCATTAACTGCTCCAGCAAATCACAAATAGAAACATTTTGGCCAACAGCGTTGATAACCCGAAACGAAGATAAGATACGGCGCACTCACGTAATTTTGTATATTTTGTCTTTTATGATTACATCAAAATTACTTATATAGGCTATGATTTTTTTTATGAAATGTAGAAAAAGAGGACGTTGATGTGGAAAAATGTAGTTTTAAAATAAATTGAGATAAAATTCGAATCTGATATTAAAAAGAAAAAAATCATCTCCAAGCATGGATTGTACCTGGAACACTGGTATATAGTCTTAAATGTTTATTTATTGTTGATTTGAGTAATGTGTCTATGTAGGTATGTATGTCGTGTGTCATCCGTTAATTGGGTAACAGACAATACGTGAGCATTGCCACGCCAAAATGCAACGGAGTACGGCAAGAAAATCTACTGCCTATCTCAGATCACCATGGTAACAATATAATGTAGGTACAACTATTTTATTATTATCAAAATCAATTAGTTTCTGTTATCCTGTTTCTTCTATGTTTTCTGAGAAATAGACATTTTGGATTTGAGTTTGGATTTGGAATTGGCTGTCAACGAGTTGCTAACTTCCAGATGATGATATTAACCCTTCATAACAATACGAGCTGTGGGACAAGGTACTAGAGAAAACTTCAGACAAATATACAAGAGTGTTTCACTCAAGAGAGATACACACCCATTTTCTCAGCCTCGTAAGCGTCAACAAAGTTGCCAGTGAGCACGATCTCCATGGCCTTGGACTTGCCGACGACGCGAGTGAGCCGCTGGGTGCCGCCGGCGCCAGGAATTGTTCCGATCGCGATCTCCGGCTGACCGAACTTGGCCTTTTCGCCCGCGTAGATGATGTCGCACATCATTGCTAATTCGCATCCACCGCCAAGCTGGAACCATAAATACTTAACATCACACCTCTCTCCCAATGGGGTAGACAAACAACGGATCTTCACGTGCCACGGTCTGTCTCTTCTATACTCATGGTTTAACGTCTTTCAAAATTAGTTCAGATTATGCTAAGGGGGGGTTCTGTATCATATAGGGAGTAAAACCTATATAAAATATTTTGGACCTTGGGCTTTTTTTTTTATGTAAAATATGTTTTTATCATTGATTCGTTGATTTTATTTTTATGTATTTAAATAAAAAAATAGGTGGTTGATTTTTATAGCCTAATCGATTCAGTTTCATAACAGTAACAAAAAAGTCTTCATCACCATTATGATCTAACACGTGTAGGTTGGTAAAAAAAATCTAATTCTTTCTATTCCATACTAATAAAACTAAAATTGTGGTTTTTCACAATTTCTGAAAGAGAGAGATCTATGTGTTGGAAGACTTTTTTGTTCCTGGCATGAAACTGAAACGATTACTAAAAATATTTCTTTTTAATTTTACATAAAAAAATATTTTTTTTGTAAAAAAAACAAATTCTTTGTTCTTCAAAAGTGATCTATTTCCGATACAGAACCCCCCTTTAACGTACTCTGAACTAATTTTGAAAGACCTTATATCTACATTACTCACACCAAACTAAATAAGTAGGTACTTTAGAAGAGGCAACTTTGTGTGTGCCTTCACATGTAATTGTCATCGCGAATTCAAATGTAGAGGGAGTAGCGGGTGAAACATCAACTTACTTAAGTTACATCCACTGTTAATCCGTAAAAGTTTTAAAATGATTACCCATAATGAATAACAGTATAAACTTAATAACATCAGTATTACGAATGCATTAAAAGGATAAAATTAAAAGCTATCTCATGCTAGGAATGTGCCAACGCTCCTCAGTTGCGTATTGTGGACATAAGACAACACAAGGGTAAAGCTACCAAAGTTATAATTGTTTGTCAGAACAAAAAAATTATGTTCAAGTCAATTTCTTAAAAAATGCATAAGTTTTATATTTTTCTATCATTTCAATTCATCAAGTAGTAAGTTAGCTGGCTGTTGCGAATGGGAAACTGAATAAAACTAGTATTGATCTGTGAAAAAACATACTTTCGTCAGTTAGGTAGGACCCTTAATTTTGGGCAAAAACATGGTGTCGTTTTTTGGGACAATAACTTCTGATGGACCTAAAATTATTATTTTAAGTTTGACTAATTAAATGTAGAGTAGTATTACAAATCTAAGGGTAGGTACCCTTAGATTTCAGCAACCACTCGATAACGATGTGGACAACGTACGCACTTAACAGTTTTTTAAGAATATTGTTTTATAGCAAGCGCGACATGTAACGCCGAGCCAACCATAAGGTGTCTAGCGACGCCCATGGACATTCGGTCGAATGCGGGGGTTGCAAATGCCATACCAGCCTGACGGGTGCCTTGTGAAAAATACAATGTTTATTCTTCATCTATCTATAAGGTAGTATGTATGTAGTTAGATCAGTTTTATTTTTTGTATTTTGACAACCTAATCTCACTTTTATCACTTGTCATAAACCACACTTTGCAATAATTCCTTATTATTTTAGAACACAATAGTGAACAGAATACATAGAAGTAGAACAGGGTTGCCAGATGGTCCAAATAAAAAAAGAGGACATTTTTCACCAAAGCCCATTTGATTTTTCGGGTAAAACTTTGATGAAAAATCTATCCCCCTTTGTTTTGTCCGTGGAAGTCTATAACTTTTCCGCGGACAAGACTTCAAAAAAGAGGACTGTCCGCGGTAAAAGCGGACACCTGGCAACCCTGAAGTAGAACCGCAGGTAAACTCACAGCAAACCCATTGACAGCGGCGATGATAGGCTTGGAGCACTGACCGATCTGGTCCCACGCCACCAGGAAGTTCTCCTTCACACATATCGCGAAGTTGCTGTTCTGCATCTCCTTGATATCCGCTCCAGCGGCGAACGCCTTTTCATTTCCTGCGACATGCATCGTACAATATATATTAACTGAATCATAACCTTTCATTTCTTTTCATTTTTGCCTCCATTCGGCATTAGCTGCTGAACTAAGCAACATGTAGGTGTGTATTACTAAGGCACTATAGAAGCGGCGATAATGCATTGCCAGTGCTTTCTGTCCAGTTCAGTGTAGCCGGTACGAACGAAGGAAAGCGCTGGTATTGCGCCTAGTTCTGACAGAGGCATGTTAAAATAAGGTGACATCACTAAACAGCTGATTTAGCGATAAATGTCATGTTTGATGGTGCGATTATAGCTTCTTCTTTATCAATAAAACTCGATCAGCCGTTACCGTGTCAAGTACAATAGTTTGAAAATCTGCAGGTGCCTTGCTGAATGTGTTTTCGCAACCGTGAGATAAACTTGGCTGTTTGAGCACCGTTGGTCCCTACCCTACGCCCAGCTGTAACTATTATTATCAATACTAATAATAAATCTGTAAGGGATGGAAGGAGTAAGTTACTTTGTTTTATGACATACTGCATTTGTAGACTCTATAAATGATTGTAAACTAAATTGACGATTTTTAGACATTTTTCTGTATGTATGTCTGTTCCCACATAACCGATCATCCAAATTCGATGAAACTTAGTACCTGCAAGCACATTTAACTATACGTGACACAGGATAGGCTAAATAAAATTCAGTTCCGGTTACGCTAAGATGTGGCTCTCATACAAACAGAATTGTTCCGCGCGCCGAAATAAAGGTACTGTAGCGGGCTTACTTATTTTCTTCTTTTTAAATGCGTATTTCACGAAAGCGAAGCCACAGGCAAAAGCTAGTTCATAAAATAAAATAATCACCAGTGAGGATAATAGCACCAATGCTGTCGTCTGCGTCGAACGCGGACACCGCATGTCCGATCTCGCTCACGAGCGGGTTGCACAGAGCGTTCAAAGCTTTCGGCCGGTTCAGCTGCACGATGCCGACGTTCTTCTTCACGCCGGCCACGTCTGTCTTGATGTTCTCGTAAGCCGGAGCTAGAGAATGTGTTACAACGCTTGAGTATTCATATCTTAACCACTTAACTATCACCAACGTCTGTTATTATTAGACAGGACAGGACAAAAAATAAATAGCCATATTGTGTGTACTTTATATTTTAACTCTTCCTGCTTAAGACGATTTTTGCGCCCATCCCCTTGAGAATCGTATTAAGCGGGTTTTACTGTAGTAGGTGTAAGAGGTATCTCCTGCATTTGTAATCCTTACCTTTAATAAAATCCAATGTCTGCTTTCTGTATGTTTTTTTTTATTTTTATGGAAACTGACACGGTTGGCTACATCACCTACAACGTCCGTGATGTCAGCCCATAACACCGGGTGAACTAGGTGCCATGTCAGTGCTTCCCCCTTTGATCATGCCGGCTACACTGAACTGGTCGGAAAACACAAACTATTTACATAGCCGTTTCGACGGACGTTTCATTCAGTGCTGTGGTACCAACCCGGGCGGGTTAAACCCTACCACCAAGTAAGATTATGGAAGGGACCTACAGTTTTACGAGGAATCCGAACCTCGGTCAGCCTCCAACGGTCAGCGGTCACCCATCCAAGTACTGACCGCACCCAGCGTTGCTTAACATTCAATAGCGACAGTTGACTGTCTGCACCACTGAGCTATCGAGGCTGACAAAAGCTGACGTATATTTTTTTTTTTATTGATAGCGCGACATGTGGCATCGTTTCACCTACAAGTAGGTGTCTAACGATGCTCATGGACATTCTGTGATGCACGGGAATTGCGAATGCCATGCCGGCCTGGCAGGAGCCTTTTCACGCCCCTTTTGAAAAACCCCAGGCTGTACTTGGGAGGAAATAGATGGGCAGGGAGTGCGTTCCACATTTTCCCGGTTCTGTGAATAAAAGACCTACAAAACCAGTTGGTCATGGCGCATCCGTGGTAAGTCGATTGAATAGGGGTGCATCCCCTGCCCAGTACGCGTAGTGCGGAGGTGGTATGTCTGTCCGCTTATAACTCGGGAACCACTGAACCGATTTTAATCAAAAAAAAATCTACGCATAGCTTGATTCTTCCCATCAACTATAGGCTACTTACTATCACGCTAAATGGCATATGAGGTTAGCAGAGAAGTCAAATATGAGAGCGGGCGGAGCCGCGGGCATTAGGTATAAAACTGAGTTTATCTATAGATATATAACTTTGCAGTGACATCCATCATACACAGGTGTAAGGTCCGTCGATGTATTCACCTGTAATACTTAAGTTGTCGTCGTTGCGAGAAAAATGCAAAACGCAAACGGGCGCGCGGGGGGAATAATAAAACTTATTTGCCACAGAAGCCCAGTAAATTATCAAAATAAAAAAAACTCGTGTTAACAGCCAGGACACTTACCAACACTGTAGAATTTGAAACTGCCGCCGGCGGCAGCGACTGCATTTCTCGATGCGGTGTTTACGACCGCCTTTCCGAGCAGCATACGAGTTAGCGGAGCCGCCATAGTGTCTGAATGAAGTTAAACGACTATAACCAACTATATCGTGCGGATCGTGCCACGCCACGGCCAAAAGTGAACTTTGATATCCCGCCCGATTATCAAGAATTCCGATAAGAACTTTTTTTTTATACACAAGTACTCAGAGCAAAGAATATAATACTAACTCTTATTAAAATACAGCACGTTTTTTTTTCCTTCGATGGCAAAATGGCAAGCAAAGAATATAAAACTACATGTAGAGAGGGGGACAACGGCTGTTTTTCAACAGCACGTTATAATGAAATGATCTGCTGTTTTTATATCGCAGCTGTTTTAGAGTGCTGTATCGTTAGAATGTTGTTTTTGGTGGTGTTGGAATTTGAACCTAACGCTGTTGGAATAACTAGCATAATTGAAATAAGAGATAAATATTATATCACGGGAATACAGCAGGCAGAATTATAATATATTTCTAACGTGCCAGTCTGCTGTTTATGGTTGCTGTTTCTAACAAACAGCAGTCTAGTCTATGATATATTTCCAACGTGCGAGTCTGCTGTTTTATTTAATTATTTAAAATGTAACCTTATGTCATTGCATTAAGGGTTAACTTACAAAATACTATAAACACAGCCCTCTATCGAGCGAGAGCTTCAAATACCTACAGGCTACAACAAATAATTTTTATTATATCAACTAGATGGCGGTACGTACGAGATAAATAGCAAAACAGCATTACAGCAAACAGCAGATGTGGTGGACTATTTCTAACGTTATAAATGCTGTAAATTTATAATATAGTTGCCTGCTGTATAATATATTCCCCACGACTAACTACATGGCAAGCAAAGAATATAATACTAGCAAGTGTGTGTGCACAAAGTACAAAGGTGTGTGTGTGTGCAAAGAATATAATGGTGTGTGTGTGGTGTGTCCTCTTGACCGGTGGCATATATCCAAAGTCCACTAGGCGAATTATGCTGATTGGTCGATGCCAGTTTGGCGGAAAATTTTAATTTTGTCTGGCTCCGCCTCCGGCGCTCCCAGCGAACCTAGTGAATCCGATATTCGTTAGGCCGTTTATGTGATTTGGTGGCTCAGTGGTATAGTGTAGGGCTTTATATTTTCGATCTCGACCATGGGTTCGAGGCCCGTTGCCAAAATTTTTTTTGTTTTTTTTTTTTTTGTGAACCAATGTTAGGATTAATAGGTTGTCAAAAAAGTTCTGGAGAACCAAAATAATACGCGGATTATAAATAAGAATAGATAGGAGATGAACAGTACAGGGAGAGAAACTTAATTTTTTGGAAGACGCGGATAAATTTGACTTTTTTTTATTTAAAGGACAAGCAAATAAAGTGTGATTATTGATTAGCATCACCAATTTCTCCTAGACCACATTCGCAAAGTGCAGACATAATAACACGAATTTTGAACAGATGACAGACAAGGAAGGCAGGAGCAGCAGGCCAGGCAGGAGTGGAGTGTGCGACGCGAACGCGACCATGCTGAAACCGATCTCGTAGTGAGTTGCCAGAAGTACGCGTTCCAGCGTATATTGCTGGCATTGTACATTTTAATTTCTGAAGATAACCAAAGTGGGAATGTTGAGTGAAATAATTTTGAACTGAAAGAGTTGTTATCTAAACCACAGTCTATACATAAATATTATAAAAGTGCTTAATACGTTTACAAACAAAGCACAATAGTAAATATATGATGAAAAAATAAGAAACGGCAGAAGGACCTCGCATCCAAGCCATAAATAAAATATATACCTAGGCCAGTCAGTCCAGTGTCAGGTGCAAGCGGCACATGAAGGTACAAAGGAATGGGATTTTGGCCTGCCTGCGCAATCAGCTGATTGCGCCCGCATCAACATTAGGTTAGGGTTAATTTATAGAACCACCAAAACATTCACCCATACTATTTGTTTACAATCTTTGCAATCAGCTGATCTGCGCAGGCAGACTTCCTTTGTTATTTCATGTGCCAGACCCGTATCACTCATACCCACTCATACATACCACACATACCACAAATTCCTTCCACACATCAACTGATCTATAGCGCAAGAGTCAGCCAAAATCCTATTCCTTGGTTCTTCGTGTGCCGGATCGTTGTCGATGCGAGTATTCTGTGGTCGAGTGCGCAGCCATATAAGTTACTCTATGTGCGCAGCGCACAGAGCAGTGTGGCCGTTTTTGGTATTTTAGGAACTAAATTAGTATAATATAAAGAGGCTCTACAGAATGGTCATTTGCGAGAAATAGTGACTAAAGGCGCTGGATCTTTTTACCAAAAAATGGAGCGGTGGATTTAATAGAGTTTGGTATATTTAACTCAATTTCGGACTTGTTGTGGGTTGATCTCTTTTTCACAACTACGTCCACTGTATTATTTTAGTACATTTCCAAATGTCAGTACAAAGCCCGGTCTCCTGCGCATGTTTTTTCGAAACAATACACGAAAACTTTATGGTTTCTATAACTCTATGGTTTTCATACAAATGTGGATGGCCACGCCCCAATGTTTCGATGTTTCTGTGTAATGTTTCGAAAGCAACATTCGCAGGAGACGCGGCTTAATATTGGTTTTAATTATTATAGTATATTCACCTGCCAACACTAAAAAGGGGCACACCGCACGTAAGCGGCACAAAGTCAAGATTCCGATGTGTATTCTTTTTTCAATTTACGCTGTCATAAGCCGCGTCTCCTGCGCATGTTTTTTCGAAACATTACACAAGACGCTGCCCTATTTCTTATTTGTTCAAACGGCCATTTTTAGGGAAATTGACTTATGAATGCAGTCCGTTTTAAAAAAAAAGTCCGCATTTTTCCAGCAAAAAATTTTTCATGAAAACTCACTTTAACAGCTTTTCTCTTGTTCAATTAAACTTTCCCACAAACAATCTTCACTTCTTGTTTGTTCAATAAGATTCGAATATTCAAATTTAACGGTCGCCATTGTGCTACTTCATACAACATCGTAACGGAGCTCGCATTCTTATATGTTCAAACGACTCGAAGAACCAATTGCAACGCAGCGATCGTGTGACGTCAGCGTAGGAGGCCATTTTGGAACGACAGTTCATTCTTGGTAATCTGTGGTTTATTCGTGAATTTTTGAGGTGACGACGTGTTTTCTCAGTTATCTATTAGTTTTTATGAAAAATTTCATTAAATTTCCATTTCATTGTGTTTTCCCACGATTGTAATTATAAATAAAGCAACGTGGAAGGATTTATTATTGATATATTCTTGTTCAATCATTCTAACGGTTTTGCTACACTTCGATATATGGAGTGTTCCATTTTTATTATGCCGCAAAATCTCGCGCGAGTCACTGGACTCGATAGTGTGCGTGTGTTTGTGTGTATTTATCGCGCATCGCACGACGGGCACCTTGATACGTACACGACGTTCATTGTTGGATCGGAACATGATAGGTGTAGCCGGCACGATCAAAGGGGGAAGCACTGACATGGCACCTAGTTCACCCGGTGTTATGGGCTGACAACACGGACTTAAGCGGCGGGTGGCCGAGTGGTTTGGGCATCGGCCTCTCATGCGAGAGGTCCGAGGTTCGAATCCGGTCGGCGTGTACCAATGAGTTTTTTCTGACGAAAAAATTTACGTGCATACGTTGTTCGGTATTATTCGGCTTTACATCGCGCAACACAAATTCACTAGGTACACTTGCCTCCATCAAGCCCGGCGGCAGAGACAAACAGCCACATAGCTGGCCACCTACGCTTGTCCGCTCTGGTCGCCAAGCAACGGGCGACAGAAAGGGGTTGTTGACGAGTTCTGCAAAACCGGAACGGAGCGGTGTACATAATTACGTACGAAAACCTCAGAGGAAACGAAAACTTTTACCAAGATCGTGGTGTGGACTGGGCTATCGAAGGAGCGGACGGCGCGGCGATTTCACAAGGTAGGAGGCCACAACCACACACACACTACGATTCATTGGTCCTTCGAGCATTCGGATATTGGGGTTAAATTGCGGTGTTGGGGTATTTTTTTATCATTCATATTACAGGGAAATACACTTACAGGGGGGGGGGGGGCAAGATACAAATCATTCATGCATGATCTAAATTTCGTAGCGGTAAGCGGTACATAAATTTAATTTTTTTTGAATTCTAAAAACAATTGCGGGCGGTATTCTATAAACAAACAGCTGTGGGCTGTTTATAGTTTTTCTTTCTTCCGAAATACATTGACAAGTTTAGCTTTGCGGCTGACATATTCTCTCGGCTTGGCTTGACAGTTCGTTTGTTTACATTCTCGTGTTTATTTATTTTATACTTACAATTTTATTTCGCGGATTACCTTTACGGTTTTGAGTGCCGGTTCGAACTCGTAGTTTAGCATGGCACCTAAGCGTGTTGCGGTGTTACTCGCGAAGCGCGATTTGCATGCGGATAGGTTCGCACAAGCGGCATCGGCGGGCCGAGACGCGCTTGCCAATCGCGATTTGCTGGCGGCCTTCGAAGTGCGGTGCATAGGTCTCGATGCGACATTCCAAGATGTGACGGACATCCACTTGGAACTGCTGACGCATCCCGACCTGGATGCCACCCCCGACACACAGCTCAAAGCGAGGTACGCAGATATTTCTTCTACCTACTATGAGGTCAAAACGATGTTGCGGACTCTCGTGCCTCCGGTGGCACCGAGCGGCGGAAGCGGAACACACTCCGAGCCATCGTCTCGAGGCGGAAACCTGCGGCTTCCTCGGATCGACCTACCCAGGTTCTCAGGTCGGATCGAGGACTACGAGTCCTTCGCAAATCTCTTCCATTCCCTCATCGCCGACGACAGCAGCATGTCCGGGGCGCAGAAGTTGTACTACCTGTTGGGCTGCTTATCCGATGAGCCGCGTGCACTGGTACAGCACCTAAAGCTGATCGATGAGAACTTCAACATCGCACTAGGCATCCTACGTCACCGATACAGCAACAAGCGGGTGTTGGCGGACAAGCTCGTTACCAACATGGTCGGACATTCGATGGTGGCACACTCTGGCCATTCACTGCGGGCGTTCCTCAACACGCTGCTTGAGAACACAAAGGCCCTGGTGAACTTAGGGTTGCCGGTCAAGGAGTGGTCCTTCCTCCTATTTTCCATTGCGGTGCGGAAGCTAGCGGAACCAACGCGGATGCGTTTCGAGCAGTACCTCCTGCTGCCAGCGGAACACAGCACTGTGCTGCCCACCTTTGACCAGTTGACTTCGTTCCTGGAAGGTGAGTGCAGAGTGCTGGAGTCGGCAGCGGAGAATCAAGCGGTTACGGCAAAACCATCAGTGCGGATAGAAGGGGCGGTTCCATACGGTAACCAGACAAGCCGTAAGGTGGTCTATCAGGCGGAGGCGCGGCCCTCTAGCCCAATAGCGGAGGCGTACTACTGCCAATTTTGTGAGCGGCAAGGCCACACTCTTTACAAGTGCCGTAACTTTTTTGCGCTGACACCTCAGCAGCGGAAGGCGGTGGTTTTTGAGCGCAAGTGGTGCTTCGCTTGTCTCAAATCACATTCCATAAGCCAGTGTCAATCCACGAATGTATGCCGAACATGCGGGACTAATAAGCATCACACTCTGCTACATTTCGAGCAAGGCGGCAGTAGCGGTTTTCGGGGGGGCCAACACGGCCAAATACGTACCAACAGGGGCGGCTTTCAGGGGGGCCAGCGTGTCCCAACTGGTACAAACAGTGGCGGTTTTGGCGGAGCCCAAGTGGGACCGACCAGTGGCGGATCTAGGGGGGGCGGACACGCATACAATAACTATGGGCCCACTAGCGGACCTAGGGGGGGCGGACCTGGCTACAATAGCTATGCGGCCAATGGCGCATCTAGTGGGGACGGACGTAGTCACACTTATGCGGCTACTGGCGGAATAGGGGGGGGCGAAAGCCAACAGTACGAGCAACAGCACAATACCTATGCGGCTGTGGCGAGCGGTCGTCAACGGTCACGGTCATTCCCACCACCGGTGCCGTGCAATTTTGGGCATTCCGGCCAGGGACCTTCAACTGGGGGTCGCTGACTAGCCGACCATTCCCGCAACCAAGCTGAACATCCTTCAGTCGTTTTAGCCACTGCGCTAGTTGCGGTGAAATCTGCGGCGGGGTATGCTCACGTGGCACGGGCCATGTTAGATAGCGGTTCACAAATTTCAATTATTACAAATTCATTGGCAAATAAATTGGGGCTTCCGCGGTATAGAGCGCATTTTCCTCTAACGGGTGTAGGCGGCGTAGAGGTAAAGAACTCTAGGGAGATGGCTGAGGTAACCATACGACCTAGAGATGCGGTGGGTCCTATTCTTTCTACTAGTGCTATTATTTTAAATAAAGTAGGTGGACACCTTCCCACTTCGACACTAGATGAGGGACTTTTTTCATATTATCAACATTTACCACTTGCGGATGAACGGTTCTTTGAATCTAAATCTATAGACCTTCTCTTAGGCATGGATTTACTTGGGGATATATTGCAGGGGGCCTTAGTAAGGGTAGGTCCCGGATTTCCCATTGCTTTAGATACGATTTTTGGGTTTGCGGTAGCAGGTCCTGTCTCATACAAAGAACCCAGTGCGGCGCGGTTTTCTTACAGTCTATACACGGAGGAAAATTCTTTGGATGGGGTTATTCAAAGATTTTGGGAATCCGAGGAGATCCCAGAGAAAGCGGTTAAAGATCCACAACATGCAGTTTGCGAGAATTTATTCCGTACGACTCATCAGCGCAATGCTGAGGGGCGCTATTCAGTGCGCTTACCTTTCCTATCAAATCGACCTAAATTAGGAGATTCTAGAACCATAGCACTTAGGCGGTTTTTATCACTAGAAAGGCGGCTTAACTCAGAACCAAGAATGCGTTCCAAATATGTAGAGTTCATGCGGGAATATATACAATTGGGGCACATGTCGGTGGCTCCAGCCACAATTACGCGCGGGGAACATTACTTTATCCCACATCATGGGGTTTTCAAGAGTTCAGGGGATACTGAAAAAATTAGAGTGGTTTTCGATGCAAGCTGCTCTACTATTTCAGGAGTCTCATTAAATGACTGTCTTCACGCTGGGCCGAAGCTCCAGCTGGACATAAATGAAATCATTTTAGACTTTCGCCTACACGCGGTAGTTTTCGTAACGGACATCCGAATGATGTTCAGGCAGGTTTTAGTAGACTACCGAGACCGAGCGTTTCAGCTCATATTTTGGCGGGAATCTACGGACCAGCCACTGTGCATATTCACTTTAAATACTAACACGTACGGTTTAAAGTCTAGCCCATACATTGCTATTAGGTGCCTACGACAACTAGCAGATGATTATGAGGATCGCTTTCCTATCGCGGCACGTACACTGCGGAATTCGGTTTACATGGACGATATTTTAGGCGGCGCAAGCTCATTAGAAGCTGCGGCAGAGCTAAAGTCTCAACTGATTTCCATGCTATCTCTGGGAGGCTATGAGTTGCGTAAGTGGGCATCTAGTTGTCCAGAGCTTCTCTCAGATATTCCGGTGGAACATTGTGAGAAGCCACACCAATTCGATGCGGTAGATAGTCCTTCCTTCATAAAGGTTCTCGGGATTCAATGGGATTCGGTGCTGGATGTCTTCTCATACAATATCGGTCTACCGTCAGAATCTACATTTACTAAGCGGGCAGTTCTCTCTACTATCGCGCGGACGTTCGACCCACTTGGTTGGATCGCACCAGTGGTGTTCAAGGCCAAACTGATCATGCAGTCTGTATGGTTGCTACAACTGACTTGGGATGAACCCTTACCAAGCCACTCTCAAGCGGATTGGGAGCGTTTTCTTTTCGACTTACCTCAGTTGAATCAGTTAAGGCTTAAGCGGTGTGTACTTCCGCCAGATGCGGTTTCTTATTCACTACATGGATTCTGTGATGGCTCAAACTTAGGCTATGCGGCTGTAGTTTATTTGCGTACTGTAAAACAGAATAATTCAGTATCGATACACCTGCTCTCGGCCAAGTCCAGAGTAGCGCCTATTCGCTCTAAACTAACCATTCCTAAAATGGAACTTAGCGGCGCCATTATTTTATCTCGGTTAATTAATTATGTAGCGGCATCTTACGTGGGGAAAATTCAACTCGATGACATAGTATGCTGGTCAGACAGTACCATTGTACTATCTTGGTTGCGAACACCACCACATACTCTACAAACTTTTGAGGGAAATAGAGTTGCGGAGATAAACAACTCTAAAGTGCGGTTAACTTGGCGGTATGTCCCATCTAATTTAAATTGTGCGGATATAGGATCTAGGGGAGCTACAGCTTCAGAGCTGCTTAACAGTTCACTGTGGTGGGACCCACATTGGTTACATGACAGTCCAGAGAGTTGGCCTGCGAACTATATTGGTCGCATCCCAGACTTGCCGGGCATTAAGACTGTCAAGCTAACATCTCATGCGGTAGTGATCGAGTCATGCGATCTACCTGCTCGGTACAGCTCTCTACCTAAACTCCAGGCAGTAACGGCTTATTGTCTTCGTTTTTCATATAACTTGCGGAACACTAACAAGCGGAGCGGCCCTTTAACAATAGCGGAATTATCAGCGGCATTAAAAACATTAATTAAAACAGTACAACAAGCGGAATTTTCAATTGATCTGGAATTACTTTCCAAGGGGCGATTATGCTCCACGCGTATTCGACGACTTAGTCCTTTCCTTGATGAGGAGGGATTTTTACGTGTAGGCGGGCGGCTTTCAAATTCAAATCTTCCTATGGGAACGAAGCATCCTCTGTTGTTGCCCAAATCTCATGCGCTGACGCGGCTAATAATAGATCATTTTCACTTGACTCATTGTCACGCGGGCCCTACAGCTTTACAAGCTATACTTCAGCGGAGATATTGGATTCTCTCAGCGAGACAAGCTATTCGGTTCCAAATATTTAAATGCATTCCGTGTTTTAGACTCAAGGCCAAGCCTTCAGAACCTATTATGGCCGATCTCCCAGCAGATCGCGTCACTCAATCGGGCGGTGTTTTTCATGCGGTAGCCACGGATTTTGCGGGACCTTTTCAAATCAAAGCCTCTACGTTACGGAACGCTAAAGTCCTCAAGGCATATCTGTGCGTATTCGTTTGTCTTGCCACGCGGGTGGTTCATTTAGAGGTTGTCTCGGACTTATCCACCATAGCCTTTCTTGCTGCATTCACCAGGTTTGCATCAAGACGGGGATTGCCTAGGCTAATTCGATCGGACTGCGGTACAAACTACGTAGGCAGTAATAGACACTTAACGGAAATTGAGCGGCACCTTCGTCAACCGGCCGTAGCGGCTTCTCTCGAAAGAGAATTCACTAATCGCGGTATCGAGTGGAGATTCAATCCACCCAGCGCGCCTCACTTTGGCGGCATTTTTGAAGCGGCAGTCAAATCTGCAAAAACTCACCTCAAGCGGGTTATAGGTGAGCAAACTCTCACGTTTGAAGAGTTAACAACAGTTTTTACGCGGATAGAAGCGGTTTTAAATTCACGTCCAATGCATCCATTATCCTCGGACCCATCAGAATTCGACGTTCTGACTGGCGCTCATTTCCTTATCGGGAGATCATTAACTTCAGTCCCAGAATATGATTGGACGGCGGAGCCCATTTCGAGGCTAAAGCGATTCGAATTGGTACAGGCCATGTCACAACATTTCTGGAAGCGGTGGAGCTCAGACTATCTGACCACTCTCCAACAGCGGTCGAAGTGGACTTCAAAGACCGATTCCCCACGCGTGGGCGATCTGGTTCTTCTGAAGGACGAAAACATTCCGCCCCTCCACTGGAATATGGGCAGGATTGCGGAAATTAAACCAGGCAGAGATGGAGTTATTCGGGTTGTGGTAGTCAACACTCCACATGGGGTTTTAACACGACCTGTAGTTAAGGTGTGTCGTCTTCCTATCTACGATCATTAGATCAGCGGTGACTTTTCAATGTATTGCGGTTGATAAGAAGCTTGGCTTCTTCTCAGGGGGGGGTGTTCGGTATTATTCGGCTTTACATCGCGCAACACAAATTCACTAGGTACACTTGCCTCCATCAAGCCCGGCGGCAGAGACAAACAGCCACATAGCTGGCCACCTACGCTTGTCCGCTCTGGTCGCCAAGCAACGGGCGACAGAAAGGGGTTGTTGACGAGTTCTGCAAAACCGGAACGGAGCGGTGTACATAATTACGTACGAAAACCTCAGAGGAAACGAAAACTTTTACCAAGATCGTGGTGTGGACTGGGCTATCGAAGGAGCGGACGGCGCGGCGATTTCACAAGGTAGGAGGCCACAACCACACACACACTACGATTCATACGTATTAATTTACCTGCTGCTTCACCGTTCGGAACCGGTGTAAAACTGTAGGTCCCTTCCCTTGCCCCTTACTAGGTGGTAGGCTCAAATTGTAGCCGACTGGGTTGGTACCACCGTACTGGATGTAAGATGGCCGCATAGCAACCACGGTTGTGTTCTCCTCTAGTCCAGTATAGCCAGCAATCCAGGGAAGTCTCCGGTATGGCACCTACGGACGTGATATTGGCTGGTCGGAGCATGTGCTTTGGCCCCTCCGACTCAGCCACCCATACCGGATTATATAAAAAAATAAAAAAAATAAAAAAAGCCAACCGTGTCAGTTTCCATAAAAAAAAATTTAAAAAAATTATAACAGTACAGTACACGGCGTCTATTGTTGTATTATTGTAATACTATTTTGTATACCTACTGATCATTTTGTGTTATATGAAGAAAATCTAAAATACTATAATAAAAAGTTTTACAATTTTTTATAATACATATTATGTCGACGACAATTCACGCTTGTCGAGCGGTACGGTAATGCAATAATGAAAAGCTGGTAGGTACTAGATTTTTTTTAATGTACAGAAAATTGTCATAATGAACTACTTTTTAACCGACTTCAAAAAAGGAGGAGGTTCTATGTTCGGCTGTCTGTATGTTTTTTTTTTATGTATGTTCAACGATAATTTCGACAATTGCGAACCGATTTCGATAATTCTTTTGTTATTAGAAAGGGGGTACCTCAAGGGGGTTCATCCTCAATTTGGTAAAGTTCGAGCATTAGCATCCATTCGAAAATCATAATTAAATTTGCATATGTGTAGGCCAAATGGGCGAATAATTTTATACCGCGCCAACCGATTTCGAAGATTATTTTTTTATGTGTTATTTATTACTAAAAAGAGTGAAAAAAAACCTGTTTTAAAAAACATTGAAAAACTACTAGATCTAAAAAGTATTAAATAAAATTTTTATTCGGACCCTTGAGTTGAAGGCGGTACAAAAGCACACTAAAAATTTATAAATGGACCCCTTTTGTACTTTGTACCGCCGTTAACTCAAGGGTCCGAATAAAAATTTACTTTACTTAAATTTACTTTTTTAAATTTACTTAATTTACTTTTTAGTTCTAGTTGCTTTTTGAAGTCGGTTCAATGTTTTTAACCAACTTCGAAAAAAGGAGGAGGTTCTCAATTCGTCGGAATCTTTTTTTTTATGCATGTTCCCCGATTACTCAAAGACCTACATCAATAAACCTACATCAATACACTTTTGAAATTTGTTTGAAAACCATAATTCTTCTTTGCCTTTCCAAAAAAGGACATCCTGTTCAAGGAATTTGTTATATTTTGTGAGAGGCAATTGATTTCTTATTTGTTCAAACGTACGTTACGTTGTTCAACCCGCCAAAACCGCACTCCGCGCTATGACAATTTGTTCAACTGACATTTTGTTTTCTCCATAACTTAGATACGACATAAAAAATATGTTTTTTTATTTATTTATGGCATAGGTAATCCACCCTAGTTTATTCACAAAAAGAATTGCAACTCTAAATATTTTCGTACATCCTTAAAAACACTTTAAACTGTCTACTGTAAAATTTGCTAAATGGCTGTTTGAACAAATAAGAAATAGAGCAGCGAAGAAACAACTAAAACATTATTTCTCTATGGTTTTCATACAAATGTGGATGCCCACGCCCCAATGTTTAGATGTTTCTGTGTAATGTTTCGTAAAAAATATTCGCAGGAGACCCGACTTTAGTTTCGCAATAAATTTTACGTTGGTATCGATCTTTCTCTTTCTTTATTCATTTTACGTGGTGAATGAAGTATGATTGTCACTGTTTCGGGGTATTCCCCGGTAATCGTAAATCCTACACAATATACGCAATTAAACGTACGATGTATAAAAACAATTATTATATGAGTCATCTTCACCAACTTTGTCCTTTTGAGAAAAAAAATTGGTCGCAATTTCTAAATTGAGAAATTAATTATATTTTCTTATTTATTTGTCAAACATTAAATGTCATTTAACATAAGATATCTTTATTCATTGGGAATTGACAGTGTATAAGCTCTACTTCTTTTAGTTATTTGGCAATAGTACGATTAACGAAGCCCTGATTTTGTTCTCCATACAAAAATCGCCATGTCACTCTATACCTTTGCAGGTTTAGAAATTTTTTATAAATAGTTTCAATTATTCTATTAATTTACTTACATATTAAACCAATCAGAGTAATGTTCTATTTTATATTTCTTTATCAAATAGGACTATATCTCTTCGATTCTTTTCGAAATTAATATTTTTTTGCATGTCGCACTTTTTTTAGAGTTCCGTTACATAATGTTTCATTACGCTTTTGGGTAGTGATTTATCGAGATATTGAACGCTACTTTAAGTCATACGGTTGGCAACACCGGCCCAATGTTCATTGGTGGACGAAAAAACTGCCATGGCGTCTTTGGAAGCAGCATAAAAAAGTCACAAAAGCATAAAAGGATTTTATCCACTCATGTTTTCTTTCATCCATAATTTTTTTGCTTGCTTTTGTCCGAAAAGAATTATTATTTCATACATTTTTGAAGTAGGTATTTATATTTTTTCAAGATTCAACTGATAAACCAACAAGATCCAATAAATTTTGGTTATTCAATACATTTTGTGTTTTTATTTACCTATCCATTAAAATGCAAGCCAATGTGAATGTTACTTTATAAATAAATTTTCGTTACATATTTAGAGTTTCGTTACAATAATTTCGTTACAGTGTTTTGTTATGGGACAAAGTTCGTGAAAATGACTCATATATAACATAAAGATATACCAAACAATAAACAAATTTGATATTTTTTTAGTTGTGGACAACTTTCCGTGTTTGTGATTTGTTCTGTTTTTAACCCCCGACGAAAAAACCGGAGGGGTGTTATAAGTTTGACGTGTGTGTGTGTGTGTGTGTGTGTGTGTGTGTGATTGTGTGTGTGTGTGTGTGTGTGTGTGTGTGTGTCTGTCTGTGGCATCGTAGCTCCCAAACGGATGGACCGATTTGGATGCAGTTTTTTTTATTAGGAAGCTTGCTTAATCGGGATGGTTCTTAGCTATGTTTGTAATAAGTAATCAAGTAATTAAGTAATTAAAAAATTAATTATCTTAAAAAATGGACCGATTTTCATGCGGTTTTTTTTAATTAAATTTATAAAACCCACGACCCTTAAAAAGCCAAAAATAATTTCCGTTTACTTAAAGGAGTCGGGGGACCGCTAAGTAAATAAAATATAAAAACTCAGAGCTGCGCGGGAATTTACTTAGCGGTCTCCCGACTCCTCCGACCGACTCCGTAAGTAAACGGAAATTATTTTTGGCTTTTTAAGGGTCGGGTTTTTTTAAGGGTCGGGGGTTTTTTAAATTTGTAATTTAACTTTTAAGTGGTAAGTTACAAAATTTGCATACGGTCACACTGGTACACAGCGGAGTTAAATTTATTTACTACTCGAGCGAGCAGTGTGACCAACTTAGTGGTAAAACCACTAAACCTGGTGGTTTGAGAGGGACCTCTAGTGGGAAAATATTCGATCTGGTGGCTGGTGGTATTTTTTAGAGGTTGCCAAGATTATGGCTTGTGGTTTCCCAGATTAAAACAAACTAAACTTTACGTCCCGATTAAAGTAAGGAAATATGAATTTTCTCTCATAATATCATCCGTATAAATGTATACGGTATAGACATTTATACGGATTTCGAAATACCTAATACGGATTTAGGTTCCATTACATCTGGTCGTGCATCTGGCAACGCTGAATGACAGACCGACAATAGGCTGTCTGTCTTTTATTCAGACAGACATATGCAGTATTAAAATATGGCGAAAACAACAACAACAACAACAGCAGTATTGTATTCTTTGGACATAACAATCATCCAGCCAGACTAAGATCTAAAGACGTATGATCTAAGATCTGGATTATTGTTAAGTTTAAGAAGATCATATAAATAAAATAACTTGTCTTTAGAAAATATAATAATAGCTGGAGTAGCCCAGGCGGCAAATGTTTTTTTATTAGTTACACACATATTTTTTAGTGGCATATGTGTTGAATGTACTGGCTGGTACTGTTGAATATTGAAGAAAAAAACATAATATTCTATGTTAATATTCTGTGTACAAATAACAAGAATGTCACTTGATTTTTTCATGTCATAGCGCAAATAAAATATATATTCGAACTTCGGGTTTTTTTGCAGTAAAATGCGTAAAATGCAATAAATATAACATCTGGCGACCGTGACAGGACCCGTCAAGCCGGCATGGAACAACTTCGAAAGAAGAGGGCATATTGGCAATTTTTTACCATCGCCGGAAAAAAGTTCGAAGAGGCGCTAGAGACCGAAGAACCTGAACATATAAGGTCAGCATACCACTGCCTTGAAATAAAAGCCAATAATTTAATTCAGGTCGATTCTATTATCGAAGATCAAGTCATAGAACTCGATAGTCTAGACGAGTTATCACTGTCCAGAGAATTTGACACGTTTTACGAGGTGCAAACACGATGGTTTCAATTAAAAACCAAGTATGAAACATTTATGGAATCACGATTGGAGAACACACTGCACGGTAGTACGGAATTTGAAAAACGCAGTGTGAGGTCACTCAGAACGGTACTTACGAAGTCACCCGACGAACGTAATATCCCATTGGATAATCAGAGCGTAGTATCTCGAGAGTTTCAGAGATCAAACCCGACTTGCGGCCACAGCCAAGAGAATGTCAACATGACTTGCAGAGAGTCGAAGTCTTCAGGACATATAAAGAGACATTTCAGGTTACCGAAGTTGGAGCTAAAGAAGTTCGACGGCCAAATAAAAAACTGGCTCGGCTTTTGGGGGCAATTCAAGAAAATTCATGAGGATGACCACATCGATGATGACGACAAATTTCAGTACCTCGTTCAAGCTACAGAACCCGGGACGAATGCGCGAGAGCTGGTGGAAAGTTTCCCGCCATCGGGGCTTAATTACCATAAAGCTGTCGATCAACTGAAAGGCAGATTTGCTCGGGATGAGCTTATGATCGAAAACTATGTGCGCGAGCTGCTAAATTTGGTTTTAAATCAAGAAAAGCAAGGACAGAAACATGATCTACGTAGTCTGTATGACAAACTAACGACACAGCTGCGATCGTTGGATACATTGGGCGTTACAAGTGATAAATATGCGGCCATGTTATATCCATTAATTGAATCCACGCTACCAGAGGATATTATTGTGGCGTGGGAGAGGAGCAGTGTGAACAAAAATACCGACAGACTGAAATCTTTGCTAGACTTCCTACGGAAGGAAGTAGAAACAGAAGAGAAAATAAAATTAGCAAAGACAAATTTTCAGCATTTTTCAGGTACGTCAGCAGCACAGCCGACTGCTGCCTGCATGCATGCAGGGGAAGTGAAGAAAAATGTTATTAATAAAGAAAAATTGTGTATCTGGTGTGACAAAGCTTCACATAGTAGCATTGAATGCTACTAAGTCACAAAAATGACGTTTGACGCCAAAAAGGATTTGATTAAGAAGAAGCGTGGCTGTTATATCTGCCTCAAAACAGGTCACAATGCCAACAAGTGTAGGAATTATCCTAAATGCATGTTCTGTGGTAAACGACATACAATTGTAATGTGTCAAGATTTTTCACAAAAGAAGACTGACAAGGCAGAACCGATCAAGACACCAACAGAAACTTTACTTTGCCAGAAAAATACAACTACTTTGTTGCAGACACTGATGGTGCGCATCGTTAATGGAGCCAACATGCTGACAGTGCGAATATTGTTGGATAATGGTTCACAAAAGTCATACATTAAGAAGAGCACTGCACAAAAACTTGGTCTAAAAGCTATTGGTAAAGAAACTCAAGAAAATTGTCTTTTCGGTGAGGTTATGACGAAATTAATTGAAAGGAACACCTACAGTCTTACACTTCAAAATTTGGCTGGCACTTATACATACAAGATGATTGTACGCGATAGCGATAAAATATGTGGATATGTGCCTAGAGCAAGAACTGAAGATTTGTTTACTCAACTTCGTGAACGAAATATAATTTTATCAGATACAGGAGATGACAATACACCAGACATAGAAGTTCTAATAGGATCAGATTTTTCTGGTAGCCTATTGACAGGAAGTCTCATCCATTTAAAAGATAATCTGGTAGCTCTAGAAACAAAACTAGGTTGGACACTACAGGGCCCAGTGACCGGAATAACCAGTAACATTTGCAATACGGTCAGTAATAACTCTATATGTCTTGCTAACGTTGATATATCCGATTTATGGAACTTGGAAACCCTGGGTATTAAAGATCCTAGTGAAATAAAATTTAAAGAAGAGCAACAAGCTGCACTTATGCAATTGTTTCGAGAGTCAATACATAGAAACGAGTACTTGGCTATGCTAGTACAAAGAGGGAAGGAGAGCAATAACAAACTCAAAGTTGGCGATGTGGTTCTAATTGAAGCGGATACCAAACGGGTCGAGTGGCCTTTAGGTGTGATAGAAGAAGTCTTCCCAGGAGTGGATGGTATCGCTAGAGTGGCAAAAGTCAGAACAGCTAACGGATCTAGAACCAGACCTCTTCAGCGACTTTTCCCTTTAGAAGTAAACACATGCGAAGCAGGGGGATTGGCAACATTTACGGCTAGTAATGAAAACGCTGAGTCAAGTTCTCCCACAGTAGAGAAGATGGGCCAGAATTCTACAACATGGCAAGCTGTTATGGATAATTCAACCAAGAAGACACCTGAACAAGATATAGCGCCACCATTGAAACCTACCCCTACAGTTACTCGAGCAGGGCGCATAATTAGGGTGCCAAGAAGGCTGAACATTTGAATTGTTTATTTTGAATTTGACTTATGTTTGTTTTGACCATTTGTCAGTAGCAAATCCTCAAGGTGGGGAGGATGTTGAATGTACTGGCTGGTACTGTTGAATATTGAAGAAAAAAACATAATAAGAGCGTTTTACCTACCATTAAAACGCTTATTAATATACTTACCTTTCCTGTATACTGGCAACACATGAGAGCGACGTTCCTTCCCTTTCCCACTCACGGTTCGTATATAGCTATACTCCTCGCACCTTTACTTCCTTCCCCCACCACCAGGCATCCGGCGGCGGCGGCGCTCAAAAGTATGGGCCGTTCGCCGTTCCGCCATCTTGCTCATTGCGACGAATGTTTTGCAAAATATCACCCAGGCAGAGTTTACTCTGCCAGTATACAGGAAAGGTAAGTATATTAATAAGCGTTTTAATGGTAGGTAAAACGCTCTTATTAATACCCTGTACCTTTCCTGTATACTGGCAACACATGAGAAGTGTTTGTTATCGCCTGGTGGTGGAGGACGCCAAGGTGAACCATAGAAATGTTTTCAATGTGGACCTACGGAGTCCCATGGCGCATGAGGAATTATGGGGTCGTTTAGGTAATTGTGCCCATCATTAAGCAATTTGTACCTGTAAGGCCTGTCAGGTGCGAGGTAAGTAGGTCTAAGACACTAAATATTTATAGAAATAAATAAGCCGTAAGCCATCAGCTTAGAAAAATTAATTAAGTAATAATTATTTATGAAATATGAAAGCTAGTCCTGCTTTAAGGAATCAAGTTCAGTGAAGACCTTCTAACAGGCTAAATTCACTGGTAAATGTAGGTATGCGAGGGATTAAGAAGGCCAATCCAGCGAGTATAAACACAAATTTTTATTTAAACATAAACATGAATAAAAACCTAATTCAGAAATATATGAAAAACTTCGCAGTTATGACTACGATTATACATCTATGATATTGATACAATCATGAGGGAAATCATGAATAAATCATAGCAAGGGTGATTTATCATCGTAACTAAGTTCCGGTTTATGTATACTGCAATCGATTATATCATAACAATTGTAAATGTATGGCACTTGCGTGCCATCAAAAGTACCATGTAAGAACAAAAACATCATACCATGTAGGTACACCATAAAGTACACAAAAACAAAATTGGTAGAGTAATATAAGCGAAATAATACAAACTAGTAGGTTGTAGTAGTACGCACGTACGGGCCTACGATTCCGTGTGCTGTGTGTTAACTGTTACTATCATGGGGAAACAAGTATTTTTAAAAGCAAATGTATTTTAATTGATAGGCTTAAAAAGCGTAGATACGCTATTGTGTTTGACATTCATTGAAGCCGGAATAATTTTTCGGCAGTAGAACTTTTTGAATGTGTTAGGAGATTTCCAATTTCCTCTAGCAAGAATCTCATCAATAGGGCAGTTATCTACCCAATTCCTGGACGCAACGGCTGCTCGTACGCTCCCTGGGGGTGCTGAGATGCCTGCATCTTTAAGTATAGATCTGACCCACCCAGCGATTACAGTGCGGGAAGCGGGTCTCGGTTGCCCTGTCGTAGACAGGAATAAGCTGTCACTGATTGCCGAGTCTCGTCTTACTTTTGACAATTCTATAACCTGCTTTACCCAAAAGACAGGATCGAGGGCCATTTGTTTTGTGTTTGATCTAAGGCTCCATCCTGACTGCCTATATTTGGCCGAATCGGTTTTTGAACCGAAAGTGGGCCATAGAATGATCTCAAACTCGTTAATGGAACAGTAGTCCAGGAAACGAGGAAATTCCTTGTATGGGCTCTTCGGACTAATTCCTCTGTCGCTGAAACTTTGCAGTGTGATAGAGTAGGGTTTAAAATATACGTTTGACAAATTATCTAGGATTTTTGATGTTTGGAAGTTAGGTATTAAAATGAATGAATGCCTAAAAATGAAAATCGCTTATAACTGCTGATGAAAAATTGCTCCGTCCGAAATTCCTTCGGTATATAATATTATATATTAATAAGAGTATATATTAACATTATCTAGGAAAATTTCGATTTCGAATAGGCAGAAATTTGAAAATATCTATTTTGTATCACAACTTCTTCAGAAAAATTGCTCTGTCAATTTTAATTTTTTTATATGTCTTAATTTATTTAAATATATCGCTTTTGACAATTATCTAGGAAATTTTCCATATCGATCACACCTTTACAGATTTTCGGCAATAATTCGCTGTGAAAAATTGCTCCGTCCGAAATTCCTTCGGAATATGATATTATATATTAATAAGAGTATACATACAACATTATCTAGGAAAATTTAGATTTCGAATAGGCAGAAATTTGAAAATACCTATTTTGTATCACAACTTCTTCAGAAAATTGACCATATAAATGCCAAAAGGCACCAACCCACAAATTTGTTAAAAATGAGTTAAATATACCAATCGAGAGCTAATCAACCCTCTATTTATTTGCAGAAAAGACCCAGGCAGGCTACTTGTTATGATACTAATAGGTTTCTACACATTCGTCTAAGAACCATCCGCCCAATTGAGGTATATCGCAACAGCAGAAAAGAATTATGCTACTTGGTACTAGCTAACTGGTCAGATTTTTTTTTTGCGTAAAAGATCCAAGCGAGATGGACTTTTTTGTTTTTAATGAAGTACGCTAAAAGTATTTATCAAAACAAAGCCAAGATATCTGGTTCTTTTTGGCATTATATAATAAAAACAAACTGTATATCGCAAAGTGGAACCAATTTATGTGGTTCTTTTTGGCATTTATAATAAAAACAAACGGTATATTGCAAAAATGGAATCAATTTATGTGGTTGGTTTGCCTTTGGGGACCTATAGTGAGTCTTATTTCATTGGAAATAAGAGTTCTTTTTCTAAAACTAAAATCAAACATGTCTACGTTCTATGAAACAGAACGCCTAATAATAAATAAGTTCAGTTCAGTTCACTACCGCGACGAATGTGTCAGTTCACGACCGCGAAGTAAAGTAAATTGCTGTTTTCGACGTGGCTCAATGTACCTACTACGTAGTGATCGCGACATATCGTCAGAGTGTAGTTCGACGTCGTCGTCCAAGCAGGTGCCTACGCCGCGCCGCCTAACGTAACCATTGAAGATAGAATAGAATAGAATAGAATATTTATTTGTATAACATATACAAGTCACAAACTAACATTCACACATTTTAAAATTTTTCTATTTAGAAAATAAAATAATATGAAACATAATAAATGAATCCTATTAAATTTAAAATTATTAATAATAGAAATCCGATATAAAAGTCACACGTGCCTCCTGGGTGGTGCCAAATGAACAGCAATCAGCGTGTGGGAGATCTTCGGATCGACTGGGTTCGCCACCACACCCCGGGAGAAACAATTACACCGGCATAACAGTTCGCTGTGTTCCGGTGTACTTCCCGGGGACCCAGTAGCAGGTGGGGTTGGCTGTGGTGAGGAGTAGGCCAGTGATCCCGACGCGGATTCGCTGTTCAGAGGTGACGCATCGACACGGTTGACAGGGAGACCCGGTTAAACGGTTATTCCGCTGGCCGCCCGCCGGGTAGTACAGGAGCCCAATCGCGTCTAACCAACGCGAGAGGCTGCCCCGGTCAACCGGCGCATAATCCCGGAGTGGTCCGTCGTGCCGGTTGGTGACCGGAGTAGGGGTTCCGGCGGCCACTTCCGGGGGGGACCGGGGGCCTTTCCGTCTTCCGTGTTGGCGCAACACTAACCTGAGTAGTAAGCGATGAAGCTAGGGTCCACGCTTTGCCCGTGAATCACCACAGCCACCCTTTCATGATCTTTCCCTCCCTCTTACAAAAATCATGGCAGCGAAAAAAAAAGGAAAAAAAGGTTCAATCAGCGGTGCACACCCTTACAACACTATTTAGCGTTGACTCGACCAACGTGCGGGGGTTGCATACCAATTTGAATGCCGTCCATCACCACCTGGAGACGAAGAAGCCGGCCTTGCTTTTCCTGACGAATTCACAAATATATCGACCTGCACTACCCCGGCTACACCCTAGAAGAAGCCTTCCGGTCGCGAGCCGGGGTTTGCTTGTTTGTCAGGGCAGATATTTGCTGTCGTCGCCTGCGCTGCCTTGAGGACTCCGAGCTATCAGTACTTTGGGTCCACGAGGATCTGGGAACGGTCTCGCGGGTGTACGCCTGTCTGTACAGGTCGCACTCTGGTGATGCAGAGACAGCTCGGTTATTTGAGTACCTGAGTGGAGCGGCAGACAAAGTCCAAGAGCGGTTCCCTACCGCGGATTTGGTTCTTCTTGGAGACTTCAATGCCCATCACGAGGCATGGGTAGGCTCCAGGAGAACTGACTTTGCGGGGAGAGCCGCCTACGACTTCGCCCTGACGCATGACCTGTCTCAACTGGTAGACCAGCCCACCAGGCTGCCAGATATAGACGGTCATGAACCCTCTCTGCTGGATCTTCTGCTGACAACGAACCCCACTGGATATAAGGTCGCAGTGAGAGCCCCACTGGGTTCCTCTGATCATTGTTTAGTGTGGTCCACGGTGCCATCTTCGCCTCCTCAGTCCCGTACTGAAGGAACGCGTCGAATTTGGCACTACGCGTCAGCAGATTGGGATGGGATGCGAGAACACTTCGCATCCTACCCTTGGAGAGAGATCTGCTTCAGTTCGGGCGATCCGTCGCAATGCACTAATACCGTTGCCGAGGTGGTTCTGGGGGCAATGGAAATGTTTATTCGCAGCGCCTCTGTCTACCTCGGTGGTAAAAGCCAACCATGGTACAGCCGCGACTGTGCTGATGCTGTCGCAGCTAAATGCGCAGCTTATCGGGCATGGTCGCGCGCTCGTGCCGGACGTGATCCGAACGCATCCTAACTGAAGAAGGAATACAACCGCCTCTCCAGATCCTGCAAAAAGGTTATTGCCAGGGCCAAATTTGACCACATCGGCAGAATCGGCGATAGACTGAACCAGCACCCAACTGGGAGCCGTGAGTTCTGGTCTCTCGCTAAATATGTCGAGTCAAATTTCTGCCGCTCCTCTCTTCCACCTCTGCAGTGTCCTGGAGGCTCACTTGCCCACTCCGCAAAGAAGAAAGCCGACTTACTGGTATCTCTCTTTGCGGGGAACTCCAACCTGGACGATGGGGGTGCCACTCCCCCATCCATACCTAGGTGTGAGAACTCCATGTCGGAAGTGCAGTTTCGACAACGGACTGTACGGGCGGAACTTCTCTCCCTAGACGTCAGGAAGGCGAGTGGGCCGGATAGGATTTTTTTTTTTTTTTTTTTTTTTTTTTTTATGGAACCTGACACGGTTGGCTACATCACCTACAACATCCGTGATGTCAGCCCATAACACAGGATTCCTGCATTGGTGTTAAAAAGGTGTGCTCCCGAGCTGGCCCCAGTGCTGACGCGCCTATTCAGTCTCTCCTACTCCAATTGCCGTGTACCGGCGGCCTGGAAATCTGCGTTTTTGCAAGCGGTCCCTAAAAAGGGTGACCGCTCAAACCCGTCAAACTACCGACCTATAACGATTACCTCCCTTTTCTGTAAGGTGATGGAGCGCATTATCAATACGCAGCTCATGAAGTACCTGGAGACGAATGACCTCATCAGCGATCGGCAATACGGCTTCCGGCCAAAACGATCTGCTGGTGATCTCCTAGCGTACGTCACTCACCTTTGGGGGGAATCGCTTGAAGGTCATGGTGAATTGATGCTACCTATTTTAATTTTGAATTCTAATTTATTTTAATTTATTTTAATTTTATTTTAATTTTATATTTTTTTATATTGACATAATTGAATTTTTAACCTTTGACAATTCTATTGATGCGAAGTATTTTAATTTAGCTCCAGTTTTAATTGCCTTTCATGCACAAAACAGTTTTTTTTTCTCTGTATTCTTATAATTTTTAGTTATGTACCTATATTATTGCTAATTATTAGTCCCTTACCATGGCTAGACCCAGACAGTTTCAATTGTAAATTTGATAAACTAAAATGTGACGAACTCAAGTGTACCGATGGTACCTAAGATGGAAATGAATAAATGAAAAATGAAATGAAAAATACTTGGCAATTGGCCTTGATATTGCCAAGGCATTTGATCGGCTTTGGCACAAGTCGCTCTTGGGCAAATTGCCGGCTTACGGACTTCCTTCTGGCCTCTGTGACTGGGTCGCCGACTTCCTACATGGGCGTAGCATTCAGGTCCTAGTGGACGGTTGCTCGTCGGACGCCATGTCAGTGAACGCCGGCGTACCACAAGGATCTGTGTTGTCACCCACGCTGTTTCTTCTGCATATCAATGATATGCTATCTCTGGGCAACATACATTGTTATGCGGATGACAGTACGGCACACGGATCCTACACCAGTCACCCTTCAGCCAGTCGGGATATTGTGGATGAGAAGAGGCGAAGACTTGTGTCTGAGCTCGAACACACACTCGGCTCTATTTCCGAATGGGGCCGTAGCAATTTGGTCGAGTTCAACGCTTCCAAGACACAAGTTTGCGCGTTAAGTGCGAAGAGAGCGGCGTTCACACCGGCTCCTTCATTCCAAGGCACGTCGCTTAAATTAAGCGAACACCTCGGGGTCCTCGGAGTCGAACTGTCGCACGACTTGAACTTTCGTCGCCATATCGAGGGGAAGGCCAAGCTGGCTTCTAAAAAGCTGGGCGTACTCAATAAGGTGCGACGGTACTTCACGCCGGACCAAAGGCTGCTTTTGTATAAATCGCAGATCAGGTCCTGCTTGGAGTACTGCTCGCACCGAGAGTTATCGTAAAAATGAGAGGAAAGAAGGTATTTAGAGTGAATCACAAGCTGGTCCAGTTCCTAACTGGACATGGGAAGTTCGGAAAATACTTCTTTAGATTCGGTATCATAGATAATAGCATATGCGAGTGCGGGGAACCGATCGATTCGGTAGACCATGTTCTCTTTGAGTGTTCTGAGCGATAATGCAAGGGGAGCACTCGAGAGCGTGGTCCAAAATGCTGGGTTGGTCTGGCCCATAAGCAAAGATCTATTTCTAGATGATCGAGTTATAGAGGGTTTCCGAGCTTTTTGTGCGGAAGTAATTAGAGAAAGGTCGTAGATGATCGCCGCCTCCCCGCGGTGGGGACGGAAACGAAGATCGGGTCACCCGCTCGCGGGTAATAAAAACCCCGAGAACGGCTAAAGGCGATCAGCTCGACTTTTGCCATTAGGGGTAGCGTAAATCACTAATGGTCAAAGCCGACAAAGTAAAAAAGAGATGTACAATTGAGAGAGAGCAATTGTTGATGAATGAGAGAGTAAGCAGTAAAAGGCTAAGCCTAATCTGCGTGTATGTACACAAATGAATGAATGCTCGCACCTGTGGGATGGCTCTGCCAAATACCAGCTTGCGCCTCTGGACTCGATCCAGCGTCGAGCCGTGCGACTATTGGGTGACCCCGCAGTGTCCCGCGATCTAAAACCACTGCAACACCGTAGGGATGTCGGCTCCCTAAGTGTGTTCTATCGCTTATTCCATGGGGAGTATACGGAGGAGCTGTTTAACGCAATCCCGCCGTCCCCTTTCCATCTCCGCACCACATGAACTGGGCAGGGATTGCATCCCTATACGCTGGACTTACCGCGGATGCGTACTAATCGATTCTGCAGATCATTCCTCTACAGAACCGGTAAACTCTGGAATTCTCTCCCTGCTCATATATTTCCCCCCAAGTACAGTCTCGGGTCCTTCAAGAGGGGCGTGAATGGGCACCTGTCAGGCCGGCATGGCATTCACAACCCCCGCATACGACCGAATGTCCATGGGCGTCGTTAGACACCTTATGGGTGGCTCGGCGCCATATGTCGCGCTTTCAATAAAAAAAAAATAAAAAAAAACGTTCCTCCATTCTCTTCGCCTCAAGACTCTACCTGCAGCGGTCTTCATGCAAGAAGCACACAGCGCCTCCTGGCGGAAAGGAGAAGAGTCCGGTTGCCTAGGCGACGGACTGTTGTGATCTGACACGTCCGAAAATACAAGCGGGAGCGGGCGGTTTTGTTCAAACATTTTGCTCTGGAAAAGATAAAATCCACCCTGATCGAGCGCGGCGCGGGCTCTTAGGGCTTGTTGCGACCTAATACGGCATAAGTATAGTGAGTGTAGTTTCCGAAGTGTGTGCGTAGCTGGGCCCAGCAGATCCTCGGACACCGGGACGTTTCCGTGCCGATCGACGACCACCACCTGAAGGACCGAGCTATCGAAGGTGCGGCTGCGGGCGGAGACATCAACATCCAGGTAGGAGGTACCACACCACCACACACTTTGCGCTACACCTCGAAGCTAGTCCGACGAATCCCGACGCTGCTCAGAAGGAGTCCAACATTTCCCTGCACGAGTCAGTAAGCCTGGATACGAAATACGGCATCGTTTGTATGAGAACCGAGGTAGCCGCCAAAGGGGTGTGAAGTCTGAGGCGGGAGCGGCGCATGGAACGCCGTGATTGGCCGAGCGAGTAGGTAGCCACGTGACGCCAGTCTTCCATACGTTTGAACGGGATTCATACAATAAGTCGCTCATTGTGTCGATTCGCGATGAAAAGATGAAACGGATTTAACAATATTTAACCCTTCTTTACATCAAGGGAATAATATAACTTTCTCTTAAATGAACAAAGGCAACGACCCTTTCACAATTTTGCGAATTTGCAGATTTTCGCATAAACACGATAATAGTTCTAAGTTCTGAGATACCTCGGATACTTTATTATAAATCTACATCAAATTTCCAAAACAATGATATGTAAGACCTCGTACATTGGTATTATCTTATTGGAGTATTTGTTATTGGAATTTTCCAAAATAAAAAAAATAATGTTAGAAAGTCGAAAAGTTTTGTAACCAAAAAAATAAATTATTATATTATTAACAACTATTTGCTAATTACTTAGCCAACGATATGACAAATTATATTGCAATATGACTTCGCGAAAAATTCGCGAAAATCTACCCTACCATAAAAAATTTATGAGTACCCACCTCGATATTTAATTTTTTTACGGTAAAATGAGGTTTTCCAGGCTTTGCCTTTTTTAACAAACTAACCAGCCATGCAGCTAGAGCCTTATAAAATGTACCATGCGTCTCTCTGTCAGTTTGACGGTGTGAATTCGTTATATAAGGGTTAATAAAATAACAAATGAAAGGCTGTGTAGTCTGTAATAGAAACATATATTTGAAACAGAACAATAATTTACTTAATTATTCATTTATAGATCGGTATCTATATTAAAATTTTCATTTGGTAACTTTTGAACAATTGAATTAAATTTAAAAGCACAATTTACGACATTTACATTGTTACTGTTTACATTGTTGACATTTACATTGTTATTGTTGAACTAAAGAACTAAAGAACTAACATGTGTCTCGAGAGATGGTCGCGCAACAGATGGATAGATCTCACCGAGACCTAAAGTTTGAGTACCAACACGATGGATCTAGCACCAGTGGTTCTCGAGTTATGACCAAAACAAAAGTTCATGTGACAGATGGATAGATCTCACCGAGACCTGAAGTTTGAGTACCAACACGATGGGTCTAGCACCAGTGGTTCTCGAGTTATGACCAAAACAATAGTTAATGTGACAGATGGATAGATCTCATCGAGACGTTCAGATTGAGTACCAACACGATGGGTCTAAGTCCAGTGGTTCTGTAGATATGACCAAAACTAATGATCACGTGACAGATGATAATTCCGACCCCTCACTCGCATGATCGCATCGCATTTCGCATTTAGATGCTAGCTAGCTAGCTAGCAGCGGAGCGCAGGCGCTATATAGCATTTAGCATTTAGCAGTACCACAGATAAATAGCACACACTTCATTGCTTTGTGCGTTCCAAAACAAACGAACCAACAAAGTTTTACGAACGAAACAGCAATGCTAATTAAAATTAAATGTGATTATTGCTTAGCATTTAGCATTAATTTTTATTCATCAGGGCGCTTAGCAGTGCTAAATGCTAACGGGGTATTCATTATGAATTAATTTTGTTAATGCTAAGCATAACAAGACTAATTCCCGGTAGACGCATGACCTAAAGAAATTAATTCCTTTAGAGTCGCTCAAAAGTAAAAACCGGTAGGTACTGGTTGAATGAAAAAAGCGCGATAAACGAATATTGAACGAGGAAACCTGCTGAGGTTGACTAGAAGAAATGTCCTTTGGCAATAAGGCAGAATGCATGAAATATCTGTATACATTTAACATACATATTTATCAATAAACAAAAAAATTACAAGAGCTAACTGCATCCAACACGATAGTCGACCTATGGTGGGTAAGCAGAAAAGAGCTCTCCATACATATTTACGCCGATGTTTGTTACTGAAATTCAAGCGAAAAATGCTATCAAATTGAATGAAAGTACTTACTCGTGAAAGGTGACTCCATCTGTGTTCAAGTTAGAATTTTTCGACGACTTTTTGCACCAAAGCACTGCACAATGAGGCATTTTGTGACAGACGCGCACGTTCGCTCCGCCTGAGCGGCGGACGGAGACTAAGATCGGTCGCCGGCGCTAGACTGCCGCGCTGGCGCGTGTGCGCCGACGCGCGGCTACCCCTGTCCTCCTATGTATAGCGCCTCCAGGCTTACTGACTCGTGTTTCCCTGTGTTCCCCCGACGCCATCCAGACGCAGTCCGACATCTACGTGAGCTCGGAAGCTAGTCCGACGAATCCCGAAGCTGCTCAGAAGGAGTCCAACATTGCCCTGCGTTCCCACGACGCCATTCAGACGGAGTCCGACATCTAAGTGAGCTCGGAAGCTAGTCCGACGAATCCCGACGCTGCTCAGAAGGAGTCCGACACTGCCCTGCGTTCCCCCGACGCCACCCAGACGCAGTCCGACATCTAAGCGAGCTCTGAAACCAGTCCGACGAATCCCGACGCTGCTCAGAAGGAGTCCGACACTGCCCTGCGTTCCCCCTACGCCATCCAGACGCAGTCCGACATCTAAGCGAGCTCCGAAACCAGCCCGACGAATCCCGACGCGGCTCAGAAGGAGTCCGACACTGCCCCTGCGTTCCCCCGACGCCATCCAGACGCGGTCTGACATCTAAGCGAGCCTCGAAGCCAGTCCGACGAATCCCGACGCAGCTCGGAAGGAGCCCGACACTGCCCTACGTCCCCCGACGCCATCCCGACGGAGCCCGATACTGCCCTGCGTTCCCCGACGCCATCCAGACGGAGCCCGACACCTAAGCGAATTTCCGAAGTCAGCCAGACGGATCCAGACGCTACGCCAAACTAATCCTATCACGAAGCGCAAAATAAGATCTGAACTGACTGATAGATAACAGTAGACAACACCCGTCGCCGCCGCGTAAACCAGCCTCGGGGAAACTTGTAAAAGTCCCAATCGTCTCTTATTTACCCTATTTCACCCCTTATGAAACTATCAAACCCAGAATATGAGTACCGCTGCCGTGACGGCGTGATATTGCATGTGCACAGTCGCACCCCCACCCAACTACAGTCCACCCACTAACACCACGGGGTGAGAACGACTGTTGCGTACAGCGGCCCATTCGGAAATAGACCGAAGCGTTTGTTTGAGATCAGACACAAGTCTTCGCCTCTTCATCCACAACATCCCGTCTGACTGAAGGGTCACTGGTATAGGATCCATGTGCTGTACTGTCATCCGCATAACAATTTATGTTGCCGAGTGGCAGCATGTCATTGATATACAGAAGAAACAGTGTTGGTGACAAGACAAAACAGATCCCTGCGGTACGCCGGCATTCACTGACAGGGCGTCCGAAGAGCAACCGTCCACTAGGACCTGAATGCTACGCCCATGTAGGAAGTCGGCGACCCAGTCGCAGAGGCCAGAAGGAAGTCCGTACGACGGAAGCTAGCCCAGAAGCGATTTGTGCCAAACCCATTCGAATGCCTTGGCAATATCGAGACCAATTCACACCGTTTCAGCACCAATGCAGGAATCATATCCGACCCACTCGCCTTCCTGGTGTCTAGGGAGATAAGCTCCGCCCGCACAGTTCGTTGTCGGAACTGTACTTCCGGCATGGAGTTCTCACACCTAGTTATGGATGGGGGGATGGCACCCCATCGTCCAGGATGGAGTTCTACGCAAAGAGAGCATTTACATTTGCGGAGTGGGCAAGTGAGCCCCCAGGACACTGTAGAGGTGGAAGGGAGGAGCGGTAGAAAATCGATACGACAGATTTGGCGAGAGACCAAAACTCACGGCTCCCAGTTGGGTGCTGGTTCAGCCTATCACCAACTCTGCCGATATGCTCGAATTTGGCCCTGGCGATAGCCCTCTTGCAGGATCTGGAGAGGCGGTTGTATTCTTTCTTCAGTTCGGATACATTAGGATCGCGTCTGGCACGAGCGCACGACCATGCACGATAAGCTGCGCCATTAGCTGCGACAGCTTCACCACAGTCGCGGCTGTACCAGGCCTGGCTTTTACCACCGAGGCGCACGAGGGCGCTGGGAATGAACATCTCCATTCCCCCCAGAACCACCTCGGCTACGGCATTGGCGCATTCTGCCGGAATGCGCCAATGCCGTAGCCAAGGTGTAGATCATCCGAGGTGTAGATCATCCGAACGAAAGCTGTCGAAGCTCTCTCCATGGGTAGGATGTGATGTATTCTCGCATCCCGTCCCAATCCGCTGACACGTAGTGCCAAATTGGACGCATTCCTCCAGTACGAGACTAAGGAGGCAAAAATGGCACCGTGGACCCCACTAAACAGTGGTCAGAGAAGCCAAGAGGAGTGCTCACTGTGACTTTGTATCCAGCAGGGTTCGTCGTCAGCAGAAGATCCAGGAGAGAGGGTGCATGACCGTCCATGTCTGGCACTTTGGTAGGTTGGTCTATCAGTTGAGGCAGGTCATGCGTCAGGGCGAAGTCGTAGGCGGCTCTCCCCTCGAAGTCAGTTCTCCCGGAGCCCAGCCACTCCTCGTGATGGGCATTAAAATCCCCAAGCAGAACCATATCCGCGGATATATATATATATAGGGAAACTACATGCACTTCATCTGCCGCTCTACTTAAGTGCTCGAACAATCGAGCTGTCCCCGCGTCGTCTGAGTGCGACCTGTAGATACTTACAGGCGGACACACGCGACTCCGTCCCCAAGTGAACCGATTTTGATGATTCTTTTTTTATTTGAAAGCTGGTGCTTTCCGTGTGGTCCCATTTCAATTTCATCAAGATCGGATTGGAAAGCGAGGCGGATTCGCGAAGCCAAAGGCCGAGCGATTCCGCCGAGTACATTAATAGCAAAAAATTACTAAAAAAACTGAAATAAAAAACTATTAAAAAAAATATAAAAACCGCCTTCAAAAATGTATGAAATAAAAAAAATCGAACCCTAGAGTTGAAGGCGGTGCTAAAGCAAGCAAAAATAACCGACCGCCTTCAACTCTAGGGTTCGATTTTTTTTTATTTCATAAATTTTTGAAGGCGGTTTTTTATTTTTTAAATCGTTTTTTTTACAAAAATGTATACACTTTATTTACATACAGACTGTACGTGCATGAAATATGTTTAATAAGTTGTTTCGACATACTGTCATACAAATTAAATTACAGAACGAAAGTTAAATTTTAAAAGTTCCTAATGCTATATAGGCCCTACATTTTCGTTCCATAGGCGGCAGGACGGCGCGGCGGAGCGGCGTTGTAGTGTGGGACGACAGAGGTGGCGGGCGGAATAGCGAGCCGCGAGCATCGACGACGCTCGCGTGTCGTCTCGTCGGTCGCGGTGCGGGACGATGAGCTGCTGGCGCGCGGGCGGGCGGGCTTATTCTTCCCCACTCCCCGCAGCCCTCCCGCACCCCGAGTTCAGTGTAGTGCGAGCGCGCGCTTTTTAAACGTTTATTTTATTATATTGCGATACTCGAAACTACTCGAAAGTTCATGTTTAATGGAGAAATTTTATTGGATAATATACAATTATATTATATTTTGATGTTCTGTGTCTAATAAGTTAATAAAAACAGACGAAGCAATTTTTCACAGTGCTTGGGTTATTGCCAAAAATATGTAAAGGTGTGATCGATAAGGAAAATTTCCTAGATAATTGTGAAATGCGATATATTTAAAGAAATTAGGAGATGAAAAAAAATAAAAATTGACAGAGTAATTTTTATAGGTATTTTCAAATTTCTGCCTGTTCGAAATCGAAATTTTCCTAGATAATGTTATATATATACTCTTATTAATATATAATATCATATTCCGAAAGAATTTTGGACGGAGCAATTTTTCACAGCGAATTATTGCCGAAAATCTGTAAAGGTGTGATCGATAAGGAAAATTTCCTAGATACTTGTCTAAAGCGATATATATAAATAAATTAAGACATATAATAAAATAAAAATTGACAGAGCAATTTTTCTGAAGAAGTTGTGATACAAAATAGGTATTTTCAAATTTCTGCCTATTCGAAATCGAAATTTTCATAGATAATGTTATATATATACTCTTATTAATATATAATATCATATACCGAAGGAACTTCGGACGGAGCAATTTTTCACCAGCAGTTATAAGCGATTTTCATCTTTAGGTATAAATACCTAACTTCCAAACATCAAAAATCCTAGATAATTTGTCAAACGTGTATTTTAAACCCTACTTTATCACACTGCAAAGATTCAGCGACAGAGGAATTACGTCGAGTGGAAATGCTTCATTGATTGGAGTACAGTGCTGAGAATCGACTCTAAGTAGTGTGAGATCGTGAATCCGCCTGCCTGAACACAACATTAGAAGTGTAGCTGTGTGTCTAGATACCTCGTAAAGGCTGTCGAGGGGGACCGAAGTTCTTGAAAGATATGTACACACAATAGAGGTATCCCAAATAGGTGGCCGAGTAACTTTTGGTTGTTGAAGAGAGATGGCTTTTAAAATTTGTTTCACAATCTTGTGTGAGCTCAATGATTCGGATAAATCAGTATTGCAAAAAGTAGTTACTACTGATTTGTGTACTAGAATAGTGCTATATGAAAGACCTTCTTTTTGATGGAGATCTGTTAAATATCTACCTAAATCGGAAGCACTAGGTGAAGAGGGACATACATTATGATGGTTAGTCCATTTGATCCAACGAGCCCATGCTGGCTTATATGTTTTTAACGTAGAGGGTCTCCATCCAGATAGTAGTAACTTCTTTTGACCCTCTGACCAATTGACTAGACCACCCCCACACTTCCAAACCTCTAGAGTCATTTGATCGACATTCGGGGGTGGGTAACCGGTCGATACATCTATTAGTGCTTGAGCCAGATTCTTGATTGTGAATGGAGCTGCCAAGGCTCTGCTTTTTAGGTCCGGTCTCCAGAATACTCGATCCCACCTCGGGACGACAAGTAAGTATATTCCCCGTGCTTGATTTAAGTGGCAGAGTACTCGTGGAATTAAACAGGGTGGAGGGAATACCCACGCGAGAGGATAATTCCATCTCCTTGAGAGTGCGTCGTGAAATGCCGCTTGGTGATCCGGCATACTCCGGTACAACGTGGGCTCTCCTCGAAGCAAATAGGTCTATGATTGGGACGCCCCACTTCGAAAAAACTACCTGAGTTGCAACTGGCTGTAAGTACCATTCTGGAGGAGTGAGATGACGAGACAGGCGATCCGCTTCTACATTGAACTTCCCTGGAATGTGATGAACGGTAAGATGAATGCGGTTCACATCTAGTAGATGGGATAAATCGAACACTATGTTCGTCAATGCGTCGGATTTGGTCCCGCCTTCGTTGCGAATATAAGACACTACAGTACGGTTGTCGGTTTGGAGTAGTACTGACGAGAATTTCAGGAGTCGAGCGTGCCCTTGGAAGACTTTTAGGATCGCCAACATTTCTTTCTGATTGCAATGCAGATTCTTCTCCTTCTCGCTCCAGGTACCCGATAGGTTGGAATTGTTTAATCGAGCCCCCCATGCTATGTCTGACGCATCTGTCGTTAAGAACTGCGTTGGTGCTGGGTAATGGATTGGAGACCAGCTCTGACATTCTATTAGCCACCACTTTAACTCCTGTAGTGCCAACGCTGGGATGGGCAGGCGAGTGGATTTGTTTAATTTGAGCATCCGATTGCTGTGATTCAGTAATGCTCGAAAATTCAGTCTGCCTCTTGGTACGACGAAGCTCGCAAAATTTATGAGACCGATCATACTTTGCATTTCTCTCAGGTTGGTCTTGCCCTGTTGTATTAATGTTGATACTTTTTCGCGCACCGAATTGCATTTCTTCTGTGGAAGATATTTTCTGTTTTCCCATGGATCCCACATGATTCCCAGATACTCTAACGATGTCTGGGGTTCGAATACGGATTTTTCGAAATTTATCGTCCAACCTAGGTGTTCGAGTGTTTGTACTACAGTTCTCACGTGTGATTTGAGAATGCGGATGTCCTGGTTTACGATTAAAAAGTCGTCTAGATATACCAGTATGCGGATCCCTTGATCCCGAAGACTTTGAGCGACCCAATTCGTTAGAGCTGCGAATGTTTTTGGTGCGCTGTTGAGTCCGAATGGTAAGCATGTCATCTCTAAGATTTCGTTCTCGTAAACTAGACGCAGAAAACACCTGTGTGCCTTGGCTACCGGCAGGTGGAAATAGGCCTGCGACAGATCTATCTTTGTCATCCAGTCGCCTGGTTGGAGAAAGTCCGGAACACGAAACATGTTTATAAGACGAAATTTGCTTGCGTGAACATAGACATTCAAAGCCTTTAGATTGAAAATCGGACGAGACGTCCCGTCGCTCTTTGGTACTAGAAAGAGGGTAGAGAGAAAACTGGGAGTTGTTTTGGCCTTCTCGAGAACTCCCTGCAGTTTCATTGTACGTATTACCTCTGACATCTCCTTGGAGGGCTGAGTGTGAAACCTTCGATCTTGACTCTGAGGCATGCACAGTGGGGGTTTTATTTTGAACGGTAAACGGTAACCTTTTATTATTTTTAACAAAAAAGTGGGAGCTGGTAAATCCTTCCAATGATCGTAATATTTCGTTAACTGTCCTGCGTGGAACGTTGTCCAGTCAGAATCTACGCCTTTTATTGCTTGACTCGCTTCTTTCTGGTTTGCGTTTGTTTCCTGAGAACTGACCACGATCTCGAAAGGAGTGCGATGTTAGTGGCTTATTTGGCTCGAAATTATTCCGCCAGGGACCCTGCGCGGGCGCGTGGAACCGGGTTTGTGAGGCCTGAGCACCTTGCGCAGATGCCTGATAGTGTACGCGAGTATTTCCTTGCGCAGGAAATCGGTAGGAGTAGTTTGTACCAACCTGTACTTGATAACCACGTTTGTTGTAATGCGTGGGTAAATTATGACCTTGCGCAGGTCTACGACTTTTATAAGATGGTCCCTGCGTAGGATTTATTTTCGGTTCACTTCGCTTTGCTGAGGGCGGAGGCGCAGAGGCAGAGAGCCAAAAGGCCTTTCCTATACTACCTATCTTATCTAGCATTTTAGTAAGAGCTTCCGCCTCGAACAAATTGGCGCAAGAAGGCGGGATTTTTCGCAAAGCATTTTTGATTAGGGGATCTTTTGCATGATTGATAATGGAATCCCTCCTCTGCTGCACCATATCAGCCCTGTGGCCGCAAATCAGTTGCAACACGTCATTAGATTTTTTGCAGAACTGACCGTCCAGAAAGATTTCGTTGACCTTATTACTTACTGTGTCAAAATCCAGACTCTCCGAGCTACGCGCCCACGTCAAAAACGCTTTAACGTCTTTCTCTAAGGCCGCTTTTTGTTCAAGCGCCGCATAAGTTAGCGCAGCAAAGGATTTTTCGTGATACGATAAATCAGTACGAGTGTCAAACTGCTTTAGCTCATCATTAGCTTCTAACTCTACAAAACCGGGCGAATGGCAGTACATTTTTTGAACTTCGGAGAATCTAACCTCAGTCCAGTCACTAGATTGGAAATGCTGCAGGTCATTCAACATACATAGCATGTGTTCGGGTGTTTTCGGAACAGTTGGAACCTTGAGGGTAGTTTTCAAATTGACATTGAATTCTGGATCAGTGAGGTTTTCCTTACTAGCAGTTTTTTCGTTACTACCTACATCATCGTATTCTTCGCCAGGATAATCATCTGCGTAGAGACTGACGTAGTCCTGATCGTTTTCACCGTGTGGTGGAAGTATCTGTGTTTGTTCCGACAGGTGAATTTTTAGCTGGCTGACCACTCTTTCAGATATAGCAGACATTAATCTAGCCTCCCGTTTACGTTTTCTTTCGCGGCACCGCCGATTACGGCGTCGCTTATTTGTATCGGACTCACTTGATTCGGAAGAAGACGAGCTGTCCGATGAACTAGGCACTTCTGGCCCCTCCGGTTCCAGTATCGGCTCGCCTTGCTGCACTGGAGTCTGTTCGGCCATCTTGATCTATATGCAAGTGAAACCAAGACAAATTAATTTCAAAAGAAAAATAATATTAAAGTTTATAACGAACGGTAACACCGTTAAATTGGACGGCTTAATAATAAATACGTGAGTGTAATGTAATTGTAAGGCGTTTCCGTAGGAGCGGTCGGTAATATAAAATAAAAAATCGAACCAAAACCGTTGCGCTGAACTGGCCGACAGGAGCAAACGGATCACCGACCACGACGGAGGAAAGGACGCCAATGAGCAAGATGGCGGAACGGCGAACGGCCCATACTTTTGAGCGCCGCCGCCGCCGGATGCCTGGTGGTGGGGGAAGGAAGTAAAGGTGCGAGGAGTATAGCTATATACGAACCGTGAGTGGGAAAGGGAAGGAACGTCGCTCTCATGTGTTGCCAGTATACAGGAAAGGTACAGGGTATTAATATTCTATGTTAATATTCTGTGTACAAATAACAAGAATGTCACTTGATTTTTTCATGTCATAGCGCAAATAAAATATATATTCGAACTTCGGGTTTTTTTGCAGTAAAATGCGTAAAATGCAATAAATATAACAATATGCTTGTCTAGGTATCTCATAAATATATTGAAGAAGTCTTTAAAACTATAAATATTATTACCACAGAATAGAATAGCAGTACCAATGTAAATAAATAATAACAAAACATACTGTGGTTGTTTTATTAATTATTTTTGTTCGGTTGTTCTTTTTCATTTTTTTTTCGAAACACAACATTGCCACCTTTGAAATTACCGTAAGTTTCCATACATTGACTTGACATTCGGTCATCGTTATTAGTAAACTAATAAGAACCTTTATAGTGCCAAAGACATTTTAGCGGTTTTCTGGTGGTTTCGGTTTCGGAAAGAAAATCTAGCGGGAACGTGAAAAAATTGTTGGCAACACTGCGAGCGAGTGTGCGAATGAAGTACGCCCTAGTAGTATTATATTCTTTGAATGAAGTCGTTGTTTCTTTCAATAACATCAGTATCAGTAACCTGTGGCACAGATTACCAATTGACCTGTGGTTTCTGTCACGGAACAAGAGGTACCGTGGAGGTATTCACCTTTTACAAACGAACATTTATAACTGTTTGATGTCCTTCCAGCTTCCACCCACATTGAATAAATAGCACTATTTCTCAGTAAGTACCAAGTTCGTCCAAGCTGATATCAGTTTTTTTAATTCGATCATCGTTCTTGTCTGTCTCTAGCGGAATACCCACTTGGTACACCCCCCCCCCCCCCCCCCTGCCTTCTAAACGCAAGCAGAACTTTGTTTCCACAGCTGTGGCTCGTCGGGAGTGTCTTCCGCGGCGTGTTGAAGCTCCAATGGCGCCATGATGCAGGAGCTGGAAGACATGGAGGTCTACAAGACCTCGGTGTCGGTGTTTGTGGCGCTGTTCTACCTGGAGATGCTCTACATACTCATCATGACTCTCTCCATACTCAATCGTGTCAACCAGATATCATCGTAGAGTATCCTATGTGCGCATTACCTTTTCTGTATCAACTGTTTAGTTATGTATCAACTGTCTATTATGTTTATGTATGACCAGTCGCTGCGCTAAAGAAAAATATTGTGTTATATAGCCTGTACGAACAATACTAAACTGTTGTGTGCACGGTTAGCTGCAATAAATATTGTATTTTGCTTCCACATTTTTGCGCAACATACATGCGCAATAACATTGTAGTGGGAGGCAACCAAATGTGAACTGAAAATCTCCTGGAAAATGCCAGTTTTTTTTTTATATAAAAAACCAAAAATCATATATTGAAAATCTTTATTGATCCACAAACATATAGCATAGAATTAGATTAGATTAACTCTCTGTATTCTATGAAATTAGATTATTACAAAGGCAGAGTTATCTTGAAGAGATTTCTTCCAGCCAACCTTTGGGCACGTCAGCCGAAGATACCACGACCGTAAGAGTAACCGTGTCCTACACTGTCAGCCATGGACAGGAAAACAGAGTGTGGGAAGACCACCCGCCAGGTGGGAGGAGGGGAGGATATCAAGTATGTTGCGGAAATCTGTGGTTCCATAAAAAAAACATTGTAGAGGCTATGTCCAGCAGTGGACGCTGGCTGACTGACTGAAAACCTTACGATGTTTGAGATGTACGTACAGTGAGAGATATAAAAGTAGTAGAATATACTCATGAAAAAAATATATGCTTACGTAATATAACAATATGTAAATAATTATTTCAGTATAATCAGACAGGACAATGCCTCCGCATCTCATTAGCGAGAGACTCTTCCTGTCCAAGCAGAGTCGGCAACTGTTCATAACAGAACAATTCGCTCGACACATCAAACCATTCCAAAGAGATGGCATTCGATTTCTCTACAGACAGTTTTCAAAGGTACACCAACCAAGTATTTCTTCCATAGATGCGACTACAGTTCGTAAAATATAGCTTGATACACGTGTAAGATATCAGAGTGGCTTGGTTTTTATGAACCATATGAAAATTGTTGTCTCAGAAAATTCTCAAAGTTGTTCCGATCAAAATATAATTGGGAACCACTGGACTAGAATGCTGAATAAATAATTGCAAATATCCTTTTTAATTATTTGCCAATGTTCACATTTAGCCGAATGTCAGTGAGACAACAAAGGGATGATGAATTCTGCGGCTTCCTGCTCTGAAGCAGCAGAGTTCAAGAAACAGGGCTCGTTAGGATAATAAGAATTGTGATTTTTAGAAGAATTCCGGAGCAGTGTTAAACGATCCATCGAGCTACGGGAAAACGGTGCAAGTGGTGCTTTTTCTCAATGCTCTGCGGACCGAGATGCAGCCTCTGGGTTCCCTCGTGCTGTGCTCCGCGGCGAATGTTCATCACTGGAAATACCACTTCCATCTGTGGACGGATTCTGCGAAAGGTTTATTATTTTATAAAATTTTTGAAGTAATACTTCTTTACGGTCTTTATAAAATAAATTGAATGATAGTAGCGGCTTCCAGAAGGTCAACTTTGTGAAACCTGGAGCCAATAAGCTGCCCAAAGATAGGACTAAACCTTCTTCAATTTTGGGAGCAGCAAAGGATTGGGAATTGTTGATGGACACACATGAGAAGCATTACCAAATGCCTTCGGAAATCTGTACCACAGCATTAAGGCCGGATATACTCATATTCTCAAAAGCGACAAAGCATGTAGTACTTGTTGAACTTACAGTTCCATGGGAAAGTAACATACCGAAGGACCACAACATCAAGCTTAACAAGTACTGCAACTTAGTAGACCGGATTGTGAGAAACGGATTCAAGACTGATCTCTTCGCTGTGGAAGTCGGAGCAAGAGGACTACCAGCGAAGTCGCTCTACAGTCTCTTCAAGAATCTAGGGCTCCCAAGATCGACGCTAAGCTCATATATGGAGAGAGCTTCGAAAACGTCACTGGAAGCATCCTACAGAATATGGATAGGTAGAGAGAGGGAGGTCGAGAGCGGGACTGGTGGTTTCCCCGCGTCCTAGTCAACGCAGACTAGCTGACGAGGGCTTGACGCGAGCCGAAACGTGAAGCATGCGCGGGAAACTTAGAGTGGCCACTCGCTAGTCCCGGCCTCGATTAATACCCTCCTCTACTGCCGATGGGCCCGGATATGTTCGGTGAAGCCATCGTAAGCTTAGATCCACACCTTCCTTCTCAAAATGAGGAGTAAATTCAGAGAAAATGTCACCGTCACGGCATAAAAATTATTTCGAATTGCCCATACAAAAGCACAATGAAAATTGCATCTTGCGGAACGAAAACACTCAAAAACTCAAAAAAAACTATAAAAATGACAAAAAAACTCTAAACTCAAAAGCTCAAAAAACTAAAAAACTTTTAATGTGTAAGTACACTCACACCTTGTTTTATGTTTTCAAACCATGTTGACTACATCACCTGTTACACCTGTTGTTGGTGTTGTTTTTGGTGTTTGCTCTAACCCTGCAAACTAGTCCCTCTTAGTTGGGGAACTTCGTGCAAAAACCTTCATCCCCAGCCAGCCTATGTCCTCCATGAAGGCCACAAGACGAACAGGGTGGCTGCAGACCTGCTGCACCTGGATGCTGACAGAGCTTGGCATTTTCACACAATTTGGCACAATTGGCAATTTCATGAAGTGTAGCCGGCACAACCAAAGGGGTATACTAGTTGTTGTTTTGGTTTGGGGTTGGCTCTAGGCCTGCAAACTAATCCCGCTTGGTTGGGGACCTTCGTGCAAAACCCCGCAGTCTCCAGCTACCCCAGCCACCCTATGTCTTCCATGAAAGCCACAAGTGGACCGGGGTGTCTGCAGGCCGCTTATCCCTTAGTCGCCTTTTACGACATGCACGGGGAGAGATGCAGTGGGGCTATTCTTATTAAGTACCGACCCCACACAGTACAAGGGGGTATACTAGCCATGACACTTAATTCCGTCAGGAATGTTTAACGCTGACATTACATATGTAGCATATGATGGAGGGCGGTGGGTGGACCAAGCGGTTTGGACATCAGCTTCTCTTGCGTGAGGTCTGAGGTTCGAATCCGGTCCGCGTGCACCTCCAACAGCTGCTCCATGGTTCAGATTCCATGCGAAAACTGTTTATACACCGTGTTGACTGGAAGAAATCGCTAAAAATTCATGCAAAGACAATATTATTATTTTACGTAGCAACAACAGGTTCCGACCAATAAAATTTTAAGGCAAAAAAAAAACATTTACAATTTTTTCAGCTTGTACCTACCTGTTTCCCTTATGAATATTTTTTTTTTTCTTTCAGATGTCCTAGACGATAGCACCAACACGTTCTCCAAGAAGGAAATGTTCGTAAACTCTATAGAAAATGTAGAGGCCATGAGTCGACGAGAATGGGGCATAGTGGTCGTAGACGATCATAATTCCCTTGCGTATCTGAAACAGCTGAGAATGCTGAAGGCTAAATTCAAAATATGGCTGACAAATGAAAACTTAGTGGTAAGTTTAACTTAATATAACTGGAAAATTCAGTAAATGCATTGATGTACCAGGAAACCGTAACAGCTGTCACTCTAAAATGTGTGCTATTTATTACAGATTACTAGCTATATCAATCCTTAGATGTTCCAGAAAGCGTTATTTAAAACCTCATGTGAATTGATTTGAGTAGTTCTTGAGTTATAAACTAACATAGAATCAACGGCGGTACGTCTTTACAGATTTTGTGCTTCGTATTGTCCCGGGCACTGGGGCCGGATAGAAAATTAAAAACCACTCGACAACGACTTACTAATTTATTTGTAAAAAGCGCGGCAAAACACACCTTAATCACTCGGTATCGGTACCACTTTACAACAAAACTCACAAACTCAACAACGTGGAGTCGTGTAAAGTGTAGTGTGGCTGTGCTGCCGGCGCCGGCTCTCCAACTTAGCGCTCTGTCAGCCAGGGCCGTCTCAAGGGCGGGGCGAGCGGGGCGGGCGCCCTGCGCTAGAGGGGCGCCTCAGGCGCCCCGATCGTTTGCCGCATAGGCTTTCCGCCGCCTCCGCCGCCTAAGCTTTCTCTAAAATTACGCGTCGGAAACAAAAGACGTAGTTACCTGCTTAAAAATATATATAAATAATAAATAAACACTAGCTATTGTGCATTGCCACGAGTTCGGTACAGTAGGTAAATTTGGTGACCCGGTCGGGGCGCGCGCAAGCAGGGTGAGGCTAAGGAATCAAATAACTTTCCGAAAAGACACAGCTCAGTAAACTCTGTGAATAACTGCAATCTCATCTGACCCACAATGGTGTATATGATATAAACGGGAGTGAGCTATATAGTGAGCTGCTTCATGTGCAGTCGATATTGAACGACGATGTAATAGCTGCTCCGGTTGAGGTCCTGCGACGAATTAAGAACGCCGGCCGAAAGGACTTGTTCCCAAATGTTTGGGTCGTACTCCGAATTGTACTGACTATACCCGTCACCGTTGCTAATGGTGAGCGCAGCTTCAGCAAACTAAAACTTATTAAAACATATCTGCGTTCAACAATGTCCGAAGACAGACTCGTTGCACTTGCAATGGTTTCCTTTGAGAGTGATGGATGAAGCTCGGAAGTTAAATTTCGGAGATGTAATTCGCCAACGCAAAAGCTCGTAAAATTCCATTGTAATTTTTGTTTATTCTGTTAAGACTAATACATTAATAAATTTATAATAAATCGCTGGTTCCATCTAAAGAATCGTTCTATCTATTTCTGTACTTTCTTTCTACTTTATATTCTCTAGACACTTTACTTTATTAAAATACCTATGTTTCCTTAAAGTAATGTTTTTTTTATTAATTTAACCCTAATATTACCTACACATTAAGTGCACTGACATAAAATTAAAAATTAAAATTAATTAAAATTCGCCGCATAAAACAAAATCACCTATGATGTTAGAGTTTGGGACGGCAGCGGACGGAGGGGCACTAAGCTTATGTTTGCCCCGGGCACCTATTACTCAAGAGACGGACCTGCTGTCAGCCAATTAGCCCAGTGGATCTAGATTGAAAAAGTGGTCAAGGCAGTACTAGGTATTAACCTGTTGACTCCTGTTGAATACCACATTATAATATGCTGACCTCCGCAAGCTCCCGGGCCATTTTCGCCGCACGAAAATTAGCGAAATAAAAAAAATCTTTAATATTTCGTAAAATAATGAAGCTAGATCAATAGATTATTTTGCCACGTAAAACTAATGAAATTACGCACAAAACAATGTAAAACAAATGAGGATTCATTTATTTAGAAGCACAGGTGGATTTTTTTAACTCCAGGAAAAACAAAACAAGCGCGACATTTTATCTGAAGTTTTTTTTTAATATTGAATGTCTTTGGCTTTACATAAACTCCACCATTTACTTGTTGCATTTATCAAGCAAATTATTTAACTATTTTACTATACTTTTCAGAATAATTTGCACACACTCTCATCTATTTACGAGTTCATTAACCCACTTGATAAATTCGACATCAAATTATTTGAAAAGGTGGGACTGAGTGCAAAGGAACGAGTAGAGAGGGACATCACATTGGATATATTTACTCAAGATTTTGTACTTAGGCGCACAAACGAATGTTTACCTGTGGGTAAACAAGAGGTAAATAATATTTGTATTGAACTCAAATATGACACTTTTAATTTTGTTTAGTAAATAAATGAAGCCATGAAGTTTTCAATTCAATCATGATATATTTTTATCATAATAAGTTACCATCAATTATTAGCACTTACATGAAAAACACAAAAAAAATGTGACTGATTCGTACGTACTGCCTCTTCGTTAGTTTTTTTGGTTAATGTGAATGTGTACGTAATACATTAACATGTTAAAACAATTTCAGAAAAATGATGATCTTTTCAACGCTTGGAAAAATCATAAAATCATAAACAGGGAAATGTATTTTAACATCACAAGGGAAAGTTCCAGAAGTAAACCCGAGAGCAAATTGGAGACTGAACTCAACACTAATATTGAGAAGTCAGCTTATCAGAGCAATGTTCCTATAAATCAAAACATTGCAGGGGCTTTAAGGAAAAATAAAGATGCCACAGGACTGAAAATAAAACGAAGCAAGGAAACAGATTCAGTCGTATGTCAGTCAGTGAACGAAGAACACGGCCAGATTAATGACTTAAAAACTACGAATGCTAACCATGACCAAGACGTTCCAAACAAGAAATCAAGATTGAATGAACCAAATACAGTTGGACAAGCTGAAAGTATTATAAAAATTGCAGAGGTTCGTGACAATGATACATTAGTTAACAAAGATAATCCCAAATTTGTATTTGGAGAGCTTTCATTAGTACACGAAAAATCTGCCACAATTTCAGTTGACAATTTACAGTCAATTGCCGAGAGATTCAATGAAACAACATTTGATAATAAAAATAGCAATGAAAAAACTTTTTTGGAAAATTCTAGTCTCAATGTTCGTCCAAGCGAACTCGAATGTGTTGAACTGTCAAAGAAATGTGAACAAAATCAGTATGCACTGACCGATATTCAATCTTCAGTAAAGAGAATCGAAGAGTTAACCAATAAGCAGTTTAAGGGGTCTGTATTAGACAGTTTATTTTAAATTTGAAGAAATATTTGTTTTATGAATTCCAGTATAAGTACCATGCGGGGCTGGTACTTAAAAATAATAAACCCATTGCATCGCTCCCCGTGCACGTTGTAAAAGGCGACTAAAGGATAAGGTTAAGGATAAGATGCCGCGCTAAAGGGCGACAGGAGGATAGCCACCTCTCACCTTGGCACGGTGCTTCCAACAAATCATGCAGCAGGTGTCTTCGTGCCTTACTTGCTGCTTGATAGTTATCTTGTCCTAATATTTTACTAAAAGTGGTGGTCGGTGTTGTGCTGTAATTTACCAGAGGCCTTGCAGCACAACACCGACTACTTTGCTTGCCCCGATTGTTGGGATGCAGCGTGTGGTATGTATGTATGTATGTGTATACATTCATGTATTTAGGGTTACATAGGTAAATCCAGTAACCTTATTAATAAACTGGTATAAGAATAGTGTTGGTTTATGGGGAATCTATTTTGTATAATTATGTTTTTAAGACACACACCATAGAACTGGGTTCAGCAAGTGGGTAAATCTAACACGGAAATACTCAAACGCTTCTATCACCTCTAAAGATCACCTCTAATCTCAAAAAGAAATTTAGGTGAACACCTGTGATTAGGGCTGCCACCTTTAAAAAATGGTAGACCCGGAGTATTCAGAAAATTCAAAATGTTTATAAAATAAAATGTAAATTTTCAGAGGTAGGTATCATTCAATACGAAATAGTATTACAAATTGTAATTTAAAAACAGATAATTGTGATTTTTTTATCAACTTTTCTTTCTCGGGTTTTTTCAAATACTTTAAAATTCTCGACAGGTATATTATATTATTAATCTTCACCATGTCGACTGATAAGCAGTTTCTCTCGTCTGTCCATAAATTTTTCATTAAGGGGGGGTACTAGGCAAAACATCACATCATATTATCCTAACTATAGCCATATTTCAATAGATATAATTATAATTTATATGCTTATAGTTAGGTAAAGGTTCAAGGTATAATGTGTGATAGATTATTGTAATATAATCTTGTAAATTCTCTGAAAAATAAGTGGGTGAAAAGTGGTAAAAACGTTCGAAAATGCATTTGCTATTTTTTCACAAATACGTCCATACAAAAAACGCTCGCGCACGGCAACGGCCCAAAATTTAGAATGTTCAAAGATAGTTCAGTGAAAAACCATTTATTCTGTAAGCGTTTGAGTTTATTTAAATGATTCTTAGTCTTATTGACTCTAAGCTCAATGAAGCATTTTTCGTATTAGATGCATTTGTAAAAAATGGCGAGGGAAATAGCAAAGGCATTTTTTAACGATTTTACCACTTTTCAACCACATATTTTAAAAGGAATTTATAAAATTAAATGAAAAATAATGTATTCACATTATACCTTGAATCTTTACCTAACTATAGGCATATATATTATAGTTAAATCACTTGAAATATGGGTATGGTTAGGGAAATGCGAAGTGCTTTTGCCTAGTACCCCCCCTTAAGGAAAAATCGCATTCCACAAAAGAATTAATAATAGGTATTGAAAAAAAAAATCCAATTATTTTCGGTAATTCTGTGAAATTTGTTACTTTTAATAATCATTGAATCCATAATCGCGCGCGCACACGCACGGTGCATCCAATTCGTCCGATGTCCACCCACTCCGCTCCGATCATCCAGTGATTTAGTCAATCGAGCCGAATTCACCGCTCGGCTCGACGCTCCGCCCGCCCGGTCAGACCCGGAGATATACTATGTTAACCCGTAGCCCGGATATACACCATTCAAACCCGTAGACTCCGGGTCAAACCCGGAGGGGTGGCAGGCCTACCTGTGATCAAATTTACACTTATCATTTGTTGAAGCTATTATATAGATAGATGAACAAGCATCTTCCAAAACTAGCTTAAGGTCAAATTTGATAAGTAAGAGCTTACTGAAGCTGATCGAAGATAGACAAGAAGGAAACCATAATTATGTATACGCTTAGATAATGAGAGGTGGTCGGGCACATGCATTTTCGACAGCACCTTAAAATATTAGTATGTATTTTAATGAATTGTATATACCTACCTACTTAAGAAAAAAAAAGAATGTGATTGATATTTTAATTTCTGTATCTTACTATGGATTTTGCTACTTATAAGGTTTTTTACTGTTGTGCATGATGTAAAATATTTATCCATAATTTAAAACACCTGTTAATAAATAAATAAGAAAATTAATGTAACTAAACTAAACTTCCTTTATAATAAACATCTACCAATTTTACGTGTTGTGACCATAACCCCAACCACATTCCCAACACGGACCTCCAGACCCGCACGCTGCCTGAAGAACCCCCGGAGCGACGCTGCCCACAGGCTGACCCTGCCGGCAACTATTCGCCGCTTCGCACCAACGAACCATCCAATGACTCAACAGCAAAGGTAAAGAAGTGGTAGTTGACCCTCACTGCCGACTTGCCGAGTATAGGTTTTTTTTTTTTTATGGAAACTGACGGTTGGCTACGTCACCTACAACATCCGTGATGTCAGCCCATAACACCGGGTGAACTAGGTGCCATGTCAGTGCTTCCCCCTTTGATCGTGCTGGCTACACTGAACTGGTCGGAAAACACAAACTATTTACATAGCCGTTTCGACTGACGTTTCATTCAGTGCGGTGGTATCAACCCGGGCGGGTTAAACCCTACCACCAAGTAAGATTAGGAAGGAGGGAAGGGACCTACAGTTTTACGACGTTTTACGGCAAGTATATTGGTCTTTAGGTGGTGCGGCGGTCTCGGTGCGGTAACTATACAATATTATTATCTAATTTATTTATATACCTAATTCATTGTAAAATACCGTGATACCCGCCAAGTTTGCCCGCTTTCAATGTAAAAGTGGCAGTTAGATAAAATTGTTGTATGAAACACACATTATTTTATTGATGTTTTAGGTACTTTTACCTTCACTGATTCCTAGAAACGACACAAAAACTTAATAAAGTTGCTACATCCCTCACTTTTTCGGATTTTATCGAGTGGGCAACATTAGGAGAACTTTCCGCCAACATTGCCCATGCACATTTTTCCTTCAAAAACCTCCTCTAGAGCTATGAAAATTAGGATTATACTACAATATAGGGCAAAGATAACGTAAGGCATTAGTATTAAAACGAAAAATGATCTGTTCTACTGATAGGTCTGTGGGCAATGTTTGGGTACTGTTTGAGGTAATTTTCATACAAAGGAAATTATATGGCTAGGGTTGTCAAAGTGGTCAAATTATACTCAAGTAGGTAATTTAACATCACGAAATTTATTGTTTAGGTAACTTATTATTAGTACGAAAATAAGCCACTAACTCAATGCAAATACTGAAATAGGTAAGAAACATTCATATGCACGCTTAAAATAATGAATGAGTCACAGTTTAGATAGGTTAGAGAACGCGCAAAGTTAGAGAGAGAGGGTAGTTTTAGGAAGGAAACACCTTAATGATACAGTACATACACGTTACAGTGATATGTAATGTGTATGTTCGTTAGGGACCTACCTAGTTTCTTTAGGACAAGTAAATTAAAATATAAAAAAATATAAAATTGTTATGCGAAGAGACAACCCTAACACTGGGCAATGTTGGGGCAGGCCTTCGTCACTCGCTCAAGGTCGCGAGTTAAATGCCTACCGCTTGGCGTACCGACTAATCTACAATTAACAGTGGGCTGCTGCTATCCAGCCAGACCGGGCGCGTGGCGCTTTCGAATTTAAAAAATGTCGAAATCATGTAATTATTGTGCAGTGGACGGGTGCAAAAGTCAAAAGACAAATGAAAACTTGTCTTTTTTTTTTCATTGCCGAGAGACGAAGAAAGGTAAGTGTTTTGTTTAGTAGCATTTTGATTTATTTCTAGTAATTTATTTATTCATATTAGTAGGAGGTCATAGATTTAAAAATAATATCATATTGCCAATAACATTAGTTAGATGACGCCGAACAGCGTGGTATGTATGGCCTAATTTGTATAAGGATAATAGGTACATTGTAGATGATCATTGATCATTAAATTTATTGATCAAACAAAACTATCACTGGAAGGTTGCACGCAATGCACGCTTCGATGTGAGAAACTAATTGTGACGCTAACGCATGCATGAATTTGTTAGCATGAATTTGCCGTACCTAAATATCGTATCGTTGGTAGCTAGAACGATAAAAGTTGGTAGGTATCATCTTCATTTTATTCCTCACAATAAGACAGCACAAAGACACAGCCCTTAGACGCGCTGAACGACGCGCTTTCGAGATAGAGTTACACGACAGAAAGAGAAGCGAAATGTAGGCAGTTATCGTGTTTAGGCATGCGGCTCTGTGCGAGTCAATTTGTACTTTATCGCGTCGTCGCAGAGTAGCTATTTCTTTGTGAGTGTTTGTACAGAGCAGCTTCTGTACGGAGTACTCTTTTCTATTCTGTGGTTGGGGGCACTGATTCCGTGAATGGGCACCTATCATTGCCCAGACAAATTTTTCAAGTTTTCAATAGGCATAATGTACTATAATCACCTATTTGAGTTTATAATAACGTAAATAATACTACCAATAAAATTTACTTAGGTGGCTCCGTTGTAACGGCTACAAAATGAGATTTTTTGCTAGCAAATTTTGGCACCACTAGAGCAACGACCACTTTTGACAGAGTCTGTCGACTAACTGACAAAAGCTAGATACAGAACTTTTTTTTTTTTAATAATCACTTAACGGCTCTGGATGCAAAGTCCTTTGGAGCCAGTCTTAAATGTTTTTTTTTTTTTTCATTTTAGTGAACCTGCAATGTTGCCAGCAGCATAACCAAGTTTCACTTCAATAACTAAAAATGAGTCAGTTTCGGTTAGTTATTTTTTTATAGGCGACGAATGGTTAGTTTTGCGCTTTGGGCAAACTTAAGGTCCAAGGGGCGGGTATCACGGTATTTATTTTATTTTATGGAAATAAAAAACGATTACTAGGTACTTAATTATCGATAAAATAGTATAGCGTTGAGTTTCTCTCCAATCTAACCCAACGTGAACCCAACTGTTTAGTCGTTGAGGTCCGCACACGGACACATAGTCAGTCGTTCGCTCTGCATAGTGCAGCCTAGGTTGACGGATGACTAAACAGTTCTGCCCCCCTTAGAAAAAAAGACATATGTACACCAGAGCATGTTTCGAGAAAATCGCATAAACGTGTTTGCATAAGTTTGGTACATATTTAAAAATGCTACAAACCTGGGTATTTGCGATGATATGGAAGCATAAATGAACTTTTTTTAAAATGTGAATTAGTGGAAATATTTAACACATTTCTTCGTATTTTCTTTAAAAAACTATTTCATCCTAGTAAAACTACTAAGTATTTCATAAATAGTACTAAGCTTAAAAAGCACAAGTAGCCATTTATGTTTTTCTTTCCTAGAATTTAAGAAATATTTTAAGAGTTTTGAGGAAGAAAGAGCATAAGTACGCATTTGTGTTTTTCTTCTTTAGGAAAGTTAGAATGTCTTAGTAAAATTACTTAGAAACAGTAACAATTTAAAAGCGTTATTATGCATTTTAGAGCTATAGAAGATGCTATTTTATGAGAATATGTGCGTATGTAAATTACCTATTATATACTTACTTACAGTAAGATATTTCGCGTGCACAGTTAAGAATAATAAGAGGCAATTCTTGAACATAGTTTATTAATGCAAAAAACAAAAAAAGACAGATTTAGAACTTAATTATGACGATCGATTATTATTACGTACATAGCAGTCATAATATTCAGTAGTTAGGTCAGGAGCTGAATCATTAATGCAGAGGTCCTCCCAGAACTTCAGGCTATTTGAAGCATAGAGAAACCTCTAACTCAATGATTTGAAGGCATTAGTTGTGGCAGGCGTTGCAATATTTCTCGCTTTCTCTTTGACGTTATACCTCTGTTAGCAGATTTGTAGGAGACGGTATTTAGGCCTTTCTTCAAACAAGATTGCTTAATGAAGTCGATCTCCGTCATGTTTTCATTACTAAATGATTTTTTGAAAAGCATTGTCTGTTAGGTAAGGTTGCGGCGTGATGTTCTTTATTTTTGCTACCGATTTATAGTGCCCGGGACGGATCTCGGCGTGTCGTCGCCGCAGCGGGCGACCCGCCACGCGAATACACTATACAAGTACGGTGCGGGTGCGAGGGAGAACACCGACGAACCGCTGCGGCGGCGACACGCCAAGATCCGCCCCGCGCATTATACAATCTTCGTATGAAAAAAAATCTTCTGCGCTCATTTCGCGCACTTTAAGTTTTATTTGTTAGCAATTTAACCGTTGCTATGAAAACAGATCTCTGAATCGACAATTAATGTTCTTCCTTAACCTCCGATATTTTTTTCAAACTTATTCAATGACGACACACGATATAAGAAAAAAAAAATTAAAAAATCATCCCCGCTTTACGTGTATGGGAGATACCCAAAACATTTTTTTTTCAAAATTTTATTGCACAACGTTGTCGGCGTGATTAACATGTTTAACTATGCCAAATTACAGCTTTTTAGTAACAAGAGTCTCATTCACTTGCTAAAGTAAAAAGACACAATTGACACAAATTTATGTCTTTTTTCGTTAGTATTGCGAGTTATGCTTTTTCTTCTAAGTTTCAATAACGCATTGAAGAAATATGACATTTTTCAAATACACATATATGCGCACTTATTAGTTTTCTGTTTAGGAACATGAATTTGTGTTTTTCTTTCTTCTTATGACGACGAATTTGTTAAAAATTGGGTGTACTTATGCTCTCTCAAAATCTAAACTAACTGGAATATTTCAACCTTTCCTAGACAGAAAAATCACACTTTTCCCACTGATTCCATATATGTATGTAACTTAATTTCGACAAAAATGTCACTTATGCTTTTTCTTAGCAGGGCAGAGTTGGCGGCCGTCTTTCGGCATAGACATTTTTCTTTTTATGGAAACTGACACGGTTGCCAACCGTCGGTTGGCTACATCACCTACAACAACATCCGTGATGTCAGCCCATGGGGTGGGTTTAGTTACTGGCTAGTGGCGGAGGGGGAGCTTGGTGTATCGATTTAAGAACCTCCCCCATACAAAGTACCTTCAAATAGAGAGCGAAAATGAAAAATGAAGCAAAACAATGAAGGGAGCAGAACAAAGAAAAAGTTTTTAGTTATTTGCCCGCCCCCCAAAAAAAATTCAAACGTATAAAAAAAGTCATTAGCTAATTACGATTGCCTCTTCTCCGGCGCTGCGGGAAGTGCAGCCCCTCCGTCCTTGCGTAACAAAGCGCAGGCGCCCGTGTGAGCCGTCGCGGCTGAGGCTGGTCGCCAAGGGCGACCAAAAAGCCGAAGCTGCGCTCCGGCTTATATAAACACTAGGGAATAGCCCTACTAACAGGTTATGTCGGGGCGGTGAATTTAGTTTTTCCGCAAAGTAGCTATGTCTGACTAGCGACCTGTTAAAATTTAAATTTTTTTTTTCTCGAAAGTATTTTTCCATACAAAACTAAATAATTTTATTTAATTTTGTATGGAAAAAAAAATTCACCGTAGAGCAAAATGTCATCTAACTTTTTGACGTGATGTGTACCCACGAAAAAGTGTCACGTTCCATCTGAGCCTGTGTGTGCAAGCGAGAGCGCGTAACAAGCGATAGAGAGGCACAATCGGCCCAAGCGTCGGCTTGAAAGTACCAGGGTGGCAGAGATTGAAAGGAGGTTACTCGTACCATAATATAATAAGCGCATCTGGCCGGTCGGAAGAGCCTGTGTGTGCAAGCGATAGAGAGGCACAATCGGCCCAAGCGTCGGCTTTTATAGTTTATTCGCGTGGCGGGTCGCCCGCTGCGGCGGCGACACGCCGAGATCCGCCCCGCGCATTATACGCGCTCTCGTAACCTCCTTTCAATCTCTGCCGCCCTGGTACTTTCAAGCCGACGCTTGGGCCGATTGTGCCTCTCTATCGCTTGCACACACGGGCTCTTCCGACCGGCCAGATGCGCTTATTATATTATGGTACGAGTAACCTCCTTTCAATCTCTGCCGCCCTGGTACTTTCAAGCCGACGCTTGGGCCGATTGTGCCTCTCTAGCGCTTGTTACGCGCTCTCGCTTGCACACACAGGCTCAGATGGAACGTGACACTTTTTCGTGGGTGCACATCACGTCAAAAAGTTAGATGACATTTTGCTCTACGGTGAATTTTTTTTTCATACAAAATTAAATAAAATTATTTAGTTTTGTATGGAAAAATACTTTCGAGAAAAAAAAATTGAAAATTTTAACAGGTCGCTGGTCAGACATGGCTACTTTGCGGAAAAACTAAATTCACCGCCCCGACATAACCTGTTAGTATGGCTATTCCCTAGTGTTTATTTAAGCCGGAGCGCAGCTTCGGCTTTTTGGTCGCCCTCGGCGACCAGCCTCAGACGCGACGGCTCACACGGGCGCCTGCGCTTTGTTACGCAAGGACGGAGGGGCTGCACTTCCCGCAGCGCCGGAGAAGAGGCAATCGTAATTAGCTAATGAGTTTTTTTATACGTTTGAATTTTTTTTGGGGGGCGGGCAAATAACTAAAAACTTTTTCTTTGTTCTGCTCCCTTCATTGTTTTACTTCATTTTTCATTTTCGCTCTCTATTTGAAGGTACTTTGTATGGGGGAGGTTCTTAAATCGATACAACAAGCTCCCCCTCCGCCACCGGCCAGTAACTAAACCCACCCCATGGATGGGCTGACATCACGGATGTTGTTGTAGGTGATGTAGCCAACCGACGGTTGGCAACCGTGTCAGTTTCCATATAAAGAAAAATGTCTATGCCGAAAGTCGGCCGCCGACTGTTTAGTCATCCGTCAACCTAGGCTGCACTATGCAGAGCGAACGACTGACTATGTGTCCGTGTGCGGAGTGCGGACTGCGGACCTCAACGACTAAACAGTTGGGTTCACGTTGGGTTAGAGTGGAGAGAAACCCAACGCTATACTATTTTATCGATAATTTAGGCCCACTTGCACCAACACAAATTTAATATATAAACCAGTTTAACTCGCTAAACCAGTTTAAGCTAGCATCCGTTGACTGTGGGAACCGCGTTTAAATCCATAACTCGCTACTTAACTTTAAACTCGTGTTGGTGCAAGTGGGCCTAAGTACCTTACCTAGTAATCGTTTTTTATCGTGCAAGCGATAGAGAGGCACAATCGGCCCAAGCGTCGGTTTGAAAGTACCAGGGCGGCAGAGATTGAAAGGAGGTTACTCGTACCATAATATATTAAGCGCATCTGGCCGGTCGGAAAATATTTCAAATTTAGAATATTCATGAAACAAGGGTTGAAAGGAGGTTACTCGTACCATAATATACTGTGCATGCGCATCTGGCCGGTCGTAAAAGATTTCAAATTTAGAATATTCATGAAACTTCGAAAGAATGCGGCGCGCATACGGTGGAGGCGGAGAGCGGAGGGTGCGCGCCGCATTCTTTCGAAGTGACGGTTGAGAAAACCGCGTTATATCACAATATCGATTCAATACAAGGACCGAGAACCAAATAATAAGTATTTAGCACATTTTAGTTCTAGTTTTTTTTTTGTTTGGAAGTCGGTTTCGTATTTTTTTAAACTGTTTTTATTTCATTCTTTTTAGTAATATTACATAAAAAAGAATAATCGAAATCGATTGAAGTGGTACAGAATGATTCGCCATATGTGTCAAATTGCTGAAAAAGTCCACATCACAAAAGTTTTGCTGGATAATTACACACCATAGTAATTATCCTCCTTTCGGTTTCTTCTGCCCTGGTACTTTAGAACCGTTCCCAGTAGTCTTACCACTTTATGACGTCATCACGTAAAACTATCGTCCGTAAACCGACTTTACAGACAACCAATTTTTTTGCTCCAAATAGGCTCAGGCAGGCAGGAGTACATACCTGGTTTGCTTGTTGACCTATAGTCATCACATCAAACAGCCTGTATAGATAAGAATCGTTCGTGTGCCGGGGCCCTTACTGTCATATTTTCCTTCTGGTGACGGAACATGGTCTTGCCAGGCCGTAACGTCTATTTTTTTTCTATTGAGCTATTTGGCTGTAATGGTGAAATTACACGGTTCACTTCTGTCTTTCAATTTCGTTGAAGCAACCAAATTGAATAGTATAAACATAAAAGTGAACCAGTCAATGTTCAATCACGGGCAACCACGTTCAACCGCATTTAAAGGATTGAGCTTGCTCAATATTTTCACTTTTGTCGTTCAACGTTCAATGCGATTGAATGAGATTTGAACGTGTAAACACACGCATTGAGCGGTTCACTCGCTGTTCAATCTTGATCGCTGCAGTGAGAGAGACGTGTAGATATTTTATACTACCTCCTGCGAAGACATCTTGAGTAATGTGCATTGAATGGTTCACTTATAAATATGTGTTTCACTTCTGCTCCTTTAAACCGCATTGAATCAATTTGGTTGAACCTATGGGTTGAACCGTGTAATATCGCCTTGCTATGGTGTGAAACTGCCCGTGAGTCAGGTCAGTCAGTGCATCAGTCAGTCTCGCGGTGGTGGTGGCGGTCATAGTCATAGCATAGCGGTGGCGGCCAATGTAGCGGTGGCGGTGGCAGTATTATATTCTTTGGGCGGTGGCGTTCAAAAGTCGCGCAGAAGCGTTCGTTCAGATTCGACGGCTGTGGTGCCGCCGACGCGGTGGTTGCGTAATTTTCGTACTTTTAACTTCAAAATTGAAGAAATTTTCCTTTTTCTTACTCTTAGGTATATAGTATATTTTTTATTTTTTACTTTTGTTTTACTTTTTTTAATTCCGCGTGAGCAGTATTGTATACCTAAATACCTGGAGTGATTGATTATAGACGTCGTTTATAATTATTTCCTCCATCCTTTCGTCAGTTCCTATGATTATCACGCGATCAGATGCTGCAGGCGCGATCATCGCCACCGCCGCGATCAGACCGCACGCGTGCAGCGATCGACCGTGCCAGTAGTGTGCGCTTGCACACACAATCAAAGAGAATATACCTATTGCAAAAATTGCATATGGTCGGTATAGGCTGTGGTATAGGTATAGTGCAAGAAGTCAATAAGTGTGCAATTACTAATTTCGAGGAATACATTTTCAAAGTTTTATTGCAGTTATAATGAAATAGTAGTATTATATTCTTTGATCTATTCGTACTTATAGAGATATGTAAAACAAAAAATACGTGAATTTGATATAAATGGAATTGCATATAATTCAGAAAATTTTTATCAATTTTTTTTTCAAATAAAAAATAATAATTAAAAACTTATAATAATTAAATTAATAATAATAAATAAATAAATAAAATAAATATTAATAATTAAACTTATAATTAAAAACTATTTTTAGCAAATCTCAACAAACTTAGAACGTGTATTTATTGATTTCATTTCCAATGACTTTAATTATCAAATCCTGTTCATAAATCATAAGTCTAAAAACAAAAACAAAAATGGGTTGTCTGTAAAGTCGGTTTACGGACGATAGTTTTACGTGATGACGTGGAATAATCGTATACATATAGCAAATTTCCAGTAGAAAGATTAATCATCTTGTGTGTGACTGGCCATCAATAAACTTCTGTTGTCTGATCTTGACAGTTTTTAACCCCCGACGAAAAAAACGGAGGGGTGTTATAAGTTTGACGTGTGTGTGTGTGTGTGTGTGTGTGTGTGTGTGTGTCTGTCTGTGGCATCGTAGCTCCCAAACGGATGGACCGATTTGGATGCGGTTTTTTTTATTAGGAAGCTTGTTTAATCGGGATGGTTCTTAGCTATGTTTTTAATCAAGTAATAAAGTAATTAAGTAATAAAAAAAATAATTATCTTAAAAAGTGGACCGATTTGCATGCGGTTTTTTTTAAAAAGCTTCAAATAAAAGTTAAATTACAAATTTAAAAAACCCCCGACTCTTAAAAAGTCAAAAATAATTTCCGTTTACTTACTTAAAGGAGTCGGGGGACCGCTAAGTAAATTAAATATAAAGACTCAAAAGTTGCGCGGGAATTCACTTAGCGGTCTACCGACTCCTTTAAGTAAGTAAACGGAAATTATTTTTGACTTTTTAAGAGTCGGGGGTTTTTTATACTCTAGTAGTATTATATTCTTTGGTTTTACTTCTTATGACGCTTCCATGGTAACTTTGACTATACCGATTGTGCCTCTCTATCGCTTGTTACGCGCTCTCGCTTGCACACACAGGCTCAGATGGAACGTGACACTTTTTCGTGTGTGCTTTTTAAACCACCAAAACATCACTCATACTCATACCCACTCATACCACACATAGGTACCATTTTGTTTCTTTCGATAAACATGTGGGCCTAGTAGTATTATATTCATATAGTAACTTTTAAGATTATATTCTTTGGATGAATGTCACGGTGATGGATGTCACATGCTGTTGCTGTGTACAAGCTGTGTTCTTTGATTGATTGTGGAATATTAGGGATTTTTTGCTATAGCGAAAGCAAACAGAAAGAAAAGAAAGGTCATCATTCTGCATTCGCTAGTATACTATATAGTCTGTCTGTGGGTCATTCCTTCCTCACAGATTACCAATTCCTTCTTCATCAGGCTGCAGAGCTGCAGCGCAGAACTTCCTCGTAAACCTTCAAAATAGCGCGCGTTGCTGTATTTGCGTCATGCATGCATGACTCATGACATGATTTATCGTATCGTGGTCGATGTACCGCGAGCGACCGCGTAGTGCTCACAGATTACCAATATATTGGTAGTGCTTAGTGCAAGAGTGTACCGATAGCAGGCATCACGGGTGGCGGATATTAGCGTCAACAAGCAGATTTAAATCGTATAGAATGTGCAAGTTAGTCTACGGACTGTGCTTCATACTGCTCGCCCTTGGCGTTGCGAATACCGACAAAGCACTAACACTGAAAAAGGCGAAGGTATGTAATATTTTTATATTTTTTTCAGCCAATATTTACATATTTACTTAAAATTACGACGATGCAAATCAAATCTATTTACAGTATACCTACTTGTCAAGCCGATTTTGTTCTTTTGTGTTTCAATATGGTCCTCGGGCCGGTTTCCAGCTGTTCACGATTGTGTTGTCAGGAAGTGCTTTCTTGATTCTGTTGAAAAGTTTGTTACATTGAGTTTCTAGCTGTGACCTCTTAGGTGATTGCTTTAATTTAACAAAAACATGCTTTCCAACTCTGTGCAATCGTAGTGTCGCTTCAGTATTTTGTATATCTCTATGAGATCTCCTCTGTGTCTTCGTTGCTCCAGAGTTAAAGATGATTTAAAGAATTAAGATGTTTATTGATTGAGGCACATTTCAGTCTAGAATTGTATTCTATATACAGTAGAGCCAAGCTAGTCCGAACCCTGCCTAATCCGTTGATCGCGGTAATCCGAACGATCGGAATTTCCCAAAAAACCCCCCACACCCGCTACCTTGCCTCATTAGTTCGCGCGCACTCGCAATCGCGATAGAAACGGGCGACGAATAAATCAATCACGAAGAAGAAGCTGACCCAGGAATTAAGAAAATAAGCCATGCTGAGGCTGTGGAGTCATTCTACAAATGCATTCAATGGGCTGACGAAAACGGCGTGTCAAGTCAGGATACATTGTTGTTGCGGCGATTGCGAAGTGATGTATTTTCCCAAAAAATTGCCAAATCAAAGTAAAAGTAGTATGTAGAAGGAAATATGTAGGACATTATAAAGTGTTTGTTACTTTTTTTTCATTTGAATTAGTTACGATCGAAGATGGCTATAATAAATAAAACACAAAAAAAATTTTTTTTTTTTATTTTTCACCTCCATAGAATATGTCCCATACTATAATCCGAACACGCCGTTATTTCGAACCCCCCTGTGTTTTTAGGGGTTCGGATTAACGAGGCTCTACTGTATTTATCAGTTTTCAGCATTCATTGAAAAATTCACAGATTAACTTGATGAGAGCGATGCCAAATTATTTGATCACGAAACAGTAAAAAAAAACATGGAACATTATTTATTATATCATTATAATGATAAAATGTTGACTGGAAGAAATCACTTACAGTGACCACCTTTGCGGACTCCTGTGTTTCTCGTGTAGTGTACTGTTATGTGTGCAATAAAGAGTTTCTATTCTATTCTATTCAATTATTTTTATTGTCTAAGATAAAAAAAATATTTAGCAGTGTGGCAATATCCGGCAGGCAATCTTATTTCCAAAATTTGGCCCGGCTGCTGAATAGATTGGTTGAAATGCCCAAAGTTATTGCTGAAAATGTTAGCTTTAAATGAAAGCCATCCTCGTTGGTGTCCAGCTCGCTCACACTCCACGAGAGCTGACGGACGAGGGCGTGGCCAAGTTGGCCGCACTCTCCGACCTGACGCACTTCTACACGGTGCTCGATGAGATAATGATACCACGCGTCGTCGGCACACCCGAACACTCAAAGGTACCTCTCAAGTTCATTGTGTTTTCTACTACTACTAGTTTTCGTCAGTGGCACGTCAGCTACCACCATGCAAAATTTAAGGACCAGAGGTGAGTTGGATTAGGTAGAGGTTTAAACACTGTGTTTGGCTCTTAATATGTTGGCTTGCAGTAGCGTTTTATATAGATAAATTTATTTCAAGCTGACAAGCTAATAAAAATAAATATTGACTGCCTTAGAGTTTTCTTGTCTGTTCTTTCTCGCCAGATACAAAATGGTTTTGCCTTGTCTAAGTGTAATTTTATCCAAGTGTATTAACAAACTGAAACTTGACTGTTGCACTCAAGGTTGGCGACTACATAGTAAAGCAGATGATGGGACTCAACTGGGCAGTAGAGCAGGATGTGTTCACGGACAAAACGCCCGTGTTCGGCAGACTCAACTTCAGGAACATCATCGCCAGGCTCAACCCGGACGCCGACAGATTTCTAGTGCTCGCTTGCCACTACGATAGCAAACTAACAAGAGAACATGTTTTTGTTGGTGAGAAAAAAAATTTTTTTTTCCCATTTGTTTATATATCTTTTATATATGTATATGTATATTTTACAAAATACACATCTTACACAATATATCTTCTAATATATTTCGACTTTTATCGTCATCCATCAGTTATGTAAAAATTATAGATAGTTTAATTAAAATATTTACAACTGTGAGGTGTGTCAAGAATGATGATGGCGGATGATAGATGGCGTTGTCTATCCACCCACAATGGGTTTGATTTTTTTAGAATGTACCTATGTTCCCTTTTGAAAGAAAGACAAATTAAAAATATTTTATTAGTCTCCATACCTACATAAACCGTTCAAACGTCGGACGGCGCACAACTTCTGACTACGGAAAACGTCATCGATATTCGGGCTGCGATTTGTTAGGTAGATTATACAAGGTTATGGGATATAAAATTTTTCGAAAAAATGTATACCAAATTGTTATATAAATTTCCTACAATGGTATCTATACCTTACAGTGCACTCACCTTTGTTTTGATTCCTAATTGTCAGTTGAACATTGCATGAACATCGCGCGGCTGTCGGATTTCCACTAAATTAGATCGCCGGCGATCCACCGGGGCGGTAGGTAGTTAGCGCGCGCAAGTACATAGAGTGCGTGAAGACTGCAACTGTGCCAGTTTCCATTAAAAAAAAAATGTTTATTTGCTGCTGTGGCGCACCAAATTCGCACATGAACATGGCTTGCGACAATGCCGAAAGCCGACCACTCCGCCAGTCCAAAATTGGAATGCGACGTTTCAGTTACCTTTCGATGCGGTTCCAATTTTGGAATGGCAACATGTGAACAGATAAAACATTACAAAAAAAAAATTCCACTTAATACGACCCTCAATCCGCTTAAAACGATATTTTTTGACGACGTAGGTCGCCGCGCGCACTCCGAGCGAGCTCGGACCCTTAAGTGGTCCTATACTGACAGAAAAAGCTCATACAATTTGCACAAAACCTTGCAAATCACTGACTTCTCAGGCTCGATCGGATGGATCAACCGATTTAAATCTCGCAATGGTATTATGTACTGCCAATTTTCTGGCGAATCGGAATCGGTCAACGAAGAAGACGCAGATACCTGGAAAAAACGTTTCTTCCAACTCTGTTAAAGATTACGAGACTTCTTAACAGAGAAGATCTTCGAGACATATTCAATGCTGACAAGTTTGGGTTCTTCAAACTGATGCCAGACAAATCGTTCGTATTGACGATTGCGAAGATTAATTTCTGTCAGAAATACAATAAACAAAACTGTCAGAAAATCAAACTCTGTCAGAAATACAATAAACAACTTCCTGCGTTCAGGAAGAGGATAAACCTTCTCGAAGACAGTAAGTAACTATGGGCGAGGCCGAAGGCCGAGATGTGTTCAGGAAGAGGATAAACCTTTTCGAAGAAAGTAAGTAACAAAGGAGTTACTTTCTTCGAGAAGATTTACGGTCTTCCTGAAAGCAGCTCGGCCTTCGGACTCGCCCTTTGTTACTTACATTCTTCGAAAAGGTTATCCTCTTTCTGAACGCAGCTCGGCCTTGGGCCTCGCCCTTTGTTACTTACTTTCTTAAAGATGGTTTATCCTCTTCCTGAACGCAGCTCGGCCTTCGGCCTCGCCCATAGTTACTGTCTTCGAAAAGGTTTATCGTCTTCCTGAACGCAGCTCGGCCTTCGGCCTCGCCCTCTGATACTTTCTTTCTTCGAGAAGGTTTATGGTCTTCCTGAACGCAACTCATTCACAAACTTTCGCGTTTATAATATTAGTAAGATGCATTTTGGGTAGGTTTGGAGTGAGGCCTGATTTTAGAAATTATTCCCAATTATCGGATGCATGCAAGCAAATCCGAAAGCAACAGTTAGGTAACAATACAGTAGAACCCGCTTAATACGATTCTCAAGGGGATGGGCGCAAAAATCGTCTTAAGCGGGAAATCGTCTTAAGCGGGAAAAGATAAAATACAAAGCACACACTTTAAAATTTGTTTATTGTATTTCTGACAGAAATTAATCTTCGCAATCGTCAATACGAACGATTTGTCTGGCATCAGTTTGGAGAAGAACCCAAACTTGTCAGCATTGAATATGTCTCGAAGATCTTCTCTGTTAAGAAGTCTCGTAATCTTTAACAGAGTTGAAAGAAACGCTTTTTCCAGGTATCTGCGTCTTCTTCGTTGACCGATTCCGATTCGCCAGAAAATTGGCAGTACATGATACCATTGCGAGATTTAAATCGGTTGATCCATCCGATCGAGCCTGAGAAGTCAGTGATTTGCAAGGTTTTGTGCAAATTGTATGAGCTTTTTCTGTCAGTATAGGACCACTTAAGGGTCCGAGCTCGCTCGGAGTGCGCGCGGCGACCTACGTCGTCAAAAAAGATCGTTTTAAGCGGATTGAGGGTCGTATTAAGTGGAATTTTTTTTTCGTAAAATTAAGGTAGAGTATGGGACCAGCACAAAAGATGTATTGTCCACGTATTATGCGGGAAATCGTATTAACCGGGATCGTATTAAGCGGGTTTTACTGTATATAAATTTTTTAAATGTGTTAAGCCCTTTAATTTGATACCCAACACAGCATCATTAAAAAAAAATTTTTTTAGGTCATGACTTTATGTCCTTTAGAGGGCGCCATATCCAATTTTATGGGACGTCACATAGCCTATAACCAGCGTCAAGACGCATCCAACGATACCTCATTTGTCAAATTATGATAAGTAGTTTCGAAGTTATGGGGAACAGATGAACATACATACATACATACATACATACATACATACATACATGCATACATACATACATGCATACATACATACATGCATACATGCATACATGCATACATGACTCTCCTTTTCGCATCGCCGTAGTCGGGTAAAAATAAGAATCTTTTCGCTAATATTGCGTGCATACTACACTACGTACAATATAATAAACATACGATCAAATAACTTAAATCAAATAGGAACTCCAGTTAAGTAAATATCCCCTAACATCGACTCGCAACAACACTTTTACAAAGGTTTGCACCTAAAATGAATCAAATAGATACCTAACGAAGTAAACCTACATAATATTATGAATCGAATTAAATAAGATACTCTGCTCGAGACAATGCATACACACACCGCGCTCCGCCAGACCGCACCCCGCGTCTCCGCCGCCGCCGCCAGCCTCCGCCAGCTAGCCGCCACCAACCGCCGCCGCGCCGCGCCGCCTTTATTTCGATTCGATGTGTATGGGAGCCACATCTTAGCGTAGCCGGAAGTGAATTTTAGTTAGCCTATCCTGTGTCCCATATAGTTAAATGTGCTTGTACAAAGTTTCATCGAATTCGGATGATCGGTTTAAGAGTTATGGCTGAACATACATACATACATACAGGAAAGATTTCAAAAAATCGTCAATTAGCTTTAGTATCATACATAAAGGCTACAAACTCAATATTTCCTAAAACAAAGTAACTTACTCCATGACCATCCCTTACAGATTTATTATTAGTATTGATGATTGATACTTTTTTGTCAAATTAACTATTCATGTTTCATAATCGTTACCTACATTTTTATGAAAGAATAATTACCCTCAGATATAAATAATTATGTAAATATGGGTATCACCGAAGCCTATTATATTATACATAAGCCTACCTATCGTATCGATAGCGAAGCAATCTTAATCGAAAAGAACACCACGATTTGCTCTCCCCCCGTAACGACAGAGCCATAAACATTTTAATCATACCTACTGCTGTAAAATCGTATTACATATAAATATTTATTAGGAAATATACAGTAAAGATTTAACAGCCGATGAAAGGAAGTAAAATACCAATATTATGCAAATGGACATTTCCCTATATCTTGGAAATACCCAATGTCCGAGCTGGTTTTATCTGCTATGTAAATTATCTGTAAATGTGTATGTTTTATTGGAAGTCTCCAAATTCCCCACACGCGCCGTCCTTAACTTTCTATTTGGCATAAATAAGGGTATTTATGTGCTTGAACCTGGTATTTATTGTTAAATTATTTTTACTGTTGTTTTGTTATTTTATTTAAGAGTGTTCCGTGCAAAATGACGTGCTGCCACTCAAGTAAATAATATATATCTCTTAAACAAAACCATAATTGGAAAAAACAAGCCATGAAGCTGTAGTTGATTTTGATTATGATATTCTAAGATACTGGAAACAGTTTTGTATTGCTCAGTTTATTCACAATCATAATAACGGATTACGGTGGCCATCGAAATCCGTTATTATGATTGTGCATAAACTGAGCAATACAAAACTGTTTTCAGTATCTTAGAATATCATAATCAAAATCAACTACAGCTTCATGGCTTGTTTTTTCCAATTATGGCTTTGTTTAACCCTCGCTTGCTCGCGCGGGGATAGTAGCTATCCCCATGAAATTTCAATATTTGATATTAGCGCTCGGATGTTGTCGGTTTCTTCAGTAGCTGACTTTAGTGTGTATGTACGTTGGGTGACGGAAGAAAATCGGTGGCGCATACGCCGTTCTTGAGTGAGGACGTGTCGAAGTTGCGGTGGGGATAGTAGCTATCCCCGCGAGTAACCGCGTTACAATTTTCGACAAAGGTAAGATTTTTTATTTTAGATAATTCTCAGAAATTTTTCATATGCTGTCTTTTTTACTTCATTTATTTTATGTATTAGCAATCTGTCATTGTTCTTCTGCAATCTATTGGCGTAATAATCCTTTTTAGTATACTATGGCTGACAAAATATATTTTTATTTTGTTGTAGATGGCTAGCTATAGCTTGGACAAACTTTTGAATATAAGAAAGTAAAACATAAGACGTGTAATATTTCCTCGTAAGAAGGACAAGAAAACCTTATGTCAATGCACCGTATGCAAAAAAATCATCTGTCGAAATCACACGAATCTAATTGGTCAGAAATGTGAAAATGGACGTGAATACTAAATTTTTTTTAAGTGTAGTTTTCCATTGTATACTCAATTTCATGATTACTATGTATAATTGTTAAAAGAAAATAAATGTCCGCATCTTTTTCTCCTTTTTATAAGACGGGTGCATAATATTTGATTTTTTTGTCATATTATTTGGTTTAATTATAATTTCTGAAAAATAAACATTATATAACTTTGTGTGATGCACTTTTATTAATAATCCGTCTATTATTCACAATCTGTTTTATATCAATACTAATAATAAATCTGTAAGGGATGGTCATGGAGTAAGTTGCTTTGTTTTAGGAAATATTGAGTTTGTAGCCTCTATGTATGATACTAAAGCTAAATTGACGATTTTTAGAAATCTTTTCTGTATGTATGTATGTATGTATGTATGTATGTTCCGCCATAACTCTTTAACCGATCATCCGAATTCGATGAAACTTTGTACAAGCACATTTAAATATATGGGACACAGGATAGGCTATATAAAATTCAGTTCCGGTTACGCTAAGATGTGGCTCCCATACAAACCGATATGTTCAATCCGCGCGCCTTAGTACTATACATACTACATAGGTATTTACCGAGCGAGCGGCAGTTGGCGGCGGCGGGGCGGAGGCGGCGCGCGGGAGGCGCGGCCTATAAACTCAACAGCGAACCGAGCAGCCGCACTATATTCCTCTTTCACGCAAAAACTACTGAACAGATTTTGATGAGCCTTTACAGTACTATAGCTTATACATCAAAAAGGCTATAATTTATAAAGACATTGTGTAAATTTGCCCAAATATCGATAAATGTCAAGTAAGTCGGAAAAAATCCTGCCTTCTGAGACCTATCTCGGCGTGCGCTGCATAAACCGTTAGAGTTACACGAAGATAGTGTATGGTGAGGTAGTTTCTCTAAAATAGTTCTAAAAAAAAGTCCGCGACAGCATATATCTACCTTTTATGTGGAAGCCACTATAGCCAAATAGTGAACCAAAAATACATTTAAATTGCATACTGTATTTACAATGCACATTTTATAGTTTTGAATTAATTCTTATCAAAATACATACATATTTATCGCTTCTGGTATTTAAAGTAGATAAACATTGGCTGTTACACTAAGTAATTTGGACAAATAGTTTAAAAGTTACGACGACGAGAATGTCTTGAGAGAAGCGCTGCGCTTCTCTCAGCGGGGGGCAGCGGGGCGAGGCGAATATGTTTGTATGAATTTCCTTCATAAAATTTAAGCCGATCATCTAAATTCGATTAAAATTACTACACGCACATTTAGCTATACGAGACACAGGATAGGCTAAATAAAATTCAGTTCCGGATATGCTAATAATGTGGAGTATTTTACTTAGTTAGGTAGGTATCTAAAGTATTTGATTTATTTTAATTGAATTTTCTTATTTTAATATCGATAGCTTTTTCCCGCGGATTCGCTCGCGTGAAATTCGTATTTCATAAGAAGAAACTAAGTACATTACATAATGTGAAGGTGCACCTAGCCGGCCGACATGGTATTCGCCGCCCCCGTAAATATTCGAATGCCCGTGGGCGCCGTCGAACTACACCTCTGCGTTAGTCTGGCGAGCGCGATATGTCGAGCTTCCCATAAAAAAAAAAAGTAACTTACGTCGGGACCGGACGGCGAACAGGAAGAGGTTAAACCGTTTCGAAGAAAATAAGCAACAAATGGCGAGGCCGAAGGCCGAGCTGCGTTCAGGAAGACCTTCAACCTTCTCGAAGAAAGTAAGTAACTGAGGGCGAGGCCTAAGGTCGAGCTGCGTTCAGGAAGACTATAATCCTTCTCGAAGAAAGTAAGTAACTAAGGGCGTGGCCGAAGGCCAAGCTGTATTCTGGAAGACACTAAACCTTCTCGATGACAGTAAGTAACTATGGGCGATAGTTACTTACTTTCTTCAAGGCGGTTTATAGTCTTCCTGAACAAAGCTCGGCCTTCGGCCTCGCCCTCAATTACTTAATTTCTTCGAGAAGGTTTATGCTCTTCCTGAACGCAGCTCGGCCTTCGGCCTCACCCTTTTACTTTCTTCGAGAAGGTTTATGGTCTTCCTGAACGCAGCTCGGCCTTCGGCCTTGGACACGATTACTTAATTTATTCGAGAAGGTTTATAGTCTTCCTGAACGCAGCTCGGCCTTCGGCCTCGCCCTTAGTTACTTACTTCTTCGAAAAAGTTATCGTCTTCCTGAACGCAGCTCGGCCTTCGGCTTCGCCCTCAGTGACTTACTTTGTTCAAGAAGGTTTATAGTCTTGCTGTACGCAGCTCGGCCTTCGGCCTCGCCCTCAATTACTTACTTTCTTTGAGTAGGTTTATCGTCTTCCTGAACGCAGCTCGGCCTTCGGCCTCGCCCTCAATTACTTAATTTCCTCGAGTAGGTTTATAGTCTTCCTGAACGCAGCTCGGCCTTCGGCCTCGCCCTCTGTTACTTACTTCTTTGAAAAGGTTATCGTCTTCCTGAACGCAGCTCGACCTTCGGCCTCGCCCTCAGTGACTTACTTTCTTCAAGAAGGTTTATAGTCTTGCTGTACGCAGCTCGGCCTTCGGCCTCGCTCTCAATTACTTACTTTCTTTGAGTGGGTTTATCATCTTCCTGAACGCAGCTCGGCCTTCGGCCTCGCCCTTAGTTACTTACTTTCTTCGAGAAGGTTTACTGTCTTCCAGAATGCAGCTCAGCCTGAAGCCTCGCCGTTAGTTACTTACTTTATTTGAGAAGGTTTATCGTTTACCTTACTTAACGCAGATCGGCCTTAGTTACTTACTTGCTTTCTTTGAAATACGAATTTCACGCGAGCGAAGCCGCGGGCAAAAGCTAGTTTTAAGTAAAGTTACTCGTTTCGCCTATAAATCAATAAACATCTTGGGGTGTATAACTATCCCCGCGCGAGCAACCGCGTTACTCAATAGTCACGCGAGTAAGGGAGGGTTAAGAGATATATATTATTCACTTGAGTGGCAGCACCGTCGACTGTCATTTTGCACGGAACGCTCTTAATCTTTTATAGATTTCTCCACGTTAGTCACAAATTATGTTTATGCACATTTTTTTGTTTGTTTGTTTGCTTCGTGTTGTTTGCCTTGTGTTAGGGGGGTGAGGGGCGGGCCATTTCCCACTCTGAGACCATTATATGGTCCTGTGTATGTTAACGTTCGGGTGGTGCTACTCCAGCCACCTGAGCTCTTCTATGAAGCGGAGCACCCTTCTCGGCCGCTTCCACGCTTCAGGGGCACTTCCACACTTTCAAGAAATTAGAGCCATTCCTTAGCCATCTGAGGATGGAGCTTAAAATGCGCCCGTCGGCTTAGAACCCATGGTCGGAATACCAAAAAGCACATACGGGCAAGAAATAATCTCTTGGATACATAACCAAAACAAGCAACTGCCCGGGCAGAAGCACGCGAAGGCACTAATTTCTGGCTACTCATATAAATTCACTTCCGAGGTATTAAACCTAAACGGGAACGACATAAGAGTCCTAACAAGGATCTTAACAGGACACTGCAGACTAAACAAACACATCACTGAATGGGCCTTAGTGACACAACGGTGTGCAGGTTTTGTATAAAACAGGATGAAACGGCCATACGCATCCTTTGAAGTGAAGTGCTCATTCACAATAGAAGCCGCCGTATTCTTGAGGGTCACATTTTACAACTCAGTTCATAGCGGAAATCAGACTTCTTTTAAGAAATCACAATAGACCCATCTAGATCGCAGTGATAACAGAGCTAAGGGGCCCTAACTCTCACCTATAAATCATAATCATGGCCACCTCTGGGCACTCAGGAGCAGATGGGCGGCTGTCGCATCCTCTCCCATGCATCCTCTGCATAGGGGACTGTCGATGACACCTGTAAACAAATGTCTGTTTAGTGGGCATTGTCCTGACAACGTTTGTACATTCTTTAATCACATTACAAAGGTTTGTCCTCTCGGAAACAGTATATTCCAGTCTGCCTGTCCACCCGGGGATGACACTCAAGGACATATTTAACATGTGCAATTTTGCATATTTAACAGTTAATAGATTTGGCAAACGTATACATTTCCACAATAAATACAGTTTCAAGTTGATTACAATTACATTGACACCCAATTACAATTACATAGTAAAAAAAAATTTTTTTCTTTTAAAATTTTTATTACGTACATACATACATACCACACGCTGTATCCCGACAATCGAAGTAAGTCAGTGTTGTGCTGCAAGTACTCTTGTAAATTACAGCACAACACCGACCACCCCATTTAGCAAAGTATTAGGACAAGACGAGGGACAAGGCAATTATCAAGCAGGAAATAAGACATGAAGACCCATAATTTGTATTAACAAAGCATATTTTTTATCGGTATACATCTGTGATAGGTCAATCATGATACAAGCCCAGGTTCTCGATTCTAATTCCATGCCGTTTCCGCATTCAGGTGCGACAGACTCAGCCGTTCCGTGCGCGATGATGATCAATTTAGCCAAGGTGATGTCCACACAGCTGGCAGCCATCGCGGCTCGCACGGAAGTCAGCCTCGCATTCGTTTTCTTCGACGGCGAAGAGGCGTTCCGGCAGTGGGGGCCCACAGACTCGATATATGGAGCAAGACACCTGGCGAGGCTGTGGCACAACACGCCGTACGCGCCCAACAATAACGAGGCTAATCAGTTGGATAAAATTGTGAGTATTGCATTTTTTTTAACATGACATGGTTTGCTAAACCGCTCGCTTTAGTATTGGCTGTACCATATGTTGTAAAAAATCCCATTAAAAAAAAACTTCTTTAGTACTAGTCCTGAAAGGCGCCTAGGCACCGATAGAACTGAAAGGCACCTAAGTAGTTCCAACAGGAACATGGTGAAATGGGATGTCATTAGTCTAGCAGGTGAAACTTAACTAGTTGGCTACAAACTACCTTCGTTTTTGAATAATTTATGTTTCATTGTAATTTTTTTTCTTGCAAAAATACCAAGTAGGTACCTCCATAATTAAATTCTCAATAAAACCCAAATAAAATTATTATGTGAATGTTTTTCAATGAAAATACATCAGAGATTGTTATTGTATTAATAATAACAGGAAAATGATGTCTTTTATGAAGGGTTTTTGATCTGCAAGATTTCTGGGGGAAAATTTTATGACTAACCACACGTAGAGATTAAATTGACTCGAGCCCATTTGAATGTACCTAATTTGTAACATTTAAAAACCTGCTTACGAAACATAAGGAAATAGGCCTTATTATTCTTGTAATGTCTTTTTGATTTTCCACTTTAGCAATGTATGTAAAATACTTTGAAAGTGTATAAGTTGGTTATTCGGTCATTCTAACGGACTATTTGGACCAGTTCAAGATTAGCTAGAACCTATGAATACTCAAATAAAAATAATAAATATCCAATAGCACACCACCGCGCGCAGTCTTTCGCTCTTCTCATCCATCCACTCCCAGTACCCTTTGTAGGTCGTCTGTCTACCGGTGGAACGCCCCCCGGGTTCCACCGCTACATTGCTTATACGTGGCCTCCATTCGAGCACCCATCTACCCCAGCGGCTATCGGGTCTTCGACAGATGTGCCCACCCCACTGCCACTTCAACTTGCAATTGTTTTAGCAATGTCGAATAGCATCGTATTTTCTCTTGGATTATTACTACTTGGCCATAAACAATAATTCAGCCGAACCAAGTTCCAATGGCTTTGACATTTACGATAAGGATAAATTCTAATCTATAGGAACATAGCACGCAAAGGGCGTAGGGCTTAGTTAGGCAGTAACATGGTTGTCAACTGTCAAATTGGCGGTGACAGCATTTGACAGTTTTCAAGTACACAAAACACCATTCAGCCTTGTTTAATTACTTTTTATGCCACTGGCAGTGCTGCCAAGTGCTGCCCTCTATAGTATAGTACCGTGTTGGGCCGGTACTTTAAAAGAATAGCCCCACTGCATCTCTCCCCGTGTATGTCGTAAAAGGCGACTAAGACTGACTCCCTTCTTATATTACTAGGTGGTAGGGTTTAACCCGCCCGGGTTGGTACCACTGTACTGAATGAAAGGTCGGTCGAAACGGCTATGTAAATAGTTTGTGTTTTCCGTCCAGTTCAGTGTAGCCGGCACGACCGAAGGGAAGCACTGACATGGCACCAAGTTCACCCGGTGTTATGGGCTGACATCACGGATGTTGATGTAGGTGATGTAGCCAACTGTGTCAGTATCCATAAAAAAAACGTACAGCTATGTAACTGTAACATAGTTATTTGATTTTAATGTAAATTGCTTTCCTGTGACTTGAGCATGCCCTTAAATATGTCACTATAAATGCATCAAAATGAAATAATGTATCTATATCATACTATTTGACATACTACATGTGACTGGAAGGAACAAGTCCCCCTTTGCACCTCATGTAATATATTATATTGTGCTTATTTCTGTATTTTTTAGCAATAACATATTTCTCTGTATCTACAAACCTACTATTTATGTTTCTATGTTGTTTGTTGTTGTTGTTGTTTGCTGCCCAACCTCTTGGGAAGACGGGTGGGCCATTCTCCGCACTGAGACCTCAAGACGGTCCGTTGTACGTTGGCGCTCGGGTGGTGTTACTCCAGCCACCCGAGCTCTTTCATGAAGTGGAGCACTCTTCTTGGACGCTTCCACACTCCATGGGCAGTTCCCACGTTCCCAAGAAACTGCAGTCGTACTTCTGCCACCACCGGGCACTCCAGGAGCACGTGGGTGGCTGATTCGTCCTCCGCCATGCAGCCTCTGCACAGGGGACTGTCGGTGACACCTATTGTAAACAAGTGTCTGTTGAGTGGGCAATGACCCGTAAGAAGTCCTACCGCCACACGCAGTTGACCTCTGTGGAACTTTAGCAGGCACTTCCTGAGTCTCAGGTCTGGTTTGGGAATGGCTTCCCGGGATTGCCTGCAGTCCCTGGTGTTGGCCCAAAGATTTTCATGTTTAGATTTTGTAAGTTGATGTAGCCAATATTTGAACTGGCTGATTGGTAAGGGTACATACGGTTCTGGGCCTTCTGCACTCCAGCTGGAGCCCCGTTTAGCCAGCTCGTCCGCCGCATCGTTCCCGTAGGAGCCGCTGTGCCCCCTGATCCACTGTAGGGTTACCTTGTTGTTTACCGCTATACCCTCTAGTGCCTGGTGGCACTGGAGTATCAGTCCGGAGTTGATTGTCACGGTGTTTAGGGCTTGTAGCACCGATGCGCTGTCTGACAGTACTCTGATCTGGTAACCAGTGATTTCTCTGTTGCGTACTGCCGCTGCTGCCTCTATTATTCCGATGCACTCAGCCTGGACGATTGAGTTGTGAATACCTAGAGTGATTGTCTTATGTATGTTTAGGTCAAGTGAGAAAGCTGCTGCCCCTGTTCCCGACCCTGTTTTTGACCCATCGGTGTATATTCTTACCTCGGACCCCGAATAGTCCTTAGGTTCCTCAGCTAGTTCTACATAGTAGTGTTTGTCAAACACATGTGTTTTCCTGATTCTATCACACGGTGCCTCTATCAGGGGATGTTTTTTTATGATTTCCTGAAGTATGGTCGTGTGTGGTGTTTGTGTACTAGCCCTCCACAGTCCTAGGACGTTCAGCCTAATTGCTGCGGCTGCCGCCTCTTGTTGTATGAAAAGTTCAAGAGGCGGAAGGCACAGCATGGCTTCCATCGCTGCCGTGGGTGTTGTGCGCATGCACCCTGTGGTCGCAACGCACGCTAGACGCTGGAAACTTTGCAGTTTGTTAATAACTGTGCTGAGTTTGGTCCTGGGCCACCATACTACTGCACCATAAGTTACCATAGGTCTTATTATAGCTGAGTATAGCCACAGCGTAATGTTAGGGTTGAGTTTATGTTTCTATAAGCCATCATTATGGAGAACTCAATCTCATTCATAGTAATTAACTAATAAGTTCGCGGAAGTTAAATAAATAAATTATTTCCTCCCTTTTCAGGCTTTCATGCTATAAATTTCCTGTAATTACTGGGACAAATTACCTTTAAATAATTACACAAAATAACGACCTATAAAGTCACTGGTTCCGCTTCTTTGTAATTAATAAATTTTTAATTGCATAAAATTCTCCACGGTGACGTTCATGGGCTTTGCTTTAACTTAACTTGAAGATATTTTAAATTGAAACTGATCATACATTTTATTAGGTTTTGAAAAAAACAAAAATCAAAGCTGTTTTTGCTTCATGATTCTTAAGCATCAGTCAGTCAGTCAGCGTGTAAGCGTCCACTGCTGGACATACGCCTCTAAAATTTTCTCCAATTTAAGCATGACTACTGCAAAACAGTTTTTATTTTCAACACATGTTATGATTGGTGGTACCTTCTCGGAGGTGATATTGGCTGGTCCGAGTATGTGCTTTGGCCCCTCTGACTCGGCCACCCATACCGGATTAGATACAGGATGTATAGTTGGAGACATGATATAGAGCTCTCACCGCCATATGTGTTGTATCGCAGCGAGAGCTCTATACGTCTCGAACTATTTACATTGTGTGTGTGTGTTTTTTTTTTTCATTATGTTCGTGTATTAATTCCATATTGTTTGACTGGTAAGAACAGAAAGGCATTCAACAACATTCTTCATGCATATAAATTGCATCTGTATTTTGATGAGAAACCAACACTATATAAGGTGTTTCCTTAGTCATGTCATTCACTTCGGGAGGGTTACATACACACTCAAATAAACACGTTACGCAAAAAAAATTATATGTTTATAGTATTACTTTTCGAGAAATTTAACAAAACATGTTTGCTACATAAACATAACCTGTGTGTAACAGTGGGTAACTTGCATTGTGCGGGGTCAATGACCGTACTATGATCAAACGCAGAACCGCTGTTTGTTGTAAGTAAGTCACAAGGTCACTATGATTGGTTTTTACAGCTACTTATTTGATTTTATTTTTTTGTTAGGAGAAAAAATGCTCCTATAAACATATGTTTTCTTCTTACGTAAAGTGTTTATTTGAGTGAGTATGTAACCCTCCCGAAGTTAATGACATGACTAACGAAACACCTTATATAAAAGCTGTGTTGTGCTTCCAGGATATGCTAATGCTGCTGGATCTGCTGGGCACACCGGACCCGGTGTTCTACAGCTACTTCCCGGCGACAGAGAAGTGGTACGCGCGCCTGGCGGCGGCCGAGGAACGGCTCGCCGAGCACGCGCTGCTCGCGAGCTACTCGCGCGGCAAGCCCGAGCAGACCTACTTCCGGCTGCGCAGCATGCGCTCATACGTCGAGGACGACCACACCCCCTTCCTTAGAAGAAGTCAGTATTTCATATATAGGGTCATTTTTTATTAAGTGAAGTCCCTTAAATGGTAGGTTCTATATCTGATATGGATCATGTTTATAACGTTAAGTTTACTTTATGTACATTCCACATAGTAGTGCCCATGCATAGTAATACACCCTGAAAATTTTAACAAAATCGATCCAGTGCTTTCAGAGTTATTGAAACATGAAAAAAAGAAAAATTTACGGATGATGTGGGGCGGCGGCGCCGCGCTGCGGACGGGGGGGGGACGGGGGGGGGGGGGGGGAAGCAAGCGCCCATGCGCCCATCACAAGCATTCACAAGTACTTCTGCGCACCGCACGCGCTGCGAAATACATACGTACCCTACGTACCGATGGGCTCCACAGTCCGTCCACTACCTACCCCTACCCTACACGCACACACTTGAAACTTCAAGGCCCGTAGGTAGGCATCATAGGTAGGTAGGTATGGCATGACTTACCTAAGTACCTACTGCGAACACGGGCTGCAAAATTCTGCTCTACTGAAAAATAAAAACTCTGCAAATTATTTAATTTACTCGAAAACAAAATTTTAGTTCTCAAAGACGATTTTCAAAAGATTTTCGATTTTTAGGTACATAAAGTAAAATTAACGTCATAAACGTGATCGATATCAGATATAGAACCTACCATTTAAGGAAGTTCACTTAATAAAAAAAATTACCCTATCTATACACTTATCTCTGCACAGAGAAACTATGGGTGTGACCTATGGCGAACATTTGTATGATAAAAAAACTAAACTACAAACAGCACAACTAACGAGCAGAGACTCGCGATGACTGAACAGCAGGTTGCTGCGACCGAGCAGAGACTCGTGTTAACTGAGCAACAGGTACTGCGGCAACCGTACAATATGTTGCGATGACTGAGTACATACTATCGTCTAACTAAACTATTGCTCACTACCCAGTAGCAGCTTGTGCAGCTAAAAGGGGTAAAGCTCTTGCCTAGTAATTGAAAGTCAAATCTAAGAGTAGCCGCGGCTTTATTCATTTTTTCACTATTTTAATTTTATTTTTTTTCGATTTTCTTAGTCCATTGGTAATGAATATGCCTTGGAAAAAAACGGCCAAGTGCTGTGCGAGTCGGACTCGCTCACTGAGGTTTCCGTACCACCACGTAATTGGCCGGTTTTATTTATTTTTTTGTTATACTTCAGAGTTTGCAATATAATTACACCAAGTTTGACGTTTGTGTGTGTTACCGTTTTTACGATAGAGCAAAAACAATAAACTGGAAAAAAACATTATTTCTTATATGGGGACCCCCCAAAATTTTTAGGATATCTGTCGTATTAACACATTTTCTGTGAAAATTTCAACTGGCTATGTATTACGGTTCAATTGATACAGCCCTTTAAAGGTAGGACATACGGATAGAATGCGTGCGTAGGCTTTGTAATAGGGTTCTGCAACCGTAGGGTGCTGAAACTTAAAAACAAGCTAACATTCTAACATTTAACTCTGCAGACGTGAACATCCTCCACATAATCCCGCATCCATTCCCTGATGTGTGGCACCGCGAGGACGACGACCGCACCGCTCTCGACTTCAACACCATCGAGAACCTCAACAAGATCATCCGTGTCTTCGTGGCCGAATATCTGCATATTGAGCCTTAGGCCGACCGCTGATGGTATAGTATCTCATATGTCAGCCGGTCCTTCAGTGTTTTATTGTCCACTGCTAGACATACGCCTCTCCAATATTTCCGGCCTTGAGCGACATGTAACCACACCTCCGACGTACCGGATGTCTTTCTACATATGACATCGACATATATTATTGGTGATTTTTCAGTTAGAATCTGGCAATTTAAGCCTGTATAAATAGGCTAGCTAGAAATGAGACCACGGTATTATTTTCCTAATCATAAAAACGTTAATAGGCAGCAGTGACACCCTGCTTACTAATATTAAACATTTTGTCACAAAAGGCTTACATTTTTTATCACTCAGTAGACTTTACTTCGCAAATTACTTTTTAGACAAGTCATAATAATTATAAAATCGGCTTACCGGTGCGATTATAGCGGCACTAGGGCAGTAGGGCATCGCTTCACTACTGCCCTAGTGAAATTGTCCTCTTGGGAACGGGTTCACGTCGTAAAATTGTAGAAGCTGTCTCGTTTTGAATGCAATTAATACCTAGAAGTTTCATTAATTTGTCGAAGGAATGAAAGAAGAGGACACAAAGATGAAATTAAAAATATGATATGTCCATATCTTGTCACACTTGTTAGCCACAGCAGAAGATGCTTGACATCTTCTTTCTGGCCTCATATGGAGTGTCTGCAGACCAAGGAAGGTAGGAAGGTCAAATGTATGCAATATATCAGTTGTGACTGGTGTATGAGTTGTAAACACATCCTGAGTGTGCGAAATGACACGCACATTGCACGCATTTCCTGCTCCATAATCTTTACGTAATATTAACCCTTACCTGCCGTCACGATGAGCCTAGCACATACTTTTGTATGTATTTGCTGATTAGCGTAGGCATACCTCAGCAGTATGAAATGACGTTGCATGCTTGTTCAATAAATAATATTTATTAATTTCTTCACTAACTGAAGAAATTAATTTATATTATTTGATGAGATGCAAAACTGAAAATGAAGAATCCGATCGAATCCTGGTCGGGATGTATTTTTTCTCTTCATTTTCGGCTTTGCATCTATCTGGTGAAGAAATATTAAGTGAGTGCATGCTTAGTACTAACATAGAAAAAATTAAGAAGATTTATTCATTTATTCGGTGGACGATAAAGTAACAAATTAGAAACAGTTGAGCTGTATCGCCTCCATACCAAATGAATAATTCTGAATTGAATTATTATATCAGGAAAATGTTACTATGAAAACATTATGGCAGCTATATGTACATACACACAACTTGTATACGTGAACTTACTACATTGTTTTTGTTTTCTGAAATGAATGTATTGGGAGTTTGTCACCTGTATGTATGTAGGTATTCATTTATAAGAATTTTCATTCCAAGAGGTGTGCTCAATCAAATATTGTTTTGTTATTTTCACAAATTACGCTTAGCTACTCATTCATTACACAATGTTATTTTTTTACCACAGAATTGAAAAGATATTTATTATGTAAACTTTAAGTTGAAAATTAAGTCAATTAACAAAACTTGTCAATTTTACACTTCAATTTGAAATATATTTTAATTATTTTTGTTGTTTAAGACTTCTACTCCTAAAGGAGTATAGTTAGAATGTACTTACTTATATATATTAAAATATTGACAGGCTGGTGCTTCTACTTAACTTTCTAATGTTACATTCCAATTATTATGGGTTTTCTTTTTGAAGTACAAACCAAATATTTAATCACATGGGTTTTAATAGGCCAATTACCTACGTACTTATATACTTATATTGGTTAAGTATAAAAAAAATTATTCACGGACAGTGTGTATTTTATTAAACTATGTAGTAAAAAAATAATGTGACAAAATAGTTATACAGTCGTTATTAATTGCTGTTATTTTAATAACTATTGATATAACGTGGAGTAATGCTTATTGCTGTATAGAGAAGCCATTTCTGTAGACAGTCTTCAGTCTATATGAATTCAATACAAAGTGAAAAACCATCTCGGAATGTTCAAATAGGTGTTAGGTAAGCTTTTTGTATGTCTATAAGTAAAATGTATGATATGAGATATTATTCAGAAAAATTTGCATAATCAGTTATTTATTTAAAATAAATCAAAGAAATGAATTATATTATCATCTCTACATTTCAAATCATATATACATCTCTTTAGATAGGTGTTTTCACCATTCTACTGTGTTTTATTAATGTGCATACATAATAGACAAACATTTTGTTTAATTAGTTTATTTATTAATTCATAGATAATGGAAATGTAAGTACCTAGGTAATATTTAACCAATAAATACATACTCATTCATATGTACATATACATAGATAGTTCAATTATTTAACTATGTAGCTATACACAAATGAAATACACAACGAAACATCGTTCCTAAGAAGGTTGTGTTGTCATTGTACCTATTGGAGCGAAATATTTTTGGATATTATAATATACCTATTACCTACTGTTAGTATGTTCAATCTACTCTATTACATATTTTATTAAATTTCGTGCAAAATATGTTCTTGTTTGTTTTGTAAATTTACCTATTGTAGTCGATCAGTTGTCACTGCTGGACATACGCCTCTCCAATTTGTCTCCAGCCCTCCCTGCCTTCAGCGGTCGGTGCGGAACCACTGATTGCCTCTGACGCACTTAATGTCGTCGCACCTGGCAGGACTTGTAGACTCGGGCAGGCCCGACCGCCAACAGGCACTAGCCCGGATTATGGAGTGCGTGTGCCAGTTCTAAACGTCGTCGGCCAAAAACAACGCGTACACTAACAACGGTGGAAAATGTTAATTTTAAATATTTATCATTGTCACATGTATCCTTCAATATCTGAGTCCGAACGAACCCACTGAAGGGTTATTCGACAGAATGTTGTGTTAAGGAAAAACTAATTTGGAAATAAACAAATATTAAGACAATGCGTATTGATAACTTTTTATAAGTATGTCTTTACGAACATTACCACCAGAAACTAAGAAGTAAATAATTATATTTGGGTTTTATTTATATTAGTGTGCTTACTAAAAGAGAAAAGTATAATGACTGATAGATAAATTAGATAAAGCATTATGACAATTCAGTAGTTATTCAGCCACAGATCTATCTAGTGACACCACGCGCAGGTCAACCGGAGCACTGTCGCGCATCACGCGCACGCTCACCGCACCGGTCGGGAAGAAGCGGCTCGTGAACGCCAGCTCACCCTCGCCGCAGAACAACTCTACCGAACTGCGGTCCACCAGCACGCGCCACTCCAGGAGGTCTATTCGGCAACTCCGCTCAGGCGCTTCTCAGGCGAAATTACACGCTAAACTGACGATTTTCCTGCCTGACAAAACATTCGTATTCTTGAAATCCGCGGAACGCAGTCTGGACCTGGCTGTCATGGAATTTGACATTTAGCCACGTAGTACGCCGTTACTTTGAATGGGATGCCAAACATTTCGTATTCTTGAAACACTTTTGACAACTGTCACTGAGAGTTCTCAGGAGATTTCGCCTGAGATTCATCCGCTAGTCTAGGGGTAACGTATGTCGTTGCTTATAACCAAAGACCGTAGTACCTACTTATAAAATTTCACTTATATTTCGTCGAGTTCTTTTAAATCAGAAAACCCGATGATTTTTATTATATATATAATGTGGCAAGTGACTGTATAGGACTACCTGTATAGAAATAGGATTTCTGTCGATATTCTGTTTCTGTTTATAAGCGGCGGGTGGCCGAGTGGTTTGGGCATCGGCTCCTCATGCGAGAGGTCCTCGGTTCGAATCCGGTCGGCGTGTAACTATGAGTTTTTTCTAACGAAAAACAAATTTACGTGCATACTACATCTGCAGCTTCACCGTTCGGAACCGGTGTAAAACTGTAGGTCCCTTCTCTTGCCCCTTACTAGGTGGTAGGCTCAAATTGTAGCCGACTGGGTTGGTACCACCGTACTGGATGTAAGATGGCCGCATAGCAGCCTCGGTTGTGTTCTCCTCTAGTCCAGTATAGCCAGCAATCCAGGGAAGTCTCCGGTATGGCACCTATCTTCTCAGAGGTGATATCGGCTGGTCGGAGCATGCGCTTTGGCCCCTCTGACTCAGCCACCCATACCGGATTACAAAAAAAAAAAAAAAAAAATTGGTACAAATGATGCATAAATGTCGGGAAATTTTAATTTGTGAATATACTGACGAAAAAATTTATATAGGTACCTACCCTTCTCCCAGCTACCGCATTTAAGCTCGCCTTCCCGTGGACGGCGGCGGGGCGGCGGCGGCGGAGGCGACGGCAGTTCCATTACAAATCGCAAACTCTTTGACGAACCGACCAAAATAATGACAAGCAAGACAACAACCGTGCGTTCTACCGTGTGGGGCCGGTACTTAAAAATAATAGCCCCACTGCATCTCTCCCCGTCGCATGTCGTAAAAGTCGACTAAGGGATAAGGAAATTCGTCAGCCTCAGTAGCTCATGGTGCGGTCAGTCGACTGTTGTTAAGCAATGCTGAGTGCGGTCAGTTTCTCCTCTGGCGGGTGACCGCTCGACCGTTGGAGGCTGACCGTGGTTCGGATTCCACGTTAAACTGTAGTTCCCCTCCCTTCTTACCTTACTAGGTAAATAAGTTTAGGTAAGTAGTATAAGGTAATAAAGGTATTAAGGTAAATGAATGAAGAAATAAAAAAAAAGTATTATTTAAAACTAAAACAAATGAATATATTTTACAACAAATTACTACAAGGCTACTATTGTCAGCTTCGACAGCTCAGTGGTGCAGACAGTTGACTGTTGCTATTGATTGTTAAGCAACGCTGGGTGCGGTCAGTATTTGGATGGGTGACCGCTCGACCGTTGGAGGCTGACTGTGGTTCGGATTCCACGTTAAACTGTAGGTCCCTTCCCTTCTTACCTTACTAGGTGGTAGGGTTCAACCTGCCCGGGTTGGTACCACCGCACTGAATGAAATGTCGGTCGAAACGGCTATGTAAATAGTTTGTGTTTTCCGTCTAGTTCATTGTAGCCGACATGAAATGAAGGGATGCACTGACATGGCACCTAGTTCACCCGGTGTTATGGGCTGACATCACGGAGTTAGTAGGTGAGGTAGCCAACCGTCAGTTTCCATAAAAAAAAACAAAGGTTGGCTACGACGACAATGATTTGTGTTGCCACCTTGTTTATCAAAATTTTGTCAAAAATTTTATAACCTTTTTTTTAATGTATCCGAGAAAAACATAAATTAACATCTAATTTATAAGTAATTAATTAATAAGATGTTTCGTCGTCTACCTACAAAATGTATCGATTATATTTTTTAAAATATTATCAATACAGCCGTGCGAATGCAAAATTCTAGAAAGCGCCTTAAAAACGTTAGGCTGGCAATACTTATTGTTTATTGTATAATTTCATCCATAGGTAGGTAACCAACGCTTGGTCATGTCGAAAATTCCGCCAGTTCTAAATAAATTCAATGCGAAGAAGAACTGACAAATAAACTTCGCAAGTCACAATGTTTTGTTAGTAAATAAGTATTATATTAAAGTAATTTCCAATAATTAACCCATACTACCGCTCACAAGAACATTGATATTTACAGCATAAACATGAATACTCAAGAATATGAGCACACTGCCTATTTAAATTACCTATAGGTATCTGGTGTATAGTACCAACGTCAATTTTGATACTTCATATATCACGTCAAATAAAAACAAGTAGTTTACATTTATTACAAAGAAATGTAATAAGTCATATTAAAAATCTAATGATACAAAGTGTATCCAATTGTCAAAATTTGTAAGTGGGGAAAACAGTAGTCAAACTCTTAGATAAAATTACGGTCAGTTAATGCATCCTTAAATAGTGTAATAAAATAACTCTTTTCAATTAACATTATTTTAATCCGTCGTTTAAAATTATTATCATCTAATTGTTTAATGTTAGAATACAGTTTATTATAAAATCTAACACTATTAAAAATAAAGCTTTTTGACGTTTTAGCTAATCTATGTCTTATTAGTTGTACATTATTCTTACACCGTGTATCATAGTTATGATTGTCGGAATTAAGAGAGCAATCATGAATGTATTTTCTGGCATAGCATATGTTCTGGTAAACATATGCACTTGGTAAAGTCATGCATGATTCCTATCTCGCCGAACGCTGTCCTATAAGTATCTCTAGTTTTCATATTTAACATGTACCGCAAGGCCCTCTTCTGTAATAAAAATATTCTATTTGAATCTGCTGCATTTCCCCAAAACATAATGCCATATGACATGATGCTCTCAAAATAGGCATGATAAACCGTCTTGATAAATAAATGATAAAACTATCCGCAGCGCGACATTCTGCTTCCTCTCAATGGTCAGCCGGTCCCTCACGTCGCGCAGTTACTCCACCGCCCCGTCGTAGGAGGACGAGCAGCTGCTGTCCTTATTGCTCCGCGTCTCCAGCAACTCCTTGTGCAGTGCGTTGTTGGAGTCCAGACTTTCTCAAACTCCTGGTTATTCTCATACCAGTAGATCATGTCCATGCACTTCTCCTCACTCTCCTGGAGCTCCGCGAGGCACCTCTCCTTCTTGACGAGCACCGCTTGGAGCCGAGCGTTGTCTGCCAAGACGTTCTCAAACGCGGCCGAGTTGTCGTCCTGCTCGGTGAGGAGGCGCCCGTTCAGCTCGCGCAGCTCCTCCGTCTGCTGTAGCAGGCTCTGCAGGTGCCCGTCGCTCTCGCTGACCATTGCAGCCCGTGCGCCGCTCCGTGTGCGCATGAAAAAAAAAAAGGTCAACTCGGTTAGCAGAAACCAGAATAAGTAACACGACAAGTATGTCAGTAGTAGTCACTATGTTTATATATATATATAATTTATGTAGTACTACCTATCCTTTTAGAATTCTTAGGTATAGTCAGCACATGCAAATACAAGTGTCACATATAATTAACAACAATAATTCTATGGTTAATACGTACAAATACAAGTGTCTATATGTATGTGTATATAAGTGTATAATAAACAACAATATCCTGTGACACGTACCGCTATGTGTGCTCTATTTTTACAGTTAATATTCCACTAAGTATGTACTTATATATCTATACTTATAGTCAATGTTATACCTAATTTTCTAATGTACTGTAATAATAATATAAAAATTTTAACAGTGAAACATAATATACCTAACAGTGTATGAATATATAAGAGTGTGTAGACTAAATTAACTAGCTAATCATGCATATATTATTTGGCTTTGTGATCGGCTCTTTGTCCCGTAGATCTACCGGCAGGTATATAGCTGTACTGCAACAGGAGTGAAGGACTCTAAAATCTAGCTACTGCCCCTCGGGTCGTGGGCTAATCGCCTGCGGTGCTCGGAGGTACCGCGATATGCCCCTAGCAAGTTCGAGCCAATCTGTGCCGAACATTGAGATGTATGTACGTTGTATAGCTCAATGGTACAACGTATAGCTCAATGGTGCCGAAGTACAATAAGTATATCTATAAAAGTTAGGTTATGTAATGAAGATTGGGTATGGGTCGTGTTATATTATAAATAAATATCACGTTACTCACGCCATCTAGTCGAAGAACACTTCCGGCTCAGCCTATTTACTTCTGCAAGCGCCTTAGTCCATAGAACCCTCCAAATGTATGTCCGTTGTAGGTTATGTATGTCTCAGCTGATAACATCAAAACTTGCAGTATTCCGCTACTTCCTTGTCATAGGTATGTTGCAGTAGCCGTGAGCGTATCGCGGAATGTATTTTCTTCACTCTTGGCTCACCGGTAACATTGATTTCTTGGAGCGAATACGTATCGCATTTTTTAAAGGTCACTTTTTTTATGGTAGTATTTCTTGAATTTGGCTCGCTGGATATAGAATATAACACTTCCACACACAGATTTTATCTAATATTATGGATGGATATTACTTGAAATATTCAGTCTATGTTGCAAATTTATATTATGATAAAACACCAGTCCTATAGTTTAAACTTGACAGCTGCAGCCAAAGAATACAATATTACATATCTGCAGCGCAGTGTTGCACATGCTCCATAATCTTGGCGTGTTTGTGATAGACTCATGCATTTCTCACAATACATCCCTTTTTCCTTCGAATAACCGAGCGAGATGAAACTATAAATATTCACGATAACGGCGCGCAAAGATTATAGATTTCCCAGTAGTCATCCAGCTAACGGCATTATACGTTCATCGCCAGTTTTGCGTGCAGAATACGAATGTTTTGCGAAAACTGGCATGCAACTGGGAATATACCGTCAACTGGGAATTGTCATTTGACATGCAGAATAGGCCTACAGGCGACGTCCGCGCGGACGCCACGCCGCGCGCCTCACGTCATCCGCCCCCTCCCCGCGTCTCAACGTCACCCTTCCACCGCCATACTCCAGCGTCAGCGTACTGTTGCCTCCCCAGTCAAACTCCAACCCCACTCGCATGTCACCTCTCGCGCTCACAGACAGCTCGGCGGCGCCCGACTCCAGCGACACCGCACGCCCCGCCTCAGCCGACGAGGAATACAGCACATTCGAGCGCAGGTCCTCCACTTCACGCACCGGCCACTGTAGCAGCGTGCCGTCCCGTGCGAGCCGCAACACACGGGGCACCGTCATCTGCCCCGTCCAGCCGTCCTCCCGCTCCGGATACACCTGCTCCCACATATCCATCCACGCGACTGTCACGCGCCGACCGTCCGGAGTCAGTATCGTCTGCGACGCGTATAGATCGTGACCGGCATCGAGCTCTCGGAACTCTGTCTCCGGGGTAAATTTCAGGGTGTCATAGTCGAAGCTTCCGACGATATATCCCGTCTGATAAAGGTTTCGATACTCGTCTCCCTGCGGCTCGATCCCCTGCGGCGACATCAGCAGCACGAAGCGTCCGTCGAGCTCAAAGAAGTCGGGACACTCCCAGTTGTAGCCGAGAGCGTCGTCCGCCTCGGCGAGCACGGTCTCACGCCGCCAGTTCACCATGTCCACGGATGCGTACAGGAGGGCTCGCCCGCGCGTCCCGTTCACAGAGTTACCGAGGACAGTGTAATAAGTGTCGCAGTGCTTCCATATCTTGGGATCGCGGAAGTCGGGCTGCTCCTCGGCGCCCTCGATAACTGGATTGCCTTCGTATTTCTTGAAGTCCACGCCGTCGCCGAAAGCCAGATGTTGATGCTGCCGGTGGTCGGGCGTAGCGTTCCGCTGGTTAACGTTGCCTGTGTATATGAGTACCATGGTGTCGTTAACGACTATAGCGCTGCCGGAAAACACGCCATCTTTGTCGTACGATTCATCCGGCCATAGGGCGATGGGCAAGTCCTGCCAGTGAAACAGATCAGTGCTTTTGGCGTGTGCCCAGTGCGCTATTCCGGGTTCCTGGCTGCTGTAGGGGTTGTATTGATAGAACAGGTGGTACTCTCCTCGGAAGAAGCTGAAGCCGTTGGGATCGTTCATCCAGCCGAAGGGCGGGGCGAGGTGATAGAGCGGTCTGTAGCGTTGGTTGACGTAAAGAGGCTGCGGAGGATCGTGGCGGAGCGCGCTGGCTGCGACTGCGCAGAATGCGGCCACCATCAGGATGCGTGTCATCTTCCTGGTTGAGCGATTGGAGTGATGTAACGTTAAAGCGTTCGCCACTACTTATATGGCGGGTGCACGCATTAATCTACAATCATAAAATAGATGTCTTGGCAGTTCTTTTGATATAACGATTTCAGACATTAAAAATGCATGGAGTTATAGGCAGACCTAGCTAGACTACCTACATTGATTTTATAACCCTGTAACTATCTAGGATTTGATCGATCACAAGAGCAAAAGAAAATTCACAATTTATGGAATAAACCTGGATGGAATCTCCAGGAAGTTCGCAGTAGATCTATTTATTAAAAAAAATGAAATTCTTACTGTGATAGTGCTTCGACTTTCTCTAGTGAGCAGTTCGATGCAAACTGAGACATCTTTTTGACGCAGTGTGATTTTATAAATGAGTAGTCGTGACAGAGCACTGGCGAGTGCTTCTATAGATCTTTTGACAACATTTTCCTCAAGAGCACTTGAAGAAGCGCTTCGCTGTTGATCTCAATGAGAGATAGCATAGCATAACATAACATAGGTATGTATGTTCGGTTTGTGTTGGTCGTCTCTATAACTGAAGTACTTTGAAGAACTTTGTCATGTGCGCGCGCGTGCTTAGCTTACTGTGAATCTGATTTTCTGCTTGAATGAGACAGAGATGAATATAGTTTACATTTTAACAAAGCGTATAGTCACGATTCACATGTACTTCTTCGATTATAAGAAGATGTGCTTATCGTTTTTCATGGTCAACTATCAGCTTTGTTTCCGGTTAAGAGTGGCGATAGTAGGAAAACCTGAACTGAATGGAGACAGACATGTGACAATTTTACATGACAATGCTATTTGTTTTTGCTTGGAAATCCAGCATGAAAATGGAAAATATAGTGTAGGTATATAGGTGGGTATGTAACACGCTATGAACGGAAGATGTAAGGAAATAAAATGAATAGACGAGTAGGTATGCACGTTGATATTATTTAATTTTATTATTAAGTATTCAATCTGCGGTTAGTAGGTACTATCCAGGTAGGTAAGTTAATTCATTTTTACGGAAATATGTGACCTGTAAGTTTGTGCAAGATAAATAAATATAGTCACACACAACTATGACTGCTATAGAGATGTAAGTTGGTAACTACTGCCTCAAGCATGGATGCTCCTGCGCAGTAAGTGTTGCGTGAGCCGCACGGGCGTGTCCCCCGCGACCAGCACGTGCAGCGCCTCGGTCGGGTAGACGCGAGACGTGAACACCACCGCGCCGTCCCCGCAGAACACCTCCACCGAGCTCGTGTCCACGAACACGCGCCAGTACAGCTCGCCCGCCGGCGCCCACGCCGCGCGCCGCTCCTCCCCGTCCCGTGACACCCGCATCCACCCGCCGGACCATCCCACCTCCAGCTTCTTCTCTCCGCCCGAGTAAAACTCCAGCGATACGCTCCCTGCGATCCCCCCGTACACCTCCAATTCGAAGGCCACCGCGCCAGAGTCGAAACCCTCGCCCGGCGACAGCGTCTCCTCGCGCACCGTCTTCGTCCGCAACGACATAACCTCGGTGACCGGAGTCATGCGCAGCGCGCCGTCCGCACCGAGCCGCAACTCCCGCGGCAGCGTCAGCGCGCCCGCCCACCCGTCCTCCGCCTCCGGGAACACGCTCTCCCACATCGCCATCCAACCGACCACCACGCGTCGCCCGTCCGCCGACTCCGTCGTCTGTGTTGCGTAGAAGTCGTGCCCGTAGTCGAGCTCCCGGAAGTTCGAAAGCGAAAAGTCGACGTCGACAAAGCGCCCCTCCGCGTAGTCGAACTCGCCGATGAAGTAGCCGGTCTGGTGCAGGTTCTTGTAGCGGTCGCCGTCGGCCGGAATGCCCTGCGGAGACATCAGAAGCACGTGCTTGCCGTCGAGCTCAAACATGTCGGGGCACTCCCACATGTAGCCGAGGTCGCCGGAGGACTCGCCGATGACGCCGCGGTAGCTCCACTCGCGCAGGTCGCTCGACTCGTACAGCACGACGCGCCCGCGGCCGTCCGGCGTCGCGTTGCCGACCACCATGAACCAGGAGTCGCCGCGTCGCCACACCTTCGGGTCGCGGAACTCCCAGTTGCCGTCGGGCGGGGTCGAGATGACGGGGTTACCGGCGTACTTGGCGAAGGAGACGCCGTCGTAGCTGAGCGCGAGGTTCTGAGTCTGAATGGAGCCGTTGTCGCTGAGCACGTAGCCGGTATAGAGGAGCGCGAGCTGACCGTCCGCGTCCACGCCGCTGCCGGAAAAGCAGCCGTCCCGGTCGTAAGGCTCGCTCGGCTCGAGCGCCGTTGGAAGGTACTTCCAGTCGACGAGGTTATCGCTTGCGACGTGGCCCCAATGCATGGGGCCCCACACGCTATCGAAGGGATAGTATTGATAGAACATGTGGTAGCGGCCGTGGTAGTAGCTAAAACCGTTGGGGTCGTTGATCCAGCCAATCTGTGCCGCGATGTGGTAGTGGAGCCGGTAGCGCGGCGCGACCGAGTCCTTGTGCTCGGCGATGTACTGGTCGACCGCGGCGAGGTCAGCGCGCGCGGCCGCCGCCGCCGCCGCCAGCACCAGCACACGCGTCAACATCGCAGCCATTGTGTTACTGCGGCACGGACGGATTATCCATAGCTGGCGGTACAAGTAACCTGTCCAGATAAACTGTCCGCCGCGTTTAGATAAGGTACCTACTGATGATTATTCTTATTTTGCATGAGCATCCTGCTGTGCTCTGGCATCAGGGTTCCGTGTGAGATAGGTTTTATTAATCGTTTTGATATAATATGTTATGTATAGTATAGGTACCTACCTACCTGCCTACACACAATTAACTATCATAGGTTGACTTGAATAAATCACTGAAATAAAGTGATAAGTCCGCCTTTGCACGCTACTGTTCACTTGTTTTCTGTGTGAAGTATGTTATCTTCTGTCTTCTGTATGTTTGTTAGTGTTTTTGTGTGCAATAAAGTATTTCTGTTCTATTCTACTAGATTCCATAAGACAAGCAACTAAAAATACATAAGACAAGTCTCTTTGAAGACAAGCAATGGCGCGGCGCACAAATTGGCTAAAGGCGAGAGTCGAAACATTGCCTATCATTTAAGTACCTAGGTAGGTTAGGTACCTAGGTGAGGTAGGTATTACCTACATTGTTCGAAGATAAGATATGATTGTTCCTCTGGAGACAAGTCACAAGAGGCAGATAACTGAACGGCCGAATCTCAAGTGTTTCGCTCCACCAGTAGGTAGTGGGTACATAGCATTGACCTAAATACATAGTATCTACATTATGCTGTCATCTACTGTTAGTTAAATCCGTTAAATCCGAGTCGGCAGCGACACTCGCTTCAGATGTTGTAAATCAAACAACTCTATAGAATGATCTTATTTTATTGATTCTTTCCTCTCCTTTACGTTTTTTTCATCCTACATATTTTTTCAGTGTCTCCTATATTTTTTCTCCAGTGACATTTCAAACCATAGAAATATTAAGTCAATGTTTCAAACAGACATATTACTTTTTCCTCTCATTTCAAAAATGGAACATCGTTGCTGATCTATAGTACTAGATGCGTCTTTCTCATACATCAAGCTGAGTTCACAACTTCACAATGACTGATGCTTGGCAAATACTCTATTGAGGAGCGCCAGCGCATTCATAGCATGAGATGAGCTTTTAATTGTTTATATTTATTACTAGCTTTTGCCCGCGGCTTCGCTCGCGTGAAATTCGTATTTCAAAGAAAGCAAGTAAGTAACTAAGACTGATCTGCGTTAAGTAAGGTAAACGATAAACCTTCTCAAATAAAGTAAGTAACTAACGGCGAGGCTTCAGGCTGAGCTGCATTCTGGAAGACAATAAACCTTCTCGAAGAAAGTAAGTAACTAAGGGCGAGGCCGAAGGCCGAGCTGCGTTCAGGAAGACGATAAACCCACTCAAAGAAAGTAAACAATTGAGCGTACAGCAAGACTATAAACCTTCTTGAAGAAAGTAAGTCACTGAGGGCGAGGCCGAAGGCCGAGCTGCGTTCAGGAAGACGATAACCTTTTCGAAGAAGTAAGTAACAGAGGGCGAGGCCGAAGGCCGAGCTGCTTTCAGGAAGAACATAAACCTTCTCGAAGAAAGTAAGTAACTAAGGGCGAGGCCGAAGGCCGAGCTGTGTTCAGGAAGACTATAAACCATCTCGAGGAAATTAAGTAATTGATGGCGAGGCCGAAGGCCGAGCTGCGTTCAGGAAGACGATAAACCTACTCAAAGAAAGTAAGTAATTGAGGGCGAGGCCGAAGGCCGAGCTGCGTACAGCAAGACTATAAACCTTCTTGAACAAATAAGTCACTGAGGGCGAGGCCGAAGGCCGAGCTGCGTTCAGGAAGACGATAACTTTTTCGAAGAAGTAAGTAACTAAGGGCGAGGCCGAAGGCCGAGCTGCGTTCAGGAAGACTATAAACCTTCTCGAATAAATTAAGTAATCGTGGCCAAGACCGAAGGCCGAGCTGCGTTCAGGAAGACCATAAACCTTCTCGAAGAAAGTAAGTATCTAAGGGCGAGGCCGAAGGCCGAGCTGCGTTCAGGAAGACTATAAACCTTCTTGATGAAAGTAAGTACCTAACTGAGGGCGAGGCCGAAGGCCGAGCTGCGTCCAGGAAGACTATAAACCTTCTTGATGAAAGTAAGTACCTAACTGAGGGCGACGCCGAAGGCCGAGCTGCGTTCAGGAAGACCATAAACCTTCTCGAAGAAAGTAAAAGGGTGAGGCCGAAGGTCGGGCTGCGTTCAGGAAGAGCATAAACCTTCTCGAAGAAATTAAGTAATTGAGGGCGAGGCCGAAGGCCGAGCTTTGTTCAGGAAGACTATAAACCGTCTTGAAGAAAGTAAGTAACTATCGCCCATAGTTACTTACTGTCATCGAGAAGGTTTAGTTTCTTCCAGAATACAGCTTGGCCTTCGGCCACGCCCTTAGTTACTTACTTTCTTCGAGAAGGATTATAGTCTTCCTGAACGCAGCTCGACCTTAGGCCTCGCCCTCAGTTACTTACTTTCTTCGAGAAGGTTGAAGGTCTTCCTGAACGCAGCTCGGCCTTCGGCCTCGCCCTTTGTTGCTTATTTTCTTCGAAACGGTTTAACCTCTTCCTGTTCGCCCTCCGGTCCCGGCCTAAGTTACTTTTTTTTTGTCTTGAGAGAAGCGCAGCGCTTCTCTCAAGACATTCTCATCGTCGTAACTTTTAAACTATTTGTCCAAATTACTTAGTGTAACAGCCAAAGTTTATCTACTTTAAATACCAGAAGCGATAAAAGTATGTATTTTGATAAGAATTAATTCAAAACTATTAAATGTGCATTGTAATACAGTATCCAATTTAAATGTATTTTTGCTTCACTATTTTGGCTATAGTGGCTTCTACATAAAAGGTAGATATGCTGTCGCGGACTTTTTTTAGAACTATTTTAGAGAAACAACCTCACCATACACTATCTTCGTGTAACTTTAACTGTTTATGCAGCGCACGCCGAGATAGCTCTCAGAAGGCAGGATTTTTTTTCGACTTACTTGACATTTATCGATATTTGGGCAAATTTACATAATGTCTTTATAAATTATAGCCTTTTTGATGTATAAGCTATAGTACTGTAAAGGCTCATCAAAATCTGTTCAGTAGTTTTTGCGTGAAAGAGGAATATTAGCGCGGCTGCTCGGTTCGCTGTTGAGTTTATAGGCCGCGCCTCCCGCGCGCCGCCGCGGCCGCCCCGCTCCGCCGCGCCGCCAACTGCCGCTCGCTCGGTAAATACCTATGTATAGTACTAAGGCGCGCGGATTGAACATATCGGTTTGTATGGGAGCAACATCTTAGCGTAACCGGAACTGAATTTTATGTAGCCTATCCTGTGTCCCATATAGTTAAATGTGCTTGTACAAAGTTTCATCGAATTCGGATGATCGGTTTAAGAGTTATGGCGGAACATACATACATACATACAGAAAAGATTTCTAAAAATCGTCAATTTAGCTTTAGTATCATACATAGAGGCTACAAACTCAATATTTCCTAAAACAAAGTAACTTACTCCATGACCACCCCTTACAGATTTATTATTAGTATTGATTGATTGATTGTTGTTTATTGTATAATTTCATCCATAGGTAGGTAGTTCTAGGGTCATAGGGTAGATTAGATACCTAACCACGCTTGGACATGTCGAAGAACTGACAAACAAACTTCGCAAACAAGTCACAATGTTTTGTTAGTAGGTAGGTACTAGGTACCTGCTTATTATAAGTTATAAGTATTATAAAGTAAGTTACAAAAATTAACCCATACTACCGCTCACAAGAACATTTACAGCATAAACATGAATACTTACTCAAGAATCTGACCACTCTACCTATTTACATAGGTACCTATATATGGCATATTATATAGTATATGCTAATAAGATCCTTTGAATGTATTCGTGATGACAATTGCGTTTAGAGGCACGCACACATGTTTACCGACAGGTATCATGTTTCATCGCTCGCAGTTTGTCTCTTCAAGTGTTTACTTCGGTGTCCACAGCCACACTGCTATTTATTTTCAACTATATTATTATTCAACTTGCGTACATATAGGTAAGTGATCGATTTTACTATTGGTTTCCGTAATAAAACAACAAAAAAACTTCTAAGATCAAGTGGCAGTGGGCTGGGCACGTCAGGCGATGAGAGTTGGACTAACCGTGTCCTACACTGGCGGCCGTGGACAGGAAAACGAAGTGTGGGAAGACCACCCGCCAGTTGGGACGACATCAAGTACGCTGGCGGAAAGCAGCGGTTCCGTACTGCTGAAGGACTGGAGGAAAATTGGAGAGGTGTGTGTCCAGCAGTGGACGCATACACGCTGACTGACTGACATTTATTTTAATATACCTAGTCATTTTCTACATTACGAGCAATATTACATAATTCATATAAGTAAGCGGCGGGTGGCCGAGTGGTTTAGGCATCGGCTTCTCATGCGAGAGGTCCGAGGTTCGAATCGTTGAGTTTTTTCTGACGAAAAAATTTACGTGCATACCTACACCTGCTGCTTCACCGTTCGGAACCGGTGTAAAATTACTGTAGGTCCATTCCCTTGCCCCTTACTAGGTGGTAGACTGGGTTGATACCACCGTACTGGATGTAAGATGGCCGAATAGCAGCCTCGGTTGTGTTCTCCTCTAGTCCAGTATAGCCAGCAATCCAGAGAAGTCTCCGGTATGGCACCTACATTCTCGGAGGTGATATTGGCTGGTCGGAGCATGTGCTTTGGCCCCTCCGACTCAGCCAACCATATCGGAAAACATAAAAAAAAGTAGGTAGTTGTTTGTGTGCAATTTCTACGATATCCTAGCTAGATGTTAATTTACCTTTCAACACTTCAGCAAAATGTTCCTAAACAGTAATTTAGGCACCTAATGTAGTGATGTACACGCAGACGTTTAGATTTTGCCCTCATTAGAGCACTCGGTGTAATGTTGACGCTTCAGTCAGGAAGAGCACAATTATAAAGCAATTTACTGCGAGATTCACATCCATTTGCACATGATAATCTGTTGTTTTTTTATGGTGAACATAATGTTATTATTCTATAACATAATTTTGTATAGACTTGACATTTTGCTTTCATAGCGTGAGCGGAGCCAAGCGCGGATCTACGTCTTGGTCTGGGGGGGGGGGGGGGGGGGGGGGGGGGTTTCTAACTGCTGAGTATCATAGTTACAGTATGCATTTTTACGGGCTGCCGAATAAAGATAAGTTTTTCAATGAAGATGTAAATAAATAACACATAAAATAAAGTTTTTTTAAATTTCAAATGATATTACACAATCAAATTCATTACAGACGGACTGACTTTGTACTAGGCTCCCGACAGGAAAATGGAATGTGGGAAGACCACCCGCTTGCCACAGTGACGTTGACCTGCAGCCACAAAAAGAAAAATGCTTGTGGGCTTCAAATTTGTTAAATCTAAACCATGGCGTGATGCTGTGTCACGTCGGCGAAAAGTAGTGGTTCCGTATCGGTGAAAGCCGGGAGGATTGGAGAAAAATTGGAGAGGCGTATGTCCAGCAGTGGACGCTTACTGACTTGACTTGCTGCAATAACGTCACTACAAGAGACTATTTTTAACCATGTCGAAACCAATGGTTTAAGGCCCATTGTCTTCAATGGGAACTGGTCGGAATGATGTATGTCGTTACGTAGACTCATCTTCTGAAACATTTTGCGTCAAAATAAATTATTGTTGTTTTTATATTGTCTGTTTATATTTTACTGTTAGTTTTAAGATTTTATTATTTGACTGTAATATTAGAATGTTAGTACCTATTTACGTATTATGTAATGTGTGGGACTTGCGCCTGAAATAAATTTTATTATTATTGCATTTTTATTAACATTTATCTGGTTTTCCTGTAATCAATTGCATTGTTCATCAAACACCCTCCATCCCGTATATTTTTTTAATCTTTTAGTTTAAAAGGGACAGGATCAAATAAAACTGGCACATAACAAGAAACAGTTTAATCATGGTATCCTAGTGCCGGTGTCTCGTTGGAGCGCCTTGCAGAGATCAGACCAGAGCGTCGCGACGCGCGCGTGCGTGACCGCGTGACTGTGCATCAGCTCGGGCAGCGACTCGAGCGAGGCGAGCGCGTACGCGCGCGCGACCCGCGACTCGTGCGCTGCGCAACCTAGCGCGTAGCAGTGCCGCGCGCGCAACACCGACGCCGCGCCCGCTTGCGACAGTGACGTTGACCTGCAGCCACAAAAAGAAAAATTCTTGTGGGCAATCTCCGGTGCGGGCTCCTGTCAGTGACGTGCTGGCTGCCGGAGGAGCTAGCACGTCCTTTTGAGAACGGGTCCCATAGAGGACTCGAAACGTCGAGCTGCAGCGATGCGCTCGCCATTATCGCACCGGTAAGCCGAGTTCATTATTTAATATGAGTGACGGTGCGGGACTAAAAACTGATGTTGTTGTTGTTTTGGTTTGGGGTTGGCTCTAGGCCTGCAAACGAATCCCGCTTGGTTGGTGACCTTCGTGCAAAACCCCCCAGATGTGGACGATGTGAGTGAAGCCATGTAAGATAAGAAAAAAGTAATGTTCATTGATACCTGGAGGCGGCGCGCGCGCGCTCGGCGTGCAGGCCGCGCGTGAGGCGCGTGCAGAGGTCGCGGTGCGCGCCGACCGCGTCGAGCGCCAGCCGCAGCCGCTGCCCGCCCTCCGTCTCCACGTGGAGCCGCTCCTCGTCACTCGCGCGCCCCGCTAGCCTGAAGCACACCATTCACTATTCACTCACACGCAACCCACGAACCATACCATACAACTCGTATCTATACTCTAACCCCTCTACACCTCCCGCCTCACAGACCTCCACATTGCGCGGACATTAAGAGCATAGTCTACGTGTCGGCGTCTCATACTGACGTATTCCAACGAAGCTATGTCTCTGTAGGAACAATTTATCCAAATATATTTTTAAAAATTTGTAAAAACACATACATACATACCACACGCTGTATACCGACAATCGGGGTAAGCAGAGTAATCAATGTTGTGCTGCAAGTACTCTTGTAAATTACAGCACAACACCGACCACCGCACGTTAAGCAAAGTATTAGGACAAGATCTAAGACCCACCTGCTGCATGACTCGGGGAAGAACCGTGCCAAGGTGAGAGTGGCTAACCCGTCGCCCTTTAGCACGACACCTTGTTCTTATATCCCTTAGTCTGGAAGGAATTATTAGAGTATACAGCGAAGACGGGCAGACTGGACCACCATGAGCAGGGAGTAGACGACGGCAGCAGGTAATTCCCCCCAGCCCCTCCGGGATAAGCGATATAGTCCCAACTTAGTGGACCTGATCGCCGAACTGACCCCGCCAGTCCTCCCACCAAGAACTATATATATATCCCTTAGTCGCCTTTTACGACATGCAATGGGAGAGATGTAGTGGGGCTATTCATTTCAAGTACTGGCCCTGGATAGCCGCGCTAATGGCCAGATATTCTCCAAGTGTGATGTATTGCCGACTGAAACAATAAATAAACTGAAACTCTCGTAAACCAAGCAAAGCTCCAATCTGCAGGTGCAAGGGAACTCACGTGGCGGCCCTGCGGAGCGCCTGGCGGACACGGAGCCAGGCGGGCGCGTGGTCGGCGGCGGGCGCGGGCGCCGGGGGAGCCGACAGCGCCGCCAGCGCGGCCCCCAGCTCGCACACCTCTGATCTCTCCGCTGCACTGCGCTCCTCCGCTACGCATACCGTTACACATTTCAATTACAAATCAACCCAAAATCCAACAACGCTGTACCTACCTACTGTTTTCAACGTATTAATTATGAATCGTATTCATGCATGCATAACATTAAGTCTGTTTCCCAGTGGGGTAGGCAGAGACAACGATCTCCACGTGCCACGCTCCTGACACATTCCTGACTTGCCACCTCTTCCACATTTGTGATGTTCTTTAAACATGCTCGTCGATTACGGGTTCTACGCACTTGGTCCTCTTTGAGCTTTTAACACACATTGGCTCAATAAATCTCTTTAGTTAGTCTCCTATTATCCATTCTTTCAAAATGACTGAACCACCGATGCATTCCTTTCTCAATCCTCGTCACTATATCTACTTAAGGCCACAATGCTCTCGCACTACATACATACATACATATCACACACGCTGAATCCCGACAATCGGGGTAAGCAGAGTAATCGGTGTTGTACTGCAAGAACTCTGGTAAATTACAGCGCAACACCGACCACCACGTTTCGCAAAGTATTCAAACAAGATTCAATCGATCAAGCACGTAAGGCACGAAGGCCACCTGCTGCATGACTCGGTGGAAGTACCGTGCCAAGGTGAGAGGTGGCGAACCTATCGCCCTTTAGCACGGCATCTGCAATGCTTTCGCACTACACTATTTCTTAATCTATGTTTCATATCTATACCACACATAACATCCATAACGGCACGGCTTCGCCTGCCAGGCCCAACTTACACGTACTTCAGTGCAGGGGCCAGCACTCCATGGACAGCCAAACGCGCCCTAGTGGACATACTTTTTCACATTCTGGGTGTTAGGCTCAAATCGTACCCGACTGGATTAGTACCACCGTTTAACAGTCACCTCTATGTAATTGGAGTAACGGACAGTCCACTGTGCAGAGCATGCCTGCAGGCGGACGAGACACCCACACACGTGCTGCTGGAGTGCGAGGAAGTGGCAGACATAAGGGCGAAGGAGCTGGGAGGCCCTACTACACTTCGAGACCGTGCGGGGCGCCAAGACCCAAAGAGAGTGTGCCGCCTCCTGGAAGAACTCGGCTGGTTGGAGTAAGGCCGTAGGACGCGCAAAAGGCCTGCATTGGAGCGGGCCTAAGCGCGGAGAACGAGTCCGAACAAAGGAAGGTGTGGATCTAAGCTTGCGATGGCTTCACCGAACATATCCGGGCCCATCGGCAGTAGAGGAGGGTATTAATCGAGGCCGGGACTAGCGAGTGGCCACTCTAAATTTCCCGCGCATGCTTCACGTTTCGGCTCGCTTCAAGCCCTCGTCAGCTAGTCTGCGTTGACTAGGACGCGGGGAAACCACCAGTCCCGCTCTCGACCTCCCTCTCTCTACCTATCCATATTCAGTAGGATGCTACCAGTGACGTTTTCGAAGCTCTCTCCATATATGAGCTTAGCGTCGATCTTGGGAGCCCTAGATTCTTGAAGAGACTGTAGAGCGACTTCGCTGGTAGTCCTCTTGCTCCGACTTCCACAGCGAAGAGATCAGTCTTGAATCCGTTTCTCACAATCCGGCCTACTAAGTTGCAGTACTTGTTAAGTTTGATGTTGTGGTCCTTCGGTATGTTACTTTCCCATGGAACTGTAAGTTCAACAAGTACTACATGCTTTGTCGCTTTTGAGAATATGAGTATATCCGGTCTTAATGCTGTGGTACAGATTTCCGAAGGCATTTGGTAATGCTTCTCATGTGTGTCCATCAACAATTCCAAATCCTTTGCTGCTCCCAAAATTGAAGAAGGTTTAGTCCTATCTTTGGGCAGCTTATTGGCTCCAGGTTTCACAAAGTTGACCTTCTGGAAGCCGCTACTGGTTTGCCCTTTCCTGGTCCGTGCAATTGACAGGTTGATGGCCTCTCTGATGATTTGGAGGACTTTATCATGACGGTAGGAATACTGGCCTCGCTCAAGTAGTATTTTGCATCCGCATAACAAATGTTTGGCCGTGCCTACGAACTCCTTACATGACGGGCATAGTCTATTTGTATACATAGTACATAGTACATAGTACCACCGTGTGTACATGTGTACATAGTACCAACGTACGGGGCGTAAGATGGCCGCATAGCAGGCTCGGCTGTGTTCTCCTCTAGTCCAGTATAGCCAGCAATACAATAGGAAAGTGTCTGGTATGACACCTTCTCGGAGGTGATATTGTCTGGTTGGAGCGTGTACTCTGGCCCCTCGGAGTCAGCCACCCATACCGGATTACATAATAAAAATCTTCTCTAGATTTCCATCACATGGACATATTATTTTATTTATTTATTTATTTTAAACACTGACAGCTGTTAGCTGGTGCGTGTATTCTGTTTTTTTTATTTATGAGTGCACTTGTATCATTTTTAAGTATTAAGTATTTTTGTTTTGCTTTTTTTTCTTATAGGTTTCTTACTTCTTTAAAAAAAAGAAGTAACTTCAGACCGCTATCCCAACCCCTTCCCCCAGATATATGAATTAATTAATTTGTTCCAACCTATCTATCATTCTCAATGGTCACATTGCATTCGGGCACAATCTCATTCCTCTCCAGTCACAAACGCACAAGGCTTGGAAGTGTACAACGTACTGACCGTGTGCGAAAAGCTGAGCGAGGCGAGCTAGTCCAAGTTGGATCAGACGTAGCTGCTCCTGTTCTGAGCTGAATGCATTCGTCATCTCCTCCGTGACACATTCCTGCAGAAACAAAAATTACTAATATAAGTACATCCAAGCGAGGGAGAATCAAGCAGCAAGCCATGTCTTCTTGTTGCGAAGACGCAGGATTTTTTTTTCTTTTTTTTTTATGGAAACTGACACGGTTGGCTACATCGCCTACAACATGTGATGTCAGGCCATAACACCGGGTGAACTTGGTGCCACGTCAGTGCTTCCCTTAGGTCGTGCCGGCTACACTGAACTGGACTGAAAGCACAAACTATTTACATATCCGTTTCGACCGACCTTTCATTCAGTGCGGTGGTACCAATCCGGGCGGGTTAAACCCTACCACCTAGTAAGGTAAGAAGGGAAGGGACCTAAAGTTCAACGTGGAATCCGAACCACGGTCAGCCTCCAACGGTGGTGACCGTTATAGATACCGTATGTAGATGAATGAACAGAAGAGGACGTACGGACTGTGTGAGCTCGGCGGCGGCGAGGGTGAACTCGTCGTGCTGCGGCCGCTGGAGGCGCGGCGCGGGCTCGCACAGGAACGCGCGCACGTCCGCGTCGTGCGCGAGCACCGGGTGCGCCGCCGTCAGCGCCAGCCAGCGCTGCAGCGCCGCGCGCCGCCGCTCCAGGAACACCGCGCTCCCGCCGCCCACCACCACGCGCTTCGGCGGCAGCCGGCACACTGCCCTGTCACCGCATTATCACAACAGTCAACACTCTTGCGATTTATTTCATTTGTATGGTTACGTACCTCAAAAGGAAAAAAAAGGAATTCTTATAAAATCACTTTGTTGTGTGTCCATCCGTCTATCCATTCTAGTCAAAGTGACAATGTTCTACACTCACATAAGGTATTAATACCTCCACTCCTAGATCGGACGGTACCTACCAACTTCAACTGACTGACTGTAACTAATTCAAATTATTTATTATTATATATTTTTTTATTTAAAGCACATCATGTGTCGCCTAGCCCCCCATAAAGTGTCTAGCGACGTCCATGGACATTCAGTCGTGTGCGGGGGTTGTGAATGCCATGCCAGCCTAACTGGTGCCTATTCACGTCCTCTTGAAGAATCCGCGACTGTACTTGGGGGGACTGTATATGGGCAGGGGAGAGCTTTTAGAGTTTACTGGTTCTGTAAAGAAAAGATCTGCAGAACCCATTGGTACGCATCCGCGGTAAGCCCAGGGTGTAGGGATGCAATCCCTGCCCGGTGCGTGTGGTGCGGAGCTGGAAGGGGGACGGCGGAATAGCGTTAAACAGCTCCTCCGCTTACTACCCATCGAATAAGCGATAGAACACTTAGGGAGCCCACATCTCTATTATAATATTTGTTTCTATTTCATTTAATAAATGGTATATTACTTTATATACAGAAAATAACTTTATGTCAACAGTTTTACTGCTATTCACATATCTGACATAGTAATCGAATAGATATTAATGTGGACTACCTAATGACTCACTAACCAGCTATTAACTATCTGCACTGACCTTTAAACTATTGTGTAAATTCAATACGGCAGACTTAAGGCCAACTTGATGTGATTGCCAATAAATACCGCTGCGAGCAGAATGCCGCCACTTCACGTAACAAGTTGTAAATCTATTGGTCAGATAATGCCTGGTATTCAGACATTAGTCCCCGTATATGGGTAATTGAGAAATACATCCCATTTTCTCAATGCGCCCGTATCAAGAGCATACTCTACGATCGGCTTCCCATACGAATACAATCTGACGATCACCTCAAAACGATTTGGCATCTATGTATAAAATTTAAAAAAAAACAATTTTTCTACTCAAGATGCTTACTACCTATTTTATTTTTTTCTTTCTGCGTGTTCTATCTGCAAGCAGCCACCATAGTGGCCTTTATCAGATGTCTGGTATGTTTTATGTCCGAGGGATGCTGCACACTCATTAGCATGCAACATCATAATCATTTCATCACTTTATGTAGAGTGCCCGGCACGTAACTTGGCCGCTGTGCGAGCGGGACAGCGTTATACCAACGATCGCATGCGTATAACGTCGTCCCTTTCGCACAGAGGCCAAGTTACGTGCCGCGCGGTATAGCAATGATTGGTTTTATGCGTTTCAACCGCGAAACCTGATTTGCAGTTTCCAACAAATCCAATGCCAGGCAGTTGACATGACTCTGGAGACGACTTTTATATGATAGTGCTCTTTTCTCTATTTCCTCTTTGATGGTCGGCACCTCAAGGTACTCGTGAATCTCCTCGTTCCTGGCGAACCAAGGTGCACTGCTGATACACCGCCAGGACTTTATTCTGGAACCGTATCAGAATTTCCACATTGGATGTACTAGCAACCTACTACTACCACCTATGTTTCTATAAATTTTAATATTAAGTTAATTCATTATAATTATTTTTTTACAACTCTATTTTGAAAAGTCGATACAATAAAATATTTACCCTACGTCACTGATATTACATAACCCTAGTCGAGACTGGGTTATATGTATATATGTATAATTTACTGAATTTGTAGCTTAGGATAGAATTCAAATTCAAAAAAACTTTTTAATTGGCTTTACTGTTTTTAAATATGTTTATTGTAACTATTCAGTACTATAGGTAGCTGTTAAGTTTCCAAATAAATAAAGAAAATAAATAAATAATATCTGGATTATAATAAGAGGTCAATTTGAGATGATCATTTGAATGCGTTAGTATGAGAAGAAGCAGTAATGCAGAGTATTCACATAAAGACCCTTCACAGTTATTTTACCTCTAGCCATCAAGTTGGCAAACCTGAGCTCTGTGCTGCCATAATTGGTTCGTACAATTTCCCTGTACGAAATAGTTGAAAATATTTTTAGAGTAGAATAGAATAGAAACTCTTTATTGCACACAAATTAAAAGAAGAACAGTGCACAACAAGAAACAAGAAATGCAGGAGTGTGCAGAGGTGGACTTATCATTATAAGTGAGTTCTTCCAGTCAACCTTTGGGTGATGAGGAATAAAATACAGAGAAAGAAGTATGGGTAGTGCGAAAGGGAGGAGGAATACGTCTTTTATTTTTATGAATATATCTACATGTAACATACATATCTACTTATACAATACATAAAATACAAACAGCATATGATGGATGACAGCATAAAATACAAATAACATACACATGTATAGAACATAGATACTACATACAAATAATACATACTCTACTATATTAATCTACAAGTAATACAAAATAGACAAAATTGATTGAGGTAGTATCAATTTATTCATAACATTAGTTCTAATGATTACGCACAGTTCTTCTGTAGCATACACATTTGTATATTAGGCAGCTCAAAGACTGCTAGACACAGGAATCCTGGCTCTCGATAGTACAACAGGTACTTATACATAATTTCCACTACCACGGGTAAAATATTAATAGCAAGTAACCCTTTTTAGGACCGTAGTACTAGTGACAGCAAGTTGTGCCAACCTAGCGGACATGTGTGTCAGAGGTAAAATAACTGTGAACGATCTGTATATATAAGGTGTTTCGTTAGTCATGTCATTAACTTCGGGAGGGTTACATACACACTCAAATAAACACGTTACGCAAAAAAAATATTATATGTTTATAGTATTACTTTTCGAGAAATTTAACAAAACATGTTTGCTACCTAAACATTAACCTGTTTGTAACAGTAGGTAACTTGCATTGTACGGGGTCATTGACCGTACTATGTTCAAACGCAGAACAGCTGTTTGTTGTAAGTAAGTCACAAGGTCACTATGATTGGTTTTTACAGCTACTTATTTGATTTTATTTTTTTGTTAGGAGAAAAAAATGCTCAAACATATGTTTTTTTCTTACGTAAAGTGTGTATTTTAGTGTGTATGTAACCCTCCCGAAATTAATTATATGACTAACGAAACACCTTATATAAGTTACGCTTGATAGTTGGTTATATATAAAGGGAGTACCTACCAGTGGCGGCTGGCCCTTAAGTGCGTTCGTGCGCCGCACTACCACAAAACATAACGCCTTCACCCGAAAGAAAGAAATAAATTAAAATATTAAACATTCTCCATGAAACCGATCGAAGTAAAAATATCAAACTGAATTCGATCCTATTTCCTAGACAACAAGGCACGATTTTGCTGTACGTAATACGTACTACATACTACGTATAGCCGCCGAGCTCGCCGCGCCGAGTGCAGTACAAAACACCGCGAACGTTTACTATGAGAAAATGTCAAACGCCGCTGCCCCGCCGCGTGAAACAAAACACTATTCATACGATTATGTGTGGCCTTCTGCGTGTGACACACGACGGAAAAAGAAGGACAGTATATTGTGGATAGGCGCGCGTGCGACACGTCGCGACCGAGCCAGCCGACGATGAGCCGAAGTAAGCCGAGATCGTAAACCCGACCGAAGGCACGCGCGGGCGGGGGGGCGCGGGCGCGGCGGGGGCGATCCAAACTCTGGGTCGAAGTCACACACACACAAGCGCTAAGTACCTACACATACGCTGTAGCACGAACCGACAGGCGAGTCCATTTTTGGAATATGGGTGTTTCTTATATTTATATAACAGATCGAGTTTGCAATTGAATAATTTGAATTATTCGAATATCGATTTGATACATATTCGAATGTTAATTTATAAAATATTCGAATGTTACGACAAACATTAATGATACTGCATATTTCGCTATTTTAAAATGGAATCACCCAAAGACCTAGGCGTTGTTGGTCGCGCGATCATCCGATCGATCGCTCCCCGCGCCTCGCCGCGCCGCGCGCGCCGCGCCATCTCAGTTCGGGGCGAGACCCGTCTTCGTCGCGTCGTCGACCGATGATGGCCGCTCCGCGCCGCCGCGCCGCCACCGCTTAGATGAAATATTGTACGTAATATATCTTTGCCGCGCCGGGATGTTTTGCAAATCAGTTTTTTAGCAGTTTGAACGACTTTTCGTCAGTTAACAGTACATTGTGAAGTTTTCTTCATTGCCCGGCGCGGCAAGGCTGGCCGACGGGCGCCGGCGCGCGCGCCGGCCACGCCTCGCGCGCGGAGGCGCTCCGGCGGCCGCGGCTCGGTGCTCGGTGGCCACTGCGCAGTGAAGTGTCGCTTTGGTTCTTCGAGCAATTAGGACTCTGGTTGTGTTTCTAGTGCGTTATAAAAATGAGTGGATTCAGTGTTGACTATATTAAAAACAATAGAACTTTACATAAGAATAAACTAGAAATTAAATTGGCCGGACCTCCTAGACCAGTACTTAATATAAAACAGGAGTGCAAATCAAAGAATAGACTATTCCAAAGAACATTTAAAAACGAATTGTACCTTAAAAAGAAGTGGTTGTGTGGGTGCGAGTGCCTTGACGCATTTTTTTGTTTTCCGTGCCTTATTTTTGGCGGAGAGACGATTTGGACCGAAACTGGGGTGAGAGATTTGACGCATTTGGGGGAGAAAATTAAAAAGCACGACTCTTCGCAACTTCACCTACAAAATTTTATGTCCTTATCGGTTTTGGGAACAGTCGACATAAGAGAACAGTTGGATTGTGCATATCGCGTTAATATTCAAAAACACAATGAGCAAGTGGACAAAAACCGACATATTATGTCTCGCTTGATAGACTGCATAAAGTTCTGTGGTGCTTTCGAATTAGCTTTGCGCGGCCATGACGAAACGTCTGAGTCAAAAAATCCAGGAGTATTTCGTGGGCTCGTCGACTTAGTCGCGGAACTGGACATGGCTATGAAGGAGCACCTGGCACAGTCAACCGTTTTCAAAGGTACTTCCAAAACAATTCAAAATGACATTTTAGATTCAATGCTTGAAGTATATCACACAGAAATCCGAAAAAAGTTAAGTGCAGCTAATTACGTCGCCATTCAAGCTGACGAAACCACAGATGTGTCAACGATAATGCAGATGGCAGAGAGAAACCCGACGAATAGACTTACATTATAAATAGAACAATATTAGACCTACCCAATCAAACTGTAGTGTGTGTGGTGTGTGTGTGTGACTGATTTCTTCATAATTTTCATAAATTCGCTGGCGTGTTCTCCAAAACACCATACCTAGATATTTCAATCTAAAAGTGAGTACTTATTTTTATATTATTATTAGTTTTATTACTTACATTTTAATAATTTTATCACTTTTATCCTTACCTTATTTTGTCTTTCAACTATGTATCTGTTGAGTGAGAATACTTTTACATAATTTGGGCAATTAACTCAGACATGAAAATAAAATAAAAAATCACGTCTCGGTATCCATTAGATTCACGTTTGGGTTTAGTACTACGAGTAAGTTAGCGCACACTGTGCGCTAGGTACCTATGGGACTGGGTGTGCTGTGCGCACACCCAGTCCCATAGGTCACCAGCCGCCACTGGTACCTACGGTACCTACATTCACAGTTACACTTTTTGTATTGGACTGACAGATGTCATGTGTAACGTATGGTCCTGCTCTATATTTATAAGAATGGAAATAAATATCCTGAAAGGGTATGGTCATACATTACTTCATCATCAGGTACATTTTACCTTATTACTGGCATTTGGTCGGTGTGCACTCCACTGGCAGCTGACAGAAGATATGTGAATAAGCAAGTGTCACAGACATATATATATTTGTTTTACGTTTTATTGTCATATGTATTTGGTTTTCACTCACGTATTCTGGCACATCTAAGGAAGGTTATAGGATATATATTTCTGCGAAGCAATGCAGCTTGAACAGCTAGTATACAATAAAGAACGAGATGATGCCCTGCTCGACTAAAATCTTTTGTTTGACTACCTAGGTAGTCTATCGAATCTACGTTCTATCTATACATATATTGGTGAAAATAGTGTAACTACACAAGGGCAAATCTGCAATGTTGGTGTCATCGTGGGACAAAGTAGGAAGTCGCTAGTTACGGTATATTAATACAACTACACTTGACCTTCTAACTACGCTACAAGGTATGCTGTTGAATAAACCTGCATTGTCGTGCGGTTGCTGCAGTTTTGTCTCGGTTTAACAGTCCATTTAACTGTGACATAATAAAAAATTTGTGCGTCAAAAATAAAGCGAATCTTGAGAAATATGTACCTAAGTATAGATGATTTAGCAATTTCCACTTTGAATTCTTTTTGCTATTTGATCTGCAACCGAAAATGTATGTACAAATAATTTTGTGTCATAAGATAAAATTGTAAAATGAGTCATATTAATAATACCTACTTAATCAAATGTATTATTATAAAGAAATAAATGGCTGCATCAGGTAATTAAATTGTACACAATAGAGTGTACAGTAGAGTGTAGGGGGGGAGCAGGCATAATAAACCAATTTGACTTCGAAATAAAAAAATAAATAAAATAACACCTGTAAGGATACTTGGAGAGCAGAATGTCGTGGAGCTCCACGAAGTCGCTGTACCTGCGGAAGACGGTGGTGCCGTGCCGCCGCGAGCTCACCGCGTACTCCGAGTGCTTCAGTATCAGCCCCTCAATACATACAAATATACATATCTATAGCGCTCACAGAATACTAAACTGAGTTTGTTGGGAGTTCCACAGTGTTATTCACTATGTACACACTATGTATAGATGACTTAATGAAAAAAAAAACATCTGTATTCCGAATTAAAATTTTCTTTATGACTTAGAAGACGCTGTGACAGGACGACAGACAGACAGACAACGGAGTCTCGCCATATATTTACTTTTGTACCATTTTGGTATGGAACATAATTTTTTTTTTTATGGAAACTGACACGGTTGGATACATCACCTACAACATCCCTGATGTCAGCCTGTAACACCGGGTGAACTAGGTGCCATGTCAGTGCTTCCCTTCATTTCATGTCGGCTACACTGAACTGGATGGAAAACGCTAACTATTTACATAGCCGTTTCGACCGACGTTTCATTCAGTGCAGTGGTATCAACCCGGGTGGGACAAACCCTACCACCTAGTAACATTACAATATCATTAATTGATACTGATCCATCCATGTACATTTCACTCGAACTTGGCGAGATTGTTTTAAAGAAAGAAGATGATCGTCAAGGGCGCTCACCTTACGCTCAGGCACCAGCTCCACGGTGATATAATCAAAACGCTCCAACTGCTCAAACGTAACATCCTCAGAATCATCACCCAACAGGGCCTGGCTCGACGCTGCGTTCGACATTTTTCTAGATTATTATGGATTTGAGATTCAGTTGTCTGATGATCAGATCACGGTAGAGATTCTGTGATAATTCTTGAGATTATGATTTACTTAGTGTTATCTGGAATAAAAAAAATCACATTAAGTAAGTGATTATGGCGGAAATAAGACTCAAACCGTGCTAACCGAGCACTGATGATTGAAACACGAACCGTATGCAGATGTAATAGGTGCGAGATTCGTTCTATTCGTGCGGTGGCTGATACGTCGCGCTGACGATGAATGTTTGCGCGAAAATCACACTATATATTAAATTTCACGTGTTGGAAAGATGGAAAACAATATTTTTTTCGCTACGATTGTAGGGAAAAATATTATCTATATTTCTATGAGGGTTTTGTATTAAAACAAGTGATGTTTCTCAAGATAATTTAACTTGAAAGTACAATTTTCGTACATTTCAATAAGCACGAATAAAGTACTGACACGGCACCTAGTTTCATCCGACATCGCGGGTGTAGAAGGTCATATAGGCAGCCAGGTCTGGTTGATTCCATAAAAACTGTACATTCAATCATGTACTTACTGAAATTAGAAAACGGTCACAGGTGAGGCTTCTTATAGGTTCTTTCTCATCAAGTTAATAGAATGTGCGGATGTAACAATATAATTATCTTGTTATCAATTCTTAATACCTATGCTCACCTTCGTATGTTCGTCGTCACTACTCGATCACTTCTGAAGCATAAGGCCTTTATACTTCTTATGTTAGAATTATAAAAGTTTCATGCTCTTTTGATTATTATTGTTAGGTACCTGCAATATTTCTGCAAAATTTAAACAAAAAATGTGAATTGAATTTGAATGTAAGATATTTCAGAAACTACTATAGGTGATAGTATAAAGCAGCATATTATACTTAAGGGTACGTCCTGGGTGCAGCGTTGCGTGCAGCGTTTTGCGGAGCGGAGCGTGCAGCGGGCAATTCAAACATGCGCGCGCGCTACCTAGTGTCCTGAGTGCGCAGCGTTGTGAGCGGAGCTGGGAGCGGGCGCTCTAGCGGGCAGCGGAGCGTGCGCGTACAACTCAAACCAGTTTGTCTTTTCGAGCGTTCTATGGAGCGTTCAGTGCGGTCAAGTCAGCGTGCAACCATGTCGCTTCAAGATTTAAACGTAAAACGCTACCTTGCCCGCTGCACGCTTGCAGTGCACTGCGAGCACTGAGGCCAGCGAAAGAACGCAGCGTTGACCGCTGGAGCGGACGCGCACGCCCCGCCCGACGCTCCGCGCACCCAGGACGTACACTAACACTACTGCACAGCCTATACAAGTAAGAGCTAGTTATTATTACAAAATAAGCAGACCAAATAACAGCTGTGTAAATCTGACACCACAATACCAACATATTTTATCTACAGACCTAAAGGCCGGTTTACATTATCTGGCCAAGTTTACATTACCCGCCAAGTTGAGCATACACGGCCGTACCATCCTTTTCTCGATCTTTTAGATTACCAGTTTAGTCATTAGAGGAGGGCATTAAGAGAGAGTACATTAGTAGAAACGAGTAAATCACTTTTAATGATTAGTACTACTCGCATTAGTACGGTTCGGGTGTGGCTTGATATCTCGCTAATCACTGGTAAGCTTATTGTCTAGGCCGAGTTAACGATTCTACTCGACTTTCTACTAGAATCAAATAGAACAGCTTTCTATTTTTGTTTCCAGTAACATACCCCTCCGCCCCGCATCCCCCCGTGCGTCACTACCCTCTTCTTCTTCTTCTTCTTCTTCTTGATGGGCATTTTCCGCATTTAGGTCGCTCTTCTTGGACCCGTTGTGCGTATCACCCAGGCTGCTACTCCATCCAGCCCAGCTTCTTCCAGAAGTCCGCAGGCTGCCGACGTCCTTGCAGGCCTCTTGGAGTGTCCTCGGGTTTTTGAGGATGTTTGCCCGCTCATTTGCCACCCCCTCGCACTGTAGCAGCACGTGCGATGGCGTTTCTTCAGCCCCCATGCAACCCCTGCACAGGGGGCTGTCTCGTCACTACCCTCGCTACTCGCTGTAGTGTAAACGGGCAGTTTGGTAACAACTTGAGCGGAGTGCATTAGCACGAGTCAGTAAACCTGGATACGAAATACGGCATCGTTTGTATGAGAACCGAGGTAGCCGCCAAAGGGGTGTGAAGTCTGAGGCGGGAGCGGCGCATGGAACGCCGTGATTGGCCGAGCGAGTAGGTAGCCACGTGACGCCAGTCTTCCATACGTTTGAACGGGATTCATACAATAAGTCGCTCATTGTGTCGATTCGCGATGAAAAGATGAAACGGATTTAACAATATTTAACCCTTCTTTACATCAAGGGAATAATATAACTTTCTCTTAAATGAACAAAGGCAACGCCCCTTTCACAATTTTGCGAATTTGCAGATTTTCGCATAAACACGATAATAGTTCTAAGTTCTGAGATACCTCGGATACTTTATTATAAATCTACATCAAATTTCCAAAACAATGATATGTAAGACCTCGTACTTCGGTATTATCTTATTGGAGTATTTGTTATTGGAATTTTCCAAAATTAAAAAAATAATGTTAGAAAGTCGAAAAGTTTTGTAACCAAAAAAAAAATTATTATATTATTAACAACTATTTGCTAATTACTTAGCCAACGATATGACAAATTATATTGCAATATGACTTCGCGAAAAATTCGCGAAAATCTACCCTACCATAAAAAAATTATGAGTACCCACCTCGATATTTAATTTTTTTACGGTAAAATGAGGTTTTCCAGGCTTTGCCTTTTTTAACAAACTAACCAGCCATGCAGCTAGAGCCTTATGAAATGTACCATGCGTCTCTCTGTCAGTTTGACGGTGTGAATTCGTTATATAAGGGTTAATAAAATAACAAATGAAAGGCTGTGTAGTCTGTAATAGAAACATATATTTGAAACAGAACAATAATTTACTTAATTATTTATTTATAGATCGGTATCTATATTAAAATTTTCATTTGGTAACTTTTGAACAATTGAATTAAATTTAAAAGCACAATTTACGACATTTACATTGTTACTGTTTACATTGTTGACATTTACATTGTTATTGTTGAACTAAAGAACTAAAGAACTAACATGTGTCTCGAGAGATGGTCGCGCAACAGATGGATAGATCTCACCGAGACCTAAAGTTTGAGTACCAACACGATGGGTCTAGCACCAGTGGTTCTCGAGTTATGACCAAAACAAAAGTTCATGTGACAGATGGATAGATCTCACCGAGACCTGAAGTTTGAGTACCAACACGATGGGTCTAGCACCAGTGGTTCTCGAGTTATGACCAAAACAAAAGTTCATGTGACAGATGGATAGATCTCACCGAGACCTGAAGTTTGAGTACCAACACGATGGGTCTAGCACCAGTGGTTCTCGAGTTATGACCAAAACAATAGTTAATGTGACAGATGGATAGATCTCATCGAGACGTTCAGATTGAGTACCAACACGATGGGTCTAAGTCCATTGGTTCTCGAGATATGACCAAAACAAATTATCACGTGATAGATGGGTAGATCTCATCGAGACGTTCAGTTTGAGTACCAACACGATGGGTCTAAGTTCAGTGGTTCTCGAGATATGACCAAAACAAATTATCACGTGACAGATGGGTAGATCTCACCGAGACGTTCAGTTTGAGTACCAACACGATGGGTCTAAGTCCAGTGGTTCTGTAGATATGACCAAAACTAATGATCACGTGACAGATGATAATTCCGACCCCTCACTCGCATGATCGCATCGCATTTCGCATTTAGATGCTAGCTAGCTAGCTAGCAGCGGAGCGCAGGCGCTATATAGCATTTAGCATTTAGCAGTACCATAGATAAATAGCACATACTTCATTGCTTTGTGCGTTCCAAAACAAACGAACCAACAAAGTTTTACGAACGAAACAGCAATGCTAATTAAAATTAAATGTGATTATTGCTTAGCATTTAGCATTAATTTTTATTCATCAGGGCGCTTAGCAGTGCTAAATGCTAACGGGGTATTCATTATGAATTAATTTTGTTAATGCTAAGCATAACAAGACTAATTCCCGGTAGACGCATGACCTAAAGAAATTAATTCCTTTAGAGTCGCTCAAAAGTAAAAACCGGTAGGTACTGGTTGAATGAAAAAAGCGCGATAAACGAATATTGAACGAGGAAACCTGCTGAGGTTGACTAGAAGAAATGTCCTTTGGCAATAAGGCAGAATGCATGAAATATCTGTATACATTTAACATACATATTTATCAATAAACAAAAAAAATTACAAGAGCTAACTGCATCCAACACGATAGTCGACCTATGGTGGGTAAGCAGAAAAGAGCTCTCCATACATATTTACGCCGATGTTTGTTACTGAAATTCAAGCGAAAAATGCTATCAAATTGAATGAAAGTACTTACTCGTGAAAGGTGACTCCATCTGTGTTCAAGTTTGAATTTTTCGACGACTTTTTGCACCAAAGCACTGCACAATGAGGCATTTTGTGACAGACGCGCACGTTCGCTCCGCCTGAGCGGCGGACGGAGACTAAGATCGGTCGCCGGCGCTAGACTGACGCGCTGGCGCGTGTGCGCCGACGCGCGGCTACCCCTGTCCTCCTATGTATAGCGCCTCCAGGCTTACTGACTCGTGTGCATTAGTGAACAGGCGGAAATGGCAATGTACCGGAAGAAGTGTAAACATCTAGTGGAAAGGCACTAAAGGACTTGCATACGAGCGCTGCTAATGTACTCTCCCTACGCAGTAATATAATGTAAACCGGCCTTAATAGACAACATTATGGTAATGGTAAAATAATCAATATACCTACATCCTACATCGAGTCACTGAGCTATGATAGTATAATATATATTCAGTGGTGTTGTGAGTGCGGCTATCCGTGATAAATACCTACCTAAAATCCACTGGAAGTTAGAAAATGGCCAACATATTCACTAAACATTATTTTATCTAAGCCGGAAAGAATCATACTAATATTTGCTGCCCCTTCTCAGTTCATTAAAATAATATTTTTTTTTTACTGTCAGGGAATTTGAACTGCAAAGGAATAAATTCTTATTAGGGATAATTTATAAACAAAACTTGTCTTGTTGCTTTATGTATGCTTTTCCACTGCCTATTATTCTCATGTGTTTGAGTCTATAAGTCAGTGGCAAACACATAGAAATATTATAACTTTAAATGGGTACATATTGGTAGATCACTGACTCTCTGACTCTCAATACCTACTACGCATAGTGTGTGTTTATTTTTGTTTTTTTTATGGAAACTGGCACTGTTGACTACATCACCTACAACAACCGTCATGTCAGCCCATAACGCCGGGTGAACTAGGTGCCATGTCAGTGCTTCCCTTCATTTCATGTCAGCTACACTGAACTGAACGAAAAACACACACTATTTACACAGCCGTTTCGCTCAGTGCTGTGGTACCAACCCGGCCGGGATAAACCCTACCACCTAGTAAGGTAAGAAGAGAAGGGACCTACAGTTTAACGTGGAATCCGAACCACGGTCAGCCTCCAATGGTCGAGCGGTCATCCATCCAAGTACTGACCGCGCTCAGCGTTGCTTAACAACAGTCGATAGACCGCACCACTGAGCTAACGAGGCTTACATGTGTTAGTCTATTGTAGTTATTTATTTATTTTCTTAAAGACACTGCATTTCATCTACTTATGAAAATTCAAAAGAGTGAAAAGTTTATTTGAAACTTTAAACCTAGATATGTTAAAGCTTTTCAACTTAAAATCGAAATACGCTTCCACCCTTCCACTATTGATAAGTTTTATTATGATTATTATGCTTTAAAGCTTTAACACAATTTTCCCTTATCTGCCACATGTCAATATATAGGTACCTACATCAGCCATAAATATGATCTGCGTGATGAACTTGTACGGAGTAACATTTTCAAGGTTAGCCAGTATCTTACCATCACATGGGTAAACATTGCTAATAATAGGCTCTTATATAAAAACATACTTAGAACAACTATGGGAAATACCACATTATTATTTTCTAATTGGATTCCAATAAGAATTGGCCAGAAATATGTGAAGTGAGATGGAAATATACGTGCAAACTTTCCCAAAATACATTCCTATGTACTTACCATGAATTATGTAGACCTAATAACGTCGTAGAGATTCCATATACTAGTTTGCATCGTGGTTAAAGAAACCAGCAGCAACCATGAGATTGGCCAGACTGAGATCTTCGAATGAATCCGCTTCCACGCTGTACTTCGCTGGTACTTCCACTACACTGCAGCTGTGTTGTAAAACATATAATAGCATGACAAGAAAGAAAGTCTATTGCGCTACTTATGTATTGTCTGTGTGGGAACATGTGAGGCAATCACACCTACAAGTGAAACAAATTTACCAATGAAATCCACGAACTCAAGAAAAAAACATGAAAAAATAGATAGTAAAAAGACGAACACATTCCGCTATATAGTAGTTAGTACTCACAAAGCGAAGTCATGCATGACTCGCAGAGCAGCTCGCACACGACACAATCAGAGCTACCCGAAAAAGAATAGCGAACAGCAAAAATCCGTCACGCGCAGTGACTATTTACGTAACCAGAGTACAAAACAAAGCTCGTAAAGAGTGGCGAAGGATGGTTGGGTTGGTAAAGCGAAAGAAGTTCATGAAACATTTGTCGAAAAGCCACACAACACACACACGTAGTGGTTATATTCTCTTTGACACACACTACTGTGGGTGGGTGGTGCACTGGCTGGCGGTGCAACTAAGTCAACTAACTACTGTGTGTGCGTGCTGGGTCTGGCACATGAGAGAACAAAATTGACTCTTACGCAGTGCGCTATAGATCAGCTGTGATGTTTTGGAGGTTAAAAAAAAATTACCGGGGTTAATATAAAGAAGATGCGTCGCGTAGCGACGCATCTTCTATATATCAACCCTAACCTAATGTTGAGGCGGTGCATGTCGTTTTTGTTACGTTTCGTTTCTGCCACTTCGCGTTTACAATCAGCTGATCTATAGCGCAAGAGTCAATTTTGTTCTTTCATGTGCCGCTTCGCACTGACTGTGGCCGGTGCGCCTCCTGAAAGACTTCCTGGCTCCTTCCTGGGTCCTTTAGCTCCTTTCGGCAGACTTCGGCTCGAAGGAAAGTGTGGTATGTAAAAAAGTATGGATGTTGTAAAGTTGGCTTCTGAACTGACATTTAGGTAAACGTTATGTCATTGTAGTGAGATTGTCATGAATTGGCCGCCGTAATTTACAATTAGGTAATTATTTTTTGATCTGTCTAGGTGTATCACCAGCATCTATTTACCGAATAGCAAACAAAAGAGGGACGTAAATATTATTCGTTCTGAACCAAAAACACTTTTTGACTTTACAGAAATACGAAACGTTCGAATAAAAATAGCTTAGGTTAAGTTTTTCTGAACTAGAATTTTTATTTAGAAGTTTAGTGTATCAGCAAGGTAGTTTAATAATTTTTTTTAATAATTTGTACACTTTGCTTCAGGACATATCTGCAGATAAATGGAAAAAATTTTGTGAACATGTAAATCTCAAGGCTAGTTCTTTTTACATTGACATCAAAATACATATAAAAGATGCATTAAATTTAAAGATTAAAATATATTAAATATAAATTAAAATAAAATATAAATTAAAAGATTAAAATATATTTTGTATATTGTATTGTGTGTTTCAGTGCAAAAGTACATTTTGAATAAAAACATCGGCCAATTGATTAAGTGCGTACTATACTGAATGTTGCTATATAAATCTAAAAAGTGGCTCCATCTTGACTTTGACAGCTCTCATATATTCCTGGTCAGGCTTTACGAGTGATGTTTTGGTGGTTTAAAAAAAAATAACCAGGGTTAATATAAATATCTATATTAACCCTAACGTAATGTTGAGGCGGTGCATGTGGTTTTTGTTACGTTTCGTTTCGAGCCAAGTGTTCACGAAAGTAGCCAAAGAAGCCAGGAAGGAGCCGAAACGTCTTTCAGGTGTGGAACGCGTGGGAGGGAGTCGCTGTAGACCATAGAGTATGGTTACACTGTTTGTCATACCTTGTAATATCATAAATATTATCTTCTTTATAGCACGAATAAAAAGGTACTTTATTTTCATACCTATGCTTAGCAATCCAAAGTTAGCATAAAATGTAGGTTCTACTTACTTGTGGTTCTGCAAATATCCCAGTTGTACAATATTTTTTCGGGTGATATAAAATGCTCCGGTTTCCGTCAATTCTCCCGCCCAATCTTGGCGCCGAGGTCTCGCTTCCGGTTTGAAATTTATTGCTTCCAAATGACCAACCGTATTCCTCCAACGAAGCTTATAGGTTCTGTATTCAAGTATTTAGGTACTTAAAAATCAAAACAAGGAAATGCAATGAAATGGAAACGTTCGTCATTATTGATCTATTTAGTTTTAATAATGCTACGTGTACCTACACTGCCCTCATAAGTAAAAGGACAGTAACAATAAAAACCTAAACTCTCACAAATAGCATAAGTCATTCAATGCCACCTTTTGAATATAAATTAACTTCTTTAAACCAATGTTTTTTATCCGAAAAATTCAATAAAAATATTCCTTCGCTGTGAATAGAAAATAATTGTTAATTACTCTGAATTTCATTGAAAAAAGGTAAATTTTCTCTTCTTCCATACGATGAATGTGGTGATGTCATAAACAAGAAAACCGCGTGTGTAATACTGTTTTTTTACATATGAATTTAGTGGCCACATGGTAAATTCATATTCTTATTCATAGCTAATATTATTACATTTAACAATAAATTCAATAATATTAACACACAAAATATTCACAGAATGCATCAATGAGCGAGCTACCCGACGACGACTGACCGTTACGATTTAATACAATGACGCACGTTCATAAGAATAAAAACAGTTATCAACAGGTTCATAAGCAAGAAGCCAGTTCCACGACATCGAGAGCCGCTTTTATGTCTATGAACTGTGGATTACTGTGTTTTTTTAATTATGAAATACCCAAAAAAGTCCTTATAGCACAAACGCGTTTTGCCTTCGAAAAAGACCTAATTTCATTGATTACTGTCATTGATTTTATAGGGGGAGTCAGATGTACCGTCAGCGATGTTTTAAAGGTAACATGAAATTAGTCTTCAATTATGTCCTAAGATGGCGCCAGGAGTATCGAATTTGAATTAAATAATTATTATAATTTTAAATCTGCTAATTATAGAACGATGCTAAGTGGGAACAGCATAGTTAAATTTAAAGATTATTTTATATTAAGTAGAAATTTCAAAATAGTGTATTTTAAGGTTTTCATAATTTTTCCAATAAATATTTTCATGTTTTGTCAGTCCGTGAGCTTGGCGGATAAAATGTATAATTTCGCCGCTTCTGCATCATAGATGTCAGACCAAAGTTAAGTTGTCCTATTTGTCTATAGATGGCATGCCTATTTCTTATTATATTTTTAGTTGCCAAATACCAAGAGGGTGAGTTTAATGTCTTTGCCAAATACCCACCAACCAAACCTGCGTGCAATTCAAATACGCGCGTGCGGTTAGGATAAAGTGGAGATACCTTCTTTAAAATTATATTTTTTTACCTCACCACCTTTGAAAACGGAAACAAACACGATGGATTAAATATAATAATAATAATAAAAATCGTTAGCCATTTATAAGAAAATCGACCTCAACGAAATAATTTGTATGACAGCTACCCTTATTTTTTTTAATTAAAAAAAACTAAAAAAGGTACCCCTAGATTATCATTTCAAACTACTAAATACGAATTTTGAACGAAATCGGTTGAGCAGTTTAGGCACAAGGTCGCTGGACGGACACACACACACACACACACACACATACATGTTTCTCAAAACCACTTTTTTGGGATCGTTGACAGATATATAGCCCAAATCTGTACTGTGTGGGGCCGGTACTTTAAAAGAATAGCCCCACTGCATCTCTCCCCGTGTATGTCGTAAAAGGCGACTAAGGGATATGACCCCCTTCTTATATTACTAGGTGGTAGGGTTTAACCCGCCCGGGTTGGTACCACCGCACTGAATGAAAGGTCGGTCCAAACGGCTATGTAAATAGTTTGTGTTTTCCGTCCAGTTCAGTGTAGTCGGCACGACCGAAGGGAAGCACTGACGTGGCACCAAGTTCACCCGGTGTTATGGGCTGACATCACGGATGTTGTAGGTGATGTAGCCAACCGTGTCAGTTTCAATAAAAAAAAAAAAAATCAGTCGCATTCTCAACTTCGACATTTTGGACGATCACAATACTTCCTTTCTCCTTACAGTCGCTCGAAAGTAAAAAGCCACCTCCATAGTTTTTAGCCGTTGCGGTAATTTATCGATCGACGCGCGACGTTCGCTTGTTTTGGAACACGCAAATGTTTGCGTGGAGCGTGCAGGCAAGCGATACGGGTTACTGCGCGTGGAAAAAGGATGACACAATATCGATGCGATCTCTTGAGACGGTCGGTTCTGTATTCACGCGATACGCACACTACCATAATCGCGGTGTCTCGTTTTAGTAATAGTTGAAGTATGAACAAAATGTCTTTGAGTATGAAGTAGGGAGTCCAGGCACCGAATTAAAAAAAGTTGAGTCCAGGGCTATTTTTTCCATCTACGATGCTGCTGGTGGTGTTATACCAAAGAGATTAAAAGAGGGTGGGTTTAATGTATTTGTGATAAGCTTTACAGAATATATAAGTCAATGATATTTTATATAAAATTGTAAAATTGTAGATTTTACCGACGACGACACGACAACGAATAAAATAAAAAAATAGTAAATCTGATTTAAATGCAAAATTGATAATAAACCATCGCTTCTCTTATATTCTCTATCTTTTTCGGGAGGAAGGAAGGGATTCCTTCCTCGCCCATCTCTCACTCACCTCTCTCCCGGTCTTCTCTCCTCGATCCCGCCTTCCTCCCCTCCTTCCCCTCACCCTTCACGGACCCCCTCTTTGCCACCTTCCCTTTCGCCCATTCCCTCCCTCTCTCCCTACTTCCCTTCCTCCCCTCATGTCGCCCCTCCTTCCCATCACCCTCGCATTCCATTCCTCCCCTACTACCCCTCATCCTGTCCGCAACCCCCTCTTACCCCGCCCCTTCCCCCTTTCAACCTCTCACTCCCTCGATATCCATTCCTCCTCGTTCCCTCTACTACCTCCCTCCCCCACACCTACCCTCATTCACTAACCCTTCCTCCCTCCATACCTCTCCTCCTCTTCTTCTTTTTTTTATGGAAACTGACATGGTTGGATACATCACCTACAACATCCGTGATGTCGGACATGTCGTGCCGGCTATACTGAACTGGACGAAAAAAAACGAAAAAACTATTTACATCAAATCTCTTTGATTTACATAGCCGTTTCGACATACGTTTTATTCAGTGCGGTGGTACCAACCCTAGTAAGGTAAGAAGGGAAGGGTGCTACAGTTTTACGTGGAATCCGAACCACGGTCAGCCTCAAATGGTCGAGCGGTCACCCATCCAAGTGTTGACCGCGCCCAGGGTTGCCTGCACCACTGAGCTACCCAGGCTGACAAACGTACCTCCCACCCACTCCCCCTTCTTTTCTCTCCCCCTTCCTCTTCCTGACCATTATTCATTATTTCTTACCAAAAGCAGTAACTATTGAGTAATCTGTGCCAAAAGCCTAGATAATAAATTTTCATATCCTTACCTAGAGAAATCATGGATTCCCCATACAAAAACTTTCACCCCTATTTCACCCCTTATTTTTAGGTTTCCGTATCCCTGTACGGAAGCCTATTACTAAGCCTCCGCAGTCTGTCTGTCCGTCCGTCCGTTTGTCTATCCGAGGGCTGTATCTCTTGAACCGTAATAGGAAGCCCGTTGAAATTTTCACAGAATATGTGTTACTATAGCGGATATAACAACAAATAAGCGGAGCTAGGTACAACCCAAGTACAACCAAAGAGTTTGTAAATTCTTTGGACCGGAGTAAAACCGCAAACAGGAAATTACAATCTTACACGTTCAACGCCACATGAAAAATCCAGTATTTCCGTTTGGGCCACGGGGCTCACCGCTCACCGGTGAGCCTTTCCTTACTGAACCATTCAGGGCATGGGGGTCACCGGTGAGCCGCGTGAGAGGGCCTACGTAAACGCTTCCTACAAGCCACAGAGCGCAGCTACAAAGCCAATATGGAAGTGAGCCGCATGGCCTTGTAGTCGAAGCGGACGGCGTGGTTTTCAAATCCAATAGAAACTTGTAGTTTTTTATTAAGTTAATTGTAACGATGCTAGGGCTGCTCTTAACGATAAGGTAGAAAATAATATTTGTATTAATAGAATTAATAAAACCAGAAAATAATAAGAAAATATTCGTCAAAATAAAAATGAACATAAAATTTTCTTCATTGCCAAATAAGAAGACATTATTTATTACGAAAATAATTTATGAAATTGAACAAAACAAAATATTTATGAAATTGAACAATCACAACATTATCACACTTCTTCAAAGGGTTTAACCATAAACAATAAAGAATTATCCGTGAGTCATGTTAAAACAAGGCAAACAAAGGAATGGTTTAGTTGGGCTGCTTTGGCAATAAGTGGATACTTTTTTCGACTTGGTTTTAGCCTGTTTGCTACCCATTATTGGTACGTTCTTTGCATAACATTGGTGACATGTTCTTCTCACTTTTCTGGCCAATCCCTCTTTCCTTTCCAGAGTGTGTTTCATTCTCTTCCGTCTTTCTATATGCATTTCATAGTCGCTATCCTCACTCTCCGACAAAAGAATTCGACAGCATCTTCTTTTCGTTGGTTGAACTACGTCTTCATAGAATCTATTCCGAAACTACGGTTCAGAAGATCTATCTCGATGTTTTCTAACTGCGTTAGCGCTTCTTGTGTTAACTCGAAATCTTCAAAATAATCATTTTTGGCGAGAAAAGCGTAAAACATCCTCAATTGTCGACGCAGCCGGACCGGGATTGATCGCTGCGTCCGCGGCGCGCGCGCAACGGGTGGGCCGCGGCGTGACCCCGCGGCCCCAGCCAACAGAAAAATACAAATCCTTCATAGGAGGCCACACGATCCACCCGTGAGCCTTCTGCTATATCTCGAAAATTAGACGGTAAAAGTCGCAAATTTTTATTTTCCTTACAAATTACCGCATTTTATAAACTTTGTGATGAAAATCTCAAGTTGATGAAAATTACGGATATAATGAGTTTGGCTTGGCCCGAACCGAAAAGTACGCTAGGCCCACCGGTGGGTCGTATGGCGTTCAACGTGTTAATTGTGGGCTGATTTTGAAAATTCTTTTTTTGTTTGGTAGGCCATACTTCAGAGGTGCTCCCATTGAAATTTTATTGAAATTGATTGAGCGGTTTATGAAAAAGCAACAAAATACTATTGGTGTGTGGTTACCTTCAGCAAAACTTTTGTGATGTGGGCTTTTTCAGCAATTTGCAGTTTGACACATGGCGAATAATTCTGTACCACTTCAACCGATTTCGATTATTCGATTTCGATTATTGTTTTTTATGTAATATTGTTTTAAAAATATAAAACCGACTTAAAAAAAATAAACTAGAACTAAAAAGTATTAAATAGGTAGAATAGGTACCTAATATTTTGAAATTTTCTCTGTCATTGTATTGAAATACATGAATCGATATTGTCATTCATATTCGGACCCTTGTTTCATGAATATTCTAAATTTGAAATCTTTTCCGACCGGCCAGATGCGTTTAATATATTATAATACGAGTACGAGTACCATCGAGCTGGTCTGATGATGGAGACGGAAGGTGGCCATAGGAACTCCTAAACTACACATGATAAACCCATCGTGTTTGGGCTCGTTGAATTTGTCATCACGAGCAATTTACTTTAGACCTAGGAGATTCTCAATTCGACGGTATGTTTTCTTTTTTTGGATGTTTGTTACGCGATTACTCCGTCAATTATTGTGGGCCGATTTTGAAAATTCTTTTTTTTTGTTTGAAAGGGGATAACCATGACGTGGTTCCATTTTAATTTGGTCGAGATCAGATTGGAAAGCGAGGCGGAATCGCGAGGCCGAAGGTCGAGCGATTCCGCCGAGTACATTAATAGCAAAAAATTCCAAAAAAAAACTGTGAAATAAAAAACTATTTAAAAAAATATATAAAAACCGCCTTCAAAAATGTATGAAATAAAAAAAATCGAACCCTAGAGTTGAAGGCGGTGCTAAAGCAAGCAAAAATGATACATGAAAGAAAACATGCGTGGATGATATCCTTTGTGATTTGTGTAGCCTTCTTTAGCACCGCCTTCAACTCTAGGGTTCGATTTTTTTAATTTCATAAATTTTTTAAGGCAGTTTTCATATTTTTTTTTACATACAATGCTGACATTATTAGAATGAAGAGTGACGAGTATTTGTTTAACTGTTCAACTAAATAAATACGTTCTATCCACAGAGCACGGAATACACGGAGCACGGAAACTAACACTTCTTGTGTTAGTTTAATTGTAAATTGTCATAATTTTATTATTCAAATATAATTAAAAATTTTGGAATTTACATAAATAATGTTCTTTATAAATATAAATGAAAGCGCCATCTTTTGTCTAGTAGCAGTAATTCTACAGCCTAGTGACAATTAAAGGTACCTAGATACATGTTGTATTTCAACTAGATAGCGCCCTTAGTATAGAAGTATTAACAAACATTAACGCCACCTGTTTGTTTTACGACAACATCAAGAAAAATTATTAACGCCCTCTGTTGGTTTTACGATTTACAACGTTACCAAATTTGTTATATGGAGTGGTCTATCTGTCCCGACAGGGTTATAAAATCAATGATTACTGTACATTTATTTAACAAAAGTGCTCTAAATCGCACCTAGATGGCGTCCACAGTCATATCTCAATTTGTCGAAAATTCTGGATTACTGTCCTTATTTATTTTACTTATGAGGGCAGTTTATTGTAGGAAAGTAAAGTTCGCGATTATAACAAGAGAAAGACTTGGATATAACCTTGTCACAGAAAAAATGCAGTCGTACGCAGGTGGACGAAGGAGGAGTTCTACCGCAACTTTCAAGTCGGAAGCTCGAGTAAAAGGAGACGTAGCCTGCAACAGCGCCACCACATCCACGTCTTTCCGAGATGCCAAGAACTCAGCTACGCCCCACAGTGACGGCGCCACGTCGCTTGCGGTTACGCTGGACCGATGAAACACTTCAGCACCATCTAAGAAAGAGCAAGTCGAAGACGATAGCCATGAAAAAATCACCAACATCTTACGTAAAGAAAATACAAGGTTCTAACTCTGCTAACTAACTGTTTATGCCCACGACTACCACTATCGTGTGCATGCGCTGAGACCGAATTAATTTTGTGTACACAAATGATACGTGTCTTTCTCTGTTATCTATCACAGCTCTAACTCACGTGTGTGTGTATACTATATCGATTCCTCAGTGACGAAAAGTTTTTATGGTGGAAAATCAATATAAAAGTCTCTATATATATACCTAAGTATTATACTGACGACGGTCCTTTATTCACAGACTTTTCGTGCACATATTTGCTAATAAAGTTTTTTTATAATAGGTACCTACCTACTCGTTGTTTTAAGTTTTAAGGTTACATACTTTTCAAAGCTTCGAGGGCTATGAGTGGATGGTCCGTGGAAACTGTGATGTCTTTATGACCAGCAAGTCTTGCAGTGCTCAATGAGCGGTTCAGAAGACTCACACCTCCCACGCGTTTCAAGTTCTTCAAAGGCACTCCTCGAGAACCACCCCTAGCGAGGACTAAGACGGCAACCTGCTCTTTAACAGCTTGTCTGTGAACAATACAATATTTTATTTATACAATACAGATAGGTACTTATGTATATAAACTACTAGCTTTTGCCCGTGGCTTCGCTCGCCGCCCCGCGCCGCCCCGCACCTTTCAGCGCCTTTCCGCGCCGCTCCACGCCGTCCCGCGCCGCTCCGCGCCGCACCGCGTCGTCCCGCGCCGACCCGCGCCGCCGCCGCCCCGCGCCGAAACGCGCCGCCCCGCGCCGCCGCCGCACCGCGCCGCCGTACTGGCCATATTTGTTTTCAGCAAATTAAAAAAAAAGAACAGAATTCGAAATTGAAGTTTTTATGTGACGTTGATAGGTTTTTGTTTTTCTTGCGAGATTCGCTCTCTCCCGTCCATACTATAACTACTTTATTTGATACTGCTGGGCCCCAAGGCTATTTAGCGTGATGGTATATAGCCTATATGTTATTCTGATGTATAAGCTATAGTACTGTAAAGTCTCATCAAAATCCGTTCAGTAGTTTTTGCGTGAAAGAGGAACAAAGATCCATACATCCATACATTCATCCTCACAAACTTTCGCGTTTATAATAGAGCTTTTTTGACGTGATGACGTCACGTCTTATAAATTGATGAATACCGGCTGCACACACGAAAAAGTGTCACGTTCCATCTGAGCCTGTGTGTGCAAGCGAGAGCGCGTAACAAGCGATAGAGAGGCACAATCGGTATAGTCAAAGTTACCATGGAAACGTCTTAAGAAGTAAAACTGTCAAGATCAGACAACAGAAGTTTATTGATGGCCAGTCACAAGATGATTAATCTTTCTACTGGAAATAAAATTACTGATCTTTGCTCTATGTACTACGATTATTCCACGTCATCACGTAAAACTATCGTCCGTAAACCGACTTTACAGACAACCAATTTTTTATAATATTAATAGGACTATATAGTACATAGCAAGGTCTTCTTTTTTTAAATAGTGGCAATCAAACGAATAGGAAATTCGCAAAGAGTTTATATTAAGTCGCTGCGCTCCGACGTAATACAAACTCTTTGGAAATTCGTATATTATGTCTGAAACAAATGTCTTTTCGTTAAATCCTACGTAGTTATATTTACTCTTAGAATATTACTTACTTACATATAACACGTAGGTACAATAAAATCCAATGACACGCTTAAAACTTTCAAAAATATAAACATATGGTTACAATAAAGTAATGGATAAATTGACAAATCAAAAGACTTACAGGCTACTTATTTGATGGACAACAACGATGAAAATAAGGATAACTCGATGATGCAGGGACCTCATTGTATTGCGGCTCCCGCGGCTCTGCGACTATAACTTTTCACTAACTGAAGCACGAACAACGGTGACAGATCAACATCATTTCGTCAAATAAGCTTGAGGGGTCCCTTTATTGATGCTTCCGCTTTAGGTGGTGACCTGTGGTCGTGCGTGACCATTTATTTACCTATCGGTATTGTGGATGGTAAGTAGGTATATATATTGTATATATTTACATATATGTATATATACAATATATATGTATATTTCTCCATTTATTTGTATTTGTGTTTTATTATCTGTTTAAATTACTTATATGCCTAATTTATGTGCACACCTACACCTGCTGCTTCACCGTTGGGAGCCGGTGTAAAACTGTAGGTTCCTTCCCTTGCCCCTTACTAGGTGGTAGGCTCCAATTGTAGCCGACCTATTCCTATTGCAGATCCCATGAATGTTCCATATTCCATGCAGGAACTGAAAACTGTTCTTAAATAATCGACGGTATTCCATATTCCTTTTTAGCTAGGGCTGATGATCTCATTTTACAATATTACTTAGATATGGTAAATTTTATAATTGACTCAGGACAAATTCCCCAAGCGTGGAAATGTCAAATTATCATCCCTATTTTAAAACCTGGTAAAGACCCAGAAGAGGGTTCCTCTTATCGACCAATAGCTCTCTCATCTACTCTTCTAAAGGTTACTGAGCATTTAGTTAAAAAAAGAATGGAATGGTTAATAGAAAGTAGAGGCCTCTTACCTCCTACTCAGTTTGGCTTCAGAAAAGGTAAGAGTACAATGGACAGCCTTGCCATATTCTCAACTGATATTCGTTTAGCCTTCAGCCGGAACGAATATGTAGTTGCCGCTTTTTTAGATGTTTCTGGAGCGTATGACAATGTTCTTCTTTCAGTTCTCAGACATAAGTTGCAGAAGCTGATTATTCCTTCAAAGATGATCTATTTTATTACTAACCTTTTCTTTCAAAGATCCATCTTACTTCGAACTGATGGGGTTGTATCTGACCCTAGAGTAATCTAGAAAGGGCTTCCTCAGGGTTCAGTTCTTAGCCCCCTTCTCTACAATGTTTATACTCACGATCTTGAAAAGTATGTTCTTCCCTTTTCCAGGATATTGCAGTATGCTGATGATTTGCTCATTTATTCAGTTCATAAATCCATTGAAAATACCTCTAATTCTGTTAATCAATCTATTGACTCCTTGACGACATGGCTTGCAGTTATCTGCAACCAAGAGTAGTGCAGTTGTGTTCTCGAGGAAACACAAAATTCCGGATATCAGTATTCAGTGTGACAATGCTCAAATCCCTATTAAAAGAGAGGTAAAATTTCTTGGAGTTATTCTTGACTCAAAGATGTCTGGCTCTCTTCATATTGATTATGTAGTGAAAAAATGTGAACGTAATATCAATATTCTTCGAACGCTTGCTGGTGTTTGGTGGGGTGCTCATCCATATTCGTTAAAGCTCCTATGTAATGCTTTAGTACGCAGTCACCTGGACTATGGAACATTCTTGTTAGAACCGTCAAATAAAACGTCCCTTCGCAAACTGGATCTTATACAATCAAAGGCACTTCGCATCATTGCGGGAGCGATGAAATCAACTCCAATCAACGCTCTCCAGGTGGAATGTATTGACCCTCCCTTATACCTACGACGTCAATTTTTGGCAAATAGGTATTTCTTTAGGGCGTGTCAATTTTTAAATCATCCACTGATCCCTTAATTAAATCTTTTAGCTGAATACACATTGCAAAAGTACTACTGGGTTAAATAAAGTGATACCTCGATTGGTTATAATAGCTAAGAAAAATTTAAGTGCCTCAAAGACCCGACCCATAGGTCCCTTACCCTGCCAATGTATGAATTTCCATACTCATCCGTCATTCGAAAACCATTTATATAAACGTTTATTTATAGAAATAAATGTAAATACATTTAATTATCTAAACATTTACAAGCAATTAAATTAAATTATTAAATAAACTAAAACTACCTATCAAATATAATTTACCTACAAATATAACTAATTAAAAAACTATAACTAAATACGAACTTATAAATTAAAATAATTAAACTAATAAAAATAAAAAAATATTCACGCATCCATAAAACTTTCATCCAAATGGCCCCATGACGGGAATGTGCCCATAACGCTGGCGCCCTGGCGGCATTGCCCTTCTGCACAGCCATGCTGATGCGCTGCAACAGGAAGTATCCAGCACGGGAATCCCCCGATGTCTCCGCGAGACGGCGCCCTATTTCTTTTAGAAACCCCTTCGCCTCCTCGCACAGGGAACCAAGGGTTTCCACAGCCACTGCTACAAACTCATAATTTTGATTTATAATGTTTTGGTATTTAGAATGTTTCAAGCGCGCAGCCGACTCAGCAGCGGATCCTGCCTTTCTTGACGTTGACAATACGTGCGAAGACGCTAATGTGTCGACGCAAGTAGCGTCCCAGACGAGGGCTCTCCCCTGTGACCAAGGTATCAGGGTCATCCCGTCTGGACGCTTGGCGTCAGCCCTGCTGAGTCCGCTCGGTTCCAATACTGACGGCACACCAGCTGAAACGAGTGCACGTTTTATTATATCGTTAATATGAGTATGTCGATAAAACCTACCTGCACTTTTTGTGCAACTTAGACCGTGGTGGTGACCATTCTTTTCCACTTGAGCCCCACACACACATCTATCGAAAACCTGAGGTGCTGCTAAGTATTGGCATTTACAAGGACATGCCAAATGCCAATGATGCATTTAGAATTGCCGTTAACAGTAATTGGCCTAATTGGCATGTTTTCTTTACGGACGCATCTAAATTGACTCCGAACGGCAGTGTAGGTGTTGCTGTGTTTTGTGTCAACAAGGATGTATATTTGAAAATAAAATGTCCTCCAGAATCCTCAGTTTTTACAGGAGAATGTAAAGCCTTGTTGGAGGCGGGGAAGTATATTTCTTTGAATAGCGAGATATATAAAGCTATAATTTTTTCGGATTCGCTTAGTTCACTTCAATCCTTGCTTCAAAATCCTTTTAAATCCAAAATTCACAATCCCATAATTTATAATATTAAAAATATATTATCTGGTCTTACCGGGAGACAAGTGGTATTTGCCTGGATACCCTCTCACAGTGGTATTCAAGGCAATGAACACGTTGACGCCCTTGCAAAAGATGCTGTGGTTCGTGGGGGTAAGGTTGACTACGAAAATTTTTCGCACGACCTTATCATCGCCCTTCCAAGAATTTATTTACACTCTTCTTGGTCGAATGCATGGAATAAATCCAGTAAAGTCAAGGGGACATGCTATGCCAGTATCCAACCAGAAATTCCACTCAAACCATGGTTTTATAAACTTCGAATATCAAAAAAAGTTACATCAATAATATGCCGTTTACGATTTGGTCATTGTTGCTCTCCCGTGCACCTGGCTAGGTTGAGGATTCGGGATTCTTCAGTTTGTGAATGCGGCATTGAAGGCACTGTTGATCATATTTTGTTTTCTTGTCCACTCATTAATCAATATCCCACCTTATATTCCACTCTGCCTGAACTTAAAATTCCCCTCCCTTCTAATATATGTTGCTTACTATAGTACAGTGGTTCTCAAACTTTTTTAGCTGACGGCGCCCTTAACCCGTTCAAGAAATTGTGCGGCACATCGCTTCAATATTCCGTTGGTGTCTTTCATAGGCATCATATCTGAACTGTGATAAACGAATCATGCAAATATGTAAATCAAGTAATATTTCCGAAAGGAATAGAAAACACAATTTTGCGATGCGTAAAAGTTACGCATCGAAATGTAAATGTTTCATTATTATTTCGATTAAGTATGTAGGTATGTAAGTATGTAGGTGTAAATAATTAAATTCAAAATAAGTATAAAAGTACATAATGTACCTACATTACTTTTCTACTATTTTGAATTTAATTATTTACTACTAGTGAGTGGCTCTGTGAGCTGTAGACCTCGCGAGTCTGTTTTTGTATAGCTTAAAACTGAATAAATGTTCACCGGCGCACCTCGACCCCCATGGCTCAGCGATTTTGAAAAATTACCAAAAACTTGTTGAGAAACAGCCGGACATCCGGACATACGTACGCATTTTTGCCCAAGCTGAAACGGAGACGCTTCGCTCGCGCTTCGCGCTCACTCGGTCAAATAATGTCCACTTTTTCGCGGCACCCCTGGCGTAGGTTCGCGGCACCCCGGGGTGCCGCGGCACCCAGTTTGCGTATCACTGCTATAGTATATCAATATTGCTATTTATAAACTCATTTCGAAATTTTTTTTTTTTTCATAACATTAATTTGTTACATTTCAGTTATTAATCAGAGTTAATCATTTTGTTTTCGTTCTTAGGGTTTTTTTTTCTTGAAATTGTGCTTTTGTTTTGATTTGTAAAACTTTTTATACCGTTGTTGTAATCCTATCACACTTGACAATGGCAAAGTTCGCGCGTCAGCGCGAGTTGCCAAAAAAAAAAAAAAAGCCTCAACTGTAAAGTCAAGAGGCCACTTGCCATTGGGTCATTTATATTGGTAATCTGTGTATTGGGCTAAGTTACTCTATGGTATTGGGTAAGAAAAAAAAATGAATGTGAATGCTGGGCTCGATTTTGCAGTGTAATTTCTTTCTCAAAAAAAGAGAAAATCATGACTGAACCAGAAGATTTGGAAGCTGAAATAAAAGCAGTAGACCAGGAACTTTCTACAGTTGACAAGGAGATAGCAAAGTGGAAAAATCGCCAACGAACACTTCATGAAAGGAAAACTTTTCTGAAGATGGAGATCGACAAGCGCAAATCAATGCAGCTGGCAAGCGTCGACTGGACCGGTACCGATTACGAGTGGTCCGGTAAAGTGAGAGAATTACTAGAGGGCGTATTCAAAATAAACTCTTTCCGACCGAAGCAGCTCAGCGCGATTAACTCAACACTGTCGGGCCAGCACGCACTGGTCGTGATGCCGACCGGCGCCGGCAAGAGTCTGTGCTACCAGCTGCCGGCGCTCGTGCAGCCCGGCATCACCGTCGTCGTCTCCCCGCTCGTATCCTTGATGGAGGACCAGGTGCGCGCTCTGCGGAGCAAAAACATTCCTGCCAAGCTCATCACGAGCACAACCTCAAAGGAGGAGACCGCCGGCGCTCTCAACGATCTCAAAGACAAGTCCTCCGACACCAAGCTCCTGTACGCGACTCCCGAGCGCTTCGCCAAGAGCAAACGCTTCATGGCAAACCTTCAGAAGTGTTTTGCGGAGGGCCGATTGCAGAGGATAGCGATCGACGAAGTGCACTGCTGCTCCCAGTGGGGCCACGACTTCCGACCCGACTTCAAGTTCCTCGGGATCCTCGCCAACATGTTCCCCGGAGTACCACTGCTGGGGCTCACGGCGACCGCCACCGCCACCGTTCTCGCCGACGTTCAGAAAATCCTCAACATCCGCGGCTGCCTCCTCATCAAGTCTACATTCAATCGGCCGAACCTTTTCTACAAGATCCTGGAGAAGCCGTCGTCCCTGGAGGATTGCCTGGACATACTTGAAAAGCTAATGAGGTATCGATACAAGGATGAGACCGGTATCATATACACGAATACAATTAAGGACTGCGAGGACATCTCAGGCGGACTGAAGGGAAGAGGTCTCGCTGTGGGGTGCTACCACGCCAGCGTGGAAGCCACCCGCCGCTCTGCTATACACACAAAGTGGCACAACAAGCACTATCAAGCCATTGTGGCTACGATCGCGTTCGGAATGGGCATCGACAAACCGGATGTTCGTTTCGTAATACATCACACCATGAGCCGGTCCATGGAGAATTACTACCAGGAGAGCGGTCGCGCGGGCAGGGACGGCGCAAGAGCTGAATGTATCACTCTGTACAGAATGCAGGACGTGTTCAAAGTGAGCACAATAGTGTTTTCTTCAGTCGGTAGCTTGGATCACTTGTACGGGATGCTCAAGTACTGTCTAAACGGGCATCAGTGCCGACGACAAGTGATAGCTGAGCATTTCGATGAGGACTGGGGCTCGAGCGACTGCAATCAAATGTGCGACGTTTGTTGTCGCTCAACTCCTTCCACTAGGGAAATTCGCTTGGAAGGACATTGCAAAACTTTAGCAAGCATTATAGACAATGCTGAGAAATTTGATACAAAGTTGACGGCTCAGAAATTGTTAGATGCTTGGTTTCTGAAGGGTCCCGTAAATGTGAGAAGTAAATGTAAGGAGCCTGGTATTTCAAGGACCCTCGGTGAGGATGTAGTAGCTCATTTACTAGTAGAAGGATATTTGGTGGAAGATTTCCATTTTACTGCTTATTCTACAATAAGTTACTTAAAAAAGGGTCCTAACATGGAAGCAATATATGACGAATCGTTTACACTGATAATGAAGGTTCGGTCCTACACTTCCTTCGACTTAGAACGTCGGGCTCCTGAAGACTTTCAAACAAAGTCTGTGGTAGTGAATGATGAAACAAAATCAAGAAAAACCAAAGCGAGTGACAGTGGTAGGGAAAAAAGTGTTAAGAAAATTAAAACAATAATATTAGATTAAGGCACTACAGTGTGGTATTACAAGGGGGAGGGGCGTACTAGGAGTGTAAGCGCAGGGCTTTTGAAAGTGGTCGCGCACCGGTGACCTGCACGTTGCAATGTGCAAAATAAAATGGTTGTAAAATAAAATGGATAAAATATTATCAAATGTGTAACTACAATGTTTATTTATATTTATAAATATAAATTTGTAATTACCTGCTTGAGATTTATTATGGAGTGATAGTTTTATGTATATTGCTTTGCTTGCTTGGTATTTGAATACCACAAGTACACGCGCGGGGAACTACGTTCCGCAGGCCAAAACGTATTAAAGGGTTGCACGCGGAATGAGACTCCGCAAGCAGCTCGGGTGCGTCCCTGGGTAACTCTGGCGTGAGACTGACTGGACTGTTTCAAATATCACCACGAAGGAGAAAGGTAACAGAAGCGCGGGCGCCGTGCCCACGAAAATAAAAGAGATATTACGTAAAATGTAAATGTGCGGAATACATTACGCGTGCGACCGCTACAGGGTTAAAAAAAAAGACTGCAATTTTATTTTTCAGTCCTTGTTCTTAAAATTTTCAACTTTTCTGCAACAAAATCCGAATATGTTTTATAATGGAAAGGAAAGGAAAATTCAGTAAGTTTATTACTGAATTTTCCTAAATAAGTAACAATTATGTAGTAAAATAAAACCACAAAATTATTTGTGCTCTCATATATATAAAAAAAATACACATTCAATTCTGTTTTATTTCAAATACATAAATGGCATAACAATCCTAATATAATGAAATCAGGATCGTCTCCTGGGTGAACGTCCCACTGGTGAGAACACATATGCAGCGACGTTCTCTTCAGCTCTTCTTCTCACTGGTGGCGCCGCTGATGCACTTCGTACATCCTTCTTGGGAAGATCTCTTCCTGTAGACCTTACTGCTGAAAGAAGAAAACTAATTTATTATTAACCTTTAATTAGGCACACCGGATAGCTAATTTATTAATCACGCTGCATAGTCAGTTGTAATGATTGATCAACAAGTTATTTCTGTAAAAACATTATAACTTGTTGATTTTTTCAAAATTTCTATGATGGAAAAAAATAGCAAGCTAAGTTTATATTTCAAAAAGTTCTATTACAGGCTTTCAGAATGTTAAGGGACCGTTCATAAAACGGTTTTACCGGGTTGGGGGGAGGGGTCCAGCTTTTTGTCACCTCGGTGTCGGGCCGAGTCACGGGCCGCGTCGTGCGCGCGATCCGTGTTCTTTCTGTTCCCGCTCGTCCGCCTGTCTTGCGTAGCTCGTCGACAACTCAGATCGGAAATTTTGTTGTATGCAACATGCACGCAGCGTTCAGAGCCTGTTATTGCGAATTGAGTGCGGTAACTATTCAGGAGTGCTACAATTCCGCATGGAAGGAATGGAAGGAGAAAAACAAGGGGCTGGCGCTATCCAAAGCATACCAGAAAATAATATTTCAAAAAATGTCACGTTACTTGCGGGGGAGGGGGGGGGGGGGGGGGGGGGTTCGGCTTTTGTCACTTCACGGTACTGTACGTCCCTTCCCTTGCCCCTTACTAGGTGGTTTTTTTTTTATGTAATTCGGTATGGGTGGCTGATTCGGAAGGCCCAAAGCGCATGCTCCGAGCAGCCAATATCACCTCCGAGAAGGTAGGTGCCATACCGGAGGCTTCCCTGGTTGGCCCACTCACTTACTTTTAAATGCTAGCTTAGAGGATATACCTGAACGGGCAGAACTGTGAGCGCTTCCCGGTGCTACTGTGGCTATAGCACCAGCAGTACCAGTCCGTGCTGAACCAACCACACTGCCGTCTCCATACTTGGACCATTTGTCAGAAACTTGTGAGTCTGAAAAAAATATAGAATACATTATAAATACTTCATTGCACAAAAAAGGTGTTCGAATCGCTTGTTCGAAAAGGACGAGCGGCGGCGCGCCCGAGGCGCCGGGCGCCCGCGCGCGACTACGCGAGCCTGCCGCGCTGGCCGCTGGCGGCCACTGCCGTCCCAGTGTGAATTGAGCCTTACTTGCAATGGGCCCGGATGCGTTCAGTGAAGCCATCGAGTGCCGAGTTGGTTGAAGGTAAAAACACTATGTCCTACTTTCCTGGTAAACTTTACAGTAATAAATATACGAAAATATGGAGTTTTAAATGACATGAAATTATAGTTAATACACATTTTTAAAAATTTTACTACTTTTCTCCTGATCTTTTGTTAGCTATTTGAGGCTACAAAGGGCAAAATTCTTCAACCTGTAGGCTTCCAACATTATAATCATGTTTAAAAAATAATAGTAAATACACCTCGTGCCGTATCTGCGCTACTTTCACTGTCGAGCTGCAGCGCGGCCAGACTGCGCATACGCTCTGCAATCTGATCCCGGATCAACTCACGATGCTGTGCAGCGTGGCCCAACAATTCCATCTCCTCTAGCCATTCGGCACGCTCACGTATCTGAGTCAGCACTGTAAAATTAAGTAAAATCGAATAGAAATTGTTTATTGCACACCATCATTAGAAATATACAAGAAAACAAAAGAAATATACGCAATACGTGGCATACCGCAACGGCATAGGTACTTATTATTATGAGCAAGTTCTCTTTGTCAACCTTTGACACCAACAACTATGAAAGCCGAAATTAACAGAATGACAAAGTAGACAATATTTTTTATGCATTTTATATTAAGATTCTTTGATGTCTCAGCATAGTGATGAATATGTAATAGTAGATTTTTTTCCCTCGTAATTCTAGGAAAATAAAGATAGTATGCAAAGTCAGCTTTAAAAGTGGAAATAAAACTCTGTCATAATCAGAATTCCCTCATTCACTTACACACTTGTCTCATATCTTTATCGGTCGGCAGCACAGGTGCCGGTGGTTTCAGTGATTTAACCGCGACTGGGCTTCTTTTCTGCTTGCACTCTTTGCCGCCCCACTCCATCAACTCCTGCAGCCTCTGCTTGAGAGAGTCTCGGTCCTCCCCGCGCTGCAAGGGACGCCATCTGTTCAACAGATTTGGCATAATGTGTTAACAATATAACATTGACAATAACATTCTGTATGGTTCGTCATTATTTTGTACATACATAGCGTCACGCCTTTTTCCAGGTGGGGTAAGCAGAGACAGAGATATTTTGTATAATAATATATTTTTTTATTCTTTTAAATATTGTTTTTATGAAAACTGACATGGTTGGCTACATTACGCCGTGATGTCAGCCCATAACACCTTGGTGAACTAGGTGCCATGTCAGTGCTTCCCTTCGGTCATGCCGGCTACAATGAACTGGACGGAAAACACGAACTATTTACATAACTAGCCGTTTCGACCGATTTTTCATTCAGTGCGGTGGTATCAACCCGGGCAGGTTAAACCCTACCACCTATGTAGTAAGATAAGAAGGAAAGGGACCTACAGTTTTTTATGTGGAATCCGAACCACGGTCAGCTCCAACGGTCGAGCGGTCCAAGTACTGACCACGCCGAGATGTGCTATGATCACGACCAACCGCACCACTAAGCTACCGAGGGCCTCGGTAGCTTATTCAAATTCAGGTACACAGTTTAATGTAAAATTTATAATAATGACAAAAATGAAGTAAATACGAGTAAAATACAGTAAATAAAATAAAAAAATATGCGTAATAGTAATAACAATAGGATATGGATAACCAATTCAATAAAAAAAAAGATACATTAACATTTTTATAATTTATCCAATGCATAGTCCAGCCCCTGTATCGGCGTTACTCACTCGCCGATGTGGGTATGAGAAACGATCTCAGTCAACCAATCGGAAGGCGTTCGCATGAGGCATCCGGCCCAGCTTTTGGTTGAAATATGCGAGCATGTGTGAGTTAACGCCGGTAGACCCCCAGGAGGTGACAATGTTCCTGAGGTCAGTTTTTGTTCCCAACTATAGAGATAATTTATGTGCTGGATGCAACAAGGTTGCATGAAAGAATTTCGTTATAATCGTGTAATCACATTTAAGTTTTCTAGTCAGTTTTCTAGTAAGGATGGGCGGACAAACATTCCTCACTAAATAGGCATAACAGATATCCAACGCAAACAAATACGTAATAACGCACGAGTCCACATTCAACGCTCCGGACTCCCGGATGGACGACAGAGAGCGACGCCGTGAAGTCTCCGGCTGCAGCGAGGTGGTACGCTGTCGGCAGGACTGCTTCCCTCTGTCCCTCACTCCTGCATTGCCATCGCGGAGTACCCATGTTGACCTGTTACGTAGCTCTGAGTCCAACTTTGATTCTTCCAGTAGTACTGGAAAGGTCATTATTTGAACGTGATTTGAACATTGTGGTTAAATTTAATTTAGTGGCTGAATATAGGGACATAGCAGGCCAACGAAAACGCCATCTGGTGTCATAAATATGAAGCGGGCTATGGCCCAGGCAGTAAGGAGGGTATCAACCTGTCAAGTTGGCGATGACAGCATTTGCATTACACAGTAGCACAAAAAATCATTCAGCCTAGTTTAGTTACTTTTTATGACCAAGTGCTGCCCTCTATAGTTTCAGCTAGGTCAATGACAACATATTATGCAAAGAGTTTGAAAGAGATGCTCCTTTTTATAGGAGCGCAGCAACGTAATACAAACTCTTTTTATGTTAGTCTTACATAAATAATTTAAATTGTATGGTTGGTTTTGTTCATATCCTATTATTTTCAGTTATTCTAAACTTGTATATATATATATATAAATGTGGTTTCTCGAAAACGGCTTTAACAATTTGGATGACATTTCTATTTAGACTTAGTAATGCAAAATGTAAGTTTATTTAGTTAAGGGATATGACTCCCTTCTTATATTACTAGGTGGTAGGGTTTAACCCGCCCGGGTTGGTACCACCGCACTGATGAAAGGTCGGTCGAAACGGCTATGTAAATAGTTTGTGTTTTCCGACCAGTTCAGTGTAGCCGGCACGATCAAAGGGGGAAGCACTGACATGGCACCTAGTTCACCCGGTGTTATGGGCTGACATCATGGATGTTGTAGGTGATGTAAGCCAACCGTGTCAGTATCCATAAAAAAAAAAAAGGTAAGGTTTATTAAGTTTATAAGGTGCCGCGACAATGACCGTACAAATACAGGACCAGCAGACGAAACCTATCCAATTGCATCGTGGAGTCAGACAGGGAGATGTTACATCTCCGAAACTGTTTACGAATGCATTGGAAGATATATTTAAGCTGCTGGATTGGGAAAAGCACGGCATTAATATTAACGGCGAGTACATTTCACACCTACGCTTCGCAGATGACATAGTCGTGATAGGCGAATCGCTGGAGGAGCTGAATCACATGCTGAACGACCTCAATGTCGCCTCCCGCCGAGTCGGCCTCGGGATGAATTTGGACAAGACGAAAGTCATGTTCAACGAACACGTCGTCCCGGGGCACGTAACAGTTGGAGAGGCGACCCTCGAAGTTGTGCAGAATTATGTCTATCTTGGACAAACCATCCAGCTAGGGAAGCTCAACTTTGACAAGGAGGCCAACAGAAGGATTCAGCTAGGCTGGGCGGCATTTGGGAAACTCCGCCACATCTTTTCATCCTCCATCCCACAGTCATTGAAGACGAAGGTCTTTAATCAGTGCGTTCTGCCAGTAATGACGTACGGAGCGGAAACGTGGACCCTGACGATGGGCCTGGTCCACAAATTTAGTCGCACAGCGAGCTATGGAAAGAGCAATGCTCGGAATTTCTTTGACCGATAAAATCCGTAACGACGTAATCGTCAAAGAACTAAGGTAGTCGACATTGCTAAGAAAATAAGCAAGCTGAAGTGGCAGTGGGCTGGGCACATCTGTCGTAGACCCGACAACCGATGGGGTAGACGGGTGCTCGAATGGAGGCCACGTACAAGCAAACGTAGCGTGAGACGCCCCCCGGCTAGGTGGACAGATGACCTAAAAAAGGTAGCCGGGAGTGGATGGATGAGAAGAGCGGAAGACCGCTTGTGGTGCCTTGGGAGAGGCCTATGTCCAGCAGTGAACCGATACAGGCTGATGATGAAGGTATCTGTAGACGCCGAGCGTAGCTCGGTCGGTCGTATTTTATTTATGTACCGTACCTATGTGACAAAGGCTGCCAACGCCACGCCAGCCATCGATACCTACTCAATGGAAGTTACAAATAAAAATCATTACCCAGAAATGTTGTCCATCCACTCCAGTTGTTGCCTACACTAAAAAAACAAATATTTTGCAAGTTTTGCATTTACCTTTGAGAAATTGGGAAGTGTCACTATGGTGAGTAGCTTTTTGCGAATGAAACACACCACCGTATGGCACATTTTGACTGGGCCACTTAACTGTAATGCAACCCTTGTCGTCTGGAGTCTGTCGCAACATTCCTGCAATCCAAATAACGTAAGAATTCTATAAAATTTTAATATTTTTACGAACTAACCTTTTTACTTGACGAAAGTAAAACGCATTTTGAAAATAACTAACTGTACTGTACTGTAACCAAGGCAACCGAACACAACGGAATGTCCAAAGAATATAATACTACGCGAATGTCTGTCTTCCGTCAGTCGGTCGGTCTTCGTACGTGAATATATACGAAGCGGCACATGAAAGAAAAAATTGACTCTTGCGCTGTAGATCAGCTGATTGTAAACGCGAAGTGGCAGAAACGACATGCGCCGCCTCAACATTAGAAGATGCGTCGCGTAGCGACGCATATTCTTTAAATTAACACTGGTTATTTTTTTTTAACCTCCACAACATCACAGCTGATCATAGCGCAAGAGTCAATTTTGTTCTCTCATGTGCCAGACCCGAATATATATTGGTAATCCTGTGCGTACGGTGCGTACCTATTGAGACGAGTGGCTCGGGATCAATTCTGATGTCTCTTACTGACAGTTCTCCTCCTAAGAAATTTTTATTTTCGGAAATATTCGGAAACATTCAAACTGTTTTGGTGGTTTAAAAAAAAACCAGTATAAAGAAGATGCGCCGCTACGCGACGCATCTTCTTTATATTAACCCTAACCTAATGTTGAGGCGGTGCATGTCGTTTTTGTTACAAGTTTGTATTTCCGAAAATAATTCTTAGGTGGTTATAAAAAAAACTAAACACCCTAGAACAATTTAAACACCGTAACATTGCTTGAAAAAAAAAGCAAAAAAAAAACCAAAAAGATTTTGTGGGATTCGAACCCAGGTCATAAAACTACTAGTCCTAGACCCTCACCCCTGAGCCACGAAATCACTTAAACGAACAAACGAATATCGAATTTCCTTGATTCGCTTTCGGCTCTATGACGTCACAGCTGTCAGCGACAGCCAACAGAATTGATCCCGAGCCACTCGTCTATTGAGTGAACCACAGACGGTCCGCCACCTGAAAGACCTGCTCGATCCTTTTCCTTTCCTTTCGGCAAACTTCGGCTCGAAGGAGGAATGTGTGGTATGTAGGTATGACTGATGTTGTGTGGTATGTATTAGTGATGCGCACGCATCTTCTCTTTATTAACCCTAACCTCATGTTGAGGCGGCGCGTCGTTTTTGTTACGTTTGTATTTCCGAAAAGAAAGCTTTATTAGGTGGGTATAAAAAAATAACTTTAATAATTATTTAGTATATTAATAATTTTAACACCCTAACATTGCTTTAAAAAAATACAAAACAAATTTTGACAAAAGGCACACGAACCCATGGTCGAGATCGAAAAAATAAAAATCCTACACTCTTATACCACTGAGCCAACAAATTACATAAACGACCAAACGAATATCGGATTCAGTTGGTTCGCTTTCGAGCCGAGTCAACCCGAGTGTTTCCGAAAGGAGCGTAGGACGAGGCGCAGGATCAGCCAGAGCTGTCAGGTGTCAAACCCGAACCACAGAGTCATAGTCATAGCCTTCTGTATTCCGTCCTTGTCCGGTTTTTTTTTTATAACCACTTATGAAAGCTTTATTTTCGGAAATACAAACGTAACAAAAACGACATGCGCCGCCTCAACATTAGGTTAGGGTTAATATAGAGAAGATGCGTCTCGTAGCGACGCATCCTTTCTATATATTAACCCTTGTTATTTTTTTTAAACCACCAAAAACATCACTAATACATATGTACCACACAACATCACTCATACATACCACACATTCCTCCTTCGAGCCGAAGTTTGCCGAAAGGAGCTAAAGGAGTAGGGTGCAGGATCAAGCAGGTCTTTCAGGTAGCGGACCGGTCCTTGTCCTTTAGAGAAGGCTATGTATGACACTATGATGCCGGCACTTCACTTGGCTTAGCGTATTCGTGTATTTGGCAAAAATTCCCGTCTCGTCTCCCTTTAATGGCTTGTTTAGAGCGAGATAAAACTAAAATGTTTGCAACAAACACGAATACGTACGCTTACTGATGTACGCTACGCTAAGCCAAGTGAAGTGCCGGCATGACAGAGTAAAAGAAAAGAGTGAACTTGTGAGTTGTATGTACCTGGGCGATTCCGCCGAAAAGTGTACATTTAATTTAAATTGAAGAATTTAAAAAAATGTTAAAATGTGTTTTTTTTACGATCAGAATCTTTTGAATGTTTAATCTATTTTCACGTTTATATGAAGGTTTAACAATAATAGACTAATATAATTAAAAAATGATTTTTATCGTTCACGGAGCAGGAATTTCATTCCACTTTGTTACCAAAAATATTATTTAATTTAACCTCACCAGTATACATAAAGTAATAAATTTTTAAATAAATTGATTCAGGGTGGCAAAACCTTCTATAATCCGTGGTAAACATGTTCAATATCTAAATGTTTAATTACTTATAGGTATCGTTTCTTCTACTTTGTTACTTTTAGAAAAAAATGTATTCAAAAAGTTTATATTGTGAAGGAAATGTCAGGAATATTGTTATATAGTTTGCATATGTAAACGACAATAAAAAATCTAATAAATTCGTAATCATTTTCTATTTCATTTTATATGCCATTATGTTGTTTTTCATTAATTTAAAAAAAACAAAAATAGGACAGTAACGGAACTGGAATGGACTGTAACAAAGTGGAACGTGTAAAGATGAGCTTACATACATTTTTATAGTAAAGCTAATTTAAATATTTGACAAACGAATTTTATTCGAAAATACCTATCCTATTAATATTATAAATGCGAAAGTTTGTGAGGATGGATGTATGAATGTTTGTTTGATGTATGGACAAAACGAGTATGCTGCGAGTGGGGCCGCGAGCAACAGCTAGTAAGTAGTAACATACATTTTCTTATACAATCACAAGTTTAAAAAAAAAACTTAACCTTCCAAGCATGCATCACATACTTGATTTTTTTATTCAATATAAAAGCTTCTTTAATTTTTTTTTATTTAATATTTTTTATTTTGTGCTTTTTAGTTATTGCTCTTCAAGCAAATCAAACGAGCCCAAACGCGATGGGTTCATCACGTTTAGTTTAGGAGTTCCTATGGCCACCTTCTGTCTCCATCATCAGACCAGCTCGATGGTACAATAACATTGCATTGTCCTTGGAACTTAACCAACGTGTAAAATTTGAACTCCGTACGATAAGAGGAAGTTGTTCTAATTCAGCTTGCAAGATTCCATCTTCACAAACATACATCCATTGCAAGTTAAATAAAGCTTGTAAAAATGAACGGGTCTCAATAATGTACAAAATTAGAAATTCTGAAAATGGTCAGATTTCATCAGCTGCGCTATGTCACCATAACTTTATTTATTCCACTTTGTTACCCTTCTATTCCGTTAAAACGTTACCACAACAAAAGTCACAAAGCGGAAGTAACGTTTTTCCATTTTCGAAAATGAAATAATTTATAAATCCATAAGCAATTGTTAAGAAGTGTGGTCAGTTGTTCCACTTTGATCTTAATTAAACATAGTACTGTTCTAAATTTAATTCATAATTTAAAATTGTGTACTTACGTTGGAATGTTGGTCACAAAAATGGAAGAAAATTCCGGCTTTTTCGAAAGACACGTCTTTGCTTTGGCGTTACTTTGACACAACTGACCTGAAAAGCAAATGGCCGCTCTGACAAGCAACGCGCCAGTATTAGATCCTAGAAAGATCTTTTTCCCCATATGATTGTATCTTTATTTCCCCAAAATTTCGGTAACAAAATGGAAATTCCACATCGTTTTATTTCCTTGGACAGACTTAAATAATTATTTAATACCATTTATACACAAATTGAAGAATATAAATTATATTTAATAGTTAGATTATCATATTTACCGCCATAGTAATTAATAAAATATAATGTCACCTCACCAAATTTCTTTCGTAAACTTCAATTGATTGAGTCATTTTAAAAATGAGACATACTTTTTTGTATGGAAATGAAAACTAAGTATTGTGTTTTTCAATCACTATTATTCAGTTGATCCTTTAATAGTTTGCATATTATTAGGATTTATTAACAAAAAGTTGTATTTCATGAAAAAAATATTTACTCAGTGCTTATGTGTTTATATTTCGAGAAACAAAAATGTGAAATGGTAGGACAGTACCAAAACTGTGATGTACACTTTTCGGCGGAAACGCCCACCTCCCATTGCGCTATATCATAGACCCGCCCTTGTTTATTTCAAATTGAAAGACAGAGACACTGGTCTTCATTTGAAGTAGGTATGTACCGTGTGGCGCCGGTACTTTAAAAGAATAGCCCCACTGCATCTCTCCCCGTGTATGTCGTAAAAGGCGACTAAGGGATATGACTCCCTTCTTATATTACTAGGTCGTAGGGTTTAACCCGCCCGGGTTGATACCACCGCACTGAATGAAAGGTCGGTCGAAACGGCTATGTAAATAGTTTGTGTTTTCCGTCCAGTTCAGTGTAGCCGGCACGACCGAAGGGAAGCACTGATGTGGCACCAAGTTCACCCGGTGTTATGGGCTGACATCACGGATGTTGTAGGTGATGTAGCCAAGCGTGTCAGTTTCCATAAAAAAAAAAGGTATAAAAACAGATGAGCGAGTCTAAAATATAAGACTTATCACAGGTGCGATGAAAACTACCCCAATTAATTCCTTGCAAGCGGAATCTGGCATATCTCCTTTGAGTTTGCGCTTCCGATACCTTAAAAATAGATTCATAATCCATTTACTGTCTTCACCAGACAATATATTATTGAAGAAGATTGCAAGTGTTCCTTTGCATAATAATGTTCCTTTTGTCTGTCAAGATGTTCAAATTTTTATTAATTCTATAAAGACAGATATATTATTTTGCGAGAAAAAATTACCTTGTTATGATGGTTCATTCGCAAGTAAATTTCTTGAGATTCCGGTAGACATTGTTGGTAGTCTGTCGACAAAAGAGGAGGTATATTTTAATTTGGCAAAATACGACAATTATAAAAAGATATTTACTGACGGTTCCAAAAATGATCAAAACGTTTCATTGGCAATCTATGACCAATCTACGAGGACAGGATTTGGATACAAAATAAACAGCGAAGCGACCATTTATACTGCTGAAGGCCTCGCCGTACTGGAAGCCTTAAAATACATCGAGAATTATCAAGAACCAATTCAGAATGAGAACTCCCGTAAATGGCTAATAGTCAGTGATTGTCAGAGCGTTCTTCGAGCCATCGAAAACACGAAACTTGATGCGAGAACGGCATATTTTATTTATAAGATACGAGAGAAGATACTTGATTTGAGTGTGAAAGGATTTACCGTGGGATTATTTTGGACGCCGAGCCACATTGATGTTTTAAAACAATTTTGACGTCTCAAAGCCCGATCAAAAATGTTGCCATACCACATTCTGACTTTCACGCAATTCTAACGAACATCTATGATGATTGATGATGAATGGGCAACAGTCTGGTCTGAATCTCTCCAACAGAAAGGAAGGTGGTATCATAAAATTCAAAATAATATTACGAAGACATCCTGGTTTGACAAAGGAATGCTATTGAAGGAACTGCAATTCTACACTACTTTTTGCTGACTTCGTATGGGTCACTGTCAATTCAATGCGCACCTTCATCGAATGAATTTAGTGAATTCCTCCCTATGTCAACACTGCAATATAGATGAAGAGCAAACTCTTGACCACATATTTTTGAACTGTCCCGCTTTCACAATCCAAAGATTACTCATGACTCATGATAGACCAACTTATGGAAAATTATAAATATCCCGAAACGATCCCTACATCTTTGGAAAGAATTCTTTCAAATACACACAACTACCCAGCCATTTATACATATATAAGAAAAACCATTGGTAAAATATAATTACGAAAATACATTTAAAAGAAGAAAATTGAGAATTGGCTGTATGGTCAAATGATCTTTGCCTGCCTATTTATGGCGAAAACAACAACAACAACTAAAATATAATCGGTGGAACGGCGCTGCATTCGCGCCATTTTCCCCAACAATTCTCCCGCTCTTGAGTTGAAAAAGTAAGATATACTAATGGATTTGGATACTCACAACTCCTCCATTCAGATGATCGCAAGGCAGAAAGAGTTCAAAGATGAAAAGATAAAGAAGAAAAATTGTAAGTTGGGTTTAATTTCGTGTCATTGTTATTACTTTCTGCATCTTACTAATATATTTTACGACAAGCACAAATACCACGATCAACTTACCAAATTCAAAACATTACAGCCGAGACCACGTTGACGACGGCAGAACGTAGTTTACGTGATGAATTAATAGCATTGGCTCGTGTGACGAAGAATATGGAAGAGAGTATTCGCGCGAATGCTCGTACTAGAGCTCAGTTGGAGATCGCTCGAATTCGTACGCAAGCGCGCGCCCAACAACTCGACGTAATTTTTCGAAATATTGAAGAATTTCAAACAAACGTGGTAAATTACTTGAGACTACCTAATTGTAATAGGTGCGTAGACATGAAATCACAAGTCAGCACTAATGCTTACTCAGCAGGTTGTTGACTGCTTAGATTTGACGCGCTACGAATCTCGTACTGCGAGGTTGAGGGAGCGTAGGGCAACGCGAGCGACGGCATGATGAGCGGCAGCGCGATGAGCGCGAGTATCGTGTTTACATTCTCGCGCTGCATACTGCCCTGCTCACTTCCCTGCCCTGTAGGGCTGAGTGTACGATATGAATGTACCTACCTACCCCAGAATTCCCAAGTATGTGGAATGTACCTACTAACCTACACAACGAATGTCGGTCGAAGCGAAGCTCATATTTGTGATCTCAAGGTTGAGCGCTCAATCAATGTCATCCCCAGCCCCCAGGGAATGACGCGGCAGTCTTTGTAAACGGAGAAGCATATCTGGGAAAGGCATTATTCAGTCAGGAAGGATTGCAGATGTTTTGGTTGTGACAGGAAAAAGAGGTAAGCGGAGTGTGGGCGCAACGTGAGGAGTTCTGCTCTGCTGCTATAGCGCTATCGGAGCAGTGTGGCGTGTCGGCACTACTGGCGACGCGCGCACGCGCAGAACTCCCTCCACCTCCCGCTTTGCCTGCGTCCAGACCTCTGCTGTCTGTCCCGCTCGAGAACGCCACTGAGGGCCTGCGTAAAGCAGAGCGACGCAGAGAGCGTCTTCTCGGCGAACGAAACCAGCTACAACTTGAACCGGAGCAGGGCGAAGAGTTCACACGGCTAGTTCAATTATTTTTGTACAACTTCTTTGACACGTACCTACGTCTTAGATTACGGAGTGTGTGGATTGGTGTGGATATAGGGTGGCACAATGGGTAATTCAAAGTCAGCTTAGAAAAAAAGGACACTTTCGCCGCTTACATTGGCGGGCAGGGCTATTCGTAGTCGTAGGTACGCCAAACAGAGATTATTAACTAAGAACTCGTAGTATGCCAAACAGAGATTACTAGTATTATCAAAACCTCGTGTCCGGTTGAGCAATAAAGTTATATGGCTTAGGGAAGCGAATCTGCGCACGGTGCTTTGTCGATAAAAAGTCACCTGGGTCGATAGAAGTTATTCACGGTTTTTTAATTATCTCAAATCATGAATTATGTGTTTGTGTTGTTTTTTTAATGAATGACATAATACCATTTGAAGGGTCGCCCGCTAATGCACGTTATGGTATGCATCAATGATGTAACGCGATCTCATTGGCCGACCGAGAACGCACTCTGTGGAATGCATCAATGACGTACGATCATCATCAACGACGACGAATACGAATTTGAATCTAATGTAAAGTATCATAAATAAATATCTTATGAATCTATTCAGATAAAAAAAAAAAACATATAAAAATAAAACAATAAAATGTGTTTATTTATTTATGTATTTATTTATTATTGTTGTTGTCGAATTTTTAGTATGATTGAGTATGTGAAATAGGTATCTATTATATATAAATAGATATATAAGTACCTTAAGCATTTATAACCTGTAGTGTAGTACCTTTAGATATTATTAATTCATCTAAATAAAAAGCCGTGAATAACTTCTATCGACCCAGGTAACTTTTTATCGACAAAGCGCCGTGCGCAGATTCGCTTCCATAAGCCATATAACTTTATTGCCCAACCGGACACGAGGTTTTGATAATACACTACTACTAAGAACTGGGAGTGTCCTATTTGATTTCCTACGAATAGACCTACCAGGCGGGACAGTGCTATTCGCAGCTGTATGAGGTATTCGTAGGTACGAACTGCACTATGCGAGTTGGTTTAAAAAAAATAACCAGGGTTAAATTACAGAAGATGCGTCGCTACACGACGCATCTTCTATAATTTAACCCTAACCTAATGTTGAGGCGGCGCATGTCGTTTTTGTTACGTTTCGTTGAAAACTCCAATAGTGCAGTTTGCATTCCTGCATGCAGGTTTACCACAGAGCATGGAATATCGTTCCATGCTCTGTGAGGTTTACCTACGAATAGACATGCCCGATCGGACAGGGCTATTCGTAGGTATACCTACGAATAGACATTCCCGATCGGACAGGGCTATTCGTAGGTATACCTGCATGCAGGTATACCTACGAATAGACACTTCCTACATTGTGACACGGACGGCCCGGGTCAGCTGCCATCCGGCCAATAAAAGTTTGAGAATCGGTGGTAGCTTGAGTGACAAAAAAATAAAACCGGGAAGGATGGTCAAATAAAAAAAAAACTAGATTAAATTGTTAATAGAATTTAATTAATACCTTCGTGGCCTCAGTCGTGATGGAAAATTGGCGCTAATTCAGCTTAAATTAATTCAACTGCTACCACAATAATCTTAGTAAGCTAAGGTAAAACAACAAATATTAATGCATGAACATGCGCGGTAAGCAAGCTAAGCGCGACGTTGCTTGCTTGCTGCCACGATCGCCACATCAACTTATCAACACAAATAAAGTTTACACACAAACATCTCCACGCACGTGTTACAGTATGATTAGTCTTAATTTAACTTAGCTAAATTCATAATAACGAATCCGGCCGGTGTTGTGGACGATGAAGGAACTGCTATCGGAGTGCATGCGCTGTTTCCCCGCAACTGACATAAAGGCTGGGTCTATTCGAGCGAGGTGGAGAAGACGTAAGGGACTAGTATATTGTGGCTACTGATGGGCAAGGATTCAATCCCATTTGGGACCGAATCCTTATTCGAGACTTTATAGGGATTTTATTGGGAAAGTTGGGGAAGGTTCCTCATTCGATCCTACGAAACAGGATTTTATTTTAATATTAGATTTCAACATCGTGAATGAGTTGTTTTCATTAGTACTAGGCATAATATGGTAGTAGGTATGTAGATCATTGTTTTACTGGATGAATTCCTATTTCTAAATAAATAATGTCTCGACAGGTTTTAATATGAATGCATGATTCCCTAGTTATGTTCACAAAATAATTGATATGTGTTGTCGTTTGAGCGCGCGTACATTTCGCCGTGATGTGAGAGAGGAAAAAGGTCGGTAATAGAGTCTGTTCAGTGACCGTGACAGTGTGAAAAGTTAGGTACCGATTTTTTGGTAGATCTAACAATTTCGGTCATGTTTGACCAAAAAACATACAGTCGAATTGAGAACCTCCTCCTTTTTTTGAAGTCGGTTAAAAAATAACGATTTGAGGTCATACATAATCTACCGATATTTGTTAAATCAATACTAATTATAAATCTGTAAGGGATGGTCATAGAGTAAGTTACTTTGTTTTATGAGATACTGAGGTATAAGACTCTATGTATGATACTAAAGCTAAATTGACGATTTTTAGAAATATTTTCTGTGTATGTATGTTCCACCATAACTCTTAAAGCGATCATCTGAATTCGATGAAACATCGTACAAGGATGTTATATCCCATACTATACGACACAGAGGATAAGCTAAATAAAATTCAGTTCCGGTTACGCTCGGATGTGGTTCCCAAACTGAAATGTTTCGCGAGCCATTTAGCGCGAGTAGGTATGAGATATGAGCGAGCCGGCGGCGTGGCGGAGCGGGCGGCGCGGCGGAGCGGGCGGTGCGGCGCGCGGGCGGGTGCCTATAAAAGCGCACTGCCCATACTATAGAAAGCCAAAATTGTTTTTTTTTTTTTTTTTTTTTTTATTGAAACTGACACGGTTGGCTACATCACCTACAACATCCGTGATGTCAGCCCATAACACCGGGTGAACTTGGTGCCACGTCAGTACTTCCCTTCGGTCGTGCCGGCTACACTGAACTGGACGGAAAACACAAACTATTTGCATAGCCGTTTCGACCGACCTTTCATTCAGTGCGGTGGTACCAACCCGGGTGGGTTAAACCCTACCACCTTGTGATATAAGAAGGGAGTCACATCCCTTAGTCGCCTTAATTGTAATTTGATTCGATCCTAATTTTTTTATCCTATTATGTATGGTACAAGTTAGGATACATGTAAACTAAATATGACGTCACCGATACGAAACATGTACCTTTTCAAAGTAAGTAACTAAGGGAGAGGCCGAAAGCGGAGCTTCGTTCAAGTTAACGATATATTTCTCGATGAAAGTAAGTAAATAAGGGCGAGAATATCGTTTACGCGAACGCAACTCGGCGTTCGGCAGGGCATTAACTTAGTTTCTTTGAGAAGGATTATCATTTACTTGAACGCAGCTCGGCCTTCGGCCTCGTCGGCCTCTTTGAAAAAGTATATGGTTTACCTATAGGGAGCTCCGCCTTCGGCGTCGCCATAGGTAACTTAGTTTCTTCGAGAAAAATAACGTTTACCTGAAAGGAGCTCGACCTTCGGCCTAATCAGTAGTTACATATTTTGTTCGAGAAGGTTTGTCATTACCCTGAATGCAGCTCAGCTTTCGACCTTCTCGCTTTATAACTTACTTTCTTCTTTTGAAATACGAATTTCACGAGAGCGGGCAAAAGCTAGTAAACTATAATAGTTACTAAAAATAATACTGTTTTATGTAATCCGGTCGCCTGAGTCGAATGGGTCTAAGCACATTCTCCGACCAGCCAATATCACCTCCGAGAAGGTAGGTGCCCGTGCATACCGGAGACTTCCCTGGATTGCTGGATATACTGAACTAGAAGAGAACACAGCCGAGCCTGCTATGCGGCCATCTTACATCCAGTACGGTGGTACTAACCCAGTCGGCTACAATTTGAGCCTACAACCTCGTAAGGGGCAAGGGAAGGTACCTAGTTTTACACCAGTTCTAAACGGTGAAGTAGCAGGTGTAAGTATGCACGTAAATTTTTTCATCAGAAAAAACTCATTGGTGCACACCGACCGGATTCGAACCTCGGACCTCTTGCATGAGAACCCGATGCCCAAAAACTCGGCCACTCGCCGCTTAACTTGTGTAATGTAATCAGAGATGTAATGTCATCAGATCAGAGCGGATAGTCCAAGCGATCCCTTGCAATGACCACTCACAAATACGACTCGTGAAAACTCGTTACAAGCTTGCGTGGCTCATAACGAGATCCTCGCCCTTAATGATTTAGTTTCTTCTTTTGAAATACGAATTTCACGCGAGCGAAGCCGCAGGCAAAAGCTAGTTAAAAACATACTTTATTCGAGAAGGTTTATCATTAACCTGAACGCAGCTCAGCCTTCGGCCTCGCCCTTAATGATTTAGTTTCTTCTTTTGAAATACGAATTTCACGCGAGCGAAGCCGCGGGCAAAAGCTAGTTGAAAACATACTTTATTCGAGAAGGTTTATCATTAACCTGAACGCAGCTCAGCCTTCGGCCTCGCCCTTAATGATTTAGTTTCTTCTTTTGAAATACGAATTTCACGCGAGCGAAGCCGCGGGCAAAAGCTAGTTGAAAACATACTTTATTCGAGAAGGTTTATCATTAACCTGAACGCAGCTCAGCCTTCGGCCTCGCCCTTAATGATTTAGTTTCTTCTTTTGAAATACGAATTTCACGAGAGCGAAGCCGCGGGCAAAGGCTAGTTAAAAACATAAAATCGTTTCGATCTTAAAATAGGATTAAATCCGGGACTTTATGATAAAATTTCGCTCATATTACAGAAAAACTTCACATACTTAACCTTAAAACATAAAATCCTCATTCGGTCCTAGAATAGGATTAAATCCGGGCTTTTATGATAAAATCCCGCCCATAAAGATTCAATCCCGGGATCGACCCATCAGTAATTGTGGCGGTCCTGTTGCAAAATCTGGTGCGCAGCTGATACTCGTGGTTGCTGCGGCAAACGCTCACCAAATCGTCGGCTGACTGGCTCAACCACACAATGTTTTCGGTCCAGCAGTGGATACCGACGTCGGGGCACCCAACTAGCATAAACGTCTAGCCTGCCTGCAGCGAGCGGAGCTGCTCTAATAGATTGCAGTATACTCTACATATAGAGCAAATTATTCAAATCCTTTTCTTCACCACCACTCCTTTTTCTTTTTAACCAAAAATTCCTGTCCTGTCAAAAATTTTTGACAACCTAACTTTTTCATTTTCTAACATTTAAACTAATATGGCCTGAAGCAATAATCTGCTTCGTCACAGTTGGCACACAATCATCTGCCTCTACCCAGAATTTGTGTACTTTACAATAAAATCCGGCTAGATCCGGCCGGCTTAGGGGGCAGATAGTCGTTCGTTCTATCTAACCTGAGGCGTACAAATACATTCACGCATGACGGTGAGCATAAAATTCTGCGAGTGTAGTGCTCGCTCAGGCCATGTATAGATATGCATGCTAGAACGATAAAAAAGGTATGGACTCCGAACCCTATCCTCGCCAGCGTAACACGATATAAGCAAAAGCATGCTTGTTTTGTATGGACGGTCGCGCGCTGGCCCGTCAGTCTGTCATCGGCCGCGTTCGCAAAAAACCTGTTTAAAGTGCCCGCATGCAGTGTGTTTACGTGTAAAAACACTACAGCCAAGTTTAGTGTGCACAATAGTGGAATATCTTATCATCGGTAAGTACACTCCGCTCCCCGCAACTCGGCGACGCTAGTTCTCATACAAGCATTTGACAGTCCGGCGTCCATACCTTTTTTATCGTTCTAGGGTGCATGCAAGTCAAGCATTTTTATTTGAGAATTATGAATTTGTTTGCGTATGTGTGTTCGCCTCAGGTTAAGCCGTCCATGCATCCTACCGTTTAGAAGTTTGCACGCTGAAATGTGGGTGAACAGGAATAGTATTCATTTTTTTTCATTTAGTAAGAATATTAACTGCTGTTTTGTGTTTGTAGGCTGAGGAATGCTTTACGCTACTCTCGCGAGAGAACTGCTGCACTTCTGAGCGATGCAGTAAGTAAGATACTACTTTATAAATTTAAAATTTTGAGGTAATTTTTTTATTATTTTATATAGTAGTAAGTATTACTACTACTACGCGCTTGCCTTGCCACGCAAACACACAACGCTTAATATAACGAAAGTCAAGAAACGAAGCAAGTTCGTCGTTCGTCGTACAAAATGGTGTATAGATAAGGTGTGGGCTGCCATATAGACAACATTAAATGTTGTCTATATGGCAGCCCACCCCCCATTGTCCTTTCAAATTTTGAAAGGACAATGGGGGGTAATTAACATGCTTTGCGGAAAAACTAAATCCACCGCCCCAACATAACATAACCTGTTAGTGTGGCTATTCCCTAGAGTGTTTTTATAAGCCGGAGGCGCGGAGGGAGTGCAGCCCCCGTAAGTCCGCCGTAAGTCGCAACAAAGCGCAGGCAACCGTGTGAGCCGGAGCGGCTGAGGCTGGTCGCCGAAGACCAAAAAGCCAAAGCTGCGGAGGCGAGCATGGGTGCCTGCACTGTGTTACGCAAGGATGGCGGGGTTGCACTTCCCGCAGCGCCGGAGAAGAGGCAATCCTAAGTCGCTATTGAAAATAAATTCGCGGAAGTCGCCATTTTTATTAAGCTTTTTCGTGAAATTTTATTTTTTATTTTTGGCCCCAGTTTTGATTTCCGCAGGATAAGTATTTTCTAATAGCATTGTTTTGTAGTACCCGCTCAAGTGCCACCCGCCTAATATAGGCGGCGCCATTTTCACCCTCGCATGTGCCAGGCGCCTTTATTAGGCGTCGTGGATGAGATCATAGTAAATTATTTCTTAAAATTCGAATATCATGCCAATCTCTTCTAACTTATGTGTCATTATTCATAAAAGAACAGGCTAGCTCTACAAATCCACACTTCTATGACGTCTCTATGCCTGTCCTTGGAAATAATTCTCGAAAACAAACTCCGTCAGTCAGGCCACTTGAGTCGGCGGAGTCGGTCGCTTGTTTTCGATTAAAATTGATTAATGTGACGTTTATTGTGGTGTTTCTGTGTCACGAACAATGGACTGGTATGTAATCTTCACTTTACAATAGTTCTAACAGTTGAGGAACGATTTATTTGCGAAGAACCATGTTTTCGAAGCGAGTCGAAAAAAAATTCGACTTCTCTCGATTTTTTTTTTCTTTTGATGTTTTGATTGAAACCGGTAGAATTCCTAGACGTGTTACTAATGCAATGACTAGTAAATTTAACGTACATTTCGAAAATATAGGCTTTTCACGTAGGTTTCCTAGAAAAAAGTCTAGAAATATGGTTTCGAACGCGCGGCGGCGGAGCGTGCGCGGGCGCACGCCCTCTGACGAAAAGTGCCTGGCACTTGCGGGGTCCCGTCCCCACGCGCCAACCAAGAACCTATCAACACATCAAATGAGTTACATCAGTCGCTGATTGCCTTTCTTAATTCGGAATAAAGAAAAGAAGAAAACAATGCAAATGAGAAGAATGAAAAAAACAAGAAATGGCTATACGGTCACATTATCCTTGCCTTTCCGTAAGAAAAATAAAAATTTACTGTCAGGTGCTTACTACAAAGAGACGCTCGTCTGCTCAGTGCTCAGGCTCAGACCAAAGAAAAAGAATATAATATAATACTACTAGGGCGTAGACAGAACAGCAGAATGTCAACTTTGCAAGGAAAAGGAAAAATCGAAGAAGGGAATTAAAAAAGGTGTTTTGATCGTGCAAAACTCCAATCGGTCTACCAATCCACGTTGAAACAATGTCCCGATCGGCCTTAGGTCTGCTAAGGTACATAGTGGGTTTATATATAGACGAACATCCTATCAACATATTTTAGGTTAATTATTTACACTTTTCGTCAAGTCAATGTTTTCGTCCGATTTTGTGGGATAGTTTCTGCTCATGCAAACATATATTATGCCTTTCGTGGGGCTTAATCCCCAGTGAGGATTCGACGCGAATTCAATAGCAGGACAATTTATATTGAGTAGGTATCATATTTTCTAGTACAGTAGTACAAACGAAAGCTAGGCAGTGCCTCAATAGTCCGCAAATGGATTTTGCTGTCACCTTCGATCATACATAAAACTTAGCTAGTCACCTTTGGTTTGGTTACATAAAATAAAATAAACATTGACATTGCCATAGCGACATTTACAGAAAATCCCAAATTTCTAGATTGAGCTAGTCATTGGATTCCTTCCAGAAATAATGTTTTTTCTATGTAAATGTCGATAATCGCAATGTAATAAGTAATTTTACGTGAAATTACCTATAGATAGCGTATGCTGGTGGTGAATAAATTGACCGCCTGCTGTAAGTGTGAACCCCCCGCCGCCCGTGGTGGAAACTCAATTTTTATCTTAAATTTGTATGTTTTTTATATTTATATTCAGATGTATGCAAAATAAATCTGTAAATAAATGAATAAAATAAATTATAATACACTTTATGCCACTTAATGTGTGGCATAAAACCTGTTCTTGTTTTGATAACAATAGGTGGCGTAACAATGTCTGAGTAACTAGGTACATACATATTTCAAAATGTTGCCATATACAAAGGAAGCTAATATATGAATATTCAGTCCTAATTAATTTATTTTGTATTTTGACAGGAAGTTCCTACAAGGGAATAAGATCAACTACAGAAACTTCTCAAGCAGCATCGAAGAAAATGTGAACGCACCCATCAAATTCACAACCAGTCCAGCGGCAAAAGGCATGCCTTCCGTAGTGCGTAACACGAGCTATCGATCTGTACCGTGGTACCAACCCCTCATCGTCAGCGGCAGTGTTGCCGTTTTCTTGATTTACTTTTGTATTCTGCGCGAAGAGAGCGACATTGACATGGAGTTTGATAAAACATTATACCAGAGAATAGAAGGTTTGGAGAAAGAACAGCTGTTGCAGGCGTACCGGTACAACAAGGAGAACGGACAGAGCGTGGAGGACATTGAGCGTCGTCTGAAGGAAATAGGGGCCATTGAGGCTACGGCGTAAATGGATAAAAGATATGTAGTCAGTGTTAATTAAAATTTAAGAATAAAGTATGTTCAAGTAATGTAGTGCATTATTATTCTTCAACATGTTAGTGGGTGAAAGAATGAAACTAAATATATTGCCCGCGGCTTCGCTTCGCGTGACTTTTGGCTCACAGACCATTTTGAGAAGTGGAAGGGAAGGTGTGGATCTAAGCTTGCGATGGCTTCACCGAACATATCCGGGCCCATCGGCAGTAGAGGATGGTATTAATCGACGCCGGGACTAGCGAGTGGCCACTCTAAATTTCCCGCGCATGCTTCACGTTTCGGCTCGCTTCAAGCCCTCGTCAGCTAGTCTGCGTTGACTAGGACGCAGGGAAACACCAGTCCCGCTCTCGACCTCCCTCTCTCTACCTATCCATTTTCTAGGATGCTTCCAGTGACGTTCATTACACGGCAACTTGTCGTCCATGGACACTTCACTTTATTTATTAGGATTGCACATCTTGAAAAATGTGGAACACAGGCGAGTTTGGTGCCATGAGGAAACTAACAACCCAACTACACAACAGTAACAATTTAAGTTATCTTGAAGTACACTGCAACATAAAAACATTTGCACTTGGGAGTAGGGTCACCAGAAGCTTCGTCGTTTAAGCCGCCGATTTGCAGCGGGGAGGTAGCATAATAGGAGAAATAACCAGAAGCGTAGTGCAGATGAGATGATGCGACGTGTAACGACATAATGATGCACATAAGGTAGAAATAGAGGGCAAACTCATTTAAGCAGGGAAGTTGACACAATAGAAAAGGTTGCAGTGGCTGTAGTGCCCGGTGGCATATTTCCGTTTCCCTGTTCAATAGGAGGCAGCCTTGAACTGCGCACGGGTTTGTTAAGCTAACTCCATTTTCAAACTCGAGTTCAATTAAGCGGCGGGTGGCCGAGTGGTTTGGGCATAGGCTTCTTATGCGAGAGGTCCGCGGTTCGAATCCGGTCGGCGTGTACCAGAGGTTTTTTTGACGAAAAAATTTACATGCATACCTACACCTGCTGCTTCACCGTTCCGAACCGGTGTAAAACTGTAGGTCCCTTCCCTTGCCCCTTACTAGGTGGTAGGCTCAAATTGTAGCCGACTGGGTTCGTACCACCGTACTGGATGTAAGATGGCCGCATAGCAGCCTCGCTTGTGTTCTCTAGTCCAGTATAGCCAGCAATCCAGGGAAGTCTCCGGTATGGCACCTACCTTCTCGGAGGTGATATTGGCTAGTCAGAGTATGCGCTTTGGCCCCTCCGAATCAGCCAACCATACCGGATTACATAAAAAAAAAGGTGTACTTCCGATAATAATTTTATGTGGTTATAAAAAAAATAACTATAACCATTGAATCAATGCCATAACCTATTTTTATTAACTTAACCAAAGAGTTTTGGTATTACGTGTCGCTGCGCTCTTTGAACCTAACAAAGTGTATGATAATAAAAAAGTAAAACAAAAATACTTGCAATAAAGTTTTTTTGTGGTTAAAAAAAAATAACCTATTTTTATTACCCTAACAATGCTTGCCATAAAAAAGTAAAAAAAAAATTCTTGCACAAGGGGGACTCGAACCCACGGCCCTTGAATTGAACACAAGTTTGAAAAGACGCAGCTCAATGTAACTAATAAAACTAACTAACTTAAACTGTCAAAATCCCAGATTCAGACTTTCTTTTGTTTCTTCCGTAATTTTACAAATAATTTGTGCTTTCCTAATTTCTATGGAGGATGTAACCATTGAACTTTCATGATGGCATATTATGCAAATTATAGTAAAGCACACAAGTCTAATGCGCGGGACGGATCTCGGCGTGTCGTCGCCGCAGCGGGCGACCCGCCACGCGCATACACTACAAGTACGGTGCGGATGCGAGGGAGAACACTGACGAGCCGCTGCGGCGGCGACACGCCGAGATCCGCCCCGCGCATTATATCTGTATAACAATATTACTCTATGCATTATACGTGCAGTAACAATACACGTGAAATTAATTCACAGATCTATTTTATTATTTTAGTCAGCCAGCGTGTGTCATCCCACCTGGCGAGTAGTCTTCTCCGCTGTTTTCTCGGGGTCACACTATTTTGTCCCACTAATGGTACCACAAGGGAGACCTATTTCTCGTGGTTCCACTATTGTTTATCTACTTATGTGTGTAACATTTTAGGGTTGCTAGCACCTATATTCGGTTTAGGACAGAACACTCCATTTTCCTGTCCACGGCCCACGGCTGTCAGCGTACAACGCCATATAAGTTACTCTATGGTACAACGCGGTAACTGCGGTCGTAGTCTATTCGGCTGACGTGCCCAGCCCACTGCCGCTTTAATTTAGCCACCCGATCACATTCATAGTAATAATCAGAGAAGCCAAATTATTTAAATTATTAATTAGACATATTACACTCCGCTTCAATAGGTGTGAAAATGCAACAGAATCGGGTTGGGAGTTATTAAAACCAAACACTTTTACACACTAATAATTTTAATGAACACCAAATTACATAGTCAAGTTCACATTTAAAATAATGTGCATTATTTAGGGCAATTTAGTTAGCGTGTCCGAGCCTATTTCTGTAATTTTGTTCAGTTTTCTAAAATAAAAATATTTCAAAAATCCCCTTGCTTCCTACAACGTGATACATAATATAATGTGTAAGTTTCTGTTTTGTATTTAGAGATACAAAATCACCCTAATTAGACTCCTGAATTATTTTCGTATTAGAATATGTATATTCATACCGATCTGTACTATACTCGTTAGCCGAAGCCCTGCACTTATACTAACAGAACTTACTCGACTAAAAATAACATTTTTGTTGTGCACTCACACACGACACTACCGCTTTCACATACATACGGACGTGCGAGCACACAGCCTCACTTACACTCACTAATACAATTAACAAAATATAAGAAAAAAAAACTCAGTCCCGACTTATGTTATATTCATTTATATGTAGAAAAGAAAAAAATCGTCTTTAATCATGAATGTGAAAAATTTTACTTTATTAAGAGTTTTAAAATCTATAATAATTTGAAATCACGATACAAATAATTTACAACTAAAATAATGCTAGGGTTCAGTTTAAGCACGCTCTCCGCGGATTCGCCGAGCCAGCTGGATGTCTTTCGGCATGATGGTAACACGCTTGGCGTGGATGGCGCACAAGTTGGTGTCCTCGAACAGCCCCACCAGGTACGCCTCGCTCGCCTCCTGCACACCAGTAACATCATCAGCGGGCGACAGGCTAGCGACCTCTCACCTGGGCATGGTCCTTCCACCAAGTCACGCGGCAGGCGGGTATGAGTGCCTTACTTGCTGCTTGATGTTATCTTGTCCAAACTATCGAGAGATCACAATAGATCTATCTAGGTTATAATAGGGCTCTGGGGCCCTTTTTTGTATGAAAGATATTTTCTTGTATTTTTTTTTCAATATTATAATGGGGGATGGCTTAGAAGAGGGGAGCAGAAGGAGAGGAGGTCAGCAAGGTGAATGTTTTCATGGTAAAAAAAAAACTAAAAAATACCTAACCTAATGTTGAGGCAGCCAGCCCGCCTCGTTTATGCATACTCACATTTCTAATCAAAATCAATTTTCTATGGAAAATATGTTTAAATATTATTTCTCTTTTAACTCAGCCTACACATTGCTTACCAGCAATTGCGACCTCGGCTCCCCAGTATAAAGCCACAATCCGTGGTAGAACATACATTGGTGTCTTGAGATTAATTACGTCACATAGTTGTAACTGCCGACGAGGTCATGAGTCATGCATGAGGTGTGTGGAATGAGACAACGTAGGGCAGTTCTGACCTGCAGAGCGCCGATAGCCGCCGACTGGAAGCGCAGGTCAGTCTTGAAATCCTGGGCGATTTCACGAACCAGACGCTGGAAGGGCAGCTTGCGGATCAGCAACTCCGTAGACTTCTGGTAGCGACGGATCTCACGCAGGGCCACGGTACCGGGGCGATAACGGTGAGGCTTCTTCACGCCCCCGGTGCTCGGCGCAGACTTGCGCGCAGCCTTGGTGGCCAGCTGCTTGCGAGGAGCCTTACCTCCCGTGGACTTGCGGGCAGTCTGCTTAGTACGCGCCATTTTTTACTGTAATAAAAAAATTATGTCCCGTTCGTGAAATTGACAATTGACGGTAGGTACTTACCTGCCACGATGTCGAGGGGAAGATAAATTATAGCGTGTAAGGAAATTGCAACTTAGAAAAAGGCGGGATAGTCACGACGTGACATCAAAAGACAACAAACAATGCGTCATGCTGATGATCTGACGACTACACGCGACCACCAGACCCAAGCCTACTTTCACCATTCTTTTCTTGTAATCTCTACGTTGCACTTTACTACAAACATTTAATACCATGTGTGAAAACGGCAATAGCACAAACTGTACTCACTGTAACTCGCTGTTTGTTGGTTTGAACTGAAAACTTTATATTCTTGCGCAAGTAAGTGAACTGACGATCATATGCTCAAAATGGCGACTGTGGGAAGACGCGGCGGGGAGAACAAGAACGGTTAGACGCCAGTTTCCTGCTCGCCCATTGGTCCAAAATACCCGCGTTGATTGGTTGGTAATGGAGACCTTTTCATTGGTTAAATCAAACTCAAATGTCATCCATTGGACGATCGATCTAAAAAGAAAAAATAGTTTTGGCGGGACCGCGGTCACGGTCACCTCAAGTCACCTGCATGACCTGCATCACAGAATATCTAATTCACTCTATGCCTGCATTGCATGCAAAGAATTAGGTATGAATGATGTGATGGATGGATGAATGACTTATTTTTTTATACAACCTTACTCGTGAATAGAATGTTCACAATGATATCTGTGAAGGTACGGCGTGGTTGGTGCGAACACGAACAAACTGAAAATGTAAAAATTATGGTAGGTAGACAGAAGATGTGACTGACTGGCTGGCGCTGGACTGACTGGTGATATTTTTTTTAGGGTTCCGTATCCGGTACGGAACCTACGCCGTGTCTGTCTGTCTGTCTGTCTGTCTGTCCGTCCGTCCGTCTGTCTGTCCGAGGGCCGTATTCACAGAATATATGTTATTATTAATTATTATAATTAGTATAAAAAATAATGAAAATAAGAAAAAGTAAAAAATTCAGGGGGGTTCCCATAGAAGAAAACAAAAAAGTGTATGCGCGCGCGCCATCTACCGAATAGAGTGGGAAGCATTTTAACTAATGGCCCTTACACGTGTTAGCACTCGCGCGAGTACTTGCGCTTAGTACTAAAATCGACGTGTAAAATTGCGAGTAGAGTGAATAGGAAGCCGTTCTATTTACTAAACACGAGTGGGTTCACCCACCACACCGCTCATGCTACTCACTCGCCGCATCACTCAGCCCGTGTAAACGACCTGCTTAGTGTTTAGTAGCAGTGGAGTGAACTCGTTCGTTTACATGCGTTTATATTGCGTTTACACATGTAAACAGTCACTATGCGTTTAGTAGTTGTTTAGTACTAAACACAAGTACTCCCGCGAGAGCTAAACACATGTAACAGGGCCATATTTCATAACACGCCATAGATGGCATGAGTGGCGCCAACCATGACATGGCGATAAGGAGCCCTCGGTGCGCGAGTTCGACTCGAACTTGGCCGATTTTTTACGTATCTACGATACGTCCTTTTTGGCGCCCTGGCGCAGCACTGCCGCTGTACCGGCGTTACTCACTCGCCGATGATGTGAGTATGAGAAACGATCTCACTCAACCAATCAGAAGGCGTTCGCTGAGGCATCCGGCCCGGCTATTGGTTGAAATATGCGAGTATTTGTGTGAGTTAGCGAGTGAGTTAACGCCGCGCCGGTAGACCCCTGTAGGTCTACCGGCGTTCACTCACTCGCCCGTGTGAGTGCGAGAAATGTGGCGAGAACGCTATATTGGCACCGGTGAAACTGGCGAGTGACGTCATTCTCGCACTCCCACATTTTACTCGCTAGAGCTGTCGATCTAGTCGATTATAGCCTTCTCTATATGTCCTTTCAAGACGACAAGGACAGAATACAGAATGCTATGAGTCGACACGGAGTCGATCTATCAAACAATTGGCACCGGGGTTTTTGACGTTTCTTTGACAGATAAACTCCCCGATATTTGCCGCTAAACTCGCAAGCTAAGGATCAACTTTTTGGCGTTCACTTCATGAGAAAACTGACGAAAACATCGAAATAAATTTATTAACTGAACAAAAATATTATAAAAGTATTTACAAATACATAATAAATACTGTAGAAAATATAGAAATTATAGGAAATAAAATTAAAGAAATGGCAGAAGGACCCGGCATCCAAGCCAATAATTATAAAAAAAAAAAAAAATATTACAGCGGTTCGTAAACAAACAAGCAAACACGACATTCGCTTCGAAATTTCTTTGCTTTCTACGAAACATTTACGTAAGCGGCGGGCGGTCGGCGCGGTCTTGGCTTGGACTCTTTTGCTGGAATCCGGCCGACATGCGTCGATGAGCTTACAGCAAGAACATCGGCGCGAACAAGCGAGGTTATCACTCAGCAGAATCCACTCGAGGGAGCTCCGCTTCGCCACTTTACGAACGTCTAAAGAAAGCCGACGCTATATCACCCACTTCCAAGGTATGTCTGTGCGACAGAAGGTTGAAAAACTACAATAGCTTTGCATCAACCTCTACTTTCTATATGCTGAATCAAATGTTGCTCTTAATTATAACCAATTCTAGTGTACAGTACGCGGCGGTAAATAATGCGCATCATGCTTTGATGACTTTCTGGTTGTTGAGCATTGTCTCGGTCATACCTGCGAGTTAGTGCGACAGAGACGACACTCTACAACCGCACTGTCTAGTATATATCCAAAGAACATCGCGCATTATTTTAAATTTTATTTGCTAGATAATGACTGCCCTTCCATTTTATGCAAGTGATACTTACCAACGCACAGAGGGTCATATATACGCTTCCCATAAACGCTTCTCTCAACAATGAAGGTATTCTTATCTCTGGTAAAAAAGTAAACAAAACAATAATAAGAATAAAATATTTTTATTTACACATACAATTTACACAAAAACCTAATTAGGTAAACTAAAGAACTAATTGAGCATCTTAATAATAAACGCTGAGCACATGCTGGCATTGATGTTGTGGAAGGACTTGGTGCTTGCAACCAGCAGATGGTAGTGTGCTGCACCAAACCCGAGGATGTGCTCCGTTTATGTAGGGAGGGTGTTCATTGTCCCAAGTGAGCCACTTTTTTGTTTGTTGAAAACGCCCTCGGTTGTCCTGCAAGTTAAAACAAAAAATATCTTTAAATTATATTGTTTTGAGTAGCGTAGGTAGTTAGATGTATTTGGATCACATTAGACCAATACATTGCTTGGGCATTTAAAAACAGGTGCCAAGTGCGAGTTTAACTCGCGCACGCACTGAGGGTTCCGTACTACCACACAACATATATTTTGTTATACACGGTGTTAACTTTTTTCGCGACATTTCAATTTTAATACCGAATATTAAACCATTTCGTATACTGATTATTTTGTGGTACTAAAAAATAAAATCTAAAATAGTTTAAAAAAATTTGCATATTTTCTTCAAAATTTTACCTCAGCGACAATTTCTCTTTGGAATGGTGCAGCGAGCACCTCCGCGCGCCTGCGACCGTGCGTACCCAGCTGACTGACAACGTGTCGCGCGCTAGCTGTTGTATCGTGTCGATATGAATGTGATTTTTTTTATTTATTTGAAAAATTACTCAGCTTTCGATTTTTTTGGTAATGCAGTGTGATTCCTATTATGAAATACCATGTTTTTATACCAAATACAGATTGAAAATTTTAAAACCAAAGCTAAAAAAAAAATTACCCCCTTTTTCGGCATCAGTATGTGACCCAAAACAACCCCCTTTCGGGAATGTTGCCTATTTAAGTTAACATCGTGTATATTTACCAAAATAATTGTGGTTTTGAAAATCAAGAAACGCGTAATTACAAAACTGATAAAATATATAAAAATATTTTTTTTATGTGATATGTCCTATAAGGGTTCCGTTTTTTCCTCCAAAAAACTTTGTTTAGTATTGAAATGGGAATTAGTTTATATGGTTACTGAATGTTTTTATTTAGTCTGAATTCATCGTACACCTTTATTATTTCTGTTAATCCCATGAATCTGCTCCCGGACTTAATGTAGTGACTGCTGCAACAGCCTGTATATATTATATAGCAATACTTACATTAAAACATTTTTTTTACCTGCAGAAACTGCCGCAGAAGCTCCAACTGTTGCCGCCGAAACTCCTCCTGAGACACCAGGCACCACTCTCTGAGGGCCATGTCCTGCCGCCTGTCTTCAGCGTGTACCCGCTCGTACTCCTCAATAACCTCGCGCATAGGCGGGTTGATTTGCACGAAGCTCACGAGGGGGGCGGCCAGCAGGCGTACCTTAATGGAAAAAAATAATTTAATTAGGCATCTATCTTTTTTAACTTTAAGACATAATTTTGGATGATAAAGTATCAGGCAGATGATATATCTTTATGATTTATATTTATGATTTAACGTAAAACCATCTTAAGAAATGACAGATTGTAACAGTGAAAACAGTATGTAAATTAATAAAGTGGTTCTTGAGTTATAAGGATATTCATATATTATATAGACGTGCGTTGGCCAGTCGCAATTATAGCTCGGTACTTTATTGTGAAAAATTTTGCTTCTATGTTACCTACTTTACTTTTATTCAAGAGAGAGTAGTGTTGTTGAAAATAAAATCAATTAAAAAGAAATGTTTTCCTTGTTTTCTTCCCTAAAACTGCTGCTTGCATACTAGACGATAGCGTCGCGACAGCGGTGACATGACCGCGATGCGGCAGCAGGTTTCGAGCATACCTTCACGGTATTGCATACATTTTTCCTGCCCTGCTGCACGTCACCGTCTAGATAGTGCATAAACAGTCGTTGGCTACATACATACAATGAAGTATGTAAACAACACTACAGTAAATAAATACCAATGAGATTTAAAATATGCTTACCGGTAGAGTGTTCACTATGACCTCGGAGTCCCCGAGCCCGAAGCCCTGTCCCGACACCGCCAGCATCCGCTCGTCCCATTGCTCCAGCAGAGCTACCGGTGCCGCCGGCCCACACCCGTTCCGTGGGCCTGCCGCCTGGCTCTACCGGCCAAGTTTTTTAAGTGAACTACTGTCTATTGTACGTCCAATACTGAAAAAAAAGATGAACATATTTGTAAAATATTATATTAGTACGACCATTGTAATACGACTTATTAAGTTTGATGTTTGAAAGGAATTTGTGAATACATAATTAAAACACACCTTGTGCTACTGTTGCCATGTTATGGCGCAGCCCCCCGATGCTTTGAGGCGCTCCGTTAGGCCCATCCAGAGGCGCGAGCATCGCATTCTCTCCCGACAGCCGGCCCCGCGCCAACTGCGGATTTTGTTCCATGAACGCCGCCATCACATCATATCTCTTTGCACCGCAGTTGGCCGGGAGCGGAGTGTGGATGAGGTGCCTGCACTTGGCTCATGTTGCGTTACACTCAAGTACGGTATTGAAGAAAAATTGGTAAATTCTTCTTCTTTTTTTTTTTTTTATTAAACACTAGCTTTTGCCCGCGGCTTCGCTCGCGTGAAATTCGTATTTCAAAGAAAGCAAGTAAGTAACTAAGGCCGATCTGCGTTAAGTAAGGTAAACGATAAACCTTCTCAAATAAAGTAAGTAACTAACGGCGAGGCTTCAGGCTGAGCTGCATTCTGGAAGACAGTAAACCTTCTCGAAGAAAGTAAGTAACTAAGGGCGAGGCCGAAGGCCGAGCTGCGTTCAGGAAGATGATAAACCCACTCAAAGAAAGTAAGTAATTGAGAGCGAGGCCGAAGGCCGAGTTGCGTACAGCAAGACTATAAACCTTCTTGAAGAAAGTAAGTCACTGAGGGCGAGGCCGAAGGCCGAGCTGCGTTCAGGAAGACGATAACCTTTTCAAAGAAGTAAGTAACAGAGGGCGAGGCCGAAGGCCGAGCTGCGTTCAGGAAGACTATAAACCTACTCGAGGAAATTAAGTAATTGAGGGCGAGGCCGAAGGCCGAGCTGCGTTCAGGAAGACGATAAACCTACTCAAAGAAAGTAAGTAATTGAGGGCGAGGCCGAAGGCCGAGCTGCGTACAGCAAGACTATAAACCTTCTTGAACAAAGTAAGTCACTGAGGGCGAGGCCGAAGGCCGAGCTGCGTTCAGGAAGACGATAACTTTTTCGAAGAAGTAAGTAACTAAGGGCGAGGCCGAAGGCCGAGCTGCGTTCAGGAAGACCATAAACCTTCTCGAAGAAAGTAAAAGGGTGAGGCCGAAGGCCGAGCTGCGTTCAGGAAGAGCATAAACCTTCTCGAAGAAATTAAGTAATTGAGGGCGAGGCCGAAGGCCGAGCTTTGTTCAGGAAGACTATAAACCGCCTTGAAGAAAGTAAGTAACTATCGCCCATAGTTACTTACTGTCATCGAGAAGGTTTAGTGTCTTCCAGAATACAGCTTGGCCTTCGGCCACGCCCTTAGTTACTTACTTTCTTCGAGAAGGATTATAGTCTTCCTGAACGCAGCTCGACCTTAGGCCTCGCCCTCAGTTACTTACTTTCTTCGAGAAGGTTGAAGGTCTTCCTGAACGCAGCTCGGCCTTCGGCCTCGCCCTTTGTTGCTTATTTTCTTCGAAACGGTTTAACCTCTTCCTGTTCGCCGTCCGGTCCCGACCTAAGTTACTTTTTTTTTTTTATGGGAAGCTCGACATATCGCGCTCGCCAGACTAACGCAGAGGTGTAGTTCGACGGCGCCCACGGGCATTCGAATATTTACGGGGGCTGCGAATACCATGTCGGCCGGCTAGGTGCACCTTCACATTATGTAATGTACTTAGTTTCTTCTTATGAAATACGAATTTCACGCGAGCGAATCCGCGGGAAAAAGCTATCGATATTAAAATAAGAAAATTCAATTAAAATAAATCAAATACTTTAGATACCTACCTAACTAAGTAAAATACTCCACATTATTAGCATATCCGGAACTGAATTTTATTTAACCTATCCTGTGTCTCGTATAGCTAAATGTGCGTGTAGTAATTTTAATCGAATTTAGATGATCGGCTTAAATTTTATGAAGGAAATTCATACAAACATATTCGCCTCGCCCCGCTGCCCCCCGCTGAGAGAAGCGCAGCGCTTCTCTCAAGACATTCTCGTCGTCGTAACTTTTAAACTATTTGTCCAAATTACTTAGTGTAACAGCCAATGTTTATCTACTTTAAATACCAGAAGCGATAAATATGTATGTATTTTGATAAGAATTAATTCAAAACTATAAAATGTGCATTGTAAATACAGTATGCAATTTAAATGTATTTTTGGTTCACTATTTTGGCTATAGTGGCTTCCACATAAAAGGTAGATATATGCTGTCGCGGACTTTTTTTTAGAACTATTTTAGAGAAACTACCTCACCATACACTATCTTCGTGTAACTCTAACGGTTTATGCAGCGCACGCCGAGATAGGTCTCAGAAGGCAGGATTTTTTCCGACTTACTTGACATTTATCGATATTTGGGCAAATTTACACAATGTCTTTATAAATTATAGCCTTTTTGATGTATAAGCTATAGTACTGTAAAGGCTCATCAAAATCTGTTCAGTAGTTTTTGCGTGAAAGAGGAATATAGTGCGGCTGCTCGGTTCGCTGTTGAGTTTATAGGCCGCGCCTCCCGCGCGCCGCCTCCGCCAACTGCCGCTCGCTCGGTAAATACCTATGTAGTATGTATAGTACTAAGGCGCGCGGATTGAACATATCGGTTTGTATGGGAGCCACATCTTAGCGTAACCGGAACTGAATTTTATATAGCCTATCCTGTGTCCCATATATTTAAATGTGCTTGTACAAAGTTTCATCGAATTCGGATGATCGGTTAAAGAGTTATGGCGGAACATACATACATACATACATACATACATACAGAAAAGATTTCTAAAAATCGTCAATTTAGCTTTAGTATCATACATAGAGGCTACAAACTCAATATTTCCTAAAACAAAGCAACTTACTCCATGACCATCCCTTACAGATTTATTATTAGTATTGATGACAGTTGAATGACTGACACTGGCACATGGTCTAGGTCGACATAGTCTATGCTAAGCACTCATTTGTATATGTAAAAATGGTTAAAAGGTAGTAATTAATAATTTTTTTGGCATAAATGTTCACGAATTTCCATAAATTATAAATGCAACATATAAATAATTACATAGCATAAGTTTTAATAAGTAATCGCAAGTAATCTAGGCCGTCTTATCTATGGTAGGTCGACACTCACTTGAACGCCGGTACCGATACAAATGACGCTAAAAGTGAGAAGGAGTACGAGTAAACTCCCTCGCATATTTCAAGCGAGAAATGCCGGTAGGGCCCCAGTATCTCTCAAATACTCTCAATACGAAATAGGCAAGGTGTTATACACAGGAAGAAATAAATATCACGCACGCCGTATCCCGTCAATCAGGGTAACCAGAGTAATCGGAGTTGTGCTGCAGGTACTCTTGTAAATCACAGAACAATACCGACCACCACGTTAATTAGCAAAGTATTCGGACAAGATAACTATCAAGTAGCAAGTAAGACACGAAGACCCACCCGCTGCATGACTCGGTGGTAGGACCGTTCCAAGGTGAGAGGTGGCTCGACCTCGACCTCGTCCTTTATAACTTACTTTCTTCTTTTGAAATACGAATTTCACGAGAGCGGGCAAAAGCTAGTAAACTATAATACTAAAAATAATACTGTTTTATGTAATCCGGTCGCCTGAGTCGAAGGGGCCTAAGCACATGCTCCGACCAGCCAATATCACCTCCGAGAAGGTAGCACGGCATCTTGTCCTTATTAGCCGCCTTTTACGACATACACGGGGAGATATGTAGTGGGGATATTCTTTTTTAAGTACCGGCCTCACACAAAGAAAGAAATGTAGTTTTGTAATGTTGTTTGTAGTTTTCGTGTACTGTAGGTTTTATTACCGAGAATATAAATACGACTATGTACTTAGATATTTTCACAATTTAATTAGGTACCTACTACATACTACATCCGGAATATAATGAAAAAGAGAAAAAACATCACTTATGGGTTCATCTGCACAAAAAAACACTCAGCAAACCCGAAAACAGAAGAGCAACGTACAACGCCCTCCTATTATAACCGCTGTCTTGATGACACTCAGGGTGTTTGCAGTCAGTACAAAATTTATTTCTATGAAAATTGTATGTGCAAAAGTACTTTGAGACCATATATATAGATGGCGGGTCAATCAAGGACAAGGAACGCAGTGTTGTCAGATCTGGAGCTTTTCCTCAAAAAATGGAGGTATTTCGTTTTCGGGTTTCTGGAAGAAGATAAAATCAATGGAATGAAGGATTTTCGTAAAAATGTAGGTTTTCCGGAGGTTTTCATTATAAAGTAAAAACATGTCGTGAACTACAACTTCACGAGTTGTATTTAGATGTTAATAATTAACAATAGTTTAGTTTCACTCGTTCATCCTTCCTTTCCCTATTATCCTTATTAGCAATGATATTTTAGTAAAGATAGGTTATCTATATGACATTCAGTGCTCACACATGGCACGTCCTTGAAAAGTTGAGAGGAAGAACTATAAAGTGATGCGCCGACTCGAATAGTCTTATTCCAATTATTAGAATTTTTCTCCACTTCGAATGCATTCGAACAGTCGTCGCGGCGGCGATTCCGATTCAGCGTTTGCATTCGTAAATTATTTATATTCAACCGGAGTGACATTCATCATTCCGACTGCCGGACGAATGAACTGTGATGAGACTGACTCTGATGACTGATGATGATGAGATTGCAATTTAATTTTTACGTTTTAAACAATCGAATTGACCCATCACTATTATCATAGCCAACAATATTGCGAGAAGAAGACGGACGGCACGTCTAAGGTTGAGAGAAAAAAAGAGACAAGTATATGTTGCTTTGCGTCGCCCTACATATCACAGTCCGCGTAGTGGGAATGAGATCGCGTATGGGGGCACAGCGCGGGAGGGAGAGAGAGGGAGTATCTTTTCTGATGCGCAATATTTCATGGAAGTAGTGTTTGAATTTGTGAAAAATAATAAATATAATGGTGGAAATAATAATATTTACACATGATATGTGATTCCTTGATTTTTGGTAGCGATTCTCGAAGAATTAGTGCGGAATATCACTACACACGACGGCATCTTCGAAATATCATTGATTTTCGATGTGTAGCGCCTCGCGGTGAACGGCTCGTGGTTAGCGGTCCGAACTGTGATCTTACTTTTGTTGTGCCGCTTGGAAGCTCAGATAATCTATCTACTTCTTTTTAACTTATAATATCATTGCTTATTAGTAAGTAGGTACCTATCCTTTTTTGAGAATTAATGTAAGAGGTTTTCATTTTAGAAAATATGGGAAACATTTTTTCTAATGGTTTGGAGGGATTTGGTATAACTGATCTGGGAACACTGAAGGTACGGTGCGGTATAGATAGTTTATAATTTTTGTCAATCAAGTTAATGTGATAAGCGTAGTTTGTGGTTTTTATATGTTTTGTTTGCTCATGGTGTTTTCTTCGATTATTTGTGATACGTACCTGTGACCCGGCTTTGTTTTTTTTGTGTTTTCTACTTTCTCTCCGACTCCGACCTCGGTTACGTTTATTGGACTGATCAGCGGAAATAGCAGCAGGAAAAAAATTTATAAGGTGATATCATCCTAAGAGAAGTATTGTTATTAGGAAACAAAAAAATAAACATTAAATGATATATTTTATTCATTCAATTGTTTAATTTCTTTCCATTCCTAAAAAAATAAGAAAATATTGAGGTTATGATATGAACCTACGTACCTATACCTACCTAAGCATACGTACTATCTAGTATAGAAATTTATAGATAGATATGAGCTACTTGGAGATTATATCAATAGATGGCGTATAATGACGAGTGAAGCTGATGCCTCTAAACCCCACCATATAAGTTACTCTATGATGACACTGACAGAGCGGTAAATCTGACATTTCTCTATGGGAGAATGTTTGTCGCCTAAAGGCTAAAGGATCTACTATTTGAATTAATTACTGCCAGTATCTCACGGCTAAATGAGATACAAGAATAAAATAATTTTGTTGGGGCCTCCCAACGAAACACGGAAAAAAAAGAAAGCGGCCGATATCGGCCGCTCCATTCGTAAAGGTATAATCTATAAAGCGGCCGATATCGGCCGCTCCATTGGCAAAAGGTTAAGTACATAATATTCAAATAATCGACACAAGGACACAATAGTCATGGTGTTATTCAAAGCGCTGCGCGCTGCTAGTACCACAGATTAATAAGTATTAAGTAGCAAAGATAAGTAAGACTTATTTATTACTTTTCACTCTATTTGTACGATCTCGGAATATTTTCACCTGGCAACACTTAAACCGATTACGGCCAAAATGTGCGACAAGGTTTGAAATGAACGTGGATGACGTTTGTGGGAGGGCGCTGTTGCAGCATTAGGGTTGTCAATTTTGAAAATTTCCTTACACTAGGGGAAAATATCGCTGCAAAAGAAAATGTATGTATAGTACCTATAAGGTAAGTTTAATTTATTTAGAAAGATTTCTGGTAACAACGCCACATACTAAGAAGTGATACTAACGTGCGCGTGATTCACGCGCACGCGTTTCCCCCGTTCACGCGGCGTGAACGGGGGAAACGCGAGACGGTAATCTGGACGGCGTTAGTTCAGCTGTCACCCACGTTCATTTGAAGCCTTGTCGCACTGTACAATTTTTATTTTGTGCACTTCGAGCTGTCAAAGTCGTTAGACGGACGGAGGTTACACGCTAGGTTTGGCATCTGACCTTGGTCAAGCACACAGAGCATCTTTCACTGTTTTTTGAATGCCCGACTTTTGACCTTCAACGACATTCGCTAATAGATAGATTAATGAAAATTTATAAAACACCTGACAATATGCCGCGCGTCACTCAAGATTTACTTGCCAACACAGACTGTTTTGTGCGTGTGCATTTGTTTTGTGCGTGTGCCTAACTTGCTCCTCTTTGTGTGTAGTGTCGATACTAGCACACACACACACATACGAAGCGCTAGCAGCACTGCGTGTAGTTTTTGGGTTTCAAATATTATCGCATATGGCGACTCTAGTAGGGGGCGCGCGCGGTAGGTATTTGATGCTCTGTGGTCACGCACGACCAGATTGAAGCCAGACGTAAAATGCATTCGCACTATCAGTGATCTTAGATTAAGATCCAAATATCGCGATAAATATCGAGCGTGTAGCATGCCCCTATGACATTGGTTCATGATGACATGACACGAATAACTTATTTTTTGACGTGATAACGTCTTATAAATTGATGAACACCGCCTGCACGCATGAAAAAGTGTCACGTTCCATCTGAGCCTGTGTGTGCAAGCGAGAGCGCGTAACAAGCGATAGAGAGGCACAATCGGCCCAAGCGGCAGTGTTGCCAAACGTACGGTAATTGCCGTATCGTACGATAATCGAGGCTAGAAATCGACAAATGTACGGCGTACGGCAGCGATAGGGGTGCCGTACGAAAAAATACGCTAATTCTTATAGCTGACGTTATCACGTAAAACTATCGTCCGTAAACCGACTTTACAGACAACCAATTTGTTTTTTTGGGATGGAAATCGTACGTACGCAGAAAAATTTAAAATATATTATGTATGATAAAAATACGATGTATCAGTCAGTCAGCGCGTAAGCGTCCACTGCTGGACATAGCCTCTCCAATTTGCCTCCAATCCACAGACATCCCGGCCTTCAGTGGTACAGAACCACTGCTTTCCGCCTTCCTCCGAAGTACTTACTACTATAAGTCATCGTCCCACCTGGATCATTGTCTTCCCACATCCCATTTTCCTGTCCACGGCCGCCAATGTAAGATACGGTTACTCCTATCAGTCGTTGTCTCTTCGGCTGACGTGCCAGCCCACTGCCACTTGAGTTTTGCTACCCCCCGATGTCCATAATATGGACTACTTTGGTTTATCGGCGGATTACCTCGTTACGCACCAATCACGTTGTTTTCCGTCCAGTTCAGTGCAACCGGCACGACCAAAGGGAAGCACTGACATGGCATCTTGTTCACCAGGGTGTATGGGTTGACATGACGGATGTTGTAGGTAGGAGTGATGCAGCCAACCGTGCCAGTTTACATAAAAAAAAACAACACCGTAACATTGCTTAAAAAAAAAAATAAAAAAAATTAATGTTAAATTTAGTAGAACGGATGATTTGTTACGGAACCCTACATTCATTTTGAAATAAATGTTAAATTTAGTAGAACGGACAAACATGCATTTGTTACGGAACCCTACATTCATTTTGCAGAACTTAGTAGAATGGACAGACATAAACGTGTTACGGAACCCTACTTTTATTATAAAATAACCGTCGGAGGACCTTGGTTGAAAATTGTAAAATTTAGTAGAACGGACAGACATGCATTAACAAAAATTCCAAGAGTTAGGAGCACGACTGCGCGCCATACTGGGCGCGTACACATGATAGGCAAATTTGACAGACTGGAAAGAAATTTGAAATCAATTATTGTATAAGGGTGTTGTTAGTTTTTTTATGGCAATGACATGGATGAATTCAATTTATAATATGTATTGTTATTATTTCTTTAATATTACGTTTTCTATTTTTTATAATTATAAAACAAATATACCTATACAAAACTAATATATTGTATATTATGTATTATTATAATAAGTATTATTATTATCAGTGATAGGAATAGGTAGGACTTATTTACCTAAACTTCGAGGAACAGAGTAAAAAATTGGAGACTTCCTTACGACAATATTTTTTTCGGGTTTAATAATACCTATTCATGGTGTTATAATTTCGCGATTTAAAAAAAGTGGCCGCCATTTTGAACTTTTTAGTAACTGGACAGATTGCTTTCAAAATCGACATCTGGGTGTCAGTGTGGACTCTGAATACGAATCTGTAGTCAAATTTAAAAAAAGTAGCCGCCATTTTGAAATTTTTAGTTACTGGACCGATTGCTTTCAAAATCGATATCTGGGTGTCTATGTAGGCTCTGAATACGAATCCGCTGTCAAAATTTAAAAAAGTGACCGCCATTTTGAACTTTTTAGTTACTGGACCGATTACTTTCAAAATCGATATCTGGGTGTCTGTGTGGGCTCTGAATACGAATTTGTAGTCAAAAAAAAAAAAAGTGGCCGCCATTTTGAACTTTTTAGTTACTGGACCGATTGCTTTCAAAATCGATATCTGGGTGTATGTGTGGGCTCTGAATACGAATCTGTAGTCAAAATTAAAAAAAAGTGGCCGCCATTTTGAACTTTTTAGTTACTGGACCGATTGCTTTCAAAATCGATATCTGGGTGTCTATGTAGGCTCTGAATACGAATCCGTTGTCAAAATTTATAAAAGTGACCGCCATTTTGAACTTTTTAGTTACTGGACCGATTACTTTCAAAATCGATATCTGGGTGTCTGTGTGGGCTCTGAATACGAATCTGTAATCAAAATTAAAAAAGTGGGCGCCATTTTGAACTTTTTAGTTACTGGACCGATTGCTTTCAAAATCGATATCTGGGTGTACGTGGGGGCTCTGAATACGAATCTGTAGTAAAAATAAAAAAAGTGGCCGCCATTTTGAACTTTTTAGTTACTGGACCGATTGCTTTCAAAATCGATATCTGGGTGTCTGTGTGGGCTCTGAATACTAATCTGTAGTCAAAATTTAAAAAAAGTGGCCGCCATTTTGAACTTTTTAGTTACTGGACCGATTGCTTTAAAAATCGATATCTGGGTGTCTGTGTGGGCTCTAAATACGAAGCCGTTGTCAAAACTTAAAAAAGTGGCCGCCATTTTGAACTTTTTAGTTACTAGACCGCTTGCTTTCAAAATCGATATCATATTTTTTATGTTAACTACATATTGTTATTCAGAGCCCACACAGACATGTAGATATGGGTTTTGAAAGTAATCGGTCCAGTAACTAAAAAGTTCAAAATGGCGGCCACTTTTTTAAGATTTTGACAACGGATTCGTATTCAGAGCCCACACAGACAAACAAATATCGATTTTAAAAGCAATCGGTCCATTAACTAAAAAGTTCAAAATGGCGGTCACTTTTTTTAAATTTTGACAACGGATTCGTATTCAGAGCCCACACAGACACCTAGATATCGATTTTGAAAGCAATCGGCCCAGTAGCTAATAAGTTCAAAATGGCGGCCACTTTTTTTAAATTTTGACAACGGATTTGTATTCAGAGCCCACACAGACACCCAGATATCGATTTTGAAAGCAATCGGTCCAGTAACTAAAAAGTTCAAAATGGCGGCCACTTTTTTAAATTTTTTACTACAGATTCGTATTCAGAGCCCACACATACACCCAGATATCGATTTTGAAAGCAATCGGTCCAGTAACTAAAAAGTTCAAAATGGCGGCCACTTTTTTTTTATTTTGACAACGGGTTCGTATTCAGAGCCCACACAGACACCCAGTTATCGATTTTGAAAGCAATCGGTCCAGTAACTAAAAAGTTCAAAATGGCGGCCACTTTTTTTAAATGTTTACTACAGATTCGTATTCAGAGCCCACACAGACACCCAGATATCGATTTTGAAAGCAATCGGCCCAGTAACTAATAAGTTAAAATGGCGGCCACTTTTTTTAAATTTTGACAACGGATTCGTATTCAGAGCCCACACAGACACCCAGATATCGATTTTGAAAGCAATCGGTCCAGTAACTAAAAAGTTCAAAATGGCGGCCACTTTTTTTAATTTTTTACTACAGATTCGTATTCAGAGCCCACACATACACCCAGATATTGATTTTGAAAACAATCGGTACAGTAACTAAAAAGTTCAAATTGGCGGTCACTTTTTAAATTTTGACAACGGATTCGTATTCAGAGCCCACACAGACACCCAGATATCGATTTTGAAAGCAATCGGTCCAGTAACTAAAAAGTTCAAAATGGCGGCCACTTTTTTTAAATGTTTACTACAGATTCGTATTCAGAGCCCACACATACACCCAGATATCGATTTTGAAAGCAATCGGTCCAGTAACTAAAAAGTTCAAAATGGCGGCCACTTTTTTTAAATTTTGACAACGGATTCGTATTCAGAGCCCACACAGACACCCAGATATCGATTTTGAAAGCAATCGGTCCAGTAACTAAAAAGTTTAAAATGGCGGCCACTTTTTTTAAATGTTTACTACAGATTCGTATTCAGAGCCCACACATACACCCAGATATCGATTTTGAAAGCAATCGGTCCAGTAACTAAAAAGTTCAAAATGGCGGTCACTTTTTAAATTTTGACAACGGATTCGTATTCAGAGCCTACATAGACACCCAGATATCGATTTTGAAAGAAATCGGTCCAGTAACTAAAAAGTTCAAAATGGCGGCCACTTCTTTTTTTTTATTTTGACTACAGATTCGTATTCTGAGTCCACACAGACGCCTAGATATCGATTTTGAAAGCAATCGGTCCAGTAACTAAAAAGTTCAAAATGGCGGCTACTTTTTTAAATTTTGACTATAGATTCGTATCCAGAGTCCACACAGACGCCCATATGTCGATTTTAAAAGAAATCGGTCCAGTAACTAAAAAGTTCAAAATGGCGGCCACTTTTTTAAATTTTACTACAGATTCGTATTCAGAGCCCACACTGACACCCAGATATCGATTTTGAAAGCAATCGGTCCAGGAACTAAAAAGTTCAAAATGGTGGCCACATTTTTCAAATCGGGAAATTAAAACACCATGAATATTATTAAACCGGAAAAAAATATTGTCTTAAGGAAGTCTCCAATCTTTTACTCTGTTCCTCGAAATTTAGGTAAATAAGCCCTACTTATTCCTATCACTGATTATTAGTACAACTTTTCAAAAATATTAAAACAACAGTCTTATTTAATTTTTCAATATTTTTTTTGGATTCAAACAATAATATTCGTTCAGTAAAAACTATTTGAAATAATATTACAAATAACAATTTCAAAATTCACAAATATACCGCACCATCATTGTCCGTCAGACTGGCATTCGTAGTGATCCCGTCAAGTTGCCGTCAAGCAAGGCTTCCGATTGGTCGGACGGTCGGCTCTTACTACCAGATACCCGAGCCAAGCCAGCGATAACACACCTGTCGCTCGCCTTGCTCGCTCTGTCTCTCTCCATATCGCGGGGCGCGATATGGGTAACGGAGATAGACAAGTCACGTCATAAAAGATTAAATTGCGATTTCGATTTTCGTAGTAGTAGGGATTTTTGGCTAGCCGTGCTCCGATACAAACGCAGTAGCGTTGCGTCTCCCGTAGGTATTCTCCTTGACTGCAGTCCTTCATAAATATGATGGAGAAAGAAAAGATCAATATGTCGCTGCTATAATTTTTACGGCGAACTATTAGCGTTTGTTTTAAAGCGAACAACTTTATTAAGCAACACTAGAAGCAACAAAAGAAGGAAATTGCTAATTTGAGAACTTCATCAGCATCTGGACTCTTCCCGGGATAAATTTCACTCTCCGGGACAAAATGACCCTTCGCCCGGGGCACGGGACATTGGAGCCTAGCCCGGGACAATCCCGGAAATCCCGGGCACCTGGCAAGCCTAGTCACACTACATTATACACATACACCCTTCTCATTGTATGTGTGGGCCAAGTTGCCTACCTATTGTTTGTGTTTTTGAATTCGGTACCTACTTACTTGTTTGTTTTTAGCCTTAAGATGGTTGGAAAGTGAAGCTCCTGAAAATCAGCTTCGCTGTCTTGCATAGTGATTCAGGTGAGTGGGCTCTCATCTCGTCACATGTATATGTTTCTATTTGGTTAAATTGTTTTTGTGACGAATCTTAATTCTTTCTACATACAATTGAGTGATTTAGTGGACCTACATTTTTACGTAAATCCGCATCACGGCCAACCTGAACGGTTGGCGGGCCATCGCCGTCCTCGCATTTCTTACCGCGCCGCGTGTGGTGTCCCAACTTCACGATCGGACATCGATCCATAGCACCACCAAACTAGAGGCTGAAATATTCGTTCTGGTACATTACATGTGGATGGTCTGTATAATTAGAATTAAGTACATACTTACCCTAAACAATTTCACATTCGTTTTGGGTTAAATGTAGTAATTATTATGTATTGGTGAAATTAATTAAGAGTTCTATTCTTGAATAGAAATGTACACCTATTCATATTTTTGTAGTTATGGAAAGAGTAAGTATAGAAAATTCGAGAACTGATCCATCAATTCACGTGGGGTTTTACTGAAGTGTTTGACACATCGAGCGGAGCCACAGTTACAGTCAGTAAATAAAACAACATTAAATATAATGAATGCAATTGAAAATTTATTAAACCTACCTACCTAATAATATATTTTTCGTCAACATTCACTTTCTCTTACTGATTTTATCACATGGATTATTTGAAAGTTATTCCATTTAAAATTATATAATAAAAAAAGCTTTTATGTATTTGATAACCCATAGTAAAATAAAGGCATTATGTATAGCAATAAAGTTTGTTGTCGGGTGTTGTCACACAAGTGTTGCCTCGACATTCCATTATTTCTTTAAATCTCTACCTTTTAACATGATAATTTGAAAGAATTTGTTGGAGCTACCTATCTATCTATAAAATTAAATAAACCAGTATAAACGATTATGTATTATGCAGATTTTTAGCCCAATTAGTGTAGAAACGTCCAACATTTTCGAACTAAAAAGAAATGCATGTATAATTGCAAAACTAAAGTATTTTGTACTGCATAATGCACAGATTACACATTAAAATATAAACCAACAACCACATTGCGCCCCGTGCGACCTTCAGCGAGGAACATGTCGTGCCCTCACTCAGAACTGCACTCTGTTCAAACGGGAGGTTTTTTATGCTTCGTTTCGATTTAGACCAACACAATGATAAACCTCAGAATTTGATCAAACCTTTCAAACTGAAGTTTTCAACCCTTCATCTACAGACATGTGTCATAAAGAGAATCTTGACCAAATGAGATTTTAAGCCAAAATCGATATCCTTGACTGTTTAATAGTATAACAGGTAATAATCACTAAGTTTTCGTATGTCCTGTAGGACAGAAAAAAAATCACGCTTCCGGCACAAATAAAATTAAGAAACTGTACTCTCAAAAGTAGCTTATCAACAGGGCAGTCGCTCTCTGTCGACGAGCTAAGCTTCCGGGACCGATGTGAGTGTCGCAGAGCAGCTCGAGTACGACATTTCCATCGCGGGCCCGTGTCATTATTATTCAATATTCTGCCCTGCCTGGCAACTAAAGGAATGTTTTAGTTTACTCTTTGAGACCATAATACTTCCACTCGCACACAAACTATCACACATATTTACTGCAACTGTCCTTAAATTATTTAGTTCCATGTGACCAAAATGTAAATAAAGTAAATAAATGGTTGTTCTGCAATGTGCAGCCGTCAGCTGGTTGATACACATTCAAGTATTCCGGAGACGCAAGTGGTTTGTAACAAAATATTGCTTTTGATGATAATGAGAATCTAAATATGTATGAACTTACTTTAATATTTGATTACAATTGGAAAAAACTACTTACAGCTAAATACATTAAATCTAGAATAATTTGTTATTGTAGTAGGTATAATATAAAAGGTTAAGAATTCTAAAATATATAAAGGTTTAAACAGAAATACTATCTTATTATACGTGGATGTTACTTATGTTATATATATGGACTCAAAATAAAAAAAACAAAACCGACTTGGTGACGGCGTAAGTAAAACTAGGAAAAATTGGTATGAATAGAACAGACAGAAACAATACGGAATTATAAACAATTTGTAAATAATGCTGGAGCAACCTAGCACACAATACTCACAAAGTGTGCTCAGAGAGAAAGTTGTATTATTCTCCTATTATTTTTGGCAACCAAACAGTGTTCAGTCATATAGCATTGATAAATCATCTGAAAATAACAAGCATGAATCCACGTAGAGACTGAGCCATCACATCATTTTACAAATTTTTCTCTCTGTCGAACGTGCAAGCTCTAGCGTAGATTTGTCTTAAAATTAATAAGGAAAAAAATTAAATAAAAATCAAACCGCAGGACATATAAAATATAGAGTGAATATATGTATCAATATTGGTCCTTAGAGTGACATTTAGTATTTGTCGTATTGCATAGTGATAGGTAAATGGAAAAACAACATTATGTAAAGGGTAAGGGAAAGGTCTAAAGCATAGAGATGTACTGCACTCTCAATGCAACTGTCAACTAGTCACTATTGAAGTAATTAAAAATATTTTTTTTATTTTTCTTTTGATTTGAAGATTAACCCCTCAAGACGATGGGGCCGAGGTGTGGAGGTGTGGTCCACTTATAAAAATGCCCTCAGGGACGCTGGCCTGCGGTTGTGTCGACAGTACCATTAAAATATCTACTCGGCCAAAATCAATAAGTGCTGACAACTAAGTGAATCAGTGATGGATGGAATGTGCTCTAGCACCCCCGCGCTCCAAGCTTCCAAAAGTATGGAAAACAGAAAAAAAAAAAATCTTCAAAACGAAGTTATTTAGTTTCACATACACAATAACCCCTTTCAGTATTCTATACCTTACTGCGAACACCCTGTATGTAGCTCGTCACTATTGGTTGATGGGACCAGTTTCTGTGTTTGCCAAGCCTCCTTTGAATGTGTTATTATTGTACGTTTTTAAGCATTTGTGTGTGACTTTGAAACAAAATATAAACTCACTATAATTGTGAATATAGTATGTGAAGTGCAGATATAGTGACAAGGAGTGAGAAATGAATGCTTTGGTGGTTCGGTCGTGTTGGAAGAATGGACGATAGGAGAGTAACAAAAGAAATGTATGAAGCAAATGTGAGTGGAAGTCGGGAAGGGGGGTCGCCCTAGACGCACGCACCTGGACCAGATCGGGCATGTGCTCAAAAAAAGAGATAATTTTCAGAAAATATACCTAAATGTATAGTTATATATGCAAAAGTATCATTCATAACTTGACAAGCATAGGTCATCCTAGGCAAACTGGGCACAGATTTAAAAAAACAAATGATTTGATTTGGCGAGGTTTAAAACATGTTCAAGTTACAATGTATTTGCAAACCCTATGCTTCAGTCCTTTCCTTTAGAAACCGTGACCTTTCACAGAACATGAGTTTAAATTAGCCACAGCTATGAGAAGGTCAAGACAAAAAGTCTCACCGTTCAAAATCTATACTAAAATAGTCTGTAAGTTTGTAAAGTTGAGAGTAAGAATAAGAATTCCTAATGTCTGTAGTAAAAAAGTTCGCTTTGTACGAAATGTTCTGTGGAATACTAATCCACAACAGCAACACATTGCTGTCGCGGAAACATAAATGCAATTCTCATTAGCAGTAAGAAATTAAAACTAAGACAGCGGAGCGCTCATTATGGAGACACATTTTCAAATAAGAGAGATTCTAATAAAATTTAGGAAGAGTAAAATAATAAAATTGAAGAATTGACAATATGAGAAAAGACAACATCCTTTTGTTTGTTTTTGTTTGGCATTCATTTTCTCTATTTTGTTTTGAATGAACGTAAAACTTGACAGAGCTGTTTTATATAAAACATGTTTCTATTTTTAAATGCTTGCATCGTAATCCAAGCATGTATAGGAGGATGATGAAAGCAACATGAAATAATTGTAAGTAAAGCCCATTTGTGGTGTTGTTTATGAATATCATCTTCAATCAAGTTATGTTTAGATCTAAAGATGATGTAACCGATTGAAAGTCTTGATCTTGACAATAGTTTCAAGGAACATATTTATTCACTTATAATTTTCTGTATGCATTGATAGCGGAAAAGTTAAAACAATACTGACACATGGTTATTTAAATGTGTTAACATAATGTGCGCTCTGCCACATTGAATTGTCCCATATTTCATAATCAGCAAGACATATTTTGTATATATGAATCTAAACTTTATATTATGTCTTGTAACATCAAAAGCTTGTATTAACGGCTACTGCTGACTTCGCTCGGCACGAGTCCTACCTCACAACAAGCACACATCTTCCTCCCTTCCCACATCCCTCACTATCAATATAGCAAATATTATCAAATACTGTGGTTAAATGTGATTCATTGTCAAATACTCAGTTGATGCGAGTCTTATTCTGCTATACCTATTTCATTTGGTAAGCAGTTATCAATTATTATTTTAAAACAATTTATTAACACGTTCCGTTCCAGTCGAGTAGTTACATCCATCCATGTTCAATTGAAAAAAGTTGATATGACATTACGTCGGCCATGACGTCCTCAATATGTAATGCAGCTAATATGAGACATATCTGTGGATGTCATATTTTGTATGGATGGTTTTGGTATCACATCTCCAAAGATCACCTCGAAGTGGTTAATAATGACCGAAAGGTGTTAATGATTATTATTTTTTTAAATTTACACTTCCTCATTTAGCTGTGTCTTCTCTAATTAGGTATACAATTTAAGTGTTAGTTTTTCGAGCAAAACCCTCCTCGTGATGTTTTTTCTGTGGCACGGCCAGAGCCAGCGGTAGAGAGCGAAATTAATAATGTAAAAGGCAAGCTCGTACGGGCCGCGCCCACCTCACCCACCGACACCTCCTCTATAAAGAATCAGTCAATCTTAGGGTCTAATATACCAGTGTAAGTCAAACCAAAATTTATCCGATTTAAGCTTAAGTCAAGTAACAAAATTATGAAAAAAAAATTGAAATAGTAAATTTCATTTCATATAAAAAGAGACTGTAAATATAAATAAATAACATATAATAAACCCTAATTTACATGATTTAGATTGTGAAACTGGCTCTTAGCAACTATAGCATTGGGTGCTCAATCGTTCTGCCCGCTAGATTTCCAAATGTGACTCCGCCCGCTGCCCTGCGAGCTTGCCAACCTAACCTTACTACACACGACGACACGACACATCAAGATCCAATCTAAACTCACATCACAAATCACGACACACAACAACCTCTCCTCGCCTCCAGCTCTCGTCGGCGAGATCCTCGCGCAGTTAAAGTGACAACTCTAATATATAAATATGCGTCACGACCGCACATCTTTTCGTCAACATTAATTTGGCTTCCGATAAACTCTAGGTCGAAGGAACACCGCGACCGAGCATTCAACGGTGCATGGATAGTGATAAATAGATGGAAACAGACCGCAGCTACTGATGATGTTGTACGGGAGTTTGGCAGTACGGGCACTCCTTCTGAGTAGCGGCGCAGGTCTCACAGAGGACATAGTGGTTGCAGGGGAGCGTCACGCAGCGGTTCTGCTCCTCGCACACCATGCACTTGCACGCCGTCTCCAGGTAGAGCACCTTATCTATCTCCTCGAGGTCTGCACGCAGCTGCGCTTGCAGAGCTTTCAGAGCCGCTATCGGCAGGCCGCGGAGCTCCCTCCGCACGACGCCGCCCGCAACGGCGGCAGCCCCGGCGCCCGCGCGCGCTGCGTCCAGCTCGCGGCGCAGTGATCCCGCATGTGCGAGGGCCTCGTCGCGCTGGCGCTCGGCGAGAGTGGCTTTGCGCTGAGCCTCATCAGACTCGCGCTGCCACGCCTCACAGGCGGAGCGTGCTTGAGCTATCCGTTCGTCCCAGCGTGCAGCAGCAGCACGCGACGCCACCAGCTCTTCACGTAAGCGGCTCAGCTCGACGGGCGCTGATGGTGAAGTTGCCGAGAAATCGAATGGGCCGACGCCGGCGCCGCCGAAACTGCCCGCTTTCAATGATGCGTGCGAGTTGAACAGGCGTTCGGTGGGGTCCGGCTGGGAGTAGCGCAGGTACTGGGGCAGCGGGGAGCCACCGGGCGGGGGACTGAAGCCACGGAGGGACGGGCGGCCGGGGATGTTGACCGGTGCAGATCCGCCGAGCAGCGCCTCGCCGTCCGAGAGGTCGCGGTCGAGGGAGGCGACCAGGTTGAGGGGGTCCTCGAGATGCATGTCCTCGAGGGCATTGCCGACCACCTCCTGGAGGACAGAGGGATCGAAGGCGGCTGCGCGCGGCCAGACTGCGGGCTTGTCGGGCTCGGGGAAGACAGTGAGGGGTGCAAGGGGGCGGGGTTGGGAGCCGGGGGCGCGGCCGCCGCTCGAGCCGGCGCTGCTGGTGGAGGCGCACTCAGAGCCCTCGCCGCTGCCGTTAGCCTGCAGTGTCGGCGCAGGCGGCGTGAGCGGGCGCGTGCGGTCCAGAGCCACTACGTTGGCTAGCATACTCACGCTCGACTCTGAGCTCTTCTTGTCGGGCGGCAGAGCCGACGAAAGGATGTCGGCGAAGTTTGTGCCACATTCTAGCGGACCCGACAGCTCCCGTGCACCTGACATCTCCTCCGCTGCAAACAAACATCATTGTCTATTGAGACGACAGTCCAGTAATAGTCGTCATTGGCTTGTGAGGGGATCAGCCAGTGCTGGATTCTCCTAATTTCATTTTATGTACATTTTAAGTATTTGTCTTTGTCATGAATTGTTGCATCTGTCATAAATCAGGACATGCGTGTTTAGGTAGTGGCAAACACTTTTGTAAAGTGAACATTGAAAAAGTTTCCAGTGAAGTTACTTGTCCGTTCTTCTTCGCTATGATAATCGAACTGGGTGGAATGTTACAATGTAAATATGACAAATCTGAGCGTAGTGCACTTCCAAGAGATGACAAATAAACAATAAACAACAAACTTGTAGCTTCTTCTTGAGTCGGCTTGGTTTAATCCTGTCTTGCATAACATCTTAAGCAAGCTCGTTTGGGTGTGCGTCAATTATTATTTTGTAAGATTATGCTTCGATAATTTTGTATTGATGTAATTTTGGAATTTTTAAGGTGTTCTATTTAACGTGACGTGATGTGAAAATATGTCTAAACCCATCTAACTGTTGACGAGTAATGTAAACAACCACCATGTTATTATTATTATAATTATAGCCTAATGCGCTTCATTTATAATTTTTTTCTATTTTGTAATTTAAAACGCTACAGCGCACCCTATGCTGGGCTTCGGCCTCTCGCGTTCGCGAGGTGCGGTCTACTCTCCCTGGCTGACCAGGCCTGTCTGGGAAAGGTAACTACCATGTACCTAATTATAATTTCTTACATATATGTATGCAACTTTACATTACATACAATAAATGATATGCACGCATCAGCTTCAAGCTGTTAGTGCTATAAATAACTCCATTTGTTTTATAATAATTTTATGTATAATTTTTGTATATTATAACTAACTATATTATATGTAAAATTATAGTAAATAGATGTGTAAATAAATGAATAATAATAAAAATACCCTAGCTTCAAGCTGATGCGTGTATTGAATTGTCTGCTATATTTGAAGTATTTTTTTTTACCTACACATTGATATATAATTTTTATAGGGGAATTGTCAATTTTAGGAGGCGCAATTTTACTGAGAGGTGAGAAAGTGTTATTCCTGGAGTTACGTCCAACCTGGCGGGTGGAACGTGTATAAACAAACAACAATAAAGATATCACTTTCAAAAGTAACCGCTCGATGAACAACTTGACGACACCGCAACATTGCTATAACCACTGAGAGTGGCTGGTGGTGACATTACAAAATGATGATTCCTCACCGATTATATAAGTCAACGGTAGCTGCTCTGTTCATATTTGATCTATGCTTAGTGTCTGTCTGATCCTCCATTTCTAATGAGTCCATACAATTAACATACAGGGTGTCCCAAAACTCAACGTCAAGCGGGAACCAGGGAGTAGGCCAGTTTATGACTACCCAGGAAAAAATAAGAAAAAAAATTGGAGTCATTTGTTTTTTAATAAGTCATTTTTTGAAATATTACGTAATATTGTTTTGTGATAAAACTATGGGCATTTTGGTCTTATTTGGGATACTGATCAATAGCAGAGATATTTAGGCTACCAATAAAAAAAATTTAACAATTATATTTGCAAATTTCTCGTCGTAGTACCTAAAAATGTTGTACCAAAAGTTTTCCAAAAAATGCTCATATCATAAAAAACAAATGACTCCGATTTTTTTTTCTTATTTTTCCCTGGGTAATCATAAACTGGCTTACTCCCTGGTTCTCCCTTGACGTTGAATTTTGGGACACGTTGTATAGGTAGGTTCACAGGACGGTTTACATATATAACTCACGTTCGACGTGCGCGAACGCGCAGAAGAGGCCGCGCGGGCAGTAGCCGGCCTGCTGCACGTCGTTGCACTTGGTGGACTTGTATATCTCGGGGTGGAACTGCTGCTCGGTGCGCGTGTGGCAGTACGCGCAGGCGTCGCCCGCATCGCAGTTGCTCGGCTCCCCCCACTCCTCACCGTGCTTCACATTGGGGCAAGGTGTGCTGCGGTATTTGTATTTCCTAGGAGACCTCCTCTTGTCCTGCAAATCGTAAGAATGTTTAACGCTAGAACTCACAAATAAATTTTTTTTACAGCAGATGCGTTTGTGGAGCGTTTCTTCTCATTTATTGCCACATAATTGATGACTATCAACTCAGATTGACTGGCTTAACAGTCACAAACACACAAAAAGACCTTTTAATAACAATAACAGATAACTTGAAATGCGCAAACCATATTGAAAATATTGTAAAACACGCAAATTATATTTTTGGCAAAGAAAGCTTTTAAAACATTAATGATAGAAACTTGTTTAAATATATACAAAAACTACATTCACCTCTACTCAAATATGGTTTTCAAATCTGGAATCCTTATTTTGTCAAGGGCATAAATCTACTTGAAAGTGTACAAAAGTGTGTAAAGCGACAAAATTGCCAAAAACTGTGAGAAAAATATCAAATGAACAGAGATTAAAACCCTTAATTTGACAATAGTTTATAGTTCAGTTAAATTTATAGTTTGTTTTATTATAAATTCTTCTTTTGTCTAATTTTAATAATGTCATTAAATTATATTTCTAATTCTATCTCATAGTTTACTCTGGAGCAACGAAGACACAGAGGAGATCTCATAGAGACATACAAAATACTGAAGCGACACTGCGACTGCACAGAGTTGGAAAGCATGAGCTGCTAGTCATCAAGAAATAATAATAAATACTTACTTTACTATTGTGATATTGAGGGCATGCATAGCCCTGTCTACATAACCGTGGCGGTCGTTTACAAGCCTCCGTTTTATATGATGATAGTACATAATTTGTATCTGAAACAATTTGTTGAGTCACGGTAACAATTTAAATTCGACATGGTCTAGCTAGACAATACTTTAAGTGGGAACACACAACAGTCAGTGTAAATACAAGAGCACAGCTAGTAGCAATTCTTCTAGAATTTTCAATTACACTCAACTTTGTGGCTACATTTAAAGTTATTTCTAACTATGTCAAGTTGAACTGCTGCATACAGTGCTATCCTTCACGGAAGCGACTGGGAATGGAGTGACGAGAAAGCCGACCTGGAGAGGCATATGCTTTAATCATATAGCTACCATTTTTACTGCAAACCGTGGCAGCCATGCATTTTTAAGATGCTAATATTTTGCCTTAGCAGGAATTTTTCTATTGTGATGTAATATAATTGTCTATGTATACCTTGCCATTTGGGGTCCTCATTCATGAGGTTGCGCTCGCGATCGAGTGCATTTGGCGCAGCCACATCGCCGTCTGGTGCGTCAGGATTATCAAGAGCATGTAACTCGCGCACGTCGAGCACGGGTGGGCGCAGGTCCGGCGCTCCGTGTGCAAACGCACAGTGTGCGCCGTTCTTAGCGCACAGTCCACGTGCGTCCGTGTCGTGCACGCACATGCAAGTCTTGTAGTAGCGCAGGTGGTAGCGACGCTCTGTGTCCCCGGCGGTGCGGTGCAGGAACGGGCATCTGCGTATTCCGTTATATTATTATTTTCTCAGACATTACAAGAATGATGTGGTAGTGTGGTAGACAAAGTCACGTAGTGACAAAGAAAAAAAAATAAACAAGTGCGAGTCGAGGGTTCCGTACCGCTGCGTGTCGAGGGTACGGTACCGCTGTGTAAGCGGCCTACTTTTTATTATTTGTTGTTTTACTTTAAGATGATGCTTGTATGTATTACTGCTTTTACGATAGAGCAAAAACAAAACAAACAAAAATAACCATAAGCAAATTTTCACCATTCAATGTGGCACCATTTCAATGTTATTTCGTTTAAAATTAAGAAAATACAACGGTAACAAAAGAAAAAGAAACACATACTATAATAACAAAATTTAAATGAGACAATTTTTTCCCAATATTTTCAAATGTAAAGGACACCAAATTAATTTTGTGTACAACCTTATTCATAGAAACAAATAGGTATAAAATTATTTGTCACATTATTTAGAAGCTAAATTTACATAAACCAGAATGAATCACATGTTTATGGGCAGATGGAGGCTATTTGAAACATTATTTTGTATTACATTCAAACTTTTTTCAAAGTTTTACCATTACCATTAAAAAAAGGTCCCGTCCCGTTCTGTACACTGTTCTGTGGTATGCGCTACATATTATTTACTGATGCCAAATTATTACGACAACACGTGGAAAATAAATTGTCTATAATTTTATGCAGTTATTTTTGCGTGATGTTGAAACCGTTTCAGTTTTTCTTCAAATCCTCCATTGCTGTTCATTTTGTTTGTTTGGCATTTTTCATTTGATATTTCCGGAAATATAGGGACACACACACACTCATGGTTTTTTGATATTATTCAAAGAGTTTATCTTTAAAATGTTATTTCAAATAAAACAATAATAATTCTGGAATCTATGAGCAGAACCAGTCCCAGAATTCTTCTTCTTTTTTTAAATAGTGAAAACAATAATAATTCTGGAATCTATGAGCAGTACCAGTCCCAGAATTCTTCTTCTTTTATAAATAGTGGCAACCAAAGGAATAGGAAATTAGTTTATTACTGCCAGTATCCAGTGACGGCGCTGCACGGTATATATTTATAAGTAAAGCCTGACCAGGAATATATGAGGGGCCGCCATATTGCGGAATTTCGTTGGAACTAATTTCTTACACTGGCCACAATTATGTTTAATGCTTGATAATCTGTTGTCAATGTCAAAATTGCTTCTGAACTGACATTTAGGTGAAACGTTGTGTCATTGTAGTGAGATTGTCATGAATTGGCCGCCGTAATGCACACTTAGGATTTTATTTTTTGTTCTATCTAGGTGTATCTCAAGCATCTATTTACCGAATAGCAAACAAAAGAGGAACGTAAATATTATTCGTTCTGAACAAAAACACTTTTTGACTTTACAGAAATACGAAACGTTCGAATAAAAATAGCTTAGGTTAAGTTTTTCTGAACTAGAATTTTTATTAAAAAGTTTAGTGTTTCAGCAAGGTCGATTAATAATTTTTTTAATAATTTGTACACTTTGCTTCAGGACATATCTGCAGATACATGGAAAAAATTAGTTCTTTTTACATTGACATCAAAATATATATAAAAGATGCATTAAATTAAAATACATTTTGTATATCTTATTGTGTATTTCAGTGCAAAAGTACATTTTGAATAAAAACATCGGCCAATTCAATGTGCGTACTATACTGAATGTTGCTATATAAATCTAAAAATTGGCTCCATCTTGACAGCTCTCATATATTCCTGGTCCGGCTTTACTTATAATAAAATAAAAAAGTGGGGCTAGAATCCATTCCACATCTGTCGGAAATGACATAAGACAAGTGACAGCAGTCACAATGTAATTGCTCATTTGTTTCCCTGCTCGAGGTCGTAGTGTGTTTGATGACTAAGGCAAGTTTTTTTAACGTTCTAGCGATCTTTCTATTTCTGACATAATAAAAATTGACTGAAATTGCACTAGACAAAAACATGCGACCATATTATATTGCGAAATCCGCGCGGAGCCAACGGGAACCCAGGGTGCTAAGAGATCTTAGGTCTCACATACACAATGGGAGCGGAAGGGTTTAGTACAGTATTCCATGGTAATTCATAAATGTAACATTTCTGACCAATGAATGGGTTGGATAGAGACAATGGATCTCCACATGTCACACTCTTGTAACTGACCGTTTATGTAACACTTATATACATTATTTGACAAACATGTCAAAATACCGCCACATAACAATAGAAGCACTCGTTCTACCCAACTTATCACAAAACCATAATATAAAGTTTTAAACACTACGTAAAGTTGAGTAATAGTTACTACAGATAAAGATAAACATGAACGCCTTTATAAATAAACCATAAAATTTTTCTATGCATTTGGGTCATCGCATATTATTCTGTCATCTCGCGCGAGCAAGCAGAGCAGGTAGGGAGCGCATAAATTACGCTAAGTACCTACCGAAATGGATGCGTCATTACATTATACTGCTTGCTTTACTCTGAATTCGTCATCAATTGATTACTAACGCGGGAAAACCAATCATTTTCCGTTCCCATGGTGAAAATCTGGATGAATTCACGGAATATTTTTGCAAAACACGATTTGACAGATGCTTTGTGTTGTTGTGTGTACCTACCACTACCAGGGACACAGAAAAACAAAGCACTCACTCGTCTCCATCCTCGCATACGCCCGAAGTCTCGTTGTACTTGGTGCAGTAGTTGTCGGCGCTATAGTTGAAGGATCCATCTCTCTTGCGCACCGGTCTCCGCCTTCTCTGATTATTGAAGTGCCAGTGGAAGCAGGTGAAAGGCCGATGTTGTGTGCACTTGTGCTGAAGGAACGACGGACATTGCTCCACGCGAAATTCCTTTAGATATCTGCGAAGCACAACAAACAAACACTTAGAACACTTGCGCGCTGGCGAACACAACACATTACGAGGCACAACGGTCGATCTCACTTGTAATGATTGGGTTTTTCTGTTTGAGCTGTCAACAAAGGCTTCGACTCCGACGGCATTTTGGAAAACTATTGCGTCTCTCGCTCGCGTCTTCGCCTCGGCGCAGGGCACGCTCCCGTCGACCAACCACAGCGCGTCATGGAGTCACGTGATTCGCTTACGTCGCTCGCCCACTTGTCCACGTCCAAACATAAAAATGTTGTTCACTCTCATTTATAAAAACACCACATATATCAAAACTTCTAACAGTATAATAAATTCATATTATTTTTACTTAAGAATTATTGTTACTACTACATACATTTCATTATTTCTCTAAAGAAACCTTTAAAATTATTATCGTTTCATGATTACTTTCAATCACGACGTCACGATAAATTTGAAAAATATACGTAGTAGTTATCAATAAGCATTAGTTGCATTGTGGTATTTTATGTCAATACAAGATGCATCCTTATCTTATTAATACTGAAAGATAGAGACAGCTGTAGGTGTTCGACTCGTCTTGAAGAACATAGGTGTTCGATAAACATGGTGACGTGCCTTGAATATTGGTGCCAGCCAATGCCTCTCTCTCTATCTTTCTTCATGATTAAGATAGGGATAACGCTTGAAAGATAAGCACCATTGAACATTATTTTTCCGCGGCTTCGCTCGCATTAAAGTTAGACTTTCTTCCGAGAACGTGGTCCCGGAGACGATCAATCGCCATTGACTTGACAATGTCTACGTGATTGACAGTTTCAAATGATGGACGATTGAAGCCACTCATTCGAATGCTGCTGAACCATGTTGAGAACGGTAGTGCCGCTCATACAACAACATTGACGGTTTCAAATGATGGGCGATTGAAGCTCCAATTGACGGTGCATCAGTGGCGCACGCCTCATTCGAATTTCGAATGCTGAACTGTGTTGAGAGTTGAGAACGGTAGTGTCGCTCGTACATAAACAATTATTTCAAACGCAGATAATATGACCATATATATGCCAAAAGGGACCAACCCACAAATTGGTCAAAAATGAGTTAAATATACCAATCGAGAGCTAAACACCCACTCTATTTTTTGCAGAAAAGACCCAGGCTACTTGGTATGAAACTAATAGGTTTTCTACACACTCGTCTAAGAACCATCCGCCCAATTGGGATATATCGCAACAGCAGAAAAGACTCGAATGCTACTTGGTACAGCTAACTGGTTAGATAATTTTTTTGCGTAAAAGATCCAAGCAACATGGACTTTTTTGTTTTTAATGAAGTACGCTAAAAGTATTATCAAAACAGAGCCAAGATATCTGGTTCTTTTTGGCATTATATAATAAAAACAAACTGTATATCGCAAAATGGAACCAATTTATGTGGTTCTTTTTGGCATTTATAATTAAAACAAACGGTATATTGCAATTGGAACCAATTTATGTGGTCATTTTTGCATTATATAATAAAAACAAACTGTTTATCGCAAAAATGGAACCAATTTATGTGGTTGGTTTGCCTTTGGGGACCTATAGTGAGTCTTATTTCATTGCAAATAAGAGTTCTTTTTCTAAAAATAAAATCAAACATGTCTACATTCTATGAAACAGAACGCCTAATAATAAAATTTATTAAATACGCCCGTTATTTAATAACGGGCGTATTTGCCGAGGTGACTTTGTGGGCTTATTTTTCATGGAAATAATTTTCTTTCTAATTTTCTTCGCATTATTATAAAAACATTTTCTGTAAAGAAAACGTATATTATACTTTACTATTTCTAAAAGTATGTTTATTTACGAGTGCATACTGATATAAATATTGTAAAGGTATGTTTGAATATATATGAAAAAAAAAATACTAAAATTGTTTCAAAAACATTTTAGTAATTTTTTTTTCTAACTAAAATATCTGGTACTTCTAAACAAGGTAAGCCTCATTTGTTTCACATGATTTTAGGTAATTTAGGTTGCTTTATAAGCTATAAAGAGTTTACAGATCTAACTTCATTAGTTTCCGAAATATCTGTGTCTATGTCGAGGTCGGCGCTAAAGGTCGCGGCGGCGCGCCGAAAACTCGCCGAAAATTGTCAGCCTCGATAGCTCAGTGGTGCAGACAATCGACTGTTGCACTGATTGTTAAGCAACGCTGGGCTGGTCAAAACTTGGATGGGTGACCGCTCGACCGTTGGAGGCTGACCGTGGTTCGGATTCCACATAAAACTGTAGGTCCCTTCCCTTCTTACCTGACTTGGTGGTAGGATTCAATCCGCCCGGGTTAGTACCACCGCACTGAATGAAACGTCGGTCAAAACAGCTATGTAAATAGTTTTAGTAGCCGGCACGACCGAAGGGAAGCACTGACATGGCATCTAGTTCACCCGGTGTTATGGGCTGACATCACGAATGTTGTAGGTGATGTAGCCGACCGTGTCAGTTTCCATAAAAAAACGCAGGTGACATTTAGGTGACCCTGGGGGAGGCAAAGTGGTTAACATTATTTTATAAATGTGGGAGTCAACAGGTGTGATCCGTTTCTAAGATACCCTTTCCTTTTTCAATAAAATTTGTGTGATTTTGAAAAATTGATTCTTTTCATTAAATATTACCTTACCCATACATGTCATATTTCGTGTTTCTCAAGTTCCATGAGCTTGACACACACATAAAAGAAAATATCAGGTTAGTTAATTAATGTTAGTTAAAAAAGGAACCAATCCACAAAATATTTTTTGCAAAAAAGAACCATTTGACAATAATGAAAAAAAAAGGTTATCTTAAAAGAAGAGTTCTATTATAATTATGCAAAAAAATAGGAACACTTTTTACCATGGGCTGACATCACGGATGTTGTAGGTGATGTAGCCAACCGTGTCAGGTTCCATAAAAAAAAAAAAAAAAAAAAAAAAAACCCTCCAATCATATTTTCACTTTATTTGAAGACTGCAACCTGATGTTTCTATAGGTACCTTCATTTACTATGGTGGCATTTCTTGCAATAACTCTCGCGGTTTCTGTTCAGAAAAAAAAATGGTACAAATTGGTGAAATGGTACAAACTGAGATAAGTACCGGACCGGTTCACTCATCATGACCATTTGCAAAGAACTCTTCAAGAAACTTAGCCTGATGAAAAATGTTCTTCGAATAGATTAGAAGAAGACATCAGGTGACAAAGGTGCTATGTAACAAAAACAAAAAGCTGAGAAAAATAAAGCGTACAAATCATGGAGTTGGGGAATACAAATGCGTTCATGTGGATGAAGGTGTTTTGTTTGTTCATGATGACTATGTCATAGTCATCATTCATCATGAACAAAAAATTCAATTTATGAGATGATCTTTGGAGATGATCAAACTGGAATAAGGTGTTTTATGACCTCACCTTCACCACTTGAATAACTCCTATTCTATTTCCGTCGTGATTTCGGATTTTCTGTCAGTGCCACTTGATTACTCGGCACATAACACCTTCATCTATGGTAAAAAATGCATTTCTAAAAAAAATTTACATAGTACCTTCGTCCACTCACGTCTTCTTGTTTCTATTATTCCATACATGCCACACGCTGTATCCCGACAATCGGGGCGAGCAGAGTAATCGGTGTTGTGCTGCAAGTACTCAGATAAACTACAGCACAACACCGATGTACCACGTTTAGCAAAGTATTCGGACAAGAAAGTATCCAGCAGCAAGTAACTAAGGCATCAAAACTAACGTCACCTGTTGCACGACTCGGCGGAAGGACCGTGGTTCGGATTCCACGTTAAACTGTAGGTCCATTCTCTTCTTACCTTACTAGTTGGTAGGGTCTATCCCCGCCGGGTTTGTACCACCGCATTGAGCGAAACGGCTATGTAAATAGTTCGCGTTTTCCGTCCAGTTCAGTGTAGCCGACATGAAATGAAGGGAAGCACTGATAGAATTCTCTCACCTTGGTTGGCACGGTCCTTCCACAGTCATGCAATAGATACGTAACAGTTACGTATCTATTGCATGACTGTGGAAGGTTACTGTCTTCGTGCCTTGTCCTAGTTATGGTACTACTAGTTATTATAGAATGAAATAGACGTATCGTACAGAACAATTAAAAAAAAATTTTTTGTAGGATAAAATATATTTATTTTATCAAAGTATTTACCCTCGTTGTCTATATATTTCCGCCATCTCATTGGAAGATCATTGACATCAAAACTTGACATGAAGACCTGACATCAAAACTTTCATGCCCATTTCTCGTCTACGACTTCACAAAGCAAAACCTGACTAAATTAGACTCGTATGTGACCAGATTCCTGAAATCATGGTTTGGACTGGCTCACCCGGCTGACTCGTCAACGCTATACAGATCTCACAATAACTTTGGACTGAACATTAAGAAACCGTCGATATTTTATCAAAAGGCGAGAATAGCCAAACGATGTATACTCAAAGACTCCAATGATAGCGCTATTCAAGCCTTACCCAACACATCACTATCAGATGAACTGGAATCGAGACTCGACTTCTACAAATCATTCCAAGTTGGTACACGCACCAATAGATCTGGATTGGGCATAGAAACAGCAAAGTCTGATAAAGAAATACTGAAAGGTTTTGCTCAGGAGGACATGGAACAAGGCTTCAAACTTCACGCCTTAAACCTAGAAATGCAGAATGATTGGCTAACAGTGGGTGACTTCTGCATCCCTCCTGCATTGAAGTGGAAATCCATAATATACAACTGGTCCCCTGAGCTGCTTAAGTTCTACTTAAATGCATTCCAGCTTACTCTCCCCGACCCGAGTAACCTAGTTAGATGGGGGAAATCTACAAATAGACTATGCCCGTCATGTAAGGAGTTCGTAGGCACGGCCAAACATTTGTTATGCGGATGCAAAATACTACTTGAGCGAGGCCAGTATTCCTACCGTCATGATAAAGTCCTCCAAATCATCAGAGAGGCCATCAACCTGTCAATTGCACGGACCAGGAAAGGGCAAACCAGTAGCGGCTTCCAGAAGGTCAACTTTGTGAAACCTGGAGCCAATAAGCTGCCCAAAGATAGGACTAAACCTTCTTCAATTTTGGGAGCAGCAAAGGATTGGGAATTGTTGATGGACACACATGAGAAGCATTACCAAATGCCTTCGGAAATTTGTACCACAGCATTAAGACCGGATATACTCATATTCTCAAAAGCGACAAAGCATGTAGTACTTGTTGAACTTACAGTTCCATGGGAAAGTAACATACCGAAGGACCACAACATCAAGCTTAACAAGTACTGCAACTTAGTAGACCGGATTGTGAGAAACGGATTCAAGACTGATCTCTTCGCTGTGGAAGTCGGAGCAAGAGGACTACCAGCGAAGTCGCTCTACAGTCTCTTCAAGAATCTAGGGCTCCCAAGATCGACGCTAAGCTCATATATGGAGAGAGCTTCGAAAACGTCACTGGAAGCATCCTACAGAATATGGATAGGTAGAGAGAGGGAGTTCGAGAGCGGGACTGGTGGTTTCCCCGCGTCCTAGTCAACGCAGACTAGCTGACGAGGGCTTGAAGCGAGCCGAAACGTGAAGCATGCGCGGGAAATTTAGAGTGGCCACTCGCTAGTCCCGGCCTCGATTAATACCCTCCTCTACTGCCGATGGGCCCGGATATGTTCGGTGAAGCCATCGCAAGCTTAGATCCACACCTTCCTAACCTTAGGATTTCCCGTTAAGGTTTTCATATATTTATTTATTATTATTTCTTTTATAGTTTTAGGTAATTTTAATTTAGGTAGTTTTAGTTTTTATGTTGTTTGTTTTAAGTTTAGGTAATTTTAATTTAGGTAGTTTTAGTTTATATTTGTAGTTTTTAAACCTTTGCGATAGAACTCTGGGGACCTGGACTCCACAAACTGAGTGAAGGTATTCTGGTATTTTTCAAATCGCTGAATAAATGGTAGTCGGTTGGGGCGAGGTCCGTCGATTAGGAAGGATGACGGATGGTTTATAACTGCAGGTCTTGTAGTGTTAAAACTGTTTCTCGAGCAGTGTGAGGTCTTGCGTTATCAACTTATCATGGAGCAATAATGGTGAAGATCGATTGACGAGTCGGGCTATTTTACTGCGAGTTTCGCCATCATTGTTTGGACGGGTGCGGAATTTGTTGTCATCTATTTCCCGTATGTTTCATAGAGGCAATTTCATAGAGAAAATATTCGCTTTGAGTTTTATTCTGCTGTCTTGGAAAAAACTACTAATATGATATGTGGGTTCAGTTCAGTTCCGAGAAAAGTTTATATTTGCATCATGTTTGTCATGGAAAGCAACAGGTATCAAATAATCAATAAATACACTTCAAGCATGGTATCATTTATTAAAAACTCTCAAGATAAATATTTTACAAATTTCAGTTTGGAACTCTATAATATGATAAAATTATTATAAATAAACAGTGAATTATTAATATTTTGCTACAGTACACGCTAAACCAAGTACATTTTTTTTCAATGGACACTGCAGCAGGATTTCGTGCCACCCTAGAATATCTTGGTACGCCAATACCGGTTAGTGATCGGTGGCCACAACTCATAACTTACTAAATTACTTGTAGCGCAAAGCTGATTCAGAAACTTTATATGGAGCAATATTTGCTACTAAAGTTTGCCGCTGTGACACGGGCTTCCCACACTCAATATTGTGATGGCTCATGACTGCATGCCATCAGTACATCAATATGCGATTCACATGATCATTATTTGCATCAATATTGTATTGTTGACTGGCAGATATACTGAGGAAAATATTGACCATGTGAAGCATGGTCAATATCTACTCAGCCAACTGTGCATTATCCAGTCACCAAATGTAGGCATAAATTATTGCATTCATTCAATATGTACAACAGTCTACTTAGCGTGACATGAGCCCTTAGGCCCGGCACGCTCTGCCAACTTATGTCTCTGGCGACTATATGTACCTACATGCAGTACACATACCTATGCTTTATTTTCATACTGACTACATTGCATAATAATATGGTTAGATGGTTAATAATTGCAAAAGTGCTATAGTCGCCACAGACTAATAATGATCCAACATTTATGGCTAGGCGCATACTATCCAATTCTAGTAGATCGACAGTTTAGTAGCTGGTGGTTTTTAAGGGATACATATACATACTATGATTGATAGCACACATTGCACAATAGTTGAATCGTGGCAGCAATCGATAGTATGAGATTAGCTTAATGGTGATATTACACGGTTCACTTCTGCCTTTCAATTTGGTTGAAGCAACCAAATTGAATAGTGTAAACATAAAATTCCATGTCATAACCATTCAATGTCAATGTTCAATCACGGGCAACCACGTTCAACCGCATTGAAAGGATTGAGCTTGCTCAATATTTTCACTTTTGCCGTTCAACGTTCAATGCGATTGAATGAGAGTTGACCGTGTAAACACACACATTAAACGGTTCACTCGCTGTTCAATCTTGATCGCCGCGGTGTCAAGCAAAGACGTATAGAAAGTTTACAACAAAATAAAACAAAAACAAAGTAATTAATTTGTGATCATTTAGTTGAAGAATTGTAAGCTATTGTGTAATTGTAATTGTGAATTATAGCATTCGCACGTACATCTCGGTTCTTGTAACTCTCCGTTTTGTAATTCTACAGACAAGTGTACTTCCTAAAATGTTCTAAGAACAAAGGCGTTATGCTCTTCTTTCCATTTAATAACAATTTTTTCACTTTAGAGTTCCCAAGCATACTACCTCCTGCGAAGACATCTTCTTGTGCAATGTGCATTGAATGGTTCACTTTTCAGTTCACTTCAGATACATGTAAACAGCAATAGCTTTCACTTCTGCTCCTTTCAACCGCATTCAATCAATTTAGTTGAACCGTGTAATATCGCCATCAGTCTAAAGTGGGTTAGGTTTGAAATAGTCAAGTTGCACTACTGTCAGTTGTATCTCAGTCTTCATCTAGCGTCACCCCAAGTGTAATTGACTCGCTTACTATTTCTTACAACCGTTTAAGGTTATTATTATGGACACCTTACACTTGAATTACAAAGATAGATATTTTTGAAATTACACTTGGAAGTATAAAATTAATCTAACAAAGAAACACAGATTCAGATAATTATTTCGACATAAGACATTTAATAATAAAAACACTTAACAGTTTTCCAATGGCGGCTAGACAATACTAAATGAGGAATTAAAATATGTTTTGACTTCCAAATGTAGGTATAGTAATTAATTTGTACTTATTTCTCTCAATTTCATAAATATTGCTGACTTTGAAATTAACAAGTTCTTCACACTAACCTGCTAATAATACAATTTCGTTTCATGGTACATACGGACAACCTAACTTTGTCAGGTGAGCAAGACATTATTGTTTTATTCGGTAAAACTTACTTTACAGATAGTATGCTACTATGCATTAATTTATCCAAGCAAACTGTAAATCTTCTACGAACTCCTGAATATTTGGCTTAAAAATAAAAGAGTATGCTTTTAAATTACAGTTTCATATATAATATTTATATCTACCTGAGCTTTCTAGTCACGGCGACTTTAATATTTAATCTTACATCTATAGCTTACTCTCATGATCACTCGATTATCTGGGTAAATTTGTTAAAGGTTAATTAATTTAAATATGCATACTAATTGTGCATATTTACGTCACTGCTAAGGTGCCTCTACAGGACTTTACGAATTAACCCTACCGGGCCTTCATACCATCAATCTGCTCATCAGTATTCTGTCGGTGTTCAATATTGATGCAAATATTAATCATCTGAATCACATATCGACGTACTGATGACATGCAGCCGCGAGTCTTCAGCAATACCTGTAGTAATAGTGACAATAATGTAAGCTATAAGCTATAATGACAATAATATTGAAAGCTCACGACTGTATGCGGTAAGTATCGGTAAGTATGCTATACTCATGATCAATATTATGTACTATGAGGCTGGCATAGTCGCAAGGCGGCTAAAGTACTATTCCAATAAAGAATAAAAAAAAGGATCAATATTTGCATCAATATTGATTACTGACAAGATATACAAATGAAGATATTCACCACGTGAAGCATAGGTTACACACAAATCTAGAACGATTAAGGTCTATTCAAAACGAAGCGAAATATAGTTCGGCAAAACTATAAAGAAAGAAAGAAGAAGAGAGAGCGAGTGAGAATACAATTTCATTAGGTTTGAATAGGTAGGCCTTGAGTTGTAATTCTGTTAAGTGCCCCACACACGAGCGATAATTGGTAAATTTTATCATATTCACAACTGGAGAGAGCTCTGAACACTTCACTGCAATAAATATGAAATTTGTTTAGTTTGAATTTGTTCAGTATAGTGCTCACGCGACCACTAGCCTCCGCACCGTCGACCACTAGGCACCACGGTACTGCGGGGAGGTGCGCGGGCGACGGGCGGCGGCAGCAGCTCCCCTCTCCGTCGCAGCCTACCTACCGGCATTCTGCAAAGCATCGCGACGGCGACTGCACGCCGCACCGCGCTCTTACACTTACATTCATGTCATTACGTTACATAATTTCATTTATTAAACCGAAAGTACAGTCCACCACCGCATTTTTCTGAAGAGCTCCCCTAACTGCCTTCGGCGAACATTCAACGGAGAGTTAGGCGCCACCATATGGTCCATTCGAACCGAAGAGATAAATCAGCACGCCGCGCGCGCGAGTACCCAGCTACTATCATCGGCCGCGCGCGCGCGCGCGACCTAGCGAGATCGGCGGCGGCGGCGTGCACGCGCGGCGAAACTGCGGACGACGCAAGGCAGAATTACCAACCAGCAGAGCGATTCATCGGAATCTTCTCACGCACGAGCAGTGAAGGTAGAACGAGACAAGGTGGCGTGGCAGCGCATCGGGCGACGTCGACAGCATCCAGCTCGACGCCCAGCACGACCAGCGCACCGCTCCAGCGCGGCGCAGCACACAGCTCGCGCGGCGCGGCGGCAGCCTCCACCTCAAGACATCTCACCCGGGTTGAGCACATCAGCGGCGGCGTGAGATCGTTCCCATCTCCTCACTTCTCCTATTCAGTCTCATTCTCATTATTCTCACGACACGTTATTCATTCATATTTATATCACATTCCTGCTTTGCACGATTATTGCTTCAAAATAATTTATCTGACTTATTTGTGTGCATGTCTTCATTCAACTTAAAATCAGCTTGCAACAAATTGCTACATTCATTCATTCAATCATCATCCTTTCAATCAATAAATACGCATCGTTCATCCAGCTTCGTCCATTCATAGCGTTAGTTCGTTTCTGTTAATAAATTTGTTTGTCTACCCACACAGGTTCGGCCCGGAGATCGGCGCGCCGAAACCAAACCGGCTCGAGCGCACGCCTGCGACTCACCTGTTCAAACAAAATTTAAGTACCTATCGCTGTTCATTTAAATATACGAAAACTAATCGCTTTAGTTCTAGTTTCAGGTCGCTTTCACTTGTCTGCCTCGTGAACAAGGTGCCCATTGCTTATCTTATATTACAAGTCCAATCAAATCTTAAATACCGCAATCATAAAATACAAAATTAAATTTGCTAAAATAAAATAATTTAAAATCACTATCTCGGAACAATGGGCGATCTAAAGGAATCCATTAAAAAAAGAGGCTCTTATAAGGCCAAACTAACACAATTCACAACTTTTCTGAAAGTTCTAGAATCATGCGGCATTCTCAGCGATCTGCAAACTAGCGAATTGGACATTCGCTTATCGAAAATTGCAACCATGCACTCGGATTACGACGACTTACAAACGCAAATAGAATTACTGTCTGATTTTCCAGATGAGCAGTACATCGAGCGTGAGCAGTTCGACACCCTATACTACTCTTTGGTGTCGAGAGCACAACAACTAGTCAACTTGAACCGCGCACCGGCGCCGCCGGAGACTGATCGGTCGCTGGCAGGCTCTAAGGAAGGTATCCATAGTACAGGTGGGCCAAGCCGTCAACAATTAGTCAAACTTCCCACAATTGACTTACCCCAGTTCTCCGGTCAGTATCAAAACTGGCTCGAATTCAGAGACACATTTGTCTCACTGATTCACAACAACGAAACAATAGATACGATCAACAAATTTCATTACCTCCGTGCTGCTCTGAGGGGAAGTGCACTGTTGGTCATTCAATCAATTGAGTTCTCTTCCAACAGCTATGCTATTGCGTGGAACCTTCTCTTAGAGAGATATGATAACAAACGATTATTAGTAAATAATCACCTGCACTCATTATTCAATATAGAAAAAATCAATGAAGAGTCATCGCAAGCCTTACGTCACATGCTGGACACATATACAAAACACCTGCGTTCACTGGAAACATTGAACGAACCTGTGACTTCATGGGACACAATGATTATTTACATGGTCTCAAGTAAGCTTGACCCGGTCACTAGTCGGGAGTGGGAGGTGCTTCGAGGCACGCTCACTAGTTCACCGACACTAAAAGATTTAAACAAATACCTACGCGACCGAGCCGACTTGCTGGAGACTCTGGAAGATTCAAATCCGAAAGGGGCTAGAGAGTCCAACTCAAAAACAAAAAGCTTTGCTATCACTCAAAACACAAACACATCACCCAACTGTTTATTGTGTAAACAAAAACATTTCATACACTACTGTCCCGAATTCCTAAGACTGCCCATTGCATCTAGAATTGAAAGAGTCAATCAATTTAAAATCTGTTCTAACTGCCTTCGGCCAGGGCATCGGGCGACTGAATGTAGATCAGGTCACTGCAAACACTGTCCAAATAAACACAACACTTTGTTGCACGCCGATACAGAACCTCCAAGCCCATTCCAGAACAGTGTTTCACTTACTTCCACAACTAACGCACAGGTTCTCCTGTCCACTGCACTCGTCAAGGTCAAGGACAACCAGGGTAGGTCACACACAGCAAGGGTTTTGCTTGACAACGGCAGCATGTCATGCTTCATCACGGAGCAGTTCTTCAAATTCCTCAACCTAAAGGCGCGACCTGCAACTGTTTCCGTTTCAGGAATCAACAATAAAACAAGTCATGTAACTCAAAGGTGTCAGGTCAACATACAGTCGCGCATAGAATCATACAACACAGATATTTCATGTTATGTCATACCCAATATCACTCAATCAACACCTCATTCATACATTGACACCAGTGCCGTATTAATTCCATCACACATACAACTAGCAGATACTTCTTATTACATTCCGTCCCCGGTCGACATTCTAATCGGGTCTGGAGTATTCTGGGAAGTGTTAGGGTCAGAAGCGATAAGTTTAGGTAAACACAAACCTACACTTCGTCAGACGAAGCTCGGTTGGCTGGTCTCAGGGACCAACGCCCCCGACAAGGGCACATCTACAAAGACCGTACATTGTAATTTGTTACAAGACTCAGAAGACATTCAACTTCAACTTTCTCGATTTTGGGAGTTAGATAGCATATCTCCCAAGCACTCCTTGTCACAAGAAGAACGCGACTGCGAAAACAGTTTCATTACAAGTACCAAACGTCAGACAGACGGTAGGTTTATCGTCACAATTCCGCTCAAGGAATCCCCTCAAACTTTAGGCGACTCCTTTGAGCAAGCCAAGCGACAATATTACTCACTGGAAAAAAGACTAGCACGAGACTCTTTATACAAGGACAGCTACGTTGAATTTATCAACGAATATATACAACTAGGACATATGATTGAAAACACAAACTATTTTAATCACACAAGCAACGGCTTACCTTCCTATTTTTGCCCCCATCACGGTGTAATCAGAGAGTCAAGCACAAGCACTAAATTGCGAGTCGTATTCAATGCTTCTGCTACCACTACTTCAGGTATCTCATTCAATCACATCCAAATGGTCGGTCCAGTTATACAAGATGATCTCATTTCGATCCTACTTCGATTTCGGCAGCATAAATATGTCATTACGGCCGACATTGAAAAAATGTACAGGCAAATTTTGGTAACTGAAGAGCAAAGGTCACTTCAACAAATCGTGTGGCGCTTCAAACAAGATGAGTCACTTAAGGTGTACACTCTTAACACAGTCACATATGGAACCGCTTCGGCACCATACTTAGCTACTCGCTGTCTTAACCAATTATCCTATGAGTGTCCTGACGAAATGGTAGCGGAAACAATTCGTCGCGATTTCTATGTCGACGACTATATTACAGGTGCAGACACAGAACAACAATTAATACACTTAGCGAAAGGCGTTACAAAGACGTTGAGTGCAGCCAAATTCAACCTTCGAAAATGGCGGTCGAACAATGCAAATTTATTGCACACGGTAAGCAGCACATCAGCTGCTGACTCATTAGATTTTGGCGCAAAGGAGCAATCCAAAACATTAGGTTTGAATTGGCACAGCCAAACAGACAACTTTTCATTCCCCACTAACATCAATCTCAACTTCCCAAAAATAAACAAACGCATAATTTTATCTACAATTGCACAAATATTTGATCCCCTTGGTGTGATACTTCCTTGCATAGTGGAAGCAAAAATAATAATGCAGAAGCTTTGGCTTAGCAAGGTTTCGTGGGACGAACCTTTACCTCAAGAAATCCAACGATTATGGTACAGCTTTGTTAAAACATTACCATCGTTGGACACTCTTAACATCCCTAGAAGAGTGATTTGTGATTCACCTAAAAGGATCGAAATGCATATTTTCAGTGACGCATCCGAGGCTGCCTACGGTGCGTGCATTTTTCTTCGCTCAATCAGCCAAGATGGTTCAATACAGGTCCACTTACTTACGTCTAAAGGTAAAGTAACACCTATCAAACCTACCACCATCCCTCGACTTGAGTTGTGCGCCGCCCTCCTGGCCACTCGATTGTCCACAAAGGTTTCAACCGCACTCAGACTCACTGTCGATAAACAATATTTTTGGTGTGACTCCACGATTGTTTTGAGTTGGTTAAAAACTTCACCTAACGAGCTGAAGCCGTTCACTCGAAACAGAGTGGCCGAAATCCAAGAAGCGACCAGTACACATACATGGCGCTACGTTCCCACCAAAGACAACCCAGCCGACATTGCCTCTAGAGGCTTGAACGCCACTTTAATAAAACACTCGTCACTTTGGTGGTCAGGACCCACCTTTTTATTCAAACACGACGAACTTGCTTGGCCTGACCAACCGACGCAGCGCCCTCTATCCGAACTACCAGAAATTAAATCACATTGCACGCAAGATTGTTTCGCTACCCAAGGCAATACTTCATTCATTCACTCGTTTTCTGACATTAACAAATTACAGCACACTGTTGCATACATCTTACGATTCATTGATAACTGCCGAAACCCAACAAATAAAAGGTCAGGTATTCTTACTGTTTCTGAGCTAGATGGTGCAAAAAAGACATTACTGAAACTCTCACAATTAGAAACATTCCGCGAAGAATACGACACTCTCAAACATGGTCGTAAGCTTTCTTCGAACCACAGATTGATTGCGTTAAATCCCTTTCTTGATTCGGACGAACTAATTCGAGTAGGAGGCAGGCTCAATAATTCAAATTATGATTATAACATTAAACATCCTGTACTGCTGCAAGGACATCATCATATCTGCAAACTAATTTTCGAAAATCTTCATGTCAAACTTTTGCATGCAGGTCCTCAATTGCTACTAGCCACCGTCCGGCAGAGTTGTTGGCCCTTAGGAGGGCGTAACCTAGCTCGAAAAACTGTTCGTAATTGTGTCAAATGCTGCAGGTTCAAGGGTAGAACAGTTCAACCAATAATGGGCAACCTCCCAGAGCAGCGCACAACAGCAGAGTTTGTTTTCTGTAATACAGGTGTGGATTATTGCGGACCAGTTTTGATAGCTGACCGCAAGGGGCGCGGTTGTAAGCTACTCAAAGCTTACATATGTGTTTTTGTCTGCTTTGCAGTTAAGGCCATCCACTTGGAGCTTGTCAGCGACATGACTACACAGTCGTACATTTCGGCATTAAACCGTTTTATAGCTCGGAGGTCAAAACCCCTAAATATCTACTCAGACAATGGTACCAATTTTGTAGGGGCCTCAAATCACTTATCAACAATGTTCAAATCAAATAACGATTACATAATACGATACAACGCTGATCAAGGGATTAAATTTCATTTCTCTCCACCGCGCGCTCCGCACTTTGGAGGACTGTGGGAATCAGCGGTTAAATCTGTCAAACATCATTTAAGACGTGTCCTATCATTAACTCACCTCACATATGAAGAAATGTACACAACTCTCGTTCAGATAGAAGGAATATTAAATTCGCGTCCTTTAACTCCAATGTCTTCCGACCCTAATGACTATACTCCTCTCACTCCAGCTCACTTCCTAGTTGGACGTTCGCTCACGATGCTACCTAATTCCCAGGTTACGGAGGTCGCTACCACCAGACTGCAGCGGTACCAGCGAATCGAGCAGTTGAAACAGCACTTCTGGAACCGCTATTATAAGGAATATATTACAGAACTCCAGCAGCGAACCAAGTGGAGCACATCACGCAGCGAGCTGAAGGACGGAACTCTGGTCATCATCAAGGAGGACGGGCTACCTCCACTGAGATGGCTGCTCGGCCGGGTCGTCCAGCTGTTCCCAGGCTCCGACGGAGTCGCGCGGGTTGCGGACATCAAGACTCGGAGCGGCACCCTCAGAAGAGCAGTCACCCGGCTGTGCCCACTACCCATGGAGGACATCCAGTTGGATCCATCGCTCCAAGGCGGGGAGGATGCTCACGCGACCACTAGCCTCCGCACCGTCGACCACTAGGCACCACGGTACTGCGGGGAGGTGCGCGGGCGACGGGCGGCGGCAGCAGCTCCCCTCTCCGTCGCAGCCTACCTACCGGCATTCTGCAAAGCATCGCGACGGCGACTGCACGCCGCACCGCGCTCTTACACTTACATTCATGTCATTACGTTACATAATTTCATTTATTAAACCGAAAGTACAGTCCACCACCGCATTTTTCTGAAGAGCTCCCCTAACTGCCTTCGGCGAACATTCAACGGAGAGTTAGGCGCCACCAATAGTATACAGCAAAACATAAAATGTGCAGAAAAAAATTATAGCAAACGATGGCAAAGAAGATATCATTATATCTTTATTGAAGATCTGTCAATTATTTTATGCATGCTGCTCAACGTTCAAAATGAGATTAAGTTATTATAAAGTACACACACAATTTGTTAAACAAAAATTAAGTGTGACCATTTTGTGTCATCTCACTTTTTTCATTGATTGAAGCCAGAAGCTGTAAAAATGTCCATACCAACTGGGCTGATTTATATGCTGACTACATATCCACGCAATCCGTCCATCTAAGTGAGAACATGATCTACAGATCATAAAACTTCTCCAAAAAGAAAATCTAGGTATGTCCTTGTCTCAGTGGTCGGTGTACTCGTGTGTGTGTGTATGTGGGTTGTATTATAATTGATGCTAATGGAAAATATAAGTTATACCAGCAATGCAAATAATTCAACAAGATAGATCGTGTGAGAGGTTATTTTATACATGCATGTGCACAAACACGAAAATACCTTTATTATGCTCGTGAATTCAAACACATATTTTATCAACACGCGTGTTAGGAGCCATCTGATACAAATTGCGTGCATAGACTATGTTGAGGATAAAGTGAATTCTAACCTTTTCAACTCTTTTTACGCCATGTCAATAATGATGCTAAATCAATGCCTGGATCATGGGAAGAAGGGGTACTTTCTAATACCTTTCACTAAACTCGTGTGCACTCTAGCTAAACATAAGGCATTTAGTGCTCACCTATTGTGTCTCACGCTATCCGATACATGTCAACAATGGTGAAACTACAAACTTATAAAAAAGTCTTATCTTAAACGATACAGTCTTAGAAAATATAGATTCTATTTAAAGCCAAACAGTGGGGTTGAATAAATGCTGTTTCAATGTAATGCTTTTGTTCGGGAAGCCTGTTTACGAGTGTGGTAACCAAACGAAAATAAAGAATTTTACATAAGAACACTTAAATTCACAAAATGCATAATAAACACGCAATAATACAAAATGTCATGGATTAATGGGTTTCATTAGGCCGACTAGAAAATATTACGCAACATTACACCTATTTGAAAGTGTAAATTGAGATTTACAGCTTTATTTCTGACATTTTCAGATTTCAGTTTAAAAAAAAACTAAAAAAACTGGATACATAACATAATCTATGTTTTTTCACAAAGAGTAAATTAATTCACACCAAAATCTTCACTAGGTATAAATATTTGGTGGAGAAACATGTGATGAGAAACAAACAAAATGATTCATTAATTTACTTAAAAATACATTTTACATGCATCTTCCACTAATTAAATCATCCAATAATAAAAAACAGCTCTTCTGATTCAGAACATTACTTAAAATCTTTAAAAAAACTATTATATTAAATAAAAAACAATAAAAATGTATGGTGGTGAATTTCTTTCTAAAATTAATTGTTTTGTCAGATCAACATGACGATACAAAATGCATACGATAGAACCCCCGTGTATACAAGGAAAATGACATTTCATTTGAAATGTCAACACCCCAGGCTTGGCAAAGTTTATTCAGCAATAGGCAGTCTGTTTTTGTTTTCAAACATGTTAGCTACAATACAGCTGCTGTAACTAATTTAACATCTAATGTAGGCAAAAACCTTAAGACCTCTTACAATTTATTGCTGCAATGTTAAGAGGCTTAACCTCGGCTGAACAGACGTTCTTTTTGAGCGATCAAGAATGTAACATTAATTTGACATTATTTTTGCTAGCTTTACTAATTTTTATGTTTACGCACTGTATGTGATGCTTCATATAATTTACGGTTGTCCATTTTTACTTTTAAAAAATCTCGCTAGGTAGTAGACGAGCTACTAACGCCGGGTTGGTTTGGTTTCGTAAATTTGATGAACGTTCCCCGTGTGCTTTCGTGAAAAATTATTATATTTTTGGGACAAAATGTATGTTAAGCATGAATATGTCTGTGAGAGTTTATTTGGTAAAAATGGGACGAGTACTTTTGATGCTATCGCAAGTTGTACTGAGCGCGAGAGCACACTTGATATCATCGGTGGTGGGGGGAGGTCGAGTGCACGGTTTTGTGTAGTCGCCGGATGGGTCTTATAAGGCGTGGTAAGGTTCACGTTCGTAGGTTGTATAGTTTGGCAGTACGAAGCCGTCGAAAGTACATACTTTATGTCGCCAACTTTCTGGTATGCCCCCCTTGTTACGAAGCGTAAAACGTTCATCGGATTCACGTGAAAAAATATTGTGAAAAAGAATGTCGTCTGTTCCGCAACTGAGTGGCAAACCCACACACTCTCCACTACATATACAAGTGTACACTTGACTTATGCCCGGTTTAAATGAGCTTAGTGCTAATCGCTTAGTACTTGTCGCTAATCACTTGCACTGGCAGCTTCACTAATACAAAGTACTAATTCAGCATGTTTACACACAAGTAGCGTTAGTGACAAATAATACTTAGCATTCACTACTAGGCTCGTGTAAACCGGGCATTATGCAGACTTCGGCTTTAGCTTTCGCGTGTGTGCAATTTTTTTACAAATATTTAATGTGTTTTATGTTTTTCTCACTAAGCAATTATGTCAGTTACATTTATGATTAATTAGATGCCATTTTTTTTTGCAGCCTACGTTCAATCAAACCTTTACTTAAAAATACATTTTAGGAATATAATTGCTTAATTTTTCCTTCAAATTGGAAAAGGTAATATTACAAATTCTAATATAATATTTAAAATAATAAATACAAAAACACATTGCTCAACGGTGCTCATCAAATTCCATCACTGAGAAAGTTCACTTCATACATTAACTTATTTCATACTCAATGAACGGAGAAATATCTATTTGCAAAATACATTTCAGAAAAGCAATAAATTCAGCTAAATAAAAATTGTGATACATATATTTTGTGTACCTCTGACCTCAACCAACAACTTCCAACATTTATCTTTCGCTCTAATTGGTGCACGCTCACGTACACAAAGAACGGAACAATTCAGATCTTTCACTGCAATCATATTGATCATTTAATACCATAAGAATTGCTAAGCAACATTTGTTACAATTATACTTCATATAATATTACTTTTGACTCTGCAATCAAATGTATAACCTATGTGTGCACAAACTCTCATCGGGGTCGGCGAACAATATTTGATCTGATTAAACTGTATTTAACTCGTCACAAAAGGCACAAAATTCACAGAAGCAAAGCTGTGGGCTAAAGTTAGCGTTCATACATAAATAAATAAGCCACGCCTGCTTCCCGATGTAGTAGACAGAGACAATGGAAGTCCACGTGCCGCGACCGCTGGTCCATTAAAATGGTTTTCATACAAGCTAGCGTTCAATATAAATAGAATACATACTCGTATAATTAGAAACTCATTATTTCAAAACAATAAAAAACCAGCACATGACAGGAGTAAAGACAAAAATACAGGTGTATTTGTAGACGCGGACTTATCACTACACAATATTTCTTCCAGTCAACCTCTACCTTTATAAAAAAAACTATTGTTTTCGCCAACCCCGATCTCATCTCGACGCAACAAAACAAACCACAAACATTAGACGGAAGTGCCGATGGGTGCGAACCTGACGCGCGCTGAGTCCGCGTCCAGTGTGACGTCCTCCGGGCTGGCGAGGTCGACGCGCACGCGCCGCGCGCCCCAGCCGGTGAGCGTCCAGCGGCACGCGGCGCGCGCGCCCGCCGTCTCCGACCCGCCCGACCACACCGACTCGCACGAGCCCGAGTCGGAGGTGCCCTCGTCCCGCGAGCCGCCGCCCCCGCCGCCGCGGAACCGCGACACACCTTCTGGGGAACGATGCTACTATGTATAGCGTAGCGCGGAGGTGCCTCTGTACACAGTCCGCATCCTCCTCCTCCACACACTCTCTGCAAGTGCCCATCATTTAAGGCTGCTAGCGTATGACGTTAGGTGATTCTAGGTGTATTAATCACTTAGAAAGTCTTAACCTGAACAAGGTACAATTCATGGATATGAATCCGCACCACTTTTGTGATATTTGTTGGAATAAAGCACTTTGCTCGATAGAAAAAATCACGTAAATGTGTCCATTTGTTCAGATTTTTAGTTATTACTAGAAACTGGAAACTCCTAGGTCGCAGTGACAACAGCAACAACAACCCCTGAGCCCTGTTGTCACTGCCACCTAGCAAGATCTATTGTGATCCATCTTACTATACACAAATAGCTCTTAAGGCGGGAATAGGGGTAAAATATTTTTAACAAATATTTTTCATTTCATTTCATTTCAAAAATTGAGAAATAGGTCAACTTTAAAAGAAATATTATAGCTATTGGTAAACATAAAAAATCTATAAAAAAATATGTATTATGCATTGGTCTTTAACTAACAAAGTCTCTTTTAAAAAAAAAAATATTATTTTGGAAAAGGTGTTAAATAAATTTCCAAAAAATAAGGATACGTTACTTTAAAATTGCATGTTCTGGAAAATTAGAGACAATTTCAATACAAGACTTACATAAAAATGTACATTTTTTTTCAACAATTTCTATTGACTTATTTTTGTATTTAAATAATTAAAAAAATAATCAAGCACTGGAGGATAGGACATAAGAGGAGAGTTATCAATGGATGACTCGACTCACACGACCAACATCACACAGAAAATCTGCTTATGGCCACATTCCGATTGCAGATGGTGCAAGCTCAAAAAAAAACTCGAATTATGATTAAATTGCCGAGTTAAGTATGTCTATTCCTTTCGTTCTCTCACTGATTCCCTATCGCTCTATCGCATAATTGTAACATAATTTTTAACTCATTGACCGCACTTACGATTTAAGTGTGTCAGTGGGCATCTAAGATAATTTTAATATTTTCATCCAATTTTTCCACTTGGCGTGTAGAGTTCTCAGCACACCACTGTTTCCTCTACACATATGAAGTGTCAATATCGTGAAAAGGGGTACCTATCCATTATACCTTCACGAAAAGCCAAACAAGATGATTGACGGCCTCAACATCATTCAAACTGTAGGTCATCTTCGATGCCACAGCATGAAACTAAGTCGAACAATCTTTAACAGTAATACTCGCAAATATTTCATAACAGAGTGGTGGACGACTTGAACCAACTTCCAGAGGAAGTAATAAGCGCACTTAGTACCAACCAATACAAAAAAAGACTAGATAAATATCTAACAAATAAAACATAATTCTCAAAAAGAGTGCTCAAGAATGATAATTAAATTAAAAAATCCAAGTTGACAAAAACAACAAATTTTAACTGGATTTAGACGTATCAGCCATCTAAAATAAATAAATAAATAAATAAAATGGTTACCTTTTCTATCATCAGTGTCTGGAGCTGCCTCCTCCAATGTCCTCAGGATCTCGCTGCAGAGCTCAGAGTCCAGCGGGATCGGTGCGTCTGCGTCTCTGTACATTGTATTAAATTATTTAGCTTTCATCCTTATTATCACACTGATTGGATTGTGTGTCGGTCAGAGCTGTTCATTTTCCTTTGCACAAACAATGGAGTGCTTATTGTAAGCAGTTTTAAAAATCTGTTGTGCGTGAACAAGACAATAAGCAAATAAAACTATAACATATAGAAAAAAAACAGTGAGAATGTTCATCATCAGCAAACAAAATAAATAATCCATACATACCACCCTGACAATTGAAGTTAACAGAGTAATCGGTGTTGTTCTGCAAGGACTCTGGTAAATACAGCACAACACCGACCACCACGTCCAGCAAAACATTCCGACAAGATAACTATCAAGCAGCAAGTAAAACCCACCTGCTGCATGACTCAGTAGAAGATTATTAAAGAAGAAGATTAAATCGATCAAGCAGCAAGTAAGGCACGACGACCCACCTGCTGCATGAGTCGGTGGAAGTACCGTGTCAAGGTGAGAGGTGGCTATCCTGTCGCCCTTTAGCATGGCATCTCGTCCTTATCCCTTAGTCGCCTTTTACGACATGCAAGGGGAGAGATGCAGTGGGCCTATTCTTTTTAGGTAGGTACCGGCCAAATACGGTACAATAAGTACGGTCAGATTCTTCAGTATTCATGTTTATGCTGTAAATATGAATGCTCTTGAGAGCGGTAGTATCGGTTAATTATTTATAAGTTACTATAATATAATACTTATAAGGTACTAACAAAACATTGTGACTTGCGAAGTTTGTTTGTCAGTTCTTCTTCGCATTGAATTTAGAACTGGCGGAATTTTCGACATGTCCAAGCGTAGGGTAGGTTACCTACCTGTGGATGAAATTATACAATAAATAAAACAATAAATAATAGAGCAGACCTGTCGTGCAAAACGAGCGCGACGGTGGCGGGCGGCGGCACCGGCGGCGGCTGCAGCGCCGGCAGCGCCGCCGCGCCCGCCCCCGCGGCCGCCGGCGCGCGCGGGTTGAACGCAGCGACATCGAGATGGGGCGGCGGGACGCGCGGCGCGGGCGAAGCGCCCCACTCCGACCACTCGCCGAGGACGTCGGGCTGCGCGTCCGGCTCGCCGCGCGCCGCCAGCTCCTCCCAGCGCGACGCCGCGTCGCCGCTCTCGCCGCGCTCGAGCCGTAGGCGCGCCTCGCCTTCCGATAACGCGACGAGCACTTCCGCGTCGAACACCTGCAGCACATTGCGTGTGTTTCGTACATTTCTACATATATTGTAAAATATTTATTGTACTCCTTTCGTTCTTCGATCTGCTTGGGAAATGTAGGCTATTGGCACACACCATCGGAGCTGTATTTAAAAATAAAATTATATAAAGCGCGACATCGGCGCCCATCCACTAATAAGGTTTCTAATGTACCAACCTATTCAAAAATAGACTAGATAAATATCTAACAAATAAAATATAATTCTCAAAAAGAGTGCTCAAGAACAATAATTAAATAAAAAAAATTAAAAATTCCAAGAAAATGACAAAAACAACAAATTTTAACTCGATTTAGACGTACCAGCAAAGGTTGCCTGTCTAAAATAAATAAATAAATGACGCTCATGGACATTCGGTCGTATTGGGGGTTGCGTCCCTGTTGAAGGACCCAGACAGTACTTGGGGGGAAATATATGAGCAGGGAAAGTGTTTCAGAGTTTAACAGTTCTGCAGAGCCGATTGGTATGCATCCGCTGTAAGTCCAGCGTGTAGGGATACAATCCATGCCCAATGCGTGTGGTTCGGAGATAGAAAGTGGATGGCGGGCTAACGTCAAACAGCTCCTCCAAGCACTCCTCATGCAATAAGTATTTGTGTACATAGCTATAAATGTGACACAACATGTGCATAGTTGTGTCATCTTGGGACAGCTGTCTGATTATGTCATATCAAACAGATCCGAATGTTTACAATTGAACCATCAAGGCAATGTAAGGCATTAAAGGTCACATCAGGTCACATTAAAAAAAACCTATAAACAATACAAGAGTCACAGACGATTTGTGGGTTCGCTTAGTCTGTTTTACAGATACTATCACGGACGCTGCTCTGCAGAACTAACATCCCTTATTCCCTGCCACCCGTCCTTTCTCCGCATGACTCGTCGCAGAGAGACTCAGCACCCTTTTGTTATTGACATTGGGCTTTTGAGAACCCATCGGTTCTGTAAATCGTTTCTCTGTCACACCGCTAGAGTGTGGAACTGTCTTCCGGCGAGTGTATTTCCTGAATCCTTTAACCTGGGTATCTTCAAACGTCGTATTAACGGGCTAGACAGCCTAGCAACAGTCCGCAAATGTGCTGGAATGGCACCTAACTGAGCGTGGTTTCGCGAGGAGAGGTGATTTTGGCTCTGTCGACTGCACCAGTGGTCTCTCGGCACAGCCAACCATGCTGGTTTACATAAAAAAAAAAGTGTCCTCTTAAATTAAATAAAAAACAGAATACAAGCACCAGATTAAAGCTGTTAGTGTTTAAACTAAATAAATAATTAACCTCGGAGAGGAGATGTGCGGCCAGCGCGTGCCAGTCGGAAGGTGTGAGGCCGCGCGCCGCCCACCACTCGTCGCCGCGCGCCGCGCCCGCGCCGCCCGCCCACACGCGCGCCGCCTCCCGCGCCCCCGCCCACACCGCACGCTGCCCTCATCAACACATTACATTGACATCAATATTATGTATTGATTATTTTTTATTTTAAATAGTTAATCCCGGCCACATGTTTAATATAGGTACACTAAAAACTAATTTAGCTGTAAATGTTGTTTTTTTTATAGAAGGCGCCGATCCACCCATGAGGTGTCTAACGACGCCTATGGCCATTCGGTCGCATGCGAGAGCAAAGTCATGTCGACCTGACAGGTATAGGAATAGACATTCACGGCACGTTGGTAAAGAAATATTGCACTTTAGGTATTTTTATGCGACGCAGAAAGTGGACTTTCTTTTTTATGGAACCTGACACGGTTGGCTTCATCACCTACACCATCCGTGATGTCAGCCCATAACACCGGGTGAACTAGGGGCCATGTCAGTGCTTCCCTTCGATCGTGCCGGCTACACTGAACTGGACGGAAAACACAAACTATTTACATAGGCGTTTCGACCGTCGTTTCATTCATTGCGGTGGTACCAAACCGGGCGGGTTGAACCCTACCACCTAGTAGTGTAAGAAAGGAAGGGACCTACAGTTTTACGTGGAATCCGAACCACGGCCAGCCTCCAACGGCCGAGCGGTCACCTATCCATGTACTGACCGCGTCCAGCGTTGCTTAACAATCAATAGCAACAGTCGACTGTCTGCACCACTGAGCTATCGAGGCTGACACTTAACGCACAATGCAATTTCTTTCAGGAAAACTTGACCATAACAACCTATTGTTACTGCATAGGGTTGTTCAATGTTTTTCTTACCAGGGTGACATAGATAAATTCTTTAAAAATTCGAAAACCTAGAAATAAGACACCTTCCCTTTAAAAGTAGGCAAACCTTTACCCAGTCAGTCAGCGTTTTAGTATCAACTGCAACAACATAACAACAACATATGCTTCTCCAATAGCTCTCCAATCTTACCAGCCATCAACAGCTCGGAACCACTGTTCACCTTCAACGAAGCAGATGTCTTCGTGCCACCTGGCATGCGCCAGGTGGGACGACATCTGCTTCGTTGAAGGTCTTCCCACTTTTTAGTTTTCCTGTCCACGGCCGCCAGTGTAGGACAATATTACTCCATTAGTGTGTAGAGAAACCAGAAAGAACTTTCATCAAACTCAAAAGGAGAGTGCCGCGAGACTTTCTATATTAACATAGACCGTTGTCTATAATAAAAACAAAATGGGTTTGCTCTCCACGCAATACTAGACTCTATATGCGCCTACTGATAAATGTCAACGAGACAGAAGGAAGACATGGCAGTACAAAGAAAAAATTTTTTTTTATTTTTTTTGTAGTAAAGTGGCGGACTCACCCTCAGGTCAGGCTGGGTCATCTTGACGCGCGCTCGCACCGCGTCGCTCAGCCCGAGCTGCAGCTCGCGCCGGCGCGACTCCACCTTCTCGCGCAGCGACGCCGTCAGCTCACCGCACTCCTTCTCCAGCTGCTTGTACGCGCCGCTCTGCCGTCACATCATGCATCAGTCTTGCAGTGTGCTAGGCGCGGGGCTCGAGACACCTCCACGTGCACTCGAAACATATTTAGTGCATATTACTACAGTAGAGCCTTGATAATCCGTACTCAGGCTAATCCGAACGCCTCTATAATCCGAACAGCGCCAAGTGGCCCCTCTCGCCCGCCGCGCGCCGATGGGAGGCCGCGGTGAACTTAGGTTTTTTTGTTTGTTACAAACGAGATATTGCGACGCTACTCTGCGCTTCACTTGCGCGCCACGTGTTCGCTACACTCCCGTTTCGACGTGCCTTTTTTTTTTTTTGTGTATTTTATGATCCAGAAGGTCACTCAATATACAGGGTGGCCCAGTTATAGTGGTCCAAAAAATTTTTTTAGACGGAGGACATCATGTTGACACATTTAAAAAAAATATTAATTCCGCGAAAATTAATAGTTTAGAAGTTATGATTTTTTTTAAACTTTTTTTTAAATTTCTCTATTTTAGTCACATAAACCGCTCTAGTTGGATATCTATTCCAAAAAATGGAATAAAATTTGGTATGGAAGTTGAGGAGACATGTAGCTAGTACGTAATGAATAGTTTTTGGGTTTACTCCTTGACTGTACTGTTGCTTTAGCCCTTTCAGTGAATTTTTGGTCAGTTTCCATTAAAACTGATCAATTTTTTAAAAATCACTGTGAAAAAAAAAAAGTACTACCGGAGATTTGCCCATGTCCTTAAAAACTACCTATACATATCACAATTCTCCAGACCAAAAATTGTAGTGGTGTTACAATTGTAACATATTCAAAATTAACATCATTTGTACAAAGTCACTACAATAAAAAGTGACGATTACCTTAATTTGGACCATTATAGCTGGGCCACCCTGTATTTTTTCAAAATATACAGCTGTTTTATTGAATTTGTCTATCTAACATAATATAATCCGAACGCTTCGTGAGTCCGAACAGGAGTAGTTTTTTGGTAGTTTGGAGCAGGGATGTTGCGGATATTCGCATCCGCATCCGTAAATGCGGAGCATCCGCATTGATTTTGACATCCGCATCTGCATTCGCATCCGCATTAAATCGATGCGGAACTCATGCGGATGCGGATGTACTGCAGGTTGAGAGTTATGAGCTAAAAATACTATCCGGAATTGCACGCAAATATTTATCGCCCCCACCAGGCAGCGTTCCCAGCGAGCAATTATTCAGTGGCGCAGGTTTGATATATGATCCCCTCCGAAACAGGCTGGAGTCTGAAAAGGCAGCCAATTTACTTTTCATTAAATACAATAGCCCAATCTTGAAATTTTCTTACTAAAAATTGATTGATCAATAAAAGATATTAAAAGCATAATCTCTTTTATTCAAGGACTTAAACTAACCGGCTCTTCAAGCAATCTTGTTAACATCCGCATCCGCATCCGCGGATGTGAGCGTCCAAAAATCCGCATCTGCATCCGTATCCGCGGATGTCAAATAAATCGCATCCGCAACATCCCTGGTTTGGAGTATCAAGGCTCTACTGTACATGCTGAAGAAAAAGTGAACAAAGAACTCTCACTAGAAGTTGGCCTGTAACAGGGAACGAGGTGGCGGAAAAACTCAACATTACATTGTCAATTGTGCGACAATTTAAATGTAAGCAAACAATGTAAAACTATGAAGTTTTACAATACTTCAACAAATACCTGACAATGGTATGTCATTCTTGTGTTTTGGGTCTTCAAGTATTTAGTAGGGAAGTGTCTATTCGTAGGTATACCTGCATGCAGGTAAACAAACTACACTATGGGAGTTTTCAACGAAACGTAACTAAAACGACATGCGCCGCCTCAACATTAGGTTAGGGTTATTTTTTTTTAAACAACCAAAACATTCACTATGATAGTTCTTAGTTAAAAATCTCTGTTTGGGGAGAAAACTCGCATAGTGCACTTCATACCTACGAATAGCCCTGCCCATTTAGTTGAGAAATTGGTAATTGTCACCTTGGCGATTTGCACAGAGAAGGGTCCGAAGCAGGCGTTGACGAACTGGCGGTAGTCGCGTAGCGGCTTGTCTATAGCCGCCTCCGCCCGCGCCGTCCACGCAGCCAGCTCCTCCAGCTCCATGCGCGCGCACATCGCCGCCAGCGCCTGCCACGACCTGCCAACACGCACCACCTTGTTCCAGCAAGTTCACAGATCAACGTCCAATGTGAGTGTGACACGCCATGTTGCCGTCGGTTGCACGGAGCATTGATATGGCGCCTAGTTCAAACAGTAACACTGTGTAATGCCCGCGTGTCCCCACATGTGCATCAGATGAGGTAGCCAAGCAAGTCAGATTCCATAAACAACATCAATTTGTTGTACATTACATTACATATGTTTAGTTTTAAATTTAATTTTAAGTATTTGCTTTGTAACAATTTATAGTAATATCTGCAAGCGAAGCGTGTTCACACGTTCTTTGAGGTAATAAAGATTCTTTAAACCGAACATGCAGAGTATTAGTGTTTGTGTTGAATGGTGTTGACGCTCGGGACAGCGTACTTACGTGATCTGATAGTAGAAGCGGGAATGCAGGCCCGGGCCGGCGACGCGCCGACAGAAGGTGGAGTCGTGTGCGGGCACGCGCGCCGCCCGAGCGATCACCGCGCGCCACATCACCGCCTCCCACACGCCGCGCACACCCCACCACGCCACACCGCCTGCTCGACAACTTGCTACATGTTGCATGTATATGTGATAGAGGTGCCGATGTCAATGGACCACCACCGGCCAGACGGTCAGATAATCAGCTAGTCATCGAAGACAGAAAACATTTGAGTTTGTAAACATATTATTATACGAACTGTGCTCTCGATGGAATTGTTTTTGCTGCAGCTTGTAGGTATAAAGTGCCCACCTGTCGACTTCCCGTTTTGATACTAATGATCTACCAAAATGACAGCCCAGAGAATAATTGAATGCCTTTGAAAGGCAAGTTCCACCGAAGTCTCCTCAACACAAGATTTAGAAAGTCACAGCGCCATCTCTCTGGATCTGGAGAACTAGGAATCTGGGTCAGCAGCAACGGAAGAAATTGGACTCAAGGGAGACCGATTCTGAAAGTCAGGAAAAAAAAAACAAAATACCCGCTTATAGTTATATAAACTGATTGTAGGTGGTGAAAGAGAAACAAAAAAAAAATTCTCTTGGCGAGTATAGCAAGTATACTAATTAAGACAGCGCCACCTGTCTCGACAAACAGCACCACATTTGTGCGAACATATTATAATAATAATAATAGTATCGCACCGGCTAAGAGCAGAAGAGCAGCCAGAGGACACAGAACCAGCGCCACCACCAACGCCAGCAGCGGCTGCAGAATGCCGAGCACACCCACCCGCCACACGGCCGCCTCGCCCAGCGCACACCATCTGTCGGCCAGTTCGTTCACACTTCATGTTGCTAGTAATGTTATAGAGTAGAATGATAGTTCCCTCATTTCGGATGTCCCTATCAACCGCACTACATACTTATTGTCAAAATAGGGAAATAACAGCCTAGGCTGAGTCCTGCTCTATTCCCGTATAGCGAGCAATTCAAAAGGATGTCTCCGGCACCGTCTCCAAGGTGATGCAACTCATGCTGGATTACAATGCCGATTATATATATGTATTTATTTTCAGTAACAACAAAAGTTGTTAGGGCTTCAGCCTAAATAGCATTTATAGTGCGTCAGCCCAACAAGTAGTAACTATTTTACATACATATACATATCACACACGCTAAATCCCGACAATCGGGGTAAGCAGAGTAATCGGTGTTGTGCTGCAAGAACTCTGGTCAATTACAGCACAACACCAATCACCACGTTTCGTAAAGTATTCGAACAAGATTCAATCGATCAAGCAGCAAGTAAGGCACGAAGACCCACCTGCTGCATGACTCGGTGGAAGTACCGTGCCAAGGTGAGAGGTGGCGAGCCTGTCGCCCGGTATCTTGCCCGGGCTTAGTCGCCTTTTACGACATGCATGAGGAGAGATGCAGTGGGGATATTCTTTTTAAGTACCGGCCCCACATGGTACTATTTTAATATATTTTATTTTATATGTTAGTAGTAAGCACGTACCTACTCGCTTTATATTTCTTCACTAGATAGATACAAAGCCGAAAATGAAGAGAAAAAATATGTCCGACCAGGATTCGAACCTGGAACTCCGGCTTCAGCCGCGAGTGAGTGATGATGACATATTATCTCTAAATTTTTGAACAGCATCTATTAGTACGTAGGTATGACACAATCTACTGCGTCTTCAGCTTTGCATCTATCTAGTGTAGAAATATTATAATATAGGCTGTGTCCGTCCAACATTGCAAGTGTAACTGACCGATTAAGCCTGGCGGGATCGGGGCAATCCAGATCGTAGACGAGCAGCGCGGCGACGTGTGCAGCGAGGGCGACGGGCGGCAGCCAGAGCGGGGCGGCGAGCGCGGCCGCCAGCGACAGCGCGCTCGTCGCCAGCACTAGCAGCGGCAGCAGCAGCAGCAGCCCCGCCGAGCCCAGCCCCCCCACCACACCGTAGTTCCACACGCGGCTCTTCTGCCTGCTGAGACCCTTGCCCAGCAGACCTGCGCATTCACCCATAGTAACCATCGTGAGATATGCCAGATGCCACTAGCTCATCAGCTACACTTCAACCGTCACATTTGATAGTAGTAGGTAGAGAGTAGAGTAGAATAAAATCCCCCCGTATATTATTTCTCTATGAATAAAGTATTAGGTATTTACTTCTTTGAGGTAATAAAGATTCTTTAAACCGAAAATAGTAAGGAATGCTTCAGTGGTTCGCTCATGTTGGAAGAATGCACGAAGAAATGTATGGAGAAATGTATGGTCGGTAAGGGTCGCCCTAGACGCACGCACCTGAATCAGATCACGTATGTAAGGGTTAAGTGCGTAGTAGATACCCGTAACCGACCAAAGTGTATGAAGAGCATTATGAGAGTGGAAGAGACGGCAGAGGTGCGTCAAGGTAGTACCCGGAGATCCATTGACTCTGCCTACCCCACTGGGAAACAGATGTGACGCTATGTATGTATGTATGTATGTATGCAGAAAATAGATAGTATGGCGACCCAGACACAAGCGAGAATGATACGCAATGTGCGGACCTGTGTCCGGCTCTGTCTCGAACCGCGTGCGCTCCTTGGAGACGTGCCTCCAGAGCGCCAGCAGCCGCGACCACACGCTGTGCGTCTCGCTGCTCTTCTTGGGGAACAGGGTCCCGTTCACCTGCAATAGAAAACAACTGTTGCTTGTCCGAATACACTCCATGTGTGTGTGAGTGAATACAAAAGTTGCTCAAAATATAACAATTTGTGTAATTTTACTGTGAAATTTGACCGCAATATAAACAATGATTTTTTTAGGGTCCAATAGCCAGCGATGCTGGCGGGCCTTTATAAAGTCGATCGGGTTTTTTGAAGTAAAAACAATCATGAACTAATATTAGAAAAGCTAAAAAAAAAAAATTATGCACTCATCAGATTCAAGCTGTTACTGCTATAAATAATAATTATAAGGTAAAACAAACAAATAATAAACTTAAAAATCATCTGTATTTGCCAGCATTTAATATTCCTCAGTGTTGAGTGCATTTTCTTTACCTTTCTCTACTCTACTCTAGTACACTTTATCGTATCCCGTCTTTCGAATGTGTTCCTTATTGTAATCATTTGATACTGTTCACATTCCCGTAATAAGAGATTGAGGAGAAGTGAGGGTCGGTCGGCATACCTGAGAGAGCTCCAGGTCGGGTATGAAGGGCTCCACGGAGAAGAGAGTGCGAAGGGAGAGGGGCGAACACCAAGGCACAACCACACCCAGCAGGAACATTGTGTTCCAGCTCCAGCACCACGTCCTTCAACATTAAAAAATCAATTCGATGATAAATGTATAACAAATACTCAACAGCTTCACCGAACGCATCCTGCCACATTGCAAGTAGGAGATGTACCATGTGGGGCCGGTACTTCAAAAGAATAGCCCCACTGCATTCTGTATGAGCGTCCAGTGCAGTCCGCGAAGCTCTTTCTATGTAGGGGCTTATGCTGATCAAGATTAACATAACACAGCCATATAGTACTCTGTGACAAAGCTAAAGTTCTCAACATAAAAAATTTAGGCAAAAGAGAATTGTGATACTGAACTAATAGGATTCTCAGTACTACAGGGATATGGAAGGGAAGGTAGGGTGGCTGGAGTAACAAATAATGTACGGCCTATAGTTTCAGTGCGGTGAATGAGCCCTATAGAAGGACCTGAGACTGTACTTGAAGTGAAATATGTGGGTAGGGAGAGCGCTCCAGAGTTTACCAAATTCTGTGGAGGAAATATCTGCAGAACCAATTTGTACACATCCACCACGATAAGTTCAACATATAGGGATGCAATCCCTGCCTAGTGTGCCTTGTGTGGAAGGACCACTGGAATAAGCGATAGAACTTTAGGGCGCCGACATTCCTACGAAGTTGCAGTGGTACTAGATCGCGGGACATCTCGGGGTCACCCACTAGTAGGCACGACACTGGATCTAGTCCAGAGGCGCAAGCTGATATTTAGATGAGCTATCCCACAAGTGCGAGCAGTGGAACGTGAATAGGCACATGTCAAACGTCCATGTGCGTCGTTAGACACCTTATGTATGGGTGCCTCGGCGTCACATGTCGCTCTTTCTATAAAAAGGAGTATGGTAGCAAATAAAAGATACCTGTGGCAGTAGTTGAGCCAGCGCCAGCCGGGCCAGCGCGTGTTGCTGCGGTGCACGCTCTCCTTGCTGACGAGGAAGACGGGCTGGCTGGGGTCGGAGCGCGGGGTGACGATGGAGGTGGCACGTGCGCTCAGCACGGTGGGGATGGGCTCCGAGCGGCCGCGGAAGTGACGGCGCACTGTCCAGTTCTGGGGGAGCCAGATGCGGGTCGGCCAGCAGTATTCGCGTGTGGGTGTTTTAGCGTTGCGCAGCTCCTAGAATAGAGCATTAGCATTCATTATATCACTTTATTGATACTACTGCTCACCCCTTCCTAAGGATGGCCAGTCATTGGGTTAAGTTAACAAAATATAGAAATCATCAAGAGAACATGTTATTTTATTCAGCCCAAAAGCAGCAAACACAACGGACGGTGTGGAAGACTATACTAGGAATGTAGAGTATATTGTACCGTGTGGGGCCGGTACTTTAAAATAATAGCCCCACTGCATCTCTCCCCGTGTATGTCGTAAGAGGCGACTAAGGGATATGACTCCCTTCTTATATTACTAGGTGGTAGGGTTTACCCGCCCGGGTTGGTACCACCGCACTGAATGAAAGGTCGGTCGAAACGGCTATGTAAATAGTTCCGTCCAGTTCAGTGTAGCCGGCGCGACCGAAGGGAAGCACTGACGTGGCACCAAGTTCACCCGGTTATGGGCTGACATCACGGATGTTGTAGGCTATGTAGCCAACCGTGTCAGTTTCCATAAAAAAAATAAAAAAAAACAAAAATTGTAGATTGCATAGGCGACCACCACGTGGTTCTGCTGTTGAGATGCGTTGTCATGTTAGAGATGAGATTGCGAATGAGTAAAAACAAAACACTAAAAAAACTAACTAACCTTCAGCAGCAACGGCTGCCGCTCCCTCAGAAAGGCCAAGTCGCGCAGCAGGAAGTAGCGATGCTGCACCAGCTTGTGTGCGGCGTAGGCGGCCGCCGCGTCCTCGTGCGCCGCCCACGCGAGGTCGGCGGCGAGGCGGCGCGAGGCGGCGCGCACGCGCTCCTCGCGCCACGCGGCCACGCGACTGAGCACCGGGTGCGACGCCGTGAGGCGCGCCTCACAGCACGACGAGCCGGCGGCGATCTTGCGACGCACCGCCTCTTCAGCCCTGCTCAACTATTACGGTTTTGGTCTCCTCTTGACAACATGTCATTTTCATCAAGTCCTTGTTCAGAACGTCTCGTTCTGAACAAGGACTTGATGAAAAACTTGGGTACCCTGACAAACATTTTAAAGTAATTGTGAAGTTCTATAAACGGTAGGCAGGTTTAGTTAAAATATGTTAGGTAAAGCCGTAAGAAAAAGAAAATGAGTGATGAGAATAGGGTAGCTAAAATAAAAAAAAAATCAAACAAAATGTTAAAAATGAACCAATAATGTAACCTGGATGTAGCATCAGCCTAGGTCGCCACAATATAAATAATACTTAAATGAGCCTCACCTGTTCATAATGACGGTGGCCTGCAGCTGTTCAGCAAGCAGTTCGGGCACACCCTCGCCGATGGCGCGCAGCTCCGCGCTGGCTCGCACCGCCGCGCACACCCGCGACACGTACTCGCGCATCCCCGCCACGCGCACCTCCTGCTCACACAGCCACACCTTAGTACTCTTACAGCAGCTAGGAGTTGAGGGTGAGCTCTATGTGGGGAAAATTACAAATATTAAAAGGTTGCAGTGACAGTGGTGATCAACGCACACACCTCACTATGAAATTTATTATAATAATAATGGATTATGTCTATACAGCAGATTTGTATCTGGGAACACTACCCATCTGTTTGACCGTGCGAGCATGACATTCAAATTCAAATAGTTTATTAACAAAACAGTAAATATGAAATATTACATGTTTAATCTATCGAAGATAATTTTTACAATTGAATCCCAGATGGAAGCACTAGGCTTGCGCCTGTGTCCCCTCGACCTGTTTTTTTTTTTCGGTATGACGGATCATATAGCCTCAATTAGATCAAAAATGATAATACAAAAAGATATTAAGTATTAAACAAAACAAAAGAGTAGAGAGAAAAGGAAATTGTTAAATATCTGTATATATATATATATATATATATATATATATATAAATAATATAAATGTATTGAGCATAATTAAATGTATATGTATCCATTATGTGAGAGGGTGAGGGTGTGTTTGTGTGTGTGAGGGTATGTGTATGTGTGTGTGCCTGTGTATGTTACTATAGTGTTATGATATTTATTATATTTAAACCGATGTACAATATTTTTATCAAGCATAGTAAATATTTTTATTTTATTTTATGTTATCTAAACGTTACTTAATTTAATTTAACATTCATTGTGATATATGACATAGAATGTGTTCACATTGATCACATTGACATGGGAGTTGATTTCCCGGGAACCATGTCAAGCTGTTCTAAACAACTGACGATAGCCACCACAAAATGCACTTTCAGAATTGCTACTCAGGCTTTTGTTGGCTAAATGTCCATAAGTGGCAGCGCAAAAGTTTAAATGTGTTGCATTTCCTATGAAAAACGGCATGTGAGACCTACAATGAGTAGCCCGCACCGGCACCTCACCTCCTCGATATCCTGCGGCGGCACCTTCTGGCGCGCGAGCTGCGCGGCGAGCCGCTCGCGGAAGTGCAGGAACCAGCCGCGCGACTCCCGCTCCAGCACGGCCTGCAGCGGCCCGGCCGCGCGCCTCATCACATCCCGCCGGTACAAGCGCAGGTCCACCTGCGACAACCATTCCATTTAGAGGAGAGGAGATACAAAAAATTGCTAACTAAGCCAACCTATGTACTGGATGAAGGCCATCAACTACTACTACTATGGCCGCTGTTCTGACGAAATTGCTTCCCTTATCCCTCCTTCTCCTGTTCGCCTTCGCCAAACCCGCCATACTCTCGCGGAACACCCTTTTGTAGTGGACAGACGAGTACTTCGAACTGCACGATTCTCTAAATCAGCAGTTCTCAATCTATGGTACGCGTACCAGCAGTGGTACGCGGAATGCTTCGAGGTGGTATGCAATAAAATGAAACATTATGCTCTACAACATTTAATAAGCATAAATAAAAAGTGCCACAATTCTAATTTAGAAAGTTTTGTTGATGAACATAATTATATAATTTGAATTCTGATATTCTTAGCGATATAAAAACTCACTGTCAAATGCTCATAGTGAGTTCCGAGGAATATTTGAAACAATATTTTTCAGAACTCACGAGTTCACTTACATTCGAGGAAAGAAAATCATTAATTGAACTTTGGTGTGATGCTAACCTCCAAGATAATTTAAGAATGTAGATATAGAAGATAAATATTATTATTAGCTTCTTGTAGGTAAAGGTGGTACGCCCGGCAATCATATTGGTTTTAGTGGTACCTGAAAAAAAAAGTTTGAGAACCCCTGCTCTAAATCGTTCTTGTGCCGCACTGCAAAGGTGTGGAACGGGCTTCCAGGGAATATCCTTCCCCACTCCTTCAATCCACGGATCTTCAAATCGCGGGTAAATAGCCTTTCCCCAGCGACATTAGTCCACCTCCAAGCTGAACTGGCACCTCCTCGGGGGTGATATTAGCTGCGCCTGAAGCTTCGACCTCGGACACAGCCAGATAGTTCGGAAACAATAAAAAAAAATAAGAGGAGCTGTTATATACCTGCTGAAGAAGTCCGCAGACTTAGCAGCAAGGCCAGAGTGGGGTCTCCTTTCAGCGCCGTTCACAAGTTGCTCAGATGTAGACAGAGTGATGTAGGAATGAAGTTTAAATGTGTCAACCTGGGTGCGCTGCGGTGTGGTGTAGAGATGCGGCACGGGCGGGGGCGCGCGGCCCGGCTCGCGCGCGTCCGGCTTCTCAGCGGCGGCGCGGCGCATCGCGCGCGTCACCCAAGCAGCGAGTGCTGACACCTCTTCGCGGTACTCCGACTGTACACACCGAGCATAAACGATCAGTACTATTTGTAAACTAATCACACAAAGTACCTGTAGGATATTGAGAGTTGGTAAACAACTAATACACTTATGGCCTTAAACGGCGGGTGGCCGAGTGGTTTGGGCATCGGCTTCTAATGCGAGAGGTCCGAGGTTCGAATCCGGTCGGCGTGTACCAATGAGTTTTTTCTGACGAAAAAAATTATATGCATACCTACACCTGCTGCTTCACCGTTCGGAACCGGTGTAAAACTGTAGGTTCCTTCACTTGCCCCTCACTGAGGTAGGCTCAAATTGTAGCCGACAGGGTTGGTACCACCGTACTGGATGTAAGATGGCCGCATAGCAGCCTCGGTTGTGTTCTCCTCTAGTCCAGTATAGCCAGCAATCCAGGGAAGTCTCCGGTATGGCACCTACCTTCTTCAGAGGTGATATTGGCTAGTCTGAGCGTGTGCTTTGGCTCCTCTGACTCAGCCACCCATGCCGGATTACATATAAAAAAAAATATTGCCCGGCTACACGCTCTGTCTTAGCTGAAATCATGCCTGCACAAACCAGTTTGCGTAGGTAAGAGCGCACGTATGGCCGGCAAGATGTAGATCGCGCAGTCCAAGGAGGGCGGACTGCGCAATCGTTGACATGCTGAAGATTGGCGCAGGTTTGGACTGCGCAGTTTTGAACTGCGGCGTGTGGCCGGTCATTCAGGCCGCGCGGCCTGAATGACCGGCAACAATTTTGCCTGCACAGGCAAAATTGTTTTCGACGACAATGAGTGATCTACGAAGTTATTCAAAGGAATTTTTAACTCAATTCATATAATTATACAAATTGTTGTCGGCATTGTGGAAAATTAAGAGCGAGCAATATTCTGACAGGAAGAAAAAAAATTAAGCATATCATTTATTGATTGAAAAATTAAAATAGGTAATTAAATATAACTTCTTATTAATTTATTTCTTTTGAACAACTGATTGTTGAATGTTGTTGAGGTTTGTACAAGTCCAGTATGCGGTTTGCACAGTCCAACTGCGCTTGACTTTTCTTACGACTCAACTTTTTGTACTGTCAGGACTGCACAGTTTTGGGCTGCGCAGGTAAGACGGATCGTGTAGCCGGAACATTAGATAAAATACTCTAATACTAAAATAAATTTTGTTAATTGGGTAATCCCCCTACGTGAAATGGTGGGGCGATTACATGGGAGAACCAGAACGGATATGTAATCATTAAGCCATAATGTCAGTCAGTCAGCGTGTAAGCGTCCACTGCTGGACATACGCCTCTCCAATTTTCCTCCAGTCCGGGAGGTACGGCCTTCAGCGGTACGGAACCACTGCTTTTCAATGAGCCATAATGAGTAGTGGTTAAAGTGCCTCATTCATACATCCGTACCATTCAAATTCATTACCAGTGATGTGGCTAGAGTTTTAAGGTTGGGCAAGCCCTCTAAAATGAATATATATGTATACATATATGCATATATTTAATATTATATAATTGTTACCTTGCATATGAGCTCGGCGACGAGGTAACGGGAGCGCTCCTCTCGTATCTTCCTGTCGAGGTCGCGAGCCGCCAGCGAGGGCATGCCGAACGCTAGGTCCAGTAACCTGCCACCATCATCATTATTGTTGTCACAATCTATTGGCTACAAGGTTAAGAAACTTGGTTACATACTAAGGGCCACTTGCACCAAACTCCATTTAGACGCTAAATGCAGTTTAGTGCACTAAATAGAATTCAAGTCGAAATGCACCATCGCCAAGTGTCAGTTAGTAATTAAGCTTAATTGCATTTAAAGTTAAATGGCTGTTGATGCCCATTTAACTTGATAAATTGAAATTAAGAAACTTCAAACTGACACTCTGCCGTGCTAACAGGTTAGCCACCTCTCAGCTTGGCACGGTCCCTCCACCGCGTTATGCAGCAGGTGGAATTTCCTGCTTACTTGTTGCTTGATAGTTATTTTGTCCTAATATTTTGTAAAACATGGTGGTTGGTGTTGTTCGGTGGTGTAGTTCTTGCAGCACAACACCGATTACTCTGCTTACCCCGATTGTCGGGATACAGAGTGTGGTATGTATTTAGCTAACGGCTAAGATTTAAAGCAACACTGCTGTCGGTAGTTTTATGGTTGTAATACAAGGGGGCGCGCTGTTCGATGCTCTGTGGTTTGTTTCAAAGAAGTATTACGGGAGGACTGATAGCGCTTGGAAAATTTCGCTGTCTTTGTCTGCCGCATGACGCACGACAGAGATCGGAGCTGGAGTACATGGAGTTAATAGTACATGAACAAAGCAAAATTAGTTAAATAGAGATTAGCTAAATGAACACCATTTTTGGTTGGTGCAACGTACATTTACGTCATTAATAAATGTCATTTAAATAATTTTAATTTATTTTTTTTTTTTATTGTTAGCACGACATATGGCGCCGAGGCACCCATGAGGTGTCTAACGGCGCCCATGGACATTCGGTCGTATTCGGGGGTTGCGAATGCCATGCCGGCCTGACAGGTGTCCATTCACGCCCCTCTTGAAGGACCCGAGACTGTACTTGGGTGGAAATATATGAGCAGGGAGAGCGTTCCAGAGTTTACCGGTTCTGTAAAGGAAAGATCTGCAGAATCGATTGGTACGCATGCACGGTAAGTCCAGCGTATAGGGATGCAATCCCTGCCCAGTGCGCGTGATGCGGAGGTGGAAAGGGGACAGCGGGATCGCGTTAAACAGCTCCTCCAAGCACTCCCCATGGAATAAGCGATAGAACACACTTAGGGAGCCGACATCCCTACGGTGTTGCAGTGGTTCTAGATCGCGGGACACTTCGGGGTCACCCACTAGTCGCACGGCTCGACGCTGGATCGAGTCCAGAGGCGCAAGCTGGTATTTGGCAGAGCCATCCCACAGGTGCGAGCAGTACTCCAAGCAAGACCTGATCTGCGATTTATACAGGAGCAGCTTTTGGTCCGCCGTGAAGTACCGTCGCACCCTATTGAGTACGCCCAGCTTTTTAGAAGCCTGCTTGGCCTTCCCCTCGATGTGGCGACGAAAGTTCAAGTCGTGCGACAGTTCCGACTCCGAGGACCCCGAGGTGTTCTCTTAATTTGAGCGACGTGCCTTGGAATGAAGGAGCCGCTGTGAACGCCACTCTCTTCGCACTGAACGCGCAAACTTGTGTCTTGGAAGCGTTGAACTCGACCAAATTACTACGGCCCCATTCGGAAATAGAACCGAGTGTATGTTGGAGCTCAGACACAAGTCTTCGTCTCTTCTCATCCACAACATCCCGACTGGCTGAAGGGTGACTGGTGTAGGATCCGTGTGCTAGAGATTAAAAGTGTATGTTCGTGCAAGTGGTCCTAAGAGTTTTTGAAGTTTTAACTTTTGCAAAAGTCCTCAATAGTCCTTTGAACTACAAAGCTAAGCGACATTGCTGACAGGAACAGCCTGAGTTCACCAAAAGTGGAAAGTGGGCCAAGCTATTGTGGCGGGATCTGATTCCGACCTCTCCAGCCCCTGCAGCAGCTGCCTAAGTCCCGCGCGCACCGACAGCGGCTCGTCTCTCAGCAGGCGCTCCCTCGCCACCACTACCAGGAGAGCAGCTGAGCGAGCCAGGTGTGAGTACAGCTGGTCGCGCGCGCGCGCGCGGCCCCGCTGCAGCCAACCCGCCACGCGCCACACGTGAGTCTGCCCGGGGAAGTGACGCGAGGGGACCTCGAACTCTCTGTTGGGTAATTCGATTGGGTCAAGAATTATTCTGAATTGTTCTCTGAAGCGACTCTGTGTTTCTGGAAACCTGCAATGCATTTATAGTAAATGAATAAACTTTGGTGCAGCTAATTATTGTGGTTTTCTCATGATGTTTTTGAAAGATTGGAAACTGAATTTATTGAGTGATATAGCGGTCAATTGTGTTGATTTTTAAGAGCTATGAGTCAGACACAAAAATCCAAGGCACATATAAAATTATTATACAACATTCAGAAATAATAGTGCAATATGTTTATATGTATGGAAGAATATGCTAAGAATTAGTTAACTGTCGAAGAAGTTTGAGAAGTAAAATTAGTGCACATTTTGAGCAATCCGGAGAAAGTAAGAATAAGTTAAAACCAGCATTTAACTGTTGAAGATGTTTGAGAAGTAAAATTGGTGGAAATTTTGAGCAATCCGACAACATTTTTACAACAACCACAACATAAAAAAATTACAATTTAAATAATAAATCTACTTTTTTAGAACAATACTAGATCAATAGGCTGCTTGAAAACATTATTTCATTCGTTCAAAAATTTACAAAAGTCTAGACCACAACATACCCAGACAGCTGCAATATAATCCACATTGTTATACATATGTTTGATATTTAAACACATAGAAAACTGAATGAATCTGAATACGCCAACTAAAGCCGAGGCAAGAAGCAATCCAAAGCATGCATTTCGCCATAGAACTTAAAAATATGAAGCTAATAAATAATTTGTCTATGGCGAGTGGCAACGTACCCCCGCTCTCTGATAGACGCCAATTGCTTTGCGCTAAGTTTCTTCGGCTGTGTCAGCTTCTCCTTGTGAGCGCTTAGAGGAAACAAACACAGCTTTTTACCTCCGGTGCTCCTGATTCCTAATTTTGGTCTGTGCTAGTTGGGAGTTTGCCGGAAAGCTTCTAATTTAGGTAATTTGCTTTCTTAAGGCTTGCGGACATAGGTCCCAAATAAATTAATTTAATAATCCAATATGACATTACGTAACTAATATTTCTACCAAACCAGTAATACGTTCATGGAGTATTAGCAGTCCAACTTTGTAATCAGAATGTGGTCGAGGAGTGGTTTCTAGTACCTATATGTAAATTTATTAAGTAATGTCTGTATTTACACACTCAATGTTTTGTTTAATGAATACTGACAATAATAATGAGTCTGTATGTAAATTGTACGTCTTGTATTTTTTTTAATAAATACAGATGAAAATATTGATCTTGTTCAGGCTAAAGTCATGAAGGCACAAGTACTCTTACCACATATGACCGAAAAGGAGTAAAAAATATTAATTGATTTCGAAAATGTGTGATTATTTAGACAAAAAGCACACTAAAAGCCAAACTATCACTTATCTCATGATTACGTTGTTAGTTTACTGTGCATGTGATTGTACGCGACGTGCGATGTGGAGCAACAAGCATAACTTTTCTCTGAAAAACAATAAAGCTACTGAAGCGTAAACACAATTAGTACAGTCTACATTACTACTGCCCGTAGCTTGAAGTCTTAAGTCATCTTTATAGAAATCGTGGATCGTTGAACTGCCGCTAAATGTAAATGAATTTGAGACGTAGTGATTCTACTGTCAAATACCAGTAGGTGATGTTTGAAACAGCCAATTTTCTTTTCTAAGTTCTAAACTATGAAACTCGCTCATTACAAAAAAATTACTCACATATACATACATCCTTACACATAGTACCTATATAACCAGAAATATTGAAGCCAAGGCTGCCCCTCTTTTGTTTTTTTTTGTTTTTTGTATGGATGTCTGAGTCAGATGGGGTAAAGCACATGCTCCGACCAACCAATATCACCTCCGAGAAGGTATGTGCCATACCGGAGACTTCTACATATTTGGATTTTTGGCTATACTGGACTAGAGGAGAGCATAGCCGAGACTGTATGCAGCCATCTTACATCCAGTACGGTGGTACCAACCCGGTCGGTTACAATTTGAGCCTACCACTATTATTATATTTTTTTTTTATGGAAACTGACACGGTTGGCTACATCACCTTCAACATCCGTGATGTCAGCCCATAACACCGGGTGAACTAGGTGCCACGTCAGTGCTTCCCTTCGGTCGTGCCGGCTATACTGAACTGGACGGAAAACACAAACTATTTACATAGCCGTTTCGACCGACCTTTCATTCAGTGCGGTGGTACCAATCCGGGCGGGTTAAACCCTACCACCTAGTAATATAAGAAGGGAGTCATATCCCTTAGTCGCCTAGTAAACACTAGTAAGGGGGAAGTGAAATCTAAAAGAAAACTGTATGTATATACCTAATGAATGAAATGCAGTTGCATATTTTTAGACCGCCTCTGTTAGTGGTATGAGTAGACTGATCCATTACTTCCACTTGAAGATAACATGCAACATCCTTCATTCCAATCAAACAAAAGGAGTTGTACCAAACTGAGAATTAATTTGGAATGCAGACAGTTGCATTGTTTGGAATATTGAATAAGAGTTATTTATTGAATGTCTTCGAGGTGGAAGGTTGTTCAATAAAGTGTAAAATAATAAAGTAATAAAAATAAATAAAATTCAATAAAGTAATTTGTTTGCCCTTTATCTTCAGTTTTTCATGTATCTAAAACACATTTTTTTAATTGTTTAGTGTCACATTTTATTGTGTGGCATATTTTATTGTGTATAATTAATGTCAATGTATTAAAACATTTTTTATAATTTACACATAAAATGTTTCTGATCAAAGTTAAGAAAAATGAAAACCAAATTATTAAATGTGTTAAAATAATTAAATTTTATTGTTCGAGCATGGGAAAACAAATTCTATAGGTCTGTAATCAAATAGTAAGGCCTTTTTTATCTATTTGCATATTTTTGCAATTACTTTCTCTTTAATATGTTTGCTCTCCAAATGTAGCAAATGTTATATAAACTCACTAGCTATTGCCCGCAACTTCGCTCGCGGGAAATTCGTGTTTAAAAAAAAGTAAGTGAGTAAGCCCGCTACCGTGCCTTTATTACGGCGCGCGGAACAATTAGGTTTGTATGAGAGTCACATTTTCGCGTAACCGGAACTGAATTTTATTTAGCCTATATGTGCTTGTGATGGAATTCGGATGATCGGTTTGAGTTATGGAGGAACATACATACATACAGAAAAGATTTAAAAAAATTGCCAATTTGATTTTAGTATCATACATAGAGTCTACAAACGCAACATCTCATAAAACAAAGTAACTTACTCCATGACCATCCCTTACAGATTTATTATTAGTTTTGATGATTAAATGTCCGAGCAATTGTAATAATAAAAACATTTGGGTGATGCTCATTAACTATTTCTGTTAACATTTATTTTTTTAAGAAATTCAGTTTGGGTGGCTGTGACGACAGTTGCCCAAAACAGCCAATTCCACCTCACCACACCAAGCCGCGAGGTACAAACTTTATTGCTCGGCAAAGTCAGGCAAATTAACGTGTGGTTATTAAGGGAAGGAAGGTGTGGATCTAAGCTTACGATGGCTTCACCGAACATATCCGGGCCCATCGGCAGTAGAGGAGGGTATTAATCGAGGCCGGGACTAGCGAGTGGCCACTCTAAATTTCCCGCGCATGCTTCACGTTTCGGCTCGCTGCAAGCCCTCGTCAGCTAGTCTGCGTTGACTAGGACGCGGGGAAACCACCAGTCCCGCTCTCGACCTCCCTCTCTCTACCTATCCATATTCTGTAGGATGCTTCCAGTGACGTTTTCGAAGCTCTCTCCATATATGAGCTTAGCGTCGATCTTGGGAGCCCTAGATTCTTGAAGAGACTGTAGAGCGACTTCGCTGGTAGTCCCCTTGCTCCGACTTCCACAGCGAAGAGATCAGTCTTGAATCCGTTTCTCACAATCCGGTCTACTAAGTTGCAGTACTTGTTAAGTTTGATGTTGTGGTCCTTCGGTATGTTACTTTCCCATGGAACTGTAAGTTCAACAAGTACTACACGCTTTGTCGCTTTTGAGAATATGAGTATATCCGGTCTTAATGCTGTGGTACAGATTTCCGAAGGCATTTGGTAATGCTTCTCATGTGTGTCCATCAACAATTCCCAATCCTTTGCTGCTCCCAAAATTGAGGAAGGTTTAGTCCTATCTTTGGGCAGCTTATTGGCTCCAGGTTTCACAAAGTTGACCTTCTGGAAGCCGCTACTGGTTTGCCCTTTCCTGGTCCGTGCAATTGACAGGTTGATGGCCTCTCTGATGATTTGGAGGACTTTGTCATGACGGTAGGAATACTGGCCTCGCTCAAGTAGTATTTTGCATCCGCATAACAAATGTTTGGCCGTGCCTACGAACTCCTTACATGACGGGCATAGTTTATTTGTAGATTTCCCCCATCTAACTAGGTTACTCGGGTCGGGGAGAGTAAGCTGGAATGCATTTAAGTAGAACTTAAGCAGCTCAGGGGACCAGTTGTATATTATGGATTTCCACTTCAATGCAGGAGGGATGCAGAAGTCACCCACTGTTAGCCAATCATTCTGCATTTCTAGGTTTAAGGCGTGAAGTTTGAAGCCTTGTTCCATGTCCTCCTGAGCAAAACCTTTCAGTATTTCTTTATCAGACTTTGCTGTTTCTATGCCCAATCCAGATCTATTGGTGCGTGTACCAACTTGGAATGATTTGTAGAAGTCGAGTCTCGATTCCAGTTCATCTGATAGTGATGTGTTGGGTAAGGCTTGAATAGCGCTATCATTGGAGTCTTTGAGTATACATCGTTTGGCTATTCTCGCCTTTTGATAAAATATCGACGGTTTCTTAATGTTCAGTCCAAAGTTATTGTGAGATCTGTATAGCGTTGACGAGTCAGCCGGGTGAGCCAGTCCAAACCATGATTTCAGGAATCTGGTCACATACGAGTCTAATTTAGTCAGGTTTTGCTTTGTGAAGTCGTAGACGAGAAATGGCCATGAAAGTTTTGATGTCAGGTAGTTATCGTAAATCCATGCCTTTTGTGTACCCAGGAGGGGAAGATTGTCAGTTTGGCGGAGGCTCTCTTCGAAAACTTGGACAATATCATCAGTAGGATGCTCCTTTCCTCTGCTGGTGATCCTTTTGCCCAAGAATTTAAAAGGAGCTTCATCAGCCACGGTTGCGATTGGTTTTCCGGCTACTGTCAAACCTGGATTGCTCGAGGTAAACTTTGAACCTTTCCTGGTTAAGCTCAAACAGTAGCACTTCGCTGGTTTTATCTTCATCCCTTTGGTCCATTCACAATAGTCATCCACCACCTTAAGAAGCGACTGATTTTGTTTTGGATTGCGGGTTAACAGCGTAATATCATCCGCAAATGCCAGGATGGCCGCCATATATGTGTCTCCATATTTGAACCTGTATCCCCATTTCTTTTCTTTTACGACAAGCGTATCAATTAGAATGTTGATAACAATGTTAAATGTGACAGGAGAGAGGCAGCAACCCTGGAAAAGTCCTATGCCGTAACGAATTTCCGGTGTCTTCTCCGTTTCGCCTTTTACTTGTATTACAAAGGAAAGTTTTTTGTAGTAGGAGGCTATTATATTACAGATCAGAGGTGGCACATTATACCACTCTAGCGCCTTTAATAGTAACTCATGGCGCACCGAACCGAAGGCGTTTTCAAAGTCTAACCACGTGGCAGTTAATTGTCTCTCATTCTTCCTTGCATCTCTAAGACATTCAGTCAGCAAAGAATTATGTTCGAGGCACCCTGCAACTCTTGGGAGAAAACCTTTTTGGTACTTCTTCGGTAAGTAGTTGTTGGTACACATGTGTTTGAGTAGTCTGGCCTGTATAATGGAGAAGAATATTTTCGAAATTGTGTTCGTAAGGGCTATAGGTCTAATATCCTTGGGATCAGTAACTTCTTTCTTTTTTGGTAGAAGAACAAACACGGCTTTACCAAGACAGTCTGGCACTTCTCTGTTCGTCCAAATTCTTTTGTAGATGTTCAACATGTGTTTCCGCACTGATGGACATTTTTTGTATATGATGTATGGTATGCCATCGGGTCCCGGGGCGGAACTATTTGGTTTCCTTTTTATGTGGTATTCCAGCTCTTCCATCGTCGGTGAATCAGCATCAAATGCTAGAGCAGGTTCTTTGGGTTTTGGAGCTGGTGGATCCCTGTAAGTTATATCTGCCTCCGGGGTGGTATATGTGGATTTAAAGTAGTTGAACATCTCGTCCGTACTTAACCTAATTGTACCCTGCTGTTCCTTAAAAGCTTTTTTGGCGAAATAAAAGGGGTTCTTCTCGAAAGCTGCTATATTCTGAGCCTTTCGAAATTCATTGCCAGCAACCGTAATTTGCTCAGATACTTTCTGGATGAGTTTTAGGATAGATCTCATCGCTCTGGCTAATTGGTGGCATAGATTTCTGTCTCCTGAGGCTTTAGCCTTCCTTAGCTGCTTTATCAACTCTCTCTTCCTTCTCCTAAGCTTTGCTTTGAAAGTGTTTTCTCTTTCCATTGGGTTGTGGTGATAGCGAACAGGGTACAATTCGGAGAAGTAATTGTAAATTGTTCCCTGGAAGTCATACAGCTGATCTTCGGGACTCTGCCTGCAGCCTGGGAGGTCAAGTCTTTCGGCTAGGCATCGATCATGTTGCTTCCAAGTGGTCTCGGATATGCTCGGTAAGCTTAGTCGGTCTCTGGGCGAAAATGCTTCATGGTGAGAGGAAGGTTGCGCAACACTTTGTGACGTGTGAGGTTGTACTCTGTCAATAGTGTCAGGTGGAGAACTTACAGGCGCTTTCTGCCCTGCTTCACTGTCGCTATGTTTCTCCTTCACGTGCTTTTCTAGCCAGATTTTTCGCTTATATTGTTTCCCACACTTCGAGCATTTCAAGTCCATATTCATGCCAAGGTTGTCAGAGATATCGATCGGTGAGCGGTTCATCCTCCCTCCCTCTCGGACCGCTCTGAGGGTATTTACTCTTTTGACTGTCGTAGCTTTTATTTCCTGGCGCGGCTTGCTAGGCCTAACGCCCGTCTGTCTCTCCAGCGTCACCAGTCTTTCCCGGTCGTCAAATGGACTTTCCCATTCGTCAACGGTCTTTCCCGGTCGCCAGCTGTCTTTCCAGCGTCATCCCGTCTCTCCGGGCTGTCTTGTTTCGAAGGTGTGGATCTAAGCTTACGATGGCTTCACCGAACATATCCGGGCCCATCGGCAGTAGAGGAGGGTATTAATCGAGGCCGGGACTAGCGAGTGGCCACTCTAAATTTCCCGCGCATGCTTCACGTTTCGGCTCGCTGCAAGCCCTCGTCAGCTAGTCTGCGTTGACTAGGACGCGGGGAAACCACCAGTCCCGCTCTCGACCTCCCTCTCTCTACCTATCCATATTCTGTAGGATGCTTCCAGTGACGTTTTCGAAGCTCTCTCCATATATGAGCTTAGCGTCGATCTTGGGAGCCCTAGATTCTTGAAGAGACTGTAGAGCGACTTCGCTGGTAGTCCCCTTGCTCCGACTTCCACAGCGAAGAGATCAGTCTTGAATCCGTTTCTCACAATCCGGTCTACTAAGTTGCAGTACTTGTTAAGTTTGATGTTGTGGTCCTTCGGTATGTTACTTTCCCATGGAACTGTAAGTTCAACAAGTACTACATGCTTTGTCGCTTTTGAGAATATGAGTATATCCGGTCTTAATGCTGTGGTACAGATTTCCGAAGGCATTTGGTAATGCTTCTCATGTGTGTCCATCAACAATTCCCAATCCTTTGCTGCTCCCAAAATTGAAGAAGGTTTAGTCCTATCTTTGGGCAGCTTATTGGCTCCAGGTTTCACAAAGTTGACCTTCTGGAAGCCGCTACTGGTTTGCCCTTTCCTGGTCCGTGCAATTGACAGGTTGATGGCCTCTCTGATGATTTGGAGGACTTTGTCATGACGGTAGGAATACTGGCCTCGCTCAAGTAGTATTTTGCATCCGCATAACAAATGTTTGGCCGTGCCTACGAACTCCTTACATTATTTAGAAAAATTTCTCGGCTTTACACACGGTCGTCTCCGAGCTATGTGGCTCGACATTTCGGGCCAAACGTATGGCCCATCTTCATGAGTGCTCTGCCTGGTGCGACGGTTGGCAGAGAACAACTTCTCTCGCTGTGATTAAAGCCGAGAAGTTTTCTAATATTAATGAGAGGCTATTTATCTGATGGACATGGTAGTGCCCCCGTCAAGTTCAAGCGCAGAACAACACTATCGCGCTATACTTAACTGGAACCAACTATGCATACTTTTAATGTAAGACTTACCCCTTGTCACGTATTGAGTGGAGCTGCTTGGGTGAGAGTGGATGGGGCTCGGAGCCGGCGTCCAGAGCAGCGGCATCCAGCTCGTCGCAAGGGGGCGCCACCAGCAGGTCGCAGGGCCTCGAGCCGGGTCCCGCGAACCGAGAAGTCGGCAGCACTGTCAATTATTATTGTGTTGTAGGCGGGCAGCGTAGATGTTTACATCCAGGTTGGCGTTTACACCCAAAAACACAGCACTTTAATACAGGATTCATTTTGTTGTACAGGTCATTGTGTTGGTTGTTGTATTATTGTACAGGCTGTACATCGAAAACAGAACAGTTTTTTTATCACTAAGCATGTGCCTGCATGGGTCCCGGGACGCAACGAGGCTAGCGGCGTGGTGCATAATTTATGTTTTATCATTTTTATATGAAAGAGTGGTTTGCACTTAAAGAAAATATTCTGATGTCCATAATTTTTGACTGAAGGTTCCTTGTTTTTATTTATTTATTTGTGGATGGGATTCAAGCGCCTCGTACGTACATTGGCCGTTTTAGAGGCAGAATTCTTCATCTACAAATTGGTATATGATTTGTAAAGGGGAATTGTCAATTTTAGGTTAGAAAAAACTTAAAAAAATGTCAGGCATGTTTTGTTTTTCCTGGAGTTCAAAAATCTGCCTGTGCTTATGAATTAATTTTGTGGGTGGGGGTAAGCATTATTATAACCTGTGGGAGCCAGCGCGAGAGCTTGGAGTCAGCAGGAGCAACACTACTGGGATCAATAATACCCGCAATGTTATGCGAGGTTTACACTCAGCCCTACAGGGCAGGGAAGTGAGCAGGGCATTGGGCAGCGCGAGAATGTAAACACGTTACTCGCGTCGTTGCTACCGCAGGAGTATTTTGGGCAATAATGGCAGCAGCGGCAGGAGCAGTGCCATGTGCTGAGTGTAAACCTCACATGCGAGGTTTTCACTCAGCCCAATTGGGCAGGGAAGTGAGCAGGGCAGTGGGCAGCGCGAGAATGTAAACATGTTACTCGCGTCGTTGCTGCCGCAGAAGTATTTTGGGCAATAATGGCAGCAGCGGCAGGAGCAGTGCCATGTGCTGAGTGTAAACCTCACATGCGAGGTTTTCACTCAGCCCAATTGGGCAGGGAAGTGAGCAGGGCAGTGGGCAGCGCGAGAATGTAAACACGTTACTCGCGTCGTTGCTGCCGCAGAAGTATTTTGGGAAATAATGGCAGCAGCGGCAGGAGCAGTGCCATGTGCTGAGTGTAAACCTCACATGCGAGGTTTTCACTCAGCCCAATTGGGCAGGGAAGTGAGCAGGGCAGTGGGCAGCGCGAGAATGTAAACACGTTACTCGCGTCGTTGCTGCCGCAGAAGTATTTTGGGCAATAATGGCAGCAGCGGCAGGAGCAGTGCCATGTGCTGAGTGTAAACCTCACATGCGAGGTTTTCACTCAGCCCAATTGGGCAGGGAAGTGAGCAGGGCAGTGCGCAGCGCGAGAATGTAAACATGTTACTCGCGTCGTTGCTGCCGCAGAAGTATTTTGGGCAATAATGGCAGCAGCGGCAGGAGCAGTGGCATGTGCTGAGTGTAAACCTCGCATTAGGGAGAGTAGGTCTCACTCTAATGTCAATACGAATTTCTGACTAGGTACATATTTCTAGTTAGCGATTGTGAAATACGCGCATACCGATTGGGAACGTTTTCCAATGGTAGAGGAACTCCTCTGCGACCTGCTTGATGTTGTTTACGAGCTGCTCTACCTCCGGAGGAGCCCCTACCAGGTTCACGTCAAACCTCAGGGGCTCCTTTTCCGGCGCCGGCGTGCCCTCCGCCAGCACCAAGCTGTTGGGCCGCGCGGCGCTCATCTCGTCTTGTTACACCGTCATGTCGAACACACTCTCCCACTCTCGACTAGCCAGCGCGGAGACTCGTCTGGAGTACGCGGCCACATAGTTATCGCGTTCGGATAATTATCCCGCGTGCAGGAATGTCGAGAATGCCATGCAATTGTATCGAGTTGCTGTATTTTCTATTTCAATGGAATGCCTGCACTGCATACATTTACAAGAGCAAATCACAAATAAAAAAAAAACTGTGCCAGTCTTGCTTGCCGCACCGCAGCCAGCCAGGCAGAATATAAACTCTGTGCCACAGACAGAATACTTCATGTCTGTGCAGCCAGCTAGCCAAACTGACAGGCCAAGCAAAAGAAAGATGACACGAGTCCTTCAATGCAGGAGAGCTTTGACGCATCTGTGAGGGAGAGAAGATCTCATGTGACTGCTGCAAACTGTCTTTCTCTCTCAATGTCACACCCAAAACAGTTGCAGTAGCGACTTAGGATTGCCTCTTCTCCGGCGCTGCGGGACGTCCAGCCCCTCCGTCCTAGCGTAACAAAGCGCAGGCACCCGTACTCGCCTCCGCACCTTCGGCTTTTTGGTCGCCTTCGGCGACCAGCCTCAGTCGCTCTGGCTCACACGGGTACGTGCGCTTTGTTACAGCGGACGGGGGCTGCACTCCCTCCGCGCCTTCGGCTTATAAAAACACTCTAGCTAGGGAATAGCCATACTAACAAACAGGTTATGTCGGGGCGGTGAATTTAGTTTTTCCGTAATGTATGCAAATTACCCCATTGTCCTATCAAATGTTGTCTATATAATATGGCAACACATACCTTATCTAGAGAGCGTTTCAAAAACTAAATCTTCCCTCCGCCTTTATGTTGGCTCCACTGCCAGTGTCACTGTCAGTGCTTAAATTCGTGTTGCCAGATTGTGAAGATTATATTACCTAATAATGTAATCGGTATTTTATTTACCGTATAATAAATACGGTACATACCGATAATTACGGGTAAATCTGTACACATAGCAACCCTCATCGCTGTTTTGACAGATAGACAGTGGAGCCAACATAACGGCGAAGGGAAGATTTAGTTGAAACGCTCTCTACGAGAGAATGCAGGAAATACGCATGTCACCTGACATATTCTCTCCCCACAGATGCGTCAAAGCTCTCCTGCATAGCTGTACAATCTAATCTTGCCATTCCGTAAGGATAAAAATAAACCTTCACATTGATACCAACCTACATCGTGATTTCGTGATACCAACCTTGTCACAGAAGTTTATTTTATTCGGATCTCTCTCTCTCACTCATGAGAAAACTATTCATACATACCTTACTTATTTATTACTTACCTACCTACCAGTTTGTACTCTTTTTACGTACCATTACTAGAGATGGAACTAGAAAAGCGTCACTGCTTTTGTGCCATAGAACCAGTGCCATCAAAACGTCATATCTTTTTTAGGGTTCCGTAGCCATCCACGATGCAGGTACTATAAAATGGGTTAGATCTCTGTCCGGCCTTTCTAGCGACCATTTTGAACCATGGAGGGTTTTTAGATTCTGGAGAGGCAACAATATTTCATTGGTCATCAATGTCGGGGGGAGGGGGGGTCCTCAAATATAATTAGGGCCGCCATAATTTACTTGGAATTAATAATAGGTATTGTTTATATCGATGGAAAGGTTTGCTAAGGTATTGCTAAAGAATATGTCAATGTGATTTTTCGGAGACGATATTCCAAAACCAATAATAAATTAATCATCAGCCCGTATCGCCACTGCTGCACAATGCATCTCCCAAGGCCAAAGTAGTCATTTTAGCGCTAACGGTATAAAAACTAATTTGGAGTCTCTAGCTTTAACCATCAAAGAGAAATCGAGAAGAACTATATCTCATTTCACGCAGATCAGAAACTTTAGAAAATTAAAATATTAGATAGCAAGGCTTCAAAGGTTCACTTTAGTGATGGGTGATTCTGATTAGTGATAGGGTTTAACACGTCCGAACTAGTACCACTGCACTGGCACCACCGGGGGTGGTGTATTGTATAGGTAGCGGGACGGATCTCGGCGTGTCGTCGCCGCAGCGGGCGACCCGCCACGCGAATACACTATACAAGTACGGTGCGGGTGCGAGGGAGAACACTGACGAGCCGCTGCGACGGCGACACGCCGAGATCCGCCCCGCGCATTATACGAGTATGGAGGAACTATCATATTCAGCGAGTGAATGCGATCGTTCCCGAGTGCATATTTCCAAAGTCTATAGGTTGAGTTACTCGATTGGTCGATGCCAGTTTGGCGGAAAATTTTAATTACGGAAGTATTTGAACTGCACTATGCGAGTATTCTCCGTTTTGGTTTTGGTGGTTTAAAAAAAAATAACCAGGGTTAAATTTTATAAGATAGACGCGTCGCGTGCGACGCGTCTTCTATAATTTAACCCTAACCTAATGTTGAGGAGGCGCATGTCGTTTTTGTTACGTTTGTATTTCCGAAAATAAAGTTTCCTTAGGTGTTTATAAAAAAAACCATAACCTAATTTTAACACCCTAACATTGCTTAAAAAAAAAAACAAAACACATTTGACAAACGGGATACGAACCCATGGTCGAGATCGAAAAAATAAAAACTCTACACCGTACCACTGAGCCACGAAATCACATAAACGACCTAACGAATGTCAGGTTCAGTAGGTTCGCTATGAGTGCCGGAGGCGGAGCCAGACGAAATTCAAATTTCCCGCCAAACTGGCATCGACCAATCAGAGCAACTCACCCTATAGACTCGCGGCACCCTATAGGCGGCGGTGGCGCATCGGAGATACTCGGGAAGCATATATCCAAATATATGCTTCCCGAGTATCTCCGATGCGCCACCGCCGCCGGCGCCTCCGCAGGCCGCTTGCCGGTTCACAAGGCCCGCGCTGCGCCCCCCGCACCTCGCTGCCTGCCGCTGTGTGCGCGTGCGTGTCGCTGTGCTGCCAGACGACGAATTCTTCTAATTTTGGAGAATGCGTCGGGGAAAACATTGAATGAAGAAAACCAACATTTCATCATTGAATGAATAAGTAAATTTTTAGTTTACAATTCTGATATATCTCTCTCTCTCAATAGGTTGGTAAACCTAGAGTTCAATACATTTTTTCTGCAGCCGTTTTGATAATTCTTTGATAGCATGAAGTGCCCATTCGTTATAAAGCATTAGCAAAGCCTAGCAACGTGTTATTCTTAAAATTTTCTACGCAAATTAATCTTCTCTTGGTGTTGCTGATTACGTTACTGAAATATATACTAAATAGTATTACATTATTATTTTTTAATTATTTAGGTACGGCTCTGCTACGTAACCCTCCGCGTGTGGACATGTTCCGCACTTGACCGCTTTTATGTTATATTCTCTTTGATTGAAATTCATTCATCTGTCGTCGTCACGTCATGTCGCGCAAATGTGCTTGAAGATTTACGAAGAAAAAAATAATTGAAGAGGTTTTTGTCCATAAAACACATTTTGATTGAGTCAGAAGACATCACAAATTGTAAAGAGTGTTGCGCCCTTCGGCTGTTCTCAGGTAACAAGTGGCCTTATTTGTTAGCTTTCATCGAAAACTTGCACACCGGTAGGTGTTATATCGAGCGATCTTCCTCAGGCAGGTTTTTAGAACTTATGACTCGGTATCTGCCCAATTAGATGGCTGACTTCGGGTTTATCTAGTGCAAGTTCTCAGTGGAAGCCAGTTTCGGCTATTTTTGTCGCGTATCGATACACACGATAAATAGTGTCTCCTTCAATAAAATGTTCAGAACATGAATTGAATTCAATTCCGACAGCTAGAATTTCTACAAACATTGCGCTGACAGTTTTGAAACGAGAATCCCTCAGGTTATTTTGCTTCAATGCTTATTGGTTTTATTTTGGCGTGAGTAAGTAATTTCAGTGATATATTCTGAAATATTCAAAGTGAACTAAATTTTGCTGTTTAGAATCAATAGCTGGTCGAAAATCTCAAAATTCTAAATGTATTCTTTCAATAGTTCTATCCGACCTCTTTCTTTCAGTGCACGATGGAGGCGATGGACATCCAAGCGGTCGAGTCGAAACTCAGCGACGTCACCGTCACAGCTATTCCTATGGGAAAGAATATTCACAAGGAGGTGAATCACAGCGGAAATTCTCACGCGACCATATCCACGGTTCCGTCTGCGGCGCCATCGCCCGCGCTCAAGGATAAGGATAACGGAGTGACGAAATATGCGCAACTGCTCGCGGTCATCGAGGAGATGGGAAAGGAGGTGAGGCCGAGCTACTCGGGCAGTCGCAGCTCGGCGGAGCGCCTCAAGCGGGGGATCGTACACGCGCGGATACTGGTGCGCGAGTGTCTGATCGAGACGGAGCGCTCGGCGCGGCAGTGAGCCCCCACCGCCCCGCCCTCCGTCCCAACGCAGTCAATTCAATAGATTATGTGAACGAGTACAAATTAACAGGGGAGCTGTATTCTTTTCTGATCTGATAGACACTTGTACATTGTTCTACATTGAGCTAAGGGAAGTACAGACATGACACCCGTGACTGTTGTATACGGGTGAAGTAGCCAACCACGTCAGTTTTCATAAAAAAATCAATTTGATATTTTATTAATTATATTGATTTCGGGATTATAATGCCGAAATCAAATTACAACCAACCAAAACTATAGAATGAATTCTTAGATCAGAATTGAGTTAGGTACTTATGAAATAACAGCATTTAAGATTTAATAAGCACTGGATTCACAGCTCTACATTACTCATGAATTTGGTACAATTCTGGAAAAGTATGTTTGTGCAAATATTTTTCTAGAAAATGATTATCCGGGATAATAATTTTAATATTCCAGATATATTTTTAATATGTATTTCTTTTATTTAAGACATTGATACCTCATAGTTTATATTGTTACATAACTTTGAAACATTTGACCATATTTGAAGGTCATTTGGCTATTGGGAAGTCAACAATTAGATTTTTTTAGGCAAATTTGTAGTCTATTGAATACAATTTTCTTCCTAAAATGTATGCCCAATCTGCCTACCATAGAATCAAAATTGTGGCCATTTTAATTAAACAAAACAAAACAGAATATATTTAAAGAAATAATAGTTTATATTAGACGGTAATGTAAGCCAGGGTATTAAGACATATTCGTAAGTGAGAGAAGAAAACAAGTATACTTGTGTAGGCACATACTATATGTAAAAACAGTATATATATATTTGTGTCTAACATTGTTACTCTTAGCAGTTTAATCTGTGTAGGTAGATGACGAGCTGATACGAGACCCCATAATCTTATATGAACTTTTGTGACTTCTATTATGAACAAAAAAAAAATACTGAAGTGTGAAATCACACTGCCCATTTTAATACTAGCTGTAGATTAAATGTTAACTTCTACGTAGTGTTAAATTCGTAAATGGATGGAATGGGGAATATTTGAAGATGTATACAGTTTTACACGTGGTTGCGACATAGCGATTGATTCCGTACAAAGAATGGCCGGCTGTGATTGTAACATTCTTTGTGACACTCTTACAAACTACCTCATTAGATCCAGAAACCATAACCTAGATGTCTTAAAATATTTCAAGAAGATTTCTATTTATATACATATGAAGAATGTGTAACCGATAAGAGTTCGTTTTCAGCTTTGATTGTAAGCTGCTAAAGTTTAATTTTATGCATTGCATTTTTTATATTTTAAATTTCACAATATTATCGTTTCAATTCTCTGTTTTTAATTTATTGCATTCCTTTGTCCAATTGGCATAATATTCCACTTTGTTGAAAGTCAACAAAAGCCGGACAGGCTGGACGTGAAATATTTGGCTGACATGACCGTAAAAAGCCTAACATGTCCGGGTAAAGCCTGACGCCTGGCAACCCTAGTACCGGCACTTACACAATTTTTTTGTATGGGAATTTTGTTGAACAGGTCTTCATAAGGCATTGGCGCTACTTCTACTCGTTTTTTATGGTCTGTGGACTGATTCATTTTCATTTAGGCTGATTTTAGAGTCACGGTGACCATCAGTGCTGGTTGGCAATATGTATTATTACATTGATCGGCCAGTGCTGGCTGAGTAGCATCGAGTCAGCGCTGGATCAGCGTGACACTAAAATAAGCCTCAAGACAGTGTTATAAAATGTTGTTTAATGAATTAATTTAGATAATTGATATTTTAAACGCTTGTGTTCAAAGTTTTCAAGCTATTCACTGGATAAATGTCACTGGTACAGATGTGGGTAGATTATGTATGACTCTTCACGATATTGTAAACTTGTGGGCATTGGTGACATTTTAAAAATACGATTAGCTTTAGAACTGGGACTTTTTCAAAAGCTTCACGACGTGAAACGTGAACTGGTCGTCATTGTGGCATCTTCATCATACTTTGATTTCGAACGATCGATAAAACGTAATAGTACCCCTTGGTTAGGAAGCAGTGAATAGAAAATGATTATCTAGCTAAGTGTAATTATTGCTTATGGTTTTACACTTATAGAAAGCCAGATCTAAATAATTGTATCATGCACAAGATGCTGCTACTACTTAAAATATAAATACCACCTTGTAGTAGGTATTTCTAGTAGGTATATTTTGCAAAGATAATAATTTTGGCTAATCTTGGCTGTTATTTTGTGTAGGTATACATATTTTCATAATTCTACATAATAGGTACTAAAAAAAAAATTTAACAGTATAGTTTCACAGAATAATATTAATTTTCATAACAGTATTTTTTTAACGAAATGGTACGTGAGTGTCAAATCTTAAATCTACCAAGTCCATAAGGTTGATAAATGATAACCGTCGTGAAGCTTCTGACAAGGTTTACTCAAAATTATAGTTTGTAAGAAGTGGCTTAGTTTTAAATTCGACTACCTACTGTATAAATTAACCTCTGAGTGACCTCATATACCTAGTTTGTAGATTGTTATACACATTATTTCTAGTTATTAAGTTCAGAATGTGCTCATTGAATGCTTTTTGTGTAGTTAGATTTATTTTTAGTGTGATAAAATATGTATAGATGGACTAACTTTTTTTAATGATAATTTACCAGTATATTTAGAAAATTAGAAAATGTAAGAACAAAAATAGAAATTCATTGCGCCACATTGTTTTAAACATATTTTAAACAAACTGTATGTTTCGAAGTTACCATAATTTTTTTATACGCAGACAGTGCTTAGTTTGTGCATTTTGTTTTAATTTATTAAGGCTTTTTCGCATAAAAGTATCTACTGAATTATTAGTACCTACTGTATATTTGTTCGTAAAGATGCTAGTTATTTTATGACCAATGATATTAAGGAAAGATAAGTTCTCAATACGACATTCATTGCTTACACACGGCACGACCTTGAAAAGTTGAGAGAAAGAACGATAAAAGTGATGCGCCAACTCGAATAGTTTTATTCGAATTATTAGAATTTTCTCAACTCGAATGCATTCGAACAGTCGCGGCAATTCCGATTCATTCTATTGTTTTTCGGCATTTGCATTCGAAAATTATTTATATTCAGCCGGAGTGATATTCATCATTGTCCGACTGCCGGACGAATGAAATGTATGAATTTCTACAATTGCAATTTAATTTCTACGGTTGAAATAATCTAATTGTAGCACCACTAATTACAAAGCCACATTGTAACGTCACAATATTGCAAGAGGAAGATGGACGGCATGTCTCAGGTTGAGAGAAAAAAAGAGAAAAGTATATGTCGCTGTGCGGTCCGAACACGTGCATTGATGGTGCGAGACTGACTTAATTTTAAGGACCGTGGTCTTGTATTTAATGTGCCGCTTGGGAGCTCGGAGAACCTATCTACCTCCTTTTTAGGTTTCCGTATCCCGTACGGAAGCCTATTACTAAGCCTCCGCTGTCTGTCTGTCTGTCCGTCCGTCCGTCTGTCTGTCCAAGGGCTGTATCTCTTGAACCGTAATAGGTAGCCTGTTGAAATTTTCACAGAATATGTGTTACTATGGCGGATATAAAAAAAAAGAAAATGTTAAAAATTAAGGGGGCTCGCATACAACAAACGTGCGAAAAATCGATTTTATCACGTTACTGAATAATAGATGGCACCACATGCTTTTATACATTGCATTGTTGAAAGAAAAAAAAAATAGGCGGATATTATTGATAGCGGATAGATACGGTACGGAAACCTCCGTGCGCGAGTTAAACTCGCACTTGACAGATTTTAAAATATATTATCATCGATTATGTATGACCCTCTCTGTCTGCCTGTGTTTTTGTTCTTTTCAGTTTTGGCAACCAAACAAATGACCTTATTACTGACCTGTAACTGTAACGTACCATTGTGCTTTGATTGTTACTGCGATGGCACTCACACTAAATTCAGATGGGCATTTTAGTCTGGTCTTGTTTGTGTACATTGTTGACTGTAAGAGATTGCACTCTGCAATAAGTCTGCCTTCTGCACTTCGGAAAAGCGTAATCCATACAAAAATGTATTGTGGGAAGGAGACAGAAATAGTGCATTTGTGCCATTGACTTATATATTAGACTTCACATCAAATACGCTCGATCGGTTCCTACTGACATAAGCCAAACGGTGGATCTCGAGTTGACGGTCTTTCAGTCGCACGCTCGCACGTAGTTAGCATCTTAGTTTTCTACAAATATAATGCCTACGTGTCCCTTGTGACACTGTAAAAATCGTACCGGGAAGAGAAACAAGGATGACGGCGTCACATCACAAATAAGTGCATGTATATCACGTAATTTCCAAAATATTTAAAAATCGCCGAGCGGGCCGACGACCGGTCGCCGAACGTTCGTTGGTAATACTCTAGTTGTCCTTCACTTCAACAGCGCGGTCCTTGCCCAGCATACTACTTCAGAAAGCTTTGCATTAGTTTACCGCTAGATGGCAATGTTTTTATTGAATACCAAATTCTCCAATATTGTATAGAATGCTGAATCTATACCGTTAAAACATCATTGATCTGTGCTAGAGGAACTTAGCTTTTTAGTAGATACTTTTGTGTATAAATGATATTTTACCTTTGTAATATTTATTTACAACTTTGGTTTGTTACTGGGCTAAAAAGGCTAAATGGATAATTAAAATTAAACTTTTATTCAAATAACAAAGCCACATTGACAGAAGAGAACATAAAGCATAATAATTATATAGAGACATGTACAAGTAAATGAACAACAAATAACACAATGAGTACAAATAAAAGCCAGGAATACAAGTGAGAATATTTATGCATTAACCAAATAGCGATTATTTAAGAAATGCAATTGATGTAAGTATAGTTTCTACAAATTATTGTGAGGTTCATGTTAGCTTAATGTTTATTGCATCAGCATTTTTTTTAATAAATGGGGTTATAAGTATATTTTATTGCAGTTTAATTTCGTGCATCGAAGAAATTAGAATTTGATTTGAATCAATAACAATTGCACATATCTGAATGAAGAGACAGCCAATTTGGTACAGCTTAAGCTGCGTCTCCTGCGAATGTTTTTTTTCGAAACATTACACAGAAACATCGTAACATTGGGGCGTGACAATACACATTTGTATGAAAAAAATGTTTTGTGTAATGTTTCTTGTGTAAACATTCGCAGGAGATGCGGCTTTAAAATTCACAAAAGAAAACTAATGTAAACTTCAGGCCTTGTTGAGGGTCGTCCCTGTCGCAGAGACGACGCTCTAAAACCCAATTGTCTCTAAAGCTCGACGCGCATTATTTGCTGCCGGGAACTGCACATGGATTCCGAACCATGAACTCCATTGATCCTTCAAGGCCTGGAGTTTACATTAGTTATCTTTTGTGAATTTTAAGCTGTACCTACCAAATTGGCTGTATTGAACAGTCATAATAATTTTAACATTTTAATCAAGCATGTTATAACTAGGTAGGTACCTAACATGCCTGAATAAATGTTATTAATATAATGTTAGTATTCTCGGTGATGTTAGCCCAAAAACAAACTAAATAAATAAATACCAACTAAAACCTGTATTTAGGCCAGTGAGCTAAAATATTAGCTCACTGATTTAAGCCCGAGCTACCTGACAAATAAATAAAACTTGGATAAAGCCTGCTTGCTAAAGACGCATTGGTGTAACACTTTCAGTCACAAAATGGAGACGTTATTCAAATGGAACACCGAGTATAGTGCTGATTCAGTGGAGTGGTGTCCTATTGCTGGTTACACCGACGTCTTCGTCTGCGGGACGTATCAGCTGCAGAAGGAACGCTTAGATGGTGAGATTTTTTTTTTGCGGTGAAGTCAAGTTAGGACCATTTATATTGTATTTTCATTAGGTATTTCAAATGAAAAATGAGAAAGTATTTAAGCAATTTTTTTACTCGACTACTGCTAAGCCAAGGATGTGTTCCAACGTTTTTATGATTACTTCTTTGGATTATCTAGCTAGTAAAGTAGGAACATACCAAAGAGTATCTACAATATGTTCAATATTCAAAACTTATATGATTATCTTTTTCCAAGCATCTCTAGCCCTCAGAGGCTAGAGATGGTTTGGAGATTGTTTAGTAGTTACGAGGGGGCTAGCATAGTCGTTAGGCAGCTAAGGATCTATACAGGCTGTAAAAACGGCGAGTACGTTAAATTTAGGAAATGAATATTGGGATCAAGACTAACAAAAAAGCCAAATAACTTTTTTCTGAATTCCCTTTAAATAAAAAGTTACAGTTTTCATACAAACTAATTGATTATTTCAGTGTAAAAATGATCTAATGACAACAGGGCGTCGCGGAGGGGGGAAGAGCGGGTGAGACGTGAGCGCCTCGGACGGAGGTGTTGGCGTGAGGGGCGGGGGTTAGCTTTGTGAGTGTAGGACTGGAGGTCGGCAGGCGTAGGGTGCGGGGCGGCAACAACGAGTTAAATTACACTAGACGAAAACATACATTTCAAAAATTCATATCTCGAAAACTAGACACTTTAGAGAAAAACTTTATTTGCCTTTTTTGTCTAGGAAAAACATGAGGATTGCGCTGGCGAAATTAATGTACTCGCCGTTTTAACACCCTGTATAAAGAAGGAAAAAACAACTTTACTACTACCACTCGTCTGTTCCAAGTTTGCCACCGCTGACCGTTATGTATGTATGAATGATGTATGACGTAACAGCTATCGGTACCATCGACAAAAAATCGGATAGACGAATGCTCCCGTTGACACCAGGTGTTATATTGAACTGTCGTTACTTCGTATTTCAGACATAGAAGTAAAGACTTTTCCTTTTTTACTCATATTGGCATTTGGACACAACAAACGTTAGCAATAAATTTAACAAATAACACAAAACAGAACAATGTTCGTACACGCGGGAGGGGTAGGTATTATCCATGGGTAGGTAGCTCAAATACACATTAAATACGGGCGTGGCTATGCGGCAGCGATGCTAACGCTACTGAGCGCGTCGTCGTCGGCGGGTGTAGCGCGAGCGAGGCGCAGTGTACGGAAGCGCAGGCGGAGGTAATAGAAAATTCGGAACAGACATGTAATAATGGACATGAATGCAAAATGCCGGTGGCATAATGCATGACATGACAACATAATAGTTACCTACTTACATAGGATTCAATGACCGTTTTAAAAAATTATGTTCCAGACAACTCCGAGAAACAAACTAAAGTGGGCAGAATATATCTCTTCGTCTTGGATAAAAGGTTAACCGAGATTGCACCAATACAAACCGTTGAAATATCCGCAATCCTCGACCAAAAGTGGTGCCACCAAGAAGTAGCAGGACTCCCAGCCTTGGCTGTTGTCACAGCAGAAGGGAGCCTGCAGGTTTACGGGTTGAAGAAGGATGATGATAAGACTGAACTAATATTAGTGACTAAAGAGCATTTACAAGATGGCACATTGGCTCTGTCGGTAGATTGGTCGACTAACAAGTATGTCTCCAATGAACCGAATGTAGTTGTGAGCGATTCAAAAGGTTCTGTGACATTGTTTGCACTTAACAAGGATGGATTAAGGAAAATTGGGGAATGGAACGCCCATGGCTTCGAAGCTTGGATTGCTGCATTTAACTATTGGGATCCAAATATATTTTATTCTGGTAGGTACACCGTTGAATAGTTGGTATTTCAAAATGACGCCTGTTAGATACCTACCTATTTGTCAGCCATCATAAATGGTTTGTTTACTATTTTACTGTGTGGTGTGAACGTAGATTGAAATATATCAGTCGCCGTTTTGTAATACAAAATCCATTGAATCAGCTTTGCTTTGCCGGTTAATAAAGGCAATTTGCAAGAGTACAAACGCATGTATCAATGTCAGATCCAATTCTCTGCATTACAATTTTTCTTTTTTACCAGGTGGGGACGACTGTGTGTTCAAGAGTTTTGACATTCGTATTCCTGACACTGCTGTCAGCACCAACAGAAGCCATAACGCTGGAGTCACAGCCCTCCACAGCAACAGTCACACCGAATATCAACTGGTGTCTGGAAGGTAGATAGAAAATACTTTATTGCTCCAAAACATTTTACAGAAACAAGCACAATATAAAATTTACATGAGGTGCAAAGGCAGACTTATCCCTTACTGATATTTCATCCAGTCAACTTTTGAAGTCACTACACCAGAGATAAAAAAAACAGATATTTCATCCAGTCAACTTTTGAAGTCACTAGTTATACCAGAGATAAAAAAACAGGAATTGAGCTCGAACCCATGAATTTGGATTGGAATATATATTTTTTTATGGAAACTGACACGGTTGGCTACATCACCTACAATGCCCGTGATGTCAGCCCATAACACCAGGTGAACTAGGTGCCATGTCAGTGCTTCCCCCTTTGATAGTGCCGGCTACACTGAACTGGTCGGAAAACACAAACTATTTACATAGCCGTTTCATCCAGTGCGGTGGTACCAACCCAGTCGGGTTAAACCCTACCACCAAGTAAGATTATGAGGGAAGGAACCTACAGTTTTACGAGGAATCCGAACCTCGGTCATCCTCCAACGGTCATCGGTCACCATGTGGTCACCCATTCAAATACTGACCGCACCCAGCGTTGCTTAACATTCAATAGCGACAGTTGACTGTCTGCACCACTGAGCTATCGAGGCTGACAGAATGACAGAAAGAATCTGGGACAAGATATTGTCCCATCTCAGGATGACATAACATTTAATTTTATCATCTGTTTTAGTAATCAAATATATACATAAATAACAAAAACATATTATGGTTATTACTAGTTTTTAACGCTTGCAAACATGCTTTTAAATTCCGTTTTTAATGACATTTCATTCAGATTATGTTGATGCGCAATATATCACTTTGGGGCAGAATCAAGAGGATAACCCCCTTTTCTGCAATTAGGTGTTAGAGGCAAACTCTGTAACAAAGCATGTTAAAAAAATGGCTTTTAACCTTTTGACAAGAGCGCTTAGCTGGTCCTACCAGTAAGGGGGCGATAATTTGTCACATACGAAGTAGTAAAAACTTTTATCACTGAAAAAAATATACTTTTTTATGGTTATGGTTAATACGAATTGGTATAATGGATAAATCCAACAATTTCGGATTTATCCATTTAAGACAGATGCTATTTTTTATAATAGAGAAGTTTGAAAAATATTCAGATTTAGACATGAGGCGTTCAGAACCAAAGTGGATCAAGTAATTTTTTTTTTCTACCTGGGTGGACTACGAAGGTGGACCACGGGCAATAAACGCCATTTTCTTTCATCTGAATAGAAATAATGTAAAAATACTTTTTCGGATTTCTAAGTCGGACTATTGATTAACTTTACACGTAAGAGGCAACTCCTTGATGTATTCTGAAAATGCACGAGAACTTATTAACTTTACCTCAAAATATCTCAGAAACAAGTAAGGACTAGATCAACTTTGGTTCTGGGCGCCTCACATATTGAACTAAATGCCATAACAGTACTTCCCCTGTACATACTCCAATAATTATGTTATTTATTTCAGCTATGATGAGCAAATAAGGTTATGGGACACCCGGAACCTGCATAGACCTCTCGGTGAAACTTCTGTCGGAGGCGGGGTCTGGAGACTCAAGTGGCACCCACAGCTGGCCACAGCACTATTCGCCGCCTGCATGTATGGGGGCTTCAAGGTGCTCCGGTTGGAGGCAGACTCGTTGAATGTGACCGAGGAATACTTGGAACATGAGAGCATTGCCTATGGAGCTGATTGGAAATATGACGAAGACATAGTGGCTACTTGCTCGTTTTATGATTGCAAAATGCATATTATCAAACTTGTTTCGTCTCCCTTGCTCGTTGAGTGTTGAGCGTTGAGTCACGAGTTGAGTGACTTTTCTTTTCAGCCTGGGGTTCATTGGAACAGTGGGTGGGTGTGCAATTCAGAAAAAAAGTTAAAACTAAGTTTCTCTCTGTTTTTAAATCTCGAGACTACCATTTACTCCAATCAATAAAGCATTTCCACTCGACGTAATTCCTCTGTCGCTGAATCTTTGCAGTGTGATAAAGTAGGGTTTAAAATACACGTTTGACAAATTATCTAGGATTTTTTATGTTTGGAAGTTAGGTATTTATACCTAAAGATGAAAATCGCTTATAACTGCTGGTGAAAAATTGCTCCGTCCGAAGTTCCTTCCGTATATGATATTATATATTAATAAGAGTATATATATAACATTATCTATGAAAATTTCGATTTCGAATAGGCAGAAATTTGAAAATACCTATTTTGTATCACAACTTCTTCAGAAAAATTGCTCTGTCAATTTTTATTTTATTATATGTCTTAATTTATTTATATATATCGCTTTAGACAAGTATCTAGGAAATTTTCCTTATCGATCACACCTTTACAGATTTTCGGCAATAATTCGCTGTGAAAAATTGCTCTGTCCAAAATTCTTTCGGAATATGATATTATATATTAATAAGAGTATATATATAACATTATCTAGGAAAATTTCGATTTCGAACAGGCAGAAATTTGAAAATACCTATAAAAATTACTCTGTCAATTTTTATTTTTTTTCATCTCCTAATTTCTTTAAATATATCGCTTTTCATAATTATCTAGGAAATTTTCCTTATCGATCACACCTTTACATATTTTTGGCAATAACCCAAGCACTGTGAAAAATTGCTTCGTCTGTTTTTATTAACTTATTAGACACAGAACATCAAAATATAATATAATTGTATATTATCCAATAAAATTTCTCCATTAAACATGAACTTTCGAGTAGTTTCGAGTATCGCAATATAATAAAACAACGTTTAAAAAGCGCGCGCTCGCACTACACTGAACTCGGTGTGCGGGAGGGCTGCGGGGAGTGGGGAAGAATAAGCCCGCCCGCCCGCGCGCCAGCAGCTCATCGTCCCGCACCGCGACCGACGAGACGACACGCGAGCGTCGTCGATGCTCGCGGCTCGCTATTCCGCCCGCCACCTCTGTCGTCCCACTACAACGCCGCTCCGCCGCGCCGTCCTGCCGCCTATGGAACGAAATTGTAGGGCCTATCTATATAGTATTAGGAACTTTTAAAATTTAACTTTCGTTCTGTAATTTAATTTGTATGACAGTATGTCGAAACAACTTATTAAACATATTTCATGCACGTACAGTCTGTATGTAAATAAAGTGTATACATTTTTGTAAAAAAACGATTTAAAAAATTAAAAACCGCCTTCAAAAATGTATGAAATAAAAAAAAATCGAACCCTAGAGTTGAAGGCGGTCGGTTATTTTTGCTTGCACCGCCTTCAACTCTAGGGTTAGATTTTTTTTATTTCATACATTTTTGAAGGCGGTTTTTATATTTTTTTTAATAGTTTTTTATTTCAGTTTTTTTAGTAATTTTTTGCTATTAATGTACTCGGCGGAATCGCTCGGCTTTTGGCTTCGCGAATCCGCCTCGCTTTCCAATCCGATCTTGATGAAATTGAAATGGGACCACGCGGAAAGCACCAGGTTTCAAATAAAAAAAGAATCATCACAATCGGTTCACTTGGGGACGGAGTCGCGTGTGTCCGCCTGTAAGTATCTACAGGTCGCACTCAGACGACGCGGGGACAGCTCGATTGTTCGAGCACTTGAGTAGAGCGGCAGATGAAGTGCATGTAGTTTCCCTATATATATATATATATATCCGCGGATATGGTTCTGCTTGGGGATTTTAATGCCCATCACGAGGAGTGGCTGGGCTCCGGGAGAACTGACTTCGAGGGGAGAGCCGCCTACGACTTCGCCCTGACGCATGACTTGCCTCAACTGATAGACCAACCTACCAAAGTGCCAGACATGGACGGTCATGCACCCTCTCTGCTGGATCTTCTGCTGACGACGAACCCTGCTGGATACAAAGTCACAGTGAGCACTCCTCTTGGCTTCTCTGACCACTGTTTAGTGGGGTCCACGGTGCCATTTTTGCCTCCTTAGTCTCGTACTGGAGGAATGCGTCCAATTTGGCACTACGTGTCAGCGGATTGGGACGGGATTCGAGAATACATCACATCCTACCCATGGAGAGAGCTATGCTTCAGTTCGGATGATCTACACCTTGGCTACGGCATTTGCGCATTCCGGCAGAATGCGCCAATGCCGTAGCCGAGGTGGTTCTGGGGGGAATGGAGATGTTCATTCCCAGCGCCCTCGTGCGCCTCGGTGGTAAAAGCCAGGCCTGGTACAGCCGCGACTGTGGTGAAGCTGTCGCAGCTAATGGCGCAGCTTATCGTGCATGGTCGTGCGCTCGTACCAGACGCGAGCCTAATGTATCCGAACTGAAGAAAGAATACAACCGCCTCTCCAGATCCTGCAAGAGGGCTATCGTCAGGGCCAAATTCGAGCATATCGGCAGAGTTGGTGATAGGCTGAACCAGCACCCAACTGGGAGCCGTGAGTTTTGGTCTCTCGCCAAATCTGTCGTATCGATTTTCTACCGCTCCTCCCTTCCACCTCTACAGTGTCCTGGGGGCTCACTTGCCCACTCCGCAAATGTAAATGCTCTCTTTGCGTAGAACTCCACCCTGGACGATGGGGTGCCATCCACCCATCCATAACTAGGTGTGAGAACTCCATGCCGGAAGTACAGTTCCGACAACGAACTGTGCGGGCGGAGCTTATCTCCCTAGACACCAGGAAGGCGAGTGGGCCGGATATGATTCCTGCATTGGTGCTGAAACGGTGTGAATTGGTCTCGATATTGCCAAGGCATTCGAATGGGTTTGGCACAAATCGCTTCTGGGCTAGCTTCCGTCGTACGGACTTCCTTCTGGCCTCTGCGACTGGGTCGCCGACTTCCTACATGGGCGTAGCATTCAGGTCCTAGTGGACGGTTGCTCTTCGGACGCCCTGTCAGTGAATGCCGGCGTACCGCAGGGATCTGTGTTGTCTTGTCACCAACACTGTTTCTTCTGCATATCAATGACATGCTGCCACTAGGCAACATAAATTGTTATGCGGATGACAGTACAGCACATGGATCCTATACCAGTGACCCTTCAGTCAGACGGGATGTTGTGGATGAAGAGGCGAAGACTTGTGTCTGATCTCAAACAAACGCTTCGGTCTATTTCCGAATGGGGCCGCTGTACGCAACAGTCGTTCTCACCCCGTGGTGTTAGTGGGTGGACTGTAGTTGGGTGGGGGTGCGACTGTGCACATGCAATATCACGCCGTCACCGCAGCGGTACTCATATTCTGGGTTTGATAGTTTCATAAGGGGGGAAATAGGGTAAATAAGAGACGATTGGGACTTTTACAAGTTTCCCCGAGGCTGGTTTACGCGGCGGCGACGGGTGTTGTCTACTGTTATCTATCAGTCAGTTCAGATCTTATTTTGCGCTTCGTGATAGGATTAGTTTGGCGTAGCGTCTGGATCCGTCTGGCTGACTTCGGAAATTCGCTTAGGTGTCGGGCTCCGTCTGGATGGCGTCGGGGAACGCAGGGCAGTATCGGGCTCCATCGGGATGGCGTCGGGGGACGTTGGGCAGTGTCGGGCTCCTTCCGAGCTGCGTCGGGATTCGTCGGACTGGCTTCGAGGCTCGCTTAGATGTCAGACCGCGTCTGGATGGCGTCGGGGGAACGCAAGGGCAGTGTCGGACTCCTTCTGAGCCGCGTCGGGATTCGTCGGGCTGGTTTCGGAGCTCGCTTAGATGTCGGACTGACTGCGTCTGGATGGCGTCGGGGAACGCAGGGCAGTGTCGGACTCCTTCTGAGCAGCGTCGGGATTCGTCGGACTGGTTTCAGAGCTCGCTTAGATGTCGGACTGCGTCTGGATGGCGTCGGGGGAACGCAGGGCAGTGTCGGACTCCTTCTGAGCAGCGTCGGGATTCGTCGGGCTGGTTTCGGAGCTCGCTTAGATGTCGGACTGCGTCTGGATGGCGTCGGGGGAACGCAGGGCAGTGTCGGACTCCTTCTGAGCAGCGTCGGGATTCGTCGGACTGGTTTCAGAGCTCGCTTAGATGTCGGACTGCGTCTGGGTGACGTCGGGGGAACGCAGGGCAGTGTCGGACTCCTTCTGAGCAGCGTCGGGATTCGTCGGACTAGCTTTGAGGCTTACTTGGATGTCGGGCTCCGTCTGTATTGTGTCGGGGAACCCCAGGGCAGTGTCGGGCTCTTTCTTAGCAGCGTCGGGATTCGTCGGACTAGCTTCCGAGCTCACTTAGATGTCGGACTCCGTCTGAATGGCGTCGTGGGAACGCAGGGCAATGTTGGACTCCTTCTGAGCAGCTTCGGGATTCGTCGGACTAGCTTCCGAGCTCACGTAGATGTCGGACTGCGTCTGGATGGCGTCGGGGGAACACAGGGAAATGTTGGACTCCTTCTGAGCAGCGTCGGGATTCGTCGGACTAGCTTCGAGGTGTAGCGCAAAGTGTGTGGTGGTGTGGTACCTCCTACCTGGATGTTGATGTCTCCGCCCGCAGCCGCACCTTCGATAGCTCGGTCCTTCAGGTGGTGGTCGTCGATCGGCACGGAAACGTCCCGGTGTCCGAGGATCTGCTGGGCCCAGCTACGCACACACTTCGGAAATTACACTCACTATACTTATGCCGTATTAGGTCGCAACAAGCCCTGAGAGCCCGCGCCGCGCTCGATCAGGGTGGATTTTATCTTTTCCAGAGCAAAATGTTTGAACAAAACCGCCCGCTCCCGCTTGTATTTTCGGACGTGTCAGATCACAACAGTCCGTCGCCTAGGCAACCGGACTCTTCTCCTTTCCGCCAGGAGGCGCTGTGTGCTTCTTGCATGAAGACCGCTGCAGGTAGAGTCTTGAGGCGAAGAGAATGGAGGAACGTTTTTTTTTTATTTTTTTTTTATTGAAAGCGCGACTTATGGCGCCGAGCCACCCATAAGGTGTCTAACGACGCCCATGGACATTCGGTCGTATGCGGGGGTTGCGAATGCCATGCCGGCCTGACAGGTGCCCATTCACGCCCCTCTTTAAGGACCCGAGACTGTACTTGGGGGGAAATATATGAGCAGGGAGAGCATTCCAGAGTTTACCGGTTCTGTAGAGGAATGATCTGCAGAATCGATTAGTACGCATCCGCGGTAAGTCCAGCGTATAGGGATGCAATCCCTGCCCAGTTCATGTGGTGCGGAGATGGAAAGGGGACAGCGGGATTGCGTTAAACAGCTCCTCCGAGTACTCCCCATGGAATAAGCGATAGAACACACTTAGGGAGCCGACATCCCTACGGTGTTGCAGTGGTTTTAGATCGCGGGACACTGCGGGGTCACCCACTAGTCGCACGGCTCGACGCTGGATCGAGTCCAGAGGCGCAAGCTGGTATTTGGCAGAGCCATCCCACAGGTGCGAGCAGTACTCCAAGCAGGACCTGATCTGCGATTTATACAAAAGCAGCCTTTGGTCCGGCGTGAAGTACCGTCGCACCTTATTGAGTACGCCCAGCTTTTTAGAAGCCAGCTTGGCCTTCCCCTCGATATGGCGACGAAAGTTCAAGTCGTGCGACAGTTCGACTCCGAGGACCCCGAGGTGTTCGCTTAATTTAAGCGACGTGCCTTGGAATGAAGAAGCCGGTGTGAACGCCGCTCTCTTCGCACTTAACGCGCAAACTTGTGTCTTGGAAGCGTTGAACTCGACCAAATTGCTACGGCCCCATTCGGAAATAGAGCCGAGTGTGTGTTCGAGCTCAGACACAAGTCTTCGCCTCTTCTCATCCACAATATCCCGACTGGCTGAAGGGTGACTGGTGTAGGATCCGTGTGCCGTACTGTCATCCGCATAACAATGTATGTTGCCCAGAGACAGCATATCATTGATATGCAGAAGAAACAGCGTGGGTGACAACACAGATCCTTGTGGTACGCCGGCGTTCACTGACATGGCGTCCGACGAGCAACCGTCCACTAGTACCTGAATGCTACGCCCATGTAGGAAGTCGGCGACCCAGTCACAGAGGCCAGAAGGAAGTCCGTAAGCCGGCAATTTGCCCAAGAGCGACTTGTGCCAAAGCCGATCAAATGCCTTGGCAATATCAAGGCCAATTGCCAAGTATTTTTCATTTCATTTTTCATTTATTCATTTCCATCTTAGGTACCATCGGTACACTTGAGTTCGTCACATTTTAGTTTACCAAATTTACAATTGAAACTGTCTGGGTCTAGCCATGGTAAGGGACTAATAATTAGCAATAATATAGATACATAACTAAAAATTATAAGAATACAGAGAAAAAAAAACTGTTTTGTGCATGAAAGGCAATTAAAACTAGAGCTAAATTAAAATACTTCGTCAATAGAATTGTTAAAGGTTAAAAATTCAATTATGTCAATATAAAAAAATATAAAATTAAAATAAAATTAAAATAAATTAAAATAAATTAAAATAAATTAAAATTCAAAATTAAAATAGGTAGCATCAATTCACCATGACCGTCAAGCGATTCCCCCCAAAGGTGAGTGACGTACGCTAGGAGATCACCAGCAGATCGTTTTGGCCGGAAGCCGTATTGCCGATCGCTGATGAGGTCATTCGTCTCCAGGTACTTCATGAGCTGCGTATTGATAATGCGCTCCATCACCTTACAGAAAAGGGAGGTAATCGCTATAGGTCGGTAGTTTGACGGGTTTGAGCGGTCACCCTTTTTAGGGACCGCTTGCAAAAACGCAGATTTCCAGGCCGCCGGCACACGGCAATTGGAGTAGGAGAGACAGAATAGGCGCGTCAGCACTGGGGCCAGCTCGGGAGCACACCTTTTTAACACCAATGCAGGAATCCTATCCGGCCCACTCGCCTTCCTGACGTCTAGGGAGAGAAGTTCCGCCCGTACAGTCCGTTGTCGAAACTGCACTTCCGACATGGAGTTCTCACACCTAGGTATGGATGGGGGAGTGGCACCCCCATCGTCCAGGTTGGATTTCCCCGCAAAGAGAGATACCAGTAAGTCGGCTTTCTTCTTTGCGAAGTGAGCCTCCAGGACACTGCAGAGGTGGAAGAGAGGAGCGGCAGAAATTTGACTCGACATATTTAGCGAGAGACCAGAACTCACGGCTCCCAGTTGGGTGCTGGTTCAGTCTATCGCCGATTCTGCCGATGTGGTCAAATTTGGCCCTGGCAATAACCTTTTTGCAGGATCTGGAGAGGCGGTTGTATTCCTTCTTCAGTTAGGATGCGTTCGGATCACGTCCGGTACGAGCGCGCGACCATGCCCGATAAGCTGCGCATTTAGCTGCGACAGCATCAGCACAGTCGCGGCTGTACCATGGTTGGCTTTTACCACCGAGGTAGACAGAGGCGCTGCGAATAAACATTTCCATTGCCCCCAGAACCACCTCGGCAACGGTATTAGCGCATTGCGACGGATCGCCCGAACTGAAGCAGATCTCTCTCCAAGGGTAGGATGCGAAGTGTTCTCGCATCCCATCCCAATCTGCTGACGCGTAGTGCCAAATTCGATGCGTTCCTCCAGTACGGGACTGAGGAGGCGAAGATGGCACCGTGGACCACACTAAACAATGATCAGAGGAACCCAGCGGGGCTCTCACTGCGACCTTATATCCAGTGGGGTTCGTTGTCAGCAGAAGATCCAGCAGAGAGGGTTCATGACCGTCTATATCTGGCAGCCTGGTGGGCTGGTCTACCAGTTGAGACAGGTCATGCGTCAGGGCGAAGTCGTAGGCGGCTCTCCCCGCAAAGTCAGTTCTCCTGGAGCCTAGCCATGCCTCGTGATGGGCATCGAAGTCTCCAAGAAGAACCAAATCCGCGGTAGGGAACCGCTCTTGGACTTTGTCTGCCGCTCCACTCAGGTACTCAAATAACCGAGCTGTCTCTGCATCACCAGAGTGCGACCTGTACAGACAGGCGTACACCCGCGAGACCGTTCCCAGATCCTCGTGGACCCAAAGTACTGATAGCTCGGAGTCCTCAAGGCAGCGCAGGCGACGACAGCAAATATCTGCCCTGACAAACAAGCAAACCCCGGCTCGCGACCGGAAGGCTTCTTCCAGGGTGTAGCCGGGGTAGTGCAGGTCGATATATTTGTGATTCCGTCAGGAAAAGCAAGGCCGGCTTCTTCGTCTCCAGGTGGTGATGGACGGCATTCAAATTGGTATGCAACCCCCGCACGTTGGTCGAGTCAACGCTAAATAGTGGTGTAAGGGTGTGCACCGCTGATTGAACCTTTTTTTCCTTTTTTTTCGCTGCCATGATTTTTGTAAGAGGGAGGGAAAGAGCATGAAAGGGTGGCTGTGGTGATTCACGGGCAAAGCGTGGACCCTAGCTTCATCGCTTACTACTCAGGTTAGTGTTGCGCCGACACGGAAGACGGAAAGGCCCCCGGTCCCCCCCGGAAGTGGCCGCCGGAACCCCTACTCCGGTCACCAACCGGCACGACGGACCACTCCGGGATTATGCGCCGGTTGACCGGGGCAGCCTCTCGCGTTGGTTAGACGCGATTGGGCTCCTGTACTACCCGGCGGGCGGCCAGCGGAATAACCGTTTAACCGGGTCTCCCTGTCAACCGTGTCGATGCGTCACCTCTGAACAGCGAATCCGCGTCGGGATCACTGGCCTACTCCTCACCACAGCCAACCCCACCTGCTACTGGGTCCCCGGGAAGTACACCGGAACACAGCGAACTGTTATGCCGGTGTAATTGTTTCTCCCGGGGTGTGGTGGCGAACCCAGCCGATCCGAAGATCTCCCACACGCTGATTGCTGTTCATTTGGCACCACCCAGGAGGCACGTGTGACTTTTATATCGGATTTCTATTATTAATAATTTTAATTTTAATAGGATTCATTTATTATGTTTCATATTATTTTATTTTCTAAATAGAAAAATTTTAAAATGTGTGAATGTTAGTTTGTGACTTGTTTATGTTATACAAATAAATATTCTATTCTATTCTATTCTATCTTCAATGGTTACGTTAGGCGGCGCGGCGTAGGCACCTGCTTGGACGACGACGTCGAACTACACTCTGACGATATGTCGCGATCACTACGTAGTAGGTACATTGAGCCACGTCGAAAACAGCAATTTACTTTACTTCGCGGTCGTGAACTGACACATTCGTCGCGGTAGTGAACTGAACTGAACTTATTTATTATTAGGCGTTCTGTTTCATAGAACGTAGACATGTTTGATTTTATTTTTAGAAAAAGAACTCTTATTTCCAATGAAATAAGACTCACTATAGGTCCCCAAAGGCAAACCAACCACATAAATTGATTTCATTTTTGCAATATACCGTTTGTTTTTATTATAAATGCCAAAAAGAACCACATAAATTGGTTCCACTTTGCGATATACAGTTTGTTATTATTATATAATGCCAAAAAGAACCAGATATCTTGGCTCTGTTTTGATAAATACTTTTAGCGTACTTCATTAAAAACAAAAAAGTCCATCTCGCTTGGATCTTTTACGCAAAAAAAAAAATCTGACCAGTTAGCTAGTACCAAGTAGCATAATTCTTTTCTGCTGTTGCGATATACCTCAATTGGGCGGACGAATGTGTAGAAACCTATTAGTATATACCAAGTAGCCTGCCTGGGTCTTTTCTGCAAAAAATAGAGGGTTGATTAGCTCTCAATTGGTATATTTAACTCATTTTTAACCAATTTGTGGGTTGGTGCCTTTTGGCATTTATATGGTCAATTTTCTGAAGAAGTTGTGATACAAAATAGGTATTTTCAAATTTCTGCCTATTCGAAATCGAAATTTTCCTAGATAATATTGTATGTATACTCTTATTAATATATAATATCATATTCCGAAGGAATTTCGGACGGAGCAATTTTTCACAGCGAATTATTGCCGAAAATCTGTAAAGGTGTGATCGATATGGAAAATTTCCTAGATAATTGTCAAAAGCGATATATTTAAATAAATTAAGACATATAAAAAAATTAAAATTGACAGAGCAATTTTTCTGAAGAAGTTGTGATACAAAATAGATATTTTCAAATTTCTGCCTATTCGAAATCGAAATTTTCCTAGATAATGTTAATATATACTCTTATTAATATATAATATCATATACCGAAGGAATTTCGGACGGAGCAATTTTTCATCAGCAGTTATAAGCGATTTTCATTTTTAGGCATTCATTCATTTTAATACCTAACTTCCAAACATCAAAAATCCTAGATAATTTGTCAAACGTATATTTTAAACACTACTCTATCACACTGCAAAGTTTCAGCGACAGAGGAATTAGTCCGAAGAGCCCATACAAGGAATTTCCTCGTTTCCTGGACTAATTGCATTTGTATCAGTAGGCTTTCAACACAGAGATACATTTATCAACGAAAACAAAACAATTTGTACCTAAAAATGGCATCTGATTGGTAAAGATAGGTAGACAGAAAGATCTGACTGATCAAATATAATATTGTAATAGAAGGCAAAAGAACTACACTATATTGTGTTTATATTGTATTTAAATTCACTTATATGTCACGATAAATATATTTTGATAACAATTACGTAATACAGTAATTATTTTCTATTAGCGTTAAAAAATTTGTTACACCATTTACAATAAAAGGGCTTCGGGAACTGCCAAATTCACTCTTTCAATGCGCTGAATCGATGGGTTAATAGTCCACTGTATACATTATGTTCCATTAATTTAATTACAATTTCATGAGGCTTGCCGAGTTGGGTTAAGGAGAAACTGGCCGGTGCTTACTATGTTAAATTTGTACCTTAACATTTTGTTTACAATTAATTTTCTAGAACTAGCCGTTGAGGAAATGTTATGTCTACAGATCCACCTGTTCCTCTTCGGTCATGATGGATCAAAGCGAGTTGTGGCTGAGAAGTGTTATTTTACTGCAACTACGCCACTCATCGCGGTCATTGGTCGTTTCCATTTACAAAAATACTGTTTGTCTTTTACGGTGAGACCTTTATGCCCCACACATGCCGAACATTACTTTTTTTGCCCCTTTTATGAAACCTAACATAGTTTTCTGCATCATCTGTGATGTCAGCCCATGTGGGACATACAATGACTAGGTTGTAAAACTTGTAAAATTATTTTGGAAAACTGAAATGTAAACTGGTTATTATGGTTAATGTAATTTAAATCATTATACCAAGAAACATATTTATTGTGATGTTTTTTTGTTGACAAAGTCGAAAAGATAAGAAAATGACACGATTAGGCTCAATAATTAGGTAATCATTATTATGCTCATTCCATCTCATACAGGACCTTATTTTCAAAACAAGGCTGGTCCTCAGTTGGATATTTTGAGTAAATGGCAAATTTATGTTGCTGACTACCGAAATATGATAGACAAGTAGTGCTTATTGGGTTATCTTCAGGATGGTATAAGGACACTGTAGTGTTATAAATCCTTCGAGATTTTTAGGTATTTCTATGAAAATTCTATGGAAAATATTCAACCATAATCCTAGCCAGCCCACAAAATGGACCTGCCTTGTTTTGATTTTAAGCTCCTGGTTCTTTGTTCCATACTAGGAACTAAAGGGACATACTCAATATAAATATCTCTATGTATGGATGTGGTTCGACATCTGGCTTGAAATAGTAAGATATTTAGGGAACGTACCCATACCGCGTGACCGATTTTAGGCCACTTTTGGATCTCCCCTCCCCCCTGTGACAATGCGTGGTATATTGACTAAACCCTCCCAGTTTTCACAACTTGCTATTTTTCAATGCATTTATGTTGATTAAGCATTAACTGTTGTTATTTTCACTTTTGATTATGACCAGGGGAATGTTTTTTCATGTAATTGAACATTGCCTGTCGAAAATTAACCACCAAAGTGAATGTTTTTGTGTCTCAGACCAGAGCTGCGTTTTTTGAAGTATTTTTAAACCATATTTTGAAATAACGTGACAGGGAATAATCCTCCCCCTCCCCCCTGTGACCCAGCGTGGTATTTTGACAAACCCCTCTCTCCCCCCAAATTGGTCATGTGGTATGGGTACGTTCCCTTATTTGGTTCTGTCAAACATGGCTGATTCATTTTAATCTACCTACACCTTAAATTTCTTTTCATATTTCTCAGTACCTATCATGATTACAATAAGATTAAAGGTGCTTGTAAACAAGCGATTAAAATTGCTCAATTCAAGGCAATTCTGAGCTATTTTTACGTCACAGCAACACTACAAATTTTAGCAACTTTAGTCGGTCGATTTATGGAGCACTTGATGGAACAACGCTTGCTGAGCGATAATGGATCAACATTCAGCAATTTGGCAAAAGTGTTTACACGAAAAACTCATTGTTGCCAACCATGGACGACTACATCATGATGTAGTCGTACTCGCTGCCACCACGAGTGCTTTTATAATAATGCAGTCGAAGAAAAGGTGAATGTGGATGAGACCATACCTAGAAAAACGATATGCAACAATGGAATTGTGGAATGAAAAAAAGTTGGTGATTTGATTTCGAATTTCTCGTTAATGCGCTCGGCCCATTGGTCCAAAAGAAAACTACTAATATGTAAGACACAATTTCAGCGGCGACAATACTTTGAATAACTTTGAGGATTCTCTCTACTGAAATGTGTCAAGTCTTAATTGTAATCATACACACCCAAGCAGCACTCTAGCAAAATAGCGGAGATAGACCGGCTGGTGGGCTGATCCGCGTTTACATGGGCTGAAGAGAAAGAGATGCAGGTACGCGTGTGAGCGAAATAAAAGAAAAAGTTGCCCGATGTTTTCCAAACGCATGAAACACAGGGCAATGCCGTCTGGCGATACAAATAAGTGGAGCAATGTTGGGCGTTATCCCTCCATAATGCTTAGTGTTGTTCTAGATTGCTCAACTAGGGCCGGCGATAGTTGCCGAGTATCAGATCTCTTTTTTGTGATTGACTTTACAGTGCGACAGACAACCTAGTTGTCGAGTAATTAATTGCTGTAAAAATAGCTCGTTTACAATCACCTTTAGGCCAAAGAAAAGTCAGGTAACCACTTACCTAATATGCAACTAACCATAATATGCAAAAAGTCTGAAATAGGGTTACAAATCACTAGTCTGTGTGGAAAGAGAACCGCCGTGGTGTAGGTACATGGGAACTAATATTATGATTTTTACCAGCCATCTGTCAAATGTCAAACTCATTTTCGTGCAAATGGATCAACATGTTACATATTTTGAATTTCTGAAGAAAAAGCTCTTATTCTAAACACAGAAATTCTACTTAAAGTTCTTCTGAATGCTGAAATAATACACACCACACACTTAATATTTATATAATATTATGTAAAATGTTTAATACAATTTTTAAATACATGTTTAAGTTTCTTTTTTTTTTTTAATAAAATTTGGTTTCTACTTGTACGAGAACGCGGTAGGGCTCCATAGTGAAGAGCTCATCCAATCATAAACATTTTTAATATTTGTTCTTTTTCATATCAAGTATCAAGATCTTACAGTTGAACTATAACAACGAGACAGTGTCAACATATTAAGCGCTGCTGCGTCCTCAAATCCTATGACGGTTCTCTGTCCGCACAGACTCTTACTTCTTTTGCTTTAACGGAGTGAGCATTCGCTTGTCCACTAGTCCTCTTGAGTTTCGAGATATCCACTGTATGATGTATGTATGAGTGAAAAAAGATAATGTTGATATTTCGTGACGATAATATTGAAGTCTCTGGTGTGGCACCTTCTCGAAGCAGACATTTGGCGGTTGGAGCAAGCGCCCTAGCCCTACTGACTCAAGTCATCCATACCGGATTACAAAAAAATTAAATATATTGCATGTAGTTAGAACCCAGTTTTGAACTATACACACAAAATTGAACCATATCCAAGTGCCATTGAATCAACATTCACCAATTGTAGTGTTACTTGAACTTTCACGACCTATAGTTCATTACTAGATTTTTATTAAATAGTAATAAACTATTAGTAGGTAATTTTAGTTATGAATGAATCCCTATTAATATCTGATTTAACAGGTAAACCTTTACAGCTCTGTTCCCCTCTGCATCTGATTTGGATATCAAACGACAGATTGAGTAAAAAATACAAATGTGTGAAAGTTGGTAAAATTAAATAATCTATAAAAAAAAAACTAAACAATACTAAGATCAAACGCGTAACTATCCTTGATAATGGTCAAGGTTAGCTTGATGTAAAAAAATTAATTTCCTCCAAAAAGATAACGGTACTAACCGAAAAGTGTTCATAGGAAATGTTTCCTGTTTGTGTTACCGCATATATGTTTAGAGACTAGTTCATTTAAATATTAGCAAAATTTTGAATAAATAAATTTCTACATTAAGAGTCTGTAATACCTCACATTTCTTCGCATAATCCTGCTACATCAACAATACTGAAACAATCACTCTGTAATAAATATATAGTTGCGTAATAAAACTAAGTATCATGCGAGGCAAAAACATGATTAAATTAAATTTTCTCAATACAAAAAAATTGCAAAGTTACCTCCAAATCCGTCAATAAAACCGCTAGTATTAAAAATACTTTAAATTAGATCATTGAAACTTCGCATAATAACTGATCTCAATATAAAGCAGGTCCTATGTGTTTTACATTTTGAAAATAACCATTACTTTCACCGTAAAATACAATTACCTAAACTATCGCACGTTGCACTCAATTTTGCACACAATTTCATTACTTAACCGCTCAGGCGTCGGACGCCGCGCGACTTACGACTCAGTCAAAGCAGCGGTTTTTTTCGCAGGCGTAATTAATTCGTTATGCAAGGAAGAAAAAAAAAAAATTATGAACATCTATAGCAAATTTAGCATGGTTGTAATCGTCACATAATTTCCTACAAACTTATCCATACTTTATAGTACACTTACCTTTGTTTTGATTCCAAATTGTGAGTTGAACATTGCATATAGGTACAATTTTTTTTTCGATTTCACAAATTCGCGATTGTATAAAAACCTTCAATAATAATCAGGGATCGGAATAGGTAGAGTATAAATACCTAATGATGGGGAGACGACATTACATGAAATAGTTAAAACCACCTCTTTCGGGAATATCAATGCCGAAAGTAGGCCACTCTGCCGCAAAAAATTTCGGTCACCTTTCGGAGCCGTTTAAATTTTGAAATGGCGAAGCGTGAGCGGGTAATAGTACCCGTCTGACAATAGTTCATCCTAACGAAATCGCTTTAACCTCGCGTGACCGCAAGCACTAGTGTGCAAGCGAGATAGAGAATGCGGCGGCGCGGAGAAGTGGAGGAGAAATTTAAATTCGAGCTGAGGTATCACAGACTCTTAAAATGGAAAATGTTCGACTTGCATACACTTTTTACAAAATAATAAATATAAAAAAAATCATTCATATATGGCCAACACGTGCGGTAGAGTACAATTTGCTAGTATCAAACCGCTCGATTTCCAAACCTGACCGTAGGTGACTTAAATCTGAAAGGCTTTTACATCTAGAAACATACTTCACAATAATTTTTAACAAGTCGTAATGACCATAGTTAACCTACCTCTCCGTACATGCTCCCACTAGACTGAAACCCTAACGTCGTCTGCGACGAACCAAATGCACTGTTGTATAGAGATCGCGCACTCGAACTGTGCCGGTGAGCAAGTGGGGGTTAGCTGCGCGCTATACTCACACCAGGTTTCCCCCGGCAGTGTTAGTTTGCATGCTGTAGCCCTACACTGTTCCACATTGGCAAAGTTAGTGTGTGCGATGTATAAGATGCGGACTGAAACAAAGGGGACTATCAAAACTATAGCTATACAATTTTATAAGCGTGATTTTATTGCTTTACCTTTTAGCTTAGGGCGGCCCGGAATGTGAACCAGCGACGGTCTTCACTGTACTAGCTATCCCCCCTTCACCTAAACCCTCCCCCCACACTAAGTACCTACACGCGAGTCCTCCGACGCGAGATTCTATTCAGATGTGAGTCCAATGAGTATAATGTTACTTCTCCCGTCACACCGTGCCCGCGTAAACGGTAGCAATGTTCCATCGTCTGCGTGCAGTTAAAACAAACGGTGACCACATCGAGCGACATGGGCGCTCCGAAGGATAAAATACTAAAACGTAGAAACGCTCGTAGAGTGGCTCATAAAATTATTATCACAAAAATAACATCGCATTAAAAATATAGTACAAAATGTGCGGAGGCACGGCACGCGCCGCCTCCGCTCCTACTCATAAATTATCTACGAAAATATAATCACTATACACTAATGTACAGGCGGCCTCCGCCGCGCTACACGGCGCGCCTTGTCGGCTCCTCCAACCTGATCACTTCGCTCCCCTTTGGGCCGCGGTTGAGTCTGATGACGCGGCGCGCGCTGAGCGGAGGCGGCGGACACTAGGCACGCGCGTGCCGCGGACAAAATCCTCGGAACTCCTCCTCCTGCAGCTGCCACAGCGTGGCGCGCGCGCAGTTAGGGTGCGCGCGGGCGGCACAGGCACGCGCTGCGCACGCCACGCCGGCGCCCGCGCGCCCACAACGCCCGCACCGCGCCGCGCGCGCCCCCCACACCGCCGCTTGCAGTCCCGACAGCCGCGCGCCCGCTGCAACCAGACCGGGCGCCCACAGTCCGCAGTCCTCATGGAACCAAACCTCGCGCGTCTCCTTGTCGTCTGCGGCGCCGTCCGCGTGCCACCGCCGTCGCGTCTCATCCAGTGCGCGGTACTCCTCGCATCCCGTCGATATCGTGTACGGCCCGAATAGGTCACCAAGCGGACGCACCGGTCCCTCCAGCCGCTCCTTGACGCCCGCGTGAGGGCCCAGCTCGCAAAAAGCGCACACCCAGCTCGCGTCACGTGTGGTCGCGTCGTACCTCATACTCAGAGTGCTGCAGTGGAGTCCGCGAGACTTCAGTCCATTGCGGAAGTCTCCGTCGGCGGAACCCTTTCGGCGCGTAGGGCGAGGGCGTGCAGCCACACCATCACAGTCGTCCTCGCCTGTAGTCGCGTTCACCACGCTCACAGACAGGGGCGAGTCCCTCGGACCTCGTATCTGTACATAGGGGCCTCGCGATCGGCCTGAGCTCGCGTTGCTGCCCGAGTCGTAGGCGTCCCGGTGTGGCGCTTCCTTCGTTTGAGCCTCATGCTTTCTGCCCCGGGAGGCTGTGAACTTTTTTCGTCCGATCTTATTCTTGGGAGCGGCAGCGTCGTCGGTGGAAGCGGCGCCGCTAGACCGGCGTGAACCTTTGCCTCGAACAGGCTTGCGGCTGATACGAGAGCGCCTTCTCTTTTTCGCTGCGACTCCATCCTTCTTCACGATACCCTCATCCGTGGCGGGCGCTTCTTCCTCGATGCCGGCAAACATCTTCTCGAGCTGATTCTCCACTTCTACAAAATTTGGAACTTCACCCTCTTCCTTCTTGGTGTCTGTTGCATTGTTCTCCGGCACATTGTCCATAGATTTAACATCTGAGCATGAATTATCTTGTGCATTGGACGCATCAGACCGTGAAGATCTCGTGGATCTTCTCTTCGGTGCGTCGACGATTTCCGGTTTGGCCTTCATCTCCTCTTCCGGAGCGGAGAGCTCCGACACAGCAGTGTGTGACTGTTCGTTCGCCGGCTCCGGACTTCCGAGAACGCTCTTCAACACCTCAATGGTGGCCGGTAGCTCGTCGGGCTCCGGTGGCTTCGGCAGGGGCGGTGCAGGGTCCACGATCGCGCTTCCGTCGGTCCGGTCTGTGGAGGCGATCATCGCTGCGATGTCATCTATCGTCTCAGCGGAGCCCGACTTAGTTTTTCTCCTCGTGTGAGGCAGCCCCGGTGACGGCGGCGCATTGGCCGGCTCGTAGGGTCCATCTCCGTTCTCGAGTGGTGCAGGCTTCGGTTCGGACTCGGGCGGGGGAGCTACTCGCGACGCGACATCATGCGATGGCGGCGGAGGCGGTGAGGGGTGAGCTTGTGGTGGAGTGTGTATGCGCGGGGGTGGGGTGGGCGTGTGGGGGAGGAGCGGGGCGGGCGAAGCAGGCACGCGGACTGTGCGTTCAGGTTTGCGCTTGCGCTTGGCGCCGGGTGGCGCCCCGCACGAGTCGGTCGAGTCTTCATTAGAGTCAGGGGGAGAGGGGGAGGGCGCAGCGCGTGGGTGCACGATTACTGAGTGTGGGGAGTGCGGTGCGGGCGTGAGTCGCTCGAGGAGTGCGTCGACGCGGGCGTGCGCGGGGCGCGGCGCGTGCGGGCCACGCACCACCGCCGCAGATACGAGACTGTTGATGGTGGGAGCGTCGCGGACGCTGAGACTGAGCGGAGCGCCGTTGGCGGGTGCGCGGCCGAGGGTGAGGTCGACGCCGCCGCGCGCATACGCTAGCAACTCCTCCGCTCGCATTTTATCTGAAACATTTTAGATGAAAATTTATACGAAGCATTAATCAATTTACTCTTTAAGACAGTTTGGATAGCACAGCTAGCCACTGAATAGGATTAATTGAAAAACTTTCTGTCAGACCAAAATAACAAGCTCTCCATGGTAAGTATTATTATTATTAATAGGCTAACAGCTGATGCATATATTACAATTATTATTATAATATATATTTTTTTACTTGAAACGTAGCTCTGCAATATTTAATATCTGTCCAAATACTTTTATTTACCACAGTAGATGTAGAAAAGCATTAATCATGGAGGTATTTGATGTAAATTTATTTTCACTCTTCCATCAGATTAAGGCAAAAAGCGAATCAACATAAAACTAGACATTATGGCGTACTTTGTGGGCTTTAAATGCCACATTTAATGTTGGCTGTGTCTTAAACGTCTGGCCTTTCACAAATACATTTAAACAATGTGAAGTAAAGAAATAGTTTAGAATGGATACATAACATACATAACATCCTGCTTGTCTCCCAATAGGGGTAGGCAGAAACATAACATCACCTCATACCACCTTCCCAATACACAATTATTTTTTAGTTGCATCGGTCGATGTTATTTTGAAGTGTGTAAGTTGTTTTACCTCTAGGCAGCGGAATCGGATATATTTCAGCAGGAGGCAGAGTCGCTCCAGATTTAGGGTCACCGGGCGAAGGAGTGTGTCTGAAATCACATATTATATTATTATTAATAGACTAACAGCTTTTAGCTGATGCGCCTATATCATAACACTTATTTATTTATTATAATTTTTTTCCTTTTATATGTTTGTTGTTGAAAGTATTTACGGAGACAGCATTTACATCTTCACCGGGCAGACTGTTCCAAGAATCTACTACTCTGTTGTATTGTTGTGATTCATAACGATTACAACAATGATAAATTTGCTATAGGTATTGATATTTTTTTTTTTTTTTAATATTTCCCGTAACCCTTCCCTAACTGGTCGCGCGTGCGAAAAGACCGACACTTTACGAAGACAGAGGGTAATGGTGACCAACGCATGAGATATTGAAGTGCCACAGGCAAGTGCGGGTCACATATGGCGGCACCTTGTCCACGGCGTGTGTGTCAGTGCTTTCCTTTATTCGGTTGGTTTAGGATTTGAAGTGCAGAAAAGTTCATTTTGCAAACCTATTCTGTCGTGTTACAATAGTTTGGTCATGCATTGTAATGACTTTAGTAGAACTCACTAAATCCTCAATCCCCTTTTGTCACAGGTGAATGAAATTTGTGTCAGAATGAAACGTCGGTCGAAACGGCTATGAAGTTTGTGTTTTCCGTCCAGTTCAGTGTAGCCGGCACGACCGAAGGGAAGCACTGACCAAGTTCACCCGGTGTTATGGGCTGACATCACGGATCTTGTAGGTGATGTAGCCAATCGTGTCAGTTTCCATAAAAAAATCTAAATAAAAAGGTCAGATAGAAGAGCCTCAGTGTGATTCTTCCCCACCCCGAACACAGTTCTGTCTCCTCTCTGACGATAAACAGGGCTCAGTATTTGTTATATTACCTGAAGAGTTTGTCCGGAGGAGTGGGAGTGTGTCTGTAGAGTAGTGTCTCTCGATCGGGAGGCGTTGGTGTGTGTCGGAACACAGCATTACCGCTCGCGCCGCCTACCTTCAGAGCCTACACACAAACATTCCTTTGTCAACGCTGAGTTCAAATGAGTAGAAATTTGTAGGGTGGTCACTTCACCTGCAACCTAATCCATCGGAGGATCTTCATGAAACCCCTTAGCCACCGGCTACCCTAATAAGCATAAATTCAATATATACCATCAAACGGGCAGGGTGGCTGCACATCTCCACAAAAGAGAATGGAGAATGGAGCGCCTCAAGTCAAGTACACTGCAGTCCATCAATATGTTAAGAGTTGCTGTAGTTCACCCAGCTGATAGGGCCAGTTGTAAAGAGAAAAGACTAATAAAGAGAAAAACTGTCGGATTGTCTATCGATAAAGTAATGAGTTAAATTAATTATTAGTAAATAAGGCTCAGGATAAGAATTGCTGGTAAAGATTATGACGATGCACCATGGAGACACTAGAAGTGTAAATATGTCTAGTGCTTAAATACCCATTCACCCTTATCAGTATCACACACCAGGAGATATAAATTGTGAAATGGCTGAATAATTTAAGATTGCTTGGCCTCATCCCAGCACTGGGAGATCAGAAGTGTGAACAGCTCAGATAGTTTAAATAACATGAGCCCTTCTCCCAGTTATCGGGACATTAAACTGCTTAAGAGCTGTATGAACCCACCTGCAGGGGATCGGGCGAGCCAGGCGCGGGTGCGTGGTAAGGATGGAGTGGCGGCGTGGGAGTGTGCCAGGTGACCCCCGCTCGCTCCGATGCCATGTGCGCTGCCTGCGGCATCCGCCCCAGGTACGGCACCTGCAACTGTGCAACCAACTGCCCTTACATTACTATCTCAATCACAACTCATCTAATCACTTTCTGCTTATAAGGTCCGGGAAGCCCAAGTGATCACCCTTTCATGAGAGGTGTGAGGACGGAGGCTCCAATACTAGATTATTATTTTTTTTCTTTTCAGTTGTCATCTACAATCAGTCGGATGACTTTTATTAGATGTGTTGTGTGAAGGTTGTCGTGAAGGTGCCACATCCATCAATGCGGCTCCCCATATGGTAGTAGGTACAGCTTCCTCAGTTTCCTCAGTTAGGTATTTCGAGAAAGACTGTCCGTTTTAGTCTGATCATATTGCCTGTTGTATTCAGCAGGCTTGCTGCAAGTTGATTGGGGTGATGTGATAAGCGCTTGCTGTAGCTGATGTTACGTTGGTAGAGTTCTTCCTTTATTGTTGCCACATCCAATACTAGATGACTACCAATGAGTAATTTCAATTTCCGAAGAAATTATTTATCGCTCTGGTGAATTAAAACTTGTTCACATTCTAAAACAATATTTAGTCCATGTTCTACATTGCAGAAAAACAATATGTGATACAACACAATAGTTGCTAACTTAATTATGCAATTGCTGGATAGTTGACAGTTTTTTTTTTAATTTAATTTGAAGGCTGCTTATTCATAGCCGAGGGCAAGTGGAGGTCACACATAAGGAGCGAAGCTAAAGACATTTCTTAACACGCTTTGTAATGATCTTTAGATTCAGTAAAGCTATGAACACTATAATACGATACAAGTGATAAGTACATTCTGCATGGTCACCAGCACAGTCTGTGCAGAAACTAAATTACTTTTTGAATTTTGTTTTACTTTTGACTCAGTATAAAAAATAGCAGTTAAAGGATACACAGATCATTTATAGGAACTTAAGCAACTACCACAACACACAGGATGTGCAGTGACATGGCATGAATAAGATATCATGGCACATATTGCAAGTATGTATTAATTTTATTAGCAAATGGGTACATTTAATCTCGTTGATAGTGGAACCTTTATTTATGTTGGTGGATTATATTATAAGTTATTGAAGTAGGCTGGTGATGTGGAGACAAAATGTCAGTAATTTCAATATAACACATTTTATTGCATCTCCTGTAAGAGGGGTAAAGACTTACCTACTTAATTAAAAGAATGAAAATAAAGTGGCAACTGAAGGTCACAGCAACAATAGGAAACAAAGTTATATGGCCTCAATACATTTTCAAGGAACTGGGTTATTTAATTGGGCTTTGTTATTCCCTCACAATTGTAGATAGGTATATGTTGAATCAACCTCTATCTATAGTATGTAAAGTATGTTCACCACCACATGATCTTATAAGATCCATTCACAAGATAGCCGCTTCACAAGGCATCCACAAGCGCGTTGAGCGCACGTCAGTGCTGAACGTTAGTGTGGAGAGCGAACGAGAAAGAATAAAGATGTGTTTTGTGCAAGAATGACAAACGGTGTTGCTTATTTCGCCTTCGCATCTTGTCGCGTGTTGTGCCGTATACTGTTGACCGCCCCGACCGATGTCGCTCCCCGAGCACCGCGCGTGGCTTATAGGCATTATTGTAATGTGTCTATAGAATAAAGATGTGTTTTGTGCAAGAATGACAAACGGTGTTGCTTATTTCGCCTTCGCATCTTGTCGCGTGTTGTGCCGTATACTGTTGACCGCCCCGACCGATGTCGCTCCCCGAGCGCCGCGCGTGGCTTATAGGCATTATTGTAATGTGTCTATAGAATAAAGATGTGTTTTGTGCAAGAATGACAAACGGTGTTGCTTATTTCGCCTTTGCATCTTGTCGCGTGTTGTGCCGTATACTGTTGACCGCCCCGACCGATGTCGCTCCCCGAGCGCCGCGCGTGGCTTATAGGCATTGGTGTAATGTGTCTATAACTCACATATCATCTCGTATCCATACACAAGACGTGGGCATTATCGCATTCATAAAATGAGATGGTTTTAATGTGATCGGTTGAATGTATTTGTGATCACAATATTGCATGTGAAGCCACGGAAACTTGTTTACAGACAGTTAACACATTTCATCCTGATATGTTGCACCCTTCAGGAAATGCCTAGCATAATAATTATGACAGACGAAATGTGGGATTGTAGCTATTTCAGTGTGGTCGCATTTAAGGATCTGCACGGAAGTATCTTATCAGAGTCTTCGTTGTAGTTCGTTGATTATTTAGCAAGTTGGCTCGACACTATCGGCGCAGCCGGGCCGAGAAATGCCAACACCCTGCGAGAAATTTTCGCGGAATTTCTCTTACCAGCTTGCGATAGCGTGACGGTCGGGTGGTACATTTGAGTTGCCTAGGACCGGCCTACCGAGTCCAAAGAGAAGGCTTCGGCGCGTAAGGCCATTCAGGCGGTAGGGGAACAGGAATAGAAGCGAGTGTCACCTGTAAATGATTCCAGGCCGAGCCCAGCTGGGCCTGGCGGCCGTTCGGGTTGTGTTGTCCGCCCGACATGCTGCGTGCAGCCCACACTCAGTCCCACATTGTCCCCGTGTCCTCGCCTCGCTCACCGACCAGCACCACACTTTAAATTTTGTTCACCGTTGAAACGACACCACCGGCGATGAAGAGCAGGGGCGCAATACGGAGAATATAGAGGAATTACCCGGCACAACTCGCGCGAAGCAATAACACGAATGTAACTAGGACACGCGGTCGAACGCGATCAAAAGCCGTAGCGGCGCAGTCCAACCAACAATGGTGGCCGCCTCCTCTATTGGAGAAACGATTCCAACGCCATCTTTGGCCTCGCCGCGGACAGCACAGCAAACGGGCGGGTGCCACAGACAGGCGCGCCGCGCGCGCGAGAAAAACGAACGCAGCGCCACGCGCGAGCTCTATGGTTATGGATAGAATGGAAACGACCTTGTTGGATTGATGGCATAGAAAATGGTAGGTCCTTTTTTCACGTCAAGCTTTTATTCCTTTTATTCTCAAAACTATCGTCTCTTCTCATTGAAGAGAGGAGACGGTTTTTTTATGGAGTGGAAATACAAACGTTTCGCCAAAAAAAAATTGGCATTCCGAAAATTATCGTAGCGTCATCATGCAAACGCGGTTCACACATACAACGGGTGCTAGTTTAACGAGTATATTAAATTTGTGTTGGTGCAAGTGGGCCTAAATCGCATTCGTTTATTATCGAGATTAAATAGGGTGGATATGCCTAACTGACCTAACTCCGCCCCCCCCCCCCCCCCCCCCCCCCCCAAATACCGGCCCCCAAAACATTTTTGCTTTGCTTTACTAAAAAACGATAAAACAATCTAAAACTTTTTAATGGAGTCACAACTCCGGTTAATACTCTAAGTTTTAAGATCAATATTACCCCGGTTAAATTACAATTCACAAAACGAGGATTAGTGGTCACCACAGACTAGGGAAAAATGGTCACCGAGGCCGAAAGAGAGTGCTTTATACTAAAAAAAAAAAAAAAATTGGTTGTCTGTAAAGTCGGTTTACGGACGATAGTTTTACGTGATGACGTGGAATAATCGTAGTACATAGATCAAAGATCAGTAATTTCTATTAATTTCCAGTAGAAAGATTAATCATCTTGAGACTGGCCATCAATAAACTTCTGTTGTCTGATCTTGACAGTTTTACTTCTTAAGACGTTTCCATGGTAACTTTGACTATACCGATTGAGCCTCTCTATCGCTTGTTACGCACTCTCGCTTGCACACACAGGTTCAGATGGAACGTGACACGCTTTCGTGCGTGCAGCCGGTGCTCATCAATTTATAAGACGTGACGTCATCACGTCAAAACGCTCAAGAGAACGGCCGACCCTATCTTTGGGAAGTCAGTTTACGAAGGTACGATGCTATATTTTTATGGTTTTAATCTTTAATACTAGTAATAGATTAAATAAATTACGTTTTGGGATTACTTATTTGTAAGAAAATTCACTAATTTCAGAGAAAATCGGGGGGCTGGAGTTAGGTTGGTGATTTTTCATAAAATCCTTCGGCCGGGGGCCGATGTTGGGCAAATAACTTTAGTTTGAAAAATTAAATTCATCTTCATTTGCTCGTCTTTAAGGTTGAAATTTGAAGTGTTAACTAGATTTACTTGTCCTGCATCCAGTAGCCTTAATACGGCCTGGTGAATAATGTTTAATTCATGTCGACCGGCCATCAAATCTTTACAGCAATACACAGGCTGTTCTCAAATATGGTTTTAATTATTATTTTAGGCTTAGCATATGAAGTTGTTTTATAAAATGATTTGTTTATTTACGATCGAATTTACGAGAAATCTATGCCCGGAAATTGCCTTTAAAATTTTTTTTATAAATACCTACCGGTTCAAAATTTTGTATTATTATCTTAAGACCGTTATATCTCAGCATTTACAGGTTTTTTGAAATAGGCATGGACGTTCAGGGATGGATTTCTCTTAACTTCTCGTAAATAAACAAATATTTTTCTTGTTTTCAAATTATTATAATTACACTATTATTGTATGGACAGCGAATCAGTTCATCTAGTTCATACTGGGTTTTTTTATTAATCATTTTGAACAAACATTGTGGTTTTACTTTGTAATTTCCTGTGCCCGGCCGGAATTAGGCAAAAATCCGGCTGATATTAGGGCACAGACGGCCGGAATTAGGGTTTTTCGCCATTCATGCATTAAAACGCTTGCCAATTTTTTCCCAAAAAAACTACGTAAAACTAAGTACTATTTTCGAAAAAAAGATTAATGAAGCTACCCAAAACTGCATCAACGATATTTTTAAGACCGTAATTGTGGCAGCAACAGAGTTTCAAAGTGAAAAAAACCCTTGAGTTGGCCCGCTGATTATTACACGATACATCACGGATAAATTAATTCGAAATATCAAGATGTATAATCTTCACGATATCGGGGATAGAGAGGTTCGAGGTTCGTGAATTTCCGATCGGCCTATCGATAGATACTGCTGTGTCAAACAGCGGTCCGCCACCTGAAAGAGCTGCTGGCTCGTACTACGGATCCTTTAGATCCTTTCGGCAAACTTCGGCTCTAAGGAATGTGTGGTATGAGTGATATTGTGTGGTATGGTATGAGTGATGTTTTGGTGGTTTAAAAAAAATAACCAGGGTTAATATAGAGAAGATGCGTCGCTACGCGACGCTTCTTCTCTATATTAACCCTAACTTAATGTTGAGGCGGTGCATGTCGTTTTTTGTTACGTTTCGTTTCAAGCCGATTGTTTCGTTTCGAGCCGAGTCAACGCGAGCCGTAGGATCGCAGGATCCGCAGTAGCCGCCAGAGCTTTCAGGTGTCAAACCCGTCAAACAGTGACATAAGGATCTTGTCTTGAACTCATGACTAAAAAAAATCTTTATTACCCAACCAATGAGAATACAATACCAACCAATAGACAAAAACAAAACAACGTCCTATTCAAATTCGATTTTTTCTTTTTTACAATCAAAACAAACAATCCAAAGTTCCTTCCTTCTTGTTTCCAAAACCCTCCAATTTGCGGAAAAGAAGCCATAAAACTATGAAGGAGAGCGAATTGACACAGTTTCTCGTCTCTATAGACGGTTCGGTGGAATTGGTCGAGTTTGAGGGCGGTATTTGCGACGCAGTGCTTTACGTTCGGTAAGTTTATGTTGTGCACAGCAGTCACAAGGCAGCAGGATCACAAGTCCAGGATATTAGGTTTAGTGGGACCATGAGTCATGGTGGTACAAAGTCAGTGGGTCCACGAGTTACACACCGAAATTTAAACCATTTTACGCGTTTACGTACGCAACGAGGTATTATGTACCTACTAGAGTTCTCACTCGGGCGACGGGCATTGCTCCGCCGAGTTGAGGCACAATTTATGAATTGGGGCACATTGAAACTAGTCGACCTCGATCGCGAGCGGCCAAACTCGTCGCATGCGTCACCGCCTGCGCACATCGCGCATGCCCCGTTGTATTTCAAATTTTCAATGCACATGTTGTGACATGTTGGGTTGGCCTTGGCTGGCGTTGTCGTAGGCCCCTCTCCCGCTCGATTCCCGCCCCTCTCACCGCCCGGTAGCCCCACTCCGGTCGCTTCCAGCCCCACGCGAGCTCCCCTCTACCGCTCAGCTCTGCGCTCCACCTCCACGCTACCTTACCTCATACCTCAGCTGGTGGGATGCCGTTTCTCTGTATCTTTTCTTCGTAGCGATAGCTCTAGTACATAATACCTCGTTGTTTGTACGTCGTCTAGTTACACATTTTACCGATTGCTGAATAAATTGTTCGAATACTTACCTGATTAAAAGTAGGCTAATCAGCAATAAAATATGATGCACTTCAACTACCTATTCAAATTATAATATTATCTGTGACAGTGTATAGCTTCTAAATATGCAATATTGGGCGGTGGGTGATGCAGATATGAGGTGGTGTGCGGTCCGGACTGGACGGTGGTGTCTGGACTGAGCGGCGCGATATCACAGCTGGGGGCTCCTGGGCGGGACCCACGCCGTGTTGTCTTCAATCTCCCGCTGCAGCTTGTGTTGAGCAGCACCAATGTGTCGGGCTGTGAGTAAATGCTTCTAGTTCCTTAATCCATGAAATCGACTAGTGCTAAGTTGGCGAACAACAACTTTTAAATTGATTCGGCGAACAACATTCGGTGTGACAAAAAATTCTGGACATCACCCATCTGTTGTGTGTTCAACTGTTGCTCGTTCGTTATTAGTCTCAGAATGATAAGTGATTGAAATCTAACCCTATTCATTTCACATTTTTAACATTTGCGCATTGAAACTAACCACAAATAAAAAATAACACTTATTTTATTTAAACCAATATACACTTCATATATTTATTCTTCAAGGCCGCCAGCCTCTTGTGTTAGGGAGGGATGAACCATTCTCTGCACTGAGATCAGTCCCTTGTATGTTGACGCTCGGGTGGTGCTACTCCTCCAGCTACCTGAGCTCTTCCATCATGGCCGCTCCCACGCTTCAGGAGCAGTTCCCACGTTGCTAAGACACTGGAACCGTTCTTTCGCCACCTCCGCACTCTCCAGGAGCTGATGGGCAGCTGTTACGTCCTCTCACATGCATCCTCTGCATAGGGAGCTGTCGGTGACACCTATAATGATCAAATGTCTGTTTAGTGGGCAATGCCCTGTTAGGAGTCCTACTAGAAGTCGAAGTGGAACTTTTTTTTTTGGCAATTCCTTAGTTTCAGGTCCGGTTTCAGAATAGCGTCTCTAGATTGCCTGCAGTCCCTGATGTTGGCCCAAAATTCCTTATGGTTTGTTTTTAATGTTAATTGAATCGCTTAGTTTCCAAATCGCACTTCTCCAAAAAGCTCTTTTTACAGGAGAGACTAAAAACTGTTTAAATCGTGAAGTGTATGGCTATGCAAACATATTGCTTATGTAAAAAAAAGTTCTAATACATTCTTATTTAATTTGGAAAAAAATTATTATTCAGCTATTGCGGTTTTTTTTATAATTTTTTTTTTTAATTTGGACTCGTGTTCTTTGGAAACTAAACGTGGTCTAGTCACACCTTTTCTTCGTTTTCTAGGTCCAGGCACCTCGTTTACATTATTTTCTGGTTCCATTTTGCGTGCGTCACATTCACACACAAGGGAATGAAAATAATCTGAAAAACTGTCATTTTCCAATGTGCACAAGTCCCGGAGAAGTGTTGTTTGGAAAATAAACGGTGAATAAAATAGCTCTAGATCTCATACGTGCTCATACTTATAGTGGGACTAGCACTGTTTTGTTTCGTGGGAACATCTGGCAAGGCGAAACAAATGGGTTGCCATCATAAAAAAAAAAATTATATTTTGGAGTAGTGCGATTTGGAAACTAAGCGATTCAATTAATGTAGCTAGTATTTGAACTGGCCGATTGGTAGGGATACCCACGGGGTACATCGTTAGGAGCCGGTATAAAACTGTAGGTCCCTGCCGTTGCCCCTGACTAGGTGGTAGGCTCAAATTGTAGCAAACAGTATCACGATACTGGATGTAAGATGGCCCCATAGCAGTATCAGCTATGTTCTCCTCTAGTCCAGTATAGCCAGCAATAATTCAAAGGGAAGTCTCCTTTATGGCACGCACCAGGTACTATGGCATGGTCATTTTTTGCACATTTTTATCTACTTATAGGTATCATTAGACCACTGAACTTAAATTGTAAAAAAATATTTTTAGAATTTTTGCAGTTAAACCTTTCAAATGATACCCCACACAATATGTTAATTCAAAGATTGTTTTCAATGGTACCAAACTGACCCTCCATATTAATCTAAATTAAATGTTTGATCTAGTTATTGACGAGTGTTAAGATCGATCATTATGCTGAAATTTCGAGTACTTAGTTTTCGAGAAAAAACTCTGTGACAGACGGACGGACACGAGACGTAGCTGTATCAATCGTACGCACAGTTATAAAAGTTCAGTTTTTACGTTTTAAGGTACGGAACCCTAAAACCCATCGATACAGTATCGGGTGTATTTTGGAAATGAAATGTTAAACATTTTTATTGTTTTTCCAATGTTCCAGGGCCACAGCTTGTGCTATCCGTATACGGCATCACCGCTGGAGGTGTGGAGGGTGTGCGTGGGTACGGGCGCACCTTTTTGCCGACAGCTCCTCCCGCTCGCCGGCTACGTGTGCCGCTGTTCCGACCGCGCTCCGCCACGATGCTCGGCGCGTGGCTCGCCTGGGTGACGGGGCGCACGCCGGAGCTGGTGGACCCAGCGGCACTCGCCACTCCGCACTCACAGTACTGTTAGTATTGTTGTTTGTTGTTGCCTTTCAGATTTCCATACAGTACTGGTACGGAAGCCTATTACTAAGCCTACGCCGTGTGTCCTTGTGTCCATCCGTCTGTCCGTCCTCCTGTCCGTCTGTCCATCCGTCTCTCCGTCTTCCGGTCCGTCTGTCTATCCGTCCGTCTTTCGTACTTTTAGAGGGCTGTATCTTTTGAACCGTAATAGGTAGTTGGTTGTAATTTTCGTAGAATATGTGTTATTAAGCAGACATCGGAATCCGCGGGGCACGAATACGACCTTGTTAGGGATTGACTACGGCGATCAATAAACAATCGACACTGTTATCGATACTCATATTTATTTGTTTATTGTATTTTATTCATGTCATATTTCAGACCTGAATACTTATATACCTACAGTACTTATATAAACATGTATACTTTATGTTAACGATTAAGTAAATATAATACATATTTATATAAGGTCTTTCAAAATTAGTTCATAGTACGCTAAGGGGGGGTTCTGTATCATATAGGGAGTAAAACCTATATAAATTTTTTTGGACCTTGGGCTTTTTTTTAAGTAAAAAATTTTTTTATGTAGGTATTTAAATAAAAAAAATAGGTGGTTGATTTTTATAACCTAATAGATTCAGTTTCATAACAGTAACAAAAAAGTCTTCATGACCATTATGATGTAACACGTGTAAGTTGGTAAAAAAAATTAAATTATTTCTATTCCATACTAATACAACTAAAATTGTTGTTTTTCACAATTTCTGAAAGAAAGAAATATACGTGTTGGAAGACTTTTTTGTTCCTGGCATGAAACCGAAACGATTAAGAAATTTTTTTTTTTACATTTAACATAAAAAAAAAATTTTTTGTAAAAAAAAAAAATCTTTGTTCTTCAAAAGTGATCTATTTCCGATACAGAACCCCCCCTTAGCGTACTATGAACTAATTTTGTAAGACCTATTTTTTTGGACTTTGGCCTTTTTTTATGTAAAATATTTTTTTATGTCATTAAATAAAAAAATAGGTGGTTGATTTTTATAGCCTAATCGATTCAGTTTCATAACAGTAAAAAAAAAGTCTTCAATATCATTATGATGTAACACGTGTAAGTTGGTAAAAAAAATCTAATTCTTTCTATTCCATACTAATAAAACTAATATTGTGGTTTGAACAGATTTGTATTGTACCTACAAAGTAAATACAACATTTGTTTATTATATTTTATTTTCTATAGAAATACTCTTAGTTTTAATAATCGACATTATTCCATATTATTCTAAAATAACGATCGATTTTCGATATTTGTGGATACATTGTCCCATCACTAAACAACCTTGAATCATTCGTGCCCCGCGGATTCCGATGTATGGTTATCAGGCAAGGGCTTTATAGATTGCTCGTGAGCAATACCAATTGTTTTCGCCCTTAATTGTTCACCTGAATGAAATATATTGCATGGTAAAAAATGTCAGCACCACTAGCGACTAGCGAGTGATTTGGGCACTAAAGTCTGTCAGATCATTTTGTCTTTCGGACCAACAGCGAACAGGCGAACATAACTTGTAATCAACATGCCCCTCACGCATAACACAAAATAATCCTTACCTTTCCACCAACGAAATAATCTATTATAAAAGACATCTTTATTATTGGTTACAGTGATGCGAACTGAGTCATACGGCACGGTCACCGTCTCCGCCTCGATGGTATCCAAGGATCTTCACAAGCTGGGCTATGATAACCAGCCGGCAGCCACCTCGTGAACAATGTGGTTAAATGTAGACGACACTGAACCTTCTTTCTTTAACCTCTTGGCCCCCAAATTGCGTACATCTGTTGACTTACGAAAGGGCCGGTTGGCCTCAAAAAAAAATATAAAAAAAAATATCGAAAAATTACGAGAACTAATGAGAGGACTAGCTGTACGGATAAAAATCTTTGCCTTTCCTATAGAATGCTCATTAAAAATATTCCCAGGTCTTGAGTAAATAATTATTTTCATAGCGGTAATTTTTTTTTTATACCTATAATAATCTCCGGCAGAATGGTAAACTGGTTTCTAGTCTAACGTTTTTAGAATGCGTTATTATTTTAATAGTTAAATTCATAATCTTCACGTTCTCGTTCTGTTAATGTTCTGATTTCATTACTTTACGAAATATTTAATTTACGGCGCGTCAAAATTCCGAATTTTCGCGCGGCAAAAATGGCATGGACGCCAAGGGTGTAAGCATATTAAATATTTGGGAAGCCAAGAGGTTAGTGTTTTTTGTAATTTTTTAAGTCTTAATTACATAATTATTTATTTAATGTTGTAACGTGAGAATAAAAATACATCTAGTCCGTCCAAAGAAGTTAGAAGTTTATTATTAGTTTAATGGTGCGTGTGTTACACATTATACATAAATACAACGTGTTGCTGTTCTTATGAATTCAGTTTTAATGTATTTTTAATAAAAAAAATCCAAAATATGTATTAAGTACCTTCATTTTTTTATCCGCTTTTTTAATCCCGAAATATTTATTGTCACTTGCGTGTAGTAGAGCCTAGAAAGGCAAAATCTGCAGAGTGATACATTTTTACACTTCAACAATCAGGTTAGGCAAAGTTGGGTACCTAGTGAACTATCACTGCTGTCTGCTGACATTTTTACGATTTGGGAAATCATACTTATCACATTATGGTATATATGCATACTTACCACAACGCGCTGTATCCTGACAATCGAGATGAGCAGAGTAATCGGTGTTGAGCTTTAAGGAATCTTTTAAATTACAGCACAACACCGACCACCACATTTAGCAAAGTATTCGGACGGACAAGATATAACTACCAAGCAGCCAGTAAGGCACGAAGACAGAAGCACAGGTGGTGCATGACTCGGTGGAAGGGCTGCCGTGTGACACATTCCAATTTCTAGTAGGGGTCGTCCACTAATTACGTAAAGGAATTTGTCCGGCCTGGCGTTACGGCCCTGGTACGTGGAGGGAGAGAGGAACGAGGGGATTTTTTTGGAATTTTGCGTTACTTACGTACCTAATTTGTGGACGAACCCTAACTATTAACATTCTAATTCTGAATGCAATTTTACAAACGTGCCGTGATAATTCGTCTACACATCCTATTGTAAAGGGGAAGAAGGAAAATGGGCACTTATCAAATCGACCACTTGGACAAATGGACAACCGGCACGGGTGGCTGTGCCCCACTCCTCGCGAAAGCACGCTCAGAGAGGCGCCATGCCAGCTACAAGACTGACAAAACGTCCTTGTTTAATTTATTAATACGCCCCTAGAAGATCCCCAGGTTATTCTGACCAATGGGGAAAAAAATCCCGTTGGCCACACTAGTCTTGACCATCAATCTGACCACTGGGCAAAACCGGTAGGGAACACTCATCGGAAAACCGCTCCATATTTTCGCGGTACGACAAAAAAACCATTGCGATAAGCGATGTGTTCTCAGAAGCTAACATAATGTGGATGTTCCGAGCGTTTCTGACATTTATTTTGAAACGCTTAGCCGGAAGCGTAAAAGACAATTTTCCATTAACTATAACTTTGTAAGGATCTTACCAAGAGAGCCAATAGCCTTACAGTATCGAAGGCCAGCTGTACCGACCTAGGCTAGGACGCGGCATGACGTGTTTCTGTGCATTTTGAATCCTAAATGACTTCGAACAACGGAAGACTGCTGGGAGCAGGAAGAGCGGTTATTCTCACGTTTTTCCCATCTCTCCTACCTAATGTTGTCATACTAACAATATTTGTCGAGACGATGATGGTTCAAAATCTCGAAAACACTTGGGCTACAACAAAATAGGGAAATATGTTCATGGGACAAAACAGTGTTTTTTTTTAAATTAAAATATCTTTGTAAGTACAAGACGAAGAAACGTGGAATTTGGGGATACATATCTAGCTCCTTGTCAGCCTCGGTAGCTCAGCGGTGCGCTCGGTCGACTGTCGGTCGTGATCATAAGCACACCTGGGCGCGGTCAGTACTTGGATTGGTGACCGCTAGAACGTAGGAAGCTTTGTAACGTGTGGGGCCGGTACTTTAAAAGAATAGCCCCACTGCATTTCTCCCCGTGTATGTCGTAAAAGGCGACTAAGGGATATGACTCCCTTCTAATATTACTAGGTGGTAGGGTAGCCCGCCCGGGTTGGTACCACCGCACCGAATGAAAGGTCGGTCGAAACGGCTATGTAAATAGTTTGTGTTTTCCGTCCAGTTCAATGTAGCCGGCACGACTGAAGGGAAGCACTGACGTGGCACCAAGTTCACCCGGTGTTATGGGCTGACATCACGGACGTTGTAGGTGATGTGATGTAGCCAACCGTGTCAGTTTCCATAAAAAAAAAAAACTGACCGTGGTTCGGATTCCACGTAAAATTGTAGGTCCCTTCCCTTCTTATTGTACTAGGTGTTTACCACAACACTGAATGAAAGGTGGTCGGTTGAAACGGCTATGTACACACGACTGCTCTCATTTCTCACACTTTAGGAACCTTGTCAAATTAACATTCACTCATTACCCCTACAAAATTATACAAATAATCAAATATTTTATTTTGACAGGGTTCCTGAACTGTGAGAAATGAGTGCTGTCTGTGAGAAATGAGTCTGTACATAAATAGTCCGTGTTTTCGGTCCAGTTCGGTGTAGCCGGCACGACTAAAAGTAAAAGGGAAGTAGTCAAAAGGACGCCGAGTCCGTTCTATAATGGGTAGTGTCACGGGCGCTCGAACTTGACTTAGATATTACATAAACATTTGTACCCAATGTTCCGTTCAAGTTACAAGCTAATCCCTCTTCCGCATGGGTTATTATTTATTCGTAGGTTATTCCCATAACCTTGTACTTTCAGGGTCTCGCGACCGGCCCGCATGTAACGGCTGGTAGAGTATGTCTTGGCACTGCTGTATTAACACAGCCTCCGTAAAAAGTATGCAACATTTTAGTAAAAAATGTCACATACTTCAGTGATAACTTCAAGCTATCTATTCACTGAGTAACAATGTTTCGGATACACAGTTTCTGAAACACCATGTAGATGTTTACAGAAACAATATTTGTCGTGTAATATTTATAGTAAATTATGATATTTGATATTAGTGAGATCACGGTTATTATTCACCGAGATCTCACTAATAAAGTTATTATTTAATAGTTAATACATTGTATTTAATAACATTTCGCATATATCTAATATATTCATTTAATGTTACTTACTACTTTGTGTAATCAAAAACTTTATATACAATATACACGGTGTTGCAACCCCAACCGTAAAACCCGAAAGGGGTTGATTCTGTACGTGAAATAGAACAACTTTTGTTCTAAGACTCTTTTTTTTGAAGAAAAAAAAATTTTTTTTCTCCACACATTTTGAGAATAGGTACCTAATTAAAATTTGTATGGAAAAAAATAATTTTTTTTTTGCTTAAAAAAAATTTTTTTTCTTCACAGAAGTTGTTTAGTTTCACATATAGAATAACCCCCTTATGTCAGTTAAAAATATTACGGGGGCAACTGCAACACCGTGTATAATACGCCCTCTATCCAAAGAGGTATTATGTACTAGCGTTCATAACGTATACGCTATGTATTGTGTAATCAAAAACTTTATATACAATATACACGGTGTTGCAACCCCAACCGTAAAACCCGAAAGGGGTTGATTCTGTACGTGAAATAGAACAACTTTTGTTCTACGACTCTTTTTTTTGAAGAAAAAAAAATTTTTTTTCTCCACACATTTTGAGAATAGGTACCTAATTAAAATTTGTATGGAAAAAAATAATTTTTTTTTGCTTCAAAAAAATTTTTTTTCTTCACAGAAGTTGTTTAGTTTCACATATAGAATAACCCCCTTATGTCAGTTAAAAATATTACGGGGCAACTGCAACACCGTGTATAATACGCCCTCTATCAAAAGAGGTATTATGTACTAGCGTTCATAACGTATACGCTATGTACATAATACCTCTTTGCCTCTATCTCAAAAACGGTTGAGCGCATGAAAAAATGTTTGAAACAAAATTTGTCGCAAATTTTATGCTCTGCAATTTTTATAATTTATGTTATTATCATTACAGAAACCTAGATAATCGCGAAAAACCGATTCTTGTGACCTTTGACCTTGACAAACTTACGACGCAGACACGAAATTTTATGAGACTTTTGAATGACTGGACCACAGACTAAATAGGGATACTAGATAGCGTAAGGTGTTATGGGCTGACATCACGGATGTTGTCAAAGTCGAAGTCAAAAGTATTTTATTTCAGCGAGCATTGTATGTGGAAAATCCAAATTTGTAACTTTTCAGTTATTAATCAGAGTTAATCATTTTGTTTTCGTTCTTAGGGTTTTTTTTTTTTTTTGAAATTGTGCTTTTGTTTTGATTTGTAAAACTTTTTATACCGTTGTTGTATCACACCATCACACTTGACAATGGCAAAGTTCGCGCGTCAGCGCGAGTTGCCAAAAAAAGAAAAAAAAAAGAAAATCTGTGCGTGCTGTAGAAATCGTCAATTTACACTGAATTCTATGCAATATGAGCAGTTCAACATTAAACAATAAAATTAAGTAATGAAAAATTACATTTTGAATACAATTTCGATCATTATATAAATTAAATGTGTTGGGCAATGGCATAAAATTTTAATGGTCAATATTATGTAAAAATGCAAAATTTTGTAAAAAATAATTTAAAAAATGGAAACAACTTAAAGATGTAGCTCTCATACAAACTGACTGGGTTGACAGTTTGTATGGGAGTAAGGGTTTTTTAAAAGTAGGAACTTGATCATCATAATTATAGCTACATAAGAAATAAATGATGACGCGTTTCAGGGTTTTTGGTTTTTCACATTTTAAGGGAGGGGGGGGGGGGGGGGGGGGGGGGTGGATTTCACGTGACAGTGGCCTTGCCCATAGTAACGTTCTTTCTTCAAGAAGGTTTATTATTGTATTCCAGAATGCAGCTTAGCCTGAAGCCTTGCCGTTCGTTACTTACTTTATTTTTATCGTTTACCTAACCGCAGCTCGCCCTTCAGCCTCGCCCATAGTTACTTACTTTGATCGAGAAGGTTTATCCTCTTCCTGAACGCAGCTCGGCCTTCGGCCTCACCCATAGTTTATGAACGCAGCTCGGCCTTCGGCCTCGCCCTGAGTTACTTACTTTCTTCGAGAAGGTTTATGGTCTTACTGAACGCAGCTCGGCCTTCGGCCTCGCCCATAGTTACTTACTTTCTTCGAGAAGGTTTATAGCCTTCCTGAACGCAGCTCGGCCGTCGGCCTCGCCCTCAGTTACTTACTTTCTTCGAGAAGGTTTATGGTCTTCCTGAACGCAGCTCGGCCTTCGGCCTCGCCCTTTGTTACTTACTTTCTTCGAGAAGGTTTATGGTCTTCTTGAACGCAGCTCGGCCTTCGGCCTCGCCCTTTGTTACTTCCTTTCTTCGAGAAGGTTTATAGTCTTCCTGAACGCAGCTCGGCCTTCGGCCTCGCCCATAGTTTCTTACTTTCGTCGAGAAGGTTTATCCTCTTCCTGAACGCAGCTCGGCCTTCGGCCTCACCCATAGTTTATGAACGCAGCTCGACTTCGGCCTCGCCCTGAATTACTTACTTTCTTCGAGAAGGTTTATAGTCTTCCTGAACGCAGCTCGGCCTTCGGCCTCGCCCATAGTTTCTTACTTGCGTCGAGAAGGTTTATAGCCTTCCTGATCGCAGCTCGGCCTTCGGCCTCGCCCATAGTTACTAACTTTCTTCGAAAAGGTTTATAGTCTTCCTGAACGCAGCTCGGCCTTCGGCCTCGCCCTCAGTTTCTTACTTTATTCGAGAAGGTTTATAGTCTTCCTGAACGCAGCTCGGCCTTCGGCCTCGCCCATAGTTACTTACTTTCTTCGAGAAGGTTTATAGTCTTCCTGAACACAGCTCGGCCTTCGGGTTCGCCCATAGTTACTTACTTTCTTCGAGAAGGTTTATAGCCTTCCTGAACGCAGCTCGGCCTTCGGCCTCGCCCTCAGTTACTTACTTTCTACGAGAAGTTTTATAGTCTTCCTGAACGCAGCTCGGCCTTCGGCCTCGCCCAGAGTTACTTACTTTCTTCGAGAAGGTTTATAGCCTTCCTGAACGCAGCTCGGCCTTCGGCCTCGCCCTCAGTTACTTACTTTCTTCGAGAAGGTTTATAGTCTTCATGAACGCAGCTCGGCCTTCGGCCTCGCCCTTAATTACTTACTTTCTTAGAGATGGTTTATCGTTTTCCTGAACGCAGCTCGGCCTTCGGCCTCGCCCTTTGTTACTTACTTTCTTCGAGAAGGTTTATAGTCTTTCTGACGGCAGCTCGGCCTTCGGCCTCGACCTCAGTAACTTATTTTTTACAAGAAGGTTTATAGTCTTCCTGAGCGCAGCTCGGCCTTCGGCCTCGCCCATAGTTACTTACTTTCTTCGAGAAGGTTTATAGTCTTCCTGAACGCAGCTCGGCCTTCCGCCTCGCCCATAGTTACTTACTGTCTTCTTTGAAATATGAATTTCACGCGAGCGGAGCCGCGGGCTCAGCTAGTATTATATATTTGTGTATATTAATTTAATTTTTTTATATTCCAAGAAAAAAAATAAAAAAATATACTATTAAAAAAAATTGCATGCCGACTGTACAGCTATAAAACGCCGCCATTATAAAATTAAATGTAAAAATAAAAATGTATTTGTTCAAATAAGATACCTACTCCTATCGACAACACATTTCTGATAAAATATCCTTAAAAGTAGTTACATTGTATTTTATCCTGAAGTGGGACAGTGTGACTACGACAGCAACATAACATTTACATCAACATTTGATCAAAGTTTGAACGCTTGCTGAAAGGGAACCGGAAGCTATATGCGATACTGATATGTAACCAGTTTTAACTGGGGTAATGACGACGGCATGCATGTAGATAATTACGAATATCAAACCGCGAGCGAGGAAACTGAAATGTTTTAATTTATTTGGAAATTAGCTTCGCTTTATGACAATACATTCATACATAACCGACATGTGCTAAAAACAGTCAGTGAGAACCCTATGTGAATCGATTGAGTAGTTCTCGACTTATAAGAGAACACAATCGGCGGAGGCGGCGGCGGAGCGCGCATACAGATAAATCACTCCATAGAAAAAGTTCCATACCTTCGGCTTTAATAGCCCAATGTTTCACGTCGTCAATCGCTGCGTGCGAAAATCGTACCTAAACGATCGAGATTGCTTTGCAGCTGCACGCGTTAGCGTGGGCGAGCGTGTAGGTATGTTTCGCGCGGCTGACGAATTTTTACTGAATTAGACCGCCGCCGGCGGTCCACCGGATATAGCGTCAAGTAGAAGTCTTGTTTGAATGTTTGTTTGTGCCAAGGGAGCCAATTGGACGATGGGGATTCATCATTATAAAAACTGCTAAACCGATTGAAATCGTCTTCAGAAAAACATAGAGCATAACTCAGTGCAAATTTTAGACTACATAGCATCACGTCATTATTCATATGAGCTGGGCAGTGGGGTCGGAAGTGAACGCGGTAAAAATTTTTCACTTCCAACACTAAATTGTTCATCTATTTACTCGAAAAATACTCAACTGATTTGACAACCGATTTGAATATTAGGATCTGTGATGTTTTGAAATTATCATTTTTGTAACTTCGCGGTATCTCATATAAAGTAAAAGCCCCTATGCCCTATAGGCGCGGTCAATCGGGCCAAGCACGTGAATTTGATAAAACGTCGTTATCCTGCTGCCGGAGGTTTTTTTTTACAAAAAGTTGCTTTACGAAAATTACGAGACTTAGATCTCGAAAACTATAAGAGTTACAGGAAGGTGAGGCATACCGTCCTAAAGGTAGTTCTTCCGACTTGCTAAGACGACATACCCGAGAGTCGTACATCAAGCCCTTCTATAAATATGGCCCTTAGAAAAAAGGCTTCGAAAATCAATAAATGCTTCTAACTCCTGGTCAGATCGACTTGCAATTTGTTTCTTTTCGTAGAAAAATATACTTTTTTATATAGTTGTTTTTTTTTAAATCGGTTGAGCCGTTTCGGAAATAAAAGGAAAAGTGTTTGAGAGACGATATCTCGGAAACTACTGATTTACGACTACATATCCGCTGGAGGAAATGATAAGCCTCGACGAGATGATTTTTTTTTAAATTTTTTTTTATTAATTATTATTTTTTAAATGGAAAGGTTTAAAGGAAGGTGAGGTATATCGCCCTAAAGGTAGTTCTTCCGACTTGGTAAGACGACATACCCGAGAGTCGTCCATCGATCCCTTCTATAAAAATATGGCCCAGAGAAAAAGTGCTTCAAAAAATTCGAAAATCAATAAATGCTTATAACTCCTGAACTACTGGTCAGATCGGCTTGCAATTTGTTTCTTTTCGTAGAAAAAATTTGCTCTTTTTGAAATAGTTGTTTTTTTTTCAAAATCGGTTCAGCCGTTTCAGAATAAAAAAGGAAAAAGTGTTTGAGATGCCATATCTTGGAAATTACTGATCCACGACTACTCATCCGCTGGAGAAAATGATAGGCCTAGACGAGATTTTTAAAACTAAATTTTTTTTTTACCTTTTTTTACATTTGCATCGTCTTCGGAACTGAACCAACACTTATTAACTTCGTAGGATAAGAGGAAGTGGTTCTAATTTGGCTTTCAAGAATTTACCCATACATACTAACAAACCAACATACCTACAGGGCAAGTTAAATGAAAGCTTGTAAAATATTTTTAACCGAGCAATTAAATTTGCTCTAATAAAATGATGCTACTGATCCACGACTACTCATCTGCTGGAAGAAATGATAGGCCTCGATAAGAATGTTTTTTTTTTCGAAAAGTACTGCTCCAAAACTACTCGTGTGGTGGGACAAAAAAAAATAAATCGAACCCTAGAGTTGAAGGCGGTGCTAAAGAAGGCTACACAAATCACAAAGAATATCATCCACTCATATTTTCTTTCATGCATCATCTTTGCTTGCTTTAGCACCGCCTTCAACTCTAGGGTTCGATTTTTTTTTATTTCATACATTGTTGCAGGCGGTTTTTATATATTTTTAAATAGTTTTTTATTTCAAAGTTTTTTTAGTAATTTTTTGCTATTAATATACTCGCTTTTCAATCCGATCTTGACCAAATTAAAATGGGACCACCCACAGAGCATCAAATACCTACCGCGCGCGCCCCCTACTAGAGACGCCCTAAGCGATAATATTTGAAACCCAAAAACTACACGCAGTGCTGCTAGCGCTTCGTATGTGTGTGTGTGTTCGCTAGTGTCGACACTACACACAAAGAGGAGCAAGTTAGGCACACGCACAAAACAAATGCACACGCACAACACACATATGTAAGTCATAGGCCACGCCCACAGGCTTCAACGGCGTTGTAGAGAAATCGCGCTCAGGGCGCCTCTAGGAGGGGCGCGCGCATTTGATGCTCTGTGGGACCACCTCAGGGTTATCCCCTTTCAAACAAAAGTAACAAACATAAAAAAAAACACAGTCGAATTGAGAAGCTCCTCCTTTTGGGAAGTCGGTTAAAAATTATTACAAAATAAAAATGCTACTGTTTTTTTTTTTTATGGGAACTGACACGGTTGGCTGCATCACCTACAACGTCCGTGATGCCAGCCCATAACACCGGGTGAATTAGGTGCCATGTCAGTGCTTCCCCCTTTGATCGTGCCGGCTACACTGAACTGGCCGGAAAACACAAACTATTTACATAGCCGTTTTGACCGACGTTTCATTCAGTGCGGTGGTACCAACCCGGGCGGGTAAACCCTACCACCAAGTAAAATTAGGAGGGAAGGGACCTACAGTTTTCCGAGGAATCCGAACCTCGGTCAGCCTCCAGCGGTCAGCGGTCACCCATCCAAGAACTGACCGCACCCAGCGTTGCTTAACATTCAATAGCGACAGTTGACTGTCTGCACCACTGAGCTATCGAGGCTGACATACTACTGATACTGTGGCCAAAAAGCTATAAAGGTGACTGATAAAAATCGAAATCCGAGGTAGTAGCGCTCTAAACTCCCAGTGTACTTTTCCATAAGAAAAAACGCTATATTTTGCCTTGAGATTTTTTTTATTTAAAAAGGAGTACCGGCAACAAAGAAAATTGTGATTTTAGAAATTTTATTCAATAAGAATAGCCCCACTGCATATCTCCCCGTGCATGTCGTAAAAGGCGACTAAGGGATAAGGACAAGGTGCCATGCTAAAGGGCGACAGGATAGCCACCTCTCACCTTGGCGCGGTCCTTCCACTGAGTCATGCAGAAGGTGGGTCTTCGTGCCTTACTTGCTGCTTGATAGTTATCTTGTCCGAATACTTTGCTAAACGTGGTACATCGGTGTTGTGCTGTAATTTACAAGAGTACTTGTAGCATAACACCGATTACTCTGCTCACCCCGATTGCCGGGATACAGCGTGTGCTAAGTATGTATGTATTAAAAATATGTACAACTTAACAACTGTACCTATATTGTATTTTTTTTTCAGAAGTTTCAAACGACCCTTAATAATAAAAAGTTCGGCGACAAAACTGCAGTTTTTTGACAATATTAAACGAAACTTTTGTTTAAGCAAACTTAATAATACATCCATGTACCTTAATACCTATGGAATGAATGAATGGAATGGAATGAATACTGATGATGATTTATTTAAAAAACCAAGTAAAACCAAAATATTTGGTTCACATTTTGGGGTACCCTGTACTTTCCACCATACTCTTAGCCAAAAATCTACGTATTTTGGCACCAGTTTCATCAAAATCGGTTCAGTGGATCCAGAGATATCTGCGTGTGACCGACAGTGATCGTCAGCCTCGGTAGCTCAGTGATGCGGTCGGTCGACTATTGATAAGCAACCCTGAGCGCGTTCAGTACTTGGATGGGTGACCCCTCGACCGTTGGAGGCTGACCGTGGTTCGTATTCTACGTAAAACTGTATTATAGGTCCCTTCCCCCTTACCTTACTAGGTGGTAGGGTTTATCCCGCCCGGGTTGGTACCAATGCACTGAATGAAACGTCGGTCGAAAAGGCTATGTAAATAGTTCGTGATTTCCGTCAGTGTAGCCGACATGAAATGAAGGGAAGCACTGACATGACACCTAGTTCATTAGGTGTTATGGGCTGACATCACTGTATCTGTATGTATGTGTAAGATGTAACCAACCGTCAGTTTCCTTAAAAAAAGCCACAGTTGCACTCCGGGAGTGCCGGCAGAAGTGAAAACAACACCGCAACATTGCTTAAAAAAAAAACACCGTAACATTGTTTAAAAAAAAATATGTTAAATTTAGTAGAACGGACAGACAAGCATTTTTACGGAACCCTACATTCATTTTGCAGAACTTAGTAGAATGGACAGACATAAACGTGTTACGGAACCCTACTTTTATTATAAAATAACCGTCGGAGGACCTTGGTTGAAAATTGTAAAATTTAGTAGAACGGACAGACATGCATTTGTTACGGAACCCTACATTCATTTTGAAATAAATGTTAAATTTAGTAGAACGGACAGACATGCATTTGTTACGGAACCCTACATTTATTTTGCAGAACTTAGTAGAATGGACAGACATAAACGTGTTACCGAACCCTACTTAACAGTTGCACTCCGGGAGTGCCGGCAGATCCAGTGCCACTCTAACTTAACCCTTAATGCAATGACTTAAGGTTACATTTCGCGTCGAAAAGGACGCGATGTCGCGAGTTTAAAATTTTATACCCAAGCGCCGCTAAAGAAGTTTTCACTTCAAAAATAGACAGGCAGAATGACCGATAGGCACTCCGATAGACCGACCGATAGACACCAGAGTGGTCCCAGATGGTTTTTTCTAAATTTTGCGACGGGACCCTAAAAATCCACAAATATCAATGTAAATAAATAGACGAAATTACGCGTTTGCTGCTCGTGTCAAGAATGACATGGCAAAACCCATTATCAGTCAACAACAGGCGGGAATCCAGAAGTCTAGAAATGCAGAAAAAAAACAAGTTCAAAGTAGAAAAACATGTTCGAATTATTTATGTATGTATGAGTCACCGATATGCCGGCGGTGGTGTTCGAAAGCGGAAGATCTTTCACGGGAAATATTTTCCTGGAACACATTCTACGGGAAGTATCTTCTAGGAACACATTTCACGGGAAATTTTTCCAGGAGCATATTTCATGGGAAATATTTTCTTAAAACACGTTTAATTTCAAGCATTTAACTCTAGGTTACCTGTATTAGATCATTCGTTATTTTAAAGTTTTTTTAAACGTATCAGTTACGATGCTTCGTCTCGCCGAAGGTAAGCAACGTTGTTCGCGATCGAACTTTGGAAGAGTGACCTTCCGATAGTTGAAAACTGTTCTTCCCTTCCCTTTCCATATTTTACTATTCGAATAGATACCACCACACTGAATGATCGTGTTTTGAACAACGCAGCGCTTCACACTCGCACACCCCTCCATCTCGGCGCGTCTCTACCCTGCCGCCCCTGTATATAAAATCGTCAGCTTGGTATTTGATCCCATTACTTTGCATCTTGCACGTCTTTATCAAGCTTTTGATGTGATCTTCTTTAGAAACTTCCTCCGTCCCTTACAAACAGCATGGAGCCGTTAAACATGAAACAGTATAAGTAGGTACCTGTCTCTATATATACATTATTATGTATGGGGACTGAACGGTTACTGATGTCGCCGGAATTTCCTCTACATACTATGCAGGGGAGAGATATTTTCCATGTTGTCCACATTTAGACAGTGAGGTAGCGCGAAGCGGCTATGAAAACAGTTCGTATTTTCCGTCCAGTTCAGTGTAGCCGGCACGACCAAAGGGCAAAGCGCTAACATAGCACCTAGTTTACCAAGGCCAACCCTGCGAGGTTCCGTAAAAATGACTCTACCTATCGTACGAACCAGTGCGATCGCAAGTGACTCCTGAAAATTTGTTTAACATTTAGACATGCTAGGAATCCGCCCGGAAGGTCTCCCTAAATTCATTGTTTTTTATTATTGGCTTTCGTCTGGTAGCTGGTACAACTATTCTCGAACTTTTTACAATTTTTTCTTCGGTTCGATTAAACCTATACGAAGATATTTGTATAAATCGCAGATCAGGTCCTGCTTGGAGTACTGATCGCACCTGTGGGATGGCTCTGCGAAATACCAGCTTGCGCCTCTGGACTCGATCAATCGTAGAGCCGTGCGACTAGTGGGTGGCCCCGAAGTGTCCTGCGATCTAGAACCACAGCAACTTTCCAGGGATGTCGGCTCCCTAAGTGTGTTCTATCGCTTATTCCATGGGGAGTGCTCAGAGGAGCACGGTGCTTCCCTTCGGTCGGCACGACCGAAGGGAAGCACTGACATGTCACCTAGTTCACCCGGTGTTATGGGCTGACATCACGGGTGTTGTAGGTGATGTAGCCAACCGTGTCAGTTTCCATAAAAAAAAGGAGCTGTTTAACGCGATCCCGCCGTCCCCTTTCCACCTTCGCACCACGCGTACCGGGCAGGGTATGAATCCCTACACGCTGGACTTACCTCGGTCGCGTACTAACCGGTTCTGCAGATCTTTCCTCTACAGAACCGGTAAATTCTGGAAAGCTCTCCCTGCCAACATTTTTCCCCCCAAGTACAGTCTCGGGTCCTTCAAGAGGGGCGTGAATAGGCACCTGTCAGGCCGGCATGGCATTCGCAACCCCCGCATACGACCGAACGTCCATGGGCGTCGTTAGACACCTTATGGGTGGCTCGGCGCCATAAAAAAAAAGAAGAACCGACAAGAAACTTCTTAGGGGATTTTTTTGTTATTTTATAAGCACTCACAGTGACCGTACACAAAATACCGTGAACAAAAATACGGTTTGAAACTTTCACAATACAGGAAATGCCGAAGCCGCCCAGCGCCCGCCGCCCTACGTATGTGATATAAAAAGGATGCGCACGCCCAGCCTCGACGCTTTCCCCGTGCGCGCGCAGCCTGAGAATCAGTCACGCGCCGGAACGCCTGCGAGGCGGACGCTTCGACTCGCTACCCTCCTTATCTCGAATCGCGATCTTGTGATAGATAACAAACGGTATAAATCGCAGGTATCAGTGGTATTTGAGTTAGTACACAGTCGGGAGTGGTGCTTTCATCGGAGACTCCAGGAACACATTTACACGCTGCTTATTGTGTGGTGAGAACCTTTTACTTTCTCAGAAATTTGAAATTTAAATTTATTAATGTTAATATTAGCGCAGAGTTACTTATTTAACATGTTTTAATAAGTAACTAATTAATTAATAGAAAATAATTATTTAATCAGACATCATCTCCCAAATACACAATACAAGTTACATTCGGCATACAAATAAAAACAATTATACAAAATTAAAACTATAAACCCAAATACATAAAAATAATTTCTTACTTGATAAAATAATATTTAAAAATTAAAATATACGTAATATAATAAAATAAACTTTAATGAAGGTCCGGTGGGTTCCTACGAGAGGAAGCGGAGATAGACTGTTCAAGACAAACCCTCTAGTGTGCGCTGAAGATTACAATATTAATTAATACGCATAAAATTAGATTTTTAATCAGTCAGCGTGTATGCGCCCAATGCTGGACATACGGCTCTCCAATTTTCCTCCAGTCCTCCCAGCCTAGAGCGGTATGGAACCACTGTTTAACGCCGACGTACTTGATGTCGGCGTCCCACCAGCTGGCGTGTGGTCTTCCCACACTCCGTTTTCTTATCCACGGCGGGCGTGTGTAGGATACGGTTACTCCAACGGCAGTTGTCTCTTCGGCTGACGTACTCAGCCCACTGCCACTTGAGCTTAGCCACCCGGGGTCCAATATCAACTACTTTGGTGCGTCGACGGATTGCCTCGTTACGCACCATACACGTAGCGATATTCCCAGATATTTACTCCGTTTTCCATAATTGATTTTCGAAAATGATGATTAATTGAAATAGTACTCCATAAAGAATGTAATATAGGTTGTTGTTGTTTGCTGCCCAGCCTCTTGGGAAGACGGGTGGGCCATTCTCCGCACTGAGACCTCAAGACGGTCCGTTGTACGTTGGCGCTCGGGTGGTGTTACTCCAGCCACCCGATATAATATAGGTATTAAAATATCTCTTCAATAATTGCAAACAATATGATAGTTCTCACTAAAAATTCGGATAGGTATTTTGGAAGTGAAAGATTTGTGTCTAAACCAGTTTTTGGGAATCAAGTCTAGGGAATCAAGGGAATCTTTCCACCTCCGTACAACGCGCACTGGGCAGGGATTGCATCCCTATACGTTGGACTTACCGCGGATGCGTACAAATCGGTTCTGCAGATCCTTCCTCCACAGAACCGGTAAACTCTGGAACGCTCTACCTGCCCACATATTTCCCCCCAAGTATAGTCTCGGGTCCTTCAAGAGAGGCGTGAATGGGCACCTGTCAGGCCGGCATGGCATTCGCAACCCCCGCATACGTCCGAATGTCCATGGGCGTCGCTAGACACCTTATGGGTGACTCGGCGCCACATGTCGCGCTTAGTATAAAAAAAAAAAAAAAAAGTGAACATATTCACTGGACTGAGTTGTCGTTTTAAGCCCTTAAAGAGATACTCGTAAGTTAGGTATTAAATTGTTACAACTGAGAAGATGAAAAATAGAGGTTAGGTGCTAGTTTTTCAAAGCAATCATAAAGATGTAGATGTAAGCGCAAAGTTAGTAGACTTCAAATCAAATCAAATCAAAAACGTTTATTGAACTAATAAAGTATACATACATTATTGGTCTCTGTCCTCTACACTAGTCTGGGCAGACTGTGCCGTAGAGGACAGCTTACAGTAGGTAGTTAGCGGTAATATTTTATGTATGCTGGTAACATAGTTTTTGGTCGGGCATGTTCTAGTAATATATCGTAATAAAACAAAATAAAATAAAATAAAACTAATAAAACTTGTTAGTATGGGTGGATACATGAGGGTGTCAGTGGTGTCTGTTTGTGAGAGGGGATTAGGTCTCGTGTGTGAGTATATGTGTTAGGTTTTGAGAGTGAGTATGTGTATGTATGTGTCTGTCAGTGTGGGTCATATTCAATAACGATTTGACTACATTTTGTGTAGAGATAAGTGCTAGGTTGAAGTTAAGTTTAATTTAAAAACGATCATTTCTTCTAAAATGCAAAAACATGTTATTAATCTTATAAACGGTATATTGTCATGAACGCGAAAATAGACTTTAGTGCCTAAATATACAACAATGACAATATATATCAGGGATAACCTTAGGAAAACTTGGGAAGAATTTTTTCTCCCAATCTTAAATCATCCACAAATGTATACAGATAAAACCAACCAGGATTTTCCAAAAATATGGTACCTAAACATATTTTTTGTACTTAATTCATAAGTAGGTATAATTTTTTGCCAAGCCTATGTTTCCAATACCTAAAGAAGTAGATATTGGGAAGCACGGGCGTGCCCAGGATTTTCAGTAGATGGGTTATAGAGGCGTTTCAGTAGAGAAATTCGTTTATGTTATGTATGAAGCACGCAAGGTTATAGAGGGGTTTCAGTAGAGAAATTCGTTTTTGTTATGAAGCACGCCTATGTTGTGAAGTGAAAATTATATTTCGGAACAGCGAACATCCTCGCTATATACCCTGTTAAATGTAAAGTGCGATTGTGTGGAACTACACTTGTCATATTATATTAATTAGGTCGCTTGATACCAACAACTTGACGCACTAAAGCTTTTTCCATCGATCAAAGGAGAAAAAATTCTATAAAACATCCCTTTATTTCACACACTATGTAAAGGCTACAGTCACAATCTTGAAAAGTAAATGGGCGATCCTATCACTCACTACAATTTAGTGGTCGGTGGATCGGACCAATCGTCTCAAAGTAATAGGTGTACATACATACATCAATGGGGATCACCCAAGGAAAGTACTGACATGGCACCTAGTTCAACAAGGCGTTATGGGCTGACATTACTCTAGAATTTGCAGGTTTAATCTGGGTTTCAGCAGTTGAATGTCCGTCGGATGAGTACAGCATTTGTGTATCTACCTATAATGAGATTGATAATATAGGTATCATAGATAGGTGTCAATACAACAAGATTGCAACGGTTTAGTTGCCAACGTCTATGAATTTTTCTATCAGTCATCATCACTCATCAGAAATGATACGGCAATGATGTGCCGTATCAATGGTAAGAGGCCAATGATCTAAACTATGACTGAGTCTTATCTTTGACGTAAGAGCGGAATATTTTAGTTTTATTATCGACATAATCTTTAGAAAATACTCAAACCAAATTATTGAGTATCAATATTCTACCCGTATTCTCTAACGTCCTACCGTCAACGTCGGTGACGCTGACTAGTTATGTCTCTGTATAATTATATGAACTAGACAGAGACATAACTGGTCAGCGTCACCGACGTTGACGGTAGGAAGTTAGAGAATACGGCCACAGGAAATCGTCCGGCCGGCTGATCAAATAATTCAAAAAATATATAAGGCGCATCAACTGGCTCAGCGAGCAGTCGAAGTTATTATAAAGAAATATGCAATGTCAACATTCCTGTCTCTGTACTAATCCCAATTTAATAAATAAATAAATAAACGTCTCCCGTTTATTCCATGTCCCACCCCATTGAGGTGCCATTCCACAGAGCAGGGAAAAAGCGGCGGACGGGCTGGGGGAAGACGACCCGTCGATCGCGGTTCTGTGTGTCATTCACACAATATAGTGTGGTCGTCGTTACCAACCTTACCTTCATACCTTGGTGCGTATATGGCAAACAACTGTTTCAAATGGCAACTTTCCTGTAAATTAGTAATTTTCTGTCAGGTGATCTCACTTGATCCATCTTGATACTTTATATTTATGACAGCTTTCATGATATGCACTTACAAAAGTAACACGTAGGGTACGTAATCCAACTATCGGCACCCTAAGGGAACGTCCCGGTTTAGACAGATATAATTTGTTAGGAAATTACTTTTAATTAGGTATGCTATTAATTAGGTAGGTTAGATTTAATTTATCTCAGTGTTTAATAAACTCTTTTATTGTCACCTTTTTCTCCGATTATCGTCACCCATCGACGCATATATTGGTACAGCTGTGAAGACTGGTTTATTTAAGTTTTAATTTAAATACATATAGAATGTACAGGTACCTATTTAAGTATTTTCTGTTATGGTAAAATTATAATAATTCCTGTACGTTATATGAAGTATTCATATTATTAATAAATAAAACGTGTGCGTAGGTAGGTTGTTTTTCGATTTTAATAAAATAGTACAATAATATGAACGAAGATACCTACTTAATAGGTTTGTGCTTCTGAACTAATATAAAAAACTTAATCAAACATTCTTTGCTCTTATAAACCCCTTTTTTCCCCAATCGTTTCAGATTTATTAACCTATTACATACATACTTTCACGACAATAGGGATAAACAGATAATTCCATGTTGAGCTAGTTAAATAAAATTAAAGTAGATTACAACACAGCACCGACCACCACGTTTGGCAACATATTACAGCTAGACTATCAAGCAGTAAGTAATATATTTATTACGCATATCATTTTAAGGTAAAACTTGATGGTAATTCCAGTACCGCCCGCAGGCACCAACAATCACCAAAAACAACGAAAGATTAGGGAAATTTGCATGACCATTTGACTTTCCTTGAAGATAAGACTTTGTTAGGCAACGCTGAGCGCGGTCAGTGCTGGGATGGGTGACCGCTCGATCGTTGGAGGCTGACCGTGGTTCGGATTCCACGTTAAACTGTAGGCCCTTCCCTTCTCGCCTTACTAGGTGGTAGGGTTTATCCCGGTCGGGTTGGTACCACCGCACTGAGCGAAACGTCGGTCGAAACGGCTATGTAAATAGTTCGTGTTTTCCGTCCAGTCGGTGTAGCCGACATGAAATGAAGGGAAGCACTGCTATCGCACCTAGTTCACCCGGTGTTATGGGCTTACATCACGGATGTTGTAGGTGATGTACCCAACCGAGCCACTTTCCATAAAAAAAAAATTAGATATTAAAACGAATTTGTTTAAAAACGGGTTTGTCTTTGTTATGCAATTGTGCTGATATTTAGAGGACCTAGGTAGGTACTTTATCTTTGGGCCGGAAGGTTGAAGACCTATTGGAGGCGTATCTCCAGCAGTAAAACGCTGATTGGCTTATTTTAGTGAGTTCGGGGAATTCATAAGAAACGAAAAATAATGCAAATTTGTTTAGCTATTTTAGAGCAAGTTTAATGATTTTTTTTATGAAAATTTGTCCCTTAATTTTAGTAGGTACATGATAAATGTGACTATCATGTCCAAATTCACTCTTTATGTGTAGCTTGTTTATATTTGTGTATCTTACGTCTTTGTGAAAATCAATAAAGATAATTGTTTTATTATTATTTGGTGTCCAATCTATAAAAACTAAATCTTCTGCCTGTACCCTAACGCAATAAAGCAAATATTTCATCCCTCACCAAATGGACGCTGCGACATAGTGTTAACCATTCGCTAGTGGAACAGCTATTTTACTCAGTGCGACATACATAATTAATTCCCTTCGTAAAAAATTCCCGACGCAACAGCATGTTGTGCATAAACGTTGCCGAATGTATTTATAGCAATATTTGCACAATATTGACACTTTCACCGCGCAAAAAGTTGGTCAAGCCCCGACGACGCCTGCGCCTCAGTAGCGCAGCGCCCACCCAACGTTTTTTGATGTAGTTCCTGAAATAGTTTAGATACCTAACTCTTCAAAGATAAAAGGCATCAACTTGATGCCCTTGACGTCTGTTTGTTGTAACAAGATTATATGAAATATTTTAAATTAAAATATTACAAGATGAAATAATTAGAGGATACAGACAGTGCATGAATTGCAAAATACATTGATTTTGTGCGCTAGTTAAACTTCAAGGGAAAAGTTTAATCTCTTCGGAAAGATGCTTTATCCATCGGAAAAGACAGATTATTGTTTATCCATACAGAACAAACAGTTTTACCCCCTCAGGAAAGACAGCTTCACTCTCGGGAAAGACAGTTTTAACCATAAGGAAATAAAGTTTTATTTATCCCTAAGGAATATAGTTTTACCCCTCGGGAAAGTCAATATTACCCCTCAGGAGGGACAGTTTTTAAGTTTTTACTCCTAACCGGTTTCAATGTGGGAACCTATATTGATAATCATGACCCAGATCGATCGATACTCATGCCCGATGGAACCATTGATCTTTAGCTAGATCAAACGTTCAACGCACACAAAACAAATCCGTCATCGTCAGTCCGTCCGTCGTCCTCGGTCCGCACGTCACAACTCTCAATGTTGGGGGCAACGTCCGTAAAGAAGTATAACTTCAATAATTCATCACCCAATTAACATCCTTGTTAATAGAGAATGTCATAAAAAAAAGAGTTCCCATATAGCTGCCAGTTGTATTTTCATTTCGTAATATTTACAAAACATAAATACTTAACTAAAATTTTGAAAAAGTTTCGACATTATCTATACATATAATAAAATCGTAGACTTAGCGTTTCTGTACATTAAATATTTTTGCAAAACAATAACTGGGGGACGGAAGGAATAAGTAATAGAACGTAAAAATATAGTTTTTGAAATTTTTGTCTGTTTGTCGGTTTGTCGGTTTATCGGTTTGTTGGTTTGTTGGTTTGTTGGTTTGTTGGTTTGTTGGTTTGTTGGTTTGTTGGTTTGTTGGTTTGTTTGTTCGTTTGTGCGCGCATCACGCAAAAACCACTCATTGGATTCAAAGTCTAATTATTAAAAAAATATGAAGCTTTATTCCGAGTAACATTTAGTGTTTATTTCATCAAAATTAACCCACAGAATCAAAAGCTATTAATTTTTTAAGTTAAGTTAGAAAATATCTTATAGCACCACGCCACCACCGCGCCGCAGCGCTGCGTGCGTCGTCGCTCGCAGCGCTGCGTCGCCGCTCGCAGCGCCGCCGCCCCTCCGCGTCGCGGGGACGAAACTTTTGTTTAGTGCCATGGAAAAGAAACACTGGTGAGGGTGAAAAATTTCGTGTGTGCAGTTTTTATCTGTTTTTATTTTTATAATTATTTATATAAAAAACACATATTTTTATGATATTTCGACAAATTGGTCGTCTTCAGATAAAATTGTTTATATATTTAATAAGTCAACTATTGAATGACAGATGGCCTTTTTATCTGGTAATTACATTTATTAGTTCTTTTATCCTTTCATTTCATTTTTAGGGTTCCGTATCCGGTACGGGACCCTATTACTAAGCCTACGCCGTCTGTCTGTCTGTCTGTCCGTCCGTCCGTCTGTCTGTCCGAGGCCTGTATCTCTTGAACCGTAATAGGTAGTTGAAATTTTCACAGAATATTAATAAGTCAACTATTGAATGACAGATGGCGTTATTATCTGGTAATTACATTTATTAGTTCTTTTATCTTTTCATTTCATTTTTAGGGTTCCGTATCCGGTGCGGGACCCTATTACTAAGCCTACGCCGTCTGTCTGTCTGTCTGTCTGTCCGTCCGTCTGTCTGTCCTAGGGCTGTATCTCTTGAACCGTAATAGGTAGGCCGTTGAAATTTTCACAGAATATGTGTTATTATGGCCGATATAACAACAAATACGTAATAAAAATAAGAAAAAGTAAAAAAATCACGGGGGTTCCCATAGAAGAAACCAAAAAAGTGTATGCGCACGCGCCATCTTCCGATTAGAGCGTCAAGCGTTTTAACTAATCATGACATTTAACTAATATGAATCATTTCATAACACGCCATCTAGAGTGGCGCTAGCTATGACATCGCGATACGGAACCCTCGGTAGCTCAGTGGTGCGGTCGGTTGATAATCCAAGAAGCATATTAAGAAGAATTAGTATAAATATATACGCATGTAATAAATAGTAAAATAGTATTTAAGTATGTAAGTATTATTAAGAGAAGGCTGTGACCTGAGGCTGTGACTTACTGATTGGTCACTGTCATTGGTTGGGTAGCAGGCTTAGATCTAAGTTTGAGTTGCTTTTCGCACGGTCGTGGCTCTTTCCCGTATTAGTTATTCAAATAATTTATATACACACATTCCTGGAAATTCTACTTCGATTATAAATTACCATTGGTTGCGGCTTCACTTATGTAGGTCGAATCAAATCTATAACCAGCCCAATTAAAAAACACCAAAACAATTGAATCATACTAACGAACGGACAGACAGAGTCACGTTGCGTTTTATAACAGGCTGAGAAAGATCAAGCCCACGCGGACGTAGTCGCGGGCACAGCTAGTATTACATAATTTTGCAGAAAAAATCAACAACAGATCTATAGAAGTGAATTTAGAGTGGGTAATAAGCGGCGGGTCTGGATTACGGTCGGCTGTTTGTCGGCTCTCTACCACTGGCTGTTGTCTGCAGACTGCCGGTGGCTAGCGATTAGCAACATAAGCAGAATTTCCCAGTCTGTTGGAACCACCGGGCCTATGTCGGGACGACGGAAACAGGCCTGACGTCATGACCTTAGTCCCGTGAAGCCGAGGGAAAGCATTAGTATGGGACGCGACATGTGCAGACACCTTCGCACCTTCTCACATTGCCGGTTCGTCCAATTCGGCCGGCTCCGCGGTTCTAAGTGCCCAATATGCTGGCTTGCGCGGCCACTACGAATTAATTTCTAGCCTTTGCTGTAGAAACACTTGGCGTGTGGTCACCCGACGCAAGGACGTTCGGAAACGATTTAGGAAAGCTCCTCATCGATAAGTCTGGTGACCGACGCGCCAAGTCTTTCTTCTTTCGGCAGATAGGGCTAGCGATTCAAAGGGGCAACGCGTATTGGACACTGTGGCGGAGTCGGCTGAATTGGATGAAATATTTTACTTACAGTAGCGAACCCCCCTTTCTGTATCGTTTCCTCCTTTATTCTTTATTCATCATTCGTATGGTAATACACTACGCTTGAATTTGTCCTGTTAGTTTTTACAATCCGGTTCGATTACACCCACAAAGAAGAGCCGGCAAGAAACTTCGCAGGGTTCTTTTTTTAACGTCTTCAATTACAATACATTGTGACTAGCTACAAAATAGACACCGCTTACAGTGTTAAGATATAGTTTGAGAGCTAGAATAACTATAATTTAAGCTTGATAATTCTGACCACATAAAATCAAAAGTTAAAGTAAAAGTATAGATAAAATCAGGTGTATAGAGCCTTTGTCAGAAATTGTTGATACATATCGTATCAAGTCATGTCAGTTATAAATATTCATACCACATTGTAGTACAATGTCAAAAAATTCCTACTAATGAACGGTCAGATTGATAATCCTTTAGTTCTTGGTTTGATCTCGCTCCATGTCCCTGACAAATACACTCGTGCTCGGAATCACAGACTATTCGCAGTAAGGCGGACTCGTACCATCCACTATCAGCAGACTCCGGTACCTCGTGCGTTGAACGGGCTCAATGGAATGGTGGCTAAACTGCCAGAGCTGGATATCTTCAACTGTAACCGTAGGCAGTTTATAAAACTAGCCACAGATTACTTGAAACAGACTAATTTATAAATTATGTACTATAGATATTATGTTATCTTTATTTTATTATTTTATTCATTACTAGCTGAGCCCGCGGCTCCGCTCGCGTGAAATTCGTATTCCAAAGAAGAATGTAAGTAACTAAGGGCGAGGCCGAAGGCCGAGCTGCGTTCAGATAATCGATTAACCTTTAAGAAAGTAACTAACTAAGGGCGAGGCCGAAGGCCGAGCTGCTTTCAGGTAAACGATAAACCTTTCTCAAATAAAGGAAGTAAGTATCTTGAATTATATTTCTATATTTGCTGCGTTTGAGGCTCTCCGCCCCAGCCTCGGCCGCGCCAGCCGCTCTTGAAGATGTCTTAACGTAACTTGGAGCCAATGTGAGAACAAAAGTGGCGTCCCACATCAAAGAACTACCCTTAGGCTCACTTGCACCAACACGAGTTTAAAGTTAAGTAGCGAGTTATGGATTTAAACGCGGTTCACACGTACAACGGGTGCTAGTTTAACGAGTTAAACTGGTTTATATATTAAATTTGTGTTGGTGCAAGTGGGCCTTAGTCCATGGCACTAAGGTGATAGCATCGGGCCTCTTGCCATCCAGCCGGGAATAACCGCGAGGTTCTAGGATGCACGGTATATTTGCCGCTAGAAGCGTGGACTTTATAATAAAATTTAAATTAAATTAACTCAATCTTAATATAAATTAACTTTATTCGAGATGGTTTAGCTTCTTCCTGAACGCAGCTCGGCCTTCGGCCTCGCCCTTAGTTACTTGCTTTCTTCGAGATGGTTTATCATTTGTCAGAACGTAGCTCGGCCTTCGGCCTCGCCTTAGTTACTTACTTTCTTCAAGATGGTTTAGCTTCTTCCTGAACTCAGCTCGGCCTTCGGCCTCGCCCTTAGTTACTTGCTTTCTTCGAGATGGTTTTTCAATTATCCGAACGTAGCTCGGCCTTCGGCCTCGCCTTAGTTACTTACTTTCTTCAAGATGGTTTAGCTTCTTCCTGAACGCAGCTCGGCCTACGGCCTCGCCCATAGTTACTTACTTTCTTCGAGAAGGTTTATGGTCTTCCAGAATAGAGCTCGGCCTTCGGCCTCGCCCTTAGTTACTTACTTTCTTCAAGAATGTTTTTCTTCTTCCTGAACTCAGCTCCGCCTTCCGCCTCGCCCTTAGTTACTTTCATCGAGAAAGAATATCGTTTACGTGAGCGCAGATCCGCCTTCGGGCCCGCCTTTAGTTACTTACTTTCTTTTTTTTAATACGAATTTCACGCGATCGAAGCCGCGGGCAACAGATATATAAATTTTATTGCACCAATGACAGCGACATAACTTCGACTTTCAATTATAATTTTTATTTATCAAACAATTTGTCACCGGCCAGCTCACGTCGAGATGACAGTTCTCCGTTGTCAACATGACCTTTAAAATTATTTTTTACCTTTACTTTGGATTACGTGATTTTTACTATATTTTTTAATTATTATGTTCATCCGGGATATACACTGTCACTATAAAAAGTTTCGTCAAATTCCGTTCAGTGGTTTTTGCGACATGCGCGTACAAATAGAAATTTTTGCATTTACGATTTTATGATATGTATAGAAAGAATAGATATATATATGTTCAAGATAAAAAAAAGAAGAACTGTCATTTTCGTTGTATCTACTTATTTTTAATTTCGAATGAATATTTTATTCAAATTGTATTTGCTGCCAGTTCTCAAGATATAATTATGTACTTTGGACTACGTGATTTTAAACGCGCAATAATGTTTATAATTGTAAATTTTTTTTTTTTTTGTTATTTTTTTTTTACGTATTATGTTAACCCGGCATATAAACTGCCACTATACAAAGTTTCGTCTAATTCCGTTCAGTGGTTTTTGCGTGATGCGCGTACAGACAAACAAACAAACAAACAAACAAACAAACAAAAATTTTTTAAACTGTTCTAACATGTTCAGTATCTCATTTTAAGCCACCCTGGTTAGTTTTTTTCCGAATACATTCAATGTACAGACTTTCTTACCTCTACGATTTTATTATATGTATAGATTATTATACTAACCTAAGGCCCACTTGCACCAACACGAGTTTAAAGTTAAGTAGCGAGTTATGGATTTAAACGCGGTTCCCACAGTCAAAGGGTGCTAGCTTAAACTGGTTTAGCGAGTTGAACTGGTTTATATATTAAATTTGTGTTGGTGCAAGTGGGTCTAAGAATTATTATCCATAACCTTAATTATCTGTATTATTAACCTAACCTAAGAATTGGATATTTATCTGTAAATAGGAGGTTTTGGATTAAATAAATAAATAAATAAAATAAATAAATTTGATACTTAATGTATCAATTAGTCAAAGTAATATTTTAGTATGCGTGCTAAATAAACTTGATACTTAATGTATCAATTAGTCAAATTAATATTTAGCATGCGTCAGCAGTATAAATTAAGGTACAGGTTGTACCCTGTCAACATTCAAAATTTGTATGCAGTCAGAATCTCAAGTGAACATGTTTGTAGCATTTTCAGTTTATACCAGTGATAATACGAGGTAGTACAAATCTCAAAGACCAAAAAGTAATGTGATGAAAAATATAAATCTGCGACAAATGTAACAGTTCATGACAGATACTATAGTTCCTTTTAAAAATATACGCCTAACATATAAAATATACAATGTTACCAATTGGAGCAGGCCAGTCTCCACGAACAGCACCCGTTCACGAGCATCACGCCAGGGCCAGCCATCGCTTCCCTCAACCATATTTTAGGGAGAGAGGCGACCCGGACCAAGCGTCACCGTAAGCGATGCATTACTCCAGTGGCAACATGAAACTTCTACGATATGTTTGCATTTTGTTTTACATAATACCACTGCTTCTGTCACAAACTGCTACAGTGCCCCGATCACAAAGCAATATGAAGTTCTATAAACCTGTATACACATAATATGTACAGGTTCTGTTGATCCTGTTATTACTTATACCACTCGCACTAGCACCGAGTACACTATGTTAACCTATACACGGTCAGCCTCAGAGTACAATATTTTGTCAGTTAGAGCTTCTTTTACATTATAATAAGCTTTCTTTTTATGAATGGCTTTAATGCGTTTCTTAAAACATACATCATTAAGATTTTTTATTTCTAATGGTATTTTATTATAAAATCGAATGCTTTTACAAACAAAACTCTTGGACATTTTAGACGACCTGTGTTTTACAATTGTTATATCATTTTATGTCTAGTTTCATGGTGATGTATATCAGACTGGAGAGTAGCATTTTGTATGTATTTTCTAGCATAGCAGATGTTTTGATACACATAAGCACTTGGTAGTGTCATAATTCCTATTTTACTAAATTCATTTCTACAAGAGTCCCTCGTTTTCATATTCAGTATACAACGCAATGCTCTTTTTTGCAGAACAAATACTCTGTTTACTTCAGCTGCAGTTCCCCAAAACAATAATCCATATGACATGAGACTATCAAAGTAGGCAAAGTAAACAGTTTTTGCAGCTTGTACACCACACAATTCTTTGATTTTTTTGATGGCATAACATGCTGAACTTAATTTACCAGTAAGTGAGTCTATATGGGGCTTCCAGCTGAGAGTTTCATCAAATAGTACTCCCAAAAAGGTAATTTCTTTAGCAATATTTAGCGTTAGTTCTTCTGCAGTTTTAACAATTTCTTGGTTCGCCATGCGTCTTTGAGTTCCTAAAGCAAAATGCATTATGTTAGTTTTATTTACATTTAGTAGTAGATTGTTTGATTCAAACCAAGTTTTTAGAGATTGTATTACTGCTTTAAACGAATCGCGCAAATCATTAATGCTTTTATTTTTTAAGACTACTTAGATGTCATCAGCAAACATGATTAGTTCTATATCATCTGTAATACAACTGGAGATGTCGTTGACGTAGATCAAAAAGAGCAAAGGTCCAAGAATGGAGCCTTGAGGAACACGCATAGAAATGGTTTCACAACTTGATTTTTCACCACTAACGTCACATATTTGCTGTCTGTTGCTTAAGTAGGATTTACAAATACTTAGCTCTATATCTCGCACCATAGTGATCCAGTTTATTTATAATTATTTCATGATTAACACAATCAAACGCCTTTGACAGATCACAGAATATGCCATACGTGTGATGTGAATTATCTAGCGATTGTATGACTGTTTTTATCATTGATGCATTAGCGTCACCAGTTGATCTACCCTTGCGGAATCCATACTGTTTATAATTCAAGGTGTTATTTTCATTAAAAAATTCAATCAGCCTTTTTTCTATGGCTTTTTCAAACACTTTACTGAATACAGGAAGCAAAGAGACAGGCCGATAATTTTCAATAGTACTATGACAACCCTTTTTAAACAATGGTACCACCCTCGCTATTTTTAATATATCTGGGAATGTGCCCTTTGCAAAACATTGATTAATTACAGTAACTAATGGATCTATAATACTACAAGTTAATGACTTCATTAGCTTGGGTGAAATATTCCATAGGTCCTGGGAACTTTTGGACTTTAAGTGACTAATAATATTATTAAGTTCTTCGTGTGTGACAGGCTTAAATTTTGCTGATTCAGTATTGCGGGGCGTATATTTTTTCAAATATACTAACGCTGCATCAGCACTGGACTTGACATTTTTTGTGGTTTCTTGAGCAATAGTCGAGAAATATTTGTTAAAATAGTTGGCAACACTAGAGTTCTCACTAACTAATTCGTCTCCAATCTTTAATTCTATTTTCGTATCGGTAGATTTGGGAGACTTGCCAGTTTCTTCTTTGATAATGTTCCAGGCCATTTTTATTTTATTGTCAGATATTAATATTTTTTCTTTTAAATGTAATTGTTTTGCTTTAATTGTAACTAGTTTGAAAATTTTACTATATGAGGACACGTACGCTCTAAGGTTTGGATTACTATATTTTTTTAATAAATCATACAATATAAATAATTTTTCTTTGGATCTTACAATACTGGGTGTGGCCCACTGTGCAAACTTGTTTCTATTACATATACGTTTAGATTTCATAGGCATGTGCATTTCTAAATATCTGACAAAAGTATTGAAAAAAAATTTAAAATTTATTTCATTCTCCACATTTCCAAATTCAATTAATAGGTCTCTATTTAATGCTTTAATGGAGTCATTGCTTATTTTTCTACTCAGTTTATACGCTGCTTTATTATTACAATAATTATTAGTTTCACATTTAACTGATATTATTTGTGCAAAGTGATCGGAATGAACTCCGTGGCATACCTTTGATTGTAACACGTCAGCATCAGTAAAAATATTATCTATACAGGTTGCACATGAATCGGTCACTCTGGTAAATTCATATATAGATTGCTTTAGTAAAAAACTATCCATTAAGTCTGACAGTTCATGTTTCTCTCCGGTATTTATAGGAAATCGAACGTTAAAGTCACCTCCTTCTTTCCACCTTATTCTTTATTAGGTTTTATTTCTTCATTAGGTTAATTGTAATTCTAATTAGTTTGATTTTTGTTTCCTATTTCATTAAAAATGTACTGTAAAATGTTTTGGAGCAATTAAAAAATAATTAGTTGATAGGCAATAATATCATACAAATCGTATGCATCGGACACGCCTCTAAACTCTGACGCCAAGATAAGTATGTATTTTCCTCAACCTGCGATAAGATAAGAAGTTTTGAACGAAACACTTGATATAGGTATTAACATACAATTTGTTACTAGTACCTACCTGGGCGTCTGTACTAGTAATATATTATTACTATTAGTTAAATACTTATTGTTATAGCAATATATTGCAGCCTTTAGGTTGCGTTAAAGTTAAAACCTGTCGTTCGTATATGATGGATATTGTTTTAATTTAAGTATATCAAGGTCACAGATGAATAATTTGATCAAAACAGCGTCAAAGTATTTTTTTCAAAAAAAAAATACAAAAAAAAAAAAAATAGCCGTTTCGACCGACCTTTCATTCAGTGCGGTGGTACCAACCCGGGCGGGTAAACCCTACCACTAATATAAGAAGGGAGTCATATCCCTTAGTCGCCTTTTACGACATACACGGGGAGAGATGCAGTGGGGCTATTCTTTTAAAGTACCGGCCCCACACGGTACGTATAAATTGATGAATACTAGATACGATTAGTACCTCAATTTTATTAATTCATTGATTGGTAACTTGATACTTCAAGTACTTCGCGTCCTGATCTTTCTGTCCAGTGAGTCCAATTCGGTCTGAGTCACAGAGCATCGAATACCGCGCGCGCCTCCTAGAAGTAATAATAATATTTGAAACCCAATAACCGTACGCAGAGCTGCTAGCCCTTCGTATGTATGTGTGTGTGTTAGTATCGATCTTTGGTATCGACACTACACACAAAGAGGAGGAAGCAAGGCACATGCACAAAACAAATGCACACGCACAACACACATATGTAAGTCATAGGCCACGCCCACAGGCTTCAACGACGTTGTAGAGAAATCGCGCTCAGGGCGTCTCTAGGAGGAGGCGCGCGCGGTATTCGATGCTCCGTGGTCTGAGTCCACTGAGAATACCGAAGGTATATTCGAGCACAGGCATGACCCAACCATTATAGGCACGAATTTTATTGCCGCCTGACAAAAGGCTATTTAGCACTTTTGTAAGACGACATAATTTTTTTTCCATAACTGATTGTTTCATGTCCGTATCCCGCATATTGAGAGCCTCCGATATTCCCAGATATTTATAAGTTTCGTCTTCGGAGAGAGCCCGAACATTCACCGGCAACTGTGTGCCGTCGGAGCTCACGACCACACCACTTTATACATGGATAGCCCACATTTCTCCAAGCCGACTTCCATTCCAATGTCGTTGCTGAAGTCTTCAGTTATCTTCATCATCGACATTAGTTCGGTGTCCGACTTGGCAAACAGTTTGAGGTCATCCATATAAAATAGGTGTGATATTCGAGTGCCTCCTCTTCGAAGACTAAGCATCCTCTAAGCATCCTCCAGCAGAGTGCTAAGAGGGTTCAGAGCCAGACAAAACCAAAGCGGACTCAGACTGTCTACCTGGAAGATCCCCCGCCGTATGGGAATCCGGTCGTCTACAACCGGAATCCGTTCACACATCAATTAACTATACTACACCCAGTTACGTAATGTTATTTATTACGCACTCCTTGCGCCCGTCGGAGCTAGGGGCTATGCTGTGCCACGCGGAGGCGGCTAGCCATAGCGGGGCCAACATTATGAAAACAATACAATTGTAGCCCGAAATTCACCTCAACCAACAAACATAGCATTAATTATTCTTGCCGAAGAAGGCGCCCGCAAAATTCATAAAACAATACAACTCTCGCCTGAACCGATGCACCTGAATGCACCATGTTCGCGAGTGCTCCCGCCCCGGGCGGGCGAAACTGCCGCCCACGCGGCCTTATAGGGGCGGGCCGCCCCTAAGGCCGCGTCCGAGTGCCGTGTCAGCGAAACACATCCGTAAAATCTTCCAATAGTTATTTATTTTCTGTGCTTAATTTGTGCGGCAAATGTAAATATTATTTCGCGAAACATTATCAAAAATGTTTGACTAAGCATTCGGCGCAGTAATAAACATTAGGTCGTCTTATGAACGGTTACATGGAATAGACAAATCGTTTTATCTTCACTTTTTATTTGTAGAGATTAACACTGATAACATAATATTATCTATACATATAATAAAATCGTAAAGGTAAGAAAGTCTGTACATTGAATGTATTCGAAAAAAAACGTACCAGGGTGGCTTAAAATGAGATACTGAACATGTTAGAACAGTTTTTAAAATTTTTGTTTGTTTGTTTGTTTGTTTGTCTGTACGCGCATCACGCAAAAACCACTGAACGGAATTAGACAAAACTTTGTATAGTGGCAGCTTATATGCCGGTTTAACATAATACGTAAAAAAAATATCAAAAATAAAAAAAAAAATTAAACAATTATAAACATTATTGCGCGTTTAAAATCACGTAGTCCAAAGTACATAATTATATTTTGAGAACTGGCAGCAAATACAATTTGAATAAAATATTCATTCGAAATTTAAAAATAAGTAGATACAATGAAAATGACAGTTCTTCTTTTTTTACCCGACTACGGCGAAGCCAAAAAAGGAAGGGTTATGAGTTTGGCGTGTATGTATGTATGTATGTATGTATGTATGTATGTATGTATGTGACTATCTATATTCCACTCTACAGCCTAAAGTACTGGGCCGATTTGAATAATTCTTATGCCAGTGGATTTGTCTTATTCACGGGAGTGTCATAGGCTATATATGAATTTTGAAAATTCAAAATGGCGGACGCACGGCCTCAAAATGTCAAATTAGTTTTTCAAAATATATTGAGTGGGGTATCAAATTAAAGATAATTAAATTACGATTCCGAAAATATATACTTTGCTATCTATTAAACTTATGTGTACAGAGAAATAGAGCAAAATGTGTGGCGCATGTACGAATCGCGATTATTCGCAATGAAGCGTAGTCGCCCGCGCACCGCGCCGCGCGCCCCCCGCGGTTTCGGTACGTTACATACACCCATGACGCGCGACGACACGCGACGACGCGACGCGAAGAAGCGACATGGTATTGTTGGTAATATACCTACATATTTTATATAGATATATAATATTATTATTAGATACAGTACTATGCTAAAATAAATTGGTATTAAATGTCCATGTAGGTACCTAGTGTAAGCATAATATGTAGTGTAGGTGTACCGTGTGGGGTCGGTACTTAAAAAGAATAGCCCCACTGCATCTCTCCCCGTCGCATGTCGTAAAAGTCGACTAAGGGATCGTCAGCCTCGGCAGCTTAATGGTGCGGTCAGTTATTGGATGGATGACCGCCCGACTGTTGGAGGCTGACCGTGGTTCGGATACCACGTTAGTGCTTCCCCCTTTGTCCAATAGAGACAATAGGTCCCTTCCCTTCTTACCTTACTAGGTGGTAGGGTTTATCCCGGCCGGGTTGGTACCACCGCACTGAGCGAAACGTCGGTCGAAACGGCTATGTAAATAGTTCGTGTTTTCCGTCCAGTTCAGTGTAGCCGGCGCGAAATGAAGGGAAGCACTGACATGGCACCTAGTTCACCCGGTGTTATGGGCTGACATCACGGATGTTGTAGGTGATGTAACCAACCGTGTCAAGTTTCCATAAAAAAAAAGGTAGGTACATTAAATATACCTAATACCTACAATATTTTCGGATGCAAGTTACCCTTCAGCTAAGCGGGATATTGTGGAAGAGAAGAACCGCCGATTGCGGAAAAGTATTCCCAATTTTCTGGGTGCAGTTTTAGCCCTAGACTCGATTAGTTGCCGGAAACCTACGTCTTTGGAAATGGCGGTGCCCAGGAGGTTCAGGTGCTTCCAGACAGGTATGACGCTGACTTAGAAACTGGCTTGGAAAGCAAAAGGACCTTCAAATCGACATTCGCAGATAATGCGCAGCACTGAGCCTTGCTAACGTTGAAGGCGTGGGCGTAGCATTCAGGGGGCAACATGTCATTGTTATACATACGAGAGTACGGAACACGGGTTCTACACCAGTTACCCTTCAACTAGGCGGGATGTGGATGAGAAGAGGCGAAGACTTGTGTCTGAGCTTGAGCAAACACTCGGCTCTATTTCCGAATGGGCCGTAGCAAGTTGGTCAAGTTAAATACCTCCAAGATACAAGTTTGCGCGTTCAGTGCTAAGAGAGCGGCGTTCACACCAGCTCCTTCCTACCAAGGCACGTCACTTAAATTTTGCGACCACCTCGGGGTCCTCCGAGTCGAATTTTCGCACGATCTAAACTTCCGGCGTGACATCGAGGGCAAGGCCGTATAAATCGCAGATTCGGTACTGCTCGCACCTATGGGATGGCTCAGTCAAATACCAGCTGGCGCCTCTGGTCTCGATCCAGCGTCGAGCCGTGCGAATAGTAGGTGACTCCCAAATGTCCCGCGATCTAAAACCACTGCAACTCCGTAGGAATACATAGCTAAATCAGAGCCTGTTAAAATACAAACAGAGAGAAATATTTTCCCCCAAGTACAGTCTCGGGTCCTTCAACCTGGGCACCTGTCAGGCCGGCATGGCATTGGCAGCCTCCGCATGCTACCGAATGTCCATGGGCATCGCTAGACACCTTATGGGTGGCTCGGCGCCACATGTCGCGCTTACTATAAAAATAATATCAGTAGCTTTGGCCTCGCCTTAGTGGCTTACCCGCTTCGAGTGAGTACATTATTCAACTATGTACAACCTGAAACCTCCCTCGGTCTTGGGCCTTGAACTGATTGGTTTACTTACTTCCCGAATCTGCTTCACCCCAGCCAGATATATTTACTTACATAGACAAAGGAAATCGTGTACTTACACAGCTCAGTCTTCGGTCTTGCTCTGACTGACTATTCATTTTACTTCAAGACTATACATCGTTCAACTATACATAATTTGTATATATATGTAGGTACTCACTCATGCGCTATTTGCAGAAAACTTTAGTTTCAAATAGAGATCACGACAAATAAACGGACGGATAGTATCAAGCCGGTACTTATATAAAAGAATAGCCCCACTGTATCTCTCCCCGTGTATGTCGTAAAAGGCGACTAAGGGATATGACTTCCTTCTTATATTACTAGGTGGTAGGGTTTAACCCGCCCGTGTTGGTACCACCGCACCGCACTGAATGAAAGGTCGGTAGAACCGGCTATGTATTTAGTGTAGCCGGTACGACCGAAGGGAAGCACTGACGTGGCACCAAGTTCACCCGGTGTTATGGGCTGACATCACGGATGTTGTAGCCTGTAGGTGATGTGTCAGATTCCATAAAAAAAATCAATATACGAGTTACATACAACATTTAAAGTATGCAAACAGTTTTTAAAAAAGCCTAAAATAAAAAAAAAATAGTTATAAAAAACTAAAACCCGACTACGTAAAAGCTAATTATGAAAATCGTTTAAATAAAAAAAAATAGTTATAAAAAACTAAAACCCGTCTACTAAAAAGCAAATTATGAAAATAGTTTAACTATAACTAAAAATAACAAAATAATGTTTTCCATATAATTTATCAGATACAGCATTTCTCTTTTTATATTGATTTTACCTTAGCACTAACTCTATAAATTTTGATAAATTTATTATTTTTAACGTTCTAAATATAGAGCCGTGGTCGGGCGTTCTTCGTTCATCAAGACAAGTGAGACCGTCGTTGTGCATTATAGCCGTTGACGTTCGATATGTACCTATGTATCTACTTATAATAATTTTAGATTGGCTCTGACTGATCCTACAAAAAGATGCCAGTATGACACAATGACGATGGCCGTCCTAAGTTCCGCGCTCTAATAATGCACGACGAGGGCCTCACTTGTCTTGTTGAACGAAGAACGCCCGACCACGGCTCTATATTTAGAACGTTAAAAATAATAAATTTATCAAAATTTATAGAGTTAGTGCTAAGGTAAAATCAATATAAAAAGAGAAATGCTGTATCTGATAAATTATATGGAAAACATTATTTTGTTATTTTTAGTTATAGTTAAACTATTTTCATAATTTGCTTTTTAGTAGACGGGTTTTAGTTTTTTATAACTATTTTTTTTTATTTAAACGATTTTCATAATTAGCTTTTACGTAGTCGGGTTTTAGTTTTTTATAACTATTTTTATAACTTAAACACAATAGTCTATACATATCTATTCTTTCTATACATATAATAAAATCGTAAATGCAAAAATGTCTATTTGTACGCGCATCTCGCAAAAACAACTGAACGGAATTTGACGAAACTTTTTATAGTGACAGTGTATATCCCCGATTAACATAATAATTAAAAAATATAATAAAAATCACGTAATCCAAAGTTAAGGTAAAAAACAATTTTAAATATCATGTTGACAACGGAGAACTGTCATCTCGACGTGAGCTGGCCGGTGACAATTTGTTTGATAATTAAAAAAATAATTAAAAGTCGAACTATTGTCGCTGTCATTGGTGCAATAAAATTTATATATCTGTTGTCCGCGGCTTCGCTCGCGTGAAATTCGTATTTCAAAAAAAGAAAGTAAGTAACTAAAGGCGGGCCCGAAGGCGGATCTGCGCTCACGTAAACGATGTTCTTTCCCGGTGAAAGTAACTAAGGGCGAGGCGGCTGCGTTCAGGAAGAAGCTAAACCATCTTGAAGAAAGTAAGTAAGTAAGGCGAGGCCGAAGGCCGAGCTACGTTCGGATAATTGAAAAACCATCTCGAAGAAAGCAAGTAACTAAGGCCGAGGCCGAAGGCCGAGCTGCGTTCAGGAAGAAGCTAAACCATCTTGAAGAAAGTAAGTAACTAAGGCGAGGCCGAAGGCCGAGCTACGTTCTGATAATTGAAAAACCATCTCGAAGAAAGCAAGTAACTAAGGGCGAGGCCGAAGGCCGAGCTGCTTTCAGGAAGAAGCTAAACCATCTTGAAGAAAGTACGTAACTAAGGGCGAGGCCGAAAGCCGTGCTCTATTCGGGAAGACCATAAACCATCTCGAAGAAAGCAAGTAACTAAAAGCGAGGCCGTAGGCCGAGCTGCGTTCAGGAAGAAGGTAAACATTTTTGAAGAAAGTAAGTAACTAAGGCGAGGCCGTAGGCCGAGCTGCGTTCAGGAAGAAGGTAAACATTTTTGAAGAAAGTAAGTAACTAAGGCGAGGCCGAAGGCCGAGCTACGTTCTGACAAATGATAAACCATCTCGAAGAAAGCAAGTAACTAAGGGCGAGGCCGAGCTGCGTTCAGGAAGAAGCTAAACCATCTCGAATAAAGTTAATTAATATTAAGATTGAGTTAATTTAATTTAAATTTTATTATAAAGTCCACGCTTCTGACGGCAAATATACCGTGCATCCTAGAACCTCGCGGTTATTCCCGGCTGGATGGCAAGATGCCCGATGCTATCACCTTAGTGCCATGGACTAAGGGTAGTTCTTTGATGTGGGACGCCCCACTTGTGCTCTCACATTGGCTCCAAGTCACGTTAGGACATCTTCAAGAGCGGCTGGCGCGGCCGAGACTGGGGCGGAGAGCCTCAAACGCAACAAATATAGAAATATAATTCAAGATTTCGAATTTGTTGCATTTGCGGTTGAAACCCTCGGTCCGTGGAGCAGTGAAGCCAAAAACTAAAACCCGACTACGTAAAAGCTAATTATGAAAATCGTTTAAATAAAAAAAAATAGTTATAAAAAACTAAAACCCGTCTACTAAAAAGCAAATTATGAAAATAGTTTAACTATAACTAAAAATAACAAAATAATGTTTTCCATATAATTTATCAGATACAGCATTTCTCTTTTTATATTGATTTTACCTTAGCACTAACTCTATAAATTTTGATAAATTTATTATTTTTAACGTTCTAAATATAGAGCCGTGGTCGGGCGTTCTTCGTTCAACAAGACAAGTGAGGCCCTCGTCGTGCATTATTAGAGCGCGGAACTTAGGACGGCCATCGTCATTGTGTCATACTGGCATCTTTTTGTAGGATCAGTCAGAGCCAATCTAAAATTATTATAAGTAGATACATAGGTACATATCGAACGTCAACGGCTATAATGCACAACGACGGTCTCACTTGTCTTGATGAACGAAGAACGCCCGACCACGGCTCTATATTTAGAACGTTAAAAATAATAAATTTATCAAAATTTATAGAGTTAGTGCTAAGGTAAAATCAATATAAAAAGAGAAATGCTGTATCTGATAAATTATATGGAAAACATTATTTTGTTATTTTTAGTTATAGTTAAACTATTTTCATAATTTGCTTTTTAGTAGACGGGTTTTAGTTTTTTATAACTATTTTTTTTTATTTAAACGATTTTCATAATTAGCTTTTACGTAGTCGGGTTTTAGTTTTTTATAACTATTTTTTTTTTATTTTAGGCTTTTTTAAAAATTGTTTGCATACTTTAAATGTTGTATGTAACTCGTATATTGATTTTTTTTATGGAATCTGACACATCACCTACAGGCTACAACATCCGTGATGTCAGCCCATAACACCGGGTGAACTTGGTGCCACGTCAGTGCTTCCCTTCGGTCGTACCGGCTACACTAAATACATAGCCGGTTCTACCGACCTTTCATTCAGTGCGGTGCGGTGGTACCAACACGGGCGGGTTAAACCCTACCACCTAGTAATATAAGAAGGAAGTCATATCCCTTAGTCGCCTTTTACGACATACACGGGGAGAGATACAGTGGGGCTATTCTTTTATATAAGTACCGGCTTGATACTATCCGTCCGTTTATTTGTCGTGATCTCTATTTGAAACTAAAGTTTTCTGCAAATAGCGCATGAGTGAGTACCTACATATATATACAAATTATGTATAGTTGAACGATGTATAGTCTTGAAGTAAAATGAATAGTCAGTCAGAGCAAGACCGAAGACTGAGCTGTGTAAGTACACGATTTCCTTTGTCTATGTAAGTAAATATATCTGGCTGGGGTGAAGCAGATTCGGGAAGTAAGTAAACCAATCAGTTCAAGGCCCAAGACCGAGGGAGGTTTCAGGTTGTACATAGTTGAATAATGTACTCACTCGAAGCGGGTAAGCCACTAAGGCGAGGCCAAAGCTACTGATATTATTTTTATAGTAAGCGCGACATGTGGCGCCGAGCCACCCATAAGGTGTCTAGCGATGCCCATGGACATTCGGTAGCATGCGGAGGCTGCCAATGCCATGCCGGCCTGACAGGTGCCCAGGTTGAAGGACCCGAGACTGTACTTGGGGGAAAATATTTCTCTCTGTTTGTATTTTAACAGGCTCTGATTTAGCTATGTATTCCTACGGAGTTGCAGTGGTTTTAGATCGCGGGACATTTGGGAGTCACCTACTATTCGCACGGCTCGACGCTGGATCGAGACCAGAGGCGCCAGCTGGTATTTGACTGAGCCATCCCATAGGTGCGAGCAGTACCGAATCTGCGATTTATACGGCCTTGCCCTCGATGTCACGCCGGAAGTTTAGATCGTGCGAAAATTCGACTCGGAGGACCCCGAGGTGGTCGCAAAATTTAAGTGACGTGCCTTGGTAGGAAGGAGCTGGTGTGAACGCCGCTCTCTTAGCACTGAACGCGCAAACTTGTATCTTGGAGGTATTTAACTTGACCAACTTGCTACGGCCCATTCGGAAATAGAGCCGAGTGTTTGCTCAAGCTCAGACACAAGTCTTCGCCTCTTCTCATCCACATCCCGCCTAGTTGAAGGGTAACTGGTGTAGAACCCGTGTTCCGTACTCTCGTATGTATAACAATGACATGTTGCCCCCTGAATGCTACGCCCACGCCTTCAACGTTAGCAAGGCTCAGTGCTGCGCATTATCTGCGAATGTCGATTTGAAGGTCCTTTTGCTTTCCAAGCCAGTTTCTAAGTCAGCGTCATACCTGTCTGGAAGCACCTGAACCTCCTGGGCACCGCCATTTCCAAAGACGTAGGTTTCCGGCAACTAATCGAGTCTAGGGCTAAAACTGCACCCAGAAAATTGGGAATACTTTTCCGCAATCGGCGGTTCTTCTCTTCCACAATATCCCGCTTAGCTGAAGGGTAACTTGCATCCGAAAATATTGTAGGTATTAGGTATATTTAATGTACCTACCTTTTTTTTTATGGAAACTTGACACGGTTGGTTACATCACCTACAACATCCGTGATGTCAGCCCATAACACCGGGTGAACTAGGTGCCATGTCAGTGCTTCCCTTCATTTCGCGCCGGCTACACTGAACTGGACGGAAAACACGAACTATTTACATAGCCGTTTCGACCGACGTTTCGCTCAGTGCGGTGGTACCAACCCGGCCGGGATAAACCCTACCACCTAGTAAGGTAAGAAGGGAAGGGACCTATTGTCTCTATTGGACAAAGGGGGAAGCACTAACGTGGTATCCGAACCACGGTCAGCCTCCAACAGTCGGGCGGTCATCCATCCAATAACTGACCGCACCATTAAGCTGCCGAGGCTGACGATCCCTTAGTCGACTTTTACGACATGCGACGGGGAGAGATGCAGTGGGGCTATTCTTTTTAAGTACCGACCCCACACGGTACACCTACACTACATATTATGCTTACACTAGGTACCTACATGGACATTTAATACCAATTTATTTTAGCATAGTACTGTATCTAATAATAATATTATATATCTATATAAAATATGTAGGTATATTACCAACAATACCATGTCGCTTCTTCGCGTCGCGTCGTCGCGTGTCGTCGCGCGTCATGGGTGTATGTAACGTACCGAAACCGCGGGGGGCGCGCGGCGCGGTGCGCGGGCGACTACGCTTCATTGCGAATAATCGCGATTCGTACATGCGCCACACATTTTGCTCTATTTCTCTGTACACATAAGTTTAATAGATAGCAAAGTATATATTTTCGGAATCGTAATTTAATTATCTTTAATTTGATACCCCACTCAATATATTTTGAAAAACTAATTTGACATTTTGAGGCCGTGCGTCCGCCATTTTGAATTTTCAAAATTCATATATAGCCTATGACACTCCCGTGAATAAGACAAATCCACTGGCATAAGAATTATTCAAATCGGCCCAGTACTTTAGGCTGTAGAGTGGAATATAGATAGTCACATACATACATACATACATACATACATACATACATACATACACGCCAAACTCATAACCCTTCCTTTTTTGGCTTCGCCGTAGTCGGGTAAAAAAGAGGCTTGGGCGGGCCCCTGCTGGTTGACGCAACTGGTGTCCCGCCATCAAGGGCTTATGTACATCATTCAAAGGGTAAGCCTTGCCATCCAGCGGGGTAATGCCGCAAGTGCTCTAAGAACGTTAGATAGTTATTTTAATGTTTGTTAGGTAGTTTTTAATTCTTTAGTTATTAATATTACTTTTTTATTTTTATGAAATAAATAGATTGAGTAAAATATACTAAATTCTATCAAAGAAAGGAAGTTTTTAAGGGCGAGGCCCGAAGGCGGAAGAGGGTTTTTGGTTTACCTGAACGCAGCTCGGCCTTCGGCCTCGCACTTAGTTCCTTCCTTTCTTCCAGAAGGTTTATCGTCTTCCTGAACACAGCTCGGCCTTCGGCCTCGCCCTTACTTACTTCCTTTATTTGAGAAAGGTTTATCGTTTACCTGAAAGCAGCTCGGCCTTCGGCCTCGCCCTTAGTAAGTTACTTTCTTTGAGAAGGTTTATCGATTATCTGAACGCAGCTCGGCCTTCGGCCTCGCCCTTAGTTACATACATTCTTCTTTGGAATACGAATTTCACGCGAGCGAAGCCGCGGGCAACAGCTAGTAGTTTATAAAGGGACTAGTTTGAAATAAAATCTGGCAAAGTGTACAAATGGCGCAGCTACAAATTAGACTAGGTATATAATATGCGCGCGGCGGACTTTCTTGCTCGTGATCTTTGTGGGAAGACGGCCTCCGTTCGCTGTTCTGTGATTGCTATGATATTTTCTAAATAGTACTAACTAACTAAGTTGATGTTTTCAAGCATTGATATGTGTCCGTCTATTCCAAAAATAACTTTATAGCAAACACACACCTCTCATACATTTTTTTTTCGTTCTTAATATTTACGAATTTTAAATTCACAAGGTAATCTAGATCTGCAAGCTATTTGAATGGCGACAGAGTTATGTAATCTGATCTCCCGGTAATTATTGTCGTCTACACCTAAGAATAATCCTATTAGCATTTACAATAAAAAATAGGCTGATTCTGAGTGTCCTTATTGCATTCTCAAAACCAGTGGTACAAAACATTTACGGCACCTGTATCATAAAAAGAACCGGCCAAGTGTCGAGTCGAACTCGCGCACCGAGGGTTCCGTATCGCCATGTCATAGTCAGCGCCACTCATGCCATATGGTGTGTTTATGAAATGATGCATAATAGTTAAAATTCATGATTATGTAAAATGCTTCATACTCTTTTCGGTAGATGGCGCGTGCGCATACACTTTTTAGTTTGGTCTGTGGGAACCCCGTGATTTTTATATTTTTTTCTTATTTTTATTATTTGTTGTCATAATAACACATATTCTGTGAAAATTTCAACGGGCTACCTATTACGGTTCAAGAGATACCGCCCTCGGACAGACAGACAGACAGACGGCGTAGGCTTAGTAATGGTAAATAAATACGTATCTTTTATGTATTTGTGATTCGGAAAATATAATGGCACTCTTGTCTAATTTTAACTTAAGTAATAATTCCTGGCCTGGAATTGCTAATGGAATAATGAATGTTAGTTTTCTTTGAAATAATTGCTTTCAATCACTTTAAGGTTGGTGACAAACCTGATTTTTTAGGGTTCCATATCTGGTACGGGACCCTATTACTAAGCCTACGCCGCCTATCTGTCCGCATCCAAATCGGCCCATATCCGTTCGGGAGCCACGATGCCACAGACTCATACACACACACACAGACGGACACACATAAAAATAAGCTGTGATACGCGCGGGTGCGACCACGTGAGTGCTTAATACGCTCGCTATACGTGCAACAAGAAGGAACAATGGCTACGGAACCCTCTGTGCAGAAAAACGTTCTACACAGGTTTCTTATATCAACAAACACCTGAACTAAGCTGTCCGACTTACATACATATAAGGAAGGAAACGGCACTACACTGCGTACTTACGAGTATTTTTTTATGGAAACTGACACTATTCCCTGCATCACATGTAACATCCGCGATGTCAGCAACACTTGGTGAACTAGGTGCCATGTCAGTGCTTCCTTTTGGTCGCGCCGGCTACACTGAACTGGACGGAAAACACGAACTATTTACACAGCCGTTTCGACCGACCTTTCCAGGCTAAAGTCTCGAGTTATTCCAAGCAAATTGTTCAGGTTACGGCAGCGTCACGCAGCGTGAGCGTGTTGAAAGCAGTTGAAAGTATTGACTTTGAACGGGGAGAAAAACGTACCGCGCGCAACAGAAACAGCTCCGTCGTGAGGGCTAGCCTCTCGTGCTGAAGGGACCCCAACTAACATTATGGTGTTAAGACAGGCGTTATAAGAGCTGTTTCATAGAGGCTCATTCTTATACAGGTTAAGGTTCTTTAGTGACTTTACAATAGCGTTAGTAAGTGCTACAAGGATGGGACAAAAGCTCCACAGTAGTGACGCGTTATATTAATCCAATATACAGGTTGACTCATTCCAGATTTTAAACTTTAAAAAAGAATTGAAAAATGTCAGTTTTACTTACAGTAATTTGAATAGTATAAAATGAAAGTGTACAAATTGGGATTTTATTTATGAAATATAACATCATCAAGATGCTTTCCTTCTCGCCGTATACACTCTTCAAGGATTAGTTATCACAAGCTGCAATAAATCACTTGGGATAGAGTTGACTTCTTCAGTTATTTTTGTCTTCAAGTCTTCCTTGTTGAAACCATACATCAGGATATCTGCTGATACCCTGTCTCAGTTCCGGCACAAAAAAGTTCTTTATCATATCGGTATAGCGCTCACTGGTCACTGTAACAGTACTAACACGATGGTTTTGAAAAAAGTATAGGCCTGCAGAATATGCGTCGCGCTCGTGTGCACGAATGACCGTTGCCGAAATAAGCCTCCACTGCCGCACGCGCGGTGCTCTCCCGACCACGACATGGCGCCCACTAAAAATTCCCCAACGGTCAGTTTTCGAATGCTGTACCTCGCACCTCGCTAATTCCGCTGCCCGCCAATTTATTCGAAATTCAAATTTAAAAAGTTTTCTGAGTCACCCTGTACCACTTTAAGATCTAAACAACCTGCCGTCAGCACCAATTTGTTTGTTGAAACGGGGAGGGGCAGGGTTACAGCACAGAGGGGCGGGGCGTACTAGCGCGTGAATACTCTTCATAATATAAAGAAATCCATGATATATATATATATATATATTTTATGGAAACTGACACGATTGGCTGCTTCACCTACAACATCCGTGATGTCAGCCCCTAACACCGGATGAACTTGGTGCCACGTCAGTTATTCCCTTCGGTCGTGTCGGCTACACTAAACTGGACGGAAATAAAGTGTTCCGGACGGATATAAAGTGTTCCGAGCTTTTGCGGTGGAACGGCGGGTTAACTGAATCACGGGCGTGCTCAGAATGTTGAACCCCCAAATGCCCGCGGCGCCCGCCCCTCGGCAAACCTGTGAACTGAATATTCGGTGCCTGGCAACTGTGTGCCGTGTACTTTTCGAACATGTGACCAGTTGTAGTGTACTCAAAAATGTGTCACTGGCAGATAATATTAAATCTAGATACTTATGATATTTCCACAATGCAGATATCGGTAAATAAGACAATAGATAACTACTGACGCGTTTATCTGAATTTTTCCTCAAGTTGGTTTCTCGACATTCAGATTAGTTCATCTATAAATACGAGTATAGGATAAACGGATTCAAAATGTTTACCCGCGGCAAATTTATTTTTTCGTCTTATATTTTTACCTTCTAGCTTACGAGTGTCGTAAGTTCGTCATCGGTGATACTGTAAAACATTATATAGGTACTTAAAATATTTACAAGTTTGAGTTGTGTCAAGAATGACCTTCTAGCTTACATCACAATACATGCTTCCTTGCAGAATTAATAGTACGAGTAACATTGCATTAAAAATATAATAATCAGCTTACAATTTAATTGGAAAACACAATTTTTTCAGTGTATTTGGATTGGGTTGGGTTGGTTTGCGTTAGTCTAACTTCAGAATAAAGTATTGAAGTAATTCTGCATTGCATGTTGGTTTGGGCGTTCGAAAAGAGACATAAGTGGCGAAACAAAGACAGTACAGTATTGACACCTTCTTACCTTAGTTCCGACGAGAGGCACAAGGTGTAATGGGCGGACACTGCGGGTGTGGGAATTGAGGGAGCCATCATGGTTCATTTTCATTATAGAAACCTGCCAAGTGCGAGTCCGACTTGCGCACCGAGGATTAGAGTTTTTATTATTTGTTGTTGTTTTTCTTGTTTTTAATTTGCACTATAATCGCACCAAGTGTGACGCTTGTATGTATTACCGTTTCTGCGATAGAGCAAAAGCAGATAACAACAAAAAACGCTAAAAAACACGTGAATTTTTTAGTCTTTTTTTATTGGTTTGTTTCTATTTTTTAAATCCGTCATAATAACTGACATAATTCTGTGAAAATTTCAACCGGATAACTACCTATTACGGTTCAAAAGGTATAGGACATACGGACAGACGGCGCAGTCTTAGTAATAGGCTTCCTTGTGGATAAGAAAACCTAAAAAAATCACAATCATTAAAAAATATTATTATGGTAAAACGCGTTTCTTCGTTTTATTTAAATGAAAACCATCGATTTCCGTTCACGAGCTAGCTCCGACATCCGACAAGATACAGATCCACAAGAGACCGTACGACCTTGCTCCAAATCATCACGCGACGATCAAGGTTACTTTTTTGCCGTCCTCTCCGACGTCCGAGGTTCTACTCCACCACAGACTCTCGAGACTCGACCGCTTAATCTTCACCGACCGTGGTGAAGAGTAATTGAATCCGAGAATAATCGGGGTTTTTCGAAGGTTGTTTTGTATTAGTGAGCTGTGAATTTAGTCTTTATGATCGACAAATTTGACAAAAAGAAAAACATGTCGTTAGCTTTGAGTTAAGTTCACGGTACTAAGTGCGTCCGTAGACAGTAAGTCAGTCAGCGTGTATGAGTGCACTGCTGGACATACGCCTCTCCAATTTTCCTCTATAGTCCTCCCAACACGGAGTGTGGGAAGACTATCCTTAGATAGAGAAGCGACGAATTGAAAGTCTTAACAGCGTCTTTTTGCAAGCATCCACTTATATCCATCCGCATACAAAATTGACAACAGTATTTTCGTCTTTTCATTTTGGCCATCGATCTGCTCGAAAAAATTGACAACGATTTTAGCTCGAGCATTGTATGTGTTTCAGGGCGGAAAATAGTGTGTGTTTCTGGGCGGCGGCGCGGAGGTGTATAATTCAAAAACACCCCAGCGTGTATACATAATAATCACCTGTAGGCCTGTAGTTATATTCCAGTGAAGGAACGATGAGGAAATATTATAAATATGTACACTAATAATGCTATTGGGTTATTGTGTACACACAAGATTGGAGGGAAGTGTTTACAGTACCTCGGCCCCTAGTTCCCAGCGGCCCCGCTATTCCGGATCACCAGATTCCGGCGAGGTGAAGGGTGCTAAAATGTGTCTCCCTCGTGGTACCACTAGTGGGACAAAATAGTGGGCCCACGAGAAAACAGCGAGAATCCCTGGGTTAGATCTGGCTGCCACACCCAATTACACTTGGCTACCCACAATATATGGACCTTGAGAACGCAAGGGAGGGCTGGAGGATAATTGGAGAGGCGTATGTCCAGCAGTGGACGCTTACACGCTGACTGACTAACTGATTTACAGACTGCAATAAATGTGTCTTCTGCGCCGTTTATTTTTATATAGAAAAGTGAGTTTTCGTGAAGCATCCAGTGGATATGACAAGTTGTCATTGACAACTCATTAATGAGATATTGCGATCGCTTATCGTAACTAATTGTTCATATCCTTTTCGATTTTTTGTTTTGCCATGAAATCCAAATTGATACATAGTACGTTGGCCGCTGGTATTGCTGAAATATTATTTTTAAACACTGATACAACCGAACGTAATCGCGATGCTTATCGAGCAACCCATTAACTTGATAGGTTCACTTCCATACGCAGGTAGATGGATGGTATCGTATCTATCCACTTGATGGTTTCGAATGTGTTTTGTTTCTTAAGACCTACTCATCATGGTGATAACAAATGCACGATCATCTTATCTGTGACAATAGACAATAACAGTCATATAAGTCTTGGCGGTCGCTATAAAAAGGTGATGAATTCTTGACATATGGTTGTCACGTTCTATGATTGTTCCGCTATAGAGCCATTACTTACATTTTTAAAAGGATACTGGACGTCGTCGGAGTCTTTGAAGACGTCATCAGTTCAGTGCATCACTAGGGGACGACCGTTAGTTTATTAGTGATGTAATTTGTTAGTAGAAGGTGTTGCTTAGCTGCAAGATGCTAAGCAACTTCTCCAAGTTTCCATAAGGAATGCTATTTAGGACAAGAAAATAAAGTTGAAAGAAATAAAGCTTGGTATAGTAGTAAGATCCAAGCAATCTGGGCGAAGAAATACTCATTGGGTGTATAAAATGTCGATCAACCAAGCAACTTGGCGTTTAGTTTTGGACAAGGGTTTGGTACAATGGAGGCTGATTAACTTGAGGATGTTATTTACGATGATGGATTTGTGGTAGTATAGATTCCAAACGAATTTAGGAGAAATGCTATTATTTGGGATAAGATTTTAAACGACGTGTACCGCGATCTAGGGCCACTGCAACTTCGTTGGGGTGTCGGTACCCTATCGCTTATTTCATGAGGAGTACTCGGAGGAGCTGTTTTGACGCGATCCCGCCATCCCTTTTCCACCTCCGCACAACTCTGCAGATCTTTCCTCCACAGAACTGGTAAAATCTGGAAAGCTCTCCCTGCCCATATATCCTGCCCACGTATAGGGGAGGATATATGGGTGGCTCGGCGCAAGATGTTGAGATTTTCTATAAAATGAAAAAAAAGCGATCATCTTGTAACCCTTTGCTTTGTTTCTGAAATTGTACGTCTGTGGAATGTTTACATTATTTTCAAATCGGTAACGTAACTCGGTTGGTACTCATAGATTTGAATGTTTATCAAAAAATGTCTAATTGTAGGCAATAAAATAATTTGTGAACTAGATTGTATTGATGTTAGTAAAACACTTTGATATGGATTCCCCTTGTTTGGCGGGCCTTTCCTCGACGACGACGGATGACGTACACAAAATACTTATCATTCATAGAAGTAAACGAAAAATATAGTCATTCATTATCCTTTATGATCTTATTGTGAATAGGCCCTTGCACGTGTTATATTGTAGGCTTCCGCAAACAATTAGCTTATTCCTACTTACCTGTTTACATAGCTGAACCCATGCTGAACCGGTGGGAACCGAAGACGACGGAATCGTAACACGGAGATCTGAGGTAGAACCTTGTCACAGTATATATATATTTATTAATTTTAGACAGTAGCGATAGTAGTAGCTTTAGAAATGACCCTACGGCGAAAAAAGGAAACACGCATTGCGTACATTTTACCTTCTAGGAATCTCAGGGAATCTAGGAACCCCAAAGAAATATATCATAATCTTGGTAATCTCAGGTAATCTTAGGTGGGAGCCCGAAGAATCTGGGAATCTTGTTTCGCTCGAGTAATCTACGCTAAAATCCAAAGAGTTTGTATTACGTAGCGACGTAATACAAACTCTTTGGCTAAAACCCTCTCCGCCGAGACTGTGATAACGTCACGCAAACGCCATGTGTGTAGAGCGGTGCGAGGCGAATCTTTGGTCTCTAGGAATCTTTTAAAGTTCCGGAATCTTCGGATGTCCCAAACAGTTGTTGGTAATCCCTTAACAATCCTGGAAATCCCTAAGTATTTGGTAGTATCTACGAATCTTTGGTAATCCTAGAAATCTTTGTTAATTCCTTAGAAGTTTTTGGTCGTCCTTAAAGAATCTTGGAAATTCCCAGGAATCTTTGGAATCCTTCGGAATCTGGAAATCACAAGGTAATCCTGGTAATCTTGCCTACCGGTAATCTGGTGTACACTTTTTGCTCTAGTGACTAACCCCTCGCATTTTACCCCCTGAGATTTACCTTGTTTCCAAAATGTGGGTAGCATGTTTTGAACCGTAATAGGTAGTCAGTTGAAATTTTCACAGAAGAAGTGTTATTATGGCGGACATCCTAACAAATAATAAAAAAAAAATGTGCATTAACTCGAAACATGAATGGGGTCCCCATAAAAGAAACATGTGTTCTTTAATGTTTTTTTATTTTTTCTCTATCGTCAAGACGGTCAAACTTGGTATGATTATAGTGTAAATTCTAAACTAAAACAACAAACAATAAAAGGCGGCCAATTTCGTTGTTGTACGGAACCGTCGCGTCGGTGCGCGAGTCCGACTAGCACTTGACCGGCTTTTTATAGGTGCCTATGTCCTCGTTTTGTTCAAGGAAGGTGTGGATCTAAGCTTACGATGGCTTCACCGAACATATCCGGGCCCATCGGCAGTAGAGGAGGGTATTAATCGAGGCCGGGACTAGCGAGTGGCCACTCTAAATTTCCCGCGCATGCTTCACGTTTCGGCTCGCTTCAAGCCCTCGTCAGCTAGTCTGCGTTGACTAGGACGCGGGGAAACACCAGTCCCGCTCTCGACCTCCCTCTCTCTACCTATCCATATTATGTAGGATGCTTCCAGTGACGTTTTCGAAGCTCTCTCCATGTATGAGCGTAGCGTCGGTCTTGGCAGCCCTAGATTGAAGAGCCTGTCTTGTCCGTTTCTCACAATCCCGTCTACTAAGTTGCAGTACTTGTTAAGTTTGATGTTGTGGTCCTTCGGTATGTTGCTTTCCCATGAAACCGTAAGTTCAACAAGTACTACATGTTTTGTCGCTTTTGAGAATATGAGTATATCCGGTCTTAATGCTGTGGTACAGATTTCCGAAGGCATCTGGTAATGCTTCTCATGTGTGTCCATCAACAATTCCCAATTCTTGCTGCTCCCAAAATTGAAGAAGGTTTAGTCCTATCTTTGGGCAGCTTTTTGGCTCCAGGTTTCAAAAAGTTGACCTTCTGGAAGCCGCTACTGGTTTGCCCTTTCCTTTTGAAGGTGTGGACCTGAGCTTGCGATGTCTTCACCGAACATATCCGGGCCCATCGGCAGTAGAGGAGGGCGTTAATCGAGGTCGGGACTAGCGAGTGGCCACTCTAAATTTCCCGCGCATGCTTCACGTTTCGGCTCGCGTCAAGCCCTCGTCAGCTAGTCTGCGTTGACTAGGACGCGGGGAAACCACCAGTCCCGCTCTCGACCTCCCTCTCTCTACCTATCCATATTCTGTAGGATGCTTCCAGTGACGTTTTCGAAGCTCTCTCCATATATGAGCTTAGCGTCGATCTTGGGAGTAAATAGTAAATAAATGAAGAAGTCTGTAAATCTCCTTGCGAACCTGATAATGTTTCAGTCTTGCGACAGTACCATACATTATTGTTTGGTCCATCTTCAAAGCTAATTATAGTGTAATAATAATTACAAGCTATTATTAGAACGCTTCAGACGTCGAAAATATTAGCTTCGCTCTGTCTAACTAAAACATCAATTTGATACAGTTCACGGTACACATTTTTTTTAAGTTTGGTATTAGGTTGGCAATTTGAGTACCATTGCTAATCAAATTGTAGTCATGTCAAGTTCTTCAGTCTATGGTGTCTTTCAATACGAAACACACTATTGGCTAGGATCATACATAATAATATAATGGTAACTCGCGGCGCGTTAGAGTACCTACAATGGTCATAATAAGCTTCGAGAAAATAATAAAATAGAGGCGGGGTAAGTTCATCTGTGGTTAGGTTATCAAAGACCCACGAAGGTGTTAGCAATCATCGTACTCCACCCACACGTCTTGCATGTAATTTAGTACCACTTTCGTGGGACTTTGTCATTGATTTTGTATGAGACACCGCGCCTGTATTTATTTTTCCCTCAGAGGCCCTTATAATATTAAATATACTATATAATATATAATAATGTATAATAATAACTATTCATAGTTATTATTATACTGCATCGGCAGTAAATAATGTACATCGAGCTTTAGAAAGAGACAACCCGGTTGTAGAGCGTCGTCCCTGTCGCACGAACTCGCACGTCTCTGTACGACAGGGACGACGCTCTACAACCGGATTGTCCCCTTCTAAAGGTTTTTATTTATTTTTGTTTCATCTAATGATTAACAAAATTAGTTGAGAAAGAAAAGAGGTATTTGGGATAATTAGTAATTTCATTTAGGCTCCTAAGTACATGTCTAATAACTTAACTGTATGTGGACACGTGGACATAATGTACGTGGGTGTGTCTCTAACTAATCTCATTAAATTTTTTTTAAAGCTGTACCGACGATTTGTGATCATGAATGGAGAGAGAAGAAATCAAAATAAAAAGCCGCCAAGTGCGAGTTGGACTTGGCATCCACAACATATTATAAACACAAATATTTGTATTATGTATTTACAAAAATAATAGTGTTTTGGAAAATCACTAAACGCCTAAATCAAAACTACACCAATGGTTTGACAGTCAGGCATTCATGCAGTTGAAATATACAAAAATATATTTATTATATGACGTGGCTACAAAACAATTTTCGGATTTTTCCTTTACTTGTTCTGTGAGACCTTGCTTCTTGTCAAATTTCATTACTCTAGGTCAACGGGAAGTACCCTATATGTTTTGATTTGATTTGAGTTAGTTTGCTAGTATTAAAATTTGACATAAATGACCGTATCGTTTGATTGCGTTGATTTAGAAGCTTACATTTTCTATACCTCGAAGGGATCGCAGATCTTAGTATTTCATATTAATTTCAATTTGATATGTTGACCCGTTCCTGAGAAAAATGGTATTGACATACAAAACCAGCAACATTTTTTAATGTAATATAACTACAAGTTTACTACAATTTTCTGATATTTTCCTTTACTTGTACTGTAAGACCTTGCTTCTTACCAAATTTCATAATTCTAGGTTAACGGGAAATACCCTATAGCTTTTGATTTGATTTGAGTGAGTTTGCGAACATCAAATTGGACGTAAGGAGCCGTATCTTTTTATTATTGCGTTAATTTAGAAGCTTGTATTTTCTACACCTCAAAGAGATTGCAGACCTTAGTATTTCGTATTAATTTAAATTTGATATCTTTATCCGTTCCTTAGAAAAAGGGCCTTGACATAAAAAAAAAAAACAAACAAAAATTTTAATTTCATGTAACTACAAGTTTACAATCGAGACCTTGCTGCTTATCAAATTTCATAATTGGGTACCGCTCTGGGGCGACGACGACGCGTCGTCGACGGTCGAATTGGAGGATTTTTTTTACTGTAACATTATGTTTTTTTTTAGTTTTTTTATTCGTTTAGTTTTATGGAATTAAAGAAAAACATATGTGTAGTACCTATGTGTATATAACATAACGGCAACTTGTGTAAATGTGACTGTAATGAAAACATTTAATCCAATATCATGCATGATAGTGTTTGCTTCACCGCGGTTGGCGGGATGGAAATGTATCCGTCACATTTTCGCCTCAGCTCCACCTAATTGCATGAAGAGGTTTATCAGGTAAACAAAGAAATAAATAAGTAGACGGAGCATCGACTATCGAGGAGGTTAGAATAATATTTCACAAAGACCAACATTACAGTTATATATGTTAACTAGCTGTTGCCCGCGACTGTTGTTCGCGTGAAATTCGTATTTAAAACGAAGAAAGTAAGTAAGCCCGCTACCGTACCTTTATTTCGGCGTGCTGAACAATTCGGTTTGTATGAGAGCCACATTTTAGCGTAACCGGAACTGATATATATTTTATTTAGCCTATCCTGTGTCCCGTATAATGATATGTGCTTGTACTAAGTTTCATCGAATTCGGATGATCTGTTTAAGAGTTATGGTGGAACATACATGCAGAAAAGATTTCTAAAAATCATAAATTTAGTTTTAGTATCATACATAGAGTCTATAAAGGTAGTATCTCAAAACAAAGTAACTTACTCCATGAACATCCCTTATAGAGTTATTATTAGTAATAGATAATCTATTTAACCCTCCCGTTCTTCAGCAGTACGAACCCACTGCTTACCTCCGTCCGACGCTACATAACATACCAGATGTCGTCGTTCCACCTGGCCGGTGATCATCCTTCCCATCATCTTCCCACACTGCGTTTTCCTGTCCGCCAGTGTAGGACACGGTTACCCCAACGGTCATCATCTCGTCGGCTGACGTGACCAACCTTCGGCCACTTGAGCTTAGCAGAGGCGTATGACCAGCAGTGGACACTGAAACGCTGACTGACTCACATGTTTATCTCTGTCGTACTTGATTGCTCACCTATACAAATTATGTGTATGCCCGTCAACTGTTGGTAACAAGGTAACATTATTAATTATTCAATCAATATAGTAATTCCAAAATCCAAATTATTTATTCAGTACTTACATTCTAAAAGATACATCAATGATCTAAAAACTAACTAACATGTTGTGTTGCGTATCCTATGTAAATTACAATCGTCGGGGCCAGGCACTAGACTTTCGTCTGTGTTGCCTGGCTCCGGATCTCTCGGTGTAGTTTATTTTTTTTCCTTTGTGTTTATACATCAGCTTGATTTATTATGTATGTATATGTGTATGTATTTATTAAAATAATAGGTATGTAGATGTATGTATGTATTAAAAAAAAGAGAAATTATTGAAAAACATAAATAATGAGACAGAACAACACTAAAGAGTCAATGTCTATATTTTGTATGTGGGTCTATATAAGGTCTTTCAAAATTAGTTCATAGTACGCTAAGGGGGGGTTCTGTATCATATAGGGAGTGAAACCTATATAAAATTGTTTGGACCTTGGGCTTTTTTCTTGTAAATTTTTTTTTATGTATTTAAATAAAAAAATAGGTGGTTGATTTTTATAGCCTAATCGATTCAGTTTCATAACAGTAACAAAAAAGTCTTTATGACCATTATGATTTAATACGTGTAAGTTGGTAAAAAAAAAAATCAAATTCTTTCTATTCCATACTAATAAAACTAAAATTGTGGTTTTTCACAATTTCTGAAAGAAAGAGATCTACGTGTTGGAAGACTTTTTTGTTCCTGGCATGAAACTGAAACGATTAAGAAAATTTTCTTTTTACATTTTACATTATAAAAATTTTTTTTTTGTAAAAAAAAAAAAATCTTTATTCTTCAAAAGTGATCTATTTCCGATACAAAACCCCCCCTTAGCGTACTATGAACTAATGTTGAAAGACCTTCCTTACCTTTAATAAAATCCAACGTCTGCTTTCTGTCTGTCTGTCTGTCCGCTTATAACTAGAGAACCACTGAACAGATTTTAATTAAAAAAAATCTACGGATAGCTTGATTCTTCCCATCAACTATAGGCTACTTACTATCACGCTAAATGGCTTATGAGGTTAGCAATGAAGTGAAATATGAGAGCGGGCGGAGCCGCGGGCACAGCTTGTATATATATATGTATATATTTGTATTTTGTTTTTGTTTTTATTTTTGTTTTAAAAATTAATAAAACATTTTATGTTCTGTAAACTTTTAAGATTTTTCGGAATATTATTGTAAAGGTTAGGGCCTAGAAAATGCGCAGTATGCCTGAAGAATGTCGTGTTATGCTTGTTTCTGGTTAGTTGTTGTCACCCGACTCGCTCTAGGCTCCGATTCGCTCTAGTATTGAATTCATGTGCAATAATTGGGATATGTAGTTTTTTGTTAGAGTGTATGTAACTGCTGAGACTCAACATAAAAGTCTAAGGGAAAAATATAAGGGAATCCCGTTTCTGGGTATTTATGTGTATGTGCCTACGAGTATCCACTCCAGCCACGTGCAGCCACGGACCTACGTCCTATCACGTATGAGGACAATATGTTGAGGTGCGTCAGATAACACTTTGTGATTACAAGGTCGTTGTGTCCAGTGGCCCTGAGCGTCTGGAAAGGGACCTTACTTGATTTATCGCATTGTAATATTTGCAGGAATGCAATTCTAGTAGACAATATATTATTTTATAAACAATCCAAAATTATTCTGTTGTACTTTGAAACCTGTCCAAATAAAATTAATAATAACACTAAGGCATTAGTTATTAAAAAAATTCAGTTAATGTAATCTACCTTCTCAGTACATGCTCGTGAGTCGGCATCGGATGAGACCGGGAGCATGCGATGGTAACGCCGCCGTGGCGCGGATGTGTCTTACTTGTCCGCACTTACTCGAGGCGGCCTTTCTTCGCCTGTCTCTTGACAACAGCGCCATTTCTCAAGAGCGAGAGAGAGAGAGAGAGAGATAGAGAGAGAGAGAGAGAGAGAGAGAGAGAGAGAGAGAGAAAGAGAGTGTGAGAGAGAGAGAGAGCAAGAGCAAGAGCTTCTGCTTACAGTAATTTTTATCACTCAGATTTATTACTTAAACATTATTTCCCACATTTTAGAAACAAAGAAATTGCGCTGATATGCAAGTGATTTTGTTACAGAGGATGGCGTCCCGTGTGATCGCGCTGCTGGTCGCAGCGAGCGCAGTGGCGGCTGCGGCGGCGGGCGGCGAGCTGCCTCCCACCTGCGACCGCCGCGTCTACTGCGACAGCGACCTCCTGCACTACGTCCAAATCAACGCACTTTACCCGGATTCCAAAACCTTCGTCGACATGAGGATGACCCGCCCCGAGAACGAAGTTCTTGCCAATTTCGAAAAAATTAGCGATAATCCCTCGAAGGAACAGCTGATAGATTTCGTGGAGAAAAATTTCGCCGACGGCGACGAACTCGAGGCATGGACACCGCCCGATCTCAACCCGGAACCGGCCTTCCTCGCCAAAATCGAGGACGACACCTACCGCCAGTTTGCAAGAAACATCAACAATATTTGGCCGCTGCTCGGGCGCAAGGTGGGCGCCACGGTCTCCGAGAATCCCGACCGCTACAGCCTGATCCCGCTGCCGAACGGGTTCATCATCCCGGGTGGCCGGTTTAAGGAGATCTACTATTGGGACTCCTACTGGATCATCGAGGGTCTGCTTATCTGCGGCATGAATGAAACGGCGCGGGGCATGATCGAGAATCTACTTGAGCTCGTGCGCAAGCTCGGCCACGTTCCGAACGGCAGCCGCGTCTACTACGAGGGACGCAGTCAGCCGCCGCTGCTGACGGCGATGGTGAAGCTGTACATCGACAAGACCGGCGACCTCGAGTGGCTGAGGCGCAATATAGACGTGCTAGAGAGCGAGACACAGTACTGGCTCCAGTACCAGACCGTCAACGTCGTCGTCCCCAACCATCGGCCTATCGATGGCCCCTTCACGCTGCTGCGCTACAACGCACCGAGCAAGGGCCCGCGCCCTGAGTCTTACAAGGAGGATTACGAATGGGCGCAGAAATTCCCTACTGAAGAGGCCCAGCGCGAGTTCTACATCGACATCAAGAGCGCCGCTGAGTCCGGCTGGGACTTCTCGTCGCGTTGGTTCATCGACGACGCCGGCGGTAACAGCGGCGACCTCGCCAACGTGCGCACGCGCGACATCGTCCCGGTCGATCTCAACGCGATCTTCGCAGGCGCGCTCAATACGCTGGGTGATTTTCGCGAGCTGCTCGGCAACCGGCTCGCCGCCCTGAAGTGGCGAAAGCGAGCGGCGCTTTGGCGCTTCGCGATCGACCGCGTTCTGTGGAGTCAGAAGGACGGCGTGTGGTTTGACTGGGATCTGAAGAATAAGAGCCACCGTAAGTACTTCTACCCGACGAATGTGGCGCCACTGTGGATGCACGCGGTAGAGAAGCACCAGGTAAGCGTGAAGGCGCCGCTCGTAGTCAAATACCTGAAAAAGTCGAGCGGACTGAAGTTCCCCGGCGGGGTGCCGTCGTCGCTGCTCCTCACGGGCGAGCAGTGGGACTTCCCGAACGCGTGGCCGCCACTAGAGAGCATCGTGATCGGCGCGCTCCATGCCACCGAACATCCGGAGGCGAACGAGATCGCCCTCCATCTGGCGAACGCGTGGGTACGCTCCAACTACGTAGCTTTCAACAGAACGCAGCGCATGTACGAAAAGTACGACGTGACCCAGCCGGGGGCGGCTGGCGGCGGAGGAGAATACGACGTGCAATACGGCTTCGGCTGGTCCAATGGAGTAGTGCTCGAGCTGCTCGGCAAGTTCCCCACCGGACTCAAATACTCGGATGAGGCAGAATACAGAGGCGAGGACGCCTCCGCGTCCGAATCCTCCGAAAACTCCTCCAGTGGCGCTTAATGGACCCAAGAAAAACGCAAACGAGTCAGGCGTATTTCAAAGTTTCTCAATTAACGACTGCAAAATGAGCCCACTAGAGTTCTTGACTTTCCATCTCGGCTCTGCCTGAAGCACTCTCGCTTGGCCGGCACGTACTATTGTGTGTGCTGACGGCTGATCGAACCGTTCGCGTTGTTACTAAACTTGTTTGTTGTTCTCATCGCGGCGATTCGAATACGGCTCTGGACAGAGCGATCACGATAGATAAAAAAATTACGATTTCAAATATTCAGACTCCTTTAAAAAATTATTTAGAAATACAGGTTGTGAGAATTATATTTCTTATTCTAAAAATGGTTGTTAGTAATACTTAAAATTCTATCACTTTATAACTTAAATAAAAAATAAAAAATACCTCACATATTATGGCACCCTAAACCTATATACACGGTGTTGCAGTTGCCCCTGAAATATTTTTAACTGACATAAGGGGGTTATTCTATATGTGAAACTAAACAACTTCCGTGAAGAAAATTTTTTTTTTAAATAAAAACAATTTTTTTTCCATACAAATTTTAAATACCTATTTTCAAAATGTATGGAGAAAAAATATTGTTTTTTCTTCAAATAAAAAAGTCGTAGAACAAAAGTTGTTCTATTTCACGTACAGAAGCAACCCCTTTCGGGTTTTACGGTTGGGGTTGCAACACCGTGTATAGGCGAAAGAAAATAGAACATGTCCAGTTTCGCCAAAAAGTCCAGCGGCAACACTTGGCTGCGTTACCCTCTGAAATATTGAACTTAAATCGTTATTGTAAACATGCAAGTACTTTTTATTAACTAAGTTTTATAAAATGGAAACGTAGAACCTACTGTTTTGTTATTATGTTAAATTTAAGTATAAATAAATAATATTTATACCATTGTTACTTACAGTTTGGATATCCAATAACACTAAGCACATCGTAAACAGAGAATGTTGGGCTCTGCTACAGAGAGGCAATAACGATAAAGTTTTATATAAAACCACCTACTTATAAGGATTTAAATTTTACATTCAAATGGTTTACTCAAATTAACCCAAAATGATGTATATTTGTTTATAATTTCTTTCCTATTAATATGGATAATATTTATACGTAGATACTTAAATGAAACCTTAAATAGAATTGTATTATTGAAAATTATAAAGGGACCACACATTTTCCTTTAAAATAATAGAAATAATTTTGGGGGGCAAAGTTTAATATTTTGTAAACATAGTATGAATAAATAAGTTACATAATTTATTAAGTAGAACTATACTATATTTTATTTATCTAAGACCCACCGGGTAAGGCGGATGGGTATTTTGTTTAGAAAGCCATTGGGTCTTCCGGTTTGGAACAATTTTTATTAAAATCACTGCCCAGAAATGAAACAATCATATATTTTTGAATAATCTGCGAGATTCAACTGAAGATTTTTTGTAACAAAGTAAAATACTTATAAGAAAATTATGTAATGTGAAATGTGGAATTAAAAAAAGAACATTATGTAAGTAGGTACCTAGTTAAGCTAAATTATTTGACATTAATTTTTACATTTCCATTACTAATATTGTAATAAGCCACATAGTATTATTTTATTTATTTATTGACACATTTATATATTTAAATAGAGTATAAAAATACAAACATATACCTAAAATTAATATAAAATAAAAACTTTAGATCAGGAAAATCGGCCCCTTTGCGCTTTTATATTAATAATTTTTTAATAATCCTAAAATTCAAAACGAAATACTGCCAGGGGTTGTTGGTTTGTTTGATTAACTTGGATTTTAGATCTTAAATCTAAAACGGACATACCACAACATTAAAAAAAAAGTCTGTTCAAACAGTTTTTTTATGTAATCCGGTGTCGGGGTCTGAGTCGGAGGGGTCAAAGTGCATGCTCCGACCAGCCAATATCACCTCCGAGAAGGTAGGTGCCATACCGGAGACTTCCCTGGATTGCTGGATATACTGGACTAGAGTACTGAACAGCACAGTCGAGGCTGCTGTGCGGCCATCTTACATCCAGTACGGTGGTACCAACCCAGTCGGCTACAATTTGAGCCTACCTACCTAGTAAGGGGCAAGGGAAGGGACCTACAGTTTTACACCGGTTCCGAACGGTGAAGCATGTATAGGTTCTTGTTCTATTGTTCCTTATTTATTATTTTAGTTTTATTTTCACACACAGAGGGTTCTGTAGCAATTTATCTTTTCCCACGCAAACCAAGCGAGCGGACACAACGTTCGCGCAGTCAACGCAAAGCAAACATATTGTTTTTTTTTCTGTTTTTAACCATTTAAGATTCAAAACAGTTTTCATGCTGTAAGGACTAAATTATCTTCTTTACATATAATATATGTATTTATTTACTAAAAGCGCTTGTGTGTGACAGACAGACAGGCGCGCGGACCAACACCTGACCGATTTTATAAGAATCCCCGTCAGCTATGCTGGCTACGGAACCCTTAAAACATGACCTAGAAACCTAGTCGTTGACTGGAAGAAATCACTTGCAGTGATAAGTCCGCCTTTGCGCACATCTGTATTAGTTTTTATTTTCTCGATCAGGAGGCAGTATAATAAATACACCTTAAAATAACAAGTTGACAATATAAAGCATAAAAAATAGAGATATACATACAGTGCCCACCCCACCGAGCGCCCACCCCCACGACCGGAAAAGGATGTGACACAGCATGTGACTCCATATAGCTAGGTTGCTACATGGAGTCGCTGGTTTTAAGCCACACCCAATATAATACTAATACTTAACAAATAAGAAAATAAGTACCCTTATATATATAACCCAAACGCTATGCCAAAAAAATTAACTAAGCAAATCATAAGTCTACACCGTACTCTATAGTAGTACAATTACATAATTATCTGTATCTATTATATAAAACTAATTCTAATTCCTAATTCCTAATACAAACCCAGTCAAGTCTCACAAATAAATAAAGATTAAAACACAACAAAGCAAAGGATAAAACACTAGTGACTATCCAAACAATAGCATAGGTACATACAGAACACATTTGAGGAATCTTATAATTATAATAATAGATAAGTAGAAACGAACAAAACCAAAACAATAATATTGAAAGGATAAATTTGAGAGGATAAATAAATTTTCCTACTCAGCCACGCTGAGATTAAAAAAGAATCTTCTTAAGTTTATCCTTAAAAACTGCAGTGGACTGTGTGTTTGTTCTACTCGTGTGCTGTTCTTCTTTCCATTGTGTGCAATAAAGAGTTTCTATTCTACATAGTTTGGGAAGTTTATGCTTGAAATTATGTTGTACTAAACTGACATTACACTCCCCGTTTGTGACCTACCTATAACATGCATAGATATAGCGGTTATAAATTCTCTGGCACTTTTTAGTAGAGAAACTAGTTTTCCCTAATTAACCTTTGAACCTTGTTACAAAATAATCTGAATTCCGAATAGAATTTTTCTAGAAGCTCCTGTTCGAAGTTAAGAGGATGTGCCATACAAACAGACAGACTGACAGACCGACAATGGAGTCTCACCATAAGGGTTCCTTTTGTATAATTTTGGTATGAAACCCTAAATAGACATGTTTGGCGATTACATTTGAAGTATGACAAAAAAGGCTTCTAATTGTAGTAAGATATTCTGAATATAATAACAATACTGAATAATTTGATTTGATTTGATATTTTAGAATCGAATAGAAAATCCTTTATCGCTCCTAAATATGTTACAGAAACAAGACCAATCAATATTTACATGAAGGCTCAAAGGTGGACTTATCCCCCGGACTTATTATGGTATCTTCAAGTCAGTCAACCTATTTTCTAATTCATATTAAATTCACTCATATTATGCACTATTATTTATTATATCCAAATATATCTGCCAATATATTTCCCCACAAGTGCAGAATCGGGTCCTTCGAGAGGGGCGTGAATTGGCATCTGTTAAGCCGACATGGCATTCGCAACCCCCGCGTGCGACTGAATGTCCACGGGCGTCGTTAGACACCTTAATAGCAATTTATTAAGTAATGTAAAATACTTATTTCATATTTATTTATGTAATACGAGTTCAATTAAAATTGTATAGTAGTTAATTATTATTAGTTATAGTATATGATGGACTAGATTAAATTATTGTATACTAAAACTACTACTTCTAGTATAGTCTAATTGATGTGTATCAAAATAAAGGCTGTGCCGTTAATTAGTGTATAAGAACTTGATTTCGGTTTAATTAATTAATAACATTAAGTATTTATGCCACTGAAATTGTGAGTGTGCATTTGATGCACTACAGTTGAAGCAGTTCAAGCGCTGAGATTCATTTAGATGTTCGCATGCAATTATTGTATTACTTTGGTGCAATTATTATGTTTTATGTACCTACCTGTTTAGGTTAAATAAAATTAATTCATCGTTTGAAATGTGTGTTTTATTTTTAACACAGTCTTTAAAAGAACGGTTCCGAAGCTATTCACTTCTGCACGCATAACGAGTATAAGTAAAGTAGGCGCCCAACTAAAAAATGTAATTTTTGGGAAATCGCAAAAAACTGCACTGCCAAACGGATAGTTTTTTTACTAAATGATCCCTAATATTGTCATTTCCTGCTCTATAGGTATGCAAATTTACTATCTCCATAAATGTATGGCCATCTCCGATAAATGTATGGCCATATATTTAGCTAAAACACAATTTTTTTTAATGTTATGTACAATAAATCAGCATAAAAATGTTTTTTCAAGTTAGGCCCCTTTTTCACAATTTTTTTTCTTGTCAATTGAGGAATTATTTGCGTTAATGACAGTAAAATATGCAATAATTTGTAAAAAAGGTCGAATTAGAATTATTAAGCCTCCTGATTTTTCAACATTTTAAAGATACAGGGGGCTATATGCTAATCGGCCTTTGTAGTACCAAAAAAATATTGAAATACTCATCTGATAGTTTATCATGTAAGGGCACAAGTATGATTCGGACCGCAAGTGGACAGCACGCCAGCAGTCCGGCTTCATCGTGTATTGAGTATTGACACGTTCTGAATGGGCCTATCTCGCAGGAAGATGCGGGGCAGGAGAGGATAGTGTGAAAGAGACACAATATCATAACTCCTTGTGTAGTTGTCTTTTTTCTCTTTCTATGAAAGCCAGGTTGTGGAACGGTTGAAGATGAGCCCATCTATTACAAAAAGTGAAAAACCTAAAATTTTGAATTGTGCCCATACATTACTAAGGGTGCGATATGAGCGGTTGCAGCCTCCGTACCGCGCCGCCTTGGATTGGAAATACATACATAACCTGATGATAAGCACTAAATTTCTTTTAGATTCATTCAGAATTTGATTTTGGAATAGTCCCCAGGTCCCCAAGGACAGAGAAAATTGTACACATTCCTTGCTAAACTTTTTATACAGTTGATATACAGGGTTTTCGGCACATCGACCGAAAATTTTTTTTATAGGTAAGTGGGGTCATTTGCAAGGTTTTGACCTATGACACTTTTTGTCAGGTATCACGTATAAAAACGTATCTCGATACGAGTTACGATTTTTTTTCTTTATTTTTGAAAATTACCAAAATCTTAGCTTTAACCCCTTGTAACTTTTTTTTGTGATTGTATCTGCACAAAATAACATTTATTTCGTTTTAAGATATATCCTTGTTCTAGGAAAAATATTATTTGATGAAGTTAATACCATGAAAAGGTCTTATGACCTCCCAAAGTCCCGAGGACGAGTAAAAATATGACAGAATCTTACTTTCTTAATTAAAAAAAAAAACTGACAGCAATTGAGAGCTTAATTTTCATACAATACATAAATGTCATACAAATCATTTACTATGTGGTCAAAATTAGGGATAATTTTCAAGAGTCTAAACATTAACAATGGAAGCGAAGTAGTTGGAATTGGAATTGAACAGTCCCCACGTTGCCGTTACTTGTTCTAAATTTGAAAATGCTCCTGAAAACGCTCTCATTAGGTGAAGCGACCACCGATAAGGTGGCCCTGTTACAAAGTTGTTGTCGTTCTGTTCTGGTCTCTATCCCCAATTTTGGTCACATAATGAAAGATTTGTATGGCATGTGGTATACCGTTGGAAAGGGCGTAAACTAGCGAACTTATAAAGCTCTCAGTAGCTTTTTTTTAATGAATTAAGAAATTAAGATTTTATCATATTTTTACTCGTCCTCGGGACTTTGGTAGGTCATAAGTCCTTTTCATGGTATTAACTTCATCAAATGATATTTTTTCTAGAACATGGATACATCGTAAAATCAAATAAATTTTATTTCGTGCAAATATAATCATAAACAAAAAAGTTACAAGGGGTTAAAACTGAAATTTTGGTAATTAAAAAAAAAAAAAATCGTATCTTGATACCACGTGACACCTGACAAAAGGCGGCATAGGTAAAATCTTGCAAATGACCCCACTTACCTACAAAAAAATTTTGTCGGTCGATGTGTCGAACACTACACTGGCGGCCGTGGACAGGAAAACGGAGTGTGGGAAGATGCCAGGTGGGACGACGACATCAAGTACGCCGGCGGAAATCAGTGGTTCCGTATCGCTAAAAGCCGGGAGGACTGGAGGAAAATTGGAGAGGCGTATGTCCAGCAGTGGACGCTTACACGCTGACTGACTGACTGACTGACTGACTGATGTGCCGAACATCCTGCATATATTTTTTAATACTAATAATAATGCACTACTCGACCTGTTAAATTGATTTTATATTTAGTTTGTGACTTTATTTTTCCGCCGAGCCATGCAGCAAATGGGTCTTCGTGCCTTGTATATTTATAGTTCTTGGTGGGAGGACTGACGGAGTCAGTCTGGCGATCAGGTACACCGCCTATCCCGGAGGGGGTCGGGGAAATTACCTGCTGCCGTCGTCTACTCCCTGCTTACGATGGTCCAGTCTGCCCGTCTTCGCTGCATACTCCAATAATTTCTTCCAGTCGATTCCTCGAAGTTCTTCCTCACCATAGTGGTACTTTCCCAGTGTCTTCCATCTCCGTCCTGCATACACGGTGCACTGACCGACGAAGTGAGCACTGGTTTCTGCCTCGCCACATTCAGCTCACATTGGGTCGTCACTGAGGCCTATTATGCGGAGATGTCATTTGAGACAGTGACGCCCAGTAACTATACCTGTGATTTTTTGACTTCGTCGGCTCAATCCCAGCAGCTATCTTGTTCTTTTACAATTGATTAACCCTATAAATGACTTGGATTATCTGCATCCCTCTTGGGATTTCCATCTAATTTTACTTTTTTCCTTTGCCCAGCTGTCAATGGGTTCTAGAATTGCTCTTTCCGAGATAGGAATTCCCGGTTCCTGAACAACGAAGGTCCTGCCTGTCTAACCCTTTTCTGGCGAGTTCATATGCCAGCTCTTTGCCTCTGATGTTACTGTGCCCAGGAACCAAGCCTATGGTGACTTCTCTGCCGTTCTAGTTTTTTCAGTTTCTCTTTGCATTCTAGGACGAGTGCGGATTTCGTTTCTACTCTATTCAGAGCCATTAGTGCCACTTGGCTGCCTGAGTACACTACATCACGGTTCTTCATACTCTCTTTTGTTAATGTCTCTGCGCATTTTAAAATTGCAAAGATCTCTGCGTCTTCGTGCCTTATTTGCAGCTTGTTAGTTATCTTGTCCTAATACTTTGCTGTAAAAGAGTACTTGCTGCACAACACCTACTAGTCTGTTTATCCCGATTGTCGGGATACAGCGTGTGGTATGATTCAGATTCAGATTCAGATTGTATGTATGTATTTTTGCGGCCCCTAAGTATTAATTGGAGTTTAGGACCCTGACATTCTTTACACATAACATTTTGTTACCTCCCGGAAATCTATAAACATTCCAGTTTCAGGAAGATAGCTCGAACCGTTTAGAAGCTACAGGCTGTGACAGAAAAACGTCAGACTGGGTTGGTACCAGCATACTGGACGTAATATGACCGCATAGCAGCCTCGGCTGTGTCTTCTCTAGTTCAAAGGGAAGTCTTGAAGGAAGGGAAGGTATGGCACCTACCTTTTCGGAGGTAAAACTGGCTGGTCGGAGCATTTGCTTTGGCCCCTCTGGCTCGTACACTCATACCGGATGACATAAAAAAGTCTCAGAACAGAATAAATAAAAAGGAAAATTATAGAGGAATTCCCAATTGCTTTCCCTATCATTTTCCTTTAAAATATTTAATACATTTAATAAACTGAAACAATTAAATGAATAAATACAATATTTATTTATTTATTTATTGCTTATATAAAATAATAAACATATATTTACACTAACTCTATATAGTGAGCGTGTAAACGGAAGATTGTTTCAGAATTGCATACCTAAAATGTTCGGATATAAAGGGGGCGAAGGGAATACATTAATATTTTTCTATTTACCATTAAAAACAGGTCCAAAAATATAAAAAAACTATTTTAAAAATTCTAGAGAGTCACTATAAAGTACAGTGAAGTCTCACTACAAGATTTCTTATTGTACGATTTTGGTACGGAACCCTATTAACAGCAGATATTTACAATATGTAATTCCGTCACGGAGAACTCAAGTATGCATACTGTGGTCGTATTGTTCTACACTCATATCAGTAATACTTGGAACTACAAATGACAATACTTATTAAGTATTTTATGATGATAAATGGTATCTAGGGCAAGGCTGGCTCACTTACTCTCATTCTGTATCACAAAAGAAAGATAACGTTCAAAGGTGAAAATTTAAGGCTGCGTAGTTATAATTAGGTACCTACCTCTATGATGTAGGTACATCACATACATACACAGAGTTATACATACATACATATCTACGCCTAGAACCATTTCATTTGTGATCCCGCACTTCTAAACACTACGCGCAGAGTGAACTAGGATCCCAATGATTAAATACTACACATATATTTGTGGCGGTTAAATTAATTACTTAATTATTTAAGCTGCGGGTGGCCGAGTGGTTAGGGCATCGGTTTCTCATGCGAGAGGTCCGAGGTTCGAATCCGGTCGGCGTGTACCAATGAGTTTTTTCTGACGAAACAATTTACGTGCATACCTACACCTGCTGCTTCACCGTTCGGAACCGGTGTAAAACTGTAGGTCCCTTCCCTTGCCCCTTACTAGGTGGTAGGCTCAAATTGTAGCCGACTGGGTTGGTACCACCGTACTGGATGTAAGATGGCCGCATAGCAGCCTCGGCTGTGTTCTCCTCTAGTCTAGTATAGCCAGCAATCCAGGGAAGTCTCCGTTATGGCACCTACCTTCTCGGAGGTGATATTGGCTGGTCGGAGCATGCGCTTTGGCCCCTCCGATTCAGCCACCCATACAGGATTTTTACACAAAAAAATTAATTAAGCGATCTCGGAAACTATAAAAGGAAAAAAAAAATTGATATAAAATTCTCACCTTGAACAAAAGTGCCTGCCACTACCTTTACTTTCTACAGTATAAACTATAATTTAATTAATTGCGGTATCTATCAATCAGGCGTAAAGCTTAAGTTGACTCCCACCCGTGCTCCCACCCCCACCCAAGTGAAATGTCAGCCAGTCAGTCAGTCAGCCAGCGTATAAGCGTCCATTGCTGGACATACGCTTCTCCAATTTTCCTCCAGTCATCCCGGCCTACAGCGGTACGGAACCATTTTGCTTCGTCGTCCCACCTGGCGGGTGATCTTACCACACTCCGTTTTCCTGTCCACGGTCGCCCCGCCAGTGTAGGACACGGTTACTCAAACGGTCGTTGTCTCTTAGGCTGACGTGCCCAGCCCCTGCCATTTGAACTTAGCCATCCGGTGTCCAATATCGCCTAATTTGGTGCGTTGGCCGTGAAATATTATGAACTTATTTATGCTACGATCTTACTGCTTAGTAAATTATGGAAACCGACATACCTGAACATGTAAGGATTTACTTTGAAACTGAACGAATGCATGGAGTAACGCGTGTTCAGTATTCACGGCAACAAACAAAATAGGTAGGTAGGTATTGAAGACGTGCCTCTTGGAGCAGTGTCTTCCTTTTCCGCTGTACCAAGAGGCCGCCAAAATGGTTGTATGCAATGCTTATAGCCTCATAAATGTTTGAATTTAGGAACGACTTAAGAGCTCGAGTTTCTTGGAGGATATGAGGATATAAAAAAAATAATTTTAAAGTCCAAGTCAAGACCGCACCGACCACACGCCGCTTTAGCTATACCTATATAAAAGAAAAAGCTAAGCTCTTAATGCATATTAATTAAAGCTATGTAATGATATATTGTTGACAAGTTATTTACAGCTAATTACAGCTGTAAATATCGTTACATTACGCAAATGTTCTGTGTCTTGTAGACTGACCATAATTGATTCGTTACGAAATGACAACGTGCAAATTCCATGCGCTTCCGGCCGACAACACGATGCGGTGAGATTATGCATAGCACTTAGGTAGGTATTTTAATGTTTCATGCATGGTGACGGAAGTTGGCGAATGTGGCGCGCTCGTCTGCAATGGCCCTTTTGTTACATTCGAAATTTTTAATTAATTTTGAAAACTTAGCTAGAAGTTTCTAGAGTTTATGCAAAATAATATTTTCTAATTTCATAGCAAATTTCAATTTGATAAGATCAACCGTTTAGAAGTTATAAACAGACGGATAAACAGACGTAACTACGCATGAGTGACACCATTAGCTTTCGTTATCACATCTTAGAGGTACGGAACCTAAAAATGTAATTTTTGTAATAATAACCTTATTATTTATTTATTACAAACACTAGCTTTTGCCCGCGGCCTCGCTTCGTGTGACTTTTTGCTCACAGCTCAGGCCCCCGATGACGTAGCGTTATGATTCATAGCCTTTAACCAACTTGGGATGTGACAGAATGTAACAGTGAAAACTGTATGTAAATCGATAAAGTGGTTCTCGAGTTATAAGAATATTCATGTATTGACGTAAGTTACACGTTTTATATCGTTGGTTTTATTGACAGGGCGCTAGGTTCCACAGTAACGGTCATCCAAATTACACGTACTTGCACTGAGCTATTAAAATCAAACCAAATCAAAATATATTTATTGCACTTGAAAATTTTTTTTGCAAAAGGTACAGCCTAACACCGAAGGCGTTCTCTCCCAGCCAACCTTTGGGTTATTATGAAAAAGTGTGAGTAGAAATAAATGAATGATGATAAAATATAGACATATAATATAAGCTATTAATTGTGCACTATTAAGGAATTCGAAAATTTTAAGAGTTGTTTCGTATGTGTAGGTGTCGGCATGAATCTAAAAGGGATAGCACTTTCTAGGTCTTCTAGGTTCACGGTAGTCTGTGTCGAGCGAGATATTATCGTTTTAAGGCTGCGATATGGAAATTTTAGGAGAAAACGAGATTTTTGAAATTTTCAAAAATTTATTTCAGAGAAACCGGCCACACAAAAATTGATCACGAAAGCCAAGAATAAAGAGAACTTTATAAAACAGAAATTGTACTCAAAATGTGGCTTATTTATTTAAAAAAGCCCCTTCAAACCCCACCTTGTCGTAAACAATTGGTAACATGGTGTTTTTAGCAGCTTTTTCCAGGGTCAACCTATACAAAAACGAAAAAACAATTAGGATAAACCCTCGTTCTCATCTTTTTCTTGGGCTTCTCCAGAATATTTTCTGTATAGGTGTCTTGATTTTCTTAACAATTTATTCTAAAAAAACGTCATTTATGGTCCTCTGTCGTGTTTTTTTTTGGCAAAAGTTACATGTTATAAGAAATAAATCACGAAGTATGTTATAATTCATATATTTTTATTGAAAAAAAAAATCCGATTGTAAAATATGAGTATTTGGTTTCGAAAATTATTCTAACAAATGGCACATAATATAAGCCAAAACGCTCATTTCTCACATGTTTTGCATCGACGGAATAGGGACGTTTCAGACCTTGTCATACTCGCTTGCCAACTACCAAACTAACGTGAAAATGAACGACGAGATGTGTCCCGTGTCGTCGTGGAACTATGTATTATCTCCGTCTATGGAAAGCACAGCTTACAAAGGGATGAAATCGGAGCGCAGCGATGACGGTGCTTTAGGTTATTTCTATGAATTAAAAAATATAAATAAACTCAAGCACATAAACTCTTTGGGATGATACCGTAGATAGATTCAAACTCTTTGGGATGAACGCATCCCTTTTGACGTTTGACAGTTAACAAGTGCGCATCCCCATTTAGTCTGTTGTTCTCGTGCCAATGGAAGCATAGTGCTTTAGCTTATAACAATCTTCGAATTGTTTTATTTATTCGTATATAACAATGCTCTGTGTTATATATAACTAATTACGCCATTTAAGGAAGCATTTTATTATAACAAAATATTTTTTCACAGAACTTCAGTTGTTTACATAATTCCTAGATAATATTTACGTTTATTCCTACTGTTGAGATTGTACCTATGTTATTTCTTCGTAATACCTATGTGCATACCTATGTGAATTTTTTATCCGAATGCCAAGATACACTCGAGTTCATGTAAATTGTGTGGATATTTTTGCTTTTAGTACGTAGTAGAGCAAGAATAAATCAAGAGCAAAGTTTACTCCGTGCAGCCAAGAGTTTCCATTCAACACGATATTTTATTCGAAATTTTATTATTCGTATCGAACGACACACAATTGTTACTGTTGTTATCGATCGTTATCGCCTAGTATTTTCACCTTTCGACTTTGTCAGTTCCCTCCCGTCCACATACCTCCGCGAGCAATCTGATGAAGGCTACGATGTAGGATGAAGGTCATTGTATTGAGATAACAATAATAATAACAACTGGCGTCTCCAACAAGTTTGACCCACTTGTTGGCACGACACGCGGATCGTGTCGTGCGGCTCAGTCAGCTGAACGGGCGGGCAGGCAGGGCAGTCATCTCGTGGCGGCGAAAGTGTAGAGACACGCGGCGCCGCCGCCGCCGCTGCATACGAAGTCTTCGTGGGACGCTCTCGCCTTCTGCCTGAATCCGTGAGTCATCGCGACATATCCGCCACTTTTTTCGGCCTACGACCGAGCCCGCCGCCCCCCCTCCTCCCGACCAGCCTAATTTGGAAGCGATTCCTACCACCATGCACTAATGGACGCCGCACGCATATTAACGCTCGTACGAGCGATCGACACCCACTCGCGCCGCGACATCCGCCGCCTTCGCCTGACGACTGTCATGCGCGAGAGGTTACGTGCTTTGGCGCGAACGTACGAAAACATCGCGCACCGTCCCCGCCGCAGATAGTAGCGGAGAAAGCGAGATGTTGGCGAAGATGCGGAAGACGAACTGTCTCTCGCTGTACCGCATGCTGGGGTTGCTCGGTGCATGCGCGTCGCAGGCGCTCGGTGCGGTGCCCGTGTGCCACTCCTCCGTCTACTGCAGCGGCGATTTGCTGCACCGCGTGCAGATGGCGCGCGTCTTCAACGACTCCAAGACCTTCGTCGACCTGCGCCTCGTCGACTCGGAGAACGCGACGCTTGCCGCCTTCGATGAGTTCCTACGTCGGACAAACATGAAACCGACGCGCGCCGATTTGGCGGCCTTCGTCGACGCTCACTTCGTAGAGGGCGCTGAGCTCGAGCGCTGGTCGCCACCGGACTTCAACTCGGATCCGCCCGTGCTGAAAGAAATTGCCGACCCCAAACTGCGGCAGTTCGCCAAGAACGTGATATCAATTTGGTCTATTCTTGGCCGACGCGTGTCGCACGAAGTCGTTGAGGAGCCGACCAGGTACAGCTTCCTATACGTACCGAACGGCTTCATAGTTCCTGGGGGCCGCTTCAAGGAAATCTATTACTGGGACTCGTTCTGGGTCGTACGCGGCCTAATCATCAGCGGAATGTTGGATACTGCGCGCGGCATGATCGAGAATCTGCTGCACCTGGTGGACGTTATCGGCTACGTGCCTAACGGTAGCCGCATATACTACCTCGGCCGCAGCCAGCCACCGCTGCTCGCGGCAATGGTGGCGAGCTACTACGCGGCGACCGGTGACCTCGCGTGGCTCGCTAAGCACATAGACACCATTGAACGTGAGCTGCAGTACTGGCTCGACGCTAAAACGGTGACGGTGAGCGTGAAAGGGCGTAAGCACGTGCTACTGCGATACTACGCGCACGGCAGCGGTCCGCGGCCTGAGTCCTACTACGAGGATTACGCCAACTCGCGGAGGCTGCCGGCGAACACGCGCGAAGACTTTTACATGGAGATGAAGAGCGCTGCTGAGAGCGGTTGGGATTTCTCGTCGAGGTGGTTCGTGACCGCGGATGAGAATTCTGCCGGCAACCTGACCGACGTGCACACGAGCCGAATCCTGCCAGTTGACCTTAACTCCATCTTCGCAGGTGCGCTCGAGACGGTTGGCGACTTCCGGAACTGGCTGAAGGACCGACGCGCGGCCAGGAAGTGGTGGGCACTCGCCAAGTACTGGCGCGGCGCGATCGATGCGGTGCTATGGGACCCGCGTGACGGAGTCTGGTACGACTACGACGCGACTTCCGACTCGCCACGGCGGCACTTCTATCCGAGCTGCGTAACGCCGCTGTGGGCGGGGGCCGTGGAGCCGTACAAGATGGAGAGGTATGCAGCGCGACTCGTGAGGTACCTGCTGGCGTCTGGCGGGCTCGACTTCCCGGGTGGGGTGCCGGCGTCAACAGTGCACTCGGGGGAGCAGTGGGACTACCCGAACGCGTGGCCGCCGCTGCAGAGCATCCTGATCGGCGGACTGGAGCTGAGCGGCTACCCAGAGGCACAGCGGCTGGCGCGCGAGCAGGCGCAGCTGTGGATCCGGGCCAATTACGTCGGCTTTGCCACGTGGAACAAAATGTTCGAGAAGTACGATGCAGTGGTGCCGGGTCGCCAGGGCGAGGGAGGCGAGTACGGGGTGCAGGACGGCTTCGGATGGACCAACGGCGTAGCGCTTGAGCTGCTGCAGCGGTACGGACGCGAATTGAAGATGGATGACACGCTTTAACTTTGAGTGCATCCTCCTGATTCATATAATTTCATTCATTACTGACTTCGATGATCGACGAGTGATGTGATGAGACTTCTCCGATAAAGAACTCATGGAGTCTTCATTTTGTGACAGCTCCGAGAAAGAACCTGAGAATTAGTAAATACGCTACGGCACAGCGTTGGTTAGCAAGACCAGTGAAGTATTAGCGAGACTGAAATGTAAATCGCGCTTTATTTATTGGAGTTCATATTTTTAATTAAAATTATATGTAGACAAGGTAAATTAGGTGTTGCTAAGATTATTATATTGTGATAATAGTTTATGCCATTTTAGTACGTTTTATATGAATATAGATGATATTTATTAATTATGTTTTATTATTTCACTCAGATCGTAAAAACACACATCGGCATACTTTTAAACTTCTTCAACACGAAGTAAACGATACAAGTTCGATCATTGTGATGCGCTAGTCACGTGACGAGAAGTGCAGTTATGTAGGTACAGTTGCAATGATGCGATGTAGTGTAGCCGGTGCGGCGCGGCAGTGGCGGAGGGATCGCATTCTTGTTATTATTGTTAGGACGATCAAGTTAGGGCTATTTTTATAGACAGCCGGCACGGTTTGCTGCGCCCAAAAGTTCAATAGAAGATAAGACACAGCCAATAACAGCACTCCTCCTCGCTAAACCACGCTCAGAGAGGCAGTTGAAATTTGGCACGAAATTATTTGTTACTAGCTTTTGCCCGCGGCTTCGCTCGCGTGAAATTCGTATTTAAAAAGAAGAAAGTAAGTAAGCCCGCTTCTGTAATTTTATTTCGGCGCGCGTAACAATTCGGTTTCTATAAGAGCCACATCTTAGCGTAACCGGTACTGAATTTTCTGGGTCCCGTATAAATGTGCTTGTACTAAGTTTCATCGAATTCGGATGATCGGTTTAAGAGTATATGGAGGAACATACATACAGAAAAGATTTCTAAAAATCATCAATTTCGTTTTAGTGCCTCTACAAACGCAGTAGGTATCTCATCAAACATAAAACAAAGTAACTTAATCCATCACCATACCTTACAAATTTATTATTAGTATATTGAGTATTGATTAAGAAACTGGCACGGTGGCTGTGTCCAAGAGTCCATCAGACAATCAGACGCGGCCAATAACACCACTCTTCGCGAAACCACGCTCATTATGATGCCATGCCATGCTAGTGATAATGTGGACAAAAAGGTATTCTATCTAATTTTTGACACGCCACTTGAAGACCCACAGGTTTGAGCACATATTACCGGAAGATCATTGCTTTTTTTTTTTTATGGAAACTGACACGGTTGGCTACATCACCTACAACATCCGTGATGTCAGCCCATAACACCGGATGAACTTGGTGCCACGTCAGTGCTTCCCTTCGGTCGTGCCGGCTACACTGAACTGGACGGAAAACACAAACTATTTACATAGCCGTTTCGACCGACCTTTCATTCAGTGCGGTGGTACCAACCCGGGCGGGTTAAACCCTACCACCTAGTAATATAAGAAGGGAGTCATATCCCTTAGTCGCCTTTTACGACATACACGGGAAGAGATGCAGTGGGGCTATTCTTTTAAAGTACCTACCGGCCCCACACGGTACATTCGTTGTTAGACACAGTAACGACTTCGAGAAACCTATGCGTTTAGTCTGACAAGTTACGTAATAGGTGGTCGGTGTTGTACGGTTTAGCCGAGTACTTGCAGCACAGCACCAATTACAGCGTGATGGTATATAATATATTATATTAGTATTTATGTATGTATGTACCTAGATATGTATGTAAGTATATATTTATGCATGCATGTGTATGTAATATGTATGCAAGCTCACTCGCAGCTCACTAGAGCTGTTTACACACAGACGACATAACCTTAAGGTTAAGTAGTTTGTGAGTTTACACTTCCAAATCAGTCCTCTCCAATATTGCTCCAGTCTTCCCGGCCTTCAGCGGTATGGAATCACTGCTTCCCGTCTACGTAGTTGATGCCGTCTAAAAGTAGGCAAAATAATAAACAATGTGTGTAGGTATATTCTTTTTATTTTCTGTAATATTTTTAATAATAAATTATACTTGTATTTTGATTAACGCAAACTTACTTTTATCTATAGGGGATTCTGATGAACTGATTCTGATGACTGAGTTCACCGGGATCCCCTGGGCGATCGGACTAAGGGATCCTGGTGGCCGACTTCGTAAAAATGGCACAAAATAATGAAATGGAAAATTACTCATGATATTAAAATGTTCATCGTTTTAAGCTAATTACATGTGCGGCTACTAATTCTAATAAGTCATTGAAGAACAGCTGGTGAGTTAATGACATAATTATATTGTTCATTAATAGTAAGCAAGTATATGAAATTAAACTGATTTTCATTAAATTTGAAATATAAAAGCCTATTACGTGCGATTGTTGTTCATACACAGATGGTTCCGTATCCATTTCCTTCGGCGGGCAGTGACCAGACCACGCGGTCGCACCGTGTCTCGCGCGCGTCAACGTGACACAGCATTTTCCAGCGTGGTCGGCCGCGGTCTACTTCATCAATAACCAGGGATGTCTGCATAGCATTCCCGTAGTTTATTAATTTATCTCTATGTATCTTGCTTGCCGGCGAAGGCGCCCGAAAAAATTTATACAAAACAAAATACTGGACACCGAAATGAGGGCTGCGCACATTTTATTTTTTATTGTAACTGATACGGTTGGCTACATCAGCTGTTGCAGATTCGACAGCCGCTGAGGTAGACGGGTGCGCGAATGGTGGCCACTTACAAGCAAACGTTGAGAAGGATGGCCACCGGCTAGGTGGACAGTTGGCCTCAAAAAAGACACCCGGGAGTGGATGATTGAGAATAGCGGAATTAAGCGGAAGACCGCGTATGGTGAAGTAAGGCCTAAGTTCAGAACTACACCGAAAAGAGCTGACGATTGATTTATTGATTGACCTAATAATATCTTACCTAACGATTACCATTTTTTTTATGGAAACTGACACGATTGCCTACTAAACCTACTACATCCGTGATATCAGCCCATAACACCTTGGTGAACTAGGTGCCAGCCATGTTAGTGCTTTCCTTCGGTCGTGACGACTACACCGAACCTGGACGGAAAACACAAACTACATATTTACTTTCAATACCACCGCACTGAATGAGGGTTCGACTTCGATCATAAAAAATATTATTAACTATTTTTTCCGTCTACGGGGTTCGATGACATAATATGCCAAACTCGCTGTCAGTCAAGTCATTGTTATGTCAAGTCCTTTTAAACCACGGCCAGCCTCCAATGGTCGAGCGGTCGCCCATAGAAGAACTAATCGCGCCCAGGCGTGCTTCTGATCACGTCCGACAGTCGAGCGACCGCACCACCGAGCTACCGAGATTAACAAATTGCGCATTGCCTCAATAAGAAGAGCATCTAGCGGTCGTTCACCACGTCACTGGGTCAATGTTACACAGCGTCATTAAGTACTCAGTACCACGTGAATGTTATCTCTGCCTCTGCGCAATCGATATGTCGGCAGTGTCGGCACCGCCCACCGGCACGCTTCCCGGAAGTGGCGAGCCTGGCTTCCCAAGCGAGAGGTCGAAGGTTGGAACCTGCAATCTGATGAGAGTTTACATGTGTGCGGCGAAGCAAAACACGGCGAAGGTGTGAGATCTGAGTTTTTCCGTATTTTCGAGGAATATGTTGATCAGTCAGAGTTTATGTCTCCACTGCTGGACATACGCCTCTCCAATCTTTCTCCAATCCTCCTGGCCTTCAGCGGCACGGAACGTTTACTCAATAGGAATAAACCAACATGCATATCGGTAAAGATAACATCACATTGTAAAGAAAATTTGTACGCACACTAAGGCTAGTGCCACAGCAGCGTGAGCGTGAACGTGAGCAGAAATTTAGGTCAGTGTGGAGCTAGATAAATTGCTAGGGTAGGACAGCCGATAAGTTTTTGGAATTTTCCAAGAATTTTAATATACTGTAACCGTATAGTCCGTCACTTCGGCGAAGGAAACCACTGCATTGAACCTATACGTACACGGTACAAATAAATAGCGCTAAAGAATCTCGTAAAGAATCCAAATAACACGCTCCCCATAGCCATAGAAATTAGAACGATCTTAAAATTATTCATTTCGGACAGAGGTAGAGACTTTTGGCCTTTTTAACCCCTGACACAAAAAGAGGGGTCTTATAAGTTTAATGTGTATGTGTGTGTGTATGGATGTGTCTGCTGTGGCATGGTAGCTCCCAAACGGATGCACCGATTTGGATGCGGTTTTTATTTATTAGAAAGCTGGTATAATCGGGCTGGTTAGCTATGCTTGTAATCAAGTAATTAAGTAATAAAAAAAATTATTATCTTAAAAAGTGGACCGATTTGCAAGCAGTTTTAAAAAAAAAGTTCGAAATAAAAATTTAATTGCAAATTTAAAAAACCCCTGACCCGTAAAAAGTCAAAAATAATTTCCGTTTACTTACTTAAAATATAAAATCTCAGAGCTGCGCGGGTATTTACGGGTCGGGTTTTTTAATTTTTTTTGGGTCAAAGCTCACGTTGGTACTGCTGGCAATGACAGGGCTGATTTTGTAGCAAAAAAAAAAAAAAACACGCAGTATAACGCCGCAGAGAGGCGAACCAATTTATGATAAAGCCCCTCTCTCAATTTATAAAGTATTCCATACGCCAGAATACAATATTTTTTTTTTTGGAAACTGACTCGGTTGGCTACATTACCTACAACATGTCAGCCCATAACACCGGGTGAACTAGGTGCCATGTCAGTGCTTCCCTTCGATCGTGCCGGCTACACTGAACTGGACGGAAAACGCAAACTATTTACATAGCCTTACAATTTCAGAATGGCAGAAGATTTAAGATAACACAGATGCATGGCGTATTACATACATACATAACGTCACGCCTGTTTCCCGGTAGGGTAGGCAGAGACGGATCTCCGCGCGCCACGATCCTGACGCACCTCTACCGCCTCTTCCACCCTCATAATGTTCTTCATACATGCTTTTCGGTTACGGGTACTACGCACTTGACCCTTTTTGAGCACATGCACGATCTGGTCCAGGTACATGCGTCTAGGACGACTCTTCCCGACGCATCCACCCACATTTGCTCAATAAATTTCAGGGCGTATTACTAAACAGTTTTTCCCTAGCGTGACCTCAGCCTATAAAATACTGAATAGTATCGAGAACAACAATTTGAGAACCCAGTTTTGTAGACATAGGGGTTTACTTACACAAGTCTATGCTGAAAGACACTGCGGCATGTTCGTGTGATGATAGTGAAAGTCCTCAGTAGCTGGAGCATCTGCTGACGGGTTGACCGAGGTTCCAGTCCGCCGAACTGTTCCATTTTGAACTGATCACCCGATAACTGGGCATCACTTATGAAAAAATGCGAATTCGAGTAAGAGATTTGTGAAAAATATAAATATTTTTGTTTTGATATGTTTGTATTAATTGTGTATATTTTGATATTGAATATGTATAAATAATTAATATAAATACTATAGAATGAAAATGTGAAAATAAAAAATTATAATAATAAAAGAAAATAGTACACCATGATACTACTGAAGCTGACAAAGATCTTCGAATACAGATCAGAACAAACAAATGGAATTAAAAAAAACCGGCCAAGTGCGAGTCGAACTCGCGCACCGTGGGTTCCGTATCGCCATGTCATGGTCAGCGCCACTTACGCCATCTATGGCATGTTTATGAAATGCTTCATATTAGTTAAAATGCATGATTAGTTAAAATGCTTCATACTCTTTTCGGTAGATGGCGCACATACACTTTTTAGTTTCTTCTATGGGAACCCCGTGATTTTTTTAATTTTTCTTATTTTTAACACATAACACATATTCTGTGAAAATTTCAACGGGCTACCTATTACGGTTCAAGAGATACATCCCTTGGACAGCCCTCGGATAGACAGACAGACGGCGGCGGCGGTGTAGGTTTAGTAATAGGGTCCCGCACCAGATACGGAACCCTAAAAAACAGTGCTAAAGTGTATAATATAAAGGTTGGCTGAACATTGAATATACGTACACACGGACTGAAGACGTTGACATTTATATTATTATGTAGGGTATGAAGGTATCGTCATGTGGTATCGTGTACGTACACTGTGCGTGATCTCGGTTTGATGTAAAAACTTCGTTTCACAGATCGTTTTGACTCAATTATTCATCTACAATCTCCCTAATAACATACTAATAACATCTCTTAAATGAAGGGTTTACACGGAGGGAAATAATAAAATAAAAAAAATTGGCAAGTTACTTTCTGACCGGTAAAATTGTTTTTTATGGAATCTGACACGGTTGGCTACAAATCACCTACAACATCCGTGACGTCAGGTCAGCCCATAACACCGGGTGAACTAGGTGCCATATCAGTGCTTCCCTTCGGTCGGCAACACTGAACTGGACGGAAAACACGAACTATTTACATAGCCGTTTCGACCGACCGACGTTTCATTCAGTGTGGTGGTATCAACCCGGACGGGATAAACACTAGTAAGATAAAAAGGGAAGGGAGGTACCTACAGTTTCTTACGAGTATCTCTTTCGATCAAACTCGTTCATTCTGTCTTTTTGGGCAATAATTTATTTGTTACTAACTTTTTCCCGCGGCTTTGCTTCGCGTGACTTTTTGCTCTCAGCTTAGGCAGCGGAAAACCGCATGTTAATTGGTTCTCATATTATAAGGATATTCATGTATTGACGTACTTTAAATACACACCACAGGCCGTATCCCGACAATCGGGGTAAGCAGAGTAATCGGTGTTGTGCTGCAAGTACTCTCGTAAATTACAGCACAACACCGACAACCATGTTTAGCAAAGTATTCGGACAAGATAACTATCAGGCAGCAAGTAAGGTACGAAGGAAGGCCCACCGCCCTTATGCACGGCATCTTGTCCTTATCCATTAGTTGCCTTTTATGACATGCACGGGAGAGATGCACTGGGACTATTCTTATTAAGTACCGACCTCAAACAGTACGTACTTTAAACGGCCGTAGAAACTTATTTTTATTTATTAGAAATAATGTATAAGTGAATATGCCATAGGTACATAATAAATTTAGGTATACCGTACTAAGCAATCACGATACCTAAATAGGTACGTACCTAACGCACATTTGATTCAGCTCATTCTGGGTGTTTCTGTGGTGGGTTTTTGTGCACGTACATATTTATTGAAGCTGCTGCGGTGATTATCAAAATGTTTTTGTTAGAATTTTGTTAATTTAAAAGACACGAGTCACGATTTTCGTTAAGTATTACATAATTACGTAGCATTCAGTGGATTGTGTTCCTATGTGTTGTGTGGAATTTACTACCTACTTCATAAAATGAACATTAATAGTTGGTGGGTTTAAAGTCGTTCAAATTTATAGCACCACACTGAATTAAAGTCGATCGAAACGGTTATCAATCAATCAATATCATCATCAATACTAATAATAAATCTCTAAGGTCATGGAGTAAGTTACTTTGTTTTATGAGATACTGCGTTTGTAGACTCTATGTATGATACTAAAACTAAATTAACGATTTTTAGAAATCTTTTCTGTATGTATGCTCCTGCATAACTCTTAAACAGATCATCCGAATTAGATGAAACTTAGTACAAGCACATTTAACTATACGTGACACAGGATAGGCTAAATAAAATGTTGTTCCGGTTATGCTAAGATGTGGCTCTCATACAAACTGAATTGTTCAGCGCGCCGAAATAATGGTACGGCAGCGGGCTTACGACTTTGTTCTTTTTAAATACGATTTTCACGCGAGCGAAGCCGCGGGCAAAAGCTAGTTAAAAATATAGATAGTGGTTTCTGACCAGTTCATTGTAGCCGACACGAGCAGCAGGGAATCTGTGAAATGGCCTGATATCAAAGGTGTAGGTTCATACCCTCTTTTTTTCTTTCGCGCAGTCTGTTAAAAATCACGGAAGGGGCATAGATTTTTCCAGGAGGTTAAAGATCGTCTTAATAAATAAATCGCAATATCTGTAACGAACGACTGACCGACGATGGCCGCTTCTATGTTTCATTCATTAGATTTGATAACAACTTAATTTACAGGGGTTTTTCTTTCAGTCAAGTTTTCTGGGGCACATAGGATGTATATATACTAGTATTTTAGCCGTGGTAACATCTAGATCAGCGGTTTCCAAGTATTTTAATCCGTACACCTAAATAAAATGTTTAAATCCTTTGTACCGTGTGAGGCCGGTACTTTAAAAGAATAGCCCCACTTCATCTCTCCCAGTGTATGTCGTCTCTCCCCTCTCCCTCTCCCTCTCCCTCTCCCTCTCCCTCTCCCTCTCCCTCTCCCTCTCCCTCTCCCTCTCCCTCTCCCTCTCCCTCTCCCTCTCCCTCTCCCTCTCCCTCTCCCTCTCCCTCTCCCTCTCCCTCTCCCTCTCCCTCTCCCTCTCCCTCTCCCTCTCCCTCTCCCTCTCCCTCTCCCTCTCCCTCTCCCTCTCCCTCTCCCTCTCCCTCTCCCTCTCCCTCTCCCTCTCCCTCTCCCTCTCCCTCTCCCTCTCCCTCTCCCTCTCCCTCTCCCTCTCCCTCTCCCTCTCCCTCTCCCTCTCCCTCTCCCTCTCCCTCTCCCTCTCCCTCTCCCTCTCCCTCTCCCTCTCCCTCTCCCTCTCCCTCTCCCTCTCCCTCTCCCTCTCTCTCTCCCTCTCCCTCTCCCTCTCCCTCTCCCTCTCCCTCTCCCTCTCCCTCTCCCTCTCCCTCTCCCTCTCCCTCTCCCTCTCCCTCTCCCTCACCTCCTCCCTCTTCCTCTCCCTCTCCCTCTCCCTCTCCCTCTCCCTCTCCCTCTCCCTCTACCTCTCCCTCTCCCTCTCCCTCTCCCTCTCCCTCTCCCTCTCCCTCTCCCTCTCTCTCTCCCTCTCCCTCTCCCTCTCCCTCTCCCTCTCCCTCTCCCTCTCCCTCTCCCACTCCCTCTCCCTCTCCCTCGCACCCTGTATGTAGGAATGTGCTGTATGTACATATGTACAAATTATGTGCATACAGTGTGACATTGAGAGGCAAGGTCAACTTGATGCGACCGCAGGAATGCGTTCAGCGCGTGCGCAATGTCATGTATTGCTGATTGTAGCATCTCACATAAAGACATACCTACATGCTGTAATAAGTACATAACATATTTGTCTAATTGCATTCTGATTGCATATCCTTTAAACTGAGGTGACTGTTACAGAAATTAAGTACATATATAAACACACATGTACCGTGTGGGGTCGGTATTTAAAAAGAATAGCCCCGCTGCATCTCTCCCCGTGCATGTCGTAAAAGGCGACTAAGGGATAAGGACAAGATGCCGTGCATAAGGGCGAAAGGGTAGCCACCTATCACCTTGTCACGGTCCTTCCACCGAGTCATGTAGCAGAGCAGGTGGGCCTTCGTTCGTGCCCTACTTGATGCTTGATAGTTAGGCTAGTTATCTTATCCTAATGCTTTGCTAAATGTGGTGATCGGTGTTGTTCTTAATTTACAAGAGTACTTGCAGCACAACACCGACTACTCTGCTTACCCCGATTGTCGGAATACATAAATAAAAAAAGTTTTAAAAAACATAAAACCGACTTCCTAAAAAAAGTAAAACTAAAAAACTATTTAAAATAAAAATATAAAAACCGCCTTCAAAAATATATGAAATAAAAACCTAAAAAAAAAAAGAACCCTAGAGTTGAAGGCGGTGCTAAAAAGGCTACACAAATCACAAAGGATATTATCATCCACTCATGTTTTCTTTCATGCATCATTTTTGCTTGCTTTAGCACCGCCTTCAACTCTAGCGTTCTTTTTTTTTTTAGGTTTTTATTTCATATATTTTTGAAGGCGGTTTTTATATTTTTATTTTAAATAGTTTTTTAGTTTTACTTTTTTTAGGAAGTCGGTTTTATGTTTTTTAAAACTTTTTTTTTATTTCACAGTTTTTTTTAGTAATTTTTTGCTATTAATGTACTCGGCGGAATCGCTCGGCCTTCGGCCTCGCGATTCCGCCTCGCTTTCCAATCCGATCTTGACCCAATTAAAATAGGACCACGTCAGCTTCGATAGCTCAGTGGTGCAGACAGTCAACTGTCGCTATTGAATGTTAAGCAACGCTGGGTGCGGTCAGTACTTGGATGGGTGACCGCTGACCGTTGGAGGCTGACCGAGGTTCGGATTCCTCGTAAAACTGTAAGTCCCTTCCCTCCTAATCTTACTTGGTGGTAGGCTTTAACCTGCCCGGGTTGGTACCACCGCACTGAATTAAACGTCGGTCGAAACGGCTATGTAAATAGTTTGTGTTTTCCGACCAGTTCAGTGTAGTCAGCACGATCAAAGGGGGAAGCACTGACATGGCACTTAGTTTACCCGGTGTTATGGGCTGACATCACGGACGTTGTAGGTGATGTTGCAGAACTTAGTAGAATGGACAGACATAAACGTGTTACGGAACCCTACTTTTATTATAAAATAACCGTCGGAGGACCTTGGTTGAAAATTGTAAAATTTAGTAGAAAAGACAGACATGCATTTGTTACGGAACCCTACATTCATTTTGCAGAACTTAGTAGAATGGACAGACATAAACGTGTTACCGAACCCTACTGAACAGTTGCACTCCGGGAGTGCCGGCAGATCCCGTGCCACTCTAACTTAACCCTTAATGCAATGACTTAAGGTTTCATTTTAAAAATGACGCTGACGCGATGTCGCGAATTATACATTTTTTACCCACCTAAAAAGTGCCAAGCGCCGCTAAAGAAGTTTTCACTTCAACAACCTCAGGGTCATCCCCTTTCAAATAAAAAAAAAAAGAATTTTCAAAATCGGCCCACAATTGACGGAGTAATCGCGTAACAAAGATCCAAAAAAAGAAAACATACCGTCGAATTGAGAATCTCTTAGGTCTAAAGTAAATTGCTCGTGAAGACAAATGCAACGAGCCCAAACACGATGGGTTTATCATGTGTAGTTTAGGAGTTCCTATGGCCACCTTCTGTCTCCATCATCAGACCAGCTCGATGGTACTCGTACCCAAAGAGTTTGAATTACGTCGCCGACGTAATACAAACTCTTTGCTCGTACCATAATAAATTAAGCGCACCTGGCCGGTCGGAAAAGATAAAAAATTTCAAATTTAGAATATTCATGAAACAAGGGTCCGAATATGTATCACTAGTATATCGATTCATGTATTTCAACAGGACAGAGAAAATTTCAAAATATTTGGTATTTAATACTCTTTAGTTCTTTTTTTTTTTGTTTTTTGGAAATCGGTTTAATAGTTTTTAAAACAGTTTTTATTTCATTCTTTTTAGTAATATTATTAGTATTAAAAAAAAGAATAATCGAAATCGAATAATCGAAATAGATTGAAGTGGTACAGAATTATTCGCCATATGTGTCAGACTGCAAATTGCTGAATAAGTCCACATCACAAAAGTTTTGCTGAAGGTAACCACACACCATACTAATTTATCAAACTGAAAATTGCCGAAAACGACCACATCACAAGTTTTGCTGAAGGTAACCACACACCATAGTATTATGCTGATTTTTCGAACACCACTGAACCAATTTCGATAAAATTGAAATGGGACCACCTCGGAAGTATGACCTAACTAACAAAAAAAGAATTTTCTAAATCGGCCCTCAATTGACGGAGAAATCGTGTTACAAACATACAAAAAAAAAAAAAAAAAAACATACAGACGAATTGAGAACCTCCTCCTTTTTTGGAAGTCGGTTAAAAACAGGCTCACGTGGTTTTTTTTTATGGAAACTGACACAGTTGGCTACATCACCTACAACATACATGATGTCAGCCCATAACACCGGGTGAACTTGGTGCCACGTCAGCTTCCCTTCGGTCGTGTAAACACAAACTATTTACATCGGTAAATAGTTTGTGTTTTCATCGTTTTCATCGTGTTTGTCTTTTCAATACTGCACGGCCTACTTGGTTGTGCAGTGAAACTTGCTGACGAGCCGACCAAGAAAGCTGGAAAAGCTGGCAAATTGAATGGATACTATGATTGACACGGGAACAACGATTGCATATTCTTATAAATAAGTGTTGGTAAAATGCACAGAGTAAGTCCGCCGCGGTAGTAGAGGGCGGCCGGCTCAGGAGAGTGGCCGCCGATCGCTGCTCTGTGGTAAAATGATAGAATGTAGTAGTGAAAACGGCATGTAAATAAATTATTAGAATTATTATCTCCTTCAATTAGGATAATATGGAATATCCCGCTAGTTGAAGCTATTTTGTTTAAAATTCACTTTGAATATTCAGCTCTCAAAGAGGTAATAATACAAATTATGTTATAAACCCACAGGAAACTCAAGGACAGTCTTGTTTATCTCCTTTTAAAATTGTTAAGACGATTCCTTCGGACCTCTTCTATAGAACAAAGCATTTTCTATACATATTAGTGTCACCCTTGTGTATTGTACCGTGTGGGGCCGGTACTTTAAAAGAATAGCCCCACTGCATCTCTTCCCGTGTATGTCGTAAAAGGCGACTAAGGGATATGACTCCCTTTTTATATTACTAGGTGGTAGGGTTTAACCCGCCCGGGTTGGTACCACCGCACTGAATGAAAGGTCGGTCGAAACGGCTATGTAAATAGTTTGTGTTTTCCGACCAGTTCAGTGTAGCCGGCACGACCGAAGGGAAGCGCTGACGTGGCACCAAGTTCATCCGGTGTTATGGGCTGACATCACGGATGTTGTAGGTGATGTAGCCACCCGTGTCAGTTTCCATAAAAATAAAAAAAAACCCTTCGAGGAAACCATGTGATCAGCCGATCTGTGGATCAGCCTTTGCTATTTTCCAAGTTTCAACAACAGATAAGTAAGACCAGTCATTCGTCAGTCATCGAAGTGTTCTATCTCTATATCTTCTCTATCTCTAATTCTTTTTTTTTATACAAGAAGGATAAATTTATTCAAGTATATAAAGTAAATACAACCATACACTAATACACTAAAACTAAAACTCTAATTCTCTAATTCTTATAAAAGAGAACGTCCGTCTGTATGTATGTTGAGGTAAACTCCGTAACCACTGAACAGATTTTGATGCGGTGTGCACCAATGTAAAGAGTAGTTCACTATAGGCTATATACCATCTCGCTAATTAGCAATAGGGCTGAGCGGTATAAAAAAAAGTACAGTATGAACGAAACTTAGTGTCGAATGATAGTGCCGGATGGAAAGGGGAGATAAGGATGGAGGGGAGGGATGGGAGGGGAGGAGGCGAGGGAGGGAGGGAGAGAGAGAATATAAGAGAAGCGATAGTTTATTATCATATTTACGTTTAATTCGGATTTGCTATTAAAGCGAGTTTACCCCGAGCGAAGCCGCGGGCAAAAGCTAGTTTATTGTAAACCTTAACAATAATAAACCTTGTCTAAAATACTTATTTGCAAGGCTGTCTTCTGCGGAAAGTCCCCCACGTGGAGTCTAATTTCATTGAATTTTCCACTTTCCAATCGTTTGTTACCTACTTGTATTGTATTCAAATCTTCTGTTACATGTGTACAATTGCGTCTGAAAGGGTATATACATTTGTGGAACTTTACCATACTGCCTAGCTCGATGTTCCCCTCTCAGAACACTTTGTGAGACGAGAGAGCGTTCGTGAGCGCTGTGTGTGCCATTCTTCTGCCTAGAGTTGTATTTGTATTACTTCGCCATAGACTCTTTCTATTCTGTGGCCATAGCGACAGGACGTATATGATATTACTGTCGCGACGATATTTTTATGTGACTTCATTTTCATAAATGTTAATTGGACTTACCTATTGTAAGTAGGTAAAATAGGTAAGTCCAATTAACATTTATGAAAATGAAGTCACATAAAAATATCGTCGCGACAGTAATATCATATACGTCCTGTCGCTATGGCGACGGGCACTTGTACCTACATTATTATATAGGTACGCGTTATATACTCGATCATTTTGGCACAACCTATATTGTGCGAAAAATACAATAATTTATATAATGATAAAAACTATATTGTAACTTGTATATTATTATAATATACTCGCTATATACTCGATAATTTTGGCACAACCTATATTGTGTGAAAATTACAATACTTAATTATGATATACATGATAAAAACTATATTGTAATTATTTTCTTGAAAACGTTATGGCAACACTGTTATTAAATCTAAACTATTTAAAAAAATATTCTAATAAAATAAATCTTACATTAAATATAACTATAACAATTAAATAAATGAAGAAAAAGGAGGGTTGAGCGTCGTCGGGGGTGCGGTGGTGGGAGCGCTATGACAGGAGGTAAATCTCCTCCAGTTCTGTCAACTCCCCTGCGGTACCCAGGACACTTGCACAATTGCCTCTCTGAATCTCCAGCGCTACACGAAAATTTGAAAAATTTTGTAATTTAAAATATCGACGAAGTCGCACATTCGTTAGATTATTGCGAGTGTATACGTACATTTTCGCGACAGTATTTTCGTAAATGTTATTTCGGTTTTACGTACCGACACATACGTATTGACTTTAATGGGACCTTTGACCAGCCGCTTTCGAACACATTAACTTATCTAAGTAGGTACGACTATTTCAAAATGCACTTAGCATGTGCAGCTGTAAAAGAGGTAATAATAAAATAATTATGTTATTTAGGTAGGTACCCATTATTTTAAACAAAAAATAAGCATAGCTATTCATAGGGGGAACGCTGCATCCGTCATGGGGACCATGCCCTTGTCCCCCATGTCGGAATACTTTTATTTGTAAGTATTTTTATTCTTTTAGATTAGTTTAGTTTGTAGCTTTGTAAATATTTTATGTGGCAAAAAAAAAAATTACTTGATAGGAAACATAAATGTTTGGCTACATCACCTTTCTTGCTATGGTAATGGAAAGCCCATTGCAGTGTGTAACTTGTAAGATGCACTCTCAAGGTTCTTTCCCGGATGTTTAATACTGAACTGTACAGTTATTGAATCAGGGGATGAAAATTACCTTGGCACGGTCCTTCCACCCAGTCAGGCAGTAGGTGAGTCTTCGTGCCTTATTTTCTGCTTGAGAATTATCTTTTCCTTTTTATATTTTAAATTTTTTATATTATTATTATTTTTGTATTCTAATACTTTGCTAATCGTGACGGTCGGTGTTGTGATGTAATTTACCAGAGTTCTTGCAGCACAACCCAGATTACTCTGCTTACCCCGATTGTCGGGATACAGCGTGTGGGATGTAGGTATGTATGTATGTATGTTACCTACAAGTAACTTAATTTTTTATGGCCTAGCCAAAGAGTTTGTATTACGTCGCTAGGAGCGCAGCGACGTAATACAAACTCTTTGGGCCTAGCTAAGTTGAGGTACTATAATTTAACTGGTCATGATTTTCAGACGATCTTCATTCTCCCAATGACTAATCGGCATTCGGTTTTCGTCCGAGTAATTTATTAATAATTTAAGGTTCGTAAAAAACTGTGAACTTGACGAATTAGCGCATGGACACAGCGAAACTATCGGTTCGGTCACGAACCGGTTGAGATCACACGTTCGAGTATCGCGTCTGCCGACACTTCCAGTTCAGCGAAAAAAGTGTTCACACACAGACGGACGAACGGACACACAGACCTCACAGCTGACCGATGTTATAATGGTACCTGCCAGCGTCGCTGCATACGGAACAATAAATAGTTACCACAAACGATAAAGGATCATCTTTACTATATAACTATTATTTATTGACACATTACAACTCATAAGCACAAGTCTTCCTTCATACACATTTTCCGTTTACATTTTTACCTGATTCTTAAAAACGTATGTTAATTAATTGGAACGAATTCTGGTATGTTCACCCAGATTAGTTTTGCTGTAGTGGGTTAGTACAGTCTTAAGTTCATAAATGAAATAAAAAAAAAATACAAAACTGAAATTAAATTAAAACTACTCATCTAAAAATTTAAAACTAACGAAAACATACATACCACGTAAAGAAATATAACCAATTTCGACGCTGCGGACTGGTCTGCGGACGGTTTCTTTTTCCAATAATATACACAATTTTTTGTTTCCTTAATTTGATAGTGGACTTTTCTAACTAGGCAATGGAACTACTGGGACCTGCCGAAATATACCGGTATGATTAATAACGTAGATTAATAAAGAAATAAGAATCAATTCATACTAACGCCTTCGTTGAAATAAAATCCAAAATAGTAATTTGCGTTCAACTATCCGGTACAGGTCCTAAAAACAGAGACACTAAAGTATAAAATACCCCTTTACATTTCCTCACTCACAAGTTTGATGCACGTCTCTATAAATTGCTCTATGTAGAGCTTATTTATTATGTGGTTCTACAGACGTGTTACTTACAGATGCAACTGTGAACGGCAACATTAATATTTATACGTCAGTACTACACTGCCTAACCACATAGACATAGTTGAGACTCGAAACAAGCGAAGTTTTTTAAGACAAGACTACGTCTATAAGAGCCGAGCAGTCTCAGACGATATCGTCATCATGACGCGGCAACGATGACATCAATAGACAAAAACCATCGAGAGAATAAAAATTTCACAATGTTAAGTCAAGATAGCAATATTGGATTAGCACCTCGGATTCATTTTCAGGAGGAATATGAGGCGAGACGGGAAATAAAATACCCAGGGCCGTTGGAACTCGACGGGGTGCACCACCTTCTTCCTTACTTCGATAATTGAAATTTCGTTTCGAACATGAATTGCTTCATGGTTTGAATTTCATCTGAAATTGTTTATCTCTTCCTTTACTTTACTAAACGGCGGGGTATGTCACCACTACATTTAATAAAGTAATAGTTCGGTTTATAGGAAAACTTTGCCAATATACACATGCGTTTGAAGAAACAAAACACATTTTTAATGAAAGTAAAATGTATAATCTTGAAGATGCTTATTTACAATAATGAAGATTCAACAGGGAAGCCAATTTATTAGACAAATAATTTTTGTACATCGCATATTGCACTTGTGGTTTATGCGATTTTGAAAATGGCTTTAGAAATTGCACCACTCCTGAGCTGATCGATTGCCTCCTGGTACTGACACAGCGAGTACACCTTTATACCAAGCTTCTCGTAGCTCAGGTACCTGCAAGACACAACACATTTTTAGATAACGTAATTTTCGTTCGTACCAGATCAGTTTAGCCGACGCGAGCTAGCCTAGCTAGTTTAATGGGCTAACATGTATGGTGATGTAGACTTCCATGTCAGGTACAAAAAATCAACATCAACTGGTTGAAAAGTAGGTCCCAAAAATCTAAATGTAAAATGGGCGTGAACAGGCTTCTTTCAGGGCGTTCCATGGCCATGGCATTTGCAAACCCTTTGCATCACCAAATGTTCATGAGAATTTACCATGAGAACCATTTACCATGAGAACAATTAACCACCTACGATCAGTGCAGCGACATGTCAAGTTTTCTATAAAAAAGTCACCTGTCTCCCATGGCCTGCAGCCAATGTAGTGACTTGACGAAGCTGAACGGATTCACTTTGACACCGATGACCGAGAGCTCCTTGTTGTAAATGTCGAAAGGATTAAGACTGGAACAAGAATACTGCATTATTAATTTTAATAGTGTTAAGGAGACTAAACCCAAACAAATTTCTTCGAAGCCAATGTGAATGAAAAAGACGGTGAGCGGAACGTACGTGCTTTATTTTTGTGAGTGGAACATACGTGCGTCCAAATTGTTTATGGAGTGCAAAAGAGTACGATAAGCACATGAGCATATATGGAACATTATGTGAGTGTGGAAGAGGCGTCAAAGGTATGTCACGTGGAGATCCATTGTCTCTGCATATCCCATTGGCAAACAGGCATGACGTTACGCAAAAGAATGGTGCTTCGCTCCGTGTAAGAAGAGCTCGGGTGTTTAGAATAGGTGGCTCCACAGTGATGAATTACAGAACGAGAAAATGAGCACAATATTCCTTGTCCAAATATAATGAACACAATACCTGGCGACGTGATCCGGCGGGCAGCATCCGAACAGGATATACTTGCCTCCTTGGCTCATGTAGCGGAAGTTAACCTCCATAGCCATGCCCACTCCTGAAAAACCCCACATAGAACGTGTAAAAACTGGAATGGAATGAATTCCAGAAATCTAAACGTAAGTTAGTCAGTCCGTCACGTTTAATTGATTTTATGTCGGAAGTAGTACCTGTGGTATCGATGATGAAGTCATAAAGATGCTCCTCATTCGTCAATATGTCAGGAGTAACCAAATTGAATCCTGTCTCTGAAACATAAACTTAATTTTGTGAAGTCGACATTCGGAATACCTACTGAAAAAAACTGCCGATACTGACAGAACTAAAGATAAGCACTGACTTGGCATCTCGGTAATGTATAATGGGTGTAATGGGCTGATATTAGTAGCCAATCACATTAGATCTATATAAAACAATCTAAATAAAATTGTTTTAAAACCCTACTACGAGAAATTATTCTTCACACAAAACACATTACCCTCGTTGCTTTGCCAGTCTTACAACATATTTCCTCTTGTGCTGTAGCTTACCGAGATTTTTAACAAAGTCAAGTCGTTTCTGGTTCATTTCCGAAACAGTGACATCCCTGTGGCCATGAAGATGTAGGGTTGTGATCCACAGGTTGCCTAAAACCGAAATATTTGTAAAAAAAAAAGACTGAAAACATGTTAAAAATTATTTAAATAATAAAAAAAAATACGTTTTTAAAGGGGGAAAAAGTATAAAACAATTTTAATATGAAACTTGTCAGATTTAAAATGAAAAACGTGTGGCGCACGCAACAGATGAATGATACATCAATAGTTCACCTACATAAGTCACTAACAATTGTATTGCACTGCAAATGATATTGACTAAACTGTTGTGAGTTTTCTCAACGACGACAGTTACTCTCTGCACTCCGCAGTATTAATGCATGTTCCCCACGTTTTTCGCTTCAAATATGTATGGGGCTAGAAGAAATTATTTTATACTCTAATCTTTTAAGGTCAGATTTCTATGAGAATTAAATATATCAAAACGTCGCACCAATGATGCCAGCTCCGACGACAAGAATCTTGCTGCCGACCGGCATCGGCGTAGCTCGGTCGAATCCGTGCGACACACACGAGTAGGGTTCGCACAGAGCTCCTGAAATATCAAACAATGTGAGGGTTTTTAATAAGACTAGCTGCACCCGCGGCTGCGCTGGCAATAACAAGGTTATGGTGTCGTATATAAAGAGGTGAACAGATTAGATCGCTCTTGTGGGACCGCTCTCCAATTATCATCCTGCATCTCTGGACTCAGTTCAGAGTCGACCCATGCGAAAGGGCTTTGCAGAGTTCAGTTCATTTAGTTAGAGCAATGGGAAAATTAGGAGCATTCTCTCTGCCCACCTATTCTCCCCAAGTACAGAAGGCATACGAATTAATCAATACTAATTAATCAATATTAATCTGTAAGGAATGGTCATGGAGTAAGTTACTTAGTTTTATGAGATATTGCGTTTGTAGACTCTATGTGTGATACTAAAACTAAATTGATGATTAATAGAAATCTTTTCTGTATGTATATTCCTCCATAACTCTTAAACCATCCGAATTTGATGAAACTTAGTACAAGCACATATAACTATACGCGACACAGGATAGGCTAAATAAAATTGTTCCCGTAACCCGTTACACTAAGATGGGGCTCTCATACAAACCGAATTGTTCCGCCGCGCGCGAAATAGATAGTACGGTAGCAGACTTAGTATTTTCTTCAATTAAAATACGAATATCACGCGAGCGTAACCGCGGGCAAAAGCTAGTAAGGGGCATAAAGAGATAGATCCCACTAAATGTTTCATTAGTCGTATTCAATGGGAGGATGTGCCAGAGGTTGAGCTTCCTGTACCGACGACGAAGAGGAATACAAGAGGTTCGGGTAGAGTGTCTTCGCTCTCCTAACCCTGTTGAAGCGTGACGTCATCCGGTAAGAGATAGACGTTGGTGTCCGGGATCACGACGTACTCAGCCCAGCCACCGTGCTCCCAGGTGCCCACGCTCGTGTTGCGCCCGCGCGCACCGCAGTAGTTGTAGTCGCCTCTACGGCACCAGTCACACAGGCTGCAGGGCCTGGACACAGATTTACTTAATAGTTACTGCCTGGAGGCAGTGCCATTATCAGCGTTATTGTTATTATCTGTTTTGTTATAAATAATTTTCACATTCAATCACCACGACTATAATTTACGATCAGCAAGCATTATCACAAAATCGACTCCATCATCATCGACATCGACATCATCACAGTGAATGAGGCTCTTCATACTTATAACTTCAAATTCAAATTACACACGGTTTTCCCAATTCATACAAATGTGTCAAGTTATTATAGCCCAGAATCTAGTGGTTTGAAAGTTTTCCACGAAGACCGGATCGGTGTCGCCGACACGACCAGCGGTACCATATAGCACTAATGGTTTCGAAGGGATAAGGCATAATGGGCTGATATCAGAATGAGTTGGTTTAGCCAGATTTCATGCAAAACGCCGGGTCTTACAAAGTTTAATTTTCTGTAGAAAGAAAACGAAAATAAATTAGAAACCACATCCTTAATAAAGTCGGAGTCACACAATTATTTATATCTTACCCATTAGGGTCTACAACGACCCTATGGCCCTTCTTATAGCTGCTCCTGGATCCAGCTTTCTCCACCACGCCGCTGAACTCGTGACCCAAGATGAGCGGCTTCGACATTATCACTGGGTACTCTCCCTGCAATGATAAGGCCATTGTATACATAATTCCGTTTTCTATATCTGAGCTATTTACTGGTAAACTTTCAGAATTAAATGATGAAAGATGTGGAAAAATATATGCAGAGCATTGCAAGCTATTCAGAGCGACTCGTGGCTAGGGTTACCATTTCGAAATTTGAAAAGTCCTGACAAAAAGCCGGAAATTTAAAAAACGTTCGGACATTTTAGTGACAAAATGAAATAATAAATCCCACGAACATGATTATTTTAAGTTGAGATGAGAGTTGAGACTAACTAGTTCAATTACTCGTATGTAGTTTAATACAGATTGAAGAATAATTGAATATTTATGTTATATTTTATGAGTAAATTAACTATCGTTCAAAATGTTTCCATCTAAGTAAAAAAATCCAGACAAATTTAAAAGCCGAACAAAGTTCAGACGGAACGGCCGAAAGTTCGGACATGTCCGGACAAATTCGGATAGATGGTATCCCTACTCGTGGCGAAGCACTAAATACATTGCCTGTTTTGCGAAAGGCAGTTGGATAGATACCCGTTAGATTGCTCCATATTTTTTTTTGTTTCCACATTCCGAGTTATTCCACGATTCGAATTTAATGCAATGTAATATTTATTGGGTAATCAAGGAACCTAACCATTTTTACCCTCGGAGTACAGAGTTTTACCTTACTACACGTGATAGTCTGACCGTCTTTACCGACGTTAATGACCGTATAAGATACAAACGGAAAAATAGTTTTCATATACTGTCAGCACTAAATTGACTATACTTTATAATTTTTTCAAATTATTAAGCATTTCGTTTAGAAATAATTGCCATGGCAAATTGTACACATTCCTTACTAACTTTCTAAACAATTAAAATATTTTTTTAAATATGTAGTAGTCATCTAGGCTTTGAAATACCTTTTCATCGATGTACTCGTAGTGTACTACTCGACCTGTTAAACATATATTTTTATTTCCAACTTAGCTTTTGCGTCCCCTTTTGAGAACTCCTGATTTTTTTTTGGTATCTGACACGGTTGACTACATCACCTACAACATCATTGATGTCAGCCAAAAATACCTTGGTGAACTAGGTGCCATGTCAGTGCTTCCCTTGACTCGTGCCGGCTACACTGAACTGGATGGAAAACACGAATTATAGCCGTTTCGACGGACATTTCATTCAGTGCGCGGAAGGGTTAAACCCTACAACCTAGATGGTAATGGACTAAGAGAAATGGACCTACAGTTTTCCTTGGAATCCTATCAGGTCAGCCTCCAACTGTCGAACGGTCACCCATCCAAGTTCTGACCGCGCACAGGTGTGCTTATGATCACGAACGACAGTCGACCGATCGCACCACTAAGCTACCGAGGTTGACCGAGAGGCTGACATTGTTTACACATAATTTCCAAGTTTCAAGCAGATAGCTCTAACCTAACAGTTTAGGAGCTATACGGGCTGTGGCATACAGACGTATGGACGGACGGACAGATAGATTCACCCGCTACTGACCCGAGCGCACCAGCAGCCTTGCGGCCGTAGCACCCACACTGTGTCACGACTTCATCATGGAACAATCATTTGAAGATCGTTGCCAGCGTCGCTCGCGACGGAACGCTAAAAACTCATAAGCTAAAAACGAACCTGTATGATGTGTAGGTCGGTGCCGCATACCCCCGAATAATGGACGCGTATCAATACGTCGTTGTCATGGTGAAGGGTAGGCAGTGGATAGTCCTTCCTATACTGCAGCTTCTTGGTTACTCCGTCAAATATCATCGCTTCCATGTTGATTGCAGGGTAGTAGGTATTACTGTGAAACGCATCTCATCTCACTATTATTATAAACGCGAAAGTATAGATGTTTGTTTGTTTTATTTGTTTATTTATTTTTAGGGCTTTTAACAATGATTTGTTAATATTAGCCCCATAGTACTCATCTTCCTTATCACTTGGGAATCGGAGTCCCTAAGAGATAGAGAACGCTCAACGAAATCCAATACAATTACTAAATCCCTCTCACATGAGCTCTCGCCAACAGTATGTATACTAAAATACTAATTGAGTCTGTCCACCTACCCTAAGTGACGTCTTCATTGTTTGTTTGTTCCACTTTCACGCCTAAACAGCTGAACGGATTTGAATGAAATTTGGTAGGTAAATGGATCAAATACTGAATTAACATATTATCTCGCATATTGTAGGCATTTTTTTTATCCCGAAAAAATGCATGGTTCCTTTATGATAGCGATTATTGCATAGATATTATTTAACCGTAATTATTGTACCGTGTGGGGCCGGTACTAAAAAAGAATGAGAGAGAGAGAGAGAGAGAGCGACCGTTTATGATCATATTTGCATTTAAATCGGATTTAAACCAAGTTTACCGCGAGCGAAGCCGCGGGCAAAAGCTAGTCAGATAAGGATGATAAATGAGTTAAGAGATGAACAATGGGGTTCCCACGGAATAAACTCAAAAGCTCTATGGAGGTTTCATAGGATAAATAAAATTCATTTTCGATCAACTATTTTTAATATTTCCTTCGTTTAACCACATTTGTAGTAGGTACGGTTGTAGAACATTTTTTTTCTCTTTAATATATGAATGTTTCATTTTGACTTGTAAATTTGTCTTGCGATTCAAATTTGGCCAATTTAAGATATCTATAACAATTATGAATATTTATATGTGCACTCACCTTCGCACGTCCAGTGATATTGGCCGAGAATAAGGCACTAATAAAAAGAGTATTAAAGAAACTGATTAGGTACGCAAAAGGTTATCTTCTTCGCTCCAATGTTATTGTATCATAGCGGTTTTATGAAAATTCCACTGAATCCCGCTGATAAAATAACAGCGCGAGATAATAATACGAATTATTATAGGTAAATTATTAATGAAATTTCTTGAAATAGTCTTCAAGGACGTTTTATAAGGCACACATGATAAATTTAAGTTAAATATGAACTTTCTTATCGATCTATGTAAAATGTTAAATGACGTTCAAGAAAATAATTAGTTTTGTGATACAATTTGATGTGTGATGGATGTGTAAGTATTATGATGATCCTCTTGAAAAGTGTAATAAATTTTGTAAAAACATCTCGAAAATGTATGCTTTTGACACATGTTTATAGAAATAAAATGTTGAACGCCGCGATTGAAATTGCGCGATTTCGACCCGACATAGAGTAAGGTGGAGTGGATGGTCGAAATTTTTTCATTTCAGTATTCTATAGTAGTGCCATCTTTACGTGGAACTGAGAAGACAAACAAATTCGTATTCGTATCATTACGGTTGTTTGATGTTTCAGCAACAAACACTCCGCGCGCGCGCGGCAAGCAAGATCAAAGTGTGTAGGCACTGTACTTAGTTCACTATGAAATATGTAGATGGCGCGCGCATGGATTATGTAGAACAACCAAGAAAATATTTATGTTTGATAATATTATCTATGACAGAATCTTAATTTCTTAATTCATAAAAAAAAAGTGACAGGAATTGAGAGCTTCGTTTTATTTTAAAAGGTTTGCTAGTTTACGCCCTTTCCAACGGTATACCACATGTCATACAAATCATTCACTGGTATGTGGCCAAAATTAGGGATAATTTGCAAGAGTCTGAACATTAACAATAGAAGCGAAGCAGTTCGAATTGAACAAAGTGCCCGCGCGACCGGTACATGTCGTACAAAATCGTATCTCGATAACACGTGACACCTGGCAAAAGGCACCATGCGTCAAAACCTTGCAAATGACCCCACTTACCTATAAAAAAAATAATTGTCGGTTTTTTTTTAATGGAAACTGACACGGTTGGCTACATCACCTACAACGTCCGTGATGTCAGCCCATAACACCGGGTGAACTAGGTGCCATGTCAGTGCTTCCCCCTTTGATCGTGCCGACTACACTGAACTGGTCGGAAAACACAAACTATTTACATAGCCGTTTAGACCGACGTTTCATTCAGTGCGGTGGTACCAACCTGGGCGGGTTAAACCCTACCACCAAGTAAGGTTGATGTGCCGAACACCTTGTATAACCCTATATAAATCATATTTTTACAATTATATTATAAATAAAATATTAAATCTATGCCCCTATAATGCATTAACTGTATTATTTATTCTCCACTTTTTATTTCTTCAACTCGCGAAAATGCAATTTTCATGAATTATTCTTCACTCGCGAGCAAAATTCGTACAAAAACTTCTCATTTCTAAAAGCAAAAAAACCATTCAGGCCTTGATATCCCCAGCATGTTTCCTAGTCGCCGATGCGCGACATTGTTCACAGATGACGCTTCAAGCACCGAACTAAATGCTAGAAGTGGCATACTACGATGAATCTTGTTAACAAATGTGCGTGCCTTCACATGCAATTATTTTCATTATGAATACTTTCAAACGATCGCATTACAAGTCATCTCATGCTACGAGTGCGCTATGAATGCATTATTACTTCTCACTCGCGGATATTTGCAGACATAAGACGAAAAGTTGAACCATATAACAAAGGCATAAGTAATTTTTTAAAGAGCTAATAATCTCCTTTGGTCGTTGACATGTTTTTTCGGGAGTGATGTATAAGAAAGGCTCATCTATACTAAAGATCAGTGGCTGCAAGCCCAAGTCCAACTTTTTCGTCGGGTTGTTCACGGTTTGCCGCGGCGGCGTGGCGTGCGCAAAAATGTTGCGGCCGCATATTGCAAGAACTTTTGGGATCAAAAGTTGCCTTGTTATTTAATGTGGGATGAAATTTGCTTTTCAGAAAAGAAAATAAAGGTTTTGTATTGGAGCCAGTTTTGAGTTTAAATTTGAGGGACGAAGCGAGCGGTCGTAAAGTAGGAGATAGAAAAATTGTACGTGTTATGTACTTATGTGAAAAATGAGTGTCGCACACGCAGCAGCCTCCTTCGGGGACTGTCCTTCCAAAATTCTGAGATTCGCTACTCAGATTTGCACGAACTAGTCTTTCCGCATTTTCGAAGGATGCATGCAGGTAACATGAACGCGAAAACCTGGAAATAAACAAATATACTTACTGACTTAGGACATAGTTTTCCTACTCATTCTCCTTTTAATTCTCCCATAAATAATTTAGTTAAGACGAAAATCTTTAAATCTGTGAGTTCTGCCAGCAGCGACAGGTACAGAGCTGAAACGTGGACTCTACCACCAGTGATGAAGTGGGAAATAATTTTGTCTCAACTGACCACTAGTGGTGAGATTTGGTGGTCAGATGGTCCGGAGCGGGATTTACCGCGGATGCGTACCAACGATTCCTCTACAGAACCGGTAAACTCTGAAAACCTCTCCCTGCTCTTATATTTCCCCCCAAGTACAGTCTCGGGTCCTTCAAGAGGGGTGTGAATAGGCACCTGCCAGGCCGTCATGGCATTCGCAACCTCCGCATACGACCGAATGTCCATGGGCGTTAGACACCTTATGGGTGGCTTCTCAGTGGGTAGCTCGGCGCCACATGTCGCGCTTTCAATAAAAAAAAGTACTTTATTAAAGAACCATATAAATTGAACCTGCGTATAACTTTCCCATTTTGCTCTTGGCTTTTACACGGAGTGCCTATAAAATATTGCAGCCAGGAAAACTGACGCGCACTTCTATTAAGATGCATTTACACTGCCATTCAATGAGAATGTTGTTTGTCAACCTATGAATGCGCGAGCCGCAGAAAAACATTTCGCTCGACATCAAAAAGTTAGCATACTTCATTTTATTTGTATATTTAACAGCTATACAAACCTAAATAAAGCGGTACATACAAATTTACCGAGATCTTCTGGCTCATGCCCCTGTTTTTGAAGCGAAGCTTTTTAACGCACGTTTGGGATGGGGACCTAACTAAGAAGAAGTGAAACGTCACGAAAGTACGAATTGGAGTTGCACCGCTCCGCATTGGCTGGGCAGCGCGTAGCGTAGCCAATGACGAGCGTTCATCCAGAAGAACATTTTGCAGTAAGTTCTCAAGCATCTGAATCAAAAATATTTCTTTCAACTATATTAATTATATACATACTAATAGAGCGAAAGGAAAGAGATATTACGAAAAAATCTTAAAAAAAATACATTTCTGTTAACTACATTGTTATATAAAATATATGTTATTTCGGAAAATAATTCATAAACACACCATTTACACAAGATGCTTGACATATTGATGTCGCTTCAATTTTTTTTAATTATTATATGCTAACTACAGGAAGCGCGAGCGGCTCGTTGCTCGCCGCAATATAATCGACGCTTAACGAAGTAAAGCGCATATTATCGTCCGCCCGCCCCCCGCCGCCGCCGCGCGATGCTGCCCGCGGCTCTAGACTTAAGAGCCACTGAATTATTCACGCACAGCCAAGTGGTACAATCGGGGCCCAGAGCACCTCGGACAAATGACTTCATTTACTTACATTACACTATCCATGCGGCTATCTATCCATACTACACACACAACATTACTTAATACTTACTTATTTACACACTTCAATTACTCTACTATGCGGATGTGCGTTATCTCGACTTAAATAAATATTTTCAAAACAAACTTTAGATACTTTACACATTTTTGTTCTGCGTAAGTACGACCATGTTTCTGAATATCGCACGCGTTTACAGTGGCTCGATATTCGAGGTCGCAGGTTCAAGTATTGTCTCTCTTCTCTTCCGTACACTTAATTACCCTGCTGCTCTTAAATACCTACCTAAATGAGCAGCTTGAGTTCCTCCGCTTCCATGGTCTCTCTCTGAGATCATCTGACAATCTACTTCTATAAAGCAATACCAACTTACCCGAGTTCGTTCTATACAGACTCATTTTACAGTCAACGCAGCTCGAATCTGGAATCATTTGCTTGAACAGGTAACCATACAATAAAGTATTTTTTTGTTTTTTTTTTATGGAAACTGACACGGTTGGCTACATCACCTACAACATCCGCGATGTCAGCCCATAACACCTGGTGAACTTGGTGCCACGTCAGCCTTCCCTTCGGTCGTGCCGTAGTAGTAGTATATTTGATTTGATTTGAACATTCATTGTGTTTCACACATTGTGGTATTAGTAGTATTGGAATACCTACCGATTGCTACTGTTTCAGCTTCAAACTTTTCAGTCGTAGAAACCCGAAAGCTTGAAAAAATTCTGCAGATCTCCATCTCTACTTTCACACCCAATATACGTGACGTAGTAGGTGAAGCCACGGGCAAAGAAATAAATACAAATATAGTAACAGCTAAATATACATGTTTTGACAGCCAAAGCTCGAGACTAAATAACGTAAGCCGGGTCTCGCGGGAACATGTTAATTTTCTGGTCGATTCACCGCAAACCACTCTGTCGTCGACGAGCTGACTTCATTCAAAAACAATTTCATGGCTGTTTCGTTGAAGAGGATATGTAATACCTTTGCTCTCAGGTACGCACGCGGCACTATCTTTCTTAGGGTGAGATTAATGTTTCACTAACACGGCACTTTTATAGAACTATCAAAATCTACATTTGCTTGATTCATACATATCTAATGTATTAATTAAGCGTTAGTAACTACGTACTACGTGGACCCAGCGTACGTTGATTTACGGCTGTTTTCGAGCTTACACGCTACAGTCAGACATTGCATTTTATAGTAGAAGAAAGACATGAGAGGGTTATGAGACAGTGATCTTATGTGGTGAAATCACGAGTCAGTAAGCCTGGAGGCGCTATACATAGGAGGACAGGGGTAGCCGCGCGTCGGCGCACACGCGCCAGCGCGTCAGTCTAGCGCCGGCGACCGATCTTAGTCTCCGTCCGCCGCTCAGGCGGAGCGAACGTGCGCGTCTGTCACAAAATGCCTCATTGTGCAGTGCTTTGGTGCAAAAAGTCGTCGAAAAATTCAAACTTGAACACAGATGGAGTCACCTTTCACGAGTAAGTACTTTCATTCAATTTGATAGCATTTTTCGCTTGAATTTCAGTAACAAACATCGGCGTAAATATGTATGGAGAGCTCTTTTCTGCTTACCCACCATAGGTCGACTATCGTATTGGATGCAGTTAGCTCTTGTAATTTTTTTTATTTATTGATAAATATGTATGTTAAATGTATACAGATATTTCATGCATTCTGCCTTATTGCCAAAGGACATTTCTTCTAGTCAACCTCAGCAGGTTTCCTCGTTCAATATTCGTTTATCGCGCTTTTTTCATTCAACCAGTACCTACCGGTTTTTACTTTTGAGCGACTCTAAAGGAATTAATTTCTTTAGGTCATGCGTCTACCCGGAATTAGTCTTGTTATGCTTAGCATTAACAAAATTAATTCATAATGAATACCCCGTTAGCATTTAGCACTGCTAAGCGCCCTGACGAATAAAAATTAATGCTAAATGCTAAGCAATAATCACATTTAATTTTAATTAGCATTGCTGTTTCGTTCGTAAAACTTTGTTGGTTCGTTTGTTTTGGAACGCACAAAGCAATGAAGTGTGTGCTATTTATCTGTGGTACTGCTAAATGCTAAATGCTATATAGCGCCTGCGCTCCGCTGCTAGCTAGCTAGCTAGCATCTAAATGCGAAATGCGATGCGATCATGCGAGTGAGGGGTCGGAATTATCATCTGTCACGTGATCATTAGTTTTGGTCATATCTACAGAACCACTGGACTTAGACCCATCGTGTTGGTACTCAATCTGAACGTCTCGATGAGATCTATCCATCTGTCACATTAACTATTGTTTTGGTCATAACTCGAGAACCACTGGTGCTAGACCCATCGTGTTGGTACTCAAACTTCAGGTCTCGGTGAGATCTATCCATCTGTCACATGAACTTTTGTTTTGGTCATAACTCGAGAACCACTGGTGCTAGATCCATCGTGTTGGTACTCAAACTTTAGGTCTCGGTGAGATCTATCCATCTGTCACATGAACTTTTGTTTTGGTCATAACTCGAGAACCACTGGTGCTAGACCCATCGTGTTGGTACTCAAACTTCAGGTCTCGGTGAGATCTATCCATCTGTCGCATGAACTTTTGTTTTGGTCATAACTCGAGAACCACTGGTGCTAGACCCATCGTGTTGGTACTCAAACTTTAGGTCTCGGTGAGATCTATCCATCTGTTGCGCGACCATCTCTCGAGACACATGTTAGTTCTTTAGTTCTTTAGTTCAACAATAACAATGTAAATGTCAACAATGTAAACAGTAACAATGTAAATGTCGTAAATTGTGCTTTTAAATTTAATTCAATTGTTCAAAAGTTACCAAATGAAAATTTTAATATAGATACCGATCTATAAATAAATAATTAAGTAAATTATTGTTCTGTTTCAAATATATGTTTCTATTACAGACTACACAGCCTTTCATTTGTTATTTTATTAACCCTTATATAACGAATTCACACCGTCAAACTGACAGAGAGACGCATGGTACATTTTATAAGGCTCTAGCTGCATGGCTGGTTAGTTTGTTAAAAAAGGCAAAGCCTGGAAAACCTCATTTTACCCTAAAAAAATTAAATATCCAGGTGGGAATGGCTGGTTAGTTTGTTAAAAAAGGCAAAGCCTGGAAAACCTCATTTTACCGTAAAAAAATTAAATATCGAGGTGGGTAAATTTTTTATGGTAGGGTAGATTTTCGCGAATTTTTCGCGAAGTCATATTGCAATATAATTTGTCATATCGTTGGCTAAGTAATTAGCAAATAGTTGTTAATAATATAATAATTATTTTTTTTGGTTACAAAACTTTTCGACTTTCTAACATTATTTTTTTAATTTTGGAAAATTCCAATAACAAATACTCCAATAAGATAATACCAATGTACGAGGTCTTACATATCATTGTTTTGGAAATTTGATGTAGATTTATAATAAAGTATCCGAGGTATCTCAGAACTTAGAACTATTATCGTGTTTATGCGAAAATCTGCAAATTCGCAAAATTGTGAAAGGGGCGTTGCCTTTGTTCATTTAAGAGAAAGTTATATTATTCCCTTGATGTAAAGAAGGGTTAAATATTGTTAAATCCGTTTCATCTTTTCATCGCGAATCGACACAATGAGCGACTTATTGTATGAATCCCGTTCAAACGTATGGAAGACTGGCGTCACGTGGCTACCTACTCGCTCGGCCAATCACGGCGTTCCATGCGCCGCTCCCGCCTCAGACTTCACACCCCTTTGGCGGCTACCTCGGTTCTCATACAAACGATGCCGTATTTCGTATCCAGGTTTACTGACTCGTGGGTGAAATAAATGAGCGTTAGGTTTAGTGGGTCTTGCTTAGGCAGTGGCGCGCAATTTACAGCATTTTATAGGAGGTAAAATTCGAAGTCTGTCTTCAAATAAATTATTTGTCTTCGTAGTGTCCGTCCACCTTGGCTTAAGATGATTTGAGACTGCGTCTGACTCGAATTTCAAGAAGTGTAGCGCCAATATTAGTTACCTGACAGATTAACTTTTAATATACAGGGTGTTAAGTGAGCATTGGTCATGAAGCAAACCAGATACTCCTGAGCCAATTTGGAGCAAAAAATTTAGATGAAATTTTGCTCTACGGTGAACTTTTTTTTTATTTTTTCCATACAAAAAAAAGTTCACCGTAGAGCAAAATGTCATCTAACTTTTTTGCTCCAAATTGGCTCAGGAGTATCTGGTTTGCTTCATGACCAATGCTCACTTAACACCCGGTATGTAAAACTTCATCTATCAGAGCGCAGATCGATAGTTTTTTGAAAACACGATTTGAATAACTTTGCTCGATAGAAAAAAAAATCATGAACATGCCTCTGAATTTAGTTATAATTAAGGCAACGTGACCAAATCAAGGCTTTGGAAAAAATATATTTTATTTGTTGAATATATATCTAAATCTGTGGCTTTTTACTTTTTTGTTTCGATCCGTAGTTTTGGAATAGAAAAATAAAAACCTAATTTTTGGTTGATTGATTGTGTTGCATCCTACTCCAACCAGCGAAAGCGGCGCCTTGAAAGAGGAGTACGGGTGAATACGGGTGACAGGGTCTTAAGCCACGTTCACTAAAACAAAGACATACTCCCGAATCCCCCCTTCACTAATACAAATGCACACATTTCATTCTGTACTATAGTGCGCGGGACGGATCTCGGCGTGTCGTCGCCGCAGCGGGCGACCCGCCACGCGAATACACTATACAAGTACGGTGCGGGTGCGAGGGAGAACACTGACGAACCGCTGCGGAGGCGTCACGCCGAGATCCGCCCCGCGCATTATACCATGCGGTAATTAAGACAGAATGGAATCGAAAAAAAACCCGATTATTTTGTTACAGGGTGTACTACCACCACACTACCACTGACAAATAGGTACAGTCAACGCATCACTAATGTAAATGTGGGCTGCTAAATATATTTTTTTATATTATTGTTATCCTTAGATTGTGACTATTTTCGATGGATGTCTTGTGTTTATTTGACGATAATGATGTAGGTTTTATATGCTAAAAGTACCAGGAGAGCAGAATCTTGTAAGAGATAATAAAATATTATTTTTTTCAAGGAAGCACATTACACTGTTTTTTTTCTTTTGTGAGACCAACACCTAGGACAAACATGGTTGGCTGTGTTGAAGGACCGATGCCGATGGTGCAGTCGACAGAGCTAATTCTGATGACGTGCTGTTTTGGGTAATCACCAGGTTGTAAACTTATGTTCTCCTGGTATTTAAATAGATACGTTTATCTTGCATATGTAAAACTAATCAGGGAAACATGTAATTGGCCATACTTTAGAAAAAATTCACAGATCTCGTGCGTTACACGACCTTCGAGGTACATTGAAAATGAACTCAACAAAATAAAAAAAAAGTATAACATCTATATATTTTTTATTATTTTTCAAAAACACAGGCAGCCTAAAAAATTTAAACTTAAATTTAGACAGAAAAAGAGATAATAAGCTTGACATTATGTCTAACTAAAGTAACAAATTAATAAATATCAAATATAAAAATATTATTTATTCGTTTATTGACACATTTTTTTTTATATTAATTTTACATAAAAAACTTAAATCTAAAATTAATATAAAATAACAAAATGGAATTTCCACCACCGGCGGCGGGGCGAACCCAGGCTACCGATGGTCGGACCCGAGAGAGAGAAACCTTCGGACAATTCGAGCGGTGTCGAGCAAGACCGCCTTCTGCATCTGACCCTTGATCCAAGCAAGTGGCTCTAGTGAGAGCCTCTTGAGATGATGGTCGAGGCTCTTCGCTATCAGCCCATGCGCAGACACGACTATGGGCACAACGATCGTCGAGTCCACGGGCCACATGTCGGTAACCTCATGAGACAGATCGATGTATTTTAACATCTTGTCTTTTTCTGCCTTCACAAGGTTCTCGTCATGCGGCACCGTGATGTCGACGAGCGCTGCGCGCCGCGCCTCCCGGTCGATGATTACTATGTCAGGTCTATTAGCCATAATAGTCCTATCAGTGATAATCGACCGGTCCCAGTAGAGCGTGATGTGAGCATTTTCGAGAACTGGCTGTGGGTTATACTTGTAGTAAGGCACCTCCGAGCCGACAAGGTTGAACTTCAAAGCAAGTTGCTGATGGATGATCCTGGCTACTAGGTTGTGCCTGTGCAAATACTCGGAGTTGGCAAGTTGCGAACAACCGGAGATTACATGTCTGAGGGATTCGCCAGGTTTGTGGCAGGCGCGGCAGATGTCAATGGTGCCATCCTTCATAATGAATCTCCTGTAATTGTTGGTCTTGACAACTTCGTCTTGTATTGCACAGACAAAACCCTCGGTTTCCCCAAAGAGGTCCCCGAAGCGTAGCCAGTGCACGGAGGCGAGTTGATCTACATCCGGCCCCGTGAGAGACCGGAAGTACCTACCGTGCAGCGCCTTGCCTTTCCATACTTCCAGGCGGTCCTCGGTGCTCAGTACAAGTGGCTTCCGCCAGTCCTCTTTTCCCATGTCCAACGGGGTAAGGCCTTTATCACTGACGACGACATCGCGGTGCATCTCACAAACATCAGTCTTTTCCATAAAATACTGACGGAGATTGCATACCTCGCGGTTGTGTAGGTTTTTGGCATTTAGCATACCTCTACCCCCACACTAATAAAATATTATTATTATTTTATTTTTATATTTTATTAATATTATATTTACATGTAAAAATCATAAACTTTAATGCTACTATTCAGATTAGTCCGCGCGCCGCACATACCTCTCGCGTTATTCATAATTCCGCCGCATAAAGGATAAGCTACAGCCTAGACCGTGAGCTCTTTGACCGTGAGAGATAGCGAGGTCCCGTTTCTTGCAAATTGTAGCCCAACTCAATACCCCGAGGGTTTTTTTTTTCATTTTTTCGATATCGTTTTTCGTTTTCGAGAAATCGCCGATTCAATGAGAGAAGACACCAAAAAATCACGTCATTTTTCGAAAAATTTTTATTTTTTCAAAAAAGTTTTTGACCTTTACAAAACATTTTACGCCATATTGTAGCCCTCGCCGAGACGCATATTTTGACACCCCAATCATCCACGTAGCTGTAAAATTCACGACACCAGGGCGATGTCGCACTTTTCCTTGAAATGGGTGCCCTACCAACGCGATCGAAAAAACATTTTCAATGTTAAAAAAATGTGTACATATATGCATTTATTGTACATAAAAGCATACATATAAAATAAAATGAATACAAAACTAGAAAATAATTTATTCTTACTGTACTTTTTCTATGTATTTTTAAGGGGCGAATCAGGAGTAGTCAGTAGGTAATTTAGGGAGCGGGGCTAACCGCTAAAGCCAACTTGGCTTAGTAGCGTTTCCCCTCTTGAAGAGGGGAAACGCTACTAAGCCAATTATTTCATTTAATTGTTTCGCCTCTGAGTATTATTTATACCATCTTAGTGTAACCGTAGATTGAATGAATATTGTGTTACTAATTTTACATTTTGAACGCACTCTGTAAAATATTGTTTAGCCACAACAGCTGGCGTAGCCGTTGAGTATCATTATGCCTCTAAAAATAAGCATGTACATATGGATATACGTTCTTGGGTAAAACATTGTGGGTGTTCTTTTTTAATTCTTAATGCTATAATATGCTAGTGCAAAATACAGCAGATTAACGAGCAAAATATGCGAGCTTATAATGCCATAAGGCACGTGGGACATGCGAACACTATGGCATTGCTGAACATTAAACAAACATGTTTATGTAAAGTGTAAAATGTGTGTGTATGTGATAAATGTGAAAAAATCACTTTTAATTACTGTGGTTAACATTCATGATACTCTTAAAACTATTTGATACGGCTTACTCATGGTTTGTTTTTCGCGTTTCCGCGACAACGACGTTTCGAGTCTAGCCTCGGAATCATTTTCGAGCGAGTTCCTGTGTCCGGCGACGGTCAACAAGGACAAGTACAAGGAACTCTCAGTTTGGTTATAGCCTGGCGTGGCTATGGGTAGTAAGTAATTACTTCTATTGGAAGAATACAGGTGTAAATAAATAAAACGCAATATGGAAAAATTTTAAAAACATTTTAGTATAATATAATATACTACCATTATACTACCAGAAAGCTACCAGGAATGTAAAATGTACACTCAATTTAGATTTTTTTATCTCCCATGTTATAAACACAAATAACTAATATCCAGTACTAATAGAGAGAAAGGAAAGATAAATGACGAAAAAATTTATCTGACTCTCTCGAAAAAAATCTTTATATAAATAAAAAAAAAATAGGAACAAGATTGTACAGTTATCTGTTGGTGGCCTAGTATAAATGCCAGAAAGAGCGCTGACCTAAATACGAACATAATGAAATAAAATAAAGAAAAATCCAAAAATGGCATTGTTAGTTGCCAACCCGCTCGTAACCACACAATTAAACGAATTCCTCGTGATTGCCCAATCCACAGAGTACTGTAAAGAGGGAAATTCTTTATTATCACTCCCTTGAATCTGAACGCAATAGCGTTAGCCGTAAGGTGGAAATTGCATGGCAGGGTGTATTTTCACAAGGGTGCCATAATTACAGTTAATTTCCTGACTATAACGATTGACATTTGCTGACAAGAGTCGGAGACTAACGATGAGTGAACAAAGATAGAGGAAGCGAATATCGCCTGAAGCTGGAACCAAAATATGAGTAGTTCCTCCAAGAATTCCAAGACGATGCACAATGAAAAAAAATAAATTAAAAATAAATCGAGCAGTGCTGAGACTACTTAGACCATATAAAGTGCCTCTTTATTAGGTGCAAATATTTTGGGAGGGTTACATATCCACCATAAACAAGCTAAGCAAACATATATTCTTATATTTTTAGAATTCGTTTCCTAAAAATAAAAAAAATACATAAACATGTATATGTTCTACACAAGCGCGCGGGGTGCGGCGCCGGCGCAGTCCGGCCAGGAGAGACAATGACCAATCAATGAATAATCAGCTGCTTATAGATACCTAGTGGCACGTTGGAGACCACAGTTTTGATTGTGTAGACCATAGAGATGTTTTGTAAAATTTCGCGAAAAGTAATGCTAAAGACATATAATTTGTTTGCTTAACGTACTTATTATTGCGGATCGGATATGTAACCCTTCCAAAATATTTGCAGCTAATAAAGAGGCACATTCATTATACTATATGTGTCTGATCATAATACATTTGAATGCTTCATAATTATTAATTTATTTCATTTGCAAAATAGTGCAATCTAAAAAATGCATCATTATTATTCTGACCAGGAATTTGACTTTTTTTTTTATTGCTTCCGAACTGGGTGGCTCTACCTGAGGGCGAAGCCTCAGGCGCAGCCAATTTCACCGCCGTGGAGGTGCCAGTCCGGCTTGGAGGTGGACTAATGTTGCTGGGGAAAGGCTATTAACCCGCGATTTGGAGATCCGTGGATTGTAGGAGTGGGGAAAGATATTCCCTGGGAGCCCGATCAACACATTTGCATTGCGACACAAGAACGATTTAAAGAATCGTGCAGTTCGAAGAACTCTTCTGTCGACTACAAAGGGGTGTTCCGCGAGAGATGGCGGGTTTGGCGAAGGCGAACAGGAGAAGGAGGGATAAGGGAAGCAAGTTCGTCAGAGCAGCGGCCATAGTAGTACCGATAAAACAGGCCCAATGAACCAATGATACGTCTGTGCTTTAGAGGTTGACTTTGGCGTCACAAATACTTATTTTCCGGTTTTTATTGAAAGTAATATTTGAAATAAATTACGCATTTACTCCCTCTAGTACTCTGTACTTAACTATGCATGTCCGAAATTAGCAACGAACCGAATAGAGGCAATCGCTACGAGTTCAGACCGCTCCAGATCAACCCACGATATGGGCATGGTCTAATGATGATTGCCCTTCAACCTTCCAGTAATTCAGTCTTATAGACCTCGCTCAGCGGGCTAATTCACTTAGGTGGTAGGTATCAACCAAATTGCACATCGTGTAAAAACGGAATTTCGAGGAAAATTATTGAAATGAAATGAAATGATTTGTTATAAAAACATGCAAAGCGGTTCAAATATACATTAGCTCTTACACTAGATTTGCATCTGTCACGCAAGAACCGTTCTTCGGTAGGCCATCATGTGTAAGGCTTTTGCGCTCATCTAACTCCTATGCTTATAATTTTTAATATTATACAATATGATAATACAAGATAAGACAAATAAATAAGATAAGATATTAAAATGTTAGAGCTAAATTGTTAAATGAATTATGAAAAATTAGTCATTGATGTCGTATAGAGTTGTAATAAAATTAGGTATCATTATGAGTAAAAATTAAGTATTACATTGAGATTTCTTGTGGCTCCGGTGCATCTATCACTATGCATGCATGTCGTAAAGGGATAATGCGAATAGGGAATAATGACAAGATGCCATGCTAAGAGGCGCCAGGACAGCCAACTCTCACCTTGGCAAGTTCCTTTCACCGAGTCATGCAGTAGGTAAGTCTTCGTGCCTCACTTACTTCTGTTTGATAGTTATCTTGTCCTAATACTTTGATTAAGGTAAATGGAGTTTATTTACCAGAGTTATTGCAGCACAACACCGATTACTCTGATCACCCCGATTGTCGGGATATAGCGTGTGTGGTATGTCTATATGTTTTTATTCGAAATACAAACTTGATTCTCTATTTTCCTGCTACTGAATTCGCCTCAGCACGAGTAGAATTGAGGAAAATACTCCAACTAAATAAAATAACATAAATAATAATACTTCCCCAAACGAGTAAACCAATTAGAAATTCCTTTAGACTTTTTATGGTTCCCTTTTAGAAGTCACAGCCTTTTGGTAATTTCTCTTGAAAAAAAGAATTTTATTTCGGCTTTTAGCGATGAGTTTGTTAAGTTTGATAAGGCAACAGTTTGTGCAGAAAACTGCTACGAAGGAGATGAGTAAATCCTTCTTCATGCTGTTGCACGAAGCAAGATTGAAAACATCTTAGGCTATTGATGAATTTATTTAACTTTATAATATGTTTTTACATACACGTATACACGTATATAAGTATACACGTATCATACTTTCCATCATTAATGTGAAAATGCAAATAAAACATGTATAGAGTATAATAGAATGGTCAACAATTTGTTTTTTACGTAGGTACTTAAGTGAAGCCGGATTCTAGCGATTACAATATTTTTTTTTGTTATCCGGCATGGTCGGCTGAGTCAGAGGGCCAAAGCACATGCTCCGACCAGCCAATATCACCTTCGAGAAGGTAGGTCCCATACCCGTGACTTCCCTTTAGATTGCTGGCTATACTGGACTAGAGGAGAACACAGCCGAGGCTGATATGCGGGCATCATAAATTACAATTTGAGCCTACCACCTAGTAAGGGGCAAGGGATGGGACCTAAAGTTTTACACCGGTTCCGAACGGTAAAGCAGCAGGTGTGGGTAAAAGCACGTAAATTTTTCCGTGTGAAAAAACTCATTGGTACATGCCGACCGGATTCGATCCTAGGACCTCTCGCAAGAGAAAACCGACATCTATTCTGTGACTCGGCCACCCGCCAGCCGCCACATAAATCCAGTAAACAATGAGTATTCTAGAATTTGAAGTGAGTAAGTAATAAAAACAAATTATTTAATATTTATTCCTACATAGAAAATAATGATTAAATAATGTATTTAAAGTGTTATATATAAAATTATGTTATCACTTTAAACAAAATTCAACCATCTGTAGTAAGAGAGTTGATTATTAATTACGAAATAATATATGAAATTCTAAATTAGAATTTTTTTCGCAGTTTCAAGATTTTCTATTTGTCTGAGTGAAGCTTAATGTTGATAAAATCCCGCTCGAGTCACTGAATAAGATTATCCTCTTATTAGGAGAGATTTTAATTTTACTAATTTGGCTGAATATTTAGAGTCTCCTCTTATTTTGCGGGAAATGACGCGGACCAGGCTGCTTCGTTTATGTTTAGGTCAGGTTGTAAATGTTTTTATTGCGTGCCAGCCATGTAATGGTTTTAAAGATCTAACGGTAACATTTTCGGGTTTCGTCAGGTTCAGGACGTTAGGAATTGTATGAATGTCAATTAGTTAATTAGTTAAGTATCTACCTATGTCAGTTTAGTTAGGTGTAATATTAAAAGAAATGGTTACACTGACTGCCAACTTAGAAGCCAGCCAGCCACCCATTTGGATGACTAGAAAAACTAGAGGGTAACACGTCCGTTTAATTCTTAAACGTGTGACACTGTTTAATCCGTTATTTCTTTCTGAATGAAATAAATACAAGTAATGTTTTCTGACGACGGCTCAGTGGCAAGATGACAGCGGGAGACAAAAGTGGTGTGCGGCGGAGCGTGCCCGTTATCACAATTCACAACTAGCGTTCTGTGGTCAGCACTGCGCCGCAACACGTCGCGTGGGATAGCACACGTTGCAAAACGGATTCGGAATTCCAGGCACGTTCCGGAGACGTTTTGCGTGTAATATAAAATAAACGTATTAAGGAAAGTCGTGGCCCCTGTGCCTCTAGATCGCGCTCTAGACAACAAGCTGAAAATTAATGTTTATTCAAGGAAACTTAAGGTTTGTTTGAATAAATTAGTGGTATTAGATTAACTAAACCGGTCCTACGACATTGTTGATTTCATAGAGAAAATATTAGATATATTTAAATGCAAAGCAACTTGATAGGTGTGAAATTAGCTACCAAATGCACGAATTGAACGGTGAACCTATTGATTAGCACGAATTTCACACAGAGCAAAGACTGGCGGATAGGGTCCTAGGTCGAAGAACCCGAACTAGAAGACGTGCTGGCAAACATCCAGTGAGCCAGTGAGATGGTCGGACGACATCCGGAAAACAACGGACACAACATGCACGAGTATAACATCAACATTCCGCGCCAAAACTAAATAGCTATTGACAATGGTTCGCTTTTTGGAGAATTTGATAACTCTTTTCTATGCTCTTCGTAAAAAAAAATCACGTTAAGTACCTACCTACCTACACACTTTTATTTTAAAGTTATCTTTCAATTTTTAATGCCAGACAGATGTCTCATCAAAGAATTTGAATACGATCATATCATCTTCTATTCATATAATAAAATCGTAGACGTACCATGTCTGTACATTAATTATTTTTGAAAAACAAAAACAGGGAGACGGAAGGAATAAGTAATAGAACGTAAAAATATATTTTTAGAAATTTTTGTCTGTCGGTTTGTCGGTTTGTTTGTTCGTTTGTGCGCGCATCACGCAAAACCATTCATTGGATTAAAAATCTAATTACTACAAAAAATGAAGCTTTATTCTGAGTAACATTTAGAGTTTATTTCATCAAAATCAACCCACAGAATCAAAAGATATTAATTTTTGACGTGATGACGTTACGTCTTATAAATTGATGAACACCGGCTGCACGCACGAAGAAGTGTCACGTTCCATCTGAACCTATGTGTGCAAGCGAGAGCGCGTAACAAGCGATAGAGAGGCATATACAATAGTAGGAAATACAAAATATATTTGTCCGTCTTTTGCGAGCCTCGAACCCGTGGTCCCTGCCACCATCACCGACCAGACGTCTTAACCACCCGGGCTAATCGACCATGTACCTATCGAAGCGAATTTGCTCAACTGTAGGTAAGGATTTCATGGAGCGACATCTAGCGTCAATATCTAGCGTCAATAGTAAATGAAATACTTCAGCTTCGCAGTTAGGTAAGTGTTGTAACGTTGTAGTATGCGCTTTGATAATATGTAGATGGCGTTATGCCTAAAGGCATTATCTGCAGTCATGCCATTTTCATGTACTTAAATTAATTTTACATATTTTATATTCTCCAAAAACTTATAAAAATACACAAAATTATATTGATAATTAATCTTTATTTTCACATTTTTATCATGTACTTAAATTAATTTGACATATTTTATATTCTACAAAAACTTATAAAAATACACAAAATTAATAAAAATCTAAGTAAAAACGGTAAATATCCGCCGGCGGCGGGAGGCAGGCCTCCAAGCACGCCGGTGGGTGCAAGCCGTGGCCACGGCGCTCTCCGGGAAGACGCGAGACAAGCTACGAGGCGATAGGTGGTGGTACTAGACAAGTAAGCCACCACCACCCCCATCCCGGAGAGCTCCGTATCCGTCGGACTACGGGCGATGTCACACAGCTCTTCTATCTTTTTTGGCCCTCTTGCGTGCGTCGCTGTTGCGCACGGCGCTGCACCGGTAGCATTAGCATAATAATTTAGCATGAGCATAATAAAAACTTCCTAATTGGTTCTTTAGAGTCCGGGTCTTACACCGGGATTACTAGAGCCGACAAGGAACTTTGCTGGGATTTTATCCTGTTCGTGTTCAGTGAGCATTGACATTTCATTTGTCCTTACCGCGTGCTTTTAATTTCTCTGTTCTTTAATAATGCTCACGGAGTCGAGTGTCGAGGGGCATTCTTAAAATGGGACAAGTGTGCAATTTGTAGACGCAATAAGGGCTGTGTATGTACTGTGCCGTTGTTTGAGAATCGGAGAGATCGCGGGCACTTGGGCTTTTTATTGTAAATTCTAAATACTAATTATGTAAGATTTAAACATCATCATCGTTTAAACATCAGAAGTTGAATCAGAGGGGCCAGCTAGCATGTTTTTACCAGCGTAATCTACAAAATATACTAAACAATTTTCATCAGACTCTAAGTAACACGCTTTTTGATAAAGACACGTGATTAGAGATAGACATACAATACATAGATGTACATATTTATAATATAATTTTATAGAAACACACGAGACAAAGAGTTTGTATTACGTCGCTACGAAGTAATACAAACTCTTTGCACACGAGTTTAGAGTCTTCATGTGCCGGACAAGTTGGCGCAACTTTTATCCTCTGAAT